>OX439360.1:17217020-22364520 GCA_949319445.1 Mythimna lalbum
CTCAATACGTTATTGGTATGGCTACAGTAATTGGTTCCTTTAAAGCTATTTACCGAAACAGGCAAAGTAATGAAGGTTCTAATTGTGTCAAATTCAAATTCAAATTCAAATGTTTATTTGTTAATTATAAAATATCGACTCACTATGCGTTGCCTTGCTGGGCATACAAATATTGTTTACCAAATGGCAAACTGAAAAGACTGTGTTAGAACAGTTTATAATATTGCTTGTTAAACTATAATAATAAAATATAAGATAACACATCACAAAACAACAAAATTTATATATATATATTCATAATACAACAGTACGTCACTTGTAAAACTAAAATAAAATAGGCAGCTACTACGTAATTATCGGAGATTATGGTGTTAGGCATGGTTTGTTATTTGTCTTCTAAATATTCGTTAATACTATAGTATGCTTTTTGTAGTAAGAATTTGTGGAGTGTTTTTTTGAAGAAATTTAGGTCTTTTAAAGTTATTATAGATTTAGGTAATTTGTTAAATATTTTTGGAGCCATACCTAAAAAATTTTTAGAAAATAGGGCAGTTTGATGGGTTTTTGATTTAAGTGCTCCTTGATGTCGTTTGGTAGATAGGGTTTCAAAAAGGTTATTGTTGTTTTTTATAAACATAGCAACTTCATAAATATATAATGATGGAAGTGTCAATATTTTCAGATTAATAAAGAAAGGTTTGCAGCTATCAGTGTTTTTGATCTGGCATACCGCACGAAGACACTTTTTCTGGGCTTTAAATGCCATATCCCTATCCGAAGAATTACCCCAGAATATTATGCCGTATCGCAGTGTGGTGGAGACGTATGCATGATAAGCGGTAAGAACAGTACTGCGATTGGCGACCTTGCTTAGATTATGTAAAGCGTAACAACATTGGTTAAGTTTTTTTATAACATGTTCAACGTGTGTCTTCCATGTCATATGCTGATCTAACCAAAGCCCTAAGAATTTTATATTTTCAATTTTAGAAACTATGTTTTGTTCAAACGAAATAAGAGGATTAATAGGATTTGTTCGTTGGTTGAAGTTCATGATGTGAGTTTTTCTAAAATTAATTTTTAAATTGTTGTATGTCAGCCATTCAATTATTAATCTCAAACTATTATTTATTTTATTTTCAAGTGTCTCTATGTTTTTTCCTGTAAACGTTGTAGTACAGTCATCAGCGAACAGAGTCATGGGATGTTCTATGGTTCTGGGGATATCGTTTATATAACAAAGGAATAATAATGGACCCAGTACACTTCCCTGTGGTACACCGTAATATATGAATCTCTGTTTAGAAAAGTAAGTTACTTCAGATTTTGTTTTTGGACAAATTTTTACGATTTTTGTTATTTGCTTTCGGTTGACCAAGTACGATTTAATTAGTTCTAGGACATTACCTCTAATTCCAAGCTTATTTAGTTTTATGAGTAGAACTCTGTGGTCAACAAAATCAAATGCCTTCGTCATGTCCATGAATAAGGCTGAGACTGGTATTTTTTTATCCATATTTGAGATAATTTCATTTACTAATTCGTAAATGGCCATATTAATATTTTTATTCTTTCTAAAGCCATATTGTTCTTTGGTTAGAATATTATTTTTTTCTAGGAAGGAGTATAGGCTATTATAAATTACCTTTTCAATGATTTTGGAAAATACTGGAACAAGTGCAATAGGCCTATAATTTTTCATATTTTGTGGGTCATCTTTTTTGTGTAGAGGTGTTATAACAGAAAGTTTTAAATCTTCTGGGAATTTGCCGGCATCTATACAGAGATTTACAATATAACTAAAAACTGGTGAGATGTCAACAGAAACGCTTTTAATAACATTCGTTATAATATCATCATGACCGGAACTATTGGTATTTTTTAAGGCAATTATGGTTTTGTGGATGTCATGTGGTACAGTGGGTGCTAAAAATATAGAATTAGGGTTAGAATTTATGGATGTAGATTTATAAGACGTATTTTGGTTATGATGGTTAATTGGTAAAACTTGATCAATAAAATAGTCATTAAATAATTCGACAATCTCATTTGGATCGGTGGTACATTTGTTATTATTTGTAAGTATTTTTGAAGGGTTTTCTTTTGGGTAATTTGTTTTGGTTGAGTTTATTACTTTCCAGGTTGCTTTTACTTTGTTGTCAGAATTGTTAATGAAGTAGCTGTTTTGCGTTTTTTGAGTTAATTTAATGATTAACTTTAGTCGTTTAGCATAAGTATTAAATGTTTTTTTATTAGCTTTATTTGGCTGATGTCTGAATTGCCATAGCATCTCACGTTTACGCTTACAACATACTTTTATACCTTTAGTTATCCATTTCGGAGTTTTATAACATACATTTTTAATTCTTACAATAGGGAAGCAAAGATCGTAAAATAATTTAAACAAGGTGTGAAATTCATGGAATGCGTTATCTGGGTCTGTACAGTTGTAAACGTTACTGAAACTAAGGTTTTTGAGGGCATTCTTAAATTTAAGCATATTATCTCGACAAAAATCTCGTCTGAAAGTATACCAATGTGAAATAGTACAGGTTTTTTTGACTGGACATTTCATAATTTGAGCTGTGTGGTCAGAAATGGCTAATTCTAATACTTCACTAGTACTGCCTCTAATATTGTGAATTATATTGTCAATACATGTACCGCTATTTAAACGAGTGGGTTGTCTAATACTCAATTTCATGCGATAGTTATAAAGAAGATTCTCTAGTTGCTTAGACAATTTCGTATTTTTTAGGATATCAATGTTAAAGTCACCACATATCATGACTTTATTATTGGAATTATTACACACTTTTTTTAGTATACCTTCAAATTGACAGAAAAATAAGTTTAAGGTATCAATTTTGAATTTTGGTGATCTATAAATACAAATAATAATTATATTGTGGTCGATTAATTCGATCGCACAGCTTTCTAAAACACTAGGACAACAGTATTCTTTACAGTTAAGTATTTTGAATTTGTGTTTATCGTTTACCATAATACATGAACCTCCTCTTCGATTGTTTCTAACGTAGTGGGTTGCAAGCGTGTAATTTGGAATATGTAGATGTATTTCATCACCTTCTTTCATGTTATGTTCTGTTACGCAAAGCACGTCCACGAATTTATTAACACAAGCAAGTTCATGTAGATGCAAACTCAATAAATCTGATTTGTTTATTAGGCCATTGATGTTTTGATGTAATACGTTAATATGATTATACAAGAAAAAAATTACTATTATTATTAATATTATTATTAGTAACAATATTATCAACATCAGGAGAATAGTGTTCGATATATGACAGATTAGTGATATCGGGATTTGAGATATTATCCGTGTCTAAAGGATTATCATGAAAATTTTCACAAACAATATGTTGAAGGTTACTAAACATATTTTTTATCCCATTATTATTTATTGTGCCAGTCCGCTTTGAGAACATTGTGTAATCGTATTTTAGATCAAAATTGGAGTCAAATAATAGTGCATAGTTGTGAGATTGTACATCTAGGTGTAGTAGGTTATTAAACATTTCAACTCTTACATTGTACATAAAACTAGAAGAATAGTAACTGAATTTATATGTAGGTAAACATAGTATAATATTTGTATGTTGTAGAGGCATTAATGTCTCGCGTATTTTCACAATTAGATCAAAATAATTATTGGTTCTACAAAAGTCTTCTTCTCCTATAAGAATTATACAGTAGTCATTCATAGTAAAGTCAGAAAGCTTTACTGTAATATTATTAAGTAGCTCGTTAATTCCTACGTATGGTGTAAGGTAGTGACACAATTGGTAACTTGGGAATGATTGTTTAGCTACAGACAAAATTTTATTTTCCTTATTGCTACTTAGAATACAAAATCTCTTTTTTTGTTCATACGCTACCTTTACCATATTCGGTTCCGTAGTATGCGAGGCAATGTAATTTGGAGTTATTTGGGCGGAAACATTCAGTGTTGGTGTGACGAAGTCATGCACGAAGTTCTAAAATAAGCATCTCTCAGAACTAGTAAACTAGATAAAACGGACTTCAAAATAAAGAGGTAAATGAAGAATTGACAATGAGAGAAAGCTTTAGTTTAATAATGGAGCAAAAATAAACACTAATATTAAACGAAACCAGAAAAGAATGAGGTTGGTATTGTCAACAACAATGTTTTTGGTACCATTAATGTTTTAATTGTCCTTGTACTAATCTCGGAAAAAACATAAAGAACCGTTAAAATACTACACCACGAGATAAAAAACAATTAAAATAACACGCTCTATTTTATAGAAGAAAAAAATATTTTCGTCAGGCAACACATCATAAATCACACAGTGTGTTCAAGCAATAAATCTGAAGAGGCAATTAACGTTCTCAAATAGTAACAAAAAAAAGTTTTTATTAAAAATGAACGAGTGTTGTCAGAGTGGAATTTAAATTTGTAGAAAATGAACTACAGAATTAACTATTGTTTCACGGATTTTTGCTTGTCCAAACAGAGAAAAAACAGCAGGTAACAAAAATGGGGAGGCCGTGGAGATAGATCGATGGAATCGTCAAGTTAATATCAAAATAACAGCTTTTGAGGTAACTTAATGACATGAATAGGGGTTTGTTTAATTTACTGTTTTTTGTTGATTTGAACAGGTGTCAATTTTAAAGAGTCGTGTTCACGAGGGGCTTTTTAAATTGATACTGAATTATCTCCTCTCTTGGAATGCACGTTTAAGTTGCATAGTAATATGAAATCTTCAGACTCATTTGTTTTTTTGCAAACCGTGAGACCGATGAAATAATTTTCTCATCGGAAATTCATAGAAGGGTCACCTTTCTAACACACGCACACGGGCTTCAAAAAAAATCGCCGCTTCAAGCTCCTTTTTAGAGGCGGCCTTTTTTTGTGGCTCGTGGCGGCACCCACAAAAAAAAAACGTTTGAAGCCGCTTCAAGCTGCTCCGGCCACAAGCTGTCGCGCGCTTCAGCTGCTTTTTGCGGCGGCTTCTAGCTTTTTTTGTGGTCGCTTCTAGCGTTTTTTTTAGGCCAGTGTTCGAGGACAGTTATATGTTTGTGAACGCATCCAATATACAACTCTGTCAAGAAAGTACCGGGAAAAGATGAATAATACACAAAATGTCTGTTATTTATCCAAATTTATTTTATCACCTTCAAAGTATGCTCCTTTAGAAACGATACACTTGCACCAACGAATAATCCATTCATCAAAACATTTTTTAAACGCTGCTTCCTGAATTGAGTTCAGTTCTCGCCGCGAATTCTCCTTTATGTCTTCTATCGATTGAAAACGGGTGCCACGAAGTGGTAATTTGAGTTTAGGAAAAAGAAAAAAGTCAGCAGGAGCCATATCTGGTGAATATGGTGGTTGCTGGATGGTATTTGTTGAGTGTTTGGTCAAAAATTCGTTCACAATGATAGCCTTGTGCGAAGGCGCATTGTCGTGGTGCAAAATCCAAGAATTTTCTTTCCACAAATCTGGCCTTTTTCGTCGAATTTGCTCTCTTAATCGCCGCATAACGCTCAAATAATATTCTTTATTTACCGTTAGACCTTCCGGTAAGAATTCAGAGTGCACAACACCGCGATAGTCAAAGAAAACAGTCAACATGACTTTGACTTTTGATCGACTTTGGCGTGGTTTTTTCGGTTTCGGATCAGTTGGAAGGCGCCACTCCGAAGCTTGTTGACTAGTTTGCATATCAAACTCGTAAACCCACGTCTCGTCACCAGTAACAATGCGTTTCATGAATGTTGGGTACGAACTGACTCGTTCTAGCATGTCCTCAGCGACTTTCATGCGATTGAGTTTTTGGAGAAAATTCAGATCTTTTGGGACTAGCCGAGTAGCAACATGTTTCATACCCAAATGATTAGTTAAAATGGTACGGATCGACTCGTGAGATACAGAAAGTTCGGCGGCTATCTCTCTCAGAGTTGAATGGGGATTTTCAGTCACTATTTCCTTCACTTTTGCGATATTAACTTCAGTTGCAGACGTTGACGGCCTACCAGAGCGAGGCAAATCTTCCATCACATCTCGACCGCTTTTGAACGCTTTGAACCACTCATAAGCACGAGTTTTTGATAAAGTCGATTCACCGTAAGCCTTCTGTAACATTTTCAGTGACTCCGAACACGAAATTCCATTGGCGATGCAAAATTTAAGACAAACTCTTTATTCGATATTTTTGTCCATTATGAAATTCGCAATACACACTATATATGATATTACTAAAACCAGCACTGTATTTAATATAAATAACAGATGCAATTCAAACTCCGCGCCAAAATGGAAAACAGTTGTGCCAATCTAACAACTACAAAAAAACAAAAATTTGAATTTGGAACCATAAACAAATCATCCATTCCCGATACTTTTTTGACTGAATGTAGGATTAATTCTTGGTACCTACGTATTTTCTAACAAAAAAAATCTCCTTCGTCTCTTAAAAAAAAAACTTATTTTTGAAACTCAAGCCAAGAATAATACGGTCATCTTATTTTAAAACACTTCCAGTGAACGGAACACAATGCTGAAAGGACTCGGTTTTGTTATTGATCTGGTTAAAAATAACAAACAGTGTTTTATGGCTGCCATTATCGAGTTACAGCCGCTCCTCTAAACAAGTGTGTGGACTTGCCAGCTGGTCGGTAGGTTCAGCTATGAGATATTTATCTATGGGACAAAGAATGATTTTGTCACCGAGATTCGACCAGGCTTTGTTGGCGACATAGTCAGAAATAATAAAATATGACATAACTAGCTCTTAACCAATGACGAAGAACTGGGTGTAAAGGAACGCTTGTCTACGCTTTTTTTTTTGTCGACGGGGAAAATCATCTTTGACGAAACCCGCTCTTCGGTGGAGCGGGAGACAGTGTCAGACTCTTACTGACTAAAAACCCCGCGCCGTTCCTTCTAGCCTTCATACCGGGGCACGAGCTCCCTTTCGGACAACCCTGTCCCCAGTAGGCTTCGACCCAGCTGGGCCCCTCCTGCTGCTGACAACTCCTTGAGGCGCGCGGGAACAGTGCGCGCCATCGAACGCTTGTCTACGCTGGTGCGCAGTCGTATTTTTAAATACTTTGGCCATATTTATTGACGTGGAGTTGACTGCATCGAACGCCTTGTTATACAAGGAAAGCTGGACGGAACGAGGCCGCGTGGCAGATCGCCGATGCGATGGACTGACCAAATAAAAACGGCTGTTGGCGGCCCGTTGAACGAGTGTGCCCGGATGACTGCTAGTAGGCAAAAGTGGCGGGAAGTCGTGCGGCGTACCCTGACGGCTTCCGGAGACCTACCTTCGTGATAAACACGACCACTCTGGCAGGAGTGAAATGACCAAGAAGAGACCCAATGACATCGTTCACAAGAAAGTTTTCATAAAAAATTTAACACCTCTAAAGGTTTTCTTTCAGTTATACCTGTCAGGTGAGCTTGTATGGAAACCTGCACAAGTGTGCAACATACAGGCTCCCGTTTACCTGCACAGTCAAACCTGTCAGGTATACCCTTTTAACTAATAATGACAGTCTTTAGCATTCATTTTGATTTCTATCCTTCTCCGTCAAAACAACATAAAATTATGAGTCATAACTCCAAATATTCTGTCTGTGTAGTTGTGATTTACGTGTGTATTTAATGTTTTAACAATTACATCGTCTATGTATCTTTTTTTTTACCAGTAATAACCCAAGTGCGACTCTACCCTAAAGCGGGAGAAGTAATTGAATGATTACTGTGGTGTTCAAGAACACGCGCTATACTTTATATATTTATTACCGTGTCCGAAACTCGGTCTGACACGTCCGATTCGCTCGGTGGGTAGCTCACAACTGAAGGGTCGACTACCCCACCACCTAGCGGCCAATCTACGCACTATAGGTGACGTGCATAATGTACACCACAATTACCCACATCAAAGACAAGACAAAGAATGCGATGTAATTTCTCTCTCGTTATTCAAGAGACAACAATAGAATGTATTCATAACCTTGAATCTTATTGCAAACCAAGCAACCGTATCAAAAACTAACAAATCCGAGACTAGCAATTAAAATGTATTGCAAAACAGACGATAAAAATGAAATTATGTCAGAATTACATGCGTACAAAGGAGGGCAGCGTAGTAAAATTACGAGTACGAACCGATACGCTTTGTTGGAAATAACAATGAAATTGTTAAACAAAAAACGGTAGTACAATCTTCATTCTTTCTAATTAGGTCAGTGGGACTGCTACTGTGTTGATGATAGAAGAAAAACATAACGTAGATAACATCACAAAATCTGTCTATGTTTATGTAGGTATCTTTTTTAATTGGGTGCGAAATATCACTTTTTTTTATTAACCTTTCGAATACTGTAATTAGAGACACCATAGAAAGACAATGAGAGAGCAAACGCCGGCTTTCGCTTCAGAAGTCAATCTACATACAAAGCGCGCTCGAGCAACGCACACATAGACACCGCTCACGGACACGATATCGCGGTAGCGTCTCGGCCCACTCGTCGGACAGTTCCGGCTCAAACGCTCACTAGTGTGCGTCCACCGAGCGTAGGTATAAAAAGCGAAGTACATACATGAGATTGTCTTCTGTAGGTACCTATCTATTATGTGCTTGGGGTTTAATGAATTAATATGAATTTGGTGTAATGTTTGGGTCACCAAGATACAGGCTGCGCGAAACCTTTTCACTCTTGACTTTAAGACTTCTTAGTTGTAGTTATCAGGAAAGATAGACTCCATCAAATTACATCTCCCGCTCTTAGTGAATCATTACGAAGTGTCAAACTTTTACTGATTAAAGCTGACCTATATTCCTTTAGTTGGCCTTTGCGATCCAAGGCTGCGGTAGTTTTTTTTTTATTGTTGATAGCAGTGGCGAAGCGTGAAATATTGAGAGAGGTAAGCCGGAGCAAAAAAAAATGCTTGCCTACTCCGAGCGCGGGCACGCAGTCTTGAGTCCTTACCGAAAATCTGTGATTGGCATCCTGGCTTCAGTCTTGTATAGGCAGATGTATCATCAGTCCACTTTTACTATACGTGTAAGCACTGAGATATTGAAACAGTGTCTTGCAAGCATAATAGAAGTGGCTTTGATAAAAGCCGTTTGTGGTGAAATGATGATATGATGTAAATTAAACAAAACTTAATCGACTAAGTACCTACTAATAATACTACTTATACTCTAAAGCTATTCGTCTATTCTTTCTTACAAAGTGCGCTAAGACATTATCATAAAAACCGGAAAGATTCTTAATTTTTAGTAAAGAACGTTTTTCTATAGAAAGAATGGCTAGGTCAGATAATCGTTCTTGTTTTTGATTATTACGCATGTTGATATTTATTGTAAAGGGATGTATTAAAATGTTAAAAAAAAAAACCAGCTCTGAGAAGAACTTTTGCGTAGGTGTAGTTTTGAGAACGAATCTAAAAAAAATCGCACGAAAATTATTAGACTTCGCGAACGACCTTACTCATAGATCTAAACTCCCCTCCCGCACGCTCACCGGCCTTGGTGACGCTTGGGCCCTGCAGCATAAATCGTAATATTTTAATTTCGCCATAACTTCAAAACGAAACGTCCAATTTTAATCGTTCAAAGACCAAATATTATCTACATAAACTGTACTTAGTGATGAAATACATTATTTTGATAAGGGTTAATAGCATGAGTAAAATAAATGCGTTTAAATGTAGTCCAAAAAAATTCAATATGATTAGATAAAAAAATGGTTGTTGTGCCTCACTCGACATAGATAGGTATACTGTCTCGCGGACTTTTTTGTAGATATTTATAAGATCTACAATTAATTAGAACATTTTACGGTCCTATCTTTTTAAGTTTAGGCAGCGTACGCAAAATAAGTAACTTTTCTGGTTGATTTTTTACACCTTGTGTCCGAAAAACCCAAATATCTTACGGAACCCTATTTTTTTCCAAAATAAAATTTAGCCTACGTTACTCGTGGATAATGTAGCTTTCGAATGGTGAAAGAATTTTTAAAAACAGTCAAATAGTTTTTAAGCCTATTCAATGCAACTCTATCAAATAACTCGAAAAAAAACCGGCTTGCCGGAGCGCTTTGAGCCGGCAAGTTTATTGAACTTTATGTGACGTCATGACGTATATCTTGTATAGAAATTTAAACGCTAAAAAGCCGATTGCGCCTGCGGCTTATCTTAAAGCAACATGTGGTTGAAAAGCAAATTTTGTTGATTTAATGTCCATAGTGTATACTTAGTGTAGGCGTTTTGTAATGTTTCTTTGTAGTTTTATAATTACTGATTGTGCCATTTCTCAATTACGGTAGAGAGTGGTTGTGTTCTAAACTTCTGAAGGGAAGCCGGTGGGAATCGAGTTGTATGGAACCTTCGTCACTGGTTGATAGGCTCATGCCTGACCACTAGCACTAGCTTCTGACGTTTTATAAGTGCCCTTGTAGGCCTATATGAAATAAAATATTTTGACTTTGACTTTTGACTTTGACTTTGACTATCTCGCCTGATGGAAAGCGACGATGTAGTCGACAGTCGATGGAGCGCGCTTACCTAGAAGTAACCCGTGGTATCCGTGTACTCTTAACTTAAAGATTCCCAGGTTGTAGTTATGAGGAAATACAGACACCGGTGGGGAATTCCACTCCATAGCTGTACGCACAATTAATGTTTTCCCAAAACATACTACTTCTGAACAATCCCGAAACCATATACTTACTTATAAATGTGGAAGAGTATGCAGTCTTACAAGTATCGGTTATAGCTAGATAGCATTTGAGACAACCTTGTAGCCGCGTCAATCCGTATAGGACAAGTAACAATGTGACAATAATTTACATACATACATTAAAACGGCTCTGAAGTATCCCTTTTAAAATTAAAAGCCTTCAAAATTCAATAAGGCACCGGTGGCTCAATAATATCTCCATTATTATGACTTATGGCTCAATATCTCTTCTATTTTGGGCACGCCTTGTTTATGGCGGTAAATCCCTTCTTTGAGATATGAGAAAGATAACACGGCGTCTTTACTTTCCGCAGGTCAGTTCAGGAGATTCTTGCACCGGATTTGTGCGAAAGAAATGTCTGGGTGACATCATTGTGTGGACCGCCCGGAGGACACGATGGAGCATACGGTAGAGGAACACCCCGCTTGGGCAGAGCACCGCCGTGTCCTCGTGAGGGTGCTTTGTGGCAGCGATCCCTCGAGCCAGGCCTTGATACAGGCCATGGTCCGGAGCGAGAAGGAGTGGCAAGCGGTCGCCTCCTTCTGCGAAGCAGTAATGCTAGCAAAAGAGGAGGTCGCACGCGCGAGGCAATGACCCTTGCGCCCCAGACTTCGACCTTCCAAAAAACACAAGTAGACCATGAGGTAAAAAATCAAAAGTGCGATCTGTGTAGTTGTATCTTGAGAAAAAGACGTGACTGTCCGTTTCTAGTAGTAATAAAATTTTCCTCTATCTATCGACATCCAATAAAAATGCTTTCAAGTTATTTTTCCTACAACATAATTGCTTTAGACTCAAGAAAAAACCCTACTGGTAACAAAGATTTTTTTGAAGCTGTCGTCATCGCCATCAGACATCCTCGATCGCGACAAAGTTAGCGGCGCGTGGCAACCTTGCCACATTGTGTATGTGTTACTGTAAAACTTCGATCTACGGTAAATCCGAACGATACGATTTGTAAGTAAAACCGAAGATTTGGCGGTAAAATCTGAGATTTACTAGTAAAGCCGAAGATTTACGAAACTTTACTGGTATATTTTAGAATTTGCCTCAGAGATAAGGAAAAGTAGAAAAAGTGATCAGTCAGAAACGTAATAAATATGATTGTACTGTACTATCTAAGTATTAGCTACGCTTCCGACTAATCCATCGTCACCGCCTTAAGAATCAACTTTACCTTTGTGTATTTTAGCTATAGATATTATTAGTCCCTAGAAAAAATAAGACAATTTATCGTTACAAAATTTGACAATTATCTAGAATTCCAAACTAAAATGTTTTAAGTAGTATCGTTTGTTTATTTCACTATTAGCTTTTGCTCGCAGCTTCGTCAACGTACATAAAATATAGCCTATGTCACTCAGGGATCAACCAGCTTTCTATCTAAGAAAAAATTTTAGCAATCGGACCAGTACTTTCAGAGATTACTTCCTACAAAAAAAAAAAAACTTAACCTCTTTACTATATCTATTAGAGTAGATTACAGAAACACCAGAAAAGGTTTTCCGTTGAAAGATTCCATCACTTATTAATTTCCGTAATAGTTTTTCAATATTCACGTGATTCTGAGGCAATTTACTGAAAAAGTGCTAGAAAAAGTTCGTAATTTGCCATTATCAGAGAACAGTTCAAACTTTAACCAGTTATACTTGGCTTGTCCTAGGTTTCACCAGTAAATCTTAAGATCAACCGCAGTTTGGGCTATACAGCAACATTTGTACCTACAACTACTGTCTATTAACTACAGTCCCTAGTAATTCCCATAACCAAGCTAGAAATGAAGATACTTTTAGCTACAAATGGATAGTTATAGTATTTACATATTTGTGTTTATCATATAAATTTAATGATACCCATTAGATTAAACATAGTCTATTCGAGTGGGGAGTAACGATACAATTATACATCAGATAGTAATCCAATATGGGTTATCCCCAATGCGGTATCGAACTACTGTCATATATGCGTCACATGTTACCAAGTCCAAGAATCACCAACGTGTTGGAATTTTTAAAAGTTCTTGATTGAATGATGACCGGTACCCACCGCATGTTCCCATTGTGAGAGTTATCACGTACATACTGGATGAGGTTCCGAAGATTCCCGAAGATCCCCGACCGATTAGCGAAGTGTAAGGAACTACTTGAAACCTCTGGCGCGAAGTCTAAGGATTAAAACTTGATCCAATTGCGGTTTGTAGTGACAGGTGGGCAGCTCACCAGTCTTAAACAGATTATAGAGGATTAGGGGTAACTCAGTACTTTCTATTCCTCAGTCGACTGTAACTAACTGTACTATGGACACTTAAAAGAATTTAGTTTGAGATATGCTACCTACAACGCTAGTATTTTTTTAGTTTTAACACACGGATTTGGGACTGTTGACATCAATAGCGACTGTGCTATGTCTTCAACTGGGTTCAATATATGTTCACAAATAAGTAGTCTCAATTGAAGACTCACCCAAATTAGACCGTGGCAAGCGCAACTCACCCTTTTCTACGTACCAATCAATTATTTCCGAAACGTATCAGAAGGCAAAACATGCAATAAAGATCGTAAGTTACTATTTTGTGCCGCGAACGAACGTACAGTGAATGACAATAGAATGGATGAATTATTCACAAATGAAGTCTTCCAATGTCAATCCCATTATGTAAGTGACATCGCTACAAACGTAAACTGTGGCGTTAGCAGACATATTAATTGTGCAAAGTCGTGTTCAGAATACTGCAATATTTCTAGTATAAAATATGGCGTAGTCTATAACTTGAAATGAATACGAACAAATTATGATTTATATCTCATCTGCAGTCTTATCCTTACACGAGGATTTCCTGTGTTGTCGCCATTAGAAATACAAATCAAAGATACATTCCAGATACTAGGTATAAATCTTATTGCAAGTCATACATAAATTCGCTCATATACACCAATCTGATGTTCACTTGTATTGGATAGAAATGGATGCAGCTTGATTGGAAATAGGTAAGGGAGATAAGATCAGCGCAAAATTATGGCCCTAGACACCTGCTGTGGAAGATGTCAGTAATTCACACCATCTACAACAAATGATAATTAGCAATATGTGATTGGATTATCTTTATATTATACCTAAAGGGCTGGTATAATATTTTAATGTTTATAGAAATTCCTAATCAAATCATGTTTTTTCAATTGCAGAATTTATACTCTTATTGATATATTTGATCTATACAGTTTGTAAAAATGCATATGAATAGGCGGTATCACACATGTATGCACAAAAAGGTTTGAGAACAAATACCTTGTGCGTACAGCTAAGGAGTGGAATTTCCTGCCTGAATCTATGCATCCTAATAGTTACAACCGTCTTTAAGTCAAGATTGAATAGGTTTGGTGAAAATGCAAGAAAGTTGGTATTTAATATAATTCAGCATAATGAAGCAAGCTAGACATGCTGCTCCCCCATGTTTCGCCACCACTCCCATCTATTTCGCATTCATTATGAACATGAAGGCTTTACCTTCCAATAGTGAGCATTATTTATCATATACTTGCTAAATCCTATTCAAGAGTAATTTACATTCACAGCAGGAACACAGGTAATCCTCAATTATACAGGCTCAGTGATATTTAGCACCACCTGACACACCTGGCGTGAGCTACCGGTCTAACGTGGAGGATTGCCAAGATTTGACCATTAAAATATAATCGTTTATCCATGGTTGTCCTATGAGATATTTTAGAGGATTGACCTGTTGCGTAATTTACAAATCCGTGATAAGGCCTGTCATACTGTATGGATCAGAATGTTGGGCTGTGAAAAAGACGGATGAAAAAAGATTGCATGTAGCGGAGATGAGAATGTTGAGATGGATGTGTGGTGTGACGAGAATGGATAAAGTGAGAAATGAGTATATTAGGGGAAGTTTGAAAGTGGCGCCAGTGACTGAAAAGTTGAAAGGAAATCGTTTGTCTTGGTATGGTCATCTAAAGAGGAGAGATGAAACGCATGTTGCTAAAAGAGTTATGAATTTACATGTGGATGGATGGAGAGGGAGAGGGAAGCCAAAGAAAAGATGGATGGATGGTGTGAGAAGTGATATGAAAGAAAAGGGAGTTAGTGATAGCGTGACGAGTGACAGGACAGAATGAAAGAAAAAAACGTGTTGCGCCGACCCCAAATAAAACGGGATAAGGGCAGGAAGATGATGACCTGTTGCGTAATGAGATGCTAAGATATTGTAAACATTTCACACAATGGATTAGATTTTCGATGGAGACGATTATTACTTAGGATCACTACTTGTAACTGATAAAAAAATCATAATAGTTGAGCACTTTCCTGGTAATGTATTGACAATCCCACAGTTACTACCATCACCATTGTTACCATCATTGCCAGTTTTTGTTATTTTACTAAACTTTATGGAATCTCCAGTCTGTTGATTAACTTAAACATTAATAATATTTAGATCCAGTGACCTTTCATGGCCATCAGGGGATTTCCCTGCGATCTTTAAAAAACCAGTTCGACAAGTTTTGTCAAAATTGTTTTTCTTTTAAAGACTGCTAGCGAATATTAAAAACACCTACGACAAAATCTACAATCTTCCTTCGTACATAAATTATATCGAACATTTCCTTTAGTGTTCTTGTCTTGGTTAGATATATTACCGACGGGTCTAAACCTGACTTATTATTTTATATTACCGTGTAATCCCGCGAAGGAATTTGAAATGCGTCCTATACATATGCAAATATCCTTGAAAAACAGAAGCGTTGAAAATATTTGCGTAGGCACGAGCTTAGTTTATATGCATCAATATGTGGTAAGAAAGCTGGTGATAATTTGAAAAGATATAAGAAGTTGTTAAAAAAATCAACAGTAGAGAAAAAGTTAGATATGGGGGAAAACGATGAGGTGTAAAAAAATAATCAAAGGAGGATTGTTTAACTCAGCGAATAAATGAAACAGGCTGACAATAACGGTACCGAAGCATAAAAAAGTGCAGCGAATCTGACAAAAAAATATCTCACCTTGTACGCCGACGCCCATAAAATAGCTCAAGATAAGAATCTTAACACACCTCCCATTCACACAATACACGAACAATCTATGGTTCATAGTAAAGCTAACATCCTCGTAGGGTCATAAAACCGCAGTGAGTCACCAGCGGTTTTGGTTGTCGCTACAAATTGGGGCGATGACCTGTCAGTTGCATAATGAGACCGTAATCTAAGATTATGGGTGAAACAAGCCACACGTGAGTGAGTATCGGTGTGCTAACAGCTTCATATTTGCGAGAAACTTTGCTCGTGTTATGTTTTTATTAGAATTTTTTACATTATGTTTTTTGTTATTGTAAGCAGACTGGTTTTTTTTATTAGATGCTGTTTCTTAACAGTGATTTGTTTATATTATGCTGCTGTAGCAACGGATTCAAAATGAATTTTAAAGTTTGAGCTATCATCATCATTTTAATCAAAATTTTAAGTTTAAACGAAAGTCGTCCACTGTTGAATAGGTCTCCTTAATCATCGCCTCATCTTGATATGAAATATTCTCGTAAATGTAATGAAATTCACAATTTATTTTCTACATGCCGCTACATACTACATCAATCTTGTTACTATTTATTACCTATAATATTTACATTTTGAGATTTCTATCTTGAATTTAGATAAACTTTTCATCTTGCTCGGCGTTTATTTTATTGCCAACGAAATTATATGCGTAGATTTTAATAGTTTTGATAACACTTTATGTGTTTCTATTAGTAACTAAATTATTTACATCGAAACCGATGGAACCGTTCACCAAACCGATGCATGCCTTGAAGATATCAACTTTCAAACTTTCAAAAGAGTTTTGTGGTCTAATTGGAATAAATCATTTACACCTAGTTAACTCAGGTTAACCCATGTTTATTCCTGTTAATCAATAACTTTGAATTATAGCCACTACACCAAACACTTCGTACACACATCAAAGGCCGCAATTTTTAATTAAACAAACAATTTAATTACACTTACACAAAACTCATCACTACCTTTCACAGATGAAAAAAAGCTATTCATCTTCTTTCTTAAAGATAAATTAAACAAGAAACCGAATCAAACAAGGGTTATGAAAGACGAAGATCAAAATATTTTTAACTTGTTTTAGCACAATTTTAGTACGAAATATTAAACGAAAGAGGAAGTTACAAACATCAAAGTGCATTTTCAAGAGAAATGTTAGATAATATGTAAACTACACCCAACGATAAATGGTAAAGAATTGATCATATGATTTTTTTTATGGATGTTTAAAATATGAATTAGATTCTTACGTAATTTTTAATTGCGTACACGCTGATTAGGGAATTTGGAACGGTTTATTATTAGCATATTAAGTGATCAATTCATTACTATAAATTCATATAGTTTGACTTCTTTTACGTTAGTCTGATGTGAAGCGAACGGAGGAAGTGCTCTGGACATTAATTTCAAAGGTTCTTCTACTTACTAACTTTAAAGATAGTAAAGTACTCTCTTTCGCTTGCAAATGTCATCATCAGTTTTTTTTTAATTATTATTGATAGACTCATGTTTGACTACTATCTCACCTCATCACTCAAAGATAACAGTAGTAACTTTAAATAAAATGTAAGTTCAGTGTTGGTTGACTGGTATGGATTGCTTAAGGCATTAAGTCCGTCTTTGTACCTTTGTGTTTCATGAAGTTTTAATAAATGAGTTAAGCATTCTTGGTTCGTGTTACAGCTTATCATCATCAAACACAATTAGTGCAGTGAATTCAGAAACGTGACAAGACTTGACGAATATGCTTAAAAACTTGGACCAGAGTCGTCACCTAATCAGTAAGTTCTAAAGAGGCGGCGCGTAATTGTTCCATGCGCATCCTTAAGGGAGTGTGTGAAGTCGTTAGATCGGCCTCAATAGGTGACAGGTCTGCTAGCAATGGCAGGTCTACGATAAACAAATTCGCAAAACATATTAGTCTACACTGAGTATTAACAGAGAAGAACAAGCTGTCCATTCTTTACGCCTTGACCATCACCAGTGCAGTGACATCTCTTTAATACTTAACGATGCAGAGATAAGAGCTAGTATAGAAGTAAACACAAAACTTTTGGTGGTCCAAAAAATTTCATCAGCTTAACTTTCTGACATTGAAAATCCCACAGCTCAACCTAAAACCATACTTTTCTGAGCACTTTTCAAAGCTCCACTAGACCAAGTCAAACATTTGAAACTACTACCGTGGAACTACCCTGATCTACTCACTGATAAGGCCGCACATTAACGCCACTTCAAACAGGTAATCTGGGTCAGAGCAATGACATCACAACATACGCTCAGTACACACTTACGACTTTTAGTCGTCAGACAAATTGTGTCGTCGTCGATATTATCGAGATCTCTAATACAGTATCAAAGAAAATTAAAGACACGGCGGCGTAGCTGTATCTTCATGAAACACAAAACA
Source organism: Mythimna lalbum (assembly GCA_949319445.1). NCBI lineage: Eukaryota > Metazoa > Arthropoda > Insecta > Lepidoptera > Noctuidae > Mythimna > Mythimna lalbum. The sequence continues at coordinate 17,235,249 of OX439360.1, forward strand.
AAAGGTGGAGGTTTAGGCTTTATCAACAATAATGGCAGTAAACAAACAAAACAAACAAAAGTTTCAGCAATATGTACAATTAAGGCGAAAATAGGTGTCGAAAAACAAAACCTGCTATTTGTAATGACAAATCAATAACACATTATCACAAATATATTTCAAGCATCCATGTTATCCGTTATAAAGGCTCATAATGATTCCGATTCTGATGAATTCGATGCGTGAACTGAATACGAGCGGTAATAACGCAAGTCTACTGAGCACTTAAAAGCTTCTGCTCCGTCCGACAAGACAGTTCCTATCGCGATGACAATCGTAATGTGTGTCCAAGTCCTTAAACGGGGTTCCGTCACTTGAACATTATCTTGAAGAACATAAAATACTATAAACAACAAATCTCACTATCTCATCGCTTAGAAGTATTCCAAAAACTGTTGCCAAACGACGGTCATTGACTGTAGTCTGTACTAACCTTAACAACTGCTTTATATGTTTAGATATATGGCCAACCAAGCTATTTAAACGACCAACCGGTTCTAAGGATGTCTTTAGATCGCCGTAATGAGCGATTGTCGAGGAAATTATCCGATTCGCGAATGGTCAGCTGAAGAGGCATAACCGACATTTGCATGAATGTCCCTTATGCTCTTTTGATCCTCTATTTACTATGCCTGATTGAATACGTATTGTTAACCAAGTGTGTCAACCGAGTCTATAGATTCGACACAGTTTCAATGAAGGCCCTTTTCTTATCAGAGAAGTTTTCATATAGAAGATAAAGGTAACTTGAATTATACTAAATCCTTTGAGAACGAGTTTATGTCGGGCCAATTAATCTTGAAAGTACCGTATTTCGCAGATAGGTCATCTTGGTCACAACAGCTGCGAATTGAATGAGCTGCAGTCAGACCTCTTTTTGACCTTCTCAATATAGCTTTAGATATAGCAAGAAAAACTAGATTATAATGAGTAAGGAAAGGATGTTGTATTTTATAATCTTTATAGCAAACAACTTCTGAGAACTGACACAAATCACAATCTAGCGATACCGGTATTAAATTGATCAGTTAATTAAGTTATGGTTTATTTATTTCTGGAACTACACCTATTAAGCTAAAACCCAAAGTTATATTTTTCTACACCCACGAAGCACCGATGACGTTATTAAGTCACACATGATTGGGGCAAGCGAGGCTTCCCAAAATTTTCCACATTGAATTTTGCTACATTAATAACAGAAAATTGTACAGGTGTTTTTAAACAAAAGAATAAATTACGATACTTTGCTAGTGTCTTAAGAGTTTATTTTTATTTAAATGAATCTTACATATCTTCACATAACACAACAACATACCATTACATAGAAAAAAGTTGCTATGGTTAATAAACGTAATGTCTGGTGATTCGGACAAGCAGCTTTGAAAATAATGTAAGTACAAATAAGCAAAAAACAAGAGTGGCCCAGAAACACTACCTTGCGGAACGCTATAATTTACTTTCCGTTACAATAACAAAGGGAAGTTTTTATAACTATACACGTTCCAAAATATTGTTTTGTCAACAGCAGAATGCTTATACAAACTCATTAGCAAATAATACACAACATTAATAAGTATTTTGCCTACTACTACGGTATAGAACGCTTCACAAACAACGTTGACTTACGGCGTCTACAACTCTATTGACAAAACTTCAATATTCACAAAAGAACAGTTGTACAAACAGATGCTGATCAAATAAAAATACGACCACACAGCACAACATCACAGTTACGTAGACAAGCATAGCTATCTTAAATATTCTTTCTGTCGTAATAGTAAAGAAAGGTTGCATTCTATTATGTTTAAGATGTTTGATAACTTGCTTTTTGAATCGTCAAGTAGAGGAGTAGAATAGTATCAATATGGCCGCGTTAAAGACTACTTGGATTTGAGTTATCTTTCTTTTTGAAGTTGACAGTGTCCGCTTTGTGCATTAAAACAAAGTAATATGTTATCAAATCCGCATACATAATTATAGTAAAAAATGGAGACATCATTAAGTCCACTCAGTCGTAATAAAAATACATTTGACCAAACTATTGTTCAGACGCAATTCGATCCTACACACGATCCTTTAGTGCGCATATTTTAAGAACCTATAGAAATACTAATTAGACCTAAAGCACATTTTAATACCCATACCATTTGTTGCAATAAAACACCATACCATAGTTAAATCGAAAAGTTACTCTTAGGCTACACAATTGAAGTGTCCAGTTTCAGAGGCGATATATGGGTAATTCTATTTAATATGTTGTGTGTGGCAGCGTTCAAATAAAAACATTGCTGGATGAATGGTCCCGCTGTTTCCTTCGAACGACCTATTACGTACTGCGATGGCGATTGCAACTCGTTTTTATCCGAGTTTAGTTTCAAATTTGAATTTGTTATAATTGCGGTCGGTAGAAACACAGGTATAAATTTATTTATTTTTAACTTTATATTTCGGAATGTATTTTCCTTATTTTGTAAACAAAATTATTATGACTGAGTAAAATTAGGTTTTTGCAAAATGTCATTGTAACCGTATATGTATCCTATTATACCAAAGTCTCTATCCTATTATACCAAAGTCTCTATCCTATTATACAAATGTCAAATATTTTTAAATATGTATACAGGGTTATTTGCAAAACACTAACAACCTCTCAGGACTATGTTAAGAACATCATAAACAAAAACTTTTGTTCTATGACTTTTAAAAAATTATCATATTTTAGTTCATCAGATATTCATGCAAAATTAAAAATATTTAAATTGAACGTTCTAAATGTTATGAAGTCTATGCGAATCAAGCGATAGTACAATAGCGGAGGGTAGCTGAACATGAACTTGACCTATTTTCGGGCAGACCTCACTAGTCGGTCGGTCGCTTTGATCCGAGTGCATCGCGTCATACGTGTTTTTGTAGCGAAATTCGGAAGTGCAGACGTTATTATCATTACATGATGGTGTATTTAATATTCTAATGTCGATTACACGGAAATGGTGCGAATGCTTGCTAGGTATGATGACAATGTTTCGAAAGCCTACTTAATATTACTACGAGAACAGTGCGCGGGAAGCGTAAGTAGATACGGCAAAATCCAGATTTTAAATGTGTTAGATAGAACAACGAAATCTTGAAAGTTTGTTTTTGGTAAATATATTATTTTTGTAAAAAGTCATAGGACAAAAGTAGTTGTTTATGATGTTAGTAATACGGTCCTGCAAGATTGTTAGCGTTAACAAATAATCCTGTATAGTACTCTGGTTTATAATTGATGTATGTAGTTTATATCAATCATTTCGGTGCACAGGTCTTAATGATTAAACATATCCAGAATATTATCTAGCTACGTCAGAAATATCGTAAAAAAAAATCTCATTTACACGGGAAATCCGCAAGATAGCCTTCCCATTTTTTAAGATAACTACAATAAGATATGTAGTAAATATCACGTACACTCATTACTTACTACGTCATCGTCTGATTCTAAGGAATCTTGTGCCACCGAATATATGTGTAATATTATGATAATGATTCACCCACCTTATCCATCAATTGATAGGTGTAAGTACTCAAGATAAGAGAGTGCATTAACTGCTTATATCTAGTATAATCATATAAATCCAAGTCATTATTAAACGAGCACTGAGATGTAGATATGTCAGTCAGTAGAAAAGAAGTAGACATTAAGACAATAATTTTAAAAAGGATTCAAGAAACTTTTAGTTAAATTTTCTAGAGCCCTGCATTAGGATAAAGAGGCTTTTTTGAAGAAAGCTAGGCGTGTATGTATGTGATTGTATGTTTGGATTTGGATGAAATTTGGCACATGGGTAGACTATGTCTTCCGGCAATATATTCCCTTGGAATAATTTTCTACTTTCACGTATAGCCACTAGCAGAAGCTAATATCTGACAAAACTATTATAAGCTTTCTTATTAAGTCCCTGAACTAGTTCTACTAAGTATCATAGCATAAGAAGATAGATTCATAGTAATGATTGAAAATCCATAAATTTCTTCTTCTTCCTGCCCTTATCTTATTCCATATTACTTGGGATCGCCGCACATGATCCTGTCACCCGTCAAACTATCACTAACTCCCTTTTCTTTCGTATCACTCCTCACACAATCCATCCATCTCTTATTCAGCATTCCTCTCCATCCATCTGCATGTATACTCAGAACTTTTTTAGTAATATGCGCTTCATCCCTCTTTTCACATGACCATACCAAGACAACCGACTGTCTTTCAACTATTCAGTCACCGATTCAAAATCCGAAAAACATACTTGAAACAAAACAACACCACATTTCTTTATCTTAACTCCACAGACCATAACTATCATCATTTCAAACACTATTACAATTAACATCAACTAGTTTAATAACCATCAAAACATACAACACGTAATAGGGTCGTTGGTCATTCAGTGTAGTCGATCGCGCAATGACCCCGCTTCTGCGCGCGCGCCGGGAAGCCGCACCATTTGTTTTTGGGATATGATCGACCAATAACTGTTCGTGTCGATGACTTGCGTTTGGAGGGTTGGGGAATGGAGCTGTTGTTAATTAAAAATGCAGTAAAATTACGGTTAAATTTAACTTTTAAAGTGGTTCAGGTTGCGTAGATGTCTAAGACAGATCTACGCAATATTATTTTTTGCTTTAAAGTTTTTTCGTGGACTAAGTCATCAGGTTGCTACTACTAGACCCCAGCACATATAAAACTTTTTCCCTTATCCCCGATTACCAGCCACCGTAGGCGTGGATTTGCGGACGACGAGCCATTTGGACTGTTATATGTTAGTATCAACTACATTACATATTTATCTATATAGTTATTTTAATCGTATGGTCTGTGTTATGGGTTTCAAAGGCATGAGAAAGCACGTTAAATACCCCATTACTACCAACATTAGTATAGTATGATAGGCAAGATTTTGATCCGTTCAAATGCATCGCTATGCACCTCGATCGAGATAATGATCTACTAATAACTCTTCGGTTTCAAGTTTTATGACTTGGCAGTAGCAAGATTGGAAGCTCAAAACACTAAAATACAAAATAAAATAAAAACTTTTGAGGTTCAAGTTTTATACGATAAAACTTCTATCGACCACTACAAAATATAGATCTTGAAGTAAAAAGCTATAAAATATTATAAAACAGTCAACAGCCCCAGAAATAACATAGTGTACCACGTTATAATTACTCGCACCTAAAATGGAGAACGTGCATAATATCTTACAGCGCGGGCTGGAAATATTCGAAAATTATGGAAATATTAACCCGGTTGGGAAGCGTGTAGAATTTCAGGTCTTTAAAATCATATTACAGGACTTAGCTCAAACTACTAATGCACTATGGGTGAACTAAACGCAGTTAAAGATAAATAGAAGCTGTCTTTGAATATTTGTAAAGCAAATTCGAAAAAAGGTAAGATGCTACGCGCGAAAGTTTTTAGTAAAATTTAACACGCGGGTGGTTTGGCACATGGCCTCGATGAGAACCTAAGAGGACATATGTATGTATTTAATACGCAAAATACGCGCCTCAGTCGTGGAGTTGCGGATAACAGCCCGTTTTACCTAAGATGACATATATCCTGACAATGTATTCACTTATGATATTTTTCGATTTTCAAACCGGCGACGCCACTGGCAGAAGGAAGTACAACAATATTTATACACCATTGTCTTTAAGCAGAGCTTGAAAGCTGGAAGTACATTTGAACCCAAGTGTTGGTGATTCATCGCTCCCGGGCAAAGTGAAGGACTTGAAGATTGCAGATAAAGACACGAGCATGATTGCTAATTCAATGTTACTACCGAAAGGGAACACTGCATAAACTTAGGACCTCTTATCAATTTCTTGTTATAAAGCATTTTGCGAATATATTCATCATTTTCAAACCCTATGTTGAAAATTTATGTAAAGAAGGATTACTTTCTTGCGTGCCATTTATTAGCTTGAGCTAAGATTAAAACTGCTGAGGACAGAAAAAATAACAATGACATAAACAAATATAACAATACACTAAGCAAGTATTAAACTTGCAAACAAGAACATAACAAATTTAACATAAATTACAATAACAATGCATTGTAAGCAAACTGATTTCTACAAACAACTGTTGTTCCTGCTACAGAGATTCTGTTGAATATTTTAAAAGTTAGGGAGCTTGTTTTATTTTTAGAGTTAACTGCATAAGTTTTACGCCCACTAAAATGTTAGGGATACAACTAGATTCCATGTGTTAAACATGCAGGTATGATAAATCTATTAAGTTGCTTGCAATGCATTCAGAATGGCAAAATTACAGACAAAAAAACTAGTTAAAAGAAAATATGAAATATAACAAGATGCAAGCGAAATAAGAAAAGCAAGTCTAGCATATATGAAAATTTATTGTTCCATATTTAGTCAATAAAAACTTATTATTACCAAACAAAACCTTAAATAAAGACTAAGAACTTAACTTGTCGACTATAATTTAGTCTATTAAAACGGGCAATTAATCAAACTTATAGCACAATTGCACCGACAGGGACGTATAGTCAACCGTCGGTAGTTATAAACAAATTGACATTAGCAGCGCATTTCTTTGAAGCAATATGTAAATTGCGAGTATCAATACTTATATGCTGTTGATTGTACAAACAATGACCATTGATCTCAATTCAAGTTATGGAACTTACATAACTTTATGTCAGTTTAATTACTGAAATAACTATATTAATGCAAGTCACGTAAGATTGTTAATGCTGTAAAATAACACAAACGAAATGAGACAGAAAATATTAAAGATGATTCACACGTATTTAAGTATCTAAGGTATAAATAAATAAATAAAATAGTTTATTTCTTCAACAAGTTTTTACAATATTATTTAGTTGCCAGAACTACCCAGGAAGGTATAAAACAATACATTTAATAACAGAAAGAATTAATGAATGAAACCAATTAAGTAAAATATAAAATAAAGAATTTAATTTTGTTAACAGACTCACTAGACATAAGATTTGAAAATTTATTTATAATTATTCGTAAACTAAACATATGACAAACAAGTGGTCACACTGGGAATCTATTGTTCGATTGGACACCCTGAATTATATGCCAACACGAAATGAATACTAATTTATCGAAGGCCTTGGAAGAAATCTAAGAATTCGTTATTTTTCACATTTATTCAAAGTGGACCACCAACCGCTTCGCTTATAGATGACACTTACGTTTTGCATATCAATAAGCAAGAAGAATAAATATATATGTACTGAACAAAAAATGTACAATCACGTAGGTAAATGAATTCCTGTATAAAATTACGATAAAACCCAACTAGCCTTTTGAGAATACCAATAGATCATTAATACTCTATCATTACAACATTAGGAAGTAAATGAGCAATTGAAATTGCAGTATTGAATCGGAAACTTTTAAAATTCAATTCATTGCCAAAATCATACGTGATTGAATTGTCTGTTGCAAATTGATTGACTATAGAATTAGAAACAATTGATGTTATCATAGGTTATGTAATAAATCAGCCCAAAATACGACTGTTGAGTCCTGAATACCAATATTAAAACGCAATACACTAGGATATTAGAGTGCGATTCGTGCATTATAACGAAGTGGTCGTTTTTGGAAGGACGGGCATGCTAATTCAAAGCTTATGTTTTTGACAATTAAATTAAGTCAATGCGTGTGTTCAGGCTCGTACTTACGCAAATGTGGACGAGCGATAAATCTTAAAGGAGCTAAACGTGTACCTTAAATATTAAAATTTGCGTGGAGTTTTCACGAAACTCCCACATATTTTCACAATGGACTTAAATATGCATCTAGAGAAGTTACCAAAGTAAGCTGATGTATGTAAAAATAACACTGGAGAACTCTGTACCTACTTTAAAGAAGATATCGCTTGGAAAGATTAAAGAGGGAATAGAAGCATAACTTGTAAAGTAAAACCTAAACAGAAATTACTTAGATTTCTCTTTCCCGCAGCTGAAACCCATACCCTCGCGCCTTACGAGATATTACCAACTGCCATACTCATTCATTTATCTTTTATCCTCTATAAAACTTTCTCGACTATACATCATTCGGTTTCCGACTATAAATATCGGAGTATATCACAGTGGTTCTAATTCACGTTTCTATTCACACTACAATAAAACAGTCGTTAATATACACCGCCTTTATGTCCCCCTTGTGGGTAGTAGTTGTAAAACGACCACATTAAAGTGGAGAGTTTGTCCAGTGAAGGGAAACGGATGGCTGACACCTACGCTAAAGGCAGTCATTTGTTTGATCCTAAGAGAAGATATGAAGTTATGGATGCTTTAACATTTAGACATCTTACAAGGTAAGTAGTTGCATTAACAGTTCAAGTGAAAACATTATTTGAAACCAAGGCAGTAAAGTTATGCTATGCAGTGACAGGTGGGAAAGTAGCTATTATTCATGTATAGAAATCAAAGCCAGGGAGGCAAATAGGTCAAAACTGTAGTATGATTTATGAAATAAACTAATAGATGCTATCGAGTTGTCTTTGTAGCTAAACAATAACGGCAGCTTTACCATTAACACCAGAAACCGGAGTGTGCATTTTGTTGAGGTTTCACAATTTAATATCTATAACATAAACGAAATAATATATATTTATGTATGTTGCTTTATTTACATCAGTTACTGTTTCACACATTTTAAAATTTAACCGGTAACTCAGGGCAAAAAGGCAGTTGCAAATTCCCCTCTTGTTTCCAAAGCGTGACGGCTTATACTACATATACATTGTTATGAATATTGTAACAACCAATATCTTAAAGCCATCAAAACCACGTGCCCCAATATAATGTTCTGGATTTACAGATCACAGTATCGTTAGATATGTTACTCCTTTACGTTCAAAGGCACTTAGGTGAGTCATACAACTGAACGTGACAAGGGCTATGTCCAGGTCAATATTGAAATTATTGGATGTTGGATCAATAACATACCCTTTCTCTACAACTATGTCAAACTTCAAAATTGTAAGTAAGTAAAATGTAGAAATTGGAGACACAAATGTTTTGATGTCAGCCAATGAATGTTAAGTATTATACAATAGCCTAACCTGAAGTGCTGTCAAAATACTGTAAATTTTAAGAGAAAAAATTATAGCCCTCATAAAATTACAAAAAGCATGTCACTCAGTAATAAAATAACATACTACAAATGAAATATTTTTTTTAAATCGGTTTAGTACTTTAGTTTACCCATTACAAACAAAAATAAAAATCTATTATTATAATGTTAAGTATAGAATAAGTAGGTAAAGATATAGAAAGAAAGAAAAAACGTTTTTTCATAACTCACACAATTGTATAAACTAAAAATACATAATGAAAAAGAAAGCCCAAAAAAATAATAATACAAAAAAAAAATGTTTCCAATAGCCAGATATTAAACAAAACTACAACACAAATAAAAAACCTCTAACTGAAACCATATAACATTAGTCATAGAAAGTACTTAAAGAACTTCGAATAAACAAACAAGCTACGGTAGATCAAAGTAAAAGTATTAATTAACATACAAACACAAATCAACATCTGCTTAATAAACGTAACATTAATTACAAGCGGTAGGTAAGTGGCATTGACATTGGTACCGCTAATGAGTCAAAAGCGATGCGCCTGCGCTCCTCTGATAAAGTATAGTGTACACGTTCACTGATGCGTAACAAACTAAATAGGGAATTAGAACGTATCGGTGAAGTAAGGTCGATAATGTGTGACTTCTGTATATGTGAGGAATTTGAATATCAATTTTCGGACAGGAAAATGTGTTTGTCGACATTCGTTATTTTTTCTAAAATAATTTTGCATAAATTTTATCACAATGTGAATAAATTATTACGAGCAGAAAAAGTATATTAGAAATTTAATAATTTAGGCAACACAAGTGTATTTTTTTAGGCATTAATTAGTGTAGTTACAGCACCATCCTAAGTTTTTAATGTAACTATATGAATGTTATCGTTTATATTGACGGAAGTAGGAACAAAAAGTAAATTGGTTTGCTAGATATTAATATGATATGAATGATATTTGTTTTATTGTTATAAATTAAAGACCTCGCAACGAGTAAAGGCCTCCTCCAATTTTTTCAATTGTCTCTATTCTTAGTTTTTAAATTCCAGTTCTTTCCAGCCACTTCATTTATCTCGTCTATCCTCTTCTTCTCTCTTTTGGTATGTTAATGTTAAAATTATTAATTAATTTAAGTATGTTAATGTAATAATTTGTAAATTATTTTTAATAAAATTATTAAAAAAATTACTGTTAATGAAATATTAAGGATATAATACTAATTTGATAAACCAAGTTTATCTGAAACGTAAGTATAGTAACCATTTATATTAGTTAATTTGGAATATTGGGGAAAACGAGTAAATATTACGAACCCAAAGACCTTGAAGTGAAAATATTCCAAAATTCTTCTCTTTCGTTTTAGTTGACGCTTAACTTAATGCTGATTAGAAATGCTATCAACCGTGTATTCAAGTAATTCTCTGTCACTAAAACATTAAAAATGATGTTATCACTTAATTCACATCCCTAATCATTTCTGTTATCAATCAGCCTTGTTTTACGATCACTAACTTTCTTTTAATGGTTTTTTCCTTTATTGTCTTCCGCTGTATCGTATTTTAAATTTAATTTATGTTTCTATTTCAATCTTATTTTTCGTCTGCTATAAACTTTTTTTCAAAAGCTAAGTGTCTGATAAAACTATTTACATAGCCATTAAAATGTGCTATTAAATTAAACCGGTTAGGTAATTATTTTATTTTCTACGCTTCTTCAAGAAGCTTAAGTGCCGATGAATCGTCGTGATAGCATTTTTTCGAAGTTATTATTCTCATTACGCTTTGCGTTCATATCAAAACGATCATCATTATCGTCATGCATTCCATTTTAATCTTCACTGATAGAAATCTTACTAATAAATATCTTAATCTACAATATTCACCTCACTCCATTTCCCCTGTTAAAGCTATACAGCCATATATTCTCAATATTGCTCGTTGAATATGCCGCATTTATAATCTACGAGTCGTAGAGGCGGTACAGGCGTGTCTGTGTCGGCCCCATCATTAATAATCCCAGCCATACTGCAGATATCATCAGGGCTTTTACCAATTGTTCGAGTTTGCTTGTTTATTTTACTGGTACCATAGGCCACAACGATGTACATATCAGTTTCTAAGAATACTTTGAAGACAATGCCTACCTAAATGGAAAACTTGTGACATAATCAATCATGTAGGTGCATATGTATCTATAACTCTTTGATTATCAATCATAATACAAAACAACAACAAATAGAGAACACATTAAAGAAGAAAAAGACAAGTGAACGATGGTGATTCACACGAAAAAAATTGTAGATCTATGCAAACGAGACTTTAAAGAGAACACCAAGATAATAAGTCTTGTAATGTAGGCAAAGGTCAAAACCGTAATAAGCTCTTAAAGTAAAAAGTTGCAGCTACCGCCAGGCCACAATATATAACTTTAATTGCAAAATTTGTCTCTGTCTGAGTGTATAATTTGTAAAATGAATCAAAGTTTACAAATGTACCACACCTGACAAGAACAAAACATTGTAAACGCGCTCTGCACTCATTCATTTTGTCGTCGGCCGCAAATCGTATTTCACGGAGTCTGAACTAAACACCTTAAATTATGCAATCCTTTAACTTTAATCCTAGTTCTTATTACCAACCACCAGAGTCGATTTTAAGTAGTTGAAGATTCCCAACACTTTGGTCCTAATGTACGTACTTGTACAGATATTGCGATAAGGGTAAGTTCGAATCGCGTGGGTGTAGCATTAAGAACTCATAAATCTTACGCAAGGCATTAATTATTTTACATCTCGGAAGACGAAGCTCAAAAGAATTTTATTTCATTAGACAGTGAGATAAGACCCGATGTTGATTTATTGATGTTGATCGGATCTTAGTCGTAATTTAACTGGACACTTCCTGCTAAAGGATTTGGAAGTTCTTGGTCTTTTTTTGGTCCTTACGAGATGCGAGTTTGTGAGTTGTTGTTTTATTTTGTACAAGTTACTCTAATAACATCACGGTTTGAAAGATTAAGACACCTGTACGCTGTCGAAGGCACCACCTCAGGAATTTGATAATCGTCTCAATTAACAAAGAACTTTTTGGTCCCTATTTCCGTTGATGCTTTATTGAGCGGTCAGCTTTTTATAAGTTAAGCCATTGGGTGAAGTTTATACTTGCATACTTCTAACATTTTGAGCTCTAGTATAGCTGGAATTAATGGAAATAATGTTGAAATCAAACGTTCCGTTGCATAATGTTTGCTTCACAAAACATTTAATCCAAAATCTACAGGAGACGAAAATAACGATTGCCCCATTTCGAAATTTGCCAGGAACCGTCTAAATTAGATTTATGTTTCTCTCAATCCACTTACTAAAATGCTTTTAGCGTGACACAATTTTGATATTTAATAGCTCATCAACTTTATTACTGGCTTCCTCTTTGCCGCCTTTCTCATTCCAGTTGCTAGGACAATTAGATGTGCGGATGTGATCATTTCGTAACATCCTCAGGAGTTGCAAATGTGGTATTAGGGGCAATATAACTTTGTGAATTGTAGTGAAAACTGAGATAGGTGCGTAAGGTTGGCTTAAGTGGTAAGTACCCACTGTAAGGCAGATTACGCTAATGCAGTATGAACCTTGTTTATAGGCTCCGAGTAATTTATTGCTCAACACACGCTTATAGAAAAGACCGAAGTGGTGGAACGTTTTTCAATTAAATTATGGAGTGATATTTATAGCAGTCCAGTTAAAACTGATTACGAAGATGGTAAAGCGGCGAAGATATTTAAATCAATTAATGCATTGATAGTAATCAAGATTTTAATAGAGATTAAGATGAGATTTAATAAGCGTGGGGAATATAGACAGACTGTGTGAAACAGGCAGAAAAGGAATGACTACTTACTAAGGTAACGAGTAATGGAGAAGTGTGGCAAATAAAGACTTGTTGCGCCAATATCCAATAAATTGAGATACAAAGAACGAAATAAAACTTATTTGGTACACACAGATACGCACAATGTAGAAACAAATATGTAGAAACTTGAAATAAAAGAAAAAGACGATATCCACACAGTGGATAGGGGGAGAGCATAAGAAGGTTTTGAGCACCGCGATGATACGTAAGTAATAGATGATTTAGCTAGTTCGTAAAAGATAAATATTTCAGACATAAGGTGAATTAAGAGATATCTAACCGTCGAATCTCATCGGTTCTGGGTACTCGAACGAAATCTCAACCACTAAATTCTAACAATATGGAAGCTGATTCAAGTGACCAAACCATCAACCGTATCGGAAGCATGTTTATATGCTTTTAAACAATATATGTCAACAGAACGTATTATGTGTTGTGTTCTAATGTTTATCTATGTGTCACAGTGTGTGATATAATGGCAAACACTTAACCAAAAACCATTGACACAGATGTTATTGGTCCAAGTAATTTGTTTACAACTACCGTAAATAAATTCTTTGTGACAATCTTGACCATCCTAGACGATTTCAGTAAAAGCTTTTTTGTCAAAAGGCATTTTTTAGTAGACGGTTAAGTCGTCAAATAATTTGGGCTGAGTAGTCTGGCCTCGTTAATAGTATCTTCAGCCAATAGGTAAGTTCACAACGAATTGTCGCCTTTTAATTATAAGAAACGCGTGTATGCTTTTGCGTAGGTGTAGTTTCTAGTGCATCTTTCCGAGTATCTCGACGTCTTAAGAGCCGCAATGTATTTTTATCATCTTTATCCAGATTTATATTGATGTTATCGGTTACTGTCCATCCACTTCATTGATCTCACTATCGATAATATTTAAGAAGACAAGACAATGGTTAAAGTATAAGCCTATCTTGAAAATCCCACGACAATTATCAATCTAGTAAAATCCTATTACTGTTACCTTTTCCCATTCCCTTCAACTGGGAGATTGGATAAGGATATTTAATTTCCTCCCATTCCATCGTTTAATTGATTGAGTTCAGAGTGTAATTTTACCCAGGACTCAGCCCACGTAGTCAGGAAGGTATCGTTTAGGAGGCACACCATCAATTGAGAGCAGACGAAATTGCAGTGGATTGATTAGGATAAATAAGGATATGATTTGTTGCACTGACATAGGAGATGGATGGGGTAAGTGGAACTGCAGTTCCATGAAATGGAATCTGTTCGCAATGAAGTGAAATAGATGACTAAGATCAACTTTCGAAAGTTAAAAAAGTTGTTGGGGATAACGAAGCTTTTATTTTACATAGGTTTACATGGTCACTTATAAAACATCAGAAACGTAGTGCAAGGTTCCAAATTGGTCGTTTCCTATGGAGAAGAATCAGCAAGAAACTCTGTGGTTATGGTTACTCTTTTAGATATCTTGTATGGTAAAGTAATTAAAATCAGGACATATTTAAAATAACAAATTCTTACATTACACGTTTATTGCCATCATTAAATTTATCAGGCAAACCGCAGATCAACTGTAGACCACCAACAGACACCAAACCAATATCGATTGTGGCTTCATTAATTAAAACAAAACCACAACCTAATTGGACGAGTGTTAAATACGGTCGATTAACTTTTGGATGCAAGCCACGCAGGTGCAAGTACGGTACGGATATCGCAGCTGATAATGCAGGTAGATACAAATATTGATACAAAGACCACGTGGGAACGACGTATCTACTACGGTGCGCTAGTATGTGCGTGGCAAAGAGATGTGGAGATAGGCATTAATATGAATGAGATTGGACGGTGATGATTTTTTTTTTGTTGAGATGGGATATCATCAAATAACTTAACCGGCTCTGGGTGGATGTGTCAGACTTTTACAGACAAAAATTCACCAGTGTTACTGCAGTTTCCGTTTGCGTTAGAGGACCATGGTAAATCTTTGGAATTTTCATTTCTAAAAACCCAAGTGTCAGCTGATGGGCCGGCCTCATAGATGATAGCTGAGGGAGCTGATGACCTCTTGAATGGAGATCGCTTATAATCAAGCGTATGACGCTCTCAGCATTGTCGCCTGGAAGGTAAGCTGAAGGCTTTGAAGACTGTAGCGCAGCTTGAGAGAGCCCTATATCCAGCAGTGAACAGCAATAGCCAGAGATTTATTGAACAACAACAAGGCTTGTTAAAACATTCAGTGACAATTTTTCTCCAGTTACTTTTTTAACTACTAAAAAGTTAATCATCTATGTAAGTGATGTAAATTCTATGTTTCTCTATCGTCAATTGCTAAGCAATCTTATCGCTAGAGGTCAGAAAAGACATTAAAATTAGTTTTATTATTATTGTCAATCAATATAACACCCTTGTAATTAGTATTAGAGATTAGCACAAACACTGATATGAATATTGCATTCAACTTGTTTAATTGAGTTTAATTGACTATTCAATTATGTGCCTAGGCTGGTAACTAAATGACGGCGTTCAAATACCGGCCTAAATGGTTCTAAAGTTTTTTAGTCGTAGCATCTTATATTTTCTTCTGTCTGAAGGACTTGTTAACCAACTATAAAATCATCCGTAGTCTTGCTACCTGAAGCATTAGCAAAAGCTCTTAAAGCGATCCATTTAACGACCTAAACTTAAAGGGACGGAGTTGTATAAGGGCCGTATCATACTAGCGGATTGCAAGCGTCCCCAAGCGGGTGCGCAACGAATACGTACGAATAGTACGAAAACGCCGCGTATGCGCAGCGAAATAGTGACGGACGCGCAACGAGATCCGGCAACGAGGTGCGGATCTCCGGCTTCTTCGAATTAACAAAGCCATCAGCAGTGTCTCCTCGTCGGAATCCATTTTGTTACCGAGTGTAGAGCAGTGATGGCCGGGTGGTAATGACTTCGACTTACGAGTTGTAGGTCGCGGGTTCAAACACTGCCAGGCGCATTACTTTGTGTAATTTATTTCATCACCATTGCTCTCAAAACGGTGAAGGAAAATGTCGTGAGGAAACCGGCATGTCCTAGAACCAAAAAATTTGAAGATATGTGACATTTACTAAACCGCCCTAGGCCCAAGTGGTGAATTACGACCCATACCCTCACTTAGAGAAGAGGCCTGAGTCCCAGCAGTGGGAACATTAAAAAGGCTGACGATAATGATGATGACTGTGTGTACATAATATATCGTAGCGTTATTGTCCATTATGAAAAGTTGAAAACAGGCAAAGACACGCATGCACGTAATAATGACGACAGTAGAACAATGACCAATAAGTTACATTACACATTAGACGAATGACATCGTTACATAATTAATATGCAATCAAGCAGTCTTAAAAGAAAACTAATTATAGATCTAACGAGATAATGACTCAGCTATTAATTGCTTCAAGTACTGAATATTCGTAATTGGTTTAAGCATGTAAATTAATGAGCATATACTTTCCAATGTCATAGATACTTTTTTATCGTGTTACTATGAATACATAACAAGCGCCGCCGCAGCGCGATACAGTAAATAAATTAATTAATTCATAAATAATTATTATTTAAATGTATTTATTAATAAGCTCGGGAACCAGCTTTTAATAAAATTCTTACTTTATGCTACACTGGAAGCTCGTTCCAGCTTCGCACGGGTGTTAGAAAACTTTGAAATTCTCGTTTGATACATCCTGATTAATCGGTATGAGTATTGATGAAAACCACAAGAAATCCGTTAGGTAGTTTTTGAGTTAATCGCAAACCGATAGGCAATCAAACAACCAGGTCGTAGCTATCAGGAAATCCAAACTCTAAAAGGTAATTCCACTTCTTAGCTATTTGCACATTGAACGTTTACTTACCCAATACTTTTTATGCAGTCGTGTAGGATGTCCATCATATACACACCGGTAACGCGTCCTATCAATGATTATTTCCTTTGAACAAACTATTTTACCTCTTTAGCAAGACTAAATCCAAGATCTAAAACAATTCCCTTCTATCAAACAAATATTATACAGGCTAAAGTGTAGATATAAGTATGTCTATGTTAGTCACTTCCTATACACTCAAACATCCGATCGGATTTGGACCATGTCTTAGAATAGGACATGGAATATAGCTTTCTACCCCGGGAGTACCTACGTTTCTTAGGATATTTGTCTATATACAAAAGCTAGTTTAACAAAAAGTTTAAACAAAAATTATCATTAATTTGAATACAACAGTCATAGATTAAGATTATAAGACTCGATATTTAAATCATCTATATTATCTACATTTGCATATCAAACCTATACAGGGTTATTTGTAAAACACTGGCAACCTTTCAGGACTATGCTTACATCATAAACAACAACTTTTGTCCTAGGACTTAAAAAAAAAATCATATTTTAGTTCATCAGATTTTCTTTATCAGATTCTAAATTTTGCGAAGTCTATGCTGGCGTATCAATTTTCTAGTGTGATGAGTACACGAAAATGGTGTGAATGCTTGCTAGATATGTGTGATGACAATGTTTCAGAAGCCTGCTAACTATTATCACGAGAACAGTGCACAGAAGCCGTAAGTAGATACAGCAAAATACAGAGTTGAAATGTTTGAAATGTGTTAGATAGAACAACAAAATCTTGAAGGTTTATTTTTGGTAATTTGTTATTTTTTTGTGAAGAGTCATAGAACAAAAGTTGTTGTTTATGATGTTAGTAATATAGTCCTGAGAGGTTGCCAGTGTTTTACGATTAACCCTGTATATTAGCAGCACTATATTGCACATAAATCATTAAGGCCAAGCTATTAATAAACATAATAGCTAGGATGTCTAATTATCATTTACAATTGTTCTGCATAGTATAGCTATGTCTAATGAACTAAATAGTACATGCAATAACGTCACAGGCATATACGAATTTATCTATTTGGCCGACATTTCTTTACTTCCTGTTAATGGAATTGGAATACTCGTCGACTATATTGTAAATAGTTATACTTACAGGGTTATTTGTAAAACACTGGCAACCTCTCAGGACTATGTTACTTACATCATAAAACAGCTTTTCTTCCATGACTTTTAAAAATGTATCATATTTTAGTTCATCAGATTTTAAACAACAATTTTAAATTATCCTTCGTTGCTTTTCGTACCTGGGCCAAACCTTTCTTTTCAGAAACAAATCCTTGGACCCAGTTGGCTTTGACCCTGCTGGGCCCCTACGGTTGTGCTGACAACTCCTTGATGGGTTCCGTTTATGCCGAAAAACAAGATGACAGCATTAGTTTTGATTCTGACCACCCGCCAAAAAATCTTTTATACCTATAGGCACAAAACCTCTATCTAATATACTCTATTTAAAATAACATTAGACATTTATGAAAACTTTTTATTACTGTCCGTTCAATCGATTTTGACTTTTATTATGTTGGTGGCATGACAAATGGCGGCTGCAGTAAATATTTGGTATTGTAAGTATTGTAACCACTTTTTTGCTTTTAATGTCCTCCTTATGCCTACGAAGTAGAAGTTAAAATCTGTTGAACAGAGAGTAAAAAGAGGTATCTTTAAATATCTAATCTTAACTCGAATAGGTTATAGTTTGTGCAACAAGTCTCCTCTACAGTTATTTTCTTAATCTCTGACACCGTCGGCATCACAAAAAAGAGACAGACCGCCAAATCATTGTAAACGCAACATGTTTCAATAAGATACCGCAAAGCTGGTTGCAATAACGGACCCACTTGGATGTGTTAAGTAAGTACGAGTACTTAAGTTTTGAGTGCAACTTTACCGTACATTAGCTGGGTTTCGGAGATATCCACTGATATACAGCATGGAGCCGCCAGTTAATTACAAACAGGTGTGTAACGGTGTGCTTTAAAGCGCTTTTTTGCTGCTTTTCAAAGCCAGCGCTGCGTACAGATTTTGGGATTGGTTTTGGACGACTATGCCAGAGGTATCGCTCGCGTTTTAGTAGGAAATTTTCACATGGGAACGTACAACAGAGATAGAATTATATCCTAAAAGTTTGCCTGCCCAGTAAGTATTCGTGAGCTTGTATGGAAACCTGCACGCTCTGGTTTAGCTGTACAACTCACCCGCTGCTCCCAGCGGCTTCGCCCGCGTGATAGCTGAAAATTATCCCAAGGGAACATACTTCCGGAATAAAAAGTATCCTATGTCCTATTCCAGGACGTGGTCTATCCGTGTACAAAGTTTCTTCAAAATCAGTTTTGCCATTTAGGTAACAAACAAACTCACTTTCGCTTTTATAATATTAGTAAGGATAACTGACAGGTGTGTATGGCAGGACCATAGTAGTCTAAGGAGGAGGCAGACCGCATCAGGCAACGGCGGCCCCGCCGCCGCCGCCGGGATTCCGATCCCGATTTCCAGCCACCGTAGACGCGGGCTCGCGGACGGCGAGCCATGGGTAGCTCGCTGTCCGATCGTCCGGTAACTGTCCTGACCGAGCCAAGGCGTCGACGGCGCGCACTGTTCCCGCGCGCCTCAAGGAGTTGTCAGCAACAGGAGGGGCCCATCTGGGTCGAAGCCTACCGGGGTCGGGGTTATCCGAAAGGAAACTAGAGCCCCGGTATGAAGGCTAGAAGGAACGGCGCGGGGTTTTTAGTCAGTAAGACTCTGACACTGTCTCCCGCTCCACCCAAGAGCGGGTTTCGTCAATGATGATTTTCCCCGTCGACAGAAAAAAAAAAAAAAAACCATAGTAGTCTTGTTGTGTTGTGTGTTGTTGTTGGTCATGGTATGACACGGGTTATAAAAACATAGAACAAACATACAGACTTTCACATCAAACTAATATTATAAAGGCAAAAGTTTGTTTTGTGTTTGTTACTCTCTCACGCTGAAAAAATTAAAGGAATTTGAACGCACTTTGGTACAAGAGTAGAATATTTTCTGAAATACTTTTTGTCCTTGTATAAGTATTTTACTTTCTTTTTTCTTTTTTTTTACGCGAGCGAAGGCGCTAGCAAAGGCCGGTACATAATAATAGTAGAATAGGAACTATGGTGTACCATGTTAATTAATGTTATCATATTGTATCTGTCTTAGAAACCTTTTACTCATCATCATCAAGGAGTTGTCAGCAGCAAGAGGGGCCCAGCTGGGTCGAAGCCTACTGGGGCCAGGGTTATCCGGAAGCTCGTGCCCCGGTATGAAGAGGCTAGAAGGAACGGGGTGGATTTTTAGTCAGAAAGAGTCTGACACTATCTCCCGCTCCACCCAAAGCAGGGGGGGTGTCATAAGATGATTTTTGCCCAACGAAAAAAAAAAATTTACAGCCTTTTTTTTAATGTTCCCACAACTGGGACTCAGGCCTCCTCTCTAGGAGAGGGAATGGACCGTAATCCACTACGCGGGTTAGCGGTGCACGGGTGCGATTTGGTAAATGTGTTCATGTCTTCGAATTTTTGGTTCTAGGACATGCCGATGTTTTCCTTTTGAGAGCAGTGGTAATGAAATTAATTACACAAAGTAATGCGCCTGACAGGGTTTGAACCCGCGACCTACAACTCGTAAGTCGAATTTTTTACCACTCGGCCACCACCGCTCTTACCTTTTGCTACTTGTATTTTAAGAAAGTGAATTATTAGATACCTAATATCAGTAATTAGATACCTAATCATTCAATCTTTCGGCGGCGGACAACTATTTTCTCCAATTTTTCTTTCGCATGCTGGAAGAGATTTCTTTAGAAATAAGCATCACCTTTGACTATTCTTCCGATTCCTTCTTCTGTTCTTTTATTATTGTGTGTACAAAAATTGTTAAATAAACAAATAAATAAGTGATCCTATAAGGGTTCCGTTTTTGCCCTTTTCAGGAACGAAACCCTAAAAAAAAGAAAGAAATAGCCTTTTTTTAATTTGAGTAGCCAAGAACCATCAACTAGAAATTGCACACAAGAATTACGTGATAGTGCTCACGTGCTCAGTAATTCGTGAGAACGAATACTCAACTTAATTATTGCATACGACGAGGATTCCTGAAAGTACTGCAATTATACCATCTTCTAAACGACTTTATAATGGACCGCCATTTTGCTCAACTAAGCTAAAATTATCTGTGTACGAGTCTATCTATGTACACTAATATTATATAGAGGGAAAATTTGTATTTTTGTGTGTTTGTAATGAATAAACTCAAAAACTACTGTGCCGGTTTCAAAATTTCTTTCACCATTGGAAAGCTACATTCACCCTGAGTAACATCCTACTAATATTATAAATGCGGAAGGGTGGATGTATGGATGTTTGTTACTCTTTCACGCAAAAACTACTGAACGGATCTCGATGAAACTTGGTACACGAGTAGATCATATCCCAGAATAACACATAGGATACTTTTTATCCAGAGATTATGTACGCGGGTGAAGCCGCGGGCAAAAGCTAGTAGGCTATATTTATTGCCCGTGCGAAGCCGGGACAGGCCGCTAGAGTATAAATAAAACGTGAATCTAACTGACTGACAAAGCCTTAATTTCACTATATATAACGAGTTTGTTTACTTATACGCGCTAATCTGAGGAACCAAGATTATTGACATAGCCCGAAGATTCGCCAAACTTAAGTGGCAGTGGGCAGGGCACATTGTTCGCAGAACAGTAAGTCATACCTACATGCGAGACGTACCTATAGGACCGGTTGTTATAGCGACACTTGGGGAAGTCAATGACCAATAGTGGACATCTTGATGATGAATCTCAGAAACTATCGGTTCAATGTAGACGGGAAAAGAGTCTGAAAAATAATTGGCTTATTTGTTTTTTTTTTTTTATGGCACTTAAGCCGGTTTCGACAATTCCACCAGTGTCATGTTAGAATTTGATTGATTGATTGTCAAACTGAAAGGTCGTCATATGACAGAATTAGAGTTGACACCTGTCATGTCACGAGTTACGTCAAACGCACAAAATGAGCCCTTTGGAAAATATACAGGCTTTCCGCTTGGCTTCCCCTGAGGGGACACAGATAGCGGAATATCGAAAGGTCAGTACATAGTAGAGAGAAAGTTTGCAAATCAAAATGTCAGGGTGATAGTAGGTACAGAGACAAGAAGGTTGGCCTGATTGAAATCATGTGTCTTTTAGGCAGATACAGAGATAGGATCTATGAATGACATAAAAAATATTTAAAATGGCCCATAATTTGAAATTCATCAAAAGAGAAATGGATAACATTATTTGTATGTCATCCATTTTTCTCTCCACGTCTTTCGCAATCAAAAGCCCTTCAAACAAAGAAAATACCGCGAGATTTAAAATTAAAAATGGAATGCATTTTATTTTTTAAAGTCTCACACGGCACGGCATCCTGCCTGTCATACGCGAGCCTACTTAACGGATACGTTTAATCTGACAGTTTGACGCGTCGGATGTTTTGACAGCCAGCCAATTACCTGCCACTTTGTTTGGCGGGACTGAGCGCAATGTTTCACATCCTGCGGACCTGGGATTTGACCTGGGGAGAGGTGGGTACTGGGTCCGTCCATGTCTACTACTGTTATCGTGTTGTTTATGAGTATAGCAGGGTACTTTATTGTATGTTCTGATGCTTCTTTGATCAGTGGTGATTATTGTCCGGTTTTCGAATTTAGAACTTAAAATTGAAAAAAAATTGAGTTTGAAGTTCAAACCTGCCTTTATGTCATAATCTGACAAGTTTTCAGGATTTTAGTCCTGTTTGACAAATGCTCAACTTAAATTTTACTCATTAACTGAGGATACGAGAAGTTATTGCCGGCAATAACTAGGGACTTGTATCTGAGTTTCTAACCAATTAGAATATAGTTTTCGTACAGTTTTGGGCGTGTTTTCCGGCTAAAAACCTTAACAGTATTTAAAAAAAAAAACTTTATGCCGTTAAGTAGCATCATAACTTCTGTAGACGCTCAATAAATTTATGGTCACTAAATATATTTTTCACCTCATCTAACACAAAGTCTCGACAATAGTTAGTAGGTGCTAAAAGTCTCGAAGGAAAAACGTGCTAAATTTTAATTACTTTCCATTAAAAGTCGATGGACAAACCGTGGGAATGCAGAAGTGAATGGTGGTGCTAAATAGCACATTACTAAGTATAAATACTATAACCAAGCAACTTAGCTTGAACACGCGATCTCGTTCACTTATGGCGGTTCATTATTACCGGCTACAGACTTAAGAGTTAGGGGCATTGATCATCATCATCATCATCATCATTTCAGCCGATTGACCTCCACTGTTGGATATAGGCCTCCCGCAAATATGCCACCACAATGACGGGTCCTGTGCGTCTCGCATCCATCGGATTCCCACAACTTATACCAGGTCATCGGTCCACCTTGTAGGAGGCTTTCTAACGCTGTGTCTTACGGTACGCAGTCGCCACTCCAGAACCTTTCGGCCCTAACGGCCATCTATTCTGCGAGCAATGTGCCCTTCCCATTGCCACTTAAGTTTAGCAATTCTTTGTGCTAAGTCGGATGGGTTTTAGTCTGGGAAAAATCTGACATGCCTGTCTTCTCGCTCCACCCTGAGCTACTCAGAGTTTCATAACTCAAAAAAACAAAACGGTGTAGACCACACCAATCGAATGACCGATGATAATGATCGACTGGACTCCATCGTCGACTGATTAATTCTACCATCGATCCATGGTCCATCCAATGGTATGGTAACTACCCTAAATGCGAGCCTGTCAAGCATGCTGCGTGCCTGAAGGTCCAATTCTCTCGATCGTTTGTGGGAAGCTTTTGAACTTTGGCCTTAAGTTTTTGACCTTGTAACTTATCCAAGACGACCCAAGCAGGATATTATCAACAATAATTATGTTTTCTCGGAATTCCCGTCCAGAGCCTACGTGATAAAAACATATGAATAAAAATCATATTAGATATATAGATATACCTACTGTATACAATATGATAAACTAACCAGAAAAGATTTCTAGTTAAAATATGCAAACATTTTCCTCAATGCTACATTGACACAATTAGCTAAAGAATCCTTAGGAAATAGACATAGAGGTTAGACTACACGGACATTGAGAAGAAGTTGCATCAATAAAAAAAAATTGTCAAGAACGAGTCGTGCTCGCACACTGACAGTTCTGTACAAACTTACGTAAATAGTTCAATTGCCGAATGGAGTCTTTTTTCCAAATCCCAAAAGTTTTTTTTTGTCATGTAACAAAAAATTTGCTATTTTCAGATTTAGTGCTATACCTATGCTATAAAACCTTGCTTTATGCCGAATTTTGAGGATTTTGGGTCAACAGGAAATAACCTATGAATTTTTATTCCCTTGAGAGTGTGGAAATACATGTTGTTTGCGACATAAACGGCCGTATCTTTCTTTTTTGTTAACTTAGAAGTTAGATTTTTTCATAGCTTCAAGCCTTCAAGGGACCGCAGACCTAAGTAATGGTTTTAATACTTTTAATTCCAACTCGACACCTCCACGCGTTCCTGAGATCTTTGCAAATACGGACAGACAACAAAGTGATCCTATAAGGTTCCATTTTACGGAACCCAAAAAAAAAATATTATTTGAATATAAAACTTAAGAACAAAATCTTTAAATCATGCTTATAGCCAAGATTGACTAAGAAACCTTGAGCACCACATCAGGAAAACACTTTAAGAAGACACTCTAGATAAAACCTAGTTAACCATCTAAAACCTTGTAGTAAAACCTATTTCAAGTCTAAAAATAGCCATACACCAAGCAACAATATAACAAAATGGAATATTTCCAAGTACAGTGTTTGAATGGGAATGTGACTGGTCAATCAATGAGGCCACTGTGTTTTGAGACAGTGCAATGCAACCATCAGTTTAACATGTTAATGTGTTAGTAAACTCTCTTATGTCAGATGTTGTTGGTTAAGGAAACAAGGAGTTTGCATTGGCTTATATCAACCTCTTTTGTGTAAAATGAATTGCTGGCCAGTTATAAAATCTACCATAGATTAATTAAAATAAATTGCTGGATGGTAAAAATGTTGTTATACTTAGTTTTTATTTGTTTTGGTGTTAATTCTTTTTTTAAAAGGTTAGTGTTTTTTTTGTAGTGCGCCACTAAATGTTTCAATTACGGGTGTGTTAATTCATGAATCCCCAAGCGACCACCGGTGGCCGCGCATCTATTGTCTTACTATTGTGTCTCTAATTGACGGTATCTGAAGGGTTAAAGTTCCTTCTTTAGCATTTTTGTGATTGCAATCTAAATATTAATTTTGTTTTTTTTTTACTGTAGGTATTGGTAACAGTAGGCATATTTTTTAAATAAGATTATTTTTTATGTAAATTTGGTTTATAGCTACAAAAATTAGAGAGAATATTATTAATTTATTTTGAAGAAAGCTTTCTCCAAAACATGAAGGAGAGGCTGACCGAGTCCACCCATATTCCCCCAATTATTTTTAAGAACCATGAAGAGAGCCTATTGCTACCATAAAAAAAACCATATACCGAATGGTGCAACGCTGCCCGCCGTACGTATAGCGGTCCGATGATGGAACGGAATTGGTGGAATAGAATTACAGGTCAGGAAGTTTCTAAATGCCTTGCCCACCGAAAAAAAAAACCAAGGCTGGAGAATTATGATCAGCACTAGTGTTTACAAGCACTATCCCAAAGAACAAGATGAAATCAAATGTTGCAAATTATGTGTTTATCTGAAGTGAAGGTTACAACCAACCTACAACATGTATTGGTGAGTTGAATGAAGTCTCTGTCCAAGATCTTTGGAATGACACATGTTGTATACAAAATGATACAATGTGGGATGTCAATATTAACTATGCATTGAATACAAAATACATAAAATTATAAGATTTTTTTCTATTTTTAAATTAAATAGAAAAAATCTTATATTTTTATGTATTTACTGTTACTAAGTATTTAGAAACAATATTAGCCAGTTCTTTTAACCCTTCAGATACCGTCAATTAGAAACATAATAGTAAGACAATAGATGCGCGGCCACCGGGTGTCGCTTGGGGATTCATGAATTAAGTATAAATTTGAATGCTCAATTTGTTTGTATATTAGCATTTAGATTTCATTGATAATTTGATACTTAATCCATTATGACTTTTGCACGGGTTGTACAGAAAACAATTGTACATAAAATACAAAATTTACACAAAATACAAAGTCGTACTAATAGGAAATTCTAATTAGATAATTATACATAATTAGCAATAATTATTAGCACTGACTCACAGGTACTCATCAGTTAAGTACCTATGTAGTAACTCATGTGCCTATTATGCATTTAATTCATTAAACCCCAAGCGAACGCCGGCGTTCGGCACCCATTGTCTTTCTATTGCGTCTCTAATTAATACGATTGAAGAGATTTTTAGTGGTCTGATCTATATTTATATTAAAAAATAACTTTAGGCCTAAAATTACCAAGCCTAGTAAGATATTCATCACTTTTGTTTACACAGTAATGCGATTATTTACCCGTTACATTCTATGCCTGATAAGAAACGATAACACAAAATAAACCTAATTTTTTTTATTTATTTATTTTTTTTGCGAAATAAATTGTCAATTTTATCTTAAAATATCTTAGTCAGAATATCTTACATAGGTACACATGTAGCTTATTAATGAAGAAAGAATAAATTTGAATGACGTACAAAAATATTTAGGTAAGTACAGAAAACAGTGTTGATAAGCTAATCATGTAATATAGTTATGTTATAGTTTGCTCGATAATACTGTAGTAAGGTTGCCGGTTACGATATTCTCAAGTTTTATTCATCAACTCTCATGTTTCTCACAATATCATTTAATTCAATCAACCAAATTAAACAAAAATAACTCACCAACAAAAATGATGGAGAAATCCAGAACGATTTTTCGCAAAATAAACTTAGAATCTCTGTCTAACGTAATTGTTTGGGCACGAGAGTTCGTTTTCCGATCATTTCTTTCCATTTTAACTTATTTTTATGCTGAACCACAGTTAGAAAATAATAAAAACACTATCCACTGCGAACAATTTTACGAAATATCTAACGTCAAATCGTTTAAAGAAATTTTGACAATAATCACACGTCAAGCATCGGGCGCATGCGCTCGCAGACTGGTGCGTTCGGAAACAGCCGGTGCGTTCGTAGAGCCCGCTACTCTATTCATGTCGTTTATTTATTGTTGTTTGTTGACAGCCGGCAACTGGCTACGGCTTGGGTTACCACGCGACTTTCGATCTTATTGTAGACACTCACTTCGCTTGCCTTTCGTAAATACCTATATTACTATCTATATTACCTATAATATTAGGTATGTATTAAAATAACATTTTTAATTATTAATTAGTGGAACTAAGGCCGGTAAAATTTTATCAAAAAAATTCAATGCAGACCAAATACCTAGGTACCTAAACCTAAATAAATACTGTACCTAATTAGGTTTCTCTAGTCGGTAAAGGAAAATGCTTTTGTTTTTTTGGTCATTTTAACTACGGAAAACAATAAAAACCACATTGACGTCATTATCAAATAATTTTGCTATTTCGGTATAAGTAAGTAGGTACGCGTCAGTAGGTACCTATACCTACTGACGCGATTAACTAGTTACAAATACCTAAGTACCTATATGAAAAAAACTAGCTTGTGCTAGTGGCTTCGCCCGTGTTACCTAATGTAGGTTTCCCATATCTACAAACTTTGGATCCCCGTGAATTTTGGAGAAACTTCTCTTAGTGCTCGCATACGTCAAGGAAATCTTGTGCAAACACAACCACACTTCACACACCTTGTCCCAGTAGTTTCGGTTGTGGTTGATATAATGTCAGCCAGTCAGTATCTCCTTTTATATAATCACTAGCTTTTACCCGCGGCTTCGCCCGCGTTTATTAATATACTTTAATTCCTCTCCCCTTTTCTTCCATGAAAGGGGGAGAAACCCTTTACTCACAAAAAAAAAAACTAGCCAATGTCCGTCTCTAAGGTCCCATCTATTTCGCATAAAATCCGTTTCACCATTTAATTCATGAATCCCCAAGCGACCACCGGTGGCCGCGCATCTATTGTCTTACTATTGTGTCTCTAATTGACGGTATCTGAAGGGTTAAGTGAGAAGACGTAACAAACCAACAAACTCACTTTTGCTGTTATAATATTAGTAAGGATTTATACCAAAGTGTAGATACTAGCTTTTGCTAGCGGCTAATTGCGGACACGGAATTGAAGTCGGAGACGGATAAAAAGTAGCATATGTAAACCAAATTGGAACAAAATTGGTTCAGTAATTTAACCATAAAAGCGTAACAGACAAACAGACAGAGTTGCTTGCTTTTACATTTATAATATTAGTAAGTATGGATTACAGGTACCTACCTACTTCCCAAACTACGACAAAAAAAAAGTAACCCAAAGAATGAAGCCATAAAAATATTAATTTTCAAAGTAAATTGATTACATTTCACGCTCATAATATCCTAAACATAATAACGCATGACTTATTTTCTAGTTTTACAAATCCCGGACGAGCCGTAAAAAATTGGATGCGACAAAGACCTTTTAATCCTTTTTTTTTTGTTTTTTTTTTTTTTTTGTGAAAGGAATGCCGGCAATGCCTCTGATCAGTAGCCATTCAGATGACACCTGTGTATTTATTATTATTTATTGCTTTGACTATGTTTTATGGATTTTATGTTTATTGGTTTTTGCGATCACAAATGACGAAGGTCTCTTTGTATTTGTATTGTTTCTACTTTGCCAAGTGCCAGCTGTGTCAGGCCTCCATTGACTTTAACAATAGATGCTTGCTTTAACAATTGATGTTTCATCTTTTTAGCAAAAGAGGCGATAGACATAATTATGTTACAAGAAATAGGGGCCCATTAGTTCAACTAGGTTTATGACTGGCTAAAGTGTTAGTTTAGGAGGACTTAAGTGACAAACACACGTACGGAAGAATTGTATAGGTACTTACATAAGTGTAAAGATTTGTGTATGTATGCAAAGATGTAGGGTAAGGTATGAAATCTCAATATCCAAGAACGCATCACATTGGTTTGCTCGAAAAAAAAATAAGTACATTTTTAACTATTAATTCATGAATCCCCAAGCGACCACCGGTGGCCGCGCATCTATTGTCTTACTATTGTGTCTCTAATTGACGGTATCTGAAGGGTTAAGAGCCGGTTAAAGTCACTGAGTATTTTGTATGAACTCAGCCCGGGCCTATGTCAATTTTGTGGCCCCGTAACAGCTGTTTTATTTTAATATATTGTTAGTAACTGAAGGCGAGTCGACATCTTAAAGTCACGTCATCAGCCGGTGACCGATGGTAGTTTTTAGAAAGAGGCGCGCGGCGAGGCAATCCCTCTTGCTGGCTGTGACGCCGTTCGGGACGGACGTGCTATTTGACCATTATCGTGTGTAGTTATTTTTTTGTTCGTACTTCGTAGGCACTAATTATTATTAATTCATGACCCCAAGCGCCCACCGGTGGCCGCGCATCTATTATCTTACTATTGTGTCTCTAATTGACGGTATCTGAAGGGTTAATCAACGTTGCTGGTATAAACTTTATTTGATCGATACTCACAGTGTTCCTCTTTATATTTTTGTAATTTTGTAAACTTGCAAATTGAAGGAAATTAAAGATTTTTTATTTTTTTAATCTGTTTCACTTTTGATCCCTAAAAATATATATAAAAAAAAAAAAAACAATATTAGCCTTGCAAGATTTTTGTATTTGCGAGGCCCTTTTAAAAAACAAGCTTTTTTTTTAACATTCAATTATTTCTGAGACGTAACCTCGTAGACATATACGTTTGAAATCGTAAGTTATGGTCAGATTCATGTTTTTTTTTATTGTGCTCACTAATTTACTAATATCATGTGTTAATTTTTGCCTGGCGCGGCGGAGGTTGGTCATAGTCAATTTTAATAAAATAGTTTTCATTGTGTTCTCTTATACATTTCTGGAGAGAGGTTTAAAAAGGTTTCAAAATGATTAGAACCTAGCCTTAATGAAAATAGAGAGTTCGGCGAAAATTCCGCCCAGGGCGGACTCCCGCCGGTGAAAAGCCACGCTACGAGTATTATAATAATATAATAATAATATTCCACAACTATCACACAACGCCGTCTAGTCCCAAGCTAAGCAGAGCTTGTGTTATGGGTACTAGACAACTGATAAACATACTTATATATTTCTAAATACATACATAATATAGATAAATTACACCCAGACACAGAACAAATGATTATGCTCATCACACAAACATTTGTCCTAGGTGGGAATCGAACCCACTATGTGACGTATAGGTACTCGTCAAAGTAAGAAATTAAATACTTAAGTATAATTATGGTTAGTACCTAGTGTACTTATTTAATCATTGTAGATAGATCAGGTCTGTAGGTAATTAGTTAAAGCAGGTGGGTTACATTACTTGTACAAATGATTTCTATGAAAAATCAGAGGCGTGTAACAATGTGTGTTTCTAATTAGCCACTTAATTATAATTTTATTAACGTAATTTAATTTTAAACATTTAGTTATTCTCAAAAAGGTTTTGTTTCTGATGTAGACCATCAGATAAGGTAAACGAAGGCAAGTAGATACCTTTATTAAGAAGATAGTTATACTTAAGTAGGTACCTACTTACCAGATATTTGTTAAAACATATGGTCATGAATTAACACAGTAGAGAAAGTATGTGGACTATAAAAATATTTTAAACACCATGATTATCTGATGATTATCTACACGATACACATACATGTATATGTAATATGTATAAATAAAATTGAAGGGTAGACCCTTAAATTTTTGTAATAATGTAATACATGTTTTTTTTATATAGTCCAGTATAGGGCCAAGAAGGGGTGTGTCAGACTTTTAATGATTAAAACGACACCTATGTTCCTCCAGTTGCCCTTTTCACCTCACGGCCATGGGCCCCCCTTTTAGAAGTCCACCTATGGCCCTAGTAGGCTTAGGCCCTGCTGGCCCCTAAGAATTCGCTCACATCTAGAGGTGCGCGTGGAACACTCACTACGCGCTGACGACGAGTACCTATACCTACCATCTTAATCTGAAGGCTCTATAATTTTCCCAGTAATATGCTCAGTTATCCGACTGATTTTTACAACTCAATTTATGTATTGTTAAAAAAAAGCGAATTAGACCACGTTTTTAAATGAACTAGCAGAATGTCCCGTATGGTGTTAGACGTAAAGAATAACACCATGAGCTCATCTTATCAATTCCCGTGGCTGTCGGAAAACATCTAGGTATTAGTGATACACCACCATGGCTCTAAATTCTCTAAAAACGGTGAAGGAAAATATCATAAGGAAACCGGTTCTAGAACTAAAACTCGAAGACATGTGACATTCAACAACCCGCAATTGACTCATGACTCAGAAAAAAAATGAAAAATATATCTTTGAAAAGTGCAAAATAACTTAAATATTTTTAAAGTTCGGTTTTTACTGTTCCGTGGTTCTTCTGATCGTTATTTACACAAAACTTCCGAAAAGAAGATATTGTGATGTATTTTGAATTTTTTAGTGTTTTTTTTTTTCCATCATCGTCATCATCATCATTTCAGTCGAAAAACGTTCACTATTGGTAACCTTCAGCTAACCTAAAAAGGTAGACTATAACATTTATAGTAAGGTACCTATAGAACATTATTATTATTAGTATAAGTAAAATTTTAAGAGTTTTCTCGAGTTTATAATTACTTATTTACTTCACTACTTGTAAATAAGTAATTATAAACTCAAACTCTTATTTTCTCTCGAGAGAAAACTGTTATTTTGACCTTAAATTGCAACATATGGACATTGTATTTAAATAAGACTAACACCAGTAATGATGGTGGCAAATGGTAAATAAATACTTATCTTATTAAGATAAGACTGAAGATAAGTCTTATGTTATCTTATCTTACCGATTTCTCTAGAATCTCACCAACAGATTCTGGCTTTAGGACTATGGGACCACCTGGGAAGTAAGTATACCCTTAAACCCTTTCCAACAAAAAAAGTATTCAATACGCTTATTCAAAAACCCCCATGCTAAAAGCGATAGAGAAAAACCACTGTTAGGCACGTAATTTACTGTTTTCCGCCCTAATGCGGAATGGACGCGAGCTCGCCACCATTACTATTTATTGTGGGTATTAGGCTGGGCGCTATGTGACCCCCCACGACTGCCCACGAGCCGCTCGTCAACCCCCTTTTATTTATTTATTCAGAAGTGTATTGAAAAACGGCGTTTAAACACGTCACCTCCATAACACCTCGCCTACGACTCGGGTGAATTCCGCCTAGGTAGCAATGATAAACTTTCTCCACTTGTATCATAATTTAATATTTAAATTGGTATAGGCATGTTTGAGTAAGTAATCGGGGAACATACCTACTTACATAAAAAATAAAAAAAAAGATACCGACGAATTGAGAACCTTCAAGTTGGTAAAATATAATCTACAACTCAGTTAGGTACCTATGCCTACTGGGGCCAGAGTTATCCGAAAGGAACTCGAGCCCCGGTATGAACGGGGTGGGTTTTTAGTCAGTAAGACACTATCTCCCGCTCCACCCAAGAGCGGGGGTTGTCATTGGATGATTTTTGCCCACCGAAAAAAGAAAAAATAAGGTACGTACCTATAACAGTGACCTAAGTATTTATAACTCTAACTGATATAATAGATAGGTACTAGGTATTGCCTATAATAAATAGGTATTAAAAAGTAAGATAGGTAACCGCGATCAGTTTTTCACTAATTATTATCTGAGTCAAATTTTCTCACTATATACCTAAGTACATTTATTAAACAAACTTTAACTTGTTAGAACTCAAAATCTATAGATTTTTGTTTTCTTACGCAGGTTAATTAAGTTGGGAACAGCGCAATCTATTTACCTATTACTGAATTACAATGATCAAAAGAGACGATCTGACATCTACTGGCTGTTTCAAGTACTACTTACAATACTGTATCTCCAGTGAAATACAGTTTTGACAACAGATGGCGCTTTAACGAATGACGTACTTTTTTGGTTAAGAATACAGAGGGCAGCACTTAATATATTTTTTTGGGTAATTTAATGCATGGGAACTGTAAATCATAATTTATTATTTTTAATAATAAAATATGTGAAATTATCTTCTGGTGTATATGCCTTCGAAAAGACGAAATAGTAAATCCTTTTTAGGGTTCCGTAGACATTGATGACGTATTTCTGTTGCCGCTATAACAACAAATACTAAAAACAGAATTAAATAAATATTTAAGTAGGGCTCACATAATTTAAAAAAATGGTTGTAATAAAGTATCTGATGTTGTATGTACCTATATCTATGTATAAATAATGGTACGGTACGGAACCCTTCGTGCGCGAGCCGCTGTCGCACCTGGCCTGTTGTTGTTAGTTAGATAAGTATTTATAATAGAATACAAGTATAATAATAGAATATAATAAACTTCATTGTACACAAGAATAGTAACAAAACTTTTAAACTAACCTAAATCTATGGCTAACATCGATATATCAAGCCAACTTTTTTTTCGACCCTGCTGGGCCTCTACGCTTTGATGACATCTCCTTGAGCACGTGGAACAATTACGCGCCGTCGATGTCTTGGGTTCGGTCCGGAGGGATACCGGATGGTTGAACGGCAAGCTACCCAATGCTCGCTGTCCGCGAGCCTATGCCATATTATGGCGTACCCAATCAGAACACCTTAGGATGAATTGTAAGAACTTAAAATAAAATGGGGGTAGTGCGAGTGGTAACGGCCCCGACTATGAGTTGGTCGCGGGTTCAAACTCAGCCAGGCGCATTATTTTGGGTAATTTATTTCATCGCCATTGCTCTCAAAACAGTAAAGGATAACATCGTCAGTGATTTCCTTTTTCACCGACTTCGAAAAGGACGGGGTTCTATGGTTGGCTGAAAGTATTTTTTTTTAATGTATTGTTTAGATATCTCGGTTAATTGTGGACCTATTTTGGAAATTATTTTTTTGATTGAAAGGTTATACTTCCAAATTGGTCCCCATCCCTAAACCAAATATTTTTATGATCTGATCATGAACTTCAAAGATGTAAAACATAACTCCTCATAGGATCGTAGCAGAACTGTCGTAATAAGTAAAATTGCCGTGGTAATTCAATACGTGTATTCGAAAACTGATTGAAAGAAATGGCGG
This sequence comes from Mythimna lalbum, assembly GCA_949319445.1. Taxonomy (NCBI): domain Eukaryota; kingdom Metazoa; phylum Arthropoda; class Insecta; order Lepidoptera; family Noctuidae; genus Mythimna; species Mythimna lalbum. The sequence continues at coordinate 17,269,533 of OX439360.1, forward strand.
CGGGATATTTTGAACAGATCTGATGATGATGCTGGAAGGGAAATAATTGTAAGGAAATGAATCTAATGGTGTTTGGGATTATAAGAATTGTTATGAGATGCACTCTGGCTATAAGGTATTTACATACTCGTACTTAAGTTTTGTTTTCAATGTAAAAAATAAAACACTGAAAAACGAAATTCGAAATAACGGACTTCCGAAATTAAAGTTATTTTTCACTTTTCAATGTTTTTTTACATTGAAGTCGGTTGTATTTTTTTATATATACTTTTTAAATACTTTATTTATCGTACACCAAATTAATAAATGTTATAATTTCCGCTTTAAATTTTAAAAATATAATTGGCGCCGCGTAGGGTGTGTAAAAGCCCCATGGCCGAGGCCAGGCTCCGGCCTGGAAGGGAATTGTGCGAAAGAGTAACCAAGACCCTGAAACCAATAGGTATTTGAAGGTACACAGGTGAGTTTTAGTTTCCACTACAGAGAAGGAGTTCTTTAATGCCATTCCTCTTTAATCAAAAAATAAAAGACATGAAGATATCCTAACTGATACAAACTTCTCAAAGTGGATGTTAGATCTTAAGCCAAACAAAGTTTGCTTGCCTACCGAGCCTGGCCACAGTAATCCAGCTCAAGAGCTAAGCTAAGCTAAGCTGAGCTGAGCTAAGCTGCCTTCGGTAGATATTGAAATGTTTGCTCTTTACCGTCGCCGTCGGCCAAAGATGGATTACCTGTGAGTAGAATGTTACTGTGTTTACTTTGTGATTTGTTGGGTAAAGTGTTTTATAGGAAAACAATGTCGTTTGTGGTTTAAACTGATTGTAGAAAAACCTTGAGCTACTATGTGTAAGCCAGCAATATGTATTACTAAGATAATTTGCCTGCTGCGGTCGTCCCGTCCTATTACAATTTAGTCCTCCTGAAGACTAGAGTGATGGCTCTAAATAAACTAGTGCGCCTCACCAGCAACGATTGCATCACTGCTTACCATCAGGTGGGATCACAGTCTAGAACTGGTTTATATCAATTGAAATAAAATAAAAATCTCACCGAAGTTTTTCATTTTTGTAACACATTGTCCCACCCTAGGAATTATTCCTGTATCGTGGGTGCATGTAAATTCACACACAAGACATCCAGACCCGGAACACCTATCAAATATTTTGTTCCATGCGGGGATCGAACCCGCGACGACGGACAGCAGAGGTTTAATAATTGGCACCTTTCGGATACGGAACCAAAAACTGGTTGTTACTTTTTGAATGTGGTGAAAGAGTGTTCAAAGTTATTAATAGGCTCGCGGTTTACCACTATCTCACCTGATGGAAAGCGACAATGTGGTCAACAATAAAGCACGCTTGCCTAGAAGTAACTTATTTAGTCTTAACTTAAAGACCTGCAATTATAGCTATCAGGAAATAGACTCTGGGAGGGAATTCCACTCCTTAGCTCTACGCACAAAATCTTTTGGGAACACCCAAAACTCTTTGTGTATATGGGTAGAATATCCACCACGTACCGGTACCGCATCATCGTAAATCTAAGGTTATAGATGAAATGGACTTAGCAGAATTAAGTTACCTATGTATTTCCGAAACACACTTGTATCATTTTCAACCTTTGACTTGATTTCAGTGCATCATTAGCAGTGATACTCGTGGCTCGTTTCTCAGTTGACTCAAGCGCATCATGCTGGTCCTAAAGACGAGAGCAGTAGGTATGTACTTATTTTATAAACAATGGAACTTGCGCCTGATAAAGTTTAAACAGTTGTTTTGGTGTTAAGTACTTATGTCTTTGCTAGGATTCCCAACACTTTTGCTGCCAGCTGGGCCTGAGCCACATTATAAGTGTGGGCCTTGGAAGTATGTGTTGATCTGAGCATTCTAAGTGTTGAAAGTAGGTACAGTACCTTCTCTACCATCGCACAGAACCGTGACAAGCTCTGATCCCGTCAGAGGACTTTGGAAAAAGCAGGAGTGTGGTTTTTGCTGGTAAGACAGTTTGGTCAGTACCGGAGTACTGACCAAACTGTCTCAGTGTGGGCGTCAATGAGTTTGATGACTACCCACTCTTGCCTAAAAGAAAGAAGTTACGACTAATGTAGTACCCAAGTCTGGTCTGCAGTGGGCACCACTGACAGCTTCAAGATGGTGGTCAGCTTCTATCAAGAGTCGGTTCTCAGCCCTTACCTCTTCCTAATGAGAATGGATGTTCTGATGTCGGATATCCAATAAGAGGCTCCCTGGTGTGACCTGTTTGCCTAAGACATTGTGCTGGTTGGGTCGAGGGTGGCTTAGAGGTCCAGAATAGATTGAAGGTGTGCTGGACTGGAGAGAGTTACAGCTTGGGTTTTATAGAGGATTGAAGAAAGTTTTAGTGACACGACACAATAGGTAGTATTTATTAATAAATAAAAAATATGAATTAATAAATTTGCCCTAACTGAATCAAGTTTAGACGCGGCGACGGTTAATGTTGTTCCTAAGTTGCTCATAGTCAAGTCATGGTTAGAAAAATTGAATTGTTAGCTTTGATTTCGGATAGAACATACTCGTACTTTCGATCAGAAGGTTCTCTGCAAGCGACAGATAAATCGTGCCGACCCTGGAGAATACGTCTAGAATTTGGTGAAAAAAGAACCTTAAAATATTCTCTCTTTAAGAAGCTATAGGTATTTATTTATTACCTACAGAATAAAAATGCAATGTACAACATTATTTTTAGTTTATGCGAAACCTGAATATAAACTATATTTCCAGAATCAGTAACTGAAAAGATTCCAATAGTTTTTACAACTTGAAACCACCGACACAAAATGCAATATAGGTCGCAGCAGGTCACAGAGGGCGCAAAAAAACATGACTGGTGTCCAACTTATGTAGGTCAAAAGGTCACATAAGTTGGACACCAGTCATGTTTTTTTGAAAATATAGCAGGGTTTTAAAACTATTGGAATCCTTCCAGCTCCTGCTTCTGAACTAATTATATTCAGGTTTCATATACCTACTAAAAATAACGTTTGAGCTATAAGTAGAAACTTGTTGTTTTGACCTTCTTCTACTTAAAACGTTTGACTACTCAAATGTATTAGCTGTAAATTTTCTTCAAATTATTATAATATAAAAAAAACATTTTACAAAAAAACATTAAGTCGACTTCAATGTAAAAAGCACTGAAAAGTACAAAATAATTTTAATGCCGGAAGTCGGTGTTTCTATAATAGATACCTACCTAATTTTGTCTCTTCGTTATTTAACACCGACTTCCGAAATAAAAATTATTTTGTACTTTTCAGTGCTTTTTACATTGAAGTAGGTTTTTTTTTGTAAAATGTTTATTTTTCACTTTTTAGTTATGGTAGCACCGAACATAGAACCTCCTCCTTTTCGAAGTCGGTTAAAAATAAAAGGGGATACGAGTTGGTAGGGGAGAGATGGGTTCAGCAGCTACAGTTTTTTTACATTAGCTACTTACCCCTCGTATCCTCTTGCCTCTGCACCACTTCGAATGCGCCAAAAAAGTAATTAAATATTAAAAACGTTATATCGAAACCCTCGAAGAAGAGGGTACCCACCTAAATTAAAGATAAGCCATATCATCACAAATAATGGCCTTGATGGATATCTTACCGGATTTAAAACAAAAAAGCCAATAAACTCACATTCTAGCTCTACAGTATTGTTGGAAAAAGCCACCGCGTCCCTGGAACGTAAAAAAACCAACCGAAGGAGTGCAGATGGGCTTTAGTACCTAAGTAAAAGTCTAACATTACGTATATATTTATTTATTTATTTTTATTATTTTTATTGTTGTATTATTAGCATAATCATTTGTTCTGTGTCTGGGTGTAATTTATCTATAAAATGTATGTATTTAGAAATATATAAGTACATATGTTTATCAGTTGTCTGGTACCCATAGCACAAGCTCTGCTTAGCTTGGGACTGGACAGCGTTGTGTGATGGTTGCGGAATATATATATATATTCCTCTGGTTCTAATAACTTCATGTGGTTCTGTGCAAGTGCATACTTTTCATCTCCAACGACTGTCTTTGTGATCTTGTTCTACACTTAACGATCCGAACAGGAGAGAAATCTCGCCTACCACCCACAGTGGGAGAAGTTATCTGATTTCACACGAAATAAAATAATTGAATACTTTTTTAACATCCTTTTTTATTATTGATAGGCTTGCGATTGACCACCATCTCACCCGATGGTAAGTGGTGATATGGTCGACGATGGAACACGCTTGCCTAGAAGTAACCTATTTACTCTTGACTTAAAGACCCCTAAGTTGTAGCTATCAGGAAACACAGACTACGGCAGGAAATTCCACTCCTTGCTGTACGCACAATAAATGTGCCCTTTGCGAGGGCCGCGGCAACTCTTTCGAATTCGCAGCCCTAATACTTGAATCTTAAACATACGAAAAGGAAAACACAATAAGTCCTAACCACGCTCCAAAAGTAATGATTCACATCGAAACACATAAATAAATACATGATAATATCACCACCGAAATCCCAAAGCCACGACAGGATAAATAACGCTCTAACCAAAAGCGCTCAACACAAATAAGCAAAAATGTTCACCAAAACCTAACTTTGTATCACAAATTCTATACAACGGAATCCTGCGAAAATTCGTTCATTAAAGCCAACAATGCCTTCAGACGGGGTACATACAAATAACCGACCGAGTCCAATTTAAATAACAGGCTCGCAAAGCTGAAAAACAAGCCTTAACCGAAGTTGGGAATAAATTAGCAACCCCCCTTGAACACCCCCTTACCCCAATGTGTACATTGTGCAAAATATTATTTGCCTTGCCAGACAATAATAGGATCTAATGCCACGCCCTGACATGTTAGCTTTTGGGAGCTCCGCCCATCGAAATCTCTTAACTGATTGGTCTACTTTTATCTCCATCTCTGTCTTCGGTGTCTCCTGTCTCCCTCCCTCATATAGCTTTTCCCTCAACGCCCGGGGGGTAAATGTTATGGTAGGAAACATATACGAGGGTTTTCTAGTACCACGCTCGCATTGTCATGCCGCTTTCACGAATATTTTTTACGCAACTTTTTATTTGAAGATATCTACCTGAATGGAGTACTAGAATTCGTTTTATGAGATTTTTTTCGATATGCGAGTCTTTTAACCGATTATGGGATGAGGATGTCTTTGTAAACAGTTTTATTTGAAACGTGTAGGATTTTATTTTATTTGGCTTTGAGTTTGAGTTCTTTTAGGTTTTTAGTCGACTATATTTTTATTTATTAACTACATACCTACTGTTGTCGGTACTTCAATTGTATTAAAGAATTTTAATTAACGTTTGGATTTATATATATCCTACAATAAATAAATTTACATTCAGTTGGTAGTATTGATCAAATACTTCAATCGATCCCTTATTGAATCATTGGATAGTCGAACAGATGCCATTGCTAAACAAAGTTAAAAAAAAGATGACCAAAAATAAACAACCCTTCAACAAGACTAAAAATAAATATCAAAACAAAGTCGAATCGATAAACGCAAAGCGGCCTAATAATTATTAGTCGACGGCCTGAAATTCATGCACAAAGCTCCGACCCGCAGTAATAATAACGACAATTGTTGTGTTTAGTGGAACGTAAACGCGGGCCGGGGTCGGGGGGGAGGGGGAGCCCGAGGGGTGCGTCTGTGGGCGGAGTCTCCGGGGGCAGAGCCTCCACGCGGCAGGGCGAAGCCGCAGTCCGCGCCGCGACACGCGCCACAACGCACCTCTGACATGTGACCGAAAGCATGGAAGATTGTGATCTTGCCCAATACCGCGATATGATCATCGAGGGCGAACTGCCGTTGGACCTGCGACCGCCGCCGCGGTTATACATCCCGCACTACTTGCGTGACGACAGAGACCCTGAGTACCCCCAGGACGACACCTACGTGTCTGTGGACGAAGACACTCCTGAAGTCCCGCCGGCGTCCAGTGACTCTGAAAGATACGACGCCTCCAGTCCGACGGAATCGAAACCATCAACACCAAAGAAGCCCAAACAGAAGTCGTCATCACAACTCATCAAGCCGCCTTACTCCTACATCGCACTCATCACGATGGCCATCCTACAGTCTCCACACAAGAAGCTGACACTCAGTGGGATCTGCGAGTTCATCATGACGCGGTTTCCATACTACAGAGAAAAGTTTCCAGCCTGGCAGAACTCGATCAGGCATAACTTGAGTCTGAATGATTGTTTTATAAAGATACCAAGGGAGCCAGGGAATCCGGGGAAGGGGAATTATTGGACGTTGGATCCTTTGGCTGAGGATATGTTTGACAATGGGAGTTTTTTGAGGAGGAGGAAGAGGTATAAGCGGCCGGCGCCGTCGTTGCAGCATGCGCATGCGGTGGTGGCGATGTTGGCCCGGGAGGCGTACGCGCCGCTGCTGCCGCTGCCGTGCTACCTGCCACCGACGCCGCTGCTGTCGCTCCCCCGCCCGCCGCCGGCGACGCTCCGGCCAGTCCCACTGCCGCCGCGGGTCACGGAAACCACCGATACACGAAGTAAGAGATCTAGAAACGGATTCTCCATTGAGTCCATAATTGGTTCCCAAGAGAGCTCGATGAACGAGCCTCGGAGAAGCGCCTTTTCTCCCCTCCACCAGCCCAACTGTCCGCCTGACGACTGGGCCAGATGAATGTATCTAAACGGGTACGGTTCCAGTCCATCCCCGTTTTAAAACGTCCGTCGGAAACGTGATCCTCGCAGATTGACTGATGTGTTCCGATAAGTTTGAAAGTGTTCGTAAAGTGATATGCGATAAACAGTAATGTAAATTTTTTGAGGGGTGTGGATTTCCAATGTTTGCTTGGGAACTTGCCAAAAGATAACAATTTTCCCATTCCATAAATTCGTATGATGCCAACGCCGCCGGGTCAATATTTTGTCAGCTGAAATTATAGTGTACAGTTTATTTTTTTGTGTAATGATAAAATTAAATTTCTTATCCCACAGACATCCTCGTAGTACGGGAATTAAATTATATGAAATATAGCCAAAAAATAAATTAGTTGAAACTGTTTTTTTACACAAAATAATTCAGTTTCACAATAAACTTAAATTATTTAATTTCTTAGAAGTTATCTAACAAAAACTCGAACCGGTTTCCTAGTTGAACGGTTTTTTTTTGCAAATCATTTTTGTAAAAATCATTGTGGCCTGTTTTTGTTGTTGTTTTCAAATAGTTTTCTTTTGTAATACGATTTAGGATGTAACAGCAATTTTTAATGTGTAAAGATATTACCTATTATAAAGATTTTTTTCAGTAGTTTTTTCATGGTGTTAACACAATTGTGGAATGTAAAAAGGAAATATCAATTTTCGATTGCTTTTCAAACCGACAACAATGCCGTATTAATTTTGTAATTTTTATCAAAGAGATGATCTATAAATAAGTCTAGTCATTCTATGTACAAAGTAGTGTCGAGTTGTAAAATGTAAGTATTATCTAAGTCCTCTTGTAAATATTAATTTTATAATGTAAGTTAGTATCGTCAGTCGACTTTATAAGCGGTGATAGACTTTTATTAAATGGCGCAATCTTATTTATTTGTGAAAAAAAATGAAAACAACTGAAACGAAATAACTATTTATTCTATTCTAGCTTCGCCTGCGTAAAAATAGATGCCTATGTCACTTAGTGATAAAGTAGCGTTTTACTGGTGAAAGAAATTTTAATATCTGTCTAGTATTTTGTGATTTTATGTATTCAAAACAAAAATACAAATATTTCCATAATATTTGTATTTTATATTTGGAATTTATTTAAATTATTTTTTGATTACGGTTATAAAAATTTTACTTAAATAATTTCACACGATTTCTACAAATAAAAAAATTTTGAAAAATAAATCTAATATTACAGTATGATATTAGCAGCAGTATACCTAAATAATTTCTTAATATTGTTAATCAGTTATTTTGTGCTCAGTTTTTTTTTACAAATCGCGAATTTTGTTAAAAAAAAAAAAACTTATAAGCAAATAATTGCGCCTTTCACCAAATAATACAGATTGTCACCATTGCAATATTTCTTGTAAAAAAATGACGTGGTTCAAGAGGAACCGTGATGTATCTAAATGTTATCATAAACTGTAGCTATTTTGTGTAACATCAATCTAAGGGAGAAATATAAAATAATGTCAAAGATATTTTTTCGTTTAATTTCTTTGTTTACTGTACATTTCGTTAGGCCGAGTTTCAACCTGCAAGCAAATTGCATGCAAGTTACACGCAGATCACATCGTATCTGGGTAGTCCGTGATGTAATAAAACTTGCATGCAATTTGCTTGCAGGTGGAAATGCGACCTTACAGTGGTCCTTTTGCAAGTTTTAATAACCCAAACTTGTTAAAGCAAAGGTAAACTTATAATAAAACTGTACAAAATCTACTCAACATAGTCACTAGTTGGTGAAAGCTGCAGACCACAAACGCCTTTGAGATGTGGTTATCATCATCAGCCTTTTTGAAGTTTCCACTGCTGGGACTCAGGCCTCTTTAGGAGAGGGAATGGGCCTTAATCCACCACACCGGCCCAGTGCGGGTTGGTGAATGTCACATGTCTTCGAATTTTTGGTTCTAGGACATGCCGGTTTCAGATGTGGTGCTGCAGAAAAATGCTCCGTATCCCTTGGACACCATTTGGAACATATTACATATTGCGAGAACTCAAAATTTTCTAGCGATTGTCGTCCGACTGTCTTTGCAAGATTCGGCAATATTTCGGTCACATTGCAAGGAAAGACGGTGGCAACCTCGAAAGGCTTTTAGTGGTAAAGTGGACGGGAAGAGGCCTCGCGGACGCAGCCCAATTCGCTGGTCTGACCAGATTCGCACCGCTCCTGACTCCACGATATACAATGCTTTTCACACCGCTAGAGACAGAAAAAGAAATAAGTATCACAAATGTGAAAGGGAGGTCTCGACCCTTAGCAGTGAGGAATATTACGGAAGTAGGAGGATGCAAAACTTCTAATTGCTTTGCATTGGCATTCATTTTTTTTTTTGGTTTTCAGGTTTCGCATAAACTAAAAATTGTTTTAGTTTGTGCGAAACCTGAATAGTTATATAGTAAAATAGTTTGTACAGAATCAGTAGCTTCCAATAGTTTTTACACCATGTTAAATTTTTTCCTAGAAATATTTAAAAACGTCCTAAATTGGATACCACCGACACTAAGAACAACACAGGTCACGGCAGGTCATAGCAGACATAAAGAGCCAGCAAACTGTTAGATGGAAGTGCAAAACAAACCCTCAGTCGCCTGAATGGTTGACATAACAAGTTTATAACTTTTCATGATAAAATTATAAAATTTTGTACACAGATTCTGTACTTAAAACTACTAGACACGTGTTTCGGGTTTCGCATATACTAAAATTTACTAATTTTGTATAGTATGCTAACTTTTCCATCTGTCAACAAACACGTGAAGGTAACAAGTTGAAACTAATATCAAATACACAAGTCTGCTACTCCTATAGATCAGAGAAAAAATCAAACATCTAAGTCAATGCAATCTAAAGATATCGCCGTTTATGTTTCTTTTGGATCTCATATTTTGCCGCTTGCACGGGGATTAAAACCTATTAGGAAGGATTCCGTTGATATGTTGGTTTGTATGAAAGGTAAGAGTAATGTCAAGTATGTACCATCAAAGACACTTCTGCCTGACCACCGCCAAGTTAATTTTTGCTTGCACTCGAAACGAAAACTTCAAAGGTTTTGTTTGGCGCCGCGCCGCAGGATTCAAGCGAAGTTTTTAATACCTATCTATTTTGTGATTTAATTGCGGCCAGCTGCGCCCGGATAGAAGCCCTTTAAATCCATTTTTTTTTGCGAATCATTGATTGATTTACATATGCTATGTTCAATTTCAAGAATACTTGGTGATTAAGTGTTCGATCAAGCCGTTTCGAAGTAGTAGGAAAAAGTTGTGAAATAGCTAGGTATATTTTTTTAGACAAAAGTATTAATCGCACGAAAAAAATCAATAGTTGATCATTATTTATTATTATTAGCACACCCCTAGAAAAAACAAACCAATTTTGTTCATGAATCTGTAATAAAAATATATTTTTTTTAACTTATTAACCTGGCCGCTACCGACGAGTAGGCATAAGAAAGTCACTGTTTTATGGCACCTTTCGGGCGCTTGGGCCTTAAATGTAGCTGGTTCAAATCTCATTTAAAAAATCTGACTTTTTGTTCTTTTTTTGTGTTTTAGTTATCTTTTTTGACTTTTCTCTAGCGAAAAAAGTTGAGAAATGTATTTTTAAATGGATACGAGTAGTTTGTATAGAAATGAAACAAAGTAATTGCAAGTAAATACATCGATTTTATTATTTCATTATAATTATATTAAATATATTATATATAGTTTCCGCCCGCATAGGAATTATAGGTTGCCTATGTGTTATTCCAGTGTCTCTTCTACCTACCTACCAAATTTGATCTAAATCCGTTCAGTAGTTTTTGCGTGAAAGCGTAACAGACAAGACAGACATACAGACAGAGTTACTTTCGCATTTATAATATTAGTAGGGATATAGTAGGGAAGGGATTTACTAAAGAAAGATAAAGTAAAAGCATTTTTTTTATATCATACTAGCTTCTGCCCGCGACTTCGTCCGCGGAAAATTTCTTGTTTTAAAATAAGATTACACTCGATTAGACGATGCGCACGTTCAGCGCTAGATTCCTGAGCACGGGCCTGTGATGTTATGGCATTTTGCCTAGCGAGCCGCTGCGAGCGCTCAGCGCTAGTCTCCCTATCCCTTGTCTCAGAGACATGCTGCCTTAACTCAGATAGACGGTGCGCACGTTCAGCGCTAGTTCCTCGAGCACGGGCCCGCGATGTCCTCACATTTTGGCTAGCGAGGCGCTGTGAGCGCTCGGAGCTAGATTCTCTAGCGCGTGCTTGCGAAATATATTCTCTATTTCTCGAGAGGCGCTGCTCATTTTCAGGGGCAGATTCTTCCGTACGGCGTACTCGAGCGGCTCTTGTCTGTGATGTCTGCCGGGACAGTTGAGATTTCCTTTTAGACATGCTCTCAACAAACTACGCACAGACTTGAAAACAATTATGAACAAAAGGAGAGCGACTCGAACACCGTCCGCCTTTACCAAAACAAAACAATCGTAATATCGAATAACTCGTATCGATTATTACGATAGAACGAAGTACGAAACTACGAACATACAAAAACGTACAACGAAATTACGATATTTTCGATTATGAGGTATCTATCAACAACAACAACCATACGAACGAAACAACCGAAACCAATAAGCAACTGACAGAAGAACTCCAACTAACGACAACGTGGGCATAATAATTCGAGAGGGTCATCAATCCACAGAAAGTCTTAACACCGCGATTCAGAAAAATTACGTAATTGCAGAACGCCATCTATGGGCAAAAAGGTGAAACGTTGGGCACGCCACAATTATGGCGGTAAGTCCCCTCTTTGAGGCGTGGCTGGAAAGGCCTCACGGCGTCCTTACCTTCCGCATGACACAGGTCCTCACCGAACATGGCAAGTTCGGGAGGTTCCTGCACCGAATTAAAGCGGAAGAGACGCCCGAGTGTCGCCACTGTGCGGAACGCCCGGAGGACACGGCCTGGGCAGAGCATCGCCGTGCCCTCGTGGGGGCGATCGGCGGCGGACACCTCTCGCGGCGGGCTCTGGTTGAGGCCATGGTCCTTAGCGAGGAGGAATGGTAGGCGGTCGCCTCCTTCTGCGAAGCAGTAATGCTAGCAAAGGCGGAGGCAGACCGCATCAGGCAACGGCGCCCCCGCCGCCGCCGCCGGGATTCCGATCCCGATTTCCGGCCACCGTAGATGCGGGCTCGCGGACGGCGAGCCATGGGTAGCTTGCTGTCCGATCGTCCGGTAATGGACCGAGCCCAAGACGTCGACGGCGCGCACTGTTCCCGCGCGCCTCAAGAAGTTGTCAGCAACAGCAGAGGCCCAGCTGGGTCGAAGCCTACCGGGTCCAGGGTTATCCGAAAGGGAACTCGTGCCCTGGTTTGAAGGCTAGAAGGAACGGGGTGGGTTTTTAGTCAGTAAGAGTCTGACACTATCTCTCGCTCCACCCAAGGGCGGGGGTTGTCATAAGATGATTTTTGCCCACCATAAAAAAAAAATAGGTAAAACGTCTGCACAATGAAAGTTACGCTAGGGGCATTTTGCGTTTTAGTAATTTTATATTATCTTCGAAACTGTATAACCAATTGCTATGCTGTAAATGGCAAATCTTATCTGTATAATGTTCTTGTGATACTGAAATAATTTATTGTCATAAGAATTAATATTTTGTTGCTCAAATAATCAACCAAACGTAAGTATGCCGAAAAAAAATATTTTTAATGCAATAAAAGAAGTATAAAAGATGAAATATAAAAGATAGAGATATGGTACCGCGGACTTTTTTGTAGAAATAATTAAGACGAACCAGGTAGCCATACATTGTTTTTAATTTTAAGCAACTGTTTAGGCAGCGCACGCAAATAATTCTATTTTATGAGGTATTTTTTTTCCGACTTGCCAGACAAAAGTTGTGATAGCTCGGTTAATATACATGCTATAGAAACAATTTATAGCCTATAACACTCGGGAATAATGTAGCTTTCTGCCAGTAAAAAATTTTAGAATTGGATTATTAGTTCCAGAGATTACCCCCTACATACAAACTTACAAACTTACAAACTTACAAACTTACAAACTTACAAACTTACAAATTTTACCTCTTTATAATATTAGTATAGATTCAAACTTACACATTTAAAAAAAGATATGCCATTGGTATAAATAACTACACTTATGCTATTTTGATTCTTATGCAATTATTTTATATTTTGTAATAAACTGAATATCAATAGCTTATTTCGATTTTTAAAAACAAGTTAATATGGCCGAGTGGTCTACGAATAAGACTTCGAAGATTTAAACCTCGAGTTCAAATCCTGGGTATCGAGACCGTAACTACGCAGGATTCGAACTCGAGTTTTTCTTTCAATTCAGAACTTTTTAAAGCATAATATTGTAAGTAAAAATTAACTAAACAAGAATATATATTCTTTAAACTTAAATTTTGGAATACTTTCACCTCACTTGTAATATGAGGGTAAGTGAACAAACACGCGTATTTATCATATAACTGGTATTTTTTATTGTTACTTAGGTTGAGGGTAGACAAATAAAAATGCCTGTTCTACTAAAACAAAAACTAATTGGAGTGACTACGTGCTACGTGCAAACATTTTACATTGCCTTACAAAATTCCGTCAAACAACGTTTTTATTTAAAATACTAGCTTTTACCCGCGGCTTCGCCCGCGTTTATTAATGTAGGTACTCTAATTCCTCTACCCTTTTCTTCCCTTTTTTCTCTTAAAAAAAAATAGCCTATGTCCGTCTCCAGGGTCCCAACTATCTCTGTACCAAAATTCATCAAAATCGGTTTTGCAATTTAGGCGTGAAGACGTAACAAACAAACAAATTCACTTTCGCTTTTATAATATTAGTAAGGATTTTTATATCGTTTTACAATATAAAATAATCTATTTACCTACTTACGGAGAATGTTGGGTTTAGGAAGATTGCTAGGAGATGCGTCATCATATAGCAGTATATGTATATAGGTACAACAGAGTTGCGAGAATCCGCGGGATGCGTGACGCACAGGACCGGTCGTTGTGGCGACGCTTGGGGGAGGCCTATCTCCAACAGTGGACATCTTTCGGCTGATATGATGATGATGATGATAGGTACAAGCCCACCCCAAGAAAAACACAAACCAATTTTCAAAAACCCGAAAGAAATATTCTAAATTCAAAACATTCCATTACCCAAAGTACTAGATTTAAGTTTAAAACTCAACCTCGACGTGTGAGGTGCTCCACCATAGACAAACACTTCAAGCGCGGGACAGGGAAAGCTCCGGGATTACGGGGCTTATCAGCGCGGGACGGTGATAACGCGAATTACGTCACTAGCTTCTAAGTCTCTCTGTTGGGTGGTCTGGTGGACTAACAAAGAATTAGAGGCAGAGATTTATAAATAGTGTTTTTAAAGGTTTTATGGTCAGCATTATGCTGATCGTACGGCCGGTTTGCTCAGATGTGGCGCATAAGTATTTATCTACTTTTATTTTGTTACGAGTATGGAAAATATTTGAAATATGTGCGCCTTTTCCGATAAATAAAATGTTTTTCTTTCTTTCAATGAATCATGACTTTTGTCCGTATTTAAATGATTATTTGACGTTTGTTTTAATTATTATATTTTGAACTGACTGGCCTGGTGGTCTAGTGGTTAGTGACCCTGACTGCTATGCCGGAGGTCGTGGGTTCGATTCCCACCCAGGACAAATGTTTGTGTGATGAACATAATCATTTAATCATTTGTTCTGTGTCTGGGTGTAATTTATCTATAATATGTATGTATTTAGAAATATATAAGTATGTTTATCAGTTGTCTAGTACCCATAACACAAGCTCTGCTTAGCTTGGGACTAGACGGCGTTGTGTGATAGTTGTGGAATATTATTAACAAAAAAAAAACACTTATTAGTACTTTTTTTCTGCTCTCAAAATAGTGAAGGAAAACATCGTCAGGAAATCGGCATGTCATAGAACCAAAAATTCGAAGACAGGTGACATCCACCAACCCGCACTGGGCCCGCGTGGTGGCTTACGGCCCGTTCCCTCACCTATTTATAAGATGTGCAAACGTACGAACAGTTGCAACAAGCAATACCCAAGGATACATATTTTATTAAGACTGTAAAACAGTTTAACAAATAATTAGATGTACCTAAAATAATAATTATACTTGTCACTATAAATACTTATTGGCAAACATAATAACAAGGTCGTATGTAACACGTTTTATTGTTTCAGTTGTGAGCTTCCGAAAATCATTGTTTACTTTCATGGTAATTGAAATGAAAAGTAAATAATATTTCTGAAAAATTCTATAGAGGTTCTTGTTGCTAACTAGATAAAATATCCGATTAAAACCATATTTAGGTTGTTTTTTTTTTGTTGGTGGGTAAAAATCATTGACGGACGAGAAGATCGCAGTCGCAAATTGTTCCAGTCCTTCGATGTACGCGGTATAAACGACGAGGCGAAACGCTTGGGCTGTCCGGACCGTAAGGCCGTCTGTCCACCGCCGCGGTCACCGGGACGTCACCGAGAACGAGATTATTTCGTGCCGAGTTTAACCCTTCAGATACCGTCAATTAGAGACACAATAGTAAGACAATAGATGCGCGGCCACCGGTGGTCGCTTGGGGATTCATGAATTAAGTTTAATTTTTTTTTTCACAACGCCGTCTAGTCCCAAGCTAAGCAGAGCTTGTGTTATGGGTACTAGACAACTGATAAACATCCTTATATATTTCTATATACATACATATTATAGATAAATTACACCCAGACTCAGAACAAATGATTATGCTCATCACACAAACATTTGTCCTTGGTGGGAATCGAACCCACGACCTCCGGCATAGCAGTCAGGGTCACTAACCACTAGACCAACAGGCCAGTCAAGATGCGCGCGGGTGACAGGCGTGCGGTGGATACATGGCCATAAAAATGTATGTATCGCTAAATCGACGCCGTCATCTCGTTCTCGGTGACGCCCCATGACGGCGGTGGTGGACAAACGGCCTAAAGGTGTCAACAATTTAAGGATAGATACTCGCCGTACGTTGGGTTGTCCGATGGTAGAAAGTCATGCAATTCCAGTGCATACTGTCCAAAATGCATACTGTAAATGTAATATGACCTTCTCATTTTGTTGAAGTAGACTAAAACCAACACAGATGTTACCAAGGAAGCGTTAATTTTATGATAATTAAATTGAAAAGTAGGTTTTAAATTTTATTTTGTACAGATGTTTTATTAAATGTTACAATAGCAATTCATTTACCCTGAGAAACATCACTTCTTGTAATTTTTATTCGTCATTATGTAAATAATAAAATTATTTATTAAATGTTTTTGTGATAAAATAATTTAAGCCACTCGTGTTAAAATAAGGTGTTCTTGTTAATGACAATTTTATAATTATAATAATTTAAGTTAATTTAACATGCCGTTTTGTTTAATTTTCTCACATTTACATAATTATTTAGGAAAGTAAATAGCAGCTGTGACATTAAAAAAAAGCAGTACATATGCTTACCAAGTACCAAGGTCAATTTTAATTCTTAATGATTCCTTTCATATTTTTGTTCTGTTATTCTTGACGAATAAAATTCAAAAGAAATATTTATTCAGAAAAATATTAAAGTTTGAATCACTTATCATCAGGTGAAATAGTGATCAAGCGCGATAAATAATAATTCACTGTTATCAGGCAACTAAGGCTCAATACAAATCGAAGGCGTAGGTTTTCGGACGACGAGCAATAGGTAAGTCGCCGTTCGGCAGACCGGTAACCATCCGGACGAAGCCCGAATTGTCGACGGCAAATAGTGTTCCATGTGTACCTACCCCAAAGAGATGTCTGCAAAACCTTAGCGGCCCAGCAGGGCCGAAGCCTACTGGGACCATGGGTTGACTTCCGAAAGGGAACCCCCCAGGGTCCTGAAACGCAAGGCAAAGAATGGTTTTAGTTAGTAACAGTCTGATACGCCCTCCCACTCCGTCCTCAGAGGGAAAGTTGATGATGGATTTCCACCTTACAAAAATACACAAAATAACTAATACATATACGAGTCTTAATAATATAACAATTATGCACGCATATACGGAATCGGTCATCATTGTGGCGACACTTGAGGGAAGCCGCGGGTAAAAGCTAGTAAATTATAACGATGACATTGTACAGAATAGACCGGGTGAATAAATTTAATTTATAAACAACATAAGATAATGGCATTCTAACATCACATATCACACCTTTGATAAGACCTCATTCCTGAGATGTCACGACATTTCGCAACAGACAAACATAACATAGAAACACATAAATAAAACTAGCCACAGTTTAGTGTTGGATGAAAAAACAGAACTCGCTGTTGGTTTAGAGATCTGTGTACAGGCGCGGAGACAAAAGTTTTGGGAAAGTTAGTAAAATTCACATGTACCTACTCGTAAATTTTTTTTTCCAAATAATTAATATTATTATTATTAATCTAAGATGCAAATTAAAAAAAAAAAATTGGTATTCGGTATTTTCGATTTTATTTTTTGATACCGACTTGCGATTATTTTTTTTTAATTTAGAAGTCGGTTGTAATTTTCTGTGAAAATGTTTTTAATTTTCGATTTTAAAGCTGACGCGCGCGGAATAATAATACCATCTAGATTTTTTTTTCAATAAATCTCTGATTTGACTGCACGGCTTGGTTTTTTTTTTAATAATGGTTAATAACACTGTAATCAATCAAGTTTCGCTAACCGTGATATTTAGTAATATTATTAAATTAATATTATTACTCGTACAATTGAATTATTTATGTATTTAATTTGCATTTCTATTTTTTTTTTATTTATTCAATAAAATTTCGCCAATCGTGGTATTTATAGAATATTTTTATTCTATTTTATAAGTAAATCCCGGTTGGCGAAACTTTATTGATTACAAACAGAATTTTTAATAGAATTTATTTTATTCTATAAACAATGTATCATGGGCACTTTTGTACCCGCGTGTACAGTACGCAATGCGAGTAATTTAATGTTAAACAAACACTAGCAATGTTCTCGTTTAAAAACATTGCGACATTTGTGACATCTCGTCTAGTTTTGATGGTGTGTCGTAGTTTAGTGTTGAATTAAGTTATTTTCAAACTTACTAATTTTTTTTTGGTGGGAAAACCATCTAATGACGTCTCCCGCCCTTGGGCGGAGCGGGACGTGACAGACTTTTACTAACTAAAAACCCACTTTTGTTCCTTCTTTGCCATTGTTCTAGAGCCCCGGGGATCTCTTTCGCACGACCCATGGCCCCAGTAGGTTCAAAACTTACTATAACTTACGCAAATTGAGTGTTGCTGCTCATCATCATCATCATTTCAGCCGAAAGACGTCAACTCCTGGACATAGAACTCCATCAGGTGTCGCAACGAACAGTCCTGTACGCCTCGCATCCATCGTATTCCTACGACTCTCACCAGGCCATTGGTCCACCTTGTGGGAGGCCTTCCAACGCTGCATCTTCCGGTGCACGGTCGTCACTCCAGAATAGAGATGTGCCGTTGCCGGCAATATTGCCGTGAAGTGGGAATATTGGTGAGAATATTGCCGGGAATATTGCCCGATGTATGAATATTGGTGGCAATATTGCCAGCAATATTCCTAGATTGCCGGCAACGGCACATTTCTACTCCAGAATCTTTCGACCCCATCGATCATCTGTTCCACGAGCAATGCCTACTATCACTTAAGAGCTGGTTGTAGTCACAGAGTATTTTGTATGTACCTACAGCCTAAACCGTGTTATCTACAGCCTAAGCTACCTTTTTGCGGACAATATTGCTAGGAATTGTCACTTAGAAAAGATGGATGGATTGTGTGAGGATATGAAAGAAAAGGGAGTTAGTGATAGTTTGACGGGTGACAGGACAGAATGGAAGAACAAAAGTAATGCGCCGACCCCAAGTCATATGGGATAAGGGCAGGAAGAAGATTGCTTAGGAACTGTCTCTTGAATACATTGTCATTTGGAATACCAGATTACGCCACTGATTTATTATGGTGTGTTTATTGCTCGTTACCCACTCATCACCCACAGGAGGACATTCCCACTCTGATATGAGCATATCAGCAGCAGTTGACATACAATAATGAATGTTACATTGTTTTTTTTTTTGTTTGATTAATGAGTTGTTGGTGTGTATGTTGTTAACAAATGTTTTATGCAAAATTTAAAAAAAAGAGTTTTACTTGTACAAATATTTATGGCAAGACCATAATGATAAGATCCATTTCTTGCCATTTATAATAATAGGCAAGAAATAAAAAAAAAATTCCACTTATCTAACTTGCAACGATATTAAGTACTAGCCTTTGCCCGTAGCTTCGCCCGCGAACATAAAATACAGCTTATGTCACTCAGGAATAATGCAACTTTCTATTGGTGAAAAAATTTTAGCAATCGCACCAGTATTTCCAGAGATTACCTCCACTCCTACATCCAAAAAAAAAAAAACAAAAAAAATAAAAAAAAAACAAACTTTGTTAAAAGTTGGATAAGTCGAAAAAAGATTTCTTTTTTATTTTGCCTGCAACATGCACTAAGACTCATCAAATCTCACAAACTAAGTACTTATAAAAACACTGTGAAATAGCACATTTAGTGCGATTACTTAATTTATGAGTAGTTTACTTGAGTTATCTTTATTTTTTGTAACACTGCTATAAGAGCAATGTCTGATAGTACTCGAGATACACCCGAAAGTTTGGTTAGACAAACATGGCGTTCTAATTTACTTTTTGTAGTATTTGCACCTGGAGTTATGCTAACAAACAGAGAGAGACTAAAGAGACTTTGAGACTTTTTTTAGATGGGAAAATTATCGAAATTACTTCTCCCGCCCTTGGGCAGAGCGAGAGGGTGTGTCTTTTACTGCCTAAAAACCCTGCTTTTAGCTATTGTTCCAGGGCGTTGGGGGGTCTCTTTTGCAACACCCATGGCCCCAGTAGCGTTCGACCCTGCTGGGTTGCTGACATCTCCTTCACGCGCGCGTGGAACACTACGCGTGGTCAATGATTTGGGCTCGGTCCGGATGGTTACCGGACGGTCAGACGGCGAGCTACCCATAGCTCTTTGCCCGTAAACCACAACTACGTTGGCTTGGGATCCCGACGGCTGCTCATTTGCTAACATTACCTACTGCTTCACAAAAGGAGGCGACCGCCTGCCACTCCTCGCTTCGGACCATGGCCTGTACCAAGGTGCGGCGCGAGAGATTGTTGCCGCCGAATGCTACCATGAGGACACGGCAGGAATAGCGCCTGCCAATCAAACCAGCACAGTACGGGACGTCGTTGTTGGTTGAGGGTTTATTGTTATTTATGTTTTTGTTTTGTTTATGCAGAGTGATTTTAAGTATAATATAACATGTAATCCTTGCTGGTGTGCTATTCTCTAAAGAAAACAGACTTGAGCGCAGCGCTGGCTTCATCGACGAAATCCAAATAGGTACATTGGATTAACAATCCAATGTGCCTATATATTGGGTTGTTAATTCTATGTCCTGCGCTCTCGACTTCTCGCTGCTGCTAGCGCTGCGCTCAAGATTGTTTTCTTAGAGAATACTTAGCACTCTTTTTCTTTCTTTCTTCTGTCAAAGGCCATTATTTCTTATTGGTTGCTATCTGACTCGATACATGAGACCAGTCGGTCGAGTCAACTAGTAACATGCAATAATAACCTATATCTACTTACTTAGCTGTTGGTGAAATGCGGAAAACTGAATTTCAGATATTGACTCAGCTACAACCGAAAAATTTAAACAATAATTTTCATTTTCAATTCTTAAATGCTCTTTGGTATTAAATACACAATGTTTTCAATAGTTATAGTTGTTAAGTGACTTATTTACTAGCTCTTTAGGTCACAAGTGGCCGGAATCGTGATGAGCTCAGTCAAACTGCAACAGTAAGTGAAAATTACCTACTCTGGTTTAAAATATTCTCTTCTAGTTCCAGCTGTTTAAGCTGCAGATGAAAAACAAAGAAACAAAGGTGTTAATACATATGTACATTAAAAAACTTAAAAACTAAATAAACTATTTATACTAAAACCTAACTATGTACATATATACAAAAAGACAAAGCACAACACCATGGCCTGTCTTGTTGCAGGAGCGCAGGCCGTATACCACGGCATGCTAGCATCAACGATGTACTGTATCATTTTGTCACCGCCGGCGTACCTGCCGTATTAGAACCAAATGGTTTGGTACGTGACGATGAGAAGAGACCAGATGGTATGACGTTGGTACCGTGGAAGGTGGGTAGGCCTCTGGTGTGGGACGCAACCTGTGTCGATACCCTTGCGCCATCCCATATTCCAAGTACGGCGGGCTGTGCTGGTGCTGCTGCTGCTGTTGCTGAGACCCTTAAACGGCGCAAATAATAAGGGTACAGACCCTTCTTGGTAATTACAGTTTTGAGCCGTTTGGGGTCAAAACGCTTGGTTCATGGGGTCTGAGAGCGCGTCTTCTTTTAAGGATATTTCACCGACTGATCGACACTTTACGTGACCAGAGGGCTGGCTTGTTCTCGTTCAAAGTGGCAATGCTGCCAGTCTTCTGGGCACATTTCCGGATGACAGCGATGTGGAGAAGTACTTTGACGCCTGAGCGTGCTTTGTCTTTTTGTATTATATTTATGTACATAGATAGGTTTTAGTATAAATAGTTTATTTAGTATTTAGGTTTGATGTTGTATATAACATAAGCATAATCAGTGCTATAATGTTCCCAATGCTGGGACTGAGCCCTGCTCTTTATGATAAGGAATGGGCTACGCGAGCCCAATGGGGTGTTTTTTCGATTGGGAAAATCATCTTATGACAAAACCCGCTCTTGGGTGGAACGGAAGATAGTGTCAGACTCTAACTGACTAAAAACCTCACCTCGTTCCTTCTAACCTTCATACCGGGGCTCGAGTTTCCTTTCGGATAACCCCGGCCCCAGTAGGCTTCGACCCAGCTGGGCCCCTCCTGTTGCTGACAACTCCTTGAGACGCGCGGGAACAGTGCGCGCCGTCGACGACTTGGCTCGATCCGGACAGTTACCGGACGATCGGACAGCGAGCTACCCATGGCTTGCCGTCCGCGAGCCCGCGTCTACGGTGGCTGGAAATCGGGATTGGAATCCCGGTGGAAAGCCCAATGGGTGGTGGTTGTGACATGTCTTCGAATTTTTGGTGCTCCACCTATAATTTTATCATACTAAATTATAAATGCGAAACTGGGTGTGTCTGTCTGTTACCTCTTCATGTCTACACAGCTGAATAAAGAATAAACCCTGACAGTGTAGATCCAAGTATTCATAAACTTACGATCAAACAAGAACACTAACGTTCTGTGTCTTTAGGTCCAAGTTGTAGTTTAGTAAAAATGCCAAACAATTACGTGGTAGTTGCCTGACGCTGGTTTTCAACTCAACCTTACCCTGAGTGAATAGTTAAGGGGATGCAACTCCACACACATTTTCACTGTTTTTCATACAACCGCTCTTACCTGATTATGACGTTATTACACATTATTCATTAGAAATTTTGGAAATACAGTATCTTGTGGATATTATCTATGCTTCTATTGAAATCAAATTCTAAATTTGTGTAATACTAATTCAGCAAAAACATCTGAAAATCTGCTATTTCGCATGAACATTGACACTTCATAATTTACTCAAAAATTTAAAAAGTCAAAAAAGTAAAACTATAGAGCCTTTCAGATTTTATTAAAATTCTAAATGACGATAATTTTTTTCAAAAACATTTAAGGGTTCAAAAAACAGCTATTTCCTGGAACAAGTTTTGTAAAATATTCGAGTAAAACACGGAATTACCAAATACTAACAGAGTTTTCAGGCGTTATCTCTCTTTTTTGCGTTGTCTTTTCGTCAAACATCGCGTTGGATTGCGTTAGATGAATCAATGAACCTTTATACCATGCTCGGTGTTGACGATAAGCGAGTGGAAAAACAGCCTCTTTATAAGTCTTTTTATTATCTCCGATTCCTACAATACCACCTACTATATAACTTTTCTTGTATAAAGTCACCAGTAAAACAATTGACAGGCTCAAAATAAACATACCGTGATAATATTTGTACAACGTTGGAACATATACAGAATAACTTCTGTCGTTATATATTTACTTCAAGGTCGGTCACACATTGTTTTATATTTGTGCATGCTAAACATGATTGTAGGTAATTCATTCTTATAATAATTATAATGGTTGATTAGATAAGAGAGACTACACAGAGTAACTAATAAAATAAAATATCCTGTATTTACTAAAGATGGAACGTTTGGTGGTGCAAAGGAAAGTCGAGGGCAAAAGATCTCGTGGACGCTCTCTAACAGGGTGGACGGACCTCATCAAATCGGTATGTACTTGCTCCGAGTGTCTTTACTCTTTTCTTTTTTTTATCTGTCTGCCTCTTGTTCTGCTCTAATATTATCTGTGAAAACTTGTAATTGGCCTTCTTTCAATATGTTTCAACTATCTGTATAGCTAAATAATAAATACTGCAGCGTAAATGAAAACTCTCAAGCTGGCCAAGCACAGAGCTGCATGGCGTCGTATCGCGACAGAGGCGTTGGTGTGAGACTCAACCGAGACATGACCTAAACCACTCTGTCAAGAGTGCACGACTGAGAAGGAGAAGATTTACTAAAGATGGACTCATCATCATCCTCTGCCAGTCCATATCCCGTGTTAATTAGTGTCGGTGCAACATGTTTTTTTCTACCATTCTATCCTGTCACTCGTCATACTATCACTAACGACCCTAGGACCCTATATCACTCGTCACACAATCCATCCACCTTTTCTTTGGCCTTCTCACCCCCTCTATTCATCTACATGTATACTCATAACTCTTGTAGTAACATAACATGCGTTTTATCCTTCCTCTTCGCGTGGCCATACCAAGACAAACGATTCCTCTTTAACTTTTTAGTCACTGGCACTACTTTCAGACTTCTCTAATATAGTAATTTCGCGACTCTCGCCATGTCGCTGGACCACCTTGTGGGAGGCCTTCCAAGGCGTTTTCTGATGCGCGGTCGCCAATCTAGAACCTATGGGCCTTATCGACCATCCGTTCTACGAGCCATGTGCCCTGCCCATTGCCACATTTGTTTGACGGTTCTTCGGGCTATGTCGGTGACCTTGGTTCTCCTGAGGATATCTTTATTCCTGATGCAATCACGCAAGGAAACTCCGAGCATAACCTTTTCCATTGCTCTTTGCGAGCCTGTAAGCCATTGTAACACATTGGCTATATTATAAAACAGCAAAAGATTCCATAGCAATATTTCGCGTCTCCTCACGCTGACAGAACAAACACGCCTATCGCAACGATTCACGCTCAAACAACACTAATTCAATTATTATTGTTGTTACAATGTTGTTAATGCCTGTTGTCTTAACACACGAGTGTTGCTAAAATATTTGTTTAACAAATAACGGAGAAATTATAGTTTGTTTAGTTCTGTTTGTGATAATATTTAGGACTTTTATCATAGTTATTTTAGTATGATTACCTTAAATTCAATTCGAAGACATGTGACATTCACCAACCCGCACTGGGTCCGCGTGGTGAATTACGGCCCATTCCCTCTCCTAGGGAGAGGAGGCCCAGCAGTGGGAACATTAAAAAGGCTGATGATGATGATAATGAGTATTATTACCGTACTGTTGGGGAAGAAAATCGTTTTTCTTGGTATGGTCAAGTGAAGAGGAGGGATGAAACGCTTGTTACTAAAAGAGTTCTGAGTATACATGTAGATAGATGGAGAGGGAGGCCAATGAAAAGATGGATGGATTGTGTGAGGAGCGATATGAAAGAGAGTAATAGTGTAACGGGTGACAGAACAGAATTGAAGAAAAAAACCTGTTGCGCCGACCCCTAGTAATATGGAATAAGGGCAGGGAAGAAGAAGAAGACCGTACTATTGAGGCCGAAAGGTTCTTGAATGGCGACCACGTACACGTTGCTTTGGAAGGCCTCGTACAAGGTGGACCGATGACCTGGTTACAGTTACGGGAATCTGATGAATGTGAGACGCACAAGACCTTTCATTGTGGCGATACTTGGGAAAGGCCTATCACCAGTTATGAAACAATAGCATTGGAGGACGATCTGTGCCATGGTTTTTAGAACTGTAATCAACGGATCGATCTTAGAGAACTCGATATAACGGAACTAATTATTATTATTATCTTTGGACTTCGATTCGGATTGATTCTAAAATCAATTTTTTAGCAAGAATTTCATCACCCGACATAATTTTTTTTTGGTGGCAAAATCATCTAAATGACGCGAACGGGTGGAGAGCGGAACGGCGTGTCAGACTTTTCAGACTAAAAACCCACTCCTGTTCCTTCTCTGCCATTGTTCCAGGGCCCGGGGATTTCTTTCGCATTACCCTTGGCCCCAGTAGGCTTCGACCCTGCTGGGCCCCTACGGTTGCTGACATCTTGAGGCACGCGTGGTACACTACGCGCTGTCCACGCTGTTGTTGTTGGGCTCAGACCGGACGATTACCGGACGGTCAGACGGCGAGCCACCCATTGCTTACTGTCCGCAAGCCCGCACCAACGGTGGCAACCCTAGATAGATGGCGGCATCAATCGCATGAAAACAGTATTTATTCTCAACATACTCGTAAAATACATCACCTTATTTCCTGAATTGAAATCTATCTTCATTGACTTCAGTGACTGAAAAGTTGAAAGGAAACCGTTTGTCTTGGTATAGTCATGTAAAGAGGAGGGATGAAACGCATGTTGCTAAAAGAGTTATGAGTTTACATGTGTTTGATGGAAAGGAAGAGGGAGGCCATAGAAAAGATGGATGGATTGTGTGAGTAGTGATATGAAAGAAAAGGGAGTTAGTGATAGCGTGACGAGTGACAGGACAGAATGGAAGAAAAAAATGTGTTGCGCCGACCCCAAATAAAAATAGGACAAGGGCAGGAAGATGATGAAATCTATCTTCATTCAGAACAAATTGAGTATTTAAAGACTCCCCACAGAGTCTAAGACGTATCTTTCATAGTGCGAATGATTTGAATTGTAAAGTGAACGTAATGCGCGCACAATTGATCGCCGCGGCTTGTTTAGTGCGTATAATCGCTTTGTGTTTAGGATTGGCGGAGATTATGTGTTTGCAGATAGGACATTGATTTGAAGAAGGGTTTGCTCGGATGTGCCACGTATTCAACCTATTTGTGTTAATAATAAATGTTTCTATCATATTTGATGTAAATTATTTCATTGATTTCTGAGTCATCATTTCAGCCGAAAGACGTCCACTGTTGGACATAAGCCTCCCCCAAGTGCCGCCACAATTAACGGTCCTGTGCGTCTCGCATCCATCAGATTCCCGCAACCCTTACCAGGTCATCGGCCCACCTTGTAGGGGGCCTTCCAACGCTACGTCTTCTGGTACGTGGTCGCCATTCCAGAACCTTTCGGCCTCAACAGTACGGTCTTCTTCTTTACCATACGGATTTCTGAGTGCATTGATGATTATATATATAGATCGCTTTATTTCGATATATTTCTACGGCTATTTTTAGAAATAAAGAATGATTCTCACATACTTATATTTGTTTGATTTCCACTGTGTTGCACAGTTTGGCGCAATTTTGACTTCGTGAGTCGAACGTTATTTGTGGTCTGTTTTTTCTGGCATAATTTAATTTGTGGATCAAATAAAAATTTAGTTTTCTTTCTTCTTTCTTTGAAAAGCATTTAAAATAGATATCTTTTAAAAACTATTTTCTCTTAATATTTAACACTTTGAATGGTCCGTTAAACAACTACTGAAAAACTGTATCAGAATAAAAAATCCCTACTTACCCATCTACCGCAAACCGCCCCTATACTTAACAATTATGCCCTAACAAATGTATCTACATATTATGACGTGTGCACTCAAGTGGGCACAACTGTACTCAAGCGAAGCCGATTGTACCCAAACGAGGCCGACAGTCCTCGACCACATGTATACCATATCTTATTGAATTTGTTGTTTGAAGATGTTTTTTTCCTGCTTCAATGAGTTTGAGTACGTACTTAATTCAGCTACTGTGCTTAATGTGAGCGTTATATGAATGTGTCATGTTTTTTTGTTGCTTAACAATGGTGGTTAGGTTTTCACTTTCGATATTAAAGGGAATTAAGGATAAATGTAAGGGAGTATAAAGATGAAAGTTTCTTAGCGTGTGTAAATTACTGTCGATGTAGCGTACCATCGATTTGGGGTATTATCGATACATTAGCCCGTCGATGGAACGTTTTCGATACAGCGACCATCGATTTAGTGACTGTCGATATTATGAACTAGACCCGAGATGTGGTGGCCTTATGGTAACGGCTTCGACTTACGAGTCGTAGGTCGTGGGTTTAAACCTAGCCAGGCGCAATTCATCACCACTGTTCTAAAAACGGTGAATGAAAACATCGTGAGGATGACGTGTCCTAGAACCAAAAATTCAAAGACATTGATATTCACTAATCCGCACTGGGCCCGCATGGTGGATTACGGCCCATTCCCCCACCTAGACAGGAGGCCTGAGTCCCGGCAGTGGGAACATTAAAAGGCTGATTATGAAGGATAGGTACTAATATGATTTTATTCAATTCATATGTCGCCTACGAAGCAGTTCAAACAGTCACCTGAGGGTGTGGTTCGAGAGGTGGGTGAGCTGTCCCTGATACAGAGGTGGATGCAGTCCCATATTAGCGGTTCTCTTCTTATAATTTGACGTTGTACTTATGTGTGAAGATAATTGTAATTATTATGCCCTTACGTCTAATTTTGTGTTATTTATATAATGTTATTTATTTTAATGTTTTATTAGATTTTAATTTTAATTTTGTATGTTATATATCGTCTATGTCTGAGTTAAATGAATTAATAATAATTTTATACTTTTTTAAGTTTATCTAGGACATTACTGACACCGCGTGCCTTGGAAAGCACGTAAAGCCGTTGGTCGAATGATAACGTCATTGGTCCCGGTTATCATTCGTAGATCTTTCACAGTCGTTACAAGTCTCAGTCAGACGACAGAAAGTCTGACCATCAGTCTATCTAAGAAGTATTGTGGTGTCCAGTAACTAGGTTATGGATATCTGAGAGGCAATCGCTAACATAGCTCTTATCAAACCCAAAATACTTGGTTTTCTTCCAAACAAATACATTACATCATACACGTCGGGTATTGTTCGATACATATTCAATTATTTTGTCTGCAAATTGTTTTCCGAAAGTCCCTTGAACGGATGTTTATTAGATTTACCGAAGGGCCGACAATCCGACATCCCTTCCTTTATAATCCATATATTGTGTGCTATGTAAAGACAATTGGGATTGAATCCTAATATCACAATGTATAGAGGTACCTTTGTTTTATAAAGCTGGTACATATTATGTTATTTTTCTTTATATGTATTGCGGTAGAATTTATTCAGCCAATGAATGTGGTTTTCACACGCATATTTCAATAATTTACGAGTCGCAAATGGACCTATTTGACAAAAATACATAATTATATCCCTACTATCCCTACTAATATTATAAATGCGAAAGTAACTCTGTCTGTCTGTCTGTTACGCTTTCACGCAAAAACTACTGAACGGATTTTGATCAAATTTGGTAGGTAGGTAGAAGAAACACTGGAATAACACATAGGCTACCTATAATTCCACTGCTGAGCACGGGTCTTTGCCGGCGCGATATAAACTGTAGTCCACGCGGGTGAAGCCGCGGGCGGAAAGCTAGTTTTCCCTATTATTAATAGAAGTGTACCTAGATTTATTTTATGTGTATCCATTGACTGTCAACAATAAATTAAAGTTTTTCTATCATAATTTTTTCTTCTTTTTCTTTAAAATTCATCAAAATATTGTCAAGAATTCGATTATTTAGTTTACTTGGAGGAACTGGACCTACGCTGCTACGTAATGCTACGGTGAGGATTTGCGTAGCGCTACGTAGCCTTTGTAGCATTGCGTAGCGGCCGCCTCCAAAATAGGAATTAATTAAGTATATATATTTATAATAAATAAATATCTACATTTATTGTTATAAATATACTAGCTTTGCCCGCGCGGCTTCGCTCCCGCTCTTCCCTACTCCACCCTACTATACCCAACTCTACCCTACTCTACCCTACTCTACCCTACTCTACCCTACTCTACCCTACTCTACCCTACTCTACCCTACTCTACCCTACTCTACCCTACTCTACCCTACTCTACCCTACTCTACCCTACTCTACCCTACTCTACCCTACTCTACCCTACTCTACCCTACTCTACCCCATCCTTGCGTTTTTGTTATAATAAGAAAGAAAGAAATAGAATAGGTTTTTTTTTAGCTTTATTATTAAGAACTAGCTTTTGCCCGCGCGGCTTCGCTCCCGCTCTTCCCTACTCCACCTTACTATACCCAACTCTACACTACTCTACCCTACTCTACCCTACTCTACCCTACTCTACCCACCCATTTTTATATTGACACCTCTTTTGAGGAAAATTATTGACAGTTTATTGACCTTCTGATCCCCTCTTTACAGGGATCAGAACATTTATTTCATAAATCATATAGTATTTCAATTATTGTCTTTTTAATTATTTTATTGACACCTCCTTTGAGGAATTATTTTGACTAATTTATTTTTATTGACATTTGAACAAAGGGGGGCCTTTACAGGGATCAATACACTAGTTGTGTTATTTGATTTTTATATTTCACCTCCACTACTATGTTCCTCTCTAGGACCCCGGCCAAGAAAGCCTCCACAGGACCCCATGTCTCTCCGTCGAACGTGGCTCTCTCCGTCACCTTTGAGGGGGACAGTTCCCCTCCCAGTGTTTCAACTCAGGCCTCTAGTGTGAGGCGAAGCATTGGCGAGTGGGAAAACGGGACAATAGCGGATTCTCAGGCTCTCCCGTCAGCCGCTGCGAACCCATCGAAGAAAGCTGCCTCGACCGTGACGGCTTCCCATAAGGTTGCAAAGCGCGCCACTTCCCAGCCGGACAGCAAGGCTGTGGCGCGCCGAACCTCTACTGAGGCACAAGGAGCGTCACCAGGGTCGAGCCAACTGCAGCCGAGCAAACCCACCGATCGGGTGACCGAGGCTCGCAACTGCCTTCTGCGCGCGAAATCGCACCTTGGCGATTCGCGCAATTTGAGGGCAGATCTGAAAGCCGGGATCACCCGATCGGTGGAACGGCTGTACCAGCTTGTGAAGGAGGGGGCGGCGGCTGCTTTACAAGTGAAGGGGGCTGAGCTGGCAAGGGAGGAGGTCATAAAGGCCACACTTCCGCTAGAAGCACCCAATAGCCTCCCGGAGGTTAACTCGCTGCTCGCTTCGCTAGCGGAGCACAGCGCGCTAGTGAAGGAGAGCAGCGAGAAGATGGAGAAGCTGCAGCGGGTGATGGAGAGGCAGGGGGAACTGCTGGAGAAGACGGCCACCTACGCGAGTGTGGCGGCGGGTCCACCGAAAAGGCAGACCCCAGGAAGGACCGCGCTACACTCGATAGTGGTGACGTCCAAAGACGAAAGGGATTCAGGAGAGGAAATAATTTCCAAAATTAGAGAGGCGGTTAAAGCAAAAGATGGTGGAATTGAAATAGAGCGCGTGCGAAAGGCAAAGGACAGAAAGATTGTTATGGGATGTAGGTCGGTCGAAGAAAGAAATAAAGTAAAGGAAAGACTCATGAAGGCAGGAGAACACCTCATTGTCGAGAACGTGAAAAACAAAGACCCACTCCTGGTCTTCCGTGGCGTCCTCCGCATCTACTCTGATGAGGAAGTGCTGGAGGCGCTACGCAATCAGAACCGAGATGTCTTTCGCGGCCTCGACAACGAGGAGGACAGACTCGTTATAAAATATAAAAGAAACTCCAGAAACCCTCAGACCCATAGCGTGATAGTCAGCACGTCCCCAATTATTTACGGCAGGATGCTCGATAAGGGAAGAGCGCGTATTGATCTTCAGACCGTCTTCGTCGACGATCAGTCGCCACTGGTGCAGTGCACGAGGTGCCTAGGGTACGGGCATAGTCGGCGACTCTGTAAAGAGGCCGCCGACTTATGTAGCCATTGCGGAGGCCCTCACCTGCGCGCAGAGTGTGCCCAGTGGCTAAAGGCGGATTGCCCAAAATGCCATAACTGCGTCAAGGCGAAGATGGAGAAGACGGACCACAACGCGTTCAACCCCGAGTGCCCTGTGCGTGTCAAGTGGGACAGGCTGGCACGCGCGTCCGTCGCCTACTGCTAAGGTGGTCCCAGTGGACACACTGCCGCACAAAATACTCCAGGTGAATCTTCAAAGGTCGAGACTTGCGACCCATGAGCTTATGATTGAGGCCGAGCAGCGCAAAGCCACCGCAGCGCTGATCCAGGAGCCCTACGTGGGCAACGCTAAACGGATGGGTGGGACCAGAGGCGTCCGAATCTTCCAGAGCACCAGGCAAGGAGAAGGGACTGTCAAAGCGGCCATAGCTGTCTTTGACCCGAAGCTGACCGTTAGACAGTACCCAGAACTCACCACGGACAATATCGTCGTGGTGGGGATCCAAACTGGTGCCTGGAGGGTAACTCTGGTCTCGTTCTACTTTGAGCCAGACCAGCCCTTGGGGCCATACCTGGACAGCCTTAAGAAGGTGGAAAGCGAGACCGGCCCGCATAAGCTCATAATGGGAGGAGACACCAACGCCTGGAGTGTTTGGTGGGGCAGCAGTGAGACCAATAGCAGAGGCGACGAGATGCTGGGAGCTCTCGACCAGCTTGGACTGCAAATACTCAACCGAGGGGAAACTCCAACCTTCGACGTAGTTCGTGGTAACAGACGTTACACGAGCTGCGTCGACGTCACAGTCTGCACAGCGGATATGCTGACGGTGACTGACGGCTGGCGAGTCGTTGATGACTTGACGGGGTCGGACCACAACGGCATAGAGTTCGTAATAAATCTCGAGAAATCTGTGGGTATCACGGTGCACCGGACTACCAGGCTCTACAATACGAAGAAAGCGAATTGGGTTCAGTTTCGTAAGAAACTGCGCCAAATTATGCTTAGTAACCAATACACTGTAAGCCTGTTCGATCAAATCGACAGCGTGGACAAGCTAGACCTGGTAGTCGAGGAACTGACGACGGCGGTACAAGACGCCTGTACCAAAGTGATACCCAAAAAGAAGACTTTCGAGAAGTTAACCGTGCCGTGGTGGTCCGATGAACTCGCCAGCCTGAAGAGGCAGGTGGTCACCAAAAAGCGGAGGATCCGATGTGCAGCGCCGGTTCGTAGACCAAAGGTTGTTGAGGAGTACCTGAAACAGAAAGAAGAGTATGAAAAAGCAATAGTCCAAGCAAAAATCGAGAGCTGGAAGGGATTCTGTGAGAAACAAGACCGCGAAGGCCTGTGGGAGGGAATATACAGGGTAATCCGGAGGACAGAGAAGAGAGAGGAGGACATACCGATGGTAAGGGATGCGACGACATTAGACCCCGAAGAATCAGCGCGGTACCTAGCCGAAACGTTCTACCCGAAAGACCGTCCGGAGGGGGACAACGAGGAGCACAAAGAGGTGCGGAAAAGAGCGGAAGAGGTGAACGGAGGAAACCAAGTTGAGACCTGGGACCCTCCCTTCACTCTCGACGAGCTAAGCCGAGCTGCTTCCTCGTTCAACCCCAAAAAAGCCCCCGGTTCCGACGGTCTGACGGCGGACATATGGGGCCACGTAATCCATCAAGACCCAGAATTCGTTCTGCACTTGATGAACAAGTGCCTGGCGCATGGATACTTTCCACGGTCCTGGAAAGAGGCAACGGTCGTTGTGCTCCGTAAACCCGCGAAAGAAGACTACACCACTCCGAAATCTTACAGGCCGATTGGTCTATTGCCTGTACTCGGCAAGATATACGAGAAGATGCTCGTGGCCCGACTCAAGTTTCATCTGCTACCCAGGATGAGTACTCGCCAGTACGGCTTCATGCCCCAAAAAAGCACTGAGGACTCCCTCTATACACTCATGGGGCACATTCGTGGCAGACTCGATTTAAAGTTGCTTGTCACGATTGTGTCCTTGGATATAGAGGGAGCCTTCGACAACGCTTGGTGGCCGGTCATACGAGTGCGTCTGGCTGAGGAAAAGTGTCCTGAGAACTTGAGAAGGGTCTATGACAGTTACTTGTCCGAGAGAGTGGTGAAAGTTAGGTACGCGGGAGTGGAGCATAAATCCAGGACCGAGAAGGGATGCGTCCAGGGGTCAATCAGTGGCCCCATATTGTGGAACGTGGTGCTGGACCCGCTGCTCAAAGAACTGGAAAGGATGGGGGTCTATTGTCAGGCGTTTGCGGACGATGTCGTCCTTGTGTTCGATGGGGAGACGGCACTTGAGGTCCAGAGGGATGCCAGTGTCGCCCTTGAGTACGTGCGCGCATGGGGTGTCGCTAACAAGCTTAAGTTTGCGCCACATAAGACCAAAGCAATGCTGGTAACGCGCAAACTTAAGCACGACACCCCATGTCTCAGAATGGGCGGGGTGGACATTGGCATGTCTGAGGAGATCAAACTGCTCGGTCTCACCATCGACCACAAGTTGACCTTTAACACCCACGTCGCAAACGTCTGCTCCCGAGCCATCGGTATATATAAGCGGCTGTCGAGGGCCGCAAGGGCCAGCTGGGGTCTGCATCCTGAGGTCATCCGCTGCATTTATACAGCTGCAGTCGAACCCATCGTCCTGTACGCGGCGAGTGCGTGGTCGCCGGCCGTAACCAAAATTGGAGTCCAAAAGAAGTTGAACGCCGTCCAGAGGAGCTTCGCGCAGAAACTGTGCCGAGCCTATCGCACGGTCTCCTTACACTCGGCACTGGTGCTGGCTGGGATACTCCCTCTCGACCTCCGAATTCGAGAGGCGGCCTCACTCTATGAGGCCAAGAAGGGATTACCCCATCCAGTGCTAGGGGACAGGGAGATCGAGCGAGTGGCATCGGCACTAGAGATGCCACATCCTGCTGAGCAGAGGGCCATTGCACTGCGAAGCCTGGTAGACGAGGAGCAATATAATAACCACCGCGACTACGCGGTGAAAATCTTTACAGACGGCAGCAAGATTGAGGGCAAGGTCGGGGCCGCACTTTCGGTGTGGACCGACCAGACGGAAGTCAAGGCCCTCAAACTTGCGCTGCCGTCTTATAGTACCGTCTACCAGGCCGAGCTCCTTGCCCTCTGCGAAGCCACGAAAGAAGTCCTCCGAAGGACCGAGACGGCGTTCGCTATCTACAGTGACTCCATGGCAGCTCTCCAAACAGTCGTGAACCCCGAAGCCCTCCATGCCCTCGCAGTGGAAACGAGGGACGCCATCCGCCGCAGCAGTATCCAGAACAAGAGCGTCTCCTTGTTCTGGATCAAAGCTCATGCGGGGCTGGAGGGTAACGAGAGAGCCGACTCGCTCGCAAAGGAGGCTGCCCTAAGGTGTAAGCGGCAACCCCACTACGATAAATGCCCGGTTTCATTCGTTAAGCGTATGATCCGTATGGAAACGCTGAGCGAATGGAACCGGAGGTATTGTACTGGGGAAACGGCGGCCACGACGAAGTTGTTCTTCCCATGCGCGATCGCAGCGTACAGGACGGTGCGTAAGATAGAGGTGACCCAGAAGCTGACCCAGGCCCTAACGGGGCACGGTGGGTTCTCCGAATACCTGACACGCTTCAAGTGTAAGGAGAACCCAGCGTGCGCCTGCGACCCCGACAAGCAGGAGACGGTCCTCCACCTGCTGACGGAGTGCCCTGTGTATTCCTCCCACAGGCACGACTTTGAAATGGGAGTCGAACTGCAAGTCACAAAAGGAAACTTATGTCTCTTAATAAGTGACCGAAAGAAGAGGAAGTCTTTCATTGACTATATAATTAAAATTGTCCAGTCTGTCAATAGACGAAATAAATGATTGACACTTTATTATTTATAAGTTATTTTATCTGTTATGTACAATTATGACCTTTTTATTAGAAATTGAAAATAAATTTTATAAGGCCCATCAAATTTTATTGTACCAGTTATTTTATATTAATATTTATAATCACAATTATGTATTATACACGGATCTTAACAATATACACCAATGATTTTTTTTTTTTTTTTACAATTATTTTAACAATTATTATTCTTACTATTTATCACACCTAAATTAGATTTCTCTTATAATGACGACATTCACAATACAATTATTAAGATGAAAACATTTTAAATTGATTATTATCTTTACATTTATTAAATTACAAACACAATAAATAAATTTAAAAATAACAAAAAGTACCTACGTCCCTAGAAAACTTCCCTGCGTAACCTGACGGCAGGGGGGCCTTCCGCATGGCAGGAGTGGTTTTTAGCCGGTAGGAGTCCGGCACTACCCAGACTGCCTTTCTGCAAAGCAGTCTGGGTGTCCATGACGGATTTCCCACTCCTGCCACATTTAAAAAAAAAAAAAAAAAAAAACCCTACTCTACCCTACTCTACCCTACTCTACCCTACTCTACCCTACTCTATCCTACTCTACCCTACTCTACCCTACTCTACCCTACTCTACCCTACTCTACCCTACTCTACCCTACTCTACCCTACTCTACCCTACTCTACCCTACTCTACCCTACTCTACCCTACTCTACCCTACTCTACCCTACTCTACCCTACTCTACCCTACTCTACCCTACTCTACCCTACTCTACCCTACTCTACCCTACTCTACCCTACTCTACCCTACTCTACCCTACTCTACCCTACTCTACCCTACTCTACCCTACTCTACCCTACTCTACCCTACTCTACCCTACTCTACCCTACTCTACCCTACACTACCCTAATTTTTTTTCCATAAGAACCTTCTCCTCGCAATAACAATCACAACAAAAAAAAATCAGCCAAATCGGTCAAGCCGTTTTCATGCCAAGTCGTGACAACGGAAAACGGGGGTCATTTTTATATGTATAGATATACTTTATTGTACAATTCATAATGTAATGGATGGCATGGATGGATTGGTACAAAACCATTTTTTTTTTAATTAGACATTATTATTGTCTATTTTTTTTTCTATTTATTTTCATTCTATACATAGTAACTCAAACAAAACTTTCATGTTTTCTTGAGATCATACTCAAGATAACTTAATTATGTTATCTTGATTATTCGCGTTTATTCGTTTTTGCCGACTCAGCTTTAAAGTCATTGTATAAAAATCACTCTAATATCATAAAGTCTTAAGTCTCAGTTTAATGGCTGAACGAATTTCGATGAAACATGGTACACGGGCAGACCGTGCCCTGATGTAGCATATTTTTATCCAGTAAGTATGTTCATGGATAATTTTCTATCAAGCGGGCAAAACCTTTGGCTAATAACTTATAAACATAGCCACCCAGATAAAATCTCATAAAAACTGAAAAATTCAATTTATAATTCAAATGAGAGTATAAACCATTAAGTGCAGGCCACCTAGTGTCTCCGTTGACACACCCTACAATTATTACATTCAAAATTAAGAGTCCTGTCCACGTCTACATGAATTAAACGAATCTCACTTTACCCCTTATGCAAAACTACTAACAAACAAACCCAAACAAAAATGAACTTTAATTCAATAATCAAAAGTTTAAAATCCTCCAGCAAATTCACTGACAATGGGTGTACGTTTGATCGCGGTATTATCCTCACAATAGTGTTCCGCATTGAAGCTACGTTGACAAATTGTTGTCAGTGGATTTTCAACTTTATTGCAGTTGAAATAAGGTTGTTTTTGAAGTCAGTTAGGTGATAATAACGCCGCGGGGGTCGAAAAATCCAGCCCTTGATAGTGACGCCCCATGAAGTAAGCTATGATCTGTTCGTATGGCGAAATGTTGCAGTCAAAGAAAGAAATCCAGTAGTTTTGAAAAAGTTTTTTTTTTCTCTTTTATTCGTCATTGGGGATTTTTCTTATATTTTGGTGGAATTAGTTGATGATACTTTTGGCGATGAGATGGTGCTTATAATTTTTTTGAGGGTAATCTTCAAATAACGTTTCCCGCTTTGGGTGGAACGAGAGAGAGCGTACAACTTTTGCTGACTAAAAGATTCGTTTTTTTTTTCTATGTAACACTCAGATGGCTCTTTCGACCTTGTTCCACTGTAGTTGATTTAGAAGTTTCTGTAACAAAAAGCATTGTTTGTTAAAACCTTAATATATTACTTCGATTGTGATTGTAAGTTTTTTGTGCCTGTTTTTTTTACCTATAATAGGAGATTAATAGGTAATTATTATTTATACGTAATAATAATAATATTGATAGGAGAGCACAAAATATTGTAAAATCAATAATTTTCCTAAAAGATATTTTTTTAGTAAGTAAGGTTTCTTACCGGTTCTTCTCCATTTAAAACGACCAATTGGAATCATGCACTAGCTTCTGACATTTTATAAGTGCCTACTAAGTCTAGAACCTATGTGAAATAAAAATATTTTATTTTATACAGTACAAATAAATATGCAGTATTTAATTAAAACTCCGTAAAAGTTAAAAAAATCCCAAAAAAAAAAGTAGAAAGTGCCCAATTCCACACTTGCACTGCAACACAGATTAGAATGTCTATGAATAGAAGTAATGAAATAAACATTATGCCGGTGGGGCAGATTGTAAAACGCCTGGCTGCACAAACCCCCAATTCGACGCTGTTGCCCGGCCATTTCGCAAAACACCCGATTGTGCGGGGTTAAGGAGCGGACGTAATACGCCCGGCGTGAGATTGGGTGGAAACTAACTACCGGTTTTTTTGCTAAGCTATGATATGTCTTGTGATGTGTGAAGTTGCCTTTATGTGGTTTTTGAATGACAGATGAACTGTAGAACCGTTGGATATTTTTTTTATGGTAACGTTCTTATTATTATAATCCCCTAGCTTTTGCTTGCGGTTTCGGCCGTGAATATAAAATATAGCCTATGTTACTCAAGAATAAAGCAGTTCTCTATCGCTGAAAAAAAAATAAGTAATCGGACCAGCACCTTCAGAGATTACCTCCTACAATTAAAAAAAAAAACATACTTTATTTTATTTTTATTTTATTAATAAGGCACACCAACAATTTGTTCACAAAATAAAATTTCAGAATGAGTATTTAAATTATGGTTCCGTGTAAACAAATCAATTATAGGCATGCACAACATTCACAATGGTTATTTATAATTACATAATCACATATTTTATATAAATTTAAATTAAATTAAAAAAGATTCATTAAAAATTTCAATAAACCAACTTAAATGTTACATAAAAAAATAAAAACAGACAAATTATTAAGGGAATTATTATAGTCATTTAACATACATAATACACATCAAATACTTATTATAAGTTTAGATAGTGTAGATCGCAGCGTGGAAGACCTCCTACAAGCAGTACCGTAACCAGCCCAGCATTTTATGCGCCCAGTGCGAGCGCCCCTAGAAAAAGTACAATACAAATAAAAAGTAATAGACGTATATGATTTTTG
This sequence comes from Mythimna lalbum, assembly GCA_949319445.1. Classification (NCBI taxonomy): domain Eukaryota; kingdom Metazoa; phylum Arthropoda; class Insecta; order Lepidoptera; family Noctuidae; genus Mythimna; species Mythimna lalbum. The sequence continues at coordinate 17,307,848 of OX439360.1, forward strand.
CGCCCCTTCGGGGACTACGCCCTGTGCCTGGCACCACCCTATTTACGGCACTGCCTACAAGGTGGACCTGGTAAAAGTTGCGGGAATCCTATGGATGCGAGATGCACAGGATCGTTCATTGTGGCGACACTTAGGGGATGCCTATGTCCGACAGTGAACTTCTATCGGTTGAAATGATGATGATAATGAGTGTAGATTGTACAGTCCATTGTTTTTTTAGGGTGGAATATCATCAAATAATTTCCTCCTTCTGGTAAAGCGAAAAAGAGAGTTTTAAAAACAGTAATCTACAGTATTCTGTTTTCTATGTAGGTAACTATTAGTAAGGCGTTATCAGGGTTGTAACCAAACAGAAGTACAATATCAATACCGACATCATTTCAGCCGAAGGACGTCCACTGCTGGACACAGGCGCCCCCAAGTGTCACCATAACGAACGGTTCTATGCGTCTCGCATCCGCCGCATTCCTGCGACTCTTCTCGAAATCGGTCTACCTTGTGTTAGGCCTTCCAACGCTGCGTTTTTCGGTGCGCAGTGCCACTTCACATCATCATTGCTCGCAGATCAGATGGCCGTTGGAGCCGAAAGGTTCTGGAGTGGCGACTGCATACCGAAAGACGTAGCGTTGGAAGGCCTCCTACAAGGTGGACCGATGACCTGGTGAAGGTTGCGAGAAACCGATGGATGCAAGACGTATAGGAACGTTCGTTGTTTCGACGCTTGGGGGAGGCCTACGTCCAACAGTGGGCGCATATCGGCTGAAATGATGATGACGATGCTGGTAAGTGCCGCTTCCACTTAAAAAAATGTCTTCCTTTTTCCCACCTAAAAAAAGTCTCTGTATTCCCTCACGCTATACCCAGACTTAGCAAAATTTTAAGATTTGGTAGTCCTTCCAATGCTGCATAACACTATTTCATTAAAATGTGTTAGTTGTCTCTTTCATTTATAAAATATGTCTACATGTTGTTACTACATTGTGTGTATCTACGAGTGTGTATGCCTAATAAAATAGTTTTCTTTCTTTCTTTCTTTCAAAAAACAATAAATATTTGAAAGCGACATTATTCCCTGCTCACCCCGCTAATTCGTTCCCCAATATTAAATTCAACCCTAAATTGTCGCCCTCGCCTCTCATTTAAATCTTATTTGTAGTTTTTAGTGAACAAAGTCAATAGTTTAGCGCTTTTTGGGGACGCGTCGTGTTGAAATTAAAGTAATCCGGTGGGAGAGCTGCTTATTTGTACACTTGAGTTGATTGTGGATAATATTTGCTATTTATGACTAAAAGACACATTCGTTGTATGTACAGGTGGGAGGGGGCGGGGGGGCATTCCCTGCCAAAGATCGTGTTTCCTGATAGCTACAGCCTTCGAGTCTTTAAGTCAAGAGTCAACAGTACCCCTAGCCAAGTTGCTAATCTACAATAGTTAACGCTAGTAGAAAGCTTCAAATATACGGGAATTACATCTCTCAACGCTCAGTCACGTGGTCAGAACAAAGAAATTGGCGGTAAGGTCTACTCGAAGCGTTCGACGCAAGCAAAACGGTTGTAACTTGGTTAAGGGGGCTGGTTACATCTAGGCAGCAGCGCTCCATCGCCATCGAACACTCCCTCTTGCACCATCGGGTGATATTGTAGATAAATGCAGGGCCAATAAAAAAAAAGAATCCTTGGAGAAGAATGGGCATGAAACTTTGTGGGAAATTGACACATGACATGAAAGGAGGAGGCCGACCGCATCAGGCAACGGTGCCCTCGCCGCCGTCGCCGGGATTCCGATCCCGATTTCCGGCCACCGTAGACGCGGGCTCGCGGACGGCGAGCCATGGGTAGCTCGCTGTCCGATCGTCCGGTAATGGACCGAGTCCAAGACGTCGACGGCGCGCACTGTTCCCGCGCGCCTCAAGGAGTTGTCAGCAGCAGGAGGGGCCCAGCTGGGTCGAAGCCTACCGGGGACAGGGTTGTCCGAAAGGGAGCTCGTGCCCCGGTATGAAGGCTAGAAGGAACGGCGCGGGGTTTTTAGTCAGTAAGAGTCTGACACTGTCTCCCGTTCCACCCAAGAGCGGGTTTCGTCAAAGATGATTTTCCCCGTCGAGAAAAAAAAAAAAAAAAAAACACATGACATGAATATATTTATTACTTGTCCGCAGTAAACATAATGTTCAGATGGTCAGTATACTTTTAGTTTAATTTTAAGGTGTTTTTATTTTTCAAAAGTTGTGCTCTTTCTTTCTTTCAATTTTCATAGTAATTTTATGCTCTTTTCCAACAACAATATACAACATTCTTCTAGTATTACAAAATCCACACAGTGCTACACAACGCATCGCCGCCGTCAGAGGGATCCCAGTTGTTTGCACTACTGCTTACTGCGCCGCTCAGCAGATGGGGACCTTCTCATGAACTACTACAGCTGAGCTGAGCTCAACAAATAACACTTGTTTAAGTTACACCCATTATTGTGTTGAGTTGTTGTTGAGATATCAGATTGGATTGTTCTTTTTTTTTAAGTTTTGATTTCATTTAGGAAATCGCTGACCCGACAGAAGTAATTTAATTCCGCCAAGTCCGTTCCTTCATAGGACCGCTACACGTACGGCGTTGCGCCACCGGTATATAGTGGACATCCCACCCATACGTACAAAGCGTTTTGGGAACAAATTCGAGCTACCCATTGCTCGCTGCAAAGTCACCCAAAGGGCGATGGAAAGGGCTATGCTCGGAGTTCCCTGCGTGATCGCATCAGAAATGAAGATATCCGCAGGAGAACCAAGGTTGCCGACGTAGCTCGAAGAGTCGCCAAACTTAAGTGGCAATGGGCAGGGCACATTGCACGCAGAACAGATGGTCGATGGGGACGAAAGGTTCTGGAGTGGCGACTACGTACCGGAAGACGCAGCGTTGGAAGGCCTCCAACAAGGTGGACCGACGACCTGGTCAGGGTCGCGGGAATCCGATGGATGCGTGACGCACAGGACCGGTCGTTGTGGGGACGCTTAGGGGAGGCCTATGTCCAGCAGTGGACGTCTTTCGGCTGATATGATGATGATGATTGCTGGCTGTCTTTAAGCCCGCGGTGGCGTGAAATCGGGATCGGGGTCGAAATCCCGGCGGACCGGTGCATGGTGGACCTCCCACCCGTACGTACAAGCACAAAGCGTCTTGAGAACACATTCATTATATGCGTAAATCGAGAGAAATTCCCTGCCGGATTCTGGGTCTGGTCTGGTCAGAGGATCCTCTTATACTCCCTTTTCAACGGAGGTTTGCGTGATTTCAAGCAAAGTATTGCTGTGAATAATATTATACTGGTACATAGTTTCCTAATTACTTCATATTGCTATCATATAGTTAAAGTTGTGCTAATAAAATAAAAAATCATTTTATTCAGATAACCTTGATCCATAGCCAATTATAAAATAATATTAACAACATAAGTAATTACAATTTGAATAAAAATAAAAATTTAATCAGTCAAAACAATTCATAACAATAAAAAAAAAAATTATAAACAACATAATTACAATTTGAAGAGAAATTAAAATCATTATTAAAAATTACATTAAATTATCATTAAACATTAAAAAAATAAAATACAAATTAAATTACACGCTTAATAAAGGTTCTCCATAATGGCAAAGAAAAAGGCTAATGTAGTAAGTATAATAAAAGTGAAGACCAACGTTTTTAAAACATATAAACGTATTCAGACTTGAAGTTATGCGTTTAATAAGCTTTGGGTACAAGTTAGGGCGTCTACTGACGTAATACTCTGCCATTAAGTACTTCTTTTTTAATATTTAAAAACGATCCAATACTTTTTCAGGCGTTAGCTCTATAAAGTATTTTTTCAATACACTTGCTCATAAAGTTACTCTTATTGCACTGCACTTAGATATATAACTTGTTACCAAACTGTGACATTTTGATTACCATAACGCACTAGTGCTGTAATGTCGTTAAAACCTTATTTTTCTACCTCTCTCTATAATTTTATTACATTTATGTGGGTGTATATCAGGATGGACGATGTCCACCACGAGGAAAAGAAAAAAATTGGGCGCGCATATGAAAACAGATTTTTACCGCCACAAAAGACTATTATATATTGAAAAACGTCGTATGATACACGTGAGTAATTAATGATTCCCGTTCTCAGCTCTCTTAAGACCCTCGCCATGGCTCGGGTCTAAATACCGCCTCAACGGTAATCACTAACAATACACACTTATATCATAGTGTACTATTTCTGCATACCTGCCAACTAACTACATTATAGTCATTGCCACAGGACCTGGCCGCTGCTGGAGACGTCCCGGTCATCGGAAGTCGCAGGGCGATTCCCGGTCACTGTCAGTGTGGACTCGCGGACGGCGAACAATGGGTTGCTTACCGTCTGGAGACCAAACCCGGGTCGATGGCGCGTTGTTTTCTACTTGCACCGTAAAGAGAAGTCAGAAAATCCGTAGGAGCCCAGTAGGGCCGATGCCCGCAGGGCTACGGTGAATTGCTGAAAAGAAGACTCGTGGTCCTAAAACGCAAAGGGAAACTGAAGGACACAAGTGTGGTTTCAGTCAGTCACAGTCTGACACGCCCCGTCCTGTCACAATAGACAGGAAATCATCCATCTGGCTACCCTAGATGGATGATTTCCTATATCAAGAAAAAAAGGAGAAGAATTAAAGAAGGTGTAAGGGTCAGCCCTCCGCAAACTTTAAGGGCTTGCTCAGTAGACGAAACTAAACAACCTCCAACACGATTTTTTTTCAGGAAACGAAAAAAAAAATCAGCCTCACCATACAAAATTATAAACTTGATTGGACAGTTTGTATGGCGAGGCCGATTTGTTTTGTTTCCTGAAAAATATTTTTGTGGAATTTTGTTCAGTTTCGTCAACTAAACAAGCCCTTAAAGTTTGCGGAGGGCTGTCTCTTACACCTTATATAATTATAGAATCCAACATCATGATTCTCTTGCCTTCACATTTACATAGCTAAAACCCGACATCATTCATCATAAAAAAAAGAAATCACGAAGCCAAAGCCATCATCATACAGCCCTCTCATCAGTGCAAACTAATCCTAACAATGCGCGCAGATGTAGCACATAACCGCGTGACAAGCACCTACTAAGCCCGGTGCACACTGTAGCCTGTAGGTGCGAATGCTACGGTGGCGACTGACTTAATCTCACTTGTGTGGAGACCGTCGCTCACTTCAGACGTGTCATCGCTCTGAAAGCCACTATTTTTGTTCAGGATAGGGAGGGGATTTAGTGTGGAAATAGAAGGAAAGTTGCTTTTTATTTATTCTATCGACGGCCTCTCTGATCACAAATGATTATGGCCATGATTATGTAACATCAAGAATGGAAGCCGAGTCGGATTCGACGATTGTCCTCTTTCTCGATCCGACTCGGCTGGGCAGCGTTCGGGGAGCTGCGCGGTCTTCTCGTCCTATATACCGAAAGTCTATAACCAGTAAGTGTTGCCAGTGATGACTTATGGCTCCGAAACGTGGTCGCTTACAATGGGCCACATAGGAAGAGTCAAAGTCACCCAAAAGACGATGGGAAGGGCTATGCTAAGGATTTTTTTAAATCTACCTACAAAATTAGATATCAAATTAGAAAAATCGTTAGTTATGGGGACATTTGGGGAGGTCTACGTCCAACAATGGACGTCTTTCGGCTGGAATGATAATGATGAGATGAAATCGTAGCAGCACAAATCAATCAAAGGCACATAGTTACTTAGTCGCACGTAACTCTTGTGCTGTTCCCAGTTAATTTACGTAAAACTGCTTATTTCTTATTTATTGACAATGTTTTTTTTTTTAATTCATCTTAATGGTAAAAGCTCCTGCGACGTCACCAACTGGAGCAATGCATAAAGCAAAATTATTCTTACCTGTGTAAACTTTAATTTAAGAGTGACTTAACCCTTCAGATACCGTCAATTAGAAACACAATAGTAAGACAATAGATGCGCGGCCACCGGTGGTCGCTTGGGGATTCATGAATTAAGAAACTTTTTGATTCGAACGATTCTAAATATTTGTTGTATTATGATTATCAATCAATTTAAATACAATATATGTTGATACATATATTGAATTTTAATCATCAAAAGAAAAAAAAATAAGATAGTTAACAAATAATAGGCTTCCACCAAAAATAAACAATAAGTAATATATTAATAGAACAAAATCTTTATTCGTTGATCACGATATTATGACTTTCAAAAATATACACTACCCATCCGTATTGCACAATCTGGCACAAAAAAATATCTATTCTAAATCCTGGCTCCTCTCTACGTTCCCGACGCGGCACGCCAGCGAGAGATCCGGTTTATTTGCGCTTATATTGTGTGGACACAATACTTCAGGAGGATCATGTCACGAGTCGCGGCTGAAGATACCACTGATATACTGCTATAGGGTACCTTGTGTATGTTAAGAGTATTTATGGAAGGAAAGGTATGTTACATAGATAGAATACAACATAATTTTACAAGCTTTTATTTAGCTTGTCCTGTCCCGATGTTTGTCTGTCATCAAATCTTGTAAATTGACCCACTTCCCGGTTACCGATTGAGCTGGAATTTTGCATGCATTTGTAAATCAGATGACAATGCAAAATTATTATGACATGGAGCTGATCTGATGATGGAACTGATAGGTGGCTATAGGAACTTGGTAGTTAAACGACACAACCCCATCGCGTTTGGGCTCGTATGATTCGTTTTGACGAGTATTAATTATGTAGGTATACCGAGCTATACATAAAAGCTTGCTATGAAAAAATAATTTTCATTAAAAGCTTGTTTAGTTTATGCGAAACCTGAATACAGTTTGTTCAGAATCAGTAAGTTCTGAATGGATTCCAATAGTTTTACACCATGTTTTACTTTAATTAATATTTTTTAAATATACATCTTAACTATTAAATATTATAAATTCATAGATATATACAATCTTAAAATAATAATATGTACAAACAAGTAAAAAAGGCAGAAAAACGGGGAAAACTCAAAGGACATAAAAAAATTCGTCCACATCGATGTCAATGGGAAAAGTGCCCAGAACCCTGGCAGCATTGGCATGCTGGATGGCTGGAGGAAAAGCCCTCTGGTCACGCGAAGAGTCGACAAACCGTTTGCTGATATTAATACATCATGCTATATTATTTCCCAAAATTATTTAAAAAGGTCACAAGTTGGACTCCACCGATACTAAGTACACCACAGGTCACGGCCGGGCATTAGGTGCCTTCAGTCGCCGGGATAGCACGGCGACTATGATTTTTTGCTGACTTAACAAGCTTATAACTTTGTGATTTTTCATGATACAGATATGAAAATACTAGACATGTGTTTTGGGTTTCGCATAAACTAAAAATAAGGTTGAATAGATGTTTTTTTTTTTGGCTTTAGAAAAGTACAAAGGTATGAATTGAAAGATTCATATTGGCACTTGCCCCGGTTTAAATGACCACCTTAACCTGTTGGTAAAGGTCCACAGACCACAAATAACGTACCTGCGGGCTCGCGGACGGCGAGCCATGAGTAGCTCTTTGTCCGATCGTCCGGTAACCGAGCCCAAGACGTCGACGGCGCGCACTGTTCCCGCGCGCCTCAAGGAGTTGTCAGCGACAGGAGGAACCCAGCTGGGTCGAAGCGTACTGGGTCCAGGGTTATCCGAAAGGAACTCGAGCCCCGGTATGAAAGCTAGAAGGAACGGGGTGGGATTTTTAGTCAGTAAGAGTCTGACACTATCTCCCGTTCCACCCAAAGGCAGGGGTTGTCATAAGATGATTTTTGTCCACCGAAAAAAAAAGCGTACCTGTAGAGAAATTAACTCTTTATAAAATGTTCTTATAACTTTCTTTATCATAAATACCATTCTTTGTTAGTTCGTTCGTAACATTTTATTTATAACAAATATCACTCTAATAAAACCCTCGTGAACATCACAACAAACTTCAAAATAATGTCTTGTTCACGCAATAAGTGTTTGCGATTGATAAAAAGGCGTCGATTGATTACGTAGACACGTGTCAGTGGGGACAACAAAGGACATGGGACTTGCGACATGGGACATTGGGACAATGGGACATTGGGACATAGGGACATCAAAAGTGTCGCGATAACTTGTCATTTCACACTACGATGAATTACAAAGTGTTTTGTTAATTTAGGAATGTAATTTCCGCTGGCGTTCATTGTAGGGGCTTTATTTGTTTTATTCCGCAGACATATTGAAGTGATTTGTTTGTGATTTGGTGTAGTAAAGATCAAATAAGGTTTCACATACTTAAATCTTTTTTTAATATTTTGTTTTTAGCTAACGATAATGATGAAACAAAATAAAAAATAGTCCTTTTTAAAACCTTTTATTTATTTTCGCCTGTCCCAATGTTTGTCTGTCATCAAATCTTGTAAATTAAACTTTGACCCACTTCCCGGTTACCGATTGAGCTGAAATTTTGCATGCATGTGTGTGCAGAATTATTATGATATGGAGCTGATCTGATGATGGAACCGGAAGGTGGCTATATCTTCGTATATGTTCTTATGGCTATAAGAACTTGCTATGAAAAAATGATTTTCATTAAAAGCTTGTCTTGTTTTAGAATTGAAGTAATCGGTATATTATGTTTGTACGGTCGAATCATAAATTGACCTGTTATGCTTATTTCAGTACCGATTGTTAAATTTAAAAAAATAGTATCTTGATGTGAGTCAAAAGGCTGCCCAACTTAAATGGGACTTTTTTTTTCTGTCGACGGGGAAAATCATCATTGACGAAACCCGCTCTTGGGTGGAGCGGGAGACAGTGTCAGAGTCTTACTGACTAAAAACCCCGCGCCGTTCTTTCTAGCCTTCATACCGGGGCTCTAGTTCCCTTTCGGATAACCCCGACCCCGGTAGGCTTCGACCCAGCTGGACCCCAGCTGTTGCTGACAACTCCTTGAGGCGCGCGGGAATAGTGCGCGCCGTCGACGCCTTGGCTCGGGCCGGACAGTTACCGGACGATCGGACAGCGAGCTACCCATGGTTTGCTGTTCACGAGCCCGCGTCTACGGTGGCTGGAAATCGGGGCTGGAACCCCGGCGGCGGCGGCGGTTAGGGCGCCGTTGCCTGATGCGGTCGGCCTCCTCCTTTGCTAGCATTACTGCTTTGCAGAAGGAGACGACCGCCTGCCACTCCTCCTCGCTCCGGACCATGGCCTGAACCAAGGCCCGGTGCGAGAGGTCCCCGCCGCCGATCGCCCCCACGAGGGCACGGCGTTATTCCGCCCAAGCAGGGCACACCTCAACTGTGTGCGCCACCGTGTCCTCCGGGCGTTCCGCACAGTGGCGGCACCCGGGCGTCTCTTCCGCTCGAATCCGATGCAGGAACCTCCCGAACTTGCCATGTCCGGTGAGGACCTGCGTCATGCGGAAGGTAAGGACGCCGTGAGGTCTTTCCAGCCACGCCTCAAAGAGGGGACTTACCGTCAAATACTATTCAAGAACATGGATTCCATGTGCCAAATTTAATCCAAATTCCTTTAGCAGTTTCAGCATGAAGGAGTAACAAACATACCTACACACTTCTTATCTTTATAATATTAAAGGTAATGGCGTGTCATAATAATAGTGTGGTAATGTGATAATGTCACTAACTATTGGCAGCCTATGAAATCAACGACCTTACAACTCGTCTAATAACAGGCGACGTATGTCTGTCAACACGTATGACTTTTAGATCTGTAGAACGCCACAGAATAATTTCCAAATAGGCACGACCAATCAGAACGCAGCACCCCGCGCGCCCGTACCTCGGCTAGTTGATAGAATTGTTTTGGTGCGCTAGTTCAAGCATGAGGCGTTTAGTGGCTTTTTATGGTGGGGAAAGTCATCCAATGACAACTCCCGCTCTTGGGCGGAGCGGGAGATAGTGTCAGACTCGTACTGACTAAAACCCACCCCGTTCCTTCTAGGTTTCATACCGGGGCTCGAGCTACTCTTTCGTAACTAACCCTGGCCCCAGTAGGCTTCGACCCAGCTGGACCCCTGCTGTTGCTGACAACTCCTTGAGGCGCGCGGAAACAGTGCGCGCCGTCGACGACTTGGGCTCAGTCCGGACAGTTACCGGACGGTCAGACAGCGAGCTACCCATGGCTTGCCGTCCGCAAGCCCGCGTTTACGGTGGCAAGCGTCTAGTGGCTGTAAGATCGTTGTGAAACGAATGATTTCTCATTCTACCACGCTTTTCATTCTACTACGCTTCTTTTCCTCAAAAACCAACTCACCAATCTCTTCATTCCCACACAACAGACGAAGGTAAACAAGAATCCTTGTCAAGCTCTCCAAAATACAAATTACAACAAACAGCGTGATCGTATATTTCAAGTACGTGTAATTAATCGTCATCGTGTCGCCGCGAGGGTGTTTGACATTCGCACTGTCGCCCAGTCGCGTGTCTGCGCACGCCCTTACGGATGGTTTTAAGTAGCGACAATCGCGATTTATTTGCGAAGCTGAAGGGGTATTTAGTTATAGGTTTAGCTGTAGTGGAACTGCGGGGTTTTATGTGAAGTTGATGTACGCTCATTTGGTGCAACAACGGCGTAATTACACTTTTTTCAAAACAAGTTTTATAATGTTAAAATGTGCGGAAAGACTATTTACATCGGGACAAACATCATTTACAGTTACAGTTGATTTTATTCAATAAGACGACCCACTGACCAACGATTAGAATCATAATAAGTTTCACTAAAATGCCATAACCATTAATATTAATCTTTGACTGCAGCTCCTGTAAAATTTCTAAAAGTGTAATTACGCCATTGTTACACCAAATGAGCGGTGTGTCAAAATGGTTAGGTAATAGTGATTCATCTTTCTTTGAAATAAATAGTGTGAAACCTTGTGTAACCTCAGCAGTGGTAACCCAGTAATAATGGCTCTCTTCCTTATTGACTAGTTTTTACCTGCTGCTTCACCTGCGTACATAAATAGTCTGTGTCAGTGTCTTTCTACCTATATTGAACATTAATTTTACACTTTTTAGCTTGATACGCTATGAAAGCGTGTTTCTTAGTTTTTTTTTACTCTTCTACCCTTAACCTGTAACATTTGAATGCCAGTTATAATTACGAGTATTTGTGTTGACTTACCAACTTACACGTGAAGTGAAAGGTTTAAATTTTTATGTTAAACTAGCTGCTCCCAGCGGCTTCGCCCGCGTGATAGCAGAAAATGTTCCCAAGGGAATATATTTCCGGGATAAAAAGTATCCTATGTACTATTCCAGGACATGGTCTATCTGTGTACCAAGTTTCATCAAAATCGGTTTTGCCATTTAGGCGTGAAGGCGTAACAAACAAACAAACAAACTCACTTTCGCTTTTCATGATGATGATAAATGATATTTATTTTTGCAAATAGGTTTTATAAAACACTTTTACAATTATTTTTTTCATCAGTTTAAACTAGATGAAGCCGGTGTTTCCTATCTGACTACCCTGAGAAGAAACATCTGTTTATAGACAATAATAATATAATATAATATTCCTCAACTATCACACAACGTCGTCTAGTCCCAAGCTTAGCAGAGCTTATAAGTACTAGACAACTGATAAACAAAATATATTTGTGTTTAGTTGATTTTTACTTAAAATTATGCTTTGAAAAAGTTCTAAATTGAAAGCAAAAACTCGAGTTCAAATCTTGCGTAGAGAAGGTGTTTACTGCCCAAGATTTGAACTCGAGTCGAATTTTGTCAAAGTCAATGCATAGACCACTAGGCTATATCAACTTGTTTATGATTACCAAAATAAGCTATCACTAGTCTTTATACTCATATTCATACCATTAGCATACCTTTTTTAAAATGTTCATAAATGTGGGCTTTGGTACAGGCCATGGTCCGGCCGGAGCGAGGAGGAATGGCAAGCGGTCGCCTACTTCTGCGAAGTAGTAATGCAAGCAAAGGAGGAGGCCAACAGCATCAGGCAACGGCGGTCACGCCCCAGCCGCCATCCCGATTTCCGGCCACCATAGGCGCGGGCTTGCGGACGGCGAGCAATGAGTAGCTCGCCGTCCGACCGTCCGGCAGCTGTCTGGACCGAGCTCAAGTCGTCGACGGCGCGTAGTGTTCCACGCGCGCCTCAAGGAGTTGTCAGCAACCGTAGGGCCCAGCAGGGTCGAAACCTACTGAGGCCAAGGGTGATGCGAAAGAGATCTCCGTGACACTGGAACAATGGCAAAGAAGGAATAGCAGTGGGTTTTTAGTCAGTAAAAGTCTGACACTATCTCCCGCTCAGTCCAAGAGCGGGGATGTCATTGGATGATTTTCCCATCTAAAAAAAAGAAACTGTAATGTTTATTATGATGTTAAAAAAATAATTTAGACTTGCTATTTTTTTATTTTTTTATTAGCTTTATCTATTTAAAATTTGAATTTTTTACTTACTTTATCTTTTTTAAGTAAATATATGATGAAATAATTAACATTGTATTTATTTCCAATGATTTTGTTTTATTTGTAAACAAACTGATCATTTAAAAAGAAATTTCCAGACTTTGTTCGTTAAATAAAACTAAAAAAAAACGTAACTAAAACACAAAAGTTGGAAAACGAAAAGTCATTTTTTTAATGAGATTTGAACCAGCTACATCTGATTAGAGAATCGCTGTTTTACCATTAACCCTTCAGATACCGTCAATTAGAGACACAATAGTAAGACAATAGATGCGCGGCCACCGGTGGTCGCTTGGGGATTCATGAATTAAACCAAATGCATTCTTATAGTTTGGGTTGAAATTTAACGCTACCTAAAATAAAATGACAAAGATATAGCACATTAAAGTTACGTGTAACGTCACGCCGTGGTTCATTTTTTCGCACAGGGTGACGTCACACATAACTTCAATGGGTTATATCTTTGTAATTTTTTGTTTAATCGAAAAAATAAAAAAATACGTATTAGACGCAATATTATCACACAATTACTAGCTGTTGATAAGAATCACGAAGTAGACAGTTAACTTGTGTGACTGATGTGCCATATTTTTTTATCAATCTACCCTCACACTAGGCAAGTATAATTTATCAAAATGCTGGCACGGAGAATTTTCCCTTTAAAGCCCAATAGGGTTAAAGCCTACTGGGGCCAAGGATCTGGTGGTCTACTCGCTTTCTCCGAAGCGAAACTTTCGTAAACGAACGATATTCATTTGACGTTAAAATTGCAAACAATCCTCTTTCATAATTATATTTTTTTTCGAAACAGAGTAGGTTTAGAGATTCGGTACGTCAAACAATTCTTGTTCGTGTAAAATTTCGGGAACGAAAGGAACCGTGGTAGGAAACACGCGAAATTTCAATCGAAATTTCGTTTTTCGGAGAAACCGAGTAGATTTCCTGTTTCTGATAGGCGAACATTACACCGTAGGTTCTGCTGTCAGTTTTGCGACAGTCAAAGTTTTGATGGACGAAAAACCTACCGTCTAATGCGATGATTGACGTTTTTAGTACTGATTGACGAAACCCATCATTCATGATTGATGGAATTGATTGCCGCTTGCATGACCGTGTAATGGTCGCCATAGAAAGATTCGGCCCTGGTACGAAAGGCATCGAAGGAACAGGAGTGAGTTTTTCGTCACTAAAACCTGAAACTATGTCCCACTCGGCCTAAGAATGGGGGATGTCTTCTCTCACTTCCCAGTTCGAAGTCGTCATCATCAAGACTTCGTCATCAGGTTCTCATCGACATGAGAAACGAACAGAACATCTAAATAAGCCGAAACTGGATAAGTTTATTAATTCCAAGATTACGTCTCTTACCTCCGACCTCCATCGTCAGAACAGCTTGATAGCGTCGGCAATGAGTATTTCAAACATTAAGTCACATATATGTGTTCTTAGCTTTTGCCCGCAGCTTCACCCGCGTACATTATCCCAGGATAAAAAGTATCCTATGTGTTGTTCTGGGATATGGTCTACTCGTGTACCAAGTTTCATCGAGATCCGTTCAGTAGTTTTTGCGTGAAAGAGTAACAAACATCCATACATCCATCCATACATCCATACATACATACAAACTTTCGCATTTATAATACATATTAGTAGGATTAGTAAAGTCCCAAGCGACCACCGGTGGCCGCGCATCTATTGTCTTACTATTGTGTCTCTAATTGACGGTATCTGAAGGATTAAGTGTTTAAGATCTCTGCCACAGCCAACAAATGAGCTGATGACTTTCAGCTTCTGAACAGATCTTCATAAATTGTATCTAAGAACCATCTCGATAACGTCAGCTTTCAAATAAAAACCGCATCAAAATCGGTCCATTCGCTGAGGAGCAACGATGCCTCGGACAGACACACATACACTTCAAACTTATAATACCCCTCTTTACCGACGGGCGTTAAAAAGCCCAACCGGTCCACCACCACTGCTCACCAAGCCACCACTACTTAATTTTATTTCTACTTTTACGCAGGCGAAGCCTCTGGGCTGAAGCTAGCTACTCGTATAAACACTATTCTGTATCCTTACTAATAGTATAAAAGCGAAAGTGAGTTTGTTTGTTTGTAACGTCTTCACGCCTAAATGGCATAACTGATTTTGATGAAACTTGGTACAGGGATAGACTATGTCCTGGAATAGGCCATAGGGTACTTTTTATCCCGGAAGTATATTCCCTTGGGATAATTTTCTGCTATCACGCGGGCGAAGCCGCTAGCAGCAGCTAGTAACCAATAAATAACGTGGTAATCGTAGATTTTCGCACCCGTTGCCGCGATTTAGCAAGTAATTAGTCGAACGTTGGCACAAATTGACGTACCCAACATGCTACTAACTCGTAAACTAGTTGAGAGTTCCACAGACCTAACCAGCGGAGTTTAACTGACATACACTCGGTCTTAAAATTAGGTTTATAGAGCTCCTTGCAAGCATTAGGCAAGACGACAACAATATACAACATTTAATTGGAATAATGCACCCAAATAGTTCCAGTCCTTGGTACAGGCCAAGATTCTAGTTTGAAGCGAGGAGGAATGGCAAGTGGCCGCCTCCTTCTGCGAAGCGGTGATGCTAGTAAAAATGGCGGCTGCACGCACGAGACAACAGCCCTCACCCTCACGCCCCAGCCGCTGGTATTCCGATCCCGATCTCGATTTCTGGCTACGGTAGGCACGGGCTTGGGTAGCTCTCCGTCCGACCGACCGGATTTTTCGACGGCCGCGTACGCGTACCACACGCGCCTCAAGAAGATGTCAGCAAACCGTAGGGTGGCCCAGCAGGGTCGAAGCCTACTGGGGCCAAGGGCTTGTTTCTGAAAACTCGGCCCCAGTATGAAAGGGAACGATAGATCAAAAAAGGAGTGGAGTAGAGTTTACTGTAGGTAGAATCATTCATTCATAACAATTGCTACTAGAAAATACAACAGGCAGTGTTTTTCTATTGTTATCGTCATTCATTCACGTAAACTTACAAAATGTTGTTCTACCAAAATTATATTCGATAACGTTATTTTTTAAACGTTATTTATATCTTTTGGTATCGTTACAACCTTTATAACGTTATGAGATAACATTTTTTTTTTCGCAACTATCACATACCGCCGTCTAGTCCCCAGCTAAGCAGAGTTTGTGTTATGGGTACTAGACAACTCATAAACATACATATTATAGATAAATTACACCCAGACACAGAACAAATGATTATGTTCATCACACAAACATTTGTCCTGGGTGGGAATGAAACCCTCGACCGTCGGCATTCGTTATCCGAAATGATAAACGATAAATGAAATAGTTTGAAAAATTAAACTGAACAAAGTAACATAAAACATTTTACTCTACACTTCGATTGTTGAACAGAATGGTTCGAATAAAAACGTTTAATGTTCTAACATTAAGTAGTTAGTAATGAGCGGAGCGGAGCGGAGAGGAGCGGACGACGGCGGCGACAGCGGCCGTAATAAGTGTTAACTCACCAATCATGAATATTGTACACCCCATTCGTCTGAGACTGTGTTCAGAATGAGGGACAGGTGATTTTTTTTTTTTTTATATTTTGCAATGTTTACATACACAGCCCTGAAATTTTCAGACCTTTTTGTATCTGGCTTTGGCAGAAAGAAAAATTTTTATTAGGAGCTATTGTCTTTAGTGTATTTATACAGTTTTACCCAGGTGTGAGGCCAAAAAAGCGCCTAACTACTGCGACATTTAAAACGATAAATAACTTTGCTGATTGTAGTAGTAAAAACTGATATTTCTTTGTAGATTTTAAAAATAGTAGCTGAAATTGATTCAGTAGCCGATTCTGGACATACTACTTTTAAGATTTGCGTGTATTTATATTGCGTAATATGTATTAGCATTTTTTTTACGTGCCAAAGAAAAACGTAGTTTTGAAATAACTAGCTTTCAAAACGCAAGGATAAAATAGGTTAATGGAAGGTTATGTTCATACCCATTATTACTCCCTAAAAAGCAAAAAGTCCATATAACTAAAACTCTAGCCTCCCAATCCGAACGCCCCTCAACAGAATGGACCCGCTGAATCTGTCAGCTTTTTAATAATAATTGAAATATTTATAATTGCGCGGCGGTTTACCGTCTCATTGCGTGACTGTCAGATATAAAGTGTCGTTTACAGCTATTATTGTTTTTTCCGTTGCCTTTTCGTCTTTTAATGAACTCTTCGTCAACTTAATAGGATTTTTTCTTGGTTATATTAGTGGGGGGTCCGAATTTGAAGTATGATGACTGGGGACATGATGTTTTTAGATTATAATGTTATCTATAGGAAGAGTTGACTTTATATAGTAGATTTATAAGAAGGATAAATTTATGCTAGTGAGTAGAATGAAGATGGCCACATAACGTCAGTGAAGTTCTGACATTGCCAAAGTAAATTTTAGCAGTGTGAAAAAGTAAGCCATATTGATTCAGAAAATATACAATAGGTAAAGTGCGTTTCACTTAAGAAGTTCCTTTGCCGTAATGTTGGCAATACGGAAAAAAAGTGTTGCTATATTTTGAGCAATTAAATTACTTAAAACTAGGAAGATTAACTGATATTTCGTTACTTTTAACTTTAATCTTTTCGAAACAATAAAAACTATTTTTGAATAAGATATACCAAATTATGTTGCCTATAATTTGGTAAACACCCTTTGAAAATATATAAACAAGCCAATTTTTTTACAATATCTACTTAATGCCACTAACGTAGGTATTATGGCATTGGCTGTCTCGTCTAATTTTAACCCTTCAGATACCGTCAATTAGAGACACAATAGTAAGACAATAGATGCGCGGCCACCGGTAGTCGCTTGGAGATTCATGAATTAACCGTTGCAATGGAAAATGTAGTGGTAGTAAAACTATGATAGCCAAGTAATGGAATAATGGTAGAAAAATTCTCAAATCAGCAATACATTATTGATTTGTGGATCGTGGCTGAGAGCCAGAAGAAATGTTAATATCAATTCTCGCTAGTGAAAAAATATTTGTCACAAAAAGAATGCCACGCACTAAAGAGCATGTTTGTTACTGCAAAACACCCCAATTTTAACGGCAAATTGAATGGCAATTATCGCAACACCATCTTAATATTAGAGAGATCTATTCCCATCGCACGTGGCGCTCTTCAAGCCCAATATTACACTTTTATTTGCTTCGTCCCCCTTCAAAAGTTGTCAACATGTATCAACTGGACTATAGCGGGATAGCCTCACAAAAGACTCGGAAAACACTAGCGAATATAGACCTTATGTTGCACGTATTACAGTTGTGGGTTTACCTGTAAACATTGCCAGGCGAAATTGAACTTTAAGCTGATGAAGCAAGAGTATAGGTACTCAAAGTATAGTCGGTAAAACATAAGTTGGTATTGATGTCAGTTTTTTGTGTGCACAACGGATATTAGTGTGCCAAAGTACAAAACTATTTGCTCATGTACTTTGTGATGTTCCCATGGAAATCGTATTAGTATTTTGTTGTTTTTGAATTCTGGATTCGCCGTTGTTTAAAACTTTTTCTATTGTTGTATTAATGCCCGTTTTCAGTGAGAATACTAAGGTGTACACAACGCGACGACCTGGTGAGATTCCGATGAATGCGACACGCACAGTACAGGTCTTTGAGGCGGCACTTGGGGGTGGCCTTTGTCCTGCAGTGATGGTATTTCGGCTACGATAATGATGATGATAATGATACCACTTCGTCATCACGAAGTTGTATCTAGACGAAAGTGAACTATGGGACGGTCGTGTCAGAAAATTTACAGTAGGTACAATCATATTTAGGCGCTAATTGAAGTGTTTTCTATGTGTTACAATAGAAAGAAAATTGTTGACCAAATCTTCTAGTTTTATTAAGCTAATAAATCGCACATTTCTGACCGTCTTTAAGTCTGAAATACATTTTCTAAGTAGAAATCACGCAAGCGTTTCATCCTAGGCTGACATTTACCTACATTAAACTTTGGCTCTAAAATCTCGATTATTCTTATTAGTTATACTAGCTGCTCCCAGCGGCTTCGCCCGCGTGATAGCAGAAAATAATCCCAAGGGAACATATTTCCGGGATAAAAAATATCCTATGTCCTATACCAGGACATGGTCTATCCATGAACCAAGTTTCATCCAAATCGGTTTAGCCATTTAGGCATGAAGACGTAACAAACAAACAAACACACTTTCGCTTTTTTTATATTAGTAAGGATACATAGAAACATCTACATAGGTACTCCAGCACGGAATTCAACTCCTTAAGTTTTTTATCTTCATTGACATAACTATAAAACTCGTATCATAATATGATATATATATGTCCTTGTAGGTAAATAGTGCACACACATAGTTATATACACAGGCAACAAAACACTGAAGTTAATCGAACAAAAGGCCCTTAATAAAAAAACAAAAGGCAAAGGAATTTAAGACAAACGCCAGTTATAAAATGAACATTCTTCACGACAAGAGAACGCCGCGAAAGAATGTGGAGGCTCTATTCTTTCAAGCTCTTTCTATCCGATAAGGTCTTAATGAAATACTTCGTTCATTAAGTCCCGTCCGAGCTCTTTTAAAAGGAAAAAAAACCTTTTTTAATGCTCCTGTTTTCGTGGAAATGTGTTTGTTTTGAGGGGTATATGAAAATGTCGGAAAATGTGGAGGGAAATTTTGGATGAACGGTTTTAGGGTAATGAACGGTACGTGAATTTCTATTGTCATGAAAACTGTGTTTATATGGTATGTCTGATCTTTTCTTTTATGGAAAAGTTTAGTCTCGATTTTTGAGTCTTTGCACACAGCTCTAAAAATGATATTCCTTGCCAGTATCGTTCGAACTGTATATAGTTTCATAAAACGTAAATTACACCCTCGTCCTTGCATCTTATTCCTCAATGCTGAGGGTCGTGACCATGCTTTATAACTTAAATTTTTATGATGTTCCTATATTCCTGTCTCAAAGGGCCTTGTATACCGTGGTGGCAACAGCGGAGCGTACCTGGACGGATTCAACAACAAAAAAAAAGTTCAAAAGTGCTATAACGAAAAAAAAGTCCACCATGGTCTTTTACGTATTTATAAGGTCATGACACCAGAGAAAATGGTATCTTGGCGAGAGAGACAAACATATTTGTTTATAATTATTATATCTTGTTTGTTTTCTTACTAATATTGTTTTGTGTTTGTTTGTTTGTTGTTTTTGGGATTTATAATATTTTTAAGTTGTTGAAAAACTAGTGGCTTATGTAACGACATCGATAACGTCATATAGGAACTCAAAACTACAAAATATTTGCATCTCAGAGGCTAGACGGATTAGAACATCGGCCCGCACGCAGTTGTCCAGGCTTGAATTCCTCATATCACTCAGGTATCGCAATGTTGTTGAGTTGATTATATAAATTTCTTCGGGATTAAAACTTAACAACCTTCGTTTCGTTCGGAATTCAACATGCCGCCAGATACTGCGTTATCCCCTGGTCACATAATCAACTATTTTTATTCACATTCCCTATTCCATTATTTTCCCAACTTGCAACCAAATACCTATTTCCAAAGTAAATAAATAATCGAGTCCTGTCCATTACAGTACATTATATGCACCAGTAGGGTGGCACCACGATGCACTGTCGGTACTCGGCAGTATCGAGCCGCTAAGTGATTTGTCCGCTTCCATGCATTATTGATGTGCATCGGGCCCATTTCCCAATTCACTCCAAACTCGAATACACCCTGTATATGCCTGTGTAGATAGCAGCCTGTATGGGTTGGATTGAGTTTTTAATTAGGCGTTTTATATGAATCATGAGTTGGGAAATATAAGGTTTGGTTATTATTAAGGTTTTTTTAGTTCAGCCGGAGTGTGTGTTTCCAATAGCTACAAGTCAGGGATCTTTAAGTCAAGAATGTATAGATTATTTTTATGGTAGTGTGCTCCATCGTCTACCAAATTGTCGCTTTTCATTAAGAAGTAGAATTCCCTGTTGGAGTCTGTGTTTCCTGATAGCTCAGGGATCTTTAAGTCAAAGGTGAATCTCAAAGATTACTCTAGGAAAACGAGCTCCATCGTCGCTTTCCATCAGGTTCTACTAGGTCAAGCACGAGCTTATTAAAAGTAAGAAAAAAAAAATTAAACCAGAACTACTAATAAAACTAATTATCCAATCAATATTTCTGATTTAAATATTATGTTTGCAAGAAGTGATGGATCGCAGCGGAAAGGCAGAGTTTGAAACATCGCGCTTCGTTCCAAAACGGGAAGTACAGACGTAGGTGAGAAGGCTACTAGGTAGAAAGGGGATGATGCCGGGTCACCGACCGGTTAGGAAAAGTTTTCAGCCAGTAAGCGCTAGAAAAAGATGGCGTCGGAAAAGACCCCAAGTTCCTCATGAAGCGGAAGATCTTTCCTTTTTTTTTCTTTTTGTTATTGAGAGACTCGCGTTTGACCACCATCTCACCTCAACTGATGGTAAGCGATGATGTGGTCGACGATGGAGCACGCTTGCCTGGAAGTAACCTAGGTATTCACTCTAAACTTCAATACACCTAAGTTGTAGCTGTCAGGAAACATAGACTTCGGCAGGGAATTCCACTCCTTGGCTGTGTAATACTAGGACAGTATAGGATAATTAAGAAAAATAATGATAAATTAGTTAAGTAGACAGCAGCACAGTAGTCTTTTCAACCCAAACCCAATTTTTTTCTTATTTATTTAAACTTCATGTACAGTAGTGGTACATAGGCGGACTTAATGCAACAAGGCATTCTCTACCAGTCAACCTTTAGGTTAAAAAAGACAACACCGTCGCAGGTTTGCACAATAAACAAATAACAGATACTTCAAACGGAAAAATATAAAGTAAGTTATTTATAATAATAAAATACATAAATATGCTAAACTAATAAATACTATGAAAGATATCAAATCATTAACTTAATAATAATTCTGACCAAGACCGAAAATCAATTGGTCTGGTAACGAATGCCTGGTAGCAATAAGACCGTCTACAGCGATGTCCTACTATCGTACTACTTTCTTTTGAAATGGAAAACTATGACATTACTTCTCCCGCTCTGGGTGGGCTTCAGTTGCACATCGCATTCTTGTACCACGGTATCTAACTCTTTCAATAATTCTCGCGGCCCTAGCAAGCATTAGCTCTTTTAGGCACTTGTGTTAGGTAACTTTTGTATATAAAGTTTAAATAAATAAGCACCTAAACTCAAAGCATTTTCATTTAATCAAGAGCTAGTTTTTGCATTTTTTTTTTTAACTATCACACAACGCCGTCTAGTCCCAAGCTAAGCAGAGCTTGTGTTATGGGTACTAGACAACTGATAAACATACTTATACATTTCTAAATACAAACATATAGACTAGCTGCTCCCAGCGGCTTCCCCCGAGTGATAGCAGAAAATTATCCCTAGGATACTTCCGGGACAAAAAGTATCCTATGTCCCAGGACATGGTCAATCCGTGTACCAAGTTTGATCAAAATCGGTTTTGCCATTTAGGTGTAAAGACGTAACAAAAAAACAAATAAACAAACTCACTTTCGCTTTTATAATATTAGTAAGGATAAATTACACCCAGATACAGAACAAATGATCATGCTCATCACATAAACATTTGTCCTGGGTGGGAATCGAACCCACGACCTCCAGCATAGCAGTCAGGGCTACTAAGCACTAGACCAACAGGCTAGTCAAATTACAAATTATGTCAAATTACATGGAGTTAAAACATATTTAACCCGCTTTTATTGCCAAAGTTTGACAGGTTTACAAACTAGAGTTTGACAAATACTCAATTACAAATTCTTGATGTCAAAGTTTTACGAGTACGCACGTTTTAATTTTAATTTATTACCAACTCACTATTTTTTTTATATCATCATTTCTGTTGAGAGACGCCCACAGTTGGACATAGGCCTCTCCCAAGTGTCTCCATAACGTCTGGTCCATACGTCTCGCCATCGGATGATAAGGATTTTTTTTAATTTATTTAATTTTATTACTACACATATTGTACTAGCTTCTGCCAGCGTCTTTATGTGGATTCTGGGTCAACGGGAAGTACCCTATGAATTTTGATTGCCTCGAGAGTGTCGAAATGTATGTTTTTGTTACATAAACGGAAGTTTATTTTTTTCTCTCTAACTTACAAGTTTGATTTTATTACAGCTTCAAGAGTTCGCAGACTTGTGTGTATTGTTCTAAAATCAAGTCGATACCTTCACGCGTTCCCGAGATATAGGGTCTTGACAGATAGACATACGGACGGACGGACAGACAACAAAGTAATCCTATAAGGGTTCCGCTTTTTTCTTTTTGAGGTACTTAACATTAAAAAAGAAAACTAAAATAGATAAGTATAATGCTATTAGAAACGCTCAGTCACGCGGTCAGAACAAAAGAATTGGCAGCAAAGTCTACTCGAAGCGTTCGACACAAGCGAAACGGTTGTAACTTAGCTATATAAAATGGCTCACATTTTATTTAATTTATTTCAAGGAAAACATTTTCTTAAATCAACATCGCGTTAATTTTCAGATATTTATTTATTCTTATTTTACATTTGATCAAACATCTGGTTAACATATATTAAACTCGCATAACTATATGCAAATATAGGTGTAGTGGTAACTTGAGCTATGAATAATTCATTATCCTATTAATTTGCAACCCAAATTCTTGCCAATACCCTCTAGTAAATGGCTTTAACATTTAATAAAGAGTTCAGTGAAGAATGGAGGGCCTGCCTTTGTGAAGCGTGGATATTTTTTAATTTATACAGGCTATTTATGGGCATCGGTTATGCCGTGGGCAGTTGAAGTGACAGCTTCAAAAAATGAAGATAGCTGCTTCCTCTTAATTTAATTTTATGTATAAGCTGTGTTACTTTTTGGTGTGCAATAAGGTTTATTCTATTATATTCTATGTCAATAGCAAAAATAGTTAAACACAATAATCAGCTACTGCGAAGTCTGCTGACGCTGCCATTCATATTAATAAATGTTTCTATATGTGTTTTAAGAAATATTTATAAATTATGTATAGCAAATAAATAAAGCATTATAAATTATTATTATTATTTTTTTGTAAAAGATATCAGCAAACGTTTGGTCGACTCTTGACCAGAGGGCTGGGCTTTTCTTCAGTCAACGAATCAGCATTGCCATCCAGCGTGGCAATGCTGCCAGCGTTCTGGGCACTTTTCCCATTGACATCGATGTGGATCGTCGTCGATTTTACTCGTTTATACATATTATTATTTTAAGTTTGTATATACCTATTAATTTATAATATTTAATAAATAAAGGAGATAATAATGATATTCCACAACTATCACGTGCCGTAACAGCCGTGTAGTCCCAAGGTAAGCAGAGCTTGTGTTATGAGTATCTACTAAACAGACCACTGATAAACATACTTACATATTTCTAAATACATACATGTATAATATTTATGTATTTATTTATAAGTCACCATCATCATCATCATCATTTCAGCCGACGTCCACTGCTGGACATAGGCCTCCCCCAAGTGTCACCATAACGATCGATCCTGCGCGTCCCGCATCCATCGGATTCCCGTAACCTTCACCAGGTCATCAGTCCACCTTGTAGGAGGCTTTCCGACGCTGCGTCTTCCAGTACGCGGTCGCCACTCTAGAACCTTTCGGCCCCATCGACCATCTGTTCTGTATTTATAAGTAGGTATATATAAATTAAACCCAGACACAGAACAAATGATCATGCTCATCACACAAACATTTGGCTTGGATGGAAATCGAACCACGACCACCCGGCCAACCCGGCGGCATAGCAGTCAGGGCCAGGGCGAGATAAAGGGTTTTGACAGACCGACAGATAGACTACAAAGTGATCCTATAAGGGTTCCATTTTTACTTTTGAGATACGGAACCCAAAAATAGATAAAAGTAGTCCCTTACACAATAATACACCGCTCAAACATAAAACATACAACCGTATCGATCGCTAAGCCGCATTGTCTTCAAAGCCACATCCGCCCAATTGCGTGCACACAGTTCAAGCGCACTGCAACTCCGCGATTCAATTTGAATCGTAGACAAGGGACAGGGGGGTGACAGGAGGGTGACGAGGGTGGAGGGGGACGACTGACGACGCCGCGCTGATGGCTAAATCGTGTTCGATTCGCACCTGCGATGTGTGGTGGTCTGGATACTGCTTTACTTTAGATGTGGGTTAAAATTGATGAGACGATGACGTGTTTTGTTTTGAGAAATTTATGCAATGAGGATTTTTACAAGTTTTTATTATTATTTTTTAATTTCACTTGTCCCAATGTTGGTCTGTAATCAAATCTTGTAAATTATATTTGACCCACTTCCCAGCTACCGATTGAGCTAAAATTTTGCATGCATGTGTACATCAGATAACAATGCAAAATTATTGTGACAAGGATAATATGATTCGTATGATTCGTATTGACGAGTATTAATCATATAGGTATATCAAGCTAGAAAAAAATGATTTTCATTAAAAGCTTGTTTATTTTGGTCTCTTGTTAATGGATTGTTAAGACAAAGTCAAAGTCAAAACGTTTATTGCAAACCAAGTGTACTTACAATGATGACCATTATATTATCTATTTTAGTGCTTATGTCGTAGCAATAGGTAATGAGCGCCTGCATGTCTAAGTTATTTGAGAAAAAGGTTTTTATTTGTATCTTTGTAAAAATTTATATTAAAAAAAACTGGAAATAAATCACAGGTACACAGATATTACAGTCAAACTAGAAATAAAATACATTTCGATCATCTTCTAGTGACACAAAATAAACCCCTTACAGAGATAGAGATTAATCATTGAATTGAATAAAAAGAAAATGCCAATACATAAATATCTGTCTATAAACTGTGTTTTTTCACTCAGCGATCGTTATACCTATAGTCGTATCGACCAATGACTTAAAATAGCCATGAGCCATGACAAACACCGCAGGAGGCTTTATTTAGGCCTCTGGGTTAAGGTCTTGATTCAGAAAGCGGTATTTCTGGACACGGCTTGTATTATTCCGGAGGTTCCTAGCTATCTCAGGAAGTCAGGACCCTGTTCCAAATAGCAATGAGCGCCGCTGCGTGAGGAGTATAAATCATACTGTTTCATCATCATCATCAGCCTTTTTAATGTTCCCACTGCTGGGGCTCAGGCCTCCTCTCTAGGAGAGGGAATCATGTTGTTTACTGGATTAGCCACACTAAATCAAAATCAAATTCCACCAACCAAAATCCATGTAGAGCACCTTTCACTCCATTCACTTCATCCGATACTTGCAACACGACACGATAGGACCGCAATGTTCGCCACGGTAAACTGTCACCTCTCGCGACGCTTAACCGAAGCACTCGCGGCCGCAAGTTTCGCCAACAACTTCCGAAGTTGCGAAGCGAATATCGAAAAGAACTTTCGACTAGCACCGGCTTCCGGGTCACTGATGTTCGACTATTGGTATTTAATATAGTTTAAAATGAGCAGTTGAATGTTGGTTTTTAAAGCTACTAGTTAAGGTCGGTTTTTGATTGGGGATTGGTAATGAAGTAGTTGCTAATAGAAGTTTTAGATCGCTAATTGCGTGCAGTGGTAAAAGTTCTATCTTTCGTACGTTAGTTGGGACGGTTGTGTATTGAGTTAATTAATTCTAATCTCTATCTTTTTATCGAATATAAACTAGTGCTTGACTGCGACCCCACCTGATGGTAAGCAGTGCTGCAATCGTTGATAGTGAAGAGCACTAGTTTATTAAGAGCCTATTCACCTTGAAGACATCTAAACTATAACCGGACAGAAACTCAGGAAGACCACAGCAGGAAAATTGCTCCAGTCCTTCGATGTATATATGTATATCTATACATATAATACGCAACAATCACACAAAGCCGTCTAGTCTCAAGCTAAGCACAGCTTCTGTTATGAGTACTAGACAACCAATAAACATACTTACATATTTCTAAATACATACATACATACATAAATTACACCCAGACACAGAACAAATGATCATGCTCATCACACAAACATTTGTCCTGGGTGGGAATCCACGACCTCCGGCATAGCAGTCAGGGTCACTAACCACTAGACCAACAGGCCAGTCGAATGTCGTATAAACGTATGTGATATTTAAACGACGATAGGCGAAACGCTTTGACCTCTAGAAACTTTAGTGAAATTCTAATCGACCTTGCCATTGGCAAAAAACATAAACGTATTGGCAAGTTGCCAATAAGTTTATGTATTTTGCCAGTCTTGGTTTTTTTTTACGATAGGCAAAAATCATCTTATGATAACTCCCGGCCTTGGGTGGAGCGGGAGACAGTGTCAGACTCTTACTGACTAAAAACCCACCCCGTTCCTTCTAGTCTTTAAACCAAGGCACGAGTTTCCTTTCGGATAACCCTGGCCCCAGTAGGCTTCGACCCAGCTGGGCCTCTGCTGTTGCTGACAACTCCTTGAGGCGCGCGGGAACAGTGCGCGCCATCGACGTCTTGGGCTCGCTCCATTACCGGACAATCGGACAGCGAGCAACCCATGGCTCGCCGTCCTTGCCACTCTTGGTTGATATTTACAAAAAAACTCTACTTACCCAGCCAATGGTTTTTTTTATTTTTAGATGTTTGCCACTCTTGGTTGATATTTACAAAAAGCTAAAAATCAAAAACCATTGCCTGATAGAGTCTGTCTAAAAAGTCAAACGACTTGGGTTATTATTAAGGTCAAATGATATCTGATGTAGTCAACGCTGGTTCTATAATCAAGGTTATTAATTCATGAATCCCCAAGCGACCACCGGTGGCCGCGCATCTATTGTCTTACTATTGTGTCTCTAATTGACGGTATCTGAAGGGTTAAGAGATCTTGATAATTGTTTACATTGTTTAATAATTGTTTACCTTAAAAAAAGTATCGAATATAAGTATTTTTTAAACGATTAAATATTATACACCGTTAAATTTTAATCGTTTTAATCCCGTGGAGGGTCGATCCGGTACATGGAAGTGGAACACTATCGATTTGTAACGATAAAACTCCACGGAATTAAAACGATAAAAATTTAGCTGTGTATAAAATTCCCAAGTCGTTTGACTTTTTAGACAGACTATATCACCAATATTATAAAGGTGAAAGTTTTGTATGTGTGTATGTTTGTTTCTCCTTCACGCTCAAACGGTAGTACGGATTTGGAATAAATTTGGCTAACCGATAGAGCATGTCTTTTGACATGGTCTATCTATAGATCTGTCTATGTCTGTCTCCTTGGGATAAGTGTCTATTTTCACGCAGGTAAAGGAGACGACAGAAGCTAGTAGCAAAAATATAAAATTTATTGTCAAAATATTGGAAATAGGGTTAGCTTAGATTTTAGTGCACATCATATCTATATATATAAAAATCAATGCCACTTTTCGTTGTTAATTTATAACTCAAGAATGGGCTCACCTATCCAAATCAAAATTTTAGGCTTTGTTCGGACTATTTAGTAGATGGTTTATGTGAAGTTTGGTAGGGTAGAGTAGGGTAGAGTAGGGAAGAGCGGGAGCGAAGCCGGGCGGGAAAAAGCTAGTTATTTATAATATGATTTGCACAAAAATTACCAATTCAAAAAGTCAAGGTGCTTGAGACGTAGCTTGGGATAAATGCTCCAGGGTAAAATACATTTTTTTTTTAATTTTAGTGCTGTTTGCACACACAACTTAAAATTTTATTTATCTAATACTCGTCAAGGCGAATCATACAAACCCAAATTCGATGGGGTTGTGTTGTTTAACTACCAAGTTCCTGTAGCCACTTTTTGGTTCCATCATCAGATCAGCTCCATGTCATAATATTTTTATACATGCATGCAAAAATTCAGCTCAATCGGTAACCGGGAAGTGGGTCAAATTTAATTTACAAGATTTGATTACAGACAAACATCGGGACAGGTGAAACTAAATAAAAGCTTGTAATATAGGTAGGTATATATTATTTATATTATCTATTATGTTAAATTTATTATAGTTGTAATGTAAGAATTCAGATTATTGAGAGGCTGCTGTTCCACTCACCTATCGTCAATATCGAGCTTGGTTTCAAAGCTTGTTGCTTCATCTAACGCAATCCAACGCTATGTTTGACGAAAAAGCAACTCAAAAAAGAGAGATGACGCCTGAAAACACTGTTAGTTTTTGGTAATTCCGTGATTTACTCGAATATTTTACAAGACTTTTTCCAGGAAATAGCTGTTTTTTTAAACCCTTAAAAGTTTTTGAAAAGAATTGTCGTCATTTTGAATTTTAATAAAATTTGCAATACCTCTATAGTTTTACTATTTTGACTTTTTAATTTTTGAGTAAATTATGAAGTGCCAAGTTCATGCAAAATAGCAGATTTTCAGAAGTCTTCACTGGATTAGTGTTACACAAATTTATAAATTGATTTCAATAGAAACTTCTAGATAGTGTTTTTAAAAATCTAATGGAAAATGTGTAATGAAGCCATAATCGCGTTAGAGCGGCTGTATGAAAAACTTTGTCTAAGACGTCTTGTTTCAAGTGAGCACAGGCCCTAAACAGCTATAGCTACATATTCGCAAATAATACAAGTCGAGAAATAGACAGATGTAAAGATAAATACTATTAAAACTAGGTAGATTTTTTTTTATGCAAATAACTAACAATATCGACTTAAAAAGTCTATAATTAGGTCAATAATTTTAGATATAGGTACATATACAAGGTGTAAAGGACAGCCCTCCGCAAACTTTAAGGGCTTGCTCAGTAGATAAAACTGTACAACCTTCCAGATTTTTTTTTTAACAAAAAAAGAAATCTTTCTCTTCATACAAACTGTCCAATCATGTTTATAATTTTACATGGTGATGCTGATTTTTTTTTTTTAAATCTTGAGGTAGGTACGTTGTTCAATTTCGTCTACTGAGCAAGCCCTTAAAGTTTGCGGAGGGCTGTCCCTTTCACCTTGTATAGTAAGTACTTACTTCAATAGATAGGCATTTAAATAAAACCGACTTCTTGAGAAATTTTTATTCAAATTCAATTCATATATTAAAAATTACTTATTTATTTTTCTAAAACACAGAAGGATTTGCATTTTCCAGAAAAATAAACGAGTTTGTTTTGGCCAAGCGTAAGCAATCTTAAAACATTCGTTAGTACTTTATTCCCACGAATCCGACCGTACTAACTCCCGGAAAATAATTGACATACTTTAACAATACATGTAAAAATATCCCAGAAAAAAATACTTGTAACATCAAAATACTCGAAGAAGAAATAAAACAAGATAGATCTCGGAACAAAATTAAATTTCGTACCATATTATTTTCTTCGCAAAATTCATTATCCATTTACGGTTTCACAGGCAATTGTTTTAATCCGATAGCGGGAACGGCCCAATGTGGAATGAAATAATTTAATAGCCCCCCTCGGCCCCCCCACTCGGATCCAAGATGGCGGCGGGGCGGGGCCGGGGGTGGGGCGTGCCGCCTCATTTGAATTTCGAACGCGAGCTTTCCGAACGTGTGTTCGGATGGGTTTTCGGCCAATTAATTTCTCGGTAATTCGTTTTCTGCGTGCATCGTGTGACGGTTTTATTGTTATTTAATAGCTGGTTTATATTGAAGGGATAGGCGTATAGAGGACTGTACCCCTTTTTTATTGTTATTTTTTTTTTGTTGAACTTTATAGGGGGATGAATAAAAACAGATCTTAATTTTTTTTTCTACGTTGTAATGAATGCAAATTTTAAATGCCATTTTAAATTTATTTTTTAAAATAAAAACTACTTATTGAAGAAAAACCTAAATCCCCAATAATTACATAAACCTCCACTTAAACTACACAACACCTAAGTAAACACCCTACTATCCACCAGCCACCTCAAAAACTCAAAACCTAATCCCAATCACCTCACAGTGGAACAAGTCGCAATTTTTCTGAGCCTCATAATACGTGCTAGCAAACAGAGCATTGTGAGAAGTTTCACAATATTATGTGGAGTGGTGTAATGCCGACACAAAGCCTTCTCCCGGCTCGGTAAATAACGCTTTGTTCTACGAAGCCAAATTTTGACAATCACTAGCTCCCTCTCATATAGCTATATACACAGGCGGTTGGCAAAGATTAGCTAGGGGCCGATAGTGGATGGTTCACCATCATCATTTTAGCTGATATACGTCCACTGTTGGACATAGGCCTCCCCCAAGTGTCGCCACAATGAATAATCCTTTGCGTCTCGCATCCATCGGTTTCCTGCAACCTTCGCCGGGTTATCATAGTGGATGGTTAAAAATGTTTATTTATTTATTTTACTATTTGTGTACTCACAGGGAAACAGTAAAAGATACAAATATATTATATGATAAAACTCTCTGCTTATGTTTATAGAAATTTCTTCCTGTGAAAGTAGAAATTTAAAAAAAATGTAGACAAAAGTGTGTAAATACAGGAGAAGTGCCGGACAAATATTAATAGGAATAAATGTTATTCTTTTTTCTACTCAATTACAAATTGGTATTTATTTTTATTTTATCTGCTGGTTTATTGATATCCGGCTCGAAGGACCAAAAGTTGTAAAGCTGTGGCATATAATTATGTATAGAAAATTGTAATGTGAATGAAAAAACACCAATGTCTAAATCCGTCCTAGTCAAATATAAAGTGCTATAATAACTACGTATGCCTATACAACCAAGATGAGTGCAAATGCCTATAATTAAATTTTGAGCATTTCTTATTTACAAGTAATTGATCCTGCTATGCTATATTTCCATTATTCACTAAGATTAAGAAAAGAAAAGAAACTTCTGTTTAGTTACACAGAGCATAAGACAAATACAAGACATCTTAAAAACGTCTCATCTGAAAATTTAAAACATCCAACATAATCTGTGTCAGTTTTCCCCTGTGTGAGTGTAGAGGCAGAGGGTGGCAGGGAGGCGAGGGGACGCACCACCGGTTCAATGTTGACAATTGATGGATATCTCTTGTCTTGAAAAGGCAGGATTAATGCTCTGTCTCTGAGAGTACAATAGTGGCGGATCCTGAAGGATTACGCACTTGAAAGCGTGAAGACGTGCTCCAAAGAATGAGGGATGTTGACCGACAATGGTGGAGCCTGTGAACAGTATATTTTTTACCGTGACGGCTTTCTACAGTTGGTTTTGTTTGAGGAAATTGTGGAAAAAATGCTCTATTCTGGAATTGGTTTCATTACCTCGTAGCTTTTATTCTCTTTGGCGTTTTATTCCAGACGATTTGTTAAGTTTCCAAAATTTATAGTAATAAATTGCCGATATTTAGGTAGGAGTTGCTAATAATAATATAAGCCTTCTCTCTTATAGAGTATTTGTACGCTATAGTATAGCAGAAACCAAAATTGTAACATCTGTTGCCATATTCTGACAAATTAATATTTTTTATTTGGTTTGGAGTTTGTAAATTATAACTATACAAATTAATTAGGGTAACTACCCTATTTAATTACAGACAAAAAAAAAAAAATATAGTTATTTTGACCCTGGAAACTTCCAGGGTCAAAATAACTATATTTTATTTAGTCTGTATTTTAGATTTAAAAAAATATTGGGCACGTATTTTTTCTTTTTTCGATTAAACAAAAAATAACAAAGGTATAATCCATAAAAGTTACGTGTGACGTCACCCCGTGCGAAAAAATGCTGCATCGCGTGACGTTACACGTAACTTTAATCGACTATATCTTTGTCATTTTTGGTTTAATTTACAAATAAAAAAATACATGTCACTTATATTTTAATAATCTAAAAGACGGACTAATTACATTTTTTACAGCAACTAGCCTATTTTGGTTTTAAGTTTTTAAATAATATATTATGTATAGTTATACTTCTTCGTAATTCTGTTATAAGGTTGTGATTTGTGAATTTCTGTACATTTAAATAAAATAGTTCAATGGCATATTAAATCTCTCCTGTACTAAAATATGTATGACTCCAAAAAATCCCAACAACACATTTTGCGTTGCAAGATACTCGTACCTCCGGCGGCGACGGTCATTCGCAGCCTTACAAATACTTTTCTATATTTTTATTGTGTCGCGACGCTGTCGCCGACGGTGCGAGGAAAAGGAAAGCGAGAGGTCAGACAACTACTTGGGACATCGAAGAAAAGAAAGGAACTTTAGGATACTACGTTTCTTTATATAACATCTGAATCAGACGATGATACAAACAAAGAAATAGTGACGATGTCTAGGAAAATATCTCCTATTCTGACTAAATACAACTCAAACCTTGCGGATACTAGCTGAAGAAAAGTTAATATTACAAAAGATGATCATTCCATAGAATCAATAAATAAGAAAGCGTTACGTGTCGACAAAATCAAAGAAGTACCAGATTATGATAGAGTTTTAATTATTTTGGACAGGACTTGTAAAAATAAACTACAATATTGAAATAAATATATATATATTTATTTTTTAAACATCCACTATATCCTTTAGTGCTACACAGCTTCAAGCTTTTTTTTTTGAGGCGGCCCATTTTTGTGGCTCATGTGCGGCGGTGCCGCCACAAAAAACGCTTGAAGCCGCTTCAAGCTTCTCCGGCCACAAGCTGTCGTGCGCTTCAGCTCTCTTTTTGCGGCGGCTTCTAGCTTTTTTTGTGGCCGCTTCTACACATTTAGACCTAAATCAGCTGTCTAGTACTCATACCACAAGCTCTGCTAAGTTTAGGACTAGATGACGTTGAGTGAAATGTTATTATTATTATTATTTACAACAAAAACACCATTAAGACATCCAATAATACAGAACACTACAACTTAAACAACACTTCAAAGAGATCCAAACAAAGACCCAAATCACGTTTGGTCCGGTGACAAGCCAACATTATCGTTGACAACGTTTATTGCTATCTATATATACAAAAATGCTGTCTAGTCTCGGTATTTGTCCCTCCAGCAGTACATTATTGACTCGTCCAATAAGCGTGCAATGTCCGCGCTCCTTTTATCAGCCATCCGCTAAGCAAGGATAGAGAGAGATCTTGAAGATATAAGCGATATTATCGAATGGTATAAAAATGAGTTTGAATATTGACTTTTCCAAATCCAATGACACCGTTTTAGTTTTTATTAAAATCAGCGGTGCTATTCTATAAGAAATCAGCCTTGAGCACAGCGCTGGCCGTAGTGACGAGTCGAGAGCGCAGTACATAGCAGGGATGTTACGGAGCTTCAACTCGGGTTCCGTTAAGTCGGAACTTCCGATTATTATTACACCTTCGGTACCGACTTCGGTTCCGACACTTTTAAATCGGAGGTTTTAATCGGAGGTCGAAACATAACATAGCGGCGACGGCGGCCTGTGTCGACTGTTATGAACAGGTTCATAGATTTAATATAATGTGTGTTCTTGTTTATTTGTAAATAATATGCTAATTTTTTTTCATTGTTTGTGTTTTATTTTATAATTAAAAAAAAAATGATTAAAGAATGTTTTATTTGTCCGTAAATAAAAATTCTTTCTCATGCCACCACTTCTGACCCTGCCTCCGACTCCGATTCCGACTCCGATTCCGATTCCGATAAATCAAATTTAAAAACTCCGACTCCGACTTCGGTTCCGATAAAACTACCTCCGTTACATCCCTGGTACATAGAATTAACAACCCAATGTATATGTACATAAGATTGTTGGATTGTTAATCCAATGTAGCTATTTGGATTTCGTCTTTGCGGCCACCACTGCGCTCAAGGCTGTTTTCTTTAGAGAATAGCACACCAGTCGCAATTCGTTCTACTGTTTTTTAAATCATAAGATGTAGTTCTAGTTTTCACTAAAATCGGGACCGAAATTCCGTCTATCGTTTTTCGCTTGTCGTCTTACTTTCGGATTTGGCCATTCACAGCCACTTGAAGATATCATCCTGTATTTAGACAAGTCAATGATGTGAGTTGATTTAAAAAAGGTTTGAGTATGAAGGTGGAAAATTATGTTAGTTAAAACAAAATAAGGACTTAAAAAAAGAAGATATGGCTAGAAAGAGGACTGACTACTAAGATGACGATATATGTAAGTATTGAAGTAGAAATTATATGTATTGAGCCGACCGCAAATAATAATTTAGAATAAACGTGCCCAACAAATGATGAGGACGGTGACTATTTGGTCAGTCGATGATCGAGCAGAACACATAGAAACCACAAAATAATGTCACACGGTATATGCAATTCCATTCACATGATATAAAATTAAAATTTTAAAGCAAAATGCTTAAAAGGCCTCCAAAAATTAAATAGCTTTCGTAGAAGATCAACGTATAACAAAAGTAAAAGATCTAGTGACATGAAGATCAGAAAATATCACATTGTTTTGGGACTATGTCCTTGAAAACTGCAACTACTGAAAAAAGTTAACGGAAAACCTGATATACTTAAGGTGGTGCATCATGACTCACATTTTCACTGTTTTTCATACAACCGCTCTTAACTGATTATGACGTTATTTTACATTTTTCATTAGATATTTTGGAAACACAGTATCTTGTGGATATTATCTAGGTTTCTAAAAAAAACAATTTCTAAATTTGTGTAAAACTAATCCAGTAAAAACCTCTAAAAATGTCCTATTTTGTATGAACTTTGACACTTCATAATTTGCCTAAAAATTTAAAAAGTCAAAAAAGTAATCCTCTAGAGACCTTGCAAATTTTATTAAGATTCTAAATGACGACAACTTTTTCCAAAAACTTTTAAGGGTTTAATAAAAACAGCTATTTCCTGGATCAAATTTTGTGAAATTTTCGAGTAAATCTCGGAATTACCGAATACTAACAGAGTTTCCAGGCGTTATCTCTCTTTTTTTGCGTTGCCTTTTCGTCAAACATCGCGTTGGATTGCATTAAATGAAGTAACAAGCTTTTAAACCATTTTCGATGTTTACGATAAGCGAGTGGAGAAGGACCCTCTTAATCGTTGGAAATGGGTCAAGGAACCACAAGCCTCATTTCATATGGCTTGAAATTTGATAATACTTGATTGTTCTGTTCAAACTCCTTCGGCTAATAAGGTAGTTGTGTTCGGTTGGACAAATCATTCATTGATTAGGCTAAACCACCAATCTTATTAGGAGGAGTTTTCCCAGCAAGTTTCATTAGTAGCGATAACTATAAAGATAATTTAAATTAATTTAAGATTTTTCTTTCTACCTTCCTTGACGTTATATTTACACCCTAATACACGATATTGTAAAATTGAACCATTAATTTCTTTTGAATTTCTAATGAAGACATCCGCAGGAGAACTAAGGTTGCCGACATAGCGCAAAGAATTGCCAAACTTAAGTGGCAATGGGCAGGGCACATTGCTCGCAGAACAGATGGCCGTTGGGGCCGAAAGGTTCTGGAGTGGCGACCGCGTACCGGAAGACGCAACGTTGGAAGGCCTCCAACAAGGTGGTCTGATGACCTAGTGAGGATTGCGGGAAGCCGATGGATGCGAGACGCGCAGGAGCGTTCGTTGTGGCGACGCTTGGGGGAGGCCTATGTCCAGCAGTGGACGTGTATCGGCTGAAATGATGATGAATTTCTTTTGTATTATCTTTACAATTCCTATTGTTCCTAAACGCATCAGCATCTCTTAACAAAAATTGTTTCAGATACCCAAGTATACTTTCTATCATAAGCAGTTTAAGATAATAAAGGTTCAGTTCTATTTGTTTTAGTTTTCATTAAAATCGGCACCTAAATTCCTTCTTCTGTTTTTCGCTTTTCTTTATCATCATCATCATTATTTCAGCCGAAAGACGTCCACTGTTGGACACAGGACTCCTCCAAGTGCCACCACAATGAACGGTCCTGTGCGTCTCGCATCCATCGGATCCCCGAATTCTTGATACTTTCAGTAAAGTTATGAGAATACAATCCGTTTCCACTCTATCCCACCTCGAAGGTCTTCTTATCCTGCAAATTCCGTCGCGTGATTAAATGAGCCGCCGGCCATCGCGATATTGCCGGTCGCGACTACATGCGCCGACGTGGATTGCCTCCCTCTCTACTTCTACCCACTAGAATATGGACGGTGTGTCTCTCCCGGAATCTTTGTTAGTGGTCAAATGGACAATATTTGTTGCTCATAACTATTTATATGATGTTTTCTTATGTTTGTAATGCGTGTTTGGTATTTTGTTGTTGGCTTGTAAGTCATTGTGAAAGTCGAATGCAGTGTTTGTTAATAGTATAAGTGCGCTAAAGTTTTTTGGTTATGTTTAATTTCTGCGAAAAATTAGAAGGCGTTTGTAAAGAAGAGATAATATTTGACTGGTCTGTTGGTCTAGTAGTTAGTGGCCCTGACTGCTATGCCGGAGATCATGGGTTTGATTCCCACTCAGGACAAATGTTCGTGTGATGAGCATAACCATTTGTTCTGTGTCTGGGTCTACTTTATCTATGTATGTATTTAGAAATATATGAGTATATTTATCAGTTGTCTAGTACTCATAACACAAGCTCTGCTTAGCTTATGCCTTTTTTTTTTGGTTGGTAAAAATCATCCAGATGACATCCCCGTCCTTAGACGTAGCGGGAGATAGTGTCAGACTTTTACTGACTGAAAACCCCGCCCCGTTCCTTCGTTGCCTTTCATAGGAGGCCGAGCCTTCCTTTCAGACGCAGACCCCGTAGGCTTCGACCCTGCTGGGCCACTACAAAGAAGAGATTTGTAATAAATAATAATCATATTTATATCAGCAGTGTAGCAACTGCTGGGTATTTGCAATTTAATTGCCTTTTACAAGGAAACTGAAGATATATTTAATACTTTTCTAAATATTGGGCAAGTAGCAGCTGTCCAAGTAATAATCGTGTTATTGTGTCTAATTATAGCACAAGTGTGTTTCTTTTTCCTTGAAACCAAACGTGTCGCTTTAGCCAAATTATTGGGTTTATTCTGTATGTTAATACAATGATAACAGTTGACAGGGGAGAAGATAACTTGTTGAACTCATGTAATATGGGACATGGGCAGATCTTTGTGTCATGTCCCATATTACATGAGTTGAGATGACATAATTATGTATACAAAGATGAGGTGGATCATTCTCATGTATACCTACGCTCGGTACGCTTTTTATACCTACGCTTGGTGGACGCACACTAATGAGCGTTTGAACCGGAACTGTTCGACGAGTGGTCCGAGATGCTACCGAGACACCGTGTTCGTGAGTGGTGTCTATGTGTGCGTTGCTCGAGCGCGCTTTGCAAGTAGATTGGCTTCTGTACCTATATATTTTGTGATATAACTAAGTAAGTTTAAAACGATTTTATATATTTTTGAGTTAAATACGAAATCAAATAGCTATTCTAGAAAATTCTTTTATACTAAGTAGGTATATCAATTATCCGAACATCAAAAATCGAATTTCTCGGTAACGTATCACGTGTTACCTAGAATATTCTACATTACGGGAAATTCAATAAATATCTTCATCATCAATATTATTTATTTATTTAAATCTTTATGCACAGAGTTACAACTCTGTGCATAAAGATTTAAATAAAAAATTTCAAAGGCAGACTTAATGCCTTAGGCATTATCTGCCAGTCGACCTTAGGGTGATGCAGAAACATAACATGGCAGGTGCAGCTTAATAAATGAGAAAACAAATGCAATAGTATACACATACTTAGATACATACATATAAATAAACAAAGCTATAGTGAAAAAAAGAAATCAGTGCGATGGTGATTCTGCCAACATCTTGCGAATATGCTCTCGTGCCTTCACTTTAAAAGAATATCGGCTAGTTTTAAAATAAAATGAAGTTTTAAAGAAGTGAAAACAATAAGCAAGCAAGTTCATCATCAGTTTTTAACCGATTTCGAAAAGGAGGAGGTTCTATGTTCGGCTGAACGTAAGTTTTTTTTATTTTTTTTTTGTATGTATGTTCACCGATATTTCGGTCAATTGTGGACCGCTTTTGAAAATTTTTTTTTTGCTTGAAAGGTTATGCTTCCAAGTTGGTCCCATAGAAATATTGTTATGA
Organism: Mythimna lalbum; assembly: GCA_949319445.1. NCBI lineage: Eukaryota > Metazoa > Arthropoda > Insecta > Lepidoptera > Noctuidae > Mythimna > Mythimna lalbum. The sequence continues at coordinate 17,346,447 of OX439360.1, forward strand.
TCTGATCATGAACTTCGAAGATATGGAACAGAACTCGTCATAGAATCATAGCAGAATTGTTGTAACTAGTAAAATTGCTTTGTTTATACGTGTAGTCGATGACTGACTGAAAGAAAAGGGGGAGGGGGTAAATTCATGTAATATTTACCGTATTTGGGATTATAAGAATCGTTATGAGATGCACTCTGGCTATAAGGTAATTTATGTTTAGCTGAAGGGTAAGTACTTTTTAGTGGTGCTACCATAACTAAAAAGTAAAAAATAAAAAACCTTTTAACAAAAAAATTTAAACTGACTTCAAAAAGCACAAAATAACTTTAATTTCGGAAGTCGGTGTTAAATAACGAAGAGACAAGATTAGGTATCTATTATAAAAACACCGACTTCCGAAATTAAAGTTATTTTGTGCTTTTTGAAGTCGGTTAAATTTTTTTTTGTAAAAAGTTTTTTTAATAATTTTCTCTCGGACAATATCCACTATAGTTTATATGGTAGAACAACGTTGCCGAGTCAGCTAGTATTTTCATAAAAAAAAAACGTAAAACTTTGAAGTTTTTTTAATCGAGACTTATATTATAAAGAGGGAAAGCCACTCTTAATAAACTTATATGTGAGTATAAATTTGTTTAAATTAATTAAGCGCGTCTGCATTTAAAATTAGTATGAAATATTTTTTTTTAACCTTTCGATTACCGTAATTAGAGATGCAATATCTTCTATTGCGTCTAAGACAATAAGAGAGCGAACGCCGGCGTTCGCTTGCGGATTTTATCAATTAAGTGTGTGACGCGTGAAAAATGCCTTTTATCAACCCTCCTCCATTCTTTATCCATCCAATTTCGAATACAATCAACAAACTCCTAAAATACTCAATCTGAACATTAACACGGAACACAGCCGAAGTATGCCCCACCTTCATCCTCGGTCAATATCTCCGTCGGCCATTTCCAAAGGTCCGGCGGAACCATTAACCCTGTAAATTCATTAGGTGGGAGTCCAATGAATTGCTTTTGGGAAAAAATGTTTCTTTGGACCCGTCCGAGTGTTAATGTGTTAGGGTTTCTGTTGTCTGGTATTTTCTGTAGGGAGAAGATTCGTGTTTTGTTTTTCGTGGAGTTCATGGTTCTTTTTTTCTATGTTTTTGTCATCTATACTAATATTATAAAGAGGTAAAATTTGTAAGTTTGTAAGTTTGTATGTAGGGGGTAATATCTGGAAGTACTGGTCCGATTGCTAAAATTTTTTCACCGATAGAAAACTGCTTTATTTCTGAGTGACATAGGCTATATTCTATGTACGCGGGCGAAGCCGCTGGCAAAAGCTAGTGAAAAATAAATACAAAGTAGGTACTGAAATGTAAGCTTCTTCAATTGGTAACCACTGTAATAGATCACGTTATTGTACTAGAACACAAACTATATTAGCTTGAAACGGTTGTTTGCTTGTCAATTTGTTTTTTTTTTTTAGTTTTCCTACTTTCCTTGACTTTATTTCGAACACATCGTTAATGTAGCATGTACAATACTAACACAAAAAAAGATTAGTTATTTGTTCATTGAAACCACTGTTTCTACATCCTTACTAATATTATAAAAGCGAAAGTGAGTTTGTTTGTTACATCTTCACGCCTAAATAGCAAAACCGATTTTGATGAATTTTGGTACAGAGATAGTTGGGACCCTGGAGACATAGGCAATTTTTTTTTTAAGTGAGAAAAGGGACAGAAATTGTGAAGTATATTAATAAACGCTGGTGAAGCCGCGGGTAAAAGCTAGTTTTAAATAAATAAATAAAACCTACATAGCATAATCAGTCTTATAAAAGTTTTCGCTACTGGTAATCAGGTCTACTATCTAGGAAAAGAAATCCGAATGGACTGTAATTAACCGCGCGAGCTTAGTGCGGATTGGTGGAGGTCACATGTCTTTGAATCTTTATATTCTTAGGCCCTTGACCTGCCTACGACAAAGCGTACGTCCGTCCACTTGAATAAGAGACCAAAGAGACCTCTAAGAAGCTCATTTCATCAGACATGGCACAAAATCGTGCTCAATGGACAATGAGGACACAAAATAAATGGGTCTAAGTAATCAGAAGAAGAGAGAGACCTGCTGTTTTCCTCATAATGTTCTCCTTCACAGTATTGAGAACAGTGGTGATGAAATAAAATTATTTAAAGTAATGGGCCCGGCTGGGATAGAACTGATGTCCAACGTAACGTATGTATACAACTGGGAAGTCAGGAATATTACCACTGCACTGTGGTGATAAAACCTACAAACTATAAAATCACCATTATCATTTCAGCCGAAAGACGTTCACTTTTGGACATTGGCCTCCCTCTGTGCGTCATGCATCTATCGGATTCCCGCGACCCCGCTGGAGTCAAAGGTAGACGGGCTGCCGGGCACTAAGGGCTATTTTTATTTTGCTTTTTATTTCTGGTTTCTGGTTCTACGTGCAAATCAGGCGTGTTACACGTGTGCGTCGGTCTAATGTAGTTCTAGCTTTACCAGGTCATCGATCTACCTTGTAGGAGGCCTTCCAACTATGCGTCTTCAAGTCAAGAACCTTTCGGTTCCCAACAGACATCTTGTTCTGCGAGCAAGTGCCCAGCCCATTGCCACTTCAGTTTGGCCCTAACGTAGACTCATTCAAATAGGCTATTTTCTAACATAAAATCTCTCCAAAAATCCCATAAAAGGTACTATCTCTAAATACCAAACAAGATTCAACAGCTCTGTCATATAATGCGATATAATACAGTGAATAGCGTCGTATTTATACGAAGGCAAACATTTACGACAAAGTAATACGCCCGATGGCGGCTGGTACATTTTTCAGAGTAACAAAGCGAATATTGGAGGGACTCCACAAAGGCCACGCGGCGGCACTGGCATTATGAGGGAGGGGGGTGTGTCGATAAGTGGAGTGTCGATACGTTGGGGGGGTTGAAAGATAGTTAAAGGTTTTTATAGTTTCGGCAGCAATAAAATGAAGCTTACGATACAGATAATGCGAGAACTTGTAAACCAGCAGGCTTTTCAGTAGCGGTGCTTTTAAGTACATTGTGTTTTTTTTTTTGTTATACTGGATAAAAACATTATAATAATTGTCAGCTACTGGTTTGTACCACCATCTGTGAAGCCACATGGGAATTAATTCATGAATCCCCAAGCGACACCCGGTGGCCGCGCATCTATTGTCTTACTATTGTGTCTCTAATTGACGGTATCTGAAGGGTTAAAATTATAAATCCTGTGTTACGCTATTAGAATTCTCCGGCGATTAAAACATGTACAGCAAAACGAAATCAACTATCAGGCAGTTGTCTGGACCAGACACCCGTCTGGTCGGAGGCTCCTCCTTTTTTCAACGAAGGTTTATAGGACTTTACACTCTATTCTGTATACCTCTAAGGACTTATACGTAATAGCCATGAGTCTCGACCTCTGCCTCTCTTTGTATTACATGTTTTGTAAAATTTACAAGTCCGTGATAAGACCTGCCATACTGTATGGTATGAAAAAGATGGAAGAAAAAGGATTGCATGTAGCGGAGATGTGAATGTTGAGATGTGGTTTGAGAAAAATGGATGAAGTAAAAAATTTATATATTAGAAGAAGTTTGAAAGTGGCGCTAGTGACTGAAATATTGAAAATTGCTCATAACGCACACCTACGAGTATTATTATAGTTTCGCGTAGTTTTATTTCCATTTGAAAAACTCACTGTCTTGCAACACCCCGAAAATATGAATGGGAACAGATTTTTTTTTTACCCAAGGGAGATTGTTCAATCCCAGATATTTATACAAATTCCACTACCACTACTACTTTATCGACATCGCCCCATCCCTAGCGACTGAGTCAGCTCCCTCCGAGTGCCTCATAGTTACATACGTAGGTGTAATTGTTGGTAAGTACATTTTTCTTTGAGGTTACTCTCTATTAAAGGCTCAAAGTGAAATGGGACGCAATGGTTCCTACCTCAAAGGTGTACCAAAGCCCCAAAGGTCGGCCTACCTTAATTGTTCCTCAATTATTATGAATTTCATACGAGGTTAAGTCACGGTTTAGTCAAAGGGCTGAGTGGAAATTATGGGTGGGTGGTTGAGCTGGGAGATGACCATGGTGTGGGTCTTTGAGTATGCTGAGTTCTATTTATAGGATAGGTAAAGTTGGCTGTTTTTAGAATAAAGTCTTTGATGGGATCTTTAAAGGAAATGTCAGGTACTAGCTTTTTTTGTAGGTGGGAAAATCATTTAATGACGTCCCCAGCTCTTGGATAGAGCGGGATGGCGTATCAGACTTTTATAGACTGAAACCCCACTTGTGTTCCTTTGTTGCCTTTCATACCAGGGCCGAGTCTACCTTTCAGGAGCAGACCCTTGGCCCCAGTAGGCTTCGACCCAGCTGGGCCCCTACGGTTGCTGACAACTCCTTGAAGCGCGCGGGAATAGTACGCGTCGTCGATGACTCGGGTTCGGTCCGGATCGTTACCGGACGGTCGGACGTCGAGCTACCCATTGCTCGCCGTCCGCAGACTCGAGGTACTGGCTTAAGGGATGTAAATGGTTGTGAAGTTTGGTTTTTGTTAGGTTTGAAATCATCCAATTATTTCTCACGCTTGACTGTAGTCTGACTCAGTCTGAAGGAGTCAGACTGAATAAATGCACACTTGTGTGTTGCACAGGTTTCCTTTTCAGAAAACCCCACCGTATACTGCACCGGGTCCTTCGGTCTGGTGTCCTCCCCCAAATCTGGTGCAGGATCCTCGCGAATTTACCATGTCCGGTGAGGACCTGCTTTATGAGGAAAGGTGAGGATGCCCCGACGCCTCCAGTCAATCCTCGTGTGAATAACGGTATGACCAAAATTGATGTGAAGAAGTAAGTTGTGAAAAATAATATTTCTAGCAGACCTCTTCAGGTGCTGTCAGAATAAATGGTAGATACTGTTAGTGCAATAGTTGAGCGATTGGCTGCTGAGCTTTTTCTTTTTGTGATCGCAGGATCATGTACTCTTGTACATATTATTGACCTGCGGCTACGCCTGCGTGATAGTAGATACTTATCCCATGAGAAAACCCTCCGGGGGTAAAATATATGTTATGCTCTATTACAGGGCATCGCCTACTCGTGTACCAAGTGGTTTTATCACTTTGACAACCTTTGGACGGATCTGTTGTCAGAGAAAGAAAAAAGATGAAATCGAATGGTGGTAGGTGATCTTCTTCCTAAAGCTCCAGTTTTTCTTTTCTTTTCTTTTTATTGCATCTATACTAATACGTCATCGGGTGGCCGATACGTCATCGGGGAAGAGGCCGGTAAAACGATTTCGATCCGAGGACGAGTCGCCGAAAGATCATGCCAAAAAGACAACGCGTGTGGACGAAAAGTCAGGGCCAATTCCAATGATCCCTGACGAGACGTCCGCAGCTCAGGTCGGACCACCGCCTGGGACAAGCGTTGTGTCTTTTAAGGACGCCCTAACCAACGTCCGAGTGGGAATCCGTAATAGAGAGCCCATGTCGAACGTGCAATTGGGGCTCCTTTCTAAGGACATATTGAGGGCGATTCTTAACGCCCCTATGCCCAAAGCCCCCGAATTCAAAATTCGAATCGAGGGTTGCACTTTCAAGCCAGGATGGCTGCAAGTCGTAATCAAAAACGACTACAGCCTGAAATGGCTTGAAGAAAAAGTGGGGACACTAAAGCCGTGGCCAGAGGCGGAACTCTCGCTCATTAACGAGAAGGACCTGCCAAAAGCCAAGGTTGGGATCCTCCACTTTAAGACAGAAGATGTCATCAAAACTCCAAGAGATGCCCTTAATCTCTTGGAAAAACAAAACGACCTGCAGACTGGATTGTGGAAGGTGCTGAGCGTCAAGAAAGAAGGGGACGGAATCACGACCGCCCTTTCTATCGATGATGCCTCCATAGAAGCCTTGCGCAAACTAGACTGCAGGCCGCAATTAGGCTTTCGTAAAGTCCTAATACGCATTCGCGGCGATAATACGCCAGCGAAGGCTGAGCAGGTGGCAGGGACTAGCCAATCTGGCGCAAGGTTTTCGGCATCTGCTCAACACGCTCCTAAGGCGGGGCCGAGCGACCGGGTCTCTGGTAAAACGGCAAAGCGGCAAAACGCTAAGCCGAAACCCGGAGGCCAGGGCGTCAGGAACCGCCCCCTCGGGGCACCACCGACGAAAGGGGCTAACCGTCCCAATCGATCGGTAGCGGCGAGCCGACCGGCCAAACCTCAGGGCTGCCCTAAAGCCTCGAAGCCAAGCAGGTCGAATAACGCCGCTTAACCCACCCACACAAACACATAACACTAACACAACACAAACACACCATAACACAGACACACATGAACACACAAGTGGTGCAGATAAACCTGCATCACGCCAGAGCAGCCACGGCTGTTCTGGAAAAACTCTTCACACAAAAGAACCTTCACATCGCTCTTATCCAGGAACCGTGGCTGGCTAATACTAACACGGTGTCTGGACTGGGCTCTGCAGGTAAGGTCGCTCATCATATCGGTGGAGTCAAACCAAGAGCGTGTATACTTTTCAATAATAATATTGATTTCTTATGCATACCAGGCCTGTGCAGCGATGACCTGATTGCAGCTTATGTCAATGTCAAGAGCGGAAATGGACGCCTCATCGTGTGCTCGGCATACCTGGACGGGACGAAAACCGACCCATCCGAGGAGCTTGCAAAGGTAGTAGAGTACGCCTATGCCAACAATGCCGAGCTTCTCATTGGGTGTGACGCCAACGCCCACCATACCAACTGGGGCAGCACTGACATCAACGATAGAGGTGAGTTGCTTCATGATTTTGTACTAACTAACCGCCTCCAAATAGTTAATGAGGGATGTAAACCGACCTTTGTAACTAAATCGAGGAAGGAAGTTCTTGATGTAACTCTCGCTACTATTCACACTGCCAGGCTGATAACCAATTGGCATGTCAGTGATGAACCATCTATGTCTGATCATCGACTTATTGATTTCGCTTTGAATACATCCAACATTTGCGGAACTATCACTTTTAGGGATGCGAAAACCACGGACTGGGACTTGTACAGACGAAAGCTCCAGGAGAGACTCCTAGACGTCCCTAAAACCATACGCTCCCCTGAAACATTGGACTATGCTGTCACTCAAGTTACTGAAGCCATTACAGCCTCTTACCAAGAGAGCTGTCCTCTAAGAACTGTGAGGGACAGAAAAGTGACATGGTGGAACAAAAGGCTCGATGTTTTAAGGGAGGAATCACGTAGGTTGTTCAATAAGGCTAAATCGACTGACGACTGGGATCGGTATCGGAAAGCTTTAACTACCTATAATAAAGAAATCCGAAAGGCGAAAAGACTTTCATGGAGGAAGTTCTGCGAGGAGATTACTAAAGTCCCTCAAGGAGCCAGAATCCACAAAGTCTTATCCAAATCGCCTACGAATCAACTGGGACTCTTAAAGAAACCAGACGGTGCCTTCACTGCATCAGCGGAGGAAACCCTGAAACTTTTGGCGTCAACACACTTCCCTGGCTCGGTGATGGCACAAGACATCATCGTACCATATTCACCTCATATCCGCCTCTCCAGGCCTACAAATGAAGACTGGAGAAGAGCGGCGAGGTACTTTAGACCAAACAAGGTAGAATGGGCTATAGACTCATTCAAGCCGATTAAGTCTGCAGGTGATGACGATATCTTCCCAGCTCTCCTGCAGCAAGGGAAGACTATACTCATCCCTATCTTAATCAAAATCTTCAGAGCAAGCTTTGCCTGGGGATATATACCTGAGAAATGGACTACAGTTAAAGTCTGTTTTATCCCAAAGGCTGGTAAGAAAGACTACTCTCAACCAAAGTCCTTCAGACCAATAAGCCTTACCTCCTTCCTACTCAAGAGTATGGAAAAGGTTATAGACGAATGCATCAGGGATGGACCATTAAGGGCTAACCCTCTGCATCCGAAGCAACATGCTTACCAAAAAGGAAAATCCACAGAAACTGCTCTGTTAGAACTAACAGACAGGATCGAAAGGGCTTTGGAAGATAAACAGATAGCCCTATGTGCTTTCCTTGATATTGAAGGAGCTTTCGACAACGTCACCATAGACGCCCTTTCCAAGGGAATGAAGGCGAAAGGGATTGACGAGACAACTACTCGTTGGATCGAATTCATGCTCCTCAACAGAACTATCAGTGTTACCTTACACGGAACTACAAAAAGCTTCAAAACAACTAAAGGGTGCCCACAAGGAGGCGTTCTATCGCCACTTCTATGGCTACTCGTTGTTGACCAATTGCTGGTTGAAGCCTTTAAAAGAGACTTAGATGTACACAGTTATGCTGACGATGTGGTGGCTTGTGTTATCGGCCCCTGTCACAGCACGGTATCATCTATACTGCAAAGATCTCTGAACGTTATAAACACATGGTGCACAGAGAACAATTTATCGGTTAACCCGAGTAAAACAACAATAGTCCCCTTTACTAGGAAGCGAAAGTTGGACAAACTTGTAACGCCCACTGTAAAGGGGACTCGCATACCATTCTCCAATGAGGTCAAGTACCTGGGCGTAACTATCGACCAGAGACTGACCTGGAACACTCACATTAATAATGTGATTCAAAAGGCTAAAATAGCTTTAGGAATATGCTGTCGCTTAGCAGGGACGAAATGGGGCCTAAACCCTAAAATCGCCCTGTGGTTGTACACCGCTATAGTTAGGCCGATAATAACGTATGCCTGCGTAGTATGGTGGAGGAAAACATCCCAAGTGACAGTCATTAACAAACTTAATGGTTTGCAGAGACTTGCATGCATTATATCAACAGGGGCCATGTCTACAACACCAGGAGCTGCTCTAAATGCCCTGCTTAACCTTCCGCCACTTCATCTATTAATTGCGAAGGAGGCGAAAGCGGGCATGTATAGAATAAACAGCACTGGCAAAGTAAACTGGCGCTCTCAAGCACTGAGATCGCTACACGAATCAGTGCTTGAACACGATCAGCTAGCTATGACAACAGACGTCATGCTTCCACAGTGTAGCTTCACAAGAAATTACACAGTGGAACTGCCGAGCAGAGAGGATTGGGCAAGCAACCTCATTACTTGCAAGGCTGGAAGCCTGATCTGGTTTACAGACGGATCCAAAATGGGTGAGAATGTAGGATGTGGAATATTTGGCATTAGCCCGAAATTCAGCAAAAGCTTGAATCTGGGTAAATATGCCACCATATTCCAAGCGGAGGTATACGCCATTATAGAATGTGCGGAAGCCAACCGTCAACGAAACTACATAAATCAATTAATTCTGATTTACTCAGATAGCCAGGCAGCTCTTAACGCCTTGAACTCGAATACAATAAATTCGAAACTGGTAAAAGACTGCGTTAACAAACTAAATGACCTGGGGCAAAGGAATAAAGTTATTCTGAGATGGGTACCGGGTCATTCTGGAATTACTGGCAATGAAAAAGCCGACGAACTTGCAAGGACTGGGGCTCAGGGTCATCAGATAGGACCAGAACCTTTCTGTGGTATCTCAAAGAACCAGGCCATGCAGACCCTTAAGGGCAACCTATTTGGCGATTCAAAAAAGCACTGGTTGTTACAACCAGGACTGCTACACGCCAAATCTCTAATAGAAGGCTACTCACAGAAACGAACTGCCGAGCTTCTTGAGCTTAGCAGGACGAACATTTGTGCGATAGCCCGCGCCTTAACCGGGCACTGCAAATTAAACAGGCACCAATTTCACATGAAACTGAGTGACACTGATGTTTGCAGGTACTGTAATCAGGAGAGGGAGACGCCTAAGCACCTGTTGTGTGAATGTGGGCCCCTTATCCACAAACGGAGTATCCATCTGGGTCGACACATTATTCGCCCGGAGGAGATTAAAACTCTCAAAGCTAGGAGTATTCTAGACTTCCTGGAAGCCTCCCGGCTAAAAGAGTTACTCTAACAAGGTGGCGAGTCACAATAGATCTTTTAGGTCGCAGTGACTACATCTCCTACACTATGGGAGATGCATAGCCCCTTTTCTTCAAAAATAATAATAATCTATACTAATATTATAAAGAGTAAAATGTTTTTTTTTTGTTTGTAGTGGGTAATCTCTGGAAATACTGGTCCGATTGGTAAAATGTTTTTCACCGATAGAAAGCTGCTTTATTCCTGAGTGACATAGCCTATATTTTAAGTATGCGGGCGCAGCTGCGGGTAAAAGCTAGTTTAAAATATAGATACAAAGAATAGATTTTTGGAACATCTAGTTTTTTTTTTACAAAGAACTCTATGTATGTACCTACCTCAAAGACATTAAACATATACTACCAATAGACAGGACATACGACATAGCGAACAAAATTCTTATCCGAGACTTGTTACTAAAGTAGTAACAAGTCGCTATCACCTGACTGTCAAGTCGCCTTTATGTCCGCTATACGTACCAAAAGAAAATATTTTTAGGAGAAATATTTTAATTAGAAAATATTTTTTTATTAATAGTTGCGCATTGCACCATTGTAAATCGTATTATGGCAAAACGACTGGACCTAACTCCAGTTTATTTTCGTAAATATTTTTCGTTTTCACTGAAGCACAGGATGACAGCTTTTCTAAGACATTTTTTCTGATGGCCGCTCTATTGTATCTATTTAATCTTTTGAGCTACCTACTTCCTGCTACCTAAACAATCACTATTACTCAACATTCTCATCATAACAAACTTCAAAAACTCATTAAACATAACAATTGTTTACAAAACATCTGTAGTTAGTCCTTCCCCTTGCTCAATAATTAATTTTCTCATAATAAAACGTTAATAATCCTCCGCATTACGAACAGTTGCTTACCCTAGTGTAAATATTTACAGAGCGTCATGTGTTTGCAGTGATTTTGTATCGTAAATCTCTTCAAAGGTTGTCTTTTAAAATATGTGGCGATGTGACGGTGTTACCACGGTAATATAACGGTATTCTCTCTTGTGATGTGAGCAGATGTAACCTTCTCGTCATCATCCGCCCTATTTTTTTTTTCATGGTGGGGAAAATCGTTCAATGCCACTACCGCGGAGGAGGGCGGAGTGGGAGATAGTGTCATACTCTTACTGACTAAGTCATGTGTTTGCTATGATTTTGTATCGTAAATCTCTTCAAAGGTTGTCTTTTAAAAAATGTGGCGATATGACGGTGTTACCACGGTAATATAACGGTGTTCTCTCTTGTGATGTGAGCAGATGTAACCTTCTCATCATCATCCGCTCTATTTTTTTTTTCATGGTGTGAAAAATCATCCAATGACAACTCCCGCGGCGGAGGGCGGAGTGGGAGATAGTGTCTCTTACTGACTAAAAACCCACCCCGTTTCTTCTAGCCTTCATACCGGGGCTCGAGCTCCCATTCGGATAACCCTGGCCCCAGTGGGCTTCGACCCGGTTGGGCCCCTGCTGTTGCTGACAACTCCTTGAGGCGCGCGGGAACAGTGCGCGCCGTCGACAACTTGTGCTCGATCTGGACAGTTACCGGACGGTCGGACAGCGAGCTACCCATGACTCGCCGTCCGCGAGCCTGCGCCTACGGTGGCCGGAAATCGGGATCGGAATCCCGGCGGCGGTGGGGGCGCCGTTGCCTGGTGCGGTCGGCCTCCTCCTTTGCTAGCATTATTGCTTCGCAGAAGGAGGCGACCGCCTGCCACTCCTCCTCACTCCGGACCATGGCCTGAACCAAACCCCGGCGCGTGAGGTCTCCGCCGCCGATCGCCCCCACGAGGGCACGGCGATGCTCCACCCAAGCAGCACCTCGACTGTATGATCCACCGTGTCCTCCAGGCGTTCCGCACAGTGGTGACACTCGGGCGTCACTTCCGCACAAATCCAGTACAGGAACCTCCCGAACTTGCCATGTCCGGTGAGGACCTGCGTCATACGGAAGGTAAGGACGCCGTGAGGTTTTTAAATAATTGTGGCGTGCCCAACCTCCCGCTCTTGGAGGGAGCGTAAGGCTGTGTGTGTGTCAGACTTTTACCGACTAAAAACTCACTCCTGTTCCTTCTCTGCCTTTCACACCAGGGCCAGTTTTCGTTTCAGAAGCGAACCCATGGCCCCCGTATAGTTTCTTTTTACTTCCAGTTCTGTTTCATACAAACAATACCATACCTCCTCACTCCTCATCCGCAAACTCATAATAACACTAGTGTTTAACAAACAACGAATCCATAAACAATAAAGCTTCCATTTATATCATAACCAATACTTATCGTTACGAGCAACGCCATCTGTCGACAGATTTGAACACCCAACGAGCACCAAATTACCAAAACACTTTAGTCTTCAAAACTCTAAGCGACTTTGAACCGTGAGCAATGGAGTTAGGGTTGGTGGTTGGATTTTTGTAGGTGAATAAATATGGTTGCAAAATATTAAAGTCAAATGTAGTGATGAATCGCGGGTGGCCATACCAGCTGCGATGACACCGATGCGCGGTGAGCGCTAAAATGTGTTTTGAGTCTAGGGGTTGTTTTAAACCTGTATGTAGAAAAACAACTTCATGTAGAAAAAAAAAACAGCAACTTACTAGGTTCAGATGCAGTAGTGGCCACAAGTTCATGGTTTTTTTTAACTGTAAGATGCAGATTGATCGTTTTGTACCTATGACATTCTCAAAGTCATATAAGTAAGTACTACATATTTATTTATTAGCCGTCATCATCCTTACCCTTATCATCGGGCCACATTGTGGGAGGCCTTCCAATGCTACGTCTTCCAGTACCTAGGTACGCGGTCGCCACTTCATAACTTATCGACCCCATCAACCGACATATAATAACAGACGATGGTCGTCGGTCGATATTTTATTTTTGTTAACGGGTGAAAGGTTCAAGGCGCCTCTAAACTTCTTACAAACCCTTACTTTACCCTTTTTAACCGACTTCTAAAAAGGAGAAGGTTCTCAATTCGCATGAGAAATTATTTTTTTGTTGGAAAGGGTATACTTTCCATAGTCACCAAGTTGTGATCTGATTATGGAATCTTGGCGACAACGAGGGTGGTTTTTTTTATGTCTAATTTAAGTAAGCGATTACTTTGTTTCTTCATGAACATAGTGTGCCAAATAAAAAGGTTTTTTTTTAGAAGAAGCAGCAGCATTTTAGCGGCCCGCCCGACCTACTAACTAGCAAGCAGGAATCAAATCCACTATGATCCGATTCATTAAACACTTGCGCGAAACAAGTGGCCGTAATAGGATTACGTTTGATTCGGCACTATCATGCACGTGGTGGAAGAAATTATATTAATTTTACTCCCTTTCAATCAAACTCAATCAAGGAATACTTGTAATAAACTAGCTTTCACCCGCGGCTTCACCCGTATACATAAAATACAGCCTAGGCATGGCCCTCAGGAATAAAGCAGCTTTATATCGATGAAAAATTTTTAGCTATCGGGCCAGTAGGTACTTTCAGAGATTATCTCCTACAAACAAAAGCACAAAATTTACCTCTTTATATTAAGTGTAGCTAGTGGTAGATATTTGTCTGAATTTCTGCAACTGATATTATTATATTGCCATTTAATCGTATGATCACATTTAAACAAAAACTGGGCCAGAGCGAGTGACACAGAGGGTTCCGTTCAAACTTACCTACAGAAACAGTTCAATTCCCGAATTGAATTAGGAAGATTTTTCTGAAGTTTTTTTTGTGATGTGCTGTTGTCAGTTTATTTTTTTATTTTATTATTGATAGTCTTGGGTTTGACCACCATCTCGCCTGATGGTAAGTGATGATGTGGTCGACAATGGAGCACGCTTGCCTAGAAGTAACCTATTCACTCTAGACTTAAAGACTCCCAAGCTGTAGCTATCTCCCTCCATGTGCTGGCGGTGGAGGCAAGGGCGAACCTCAACGCAGCATTATCCCAGGGCAAAGATATATCTTTGTACTGGATAAAGGCACATGCTGGACTAGAAGGAAACGAACGTGCAGACCACCTGGCGAAAGAAGCCGCATTAAATCTAAAAAAGAAGCCGGATTACGACCGCTGCCCGGTTTCATTCGTCAAGAAACAAATCCGTACAGAGTCGATTGACGAGTGGAACCGGAGGTATAGGGAAAGTGAAACCGCTTCAGTGACAAAGATCTTCCTCCCGGACGCCATTGAAGCTTTCCAAATAATAAAGAGAATAAAGCCTGCGGGAGTGTTGACACAAGTCATGACTGGGCACGGTGGGTTCTCCGAATACTTCAAGCGTACGCTTCAAGCGTAAGGAGAGCCCATCATGCATCTGCGAACCGGAAGCGGTCGAATCGGTGCCGCACATAATGTATGACTGTCCTGTCCACGAGGCGGAGAGAAGAGACCTAGAAATAAAACTAGAGACAGAAATAAATAGGAACACAACTAGGGATATTATGATTAATAGAAAATTAAGACCATGTTTGTTAGATTACTGCCAGATAATAGCCAATAAAGTAATTAAAAGAAACAAAGATTGAAAAATTATGCTTTCTATAATATATAGGTATATATATAAAAGTTAAGCATAAAATTACATCAGACAGTTCACAATACAAAATTTTCAAAATAATACACAATATAAACGAAAGAATAATAAAAAACATAAATGCCAGATAATATCTCTCTGACCATGTTAGGGGACACAATAGTACTATAAATAAAAAAAAAAAAAAAAGCTGTAGCTATCAGGAAACACAGACTCCGGCAGGGAATTCCACTCCTTGGCTGTACACAAAATAAATTTATTCCCAAAACGCTTTGTGCGTATGGGTGGGATGTCAACCCTAAATTTGTGTTAAAAAACCTTATTTCATGCAAAATTTCAGGATTCTATATCAACGGGAAGCCCTTTGAATTTCGATCCCCATGAGAGTGTCGAAATACACGTTGTTTTCTGCTGTTTATGCCACATCTTTTATTTTTGTTTACTCGGAAGTTTGATTTTTTCACAGCTTCAAGGAACCGCAGACCTGAGTATATGTTTTTAATTTCAATTCGATATTTCTAGGCCTTCTCGAGATAAAGGGTCTTGAACTCTTGACAGACAGACAGACAGACGGACAGCAAAGTGATCCTACGGACAGCAAAGTGATCCTATAAGGGTTCCATTACTTATTTTTGAAGTACGAAACCCAAAAAAAACCGGCAAAGTTTCTTTATATTTGTGACTCTATAGACATTACCTAATAGGTAATAATTATTCCCCTTGTTACTTTAGACATTCTACACAGAGAAACTTTGGAAATTATCTTTCATTCGAGTTCTTACTTTGACTTTGGCGTTTCTAAGTATGAATTTAAAAATAAATTCATTGTCTAGCAACTAAGCTAACGATTTTTTTTAGATTTTCCCGCGATTTTTGTTCAACACTTGAAAATTTATAAAAAAAATGTTTTTTTTTTAAACGTGATAGTGATAGCATAGCATTTTTGGCCTTATAATGTTCCCATTGGTGGGACTCCGGCCATCTCACTAGGAGAGGGAGGCCGTAGTCCACCACACGGGACCAGTGCGGGATGGTAGATGACACATGCCTAGTTTTTTTTTTTTAAACGTTATACTAAATTAAAATTACTTTTTTATATATGTTTGCCTTTTTATTTACGGCTGAAACTTTTTCTGGCTGGATAACCATCAAAACCCTTATACTTTGTAAAGTTATTCTTATTCGATTGCTCACTTTCTTTTGCAATTAGGTATGAAAGGTACCATGTGTAGTCACAGCTTTGCAGCATTTGCAGCTGCAAACTTTTTCGATTTTACACTTCAAAATCAATTTTATTGAACTTCAACCTCACAGACAAGACAAAATTAATATTTATTTATGCATCCAATAAAACCATAATAATCCCACGCGATTCGGGAACATCACGCCCAAGCCATTTGGGGGTTAACAGAGGGTGTCCAAACGGTTGGGTATTTTGTCAGGACAGACCATAAATTAGAGTATTAGTATCTATTGAATATTATTGATATTTGTCAGTTAAATTGGGCTACTTGTGGCATATGGACACACTATTAATAGTTATGATGGCTTTTGCCAGTTTTATTGAAAAGAGTTTGTATAAAGTAGGGTAGACCAATATGTGGTCGGATGATTTGCATTTATTTGACAATACGTACCTAAAGTCCATGGACCGATGGCCAGGGCCTCAAGTCTGCTATTACAATAGTGTCAGAATGGTCGATCATTGTTTTCTTATTGATTGATTTTGACAAGTTTTGGTAAACTGCTAAATGGGCGTCATTATGACTTTATGGTCAACCACTGACAATCCATTAAAAGAAAAGGCATAGAATGATAATCATGTAAAAATAACAAATCAATGTCTGACGTATGCGACAATCTGCCAAAATTTTAACAGTTCCTTTGATCATTGAACTACAATTAGAATGTCATTGTGCAGTTATTGCTTTTAATAAACTCGATATACCTAGTCATTTTACCACAACTCTATTGCGTGACCATTGATCGATCAATGATCGATGGTTATGAATTAGCAGATTACGAACTTTTAGCAAAATGACGTGTTGGAATGACGATTTTATAAAAATAGCAGACTTTGGCCCCTGGTCAGGGTCGCGGGTGACGCACAGGACCGGTCGTTATGGCGACGTTTGGGGGAGGCCTATGTCCAACAGTGAAAGTCTTTTGGCTGATATGATGACGTACCTAAGTCCTGCATACTCCTGTGCTACGGGATTGTTCGAAAGTGGTACCATAGCCCTGAAACGCAAAGGGCAAGAAATGGAACACAGGCGGGTTTCATTCGGTAAAAATCTGACACTCGCGACAGTGCTATCCAAAGCGGGCAGGCCTATTGGGTTCCGTTTTTTTGAGGTACGGAACCCTGAAAAGAACCCAAGTAGTTACCATTAAATTACTAACTGGCAATAAAAAATCTTTAGAACTTCATCAAAAGTGTTACCAACCTAATAAACTTTCCTAAACTATGCTCAATCATTGAAAATATTCACGAAAATAATATCTTACGGGGTCTGTGAGACAATGGGGTTTTATCAATTTCAACTCAAGTGAGTTGGTGAATTATATTTTTTTGACTGTATCA
The DNA here is from genome assembly GCA_949319445.1 of Mythimna lalbum. NCBI lineage: Eukaryota > Metazoa > Arthropoda > Insecta > Lepidoptera > Noctuidae > Mythimna > Mythimna lalbum. The sequence continues at coordinate 17,363,565 of OX439360.1, forward strand.
AAATTGTCATAGAATTTCCAAACTTCTAACTTCCCAAAATCCCTAATGTTAAAATTAAAAGTCATCGTAATCTAACTCAAATAGTTTGATTAATGTGTTTAAACAGATTTAGCTATTTGTGGTCATTATTGTGTTATTGTGGTCAGTGTGGGAACTGTACGGTTATTGTATTGCTATTATTATCTATAATTTACTTACATTTAAACAATTTTGGTTTTGGTTTAAAATTAAAAAAAAAAAAATGTGAATGGATGGAGGGAGAGAGGGAGGCCAAAGAAAAGATGGATGGATTTTGTGAAAAGTGATATGAACGAAAACCGGAGTTGATGATAGCCTGACTAGTGACAGAACAGAATGGAAGAAAAAACGTGTTACCCTGACCCCAAGTAATATGGGATAAGGGCAGGAAGAAGAAGACTTAGATTTAAACAATTTTAATACCTTTCTAATATAGAGACGGAATTTTTTTATTTTTGTGTCTATGTTTGTAATGAATAAACTCAAAAACTACTGTCCGATTTCAAAAAGTATTTTACCATTGGAAAGCTACATTCACCCTGAGTAACATAAGCTATATTTATTGCCCGAGCAAAGCCGGGACGGGCCGCTAGTAAAATATAAATTAGGTAGGTACATTTTAGAAAATATTTATTTTACAAAAGTATAATCATAAAAACCATTATAATATTTATAGAATATTTTTTATAATCTAAAGTACCGAAGCAAGAGAAGATGCTCCGACATCTTTTTGACCTTAGGTACACAGATTTGAAAGTTTTTCGTTTCATACGAAATTATTTTTCCTAATTCAACTGTTTCAAATTTAAATGTATGTGTGAGGTAAAAATAAACTGTTCTTTTTCTTTCTTTCAACGATTTGTTTACACAACACAAAAGTCCGCCACAATCTAGCCCGTCGCTACGAAAATTCACCCGAGACCCGCCGACGGATAGCGGCCGCGGCGGCATTTGAAAACGGAACGACACGACGGATTGTCCGATCCAATTTGGATTTTTGTAAGTGATAATAACTTGCTTGACGGCCCACGGTCCCACCTCATGGTCAGCAGTGACGCAATCGTTGTGGTTCTTCACTCTATCTAGCTTTAAAGACAGCTAAATTAGAACCGAACGGGAAGAAAGAGTAAATTGTTTCAGTCTATCGATGAACGCGATCACGATCTACATTAAAAACAAAAACAAATCTTCATAACTTGACGTTAGATAAATCATCAAAGACAAAAAAAATAAATAAAAAAAAGTAAAAGTCAAAAGATTTTTTTTCCGCTCTCAATATAAAATTTTCAACAATCAAATGCTCCACACAACTTTAAATGGCATGAAATCAAATAAAAACGAGCGATACACAAATAATACCGTTTTAAACGCGCCACTCGTGATAAACAATAGGTTATGTTGGCGCCAAAACCGGGGCCCGTTGCCGACACTTGACCATCTGTGATTTTTTTTTATTCAATGCAATGGCAATGGTCGATTTGCGTTCCGTTTTAAGGACTTTTTTATTTATCAACCTGTTCGAGAAAATTGGCTGTTTGTTTCCTAAAACATCTATTTAAATTGAAAATAAGTATCTCAAGTGCTTATCTAGGAAACAACAAGATTTGAGCCAAACATACATAGTTACATACATACAATGCAAGTTAATAAAAAGCTTGTAATAAAAAGAGGACCCCTTGTCCTACAAATACAACAGAAATAATCTTATATCTTTAGAAAAATTAACATAAAAATTATATTTATGTATACTTACTTAATGTGCTTGTAATAAAAACTTAGGTAATACCATCCTCATAAATCACTTTGTCTATTGGTGCAAACCCCATGAAAAAATCTTTCAGCAGTTTTCGAGTTAATCACGAACAAACATGCAGTCAGACACAAATGTGGTGAGCGAGATTGTTATTGGTAACCAATCCACTTAAGACGCCAAAAACCATAGCCCTATATCTTAGTTTTCCATATAGGTATGTCGCAATAGTTTCCCACCAACCGAGGGTTGTCTTTGGATGCAGTAGTAGCACAACGCATACAGGGGTAATCGCCGGTTGATACCACGTTCCATTAAAAGCATCAAAGCGGTCTCTGTCTACGAGTTGGTTTCGACTTCTCGTACGCCAAAGGTTCAGGACCCCAGGGTTCTGAGATATATTGACATATCATAATCATTTATTTGATGTGCAGCGGTGGAAGGCTTCCAACAAGGTAGACCGATGACCTGGTCAGGGTTGCGGGAATCCGATGGATGCGTGCCGCACAGGACCGGTCGTTGTGGTGACGCTTGGGGGAGGCCTATGTCCAACAGTGGACGTCTTTTGGCTGATATGATGTTATTTGATGAAGAGACTTGCCTATTAAATGTATTATAATCGACATAGGTTAGGTTACATATAGGTATGCGGTAGAACTTTTGTGGCGGCACTTAAAAGTCACCTAAAACTCTGCTGACGCCCCGACACCTGACGCTGTGTTATGTTTAGTGTAACTCGAGGTTCCTTAACACGTATTGTTAATTGTTATTCGAGGAACACAAATAAAATTGTTATTTTAATTGAGATAAGAGTCGGTAACAATGCAGTTTTGTTATAGTTATAGACTTATAGTGCTGTGTCGAGGTTTAAATATGTACCTAAAGCTAGTCGACTACTAACGACTATACCTACTCTGTTCAAAATAATCTACACTAATTTAATAAAGAGGTAATGTTTGTCTGTTTGTTTGTAGGAGGTAATCTCTAAAAGTGCTGGTCCAATATTGCTAATTTTTTTCACCGATAGGAAGTTGCTTTATTCCTGAGTGATAGGCTATTTTTTATGCGCGAGCAAAGCTGCGTACAAAAGCTAGTATTAGATATTTATGAAAACCTTTTGTTACTGTCCGTTCAACCAAAGATTTTATATAATAATAATAATTTTCCACAACTATCACACAACGCGGTCTATTCCCAAGCTAAGCAGAGCTTGTGTTATGGGTACTAGACAACTGATAAACATACTTATATATTTCTAAATACATACATATTATAGATAAATTACACCCAGACACAGAACAATGATCGTGCTCATCACATTAACCAGGTTGCCTGGAAGAGATCGCAGAAAGCGATAAGGCCGCCAATTGTATGTTTTAAATATAAGGCTCAAATGTGTGTAATTTATTATCTTGGTGTACAATAAAGTATATATAAATAAATAAATAAATAAAAATAAATAAACATTTGTCCTGGGTGGGAATCGAACCCACGACCTCCGGCATAGCAGTCAGGGCCACTAACCACTAGACCAACAGGCCAGTCAAAACAGTATATCCTACTAGTAGACGGTTCAACCGATTTTGACATTTATTACGTTGTTGGCCCAGTTGTAGCAGCCTCAACTTACCAGTTGCGGTAGGTCACGGTTTTAAACCCAGCCAGACACATTACTTTGTGTAATTTATTTTCTTACCCCTGTTCTCGAAACTGCAAAGGAAAACATTATAATGCCGGTTTGGCACGACTGAGTAAGATATTCAGTTGTCCGTCTTAATTTTCTGTATTGCCAACAGTCTGCCCATGTAACCTAGTGCTAAAGACTCAGCATAATATGGCTCGCAGAATAATTGAAAAACCTAATCTCTAGTCGTCATTTTAAGGTAGGTAGGAAATTATCAAAAACCACACGGTCTGTGTCCTTCAGTTGCTCTTTGCGTTCATCAGGAGTATATGGATCACTACGCGCTGTCGATGACTGGGGCTCGGTCCGATCGATTACCGGAATAGCGGACGGTGAGCTACCTATTGCTAGACGTCCGCAAGCCTGCATCTTTTCGCCTTCGAAGAACTTCCACGGTCTTCACCAGGTTACTGTTAGGTACATTATAAGGGAAGAGATCAACTCAATGTCATCAGCGAGTTATGCGGTCGCGTGACTCCAGAGTCTTTGGACCCTATCGGCCATCCGTTTTAATCTAGAAGAATCGATTCCACGTCTTTAGGTAGGTATCTCATCAATATCATAATCATTTCAATTGGTAGACTTCCACGGCTGGACATAGGCCTCCCACCAAGTGTCATCACAACAAACGGTCCTGTGGTACCTATAATAATTCATCTAAACAATTACCTCCACAATTACACACAAATAAAACCTACATACCGTCCCTTTCAAGTTATTAAACAGCAACAATGAATTCAAACAAATTAAACATTATTTAAGTGTAATGCATTTTATTGTCAGCACTTTACTGACTAGTGAGGGGACGCGAGGGATTAGAGCATTGCTTGCAATAAAGGGGCGGTTTTGATCGCAGCTCGTCAGGGGTGAAATTTATAACTGTGGTCAATTGGTGTGTGATGAACGCTTTTATTAATATCTTGTGAAGTTTTTTCATCTTGATATTATTATTAGTTTCTGGATCTAATTTTTCTTGGTTTAAACAAGAATAAGATTATCTATAGGTTTTACTTCTAATTCATGAATCCCCAAGCGATCACCGGTGGCCGCGCATCTATTGTCTTACTATTGTGTCTCTAATTGACGGTATCTGAAGGGCTAAAACAGGCACCTAGGTTTGGAGCTGGGAGCTGCGTAAGTGTAAGTATTGAATCTTGAAACTTTTATAAAAACTTGCAGCTAACCTTAGAATCTAAATTTTGCTTCGAGTCAAGTGAAACAAAGCGCTTTCAAAAGATGTGGGCCGTACGAAATATAATCTGGTAGTACCACTAGTGCCATCTATCGCCCTAAGATTGAAGTAATACCGGCTGTCATTGAAACTTGTTTGTAATGATAAGTTGCGTAAAATGGAACAGCGTTTTTCCGTTTAGAAATTGGAAAAATCCAACGGCCTGCACAACTTAAGTTTTTTTTTTATCAAAAATCAATTCAATAGTACTCAATCTTCATAAAAAAATAACTTGCATAGTCCACAAGACGAAGACCAATATTACATTAGAATCAATGATTTTTTTGTAGATGTAAAACTTTCAAAGTAAGCATACTTTTCAATAATTTCTGAACGTTTAGTCCTACGTCATTGTTTTGAATGGTGACATACGTCAGTGCACATGTCAATGTCAACTCGTGTGACATGACAGTAAGTAAGTAAAACAAACGACCAGAGTAAAATAAGCGCAAATGGTTCACTATTTTTATTGAAAACTATGAAACTAAACATCAATACTTACATACAATATCTCTTACAGCTTACATATAGCCAGAAGTAGCTGTAAAAAGGTTATACTTTACTCAAGAAAATAGTCATCAGAAAAAACGCAAAGCCTGGGTAATTATTTCTTCTTTTAGCCCGAGATTGCCTCTATGGCTTTTAGCGGCTGCTATTGATCCAAGGGGCCCAGCCGGGCCGAAGCCTACTGGGGCCCATGGGTCGTCCGGAAAGGAACCCTGAGGTCCTGGGGCGCAAGGCAAAGACGGTACATAGGAGCAGGTTTTAGTCAGTAAACTAGTCTGACACGCCCTCGCACTTTTTTACAACCTATTAAAAAAACAAAATAGTTGCTGCAATAGCAGCGGGTTCTATTGTATAAATTAAAATGCCAACTTACTTTTCTTAATATTATCATCATCATCATTTCAGCCGAAAGACGTTGGACATAAGCCTCCCCCAAGTGTCGCCACTGTGAGCGGTCCTGTGCGTCTTGCATCCATCGGATTCCCGCAACCCTTACCAGGGCCTCAAGTCTGCTATTACAACAGTCTCAGAGTGGTCTATCATTGACTTCATAATTGTTGATTTTGACAAATTTTGGTAATCTACTAATATAATGGCGTCATAATGACTTTCCAATGGTCAACCACTGACACTTCATTGAAATGGCGCATCCACACATGCCCGGCGGCACGCGCGGCTTTTGGTTGCCGGCGGCAGTTTGCTTGCGGCTTCGATACGGAGTGGTAGTGTTGTCGTATAATTTCATAGAAGTAAATAACAAAATGACAGAATTTAACTGGGATGATAGTGCAGTACTTTTATTAATAGAAAAGTATCAAGAAAATGAACCATTGTGGAACCCAAGGCATATGGATTTCAAGAATCGCAACAAAAGAAATGATGCTATTAGGGATATTGCTTCTGTGTTCAACATAGCATCATCAGAAATTGAGAGTTTTCTCTCAATTTCTGAAGAATTTATCCAGCCATTATTTTCGAGAAAAACGCAAATATGAAGAATCTAAAAGGAGTGGATCTGGACGGGAAGATGTTCAATTGCCGAAATGGTTTGCTTATAAGGCGTTATCATTTCTTAGTGACAAGAATGCAACGGTACCGACTCTGAACAGCCACGCACCTATTGTAAGTACCCATAAAATTTTTATAATCAAGTAGACTAGTTTGTCGCCTATTGATCTAAATTCGTCCATAATTAATTTAAAATACATATTTCATTAAGTAATATTTTCGTAAATAGGGCTACAAAGATTTTTTCTCACGTATTAATATTAGATACCTACTACCTACAACCCGGTAACAATATATAATACCACGGAGAGCGGACGAGCATACTCTCGTATTTGAACCTTATGCAGTCGGCAAAACGCTCACCGAAAGCGAAGTATTCGGGCATAAGCGCTCATCAAGAGTGTAGGTATAGGCGTCATCAATGGTGACTGTATACATGTAATGTTTATAAGCTTGGTTTTTAGGGTTCCGTACCCAAAGGGTAAAACGGGACCCTATTACTAAGCCTCCACTGTCTGTCTGTCTGTCTGTCTGTCAGTCTGTCTGTCTCCAGGCTGTATCTCATAAACCGTGATAGCTAGAAAGCTGAAATTTTCACAAATGATGTATTTCCGTTGCCGCTATAACAAAAAATACTAAAAATAAAAATGAAAAAATATTAAGGGGGTCCCCATACAATAAACGTGTGAAATCGCAAATTATAACTTTGTTATTTTATTATTATATATTTGTATGAAAAACAAAGTTATTTTTTGTTGCCGAAAAATGTTTGTATTTTGGCTAGTTGTAGGTAATAGATACGTTCATTTTTCATAGATAATGGTACGGAACCCTTTGTGGGCGAGTCCAACTCGCACTTGGCCGGTTTTTATTAAATATTTACATACTGATTAGATATTTCAAAACATAATGTTAAGCTTGTTTGCAATTATTTATAAGATTTCCTTTTTATTTTCAGTCTTCTCAAGTTAATATCACTCCCCAGACTACGCTACCTTCGACAAGGAGGTCACGAAAGCGAAACATAGAGGGAGATCCTGAAGTTGATGAAGCTTTGCAATTACTGAGGGAGATTACATCTAATGCAAGGCAACGCGATGATGCTGCTATATTTGCAGACTAGTATAAGTAGCAAGTTGAGGAAGATGGATCATTACACGATGTGTACAGTACAACATCAAATCCAGAATATTGTCTATGAAGCAGAAATGAGAATGGGTCCGATGAATTTTGATACCAATAATACTACTCAGCCTCTTCGTTATCAAAATGTTCGTCCAGGATACTTCACAGGCCAACCTACAACGTCAACTATGTCACCATCGCCCTCAACTTCGCGCTCTTACTCTGTTCAATCAGACTATGAAATGCAAAATAGCCCAGATGTCAACACAAGTGACAGTCTGTAACAAGTCTTGGAAAATAATTTAACCGAAAATAGTGTTATAGAAGTGTTAAGAAATGTTTCTGATTCCTAAATAAAACAATTATTTGAATAATCATATTTTATTTCTTTATAACATTATAATTGATATTGCCAAGGAAGCTGACCTTGTTCCGATAGAAAATAACATTTTAGCTCATTTCTAATTACACTTGGTTCTACATTTAGAGCGATCTGCGGAATATTTTGTTGCTCTTCGTTCAAAACTCCATCAGTAGTTCTTTCATTTCTCTTCATAAAATTATGCAGATGCACACAAGCCATCACGACAAGTTTTGCTTTCTCATTTTGTAAGCCAATGCGTGAATGTAAAATTCTGAATTTATTAGATAAAATGCCAAACGCGTCTTCTACAACCATGCGCCCGCGACTAATTCTATAATTAAAAACCCTCTCAGGTGATCCTTTTGCATGATATCCAGAAAATGGTTTTATTATATTCTGTGAGATGGGGAAAGCATCATCACCGATGAAATAAAAAGGTACAGGTGTATTTCTCCCTTGTAATGGAATCGCTTGTGGCAGACTTAAAGTTCCATCTCGTATCATATCAAATAAAGTTGAATTGCGTAGAACTCCACCATCAGATATTCTGCCCTGACATCCAATGTCCACGTATAAAAAGTTATAATTGGCATCGATTAAAGCTAGCAAAACAATACTGAAATATGACTTATAATTAAAAAACTCAGAACCGCTATTAATTGGACATGAAATACCGTGTATATGTTTCCCATCGAGGGCACCTACGCAATTAGGTACATTCCATTTCTGCATGAAACTCCGAGCCACTGATAGCCATTCTTCCTGTGTATTCGGCATCTGTAAAATAAAATTGTTTGTGATATTTGTGTGTGTAGTTCTAGTTATATGTATGTAAAATGTGTGTGAAGTTCCAGGTACAGTATAAAATCATAGATATTATAATTCGACTAGGAATAGATATGTTACTTAGGAAGGTTCAGTTTCTAACTACCTAAAGTGTTACGGATATTTGTACTTACCCTTAAATAATTGGATAATGTAGATACCAACGCTTGACAAACATCTGGAATTATTAAAGAAATAACTTGTGGAGACACTTTAAACAGCGTACCGAGTGAAAAATAAGAGTCTCCTGTAGCCAGGTATCTCAAAGTAATTGCTAGTCGATCGGAAGCTGACACAGCATTTCTCCAGCGGGTGTCAGTTTTTGATATCATGGGTCCAGTTAAATTCAGTAATATTTCAAATTCTTCACTAGAGATCCTTAGAAAAGTGTTAAATTTCGAACGAATATTTCTTCGGTTTATGTCATCCTTTCTAAAATCTTCAAGTATCAGGGACACATTAGGCCTATTTCGTAGACTTGGTCTGACCCAATATCTTCGTTTGATTTTGCGGTTCTTTTTACGAATAATAACATACAACACTACACTTGCGATACACGCAACTATATCATAGTCCAACATCTTTCAATCCTACGTACACGACTAACTTCGACGAAAGTCACAACACTACTGCGAAAATTGCAACCGCATCTGCAGGCCGCCGGCAACCGCCGGTAAAGCCGGCGGCCTGCATTCAGCGGCAAGGCGGTCTGAAACCCGGCGGCATGTGTGGATGCGCCATTAAAATGGTAATCTCGTACATAATGACAAATGAATATCTGACGTATGTGGTAATTTGCAAAACTTTTGACAGTTGTTTTGATCAGTGACCTACCATTAGAACGTTATTGTGCAGTTATTGGTTTTAATAAGCTCGATATTGTCATTCTACCACCACTTTATTACGAGACCATTGACCGATCAATGATCGATCATTATGATTTAGCAGATTACGAACTTTTAGCAAAATGACAATGGGATCGTGTTGGAATGACGAATTTATAAAAATAGCAGACTCGGACCCCTGGTCATCGGCCCACTATAACACTATAATATTATATCCATAGATAAGAATCTGTATTTTCTGAATACATACCTAGATATGATGACAATGTTAGACTTACAAAAAAAAAATAACCTGTTGTCTCATATAATTTAATGTTCATATTTATGATCATCTTTTGCGGTAATAATTTGTTATATTCAACTTAAAAATTTAATTCTATATTATATAAAAAAAAATTAAATGCCAATACATAGTCAGGCGATAAAGGCTAAAGTTGGTCAGTGTGTTTGTTTATTACTTATTCACCCTTGAACGGCTGAACAGATTTTAATGAACCTTGGTACATGGCTAGAACATGTTCTAGAATTGCACATAAGATACTTTTTACCCATGAGTGTATTGCCTTGACATAATTTTCTACTATTACATAGGCAAGGTCGCTGGCAGCAGCTACTATTTATCAAACAAAGCTATGTAATTTTGGTGAAATGTTCTAGCTAATTTATGTACCTCTTTATTTTATTATTATCAAGCAAAAATAATAAAGGTATTTTGTTTTCATTTCCAGGTCTTCAACTAATACTAGTAAAAAATCTTCACAACCGAATGGCTGCACACTGCCATTCTGTATGGTCATGAGTAACACAGTAAATACTGCTGAGGAAGTTACCTGAAGAGAGGCCCACATGCTATTCGGTCAGCTCACATTCCAAGTGTTACGTGGGCAAAAGTAAAACAAACCCGAATCTCCAAGAAACTATACATAAGCTTATAATTGGTCTTGTAATATGCTGAGATTCAGGCCTTCTCTCTAGAAGAGAGAATGATTGACAATTCATGAGAAACCGTAATGTTTCAAAGTAGCTCTGTGGGGCACACTCTTATGCAGTTGGATTTTGTATTTTTTATCAAAGATAAATTGCTTGAGTATCTGGTCATTGATTGCATTAGTTATGGGAAGCTCATTGTTGAGTTCCTCGAGCAGTGGTGTGTGTTTCTTTCTTACCCCAGAGATCCAATGTTGTTAGTGAGAGCGTACTGCCACCATCGTCGCTTCCTGTTGTATGTGCAAGTGGAGTGGAGGTAGTCCCAGCATGGCTTCAAGTGCTGCTGTCGGAGTAGTCCTTATGCAGCCCGTAGTTGCCATGCAGGCAAGCCTTTGCATGTGTAGCAGTTTGTTAATAGCTGTAGCAAGCTTGGTGCTAGGCCACCACACCACGACCCCATAAGTGATCATGGGTCAAATTACAGCCAAAAAATAATTTTGAGAGATAGGCCCCACCTCTTACCTATCATTTTCCTGCATTGCCAAAAGGTGATGCAAGCCCTGTTTAACTTACTGTCTAGGGTAACTTCCAGATATTTGACCTCGTTTGACAACTGGAGTTCTGTATTGAACAGATTAGGCAGGTTGAAACGGCCTAGTGCTCGTTTTTGCGTGAACATGACTAATTCAGTTTTAGTAGGTATTACTGACAGATCGTATTCCCTGAACCGTTCCACGATGCGCAGTGCTTGTTGCATGAGGTTGCAGATTGTTCCGGTCACCTTTCCAGGAACGAGGATTGCTAGGTCGTCTGCATACCTACTGTAAAGTAGCGATTTACGTTGAGTATGGTGATAAGTTCATTGAACACCAGATTCCACAGTAGCGGAGAGAGTATCAGAGTACACCACCCTATGGGCAGCCTCTAGTCTAGCTATCAGGGCCAACTGTTGTTGTTCTTCAAGGCGAACTATTCGTTTAATTAACATAGTAGTAATCCAGTCAATTAATACTTGTTCCATCCCGTGTTTGGAGAGGGCGGCACCTATGCTGGAGAAGTTTGTTCTTTCGAAAGTTCCTTCGATGTCTTTAAAAGTGCCCAGGCATGTAATTTTCTGGTGAATCGCTTCCTCTATCTGGCTTACCACCAGATGAAGAGCAGACTCTGTCGACGTACCTGAGCTGTATGCATGTTGACTAGTTTTTTTTTTTTACCTGATATTAACTAGTACTTGACTGCGATCCCGCCTGATGGTAAACTGTGATGCAATCGTTGATGGTGAGGCGCGATAATTTATTAAGAGCCTATTTATTCACTCTAGCCTTGAAGACGCCTAAATTATAATCGGACGGGAAAACCGCAGGCAAATTGTTCCAGTCCTTCGATGTACGCGGTATAAATGACGAGGCGAAACGCTTAGGCCGGACCGTAGAGGTTTTAACAATGTAAGTGTAGATACTCGCCGTACGTCGGTTTGTCTGATGGTAGAATTGAGATGGCGGAATCAAATCATAAATCCTGCGCACATTCAAAATGCAACCTATAAAACACCGAAAGGCTGGCTACCCTACGCCTATGCTCAAGGCTTTTGCAGATTGGAATTAACCAAATCTGGATCACCAATCAGCCTCTTCGCACGCCTTTCCACCGAGTGCAAAGCTGCTAGGTGTCACTTTACAGCACCAGCTCATATGTGGCTGCAGTACTCCACACACGGTATTGCTTTTAAGACGCCATCTTGAAGTTCCCTTTCACATAACCTTTCCATCGACTTTAGTAGGAATGAGGTCAGACTTGTGGGGTTATGTCTATTTCCGATTTTTTTATTAAAAATATCAATAAATTTAAGAAGGTCAATGACCGTTATTCAAAGTTTATCTGGCACCTACCAAAAAGGAACTTAAATCAAAAAGTCTCAGGTATCTCTTAAAATTAAGTTTTTAATAAATTAATAATGCATGAAAAGTATCACAAAATTCTAGTCTCATAATTGTTTCATTGGTTCAGCTTAGCGTCCTATGTAAGGTCCAAAGCCTGGTCCGCCGAAGCCGGGGCGGTAACCGCCAAATCCTGGACGGTATCCTCCAAAGCCACCTGAAGAGAGAAAGAAAAATGGTTTATAGTCTACATCATCATCATCAGCAGGACTAACCCTGGCCCCAGTGGGTCGAAGCCTACTAGGGCCAGGGTTAGTCTGAATCTGAAAGTTAGCTCGAGCCCCAGTATGAACGCACGAAGGAACGGGGTGGGTTTTTAGTCAGTAAGAGTCTGACACTATCTTCCGTTCCACCCAAGAGCGGGGGTTGTCATTGGATGATTTTTGCCACCATAAAAAAAAATCTTGTGTGTTGTAAACTTTTTTTTAAATATTAGTAACCCACGGTTCTGATCTTGCTTCACTCAGGATTGCTTAATTTACTTCGTTTATTTTTACCGACTTCCCAAAAAGGAGGAGGTACTACGTTCGGCTGTTTGTATGTTGTTTTTTTTTTTTTTTTTTTTTTTTTTGTATGTTTGTTCGTCGAATACTCCCCCAAATGTTGACGGATTTTCAAAATTATTTTTTTGTTCGAAAGTAGATAGTTCTGAGGTGGTCCCATTATCACCAAATTAGGATCTAATGATGGGATCTTGGAGAAATCGAGGGCAACCTTCAAATTTTATAGGCTCACTTATTGATTTTCGCATATTTTATGAAGTATCTTGTGTATTTGCGTATGGTTGTCACCATCTCAGGTAGCTGGGCTGATGATGGAAGGTACAACTCCTTAACAGTAAGAAGTTACTCGAACAGGCAAGGACTGTTTTAGTAAATTGTTTTGATGTTTGATAGGGCATTTGCCACATTTGGTCTCATGATCATCAAGTCATGACCTGATGCTGCAGTCAGGATAGTCTGCAGAGTACCTAAGTCCTCGACAACAAACAGCAGATATATCGAAAACGGCTCGATGTGTGGATAAACGTACTGCTAATAAAGAACACCGAAGTACATAGAGACCTGATGCTGAAGCCAGGAGCATCAGGAAAAGTACAAACCTTGAAATTACAGCACCGTAGTCGTGTTTGGGCTCATTTTAAACAGGAATAAATTTTAAGCTCATTGCAATGTTGACATAAATCTGGCCTGATGCTACAGCCGGGATTATCAGCATCTATTCTAATGACTGATTGAAAGATTTACCTTTCGGCTTCATCATCAGATCAGTTCGATATATCCTTTCCCTCTCCAGCATCTAGTCTAATGACTGTTTGAAAGAAGAGGGGGAGAGGATATATCGAACTGATCTGATGATGAAGCCGAAAGGTAAATTAATGTAATCTAACCGTGTTTGGGATTATTAGAACCGTTATGAGATGCGCTCTGACTATAAGGTATTTAAGTTTGACTGAGGGGTACTTTTTAGTGGTGGTACCATAACTAAAAAGTGTGAAATAAAAAAAACTTTTTACAAAAAAAATATAACCGACTTCAATGATAAAAAACACTGAAAAGTATCAAATAACTTTAATTTTGGAAGTCGGTGTTAAATAACGAAGAGACTAAACTATTATAGAAACACCGACTTCCAAAATTAAAGTTATTTGATACTTTTCAGTGTTTTTTATCATTGAAGTCGGTTATATTTTTTTTGTAAAAAGTTTTTTTTTTCAGCGTGTAATCCAGGTGAATACGAACCAAAAACGTTTAAAAAAAAAAAACAAATATATACCCAATCCGCCGATGTACTTTAACAACTTTAGGTAGGTAGGTATGTCGCAGGGAAATGAAGATATCAGGGATTTCACGAAATCCCTAGAGATATCACGAAATCCCGGAAGATGTGGAATATTCTCGTTTATTATGTCTTTTTACTAAAAGTATCTAGTGATATGTCGTTTCACTAAACTAAATCTAGTAAAATTTCAGAAAAGCGGATACTGCCGAATAAAAATTGAGCCATGCATTTTTCTCGGTCGCTCTAGATTATTATGTTTAGTTGTCTAATAAAAATGCACCAGTTAATTTATAATTAGCCGAATAAAAATCGAGCCATGTATTTCTCTATCCGCTTGGTATTTTTTGCATTGTTATGGTTTTAAAAGAAAAAAAAATCAAAAATAGGTACGTGATACGGACGAGGGACTTTTCAAATACGGAATCATATTTGGCTTGCATTAGTTAATTAATATAAAAACCCCAATAGCCACTTTGTTGCATTTTGGCTGTAAACTAGTATAATTAAACGTTTTTTGGGAAGATTTTTACCCGACTTCTAAAAAAGGAGGAGGTTCTCAATTCGGATGTTTGTATTTTTTTTAATGTTTGTTTGTAGCTTCGTAGCTTGCCAACCGATTTGAAAAATGGGCACTGAATGTAAGTAACGACTGTCAAATATCTACAAAATGACAGCCGATGATTCTATATTTGAAAAAGAATTCTTGAAAAGAAGAAAAGTAAAATAAAAAACCGACAAAACTTTTTTTACCTGGCCTGAAGTAGCCTCCCCCGAAGCCAGGACCGAAGCCACCATAGCCAGGTCTAAAACCGGGGCCTCCAAATCCGTAGCCGAACTGCGCAGTAGCCACCGACACTAACACCACCAGGATCACTGCTAATAATGTGAACTAGAAAATAACGTAATATTTTATTATTACAAGCTTTTATTTAGTTTCACCTGTCCCGATGTTTGTTTGTCTGTCATCAAATCTTGCTAATTAAATTTGACCTACTTCCCGGTTACCGATTGAGCTCAAATTTTGCATGCATGTGTAAATCAGATGACAATGCAAAATTATTATGACATGCAACCGGAAGGTGGCCGTATGAACTCGGTAGACACAACCCCATCGAATTTGGGCTCGTATGATTCGTCTTGACGAGTATTAATTATAGGTACAGGTATACTGCGCTATAAAAACTTACTATGAAAAAAATATTTTCATTAAAAAATTGTTTTTAATTCACTAAAACAAAATTGATATTCCAGTTTGAATGCAAGCAAAGATAAACTTAACGGTGGTCAGGCGGATGTGTCTTTGATGTTACAACCTGCAAGTCATGCGTATCGATTGATTGAAGTAAATCAAGTGCGATTTTCTATACTTCATAATTAAGAGATACTTAGATAGATAGAAAAATTTTTTATTTGCCACAACATAAACGTTCACACACCAAAGCAAAATTTAAAAAACTAAGCAGTTAAATTCAGGTCATGTCATTATTTTCCCAAATTTTACCTACCCTAACTAGCGATATATCGTTTGGTTGTTTCTTCCGGTTCGAAGAATATTGATTTTTCAAACATCCATTCATCATCATCATCATCATTTCAGTCGATAGACGTCCACTGTTGTACATAGGCCTCCCCCAAGCGTCGCCACAGTGATCGATCCTGTGCGTTCCGCATCCATTATTGGTTTTAATTAAATTCGAACAATCCTTTGATAATTTGTCGCTAAAAGATATTTTATTTGTATGCATTAGGTAAGTAGTACAAAATGGAGTTAGCTCTACAATACTATTTTGTGATTAGAACAATGCCCTACATGCCATCCTACTAATATTATAAACGCAAAAGTTTGTATAGGTACATGGATGTATAGATGCGTGTTACTCTTTCACGCAATAACTATGGATTTCGATGAAACTTGGCACACGGGTAGACCATGTCATGTCCTAGAATAGCACATAGGATACCTTTTATCCCCGGGCTATGGTCTCTTGGATAATTTTCTACTATCACGCAGGCAAAGTCACTGGCAGTAGTTAGTATTTTAAAAGTCTAAATTTGGCAATCCACGCCCACTTAAAAGGTTTGTTTAAAGTAATAAAAAGAAAGTTTTGAATTTGACTCACTTTAGTAACTGCCATTTTTTCGATGTTTTTTGCTTGTCTTCTCACGATTTACTGATGCGCTATCAAAATACCGCTTTAAATATATGGCCAAAAACATTTGGGTTTTCACTGTCATTTTATGGCTCTCTATATTGATGACGATGTTAACGTAGGGACCGGTTCTCAACATTTTTTTTATTAAAACCGGAACCAAAAGTCATTGATTTGAGGACTTACATGACGTGTTTTTTTTTAATAATGTATAGGCTCACGTTTGACCACTATCTCACCTGATGGTAAGCAATGATGTGGCCGACGATGGAACACGCTTGCTTAGAAGCAATCTATTCACTCTCGACTTAAAGACCCCTAGGTTATAGCTATTAGGAAACACAGACTCCGGCAGGGAATTACACTCCTTACCTGTACGCATAATGAATGTATTCCGAAAACGCTTTGTACGTATGGGTGGGATGTCCACCATGTACCGGTGTTAAAATGTTAGTCGTTCGAGCCGTATACCGTATCGTGTTGGGATTTAAAGGATGGCATCATCCCATCTCTCTTCCCGTGGGTGTCGTAAGAAACGACTAAGGGACATCAGAGAATGGGCAGCAGCATTCTCGTGCATTGCAACAACCACACTGCGATCGCCAACCCACCTACCAAGCGTGGCGATAATGGCAACCTCCCCCTCCCCCAATGAGAAAACAAAAAATGGCCCCTAGTGCCCGGCTGCCCTTTTACCCTTGACTCAGGTGAGAGCCGCGGAAATTCGCATAGGAAGTCATTGTGAACGCCGGCGTTTACTTGGTGTTTAACCATGGTTTAACGAATTAAAAAACTAAACTGTCAAATTTTTACAAACAACAATTTTATTAGATTCATACCTAACCTACCTAAGTAGAATAAAACGAAACTTTGAGAATCAGTTCTAATATTTTGTACAAACAAGAATCAGTGAGAAGTAACAGCTTTGTGATACATTCATCAACGACTCGGTAATCGCGAAATTTTAACAAAATATGGAAAATTTCGATTTTTCTTGTACGTAATTGAGAAAAAATGGTTTTTCCAATGGAAGTTCCCAGCAGCAAGCTTGAGAGCAGTGGTGGCCGAGTGACTCCGATCCGATTTACGAGTTGTAGGTCGCGGGTTCAAACCCTGCCAGGCGTATTACTTTGTGTAATTTACTTAATTACCACTGCTCTCAAAACGGTGAAGGAAAACATCGTGAGGAAACCGGCATGTCTTAGAACCAAAAATCAGAAGACATGTGACCAACCCGCATTGGGTCTGTGTGGTGGATTACGGCCCGTTCCCTCTCCTAGAAAAGAGGCCTGAGTCCCACAACTGGGAACATTAAAAAGGCTGATGATGATGACGCTTGAGTTGATTTGTACTTGATTGACGTCACCAGGCTTGACCCTAAAAGAGTTACCGTCCCCGTGAACACAAAGAGCAACTAAGGAAACACAGCAACTACATAGATAGGTACCATCGCGGACATTTCTGCCTGATCACTTAAAAAAATGTTGCTTGAATCCTGCTCCGCGGTGCAAAACCAAACCCTTTGCAGTTTTCGTTATGAGTGCAGGCAAAAATGAACTTAGCGGGCGGTGGTCAGACGTCAGACGGAATTGTCTTTGATGGTACTACAGTTTCGCAAACTCCTCTTCGACATTTTAGCCGAAAGACGTCCAATGCAGACGTACCTAAGTCCTTTGATGACTACCACTCCATGAGCTGATGACTATCACTGATGGCTGCGCACATGATGTTAAAATGTAGCCGATTCTGAACTAAAAGTGCTCTGATGGTGTAATGGCTGCAAGGGCGTTCCGATGTGAGGATACAAATAAATAAGTAGGCCACCCCTATGGAGTTTCTTGCACATTTTTGTCCATAGAGATCTACGCTTTGGAACATGCTTACAGTGCGTTTCATTTAAGAAGTTACATTGCTGTCATGTTGGTAGTATTGAAAATAATGTTGCCATATTTTTAGCAATGAAATTACTTAATATTAGGGAGATTAACTGATACTTCGTTACTTTAACAATTGCCTTTTTTTATTGTTACTATTTTTGTATAAAGTATAGGGCGCTGGGCTCCATTCCGATTGTCTTACAATTCTTTCAAATAACGAAAACGCCACGCCACAGTATCGTTCCTCTCTATTAACAACTTCCTTTGAGACCTACTTTTTTAAAATAAAATCCCATTCCTCTCATAATTTTCCAAAAAGTGTTGCAGCTACCGTTAAAATCGATTTCGTTTCACATTTCGGGGAACAATTTTGGTGGAGTAGGCAACTCTTTCCTTTTTTCCCTTCTTTTTGTGTAGACAGACAGGGGAGCCAACATTATGCCGATGTAACTCCTTAAGTGAAACGCACTGTAGCTTCACTTTTTTGACTGACCGACATTTTGACAATTCAGTGTCCCCTCACACAGCCCTAAAAAAAAACGCTGCTTCAGGAAATAATTTTGATTGAGGCTCGTGTTTGGGGTCAGTAAAGTAATTAGTTTATTTGAAATAAACGATTCTGATTTCTGTTACTTCTTTACATTCAAACGGCTAAACTTATTTGGATGAAAAGTACGCGGGTAGACCATGTCCTGGAATAGCACATGTAGGTAGTATATTTAACTCCCGGGAGTACGTTCTCTTGGGAGAATTTTCTATTTTAATGCGGGCGAAGCCACTCGCAATAGCTAGTCTAAAATAAAATTACGTTCAGTGATGATTCAATAATATGCGTAATGATAACTTAGGTACCTAGGTAGACAAATGGCCCTGGCCCTGCCCCTGACGTAAATAGATAGGTAATGACCCCATACCTAATTATTAGTTTTTTGCATGGATAAACTAATGAAGTACCTACCTAATGACCATTATGTGACCTACCTGGTGGTCTGTGAGTTTTTTGACGTACGACCGCCTTATGAGCACAAAGACATAAGGCACTCACCATAGTCACAAAATATACCTACAGGGTTATTTCTAAAACACTAGCAATCTCTTAGGTGCGAGTTAAGAACATCATAAACAACAACTTTTGTTCTTTGACTTTTTACAAAACATACACGCGATGCAGGAAATCCCTGCATCGCGCATTCAGAGAGTTTTCTTCGTAGTTCTTATGTGGCGCCATAGATGGCGCTACATACCTATGAATGGTTCAGTCGACTGCTCGGAACTGATTGGTGTGAGCATTTTCTTTTATTTAAATAGGTACTTATGTAAGTAAGTAGGTATATGTTATAGATGTACGATGTACCTAGATATAGATAATAACATTTATTTGATGCACACAGAAAAATAAACAGACAACACACAAAATCACAATAAAATTACAAAACTAAGCACATAAATTAACAAAAAATAAAATGTAAACAATCACATACCTATCACTGTTACGAGTCTTATTAAACACACAAACATGCCAATTCTAATTCAAGTCTTATTAAACCAACCATCGATGTTATACAATCATTAACATTATAAAAATAGGTAGCTTATTTATTTTTAAATAAACCAGTTCCACTATTTTTCGCACTATTTAAGTAGGTATAATGTCTTAAAAAACAACAATTTGAACGTGATGAACAAGTTTGACCCGGAATACAAATATGTGTAGGAAGTTAGGAACCTAAATATTATACTTACCTACTCGTGCGTAATAATGTGTGTCACAAGTTCAAAATTAAATATAATCAATGTATTACATTCTTGTATGTCTACGCACCTCAAAACCTGTTTATCTCGTTAAATAAAACTAGAACATAGAAAGATTTGTAGAATTTAATTTCGCTTTCTTAAACACCAATACGTAGGAATTCGCAAATTTAGAACAATTAATTGTTGCGTTGCTGGGTTTTTGACGGTTTTTTTACGGTTTTTGACACAATAGAAAGACAATAAGAGAGCAAACGCCGGCGTTCGCTTGGAGTTTAGTAAATTAATTGATAAATCAGTGCTTGCGATCCCGTCTGATAGTAGGTAAGCTGTGATGCAATCGATGATAAGGGCGCACTAATTTATGAAGAGCCTATTCACTCTAGCCTTGAAAATACCTGAATTATAATTGGACGGGAAGACCGCAGCGGGCAAATTGTTTCAGTCCCTCGAAGCACGCGGTATAAACGACGAAGCGTTTTAATTATTTGCTAATTGATTCCTATTAGGTATGACGGTATCGCGGTACCTATTGGTATCTACGCATGCACGCACAAACACTTTAGTCAGCCAAAGAAATATCATAGGGTGGCTCTACACAAGAGGAGCTGAGCAAAGCCGTGGCGGGTCGCTAGTAATCATTAGCCTTTTAATGTTCCCATTATTGGGACTCAGGCCTCCTCTCTTGGAGAAGGAATGGGCCGTAATCCACCACGCGGGCCCGTGCGGGTTGGTGAATGTCTTCGAATTTTTGCTTCTAGGACATGCCGGAGTCCTCACAAGACACATTTTAGACAAGTCTGTCTGAGACGACTTGTCTAAAGTGTGCGCAGGCCCTAAAAGGGAAATAGACTTTGGTGAAAGTTAAGGGCTTATTGCACTACCCATTATTTAGCACACGATATAACAGACTCGTCTTGTTTTTCATTCCGAGTAAGAAAGTCTGACCTTTATTACAGTATGCGAAATGACGCGACATCGACTAAGACTGTCTGAATATGGAGTGGTGTAAGGCGACCATTACACGGTCAAGCAAGTGTCAATCAATTCCATCTATCATGAATGATGGTTTTCGTCAATCGGTACTAAAAAAACGTCAATCATCGCATTGGACGGTAGGTTTTTCGTCAATCAAAACATTGACTGTGGCAAAACTGACAGCAAACCCTACCGTGTAATATTTATTTATTTATTAAAACTTCATGCAACATAAAAATACAAAGGTGGACTTAATGCCTTAGGCATTCTCTACCAGTCTTCCTAGGGTAGTAAAGAGAAAACATGGCAGGTTCATAAAAAATTAATAAAAATAAAAGTTTATTAAGATAAAAAGGTCTCAAAATTATGTACAAATACAAAATAAATATACACATATAATTTAATATAAAATATATAATTTATAAAATACTAGCCTTTACTCGCGGCTTCGCCCGCGTTTATTAATATACTTTAATTCCTCTCCCTTTTTCTTCCCTCTTTCTCCCCTTTTTGTCTTTAAAAAAAAATTAGCCTGTGTCCGTTTTCAGGGCCCCAACTATCTCTGTACCAAAATTCATCAAAAATCGGTTTTGCCATTTAGGCGTGAAGACGTAACAAACAAAAAAACAAATTCACTTTCGCTTTTATATTATTAGTAAGGATTTAATGTTCACCTAATACGCCCTTTAGTCTGTTTTTTTTAACCCTTCAGATACCGTCAATTAGAGACACAATAGTAAGACAATAGATGCGCGGCCACCGGTGGTCGCTTGGGGATTCATGAATTAAATTGCCGAGACAGTCAATCTAACAATCCATTCTGTTCGCTTGTGCACGCAGCGGCAACAAAAAATAAGGGAAAAAAATGAAATAAAAGAAAATACTTGCAACAATATTTTATTTTCGTCATTTAAATTAACTAGTCCATTTATGAAAAATCCGACCAGTGTGCTATCTGTTTACAGTGACTAAATAAATACCTAACTTGAAAATTGATTCAGCGGGTATAAATATAAATATTGGAAACATCAATTTCACTCAATCTCTACAAACAATAATAACATTTTGTATCTCATCCTACTGTTAACAAAAGTGACTAGTGTAGGTAGACAATTTTTTGTCTACGTAACTACGAGATAATTCAACAACATACATCGTTCCGGGCAGATGCAAATATTCTTATCGTTAAGCTGTCGTTTCAATATGGCTGAGCATCACCAAATCCGCCATAACCACCGTGGTGTCTTCCTGGGCGTCCATAGCCTCCTTGATTACCGCCAAATCCTCCATGGCCTCCATCAAAACCATTTTGTCCTCCACCGAAGCCATTGTGGCCTCCACCAAAACCTCCCTGTCCAAAGCCACCTTGGTTACCACCAAAACCGCCTGTGCCTCCACCGAATCCACCTGGGCCTCCACCGAATCCTCCTTGGTTACCGCCGAATCCTCCTGGGCCTCCACCAAATCCACCTGGGCCTCCACCAAATCCACCTGGGCCTCTACCGAATCCGCTTGGGCCTCCACCAAATCCTCCTTGGTTACCGCCGAAACCTCCTGGGCCTCCCCCAAAACCACCGCCTCCGTGCCCTCCACCAAACTGTGCGAAGTTCACGGCGAATACGGCTAACAACACTCCGAAGATTAACAGGGCCTGGAAACAAAATTTCTTCGTTATTTGTGAAATGGTCGAAAGAATGTACTATGTACCAGTCTTAAAAGTCATCATCATTTCATTTCATTGACAAGTGTCGCCATAATGATCGGTCTTGTGTATCTGGCATCCATTGGTCGGTCCATCATGTAGGAGGCCTTTCAACGCAGCGTCATCTGATCTCAAAGGCTGGTACAAAAATGCCTTGGGTAAACATCTTGGACTTGAACATACATTTAATATTCTTAATGCATTACTTACTCAAGCCGTTAATTTATGTTGGTTTACTCAGTTCAAAGCAAATAATGGTTATTTATTAACTGACTTGCTCTTGAATGTAAATGTAAAGTTTAAAAGTGGACCAACAATTTGTCATCTTCCAAACCTTGTTCTATATCGTGTCCAAACGATGATTCTGTCGCCGAGGATATGAACGTTTCAATCAAGTGCCAAAATTTAACGAAAACAAAATTTTGTACAATCAGCGATCTTCCATATTGCCTACTGCAATACAGAAGACCTTTATTTGAAGCTATATAATCCATCTGTTTAAGTAGTTAAATAAACGTAAACAATCTTGATACTTTTTTATTTTATTTAAAATAAATCGTATATAAAAGGCAAACCTAAACAGATGATGCTCTCAAAACGATATTTAATGTTCCTACAGCTCGGACTCAGGTCACGTCTCTAGGAGAGGGAAGGAGCCGTAATCCACCACGCGGGCCCAGTTCGGCTTGGTGAATGTCACATGTCTTCGAATTTTTTGGTTCTAGGACATGCCGGTTTCCTTACGATGTTTTCCTTTACAGTTTTAAGAGCAGTGGTAATTAAATAAATTAAACAAATTAACACGCCTGGCAGGGTCTTAACTCCATTGTGTGGACCGCCTGGAGGACACGGTGGAGCACACGGTAGAGGTGTGCCCCGTTTGGGCAGAGCACCGCCGTGTCCTCGTGGAAGCAATCGGTGGTAACGACCTGTCGCACCGGGCCCTGGTTCAGGCTATGGTCCGGAGCGAGCGAGCGAGGAGGAATGGCAGGCGGTCGCCTCCTTTTGCGAAGCAGTTATGCTAGCAAAGGAGGAGGCGGCACGCGTGAGGGAGTGAAGGTCCTCACGCCCCAGCCGCCAAAATTCGGACCCCGACTACCAGCCACGGTAGGCGCGGGCTTGCGGATGTCGAGCAATGGCTAGCCCGCCGTTCGTCCGTCCGGTAGTCAACCGGACCGAGTCCAGTCGAATTTCTGAAAAGGAAACCCGTAGCGCTAGCACGCAAAGGGCAACTGACACACAGGTGTGGTTTTAGTCAGTAAAAGTCTGACACGCCCTCTCGCCCCACCCAGAGTGGGAGAAGTCATTGGATGATTTCCACCCTTAAAAAAAGGGTCTTAACCCATGACTTACAACTCGTAGTCGTAGACAAAGTCGGAGCCATTACCACTCGGCCACCACTGCTCTCTCTTAGAGACCGGAAAGAGAAGAAAACCCGGCGTGGGTTTTAACGCAATCCATTGTACGATCTAAACTGAACTGTTAATTCATGAATCCCCAAGCGACCACCGGTGGCCGCGCATCTATTGTCTTACTATTGTGTCTCTAATTGACGGTATCTGAAGGGTTAAAGGGATAGAGCTATATAGTGTGTATAGCTTCATCTCTCTTTCTCGCTCGCACGATTCACTTTTATCACGTCATGGTAAGGCCGTTGGTAGTTAAATAATAAATAGATAATAAAATAGGTACCTTAGATGATGCCATGGTCGCGAAGATATTCAATGACTGCCAATGTATTATTTCTTATGCTTTATATATATATTCGCTGTACAAAGCAATCACAGTTTTTCTGATCATTATACTATGCTAATTAAAATAACAAATATATGTGGTTCTCAACAATTTGAGGTTTTTCTAGGAAATGCTTCTAAGTATACGTTTTTTTTTGTGTCACCTCTGCTGTTGATGGTGCGAGATAGAGTGGTTAACCTTTACTGTCTTAAACCAGTACCTTTGATGATATATTTCTAAAACAAAACACAAAAGGCCTCATCTTAAAAGGCTTATAGTCACCTAAAGTAAAGGCAATGGTTAGGACTTGTAGCGACATCTATGGTGTTACATAGGAACTACAAAAATACGAAATCCTGCATCGCGCAATCAAAGTTCTCCGCGCGATTTGAATATATACGATAGCCCGAAATCAGTTAGGGCAGTTGCCCACCCGTTTGGCCGGAGGATTCTCCCTTTTCAACGGAGGTTTGCGGGACTTTACTCTGTTCCGCCTACCTCCAAAGACTCCAGGGCTATATACTAACACAAGTTTGATCGTGTATGGAGTACCTACTGCTCTCTTATTTGGGACGGATTTGGCAGATGCTAGCTTGATTAACTTTGATTGAGAAACAGGCCAAAAAAATCATTGGTATTATTATGATTATGATGCTCTCGTCGAGTCGAAGCTTCAAAATCTTGAGCACCGGCGCCGAGTGGCTAGCCTGTTGGTTTCCTACCGGTTGTAATTCGGGGAGTATGCGTCGGAATTGCATAACTTAATTCCGCCAAGACCGTTCCATCATAGATCTACCAGACAGTCGTCGATGCACCACCGGGTCCATGGGTAAAAAAAAACTATCAAAACAATTACGTACAACACGATAACCGATCAAAGCAAATTTTTACTAATTTGTAGTTCGTTCAAAGTTTTACGCCTCATAGAGGGCGCCTCGTAATATGCGTAAAAATGGATGCCTTTCGTAATTCATTCATACTTTTCCAAAGCTGACCTTTATTTTAATACAAAAATGTTTGATGAGCGTTTGCTCACACTCACAGTATTATAT
This sequence comes from Mythimna lalbum, assembly GCA_949319445.1. Classification (NCBI taxonomy): domain Eukaryota; kingdom Metazoa; phylum Arthropoda; class Insecta; order Lepidoptera; family Noctuidae; genus Mythimna; species Mythimna lalbum. The sequence continues at coordinate 17,388,813 of OX439360.1, forward strand.
TTTACCCACACAGGATTTGATGTTTTTTTAAACATTAAGTATAGATGGAAGATAAAGCCTCATAAAAGCCTTTGAGGCAGAAAAAGACAACAACACATTAGTGTTCATCTCTTTCTTTTGTTAAGAGTCAGAGTGAGATAGGAGAGATTGCGATCAGAATGGCAACCTCGTGTCGTATCTTATTAATGAATTTTTGAATTTCGCACAACACAAAATAGCAACTTAGCGTAACCGCGTAGGCGCGCGAAGTTTAAAGTTTAGATTTTTGTTTTATTTAATTGATTGGTCGTGTTCTATGATTTGTGAGGTAGTGGTAGGTCAAGCCGGGCTTTTTGGCTTGTGTTGCTTGCACGTCTCTGATGGATACCCACCCATACGCATAGAACGTTAACACGGGAACACATTCACAGACCAATGGGCCAATCAATTATAAAGCTCAAAAGTTTGTTTGGTGGGTTATTGGTTTAAATTGAAAAAAAAATTTTTTCAATACCCTTAGCTACTCGAAAACCCACTCCTATTTCTAAAGCTTTTCGCGATTCACTGTTTTCTGCACTAGTGCGGAAAATGCGCGAACTCGCCCCCGCCACTATTTACCTATTGTATTTATCTCCTCAGGCCGAGTGCCCAACAGATTCCACGAGTCGATGTCGACACCCACTTATTTATTTCTTCGTAAATGTATTGAAAAACGTCGTTTGATACATGTAGAAATTTAGATAAAAAAAACATAGGTATAGTGTCTTTGAAAACAACAATTTGAACGTATATTTGTAGGAATTTAAATATTATATTCGTGCGTATAATATGTATGTCACAAGCCCAAAATTAAATATAACCAATTCATTTCAAGTCACAAAAAATGTGACTCGGAAAAATATTCGTGACTAAATTTTAAAATTGAACTGTTTTTATAGTAAAGTTTATACGAAACCGCTAGAGCGCGAGTCCGACTCGCACTTACCTAGGTTTTTTTTAATTATTCGCAAATTGTTTTCTACTAGCTATTGGCAGGACTCGTACTCCTAGCCAAGTTGCTAATCTGCAATAGTTAATGCTTGTAGAAAGCTTCAAATGTACGGGAACGACGTCGTCTCAACGCTCAGGTGGTCAGAACAAAAGAATTGGCGACAAGGTCAACTCGAAACGTTCGATGCAAGCGAAACGATCGTAACTTGGCTAGAGGGGCCGATCTAAGGGAGGGCGAGCCGGGCATTTGCCCAGAACGACAAAAAATGAGGGGCGTCAAAATTGACTTATGCCGTCCACCATCCACAACCAAGTTGGCCGGTTGAAAATTTTATGTGCCACCTTCCAACCTATTTCAGGTTCTATAGTGGATATATTTAGGACTTAAGACTCATCATGGCTTATAATATGGTTTTGTGTATGTAAAGGGACGCGAAAATTATCTTTGCCCGGGGCGGCTACAAGCTACAAGGTGGACCTGGTGAGAGTCGTGGGAATGCGGTGGATGTGGGACGCATAGGATCGCCTTTGTTGTTGTTGAACGCTTGGGGGAGGCATATGTCCAACAGGACATCTATCGACTGAAATGATGATGATGATTATAAATAAAGCGTTCCATCGTCGACCGCATTGTCGCTTTCCATCAGGTGAGATCAGCACAAACCTATCAATAATAAAAAAAAAATGGCTGACGCGTTCAAAACCTCAAAATTCAAATGTGGTCCTTCAATCGGCATGCATATATGGGAGCTTGGAGCTTGAACGTGGCAGCGGCAGTGAAAGACAAGGGACCAAAAAACGAAACAAAAAAAGTACAACAACATTTTATTTTCGTCATTTACATTAACAAGCCCATTTAGGAAAAATCCGATCAGTGTGTTTACTGTTTATATTGACTAAACAAATAACTTGGAAACTTTGCGATGCTCACACGGATATAAATACCTAAAATTTACATTTAATTTGTAAATATTGGACAAATCAATTTGACCCAATCACTACAAATATAAATAATATTTTGTATCACATCCTACTGTTAACAAGTGACTAGTGTAGGTAGACAATTTTTGTCAATGTAACTATGAGATAATTCAACAACATAGGTATATCGTTCCGGGTAATGTAACTGCAGACTGTCATCGTTAAGACGTCTTTTCAAAATATCTCCGATTAACCTCGTGGCTGAGCACCACCGAATCCGCCAAAACCTCCCTGGTTTCTTCCTGGGCGTCCAAAGCCTCCTTGGTTACCGCCAAATCCTCCCTGGCCTCCACCAAAACCATTTTGTCCTCCGCCGAAGCCATTCTGGCCTCCACCGAAGCCATTGTGGCCTCCGCCAAAACCGCCCTGCCCAAAGCCTCCTTGGTGACCGCCAAAACCGCCTGGGCGTCCACCAATTCCACCTGGGCCTCCACCAAATCCACCTTGGCCTGGAGGCCTAGGATTTGGTGGACCAAATCCTCCTGGGCCTCCCCCAAAACCACCCTTACCACGCCCTCCACCAAATTGTGCGAAGGTTACGGCGAATACGGCTAACAACACTCCAAAGATCAACAGAGCCTGAAAACAATACTTCTTCATTATTTGTGAAATAGTCAGACGAATGTACTAGTACCAGCCGAAAGACGTCCACTGCTGGACATAGGCTTCCCCCAAGTGTCGCCATATGACCGGTCTTGTGCATCACACGTCTATCGGATTCACGCTACCCTCACCAGGGCGGTCCACCTTGTAGGAAGGCTTGTTGCCGAGTTGGTTCCATATAAATATTGTTATGATCTGATGTGGAACTTCGAAGATATGGAATGGAACTCCTCATAGGATCACAGCTGAACTATCGTAACAAGTAAAATGGCTTTGTTTGTAAGTGTAGTTGATGACTGACTGAAAGAATGGGGGAAGGGAAAAGATATATCGAACTGATAATACTGGAAGGTAGACAATATCGGAACTCTAATATATGAATATAACCCAACCGTGTTTGGGATTATTACAATTGTCATGAGATGCACTCTGACTATAAGGTACCATCGAAATAATCTGATGATGATTAGCTGAGAGGTACTTTTTAGTTGTGCTGTCACAACTAAAAAGTACTTCTCCCTAGTATTTCAAATAAACCATTTCTGGCACTTTTAAACAGTCAAGAAGTCAGTCAGTCAAGAAAATTTATTCACACAATCTTTGGAATCGCGTATGTACGCTTTTAATTGCACAATCTTCTCCATTGAGATCTCTCTATGGAGAAGAATGTATGTATAAACGCTATCTGTAGGAACATTAAAGAAGTTTCTTTGAACATTAGAACAGCCCCCCTAGCCAAGTTACAACCGTTTCGCTAGCGTCGAACGCTTCGACTTGCCCTAGCCGCCAATTCTTTTGTTCTGACCAATTGACTGAGCGTTGAGGCGACGTCGTTCCCGTACATTTGAAGCGTTCTACTAGCGTTAACTATTGCAGATTAGCAACTTGGCTATGGGGGCTGGTAATGAAATAATAAATAGATGATATAATACCTTACCTTAGATGATGCCATGGTCGCGAACTATAACATATGACTGTCAATGTATTGTTTCCTTGTGCTTTATATATATCCGCTTTACAAAGCAATCACATATTTCTGGTCATACTATGCTAATTAAAACAACAAATGTTGGTGTGTGGTTCTCAACAATTTGAGGTTCTTTTAGGAAATGCTTCTACGTAAATACGTTTTTTTTGGTGTCACCTCTGCTCTGGATGGGGCGAGAGAGTGTCAAACCTTTACTGACTTAAATCCACCACCAGTATTTCTCTAGTTACTCTTTGCTTGTGTTTCAGGGCGGTAACTTTTTGTATCAGTCCCACGACCCTTACAGGCCCCGTCAATCCTACTGACATCTTTTTGAGACGTGAAGCCATGGCCGGGCAAGATCAGTCAGGTGGAAAGTGAGGGCGCCCTGGCGCCCTTGTAGCCACTCCTCAAAGAGGTGACTTATTTACCGCTGCGGTTGTGGCAAATAGCTCATCAATATACCTACCTACTGGTCTTATTTTTGAGTTAACACCGCTTGGAAAGCGCGCGTTTTGGCGTTTGTATGTATTGAAAAGGAGCTAATCGCGAGTTTTAAAATGCGCAAAAGTTGATGATCTAGTTCAGTAAACAGGAACAGAAAAATGCATGTTTTCATCAAAAGTCTCAGTCACTTAAAGTGCAATGGGCTATATGTACCGATTGGGGTATACATATAGCCCATACAAACACAAGTTTGATCATCTTTGAGACGAACTTTTAAGAGGCTGCTTGTCCACTTGCCTATCATCAACATCGAGCATTGTTTAAAGCTAGTTACTTCATCTAACGCAATCCAACGCGATGTTTCATGAAAAGGCAAGGCCAAAAAGAGAGATAACACCTGAAAACTCTGTTAGCATTTGGTAATACCGTATATTTTACAAAACTTGTTCTAGAAAATAAGTGTATTTTTTAAACCCTAAAAGTCTTTGAAAAAAAGTTAAGTCATCATTAAAATCCTGATAAAAGATACCAGCTTGAGTCGATTGAGAAACGAACCAAGAGAATCATTACTAATGATGCACTCGTCGAGTGTAAGTTTCAAAGTCTTGAGCACCGACGTCAAGTTGCTAGCCTGTTGGTTTTCTACCGGTTGCATTTCGGAATTGCATGACTTATTTTATCGAACTATTACAAGTTTTCCGGCGGAATCTCATGGTAAAATGGCGTCAGCGACTATCGCAACCCAGTGCTGGACAATGACACGCCACAATTATGGCGGTAAGTCCCCTCTTTGAGGCGTGGCTGGAAAGACCTCACGGCGTCCTCACCTTCCGCATGACGCAGGTTCTCACCGGATATGGCAAGTTCGGGAGGTTCCTGCACCGGATTCGTGTGGAAGCGACGCCCGGGTGTAGTAGCGACGTGTTGAACGCCCGGAGGACACGGTGGAGCACACAGTCGAGGTGTGCCCGGCTTAGGCAGAGTATCGCCGTGCCCTCGTGGGGGCGATCAGTGGTGGCAATCTTCTCGCGGAAGGAATCAGGCAACGGCGCTCTCGCCGCCGCCGGGATTCCGATCCCGATTTCCGGCTACCGGTAGACGCGGGCACGGACGGCGAGCCACGGGTAGCTTGCTGTACGACCGTCTGGTAACAGAAGACGAACCCAAGACGTTGACGGCGCGCACTGCTCCCGCGCGCCTCAAGGAGTTGCCAACAGGACCTAGCAGGGTCGGAGCCTACTAGGGTCTGGGCGCTCGAGCCCCGGTATGAAGGAACAGGGTGGGTTTTTAGTCAGTAAGAGTCTGACACTATCTCCTGCTCCACCCAAGAGCCAAGAGCGGGGTTTGTCATTGGATGATTTTTGCACACCAAAAAAAAGACAACCCTCGGTTTGACGACATTATAAGGAAAACAAAATAATAGGGCTATGGTTTTTGGAGTCATAAGTGGACTGGTAACACGGAACTATGTTAAGACTATGGCCCCTGCCTGAACGTCATTAATATCCATTGTATTATTAGATATTTTATGTAATGTATGTTTATTTTATCTATAGGTATAGATACATATAGTCATATACATTTGTTTTGTGCACCTGCCATGCTTTCTCTTCACCACCGCAGGTTGACTTTTAGAAAATGTTTAATAGCCCGTGTGCGAGGGCCTCAAAAAACGCCGCTTGAAGCTTTTTTTTGAGGCGGCCTTTTTTTGCGGCGGTGCCACCACAAAAAACAGTTGAAGCCGCTTCAAGCTTCTTCGGCCACAAGCTATCGCGCGCTTCAGCTGTTTTTTGCGGCAGCTTCAAACTTTTATTTGTAGCTGCTTCTAGCGTTTTTTCGAGGCCCGTGTGCGGGGACAGTTAGGCGCCTTTGTAACTTGGTGTTGCAATAAGTTTTAATAAATAAATAAAATACAGATGAACTACAGTATAATCGACACAAGAAGCAGAAAATATGTCATGCGTTTTTAAATAAAACAATTTTCTTGAACTATAAACATTTATATTTCATTTCGTAGCTTACGTTTAACAAGTCATTATGGAATACCGGTTGTGATTTGTAATATGCATAAAATTTAATTTTGAAGCAATAATATCCGCTTCCGCTTGATATCATAAGATTAACTGGGGAAACCTCGACCACCGCCTAAATCTCCGTTACCATCCACCGCCCCAGCTGCGTCCACCGCCGCTACCCCAGCCGCGTCCACCGCCGTAACCCTGGCCGCCCCCCCTGCCGCCCCCCCAGCCGCGTCCACTGCCACCCCCCCAGCCGCTACCACCGCCGCGTCCACCGCCGCCTCCCCAGCCACCCCCCCAGCCGCCCTGAGCGAAGGCCGCAGCGATCAAGACCAAAAGTAATCCGAAGATTAACAAATTCTGCAAAATAACGTTTTATTAGATACTCATTTTACTTTAACATAAAACGACTTAATAGGTAATTAGCTTTTGACTATTTCCTATTGGGAAAAATCAGACACCCATCTTACAGAACTCTAGACGATCCTACTGATATAATCGTCTTTCAATCCTCGACAAACACATCGGTTTATAGTGACAGGTTTCCGCTAACTTTAAGGGCTTGCTCACTAAAAAAAAACCGGACAAGAGTGTATCGGGCCACGCTCAGTGTAGGGTTCCGTAGTTTCCCGTCCGTCACAATAAGTGTCCTCACTTAAGTTTTTTTTTAATCTTTTTTAAGGAGCTTTGTCTCAATTTAGACTATGTCACTCCATCGTAGCCAAATTTTGAGTTACAGCTTATTCTAAGTGGTTGTGATAAATTTTGTACGAGACTCTTGCCTCGTCTGAAGTAGGCTTTGCTAATATGTTGTTGAAAATACCTATATCTAACATATTTAGAGTGCTAATTATATTTAAGTTAAGTTAAGTTACTTAAACATAATAAATTACAATTTCCCACTAGACCAAATATTCATTGTCATAGTCATAGTAGTCATAGTTTATTGATAAGGGATTCTTATAAGTCATATACAGATATTTCAAATTATATAATAGTATTCTTATTAATAACAATGAACGACAGACAACGAGCAAGAACAAATACAACCAATACCAAGGACAGACCAACCGAACAATTCGACAATACGAAGGCTGCCTTTTAAATTTTGTTTTAGACATTTTTCCATTCGCTCGAACCAGTTATTAAAACACTTATTCTACTCTAAAGTCAGAATGTCCAAAATGGCCGACTTAAAAGCATCGACTGCTTCTTCACTGGATTGGAACCTTTGCCCACAAAGAGTTTTCTTAATTTTAGAAAATGTAAAGAAATCGTTATTATGGCTTAGGTCAGGACTGTATATGGGATGGTCAAGAATTTCTGTTTTCCTGCTTCAAATAATCAATTGTTTTACCAGCGGTATGTGAGCTTGCGTTGTCATGGTGTAGGATGATGCGTCGCTTTGGCTTAGATTTCCGAAGTTTGGCGATGACTTGTGGCAAACAAATTGTGGTATACCACTCTGCATTAACTGTTCTACGATCTTCAAGCGCATTTGTTGCAACGTGACCTGTTTTCGCCACGAACTTAGCCACCATTTTTTCGAAGTGCTTCGAGAGCGAACAACTTTAGTCGGCTTTGGCTCATCTCGGAAGACCCAGGTTGTGGATCACACGTTAGGATTTAAATGAAAAAAAAAAAACACTCCCCCCTTTACGTGTAGGGGGGTTACTCTAATTTTTTTTCACTTTTTATTTTAACACTTTGTCGACATGATTGATATACATATTAGTACCAAATTTCAGGTTTCTAGTGCTAACGGTCACTGTGATTATCCGCGGACGGCCAGACAGACATGGCGTACTATAAGGGTTCCTAGTTGACTACAGAACCCTAAAAACGAACTACGAAATAAAAGATCTGCCTCTCCATACAAACTGTGTAATTAATTTTGTAATTATGTATATTGATGTCGACATTTTTTTTTCGTTTCCTGAAAAAAAAAATATTGAAAATTTGTTCAGTTTTGTCTACTGAGTAAGTAAGCCCTTAAAGTTTTCGGAGACCGGTCCCTTACACTCAGTATTTAGTTTTCATAATGGAGAAACATTTACAATAAGCATAAACAGCCTTTTAATTTTCCTACTGCTGGGACTCAGGCCTTCTCTCTAGGAGAGGGAATGGGCCTTAAATCCACCACGCGGCCCAGTTCAGGTAGTTGAATGTCACATCTTTTCGAATTATTAGTTCTAGAACATGCCAGTTTCCTCACGATGTTTTTCTTCACCGTTTAGAGAGCATAATCCCACCTCCCACCACTGTTGATCCTACCCGCCTTGCGGCATTGTTCCGGCAATTGCATTTTGAGAGCAGTGGTGATGAAATAAATTACACAATGCGCCGGGCTAGGTTTGAACCCGCAACCTACAACTCGTAAGTCGGGGCCGTTACCACTCGGCCACCACTGCTCTTACAATAAGCTAAGTTTTGCTTTATTTCATCACCACTGCTCTCAAAATGGTGAACGAAAAAATCTTGAGGAAACCAGCATATCTTGGAACCAAAAATTCGAAGACATGTGACATCCACTAACCTGCACTGGGCACGCGAGGCGGATTATGGCCCATTCTCTCTCCTAGAAAGGAGTCCTGAATCCTAGCAGTGGGAAATCTTATATGGTTGATTATGCTTTAAGCTCATATCTCCAAGGAAGCCGGAAATGTCAACACTGGTAGGTGTAGGATAGAAGCAAAAAGAAATATGTAACGAAGACTTATGTAACTCATAATATAATTTAAAAGAGTGCCCTGTCCATAGAGTTTCTTGCACGTTCTTCTCCATAGAGATCTACGCTTTGCTTCACTTTTTTAACTGACCGATATTTTGACAATTCAACAGTGCCTGTAATTGGTCTGTTTGAAATAAACGTTTCTGATTTTTGATTTCATTCGATTTAGAGAAAAGTTGGTATAGGGGCCTAGATATTAGCTGATCGAATCGTGCAGCCAGTAAGTCACCTTCAGCGGATTTTAGGAAATAGGAGCTTTTAGATTAAACAAGATAGACCTGATTTTTAACTTGATAGGCCTTGTCAAAAATATTTTACTACTAGCTTTCCGCCCGCGGCTTCGCCCGCGTGAACTACAGTTTATATCGCGTGGGCAGAGACCCGTGCTCAGCAGTGGAATTATAGGCAGCCTATGTATTATTCCAGTGTCTCTTCTACCTACCTACCAAATTTGATCTAAATCCGTTCAGTAGTTTTTGCGTGAAAGCGTAACAGACAGACAGACAGAGTTACTTTCGCATTTATAATATTATATAGTAGGGATAACAAAGAGATTAAGAACAATATGACAGACCGCAAGATCTTCCGAGGGTTTTTCCCGCACTTATCTTGGCGGGCTACATAAGCGTATACCTTGCATATTCTAGCTATTTTGCAATTGTGCTGTTGTCATTGAAAAATTAATCACTACTGCAAAAGTCAACATGTAATATTATAAAAAATATCTTTATCTTCTTAATTATTATAAAAATGTCTCCTTCTATGTTTATCTGTTTATTCAATAACTCCTAGACCACGCAACGGATTTTGATGTTGATTTTAGTTTTTTTTAGAAAGTAAAATAGTCGAGGAATATACATCATTTGCACACGAATGAAACCAGGGAGAATCACAGTGTAAGTATAAAAAATATAAATTTAAATTAAATAAAAATAGGTTGACAAAACAGTAATTAAAAGCAAGCATTTATAAATCCAGAAGCTACGTTTTTTGGCTTCAAAGGATCCATAATAAGATCATCATGTATCTTATATTTTGCGGAATACTGATAATTCAATATAATAATAATAAAGCACGGACACATAAAAAATAAAAATAAAACCCTAAAGAACTAAAAAAAAAATGGCAATTTAAAGTAAGGCGTCGAAAAATTCCTCCGCATCGCTGTCGACTGGTAATAGACTAGATATAATTAGATAATATTAGATACATAATAAAATGTCACCTACCTTACAAGATGCCATGTTATCAAACAGAACCAGCTCTACTGCCTTAGATATGGTTTTCTAGTGCTTTATATATCCATCTTACTAGCAATAATTGTTTTTTCATATATTATGCTAATTCGTGAATTAAAAATGTTTGTGGTTCCCAACTTTTTAATGTATTTTCTATGCATAATCATCATCAGAACTTGTTTCATAATATGGTTCATTAAAAATTGGCACGCTACTATTGCGCGCGAAGCTAAATCCTGTTTGAGGAGTCGCTACATGGCGTCCTCACTTTTTGGTAAAGGCGACATAGGCCTCACTTTCTGTCTGACGCAGGTCCCGGACACGGATGCTTCGGGAGGTTCCTATGTGGATTCAGGCGGGAAATGCTTGGTTGTCACCATTGCTTGAACGGCGTCTCAAGGAGATGTCAAACAGATTGACGGGGCTAGTTAGGGCCGATGCCTGCCAGGGCTGTGGCTTGATCGAAATAGTTACCTTGGCTCTCGCTAAGAATAACTGAAGGAACACTAAGAGTTTTAGTCAATAAAAGTCTGCAGAACAGGAAAAATCATTTTATGATTTCCTACGTTTTGGCCCATGGCCGGTTCAAGGAAATTGTTGTAAAAAGTTGAAAAGTAGAACATCTTGTAGCGACATCTATGACGCCACATAAGAACTACGAAGAAAATACGAAATCCTGCATCGCGCAATCAAAGTTCTCCGTGCGATTTGAACATATACGACAGTCCGACATCAACTATCGGGCAGTAGCCCACCAGACTATAACATCCAGTCTGGTCGGAGGATCCTCCCTTTTCAACAGAGGTTTGCGGGACTCTCTAGTTCGCCTACTTCCAAAATCTTAACGTAAACTTTGAACACCACAGTCAAGTGATAATTAATTCATAGTCGAATACAATATTTAGTCACACTAAGAAAATCCCAGCCATTATCCGCGTTCATGTTTTTCTAAAAGTCAGACAATATTTGTAATATAATAATAACACTTTTTCGTACAAAAACCAGCAACTTAACTATATTGTACGATAATGTTATACATACTTAAAACATTTAGATTTGCATAATAATCAGTTCTTTTTCATATGAATGCAATAATGTTTTGTTTTTTTGTTTTAGTTAAAATTTTCGTAAACGTGTTCTTCTTTTCTGGTAATATTGGCTAATTAGTGTATTCGCTGTTTGTAGTTTTGAGTTTTTAAAAATTTCATTAGACAATTAATAGTACTTCCTTGTAGACTAGTTATAAATCTAATCTAATCTGTGTGCAATTAAGATAGTTCTTATTTTACAAGTATGATATTCATCATCAGCCTTTTTAATGTTCCCACTGCTGAGACTCAGGCTTCCTCTAGGAGAGGTAATGGCCCGTAATTGTGTGAAAAAAAAAGTGCGGGTTGGTGAATGTCGCATGTCTTCGAATGTTTGGTTCTAGGACATGCCGGTTTCCTCACGATGTTTTCCTTCACCGTTTTGAGAGCAGTGGTAATGAAATACTTAAATTACATAAAGTAATGCGCCTGGCAGGGTTTGAACCCACGACCAACAACTCGTAAATAGGAGCCATTACCACACGGCCACCACTGCTCCATTATGATATTATATATATACATAGGTCATAAATTCTGTCACATGTTTAATATAAAATAATTGAGACAAGATTATTCATTATTTAACCATTTTTAGACCAAAATGAACTTAATAAAACATAGATTATGATAATAAGTTTATTCAAAATTACCTCCGCGATTTTGAATACAGGCTTTCAATCTGCGCGGGCATTCGTCTATCGCACCACGAACGAGGTCCAAGTCAATATCGGCGGCTGCCTAATCAAGGATGCCTTGAGTGATTCCAAATCAGGATGAGGCTTTGAGCAGGCTTTTCCTCCAAGTGTTGCCATATCTTGTAATCTAACTTACTCAAATCTGGACTGGAGGAGGGCCGGTCTTCGTGCCGGATGAAGTCGATTTCACGGGTCGCCAGCCAGTATAAGCTAGTATAAGCTGGCGCCGAATCTTGCTGGAATACCCAGTGCCTGTTTATTGGACATGGTATGGGAAACAGGTTCCACAAGGTTCGTCAGGACTATACACAACACACAACGCACATCGATACACAACTGCATTTGTTTTTACACCTTTCTCACAAAAATTTACAAAGTCAAAGTCAAAATATTTTATTTCACATAGGCCTACATGGGCACTTATAAGACGTCAAAAGCTAGTGCACTTCAAGTTGAGCCCCAATAAGAAACTCCCAACCATACCATGAGCGAGGATGGAAAATGACCTCGTTGGACACGCGGAATACGGGTGCTCGCTTCTTTCCTACTGTGTGCGTACGCCTTATCATTTTGTTTGTTGTAGCTCTCTTCTACGGTAAAATTTTTTCATCCGAAAAAAGAATATCTCGATATTATTTCCCGCGTACCGCTTCAACAAAGCGCAGCATCTCTTCAGTCTCAGGTCCATTAAACGAGCGTTCAAACAACGTCCTGTTTTTCTTCGATATGCCCGAAGCCTCCCCTAAGTCTTCAATTAACACTCTTTTTCACAAAAATCTGAAGGGCCAACAGTTTCTGTTTACGTTTGGGATTTCTTTGAATTCGAACAAAATTTTGAAATGGCGTGTGCTCCATTTCAAAATTTTGTTTACATACTGAAAAATTTGAATATAACCAAAAGATTCGTTTATCGTACCATCAAACGATACAATGAAGACTACTGTAGATGACAAGTCGTGCAGTGGTCGCCCTCGCTCTGTTAGGACTCCAGCAGTAATAAAAGCTGTGAAGGCGCGAATTCAAACGCAACGCAATAACTGCAATACGGCGTCCACTCCATATTTAAAAATGAGTAAAATTCTAAAAAGTACAAAGTGCGTTTTTTTTTGTCGACGGGGTTTATCATCTTTGACGAAACCCGCTCTTGGGTGGAGCGGGAGACAGTGTCAGACTCTTACTGACTAAAAACCCCGCGCCGTTCCTTCTAGCCTTCATACCGGGGCACGAGCTCCCTTTCGGACAACCCTGTCCCCAGTAGTCTTCGACCCAGCTGGGCCCCTCCTGCTGCTGACAACTCCTTGAGGCGCGCGGGAACAGTGCGCGCCGTCGACGTCTTAGACTCGGTCCATTACCGGACGATCGGACAGCGAGCTACCCATAGCTCGCCGTCCGCGAGCCTGCGTCTACGGTGGCCGGAAATCGGGATCAGAATCCCGCCGACGGCGGCGAGGGCGCCGTTGCCTGATGCGGTCAGCCTCCTCCTTTGCAAGCATTACTGCTTCGCAGAAGGAGGCGACCGCCTGCCATTCCTCCTCGCTCCGGACTATGGCCTCGACCAGGGCCCGGCGAGAGAGGTCTCCGCCGCCGATCGCCCCCACGAGGGCACGGCGATGCTCCGCCCAGGCAGGGCACACCTCGACGGTGTGCTCCACCGTGTCCTCCGGGCGTTGCGCACAGTAGCGACACCCGGGCGTCTCTTCCGCCTTACAAAGTGCGTTTCACTTAAGACGTTCCTTTGGCGTAATGTTGGCTCCCCTGTCTGTCTACATAAAAAAAAAGGGAAATGCGAAACGAAATCGATTTTAACGGTAGTTGCAGCACTTTTTGGAGAATTATGAGGGGAATGGGACTTTATTTAAAAAAAGCAGGTCTAAAAGGAAAAGGATGTTATTATAGAAAGATACGATATTGTGGCGTGGCGTTTTCGGTATTTGAAAAAATTGCAAGACAATCGGAATGGAGCCCAGCGCCCTATACTTTATTAAAAAATAGTAAAAAATAACAAAAAAAAAACGCAATTGTTAAAAGTAACGAAATATAAGTTAATCTCCCTAATTAAGTAATTTAATTGCTAAAAATATTGCAACACTGTTTTTCCGTATTGCCAACATTACGGCAAAGGAACGTCTTAAGTCAAACGCACTGTACAGTGCGTTTGACTGACAATTATTTTTATACAACGTGTAACGTTAAATACGCAAAACCTGAAATTAGTTTAATCAGAATAACGAGCTGAATCAGATAAACCACTTTTTAATATAGGTTACATTTTTCAAAAAAATCTTCATTAAAAACGTCAACCTGACTATCTATAAATAGGTCAAGCCATCACGTGCGCAAACCAACAATAGTTGTAACCCAATCAAATTTTCTCATACATGGGATAATAACAGTTCTTATTTCAATGCAGATATGAATTTTAAACAAACTAAAACTGCACATAAAACCTTTAATTATTTTTTAAACGTTTTTTTTCTCTCAGATAATTAAGTCAATTGAATTAAAAATCATTTGGGGTGTCTGAAGTTTTGCGCATTTAACGTTACACGTTGTACTTATATACTTTTTTCTAACAACTTGTAATACTTATTTACATTTTTGTAAATTTTATTATTGTGAATGTGGGAACTACGAGTATGTGGATTACTCTTTCCTTAGCTTTTATTTTCACATGATGTCTGGCAATTTTGACTGTTTGTTGCGGCCTACCCAAAGGTCCTTTCTTTCCTATTGTTCGTCAAGTCGTTGAGCTCCTTAGAGTAGTCCTGAGTTGAGCTACACGCATACTGACAAATGCTTGCACTGACTGGACAGGTTCACTTGGAACTGTGTGGTGCTTTCTTTAAAAGACCTCAATCTGCATGGTTCTCATGTAATTTACCATGTTTGCTGTATGGACTTTAAAAGAGACTGACTCCTGAGTTTCTTTCGGTGTTTCTTCTCAGGGTAGTTAACACCGCTAAAAAACACCGGCCTCATCTAGTTTAAATTGAGGAAAAAAATTATGTGTAAAATTGTTTTTATAAAACCTATTTGCAAAATAAAAATAATTTATTACAGTCTTTTACATATTTATTCAAAAAGTACAATGTTATTGAAATCCAAATAGTTGGGTCATTCAGTTCCCTTCAAAATGGTTGAGCTGAGTGGGGCTGATGCACGCGTAATGCTCGTGAACGGGTGCCGTCAGATGAGACTGGTCATCTCTTAGCTGCCAGTGGCTTAATTCAGTTTCTATGTTTTAATTATTATTTTTAATTTTTATTTTATTATCTACATTGTGCTCACATAATAGAAGCATTAGGAAATATCTAACCAAATATTATATGTAGGTAACACATAATATGATTTAGAGTGAGAGTGAGTGACAATGGAGTTTCTTGCACGTTCTTCTCCATAGAGATGTACGCTTTGAAACGTGCAATTTAGCTTCACCTTTCTTGGACTGACCGACATTTGACTATTCAAAAGTGCCAGCAAATGGTCTATTTGAAATAAATGCTTTGATTTTGATTTTTTTATTTTGGCTCATCTATATTTTCCTGTGGTCAGGCTATCTAGAGTGAAAAATCTTAACTTAATTTTGACCCAAGTCAATTAAAGGCGTAAGAAAGTGCCATTGTTGAATATAATAGGCTAAAGGAACTGTTTCGACCTGATTTACCCAAATAATCGTATAAAAGACGTAGGATCAAAAAAGTTCCCGACCGGGAATAATTACCGAACAATTTAGCTCGAGCTCAAATTGACCTGAATGCAGATCTCCTCAATAAACTTGACCGTCTTCTAAATTTCTGCATTCGATTTGTTTTTAATCTTCGGAAATATGATCATGTTTCAGCGCATCGGTCGCTTCTAAAGAGGTTGCCCATACGCCAGCGCAGAGAGCAAAGGGCGCTCACCACCTTATTTTCATTTCTTGAGTCTCCTAATTCCCCCAGTTATTTAGCCCCTCACTTTAAATACATTTGCGCCAACCACAATAGAACTCTAC
Source organism: Mythimna lalbum (assembly GCA_949319445.1). Lineage (NCBI taxonomy): Eukaryota > Metazoa > Arthropoda > Insecta > Lepidoptera > Noctuidae > Mythimna > Mythimna lalbum. Next base: position 17,404,544 of record OX439360.1, read on the forward strand.
GCTCATCTCATAACCACTTTCTCCATTGTCCCACTCATCGTACTGACTTTCTTCACTATTCCCTCTTTATTCAAGCTATTTCTTTGCGGAATGCGCTTCCCCAGAAGATAAGGATGGGAACAAACCGATTAACATTTAAAACCAAAGGTCGCGAGTTAATTCATAAAAAGTTGGCAGTAGTATCATCACACCGTTAATGTTTTCCTATTGTCGATTTGGACCCATTGTCTGACTATTTTAGTGTATGTATGTAGTGTATTAATTTAATTATATATTGTAAATTGTATTATATTTATTCTTCAGTTTATTGGTATATCTATTCTATGGTCCATTTGTATAATTATTCTTATAATTGCCTTTTTCGCACTCTTTTATGGCACCTACCACTACCTTTCTCTGCATCACCCACAGGTCAACTGGAAGAAAATGCCTAAGGCATTAAGTTCGCCTTTGTACATTTGTGCATAAAGTATTAAGTAAATAAATAAATTTCAGATGATTCGTCTAGGTGACTGTCTGTCACTAACTCCAAATTAATAACAAAACATTATATTTGTCTTTGATTACCACGCCTGGCGACATGGGCCACTTAGACCCTCACAAATTGTCCTTTTAATGAAAGGGCTGATGGAATTCTTAAGAAACGAGTAACCATGCGATTTCTAATGGCAGCACAAAAAATTGGTTGGCTTGACATGCGCGCGAGAGACAAAGCGCGGAGCGAGAGAAGGGTCGCGGAGTTGGCTCGGCACTTCGAGAGAATAAGACACTTAGCTTTAGAGCCCTTTAGAAGACACACGTCAAGGAACTAACTTAGCTTTAGGGCCCGGGAGACGACACACATCCAGGAACTTAGCTTATGATCATAGAGTTATAACCCGCTGTAATTCTTAGGAGTGCCAGCATTGTGTTACAGTATTAGATAGAGGTGGGATAAGTCCAGTTTAGGCTTTTCTAATATTTATGGTAGGTACAGATCTGTGTGTGTGAGTCTGAATACGAATGGATGGGCGTTGATTGTGATCTAGTAAGTAGTGTGTAAGTACGCGAGTGAATCTCAGCGCTTGTGTTGAAGACTGAATGGGTGAGTGTTGTCTGTTTTACCCTTCCTTATTCCATCCTATGACAAGATGACCTGAGCTTGCGGTTGGTGGTAGGGACTCGGAGAAGGCCTTCCTTTGGAGTGAGCTTGACACTGACTTTCCTTCTAGTGGACTTGATACTTCCCGCCTAACTTGGCGCAACCATGACTGAAGCACTGCCAATTGAAGGTTGAACCGAATAAATATTCGTTACATACTAAGGCCAGTTTGGGACAGTTTGATTTTTGGTGAACCACCAAACGTTAGCGATGGCTACTTTCTCCTAAGGACTGACTGACAGTGGAATATTTTACATTGTTCTTGATATGCGCACGCTTCCACAGAGATTTGGGGTAGTCACCGCCAAGTATCCTATACTGCATTGGTAGTCGTTCGAAGAAACGCTAGGGATTGTATCTCGTTAAATCACAACTGGTCCCCGTAGGCCTCTTACTGATAAAAAAATAATATTTAGCGAGACACGAATTTTGGACTCATTTCTGAAACGTTCTGCAGCTAGACGTAGCTCGGAGGCGTGTAGGTTATATGATCCTCACCTTGGGGCGGTAAAGAAGTGAAAAGTGTCGATTTATAAACCACTTCGGCGTCTAGCAAGGCAGTTGTAAATAGTTCTGCGACCGATTGACGATACGGCACGCTTGTATAAGTTTTGTATTGCCTTAGTAATGCGTGAGTAGTAGATAAGGAGTCAATTGTTAAAGAAAGTGTGTCTTAACCAAAAGCAGAGGCCTCACAACCTTTGCCGTAGGATTGGTCAGGACACGCACAGGCGAGACGGATTACAGTAATATCTAAAATAATTTAATTTGCAAATACAAGCGTCACGTGTTATATACCCTTTTGCAGCCCACTCAGTCCCATAATATTCATAACTCAAAAGAAAAGTAGTTTACCCTTCCTTATCTCCTTACCAATGGATTTCCAACCCTATTTGATTTTAATTTTGTTTTCTTAATTCCCCACCAAATTCTCTAGCTTTCTAAGTCGGGAGAAGGTGACATATTTCTTGGGAATCCATTATTGTCGGTAGGAGTTTGTCCAAGTAACTGGGCTGAGAACTACAAGCGACGAGCGGAGGTGGAGCTCGTCCTCTTCCCACTTAGGGGGAGCCGACTTTGATACCTTCACGTAGGAAAATCAAGGAAAAAGGAAATTTTATCAGCCTTTTAGGAACAGTCACACTTACAAAAAAAATTGCTCTGAAACTCAAAATGACTTCTAAGGTTAACAATGGAAGCGGGCGTGGCACAAAACAGAAAAAAATTAGGTACGATGTCTTGAAAAAAACTATGGAAAACCCACCAAAACATACCTGTAAAAAAGGAGGCCAAGTTCCTATCGACTAATTGTTCGCCTAAAAAAGGGTTGAAATCCAATCCAATGCCAAGTTTAGAAGCACTTTAAAATCGATCATAATCGTCTTCATCAACAGTCTGATTCACTGGTAAACATTTGCCATTCCCAAGACTCGCCACCACACCCATTCCTCGGCCTTCCGCATCCAGCCACTACCCGACACCGCATTCACGTCAACAGTCCATCTGGCCGAATGCTTAGGGCAGGGAGCGGCGTGTCTGAATAAACTTAAAAAAAAAACCCTACTCTACCCTACCCTATTCTACCCTTCTCTACCATACCCTATTCTACCCTACTCTACACTACTCTACTCTACTCTACCCTACTCTACCCTACTCTACCCTACTATACACTACTTTACCCTACTCTACACTACTCTACCCTACTCTACCCTACTCTACCTACACTACTCTACCCTACTCTACACTACTCTACCCTACTCTACCCTACTCTACCTACCCTACTCTACCTACCCTACTCTACCCTACTCTAAATTTTCTATATATATATATGTATATATATCGCTATAAACCTCGCGGAGCCCGAGACCTTTCCAACGAATGCAAAACCGTGGAAATCGGTTCGTTCTGGAGTTATAGCGTCAGGAAGGAAAACCCGACTTATTTTTATATAGTAGATTATAATACTTCTAAATTTTAACTTAGCAGGTTAACCGATATTTTAGTTAGTCACAAATAGTCCGCATACCAAGGTTTAGATTTCTACCTTGAAAATTTCGAAATGCTCCATACAACTTCCACCTCCCATATCATGGAAGTGGGGGTTTAGGAAGAGACAAAAAGTAGCCTATGTCACTTTCCTTCCCTTCAACTATGTCCACTTAAAAAATCACGTCAATTTATCACTCCATTTTGCCGTGAAAGACGGACAAACAGACACACACACTCACTTTCCCATTTATAATATTATAGTATGGATGACTCAGTTTGGGTTATTACAGTGGTTTGTAGAAAATTACCCGTCTCTATGTGGGTTGGTTCGGATCATTAAAAAATCATCCTTATACGGAGGAGGAGTGGCAGGCGGTCGCCTCCTTCTGCGAAGCAGTAATGCTAGCAAAGGAGGAGGCAGACCGCATCAGGCAACGGCGCCCCCGCCGCCGCCGCCGGGATTCCGATCCCGATTTCCAGCCACCGTAGACGCGGGCTCGCGGACGGCGAGCCATGGGTAGCTCGCTGTACGATTGTCCGGTAACTGTCCGGACCGAGCCAAGGCGTCGACGGCGCGCACTGTTCCCGCGCGCCTCAAGGAGTTGTCCTTGTCAGCAACAGGAGGGGCCCATCTGGGTCGAAGCCTACCGGGGTCGGGGTTATTCGAAAGGAAACTAGAGCCCCGGTATGAAGGCAAGAAGGAACGGCGCGGGGTTTTTAGTCAGTAAGACTCTGACACTGTCTCCCGCTCCACCCAAGAGCGGGTTTCGTCAATGATGATTTTCCCCGTTGACAGAAAAAAAAAAATAAAGGCATCAAGTCTGCTTTTGTAACTTTGTGTTGCATAAACTTTTAACTCTTCAATCTTGATAATTAGAAACACAATAGAAAGACAATGGGTGCGCGAACGCCGGCGTTCGCTTGGGGTTTACTGAATTAAGAGGGTCCTTTTCCACTCGCCTATCGTAAACATCGAAAATGGTTTAAAAGCTTGTTACTTCATTTAATGCAATCCAACGCGATGTTTGACGAAAAGGCAACGCAAAAAAAGAGAGATAACGCCTGAAAACTCTAGTATTCAGTAATTTCGAGATTTACTCGAAAATTGCACAAAACTTGCCCCAAGAAATAGCTGTTTTTTTTAAACCCTTTAAAGTTTTTGGAAAAAGTAGTCGTCATTTAGAATCTTAATAAAATTTGCAAGGTCTCTAGAGGATAACTTTTTTTATTTTTTTAATTTTTAGGCAAATTATGAAGTGTCAAAGTTCATACAAAATAGGACATTTTCAGAGGTTTTTACTGGATTAGTTTTACACAAATTTAGAAATTGGTTTCTTTAGAAACCTAGATAATATCCACAAGATACTGTGTTTCCAAAATATCTAATGAAAAATGTGTAATAACGTCATAATCAGTTATGAGCGGTTGTATGTAAAACAGTGAAAATGTGAGTCATGATGCACCACCTTAATAAACAAACAAAAAACGGGTAAACTACAGGATAATCGACACAAGAACAAAAACTGTAAGTATCATATATTTTTAAATAAAACAATTTCCATAAACTATAAACATTTATATTTCATTTCGTAGCTTACGTTTAACGAGTCATTATGGAATACCGGTTGTGATATGCAACACGCATAAAATAGCATTTTGAAGCAATAATACCTGCTTCCGCTTGACATCTCAAGAATTAACCACGTCCGCCCCAGCCCCCCCTGCCGCCTTGACCACCCCCAAAGCCTTGATTGCCCCCCCTGCCGCCTTGACCGCCCCCCCAGCTGCCCCCACGATTGCCCCCACCACCACCACGACCACCGCCCCCACCACCACGACCGCCCCAGTTCTGAGCGAAGGCCGCAACGATCAGGACCAAAAGTAATCCGAAGATCAACAAACTCTGCAAAATAACGTTTTATCAGATACTTATTTTACTTTAACATACGCGGTTTTAGCTTTTGACCCTCACAGAACTCTAGGCGAGCTTTCTGACACAATCTTCTTCCAATCGCCAACCAACACATACCTAATAGTCGGTCAAATACAGTTTTCTCAATCGAGAAACATTCATCATCATCATCATTTCAGCCGACAGACGTCCACTGTTGGACATAGGCCTCCCCCAAGTGTCGCCACAATGATCGATCCTGTGCGTCCCGCATCCATCGGATTCCCGCAACCTTCACCAGGACATCGGTCCACCTTGTAGGTGGCCTTCTGACGCTGCGTCTTCCAGTACGCCGTCGCCACTCCAGAAACATTACAATTAGTAAAATAATCTGGTGTATGCTATGCTTGTGTGTGTCCATGTCCTGGAACCACAATTCAAAGACATGTGACATCCACCAACCCGCACTGGGGCCACGATGGGGATTACGGCCCATTCTATCTCTCCTAGAAAGGAGTCCTGACTCCTTGTGGGAATATCATAAGGCTGATTATGCTTTATGCTTGTAATGCTCATTGCTCATATCTCCAAAGAAGCCAAAAATGACAACACTGGTATGTGCAGGGTTTTGGTTGGTTAAGTTATTATCATGCACGGCATTTTCCGTCATCGCATAGAAGCAACAAGAATTAAGTAACGAAGATTTATGTGACTCATAATATGATTTTTACACCACCTGCTTGATAATAGTAGATTATGTGACAAAGCAGTTTCTTTAGGTCGCAGGCAGCATGTTAAATTCCGAACGAAACGAAATTCGCTAATTTTAATCCCGAACGTAAGTGAGGGATTTATATAATTATCTCCCGAGTAGCTGAGTGAAAATTAAAACTTGAGTGAAGTGAGGAATTCAAGCCGCCCAAAACAAAGACAACTTTATCCCCGTGTTAGATACTCTACTTTTTAAACCATCTGATAAAATTAAAAGATAATCTATTATTTTCAAGTTAATCTTATCACTCAACATGTTTTAAAATTTGAAACTAAAAAATTCTCTACTCTAAGATTCTTTAGTTTCATTATTCTATTTCATTATATATTTTCTTTCTTTCTTTACATATAAAAGGGCATTATCGAGCAGGTGGTGTAAAAAAATGGAATTAAAAACAAGCATCTATAATTCCCGAAGTTAAAGGATCCATAATAAGACCATCAATGAATAATCTAAAAACAAAATAAATTGCGGAACACTGATAATTCAATATTATAATAATATAGCACGGACACATTATATATAATAACATCATAATAGTACCTACCTTACAAGATGCCATGTTTGCTAACAGAAAGAGCTCTACTGCCTTAGATATGGTTTTCTTGTGCTATATATATCCATCATACTAGCAATCATTGTTTTTTCTTATATCATGCTAATTCGTGAATCAAATGTTTGTGGTTCCCAACTTTTTAATGTTTTTTCTATACATTAATCATCATCAAAACTTGTTTCATAGTATGGTTCATTAAAAATTGGCACGCTACTATTGCGCGCGATGCTAAATCCTGTTTGAGGTGTTGCTACATGACGTCCTCACTTTCTGGTATAGGCGACATGGGGTCCTCACTTTCTGTTAAGGGTGACATGGCGTCCTCACTTTCTGGTAAGGGTGACATGGCGTCCTTACTTTCTGGTAAGGGTGACATGGCGTCCTCACTTTCTGGTAAGGGCGACATGGCGTCCTCACTTTCTGGTAAGGGCGACATGCCGTCCTCACTTTCTGTCTGACGCAGGCCCCGGACACGGATGCTTCGGGAGGTTCATATGTTGATTCAGGCGGGAAATGCTTGGTTGTCACCATTGCTTGAACAGCCTAGAGGAGCAAACGGTCGAGTATACGGTGCATGCAGGTATGCCCCGCTTGAACAGAGCTCTGTAAAGTGACGTCTCGCATCCGGCCCTGCTTAAGGCCAAACTTTCTTTGCGAAGCAGTAATACGAGCAAAGGAAGCAGCTGAAGTTTCTGACGTCTTATTAGTGCCCATGTGAATTAAAAAGATTTTGAATATTGGTTTTTAATTTAAGGCAGAGACAAGCCTTACGCCCCTCAATCTGACACTATCTCCCGTTCCGCTCAAGAGCGGGGTTTTTCATTGGATGATTTTTGCCCACCACAAAAAAAATGCCTTACGTCCTGACCCATGCTGGAGTTGTCCGGGCGTCGGCAGTCGCAGGACGATTCCCGATCATCTTAGAAGCCTGCTTGCAGACGGTGAGCAATTCCTGGGACCAAGGCCGGGTCGATAACGCGTTGCATGTTGCATCCCACGCGCGCCTCAAAGAGATGTCAACCAGATTGACGGGGCTAGTAAGGGTCGATGCCTGCCAGGGCTGTGGCTTGATCGGAAGAGTTACCTTGACTCTCGCTAAGAGTAACTGAAGGAACACTAAGAGTTTTAGTCAGTAAAAGTCTGACACTCCGTCTTGCAGAGCAGGAAAAATCATTTTATGATTTCTGACGTCTTGGTCCATGGTCGATTCATCAAGCATGATAAAGTGATGCAATCGATTATGGTGAACTGCACTGCACACCTGCACATTGGAGGAACTGAACCTACTGGTCCGAAAAGCTTTGAGGGAATGGACAACCATCGATTCGAGAGAAGAAGAATGGTGCAGTGGACTATTTTATTAAAAGCCTATGAATAGCCTTGAAGAATTGAAATGATAATTGGATGGGAAGACTGCAGCAAGTAAATTGTTCCAGTCCTTCGATAGTAGAACATCTTAACGAAAACTTTGAACACCACAGTCAAGTGATAATAAATTCATAGTCGAATACAATATTAGTCACACTAAGAAAATCTCCGCCATTATCCGCGTTCATGTTTTTCTAGAAGCCATGTTCATGTTTGTGATATAATAATAACACTTTTTCGTAGAAAAACCCAGCAACGTAATTATTGTACGATAATGTTATACTTAAAACTAGGGTTGTAAGGGAGCTTCGCCTTCGCTTCCGTTACTGCAGAAGTTCCGCAAGAAATCGTATATTCGCATCCGCATCCGCAAAATTTATGCGGAGTTAACGGAGTTATAACGGAGTTTCATTTACGTCATAAATTCATTATCATCAAACAATACCAAGCGAGCAGCGACGCTCAACGACGACTCAGCCGTCCAGTCACGTGTTGCGTTTGAAATGGTCAAGAATAATCAAGATTCAGCGTGTGCGCCCACCGCGTTTACTAGAATCTTTCTAGTAATCAAAATACTTTCAAATACTTTCACAAAGATTTTCTTTAAGAAATCGCTTCAAGCGATACAATAATACAAATAAGTGTCCCCGCACACGGGCCCGATGAGGTATTCCACGAAGCACACCCAAACGAAGCGCACCCAGACAAAGCACACCTAAAGTATTCCACTTAGCACACCCGTAGGTGGGCTTCAAATAAAAAATTTAAATAATTAATTTCCTATTCCACGAAGCACACCTACGAATATCACTCGCATAGTGCGGGGACTAAGAAATAAAAAGGTCGATAGTTGAACATATTTATTATTTCAAAGACCAACTCAAACTAACATCATTCAGTTTCATTATACTATTAATGTGCCTTCTTACTGGCTGACCATCGTGGAATCTGGAGGCAACAGTCCTTGCACACATGCAAGATATGCGCGTGGAGATGCGACGTCGGGGTGAAAGTCCGCTGCCGCGACAGGTCACGGCATGGCGGAAAGAGCTCCGGCGGGATCTCATGGTGAAATGGCGTCAGCGACTATAGTAACCCAGTGCTGTGGACGCCACAATTATGGCGGTAAGTTCTTTGAAGCGTGGCTGGAAATACCTCACGGCGTCCTTACCTTCCGTATGACGCAGGTCCTCACCGGACATGGCACGTTCGGGAGGTTCCTGCACCGCCACTGTGCGGAACGCCCATAGGACATGGTGTGCCCTGCTTGGGCGGAGCATCGCCGTGCCCTCGTGGGGGAGATCGGCGGCGGAGACCTCTCGCGCCGCCGCTGCCAGGATTCCGATCCTGATTTCTAGCCACCGTAGACGCGGGCCTGCGGACGGTGAGCCAGAAGTAGCTCGCTGTCCGACCGTCCGGTACCTGTCAGGACCAAGCCCAAGACGTAGACGGCGCGCACTGTTCCCGCGCGTCTCAAGTAGTTGCCAGCATCAGCAGGGGTCCAGCTGGGTCGAAGCCTACTGGGGACAGGGTTGTCCGAAAGGGAGCTCGTGCCCCGGTATGAAGGCTAGAAGGAACGGCGCGGGGTTTTTAGTCAGTAAGAGTCTGACACAATCTCCTACTCCACCCAAGAGCGGGTCTATAATAGTTTGACACAATATTTGTCATTTTTATAATCTTACTATTTAAAATCACAGATTATTTCATTATTATAATGAAGCTGAAAGATGTTAGATATTTAGGTTAGTCTTTTAAGTCCCTATCCCTACTAATCCCTACTAATATTATAAATGCGAAAGTAACTCTGTCTGTCTGTCTGTCTGTTACGCTTTCACGTAAAAACTACTGAACGAATTTAGATCAGATTTAGTAGGTAGGTAGAAGAGACACTGGAATAACACATAGGCTACCTATAATTCCACTGCTGAGCACGGGTCTCTGCCCGCGCGATATAAACTGTAGTCCACGCGGGCGAAGCCGCGGGCGGTAAGCTAGTAATAAATATTTTCTTCTATCGACATTTTTATTTCTTAATCCCCGCACTATGCGAGAGATATTCGTAGGTGTGCTTCGTGGAATAGGAAATTAAATATTTTAAATTTTTATTTGAAGCCCACCTACGGGTGTGCTAAGTGGAATACTTTAGGTGTGCTTCGTCTGGGTGTGCTTCGTGGAATACCTCGGCCCGATGTTTGTCTGTAATCAAATCTTGCAAATTAGATTTTGCATGCATGTGTAAATCAGATGACCATGCAAAATTATTATGACATGGAGCTGATCTGATGAAGGTACCGGAAGGTGGCTGTAGTAGTTTGGTAGTTAAGCCTATCGAGTTTGAGCTCGTGTGGTTCGTCTTGACGAGTATTAATTATATTATGTAGGTAGGTATTATACCATGTTATAAAACCTTGCTATGAAAAACACATTTTGTTTAAAAACTTGTTTATCATAATTCCTTGATGAGACTGATATTTTTTTACATTGCTACATACCAATATACTTTATGATTTCAGATATATTACAGATACTAGCTTTCCGCCCGCGGCTTCGCCCGCGTGGACTAACGTTTATATCGCGCGGGCAGGGACCCGTGCTCAGCAGTGGAATTATAGGTAGCCTATGTGTTATTCCAGTGTCTCTTCTACCTACCTACCAAATTTGATCTAAATTCGTTCAGTAGTTTTTGCGTGAAAGCGTAACAGACAGACATAGTTACTTTCGCATTTATAATATTAGTAGGGATTTATGTCAATATCTTGTAAAGTTTAGATAGATAGCTGTATAAAAACAACAAATAATTAAAAGTAAAAAAAAAAATCATTTCATTATGCAGGTACGTACTTATATGTAAAATTTTGTATATCATTAAAGTGTGAATGAACGTATAAAAAAAAAATTATGACAATAAACCATAAATTACTATTTTTTTTCTCATCCAATGTCACCTTCGCATTCGCATCCGCGGAGGTGATACCCGTCACCTCCGCATTCGCATCCGCATCCGCTAAGATGGCTTCCGTAACAACCCTACTTAAAACTTATCTATTCTGGATTTGCATAATAATCAGTTGTTTTTCATTTGAATGCAATAATGTATTTTTTTTTAAATATGTTCGTTTTTTTCGTGTTTTCGTTGGCTAATTTGTTTATTCGCTGTTTGAGTTTTTTAAATTTGATTAGACAATTAATAGTTCTTCCTTCTAGACTAATTATAAAACGAATTTAATCACGACTGTGTGTAAATAATTAAGATTGAATAGGTTACTTGGCCATCATGCTCCATCGTTGACCACAAATCACCGTTTTTGTCAAGCGGGCTCGCGGACGGCGACCCATGGGTAGCTCGCTGTCCGATCGTCCGGTAACTGTCCGGACCGACCCAAAACGGCGACAGCGCGCACTGTTCCCACGCGCCTCAAGGAGTTGTCAGCAACAGAAGGGGCCCAGCTGGATCGAAGCCTACCGGGGCCGGGGCTATCCGAAAGGAAACTCGAGCCTTGGTATGAAGGCTTTAAGGAACGGCGTGGGGTTTTTAGTCAGTAAGAGTCTGACACTATCTCCCGCTTCACCCAAGAGCGGGTTTTGTCATAAGATGATTTTCCCCATCGACAAAAAAAAAACCCTTTTTGTCAAGTGAGATAATACTACATACCTACTTGAGAATCTTGAGATAGAGACAAGCGCGAGGCTATAAATAATCGTAATGATGAACATAAAAATATTTTAGTTGGTGTTGTAGTTATTTTTTTATGTTTTATTATAGATTTGACATGTTTGACCACTATCTCACCTAATGGTAAAACGATGATATGGCTGACGATGTAAGCACGCTTGCCTAGAAGTAACCTATTAAAATTTTACTCTTGCTACCCATTGCACATTGTCATTGACATTAAGAGGCTTCTTTTCCACTCGCCTATCGTCGACATCGAAAATGGTTTAATAGCTTGTTATCTGTTGTAATCCAACGCGATGTTTGACGAAAAGGCAATGGAAAAAAAGAGAGATACCGCCTGAAAACTCTGTAAGTATTCCGAGATTTACTCGAATATTTCACAAAACTACTAATAATGCTTGAATAATGTTTGTCCTATATTTTGCTTTATTTATGTGGTGTATAATAAAGAATATAATAATAAAAAAAACTTGCTCCAAAAAAAAAAAATAGAGTCGTCATTTAGAATCTTAATAAAATTTGCAAGGCTTCAGTTTTACTTTTTTGTAATTTTTTAATTTTTAGGCAAATTATAAAGTGTCAAAAAAAAAAATACAAGTCTTTACTGGATTAGTTTTACACAAATTTAGAAATTGATTTCAATAGAAGCCTAGATAACATCCACAAGATACTGTGTTTCCAAAATATCTAATTAAAAATGTGTTATAACGTCATAATCAGTTATGAGCGGTTGTATGAAAAACAGTGAAAATGTGTGTCGAGATGCATCACCTTAAGGGCTAATTTCACCGATGCACCATGGCGGCTCGACCAGTCGCCGCTACCAACAAAACGTATACAGCTCTATAGAGAGTTACTAACCAGCCCCCCTAGCCAAGTTACAACCGTTTCGCTTGCGTCGAACGCTTCGAGTTGACCTTGCCGCCAATTCTATTGTTCTGACCACATGACTGAGCGTTGAGACGACGTCATTCCCGTACATTTGAAGCTTTCTACTAGCGTTAACTATTGCAAATTAGCAACTTGGCTAGGGGTACAGCGGCCCCAGCCAAGTTACAACCGTTTCTATTGCATCGAACGCCTTGAGTTGGCCACGCCCTCGGTTTTTGTTCTGACCACGTGACTGAGCATTGAGATGACGTCATTCCCGTAGATTTGAAGTTTTCCACTAGCTAAACGATTGCAGATTATCAACTTGGCTAGGGGTACTGGTGTCTGTTTGTTGACGCGACCAGCTCGGACGTGTGGCGACTTTGTTATCTAGTTTGGTAGCTTAACCCTTCAGATACCGTCAATTAGAGACACAATAGTAAGACAATAGATGCGCGGCCACCGGTGGTCGCTTGGGGATTCATGAATTAAGGCTATATTTCACAGGGACACCGTAGCGGCGCAACTGGTCGCGCCGCCATGATGTCCCTGTGGAATATAGCTCTAAATGTCAAAGCTGCCAGTCTACTTAAGCAAACAGGACGACAGCGATGTTGAGGAGTACCGAGTACTACGAAAACGCCTAGTGTGTTTTGTTAGTAAGTTATAAGTTTTTTTTCGGTTGGAAATCATCCAATGACTTCGGTAGGGCATGTAAGACTTTTACAGACTAACACCCACACCTGTTACTTCCTTGCCTTCATTCCAGGGCCCCGGGATTCTCTCGCCCAACCCGTCTCCCTTGATGATTGCCATAAAGCAATGTCCTCTGCCTCCCTTTTCCATACACGCTACGTCTGTCTTCGACCATTGTGGGCCAGTCCACCTAGGAGTCAATTTAATCTCTTCACCGTTATTCTTACTAAATTATTGGTATAGCTTCGAACAGTTTCTTCGAATGGTTGCCCCCCTTTTCCAAGGCAACAGTTTAATCAAATTGTAACTCTACTCCCTTTGACAGAATTCTTTTTCCCAGGACAGAATGGAAGAAAAAAACGTGTTGCGCCGACCCCAAATAAAACGGGACAAGGGCAGGAAGATGATGCTGATGATGACTCTACTCCCTTTGCTAAGGTAGGTACTTATTTTAATGCGAGAGGGGTACCCAATTGATGTTGCTGTCTGTACCTATAAAAAGCAAAATTCCTTCTTACTACTAGTTAAGTACCTACATATAATCAAATCTAATACTTTTTCCTTGAAGCCAATAATATAGTTACTTTATTCAGGTGAAACAATGTTATGATAACATAATGATTTAATCACCTCGTGATCTGTACGTGTCTGTACGGTCTTGTCTCAATGATTATTACGTATTCATAGTAAATGTAAGCACGAAGAATCGTGGCAATGGGCAGGGTACATTGCTCGCAGAACAGATGGCCGTTGGGGCCGAAAGGTTCTGGAGTGGCGACCGCCTACTGAAAGACGCAGCGTCGAAAGGCCTCCTACAAGGAAGACCGATGACGACCGATTTTGGCGACACTTGGGGGAGGCCTATGTCCAACAGTGGACGTCTATCGGCTGAGATGATGATGATGATGAAGAGTGGATGTAACGAATTCCTGATTTCTCACATTCGCAAATGCAAATGCGAATATTCAAACTCAATGTTCGCGATGCGTTTGCGAATATTGACTTTCAAACAAAGTGCGCACAAAATGTCATACAGGTTTCACATTTCGTGTCAGCAAAGTTTAAACCGGACATATCAGAGCCGTAACAGACTGATTGAACTAAGTTTAACACAAAAAGTTTTTCGGACAACACAGACTCCGGCAGGAAGATTTCTGTGTAAACCTCACACCCTTTGTAGTGTGAAGGGTGTGAGCCAAGGCATAACGCGCATGTTGCTGGAGTGGAGCGGTCAATTTTTGGGCAGTTTTTAGTCGGGTGTGACTCTGCACATTTAAGACAACGATGTGGCCTCATACATTAGTTTTTGGTATGTCCGTACTGCTGGCATCTTTGAGATTGTACTTTGGTAGTGTTTTTTTTTAGGGTCTTCTATAGTAACAACTTGGTAGTATATATAATATCTGATTTGTTTTGCGGCTTTATTGTTGGATCCAGGTTGTAGGTTGTTCTTCAAAGGTGCCTCAATAATATAAACCAATGGTTTGTCAAGTGGAGAATCAAAGCGAATGTCAACAAGTCTGTTCAGGTCACATTCACTCTGAGAAGAGAAACCTGTCCTCCAGTGTACCTGGGTGGTAGACAACTGCCCCACAGCGATTCAGTCAAATATCTAGGAATGCACTTGAACCGCCGTTTGACATGGCAAAATCACATCGAGGCAAAACGTAATGAGATAAACCTCAAATACCTGTACTGGCTACTGGGAAGGAACTCCAAACTGTCCCTGGACATTGGACAACAAACTCCTATTATCCAAGTGTGCTATAAAACCAGTTTGGACCTATGGAATCCAGCAACTTGTGACTCTAACAAGAACAAAATCCAAAGAACCCAGAACTATGTCCTGAAACAAGTCAGTGATGCACCCTGGTTCATACGAAACTCGGAACTTCACAAGCATACCAACTTGCCAACAGTGAAAGAAGAAATAAGATCTTGTTTGGAGAAATACAAAACTACACTGGAGAAACATCCAAACCAGCTGTCCAGCTTACATTACCAGACTGTGTGCACAGATTAAAGAGACAGAATATTAGAACTCGGCAATTAAGCTATTATATTAGTATGGAGGATACTTCTAATGAGAAATATCACTTCACCAGAAATATTCTTTCAACGCATCTGCTCATAGTCGGAAGAACTGATTGCACGATATACTTATCTTGGAAAAAGAAAGAGGACTGCTAGATTACTCGAAGGCTTTGCGGGATTATTCATCTAACGACTTCTCCCTCTCTAAAGTGAAACGAGAGGGAGTGTCAGACTTACTAACTATAAACTTATCCGTGATCCTATGTTTCTCATTTGCCATTTGCGTTCTGGATCCAAGGTAATTCTAAGGTACGCGGTACAAAACGACGAGGTGAAACGCGTTATTCTTTAGACTTAGGTACCTATTACTTGGATGTTAATTGAAACAACCTAAAGGTGAGTATAGAGTACAAAATTTTCTGGAGCATTTCTGTGTAATGTAACGTTTCTGCGAATGCTCGGCGTGTCGGCGTTATGTTATGTGCTCACAGCAAGTTTGCATTTACCAACATTTCGTTGTACCTTGCGTTCATTCTTTTTTGAAATATCGGACCTACAAGTTGCGTGTGCTGCGTTTATCTTGATGAATTATATTAGAAAAGACGCGCACGCCCGCACTCGTGGCTCGACGAAATGTTACACCAATATGCTCATTGGTTTGTAACAAAGAGGCGAGCGTGCTCGACGTTAAGTTCGTAAAAGGATGATACACTAGAACATATCATAGAGCGGCTCGTTGTTCTGTTACAAGTAAATGTTGTAGTCCATAGGTGAGTATGAATGAAAAAAAAAACAGATTAAAAGCTTCGCAAACTATTTTAATAAGTAGTACCATAAAGTTATTATTATAAGCATGCTTCTAGAAAATCGTGTTTATTTGGCATTTCTGGAGCTACGTAGTAAATACCCGATCTTGTTAATTAATTATTTTATTTACCTATTATTTTAAAAACGATCTACAATGTTCAAATGTATGTAGATAAAGTCTGTCTAAAAAGTCAAACGACTTGGGAATTTCGTATAATATTTAATCATTTAAAAAAATATCTCCATAGGTACATAGGTTTACATTCGATACTTTTTATAAGGTTCTTCTATTATCAAGATCTCTTGATGAAACTATGATCAAGATCCCTTATCTTATTCAACCTTGATTATTGAACCAGTGCTGACTGCATCAGATTTCATTTTGCCATAATAATTATGCAAGTCGTTTGACATTTTAGACAGACGACCGGCTTTTGTGCCGTCTGGCAGATCACCGATGCGATGGACTGACCCGATCAAGGCGGCTGTTGGCGGTCCATTAATTAGAAATAAAGAAAACACGTTTGTTTGGCAGGTGCACACAATGAGATAATACTATAATTATGGTATACAAACTTAAACCTAGAGTACATCTACATTCTACATAATTGTCTCACGGCTGCGCCAAATATGTCCAGTTCAGCATGATGCCAGGCCACTACGTAGCAGCAGTTGTCTGACGCTGGTTTTCAACTGAACCTTGCTATGAGTCTACGAATGTTAAACAACTCCTCCACACCATACAGTAAATGATAAATAATAGAAAGGTATTTAGTGATAGATATATAATAGACAGTCATCATCAAAACTATACGTAAATTTAATCGCACAGTCCCAGTCGCACAGTAATTCATTAAACCCCAAGCGAACGCCAGCGTTCGCTCTATTGTGTCTCTAATTACAGTATTCGAAAGGTTAAACGAGTGCGCCCAGATACGAAATAGATAGGTACAGAAGACAATCTCATGTATGTACTTCACTTTTTATACCTACGCTCGGCGAACGCACACTAATGAGCGTTTGAGCCGGAACTGTTCGACGAGTGCGCGGCGCTCCAAGATATCGATTCCGTGAGCGTTGTCTATGTGTGCGATGCTCGAGCGCGCTTTGTATGTAAATTGACTTCTGTACCTATATATTTTGTGGCCCAGATGACTGCCAGTAGGCAAAAGACACTATATTATTTGACCATTACATGTTTATTGCAGCAAAAAGAGACTGACTCCTGAGTGTCTTTCGATGTTTCTTCTCAGGGTAGTCAGCTAGGAAACACCAGCCTCATCTAGTTTAAACTGACGACAAAATTTACGTGTAAAAGTGTTTATAAAAGCCTATTTGCAAAATAAGTTTAAAAAAACTGACTTCACTAATTCCTCTCCTAGAGAGGAGACCTGAGTCTCAGCAGTGGGAACATTAAAAAGGCTGATGATGATGATGATGATGACTTCACTAAAATATCATTTATCATTAACATGACCATTCTGGCAAGAGTGAAAGGTCCAGGAAGAAGGAGAAACTAGTAATAGGCGATCACAGGTTAATAAGACATTGAAACAACACAAATTTTAAGTACCTAGCTGTTTAATATTGAAAAAGTAATAATAGTAATAAATGTTTTATTTATTTTACATTGAAAGATTTAAAAATGTAAGTAATCCTTACTAATATTATAAAAGCGAAAATGAGTTTGTTTGTTTGTTACGTCTTCACGCAAAAATGGCAAAACCGATTTTAATGAAACTTGGTACACGGATAGACCATGTCCTAGAATAGGACCTGGGATACTTTTTATTCCGGAAGTTATGTTCCCTTGGGATAATTTTCTGCCATCACGCGGGCGGAGCCACTGGGAGCAGCTAGTTTATAATATGTCATATTGATGAATAAACAAAGTAATAATAATCATAAATAGTCCATTTAAGACACCAAAAACTATAGCCTTATTATTTTCCACATATTGCAATAGTTTCGCTTCAACCGGGGGTTGTCCTTGGATGCACTAGCATAGCGCATACAGGGATAATCACCGGTTGGTACCACATAAAAGCGCCTAAAAGGGCCTCTGCGAATTGGTTTTGGCTCCTCGTATGGCCTTCCAAAGGTCCATATTAAAAAAATAATATTATCGCAAATACAAGTTTGACACAAAAGTTAAGTAACAAAAACTGTAACATTGCCACCAATATTCATACATCGGGCAATATTCCCGGCAATATTCCCTCCAATATTCCCACTTCACGGCAATATTGCCAGCAACGGCACATCTCTTACTGTAACACAATGGTCAACATATACATTTGAACCCTTACTCCTAAGCTAGGAAGATCCTGTATCTTAGGAGGCAGTGTCTTCACATAAATGGTGATCGAGCAGATTATGAGAGCATAGCAGAATCGGAAGTACACTGTAAAATACAAAGTAATTGTTACATTCAAGTCAGGTCAATTTAAGAGGATCCTCTTCCACTCGCCTATTGTCAACATCGAAAATGGTATAAAAGCTTGTTACTTCATCTAACGCTATCCAACGCGTTGTTTGACGAAAAGGCGCCGCAAAAGAAGAGAGATCATACCGCCTGAAAACTCTGTTAGTATTCGGTAATTCCGAGATTTACTCGAATATTTCACAAAAAGTGCTCCAGGAAATAGCTGTTTTTTTTTAACCCTTAAAAGTTTTTGAAAAAGATTGTCGTCTTTTAGAATCTTAATAAAATTTGCAAGGCTCTATAGTTTTACTTTTTTTAAATTTCTAGGCAAATTATGAAGTGTCAAAGTTCATACAAAATAGGAGATTTTCAGAGGTCTTTACTGGATTAGATTTACACAAATTTAGAAATTGATTTCAATAGAAGCCTAGATAATATCCACAAGATACTGTGTTTGCAAAATATCTAATGAAAGATGTGTAATAACGTCATAATCGGTTATGAGCGGTTGTATGAAAAACAGTGAAAATGTGTCTCGAGCATCACCTTAACTTTAACACCTCATCTTTAGGTGATTTATAATTTGGAACCTACTGTTTCTCTTTGCCTTCCTTTTTAGCATAATAATTACCGCTGTAGTATGGATTTAACACTGGCGGCGGTGGCGGTGGTGGCGGTGGATACACTGGGCTCTCACCATACGCATAATACGGAAAAGTGTAGATTCCTGGATACGGAGCAATAACATATGGCTTCCCTGCTACACCATGTATATACTTCTCATCATTCTTCGGAGTCACTTTCACCGGTTTCAAACGATCCTCGATGGGTTTCAGAATTGGCTTCCAAGGATTTGGGTCATAGTAATCACTTTTAAAACTATCATACTCCGAATAAACCACAGTTACAAAAGCCAGGAGTATCGCGAAGATGACTTGTGCATTCATGGTTACACTGGTAAAGACTGACACAGTTCATTGTAAGGAGTATTTTAAATGAAGACAGCAATTATAGATATCAGTGTTTAGGATTTCAGTTTATCTTTATCTTTATGTTCTCGTAATTTTCTTTCTGTTCTTATCTTGGTTTTACCTAATTGCTTTCGGCATTATTTTATGCTATGTACGCACCGACTGAATACTTGGCACCTTTGTGAGTCGTTTAGCGTTTGTGCAGTTAGGTTGCGGACATTTCAAAACGTTGGCTTTTTTTTCCGATGGGAAAAATCATCCAATGAAACTCGCTCTTGGGTGGAGCGGGAGATAGTGTCAGACTGTTACTGACTAAAAACCCAACCCGTTCCTGCTAGCCTTTTCATACCGAGGCTCGAGTTTCCTTTCGGATAGCCCTGGCGCCAGTAGGCTTTGACTCAGCTGGGCCCCTCCTGTTGCTGACAACTCCTTAAGGCGCGCGGGAACAGTGCGCGCCATCGACATCTTGGGCTCGGTCTGGACAGTTACCGAACAGTCGGACAGCAAGCTACACATGGCTCGCAGTCCACTAGCCCGCGTCGCGTCGCCGCGTCGTCACATAAAAATGTTCCTGTAGAATCCAATCCAGTCCTGATAAACCACAAAAGGTAAGCTGCAAGCAGAAATTGGACAGGTATTGTGTAGCCCTGTACAGAAGTTAGAGCAGTGGTGGCCGAGTGGTAATAGCCCCGACTTACGAGTTGTAGGTCGCGGGTTCGAACCCAGCGTTGGTGTACTTTATTTCATCACCACTGCTCTCAAAACGGTGAAGGAAAACATCGTGAGGAAACCGGCATGAGCTACAATCAAAAATTCGCACACTTGTGACATCCACCAACACGCACTGGGCCCGCGTGGTGGATTACGGCCCACTCCCTCTCCTAGAAAGGAAGCCTGAGTCCCAGCAGTGGGAACATTAAAAAGGCTGATGATGATGATTGTGTAGCCCAGCTTACTTCTAGTGTAAAACACTCCTAAATTTGTTAAGTCTTATTATTTAGGTAGGCAATCTTTTTTGAAGATAAACCACATCCGGTTTGTATGGAAAATACGCTTTACTTTACTAACTTCTTACTTAACAACTAGTTGCTAGGTTATAGATACTTTTTTATATTAAATCAAGGCCTTGCTTTTAGGGTCACTAACATAAGTGATACAATTTTTAAATATTTTTCCTGTATTTGCGACATCAAAATTAAAAAATTCTATGCAGTTTTTTATTCGCAGACCTGTTAGGCGATTATCACACTGCCTCGCATAAAGGACCGTCTGTCTCCTGAAGTACTTAATTTGTTTCAGCTAATCGTTTGTTTGCCAAAATGCAAATGCAGTAGACATTGAAACTGTGATACAACTAGCAGGCGATGCTCTGCCCAAGCGGGGCACACCTCCACCGTTTCTTCCGGGCGTTCCGCACAATGGCGACACCCGGGCGTCACTTCCGCATGAATTCGGTGCAGAAAGGGGACTTACCGCCATAATTGTGGCGTGCCCAGCACTGGGGTCAGTTCAACATGAGATCCCGCTAGAGCTCTGTCCGCCATGCCGTGACCTGTCGCGGCAGCGGACTTTCACCCTGGCGTTGCATCTCCACGTGCAAATCGTGAATGTGTGCAAGGACTGTTGCCTCCAGATCCCATGGTGGCAGGCCAGCAAAGAGGCTCGCCGCTTCGAGGGAAACCGTGCGGTATCCCCGCACCATCCATATTACCATGACCTTCTGGCATGCGTTCAGCTGGGCCTTCGGTTGTTGACGCAGCGACAGCGCCCATAATGGCGCCCCATAAAGAGACATGGACCGAATTATTCCTGCGTAGAGGCTCCGGCTGGAGGCATCTGGACCCCCAAGGTTGGGCAGGAGCCGCTTGAGAGCAGTCCGGTTCAGTTTGGGACCTAGACATCGGTAATGCTCCACGAAATTCCACCGGGAGTCGAGGACCCAGGTACTTCATGGTCGACCCGACGCCGTTGTGATCTCCTACCGTCGATTTTTGTCCTTATTTTAAATTGCGATATTGAGATGTATCCTAATCCTAATAGAAGAAAATTTAAGTATTTTGGCTACACTATCTGTTAGTGTAGCGACAGCGGGAAGATCTTTTTCTACGTTACGAAAAATCAAATCGTGGCTAAGAATTTCAATGGTTGAAGAACGTCTAACTGAGCTGGCACTTCGCCACGTCCATAAAAATGTACCCACTGAAGTAGACGAAGTAATAACAAGTTTCGGGAGAAGGCGTAAAGATTGATTTTGTTATTTAAATGTTTAAATACATACAGTAGGCTTACATTCATTAATAAAATACCTACTTTTTACCTGTATTTTTATTATTATAAAATTTAAATAATAACTTCGTGCGACTTGAGCACGCACATATGTGCCCTTCTCTGGCACCAAAGCTGGATCCGTCCTTGCACGCTTCACGCTGCATGTTGCGTGCCAACGTACCTGCGCGCGTACTTGCGGGAGTGCAGATCTGCACCATCGTGCGGGATTTTTATGCACTCACGCGCGTAAGTGCGTTTTGTAAATTCACGCAGGTTTATACGTAGGATATATAAAATCTTTGGCTCTGACTCATTTCATACAAAATCACGCGCGGCACTACGAGACTCAGTATGCCATACCTTGCATGTCGACCCGCACCCACACGCGTGAGTGCATGTTTCTCCGCATGTAGGCGCGTGATCTGGATGACCAGTGTTGTCAACATCAGATTTCATTCCACTCAAACCCGAAGCGAACGCGGCGTTTGTACGTGATTTCGCGCCATTCGGTAATATTGAGTGTTTTATTTATATAAACACATCTAAAAATAAGCAACCTTTCCATTATTCCATATTTATACCTACCTACTTAAATGCCCAAGGCCGAAGAGTTATTAACATAATAATTTAACCAAGTTGTTTAACTTTCAGTTATGTTTCAATCGATCAACCAGATTCGCACCAATAATCTGGCCTTATCTTTATCAATATGTAATAATTATGAATTTGAGAGGAGAGGAAAAACGAAAGTTAATTAGAAATATAATTACATACATAATTATTTTCTGTAGAATCAAATTAATTTTTGAGATTTTAATGTTATGTTTCTGAACTGTTACTATTACGTCATCGTTCTGACAGTGACATTGGATGATTGGACTATAGAATGAGGTTATCAATCAAATCATTTTTCAGGAAATAATCTGATCTGCATAATCTTGATAATTAAGAATAGAAGCATGTGTAAATAAGTATTTTTTACATAGAATACTAAGTATAATTTTATAAAAATGTGGCAGTTAATGCAAATGAACTCATGTCAGCTTGTGAGACAGAGGTAAACATGACGGAAGAAGTCACAACTTACTTTGATAATAAACATGAAATTACACAGTAGTTCTCACATGGAACTTTCTTGCAGGTTACTGACAAACAAAAGCAATGTATACTTTACAAATCTGATGAAAAGCAAGCCGTCAAATGTTGTAAAAAGATACTTTTCCGAGGTCAAAACATCGTCGGAGAAAAATGCTAAGCCTGGATTGTTACTGCTTTGTAGTCCTTGGAAGTTATGTACTGGAGTCAGTTTAGCGCTCGGGGCTCGTTATATGTTGAGCAGTGGCCCGGCGTACTGTAAAGCATTGGTGGCCCACTCGAGGGTCATGCAAAGGAGGCCGGATATTGATAAAGATACTGCTCAGTTTGATTGGGAGAAGTTCTTTTCTTATCTCAAGCCTCATAAGTGGCTGCTATTAGCTGCTGTAGCGGTGGGTTCTTATTAATTTCTGTTAGAGTTTGGCCATCGAAAGATGACACAACAAAAAGGAGGCCGAATAAAAAAACTTTGTAACTGTTCACCCTGACTCAATGTAAATACAAGATAAATGAAGTTGAAGAAACGTCAACGACACATTTTTGACCATGTTTTATTTTTTTTAAATGCTGCCGTATATGGACTTCAATAAATAATTCACTGTCATCTTTCGTTGGCCAGACTTTATCCTGGTACCTGTTTAGTGGCAGTCTTTTAGAAAATCAAAGAGAATTTGCCTTGAACACTACAAAACATTTCAGTATGATTTGATTTAAACTGTTTTGTTTTATTAACTCTTTGCCATTTAGATTGTATGAAATTTAACAAAATTACAATAGATCCATTTATTAAACATTTATTTTCATTATCATGTTTCAGTCGGCACTGGTAGTAGCATTTCTAAATGTGTACATCCCGATGCTGCTGGGTGAAGTGGTCAATGTACTGGCCAATCAGAGGAACAACCCTAGCGCCAACTTCATGGCACAGATCCAAAGGCCTGCTCTTAAACTCTTTGCATTGTATTTGGGACAGGTAAACTATTATTTAATTTAATTTCTTTCATCAATTAATTTACTTACTGCGGGAACTCAGGGTAACAAAAAATCTGCCAGATATTTTCTTTTATATATCTATCTTCTATATTTATACAAGGTGTAACATTAAATGTGCAAAACCTAAATTTGGTTTGATCAGAATAACGAGCAGAATCAATTAAACTACTTCTTAATATAGGTTACATTTTTCAAAAAAATCTTCATTAAAAACTTCGACCTGTCTATTTATGAATAGGTGGAACCATCACGTGTGCAAACCTGCTGCAGCTGAAATAGGTAAACAAACACAAATAGTTGTAATCCAATCAAATTTTCTCATACACGGGATAATAAAAGTTCAATGCAGATATGAGATTTAAATAAACTAAAACTGCTCATAAAACCTTTAATTTGTATTAAGGTCAATCGAATTATTTTCGGGGTGTCTGAGGTTTTGCGCATTTAACGTTCCACATTGTATAAAAGGAGAAACTGACTGACTGACGTATCAACGCACAGCCAAAGCTACTGGCACTAGGAGCGAGAAATTTTGTACAAGGCTTCTTTTTATAACATAGGCAAACGCACTAAGAAAGGATTTTCCAAATTCCAATTAATTTCCTGGGCTAAATCAACTTAAAACTTAGTACAAATAAGTAAGTAAGTAAGTCGGCTATATAATGTTCCCACTGTTGGGACTCAGGCCTCCTCTCTAGGAGAGGGAACGGGCCGTAACACACCACGCGAGCCCAGTGCGGGTTGGTGGATGTCACATGTCTTCGAATTTTGGTTCTAGGACATGGCGGTTTCCTCACGATGTTTTCTTTCACCGTTTTGAGAGCAGTGGTAATGAAATAAATTACACAAAGTAATGCGCCTGGCTGGGTTTGAACCCGCGACTTACAACTCGTAAGTCGAGGCCATTACCTCTCGGCCACCACTGCTCTTATATTAGTACAAATATTAACCTAAATTAGTTATAAAGTTTGCTATATTTATTTTTTCATTACTTTTCTTTCCATCGCAAGATTTAGGGGATGTTAAAATTTGTAATATGCATTCCAAATGAGAATAGGATCGATTGCGATGTTCTGACGTGACGTCGTACTGTCAAATCGCAGAAATTTTGTCAAAATTGAAGTACTCGGAGATAAGTAAAATTGAAGAACTGGATTCTGATTAAACTTTTTTCGTTCAAAGTTCGTAAATAAATTACATTTTTCGTAAACTAATCAAAATTTAAAAGTTTCTGTCCTCGATTTGACAGTCAATGCAGACGTTAGAACATGGCCATCGATCCTATTCTCATTTGGAACGCATTGTATGGGAAAATCATATTCATTGGAAGTGCTGTTATACTTTGATCAAAATTACGAACTGAAAATGAATATTTTCTGCGATTTAATGTTGTTCATGCTGGTTTCACTTTGGCAATAATATATAAAAATACTTTCAGGCATTCTTTACATTCTTGTACATCCACCTGCTATCCCAAGTGGGGGAGAGGGTGGCTGCTCAGATGAAGCGGGACCTGTTCCAGTCCATTCTCAAGCAAGACATGTCTTTCTTTGACCAGGAGAGAACCGGGGAACTTGTTAATAGGTACGTAAGAATTGCTTTATCTGAGTATCCTCTTGTTAAATATTAGTATTTGGCTGGCCTGTTGGTCTGGTTGACTGCTATGCCGGACGTCGTGTGTTCGATTCCCATCCAGGACTTTTTTTGTGTAATGAGCACAATCATTTGTTTTGTGTCTGGGTGTAATTTATCTGTAAGCCTCCCTGCACACGAGCCTCAAAAAAACTCCGCTTCAAGCTTCTTTTTGGGGCGGCCTTTTTTGTGGCTCGTGTGCTGCGGTGCCGCCACAAAAAACGCTTGACGCCCCTTTACGGTTCTCCGGCTACAAGCTGTCGCGCATTAGCTGTTTTTTGCGGCGGCTTCTAGCTTTTTTTTTGTGGCCGCTTCCAGCGTTTTTTAGTGGCGGACAGTTATATGTATGTGTTTAGAAATATATAAGTATGTTTATCAATTGTCTAGTACTCATAACACAAGCTTAAAACTAGATGGCGTTATGTGACAGTGGTGTAATGTAAAAAAATATATTCATATCAATAATATTTTCCGTTTTGTCATTTCAGGCTCACAGTTGACGTGCAGGATTTCAAGAGCTCCTTTAAGCAGACAATTTCTAGTGGGTTGAGGGCTACTACTCAGGTACAATTTTATTTACTTCTTAAAGATTACTGTGATAGATAAATAGATACCACAAAATAGATAGGTACAGAAGACAATCTCATGTATGTACTTCACTTCTTATACCTACTCTCGGTGGACGCATACTAATGAGCGTTTGAACCGGAACTGTTCGGCGGGCGTGCCGAGGCGCGCCGAGATGTCGTGTCCGTGAGCGGTGTCCATGTGTGCGTTGCTCGAGCGCGCTTTGTTGTAGATTGACTTCTGTACTTATATATTTTGTGTAAATACACTCCTGGAACTTAAAATTAATACAGTGTAACAATGGGTGGCCTATAAATACACAATACGAATATCCTGGTCTGCTACTCTTGGAACAGAGAAACTTAATCAAAGTCAATGCAGTTTAGCTGTTCGAATACCGTAATTAGAGTAACAATAGAAAGACAATGAGAGAGCGAACGACGGCGTTCACTTGGGGTTTAATGAACTCTTCAGATACCGTCAATAATAGACATAATAGTAAGAAATTGACGTCGCGAACGCCGGCGGTCGCTTGTGGTTAAATGAACTAAAGATATTTATGCTCCGTTTAGGCGTATATTTTAACACTTTCAATGAAATCAAAACTTATATAGGATACTCCTTGATGGCCTAGAACTCTGAAATTGGTCAAGACGCAAGGTCTAAGGCAAGAAACGGAAAATCAGAAAGCCGTAAGTTATGACCACAAATTAATATCATTTTTGTGATTCGGAAAAATTTTCGAGATTTGATTCGAGAATCGAACTATTTACATAGGTACCTAAGTTACAAACCAAACCCAACCTAACCAACAATCACAATGCCATACAGAAGTTTGGACCTTACCGTAGATAATTCGCTCGGTACCCTAGATATAGGTTCAATCAGGCACGAATCTTAAGCGTTCGGCGTCAGAGTGGGGGCCGCTTTACGCATTCCATACATTGGCGAGTCAATCGTCGTCATTGTTAGATACATGCAGTAAGCGCAGGGAACGAATCACATGTGACGTCTATGACCCGATGGCGCGGCGAGCCATTCTCTGACGTTCCACGCCCACGCTCCCACTTCATACTACTAAATAGGCCCGATATTTGACTTCTGCGCAAGTGAAGATTAGCGCTCAAGATTCGTGCTCATACCTATACGCGATTCCATCACGCATTTGACCAGATTGACCAGGTTAAGTACTCTCGTACCTTTGTGTTTTCTGTTTTTTTTTGTTCATAAATGATTCTATTTCTATTTCCAGATAGTAGGTTCGTCAGTGAGTCTTCTAGTCATATCTCCGCAACTGACGGGTCTCACACTGATATGTATACCATCTGTGGTCATCGGCGGCACCTTCATTGGGTCACTGCTGAGGAAGTTATCTAGGGAGGCGCAATCGCAAGTGAGTTGGCTGTGTCCTCTATTCGTAGAAGCCTCCCTAGCCAAGTTGCTAATCTGCAATAGTTAACGCTAGTAGAAAGTTTCAAATGTACGGGAATCACGCGCTCTCAACGCTCAGTCACGTGGTCAGAACAAAAGAATTGGCGGCAAGGTCAACTCGAAGCGTTCGACGCAAGCGAAACGGTTGTAACTTGGCTTGAGGGCAAGAAGTACTTTATTACAATCTACATTGGATTTAGTTTAATACTAGCTGCTTCCAGCGGCTTTGACTGCGTGATAGCAGAAAATCATCCCAAGGGAACATGTTTCCGGGATAAATAGTATCCTATGTCCTATTCCAGGACATGGTCTATCCGTGTACCAAGTTTCATCAAAATCGGTTTTACCATTTAGGCGTGAAGACGTAACAAACAAACAAACAAACTCACTTTCGCTTTTATAATATTAGTAAGGATTTATGGATCTTTTGTCTGCGGAAGCGATCTTTTACGCAATCAGCAAATTGCGAAAAAGATCAATGGATGTATTTGGAAATATAAGGTGACTGGTAATTAATTGGGTGTTGGTTAGGTTAGACAACTTTCCCAAAGAAACCTTTTTTTATACTTATTAGTTTTATCACAATTACAAATCAGCTGTTGCGCATATTTTGAGCAGAGTTTAAATACTAATAAATATTTCTGTCCTTGTCTTTCTTTAGGTAGAAAAATCAACGTTAGTAGCAGAGGAAGCGATTTCGAACATGCGCACAGTACGCGCGTTCGCGGGAGAAGAGAACGAGGCGCAGCTGTTCGCGCACGAGTGCAGCGCCGCCGCAGACTTGAGCATGGAGCTGGGGCTGGGGATTGGGCTGTTCCAAGCTGGCACCAACTTGTTTTTGAATGGGTGGGCAATTTTTCAACTTACTTAAATAATGCCTCAAAATTCAATGAATTGAGCACTTGACAATTTTTTTTTTATCATTTACTAGTTTTTGCCCGCAGCTTTGCTCGCATACATTAAATATAGCCTGTGTCACTCAGGACTTAAGTAGCTTTCTATCGGTGATTTTTTTTCGCAAATATGCATTACTAGCTTGCCCGACGCTTCGTTCGCGTTAAATTCGGGGTAACACGGTTTCCTTGAGAAGTGGGGGGTTAGAAAGAGACAAAAAGTAGCCTATGTCACTCTCTATCTCTTCATCTTTTTCCCCTTAAACAATCACGTCAATTCGTCACTCCGTTTTGCCGTGAAAGACGGACAAACAGACACACACTTTTCCATTTATAAACATATTCCTCGCTCGTTGACCGTCTTAAAGTGTACTGTGCATTTAAAACGCTCTAAAATAATTAATCATTTTATATAGTTACAACCACGGAGTAGTACTTGCTTCGTGGTTACAACAAAGTTACGGTTCAGTGTTGGTGTTACGTCTGTGTCTGGACTCGTGCACTATCAGTGAGTTCAAGAAATTACTCATATACAGTACTAAATAAGATTATATCATCAAAATACTAAAAAACTTTTATAAAACTTTTATAAATCTACCCAACCGCACACCGAATAAAAAAAAAAAATATAGCTAACGCGTAAGCGACGCCGTATACAGCGCACTTATGACCTTTTGGTCGCGCACTTACACGGCGTGGGCATTTATTAGTGTGCACTTTATATCATCATTGGCCGCGGGCCTTTATTCGTGTTCACTTTTTTTATCTTATTTACTGTCACTTAAAAGACGTAAGTAAGCGCCATTGCAAAATGCCGACTGAACATTCACCACCGAACTCTACACCAACAACCCCAACAGCTACTTCTAATAACATCCCAATTACGATGGCAGAAAAAAAAGCCACTTCCACCAATGTTACTCAAAGAGCTCAAAAAAGGAGACAAGGTGACGATTTAGATTTTTTTATGAAAAAGATGGAGTCCATGTTCCAAACCTGGGCTGACAATCAGGATACCAAATATCAAAAACTTCTTGATTCTTTTGAGACTATCAAAGCACAAAATGAAGATATGAAGCATAGCATGGATATTATTTCAAGGCAATACGACGAGATAAACTCAAAAGTACTTCAACTAGAGCGGGAAAAAAACTCACACCTATCATATATACAGTCATTGGAACAAAAATTTGAGCTGTTAGATAGAAATAATAGGATAACATGTATGGAAATAAGAAATATCCCTCAGTCACAAAAAGAAAGCATGGACGATTTATATTCTACAGCTTTGAAATTGAGCCAGGCGCTGAATGTTGCTATTCAGCCCAATGATATTAAGAATATCTACAGGGGCTACTCAAAAGACCAAGACAAAAGGCCAATTATTGTAGATTTTGTTTCTGTTCCTATAAAAAACAAACTGATTGCATCTTACAAAACTTTTAATAAAAATAATCACAGCAATAAACTTAACACCACCCATATAAATATGGACACACCACCAACTAATATCTACTTATCGGACTACCTGACTCCTAAGATGAAGAAACTACATTTCCTCGCCAGAGACTTTGCTTCAACAAATGGATTTAAGTACTGTTGGTCGACCCCGGGGACTATATATCTGAGAAAAAAGGAAGGTGAACAATCAATTAAGCTTAAAAACGAACAAGACCTTGCAAACTTTCGTAAACAGAACCAAATATGACTAAGTCAAATAAGCAGTTACATGTTGTTCCAATTTCATTATTGTTCCTTATGGCGTTATTTTTATGATGATACTTCAATTTCATTAATGTATTGTTATACAGATTGTAGTTTAAATATGTACTCCAACACAATGTCTAAACTAATGTATAATATTTTTGACACAAACTCACACTTACAAATCGCTTACTCCACAATTACACTTTCACAACATAATATTTCTCCGTTGGCCAAACCAATTAAAAGCATTTCCTTTAAATCATACTCGAACGATAACACGATCTATCAATCTATCATACTTCTTTTTATATTGCAAATACCCCCAAAACATCTGATTCTATTTTTTTATACATTTAAAATTCTCGGACATAAACGACTTAATTAAGCGTTTAGATAATTATAGTATAAGCAACGCGTTAAACTGTGAGCCTGAAGAAATAAAAAACTTAATTAAAAATCCTCAACTGTACACTAAAATTCTTCATCAAAACATTCGAAGTGTCAACAAAAATTATGATCACTTGTGTATCTTATTAAATCGAATGCAAGTAAATTGTGATATTATCGTTCTGTCGGAATGCTGGTTGTCTTGTGCACACAACCTTCCTTCTATGGATGGTTACGATTGTTTTAGTACCTCCAAACAATACAACCAAAACGATGGACTGGTTACGTATATTAGTAAAAACCAAAATTATAAAGCTGAGGAGCCCTCTTTCTGTGATGCTAATTGTTTAATCTTTAAAAAGGGCAATAATGACACGGTTATAATCGCATTATACAGACCGCATTGTTTCAAAAATATTGAGAATTTCTTAATTTCACTAAACAAAGTACTAACTGAGGTATCATCCTTTAAAAATATCATTATTGTCGGTGATATTAACATAAACATACTTGACTGTAATCAAAACGTATCCCGCTATCTCGAGCTACTAACTTTTCATGGTCTGATACCAGCTTTCGACATTCCAACCAGATCCAAAAGTTGTATTGATCATATCGTTATTAAAACAAAGATACCCTCACTATCACTCATAATTAACTCGGCCATAACCGATCACGAAGCAGTACTCTTCTGTCTGGAAACTAAAAATAACAACGGCATGTCGAACAAAACTTTCTTTGAAAAAGTCAACCATGATAACATTGTGTCAGAATGCAAAAATATCGATTTTAAACAAATTTTGAAAGATCGAGACCCAAACGCGTCGCTTACTTTATTCATACAACATATCCAACAATTAATACAGAACAATACAATTAAAATCAAAGTCTCTCGTAATAAAGTAATACGAAAGCCGTGGATCACGGCAGGTTTATTGAAATGTGTCAGAAACCGTGATAGGTTGCATTGTAAACTAAAAAAAGACCCAAATAATCAGATACTTGCACTTACATATAAGAGATACAGAAACTTTTGCAATTCTATATTAAAGAAATGTAAAAGACAATATGAAAAACATGAGCTTGAGCTAGCCAATAATAATACTAAGAAACTCTGGAGCAATATCAAAAAAATTACAAACACAAGTAAAACAAAACAAATACATCATGAACTACTCACATTAGAACAGACGCCAATCGAATCTAGCAATGCGATAAATTACTACTTTGCCAATATTGCCTCTCAACTAGCGAATAATCTACCGACGCCTTCTGTGATCTCTCACACCCAAAGTGCTCAATGTTCGACTTATGTTCTCATGGACACCGACTGTGAGGAAGTTGCCTGTATAATCGAGAATATGAAATCTGACTGCAGCACAGGATGGGATGGCATATCCAATAGAATTTTGAAACTTCTTAAAGAATACATAGCGCCTCCACTCACGGAACTGTTCAATAACTGTCTTAGGGAGGGTGTTTTTCCTGATGCCCTCAAGCAATCTATAGTCATCCCCATCCATAAGGGTGGTAGGAGAGACTGTGTCAATAATTATCGTCCGATTTCGCTCCTGCCATCACTGTCAAAAATCTTGGAAAAGATAATTAATAAAAGGCTTGTAAATTTTTTAGAAAATTAGAAGATTCTAGCGGATGGCCAGTTTGGCTTTAGACCTGGTAAATCGACGGACGATGCAGTACATGCCTTTACCGAGTTCATTGCAATGAAAATGGATGAGAAAAAGAAATGCCTAACTATTTTTCTGGATCTGGCTAAGGCATTTGACACGGTCTCTCCAAATAAACTCTTGGAAAAGCTGGAAACCTTGGGAATTAGGAGTTCGGCATTACTCCTTTTTAAGGACTACCTTAAATCTCGAACGCAGAGAGTGAGGATAGGTGACACGGTGAGCGGGGAGAGCTCTATGATTCTCGGAGTACCTCAAGGCAGTATTTTGGGCCCATCACTCTTCCTGTGCTACATTAATAACCTCTGCAAACTTAATCTCCGAAATTGCAAAATAACTTCATACGCTGATGACACAACCCTAACCTTTTACGGAGATACTTGGGACGAAGTCTTCAACTATGCCCAAGAAGGCTTCAACACGGTCTGCCACTGGCTTGCATCAAACCTTCTGACTCTCAACGCCACTAAAACCTATTTTCTGACTTTCTCATTGAGAAACACCACAATCCCAACTCACTCAATAATCGCACACTCTTGTTTTCAAAAATTAACCACAACTTGCAATTGTCCACATATTAATAAATCAAAATCCGTTAAATACCTGGGTATTGTTGGAATGCCACTAGTCCATCACTATTTTAGTCGGGTATGGTGACATCCCTATATGTCAAATTTGCTTTTTCCTACTTCCGACAACCTCTAATGTATGTTCTTATTAAATTCCTGTACCCGTGCTCTCTGATAGAATTAGCAAGTGATCCATTACTGTGTTTAACTCGTATACTTACCATTGTTCCGTTTTACATAACTTCTAGTAATAACGCTAAACTGTAAACTGCTAAAAGGGAAATAAATACCAATTGTGTTTTGATGACAGTCGTCTTTTTATTGTGATCACACCGAATCAAACCTTGTATCCAACAAATTGGT
Organism: Mythimna lalbum; assembly: GCA_949319445.1. Taxonomy (NCBI): domain Eukaryota; kingdom Metazoa; phylum Arthropoda; class Insecta; order Lepidoptera; family Noctuidae; genus Mythimna; species Mythimna lalbum. The sequence goes on from OX439360.1 coordinate 17,437,333, forward strand.
AGCAGAGCGTGGTTCTTGATTCTCGGTTTCGGTCACAATGTCTACGACAATGCGTAATCCGCATTATCATCACATCGAGCAGCTCAGTCGTGATAACTACGATACGTGGGCAATACAAGCCCAGGCGATCCTCGTGAAGAATGATTTATGGGCCACGATCGGCGAAGAAAAACCAGATGCCGCAAAGGATCTGCTCGCACGTTCAGAGCTCTTCCTTATGATCTCACCAAAAGAATTGAGGCAAGTTAAAAATTGTAAATCTGCATCTGAAATATGGGCAAAATTAAAGTCAATTTATCAAAGTGAAGGCCCCGCAAGAAAGGCGACGTTGCTCAAACAGTTGATCCTAAAGAAAATGACAGATTCAGACGATGTACAGGATCACATGGCCGCCATATTCTTCTGTGTCGACAGGCTTGAAAACATGGACGTAAAAGTAAACAATGATCTGCTGAGCATTATAATTCTCTACAGCCTGCCATCGTCATTCGAGAATTTCAGGATTGCCATTGAGACGCGGGATAAATTGCCTCTGCCAGAAGACTTGAAAATAAAAATCATTGAGGAAAGCCAAGCAAGGAAAAGGAACAAGAATCACAATGCAACAAGTGAAAGTGCTTATTACTTCCACAAAAAGAAGCTCAAATGCACAGTGTGTGACAAAGTTGGACATCAAGCGTCCAAGTGCTGGTCTCGAAACAAGAACCAAAGTTCAAGCTCATCGAGTGACAGTAATAAAAAGAAAAATGCTAAAAACTTTTTCATTACAGAGACGGCAAATAAAATCCATGCTGATGCAGGCGATGTTTGGTGTCTGGATAGCGGGTGCACATCCCACATGACTGGACAGCCTGAAAAATTCGAAAACATTGAAACCGAGCAAGGGAAGTTGAAATTGGCATCAAATCACAGCACTGAAATTAAAGGTACGGGAATAGTCTCAGTAAATTGCAATAACTCTGAAATCAATTTAAATAATACTCTATATGTACCAGAGTTAACAACTAATTTGCTGTCAGTCGCTCGTATAACAGAGCATGACCATACAGTCTTATTCACTAAGGATAAAGCCTACATTAAAGATTTAGCTGGAAAAACTGTATTGACAGCTGATAAAAGGGATGGCCTTTATCTGACTCATTTTCCAAGTTTGCAAACAATGGAAAAAGCAAATAATGTTTCAAAAGATAATATTATGCAATGGCATAGGAAGTTAGCTCATTTAAATGAAAAAGACTTAAAAAAATTATCATCCAACAATCTTGTGTCTGGATTAGACTTAAATAAAGATGATATACTTGAAAATTGTGAAAGTTGTATTCAAGGAAAAATGACAAGGTTGCCTTTTCCCAAAAATGAGGGTATAAAAACAAAACAACTTTTGGAGGTTATACATACTGATCTATGTGGACCCATGCCACATGCAACAATTGCAGGTTCCAGATACATGTTAACATTTATTGATGATTACAGCCGATATTGTTATGTGTACTTCCTGCAGAACAAATCTGAAACATTAGAAAAATTCAAAGAGTATAAAAAAGAAGTGGAAAGATTCACAGAACATAAAATAAAATATTTACAGTCAGATAATGGAACAGAGTATTGCAACAATGAATTTGAGACATATTTAAAGAAGAATGGCATCCAGAGAAGATTGTCAGTCATATATACACCACAGCAGAATGGATTGGCCGAAAGAAAAAATAGAACTCTTATTGAGAAGGCCAGATGCATGCTGATAGAATCGAAAGTTCCTGAAAGATTGTGGGCAGAAGCGGTAGTAACAGCAAATTATATTGTGAACAGATGTCCCACTAAAACTTTGAATGGAGAGACACCATACATGAAATGGGTCGGTCGGACACCATCTGTAAAACACTTACACATATTCGGATCAAAGGTATTCACACTCCACAAACAAAAGAAGCACTGTAAATTTTCACCAAAAGCAAGTGAAGGTGTGTTTGTCGGTTATGCAAAATATAGCAAAGGATACAGAATATATTTGCCAAAGAAAAATGATGTCATTGTACGTCGTGATGTAAAAGTGTTGGATGGAAAAATGTACTATAAAAATAATGATGTCCAAAATGACCGGATTCTGCCTGAACTGGAACCGCCTGAAACAGAAAAAACAAATATCAATAAAAGCAAGAAACAAGAAAGGGAGACAAACATTTTACCTTTTCAGCTTTTTTCTTTTCAGCCTTCTACTTTTCAGCCAAATGTGGAAAGTAGTGATGATGACCATGATAATGACACTATGCACTCGTTCAGTGAATATGAAGATGAAGTATCTGAAAATGAAACTATAAATCCACAAAATATGACCTCACCTCATCAAGTACAGCCAAGTCAAAGTGTGGAAGTGGATGAGGTCCAAGGTCAACGTCCTGAAAGAATAAGGAAACCTCCAGTATGGGCCAAAGATTATGATCTTCAAGAGGCAGATGAATGCTCTTATCTATGCGGAGAGATAGAAATAAACGAAGGTAATAAGGATGAGTGGCGGCAAGCCATAAAAGCTGAAATAAAAGCTCACATAAAAAATGGCACATGGAAAATTCAGCCTAAGGAGGAGAATACAAAAAATTTTGTGGACTATAAAATGGTCTTGAAAGAAAAATTGGGGCCAGATGAAAAAGTGACCAAAAAGGCACGTTTGGTGGCTCGTGGATTCACACAAAGGCCGGGCATTGATTACGATGAAACATATGCTCCAGTGGCCAAACTAAGTTCAATAAGAACATTATTGGCTCATGCAGTTGAACATAATTTAAAGCTCCATCAAATGGATGTAACCACTGCTTATCTTAATGGAGATCTAAATAAAAAAATTGTCATGAAAAAACCTGAATATCTAGAAGAATATATAACTGAAATTATGCTTGAACAATCTGAAAAAGAAAATTTGGATTTATTCAATAAAGCTAGAAACATGCTTCATGACTTAAATAAAATAAAAGGTGAAAAAGTCTGTTTATTAAAAAAGGCCTTATATGGCTTAAAACAAGCTGGTCGACAATGGTTTTATAAATTGGACCATGAACTCAAGAAACTGAATTTTAAATCTTCAACAGCTGATCCATGTATCTATACATGGGCACAAGGCACAGATAAGATGATTGTTGCAGTGTATGTTGACGATTTGGCCATAGCTTATTCAAATGAAAGCTTATTAGAAAAATTCAAGAAACATCTGAGTCAAATATTTGAAATGAAAGATATTGGAAAATTAAGATATCTTCTTGGTATGGAAATTAATTATGAAGAGAATAAATTAAAAATAACTCAACAAAAGTACATACAAAAAGCATTGAAAAGTTATAACATGGAAAATTGCAAGCCAATAAGTACTCCAATAGAACCATATTTAAACCTTGAAAAATCTGAAGATTGTGACAAGAACATTCCATATCAAAATCTGATTGGAACTTTGATGTATTTATCTGTAGCAAGCAGACCAGACATTTCGTATGCAGTAAGCTATCTGTCACAATTTAACAATGCATACAATGAAGAACATTTCAAATATGCAAAACGCATACTGAGGTATCTCAAAGGTACCATGGATGTTGGTATCTGCTACTCTAAATCAAATAAAAATTTATATGGAATGGCTGATGCTGATTGGGCCGGTTGTAAAATAGACAGAAAGTCTTACTCTGGCTATTGCTTCAAATATGCAAATGGTTGCATCAGCTGGGAATCAAAGAAGCAAAGATGTGTTGCTCTATCAACAGCAGAAGCTGAATATATAGCCCTAACCGAAGCGGCAAAGGAGGCTATCCATTTAAAATTGTTACTTAGTGATTTGGGCACTAATATTAATAATATTGTAATTTTCAGTGACAATCAAGCTGCCCAGCGACTTTCCAACAACCCAATCATCACTGGAAAGTCAAAACACATCGAAATAAAACAGCACTTCATAAGGGAGTGTGTTCAACAGGGGGTAGTCAGCATCCTTTATAAACCAACCCAGGACATGGAGGCTGACATCCTGACAAAGGGTATCCCAGGACCGAGGCTCCGGACGCTGCGAAGCTGCCTTGGCCTATCTTGAGTGAAGAACTCGTGAGGAGGAGTGTTGGAATGCCACTAGTCCATCACTATTTTAGTCGGGTATGGTGACATCCCTATATGTCAAATTTGCTTTTTCCTACTTCCGACAACCTCTAATGTATGTTCTTATTAAATTCCTGTACCCGTGCTCTCTGATAGAATTAGCAAGTGATCCATTACTGTGTTTAACTCGTATACTTACCATTGTTCCGTTTTACATAACTTCTAGTAATAACGCTAAACTGTAAACTGCTAAAAGGGAAATAAATACCAATTGTGTTTTGATGACAGTCGTCTTTTTATTGTGATCACACCGAATCAAACCTTGTATCCAACAGGTATAATAATAGATGAAAACCTAAATTTCCAGGAACATATCTGTAATGTCTCTAAGAGAGTCCGGAAACTCACCTATGTCTTTAAAAACCTTCGACACGTAGCGGACTCTGAAGTCATGCGGACTATCTACCTAGCGCTATGTCAGTCAGTTCTCACCTACTGCATCTCTTCATGGGGCGGGGCCGCCAAAACTTACCTGCTGGATCTAGAAAGAGCTCAAAGACTTATTCTTAAGATCAGCCTTTTCAAACCACGGCTATTTCCAACGAAGGATCTGTACCAGCAAGCTAAAGTTTTAACAGTCAGACAACTATACGTTCTTGCCACTATTCTTAGGCAACATTCTAACTTGCATTACAATAGTCTTAATCCTGTCCTAAAAACGAGGCGCTGTCATCAGGTCTGTCAAGGTCCACCTACTAGGACAAGTTTTAGCCGATACTTTTTCTTCTTCCAAGGACCTCGTCTTTATGATATTGCTAATAAACAACTTGCAATCTATCCATCAACGAAACTTGAATGCAGGAAGAAGGTATTAAAATGGCTCCTAACACTTTCCTACGATGATACGGAAAAACTTTTGCTCAGTTACAGAGAAATATAACACACATGCACTACACACACCTCTAAAACCATACAAGCACAACTCGTAAAATACACTCACACAACACTATACACAAAATAAACTCTCACACAACACTCTAAACAGAATAAACACTCATCTACAAATCACAAACTTACCAAAACTGTAATTACTGTGTCTTTATACAATTTAATACAATATAATTCTTTAAAAAATTGTCTAATCTTCAAAATTTAATTCAATTTTAAAGCTCTGTTTTAATCTCATATTATAATTTAATGTAATAATTTGAATCTAATATCATAATAATTTAATTTTAATTTAATTCTTATCTGTACGAGTTGTAATCTGAACTTCCTATTACTGTAATGAATACTCCAACTTTGGCTTTTTATAATGTTTTTAAGATTAGGAGACCAGGAGACCCATAGCACAGGTTTCACCTAGTATGGGCTCCTGTCTCCCGTCTGTAAATTGTTTCTTGTAAATTGTACAAATCTTACGTATGGGAGAAAATAAATAAATATATTATTATTATTTTTATATATTTATTTATCTCAGGACCCTAAGGTCCTGGACCTTTGGAAGGCGTACGAGGAGCCGAAACCAACTCGCAGAGGCCCTTTTAGATGCTTTTAATGATGGATTGTGGTACCAACCGGCGATTATCCCTGTATGCGCTATGCTAGTGCATCCAAGGACAACCCCCGGTTTGAAAAACTATTGCGATACAATATGGAAAACAAAATAATAAGGCTATGATTTTTGGAGTCTTAGGTGGACTGATATCATGGAACTATGTTAAGACTATGGCCCCTGCCTGAACAATGTTATTAAGATCCATCGATAAAAGGCAGGGGGTGACTTGCACACTCAATAAATGGGCCCCCAGAAACGGCCGCTAGCACGAAGTGACGTAGCAACAAGAGGGCAACATATCCTGAGGCGCTTGAGGAGTGGAGAGGCATACCACGGCTATCAGGACAATCCCGGAAGTACGGTCAAGATCCCTACCAGCACCTTACTGGATTATACATCCTTCTCCCGAGCACGAGCTCTTGCGAATCTCCACTCAAGCCAGCCAATAAAGGCAAGAGAGAGGTGGGAGCTCTGTTCCTCGTCATTGTTCACTACGGCCGGCCAATGAAGGCAAGCCGGAGATGAAGAAGAATTCTCCCGGGAGATCGGGTCCGTGGGGTCGCTAATACCCAACAGTTCGCCACAAAACTGCCCTGCGGATTGTATCTCTCTTAGTCTGGCCCCTCACCCTAGGCATGTTACGGCAAAGAAAATTCTACCGATACAGACCTAGGGTATTTTGGAGCACACAAGCCCCACCACGACGTCAACGTGGAGATACGACGATGGGGTTATTATTATTATTATTATTATTATTTATAATATTAGTATGGATTTTCAGAGATCACCTCCCTCAAAAAAAAAAAAACAAACTACTTCTTTGTAATATTAGTGTGTGTTACTGGACAGATTAAACTGGTATTTTAATTAAAAAAATTAACCATTTTTTTTCTTTTTTCCAGCATGGTTCTAGGCACAATGTTCATGGGCGGCCACCTTATGTCCACGGGACAAATGTCAGCGGGTGACGTCATGGCTTTCTTAGTGAACGCGCAAACTGTGCAGCGGTCAGTCGCTCAACTATCGCTGCTGTTCGGGTCTGTAGTGAAGGGCATCAGCGCTGGAGGACGGGTGTTTGAGGTTAGAGTTTATTTGTAAGGTTATAGGGCTCTATTTAGCATGGCAATCAAATTTTATGACGGTAGACAGTCTGTAGAAGTGCAAGTTATTTTCGCCCTAACTCAGCAAGTGATAAAGTATATTTTTGAATAGCAAGAGTGGTTTTTAGTAAACACGCAAAATCCCTCGGGCTGTTCGGGTCTGTAGTGAAGGGTATCAGCGCTGGATAACGGGTGTTTGAGCTTAGACCTTATTTGTCAGGTAGGTTATACAGCTCTATAGTTGTATTTAACATGACAAACAAATTGTATGACGGTTAACAGCATGTAGATGTGCGAATGATTTACGTCTTAACTAAGCAGGTGATAAAGTATATGTTTGAATGGCAAGAGTGGATCCTAGTAAACGCACAAATTGTTCAGCGATCAGTCGCGAGTCACTGGTGTTTGAGATTAAATCTTATTTGTAAGAGTGATAGTTTAGGAGAGATGACAAAGTGTGAATGATTTTAGACTTAATGTTGAAAGTGGTAAAGTTTATCTATGAATGGCGACAGTTACTAATACGGTTGATGTATATCTAACCCTTTCTAATAAAAGCAAAATTGTCATGACATCAGGTCGTTAGCTACCTTTGAATCAATCACAAACCGTGACTACCTCAATTTTAATAACGAGTGTTCGAGAATAGACTTTAGTTTTATGGAACAAAATTCAATATTGATTACAAACGTGCATGTACTAGAGCTAGACAAATTTCATCTTTGACCGTTAACATATAAAGTTCAATTTCCAACATACTAACCTTTTATTTACAGTACATAAACAAGAAACCAGTAATGAAACAACGCGGCAAGGCGGTTATCAAGTATCATGAGTTCCACGGCGATATCGAGTTCAAAGATGTCTCCTTCGCATACCCGAGTAGACCAGAAGCAGTAAGTGATTTTTATGTTTTAATAGCTTTTCCCGCGGCTTCGCCCGCGTACATAAAATATAGCCTATGTAACTCAGAAATAAAGCAGCTTTCTAACGGTGAAAACATTTTAGTAATCGGACCAGTACTTCCAGAGATTACAAAAAAACCTCTTTACCTCTTTTTTTGTTTATTAGTGTAGATTAGCGACTTCGACCGCATGATAGTAGAAAATTCTCCCAAGGGAACGTACACCATGGATAAAAAGTATCTTACTGTGCAGGACATGGTATACCCGTAGTTTCTTCGAAATCCGTTCAGTCGTTCGAGCGTGAAGAAGTAACAAACATAAACACACACTAACTCAAACGTTCGCCTTTATAATGATGATGTGAGAATCTTTAAGTCGAGAGTGAATAGGTTTCTTCTAGGTAAGCGCGTTCCATCGTCGACCGCATCGGCGCTTTCCATCAGGTGAGATAGCAGTCAAGCGCAAACCTACCAATAATAAAAAATAAATCAAAATCGGTTGAGCCGTTTCTGCAACACTTGATTATCATATATTTTACTTACTGCCCCGGTAAACGTTGTTTTGCCATATAAATAATAAAAGTAAAAAAAAAGCCGATAATTTGAGTCAGACTTACGAAATATACACAAAAAAATCTGTCAAGCCGTTTCGGAAACGTTCGATTACAAAGACTGACACAAAAAATTGTACATATAGGTAGGAGAGTATCTATGATATCAACAATAAAAAAAAGATGTGGCGCGACTATGGAGCCAACTTGCTTAGAAGTAACCTATTCGTTCCTGACTTATAGACCCGTATACTTAGTAGAAAGTAGCATTAGACGGTTATGAAAACCTTTTATTACTGTCCGTTCAAACGGTTTTGACTTTTATTACGTTGGTGGCATGACAAATGGCGGCTGCAGTAAATAATTGGTATTGTAACCACTTTTTTGTTTTTATTCCCATCCTTATGCCTACGAAATAGAAGTTAAAATCGGTTGAACAGACAGTAAAAAGGTTTCTTTAAATGACTAATCTTAACACGAATAGGGTATAGATTGTAGCTATGAGGAAACACATTTTTAGAAAAACTGAAAAAATCTACACAGAAATACGTTAAAACTATACAGTATTTGAATGAAATAGTCTCGTTCCAAATTTAATTTTGGAAAGAAAACAAAATGATACTTTTTTATGGCGTTTTTGATTTATGCATATTACATCCGGCCGGCTGCCGCACGTTTACCGTGCCTCCGCCGTCCGGTTGCAATACGTTAGCAGTCCGACAACAAGCGCCTTAATTGAAAACGTATCTGGCTGCCGTGCGTTTGTATGCCAGTGATGGGCTATTCAACCGAATTGAACACGTGGTGCTGTCGACCGTTCGCCGCACGGTTGCCGCACCGCACGCCAATCCTTACTAATATTATAAAAGCGAAAGTGAGTTTGTTTGTTTGTTACGTCTTCACGCCTAAATGGCAAAACCTGATTTTGATGAAACTTAGTACACGGATGGACCATGTCCTGGAATAGGACCTAGGATACTTTTTATCCCGGAAGTATGTTCCCTTGGGATAAATTTCTGCAATCACGCGGGCGAAGCCGCTGGGAGCAGCTAGTTATGAAATAAATGATCGTCCGTACGCAGTATGACTAACACACCGAATCCGCACCGCATTAGGCCGTCAAATAACGCATAATTTGAAAGAGTAACCAAATTAATGGCAATAATATTGTTTTACAGCCAGTACTAAAGAACTTTAATCTGAAGATTCCGGCGGGAAAAACGGTGGCTATTGTTGGAACATCTGGAAATGGCAAGTCAACGATCGCAGCTCTTTTAGAAAGGTAATTTGCGCTTTATTGATTACTTGTAAACAACATGCACTATTATGGAGAGATGCTAAACAACAAGCTTCAGAAGCTAGTGCAATTTGGAACCGTGCACTAGCTTCTGAAGTTTTATAAGGGCTCATGTTAGCCCATGTAAAATAAAAACTTTTGAATTTTTGAATTTCGAACTGAAACACAATTATCAGACAGTTGATTATAGCACATTATGATGTAAGTGTGTAATCTTAGTGATTACCGTCGAGGAGGTATTTAGACCCGAGCCATGGCGAGGGTCTTAAGAGAGCCGAGAACTGTAACCACTAATTACTCACGTGTATCATACGACGTTTTTCAATACACTTGTGAAGAAAATAACTGTAAAACTAGTAAACTTTTGTGGCGGTAAAAATCTGTATTCATATGCGCGCCCATTTTTGTTTTTTCTTTTCCTCGTGGGGGCGACCTGCGCCCATCCTGATACGATAATGTAATAAAATTATGGCGGGGAGAGGTTAAACAAGAAGGTTTTAACTACATTATAGCACTAGTGCATAAAGGTAATCAAAATGTCACAGTTTGGTAACAAATGCCATTATATACCTAAGTGCAGTGCAATAAGAGTCACTTTATGAGCAAGTGTATTGAAAATATTTTTTTAGAGATACTGCTTGCATTATGCACAGATTAAATTAACCGATAATTAGTATAATCAGCCTTATAATGTTCCCACTGCTAGGACTCAGGCCTCCTCTCTAGGAGAGGTAATGGGTCGTAATACACCACGCGGGCTCAGTGCGAGTCGGTGGATGTCACATGTCTTCAAATATTCGATTCTAGGACATGCCGGTTTCCGCACGATGTTTTCCTTCATCGTTTTGAGAGCAGTGGTTATGAATTAAATTACACAATGCGCTGATAGGAACGACAGGTTCTGGAGATGCTACCACGTACCTGAAGACGCAGCGTTGGAAGGTCTCCCATAAAGTAGACCGATGACTCGGAGAGGGTCGCAGAAATCGGATGTATGTGAGACACACAAGAACGGTCATTATAGCGAAAATTGGGGAAGGTCTATGTCCAACTGTGGACGTCTTTCAGCTAATACTTCATCATCATCATCAGCCTTTTTTAATGTTCCCACTGCTGGGACTCAGGCCTCTTCTCTAGGAGAGGGAATGGGCCGTAATTCACCACGCGGGCCCAGCGCGGGTTGGTAATACTTACAAGTATAGCTGGTTATATCAGCGCTGTGAGCTCATCGCATTATGCGTGAGGCCGCAGCTTTATGCTGAGCGTTCGGCCGTTTTGGGCGGATGTGAAACATATCTTCCCTATTCATTTATTGATGTTATGGTATGTTTGTTAACTAGGTTTAAGATTGCGTCTTTTTTCGCGTAAATAAACTGTTATTCTTTCTTCTCTTTCTTTCTTTTTTTCAGCTAATACTTATACATATTATATCTTGTCTGATTCAGGTTCTATGACGTAAATTCCGGTAAAGTCACAATCGACGGCATAGACGTCCGAGACATGGATGGGAAATGGCTCCGTGGAAGAGCGCTGGGCATCATCAGCCAGGAGCCGGTGCTGTTCGCTACCAGCGTCAAGGAGAACATCCGCTATGGCCGCCCGGATGCCAGCGATGCTGAGGTAACAAACCAAAAACCTTTAGTAATAGTGGTGAAAAAGTTTATTTTTGATTAAGATGTAAGGTCCCGTCCCCACCACCACGGCGCGGCGACGCCACCGTACAACGGCACGGTGCCGCGAACGGTGCGCCGCGCGCGTATGCTCAGTCGACATTTTGCAGTTGGCGTGCGCGGATGTGTGTAAAAGAAAATGGCGGAAAATATCGATACAGACTTCCTTGTTTCGATAGTAGAGGGCACGTCCAGTAATTCTAAAATATTAAAAAAAAATCTCATTCGCAGCTAACCGCCCACCGTGCAAAGGCACGGCGCCGTGCCGTTATACGGTGGTGGCGCCGCGCCGTGGTGATGGGGACGGCCCCTAACTTAAGATAGGTCCATTGTGACTTAGGGTAGGTCCAGGTTTGGATATGATTCAAAAGTGTATAAAGTATTGTCGACCGCATCGGCGATTTCATCAAGTGAGATAGCGGTCAAGCGCGAACCTATCAACGATAAAAAAAGTATCACCGTAAGGGCTCAAATATTTACTTTATTTACTAGCTGTCTTTTCGCGGTTTCATCCGCGTTTTAACGCACAACATTTTTAGTGTTATTAGTTAGATTTGGGTCAAAAAAAAATATAGATAGGTGTAATATAAAGCTAGGCTTACCTACTCTCAAACTTGTTTAAGGCAAAATGATTCAAACTTAAAAGTATTATACAGTGTTATTTATAAAACACTGGCAACCTCTCAGGACTATGTTACTAACATAAAACAAAAAAACCATAGAACCATAAAATCTTAAAGGATGGTTTTTGGTAAATGAACTGTTTGTAAAAAGTCATAGAACAAAAGTTGTTTTTTATGATGTTAGTAATACAAGGTCCTGCAAGGTTGTTAGTGTTTTACAAATAACCCTGTATACGCTATAATATTCAAAATTATTCGTGCACAAACTTGTTTAGGCATTTTTGAAATAACTAACATTATTTCTCTTTATAATTTCCAGATTTACCGAGCAGCGCAAACCGCCAACGCTCACGACTTCATTCTGGGCTTCCCCGATGGCTACGACACGTTGGTGGGGGAGAGGGGGATGGCGCTCAGTGGCGGACAGAAGCAGAGGATAGCTATCGCTAGAGCGGTGTTGAAGAACCCGCCTGTTTTGATACTGGACGAGGCTACCAGGTAATGTGATGAATGGTAATGGCAACGACTCATTGATGGGAAAGAGGGGGGTGGCGCTCAGTGACGGACAGAAGCAAAGGATAGCTATCGCCAGAGCGGTGTTGAAGAACCCGCTTGTTCTAATATTGGACGAGGCTACCAGGTAATGTGATGAATGGTAAAGGCAACGACTCGTTGGTGGGAAAGAGGGGGGTGGCGCTCAGTGACGGACAGAAGCAAAGGATAGCTATCGCCAGAGCGGTGTTGAAGAACCCGCTTGTTCTAATATTGGATGAGGCTACCAGGTAATGTGATGAATGGTAATGGCAACGACTCGTTGGTGGGAAAGAGGGGGGTGGCGCTCAGTGACGGACAGAAGCAAAGGATAGCTATCGCCAGAGCGGTGTTGAAGAACCCGCCTGTTCTAATATTGGATGAGGCTACCAGGTAATGTGATGAATGGTAATGGCAACGACTCGTTGGTGGGAAAGAGGGGGGTGGCGCTCAGTGACGGACAGAAGCAAAGGATAGCTATCGCCAGGGCAGTCTTTAAGAACCCGCCTGTTCTGATACTGAACGAGGCCACCAGGTAATGAAATGAATGGTAATGGCAACGACTCATTGATGGGGGAGAGGGGAATGGCGCTCAGTGGCGGATAGAAGCAGAGGATAGCTATCGCCAGGGCAGTGCTGCCATGGCTTGTAATAATCCAGCTGAAAAAGCTAAAGAGGTAAGTGGAACAGAAAAAAGAATGTTCCTCCGACTAGAAGGTGCTATGTTTGGTGTGGGCAACTACCCGATAGATGATTTCAGGCTGTTTTATATGATCAAATCGCGCGGATAACTTTAGTTGCGCGATGCAGGATTTCTTATTTCTTGTAGTTCTTATGTGGCGGCATAGATGTTGCTACAAAGCAAAAATAATCCTTACTAATATTATAAAAGCGAAAGTGAATGTTTGTTTCGTCTTTATGCCTAAATGGCAAAACCGATTTTAATACGAGACGATACGAGAGACGGTCATAGGCAAATTTTTTTTTAAACTGAGTAAAGTGTGAGAAAAAGTAAAGTATATTGATTAATCACGGGCGAAGCCGCGAGTAAAAGCTAGTAGATTATAACTTTATAATTTTTCGCAGTGCCCTCGACTCAGCAAGTGAAAAAGTGGTGCAGACCGCTTTGGAGACAGCCGCCAAGGGTCGCACAGTGTTGGTGATCGCGCACAGACTGTCCACCGTCATGAACGCCGACCTCATCGTGGTGCTCCACAAAGGTCACATCGTCGAGGTATGAATGTCATATTATATTCTAATCGCAATAGCATTAGACATTTAAACCAAACTTTTTTGCTGTCCGTTCAACCGATTTTGAATTCTATTCCGTAGGCATAAGGATGTCATTAAATATAAAAAAGTGGTTACAATACACTGCAGCCGCCATTTATCATACCACAAACGCAATAAAAGTATAAATCGGTAAATATATTATTTTTCATAAAAAAATATGAAAAGAAAAAAAGGAAAGGTATAGTTGAGAATTGTATTGGAATGTTGACTACCTCAGCGAAGTTTGCCGAGAAGGTTGATTTGATACATTTGTTGACAAATGCTATAAAAAAAATATTAAAATAGTACATACAATATTCTAATGGTTTTATGCTTTATAAATAACAATGCAAAATATGTAAATAACTTGTAGAAACTGATTTTTTTTTAACCTTTGATAGTTTATTACCATCTATAAAGATGATATACTGTTTTGTTTGCTGCTTACTCTGTAGTGAGGAGTCCCTGGTCCTAAAATACAAGCCACAGCTTAGTTTAGGCACCAGTCTCCCACAAATTAACATCGAAATTCGGTTTTAGTTTTCTGCTGTTATCGTTATTTGAGGAAGATGAATAAATTTTTATTATAAAATAAAAATGGTACCTAAATGAATGAACTAATAATACGAAAACGAAGCTTAAAAGACTTAGTATCCAAATCAAAACCATTACCAAAAAAAATTTATACAAATGATCTTAAAAACCTTTTTGCAGATGGGAACCCACACTCAGCTAAAGAAACAGAAGGGCCTGTACTGGAACCTGATCAAGCAACAGGACCAGGCCGCGGAGGAGACCAGCCAGTCATTATGAGATGATGATCTTTAGTAATAGTAGCTAAAGTATTTAGTTCAATTTGGTGTAGTCTGCCTACCCTAGATGGAGTAGTCAGTTGATTTGGCTTTGTACTTTGTACTCCTCTTCCATTGATAGACAGGGTTATTTGTAAAACACTGGCAACCTCTCAGGACTATGTTACTAACATCAAAAGAAAAGTGGTTTATTTGATGTAAGACTTCCAATAATTTATCATTGGTTCATCAGATTTTATACAAAAATATTTAAATTGAACGTTCTAAATGTTACGAAGTCTATGCAAAGCAAGCGATAGTACAAAAGTGGAGGGGAGCGGGGATCGTGCGCGGGAGGCGTAGGTCGGTACCTGCAACAAAATATGTAGTAGAAATGTGTTAGATAGAACAACGAAATCATGAAGATTTGTTTTGGTAAATTAATTATGTTTTGTAAAAATTAGGACCGGTATTATATTATATGTTCGAAGCCAAATCAACTGATTATATAAAAACTATTTATATACATATATTTATTGTCGCACGAGGCTTTAAGCAGTGCCTCTAAGGACGGGTATAGTTCTACTCACCCACATAATTAGAGTAAGCGTAAACATGTAATATATTATGACAAATTAATTGTTATTCGTCCAGTGTAGTTAGCTCAAAGAGTAATTTTATAAAGAAGCGTTGTTATTGTGTAGGTATCTTATTTCTATTATAATCTTAATACACTGATCTTAGTAAACTCTGGCTAAGATTTTTCTACCTTCAAGGTTTTTTTTTCTGGTGGGAAAATCATCTAATGACATTCCCCGCTTTTGGGCGGAGCGGGAGATAGTGTCAGACTTTTACTGATTAAAAACCCACTTCTGTTTCTTCGTTTGCTTTCGTACCGGGGCTGAGCTATCTTTCGAAACTAAACTTGGCCCCAGTAGGCTTCGACCCAGCTGAGTCCTTGCTGTTGCTGACAGTTCCTTGAGGCGCGCGGGAACAGTGTGCGCCGTCGACGATTTGGGCTCGGTCCGGACAGTTACCGGACGGTCGGACAGTGAGCTCCCCATTGCTCGCCGTCCGCTAGCCCGCGCCTACGGTGGCCGGAAATCTACTTTCAGGGTATTTTTATCGGAAGAAATAAAAGTTGCGGTATAGATAACTAGTGTTTTAGGGTCCCATACCCAATAGGACGGTGTAAGACAGAAGTAGAATGAAGTTTTAACTCCACTGTCCGTCTGTCTGTCACCAGGCTGCATCTCATGAACCGTGATAGCTGAACAGTTGAAATTTTCACAGAGGGGCTCTCATACAACAAACGTGATTTTTTAACTGACTTCTAAAAAAGGAGGAGGTTCTCAATTCGGATGTTTGTATTTTTTTTTTATGTTTATTTGCGCATAACTTCGTCGCTTGCCAATCGATTTGAAAAATTGATTCAATTGATTTGATGGAATCTTGGCGAAATCGAGGGAACTCCTCAAATTCAATTCAATTTTTTAGTGAAGTCGGTTATTTTTTTTTATAAAAAGGTTTTTTTTTGACAAGGACGAAAGGGGTTAAAAAGTTGTGGGTGACTCACATATTGTATACTGTATATACGTACACAATAAATATATATTCACCTACATCTATTATGTCTATTTATAAATGCATATATATTTATATATTTCCAAGTTCACAACACACATCGCTCATTTGGTGCAACAACGGCGTAATTACACTTTTTTCAAAACAAGTTTTATAATGTTAAAATGTGCGGAAAGACTATTTACATCGGGATAAACATCATTTACGTTGATTTTATTCAATAAGACGACCCACTGACCAACGATTAGAATCGTAATAAGTTTCGCTAAAATGCCATAACTATTATTATTAATCTTTGACTGCATTTCTTGTAAAATTTCTAAAAGTGTAATTATGCCATTGTTGCACGAAATAAGCGACATATTCACTAACACTAAACACAACTCACATTGACGTTTTTTTTTTTTCTGTCAACGGGGAAAATCATCATTGACAAAACCCGCTCTTGGGTGGAGCGGGAGATAGTGTCAGACTCTTACTGACTAAAAACCCCGTGCCGTTCATACCGGGGCTCTAGTTTCCTTTCGGATAACCCCGACCCCGGTAGGCTTCGACCCAGCTGGGCCCCTCCTGTTGCTGACAACTCCTTGAGGCGCGCGGGAACAGTGCGCGCTGTCGACGCCTTGAACTTACACATTGACGTGACGCATTGGACACGCGCACTGTCGATGACGCGATCACGACTTATTTTCTTCTACCGCCAAGTAGTAGCATACAAGTTACATTTCGTTTCTCACCAGTCACGATCTACGCTGCCCGCTAGACAGACGTGCGCTCGCGCCGATAATATAAATTGTGAACGGTGTCTACCCGCGCTAAATCTATAGCTGTGCTCGCAAAGTCTGTGTATTTTATTTCACTGCTATACTGCACCCGTTAGTAAAAAAGACGTATCTAAAACTTTTTCCAGAGTTGAATTATATACATTGCCGGAATCAGAACATAATGGCGCATCTGCCTGTATTTTTTATATGTTGCTAACTTTCTCCAATGCGCTTTTAACACAAGGAAAAAAGGCCCGAGTTCCCGTTTCATTCATAAAAAAAAAAAAATCGTTTTCGTATTTGTTAGTTACGTCTTTTTAACTATCAGGGGCAGTATATTTCTCTGATAGTGCTTGGCTCATTTGGGCTTTTTATAAAACGGTGTTGTAGTGTTATGTGTGAGGACATTATACCTGGAGATCCCTACAGCAAAGGGCTTTCATTCATTCACCACCTACCCAGTGAGAACCTACACCACACACACCACACAAATAACCAAAAAGTAGTGAAAATTATTTTAAGTAAATTATTAGAATATAGTTCTGCCCCCGTTAGTAAAAAAGACGCATCTAACATTTTTTCTAGATTTGAGTTGCTGGGATCAGGAAAAAACGCGCATCTGCCTGTATTTTTTATATTTTGCTAACTTTCTCCAGTGCGGTTTTAACACAAGGAAAAGAGGCTCGATTTCCCGTTTCATTAATTTTTCTTTTTTATCCGTTTTAGTTTTTGTTAGATACGTCTTTTTAACTATCAGGGGCAGAGTTGTAATTCAAAGAGTACTTTACATGGGTTTAATGAGAATTTTACATCAATTAGAATCATGAATGCTTATTATGTTTGCGTCCGATCGCGCGTGCGGTTAATGGCGGAGTGGCGGCGCGCTGTCATGGCGGCCAGCTCTAGTGATGCGGGCGTTCCGCTGGTAGGGATGGGACACACGGCGTTAACAGGCCCCTTAGTAGTTTAAGCTACTTTTTATCCCTTTCAAATAACATTTCCATTGCTATTGTTCACGGAATCAAAGTCATTTTAAAAACCGAACAAGTGCGAGTCGGTCTCATGTTGTTCAGAATTCAGTCACTGCTTGCCTTCGCCTATATATCCTGCTTAGATCCATTTCAACTTGACAGCTGAGTTGCCTACATCTGTTTTGGATCAAAGAGTATCGTTTCTTATGCGGTCTGTGATTTTGACTCCGGGAATGCTTCGTTTCACTCGAATACCAGCTGGTAGACCGCGAGTGCGGAATTGCAGATTTGCGACCGCCTGGCAACCGTCCGGGCCGAACCCAACTTCGCTGACGGCGCGTATTTTCCACGCGCCCCTCAAGAAGTTGTCAGCAACCATAGGAGCCCAGCAGGATCGAAGCCCAATAGGCCATAGATGATGCGAAAGAGATCCCCTGGGCCCTGTAACAATTGCAAAGAAGGAATAGGAGTGAGCTTTTAGTCAGTAAAAGTCTGACACGCCCTCCTGCTGCACCCAAGGGCACGAGATATCATTTAGATGATTTTTCCACCTAAAATAGACCCTGAGTGCGGATCACTCCTTTCGGAGGTTATTTTAACAAACACACAAAGTTTTACCGTTCTAATACCGCTTTCTTAATTCATGAATCCCCAAGCGACCACCGGTGACCGCGCATCTATTGTCTTACTATTGTGTCTCTAATTGACGGTATCTGAAGGGTTAATTCTTCAGATAAAAGTTATTTGAAGGTAAACAAATCTAATATTTGTGATTTTATTCTGTTGTTTTGAAGTAAAATGAAGCCTTGTACTGTAGCCGTAAGTAAAAATGCCTAATTGAAATCGATTATGCTGTCTAAATAATTTAGTAAAACTAAAATGGTTTTGAATAGTTTTAGTTGTAGCTTTACGGGCCTGTCCTTGGTAATAAAATAACTTAGGTTGGGTTATAGCAAAACGAAAATATCTATCTTTAAGATTTTAAGATAAAAAAAAGGATAGGTTCCTTACTTTTAGATGGTTGATTGAGCTACATGCTGTGTTATAGAGTTTCCAAAAGAAAATTATAAGGCAATTGTCAAAAGTAACGAAATATCAGTTTATCTCTATAGTATTAAGTAATTTCATTGCAAAGAAGCAACACTGCTTCACAAAAAATATAGCAACACTGCTTTTCCGTATAGCCAACATAACGGCGAAAGAACCTTTTCAGTGAAACGCACTGCACACCGGAGCCGCTGGGTAGTCAAAATACAAAAGTCAAAATTGGTCTTTTATTTTTTGACAAATTTAGTATAAAATACAGCCCTTCACAAACTTAAAGGGCTTGCTCAGTAGACGAAACTGAACAACCTTTCACAAGACGTTTTTTAGAAAACGAAAAAAATCAGCCTCACCATATAAAATTAAAAACTCAGTTGGACAGTTTGTATGGAGAGGCCGATTTTTTTTTGGTTTCCTGAAAAAAAAAAAAAACTTGGGGATGGTGGTTCAGTTTTGTCTACTGAGCAAGCCCTTAAAGTTTGTGCAGGGCCTGTCCCCTACACCCTGTATAACTATGGCGATTATGTCGCATCCTTAATGAGAGACCTAACTCAAAAAGAAAGTATTTGAATATTAAAAAATATGTTTCAATAATAAGAATCAATTTTTAAATACCGACATTTTTGCATTAGGTCTATTTTCTATTAAGCATGCGATGTGTGATTGCCGTCGTTATTTTGGAATTTAATTTGAAAATAAAGGTTTTGGTCTACTTCGAAAGCCGTTGCGGTCGACTGTATGAGCACACCTGCTGTAGGAACTTTGTGAAGTTTGATACTTACTGTAACTTAAAATAAATTCCTGCAGTACTTGGCTTGACAATCTATCGTCGTTGCTTGGCGGCCGTTACGAACCTACGAGTTGATGAAGAGTCAATGTGACAAGTGATGCCGAGTCAAAGTGACGAAGTGATGCTGAGTCAAAGTGACGAAGTGATGCCGAGTCAATGTGACGAGATGATGCCGAGTCAAAGTGACGAAGTGATGCCGAGTCAATATGACGAGATGATGCCGAGTCAAAGTGACGAAATGATGTCGAGTCAAAGTGACGAAGTGATGCCGAGTCGATGTGACGAGGTGATGCCGAGTCGATGTAACGAGATGATGCTGAGTCGATGTGACGAGGTGACGCTGAGTCGATGTGGCGAAATGATGCTGATCCCGCTGTACGATGTACCTGAAGTGCTCGAACGATACCGGTATTATTCTTTTTGTCTCTTCAGGGATATTATGTAACCTTTTATTCGCCTACGTCGGATAGGTATATAACATAACATTCCACAACTATCATACTACGCCGTCTAGTCTCAAGCGAAGCAGAGCTTGTGTTATGAGTACTAAACAACAGATAAACATTTTTATATAATTCTAAATACATAATTTATAGACAAATTAACAAAAAACAAAAATTTTGCGTGTTGGCCTTTTTTTTTTTTTTTTTTTTTTTTTTTTTTTTTTTTTTTCTGTCGACGGGGAAAATCATCATTGACGAAACCCGCTCTTGGGTGGAGCGGGAGACAGTGTCAGAGTCTTACTGACTAAAAACCCCGCGCCGTTCCTTCTAGCCTTCATACCGGGGCTCTAGTTTCCTTTCGGATAACCCCGACCCCGGTAGGCTTCGACCCAGATGGGCCCCTCCTGTTGCTGACAACTCCTTGAGGCGCGCGGGAACAGTGCGCGCCGTCGACGCCTTGGCTCGGTCCGGACAATTACCGGACGATCGGACAGCGAGCTACCCATGGCTCGCCGTCCGCGAGCCCGCGTCTACGGTGGCTGGAAATCGGGATCGGAATCCCGGCGGCGGCGGCGGGGGCGCCGTTGCCTGATGCGGTCTGCCTCCTCCTTTGCTAGCATTACTGCTTCGCAGAAGGAGGCGACCGCCTGCCACTCCTCCTCGCTCCGGACCATGGCCTGAACCAAGGCCCGGCGCGAGAGGTCTCCGCCGCCGATCGCCCCCACGAGGGCACGGCGTTGCTCCGCCCAAGCAGGGCACACCTCTACTGTGTGCTCCACCGTGTCCTCCGGGCGTTCCGCACAGTGGCGGCACCCGGGCGTCTCTTCCGCTCGAATCCGATGCAGGAACCTCCCGAACTTGCCATGTCCGGTGAGGACCTGCGTCATGCGGAAGGTAAGGACGCCGTGAGGTCTTTCCAGCCACGCCTCAAAGAGGGGACTTACCGCCATAATTGTGGCGTGCCCATGCGTGTTGGCCTGACACTCCTCTCCTTTGTCTGGGTGTAATTTATCTATATATTATGTATGTATTTAGAATAAGTAATTTTATCAGTTGTCTAGTACTTATAACACAAGCACTGCTTAGCTTGGGACTAAACGGCGTTGTTTGATAGTTGTGGAATATATTATATAATTGTTATATATGCACATGTCACATGTCATATCTTGTAAATATGTAGACTTTTTGTAATTATATCATTTATTACTTACCTCATTTATCCCGCGTTTTGATTTGGTCCGTTAGTAAAATTTGAACAAATTCCTGAGTATTGTCATCTTATTTATTGTTACCTTAAGGGCTCAGGACTAGATGTAAGGATATATAATTTTTATTAGCAAATTTAATTGTTACCGGTTATTAAGAAAGGTTTTTAGGGACTGTGTTGCTAGGTTTTACTATTATTTGTAAGGTAGTAACGAATTGGTCCATCAATTAACTTATTTAATCAGTCTGTCGATAAATTAACGGATCCTTAATTTTAATTAAGGAATTTAATTGATTGATTGATTAGTTGCAGGGGCATGAAGCTATGTAATTGTTCCTAGTTATTATTATAGTACAATGATGTATTTTTGTTTATGTTGGACACTGGTGTTTGTATTGATATTGTTTGAAAATTTACCTCCAGACTTTAAATGAAACTTATCGCGTGAATTTATGCTAAAATGTTAAAGACGTAACTCTTAACTCTTTGCAGTCGGGTAAAAAATCTTCGTAATCGCGTTAAAAATGTGTAAAAATTGTAATAACAATAATGTTTCTAATCGAAAATTTATAATCACGTCGACGTTTTCGGGTTTTTGAGTAATCGTTTTTTTTTTGTTTTTTTTTTTTTTTTACGTTGGGCAAAAATCATTTTATGACAATCTCTTGGGTGGAGCGGGAGATAGTGTCAGACTCTTAACCCACTCCGTTCCTTCTAGCCTCTTCATACCGGGGCTCGAGATTCTTTTCAGATAACCCTGGCCCCAGTAGGATCAGTCATCGTTCAACTTTAGTCTTATTTCTCGGAAACGTTGACGTGTAAAGGTAAAATACAGTTGTTACTTGGTTTGGGTTTAGAAAAGTTATTAATTGTGTAAGTGTGCAATCATGTTGGTTTAGTATGGCATTGTTATTGAGAGAGAATAAAATATTTGATTGTTAAAAATATTGTTTTTTTTTTGTTATTATAATTATGGCTTGTTGACCAGTCTCCATTTGATTGGTTACTTACTTTTTACCTAAAAATGTTGAAGAAAAAGAAAAGAAAAACAAATGTTGTAGAATGTTGTTGATGTTTGTTGTTGTTGTGTTGTGTGTGTGTGTTTTGTTGTTTGTTTTTGTTGTATTTGTTTCTAAACCGATGTTAGGTATCTAATTAACTAAAGTTCATTGCGTGAAAGTGTCCCCACCCACCAACAGACTTGAGTCAGGTGTCATTTCAAGCGTCTAGTTAAATAAAGTATTTTTTATTATGGCGACACATTTCTGAAGTATAGGGTTTAGGTTTTATAAAGCATTCTATTTTGACCTAACCCAAGTATTTTGGACCTTAAATATACTCATTATATAGTACTGTCATATATTTTTTAATTTAGCTTTAAATAATGTTTGTATGTCTTTTATACAATTTTATTAAAATAAAAAGACAAATCAAGATTGTTTCCGTTAAGTACCTAAACAAATGGAGCACAGTTATTGGTATTATGTCAAAGTGAAATGTATTTATTTGTTACCTACACCTTGATACTATATTGTTATGGTACATGGTGTTACTTACAAAATATTGATTCACTATGTGTTCTCTGTACTCGTAACTACATATGTACCGGTAACCACATATGTACCGGTAACCACATATGTACCGGTAACCACATATGTACCGGTAACAACATATGTACCGGTAACAACATATGTACCGGTAACAACATATGTACCGGTAACTACATATGTACCGGTAACTACATATGTACCGGTAACTACATATGTACCGGTAACTACATATGTACCGGTAACTAAGTTGTAGAGGTCTGATGACTTCTAGGACAATATTGGTATTCAGATGCATCTGATAAGCTGGAAGTCGACACCAACGTAGTTGGCAAAAAGGTAGGCAGTGGTCTGTGTATTAGAGTTTGCTTCCCGCACTTAGTTCATGATGGGCCATTGTGTGGGACGTGGTGACGGTGACCATAATTTGACGACTTATTTCATAAGTGCCTATCTCCAATAGCAAAGTAAGCCTCCCAGCGTGTATATTTATTTGTGTAGGGTGTGTGTGTGGGAATTCAGTGATCCTAATACTCCATCAGTAAGATTTGACATCTAAACAAATCTTTTCAACCAATCCGTTTAAGCTCACGCTCCTGGAACCAATTGATGACTGGCCACTAAAAAAAATATCATAATCATTTCGGCCAATAGACGTCCTGGTAAGGGTTGCGGGAATGCGAGATGCACAGCACCGTTCATTGTGGCGACACCTGGAGGCCTATGTCCAAAAAAAATATAGGAACATAAAACGCAAAATCCAAGGAAATTTATTATTTATTGCATACATGATCACCGAAATATTATTTACAGTAAATGACTTTAGTAACACTGATGAATTTATTTACAAATTAACTAATAGTAGAACTAATTTACTATATTATGTTGTAATGTCATGTTATATTTACAAGAGATAACAAACTTTTAGAATCAAACGTTCAAATCTTAATTCAAGTATACTTGTGGTATATTACATGACTATTCTAGTCTATGGTTTTACCATAGGCTTATGGTAATGGCATATCTAACGGTAAATTATTTTGTGATTTAGGTAAGGAGACATCTGAATAATTTTTAATAGACAATGTACCAAATGTGCTCTTGACCCCACATAAGGGGGCTTCCATAAATTACGTTACATAAATTTCACGATTTTTTTTTTACCCCTTCCTCGTACAGTTAGTTACATTTGTGAAATTGTGAGGAACCCCGTACATACCGTGAGGTCACGTGTTTTCAAATTTTACACCGAAAAATGATTAAATTTAAACAGTAGTTGAAAAATTCGTTTCTGAAATCGCTAACAAATCAACTTAAACTTTATGATCATTCAAATAAAGTTGAAAATATCTTGCAAATTAATATTCTCGGGAATTGCTATACCGTTTTGCATTGAAAATATTATTGGTTTGAAAAAAATATTCAGATGTCTAATGGCCTAATCAGGTGTTACAATATATTGCCTAAATTAGAATTATCTTAATTTTATTTCCTGAGAATTTACCATTAATTAATACAATATTGATAAGGTCGAGAACGTTAGTAACTTTGAAAAAAGAAAGTACAGATTAAAAAAATTAATTGAAAAAAATTTTTGTTACATTATTTTCTTAAAATGTTATAACAATTCTGGCACAGAATAATATTATTTTCTATAATGATTTCAGCTTTTTACACACCGTACGTATAATTTAATTGACCTCATTTTGAAATCTGTTTTTGTTGAAATTATTAAAAAAAAAAGTGTTCTAAAGATTGTCTATTGATTTTCAAAAGTAAATTTGACCATAACTTTTGTGGTCTACTAAACATAATTATGATTGAGTCAGATAATACATTTATTTACATTTTAATGAATCAAGCTATCATTTATTTACATACGAGTATCAGAATTTGTTTATAATTTTTGAGCATTATTATAATGACAGAATCTTTTCACTTAATTTTTTAACACTTTTTTAATTTGTAGCCTAATTTTTTGAGAACAACAATTTAGTTTAAATCTATAATTATTCGAACATGGTTGTCATGACTTATGAATATTTATAGTTGAGGTGTGGATACACTTACGGACACATGTACTTTTATATTACGTGTTTGCGTGTTTGTACGTGTGCCCACACCTTTACAGAAAAAGATCTGGTTGTAAAACTTTCTGAATAAAGCCTTTGGGAATAATTGAGTACCAAAACATCCCGTAATATTTATTCTAAGAAATTTTAACTGTACAATATTTTTCCTATAGTAAATACAGTCTAAATAAATCTAAATAAGTAACTACGTTACGTCATTATATTTGTTACTTTGACTAAGTAATGTTACAATCAACTTATGTTACAATTCAATGATTGGTTTATTTAAATAATTAGTTTTCTACGTTGGCACTGTATGATGACATTCTTTTACTTGAAGGAAATATACAAGCTGGCTAAAGAGTATTGGGCAAGATTTAACCTATCGCCCACGTCGAATATATTCGAGTTTAT
The DNA here is from genome assembly GCA_949319445.1 of Mythimna lalbum. NCBI lineage: Eukaryota > Metazoa > Arthropoda > Insecta > Lepidoptera > Noctuidae > Mythimna > Mythimna lalbum. Next base: position 17,462,537 of record OX439360.1, read on the forward strand.
GCCGCCAGGGTCGCACATCCACGACCTAATACTCCCATCTCGTCAGCTCTTCAGATCAGATTGAAGAGCTAAACCAAATAGAGTACCCAGTCGCAAATACACGACTGTGGCCAATAGGACACGAAAACACTCCTCGGACCAATTCGACGCCAGCGGTTAAAGAAACACTTTTGACTTTGTGAAGTAAAGTAGGCGTTGTAGACCAATTTGAACATTATTACAAAAGCTTTAATGCTTATATTTGTTTATCATTCTCTTACAAGTACCTACACTTTCGCTTACAGGAAAATGTACATTAATCATTCAGTGAACAAGGTTCATATTACTGTGGAAAACTGAATGAACTGAAATGTTTGATTTGTGCAACCAACAGTGTCAAAAACTTATCATTGAATCTTGCCCTTATAAGTATAGTCCGAATCTGGCTTTCCTATAACACTCTGTTTTCCAACTGTTTGACTTAGGCACAAAATAGATAGGTACAGAAGACAATCTCATGTATGTACTTCATTTTTTATACCTACGCTCGGTGGACGCACACTAATGAGCGTTTGAGCCTGAACTGTTCGACGAGCAGGCCGAGACGCTACCGAGATATCGTGTCCGTGAGCGGTGTTTATGTATGCGTTGCTCCAGCGCGCTTTGTATATAGATTGACTTCTGTACCTATATATTTTGCGACTTAGGGAATTAAAGAAATTCGATATTAGAAGTCAATTGGGACGTTTGAATATAAAAGTGAAATTAGCCTTGAATAAAATCGAATATTCACTTAACGGAGAAAGAAAACAGTGTTTACAAAGATTAATTTTGGATCCTTGGTTTTTTTCTTTGAGCAATGACAAGATGAACAGTTTTATATCTGTTTAGACTCTTATGCCTTGATCACACACTCTCGGCCGAGTACTCGGTACGTGTAAACACAACGCCGAGTGCTCGGCCTACGCCTACCATTTATCTCTACAACTCGCTTAAATCACTGTCTCGGCCGATTATCATTTTACTGTCTCGCCCTTTTACTCGGTATGTGTGATCAAGGCATTATGGATTAGATAAAAATCTCCTTGGAATGGAACATCCATAAAATTACCTTCACTGAATTTACTGCTATATAGAAAGAGACAAAGCAACCGTAGGCCCAATAGCTGTGTGTTTTCTATAGGTCAGGGGTCTCCAACTTGATTTGTTCTACGACCTACTGTTTACTAAACACACTCCGTGAGGTTCAGCAGTTGCAAAATCAATTCAAATTCAAATAAATGTAAAAATAAGAATACAAAAGAGCGAGTGAGCTCAACAATTTTAGCACAACGCTACGAAAAAAAATTTTAGTAACATAGCCCCTTATCTTTAACATGAATTATAAAAAAAACTTTGTCAAAATTTGCTGAAAAATCAAACAGAGCTCAAAACCGGTTGGACACCCCTGCCTATGGGTCGTAGTGACGAAGATCAATAGAAGATGGCGTCAAGGTTTGTCCCTCTCTCACATTCCTGCCAGTGATAGAATAGGATAGAAGAATAGAATAAAACTTTATTGTACACCACAAAATAACACAGCAGTGATCATTTCGATACCTGGGTGGGGAAACCTCAGTCCATTCTCTAAGTTTGTGACAGTTATCATTAGAATCTGGTGTGCACACGTGTATTGCTAATGCATTATATTTTTTAGTGATCTTTTTAGACTTTAGGGCGTTCCAGAACGTTGTATATACATATAGAGTCTTAGTTGTTCCTTCAACATTCGAGTTATAGTCAACCCTTCGAGTGACCATCTCTTTAACCCTTAGAGGTATGAGGAACAGGGTGTAAAGTTCCCCAATCCTCTTGATAAGGGAGGATCCTTCGACCAGATGGGTTCGGTTTTTAGTCCAGGCACCTATCCAACAGTTGATCTCAAGCTGTTGTATATGTTCTAATCGTGCATAAAAATCTATTACCGCGACGGAAGATTCTGTAGAAAGTCTTAAGCGTTGTGGTATTTTGAACTCGAATGAATTTACGGTGTTCTGGTGACATTTCTTATGAAACTGTGTGGTATCATGCGACAGTTGAGCATTTAACTGATTTTTTCTTCTTTCCTATACAGAGGGAGAACCATCGGCACATATCTTACACCATGAATTCTGTACAAAACCCTGGACCGGACCCGGTCCTCGGTCTGTTCTGGACCCGTACAAATTGAAATTTTTAAAATTTATTTTAAGCCGTAAAAAATCATTATTGCTATAATTCAGACATCTATAAGGAGGATCAGTGGCAGAACAGAGGCCTTACCAGGACTCGTTAAAGCGATCCATTTGACGACCTAAACTGGACTGTTAAAGAGATGGAGCTATATAGGGAGTATAGGTCCATCCCTCTTTCTCGCTCGCACGACTGTCATTTTAACACGTCATGGCAAGGCGCCTGTACTGAGAAACTGACCCTCCAACGTCGTTGGTCAGCCAGTCTAGACTTATATTGTACTGAAGTCCTTGTTACAGGCTATGTGCCAATTTTCCTTAGGTAAATATTGTCTGGAAAAGAAGGCAGAAGAATAAAGGACATCCAAAGCCTGATACAATACCATACAACAAATTATGGCGGGATGACTTCACGTACTTTTCTGCAATAGTGCGAAAAACAGTAAATTGATAAAAGCGGTTGGATAGGAACGCGTTTTCGAGTAAGTAACTACAATTATAAAGAAAAGTAAAATGTGCCTGAAGTGGTGACTTCGTACGCACGTAAGACAGAGCCGCTGAGTCGCGTAAACCATAACGGATCACTTCGCATCCCATTCGCGTCAAATCGCCCACGAAGTACACCGTGTTACAGTAATATTCTCACATGACAAGAAAACAAAGCATGAGCAACACAACCTATATCCGTCCCCTTCTCTCATACAGTGCCACGATGCGTGCCATCCCGTTCTAACGTCATCGGAGGCCGAAGTGCATCAGCACCGACGTCAGTAGCAACAGGCAAGTGCCGCTGGTCGTGATGCCGTGGATTGCGCTCGTGTTGCGTCGGAGGATGGCCGCCATTTTGTTACCTGGAAAGGAGAATGGGACAGGGTTAAAAATGTTATTATAATTTTCCTGACTTTACTGATCTTGACTCGCGCACTGAGGGCTTCGTACAAATTTGCCGATTTTTTTTCCGAATCGCAAGAATAGTTTTTTTTTGTTGTGACGTACCTTACAAATCTACAATTTTCAGATTTTTTCCTATACTTATGCTATAAGACCGTGCTTCCTGCCAAATTTTAGGATTCTATGTCAACGGGAAGTACCTACCCTACGAGTTTTGGTTTCCTTGAGAGTGTCGAAATATACGTTTTTTGTACAAAAGATAAGTACGGCTTATATTTTTTTCGTCAATTTCTGAATTAACAAAAAAAAGTTTTTTTCCCAGCTTTTTTTTTGGTTGGAAAATCATCTAATGCAATCCCCCGCTCTTGGGTAGAGTGGGAGATAGTGTCAGCCTTTACTGACTAAAAACCCACTCCAGCTCCTTCGTTGCCTTTCATTCCGGGGGCTGAGCTATCTTTCGGAGCTGACCCTGCCGTTGCTGAAAACTCCTTGAGGCGCGCGGGAACAGTGCGCGCCGTCAACGATTTGGGCTCGGTCCGGACAGTTACTGGACGGTCGGACAGCGCGCTACCCATTGCTCAACGTTCGCAAGCCCGCGCCCACGATGGCCAGAAATCGGGAAATTTGATCAAGGGACCGCAGACCTGAGTATATGGTTTTAATTACAACCCGATACCTCCACGCGTTCTCGAGATAAAGGGTCTTGACAGAAAGACAGACAGACGGACAACAAAGTGATCTTATATGGATTATGTATTTTCCTTTTGAGATACGGAACCCTAAAACGTGATTTTTTGCCGTTTTTTACTACGGACGGTATGAAACCCTTCGTCCGCGAGTTCAACTCCACTTGGCCAGATTATACATTTTTATAACGGTCTTGGTTTTACATTTAGGTCCCATCCCCATCACCACGGCGCGACGCCGCCACCGTGCAGCGGCACGGCTGCCGCGCACAATTCCATTCTCATTCATTAGTCTTACCCCAGAGCACTGGACTTGCCTCTACTAACAAAACAAAGAAATCTGTATCAATATTTTCCACCATTTTGTTTTACACAAATGCGCGCACACCAACTGCGAAATATCGACAAAGAAATTGAGAATACGCGCGCAGAACACCATTTGTGGCACCGTGCGACGGCACAGCGCCGCGCCGTGGTGATGTGGATGGGCCCTTAAGCTCACTGCAAACAAAATTCTACAACGGAAACATTATCAAAGTACTTACTGCCTTCCGAAACGAAGACATGTATGCTCGCAGGCTCAGTGTTGCTAGCACTGCAGGTGTAGTTCCCGGAGTCCTTGAGCGTAGCCCCGCGGACTGTGAGCCGGGACTGCGTGCGTGCGCCCGGCTCCGTCTCCACCGTGATCCCGCCCCGGGTCGCATCGTAGTTGATCATGCGGTCGTTGTGGTACCAGAACACGTATTGTGGGGGTGTTGGGCTCTGGAAAAAAGGAAAGCGAAATAATTATTAGTGGTTCTAATATAATCTTTCATGATTTCTGAACTGTCTCGTGTTGTTTAGGTTTGGCGCAACACCGTTTTTTTTTCATTCTATCCTATCATTTGTCACGCTATCATCAACTCTCTTTTCTTTCATATCACTTTTCACACAATCAATCAATTTTTTTTGGCTATATTTATAAAAGGAAAAACTGACTGACTGACATATTAACGCACAGCCACTATTTGGACTAGAAATGTGGAATTCAACGAGCACTCAGACAGGACTTTTAAAAATTCACGCCCTAAGGGGATGAAACGGGGATCCAAAATTCGTATGAAGGAACCTACTTTCACGAGGGCGAACCGCTTAGACGCTAGTCTATATAGAAAACATAACATAACAAACGATCTGTGTTGTAACACTTGTAACATTCCCCTACCAACCCCTCCAGGGATTCCCAACCCCATTCAAGGACTCAAGAAATTCGTCAGAAAGCTCGAAAAAAGCCTCAGCGTCAATCACAAAAGAGTGTCACTTACCTATCGACGTCACTCATTTTACTGTTTGCGTACATACAATGTTTATAGCCAAGTGACGTGTTACTCGAGGTCCCGTCGACCTCATAAAAATCGGCCGGATTTATTTACATACATACGAGTGGTTGATATGGCGCTGTATTCGTAGCGTTTACCGAGGCTTTCTTTGGAAATCGATTGGTTTTTGTGTTTATTCGGCCTCGAAGTTAATGAGGTTATAGGTGACATCATGCGCTCGCTATGGAACAGTTGAACTCAAGAGTTGTAATGAACGTTTTCAACTTGTTTTTATTGCGTGGGAAATCATTAAATGACTAACCGCTCTGAGTAAGGCGGGAAGGAGTGTCAGACTTTTACAGACTACTGGAGCAAGAGGGACTAGGAAGCAGTGGCTGCCTTTTTAACGCTACCTCGCTCGCCCGCTCGGCGGCCAGACCCGGATCTTCGACGGCGCGTATACTCAATACTCAATACTCAATACTTTATTGCATTCCATATGTGTTTATGATGGTATAAAAAAAAAGAATCAATATGGACCCTGTCGGGCACAGCAAAGCTAGGAGAGAGGATGAAGGCTAACTTGTCATCATTATTAAAATATATATATATATATATATGTATCCTGTAACTTAATTAAATTAATTGTATTGTTCCACGCTTCAAAGACCCGTCAACAAAACTGTAAGGACCCAGTGAAGCCAATGCCCGCTAAGGCCACGGGAATTTTCGAAAGTTTTCGTGGTCTTGGAAAGCAAAAGGCTACTGAAGGGCACAGATGGATTGTTTATAGACAATAAAAGTCTGACACGCCTTATTGCTCCACCCTTGAATGGATGAAGTCATTTGAGGATTACTGACGAAGTTATTAAAAAAAAAACTTATATGAACTATAACTGCTTGACTGCGATCCCACCTGATGCTAAGCAGTGATGCAATCGTTGATGGTGAGGCGCACTAGTTTACTAAGAGCCTATTCACTTCAAATCTGAAGACACTCAAATTATAATCGGACAGCAGGCAAATTGTTCCAGTCCTTCGATGTACGCGGTATAAACGACGAGGCAACGCTTAGACAGGACAGTAAAGGTTTTTAACAACGTCAGGGTGGATACTCATAGCTCGCTGTCCGATCGTTCGGTAACTGTCCAGACCGAGCCCAAGACGTCGACGGCGCGCACTGTTCCCGCGCGCCTCAAGGAGTTGTCAGCAACAGGAGAGGCCCAGCTGGGTCGAAGCTTACTGGGGCCAGGGTTATCTGAAAAGAAGCTCGAGCCCCGGTATGAAGAGGCTAGAAGTAACGGGGAAGGTTTTTAGTCAGCAAGAGTCTGACACTATCTCTCGTTCCACCCAAGAGCGGGGGTTGTCATAAGATGATTTTTGGCCACTGAAAAAAAATATAAAAGAGTGGATACTCAAATACGCTCGCTGGTAGCAGCAAGTTATGTAAATAATTCGTATGAATTATACCAGTCAAAGCAACGCTTAATTTGCTTCTAACAATACAATACAACAAAATACCCTACTATATGTAATGGTGTAGATAGTCTTATGCTTCCCAACTTGGTTAAGTAAGGGTACAATTAGTGGCAAAGCATTAATTACTGCAATCAGCTCGAATTAAGCGATTAAGGTTCACGCCCGAGCTACTCATCTATCGAAAACGCATTATGGCATACGGGAGAGGTTTCAATGAAGGGATGTGCTATGCTAACATAGACTAAAAGATACCTGGAACCTATGGAAGGCAACTTTGGAAGGGCTATGCTCGGAGTTCCTTGCGTGATCGAATCAGGAATGAAGATATCCGAAGGAGAACCAAGGTTACCGACCTAACACGAAGAATCGCTGAACTAAATTGGCAATGGGCAGGGCATATTGTCGGACAGAAGGCCGTTGGGGCCGAAAGGTTCTGAAAGACAACCTCGTAGTGGAAGACGCAGCGTTGCAAGGCCTCCTATAAGGTGGACCGATCGTAATGACTTGGTAAAGGTTGCGGTAATCCAAAGAATGCGAGACGCACAGGACCGTTAATTGTGGCGACATTTGGGGCAGGCCTATGTCCAACAGTGGACGTCTTTCAGCTGAAATGATGATGACCTATAAAAGGTTGCACGGCATTAGTAAGTAACAGAACTAGTTTTAGTGCGCCTCTTTTGGTGTTGAAACTTTGTACTAAAACTGTTGATTGACCCAAAAGCTGTGGGATTATTTGAAAGTTACCGTGGGTTTGGAACGCAAATTGAAACTGATATAGCACAGGTGGGTAGTAAATGACAGTGATACTCTCCCTTTCGCTCACTAGTGCACTTCATCATCATTATAGCAGCTGAAAGACATCCCCTGTTGGACATAGGCCTCCCCAAGAGTCGCCGTAACAACCAATCTTATGCGTCTTGCATGCATCGGATTCCTGCAACCCTTACCTGGTCACCGGCTCACCTTGTGAGAGGCCTTCCAAGGCAGTGTCTTCCGTGTTCGTCACTCCATAATCGATTATTTGTTCTGTGAGCAATGTACCCTGCCCTTTGCCACTAAAGCCTCGGTACCGAGGTTTAACCCTTCAGATACCGTCAATTAGAGACACAATAGTAAGACAATAGATGCGCGGCCACCGTTGGTCGCTTGGGGATTCATGAATTAATGATTAATTACTGTTTTAATTTGTAGCTTAGAATCTAAAGTTCAATAATTTAACATAACCTAATTGTAGACCATTAAACTTCACTACAAAGTTTAAGACACTAACATTGGTGGTATGGTAGTGTCTTAAAAGTACAACAGCACTTTTGAACCTTTTTTTTTTCGGTGGGCAAAAATCATCCCATGACAACCCTCGCTCTTGCGTGGAGTGGGAGATAGTGTCAGACTCTCACTGACTAAAAACCCCACCCTGTTTCTTCTAGCCTTCATACCGGGGCTCGAGTTCCTTTCGGATAACCCTGGCCCCAGTAGGCTTCGACCCAGCTGGGCCTTTCCTAACACTTTTGACCCCAGTCGTTTTGTACTTTAAATTGTGTAATATTATAACAGAATCCCTTCTTGAAAAGAGAACACTGGCAACACAATTTTTTACAGCATAAAGGAATCTACACGAGTAATTAAATTTAACTACATCCGGTATTCTCTGGGCAGTGTACCATACTAAGCTAATTTTCCTGAAATAGAGTAAACATCTTTACATTATCACAGAGCTACAAAAATCTGGACTGGAACAATTTGCCTGCTGCGGTTTTTTATAGGGTCCATAAAAAACAATAGTCCATAAAAAACTATAGTTACAATAACAATGGCATTTACTCAATAGAAATTATTGTGCGTACAGCCAAGGAGTGGAATTTCCTGCCGGAGTCTGTGTTTCCTGATAGCTATAGATACTTGGGGGTCTTTAAGTCAAGAGTGGACAGGTTACTTCTAGGCAAGCGTGCTCCATCGTCGACCACATCATCGCTTACCATCAGGTGAAATGGTGGTCAAACGCGAGCCTATCGATAATAAAAAAAAGAAGTAACATATACACTACTAACGACGTATTATACTCGTAATTTAGGTGTATCCAAGGCTAGAGTGAATAAGCTTTTAATAAACTAGTGAACCGCACCATCAATGATTGCATCACTGCTTAACATAAGGTGGGATCGCTGTCAAGTACTAGTATAATATTCTACTAAAAACAAGTTTTTAATGAAAATCATTTTTTCATAGCAAGCTTTAATAATAATAATAATAATAATAATAATTTCATTTATTTCAGGCTAGAAAACCCATAGTAAAAAATACAGTTTACAGTTTAAAAAAAGTTAAAGTTATAAAAGAAAGAATAATATTATAAATTCAGATTTAGTACAAAGTCAGGTAACTATATAATAACAATGTCAGATTCAGTTCGATAATTTATAAAATGTCAAATTTAGTTACATTAACCCTTCAGATACCGTCAATTAGAGACACAATAGTAAGACAATAGATGCGCGGCCACCGGTGGTCCCTTGGGGATTCATGAATTAATACAATGTCAGGTCTTTTATGGTTCGTTATGTCTATTTAATTAGTACTCGTCAAGACGAATCATACGAGGCCAAACTCGATGTGGTTGTGTCGTTTTAACTACCAAGTTCCTAAAGCTACCTTTCGGTTCCATCATCAGATCAGCTCCTTGTCATAATTATTTTGCATTGTCATCTGATTTTCACATGCATGCAAAATTTCAGCTCAATCGGGAACCGGAAAGTGGGTCAAATTTCATTCACAAGATTTGATGACAGACAAACATCGGGACAGGTGAAACTAAATAAAAGCTTGTAAAAACCGAATAAAGTGCAACCAAAACTAGTGGTACTTTTTCATAGTTTTTTACAATGAAATGTGACCACTTAAACCCTGGGCCGCAGGAATTTTTAAAAGAGTTATCGTGGCCCTAGAACGCAAAGGGTTAATGAAGGTCACAGGTGGGTTTTCGTCAGTCTGAAACGCCCTCTAACTCCACCCTGGACCGGGAGAAGTCAGTTGAGTCCTAATTAATGATACCATATGATTTGAGCAGGCGTACATCAAGCGTATAATGACAAATATTACGGCTGTGGACAGGACTCCACTAAAAACCTACTCTAAAGATAAGATTTCAGCACAACATTCCGTTACATCACACCCCAACCAATATAAATCTAGATATCCAAGTATCCACTTTTAACGTCGAGTTTAAAACGAAAATACCCGTCTAAGAGGCGGTAAATCGATAGATTGCCACCGCAAACATGACCTCACTGCTCTTAATTACACCGAACGATCCTACCATCCTACGTACTTCCCTAGCACCCAGTGGCGTAATTAGTATAACAGGGGCCCTGCATCAAACATTATTGATAGTTATTGGTCTTTGACTGGCCTGTTGGTCTAGTGGTTAGTGGCCCTGACTGCTGTGCCGGAGGTCGTGGGTTCGATTCCCACCCAGGACAAATGATTATGTGATGAGCATGATCATTTGTTCTGTGTCTGGGTGTAATTTATCTATAAAATATATGTATTTAGAAATATATAAGTATGTTTATCAGTTGTCTAGTACCCGTAACACAAGCTCTGCTTAGCATGGGACTAGATGGCGTTGTGTGATAGTTGTGGAATATTATATTATATTATATTTATATTATTGGTATATTCCACCATATAATGTTCCCACTGCATGATGGGGAGTCCTTTTCTCGAGTAGAAAGAATGGGCCGTAATCCACCACGCGGACCAAAAATTCGACATACACCAAAACGCACTGGCCGTTTTGGTGTATGTCGAATTTTTGGTTTTACGACATGCCGGTTTCCTCACGATGTTTTTCTTCACCGTTTTGAGAGCAGTGGTGATGAAATAAATTACACAAACAAAGTAATGCGCTTGGCTGGGTTTGAATCTGCTATCTACAACTCGTAAGTCGAGGCAGTTACCACTCGGCTTCCACTGCATGAGCAGTGAAACAGAACAAATAAACGGCAAAAAATATGTTTTTTTGGCGTTTATTTGTTTTTAGTAAATAGGCCTCTACTAGCATAGAACTGATTTGGAGTTTACGCGAAATGGAGCCGTCCGATAGGCTACAAATGAGATAGTTAGGCTAACTGCATAGATTACTTTCATAGTAACAATAAAACGTGCGGGCTAAAAAGATAGAAGATGTTATTTTGTCATCATTTATGATACCTTAGCCAAGTGACAACCGTTTCTTTTGTGTCGAACGCCTCGAATAGGCCGCGCCCTTGATTCTTTTGTTCTGACCACGTGAATGAGCGTTGAAATGACGTGGTTCCCGTACATTTGAAGTTTTCTACTAACGTCAACGATTGTAGATTATTATCAACTTGGCTAGAGGTAGGTACAGACTCGAAAAAAGGATTGCTCTGACTGAGATAGGACAAGACTAATTGAAAATGAGCTCGTTTTGTGGAGGACTATCTGGTATAGGATGGATTTCGTTTTTATTGTTAATCTTATGAAGCTTTAAAATTGGAACCTCCTATCATAAAGTCCCTATTTAATAAATACAGGCCTTTTATTAATAAGAGAATTAAAGGTAGTACCGTAGCATGTTACGAATTATTGTGAAAGTCAGGGCCCCTGTGGCCCGGGGGCCCCGCATCATTGATACGGCGGAAGCTACGCCCCTGCTAGTACCCAGCTAAGCTTCCTCGTTAAGAAAAATAATGTTGAAAAAAGAAAACGGTCCAAGCGAAAATATTATTTTTTTGTAAAACAACCAATTAGTCCGCTCTATAATTCGCGCGGGAATGTTTTTGAGAACGTTTTCAATTGTGTTTTTTTTTTTTGTTGTTTACCTTCTTTTATTTTAATTTAAAGTAGGTTGAGGATGCTTGTGTTTTAAACTTGTAAGGTTTTTGAATTGAAAGATTAATAAGTAAAGTCTGGCTAAAATGTCAACCGACTTGGGTAATTATTAGGATTTCATGAAATCTGATGTAGTCAACACTGGTTCAACAATCAAGGTTGATTAAGAGATATTGATCATTGTTTACTAACAGAAGAACCTTCTAAAAAGTATCGAATATTAGTATTTTTTTTTTATTTTTTTAATAATTTATTGCAATCTAGCCTAAAAGATTAATAAGTAATTTAACTAAAAATTTAGTATAATATTAAAAAAATTTAAAAATAAGGTAGTATTTTTAAAATGATTAAATATTATACAATATTTTCAAGTCGGTTGACTTTTTAGACAGACTTTATACATTTAGATGGAGGGAGGCCAAAGAAAAGATGGATTGCGTGAGGAGTGATATGAAAATAAGGGAGTTTGTAGTAGCGTGATGGGTGACAGGACAGAATGGAAGAAAACAAACATATTGCACTGACCGAAATTAACAGGAAACGAGGGTTAGAAGATGATAAATGTTATGGAAGCTGAGAATTTATCTCTAAAATATGTAACCGGAACAATGAACACCCTTGTCATACAATACCTACCCCAATTAGATAATTTAGTTACAATCATAATTCAAGCACTTAAATTTTACTTACATACGGTTAGGTAGTTTTTTTTATAAGAAAGTTATTCTAGTTGTAGGTAAACAATAATGGGGAATGTTGATTCCGATGAAATCATTGGCTCTACATTGGTAGCGCATCGGTATTGGTTTTTGGTTGGTATCTAGGTACGCACACATAAAAACTCTAGTGAAGTAAGTAATCAAGATTTAATAAAAAAAATATCTAAGCAGTTTTTTTTAATAAAGAATTATTTTTGGATAAAAATTTACCTATTTTAGAAATAGCTGAAATCGATAGAGTAAATGATTTTGAACATAATTCATTCAGGATGTGCGTTTATTACTCGCATGAAAATATTATGTTATATAATTGACTGGCCTGCCTGATGGTCTATTGATTAGTGACCCTGACTGCTATGCTGGAGGTCGTGGGTTCGATTACCCAGGACAAATATATGTGTGATGAGCATGATAATTTGTTATGTGTCTGGGTGTAATGTTTCTATCATGTGTATGTTTTTAGAAATATTTAAGTATGTTTATCAGTTGTCTAGTACTCATAACACAAGCTCTGCTCAGCTTGGGTGGGACTAGGCGTTGTGTGATAGTTATGGAATATTATAATCGTGAACTGTTAAACCTACTTCCTTATCAGACCGGTAATTCCAGGAATGTTCGCATTAACATCACAGGCACAAACTGTCAAAGTCATCTCTAATTTCCCTACATTTTGACATTGATTGTTGCTGAGATGAAATTATGACTTCAATCTGAGCGATTGGTTTTTGACAGGATTTTTAAGTGGAGGAGTGAAGTTCGGTAACGGTTTTAATTATTCGCAAATTGATTTTTAGTGAATGTTATGATGTAAAATAGGTATATTTTACAAGCTTTTATTTAGTTTCACCTGTCCCAATGTTTGTCTATCATTAAATCTTGTAAATTAAATTTGACCCACTTCCCGGTTACCGATTGAGCTGAAATTTTCCATGCGTGTGTAAATCAGATGGCAATGCAGAATTATTTTGGCCAGGAGCAGATCTGATGATGGAGTCGGAAGGTGGCTATAGGTACTTGGTAGTTAAACGACACAACCTCATCGAGTTTGGGCTCGTATGACTCATCTTGACGAGTATTAATTACATAGGTACACCGAGCTATAAAAGCTTGCTATGAAAAAAGGATTTTTATTAAAAGCTTGTTTGCATGTCAAGTATTTACAGTATAGCATATCATAGTCAGCTTTATAATGTTCCCTGCTGGGACTCAGGCCTCCTTTCTAGGCGAGGGAATTGGCCGTAATCTACAACGCGGGCCGAGTGCGGGTTGGTGGATGTCACGTGTTTTCGAATTATTGGTTCTAGGATATGCCGTTTCCTTCAAGTGTCTACAGTCCAGTACTGTAGATAAATAAATATACATATTTATGGGGTCTTTGAAACAGATGCGATCTACGATCAACAGTAAAACGGAGCTGAGAATTTTAGTGTAGTGTACTATGTCAGCGAAGCTTTTCGAGAAGGCTGACTTGATATATTTCCTACCAAATACTTCATATTAATACAAGTGCAGAAAGTTTGTCATTGTGACTGAGGCGGAATCCGCACGAGCCATGGACACAAAATATACAAGAAGCTAGTCAATCTAACATTCAAAGCGCGCTGGAGCAATGCACACGTAGACACCGCTCACAGACACGATATCTCGGAGCACCTCAGCCTGCTCGTCGAACAGTTCCGGATCAAACGCAAAAAGTGAAGTACATACATGAGATTGTCTTTTGTACCTATCTGTTTTGTGCCACAGACGAGTATGTAGCCGAGGGCTGCAGTGACTTTGCACGTATAATAAGATGATACAGAGGTGAGGATTTCCACTACGCGGCATCACGTTATGTTTCTTCCATTCTGTCCTGTCAACCGTTATGCTATCACTGACTCCCTTCTCTTTCATGTCAATCCTCACGCAATCCGTTTACTTTAGAGTGTAAAGTCCAGCAAACCTCAGTTGAAAAGGAAGGATCCTTCGACCAGATGTTATGTCTGGTGGGCTACTGCCCAATAGATAATTTCGGGCTGTTCTATATATTAAAATCACGCTGAGAACATTAATTGTAGCATGTAGAATCGTGATGCAGGATTAGTTCTTCAGTGAGATGTCGCTACAAAGTAACATCAAAAACAAAATACTAAATTACCTTCTCCACGATGCAAATAAGGTGTATCACGCTTCCTAGATCCACGTGGTGTTCTCCCGAGCCCAGGATGAAGGCCTCAGGCACCACTATCTGGAGACGCACGTAGTGGGATACGATGCCTGTTCGCGTTGACACCTGGAATATAAAGAAACAGCTATTTAGTATCATAGCAGCATAATTTTGTGGCAGTGGGCAGGGCACATTGCTCGCAGAACATCTAGACGATGAAGATGAAAGGTTTTGGAGTGACGACCACGTTCTGCAAGACATAGCGTTGGAAAACCTCCCACAAGGTAGACCAATGACCTGGTGAGGATCGCGGTAATCCGATGAATATGACACACACGGGACTGGTCATTAAGGCTAGACTTGGGGGAGGTATATGTCCAAAATTAGACATCTTTCGGCTGATATGATAGTGATGATAATCTAGAACAGGTATGCTATTTATTGGGTAGGTACTTTATGGGGCCTAAATGGCCTCTTTTTGGTAGGTATTGTTCGTCAAGTTGTTAAGCTCCAAAGTAGTCCAGAGTTGAGCTAGATGAATATTGAGCAATTTTTGCACTAACTGGACAGGTCCACTCAAATCTTTATGGTTTTTTTCCTCAAAAGACAGTCGGGTGCCATCATCAGTATCATGGTACTCAAATGATTTGACTATTTTGCTGTATGGATTTAAGAGACCTTGGCTTTGTTTTAGAGTTTCTTACCCGGGTAATCTAAGAAAACACCGATTACATCTATGTAGTTCAAATTGACCATTGCTCTCAAAACGGTCAAGGAAAACATCATGAGGATACCACGTATGCATGGCATGTCCTAGAAGCAAAAATTCGAAAACATGTGACATCCACCAAACTGCACTGGGCCCGCGTGGTGGATTACGGCCCATTCCTCTTAGAGAGGAGGCCCGTGTCCCAGCGCTTTACTTTGTGAGATAGTGTTTAAACATAATTAAAAAAAAATGGAGCTGAACCAGACATTGTACAAAGAAGGTTAGGCAAATGTTGATGGAGTCCAAGATTTAACCATTTATTAGGATTTAATTGGGGTCAGAGCTTAGCAAAATGTCTCTAAGGATTTTGGGACTGTAGTATTAACACTTTGGGTGCCAAGAACCTAGCCTAAACAATAGGCCGTACAATAATTGAATAATTCGACTTGGTAGTCGGGTTCTAGGCATGAAAGCAAATCAACAATAGCTACATAGAACAACGATTCAGGAGGCGGATTGTGGAGCCACGAACGAATTAGTGTACGTCCTTGGCACTAAAAGTGATTGTGACCAATTTGAATCTAGCTTAGCCGGAATTCTAGCTTGGTTGATTGGATCGAAAGTTCTAGAGTGGCGACGGCGCACCGGAAAACGCAGTGCTGGTGGGCCGATGACCTGGTGAGAGTCGCGAGAATGCGGTGGATGCGAGAGGCAGGCCTATGTCCAACAGTGGACGTCTTTCGGCTGAAATGATGACGATGATGAATCTTGCTCTTGCCTCGTGATTCCGTAGCACTGCTCGCTTCGCTCCTTCGGCGTAATAAACAGCATAGCCACGATCTCACTGCTATCAGCTACAATTTAGCCTATAATATTTAAGTTTTTTTTTTTGGAAATTTAATCTATATAGGGTGACTGATAATTAGTGACCGATACTTATACACGTCAATACAATAACAAAGCTCAGCTGTTAGCTGCGAAACGCCGTTGTCTCATGTAAATAGCCTATAATAGTGATAGAACACCTGCACTGCTTGCAAACCCATCGGTGATCGCGTATTGCAAACGCGAACCGATGGGTGATCGCGGTGGGCGCAAATTTGCGCGAATAGCTGTTTTTTATTATGATATATAAAACTAATGAGTATAAAAAAAGTTTCTTTGGTAAAGTTGCTTGAAATCATGAGTACAATCATGTTTATAATTATCGGTCACTAATTACCAGTCACCCTATATACCTCAGAATATGCTAGCAAAATTTTGTTCGGGACTTCGCCATGATCCAAATTGGAAAATCCTCTCTTATTGTTCGCCTACGTCACAAAAGGAAACCATATGCAAAATTTCATGGTCCTAATCCCACAAGTTTCGGCTGTGTGTTGATATGTCAGTCAGTTAATTTCTTTTTTTACATTATGGCGTTGAACTGAAACTTGATTTGTATTTACGGAGATTTTATCATTAAAATAAAAAGACTTTATTCTCTCTAAAACTGAGTCTTTATTTGAAGAAGCTAGCTTATTTGAAGCGAACATCAAAGAAAAAATTTTTCCCTCAAATAAGATCATACGCGTACATAGTCCTTAGTTGGTTTTATTCAAAAACAAAATAACATTTATTTACAGTTAGAATTGAGAAAAGAATTTCTAATACTATTTTTATTATATTTGAATAAATTGTCTTTTAGACATTGTACCAGACGTCGTTCTTAGAATAAAGCTTGACTAAAATATAGCTACTTAAACGTAATATGCGGTACAATACAAGAGAACTCTTCTTTCCCTAAACACAAACACACAGTACAGTACCGTAACTAAGGCCGTAACCAGAGGTGCCCAGACACAGGGCGCAGACAGACCTTAAGGGCTATATTTCCCCGGTACACCATGCAGAGACCAGGGGGCCTAGACAACGTTACATTTTCATCAACGATAACGAAATTCGATATCTCCGAAATGTATGGAACTGACATAAGCTTTCGAAATGTCACGTGATCGATCGCTAATTGCTAGACAATGTCACACTGCACTACGAAACGATAACAAACTTCGATCAACATAAATGATATTCTCATACACAGACTCGCCACACGTCCGAGCTGGTCGCGTCCCCAAATTGGTTGCACAACCAAACGGACACCAGGTCAGTAACTCTCTATTGAGCTGTATACATTTTGTTGGTAGCGGCAACTGGTCGAGCCATCATGTTGTCTCGGTGAAATAATAATCACAAAATGTTTGTTTTTTTGTTGCGTCTTCACGCCTCAATGGCAAAACCGATTTTGATGAAACTTGGTACACGGATAGACCATGTCCTGGAATAGGGCATAGGATACTTTTTATCCCGGAAGTATGTTCCCTTGGGATAACTTTTTGCTATCACGCGGGTGAAGCCGCTGGGAGCAGCTAGTCAATAATAAAAATAAAAAACAAAATGGAGCGCTGAAATGATCAAACCAAAGCCAAATATTGTATCATTCATTTAATCAGAAGGATGTTGCTTTATCCCATTGCCATACAATCCGTACCAATACCAGATGTTTAGGTCGCCACCATCTATCACATGCACGAGGAGGAAGACACGAGCGGCGGGGCTCTGCCCAAATAGAGCGTACACAACCGCATAATGGTACCTAACACCCGAGCGTACGATATTGAACAGGTAGGTAGGAAACACTAGTCTCCGGTGAGGACCTGCGCCAGGCGGATTTAACTTACCCAACTCTGACTTTTTAGGGGCGCAATTTCAGAAACTGGCCCGGGCGTATAAGAGGCTACTTACGGCACTGTTCATACATTGTAGATTTATTGGGCTTTTCGTCTGTTTAGCGAGGCACCTCGAATATGCTTAGGTACTGAAAAGGCAAAGCCATTTTATCTGAATACTTATTTTTTTGTACCCGCAAACTACACTGTTTATTTACCAAACCAGCTGTTTCTAAACTAACGTTATGTACTCATTATGAAATGGTTTTTAGAGTAGAACAACCTTTGAGCAAAAAGAGGTCTAGCATACATTGTTGGAGTAAATATTTTGGACTGGAATTCGTAGTTTGTAGTGCGTGACCTATTTTAAGCCTATCCAAAACTTTTTTTTAATCGGCTTTTCATAAATTATAGTCGCTTTACACTGAAAATAATGCTAAATAATAATAATAATTTAACTTTTATTTCAGACCAAGTCCATAGTGTTAGTAGTAACAAAAGCTTAATATGTAAAGTTAGTAGGTACATAATTACAAATAAAACAATTGAAAAAAATTAAATAAAATTGGATTGAAATTGAAATTAACATTAACATTAACATTGGATGCCGCTTTGTAGAATGTATCATTACTATAATCCGGCTGAACGTGAGGTAGCAGCATTACATTACAGCGGCAATACCTTTTGGCTGTGACAATAAATTAACAAAAACAACTTATGGGAAGTAATTTTAATTATTTTATTAAATTCCCTTTGACGGGATTTAACACGAATATGATCTACGGGGACAACGGAAATTAATATTGTAACTTTACGAATAAAACTTAAACTAATGCATGAATGCGATCTTACCTAGAGATGTGCCGTTGGCGGCAATTGGGGAATATTGCTGGCAATATTGCCACCAATATTCATACATCGGGCAATATTCCCGGCAATATTCCCACTGTACACATACACGCGACAATATTGCCGGCAACAGCACATCTCTAATCTTACCTGATAGTAAGCAGTAACGCAATCGTTGATGGTGAAGCGCACTAGTTTACTACTCAAACCCTGAGCGAATGCCGGCGTCCGCATAGAGTATAAAATATTGATCGTTCCATTTACAAGGTATTTATCCAAGAACGTAAATAAGAAGTTCTTCATAGTATGTAAATATCGAAAATAAGCAAACTTTTGCTTTTGTTTTTTCTTACTATCCCTATATACCTATGGATATTGCATGGTGTGCCCTTTCACTCAAGCCTAAGTCTTATTGGTTATGGCAAGTCCTCTTTTCTGTTAATTTCCATTAATTTCACTTCCATCTTCAATTGTGATCCAAGTAATGTGCCACTCAACAACCAACTGTTCTATATCAACAAAAACAAAGCTAAAATCCTAAAGACAGCCATACAAAGACGTACCATTGTTCCCCAAACCACCCATTCGAAGTGTAAGTTGTGAAATCATTTTTGTTATGTAAATCGGGTACGATAGCATCAGCATACGGTGGTGTAGAGCTGTAACAGAACTTTGCCTCCGTCTTCGCGATTGCGGAACTTTGGCATGAACCACTTCCTCTTAAGTGGAACCTCCACATGTTTTTTTTTTAATTGATATAACCTAGTGCTTGGCTAGTAAACTAGAAATTCGAAAACATGTGACATTCAATTACCCGCACTGGGCCCGCGTGGTGAATTACGCCCCATTCCTTCTCCTAGAGAGGAGGCCTGAGTCCCAGCGGTAAGAACATTAAAAAGGCTGATGATGAATACTTGACTGCGATCCCAGCTTATCTTAAGCAGTAATCAAATGTTTGATGGTGAGGCGCATTAGTTTATTAAGAACCAGTCAATCTAGCCTTGATGACACCTTACTTATAATCGGACGGGAAGACCGCAGCAGGCAAATTGTTCCATTCTTTTGATGTATGCGGTATAAAAGACGAAGCGAAAATCTGCAATGTAATGGTGGAATTGGAACTAGAAAACTTCTGTCCTTGACTGCGGAAGTTCTGCAAGAATTTAGCATCCGTGAACAAAGGCTTGTTCGAAGGAGGTACAATAACCCTCGCAAAAAGAACAAAAAAGAACACTGAAAATTTTTGTGAGTAAAAGTCCGACACTCTTTTCTGCTCCTCTCAAACGGGAGAATTTGATTTGATGATTTTCCACGTAAAATTAAAATATAAACGAAGATCTGGGTGGTGGACCCGCGTGCTTCAAGTTGTCAGCAACAGGAGGGCCCATCTGGGTCGAACCTACTGGGGCCAGGGTTATCCGAAAGGAAACTCGAGCCCCGGTATGAGGAGGCTAGAAGGAACTGGGTGGGTTTTTAGTCAGTAAGAGTCTGACACTATCTCCCGCTACACCCAAGAGCGGGGGTTGTTATTGGATGATTTTTGGCCACCGTAAAAAAAAGACCTGGGTGGTGGAGATATTACTCAAAGTTTTAAATTCCATCCACTGACGCCAATAGTTCAAAGCTTCAGAGCATTCGTTTGGGGAAGCATGATCATGTTTATGAAATTCTGAACGAAATTTCTCATGCAATTTCGTCCAGCGGAACAGTTCTTAATGAAATATGGATTGACCCTTCTAAAATTTAATTACTTTTAGACTTCAAAAAATAAATACAATTCCACGTCCACCTCCGCAAAGAGGTCAAGGTCATCGCGTCCTCCGCTAAAACCAGCTGCCGTAACACCCCTAAAACGTTGTACGTTTCGTTTTAAAGGATCCACCATCTTGATGTTTCAGATCTTGTTATTTTTATTGTTTCAACGGGAATAACAAGGCGGGAGACTTAATCCTGTATATTGGGGGAATCAGAGATGTTCCGAGTATTGCTTTCGACGAGTCCTTTTTAAAATTCCGTGGACTAAATTATTGGGTGGTTAATTTTTTAGATTGAAGGGAAATGTTCGGGGATGAAAGAGGCTGATAGGATTTTGTGTGTTGAGTAGAGTGTAGGGTTAATGGGACAATAAATTTTGAAAAGGATTCGATTGATTTTAAGTGTAGCAATTCTTTGTCTACAAGATTGGTTCTGAAGTTGCCAACGCGCGTGCGCGTACCGACGATCTGGTGAGGTCCAATGGATGCGACACGCACAGGACCATTTGTTGTGACGACACCTAGGGGAGGTCCAGCAGTGGAAGTCTTTCGATTGAAATGATTTTTGATGTTGAGTTTTCGATTACGCGAAGAAACTTCAAAAGAGTTACCGCGGCACTGGAAAACAAAGGGCAACTAAAGGAGCACAGGTGGGTTTTAGTCAGTAAAAATTTGACTACTACTACTTGAGTATAATTCTTCTTTTCATCCAACTCTTAGATAAAGCAAGTCTCCCTTATCAGCTTTTTCATATTTTGCGATTCTGCAGTTCTTTTTTCTAGTGCGGTGCCTTTATATAATACACTAGCTTTTGCCCGCGGCTTCGCTCGTATTAAATTTGAGACAAAAAGTAGCCTATGTCACACTTCACCCCTTCAACTATCTCCACTTAAAAAATTACGTTAATTCGTCTCTCCATTTTACCGTGAAAGACGGACAAACAGACACACACACTTTCCCATTTATAATATTAGTATGGATTTTACATAAAGTTCGCATCGCGCTAGTAGAATAGGGAACAGGAATATCCATGGATCATTAACAAAAAATGCTACTTTACTTAATAGTAGATAGGATTGTAAGCAGGGTATTAGGTTGCTCATAGAATTCCACACACATCATATATCACACACACACGACCACATCATCGCTAACCATCGGGCGAGATGGTAGTCAAACGAGAGTCTATCAATAATTAAAAAAAAATGTGAACCAGCTAACACCCTGCTTACCATCCCTTTGAGCTATGTACAGATATAAAAACGAAACTTACAGACATGAAACGAAGATATCTGCAGTAGAACCACGGTTACAGAACCTTGGTTATCCTGCAGATACCGTAATGCGATGCGCCACCGGTACATGGTGGACATCCCACCTACACGAACAAAACGTTTTAGAAACACATTCAGCTAAGGAGTGGAATTCCTTGCCGGAGTTTGTTTTTCATGATAGCTACAACCCGGGAATCTTTCAATCGAGAGTGAATAGGTTTCTTCTAAGTTAGCGCGTTCCATCGTCGACCGCATCGTCGCTTTCCATCAGGTGAGATAGTGGTCAAGCCCAAACTTATCAAAAATAAAAAGATATTTTCGTTTCTGATCCGATCACGCCAAGAAACTCCGAGTACAGCCCTATCTATTGCCCTTGAACCTTATGCATTGATAATCCATAAAGCACCTCTTACCAAGCCCAACGTTAGCGGGTACAATGTTCCTTAAGAAGGCTAACTCCATTACTTGTGCTCAAATTCAACTCTAAATCAAAATAATTTCCAAACAAAAAACCTTCATATTTCGTCTGATAAAACCCAGAACCTTCTCCGAGTAATATCGCTCCAATATCGATAATTTTACGCCTGAATAGAATACATTCTTCAAAGAGAAACAATCAAAGCCCTGATAATGTCGATACCGCTTCGAATATAATACGAATTCAATTTCTAACTATTGTAACTGAGATGTTATCGGAGCAGAGTCGTTTCTACTGACAACTGGTGTTTGAATTGACATTTGATTATATTATTTATAGAGCTAGGAATTGTTTTAACGGCAGTAGCAGGAAACGCCCTTTTTTGGTGCTAAATCATCCAATGACATCTCGCACCTGTAGGTAGGACTCGGGCGTGTCAGACTTTTACTGACTAAAATGCACTCCTTTTCTTTCTATGTGTTTGTTCCAGGGCCCTAGGGTTCTCTTTCGCATCACTCATGGCCCCAGTAGGCTTCGACCCTGCTGAACCCCTACGGTTGCTGACAAATCCTTGAGGCGCGCGGGGAACACTACGCGCTGGACTTGACGTGGCAGGGCAGAAAACACCTGCGGTTAGGTTTGAAAGAGTTACTGTGGCCCTGATTCGCAATAGGCACTGAAGGAATATAGGTGGGGTTTGGTCAGTAAAAGTCTCACACATCCTCTCGCTCCAGATTGAAAGCAGTTATTTAATTAATTATTTTTCACCTCAAAAAAAAGAAACTAGCTAGAAATGCTATTTCACTGACACAAATCTTCACCATTTACATAGCGTCGTAAGTGAGAGTCTATGTTTTGAATAGGAGCACACATAGCTTTGCGTTTACATCTTTCTACCATTTCATCGCGGTAGACCCATTTTACAAAGTTGTATCTACAAGTACCCACATGAGGTCGGAGACTTTTTTTATGGTAGGGAAAAATCATCCAATGACAACTCCCGTTCGTGGGCAAAGCGAGAGATAGTGTCAGACTCTTACTGACTAAAAACCCACCCCGTTCCTTCTAGCCTTCGTACCGGGGCTCAAGCTCCCTTTCGGATAACCCTGGCCCTAGTAGGTTTCGACCCAGCTGGGCCCCTGCTGTTGCTGACAACTCCTTGAGGCACGCGGGAACAGTTCCGCCGTCGACGTCTTGGCTCGGTCCGTACAGTTACCGGACGGTCGGACAGCGAGCTATCCATAGCTCGCCGTCCGCATGCCCACGTCTACGGTGGCCGTTAATCGAGAGCGCCGTTGCCTGATGCGGTCGGCCTCCTCCTTTGCTAGCATTACTGCTTCGCAGAAGGAGGCGACCGCCTGCCACTCCTCCTTGCTCCGGACTATGGTCTGAAATAAAGCCCGGCGCGAGAGTATCTTATACGATCAGCTTCTATCAGCGAATTCACTGGTAGAAGCCCATATGATAGTAGAAAATTATCCTAAGGGAATATACTCCCGGGCGTATACACGCACAGTGTGTTTTTTTGTCTTCTCACAAACTTTCGCCTTGATATTATTAGTGAGACTGTAACCACTAATAATGATATCCGTAATTGCGCAAGTCACATTGTGCGCAAGATTCAGCTATCATAGGCATAGTAACAATTGTCATAGACCGTTAGTTTTGATGGGTAATATCGGTGAAAGTCATTGAGATGGATAGTCGTATGAAGTGTTTTCAAAGTTGTTTCTGTCCAATGAGGCATTGCCGTGCTCTGTGGTAGCATTGTTTTAATATGTAGGGCATTGTGACCTTGGGCTTATAAATCTAGGTGAAGGTCGTTTTTTCAATAGGCATACAGCGTTGTCATAAAACAGCATATATCACTACTGCTCTCAGACTTCGGTGGTGATGAAATAAATTACACAAAGTAATGCTCTTGCAGAAAACCAGGTTATCGACATAGATTTAAAAATAGCCAAACGTAAGTGGCAGTGGCCAGGGCACATTGCTAGCAGAACAGATGTCGATGGGGCTGAGTGGTTCTAGAGTGGCCACTACGTGCCGGAAAACGTAGTGTTGGAAGGTGGACTGATGACCTGGTGAGGGTCGCGGGCATCAAATAGATGCGAGACGCACAGGACCGGTCAATATGGCGACATTTGGGGGTGAATGTAAACAGTGGAGGTCTTCGATGCATCTGGCTGTGTCTGAACCCGCGACCTACAACTTGTATGTCGGAGGCGTTACCACTGCCACCGCTGGTCCAATAAAACAGCGTGGCAACAAAATAGCACGGCATTCCCACCTAACGCACAAAACGTTTTGGGAACACATTAATTGTGCGTACAACTAAGTGAGTGGAATTCCATGCCTCTGAGAGTCTGCATATCTTGATAACTACAACCTGGGTATCTTTAAGTCAAGAGTCAATAGGTTTCTTCTAGGCAAGTGCGCTCGATCGTCGACAACATCATCGCTTTCTATTTACCCCACTAGCCAAGTTACAACCGTTTCTCTTGCGTCGAACGCTTCGGGTTGTCCTTGCCGCCAATTCTTTTGTTCTAACCACGTGACTGAGCGTTGAGATGACGGCATTCCCGTACATTTGAAGTTTTCTACTAGCGTTAACGATTGCAAATTATCAACTTGGCTAGGGGTACAGGTGAGATAGTGATCAAACACGAGCCTATCTATATTTAATATTATAAATGGGAAGTGTGTGTGTCTGTTTGTCCGTCTTTCACGGTAAAACAGAGTGACGAATTGACGTGATTTTTTTAAGTGGAAATAGTTGAAGAGATGGAGAGTGACATAGGCTACTTTTTGTCTCTTTTAGCGTTAACGATTACAAATTATCAACTTGGCTAGGGGTACAGGTGAGATAGTGATCAAACACGAGCCTATCTATACTTTAACCCTTCAGATACCGTCAATTAGAGACACAATAGTAAGACAATAGATGCGCGGCCACCGGTGGTCGCTTGGGGATTCATGAATTAATATTATAAACAAACAGACACACACAGAGGCGGCTCGTGATATTTTTTTATGGGTGTTCACTAAAAACTGCATTTTTAATTTGTAGCTGTATTTCAGATCTGCTAACTTCATAAATAGCATCTTGAATATCATCATTAAAAACCGAAGCTGTTGGATAAGTGCTGTTTTATAGCCAAATCGATCTCCGACACAAAATAAACAAAACCTCTATAAATGCCGGGATTCATCATGTCCTCGTAAGGCAACTTGAAATGCGCCACAAAATACCACGCAATCTATTAAATGCCGTAAAATGTACTTATAGATTTTCAACTCGTTCATTGAACTCTCTAATAGATTTCCGATACGCAGAATCGAGCGCCTTACGAATATCTTGTCGGCCGATAGATGCCAATTGCATTTCACATAACATTATGAAATCGAGATTGCGAATGTTTTTTCACTTTTGTTGAAAGATGCGCTAAATCATCAACATTCGTTTCCCTCTACGCACCATCACCACCACCACCGCCGGCGCAAACCTCAAACACTAGACACGGGAAACAAAATAATTTATTGTTGTCCTCACATCCACACAAC
This sequence comes from Mythimna lalbum, assembly GCA_949319445.1. NCBI lineage: Eukaryota > Metazoa > Arthropoda > Insecta > Lepidoptera > Noctuidae > Mythimna > Mythimna lalbum. Next base: position 17,488,069 of record OX439360.1, read on the forward strand.
TAAGGTGTTTTGTTGAGATTTAAAAAAACATGTAAAGCTTATAATTTTCGTACTACATTTCTAAGTGCAATTTCTGCCCTTTAGCTTTCAGTTCGAGACGCATTTCGAGAATATTTTTTTTTTTTTTTATAAAAGTTACATTTTGTTCTATTTTTAACTAATTTTTTAAATAATTTTAAGAAAAATTGCGAAATTATCGTAAAATAACCGGCGCGCGTGTCATTTTGTTTATTTACATAAGATCGGCAACAACGTATATTTCACTCAGTCACCAAAACAAAGCGTCAACGTAGCGCAGGAGCGGCGCTCCAGGATCGGCTAATTTCTCATACAAAATCTTCTGTTTCACGCGCCGCACTGTGTCGATACTTCTCTTTCGCACTCATTGAATAGAGCGTTAGGAATTGTACTAAACTTTTTTTCATAGGAGCGTAATCGCTGGCGCTCCACGCACTCGTAACAAATTGACTCCAAATAATATTATGTTACAGAACATTTAACGTTGTACTTCGTATGTAGTAGGTTCTTAGTAAACTGTTATGAAGAGCGTATGCATAGGCACAGTAGAAAGTGTGTATATTTTAAAATACATGGAATTTGTTGTTTTTATTTTATCATTTTTGTGGGAGTGCACTGCACCAGCGCTCTTTAAAACGAGCCGCCTCTGGACACACACAATTCCGTGTGTGTGTCTGTTTGTCCGTCTTTCACGGCAAAACAGAGTGACGAATTGACGTGATTTTTTTAAGTGGAAATAGTTGAACAGATGGAGACTGACATAGGCTATTTCTTGTCTCTTTCTAAACCCCTACTTCCCAGGGAACCGCGTTACCTCGAATTTAACGCGAGCGAAGCCGCGGGCAAAAGCTAGTGCATAGTAAAAAAAAACGGCAAAGATGAGAAATTAAATGTAGCTAATGTTGTCAGATGAGATCAAGCTCATTTTCCACGTTAATGTCCAGTGCCTTGTGCTTAATTCATGAATCCCCAAGCGACCACCGGTGGCCGCGCATCTATTGTCTTACTATTGTGTTTCTAATTGACGGTATCTGAAGGGTTAAATCATTTATTCTTCATTGTACCAAATTTGTAATATAAATTGAAAATCAACATGGGCTAAAATTACAAAAACGCTATGAGCCACCGCGTTGAGCGATCTTTTATTAAAAATAATATAAAATTACATTAGTGCTTTACATTATGAATTCTGAATATAGGTACATGTAGATGGATGGAGAGGGAGGTGGGCAAAAGAAAAGATGGATGGATTATGTCAGGAGTGATATGAGAGAAAAGAGGACAGGTGACAGGTCAGAATGTAAGATAAAAACGTGTTGTGCCGCCCCCGAGTAATATGAGATAAGGGCAAGAAAAAGATCTGACTGCTTTACATTATGAAATAACGAGAACAGTGGTGGTAAAAGGCACTTAGATTTCATTAGCAACTTCTCTCAAAACGGTGAAGGAAAATATCGTGAGAAAACTGGCATGTCCAAGAAGCAAAAATTCGGAGACGTGACATTCACCAACCCATAAACTACCCGCGTGTTGGATAACGGACCATTCCTGCTTCTGGAGAGAAGGCCTGAGTTCCAGCAGTTGGAACATACCATTATAAGTTTGATAATGTATCTAGGTACAAACTTCCGCTGGCAGCTTTGACGTGGTGGGAGAAAATTATCCTATGGAAATACAAACCCGGAAAGAAGTATATCTTATATCTAGGACATGGTCTACCTGTGTACCAAGTTTCATCGAAATCCATTCAATCGTTTTTGCATGAAACAGTAAGAAACATCCATACATACAAACTTTCACGTTTATATTACTAATGTCGAACCTTTTTAAGGCCAGTACTAATAAACTTAGAGCACTTAGAGTAATACCTAAAATAAAAAGCCTTAACCAATCCCAACAACGCTAACTCACCTTTCTCCAAAAGAAAAACATTTTATGTCTACAATGAAGCTTGTTGGTTTAGTAAAAGGGATGTGTGAGTAAATATAGTTTACAAGTAACAATGTGTTGTATTGAGCGAGAGCCTACAAAACAATCAGGGGAGACGTGACGCGAATGAACATGACGCTGTAATATAGTGCCCACTGTGCGGGGACGACAGAAGTAATACACAGGACGGCTCAAATTTGTTTTTGTGTCTTTGTTGTATGAATATTCACAACTTTCATTTGTTTAAAAGCATGTGTTGGACAACAACTCTCATCAAGATACCGGGCTTAAGAAGGTCATTTATGTGTAGCAAGAACAATGTTGGTAAAGTATCGACCCCTGAGGAACTCCGGCATTGATGGCCATGTGATTGACCGTGTAGCCATCGATGACTTCTTGGATGGAACGATCACACAAGAAGTCAGCCATCCAAGCACACAATCCAGCGGGTAGACTGAAGGCAGGAAGTTTACCAACAAGGCTTTCGTGACAGACCCTGTCAAAAGCTTTCGAGATGTCGAAGGAGACGGTAAGCGCTTCCTCGTGCCTCTCGATAGCTTCTTTCTTGATTTGAATAGCATTTTAAACGTTATAGAGACCGTTACAACTAAAATAAGTGGTATCCAAGAAATAGAAAAAGAAAGCGAGGCAGACTATTTTGTAGCAATACTGGAGAAAACATGGGCTAGGAAAACACTGACCAGCACAGAGTAGAAAGAAATTAAAGAGGCCGTTGCCAAAGATGGACCAACTGACGAAGTTAAAGGTATCAAGGTGTGACTCAGCACTGTTAAAATGTTCATTTATTTATTGGAGCTTTGTGCACTAGTAAAAATTGTACAAATGCGGTCTTAATCTCATAGGCAATGTAAATGGTTAATGGTTATAGTAAATGTAATTTTTGTCCATAGAGGCTTATATTATTATTATTATATGGGGGACATTTTGGAATTCACTTACTGTGTAATTTGGTGTGCTGTGTTTACATAACTTATACTCGTATTCTCTTTGATATCAACATCATTGTACCTAGTAACACAATAGCTTTACATCTTGTTGTAAATATCATTAGTGTCGGGGAGAAAATTAATGAACCCGGCCCGAGGTTCTTGTTTATTTAATGTTAGGGGAAAAAATTAAGATGAAAGAAATTTTATTTCTAATGTAGGGAGTATTTTTTTGGAACAATGGTGTTCTTAAGGATGACCAAGACAACAGATGGCATTTTAAACAGTTTTTATTTTTATCTTAGTTTATAATAAAAATTGGCCAAGTGCAAGCCAGACCTGCGCACGGAGGGTTGCGTGCTGTACATAGCAAAAAACTGCAAAAAAAACACGTTTGTTGTATGGGAGCCCCACTTAAATATTTATTATATTTTGTTCTTAGTGTGTGTTGCTATAGTGGCAACAGAAATACATCATCTGTGACAACTGTCTAGTTGTCACGGTTTATGAAATACTGCCTAGTGACAGATAGATGGACGGACAGCGGAGTCTCAGTAATAGGTTCCTGTTTTACCCTTTGAGTGTGATACCCTAAAAAGGACCACTAGTCAGACTGTGGGTCATTTTCCTTTCAGTAGCAACCTTGGAAAAAAAGTGATTGGTTAGCCCGCAGCTTTGACCGCGTACATAAAATATCACTCAGGTATAAAGCAGCTGTCTATCGGTGAAAAGAATATATATTATTATAAAATAGTGTAGATAATACTCATAAAAAAATCGTTATCTAACCAATTTATCAATAAATAGACAAGAATGGAATACTAATTGTGAAAAAAATATCAAAATTGATAGGAGAGCAAACGAGATATACCTAACTATTATAAAATATATCAGTCTCTCTCGCCAAGACGCCGTTTTCTATGGTGGTTGTACGGCCTGTCATGGTTTTTGACGTCAAAGTCTCTCTTCTCTTTCTTTTTAATAGCTTTGAGGCTTTATAACTTCTTGTTGTCTTGCCGAGTAGTAGCCGAGTGGTTAACGGGTCCGACTTACAAGTTGTAGGTCGCGCGTTCAAACCCTGCCGGGCGCATTACTTTGTGTAATTTATTTCATTACCACTTCTCTCAAAACGGTGAAAGAAAACATCGTTAGTTAACCAGAATGTCCTAGAACAAAAAATGTGAAGACATGTGACATTCACCAACCAGCACTGGGCCCGCGTGGTGGATTACGGCCCATTCCCTCTCCTAGAAGAGGCCTGAGTCCCAACAGTGGAAACAATAAAATATATAGCCTATAATAATATTCCACAACTATCACACAACGCTGTCTAGTCCCAAGCTAAGCAGAGCTTGTGTTATGGGTACTAGACAATTGATAGACATACTTATATATTTTTAAATATATACATATTATAGATAAATTACACCCAGACACAGAACAAATGATCATGCTCATCACATAAACATTTGTCCTGGGTGGGAATCGAACCCACGACCTCCGGCATAGCAGTCAGGACCACTAACCACTAGACCAACAGGCCAGTCAAAAAAAAAAGGTTGATAAAGATAAAGATGAACTTCTTGGTGATGTGCACATTGTTTACCAGAGTTAAAAAGTATTTCTTAAAGCACATGGAAATGGATGAAGACTGGCGTGTAGGTCTAGTCTAGTGGTTAGTGGCCTTGACTGCTATGCCAGAGGTTGTGATCTGATTCCCACTCAGGAGAAATGTTGGTGTAATGAGCACGATCATTTGTTCTGTGTCTGGGTGTAACTTATCTATAATACGTATGTATTTAGAAATATATAAGTATGTTTATCAGTTGTCTAGTACCCGTAACACACTTAGCTCTGCTTAGCTTAGGACTAGACAGCGTTGTGTGATAGTTGTGGTATACTACGAGTAACGAAAACGAAATAAAAAATTACATGCTTATTTGTATTTTGATGACTTCATAAATAAACATATTAACTACATATAACAGAATCTGCCTTATAATGTACGTGCTTGGGATTTAGGCTGTCTTTCTATGAAAAGGAATGGGCCGTAATCCACCACGCGGGGCCGATGCGGATTAGTTGATGTCACATGTCTTTGAATTTTTGGTTCAAGGACATCTGATGCTCCTCACGATGTTTTCTTTCGATGTTTTGTGAGCAATATACATTAAATAAGATAAAGTAAAGCGCTAGCCTGGGAGGTAGGTAAGTGGAGCAGTAGTGGTCCAGTGATAATGGCCCTGGCTTATGATACAAACGAAATTTATTTTGGAAATTAGGTACAAACTTTTACGTCAACACAACATGTACCGGAATAATGCATAATTATCATACATATGACATGCATTAATTAGATAATTAAATCACAATAGTAATTGAAATTATGTTTTTTTTTTAAGAAATTAGTTTTCCAGTGGGCAAATATATCTATATTTAAATATACTATCTTGATAGAGCATGGGTATTGGTTTCAATGCACATACACACAAATACGGTAGTGATGCAAATAAGATTTATCAAAGTAGGTATTTTTTTAACCTCAAATAATACTTGATTATTGTGAAAAAAAAAAATTGGTTAAATCAATTCAATAGCTGTTTCTGAACATATTACTTACAGGATGTGTGTTTATTATATTACATGTTGTATAAACCTTACTGACATGTCCTTTATATATCTTTTTTTTTTAAATTTAAAATGTTACACTATAGGAAAACTCGTTTCACCAAATACAGCTGCATAGTGGTTGTATAGTGTATAATGGTTTCGCCTATCGCCCTGTTAATGGCTACGAGATGCTACGAAGCGCTACGAGGTGCTACGAACTTGCTACGAAGCTACGAAATAATTATGTAGATAGGTCATACAGCGAGGTAGTTTGCTTTTACAAAATGCTGCATTACCCACATAATAGATACTAAAAGTTATATTATAGTAGATATTAAAAGTTATACTAAAAATCCTTTCTCTATGTTTTTTTCCCTACGGTTTTACCTAGAGGCGCGCGTGGGATACTAGGTGATGTCGACTTGGGTTCAGTACGGACGGTTACGGAAAGGGCGGACGGCGAGCTACCCATTGCTGGCCATCCAAGCTCGGTGTGAGCTGACGGTGGCTAGAAATCGGGAGCGGAATCAAAATGTTTAAGTATTGTAGAAATCTAATAAGAATAACCAGAGTAGAAACGCAAAGAAAATAACAGTAAACGAACGCTGATAGTCTAAACCTAAGCTTATTGTCAGCAAGAATACATAGTCATCGGACCATCCGGGTGACTGAGGGTTTGTTCTGAACTTGCAGCCAGCTGTTTTCCTAATGCCTGCTATGACCTTCCGTGACATACTGTGTTGTACCTAGTGTCAGTGGTGTCCAACTTGTGACCTTTTTAAATATTTTTGGGAAAAAATATAATATGGTGTAAAAACTATTGAAATCCATTCAGTTACTGATTCTGAACAAACTATATTCAGGTTTCGCATAAACTAAAAATAATGTTATATAATAAAAATATATATTTTTGGTTACATTTATCTAAAAGTAAACAAGTCAAGCTATATAAGAAAGGTCAGAGACATCAAATAATTTTTTGCCATTTACTTTGCCGTGTTTCTGATTAAGGCGCTCACTATTAGCTTAAGGAAAACGGTGAAAATAGCCTAAATTAAGTTTACCTACCTTATGAACAAGGACAACAGTGCGGTATCATCAAGCAATATCTTTGCCAAATATTCAGGCCAATTTTTGTAATCTAGTACTGTCCTAGAAGAGCTAATGTTTTTCTAGAAAATCTCATTACAAAAATGTCACTATCGGTAGAAAAAGTGATCCGTTATTGGATTTACTCAAAAATATAAATCTCTAGCCAGGTCTGTTGTGTCTGTTATTGATACTCTATTTCCAGAGGTATAATGATGATCTCAACAAATAAAGATAGAAAACTAGATTCTACCGACGGCTTTACCTGCGTGAAAGCAATGTCAATAATGCCATTTTTTCAACAAGTCAAGCAGTATTAGAAAGTTCAGAGACATCAAATAATTTATCGGTATCAACTTTACCGCATCTATTGCTATTAAAATTGCCGCATCTATTGTTATTAACTTTGCCACATCTATACTATTAACTTTGCCGCGTCTATTGCTATTAACTTTGCCGCGTCTATTGCTATTAACTTTGCCGCATCTATTGCTATTAAATTTGCCGCGTCTATTGTTATTAACTATGCCGCATCTATTGCTATTAACTTTGCCGCGTCTATTGCTATTAACTTTGCCGCGTCTATTGCTATTAACTTTGCCGCATCTATTGCTATTAACTTTGCCGCATCTATTTCTATTAACTTTGCCGCGTCTATTGCTATTAACTTTGCCGCATCTATTGCTATTAACTTTGCCGCATCTATTGCTATTAAATTTGCCGCGTCTATTGCTATTAACTATGCCGCATCTATTGCTATTAACTTTGCCGCATCTATTGCTATTAACTTTGCCGCATCTATTGCTATGAACTTTGCCGCATCTGTTGCTATTTTGGAGGGTATGTGGAACAGAGAGTAAAGTCCCACAAACCTCCGTTGAAAAGGGAGGATCCTCCGACCAGACAGGATGTTATAGTCTGGTGGGCGACTGCCCGATAGTTGGTGTCGGGCTGTCGTATATGTTCAAATCGCGCGGAGAACTTTGATTGCGCGATGCAGGATTTCGTATTTTCTTCGTAGTTCTTATGTGGCGTCATAGATGTCGCTACATCACTCTCCTCCGGAGATCGGAGATCGATGGTTCTTGATGCTTCTTGATATGTGCTAAGCCAGCGGTAGGTTGGTTCCAGTGAGTCGGAACTGATGCCACATAGTTCTCTGTGAGTCGGAACTGTCTGCGGTGATGCCCCAGTGAGTCGGGGTGTTGCTATCCCAGTGAGTCGGGATAATGCCCCAGTGAGTCGGGGTGATGATGTCCCAGTGAGTCGGGATGATGCCCCAGTGAGTCGGGGTGGTGCTGTCCCAGTGAGTCGGGACGATGCTGCAGTCTCCAGTGAGTCGGAGTAGTGCTGCTGGCTCCAGTGAGTCGGAGCGGTGCTTGTGCGACGTAGGGCTTGATTGCTGGTGTCGACCAGGAGAGGTTCTTCATAGCTCTTCATATGACTGGCCGAAGGTGCGGTGTGCCAAGGTCGCTGATGCGGCTGAGGTGGTGACCAGGTATGACCGGGTAGGCATACTAGTGGTCAGGATACCCTTAGCCGTGGGTGCTGGCTGTATGGCTCGTTGCTCGAAAGCTTGAGGAAATGATGATGACGTCACGAAGTATTAGCTGCACGAAGGCTGCGCTGACGTTCTTTGTCGAGGGTCACCAGTTTGGAGGCATGCGTAACAGTGAGTAAAGTCCCACAAACCTCCGTTGAAAAGGGAGGATCCTCCGACCAGACCGGGTGTTATGATCTGGTGGGCGACTGCCCGATAGTAGTTGTCGGGCTGTCATATATGTTCAAATCGCGCAGAGAACTTTGATTGCGCGATGCAGGATTTCGTATTTTCTTCGTAGTTCTTATGTGGCGTCATAGATGTCGCTACACTATTAACTTTGCCGCATCTATTGCTATTAACTTTGCCGAATCTATTGCTATTAACTTTGCCGCATCTATTGCTATTAACTTTGCCGCATCTATTGCTATTGATTTTGCCGCATCTATTATTATTAATTTTGCCGCTGTGTGTGTCTGTCTCTGATAGTCTATTTCCAGAGGTATAATGACTATCTCAACAAATAGAATAGAAAACTAGCTTCTGCTAGCGATTTCAACCGCGTGAAAGTGTGATACCATATTTCCAACAAATTAAGCAGTACTAGACAGTTCAGAGACTTAAAATAATTTAAAAAAAATGGCATTAACTTTGCCACATCTTTTGCCATTAACTTTGCCAAATTTTTAATTAAGGCACGCATTTATATTATAATGGAAATCAGAATAGATATAAATAAAGGGAACGTCCATACAGTAAATATGTAATGGTCAATTTCACATGAGAATCATGCAGATTTGTCTGAGATGGTCTTTTGGAGAACGAACCATACAGATTTAAGTGGACCCGTCCAGTCAGTGCTCGCCAAGCTCAACTTTGGACTGCTAAGTGTGGTAAATAAAAAAAAAATGGGCAAGTGCGAGTCGAACGTGCGCACTGAGGGTTCCGTGCAAACTATAATTCCCGAATCTCAAAGATTTTTTCGAATTCGGAAGATTTTTTTTTGTGACGTACGTAACAACTAATTTACTGTTCTCAGATTTATTCCTATTTTTTTGCGACATAAACGGCTGTATCTTTTTTATTCGTTAACTTAGAAGTTTATTTTTTTCACAGCTTGAAGGGATCGTAATTTCAACTCGATATTTCCACGCGTTCTTGAGATAAAAGGTCTTGACAGACAGACAAATGGACGGACAGATAAGAAAGTGATCCTATAAGGGTTCCTTTTTTTCCTTTCGAAGTACGGAACCCTAAAAAGCATTTGATAACCGCTTTAAGCAGCTACAAATATGAACAGCGTCATACCATAACAAGTAATCCTCTAAGCGAGGTGATTATCCCAACATCCCCTAGGATTACACAGGGCGAAGCTAAAACTCAACAACAAATATTTACGACCGAAAGCAAACTGTTAACCGACGATTTATTAAAATCAACCCTGTTTCATGGAAAATCGCAAGAAAATCTGATTTCACACCGTTTCAGGCAATCTCAATTGATTTTTCCGAACATTTCGAGGCCCGCATGAAATATAACAAAAGCTTATTCATTCAGCGTACGGATTTTTTATTTTTTATTTTACATGGACAAGGGCCCTTTTAATTTCGTCGTTAATTAAAAATTTCGCATCCTGTATTTCAGGGATTACTTTACGATTTCAATAAATTTTATTCCATGCGAAATATTATGGAGGATCCCGGGTTAAAATCGCAATCAGTCAGTGTATTTTCGGGAAATTTTTGTTGCTTTTATTTGTTCGACAATTTTCCCTGGGTAAATTGTTCGGCGTTGACTTATTAAATTGCATCGTCGTGGTGTATTGTTCATTGGTTAAGCGAGGTGAAAATTTAATTCATTACGGCCTTTGTAATGGAAAAGAGGAGAGTAATGGATTCTTTTGATGGTATAAGTATATGTTTTGTTGTTCCTTGAAGGATCTCGTGGATTGAGATTATTCTGAGAATTTGACGAGCGTATTTTGTACGGTACGCTCAACTTAGTAATTTTTTTTTCTTATATATAAATCGCATTTGTAAAAACACATCAGAATGAGTTTAAAATGTTTAAGATACTGTAACGTTAGTTTTGATTTGGATTTTATTTCAATTAGGGAAAAGAATGTTAGGTTAGGGTGTACTATAGAAGGCGCCAGATAACCGTAGAATAAAGTACATTGACCTTTTCCTAATATATCTGTTTAGGTACCCGGAAAACAAAAAATGAATTGTTTTGCTTTTCATTACTAGATCATGTAAAGAATCACGATAAATATCGATTCAAGACAGATTTTATTTTCGTTTTTGAAATTAAGGATGTCAACAAATGTAGGAAGGTCAATGACCGTTATTTTACGGTTATCTTGCGCTTGGCTTAGAGGTAAAATATACCAGAAGGTCACTCGCTGCTATCTTTATTTAAATATGTAGATACTTTTTTTGGGGTTCCTTAACACGTAAGCCAAGTTTTTCCTACTCCTGAACTCTCTTCGGTTGGGTCAGATTGCCACCCCATCGGACTAAGACAGAGAGTACGATATGTATTGTGCACGCATCGACGTCCCCGGGCAATAAGTCGGTAATTGAAAAATTATTTTTTTTGCGATTACCGACTTATTGCCCTGGGACGCCGACATGTAAAACGGAAAAAGATACCTGTCTAAGTAGACTAATCTCCCATGGGATTGGCAATAGTGTTCGAAATTGGGTCGTGAAAATTATTATCTATGTAGTATAACGATAGACAAATTGACTGACTAACTGTCAGTCAGTCAGTCACCCCGAAGCTAGGACCTGAAAATTTTGCACAAAGTGTCCTTTTATTTTCTAAAATTTACCCCTTAAGGGGATGAAACTGAAGTCCAAAGTTTGTATGAGAAACCTACTTTCACGCGGGAGAATCCACAGGCAAAAGCTAGTCGTATACATTACAAAACAAATCTGAACTCAAAGAAACCAGGCGGCGAAAGCATGTACTTCTAACAACGTTTATTTGTTTCAGGAATAAAATGTCTTTTCCTCAAAACATTTAAACTTGCTTCCATTTGCATTACATTGTCATTTCATTTAGGGATGTATTGAGGTCCTTTAAGCGGAGGCGGAAATGAAATAATATTTAAAAAATTGAATAGTAAACGTTTTTGTTATGGAATAGTAAACGAAACGCATGTTGCTAAAAAAGTTATGAGTTTACATGTGGATGGATGGAGGGGGAAAAGGAGGCCAAAGAAAAGATGGATGGATTGTGTGAGAAGTGATATGAAAGAAAAGGGAGTTAGTGATAGCATGACGAGCGACAGGACAGAAGGGAAGAAAAAAACGTGTTGCGCCGACCCCAAATAAAACGGGGCAAGGGCAGGAAGATGATGAATAGTAAACGTTTTTCAAAGAAATCAACCTGCATTTGTAATATTTTCAAGGGAAAACGTTTCCGGTAAAATTTTTGTCGATTTTTTAGTCATTCATAAAAAAAAAACATAAAACAGTTCGCTTAGTACTATAAGGAACCCAAGACGTCGACGGCGCGCACTGTTCCCGCGCGCCTCAAGGAGTTGTCAGCAACAGGAGGCCCCTCCTGTCAGGCTCGCAGATGGCGAGCCATAGGTAGCTCGCTGTCCGACCGTCCGGTAACTATCCGGACCGAGCCCAAGACGTCGACGGCGCGCACTGTTCCCGCGCGCCACAAGGAGTTGTACAACAGGAGGCACCCAGCTAGGTCGAAGCCTACTGGGGCCAGGGTTATCCGAAAGGAAACTCGAACCCCGGTATGAAGAGACTACAAGGAACGGGGTGGGTTTTTAGTCAGTAAGACTACTATCTCCCGCTCCACCCAAGACAGGGGGTTGTCATTGGATGATATTTGTCCACCGTAAAAAAAAGTACTATAAGGTACCTTGTAACTTCAGGACCGTTCCCGGTACTTTTACGAACCCACCATGCTCTATTAGTTGCCCTTAAGGTGGTGCATCATGACTCACATTTTCACTGTTTTTCATACAACCGCTCATAACTGATTATAACGTTATTACACATTTTTCATTAGATATTTTGGAAACACAGTATCTTGTGGATATTATCTAGGTTTTTAAAGAAACCAATTTCTAAATTTTTGTAAAACTAATCCAGTAAAAACCTCTGAAAATGTCCTATTTTGTATGAACTTTGACACTTCATAATTTGTCTAAAAATTAAGAAAGTCAAAAAAGTAATCCTCTAGAGACCTTACAAATTTTATTAAGATTCTAAATGACGACAATTTTTTCCAAAAACTTTTAAGGGTTTAAAAAAAACAGCTATTTCCTGGAGCAAGTTTTGTGAAATTTTCGAGTAAATTTCTTGAATTACCGAATACTAACAGAGTTTCCAGGCGTTATCTCTCTTTTTTTGCGTTGCCTTTTCTTCAAACATCGCGTTGGATTGCATTAAATGAAGTAACAAGCTTTTAAACCATTTTCGATGTTTACGATAAGCGAGTGGAGAAGGACCCTCTTAATATTCCAGCTCCCCTAGCCAAGTTGCTAATCTGCAATAGTAAACGCTAGTAGAAAGCTTCAAATGTACGGGAACGACGTCACCTCAACGCTCAGTCACGTGGTCAGAACAAAAGAATTGGCGGCAAGGTCAACTCGAAGCGTTCGACACAGGCAAAACGGTCGTAACTTAACTAGGGGGGTAGGACTACCCTTCACAAGTCCGCCAAAAAGTTGCGGAGGTGAATGCGGGGCTACATATTCCGCGGAAATTCCGCATTTCCGCATGCGGAGGCATGGTTCTCTTGCAGAACTAGTTTCATTTAATGCAGCAGAACACTCGCGCACGAAACTACGGCAATATTACTATTTAGTTTAGAGAAACAACGACACTTTTGCCTGCGCGCCTACGATTACTGTTCCAAATTGCTTTGGCAAAATTAAATTTCGCCACAACCATTCCGTGAACGAGTTTAGCCTTTAGTTTAGGCCGTTCTGTTTCATTATTATTATTAAGGTAAATGGATATTGAATTAGAAGTTATTAGCTGAAGTGCATGTTTGGAAGTTATTTTAGTTTATATTATTATATTACTAGCTGACCGGCAAAGGTTGTTAATGTTAAAATAGGGGGTAAGGGTAGGAAAGTAAAAATAATATACGAACTTTTCTTAGACCTGCTAAATATACAGAAAAACATTAAAATCGGTTAAGCCGTTTCTGCGACAAGAGATTATTGTATATTTGACTAGCCGCCCCGGTAAACATTGTTTAGCCATATCTTCTATACTTATAATAAATCTGTAGAGAGGTCAATTCTGTACATGAAATATATTTCCAAAATAACTATCAGGGGGTGATTAGTGATCGATACTGATGCCAAAAATGCAAACAGTAAAATTTTTGTCTGTCTGTCTGTCTGTCTGTCTGTCTGTCTGTCTGTCTGTCTGTCTGTCTGTCTGTCTGTCTGTCTGTCTGTATGTTCTTTATAGAAACAAAAACTACGCGATGGATTTTAACGAAACTTGGTACAATCATTCTTCATACTCCTGGGCAGGTTATAGTATACTTTTCATCATGCTACGATCAATGGGAACAGAGCAGTGAAGGGAAATGTTGGGGAAACGAGAAAAATTACTCCATTTTTTAAGCTTCCGTCGCGTTTGCAGCCTTGATGGTTCAAGCTACACAGAAATCATGTATTACGGAAATGTTCTCCTTAAAATTATATAAAAAATATCCCAAGACATCATATATCTATCTTTTATGGTTGACTCACAATAACACATGTAACTCCCGATAGCTTAGCAGTTCGGAGCTTTCTGTTTATTTTTGTCTATGGCACCAAAGTGTGTGCACACTGTCACGCGCGTAAGTGGAAGGGAGAGATCTGGAACGTCTCGAATCGTCTCGCGCATCACGTTGTTTTCCAGGCTCTTAGAATTCGACACAAGACGTTTCAGATCTTTGATTTTGACGACTCCGTTGTCGCTGGCATAAGCAACAGGATCCGCGTACGAAGTCGCTGGCAGAAGCTAGTAATTAATAAAAAGCAAAAAAATAGAGGTATAATTTACACCTCTATTTTTTGGTATAATTTGAGTTGAGGTCAAGTTCTGTCAAACCGTTTCGGAGACGTTTCATTACAAAGATTGTGACACAAGAATTTGTATATATAATAATAACCTTTAAAATGTAGTACAGTAAAAGTTTTCCTACGACCTATTCTCAGACCTACCAAATATAACCAAAAAATGTCATTAAAATCGGTTAAGCTATTTCGGAGACGTTCGATAACAAACACTCACACGAGATTTTTATGTGAGTATAAGATATTATAGCATTATTTACATATAAAAATTTAAATTAAACTAGAAATGTATTCTCATTGTCCATTTCCTGCAAATAAAATTAAAAATACCATAATTTAATAAAAAGGTCTGCAAACCATTAGCCGTATTAATAATTAAAATTATAAAAAAGAAAACTAATCAAAATAATGTTAGCGTCAATCCGATAAAATTGCATCAAGTAATAAATATAAAATTTATCTGAACAGAGAAAAATAATACCGATGTTCACACGTGTATAAAAATATCGTAACAGAAAATCTAATTTACGATAGCGATGCGGACGTAATTTTTGATGCCCAGTGAGTTATTTCTCTTCCTGTTTATTATACCCGCTTGAATACACCAAGTTGTTTATTATTCCATGATATTACGAATTTAGTTATATTGCGAATTTGGTAGAGCAGTGGTGACCCAGTTGTCACGAACCCAGCCAGGCGTATTACTTTGTGTAAATTATTTCATCACCACTGCTCTCAAAACGGGGAAGAAAAACATCGGGAGTAAACTGGGATGTCCTAGCACCAAAGAAATCGAAGACATGTTACCTCCACCAACCCGCACTGGGCCCGCGTGGTGGATTACGGCCTATTCCCTCTCCCAGAGAGAATGCCTGAATCCCAACAGTGGGAACATTATAAGGCCGACTATGCTATGTTATGCTAATATTGCGAATTTAGTAGAGCAGCGGTGACCCAGTTGTCACGAACTCTGCCAGGCGCAATACTTTATGTAAATGATTTCATCAGCACTGCTCTCAAAACGGTGAAAGGAAACATTGAGAGGAAACCAGAATGTCCTAGAACCAAAGGTTGAAGACATGAATGACATCACCAACCCGCATAGGACCTACGTGGTTATAAATGATAAATGATATTTATTTTACAAACAAGCTAAAAACAAAACACAATGTTTTTACATTTAAGAAATACTCTAGAGTGTAACTTGGAGCGAAACTAAAAGAAACTATAAAATAATAATTACTGGTCAAAGTAATAAAAGTGTAACTAATAAACTACATAAAGTGTTTTAAAAAAATAGATGTACATTTTTTAGCGCGATAATTAATATAATGGAATAATCAGTATTCTTTTTGCTTATGTATGTGTCTTGGTTTTGACCAATGTCAAAACGGGCCTTTTCTTTTTGACAACTTTACTCATCAGTTTTTTTGCCAATTGAAACAAGATGAGGCCGGAGTTTCCTAGCTGACTACCCTGAGAAGAAACACCGAAACCAACTCAGAAGTTAAAGTCTATTTTAAATTCCATACAGTAAACATGTAATGGCCAATTATATGAGAACCGTGTAGATTAGTGTCTGAGATAGTCTTTTTAGGAAAGAAGCACATAGATTTGCGTAGACCTGTCCAGTCAGTGCAAGCATTTGTCAGTATTCGTGTAGCTTAACTCAGAACTACTAAGGAGCTCAACTTAAAACTTACTAAATTATTCCATAATGTTAGGAAATGGTTAGTAGTTTAGTGAAGTTCGTTAAGCATAGTGTTCTTACCTGACACTCATATGTGCCGTTGTCTCTTTTCTGCACGAACTTGATCTGTAACGTCCAGTCTTCTGAACCTTCTCCGTGTAAGACCTGCAAAGGAAAAAAACACTGTTAAAACACTCTGAGTCTACGTATGAAATAACTATCCTACGCTCCAGGACGCCGCCAGACGTTGGGACACAGGTCCAGATTGACGAGCGAGTAAAACCGCGGTATAGGCTCGTACGTTGATCACCCACTTTAGGTGCAAGCTCTTATCTCAAGTATAGCCATGATCTTATTAGATGGCGTAGTTAGCTATCGCCAGCGGCTTCGCTTGCGTGAGAGTAGGTTTTTCCATACAAACATTCGACCCCGTTTCATCTCTTTTGGGGGCGAATTTTAGGAAATCCTCTTGTGTTGCTCGCCGACATATTAAAAAGAAGTTTTGTGCAAAATTTCTCATTCATTCTCATACATTTATTTCATTATCACTGTTCTGAAAACGGTAAAGGAAAACATCATCAGGAAACGATGTCTTAGAACCAAAAAATTTGAAGGCATGTGACATTTACCGACCCGCACTGGCCATAGATACAACCACAGAACAGGTATGATTCCTGTGTTCTGTAGATACAACCATACACCATGCCAGTTATAGCCAATTACAGCCCATTCCTTCTAGTTGGCCTGAGGCCCAGCAGTAATTGCTGATTATGCTAATGCTTAGTCCAGCAGTTTCGACTGTGCGTTGATATGTCAGCCAGTCAGTTTTGGATTAGTCTATGAGCTTCCTTAAAAATAAACAAATACATAAATCAATATATGAAGTAGACAGTGAACCATCTGCCAAATTATTGTCAGGGTCAATATCCTCTCCAGTCTATTAAGAGGTCAACGTTTTAGCGGTGGGGATCGGATAACCCAATAATGTAATACATAAATAGAATCTGCGAAATCATTCTACGAAATGAAAAGGGAAGTTATATGAACAGTCACTTTGATGTAATATGAGTATTACTAAAATTAGATATGTGACAGAGTTGTTTTTGTAGTTACCAAACGTAAACTCAAACTTAACAACGACTTTTCTAAAAAAAAGACATAGGTACTTTTGAATCGTTAAGAAATCGATCCGTCAAAAAATGAAGCCTGCACATGGCGTGCTATGGGTAGCTCGCTGTCCGACCGTCCGGTAACTGTCCGCACAGAGCCCAAGACGTCGACGGGGCGCACTGTTCCCGCGCGCCTCAAGGAGTTGTCAGCAACAGGAGGGGCCCAGCTGGGTCGAAGCCTACTGGGGCCAACGTTATCCGAAAGGAACTCGAGCCCCGGTATGAAGAGTGGGGTTTTTAGTCAGTAAGATTCTGACACTCTCCCGCTCCACTCAAGACCGGAGGTTGACATAGGATGATTTTTGCACACCGAAAAAAAAAGTCATTTGAGTGAGAATGCCGAACTCTCAACTACTCAATACCTAGAATCAAGTAAATTAATATTAGATAAGTTGCTCCGTTTTCTGAAACCCATTTTCATTTAATTTGGTGTCAAGTCTCTCGTCAAGTGATTTGTTTCGCTGTCAGTTGCTTAGCCAATCAATCAATCAAGGGTAATATGGGTTTTGACAGCTCGTTAGTTAATTTTGATGCCGAAACCGGAACTTAAAGGATATGTTGGCAAAATGTTATCTAAAGTAAACTTGAACTATAAATTTTGTTTTACTATAAGTGTACGGTCGCACTGGAAGCGTGGCGGGCGCGGCGTAATATTATGCTTATTAATCTCTGCGCTCAAAAGAAAAAGAAAAAAACAAAATTTTAAATTTTTACATAGATCTACATGGGCACTAGAGCAGTGGTGGTAACAGCCGCGACTTACGAGAGTGGACTGAAAATACATCTGCTTATAAAAGACTGAAGCCAGGATGCCAATCACAGATTTTCGGTAAGGACTGCGTACGCGCGCTCGGAGTAGGTAAGCATTTTTATTTTGCTCCGGCTTACCTCTCTCAATATTTCACGCTTCGCCACTGTTCTTTTGTGTATCCATAGTGGGCAAGCGGGCGCGGGAAACGGGGGGGGAGTTGCAACTCATGCCATAGCTCGTTCATACAGGTGGTCATAGTTAGTATACAGGCGACGAGCGGTAACCCTGTCTTTGCAGACGTCCCGCTCTCCGCGCCGCGCTACTAGTGTTGCCGAGCTAGTCGCGCGCGTTCCCGCTCCCGCGCCGCTACCCACACCACGCTGCCAGTGTGACCGGGCACTAAGAGCAAGACAACATCGGAAAACTCAAGAACCAGCATTCTCAATTCAAAATCTCAATTCGTAGTTTGCCGGCAAACAGCTGACATAGGAACCAAGTCCGAATTTCCTCGAATTCAGAAAGTACAGTTCTAACATTCGGATCGGGTCAATGCACAAACCGTTTTATGGCTTTCGATAGACTACTAGGTTACGATTCCAGGAAGTTTTAAATAGACTGAGATAAGTAAATTTCAATTTTAACTAGCGGCCCGCCCAAGCTTCGCAAGGATGTTGGATAACTTTGAAATTCTTAGCGTTTCTTTATTATAGTATGCATATATTGAAGATAAGAGGAGGTTGGAATTGGACCGGAAGCGTGATGAACTCAAAGCTAGATCACCAACAGCTATAATTTATAATGTCGTTAATGGTGTCTTGAAATGTCCGCTTTGTGCTCGGAGTTTTTCGGCCAAGGTTGGATATGCAAGCCACATGAGGGCGCATAAAAGAGCAGCAGATCTGAGCTCACAACCACTATGAGAGGCTAAAGAATGCGGTCACTGTGGCCGAAATCGGCTAGATGGCATCATCATCATCATCATCATGCATCCTAAAGCGAAAGTGAGTTTGTTTGTGTGATTGTTACGTCTTCACGCCTAAATGGCAACACCGATTTTGTAGACCATGTCCTGGAATAGGACATAGGATACTTTTTATCCCGGACGTATGTTCCCTTAGGATAATTTTCTGCTAACACGCGGGCGAAGCTGCTGGGAGCAGCTAGTATATTATATATTTAAACTGTCCTCAAGGATAGGACTAGCGTACGGAGAGCTTCCCATTGCTCGTCTTTCCAAAGCCTTTGCCTGCTGTAACCGAAGATTGCTCTGCGAATCCTGACGCTCCTGCTTCTGTCGCGGTGTCTGGGGCTTTAAGGTGTATGTTCTCTCACTCTTGCGGCCACCTCCATCACAGGCTGCTATTGCTTCGCAGAAGGATGTGACCGCATCCCATTTCCTCTCGCTCCAGACCATAGCCTGAACCAGGTCCCGCTGCGAGTGGTTACCGCCGCCGATCGTCTTCACTAGGACACGGTGGTGCTCCGCCCAAGCGGAGCATACCTACACCCTGTCTTCTGGGCAGAATCCGGAAACGATCTTCCCGAACATGACCGGTAAGGATACAGAAGTGGTGGGAGACTTTATTGTATATATTATACTTTTATGTAAGGATGTGTGAAATGGTTTAAGACGCGTAAGATGCTGCGCTTGGTTTCTGTGGAATTGTTAGATAGAGTCATCGTGGTTCTGTAACGGAAAGAGTAATTGAAGGAACACACATCCTCACCGGGCGTCAGGAGTTACAGCGCGATCCACGGGATTGCGGATGACAATCAATGGGTAGCTCACCGTCTGGCCGTTCGGTAACTATTCGGACCGAACCCGAGTTGTCAACAGCGCGTTGTGTTCCACGCGCGCCTCAAAAGGATGATAACGAAATCGTAGGGGCCCAGCCGAGCTAATGGCCGATAAGACCACGGAATATTTCTGGAAAAGAAACCCGTGGTCCAAAAATGCAAAGGGTAACTGAAGGATACAGGTATGGTTTTAGTCAGTAAATGGCAATTATTTGATGATTTCTCAAGCCAAAAAGAAATATGTTGATAAACTCGCGTTTGACCACTATCTCACCTAATGGAAAGCGACGATGTGGTCGACGATGGGGCACGCTTAAATGATTTTCAAATAGCTAATCGCAATACTTTTTTTGCGCTTACTTTACAAACTTGTAACTCAACGATAATTTCATTCTGAAAAAGGAACTTTCATACAAACTTTCAGCTCATACTAATCCCCTTTATGTCACGAATTTTTAATGACTGAAAAATTGAAAAGGAATGGTTTATCTTAGTATGGTCATGTGAAGAGGATGAATGAAACGCACGTTACTAAAACAGTTATGAATGAATATACACGTGGATGGAGGGAGAGGGAGGTTAAAGAAAATATGTATGACAGGATAGAATGGGAGAAAAAAAAGTAATATACCGACTTCAAGTAACATGGAAAAAAAGCATTTTTTTTTAGAAATCGTCTAATGACATCACATCACTTGTAAAATGTCAGAAGTTAGTGCACGGTTCCAACTGTTAGTTTCTTATGGAGAAGGAGACGTCATGATTTTCTTGACAAAACAAAAAGATTGATTTTACAATATTCTCATATTACAATATTAAAAGATATGAGAGGACAGTGTAGACCAGTCAATATTGTACCCAAATAAAAAAAAAAGATAACCATTTCACGCTATACCATTTTTGGGGGCCCATGTATTAAGTGTGTAAGTCACCCCCTGCCTCTTTATCGATGGATATTAATAACATTGTTCAGGCAGGGGTGATAGTCTTAACATAGTTCCGAGTAACCAGTCCACTCCAAAAACCACAGCCCTATTATCTTTGCTATTTTATTTGTCTTTCCATACGTCGCAATCGTTTTTCACCAACCGCGGTATACTCGTATGTCCATAGGGGCACTAGCAAAGCCTGTACAGGGATAATCGTCAGTTGGTACCACGTTCCATTAAAAGTGTCTAAAGTGCCTCTGCGAGTTGGTTTTGACTCCTTGTGTGCTTTCCAAAGGACCCCAGGGTTCTGAGATATACTGACCCATAATAATAAAAAGTAGGTAGAAATAAAAAGTAATCCATAAATCCGCGTTAATAATGACGTAACTCATATTTTTCCTGACTTTGTTAATTAAAAAGTACGTTTCACTAAGCGCTGAGACAGAAGAGTTTCATCAAATCAACTGTCAATTTGACGTTCAAATGAATCAGGCATTTTTTTAACGATGGCGAAAAGTTGTTAAATCCGAGGCGAGGAATTATCAAGGAAATATTAATTAAAAGAAGAAAGAATGAAAAAAATGGTAATTCGGCAACTTTTATGTCGATGGGAAAGTAAAAGTTGATGGATGGCGTTTTTTTTCTGACAGAAAAAATTACGAGTTACCAGTGTAATGTTTAATTGATGAAAAAACGGATTTTTTGTATTTTATGTCAGTAATTTCAAAATTTAGGTAATATAGAGATAGGTTGGGCTTGCCGCGATTGCATGGGTAAATCCAACTATTGAAGAGTGGCTGGAGAGGCGCCTCGGCTTCCTCACTATCCGCATGACACAGGTTCGGGAGGTTCCTGTTTCGGATTTAGGCCGTAAAAACGCCTGGGTGTCACCATTGTGCGAATCGGAGCATACGATCGAGGTGTGTCTCACTTGGGTGGCACCGCCAAGTCTTAGTGGTGGTGTTCAGCGGCGGCGACCTCTTGCACCGGGTTCTGGTTCAGGCCATAGTTCGGAGTGAGAGGGAATGGAATGCGGTTGTATCCATTGCGAAGCAGTAATGCTAGCGACGGAGGAGGCGCAAGGGTGAGGAAACATACGTCCTCACGTCTCAGCCGTTTGGACAGGAGACGCCGCAGGTGTAGTGAATCACAAAGCGATCTCTAGCCACCATAGGCACGGGCTTGCAGTAGCTCGTCATCGCCCGTTCTATAAGAACCGAATCTGAATCGTTGGTGGCGCGTGGACTTGAAACGCAAAGGGCTACTTACTGAAAGGGCTAAGTGTGGTTTTAAACTGTTGGGGATAATCCTATACTACTGAACCGATTCTAAAGATCCTTTCACTAGCATGTATCTGCATTATCTCTAAGTACTATATGGTTTATATCTATTTTCATAGCACGCGTTTTAATTGATAATTAGCTACACAAAGAGTACACTGTAGAAAGATAGTCACTTATACTTGCTTCCATGTTAGTAGGCACGATGATTACGTACTAAACCTACTAAATATGTGTACACAGAGAAACTACATCAGCTTTTGTGAAGCCGTGAGCTTTTGCCTACTAAGCTTCTAAAGCTTTGAGCTCAACACAACCCATTAACTCTGTTGACTCCTGCAAATTATACCGAAAACCCCACAGTAGATATTTCCCTATCATTTTGGGAGCAACACGGAAATAATAGCTACTAATCCTATGTCCAAGCTAAATATCAGCTAGCGAAGATGACGTCGGCAAAATTCGGAGACACGAACTTTGCCGAAGCGACTTAGGGTGAAGCCAGCTGTGCAACTCCAATCAGCCAAATAGAAGGATCAATTATATTTAGTAGGTGTTTGAAGCTCTCTCTTCGGGTCGGTTTCTGAATTGAGTATTTGAAGTTAAAAGCATATGAAACCCTGCTTTAGTGGTTAAGTTTGACAGGATTTTTAACCGACTTCTAAAAAAGCAGGAGGAGGTTCTCAATTCGGATGTTTGTATTTTTTTTAAATGTTTGTTCGCGCATAACTTCGAAGCTTGTGAACCGATTAGAATTTTTTTTTTTTGTTGGAAAGGGAAAAACACTTCCCAAATGGTCCTATAGTCATCAAGTTGGGATCTGATGATGGAATCTTGGCGAAATCGAGGGAACTCCTCAAATACAATTCAATTTTTTTGTGAAGTCAATTATTGTTTTTTTATAAAAAGGTTTTATAAACTAAAGTTTGTTTTGAAAAATAATTTCGAATTCTCATTTCAGATGCGAGATTTTTGTTCGCGTTTGACTTCTATCTCACTTGATGGTAAGCAATGATGTGGTCGACGATGGAGCACGTTTGCCTAGAAGTAACCTGTTCACAGTTGACTTAAAAGACCCGCTATAGCTATCAGGATACTCAGACTCCGACAGGGAAATTCATTCCTAGCTGAGTGCGTCGAATTCAATTACGCTACGTCCTTTTCATCATCAGACTACCAAGCCTGCAGCGATCCACCACCGGTAGGTACGTTATGCATACACAAAACATTTTGATAACGCATTTGTTGAGCGTGATTCGAGCTTGTGTTTACTTTAATGATTACCAATATAAATAGATTAGTCTGTTCATTTCTTTTGTTTCTTCGCGTTGTTTATTATTCAACCACCTGTGTCAATTTTAGAAAGTTTATTATTGTTTTTAGTCACTTTAAATTACTTTGAATTTCATTTGAATGCGGATGTAACACATTCTAATGTTTATTGCAATAATTGGCAGCAAATATATCGAATCAGCCATCTCGGCAAGTTTTGCTGAGGTAGTCAATACTACAATAACATTCTAAGCTCCATTTTGCTGTAATCGCAGCGTTTTCAATGATTCAACCCATTTTCCAGCTATAATATATTTGTATAGACACAAGATACAAAACTGCACTAATTGTAAATCACAATATCCACAAGAAAACAAATTGCAAATGATTAAAATAGCTACTAAAGTTTCCTTTTTTAAAACATCCCGCCAAAAACTCCTTCCACTCAGTTCAATTATCAAATGTCACATGACATTTGATAAAATTTATAAATAATTATGTAAGATTATGAAATGTCAAATTGATATTTCTTTGAATTGAAATGGGTTGTGAAATTGTCTATGGTCAATAAACTGTGCTCAACCATAATTTCTGTATGTGGCTTTAGCCTTAGGTACGGCAGAGGATATCTAGACCGTGATTGAATCCCCTGACGTGGCAGAAATCAGAAACGACGCGTCAATGACGAAATGAGGCCGACGTTGGCCGAAAATAGCCGAAAAATACCGAAACAACCGTTGGGTCATAATGTGTAATAGGATATTTTTTTTTTGTATACAATGAGTTTTTGCGCCGACGGCGTCGATATGAAAAGTGTGTCAGCGGTTTTTTCATCGCAATTTTTCCTAGTTGTGTTTATGATTTTTACGTTGAAACTAGTATGAGGGAAAATAATGAAATTGAGGAAGGCGGATGTATCTGTTATATTGTTGTTCTACTTGAATTGTGTGTTGCATATCACGTATGAGGCTGTCAGCCGCATCTGGATTTGAATAAAATCGATATTCTTCTGTTTTCTTTATTTAAAACTAAAACAACGGGTATTGAACTCAAATTGGCATAGTCAGACATCGCCAATTTATTATTTCTTCTAAGTTCTAGTTCACTATGAATATACAACAAAAATCCAGAACAAATAAAATCCTTTAAAAAGTAAAAAGTTTGTTTGTTTATTTGTTTTTTTGTTACGTTTTCACGCCTAAATGGCAAAACTGATTTTGATGAAAATTTGTACACGGATAGACCATATCCTGGAAGTATATTTAGATAATTTTCTGCTATCACGCGGGCGAAGCCGCTGGGAGCAGCTAGTTGTAATATGATATTAACTCATTTAAAAACAAAATATTGAACATTTTTTTTAGGTTAGCATATCATCCAATGATATCTCCCCCCTTGGGCGGTGCGCGAGGGTGTGTCGGACTTTTACTGACAAAAATCGTACTCCTGTTCCTTCGTTGCCTTTCATA
Organism: Mythimna lalbum; assembly: GCA_949319445.1. Classification (NCBI taxonomy): domain Eukaryota; kingdom Metazoa; phylum Arthropoda; class Insecta; order Lepidoptera; family Noctuidae; genus Mythimna; species Mythimna lalbum. The sequence continues at coordinate 17,512,617 of OX439360.1, forward strand.
CCATATTTCTTTTAGAAGAAAACCCTTGGCTCCAGAAGGCTTCGACCCTGCTGGGCACCTACGGTTTGCTGACATCTCCTTGAGACGCGAGTGGAACAGTACGCACCGTCGACGACTTGGGCTCAGTCCGGACGGTTGGATGGTGAGCTACCAATTGCACGCCGTCCGTAAGCCTGCACCTACGGTGGCTGGAAATCAGTATCGAGATCCCGGTGGCTGGGGCATGAAGGCCGCTCCCTCACGCGTGTACATGCAGCCTCCTCCTTTGCTAGCATTACTGCTTCGCAGAAAGAGGCGACCGCCTGCCAGATTATTGAAATGGCTGTAAGAACAGAACTATGTTCTTTTTTTTCTGGACTTCTGGTCTCTGTTCCTACCAAAGATCCTCGGTCAAAAAAAGTTTAGGAATCCCTGACCTATCCAACATTCCTGCCTTTATAAACAACATCAACGGATCAGCTGTTCAAGATTACATGCCACCATTTTGTATAGAGTACGCTGCCACAGATAAGAAACTAGGTCATAAAAGTTACTATTTTGGATTTCATAATTGGAGTATTACGAAGTAGATAAAAATAAAGTTATTGTAACATAGCTAATTATAAAATTAATAATGACAATTACGACTTGGTATAATGACTTCCTAATTGCAGACAAAAATATTGTCAGAGTTTTTAGAAGCAAGGTATAAAACCAATACCACTAATAGAATAGACAAGCTTTGATCAAGACATCAGAAAACAGATGAAAGCCGTACCTTGCCCGTGTAAACAAACAAACCAACATTCCTGCCTATTGGAGCGATAAATGTACATGTAGTACCTACATGGTGGACATCCCACCCATACATGTACAAAGCGTTTTGGGAACACATTCATTATGCGTACAGCTAAGGAAGAGCCCTGCCGGAGTCTGTGTTTCCTGTTAGCTACAACCTAGGGGTCTTTAAGTCAAGAGTGAATAGGTTTCTTCTAGGCAAGCGTGCTCCATCGTCAAACACATCATCGCCTGGTCAAACGCAAGCTTAGGCTTACGTTTGTTTTAAAATAACTCATAATATTAATCATAAAAAATGCCATAGGATTTTGAAGTAATTTCAATTTCTATCAAACCGAGTCGTAAATCATACGAGCCCAAACTCGATGGGGTTGTGTCGTTTAACTACCAAGTTCCTACAGCCACCTTCCGGTTCCATAATCAGATCAGCTCCTTGTCATAATAACTTTGCATTGACATCTGATTTACACATGCATGCAAAATTTCAGCTCAATCGGTAACCGGGAAGTGGATCTTTAATTTGTAAGATTTGATGACAGATAAACATCGGGACAGGTGAAACTAAATAAAAACTTGTAAAAAAGACTTCTACTATATAACTAGTCAACTATTGATGATTTCCTACCTTAAATAAGTGTATCTTAACAAATAATATGATTACTTGATTAGTTTAAACGCTGATTAGCAGAATCTTAGTTCAAATATTCTAAAAAAAAAAATGAAGAATCTGCAAATCATTCTGCAGTAAGTATTGTGCTCACCCCATAAAATAAAAGATTGGCAACTAACATAAACTTGCATTACAAGTTAAAGTCACGCGAATCGTGCTGCGTGCTTATTTTCCCACGCCAGCACTCGGCAGAACTCACAGAGTACAGAAACAACTGTTTGGCCAGAGGTCAGAGAAAAAATCGAGCTAAAAAGGCGAGATTTTTATTAATACAAGCTTTTATTTAGTTTCACTTGTCCCGATGTTTGTCTGTCATCAAATCTTGTAAATTAAATTTGACACACTTCCCGGTTACCGATTAAGCTGAAATTTTGCGAGCATGTTTAAATCAGATGACAATGTAAAATTATTATGACGTAGAGCTAAACTGCTTGGGGGAGGCCTATGTCCAGCAGTGGACGTATATCAATCGGCAGAAATTATGATGATGATGGAGCTGATCTGATGATGGATCTGGAATGTGGCTATAGGAACTTGGTAGTTAAACGTCACAACCCCATTGAGTTTGGGCTCGTATAATTTGTTTTGACGAGTGTTAATTACATATGTAGCTATAAAAACTTGCTTAAAAAAAATGATTTTCATTAAAAGCTTGTTTCGAGAGAAATTCAGCGTATTGATAACGAGGCGGTCTGGTAAGCCCTTAGTCGATTTAAATAAGGAGAAAAACAGCCTTGGCTAGTGCCATACAACACAAACATAAAGTCAAAAGAAAAAAAAAAACTCAAGCGTGGATAGCTTAAACTTTTTTTCAGCGCACATTCAAATCTATGGGTACCTATTCAAAGAATGAAATAAATAAATAAATTTATTTTATTTTTTATACAAACTAATATAATAAAGAGGAAACACTTTATTTTTTGTTTGTTTGTATGGTACGATTTAACTCAAAAAGTACTTGACCGATTTCGTAATTCTTTCACCATTAGAAAGCCACATCTTCACTGAATAACATAGACTATATATTCTCTACTTTCATGCGGGTTAAGCCGCTGGCAGAAGCTATAGTTATAAGAAAAGCCACTCTAGACATTCTGTGCTCTATGGCTGAGTTAAACTAAAACGTGTTTAAGTTCTCACTATTATTATTTACGAATTATAATTCACGACACAATATTACTATTACGAAATGTTGCCTTTTCGTTATTTCCTTATTTTGATTAGGTTTGAGATAAAAATGTTTTAGTTTTGTATGGAATTTTATTGTTATATTTTTCTTAGCATATTTTAGGTGGAAAATCATTCAATGACTTCTTCCGCTCTTAGGCGGAAGTCCTTGTCAGACTTTTACTGACTAAAACCCACTCCTGTCTCTTCCCTGTTCTCTCTTTCGCACAACCCGTGGCACTGGCTTCGACCTTGCTCGGTCCCTACGGTTTGCTGACATCTCATTGAGGGACGGGTGTAACACTAGGCACTGTCGACGATTCAAGCTGAGTCGGAAATTAGGGGGCACGGCAATGCCCCCACCAAGGCAAGCAAAAAACGTGCAAGCATGGCCGTAACATTCTAACTCTTCTCTAGCATACTAGCCGCGGGAGGGTCCTGGTGACCTGGATACGGGTTGTTGTACATACCTACATCAGTCACCAGTCCCTCAATAAGTTATTTTCTGCTCCCAGCGGCGTCGCGTCGCCTGCGTGATAGCAGAAAATTATCCCAAGGGAACATACTTCCGGGATAAGAAGTTTCCTATGTCCTATTCCGGGACATGGTCAACCGTGTACCAAGTTTCATCAAAATCGGTTTTGCCATTTAGGCGTGAAGACGTAACAAATAAACAAACAAAGTCACTTTTACCTTTATAATATTAAGTAAGGATGTTAATAAAAATACTAATAATAATAATAATTCTTTATTTCAGGCTACATCATATCATATACACTATACACAAAATAATCTTAAAAATAATAAACTAATACATATAAATAAAATCTACTTATTAATTAAACGATTGCACACGAAGTGACGGCGTCGTGTTCCGCTGCGAGGTCGGTATCCTTCCACGAAATCGTCGACACAACTCCTTTCGGCCAATACTCTCCTTTGAAGAAGGTCTCCAAATGATGAGTCGGCACCCGCACCACAAACGACTTGAAATTAGTGCTATGGCGCGGCTCCAACTGCTCAACTCTCAAAGTCCAGTTCGTCTTGACTCGAACATACTCCACGATCTCCTCAGCCTTCGTGGTGTGATGTAGCCTCGAAACATACAGCTGCGTCGTAGGCACTGCTGGAGCATGTTGGGTCCTGCCAGCGCGGTACCGCACTGGTTCTGACAAGTAGGCTTCTTCCTCTTCTTCTTCTCTACTTTTGTGAAGCCATCCTCATCGCGCTTCATTTTACTTGCTTGTCGCGTTGTTTGCGACACAGCAGGTTTATTTGCGGCAACGATAGCGGAGTAGGCACGTTTAGGGGTCGACGTACCTACACGCGTCACAACTTCGACCGGTGACGATACAGCGACGGCTGCGGCGGAGCAAGATGCAACGCAAGTATTTTCAGCAGCGGGTGACGCACTGCAACTCGCCGACTCAAAACTGCAGACGGAAGCATTTCGTGCTCCGCGACGTATGTTCACGCTGGAGTTGTTAGGCGCCCTACTTTCCGAAACAGCGTTGCGCAACAACTCTACCTCGGCACGCAGTGCACCTACGGTGGTATTGGACACCTCCAGCTTCGATTGTACCTCGGCCAAGCTTGCTTTCAGCAATGTTATATTCTTCAGCAACCTGGTGACATCGACGTGGTCGAACGTGACGGGGGGCAGCTTATGCAGCTCCTTCGCCACGAAAGCGGGCACGTCGTCCGGGTCGGTGCTCTTCATCAGTGTGATGATCTCCTGCACACTTCTCTGGCCGCCATCCCAATTAATAGCTAGCATAAGATAACTGTTCTGTGTGAAGGGAAAATAAATTATTATTATTATTTATTCTTTTCTGGAAACAGTTCAGACCATCTTATTCTTAGCTGTATTATATAAAATTTATTACCAGCTAAAGTAAGTATTTGAATGTATTTCAGTTTTTCGTTCAGCCTAGCGTTTATATAATTAACACTCTTATTAAGTTAGGTAAGCTAATTAATTCGTTTTTACGGACTGTTACAAGGCATCAAATTATGAGGCTCTTGAAAGCGTTTACTCATTTATTCTGTAAGTTGATTAGGTAATTTCTTTATCTTGGAAATATTTGGAAGTAAAGAATCGCCAAAGTAGAAATGGGCTCGCAGATCAGATGATCGATGGTTCTGAAACGAGCACGTATTGGAAGTCGCAGCGTTGGAAGGCATCAAACAAGATGGATCGACGACCTGGTGAGGAATCCAATGCGAGACGTACAGAAGCAGTCTTTGTGGCGACATTTGGGGGAGGAATATGTCCAGCAGTGGACCTCTTTCAGCTACAATGATGATGACGTATTGACTTTTCTAAAGGCTATTTTATACTCAGTTTATTACCACACTAGCTTCTGTCCGTGACTTCGTCCGCATACATAAATTATAGCCTATGACACTCAGAAAGAAAGCAGCTGTCTACATTGCAAAAATTGTTGGAATTGTGTCAGTAGGTACTTCTAGAGATTACCTCCTACAAACAAACAAAAAACATAAAAACTTCACCTCTTTATTATATTAGTGTAGATTTATTTATCTTTAATATGTATGTATTTAGAAATATATAAGTATGTTTATCAGTTGTCTAGTACTCATAACACAAGCTCTGCTTAACTTGAGACTAGACGGCGTTGTGTGATAGTTGTGGAAAATTATATTGTTATTATTCCCACTACTGGGACACTAGCCTCTAAACTCATAGGCTGTGAGAAAGAAGACTATTGATTTCTTAGAACTATTTAAAGAACGTTGTACACTATTACCAAGTTCCTCCTTTTGACATTCCAATTACGCCGTTTGCAGAAACTAGAAGACAGCAAAGTTAAAAGGAAACTTTCACAAAATACATTTAAATTGAGAACCTACTACTTTTATTGTAGTTGGAGAAAAATCTGTTTGAATAAATTGAGTTACGTTTGTGGTAGAGCTTTAGTGGACCAGTGATAAAGAGTAACGACGAATTGTACATCGAAAGTTCAAACCTGGGCAGGTGTTTTGTTTTGTATAATTTATTTAATCACCAGCACCAGTAATCTCGACGAAACGTGGACGGTTCGCCTCAAAGACCGACGCAAAATCGAAGCACTCGAGGTGGTGCTGGTGGTGACTGCTGCGGATCCCTTGGACGGCATTTAGGACTAACGTTTCAATTCTGGATGAGCTAAACATCAAACAGAGGTTATCGTTGACTGTGCAAGTATGAATCCTCAAATATTTTGGTCACGTTGTTCGCAACGAACACTCCATGGAGCGACTCGTTGTCCAGGGACAAGTGGAGTCCCAGCGGTCACGTGGTCGCACACCTACGCGTTGGACAGACCTTATCAGAGCTGCAACACAAAACTCCATAGTCCAGAGTTCTCGAGACGCCGTGAATCGGAATGAAGTGGAGACGCATCGCGGAAGCCTCACTCGCCAACGAAAATGCTGAAATGCTGTATCAAATAAATTATTTTTCTTTCTTTCTTACTTCTTTTCACGACCACTCTGTCAAGTGTGAACGACTAAGGAGGAGGAGGACCAGTAATCTCAAAAGGATAATGGAAAATATCGTGAGGAAACTATCTTATTCTATACTAAAACTTCTAAAAGCTGTCAGCAAAACTATAGAGGCTGCTGGGCCGAAGCCTAGAGGGGCCATGGGTCGTTCCAAAGGGAACCCCGCTGTCCTGGGATGCAAAGAAAAGAAGGAACATAGGAGTGGGTTGTTGTCAGTAAAAGACAGTCATGCCTCATCGTAGAACGGGACAAATCATAGGATGATATGCCAGCTCAAAAAAGGGAACATACTCCTGTGATAATAAGTATCCTATGTGCTATTCTAGGACATAGCTTACCAAGTTTAATCGATACCGCCACCGGTACATGGTGGACATCCCACCCACAACACGATTTGGGAACACATTGATTGTGCATAAAGCTAAGGAGTGGAATTTCCTGTTGGAGTCTCGTGTTTCCTGATAGAAACTACCTTTAGGGGTATTTAAGCCAAGAGGGAATAGATTACATTTTAGCATATGTGTTCAAAAGTCGACCACATCATCATTGGCCATTAAGTCAAATGCTAGCTTAGAAAACCGGTCAAGTGTGAGTCGAACTCGTGCACGAAGGGTTCCGTACCGCTCGTAGCAAAAAAAGGCGAGAAAATCACATTAGTTCATTAAACCCCAAGCGAACGCCGGCGTTCGCGCTGTCATTGTCTTCTATTGTGTCTCTAATTGACGGTATCTGAAGAGTTAATTTGTGTATGAGAGCCCCGCTTGAACATTTATTTTATTTTGATTTTAGTATTTGTTTTAAGAACGACAACACAAATACATCATCTGTGATAATTCGAACTGTCTAGCTAACATGGTTCATGAGATACCGCCTATTAGCAGACAGACGAACAGCGGAGTGATAGCAATAAGGTCTCATTTTTATTCTTTTAGTACGGAACCCTAAAAAGTAAACAGTTGGGTCGTCTGCTTATTTATATTACTGTATGTCGTTCAAAAAAAAAAAAAACATCAAAAACGTTCCTATCGTTACAATAGTTTAATCAAAAAACAGAACCAACAAAAACATACTGGCTCCAAATACGCAATGCGCATAACTCACGACACTCTGCCATACATCCCAAAACTGCGTCAAAAAATGCATTTCTATCTGTCACGGCGATAAGGATCGCTTGTTCAGCCTGACACGGATTTGGCATCGCCAAGCACATTCTCATTTATGCCATGTCGCTGGAAATTGCATCTACGTTTATTACGCTGTTAGGCAAGCGACATGAATATAGCAGTATAGCCACAGAATAGATAAGTACAGAAGTCGTTCTCATGTACGTACTTCACTTTTCTTAACTACGCTCGGCGGTCGCGCTAGGGTTGCCGTCCTGTTGCGAGATTCGGCGGCCGGCTCGCCGAACAGTTTCTATCATAACCGTTTACCTACAGGCGTTTACTTACCGACCTAGCTATCTAACTGTTTTGCATCGAAATACAAGCAAATACCTGCTTACCTCTGAAAAAACTGGAAGCTTTAAAATCGATAATTCACCATTTAATGTTGAACATAAACAATTGTTGCCCCCTAGCCAAGTTACAACCGTTGCGTCGAACGCTTCGAGTTGTTCACGCACCTAATTCTTTTGTTTTGACCACGTGACTGAGCGTTAAGATAACGTCATTCCCATACATTTAAAGCTTTCTACTACCGTTAACTATTGCAGATTAGCAACTTGGCTAGAGGTACAGAGTAGAGTAGAGTTGCAACCCAAGGTCGTTCTTTTATAACTCGAGTAGCTACCCTAGAGTTAACCCAACTAACTCTAACTCTTAGCAGGATAGGTTGGAGTAAGCGGCCATATGCTTGACAATGACAGTTGAACTTGTTCACGTTCAAAAATACCAGGGTAGAGTATTTACCAAATGACGTCATTAGAGCTAACTCTAAACTCACGCAGGGCAGAGATATCGTGTACGTGAGAGATGTCTATGTGTGCGTTGGTCGAGCACGCTTTGTGTGTAGATTGACTTCTGTACTTTAGTGTTCTGTGGTATAGCTGAGAACTGAGTATAGTATAGCAGTGTGTGAGACGTCAGCTTTATGTTAGACGAGTTGTTCTAGGTCGGCGTTTGTGAAGATAGGAAAGCGGTATTGTTTTAGAAATGGCGCTCTTTGACTGTGAGACGTTTTGATTTCTTAAAGAACGATTGAAATCAATTGCTTTGTTGTTTAAAACATACATTTGAGATGGAACGGTTCTAGTTTTGTAAAGATAAGAAAATTTTGAAAGCTTTAATTTGTTTTTTTCTTGCTGAAGTTTTTATTTTTTGAGTTGGGTAATCATTTAATGACATTTCTTGGTCTGGTCTGGACTGGTATAGTGGAAGGGCGTGTCAGACTTGTACTGACTAAATCCGGTGCTGTGTCCTTCGGTCACCCTTTGCGTTCTAGGACCATGGGTTTCTTTATCAGATAATCAGACTTTGTTTTTATAATATGGATTAAACTTACAAAATTCATATTGGGAAAAAATACAACCAACTACCTATGAAAACTAAAAAAAAAAAACATTAATTTCGGTTACGGTGTTGCGATAGATGCGATTGCAGCAAACCCAGTTCTATCTTCAAAGTACTTAATCAATTCTTTACCAAATTTAAATGGCAAACAAACTCTTCGAAACAAAATAAGAATCGTAAAAATCGGTTTACATTTGACGAAGATATCGCTGAACAAGATACAACTGCTTTTTTTTAATAAGACGACTTGAGAACCTCCTCCTTTTTCGGAAATCATTTAAAAATAAAATTAAAACCTTGCACCAAAACACTCCCAATCAAAATCCACGCATCAGAACTCTAAGCGTTACTCTAAAATAATTACACGTGCTTCTGGGCACCGAAATTTCAATGACGCCCGAATTATCCGTAATTCCTGCACATTCGCGCTCAAATTCGACCGCTGTGGTCGCCGTATCACATATTCGTTAGCATTTGAGGGCGTTAATTTTGCGGCGAACCAATTTAGGAACAATTTAGAGTACATTGACAATGCAGCTCGCCGTTTTATGCACCATATTAAGCTCTTATTAGAATCTATGTAGGACGTTAGCTTTTAATTTGGTCAGGGTTTCTAATTAAAGAGCGAATGGACTGATGCTCGATAGAGGTTCCTGATAACTATTATTTCATTAAGCCTCAAGCAAACGCCGGCGTTCCCTCTCTCATTGTCTTTCTATTATGTCTCTAATTTCGGTATTGGAAAGATTAAGATAAAACTATATTGGGGCATACGTGGGTGACATACGCCGAACGGGGCGCGTCGGTCTCCCGACATTTTATATGGCTAGAAGCGGCCGCAAAAAACAGCGAGACACAACAGGAGAAGCTTGAAGCCGGTCCAAGCGTTTTTTTGTGGTGTAACGCCGCAAAAAAAGGCCGCCTCAAAAAAAAGCTGGAAGCAGCGTTTTTTTGTGGCCCGTGTGCGGGGACAGAAAGCGAACGCTGGCGTTCGCTCTCTCATTGTTTTTTTATTATGTCTGTAATTACGGTATTCTAAAGGTTAACGGAAAATAAAGTTAAAGTTAACGGGAAATAAAGACCTAAAGCTGTCTTGAACGACATTGTATCGTATCCTTTACAAGATCTAGTAATGAAAACCAGTTCATTGTTTGTTTTTCGGCTAACTACGTAAAGATATTAGGAAAAGATGTACAGTTATCTGGCACTTTCTGTGTTTTATGTTAAACCCATTTAAATATAAAAAAAAACAGTATCTATGATCAAACCTATTTATCATAATATCAGCCATAACTGTTCGCATGACGACTAGATACGGACTAGAAATACGTGTCCTAATTTGCCTGTGGGAAGCCTGGAACAGTTCAGCTTGGAAAACAAAATGGTAATCGCTATTAGCATATGCATTTCGCTACAGTTAGAGTTACCTATCTATCAATGGTTAGGATATCCTTAGCCATGATGAAAAATGATTGGCTCTAAGTAAATAATATGACTAAACTTAATTCATTTTAATTGAATTGATATAACCTACTTGGGCCTTTTTTTTTCGATGAGGAAAATCATCTTATGACAAAACCCGCTTTTGGGTGGCACGGGAGATAGTGTCAGACTCTTACTGACTAAAAACCCCATCCCGTACCTTCTAGCTTTCATACCGGGGCACGAACTCCCTTTCGGACAACCCTGTCCCCAGTAGGCTTCGACCCAGCTGGGTCCCTCCTGTTACTGACAACTCCTTGAGGCGCGCGAGAACAGTGCGTGGTCGACGTCTAGGGCTAGGTCCGGACAGTTACCGGACGATCGGACAGCGAGCTACCCATGGCTCGCCGTCTGCGAGCCCGCGTCTACGGTGGCCGGATATCGGGATCGGAATCTTGGCGGCGGCGGCGAGGGCGCCGTAGCCTGATGCGGTCGGCCTCCTCCTTTACTAGCATTACTGCTTCGCAGAAGGAGGCGGCCGCCTGCTATTCCTCCTCGCTCCGGACCATGGCCTCGACCAGGGTCCGGCGCGAGAGGTCTTTGCCACCGGGCCTACGTGGACCCTGACGAGACCCTTACGTGTTGTCTGGTACAACGCATTAGCATAAGGCCTTATAATGTTCCCACTGTTGGGCTATACAACGTGTAACAATGCGCAAAACCTCAGACAACCCAAATGATTTTTAATTCAATTGGACTAATTCAGGGCTGTCTTTTTTTTATAATAAAAAAAAATGGTCAGTTTTAGAGACAGGGTAACATTTTTAATCAAGATTATTTGAAAAATTTAACCTATATTAAAAAGTGGTTGAACTTATTCTGATCAAACTATTTTCAGGTTTTACCGCGCTATAAAAGCTTGCTATGGAAAAATGATTTTCATTTTCACTACACAAACATAGGCAAAAAGGTTTTGTTACTAACACAGCTTCTGTAGTCTTAACAGTACCGCTAATATTATAAAGGCGAAAAATTTTCAGTCTGTGTGAGTATGTTTGTTAATTCTTCACGCTCAACAGATTCGACGAAACTTGGTACACGGGTAGACCATGTCCTTGAGTAGCACATAGAATACTTTTAATCTTAGAAGTATTTTCAATTAAGAAAAATTCCTACAATCACGCAGGCGAAGAAGCTGGCTGCAGCTACTTCGTCTTCTTCTTCCTGCCCTTATCCCATATTACGTGGGGTCGATGCAACACGTTTTTTTCTTCCATTCAGGTCTGTCACCCATCAAACTATCACTAACTCCCTTTTCTTTCATATCACTTCTTCACACAATCCATCTCTTCTTTTCTTCGGCCTTCCTCTCCCTCTCCATCCATCTACACGTATACTCAGAACTCTTTTAGTAATATGCGCTTCATCCCTCCTCTTCACATGACCATACCAAGACATCCTATTACCTTTCAATTTTTCAGCTGCAGCTACTAATTAAAAAAAATATTTTAAGTGAATAACACGCCCGCACGCGACACACGCGACATTGATCTCCTCGAAAGAGTGCATACAAAGCCTAAAGACCAATAATGTTCCTATCCAGCCCTGCCGAAGGATAACCCAGTAACCTGGTTGTGAGGTCAGGTAGGTAGGAAGTTGCTACATGAAAAATTCTGATACGGCTGCATTCACTTAGACTGGAATTAAAAATTCAGCACTCACAGCTTGTATTTCTATAATGAATAAAATTTATATCAAAATTGCATCACTGCTTACCATCAGGAGGGATCGCAGTCAAGCACTTTATACCATTAAGGAAAAACATAAACTTATGAACTTCTTACTGTCTGTCGTTTTTTTTAAGGAAAACAGATTTATATGATCATCAACTTAATACAAGTAAAACCGCGGGCAAAAGCTAATGGCGCGTTTCGATTTGGCGAATGCGTCGCTTGAGAACTGCTCGCGAGCCGATTGCGAACGGTGTGCGTGCATTTCGCGCACGGCTCTTTCCTACGAAGCTTCTGCGCCGCGCGCGCTTCGTAAGCTGCGTGCAGACATCGCGAGGCGTGTGTCGCGAGGCGTTCGTCGGCAGTACAAACATGAAATGCACGCACGCAGTTCGCAAGCGGCTCGCGACGTACGCCTCGTGACGTCTGTACGCGGCAGTACAAACATGAAATGCACGCACGCAGTTCGCAAGCGGCTCGCGAGCGGCGCATTCGCCAGATCAATACGCACCATTATATCAAGTATGCATAGGTACTCTCCTATACAGCGCGATTCAATCAAACAAAAACAAAAGACAGTCAATACAAGTATACCCATTGTTCTCTATTTTCTCGAACCCTGCAGGCAAACAAAGACTTGCAAAGACCTTGAAACAGTGCATACGAGCGCCCGTCGCCTGCAAACTTCCCCGTGTAAGTTACTCAGAAACTTGTGGTTTGTTTCTATATAACTCGTGTGTTTGTGGTAGATAAGAAGTTGATACACTGCCTCTGTTTCTATACGGATGGGCGCAAAAACAGTTGGGTATTCAATGGAATATGTAGGTAAGTTGTAAGCGTTGACTGTAGCATGTATAGTTTGCGACCGACCCATGCTGCGCACTCTTTTTCAGCCTTAACAAAACTTGGAATATCATTTATGATACAAAGTTTAAAATTAATGCTCTATGCACACATAAACGTTTAGGAATAAATTCTTTAAATCATAGTGAAAGTTACATTGTGACCTGATTTCTAATTGATAAAGTTTTTCCGCCATCATTAGGTACTACTATGCAATATATTTATTTTAACTTCATGTGCAGTAGTGGTACATAGGCGGGCTAAATGCAAGATGAATAATAATTTTGCTACCAGTCAACTTTTTTAAAAGACCGGTTTAAAAAGACAACACTGTGGTAGGTGTGCACAATAAACAAATAATAATACTTTTTTAATATAAATTTTATCATTTAATCAGTCATGTGGAAAAATAACACTAATTTCACCTGATAAAGGTTAGATTATTTTAATGTATGAAAAAGTAGCACCCGAGTTACAGATGTCGATCAAATATGTAAATAAACTTAGATATAAAGAAAAGGTTATCAAGTATGAAGATAAAAGATTAAAGTTGTTACGGAGTCAAAGGTCAATTAAGGTCAAAAGAGTAAAAAATCTATCAAAAATGTATTAAACTTACTTGAAACCTCTCATCGTTGGTGTATGTGAACTTCCCAGAACTCAGGATATGCCAGTCTCTTTTTCTGATCCACGAAACTTGCTGAAAGAGAGAATGAAAACAGTTTAACATGTCTCAAGTATAAGTAAAGAAAGATAAATGTTTATTTCATACTAGTTTTTGCCCGCAGCTTCGCCCGCGTACATAAAATATAGCCTATGTCATTCAGGAATACAGCAGCGTTCGATCGGTGAAAATTAAATTAAATTTAGCAATCGGATCAGTACTTTCAGAGATTACCTCCTACAAACATAAAAATAAACAAGCTTTTAATAAAAATATTTTTTTCATAGCAAGCTTTTATAGCTCGGTATAACTATATAATTAATACTCGTCAAGACGAATAATACGAGCCCAAACTCGATGGGGTTGTGTCGTTTAACTACCAAATTCCTATAGCCACCTTCCGGTTCCATCATTAGCTCAGCTCCATGTCATAATAATTTTGCATTGTCATCTGATTTACACATGCATGCAAAATTTCAGCTCAATCGGTAACCGGGAAGTGGATCAATTTACAAGATTTGATGACAGACAAACATCGGGACAGGTGAAACTAAATAAAAGCTTGTATAAACAAACTTTTCCTCTGTAATAAATTAGTGTAGATTTACACACGACAAACCAAAGAATAAAATAAAAATGTTAACAAATCACATTAACTGACATAAAAGAAATAACACCAACATAAAAAAAAGCCTTTGTGAGGCCAAAAACCTTTGCGAGGCCATATGCTGTGATATTAGAAAAAAAAAATAACGCAGGGCTAGTTTTCTGATAAGGCCTTTGATGTCATAAACACACTCTCGGAACATAGACTAAAGATAATGAAATAACAGTGTTGATAAAAGTGTGATTAAAAAATGCTATAAAGTACCTCTTATGTTAAGGTAAAAGAGACAGGGTAGCTTGCGAAATCCAATTTTTTACCCAGATCGTTTAAACGTTAACGATTTATGATATGTCAATCCTCGTTTGGTCATGTCACTGATGTAGGATTTCTATGTAAATTTACAAGGTCTAAAAGAAAGTAGGCCAAACCAGTATTGACATATCATCAAAACTTTAACAGTTTAAAACGATCTGGCTAGTTTTACTTAGTCATATTATCATCATCTTCCTGCCCTTATCCCGTTTTATTTGGGGTCGGCGCAACACGTTTTTTTCTTCCATTCTGTCCTGTCGCTCGTCACGCTATCACTTTTCATTCATATCACTTCTCACACAATCCATCCATCTTTTCTTTGGCCTCCCTCTCCCTCTCCATCCATCCACATGTAAATTTATAACTCTTTTAGCAACATGCGTTTCATCTCTCCTTTTTACATGACCATACCAAGACAACCGATTCCCTTTCAACTTTTCAGTCACCGGCGCCACTTTCAAACTTCCTCTAATATACTCATTTCTCACTTTATCCATTCTCGTCACACCACACATCCATCTTAACATTCTCATCTCCGCTACATGCAATCTTTTTTCATCCGTCTTTTTCACAGCCCAACATTCCGATCCATACAGTACAACAGGCCTTATCACGGACTTGTAGATTTTACCCTTCAACTTGAGGGGCATCCGTGGGTCACAAGTTGTTCCCGTGACCTGTCGCCATTTCATCCATCCTGCGTTGATCCGATGTGTTACGTCCCGGTCTACCTCACCATCCCCTTGGACAAGCGACCCGAGGTACCGAAAGTCGGAACAGATCGGTATGGGCGTTCCGGCGAGAGCTAAAGGCACTGGAGTGGAGAGACCGCCGAAATCGCAGAACAAGTACTCCGTTTTGGTTCTACTCAATTTCAGGCCAACATATTATGAAGATGATAAATTTCTAACGGCGCCCGATTTTGGTTCCCGAGTCTGGATTCCGATCCCGATTTCCGGTCACCGTAGATGCGGGCTCGCGGACGGCGAGCCATGGGTAGCTCGCTGCCCGGACCGAGGTCAACGACGCGCACTGGTCCCGCGCACCTCAAGGAGTTGTCAGCGACAGGAGGGGCCCAGATGAATCGAAGCCTACTGGGGCCAGGGTTATCTGAAAGGAACTCGAGCCCCGGTATGAAGGCTAGAAGGAACGGGGTGGGGTTTTTAGTCAGTAAGAGTCAGACACTATCTCCCACTCCATCCAAGAGCGGGGGTTGTCAAAAGATGATTTTTTGCACCGAAAAAAAAAGTGATAAATTTCTAAGATTTAGCTACAACATATTGATTAAATTAGGGATGCTAGTTTATATTGAAGTTCGACCTTTTGTCGACGGACAATCCCATAGGAGCGATGCGACGGCTTGTAAAAGCATAAAAACATAGAAAAAGTACTTCAGCAGACACGTGTTTAAACTAGGGAGTGCCACAATTACGGGTATGTGTAAAATTAAACCCCTGGGAATGAGCGGCGGCGTCAACGCTCCAATAGTCGGGTCATGTCAATGTCGCTTGAAATTACAGGTTGACATACCGCAAAATACGCTACGAAGATTAACATACAGACTAATTTGATAGCTGTAAACGTTCGTTTATTTGAATACAATATTTAGTTTAATTTGGACTTGTGTTGATAGAATTTATAATTTGAATATGAAACCAGTATTTAGATTCTAAATTGCTCTCTATCTAAATAGAGCAATTTTGTATTAGGACTCAATATATTTTGTGTTGTAAGCCAAATGTATATAAATATATATATTTTGGAGAGTGTGCAAAGGAATTGCATGACTTGATTCCGCCATCTCATTTCTACCACCGGACAAAGCGACGTACGGCGAGTATCCACCCTTACGTTGTTGAAACCTCTACGGTCCGGACTAAGCGTTTCGCTTTGTCATTTATACCTTGTACATCGAAGGACTGGAACAATTTGCCTGCTGCGGTCTTCCCGTCCGATTACAATTTGAGCGTCTTCAAGGCTAGAGTGAATAGGCTCTTAATAAACTAATGCGCCTCACCATCAACGATTGCATCACCGCTTACCATCAGGTGGTATTGCAGTCAAGTACTAGTTTATATCATATGATATGAAATGAATGAAAAGATATCTGGACTTTTAAATACAATTAAAGATGTGGAAAAAATTGCTCAAAAAGGTGTACCACTCGTATCTCTGTTAGTGTCTTGATATGGACTTGCATAAAAGGCAGTGGACAGTAAAAACTGTACATACTGACTAGCTCAAGGTCTCGCTTAGCCACGACAGACTTTTACTGACTAAAACTCACTCGTATATTCCATCGTTGCCTTGCGTACCAGAACCTCGGTGTTCCCATTAGGACAACCCATGGATGGTTACGATTGGATGCGAACCAACTATAAAATTCCTGGTTATGCGACTATGATGCGCCCCTCTAGTGTTTGACTTTAATACAGGGCTTACAGTTAACCTTTAGGTGGATAGTTAACTTTAACCTTTAGAGACCTGTCGACTCTCTGGAGAGTCACGAACAGTACATCATTATCATCATATCAGCCGAAAGACGTCCACTGCTGGACATAGGCCTCCCCCAAGCGTCGCCACAACGACCGGTCCTGTGCGTCACGCATCCATCGGATTCCCGCGACTCTGACCAGGTCGTCGGTCCACCTTGTTGGAGGCCGACGTAGCTCGAAGAGTCGCCAAACTTAAGTGGCAATGGGCAGGGCACATTGCACGCAGAACAGATGGTCGATGGGGACGAAAGGTTCTGGAGTGGCGAACAGTACATAATTGATTGCAATTCATTAGCAAAAACTTATTACGTCAGTAGAGAGATAGGAAAATGCTTTCGTTATAAGTTCAGCTTGTGAAACTGTTTGATTGTCTAGGAAGAGAGCGTTTGAAAAAGGGACCGTGGTCCTGGAACGTAAAGGGCAACAGAAGAAATCAGGTGGGTTTTAGTCAGTAAAAGTCTGACGCTCTCTCGTTCCACCCCAGAGTGGGAAGAGTTGAGTTTCCCACCCCATAAAAGGCCTAGAATGAGTGATATTCAATTGGCTATAAACTATCAAAAAGTAAGAATACTGTATTGATCAGAATGTTGGGCTGTGAAAAAGACGGATGAAAAAAATTGTAGCAGAGATGAGAATGTTGAGATGGATATGTGGGGTGAGGGGAATAAAGTAAAGAAATATAGTAGAAGAAGTTTGAAAGTGGCCAGTGATTGAAAAGTTGAAGGGGAATTGTTTGTCTTGAAATAATCATGTAGAAAGGAGAGATGAAACGCATATTACTAAAAGAGTTATGAGTATAAGTATACATGTGGATGGATGGAGAGGGAAAAAGAGGCCAAAGAAAAGAGGGATAGATTGTGTGAAGGTGATATAAAACAAAAGGAAGTAAGTGATAGTATGACGAGTGACAAGGCAGAATGGAAAAAAAAGCCGTGTTGCGCAGACCCCAAATAACATGGAACAAAGGCAAGACGATGATAATGATTACCATAAAAAAATTCAACGCGTTGTCATCAAAAAATTCAAGTGCATATCTATACTATACAAATGTATGGGATAGACGTGCGTTACTGAAATGTCAAACGTTTACATTTCAACAATTGCTAATGTCGAAAGAGTGACAATTTGTTTATAAAAAAAAAACATATTTATGTATGTTAGTCAATTGTCTAGTACGCATAGCCCAAGCTCTGCTTAGTTCGGGACTAGATGACGTCGTGTGAAAGTTATGAAATTATTACTATTATAGTTCAGTTACATAATAATAATCCTTGTAAATAACCTTTTCTTTCAAAGTTAAAACAAATTCAATAATCGTATCCCTTTCATCGGAGGTCAAAGTTACTGATATAAGCTCAGATTTCAGACTTTAGATATTAATGTCAAAGTCACTTCGCAAGTCCTAATCAGATTTATCACTATGCCTAGATCAAGTTTATCACTTTAGCAGTTAATGTTATCTACACTATACTTTAGTACTAGTGGTATAATTCTTCCAGGCTTTTATGTAAGGTTTTATTATTCGCTTTGTATTCTGCGCACAAAACGGCTTGATTTTAATATCTAAGATTGTAACTCGTGCTAGAAATTTATTCGAACTATATTTTCATTCACGATTTGTTTACTACTTATTTAGATAGGTATTTATATCTATAAACTAAGAAACTCAAAATTCACCATCACATGATCATGGTATTTCCATGATCATGTGATGGTGAATTCTGAGTTGCTGACAATGCAGAATTATTTTGACCAGGAGCAGATCTGATGATGGAGCCGGAAGGTGGCTATAGGAACTTGGTAGTTAAACGACACAACCTCATCGAGTTTGGGCTCGTATGATTCATCTTGACGAGTATTCATTTACTAAGTACACCGAGCTATAAAAGCTTGCTATGAAAAAAAGATTTTCATTTAAAGCTTGTTTGTATGTCAAGTGTCTACAGTATAGCATAGCATAGTAGGCCTTATAATGTTCCTACTGTTCAGACTCAGGCTTCCTCTCTAGGAGAGGGAGTGTGGCGTAATCTGCGGGTCCAGTGCTGGTTGGTGGATGTCACATGTCTTCAACTGTATTTGAGACTGCTCTCTAACTGTTAATAGTGTTCAATACAAAATAAAACCGAGTAGAGTCAAAGGATAAGCATTGCCATTCAGCGTGGCAATGCCGCCAGCCTTTTGGGTACATTACCAGTCGACAGCGATGCGGAGGAATTTTTCGACGCCTTACTTTAAATTACCATTTTTATTTTTATTTTTTATTTTAGTTCTCTAGGGTTTTATTTTTATTTTTTAAGTTAGTTTTAATTAATTTTAGTTTATATCTAGAAATAATTATTTTATTGTTTGAAATAAATTATTCTTTTTTGTAGTACCTATATGAATATGGCTTACAAACGAAAAACTCTGTTTTACGGCACATCGTGATCGTATTTTACTACGTACTAATACGCACTTGTACTGAGCCTATTTCACATAACTGCACTGTGTCGTTGCGAGCCTTGAAACCACTGATTTGACTTAGGCCTGATTGATTTATGTGATTGGTTTACCAGTCACGATACGACACAGTAATATACTCATAGCTTAAGGCCAAGATCTATAAACCGTACTTAAATGTGGATCAGACGGTTGCAATCCAGCTTCCCAACAGAGGTACCTTGGTTAGTGCTTGGTTTGTGTGTTTGGATATATTTCTTTGGGTGGGAAAACCTGAAAACCTATCTGTTCCTTCTTTGCCACTGTTCCAGAGCCCCGGCCCCGGGAATCTCTTTAATCCACTTACGACCCATTCCTTTTCCTAGAGAGAAGGTCAGAGTCCCAGCAGTGGGGAACATTAAAAAGGCTGATGATGATGTGTCTCAAATAAATGTATTTTCTTTCTGGTTAGTGGTAATTCAGTGGTAAAAGTACCGACAAACATGTTCGACAAACTCAATTTTTCAAAGTAGTGAGGAAAATATCGTTAGAAAACCGGCATTGAAGTAAGGATTCGAAGATATATAACAACTACTAATCCACACTGGGCCCGCGTGGTGGATAATGGTCTATTTTCTCTCCTTGAGAGGAGGCACTCAGGCCTCCTCTCCCCGCATTGGAAACATTATAAAGCTTATTATGTTATTCTAAGCTTATTATTATTTTTCAATACACATACACGAAAACCTGCTATGCCTACCGCATGTAAGTCAGTAATTTTCTGTTTTCCGCACTAGTGAGAAAAAGTGCGTAAGCTCGCCCGCGATTCTATTAATTGTATTCATCATATTAAGCTGGGCACCGCGCAGATCCCACTAGTCACCGGCTAGCCCCCGTATATTGATTTCTTTATAAGTATACTGATAACTTTACTATTGTTTGATAATATGTGGGAATTTGTCACTGCAGAACTTGGCTACGTAGCACCCTCACCTGCGGCTCGGGCGAATTCCACCTCGGTCGTAATGACAAATTTTCTCCGTTTGTATCAAACTATATCCATGTTGCCAGTGTTTTTATTTGCTACCATATAATTGTCGACATTGTATATACTCACCCCTCTCTCACTCAAGTGCCCCACAAGACAGTGGAGGTAGGCAGTGCCCCCCAGCTGAGCGGTGATGTTGCTGACTGTGTTGTTGGCTGTGACGTCAGCGGCCGGCTGTACGCCTGCGCGCCAGCCGCGGGCTCTTGAAGCGCCGTGATGCCCTGGTACATGAGAAAAAGAATTTCAGTAAAATGGTGCATAACGTACTCAAGTGACAGTGGGCAAGGCACATTGCTCGTCGGTTCTAGAGTGTTGATCACGCAATAGAAGACGCAGCGTTGGGAGGCTTCCCACAAGGTGGACCGATGACTTGATGAGAGTCGAGGGAGTGCGATGGATCCGAGACGCACAGGACCATTCGTTGTGGTGGCATTTGGGGAAGGCTTATGTCCAACAGTGGACATCCTTTCCGCTGAAATGATAACGATGATGATGATGATGATGTGCCTAATTTCGTCCAATTGACGCACTGAAAGCAGTTGTAGAGATCGCAAACTTTTCCCAACTAGTTTTATTTTGAGGTGGGAATTCATCCAATGACTTCTCTCGCTCTGGGTGGTGCGGGAAGACGTGTCAGATTTAAAGTCAGTAAAATTCTGACATTTCCTCTTGCTTCACCTAGAGCGGAAGGACTTGTTTGATAATTTCCCACATCAAAAAGCTCTCTTTCACCTAATCGAAAAACACTTTTGTAAATTGTTTTACACGTTACACGCAATAAAAAAAAAACTCTCGCCAAAAATATAAAAGCCCTCTATAGATAATAAAGCAACCCATCTTCAATTCATCAGATGTCCAATTCTCATCGTTTACATCATTAATATTAAAATTATGCTAATTAGACTTCGTTTCATCACAATCGGGGACAATTTATTAACTTATTAGTCATTCTGTAATTAATTCAATGGGTATTATTATAATAAGCCTGGAGCGATGCCGATTTAATTATTGGCAAGTATCTACTTATCTCTTCAACACAGACGACCGTAATACTGACTGAATTATGGGCAAACTCAAGGATTTTTTGGCTTGCTGATTTTTAGGGCAGAGAGCAGTAGTGGCCGAGTGGTAATGGCCTGACTTGAGAGTTGTAGGTCGCTGGTTCAAACCAAGTCAGGCGCATTACTTTGTGTAATTTATTAAATCACCACTGCTCTCAAAACGGTGAAGAAAAACATCGTGAGGAAACCGGCAGGTCCTAGAACCAAAAATTCGAAGAAATGTTACATTCCGCCAACCCGCACAGGTCCCGCGTGGTGGATTACGGCCCATTCCCATTCCTAGAGAAGATACTCAGGCATCTTCTCTAGGAATGGAAATGGGCCGTAATCCCAGCAGTGGGAACATTAAAAAGGCTGATGATGATGATAATGATTTTTAGGGTCCGTACCCAAAACTAAGGTTAAAACAGAACCTTATTACTAAGACTTCGCTGTCCATTCGTCTGTCTGTCTATTTGTCCGTATTGTAGTAATCCCTGAGTTCATCATGCCCTAGGTATAAGAGCAGCTTGTTGCCTATCTGTCTTCCACCAGTAATAATGGTGAAAATAAGGGTTATTTAGCAGTACTCACGGATGTCTCCTGTGGACGATGTGAAGAGTGGCAGCATGCAGAATATGGCCGCCGCTAGCTGTATGCCCATGCCGCCAGTCTGTCGCCATCTCATCTGCAACAAAGAAAATGTGGGGTAAGTGGAAATGCATGGATATGTAGGTGGAGAAAAAAATTTGAATAGCTTTTTGGAGGTAGGCGGAACAGAGAGTAAAGTCCCACATAACTCCATTGAAAAGGAAGGTTCCTCCGACCAGACAGGTGTTATAGTCTGGTGGGCGACTGCCCGATAGTTGAGGTCGGGCTGTCGTATATATTCAAATCGCGTGGAGAACTTTGATTGCGCGATGCAGCATTTCGTATTTTCTTCGTAGTTCTTATGTGGCGTCATAGATCTCGCTACAGCCTTTTCCAGTAGGTCTACCTAGATGCTGCTAAATACTAGTATTGGCGGTCTATCTAACTTCCATAACTCAGTAATTGAGTCACTCATTTTTTTTATTATGATTTTTTTGTGCTTTTGGGTATAATATTGACTGGTCTACACTGTTCTTACATAATATCTATTATTACTGTAATAATATGTATGTAGTAGTAATCTCTGAAAGTACTGATCCGATTGGTATAATTTTTTCACCTATAGAAAGTTGCTTTATTCCTGAGTGACATTAGGCTATATTTTATGAAGTTGTGGACAAAAGCTACTAGTGTATAATTTTGTTTATATAATCAAATAGGGATGCGAATAGGCGTTTCCGTCACAAATTCGTTCAACAAACGCTCACCCTGGATATACACAAACACAAAAGCATAAACCGAAAGCATAAACTAGTCCAAACACGACAACGGCCTGGATCATAAATATGATCAACTGCGGAGAATATCTAGTTAAATAGGCAGTGCCGTAAATAGCCTTTTCTGCGCCCTGTGCCAGCTTCTATAACTGTGCCCTATGGGCCTATACCTTAGTCGCTTGGTCCCCGTCCGACCGACTGACCGTGTAGCTGGCCGGCCGGCCGCTTGACTCAGATAAACACGAAACACAAATACACTCGTGCACAGCCAAAAAAATGAGCCAAAATAATGTCTAATTGAACAGACGTGTTTGATGGTATGTGTTGGAAACGAGCACTGGGGGCGCAACAAGGTCTTATCAGGAGCAAAAGAGAGTCTACACCCTGTGCCTGGGCACCGGTGGCACTGCCCTATTTACGGCACTGTAAATAGGTCTAAGATAATGTAGGTTCTTGTTTGTACACAGTGTACAATAACATAGGAAAAGGTTAACTCCTTAAGACTCTTTAAACTTCTTTTACAGCGTAAGCGTTGATGTGTTAGCCTACGCTATTCTGCAAAAGCATATGAAGCTCTGTACCCCTAGCCAAACGGGAATGACGTCATCTCAACGTTCAGTCACGTGGTCAGAACAAAAGAATTAGCGGCAAGGTCAACTCGAAGCATTCGATGTAAGCGAAACGGTTGTAACTTGGCTAGGGGGGCTAGTGACCACATAGGCGTGACATTGTCAAAAGTACAAAACGCGCGCGGCGTTTGCGTCGCGCATACGTTCAACATGTCCACGCTAGATATACACAAACACGAAAGCATAAACTAGTTCAAACACGACTACGGCCTGGATCATAAACATTATCAGCTGGGGGAATATCTAGTTATAGACAGTATCTCTGTTTACTCTCGGGTTATAGTTCAGCGCGGGCTTCGGCCAGCCAATCAATAGCTTTGATGTCCTAGACGGAGAGATAGTAATTGTGTTTTTGACGTTATCATGCGCTTTGTAGCGGATGACGTGATTACTAAGCGTAGTCAATTTTTGTAGTTGTTATCTGTTTTCTGGAATATTATTTTTTTCAATGTGCTATCAATAAAAAAATCTATTCAAATAGTTACTTTTTAAGTCGTTGGAAATATTGTATTCTTTTTTCATTTAGTTTTAAATTCTTTTAAGGTTTTCTTCTTTCAAAATGTTAGATGAGAACTCTATCCCAAGTCAACTTGCTAATCTGCAATAGTTAACGCTAGTAGAAGGCTTCAAATGTATGGGAATGACGCGGTCTCAACGCTCAGTCACGTGGTCAGAACAAAAGAATTGGCGGCAAGGTCAACTCGAAGCGTTCGACACAAGCGAAATGGTTGTATCTTGGCTAGGGGGGCTGATGTCCTGAAACACAGGTTTTTATTAATCTAGATCAGGCAGGGGCAGTCTTAACACATTTCTTGGTGAATAATCCACTCAGGCCTCCCAAAACTTTTTAAGGACTTTTTTTTTAAGAAGGGAAATCATTTAAATGTCTGCTCTTGCTCTAATGTTGAGCGAGATAGGCGTGTCAGACTTTTACTGACTAAAACCACACATATATTCGATCGTAGGCGCGGGCTTGCGGACGGCGAGCAATAGGGTTGGTCGCTGTCCGACCGTCCGGTAATTATCCGGACCGAGCCCAAGTCGTCGACGGCGCGCACTGTTTCCGCGCGCCTCAAGGAGTTGTCAGCAACCGTAGGGGCCCAGCTGGGTCGAAGCCTACTTGGGCTAGGGTCTGTTTCCGAAAGGGAAGCTCGGCCCCGGTATGAAAGGCAAGACGGAATGGTGTGGGTTTTTTAGCCAGTAAGAGTCTGACACTATCTCCCGCTCCGCCCAAGGGCGGGGGATGTCATCTGGATGGTTCTTACCCACCAAAATAAAAGATTTTTTTTCTTTTATTTTATCTACCTATATTTTAACATTTTTTGTTAAAAGAACAGAATAAGGAAACAGAAGAATAGTACAAAGGTAATGCTTATTTCTAAAGAAATCTCTTCCAGCATACCTGCGAAAGAAAAAATTGGAGAAAATAGAGATGTAGACATTGTAAAAGTAAAATGAGTAAGTACAACAAAAATAATATAACATGCAAAAAAATAAAAAAAGATTCTATTAGTTACCTTTTGAGTACTAGAAAAAAAAAGATAACATAAGATTAGATATGTTATTGAGGATTTTCCAAATAAACCACAAATTGTTTCTCTGAAAATCAAAGATTTGTTTATTTAATACGTCCTTACTATATTACAACGTTTAACTATGACCATTATACCTATAACATACCTGAAAATCAAAGAAACGACATTTAAAGTTTACTAATATCGCCTCCTCAATTATATCCCTTTATTTTATCTCTTTACAATAGAATTTTAACAATAAAATATGCAAAATAATCTAAACATCATCTGTCATTCAATCACACGTCACCCCGTTCCACAGAACATAAATTCCATTGACAACTTCAACGCGCGAAGCGCGGCAAATTTGAATTAATGAAATGTCATTTCATTACATACATAGATATGTCGCAGTATACACGTATAAAAAAATAACAAAACAATCCGCCTACGAAGCCGATCTCGCCGCCTACACAGGAAAGCAGCGCTATCCCAAGACGATATCTTTAACTAACACCAAAATCAGTTTCCGCCCCATTTCGCGTTGCCAATCAGTTGCCAAGGACGAGAGGTATGATACATTGTTCGTAGGTACCAACAGTAGGACAAATATAGTATCTACACGGTATACAAGATACACACAAATTGTATTGTTGGAGGAAGAAATGATACTGAAATTATTATCGGAATTGAAGGTTTGTTTGTGTATACAGGATTATTTGTAAAACACTAAGAACCTTTGTATTAATAAATGACAACTTTTATTCTATGACTTTTTAAAAAACATAATTAATTTACCAAAAACAAATCTTCAAGATTTCGTTGCTCTATCTAACACACTTCAACTCTGTATTTTCTATACCTTCTTATATCTGTATGACGCAACACAAGCGCATAAAGCACTACCTCCGCCCGATCCCCACTTGACTCTGCTCAGCTATAGGCCGCCCATTGTATGTGTGTGTTTTATTATTACTTTCTTTTTTATATGTGTAATGGTGTACAATAAAGTATATAATAAATAAATAAATATTTCTATCACGATTTTCTCCATGTTCACTTCAGTAACTAAGTATTCAATTTTCTTTCTTTAAGTTGAGATTAAGTAACGTAGTAAGTAAGATGAATAAAAAAGATTTTAGACCTGAAAAGCCGGACCTATTCCAAGATCGATGTACCGCTGATTATGTTCAATCCAGGATAATCCTGTTATCCTCAAGCCAAATTACATTTGGATTGATTCGTGGTTTGCTCGTAAAATTGCAATTCTCTGATGTCATCACCGAGTTAGAATCGTCAGAAGTTTCAACCGATATGATTATGGAACGAGCGATAAAATACAGATCTAGTTTTCGAAGAAACTATAACTTAATTTCGTTTGTTCGGTAAACTTTATCGTATTTGTTCAGAAAACGAATGAACTGATGAAAGCTTAAAATACTTTTTTTTTGTGTGTAGTATGTCGATCTTCGTTTTGGCTCCCACGTCCGATCATTGGTGGCCTATTTTTTGTAGGAGAAAAATATAACACACTGATAGCAATAGTGCTACGCACACGTCCTACAAAAAGTTGGTCAGAAATACAGAACTACAAATATACAAAATCGGCCCGATTATCTATCCTACAAAAAGTCTGACGTGAGCGGACAGCGTTTTACCGAAAAACGCTTGTCCACTGTAAGAAATGTAGATATCGTATTTATGATTGATATCTTCAAGTTTCTCAATTCTCTTTTAAGTTTATTAGTACAATACATACTATTATTTAAGGACTTTAAATTGGTTATTGGATATATTCCATTTTATTTTTAACTAGTGACCCGCCCCGGCTTCGCTGGGGCAACAGTATTTCTCCACTATTTAATGGATGATATTATACATATAAACCTTCCTCTTGAATCAGTTTATCTATTAAAAAAACCATACATAGGGATATAAGGACAGAAAAGGCGACTTTGTTTTATACTATGTAGTGATTTGCGTGAAAGAGTGGACGTAATACACCTCCGTCACACTTTTTGTTCTGATAAATTTTCGATAAAAAAAGAAGAACGGGGATCATACAATTTTATTTTATCAACCTATGTATTTAGAAATATATATAAGTATGTTTATCAGTTGTCTAGTATAGTACTCATAGCAAGCTCTGCCTATTTATAGGCTGGGAATAGATGGCGTTGCATGAAAGGTGTGCAAAAACAAATCTTCAGCAATGGCATTGATGCATTATTGTTGTTAAATTTCAAAATATCTATTAAAAACTAATTAGGCATAACATTCCCAGTACCTAAATAGCTCAGATGCAGAAATTCTGACGTCATTACTTATGCATGCAATCAGGAATACCTACCTATGTAATACTATCGAACACGCTCGCATAATGTGAATGCGTTTATGATTCGGTTGGCATAGTAGTTGAGTGATAGGCTGCTGTGCTGCGTACCGCAGGTTTGATTCACGCACGAAATAAATATTTTCATGACGTACAGATAGTCTTTCCCGGTCTGGATGTCTGACTGAGTTTAAATGCTTGGTAATGCACCATCATTACAAACAAAAAAGGTAAAACACACAAAAGAAAAATTAAAGGGAAAAAAAGAAAAACTAATAAAAAAAGAATAGAAAGGAAGCAAGCAGGAAACAAAGTAAGAACAAACAAAGAAAGAACGAAAAAAGAGTAAAGGAAAGAAAAGAGAGAAAGAAAGAAAAGAATAGAAAAGATTGATAGTAAGATTTTATTGCCCTAAAATACCTCTTATACTCTCTACCAAATGAGGTAGAGTAAATTATTGAGCAGTAGCCAAGCGTATTTTAGTTTCTATATAGGTGATGCAACGAATAAATTGACTTAAACCGTTCTATGTATGTAAATAGGTTTCGAATGCACACTGGACGTGTAAATTAATACCGTATTATTACTGTACCATTGGATTTTCAACTCTACGCGCAAAACCGAAAACTGAAAATCCAAAACTGCGCTTTTATATTGGTGTTGTGTAGTGTTCACGGCATTGACATAACATTAGTAGGTTTACTTAATTGTGATACTAAAAATTTAAATGCACTTTACATACCAAAAAAAGCACTTTACTATATATCATTATATACTAAAAATAATCTAAAGTATGTCTCTGTGAACTCTCCCCCTCTGCATCGCTGTCGGCTGTATGGCAATGCTTATCTTTTGCCCAAGGTAAAAGCCAGCCCTTGGGTCACGCAAAGTGGCAACAAGGCGTTTCCAAAGGTTTTTTATTGTGTTTTTAATATCATGTGGATTTTATCACGCAAGCAGGATTTCACTGTCCCGCATGCGTATTCCCCGCGTTACAATAAATACCTACTTGTATTAAAAGGACATTTGCAGGGGTTACGTATGCGGAGCAAATCCGCATGCGTGATGAAATCCGCACGATATTTATTTAATTTAAGATATGAAAAGAAAGAAATTGGCAGAATCATCACAGCAGTGTTTTGTTATCTATTTTTTATAATAATTATGTATTTATTTTCTTTTTTTTTTTTTGTTTGCCTTGAAGTTGCACCTACCATTTTATGTTTCTGCACCGCCCTAAGGACAACTGGCAGATAATGCCTAAGCCATTAAGTCCGCTTTTGTACAGTTTTATGTGCAATAAGTATTAATAAATAAATAAAAACATCTATTTATATTTTTCCTAGACTATGACAACAAACAAACATATAGTCTCAATTATATCTATAACCGCCAATACTGTCATTTCGCAAAAAAATAAATCAGTTTCATCAGATTCTGAGAAAATATAATACGGGCCATGTTTCAAGCCCGGGTCGTGTTTTACCTGAACCTTTCACAGGTTATTTATGACACGCATCACTTCCTTATTGGCAGTTATAAGGAAACGGTACAGAGCAATGAGACGCTTGTGTGGCCTTAGACGGGGTTGTCGGAACTTATCGAACAGATCGAGGTCGCTAGCGAGTGTCTACGTTATTATAGATATTGATAAATTATAAATGACTAGCTTTTGCTCGCAGATTCGCCCACATTCATTATATCACGCCAATGCACTCAGGAATAAGGCAGCTTTCTTTCGGTGAAAAAAGTTTTAGCAATCGGACCAGTACTTTCAAAGTTTACAAACTTTACCTCTTTATAATATTAGAGTAGATATTTTGTTTTGCAAATAGGTTAAAAAAAAAAACTTTTACACATCAATTTAAACTAGACAATGTTTCCTAGTTGACTAATCTGAGAAGAAACACCAAAAAAAAAATTCGGGGTGATGGTTTATGATAAAAAAAGCTATTCGACTGACATTTTAAAATAATATTTTAAAGTGCAAAGAAAAAATGGCAGTGTGCAGGGCACATTGCTCGTAGAATAGATGGTCGATGGAGTCGAAAGGTTCTAGAGTGACTCTCTGGAAGACACAACGTTGGAAGGCCTTCCACAAGGTGCACCGACGACCTGATGACAGTCGCGGGAATGCGGTAGATGGGAAATGCACAGGTCGGTCGAATTTGACGAGTTATGACAGTGTTCGTAGACCTTTCCCAAGGTGGATCGATGACCTGGTGTATTGCAGGAATGCGTTGCATGCCTGGCATAGGATCATTTGCTGTGATGACACATGAGGGAGGCCTATGTCTAGCAGTGGACATCTTTCGGCTGACATGACAAGGTGATGATGTGACTGTAGCTATGACAACTGTAACTCCTCAATCCAAGTCGCTCAGCCACGAATATTACCAGTAATGACATCACTAGACGCTGCCAGTGTGACGATTCCGTGTTCTATGTGAACGAGACTTCTTTAGCTTTTTTATTTCGTCTCAATACGAACTCTCCTCACAAAGACAGTTGATAGGATTTGTCAAGTTATCCGACTGTCGATCGTTTGATTGATTAAGTGCCGAAGTATTTTGAGGGATTTCCTACTTTTTGTTACTTACGATTCTTTTGCTATTTCATTGATTTTAGGACATGGCTTTGATGAATTGGTTTTTGTGGGGATTTGACGAGTTATGACACTGTTTTTTTTGCCTTTATAACGCTCATAAATGCTACGCTGTCTTTTATCCACTTGTTAAAGTAATCGCACACTAAGATAAAAACAAGATTTCAACCAATTTGACGCCATCAACAGCATCAAACTATTTAAACTTGAGTTGATTCAATTTTTTTTTGTTTTTTGCAGTCGATTTTTTATACTGTTCAGATCAGATTAACTGTTTGTGTATATGTAATGTAATGTAATCTAGCTATGCCAGAATAGTTAATCTGTACCGAAATATTGTTCTAGTTATATAATATTACTGAACAGGCTTCTATAAACCTGGATTACAGGAAGATTGGTTTAATTTTCTGCTAAAGGTTTATTTTCGCTTGGAGCTTCTAAGAATTGATCAGATAATGTTACACGACAAGAAATTGTAACCAGGATTTTTGTAATAATATCTATCTTCATTTTAAAGAGAAACCAGAATCAGAAGTTTCTTGTACGTTATTCTAAATAGCAAAGTTCTTTGGAATGTAAAATTACCTTTGTATGGTCTGGTTTCTTGACTTTTTTTCAGTCACGACATTAATTTGTACTGGTGACTGGATGACTTCACGTCATGAAGGAAAATTTTCTTTCCTAATTTCAAAGTATGTCGTTTCAAAAATATTTAAACTTTATTCAATTAAATATTTTAATTAACAAAGGTAGGTTTAAACAAAAATGTACTATATTTTACAAAAATAATGGCGTGAAAAATTAAAGAAAACAAGCAAAGTAAATAAAAAAAATTACATTACATTACAATCAAGTCAATCAGAATAAAAAATATCAATGTGAAAATACGAGTATGTCAATTGTCATTTACCAAAATGAAACCACATCATTAAAATCGTGAATTAATTAATCACAAATAATTATTGCTTTTGAATTATGAAAGAAAAATCCTCTTCGTAAAAAGGCTCGACAAGTACTAATAAATGCTTTGAGTTTGATAAAACCATTAACATTGTAATGCTCAGAGTTCCAGATGAATCAAATAAAAGATGAACAAGGTCGGTATAACAATTTATGCACAGATTACCTGGTTAAACGAACTAAATAATGACAGCTACAAAAGTACTACAACTACTGATTATACCACTGATACTCGTATAGCACGCATTACGTTAGGTTTATTCCAAAAACAAACTTTTAATGAAAATATTTTTTCAGAGCAAGCTTTTATAGCTCGGTATATCTAATACTCGTATAATTAATACTCGTCAAGACGAATCATACGAGCCCTAACTCGATGGGGTTATGTCGTTTCACTACCAAATTTCGATAGCCACCTCCTGGTTCCATCATCAGATCAGCTCCATGTCATAATAATTTTGCATTGTCATCTGATTTACACATGCTTACAAAATTTCAGCTCAATCGGTAACCGGAAAGTGGGTCAAATTTAATTTACAAAATTTGATGACAGACAAACATCGGAACAGGTAAAACTTAATAAAAGCTTGTAAAATTGCTCAGTTAGCCAAAATAAAATAATAATGTGGGACAGCTTTACACGATCGTTCGATTCTCTTTGTTCTTTTTTTTTTCATCATCTTTTGCGCGGTCTCACTAATTTCCTGCTACCGTCACTTGTCAAATAATAAGAGATGTACATATGAAGGGGCAAGCCTAGTGACGCCATCTATTTTAAAACGATGGAACAAGATCCTCGATCATTACAACATCCTTATTTATTACAACACACACACACACACACAAAATCTAACAACAAAATAACTTTCCTCACAAACTCCTATTTTGTAATGTAATTCTTTCTTTACACAAAAATCCAATACCTACAAGAGGGAAAGTTTTTAAAATCGTGTTTTCTCCAAAAGTTACGTCTCACAAAGTCGTTCGGGCCGTATGCGAGTACACTGCACAACAAATCACAACTTTGATGAGTTCTACCGCTCGCCGTCAATTTTGTCAAAGGTTGGAAATATAAATGTACATTTTCTCTCTTTATATAGGTAAGAGTTTTATTTTACAGTAGTTTGTAAGATTGAGATTCTTTGCACTTCTATTGAAACTTGCCAAATAGGTTTAATGTATTGAATTGACTGTTTAAGACGTTGACTTTTTTTCTTGAAAAAGTAACCTGATTTTAAGTAATGCTGCTCGCCCACGACAGTCTTTTTGTAGGACAGATAATCGGGCCGATTTTGTATATTTGTTACATTGTTCTGTATTTCTGGTCGACTTATTGTAGGACGTGTGCGTAGCACTATTGCTATCAGTGTGTTCTATTTTTCTCCTGCAAAAAATCGGTCACCGATTATCGGACGTGGGCGAGCAGCCGAACAGTTAAATCATTACAAAGATCAAAGGCATGAGGTAAGATTGTGTGTATGTATGTTTGTTACTTCTTCACGCTCGGACGGTTGAACGGATTTCGAAAATACTTGGAAATTTAAATTCAATCTTTTTTTTTACATAGACCGACATCAATTCAGCGGAAAGAAGAACGAAGAATTGTCGTCATAATGACCGATTCTGTGCGTCTCGCATCCATCGGTTTCCCGCAACTATCATCAGGCCATCAGTCCACCTTGTTGGAGGCCTTCCAACGTTGCGTCTTCCGGTACGAGGCCGCCACTCCAGAACCTTTCGAAATGTAGCATAATGCAATATAATTAAGTCATCTATGTTGGTAACTTTGCTTCTCCTGCGGATATCTACATCTCTGATGAGATCCTGCAAGGAAACTCCGAGCATAACCCTTTCCATTGCCTTTTAAGTCTTCTGATGAGGCCCATTTCGAGCGGTTTATATATATCAACTTCAATTATTAAAACGTGTAGACTCAAATTAGGTATGTTAACAGGTTAGGTACCAACAACAGACTTGAGTAAATACTTGTACATTTATGTACATACAGACATATGTACCTACATTAACACATACTGATAATTGTCGAGTAAAGTTACTCTGTGTATTTTAGAGTATAAATACAGGGTATTACCGAAATACATTGAGTCCTAAGGGATTTCTAACAATGTAAAATTAGATACATACATAAATTTCCATTTTCACTTCGTTGGCTTCGAAATACGAGTTTAATTATTTTGAGCTAATTACAATTATTGGAAGATGTTTTTAGTTGGAATCTTTTGTTTGATAGGAGGTAGTTAAGACGATCTAATTATGAAAAACTTTGGCCTAATATTTTAGTTAGAGCAACCGTTTTCAAAACGGTGATTCGTCTCAAAA
Organism: Mythimna lalbum; assembly: GCA_949319445.1. Classification (NCBI taxonomy): domain Eukaryota; kingdom Metazoa; phylum Arthropoda; class Insecta; order Lepidoptera; family Noctuidae; genus Mythimna; species Mythimna lalbum. Next base: position 17,545,574 of record OX439360.1, read on the forward strand.
CAGTGAAGAAAAACGTTGTGAGGAAACCGGCATGTCCTAGAACCCAAAAAATTCGAAGACATGTTACATCCACCAAACCGCACTGGGCCCGCGTGGTTGATTACGGCCCATTTTCTCTCCTAGAGAGAAAGCCTAAGTCCCAAAACTGGGAACATTATAAGGCCAACTATGCTATGCTATGCTAACCGTTTTCATCTCATTTTAATTCAAAATTATATTTCATTATTAAGTATGTTTATCAGTTGTCTAGTACCAATAACACCAGCTCTGCTTAGCTTAGGACTAGATGACGTTGTGTGATAGCTGTGCCATTCTACTAATATGTAGCCGAATTGGGCACGACATTGATAGGTATGAAAGGACACTACAAACTTGTTAAAATTGTACCCAAAAGTATCATAAAATTAATAAAAAAGTGGATCGAAATAGAAAGTAATCTTTGAATCCGCGGAGTCTACAATGTTCTCACATTATATTATATCTCACATTATAAAGAAGGGGCTATAATATACGTTAAAACTAATAGTACAGTACGCGTCAAATAACTTTGCCGCTCTGAAGTTGGCTACATTCACTGCGCATTAGTCAATTTTACGAAAAAGACAGCACTGCGCATGCGCGAACCTCAGTGTTACGTTTCTATCTCAGTCGCTCGTATACGTTCGATACCAGCTTGTGTTCCGCTCGCACATATACCAATCGATAGTACCTGCGCCGTTGTAAGGAAAGCCTAACTTCAGAGCGGCAAAGTTATTTGACGCATACTGTACATTATGATATAAGTGTGTAATATTAGTGATTACCGACGAGGCGGTATTTAGACCCGAGCCATGGCGAGGGTCTTAAGAGAGTCAAGAACGGTAATCATTAATTACTCACGTGCATCATACGACGTTTTTTAATACATTTGTGTAGAAAATAACTGTAAAACTAGTAAACTTTTGTCGGTAAATTTTTTTGTGAATAAGTTAGGTATACATAGTTATAAACATAAATTAGCAAGAACAAATAACAGACAACAGATGAACAATAAATGGCAATAGCCTAAGATCAAAATTAATTTCATTTTACAACAGATTAAAATTCAGTCAGATTATAAAATGTCGGGTCCGAAAATCCACAATGAGCCGCATATCAGAGCCGTCGGTAACTTCACAATCGGAAAAGTTAAATATTTGTTACTTCTCGATTCGTTATTTGTTAACTGTTGTGCTGTAACTTTTAACTAGTTTCGGGTTTGTATTGGCGGTCGGTCCGTTAAACTTTTTTGGTTTAAATACTTTTATAATGTTTACTTTTTATTTGGTTTGGGAAATGTTTATTGATATTCCTTGAATAGACTGATAGCACACAATAGATAGGTACAGAAGACAATCTCATGTATGTACTTAACTTTTGATATCTACGCTCCGTGGACGCACACTAATTCATGAGCGTTTGAGCCGGAACTGTTCGACGAGCGGGCCGAGACGCTCCGAGATACCGGCTCGAGCGCGCTTTGTATGTAGATTTACTTCTGTACTTATGTATTTTGTGCTGATAGTCTGACTTTTTTTATTTATTTTTTATTTTTATTTTTATTGTTGATAGGTTTCTGGCGTCTGACTAAGTACCTCTAATGACTGTCAAAGGTCTAAGAATGATATATAATAAAACAAGCCAGATCATTTTAAACGTTTTAGTTTTATGATATTTCAATCCTAGCTTTAATAATAAAGGTATAAAGAAAGTCAAAACGTCGCAGCGTCGGAAGGCGCGTCGGAAGGCCTCCTACAAGGAGGACCGATCGCGATGATCTGGTGAAGGTTGCGGGAATCCGATGGATGCGGGACGCACAAGATAGATCATTGTGGCGACACTTCCGGGAGGCCTATGTCCAACAGTGGACATCTGACGGCTGAAATGAATGAATGATTGATAAAGAGAGTAGGCCAAACGAGGATTGAGCAAGAGGGAGTACAATCACGTGTTTAAGTATCGGTCACTAATAACCAGTCACCTAATATAGATTTAGTTAAACTACACAATAATCGCTGAACTAGACAAATCTTTATATCGTTTTGCCGACTCAATGGCCCATTAAAAGACAATCTTCTTGACATTTTCAAGCTCCTAAAGAGCCTCTTATTAAATTCACTAACCAAACCTCGCCAAGTACCCTCAAATTACAACCGACTACCGACCAAACAATTCAATTGACGGCAATAAATAAAACTTATTATAAGGCAACCGCAATAAAAATAAATCTTCCAGTAATACCAGACGTATAAAATAGGAAATCATTGAAATAAATTACAAGTTTTCAGCTCGGCCACTGCCTGTTATATTTATTAACTGAAAACTGTATGGTTGGACGGTAATGCGGGAAATTCGCCTGGTTACACCAACTACAGGTTACAGGGCAATTAAGTACTATTTTGCTGGACCTAGCTTTTTTTTTCCGTTGGAAAAATCATCCAATGGCAACCCCCGCTCCTGGGCGGAGCGGGAGATAGTGTCAGATTCTTACTAACTAAAAACCCACCCTGTTCCTTCTAGCGTTCATATCGAGGCTCGAGCTCCCTTTCGGATAACCCTGGCTTCAGTAGGCTTCGACCCGTCTGGGCCCCTGCTGTTGCTGACAACTTCTTGAGACGCGCGGGAACAGTGCGCGCTGTCGACGACTTGGGCAAGAAATTGTTTGTTTCACCAACTACAGGTTACTGGGCAATTAAGGACCATTTTGCTGGTCCTAGCTCTCGAATATGGCCCGTTCAAAATTTAACTCTTCAATCGTGATAGTTAGAGACACAATAGAAAAAAAAATGGGTGCGCGGACGCCGGCGTTCGCTTGGGGTTTAATGAATTAATGCAGTAGATTTCAGCGTTACTTCGACAGCTAAAAGATAGCCGCTTTTTTGTTTTGATGGAAATTGGAAATCATGCAATGACTTCTGGGAAGAGCACGCGCACTTTTCTGCACTAGTGCGGAAAGCAGTCTATTGCGTGCCTAATAGCGGTGGGATAAGAGCGGGTTTTCGAGTAAGTGTATTAAAATTTCTTTTTGTATACCTACTACACTGTTAGTCAAAAATACCATTCTTTTTGTGATCAATAATTAAGTAGCAAAGTGTAGTTTTAATAGACATCAATTTTCTTTAAAAAACATAGTCCAATCGCTTCGTATAATTGACTGTATATAAATACGAAATCAATTAAAACAGTCACATACTGATACTTTTCATGCAAAGGAAAAACCCCTAATTGAAAAATAATTGAACTATTAGTGATTTCAACACGAACAGTAGCAGTTTTAAAGTTCCGTACCCGAAGGGTAAAAACGGGACCCTATTGCGATGACCCGCTGTCCGTCTTACTGTCACCGGGATATATGTATCTCATGAGCCGTATAGCTAGACAGTCGAACAGAAATACATCATCTGTGAAAGTCCACAGATGATGTATTTCTGTTGCCGCTATAACAAGCGATACTAAAAACAGAATTAAGCTGCTCTTCCACGTCCGATATCGGTGGCCGATTTTCTGTAGAAGAGAAATAGAACACACTGATAGCAATAGTGCAACGCACACGTCCTACAAAAAGTCGATCAGAAATACAGAACAATGTCACAAAAATACAAAATCGGCCCGATTGTCTGTCCTACAAAAAGTCTGGGCTGCTATACATTAAATATACGTACGTATTTGCCGTTTGTTTGTTACGGCCGGTACGGAACTCTCCATGCGCGAGTCGTGAGTGATAGGGTCGCGTTGACTACTATTTTACCTGATGGAAAGCAAGGATATGGTCGAAGATGGAGCTCTCTTATCTAGAAGAGACATACACAAGTGACTTTAAGATTTTTGCTATCAGGAAACACAGAACTCGGCAGAGAATTCCACTACTTAATTGGTGAAACGGACGTTTCATCATGTAGGTATCGGTGTGACCAACTTCACTAACTGCATCGGATTCGAGCGGAAGAGACGCCCGGGTGCCGCCACTGTGCGGAACGCCCGGAGAACACGGTGGAGCACACAGTTGAGGTGTGCCCTGCTTGGGCGGAGCAACGCCGTGCCCTCGTGCCAACGGCGCCCCCGCCGCCGCCGCCGGGATTCTGATCCCGATTTCCAGCCACCGTAGACGCGGGCTCGCGGACGGCGAGCCATGGGTAGCTCGCTGTCCGATCGTCCAGTAACTGTCCGGACCGAGCCAAGGCGTCGACGGCGCGCACTGTTCCCGCGCGCCTCAAGGAGTTGTCAGCAACAGGAGGGGCCCACCTGGGTCGAAGCCTACCGGGGTCGGGGTTATCCAAAGGAAACTAGAGCCCCGGTATGAAGGCTAGAAGGAACGGGGTGGGTTTTTAGTCAGTAAGACTCTGACACTGTCTCCCGCTCTACCCAAGAGCGGGTTTCGTCAATGATGATTTTCCCCGTCGACAGAAAAAAAACAACTTCACTAAAAAAATGAATTGAATTTGAGGAGTTCCCTCGATTTCGCCAAGATTCCATCATCAGATCTCAACTTGGTGACTATGGAAAAAAAAAAACCATTTGGGAAGTATACTCTTTCCGACAAAAATAGTAGATTATGCACCGAGGGGCTAAAGTTGTGTCTTATGTCATGGGCGTCATATTGAATCTATGAGAGCAATGAAGGATTCGGGATTTAACTCACGAGCAAAGCGAGGGAGTTAATACAAGAATCCTGAATGCAGCGAAGGATTCAAGCTAGCCCAAGGCAAAGACACTTTTAGCCCAGAGGAGGATACTCTACTTTTTACACCTACTGTGAGAAAATAATAGTCACATTATTGACCAGCTGTTCATAATGAAATCCAGTACAACATAATTGACCGGCTGTGCCCCTGGCCCATAGATAAAATATATTTCTATGCCCCGGCCACTAATGACTCACTTTGGGTTAAGGTTGCTTGACATATAATTTGACATTTTCGAGCAGGTGGTGTGAAAAATAATTTTTCAAATCGGTTGGCAAGCGACGAAGTTATGTGCGAACAAACATAAAAAAAAACATACAAACATCCGTATTTAGAACCTCTTCCTTTTTTAGAAGTCGGTTAAAAATAAATTACTATTAGGAACGTAAGGATAAAGAAGATCATAACTCCCCTAAGATCATAACCTATTAATACTAAAAAGTCTACACCCATCAGAAAAAAAAAATAACGTAATACCTAGCATAAATATTCATTTGACCCAAATAAAGATGGCAGGTCCATCCCCGGAGCGGATGGGACATATTTGTATAATATAGTCCATAATTTTCACAGTTCAACTCATCTGAGTGATCAAAGCTTACCTAATCGTTCGGGGCGGTTTGACCATTAAATAGAGTGGTCACTGCCAGGTCCCTAACGTTATAAATAGGTTCTAGATATTGGGTATTGGGTAATTGTTTTGTGTAAACATTGTTACTAACCCTTTTATGAGTGCAAATTTGAAATAAAGTGATATTATTATTATATAGGGTTATTTTAAAACGCTAACAACCTTGCAGGATTGTATTGCTAACATCATATACAAACACTCCTGAGAGGTTGCTAGTGTTTTACAAATAACCCTGTATATATCTGAGCTTTTCAGCATGATAAAAGATTTCACCTTATGTACCCCTATTTATTAATTTCAGTTACGGATCATATTTTTGTGGTCAAAAGTAAAAAAAAAGAAATTCCAAAATCGTCCACGAAAATTTTTCATAATTGGTAAATCCATAAATCAATCATTCATAACAATTGCTACAGAAAAATACTACGCAAAGTGTTTTTCTAATTTGATGGTCATTAATAATTTTTTAATTATTATATTCTTTGCTGTTTATTGACTAAAACATGAAGCGACGGCCTTTCAGATCTCCACAACCCAGTTACTGGGCAACATTCTCTCTAGCAGAAACAACTGTTTCAATTAAAACCAACAATACTACATTCAAGCAACCTGAAAAAATTCTATCGAGCAAAAGAAAAGCATTCAAGCAATTTCTTTACTCGGAACACAGCCAGATGCCTCTTAGTGCTAATACAAAGTAAAGACCTACAATTTCCTTAATACAATTATGTTTATACATTCCCTGGTGCTTAGAGAACAACCTATAACTAAAGCATTAAGAGAATATAGACTCTTAGGCCGCAGCGGAGAAATGGGTCTCTAATGCTAGAATGGCGTGACAACTCGTGGAATTAAATAAATAAATGTTCGCCCTTAATACCGTATTAGACGTTCTTTTGTCTGGATACATGCAAATAGACATAGCTGTGTGTTCAATGTAAAGGGTGCTGAGACTCGAGTATTGAGGGCCCTTCACGGCACGATGTGACGTCGCGACAACTATATGCTAACGCGTTTCATCATCAGCATTTCAGCCGACAGACGTCCACTGTTGGACATAGACCTTCCCAAATGTCACCACAATGATCGATCCAGTGCGTCCCGCAACCTTCACCAGGTCATCGGTCCACCTTGTAGGAGGCCTTTCAGGTGAGATGGTGGTCAAACGAGAGCCTATCAACAATAAAAAAAAAAAACAAAAAAGGCCTTCGTTTCGCCTTGCGCTGCGTCTTCCAGCACGCGGTCGCCACTCCAGAACTTTTCGGCCCCAACGGCCATCTGTTCTACGAGCAATGTGCCCTGCCCATTGCCACTTAAGTTTCAATATATGTGAATAATAGAGAACATGTAGGTACTATCGCGGTTATTTTTACATGATCACTTAAAAAACATACTACGACGCGGCTCCAAACCAAATCTTTTAAAGTTTTCGTTTCGAGTGCAAGCAAAATTGAAATTAGCGGTGATCACGCGGAAGTGTCTTCGATGGCACATAGACGAGCCTAATTCATACTTGAGTTTTTTCCAGCAAATCATTGAGTCATAGAGAGAGAGATCACAATAGAGAGTAGGATTCAGTGTACAATTTTAAAATTATAATAAAATAATACTGATAACTTAAACATTGTCCTACAGTAGAAAGTACTCTTGTATCTTGGATGCGTTAATAAGCATGTAAACTGACATACGCCAGACACATAGATCCAGAATATGTCTGTAAACCACTCATATATGTTTGTTTAGGGCGAGAATCAAATCCGCGACACGCATCGCAGCAGTCATTCGCTCAACCACTGTGCCAATCATGCCAAATAACTTAAAATCATATTAGGCATTCCTTTGTCTGGATACATGCAAATATAACTGTATATACAATATAGAGTAAAGTATCTTAAGACGCGAGTCTTGAGGACTCTTCAGGCACAGTCAGATAGGTACGGCGCGACATCGCGAGGACTGTGCGCGCGTTTACTTAGCAACAATTTAGATTTTGTAAATAAAAAGTTGTAGTCACTTCGTTTTATTGTAGAACCTTAAGGCCCGTCGCCCACGACGACTTTTTGTAGCGATACTGTCGCGCGATCACATCGACATAGTCGCGATGTAGTCGTTAGCTGTTTACTCTCACCCACATCACGATTTTCAGTCGCGAAGCACTACTGTCGCGCTTCTCTTGCGATGCAAACGCGAATCAGTATCAAAAATGAAGATTTTGTGTGTAGAATGTTTCACTCCTTCCGTTTTCTCCCAGATGTCGTCTGTCACGGTCGTGCATTTGCATCGCACAGTCGCGATGCTATACCGCGTTAGTATAGCTTCTGTCCTCCTCCTTGCGTCGTATTCCTCAATGCTGAGGGCCGTGACCTCCCTGCTTCTGCCTGCTGTTGCCGTCTCTGGCAGTGTGAAGGGCATTGTACGTCATAGAGTCAAGAGCGGTGCGGATCTGGTATTGGGCTGCGCCCTGGTCACAATTAGCCTTTCGAGGTTGCCACCGTCTTTCCTTGCAATGTGACCGAAGTATTGCAGAACCTTGCGAAGACACTCAGACGACAATCGTGAGGCGATTTTGAGTTCTTGCAAAATGGATACGTTGATCCGAAATTCTGTCCAAGGGATACGGAGCATTCTTCTCCAACACCACATCTCAAAGCTTCTGTAGCGCGTTGCAAACGCGACAAACGCGCGTTAGTAGTGATGCTGTATCGCGTTCACAAAACGCGCGACTGTATCGCTACAAAAAGTCGCCGTGGGATCCCAGGCTTAAGACTCTAGATTTCAAAGTCACAAACCACTTCAGAATCCAGACGCTTCGCCACTGAATTGGTGCTTAACTTTCAATGTAATGGAATATCTATAGGAATATCGGTGTTCGGTAAAGAGCGGCAAAAGTGAACATCTAAAGTAAATATTTTTTGTAATATAATAGGAATGTATAAAATTTTGTTTTTGAAATATAAGGACCTTGCCTAAGATGGTAAACATAATCATTTATTTTTTTTTGCAAATGGGATGAGAAGAATATGGAGAACGAAGCTTCCATATTCTATCATAGGGGCATGTAACCATTATAATTTTAAATTATAGATAACATCAGCAAATTTTTTGCCTATATTCAAACTGCAGGACTAAAAAATGTTCCGGCCGTCGGGATCCGAATCCCGGTTTTAGTCTACCGTAAGTACGGGTTTGCGGACGGCGAAAAATGGGTAGCTCGCCGTCCGACCGTCCGGACCAAGCCCAACTCGTTGACGGCGCATACTGCTCCGCGCGCGCCTCAAGGAATGTCCGCAAATTGTAAAGGCCTAGCAGGGTCGAAGCGTACTAGGGTCATATGTTGACTTTCGAAAGAGAAACCAGACATCCTGGAACGCAAGTTAAAGAAGGAACATAGGTGTGATTTTAGTCAGTCCTCCCGCTCTGCCCTAGAGTGGATAAAATGATTTCACACTTAAAAAAAAACTGGTTTAAACTGACGAAAAAATTGACTTGTAGAAGTGATATTTTTAATACTTATTTGCAAAATAAATATAGAGATCTATCATTAATTCGTGTGTAGTCAATATGATATATCCATTTTGAACTGTTATTTGTGAAATACGTGTGTATTCTAATTCACACAGTACACACAGCAACTACTCAAATATTCTCCTTTCACGCTCCAAATATTAACAACACAGCACACAATTCGTCTAAATAATCAAACGGTTCTGTAAACTAGATTCTGTTTAAACTCGAGCTTTCGCAGACTTAGATTACAAACTAAGTACCTTTGTGACGAAGAACTTGCCCAAAGTGCTGAAATTCAATTGGCAGCCATTTTGATTCCCGTATTGGACCGCTCGGGATTCAATTTTGATGACAGAGTTCTCTTTTGAGGTAGAAATATATTAGGTACCGGTTTTCGCTCGCGATTTCCCGCCCATTTATTGGAGATCCCTGAAATAGGGAAAGGTAAAGGGTGGAGGGTTCTGGCTAAAATGGTTCTTTTCCAGTTTCTTTTTGCTTGACGTTCCTACTGTTCATTATTGACTTTTCTGTAGTGTATCTCGTTTCATATGCTGATGTCGACAGAATGTGCCACTTATTTGATATTATGTTTGGTTTATTAACTATATTTCGTCGAAGATTTCGTAAAAAAAATTCGGTCATTTCGAATGGTGTGAATATTGGAGAAAATTGGGTGATTGATGATACTATCTCTAATCTCTCATTGAGCAAGTAATTAATTTGACAGTACAGTTGGCGCAGTAGTTGAGCGATTAGCCTCTGCATTGCATGTTGCGTGTTCAGTTCCAGCGCGGAACCAAATCTTTGTATAGTCTGCAGATAGTTGTAAGTTCGGGTTGTCTTGTTCAAATAACTTTACATGTTTTAGAACACTCTTACGATACATTTATATTATTATATTACAGGTTAGTTAAGCATAATTTTCAATACGTATTTAAGAATATACCTATAAAAGCGAAATACCTCTCACGGATTCATCACGAAATCTCAAAAACAATAACACCTACAAACTAAACATTTGGTTAGGTTCCTTATAAGGTATAGACATCCGCTGAGAACGGATATTCCGAAATTCACCCCCTAAGGGGATGAAACGGGGGTTCAAAGTTTGTATGGAGAAACCGAGTAACACGCGGGTGAAGCCGCTGGCAGAAGCTTATAATAAAATATATAATGCATAAGAACTTTTTATAAAAAAAACTTTTAGCTTCGCTAAAGTTTCCTGTTATAATGCAATCAAACCACCAACGGCCCTTATCCCCTCAAAAATAAAAGCAAAAATCTCCAGAAGCACTTTTACAATATTACGATGATATTTTTTTCCTTTTAACAAACTATGAATTTTAAAAGAGTAATTTTGAATATGGCGGCGGCTATAAAAATGGTGAACGCAAAATGTCTAGGTTGTAATATTAAAAGACTGGATTAGGTTCGCCAAGAGGCAGAATTATTTAGTAGCATTAGATAAAATTAGGATTACTTAGAATTCTAGTGCAAGTAGAATAAAAGGATTAAATAGAACTACACTGCGCACACGTGTGCCACACATGCCGATCTGGGCGCGTCGGTCTCCATTCATTTTATATGGAAACTAGACTTGTAGTGCTACACTTGATCCACGCCACGCGACGTCGTTCTACGTACAAATCAGGCGTGTTACACGTGTGCGTCGGTCTAATTTAAGTTCTAGTCTCATTCTTTACCACGGAAATACGGGGTTACTCATACAGAATGTAGCAACATGCAGTCCTTTGCGTGTCACATCCATCGGACTTCCAAGACCCTCACCAGGCTAAAATCATCATCATTTCAGCCGAAAGACATCCTCTGCTGGACATAGGCCTCACCCAAGTGCCACCATAACGAACGGTCCTGTGCGACTCGCATCCATCGGACTTCCACGACCCTCATCAGGTCATCATTATCATTTCAGCGGAAACACATCTACTGCTGGATAGTACTAAAATTTACGCATAACAGAGCCGTTATTTTCCATCTCTTTCCCACGCTTTCATTACTGACCCGTTATTTTTCTCCCAAACAGTGGCGATACATCCTACATCCAAACATTTCTCTCAGAGACCTTAATCCGTAGCTTTCCGTAACTGCCGAACAAATGTGTATGGGTGCCGAGATCGATTGCCTGAGTTTTTTTTCCTCTACTTAGATCTGAGTTAAGGGGTGGACCGATTTCGTTATTCACTTATCTTAAGGTCACTGTGATGTGGTGGCTGTGTGAGCGGAGAGAGGTAGCGAGTAAAATAAAAAAAAATAAAAATAAAAAAGAAAAAATCTCTAATGTGTAGATGTTTTAATGGTTTTAGTGATCATGTGAAGGGGAGATAGACACTAAAAGAGTTTGAATTTACATAATAAAAATATAGATGAATGAAGAGGGAGAGGGATGCAGAAGAAAATATGGACGGATTGTGTGAGGAGTGATATGAAAGAAAAGAGAGTCAATGATTTCGGCGGGGAGCCGCTATATTAGAAGATATTATTATTTGTAATTGAAGATTTTTAGTCTTAATACTACATATTTTTTTAAATGTAACTATTTTTTTTAATGGAAACTTTACTCCATACTAGAAATAACTCTTGTATCATGAGTACGTTTATAAACAGGTTCACATTCACAAAATATCCAGACTCAGAACACTGTAGGCCATACAAATATTTGTTCTGCACGGGAATCAAACCCACAAATGTAACGGAGCACGTAACCAACCGCTTAGGATGTTTTTAATATCGTGCGGATAACATTACGCATGCGGGTTTGCTCTGCATGCAGAAAATTTCACAATGCGAAAAAAACGCGTCCCGCGTGTGTATTCTACGCATTACAATAAATATTTGTATGAAATGGGGGTAAAAATATGCGGGGATTACACGTGCGGAGCTATTCCGCTATTTTGCGTGATCAAAACCGCTCTATATTAAAAACCCTAACCACTGCTTCAAATGTACCGTTAAATCAATTACTTGCTTGTTTGCAACAGATTCAATACCATTTTCCTTTTTTCAGTCGGCCACTTCTCTAAATATGCATCCACAGTTACGTTCAAATCGCGCACTTACCATAACGGTCGTATCTGCCACAAATATAACATACCCCGCATTAAACGTGCCCTTTGAGTAATTTAACCTTTATAGGGTCTTCGGGTCAATTTTGACACATTTTGGGATAAAAATCTATTTATTTCAGCAAATAAGCGTTTTACGAATGTGATTTTTTATGACTTTTAATGAATTGCTTATAAGTGCGTTAAGTTTAAAAAAAAAAAAATTTTCTAGATATAAAATTTTTCACTCTAACGGTCTTCGGATCAGATTTGACCCCAAGTAATAAAAATCAAACAGAGCCCCGGTTTTCATCGTAATTATTTATATATCGTGTAACTCTTTCAATGAAAAAAAAAATTACTCGATATTTAAGGGGAATTCCAGTAGAAAACCACCAACAGAAGTAGTAGCCGTACGATATTAAAACATTCTAACCACTGCGTCAAATGTGCTGTCAAATCAATTACTTGCTTGTTTGCCAAGGATTCAATATCATTTTCCATTTTCAGTCGGTCACTTCTCTAAATATGCATTCACAGTTACGTTCAAATCGCACACTTGCCATTACGGTCGTATCTGCCACAAATATAACATTCGCCACATTAAACGTGTGTTTTGACTAATTTAACCTTTAGAGGGTCTTCGGGTCAATTTTGACACATTTTGGGATAAAAATCTATTTATTTCAGCAAATAAGCGTTTTACGAATGTGATTTTTTATGACTTTTAATGGATTGCTTATAAGTGCGTTAAGTTTAAAAAAAAAATATTTTTTCTAGATATAAAATTTTTCACTCTATTGGTCTTCGGATCAGATTTGACCCCAAGTAATAAAAATCAAACAGAGCCCCGGTTTTCGTCGTAATTATTTATATATCGTGTAACTCTTTCAATGAAAAAAAAAATTACTCGATATTTAAGGGGAATTCCAGTAGAAAACCACCAACAGAAGTAGTAGCCGTACGATATTAAAACATTCTAACCACTGCGTCAAATGTGCTGTCAAATCAATTACTTGCTTGTTTGCCAAGGATTCAATATCATTTTCCATTTTCAGTCGGTCACTTCTCTAAATATGCATTCACAGTTACGTTCAAATCGCACACTTGCCATTACGGTCGTATCTGCCACAAATATAACATTCGCCACATTAAACGTGTGTTTTGACTAATTTAACCTTTAGAGGGTCTTCGGGTCAATTTTGACACATTTTGGGATAAAAATCTATTTATTTCAGCAAATAAGCGTTTTACGAATGTGATTTTTTATGACTTTTAATGGATTGCTTATAAGTGCGTTAAGTTTAAAAAAAAAAATATTTTTTCTAGATATAAAATTTTTCACTCTAACGGTCTTCGGATCAGATTTGACCCCAAGTAATAAAAATCAAACAGAGCCCCGGTTTTCGTCGTAATTATTTATATATCGTGTAACTCTTTCAATGAAAAAAAAAAATTACTCGATATTTAAGGGGAATTCCAGTAGAAAACCACCAACAGAAGTAGTAGCCGTACGATATTAAAACATTCTAACCACTGCGTCAAATGTGCTGTCAAATCAATTACTTGCTTGTTTGCAACAGATTCAATACCATTTGCCCTTTTTTGGTCGGGCACTCTAAATATGCGTCCACATTTGAACATTTAATGTGGAAAATCGCACACTTACCATAACGGTCGTATCTGCCACAAATATAACATTCCCCACATTAAACGTGTGCTTTGAGTAATTTAAATCTTTTATACCCTCGTAAAAGGAAGAAATATATTTCATGGCATGGTAATTCATATCTCTTACATTATCTGTCGCCATTTCGAGAACATTATGCGCGATTAGAATTTATTGGATGCTACGGAATTACTGGCTTGGTTTGCTTTTGAATTATACAAATATTACAAATACTCATAACAAATACTATACATATTTGATAATATAATATTATATATTTGATATTTATTAGTATAATTTGTTGATTGTTGTATGACCTATGATGCCGAAACGTGGCCGCTCACAATGGGCCTCATCAGAAGGCTTAAAGTCAAAAAGCAATGGAAAGGGCTATGCTCGGAGTTTCCTTGCGTGATCGAATCAGAAATGAAGACATCCGCAGGAGAACCAAGGTTGCCGATATAGCACGAAGAATCGCCAAACTTAAGTGGCAATGGGCAAGGTACATTGCTCGTAGAACAGATGGCCGTTGGGAGGTTCTGGAGTGGCGACCGCGTACTGGAAGTCGCATCGGAAGGCCTCCTACAAGGTGGACCGATGACCTGGTTAAGGTTGCGGGAATCCGATGGATGCGGGTCGCACAAGATCGATCATTGTGGCGACACTTGGGGGAGGCCTATGTCCAACTATGTCGGCTGAAATGATGATGATGATGAGTATATTGTTTGGTATTATATGCATGTATTTGAGTTATTATGTCTTATTAGTATTATTTCTGATGTCAGACCTAAATCTATCTCCTTTCGTCCAACAAAAAGTTGCTAGCAAGACATTGCCATGTGCGGTACGACTGTACACTTATTTTTAACTAGCTGACCCTATTAGTATTATTATCACACAACGACCTCTAGTCCTAGGCTAAGCAGACGTGTTACGAGTACTAGACAACTGATAAACATACATACCATATAAAGATAAATTACACCACATCACACAATCATTTGTCCTGGGTGGGCATCGACCCCACGATCTCCGGCATAGCAGTCAGGGCCACTAACCACTAGACCAACAGGCCAGTCAACTCCCAAAATACTGCGCTCCAGTGGCCAATAAGACAATTACCCTACACAGTCCACTGAACTCACCAATCGCGCGATTCTCGGAAACTAACCGATCTACTAACCGCCACTTTGCGGAAACCGTCCTTCCACAGCAAGCCTATGCATCTTTCTTAACCAGAGATCTCCTCACAGAAACCGATAACCCGCGAAACGACCTACTTAATCGCAACCCAAATCATTCGCTTATCACTGGACCACAACACCACAACTCACTATCCTTATCTAAAGTCTTACGTGCCCCTTAAACTTATTTATTCCCATTGATTGAGGGTTGTTCCTTGACTGATTTCTGCGACAACATTAAGACGGAATATTACAGAAGGCTGAATCCGTGCGACAAGCTGTTAACATCTATCGATCCGCCTCAAGGAGTTGTCAACAAGCCGTAGAGGCCCAGCAGGGTCGAATCCAACTGGAGCCATAGTCTGCTTCTAAAAGGAAGACTCGGCCTCGGTACAAAAGGCAAGGAAGAAACAGGAATGGGTTTTTAGGTCAGTAAAAGTCTGATTCTTACTATAATAAATAAATAAAATAAATAAAATTTTTATTCAAGTATAAAGTACCTACGTAAAATTATGATTTACATTAAGTGCAACCGAGATACTATTTCCCACCTAAAAAAAAAAACAACTACCGATCCATTGACGATTCAGTAT
The DNA here is from genome assembly GCA_949319445.1 of Mythimna lalbum. Classification (NCBI taxonomy): domain Eukaryota; kingdom Metazoa; phylum Arthropoda; class Insecta; order Lepidoptera; family Noctuidae; genus Mythimna; species Mythimna lalbum. Next base: position 17,560,920 of record OX439360.1, read on the forward strand.
CCACTCTTACGTTGTTGAAACCTCTACAGTCCGATATAAGTGTTTCGCCTCGTCGTTTATACCGCGCACATCGGAGGACTGGAACAATTTGCCTACTGCGGTCTTCCCGTCCGATTTTAATTTAGGTGTCTTTTTGGCTAGAGTGAGTAGGCTCTTATTAAACTTGTGCGCCTCACCGTCAACGATTGCATCACTGCTTACCATCAGGTGGGATGCAGTCAAGTATTAGTTTACATTAATAAAAAAGTATACAATATAAGTATGGTAAAGAATTTTCCATTCCAGTGGTGATCCAATTCAAATTTCTACTTCGCAAGTGCGTTTGCACTAGCAGTCCATAAATAATTTAAACGAGTGTTCATGGAGTTTTTTGCACGTTCTTCGCCATAGAGATTTACATTTTGGAACATGCACTTTACTATCCCCGCACACAGGCTACAAAAAAACGCCGCTTCAAGCTTCTTTTTGAGGTGGCCTTATTTTGTGGCTCGTGTACGGCGGTGCCGCCACAAAAAAAAACGCTTGAAGCGGCTTCAAGCTTCTCCGGACACAAGGAATCGCGCGCTTTAACTGTTTTTTTGCGACCACTTCTAGCTTTTTTGTGGCGGCATTCTTTGGCTGACCTAAGTTTCTTAATTCAAACGTGCTTGAAAATGGTCTATTTGAAATAAAATTTTATGATTTCTGTAGCGTGTCTGTGTGCGTGCATTTTCGTTTCGTTGACCTTCTGTGCGTATCTATGGTGCGATAATTATGCGGGCCACGTCTCACTTAAACCGAACGATGCCGCAACGACAACGTGACGTGATTACACGACTTGTGTCGGCTTAAAACACAAAGACGTTAATATCCTTCAAGGTAAGTAGCTAAAGGATTTTTGGGAATTTCGAGACCCTTTTTGTCCTTTTTAAGTAGGTGCTGTGGTCATGGCTTGTCCGACAGCTTACTTGGCCTTGGGGACTGGCAATTAGTTTTATTCTGGCTATCATATTAAGTCTCTGTATAACAGTAGAAGATGTCATTTCTATGAACAAAAGGTGTCGCATTGTTACCTCGCACCTTTCCGTGAGAGCCTTTATGGTAGACTTGCTTCTGCCAGTAGCTTCGCCCGCCTGCGACGCCATACACATCGCCGAAGGCAGGACAACATGGCGAAACAGAGAGTAAAGTCCCGCAAACCGCCATTGAAAAGGGAGGATTCTCCGACCAGCCAGGTGTTATAGTCTGGTGGGCGACTGCCCAATAGTTGATGTCGGGCTGTCGTATATATTAAAATCGCATGGAGAACTTTGATTGCGCGAGGCAGGATTTCGTATTTTCTTCGTAGTTCTTATGTGGCGTCATAGATGTCGCTACATATAGTCCACAAGAAAGTTCACGATTCTCAGCATTGAGGATAAATGACGCAAGGAGGAGGAGGATTAAGATAACTATGAAAATAATAGCCTTGTTCAAATTCTCCCTGAGGAATCTGCTCCGAAAGGATTTGATCCAACAGGGAAGTACAGTGGCCTATACTATTGTGGCGTCGGGGTCACCAGTTTGGAGGTAGGGGAACAGTCAAAAAGTCCCGTAAACCTTCATTGAAAAGGGAGGATACTCCGACCAGACAGGTGTTATAGTCTGATGGGCTACTGCCCGATAGTTGATGTTGGGCTGTCGTATATGTTCAAATCGTGCGGAGAACTTTGATTGCGCGATTCAGGATTTCGTATTTTCTTCGTAGTTCTTATGTGTCGTAGATGTCGCTACACTATATAGCTTATAGAATAAGCAAGCTCTTTGTGATACAAATTGGTTGGCCTATAGAATGATGACCTAGAAAAATCTTTACGACTTTTACACAAATGAAAATAGAGTTATAAAAATCTTCTAAAAGTCTTTTCCGTCTTTGCTTTTAGTCCAAAGTAAAATTGAAAGCCTAAATTGCTCTTTCTAAGGCAGGGTTCCTTACATAGTAGGTTCATGATAAGCCTAGAATGTTCCTACTGCTGGGACACGGGGCTTGGCCGTAATCTACCACATGGGCCGTTGCGGGATGATGGATGTCAGATGTCTTTGAATCTTTGGCTCTCTGACTGGTTTCTCCATGTCCTCTAACCGGTGGTTTCCTACATTTCTTTTTTAAGGTGAGCAAAAATCATCTTATGACGACCCCCACTCTTGAGTGGAGCGGGAGATAGTGTCAGACTCTTACTGACTAAAACCCACCCCGTTTCTTCTAGTCTGATAACCCTGACCTCAGTAGGCTTCCGCCCAGCTGGGTCCCTCCTGTTGCTGACAACTCCTTGAGGCGCGCGGGAACAGTGCGCGCCGTCGTGGTTTCCTACATCGTTTTTAGAGTTGTTACGATTTTTAACAACACAAACACGGTCGTTATGGTGATACTTGAGGGAGGCCTATGTTCAACAGTGGTCGTCTTTTGGATGAATAAATGCCACTAGGCTACTGCTGTTCTCTATACAGTGGTACTTTCGAAGTGGGAAATCATGAAAGCATTTTTTTTTACTGCACAAAACACATGTGTGTTCAGTTACCCTTTGCGTTACAAAGCCGCGGTAACTCTTTTGAATAATACCGAAGCCCTAACAAAGAAGGCAGGCCTTACATTTAAAAAAAAAACCTAACCTTTACTGTGATTTAAAAACTGTTTAGCACGTTCTTAATTCAATATTTGAATTTAGATCCGCTTGTTGGTATTCGAACTTGGAATGTTCTTAGTTTAAATACCGACTAGCAGATTCTTTAGGCCCTACCAAAGATTTTATATATCCTACTTTGGGCCCTACCAAAAGATCTTAACGAGATCCATTTGACGACCTAAATTGAATCGTTAAAGGGGTGGAGCTATACGGGATTTATAGCTCCATCTCTCTTTCTCGCTCGTACGCCTGACATTTTAATAAGTCATGGTAAGGTTTCTGATTCTGATTTTAGTTTCTTTTTATTGTGAGGGAGTTGCATACATACGGTTATACCAATTTCTTTAGATATACAACGTGTAACGTTAAATGCGCAAAACCCCAGACACACCAAATGATTTTGAATTAAATAGACCTAATTATGTGACAAAAAAACATAAAGAAATAATTGAAGGTTTTATGTGCATTTTTAGTTTGTTTAAAATTCATATCTTCATTGAAATAAGTACCTACTTTAATTATCCCGTATATGAGAAAATTTTATTGGACTACAACTATTTGTGTTTGTTTACCTATTTGGGCGGGTTTGCGCTGGTGATGATTTGACCTATTCATAAATAGACAGGTCGACGTTTTCAATGAAGATTTTTTTGAAAAATAAAACCTATATTAAAAAGTTTAATTGCTTCTGCTCGTTATTCTGATCAAACAAATTTTAGGTTTTGCGCATTTAAGGTGGTGCATCTCGACACACATTTTCACTGTTTTTCATACAACCGCTCATAACTGATTAAAAATGTGTAATAACGTCTTATTACACATTTTTCATTAGATATTTTGGAAACACAGTATCTTGTGGATATTATCTAGGTTTCTAAAGAAACCAATTTCTAAATTTGTGTAATACTAATCCAGTAAAAACCTCTGTAAATGTCCTAATTTGTATGAATTTTGACACTTCATAATTTGCCTAAAAATTAAAAAAGTCAAAAAAGTAATCCTCTAGAGACCTTGCAAATTTTATTAAGATTCTAAATGATGACAACTTTTTCCAAAAACTTTTAAGGGTTTAAAAAAAACAGCTATTTCCTGGAGCAAGTTTTGTGAAATTTTCGAGTAAATCTCGGAATTACCGAATACTAACAGAGTTTCCAGGCGTTATCTCTCTTTTTTTGCGTTGCCTTTTCGTCAAACATCGCTTTGGTTTGCATTAAATGAAGTAACAAGCTTTTAAACCATTTTCGATGTTTACGATAAGCGAGTGGAGAAGGACCCTCTTAACCCTTCAGATACCGTCAATTAGAGACACAATAGTAAGACAATAGATGCGCGGCCACCGGTGGTCGCTTGGGGATTCATGAATTAACGCTACACGTTGTACAGTGAGGGACTTTTATAAATACGGTTATACCAATTTCCTTAGTTATATACTTTATTCAGGGCGTGAAAGCAGTACGAGGCCGTGTTTCAATGTAAGTAAAACGCGACATCTTGTACGAAATTACTTTTGTTTGTGTGTCGCGTGGAAATATCGTGTTAAATCATATCGGGGTTCGTTTCGCAGGGCATAAAAGTTGTGTGATAATAATATCTTCTAGGTAGCGTATTCCAAGAAGTTTAAATATAGGAGCTTCATATTTTTGGCTGATCGACTTTTTGACAATTCATAAGTGACTGAAAGTGGTTTAATTGAAACTAGATTTTGCCCACGTACATAAAACATAACCTATGTCACTCGGAAAAATTTTTTTTTTTCTGAGTATCATAATTTTTTTTTTGAGTAACAGGTAATATACAATAGTATACAATAGTATACAATAGTAACAGTTAATGTTACTATTGTAACTGCAATGTATGCCTTTATCATCCTAATTTTAATCTTAAAAACGTTTATTTTCTACATACAATTTTCTTCAAGATGCACAACGAAAGTCATGTGCTAATCAAGCAGGATATAAAAATTTGTATGAAAGTTTGGCATTAGGTTATGGTAAATCCCCTGGGTAGAGTTTACCTCTCTATGAATTACAACACTTGCCTTGATTGACTTACTCTATAAATTATCTGCGCTGATGCTCCTAACTCAAAGCATTTATTTACACTATCTACGCTAATATTATAAAGAGGTAAAGTTTCTTTTTTTTTTGTAGGAGGTAATCTCTGAAAGTACTGGACTGATTGCTAAATTTTTTTCACTGATGGAAAGCTGCTTTATTTCTGTGTGACATAGGCTATATTTTATATGCGCGGGCGAAGCCGCGGGCAAAAGCTAGTTATTACTAAATCGGGAGTAGGCTGGCCATATCGCACGAATGCATCAGAACAGATGGGCGATTATTGTAACTCACTGGACGGAGGTTGACGCCGTCGAGGTCGACCGCAGCGAAGGTGGTGGACGATGTGATCATGTTCGTAGGACAAACTTGGCCAGAGATAGCTTTAGGTTAGGAATGAGAAACAGGAGGTCTTGGTCCGTCAGTGGGACATACAATAAAGAAATAAAAAAAAAGGTTTGGTAAAAAAAATATATCTAAAATTAAAACAAAAAAATCTTCAATAACAAATAATAGTTAGTACATAAATCAACGAGTAAGTACAGACAATAAAAGCGTGTCTTCAAACAAGTCTTCCTTTTCATTGCGATAGGGAACTCTAGAAACGTAACGCCCACCCTCTTAGACAAGAAATTCGAGTTGTAAAACACTTCTTTTTTTTATTAAAGTAATAAATACCCTTTTTGGGCCGTAATAAAAATTTAATTCGCAATCCGAACACCTTCTATCATTGTACGAAATATCTGAGCTTGGGCGATCAAAAGACACCTTTGTGCTTTAAATTGCCTATCAAAAAATATTTTTGGTCGATGGTGAATTTTTTGAAATGGATTTCTATCACAATAGCAAACAGCCTTGTGGGAGGCTTTTCATTTTCACGCTAAGTGTGTCAGTAGCCTATTTTGACTTAGTTCCAAAATAAAAAAAATAAAACAAAACGTTTCTTTCGCTACAAATCGAAAGTGTCGCTTTCGCATAATGACTTTTACGAAGTGTCACTTTCGTATAATGACTTTGGCAAAGTGTCACTTTCGCATAATAACTTTTTCTCGAAAGGTCATTTTTCACAATGCCTCTTCCACAAAATGTCACAGTAGTATCTACATATGTAAAAATAGTTTTTAAGCCTAGATAAACTTTATTCTTAGGTCCTAAGCCATTATTTTCTTGTCTAAATCTCTTACACGCAAATATGAAGTCATTTCGGATATTATAATTGAACCTCCCCTCCAACCACAGCAGAACTGTATGGAGAATGCAAAGTATTTTTTTTAATTCGTATAAACTAGTGCTTGCCTGCGATCCTACCTGATGGTAAGCAGTGATGCAATCTTTGATGGTGAGGCGGAATAGTTTATTAAAAGCTTATTCACTCTAGCCTTGAAGACACTCAAATTATAATCGGACAAGAAGACCACGGCAGGCAAATTGTTGCATTCCTTCGACGTACGTGGTATAAACGACGAGGCGAAACACTCGCGAAAATATCAGTGAGAACAAAAATAATAATAATATTTAAATCTTAATTTTCAATCATATACTTATAAATACTTTTTTCCTTCTTACAAAAACTAGTAAATCAGTAAAAATCCTTTCTACTGAAAACTAACTGCTGAAATATCTCAGTACTAAGCAGGTACTAATAAAACTGTCTACAAGCTTATTATCTACTAAAAAAACCCGCAAAAAAGGGAAGGAGTATTACAAATTTCTACAACAAACATGACTGTACCCATAACCATGTCCAAAAAAAGGGTTGACACATCCAAACAAAGACTTTATTTGCTATTTACATAAAACACACCAAATGAGATTAGCTCAACTTTGTGATATGTTGACAAGGGTCATTAAAAATAATGCGTCATTTACAGTTCATTGACCTTTCAGTATTTCTGTTTTTTACAAACAGCTGAAAAAACGTGTTTGCGTAAACCGCGTTGGAAAAAAAATAGGAGATGTTTTGCAAACAAAAATTATAAGGTCGTTGACTTTTCAGTAGCTGAATTTATTTTTCATTTCTGTTCACGTTTTCGTACTTTTTTAGATGGAAATGTACCTGGGTGTGTGTGTTGGTGTATGTATGTTTTATTTTACCGTTTGTGTACGTGGTTTATGAAAAATTATCGCTCTAGTAGGTACAAGTATATACATTTACACGTCTGAAGGGACTTTTAGTGTTCGATAAGTATTTTTTTTTTCATCATCAAATAACGCCTCTCTCTCTGGGTGAAACGAGAGGGAGTATCAGAGTTTTATTGACTAAAACTGACCTGTGTTCCTTTCGGTGTGGGCGCCGTCGCTGGCAAAGCGACCGGCGTCCATACTGAACGCCTGCCAGAGTGAAAGTGAGCCGGGGTGAAAGTCCACTGCCGCAACATGTCAAGGCATAGCGGACAGAGCTCCGGCGGGATCTCATGGTGAAATGGCGTCAACGGCTATCGCAACCCAGTGCTGAGCACGCCACGATTATGGCGGTAAGTCCCCTCTTTGAGGCGTGGCTGGAAAGACCTCACGGCGTCCTTACCTTCCGCATGACGCAAGTCCTCACCGGACATGGCAAGTTCGGGAGGTTCCTGCATCGGATTCAAGCGGAAGAGACGCCCGGGTGTCGCCACTGTGCGCAACTCCCGGAAGACACGGTGAAGCACACCGTCGAGGTGTGCCCTGCCTGGGCGGAGCATCGCCGTGCCCTCGTGGGGGTGATCGGCGGCGGATACCTCTCGCGCCGGGCCCTGGTCGAGGCCATGGTCCGGAGCGAGGAGGAATGGCAGGCGGTCGCCTCCTTCTGCGAAGCAGTAATGCTTGCAAAGGAGGAGGCCGACCGCATCAGGCAACGGCGCCCTCACCGCCGTCGCCGGGATTCCGATCCCGATTTCCGGCCTCCGTAGACGCAGGCTCGCGGATGGCGAGCCATGGGTAGCTCGCTCTCCGATCGTCCGGTAATGGACCGAGTCCAAGACGTCGACGGCGCGCACTGTTCCCGCGCGCCTCAAGGAGTTGTCAGCAGCAGGAGGGGCCCAGCTGGGTCGAAGCCTACTGGGGACAGGGTTGTCCGAAAGGTAGCTCGTGCCCCGGTATGAAGGCTAGAAGGAACGGCGCGGGGTTTTTAGTCAGTAAGAGTCTGACACTGTCTCCCGCTCCACCCAAGAGCGGGTTTCGTCAAAGATGATTTTCCCCGTCGACAAAAAAAAAACCTGTGTTCCTTTGATTACACACTATTTATAACGTAAATATTGATAATGATTTTGACAACTGTTTGTTAGAGCATTATGGGCAAATAATAATGTTAATAAAACCTAAGGGTCCTGAAACTGCCTACTAAGCTAGTTTTTTTTTTTGTAGGTGGGAAAATCATCGAACGACGTCTCTGCGCCCTTAGGCGGAGCGGGAGATAGTGTAAGACTTTTACTGACTAAAAACCCACTACTGTTTCTTCGTTGCCTTTCGTGCCAGTGCCGAATCTTCCTTTCAGAAGCAGGCCCTTGACCCTAGTATACTTCGACCCTGCTGTGCCCCTACGGTTTGCTGACAATTTGAGGCGCTCGTTGAACAATCCGAACTGACCATATCAGGTGAGATCCTGCGTTATGCGGAAGGTGAGGACGCCGTGAGGTCTTTGCAGCCACGCCTCAAAGAGGGGATTTACCGTCCAAGCCTAGTTCAGGCACCTATCTCCCACAGTATGCTTACTGTATCTACTTCTACCTTATAGACCGTAATTATTGTGTATTGAGACGAGGTAATAAATCATATTATAACGATCAATTCCCTCTCCTAGATAGGAAGCCTGAATCCCAGCAGTGGGAACATTAAAAAAGGCTGATGATGATGATGATGATGACAAAGAAACAATACCTAAAAATATTATATTAAATTATTTAGATATTATAATCGAACGAGAACATAGCTGCAAGCAAATTATTCAGTCCTTTGATGCAATTTACGCTTCTCTATGATATCTGCATCGAAATTCATACAAGCCACAAAATATTTCAGTCATCACAATTCAGCAGCAAAATCACGGTTTTGCATTGTCTAAATAATTAAGATTAATGTTTCGGAATTCGTGCATTCAGCAAATCCTGACAAATGGCATGCTTGACACATAACTAGCGTAAAGCGTTGAATGCGATGTGTTTAATGACAATGCAGGTGACGCAGTAGGCTCATGGAATGTGGAGGAATAACTGTCAAGGATGGGTTTCAAAAATCTGTTCCATTTTTATTTATCATCAACATCATCATTATCACCATTACTGATGATTTCAGAGCTCTAATGCTGACCTTACAGCTATAACTACCTAGTCTTGTACAATGCCAGTATGGAGTCCTTGAACATAATTATGTCTCTCCTTTTTTTAACGTAAATGAAAAACGGAACCCTTTTACAGGATTACTTCGTTGTCCGTCTGTCTGTCTGACAAAACCTTTTATCTCGGGAACGCATGGAGGTGTTGAAATTAAAACCGTATTCTCAAATCTGCGGTCCCTTGAAGCTGTGAAAAAATCGAACTTCTGAGTCAACGAAAAAGAAAAGTTACTGCCGTGTCGGTAAAAAAGTGTATTTCGACACTCTCAAGGAAATCATAATTCATAGGGTAATTTCCATTGGCCTTGAATCCTGAAATTTAGCAATGAACCAAGGTCTCCTAGCGCAAGTATAGGAACCTATCTAAAAACTGTAAAGATATTACGTCACAAAAAATCATTTTTGTGACTCGGAAAGATCTTCGTAACTCAATTCGGAATTTGAATTGTTTTCATAGGTTACTTTGTACAGAACCCTCAGTGTGCGTGTCCTTGCATACTTGCCTCATTTTTTGTCAATCATCTTTTCTTTAGACTATTTTCCAAAGCCGACAACCCAGTGCCCCTAGCCAAGTTGCTAATCTGCAATAGTTAACACTAGTAGAAAACTTCAAATGTACGGGAATGACGTCATCTCAACGCTCAGTCACGTGGTCAGAACAAAAGAATTGGCGGCAAGGTCAACTCGAAGCGTTCGACATAAGCGAAATGGTTGTGACTTATCATGGGGGGCAGGATAAGAAAATCTTGGCGCCGATTAGTGAGGAGACTCTCGATAATATGAAACAAGGGCATTCAATTCTCAAAATACACGTTTCCTGATATATTGTAACAATAAAACACGGCTACTACCGTACGATTGGATCAATACACAAATCAACATTAACTAGGAATGTTTGTCGGCTTCGCTTTTAAATGCGACCATTGTTGTTGTATATAGGCGCCTAATGAAAGCGCGGGTGACACTACAAAGTGTAGGTCGCGAGCGTTTAGCGTTTGGTACATTAGCTTTTGAAAATAATATCACCAAATATATAGGTACAGAAGTCAATCTACATACAGAGCACGCTCGAGCAACGCACACATAGACGCGGTGTCTCGGTAACAAATCAAATCAAAGCATTTATTTCAAATAGACCATTTGCAGGCACTTTTGAATAGTCAAAATGTCGGTCAGTCCAAGCAAAGTGAAGCTAAATTGCACGTTTCAAAGCGTAGATCTATATGGAGAAGAACGTGCAAGTAACTCCATGGACACTCTTTTAAATCATTATATTATGTGTTACATAAAATCCTAGGTTACATATTTCTTGTTGCTTCTATTTAATGAGCACAATGTAGATAAAAAAAATTAAAAAATAATTAAAAGATAGAAACTGAATTAAGCCACAGGCAGCTAAGAGAACCAGTCTCATCTGACGGCACCCGTTCACGAGCATGTCGCGTGTATCAGCCCCACTCAGCTCAACCGTTTTGCGACTCGGACCACTCGTCGAAAAGTTTCAGTTCAAACGCTCATTAGTGTACGTCCACCGACCGTAGGTATAAAAAGTGAAGTACATGAGATTTTCTTTTGTACCTATTTTGTGATAATATCTTACTGTTATATTATACTACCTTCTGCTAGCGATGGAAGCCCGTGTGGAAATCAAAAACTATATCAAGGGAATTACATACTTCCAAGATAAATAGTATCCTTATACTATCCTACGTTCCTTAGTGCAGTGTTCCACAAACTTTTTAAATTCAAGGTAGGTACATCTTTCTTCTTGGTCGTTTCACTCTTGCCAGAGTGGTCGTGGTTATCACGAAGGTAGCTCTCCAGAAGCCGTCAGGGTACGCCGCACGATTTCTCGCCACTTTTGCCTGCTGGCAGTCATCCGGGCACACTCGTTCAACGGGCCGCCAACAGCCGTTTTTATTTGGTCAGTCCAACGCATCGGCGATCTGCCACGCGGCCTCGTTCCATCTACCTTTCCTTGTATAACAAGGCGTTCGATGCAGTCACCTCCACGTCGACAAATATGGCCAAAGTATTTAAAAATACGACTGCGCACCAGTGTAGACAAGCGTTCCTTTACACCCAATTCCTCAAGAATGGAAGCGTTTGTTCGAAACTCGGTCCAAGAGATCCCGAGCATTTTTCTCCAGCACCACATTTCCAAAGCGTCAATCTTTTTGGTAGGGTAGTAGGAAGGTACATCTGGGAAATCGGAAATTTTTCACTATATAATTTATCTTCACTTTTCTTGGACTGACCGACATTTGACTATTCAAAAGTGCTTGCAAATGGTTTATTTGAAATAAATGATTTTGATTTGATTGATATAAATAAAAATAAAATATTTAATTCACTTAGTCGACCCACTCTTATCGCACCGCTTTTCGGCACGCAATATCAGTCTATTGTTGAAAAAAAAAAATCTACAATATTGCAAAAAAGTGCGCGTGCTCTCTCCGTCACAATGTGATCACATTTTTCGTATCAGGTTGAGCGCGCCTCAAGGGGTTGTCAGTAGACCCGTGGCCCGGATTTGACTGCCCTGTTGGTCTAGTGGTTAGTGACCCTGACTGCTATGCCGGAGGTCGTGGGTTCGATTCCCACCCAGGACAAATGTTTGTGTGATGAGCATAATCATTTGTTCTGTGTCTGGGTGTAATTTGTCTATAATATGTATGTATTTAGAAATATATAAGTATGTTTATCAGTTGTCTAGTACCCATAACACAAGCTCTGCTTAGCTTGGGACTAGACGGCGTTGTGTGATAGTTGTGGAATATATTAAAAAAAAAAAAAAAAAAAATTGGATTCCGAAAGGTTCTGGAGTCGCGAGCACATACCGGAAGACGCAGCGTTGGAAGGCCTCCAACAAGATGGACCGACGACCTGGTCAGGGTCGCGGGAATCCGATGTATATTGTGATTATTTGCAAAAAAAAACACAAAACTGCCAATCTCGCGAGATCTCGAAATTAGCGAGATCTCGCGAGATTATGAATACAATATCGCGAGATCTCGCTCAAACCCCAATTTCGCGAGATTTGCATTCCCTAGTTGTTAGCAACCATAGAGGCCCAGCCGGGTCAAAGCCTACTGGGGCTAAGGGTCTGCTTCTGGAAGGAAGGGTCGGCCTCTGTATGAAAGGCAACGAAGGAATGGGCTAGGTTTTTTAGTCAGCAAAAATCTGACATTATCTCCCACTCCACCTAAGAGGGTGTAATCTGGATGATTTTTCCCACCGAAAAAAAAAATCCAATACATGATCAGTTACAAAACACTTGAGTTCCACAAAGACTCCCCCAATACCAAACCCAATTTTCGAATTCCTGACGGAAAAAAACCCAATAAAACTGAGCCGAAATTGAGGGTTCATTAGGAAATTCCTCGTGGCAAACCGGAGTGTGCATTTGTGCCTAGTTAATTGTATTAGGACCTTCCTTCATTACATGGGACTTATATCGATTGACATCTCCATGTAGTGTGTTCCATATACTTCTTCCTTTTGCTGCATATAATACAGGTATACGTCGTACAATAATAAATTCAAGAGGATGGAATTAGTTTGATCCTTTGGCCATCAAAAATTTCTGATCTCAACTCGATTGACCACGCCTGAAATGAGGTCGGAAGGCTAAAGTAAGAAGATCAGAACCTATGTGAAAAACTGGTTCGAAGCTGTAATCAGAGCCCAAGGATGCAATATACCTTATTTATTTAATACATAAAGCACACAAAAGTAGGTTCAGAGGCGGACTTAATGCCTAAGGCATTTTCTTCCAGTCAAAGACATTAAACATATTTGTATCTCTTTAAATATCTTTGCTTCCAGTCAATCTTTGGGTGATGCAGGTTTATTGAATTGTAAATGTTGTTGATTTTTTTTTGTCAGTAACATAAAAATGTATTTGTTTTTATCACATTTTAAGTTAAACACGTTACGAATGTATGATAAACCATAGCTTTAAACAAAGTTGTTTACTATAAGACATTTTTTTTTTATTTCAAAATCCTAACTTACTTACTTTTTTTACTTTCTTCTTCTCTTCTTAACTTTATTTATAAGCTGTGTTACTTTTTGGTGTACAATAAAGTTTATTCTATTCTATTCTATTCTATAGTTTAAAGTACATTGCAGCTAAAAAAAAACTTACTTAGTTGAGAACCAGTTTCGATCAAAAAAATCATCTGCAGTAAAATTGGAAAGAAAATCCATCATTTGGCCTGACACGAAGCTTGTTATCCGTTACAAAACGTAAAACAAGATACTCCACAAAAACATACCTACAACTTTTCATTCCTTAAGGACACCCTAGTCGGTCATTCTTCCTTACAAACGTAGCCAATTTATTTATATTGCGTTAACGTTGGCTGCAATAGGAAAGCTTTCATTTCTTCACTGTTTGATTTTGTTTCAAAACAAAAAGTTACATCGATTTATTTCGTTATTATCTAGCTGTGTATGGACACAAAACAGTCAAACTAATACAAAGGAATTATTGTGCGTTAAAACTTACATTTTAAACACTAATTTGCTTCCAATTTATTTGGGCGAATATACAACTTATCATCATCGTCCTTTTTAATGTTCCTACTACAGGGACTGAGGCCTCCTTTCTAGGAGAGGGAATGGGTCGTAATCCACCACGCGGGCCCAGTGCGGTTTGGTGAATGTCACATGTCTTCGAATTTTTGGTTCTAGGACATGCCGGTTTCCTCACGATATAACTTATGGAGTGTGAAAATGGCAAAATTGTTACCATACAAGGTTAGATTAAATTAAAAATTTAATCAATTTTATTCTGTACAAATAAATTCAATAATGTTCTTGCGTCTATTCTTATGCGCTCCTTGTATTAAAAAATATGTTTTGGAATTGCATATTCGTGTGTGCTAGATTCAATTATTCATCACAGCATTTTCAACTTTCGCACATGAATTTGAGAGAGCATGCATTTTGTCGCCTGCCATCGAGTACGGGCCGCCGACTAACCCTTAAACCATGATCCGACATACAATAGCATAGACAACCTATCTGTAACTGGCTCAGAACATAACACCTTTATCCATCCACTCAAAGGGAGGTTATATCCTACACTTCTGTTGTCTCTGCCGATTGCAAACACGGCACGATTCCATCAATTCACAGGCGAACAGTAAGCGCTCTACGTCAGCCTGTTTGTGCTGCGAATTGCTTTTAAACGTTACCTGTACGATCGTTACCTATGCTGCTGTTGTCCGCATGAACGATGTTGCCCTGTGAACGTTGCGAGTGTCCAGTGGCGTAATGTCGTAGGCCCTAGTGTAAAATGAAAAAGAGGCCCCCGGCGCCCATATTTTTTTTATTATGAGTAGGCTCCGGTTTGACCTCTATCTCATCTGAAGATAAGCGATGATGTGGCTGACGATGGAAGTCGCTTGCCTAGAAGTAACCTTGACTTAAACTCTTATCAGCACTCACTTTTATCGTGCCCTTGTTTGTGTTGAGACTACAAAATCTAACGGATTTGGATATTTTTCATAAAAAAAGTCAAGATATATCGAAAATATTTGCACTCAGTTGGGGATATACCCATCTCATGTAAAATAAACCTATCTCAGAGGTATTCTTTTGTTCCGTTTACCAGCACCACCAACGCTATGTGGAGGGGCCCTAACAACGGAGCCCTAGCACATTTCAGGAACTACGCCACTAAGTGTGTCTATAGGTCAGGTATGTGTCTGAGAATCGTATACTGGGGAGTAATGAACCTCTATCGAGTGACTGTTCCTTAATCTACGAGTGCATAAAAGTAGTCGGCGTTGCGTTCTAACTACCTACAGGTCACTGGACTCGCTCAGCTGATGTTTTAATAAATAAATTAATTTCTTACGAGTACATGCGTAAATTAATAAGATTTTAAAAAAGGTACTTTATATTTTAAGTATTTTTTAATTTGATTGATACAAATCAATAGAGTTCCATGTACCGGATCGACCCTCCACGGGATCGAGGAGGGGTGGCAGGCGGTCGCCTCCTTCTGCGAAGCAGTAATGCTTGCAAAGGAGGAGGCTGACCGCATCAGGCAACGGTGCCCTCGCCGCCGTCGCCGGGATTCCGATCCCGATTTCCGGCCACCGTAGACGCGGGCTCGCGGACGGCGAGCCAAGGGGAGCTCGCTGTCCGATCGTCCGGTAATGGACCGAGTCCAAGACGTCGACGGCGCGCACTGTTCCCGCGCGCCTCAAGAAGTTGTCAGCAGCAGGAGGGGCCCAGCTGGGTCGAAGCCTACTGGGGACAGGGTTGTCCGAAAGGGAGCTCGTGCCCCGGTATGAAGGCTAGAAGGTACGGCGCGGGGTTTTTAGTCAGTAAGAGTCTGACACTATCTCCCGCTCCACCCAAGAGCGGGTTTTGTCAAAGATGATTTTCCCCGTCGACAAAAAAAAAAACCCTCCACGGGATTAAAACGATAAAAACTTTAGCGGTGTATATACTTAGATTTACTACGACCTGTAAAATTTTTAATGCACTTGACCAACGACTTGGTAATCATCATCATCATTTCGACCTAAAGTGTCCAGGACATATCCAGGACATAGGTTTCCCTCAAGTGTCACCACATCAATCGATCATATGCGTCTCGCATTCTTAATTACTGCGACTTTCATTGGTCTACCTTGTTGGCTTCCAACACTGCATCTTTCGGCATGCAGTCGCCACTTCAGAAACTTTTGGGCCCATCGACCATAATGTTCTGCTACCTATTTGGCGATTTTTTGAGCTATGTCAGCAACCTACGGATTTTTTTTTGAGACGTCATTGTCGTTAAGTGCAGGAGTTGCTGAAAATATTGACTGGCCTGTTGGTCTAGTGGTTAGTGGCCCTGACTGCTATGCCGGAGGTCGTGGGTTCGATTCCCACCCAGGACAAATGTTTATGTGATGAGCATGATCATTTGTTCTGTGTCTGGGTGTAATTTATCTATATGTTATGTGTATATCTTTAATGTTATGGTTTCCAAATGTTAGGGAAAACCCTTATTTAACAGTAATATATTGATTATATAGATTTCTGTGTAAAATGCATAATCATCATTTTAGAGCTAGCATTACGTCCCACTGTCGTGGTACGTTAGTCCGAGCGCATCCGTAAAGCCGGTAACATCTCTGTCCTTGCGTCTGCCAGTTTGCCAAAAGTTCAAGTTCAACACCCGAATTGTGTCAAGGTTAAAGCCCTAAATAAAACTAACGTGTAACCAACAAAGTGCTTTTTTTTAAAAACCGTTTCTCGGGTTCCCGTATAACATTGGTGGCAGCTTAAGGGATTTTATAAAAAGAAAATCCTCGGAACGCCTCAGTTCAGTAAACCTTTGTGTTGTGACCGTGACCGTGAAAAGTGCCGAAATCCTAAAAACCTCCAAATCGCTGTGTCCTTCCATTCAACGTCGCTGTATCCTGCTGGTCAAACTAGACCGTCACGTGCCCTGTTGGGCATACTCCGAAATTCTACCACTCACCTTGGGTGAGTTCGCCTAGCTCCGAAATGATTCATATCGCCGTCGTAGTTGCAGTGTTTTTGTGAGTACATCTATTCTACATAAAAAAAAAAATACATTATTCTGTGTTGTGAAAATAGTGCCGTGATTATATACTTTCATCATAATCCTAAACTAAATTTAAACTCTAAAAGTGCTTCTTAGTAATATTCAGTAGATAAAATTGTTCCAGTGTATTAGCTCGTATCATTCAGTTCCGAGAATAGTGCAACACTTCATTTCAGTAACGCTCTCGCACTCTGTCTTATCTTTGTTTTGTCTACGGTAATCCGTGGTAATGCCTAAAGACGAGCCTAACGTCACGTCTAAGGAATTAGACATAAATTTTGTCAGCAAATTTATTAATAAATTCGATGGTAATCGTGAAAAATTGGGTGCATTTTTAAATAACTGCAGAAATGCAATCAGTCTTGCGTCATCACATCAGCAAGACATAGTGTTAAAATATATTTTAAGCCAACTCGAAGGCCGTGCTGAAAGTGCGTGCTCCATTAAGGAATTCGAAAATTGGCAACAATTGGAAGAATTTCTCAAAGATCAATTTGGCGAAAAAAAACATTACGCTGCACTACTCTCGGATCTTCAAGACTGCTGTCAGACCAATAGCGAGACGGTCAACCAGTTTGCACTTCGCGTAGAGACATGTCTAGCAAAACTATTAACAGAAATAAACATATCAATACCCACTAAAAAGAAAGGTGAATTAGCTGGCCGTGTCGCCGCAATGCAAGACTTAGCACTGTATTCATTTATTAGTGGCTTAAATTCTCGATTGTCTACCGTAGTCAGATGCCGTGACCCTGAAACTTTAAATGAAGCCATTGGCTTTGCTGTGTCCGAAGAGAAAATTTTACACACTATTTCCAAACGAAATCCGTCAACAACTAACAGCCATTCACTTAATCACGGACGTTGGCCTCAGCGCCGCTTCCAACAGAACCGAAATCAGACACAGCAAGGTTATTCAAACGACTTTATTAATAATAAACCATCAACATCAGGCCCTCCAGTGTGCCGTTATTGCAAAAACACGGGCCACACTATTGAGGAATGTAGGAAACGGGAATTCAATAATCGCTTTAGGGATTTAAATAATCAAAGACCATTTTCAAAGCGTCATCAAAACAATCAAGGTCAAATTCACACGATGAATAGTGACGAAGGTAACGACTATGCGAATGATACTCAGGGAAAATCGCATAACGATTTAAACGAGTAAAGGGCTCACGGTGGTGCCTCGTGAGACCCAAACGCCAAATTCTAAAATATTGCCATAACAAAGGCACCAATGCTATATCCACTGTATCCTCTGTATCCCCTAAAGATAGGGACTTGCGAATTAATCGTAATACTATATCCTCTGTATCCCCTGACAACAGGGACTTGCGAATTAACCGCACCACTGTATCCTCTGTATCCCCTAACGATAGGGACTTCAAAATGAATCGTAGCACTGTATCCTCTGTATCCCCTAACAATAGGGACTTCAAAATGAATCGTAGCACTGTATCCTCTGTTTCCCGTAACAATAACACTGTATCCTCTGCATCCCCTAATGACAGGGACCCGCAAATATCCTCTGCTTCTACTATATCACTTAAAAATACCAACTCGCAAACTCATCGGACTGTTGTACCCTCTGTATCTGCTAATATAACATTGAACTCAACTGCTCCTCGACCAACACCTGAAACAAAAATTTATGAAATTAATATTGGCCCATTTAAGAAACGCTTACCTCACATCCTTGTCCATTCCTCAGTGTCGGATACTACCTTATCTCTCCTCGTAGACTCCGGGGCCACTGTAAGCGTACTGAAACAATCTTCTATACAAATACCAGTTGATATCTCAACAGAAGTAATCCTATTGAAAGGTATTGACCCCACTGATCAACCTTCACCAACAATGGGCCACTTTCCACTTAAATTAAAAATAAATGATAAAACTACTGTCATACATAAATTCCATATAATACCCCGAATTCACTTACCTTATGATGGTATACTTGGCACTGATATGTTACTCGCCTTTGGCTGCACGATTGACTACACTCGTGAAATCCTGAAAATAGGTGAAAACGAAATGAAGCTACATTTCAATGAGCCAACTTACATAATTCCTCCCAGGTCTGAAACTATCATAGAATGCTCTGTCTCCAATCCAGAATTAAAAGAAGGGCTCGTACTAGACCAGCGTTATCACGAAGATTTGCTAATCGCTAATTGCTTAGTCGCAGTCAAGGAAAATAAAAGAATTAATTTATCCGTGATCAACATCTCTGAAACCCCTATAACCTTGAAGTCCAATTTAGATATCACACTTATTCCCTCAGGTTCTTTAAGCAAACCTTTTAATCCAATGGACGCCCATGCAGTTTGTCATTTCAAAAACACCGACTCTTATCTCCGAACACAAGAAGTATTAAACCTTCTTAGAATATCTCACCTTAACTCTGAAGAGGCAAATGCTCTTCATGATGTTTGCTCTGAATACTCGGATATATTCTTTATCCCTGGTGATAAACTATCCCATACAAATGCACTTAAACATAATATAAAGACAAGCGATCAAAATCCAATAAACGTAAAATCTTATCGATTCCCAGAGGTACACAAACAAGAGGTCAAAAAACAAATTGACCAGATGCTCGAACAAGGAATCATAAAACATTCAGAGTCTCCATGGTCCTCACCAATTTGGGTTGTACCCAAAAAAATTGATGCATCCGGTCAGCAAAAATGGCGCATAGTTATCGACTACCGAAAACTCAATGATATCACCGTTGGTGATAGCTACCCTATTCCGCAGATATCCGAAATCTTAGATCAGCTGGGTCAGAGTAAATACTTCTCAACTCTTGACCTTGCTTCGGGATTCCACCAAATTTTAATTAATGAAGAGGACGCTCCTAAAACAGCTTTCAGTGTACCTCAGGGACATTACCAATTCACAAGAATGCCATTCGGCTTAAAAAACGCTCCCGCTACCTTCCAACGTTTAATGAATACAGCTCTCACAGGCCTTCAAGGCATAAGGTGTTTTGTATATTTGGATGACATAGTTATATATAGTCATGACTTGAATTCTCACATCGAAAACCTTTCGTCAGTATTTCAAAGGCTCAGAGATTACAACCTGAAACTTCAACCTGATAAGTGCGAGTTTCTCCGACGCGAAGTCGCATATCTTGGCCATCAAATAACTAAAGACGGTGTAAAACCTAACCCTGATAAGATAAGATCAGTAACTCAATTTCCTACCCCCAAATCTCCCAAGGACATTAAGTCCTTCCTCGGACTTGTATCTTATTATCGTCGTTTCATTGCTAACTTTGCTAAAATTGCAAAACCTCTAACACAACTCTTAAAAAAGAACGTCCCTTTTCTATGGGAAAATCAACAACAAGTCGCTTTCGATGAACTCAAACATAAACTTACCTCTGCTCCTGTCCTTATTTATCCGGATTTTTCCGCCCCTTTTATCTTAACTTGTGACGCCTCTAATTATGCCATCGGTGCCGTTCTCAGTCAAGGCTCAGTCGGTAAAGATAGGCCAATAGCCTATGCCTCTCGGACCCTCAACAAGAGCGAATGTAACTATAGTACCACTGAAAAGGAACTCTTTGCCATTCTGTTCGGCTGTAAAACCTTTCGCCCTTATCTCTACGGGCGAAAATTCCTAATCATTACAGATCATAGGCCATTGAAGTGGTTGTTTAATCACAAGGATCCTAGTAGTAAATTACAAAGATGGCGCTTGAAATTAATGGAATATGAATATGAAATCGAGTATCAAAAAGGAAAACTTAATGCCGCTGCTGACGCTTTATCCCGATACCCTGTTAACCCAGTCCAACCATCAGAAAGTGATCCTATCCCGTCTACTTCTAATCAAAATACAGAGGATCCCTCATCTCGATTTAGCCCTTTAACTCTCGAGGACCTTGATATCCGACTACCTTCTGATTCCCTAGACCTTGACGATAAGCTACCGTCGGTAGACCTCTTAGAAAACGATGGTTCACTGCCAGGAATCGACGATCCTTCTACACCATCTACGTCTAACAGATCCCCAGATACCATGAGAAATCCTCTTCGTGACGAGAATTACAGCAAATTCCTGAAAACAATGAGTGACAAACACTTTAATAGTAACGCTAAAATCATAGAACACAATGAAAGCATCCTAAAAAGTAACTGTAACATCCTTGTCATACCTACCTCCATCGACCTCGATGAATCCAATCCTTACGTAGAAGAAATACTGAGTAACCTAGAAAACTCTAAAGACTTCCTAGAAAAAGAAAGAACTCTTTATTCCTTTATTTCAATAGATCTTAAAGGAAAATTAATATATTTCCTGTTCACCAAAGTATACCATTTTGATAACAGTTCATATGAAGAAATCTATAAAAGTTTACTAAATCTTCGATCCGACATATTACGCGAGTCTGCTGATGCGAACTTAAATTTAGCCGTTACTGATTTCAAAAATCCTTTCGACAAACACATCTGGGCAAAAATATACAACATGTTCTGCTATATCTTTAACGATACCCAAGCATCAGTTCATATTTATCATAATACTATAATCTACCCTACACCCTCAGAGATACCCAAAATACTCCGCGAAAACCACGACATTCCTATTGCCGGACATTTAGGATCAACGCGAATGTTTAATCGAGTTAAGGAAAGGTATTTCTGGAAAAACATGCGAACAGATATCGAAACATACGTAAGAGATTGTTCCCAATGCCAAAGCAACAAAGCCTTAAGGCAAATTAATAGATCACCGATGCAAATAACTACTACTTCTACCAAACCATTTGAACGACTTAGTCTTGACCTTGTGGGCCCCCTTCCGGAAGCTGGCCTCACAAAACTTAAATTCATTGTTACATTACAGGACGACCTCACTAAATATTCCCTCGCTTACCCTATCGCTAACGCGACTGCGGAAGAAACATGTGAGTGTCTAGTGCACTTTATTTCTGTTTTCGGTATCCCGAAATCTATCTTAACTGATCAAGGCACAAATTTTACTGCAGACTTATTTAAAAGAACGTGTAGTTTCCTAAAAATAAAACAAATCTGGTCTTCCCCATACCATCCTCAAACTCAAGGCGCACTTGAACGCAGTCACTCCACACTTAAAGAATACCTTAAATCTTATGTTAATGAAAATCATTCTGATTGGCATAAGTATGTCTATACAGCTATGTTGGCGTATAATACCTCTACTCATTCAACTACTAATTTCACACCATACGAGCTCCTCTTTGGTCAAAAGCCTTTTATCCCGGATTCTGTCTACGAATTACAACCAGACCTTACGTATCCGGAATATCTTAAATCCCTGCATCATCGTCTAAAACTTTCACGCGAAAAAGCCATCGAAAATATACAGAGATCTAAGGAAAGATCTAAACAATACTATGACGCTCGTTCGCGACCTGTTCAATATAAAGTTGGAGATTACGTGTATCTCAAAAATCATGTACGCCTGCGTAAAGCTCTTTCACCGATTTGGAAAGGACCGTATAAGGTTGTAAAAGTCAACGGTAGAAGCACCTTGACCTTACTTATCAATAGACGTCATGTGACGCATCATTATGATGAAGTCAAATTAGCCGCTAGATCTGAAACGTAGCTCTAGTTATATATGCTAAGAACTAGTTTTAAGTGTATTATAATTTTAATTTTATTCTATTGCAGTAATTCTGCGCTGGGTCAAGAGTTCATTACGCCCTTGACGAATAGTCCTGGCATCTACTTCGACCCCTTAGGTTCCCTAAGTTTAGTTGATAGTCACCTTAGTATAGTAATCCCATATGATATATCTTTTATTAATCCGCATATTCTAAACCTCGGTCTTATTCTCGAGAAAACCAAACGAGTATGTGACAATGGTAAGGTCTTTGATTATTTAGAATGTACAAATCTCTTTGAGCCATTGAACACCCGTTTTAGAGATATAACCCATGACAATGAGGCGATTTTTCACCTAACTTCGCGCCAGTCGAAAAGGTCAGCACTTTTAGGATTCGTAGGTACTATATCCAAAAAATTATTTGGCACAATGGATGAGGACGATGCCATAAGATATGATAATGCTATTAAAGAGGTGGAAATAGATCAAAAGAAACTAGCTATTTTAATGAAGGAAAATATATTAGTCACCACCTCTACGCTTAAATGTTTTAACGAAACTCTGTCTATAATTAAACTAAATGAAAAGCATCTGAAAAATGCAATCGACGAAATGTCTAAAGATATTCTAAATCTAACTTATGTCTCAAAAGAATTAGGTATTAGGTCTCGCATGCTGGAATTAACTTCCATGATAGAAAATAGTCTCCTAGCTTTGTCCTTCAAGGTCGAAGACTTAATTAATTCTATCATGTTTAGCAAATCTAATGTCTTATATCCCACTATTCTAACACCTAAAGAACTCTACACCGAATTGGTTGATAATTACAGATTCTTACCTGATTCTAAGCAACTTCCGGTTCCTCTAAACCTAGATAACATACATACTATTCTAAATATATCAGAAATATCTAGTTACTTTAATAAAGAAAAAGTAGTATTTGTAGTAAAAACCCCTCTAATTAATCCTATACAATTAAATATATATCATAACTTACCTTCACTGGTTCCTCTTGATAAAAATAATCCAAAGTCATATTCGACTATTATTCCATCTTCCAAATATATTGGTATAAGCAGAGACAGATCAATGTACTGTAAATTAGATAATCTTGATTATTGTAAAATAGTTAACAATGACCGTTACCTTTGCGAAACGTCAATCTTGTACTCCACTTCTGCGACACCTTCTTGTGAGACGGAAATCATTACAAAGGTACTTACATCAATTCCTTCGATTTGTGAAACCAAGTTTATTCATGGTCACGTTAGCATTTGGCAACCACTACGTCATAACAGATGGTTATTTGTGATGTCAGAAAGAACTAAGATAAGTATCGAATGTAATAACTCTCAATCTATAGAAATAGAATTTAGTGGTAATGGTATATTGTACTTACCTTCTGAATGTATTGCCTATTGTAAAGACACTCGGTTAACCCCGCAAGAAAACCGTAAAATTCAAATGAAAACTATTATCTCTAATTATAATATTTTAAATGACTCTTGTTGTAATATTGTAGCCTTTAATAATATTGTTACGACTCTACCTGTAGTTAATCTTAAGAATGTAAACTTAGATTCTTTAGCTTATGATAACCCAGAAATATTGAAAAGTCTTAACAATATAATCGAAAAACCTCATATTGTTTTATATCAAAAATACTATTTAGGTATTATGATTGTAATTATAATTTCTATTATATCTTTTATCATCTATAAACTGTATAAAACTGGCATACACAAGAGAATAATGAAATTCAGAGAAAATAAAAGCCCCGAAAATAATGACCATGAATTAGATGACATTAACCCCTCAAATATTAGTACGCGACCTTCTCTTCGAATCGGCTAACTTGCATTTCATTAGATAAACGTAAACTTCACTCTTAAAGGCGTAGTTTACTCTAAATCGGGGGGCTGTTATGGTTTCCAAATGTTAGGGAAAACCCTTATTTAACAGTAATATATTGATTATATAGATTTCTGTGTAAAATGCATAATCATCATTTTAGAGCTAGCATTACGTCCCACTGTCGTGGTACGTTAGTCCGAGCGCATCCGTAAAGCCGGTAACATCTCTGTCCTTGCGTCTGCCAGTTTGCCAAAAGTTCAAGTTCAACACCCGAATTGTGTCAAGGTTAAAGCCCTAAATAAAACTAACGTGTAACCAACAAAGTGCTTTTTTTTAAAAACCGTTTCTCGGGTTCCCGTATAACATTATTGTTATACCGCATATATTGTATGTATTTAGAAATATATAAGTATGTTTATCAGTTGTCTAGTACCCATAACACAAGCTCTGCTTAGCTTGGGACTAGACGGCGTTGTGTGATAGTTGTGGAATATTATATTATATTATATTATATATTATATTATTCAAACAACAGCCCATCTTAAATACATAAAGGAAAGCTCAATAAAACCAATTCACAAATTATTCCATTCAATGCGGAA
The DNA here is from genome assembly GCA_949319445.1 of Mythimna lalbum. NCBI lineage: Eukaryota > Metazoa > Arthropoda > Insecta > Lepidoptera > Noctuidae > Mythimna > Mythimna lalbum. The sequence goes on from OX439360.1 coordinate 17,585,567, forward strand.
GCATTATTAGGTACAATACATAATTGCCTAAACCATTGAAGCCAATACCACACAATTAACCGAATCGTTTACGGTTTTAATGAAGTCTTCCGAAACAGCGGAATTTATCGGAAACGAGAGCGCGTTATACCGGTTTCTGGCATAACATTAAATTTTAAACGGTTTAATGTGCAATTTAACTTTTTCGAAGTGCCGAAGCTTAGCGAAAAGAAGATTTATATGATTACTTCTGTCTTCCATTGATATAATGGAGTCGAGGTAGTAAGATTATTAAGGTATGTGTAAGATTGAAATAGAGTACTTACTGTCTATTTTTTTTTTGCTTTAACTACTTAATGATAAAAATCTATACTAATATTATAAAGAAGTAAAATTTTTAAGTTTGGATGTAGGGGGGTAATCTCTGGAAGTATTGGTTCGATTGCTAATATTCTTTCACCAATAGAAAACTGCTTTATTCTTGAGTGACATAGCCTATATTTTATGTACCTACGCCGGCGAAGCTGCGGGCAAAAGCTAGTATATTTTGCAAATAGGTTTGAGAACAGTGGACTTATGAGTTGTTGTACATCGTTGGCATGCACTTTTCTTGTGTGATATGTTTCATCTCTACTGCTCTCGAAACGAAGAAAAACATCTTGAGGAAACCGGCTTGTTCTAGAACCAAAATTTCGAAGACAGGTGACATCCACCAGACCGCACTGAGTTTTTTTTGATAATTCAAACTAGACGATGTTGGTGTTTCCTAGCACCACAACAAACTGAGAGACCAACGGCTCTTAAGTCCTTACAGAAACATATAATAGTCAAATTATAATGAGAACCAGGCAGATTTGTATCAGATATGATCTTTTGAGGAAAGAACCACACAGATTCTGCGGACCTTCTAGATATTAAACCTTGGAGATGGATCATTTTAGGAAATATGAGTACAACATAGCATGGAAGAGTCGTTCGATGTTTTTTTATTAAGGTGGGAAGTCAATTAAGATAATCAAGTCATCAAGTCAATCAAGTTGACTTCGGAGGAGACCACGACCCTTGAAAACAAAGGGTAACTGAAAGAACGTACGGGTTTTAGTAAATAAAAGTCTGACACTCCGTTTCTCTCCATCCAGTGTGGGTTTATTTGATGATTTCCTAAACCAAAAAAGTGTACCGTATAAGCTAGAATCATGACCTGAATTATGAAATAGGAAACTGTAGTGTTAGTATACTTGTAGTTGTGTATGTTGTAGTGTTAGTTACTCGAGTGTAGTTGGCAGTGACAGTTGACAGTTGACCGTTGACGAACACCGACATGTTGGACCAAACTGCTGGTGACATAACGAACCAATGTGTTTACGTGTCAGCGCGTATACTACAGGAACTATACGTTTTTTACAGCTATATATTCAACCTTAATACGACCCCCTATAATTGGCTTTCCTAAGATAGACAGAATTTCCGCCTAGTTTAGGAAAGGGAGTTCTACGACCCACTTTATACTGAGTGTACTGTTTTTCTCTATTTAGTGAAGACTACTTGCCTTGTACAAGCTATCTATGAAATTAATTATTTTTGTATGTTAATTTATCTTAGGACCTTGAGGTTTTGGACCTTTGGAAAGCGTACGAGGAGCCGAAACCAATTCGAAGAGGCCCTTTGAGGCGCTTTTAATGGAACGTGGTAACAACCGATGATTATTCCTGTACGCGCTATGCTAGTGCATCCAAGGACAACCCCCAGCATTATTATTATTTGATATAATTTCCGATATTTGTGCAGGTGAAATCGCTGGCAATTTGAAGCTATACATTTCATCGTTTTAATCCCGTGGATTGTCGATCCGGTGCATGGAACACTATCAATTGATAGTGTTAAAATAAAGTACTTTTTTTTTAAAACTCGTATTAACTTACGCATGTACGAAATCAATTTCTTTAAGAAAACGTTAGCTGAGCGAGTCCAATGACCTGTAGGTAGTAGTCGGCGTTGCGTATTAACTACCTACAGGTCATTGGATGTACCGATCGACCCTCCACGGTATTAAAACGATCAAATTTTTGCGGTGTATAGCATACTGTATTGTATGTATGTAAGTATAGGTAGATTTAGACTCTTTTGTCAGTTTTCACGCGAGTTTGAATTTCAAATGATTCAATAGACTTTGATTTTATAACAAGGGAATGGTTCGCATTGATTGCGGCTTTTTGTTATTGGTGGGTGATGTCAAAGAGTAAATTCAATAAACTAACAAATATTTACCTGCGAACGTGCCACGTATTTATGTGGTTGGTTAACAAGCGGTTGGAACCAATTTGCTACATCTAAACTAGGTTTACTAACAACTAGAAAACAAATACAAACTGATAGCTATTGTACAAGCTTTTATTTAGTCTTACTGACCCGATGTTTCTGTCCAAATCTTGCGAATTAATGACCCACTTCCCGGTTACCGATTGAGCTGAAATTTTGCATGCACGTTTTCTAGGTACCTACTTCCTTTTTTTTTTTTTCTGTCGACGGGGAAAATCATCATTAACAAAACCCGCTCTTGGGTGGAGCGGGAGACAGTATCAGAGTCTTACTGACTAAAAACCCCGCGCCGTTCCTTCTAGCCTTCATACCGGGGCTCTAGTTTCCTTTCGGATAACCCCGACCCCGGTAGGCTTCGACCTTATGTACCTACTTGATTCTTCATTATATGTTTGTTGTCTAAATAAACAGGTTTTCTTTCTTTCTTTCATCATTTCAGCCGATACACGTCCACTGCTGGACATAGGCCTCCCCCAAGCGTCGCCACAACGAACGTTCCTGTGCGTCTCGCATCCATCGGTTTCCCGCAACCTTCACCAGGTCATCAGACCACCTTGTTGGAGGCCTTTCAACGTTGCGTCTTTCGTTTTTCTCTCTTTATAAGTTTTTTTTTTTTTGTAAAATAAGATACAATCATCCGCTAATCCAAAACGCCGAGACACAGAAAAGCGTAACCATAAGAAGAAACAATAATATCCTAAGTCGTAACTAAAACAACTAAACCTCTAAACCCAATCCAGTTTTTACTGCCCAGTTCCGTTCAATCTGTCCCTCAAGACATATAGCCGTATTTTTGGCCAAAAATATTTCGAGATAAGGCAGGATGGTTCTAATATACATTACATGCTTGGCTGACCGAGGCAAATTCTACCCTATTCATACGTATTTAAAATTTGCACGCATAGGTTCACTCTTGCTTTCATATGCTATACGATTGTGAGCCAAAGATTACAACGGGATCGAGATAGGTCCCTTAATATTTTATGAAGAAATATTGAGGGTTGGGGTGTGGTACAAGGTGTGAGAAGCTAGAGGTTTGATGTCGATAAAAAAATATTGGAGAAGATTTGGCTAATGAGAGGTAAGGCAAAAGAAAATCACTTATATTAAAAGGTATATTTTTGTGTGAAAGGAACTCTACATTGGTAGACCACCTATAAAAAAGCACATAAGATACTTTTTTTATCTGTCCCCTTGGAATAATTTTCTGCTATCACGTGGGTGTAGCAGCAGGCAGCAGCTAGTTAAACTAATATCATAAAAACAAAAGTTTTAAACTTGTACACGGGTAGACAATTTGGTAGAACTGTTCATAAGGTACTTTTTATCGTGAGAGTATGTTTTCTTATGATAATTTTCTACTTTCATGCGAGCGATGCCACTGGCAGCAATTAGTATTGTACGCATGTTTGTTCCTTCTTTGCATTCAAATTATATCTTGGAATGAAAACAGGTATGAAATGTAAAACTTTGACAGGCCTGTTCTGCCGTGCTTATGAAAAACGCATTAACTAGGATTTGAACACTTTCGAGAAAACCGGGCCTAAAGTTTTTATTTTTATTTTTGCTGTAACTTCAAACTAATTTGTCCGATAAGTATATGATCTATGTACCAAATAAAGAATAAATTGTCCAAAATGTATTTATAGAAACATATATTCAAAATATAGTAAGGTATAACATATAATTTGAAAAAGGTACTTATCGTTAGCAGCCTCTAATTCGAAGAACTTACGTCGACTAGTCAAAAACGCATTAACTAGCATTCTTGATGCATATATGCTTAGTAAAACAATATAATGCGATTTTGTGTAGTCATTGTTACTCCAATCCTTCATTATTGCACCCTATAAGTGCAACAACATCATCACTTGATGCGTTTATATTATGCGTAGTTTTTCGAATTAGAGTAATAATAAAATGCAATTAATTTTATAATATTGTTTATTTGGGAACTTTTTATGTCTAATAATCATGGTAAAATAATAAAAATCAAAAGTGAGCTTCTTCGTAAAATATTATGAAATAAAATATAAAACTTGACTCAAATTAAACAAAATTGCAACTCCAATGCACATTAATTATAGTTTTTATGTATAAAACTATGGCACAGATTCATTTAAAATACTAAAATAACAGTAAAACATCTAAACAACATCGTTAAGGAAAACATCTACATCAGGGGCCCGAGTCTGCTATTTTTATAATTCGTCATTCCAACACGATCCCATTGTCATTTTGCTAAAAGTTCGTAATCTGCTAAATCATAATGATCGATCATTGATCGGTCAATGGTCTCGTCATAGAGTGGTGGTAGAATGACAATATCGAGCTTATTAAAACCAATAACTGCACAATAACGTTCTAATAGTAGGTTTCTGATCAAAACAACTGTCAAAAGTTTTTCAAGTTACCGCATTCGTCAGATATTCATTTGTCAATATGTACGAGATTACCTTTTTAAGTCACTTCTTTCAATGAAGTGTCAGTGGTTGACCATTGGAAAGTCATTATGACGCCATTATATTAGTAGATTACCAAAACTTGTCAAAATCAACAATTATGAAGTCAATGATAGACCATTCTGACACTATTGTAATAGCAGACTTGAGGCCCAGGTATAAAACAAAATATTGCAGATTTGTTTATCTAAAATAGGAACTTTACTTACTTATCTTAATTACTTTATCTTTTATAATTCTAAATAATTAGGTTAAACCATAATTATACACACACACACACACACACGAACGAGCTACATACACATAAACACATGCCCATGTACACACATACTTATACGCACTAACAACAATATTATCAATGCATCAAACAACAATACTAACAATGCATCAAACAACAATATTAACAACGTTTTTTTATTTATTTATTGAGGGATAACAAACAGCTACAACATAAAGCTTATGCATATAAATAATACTATAAGTAAGTGGTAATGTTGCAGCCAACTGCGTTATCCACAGATTAAACATAATTGAATTATAAAACTAACGTTATCAAAACATAAAACAATCAGGTTAGAAAATTACTAAATTATAGATATTTCAAATAACTTACCGCGTATTTTTTTGAATCAACAAACGTGGGTCTAGCTTGGTGGTAGCGCCGCGACTGCGGGTCGACACTAGGCATGGGTAATTCCGGACACATCTATATCATCGGATATATATCCATAAGCGGATACATATCAACTCCTTCCCGTTTATAAAAATCCATATATCCTTTATCCAAGTAACTCCGACTCACTCCGAGTTCTGACCGAGTCCGAACTGAATGAATGCAAGTCTTTCCGAACCGAACGATGAGCGACACTGACACTTGGGTGTGTTTATGACTCTAAGCAAAAAAAAAGCGCTGTAAGAAAAAAAAGTTTGCTTCTGTATTAAAGCAATAGAGAACAGCTTAAGGGATAAAAAGGATCAAATGTAACTGTTTAAGAGTTTTCTATTATTGTTTACGTTTATACTTTTTACAATAGTATTTGCAACTTTTGAGCTAAATTACGTGTTTCCTCGTCATGAGTGATTTTGTAAATCTTTATTTTGTAAATTAAAGATATTACGTTGATGACTCGTTATTTGTTCGTGAACATTCTGTAAATAACTGTTACCTATTTAATAGTTAAGTAATTAAAGTGCAAAAGTGTACTAGACTATTTTGTAAATAAACTTTTTAGGAATTATTTATCTATCCTAGTCCCCTACATATTCTCGCTCCACAAAGTTACTTCACTCCCGGATATATTAAGCGGATATGGATATATTAATCGGATATATATCTATACTTGGAGTGATATTCTACATATCCAATCTTTTAACGGACATAGTTAGCCCATGCCTAGTCGACACCCGAACTGCCCTTACCCTTCCCCGCTAACACCCGTGCACGGTCCGCCCAGCCAGTACAAGCCCTTAAAATAAACGCACTAACACCCGACGCGACGTACGTGATACATAGTTTAAACGCACTATCTTGTAAAATTAGTGCGCTTTATTATGTACGGGAATTAAATCTAGTCGTGTAATCCTAATAATAGATGCATTATCTCAAATTAATGCAATTATTATAAGTATGCCGCCAATATTGACCCTTACGATTGCTAACAATAAACGCATCAACTTAAAGATAATGCATTTATGACTAGTCAACCTATCATTATTAGAATAAAAGCTTGTTCTATCTATAGTTGATGCATTATTCAGAAGTAAAACTGGTATAAAAGTCTTAGATAGTGCGTTTATAAAATCTGAAAAACCGGGATATTATGAATTTCACAAAAAGTTACTTAAGCAAATTTGTAGATCTCGTTTTCCTGATTTCAAATATGTATAGAACTCATTTTACTCAAAAATCGAGTTGATGCGTTTTTCATAAGCACGGCAGTGTTGGTCTAGTGGTTAGTGGCCCTGACTGCTATGCCAGAGGTCATAGATTCGATTCTCACCCAGGACAAAATGATGAACATGATCATTTGTTCTGTGTCTGGGTGTAATTTATCTATAATATATATTATGTATGTATTTAGAAATATATTTAACACAAGCTCTGCTTAGCTTGGGACTAGACTGCGTTGTGTGATAGTTGTGGAATATAATTAGAAAAAAAGAAAAAAGTTTTTTTTTGTAGCTGTGGTATACTTACTGCTAAGTCACTGCCCAATGGTATAGCTGGCGAGGCTTAAGCCTTTTCAAAAATTTTGGAGTTTTGTGTATCTTCAGCACCATTCAGTTCTTCAGCCAATATAATCCTTCAATTCCAAACACAAGTCACCCGATCGCAGTTTTACGCACATAACCTTTCTGAATTGAAAAAATCAATCAGAAAAATAAAGTCTGGTTTCACATATTTGTTTTAATTAACCTGAAACGCTTACATACAAAAAGAGATTTATTTGCACACTTTACCGAATACTGAACACGCTGTTTGCGTAAGGGTTTAAAAAAAAACACGTATTTTCATGTTTTTTTAAAACCCTTCAAGGTTTATGAAAAAAATCGTTGTCATTCAGAATCTCGATTGAATATGCAAGGCTTATAGATGTACTTTTATTGTATTTTTATATGACTACATCAAGGAGGGCCAAAGTTTATGTAAAATAGCAGATATTTAGAGGTCTTTATTGGATTCATTTTACACAAATTTTTATTTTTATTTCTTACTAGCTTTTGCCCGCAGCTTCAACCGCGAACATAAAATACCCTCTCTATATAGTCACACAGGAATAAAGCAGCTTTCTATTGGTAATAAAATTTAGCAAACGGACCAGTAGTTCCAGAGATTACCTCTTAAAACAAAAAAAAAACTTTACCTCTTTATTATAAAAATAGATAGAAGCCTAGATAATATCCGCAAGATATCTGTGTATCCAAAATATCTGGAGAAAGGTGTTTAATAATATCAAAATCACGTAAAAACGGTTGTATGGAAATGTACCTCGAGTTGGCCGCTCTTAAGGTGGTGCATCATGACTCACATTTTCACTGTTTTTCATAGAACCGCTCAAAACTGATTATGACGTTGTTACACATTTTTCATTAGATATTTTGGAAACACAGTATCTTGTGGATATTATCTAGGTTTCTAAAGAAACCAATTTCTAAATTTGTGTAAAACTAACCCAGTAAAAACCTCAGAAAATGACCTATTTTGTATGAACTTTGTCACTTCATAATTTGCCTAAAAATTAAAAAAGTCAAAAAAGTAATCCTCTAGAGACCTTGCAAATTTTATTAAGATTCTAAATGATGACAACATTTTCCAAAAAAATTCAAGGGTTTAAAAAAAACAGCTATTTCCTGGAGCAAGTTTTGTGAAATTTTCGAGTAAATCTCGGAATTACCGAATACTAACAGAGTTTCCAGGCGTTATCTCTCTTTTTTTGCGTTGCCTTTTCGTCAAACATCGCGTTGGATTGCATTAAATGAAGTAAAAAGCTTTTAAACCATTTTCGATGTACGATAAGCGAGTGGAGAAGGACCCTCTTAAGATTTTAGCTTTCTACATTTGTGAAACCAGCGCATGTTATAATCCATGTTTTCAAATATTTTTTTTCATGTTTGAATTAGAAATTTATATAAGTATATTTATCAGTTGTCTACTACCCATAACACAAGCTTTGCTTACCTTGGGACTAGACGGCATTGTGTGATAGTTGTGGAATATTATTAATTCATTTTTAATGTAATTTGTATGACAGTTAATCTATTTCAAACTTCGAATTAGGCCTTGGAGCAAAAAAAAATTGATGTAAAGGTACGTATAGAAAAAACGTAAACAAACTACTTTAAAAGAATTACACGTAACTACCAAATAATTTTGTTTGGAATTCGTAGTGGTTTCAGTTTAATAATGACTTATTTTTCCAACTACATCCTATTCAACTTCAAACAAGGTGATTAATATTCCTAATGTGCTTATGTTTTAGGGTCATTGTAACTTTTTATTCCGATATAACACTTCAGGCAACAATAGCCTTTATAACTTCGAAGTTTTGGTCATTAATGGGCTGTAAAAACTTTAATTTTAGTCGGAAGTTTTTTTTATGTTCCGTTGGGACATTATAAGTAAAATGAGATGAATATATTTGGTTTTTAATTTGGATTGGAAATTCATTTCTATCTTTGTCTAGAGCCGTGAGATTTTTTAAAAGAGTTACCTTGGCTCTGGAATGCAAAGGGTAATTGAAGAAACACAGATTAGTTTTATTCAGTAAAAGTCTGACATTCCCTCACGTTCCGTCTAGAAGTCTCAACCCAAGAAGGAGATGTAAGTAAAATCGTAGGGGGCCCAGCAGGGTCAATGATTACTGGGGCCTTGGGTTGTGCGAAAAGGAACCCCGGGGCTCTGGGACGAAGGCCAAGAATATAGGAGTGGGTTCTAGTCAGTAAAAATCTGACACTCTCTCTCGCTTCACCCAGAGCGGGTGGAATTATTTGTTGACTTTTCACCACAAAAAACCTATCTTGGAATTTTTGTGAAATGGTTGATCAAAACAAAAATAACGTAACCTGGTTGGCCCGGTTAACCTAACCTAGAAGAAATCTAAAATGTGAAACACCATCAATACCCCAGGCCTCTCCCATCACTCCTTAATTCATTAAACCCTAAGAGAATGCCAGCGTTCACGTACCCATTGTGTTTCTATTGTGTCTCTAATTATCACGATTGAAAGGTCAAAGGTGAACGCACACTTATCCGAACCGAACGCGCCGAACAAAACGAAAGAAAATTAATTTTAGAATTCTTGATTTGAAATCTGAAATCTGACACCTAACCGCACCGTTCGCAAATCATCCGAATCTTAAAGGAGTCGAGCATAAAAAAAATATTATGATTCGTTCAGCGCGTTTGGTTAGGATAAGTGTGCGTTCACCTTTAAACTAAAAGTAATTTAAAATTTATTTTTGAGAATGAAACAATTTCATATTTTGACCTGTTTGTATGTCATAATATACATGAATATAATATATTTATCTACGAAATATTAATTAATCAGTAGAACTATTTTATGAATATACATTTTCGTATTACTCGCACCTTTGTCACAAAATATATAGGTACAGAAGTCAATTTACATACAAAGCGCGCTCGAGCAACGCACACATAGACACTGCTCACGGACACGATATCTCGGTAGCGTCTCAGCCCGCACGTCGAACAATCTGGCTCAAACGCCATTAGTGTGCGTCCACCGAGCGTAGGTATAAAAAGTGAAGCACATACATGAGATTGTCTTCTGTTTTGTGCCTCTGTGGTGTCGAATTTAATCATTAAAGTCTAATGATAATGAAAACGATTAAGCCATTTATTTTTATGAGTGAATCAATAAAACGTGCCCTGGGTCAAGAGCCACTAAGAGGTAATTTCGGCAAAATCACTTCAGGAAGTTAAATCAGTTAAGTTGTTTGATGTGTCCCACAACTGAATCCCTTCCCAATCAATCAATTAACCCTTCGTTGCCCTTAGTGTGAAGTGCTAAAGTGGGGGTTGTCATTGATGATTTTCCTACCATAAAAAAGTACGTTAGTTATTTTTTTAGGTTTGGAAATCAATAACTCTTGAACATCGACCCGAGTTGTTTTTAAGCTCATTTTAGTTATTAATTCATTAATAAAAAATCACCATAATTTATCCGTAGTCAGCAAAACTTTGCAATGTCATTGACGTACCTGAAACAAGAAAAAATGCATTTGTAATATTCATTGATAAGTTTTTAATTAAAGTATATAAATGTGCCTTTTTTTAGGTGGGAAATCATCCAATGACACTTCACACTTCTCCCGCTCCGCTCTAGAGCGGGTGAAGTGTCAGGCAGCCGAGCCGAGTTGGTGCCACTACTTAAGTTTTTTTTTTATGTAAAAATTACTAAAAAGTGCAAAGTACCTACATTGAATTTTGGAAGTCGGTATTCCGCCCACCTCTAAGAGAGAAACGTCAGCTTTCCAGATTAAAGAGTTTTTGTTTATATCGAAAAATCATCAAATGTCAGAGAGGTAGTTTCAGACTATCACTGTCTAAAAACCCAGTCCTGTTCCTCAGCCTTATTAAATGTTCCTAAGTCCTACTACTAGGACTCGCGCCTCCCCTCTCTAGGAGAGAAAATTGGCCGTAATCCACCACGTGGGCCCAGTGTGGGTTGATGGATATCACGTGTCTTCAAATTTTTTATTCTAAGACGGTTTTCTCACAATGTTTGCCTTCACCGTTCAGTAGTAATAAAATAAATTACACAAAGTATTGCGCCTGCTTGTGTGTGAACCCGCGACCAACTACATACTTGTTAGTCGGAGCACTTACCACTGGGCCTCTCCAGCTCTTAATAAAAAAATTGGGTTTATCGATAAACGCCAGATTCTACAAATGCCAGATTCTATAAATGCCAGATTCTACAAATGCCAGATTCTACAAATGCCAGATTCTACAAATGCCAGATTCTATAAATGCCAGATTCTATAAATGCCAGATTCTACAAATGCCAGATTCTACAAATGCCAGATTCTATAAATGTTTCATTTTTGTTACAATTCCACTAAACCAAAAATAGTAACACAAATCCCAACCGCTCCCTCTCCTATCTTAAACTCAGACATTCGTTATCCCCCAGCGATGTCCACTGATTGAACTTAATAAATAGATATCCAAGAGTAAATACGTGCTTTTCTGTTATTTACGATAAAAACGAACACAATGAAATTACCGGCCGGCATTGTTAGCTAGCCGCTCCGTTTTACGTACCTACAATATGCTCGGCGGGTCTGTTTATTGTTGAAGTCGGAGGTCATAGATTATGTAATGTAGTATATAGACAGGTCGGTTCATAAAGTTTCTTAAAATAAATAAATGGGTCGTTTTTCCAAGCTTTTATTTAGTTTCACCTGTCCCGATGTTTGTCTGTCATCAAATCTTGTAAATTAAATTTGACCCACTTCCCGGTTACCGATTGAGCTGAAATTTTGCATGCATGTGTATGTGTCAGATTACAATGCAATATTATTATGATTTGGAGCTGGTCTGATGATGGTATCGGAAGATGGCTACAGGAACTCGTCAGTTAAAGGATACAACCCCGTCGAGTTTTGATTCGTATGATTCGTTATGATGAGTATTAATTATATAAGAATTATACCGTGCTGTAAAAGCTTGCTATGAAAAAAATATTTTCATTAAAAACTTGTTTATTCAATCGTCAATCGATCAGTATTTCTGTTTTGAATGAATTGTTATTTCTTTACTGGGTAATTTGGGAATAAGGTTTATTGTAACGTTCTTTTATCCTTATCTATATCTACACAAGCGATAGTTTGATTATATGTGTTTTTGTTTGTAGGAGGTAATCTCTGAAAGTACTGATCCGATTGCTAAAATTTTTCATTGATAGAAAGCTGCTTTATTCCTGAGTGACATAGGCTATATGAATGCGGGCGAAGCCACTGGCAAAAGCTAGTATTTTATATAATTGTGAATTTATTAATAAAACAATTGTAAGGTTTGATTATTTTAGCTTCTTAATAAGATTCTAGAGAGGATGTATGTCTAAGTCCGTAATAACAATAACTATTCGTATATATCCGGTAATCATCTGGACCGAGCCCGAATGATCAACGGCGCCAAATGATCCAAGAAATGTCAGCAAAACCATAGTGGCCCAGTAGGCTCAAAGCCTACTGGCGCCACGGGTTAACTTCTGAAAGGGAAACCTAGGTGTGAACATAGGTGTAGTTTTAGTCAGTAAAATTCTAACACACCCTTTAGCTCCGCCCTAGAGCTGATGTTATAATAATTTTGCATTGTCATCTGATTTACACATGCATGCAAAATTTCAGCTCAATCGGTAACTGGGAAGTGGGTCAAATTTAATTTACAAGATTTGATAATAGACAAACATCGGGATAGGTGAAACTCAATAAAAGCTTGTAAAATCAAAGTATTAGGACAAAAAAAACGTCGGTTCTTTAAATAGCCTGGAAGTATAGGCATTTACTGAAAAACAGAGGTAATTTCATCCTTTGTAATTAAAGAGAATCTTTCCTTATATTTCTAAGAAAAGGGTGGAAAAGGAAACCTCGGCGATTTGATCCAGGAAACGTCTACGTGTTCTGGAAACAATGAATTTAATCATGAGAAAATAATAGAGGAAAACCGTAGCATTTTCTATTTCGGTAAACAATATCATTAAATGTCATTATAGACACAGGTAAAAGATTTACTAACAATAAAATACTTAGTAATAATACTTGGTACTTATAACGCACGAATCACACTAATATACAATCTTAGTTTAAGTATATGCGAAACCCAAAACACGTGTCTAGTATTTTTATGTAGTGTCCTTGAATAAAATTTCAATTGTACTGTGAAAAATCACTAAGTTATAAGCTGGTTATGCAAGCAAAAATACATTGTCACCGGGTCATCCCGGCAACTGAGGGGTTGTTTTGCACTTGCACTTAGTGTCGGTGGTGTCCAACTTGTGACCTTTTTAAATATTTTTGGGAAAAAATATAATATCGTGTAAAAACTATTGGAATTCATTCAGTTACTGATTCTGCACAAACTGTATTCAGGTTTCACAATTAACCTAAAAATATTGTTGTATATTTGTAAGTTTGTTACTTCTTTACGCTTGAACGGCTGAACGGATTTGTATTATACTAATACTTTTGTCCTGGGAATAAGAGTCATCTTCCGATTAGGACGATTTTCTGGTGAAAGACATTTATTTTGCAATTTTTTTAAGGTCCAAACAGTAAACATGTAACGGTCAAATCATATGAAAACCATGCAGGTTAGTGTCTGAGAAGGTCTATTGAGGAAAGAACCAAACAGATTTGCGTGGACCTGTCCAGTCAGTGCATTTGTCAGTATTTGTATCTAATAGAGAGCAGTGGTGGCCGAGTGGTAATGGCCCCGACTTACGAGTTGTAAAATTTGTAACTACATATGTACTCAACTCTGCGGTTCCTTGAAACCGCAGAGTTGAGTACATATGTAGTTTTGATTTCAACTCGATACTTCCGTACATTCCCGAGATATAAAGGGTTTTGACAGACGGACAAACAGACGGACAGCAAATTGATCCTATAAGGTTTTCGTTTTTTCCTTTTGGCGTACGGATCCCTAAAAGTGTTCCAAAAATGTTGTGTATCGCAGAAAATGTAATATTTCCAACATTTTTTAACACAGTTTATTTTTTGTCAATCGACAGGATTTGACGTTAACATGCATAATGAAATAAAAATGTAAAAATCGCGCTGTCACTGGTGCGTTGGGGAAAAGATAAATATCATTGGTTTCGTGTCGAATAGATTCCTCGCAACGATGGAACCCCACGTATTCATAAATAAAATCAGAAGTTCTCCTCATGTCGTAGAAATATGATCTTATGACAGATATTTTTGGGGCTTTCGAAAGATATATTGGACTGTATTAATGTATAAGAGAAGTGAAGATAACGTTGTTCTCGCATTTCCCTCATTTTCACTGGCCTGTTGGTCTAGTGTTTAGTGGCCCTGACTGCTATGCCGGAGGTCGTGGGTTCGATTCCCAGGACCAATGTTTATGTGATGAGCATAATCATTTGTTCTGCGTCTGGGTGTATTTAATCTATAATATGTATGTATTTAGAAATATATAAGTATGTTTATCAGTTGTCTAGTACCATAACACAAGCTCTGCTTAGCTTGGGACTAGACGGCGTTGTGTGATAGTTGAGGAATATATATATATATTTGTAGGTGTAGTAAGAGGCTTGAAAGAGATTTCGTCAAGACGTATGTAGGGAAGATCAACATCATCGTCATTTCAGGCGAAAGGCGTTACTGTTTGACACAAGCCTCCCTAGATGTCGCCACAAGGACCGGTTTTGTGCGTTTCGCAAACATTGGATATCCAGGATCCTCAATAGATCTTCGGCCCACTTTGTGGAAGGCTTTTTTAGTCTTCGCCGCTCTAGAAGTTTTCAGCCACATCGACCGGTTTTGAGCCCTGACCATTGCCACTAAAGTATGGCAATTCTTCGGGCTATGTCAACAGCCATGGTTTTCGTTACGGATATCTTCATTTCTGACGCGATCACGTAAGGAAAGATGTCCGCTGTTGTTCGCCACAACGATTGGTCCTGTGTGCCTGGCATACATCGGATTCCCAAGACCCACACCAGGTCATCTGTTCACCTTGTGGGAGGCCTACTAACGCCGCGTGTTCCAGCAGCCGCCAATGAAGCCGCCACTCCAGAATTTGGCAGAAGCTATTATTAATTGAATAAACACTGATATCAAAGGTAAGCAATCTCCTCATTGATTTTAAGCAATGGTCTCGTATTATTCATGAAAAAACCTTTTAAAGCTATTAATTTAAAATACTGATTTCGCGTTTTATTTATAGGTAATCTCAATACTTTTAGCAAGATTAATCTTCAGTTACTTTCATGTTTCCGGAACGGAGAAATTACGCAATTTAAATACTTCTTAATGGACGTTCTAATATTCCGAGAATTACTTCGAGCGTGATAAATTATTATTTTTACATTTAACTTAATTGTTCGCTTTTAAATTGTTTGATTGTTTGACAAGCCAAATTGTTTGATTGTTGTTTTTTTTGTACAAATTTCATGTAAAGATTCTTACAGACAGACAGACAGATGCTACAACGCATATTCACACCCACACACTCACATAATCGCCCTAATAATGTTTCCACTATTGAGACTCAGGCCTCCTCTCTAGGAGAGGGAATGGGCCGTAATCCACCACGTGAACCCAGTGCGGGTTGGTGAATGTCACATGTCTTCGAATTTTTGGTTCTAAGACATGCCAGTTTCCTCCCGATGTTTTTCTTCACCGTTTTGAGAGCAGTGGTAATGAAATAAATTACACAAAGTAATGCGCCTAGCAGGGTTTGAACCCGCGACCTACAAGTCACAAATCGGAGCCATTAACACTCGGTCAGACTGCTCTCGTTTAGTATGGTGCGACATAATAATATGCTTATCCAGGATATAGACTACGTGTGTGCTAAATTTTATCCAAATCCATTTCACTCTACGAGCGTGAAGTAGTTTTGAACAAACACACTTACAAATTTTCGCCTTTATAAGATTAGCATGACAGTGTGATTTCCACGACAAAATTCCAGAAGTTCACTGTCCAGCAAAATAAAGGAGTTTTATAATTTTTTTTGGTGGAAAAATCATCCAATGTTGTCCCCCGCTCTTGGGCGGAGCGGGAGATAGTATCAGACTTTTACTGACTAAAAACCCACTCCTGTTCCTTCTTTGCCATTGCTCCAGGGCTCCAGGGATCAGGAGCTTTATACTTTCTTTTTCTTTACATGGAAGGTCAATCTTAGCCTCCCCGCATACGGGCCTCAAAAAAAACGCCGCATCAAGCTTCTTTTTGAGGCGGCCTTTTTTGTGGCTCGCGTGCGGCGGTGACACCATAAAAAAAAGTTTGAAGCCGCTTCAAGCTTCTCCGGCCACAAGCTGTCGCGCAATTCAGCGGTTTTTGCGGTGGCTTCTTGCTTTTCTTTGGGGCCGCTTTTAGCGTTTTTTTGAGGTCCGTGTGCGGTGACAGAAAAAGTCGAATCAGCGAGGGTTTGATCTTTAGTTATAGTAACACTGATAGCTCTCATATTATAATATAAAGAAAAAACTATGGCCCCTTTTGCTCCAATAAGCACGGACTAAAAAGGGAGGATTCGAGCGGAATTTCTTCTAATAAATAAACACACATGCCCCAAATTTTTATACGAAAAACAGCTTTGACTATAGTTTTGTAAATATTTGATCCGTTTAACGCTATGTGGTTCTTTGTGAATGATTTGTTGTGAATCTGGTACACAAAGGAATATGAGAATATTAAGAACAAATTGATTTTGTTTATTACCCATTACACGATTTTATTTGGGCTTGCGTGACTTTCCTGGAGCTATGGGCTGCTTGCTGTTTGACCGTCCGGTAACTGTCGTCGATACGCAGTTGATAGGCTCCCATTTTTACCCCTTAAGTAACAGAACCCTAAAAAAGTCCTGATCAAGCCCTCAGTATATATATCATACTAGCTTTCCGCCCGCGGCTTCGCCCGCGTGGACTACAATTTATATCGCGCGGAGCAGAGACTCGTGCTCAGCAGTGGAATTACAGGTAGCCTATGTGTTATTCCAGTGTCTCTTCTACCTACCTACCAAATTTGATCTAAATCCGTTCAGTAGTTTTTGTGTGAAAGCGTAACAGACAGACAGACAGAGTTACTTTCGCATTTATAATATTAGTAGGGATAGGGATAAAATCTACCAGAGACAATAAAAGCAGTATCATTGATGTCTGTAATAACGCCGGCCCTGAAGCCACAGACAAAATTAATGGTATATTCGATTCCACTTCTTCTTCTTCTTCTTCTTCTTTTCGTGTCGATTTGACTCAGATTCTGTCCGACCAATACTTTGCCACCTGGACAGCTCTGTCGTTGGCCTCGTTCAGATCGTTCGATTCCACTAAAAGTATAATACGTTAACTTAATGTCACGACAATTTGGGGAACCAGACGTTTTCGTGGATTTCTATGAAGCCAGGCCGTGGCCTCGAAGTCGGCCTCATTGAATTCGTAATTATTTTTATTCTGTTATTATTTTATATGTAGTGGGTAATTGGTTCTTTGTTAATAATTTGGCATAGAGTGTGATTTTTTAGGACTAATTCTGTGTATACCACGTGTTACGTTAAATTCGCAAAACCTCAGACACCCCAAATGATTCTTAATTCGATTGACCTAATTATATGAAAAAAAAAACATTTAAAAAAATTAAAGGTTTTAAGCAGTTTTAGTTTGTTTAAAATTCATATTATTATCTGCATTGAAATAAGAACTTTAATTATATCGTGTATGAGAAAATTTGATTGGATTACAACTATTTGTGTTTGTTTACCTATTTCAGTGGGTTTGCACACGTGTTACGCGCACCACTATAAAGGAAAGCGCTGACACCTAGGCACGAGGCAGCGCGTGCGCACCTACGTCATCGCCGCTGTTGCCACCGAGCGCAATGGGGGAAACTGCTGACACAGACCACGAGGCCCGAAGACACCGTCTACGTGACCACGGCCGCGCACTTCGGATCCAACCTCGATCGAGTCAATTTACTTGTCTTTCTTATAATTATAATTGTAACTTTTATTTCTATTAAATTAGTTTATAAAATAAATCGGTTTTTTTTGAGTATCCCGGCAGTAGCCTACGTAATTGGCGCAGTCGGTAGGATACCCGGGTCGTACTTGCGATATCCGCCTTGTCGCATCGCGTTCGCTACGATAGACTTTCAACGTCGTACCGGGTTATCTTGAAGAACGGGACTACGCCGGAGATCCAGACATCGATCAGCTCAACGAAGACCAGATATGTTAATGTAAGTACGCTGAATTTTTTAGTGGTTGCTTACTCCCTTCTTGTGTTTAGTTTTCAATTATATTTCCAACATTTTTCGTCCACACAGATCAAATTACTCTAGGTTAGTTAGTAGTAGAGATAGAAGTATAGATTCGAGACGTAATATTATAAGTCCTGAGATTGAACCTGATATGGCCGACTTAGATAACATATTCAAGGCCCTCCGCCTAGTTCCCGACTTTGACGGGAACCCGCACGTGCTCACCAGGTTCATCAAATTGTGTGACCAGATAGTGAATTCATATATACAGGATGGACAGCCGGAGATAAATCGATTGGCGCTCGTAAACGGCATATTAAATAAGGTTACAGGGCCTGCAGCCCGTTTGATAAACTCCAACGGTGTACCTCATGACTGGGTAGGCATACGTAGCGCTCTTATTAATAACTTTGCTGACCAACGAGATGAAACCGCTCTCTATAACGATTTGGCTTTACTTACGCAAGGTTCTAGCACGCCACAGGAATTTTATGAGCGTTGCCAGAATCTTTTCAGCACCGTCATGACGTATGTTTCATTGCACGATACATTGGAATCAACCATTGCAGCTAAACGCGATTTATACCGTAAACTGACTCTGCAAGCCTATGTCCGAGGGCTAAAAGATCCACTAGGCGCGCGTATTAGATGCATGAGACCAGAAACCATCGAGAAGGCGCTAGAGTTTGTGCACGAGGAGAGTAACACTATGTACTTGCAGAGTAGGAATGATAGTTTATCAGATAGGAAACCTTCAATTCGGATGCCACCAAATCAACAGAGTGAATTTAATTTTAAACAGCCCGTCCCCCCAAATAATATGCATGCCCTAGTAAAAGCCAACTCTTTAAATATGCCGGGTCCGTTCCGACCACAAGGTCCGCAATTTATTCCACGGCCTTTACCAGCCCAGAACCAATTTAAAATGCCATTTTATCCATACAATATGCAACCACGTGGCCCGACTCGCACACAGCAGATATTCGGCGCACCGCCTAACAACAATCAAGGTGCTGGATTTAGGATGCCTCCGAGGAACCCTAATCCACCGAACAATTTTCCTAGACCAATGATCGGCGTTAGCCACTTTGTACCCAGGCCCCTGCCTGCCTCCAACAGCTGGAACTGGGCCCAACAGGGTAACCCACCACCTTCCAACTATCTTAAGAGCCGCGATGTCAACGTGAACGATTGTTCGAACTATGTGGAAGACCTTTATGACCCCGACCAATATGACTATTATTATTGCTTAGACTCCTACAACTACGTCGACTACACTTACTACGACGACTGTTCTTATGATTACGTTGGACCGCAACCAACCGACGGGACTAACGACAGGGACAAACCGGGTACCATTGACCAACAGCAACCCTCGACTAGCCAGGATTTTCAGAAGGTTCCGAAGTCCGACAAATCAGGATAGAATTAAACTTACAAACTCAAAGGCAATTACCATATATTCGAATCCATAACCCCCCACTAAATCTTCTTATAGATACTGGTGCAAACCAGTCATTTATCAGTCCAGAAGCAGTTCAAAACTATTTCCCACACATACCTCTTAACTATGACCCATTCGAGGTTACTAACGTTCACGCCACAAGTAGAAATGACTACTCCATAAATCTACAATGCTTCCCTGAATTCGGTGATACAGAACCGATCAAATTATTCATTTATAAATTCCACGACCGCTTTGATGGTCTGATAGGAATGGACTTGCTTACCAAATGGGAGGCCAAATTAGATTTGAAAGATCTCACATTAATAACCAAATTCGCAATAAATCCTATTCAAATTTACAACTCGCGAAATCTAAACCTTTACGAAGAGATTATACCATCCAAAAGCTCTAAATTAATTCGATTACCCGTTAACGCACCTGATGGTGAAGCTTTTATAGAGGAGCAGATCATTTGCAATTGCATCATATCCGAATGCCTGACTACCGTTACTAACAACCGCGGTATGGTTGAAGTGACAAACCCAACTAACAACGATATAATCTTTACATTAGACCACGCTACCCAAGCAACGTTATTCAATGTTGAGTGCAGTAGCACTGAACAAATGTCACCACGCGCTAAAGATGTTACATCTCGATTGCGAACCGACCACCTAAACGAAGAGGAAAAAGCAAACCTTTCGGCATTATGTTCAAAGTACGCTGACGTTTTTTATATTGAAGGCGAAACTTTAACCTTCACTAACAAAGTAAAGCACAACATTAGAACCACTGATGAAATACCGATTTACACAAAAAGTTATAGATACCCATTCATTCACCGTCAGGAAGTTAGTGATCAGATAGAAAAGATGTTAACCCAAGGAATTATTAGGCCATCTGAGTCTGCATGGAGCTCACCAATTTGGATTGTTCCAAAGAAAACAGACGCGTCTGGAAAACAGAAATGGCGCCTTGTCGTTGACTTTCGAAAACTTAACGAAAAAACAATAGATGACAAATACCCAATCCCGAACATAACCGACGTCCTAGACAAATTAGGCAAGTGTCAATATTTCACCACCCTTGATTTAGCATCAGGCTTTTACCAAGTTGAGATGAATCCCAGCGACATTCCCAAGACTGCCTTTAACGTTGAACATGGGCACTTTGAATTCCTGAGAATGCCCATGGGCCTAAAAAATTCTCCTTCCACGTTCCAACGAGTGATGGATAATGTTCTCAAAGGGCTTCAAAATGTCATATGTCTTGTATACCTCGATGACATCATTATATTCAGTACTTCTCTCCAGGAACACATGAACAACCTGGAGAAAGTGTTCCAAAGGTTACGAGAATCCAATTTCAAAATTCAACTAGACAAATCAGAGTTCCTAAAACTTGAAACCGCATATCTAGGCCATGTCATCAGTACCGAGGGGATAAAGCCTAATCCCGAAAAAATCGCAGCTATCCAGAACTACCCCATACCTAAAACACCTAAACAAATCAAACAGTTTCTCGGACTTCTCGGTTACTACCGAAAATTCATCCCGGACTTCTCCCGAATTACTAAACCTTTGACAC
The DNA here is from genome assembly GCA_949319445.1 of Mythimna lalbum. Lineage (NCBI taxonomy): Eukaryota > Metazoa > Arthropoda > Insecta > Lepidoptera > Noctuidae > Mythimna > Mythimna lalbum. Next base: position 17,606,834 of record OX439360.1, read on the forward strand.
ATTGCCTAAAGAAAGGAAAAAGGATAACTCTAGACTCAGACTACATTAACTGTTTTGAAAAGTGTAAGACCCTGCTGACAAACGACCCCATCCTTAAATACCCCGACTTTGACAAAGAATTCATACTTACTACAGATGCCTCTAACTTTGCAATCGGTGCAGTACTATCACAGGGTACGATTGGTTCGGACAAACCCGTAGCATACGCTTCACGGACACTTAATGAAAGTGAAGTAAATTATAGCACAATAGAGAAGGAGTTATTAGCCATCGTCTGGGCAACAAAATATTTCCGACCCTACCTATTTGGACGTAAGTTCAAAATAGTAACCGATCATAAGCCATTGCAGTGGGTCATGAGTCTCAAAGAACCAAATTCACGACTAACTAGATGGCGATTAAAGTTAAGTGAATATGATTTTACCGTCATCTATAAAAAGGGCAAGCACAACACCAACGCTGACGCTCTCTCCCGCATCGAAATCCATAACGAGGAGACTAGCTCAATGATTGCAAACGCGACTGAGAGACCACCAACCCTGGACAATTCTAACACTCTGACAGCACACACATCCGACGAAAACCCCATACTCGACATACCCATTACCGACGAACCATTAAATAAGTTTCACAGACAATTATGTTTGACCGTCGTAGGTGACTTTAAAAAACGAACCACTGCAACTAAACCATTTGACACCCACACTCGAACATCCGTTCAGCTATCAGAATCAAACCTGGAAGAGGATCTGGTTAATGCAATAAAGGAATACGTTAACCCTAAGATTAAAACCGCTCTGTTAATAGATCCACCCCTTGCAATGTACAGGATAATCCCTCTCCTACAAAAACATTTCAAAAGCTCATCTATGAAATTAGTACTGGCTAAAAAGGAATTAGAAAACGTGAAAGAATATCTACGGCAGCAAGAAATAATTCGCCACTACCACGAAGGCAAGACCAACCACCGTGGCATCAACGAGTGCTTCCTAGCACTGTCTGTTAGATATTATTGGCCTAAGATGCGAGAACACATAACCAAATTCATTAACGACTGTACAATATGTGGGCAAGCAAAGTATGATAGGAACCCTATAAAGCAAAAGTTTAATATAGCACCTCCTGCCACCAAACCGTTCGAAATAGTACACATGGACAGTTTTTCAGCACAAAACGAGAAATATGTAACATTTATAGACGCCTTTTCAAAGTATGGTCAAGCTTATCTCCTACGAGATGGGACTGCAGTAAGTATAATACAAGCTTTATTAACTTTCAGCACGCACCATGGCTTGCCATTAACCATTATTACAGATCAGGGGACCGAATTCACCAACCAGTTATTCTCCGAGTTCTGCAAAGTGCACAAAATAATTCACCATCAAACACTAGCATACTCGCCAAACGCCAACGGAAACATTGAACGCTTTCATTCCACTATCTTGGAACATCTTCGTATTTTAAAACTAAAACACAAAGATGAGCCAGTCATACATCTGATGCCATATGCTATCATAGCGTATAATAGTTCGATTCATTCCTTTACACGTTGTAAACCTTACGACCTTATACTAGGACACACTGACCCTCGAGACCCGATGGACATAGACCTGACTGGACATTTACTACAACAATATACTGAAACCCATAGGGAACGAATGCAAAAAGTATATGAACTAATCAATGAGACATCTCTCGCTAACCGAACAGCGCTCATAGAGAGTCGTAATAAAAATCGCGAAGACGAGGTCGACTATGAGCCCGACCAGCAAATATTCATCAGTAATCCCTCTGCTAGTAGGTCCAAACTCGCACCCAGATACACCCAGGACACAGTCCTAGCTAATTTACCCATCCACATCTACACCTCCAAGAAAAAAGGACCGATAGCTAAATCCAGACTGAAACGTGTCCCTAAAACCAAGAAATTGTTGCAGGATACCCCTGATGCTGACGTTCAGCCTAACATGGGCGCAAGAGATTAACCTAGAACGACTTGACAATGGACCTGGACTGTTGCCCTTCAAATTAGGACCCATGCAACTCATCACTCATTACCACACATTCCTTCAGAACATAGAACTAACGCATATAGACAACAATATTAACGAAATACGAACTCAACTAGACAAAGCCTTAGAAAGATTAGATAACTATACTAGCACGTTATACGAGCTACAACTAGATAATTTGCATTCGAAATTAAATAAAGCTTCATCCCATCTTCAAAGCCTAAAGCCCAATCGTTTCAAGAGAGGTTTAGTAGACGGTTTCGGAACCGTAATTAAGAGCATTACAGGTAATCTGGATCACTCAGATGCCATTCGTTATGATAACGCCCTTAAGGCCCTAAATGATAACCAGCAGCAAATAGTTATTGAGCAAAATCATCATATTAGTCTAAGCAAAGATTTGATGAACGAGCATACAAAAATCATTACGAAACTGGTAGAGAATCAAGCACAATTAAATGAAAGTCTGCACATTTTACTTGACGCTGATAAGTATAAAAAATATAACTTAATAAAATTCGCAAAATTCTCGCAAATATTGCAAATAATTAGTAATAACGTAGATAGTTTATTAAGCGAATTAAGTAGGTTAGAGAACGCAATAGCACTTTCCGGTCAACCGCGAACTCATCATTCTATGCTAGGTACAGAAACATTAGGCAACATGATACGTAAATTAGGCACGATTTATGACAAAAACCAACTAATAGATTTAGAAATCAGGGAATATTATGATATAATGAAACCCTTGGCATATTATAGTGGTAACCAAATAGTCTTTGCATTTAAATTCCCCATAACGTCTCCACAAAAATTCCTCTTGTATAAGTTAGTCATTGTACCAAATAAAAATAAGCAAGCTATTATCCCATCCTTCCCATTCCTAGCAATCACTGGAAACATTCATGTGTACATAGAGGCAGAATGCCCGAAGGTAGCTTCAGAGTACCTCTGCGAAGAAAACCTCAACCATCAAATGAAAACCCAGCCAGACTGCATTTGCGACATCATAGGAGGGCGAACACCAGAAAAACCATGCAGCACAATCACCATCAGCCTAACAAAGCCAGCCATGGAAAAGTTAGATGATCGACGCTATGCTATCGTAATCCCGGAAGCAACACAAGTGCAACTAATCTGCGAACGAGAAGAATCTATGATCTTAGCCGGAAGTTTCTTAGCCACCATCCCACACAATTGCAAGATACGAACAGAAGAATTCACCATCGCTAACATTAACAACCACATCCAAGGACAGCCCATAAAAATAAGCAACGTGCCAACCGAAATAGAAGAATTAACCATGCCACCTCTAAGAATTAAGGCCATCGACTTGAAGAAGCTGCACAGCATCCAAGACAGAATAGAGTCACAGAAGCCAATCCACATAGAACCACCCTCAACAATTTACCATACGACAATCCCGTTTTATAGTACGATGATTGCCATGCTAATATTGGGAGCAATATTATCATACCGAATTTACATTCGCCGAAGAAGACAGATGAAAATTCCAGATGAAGCCACTTACACCGAGCCTGAAACATCTGAAGCCCGAAAAAGCCAACCAGCATCCCAGGATCCATCTAAGCTCTCGACGATATTTCATCTCAAAATCTGAAATAGTCGTCGATCTGAGGGGGGAGGTGTTACGCGCACCACTATAAAGGAAAGCGCTGACACCTAGGCACGAGGCAGCGCGTGCGCACCTACGTCATCGCCGCTGTTGCCACCGAGCGCAATGGGGGAAACTGCTGACACAGACCACGAGGCCCGAAGACACCGTCTACGTGACCACGGCCGCGCACTTCGGATCCAACCTCGATCGAGTCAATTTACTTGTCTTTCTTATAATTATAATTGTAACTTTTATTTCTATTAAATTAGTTTATAAAATAAATCGGTTTTTTTTGAGTATCCCGGCAGTAGCCTACGTAATTCACGTGATGGTTTAACCTATTCATAAATAGACAAGGTCGAAGTTTTTAACAAAGATTTTTTTTTTAAATTTAACCTATATTAAAAAGTGGTTTAATTGATTCTGTTCGTTATTCTGATCAAACTAATTTCAGGTTTTGCGCATTTAACGTTACACCTTTTATAAAAGTCTCACTGACTGATTCATCAACGCCGAAACTAAAGCCTAGAACGCTGAAATTTTGCACAGAAGTTCTTCAGAATTTTCCAAAATTCACCTCGTATAGGTGCCCAGTAGGGCCGATGCCCGCTAGGACCACGGCGGGCATTTACATCCTAGAACGCTAATAGCTGAAGGATTAGGTGGGGTTCAGACTGTAAAATCTGACATGCCCTTTTGCTCCATCTTAGAGCAGAAAAGGTCACAAGATTATTTTCCCATCTTCCTAAAAAAACTTTTGATTGATTGGTAGAGAATGCCTAAATCATTAAGTTTACCTTTGTACGATTGTTCTAAATCCTTACTAATATTATAAAAGCGAAAGTGAGTTTGTTTTTGGTTTGTTACGTCTTCACGCCTAAATGGCAAAACCGATTTTGATGAAACTTGATACACGGATAGACCATGTCCTAGAATAGGACATAGGGTACTTTTTATCTCGGAAGGATGTTCCCTTGGGATAACTTTCTGCTATCACGCAGGCGAAGCCGCTGGGAGCAGCTAGTCCTAAAATCAATTTAAATTTCTAGCGTTAACCGTAACCAGTGCAGCTGAGTATAACTTGCGCAATTTGTGACTAAAATATTTTTATCAATCACAATTACTAACTGCGAATAAAAATGGAAATTCCATGTTTGTTCCGACAAATATGGCAACCATAGTATCCGTATGATTCAGCGATTATAGCTTCAAAAAACAGCTGCATTGAATTAGGAGGTACGGCAGTGTTCACACTAAGGCAAGCAACAAAGTGGCACAGCCGTAACATTCTTTTCTCGAAAGAGTAGGTTTCTTCTAGGTAAGCGCGTTCCATCGTCGACCGTATCGTCGCTTTCCATCAGGTGAGACAGCGGTCAAGCGCAAACTTATCAAGAATAAAAAAAAACAGTTCAAACTATTTTCAATCCCCTACAACGCTCGTTGCATCGCATGTATATCACAATATGTATTATATTAAATTAAATTGTTTAGAGTTTTGATTGATTGTTTTAGTTGAGAGCAGTGGAAGTAGTGTGGTATAGGACCCCGATTTACGAATTGTAGGTCGCGGGTTCAAACCCAGCCAGGCGCATTACTTTGTGTAATTGATTTCATCACTGCTGCTCTCAAAACGGTGAAGGAAAACATTGTGAGGAAACCGCCATGTCCTAAAACAAAAAATTCGAAGACATGTGACATGCACCAACCCGCACTGGGCCCGCGTGGTGGATTACGGTCCATTCCCTCACCCAGAGAGGAGGTCTGAGTCCCAACAGTGGGATTATTATAAGACCGACTGTGCTATTCTAGATTGTATAGTCCAATTGCCAAGTCAATTTAGGTCGTCCAGGTCCCTTAAGCACGGAATGAATAAATTAACTAATTTGGTATTACATTGATCTCACAACTTTTTACGGCAGAACTGAGTTGCGTGCCTTCATTTTTCCACAAGTTATGTTTTTGAAGGCATTCGTATTTGGATTTCAAAGTGGATTTGTAAGCTGCAATTCGTTTAGGAAATGTTTCCTGACAGCAATTGTTTTGTGGATTCTATTCATTCAATTGGTTATTTGAAAGCAAAGCAATTGCTTTTCCTTTATTATTCTTGTTTACTTTTATTTATGACGTTTAGACGCTGCCATCGGTTTAGGTCGTGTGATTTTAGAAAATGATCACAAGGGAACATATATTGCCGGGATCAAAACGTGCTAATTCAGGACTTGGCCTACACATGTAACAGTTTTATCAAAATTTGTTTTATCTTTGGGGCATGAGTAATAAACACACACACTCACAAGCTTTCGCTTACTTTTTCAAACTACAGATTGATGGTGAGCTACGAGATAAGTATAGTGTGTTTCTATTGTTTTTTAAGTGTAGTAAATAAAGCATACGAGTATTTTCATTGCAACTATGAAAATATGCATTATTTACTACTCTATTAAGTCAAAGAACGAACAAAATGGTAGCAGTACTGATCTTTCAAGCCCGTATTCTTCATTTTTTGGTTTGCGAAATTCACAAATAACTTCTCCCGTTTTAAGTGGAGGGAGGGGTATGGTCAGACTTTTACTGACTAAATCTCAACCGCGTCATCATCGTCATCATCATCAGCCTTTTAATGTTCCCACTGCTGGGACTCAGGCCTCCTCTCTAGGAGACTCTAGGAGAGGGAATGGGCCATAATCCACCACGCAGGCCCAGTGCGGGTTGGTGAATGTCACATGCCTTCGAATTTTTGGTTCTAGGACATGCCGGTTTCCTCACGATGTTTTCCTTCACCGTTTTGAGAGCAGTGGCGATGAAATAAATTACACAAAGTAATGCGCCTGGCTGGGTTCGAACCCGCGACCTACAACTCGTAAGTCGGGGCCATTACCACTCGGCCACCACTGCTCTACCGCGGCCCCAAGGTTATCTAAGAACTTATATGTTATAACTTATAAGTTGGGTCTTCGGCTGCTTTTCCACCAGATATGTGCTGTGCAGCTATGTTGCGAGGATGTAATAGCTAAGCAGTGTTTCCACTGAAACTAAGCTATGTAGCGGTGCGAATAAGATGTACTATGAAGATGCGCCGCCACAAAGTAGCTGCACTAACTATGTGATGTAGCGACCATCATCGTTATCATAGTAATTCATAGCACGCTTCCATAGCACGCATCCATAGCACACATCCATAGCACGCTGGTGGTAAAGCACCCTTATGCCTTGATCACACGTATTGAGTAAACGGGCGAGACAGTGCTCTCGGCCGAGTACTCGGTACGTGTAAACACAGCGCCGAGTGCCCGGCCGAAGGCTTATCTTTACAACTCGTTTATATCACTGTCTCGGCCGAGCAACATTATACTGGCTCGCCCGTTTACTCGGTACGTGTAATCAAGGCATTAGTCACATACACGAATACCAAAATCCTTACCAATATTATAAAAGCGAAAGTGAGTTTGTTTGTGTGTTACGTCTTCACACCTCAATGGCAAAACCGATTTTGATGAAACTTGGTACACGGATAGACCATTTCCTGGAATAGGACATAAGAAACTTTTTATCCCGGAAGTATGTTCTCTTGGGACAATTTTCTGCTATCACTCGGGCGAAGCCGCTGGGAGCAGCTAGTACAATATAATTTCTGTCTAGATATTTCACATTTAAAACTTAAATGTCAAATAAATAAATTACTCGATACCACTGTTATCGTCGCCGTGACAATTAACAATGATTAAATAATTATTTATTATTGAATTTCCATTTATTCAAAAATATTACTCCATTTAATTGTTTCGATGATACCATAAGATAGGGATGAATTAATTTTACAACCGTTTTGCAATTTGCCATTTAATTTTGGGCTTTATTGCTTGTTGTTAGGTTTGAGTATTGGTAGATGGTTTGTTGAAAGCATTTTTATGGATTCATTTTACCGAAGGACAATGTTGAGTTCGTGATTTTTCCTGAATTTTGTCGATAATATTATAAAATTTGTTTTCGTATGATGTGGTTTTTCATTAACTTTGAATTGTTAGGTTGAAATTGAGTTTTTCTATGTTCAATTTCTCTTTGCACCGCATTACGATCGAATAGTAGAAAATGCCTAAAAGCATTACGTCCACTTTTGTACAGTTATACTAACTATTACTACTATGTACAGTCATTTTAATTTTAGTGTACAGTAAAAAGTATGGTATGCCATCAAAGATTGCATCACTTGATTGGATCGCAGTGAAGCACTAGTTGATATCAGATAAAAACTCTCCTTGAGGCGCGCGGGAACAGTGCGCGCCGTCACTCCTCCTCGCTCCGGACCATGGCTTCGACCAAGGCCCGGCGCGAGAGGTCTCCGCCGCTGATCGCCTCCACGAGGGCACGGCGGTGCTCCGCCCAGACAGGGCCACCTCGACTGTGTGCTCCACCGTGTCCTCCGGGCGTTCCGCACAGTGGGGACACCCGGGCGTCTCTTCCACTTGAATTCGGTACAGGAACCTCCCGAACGTGCCATGTCCGGTGAGGACCTGCGTCATGCGGAAGGTAAGGACGCGATGAAGACTTTCCAGCCACGCCTCAAAGAGGGGTCTTACCGACCTAAGGGACCTTGATGACCCAGATCTGTCTATCTATAATCTACTAGTGCCTAAAGTTTTGATAAATAAACAAACATCTATTTATTGCTATGTTACAGTAATCAACCTACATGAAACCTCTTACAGAAAAATCTCGAATTTTTCCTCTGAAGAAAACCGGTTATATCCGGTCTCATAGTCCCGGTTTATTTGACCCCTCCCCCGCCACCACAGTTTATTGAGGCAGGAACTTTGAAACTACTTTCTTGCAATTCTCTCCTATTCTAGATTACGTTCGTTATTGACCTTAATAAGCAACGTCGGGGGCTAAGGAAGTTAATTTTATTGTTTAGTCATGCTGGTATTGTTGGGAATATTTTATTTTATTCCTAAAAGGTTCCTATTCTGTTTTTGATTGGTTTTGAAATAGGTTTAATTTGTAACTTAAGTGTGTCTTTTTGAGATTAATTGGACATTTAACCCTTTAACCACAACCATTAAGCCTTTTTTTAAATAATAAACCAATACGAAAGCGCATTACTCAACTAACAGACCACGTGCACTTAGATCGCAAGTTTGCTATTCTGCCTCTGATAGTTAAAAAGACGTATCTAACAATAAGTAAAAATGGATAAAAAAAGGTTTTAATGAATGAAACTGGAAAGCGGGCATTTTTTTCCTTGTGTTAAAACCACACTGGAGACTGTTAGCAAAATATTAAAAATACAGGCAGATGCGCTTTTTTTTCCTGGTTCCAGCAATGTTTAAAACTAAAATCTGGAAAAAATGTTAGAAGCGTCTTTTTTATTAACGGGGGCAGTAGTGGTAGTTACACTATGAGCATTGCCTTGCTTTGTGGTACGCCTGCCCCGCTCACAAGGCCTAGAATGGCCTCTTTCATCTGTTCTGTAGTTATCTCTCACGATTTCGGTCTTAACAGCGAGGATTGCAGCATTAGAAAGAGGGGCGCGGGGCGCTATAAGCGGCGTCTTGTAGCTTGCTTCAAACATTTTCATATTTTTGGTCTCACCGCTCGCCGCTCCGCGCTTAGCTACCTCTCACAGCCGGCGGCAAGGTAGATAGATAGATACATTAACTGCATCTTCCAGTAGCTGGTCGCCACTCCAGAACCTTTCGTCCACATCAACCATCTGTTCTGCGTGCAATGTGCCCTGCCCATTGCCACTTAAGTTTGAGGATTCTTCGAGCTATGTCAGTAACCTTCGTTCTCCTGCGGATATCTTCAGTACTGATGTAATCAGGCAAGGAAACTCCGAGCATAGCCCTTTCCATCGTCCTTTGGGTGAATTTAAGTCTTCTTATAAGGCCCATTGTAAGTGACTACGTTTCGAAGCCATAAGTCATCACTGGCCACACGCACTGGTCATAGACTTTCGTCTTGAGACACTGTGGTATATTCCAATTCACCGGACCCTGCTAAAACATAATGGATATGTCAGATAGTCCCTTATGCATTCATGGAAATGGAGGAAACGGTCGTGTACATACACTTTGAGTGCACGGGCGTCATCGATATACGCATGTGAACCATAGCAACATTCAAGTCCCTCAAAGATGGTCTGAATAAATGAAGAGGCCTAGATGTTTGAAGAGGCCTAAATGCCTCCTGGAGAGAGGTGAGCTGATTGAAATAAAGGCGGCATTAGCCTACATTGAAATCAAATCTAGATAGATAGACATCACTCGAGGCGGGTTTAATTAAAATAGTTTTTTTTTTAATTATATAAACTGGTGCTTGATTGCGATCTACGATCTCATCTGATGGTAAGCAGTGATGATGAATGGCACAGGAGGCTATTCACAACACCATAATTTGTATATGTAGTATAATCAGCTGTATTATGTTTTCACTGCTGGGACTCTGGCTTTATCTCTAAGAGAGGGAATAAGTCATTACGTGGAGTTAGTGAGGGTTGCTGAATGTCAAACTATATCTTCGGATTTTCGGTCCTAGGGACATGCCGGTTTTTTCATAGTTTTGAGAGCAGTTGTGATGAAATAAATTACACAAAGTAAAGCGCGCCTTGGTTTGAAGCCACGATGTAAGTCGGAGCAGTTACCACTAGGCCACCACTACTCTAGATTTTATGTAATTATCATCTAGTTTAGAGGCAACTGAAGGATAAAAGTCAGTTAAGCACCATCAATGACAATTCCGCCTGACCACCAAACGAAAACTTCAAGGGTTTGGTTTGGCGCCGCGCTGCAGGATTCAAGCGAAAATGTTTTTTAAGTGAACAGAAACCTACTACACTACAGCATGGTGCTGGACATAGGCCTCCCCCAAGCGTTGCCACAACGACCGGTCCCGTGCCTCACGCATCCATCGGATTTCCGCCTGACCAGGTCATCGGTCTCATGTCTTATCTTAAAGATACATATTTTCATCCTGCTGTCTTCCTATCCGTGCTTTGTAAAAAGACCTTAGGTTACATGTAGACAAGACTTAAGTCATTATTTTCTTCATACATCTGAGCGAACAAAAACCAAGCTTCGCATTTATGACAATCATAAAAATCTTTACTCGCACAAAAGACTCGGTACTAATAAAAACCATATCTCTGTCCCGCATCAGATAATATTATCCCTAATCCTTGCCCAAAAATTCAAAAGTTGTAAAATGAATTCTTTTATAAAACAGGTATTTTTATTGTACATAAAATTCAGAAGATATAGCATAAGTAATACACGTAAATGATACTATTCAATCTGCTACATTAGGCTAGAAAGACTGTAGATAAGATAAAAATGGACTTAAAATAAGGAGTAGAGAGGGATATTTAAAAGTACAAAAATATTGGTTCAAATACACCATTTTTTCGTCTTTTTTTCAGTATATTGTTTTTTTTTTATTGTTTTCGTTTGACCACCACGTTTACGTTTCACTTGATGGCAAGTGATGATGTAGCCGACGATGGAACACGCTTGCTTAGGGGTAAACTATTTACTCTTGACTTAAATACCTTTATGTTGTAGCTCTACTAGCTATCAGGAAACACACAATAAATGTGTTCCCAAAACACTTTGTGCGTATGGGTGGAATGTCTACTATGTACCGGTGGCGCAACGCCGCGGCCGTATGTCTTGTGGTCCGATGATGGAACGGACTTGGCGGAATTAAATTGTTCAAGTCCAATGTTAGAAAAAGTACTCTTTTTTTAACCGACTTCTAAAAAAGGAGGAGATTCTCAATTCGGATGTTTGTATTTTTTTTTAAATGTTTGTTCGCGCACAACTACGGCGCTTGCCAACCGATTTGAAAAATTGTTTTTTTGTTGGAAAGGGTGGGTATACTTCTCAAATAGTCCAATAGATCTGGCCCCCTAGCCAAGTTACAACCGTCGCTTGCGTCGTACGCTCCGAGTTGACCTTGCCGCCAATTCTTTTGTTCTAACCACGTGACTGAGCTTTGAGGCGACGTCATTCCCTTACATTTGAAGCTTTCTACTAGCGTTAACTACTGCAGATTAGCAATTTGGCTAGTGGGGCTGATGTTAAAATGTTGGCAAAATCGAGGGAACTTCTCAAATTCAATTTTTTTTTGTGAAGTGGATTTTTTTAAGGTTTTTTTTTTCAGTATTTATTCACTTTTTGTAGGTACTATTCTATTTCCGTATACAACATCCTTTAGGTAGAGAAGTATTCGATCTTAAGGCTAATGGATTCGTTACACTTAAGTGAATAATGGATGAGAAGGTTCCAGGAATCGTTATCGGTCTTAAATTTGTTAGTGCCTGATTGAATGTTGACAATGGTTCGGGTTTTATCATCCACGATCTGAACTGAATCGAGTCTGCTGCTATCTTTGTCTCGTAGATAAATTTAGCATATTATAGTACATAACTGGACTTCATGGCCAAGATGATCCATCATCAAGCGAGAAATATAGGCCAAACCAAAGTTACAGGAGGCTGGCACACACTGCTACTTTTGTTTGTTGATTTTTCGAGCTATATCAGTGACCTGGAAAGCCTCCAACAAAGTGGATGGATGATCTGGTCAGGGTTGCGTGTATCTGATGGATGCGTGACGGTACAGGACCGGGTGGCGACGCTTGGGGGAGGCCTATGTCCAGCAGTGAGCGTCTTTCGGCTGTAATGATGATGATGAAGATATCAGTTACCATGGTTCTCCTGCAGTGATATCTTCATTTCTGATTCGCGAGAATCCGATGGAATCGAGTCGCACAGGATACTTTGGGGAGGCCTATGTCCAACAGTGGACGTTTTTCAACTGAAATGATGATGCGTAAACTTGAGCACAAAATAACTTGTTCCTTTATATTTAACAACACATAATAGGCATATTTATAATATAATTTTATCTATTACCGTTGCCCTGTGTGTACAAAACAAATGAAATACTAACCTAAATAGAAATCTCAAAATGTAATTTTGTAAGTCTTATAAACGTTTATTAAACAATTTGGCATGTCTTTGTTGTTTACAAAGATGGCTTTTATTCTTAGTCCGTGGTCGGTACAAGGTCCTTGGAATTTTCGGGACTGAGATATTTTCGGGAGTGAGAAATTTTCGGGATTGAGAAATTTCCGGTCTTGTATTGTTTCGTGCTGTCATTGATTCTTCATCACTTCGTGGATTGTGAGACGGCTTGTGTTTTGTCTCGATTTGTTTCTTTATTTATTGATGTTTGTACAAAAGCTTGCGATCAGCTTTGAGCAGTTTCTTGTTGTTTTCGTTATGTACGGTATCCTCAAGTTCAAATTCTATTTCATTTAACATTGTAGCCACCTTCATTTTTTTGTACCTATATAGTTTATTTAATCTCCGTGAGTATGACCGTGGCATCACCGCGGGGCCCTAACAGAATACCAGCTCTGCGTTATTTATCTCTATAGATATCGCAGCATATGCTGAGTTAGACGCCTTTTTGTCCTTACACAGATTTTAAAGTTATCTTTTTTTATACTAAGTTGTATGGTATTTTCTTTATTGTATTGTAATTCTACTGTTTTTAAATTCAAATTTATGTGTGAGGTAAAAATTAACGTTTTTCTTTCTTCTTTTGTTCTTTACTGTGGACTATGCTTTATCTATCCTCGCCACTTGACTCTTCACACACATCAAGATTCCTACAACGTTATAAGGTTTGCTGTAAGAAAATTCAATTTTGGATTAATCTCGCCTGTGTACCTATCAGCTGTCCTATTTTGACTGTTTTATAAAAAAATTATGCACAATAATGAGTATTATTATTATATACTTTATTGTAGATATATGAAATATATCAAACAAAAAATTATATCTAAAACATAATATAACTAGATAAAGTTCGTTTTATAAGATCTAGCAATGCATTCCTCAGACGAGTAGACTGGAGAGCAAAGAATTTATCCGAGAAATCTTGTGGAATGCAAAGATATCTGATGACTGAAAAGATTTCGAATGGGAGTCGCAATGAAACTGAAAACAAATTTACACTACTATAATAAAAAAGTAAAGTTTGTTTTTTTGTTGTTTTTTTAATAAGCAAAGAAAGAAAAACGGTTTATTTACGTGAAAAAGACGCAATCTTAAAACTAGCTATCAAACATAAAACAACTTGCAATTGATAGGGAAGATATGCGTCCCATCCGCGCAAAACGGCCGAACGCTCAGCATAAGCTGCGGCCTCACGCATAATCCTTGAAAGGAGGTAATCTCTGAATGTCCAATTGCTAAAATATTTTCACTGTTAAAAAGCTGCTTTATTCCTGAGTGACATAGGCTATATTTTATGTACGTGGGCGAAGCCACTGGCAAATGCTAGTAAGATAATAAACTTGCTGCTCCCAGCGGCTTCGCCCGCGTGATAGCAGAAAATTATCTCAAAGGAACATACTTCCGGGATAAAAAACGTCATATGTCCTATTCCAGGACATGGTCTATCCGTGTACAAAGTTTCATCAAAATCGGTTTTACCATTCAGGCGTGAAGACGTAACAAACAAACTCATTTACGCTTTTATAATATTAGTAAGGATGAAAAATTATAAAACTATATATACCTATAATATAGTAAACCCGAATATATCTAATCTAAAGATAAGCAAAAGAGGGGTTAAAATTGTATTGGGTTATAACTTAATAATCGGTTCTAACCGGGTCAATTGCCCATCTTTAGTCAAGACTAAAACTAATAACTTCAGGAATTAGTTCCAAAAACGATAAAGTCGTCAACTTAGCACATTCATACTTCATCTACATTCGATCGCTAGTTTCTAATGCCTTTGAAGATTCATGCTCTAAGCGTGATCAGTCGGCTTCCTTTGGAATACTAAATCCTTTTAAACGTAAGCTTCGAAGCAAGAACTACTCGGCCTCGTTAAGTTAAAAGGTCGGGGATTAAGTTTTCTAAAAGAAACATTTTTAGGGTTCCGTGGCTTAGTTGTAAAAGAAGAACCCTTATAGCGCGAGTTTGTTCGTCTATTACAGCTGGTTGTTTGAGAAAATAACTAATGTTATTGACTTAAAAGTGTATTAGTGTTAAATGATTTAAGACCAGCTTAGTCTGACGATTGCCAAAAAAAACCTCAATATTAGAAAATCCTGTTTTTTCTAAATTTTTGATAAGTCCGATCGATGCGCGCCATATTGTTTTACTACTAATTTGGTGAACCCTGATTACCGGCCGCCGTTAGCGCGGAGTAGCAGATAACGAGCAAAGGGAAGCTCGTCTAAGGCGGGAGTGGAGTTTCCGCCTTAGGTTTCGTGGTTGACAGATCGTACACCAGGCGTGGTTCACAGGTTTCCAAACTAGCTTCACATGCATTGGTAAGCGTTGCTTAACCTTGTTAATTGACCTGTGCTGCTCCTATTGTTTTCACCTTCGAGCTCATTTTATTAAGTAATAATTAATCCTAATAAATACCATTTTTTTTTTCGCAGTCAACATAACTGCAACGCTTTTCCATACCTGAAACAGATGAAAAAAAAATTGTTATATTCATTGATAAGTTTCATATTAAGGTGGTGCATCACGACTCACATTTTCACTGTTTTTCATACAACCGCTCATAACTGATTATGACGTTATTACACACTTTTCATTAGATATTTTGGAAACACAGTATCTTGTGGATATTATCTAGGTTTCTAAAGAAACCAATTTCTAAATTTGTGTAAAACTAATCCAGTAAAAACCTCTGAAAATGTCCTATTTTGTATGAACTTTGACACTTCATAATTTGCCTAAAAATTAAAAAAGTCAAAAAGTAATCCTCTAGAGACCTTGCAAATTTTATTAAGATTCTAAATAATGACAGTTTTTTCCAAAAACTTTTAAGGGTTTAAAAAAACAGCTATTTTCTGGAGCAAGTGTTGTGAAATTTTCGAGTAAATCTCGGAATTACCAAATACTAACAGAGTTTTCAGGCGTTATCTCTCTTTTTTGCCTAGCCTTTTCGTCAAACATTGCGTTGGATTGCATAAAATGAAGTAACAAGCTTTTAAACCATTTTCGATGTTTACGATAAGCGAGTGGAGAAGGACCCTCTTAAAAATATCTCAATGTACCTAAGACTTAATTCAGCTACATGGATAGGGGGTGATTTTAATGTGAGAGCCTCTTACGTTAAAAAAGCGACGTCTTACGGGTAGGCGATATAACACGATCGCAAAGCAATGCAGTGCGATTGGAACAAACCATAAGATATTCTATTGCTGTGGCCTTCGTGACCAACCACACGTAGGTGCGATGCGGTGATGAGCGAAGCGAAGTTGTGACTTTAATATTTTTGTGCAAATTCTTGCGATGTGGTGACATGTTTTATATAATAATAATATTCCACAACTACTTTGAATTCGCGTTCACTATAAACGACATCTTGTTGGCAAAAGGTAGTATAATAATTATAAATGTAGAACGATTTCTTAGATTACTAATGTCAGACAAACTCTAGATACAAATAAAATAAAACACACACCAACAAAATACACCTAGAGGTGTTTAATTTAAAAGTACGTTTAAGTAGAATTTGCGAGTCACATTCATGTTTACGTGGGACTTCCATAATATTAGTCGGATAATCTGCATTGTGAAAGGATTTAGAGCCCTGGCTGGAATAAGCCGGGATGGAGAGCCCCTCTTAAGAGCTACTAAGTGAAGGAATTGCGCATCACTGCTTAAATAGCTTTCAAAGAGGAATGTTTCGATTCTAGATTCGAATTGAAGAGTTGTTGCTTTTTTAGTCTTATGGTTTTTTAGGGTTCCTTACCCAAAGGGTAAAAAAAGACCCTGTTGCTAATAATCATCTGTCCGTCTGTATGTCTTCAAGCTGTATCTCATGAATCTTGATAGCTAGATAGTTGAAATTTTCAAAGATTACGTATATATTATGTCGCCGCTGTAAAAACAAATACTAAAAACAGAATAAAAAAAATGTTTAGGGCAGGTTCCCATACAGCTTGATTTTTCAACAAATAAACACCATGGCTAATGTTGAATAGATAAATAATGCAATGGTGTTAAATAATATTACAGTACGGAAACAGCCATGTGCAAGTCCGACTCACACTTAGCCGTATTTTTTAATGTAGCGGCAATTTTTATAACAATACTCCCACTTCTTTAAGGGTCCAAAAATAAAAGGTAGTTACACAGTAAAAACGTTTTTTAATAACCAACGTTGGTTATTACATCACAGTTAAAACTAATAATAAAAAAGGTATAATCATGAATCAAATTCAATATTTGTTGTTATCGAGTTGCTAATTCGTTCTAAAGAAACGTAATATTATTTTCAGACTTCAGGGCAGTTTTTACCCTTAAAAAATCCACTTAAATTCGTCAGCTAAGCAATATTGCTACCTACTATTTGTATAATCAAGTAAAAGTTGTCAGAACATAAAATTAGTGGTGGGAAAATTTACCTCTATACCTGTTTACATTTCGGTACAAAAGCCAAAACTGTTCTCATTTGTTTACCGCTACAAAGCAAACGGAGTCGTTGAAACGTTCCATCGTGTGTATTTTGTAGTCAGAATACAAATTGTGTCATTCGTGTCAGCTCTAATAGAATCTGCAGACTGTGCGGTTCTTGTATCGACTAGTTTTGAATTTTTAGGTACATTTAAAGCTAATACCACATTAGACTGACGCCTGATTTGTACTTAGAACAATGTTGCGTGGCGTCGCGTGGCGTGGACATAATGTAGCTCTACAAGTCTAGTTTCCATATAAAATATATGGAGACCAACGCGCCTAGATCAGCGTACGTGGCACACGTGTGCGCACTACGCAGTGTAGTTCTACCTTTAGCCAGTATTTGTTGAGCTGGGTGTAGACTGCTGTAATGTACTCGTAACATGCAATGTAACACGCAATGAAACTATTTGTCGACCACATTGTCACAATGTGTTATACAATGTAATAGAATTCCCATAGTGTGGACGCCTTGCGCGCGCGAACCGTGTACACTAAGCGCGCTAAGGCTAACAGAGCATTTCAACTATGATACGGTACATGCTCGGTTCGTGCGCCCGCGAACCTTGCACACTACGTGCACTAACAGAGCATTTGAACTATGTGAGTAGGTACATGCTCGGTCCATGTGCGCGCTGCGCTCATAATTGTAAAATGCTCCTTTCATGTTACCTTGCATGTTACGTTACAGCAGTCTATACTCGGCTTCGGATTAAAGAAAAG
This sequence comes from Mythimna lalbum, assembly GCA_949319445.1. Classification (NCBI taxonomy): domain Eukaryota; kingdom Metazoa; phylum Arthropoda; class Insecta; order Lepidoptera; family Noctuidae; genus Mythimna; species Mythimna lalbum. Next base: position 17,624,688 of record OX439360.1, read on the forward strand.
AAAAGAATTAAGCTTCGGTAGCTAACGACGTTCCATATTTTTCAAATGTTTTGCATGTCTGACTTTGGAATTGTAGTCATTTGTCAGAATTTAACAAATAAATCTGCTAAATTATGGCCTGTACAATCAAATCACATTGTATAGTCAATTTTTTACCAGGCGTAATGAAAATGGCTTACCTACAAGGAAAATTGGCGTAACACATCAATATTATTCACAATCCCTGACTGAATAGAAACGGGATTTTTCGTAACCCTTGTACAGGTCAATATTGGTATGCGAATTCAGTCACAGGTCACATATAGACTTCTATATGGTTCGATACAGGTACAATATGGAAGGGCTTTGCTTTAGAAACGATGTGTGAGTCAGTCAAACAGACATACGCATAGGTTTCGACGTAACCCATTATTGGTTTATGGTGTAACAGTGCAGTTTTTATGTATTGTATTGTATAGTTTTGAATGCTGGGGAATCAGAAAATGTGAAGAGCAAAAAATGCATGTCACAAAAATAAAGATGGGCAGGTGTCAAGAGACTGGATAAAGTCCCCAATAAGCTGATCCGAGGGTGCTTTACTTTTAATGTTCCCACAGCTAGGACTCAGGCCCGCTCTTTAGGAGAAGGAATGGGTCGTAATCCACCTCGCGGGCCCAGTGCGGGATGGATTATGAGCTATAAAGTAGTTGAAATACAACATAAGATGCAGAAGACCCGCTTGCGATAGTATGTGCATGTAATGGGAGAAATGAAGACCACATGACCCGACGCGTTTTAGCCATAGAAGAGGGCAAAAGAGGAAGAGGTCGGCTACGGATTACCTGCCCCCCTAGCCAAGTTACCGTTAACCGTTTTGCTTGCGTCGAACGCTTGAGTTGACCTTGTCGCCAAATCTTTTGTTCTGATCACGTGACTGAGCGTTGAGGCAACGTCGTTCCCGTACATTTGAAGCTTTCACTATCGCAGATTAGCAATTTGGCTAGGGGTACTGGAGGCAAAATATCCAGAATGATCTACTGACAATGGGTGTAACGCTAGGAATGACACAAAATCGCCTAGAATGGCGTAAGCGTATCAGGGCTGACCCCAAACAGGGAACAAGCCAGGAGATTGAATGATGGTGTCCAGTGCAGTTTGTATCACATTTTACATTGCATTAATATTATAAAGGCGAAAGTTTGTATGTGTGTAATAATTTTCATCTCATCATCATCATCGTTTCAGCTGAAAAACGTCCACTGTTGAACAAAAGCTTCCCCAAGCTGCACCACAATGACCGGTCCTGTGCGTCTGGCATCCATCGGGTTCCAGTTACCCTCACCAGATCATTGGTCCACTTTGTGAAAGGCCTTCCAAAGCTACGTCTTCCATTTTCAATCTTCTTCTATTTAGTCTCAAAGGTTATTTAAGTTACGACTCAAATGACAATCGATTGTAAACAAAAAAAGCTCCAGTACCTACTCATTTCCACTTTTCTGTCTACATTTTTTATACCCTAGAGCTTTATAATGAAACGGACAGCTGACAAATGACAAAACAAAATGTTTTAATAAAATTACAGCGACATTTTGTATAAAAATCACAAAACGTAATAACTAAAAATAAGGGCAGTAACTCATACACGTGAACGATTCCCGAATAAAAATATTATCTAGAGTTCTCCAACAAAGATAAAAAGAGTTTTCCCTAATATAATTAGGAACACCAAAGTTTGTACCAAAAATACTTTTGTCGTCGAACCCTTGGTACGCTCCAGTGAGCACAGGCCTTGAAGGACATTTACTTTTCTCCCGTATTTCGTTATCAAGTACAAAAGTATGAAATGAATTCAGAAACTTTGTCAACATATAACAGGGACTTTCGTATCGTATACTTTGTTAGTGTATTATATTAAATCATGAAAGTTTTTCTTCAGAAATTGAGGAAATAAATTGATGATTTTTTTTCGATGTGTCGCAATTCTTCTTCAATAGAATCGACTTCGTAGTATATCTTGTTATATTATTACTTTTCTTATGACTAAACTGTTGAACAGATTCGATGTTTATGTGGTAAATGATCTTGTGAAGATCGCAGGAATTCTCAAGATGAGACAAGAATAGGGCTGGGTGATGTGGGTAGTGAGCGTTTTTCAGATAAATTTACTATGATGACCTGTGAAGGTTGCGGGAATCCGATTGATGCAGGACGCACAGGATCCATCATTGTGGCGACACTATGAGGAGGTCTATGTCTTTCGGCTGAAATTATGATGATGTCTATGATGAGCTAAATAGAGAGAGATAGTTGACAGCACGGTTAGAGCAGTGTTTGAGCGATTGGGTGCCGCGCAGCCTTTCGACGACACCATTCTCAAATGGAAAAAAAAAATTGTATGATCTATAAATAGTTTTTCCAAGTCTGAGTGTCTTGTATTAGTGAGTTTACGTGTTTGTCAATGCACTCATAATACAGAAATAATTTCTAGTTCTAGAAAGTTTTTTGTATGAACGTTTAAAATAAGTAAAAGTATTCCTTTGAGGTCATCTCCATCTGGTCGTCCGGTAACCATCCGGACCGAGCCCTCAAGGATATGTCAGCAGGGTCGAAGCCTGCTAGGGTCATGGATTCATGGAGAGAACCCCAGGATCCTGGAACGAAGGCAAAGAAAGAACATAGGAGTGAGTTTTAGTCAGTAAGTATCACATGCTCTCTCGCTACGCCCTAGAGCGGGTAAATGATAAATGATGATGATAAATGATATTTATTTTTGCAAATAGGTTTAAAAAAGACTTTTAAACGTCATTTTTTTATTCGTCTGTTTAAGCTAGATGAGGGAGGTGTTTCCTAGCTCACTACCCTGAGAAGAAACACCGAAACAAACTCAGGGGTCAAAGTCTCTTTTAAATGTCCATACAGTAAATATGTAATGATCAAATCACATGAGAACCATGCCGATTAGTCTGAGATGGTCTTTTGAAGAAAGAACCATACAGATTTGAGTGGACCCGTCCAGTCAGTGTAAGCATTTGTCAGTATTCGCAAAGCTCAACTCAGGAATACTAAGGAGCTCAACGACTTGACGAACAATACCAATGAAAGGACATTTGGGTAGGCCGCAGAAAATACTCAAATTGCCAGATATACGGTTACGAAAAAAAAAAAGTAATCAACATAGTCCTCATCAAAACTTGGGTGAAATCACTTGATGATTTTCCACTTAAAAAAAGAGGTTTAATTCCAAGGTTGGATGTTGAAATATAATGGGAAATTGTTATATCCATGTGGGCGAAATCACAGGTACAGCTCTAGCTATAAAATTGTTTTGACAATGCTTTTAATATCAATAAAATGTTTTGTGGTTTTGTTTTTGTTTCACTGTCGAGAAGATTTTACGAGCAATAAGATACGAACACGGTACAACGTTATAATACCTATAGTCAGCTTTAAAATATACCTGTACATAATGTGATAAGACAGTAAAATGTGGAGCGAAGGTTTCAATTGTTGCAAAAACGACTGAACCGATCCTGTTCAAATTTTGCATACATGGATTATGTATGAAAAATTTATTTTAAGGTACACGCCGATCTGGGCGCATCAGTCTCCACACATTTTACATGGAAACTAGACTTGTAGAGCTACATTTCATCCACGCCATGCGACGTCGTTCTGCGTACCAATCAGGCGTGTTACATGTGTGGGTCTAATGTAGTTGTAGCTTAGGCAACAAGCTAGAACTACATTAGATAGGCTACAAAATCTAACGCTGTTTACTATGGAAGAGAGCAGTTGTATAGAAGTTATGTGATATTTTAATGAGAACAGTGGTGGCCGAGTGGTAATGGTTCCGACACACACAGGTGCGGCCGCCTCTTTTGATAGCATTACTGCTTCGTAGAAAGAGGCGACCGCCTGCCATTCCTCCTCGCTTCGAGCCATGGCCACTAGACCTGGTCTTGGAACCAAGTCTTGAAAATTAACAATGATCCGGAAAACCTTAAACTCTAACCTGGATATCCATCGTAAACAATGACCTCTAAGCAGCACACTAAAAGGTCAAAATGACCTAGCATAGACACGCCTAATATATAAATGAACATGAGAGCCAACCCAAATATTGGAATAAAACTAGTTCTTTGCTAAAAGAGAGAAAACTCTCTAAAATAGAACCTAGACAATGTCTTATTCAAATAGAACCCAGACAGAACTAATGAAGTGTAACGTTTACTCGTTAAATAGTCTATTTCTAGTTTTCATTCCTAGCCTGTATCCTATCCAAATTAACGAAATGAAATTCTAAAAAATTTCAACGTGTTTAGGGACCATTTTAAAGGTACTCATTCACCAGAGAACACGAATGTTACAGCTCAAGTTCGAACATAACATCACTGAATGAGTGCGAGCATTACGTGCGCACATCTGCAGGATCAATGATACAATTTGTTACATTGTAGCTGAGTGAGGATAATCGAGTTTTACAATGTTTGCTGCTCGTCACTGTGCTCAGCATCACGGGTTCTGACATTGTCAAAACAACTGAAACTCGTTTTAATACTCACCTTACAAACAGTTTGAAACGTTAACAGTACGAGCGGTAACAAAAACGAATGTTACTATTATTAGACAATGCCTGGAGCAAGCGTGTCGTGATGGCCTAGCTCTCATATATGAGATTGTGGGTTCAAACAGGGCAGGTACCAATGTTTTTTTTTTTTATGGTGGGTAAAATCATCCAATGACAACCCCCGCTCTTGGGCAGGGTGGGAGATAGTGTCAGACTCTTATTGACTAAAAATCCACCCCGTTCCTTCGTGGCTTCATAGCAGGGCTCGAGCTACCTTTCGGATTAACCCTGACCCCAATAAGCTTCGACCCCCTGCTGTTGCTGACAAATCCTTGAGGCGCGCGGGAACAGAGCGCGCTGTCCACGTCTTGGGCTCTGTCCGGACAGTTACCAGATGTTCGGAACGCAAGCTATCCATAGCTCGTGTCTACGGTGGCCGGAAATCGGGATCGGAATTCTGGCGGCGGCGAGAGCGCCGTTACCTGATGCGGTCGGCCTCCTCCTTTGCAGGTACCAATGTAGCATTTTCAATTCATAAGTAGTCATCTAAGTTTATCTAGGACTTCACAGACACTTCGTGCCTCTGAAAGCACGTAAAGCCGTTGGTCCTGGTTACGATTCGTAGATATTTCGCTGTCGTTTTAGGTAAAGACGCCTGAAAGTCCATCTGTCCATCCAAGGTAGTACCGTGTTGCTCAGTAATAGGGTTGTAGAGGTATGATAAGCAGTCGCTCCATGGACCACATAGATATTTAGCCGCATCCGGTTAGACTAGATAATGACCCCACGCTAGTTGGGAAAAGGCTAGGGGATGATGACGCAGTTTGCTGCTGTAACGTAATGCTTAGTGAATCTAATCTTCTAATATTACATAACTCGCGAATATTCCCGTGTTTTGCCGTTAAAGATATGCAAGGAAGCTAGGCGGTGCGAGGATGTTTATCTATGTCTTAATACCTAGCTCTAGTAGCCCCTTTTCTAGGATATCCTAGGTTACGAAAATAAAGTGGTCCCATTAGTCAAGTTTTTTTTTTTTGCGCACACGTCTAATGGAAGAGCACCCTTATGAACTCGTGACGTGACGTAATGCGAGCTCTGTCCGAGGTATTTTTAATAATCCGGACAGCTTAACGGCACAACTTTTCACAAGGTGATTGATCACGCAAAAAGTTAGATTACAAAAACGTCATATTTGGAATTTGGACGCTTTTCGGACACTCGAGTTGTTATATTCTTTTTTTTTCATATTCTGTCCGCTTTTCAGTGCGATGGCTGTTATAATGAGGTCATGTTATGTCTCTTTTTGAATCGAAAAAGTTTTTTTTTTGCGGTAGGTTAGATTTAATTTGATTTGTGAGGGACCCAATTGGAGTCGATTTGTGGGGGCGTTTTACTGAAATGCTATCTTTTTAGGTAGTAAAAAAAGTCGATTATTTTTTGCTAAGCTGGTTAAATTTTGATTTCGTTTGGTTTTTAAGTTTCCGATAATAAGTAGGTATTATGATATCAACTGGTTTGTATTGATTTGACAATTTATACTAACGAGTTGACGAAAAAAAAAGTAGGTGAAATCGGAAAGTGCCAGCTCGCTCGGACTCGCGCGAACCGCTTAAGCGAGTTGACGAACAAGCCAATTGAATTCTTTTCACTAGTTCTTTTTTAGTATTTTTCATTTGCAACACTTGCAAATAAGATTCGTCACCATCATTTCAACCGAAAGACGTTCACTGTTAGATATAAGCCTCCTCCAAGTGTCATCACGATTGAGACTATGCGTCGCGTGATGCAAACTCGGCCCTAGGCTGTCAGGTCCTCAGTCTATGCAAAAGAGGAGGCCGACCGCATCAGGCAACGGCGCTTTCATCGGCGCCACCGGGATTCCGATCACGATTTCCGGCCACCGTAGACGCGGGTCCGCGGACGGCACGCCATGGGTAGCTCGCTGTCGGACCGTCCGGTAACTGCCCGGCGACTCGACGGCGCGCACTGTTCCAGCGAGCCTCAAGTAGCTAGTCAGCAACAAGAGTGGCCCAGCTGGGTCAAAGCCTACTGGGGCCAGGGTTGTCCGAAAGGGCGCTTGAGCCCCTGTATGAAGGCTAGAAGGAACGGGGCGGGTTTTTAGTCAGTAAGAGTTTGACACTATCTCCTGCTCCACCCAAGAGCAGGGGTTGTTTTAACTCATCAAAAAAAGGTCCTCAGTCCATTATGAGAGAGACCATTCAATGCAGCATCTATTGATACACGATCGCCTCTCCAAATATTCCGAACAGTGGTAACTTCAAAAGAATTTCCAAACAAACAACACCTGAATGGGATTACCAATAAAAGTCTACAGCCATGTAAGCACCTATCAACATACTTAATTTCTGTCATATTCCCAAAGAGATAACCATCGCCATTTCTGTTAACTGCTATCCTGAAACACTTTAGCAAAATCCTCTTTTAACTGTCCCCATAAAAGCAAGTCAAGTATCTAATCAAGAAGAATAGTTGGAACTAATAGACAGTTAAAATACGCAGTTAACGAGTACATTGTTAAAGTTTTACTGTCTTTTTATATGCCAATGTGGGTTTACGATGTGACCGAGATCTGGTTTTAGACGTTGGAGTAAATTGTTGGGCTGATACAGTTTGTACTCGATTTTAAACGTTTGTAAACCAACCTTGATACAGAAGTAATTTTTGTTGTGGGCTAACTATTTTTTATTATTTAGGACATATGATTTTTTTGACTTGACTGCCGGCGTCGACCTGGTGAAGTTCTTCATAGCTCTCTCTCACGCGCTGACATACACATACATACCACGCAGTAGATGAATGGCAATCTATTCAAATTTATTTAGATGTTTATTTTTAACTAGTCTTTAATTTTTTTTTTTTTTTTCTGTTTTGTTTATTTGTTTTTTTTCCTATTATTTATTTTAACCAATACTTCTTTTTCATATAATGTCGTCTTACATGGGCTATAAATCTAATAACTGTAAATATACTGTCTCCCAAGATACAGGTTTTTGCCTAGTTTGGGAGACAGCAGGCTATAATTTGTTATATAATTTGTTCCTGTGCTAGTTACTAAGACCCGATTTATGTTTGTGTTCCAAATAAAATTATTATTATTATTATTATTATTATAGCTCTTCATGTGACTGGCCGAAGCTGCTGTGTGCTAGGTCAAGGTAGCTGATGAGGTTTGTGTGATGACCAGGTACAACCAGGTAGGCATGTTAGTGGTTAGGATACCCTTTATAGCCGCGGGTGCTGGCTGAATGGCTCGCTGCTCGAAAGCTTGAGGAAGTAATGATGAAGTTAAGAAGTAGTGGCTGCACGAAGACTGCGCTGAAGTTCTTTGTTGAGGGTCATCGGTTTGGAGGTACGCGGAACAGGGAGTAAAGTTTTGCAAACCTCCGTTGAAAAGGGAGGATCCTCCGGCCAGACAAGTGCCATGTCTGTTGGGCAACTGCCCGATTTCAGGCTGTTGTATATATTCAAATCGCGGAGAAGCGCGCAAAGGATCGGAGAACTTTGATTGGGCGATGAAGGATTTCGTATTTTTGTAGTTCCTATATGGCGCAATAGATGTTGCTACAGATTTTAACCTATTTTAGTGGGTCCGAGAGCTCACAAATTATTTAAAGAACTTTCAAAACATCTTGTTGATACTTGACGTGACCTAGGCTAGCTTTTACTTCGGACAAAGAACAAGCATTGCCATTCAGCGTGGCAATGCCGCCAGTCTTTTTGGTACATTACCACTCGACAGCGATGTGGAAGAGTTTTTCGATGCCGTACTTTAGATTGCTTTTTAGTTCGGCTTTTATTTTTATTTTGTAAGTTAGTTTAATAATTGGGTTGCTTGTTCTATCTATGTTAAACAAATTACATAAATAATATTTTGAGTGGTCCTTCAGTCATATTTGGTTCTTTTTTATACATCACTAGCTTTTGCCCGCAGTTTCACCCGCTTACGTAAAATATAGTCAATGTTACTCAGGAATAAAGCAGCTTTCTATCAGTGAAAAAAAATTAGCAATCGGACCAGTACTTTCAGAAATTACCTCCTACAAACAAAAAAAAAACTTTACCTCTTTATAATATTTGTGTGTAGATGTAGGTTAGGTTTACATACCCTTAACTAATGAAGTGGGCAGGTCATGTAGCGAGGCTAGAGGATGACAGGTGGACTAGCCGGGTGATAAAGTGGAAGGGTCCATACGGCAAACGTCTCAAAGGTAGACCATATTCGAGATGGGCAGACGATATAATAAAAATAGCGGGGCCCTGCTGGACGCAAATAGCCCAAGATAGAGACAAATGGAATTCTTTAGAGGAGGCCTTCACCTTCGCCTAGGGAGGGGTTCTTGCACATGAATAAGTGTCAGTTTTGATTATTTCACAGATATTGTAACTTTAACTTTACCTTGTAAATACCTATTTGTAATGCAAGAAATATAAGGCTTTTTTATTTTTTTATTTTATTTATTTTATAACTAACTAGCTTCTGCCCGCGACTTCGTCCGCGGAAAATTTCTTGTTTTAAAATAAGATTACACTCGATTAGACGATGCGCACGTTCAGCGCTAGATTCCTGAGCACGGGCCTGTGATGTTATGGCATTTTGCCTAGCGAGCCGCTGCGAGCGCTCAGCGCTAGTCTCCCTATCCCTTGTCTCAGAGACATGCTGCCTTAAATGAGATAGACGCTGCGCACGTTCAGCGCTAGATTCCCGAGCACGGGCCTGCGATGTTATGACATTTTGCCTACCAAGCCGCCGCGAGCGTTTAGCTTTAGCGCTAGTCTCCCTATCCCTTGTCTCAGAGACATGCTGCCTTAACTCAGATAGACGGTGCGCACGTTCAGCGCTAGTTCCTCGAGCACGGGCCCGCGATGTCCTCACATTTTGCCTAGCGAGGCGCTGTGAGCGCTCGGAGCTAGATTCTCTAGCGCGTGCTTGCGAAATATATTCTCTATTTCTCGAGAGGCGCTGCTCATTTTCAGGGGCAGATTCTTCCGTACGGCGTACTCGAGCGGCTCTTGTCTGTGATGTCTGCCAGGACAGTTGAGATTTCCTTTTAGACATGCTCTCAACAAACTACGCACAGACTTGAAAACAATTATGAACAAAAGGAGAGCGACTCGAACACCGTCCGCCTTTACAAAACAAAACAATCGTAATATCGAATAACTCGTATCGATTATTACGATAGAACGAAGTACGAAACTACGAACATACAAAAACGTACAACGAAATTACGATATTTTCGATTATGAGGTATCTATCAACAACAACAACCATACGAACGAAACAACCGAAACCAATAAGCAACTGACAGAAGAACTCCAACTAACGACAACGTGGGCATAATAATTCGAGAGGGTCATCAATCCACAGTAAGTCTTAACACCGCGATTCAGAAAACATGGCAAGTTCGGGAGGTTCCTGCACCGAATTAAAGCGGAAGAGACGCCCGAGTGTCGCCACTGTGCGGAACGCCCGGAGGACACGGTGGAGCACACAGTCGAGGTGTGCCCTGCCTGGGCAGAGCATCGCCGTGCCATCGTGGGGGCGATCGGCGGCGGACACCTCTCGCGGCGGGCTCTGGTTGAGGCCATGGTCCTTAGCGAGGAGGAATGGCAGGCGGTCGCCTCCTTCTGCGAAGCAGTAATGCTAGCAAAGGCGGAGGCAGACCGCATCAGGCAACGGCGCCCCCGCCGCCGCCGCCGGGATTCCGATCCCGATTTCCGGCCACCGTAGACGCGGGCTCGCGGACGGCGAGCCATGGGTAGCTTGCTGTCCGATCGTCCGGTAATGGACCGAGCCCAAGACGTCAACGGCGCGCACTGTTCCCGCGCGCCTCAAGAAGTTGTCAGCAACAGCAGAGGCCCAGCTGGGTCGAAGCCTACCGGGTCCAGGGTTATCCGAAAGGGAACTCGTGCCCTGGTTTGAAGGCTAGAAGGAACGGGGTGGGTTTTTAGTTAGTAAGAGTCTGACACTATCTCTCGCTCCACCCAAGGGCGGGGGTTGTCATAAGATGATTTTTGCCCACCATAAAAAAAAAATAGGTAAAACGTCTGCACAATGAAAGTTACGCTAGGGGCATTTTGCGTTTTAGTAATTTTATATTATCTTCGAAACTGTATGACCAATTGCTATGCTGTAAATGGCAAATCTTATCTGTATAATGTTCTTGTGATACTAAAATAATTTATTGTCATAAGAATTAATATTTTGTTGCTCAAATAATCAACCAAACGTAAGTATGCCGAAAAAAAAATTTTTTAATGCAATAAAAGAAGTATAAAAGATGAAATATAAAAGATAGAGATATGGTACCGCGGACTTTTTTGTAGAAATAATTAAGACGAACCAGGTAGCCATACATTGTTTTTAATTTTAAGCAACTGTTTAGGCAGCGCACGCAAATAATTCTATTTTATGAGGTATTTTTTTCCGACTTGCTAGACAAAAGTTGTGATAGCTCGGTTAATATACATGCTATAGAAACAATTTATAGCCTATAGCACTCAGAAATAATGTAGCTTTCTGCCAGTAAAAAAAAATTTAGAATTGGATTATTAGTTCCAGAGATTACCCCCTACATACAAACTTACAAACTTACAAACTTACAAACTTACAAACTTACAAACTTACAAATTTTACCTCTTTATAATATTAGTATAGATGTATATTATAGAATATTATATATTTTAGAGCCAACCTTATGTTTTACTTTGAAACGTATGGTATCATAAAAAAATATTGTGATAATAAAAAAAAACAATCCGTCGTAGACAGTATCAGACCCACAAAAATACTGACTTAATTTTTCAAGAACCCCATCAACGTTATCCACTGTTTTCCTAACCATGACAATTAAAACAACGCTCAGTTTTATGTTAAGTCGGATAAGCTTCTGCTTAATTGTTGAAAAGTACAATAAAATCCGTCGGCATGGTAATCCCGTGATCCGGTACTTATTTCCGGGAATTCCGAGATTTGAACGTTGATCGTGGGTTGGTACTTTGTAATATTTCCCGGCAACTTTATGTGGGTCAAGCTCTTTAAGAACGTTTTCACTAGAACTTTTCAAGCAGTTGTGAATTCTCCGGAGATTATATTCGGTCCACCAACGCTGTGGGATGGTTTGAACGTAGTTTTGAAGTCGGTAAGTTAGAATTGAGCTTGGATATTGTTCGAAATATTGAGAGTGGATTGAACAGGAGTATGAAGATTCGATGTGCTTTATAATTTATATCTAAGCTTGGACTCTTTTTCCTATTCTGGTGACCTATTATACTATTTTTTACATTTTTTATACGTTTTTGTTTTGTCAAGCAATATTAAGATAAAGATAAATAAAGAAAATAATTTGTAATTAATTATTCTATGATATAATTAGATGATCCTATTTTGATTTGTTTTAGTAAATGGTATTTAACTACTAGTGTATTGTTTATTCTAATTAACAAACTGATTATTTGTAATTTATTTTATTTGCTTAGCTTGGCTCTTTGCTTTAATTTTGTACACCTTACCTTTATCTATCGCTGACACGATTGGACTCTATGAACCGAAAAGCTCTTTGAACAATCGCTTTAAACAAAAGATCAATATTCCGTACAATAAAAAAGAAAATCAAGCCCTATGAAGGAAAGAGAGAGAAGTATAAAGTTATACCGTTCTCAAAGATCAGTAACTGATACAAGTGAACCCCAGATAAGCGGCCAACCGAAGGATAATTACTAAAATATGATAAGAATCGGACCTTTCCGTTGTACCTAATCGTAATTAACATAAAACAAAAATTCAAAAATGATACGGTCGATTTGGAGCCCACATTAATATATGCGAATGCATTTAATGAATCTAAAGCAAATTTCCATATGAGCCGGATTTTTAGGGTTCCGTGTTAGAGAAACCCTCATAATTTTGCTTACTCTCATGATTTTTAACGATGGGCTATTTTAGAGAATGTGAGTGAAATTAAGTATGTTTATAGGTACCTAGTTCCGGTATTTACTCCAATAAGGTGGACCGATGACCTGGTCAAGGTCGCGGGAATCCGATGGATGCGTGACGCAGAGGACCAGTCGTTGTGGCGACGCTTGTGGGAGGTCTATGTCCAGCAGATGACTTCTTTGGCTGAATAGTTGGTGTTTCTTGATTAAGGTACCTGGATCCTGCCATAATGTCTTGTTTTCATTATTTATGGTGTGAGAGACATGGAGCCATACAACATTATTTTTAGTTTATGCGAATCCTGAATATAGTTTGTTCAGAATCAGTAGTTTTTATACCATATTATATTTTTTCCCAAAAATATTTAAAATGGTCATAAGTTGGGCATCACCGCTATTAAGTACAACACAGATTACGACAGGTCATAACGGGTATTAGGCGCCAGTAAACAGCTGGGTGCAAGTGCAAAACCACCTCACAATTGACTGGATGACCCGGTGACTATGTATTTTTGCGGACATATCATCATGCTTATTACATTGTGATTTTTCATGATACAGTTATGACATTTTGTACATATATTTTTTACATATAAATACTAGACACTTGTATCGGGTTTCGCATAATTATACTAAAATGAATAAATAGCAGTATCCTTTTCTCACACAGGAATTATAATTATTTTAAGACGTTATGGTGTCATGGAAGAGCCCCAGGTGGTAGGTACCCATCTACGCAGGAAATGAATGATAGTGGAACAGTTAACCCTCAGTCACATGAAATAAGGGAAGGAAGATGATCACGACCGTAATACCTTTGTGTAGTTAGGTAGTTAAGTATCTACCCCTAATTTCGCAGACCCTTCAAACTTTCGGTAGATATACTAGTAAGTATAGTGGTAATGTTCCCCTCGACAAGTTTACACAAACTTATTTAAAGATGTTTAATAAATAAATGACTACAGAACCCAACTTCGTCCGTAAACTGGCACTTGGCGAAATTTTATCTTTTCCTTCTACGTTGGATGTTCCAAATATTTTAATATTCCCCAAAGAATGGTGGCATGGAATTTTAATAAGATGGCCGAATTTTTTTGCCGTTTTTCGGATTACGGAAACAAAGGGGGTGCTATAGGGGAATTGTAATTTGTCAATGTTTTAGTGGCAAGGTCACTGTTTGACAAATTCACGGAAGTGGGTGTGTTTGTTATCCAAGTAGCTGTAACTGACCTTGCTTTTGGGGAATTCGATATGGCAGGGCAAAATATTTGTGCATAATAAATTATGGTTTGTTATAGTGTGATGTATGGAGCTCTTGCCGCGTCGTCGAATGCCACTTTGAAATGGATAGTGGTTGATAAAATTTATACTTATGTACTAGGTATATTGATTTATTTGGAAGTACTATGGTAAAATATCAATGTCCTTAGATTTTTCCCGACTAACTTGGAGTCTGACCTTTTTTTTGGATTAAAATTCTCTTCTGAGACTTTATCAGCCGAAAGACGTCCACTGCTGGACAGAGAGACCCCCAAGTGTCACCACTATGAAGGACTCTGTGCGTCTCGCTTCCATTGAATTCCCGCAACCTTTACCAGGTCATAAGTCCACCTTGTAGGAGGCCTTCCAAAGCTGCGTCTTCCAGTTTGCGGTCGCAGAACCATTCAGCCCCATCCGGCCATCTGCCCCGTAAGCAACGTGCCCGGCCCATTACCAGTTTAGATTGGCGATTCGTCGTGCTGTTGGTAACCTTGGTTCTTTTGGTTCTTGGTCCTTCAATAACATTGACATCATACACGAAAAATTGCCAACATATCTATTATTTTTTAAGCCCACCGCTTCGCAAGGGTTTAAAGCACCACACTCCCTCCGGGAGTATAACACAGCGAGTGATCCGTCAAGCGAAAAATTACGAGAACGATGTTTAGCTATAAAAGACAAAATTCTTACACTAAATGGTCGGCAAGAAGGCTGTTGTAAGGGTATGTACATAAAGTTGGAGCGGAGGGATCCTTAATTTTAAAGCTTATTTTGGGTACCCGTTGGACGTATAAATAATTTATTTAATGTGTGGAGTTTTACTGTAAGGGTTCGTCTAAGATGTAGACGAGATAGCGTAGGTATTTTGTTTGTGTATCATGAGAATATTGCGTTAAAGAACTATTCTTATCGTATTTTATTTTTGTCATTTTTAATAAAACATGAATATAATACTTTGTGTAATTTATTTCATCATCACTGCTCTCAGAACGGTGAAGGAAAACATCGTGAGGAAACCGGCATGTCCTAGAACCAAAAATTCAAAGACACGTGACAGTCACCACCCGCACTGGGCCCGCGTGGTGGATTACGGCCCATTCCCTCTCCTAGAGTCTCCTAGAGAGGAGGCCTGAGTCCCAGCAGTGGAAACATTAAAAAGGCTGATGATGATGATTATGAATACAAAATGACAAAGTACACTCAGGTGTCAAAGTACTCCTCCACATCGCTGTGATCCGGAAATGTGCCCAGAAGACTGGCAGCATTGCCACGTTGAATGGCAATGCTAATTCTCTGGGCGAAGAACGAGCCAGCCCTCTGGTCACGCAAAGTGTCGTTCAGTCGACGGGAAATTTCCTTGAACGCGCGCTCGGACCCCATGAACCAAGCGTTTCGACCCCAAACTGTAATTACCAATAATTAAGTATTTCGGATCTGGATGTCTTGTGCATTACAGTTTTATGTTTCTGATCGCATCCACGAGATACAAGTGACTCCTAGCATGGGGCAGTATTTATACAACATGTAACGTTAAATGCGCAAAACCTGAAAATAGTTTGATCAGAATAACGAGCAGAATCAAATAAACCACTTTTTAATATAGGTCACATTAAAAAAAAAAAATTGCCCTGTCTATTTATTAATAGTTTAAGCCATCACGTGCACAAACCGGCCTAAATAGGTAAATAAACACAAATGGCAATCATCCAATCAAATTTTCTCATACGCGGGATTGTTATTTTAATGCAGATATGAATTTTAAACAAACTAAACCTTTAAAGAAAAGGTTTTTTTTTTCACAGAATTCGGTCAATTGAATTAAAAGTCATTTAGGGTGTCTGAGGTTTTGCGTATTTAATGTTAGACGTGGTATATTAAAAAACAAAACTCTTTTGAACATCCCCACCGCTGCCGGTACCCTTCTATTGATAAAACCTTCACAGGCTCTGTAAAGGACAGACCAGCTCTTGCAGAAAAAATCTAATTTCGTTCTCAAATCGTAACGTACTCGTAACATCATAGCTAGCCGTGCAAGCAAGACTAATATCAAAGCTTACCACGCCCTCACCATTCCACAAGGGAAAAATTAAAGATGGAATAGGAGATGTTAATTAGGATGCCAGCAGCAAAGCAGAACGTTGACTCTGGTTGAGCCTAGCGAATATTATAAATATTTTAATTAACCCGTTTTCCCAGGATTGCTGTTAAAAACTTGTATGGGTTTTTTTTTAAATATATTCCACAACTGTTACACAACGTCGTCTAGTCCCAAGTTAAGCTGAGTATGGGTTATTATTACTAGACAATTGATAAACTTACTTACAACATTATTTTTAGTTATTTTCATTATCATCATCAGCCTTTTTAATGTTCCCACTGCTGGGACTCAGGCCTCCTCTCTAGGAGAGGGAATGGGCCGTAATCCACCACGTGGGCCCAGTGCGTGTTGGTGGATGTCACATGTCTTCAAATTTTTGAATCTAGGACATGCCGGTTTCCTCACGATGTTTTCCTTCACCGTTTTGAGAGCATAGGTGATATATATAATACATATATATATTCCACAACTATCACAAAACGCCGTCTAGTCCCAAGCTAAGCAGAGCTTGTGTTATGGGTACTAGACAACTGATTAACATATTTTTAAATACATACATATTGTAGTTAAAACGCAAATAGTCACCTTGACGTCGACTAGTTGAATTAGACGAAAATGAAAGTTAAGTCAAAGAAATAAAGTCTCTATTGCGTTGCTAGCGTGTAAACATCTATGCCCGTATTAATTGTCTACAATTTAGGATATATTTTTTTTAACTTTAGCGTTTTATTTCAGTGCTTTTTTTTTCGGTGGAAATCATTTAATGACATCCCCCACTCTTGGGCGGAGCGGGAGATAGTGTCAAACTTTTACTGATTAAAAATCCTCCTTCGTTGCCTTTCGTACCGGGGGCTGAGCTACCTTTCAGAGCTAACCCTGGCCCGAGTGGGCTTCGACCCGGCTGGGACCCTGCTGCTGTTGACAGCTCCTTGAGGCGCGCGGGAACAGTGTGCGCCGTCGACGAGTTGAGCTCGGTCCGGACAGTTACCGAACAGTCGAACCGCGAGCTACCCATTGCTCGCCGTCCGCAAGTATTTCAGTGCTTTAATAATGATGGTAATTTAATTTTCGAACAACATAATTGTTGTTCCATATCCCAGTTACATGTCGTTGATTTTGTTTTAAAAATTGTAATATGAAGCTATTCTAAAATTAAAGTACAAAATATTATGAAAAAAAAAAATGTTCTAAATTTAAAAATCGCGTGATTTTAGTCAGGAAACGTTGAACGTTCTACGTTGTTTGTCAGCCCATTATTGTGTTGATTGATTACTCCGATTCATTCTCATTTATTTAACGTCAACCGAAATAATAATACGCGTTTGTTTTTTAAATAAAAATCCTACAAAGAAACACGGCAACAGATTTTAATTTAGCAAAAAGAAAAACACAAAACAATATATTTTCCTAATAATTACCAAACGCGTCGAAAGAGCAAAATGATTAAATCTACAAAAAAAAACCTATGTACTAAAACAAATTGTTTTTTTCCAACAAACTCATTTTTAACGTAACACCCACAAACAATAGACCGTGGTCGGCTACTTCAAAGAGGCCGGACGGATATTTTTTTTCTTTTTTTCTTCGTACATTTTGAATTATTACATCGGCAAAGGCCTTTTAGCCAAAGTCGTAACGTTTTTATTTTTTCTATCTTTGAAATTAGAATGTCGCTGTAGGAATGTTCCCCTTTTTTTTTGTTTCACTGGACAATTAATTCCTTTTAGGATTTAACGTTTAGGGCAAACTAGAACATGGTGGGGTGGATAGATTTTTAATGCGTCATTATCATCACATATGATCCCCCAAGCGTCGCCACAACGACCGGTCCTGTGCGTTACGCATCCATCGGATTCCCGCGACCCTGTCCAGGTCGTCGGTCCACCTTGTTGGAGGCCTTCCAACGCGCGCTGAATTTTCCGGTACGTGGTCGCTACTCTAGAATCTTTCGTCCCAAACGACCATATTTTATGCGTGCCCTGCCCATTGCCACTGAAGTTTGGCGATTCTTCAAACTATGTATTTTTATGCGTAACATTTAATTTGATGAGCATATGAATTGAACTGTAAATTAATTTGTAGATCAGTTTCGTATCAGTTTTAAACCTCTGAAAAAGGCAAATTCAATTGAAAAAGTAACAAACATACAAACAAACTGATAAACGTTCCCTTTTATAATATTAGTGTAAAATAAAGGAGGTAGAGGATCATTTACCCCATAGAGTACCTTTATAATATTTCCTTCTCACCCCATTATGAAGCTTTACGGTTCTCCTAATTAATTTCCTTTTACTGCGGCTATAACTTTAAATTTTATATCCGAAAAATACATTCCAACGCCTAAAATGCAACATAAACGTAAAAAAACCGGTCAAGTGCGAGTCGGACTCGCGCACGAAGGGTTCCGTACTGTCCGTAGCAAAAAACGGCAGAAATATCACGTTTGTTGTATGGGAGCCCCCACATAGAATCTATACTCTTCTGTTCTGTGGGAGACACCTAAATGCTTTTTCTTTTTAGTTTTTTTTTTTAATTTTTTTTTATAGCGGCAACAGATATACATTATCTATTCTGTGAAAATTTCAACTATCTAACTGTGTCACGATTCATAAGTGTGGTGTCCAGTGTTGCTGCTAAGTTGATAAATAAAAGTCACTCACAATGGGTTCAATGAGGTACAGCTTGGTGGCAGATGAACAGAGAGACAGACATACGGACGGACAGCGGAGTTTAATAGGGTTCCGTTTTACCTACTTCCTCCGTGGTTTTACCTTTTGAGTACGAAACCCTAAAATTGCATTAAAAAAAACATTTGATTGCAGACCCTAAAAATAGGACCAGCACCATCATTATCATTAAATTAAATGTAATGGCAACACACAAAATAAATAAAAACTTTTTGTAGCTTAATCCACTTTCGTTGTTGGCTGCGAGTTCTTCTCATTAAAATTAATTTTGCAGGCGACGTGGCTGCCATTACGGAGGCAGTTTAAGTAGGTGCCTGCTTACACCCGCGATATTACTGGGATTAAGTTTCGAGAGAAAAAAAGGAGAAATAAATGAATTTGCCGTGAACGAGTCGACGACTTTCCTGGTAATCCTTTGGTATGGCCATGAAACTACACTGCACTTCAAAAAAGTTTTTTTTATTATAAATAACATCAATTAGTTCTTGACTGCGATCCCATTTGCCCCACAGACTTCCACACACACACTTCCACACTTTTCTGCCCCTCATGTTGAAGGAAGAGTTTTGGCCGCAGGGCGTGGTGTTCCGTCACTTCCACGAACAGGTGCCACAGAACAGCATGAAGTGTACTTAGTGCAATGTGAAATGTTACTAACATAGATTTAAATCTTATTTACTAACGACAAGTTGTATTTACTCTATATAATATGTTAGTCTGTAAGGTATATATCTATGGGCCAAGATGCCTGATAATACATGATTTTTTTAATTTTTTATTATTGTTATTATTATTTGATGGTAAGCAGTGATGTAATTGTGGATGGTGAAGTGCACTAGTTTATTACCTGACCTGAATCCTAGCAATGGGAACATTAAGGCCAGGTTCTACTCATTTTGCATTGCATTTGAAAATCCACAATAATAAATAAAAGAGAACATCATAAAAAAAAAACATTTTATTAAAATTGACATGACCAACCGCTAGGCAAAAATCAAAATCATTACTAATATTATAAAAGCTAAAGTTAGTTTGTTTATTTGTTTGTTTGTTACGTCTTCACGCCTAAATAGCAAAACCAATTTTGATGAATTTTGGTACAGAGATAGTTGGGACCCTGGAGACGGACATAGGTTATTTTTTTTAAGTGGGAAAAAGGGGGAGAAAGAGGGAATTAAAGGCGAGAGGAAAATAAACGCGGGCGAAGCCGCAAGTAAAAGCTAGTATGATATAAACTAGTTAGCTCGATAAGAAAAAAATCGCGGATCTGATCCTAAATTACGATTTCAAACGTGTATGTCTACGAGATTACGTCACAGAAATATTTGAAAGTTACAAAAAATTATAAGGCTTCTTTTTTTTAAAAGGCTTCGGTAAAACAAAAATCTTCAATATTTATTGTTTTTTTTTTTGTAATAAAAATAAACCCGCTGATACGGGGCTGCTAAATCGACATAGACCCGGGTGGAGTTCATACAAAATACTCACTGACTAGGTGACTACAACCGGCTCTTAAGCTGGTTGCAGACCAAAAGCTAAGCTAAGTTAGTTTAGCTTAGCTCGCATAGCTGACGCAGTTTTTCAAGCTGCGCATCGGCATACACAACTAATTTAGTTTCGCATATTTTAGTTAGCTCACATAGCTTAGTTCGCATAGTTAGCGGTCAGCATACAAGTATGGAAAACTGCGTCGGCTATGCGAGCTAAGCTAAACTAACTTAGCTTAGTTTTCGGTCTTATGATTATGCTATGCTATACCTTGTTGAGGAGCAGTGGTGGCCGAGTGGTAACGGCCCCGACTTACGAGTTGTAGATCGCGGGTTCAAACCCAGCCAGGCGCATTACTTTGTGTAATTTATTTCATCACCACTGCTTTCAGAACGGTGAAGGAAAACATCGTGAGGAAACTGGCATGTCCTAGAACCATAATATTCGAAGACATGTGACATCCATCAACCAGCACTGGGCCCGCGTGGTGGATTATGGCCCATTCCTTCTCCTAGAGAGGAGGCCTGAGTCCCAGCAGTGGGAACATTAGAAGGCCGACTATATGCTATACTTTGTTGACAGATGAGTTAGAGACTGAGTATTTTATAGAGTAACAAAGCCACTGTTATTTTAGTTTAGTCAAAGGAATGTTTATCTAAACTGTTGACTATGACTGACACAAAGTGAAATAATAACATAATTTAATCGTGAGTATAATTTAGTTGTTCGAAGGAAACAATCCAATTGTTTTGGTGAAGTTATTCTTTCCTGTTTATTTATAATCAACTAGCTGCTCCCAGCGGCTTCGCCCGCGTGATAGCAGAAAATCATTCCAAGGGAACATACTTCCGGGATAAAAAGTATCCTATGTACTATTCCAGGACATGGTCTATCCGTGTGCCAAGTTTAACAAAAATCGGTTTTGCCATTTAGGCGTGAAGACGTAACAAACAACCAAATAAACAAACTAACTCACTTTCGCTTTTAAAATATTAGTAAGGATTTTATCTGGTTGTAATTTTATTATGTACATGGACCGAGGACGTAGTGAAGGTTACGGGAATCCGATGGATGCGGGACGCGCAGGATCGTTCATTGTGGCGTCACTTGGGGGAGGCTTTTGTCCAACAGTAGACGTCTATCGGCTGATATGATAGCAATTTTATTAGCTTTGGCCTTTTGCTTTAAAAATAGGAAATTCTTTCATGGGAACGTACTCCAGGGTTAAAAAGTATCTTAACCCTTCAGATACCGTCAATTAGAGACACAATAGTAAGACAATAGATGCGCGGCCACCGGTGGTCGCTTGGGGATTCATGAATTAAGCACTATTTCAAGGAAAAACTTTATTATTGCGACCGAATAAAAAAGTGGGTTGGCCAGCTACAATTGTGGTGAGGTCGAGTTTGCGTACTTGTCCGCACTAGTGTGGAAAACAGTAAATTGCGTGTCTAAAGGCAGTAGGGATAAGAGAGGGATTTCGAGTGAGTGTATTGAAAACTTTCTTATGTAATATCTCAAGGAGCAAATTTGTCATGGCGACCAAGGTGAAATTAGCCCGAGCCGCAGGAGGGGGTGTTACGAAGCCGAGTGCTGCAGTGAACAATTTCCACGTGTATCAATCGAATAAAAAAGAGGGTTGACCAACGACTTGTGGGGTTACTTATCGTTCAGCCTGATACGAAAAATCCAATAAATTGTGGGTGGTGAACTACTTTTCTCTAAAAGTAATAAGGGTACGAGTGGGTTTTTGAGTAAGTGTAGAGAAAAAAATTTGAAAGTGCACGTAAATACTTAACTTCTTAACAATAACAAGATTTTACTATTGTACGTAAACTTAAGATGATCAAGTCAATAAGATAAACAGGCCTTATAAACGGAGTGAACCGTCACAAACATCGTAAACTAAGATATTGGACGAAAAAACCCACTTAAATTCAACACAGCATTCGCTCGTAAACACGCTGACTTCATGGCCCCACTTAAGGCGGTATTTGCCAACGAAATGCTTTGCAAATTGGATCATTAAGAGCTTAAACCGACAGTTTGGAGTTGCTTAAAAACCTGTTTCCGTATCATCCAAGTTTTTTTCCTGATAATGTCCGGAAAAGCAACTTCTGCTGACGGGGAGATTTAGCGAGGTGAAGAAAAAGTGTTTGACTTTTAAAGGCTAACAATGCAACACCAGCTAGAATAAGCTGTTGTCTCCGTCGATCAAACAAATTGAATAAATTGTATATCAAGTATAATAATATAATATTCCACAACTATCACACAACGATTTCTAGTCCCAAGCTAAGCAGAGCTTGTGTTAAGAGTATTAGAGAACTGATAAACATACTTATATATTTCTAAATACATATATATTATAGATAAATTACACCCAGATACGGAACAAATGATCATGCTCATCACATAAACATTTGTCCTGGGTGGGAATCGAAACCACGACCTCTGCATAGCAGTCAGGGCCACTAACCACTAGACCAACAGGCCAGTCAAGTGGATGAAAGTTATATTTAACGTAGATGGAAAAACAAATTAAGAAAAATCTACAAATAGAAATAAAAAAGAACAACATGAAAAAAATATTTTATTAAAATTGACTACATGACCAACCGCCAGGCAAAAATCAACATCCCTACTAATATTATAAATGCGAAAGTAACTCTGTCTGTCTGTCTGTCTGTTACGCTTTCACGCAAAAACGACTGAACGTATTTAGATCAAATTTGGTATGTAGGTAGAAGAGACACTGGAATAACACATAGGCTACCTATAATTCCACTGCTGAGCACGCGTCTCTGCCCGCGCGATATAAACTGTAGTCCACGCGGGCGAAGCCGCGGGCGGAAAGCTAGTACCTATTATATAAACTAGTTGGCTCGATAAAAAAAATCGTGAATCTGACCCAAATTACGATTCCAAACGTGTATGTCTACGAGATTACATCACGGAAATATTTGAATAAATTTTATATCAAGTGGGGCAAAGTTATTTAACGTAGATGGAAAAACAAATTAAGAAAAAAATTACATCATTATTTTCTTACTTTTATCTCGTGTTATTTGGGGTTGGCGCAACACGTTTTTTTTTTTCCATTCTGTTCTGTCACCCGACATGCTATCATTAACTCTCTTTTCTTTAACATCACTACTCACACAATCCATCCATATTTTTTTAGGCTACCTCTCCCTTTCTGTTAATCCACATGTATACTCACAACTCTTATGCGTTCTACTCGCATGCGTTTTATCTATTCACGTGACCAAAGAGAAAAAAGTCGTCTAATTTATTTGTGTGCTAAATCTTCATGCACAAACAATACATGCAATACTTTTCCTTCCATTCAACCTTTGGGTAATGCAGAGCAAGTTAGTTTTTGGTGCAATAAAGAGTGAAAGAAAGGATATACAACGTGTAACGTTATATGCGCTAAACCTTTTTTTTTACAGTGGGCAAAAATCATCTAATGACAACCCCCGCTCTTGGGTGGAGTGGGAGATAGTGTCAGACTCTTACTGACGTTAGTGACTATGACTTCTTAAAATCATCATGAATCCGGTGTAAGAAAGAAATAGTATTATATTATAGTTCTCGAGCGCCAATTAAATATATATTTATATTATATGGTTGTAAAACCTTGAAAAACGCTATATTGTCATAATGTACACACGGGAGTACGAAATTTATTCGGCAGAACATTTTAGTCTATCTTCGTCTTTCCTTTGTGATTTTACTAAAAAACGCGCAATTGCGTAATTACAGTACACTCCCGAGCGCGAGGAGATGCAGCTGATATATAGCTCCATCTCTCTCCCACCAAGCCAAAATGTTTTGCAGAAGTAAGCACCACTAATTTAAGAAAGTTGTAAGTAAAAAAGGCCCATACTAAATAAAAAAGGGGAAAGATCCACCAGTAAAATGCTATGCTAAAGTAAGCCGAAAACTCATTTCTTCACAGGGTTTATGTGCCGGCGACAAAATTGTAACCTTTTACTTCAACCAAAGCACTAGACAGTAAAAAGATTTTTATGTCAACCGTAGGAAATAGCATTTGTAAAATTATTTCCGTGAGAATATTAGGAGTTTTACAACCTACTTGACATCAGCCAGTCTTGTGTTTTGTGCTGTAAAAGTTGCTATTTTAGAGTTTATACCTTTTTTTTAAGTTGAAGAATCAGCAAATAATTGACCCAGTCTGGGTGGAGCAAGAGATTTTTATATAAATTACTAGCGACCCGCCCCAGCTTCGCTCGAGTGTTTCTCCACTATTTAATGGATGTTATTATACATATAAAACTTCCTCTTAAATCAATCTATCTATTAAAAAAAACCGCATCAAAATCCATTGCGTAGTTTTAAAGATTTAAGCGTACATAGGGATATAGGGACAGAAAAAGCGACTTTGTTTTATTTTATACTATGTAGTGATTGTGCAGTGAGCAAGAAAGCTATGTTGTTTTAGCATGCAATAATAAGAAAAAAAAATCGTTTATCGTCCAATAAAAAAAAAAAAAACAGTGGCACAAAGTTATATATTAGAAGTATTAATAAATATAGATATACATCTTTATATTCCCTTTTTTGACTATGTGACAGGCTTATACATTTTTTTTTATGGTGGGGAAAATCATCAATTGACTACCCCCACCTTTGGGCGGAGCGGGAGATAGTGTCAGACTCTTACTGACTAAAAACCCACCCCGTTCCTTCTAGCTTTCATACCGGGGCTCAGCTCCCTTTCGGTTAACCCTGGCCCCAGTAGGCTTCGACGTCAGGATTATGCATGAAATTTTAATCATGATTGTATAGTCATCATCTTCATTTCAGCCGAAAGATCTTCGTCATCTTCCGTTCCGTCTATTCAGGCAGAATAAACATGTTTTCTTTCTTTATTCTTTTCTTTCAAAGACGTCCACTGTTGGACATAAGCTTCCCCTAAGTGTCGCTACAACAACCGGCCCTGTCTGTCTCACATCCATAGGATTCTTGCGACTCTTACATCATCACACATTGTGGGAGGCCTATTATTTGTACAGAGAAAAAGTAGGATAGTCAAATAATGGCCAATCTCAATCCTCTTGACCTTTTCATCTTACAAAGCTAAAATGTTTCTTTGAACGCATTAATCTCAAGAAATATTTATTCGCAATAAAAAAAAATTTTAACAAAAGCGTTATCCAACAGATAACGCTATTGTTGAGGAAGGCTATAATATAATACTATACACAACAAAAGAAAATAAACTTTAACCCTTGAGTTTGTTTTTGTGATTCTTGCCAGGGTAGTTAGCTAGGAAAGACTGGCTTCCCCTAGTTTAAGTGACAAATAAAAAGAAAAAAAAAACGAGTAATGGTAGTTTTAAAAAGCTATCTGCAAAATAAATATCATGTACTAGGTTCTACCAGCGGGTTCGCCCGCGTGAAAGTAGGTTTCTCTATACATAGTTCCAATACCCGGTTTTACCCCCTTTTAGGGGTGGAATTTCGTAAAAACCGTTCTTAGCGGATGTCTACACCCTATGAGGAACTTACCTGCCAAATTTAAGGTTTGTGGGAGTTATAGTTTCTGAGATTTAATGATTGTGTGGGGTATTTCATTTTTATTTATATAGATTATTTATCAACACGCTATGACCTACAGGAACGCGGCAGTAACCAAAAACGCGAGTGAACCCGGGGGAAAACTTAAAATGTAAACTTATTATGAAATTTTTACGTCAAAAAAAAGGCGGGTCACTTATTTGCAAATCGAATGACACGTAAATTTTCACAT
The DNA here is from genome assembly GCA_949319445.1 of Mythimna lalbum. Classification (NCBI taxonomy): domain Eukaryota; kingdom Metazoa; phylum Arthropoda; class Insecta; order Lepidoptera; family Noctuidae; genus Mythimna; species Mythimna lalbum. The sequence continues at coordinate 17,650,501 of OX439360.1, forward strand.
AATACGTCATAAAAATATGTCTTTAATAATGAACGTAAAATACCTGTAATAAAATAAATAATAAAAACATAATTCCACAGAATATCGAAAACAATAGACCTATAAATTCAAATCGATCCCAATCCTTATTCCCATTGCGCAGCCCTTCATCAAACCCCTTAATATTCGGACGGACATAATGACGTATATTAACTCGATATTACCTCTTTCTATTTGTGTTATGACGTCAACAGCCGTAACCTGGCAAATTATCGCATAGTTTTGGGGCTAATCTCGAGTAAATAGACTCATTCGTAATATAAACAAGGAATGCAAACAAAGAGTAAGGGTGGGGGCTACTATTGGTAAAACTCGAAATATTATCGTGTAGGTGCTTTGTGATTTTGTGGAAGTGTTTTGAAAATGAGTTCAGGGATTTTTTTCCGTGGATAAAAATCATCCAGATGACATCCCCCGCCCTTAGCAGGAACGGGAGATAGTGGCAGACTGACTGACTAGAAGACCCACCCCGTTCCTACGTTGCCTTTCATACCGGGGCCGAGTTTCCCTTTCGGAATTAGACCCTGACCCAGGGGCTTTAAAGGATTGATCGAATGCGGTATAATTCGAAAAAGTAACCGTGTCCATAAAATATAAAGGAGAATTGAAAGAACAATGAAGTCATTGGATGAGAAAGACCACTAGGAACTCTTATAAAAAAAGAAAACGGTGAAAATGGTTATGAATATGAAGACCCGAAAAAAAAAACAGTAAGAATATTCTGCACAACTTCTGCTGTGAAAACGGTGAAGAAAAAACACTATGAGGAATCCGGCATGTCTTTTAACAAAAATTTGAAGACACGTGGTGAATGACGGTCCTTTTCTTCTCCTACAGAGGAGGCCTGAGTCCCAGCATTGGAAACATTAGAAGACTGATTATACTTCTTATACTAAGTATTCTGTGAACTGTGATACCCCCATGATAGTAGGTTTCGCCATACAAACTTTGGACTCCCACTTAAACCCCTTAAAGGGTCAATTTCGGGAAATCTTTTCTTAGTACTTCTCTATGTCATAAAAGGAAGCCTTATGCAAGATTTAACATTCTTAGTCCCAGTAGTTTCAGCTGTGTGATGAAATGTCAGTCAGTCAGTTTTTCTTTTTATAAGCTTATTTAGTTTCACCTGTCCCGATATTTGTTCGTCTGTAATTAAATCTTGCAAATTAAATTTGATCTATGTACTTCCCAGTTACTGATTAAGTTGAAATTTTGCATGCATGTGTTAATCAGATCACAATGCAAAATTATTGTGGCATGGAGCTGATCTGATGATGGAACCTTTTTGGAATGATCTTGATGAGTATCAATTATAATAAAGGTATATACCGCGCTATAAAAGCTTGCTATGAAAAAATGATTTACATTGAAATCTTATTATTTTTTATGAGGGTAGATGAGCCATATGAACTCGTTATGACATGTCACAGGCGAATAAACAATGAGTTCCATGAGTAGTGGTCCTAATCTAATTTCGCTGAAGGATTGTTATAGGTGTAATAGTATAGAGTAACAGACAAACGATACGGCCCTAATTAGGAGATGATATATCACATTCATATTATGAAGGGCTGCTAGCTTGTGGAGTCCGATGGATGCGGGACACACAGGATCGTTTATTGTGGCGACACTTGGGGGAGGCATATGTCCAACATTGGACGCCTATCGGCTGAAATGATGATGATGATGATCACTTGTAACAGTGGTTTTGTCCGTGCTCAGTTGAAAATCGTCGCATGGGATGTACTAGGGAAATGTTCTGTTCTTATCTTTACCATTAAAAAAAAACTTAGAACAGGAAAAAATAGATTAAAAAAGAGATCAAGGGTTTTTCTAAATTAATAATTAAAGTTTTGTTTTGATGTACGGAATCCTAAAAAGGTAGGTAATTAATTAAAAAAAGTTGTTGTTGTCAATTACAAACTTGTTCGAGTTTTGGAAGTCAATTAATGAAAAATCATTTATTTATTTCAGTGATGTTTACCTTGATCATAATAGTTATTTGTTTTACAAAGGTGCAAGGTTGCTTTTTAATCGCGTGCTCGATTTTGATGATAGAGCAAGCGAAGGATTCTAAAATTCAATCACGAGCGCAGTGAGGGATTCAAAAATTAGAATCCTGAGCGTTAGCGAGAGAATCAAAAGAGCACGAGGTGAAAAATCTTTGCACTCGAGTGCAACACGTAACTTTTCATCCCACCTCAGCGAGGAAATTACTAAATGCAACAAAAAAGTACACCAAGGAGGTTCTGAGTCTGAGTTATAAACAAATTTAAAAAAAAATGTATGACAAATTTGGTACCATGGAGGTAAAAGTAAATAGGTTTAATGATGTTTTAAATTATAAACATAGTGCAAGCGATGTTCTAAATTCAATTTACTTTATCTCTTTAGAGAATGAAAAAGAGATGGGGGATGAAAAAGTTATTCTGTTAAAATAATGGCACATAATTTTTCCACAATTACACAGAAAAGACTTCTAGATAAAAAAATAGTTTTACAGAACTCCACATATTATATTATCTGTATTTACCACTATTAACATTTACAATACAATACAAAAACATCGCCTACAAACTAAACACAAAAGTATCCACTGCCAAAACTAACGAAGCAAACTTTGACTCGGGAAACTTCGTAAAACTTCGTCGGCCTTCGGGGAACTAAACCGTTTCTGTACCGGACTGTACCTAGGGGCTCTCTGCAAAAAGTTACTAAACGTCTCTTGGGTCTTAGTGTATCATGGCTGGAGTTGGGGTTTTTGTATATCTATGTAAAGGGTCGCCCTTACTAAGTGAATATTGTATTAACTTGTTTTATTTTTACACTTGTATCTGGGCGGCCATTTTGTAAGATTGACGCGTGACGAGAGTGTAGGTATAAGCATTTGTTATTATTTATTTTTGGTCCTAGTTACTACTACCATTTTTAGGGTTCTGTAGCAAAATGTAGTGAAAGAGTAAAAATAGAACCTTATTACTAAGACTTCACTGTCCATCTGTCTGTCACCAGGAATTTTCTGTGCAATGTCCACAGGTGATGTTAAAAACTAAATCCTAATAAGGTAGATTTTAGACTACCTTACTATAATCATTATGACTTAGCCGTCAAACCAAAATGCAGCTAGGCTGCTATATGTAGTATGCTATACTATATCTGCCGTATGTTGTAGCAGAATTGGGAGAAGGTAGCCAGTCACTGCATCATGAACAACAGGACTCGGTGACGCGGTAGGCTGGAGATGACGTGACGAATTGGATTCCTACCTAAAGGATTTACCCGATGTAACTTAGAATAGAAAATGGTGAAAGAAAAGATGAAAGGCTCTGCTCTGCAGTAGGACACAACAGGCTTATAGACTGTCTAAAAAGTCAAACGACTTGAGAATTTTGTATAATATTTAATTATTAAAAAAAAAATTGATACTTTTTATAATCTTTTAGTAAACAATGATCAAGATCTCTTAATCAACCTCGGTTATTGAACTAGTGTTGACTTCATCAGATTTTATTTTTGCCCTAATATTATCTAAGTCGTTTGATTTTTTAGACAGACTCTATATAACAATATTTATCGCTGATAGAAATTAATTTTGTCTAACACTGAAAATGATTTTAGAACCGGTTATGGCACACACTAAAAACCAGGCCAGATGAATGAGATATTCTCTAGGTTTCAAAGAATCACCGATATATTATTTAGTACATAAAATATAGCCAATGTCACTCAGAAATAAAGCTGCTTTCATTAGGTGAATTTTTTGAAAAATATAATCTATATTAAAAAGTGGTTTAATTGATTCTGCTCGTTATTCTGATCAAACTACGAGTATTTTCAGGTTTTGCGCATTTAACGTTACACGTTGTGTATATATATGTAAACACATGTATATAATATTATTATAAAATGGAAAAGTTTTTTTTTGTTTATAAGAGGTAATTGGAATAAGAGGAATGAGAGAATTGGAATGAGAAAGCGAGGAACCGTGATCGTTGGAAGGAGTGGAGGGAGGCTTTTGCCCAGCAGTGGGTCAATAAGGGCTAAAAAAAGAGGTAATCTATATAAGGAATTTTTTCTCCGATGGAAAACTGCTTTATTCCTGAGTGACATAGGCTATATTTTATGTACAAGAGCAAAGCTACGACCAAAAGCTACTAAAGAATATAACAATAAAAGTTGTCTCTGCAGTATCTTCTTAAAAACTCAAATCCAATTACAAAGCATCTATCTCCACATCCTTCCAAACAAATTACTATTCAATTTATAGAAACAATCCTTTCGGCGCTTTTCAGTTGTTAATTAATTTACTTAACTAACTGTGGCTTGCGACTGGTCTTACTTGAGCCTCGAACGTCGGCGACTGTCGCACCAACACGCTGTGTTAAGCCTTTTCGACCTCAATGAGTTAGAAATAATCATTAGTAATGCTTAATTGATTTTGTATAATTTATTTTATTACTACTGAACGGTGAAGGCAAACATCGTGGAGAAACCGGTATATCTAAGAATAAAAAAAAATAAAACACGTGACATCCATCAACCCGCACTGGGCCCGCGTGGTGGATTACAGTCCATTCCCTCTCCTAGAGAGGAGGCCTGAGTCCTGACAGTGGAAACATTATAAGGCCGACTATGCTATGCTATGCTGACCTGGAAAAGCTAGGATATTTTTTATCCCGAAAGTATGTTCCCTCGGAATATTTACATAGTTTGAAGTAATATAAGTTGCTGGTAGCAGCTAGTATTTAAAATAATAAAAAGTTGCTGCATGCTCTACGGGTGAAGTATGAAATTTGGATGAAATACCGTGTTTTGGACTAGTTCAGGATATGGATACATAGGATCGATAGGACAGGATGCTTATTATTATTACACGTTTATCTTGAGAATCACTTTGGGAAGCGATAACCAAACAACGGAGGTTGAGCAACGCATAACGCAGGCATAAGCCGCTTTTGGTGCAAATAAATCCATTTTCCGAAACAAAATGTCCCTAGAATTAAAACGACGAGCTTTCGGGCAGTGTGTCGTACCAGTTTTTACATATGGAGCCAAGACCATGACCTTAATCAGTAAATCAGCAGAAAAATTTCGAGTAGCCCAAAGAGCAATGGAGAGCTGTGCTCGTAATTTCCCTAGAAAGAAGAAAAAAAGAAAGAAAAACATTTTATTTGCCGGAATGGCCAAAAAGTATTTACAATTTTTTTTTTAAGTGCATCCTACGCTATCGAAGGCGAAACACCTGGATAAGAACCTAGACCAAGGTTAGAGATGTGGTAAAGGTTATGGCGGAAAGAAAATGGAAACGGGTGAAACACATTGCTTGAATGGATAGCGGGAGATGGATGCGGCGACTGTTCGAGTGGAGACCACGTGCCCATAAGAGACCGCCAGGGAAACCACCTAAGATATGGATGGACGACATTGTTCGACACGCTAGACCGGATTGGATGTCAATTGCCCAAGACCGTCAGGAGTGGAGAAGATTGGAAAAGGCCTACGTCCAAAATTGGATATAAAGAGGCTGCTATAGATAGACAGATAGATCTCGAGAATATATTTCCTTGAGATAATTTTCTATTATTACACAGGTGAAACCACTGGCAAAAATTATTATGACGTTTATAATGTACTAGCTTTTGCCGGCGGCTTCACCCGCATACATAAATATAGCCTATGTCACTCAAGAATAAAGCAGCTTTCTATAGGTGAAAAATTTTAGCAATCGGACCAGTGCTTTCAGAAATTACCGAAAACAAAAAAAAAAAAAACTTTTCTTCTTTATAATATTAGTATAGATGTAGATAGTGTGATATTGTATTATAATTTAACGTCATCGTTATAATATCTTACGACTTTTAAGACGTATAGTTTACGGAAAACAAACTAATATTGCTCTTGACTATTCGGAAATATTACCAAAATTTAAAAATGTTTGTTATGATCTGTGGAAGGAATACTTTGACAGAACGTCATTAGAAAAAGGAATTTGGTATAAAACCATACAGTGTCAGCCTGCTCGTGTACCTTGGTTTGTAAATATTAACCTAAGTAGAAAACTAGTGGTTACAGCTCACAGACTCAGATCGGGACATTTCCCATGTAACAAATTCGCTTTCTTGATGAAAAAGATAACCTCTCCCAACTGTGAGGTGTGTGGAGTTATAGAAGATATGCATCACTTGTTAATGGAATGTGTTCAGGCTGATAGGAGTAAGTTGTTCGGGGTATTAAAGTTGAACAAGAACAATATGGGCACATTCCACCAAATATTAAGTAAGCCGACTTCCGATGATGCGAGAAAAATGTTCGACTTTATGGCCCTGATCCATTGATCTCATTTGGTAGGCAATGATTGTCTTAGGGTACGATGGGACTAACATGCGCTGTGCGTTATAAAAGTCCCTAAATTTTTAAAGAATAAAAAAAAAAAGACGTATAGTTTTGTCTTCGACTCTATACAACGTGTAACGTTAAATGCGCAAAACCTCAGACACCCCAAATGATTTTTAATTTAATTGACCTAATCCTGTGAAAAAAAATCATTAAAAAAAAGGTTTTATGTGCAGTTTTAGTTTGTTCAAAATTAATATCTGCATTGAAATAAGAACTTTTATTATCCCGTGTATGAGAAAATTTGATTGGACTACAACCATTTGTGTTTGTTTACCTATTTAGGGTTTGCGACAGGGCGACATTATTAATGAAGTTTTGTTTGTAACCTATATTTAAAAGTGGTTTAATTGATTCTGCTCCTTATTCTGATCAAACTATTTTCAGGTTTTGCGCATTTAACGTTACACGTTGTAGAGCAAAAAAACAGTTACTAGATGATGAGTTCAAAGTATACTTGCGGTGACTGTCTATGAAAAGTCATTGAGAGAGTGGTGTCAAAGGGAACGTGACGTGGCCATGGTTCCGTAATCAGCATTTAGGGTTCCTTTGATCTTCGGCCCTTCGTCACCGTTCAGTTAATTATCAGAGACTCGGCTTAAAGTCTGTTATTTGCTAAACCAAATTTAGGGCGGTTTTTCCTGTAATAAAGTAAAATTGAAGTTAAATTTTAACACCGTTTTGTATGTTTGGGTTGACGAACTATAGGTCAGTTTAACTATTTACTTGAAAAGAGAGTAAAATAGTATAGTACATCGTTTTTTTTTTTTTTGTAGTGGGAAATGGTTCAATGACTTCTTTCCCACCAAAACGGTAAGAGGCCAGCAGGGCCGATGTCCACTAAGGTCACGAAGAATTCCTAAAAAGGAAACTCGTAGTTCTAAAATGCAAAGAACAACTAAGGAAACGGATGGTTTTAGTCAGTTAAAGACTGACAGACCCTCACACTCCACCCTAGAGCGAGACGATACGAAAATGACTGGTCATTACGGGAGGTCTATGTCCAACAGTGGACGCCTATCAGCTGAAATGATGATGATCATGAGCTTACCGCCTAACGTATGTCTGTTCCGCGATATTTCACCGCGCATCAAGCTGCTCGCCCAAGTCCGATAAACGGTGGTCGATTTTTGTAGGAGAAAAATAGAACACACTCGTAGCAATAGTGCAACACACACGTCCTACAAAAAGTTGTCAGAAATACAGAACAATGCTACAAATATACAAAATGGCCCCGATTATCTGTCCTACAAAAAGTCTGCGTATATTTCATATTGTTTGTATGTCTGTTTAATCTGTCTAAAAAGCCGTGACTTGGGAATTTTGATAGTTTTTATAATTTTAGTAGAGGTATTTTGATTATCATATCTGTGAGATAATAAATGACGTGAAATTGTCTAGCGTATTCCGTTTATGGTAAACAAATCTGATGAAGCGAAAGATTATAATTATAGCTTTGTTTGAACTGCCTAAGTCGTTTGACTTTTCAGACAGACTACACTTTCGTCTTTTTATTTCCACCATTCCTTCTGTCTCTTCTTAGTGGAACTCTTGTTTGTGAGTAAATTGTAATCTCTGACTGTGTAGGAGGAGGCCATCCGTATCAGGCAACGGCGGGATTCCCATCCCGATTTCCGCCCACCCCAGGCCCGGGCTTGCGGACGACGAGCAACGGGTAGCTCACTGTCTGACCGTCCAGGAACTGTCCGGACCGAGCCCAAGTTATCGACGGCGCGCACAGTTCCCGCACGCCTCAAGGAGCTGTCAGCAATAGCAGGGGCCCAGTTGAATCGAAGCCTACTGGGGCCAGGGTAAGCTTAGAAAGATAGCTCAGCCCCGGTACGAAAGGCAACGAAAGAACAGGAGTGGGTTTTTGGTCAGTAAAAGCCTGAAACTATCTCCCGCTATCTTGTTAGATGATTTTCCCACCAGAAAAAAAATGTCTGTGTTCTTCTTGTGTACTTTGAACTTTCACTTGTTTTTTATAATGTATAGGCTCACGTTTGACCACTATCTCACCTGATGATAAGCGATGATGTGGCCGACTATGGAACACGCTTATCTAGAAGCAATCTATTCACTCTTGACTTAACGACCACTGATCTCATCATCTCTCACACGCATCCAACAAATAAACAGAAGATTTTCACTGCCCATCCTTTTTAGATCATCTCAATGTTATTTTTTAATGACGCAACGTTTGATATAAGATTCTTATTTTCCTCCGCAAATCTCATCGATCACTTTTTCGTATTTACTTTTATCAAAAGATGAAAAGAAAATGAAGTCTGTATTTTCAACCTCGATATTATAAGGAAAATCACGAGGCACGTTAACAAATACATGTTTTGATACTTAAATATTATTTTCATGTCACATTCGACATGTCTTGTAACTTGAAATATAAGCGAAAAGTGGTTTTAACGTAGGTATATTTTTATCGTTACACTAATATTATAAAAGTGAAAGTTAGTATGTCTGTTACTTATTCACGCTCGGACAGATTTTGAATATGGTACGCCGGTAGACCATACCTTGGTGTATGTAAATATACAATGGAAGCAACAAGAAATATGCAACATAACATTATATGTAACACATAATATGATTTAAAAGAGTGTCCATGGAGTTTCTTGCACGTTCTTCTCCGTAGAGATCCACGCTTTGGAACGTGCAATTTAGTTTCACTTTTCTTGGACTGACAGACATTTGACTATTCAAAAGTGCCTGTATTTGGTCTATTTGAAATAAATGATTTTGATTTGATTTGGTTATGTAAATATGTAATAGAAATTTTGTGCTGCAAAGCCACTTGGCAGCTTTGGACTCGGTGGAAAGGCTTGCGAAGAGGCTAATTGGTGATCCAGATTTGGTTAAGTCCAAACTTCAAAGCTTTGAGCACAGGCGTAGGATATCCAGACTTTCGGTGTTTGACAGGATGCATTTTGGAGAGTGCGTAGCACTTGCATGACTTGATCCCGCTATCTCAATTCTACCATCGGACAACCCGACGTTCGGCGAATATCCACCCTTACGTTGTTGACACCTCTACGGTCCGGACGGTCCTCGTCGTTTATACCAATGTCGAAGGACTGGAACAATTTGCCTGCTGCGGTATTCCTTTCCGATTATAATTTGAGTGTCTTCAAGGCTAGAGTGAATAGGCTCTTAATAAACTAGTGCGTCTCACCATCAGAGATTGCATCACTGCTTACCATCAAGTGAGATCGTAGTCAGCACTAGTTTATGTAATTTAAAAAAAAATATGTATGAAGTATATTCCCTTGGGGCAATTTTCTACATTAACTCGTGCGAAGCCGTTCGCTGAAGCTAGTTTGATATATTTTTTGTTCCAAATTTTCCGTACCTAGAAATATTTGCAAGAGGTTTCTTAGATTTCGTATTTATTATCACAAAATATAAGACTGTTTATTACAGTCTTATATTTCACTTTCTTGTTGTCAACCTATATACAAAGGTGTCAATTACACTCTTTAACCGTGATATGAACTGTTCTGTTATTGTAATCAGGAGAACTATTTATTACTGAACTGTACTTCTTATTATTTCATCTGGATTCAATATGGAATAAATTTCCAAAAATATTATATCATCACTATCATCATCATCATTTCAGCCGAACGACGTCCAATGTTGGACATAGGTCTCCCCAAGCGTCGCCACAATGAACGATCCTGAGCGTCTCACATCCATTGGGTTCCCGCAACCCTTACCAGGTTATCGGTCCAACTTGTAGGAGGCCTTCTAACGCTACGTCTTCCGGTGTGGAGAGCATTGTGCCCTGCCCATTGCCACTTAAGCTTGGATATTCTTTGTGCTATGTCGGCAACCTTCGTGATATTTTTGTAAGTGACCACGTTTCGGAACCATATGTCATGACTGGCAACACATACTGATCATAGACTTTCGTCTTGAGAAACTGTGGTATGTTGGACGAGAAGATATCGCGCAGCTTCCCGAACGCTGCCCAGCTGAATCGAAAAATATTTCGTAGTGTATTAAATTAATGAGGGATATGAGATAGTACAAAAGAGTCATTAATTAATTTATGTATACTTTATTGTATAACAATAATTTAGGTGTCTTCAATGCTAGAGTGAATAGGCTCTTAATAAACTAGTGCACCTTCACCAATAATGATTGCATCACTTCTTACCGTCAGGTGGGATCACAGTCAATCCCTGATGTATATCATAAAAAAAAACATTGTGGAACCTTACCGCGACCCTGGAAAGCAAAGGGCAACTGAAGAAACACAGGGTTTTAGTCAGTAAAAGTCTGACAATCCTTCTTGCTCCATACTGAGGGGGAGACGTACATATTGTGAAACAGTTCGAAGTATAGGCTGGCTTTTTAACTTAGTTCTAAGTACAAATAATTTAGTTTGTTTAAGTAGGCAAAATAGTAAGGTTGCGTATGTTGTGCTTACCTGTAAGGAATTGCTGCACTAGTCTATAAGGTTAATCCATGTATTTTATATCTTTGTATGTGTGTAGTCAGTGGTTGGTGAGCCAAATAAATAAAATAAAATAAAATATTTGAAACTTAAATAAATATACTTAAATAATAATAATAAATAAACTTAAATAGTCTGTCTAAAAAGTCAAACAACTTGGAAATTTTGTATAATATTTAATCATTAAAAAAATACTTATATTCGATACTTTTTAAAAGTTTCTTCTAATGGTAAACAATGATCAAGAACTCTTAATCAACCTTGATTATTGAACCAGTGTTGACTACAGTGTGTTTCACTTAAGAAGTTACATTGGCGTAATGTTGGCTCCCCTGTCAGTCTACACAAAAAGAAGGGAAAAAAGGAAAGAGTTGCCTACTCTACCAAAATTGTTCCCCGAAATGTGAAACGAAATCGATTTTAACGGTAGCTGCAACACTTTTTGGAAAATTATGAGAGGAATGGGATTTTATTTTAAAAAAGTAGGTCTCAAAGGAAGTTGTTAACCCTTTATTAACGATACTGTGGCGTGGCGTTTTCGTTATTTGAAAGAATTGTAAGACAATCGGAATGGAGCCCAGCACCCTATACTTTATACAAAAATAGTAACAATAAAAAAAGGCAATTGTTAAAGTAACGAAGTATCAGTTAATCTCCCTCATATCAAGTAATTTAATTGCTAAAAATGTTGCAACACTGTTTTTTCGTATTGCCAACATTACGGCAAAGGAACGTCTTAAGTGAAACGCACTGTACATCAGATTTCATTTTGCCCAAATCGTCTGACTTTTTAGACAGACTCTATCTCTTAATTTTTGTATGATAACTTTCAAATCTATAGATAGACAATAAAAAGCGTTTTTAAACTATAATAATACTAGTTAAAATTGTTATTGATAAAATAATGGATTGCTTTGAAAAAGACTTTACTTCTTTACAAGAAAATATTTCTAAAATTAGTCATAACTTTTTGTGGTAAATCGTGTGACACTGACAGTCGGGACGGAAGAGAAGCAGTGTTACAACGTAATAAAATATGAAAGTAGTATAGAACGGGTGGATATTCTCACTATTCCAACAGTTATATGGATCAATTAACGTTACCATCAACCATAGCCCGTTCCTACGTTTTACTATGTCAAAAACATACCCGGCCTTACAGAACGTTCATTTATCACGGGTACATCTTCAAGCTTCTTTACTAAACTTACAAAATACCATTTAAATACGCAGTGGAACGGAGCTGTCTACCTCTGTCACAGTTATAATAATGCCGTAACAAAGCAGTCCACGAAATATTATCAACGAAAAACAGTATCTTAGTTGTAAGCTTTCAAACCTTCATTGTCCTTTTGGGAGAACATTAACACAGAATAGATAAACGTACAGAAGGCTAACTCAATGTAGTGAAGTGGGCACCGTTGTCGTGGCTGAATACTGAGCCTGGCATGGAATTTAGGTTTGCTATCGACACGCTAAAAAGAAGTGAAGTAGCTCGCATATATAGGCATATCCCATAGTTAGATGGAATTATCACATTTTTATTGATGTGAGACGCATGAGACCGGACGGTTTAGCGATAACATAGGCATGCCCCAACAGTCAAATTTTTTTGAATTTAAAAAAAAATTAATTCTAAAAGATTATTATAAAGAAACAATTGAATAGTGACCGTTGACATCGACCGAGTAATTATCATAATTGTTTATTATACGTCTCATAAAAACACAAATCAAACATTTATAAAAACATGTGCGATAATTGAGCTGCTTTATCACATAGGGCAATGTCTTACAAACCATCTTTTAATTCACTGAACGAAAGTAGATAGATTTGTGGCTATCATTGTATTAATAATACCTACTAATAGGACATAAGAATAAAAAATAAATATTATACCTAAATATGCAATATCATGCTGAATGTGAAAAGATAACACGTGTTCAGGCGCGGCCTTGGTCAAGCCTTTGTCTGGCAGTGGAAGTAGTGAACTGCGATAGGCACATTGATTGATTGACAGACACGTGTGGACAGCGAGAGCAAGCGCAATCGCAACTGGCATTTGATTGACATCGTTTTAGATCACCTTACGAGGAACTGATTTTAATGTTTTTCATACCAGGTTTAGGGCAAAACTTTCGGTTGAGAATGAATAAAAAAAGAAATATTACACGACCCGTCTGCGTAAAAATTGCTTTAGGTAAATGAAAACTGAAAAGAAAAAAACAAGTTTAGTCAGTAAAAGTCTGACACGCTCTCTCGCTCCGCCCAAGAACGAGGGGTAACGTAGGATGACGTTCCCACCCAAAAAAGTAATGGTAAGGTCCCTGAAGTGTAAAAAACTATTACAAAACCTATTGAAAGCAACAGCTGGAACCTTTCTGTTCGTTCAGCGTATTTTTTTTTTGACACAGTTATTTCCAAAGATAAAAGATCATAATAAAAAGACTATTAAGAACTAATTCTGGAGACGAAGAAATTCCTTACGCACAACTATGTCCACCTGTTTATAACTGTATGAATCTACTATTTTGGTGTACAATTAAGTTTATTCTATTCTATTCTGGCCTTCTGTATCAATCTATTCTGTGGTACACTTAACAGGGGCCGTCTACCAGATTTATGTCGGCAGTGCGAACGGGAGCAATTATCTCATACAATCCTTAGGCCCTAACGGTTACCTAGTGCAAGACTATATATGCGACAAAGTTTGAGGATTTGTTGGTCGATCAGTTGACGGACTGGTGCTGTAGGCCTAGTATAATTAGGTTAAGGGTATGCAGTAGATTAGCGAAATTACCAATCGTAACGTTTTCAATTCCTCCCTTGATCTATATAACATTAGTTTTAGTACCTATATTATGTAAAACTCAAAACACGTATCTAGTGTTTCTATGTAAAGAATCTATGTAAAAAATTTCATAACTGTATCATAAAATATTATTATCACAAAGTTATAAGCTTGTTATGTCAGCAAAAATACATAGTCACCGGGCCATCCAGGCGACTGGGGGTTTGTTTTGCACTTGTACTCAGCTGTTTGCTGGCGCCGAATACCCGTTATGATCTGCCGTGACCTTTATTGTACTTAATACCAGCTATGATCTTTTTAAATATTTTAGGAAAATATACAACGTGTAACGTTAAATGCGCAAAACCTCAGACACCCCAAATGATTTCTAATTTAAAAGACCTAATACTATGAAAAAAACAAAAACATTTTAAAAAAAATTAACACGTTCAGCGCCAAGGCACCTCTGAGGCAAATATTGTGGAAATGACTTTTTTTTTGCATATATGCCTTCTCCTGGTCCTAAAATACTATATGAACTTGTTTTTTTTTTGTATCATATAATATACACTGGCCCCTGAGACAGACTTCAAAAATTCAGTCTCAAAGGCCAAGTATATATTACATGATACACACAACTTTCCCCGCATTTATGAGCTATAATTTTTTTTGTCGTTTCCTGAAAAAAAGTATTGTACAAGGTTTTTCAGTTTTGTCTAATGAGCAAGCCTGTAAAGTTTCCCCCTTCTACCCTGTATAGTTCTATGATATAGGCGCAACCACAGTGTCTCAAGACGAAAGTCTTTGACCAGTGCGTGTTGCCAGTGATGACATATAGCACAGAAACGTGGTCGCCTACAATGGACCTATCAGAAGGCTTACAGTCACCCAAAGGGAGGAAAGCTCGGAGTTTTCTTGCGTGATCGCATCAGGAATGAAGATATCCGCAAACGAAGGTTACGGACATAGCCCGAAGAATAGCAAAACTAATGTGGCAATGGGCAGGGCACATTGCTCGTGGAACGGATGGTCGATGAGGCTGACAGGTTCTAGAGTGGTGACCTCGCACCGAAACGGAAGGTGCAACTTTGGAAGTTCTCCCACAAGGTGGACTGACGACCTGGTGAAACACGCAGGAAAGCGGATCCGAGACGCACAGGATCAGTCGTTGTGGTGATGCTTGGGGGAGGCCTATATACAATGACAACAGTGATATAATACTGAAAAAGGTACTAGACGTTAGATTTGTTTAATACAATCAATAAAAACCGGCCAAGTGCTAGTCGGATTCGCGCACGAAGGGTCTCATACCGTCCGTAAAAAAAACGGGTCAAAAAATCATGTTTATTGTACCTATGGTAGCCACACTTAAATATATATTTTATTCTGTTTTTAGTATTTGTCGTTATAGCGGCAACAGAAATACATAATCTATGAAAATTTCTACTGTCCATCATGGTTCACGAGATACATCCTTGTGACAGACGGATAGAGATGGACAGCGGAATCTTAGTAATAAGGTCCGGTTTTAGGAACTCTAAGCAAATGTTAAAAGACAGTGGCAAAGAACATTTCTAAGACATTACCCAGCAATTATTACAGGTTAATTCATGAATCCCCAAGCGACCACCGGTGGCCGCGCATCTATTGTCTTACTATTGTGTCTCTAATTGACGGTATCTGAAGGGTTAATAGTGTGATCAATCAACACATTAGTAGAATAATATTGTCCCCTATTAGTCAAGAGTTTTATTATTAAACACAATATTGAACTGTGAACTCGAGCAAACATCGTTTTAGCCACAAATACGTCTCGAATCGATACGGGTTCATTCGAGTGACATGCAAACATCACGCCACCGGGACCACGGCAAACATTGGCCCAATCGTCGTTGGCCCAACTTAATGGCCAATGAAACAAAGACATTCGATTTTTACACCCCAAGAATTTTATTTGCAGTTACATTTACGTGGTCAGTGACTGTTATTGTAGGCTGTAAAGCTGCTGACTGAAGGGCTAAAATCCAGTGGCAGTGATTTTTCTTAATCATTAAAGCACTGATTTTTAATAGATATGCTTTTTTTTCTTTAGAAAGAAAAACATTTTATTTACGCGATATAAGACGTATACTTAAAGCTAGGTGGGATAATCATCCAATAACATCCCTCGCTTTTAGGCGGAGTCGTAGTGTCAGACTTTTACTGACTAAAAACCCACTCCTGTGCTTTCTTTGACACTTTTCCAGGGCCCCGGGATCTCTCTCGTATCACCCATGGCCCCAGTAGGTTTCGACCCTGCTGGGCCCCTACGGTTGCTGACAACTCCTCGAGGCGCGCGTGGAACACTACACACCGTCGATGATATGGGCTTGGTCCAGACGGTAACCGGATGGTCGGACGGCGAGCTACCCATTGCTCACTATCTGCAATCCCACTCAATAGATAATAATATGCTGCGGTTTTCCCGTCCGATTTATAATTTAGGTATTTTCAAGGCTGGAGTGAATAGGCTCTTAATAAACTTGTTCATTTTCAACGATTGCGTCACTGCTTACAATTTTTTTTTTTTCGTTGGGAAATATCATCTTATGACAACCCCCGCTCTTGGGTGGAGTGAGAGATAGTGTCAGACTCTTACTGACTATAAACCCCACCCTGTTCCTTCTAGCTTTCATACCGGGGCTCGAGTTCCTTTCGGATAACCCTGGCCCCAGTAGGCACTGCTTACTATGAGGTAAGATTGCAGTCAAGCACTGGTTTTCATAAAAAAAATAGGTCGAGGTTTTGCTCAAAACTAATTCTCTCAACCGGAAAACGAGGTCAAAACATCAAAGGCACATTGAAAAAAAAAAACAAAGTCATTCAATTTTTACGCCCTGCGACCTATATTCGTAGTCACGGTTTACCCTTGCAATTACCATATGGAACCAATTGTAACAACCTAAGGGTCGGCCCTAATACTTTTAAAGGGACCTCAATAAATATCTATAAAATAAAATGTAAGTGCTTGCGGTCGCCAGTCTTATCAATTCGACCGCATCGGACTCCTAGAAACGCCATGAGGCTTTTTGAATTTCGAAACGCCTTTTGTACAACGCCAAATGGAATAAACTTGAATCATGGAAATCAGTTTTTTAGTGACGTCACTAAATGTTTTTTTTTATTTATTGTTGACTAGCTTTTACCCACGGCTTCGCCCGCGTTTATTGATATACTTTACTCTTACTCACCTTTTTCACACAGTTTTTTTTTTAAATATAGCCTAATGTATCTCTGTACCAAATTTCATCAAAATCGGTTTTGCCATTTAGTCGTGAAGACGTAACAAAAAAAAAACAAACTCACTTTCACTTTTATAATATTAGTAAGGATAGGCTCGCATTAAAATTTGACCAATATCTCATCTGATGGTAAGCGATGGAGTGGTCAGCGATAGACCACGCCGAAGTAATCTATTCACTCTTAAGAGGCTGCTGTTCCACTCGCCTATCGTCAACATCGAGCATGATTTAAAAGCTTGTTACTTCATTTAACACAATCCAACGCGATGTTTGACGAAAAAGAAACGCGAGAAAAAAAATGGCGCCTGAAAACTCTGTTAGTACTTATTCGGTAATTTCTCGAATATTTTACAAAACTAGTTCCAGTAAATGTGTATTTTTTTTTAAATTTTTGTTGTTTAGGATTTTTGATTAAATTTGCGTAAATTACGAAGTGTCAAAGTTCATGCAAAATAGCAGATTTTCAGAGGACAGGGCTTTAAAGGATTAGTTTTACACAAAATGTATGTCGAGTTGCATTTCCTTAACTTAAAGACCCCTAGGTTGTATCTATCAGGAAACAGACTTCAGCAGGGAATTCCACTTCTTCTCAGCACGCACATTAAATATGTTCCCGTTTGTATTATCATAGACACTTCCCCCAGCCACCGCTAAGTTCATTTTTGCTTGTACTCGAAACGAAAACTTCAAAGGGTTTGATTTGGTGCCGCGCCGCAGAATTCAAGCGATTTTTTTTAAAGTGATAAGGCAAAAAATACCGCGCTGGTAGGTACGTATCTGTGGGTGGATGGGTATTTTTGGGATAATAGTATCATCCTGTCGGAACCGCTATTATTATTATTATTTTGAAGATAAGGGGCTATGCATCACCCGTAGTGTAGAGGATGTAGTCACTGCGACCTAAATGATCTATTGTGACTCGCCACCTTGTTAGAGTATTATTTTTACTACGCAGGCTCGTGGACAGCGAGACATGGGTAGCTCGCTGTCCGATCGTCCGGTAACTGTCCGGACCGAGCCAAGACGTCGACGGCGCGCACTGTTCCCGCGCGCCTCAAGTTGTCAGCAACAGGAAGGGCCCAGCTGGGTCGAAGCCTACCGGGGTCGGGGTTATCCGAAAGGAAACTAGAACCCCGGTATGAAGGCTAGAAGGAACGGCGCGGGGTTTAGTCAGTAAGAGTCTGACACGATCTCCCGCTCCACCCAAGAGCGGGTTTTGTCAATGATAATTTACCCCGTCGACAAAAAAAAAACCTTGTTAGAGTATCTCAAAACCGCTAACAAAAATGACTTGCTAATTAATAAGCAAGTAATTTTTGTTAGCGGTCTGCGAGTCACTGCACGAAAATATAACATGAATGCACTTTGCATTTCTATTTTTGTCTGTCCTACTTATTCTGCCCTCATGACAATAATATCAACACATTTCTGCTGCGAATAAAAATATTACTATCATTGGTTGATTCATAATTATAATAATAATAACTTATAATTACGAAGAAATTATAATAAAATTAATTATGGGACTTATCGGATAAATAATGGTGGTTTTGTATGCTGAAACGCAGTTTCTTGAACGATATTTGTAGCAAAATTAATATGAACAATTTTATAGAACAATTTAACATAGGTATGCATTTTTTTACTTTTCTTATATTTCTATATTCTTATAAATATTATATATATGCGTTTCAGAGCAATGGCGGCCGTGTGATAATGGCCCCGACTTACAAGGTGAAGTACAACATCGTGAGGAAACCGGCAGGTCCTAGAACCAAAAATTCGAAGACATGTGACATTAACTAACCCGCACTGGGCCCGCGTGGTGGATTACGGCCCATTCCCTCTCCTAGAGAAGAGGCCTGAGTCTTAGCAGTGGAAACATAAAAAAGGCTGATGATGATGATGGAAAGGATTCCAGTTACATATTTCTAATATTATTATTATTGATCAACTCGCGTTAGACCACTATCTCACCTGATGTTAAGGTGGTGAATCATGACTCACATTTTCACTATTTTTCATACAACCGATAACTAATTATGACGTTATTATACATTTTTCATTAGATATTTTGGAAACACAGTATCTTGTGGATATGATCTAGGTTTCTAAAGAAACCAATTTCTAAATTTGTGTAAAACTAATCCAGTAAAAACCTCTGAAAATCTCCTATTTTGTATGAACTTTCACACTTTATAATTTGCCTACAAATTAAAAAAGTCAAAAAAGTAATCCTCTAGAGACCTTGCAAATTTTATTAAGATTCTAAATGATGACAATTTTTTCCAAAAACTTTTAAGGATTTAAAAAAACCAGCTATTTCCTGGAGCAAGTTTTGTTAAATTTTCGAGTAAATCTCGGAATTACCGAATACTAACTTTTCGTCAAACATCGCGTTGGATTGCATTAAATGAAGTAACAAGCTTTTAAACCATTTTCGATGTTTACGAAAGGCGAGTGGAGAAGGACCCTCTTAAGAGAAGATTATGTGGTCGACGATAAAGCACGCTTGCATTATATTTTTTTTTTAGATTAGAAGTATTTCATTTCACTCTTAACCCTTCAGATACCGTCAATTAGAGACACAATAGTAAGACAATAGATGCGCGGCCACCGGTGGTCGCTTGGGGATTCATGAATTAACTTAATGACCCTGTGTTGTAGCTAGAAGGGAACATAGAGTTCGGCAGGGAATTCCACTCTTTAGCTGTACGAACAACAAATTTGTTCCCAAAACATTTAGTATGTATGGGTGGGACCTAAGCAGAAAAATGTGATTGTATGAATAAATTTTCAAATACGAATCATATAATTAGACTTGCGTATAATTTATGACGCGCGTGTGTAATTACTTTCGACAAAACCATAAAATATATAGAGTACAGAAGTCAATCTACCTACAAAGCGCGCACGAGCAACGCACACATAGACATCGTTCACGGACACGATATCTTAGAGAGCCTCGGCCCACTCGTCGAACATTTCCGGCTCAAACGCTCATTAGTGTGCGTCCACCGAGCGTAGGTATAAAAAGTGAAGTACATACATGAGATCGTCTTTTGTACCTATCTATTTTGTGCCAAAACCGAGTGATACCAATAATACGCACAATTTATGCTGTTATCAGTTGATGTTTGTATAAAGTACAGAAAATTAAATAACACTATATTAATTGTTTTATTTTTATTCTCAATACGTCCGGTAATTATGTTTTTATTAATAAATAAATGACGATAAGGTACTTATCTTGGCAGTTAATGAACTTTCGCAAATAAATCGACCGGACTCACTTGTATTAGGGTTCTGTACCTCGGTTGGCAGAAACAAAACCTTCATAGGATCACTTTGTTGGCTGTCTGTCCGTTTGTAAAGATCCTTTTTTCAGGAATGCCTGCTCCGTTTCTGAGAAAGGGCCGCGTCTATTACTACTTGAAGTAGTGATATAAATAAAACTACTTTCTAAAGTGAGAGCAGTGGTGGCGTGGCGGAGTGGTTACGGCCCTGACTTACAAGTTGTAAGTTGCAGGTTCAAATGCAGCATTACTTTGTATAATTTATTTCATCACCACTGCTCTCAAAACTGTGGAGGGAAATATTGTGAGAAAACCAGCAGGTCCTAGAACCAATAATAATTACAAGATATGTGACATGAGCCATAGGTGATGTGAAAGAGAATCCTGGGGCCCAGGAACGAAGACAAAGAGATCAGGAGTGGGTTTTAGTCGGTAAAAGTCTGACACGCCCTCCCGCCTTGCCCAAGGGCGGGAGATATTATCGGATGATTTGACCTTCAAAAAAACCACTAGTGATAGATATATAGATATATTTTACTCAGCTGACACGAATGTTGTTTATTATAATCGTCTTTTGTCTAAGTAAAGTATAACAAGATGTCCCGTGGCGTTTAGTTATTCCAATGTAAGAATAATATTTAGAAGTTCCTTACTGTTTTGGTAGCTTTGTGACATTCCTGGTCAAAATGGTTCAAGTTGAATTTCAAATAAATCACTAAGAAGTAAACAATATACGTATAATAAATCAGAAGGCTTAAAATCACCCAAAGGGCAATCGAAAAGGCTATGGTCGGAGTTTCCTTGCGTGATCAAATCAGAAATGAAGATATCCGCAGGAGAACCAAGGTTACCGATATAGCTGACAAAAATGCTGCTACGTCCAGCAATACCCACGACGCAGCTGTACGTTTCGAGGCTAAATCACACCACGAAGGTTGAGGAGATCGTGGAGTATGTACGAATCAAGACGAACTGGACTTTGAGAGTTGAGAAGTTGGAGCCGCGTCATAATACGAATTTCAAGTCGTTTGTGGTGCTGGTGCCGACGAATCATTTGGAGACTTTCCTCAAAGGAGAGTTTTGGCCGACCTCGCAGCAGAACACGACGCCGTCACTCCGTGCAGAATAGTTTAGTTTAATAATTAGTATAGGATCTTTTATGTATTAGTTTATTATTTTGTTATAGTCCTTAGTTGCGTGAAAATAAAGGATTATTATTTATTATTTATAGCACAAAGAATTACCAAACTTAAGTGGCAATGAGCAGGGCACATTACTTGCAGAACAGATAGCCGTTAGGACCAAAAGGTTCTGGTGTACCGGAAGACGCAGCGCGACAGGCCTCCTACAAGGTAGACCGATGACCTGGTCAAGGTTGCGGGAATCCGATGGATCCGCATCCATCGGATTCTCGCAGCCTCGACGCACAGGATCGATCATTGTGGCGACACTTGGGGAAGACCTATGTCCAAAAGTGAACATTTATCGGTTGAAATGATGAAATCGGTAGAAGTTTTTAGTTGTGCATTCAATGGTTTTACGGAAAAGATAATAGAAATAGTATCAGTTACGGCTTTTACAGAAAAGTGTGAAACGTCAAACGGTACTTCTGAAATTTGTTGAGCTACAAGTGAAACGCGTAAAGAGGTCGGGTTATTCAAGTCGCAAATAAAAAAGCGTCGTTCTAAAAAAACAAATCTCAGTGAAAATAGCGAAACGAAAGAAAATAACAGATGTAACGTTACGATATGGAGTTATCTCATGTAAAAAATAACAGGGTATTTCCTTTTGGAGCAGTCATCAATCAAAGAGGAACAAACGAGGGCGCAATAATTCCTTCGAAGTACACGCGCACTATGAAATATTATGTTTGGATAGCTGCGGGTAAAGCGAACGAATTGTAAATAGAAAATAGTTTGACAAACCTGAGTTTTTATTTTTTATTTTAACATCGTATAAGTAAGGGAGGGGGAGGTTAAAGAAAAGGTGGATAGGTTATGTGAGAAGTGACATTGTCAACTGTTTTCTTTTTTTTTTTGAGAAAAATAAAGTATCACACTTTTTAAGTAGAAAAAAAGTATTTGAAAGAAAGAAAAAGTATTTGAAAGAAAAAAAAGTACAACCAAGCAATCCATGTCGTCAGCTCTTCTGTTATCCTGAAAAAATACTGCGCGTATTATTTTCTAGTAGCTACCAATTGTTGTGAACTTATGAATAATTGAACCAATTATGATAAATCGTGGACGATTTTGTTTTTTTTTTTTACTTTTGATTATACAAATATGATAATGCTGCGTGCTCCATCGTCGGCCACATCATCGCTTACCATCAGATGAGATGGTGTTCTCAGACGCGAGCCTACACATAATAAAAATAAAAAAATGAGTAACGGATACAGATAGCACCCTAAATGATGTGTAAACCAGTCTTTTTTTTAAAAACAAAAGTTAAAAAATAATTGTATCTATTATCTAATATTTGAATAAGCCTATATTATGAAA
Source organism: Mythimna lalbum (assembly GCA_949319445.1). Taxonomy (NCBI): domain Eukaryota; kingdom Metazoa; phylum Arthropoda; class Insecta; order Lepidoptera; family Noctuidae; genus Mythimna; species Mythimna lalbum. Next base: position 17,673,279 of record OX439360.1, read on the forward strand.
GGTACTTCGTAAAATGAGCCCATTGAAGTCATACAGACGCAATGCAATAATTGATAAATAAGTACCAAGCAATATCCTGTGAACAATAAATACTGTGGAGTATTCACTTTTTTTTTATTTGTAACTTTCAACCTCAATTTTAAGGTACTTGAATCAATAATAAAGAGTTACAGGTTGTTATTTAATTTTATTGATTTTTTTGATACTGTTTCCCGAATGATGTCAGTTTTGATTAAAAAAAAACTTTGATAAGACTTTGTACCCATAACTAGGTAGGATAGCTTAATTTAAAAATAATATAAACCAACTTAAAAAAAAAAACCAAAGGACAGTATTAAAATACGATGAAACAAAACTAAGAAGAAACACCGGCTTTTAAAATCGAAGCTTTTTTGCAATATTTTGTTTTTTTATAACCTAGAAGAAAAAAAAAATAAGTACCTTCCATGTAAATGATCAAATGGTAATATCTTTGTACGGACAGTGGTTTATTTTACAATAATTTATAAAAAAAATTAACCATTTATGTTTACACTTGATTAGCAGATTCTTAATTTAAAGTTTTCTGTAGGTAGTTTGAATTTCAAACTAAGCATATAATTTTAGCGAAATTTATAAATAAGGAAAGAAAGAAAGACCATGTTGATTTGGCACACTCAGATACACAGAATGCAGAAAATAATAAGAAACTTAAGATTAAGAACAAAACAATAATAACAAAGTTTATCATCATTACTTTGTAAACTTATCAAATAACGAGTTCATTATTATTCCCAAATAAATATTATCTCTAATGCGTGAATCCTTCTCAGTTTAAAAAAATAAATAAATGTAAGCGTTTCCATGACTCATCTGTTCCTAATTAATGATCGTACAATAAACGGGTGGCATTATTATCAGAACGTCCGTCGACTCCAACAGTAGCTTTTGTCTGTGAATATTAACAATAACTTAAACATAGGAAATGGAAACGACTTTCTTAAACAGTGAAGTTTTTGTGAAATGAGAAAAATAATATTATCGTAATATCTAATGTGCCAAAATGGATATCAAAAGTTATTTGGGTATGTTCAAAGGTTTTGATTTATTGTAAGTTTTATAAATTAGAATGATATAAAAAAGAGAGTCAGTGATAGAAGATTTTTTTTTGTGGTGAGGAAAATCATCCAATGACAACCCCCGCTTTTGGGCGGAGCGGGAGATAGTGTCAGACTCTTACTGACTAAAAACCCACCCCGTTCCTTCTAGCCTTCATACCGGGGCTCGAGTTTCCTTTGGGATAGTGATAGCGGGATGGTTGACAGGATCGATTTTTTTTATTTTTTATTAAATAAATAACTCCATTACAGATTTCAATGTCAATGAATTATTAAACCAAAGAACAACAAATATACAGATACAGATAATAATATTAGAAATTAACCTGTGTTAATTAACCTATAGTGAAAAGTGAGCAGTGGTGGCCGAGTTGACCCGGCCCTGACTAACGAATTGTAGGTTGCAGGTTCAAAGCCAGCCAGGCGCATTACTTTGTGTAATTTATTTCATTACCACTGTTCTCAAAGCGGTGAAGGAAAACATCGTGAGGAAAGTCCTAGAACCAAAAATTCGAAGGCATGTTACATTCACCAACCCGCACTGGGCCCGCGTGGTGGATTACGGCTCCGTTTCCTAGAAAGGAGGCTTGAGTCCCAACATTCAGAATCAGAATCAGAATCAGAATTTTAATTGTAGAACATAGGTGTTTACATTAAGGTCTTACTTTTTTTTTGTCGACGGGGAAAATCATCTTTGACAAAACCCGCTCTTGGGTGGAGCGGGAGATAGTGTCAGACTCTTACCGACTAATAACCCCGCGCCGTTCTTTCTAGCCTTCATACCGGGGCTCGAGCTCCCTTTCGGACAACCCTGTCCCCAGTAGGCTTCGACCCAGCTGGGCCCCTCCTGCTGCTGACAACTCCTTGAGGCGCATGGGAACAGTGCGCGCCGTCGACGTTTTGGACTCGGTCCATTACCGGACGATCGGACAGCGAGCTACTCATGGCTCGCCGTCCGCGAGCCCGCGTCTACGGTGGCCGGAAATCGGGATCGGAATCCCGGCGACGGCGGCGAGGGCGCCGTTGCCTGATGCGGTCGGCCTCCTCCTTTGCAAACATTACTGCTTCGCAGAAGGAGGCGTCCACCTGCCATTCCTCCTCGCTCCGGACCATGGTCTCGACCAGGGCCCGGCGCGAGAGGTCTCCGCCGCCGATCGCCCCCACGAGGGCACGGCGATGCTCCGCCCAGGCAGGGCACACCTCGACGGTGTGCTCCACCGTATCCTCCGGGCGTTGCGCACAGTGGCGACACCCGGGCGTCTCTTCCGCTTGAATCCGATGCAGGAACCTCCCGAACTTGCCATGTCCGGTGAGGACCTGCGTCATGCGGAAGGTAAGGACGCCGTGAGGTCTTTCCAGCCACGCCTCAAAGAGGGAACTTACCGCCATAATCGTGGCGTTCCCAATTAAGGTCTTACTTTAATTAAATGAGCGCTATGTTTTGCCGTGAAGGCGTACAAATTTTGAGATTATAAAGTCGTTAAAAAATTAAATAAAAATAAACTAACACAAATAGAAACAAAATTAAACTCTCCAAGGAAAAAAGAAATGACTATTATTAACATTGAAAGGCTGATGATGCCTATGATACTATACTTATAGTATTTTCAATGCACTTTGGTGAACCTCGTCAGGCAGCAGTGAAATAGATCTACATCGGTAGCAAAGTTTAGTATTCTTATGGCGCGTGACAAGGGGACAAACTGGTTTATGTATGTCCTAAATAAATAAAAAAAATAAATAAAAAAAAATAGAGGCTTCATAATGTGTTACATTGATTTAAACTATTTCTTCTAGTTATTTAGTTATTTCCTGCAATAAATATTTGGTTTCTAGGATACAAGCACTTTTATATATCATCATCATTGCAGCCGTAAGACGCCCACTTTTGGCCTCACAAAGTTTCCTGTTTGTCTCGCATCTATCGGATTCCTGTGACTCTTACCAGGTCAACGTTCCCCCTTGTGGGAGGTCTTGCAACGGGTTTTGAGGCATCTCACCCAAGCAAACACTGGGCTGCAGGCCAGTTGTCAAATTTTAAAATGTGAAATTGACATGGGTAGATTCGCTCACAGGTCAGATGTCTCCTATTAAAAAGTTTATAGATATTTTGTCAAAATCGGATATTTATTAATTAGATAGCTGATGAATCTGTAAATCACAGCATTAAAAGGCAACTACTTAAAAAAAAAAAAACACGCAGTAACAATATCTTCATATCAAACTTTGCAGTACATAATTAGCTAGTTTCATTCAATTTCTTGGTACAAATATTATCGTGGTAATATTACTTTTTAACCACATTCCAACGCTGCGTCTTCTGATACCTACGGAGTCGCCACTGCAGAACTTTTTGTCCCATCTGCCATTTGTTCTGCGAGCAATGACCCTGCCCACTGCTATTTAAACACCTTCCAACGCTGCGTCTTCTGTTACGTAGTCACCACACCAGAATCTCTCGGTCCCATCTACCATCTGTTCTGCGAGCAATGACACTGCCCACTGCTATTTAAACACCTTCCAACGTTGCGTCTTCTGGTACGTCAACGCCACACCAGAATCTTTCGGTCCCATCTACCATCTGTTCTGCGAGCAATGTATGAGTCATGTCAGTGACCTTTGCACAGATGTTTGACATACAGATTAATAATAAATATAATTAACATCTGTGTCTAAACTAGATAAAAATAAAGTGGGACAAGAGTGGGAAGATGATTATTAATTATGAGTAATTATAGTTTTGTATTTGTTTAATGATAATGTTTGCGAAAACTTAAAACTAGAACTAAATTAGGCCGACGCACTCGTGTAAGTACTAGAATAATGTACCACCATATACATTAAAATTACAAAATTAAGTTACAATTATAATTAAAACTCTAAAATTCTAGTTGTGCACTTAGGTGGTGCATCTCGACACACATTTTCACTGTTTTTCATACAACCGCTCATAACCGATTATGACGTTATTACACATTTTTCATTAAATATTTTGGAAACACAGTATCTTGTAGATATTATCTAGGCTTCTGTTGAAATCAATTTCTAAATTTGTGTAAAACTAATCCAGTAAAGACCTCTGAAAATCTCCTGTTTTATATGAACTTTGACACTTCAAAATTTGCCTAAAAATTAAAAAAGTCAAAAAAGGAAAACTATATAAGCCTTGCAAATTTTATTAAAATTCTAAATGATGACAACTTTTTTCAAAAACTTTTAAGAGTTTAAAAAAACAGCTATTTCCTGGAGTAAGTTTTGTGAAATATTCGAGTAAATCTCGGAATTACCGAGTACTAACCGAGTTTTCAAGCGTTATCTCTCTTTTTTTGCGTTGCCTTTTCATCAAACATCGCGTTGGATTGCGTAAGATGAAGTAACAAGCTTTTAAACCAACTTCGTAGTTTACGATAGGCGAGTGGAAAAAGACAGAGGGTCTTTTTCCACTCGCCTAAGTAGTGTTTTTTCAAGAAATTTGTTATCTTAAAGACAACTATTAAGATAACAAATTTCTTGTTTTAGATAAATAATTGTGAATCAATGCACTGATTTGGTAATGTGTCGATAATGGTATCTGCGAGTAGGTACGTACGCAAACATAGACGCTCTTTATAATCTTAAATAATTTTTGATTATTTTACGATAAATAGATTTAATTTTGTCTATTTAAAAAAATGCTGTATTCGACTCAGTAACTGATTCTGAACATACTATTTTCAGTACGTGCATCTAAGGTACATACATATATACATCTTAATTATTAAATATTATAAACTAATAGGTATATATACAAACTTAAAGAAAAAATATATACAAACGAGTAAAAAACAAAAGGAACTTATAGGGCATCAAAAAATTCGTCCACATCGATGTCAATGGGAAATGTGCCCAGAACGCTGGCAGCATTGCCACGCTGGATGGCAATGCTGATTCGTTGACCGAAGAAAAGCCCAGCCCTCTGGTCACGCGAAGAGTCGACCAACTGTTTGCTAATATCTCGAACAATATCTCGAATAATATCCCTCATCGGAAGTTATATGTTTGAGCCGTTTGGGGTTGAAACACTAGGGCCATGGGGTCCGAGCGCTCTAAGGTACATGTAATATTAATACGTTATACCTAAGCAAACAGCTAAGGAGTGGAATTCCTTTGCGGAAATCTTTAGATCAAGAGTGAAAAGGTTACTTCTAGGTAAGCGCGCTCCATCGTCGACCGCATCATCGCTTTCCATCAGGTGAAATTGCGGTCAAGCGCGTACCCATCAACAATATTTAAAAAAAACTTTTTTCAACAAAATGTTTACAAGATTGTGTGCTAAATAATAAAAACAGGTTTAATTTTTTTAAATCGGGTTGTTTAGCAACTTAAATAAACGCGGCGCACAAAAAAATAATCTGGCATGTTAAAATACTCATGGAAATATTTTAGAACAAAATATTATGTTCACGATTTTTTTTTGGTAGAAATGTTTGTTGAAAATATCGATTGATACACAGTTATTGCATTATTCTATCATTTCAATCGCTCGGCTCTATGACGGCCTCGTCTTTGACTCCGGAATTTTCCGTAATGATTAAATACATGCGTTATTTTTTTTTACGGTGGGCAAAAATCATCTTATGACAACCCCCGCTCTTGGGTGGAGCAAGAGATAGTGTCAGACTCTTACTGACTAAAAACCCACCCCGTTCCTTCTAGCCTCTTCGTACCGGGGCTCGAGTTTCCTTTCGGATAACCCTAGGTCCAATAGGCTTCAACCCAGCTGGGTTCTGTTGCTGACAACTCCTTGAGGCGCGCGGGAACAGTGCGCGCCAACAACGTCTTGGGCTCGGTCCGGACAGTTACCGGACGGTCGGACAGCGAGCTACCGAGCCATGACTCACCGTCCGATTACCTACTTGCGTCAAATGTGCTTTTTAAAACCGACTTCAAAACGGAGGAAGTTATATTCTGAGTCATTCCAACTTTCCGAGTAAAACCGACGACGATAAGGTTTTTTTGTGTCCAATGTTATGTCTCATTGGCAAAAACATTGATTACTCGGAAATTTATCACTATACATAATATTATTATCAATTATGAGATTGTTAATTTTCCTTTTTAGGCAGCTGTTCCTATCATAAACAAAAAGCCATGAGTCATCAGTGACTTCACACATTTTTTTATAAAAGCAAAAATGTGTATGTCTGAATGTGTTTGTTTGTTACTCCATTACGCTCGAACTACGGCTGATCGGATTTGGATGCAACTTTTTTTCTGATATTATTTTCTCTAAACATTTTTTTCACTTTAATGCAGGTGAAAGCGCTAAGAGAAGCTAAAACAGTTAATAACCAAGTTGTTTGCAAAATAAACTTTTGCTACAAAAGAGCTCATGTTTAATCATCTTCTGTCTTTTCATTTCAGGTCTCATTGTGTTTGCACTGACCATTGCGTCATCATCAGCTGCTTGTATCTTGACCCAGAAGTATAACTCCTGCAACTACACCATCGCCTGTACCAGCAACCCTGGCAGCATTAACAACCCAACCTGTGACGAGGATCCCTACGTCATCTTCGTAATCCAAAACTCGAACGTAGAGCATCTTACTACCGGCTTTTTTGCTGCTACCAACTTTGATTCCCGGGTTCGGGAAATTAAAACTTACGGCAATTCCTGGACCCGAATCGATTCTTCCGCATTCCGGTACTACCCGAAAACCATCATTCTGGATTTATCTAACAATGGCATAGAAAAAATTTACAATGAAGCTTTTAGAAACTTGAACTATCTTCAAACCCTGAACATATCGCATAACAAAATTGAAACACTGAACCCAAAATCATTTCTAACCTCTGATTCGAGAAATAATGCTGTCCAAGAGCTAGATTTATCGTACAACCAGCTATTAGAACTATCGAGTGAACTAAATGACTTACCTAAGTTAAAGATATTACACTTACAGAACAACATGTTGTCGAGATTGGCGGACGATTGTTTTATGAATTTAAAAAGTTTAGAGTATCTTAATTTGCAAAATAATCGCTTGTCATTCTTAAATTTAACTTTAACAAACTTGAAAATGTTGAAGACACTTGATATATCTTACAACAATTTGATAAAATTATCAGGGTATGAAATTAACCGTATGAGTGCTATTGTTGTCTTTAATGCTTCGCATAACGCTTTGACATCAGTCGAATCAAATTGCTTCAACCAAGCAACCTATTTAGAAAAAGTTGATTTTAGTTATAATAACATTAACGCGACTATCGAAAATGTGAGGTTTGTCGTAAACAATCAGCTACAATACTTAAATTTTTATAACAATCATGTCACAGGTATACAGGAAAATTCGTTTATGCAGTGTAAATTATATTATATCAACTTTGAAAATAACAACATAACAGGTGATATTAAAGAAAACACTTTTACTGGTTTGCGCAATGTAACTAAATTAGATTTATCACGACAGAGTATAAGTGGAATACAAAATAAAGCATTTAAAGACATGGTTAGTCTAACGCATCTTAATTTAAGTTCTAACATTATCAGGGAAATTGAAAATTCTAGCTTTTATAATACTTCAATAACTGTTTTGGACCTGTCTCATAATCAAATAAATCATTTGTATTTTCTTCAAAATTGTTTGTCGAATCTAATTGAACTGTATGTCAACGATAATATTATTACTATTGTCCCAAAAAACATTTTCGATAGTCAAACACAGCTTAAAAAATTAGATCTTTCCATGAACAGGATCGTGATCATTGAGCAGTATTCCTTACCGTTAAATAACTTACAATATTTTAACATTGAAAGTAATCGCTTAAGTGGAGTCATTGAGAAAAATGTGTTCAGCCCAGCAAAGTATTTAAGATTTTTAGATTTAAGTAACTTTAACATTACAATAATTGATGATTCCGCTTTTGTCAATCTACCGGTGTTGGCCCGTTTAAATCTTTCCAACAATAATATAGAGACTATAGACCCTAATAATTTCAGAGAAGTAGATAACATGTATAGTCTTGATTTGTCACATAATAACCTCACACAATTGACCTTCAATAAGAGTATTTGGACAAATAACCTAAAAGCCCTATATTTAAACAACAATAAACTCACTAATATATCGAAACTTTTTGTAAACATTTGCAGGCTTTTATACCTTGATATTTCTAATAATGACATTGGTAACCTCACTGCTCTTGGTGCTGATATATTTCCTAACTTGACGGGATTACATATGGCTAACAATAAAATAAAAAATTTCAATAATCCTCGGATAAATTCTTTAACGACACTCATTGACTTAGGGTTATCGTCAAATGAAATTAGTAATATAAACTTGAGTTATTACAAAGAACTGATGTCGGTAGATCTTAGCAATAACAAACTGGCTTATTTGAATAGCACGCTATTCCGGAATAATGAATACTTACAGTCACTCGATGTTAGCAGAAACAATATTACAGATTTACCGCCTGGAACGTTTCAATTTATGAAGAACTTAAAGTTAGTAAACCTGTCATCTAATTACTTAACAAAGCTACGATTCGGCAGTTTAAAAGGTCTCCATAAAACGGAACTCTTGGACTTATCAAAAAATTATATCGAAGTTTTAGACGTTGACGTTTTCCACGAATGTGATGAAATGAAAACTTTGATAATCGACTACAATCGTATCAAAACATTTGACGTTGAAAGATTGATTCTTATGTCGCTAAGGAAATTAAGAACTTTGAGTATAGGAGGTAATCCTATTTCTTGTAAGGAAATTGTTCATAATGTGAAGTCGACTAACGCTACGTTTTATGCTATCAGACAGGTGGAAATTACTTCTATTCATAAAGTCTATCACGAAGACAATGTGCATGGCATACAATGTGGAGATGTGGTGTACAATCAAAGCACTACTCTAAAGCCTGATATTAAGGAGTTGACGGATACTTCCACGTCGACAGTGTCATCAACTACTGTAGTATTAACTTGGTGTTCTCTACTAACAATATTAATTATTGGGGCAGCAGTATTTGCTTACATAAAGCTGTACAAAAAGCGTATATTTGTTGTTGGCAGTAACGTTACTATGCAAATGAGAAATTCAATTGTGTCGGATGGATCAGATTTTCAGAGTGATCTTTTGAGTTAGACTTTTTAAAAGGTATTGCAGGATAAGGTTGAAAATATTTTTTTTGGGTCTCAAAGGCCGTGATGTGATTTTATCTTTATGTTTGTTGTTTTATGTTATTTTTATTTAAAATATAAGCTTTGTTCATAGTATATAGAGATTATTTTTAAGCCCTGGCTAGACTCATCTCTCTGAACTGTTTGTGTGGAAGATTTTTTAACTGACATAAGTGCCTCATAGAAGTGGTTTTTTAAATTACTAGATTTTATATTGTAAAAGTGCTTATATTGTATAATGTTTACAATAGATAAATATAATCTGTATACGAGATACATATCTGTATATTACTCGTTTGTGTGTTTTCTTTCATTTGTGTTTTGTTCCTTAAAGTTTTTGCATCTTTGTATTTCAGTATCTGGGTCTAAGAGAGAAACCTACAGTAAAAACGTCTATTCAAATCAAACGTTATTATTATAACACCGTGTACAATATGTACCAGTACATATTCAAATAACAATATGCACTGGTATATCAAGAATTTTGCTGAAAAGAAAGCTTCTTAAAAATAAAATCAACAAAGTAGCAGATATCGCCGATAAAATTTGCTATTTGCACACAATAATGCTGCAGTAAAAACAATTTTACTTCTAAATAAAATACGTATTGATAAACTTTGCTAAGCCAAAACAAATTACTTACCAGTAAAATTTTGCGGTCCGAATCCAAAGCACCTGATTCCGCAGGATACAAAATTAGGGTAGGCAATTCTACCGTGAAATTTTAATAATGATTCTCGAGTTCTACGAATACATTAGAGATTTTGTCGATTTAGTTTTGAAACTTCGATAGAATTAATTTCTGTGGTACGAAATGTCCTGAACTGGGAAATCGTGAGCTTGATTTATGAAATTAAATTCAATGCGTTGTCAAATGCATGTTCTATGATTTCGCGGGATTAAGCGAGCAAGCTGAGAGTTTGTGCACCGTGTCAAGAAAACAATTTGGGACTTTGATTACATACGAAACTATTGAACAGGATAGAATTTTACTTTAATCGAGTATACGTAAATAGTAGACCAGGTACAAGTAAAGTTACAGTGATATTGCTAATGGCCGTGATGTATTTGCCAAATCACACGATAATTCAATTACTTCACTATCTACTAGTTACTGTTTTCTTATTTTGTTAAGATGGCAAATCATTCAAAGACTTCTTTTGCTATAGGGCGGAGCGGGGAGGTCGTGTCAGACTTTAACTGACTAATACCACACCTTCCCTTTTGGAAATCAACCCATAGGTAGCCTTAATAAATTTGGACTCCGCTGAGCTCTACGCTTTCACTGACATCTCTTTCAGGCAAGCATAGAACACTGCACACCGTCAACGTCTCGGGCTCGGACCAGATTGTTACCGGACGGCCGGACGGCGAGCTACCTATTGCTCGTCATTCGCAAGCCTACACCTACGATGGATCTACTAGTTACTGCTAAATCCATTTCCCTAATATAAAATAATTGAGAACCACCTCATTTCTGAAGTCGGTTAACAATATAAAGAATGATCCAAATAAACCATATCTTCAATTCACGCGATTTAAACATACAAACAAAACGTTTACGTGAACGTTTACGTTTAAGTTCATACTTTATGTTGTGGTAACGGGGAGTTGGCAACTTGCCAACGGTAATAGGGCCATAGTTCCCAAAGTTTAAGGTCAGCCCCAAATTTATTGTTTATCATCCGTTCATTGATTTGAGGAAATCGCGTGCGGAGTCTTTTGATTGAAATATGAATTAATAACGGAATGGAAGAGTTCTTTTCAAGACCATATTCTTTGAACTATAACTACAGTCAGTCGATCTACCTAGCCTTATCATAACTTTGACTTACCTATTGCGCATCGCAATATGCAATGAAACACTGATGGAAGAATAAAATATCTAGAGCAGTGGGTCTTGCAGCCCAGGAACACCAACTCAATTGAAGAAAAATCTGACACTTCTTTTCATTCCACCCAAGTGTTTTTTTAATGATTGCTTTGCTCAACAAAAATGGAGTAAGGTATAGTAGAACATAATTATGATGAACCCATAGTTTCGTAACTTAGTTTCACTGCATATCTACCTCACAAACCAAATATGCAACATTCTCACAAATTTAAAAGCGGTTTACTTTGAATTTTGTGAAATACTGATGAAAATAGCAATCGTGATATCAATTTCTTTGACTTTGATAAGACGCTAGATTAAAATTTGGGAAAACATATAAAAAAGTGTATCAAACACACACAAGTTTTCTAAATGCATATGACCGTTTTACTTCAATAACTACGGAATCCAAAATATTACATTGATCTGCAGCAAACAAAGCCGAGTGTTATCATTACTTCCTTTCGGTCACAATCAGTAATGCACGCGTAGGCACACGACGGACATATACAAACAAATGTACAAATATGGCCAGAGGAATATATTCATGTGAGTATAAAACACTCAATCATCCAATTTGTAATTATTTAGATGATGAAAATAATGTAAATTAAATTAATTCTGTAAACTATCTGATGGCCGATACACGTGGTTGACTAAATTATATAGCATCGCTTTGGCGTTAATTGCTGTAATGGTGTTATTTACATAATTTTACAAACTTCTATAAGTATAATGTAAATTGCTGAATTGACAAACTGTAAATCTTTCATCTATTATACAACACCTCTTGCGATATATTTTTTTATTTGAAGAAACCTAGAACAAGACGCAGCGGTTTTTTTTTTCTGTCGACGGGGAAAATCATCATTGACGAAACCCGCTCTTGGGTGGAGCGGGAGACAGTGTTAGAGTCTTACTGACTAAAAACCCCGCGCCGTTCCTTCTAGCCTTCATACCGGGGCTCTAGTTTCCTTTCGGATAACCCCGACCCCGGTAGGCTTCGACCCATATGGGCCCCTCCTGTTGCTGACAACTCCTTGAGTCGCGCGGGAACAGTGCGCGCCGTCGACGCCTTGGCTCGGTCCGGACAGTTACCGGACGATCGGACAGCGAGCCACCCATAGCTCGCTGTCCACGAGCCCGCGTCTACGGTGGCTGGAAATCGGGGCTGGAACCCCGGCGGCGGCGGCGGTGAGGGCGCCGTTGCCTGATGCGGTCGGCCTCCTCCTTTGCTAGCATTACTGCTTCGCAGAAGGAGGCGACCGCCTGCCACTCCTCCTCGTTCCGGACCATGGCCTGAACCAAGACCCGGCGCGAGAGGTCTCCGCCGCCGATCGCCCCCACGAGGGCACGGCGTTGCTCCGCCCAAGCAGGGCACACCTCAACTGTGTGCTCCACCGTGTCCTCCGGGCGTTCCGCACAGTGGCGGCACCCGGGCGTCTCTTCCGCTCGAATCCGATGCAGGAACCTCCCGAACTTGCCATGTCCGGTGAGGACCTGCGTCATGCGGAAGGTAAGGACGCCGTGAGGTCTTTCCAGCCACGCCTCAAAGAGGGGACTTACCGCCATAATAAGACGCAGCGGTTTCGTATGCGCCTTGTGTGCAAGTGAATAAATAAATTCAAGAATATGTTTACCTATGAAAACCATCAGTCTCAGATATATAGTAAATATTGATATCGTTAAAATTTCAACTTTATTGGAATACAGAGGTATGGTAGAGTCTGTGCCATGAATGCCATAATTGCATGGTTAAAAAAAGATACTACAAAATTCATGTCGTGTTGATGGGGTTTTATGTAATGATATTATTCCTCCAATAGCAAGGCAAGTTTGTCCAGAAAAAAATCTATCTACATGTATTGCAAGCAGGCTGGACTTGTGATTTATGTTTTTTTTTTTTCAATTTAAAAATTTCAACGTGCAATCATTTTGCAATACATGTCCCATATGATTATGAAGTCTATTTGATTAATATAGGGTTATTAATTATTTGTACGTTTATTAACTAACCACAAATGATGTTATTATACATACATTTCTCGACTAAATCAGTATCAGCTTTTACAGAATCTTTACTAATAATCTATATATTTCAAGTTTGGTCATAACTTTCCTTATGAAAACCTCTGTGGGATCCTTCTGGACAATAACCGACAAGAGTAATTGTTACTTTACTGTGAAATGCAACATGTGTACCACAATCGACGTAGTGCCCTATTGTAATGATACTGATCCTTACAGAACTCTCATCATCAATGAATCACCAATTCATAAAGCCACCGCTAATTTTTTTAAGACAAAATTTGATGAATATGTCCGGATTCTAACAGGCATTGGAAATACCTGGAAGGCAGTACATAACAATGCTTTCAGCAATTTTAAGAACGTCCTATATATGGATCTATCTGAAAGTCAGATAAAGAGAATAGGCAAGCCGTTCAGTGGTTTAGAAAAATTAGCATCCTTAAATTTGTCACGGAATCACATTAAAATAATAAAGCCTGATATAATATCCAAAAACAAGAATAGACTATCCTTATTAAATTTGTCATACAATTTGTTGACTTATTTGTCTGAAGACATTTTCGTAAATATGCACTACTTAAGACAACTATATTTGCAAGGGAACAAGCTAACACAGTTGGAAGACTGGTCCACAATGAACTTGAAAAACATAAACTACTTAAATTTATGTTGTAGTAACATGACAACGTTTAACATAAATTTGAAATATGTAAAATCTTTGAGAGAATTGGATTTGTCTTATAATCATTTAAAGAAAATTGATGTATCTCAAATAGTCTCTCTAGAAACGATTAACTTATCTCATAATGAAGTTGAAGAATTTATGTTTGATAGTATTGAACAATTTCCTAGTCTTGAAATGTTAGATCTCAGTTATAATAAACTAAAGAAAATCTATGGCTCTGATAGCGTTGAACACGATAATAAAACCAAACCACTAGTTTATATATATTTGAGCCATAACAATATTAAATATATAGATGACAACTTCTTAAAAACTTTCAATAATATTCGTATTTTAGATTTAAGCTATAACGAAATCGCAGAATTTAAACCTATGTTCTTATATTCACGATCGTATGTCCAGAGTCGATATTCTTAACGATAACATAAACAACATTCTTTACTTATTGTATTTAATATTGCCTATTTGGAACAATTAGTAAGTATATCGCATACGAGTATAATCACTAACTTGATGGCTGGTTTTTTTATAATGAAATAGTTTTTCTTTTTCCGGTGAAAAACACTCAATAACATTGACGTGAGTCAAATTTTGTTTGGGGTTATCATTTATGAATTTGTAAATTAAAAATTCAACGACTAGAAAACGTTCATGTTAGGTATTCGTGACCTAATAGCCAAAGAATTTGCTTGTTTCAATATCGCAGAGACGCAGCCAGTGAGAGCGAGAGAGAAATATAAACATCTGTTGACAATCAGTACAATTAAAATGGGTGAAAAGCGAACGTGTAGCAAGATATGGAAGAAATGGCTGTAACGTGAACAATTTGTATTTATTACAAAAAATTAACTAAATAACAGCAAAAAAAACTTCATTAATCTGCAAGCCAACAAAGAACTGTGTTATCATTATTTCCTTTCTGTGGCAATCAGTTACGGACGCGTCGGCACGAACATTTTCACCAAACAAATAAAAATATGGATAAAATAACATATTCATGTGAGTGTTGATATATTATTATGTAGACCGTACATACAAAATATAATTGTATATTCATTTATAACATACCGCACACATACAATATACATACTTTACATACATACAGTAAAAATACACAAACATGAACTTGATAAGAACAATGAATTTGTGGCTTGTTATAATTTTAGTCAGCGGGCTGAGACAAATGCCTTTTCTGTTAGCGTTCCTCTCAAACGCTGTTTACAAAATGTATAGCAACGATGTCACCTTTTACGTCACTTAGCACGTGATTTCTCTGCAGGTTTGTCTAAACCTTCAGAAATTTTTGTCTGAACCTGCTGTTTAGAAACAGAAAAAAAATGACTACATAATGATACGACCACCCTCAAGTTTACTTTGTACACTAAAGGCTTGTAACCTGCCAAGGTCAAAGTAGTAAATCATTCAATCATTTTCAATGGAAATCTCATGCGATTTTAACCTAGGCAACCGTGGAGATTGTTGATTAAGATAACAGCGTGTTTATAGCATACACACTTATGAGGTTTTGATGATAATTTTTAATGTGTTTTTAATGTGAACAACTAGGAATGTAGATAACGCTGTGACGTAAATACGATTCCCCATCGTCTTTTACTTAATATTTTTAAATCTGTTTTTCAGGTTTTTTCATCACCTTTGTAATAAAAACGTCAGTAGCGACCTTCTGTACCATCAGGAACGATTATAATTGCTTCTATACGGTGAATTGCGATAACCCTAGCAGAATCAACATAGTCCCGTATTGTAACTATACCGATCCGTATATCACACTCGTCATCAACGAATCCTCGGTCCAAAATGTAACAGCTAATTTATTTAACACAAAATTCGACGCATATGTCCGGATACTTACAGCTGTTGGTAATTCTTGGTACACTATACAAAATTATGTTTTCAGTAAATTCAAAAATGTTCTATACATGGACTTATCTGATAACCATATAAAGAAAATAGGCAGTGCTTTCTTCGGTTTAGATCAACTGGACTCATTGAACTTGTCACGGAATCTCCTTAGAAAATTAAAACCTGAAGTTTTTCTGTTGTCCGAAACTGAAAACAAGCTATCAATGTTAGATTTGTCATACAATTTGTTGATATACTTGCCTGAAGACTTTTTTGTGAATATGTACAACGTAAAAACATTATATCTACAAGGAAACCATTTGATGATACTGGGAGACCAGCACTCTGCAAACTTAAACAACTTGTACTATTTAAACTTGTGTTGTAGCAACTATACAACGCTTATGATAACTTTAAAGTTTTTTACAAACTTAAAAGAATTGGATTTGTCATTTAATACATTTGAAAAAATTGAAAATTTTGAATTGGAATCCCTGGAAACAATCATTTTGTCACATAATATGTTTGATGAAGTACTGTTTGATGATTTTGAACAATTTCCTAATCTTAAACACCTTGATCTTAGTTACAATAAAATTAAAAAATTACCTAGCTCTACTAGACCTCAAAATGCAAATGGAACCAAACCAATGATCAAATTATATTTAAACAATAATAACATAAGCAGTATAGATGAAACCTTTTTTACTCATTTTAATTATATTGAACTCTTAAACCTTAGTTCCAATGCAATTGAAGATATAGCAAAAGGTACATTCAAATATGTGAAAGTCTTGAAAGTTTTAAGTCTTTCAAATACAGGTTTAAAATTATTCGAGGACACTTTTATGGGCTTGGAAAACACGACAATGATTGATATATCTCAAAATAATTTAACTGAACTAAACCCTATCTTTTTTATTAAATGTACTAAGCTAGAAACAATAGAAGCCAATTTCAATAATTTAAAGGAAGTTGATGTTGATTTATTCATGGATATATTACCATCGCTTGTAAGGATTACTTTAGAAGGTAATCCGATGAATGTAACGAACGCTACCTACGATAGTTATTAAAGAAAAGAGTTAATTATTACAAAATATGGTATTCATTGTTAAAGGCTTAATCAAGAAAACATGTGTTGTTATTTTAGTTATACTTTTTCATTGCTTAGAATTGTATTATTCATCATCTTCCTGCCCTTGTCCCGTTTTATTTGGGGTCGGCGCAACACCTTTTTTTCTTCCATTCTGTCCTGTCACTCGTCATGCTATCACTAACTCCCTTTTCTTTCATATCACTTCTCACACAATCCATCCATCTTTTCTTTGGCCTCCCTCTCCCCTTCCATCCATCCACATGTAAACTCATAACATTTTTAGCAACATGCGTTTCGTCCCTCCTTTTCACATGACCATACCATTATTACTGATGTAAATACGTGCCCGTCCAAGAGTCACTTATGTTATGGGCTGATGATGAAAAAAAAAATAAGTAGATTTGTATACAATAAAAATGATTGAAAGTGTTAATTTAATTAGTACTTCTAAAATATATTTTGTCTTGGCTTAACTACATAACCAGTCTCAAACAACAGGACCCAAATGTAGATAGCGTAACTTATTGGACTGCTACCTAAAGGATGGGCCACATGTAGCTTAGGGCATAAAAAGAGGAAGATATTTTTATGCCCTAAGGAGGAAAGGAGGCTTTTTTCCTGTAGCGAGACACTGAAAATAATAATTATCTAACTTTTGACAAGAAAGTGATGAACTGTTGCCCTGTACAGCCCCTCAGAATTGGCATTTTAGATATACACCAATGCAATGTACTCGCGTCTAGGAATATATATACCGGTTTCTTTTTTAAAGAACGTCTGTACTTTAAAAAAACTATTATCCAATTTATATTATCTACACAAATTACAAATTATTAGACACATATAGCGTAAATTATATTAAATGTAGTATATTGATATCGGAATTCCTATCTACTACACAGACACAGAAAAACTATTGGAAGTTTTAGCATAATTGTAAGGTTTAGTTCTTAAGTTGCTATTCAATAATTTTGTATTCATACACCTGTAATATTTAGTCTTGTTTAGAGATACCTGAAACACAGGTTTTATAAACGTAGCTCAGGAAAGCCACTAATTATACATAATTCTAGGTTTAAAAATATTTTTCCATAAGTCCTGAAATATCGATAATTTAGTTATACACATATGTAGTTATTTGTTGGGTACTAGAATAATTATTTATTTAAGATTTACTTGTGGCTATTTTAAGAAACAATACTGTGTAAAACAATTTAATAAATATTATTATTATTATTGAAAAATGTTTTTTATTCTCAGCTCTTTAGCAGGGTTTTAACTACATTTACGAGCCGAAGCCAAGTAAATGCATTGTGTGGTGTGTTATGATGGGTACCGAATGTATCTATTTGCATAAACTTTCTAACAATTTGACATGTATTCAGGATAGCAGTTTTTTGCAAGGTGATATAGAGTTTCTTTCAAGTTTAGTAATTTCTTAATATTATTATTGCCTATATTTTTTTCGTTTTAGTTTCTTGATTGAAACGCTAACTGAGGCAAATAAACTTATAAATAACGTCAAGAGCGGCCTTTTGTTTCTCTCAGTATGTGTCAGCAGTAAGAAGAATGACGTGTCCGGTACCAAAGGGAAATGGTAAATGATCTTTATTTTGTAAATAGGTTTTCAAAAAACACTTTTACATGTCAAATGGAAGTGGTTATATCGGAATCGAATTCAAACAAGAGTTTTTTTTTTTTTATATGGTTTATCGGAACCGGAATCTGGGGGTCTACTCGCTTTCTCCGAAAAACGAAGTTTCGATTGAAATTGCGCGTTTCCTACCACGGTTCCTTTCGTTCCCGAAATTTCGCACGAACGAAAGTTGTTTGACGTACCGAATCTCTAAACCTAATCTAATTAGATGTTTCGAAAAAAAAAGAGGGAGGATTGTTTGCAATTTTAACGTTAAATGAATATCGTTCGGTTTCGAAAGCTTCGTTTCGGAGAAAGCGAGTAGACCCCCTGACTCGGTGGCAAAATCGTCAAGTGAAAAATTTCTAAAACTGATAAAAAAAACTCTGTTTTGTAATGAAAGGTGATGTCGTCACGCCAAATATGCAACAAAACAACAAGTGAGAGTAATCGATGGAAGGTACGAGTACGAGAGGAAGAAGGTTCCCCGCGCCACAAGTATTGTAACCTTATAAGTATCGATTTGAATTTATTGGAACCGAAATCGGCATTGAAGGCGTAAAATCAATCGGTACTTCAATAACGTCTCTGCCGAATACCATAGCGTTGTGCTTCTCAATCAAGAGACCATAGCTTTTCTTTTTTAAGGTGGTAAATCATCCAATGCCTTCTCTCGCTCTAAGGTGGAGCACGAGGGCGTGTCAGACTTTGAACCACGCCTATATTCCTTCTTTGCCTTGCTTTCTAGGACCCCGGGTTTCCCTTCTCAGACGGCCTGACGGCAACCTACCCGACGCTTGAGATTCATGGGTTCATCTTCCTGACTAATCGAACGATGGCAAAGGTTTACTGGTAGAAAATGCTTATGGCATTAAGTCCATCGCTGTACTTTTCTGTGCATAAAGCATTTAATAAATTATTGATTACTAGCTTTTGAACGCGGCTTCGCCCATGTTCATAAGGTATAGTCTATGTCACTCAGGAATAAAGCAATTTTCTATCAATGAAAAAATTTTAGTAATCGGATCAGTACTTTCAGAGATTATCTCCTACAAACAAAAAAAAAATAAGTGGAATTCCCTGCCGGAGTCTGTTTCCTGATAAGAAACTTAGAGGTCTTTAAGTCAAGAGTGAAAAGGTTACTAGGCAAGCGTGCTCCTTTGTCGACCACATCTTCGCTTACCATCTGGTGAGAAGGTGGTCAAACGCGAGCCTATCAGCAATAAAAAAAACAAACTTTACCTCTTTGTAATAATAGGTGTAGATGGAGGATGGATGAGGATAGAGCGACTGTCTGTCTATCTGACCTACAAAAAGCTGGGCAAGTGCAAGTCGGACTCGCGTACTGAGGCTACCGTGCAAACTACAATTCCCGAATCAATTTTTTTTACTGAATTCAGATTTATTCCAGACCTGTGCTATAAGACCTTGCTTTGTGCCTATGAATTCGATCTTTGAGAGTTTTTTTGCGGCGAAAACGGTCGTATCTTTTTCATTCGTTAACTTAGAAGTTTGATTTTTTCACAGATTGAAAAGACCGCAGACCTGAGTATATGGTATTAATTTCAGCTTGAGACCTTCACACATTCTCGAGATAAAGGGTCTTGACAGACAGACGGACGGACGGACAATAAAGTGATTCTATAAGGCTTCCGTTTTTTCCTTTTGAAGTCATCATCATCATCATCTTCCTGTCCTTGTCTCGTTTTATTTGGGGTCGGCGCAACACGTTTTTTTCTTCCATTCTGTCCTGTCACTCGTCATGCTATCACTAACTCCCTTTTCTTCCATATCACTTTTCACACAATCCATCCATCTTTTCTTTGGCCTCCCTCTCCCCCTCCATCCATCCACATGTAAACTCATAACTTTTTTAGCAACATACGTTTCCTTTTGAGGTACGGAACCCTATAAACTAGTAACTAGGTAACAAGTAACTTCCTGACGAGGTACAAACATAAACTAACAACCGTGTCTCCTAAAAAGCGTTCTATTTCCGAACCCAAACTGGAAATCGCAGCAGCTGTCAACGATTTAACGCATTAGAGTGAGCCCGCGCGTGACTCTACGAATAAAATCAACGGCCCTGACGAAACGGTACACGATCGAACTGAATCTACTTAATATCGTAATGCACGCGATTATAACTCCTATGATGAACTACAGCGATCAGTGATGATTGGAGAACGCAGTTATGTTGACGTCAACGATATTTATGTGATTGGATGAAATTAAATGTTAACGATTAATGGGCTATTTTTATTGGTTGAGATAACCTCGTTGAAGATCTGTGCCCAGCATTAGTTGAATTCGGTTTGTAAATGATAATCAGATAAATAGGCTTACAGTGACCTGCCATCAATGATCAACATACTCAGCTTGAATGGGTTATGGCGTACTTTTTAAAATTAAGGTGAAGCTATAGCATAGAATAGTCGGCCTTATAATGTTCCCACTGCTGGGACTCAGGTGTCCTCTCTAGAAGAGGGAATGGGCCGTAATCCACCATGCGGGCCCAGTGCGGGTAGGTGAATGTTAAATGTCTTCGAATTTTTGGTTCTAGGACATGCCGATGCATGACGATGTTTTCTTTCACCGTTTTAGAGCTGTGGTGATGAATTAAATTACACAAAGTAATGCGCCTGGCTGGGTTTGAACCCGTGACCTCGTAAGTCTGTTGATCCTTACCACTCGGCCACCACTGCTCACGATGCAGAATCTAATAGGGTTTCAAATTTTAGTATATTGAGCTGTAACTCCTTATATCTTATATATACAATGTTACATATATTATGATTTGATATGGTCTGATAACCTAAATAATGCTTCCAGCATTATCTGTACAAGTAAATTGATTACTGCTCTTAATGATAATTGTTTTAGTTATGTATTTTGATATTTGATTATCGTAATTATGTCACCAAAATAATTGAGATAATTTTATTGGTACTATTAATATTGTGTATTTAGGTTGAATCAGTTTTGAGCACGTCATAATTATGGCGGTACGTCTCCTCTTTGAGGAGTGGCTGGAAAGATAACACGGTGACCTTACCTTCTGCATGACGCAGATCCTCACCGGACATGGTCAGTTCGAGAGACTCCTGCACCGGATTTGTGCGAAAGAAACGCCCGGGTGTCTGTGGACACACTGTTGTGTGGACCGCCCAAGAGTCACGGTGGAGCATAAGGTAAAAGTGTGCCCCGCTACCCAGGCGGGGCACACTTCTGAGCACTGCCGTGTCCTCGTAGGGGCGCTCTGCGGCAGCGAGCTCTCGCGTCGGGCCTTGGTACAGGCCATAATCTGGAGCGAGGAGGAGTTGCAGGCGGTCACCTCTTTATGCGAAACAGTAATGCTAGCAAAGGAGGTGGCTGCAAGCTCAGGTCAATGGCTCTCGCGCCCCAGCTAACCAGCTAGCCACCGTAAGTCCTCCTACAAGGTAAACCGATGACTTGGTAGGGGTTACGGTTACGATGGATGCGAGACGCACGAAACCGTTCATTGTGACGACGCTTGGGGGAGACCTATGTCCAACAGTGGACGTCTTTTGGCTGAAATGATGACAATGATGATGATGACCTGTGAAGGAAAACATCGTGAGGGAACTAGCATGTCCTAGAAATAAAAATTCGAAAACATGTGACATCCACCAACGCACAACGCACTAGGCCTGCGTGGTGGATTACGTCCCATTCCCTCTCCTGGAGAGGAAGCCTGAGTCCTAGCAGTGGGAACATAAAGCCGACTATGCTATGCTATACCTGTGACAAATAAATCAAATTTTAGATACCAAAATCAAATATTCCTTTAGAATAGCAAATTGATACTGAATAGTTCATTGAATCCCTGAAATATCCAGTTAGAGTTCACGCTAATGGAATTAATATGAATTCAATGAAAAAATATTCGGTTGAACATTCAGGGTAAAATTGAAATCAGAACGGTAATATTTTTTTACTGAATGTTTGGATCTGAATATATGTTTCCATTTAGTTTTGTGAAATGATTAAAGCTGTCTGTTTTTATCAGCGTCATATTTGTGGAAAAAGAATCCAATAACAATAAAAAAAAAATTATTTATCAAGTATTACTTAACGCCTAGTGAATGGAGTCTCCTTTTAAGCAAAATAAAGCCTGTGATAGGAGACTCTACTCTTCCGTATCTTATCTAAATAAATTACAATGGGTATGTTACTTATTTTATTTTGTAGGTATGTTTATTAACCCTTCAGATACCGTCAATTAGAGACACAATAGTAAGACAATAGATGCGCGGCCACCGGTGGTCGCTTGGGGATTCATGAATTAATTTACACTAAAAATGAAAATATATAGATAATGTATTGAAAATTATGTGTGAGTTAAAAGTTATTGAAACAGTGAGAAAGGGTATGTTTGTGTAAATAATGTCATCTTTTCATTGCAATAGAGCTTCAGTGTCTTCATAGGTTAGTGGTTTTATCCAGTTTGTGATGGTTCTATTTCACTCTTTAAATTTCATTATTATACACGTAAGTCTTTTTGTCTATTATTGTCTAGTATTATATCCAATAAAAAGTTAGGAAGGAGTGCTCGGCCCAGAGCTTAACTCGCTTACATCACTGTCTTGCCCTTTTACTCGGTACGTGTGATCAAAGCATTATTTTTCAGTTTTTTTTTTAGATGGGAGAAATCCACTGCCATGTTCCTTCTTAGCCTTGCATTTCAGAACTGGGTTTCCTTTTTTGAAAGCAAAGTCATGGTCCCATTAGGCTTTAGCCGTACTAAGCTTCTGTGGTTTTACTGACATATTTTTGTGACACACGTGGAACATTCCGAACCGTCGAGGATTCAGGCTCGGTTGGGACAGTTACCGGATGGCCAGACGGGGAACTGCCCATTATTTGTCGTCCGCAAACCCACGCCTTCTGTTGAAGGAAGTAACCTCCTAGAACTGCTGAACTGATCTCGAGCGCCGATTGTACACACGTCTGTACAACTTGAATGGCCTTAAAAAACGCCTAATTTTCGTTATGTACACATTTTTGTACGAATTTTTTTTTTGGCCGTAAATTTTGGTTCCTATATCTTTGTTTTTCATAGAAAAATCCAGATAAATCGTTTTTTTGGTGATTTACGTAAAACGCGCAATTACATTATAATAGCACCCGTCGCGCGCGGGGTAACAAATATTTCATCAGTAGGAAGCTACAATAGTCCTAGCTATATAATACAGCTTTTGCATACAGCTTAAATCCATGGACCACAAAATATACGACATCATAAAAATGAGCTGAGTTGTAAGAAGAAGCATAAACTGCTTTGGAATAGTAATGTTTTGTGCTGTGATTTTAATGCAGCGCTGGATCCCGCATCGGAGCTACATATTCATGGTTGCATATATGCAGTTTTTATGTGGAAACTTTTCAAATGTGCTACGTTTGGATTTAGCTCATGTGCGCACTGAAATTGTTTCATCTACTTGGTTAATTTTTGTGTTGAAATTGTCTTTTATTTGTAGTTTGGGTTTTTGACTGATTAAAGTTTATCATAAATTCATAAACTTCCTACATTACAGTCATGGGTACGCCACAATTATGACGGTAAATCCCTTCTTTGAGGAGTGGCTGGAGTGGCAACACGGTGTACTCATCTTCTGCATGACATTCCTTGCCTAACATGGCAAGTTCGGCAGGTTCCTGCATCGGAATGAGACGGATGAAACGCCCGGGTGTCACCATTATATGGACCGCCCGGAGAACATGGTGGAACTTTCGGTGGTAGAGTGCCCCGCTTGGGTGGAGCACCGCCCTGCTTCGTGGAGGCAATTGGCAACAGCGACAGACAGAACAAAAGATCGTGCTCATAACACCCTCTGGCATAGCAGTCAGGGCCCCTGACCACTAGACCTGGCCAGTTTGTTACCTCTTCACGTCATAGGGACTTTACGTCTTCGCGTCCTGGTGAAACTAAGCCCTAAGCTACCAAACTAGACACCATATAGACGCCTGAGTCACCACACGTCCCAGCTGGTCGCACCACCAAATTGGTTCCGCAACCAAACGGACTCCAGGTGAGTAACTCTCTATAGAGCTGTATACATTTTGTTGGTAGTGGCCGCGCCGCCATGGTGTCTCTGTAAAATATAGCCCTTACTCATTATCCTGGAAATATTTCCTCATGAGATTTTAGACTTCACGTGAGCAAACTACTGGCAGCAACTTGTAGTATAATATTATCCAAGCCAACATGAATATTCTGCTTCAGTTTCCATCAGCGTAAACAACCAAATTGCACAACAGGCTACATGAGTTTCTCCATCAAACAAAAATAACACCGGTCAAGTTGCTGCTATCAAGTAAGTACAAGTATCGAGTTAGCCGCACCAACTTCTATTTAACTTTGTCCAAATCAACAAGACAAGATTCCCTTAACAAAATGGTCTTTGCAACTTCCGAATGCGCGAGTTAGGATTGGACCATAGAGCAAAGAAGATGAGGGAGGCGTTCCCAAACGCTACCGAAGTTAAAAAAAATGGTGAAGGAGCGCTACTTGTCACTTTAATTTTTCTTATCGTTTCTCTTATATTTTAATATTTATTATTTAGTAATTTATTTATCTACACTAATATACCTAATCTGTATATATAAAAAAAAGTCGTGTTTGTTACAACACTTATAACTCAAGAACGGCTGTACAGAAATGGCTGAAAATTGGTGGGTAGGTAGCTTAGAGCCAGGTGACGGACATAGGATACGGTAGAGTAGGGTAGAGTAGGGTAGTGTAGGGTAGAGTAGGGTAGAGTAGAGTAGAGTAGGGTAGAGTAGGGTAGAGTAGGGTAGAGTAGGGTAGAGTAGGGTAGAGTAGGGTAGAGTAGGGTAGAGTAGGGTAGAGTAGGGTAGAGTAGGGTAGAGTAGGGTAGAGTAAGGTAGAGTAGGGTAGAGTAGCGTAGAGTAGGGTAGAGTAGGGTAGAGTAGGGTAGAGTAGGGTAGAGTAGGGTAGAGTAGGGTAGAGTAGGGTAGAGTAGGGTAGAGTAGGGTAGAGTAGGGTAGAGTAGGGTAGAGTAGGGTAGAGTAGGGTAGAGTAGGGTAGAGTAGGGTAGAGTAGGGTAGAGTAGGGTAGAGTAGGGTAGAGTAGGGTAGAGTAGGGTAGAGTAGAGTAGAGTAGGGTAGAGTAGGGAAGAGCGGGAGCGAAGCCGCGCGGGCAAAAGCTAGTATAATATATTAATATAATAAAGAGGTAATCTATGGAAGTATTGGTCCAATTGCTAAAATCTTTTCACTGCTAGAAAGATAGCATTTTTGTAAGTGTGAAAATTTATCCAATGACATCTCCCACTTTTGCGAGGACACACCCTCCTGGGAAGGTCAGACTTTCACTATCTACAACACACTCTTGTTCGTTCGTTGCCTTTCATACTAGGGCCGAGTCTTTCATTTCAGATGCAGACCCTTGGCTCCAGTAGGCTTCGACCCTGCTGGGGCCCTACGGTTTGCTGGCATCTCCTTGAGGTGCGCGTGGAACAGTACGGACCATCGATGACTTGGACTCAGTCCAGACCTTTACCGAACGGTCGGACGGCGTGCTACCCATTGCTCGCCGTCCGCAAGCCTGCGCTTACGGTGGCCGGAAATCTGGTTACACTCTTAGGGTCTTAATCACTTCTTATATAGCCGGACTCACTGCAAACGTCATGCCAAATTCTGTCTATAAAATTTTGACAGAATCGGTACATATTGACCAACAAGTCTTTACCGATCTCTGTGGATTTCATTTCAGAGAATTCGGGAAAGTTCAACTCCAAATTTACCCATTGTCAGACAAAGTTGGGATAATATTTTTTGTTGGTCTTTCTTGACAGAAATCATCTATCCGTGTTTGAGTTCCTTCTCTTATAATTATGAGGCCAGTTTGAAGTTTGTTTTCAGAAACTGAGGGCTTTTTGAGAGCTTATTATTTTTATTAAATTCATTAGATCAGGTTTGATTTTAACTTGGTTCTGTTTAATTTTATAATTTATACTTCTTGGGGTGCTCAATTTTGATAAACTTTTGTTTTGGAAATATAAAATGGTTAATAAACTTTATTAACTTTGGTAAAGGAACATCATTTCGTATCTTATTGGGTACTGTTACCGATGGTTTGTGCTTTTTGCTGGAAGGAGTATTTACTTTCCTAATTTAAAAGTGTTTACTATAATATTGTTCTAAAAATCCTTACTAATATTATAAAAGCGAAAGTGAGTTTGTTTGTTTGTTTGTTACGTCTTCACGCCTAAATGACAAAACCGATTTTGATGAAACTTGGTACACGGATAGACCCTGTCCTGAAATAGGACATAGGATACTTTTTATCCTGGAAGTAGGTTCCCTTGGGATAATTTTCTACTATCACGTGGGCGAAGTCGCTGGGAGCAGCTAGTTTTATTCATAATTCTATTTATTTTAAATTCTTTTGGGATTACTCAACACTTGCGAGTGTTCACGATAATCCTTAACTTGAGTTCTGCTTCTTCTGGATCGGGCTTCTGGAGTCAATGAAAATCGTGTTGTGTTGACCAAATTGACTCCAGAACTGCAAAATATTTCGTGTGAGCTCTGGGCTCACGTGAAATATATTGGAGAACCGTTCGCCCGAATCAGAGCGCAGTAACTGATCGTTTCAAAGTATACATAACGCGCGCATACAATTTACTAACCTTGCACTCAGTCTTTCGTACTTACTTGTGTCCTATAATACTATCGGTATACTCTATCATATACACTTTGAATTTAGGAAAAAAACAAGCAAGCTGTCCCTATGAATAAAGTAATCATCGATCTGCTATGTCCAAATATTCACCTGGTTTTCTATTATTTTGCGTCTCTGTAGATCAACTTTTTTATTATTCTATTCCTTCCAATAAGAAATTAATCACGTCTACATTAGACCTGACGATATCATAATCAAGCGAGACCAAATTACATCATATCCACAAAAAAAAAACAGCGCAAAAAAGACAATATTCATTAACATCCACGACATGACAAGGATCCTCTCGTGTCATGGCAAGACAAGGACATCGCTATACAGAAATACCTCCATCTCTGTCTTACTTGAGGAAAATCAACCTCGCACGAGTCTGATCAATTAGTCGAAGGGCCTTCATGCATTGAGTTGTAACGTTAATCAATATAATGTGATTACTGATAAAACTCACCCTTAATGTTTCAAATTGGGTAAGTAGAGATACTAATCGGTTTGTAGTTTAGGAGGATGTGTGGGTTAGATGAGTCTTGGAAGTGCTTTCAGTTTTAACAGTACCTACACTGGGGCCAGGGTTATCCGAAAGGGCGGTCGAGCCCCGGTATGTAGGCTAGAAGGAACGGGGTGGGTTTTAAGTCAGTAAGAGTCTGACACTATCTCCCGCTCCACCCAAGAGGGGGTTGTCATGGGATGATTTCTGCCCACCAAAAAAAAATCTACATAAAGAATTTCATCATTACTTTGTCAGTGATTGTTAGTTAGTGGTGACTTATTGTTTCAGACTGTAGTGACATCTATGGCGTTACATAAAAACTAATCTTACTTCGCGCAAATAAAGTTCTCCGCGCAATTTAAACATAATATAGAACAGCCAAAAAATCATTTATTGGGCAGTTGCCCACCAGACAAAACACCTGTCTGGTTGGAGGATCCTCCCTTTTCAACGGAGGTTTGCGGGACCTTACACTCTGTTCCTTTTACCTTCTGCTGCACATGACCTCTTCCAAGTGTTGCCATAACGACCGGTTCTATGCGTCTAGCATCCATTGTATTCCCGCGACCCTCACCAAGTCATGAGACTTTTTATCAACTAAAAACTGTCATCATCATTACATTCAGAATACATTCACTACCAAATAACCTTCCCCAAAAGTCATTAAACCAAGTGGTTTCGACGGCGAGCAATGGGTAGCTCACTGTCCAACCACCCGGTAACCATCCAGAACGAGCCCAAGTCGTCGACAGCGCGTACTGTTCCCGCGTTCCTCAAGGAGATATCGGCGACAGCCTAGTAGGGTTGAAGCCTACTGGGGCCAAGGGTTTGCTTCTGAAAGGAAGGCTCCGCTCCGGTATGAAAGGCAACGAAGGAACAAGGTGGGTTTTTTAATCAGTCAGCAAAAGTCTGACACTATCTCCCGCTCCGCCCAAGGATGTCATCTGGATGATATTTCCCACCAAAAAAAAAAAAATACCAAGTGCTTTTGAAACGCAATAAATATATGTAATCTTCTATATTATAAAAATGAAACCCGTTTTCCGTTGTCACGACATGGCATGAAAACGGCTTGACCGATTTGGCTGATTTTTTTTTTGTTGTGATTGTTATTGTGAGGATAAGGTTCTTATGAAAAAAAAAAAAATTGAGTAGTGTAGGGTAGAGTAGGGTAGAGTAGGGTAGAGTAGGGTAGAGTAGGGTAGAGTAGGGTAGAGTAGGGTAGAGTAGGGTAGAGTAGGGTAGAGTAGGGTAGAGTAGGGTAGAGTAGGGTAGAGTAGGGTAGAGTAGGGTAGAGTAGGGTAGAGTAGGGTGAGTAGGGTAGAGTAGGGTAGAGTAGGGAAGAGCGGGAGCGAAACCGCGCGGGCAAAAGCTAGTATCTACATAAATTTTATAACATACCTACTTCACATATTAATACTCTTAAATAAACGAACGACATTCATATTAAAATGAAATGACAAATTCTTCGAAAACGAAGGTTCCATTAGATGTTATCCGTTTTTCTTAAAACGTCTTACACTCGTACTCATAATCTGTACCTTGATCACACGTAGCGAGTAAACGGGAGAGACAGAGCTCTCTACTAGCGTCAGCGTCTCACAGTCGACGACGGCTAGTGCTTTTTTTTTCGATGGAGAAAATCATCTTATGACAAAACCCACTCTTGGGTGGAGCGGGAGATAATGTCTGACTCTTACTGACTAAAAACCCCACCCCGTTCCTTCTAGCCTTCATACGCTTGAGTTTCCTTTCAGATAACCCTGGCCCCAATAGGCTTCGACCCAGTTGGGTCCCTCCTGTTGCTGACAACTCCTTGACGGCTGGTGTTGAAAATCAGCGCTGTAGCTCTGTTTTACACGAACCCCAGCATTTTGCTGAGCCCCGGCCGTTTTGCGCGAATGTGACACATATAATTACGTGCTACCTCCTAAGTTGATATTGTTATTTGTCTTATTTCAAGGTATGCACTATGTTTGACGCAAATAAACTCTTTTTCTTTCTTTCTTTCTCTCGACCGAATACTCGGTACGTATAAACAAAGCGCCGAGTGCTCGGCCGAGCGCTTATCTCTACAACTCGCTTAACATTTAGTTATTACTGTTTCGGCCGAGTAACATTTTACCGATATACTCGGTACGTGTGATTAAGGCATAACTGTATATAAAGCTGAGTCAGTACTTCACTCAAGACCTCGTCGCACCAATTCCTGGAATCCAAAGCTATCGTCTTCACTGTTAACGTCAAATTTCTACCTTTCTGCTAAACTTAATAAAATTTGTCGGAGCGAACACCCGAATTCGAATTCTTTATAAGACCCGCCCCTCTTCGCAAAACTTTCGGATGGACAGTTTTTCTTTCCTTTGATCCTACATTTATATGTTCACCTTGTTGAAGTTTTTTTAGGGTTCTGTACCTCAAAAGGAAAATACGGAACCCTTATAGGATCACTTTGTTGTCCGTTTGTCCGTCCGTCTCTCTGTCAAGGCTCTTTATCTGGTGAATGCGTGGAGATATCGAATTGAAATTAAAACCTTATAAAAATCAAACTTTTAAGTTAACGAAAAAAAAGATATGGCCGTTTATGTCGCAAAAAACTTACATTCGACACTCAAGGGAACCAAAATTCTATGGTAGGTACTTCTCATTGACCCAAAACCCGGAAATTTTGCATATAGCAAGGTCTTATAACACAAGTATATCATTATAAATCTAAAAACAGAAAATTTGTTGTTATGTAACAAAAAACAAAATTGGTTTTGCGATTTGAAAAAAACATCGAGACTCACATCGGGAATAGAACTCTATACATAGGTTTTCATTAAACTTTTCCCCGTTTGATACATGCCTGTATTGTATATTTTGGGCAAGCCTAAAATAGATGGTGTCTTTTGTAAACGTGTGCGAACGGGATTACGCTGAAAGTAATGAAATCATGCTTCGAATGGGCTCGCGCATTATTGGTGTACTTTTCTTGGTGATTTGAGTACAAAAGGATTACGAAGATTGTGATTTCTTTTGCCAAATGGTTCCACACTAGGTTCCTTTTATCTTTTTTCTAGTGTTTTGAGCAAAGATTCTAGTTTCTTTCGTGAAATAATATAAACAATATTTTTTTTAGGGCTGTGCCAGTAAAATTGCTTGATGACGTCACACCACTTTGACAGAATCTGGTCTGGTGTTTGCATGAACCGTGCAGATAAAAGTTCCGACCACATGGACGTGGTTTTCTTTTTTCTATCGGCAGCCACGTGGACAAAAAGTCGAAAATTTTCCCAAGAAAACATACTTCCGGAATAAAAATTATCCTATGTGCTCTGTGCGAAACTTCATCCAAATCCATTCAGCCGTTTCTACGTGAAGAAGCCATATAATTCAGGAAACCATATAATTCAGGTCTAATAAAAAGAAAAAACATACAAAATCTCACCTTTAGAATGTTAGAAAGATAGTAATTTTTTCTTTTTATTAGACCTGAATTATATGGTTTTAATTTCAACTCGATACCTCTACGCGTTCTTGAGATAAACGGTCTTGACAGACAGACAGACAGAAGGACCGACAGCAAAGAGATCCTATAAGGGTTCCGTTTTTTATTTTTGAGGTAAGTACGCAACCCTAAAAAAAAATTGATATGTGCTTGGTCTGAAATAAATATTTTCAATTTCAATTTATGTGATTATAGCAAGATATATTATTATCTCTAGTAATCCTCCATC
Organism: Mythimna lalbum; assembly: GCA_949319445.1. NCBI lineage: Eukaryota > Metazoa > Arthropoda > Insecta > Lepidoptera > Noctuidae > Mythimna > Mythimna lalbum. The sequence continues at coordinate 17,704,664 of OX439360.1, forward strand.
GTGTGTATATTTCATTAAAATATAAATCCTATTCTAATCCATACTTCAGAATCGTTCGGAATTCAAAATCTCACCGGATTTCCATTTTTAAACCAAATCACGGTTAAAACTCAATTACCGTTTCGACAGTTGAAAAGTTTGAACAATTTGAATTTGGAAACGGCTGATTCTAGGTTCGACCGTTAGAGATTTAAATCACGTTCGTTTAAACTTATAAAACGGCTGACACAATAAATTAGAGGGCAACTATTTTAGAAATCTGGTAGATTTAGGAATCAGAGGTATTTTTGGTATTAAAATATTGAAAAAAAAAATAAAAAAAATGTGAAAATTCCAACTCTAATATCTGTTACGGTTTATGAGATGCAATCCAATGCCAGATGAACAGACAAGTGGACGGACAGTGGAGGCTTAGTAACAGTACACCTTTTGGGTACGAAATCTTAATATATGTACTCATATATTGAACTGCCAAATTCATCATTTGGCTGTGGTGTGCCATAGACCACAATTGATTTGTGGTCTTTGTCACATATAAGCGTCGATACATATGTACCAAGATAAAGTTTGTATATTCGCTTTCACGATCAATTGATAACTGATAGTATATCTACTAGCTGATTCAGCAAACGTTGTTTTGTTATATTGCATATAATTTTTATTATCAAAGAAAAAATTGTAGGTTTGGGTAGGAGGGTAAAAATCGCCTACGTTCTTTTTTTTAATTAATAAAGTAATGCTCGACTATGATCCCACATGATGGTAAGCAGTGATGCAATCGTTGATGGTAAATCGAACTAGTTTATTAAGAGCATATTTACTTTAGTCTTGAAGACACCTACATTATAATAGGACGGGAAGATCGCAGCATGCAACAATTCTCAGACTTACCAAATATACACAATACATATATATATATATATATATATATCTGCCAAGCCGTTCCGAAGAAGTCTGATAAAAAACGATCAGCAAAGACTAGGTATTTGCCAGCGACGTCGTTTGTGAGAATGTGCAGGCGGTCGCCTCCTTCTGCGAAGCAGTAATGCTAGCAAAGGAGGGCCGACCGTATCAGGCAGCGTCGCCCTCGCCGCCGCCACCGCCGCCGGGATTCCGATCCCGATTTCCAGCTACCGTAGACGCGAGCTCACGGATGGCGAGCCATGGGTAGTTCGCTGTCCGACCGTCCGGTAACTGTCCGGACCAAGCCCAAGACGTCGACGGCGCGCACTGTCCTCGCGGAGTTGTCAGCAATAGCAGGGTCCCAGCTGGGTGGAAGCCTACTGAGGTCTGGGTTATCCGAAAGGGAGCTCTAGCCCCGGTATGAAGTCAGCAAGAGTCTGACACTATTTGAAGCTCCGCCCAAAAGCGGGGGCTGTCATAAGATGATTTTTACCCACCGAAAAAAAAAACTAATAATGAAAGTTTTTATTATTCATTTAAATTAATTCTCTAACGTTTGAAGCTCATTATTCCTAGAAATAAAAATTAATTACTACCTAAACCTTTTTAAAAGCATTCCTGTAAATTTTCATTACATGGCAACCTAAAACACCAATAAATTAATTGTTTTACAATTTTGTTCACCACATAATAGAAAGTTTGGGCAAACAAATACCTAGATATTTAAAACAATAAATTAGAAAGGAACTATTTGGAGTTTAAATATTTTGGTCGAATCGTTTGGGTCGGGAGGGACGAAAGAATCTCATGAATTTGTTACCTATATTAGAATGTTACCCGGAGGGACGAAAAGTTACCCTACGTATGTATAAGGGAGTGATTGCTCCTGTTTTCTATTTTAGGGCTCAGAGGAACTGGAGGTCAGATGAGACATAAACTTCCTGGTCTGAAAGTTATTGACAATTTTTTTATAGCATAGCATAATCATAGTGTATATAGTATATTTTTTTTTAGATTTTCATTTGACATTGCTCGATGGATGCGAGACGCACAGGATCGTTCATTGTGGCGACACTTGGAGAAGGTCTATGTCCAATAGCGAAAAAATGATGATGATGATGATTGCTTGAGTTCTTGATACTAAAGTGGCAGTGTGCAGGGCACATTGCTAGTAGAACGGATGGTCGATGGAGCCGAAAGGTTCTGGAATGGCAACCGCGCACCGAAAAACGCAGCGTTGCAAGGCTTCCCGCAAGGTCGACCGATGGCGATGGCCGAGTGAGACTCGCGTGAATGTGGTGGATGCGAGACGCACAGGATCGGTTGTTGTGGCGACGCTTGGGAGAGGCATGTGTTCAGCAGTGGACGTTTTTCACCTGAAATGATGATGATGTCCTATGTAGTTCTTAACATAGAACTAACTATTTTATGTTGGGCAGACGTGGGGAACGTACGCCGATCTGGGCGCGTCGGTCTCCATACATTTTAAATGGAAACTAGGCTTGTAGGGCTACATTAGGCTGACGCCACATTAGGCGTGCGCGATCCTCGGGCGTGTGAGAAGCGTGCACGCTGCGAGCGCGCTGCGTGAGCGTCGCGTTTTGCTGCCCTGCGGCGTGAATGGAGAGCGCACGCGGCGCTCGAGTCGCGTTCTTACCCGTGCCGCCGCGCGCTTGCTGCACAGACGTCACACGGCGGTAGCATGCGACACTTACGCAGTGCGGTCGCGTCGTGGACGCGGCGTCCGCGTCGCTCACACGCCCGAGGAACGCGCGCGCCTAGTGTGGCTTTAGATCTAAGCCACGCGACGCGACTCTACGTACATATGGCGTGGCCCACGTAAGCGGGGCGGTCTAATGTAGTTCCTACTTTATGTTCAAACTTATAATTTCCCTCAAATCTGTTCTGAGTGTTCCCAAGCTTAAAGGAAAATTAATATATTCTTGGGAATCCATTAGAATCGTTTCACCTGATACCTTGCACATATTCAATAGGGGTTATTATAATACGGAGGGGTGAATCCACAAATAGAATAGGTACTTTTATTAGGGATGAAAGGGGTGGACCGAGGGTTTTTTATGAAATGTCTTGAATGAAATTTGGAAGGTATTTTTGGTTTGAAGTGGAATATCAAATTAGGAGAATATTGTGGTTATTTGAATGGTCTGAATATTTTTCATTGACTTAATAATACATTTATTCAACTTTAGGTCGACACTGTTAGCATAGTTGGCTGCTGCGCTGTCAATGAATAAATGAATCAAAATATTTTTCAATACACTTATTCGAAATCTCATTCTTATCCCTACCGCTTTTAGCCACATGACTGTTTTTCGAACTAGTGCGGAAAAGTGCGCAAATTTGCCCCGCTACAACTTATTACATATTAGGCTCTGTTTATTTATATCTTCATAAGTTGAAAAATGTCGTTTGATACACGTGGACATTTGTCACTACATCACTCGGCTTCATAATAAACTCGCATACGGCTCGTGCGAATTCCGTACAGTACAGATAAATATAAAAAGGTGTCATAAATAAGTATAATAAGTACACTAATTTTCTACTGTAATTACCATATTTTCTGCACTCGGCTAATTTTCAAAGTTATTTCCATACCTGAAACAGAAAAAAAATAATTGTAACATTTGTATTTAGTCATTTTACTCATAAATCTTATCTTATCAACTCGAGATTAGGGATAGATAGCATAATCAGCCTTATATTATGCCCACTGTAATTGGGACTCGGCATTCCTCTTTAGGAGAGTAAATGCGCATTATGCGCTGAGTGTGCGATGGTGAACATTGTTCTAGGTTATGTCGTATTATTAACGAAAAAAATTTGTAATATAATATAACATGATTTAAAAGAGTGTTCTTTCCTTACTTATTCATCTCCATAGAGATGTACGCTTTGGGATGCGCAATTAACACAACACACACAACATATTTTTTCTGACTTCATGACAATTCAAAAGTGCCTGTAAATTGTTTATTTGAAAGAATTGCTCTGATTCTTGATTTTTTGTTTTTTTTTTTTTTAATTATTAATAGGCTCGCGTTTGACCACCATCACACCATCAGGATAGTAAGCGATAATGTGGTCGATGATGGAGTACGCTTGCCTAGAAGTAACCTATTCACTTTTGACATAAATACCCCTAAGTTGTAGCTATAGTAGTGTATAGTAGTATCAGGAAACACAGACTCCGGCAGGGAATTCTTCTCCTTGACTGTATGCTCAATAAATGTGTGCTCCTTCGTCGTTTTGGAAGCAGGTGAGGGAATAAATTACACAAAGTTTAGCACTTGACTGGTTATGAACCCGTGACCTACGAGTTGGTCAGGGCCGATACAACTGGGTCACCAATGCTGTTTCCACAGAAAAAAATATTTCTCTTTATTTAGGGTTCCATACCCTAGGGGCAAAACGGCACCAATAGGGTCTCGTTTTACCCTTACTAAGACTCCACTGTCCGTCCGTCTGCCTGTCTGTATGTCCGTCTGTTGGTGACAGACGGACATACAGATAGCTGACTGTATCCCACGAACCGGGATAGCTAGATAGTTGAAATTTTCACAGATGTTGATGTTCAATTTTTTTATTATTAAATTTTATTAGTAATTAAAGAAAGAAAAAGAAAAGAAAGAAAAAGTGTTTATTTGCGCCCAACAATTCAATTAGAAACATTCTAGAAGATTTTTTTTGATTTTCATTAAAAGTTAACATTTTTACACCAAAATTTATCGTTATTCGATTATAACTTCGGTTTTTGTTGTTCGATCCCGATCAAATTTGCTTTGAAACACGGGACAACGCGTCGACTGTGCGCCCCGCCCCGACCCTTAAAAGCGAGCGAAATTTTTTCACACGAAAGCAAAAAACCTCAAAAAATTCGCTACTTATAACAACAAATATTTAAATAAAGATCCCATACAACAAAAATATAAATAAAAAAAAAAACAATTTCTTCCTCAACAATATTTTCGTAAAAGAAAAATTTGCAGTCTTCACTATTTGCATTAAATAAAAATGTCGTATTTCCCTCAAAATAGGTCGACAGACCTCATTTCATAATTATTTTGACGAGTGAGAACTAAAAACGTTATGAATAACGAACACTGGTGACCCCTGACCTCATTTCGGTTGGAAACACACAGCGAAAAGTTTGCGGCGCTACCGCAACCGCCTTTTATAAAATGTTAATTGCTTGTTCATTTTGCTACGTAAGAACTTTTTTTTTTTAAGTGGGAAATCATCCAATGGCTTTTTTTTTTTTTTTTCTCGACGGGGAAAATCATCTTTGACGAAACCCGCTCTTGGGTGGAGCGGGAGACAGTGTCAGACTCTTACTGACTAAAAACCCCGCGCCGTTCCTTCTAGCCTTCATACCGGGGCACGAGCTCCCTTTCGGACAACCCTGTCCCCAGTAGGCTTCGACCCAGCTGGGCCCCTCCTGGTGCTGACAACTCCTTGAGGCGCGCGGGAACAGTGCGCGCCGTCGACGTCTTGGACTCGGTCCATTACCGGACGATCGGACAGCGAGCTACCCATGGCTCGCCGTCCGCGAGCCCGCGTCTACGGTGGCCGGAAATCGGGATCGGAATCCCGGCGACGGCGGCGAGGGCGCCGTTGCCTGATGCGGTCGGCCTCCTCCTTTGCAAGCATTACTGCTTCACAGAAGGAGGCGACCGCCTGCCATTCCTCCTCGCTCCGGACCATGGCCTCGACCAGGGCCCGGCGCGAGAGGTCTCCGCCGCCGATCGCCCCCACGAGGGCACGGCGATGCTCCGCCCAGGCAGGGCACACCTCGACGGTGTGCTCCACCGTGTCCTCCGGGCGTTGCGCACAGTGGCGACACCCGGGCGTCTCTTCCGCCTGAATCCGATGCAGAAATCATCCAATGGCTTCTCTCGCTCTTGAGTGGATCGAGCGGGAGGGCGTGTCAGTCTTTTACTGAGTAATACCCACTCTTAGGGCTATATTTCACTGGGACACCATAGCAGCGCGACCAGTCGCCACTACCAACAAAATATATCAATAGCTCTATAGATAGTTACACACCTGGTGTCCGTTTGGTTGCGCAACCACTTTGGAGGTGCGACCAGCTCAGACGTGTGCGACTCTGGTGTCTGTATGGTATCTTGTTTGGTAGCTTAGGGCTATATTTAACACGGGACACCATGGCGGCGTGACCAGTCGCCGCTACCAACAAAATATATCAACAGCTCTAAAGAGTGTTAATGAACTGGTGTCCGTTTGGTTGAGCAATGAATTTGGTGGTGCGACCAGCTCAAACGTGTGCGACTCTGGTGTCTGTATGGTGTCTAGTTTGGTAGCTTAGGTCTATATTTGACATGGAACACCATGGCGGGGCAGGTCGCGTCATCGTAGTGTCCCGGTGAAATATAGCCCTTATATTAATCCTTCTTCATTTCAGAATTTCTAGGACCTCGGGTTTTCTTTTTAGAAGTGGCCCTATGGCCCTAGTAGGCTTCGACTCTGCTGGGCCCTTACGGTTTTGCTGATATCTCCTTGAGGCGCACGCGGAACACTTACTATACTTTTCTGGTTGATTAGGGAGTGGAATGCGCTGCCAGAGTCTGCGTTTGCTGACAACTTTGTAACTAGGGTTTTTTTTTGTCGACGGGGAAAATAAAAATTGACGAAACCCGCTCTTGGGTGGAGCGGGAGACAGTGTCAGACTCTTACTGACTAAAAACCCCGCGCTGTTCCTTCTAGCCTTCATACCGGGGCACGAGCTCCCTTTCGGACAACCCTGTCCCCAGTAGGCTTCAACCCAGCTGGGCCCCTCCTGCTGCTGACAACTCCTTGAGGCGCGCGGGAACAGTGCGCGCCGTCGACGTCTTGGACTCGGTCCATTAACGGACGATCGGACAGCGAGCTACCCATGGCTCGCCGTCCGCGAACCCGCATCTACGGTGGCCGGAAATCGGGATCGGAATCCCGGCGACGGCGGCGAGGGCGCCGTTGCCTGATGCGGTCGGCCTACTCCTTTGCAAGCATTACTGCTTCGCAGAAGGAGGCGACCGCCTGCCATTCCTCCTCGCTCCGGACCATGGTCTCGACTAGGGCCCGGCGCAAGAGGTCTCCGCCGCCGATCGCCCCCACGAGGGCACGGCGATGCTCCGCCCAGGCAGGGCACACCTCGACGGTGTGCTCCACCGTGTCCTCCGGGCGTTGCGCACAGTGGCGATACCCGGGCGTCTCTTCCGCTTGAATCCGATGCAGGTACCTCCCGAACTTGCCGTGTCCGGTGAGGACCTGCGTCATGCGGAAGGTGAGGACGCCGTGAGGTCTTTCCAGCCACGCCTCAAAGAGGGGACTTACCGCCATGATCGTGGCGTGCCCATTGAACTAGGGGTCTTTAAGTTAAACGTGAATAGGCTACTCCTAGGCAAATGTACTTCATTGTCGACCACATCGTCGCTTTCCGTCAGGTGAGATAGTGGTCAAGCGCAAGTCACAATAACAGTATTACAAAACAGAATGGTGTATTTAGCAGGGATGACAATTCGATAGCGGTTTGATTCCCGCAAGAAGCAAATACAATTTGTACGGCTTGATATTTGTTCCGGGTCTAGTTTCTTGTAGTTTCTTGTACATGTAATTTTATATGTTTACACGCACTCAGGAGCAATTTCTTGTGAGGAGTAATGCTTTTATAAGATTTTTCTAGCATTCTGAAACAACTTACTTTGCTCCTAATGCTACAATAAATAGAAAACATCAAATCTACGAATTCTTTCCGCAAATACATATTTCCTTTGTAAACTTATTATATTAAGACTCTACTAAGTCTTGGGCGGGTTTCTGAATTCAATATTTGGAGTTAAGAGCTCCCCAAACCTTACCATAGCATAGACGACCTTATAATGTCCCCACTGCTGGGACTCAGGCTTCTTCTCTAAGAGAGGGAATGGGCCGTAATCCACCACGCAGGCCCAGTACGGGTTGGTGGATGACAAATGTCTTCGAATTTTTAGTTCTAGAACATGCTGGTTTCCTCACAATGTTTTCCTTCACCGTTTTGAGAGCAGTGGTGATGAAATAAACTACACAAAGTAATGCGCGCATGGTTTGAACCCGCGACCTACAACTCGTAAGTCGGGGCCGTTATTACTCGGCTATCACTGTTCTCCAGACCTTTCTTATATGCCAAATTTTGGTAGGTTTTCGGGCTAATGTACAGATTGAAAAATTACTCAATTTCAAATGCTTTAACAATAAATCGTTGGTTAGTGCACCGTCCACCGCTGACGCTCAAAAAATTTAACCGTATTATTTTGCTCACCCCGTTTACTAATATTTACTCACACATCTGCAATTCGCTTTTACGCTTTGAAATTCAAAGCATTCTTGTTACATAAGCATTTATAAACGTATCATTTGCGGTAACAAAAGTTAATTACGTAAAACAAATTGTTTTCAATTTATTGGAAGGGATTCCTGTTACGAAACTTTTTGTTTCAAATATTTGTTATATTTTCATTAATTAAAGGATACAATGTGGGCAGGGCACATTGTTCGTAGAACGATGATCGACATCGTTTCGGGATGGTTCTGGAGTGGCGAACACGTACCTAAAAACGCAGCATTGGAAGGCCTGCTAGAAGGTGGACAAGATGACCTGGACATTACGGTGGCACTTGCGGTAGGCTTATGTCCAACAGTAGATGTATTTCGGCTGCAATGATGATGATGATCATCATCATCATATCATCCGAAATACGGGACTCTTGGACATAGGCCTCCCCCAAGCGTCACAACGACCGGTTCTGCGCGTCACACATCCTTAGGATTCCCACGACCCTGATCCTTTGACCAGACCTTTCATCCCCATTGACCATCTGTTCAGCGTGCAATGTGACCTGCCAATTGCCACTTAAGTTTGGAGCTATGTCAGTAACCTTGGTTCTCCTGCGGATATCTTCATTTCTGATGTGGTCACGCAAGGAAACTCCGAGCCCTTTCCATTGCCCTTTGGGTGACTTTGAGTCTTCTTATGAGGCCCATTGTAAGCGACCACGTTTCGGTACCATAAAACATCACTGGCAACACACACACAGATACAGATGATGATGATGATGATGAATTAAAGTATGTCATTAGCATACGAGCTGTTATAAATATTTTGTTTATGTGTGAGCAGTAGTATTTATTCTGAAAACTTTTCCATCTTAGGCTTAATCCCCAGGGGCTTCTTTCTGTGCCGACGACACGGAGCAAAAATATTGTACGAGGTGTTGAATATTTCACAGCGTGTCTCGTAATAAATTTTCTTGTGTTGTGGTTATGTGTGTGTGTTTAAGGGACATCAAAGAAATAATTACATCATATCGTCCCTTAGCTAACAACACCGCATAAGTCAATTTTAACAACTTTACAGGAAACGAAAAAAACTGTGCGGCGTTGATAGGCCGGCCGAGATGCACGCTGTCATTATTTTTCGAATTACGGCTTCGGATTGGCTGAAATCCATATCATATGACCAATGGTTAGACGTGCAATGAGCAGCTTCATCTAAAGACATTCAAATGTGAAAACCGCCAATTTTCAACTTGAGCGGTGTTGTAAGCTAAGGGACGATATTTATTAAGGGGATCGTTTGCAACATAGCATAAGTGTGTTATTGTTAAGGAATTTCAACACTGCTATATATGTACTGTACTTACAAGTAGACAATAATACATATACATAGAATTTTGATATTACACGAAGATGGGGATGGTCTTGGTTGTGTGTGAAGATACACGTGCATATGTTTTCTCTGTGTATTTTCTATGACACCGAGCGTTTTGAGTTTACATACTTAATAATAAATGTGTATGTAAATTACACATACACCCAAAACCAACCAACTTTGATGAAATAGAACATTACTTTTTTATTGGTATAAGATCCCACCTGATGGTAAGCAGTGATGCCATAGTTGATGGTGAAGCACGCTAGTTTATTAAGAGCCTATTCACTCTAGCCTTACAAACACCTAAATTATAATCGGAGGGGAAGACCGCAGCAGGCAAATTATTCCAGTCCTTCGATGTACGCGGTATAAACGATGAGGCGAAACGCTTAGTTTGGACCGTAGTGGTTTCAACGACTTAAAGGTGGATACTCGCCGTACGTCGTATTGTCAGATGGTAGAAATGAGATAGCGGAATTGAGTCATGCAATTCCCGTGCACACTCTCCAAAATGCATCTTGTAAAATAACGAAACTACCCTACGCCTGTGCAAAACTCCTCCAACTAGATTAACTATAGTTTATTAATAACCTTACTTATTATTCCAATTTTGATAACCATAAATCTAAGAAATAGCAGCATAGTATAAGTAACTGTATTTGTTCAGGCACAAACCATTTCATGGGCGGAGTTAATTTCATATTCATTTCCATTCTCTTAACTGAAAAATCAGCTAGTTAAAATAATTTCCAGTTAGTACAAGAAAGGGCGTGAACACAGAAAACTAACTGAAATAATAGCTACTTATGTATAATGTTTGCATGTTACAAATGAGCCGCGCATAGCTGGTGTCACAGAGTAGTAGTATCTACAGAAAGCTGACTCCATACAGCAAGTAAAATTTGTTTGCCATTTCTGCGCCATTACACAGAGATAGACAAACAGTCCGTTCGCGTTTGATAACCGAATGAGTGCTTGCAGTGTTTCCTCACCAGTGAATGTTGATTCAATACCAATGACATTAAAGAGCAGAATAAGCCTCATTTAGGTTTATTTATCAGTTTATGTGATGTAGACATCACATGAAAAAATGTAATAATATTTATAGTAGAGGATTCTTCTTATAATTAATGCTTGTAAATATAATCTGGTCGTCCATAGCCACAATACGAATGATCCAAAGCGTTCTTCATCTTTTGGTAGCAAGCAAGACTCTTTGCAAGCGTTCGCTCTATGACTCAACGTCGCCGACGGTTTAAATCAAGTATGCTTGCGATGTTCATCGTCGATTTTTTTTTCATCTGATACAAACTAGTCCTTGACTGCGATCAAACTTGTTAGCTTTCTTTTACTGCATTCGGTTGGATAGTACCCAGCATAGGGTGTTTGGAATTAGCTATAGGTTACTAACAATACTAATATAGTATAAGCACTTTCTGTTACTAATACACTCAACAATTTATGGACTATTAGGTCTGAAATAAAGAAATTTTAATTTTTCATTGCTTTGATTGAATGTCAACTGCTTAAGTATGTATTTGTATAAATCAAGCGTCTCTTCATAAGCGTGTGTGAGTACTTATAGTATAAACCTTCTGTTTTCTATCTATTCTGTGGCTCACTGCGCAGGCACGGGCGCACGGCAAATCGCATGAATACATTTAACGACATGACTGCCTAAAGTTTACATTTTAGTAATAGTTTGTAGTTTGAATGCAACTGTTTGGTGTAGCTGCTCAAAGGATTCGGTTTGAGCCTCTGTTTGTGCGTCATTAAAATTAGTTTCTGTTCGGGTTTGTAGAGGCTAGAGTCGTTAGTCTTTAATAGTCTTATGTGTGGGTTTCTCATTTACCTACTAAGTCTAGTTTGATACTAATGAGGTGATGTACCCGTAAGCTTCAAAGCTGAGTAGATCATTATAATGATTAAGTTTTCGTTTAGTATAAAGATTACGTCAGTAAAGTAAACGAGTATTTCTGAAACTGAACAGATTTGTGGGTCTTCTGGTCGCGCGTTTTTTTATTCTCCTGGGATCAATCTTCCCGGGAGTCTAATTTATTATTGAATGATCAAAATAAAAAGGAGTAAAGTAGTTTTTTTTTCATCACAACTATCTGAGTGAATTTTCATATTCTAGATTTGTATCTAGCAATAAAAAAGTTATTGGTGGTAAAATGTTTAGTCACAAAATAAACGGCTCATGTAAAGAAAAGAATAGCTAGCTTTCCCTCTCTGTTTATTTAGCCTTCCTCAATAAATGGGCCATCCATCACTAAAATAACTTTTCAATTTATCCAATTCACGATCAATATAATTCCAAACAAACTCTTCAGCTTTAATATTAAAATAATATGGTATAAAAGTTATTCAATTCCGTCATCCTCGAGGGAAAAACGCCACAGGCATGGAGCAGAGGTGTGGTGGTACTCTTCTTTAAGAAGGGCGACAATGCCCTGCTTAAGAATTACAGACCCATCTCACTTCTGAGCCATGTCTATAAGCTGTTTTCCAGAGTCATCACGAACCGTCTTTCACGCAGGTTCGACGACTTCCAACCTCCCGAACAAGCCGGATTCCGAAAAGGCTTTAGTACCGTAGACCACATACATACGCTGCGGCAGATTATACAGAAGACTGAGGAGTATAATCAGCCTCTCTGCTTAGCGTTTGTGGACTACGAGAAAGCCTTTGATTCGATCGAGACCTGGGCTGTACTGCAGTCTCTCCAACGGTGCCAGATTGACTATCGGTACATCGAAGTGCTGAAGTGTTTATACAAAAACGCCACCATGTCAGTCCGACTCCAAGACCAAACATCGAAACCTATCCTTTTGCAGCGAGGTGTGAGGCAGGGAGACGTTATTTCTCCTAAACTCTTCACGGCTGCAATGGAGGATGTCTTCAAGGTTCTGGAATGGAGAGGACTAGGCATTAATATCAATGGCGAGTACATCACTCACCTTCGGTTTGCCGACGATATAGTAGTCATGGCTGAGACAACGGAAGAACTCAGTACAATGCTCGGTGACCTCAGTAGAGCTTCCGAAAGAGTGGGTCTTAAAATGAACATGGACAAAACCAAAGTTATGGTTAACATCCATGTAGCACCCACTCCTATTAAGATCGGAGACTCTACACTCGAAGTTGTGGACGATTACGTTTACCTGGGACAGACGGTCCAGTTGGGTAGGTCTAACTTCGAGAAAGAGGTCAATCGTCGAATCCGACTCGGCTGGGCAGCGTTTGGGAAGTTGCGCGGTGTCTTCTCGTCTAATGTACCACAGTGTCTCAAGACGAAAGTCTATGACCAGTGCGTGTTGCCAGTGATGACTTATGGCTCCGAAACGTGGTCGCTTACAATGGGCCTTATAAGAAGACTCAAAGTCACCCAAAGGGCGATGGAAAGGGCTATGCTCGGAGTTTCCCTGCGTGATCGCATCAGAAATGAAGATATCCGCAGGAGAACCAAGGTTGCCGACGTGGCTCGAAGAGTCGCCAAACTTAAGTGGCAATGGGCAGGGCACATTGCACGCAGAACAGATGGTCGATGGGGACGAAAGGTTCTGGAGTGGCGACCACGTACCGGAAGACGCAGCGTTGGAAGGCCTCCAACAAGGTGGACCGACGACCTGGTCAGGGTCGCGGGAATCCGATGGATGCGTGACGCACAGGACCGGTCGTTGTGGCGACGCTTGGGGGAGGCCTATGTCCAGCAGTGGACGTCTTTCGGCTGATATGATGATGGTATAAAAGTATAAATTCGTCCCTACTTCGCCTAACATGTACGACTTGTAATAAAATCAAAAATATATCCATATTTTATGTCAGCACAACATTCAGACATTCTCCAATCCCCAAACTTCTATACAAATATATCTTCCACAAGAAAAACTTACACAGACATAATAGTACCCAGACTGTCCGCATAGAGGGCGTAAGAACTCGATTGTGTCATAAATCATAGAACATGCAAGATGTGCAAGGCAATAAATTGTATCTGCGTAGTTCTGTCTCACGGTCGGTTTGTGCATGAACTTGTTAACTGAGGGTAGTATTGAAAAAGGAATAAGGAGATTTCATAGCTGGAAACATATTTTATAGTTAGACTTGATAAATTGTTGGCTAAAAATCTTAGGACTGTTTGCTTGTAGACCGATGAAGTTTCCGATTTCTAACTGTCCGCATACGGGCCACAAAAAACGCCGCTTCAAGCTTTTTTTTGAGGCCGAGTGCCGCCACAAATTAACGCTTGAATCGGCTTTAAAAGCTTCTCCGGACACAAGGTGTTGCGCGCTTCAGCTGTTTTTTGCGGCCGTTTCTAGCGTTTTTTTGAGGCCCGTATGCGGGGACACATAATTGAGTATTTTGAGTTCAGAACTATTGAAACCTAACTTAAATGACAGATTTTTATCTCTATTATTTTATTGCAAAACATAAAATATAAACAATGGCTAAACTAAGGGTCTGTCCAGCTTCAGTAAAACGCACCCTGAATGCAAATGCGATCTAAACCAAAAAAAAAAACGTAGCTAGTGGTTAGCAAGTTTTAAAAAATCAGACCAACTATGTTGGTAGATATTGAACGATAATAAATATCACCATTGATTTTAAAACGGGGAAGGAAAACATCGCGAGAAAACCGGCATGTCCTGGAACGAAAAATCGATGTGACAGTCACTACTGCCCACGTAGTGCATTACTGCCCATTCCCCGTCCTAAAGAGAAGACCTGAGTCCCAGCAATGAGAAAATATAAGGCAGATTATGAAAATTATGCTTATTCCAAATATTGAAAGAAATATGGCAGAAGAAGCTATTTGTTCCCAAAATATTTTATTTTATTTATTTATCAAACTTACACCATCTTTACAGGGAAAACCTAATGCGACAGTACAGCCAAAATACCAAAACAAACACAATTTATAACTAAAACCTTAATTAATTATTAAAGCATATAACTGCTAGTGCCATTCTGTTAATTTCACTCAAAGTACAAACGAATAGGTCTGTCTTGACGTGTATGAGATTGAGAGTGCGAAGTGCGCGCGTCAGAGGCGACTCTTTGAGCAGGTTTGTCAAATATCGTCGTAGGCACAAGTAGTCCTCAGATTCCTAAAGAAGTATGAAATCCAGAAGGATTTACTAGACAACTTTATCTGTATGACATTTAATACTTTGAAACTAAGATTCTCTTAAAAAAATAATAGTTTAAAAAACTAATAAACACGCTTTATTATGTTAAATTATTACAAATATATTATTTTTAAAATTTGGCAAGAAAATGTCATTTCGCATTATTTTCAGCAAACCCTTTCATTTTATACCTAAATCATATAGGGCTGCATTTCAAATAGCCAATCCGCCACCTTGGGACGGCCGCCATGTTGGATGTTGGTTACGTGATTTTTTTTTTCGTATCCCATTCAGCAAACCCTTTCATTTAATACCCATATCATGGGGGTGCATTTCAAAAAGTCTGTCCGCCATCTTGGACGTCCGCAATGTTGGATTTGAGTCACGTGACTATTTTCTCGTATTCCTGACAGCAAACCCTTTCATTTAATACCCATATCATAGGGGTGCTTTTTAAATAGCCTGTCCGCCATTTTAGACGTCCGCCATGTTGGATTCAAGTCACGTGACTATTTTTTTCGTATTCCTGACAGCAAACCCTTCCATTTGATACCCATATCATGGAGGTGCATTTCAAATAGCCTGTCCGCCATCTTGGACGCCCGCCATATTGGATTTGAGTCACGTGACTATTTTTTTCGTATTCCTGACAGCAAACCCTTTCATTTGATACCCATATCATGGGAGTGCATTTCAAACAGCCAGTTCGCCATCTTGGGGAGGCCGCCATATTGGATTTGTAATGACGTTTCTTAGCTAGTCATGTATTGTCATCAGAACTCAGAACGTGTGCAAAATTTCATCCTGATCAAAGACCAGGAAGTGGGTCAAATTAAGATTCCAAGATTTTCTTACATAGTTACAAGTGAAGCTAATATAAGCGTGTTAAACTGTGAAAACTACCGACACTGATAGTTAATTTCTTACGGCTTCTTTCACGGTTAATTAGTAGTTCCTGGATTTATTGAACTCTGGTTAAACGATATTCATAGTTAGATGTAGTTTACTAGTAGTTCTAGTAAACCACCCCGGCTTTACGCAAATTATACATAAGACCTATACAAAGTATATGCGAAACCTGAAACAACATGTCCAGTATTTTTATTTAAAGAATCTACGGGTATGTACAAAATTTCATAATTGTATCTTGAAAAATCACAGTTATAAGCTTGTTATGTCCGCAAAAATACATAGTCACCGGGCCATCGAGGCGACTGAGTGGTTGTTTTGCACTTGCACCCAGCTATTTGCTGGCACCTAATGTCCGCTATGACCTGCCGTGTGTGTTATACTTAGTGTCGGTGGAAAGAATATAAAATGGTGTAAAATCTATAAAAATAATGTTGTATACCGTCCATTGTGGGTGTTATTCGTGCTCAAAAACTCAAAGTGCTCTGTATTATGTAGAATATAGCTCACGCATACAGAAACAATGCCTGGGCTTGCGGACGATGAGCATTTAAGCTGAAGGTGTGGCATTATTTTCTACACAAATAGCGAAGACATTACAAAAATTCCTTTTATTTAGGGGGAAGTCCCCTAGTGACGGACACTTAAGGTATTTAAACAATAAAAAAAAAACTGTTTCGACAAATTCAGCTTTAATAATGAAATTATTTTAATAACAAAACATAAAATCAAATTAAATTAACAAAACTTATAACTCTGCTTAAATACAAAAACAATCTTAAATCACACTTTGGCAATAAAAAAATGAGTCTCAGCAAATGGCACCTAGTACCGGACGGACTTTACTTCAAACTCTTAGTACCGGACATCTTCAACCCATCGTACATCGATCGCATATGTAGCATTCTGAACATTCAGGGATATCTGCACATGCTTCATGTGCCCATCCATGGCAGAACTTGGGGTTTGTTAAACCCCACAGCCCTCATCATGCTTGTTGACTCTGGTGATCTCAGCGATACGTCCTGATGTCTCTGCATGAAATCGTAGTAAAAGTGTTTACCAGCAGCTCCTTTTTCTTTATTAAATCGATGAGGAATCTTCAAAACTTCAGCCAAATCGTAAGCCAACTTCAAAAATTCCTGTTTTTTTAACGCCAGACACCTATTAGATAAATCTTTTACATGCTCCACTAGAGTTCTTCGTATTCTGGTGTGACTGTATTAATGAATCTACCTAACTTTTGTTGCAACGACACTTCTTGTCCACGGTTTAATGACGATGTTTTATCATGTAAGGTGCTTTTTGGAATATTATAACGCAATGAGGCTTTTCTCAAACTAATTTCTTTGGACAGAATTTTGTCTATTGTAGTTTGTAAATTACTTTGGTCCCATTTTCCTTTCTTTTTCGGCTTGTCCAATATATTATATCTCAATGTTCTCCTAAAACAATAGATAATAATGATCAAAAAGTATAATATTTCATGAAAAAGATGTATTTTTAGTGTCCGATATTAGGGGAAGCTTTTGTGTCCGGTACTAGGGGACAGAGAATCCTTTAATTAATTGTCGTATACAAAAACTGCTATGGAATTCGACAAAAAATATTACTAATTTTGGATATGTATTAACTACGACATAAAATAATAATTATCAAAACCACTTAAACTAAAAATCATTATAGTTATACTCACTTGGATCTTACGTGATGCAATGTATTTCCGCCAAAAGCAGCAATTAATTGTTCCCACCTAGGCGTTGCGCGACACTGGCGAACCACGACCCGCGCTCGTGTATTGTTACGTTCCCCCGCGCCCCTATCACCCGCTTTTTAAACAAACGCGTTGCGACTTGTCGGGATAGTTCGAGTGTCCGATTTTAGGTGCCGTCCGGCGTTACGGGACTTCCCCCTACTTTATATTAATAATCCTTACTAATATTATAAAAGCGAAAGTGAGTTTGTTTGTTTGTTTGTTACGTCTTCACGCTTAAATGGCAAAACCGATTTTGATGAAACTTGGTACACGGATAGATCACATCCTGGAATAGGACATAAGATACTTTTTATCCCGGAAGTATGTTCCCTTGGGATAATTTTCTGCTATCACGCGGGCGAAGCCGCTGGGAGCAGCTAGTTTTAGTATATGCGAAACTCGAAACACGTGTCTAGTATTTACCCTATACTCTCAACTAAAGTCGACCCGTTTTTGTAGCGTTCCTGTAGTTGATTCGATACAGTCTCATGATCGGATCGAAATTGACAGTATTCTAATGCGAACCGCATCGCGACCGCATCATCGTCGATTTTCCGATGGGAATAGCAAATAAATAGTGGTATTTCGCCCTCGCCTCTGCCATCCGGTTCATACGCGGTTTTGACTCGCATAAACATGTGGTTCGGCGCCGGTAGTGTTAGGCCGGATCCGGAGCTATTGGAATCGTAGTGTACGGTTTACACTTCATACCGCTTCGGAGTTTGTCGGAAATTATCGGTATGCTTCGTAGCGGACATAGCGCAGTTCAGATCATGTTTTGTGGTGTTGACCATTCAAAATCCAAGACATAAACTTTTTGTTTTTCTTCTTGAGGAACAGCTGCAGCGCGCGGGCGGCGCAGGGGCTTCGTACAAATATGAAACGCACGCGCGCAGTTCGCAAGCGGTTAGCGAGCGTCGCTTTCGCTTGGTCTGGCTAGTGACACAATCAAGATTTATCGAACATTTTTCAAAATACAGAAGATGGGGTTCTTTAAGTCAAGAGTGAACCACCATAGTCGACCAAATCGTCGCTTTTTTAACCGACTTCTAAAAAAGGAGGAGGTTCTCAATTCGGATGTTTGTATTTTTTTCTATGTTTGTTCGCGCATAACTTCGTCGTTTGCCAACCGATTTGTTGGTCAGGGTACTTCCCAAATGGTCCCATAGTCACCAAGTTGGGATGTGATGATGAAATCTTGGCAAAATCGAGGGAATTCTTCAAATTATTTTTTTTTTTTTTGTGGAGTCGGTTATTTTTTTTATAAAAAGGTTCATTTATTTATTTAGTAGACGATTCTGAACGTACTACTTTCAGGATACGTTTGTTTTAGGTTACATTTGTGTCTAACCCACTTACGATTTCGTCACTACCAAAACGTCAACAGCAAAAAAGAAATGAAACACGAGCAAAGCCGCATTCCACAGTAGTACACATCACCTAAACGATAAATTAGCATGTTAAACATACAGAGCCTTTCGGCCTGACAAAGTTGCCAAGCCAACAGTGATTGATCGCCCCCAAGCCATTTAACTCAAACCGTCTGTAGACATCTTTATCGCTTGCGTTTCATGTTTTAGAAAACTTGGCGCACGATGTTGATTCATGAATTATGTTTTTAAAAGTCACTCCTGTATGACAGGGCTGGGTTTAAGATATTGATATTAGTTTGATGTAAGAGTATGAGATATCTCAAGACGAAAGTCTATGACGAGTGGGTTGAGTTGGGTAGGACTAACTTCGAGAAACAGGTCAACCATAGAATCCAACTCGGCTGGGCAGCGTTCGGGAAGCTACACGGTATCTTCTCGTTCAACATACCAGTGTCTCAAGACGAAAGTGTATTACCAGTGCGTTTTGCCATATAACTCCGAAACGTGGTCACTCACAATGGACCTCGTCAGATGCAAATGTCGGGATTTCCTTGCGTGATCGAATCAAAAATGAGGATATTAGAGCACAAAAAATAGCCAAACTTAAATGGCAATGGGCAGGGCACATTGCTCGCAGAACAGTTGAGTGTTGACCGTTGGGGCCGAAAGGTTCTGGGGTGGCGAACTGGCGACTGCGTACCGGAAGACGCAGCGTTAGAAGGCCTCCTACGAGATGGGCCAATTACCTGGTGAAGGTTGCGGGAAACCGATGGATGCGAGACGCACAGGATCGTTAATTATGGCGACACTTGGGGGAGGCCTATGTCCAGCAGTGGACTTATATCGGCTGAAATGATGATGATGATGAAGAGTATCACTTTTTGTAGCGACGCTGTCGCGCGTTCGCATCGATACAGTGGCGATGTGGTCTTTGCCCTCGCCTTCTTTGGAACTCGCCTACATCATAAAAATAAGTCTTGTCCAAAATTTAATGTTCTTAGACCCAGTAGTTTCGGTTGTGTGTTGATATATGAGACAATCAGTTTCTCTCAGCTCATTGTTCATAATGGAATCCGAAAAAGTAATAAAGTAATTCTTTCATCTATCGGTCTGTTAAGACCTTTTTTCTCAAGAACGCGTTCAGAAGCTGCAATTCACAAAAATCCCTTCCACTGCTGGAGCACTAGACGTACCGCGATGCACCACCAATACATGGTGGACTTCTATCCGATTATATCCGATTCTATCCGATTCTATCCGATTCTATCCGATTCTATCCGATTCTATCCGATTCTATCCGATTCTATCCGATTATATCCGATTCTATCCGATTCTATCCGATTCTATCCGATTCTATCCGATTCTATCCGATTCTATCCGATTCTATCCGATTCTATCCGATTCTATCCGATTCTATCCGATTCTATCCGATTCTATCCGATTCTATCCGATTCTATCCGATTCTATCCGATTCTATCCGATTCTATCCGATTCTATCCGATTCTATCCGATTCTATCCGATTCTATCCGATTCTATCCGATTCTATCCGATTCTATCCGATTCTATCCGATTCTATCCGATTCTATCCGATTCTATCCGATTCTATCCGATTCTATCCGATTCTATCCGATTCTATCCGATTCTATCCGATTCTATCCGATTCTATCCGATTCTATCCGTTTCTATCCGATTCTATCCAATATTTTCCAAATTTTAGATCGACGTGGAATCCATTACCATTTTATAGATTTGTCAAACACTCGAAAAAGATGTGTACTTTTTTACCAATACGACGGGATCCCTTACAACATTCTTTTAACAAAATGGTAACAGAATAAAAGTGGCGCGCAGTCGTACAACTGACTTTGACAACCAAATGACCGGAAAATAAACGTTCCAACATTTACATTCAAGAGAAATCAAAGCAAAAGCTAGTATTTGTGTAATATTAAAGCATTGTAGTTTACATTCCTCCAGTGGGGGTCAAGAATGTGTACATTTCCCCTAACAAAGGAAAGTTACGCTCGTTCTGTTTATGTTATGAATATAAACGTTTTGGACCCTGAAACAACAACAATAAGGTCGAAAGTTAAATGTCAGGCTGGGGTGATATTAAAAAGGCCCTGAGCTATAGCCGTGAGAAATGTGAGGACGTATTATGATAGAAATTCGTGATAAAATTCTGTTTTAAATGGCGTACATGTGTTTTTTTTTTTAATTTAATTCATTGTGGATAAAATACTTCATCACTTTGTCGTTGGTTTTTGCTTAAATTAAATGTAAACGGTGGCTAACATAATTAATTCTAAGAGAATAAAGTAATTGCTTTATTTCCTCAAAACATAATTATTATTATTATTATACAATTAAAATAGTGTAAGTATTTATTTAACCTTCCTTTTCAAGTTATGCTAGTTTCTTACGTTATAAGTGCCCATTTATGTATGTGAAATAAAATATTTTGAATTTAAAATTGGTAAAGCTGCTTAGCCAATTTCAAATTCAAAATATTTTATTTTTTATTAAAAAAAGGAAGAGGTTCACAATTCCGTTTGTTACCTCCGAATTTCATCGTTTAAGATAGAACTATTGGAGTCACGAAGACCACATACGTTGATCTGGGTGCGTCGGTCTCCATTAGCAACTAGACTTGTAGAGCTACATGAACACTACGCCACGTGACGCCACGCAATGCATCGCTCCTTTATTTTGAGGTGGAAAATCTTTAAATGATATAGGGATACAGCGGGAGATATAGCGTGTTAGACTTTTGACGGGTGAGTTTTAACCCGTGTCTATATTAATTAGTGAAAAAAAAACAACCGACCAAATATTGTTATTTGGAATTCGCTGTTCGGTCATACACAAAAATTACCTTTCCTTTGGGAGATCCCTTTACAGTCTCCCGAGGGAAAGCCCTGACAGCCGTTATACAGCCTTCTGTATGATGGTGTATTACTAGGATGTATGAGGTCACGGGTCCATGTAACATGTGGTGGACACTGGGATGGTTTTATACACCACTAATTTTTAATTGACACAAATACTTAAAGGGCTTATTAGAAAAGGTCTTGTTATTATGTAAGTAAAGTCCTAATAAATAATATTCATATACAGCGAAGTTATTAGCGTTTGTTCATATCCCAAAATTTCACTCATTTTATGGATATATTCTACAGGCATATCATATGTAGGAAATGTATTAAAATCAATGCCACTTTTCGTTGTTATTTTATAACTCAAGAACGGGCTCACCTATCCAAACCACATGTTTAGGCTTTGTTCGGACTATTTAGTAGATGGTTTTTGTGAAGTTTGGTAGGGTAGAGTATGGTATAGTAGGGTAGAATAGTGTAGAGTAGAGTAGAGTAGTTTAGAGTAGAGTAGGGTATAGTAGGGTAGAGTAGGGTAGAGTAGGGTGGAGTAGGGTATAGTAGGGTAGAGTAGAGAAGAACGGGAGCGAAGCCGTGCGGGCAAAAGCTAGTATTATGATAGATTATGAATGAAAACCAATGGAAAAACACTGAACGTAATATTTACAGAACTTTCACAAGAATTTAACTGATGTTGTACGTTTTAAAAGATTTACGGTGTCGCACAGGTCAAATGAAATTGTGAAATTTGACACGGACAAAGTCCCGGGCAAGAACTAGATGTCAAAAAAATATTATCTAGATTACAGAAAAATTGATAAACACAGTGGTTGTCTTTAACCAGCCAAAAATATATAGTAGGTATCGTCTTGACATAATCTACTCAGTTTTTTACTCCCACGTGTATAGATAGTTGACGTTACCTTGGCCCATTTCTCTTCGAGCCATACACAAGACCGACACACATACACATGCTTCCTCTTTCCGCTTTATGTAAAAATGAAACAAAGGCTTTATGGACTGGTAAAGGCTTGCATTGTTTTCTGTTGAACTTATCTGATATAACGTAATAATAGTCATGTAGTAGTTTTGCGCGAATGAGACGCATATCTTCCCTATCGACTGATTTTTTGTAACGTTTGTTATTTAGCTATAAGTATGCGTCTAATTCACGTAAATAAAATGTTTTTCTTTCTTCTTTCTTTCATGTTATGGCGTTTTTAATAACGTGCGGATTTCACCACGCATGCGGAATTGCTCCGCATGCAGAGAGTTGTGCAATGCAAAAAATGCGTCCCACGCGCGTGTTTTACGCGTTACAAAAAATACTTACATGTATTAGAATTACTATTATCCCAGTGGCTTTGTAAAATAATAATAATATTCCAAAACTATCACACAACGCCGTCTAGTCCCAAGCTAAGCAGAGCTTGTGTTATGGGTACTAGACAACTGATAAACATACTTAATATTTCTAAATACATACATATTATAGATAAATTACACCCAGAGACAGAACAAATGATTATGCTCATCACAAGCATTTGTCCTGGGTGGGAATCGAACCCACGACCTCCGGCCTAGCAGTCAGGGTCACTAACCACTAGATCAATAGGCCAGTCAACAACCGTAAATACATAAAAACAAACTTTACCTCTTTGTAATATTAGTGCAGACGTAGACGTGCACCATCTCACTTGATGGTAAGCGATAATGTGGTCAACGATGGCGCACGCTTGCCTAGAAGTAACCTATTCACTGTGTCTAAGTTGTAGTTATCACTAAACACAGGACATATTATTATTGTTACAACATTTAGTTTTAATTAAATCGTCTTGGCAGTTATCGTAATATGTACGTCTGTAACTGATTTGCTCTGACGTGTACATGATGCATGGCTACTTGAATTAGTGAGCGTTTTGTATTAGGCGTTTAGAGTGAGATATTGTTGGTTTAGAGTGAGATATTGTTGGTTTAGACTGAGCTTAAGTACTAAATGAGAAGATGAAATTTATATCATTAAGGGTGTTTTAAACTACATGATATTATGCGGTTTTGATGACGTATGCGTGATTGCTCCGCGCGCGCAAATGTCCATTTCATACAAGTATTTATTGTAATGCGTGGAATACGCATGCGGGACTGTTTTTTTTTTGTATTGAAATTGTCTACATGCGGGGCAAATTCGCATGCGAGAGGAAATCTGCACGATATTAACCACCCACAAAAATATCCTCACTGTGTGTTTCCAGTGTTGGGACTCAGGCCTCCTCTCTAGGAGAGAGAATGGGCCGTAATCTACCAAGCGGGCCCACTGCGGGTTGGTGAATGTCACATGTCTTCGAATTGTTGGTTCTAGGACGCTTCCTCACGATATTTTCCTTCATCGTTTTGAGTGCAGTGGTGATGAAATAAATTACACAAAGCAATGCACCTGGCTGTGTTCGAACCCAAGACTTACACAAGTCGTAATTCGGAGCTATTACCACTCGCCACCACTGCTCTCCACCACAAAACACCCTTCGACTATGTCATAATCTGTTACTGCTTCTCGCCCCTCACCCAAAGTGGGAGCAGTTGTTTAACAATTTCTTACATAAATAAGGCTTGTCTAACTGTGAGTTCTGTCAATTAAAGACTAACAAATATCTTTTTAAACAGTAATGAAACGTGAAATGTCGACACTTTTTGTAAACATGTCATGAAGAGAGACAGAGTCAAACCAAAACATTTCGGAGTCTTATACAACCGGCAGATACTTCATTAATTTACCTTTGACAAGTAAAAGGGTTGTCACCTGAATTATTTATTGCGTTATATTTGACTCTGTATTCTTCGGAATTTAGGAATATGTGAGGCATTGTACTGTGTTCCTTTTCAAAAGGTTTTATTAACGTTATTATTTATTAACCCTTCAGATACCGTCAATTGACTGCCCTGTTGGTCTAGTGGTTAGTGACCCTGACTGCTATGCCGGAGGTCGTGGGTTCGATTCCCACCCAGGACAAATGTTTGTGTAATGAGCATAATCATTTGTTCTGTGTCTGGGTGTAATTTGTCTATAATATTTATGTATTTAGAAATATATAAGTATGTTTATCAGTTGTCTAGTACCCATAACACAAGCTCTGCTTAGCTTGGGACTAGACGGCGTTGTGTGATAGTTGTGGAATATAATATATATATTATATTATTATTATTATTATATAATTAGAGACACAATAGTAAGACAATAGATGCGCGGCCACCGGTGGTCGCTTGGGGATTCATGAATTAACTTGTGAAATTGGTTCCTATGAAAATGTATGCGTGTATATTTGTTAGCGCCCAACCCAAGATAATTATATTTTCATATAGCCGCTTTTACGTATTTTTGACGTTACTTAATGCACATCTTTCTCTAGATAATTTGGAAACACAAATGTTTTGTGGATATTATCTAGGTTTCAATCATATCTTGGAATTAAATTTGACCCACTTCCTGGTTACTAATTGAGCTGAAATTTTGCAGACACGTGTAAATCAAATGACAATGCAAAATTATTATGATATTGAGCTGATCTGATGATGGAACCGGAAGGTAGTTATAGGAATTTGGTAGTTAAACGACGACTCGTATGATTCGTCTTGTTAAGTATTAATTATATAGGTATACTACCGAGCTATAAAAGCTTGCTATGACAAAATGATTTTCATTAAAAGCTTGTTACTCGCTCTGTTCTTGAATAGGCTCTCAATGAAGTAGTGCGATTCATCATCAACGATTGCATCACTGTTTATCATCAGGTGGGATTGCAGTCAAACACTAGATTATATAATATCATACACACCGCTTAATTTTGATGGTTTTGATCCCTTGAGGGGTCGATCCGAAACATCGAACTCTATCGATTTGTAACGATAAAATTAAAAAAATAAACTACATTTTTTTTTTAAACTCGTATTAATTTACGCATGTACGAAATTAATTTCTTTAAGAAAACGTCAGCTGAGCGAGTCCAATGACCTGTAGACCATTCTATGAGTGCCAACTTGAAAGTAAAGTAAATTATTATTATAAAAGTGGAGACAAAATATTCTGTGTTTCCATGAAAGTATCGTACAAAGTTATTTATACAGGAGTAAGGCCTAAATCGATGAAGGTCAAACATGTTTATGTCAGGCATTTTTATAAAGATGTGACCCGTCATGATATGGGTACGTCAGATAATATAATCTACCAGGACAAGAGAAGGCCCGAAATAAATAAAAATGTAATTTATTGCCGACCCTGAGCTTGTCATAGCCTAGACCTTGGAAGGACTGGACTTGAGCAAGTTATTGTTGGAGAAAATGTGCTGTGGATAGATGTTTTAACTTGCTTATTACGAAACAGTAATGTTAGAAACCATTTTGCGCGGCCGCGGGCCGTTTTGCGCGGATGAGACACATATCTTACCTATCGACTGATGTTATGTTGTTTGTTTTTAGCTTTAAGTATGCGTCTATTTAGCGTAAATAAATGTTTTTTCACACCATCTGCTTGAAAATGTCAAATTATATGTCAAGCAACCTTAACCTAAAGTGAGTCATTAGTGGCCGGGCTAAAGAAATATATTATATCTATGGGCCGAGGGCACAGCCGGTCAATAATGTTGTACTGGATTTCATTATGACCCGCTGGTCAATAATGTGACTATTATTTTCTCACAGCAGGTGTAAAAAGTAGAGTATCCTCCTCTGGGCTAAAGGTGTCTTTGCCTTGGGCTAGCTTGAATCCCTCGCTGCATTCAGGATTCTTGTATTAACTCCCTCGCTTTGCTCGTGAGTTAAATCCCGAATCCTTCATTGCGCTTGAGATTCAATATGACGCCCGTGACATAAGACACAACTTTAGCCCCTCTTTAATCTACTATTTCTTTCTTCTTTCTTTCTTTCTTTTAATTTTTTAGTAGCTTGTGCTAGCGGCTTTTATCATCATCACCATATTAGCCGAAAAAGCCGTCCACTGTTGGACATAGGCCTGCCCCAAGCGTCGCCACAACAACCGGTGGCTTTGCCTACGTAACAATGGAAAAAGTATAGCTTACTTATACTTATAAGTATAGTGGGGGCCGAGATGTAATGGCCCCGACTTAAGAGTTGTAGGTCGCGGGTTCAAACCCAGCCAGGCGCATTGCTTTGTGTAATTTATTCCATCACCACTGCTCTCAAAACGGTGAAGGAAAACATCGTGAGGAAACCGGCATGTCCTAGAACCAAAATTCGAAGGCATGTGACATTCACCAACCCGCACTGGGCCCGCGTGGTGGATTACGGCCTATTTCCTCTTCTAGAGAGGCAGCCTGAGTCCCAGCCGTGGGAACATTATGAGGTCGACTATGCTATGCTATAGCTTTATCGTCATCACCATTTCAGCCGATATACGTCCACTGTTGGACATAGGCTTCTCTCAAGCGTTGCCCTAATGGCCATCTGTTCTGCGAGCAATGTGTCCTGCACATTGCCACTTAAGTTTGGCGATTCTTTGGGCTATGTCGGTAATCTTGCTTCTTCTGCAGATATCCTCATTCCTGATTCAATCACGCAAAGAAACACAGAGCAAAGCCCTTTTTGTATATTTTTTAAACCATCATGATGAAGACAGCCGAGACTAATTACATTCCATTGGCGTTCATGACTTCCTGAATTCGCAACAGAAACTATGCATTGTAATTCCAAATATGTCAGTCTTTTGAAAATCGTTATCCCTAAGTAACACTTTATCTAGGACCCAAGGAACCCATAAACTTAGCAATAAGTACCACTACATCTTAAACCTTCCGAAGCAAGCCCTAGATACTAAAACACTGAAATAAACACAGACCCAAAAGTTTGTTCGGACAAGTATCTATTCCGTTTAAAGGTCTAGTATTATCTCATCACATTTATCTACTAACATCAACTCGATATATTTATGTCACGTAGAGAACTCAGCTGAACAGCATGACAGGGGCGTACCTGACACCATTTTCAAAATAAAAGATAACCGGTACATTGTTGACAAATGCGCCCCTAGTCTTGTTTGTTTGCTCGAAGGCATGTGGGTGCCTAAACACCCTATGAAAGTACAGAAGTGGCAGCGTCAAAGACGTTTTCCAAACAGAATTTCTGTGTAAAGTGTATGTTTGTACTGAGATATTGGTTAAACACAAAATATTGGTGAAAGTAGTTGAGTTTTCTGCGTCAGATTTCAGCCTGGAAAATACCAATATTATACATTAAGTTACCTACTTTGTTTTCACGAATGAAATCATTCCGAAAGGGAGTTCGATCCCCAGTCTGAAGGCTAGAAGGAACGGGGTGGGTTTTTAGTCAGTAAGAGTCTGACACTATCAAATGTTTTATTTTTATTTTTGAAATATTTAAAAATGTAACTAATATGTGTTTAAATGAAATAAAAGAATAATATTCCACAACTATCACACAACGCCGTCTAGTCCCAAGCTAAGCAGAGCTTGTGTTATGAGTACTAGACAACTGATATACATACTTATATATTTCTAAATACGTATATATTATAGATAAATTCCACCCAGACACAGAACAAATGATTATGCTCACACAAACATTTGTCCTGTGTGGGAATCAAACCTACGACTTCCGGCATAGCCATCAGGGACTCTAACCATTAGACCAACAGGTCAGTCAAATACTTGCAATACTGAACGTCATCGACTTTGTACAATAATTGGAAGACACAACCAGAAGCGGTGGACAAGTGACAGAACTTGTCCCGACATGTCCAAACTTTCATAAATGCTAGCGTTTCCAAAGGACACGTCTATACGAAAGTCTAACAACTAAAATTACCGAAATACTTCGGGAAGCTCAAAGTTGGACAACTATTTTACTTGAAGCTACATAAGAGAGGTGGTTCAAGCCGTTTATCAAGTTCAGGCGTTAAACTTAAGGTTGTGCATCGTGTGTGTGCTCACATTTTCACTGTTTTTCATACAACCGCTCATAACTGAGTAATAACGTTATAATCAACGTTATTACACATTTTTCATTAGATATTTTGGAAACACAGTATCTTGTGGATATTATCTAGGTTTTTAAAGAAACCAATTTCTAAATTTGTGTAAAACTAATCCAGTAAAAACCTCTGAAAATGTCCTATTTTGTATGAAATTTGACACTTCATAATTTGCCTAAAAATTAAAAAGTCAAAAAAGTAATCCTCTAGAGACCTTGCAAATTTTATTAAGATTCTAAATGACGACAACTTTTTCCAAAAACTTTTAAGGGTTTAAAAAAAAAACAGCTATTTCCTGGAGCAAGTTTTGTGAAATTTTCGAGTAAATCTCGGAATTACCGAATACTAACAGAGTTTCCAGGCGTTATCTCTCTTTTTTTACGTTGCCTTTTTGTCAAACATCGCGTTGGATTGCATTTAATGAAGTAACAAGCTTTTAAACCATTTTCGATGTTTACGATAAGCGAGTGGAGAAGGACCCTCTTAAAGTAAGAAGTCGCGAATCCTTACTTCCTTACTAATATTATAAAAGCGAAAGTGAGTTTATTTGTTTGTTACGTCTTCACGCCTAAATGGCAAAACCAATTTTGATGAAACTTGGTACACGGATGGACCATGTCCTAGAATAGGACATAGGATACTTTTTATTCCGGAAGTATGTTTCCTTGGGATACATTTCTGCTATTACGCGGGTGAAGCCGCTGGGAGCAACTAGTAATATTATAAAAGCGAAAGTGAGTTTTTTTTTTGTTTGTTACGTCTTCACACCTAAATTGCAAAACCGATTTTGATGAATTTTGGTACGAAGATAGTTGGGACCCTGGAGACGGACATAGACTAATTTAAAAAAAAAATTGAGAGAACGGGGAGAAAGAGTAAAGTATATTAATAAACGTGGGCGAAGCCGCGGATAAAAGCTAGTTGGAAATATTTAAAAGTAGAAGTTAATATAAGGAAAGAAGGAGACGAAACAATGTTATGTAGATCAAGACGCCGATGGCGCGCATTGTTCCCGCGCGCCTCAAGCTGTTGTCAGCAACAGTAGGGCCCAGCTCGGTCAAAGCCTACTGGGGTCAGGGTTAGTCCAAAAGGTAGCTTAGCCCGGTACGAAAGGCATCGAAGGAACAGGAGTAGGTTTTTAGTCAGTAAAAGTCTGACACTATCTCCCGCTCCGCCCAAGAGCGAGGGATGTCATTAGATGATTTTCTCACCGCGAAAAAAAAAGTGTTATGTAGATTGTAGTTGTCAGGTTTCCGTACCCAGGTAAAACAGATGACGTATTTCTGTTGCCCCTGAATAAAATAAATATTTAAAGCGGCTCCCATACAACGTCATTTTTGCAGCCTCAATGGCGCTTACCCTCTTTGGGTGTTTTTTTTTTATGGTGGACAAAAATCATTCAATGACAACCCCCGCTCTTGGGCGGAGCGGGAGATAGTGTCAGACTCTTGCTGGCTTCATACCGGGGCTAGAACTCTCTTTCGGAAAACCCTGGCCCCGGTAGGCTTCGACCCAGCTGGGCCCCTGCTGTTGCTGACAACTCCTTGAGGCAGGCGGAGGCTCGGTCCGGACAGTTACCGGACGGTCGGACAGCGAGCTACCCATGGCTCTTCCGCAAGCCCGCGTCTACGGTGGCCGATAATCGGGATCGGACTCCCGGATTGCGTAGGTGTGTGAATCCACGGTAAGATGCTAGTCTTGTAACAAATATGGACCATTATTATAGAACACCCTTAGTTGATACCCACCGTACGATAAATGTGTCCGCTATCATAATACAGATAAATTATTTTTGCCCCTACCCCAGATTATGATATATGGTTTTAAGCTTGTGATAATGTAATAGAACCCTATCTACTGTTTCTAGGTTCATCGTTGTTTTAATGAATTCGGTTTTGATGTGGTATTTTTTAGATAAGGCGTCAGGTTTGTTTGATCTGCCTAGTTTTTGTGTTAGGTGTGTTTGGTTTGTTTTTTTTTAGTAGTAGTAGTTTGTTGTTGCTTTTAGTAGTTTATTTATTTTATTATATTTGGAAAACTTACAGCTAATAATAAATATAGTTTCTATAATAGATACCTAATTTTGTCTCTTCGTTATTTAACACCGACTTCCGAAATTAAAATTATTTTGTACTTTTTGAAGTCGGTTTAATTTTTTTCACTTTTTAGTTATGGTAGCACCACTAAAAAGTACCTACCCTTCAGCTAAACACAAATTATCTTATAGCCAGAGTGCATCTCATAACGATTCTAATAATCCCAAATACGGTTATATTACATGAATTTACCTTCCGGCTTTATCACCAGATCAGTTCGATACATCCCCTCCCCCTTTTCTTTCAGTCAGTCATCGACTACACGTATAAACAAAGCAATTTTACTTGTTACGACAATTCTGCTATGATTCTATGAGGAGTTCTGTTCCATATCTTCGAAGTTCGTGATCAGATTATAACAATATTTCTATGGGACCAACTTGGAAGCATAACCTATCACTAAAAAAAAAAAAAATTCACAATCGGTCCACAATTGACCGAATTATCGGTGAACATACCTACATACAAAAAAAAAAACATACATTCAGCCGAACATAGAACCTCCTCCTATTCGAAGTCGGTTAAAAACATGACACATGAAAACATTGTTCTTTGGTTGTGATGTGGTGTTGGTGTTGTTGGTGTAGTGTTGATGATGTTTTTAGTAGTTTGTTTTGTAAATGTTGTTTTGTAGTAGTAGTAGTTTGTAATCTAGTAGTAGTAGATTTTTTATTAGTGGTAAAGTAAAAACTAAACAATTTTTTTTTTGTTTTTTTTTTTATGTTTTAATAGGAGTTTGAGTAGGAATAAGATTTAATTACGAATCCTTGTCAGTTAGTAAGAACGTCAATCTATCAACATTACTGACTTTGAGACACTTCTGGCACCTTTGGCTCCTAAAAATGCCCTATGCTACTATGTACGCTTCATAGGCTTAAAATCATCCTTACGACAATGGAGACAGCTCGATGTTTTGTTGCAAGTTCGTTTTAGGAATGAATACGCAAGGGAACCAAGATTATACAGAGACATAACTCGAAGAATCACCTAACTTAAATGACCGATGGGCAATGTACATTGCTGATGAAGGATAACATCGTGAGAAAACCGGCATGCCCTAGAACCAAAAATTCAAAGATATGTTTTTTTTTTTTGTCGACGGGGAAAATCATCTTTGACGAAACCCGCTCTTGGGTTGAGCGGGAGACAGTGTCAGACTCTTACTGACTAAAAACCCCGCGCCGTTCCTTCTAGCCTTCATACCGGGGCACGAGCTCCCTTTCGGACAACCCTGTCCCCAGTAGGCTTCGACCCAGCTGGGCCCCTCCTGCTGCTGACAACTCCTTGAGGCGCGCGGGAACAGTGCGCGCCGTCGACGTCTTGGACTCGGTCCATTACCGGACGATCGGACAGCGAGCTACCCATGGCTCGCTGTCCGCGAGTCCGCGTCTACGGTGGCCGGAAATCGGAATCCCGGTGACGGCGGCGAGGGCGCCGTTGCCTGATGCGGTCGGCCTCCTCCTTTGCAAGCATTACTGCTTTGCAGAAGGAGGCGACCGCCTGCCATTCCTCCTCGCTCCGGACCATGGCCTCGACCAGGGCCCGGCGCGAGAGGTCTCTGCCGCCGATCGCCCCTACGAGGGCACGGCGATGCTCCGCCCAGGCAGGGCACACCTCGACGGTGTGTTCCACCGTGTCCTCCGGGCGTTGCACACAGTGGCGACACCCGGGCGTCTCTTCCGCCTGAATCCGATGCAGGAACCTCCCGAACTTGCCATGTACGGTGAGGACCTGCGTCATGCGGAAGGTAAGGACGCCGTGAGGTCTTTCCAGCCACGCCTCAAAGAGGGGACTTACCGCCATAATCGTGGTGTGCCCAATTCAAAGACATGTGACATTCACCAACCCGCACTAGGCCCGTGTGGTAGATTACGACCCATTCCCTCTTTTAGACAGGAGGCCTGAGTTCCAGCAGTGGGAACATTAAAAAGGGTGATGATGATGATGTGATTGCTGGCAAAACAGAAAACTCGATTGAGCTGATAGGTTTTGAACTTTGGAGAAATCTCACAGTGGACTGGTTACCTAGTGAAGGTCATGGGAATCCGATGGATGTGAGAGGCACCAAGTTCGGTTATTTAGGTGACACTTAACAACTATCTCCTGTAAAGGTACAAAGTCATTTAATCCCGGGAATATCTTCTACCTTCATGCAAGGAAAACCGCTGATACAAGCTAGTAGAAAGTAGAGGCAAAACAAATCTTATTTCATCTTAAGACAAATCGAATCGTATTAGTATCTACGTGAATGCTAAACCTTTTACCTAAAAGCCCCAGCAATAAGATCTAAGGCTTTGAAAGCCTTGCTGCAGAGTACATAGGTTGTTTCAATGTTACTCCAATTAACATCTACCTCACTTTGGGGACTCGCTTTGGGGAATCGAAAATCGATGTTGGTGACTTGAGTCGACTGTAATGTTATTTTATGTCGACAAAAGCACTAGAATGTTCCATGCTAAGAATCTGCGTTCTTCTAACAATCTTCGACTGCTTTGTCCTTCTCATACTTCTAATTTTGTTCATTTTTCCATTCATATATCGGGTGACTGGTAATTAATTAGTGACCGATACTTATACACGTGATTGTCCTCATGATTTCAAACAACATTCCCAAAGAAAGTTTTTTATTATTCAAATTAGTTTCATCATAATAACAAGACAGCTGTTCGCACAAATTCGAGGTTTGTCATATTAATTCATGAATCCCCAAGCGACACCCGGTGGCCGCGCATCTATTGTCTTACTATTGTGTCTCTAATTGACGGTATCTGAAGGGTTAAGATGATTTTTGCCCATCATAAAAAAAAAACCCATCGGTTTGCGCCTATCGATGTTCGCGATTCGCGAACTCCGATGGGTTTTCAAGCAGCGCGAGTGCTCTATCACTATTGTAAACAAGGTATATGAGACAACGGCGTTACGCGGCTAACCGCTGAGCTTTGTTATTATGATAAAACTAATGAGTATAAAAAAAGTTTCTTCGGGAAAGTTGTTTGTAATCAAGAGTACAATCACGTGTATAAGTATCGGTCACTAATTACCAGTCACCCTATATTCTGTGGAATGCGCTTCCTCTCGACATCAGGACGGTCTCCAATCAGTATACATTTAAGTGGAAGTTGCGGCTTTATTGTCTTCATAAATAGTAGAGTAGTCTCAAAAAGCCTTTCATTTTCCTTATTATAAATGTAGGTTTATTTTATATTAAATATATATGCATGTTTATTTTATATATTTGTAGTATAAAAGATTAATAAGAAAACAATTATTAATCTTTTCTTCTTCTTTATTTTATTTTATTTTCTCTTCACTACCCTTGGTTGACTTGAAAAGAATGCCTAAGGGCTATATTTCACCGAGAAACCATAGCGGCATGACCAGTCGCCGCTACCAACCAAATGTATACAGCTCTATATAGAGTTACTCACCTGGTATCGTTTGGCGTGTGGCGACTCTGGTGTCTGTATGGGGTCTAGTTTGGCAAATCTATATTTCACCGAGTATGGTAAGGTGGACTTAATGCCTTAGGGCTATACCTAAGGCATTAAGTCCCGCTATGTACCTTTGTGTTGCATGAAGCGTCTGACATGAAAATTGAAAATTGATTATTTTCTTCAAGAATAGAAGAATACCTTTGGCAGTAGCGACGGTCATCGGATTGACATGGAGCGAAGTGAAGCGTAAACTCAAGATTTGTCGTAATGGGTGACTTCTGATGCCGTCCTCTACTCCAGTTAGGGGTCATAAGATTTTAAGTCAAGTAGATAGAATAATTTTGGCAAAATTATGTAATGAAACCCTCAAACATTAAAAACAAACCGTCATAAAATGTAGAATTCATTATGAATACAAATGTTTTATTCATAAATCAGATGAGGACTGACTGGACCAGTCGGAATTATCGATGAAGAAAAAACGGAACTGAGCGCTGAATTGGATCAAATTCTGTCGAGGAAGTTTATTTAGAGAAATTGATGTTTTTATTATCCGTTCGTTAGCGTTCCTACCTACAACCAATCTTATTCGTAAAAAAAAATAGTGAACTGTTTAAAAAGTTTGAAAACAACGCTATGGATAGATTAGATAATCAAATGAATACAATGCTTACCATCAGGTGAGATACCATATCACCTGATGTTAAGCGATGATGTGCTTGCGTAGAAGTAACCTACATAGCCTAGTACCAAGTTGTAGTAGTAAGTTACCGTAACCCTCGCAAAAAGGGCAACTAAAGGAACACTGGGTTATATTCAGTAACAGTCTGACACTATCTGAATAAGTGATTCAGATCCGAAAGGTTCAGGAGTGACGACCGCGTACCGGAAGACGCAGCTTTGGATAGCCTCCTACAAGGTGACCTGGTGAAGGTTGCGGGAATCCGATGGATGAGAGACGCAAAGGATCATTCATTGTGGCGATACTTGGGGGAGGCGTACGTCCAACAGTGGACGTCTATCGGCTGAAATGATGATGATCAAGAAAATTTTGTATGTGTGTGTATGCTTGTTACTTTTTCACGCTCGAACGGCTGAATTAATTTTAGTATACGGGTAGACCATGTCCTGGAATAACGCAAAATCACTTTTAATCCCGGAATTATGTTGCCTTGGGATAATTTTCTGCTTTCACGCAGGCGAAGACATTGGCAGCAGCTAGTAAATATTTATAATGCCATCTAAGTTAATATAAAGGCCGAAACTAGCACTAAACAGTAAGACCAAGACACGAGTCCCCAAGAAACTAATTCGTACGTGGACACATAGTAGTTGGAAACAGTAAAGTTTTTGCCTGAAACTTGTTGGATTCAGTGTCTTGAGCTAAGAAATTTATATATTATAATACCTAATTCATTTCATCAATTTTACGTTTGTGTTGAACAACGTTTAAAACCTAATAAAATTTATAAATTATTTTTTATTTAAAAAAATAAAAATAATTTAAAAAAATACTAATCTAGTTGCCAGAAAAATAAATAAAATTCAATCCATATTAATCCTAATAATAATAAAGAGGTAAAGTTTGCTTTTTGTTTTTTTTTTTGTTTGTAGGAGGTAATCTCTGAAAGTACTGGTCCGATTGCTAAAATGTTTTCACTGATAGAAAGCATTCCTAAGTGACAGAGGCTCTATTTTATGTTCGCGGACGAATTCATGGGCAAAAGCTAGTAACAAACTAAATGTCGATCTCAATAAAATATGGATGATGTCAATAAAATTGTATAAAGTTGAGAAAGATAAGCAAACTTAGTATCTTGACTTAGCTTGCGAGGTTGTCGACATGTGGGAATTGGATAGAGCAATCATTGTGCCGATAGTCGTAACGACCAATGGCTTAATAGCTAAGAGCCTCGAACAACATCAGAGGAGGCTTTCGTTAGGCAGCTGAATCAAGGGCCTGATCCAGAAATGAGTGCTCCTGGACGCAGCGCGCATTGTTAGGAGATTCCTCTCGCAGGAGCCCTGACCACCGGTAGCTTGAACCCGATGGCGGTAGGCTACTATTTTTAAGTTTTTTTTTTTTATAAATATTTAAAAATATAATGAATATGTTAATTTTTTAAAACTAATATTTCATAAATTTATAAATATATAAAATACATATGTATAAAAAATAAATACATATAAGAAATAATAATGTAATAATAGTATAATTTATTTAATCAGATAACTGAGATCCATCTTTTAAATAAGTGAAACTAATATACTGTGATTGTAAGCAGCGACTTTGTCTGCTGTACTGATTTCCACATGAGTCTAATAGCTATAGCACTCGGGCATCAGTGTTTTCAAATTGCCTTTGGCGTTCTAGGGCCACAGTCAAGCTACATTACACACGTGTGATACACACGCGCGTCGGTCTCCATACATTTTATATGGAAACTAGACTTGTAGAGCTACTCTAGATCCACGCCACGCGACGTCGTTCTACGTGCAAGTCAGGCGTGGTCCACGTGTGCGTCGGTCTAATGTAGTTCTCGTTTCACTATTTTAAACGTTTCCGCAAGGGTCGTCTTATCATAGTATACAGGAAAGGTTAATCTGCAAAACATTTTTTTTCCTTATTTATCTTCATTTTGCTCACATAGTAGATAAGAAATATGTAACCAATATTTATGTAATCTACACTAATATTATAAAGAGGTTAAGTTTGGTTTTTTGCTTGTAGGAGGTAATCTCTGGAAGTACCTAGTTACTGGTCCGATTGTGAAAATTTTTTCATTAATAGAAAGTTGCTTTATTACTGTACGCGTATATTTTTAAGTACGTGGGCGAAGCCGCTGGCAAAAGCTAGTTCATAATATGATTTAAAATAGGCTCTTAATAAATTAGTGCGCCTCACCATCAACGATTGCATCACTGCTTACCTTCAGGTGGGATCGCACTAGTTTATATCTATTAAAAAAAAAGAGTGTCCATGGAGTTTCTTGCACGTTCTTTTCCACAGAGATCTAAGCTTGGAAACGTCCAATTTTACTTTATTTTTGTTTTGACTGATCGGCATTTTGACTATTCATAAATTTCTATTTTAGGGTTCCATACCTCAAAAGGAAAAATCGGAACCAGAACTCCCGTTGACCCAGAATCCTGAAATTTGGCATAAAGTAAGGTTTTATAGCACAAGTATAGGAATACATCTGAAAACTGTAAAGTTGTTACGCCACAGTTTTTTTGTTTTGCGATTCGGAAAAATCTTTCCAGACTCCATTCCGGAATTGAACTATTTACATAGGTAAGTTTGTACGGAACCCTCAGAGCGCGAGTACGATTCGCACTCGCCTAGTTTTTTTATTTATATTGACTAGTGCGTGACTGCGATCCGACATGATGGTAAGTAGTTATACAATCATCAATCTGTATGGTTCTTTCTTCAAAAGACCATCTCAAACTAATCTGCATGGTTCTCATGTGATTTGACCATTACATATTTACTGTATGGACCTTAAAAGAGACTTTGACCCCTGAGTTTGTTTCGGTGTTTCATCTCAGGGTAGTCAGCTAGGAAACACCGGCCTCATCTAGCTTAAAATGACGAAAATAAAAATTTGACTTGTAAAAGTGTTTCTTAAACCTCATCATCATCATCATCAATTCAGCCGACAGACGTCCACTGTTGGACATAGGCCTCCCCCAAGCGTCGCCACAATGATCGATCCTGCGCGTCTCGCATCCATCGGATTCCCGCAACCTTCACCAGGTCATCGGTCCACCTTGTAGGAGGCCTTCCGACGCTGCATCTTCCAGTACGAGGTCGCCACTCCAGAACCTTTCAGCCCCAACGGCCATCTGTTCTGCGAGAAATGTGCCCTGCCCATTGCCACTTAAGTTTGGCGATTCTTCGTGCTATATATACAACCTATATAGTCTTAAACCTATTTGGAAAAATAAATATCATTTATCACCAATCGTTGATGGTGAGGCGCACTAGTATATGAGGAGCCAATGAACTCTAGCTTTGAAGACACCCAAATTATAATTGACCGCAACAGGCAAATTTTGCCAAATATTTATCAAACATATATGTTTTAGTCTTATTTTAATTTAATATTTTTTGTTGTCACGGTTCCGTTTATAGGAAACTGGCTTTTGCCTGCGGTTTCGTCCGCACATAAAATATAGCTTATCTCACTCGCAAGTAAAGCAGTTTAATATCGGTAAATAAATTTAGCAATCAGATCATTACTTAATTACTTTCAGAGATTACCTCCTACAAAAAAATAAACATAAAAACAAACTTTATCTCTATAATACTAATGTACATGATGATAAGTTTTCCTTAGTTTCAAATGACGCAATTGCATAACGCATGCAGTACCTACGTAACATGCAAATTTTTTTATATAGTAAAAAATAGAGGTCGAATTTTCGACTTTGTTCAAAACACTTGTCTACTTTATTATCTAGCTATTCATCCGCTGGGTATGCACAGCTTACCCTTGGCATTGAAACCAAATAAATACGACTTCGATCGTTTTTGGCGCCAATGACGTACGACTGTCTGGATTGGCGATGGCCCTTTGTGTGAGTAATACAGCCGGGATTACCCGAATGACCACGAAATATGGCGAAGTTGCCCGAATGCCGATCGAGCTTCACTACTCGCCGAGATTCAAAGTTGCCAATGTTTGAAAACTCCCTCAAATTATGGGATTTTTTTCTATTTCAGGTCATACTGTTTACAATATTTTGATGTCAAAATTAAAATGTACTGCATAAACCACATTAATAATATATTTATGAACTGTTTTTATATGTGTATTATTTTTTTAATTGCATTTACTCTGCAATTTAAATACGGTGGCTCCCAATATGCGTTTACAATGCAACATATTTTGCCAAGCCCTTTGGAAATACGCCCACATTTATGGGTATTTAGAAACCAACAATGGCAACACCGATAGTAAATTGTCAGTCAGCCAAACTCAAGACACAACTAAAACATAAACAGAGTGCTTTTAGAACAAAAAGGTTACAATAATATTTGTAGAAATGAGTGAACAAAATGATAAATTATTGAACAGTCCTAATTTGAACGTCGTATTGTCAAATGGAAGTCAAACGAAGAAAAACAAAGAGAACTATGAGTTAGGAGAAATAAGTAAACTTGTGCCCGAAAATGGTGAGTAGATATTAGTTTACTGATTAATAATTGATAATTTGATTACCTTACGTGTTTGAAATGGGGTTATTTCATTCAATAATGACTTTGTTTGTAATGTAAACTGTTATTATGTTTGACAGCTGATTGAAATGAATTCTCGTGACGTTGAGCCGGTCATAGGGTTAAACATAGAGTAGGACAGCTATAGAATTGTTTTTTTGAATAGAAAGAGATGGAAGATCATGTTTAGTATTATTGCATTTTTTGCGCATTCTCTCTCTCTATGGTTATTGATAAATCGCGCGATCTAGTGATTGTTACTATTTTTTTTAATTCGTAGATACATTGATATTTATTTGGTAGTCTTAAAATTTTAAGTTTTTTTTTGAGATGAGATTACCATCATCATCATCATTTCAAGTGATAGTACCTATCCACTGTTGGACATAGGCCTCCCGCAAGTGTCGCCATAACGACCAGTCTTAAGCGTCTCGCATCCACCAGATCCCCGTGACCCTCACCAGGTTATCAGTCCACCTTGTAGGAGGCTTTTCAACGTTGCGTCTTCTTGAACGAATAAGAAATATCATCAAATAACTTCTCCCACATCAAGGTGGAGTGAAAGAGCGTTTCGGACTTTACCCGACTAAAAAAAAACTCGCTTAGGCTTCTTTAGTTGCCCTTCGCGTTCCAGGGCTATGGTAACTCAGTCGAACATTCTCGTAACTGGAACATTTCCCTTCGCAAAATATTTATTATTACATAACAAATTATTTATCACCTGCAATAAGTTTTACACCTACTTGCTATAGATGCCTCATAACTATAGGTAATATACTATTTATAATG
Organism: Mythimna lalbum; assembly: GCA_949319445.1. Taxonomy (NCBI): domain Eukaryota; kingdom Metazoa; phylum Arthropoda; class Insecta; order Lepidoptera; family Noctuidae; genus Mythimna; species Mythimna lalbum. The sequence continues at coordinate 17,744,861 of OX439360.1, forward strand.
TTATACATAACACTCTCAAACTTGGTGACGAAACTAAGTTTGGTCCGACGTACCAAGGTCGAGCGTGTGTTTATACTAATTACGCTATACTAGACGGTACATAGCATAGCATAGTCGGCCTTATATTGTTCCCACTGTTGGGACTCAGGCCTCGTTTCTAGGAGAGGGAATGGGCCGTATTCCACCACGCGGGCCCAGTGCGGGTTGGTGGATCCCAGTGCGGTGAATATGGTACGGACTGACCAAATCGGTCGTAGGTACTAATTTCGAGCGTGTGCTGAAACTAAAACCAGGGTGAATTTGGATACAGAGGCGAATAAACAACTTTGAAGGTCATCATCATTTCAGCCGATAGACGTCCACTGTTGGGCATAGACCTCACACAAGTATCACTATAATGACCTGTCTTGTGCATCTCTCATCCATTGTATTTACGAGACCCTCACCAAGTCATCGGTCCACCTTGTACGGGTATATTTAAAATGCAACATTAACTTATACAATTTCAATAATAACGAATGAGTTTTCCTGCCGGAGTCTGTATTTCTTGATAGCTACAACCTCGGGATCTTTAAGTCAAGAGTGAAAAGGTTGCTTCTAGGCAAGCGTGCTCCATGATCGACCGTATCGTTCAATCTGGCGAGATTAGAGATGTGCCGTGAAGTGGGAATATTGGTGGGAATATTGCCGGGAATATTGCCCGATGTATGAATATTGGTGGCAATATTGCCAGCAATATTCCCAGATTACCGCCAACGGCACATCTCTAGGCGAGGTAGTGGTCAACACGGGGCTAGCAACAATAAAAAAAATCGCTAGCAAATATTAGCACAATAAATAACACGCATGTCTACGTCAAAATGCTCAATCATTGCCGGCTACTTGTTATCTCAATTGTATTAGTATATTGAGTACAACCATGTCATTCGTGCGTCGAGCACACGCGCACTTAGATATATTGTGCTAATATGATGAGTATATAAATGTCGCAGGCAAATGACGATATCAGGGATTTCATGAAATCCCTAGGGATATCACTAAATCACTAATCCCCGTGGATTTCGAATATTCTTGTTTATTACGTATTTTTTTACTAAAAGTATCTAGTGACAGGTCGAAATCCTTACTAATATTATAAAAGTAAAAGTGAAAGTGAGTTTGTTTGTTTGTTTGTTACGTACGTCTTCACGCCTAAATGACAAAACCAATTTTGATGAAACTTGGTACATGGATAGACCATGTCCTGGAATAGGACATAGGATACTTTTTATCCCGGATGTATGATAAATGATAAATGATAAATGATAAATGATAAATGATATTTATTTTTGCAAATAGGTTTAAAAAAACACTTTTACACGTCAATTTTTTTTTGTCTGTTTAAGCTAGATGAGGCCGGTGTTTCCTAGCTGACTACCCTGAGAAGAAACACCGAAACAAACTCAGGGGTCAAAGTCTCTTTTAAAGTCCATACAATAAATATGTAATGGTCAAATCACATGAGAACCATGCCGATTAATCTGAGATGGTCTTTTGAAGAAAGAACCATACAGATTTGAGTGGACCCGTCCAATCAGTGTAAGCATTTGTCAGTACTCGCAAAGCTCAACTCAGGACTACTAAGGAGCTCAACGACTTGACGAACAATACCAATGAAAGGACATTTGGGTAGGCCGCAGAAAATACTCAAATTGCCAGACAAACGATAACGAGAAATAAAAAAGTAACCAACATAGTCCTCACATTCACAATAATAAAAAGAAAGTTAATTTTTACAATGTAAAAATACTTACAAAGTAAATATTTATGTCAAAAATTAATAATAATAAACATTATTTAATGTAACATGTCAAATTGTAAAATAAAATAATTTACAATGTCAAATTGTAAAATAAAATAATATTACAATGTCAAATTGTAAAAACTAAACATTAATGTCAAAATGAATAAAAAAATGAATGAATAATAAACACAATTTAAAACAAAAACAGTTATGTTATAAGAATTAGAGGGTACTGGAGCAGGTCAGTCCCAAGCCTTTTCGTCATATGTTCTCTTGGGATAATTTTCTACTATCAAGCGGGCGAAGCCGCTAGGAGCAGTTAGTTCTAATATAAAATCAGAGATATGTCACTTCACTAAACTAAATGTCGTGAAATAAAGAATACTGTTGATGAATACAGCAATATAACAAAATTACAAATTAACTGGTGCATTCTTATTAGAAAATAAAGTTTGATTTTTATTCGACTGTGTCCGCTTTTCTAATATTTTATTAGAATGATTTAGTTTAGTGAAACGACATATCATTCATACTAATATTATAAATGGGAAAGTGTGTGTGTCTGTTTGTCCGTCTTTCACGGCAAAACAGAGATACGAATTGACGTGATTTTTTAAGTGGAGATAGTTGAAGAGATGGAGAGTGACATAGGCTACTTTTTGTCTCTTTTTAACCCCCCACTTTCCAGAGGAACCGTGTTACCCCGAATTTAACGCGAGTGAAGCCGCGGGTATAAGCTAGTTGACAATAAATCAGTGTTTTGTCATATCACTAGATACTTTTAGTAAGAAGACATAATAAACAAGAATATTCGACATCTACTTACCGGGATTTCGTGAAATCCCTGATATCCTCATTTCCCTGTGACACATACATACCTACTTATCTATATAGGTATATTATATTTCTGTGACTCAATCCAATAGAGGGAACTGATTATTTCAATGGTACTCGTAAATGTTGTGAACTCAAGGCAATACTGTTATTATTGTAATCGGTTCAAATATAAATGTAGAAAAATATCATTTTGAAAATATGAAAATAATTGTCTTTTATCACGAAGGTTAAGCTATTTTATTTATATTATTATGTAGATTTTGAAATGGAAATGGAAATGTAGCAATATTACTTTTTAATTTCATGATTTTTCTTACTGTTCAAAATATTTATGTAATTACAAGACTGTGAAAGTACCTAATCACAAATACAAAATTTCAAAATAAGTACTTTTAATAATAGTTCAAAACACTTTCTCTTAGATACATTTTATGGGAAATAGAAGTAGGGTATACCTACCATACTTGCGGGCTACGTGAGGATGTTTTGAAACCAATTTTCATATCTAGCTATTAAGTTTGATGTCAAAATTGGTTTCTCAAAATGGCGACCATTATTCTCAATTATAACTGTGGGAATTGTGTCTGGTGTACCTACGCATAGTTTTTTGTATAAGTACTTTACATTTTTATTTTGAGATAAAAATTATTTTTATTTTGTGACATTGAAAACGAGAGTGATATATTTTTCCTCAAAAATTACTGGATTGATTTTGATAATTTTACCAGTATTTAAAGGCCAAAATTAAGGATAGAGGTCAAGGTTAAACCTAGCAGCTCCTGAATGAAGCATCCGTGTCCGTACCAAAATTCATCAAAATCGGTTCGGCCATTTAGGCGTGAAGACGTAACAAACAAACAAACTCAGTCATTTTCGCTTTTATAATATTAGTAAGGATTTGTGCAGCTTGGTAATGAGGACTATACTTAGCGATATAAATTAATGCTCGCTCCAAATCTAAGAGTCAAACGCAATAAATATTTCGATAGCGTTAACGCAAAAACAACTCGCTCTCAACGCACAGATCAGCGTACTTGGCCCTAAGTTTAGGTCTACCTGTCTAAAACCTGCTCGTGTCCTTCAGTTGCCTTTTGCGTTTAAGGCAACGGTAACTCTCAAGCATTTTCGCAATACCTTCGGTGTGCATAACAGGTTGAATTAAATACCTACTTTAGTCTGTCTAAAAAGTCAAACGACTTGAGAATTTCTAAATGTTCATCATATCATTTCAAAAATACTATATATATATATATAAAAATCAATGCATATCACTTTTCGTTGTTCTAAACCAAATTTTTAGGCTTTGTTCGGACTATTTAGTAGATGGTTCATGTCAAGTTTGGTAGGGTAGAGTAGGGTATAGTAGGGTATAGTAGGGTAGAATAGGGTAGAGTAGTGTAGAGTAGCGTATAGTAGATTAGAGTAGGGAAGAGCGGGAGCGAAGCCGTGCGGGCAAAAGCTAGCACTCTATACTTTTTATTAGGTTCTTCTATTAGTAAACAATGATGAAGATTCCTTAATCGACTTTGATTATTGAATCAGTACAGACTACACAAAATTTCATCATCATCATCAGCCTTTTTAATGTTCCCACTGCTGGGACTCAGGTCTCCTCTCTAGGAGAGGGAATGGGCCGTAATCCACCACGCGGGCCCAGTGCGTGTTGGTGGATGACACATGTCTTCGAATTTTTGGTTCTAAGACATGCCAGTTTCCTCACGATGTTTTTCTTCACCGTTTTGAGAGCAGTCGTGATGAAATAAATTACACAAAGTAATGCTAGCTGGGTTCGAATTTGCGACCTACAACTCGTAAGTCGGGGCCATTACCACTTGGCCACCGCTGCTCTCCCTCTTATGTAAGTCGTTTAACTTTTTAGACAGACTCTAATAATATTTAAATAGTTTGTAATGAATGTTTACTGCATGAGTGAATAGCTAAACCTATGTATTAGAGTATTATTTATTACGTAGTTAAGTGGTCATTATGAATGTTATTTTAATTGGCTATAATATTAGCTCTTATACTGATATTGCGTATGTCATGTTATCGTCTTTTCTCTGATATCAAATGCATCTTGCTAACAAAGTCCTCATCATCTTCCTGACCTTGTCCCGTTTTATTTGGGGTCGGCGCAACACGTTTTTTTCTTCCACTCTGTCCTGTCACTCGTCACGCTATCACTAACTCCTTTTTCTTTTATATCACATCTCACATAATATTATTATTTGTCTCTGCATCACCCAAAGGTTGACTGGTAGAGAATGCCTTAAGGCAACTTAATGCCTTTGTACTCTTTTGTGCATGAAGAAAAAAAAAAAATAATCCATCCATCTTGTCTTTGGCCTGATCTCTCCCTGCTTCTTATCTGCTAACAAAGTATGGAGTTGTAATAAAAAAAAAACTCTCTCTATGTTGTGTGGATGGTTGTTTGAGTGGGTTTCCCTCCCAAAATCTGTTTTTTTTTTGATACCAAAAACCTAGTGGTTTTTAAGTCAAGAGTCAATAGGCTACTTTTAGACAAGCGTACTCCATTGTCGATATTATTATCGCTTACCTTGGGCCCCGTTTAATAAAACTGTTAATCTGACATATATGTCAAAAGGAGATGTTCCAGAGAAGTATGGAGCTTGTGTTAGCATTGTATACTTTATTTAAATATGAAGTTAAATATAATTAAGTATCGTTTTAATGCAAATTTTCTATTTTTTGACTGAGTTTTTATTGCACATTCAATTAACTCAAGGAGAGCAACATAACTTATAATAAATATGGTAATCAGCAATAAGCGAACTATCATTTTGACAATAAAATTTGATTGATGTGTCGAAGATCTATAATCTTTTATTACCAATTAAGCGCAAACGGAGACTCTTTTTGTGCCAATAACCGACACCGAACACTTTTTGATCGTCATGAGTATCTGTTAAGTGGAAGCAAAAAATGTTTACGTATGTAGTGGATGAGTTCATACTGGTTATAGAAGTCAAAAAGTTTTTGTAGCTTGTATTTGACACAAAACACACGTGAGTGCCTTCATCATCATCATCATCATCATTTCAGCCGACAGACGTCCACTGTTGGACATAGGCCTCCCCTAAGTGTCGCCACAACGATCGATCCTGTGCGTCTCGCATCCATCGGATTCCCGTCCGTGAGTGCCTTAGTGCAGCTAAAAGTTAAGCCTTGATCAAATGTACCAAGTAAAAGGGCGCTTTGTTTATACGTACCGAGTATTCGGCCGAGAGCACTTTCTTCTCCTTTTACATGGTACGTGTGATCAAGGCATTAGTTACATTCGTGTCAAGAAGAGCAAGTAAGAACAACGTTTTGACCGTTGTTTTGTATATCAAACTGTCCTGGCTGCTTCATTCTGTAGTGCAGAATTGTAGCTAAAGCATCGTGGTATACTAAAAATCCCCCCTGTGAATGAGGAAATAAAAGCCAGGGAAAGCGTCCACTGAAAACTGGTCCCTCTCCATACATGCGCTGGAGAGCCCCCTTAATCAAGACCCGACGGAGTCAGCAAGGACCCAGGCTTTACCAGGCAAGCGACCGTGTCCCCTCCTGAGCTATGTCTTCACTTTATACGGCTCCAGATTAAAAGAGGATCAAGTTGGAGTGAGTGTTCCCAGAAGCTCCTAAAGACATTCAATACAACACTCGCAAAGTCCGAACACGATTCAGTTAAATGGAAACGAATCTTAGAACTGCTAAGTCGTCAAAACAGCACTGTCATAGCATAGCATTGTCGCCTTATGTTCCCACTGCTGGGACTCAGGCCTCCTCTCTAGGAGAGGGCCGTAATCCACCACGCGGGCCAAATGCAGGTTAGTGTACCTATATCAGATGTCTTCGAATTTTTGGTTCTAGGACATGCCTGCCCAGTTTCCTCATTGTTTTCTTCACCACTGTCATGGCTACCTTAAAAAAGGTTTATCTGACTAAAAATCTTTTCAAACAATCAATATATTGTTCGCCTGTCTACTTTTAGTTATATTAATGATAATGACTGAACAACCGTAGTCAAGGCCAATCTCATCAGCGTAACAACGATGTGTAAAATTGTATACAAATATTAAACGCGATTCAACTGTCTTAAGGTGGTGCATCATGACTCACATTTTCACTGTTCTTCATACAACCGCTCATAACTGATTATGACGTTATTACACATTTTTCATTAGATATTTTGGAAACACAGTATCTTGTGGATATTATCTAGGTTTCTAAAAAACCAATTTCTAAATTTGTGTAAAACTAATCCAGTAAAAACCTCTGAAAATGTCCTATTTTGTATGAACTTTGACACTTCATAATTTGCCTAAAAATTAAAAAAGTCAAAAAAGTAATCCTCTAGAGACCTTGCAAATTTTATTAAGATTCTAAATGACGACAACTTTTTTCAAAAACTTGTAAGGGTTTAAAAAAACAGCTATTTCCTGGAGCATGTTTTGTGAAATATTCGAGTAAACCTCTTTTATTTACGTTTCATTTTCGTCAAACATCGCGTTGGATTGCATTAGACGAAGTAACAAGCTTTTAAACCATTTTCGATGTTTACGATAGGCGAGTGGAAAAGGGCCCTGTTAACAGTTATTTTAAGACTAAAACAGCACAAAGCAAATGGCTTTCACAATGTCGATTTTTTTTTTTGCGGAACATTAATGCTTTTTTTAAACAAAAGTCATAAAATCAGCTATCTACCAGTGCTGAGCTTCCAAGCCACATGGTGTCAATAATGTCCTAAATAAACTTAGAAAAGTACATATGTATTGACGCCGCCGGGATTCCGTTCCCGATTTCCGGTCACCGTAGGCGCGGTCTTGCGGACGGCAAGCAATGGATAGCTTGCTGTCTGACCGTCCGGCAACTTTCCAGACCGAGCCCAAGTCGTCGACGGCGCGCACTGTTCCCGCGCGCCTCAAGGAGTTGTCAACAACAACAGGGGCCCAGCTGGGTCGAAGCCTACTGGGGCCAGGGTTAGCTCGGAAAGGTAGCTCAGCCCAGTATGAAAGGCACAAAGGAACGGGTTAGGTTTTTAGTTAGTAAGAGTCTGACTCTATCTCCCCAAGGGATAGGGATGTCGTTTGGATGATTTTTAACCACAAAAAAAAACATGTGTTCTGAAAAACATTACATTGGTTGAAGCCTCATACATGACAGGAGGTCCTTTATCCACTGGGCCATCACATATGTAATTGCTTATCCATTTTGATAATAATATGATCAGAATAATCTAGATCAAGGTACATACTCTAGAATTAATTGCCTCGTAATAATAATTATCTCAGCTAACCTAAATTAGTGTTTGTGACATGAATCATAATACAATGACTTTAGCGGTAACGAACAACCGTTTTATTTACTATTCCGAAATCCTTATCTGACTCTAATCTTATCGGATAGATACCTATAGGCTGCAGATTTAAATAAAGTTACATTCTCAAGGCTGTGTTCAAGATATGAAAATGCGACAATTGCTGGAATTTGCCAAATATTCATTCATTTGCATTTTTGTTGAACTGTTTCCTAAAAAGATGTAAAAGAAAAGATAGATTGTGAGAGAAGTGATATGAAAGTGGCGACTGCGTACTGGAAGACGCGGCGTTGGAAGACCTCCCACAAGGTGGATCTATGACCTGGTCAGGGTCGTGGGATTCCGATGAATGCGTGACGCACAGGACCGGTCGTTGTTGCGACGCTTGGGGAGGCCTATATCCACCAGTGGACTTTCGTTTGTTTTTTTTTTATTATTGATAGGCTCGCGTTTGATCACCATCTCACCTGATGGTAAGCGATGATGTGGTTGACGATGGAGCACGCTTGCCTAGAAGTAACCTATTCACTCTTGACTTAAAGACCCCCAAGTTGTAGCTATCAGAAAACACAGACTCCGGCAGGGAATTTCACTCCTTGGCTGTACGCACAATAAATGTGTTACCAAAACGCTTTGTGTGCATGAGTTTGTCTACTCATTTCAGATACCACCATTAGCGTAACACTTTGACGAAATGCCTATTGAACCTATAATACTCGTAACTTGTCCATTAATGATCTTATTAACGCCTAAAACTAAATCAATTTTATTAAACTAATCTACTTTCAAAATGATAGTGTGATATTTGTATTATGATAATTAAATAGTCCTATTAACAGAGCAATGATAGCCTGCTGTTTTGATGCCGTTTAACACACTGCAATGGACCAAACTGGATGTGTTGATTTCCAATGTCAAATGGTAATATTTCCGTGTCGATAGTAATAATTGTCGTGGTTTTACATTCACAACGATTGACCAATAAAAATAATGACAATGTTAATTTTTAGGGTTCTGTACGTCATTTGGCAAAAATGAAACCCTTTTAGGATCACTTTGTTAAGTCGTCCGTCTGTCAAGACCCAGTTTTTTCAGGATTAGTAAAAATATTACTTCTGAGCTATCGCAATCTAAAGATAAGGCCTTTTATACTTCATTTACGTGCATTTTTTGGCATTGGAAAGGAAATCAAAACTTATAGATTACTTACTTTCCAATTTTTTATTGATCTAGAATCTTGAAATTTGGAATCTTGAAACAAGTAAAGGAACCAATCTGAAAACTGTTATACTGTCATTAAAAAAAAAGGTACTTTTTTCAAATCAGATAAATCTTTGAGACTCAATTCTGCAATCGAACTATTTGCATAGTAATAAAGTTTGCATCAGTTCTTACCATCAGGTGGGATCGCAGTCAAGCACAAGTTTAACTGAGATAAAAAAGGTAAATATGGATCTTTGGTGCACGAATCCGACTCGCCTTTGACCGGTTTTTCAAGCAGGATTTTCCGTTCCAGACAACTCATGGGGAAAAGTATATGAAAATAAAAATAAATTCTCTTGCTTTGTGTGAAGACTTAAAAAACAAAATAGCTATTGAGTTTATAGGAGGAAATACTACCAAGTATAAGCTATCGTTGTATCTTAAAAAAAAAACGTTCTCTTTGGAAAAGTCAACAAGGAAAAGTCACGGGTCACGGGCTTACGGCAAAACATCTTATTATGTTATTTTAACAAAGTTTTGGTTACTGAAAGAAATTTTATTTCATTTACTTAGCCAGCTCCATATATACGCCGAATATTTGTTATTTCCTTATAGCATTTTCCCATCAATTTATTAAATGTCGAAAGGAAAAAATAAGAATGTTACGTCACTCCACCGCGCCTGATCATGACATTTGACGATTGATAGGTGTGTTCCTTTGTTTACGTATTGTGCTACCAATATGAATACTCAATACTCAATACTCAATACTTTATTGCATTCCATAGTACATATAGGTGGTATAAACATTGTCAAGATCAATATGGACCCTGTCGGGCACAGCAAAGTTAGGAGAGAGGACGAAGACTAAGTAACAATTCATGGAATTAATTAATTAATTATTATAGGTACATTTTTTTTTTTTGTTTTTAATCGTTATTTTTTAATTATGTACTATGTATATTTAAATGAAGCTATTTATGCATGTTTTTATGTTATTATATTGTTATGTCTATTTATTGGTAAATTATGTCTAATATTTAATTTATTTTTGTTATCATTATTATTAAATTGTTTTAATGTTGATATTAATTTATGTTTGTATATTATTATAACGTCTTTGTTTAAGCAAATTATGTAAGGTATTTTTATTTATTTTTATCATCACCATTATTAAATTATGTATTTATTTAAATTAATTATGTATACATACTATAATTATGCCTGTGTATAGTTTTGATAAATGATGTCAGATATTGTTCCTGTCTTCATTATTATTAAATTATGTCAATTATTTCATTTGTTTTTGTAATCATTATTATGAAATTATGTTATTTTTAAATTAATTTATGTATGTAATGTCTTTGTATAGTAAATTGAATGTCAGGTATTTGTATCGTCACCATTTTTAAATTATATATTTATTTATATTCATTTTAACATTGGATCAATGATGTCTAAATGAATAAATTATTATTATTATGTATAAATTTAATTTATAATATAAATTATTTACTATTGTAAGTAGCTAAATTGTTACAGTGATACAGTATGTAATTAATAGTTTTTACTGTAGTTTATGTTTATCGTTATAGTATTCATCTATAGTATAGTAAGATTTGTCTATTAGAAATTGTTTTAGTTTATTGATAAATATGTTATTACTGTCTGCATTTTTGATGGATTCTGGTAACTTATTATATATTTTAATAGACATAACAAATGCACTAGAAGAGTGCATTTTCAATCGTGAAGTGGGTATGTTAAGCCTATTTTTATGTCTAAGTGTGATTTTAGTTTGAATGTCCTCTCTTTTGGTATAGAATTGTGGATATTTTCGAACAAATTTGCAAATTTCCAGTATATAAAGACAGGGTAGAGTTAATATTTTTAGCTCTTTGAAGTAGGGTTTACAGGAGTCAGAATCTTGCATATTCATTAATATTCTTATCATTTTTTTCTGTAAAGTGAATAGTGTAGGCGCATCTGTGCTATTTCCCCATAACATGATTCCATATTTGAGCCATGCAAATGAACGAATAAAAGGAAGTAAACACAGGAAAGAATAAAAAATGACGAATTTCGGGAAAGTAAACTGAAAAACATAAGTGTCGTTTTAGTCAGTAAAAGTCTGACAAGTCCTCAGGATCCACTTCAGAGTGAAAAAAGCCATAAGATTTCTCAACTTAAAAAAAAAACGCATGTGAGAAAAATCGTTTTTTTTCCTAATTTAAATTTAACCGCGTAAATCATTCTTGATTTAAATTTGAATTTAGAATATAGATATGCTGCCACGCCAGTTAGGAACAAACTGGCATTTAAGTCAATTTTTTTTACATGGGCAGTACTTTTAGAGTTATGTTAATAAATGTAGAATTTACCATCACAGTTACTCAAATAGCTATCTATGTTTGAAGTGACTGTCTCATTTACAGAGGGTCCCGTGAAGAAAATCATTTTTTTTTTTTACGAACAAACGTGTTGCAACAAAATGCTAAATTCTCAAAAACTTGAGTATAAAAATATATAGAAGTAATAAATTACATTTAAATAATACTTAACCATAATTACAGTAAAATCAAAAAAATAATAATAAAAATCCTAAACTAATAACATATAACAACAAACTAAAATATGGCGTCAAAAAACTACATCGGTGTCAAAAAAAAAAAACATTGACAAAATTAAAAAAAAAAATATGACTCAGCTATTGAAGATTAATGTTCTCATAACATAAATATTTAAATGCAAAAACTTTCAAAAACTTATTGTAATTATCAAAAACAGAGGTAACGGCCAACCAACCAACCAAACCAAAGTTCCAGTGTGTACACATATCCTGTCGTCCTATACCAACTTCCAAACTGCAGCAGTTCTATTTATAAACTGACCCGCTCTATATCTAGTGTCCCACACACAAATCAGTTGCACAAACACTGGGTCGCCGAACGGTGTTTCGCCAGGCAATACAAATATTCTGGTCGTGGTATTGCAATCTATATCATTTTCTCTGCTCTTTGTGGATTTTCTGCTGTGACTCCATTTCGGTTTCTCTGGACTAGATTGGAATTGATAATAGGACTATTTTGTCAGGAGACTTTTTTTCGAGGTAGGGAACCATCGAATGTGGAGCAAAATGATGTGTATTACTAACTAAAACCCACCTGAGTCCTTCAGTTGCTTTTGCTTCTGGTAAGCTCTTTCAAGCTGAAGCTCTTTCCGCAGGAGAACTAAAGTTGCCGATATAGCACAAAGAATTGCCAAACTTAAGTGGCAATGGGCAGGGCACATTGCTCGCAAAACATATGGCCGTTGGTTCCGAAAGGTTCTGGAGTGGCGACCGCGTACCGGAAGACGCAACATTGGAAGGCCTCCAACAAGGTGGTCTGATGACCTGGTGAAGGTTGCGGGAAACCGATGGATGCGAGACGCACAGGAACGTTCGTTGTGGCGACGCTTGGGGGAGGCTTATTTCCAACAGTGGACGTGTATTGGCTGAAATGATGATGATGAAGCTCTTTCAAACTTTTCAAAGAACTAAGAGGGTCTTTCTGATCTATCTTTAGTCAACGTATGGTTTAAAATATGTTTCATCTAACGTGTTCCAGCGCATTGTTTGATAAAGAGGCGACGTGAAAATAGAAATATAACTTTTTAGAATTTAATAGAATAGAGATATAACTCCTGAACGCTTAGAATAGAGATATAGCTCCTGAACGCTCTATTGGCATTTGGTAATTCCGTCACTCACTGAAATATCTCATAAAACTTGTTCCAGGAAATACGTATATTTTTAAGACCTTAAGAGTTTATGGAAAATATCCTTCATTAGGAATCTAGATTCAATGTGAAATATATCTATAAACATATTTTTTACTTGTTTATTTTATGAGTACACTAGCTTTCCGCCCGCGGCTTCGCCCGCGTGGAATACAGTTTATATCGCGCGGGCAGAGAGCTGAGCACGGGCAGCAGTGGAATTATAGGTAGCCTATGTGTTATTTCAGTGTCTCTTCTCTACCTAACAAATTTGATCTAAATCCGTTCAGTAGTTTTTGCGTGAAAGCGTAACGGACAGACAGAGTTACTTTAGCATTATTTATAATATCTAATCCCTACTAATACATATTATATAGTATTAGTAGGGACTAGAAGAGCCAAAGTTCACACAAAATAGCAGAGTTACAAAGGATTTTTCTGGATAATTTTTACTCAAATTTACGTCTTAATTTCAATAAAAATCTAGATAATATCCACAAAACATCTATATTTCCAAAATATCTACAGAAAGATGTGTAATAAACATCATGATCACGTAAAAACGGTTGTATGGAACCGTACCTCGATTTGGGCGCTCTTAATTTCCGACAATCAAGCTTGTCACCGAACCATTAGCGAAACACGTTTATACAAGCTCTAAATGGCATTTACAGTGAAATAGTGTTCGCAACTAGAAGGCTAGCTTTGTACGTAAATCGGAATAAATAACGCATCCCAGGCGCTACGTCGTTTGGCCTAAATTCCTATCTGTTACACAACAGGCTAGAGGGCGGGGTTGCTTTGCAAGGGAAGATCCGGCAAGCAGACCAAGAGGATTATAAAAAAGGAAATGTGTGTACGATAATTGGTTTAAATTTATGTTTGTAGTTAGGTAATTAAGAACCATTTGTTATAAACTACTTACTTGACTGGCAGAAGTTAAGATAAATAAAAAAATTAATAATGTATAAACAGGGTTATTTGTAAAACACTAACAACCTTCCAGAACTGTATTACTAAAATCATAAACAACAACTTTTGTTCTATGACTTTTTATAAAACATAATTCATTTACTAAAAACAAACATTCAAGGTTTCGTTGTTCTATCTAACGCGTTTCAACTCTGTATTTTGTTATACCTACCTACGTCTGTATGACGCGATGCAGACGAGAGATCCCTGCCGCCGAACGCCCCACGAGGAGGAAAGCGGTGCTCTGCCAAAGCGGGCACACATCAACCGTATGCTCGGAAACCGGTATGTCTTAGAACCAAAAATTCGAAGACATGTGACATCCACCAACACGCAATTTGCCCGCGTGGTAGATTACGGGCTTACGGCCCATTCCCTCTCTTAAAGAGGAGGTCTGAATCCCAGCAGTGAGAACATTATAAGGCCGACTTATACTATGTTAAGTAGTCTACTGGACAAATAAAGCCGAACTCAATATCTCAACAAAAAAAGTAGGTCTACAATATTCCGAGGTCGTTGCAAATCGGACCACACCCTAAGGTCTGGCACACATTGCAGATCGAGTCGCCAATTTGTGGAGCTACATTAATTACTTGCAGCCTGTATTTTAAATACTTGTGGAACACAGATGTTTTATTTTAATTGTTCTCTTCCGTGTGGTTTCGCCTTTATAGCTAAGTAGTATGAGTAGTGGGTGGTCATTAGGAGGGGGGGGATGTTTGTACGAAGTCCAGGTTTGCGATTATGAGGATAGCTTTTGGTATTTACTGGATATCTCATTGAGCTTTGTAGTTTTATATAGGAAGAGGGAATTATAGTACATTATCCTGACACATCGAATCTGTGACTTATCTGTTGGGTTGCAGGATCGCTCGAACCAGTTAAGAAGAACGATTTTTCGACACGAGCCACAAAAAAAGGCCGCCTCAAAAATAAGCTTGAAGCGGCGTTTTTTTGAAACCCGTGAGGCGGTAAGGAGTTTGCCCGGTCAGTTAATCCTTACATAAAAATCATAGCAACAAAACGCTAGTCGGAGAATTGCCTCTATTTCCCGCCAGGCTTAACACTATGGGCGCTTCCCAACATTGTCTGTCTGCGAATAACTGGGACGATGCCACGACGCTATCAGCCGACATCCTGACTTCATTCTCTCTAGAAGCAGTGGCGTAGCTGCTAAGGGGCTGGACGGGGCAGTGCTCCGGGGCCCTCAAGCTCGGGGGGGCCCCAAAACCTGATTAACAAATATATCTGTTGATAGTGATAGTGAATCAGAAAATGTGAACACTCCAGTTATCATCATCTTCCTGCCCTTGTCCCGTTTTATTTGGGGTCGGCGCAACACCTTTGCGAACACTGCAGCATTGGTTGAAATGCCTACTCATGAAGATTCGGTAACTAAGCTGTGAAAGATATCGTTGCCGGTCATAATAACGACGACGATATGGAGATAACTCCATATCTTTGTGTGGTAAATCTTCTTATAACTTCGGATTTATATAAAAAATAAAATTGCGTTGCATATGTATATAAATATTTTTTAAATATATTGATAAAGCCTAGACAATATGGTAGTTTCCAGTTTCGTATTTTAGATTAAACAAAAAATAACAAAGATATAGCCCATTAAAGTTACGTGTGACGTTACCCCGAGCGAAAAATGCAGTATGGCGTGACGTTATTAACTTTAATGGGCTATATCTTTGTTATTTTTTGTTTAATTTACAAATAAAAAAATGTGTCCCTTATTTTTGAATAATCTAAAAGATGGACTAATTACATTTTACGGCAACTAGCCTATTTAGAGGCCCCAGTTTGTTTTTGCCCCAGGGCCCTTGGTCACCTAACTACGCCACTATCTAGAAGCTTTTAAACTTACTCCCTATCTATTTGTTCGTGATTCTCAGATTCTCACAGTGAATTATGAATAAGGTGGGAACGTGGAATTCTCAGCATTTCAATATACTTATTGGGTATTTGAATTTTAAATGAGGTCTCTATTCTAGTTGGTGCAGTTCGACAGTGTTATTTGTGTGCTTGCTCGAGGCTTTGATGATGTATGCTTAGGTAGAACGAGACGTAGCATTTCAAGTGGTACGAGTACGTGTGCACTTCAGATGGTTTCAGACTGGGGTACAATTGTGTTGTAGGTAATGAAGAAAAGTAGATCTGACTGATTTCTTGTTGTAATTTTAACTAGTAGCTGGTTCTGCCAGCGATTTCAGCCACGTGAAAAGAACAAGATATCCCAAGAGCACCTACTCCCGAAATAAAAAAAAAATATCCTGTGTGCTATTTCCAGTGTATGGTCTATCCGTGTGCCAAATTTCAGCAGAATTAGTTCAACCATTTGTGTTTGAACATACATACATATGCACAAACTTTTCCTTTTATAATTTTAAGTATGAAGATCTAGGGGTATGAGACACTGTGAAAAGGTGACTCGTGGTCCTACAACGCAAAGGCCACATGAAGAAACATATGTGTGGTTTTAGTCAGGAAAAACCTAACTGACCTTTTTTTTTGGTGGGCTAAAATAATCCAATGACAACCCGCTCTTGTGTGCAGCGGGAGATAGTGTCAGACTCGTACTGACTAAAAACCCACCCCGTTCCTTCTAGCCTTCATATCGGGGCTCGAGCTCCCTTTCGGATAATCCTGACCCCAGTAGGCTTCGACCCAGCTGGGCCCTTCCTAACCTAACTGCCCTTAAGCAGGTGAAATTAATAGATGATTTCTCCCCTCAAAATAAAGTTTATACAACGGGTTTTATCTATAGGTTTTATAAACAAAAGTTATGTTTCACACCAAAATATATACTACCGCTAATCTGCCAATGTGCCTGTACGGAATAATCCCGATAAGTACCCAAATAACCGTAACACACGATCTATGTAATAACATTTTATAACGTTTCGTTCATAACATAATAATCCTTATTAACACTAGCATTAAAGTCCGTAGTAGCTGTTTTTTTTAAACCCTTAAAAATTTTTGGAAAAAGTTGTCGTCATTTAGAATCTTAACAAAATTTGCAAGGCCTCTAGAGGATTACTTTTTTGACTTTTTTAATTTTTAGGCAAATTATGAAGTGTCAAAGTTCATACAAAATAGGACATTTTCAGAGGTTTTTACTGGATTCGTTTTACACAAATTTAGAAATTGGTTTCTTTAGAAACCTAGATAATATCCACAAGATACTGTGTTTCCAAAATATCTAATGAAAAATGTGTAATAACGTCATAATCAGTTATGAGCGGTTGTATGAAAAACAGTGAAAATGTGAGTCATGATGCACAACCTTAAGGGAGGATTTTTCCCAGCAGTGGGACAGCAATCGCTAGTTCGATTTAAACTAGTAGCTTCTAGAATTAGAAAATAATAGAATAGAACAAAATAGCACAACGCATTTGAACAAAATTTTCAGTTTTTTTTAATATTAAGTATTTATTGTAATAAAGACGGAAGACGCAGCGTTGAAAGGCCTCCAACAAGGTGGACCGATGACCAGGGTCGCAGAACAGGACGGGTCGTTGTGGCGACGCTTGAGGGAGATCTATGTCCAACAGTGGACGTCTTTAGGCTGATATGATGATGATGATTGTAATAAATGCCTAATCTGATCTGAAATCTGACATCAGATACGGACAAGTAAAATTTCTTATCCTATCCGATAAAACGAGTCAGAAATTCATAAATAAATCCGCGAAAATGCAGAATATAGATAGTGCAAAAAACATCAGCTAAATTAACCTTATCTTCCACAGTATTTCAGATATATAATCTAAAACCAAGCCTGTCAGTTCCATGCCTCACTGTCAAGCCAGACAGGTGATGGCCATACTCGGCACGGCTCCAATATTTTTAGCATATACTGAACCCAAAGCGGGCGATACCTGTAGCTTTAGTTTATCTTTTTGTGTGTCACGGCCTTTCTATTTTAGGGCTACGAAATTTTAAAATTTTCAGTCGAAAAAGTTATGCTACTGTTGGATATTTCAGCTGTTATTTTATGGACTAGGTACTGTAGAAATTTGGATGAGCTATGAACTCGTGGAGAATGGGTAGGAAATAATAGAGTGTATAATAACCGGATATTAATCAAAATTGGGTACACAATATAACCCTATTTTTACAAGCTGTTATTTAGTTTCACCTGTCCCGAAGCTTGTCTGTAATCAAATCTTGTAAATTAAATTTGACCTACTTTCCGGTTACCGATTCAGCTGAAATTTTGCATGCATGTGTAAATCAGATGACAATGCAAAATTATTATGACGAGAAGCTGATCTGATGATGGCTATAGGAACTTGGTGGTTAAACCACACACTACGTTTCCATCGAGTTAGGGCTCGTATCGTTCGTCTTGACGAGTATTAATTATATAGATAAACCGAGATATAAAAGCTTGCTATGAAAAAAATACTTTCATTAAAAGCTTGTTTAATTAGTAGTCATATTTTGTAGTCAAAAGTAAAGAAATACGAAATCCGAAAGATGTCCACGAAAATTTGTCATAATGTGTAAATTCATTATAGAATCAATATTCCTAACAATATTGCTACTAGAAAATACAACGTACAGAGTTTTTTTTTTGATCGCCATTTATTCATCCATAATCCTGCCTTATTCTTGCATAGCCTGTACAATATTTTCACCAACTGAGTGACATTTTGGGATGTAATCAAACGCTAATAACTTTGCTGTTAATGGATATTATTTATTAAGACTTTACTCCAATAATAACAAGACCTTTTATAGTAAGCTGTTTAAGAATTTGACTAAATAAAAAATAATGGCGTATTGTTGGATAGCAATGAATCACAACATCGTGACGTTTGGTATGCGATAACAAATCAAATAGGCGCTTTTTTACCGTGGGAAATTATCTAACGACTTCTTCCGTTCTTGGGCGGAGTAGGACGGCGTGTCAGACTTATACTGACTAAAACTCACTCCAATTCCTTCATAGCCATTGTTCTAGAACCCTGGGTCCCCTTTCATTTGTCCCATGGCCTCAGTAGGCTTCAACCCGCTGGGCTCTTACGATAGATCGAGTAGGCGCTGGATTGCGGATGGTGAACAATGGGTTGGTCGCCGTCTGATAAAGATCAGGGACTTACCACGAGCTGTTAGCACGTACGACAACGTAAACTGAACTGTTAAATGAATGGAGCTATGTCGGGTGTGTAGCTCGATCTCGTCCGCACGACTGACATGTAAGGGGCTCAAGCTCTTTAGTCCCCGTAACGTGTAAACAAGCTTTTTTTTTGGCTATGTGCGATACAGGGTCAAAGTGACCCTGTATTAAAGTAGATACCCACTTCATTCTGTTTACCAAATTGAAATTACAGCCTCCGCACTGCAGAGCTAGAAAACTAGGTATATTTTCCATAGCCTCACCACAATAAGGACACGTACAAGGTGCATTAGACCTCGTAACACACTGAACGTGTTAAGTAGATAAGTAGAAGATGACCTCAAAACTAAACTGCCTGAACTTTGAACTTAGTGGAAGGTTCATCAAACCCTCAAGATGCGTTGGCACATATCCAACATAATTGTTTGAATACTGTCCGTCTGTCCGTACAGAGCTTATCCATGCTAATGTAGACTTGATTGAGAGAACTGGGTTAAACTAACGCCGCATTAGTAGTTCCTGTTTGACAGTATATAACATAATTTTTAGTTTAAGCGAAACCTGAATATAGTTTTTTCAGAATCAGAAGCTGAATGGATTCCAGTACACCATGTTATATTTTTTCTCAAAAATATTTGAAATGGTCACAAGTTGTCAGAATGGATTCCAATAGTTTTTACATCATGGTATATATTTTCCCAAAAATATTTTAAAAAGTCACAAGTTGGACACTACCGGCACTAAGTAAAACACAGGTCCCGGCAGGTCATAGTGGGTATTACGTAACTGTAAAACAAAGTTTTGTTTTTGGTGCTTAGTTTCAGAGATACATAATTTCATCGTACTTTTGCGTAGATATTGGCTGTTCATTTTTAGGGTTTCCTACCTAAGTCGTTCAAACCGGCGCCCGTATAAGATCACATTATTGTCTGTCTGTCAGTCTGTCAAGATATTTTTTCTCAAGAATGCGTAGAGGTATGAAACTGAAATTGAAATCAATCACTCACTTGAGTAAATTATATCGTAGTACATTGTTACACTAGGGGTGAAAGTTACTTATTTCGTCCCGAGAATTCGAGGAACTAAATAAGTAACTTTAACCCCGAGGTAAGCACTGTGCTTTTCATTACGAATACAAGAAGATAGACCTAGTTTTTTTTAAAATAATTTGACAGCTGTTAGTTGAAAGTAAAACTCCCTAGGGATGAAAAGTGTGATACTTTTTAGCCCGCTCCTCAGGCAAATTCAGACCTACTTTCAGAGTATAAGTAAGGAAATAGTACATTGTTACACTAGGGGTGAAAGTTACTTATTTCGTCCCGAGAAGGAGTTGGCGGCCGAGCGTAGCGAGGTTGCTAATTCGAGGGACTAAATAAGTAACTTTAACCCCGAGGTAAGCATTGTGCTTTTCATTACGAATACAAGAAGATAGACCTAGTTTAAAAAAAAAACAAATTTGACAGCTGTTGGATGAAAAGTGTGATACTTTTCAGCCCGATTCTAAGGCAAGTTCAGACCTACTTTCAGGGTATGAGTAATGAAAAAAATATTTATTTCAATTTTAGTATTTTGTTATTTCCTTCGTTATAGCAACGAGTTTCAAATAGGTGTGTTACTAACGATAATGTGTATCCTAGTGTATCTTGTAGTCAGCGTGCTGTTACAAATTGCTATTCCAATGCGAGAATGGCTCATTCAGTCTCACAAACAAGGTTGTTAACTTCCTAACCACCTAAGTTGGGTGCACCTGATGAGCTGCAAGGTTGATTGAATGACTCATTGCCACCTTGGAACACAAAAGCAATTGGAGCAACACGGGTGGGTTTAAAGTCAGTAAAAGTCTGACACTCTTGCTCCAAAAGCGAAAGAAGTTGTTTGGTGATTTTCCACTCCAAAAAAAAAAATGCAATTGCTTTGCAGAATTGAGACCTAGACTTCAATCACGGAAACTTTTAATTTATGGAAACGTTTAAAAGAGTCACCGTAAAGGGGCACGAACGTATGTGGTATTCCCTATACCTATCACAAATATTCGTGATCGTATCACAAAGCTTAAATTAAGGAATATAGGTGGGTTTTAGTTAGTGAAAGTCTGACAAAAGGGCGTTTGCTGTACTTTAAAGCGACGAAGTCATTTGATAATTTCCCCTCCTCCAAAAAAGACCCTTGAACAATTTTTCATCATACCAACACGCCAGTAATCTTAAGTTATCATCCAACATACTGTACACGTCCTTTGTTACACAAACTCGCAAAAAATTCACATCCGAAAAAAAGTGTGTGAAAACCAGTTAACAATTCACCCTAAAACAACGTAAAAAAACAGCTACCTTTTAAGGGAACCCCATAAATTAAATACCGAAACTTTTACGAAAACATTTTAAATTGTTGAAAAACAGCGTGGCTTCTGCCCTCGAGCGTCCGTTGTCAGGCAGGCCCTTTATCTCACAGTTTTATATCTCAATTTCCCCGTTTTTTAGACGAGATTAGGGTTGTGTAGCCATACATAAGCTCTGACACATTCGGTTGCTCGGAGCACTTTAAAAATTCAATAGAATTGGTGAAAGAAATTTTATTGGCACCATTTTTCTAGTTTTGGGGTAAACTGTTAACTAACGCGAGGAAATAGTTTTCGTTTCACCGAATAAAAATGGTGGGTACTTGGAATACTTTGTCGGATTTTATGGTAGCTCATTTTTCTCTTCGTCGTGTTTTAAAATGATGGGATTAAACTGGAGCAGTTTTGCGCTTAGTCCTTTGATTTTTATCTCCGAAGAGTATTTTATCTTTTTTGATATTCCGTGTAATTTGGTGTTAGATTATTTCTGCAATGAGATTGTTGTCTACTTAAAAACCATTTAGATACAGAAACCTATAGTTTGTTTCATATAATACTAGCTGCTCCCAGCGGCTTCAACCGCGTGACAGCAGAAAGTTATCCCAAGGGAACATACTTCCGGGATCAAAAGTATCCATGTCCTATTCCAGGACATGGTCTATCCGTGTACCATGTTTCATCAAAATCGGTTTTGCCATTTAGACGTGAAGACGTAACAAACAAACAAACTCACTTTCGCTTTTATAATATTAGTAAGAATTTCAAAATCAGAACATAAATCTCCTACTGTATCTTTTTATGGAATGCAATAAAGATTAGGTATATCAATAAATCACAGAATTTATAACTTTATCTACTTTGTTATTACATTGAAACTTATATTTAAATTTTATTCCATTTATAAATCGATTATAAATTATATTTATTTTGCAAATTGGTTTTAAAAATCATTGTTATTATATGATAATAGTACCTAGTTTATTCAATTTCATTGCATTTTATTAATTGTAACATTTTCTGTGTCCCACTAGGTCGTATATTACTACCACACCAATTTTAATCCCTTATAAAACTGAATATAATTTAAAACAAGGACTGAACTGAACTATATATCTACAACAAAGACTCATTTTTCAATTACTTATAAAACACCTATTAAAGCTAAATTTAAAACATTAATCTTCAATTCTTAAGTATGAAGTTACTTGTATAATCGATTGAAAGTGTTTTTCACTTAACATAATAGCATTTCGTACTGTATTGTAGTGTTTATGTGGTGCCAATAAAATATTATTTGGTAAATAACTCGTCTTTGGAGAGGCTCGAAGTGTGTTTTGTGATAAAATTTTATTTTTTGTTCCGACTTTTTTACGGATCTCCATACTTAGGACTAAGTATTAATTTTATCAAAGTGGATCTTTTTACTAACTAACAACTTGATAGCAAACGTATTAAAGCTAGAACTACATTATAATGATACACACGTGTAACACGCCTGTACCCCTAACCAAGTTGCTAATCTGCAATAGTTAACGCTAGTAGAAAGCTTCAAATGTACGGGAACGACGCCGTCTCAACGCTCAGTCACGTGGCCAGAACAAAACAATTGGCGGCAAGGTCAACTCGAAGCGTTCGACGCAAGCGAAACGGTTGTAACTTGACTAGGGGGGCCGATTTGTACGTGGAACGACGTCGCGTGACGTGGATCAAGTTTAGCTCTACAATTCTAGTTTCCGTATAAAATGTATGAAGACCGACGCGCCCAGATCGGCGTGTGTGGTACACGTGTGAGCAGTGTGGTTTTACCTTTAAAAACAAAGTTTCCCAACATTGGGAATACTCCTGTATCCTCACAAATATGCAAACTCGCATATGCAAGACACCCAGACTCGCAAGAACTGTCTGTGAGCCATACAAGTATTTGTTCCACGAAAGTCAATTTCCAGGGGTCCATTTCCACGAAACGCAACACAATGCTACAAAAACGCATCAAATAAGTGTTACGTTTATAGACAGTGTTCAATAAAAAAATGTTTTGGAAAAAGTGAAAAGTGCTTGATTGAAACCGTGCATACGAAAAGTTGGGTTGTAGAATGTCGTTCAAAAATTAAATTAATTTATTCGCATTATTCTATGAATCAGATATGGAGACATCCCCGACATAGCACGAAGAATCGCCAAACTTAAGTGTCAATGGACAGGGCACATTGCTCGCAGAACAGATGGCCGTTGGGGCCGAAAGGTTCTGGAATGGTGACCACGCACCGGAAGACGCAGCTTGTGGAAGGTATCCTACAAGGTGGACCTATGACCTGGTAAGGGTTACGGGAATCCGATGGACGTCTGTCGGGTGATATGATGATGATGATTATTTATTCGCATTTAATTTTTCATTTATCTTGATGGTTAGTGATGAGCAGAGTGTAAGGTTCTAACAGGATGCAAAGAAGCTTGAAGAACAATTTCAAGGCCTGTTGGGGTATATTAATACAATGCTAAGCGATTAGCGTTGACATTTAAAACGAAAAGATCATATAAAGCACTTAAAAAATTCAAAATTATAGATATTCTAGGTAAAATTCAAATATGAATCTATTTTTACTGTATTTTTTATACTTAAATGATAATAAAACTTAATTAATGTAAATAATCTGGTTAATTTTGTAAGATTTCTTTAAATTATGTTTAGTGCTTTCGATTTTTATTACAATAAGAAAACAAGGCATTTCAAACTTAGTTTTATTCAAACACAGTGTTATTTTGTTATTAATTATTGTTAATATTATTAATTAAAACATAATAGTAAATAATATAGTCCTTATTTATTCTCTGGATGAGGCAGGTCCTTTATAAAAGACCAAAATGTACTTCAGATTAACATGCGCTACCAAAATAGTCAAACTCAAACCTATACATTTAGATTTTTTTGGGTAACATGCTTTATTTGAATCATTAAACCCCAAGCGAACGCGAGCGTTCGCTCTCTCATTGTGTCTATAATTACGGTATTCGAAAAGTAAAAATCTAAGAAACATACATACCTAAATGCACGGTTTTTCAAGTGGGGTCATCCGAAACTGTATATCCCCACCTGCTAAGACCATTGCCGTAAAAAGTTCTACAACTGGACCATTTAGTTCCATATCCCAGTAAAACCAATAAAAATATAAGGGCGAATAGAGGAACTTTGGACAACCCTACTATTTTCTCCCTGATATCTATCTGATCCCGCACGGATACCAAGTTAATGGTACATACGACTCACTAACTTTTATAAGTTGGGTCCTACAAAACGTTATGTTTTATAAGTAAAAAAAAACTACGCAAGTGCGAGTCGGACTCGCGTACTGAAGATTCCGTACAAACATACCTATGTAAATAGTTCAATTCTTGAATTGACTATCGAAGATTTTTTTGTGACTTAACTACTTTGTATAAAATCAAATCCAATATGAAATCTTACTTTTTTATATTTTTAGCATTACGGAGACCCAAAGTTCATGTAAAATAACCGATTTTCAGAGGGCTTTAGCAAGCGTTTATTACTATACTCTTTCTCCCTCCTTTCTCACTTAACCCTTCAGATACCGTCAATTAGAGACACAATAGTAAGACAATAGATGCGCGGCCACCGGGTGTCGCTTGGGGATTCATGAATTAAAAAAAACAATTAAGTACCAATGTCTGTCTCCAGGGTCCCAACTATCTCTGTACAAAAATTCATCAGAATCGGTTTTGCCATTTAGGCGTGAAGACGAAACAAACCAATATGCAAACAAACTCACTTTCGCTTTTATAATATTAGTAAATATTTCTATAAAAGCCTAGACAATATCCACAAGATAGCGGTGTAACCAAAAAATCTAGAGAAAAATCTGTAATAACATCATAATCACGCAGTGGTATGAAAATGTTCCTAAAAAGAACGCTCTTCAGTATGTAGTGACTTTTACCACCATAACTCACACCACCAATCACCGTTTAGTCATGAACGCCCATCAAACCGCCCATCAGCATCATATATCTCACTTGACATCCTAATACACAAGAACCAATTCACGATATATCATCTCCGGTTTAATACACAAGCAGTTGAGATCTCACATCTGACATTAAGTGGTCTAGGCATCACAATAGAGCATCATTGTAACCGGATTCTACAGCTAAAGCCTGCATTAGCAGAATTGCCTCCAAGCCTTCAACGTGACATGTATGCGACTATGTGATGCAGGCATTTTAGCATAGCACAGGTAGATGTGTAGGATTCTTGTGAATGCTAATACGTGATAGGTATGAACGTACCAGATAGTTCGGAACTGTTCCGATTTATTATGGTTCTTTGGTTCCGATTTCGGTTCCGATAAATTATAATCGGAACTTATATTTGAGGTACAAATAAGTTTAACATGTCTCTTACTATGCTTTCTGTAGAATACTATCTAACTTAGGTGTTGGTTTTAGTTTTAGATTTTGATTTCGAGAAAGTAAATTTAAAAACTGTATTTCAAAATTAGGTTCCGATATAATAACATCCGTTACATCCTCAAAAAAATATTGCTATGAAAAAAAGAAATAGCGAGATGACCCCAACATGCATGGGTGTACAGTGAGGTGATCTCGCAATTTTTTTTTAAACTTGTGAGTATTTGGAACAGAGTATAAATTCTCGCAAATCTCCGTTGAAAAGGAAGGATTCTCTGACCAAACGGGTGTTCTTTTCTGATACGGTCAACTCCCTGATAGATGATTTTGGGCTATACTATATATTCAAATTGCACGGAGAATTCTAATTGCGCGATGCAGGGTTTCGTAAATTTTAAGTTCCTATGTGGCAACATAGATGTCGCTACACGAACACTTGGGATAATTTTCGACTTACAGTCAGGCAACGACGCTGGCAGCAGCTAGTTATAAATAATTCAGCAGTGTCTGCTCTAAGCGTTGCGTTGCATTACTCGATGGCATAGTGCGATGCGGGAAAAGAGACTGCATATGAAGATTTTACGAAACTACTTGGCCTAAACAATTGCTGGCATGGGTTCAAGAAACGCGCTCGCAATCGTCTCTTTTATCCAGACATATTAATGTAGACTTTAACTGTATCACGCCTGAGAGGTTTATGCATGACTTTGGACTTCTTACAATCATATTATTACTCTACACTTATATAATAAAGAGGTAATTTATTTATTTTTTGTAAGAGGTAATAATCTACAAATCCGTGATAAGTCCTGTCATACTGTATGGATCAGAATGTTGGGCTGTGAAAAAGACGGATTAAAAAAGATTGCATGTAGCGGAGATGAGAATGTTGAGATGGATGTGTGGTGTGTCGAGAAAAGATAAAGTAAGAAATAAGTATAACAGAGGAAGTTTGAAAGTGGCTCCAGTGACTGAAAAGTTGAAGGGGAATCGTTTGTCTTGGTATGGTCATGTAAAGAGGAGAGATGTAACGCATGTTGGTAAAAGAGTTATGAATTTACATGTGGATGGATGGAGAGGGAGAGGGAGACCAAAGAAAAGATGGATGGATTGTGTGAGAAGTGATATGAATGAAAAGGGAGTTAGTGATAGCGTGACGAGCGACAGGACAGAATGGGAGAAAAAAACGTGTTGCGCCGACCCCAAATAAAATGGGTCTAGGGCAGGAAGATGATGATAGTGTAATCCCTGCAAGTACTGGTCCGATTGCTAAAATTTTTTTCACCGATAGAAAGCTGCTTTATTCCTGAGTGACATATTTTATGTGCGTGGGCGAAGTCGCGGGCAAAAGCTAGTACTCTATAATCACACTAATATTATAAAGGCTTAAGTTTTTGAGTGTGTATGTTTGATACGACAAAACAGCTTGGGATTGATCTGCTCCAGTACTGTCTATATTAGTTGTTATATAAGTATTTTCTGATTACTACTATATATATTATAATGATTATTTTTATTTACATTTTGACATTTGATGATTCTTGTTTAAAACTTTATTTTACAATTAGACTTAGAACTTAGAAGGTTCTTTATTTTATTTTAATTTGATAATATTTTAATGATTTGATAAATATTGATAATAATATTTTTTATTTTATTTTATATATGTCGAGTGTTACATTTTGTAAATACTAGTATTTTATTATTGTGAATGTGGGAACTATGTGGATTACTTTTTTCTTTTCTGTATTTTTTATATGATGTCTGGCAGTTTTGAGTATTTGACGCGGCCTACCCAAATGTCCTATCTTTGGTATTGTTCGTCAAGTCGTTGAGCTCCTTGGTAGTCCTAAGTTTGAGCTACACGAATACTGACAAATGCTTGCACTGACTGGACAGGTCCACTCAAATCTGTGTGGTTCTTTCCTCAAAAGGCCATCTGAGACACTGGTCTGCATGGTTCTCATATGATTTGACCATTACATGTTTACTGTATGGACTTTAAAAGAGACTTTGACCCCTGAGTTTGTTTCGTTGTTTCTTCTCAGGGTAGTCAGCTAGGAAACACCGGCCTCATCTCGTTAAAACTGACTGAAAACAAAATTGACGTGTAAAAGTGTTTTTTTAAAACCTATTTACAAAATAAAGATCATTTATCATTTATCATTTATCATTTACGTCTTCACGCTCGAACGCCTGAACGGATTTGAACGGGTCGATCATGTACTTTTAAAAAAGGGTGGAAATCATCTAATGACTTCTCTCACTCCAAGGCGCAGCGGGAAGGTGAGTCAGACTTTTACTGGCTTGCCTCATCCTCCTTCTTTGCCTAACGATTCAGAACCCAGGGTTTATTTATCGGAAGTCAATCCATGGCCAAACCTGAACGTAGAACCCTTTTTATCCAATGTTCTACTTTCATACCAGCAAAGCCGTTGGCAACAGTACTAGGCACTAGGCCTAGTTAATACGCCTAATGACTTTGGGACTTGTTTCTAAACTGTTTTTGTCGATATGTTTTTCGATATATGCTTGAATATTCCAAACATACTTAAATTGTTAAAATGTGTAATTGTATTTAAATACACATCAATCAAAATATAATCTCACCCAGAACATCAACCACAAATTATATTCAATTAACAAATTACAACGGAACACCAACACGTGTTTCCCAAACCAAAGACTATAGAGTACACGAGTACAAACGTCAATCGAAACTGACGTCTTACGATGAAACACTAGAGAATCCTCTTGTCAAACATAATCCCTATCACACGCCGAATTGAAGGCCAGACGTTAACTTTACCGTTCCGACAAACTATTCCGGGCCTCGGAACTACTATCGGAACTCCGGAACTCGACCAACTAATTCACTAAACTTGAATATTTCTCCCCAATAGAACACTACATGTAAAGTATTTTACTTTCCATAAAGTTCTACTCAGCGGGAATATAAAAGTTACCAGCAAATCTGTTGGTCCCTGCACTATGAATACCTGATATTCTATTGATCCCAAATGTTTGGCAGCAACTTTTTATATTTGGCAGCTGGGGACGCTTCGGTACGCGGCAGAAAATTGTTGTGACGATTGCTTGCGTCGTGAATATCTATATATGTACAGGGTTATTTGTAAAACACTAGCAACCTCTCAGAACTATGTTAAGGACATCATAAACAACAACTTTTGTTTTTTTTTACAAAACATAATATATTTATCAAAAACAAACCTTCAAGATTTCGTTGTTCTAATACATTTCAACTCTAAATTTTGGTGTACCCACCTATGTCCCACGCGCACTATCCCTGCTCCCCTCTGCTATTGTACTATAGCTTGCTTTGCATAGACTTCGTAATATTTAGAACGTTCATATTAAAATTTTTATTTTTGTATGAAAATCTTAAGAACTGAAATATGACAAATTTTTAAAAGTCATAGAACAAAAGTGGTGATTTATGATGTTAGTGACATAGTCCTGAGAGGTTGCTAGTGTTTTACAAATAACCCTGTATAAAAGAAGAAACTGAATCACTGATATATACTGGGACTAGGAACCTAAAATTTTGCACAATGCTCATGACGTAGGCGAGCACTAAGAGAGGGTTTTTAAAAATTTACCTCTTACGGGGATTAAATGAAAGTCCAAAGTTTGTATGGAGAAATTAATTCACAACTATCACACAACGCCGTCTAGTCCCAAGCTAAGCAGAGCTTGTGTTATGGGTACTAGACAACTGATAAACATACTTATATATTTCTAAATACATACATATTATAGATAAATTACACCCAGACAGAGAACAAAATGATCATGCTTATCACATAAACATTTGTCCTGGGTGGGAATGGGACCCACGACCTCCGGCATAGCAGTCAGGGCCACTAACCACTAGACCAACAGGCCAGTCAAAACGCGCCATTTTGACGCGGGCAAATCCGCTGGCAGAAGCTAGTACCTATTATGTTTTTGTATTCATTCATTTTGACGATCGTTAGTAAAAAATGTAGTGTAAAATTGCCTGTGGTGCAAACTAGTTCTGAGCGTATATAAATATTTAAAAATAATATTCCAATTTACGTATGTAATTTTGTGATGATGAGGTTTAAATTAGTTTTTTGCTCGATTCACTGAAGTACTAATGTTTTTTTTTTAATAAGCACCTACATCAAAGGCTTTTGACAGTGTTTATCAGAGTTATAATAGTTTGCGAGAAGGTAATTTCATAGTGTGTGGGATTTTTTAACGCTGTGTTTAATACAAGTACGTTTTAGAAGCGCATGGCGTTTTTTAAATAGTTGCAGTCTCTCTCAATGGATAAACGTAAGTAGCATCACAATTATTTGAATAAGCCAAAGTGAAAATACATTATTAGTTTTAGTTTATGCGAAATTTAGTTGGTTCAGAATCTGTAACTGAATCGATTCCAATCATTTTTAATTCATGAATCCCCAAGCGACCACCGGTGGCCGCGCATCTATTGTCTTACTATTGTGTCTCTAATTGACGGTATCTGAAGGGTTAAACTACGATAAATTTTCCCAAAAATATTTTAAAAAGTGCCTAAGTTACGGCAAGTCATAGCAGGCATTAGATGCCAGCGCAAACCTGGGTGCGGAAGCAAAACAACCCCTCAGTCACCCGGGTGGCCCAGTGACCATATATTTTTGTAGCACACTAGGTATCGTAATTAGCTTATAACTTTCTAAATTTTCATAATACATTTGAAATTTTGTACTTAGATATTTTACATAAAAATACTATACAGGTGTTTTAGGTTTCGCTTTCGCGTATACTATAAATAAAGCTGTGGTCCCATATTTTATGGCAGAATTTTGCAAGTGAAACTCAGAAGTTGTTTAAATTATTTCCAAATAAAAAAAAAAGTTTGTTTTTTTATTTTTATTTTTTGGTTTGTAGGAATTAATCTCTGGAATTATTGGTCCGATTACTAAACTTTTTTAACCTTTTAACCGACTTCGAAAAGGAGGAGGTTCTATGTTCGGCTGAATGTGTTTTTTTTTTTTTTTATGTATGTTCACCGATATTTGATCAATTGTGGACCGATTTTGATAAAAATTTTTTTGATTGAAAGGTTATGCTTCCAAGTTGGTCCCATAGAAATATTGTTATGATCTGATCATGAACTTCGGAGATATGGAACAGAACTCCTCATAGAATCATAGCAGAATTGTCGTAACAAGTAAAATTGCCTTGTTTATACGTGTAGTCGATGACTGACTGAATGAAAAGGGGGAGGGGAAAGGGGGAGGGGGTAAATTCATGTAATATAACCATATTTGGGATTATAAGAATCGTTATGAGATGCACTCTGGCTATAAGGTAATTTATGTTTAGCTGAAGGGTAGGTACTTTTTAGTGGTGCTACCAAAACTAAAAAGTGAAAAATAAAAAACTTTTTACAAAAAAAATTTAACCGTCTTCAAAAAGTACAAAATAACTTTAATTTCGGAAGTCGGTGTTAAATAACGAACAGACAAGATTAGGTATCTATTATAGAAACACCGTATTATATACCATACTTCCGAAATTAAAGTTATTTTGTACTTTTGAAGTCGGTTTAATTTTTTTTTGTAAAAAGTTTTTTATTACCTGACAGAAAGCTGCTTTATTTCTGAGTGACATAGGCCATATTTTATGTACGTGGGTAAAAGCTAGTGGATTATATTGTGACATGAAATTAATTTGTGGTCTCAAATGAACACATATTGATATTAGTGCGATCTCTGTAAAATGGAACTGAAAATTTTATTATAGTTAGTATTGACTACCTCAGTGAAGATTGTTTAGAATGTTCTTTCGAAGCATTGCTGCCAAACGCTGAACAGGTTCGATTTCCTCACAGAACAAATATTTATATGACCAACAGCTCGGTATCCTTACTAATATTAGCGAAAGTGAGTTTGTTTGTTACGTCTTCACGCCTCAATGGCAAATCCGATTTTAATGAAACTTGGTACACGGATAGACCATGTCCTGGAATAGGACATAGGATACTTTTTATCCCGGAAGTATGTTCCCTTGGGATAATTTTCTGCTATCATGCGGGCAAAGCCGTTGGGAGCAGCTAGTCTTGTATATGTGAGTTTACATGTTTGTGAAAGCATTCATGATACAGATGCAATTCATAGTATAGTATGAGGCAATTTTTTTAAGTGATTCCTCTGGTTGCCTGTGTGTTTTAAATTGATATCTGCCACTAATTGAACAATATACAATTAAACTTTTCATGAATTAGTAAATATCATCATATCAGCCGAAAGACTTCCACTTTTGGTCATAATTCTCTCCCAAGCGTCGCCACAAAGACCTGTGTGTCTCATTTTCATCGAATTTTTAAGAATCTTATCAAGTCATCGGTCCACATTGTAGGATGCTTTCTAGGACTGCGTCTTCCAGTGTGCGGTCGACACTCCAGAAGCTTTCGGCCTCATTGATTATCATTTCTATGAGCAATTATGTCCTGCCGTCTACCAGTGAAGTTTGGCGATTCTTCGGGCTATGTCGGTAAACTTGGTCCTCCTGCGGATATCTTCATTTCTGATGCAATCACGCAGGGAAACTCCGAACGTAGCCCTTTCCATTGCCCTTTGGGTGAATTTAACTTTTTGATGACTTTACTGTGAGCCAACACGTTTCGGAGCCATCATCACTGACAACATAAACTGTCGACCATGTTTCGGAGCCCTATGTCATTGGGCACGCCACAATTATGGCGATAAGTCCCCTCATTGAGGCGTGGCTGGAAAGACCTCACGGCGTCCTTACCTTCCGCATGACGCAGGTCCTCACCGGACATGG
This sequence comes from Mythimna lalbum, assembly GCA_949319445.1. Taxonomy (NCBI): domain Eukaryota; kingdom Metazoa; phylum Arthropoda; class Insecta; order Lepidoptera; family Noctuidae; genus Mythimna; species Mythimna lalbum. The sequence goes on from OX439360.1 coordinate 17,777,454, forward strand.
CAAGTTCGGGAGGTTCCTGCATCGGATTCGAGCGGAGGAGACGCCCGGGTGTCGCCACTGTGCGGAACGCCCGGAGGACACGGTGGAGCACACAGTTGAGGTGTGCCCTGCTTGGGCGGAGCAACGCCGTGCCCTCGTCGGGGCGATCGGCGGCGGAAACCTCTCGCGCCGGGCCTTGGTTCAGGCCATGGTCCGGAGCGAGGAGGAGTGGCAGGCGGTCGGCCGACCGCATCAGGCAACGGCCAAGCCAAGCCAAGGCGTCGACGGCGCGCACTGTTCCCACGCGCCTCAAGGAGTTGTCAGCAACAGGAGGGGCCCATCTGGTTCGAAGCCTACCGTGGTCGGGGTTATTCGAAAGGAAACTAGAGCCCCGGTATGAAGGCAAGAAGGAACGGTGCGGGGTTTTTAGTAAGACTCTGACACTGTCTCCCGCTCCACCCAAGAGCGGGTTTCGTCAATGATGATTTTCCCCGTCGACAGAGAAAAAAAAAACCCTATGTCATCGCTGGCTGTTGCCAGTCATAGACATTCGTGTTGAGACATTGGAGTATGTTGGACGAGAAGTAGATACACAGTTATATAAAAAAACGAATACCTACTAATCGATTGAAAGAAAAAACCCTCTCAATACAACTAGACTAAACCTATATAAGACCAAAGCCAATAAAATAGAAAAAAACGTAAATGTTCAGCTCTTATTTCAGCAAACTCATCTGTATTGAGATGCTCTTGAGAGTAATTCAAACCGTCTAGCATTTAAGGTGTAAGGTAACAACGGCTCTAGCTGAACAATGAGGGAAGGGGGGAGGGTTTATGTTTCACTTAGATAGGGGAGAACAAAAGCATTAATCTGTAATGAGAAGTGTTAGAAAACTCCTGTTTTTTAGAGATTTTTTTGCGGTGACAATGATGAAATTTCAAGCGAGAACTATATTAGACCGACGCACACGCAAAGCGTCTAATTTGTATGAAGAATGACGTCACGTGGCATCGCGTGGCGTGGACCTAGTGTAGCTCTACAAGTCTAGTTTCGATATAAAATGTATGGAGACCGATGCCCCTAAATCAGCGTACGTGCCACATGTTGGCGCAGTGTAGTTCTAGCTTCATACAAATTTATATTCCCCCTTAAACCTAACTAGGGGATGAATTTTCGAAAATTCTTGCTTTATGCTTATTTTTGTTATTTAGGCACTTTTTTGGATAATTTTATGCTTTTAGAGAAAGCAGTTTGGACTCTGCGCTCAATTTTTTAGTAAATAGACAAATATTATTGTTAGTGTTATTAAAATTATCAGTTTTATTGTTTAAAAAAAAACTAGTCAAGTGCGAGTCGGACTCGCGCACTGAGGGTGTGACATCCACCAACCCGCACCGGGCTCGCGTGGTGGATTACGGCCCATTACCTCTCATAGAGAGGAGGCCTGAGTCCCAACAGTGGGAACAATATAAGGCCGACTATACTGTACTATTTTTGTTTTTATAATAATTGAACTCAAAAACTACTGGACCGATTTAAAAATTTCTTTCACCTGCAAAATGCTACTTTATCACTGAATAACATAGATGCATATTATGTTTCCTACTTTTACGCAAGCAAAACCACTGACAGAATCTAGTGTTCAGTAAGATCTTTCGCAATTCTGCGAATTACTCTGCTTAATCAGTAATGTAAACCAAAGCTTCATTAGATCAATACGTTACACGTTTGATCATCTGCTTAATATAGATATACTACTATATTATGCGTTTCAATTAATGAGAATAGGATCGATAGCCATGTTGTGACGTCACGTCGTACTGTCGAATCGGAGAAATTTTGGTGAAATTGAAAAACTTAGAGATGAGTAAAATTAAAGAACTGGATTATGATTAAACTTTTTAAGTTCAGTTCGTAAATAAATTGAATTTTTCGTAAATTTATTAAAGTTTAAAACATTTTTTGCTCGATTTAACAGTAAATCGTGACGTCATAACATGGCAATCGATCCTATTCTCATTTGGAACGCACGTGTATATGTTTTGTTGCCAGCACAGGTGTTCCAACTTTCTGTTATGCGGATAACATTAATGAATCATTAATTTCGAAGCTATTTTGGTGTGTAGTCACAAAGTTACCGATGCAAGAGGTTACAGCCAAGTTACAACCGTTCCGCTTGCGTCGAACGCTTCGAGTTCAATTCTTTTGTTCTGACCACGTGACTGAGCGTTAAGATGGCGTCATTCCCGTACATTTGAATATTTCTACTAACTTGGCTAGGGGTCACCGGATTCAAGCGAAATAGATGCCCGGGTGTCGCTACTGTGCGGAACGCCGGGATGACACGGTGGAGCCCACAGTCGAGGTGTGCCCTGCTTGGGCGGAGCATGGCCGTACCCTCGTGGGAGCGATAGGCGGTGGAGACAAAAAAGATTCAGTTTACTAATTGATTATTTCTGACGGCACGGTTAGCGTAGCGCAGCGCAGACACAATTTTTTTTTGCGTTTTCGAAAAATCTTCCGAGACTCCATTCCGGAATTCAAATATTTACATAGGTAATTTATACAGAACCCTCAGGGTGCAAGTCCGACGCACACTCGCACAACTTTTTGATTCAAAAAAATATAGGTTACTAATATATTGGGTATTTCCATAAAAATGTTATCTATTTTAATTAAATAGGTATATAATAAATTAAATATATAACGCGTTTTATTGTATGTTAATATATGGATATCTATTCATACAACAAATTAACTGTGCTAAACACGAGTATATTTAAATACGCAGTTGTTACAAGACATTTAGACATGACTGGCCTGTTGGTATAGTGGTTAGTGGCCCTGACTGCTATGCCGGAGGTCGTTGGTTTGATTTGAATGTTTGAGGAAACGACCAATTTCGAACCGTGCACTAGCTTCTGACGTTTTATAAGTGCCCTTGTAGGCCTATATGAAATAAAATATTTTGACTTTGACTTTGACTTTGATTCCCACCCAGGACAAATGTTTGTGTGATGAGCAGGATTATTTGTTATGTTTCTGGGCGTAATTTATCTATAATATACATGTATTTAGAAATATATTAGTATATTTATCAGTTGTCTAGTACTCATAACACAAGCTCTGCTTAGCTTGAGACTAGATGGCGTTGTGTGATAGTTGTGGGATATTATATTATAGTGGAATGGAATATTATATTATTAGTAGTAGTATCTTTATTCATAAAACACTATAAATTGTGTCGAACAGATTGTTAACATAAATGTCCTAAAACTAGATTAAATTATATTCTCAAATAAAAAAAATCATTAAATTGGATTGTCATAACTTTCACATACTTATACACTATAACAAAAATAATAAAAGATTCTCATTAATGTTAAAATTATTATAAACTAGCTTCTGCCAGTGACTTCGTACGCGGATCCTGTTGCTTATGCCAGCGACATTCAGTGTTATAAACGTAAGAGTAGACAAAAATAAACAGAAAGCTCAGAACTGCTAAGCTATCGGGAGTTACACGTGTTATTGTGAGTTAACCATAAAAGATAGATGTATGCTGTCGTGGGACGTTTTTTATATAATTTTGGGAGAACATTTCCGTTATACATGTTTTCTGTGTAGCTTTAACCATTAAGGCTGCAAACGCCACGGAAGCTTAAAAAATGGAGTAATTTCTCCCGTTTTCCCAACATTTCCCTTCACTGCTCTGCTCCTATTGATCGTAGCGTGAAGAAAAGTATACTATAACCTGCCCAGGAGTATGAAGAATGATTGTACCAAGTTTCGTTAAAATCTATCGAGTAGTTTTTGTTTCTATAAAGAACATACAGACAGACAGGCAGACAGACAAAAATTTTACTGTTTGCATTTTTAGCATCAGTATCAATCACTAATCACCCCCTGATAGTTATTTTGGAAATATATTTCATGTACAGAATTGACCTCTCTACAGATTTATTATAAGTATAGATATAATTGAAATTACAAATTCAAAATACATTATACAAATTAGAGGTCACCGACTGAGTATAAACACTTGTCTAAAAGAATTATTCTACAAAGATATATAAAAATCAGCCATAAAAATGTATGTTAAGTAAGTCCTATTTTTAGTTCCGTTTCTCACCTCGTACCTGCCCAACTGCCCCAAGGAGGCACTCCACAAGCATACATGTATTCAAAGCACATGCAATGCTACAGACAGACAGCTCTGAGATCTTGGACTAACAGCTGAAATTACTGGGCCGTAACAATTACCGTGACATTTTGCACGCGGTTTTCTTTTATGACGTAAGCGAGCACTAAGAAAGCATGTTCTAATATTCAACTTTTGAGGGAGTTAAAGCTTGTATGGAGGAACCTAGTTTCATGCGGGCGAAATAGTTGGCTAAGACTAGTATACCTATTATAAGATTGTTTAAGAAATATTTATACAAGATGTAACATTAAATGCGTAAAACCTGAAATTAGTTTGTTCAGAATAACGAGCAGAATCTATTAAACCACTTTTTAATATAAGTCACATTTTTCAAAATCTTCATTAAAAACTTCGACCTGTCTATTTATGAATAGCTCAAGCCATCACGTGCGCAAACTCACTGAAATAGGTAAAAAAACACAAATAGTTGTAATCCAATCAAATTTTCTCATACACGGTTAATAAAATGTCTTATTTCAATGCAGATATGGTTGGTTGTTAACCTTTAATTTTTTTTAATGATTTTTTTCTTACATAATTAGGTCAATCGAATTAAAAATCATTTGGGGTGTCTGAGGTTATGCGTATTTAACGTTACACGTTGTAAATATCATCATCATCATCATCATAACAGCCGAAAGACGTCCACTGCTGGACATAGGCCTCCCCCAAGCGTCGACACAACGAGCGGTCCTGTGCGCCACGCATCCATCGGATTCCCGCGACCCTGACCAGGTCGTCGGTCCACCTTGTTGTAAATATACTTTCAATATATTTATACGAAATCAAGAATTATAAATTATGTATAGAAGAATTAATAAGCTAAATAATAATAGGTACTAATTAAACTACTGGTATTAGCAGAGGTTGACTCTAGGCAGTAGTAATTATTTTCTAATTAGGAGTGTTCATTTTCTATTTGTTTTACCGTTATAGTAATACAAATTAGTGGTTATACCGTATTTTTGTTTTGAGGTGGGAAATCATCAAATATTTTCTTTTGCTTTAGGGTGGAGCGAGAAGGCGTGTCAGATTTCACACTTTTGCTTAAGGGTGGAGTGACAAGGCGTCTTTACAAGCTTTTATTTATTTTCACCTGTCCCGATGTTTGTCTATAAAATCTTGTAAATTAAATTTGATCCACTTCCCGGTTACCGAATGAGCTGAAATTTTGCCTGCATGTGTAAATCAGACGACAATGTAAAATTATTATGACATGGAAGTGATTTGATGATGGAACCGGAAGGTGGCTATAGGAACTTGCTAGTTAAACGACACAACCCCATCGAGTTTGAGCTTGTATGATTGTATAGGACGTGTATTTATTATATAGGTATACCGTGCTATAAACGCTTGCTATGAAAAAAAATATTTCCATTGAAAGTTTGTTTTACTGACTAAACCTATATTCCTTTATTTGACCTTTTCGTTTTATGGCTACGGTAACTCTTTTAAAGGTTCCCGCAGCCTTAGCAGGCATCGGCCCTACTAGGTTTCTTTAATTTTGCTGAAATTCTAATAACATATAGCATAGCATAATCGGTCGTTGTGGCGACGCTTGGGGGAGGCCTATGTCTAGCAGTGGACGTCTTTCGGCTGATATGGTGATGATGATGATGATAGCGTAATCAACCTTATAATGTTCTCACTGCTGGAACTCAGGCCTCCTCTCTAGGAGAGGTAATGGGCCGTAATCCGCCACGCGGGCCCAGAACGGGTCAGTGAATATCACATGTCTTCGAAGTTTTGGTTCTAGGACATGTCGGTTTCTTTTATCGTTTTAAAAGTAGTGGTGATGCAATAAATTATACAAAGTAATGTACCTGGGTGGGTTTGAACCTGCGACCTACAACTCGTAAGTCAGGGCCGTTACCACTCGGCCACCACAGCTCTTATCCTAATAATATGTGATTATGAGAAGATTTTGCATACAAATTTTATCTAGTCCGGTTTATCATTGGTTGCTGCAACCGTGTTACAACTAAACTCAGTAAATAGCTGACTATCACAATAACAGCTTAAGTAAACACCATCTACATAATACAGTCTACCTATCTAGTATATATTATAAGATACAGTAGCAGTTGCAGCAACCGAGGAGCACAGGTGTTCGCAGTGAAACACGGACACCATTAGCGAATGATTAATACTGAAGCTATGTACCGCACGTAGGTCAATGTGTGGTCACAGTAGTAGCGGAGAGATACGTACTGGTATACATCCTAAGAAGATTTTTGTTAGGATTCCACCTCGCTTACCATCAGGTGAGATAGTGGTCAAACGTGAGCCTATACATTATAAAAAATAAAAAGGGACCCTTATAGGATCACTTTGTTGTCCGTCTGTCTATTATAACCCAGTTTATCTCAGGAACGCGAGTAGGTATCGAGTTGAAATTAAAACGTACTCAGGTATGCGGTTCCTTAAAGTTGTAAAAAAAATAAAATTCTGAGTTAATGAAAAAAAAAACGATACGGCCGTTTATGTAGCAAAAAACGTATATTTCGACAGTCTCAAGGGAATTAAAATTCATATTCCTACTTCCCGTTAACCTAGAATCTTGAAATTTGACATGAAGCAAGGTGTCATAATACAAATATATGAAAAAATCTGAAAACTGTTTTGTAGTTACGTCATAGTAACTCATAATATGATTTAAAAGAGTGTCCATGCAGTTTCTAGCACATTCTTCTCTATAATAGATCTAGGCTTTGGAACGTGCAAATTAGCTTCACTTTTTGACTGACCGACATTTTGACATATCAAAAGTGCCCATAATTGGTCTATTTGAAATAAACGTTTCTGATTTCTGATTTGAAAACATGAAAATGGAAAAAAAAGAATAAAGATTAAATTTTTTACGACATTAATTTTACTTGGTGGCTTTTTTTCCAAAAAGTCGGACGATCCTCCAAAGCAAACCTTTACAAGACAATTCACAGTATATGAAAATGTGCGAAGCTACGCCTTTAAATGTCTTAAAACCATGGAATGTAAATTGTCATTATGGTTCCTAAAGTAAAAACGTTCAGTTAAATAATTAAACATAGCTTAATTATTTAATCAGATGCTATCCCGCGAACACTCGCACCCCACCTCACTCAGTATAAATGGGACTTAATTCAACGCGGAGCAGCGCCACCTTATAACTATTTCATGTATGCCTGTTTTGGTACAAAGTGCCCATTGAACGTGATTATCGCGTACACTAATCCATTGCCGGTTTTATGCAGAACCTGAATTATTTATATCATATTTACTGAGCGTTGATCATGAAGCCGTGTTAAACATCGAGTTTAAAGGCATTTTCTGGGTAATATACATTTCGTTGGTTGTGTGTCGCCTATACAGGGTGAATTTTTGTAATGGGGTTTTAAGGGCCGCTTATGTGGCAATGAACGTACCTATAGGTATTTCGACTCAAGGGTACCAAAATTCATAGGGTACTTCCCGTTGACTTAGAATCCTGAAATTCAGCATGAAGTGAGGTCTCATAGCACAATTATAAATGTTAAAACTGTAAATTTGTAGTTACTTACCAAAAAAAATTTTTCTTTTTGGAAAAATATTCGTAACTCAACGTCGTTTGCGTCATCACTTAATAATCCACTGCTGGTTTTATTCGACACCTAAATAATTCAACAATGTAGGTATACATCATCAGCCGATATACGTCCACTGTTGGACGTAGGCCTCTCCCAAGCGTCGCCACAACGAACGTTCCTGTGTTTCTCGCAACATTCACCAGGACATCGGTCCACCTTGTAGGAGGCCTTCCAACGCAGCATCTTCCGGTACGCGGTCGAAACTCCAGAACTTTTCGGCCCCAACGGCCATCTGTTCTGAGAGCAATGCCCTGCTTATAGGTATACATAATATTTTGTATTTACCGAGCGTTACTCGCGGTTGTTTGATCGCATTGCACGTTATGTTTACCTACATTGTGTTATATTTGTGAACGGGTGATGAATGTTTAATTGAATTATAATACGTATTCATTGCGTAAGGTGGTGTAATTAAATTATTAGTTAATTTATAATTGAAAACTTTCACACCCTAATGAACCCTAGTAGTAATGGGTTTGTTTTACAATTAAACAGTTTGGATTTTTGAGATAAAGCAGCTAAGGCAGGTACCTAACCCGTGGTTGGTACTTACATGAAAACGATCTTAGAAGATTGTCCATGAATTTTTGAGAAATACCTATTGATTCCTTGAGAACTGCTCCAATTAATTAAACAGGCCTTTCATATTTTTGAAATTATAGAGCTTTTCTTATCTAATTCTTCCTCATGAATCAATCAGTCTGCTGATGAAAGTTTCATGTAAATCCTTTCAATAGTTTGGGGATCGGTAAACATTAGTTGGGGATTTGGCAATAAGAATATGTATATACAGAATACAAAATGTGCGGAAAAACTGTTTTTGGGATCGGTAGTTTCTCTTTTAAAATTAAAATTATGTCGTTTCTAAATATTTTTGGAACGTATTAGAAACAATAGATTGGCATCAGAAAAAAATGTTTGTATAATTTTTGATGATCTGATACATTCATAAAACTTTGTTATAAAATATATTCTTGTTCTCGTTTTTTTTCTTTTTAATTAATTGATAGCCATCTAAGATAATTTTTTTGTAGTCAGTCAATGTTATAGACAGGGCTTAAAACTCTTATCCCATCTTAGAAATCCAAACTATATTGGTGCTATCAAATTAAACATTATTATTACACCAATTAATGATTGTATCTTCCATTACTCATTACTAGCTTCTGCACTAGCTTCTGACGTTTTATAAGTGCCCTTGTAGGCCTATATGAAATAAAATATTTTGACTTTATTTTGACTTTCACTCATTAACTGAGAAAATATTGATTTAAGCTACCAACGCAACATTATTATCATTGCTTATCATTAGACACGCAAAAACATCTCCTATGTCACATTCAAATAGATACTATTACAGGAAGTTATTTCATAATTTTATCTAAAATTTACACAGAGATTGGAGTAGCTACCGTGGCCAATGTAACTTAAGCTCTCAGGTGAGATCCCTTGAGAGAGATGAAAGCTCAAAGTAGACTGGTAATTAATCATTCATGAAGGACTTTGCATCAAAATCAGGCTCTGTAACGCAATATTCTCAGTGATATATTAAAACTCAAACTAGCTGTAATAATTACGTAAGTAATTACATTCTTGGTGAACGTAATTACTCTAGTTGGAAAATAAGTCTATAATTACAATATTAATTTGTAAAACAAAGATGCCTGACGTAAATATTCATGTTGTGGACAAAACTGGTGCGTATTTAAAAAAATACTATTTGTTTTATAGTTTTGTGTTAGTCACACACTCCGATTGTTTCCACACGTGGCTCAGTGAGACGCGCAGCAAATCGTATGGGCCTAGCAGGGTCGAAGCCTGGGGCGTTATGCGAAATTGTACCCCGCGATCCCGGAATGCAGGCAAATATTTCCATCTTTGCCTTGGTTCCAGGACCAGTACTAGTAACACGTTGTACAGACTGAAATATTTGTCTGTAATAACAGTCGGAGTGTGTTTTTTTAGGTAAATCATCATCCAATGACTTTTCCCGATCTGGAGCGGAGTAAGAGGGTACGCACTTTTACTGACTAAAAACCATCGGCGTTCCTTCAGTTGCTCTTTGTGGTCGAGTTCCAACAATTTAGCAGAATTATTTTATGAATGGCCTGTTTGTTTAGTGGTAAATATGCGCCTATGTCACTCAGGAATAAAGCAGCTTGCTATCGGTGAAAAATAACAATCGGACCAGTACTTTTAGAGATTACCTCCTTCAAACAGTAAAACAAACTTTACCCCTTTATAGTAATTAGTATAGGTTAACTCGTCGGATTCGCACATGAAGGGTTTCACTACTGTCCCTAGCAACAAAACCATAGAAAAATCATGTTTATTGTATGGGAGCCCCACTTAAATATTATCTATCTAGTCTTGTCATGATGACCATAGAACAGTGGTTCCCAAACTTATTTTGTCTACTGCCCACTTTGAGAATAAATATTTTTTAGCGCCCCCATTTTTTCACTTATTTAAAAACCACTATAACTTCAAATTAAATTAATTAATTATTGTGACCTAGATATGTATATTATGTATATTAACGGGTCTTTCTGGGTCTCTTCCCGCCCCCCTTGAGACCTGCAGCGCCCACAAGGGGGCGTTATCGCCCACTTTGGGAAAGACTGCCCTAGAACATTTTAAAATACATACCTATCTGTGTTGACGCAGTGATCTATTGCTGACCGTTTCTGGTCAAATGCTTTAATACAATCAAAATAAAATTCAATAGATAATGTCTGTAAGTAATTTAGTAACAACCATGAAAGATATTAAATATTTATCCATTAGCTACCCAACAAACTAAAACAGTACCTAGCAACAGACTGGCAAAGCATTTTAGGGATCAACCGGGTAGCCCATCGCTCATCATAATCCCTTCTTTGGTCCATATCCAACCTTATGTAAGGGTCAACCTTATATAAAATTTAGTCCAACGTTACGTTATTATGGACCCCAGCTTTGGCTAGTAGAGTAGCAAGAAGATTATAGATGTTTATCCTATACGTACGGAAAATGAGCGGATTTTCGACTTAAATTACGATTTTTACTATACACTTTTTATGTAGCTCGAAGAGTCGACAAACTTAAGTGGCAATGGGCAGGGCACATTGCACGCAGAACAGATGGTTGATGGGGACGAAAAGTTCTGGAGTGGGAACCACACACTGGAAGACGCAGCGTTGGAAGGCCTCCAACAATGTGGACCGACGATCTGGTCAGGGACGCGGGAATCCGATGGATGCGTGACGCACAGGACCGGTCGTTGCGGGGGCAGCTATGTCCAGCAGTGGACGTCTTTCGGCTGATATGATGATGATGACTTTTTATTTAATAATTGCATGTATGTGGCCACAACCATGAACAAGTAAAACTGGCCAGATTGTTATAAACGTTAGTTTAATAATATGTCAATCCTCATTTGGCCTACTTTCTTTAGACCTTTTATTATCATAGCGAGGATTGACATATCATCAAATCTTAACCTTTAAACGATCTGGCTAGTTATCTTATGCTATCCAACCCTATCCTATCCTATCCCTTCTTATCCTATCCTATCTTATTCTATCCTATCCTATCCCTTCATATCCCATCTTATTCTATATTATTTTATCCTATCCTATCCTATCTTATCCTATCCTATCTTACCCTATCCTATCCTATCATAAATCTTAATCTATCCTATCTTATGCTATTCTATTCATGTTGTGTATTAATTTGTTCATCTTATTTGCAGAACCAGTAACTCCTATGCAAGAAATCAACAAGGCCTACGAAGTATGCAAATTCGGATGGTTCCACGTGAAGTTACTATTTGTGACGTTTTTTGGTGCTATTGCTAGTATTCTGGTTACAAATACCACTTCGTACATATTGCCAATCGCTGAATGTGACCTCAACATGAATCTCGAGCAAAAAGGACTTCTGACTGCCATGCCTTATTTTGGTAAGTGAACTAGATTATGCTTCACTAGCTTTTGCCCGCGGTTTCGCCCTACATAAAATATAGCCTGTGTCATTCAAGAATAAAGCAGCTTTCTATCGGTGAAAAAATTTTAGCAATCGGACCAGTACTTTCAGAGATTACCTTCTACAAACAGTAGTCGTGTAGATTAGATTTAGTTTTTGTAAAATCCGAAACACGTGACTAATATTTTTGTGTAAAGAATTTATATACAAAATTTCATAACTGTACCATGAAAAATCATAAAGCTTGTTATGTCAGCAAAAAACCCAGTCACCAATCCAGGCGACTGAGAGTTTGTTTTGCACTTGCACCCACCTGTTTACTGGCTCCTAATGCCCACTATGACCTACCGTGACCTGTGAGTTACTTAGTTTCGGTGGTGTCCAAATTGTGACCTTTTATAAATATTTATTTTTTATAAAAAAATTGTTAAAATCAGAGGAGCGAAGATTTTGTTGGTACAGCCTCGCATCACTCCTGTGGACTTACTGAGTAATACCCACCTATCCACGACTCCATCGGTTTAGGTAGTTCACTAAATGTGGTAGCGTCTTACACCAGTTAGTTTGGCGGAATATAAATAAATATGTTAAGTAAGGATACCCTGGCGCTGGGTAGGCTGGTTCTAAACAAAAATTTGATGAAGGTGGACTGTCTTCTTATCTTGATGAGGTATGAGATGGCTTAGTCATACATGACCTTGCGAACGCAGCTCTTGAACGACGAAAGTAGGTTGGGCTTAACTAGGAAGAATTGGTGCTAGGAACGCGCACTAACCTTGATTTTGTCCGTCGATACGAGCCTCGTTCAGTCTGGAACCACTGCACGTATACAGCACGCACTTCTCTTCAATATTCTTTAACACTAGCCAGGCTACAACGCTTGTACCAGTTCACAAATCGAAGATATGTAAGAAAAAAATAGGCACTAATTGTTGGCGTCACACATCGCGTAAAGGATTTTTAAAATCTTCATAGAATGTTCGCGACTGACATGTGAAAGAGCAAAAGCATCAATCAGAGCGCGCGTGGGAGTAGGATGGAGCGTAGGTGGGGAATGCATTCTCGTTCGCAAGCACGTATATCTACCTTCCATTTTGAATTGTAAAAGTTACGAAACCCAACAAAATGTAAACAATTTTATCATGTCTTTTATCGAAAAAATTGTCTAATAAATATATCTAAAAATGTTTACAATTAGGTTTTTACCTAAACGGATGTTAGGTAATTTAAATATTTTTTTTGTGTCTTTTTAATGATATTTTTAATTCATGAATCCCCAAGCGACCACCGGTGGCCGCGCATCTATTGTCTTACTATTGTGTCTCTAATTGACGGTATCTGAAGGGTTAAAATAAACTTTAGTTAACTGCCTAAACCGATGGAGTACAGGCACTAAATAGATAGGTACAGAAGTCAATCTCATGTATGTACTTTATACCTACGCTCGGTGGACGCACACTAATGAACGTTTGAGCCGAAACTGTTCGACGAGCGGGCCGAGGCGCTCCGAGATATCGTGTCCGTGAGCGGTGTCTATGTGTGCGTTGCTCGAGCGCGCTTTGTATGTAGATTGACTTCTGTACCTATATATTTTGTGGTATAGGTATGTTCTTTCATTTGCCATTTGCATTCTAGGAACATGGTTACTCTTTCATCACTTTTCTTTAGGAAGATTTTGATTAGCTAGAACGAAGCTATTCAAAATCTTTCTAACGATAATTTTTAATGTTTATTTCTTTTGCAGGTATGTTCATATCAACAATAATTGCAGGTTTCCTAATAGACACATTTGGAAGGATACTTTTTCTGAGGATCGGTTTTGGAGGAATATTCCTATGTACATTATTTTCTGCCACCAGCCAGACGTATGAGATGTTGGCAGCTGCTAAATTCTGCGAAGGTATTCTGTGAGTTATCTTTTATTGTGAGCAATTTTGTAAAATTTATAATGAGGGGTATAAAAGCAAAAACGCCACTGTCCAAAAACAATATTTAGCGAAAATGAAGAAAAATGTCTCTGGCCTATATGGATATAGAGTAAACTAAATTAAAATATTTTTTTAATTCAGAATTTTTAAATAAAAAAATAATAATATTAGGGAAACTATATTGATATACGACAAGTTAGCTAATAACTGAAAGTTTAGACTAGACAGTGTCAATTTTGCATCTCAATGATGGACAGTAGCAGGTTTGCACTTAAAGTTCTGGACACATTTGCACCTAACTTAGTTTATGAAATGGATGTGAAGAGCAACGACTTCCCTACAAAATGAATTCGACGCCATCTTAGAAATGACATGGCCGACGTCTTATGATTGGTCCGCTTGGACAATGGCGCTTTTGCATTTGATTGGTGAAGGACAGTGTCAATTTTTGCTTCTCACTCCAAACTTCAAACTCAATTTTCTATGGGACAGTGTGAACATTGCTTCTGAACTAGCTAATACACCAAAATGATTTCAATAAAACTTAATAGATGGCATTCATAGTTAAATTCTGACGAAAATGGACAGTGGCGTTTTTGCTTCTATACCCCTCAAATGTAAGGTGTAAACACCTCTTGCATATTTGCCGTTGCTAGCGTTGATAGCGACAAAATGATAAACTTGATTGAACAATTTTTTTTTCAGGAGACGAAAAAAATTATCGGCCTCGCCATAGGCCGATTATTTTTTTCGTTTCCTGAAAAAAAAATTGTGGTGTGCTGTTCAATTTCGTCTACTGAGCAATCCCTTAAAGTTTGCGGAGGGCTGTCCCTTACAGCTTGTATAAACAATGCGTAAGCGGAGCGCATCTCTGCAGGCCTAGCCAATTTACGACCGTTTCGATTCCATTCTCCTTTGTCGACCACGCCTCCGATTCATTTGTTCTGACGTCATCTTAACGCTCTGTCACGTGGCTTGAACAAAGGAATAGATGGCGTGGTCAACTCGAGGTAATCGACGAAAGAGAATTGACACGAAACGGTTGTAACTTGGTTAGATGGGCAGATGCGTTGGGAGTGCGGCCGTTCAGTATGCTGATGATGATAGTCGACAGGCTCGACTGTCCTTAAGTAGACTTCCGTAAGGCGCAGCATTGACTTACAAGTACCTACAGTCGTCGGTTGTGATTGTAACTGTGAGTGTATGAAATATTTGAATGTTGTTTGTTTGTTAATGAATTTGTACTATTTATAATCATTATAGTCTTAGTTACTTGCGTAAAAAAATATTATCATTTAATCGAATTACAGTCTAAGCTATAGAATTCTAGATGATTTTCTGTTTCATGCTTGCGTGTAATCCGTTAATAAGCTCCAACGTACCTGGAAAAAAGGAAATACATAAAATTAGAAGATATAACACAACACTCATAATATGCAGATGTCAAAGTTAAATAAATGATAGAGCTGTAATTTTCTCTTTAAATAATCAGTTACTGCTATAATTGTAGATACTGTAACTGTCCCTTTACAGAGCAAATGACTTTAATCATAATTATCTACCTCCCCGTTAATCAACCAAATTGTTAATTTGTTTACCCCAAAAACGCAATTAACAGAGATTAACTCGTCTGGCCATGTTAAGAGCCTCAGCTGAACCCTTAAATTTAAAGGAGCGTGAAGATAAAATGAGGCTGCCGACTTGACACCCTAGCACCATAATAATCCCCCCCTCTGACGGATTCACCAGACCGTTGCGATAAGCAGTCGACTCAGTATTTTTCTTCCATTCCCACTTTGTTTTTAAAACTGGAATTTTTAAGTGGAAACTTTATTTAACACGCCACTACCCACAAGTTTAAAGTAAATTTCAAATTGAATGATAAGGAATATCACGACGGAGCAGTGTTTTTCATGCTGGTTGAAAAATTACGGGATTTGTGTACTGTTTGAAATTAAAACTTCTATGCGAAAAATTTGAGCCAGCGTAGCTTTCGTTCTTTTTTGCAAAACTCTTGGGTTATACGTGAATTTTCAACTAGGTTCGTCGTTTCTAATTAAAATCGGTAATTGGGCCAGCAGCAATTTGGTTATTTAGGGTGAAAAAGATTGCGTTAAAAGTCTTACTATTTCGCTGTTCTGTATGACTATATTTCTTTATTTATCAAACATACACTATATTTGCAGGAAACTTAATAACAGTATAGTCAATAGAACAATTTGTTTAACAGTCTGTCTTAGCATGGTCATGTGGAGAGGAGGAATGAAACGCATGTTGCTAAAAATGTTATGAGTTTACATGTGGATGGATGGAGAGGAAGAGGAAGGCCAAAAAAAAGATGGATGGATTGTGTGAGAAGAGATACGAAATAAAAGGGATTTAGTGATGGCGTGACGAGTGAAAGGACAAAATGAAAAGAAAAATACGTGTTGCGCCGACCCCAAATAAAACAGGATAAGAGCAGGATGATAATGACAGTCATAGAACAATACACATACAATTTATTACTAAGCCTATTTTAGCGCTAATATGCTATTGTAATAAAATTAAATTCGCTTAAAGTACAAATTAATAAATCTGACTTGTGGTGTATGAGATTGAGAATGCGAATATGATTTCAGTCATAGTAAAATATGAGTGTACTATTCCATTCTCCACTAAACAATTCACGTTACGTTAAACGGTATTCCCATCATTTAAAGACTCATGCGGACTTATTGCATCACCAGACACATCTATGATTCCAAACTAAACTTCCAATACAATATCGCTCCTACTGCTAGCATCCAAAACTGTAAATAATACAGTATTTGTCCGTACACTTGACTGCATGTTGGTCGCGTGCCCAAAACACTGACAGCATTATTACCTTGGCCCAGGGTATCGTCCTCTATTGCATCTAGTTGTGATATATTGGATTTCTCCAATTTTGGCGTTTGGTGTTTAGTACTTGTTTAGTATTCTGGTGCTGGATTCAGGTGGGTGAGTTCAGCGTTGTTTGTGTGTTAGCCCTGAGTTGAAATTTGGATTAGCTTGCGACATTATTTTGGTAAAATGTTCTAGCTTTAGCTCTGTGAAAATCATGTACTGACGATATTGCGGTTGGTTGCTTTTCGAACTGAACTGATGTCAGTACATTGTAACTTAGTGTCTTCTTTGTTATAACTATAACGTTGTAGTAGGTGAATAAAAACAATTTTTTCCCTTATGAATTTGACACTGTCATGTGTCTGTGAACAATATCAATTTTGTATGACCATAATAAAATTATTTACCTGAATCTTCCTTTTGATATACCAACGCTATCATAAAAATCGTAGATATTATCGACAAAGGATATGAAGTATACTTGAATTAATTTCGAGACTCTAAGAAAAATCTTATAAAAAGTAGACCTCTTTCGATAAGTGCCCTAGAAGGTAGATTTGAAAATGAAACATAAGGAATTAAAGCCATCAATTTTTAATTAAGAATTTACGGAAATTTTTAGAGATAGTAATTGTAACAAAATATTTTATCTTGAACATATTCATTTGATAAAACAAACAAATAAATAGTTGTAATCATTAATTACTAAAGAAAATATGTATAAAATAAAGCTGTAAATAAACAAACAGAGTAGTTTTATTAATTAAACGACAAAGCTAATGAGGACAGGAAATAAAACAACTCTAATGGAACTGTATGTACAACAGACTGCAAATTTAGTCCCATTAGAGTTGTTTTTTGAAACCGGGAATGTATGCATAATTTCATTTTACCGTATTTGTAAATTTACTATTTTAATTTATTCACTGTGAGCAGAAAAATAACAGAGATTAAAATGACTTTTAACAATATACAAAAATAACACAATTGTAGGTTTTTGTTAGTAAAAGTCTAACAGCGCTCTCACTTCACTCAAAGTAGCGGGTTATTTGATGATTTCCAATTCTAAATAAAAATGATTTGGTTACTTATACTGTATATCAATTATTGAGGATTAATGACGTCGTTCCACCCACTGCTAAATTTAGGTCTCCATTCTCTCTCTTTCTTATTAAATTATTTATCTTCATCATCATTTTTCTTACTTTCATCCCTATTTAATTTGGGATTAGTGCAACAGGTCTTCCTTTTTTATACTTTTATGGTTTTCAAGTTTATTTGTTTTGTCATCAAATACAATCTTTGCTTTTAGGTTCGCAACATCATTAGCAGCTATATCATCTCTAACGTCAGAATTCTGTCACACCACAGTACGAGATCGCGTGATGATAATCCAATCTTCATACGCTGCTCTCATACAGATTTTATCACCAGCTATGGCATGGGCTATACTTATTCAGGACTGGAGAGCAAGCTTCTTCGATGGGCGTTTTGGTGAGTAAGTTGATGTTATTATTTCTTATAATGTTTTGTTTTTGTATTACACAAGTTGTTTCAATATTTTCTCATCACAATATCACCTGTTATATGTCCATTTATAAGATACTCGATGATGCTTTGATCAAACTGGCTTTTACTCACAAATTTTCTAATAGTTTTTGGCGTATTGGATGAAACTAACCTATTTATATGTAGATATTTTTTAGCGAATGGTATTTGTAAAGATGCTTTTGACAATGTAATTATAATCACACTGATTGAATCTCCAAGGCTAAGCCATGCTTGTTGGGTCAGTCTTAAGGGTGATCCTCTTAACATACGGAAATTTCTTTGTACCTCAGAAAGAACTTCAAGCTCTTAATCCTTGTGTGTTGTGTGTGAAGTGTCATTTGTAGATCATTGACAGTTCTTACGGATTGTGAAAAAATCTGACACCAATAGTCTTCTACTCAATAGGTGTAGCTCTTTTGTCAACCACATCATCGCTTACTACAGATGAGATAGTTGTCGAACACAAACCGGTACATAATAAAAATATTTATTTCTATAAATATATTATTCTATTCCACTTCTACTTAAACTTTGTCTATTTCAGTACTTAATATTTGGAATTTTTATCTCCTCGCCATGTCTCTGTGGTCTTTGGGCGCCTTCCTATTGTACTTATTATTACCAGAAAGTCCAAAATACCTAGTGACACAGAAAAGATACGTGGAAGCAAGAAATATTTTGATCCAAGTATATACACAAAACACTGGAAAACCTGCCGACACATTTCCGGTGAGAATATTGCATTTTTTATCAGAATTTTTGATGTTCTAGACTGATCTGGGAATACCTTTACCCATTTACCTATTTCTTATTCAAAAACGAGCTCGCCTGGTTTACAAAACGTTGATAAAATTGTTAGTTTGAATGTGTTTTTATAATAAAAGTGACTTCGCATTAGAAATGAATGTTTTTTGTGACGTGACCTTTTAAGTTTAAGACTTTTCTATACCTACTAGCTTTTGCCCGCGCAGCTTCGCTCCCGCTCTTCCCTACTACGCTCTACTATACCCTACTCTACCCTACTCTACCCTACTCTACCCTACTTTACCCTACTCTACCCTACTCTACCCTACTCTACCCTACTCTACCCTACTCTACCCTACTCTACCCTACTCTACCCTACTCTACCCTACTCTACCCTACTCTACCCTACTCTACCCTACTCTACCCTACTCTACCCTACTCTACCCTACTCTACCCTACTCTACCCTACTCTACCCTACTCTACCCTACTCTACCCTACTCTACCCTACTCTACCCTACTCTACCCTACTCTACCCTACTCTACCCTACTCTACCCTACTCTACCCTACTCTACCCTACTTTACCCTACTCTAAACTACTCTACCCTACCCTATCCTACTCTACCTTACTCTACGCTACTCTACTCTACACTACTCTACACTACTCTACCCTACTCTACCTTACTCTACGCTACTCTACCCTACCCTACCTTACTCTACACTACTATACCCTACCAAACTTCACATAAACCATCTCCTAATTAGTCCGAACAAAGCCTAAACATGTGGTTTGGATAGGTGAGCCCGTTCTTGAGTTATAAAATAACAACGAAAAGTGGCATTGATTTTTATATATATAGAAGATGTATCTAATCCTATTAAAAAGAGCATATTATACAACATTAGTTTTAGTATTATGCGAAACCCGATACATATGTCTGGTATTTTTATGTAAATAATCTATGTATATTTCATAACTGTCAGCAAAAATACATAGTCACTGGGCCATCCAGGTGACTGAGGGGTTGTTTTGCACTTAAACCCAGCTACGCGCTAGCTCTATGCGCGCATTGAGTTAGCGCATATCTCTCTAGCTAATGCCCGCTATGACCTGCTGCGATCTTTTTTGTACTTAGTGTCAGTGGTGTCCAATATGTGACCTTTTTAAATATTATTGGGAAAAAAGTAAAAATTATTGGAATTAAATCAGTTACCGATTCTGAAGAAAGTATATGCTGGTTTTGCATATTCTAAAAATAATGTTGTTTTATATGCTCCATTTATTAGGATTACTCCATTTAATAGGTACAGAAAAGTCTTAAACTTAACCCTTCAGATACCGTCAATTAGAGACACAATAGTAAGACAATAGATGCGCGGCCACCGGTGGTCGCTTGGGGATTCATGAATTAAAAGGTCACGTCTCAAAACACAAGCAAAAAAAGAAATTTCGATATCACTTGTTGTGATCGAACTTATTTTCTCTACTTTGTCATTTTATGTTTGTAATTAAAGCATACTAAAAGAATTGAATTACAAAATCTTTAAATTGTCTAAATGCTGTGTTTTTTGACAATGAAGCAATTTTTGCTTTATTCATGTTGACAATCAATGCCCAAGACTTAACCTATATTCCGAGTACATTTGAAGGAACTCCACTTGACCCACTAAGCATAACAATGGAAAAATCATCGAAATTAAATTATTATAATATGCTATACAACGTGTAACGTTAAATGCGCAAAACCTGTAAATAGTTTGATCAGAATAACGAGCAGAATCAATTAACCCTTCAGATACCGTCAATTAGAGACACAATAGTAAGACAATAGATGCGCGGCCACCGGTGGTCGCTTGGGGATTCATGAATTAAACCACTTTTTAATATAGGTTACATTTTTAAAAAAAATCTTTATTTAAAATGTCGCCCTGTCTAATTATGAATAAGTCAAACTATAACGTGCGCAAACCCGCCGAAATAGGTAAACAAACACAAATAGTTGTAGTCCAATCAAATTTTCTCATACTCGGGATAATGAAAGTTCTTATTTCAATGCAGATATTAATTTTAAACAAACTAAGATTGCACAATTTTTATTTTTAATGATTTTTTTCTCACTGTATTAGGTCAATCAAATTAATAATCATTTGGGGTGTCTGAAGTTTTGCACATTTAACGTTACACGTTGTGTATGTCAATTTGATCATTCGAGGAGGAGTTTGGAATTTATCTTTTTTCTTCTTTTTTAGTTTCCACATATATTTGAAAAAGAGATTAAGGAACTAGATTCGAAAAATACTAATAAAGGAGATACTAAAGAGACGCTTCAAGTCCAAATTATAGCCGGTCTCAGAAATATGAAACCATTATTCGCTAGACCACTATTTGGCAACGTAACATTCATTGGATTTGTCCAATTTATTACTTTGGGAACGTATGTATAGCTTTTTTCATTAATATGTTATTTTTATTTAAATTTAGATTAAAGAAGATATTTTAAATTGTTACGTAATACAAAATGGTATGCCAAATGACATTGTTTTAAATTCATGGGATTGAAAGATCTTTTCTTTTAAGAAGAAACCAGAGATGCTTTAGAAAAGGATGTGATGTGGAATCCATCCATCTGATGGAAATAGCTCACCCTCACTATAGACTCACTACACACCACACTACGGATTTACTAATCCTATATATTGTGTAAGATATGGAACTACTGATATTCTTATTTTTCTGGGGGTGGGCGTTGCTAGCAGTGCCTTAGTTTCAAACTATTGCAGTTATCATTGTGCATAAATAAATTGTTAAATGTGTTTTTAGTTCCAAATAAAGATTTTTATTATTATATTTCTATTTTGGCGTTTACGGTGCAACCGCACAAACTGCAAGTCAGCCTTTTCGCCTCACATTCAATTTACTTTATAATAATCGGGTTAAGGGCAGGAAGAAGATGAAATCAGTTTGCGTCGAGCCAACTAACCGGGCGATCTTATTACGGCCCACAAGGGCTACGCGTCACGATTTTCACAAACATCAGTTCATTAGCTATTTTAACTATTACTTTTGGAACAATAGAGTTTTTTAAATTATTTTACCAATTTATAATCTATTCCATCCACATCATTTAAAAGTAGTGTGTGATCTGAAGAAGATGCCAGATAACTGTGGAATAAAGTACATTGACCTTTTCCTAATATCTCGGCGTAGGTACCCAAAAAAACCATAATGAATTGATTTCCATTACTAGATCATGTCCGAAGGCATTAAGTCCGCCTTTGTACAACTTTGTGCATAAAGATTTAAATAAATAAATAAATCATGTAAAGGATCAAGATACATATCGATTTAAGACAGCTTTATGTCTTTATTTCCGTTTTTGAAATTAAGATTGTCAACAAATGTAGGAGGGACCTTACTGTCCTCGCACACGGGCCTCAAACAAACGTCGCCACGAAAAAACGCTAGAAGCGGCCACAAAAGAAGCTAGAAGCCGCCGCAAAAAAACAGTTGAAGCGCGCAACAGCTTGTGTCAGGAGAAGCTTGAAGCGGCTTCAACCGTTTTTTTGTGGAAGCAACGCCGCACACGAGCCACGAAAAAAGGCCGCCTCAAAAAGAAGCTTGAAGCAGCGTTTTTTTGAGGCCCGTGTGCGGGGACACTTAGCAAGAGATCATGCATGGTGTTTATAGGTTTCCTTTTAATTTTAACACCGTTTATGCTTTATAGTTTCTCTGAAACGCCGTTTCAAAGAATTTTAATGTTAGGTACAAAGAGGGTATTAACCCCATTTTTACGTGGATTTCTTTTATTTTCTCACTCTAATTTTCCACGAGACTCAAAGGGTTATTTCGGCTGATTCAACCCATTTGATGTCGTTCGCGTTATTTTTTTCGTCTAAGCCTTCATCAAAACGTTTAAAAGCTCTAAAAATTCGACCCACTACCAAGCTACTAAAAGAAACTTTGTTAGCAGAGATAATTTTGGATTTACCGATATTGTTATGAATTTATTAGTAGTTTTATTTGTACAAAACATTTTATAGAAATTGATTGAATAAAAACTTTATGCCTTAAAACAGAAGGTACAAAATTGCCTGGTGACAATAGTAACGACAATTTCTATACGATATTACTGGCTAGATAAAACTGGACTGATAAAGGAATTGTATTTTTTAGACACAACGTTATCAGGCTGTGGTTCCCACAATTATCCACGATTGTAGAACATTACAATTTCAATGGGAATGACAATTTGTGTGACCTATTGGATACCTATACGGGGACTTTGAAAGCCAAAAGTGCTTCTAATGCCACATCTGGAGTTTGTATTCCGGTAAGTCATATTTTGTTCATTTATTTCTCCTACAAGGTGGACCAATCACCTGGTGAAGGTTGCGGGAATCTAAGGGAGTGGGACGCACAGGATCGCTCATTTTGGCGGCGACACTTGGGAGGCCTATGTCCAAGCTATTGCTGCTATTAGCTGAAATGATGATGATGATATTTTATTTCTTTACATCTACACTCTACATCTTATCTCTGAAAGTACAGGTCCGATTGTGAATTTTTTTTCAGTGATAGAAATCTGCTTTATTCTTGAGTGACATACAAGCTATATTTTATGTATACAGGCGAAACCTCGGACAAAAGCTAGTAAATTAATATTAAGACCTACTCCACGGACGCGTACCCTCATAGACGCGTAGCTGTATTCTTCGTTATATGCTTTAAAAATAAGATTTGAAAATAAAAATTGACTTTAAATTAAACTTAAAACCCACAGTTATAAGTCAAACAACTTTCCCCAACTATCGGAAAGAACTAAAAAAACAGCTTTTCATATCTTTGAAAACAGCTTGAAACTAAGTAATTTATCTCCAGCGAATATGAAGACAGTGATATATGATTGTAGAAACTTCGGCCTGCAGTTTTACTCACTCTGAAATCGATGATGGGTGCCTCTTGAGACCCAAATTGAGTTCCGGCGAAAAATAACCTACTCAGTCCCCTCCATGATTTATCTTCGTATAATGTTTCACTGAAATCAGCCGAGGCATTCTCATGAAATTGGGTAACAAACGAACTGTTTTAAATTTGTTTTGTAAAGGAGAGGCTGTGTGGTTCTCAATTTCAAAAACCGCCTCGTAACTTAGAGGGCTTTTGTAAGGGAAGCCTGAAAATTAGAATGTAACTTATATACCGTTTACAAATGGTTCACAAAGGTTTGTGGTATGTGTACTTCACTAAATAAGTCGTTTCGAGAACATGTTTTGTTAACAATTAAATAAGAAGGACCGGTTTTGTCAAAATATAAAACTACTAGCTTTCCGCCCACGGCTTCGCCCGCGTGGACTACAGTTTATATCGCGCGGGCAGAGACCCGTGCTCAGCAGTGGAATTATAGGTAGCCTATGTGTTATTCCAGTGTCTCTTCTACCTACCTACCAATTTTTTTCTAAATCCGTTCAGTAGTTTTTGCGTGAAAGCGTAAAAGACAGACAGACAGACAGACAGAGTTACTTTCGCATTTATAATATTAGTAGGGATTAGTAGGGACTAGCAGATTCGGCAAACGTTGTTTTGAGATAAAATGGTTGGTGGAAGTAGGAGGATAAGTAGCTTATGATCTATACTTAGATCATAAGCTACTGAAAATAACATAAAAATCGGTTGAAAAGATTCATAAGATGACTGGCCTGTTGGTCTTGTGGTTAGTGGCTTTAACTGCTATGCCTGAGGTCGTGGGTTCGATTCTCACCCAGGACAGATGTTTATGTGATGAGCGTGATAATTTGTTGTGTCTTGGTGTAATTTATACTATTTAGAAATATATAGATAAGTACTTATGTTTGTCAGTTGTCTAGTACACATAACAAAAGTTCTGCTTAGCTTGGGACTAGTCGGCGTTGTGTGGTAGTTGTGGAATATTTTTATTATAGATAGGTATGTCCTTTGCGCTCCAGAGCCACAGTAACTCTTTGAAACAATCCCACAGTGATTGCATCGCTTCCCTAGTTACAAAATCATTATAATGTTATACAGGCAAAACACTCAATCAACCAATCAATTTGCCTGCTGCGATCTTCCCGTCCGATATAATTTAGGTATAGTCAAGGCCAGAGTGTATTGACTCCTAATAAACTAGTGCGCTTTACCATCAACAATTGCATTGCTGCTTACTATTAGGTGGAAACGCAGTAAAGCGCTAGTTTATAGAAATAAAAAAAAACGGCTGTTCAGATTTAAGGCTTATAGTCCCTTTAATATCTGGTCGGAATTAAATGAACACAATACTCGTACCCGCCTAGGCGACAGTATGAGTATCTGTGCATTTAATTTTGGTCAGCTGCGCCTGGATAAAACCCTGCTGACCTTTAAATCCATTTTCTTTGCAAAATATTGATTGATTTACACGATCACTTTAAAGAATATTTTTTAACGATCAATTTTTGTGTGAATAAATGTTTCTAAAGAAAAATGAATCTTTATCAAAGGAGTACCTAGGGAAAAGTTGCGAAATGACTAAATACTTTTTTAAGACAAAATTATTGATTGCACGATAAAACTAATAGTTGATAATGTTGTTTATGATTCTATAATAAATATTAACAATTTTCAAACCTATTAACTTGGCCGTTACTGAAGAGTAAAACTTCAGAAAGGAAATGTTTTATGGCACTTCTAGGGCGCTTGGGTCCAAGCTTGGCACACGGGTAAACCATGTCTTATTAAAACACATCGGATACTTTTTATCCCAAAAGTATCTATACTAATATTATAAAGAAGTAAAATTTGTAAGTTTGTAAGTTTGTAAGTTTGTATGTTTGTAAGTTTGTATGTAGGGGGTAATCTCTGGAAGTATTGGTCCGATTGCTAAAATTTTTTCACCGATAGAAAGCTGCTTTATTCCTGAGTGACATAGGCTATATTTTATGTACGCGGGCGAAGCCGCTGGCAAAAGCTAGTATTTTCTATTTTCACGCGAGTAAAACCGCTATATTAAAACAAAGATGTCGCCAAAATTGTGTAATGCAATTAATCACCTACTATCTTTTTAATTTGTCCCAGATCACTTTAGTTTTTTGGGTCACACACCAGCACCACTATTCCTCGTTGTCAGTTTTTGCTGTGTATCTTTAATTAACAAAGTGATACGTAAGTTTAAAGCTAACCCATCCAATTAAGGCAAATGTGCTTTGCTAATAGCTTCCCCGCAATAATTCGACGTAGTTTAGTTTGGAACTACACACAACCCTTCGTATTGCGGTCTTAGTTCTGAAACCGCAATGGTTTCCATTATTTATTGTGGCATTGCCTTTATTAATATCAATTTTGAACTTCAAAAAGGTTCTTTTAGTAAATAACTGATTATAATAATAGCATAGTCGGCCTTATAATGTTCCCACTGCTGGGACTTAGGCCTCCTCTTTAAGAGAGGGAATGGGCAGTAATCCACCACGCGGATCTAGTGCAGGTTGGTAGATAGTATCACATGTCTTTGAATTATTGGTTCTAGGACATGCCAATTTCCTCAGTATATTTTTCTTCACTGTTTGAGGGTTGAGAGCAGTGGTGATGAAATAAATTACACAAAGTAACGCGCCTGGGTCTGAACCCGCGAACTACAAAGCAACCTACGACTCGTGCGTAAGTCGGAGCCGTTACCACTCGGCCCTGAACCCTTAGCCAAGTTGCTAATCTGCAATAGCTAACGCTAGTAGAAAGCTTCAAATGTACGGGAATTATGTCATCTCAACGCTCAGTCACGTGGTCAGAACAAAAGAATTGGCGACAAGGACAACTTGAAGCGTTCGACGGAAGCGAAACGGTTGTAACTTGGCTAGGGGGGCTGATCATCATTTTGATGGCGCTAGTATAAACCTTTATTTAGTTTAATAACAGGTTTGGTTCTCTTTTACCACCAAAGTGATCACTGATCATTTATTCCGTGAATGTTGTCATGTATAGCATATAATTAGGGCAATTGTCTGTCCTTCCGATTGGCGATAACATCAGTTAATATACTAAAAGCTAAAGATTTCGTTATTATTATTATCTCTTTATTTATTTTGTACACATATTGATTACATTTTTAAATATTTCAAAAATAAAAATAAAACATTTAAAAATATAAAAAACAGTATCCCACCGGTATCGGGAACAGGGTCCAAGCTACCGGCGGTCAGGGCTCCAGAGAAAGGAACCTCCTGACTATACGAGCCGTGTCCAGGAGTACCGCTTTCTGGATCAAGCCCTTGATCCAGCCGCCTAACGAGAACCTCCTAAGGTGTTGGTCGAGGCTCTTGGCAATTAAGCCATTACCCGACACGACTATCGGTACAATGATCGCAGTGTCCACATCCCACATGTCGACAACCTCGCGAGCCAAGTCAATATACTTAATTTGTTTATCTTTCTCGGCTCTCACGAGGTTCTCGTCATGTGGAATGGAAACATCAACAATCACTGCACGCCTCTCACTTCGGTCCACCACCACTATATCAGGCTTATTAGCTATAATAGTCCTGTCAGTGATGATGGACCGGTCCCAGTACAAAGTGATATGGCCATTATCAAGAACTGGGTCGGGCTCATACCTGTAGTATGGCACTTCTGATTCTACAAGAGAGTACTTCAGAGCAAGTTGCTGATGTATAATCCTGGCTACTAGGTTGTGCCTATGCAAGTATTCTCCGTTAGCGAGACGAGAACAACCAGAGATAATGTGACGAATTGATTCTCCCGGACGGTGACATGCCCGACAGATGTCAACCGTGCCGTCCTTCACAATAAATCTCCGGTAGTTATTCGTCATGATAACTTCGTCCATAATTGCACAGACAAAGCCTTCGGTTTCCCCAAAGAGGTCACCGAAACGCAGCCAGGCTACGGACGCCAATTGGTCTACATCGGGCCCATGAAGGGCCCGGAAAAAGCGTCCGTGAAGCTCTTTGCTCTGCCATACTTCCCTGCGATCGTTAGTGTCAAGCACTATAGGTTTGCGCCAGTTCTCGTTAGCCAGGGCGAGCGGGGTGAGTCCCTTGTCCACTGCCACTACATCTCGATGCATACCCACGTCGGCAGCTAGGAAATATTCCCTGAGGCTGCATACCTCGCGGTTGTGTAGGGTCTTAGCATTTAAAAAGCCTCGACCCCCACACTTCCGCGGGATATACAGTCTTATTATTATTATTATTATGTAACTAGTTGTTATTTTCGAATATACGTTCGAATTTGACATCAATAAATTTATTATCAAACATATTTCTTTACCGGTAGTGTATTGATATACTCGTCGAAAATTATACGATGGAAATTCAAACTCAAAATATTTAATTTCAAATAAGCCTGTGGGTAGGTTTAATTGAAATTAAATATTTTGAGTACCTACTTATGAAACGTCAGAAGATGTACATGGTTTCACTTGATTGTTTTCTATAGAGTAGAACAAGCAAAAAGCTCTACGATTATGCTTTCATAAAATTATTGAGTTTTACAATATTTCTATATTATTTTTTATGTTATGTTATGACAGGATAGTGTAGATCAGTGAACATACATATTAATAAGGTATCAAATAAGTAAACAAAAAAACAGATCAAAATAGAAAATAAACCTACGAGTCCTTGGAGTCAACAATGTTCTCACATTTACATTATAAAACAAAATAAATGATATAAAAACGCCTGATAATAAAAGGCAAAATATCTAATCAACAAAAATAAATCACTTATAAAGGAAAAATAACAAAATACGTGACGTCTATTTAGCTAGATATTGTAATGTAGGTAGATAATTTTTAAAAGCATTTTAAGCATGCCTATATTCTTGAAACCACTACGGTCAGGACCAAGCGTTTCGCCTCGTCGTTTATACCACGTACATTGAGGGACTGGAACAATGTACTTGCTGCAGTCTTCCCATCCAATTATAATAATTTAGGTGTCTTCAAGACAAGAGTGAATAGGCTCTTAATAAACTAGTGCGCTTCACCATCAACGATTGCATTGCTGCTTACCATCAGGTCGGATCACAGTCGAACACTAGTTTTATTATTATTTTTGAAGGTAAGGGGCTATGCATCTCCCGTAGTGTAGGAGATGTAGTCACGCGACCTAAAAGATCTATTGTGACTCGCCACCTTGTTAGAGTAACTCTTTTAGCCGGGAGGCTTCCAGGAAGTCTAGAATAGCTTTAAGAGTTTTAATCTCCTCCGGGCGAATAATGAGTCGGCCCAGATGGATACTCCGTTTGTGGACAAGGGCACTAGTTTATATAAATTAAAAAAAAATGGCGTTTGAGATTCCAATAAACACAACATCTTACGTTGATTTTAGTAGCTGCGGAATTAATCTATTGTTTTTTCAACAGCATGTAAGCGGCGCAGAAACCTATATCAACAGCATAATCATTGGTTGCATAAGTCTGTTACCCTACTTCGTTAGCGGAGTTGTCGTCAACAAAGTCGGAAAGAAAGTCATCCTCTTAATAGGAGGAGTCATAGCCACAGCATCCTTGCTTGGATTGAGGTGGTCGAATTCGAAGACCATGATGGTGGCGCTCTTTTCTGTGAATATAGCAGTTACGCAGACAATGAAAAGTTTAGTACAAGTCGTGTTAATTGATGTCGTCCCAACTGCTATAAGGTGAGTAGCTTTTATAATGCCTTGTGCTATTTTATGTAAGTTTATATTTACTGTTTCTTTGCAAAAAAGGGATGGAGCTATTCTGTTTAGGTTGCTGCATCTTTTTCATGCAGTGAAACATCAATATCTCCCGGGTATTGTTTATTTCTCTTACGATTCCAGATTTATGTTATTACTTTATACTTACTGCATTTATAGTAATAACTGCAGTTATTACTTTATATTTACCGCATTTAATGCAAATAAATGACTTTGACTTTGATTTACATTACTTATGACACTATAGATCTTTGCATGACACTATTATATCTTTTATTACAAAAGAAGGATACAATTATGCTTTTTTTGTAATAAATATATCATTAAAGAGACTGAAATAGGTATATTCTATGCGAAAATCCTTTACTTTTTGTATTGTTAAAAAGTACCATAATAATATTAAATCATTTAAAAAATACTTATAATCGATACTTTTTATATGGTCCTATTAATAAAGAATGATCAATATCTCTTATCAACCTAGACTATTCAACCAGTGTAGACTACATTAGATTTCATTTTACCCTAATAATTACCCAAGTCATTTGACTTTTTAGACACACTCATCGCCTACCAAATAGAGTCAATCGGCATCCTAAATCGACAATGAGCATGAAAGAGCATGAGCAAAGAGACAAAATATACATTGTGTCTCTTTCATGCTCTATTAACCTTACAACAACCATGCATTCTGTACCCCTAGTCAAGTTGCTAATCTGCAATAGTTAACGCTTGTAGAAAGCTTCAAATATACGGGAACGACGCGGACGTCGCCTCAACGCTCAGTCCCGTGGACAGAACAAAAGAATTGGCGGCAAGGTCAACTCAAAGAGTTCGGCGCAAGCAAAACGGTTGTAACTTGGCTAGGGGGGCTGTTTTCTAAATCTCTGTTTATTAAAATCATTATTTGGATTAGTAATCACCAGATTTTTTTTTCTTATCCACCAGGGGCCTGGCTTTATCCGTGGTGATGCTGATTGCTCGAATGGGTACTCTGGTCAGCAACGTGGCCTTCCCTATCCTGCTAGCAATGGGATGCTCCATACCTTTCTATACGATGGCCTCCATGATGGCGTGTAAGTATACCTTTACTTTTATTCATAGGAGCTTTGCTGTTTATCTTGTGATCAAGTAGTTCTACGTCTTCTGGATTGTCATAATTTACTGACTATTGGAGTGAGGAAACCGGCATGTCTTAGAACCAAAAATTCGAAGACATGTGACATCCACCAACATCACTGAACCCGCGTGGTGAATTACGGCAAATTCCTTCTTCTGAGAGTAGGCCTGAGTCCCAGCAGTGGGAACATTAAAAAGGCTGATGATGATGATGATGACTGATTATTTGTTTACGGTTTACTTTTGTGATGTCGTGAAGGCTCTGAAACGTGGTTACTCATATAATGGGCCTCATCAAAAGGTTCAAAGTCAACCAAAAGGCAAATGGTATATAGGGCTTTGCTCGGAGTGGGTCTTGTGTGATTGCAGCAGAAATGAAGATATCTACTGGAGAACCAAGGTAATTTTAACCGACGTAGCCCGAAGAATCGCCAAACTTAAATGGCAGTAGGCAGGGCACATTGCTTAACGAACAGATGGTCGATACGGACGAAAGGTATAAGAGTGGCGACCACGCACCGGAAGACACAACGTTAGAAGTTCTTCTACAAAGTGGACCGATGACTTGTTAAGGGTCGTGAAAATCCGATAGATGCCAGCCACACAGGAAATGTTATGATGATACTTGAGGGAGGCCTACGTCCAACAGTGGACGTCTTTTGGTTGAAATAATGATAATGGATATTCTAAGTCGTAACGTAATAAATATAAACTTTCTTTCTTTTCTAATTTAACTGCATTGTTGATTAAATAACTCAAACGAAAAGCTGTGTAGACCAACAAAATACAATAAAACACTTCATAACATTTTGCACAGCAGGTCTTTTACGAGCTTAAAATAAACACATTACCCGAGCACTTCATCAGCTGTCCTTAATATAAGCTAGCTCACAAGTCCGTGCAAAATATTTTCTAACCAGAAGCTGGGCCATCTAAGTGCTTATTTTGCATCGTGATATTACGTCACATTTTGCGAAGCCGGAGAGCCGCATTTTGGTCACTACCTACGACGACGATGCGGCGTGTCTGGTTCCAATTACGTATAAATCTGGATTGGATCACTACGTTCTCAGGCAAAATCCTAATTTGTGAGATTGGGGATCGGAAAATTTATTTAGTTGAATACTTATTCACATTTAAAAAGTTCTGTCCGAATATTCTAATACACGAGTATTATATCAAGCAAAAAAAGATTGCATGTAGCTGAGATGAGAATGTTAAGATGGATGTGTGGTGTGACGAGAATGGATAAAGTCAGAAATGAGTATATTAGGGGAAGTTTGAAAGTGTCGCCATTAACTGAAATATTGAAAGGAAACCATTTGTCTTGGTATGGTCATGTAAAGAGGAGGGATGAAACGCATGCTGCTAAAAGAGTTATCAGTTTACAAGTGGATGGATGGAGAGGGAGAGGGAGGCCAAAGAAAAGATGTATTGCGTGAGAAGTGATATGAATCAAAAGGGAGTTAGTGATAGCGTGACGAGCGACAGGACAGAATGGAAGAAAAAAAAACGTGTTGCGCCGACCCCAAATAAAACGGGATAAGGGCAGGAAGATGATGATGATTTATTCACATTTAAAAAGTTCTGTCCTGAATATTCTATTATACGAGTCAAGCGTGCTCAGAAATATTTTGAACCGTATACCTAATAATAAAATTCCAGGTAACATAAGGAAATATTCTGTGTTCTCGATATTTCTGAGAATAACATACACTAAGTTATGTAGAACATTTAATAAATAAAAGTTGTGCTTTTTATGTCAAAGTTCATTTATGACAAGCTGTGCTTCTGCTTAATTCATGAATCCTCAAGCGACCACCGGTGGCCGCGCATCTATTGTCTTACTATTGTGTCTCTAATTGACGGTATCTGAAGGGTAAAATACTTACTACTATTACTATCCTTCCTCACCCCATATTTTTATTTGAAAATTTATAAAGCAGATCAAAGTTTGCCGAGTCAGATTGGTCTTCGATGTGCTTAATTCATCTCGTCTTGATCACAAAGATCAACTATACAAGAATCTCCAACAATTGAAAATCAGTTTTACTAATAACATGATTTTATTTGTTTCAGTTGTGGTGTTCCTGACAATATTCCTGCCAAAGAAGAAAGAGTAAAGAAAAATGATTAGATGCAATAGAGGACGTACTTAATAGGCATAATAAACTTAATTGTTATTGTTGACATTTTGTTGTTTTATTTTAGTAATTTCGGTTTCAAGTTCAAGTCATCAAATAAGTTCTTTCGCTCTAGGTAGAGCGAGATAAAGCGTAAATTTCTTTCTAACTCAAATCCACCTCTATTCCTTAGAATAGAATAGTATTTATTCGGAGCCAGCAACACAATATACCACTAGTTGTCCTTCAGTTGTCCTTTTCGTTCCAGGGTAGCAGAGCTTGTGTTATGGGTACTAAACAACTGATTAACATACTTATATATTTCTAAATACATACATATTATAGATAAATTACACCCAGACACAGAACAAATGATCATGCTCATCACATAAACATTTGTCCTGGATAGGAATCGAACCAACGACCTCAGCATAGCAGTCAGGGTCACTAATAGCAACATGCCAGTCAAAAATGTCAAAAATGTAATATTAAATCGACTTCTACTACTTACCAATGTTTTCAATACTGTAAAAGATTTACTTGGTCCTATTGAGAGTGTCGTTACAAATGTATTGAACATTAAGGATACCAGCTCCCCCTAGCCAAGTTACAACCGTTTCTCTTGCGTCAAACGCCTCGAGTTTGCTACGCCCCATGATTCTTTTGTTCTGACCACGTGACTGAGCGTTGAGATGACGTCATTCTCGTACATTTGAAGTTTTCTACTAGTGTTAACGATTGCAGACTATAATTATATCAACTTGGCTAGGGGTACAGAACAGTATGGTGCAGAATTGTCCAAAAGAGTAACCGTAGTAACGGAAGAAACTCAGGTTTTTTTTAGATGGGAAAATTATCCAATGACATCTTGCCCTTTTGAGCGGAGAAGAACGGTGTGTCAGACTTTTAGTGGCGAAAAACCCACCACACATTTAGCCACCTGGACAGCTCTCGTTGGCAGTTAGTAAAAGTCTGTCACTCCTTCTTACTCCACCTAGAGCGGGAGAAGTCATACCGTTTCCCAACTCAAAGAAAAAAAAGGAAAAAATACCAAAAACAAAAGGTTTATATCAAACATAATTTATTTTCAGGCGTGATAAATTAATTGCCACTCCATTAAAACTTACGAGCAATATCGCAAAACAAATTTATCTCAACTGCATTTATTTTCTCTTTTAAACGCGATAACGTAGTACAAAGGCGAACTTAATGCCATAGGCATTCTCTCCTGGCCTATCTTGCTATTGTTATTCCTGGAAAACCTATTATCGCGATATCTGATTGAGTGTCCACTGTAAAACAATGAAACAGCACAGGGATGCTGTCCAAGCGATATAGGTATAAATATATTGTAAAATGTATTGTGATCAACTGAATGGATTAAATGGAATCTCGAAAAAATAGGGCAAGACTACTGGTGGATGATAAATAAAATATTATTTATTTTACAAATAGGTTTTAAATTTAAAAAAAAGACTGGCCTGTTGGTCTAGTCGTTAGTGGCCCTGAGTGCTATACCAGCGAGTTTAATTCCCACCAATGACAAATGTTTCTGTGATGAGCATGATCATATGTTCTTTGTTGTGATGTTTATCTGCTTAGATTGAGACTAGACGGCGTTGTGTGATAGGTGTGAAAAAAATAGTAGATTAATTCTGATACAAGTGGAGACAGCATTCGAAAAAGGCACACAATGTTTTTCACGAAGATATAAATAAACGGGGTTTGATGCACGACTCATAACCTGATTCCGCCTAGCCCGTTCTATCATCGGACAACCAGACGTACGGCTATGCGCCACCGGTGCATAGTGGACATCCCACCTACACGCATAAAACGTTTTGGAACACATTCATTATGCGTGCAGCTAAGGAGCGGATATCCTTGTCGGAGTCTGTGTTTCCTGAAAGCTACAACTCGGGAATCTTTAAGTCGAGAGTGAATTTGTTTCTTCTAGGTAAGCGCGTTCCATCGTCGACCACATTGTCGCTTTCCATCAGGTGAGATAGCGGTAAAGCGCAAACCTATGAACAAAAAAAAAACTTACCCACTAACTATTTTTTTTAAATTATTGTCTCTCAAAAACCTGTCAATCAAAGTCGAACGATAGATATAATCATTGTTCACAGCTCCACAAGCGAAAAAGCCTAATTCGTATTTGTAGAGAAATACCACATAAGTAATCGAGACAGCTTAATGTAAGGCGATTATGATTAGCTGAACGATCGAGTGGGCGAGAGTATTATGTACTTCCATGACGAGGAAGTTTGTGAGTGACGTCGTATCAGCGAAGCGTAATTGGCGCAGAATGTTGTGAAATGGAGAACGGTTTTTGTCATTAGTTATTTGTTTTAAGACAATCGTTTTGGCTTGCGTGGGAAAGCCTCCCACAAGATGGACTGTTAACCTGGTGAAGGTCGCAAGAATCCGAAAGTCATAAAACGATGTTAGCGCTTTCAAATTAGCTGCAAGGTACCGCGTGACAGCTGCGAAGCTGGAGCGCTGCTTTGTTATAGACTTTAGTCTTTTTAGCCTTTGTTCTAGGATCCCAGGGTTTTTTTCTGTGGGTTAATCATCTAATGACACCCGGGGCTCTTAGGCGGAGCGGGAGATAGTGTCAGACTTTTACTGACTAAAAACCCACTCCAGTTCCTTCGTTACCTTTCGGAGCTAATGCTGGCCCCAGTAGACTTCGACCCAGCTGGGCCCCTGCCGTTGCGGACAACTTCTTGAGGCGCGCGGGCACAGTGCGCACCGTAGACGACTTGGGCTCAGTCCGAACAGTTACAGGACGGTCGGACAGCCAGCTACCCATTGCTCACCGTCCGCAAGCCCGCGCTTACGGTGGCTGGGAATTGGGTTCGGAATCCTCGCTCCGGACCATGGCCTGTACCAAGGCCCGGCGCGAGAGATCGCCGCCGCCGATTGCACTCACGAGGGCACGGCGATGCTTTGCCCAAGCGGGGCACACCTTTACTGTGTGCTCCAACGTATCCTCCGGACGTTCCGATCAGTAGCGACACCTGAGCGTCACTTCCGCCCAAATCCGGTGCAGGAACTTCCCGAAGGACGCCATGGTTCTCTTTCGCACAACCCATGGCCCCAGTAGGCTTTGACTCTACAGTTTTGGCACTGACATCTCATTAAGGCGCGCGTGGGAAACTACGAGCCTTTGACGACTCGTGTCGGGATTGGCTCAAACGGTTACCGGACGGCGAGGGGAATCCGATGGATGCGAGACCCACATAACCGTTCATTTTGTAATGTGCAACGCGAAGTGAAATATTGCGCGTTTTCTTCATGACTTGGTTAAAACTGGAACTCTAGTATGTAATGTAATAAAACTGAGTCAATAAATGTGTTTCATACTTTATTTACATTTACACTAGTGGCGTGTCACACATTGCGTGTAATAAATTTAATCTGTCTTACTTCACACGAACAGTTTTTTCTTTCATTAATGTCATCATCATCTTCCTACCCTTGTCTCATCTTATTTGGGGTCAGCAATATGTTTTTTTCTTCCATTCTGTCCTGGCACCAGCCACGCTATCACTTTCCTCCTTTCTCTCATATCACTCTCCATCCTGCGAGCAATTTGTCCACTGCCAAATAAGTTTGGCCAAAAGGTTCTGAAGAGGCCGCTGTGCACCAGAACACGCAGTGTTGGAAAGCTTCCCACAAGGTGGACCAATGACCTTGTGAGAAAAAACCTGGTGAGAGTCGAGTCCGACAGATGCGAGACATACAGGACC
The DNA here is from genome assembly GCA_949319445.1 of Mythimna lalbum. NCBI lineage: Eukaryota > Metazoa > Arthropoda > Insecta > Lepidoptera > Noctuidae > Mythimna > Mythimna lalbum. Next base: position 17,813,979 of record OX439360.1, read on the forward strand.
GTTCATTGTGACGACATTTGTGGAAGACCTATCTCTAGCAGTGGCCATCTTTCAGCTGAAATGATGTTGACTCTTCATCCATTCATTTATTATTTTGTATATTTATAATATTAGTATAGATTAATTAGTATGTAGTAGTTAGATGGATAGAGACCATCTAAATGATTGGAATTGATTCAGTTATAATTCTGAACAAACTACATTCAGGTTTCGCATATAATAAAAAGAAGGTTGTATAAAGGTAGGTACTAATAACACTTTTCGTAACATATTATACGTTTCATCCTTCCACTTCACATAACGATACCAAGACAAACTTTCAAACTTCCTCTTTCTTTCATATGAACAGTTTAAAGTAAGAAAAAAATTTACTTACCAGTCAACAAAGTTTGTAGTCAAAGTTTATAGTATGTCGTAAGTAGGTACTCCATATTTGTTGCATTTCTATAAGTTTTTGTCGATTTTTCCTTACTTCGAATATTTTCCACCATCCTATAACCACACGTACAAAAAAGTTTCAGGAACAATTTCGTCTTGCATACAGCTATGGAGAGAAATTTCCTGCCAAAGTTTGTTTCTAAAAGCTACAAACTAGGGTTCTTTAAGTCAAGCCTGAATGGGTTACTTCAAGGCACGCGTGTTCCATAGCAGACCACATCATCGTTTACCATCAGGTGAGATAGTGGTCAAACGCAAATCTAACAATAAAATATAAAGAAACTCCTCACGTGCAAACACCCTAAAGCAAATACCGACGTAAGAACTGCGAACATTCAGTAGCAAAACCAGAAATAGTTAAAACGATAACATTATCTAAAGTTTACACATATACTCGTACTAACCAAGTATCAAGACCTCTTACTCTCTCTCTCCGAACTAAAATCACTAAGCCGCGTGTAAATGGCGAATACGGCGACAGATCAAGACTAATTGGTCGTAGTAGCAAGGTCTTTGTCATCTCAGATAAATTAATTATATTACGTCACATTAAATCATGCTAGGATGTTATTAGACCAGTTACAACTGACATGATAAGTGGGTGTTATGGGACTTTAACTAAGTTATACTTTTTGCTAATCAAAAGAAATAATAGATTTAAGAAAATGAGTGACTTGGATTTACCAGCTTTGGCAGCTAAAGAAAGGGGTGAGTGAAAATTTTCGTTGCTTCACACATCATCATACCATGTTATGTCCACTGTTGGACATAAGCCTTCCCCAAGTGTCACCAGGATGAACGGTCTTGTGCATCCGTTGGATTCCCGCGATCTTCATGTGACCATCGGTACATCTTGTAGGAGGCCTTCCAACGCTTCGGCTTTCGGTAAGCATTTGCCACTCCAGAAACTTAAAGCCCCCAACGGCTATCTATATTGCGTGCCATATGCTCAATGTCACTTAAGTTTGGCGATTCTTAAGCAGGCTATGTTCGTAACCCTGGTTCTACTGCGAATATCTTCATTCCAGCTTCACACGTGCTTTATAAATCTTTGAGAAATTGAAGTTAAAGAAATTGCACGTTTGTCTGTCTCATCAAATTCCTCAGCCTTTTTAATTTCCCACTGCTGGGGCTCAGGTCTCCTCTCTAGGAGAGGGAATGGGCCGTAATCCACTGGCTCAGTGCGGGTTGGTGAATGTCACATGTCTTCGAATATTTGGTTCTAGGGTTCTGGGACGAGCCGGTTTCCTTACGATGTTTTTCTTCACCGTTTAGAAAGCAATGTTGTTGAAATAAATTACTCACCCTAATGTGCCTGGCTTCGAACTTACGACATACAACTCAACACCACTGTCTGTTTCTGTTTGCGTTAAACTCAAAATCTGCTGAACGAATTTTTAGATCAGGTTTTTACCAATAGACAGATTAATTCATGAGAAAGGATTGATAACAAAGCAAAGCTGTAATGGAAAGCTAGTTAATAATAATAATCCGTACAACAATTAATCTCAATTTTCGCTGTCATCGACCAGGGTTTTCCGAAAGGGAGCTCAAGCCCCGGTATGAAGGCTAGAAGGAACAGAGTGGGTTTTTAGTCAGTAAGAGTCTGACACTATTTCCCGCTCTGCCCAAGAGCGGGAGTTGTCATTGGATGATTTTCCACACCATAAAAAAAAAACTTCTAGAAATGAAAACGTTTACTCGGCAACAGAGATTTCACATAAAGTTTTTTATACCTGATTCAAATTAAAACAGGTTGGTACCTGTAATAGCTTGCCTGCTTATCTTATAAATAAGATAAAGGAATTATTTTAGAGATAGTCAATCAAATCAAATAGCTTGTCTGCTGATGTCGCCAATGACATAAAGAAATTATGTTAAAAACAGATATAGAAAATATAGAAACTTAGAAACCCGCTCGGGCGTAGCACCTCCGTGTCCTCGTGGAGGCGATCAGCGGCAGCAAACAGTCACGCCAGGCCCTGGTATATGCCATGGTCTAGAACGAGGAGGAATTGTAGGTGGAAACCTGCTTTTGTGAAGCAGTAATGCATGCGGAGTAATGCACCCTGACCCTGATTTACATAGGTGTGAGCTAGCGGATGACGTGCAATGGGTGGTCCACCGTACAGCAGTCCAGTAATCGTTTAGTCTGATCTCGAGTCATCGACGGCCTCATTTAGCCTCATAAAGATGTCAGCAAAACCTTAGGGGCCCGGCAGTCTATCTAAGCCTACAGGGCCCATGACGAGTCCGAAAGAGACCCAAGGTTCCTAGAACTCAAGGTAAAGAAGTAACATAGGTGTAGTTTCAGTCAGTAAATGTTTGACACGCCCTTCCGCTCCTCCTTAGTAAAAGCATGATTGACGGATGGATGATTGGACCTTAAAAAGCCTCAAGAAGACAATTTCTTTATCAATGCTACTATTTTCTTCAAGAACAATAAAAGAAAAGATACAAAAGACGAAACTGAAAAATCTCACATAGTGGAGACACATGAATTGCTTTTTCTTGTAACCTTAAATTTAGACACATATATCAAAGTGTCGAAATAAGTAGTCTGAGCCATTTTCGACCACTGGGGAGGCTTATTTTAGATACAGCCGACAGCACACGTGATTTAGGAGAAGATATTTTTGTGCAGACTCTGCTAACTTTGCAAAATAGGCTTTTTGCTGTTGAACGACCGAGGATATTGATTTGGGGGTCCAATTCCGGCGAGTTAAGGTTCCACATCATGGGTCATAAAGGCAGCATAAGAATAAGCCTAGGTAGTCTTGTAATGTTCCCACCGCTGGGACCCAAGCCAGAGAGCAGGCTTGGGTCCCAGTGGTGGGAACACAGGAGAGGGAATGAAAAAAACTATTGAGTATGATTAAGACCCGAACTATTTCAGCCTACATCGACTCGTGTACCTATATGTCGCAGCCATCTGGTTAAATTAGCCATCCAATTGGACGCCTAGGGCTTCCAATAACAATAGGGGGTTGGGGGGCACCTTGGCCCCCCCTAGCCAAGTGGTGCTAAAAGCCTTACGACCCATACGAAGCTGGAGTGGGTCCACTCCAGCTTCGTACGACGGGCTGTCGGTAAGGTAGTCACACTAACATTATAAAGGCAGAAGTTTGTGTTTGTGTTTGTATGTATGACTTTCTGTTACTCGTTTATCCCCAAACTGCTGTAGTGACTTGGACAAAATTTGGCACACAGGTAGAATGTATCCTCTAATAGTACAACTGACACTTTTTATCCCGAGAGTCTGTTTCCTTGGGTCAATTTTCTTCTTTTACGTGGGTGAAGCGGCTGACAGCAGCTATTAAATAATGACGACAAAACTATTACAGGCAATCAAATAAATAATATTATATTATGAAGGGACATATAGTGGATGTACAATCACGAGCAATAAGAAATTAATTGCCTGAAGTAATATAGAATAAATTGTCGTACACGTGGATACCTCCTACGCATAAAGTCGTATCATAGTTTTTGAGTAACATTATTATTTCTTGTTATATACAGCATCTGGCACTGTGGCCGGGGAGAAGTACAATGCGGGATTGTCCCGAATGCAGATAATTTCAAAATGTGAAACAAATGCGTCCCGCGTGCGTATTCTACGCATTATTTTTTTTTATTTTTTTTATTGTTGATAGGTTTGCGCTTGACCGCTATCTCACCTGATGGAAAGCGACGATGCGGTCGACGATGAAACGCGCCTACCTAGAAGAAACCTATTTACTCTCGACTTAAAGATTCCTGGGTTGTAGCTATCTGGAAACACAGACTCCGGCAAGGAATTCCACTCCTTAGCTGCATTACCATAAATACTTGTACGAGAAGAACATTTTTTTTATTATTATTGATAGGTTTGCGCTTGACCGCTATCTCACCTGATGGAAAGCGACTATGCGGTCGACGATGGAACGCGCTTACCTAGAAGAAACCTATTCACTCTCGACTTATTTGTGGGGGTAACGCGTGCGGGGTAGTCCCGTATGCATGATCAGAATCACCCGATATTAAATACACCCCTAGTCTTTTTCTTCCTGCCCTTATTCCATATTACTTGTGATCGGCGCAACGCGTCTTTTTCTTCCATTCTGTCCTGTCACCCGTCAAACTATCACTAACTCCCTTTTCTCTCATATCACTCCTCACACAATCCATTCATCTTTTCTTCGGCATTCCTTTCCCTCATATATACTTTTTTAGTAATATGCGCTTCATCCATCCTCTTCACATGACCATACCAGACAACCGACTACCTTTCAACTTTTCAGTCACTGGCGCCACTTTCAAACTTCCTATAATATACTAATTTCTCACTTTATCCATTCTCGTCACACCACACATCAATCTCAACATTCTCATCTCCACTACATGCTATCTTTTTTCATCCTTTTTTTTTTACAGCCCAACACAACAACGAAACACCCTTAGTATACCTGTCATAATATTTGTAACTGTACTTATAACGCCTCTCCTACGTAAAGGGTTTTGGTTATTTAAAGAAACATTCATCACAAAAGAGATTAACCTAACCTACCAGCTACACCTACGCTGAACTGTAACTAATCTACGGATTTGTAGTAAAGGTCGGAATCGTTGAAAGGATTAAGTTTTCACTCTATCTGTAACTAGTTGTCCCCTGCGATTTCACCCACGTCCTAATTTTTTTTTTAGGTGAGAAAATCATCCAATTCCATCTCCCGTTCTTGGGCGGAGCGTGAGGGTTTTAGACTTTTACTGACTAAAAACTCACTCCTGATCCTTTTTTGCCTTCGTCCTAGGGCCCCGGGTTTCACTTGCATACTGCCCATGGTTACACTTTCGCACTACTCGTGGCACGTCCTAAGTAGTTATTTTTATAAGGGTACTTTATGTTACACCAAGATTACCATTTACAATAGTAAACCTTTTAATAAAAATAAAAAAACACAATTGGTGGTCCTATCGAACGTGGCTATTTTTTCCGGGCAACATAGATTGGGCAGAGATTGTCTGGATACAAAATGGGCTTGCACTTGGTGCAATAAATGACCCTGACTGTTGTGCTGGAGGTCGTGGGTACGATTCCTACCCAAGACATAATATTATGTTTATGATATGAGCACGGTCATTATTTCGTTCTGTCTCTGGGTGTATTTTTCTTTAACATGTACCTATATTAAGAAAGTGTAGGTTTGTTGAACAGTTGTCTAGTACTCATAGCACAAGCTTGGCTTAGTTTAGGACTAGATGGCGTTGTGTGAAAGATGTGGAATATTATTACTATGAATTACTCCGTCAATTGCTGGAAATTGCATGACAATTCGTTCAATAGTCCTTGAATTTATCGTGTACATACAGACAGACATGCACGCTGGGGAAGTTTGGTTTGTATAATGTATGGATGTCAGTGTAGATTAGGTATTACTAGTTTCATATTTTGCGTAGGCTTCAAGATCCTCCATAGGAAATAGGGTTACCGGATCAAGAAGTTTACATATAATTTATTATGTATGACGTATTTCGCATCACGCAAGCTCGCTGGGATTTCACGAGCAAAACTGACGAGATTCTGTAGAAAGTTTTCGTTTTTTGTTTAGTTATTTTTCCTACTTTTTAAACATAGGGAGGACACAAATTTTACTTTTTCTTTTTAAGTACATACAACGGCTTCTTTCACTCTTTCATTCCTATAATGCTCTTATTTTATTGTGGTCAGAATGTAAATACTCTTTCGACTATTCTTGGGTGTCACCAAAACCGTGGGGACCAACATGACCAGTGCCCGGTCTCACACTGAAAAGGGAACCGTGGTCCTAGAACGCAAAGAGCTACTGAATAAGCACAAGTGGTTTTTAATCAGACACGTCCTCCTGCTCTACCTAGAGTAGGTGAATTTATTTGATGATATCTGACCTCAAAAAATAGATATTTGGGTTAATATTTTTTTTATTTAAAAATGCACAGGAAACGTCGTCGAAGGCGCATAGTATTAGTACCGAAGGAACCCAGCCGGGTCGAAGCTTACTTGGGTCACGGGTTGTGCGAAAGAGAACCCCTCAAACGAAGGCACAGAAGGAACAAAGGAGTGGGTTTTAGTCATTATAAGACTGATTTGCCCTTTCGCTCCGCAGATTTTAGAGAAAAAAACAAAATGTCTAAATTCTGAACTGATATTTTAATATTCTCATGTCGATTAACATCTATTTTCTCGATGAAAAGGCGAGAAGAAAAACATATTTAAATGTTGGCCGACCACTACCTAAGATGGTACACAAAGGCAGGTCTCAAGACCTTTATAACCTAAAAGCGTCGATTCTTCTTACATTATTTTCTTTGTTGCCACCACAATTTCTAACGCCAACCCATTTTTACTTGTCTGACTTGATTGCTTTCGAAATCGACTCATTTTTTATTCACACACAAAGTTTTTATTATATTACACTATTCATTTGATTTTTTGGCGAGCTAAAGTAAATCTTGAAGGGTGTAACTTGATTTTTTATTAGTGTTCCGCCCCGGTTTTGCACGAGTACAAATTACATACATAAACCTTCCTAATTTATTGTTTTTCTTCAGTAAAAAATGCATCAAAATCGATTGAGTAATTTAGTAGGATTTAGCGAATAAATAGACTGACGCAAATGACATATGAAAGAAAAGGGAACCAGTAATAGCTTGACGGCTAGCTAGCTGCTAGAAGAATAGAACATTATTATTTATAAATGAAATTAAATGAAAATATTATTATTTTTATAAATGTTTTATCATCATCAACTTCACCATTTTATAAAATGGGACAAGAGGAAGAAAACCTCCAATAACCACCAATGACAACCGCCATCCCACCACCATGATAATTACCTTTTTTAATTATATAAACCCGTACTTGACTACGAGCCCGCCTGATGGCAAGCAGCGATACAATCTTTGATGGCGAGGCGCACTGGTTTATTAAGAGCCTATTCACTCTAGCGTTGAAGACACTTAAATTTTAATTGAACGGGAAGACCGCAGCAAGCAAATTGTTCCAGTCCTTCGATGTACGCGGTATAAAAGACGAAGTGAAACGCTTAGTCCGAGCCGTAGAAGTTTCAACCATGTTTGATATCGTCATCCATCATCCATTTCATAATTACCCTTTTCCAAAGAAATTATGATATGGATGGCTTAGTTGAATATCCCGCCTACACGCACAAAACGTTTTGGAAACACATTCATTGTGCGTGCAGCTAAGGAATGGAATTCCTTACCGGAGTCTGTGTTTCCTGATAGCTACAACCCGGGAATCTTTAAGTCGAGAGTGAATAGGTTTCTTCTAGGTAAGCGCGTTCCATCGTCGACCGCATCGTCGCTTTCCATCAGGCGAGATAGCGGTCAAGCGCAAACCTATCAATAATAAAAAAAAAAGCTGAATTCCAGTAATTTAAAAAAAGTAAGCAAAAATTGATAAAAGAGCTAATAAAAAAGCCATATGGAATTTACTCAGTCTTCATACATATTTTTTTACTAAGAAATATAAAAAGTTACGAAAAAAAATTCACATAAAATTGAAAAACACTAAATTCTAAAGGGCAAGTGAGATTGTTTAGCAAAGCAAAAACTAAAAAGCCGTCATTTTGAATGCACCAGCAGGCACAACCAGCTTACTGCAAACACTAGGAATAAAATACAAAACAATACATTGGCTTATCTCGTTGCACGTGAGTGGATATTCAAACCAACGAGCAGTGAGGTGGCTTGAAATTGGACAAAAGCACAGTAATAATAATCTATACGGTATAGTTAGTTTGAAACTAGAACTTAGTTAAATGTTTACATTTCATTTCATTAGTATGAGTGCAGGAGTGTTAAACATGACCTAGAAACAAAAAATTAAAAACTTGTGACATATCTCCGAAACACAGAACAGATGAAAAAAGTTAGAAAGGCCTTGTGGACGGGGTTGGCGCGCCACAAAGTAGGACAATGCTCATAGTTCAACTTCCAATAGCAATCTTGCGATCTAAGTGTGCATGTATTAGTTGCGTAATGCGCGTTCGTATTGGTTTATTGTCTGTAGTGGAATTAAAGGGTGTGAGACAAGCGGCGACACTCGTTGTAGTACAAATCGGAAAGTATTATCTTTCTAACTTCTGTCATTTATGCTGTGGTTCGACCTGTCTGGGTGTTGTGTCCGTCCGATTATTAAGGACAGAGTGAATAGGTTCTTAGGCCTCCCCCACATTAGGCGCGCGCGATCCTCGGGCGTGTGAGGAACGTGAAAGCCGAGAACGAGCGCGCTGCGTAGGCATCGCGTCTTGCCGCCGTGTAAAGTGTGTACAGCGAGCACGCGGTGGAAGGGGTAAGAACGCCACTCGAGCGCCGCATGCGCCCCGCGTGCACTCTCCACACACGCCGCAGGGCAGCAAAACGTGACGCTCACGCAGCGCGCGCGCGGCGTCCGCGCTACTCACACGCCCGAGGATCGCGCACGCCTAATATGGGGTCAGCCTTAATAAACTAGTGCATTTTACCATCAACGATTGAATTGCATAGCTCTGTACCATCAGATGGGATCGCAGTTAAGCACTAGTTTAAATCAATTAAAAAAGAAAATATCAACCCACACCGGGCCTGCTTGGTGGACTAGTATCCACATCTTTTCACTGAATAGATGCCTATGTCTCGGCAGTGAAACTGTTATCTTACAGTGGTTGATACATTGCGTGTCGCTGGTTCGATTTCCACGAGAAACAAATTTTTGTATGACCTATGTCTAAATAGTTGCTAAAATTGATATGGGAATTTACAAAATTGTGAATGTTTCCACGCTTTAAGAGAAATCCCTTGTTTGAAGCAACAAGAAAAGTTTAAAGAAACAAAAAAGTGCTAGAAGTGAAAAGAAAAATAAAAGAAATGAATAAAAACAATACTTTTGATACGTTTAATAAAAATGTCACAGTATAACTTCCCACCTTGACTCTCTTACGGGCATATCCAACCATTCATCAGCTTCATCAATAACATCTCTAAGAATCACTGTAGTTCTCTTAGCTTTCAGCTTAACTTCCTTCCCATATGCCTTCTTATAAGCATCGCACCAGTTAGCATTTTTACTGTTCCTCATCTTCGGAAAATCTCTCTTAAAAAGAAGAGACCACAAGTTATCATGATTTAATAGTTTGTTCAACTTCTTAGAAGATTGTGCCACATTCAATATGTCAGTAAGAGACAAATTCAAAAGAACTTGGAACAATGCGTCATCAGGAAGGCCATATAGATTACTACACGGTTGATTGTGGTAGCTTAATATGCTGTTTCTAACAGGGATAACAATTTTCTCTTTCAACAAATTAATGAGATCTTCCACACGATAAAACGAAGACGGAATGCCTAAGCAAGATGTTGTTAGGTATTCATTAACGTGCAGACATAATGAATGCGTTTCTTTATTAGCGTCTACGATTGCATTAACGAGCATCGTATCATTAAGGGCACAAATTATTATATTAGCAGGAGTCTCTTCATAAGGATACAAAATGACTTGTATATCATAAACTTGACGTTGATCCCTTCTCTTAGCCAATATGTAATCAACAACGTCGATTTCTATGTTCCCGCTTCGAACAAAATCATTTTCTTTGATCACAATGAGGAGCAAAGCGAAGAACAAGTCCCGTTTCAAAGTTTTGGGCTTGATTAACGCCTCTATCAATTCGTTCAGTGTTCGATGGAACTGGGGCGGGAGTGCCTTATTCTTGTTCGGGGCAAGACTACATAACCACTCCATTGTCTTGTGCCTTTTAAGTTTGCCGATGTTTTGATGGCCTATTATAAATTTTCTCTTGCTTTTTTGTGACGCTCCCTCATCCAGGCGTCATCTTGACATTTGCGTTTTTATTGCTATTTGGTTTATGAGGTTTTAGCAGAGATTGATTTATGATTGTAATAAAAACTTTTCTCATTTTTGTTTTTTTGAATAAAACTTTTTGGTATGTCAGGAATTTATATTATGGTTTTAATCAATTGCATAACATAAAATGGCTAAAATGAAATGAAATGAACAAAATGCATGAAACTAACAATGTATATACTTCAGGATACTTTTGAAGTAAATTTAACATTAGAATCAGTTACATAATTGAAATCGCTATTTTTAGGGTTCCCAACTCAAAAGGAAAAAACGGAACCCTTATAGGATCATTTTGTTGTTCGTCCGTCCGTCTGTCTGTCAAGACCCTTTATCTCCAGAACGCGTAAAGGTATCAAGTTGAAATTAAAACCATATACTCAGGTCTGCGGTCCCTTAAAGCTGTGAAAAGAAATCAAACTTCTAAGTAATAATGAATAAAAAAGATACAGCCGTTTATGTCGCTATATTTTGAAACTCTCAAAGCTGGAAATTCCACACTTCGAATCCTGAAATTTGGTACAAAGCAAGGTCTTATAGCACAGATATAGGAATAAATCTAAAACAAGTAAATTTATTGTTACATACGTCAAAAAAAAAAATTTGCAATTCGGAAAAATCTTCGAGACTTCATTTGGGATTGTAGTTTGCACGGAACCCTCAGTGCGCGAGTCCGACTCGCACTTGTCCAGTTTGTTTCTAAATAATTATAATCTATTTCTTTGTAAAGGTACGCTTAGAGTTGAAAAAAATTTAAAGGAGAAAGCGCATAATAATATCTACATGATAAAGACTATCCTAAGAGAAAACTTTTATGTTTCCCCTTCATTTCCTATTACAAGGAAAATATAGTTTCAGCTATTTTCTTAGATGTTTCGTATATTTGCTTCTTATCTTTATTTAGTCGAAGAAAATACAATCTTTCATAATGTTTTCTGATATTGACACAAATATTACTCGGTGATATTATAGCTTCACGAATGGTCTTATGTTTAATATATTCTTGATGTGGTGGGCTTATCGAAATCTTTCCATAAGTCTGAAATCGAATATGGTCTGCTGAATAATATTATGCATTGGTTTACTTACAGGCTAGGATTGTGATTTTGTTTTAAGAGTTCGTGTAAGTAGTCATTTGTTTGGCGTGTAGTTTTACTATAGTTATGGTGAAAGGAGATTTATGAAACAATTGTTAGATATTTACTACCTATTAACATATTTATGAAATACTAGCTTACATTTTGTATATCTTTATACTTTACTCTTTCTGCACCGTTTCTCAACTTAAAAAAAGAATTAGCCTATAGCGGTCTCTAGGGTCCCAATTATCTCTGTACCAAAATTCATTAAAATCGGTTATTCCATTTAGGCTTGAAGACGTAACAAACAAAATCAATTTTGCTTTTATAATATTAGTAAGGATTAGCTTCTGCCAACGGCTTTGTCTGTGCGAATGTAGAAAACACATAGCATAAGTCACTCAATGATAAAGTAGCAATCGACTGGTAAATTACTTTAAAAAAAAAACGGTCCAATCGTTTTTGAGTTTAGTCATTACAAGTAAAAAATATAAAAATACATATATTTCCTTATAAAATGAGAATAGATTGGTATCAGTTATGTTAGTGTCAATAGTCCTAAACGAATAATACAAACATTATTTATATTATGTATGTATTTAGAAATATATAAGTATGTTTATCGGTTGTCTAGTACTCATTATCACAAGCTCTGCTTAGCTTGGGAATAGACGGCGTTGTGTGATAGTTGTGGAATATTATTATTATTATGATTAAGCGTGCAAGATATCTTTTAAATTAGGATCTACAGTAAATTAACGACAAAATTTTATTTTATTTAACAGCGTGCTATTTATAAATATTATTAGTATTAAGAATACTATAAATTGAATGTCAATGATAGAATATTAAAATGTAATCAAGTTCTTAAAATTGCCCACATCATAAATATTTAAATAAGAAATAAGTGTATAACAAGTTATCTATACAGGGTGTAAGGGACAGCCCTCCGCAAACTCTAAAAAAAATCTCGTGGAAGATTGTTCAGTTTTGTCTACTGAACAAGCCCTTAAAGTTTGCGAAGGGCTGTCCCTTACATACACCTTGTATAATAAGTAACTTCTTCAAAACATAAAAATAAAAACAAACATCCGAATTGAGAACCTCCTCCTTTTTTAGAAGTCGGTTAAAAACAAGTTGCACACCTGCTCACCATTAATATAAGTACTAATTTCTCTTAAATACCTATTTTTTTTCCGTGTGACAATCATCCAATGACATTCCTCTTGGGCAGAGCGGGAGATAGGGTCAGACTTTTACTGACTAAATATCCATTCCTGTCTTTCGTTGCCTTTCATATTGGGGCCGAATTTTTCAGCTTATTTATATGTTTATAATTTGGTTCTTGTTTTTTTAATACCTCATACATTATATTTTGAAACTAGAACATGATAGTAAACAATTATAAGCCATATGAAAGTAATTATAAAATACTCATTCTGTTCGAGGACGAGGTAATTATATAAAACTGTAAGTTTTGATTATGTTTGTGACTTGTACTTAGTTATTTGACTTATAATTAAAGTTGACGGATATTTTTGATTAACTTCGTAAGGCCCGACGACCTAATAATGACAAACATATTTAGACATATCGGCCCAAAATACTTTTTAGGATTTCGTATCGCAAAAGGAAATAACGAAACCCATATAGAATCAATTTATTTATTTATTTATTAAAACTTTCTTTCTTTCAGTCCATCCGAAGGTTGTCTGTAAGAGATCGCCATGTGCGATAAGACCGCCCATTGTACACTTTTTTCTTAAAATGTTTGTCCTATATATTTGTTTATGTGGTGTACAATAAAGAATATAATAAATAATAATAATAATAAATAAATAAAACAGTACAAAGGCGGACTTAATGCCTTAGGCATTTTCTACCAGTCGACCTTAGGATGGTGCAGAAATAAAACTTAGTAGGTTCAACAAACAATAAAAAAAGTAAAATAAATATATAACTATATAAATAAAATGAACGACAATTTGTTGTCCGTCTTTCTTTCTGTCAAGACCCTTTATATCGAGAACGCGTGGAAGTATGAGTCGAAATTAAAACTACAAACTTAGTTTGCGGTCCCTTGAAGCTGCGGAAAAGTCTAACTTCTAAGTTAATTAAAAAAATTATGTAGTCGTTTAAGTCACAAAAAACGCATATTTTAACTCTCTCTAGGGAATCAACATTCATTGGGTACTTACCATTGCTCCAGAATTTTGATATTTGGCATAAAGCAAGGTCTTATAGCTCTAAGTATATATACATCTGAAAACCGTTGTTGTTCTGTCACAAAAAAGATGGGATTTGGAAAAAAATTCGAGACTCATTCGGGAATTGAGTTATTTAAAAAGGTACGGAACCCTAAGTGTGTCAGTTCGACTCGCACTTGTCCATTTGGTTTTCAAATCATAAAATTACAGCCCAGTAACCTAAAATTATGACATGATGTTTTAACGTAATTTTTGGTTTAAATAACCTTATTTTTTTACCATTAACATAGGTATTATTTTAATAACTTTTTGCATTAAATAATTAACTTTAGATATAGGAAATACTGCCAAACAGAGAGAATAGATAAATAGATGGATGGGTTAGATGGATGGATGGATGAAGGTAGATATCGAAATTTAGCCAAAAGTAAATTACTATTTATTTGAACAATTTTTTACTACATTAAAGTTCTAGGCTGCAACTAGTTGCACCTATTTTTAGTACATGTAGGACCTAAATTTAGGTCGAGCCTTACAGCGTTAACAGCTTTATACTTAAAAAGTATTCCATTGTTTTCAGCCCAAGCCCGTGAAGAATGGAAGACACCAATGAAAGAAATCGACGCAGCTCTCATTGCCTGTACATTCGGGAGATTCCATATAAAACTCCTGTCTATAGCTTTTGTGGGGTTCCTGGCAGGAATTCTAGCTAGTTCTACTACTGCTTATCTGCTACCAAGTGCAGAATGTGACTTGAAAATGGATTTATTGCAGAAAGGGCTGTTGAATGCTATGCCGTATGTTGGTAAGTTGAAATTCATAAATTAAATTTATTGATGCAGATGGAAATTTAATATTTTTTCCCCTTCAAACTCGTAAAAAAATGTCTAATATTTTTTATATTGTCAACAAAAAATGTAAAGAGCAGTGGTGGCCGAGTGGTAACAGTCCCGACTTACGAGTTGTAGGTCGTAGTTTGAAACCCAGTCAGGCGCTTACTTTGTGTAATTTATTTCATCACTTCTGCTCTCGAAACGGTGAAGGAAAACAACGTGAGAAAACCGGCATGTCCTAGAACCAAAAATTCGAAGACATGTGACATCCCCCAACCCGCACTGGGCCCGCGTGGTGGATTACGGTCCATTCCCTTTCCTAGAGAGGAGGCTTGAGTCCCAGCAGTGGGAACATTAAAAGGCTGATTATGCAAGAAAAAATTAAATATATAAAAATGGTATTATCAAACCAATTATTAAAGAAAGTATTTCCAATATTGCTGGAAATATCTCCAAACTAATGTAACAGGGTAAATTTATAGCACCAAGAGTTATGCTGGCTAATGGAAAAGTAGCACCTGGACGTGAATTTATTGCTGAAGGGACAAGGCCCGAGGTCGAACGTCGAAGGAATAGCATCGTACCGCTGCTAACTCCAGCGATCGATTCGCATGCATGATATATGAAGAGTGAAGAATCGAATGTTCTAAGTCTTGCACCAAAGAAAATTAAAAAAGACAAGACTGATGAGTTAATTGCGGTTATTTGTAGAATTGTGACCGTCCGCAACCAGACGTCGACGGCGCGCACTGTTCCCGCGCGCCTCAACGAGTTGTCAGCAGCAGGAGGGGCCCAGCTGGGTCGAAGCCTACTGGGGACAGGGTTGTCCGAAAGGGAGCTCGTGCCCCGGTATGAAGGCTAGAAGGAACGGCGCGGGGTTTTTAGTCAGTAAGAGTCTGACACTATCTCCCGCTCCACCCAATAGCGGGTCTTGTCATAAGATGATTTTCCCCGTCGGAAAAAAAAAAAAAAAAAATGCCCAGGATGCCGCTGGGACTGGCTCGCACCCTGCGCACCAGCGATGCAAATCTTTTACGCATTAACGCATAGAAGCAATCAATACGCATTTCCGCAAACATCCCAGATGCGCTACAGAAGCGAGGCAGCCATTATAAACAATACATCAACAAAAATTAGCTTAACTTTCATCATTTCAGCCGACAGACGTCCACTGTTGGACATAGGCCTCCCCTAAGTGTCGCCACAATGATCGATCCTGTGCGTCTCGCATCCATCGGTTTCCCGCAACCCTCACCAGGTCATCCGTCCACCTTGTAGGAGGCCTTCCGACGCTGCGTCTTCCAGTACGAGGTCGCCACTCCAGAACCTTTCGGCCCCAACGGCCATCTGTTCTGTGAGCAATGTGCCCTGCCCATTGCCACTTAACTTTATAGCTTAACTTTATAGGATTGAAATCTTCTTCTTCTTTTCGTGTTGATATAATCATCATCATATCAGCCGAAAGACGTCCACTGTTGGACATATGTCTACCCCAAGCGATGCCACAACGACCGGTCCTGTGAGTCATCCATCAGATTCCCGTGACCCTGACCAGGTCATCGGTCCGTGTTGATATACTCTCAGTTACAATTTTTTTTTCGGACCAGTATATGGCAACCTGTCCGGCTCTGTTATTGGCCTCGTATAGATCCTGAAAAGTGTAGGTGGTGGTGCAGGGTGGGCAGCACTACAGGTGATGCATGTCCTGTGCAGCGGCTTCAAACTGGCACTGTGTTAGAAATGGGTCGAGGAAGCCTCATCTGGCCAAATTGTTTTTACAACGGCCAACCTGGATTGAAATCAGTTTTATTGACGATTCTGCCCCCGTGAAATTATTTATTTATTTATTATATTCATTATTGTACACCACATAAACAAAGAAAAATACAGGACAAACATTATTCAAAATAAGTGTACATAGGGCGGTCTTATTGCACAGGGCGATCTCTTACAGACAACCTTTATCTATGAGTTAATACAATTTTTTTTTAGAGCGAACAAAAATCAAATCGGGAGAGACCGTTTCTTATTATTATTAGGTTACTTCTAGGTAAGAGCGCTCCATCGTCGACCGCGGCGTCACTTTCCATCAGGTGAGATAGTCAAGCTAGAACTCAGTCAAGCGCAACCTATCAACAATTAATTCATTAAACCCCAAGCGAACGCCGGCGTTCGCGCACCCATTATCTTTCTATTGTGTCTCTAATTACCACAAGAGTAAAAAAAAAACGATCCTAAAGAAAGAAATCGAGTTTTTTTACAAAAAGATATTACTTACAGAACTAGTAATATTATGTCGCATTGCAGTGAAAATTGATATCCACACTAGTCCATTTAACTGGTTCAGGCTGTAGTTAATCGTTTAAGTGAACTATTCACTATTAACTAACTCGTGTTGGGTTCAAATTCCTTCTCTATACTCTACACCGTAATAGACTCCGGATTTACGAAGTCAGTTTTCAAATAAGTTTATCATCATCATCATATCAGCTAAAAGACGTCTACTGCTGGACATAGACCTTCCTAAGCGTCGCCACAACGACTGATCCTGTGCGTCACGCATCCATTGGATACCTGTGACCCTGGCCAGGTCATGTTTCCACCTTGTGGGAGACTTTCCATCGCTGCATCTTCCGGTATGCAGTTGCCACTACAAATAAGTTCAGTAAACCGTTACTGCCCCCCGAACACGGGCCTTAAAAAAACGCCACTTCAAGTTTCTTTTTGAGGCGGCCTTTTTATGTGGCTCGTGTGCAGCGGTGTCCCCACAAAAAAAAAACGCTTGAAGCCGAACGCTTCAAGCTGTCGCGCACTTTAACTGTTCTTTTGCGGCAGCTTCTAGCTTTTTTTTTGTGGCCGCTTCTAGCTTTTTTTTTGTGGCCGCTTCTAGCGTTTTTTTGTGGCAGCGTTATTTTGAGGCCTGTGTGTGGGATCATTAATATATGACGTAGGTCTTATTGATTAACATTCTGAACTCTGTTCAAAAGTATTTGTTCGCGGTGAGAACTGACTTGCAAATTACCCTACTTGCGTGTCCAGGAACTATTACTTAGATTAACTGACCAGTTAAAACTCACTTATTACTAGCCAGGTTTGTGAAATTACAGCTTTAAAATTCTATTATATATTTTCGTGAACATTCGGACAAGATAATCATTTTACAAAAAATGTGTAAAAGAGAATATTTATATCGGAGCTTTTTAGGAAGAAAAAAAAAAGAAAAAAGACAGAAAGCATGGCACACATTGAACATACATTATGTCTTCTTCTTCTTCCTGCCCTTGTCCCATTTTATTTAGAATCGGCGCAACACGATTTTTTTTCTTCCATTCTACCCTGTCACTCGTCATGCTATCACTAACTTCCTTTTCTTTCATGTCACTCTTCATACCATCTGTCCATCTTTTCTTTGACCTCCCTCTACCTCTCCACCCATCCACATGAAAATACATACATATGTATTGAAAACTTAAATTAAACATAAAAAATAAGCGATTGTTTGTGTTGTTTTCAGGAACACTCTTCTGTAATTAAAAAAAATATATGAAAATCAATGTTACTAATAACTATTATATCAGCAGTTGCATGAATAATAATGTTTTGTAGCTATATTTTTTAGAATGATATTATCATAATTTTATGTATCATTTTGATTATGGAAGAGAAATCATTTCTACAAAAAAAACTCGGTTACAATGTTCTTTTTCAAATAGTGGTCAAACACGAGCCTATCAATAATAGTAAAAAAAATAGGTCAGGTAAATTACCTAACCTTTTTTTTATCGTCTGTCTAAAAAGTCAAACGACTTGGAAATTTTGTATTATACTTATTCATTTAAAAATACTTATATTCGATACTTTTTGTAAAGTTTTTCTATTAGTAAACAATGATCAAGGTCTCTTAATCAACCTTGATTATTGAACCAGTGTTGACTATATCAGATTTCATTTTACACTAATAATTACCCAAGTCGTTTGATTTTTTAGACAGACTTTAGATAGGGTAAATTTACGCTTTTTAATTAGTGACAAAAAGTACTTTCTGCAAAAACGTGAATTGTCGCTTAAGATGTTTTTGCTGAAAAGGCCCTTTAATGTTTCCTTCATCCTTTGACAAAATTGACGGTGGGGGAGAAGGGACCTCGTCAAAGTTGTGATTTGTTGTTCAGTTATATTGTACGATGAATACTGGCTTCGGCTTAGCTTTGTATTGTTGCCTTTTGGTTATTTTAGCAATGATTTATGCTAGATTTAAGCTGAGCCTTGCCAAATCGTATTAGTTAAAGAGAATGTTCTTATGTATTAAAATAATGTAAAGTTTCAAATTTTCGTTTTGAGTTTCTTATTTCGGTTTATTTGCGGATGGCCAATGGAGAGCCATTTTTTTATCCACGTACAATATTATACTATTTTTACTTAATTTATTATGACACCTTTGTTGACTTCTAATTAGAATTAATTCATTTTTTTTTTTAAATATTTATTAAGAAACTTGACTGTACTTTTTATAAAATCTAACTTATTCAATTTTTACCTTATTGATTTCTTATATTTATTTGTTTAATTTTTATCTACCTTAATATTATATTATTTTCTAAATCATCGTCTTTTCATTATTTCGATATCTCCATCGCATGCAATCGCAACATATTTTTTGAGTGCTTTTACATCCAGCGTTTTATTTTGATTATTAATTACACAATTCAAATACATCGGTAAAAAGGCTTTTCATAAATTACTTACATAATTAACAATTATAAAAACGCTTTTCCTGAAAATTTGCCGTCGCGGAGCTCTTTGAACCGAAACCGTGGTCCCAATTTCTAACTATACATAAAATATAATTTTAAAGCAGTATTTTAGGACCGCAAATAAAATAAACATGTTTTTTTTTGTAACTTTTCTTTAATACGATGTTCCTAGTGGTCACAAAATGCTACTCAAAAAAAAATTTAAAGGTGGGAGTTGGGACCGCGGCCCCGGTCCAAACAGGCCCATGACCCAAAAATTTGCACTTTTTGCGTTACGATCTTTTGCGTGGAAGCTATCGATTTTAATCCAGCTCTAATTTTTCAACATTAATTCTTTCAGGTATGCTGTTATCGTCTGTGGTAGCAGGTTTCCTGACTGATGCGTTCGGAAGAAAAATATTTCTTGGAATTGGTTTCCTTGGACTTTTTATTTTTCAAGTAATTGGAGGTTCCAGTCAGACATTCGAAGTTCTTACTGCTGCAAAGTTTTTTGAAGGATTGTTGTAAGTACCTTTATATTATTTATTCATTACTTTTTTTTATTATTTTTATACACAGCAAAATAGTAATGAGAATTGATTCGCAGATTTATTATAATTAAATAATGTTATATTTATTTAGTAGCTTTATTGAATACTAGCTTCTGCCCGCGACTTCGTCCGCGGAAAATTTCTTGTTTTAAAATAAGATTACACTCGATTAGACGATGCGCACGTTCAGCGCTAGATTCCTGAGCACGGGCCTGTGATGTTATGGCATTTTGCCTAGCGAGCCGCTGCGAGCGCTCAGCGCTAGTCTCCCTATCCCTTGTCTCAGAGACATGCTGCCTTAAATGAGATAGACGCTGCGCACGTCCAGCGCTAGATTCCCGAGCACGGGCCTGCGATGTTATGACATTTTGCCTACCAAGCCGCCGCGAGCGTTTAGCGCTAGTCTCCCTATCCCTTGTCTCAGAGACATGCTGCCTTAACTCAGATAGACGGTGCGCACGTTCAGCGCTAGTTCCTCGAGCACGGGCCCGCGATGTCCTCACATTTTGGCTAGCGAGGCGCTGTGAGCGCTCGGAGCTAGATTCTCTAGCGCGTGCTTGCGAAATACTCGTATATTCTCTATTTCTCGAGAGGCGCTGCTCATTTTCAGGGGCAGATTCTTCCGTACGGCGTACTCGAGCGGCTCTTGTCTGTGATGTCTGCCGGGACAGTTGAGATTTCCTTTTAGACATGCTCTCAACAAACTACGCACAGACTTGAAAACAATTATGAACAAAAGGAGAGCGACTCGAACACCGTCCGCCTTTACAAAACAAAACAATCGTAATATCGAATTACTCGTATCGATTATTACGATAGAACGAAGTACGAAACTACGAACATACAAAAACGTACAACGAAATTACGATATTTTCGATTATGAGGTATCTATCAACAACAACAACCATACGAACGAAACAACCGAAACCAATAAGCAACTGACAGAAGAACTCCAACTAACGACAACGTGGGCATAATAATTCGAGAGGGTCATCAATCCACAGAAAGTCTTAACACCGCGATTCAGAAAACATGGCAAGTTCGGGAGGTTCCTGCACCGAATTAAAGCGGAAGAGACGCCCGAGTGTCGCCACTGTGCGGAACGCCCGGAGGACACGGTGGAGCACACAGTCGAGGTGTGCCCTGCCTGGGCAGAGCATCGCCGTGCCCTCGTGGGGGCGATCGGCGGCGGACACCTCTCGCGGCGGGCTCTGGTTGAGGCCATGGTCCTTAGCGAGGAGGAATGGCAGGCGGTCGCCTCCTTCTGCGAAGCAGTAATGCTAGCAAAGGCGGAGGCAGACCGCATCAGGCAACGGCGCCCCCGCCGCCGCCGCCGGGATTCCGATCCCGATTTCCGGCCACCGTAGACGCGGGCTCGCGGACGGCGAGCCATGGGTAGCTTGCTGTCCGATCGTCCGGTAATGGACCGAGCCCAAGACGTCAACGGCGCGCACTGTTCCCGCGCGCCTCAAGAAGTTGTCAGCAACAGCAGAGGCCCAGCTGGGTCGAAGCCTACCGGGTCCAGGGTTATCCGAAAGGGAACTCGTGCCCTAGTTTGAAGGCTAGAAGGAACGGGGTGGGTTTTTAGTCAGTAAGAGTCTGACACTATCTCTCGCTCCACCCAAGGGCGGGGGTTGTCATAAGATGATTTTTGCCCACCATAAAAAAAAAATAGGTAAAACGTCTGCACAATGAAAGTTACGCTAGGGGCATTTTGCGTTTTAGTAATTTTATATTATCTTCGAAACTGTATGACCAATTGCTATGCTGTAAATGGCAAATCTTATCTGTATAATGTTCTTGTGATACTGAAATAATTTATTGTCATAAGAATTAATATTTTGTTGCTCAAATAATCAACCAAACGTAAGTATGCCGAAAAAATATATTTTTAATGCAATAAAAGAAGTATAAAAGATGAAATATAAAAGATAGAGATATGGTACCGCGGACTTTTTTGTAGAAATAATTAAGACGAACCAGGTAGCCATACATTGTTTTTAATTTTAAGCAACTGTTTAGGCAGCGCACGCAAATAATTCTATTTTATGAGGTATTTTTTTCCGACTTGCTAGACAAAAGTTGTGATAGCTCGGTTAATATACATGCTATAGAAACAATTTATAGCCTATAGCACTCAGGAATAATGTAGCTTTCTGCCAGTAAAAAAAATTTTAGAATTGGATTATTAGTTCCAGAGATTACCCCCTACATACAAACTTACAAACTTACAAACTTACAAACTTACAAATTTTACCTCTTTATAATATTAGTATAGACTAGATTTTACCCGCGGCTTCACCTGCGTTTATTAATATACTTTAATCTTTCTCCCCCTTTAATAAAAAAAAATATCCTATGTCCGTATCCAGGGCCCCAACTATCACTGTACCAAAATTCAACAAAATTGGTTTTGCAATTTAGGCGTGAAGACGTAACAAACAAACAGTAGTAAGGATTATTATATTTTAACCGTCACAGACAAAATCGCATTTATTTGTAACATTGTCAAAATCGAAAAAGGTTGCCGACATACCACGGAGAATCGCCAAACTTAAGTCGCAATGGGCAGGGCACATTGCTCGAAGAACGGATAGCCATTGGGGTTGGGGCCGAAAGATTCTGGAATGGCGACCGCGTACGGAAGACAGCGTTTCCAACGCTATGTCCGACAGTGGATGTCTATCGGCTGAAACGATGATGATTGTCATAGCAGTGATCCGCTCTGATAGTAGTTATTCTGAAGTAATTATTTGAAAAGTACCTTGAGTTCATTCTTGAGGACCAAAATTCACGTAAAACAGGAAATGTTGAAGTCTATACTCGATTCGTTTTACCCAAAATATTTTGATTTCTATATAATATCCACAAGATTCAGTGCATCCAAAATATTTGGAAAAACATGTGTGGAGAGCAGTGGTGGCCGAGTGATAATGGCCCCGACTTACGAGTTGTAGGTCGCGGGTTCGAACCCAGCCAGGCACATTACTTTGTGTAATTTATTTCATCACCACTGCTCTCAAAACGGTGAAAGAAAACATCGTGAGGAAACCGGCATGTCCTAGAACCACAAATTCCTCTCTTAGAGAAGAGGCCTGAGTCCCAGCAGTGGGAATATTAAAAAAGGCCGATGATGATGATGATGTTTCATTGACATCATGATAACGTAAGAGCGGTTGTATGAAAATGTACTTCGAATTGGCCGTGTAAGTAGCACTAACCGATGTCAGATTTTCAGAGCTTAAAAAGTTTTCTTTTGTTGTGATAAAATTAATGTCTAGGCTAAGTTTTCTTGAGACACGTCTCTTGGACCTTTATTCAATATTTTTTGTCTGAGAGCCCAGACTTGAATTCTTAGCTTTGTTTCGACACAAAAGAATAATGTTTTAAGCTCCGCTGTAATTATTGCGTCACAATAGAGAATTCTGGATTTTCTCAAGACGAGGTTGCTATTTTGTCAGCTTTTAAAATGGGGCATTTTGATTCATAGGCATTTTATCAGGACATGGGACAGTTAGAAACATTTTTTTCTCGATTGTAATTAATTTATAACATCATTTTATTTTATTCAAATACTTATATTAGTACTTTATTATTTTACAACTTAAATAACAAAAACAAATTAACAAATTAAATTAAAAACATGAGACAAATTAACAGAGAATTACCTCTATTAATAAATATACAACGTGTAACGTTAAATGCGCAAAACCTCAGACACCCCTAAATTGATTGACCTAATTATGAGAGAGAAAAAATCATTAAAAAAAATTAAAGGTTTTATGAGCAGATTTACTTTATTTAAAATTCATATCTGCATTGGAATAAGAACTTTTATTATCCCGTGTATGAGAAAATTTTATTGGATTACAACTATTTGTGTTTATTTACATATTTCAACGGGTTTGCGCACGTGATGGCTTGACTTATTCATAAATAGACAGGTAGAATTTTTTTTATGAAGATTTTTTTTTTAAATGTAACCCTTAAAAAGTGGTTTAATTGATTCTGCTCGTTATTCTGAACATTCTAATTTCAGGTTTTGCGCATTTAACGTTAGACCTTGTATATTAAATATGATATAAATTAATAACATAAAAATTGATTGATTAATAATATTGTTGATTCTAATAAAAATGGATAACATAAAAAAATCTTCTATTAAAGATTAAATTAAACGTTTTTTTATACTTTGTTAGTGACTCACAGATCTTGTAGTTAAAGTTGCTAAATTAACATAATTTATTATTATTGTTTAATAATTTTTTTCCTAAAATTTGATTCTAATACAATTATCTTTCTTACAGATACGCCACAGCATTTAGCGCCTGCGTATCATTAACCGCCGAGTTCTCGTACTCCAGCATCAGGGATCGTATGATACTATGCCAGTCTTCATTCATAGCCGTGTCTCATATCCTCATAGCTGCTATGTCGTGGGCGATCCTGACTAATGACTGGAGGTTATCTTTCTTTGGCGGGAAATTTGGTAAGGAAATGAAATCATTATTCACGCACGGTGGCGCAGTAGTCCAGCAATTGGCTGTTGCGCTGTGTTTTTGTGTTGTTGCGTATATACATTTTATGTTGGTGTAAAATAACAACAATATTAATTTTTTTATGATACAATACTTGTTAACAAATAAGTGAAATCCTGGTGACTGTATTTCACGAGTCAGTGACTTCTTCGATTTACATTAGGTGCAATAACAACATTAATTTTATGAAATTATTTACATAAAATACATACACTATTTGTAGGTACATGATGAATCTATATAAATAAAAATGAATTGCAATTCTGTTGGTCTCGCTAAAACTCGAGAATGGCTGAACCGATTAGACTGTCCGGAGCGAGGAGGAGTGGCAGGCGGTCGCTTCCTTCTGCGAAGCAGTAATGCTAGCAAAGGAGGAGGCAGACCGCATCAGGCAACGGCGCCCCCGCCGCCGCCGCCGGGATTCCGATCCCGATTTCCGGCCACCGTAGACGCGGGCTCGCGGACGGCGAGCCATGGGTAGCTCGCTGTCCGATCGTCCGGTAACTGTCCGGACCGAGCCAAGGCGTCGACGGCGCGCACTGTTCCCGCGCGCCTCAAGGAGTTGTCAGCAACAGGAGGGTTCCATCTGGGTCGAAGCCTACCGGGGTCGGGGTTATCCGAAAGGAAACTAGAGCCCCGGTATGAAGGCTAGAAGGAACGGCGCGGGGTTTTTAGTCAGTAAGACTCTGACACTGTCTCCCGCTCCACCCAAGAGCGGGTTTCGTCAATGATGATTTTCCCCGTCGACAGAAAAAAAAAAAACCGATTAGACTAATTTTAGTCTTGAAATATTCGTGGAGGGCCAGGGAAGGTTTAAACGGTGAGAAAATTTGTTAAAACTCATGAAAAAAAATCGAACACAACCCCATCTCTAATTAAAATGTAATTTTGAAATTAATTATGCTAGTTCTGAAAAATGCCTATAGATGGCGTTATTCTTTCACAGCTTAGCTAAAAAAACGAATATGCAGTACGAAGTTTGCCGGGTCAGCTAGTATTACATAAAAAAGCACACACGGATGCACTCACGATAAAGGGATGTGCGGTAACTTTTTTTTTAAACGACACATGAAACCCTCTATTGTCATCTCTCTCTATCGCTCAATGGTTTGCTGAAAGAAAACTCAACTTTAAGTTAAGCTCGCCTATTTACATCAACTTTGTTATCCACTTATTTTATAAGTTGTTATAGTGTACAATAAAGAATTAAAGAAACACTAAACTAGTATAATTCGGTAAACACATCTTTGACCTAAAATAAATCTACAGTAATAGGCAGCGATTCACCACAAAAGCTAGAAGTAAAAACAAAAATGGCCGCCACAGTCGAGTCCACAGATATATTAATCCTTTTCCCGCCCAGCATTCACACAAAGAAATAGAAGGTATATCCCACGACGAGACTCCTAACACGGCACTAAGCCTAAAAGTACCAACATAACACTCCAGGTTAAGTTACTAAGCATGTTTGCTCAGACCTTCAACAGTAAATCCCAGCAACAAAGGGCTGGACTCAAAAAAAGGTATTTTACTCAATCTTTTTGAAACCGCAATTGTGTCGGCGTTTCTCTCGACTTTTCACGTTTCGAGTAAAGGTGCGGTTTTATTGCTGCGTGTGATGTCTACAGAGGTTACATGCTATATTTGGATTTATAAATTTGACAGAAAATAATTTAGGTTTTTTTTACTATTGATGGGCTCGCGTTTGACCATCATATCACTTGATTGTAAGCAATGATGTGGATGATGATGAGCACGCTTCCCTAGAAGTAGCCTATTCACTCTTGACTTAAAGACCCCTAAGTCGTAGCTATCAGATTTAAAGTGTCATGTTATTTTTTATTTTTTTTCATATGTCATTTAGGTTGTTTAATAAATGTTATAAATCTAGTCAATAACCGATTCAAGCGAGTTTACATGTTGTTGCTAAGTTTTATGTTCGAAACATGATACCTAAATACTTCCATGTCCATTTACAAAGCAATAGCTACAATTTCTAAAATATTTTTGTTATTGACTCAAAAATTCACCTCATTATTAATTTATTTGTCAGCCACGCATCTGTACATATCTTAGCATTATGCAGCAATGGAACCAAGCCTTAACACTGGCATTTTGTTTTAACCTTTCAGTGCTCAACACATGGAATTTTTATCTCTACATCATGTCATTATGGGCCTTGGGAGCCTTTTTCATGTACGTGTTCTGTCTTCCTGAGAGTCCCAAATATTTGCTGACGCAGCAAAAATATGACGAAGCGAGAGAGATACTTATTAAAATATACAAAGAGAACACGGGAAAACCAGCTGAGACTTATCCGGTAAGAGTTTTAATTGGCAATTAAAATACTTTCTGCTTTGTTCCTCTGTGCTTTTATGGTTACATCGGGTTTGTTTATATGTTTTTCATTACCTTTTTCATCTGTAATTTGTGCTAAAGACTTATGTAAAACTCTAATCTTATTTATAATCACTCTCCAACATTGAGCAAGCATAATGACTGGCACGCTTTTGTTTTTTTTTATCATATAAACTAGTGCGCAGTAGTAGTAAGCAGTGATGCAAACGCACTAGTTTATTAAGAGCCTATTCACTCTAACCTTGAGGATACCTAAATTATAATAGAACAGGAAGTCCGCAGTAGGCAAATAGTTCCAGTCCTTCGATGTATGCAGTATAAACGACGAGGCGAAACGCGTAGTTCAGACCGTTATTATTTAACTAGCTTTCCGCCCGCGGCTTCGCCCGCGTGGACTACAGTTTATATCGCGCGGGCAGAGACCCGTGCTCTGCAGTGGAATTATAGGTAGCCTATGTATTATTCCAATGTCTCTTCTCTAACTACCTACCAAATTTGATCTAAATCCGTTCAGTAGTTTTTGCGTGAAAGCGTAACAGACAGACAGACAGACAGAGTTACTTTCGCATTTATAATATTAGTAGGGAAGTAGGGATAGTAGGGATTTTAAATTTTATTTATTGAGGACAACGAACAGATAAAAGCAAAACAACAAACAATAAATACAAACAAATCCAAACACTAACATGAAACCCACTCAATGTTCACGTGTTTACAAAAAAATTATAGAAATGAAGAACAGAGGTAAAACTTTACAGAAACCAGAGACTTCTTAGATAGGTTTATTTTGTTTATTAAATAGCCTTAGTATCAATTTACTTTACATAAAGGCAGGTCATAAATCATTAGTTTTGAAATGTCTGGTATTTTTAATTAACTCCAAAAATGCTACACAATAATTGAATACTTCGATAGCTGTTTTCAAATACCTATTTCAGACTTCACGAACGCTCACAAATTAATTTATAGATAACATTTTGCATTAAAATAATTTAATTTCAAAATGTTCAGTTTAAATAATTATTATCTGAGGGTTATTAAAACAATTTCAATATAAAATATTAAAGGTTTTGATATTAAGATCGCTGTATGTTAATAAATTTAAATTTTCAAAATAAAGTTGTCACTTTTCATTTATTTTATTGCTAGAACTAAATGTTAAATGTCTTCAAAGAATTTATTGTCAGTGAAAGTAAATGAAAAATTTATTTATTTTAATTGGCCTGTTGGTCTAGTGGTTAGTGGCCCTGATTGCTATGCCGGAGGTCGTGGGTTCGATTTCCACTCAAGACAAATATTTGTGTGATGAGCATAATCATTTGTTCTGTGTCTGGGTGTAATCTATTTACAATATGTATGTATTTAGAAATATATAAGTATGTTTATCAGTTGTCTAGTACCCATAACACAAGCTCTCCTTAGCTTGGAACTAGACAGCGTTGTGTGATAGTTGTAGAATATTATATTATTATATTAATTGCAAGTCTACGTCACTCAATTATTTTCAAACTATTTAGGTCCATCTTTGTGTATTTTTTTAGAAACGTGCGTCTTCATCTCACTACATTATTAATAACTTTGTAGGTTATGTCAGTCCAATTTGGTTTACCTACTTCTTTGAATAGTAAAATGACCATTTTTTTGAACTACAAAGTTAAAAACGTATTGTTTTCAAATTAATTCATCTTTGTTCTATAACCGTTAAAAGAAATATTATGATGCTGGCTATCCAAGTTTATAATACATCAACACTAATATAATAAAGAAGTAATGTTTTTTTTTTGTTTTCAATGGTTTTTTTTCGTAGGAGGTAATCTTTGGAAGTACTAGTTCGATTACTATTTTTTTTTACATAGTTAGAAAGTTGCTTTATTCCTGAGTGACATAGGCTATATTTTATTTATGCGGGCTAAGTCGTGGGCAAAAGCTAGTTTTTTAAAGCACAATTTAAAGATTCAACTTTATTTTGAAGTTAAGAGTCCAATTTATACCTTTTGCACTTTATAAATTCTTATTTATTACAATTTGAAGTACATCATTCTGTTCGAAATTGAAAAGGTGTGCGAAAATTGCTTTATGATTTTATTGAGATTAAAAAGTTGAAAAGTTGGAAATATTGAGAACACTGCAACTTAAATTTACTTTTTATTGTGAAGAGATAAGTGATTGATCCAAAGTGTTGTAAAAAGTTATATTTATGATTTCCACTTCTACACTAATATAATAAAGAGGTTATGTTTGGTTTTATGCTTTTTTGTTTGTTTGTAGGAGGTAATCTCTGAAAGTATTGATCCGATTGAGAAAATATTTTACCAATAAAAAGCTGCTTTATTCCTGAGGGACATGGGTGATATTTTATATATGCGGGCGAAGCCGCAGGCAAAAGCTAGTTTGTCAATAAAATATTTTCAAAGAAGATCACATCACCAACTAAATGGATAGTTGCAAGCAAAAATCAGGTTACTACGAAAACCTTGTACTAAATAATATCAGTCAATAATACATAGGAAATATCCAGCGATTATAACATACTGCCTCTAATGGCATAAGTGAGAAAAACTGAAAAGGCTTAGTTCAAACAACAACAGCAAGTTTATTATTTTCGTTAAACAATACTTAATTGCGTCCAAGTAACTACACGTCTAGAACATACGGTATATGTGGGTTTAATCTTAACTCACAACGTAATTTTTGCAGCGTATATGTAAGATATACTTGTTTTCACTTGAATTAACAACAAAGCTAGTTCGATAAATAACAATTAAACAAAAACTAAAACTAAACAAAACAAAACAAAACCGCACAAAAAAAACAAACAAAAAACTAAAAAAAAACTACAAACAAACTAAGCCTAACTTTGCTAAGATTGGCGGGTGGCTAGCTGGTTTTTCCTGCATCCCGCGCGGGATTTTGCAGCAGTTAGATCAAACCTTTACTCGCTTCAAGAGGAATAACCTATGAACCTACTGTATACACGAATCTATGTAGTGACTTGCGTGTAATATCGTATCCATTTGTAAAAATTATTCCGCCATTCGCTCGCATCATCAACTTGAGTTATTACGTCGATAAATATGTGGAAACTCCACTTATTATGACGATATTTCCTGATTTTGTATCGTTGCTATGTCATGGTAAGGTTTTCCTAGGTTTTTTTTGCGGAGCTTGAAGAATTACCGGTGAAGTTGTGGAGTTTTTCTTTGAAACTTTGATTGTGATTAATGATTTACTTGAAGTAATACAATGTTGTATTGAAAAACTGTAGTTATGAAAAACTTGCATGAGGTTGTTGACCGTGTAGAAAAATTATGACTACAAGTGTTTTTTTTGGTGGGCAAAAATTACAAAATGGTTTTTTTTTAGCACTCGAGTGGAGCGAGGGAGCGTATCAATGACTCTTCGCTCCCGAGTAGAGCGAGGGGGTATGTTTGACTTTTACGGATTAGAACCCACCTTTTTTTGTGGGAAATGCAAATACATAGAAGTTTTTGTATTTCCCACAGTAAAAATCTTAATCTAGACCATTTTTTATGTGAGAATTAATCATCAAATAACTTTCCCTCTCTTATTGCAGTGGGTGGAAGTGTCAGATTTTACTTCTAGTTAAAAAAAATTGCGTTCTAGGGTCGCGGTAACTCTACCAAACGTCAAATGAGAGTGGTTATCTCTTAGCAGCGAGTAGCTTATTTCAATTTCTATGTTTTATTATTCACATTTATTGCACTATTTAACCAAGAGTTATGTAAGTAACTCAATATGATTTAAAAGAGTGTCCATGGAGTTTCTTGCACGTTTTTTTCTATAGAGATCAACGCTTAGGAACGTGCAATTTAGCTTTCCTTTTCTGACTGACTGACTGTAATAAATATAATATCTAGTGTATTTGAGGCTTTTTCTAAAGATTTCGTGTATTGTGTAGGCGTATAGGCATTTTATTCATAAACGTGTAATCTCATAAGATACGCTCTAAATGCCAAAATCCTCGGAACGCGTGGAAGAATTTCCAGTCAGCGTCCCCGCACACGGGCATCAATAAAACGCTGCGATAAAAAATGCTAGAAGCCGCCGCAAAAAACAGCTGAAGCGCGCGACAGCTTGTGGCCGAAAAAGCTTGTAGCGGCATCAAGCGTTTTTTTTGTGGCCACAAAAAAAGGCCGCCTCAAAAAGGAGCTTGAAGCGGCATTTGTTTGAGGCCTCTGACGAGGACACTTAGAAAACCAAAATATTCATTATTCTTTTTAGAATTCTACATTCATTATACATACAGCTAAGAAGCGAAATTCCCTTCCAGAGTCTATGTTTCCTGGTGGAGCTATAACCTAAGACTAAAAGTAGCACGTTTGCCTAGAAGCAACCGAATAGGTTGCTTCTAGGCAAAAGTGCTCCATCACCACTTACCATCAGGTGAGATAGTGGTCACACGCGAGCCTACCCATAATGAGAAAAGAAAAAAGAAATAGTCTAGTGTCTAGAGCGTAGTCTTAAGGTGGTGCATCATGACTCACATTTTCACTTTTTTTCATACAACCGCTCATAACTTATTATGACGTTATTACACATTTTTCATTAGATATTTTGGAAACACAGTATCTAGTGGATATTATCTAGGTTTCTATAGAAACCAATTTCTAAATTTGTGTAAAACTAATCCAGTAAAAACCTCTGAAAATCTCCTATTTTTTATGAACTTTGACACTTCATAATTTGCCTAAAAATTAAAAAAGTAAAAAAAGTAAAACTATAGTGACTTTGCAAATTTTATTAAGATTCTAAATGACGACAACTTTTTCCAAAAACTTTGAAGGGTTTAAAAAAAAAACAGCTATTTCCTGGAGCAAGTTTTGTGAAATTTTTAAATCTCGGAATTACCGAACACTAACAGAGTTTTCAGGCGTTAACTCTCTTTTTTTGCATTGCCTTTTCGTCAAACATCGCGTTGGATTGCATTAAATGAAGTAATAAGCTTTTAAACCATTTTCGATGTTTACGATAGGCGAGTGAAAAAGGACCCTCTTAAATCTATTCATTGTCTTTACGCATTTCAGTTCTACAACATTTGGAAAGACAAGAACAAACACTCAATAGCTGAGACTCCTGAGAACCACGTCCAGACCAACATTCGTCATCAGATCGTCGAAGGTCTTTACAATGTCAAGCCGATCTTCCAGAAGCCATTGGTTGTGCACTTGGCTATGACCTGCTGTAGTAATTTCATTATTATGGCTATGTAAGAATTTTATGATAAATCCTTACTAATATTATAAATGCGAAAGTGACTTTGTTTGTTTGTTTGTTACGTCTTCACTCCTAAATGGCATAACCGATTTTGATGAAACTTGGTACACGGAAAGACCATGTCCTGAAATAGGATACTTTTTATCCCGGAAGTATGTTCCCTTGGGATAATTTTCTGCTATCACGCGGGCGAAGCCGCTGGGAGCAGCTAGTACTAGTATATATATATATAAAAGGTAAAGTCTTAACTCACTCACTGACTCATGAACGCCCAGGACCTAGACCATGACGTTTAAAGTAAGATTGTTTTAATCTTGTTTCAGTGTGGGTAAGAGACAGAGCTATACAGGTTGTCTAGCGCCATCTCTTACCCACAGTAAAACAAGATTAAAACAATCTTACTTTGAACGTCATGGTAACCACCCAGATCAAAGTCTTGGGCGCTGAAATTTAGGACAAAGGTACCTTTTATGATCGTCTACCACATCTTACCATCAGGTGAGATAGTGGTCAAGCGTCAGCCTATCAATAATAAAAAATAAAAAAGTAAGATGTATAACAAGAATAAAAAAGTAAAATATAGTATAGTTTAAATTGGCGTAAAAATAAGCTACCTCGGTATGATAGTATTTAGTATAAGTTGATGATAGCATATAAATGGAACCTTCATTTCTGATTCCCAGGTACAACGTCTTAAGGCTGTGGTTTCCTCAAGTGTCAGCTATAGTGGAGCACAACCCATTGACAGAAGGACAGGATCTATGCTCAGTTCTAGACACATACACGTCTAGCTTGAAACCAGTACATAACTCTTCTTATGTAAAAGAAGTTTGTGTGCCAGTAAGTGGAAACTGTCAATATTTTTTTCTTTCTAAAACATCAAAAATTTTTGTTTCCTTTTTCTTAAGAGGGCTCTTCCCTACTCGTCTAATGTCAATGTAAGCTTAAAAGCTTTTCGTTTCATCCAACGCAATGATTGATAAAGAGACGAAAAAAGAGATAATGCCTGATCGCTTTTTTGACATTTCCGTCATTTACTCAAATATTTCACAGAACTTGTTCCAAGAAATATATGTATTTGTTTTAAAGAACAAAAACATTTATCATTCAGAATATTTATTAAATGTGCAAGGTTAATTGCATATTTAATAGATAAATGTTATCATCATCATCATCATCATCTGCCTTTTTAATGTTCCCACTGCTGGGACTCAGGCCACCTCTCTAGGAGAGGGAATGGGCCATAATCCACCACGCGGGCCCAGTGCGTGTTGGTGGATGTCACATTTTTAGGACATGCCGGTTTCCTCACGATGTTTTCCTTCACCGTTTTGAGAGCAGTGGCGATGAAATAAATTACACAAAGTAATGCGCCTGGCTGGGTTCGAACCTGCGAACTACAACTCGTAAGTCGGGGCCATTACCACTCGGCCGCCACTGCTTCGATAAATGTTAACGACATTATAAAGGGGCAAAGTTCACACGAAATATTTATGACGCCACAGGATATCTGTATTTCCAAAATATCGAGGTGTACGTTATAAACAATTAAGAACAATTTATTTATTTATTTAATCTTCATGCAACACAAAGTACAATAGGCAGACTTAATGCCTTAGGCATTCTCTACTAGTCAACAATTGTATGGAAAATGTGTCTCGAGTATCTTCTCGTCCAATATACCACAGTGTCTCAAGACGAAAGTCTATGACCAGTGCGTGTTGCCAGTGATGACATATGGTGCCGAAACGTGGTCGCTCACAATGGGCCTCATCAGGAGGCTCAAAGTCACCCAGAGGGCAATGGAAAGGGCTGTGCTCGGAGTTTCCTTGCGGGATCGCATCAGAATTGAAGATATCCGCAGGAGAACCAAGGTTGCCGACATACCACGAAGAATCGCCAAACTTAAGTGGCAATGGGCAGGGCACATTGCTCGCAGAACAGATGGCCGTTGGGGCCGAAAGGTTCTGGAGTAGCAACCTCGTACTGGAAGACGCAGCGTCGGAAGGCCTCCTACAAGGTGGACCGATGACCTAGTGAAAGTTGCGGGAATCCGATGGATGCGAGACGCACAGGATCGATCATTGTGGCGACACTTGGGGGATGCCTATGTCCAACAGTGGACGTCTGTCGGCTGAAATGATGTGTCTCGAGTTGGCCACTCTTAAGAGATGATCAAAATAAATTATTTAATATCACTTCACAGATAGATTGGAATTAAACTCTGCGCACGTAGAGTGTGTAGTATATATTTTAACCTACTTTATTAAGAAAGCTTCCATAAAATTAAAAACCCTAGTCAACAGTAAGGCCGTCTGTCCACCGCCGCCGTCACCGGGACGTCACCGAGAACGAGATTATTTCGGGTCGAGTTTAAGATGCGCTCGGGTGACGGGCGTGCGGTGGACACATGGCCATAAAAATGTATGTACCGCTAAATCGGCGCCGTCATCTCGTTCTCTCTCGTTCAAACGGCCTAAGAATTATTAATAGGTATATTCTGTATCGTATCTATCTTTTGCATTGCCATTCAGCGTGGCAATGCCGCCAGCCTTTTGGGTACATTACCAGTCGACAGCGATGCGGAGGAATTTTTCGACGCCTTACATTAAATTGCCATTTTTTTATTTTTTTTTTATTTTAGGTCTCTAGGGTTTTATTTTAATTTTTTAAGTTAGTTTTAATTAATTTAAGTTTATATCTAGAAATAATTATTTTATGGTTTACATAGGTTAATAATTTGCAAAATAAATATCTTTTGTAAAATCTAAACACAACAGATATAAAAATGACCATAGCCACAATACGGCAACAAGCTATTTTTGAATCAATACAATCAACAGTCTATTACTAAATCCAAATAAATTCCAACCACGTGTAACATGAAAATTAGGTGGAAAATTTCGTGAAATACAATGTATATTAATTTATCAGTATCCAGTAATTTGGTCGCTGTCACTTTGAGCGTCAATTACCTACTGGCCCAGATTCGATTGTTGAGTCAGAAAAATGGACACGGGTTTCAGAAGTGGGTATACTTTTTTGGTTCAGACAAATTTTAGTCGGTATATCATGTAAAAAATAAAGAAAGACTATTGGAAGAAATTTCCATAGAAAGTAGCATTTTCTTTATACACAATCATATTTGTATTGCACTTAGCCCAATGATGTTTAAATAAACAAATTTGCTATGAGCGCGCACTCGTGAAGACTCGAAAGGATCCTAATTGGGATCCTTGCCTTTAAGCGTCACGCATCGGATCTAGACACGCTGCGCACTGCTACGAAATTAAATAAAAAAATGCCTGCGTGCGTGTTTAGAAAGTGTACTAATTATGATACCAAAGTAAATAAAACACAAGGGATCTCATACCACAAGTGCTGCCACTGCTGCGCGGAACACATTTTTCGGTTGATTTGTGAGTGTATAACATGTCTGTTTATTAAAATGTCATAGCCCGAAAAACCGCCAAACTTAAGTACCTAGTGGACAGAGCATATTGCTTGCAAAACAAATGGCTGTTGGAACCGAAAGGTTGAGTGGCGACTGCGTACCGGAAGATGCAGTTTTGGAAAGCCTACTACAAGGTGGACCGATAACCTAGTAAGAGACCTAGGAAAGGCTTACGTCCAATTCACTGATCTCTAAACGATAAAGGAAAACATTGTAAGGAAATCAACATGTCCTAGAACAAAAATGAATATATGATATTCACCAACCCGCACAGGCCTACCTGGCAGATTATGACCCATTTTTACTCCTAGAGAGGAGCTCTAAGTCCCAGCAGCGGGAATATTACAAGGTAAAAAATATAATAAAAAACCAAGACCCATCAACAAACACAAATGACTTAGTCTCCTAGGGTGCATAAAGTTGGCAAATCAGGCCCGTTCTTGCGAATCCGGGGTAAGATGGTGTTAGGCGTGAATTTGCCAATGTGTGCGCAATCTTAGGCCCCGGGGACGGGACCTATCACCTGTGTTAATTGAGTAGGGACTAAAGCTACGCGTAACGAAGCACGGAGATGGTGCGTCGGTAGCAAAATTGAAGACGTAGAAGTAAGCTGGTTTTATTTTTGATGAGAAAGTATTTGCTAGGATATGTCTGGAGAAGAATGAGCTGGGGAGTCGTCACTGAGTGAGTATCTCAATAAGGCTAAGCAAAGCGAGAGAATAAGGCAGTTACTCAATTTTTTTTTATCATTAAAATTGGTTATGTCACATGTCTTCGAAATTTTGGTTGTAGGATATACCGGTTTTCACATGATGTTTTCGTTCACTAATTCGAGAGCAGTGGTGATGAAATAAATTACACAAAGTAATGTGCCAAACCGAGTTTGAACCCCTTTTTTTTTGTCGACGGGGAAAATCATCTTTGACGAAACCCGCTCTTGGGTGGAGCGGGAGACAGTGTCAGACTCTTACTGACTAAAAACCCCGCGCCGTTCCTTCTAGCTTTCATACCGGGGCACGAGCTCCCTTTCGGACAACCCTGTCCCCAGTAGGCTTTGACCCAGCTGGGCCCCTCCTGTTGATGACAACTCCTTGAGGCGCGCGGGAACAGTGCGCGCCGTCGACGTCTTGGACTCGGACGATCGGACAGCGAGCTACCCATGGCTCGCCGTCCGCGAGCCCGCGTCTACGGTGGCCTTCCTGAAAACGCTTGATTATGTACCTAAGAAAACTTAATATTGAATATTTCATCCTACGATCTCACAGTAATATTGCTGAGGGTGAGTACTGTGAAGAAGTAGGTATTATCCAAAATAAACAGTGTGAAGATTACATAGGGTATATTCTGCCTTGTATAGATCATATTAATGTCTCAATATGTTTTGTTAGTAATTTGTTATCGGTACCTAGTTAGATTTCGAGAGCGCAAATAAAATAGCGTTTGCGTGGAAGTAAGATTTTATTACGACCCGAGCTTTACAGAAGTTCATGTAAGACTAACTTAGCCTATCTTAATTTTATTACATAGCAAAACTTATCCATAGGCTGGTGCCGCTGGTGGCCGGCCACCTGCGGTCGCGACATACATCCTGTCACGTACGCCTCAACGCAAAGACGCTAAGTCAGCGTCTAGACTCTACCTCAGCGTTAGGTTGGGAACATAACTCCTCCCCCCTTAGATCATAGTTATAGGAAAAACAGAGATTTTCCGAGAACTTTGCATAATTACAAATTAGAAACTTACGATTTGTCGCTTATATATGAAATAATAAAATGATCAAACTATTCCTATAATAAAATCATAACCTGAAAATTGTAAAGTTAATTACACTAATAGTATAGGTCTTTGATTAACTTGACCATCTTCAGGTTGAGCGGGATTATCTTCGATAGCTCTTAAACGACGATCTCGCTCTTTACACATTTTTCTTATATCATCCGAATACTTATATATAACTATAGCTAAAGACAATAAAATAACAACCGCGTATAAGACATAAAGGGCGACACTAACACTTTCACTTGTAATTTCACTTTTCACGTTATTATCACTATTCTTCAGAATATAATTCAGCTGGTGTATGTCATCCAAAAAAAATGTGTTTTTAGCTTATGTCAATGTCAAGAGCGGAAATGGACGCCTCATCGTGTGCTCGGCATACCTGGACGGGACGAAAACCGACCCATCCGAGGAGCTTGCAAAGGTAGTAGAGTACGCCTATGCCAACAATGCCGAGCTTCTCATTGGGTGTGACGCCAACGCCCACCATACCAACTGGGGCAGCACTGACATCAACGATAGAGGTGAGTTGCTTCATGATTTTGTACTAACTAACCGCCTCCAAATAGTTAATGAGGGATGTAAACCGACCTTTGTAACTAAATCGAGGAAGGAAGTTCTTGATGTAACTCTCGCTACTATTCACACTGCCAGGCTGATAACCAATTGGCATGTCAGTGATGAACCATCTATGTCTGATCATCGACTTATTGAATTCGCTTTGAATACATCCAACATTTGCGGAACTATCACTTTTAGGGATGCGAAAACCACGGACTGGGACTTGTACAGACGAAAGCTCCAGGAGAGACTCCTAGACGTCCCTAAAACCATACGCTCCCCTGAAACATTGGACTATGCTGTCACTCAAGTTACTGAAGCCATTACAGCCTCTTACCAAGAGAGCTGTCCTCTAAGAACTGTGAGGGACAGAAAAGTGACATGGTGGAACAAAAGGCTCGATGTTTTAAGGGAGGAATCACGTAGGTTGTTCAATAAGGCTAAATCGACTGACGACTGGGATCGGTATCGGAAAGCTTTAACTACCTATAATAAAGAAATCCGAAAGGCGAAAAGACTTTCATGGAGGAAGTTCTGCGAGGAGATTACTAAAGTCCCTCAAGGAGCCAGAATCCACAAAGTCTTATCCAAATCGCCTACGAATCAACTGGGACTCTTAAAGAAACCAGACGGTGCCTTCACTGCATCAGCGGAGGAAACCCTGAAACTTTTGGCGTCAACACACTTCCCTGGCTCGGTGATGGCACAAGACATCATCGTACCATATTCACCTCATATCCGCCTCTCCAGGCCTACAAATGAAGACTGGAGAAGAGCGGCGAGGTACTTTAGACCAAACAAGGTAGAATGGGCTATAGACTCATTCAAGCCGATTAAGTCTGCAGGTGATGACGATATCTTCCCAGCTCTCCTGCAGCAAGGGAAGACTATACTCATCCCTATCTTAATCAAAATCTTCAGAGCAAGCTTTGCCTGGGGATATATACCTGAGAAATGGACTACAGTTAAAGTCTGTTTTATCCCAAAGGCTGGTAAGAAAGACTACTCTCAACCAAAGTCCTTCAGACCAATAAGCCTTACCTCCTTCCTACTCAAGAGTATGGAAAAGGTTATAGACGAATGCATCAGGGATGGACCATTAAGGGCTAACCCTCTGCATCCGAAGCAACATGCTTACCAAAAAGGAAAATCCACAGAAACTGCTCTGTTAGAACTAACAGACAGGATCGAAAGGGCTTTGGAAGATAAACAGATAGCCCTATGTGCTTTCCTTGATATTGAAGGAGCTTTCGACAACGTCACCATAGACGCCCTTTCCAAGGGAATGAAGGCGAAAGGGATTGACGAGACAACTACTCGTTGGATCGAATTCATGCTCCTCAACAGAACTATCAGTGTTACCTTACACGGAACTACAAAAAGCTTCAAAACAACTAAAGGGTGCCCACAAGGAGGCGTTCTATCGCCACTTCTATGGCTACTCGTTGTTGACCAATTGCTGGTTGAAGCCTTTAAAAGAGACTTAGATGTACACAGTTATGCTGACGATGTGGTGGCTTGTGTTATCGGCCCCTGTCACAGCACGGTATCATCTATACTGCAAAGATCTCTGAACGTTATAAACACATGGT
Source organism: Mythimna lalbum (assembly GCA_949319445.1). Taxonomy (NCBI): domain Eukaryota; kingdom Metazoa; phylum Arthropoda; class Insecta; order Lepidoptera; family Noctuidae; genus Mythimna; species Mythimna lalbum. The sequence continues at coordinate 17,853,217 of OX439360.1, forward strand.
GCACAGAGAACAATTTATCGGTTAACCCGAGTAAAACAACAATAGTCCCCTTTACTAGGAAGCGAAAGTTGGACAAACTTGTAACGCCCACTGTAAAGGGGACTCGCATACCATTCTCCAATGAGGTCAAGTACCTGGGCGTAACTATCGACCAGAGACTGACCTGGAACACTCACATTAATAATGTGATTCAAAAGGCTAAAATAGCTTTAGGAATATGCTGTCGCTTAGCAGGGACGAAATGGGGCCTAAACCCTAAAATCGCCCTGTGGTTGTACACCGCCATAGTCAGGCCGATAATAACGTATGCCTGCGTAGTATGGTGGAGGAAAACATCCCAAGTGACAGTCATTAACAAACTTAATGGTTTGCAGAGACTTGCATGCATTATATCAACAGGCGCCATGTCTACAACCCCAGGAGCTGCTCTAAATGCCCTGCTTAACCTTCCGCCACTTCATCTATTAATTGCGAAGGAGGCGAAAGCGGGCATGTATAGAATAAACAGCACTGGCAAAGTAAACTGGCGCTCTCAAGCACTGAGATCGCTACACGAATCAGTGCTTGAACACGATCAGCTAGCTATGACAACAGACGTCATGCTTCCACAGTGTAGCTTCACAAGAAATTACACAGTGGAACTGCCGAGCAGAGAGGATTGGGCAAGCAACCTCATTACTTGCAAGGCTGGAAGCCTGATCTGGTTTACAGACGGATCCAAAATGGGTGAGAATGTAGGATGTGGAATATTTGGCATTAGCCCGAAATTCAGCAAAAGCTTGAATCTGGGTAAATATGCCACCATATTCCAAGCGGAGGTATACGCCATTATAGAATGTGCGGAAGCCAACCGTCAACGAAACTACATAAATCAATTAATTCTGATTTACTCAGATAGCCAGGCAGCTCTTAACGCCTTGAACTCGAATACAATAAATTCGAAACTGGTAAAAGACTGCGTTAACAAACTAAATGACCTGGGGCAAAGGAATAAAGTTATTCTGAGATGGGTACCGGGTCATTCTGGAATTACTGGCAATGAAAAAGCCGACGAACTTGCAAGGACTGGGGCTCAGGGTCATCAGATAGGACCAGAACCTTTCTGTGGTATCTCAAAGAACCAGGCCATGCAGACCCTTAAGGGCAACCTATTTGGCGATTCAAAAAAGCACTGGTTGTTACAACCAGGACTGCTACACGCCAAATCTCTAATAGAAGGCTACTCACAGAAACGAACTGCCGAGCTTCTTGAGCTTAGCAGGACGAACATTTGTGCGATAGCCCGCGCCTTAACCGGGCACTGCAAATTAAACAGGCACCAATTTCACATGAAACTGAGTGACACTGATGTTTGCAGGTACTGTAATCAGGAGAGGGAGACGCCTAAGCACCTGTTGTGTGAATGTGGGCCCCTTATCCACAAACGGAGTATCCATCTGGGTCGACACATTATTCGCCCGGAGGAGATTAAAACTCTCAAAGCTAGGAGTATTCTAGACTTCCTGGAAGCCTCCCGGCTAAAAGAGTTACTCTAACAAGGTGGCGAGTCACAATAGATCTTTTAGGTCGCAGTGACTACATCTCCTACACTATGGGAGATGCATAGCCCCTTTTCTTCAAAAATAATAATAATGTCATCCAAATTTACTCCTTTCAGATCTATAGGTTCGATCTTTGCTGCGTCAAGAGTTAGATCTCTCAAGTCAGGTAAGTTTAGCAGGGGAACAGGCATATAATCTGTTTGTAGTGAGTAAGAGCGTCGTCCATGGATTCGGATATTGTCTATAAAGACATCACATTGTCCTCCTACAGTTAGCAGGTATGTTCCTCGTATGCGTTCCTTTGTTTCATCGTTATTACAAGTCTGTGATATGACTTGATTGCGTTTCGAATACACTATCCAACTATTGGGACCAATTCTTTGAAGTTTCAGGAACTCAGATAATATCTTACGTGGCAAACAGCGTGCCAGGTGGTCGTGGTACTTCATTAGTTGCTCAACGCACGTTTCTTCCACATATTGGATCAGTTTATCTTCAGAGCAGAGGTATTCTTTAGCTGTTATCTCTTGACACGGTTGATCAGTTGGACGATACTTTGACCCTTCTACTAGTAGGTAAGGGAATTCAGGAATAACAGCAAAGGTAAGGTTTAAGGAATCATCTGACATAGGGATGGAATACAGTTTATAGTAACTATAAGTTGCATTATAAATTAGTGGAACTTCGATTACAAATGTTAGTTCTTCATTCTTAATGTAAGCTTTTACAGATAATGATTCTTCTATATTAATTAAATTTCGTTCATTTACAGGGTACATTAGATTATCATATTGGCTTATATATTTTAACACTTTCAACAGTTCATTAGGATTCATTACAGCCTTATGTAAAACAGACAATTTACTGAATGCAATAGCCGTTTCAAGTTCACTGAGTTTTATATAGAGAGTTCTAAAATTTACAATAAATTGATTAAGTAATCCGAAAACGTAGGTCATATAAATTGAATGATTTTCTTTTGTTGTGAGATCAGTTATAAGGCTTTCAAGTAATTTAATACGCGCGTCTATTATTTTTGTATTTTCATTGATTGTTTCGGTAGAGTTCAGAAAATGATCCAACATTTTAGATATCATCGTAAATTTGTTAGATATTGCTTGTTCCTGAGTCTGAATATTACTGATCAGATCGTCATATCTAACTGCGTCTTCATTGTCAAGATTACCCGTTATAATTTTGATGATTGACCCTAGAGGGTTGATAATACCACGTTTGAATCTTTTAGATGGAATTAATTGTTGTAATTTTTCTAGGCACTCATTTTTAATGTATTCCACCTGTATTTTAAGACTCTTGAACTCATCTGAATACGATTTGTTTGGGTGTAACATTTGGCTAAATTCGGAATATTTTTTAATATTAAAGGAAAGATCAGTACCAATGCATTGGAGGTTGATTATTTTAACAATAGCCCATTTATCATATTGTAGAAACGCTTGGCCTAATTTCACCGGGAGAATTCCAGGGTTTTGGTTAATCTTTACCACTTGAAGGGCCTGGCTTGGGTGAGCCCAACTGGTTGTTGTCCATGTCACCAGGATCAAACACCACCTGTGGAGGACGTTTAACATTTTTAACTGGAGCTTTAGTATCTCTGTTTTTTACTTTTATCGGTACGATGTTACGTTCTATCTGACCTGTAACTACGGCCTTTTGGTACCTAGGTTTATCTTTAGCTAGTCTTTTATTTACGGCTTTAGCCCTTCAGATACCGTCAATTAGAGACACAATAGTAAGACAATAGATGCGCGGCCACCGGTGGTCGCTTGGGGATTCATGAATTAGTGAAGATCGGTTGGCCTATTTCTAAGACTGGTCTAGATTCACCTCCTCGCTTTGCTACAATTCTTTCCTTATTACCTTTTACCTTTTCAGAAATATATTTATAAAGTGCTCGTGTTCTTTTCTTATGGTCCCTAATTAGTTGCTGATTGTATGCTTTGTCGAATTCGGAGTTAAAAGTAGAGTTTAATTCTGTATGACCAAACGCAGCTTCAAACGGTGTTAAATCAGTGGTACTGTGGATAGTGTTATTGTAAGCTATAACGGCGTAAGTCATAACTGATGCTGCGTCTGTAAATTTCTTTTCATATTTCGCTAATCGATATATTTCTATAATTGTGGAGTGAAACCGCTCTATGAGCCCCATAGAATTAGGGTTATTGGGTGTGCCTATGTGTAGTTTAATTTTATGTAAGTCTGTCAGCTCTTTTAGTAATTCATTATTAAATTCGGTTCCCGGATCAGAACTTATCTTTTGTGGTATGCCGTAAAAAGAAAAGTATTTCATTAATGCTCTGACCACATCGGGTGTAGAGCGGGATGCAATTTCTATGGCTTGTCCTAATTTGCTAAAGGCATCAATTAAAGTTAAATAGTATTTCGATTCTATACTAAACAAATCTATGAATACTTCCTGAAAGGGTTTGTTCTGAGTTTGTGTGAGCTGCAGTACAGGTTTAATTGGTTTTCTGTCATACTTAGAGGTTTTACAAAGATCACATGAATTGATTATGGCGGAAACGGTTTCGGATAAATTTGGCCAATGATAATAACGACGGATTCTTTTAACAGTTTCCGTAACGCCACGATGGCAGGTTTTGCCTTGGTGTAACTTAATCACAATAGCTTTCTGTTCTTGTTCATCTTCAACGTAAATAACGCGTTCGGTACATTCATAGAAATTAACCATATCTTTCTTAAATAGTGAAACTATGACATTACTAAAGTCTTTTCTATGTTCTAGATTCTCGAAATAAATGAAATACTTAATTTTCGGTTTTACATATTCTTTTAGAAATCTTTTAATATGATCTTGATTATGAAGAGGCAAAAACACTTCTAGCACTTTTTGTTTGTCTCTAGACAAGTCTTTTACGTGGAGCTCATTACGGAACCAGCTAAAAACTAAGATTTGGTTAGGCTTGGTATCTATTGCTTCCTTCAATATCGGTATTCCATGGGATTCGAGATCTCTGGCTGAATGAACTGTTTGTGTACTAGAAGATTCAGTCGGTATAGGGTAATTATTGGGTATTTCTTCCAGGTCTGTATCAGAATCTAAATTTATAGTCATTGGGCTAGCTGTCGCGGTCCTTTCAGAGTCGGAAATAGAAATAGTTCTTGAGTCATCAGAATTTAGTGTGGCCACGTCTTCTAAATAATTTTGAAGTCTACTTTCTTTCTCGTCTATATTAACAATCATGGAAATATCGTCAGAAACGTTGGCTTCTCTTAGTGCCTTAAGTTGAATTCGAGATAGCGCATCTGCAGTGACATTCTGTTTACCGTTTTTATATATAACATTAAAATCATATTCTTGTAATCGCAAGCGCCAACGCGTTAACTTGCTGTTGGGTTCCTTAAGTTGATACAGCCAGACTAACGGTCTATGGTCAGTGTAAATATCGAATTTATGTCCGTAAAGATAAGGTCTGAAGTGTTTTGTGGCCCACATGATTGCCAATAACTCGCGTTCAATAGTACTGTACTTCTTTTCTGTATCTGTCAAGGTCCGACTGGCATATGCTATCGGTTTGTCACTGCCTACAGGGCCCTGTGACAAAACCGCGCCAATTGCCACTTCAGACGCGTCAGTCGTTAATAAGAATGGTTTATTCATATCCGGGTATTGTAATATTGGTGCGTTTATTAGAAGTTCCTTGCATTTTTCAAAAGCTTCGGTATAATTTTGGTCCATGACTACCCTTTTACCCTTTTTTAAACAGGCTGTCAAAGGCTGTGTGATTTTGGAGAAGTCTTTAATAAACCGTCTGTAATAACCCACAAAACCTAAGAATCGTTTGATTTCTGTCTGTGTCCGTGGTAAGGGATATTTGAGAACTGCTTGTATTTTGTCGTTGTTTGGTCGTAGTCCGTCTTTAGTTAGTGTGTGTCCTAAGTACTGCACTTCCTTGCGTAAAAATTCGGATTTATCTAACTGAACCTTCAGGTTAGTTTGACGAAGTCTATCGAAGACAGAACGTAGTTTTTGAATATGTTCTACTATGCCATTTGAATATATTAGTATATCGTCCAAATAAACCAAGCAATGTATACCCTGTAGGCCTCTCAAGACATTATCGAGAGTTCTTTGAAAGGTGGCCGGAGCCGTTTTGAGGCCAAATGGCATACGGAGGAATTCATAATGTCCATTCTGTGTAGAAAAGGCTGTCTTCTCACTGTCAGATACTTCGATTTGGTGATACCCGGATGCTAAATCTAATGTAGTGAAGTAGTTGCTTTTGCCAAGTTTGTCAAATAAGTCGCATATATTAGGAAGTGGGTACTTGTCATCGATCGTTATGTCGTTGAGTCGGCGGTAGTCTATAACCATTCTATATTTAACCTGACCGGAGGCATCTGCCTTTTTTGGTACTAAATGAACAGGTGCACTCCAGGGTGAATGTGATTCTCGGATCACATTGTCCTTGAGAAGTTTTTCGACCTGTCGTTTGATTTCTTCGGCCTGTGCTGGAGCTTGCCTATAAGGTTTAATATAGATTGGATCTTCATTAGTAGTCCGTATGTGGTGCTTTACTTGATTTGTAAAAGTCAAAGGCAAGTCTTCACAGTAAAATATGTCCTTATACTCGTCGCATAATACACTAATTAGTTCATGTTCTTCTTGGTTAAGATGATCAAGTCTCAATTTCTGTAAGTTGGCTGTCAGTAACGAGTCAATGTCAGTTAACCCAGTTGTGTAATTTACTATACACTCTTCAGAGAAGTTGGTGACTTTGAAAGGAGCAGTTATAGTCAGCCTTACTTCAAAATCAGTTGCATTCTGAATTATAGTGGAGGCAAGGTAATTTTCACACTTTACAATCGCAGCTGGCATTCTAACACATTCGTGAAACTGTGTGTACTCTAATATAGCATAGCCGTCTTTCTTATTTACGGGTAGCTTCACCCTATGTTCCGTGCGAGGTTCAAGTTTAAGTTCATGGTCAGTGTTATAAATTATAGGAATATTAATATCGTTTATCTTTAAAATTCTATTCTTGAAACATATACTAGCATTAAGTTGAGACATAAGATCCATTCCTATCAATCCGTCATATCTATTATCCACATCATAAATATAAAACTTATGATAACCGTTTACTTTAAAAATTGAAAAAAGGGGAATATTAGCTACTTCATTATGTTCACTAGTAGCATGTGTACTTGTAACTGTAAATGGTTCGTAGAATTTTGACTGTGGGAAATATTCATCAACTTTCCTAGGGCTTATGAAAGATCTGGTGCTTCCTGTATCCAACATAAATTTACCGTTTATATCGGGAATGGTTATATAAGGATGTTTAAGATTAGCGTCAAACTTAAGTTCTATCATTTCGGGCGAACACAAACTAAATTTATTTGAAAATTTGGGACATCTTTCGAGTCTACTTTGTTTTCAGTTGGATGCGAATCATCAACTTTTTCAATAGCTTTAGGAATTTCAGAATTTAGGTTCTGCTCCCCGCAATCGTTATTAATATACATATTTGTATAGTCATAGTCATAGTATCCCACATTACATATGCCATAATCATTGTAATTGGGGTCATAATAGTACTGTTCATTACTGGTATAAAGTTCGTTTATAGGAAAACTTTGTGGTTGCTTAAGAGGTGCTGGAGCAGTTCTCATTGTCACATCACGGTCGCCTGATAAATTGTTAGGGGGACGGTAGCCCGAAGGTTGTGGAGCTCTATAGCCGAAATGTCCTACTTGAGGTCTATAACCGAATTGTGCTGCTTGGGGTCCATAACCAAATTGTGCTGCTTGGGGCCTATAACCGAATTGTTGAGGTTGTTTATTCCCGAGTTGTGGCAGTTGTGGTCGAAAACCTATTTGTTGATTCGGCATATTTGGACGTACAAAAACTTGGTTAGGTATACCGAATTTAAATTGAGTTTGATTTGTAAAAGGCCTGTAGTGATTATGTTGCAACTGAGGCGCTGTAACCGTAGGTTTCGGATTGTTCGAACCTAAAATAACGCCTTTTTCAGATGAGGGCAATAACTGATGACCCTGTGGCCGGTGTTGTAACATTTTACTGCGTAAATTGTATTGTTCCTGGAAGTTAACCTCTTCAAGAACGAATTGTAAGGCTTCTTCCAGGCTACTAGGATTTTTAATTCGAACAATCCGTACCATATGTTCTGGTAAATTGTACATAAAAACGTTAAGAGAAGTATTATTATAAATAACTTTCTTAGCTTCTCTTAGTGTAGCGGAACCGTTCTGATTAACCTTGGATATTAATACGGCGCGAATATCTTGAATACGGCTGCAAAATTCTAAATATGATTCATTTGATTTTATTTTTAGGGTTTCGAGCTCAATTGCCACGCATTCCTCACTCCTAGGATCACCAAAATGTTGGATCATCAAAGATTTGAATTCGGAATAAGTTTCAAGGTCGCCTCTTTCACTTAAAAGAGCCGCTGCCTTACCCTTTAATTTACTTGTAATATTCTGCATTAAAAATTCGTTTCGCTCTGAAGTCCCTTGATATTTTCCAATGACATATTCGCACTTCCGTAAAAATAAACTAAGTATATTAGTTTCACCACTAAATTCGGGAATTAATTTTAAAACATCGTGAGGTATCAAAGTGTCTGACGATTGCATTGGATACGGTGTTTCAGAACGAACCGAAGGGGTCGCCGCGGCCGCCGTCGCGGTTAAAGGAACTTGACCTTGATTCATTTTATATAAAAATAAAACCTATATGTATAAAAATCAAAAATTAACGATGCAATTAAATTGTAAAATTTAAAACAAAAATAAATCTCAATTTATATGTTAAATCACACCATAGAGTTAACAAGAATAGAGAGAAACACTAATTTCACTTCTTTTTACTAACCTAACTAACTAAATTAAGCTACTAAAATACTAATTACGTCTAATCACAATTTTTAATGAAGGGAATGAGGAAGGATGTAGAAGGTTACTCACATGCCAACCGCTTGATATATTATCACCATCTCTGCTCACTCATATAATTTGCGCGTTATCTAAGCTTATTTATTTGGTTCGAAGATTGCCCAATATAGAATGTCTCACTGATTTTAAGCACGACGACTCTATATATAGTCAGTAACCACTCGCGAAACACAGTCCACGTGTTTTAATGTATTTCACAGGTTTTCGCACTTGACTTTTCGCGGCGGAAACAGTTTGCGACAATCCTACCGGCTGCGCCAGTTAGATTTCGAGAGCGCAAATAAAATAGCGTTTGCGTGGAAGTAAGATTTTATTACGACCCGAGCTTTACAGAAGTTCATGTAAGACTAACTTAGCCTATCTTAATTTTATTACATAGCAAAACTTATCCATAGGCTGGTGCCGCTGGTGGCCGGCCACCTGCGGTCGCGACATACATCCTGTCACGTACGCCTCAACGCAAAGACGCTAAGTCAGCGTCTAGACTCTACCTCAGCGTTAGGTTGGGAACATAACTACCTTTATATGTCTACACTAATATTATAAAGAGGTAAAGTTTGTTTTTTATTTTTTTTTTTTGTTTATAGGATGTAATCTCTGGAAGTACTGGTCCGATTGCTAAAATTTTTCCACCGATAGAAAGCTGCTTTATTTTTGAGTGACACTGGTTAAGCCGCGGGCAAAAGCTAGTACATAATATTTGGAGTTTTTATAAAAGACTACCAGATAAAATTTACAAGTTTGTGTTTTAATGTCATAATCACGTAAGAGCGGTTGTATGGAAAATAATGGAAACGTATCTTTGGTTGTACGCTCTTAATATCACGTGGTAAAACCCTTATACTTTTCGACAAACAATGAATTACCGATAAATAGTCACTAACCTCCGATTTCTGACAAAGTTGAGTGTTTCTTAAACTCTTCTCTAAAAATCTGTCAAAATTGGAGTTTAAGGCCAGGTTCTATTCATTTTGATTTTTTTTTAAACCTCTTGAAATTCACAAATATGTACTTATAAACAAAAGAGAACACCATGAAAATTTATTTTATTAACATCTATTATGACCAACCGCCGGGAAAAATCGAAACAGAATCGATAAAAAAAATCACACATCTGATCCTAATGCCGGCCATACACCATGCTCTATCGTCCTATCAGTTTGACGAGTATAAGTATGAATTATACCAATCCACTCCCACACACGAAACTACAGATTGGATCAAACCTGTAGCGTCAAACCGATTGGCCGATAGGTAGGATGGTGTATGGCCGTCAAAACTTACGATTTCAAACTTGTTTGTCTACGACATTACGTAACTGAAATATTTGAAAGTTATAACAATAATAAAGCTAGTATTTTAAAAAGGCCTCGCAAAAATAAAACATCTTGAATAGTTTTTATTATTTCTTAATAGAAAAAAATGCGCGAAATCGACGTAGACCCGGGTGGAGTTCATACAAAATACTCAGTGACTACAACCGGCTCTGAATAAGGGTTTGAGTCAGTTTGAATTTAAAATACTCAACTCAAAAACTTGCCATTAGCTCAAAGGCTGCGACAAGCTATAGGTATTATGCTTTCATACTAACATCAATAGAATGTATCGTGCTCTTCCTTCAAAGCGATGTGTTCGTGAAATTCATGTAACTACCATGTCGTACTCGGTAACATATCTGACAGTAGCTATTTCATTGTTCAGCCCATCACGTTTGGTGGCCCATTTCTGCTGGCTCAAATCTCTGTGATTTTGCATTGATAAAAGCTTTGCTGTTTAAGATAGACGGGTGTCAGATTCTCTACTGTTCTTGGAAAATCAACCTGTATATACAACGTGTAACGTTAAATGCGCAAAACCTGAAAATAGTTTGATCAGAATAAGGAGCAGAATCGAATGAACCACTTTTTATAGGTTACATTTTACAAAAAAATCTTCATTAAAAATGTTGCCCTGTCTATTTATTAATAGTTCAAGCCATCATGTGCGCAATCCCGCCCAAATAGGTAAATAAACAAAAATGGATGTAGTCCAATGAAATTTTCTCATACATGGGATAATAAAAGGTCTTATTTCAATACAGATACGAATTTTAAACAAACTAAAACTGCACCGGTCAATCAAATTAATAATCATTTGGGGTGTCTGAGGTTTTGCGCATTTAACGTTACACGTTGTATATCTGCTTGCTAAATAATATATGTTAATAATATTATATTATTTAGGTAGCAGATGAAACATTTTCAGCATTTATTCAGTGAAGTAAAGCAGTATTTTTTAGCAATGTGATTTCGTCACATTCCCTTATTTTCTATCTATGCCCATTTTATTCTGAGTAACTATGTTTATTTTCCAAAAAAATCTTCCTCATACAGCTCAATCCACAAACTAAATTGAAGTTTCTGAATTTTGTAAAACACATCGAGTCGGTCGCCACCTCAGGACATTTCAAGGAAGGAACCTTGGCTCACTTCTATAAATATCTTATTCTGATTATTCCAACTCACGATCCTGTAATAACATTTACTATTTACACTCACTATCGTTTCAAGTAAACAGGCACGCGAATGAAGTACAAAAAGACGAATGAAATCGTTCATGGTTCGATTATCCATTATTTTACTTAGGGGAGAGTAGGGTGATTAAGGAAACTTGTTTTTTTTTAAGTCAGGCTTATACTATTAGAAAAAAGTCAAATTCTAGTGAATTTGAAGGTTTTCATTAATTATTGGGTTATTATGTAAATACAACATTATTAGCAAAAAAATTCAAAATCATAAATGGAAGGTAATTTACGATGTTATTTGACCCATTTTGTCGAGTGAAATACTGATACAATAATAATTGTAATAAATTGTATAATTATTTTAAGAATTGGCTCAAAAGCATAAATTATGAATTTCCCGAAAAATTTTAACGTGCAAACCCGAAAATAATGTTTTGAGTTAAACCAATTACAGTCAAACTATTTTTCTAAACCAATAAATAAAGATAAAATATAATCTTTATTTATTGGTTTGTTTATCTTCATATCGCTCATTTGGTGCAACGATGGCGTAATCACACTTTTAGAAATTTTACTGGAGATGCAGTGAAAGATTAACATGGTTATGGCATTTTAGCGAAACTTATTACGATTCTAATCGTTGGTCAGTGGGTCGTCTTATCTTATTAAAATCAACGTAAATGATGTTTCTCCCGATGTAAATAGTCTTTCCGCACATTTTAACATTATAAAACTTGTTTTGAAAAAAGTGTAATTACGCTGTTGTTGCACCAAATGAGCGATATCAGAACGCCTTGCACAATTAGTTCAGAATCTGCTACTTTCTAACATAATGTGAGCACAATAGAGTAGTAGTCTTATAAGGAAGCTGTCGTCGTTTGCGTACGCAGTATCAGCCCAGCGCTCCTCTTCCATATGTACTAAATCCTATATCGAATACATTTTGAAATTTTAAAATGACCCTTACATTAAAGTTAAAAAGTACAAGGTTAATTAACCCATTGTCCGTATTTACCCCACTCTCCTCTACTACACAAATAAATATCGTTGAAACAAGGAATATTGATTCTGATATTATCATGTTTAAGTTTGAACATGATTTGACTCGCAATGCAAACAGCCCAAGGTCTTCGGACGCGTGCCTCGCAATAAGTTACACACTGAAGACTGTTTAGCCATAAATTACAGTCGGGCTTCGTACGGAACCGCTAGAGATACTGAAATACTTCATCATGTCAGGTTTGTGATTGTAATCGGTAGAAACGACGATAAATAATAATAATAAACTAGCAAAAAATCTTTTCTTTTGTTGAATTGTACTGCTAGGTTACTATTGGCAAAGTTTTGAGTAGTAAACACGTCATGTCGTCGCTTTCCATCGGGTGAGATAGCGGTCAAGCGCAAACCTATCAATAATAAAAAATAAAATGTATAATAAATATTTTGAAAAAAAAAACAAGATAAATAAAAAAAATCCTAAAGACTAATGGCTTGCCCTAGCTTTGATCGGGCAATTAGGGTGTTTTTAATATCATACGTATTTCATCACGCATGCGGGTTTGCTTTTTATGAAGATAATTTCAAAATGCAAAAAAAATGCGTCCCGTGTGCGTATTCCACGCATTATTTAATACTTGTATGAAATGAATATTTGCAGGTGTTCAGCGTGCAAAGCAATCCCGCATGCGTGATCAAAACCGAACGATACTAAAACACTATTAGAAAATTTTGTTACAATCATAATTTAATATTAATAACACGGCAATTCAGTATGAATAGATCGAATGCATGTAATAAATAACTTTTTTATAATTAATAAAAAATTAAAATAGACTTAAAAATATATTTTAAATCTATTAAAATTTTTAGCAAATAATATAATCATAGATATCGATCCACTACATTAGTAGCGCATCGATATTAGTATTTATATCTTAAATTTATTTTCTGAAATCACGAGAATACTTTCAAAATTTATTAAGAATTTATGAGAATAGATTATATTTTTATCCTGGGGTGTTTCATCATCATCATCATTTCAGCCGATATATGTCCACTGTTGGACATAGGCCTGGGGTATTTATTTTAGTAAACATAAAATTAACTATTTAAGTTTTTTTTTTTTGTTCGTAGGATGTAATTTCTGAAAGTACGTTTTTTACCGACAAAAAGCAGCTTTATTCCTGAGTGACATAGGCTACATTTTATCACCACGGACGATGCTACAGGCAAAAACTAGTGTTGTATAATATATTGTCTCTCTCTGAGAGAGAGAGAGAGAGAGAGAGAGAGAAAATTTTATACAAATACCGTCTTTGTGTATTGTTCTTTCTATTAGCGGAAACCGCATTAATATCCGATACGTGGTTTAGAACTTAGCGGATATATGGACCGATGCGGAAAACTACTTCGTTTTATACTATACTAGCTTCTGCCAGTGGCTTCGCCCACCATACATTTAGACCCCCGTTTAAAAAGTAATTTAAAAAATACTCGCGTAGTACTTCGCTACGTCATAAAAGCATTGGTTTCCTTCTTAGCACTAGGAGAGGGTTTTTCAAATTTCACCCTCTAAGAGGATAAAACAGAGATTAAAATAAAATATTTTCACGTGGGCGAAGCCGCTGACAAAGCTAGTCACGTTTAAAAATAGCCAGGATTGTACACTAATTTCCAAATCTATTATGAAGGGGTATTTTTACCAGCGACTTTTTGAAACAAGTTCCTTCATCCTACACTGGTTAGAACAATAGGGTAGAGGAAAAAGGGTTGTTTTTTACCTTTCAGCATGATTAAGGAAGAATTCAATAGAATTTTGTTACATTTTCCCTTAAAAATTACTTAGGTATGAAAAAAACACTCGTATCCAGAAAGAGGATCATAACTATTTATTTTTTGACTACCTGCTGTCAGCAGCTTCGCCTGCAGGGTAGTAAAAAAATGCCCTAACTAAGGGAACCTACTCACTCTTTTACCCCGGACAAAAGATAAGCATTGCCATACAGCGTGGCAATGCCGCCAGTCTTTTGGTTCAGCATCGGTAAGCGGGCGCGCGGCGCTATGATTGGCGCCTCGTGGCGTGCTTCAAACATTTTCATACTTTTGATCTTACCGCTCGCCGCCCCACGCTTGGCTACCGCTCACAGTGAAAAGCCAGAAAATCTGACCATCAGTCTATCCAAGTAGTACCCCGCCTTTGCTTACCGATGTCGCCCCGCTCGCCGCCCACATGCGCTATGACCACCAAAAACATTTCATGTAAAATGTTGCCAAGACGACCACATGAGGTTTGCCCTGTGTAAAAGATATCAGATCTCATGTAGAGCCAAGCTTCTGAATCTACATGGCCTAACTCTACCGACCCTAACTTTACAGATTCTATATATCAGTTAAAATGTATGAAATGTATTTTTTGAACCCTCTTAGAATTGGTTTTCGATGTACCAGATCGGAAACCAACTCTATGAGGGTTCAAAACAACGACGAAACACTTCGAGAAAAGGTAGGTAGTGCCCTTGCGCTTCGCTTGGCTCGTCTTGGCAAGGGCACTACCGCGCCCCCAGAAATCTTGACCAGATAAGCAAAGGGCAACTAGCCCTTTGCGTTCTACCACGATAACTCTTTCAAACTTGACTTCTGTACTTAATACCTACATCAAATAAACTTCCTATTCACATTCTCTAACCAGTCCATTCTTTTCCAGAATAAATCCGGCCACGAGACTTACATAAACAGCATGATAGTTGGATTCGTCTGCGTGATCCCCTACTTCATAAATGGTATCCTAGTGAACAGGGTGGGGAAGAAGCGACTCCTCATTGTGGGTGGGTTGTGCGCCGTGGCCAGTTCCATGGGTCTTCGCTGGGCTAACAGCAAGACCCTCGTTGTGGCTCTCTTCTCAGTATCTGTGTCAATTTCTCAATCAATGCTGAGTTTGAACCAGGCGATGACCGTGGAAATGTTTCCGACGACTTCAAGGTTAGTTATTTTATTCTAAGTTTTCTTTAAACGTCACCTAGCTTGCAGACGACGAACAAAATGGGTAGTTCACCATTCGGCCGCCCACTAAAGATCTATCGTATCGTATCGTGCTTCACGCGCACCTCAAAGAGATGTCAGCAAAATTGTTTTTTGCGAGAACTAAACCTGCTATACAAGCACAGCAGCCAATCGCCCTCGGTCCATAGAGATCTACGCTTTGGAACGTGCAATAAAGCTTCACTTATTTGTTTAACTGACCGACATGGGATCAACTACGAGCACTTTTGACAATTCCAAAGTGTCTGTAATTGATCTATTTGAAATAAACGTTTCTGATTTCTGTTTTTTTTTTTGGAGACGCCCGGTTGTCGCCACTGTGCGCAACGCCCGGAGGACACGGTGGAGCACACCGTCGAGGTGTGCCCTGCCTGGGCGGAGCATCGCCGTGCCCTCGTGGGAGCGATCGGCGGCGGAGACCTCTTGCGCCGGGCCCTGGTCAAGGCCATGGTCCGGAGCGAGGAGGAATGGCAGGCGGTCGCCTTTGTCGACGGTGTGCTCCACCGTATCCTCCGGGCGTTCCGCACAGTGGCAGCACCCGGGCGTCTCTTCCGCTCGAATCCGATGCAGGAACCTCCCGAACTTGCCATGTCCGGTGAGGACCTGCGTCATGCGGAAGGTAAGGACGCCGTGAGGTCTTTCCAGCCACGCCTCAAAGAGGGGACTTACCGCCATAATTGTGGCGTGCCCAGCACTGGGTTGCGATAGTCGCTGACGCCATTTCACCGTGAGAGGCCCAGTGTGGCATCGTTCCGCCAACGCTAAAAATGTAACTGAGATATTTATAGTAGTGTTGATTACCTCAGCGACGTTTGTTGCGACGGTTGAGAAGATACATTTGCACCCGAATGCTACAAAAACATTAAAATGTGTAAACTAACATAACTATACGAGATACCCTAACACAGTACATCTATCTTTAGGCCAGTTCTTCACACTAATCGAGCCCACGACACAAATAATATGGATGTCCAAATTCTAATGGTACCTACACCAATTCAATATTCATGCGAAGACATGACTTAAAGAGTCCTTTAAGATTTTTTGTTGTTAATGTTTTTTGGCCTGGATCCAGACCAAAAATATTAACTACAAAAATCTAGATCAACAAGACTTACATGAAAATAAAGCCTCCGTACTATTTGACTGAAAATGTATTCCTATATAACTGTACCCATACACGGGCCACAAAAAAAGCCGCTTCAAACTTTTATTTGAGGTGGCCTTTTTTTGTAGCTCGTGTGCGGCTGCGACGCCACAAAAAACGCTTGAAGCCGCTTCTAGCTTTTTTTTGGTGGCGCTTTTTTGTGGCTGCGTTTCTTATGTCGTCTGCATTTTTTATGTTTCTTCGTTAGAGTCCATTATGATATTGCACGCATGGCCACATGCTGACGCGCGCTTTAGCTGTTTTTTTTTTTTTTTGTTTTGGCGCTTTTTTGTGGCCTCGTTTTTTATAATAACGTGGCCACCGCATGCTTTGCGTATTTAATCCTTCTTCGTCAGAGTCCATTATAATATTGCACGCATGGCCACAAGCTGACGCGCGCTTCAGCTTTTTTTTTGGCCGCTTATAGCTTTTTTTGTGGCGGCTTTTTTTTTTGAAGCCCTTGTGCGGAGACACTTATATAGAGTGTCAAGACCCACTCGTCACCAAAATAAGTTTGTATCATAACACCTCCACAACACACACTATCCACAAAAGACGTGAATGAATCTATTTTAGTTTAGAGGCATTGTCAATCTTGCAAGTATTATATACTAAACAATGGCTTTATATAGATATCGGCATATTGTTCTCAGGGTCGTCTGAATTCAATAGGCCTGAACAAGCTCAAAATAGGCACAATATGGACGAGATACCATCTGTTCAGTTCTTGTTTAGCAAAACGAGCCCCTTACTGTTTTGATAGAAAATTAAGATAATCTATCTGTAAACTCGATATTAATTTTGGCGAAGTATTTCGTTTACGGGGTCCATTTTAATTACACTCTTAAGTAATTTATTTATTGTTGAATTTATATTAATTTATTGTGTTTATTTACAATGAATCGTTTTGTTTTGGTGATGAAGCCATTAATTTGAGTTTCATGTTTTCAATTATTGCATATTAGAGGAAGTTTGAAAGTAGCGCTTGTGACTGAAAAGTTGAAAGGCAATCGGTTGTCTTGATATGGTCATGTGAAGAGGAGGGATGAAGTGCATATTACTAAAAGAGTTCTGAGTATACATGTAGATGGATGGAAAGGGAGAGGAAGGCCGAAGAACAGATGGATAGATTGTGTGAGAACTGATATGAAAGAAAAGGGAGTTAGTGATAGTTTGACGGGTGACAGGACAGAATGGAAGAAAAAAACGTGTTGCGCGGACCCCAAGTAATATTGGATAAGGGCAGGAAGAAGAAGTTTTGAATTATTGCAGATGGTGTTTTGTTTGGTTTTCAATTTTTATTCATAAATTAGTGTTCGTTTGTTCCACCGATGTGCTGTCTATGTGTCTGTTTCAACACTTGAAGTTGTAGACAACTACGTTTGCCTAGGACAGAGAGACCAATTGGGTAGATCTAACTTTGAGAGAGATCATTTGTCAGCGATTCGGCTGGCCAGCCTTTGGGAAGCTGTACACACTACAGTGTCTCAAGACGAAAGTCCGTGTTAACAGTGATGACATATGATCCCTAATTTGGTCACTTACAATGGGTTTCATCAGAATGCTTGAAATTGAGCCTTTGCCCAGCAGTGGGACAGAACAGGCTTTTAAAAATATAAAATACTAGCTGCTCCCAGCGGCTTCGCCCGTGATAGCAGAAATTTATCCCAAGGGAATATACTTTCGCAATAAAAAGTATCCTATGTCCTATTCCAGGACATGGTCCATCCGTGTACCAAGTTTCATCAAAATTGGTTTTGCCATTTAGGCGGGAAGACGTAACAAACAAACAAACTCACTTTCGCTTTTATATTATTAGTAAGAATATAATTTTCTACTATCACACAGGCGAAGCTAATACAGCAGCTAGCTTTTAATAAAAAGCTCCAAGTATTGGATTTATCTAATGTACCAGATGTTTAACGGTGGAGTTTTCATTGAAAATAAAATATATATATCGCTTAGCGTTTCGCTTTGCCATTTGAATGCTAATATCTAGTGCTGCGCAATCATAACATACAATATCATTTTCATTGGGAACGTGTCTTAGAGTCTTTAGTGTTTTATAATGAACTTACTGTTTGTACACGTCTATTGTAAAGTAAATAACTGAAATAATACAATAGCTGTAATTAAGAATGGCCTTGTAGGTATTATCTTGAATAGAAATTAAATTTTGTTTGTTGATGTCATTTAGACTTTGAGGCGAAATAGCTAGGCATATTCTAGAGGCGAGACTTAAAATATTTGTATAACTAGCACACAGCGATTAGAATTTATTGCGTTATTTGTAAATAGCTAGCTTTTGCCAGCGGCTTTCCCTGGGTATATAAAATATAGTCCTTGTCACTCACGAATAAAGCAGCTTTCTATTGGTGAAAAAATGTTTTGCGATTACCTCCTACAAGCAAAGTTTACTTCTTTATAATATTTGTGTAGATAGCTCGTTCCAGTGGCTTCGCATGCTTAGAAGAGGTAATAATCTCAAGATAAAATGCTCCTGGAATAAAAAGTATCATATATTCTATTACAGGACATGGTCCATTCGAGCGTAAAGAAGTAACAAACATACGCTTAGAAACTTTTGCCTTTATAGTATTAGTGTGATACTTGCTGTTTGTTGCCTCGTCACGCTTAAACGGCAGTACGAATTTGGATAAAATTTGGCATATTAATAGACTATTTCCTAGAATAGGATAATTTTTAACACGTCAGTATGGTTCCTTGAGGTTTAATTTTTAAATTTCACGTGGGCGACATCGCTGACAGAAACTAGTACTTTGATATAAGTTCAGAGATAATAACCGTGCAGTTGTCAGGTGCTAATCACTTTGACTTCAAAACTTGTTAATTAAAGAAGAACTTTACTTGTTACTAATACCACCGCTAAATTAATTAAAGTAACTTTACCTATAGGTATGAGAGGCAACAAAGAAACCAGAATGGATTTTAGTCAGTAAAGTCTGAGACGCCCTCCCGCTCCACTCCAGGGCGGGGGATATCATTAGATGATTTATCCACCTCAAAAAAAAAAACCTAAATGAGATATTAACCAACACTTATATAAATCCACGGTTGTTCAGAATGTGTTGTAAGTAACAAATAACATGTCTTATCAAGAGATCATCATCATCATCATCAATGCAGCCTACAGACGTCTACTGTTAGACAAATGCTCTCCCCAAGCGTCGCCACAACGACCGATCTCGTGCGTCTCACATCCATCGGGTTCCCGCTACTCTCCAAGTCATCAATCCACCTTGTGGGATGCCTCCTTGCTGCGTCTTCCGGTACGCGATCGTCACTCCAGAACCTTTTGTCCCCATCGGCCATCTATTTTACATGAAATGTCCCTAAAAGACTGGCAATTCTCAGAAAAAAGGGCTACCCCCTGATCACGGAAATGTCGACCAGTCTTCAAACGGCTCAAAACAGTACCAACAAGGTCATAAGTATTTGCGCCGTTTGAGAGTCTCGGCAGCCGCATCTATAGGTTGCTTTTTTATAAATAAACTTATGATAGTGATGTGGAGGAATACTTCGACACCAGAGAGCATTTTGTTCATCCAAACTATCCTTACTAATATTATAAAAGCGAAAGTGAGTTTGTTAGTTTGTTTGTTACGTCTTCACACCTAAATGGCAAAACCGATTTTGATGAAACTTGGTACACGGATAGACCATATCCTGGAATAGGACATAGGATAATTTTTATCCCGGAAGTATGTTCCCTTGGGATAATTTTCTGCTATCACGGGGGCGAAGCCGCAGGGAGCAGCTAGTGAATATATATATTTATATGCGTAGACCGATGACCTGGGCAGGGTCGCGGGAATCCGATGGATGCGTGACGCACAGGACCGGTTATTGTGGCGACGCTTGGGGGAGGCCTATGTCCAGTAGTGGACGTGTTTCAGCTGATTTGATGATGATGATGATGATACGTAGTTAATCATAGGTTTAGTATTTAATTCATTAAACCCCTATTCGCACTGTCATTGTCTTTCTAATGTTTCTCTGATTGACGGTTTAATACTCGTAGTAAGTTAATATTTAAATTTCGAATGATAAGTAGATTGAACCTGTATAATTATGTTTTTATTTTCAGAACACTGGCGATATCAATGATAATGGTAATCGGCCGTATTGGAACCTTATCGGGAAATATTGCTTTCCCAATCATGTTGGAAATGGGTTGTGCTATACCATTTTTTACAATATCTGGATGTATGGTTTGTAAGTATATTTTTATAGATTTTGTTCACTTAGCTCTTTTTCATTTCTGCTTTTATATAAAGAAAAAACAAAGAGAGTATCCTTTAAAAAAAAATCGTTTTTGAGACTCAATAAATAATGTGCCTTGGAAAACACGCAAAGCCGTTGGTCCGAGTTGTCATTTGTAGATCTTTGGCGGTTGTTATAGACGATACAAATCCTGACCATCAGTCTATCCAAGGAGTATCATGACGCCTAGTCACTGGGTAGTGGATGTCTGATAGGCAGTCGCTTTATTGTAAAACACGGGTATTCCGCCGCATTCCGTTAGCCTGTAAGTCAACCCTAAGCTATAGGTAGAAGGCACCAGATAACTGTGGAATAAAGTACATTGACCTTTTCTTAATATCTCTGCGTAGGTACCCGAAAAACAAACAATGAATTGCTTTTCATTACTAGATCATGTAAAGAATCATGATAAATGTAGATTCAAGATAGCTTTATGTCTTTATTTCTGTTTTTTTAAATTAAGAATGTCAACAAATGCGTTTTTTAAATTAAGAATGTCAACAAATGCGTTTTTTAAATTAAGAATGTCAACAAATGTAGGCGGGTCAATGTCCGTTATTCCACGGTTATTTGGCACTTACCTTAGTTAGGAAAAGGCTAGTCTTTTTCAATACTAGGAATTACTTCAGTATGTACGTTCAAATACATGTAAACTCATAACATGAGACACTCAGACCTGAAATTATTATCTGTAGGTCTACCCGCATCATCAAATGCTTTGCAAGATCCAGAGGAATCTGACACTGGCTTCAATGGAAACGTTTTTGCTTTGACAGGTCTAGATTACCTTGACGCTTTTCTAGTGGCAACAGTACTGACTACAGAGGCGTAGCTTCATAGACGCGTATTCGTCAATATACGCTAGTGTGGGTACCCATGCTTAAGTGGAAATGGGCAGGGCTCATTGCTCGCTGAACACATTGCTGTTGGGGCCGTAAGGTTTTGAAGTATCAACTACGTACCGGAAGACGCAGCGTTGGAAAGCCTCCTACAAGGTGGACCGATGACCTGGTGAAGGTTGCGGAAATTCGATGGACACTTGGGGAAGGCCTATGTCCAACAGTGGACATCTATCGGCTGATATGATGATGATGATGTACGCATGCTTACACAACGTCGCGTCGTGCCGTCGAGCTGTTGTCGCTTCAACGACTGTTTTATAGTTTTATATGTAAGTCATCAGCAGGCGTACATCAAGAGTATAGTGATGAATATGCGTTTATGAAGCTACGCGTCGGTGGACAGTAGCCCTTACTTTGTAATAGATAAATATACTATACTGAAAACCAGCGCTGTGGGCTCATCGCTTTATGCGTGAGGTCACAGCTTTATGCTGAGCGTTGGGCCGTTTTGCGCGGAAGTGACACAGTATCTTCCTTATCGACTGATGTTATGTTATGTTTGTTATCTAGCTTTAAGTATGCGTCTTATTTCGCGTAAATAAACTGCTTTTCTTTTTTCTTTCTACTATGTTTATTAGTCTTAAAAATCAACATTTCTTCATAATTCTTATTCAATCAAGGTAAAAAGAATCTAAATTTAGACTTTCAAGAAAATGGGTACTAAAATAACAACATTATTTTGTTTTTATTTTCAGTCGTAACAACCATAGCGTTTTTCCTGCCGAGCAAGAAGAAGTAGATAAATAACAATATTAGAAATAGCTGATAGGTTAAAAATATACATAAGGACACGAAGAAAATAAATACTCGTCAATTGGAAATATTAAAACGAAGAGGAAATCGAAAGGAAATAAATGACTGTACACAATTTTCGATAAAGATCCAAAAAAAATATATATGTACTTTTATTTTTCGACCAACGTAACGGTTTATTTCAGATCTGATTATTTTGACCTATAAAAATTTTTTTGGGGTCGATGGGGACGAAAGGCTCTTTTTTTTTTTTTCTGTCGACGGGGAAAATCATCATTGACGAAACCCGCTCTTGGGTGGAGCGGGAGACAGTGTCAGAGTCTTACTGACTAAAAACCCCGCGCCGTTCCTTCTAGCCTTCATACCGGGGCTCTAGTTTCCTTTCGGATAACCCCGACCCCGGTAGGCTTCGACCCAGATGGGCCCCTCCTGTTGCTGACAACTCCTTGAGGCGCGCGGGAACAGTGCGCGCCGTCGACGCCTTGGCTCGGTCCGGACAGTTACCGGACGATCGGACAGCGAGCTACCCATGGCTCACCGTCCGCGAGCCCGCGTCTACGGTGGCTGGAAATCGGGATCAGAATCCCGGCGGCGGCGGCGGGGGCGCCGTTGCCTGATGCGGTCTGCCTCCTCCTTTGCTAGCATTACTGCTTCGCAGAAGGAGGCGACCGCCTGCCACTCCTCCTCGCTCCGGACCATGGCCTGAACCAAGGCCCGGCGCGAGAGGTCTCCGCCGCCGATCGCCCCCACGAGGGCACGGCGTTGCTCCGCCCAAGCAGGGCACACCTCAACTGTGTGCTCCACCGTGTCCTCCGGGCGTTCCGCACAGTGGCGGCACCCGGGCGTCTCTTCCGCTCGAATGGGACGAAAGGCTCTGGAATGGCAACAACGTACCGGAAGACGCAGTGTTAGAAGACCTTCCACAAGGTGTTCTAATCACCTGGTCAGGGTCGCGGGAATCTGATGGATGCGTGATGCACAGGACCGGTCGTTGTGGCGACGCTTGGGGGTATGTCCAACAGTGGACGTCTTTCGGCTGATATGATGATGATGATGTGTAACCACAGCACACTTCCTCCACCTTCGTGCTTCGTATATCCTCAATTCTGAGGGTCATGACCTTAACGAATTACTTTTTTGTGGACTATTTGGCACACGTACTTATGTGAGTTAAATTAAAAAACTACATTAAACTAATGCACACGTGTAACACGCTTGATTTGTACGTATAACGACGTCGCATGGCGTGGATAAGTGTAGCTCTAAGTAAATGTAGCTCTACAAGTCTAGTTTCCATATGAAATGTTAGAAGACAGACGCGCCCAGGTCAATCTGTGTGGCACACGTGTGTGCAGTGTAGTTCTAGCTTTAATGTCTGAGACATGATATAGGTACCACCACGGTCATTTCTGCCTGATCATTTGAAAAAAAAATTCGCTTAAATCCCGTGGCACGGCGCCAAACCAAACTATTTGAAATATTCGATTCGTGTGCAAGCAAAAATGAACTTAGCGTTGGTCAGGCGTAAGTGTCTTTAATGGTACATTATTTTATGAAAATTAACACTTCACATCAATTTAATACCGGAAAACGTAGCGTTGGAAGGCCTCCAACAAGGTGGACCGATGACCTGGTGAGGGTTGCGGGAATCCGATAGATGCGAGACGCACAGGACTGTTCATTGTGGCGACACTTGGGGGAGGCCTATGTCCAACAGTGGACGTCTTTCGGCTGAAATGATGATGATGATCAATTTATTTAATAAAATTCTATTCAATTTTCAAGAGTTGGCCAGAATGAAATAAAAAAACAACAACAAATAAGACATAAACAAAGTAGAAAATAGACAAGCGACACTTTTTAACCTACTTCAAAAACGAAGGAGGTCCTCAATTCAGTTTTATTTTAAAGATATATCTTTATTTACAAAATGAGCAAACATCTTTATTACGCTCAACAATACTCCTTTATGAGATAGAAACAATTGTTTGAAACACAAAAGAGGGAGGACAGACTAGCGCCATTAATTTAAATCAGATAATATTTATTCTGTTAGTCTTAACACTGTTTTACAACAAGGTAAATATTTAGAAAGGTAAATTTTTTGAGAGGGCTTTTTGGCAGGTTAAATCAACTCAACTCCTTCCGTTCAACGATAGAAAGAAAGGGCTTGTAAGGTTTTTACTGACTAAAACCTATTCAACGTGTAACGTTAAATGCGCAAAACCTCATACACCCCAAATGATTTTTAATTCGATTGACCAAATTATGTGAGAAGAAAAAACATAAAAAAAATTAAAGGGTTTAGGAGCAGTTTTAGTTTGTTTAAAATTCATAACTGCCTTGAAATAAGAACTTTTATTATCCCGTGTATGTGAAAATTTGATTGGATTACAACTATTTGTGTTTGTTTACCTATTTCAGCGGGTTTGCGCACGTGATGGCTTGACCTATTCATAAATAGACAGGTCAAAGATTTTAATGAAGATATTTTTGAAAAATGTTACCTATATTAAAAAGTGGTTTAATTGATTCTGCTCGTTATTCTGATCAAACTATTTTCAGGTTTTGCGCATTTAACGTTACACCTTGTAAATTCCTTCAGTTGCTTTTCCCAGTCTAAGACCATATGTTTCCATTATACGACCCATTCACGACCTTGCCGTTGTGAACAGTAGCTAAGCATGGGGTGGCGAGCGGTAGATAAGCGCGGGGCGGCGAGCAATAAGATTAAAATTATGAAAATGTTTGAAGCACGCCACGAGATGTCGCTCATAGCGGCGTGCGCCCGCCTACCAATGCCGCGTCGCGACGCTCGCTTCGTTGCTCGTCGCTACGACGTCTTGAACAGGCCGTTAGTAATTTCCCATAGCCCTAGCGGATATTGGCCATATCTTTGATGTGCACTTAGGATACTACTCTCTGTCGATGACTGCCTCCTTAACTGACGGCCGCATGGCGAGCTACCCATTGCTTGTCGTCTGCGGATCTGACTACGGTGGTCTTGCAACTCCTGATGTTTAAACTAGCTGCTGCCAGTGGCTTCATCCACGTGAAAGAAGAAAATTATGTGATACTTCAAAATATGCATCAGCATTAACTCTATAATTATTTCTCACCACAAATAAAGGATAACATCGTCAGAAAACCTGAACTTTTATCATAAACTCAAGTTACTAACCTATACCAAGCAAACATGATATTTGAATGCTCTTTCTATATTCATTCTATGCGAAACAAGCCCTGAAAAGAACATGGTTGTTAAGTCAAAATGTCGGTTGAACTCGAAGACAATTGTAAAGCTCCTTGTTAAAAAGTTCGTCCGGCAAAGTACTGCAATCATACTTATATCGGACGCCAGGCAGCGTTGCTCGAGGATGGGTGCCGGTGGAACTATGGACGCTTGGAGACCATTCAACTTTGACTTAAAGTCTTCACACACGGCGACTTTTTGTAGCGATGCAGTTGCGATGCTGTAGCGCGTTAGTAGCGCGTTGGCATCATTTCTATAGCGCTTGCTAATGCGACCAACGCGCGTTAGTAGTGATACAGTCGCACGCTTACGAAACGCGCGACTGCGGCGCTTCAAATTCAAAATGTCGCCGTGGGCCGTGGGCCTGGACCCTTATACTTTGGTATACACAGGAGTGGAGAACCACTATTTTAAAGAATATGCTACCAAATAAATGAAAAAAATAAACAATGTTCTAATTCAAGTAAAGAAAGAAAGAAAAATAATTTATTTG
Organism: Mythimna lalbum; assembly: GCA_949319445.1. NCBI lineage: Eukaryota > Metazoa > Arthropoda > Insecta > Lepidoptera > Noctuidae > Mythimna > Mythimna lalbum. The sequence continues at coordinate 17,879,094 of OX439360.1, forward strand.
GTACAGCACAAGGCCCAAACACAAATACAAGAACAAAAAAAAAAAAACTAAGATAAAAAATAAAGTTTAAATCGTAATTTTATGAATCTGAAGCGTTCTACAAATCCATACTAATATAAATATATTATAAATGTGATAGTAACTGTGCCTGTCTGCCTGTGGTGCTTTTGTGGTGAAACTACTGATCAGGTTTTGTTGAAACTTGGTACTGAGGAAATTTAAACTACAAGAATGGACATGGACTACTGTAATAACCAACATTCACGGGAATGAATCCGTTACATAATAACTAAATCCACTTAATAATAATAGTAATTATATTCCACAATTTTCTAGACCAACTAGACCCAAACAACCAAGCAGAGCTTGTACTAGACAATTGATAAACACACTATATATTTCTAAATCTATATATATAAAAATTAATGCCACTTTTCGTTGTTATTTTATAACTCAAGAACGGGCTCACCTATCTAAACCAAATTTTTAGGCTTTGTGCGGACTATTTAGTAGATGGTTTATGTGAAGTTTGGTAGGGTAGAGTAGGGTATAGTAGGGTAGAGCAGTGTAGAGTAGGGTATATTAGGGTAGAGCAGTGTAGAGTAGTGTAGAGTAGTGTAGGGTAGAGTAGAGTAGAGTAGGGTACAGTAGGGTAGAGTAAGGTAGAGTAGTGTAGAGTAGAGTAGTGTAGGGTAGAGCAGGGTAGAGTAGGCTAGAGTAGGGTAGAGTAGGGTAGAGTAAGGTAGAGTAGTGTAGAGTAGAGTAGTGTAGGGTAGAGCAGGGTAGAGTAGGGTAGAGTAGGATAGAGTAGGGTATAGGTAGGATTAGAGTAGGGAAGAGCGGGAGCGAAGCCGTGCGGGCAAAAGCTAGTACATACTATAGATAAATTACACCTAGATACAGAACAAATGATCGTGCTCATCAACAAGCATTTATCTTGGGTGGGAATCGAAACCATGACCTCCAGCATAGCAGTCGGGCCACTAATCACTAGACAGTCCGGTCAATTTAGACATCCGATGTTGCACTATCCCTGCTGAAAATTAGATTGGATTATATAGGATTGTTCAAAACACCATCATAAATGAAATCTAAAAAGTCCTCATTGATTCGACACCTGGAAGAAAAATATATTTGGGGCCAAAGATCTAAATTTTCAGCAAAACTATCTAAAATGTCTAAATTTTTTTTTTCCTAAGAGCCACCGAATTATTGTAACCTAACCCCCATTATTTGGTCTAATTTGACTGGACTAAGACCACCAGGCCAGTCTATATTATATATACAAACACAAAGCAGCCAGAACATTGTATAACAAGCTTTAGACAACAAATAAAGGCAGCCGCAGCGCTCGACATGACAGCAAAGCGAAAATATTTCAATTATTTCACCAACAATGCGCCATTTTACTACAGAAACAATTGCACGGAGGACAAAAGAAGTGTAATTAATAAATAGAATAAATTAATCCAGTGGAGTTGCACCTGACATACTAATTAGGTCATGTTGAAGAGAGGCTGTGACTGTTTTAAGCCAATAATAGTTTTAAACATTCGAAATCATAGCATAAATATCTCCACAGGGTTCCTGGACGGTTCCGACCTTAAGTGTTTGTGCGGCGTCTCTCCGCAGACCCTGTCCCACATTCTATCCTGTATAACGTGCCCTATAACCTGTTCACGTACGGATCTAATGCCAGCATCATTGGACGGCATTGCCGTGGCCGAAGGCTAGGTATGGAATTTAATAAGTTTTTCTATCGACACAAAAATACAAAAAAATACAAAATGGTTTATTTTCACAATTAGCCATAACATATTTACAAGTATTTGGAGCCTCCTTTTAAGCATAACAGTGCCTGTATTAGGAGACTCCGCGCTTCCATATCTTTGCCGTACTCTACATAAACTAAAGGTTACAAAAACTTTTGTGCTGTGACACACGAAAAAAAAAATTAATAAATAAAGTAGGAACATAAGTAAACTGGTTCTTAATTAGTTGAATTACTACAAGAATATCTTAAAAATCTAATTGGTAAGTATATTATATTGTTGTGTTGTGTGGTGTGGTGTGGCGTGGTGAGGTGTGATGTAGTGTAGTGTGGTGTGGTGTGGTGTGGTGTGGTGTGTGTGTGATGCGGTGTAGTATAGTGTGATATGCTCGTTGGTTGGACTAGAATCGGCTACCCAACGTGTTCCAGAAGTTTTTCGGTTTCGTCATACGTAAGTGGTTGTATCCAGTCCACTATAGTTTTTTTGAAGTCTCGGTAGTTTTTATTATATATGTACACATGTCTATTTATTTTATTGTACAGTTGAGCAGAACGTTTATTAAATTGCCTGCTTGCAAATATAGTTTTCGTTTGGGGAATGAGGGCAACTAAATCTATTCTCCTTTTTGTTTTATTTTTTTTAATGTATGGTAGAGTTTTATGTCTTTTTAGAGTGGTTTGGGTTATGTATAATTTTCTAACCGAAAGTAGACCACTTATTTGGTATAAGCTTTCAGTAGAGAATCTTTTGTTTTTAAAATACATAATTTTTATTAGGGCTCGTTGCGCTCGTTCTACATTTATAAATTTTGATTTAGCTGCCCCGCCCCAAATCGGGATACAATACAGCAGCACAGCCTGGGCCAGAGCTACATATATTTCGTTAAGAAGATGTCTGGGACGGTTCTTGAAGTTCACCATTTTGGTTGGGACAATATGTCTTAGGGTTTTGAAGATCCAGCTAAGTTTCCTTATTCTGGCAGACATTTGTTCAAGTTGGGGGTACCAGGACAGCGTTTGGTCGACTATAACACCCAGATATTTGGTTTCAGTGACTCTTCCAATCAAAGAGCAGTTACAACTTGAAAGAGTCGTGTCTTCACAAGTGTGCACTTTTATCTTTAAATCTTCAGTAGGCTGTGTTTTGTTACTGACACTGAAACAGACGTAGTTGGTTTTGCTAGTGTTCAATGAGAGTAAGTTATCTTTTAACCAAACAGCTACCCGCGCCATTCCTGCCTCTGCACTCAGTTTAACCTCATTCCAGGAAGAACCCGAGAACACAATAGACGTATCATCGGCGTACGAGAATACTTTTGCGTTTTTGATTTCCATACTACAGAGATCGTTTATGTAAAGGAGGAAGAGAGTAGGCCCTAACACACTGCCCTGTGGGACGCCGTATGATACATCTTCATCGCCACTGACATATTGTCCTATTTTAACTCTTTGCTTTCTGTTGGAGAGGTAATCTTTGAATAAGCTGAGCGCAATCCCTCTTATTCCGACTTTTTCCAGTTTGTTTTCTAGGATTGGGACAGAGACAGTGTCGAATGCTTTTTTGAGGTCTAGGAATATAGACAGGCATTTGTTTCCTTTATCTAGGTGCTCAACTACAAGAGAACTTAAAGCAGTAACTGCATCCTCTGTAGATATCTCTTTTCGAAAGCCAAATTGTGAGTTAGATAGAATATTAAATTTATCAAGATAGTTGGTTAGTCTTTTATTTATAATTTTTTCAAGCACTTTTGATATCGACGGCAAAACGGAAATGGGCCTGTAGTTGTTGATATCGTCTCTGTCCCCTCCTTTGTAAACTGGGGTGATTACGGATTGTTTTAATGGAGCCGGAAATATGCCTTTTTGGAGACAGAGATTGGCAAGGTGAGTTATGATTGGGACAGCCTCTTTTCTTATAAATTTTAAGAATTTTGTGGAGATGCAGTCCCAGCCCGGGGCACTGTCTGATTTCAGATTCATAAGTATACTTTCTACTTCGGCATCATCCGTGTCTAGTAGTACGAAAGTATTTACTTGTGATCGTAATGTATTTATTTGGTTATCTGGAACATTATTTAAACCCGGATTAATTTTTTGAGCAAGTTGTTTTCCAATATTAGCAAAATAACTATTTATGAAGTTAATTGACTCTATGGGGGTAGCTTTTATGTTTAATAATTCTATGTTTTGACTTTTCAATTTATTTGAGTATGTGATAGTTTTTATATTCTTCCAAAGTAATTTGTTGTTAGATACTGACTGTGCAAGCAAATTTCTTTCATATTTTCTTTTTAGTTTTTTTATTAGACTGTTACAATAGTTTCTATAACGATTATAAGTAATTTTTATTATTTCGTTATGAGGGTCATTGCGAGTTTGTTTTTGCAATCTATTTCGATTTTGAATGCAGCGTAGAATGCCTGATGTAATCCAAGGTTTTATGACGCGTTGACTGTTCGGAATTTTTTTAATATTTGTATTTTCATTTACAACGGTAGTTATCATATTAATAAAATTATTGATTAACCGCTAAGAAGAAGAAGAGATAGCATAAATATGAATTTTAGTTAACGCCTTGTCAATATAAAATAATTTTAGTTCACCTTGGCAACATAAAATACAAGAAAACATGTGACCTACCTGCTCTGAGTCCTGGAAAAACCGTAATCCATTATGGTTCACTCCCTTTTGTAGAAAGAAAGTTCGTTTTCTAACAGTGAGAATATTATAAGAACTTTTTTTATTATTATTGATAGGCGTTTGACCACCGTCTCACCTGATGATAAGCGATGATGTGGTCGATGATGGAGCACTCTTGCCTAGAAGTAACCTGTTTACTCTTGACTTAAAGACCCCCAAGTTGTAGCTATCAGGAAACACAGACTCCGGCAGGGAATTCCAGTCCTTGGCTGTACGCACAATAAATGTGTTCCCAAAACGCTTTGTGCATATGGATGGGATGTCAACCATGTACCGGTGACGCAACGCCGTACGTCTTGTGCTGAACTTGCTTGATGCTTGGGCTAAAAACATTCCATGGATGTAATGTACTTCCACAGTGTAGAATTACACTGTAAGATTCGTGGAGCTTTTTTTTATTTTAAATATTGCTAAAAGAGTTATGAGCATAGTTATGAATGGATGGAGAGAGAGACTAAAGAGCAGGTACGAAAGAAAAGGAAGTCAGTTATAGTGTGACAGTTGACACGCTTCTAGCCCCCGTATTTTGGTTTTACGTTAATAATTATGTCAGTTCGTTAATTCCTTTTTTATATACTGGGTTATTTGTAAAACACTAGCAACCTCTTAGGTGCGAGTTAAGAACATCATAAGCAACCACTTTTGTTCTATGACTTTCAAAAATTTATCATATTTTGGCTCATCAGATTTTTATACAAAAAAAAAAAAATGAATGTTCTAATTATTACGAAGTCTATACGAAGCAAGCGATAGTACAATAGCGCAGGGGAGCGGGGATCGGGTGGTGGGGGTGTTTCATTCGCTTGCGTTTCTGTCATACAGACGTCGGTAGGTATCTCAACGAAATCTTGAAAAATTGTTTTTGGTAAATGTGTTATGTTTTGTAAAAAGTCAAGGAACAAAAGTTGTTGTTTGTGATGTTCTTAACTAGCACCTAAGAGGTTGCTAGTGTTTTACAAATAACCCTGCATATACGAGTAGATAATAGAAATAACATGGTTTCGCATACCGAGGCAGAGTTAAGGTTCCCGCAGATAGGCGAGACACAATAGTGACAACGCGTTTTAATAGAAATAGTTTTAAAGTCGTTTAACAGATAAAACAATTTACATTAGCATGCGCTATCGTTTCCTTGTCGCATTATCGTATCGTGCCTGTTTGTGGGGGCTATTACTATGGTTGGTATTATTTTAGAGATATACGGAATAGCCTTTTTTCTTAAAGGAGAGAAATTATTCAATGACTTCTCCCGATCTGGGTGGTGTGGGAAGGCGTGTCAGACTTTTATTAACTAAAACTACATCTGTGACCTTCAGTTGCTACTACGAGTTTCCTTTTCAGAAAACTTGATGCGTTGCATGACACGCAACAACTTAGTTTGCACGTGTCAAGTCAAAGTTAAAGTCAAAATATTTTATTTCACATAGGCCTACATGGGCACTTATAAAACGTCAGAAGCTAGTGCACGGTTCCAAATTGGTCGTTTCCTATGGAGAAGAACCGGCTAGAAACTCCATGGTTACTCTTTTAAAAAATGTGTTTATTACAATATTCATTGATTTATGTAACGTATGTACCCTAACGAACATCGAACACTGTTCGTTGTTCACGACTGTTGTGCGCTTGATTGAACTTGATTCGAATTATGTTCGTGGGCGTGTTCGAAAATGCAGTCCATACGAATTAACCAAATTATCATGTTTTTTTAGGTGGTAAAATCATCCAATGATATCTTCCGCTCTTAGGTGGAGCGGGAGGTTTTGTCTGACTTTTACTGACTAAAAACCCACTCTCGTTTCTTCTTTGCCATTGTTCCAGGGCCTCGGGGATCTCTTTCGCATCGGTAACGAAGGAACAGGAGTGGGTTTTTGGTCAGTAAAAGTCTGACACTATCGGGAGCTCCGCCCGAGAGCGGGGTATGTCATTAAATGATTTTCCACCGAAATAAAACCCATGGCCCCAGCAGGTTTCGACCCTGTTGGGCCCCTATGGTTGCTGAGAACTTCTTGAGCCGCGCATGGAACACTACGCGCCGTAAATGTTCAGCCCTCCTAGCCAAGTCACAACCGTTTCGCTTGCGTCAAACGTTTCGAGTTGACCTTGCCGCCAATTCTTTTGTCCTGACCACGTGACTGAGCGTTGAGACGACGTCGTTCCCGTACATTTAAAGCTTTCTACTAGCGTTAACTATTGCAGATTAGCAACTTGGCTAGGGGTACAGGTTCGTGTTCACTACGTACATATGTTCGTGTTCGTACAGGCGTACACTTAACAAATAAACTTTCAAATACTTAAGTCAGTAGTAAGTTGAAACCAGGAACGTCGTGTTCAGAGGAACATGTACCTGAAACAAAAAATAAACCAAAATGTTATAATCAGCTTAATCCAGATTTATACGGTAAAGTTCAGAAGCTTTACCGGGATTCGCGAACAAACGGAGAACTTTAATGCGACGCAAAGATTATTATTAATTAATGTTTCGCATTCAGAGGGAAATATTTCCGAAAATTGGTACGAGAGTTAATTAGCTTTGAGACCGAAGTGTGACGCTTCCTAATCTGGACTTATTAGTAAGAATTTTTTGGGAAGTTGTTTTAACGTACAGTCACGGGCAATAAGATATATACCCCTATTTTTAAATTAATATAGAAAAAATAGAAAAAAAATGGGTAAATACAGAAAAATAGGTACGGATACCGTGCTTGTTACTGAACACATTTGTGTAGTCAAAAATAAAAAAAACGAAATCCAAAAATTTATCATAATTCTTTATTGTACACTATAACAACTTATAAAATAAATGGATAACAAAGTTCATGTACATAGTCGAGCTTAACTCAAAGCTTAACTCAAAGATGAGTTTTTTTCCAGCAAACCATAGAGCGATAGAGAGAGATGACAATAGAGGGTAGGGTCCAGTGTACAATTTGAAAATTAGTGGGTTGTGGGTTTGATTCTCACCCAGGATAAATGTTTGTGTGATGAGCACAATCATTTGTTCTGTGTCTGGGTGTAATTTATCTATAATATGTATGTATTTAGAAATATATAAGTATGTTTATCAGTTGTCTAGTACCCATAACACAAGCTCTGCTTAGCTTGGGACTGGACAGCGTTGTGCGATAGTTGTGGAATATATGTACATATTATATTATTATTATTCTTATATTATTACTAGAAAATACTATGCGCAGTGTTTTTTTCTATTTTTGTTGCCATTTATTCATTCATAAATCAATAGCCTGTACAATATTTCCATTTTAATTTTGGGATACAAACAAACGGTCGTAACTTTGCGGTTTATGAATATTATTTTTTGAGACTTTACTTAAATAATTACAAGACCTTTTCTAATGCGTAAAAATAATGAAATACGTAATCCACTAGTTTGTACTGAAACTAAATAAGCGCCATTTAGTAATTACTGTGAAAGTATTCAATGCATAATGAATAATTACGTTTTTATTTAATTTTATATTTTGTGAGTAATTACGGATTAATTATCATCATCATCAGCATATTACAGATTAATGGTATAAGCGAAATAATAATTTTCTAAGTCCTTAATAACACTCTGAAAAAAGTTTTCAATTGCATACTAGGGTTAATTTGAAAAAGTTTTAAAACTACATGGGTCATCATCATCTTCCTGCCCTTGTCCCGTTTTATTTGGGGTCGGCGCAACACGTTTTTTTCTTCCATTCTGTCCTGTCACTCGTCATGCTATCACTAACTCCCTTTTCTTTCATATCACTTCTCACACAATCCATCCATCTTTTCTTTGGCCTCCCTCTCCCCTTCCATCCATCCACATGTAAACTCATAACTTTTTTAGCAACATGCGTTTCGTCCCTCCTTTTCACATGACCATACCAAGACAAACGATTTCCTTTCAGCTTTTCAGTCACTGGCGCCACTTTCAAACTTCCCCTAATATACTCCTTTCTCACTTTATCCATTCTTGTCACACCACACATCCATCTTAACATTCTCATCTCTGCTACATGCAATCTTTTTTCATCCTTCTTTTTCACAGCCCAACATTCTGATCCATACAGTACGACAGGCCTTATCATGGACTTGTAGATTTTACCCTTCAACTTGAGGGGCATCCGTGGGTCGCAAGTGGTTCCCGTGACCTGTCGCCATTTCATCCATCCTGCGTTGATCCGATGTGTTACGTCCCGGTCTACCTCACCATCCCCTTGGACGAGCGACCCTAGGTACCTAAAGTCGGAACAGATCGGTATGGGCGTTCCGGCGAGAGCTAAAGGCACAGGATTGGAGAGACCGCCGCAATCGCAGAACAAGTACTCGGTTTTGGTTCTGCTCAATTTCAGGCCAACACTCTCCAGTCTGTGCCACCACACCTCCAATCTGTTCTGGACCTCTAGGCCACTCTCGGCAACCAGAACAATGTCATCGGCAAACAACATACACCAGGGAGCCTCTTCCTGGATGTCCGACGTCAGAGCGTCCATTATCATCAGGAAGAGGTAAGGGCTGAGAGGCGACCCTTGATGTAAGCCGACAGCCACATTGAAGCTGTATATAAAACTACATGGGTAAAGATTAAAAAAATACTATTTATTGGATTAACGTACAATTTTTACAGTTGTTTCTGTTACAATTCCTAAGAATATCGGCCAAAATAACAGAAAAATAAAACTAGTGGAAAACACAAATATTTCAAGAATACCGCTCGAGGAATACAATAATATTTATCACGTGGTAGAACGCGCTCGTATGACATCACACGTGCAGCGCTAAAATATAACAGTTTTATTGATAACCTAATGAGCTAGGCGGTAGGGCTGTGCTGAAGGAAATGTAACGAAACTCGAATGGAGGAAATACATGTAGGTTCGGAGCGGTGAAATAAAGCAGATTCACTATTTTAGATTTTTATAAATTTAAAAATTACACAGAGTACACTTCTCAGTTCTACGGTTATCGCCATCTTAACGTTTCCCCTTCCATCCTTCCTCTCTCTCATACACATATGTCGTCTCGCTCACACTCACTCATGCTTATGATTCTAACTAATAAGTACACATTTTAAAATCCTACATACATACTTCAATATTGTGCAGTTTTTAAAATGTACCCAAAGGGCAAAATGGGACTATATTAATAAGACACCGCTGTCCGTCCGTCTGTCTCTCTGTCTATCATCAGGCTGTATTTTATGAACCGTGATAGTTGAAGTTTCAACAGATAATGTAAGAAAATGCGTATTTCAATATTCGATGCTCCCAGCGGCTTCGCCCGCGTGATAGCAGAAAAACATCCCAACGAACGTACTTCCGGGATAAAAAGTATCCTAAGTCCTATTCCAGGACATGGTCTATCCGTGTACTAAGTTTCATCAAAATCGGTTAAGCCATTGAGGCGTGAAGACGTTACAAACAAATAAACAAACTCACTTTCACTTTTATAATATTAGTAAGGATTGTGCAGTTTTTAGAGTTACCTTACCCAAAGGGCAAAACGGGCCTATATTAATAAGACACCGCTGTCCGTCCGTCTGTCTGTCTGTCTGTCACCAGGCTGTATCTCATGGACCGTGATAGTAAGATATTTGAAGTTTTCTGTATTTATTATGGCGCTGTAACAGCAAATAATAAAATAAAATAAATATTTAAGGGTAACAAACATGATTTTATTGCCGTTTTTTTGCTACGGACTGTATGGTACCCTTTGTGCGCGAGTCGGAATCGCACTTGACCGATTTTTGTTTATTTTTAGTTAATAGATAAGGCCCAAAGGTCCAAAAATGCGTACCAAGGCTTTCCACAACATGGACCGCTGACCTAGTGCTCCAATAGATGCAAGACTCAGAGCACCCGTCGCTATTGCGACACTTGGGCTCCGCCACAACGACACGTATGTGTTTACATACATACATACCAAAAATTATGGACATAGGCATTCGCTTATCCAGAATTCAACCCAAGGCCATAGCCATCGGCCTGCTGAACCGCTAACGTTCTGCTGACATCTCTTTGAGGCGGGCTCCGCATTGCTCGTCGTTCGCAGCCGGATTTTGTTTAAAGTATAATTATGAGAGTATAACTAAGTCAGGAAAATGGTATTGGCTAAATTGAACATTCAATTTTATTGAATTTAGTTAAATTATTAACTCATGAGCAGAAAGAGCAGTCGCGGCCAAGTGGTAATGACCCCCACTTACGAGTTGTCGAACCCAGGCAGGCGCATTACTTTGTGTCATTTATTTTATCACCACTGCTCCCAAAACGGTGAAGGAAAACATCGTGAGGAAACCGGCATGTCTTAGAACCAAAACTTCGAAGACATGTGACATTTACCAACCCGCCCTGGGCCCGCGTGGTGGATTACGGCCCATTCCCTCTCCAAGAGAGGAGACTCGAGTCTCAACAGTGGGGACATTAAAAAGGCTGGGGATGGATTAACTCAGAAGCTACATAGTTTGCAAAATATACCTAAACAATCGACTTTAACTTGCTTGAGTATGATCTAACATAAGATGATGGTTCAGAAAAGCCATCCTTATCTCCTAATCAAGTGGTCCAACAAAATACTCGAAACCAACCTCAAACCTACAAAAACAAAAGAAGAACTCTATAATAAATTCCTTCGCTCAGCAGGAAATTAAAAAAAAAACGAAAATAAAATCGAACTGCTACTAAGAGCCACCCCTATTCTCAAAGCGCTCTACTGCTGAATATTCCATATATTGGTTTTGCAAATGTACGGCGTGGTACGGACCGGGTTTATTGCCCGGGCGATTTACGAATCGAACGGTTGTTAGAATACTACCACTACGATTTTGTATTCTAGAATATTTTTACGAATAAGGAGTTGGGGCCTAAATTAACGGGAACTGTTGGAACAGTGACCGTGAAGCCTACTCGGGCCAAGGATCCGCTTCTGAAAGGAACATCCGGCCCTGGTATGAAAGCCAACGAAGTAAATAGGAGTGGGTTTTTAGTCAATAGAAGCACAAATAGATGGTACAGAAGACAATCAGTCTCATGTATGTACTTCACTTTTTATACCTACGCTCGGTGGATGCACACTACTGAGCGTTTGAGCCGGAATCTGTTCGAGCGGGCTGAGGCACTCCGAGATATCGTGTCCGTGAACGGTGTCTATGTGTGCGTTGCTCGAGCGCGCTTTGTATGTAGATTGACTTCTGTAACTATATATTTTGTGGTAGAAACCTGACACGCCTTACCGCCCCACCCTAGGGCGGAAGATGTCATTGGATGATTTCCCACCTAAAAAAATAGGACACAGGTGATGTTTTCGTCATTAAAAGTCTTACACGCCACCCCAAATGCTTTGATAATTTAAGTCGCTCTTTTTTTGGGGGAAACGTTCACTCACTCGGGGTTGAGCGAAAGGAAGAGTCAAACTTACTGACTAAAAGCCAGGTAGGTTGCTTCAGTTGCGTGTGGAATATTATTATTATTACTGGTGAAAGAATTTTTAATATTTGGTTTCGGTTTTTTGAAGTTCATTATTTACAGTCAAAATTAAAAATTGTTCCTCTTTCAATTGTTTTCTTTTAATATAAAAAATCTCATAACACAGTTTGCTATCGAACTTTTTTGACACGGCTTGACCGATATTTGAGATTTTTTTGTGTACATTTGGTAGCTCAGAGAATGAAGGATATATTTATCCCCCATTTTTTTATTTCTTAATTTATAGGGTAGAACAACGTTTGACGGATCAGCTGGTAAGTAAATAGAGGTTTGGTACACGTAAGCCGATCCCTACATGGTCGGGGAAAGGCAAAATGGATTGATTGAATATTTATACGAAAATGTGGTTAGTACAATCTAGGTCGGCTGTTCGAGAGAGTTATCGCAGCCCTGAAACGCAATAGGCTATTGAATCAACATGGGCATTATACCCCTGATACGTCATCTCGGTTCGCCTTAGAGCGGGAGGAGTAATTAAGCGATTTCCCATCCCAAAAAAATGTGCAGGCCGTCGCCTCCTTCTGCGAAGCAGTAATGCTAGCAAAAGAGGAGGCCGACCGCATCAGGCAATGGCGCTCACGCCTCAGCCGCCACCGAAATTCCGATCCCGATTTTCGGTCGTCGTAGGCGCTGGCTTGCGGACGGCTAGCGGCGAATGGGTAGTTCACTGTGCGCCCGTCCGGTAATCGTCCGGACCGAGCCCAAGTTGTCGACGGAGTGTACTGTTCTCGCGCGCCTCAAGGAGTTGTCAGCAAACGTAGGAGCCTAGCAGGGTTAAGGCCTACTTAGGCCAAGGGTCTGCTTCCGAAAGGAAGGCTCGGCCCCGGTACAAAGGATCGGGGTGGGTTTTTTAGTCAGTAAGAGTCTGATACTACCTTCGCTCCGCCTAAGGGCGGGGGATGTCATCTGGGTGATTTTTACCAGTCGAAAAATAAAAAACCATGACGATCGGTTCTATGCGTCTTGCATTCATTGAATTCCCGAGACCCTCACCAGGTCATCGGTCCACCTTGTGGGAGGCCTTCCAACGCTGCATCCCGAAAGACGTGGTCGGCACTCTAGAACCTTTTGTCCCTATCGACCATCTGTTCTGCAAGCAATGTGCGGCAGGGCATTAAGTACCCTAAAGCACATCGCTCGCAGAACTGCCAATTAAGTTTGGCGATTCTTCGAGCTATGTAGGTTACTCTCAAAATATAGAAAGGCAGGTGGTAGAAAAGCGTAAGTAACATATTTATCTCGCCGATTAGGCAGAGTAATCGATCCATCTTATACTGTTCAGAATTTGGAACAAAATATTCCTCAAGGGCGTCGTTACCAAAGGTTATTAGCAAAATATATAATCAATCATTAGAAAAGGTATTGTTAGCTAAAGTTTTAGGCAGTTACTAAGAAGAGAAAGAAAATGCAAAGAGAGAAAAATACATTTCATTTAAGGCTATGGGACTATAAGCCATAAATTCTATTGATGTTAAGTCGTGTAGTCCTTTGAACATCTGGCCGGAATTGAATGGACACAACACTCGTACCCGCCTAGGCGGCAGTACGAGTATCTGTGCATTTAATTTCGGCCAGCTGTGCTCGGACAGAGCCCCGCTCAACTTTAAATCCATTTTTTTTTGCAAAAAATTATTGATTTAAATATGCTATGATCACTTTGAAGAATATTTAACCACAATTTTTTTATGTTAAAAATGTTTTTAAAGAATAGAAAAAAGTAGCAAAATAGCTAAAGATTTTTTTAGACAAAAATATTACTCGCACGATAAAATCAATAGTTGATAATGATGGTCATGAATCTATAATAATAAACATATTTTTTCAAACCTATTAGCCTGGTCATTACCGAGGAGTAGGCTTCAGAAAGTCACTGTTTTATGGCACTGCTCGGGCGTTTGTGCCTTAAGTTAATTATAAAAGATTTTCGTAAATGATCAAAAGATTTCGAAAGACATTTTTACATTTATAACGACCTAAAGAAAGAAATGAAAGAAAAATATACGTCTGTTTGGAACACATATGATACTGGTTTTCAAATGAACCCTTACTTTGATTGTATGAATGTAAATGGGGTTTATTAGATGTGAGGTAAATACAAATATATGTCGGTTCAGGATGCAAAACAGAGTGCGAATCTTTTCCTAAGAATAAGTATCTATGTCTGTGATGAGTGGGTTATGAGCAATAAGCAAACAGCATGGATGATAAACCCCCAAGAAGACAATTCACAAAAACTAGCAATTATGGAGGAAATCACACTAATACTATGATGGCAATATTTTGTGACTATGTGTTTGTATGTTTGTTACAGTTTCACGGTCGAACCGCTGGACAGATTTGGACGAAACTTGGTACTCGGGAAGACTATGTTCTAAAATAGTAGGTACAATGCTCTATTAATTCTAAAAACTAAATTATTCATGCACTTAGGCCCACTGTCTACGGGCGCATAGCTTCATAGACGCGTATTCGTCATTATACGCTTTTTTTGTGGTGGGAAAAATCATCCAATGACAACCCCCGCTCTTGGGTGGAGCGGGAGATAGTGTCAGACTCTTACTGACTAAAAACCGCATCCCGTTGCTTCTAGCCTTCATACCGGGGCTCGAGCTCCCTTTCGGATAACCCTGGCCCCAGTAAGCATCGACCCGGCTGGGTCCCTGCTGTTGCTGACAACTTCTTGGGGCGCGCGGGAACAGTGAGCGCCGTCGACGTCTTGGGCTCGGTCCGGACAGTTACCAGCCGGTCAGACAGTGAGCCACCCATAGGTCGCCGTCCGCAAGCCCGCCTTTACGGTAGCTGGAAATCGGGACTGGAATCCCGGCGTCGGCGAGTACGCTACTGCACGATGCGGTCGGCCTCCTCTTTTGCTAGCATTACTGCTTCGCAGAAGGTGGCGACCACCTGCCACTCCTCCTCGCTTCGGACCCTTCGGGCCTGTACCAAGGCCAGACGCGAGAGTTCACCGCCGCGATCGTCCTCACGAGAGCACGGCGATGCCCCGCCCAAGCGGGGGTCATTATACGCTTGGAGTACGCCTATGTGAAGCTTAGAAATGGCAACGACACAACGTCTATGAAGCTACACGTTTTTTGACAGTAGACCTAAAATACACTCAAACAGGATTGTTATATCGTCATAAAACTGCAAAACTGCAATATCCACTCGAAAATTCCTTCCACAAACATACTTCAAAATTGCGCTTAAATTCTAACTAGTCTAAAAAATTCAGCCCCTCTGAAACATCTTTGGCAACATCAAACTGGCTTCATAGTTCCGTAACTGGCAAACCGAAGTACTGTCAGGAACTGTTGAGCTAAAGTTAACAAGTTGAGTCCAGTAGCGCCATTTATAAATACTTAAAAGCAACTGCAGGAATGAAATAGAGGACGGAGTTGTATTCGAAATTGAGAAGTAATTGTCTACATTATGTGTAACTAGCGACTGCCGGTGGCTTCGCCTACATTTTTTTTAATTGTTTATAGGTTTGCGCTTGACCGCTATCTCACATGATGGAAAGCCTATTCACTCTCGACTTAAAGATTCCCGGGTTGTAGCCATCAGGAAACACAGACTCCGGCAAGGAATTCCACTCCTTAGCTGCACCCACAATGAATGTACAAGCATATGATAGTAGAAAATTATCTTGAAGGAATATACTCCCAGACAGAGTCCTATGTGCTATTCCAGGACATAAATAATAAATAATAATATTCCACAACTATCACACAACGCCGTCTAGTCCCATGCTAAGCAGAGCTTGTGTTATGAGTACTAGGCAACTGATAAACATAATTTATTTCTAAATACATACATCTTCTTCTATATATATAAAAATGACCCCCGTTTTCCGTTGTCACGACTTGGCATGAAAACGGCTTGACCGATTTGGCTGATTTTTTTTTTGTTGTGATTGTTATTGTGAGGAGAAGGTTCTTATGGAAAAAAAAAATTGGGTAGTGTAAGGTAGAGTAGGGTAGAGTAGGGTAGAGTAGGGTAGAGTAGGGTAGAGTAGGGTAGAGTAGGGTAGAGTAGGGTAGAGTAGGGTAGAGTAGGGTAGAGTAGGGTAGAGTAGGGTAGAGTAGGGTAGAGTAGGGTAGAGTAGGGTAGAGTAGGGTAGGGTAGGGTAGAGTAGGGTAGAGTAGTAGGGTAGAGTAGGGTAGAGTAGGGTAGAGTAGGGTAGAGTAGGGTAGAGTATCCTACTCTACAGTAGGGTAGAGTAGGGCAGGGTAGGGTAGAGTTGGGTATAGTAGGGTGGAGTAGGGAAGAGCGGGAGCGAAGCCGCGCGGGCAAAGCTAGTATATTGATAAATTACACCCAGACACAGAGCAACTGATCATGCTCATCACACAAAGATTTGTCCTAGGTGGGAATCGTACCTACGACCTCCGGCATAGCAGTCAGGGTCACAAACCAATACACCAATAGGCCAGTCTACATGGTCTGCCAGTGTGCCAAATTTCATCTAAATCCGTTCAATCATTTAAGCACAAAGAAGCAATGGACACACATATGTATTTTTTGTGTATATAAACTTTCACAGTTTCTACCAGCGTCTTAACCCGTGCGAAAGTTTTTCCATACAAAATTTGGACCCCTGTTTCATCCCCTTAGGGGCTGATTTTTTTCTTAGTAAACATTATTAAAGATACCTAAGTGCAAAAGTTTTAGCTATCTAGATCCAAGGGTTTAGGAAGGGTGTTAAGTCAGTGAATGCGTCAGGACTTTCATTGCCCTTTATAATATATACAAATAAACTATGTTTGTTTCTATGTGATATTAAATGGCATAAATCGTTGTAGCGACACTTGAAAAAACCCTGTGTACAGCATTGGGCATATTCCGGCTAAAACTAATAAAGATCAAGTGAAAATCGGGGAGATAGAAGACAGGCACACATAGCAAGCAAAATAATTAGTATATTATTCTTTAGTCAATTTAAAATATTTTGGTTTAGTTTTCCGATGTCATAGAATGATATTAGTAGCATAAAACGTGAATTCCTCGCATTTCAATTATTTCAGAGTCCCCTAATTCTAATGGGTTTCTGTTTCGACAACGACATTGATTAATGATGTCTCTGGTCTGTCGTCAATGCAAAATGTCTTGATTAAGAAACGTTAACGATTTCTGACAAGACGATGGTGCTGCTGAGCAGTGCGATGATTAAAATCTGAATGTTGCTAATGGGATTTTGTTTTGATGGTCTGCTTTGGCCTCTTTCATATAAAGCCGTAGAAAAAATTGATTTAAATTGATTTTTTTTTGATTTTTGAATTGATTGATTTGTTGTTGACTTTTTTTTAGTATGAAATCATTCAATGACTTTTTCCTTTCTAGAGCGGAGTGGTACAGCGTGTCAGACTTTCACTGACTAAAACATATTTATTTACTTCTTTGCCTTCGTTTCAGGATCCCGGGTTTGCTTTTCAGAAGACATCCTAAAATTTGTCACCTGGAGGCTTTTGTTTGCTCTATGCATAATAGAATCTCGTTCTCTATCTCAATTTTGTTATGATGAAAATTAATATAGATACAAAAACGAAGATATTCTCAAGAGAACTAAAGTGACCGACATAGCTCGAAGAATTGTCTGACTTAAGTGGTAGTAGGCAAGCCACATTGGTTACAAAACAGATGGTGGGTAGGGACGAAAATTTCTGGAGTGGCGACCACGAACGGTAAGAGGAAGCGTTGGAAAGCCTTCTACAAAGTGGACCGATGACAGGCCCTCACCAGTTTGCGGGGATTCAGTGGATTCGAGATAGTCAGTACTGATTATGGTGGCGTCACTTGGCTTAGGTATCCAACAACAGACGTCTTTCTGAAATTATGATGATAAAGAGTTATGTCAACATGACACTGAAAACGTGAGAGAGTTCACTAAAATGCATCCATAAAATGAAAGTGATTGAACTCAAAATTGCAATTTGTAAGCATTAAGAAATTTAAAATGTTTGGTGTCAATATGAATAAATTTAAATGGGTACATTTAAATTACTCATATTTTTTACTCATAAGTCGGGCTGCTAGAATCAGAAGTTATATTATTTTGAGTCCGGTTATTCGCATTCTAAAGGTGCGAAAATGGTTTTAGTTTGATTTCAAGTGGACGTTGTCTCACCTATTACGCTATTTTGGCCTTTGTTTTCAAATTATTGAATTTAGGTTTTTATGTTGTTTGAGTAGTTTATTTAGCTTTAAAAGAGCTTCTGTTATAATATTTTTAATTTTACTTTTTTTTTGCGAAATAATTTTAAAACTGACAAAAATATAAACGGTTTGACTACCACGCATTACTAACATAACCTTTTCCTTATTTTCAAATCTATCCAAAGGTTGTCTGTAAAAAATCACTGTAAGTGATGACCCCATTTCTTACACCCCATTAATTTTAAGTTCCTACAGTATTTTTTTATGGTACATAATAAAAGTTATAGTTCTATCTATATAGACTCTCAGTTGATACTGCGCGATCCAAGGGCTGGATTTTACTTCGGCCAGAGATTAAGCATTGCTATCCAACATGGCAATTCCGCCAGTCTTTTGGGTGCACTTTTTTGAATAACTAGTGCTTAGTTGCAATCTCATCTGATGGTAAGCAGTGAAGTAATCGTTGATGGTGAATCGTACTCTAACCTTGAAGACACCTGATTTATAAACTTCCTGTCTATCGACTGGAACTGGTGATGCTGAGGAATTTGCAGGTGCCATCATCATCATCATCATTATAACCGAAAGACGTCAACTGTAGGACATATGATAGGCCTTACCCCAAGTGTTGCCACAATGAACGGTTCTCTGCGTCTCGCATCTATCAGATTCCCACAACCCTTACCAGGGCATCAGGCCTTCCAACTCTGCGTCGTACGGTATGCGGTCGCCACTCCAAAACCTTTCGGCCCCAACGGCTATATAGTTTGCCCGCAATGTGATATTACTAAAAAACCTTAATAACTACTACTGAATATTGGTAGAACATTCGGTGGCTTAGTTAGTTGCATTTTAGTCCTACCTTGACATACGTATGCAAGGAATACGTCGAGTTACCAGTAACACTGTATAATATCGTTAGTAAAATTTAGAATAATGTTCAGTTGTATATTGTAGTAACATTAAATAGTAAAGTAGCCACCCGCCCCGGCTTCGCTCGGGTAACAGTATTTCTCCACTATTTAATGGATGTTATTATACATATAAACCTTCCTCTTGAATCACTTTGTCTATTAAAAAAAACCGCATCAAAATCCGTTGCGTAGTTTTAAAGATTTAAGCGTACATAGGGATATAGGACCAGAAAAAGCGACTTTGATTTTTACTGTGTAGTGATAAAATCACATCTCATCTATTTTACAGTCTAGATATACGAGTTGTGAGTTTTGTTTACCAAAGGAAAAGTGTCATGAAAATTAAAAGGTGAAAGAGTGCTAATCAAGAGCTTTGAGCAAACCTGCTAGCCTCAATACGGTATGTTGGACATCAAAAGATTCAATCGATAAATAGCTAGTCTGATGAATCTCTTTCATATCAAACTGATACAGATTTGCAACTCGGATGCCGAATGAAAAGTAGATATGTACTTCCAACTAGTATTGGCAGAAAATTAATAAGATTAACGATTATGATTAATTAAGATTAATTTTAATCAAGATTAAATAAATAATACATGGGTAAAGTTTATTTTTGGATTGAAATACTATTCCAAAATCATAAAAGTTAAAATTACTGAAATAATTATAGATTTGTTAATTTTAATACAAGTGATTTAAATTTGATTTTATGTTTACTCTTTTCTTAAATATTATGAATTGTAAAATTTTTTGTGTGACCTCGGTTTTAACGTGATTGCATATTTTATTTAAAACCAATCTTTTTAATCAACTATCGATTAATGTCTATTTTTTACTTTAATTACAGTAAATATATATAAATCAAATTAAGTAATCGATAAATAAAAACAATCGACTCATCGCTGTTAATTTAAAAAAAAACTAATGTTATAGAAATTATCAGTTTCCGTTAGTATAATATTTATTAATCACCTTTACTGTTTCGGGTTTAATTACCAATAAATAGAAATAGCCCAGCTTGGTACTCGTAGCCAGGCAATTAAGAGATCATTGACTCAATAACGTAAGATTTCCTTCAACTAAAAGGTTATCAATGTAAATTACTTATAGGTAACAGTACATGTGCGTCACGCATCCATCGTATTCCCGCGACCCTGACTAGATCGTCGGTCCACCTTGTTGGAGGCCATCCAACGCTGCGTCTTCCGGACCGGTCGTTGTGGCGACGCTTGGGGGAGGCCTATGTCCAGCAGCACTAAGCAGAGCTGGTGTTATGACTACTAGGCAACTGATAAACATACTACGTACACTTCTAAATACATACGTATAATAAAAAATTACATCCAGACACAGTTCCGAAACACTGTTAAAAAAAAATGTACAAAAAAATTACATTTGAATTTGGAAACTGTCATTCTAAAATCAGTTTAATCAAAAAGTTACAATTCACACACTAAATTTGTGAGTGTATATATGTTCATTAGTCCTTCACGGTTAAACTACTTAAGAGATTTGGATGAAGTTTGGCACACAAGTAGACCATATCCTAGAATAACACTTAAAATACTTTTTGTCCTAAGAAAACGTTTCCTTAAGTTAATTTTCTTCTAGCACGCGGACGAGGCCGCTGGGAAAAGCTAGTACAATATAATTAATTCATGAACAAGAATGAATTGATTAGCAAGTAAGAATCATGTAAACTTCAACATGGTTTACTAACGAGCGTGTGTTCGGTTTCTAGGTAACGATAAGGTTAGTTTGTGAAGCCCTGGAGATAATTAAGGGTACCTGTTTGTTAGAACTTAGTACATAACCTTGGATAAAGTCTAGCTCAAACCTTTATTACTGATTCTCCTTGGCAATTTAAATTATCCCGTCGTCTGAGATATTTTTAGGGTTTAGGATTCAAAGGGCTCATAGCCTCAGCAAGGTCGAAGCCTACTGGGGCCATGGGTTTGCTTCTAAAAGGAAAATCCGGGCTTGAAATGAACGGAAATGAAAGAACTAGGTGTAGGTTTTAGTCAGTAAAAGTCTGACACGAAAGGCCGCGAGATGTCATTGTAAAATGTTCCACCTAAAAAATAAAAAGTACCCAAAGGAACTCTATTGGTAATTCTCCGCTGCCAATCAGTCACCAGGCTGTATCTCGTGAACCGAGATAGACAGTTGTAATTTTCACAGATGATGTATTTCTGTAGCCGCTATAACAAAAAATACAATACTATATTAGCTTTTGCCTGTGGATTCGCTCGCGTAAAAAAAAAAAATAGTCTAAGTCACACAGGACTAAAGCAGCTTTCTATCGGTGAAAAAATTTTAGCAGTCGGACCAAGTACTTTCAGACATTACCTAATACAAAAAAAAAAAAAACAAAAAATAACTAACTTTTTAGTGAAGATATTATAATATGACTGTGTCGTGAGGAAACCGGCATGTTCTATAACCAAAAATTCGAAGACATGTGACATTCACCAACCCGCACTGGGCTCGCGTGGTGGTTTACGGTCCGTTCCCTCTCCAAGAGGGGACGCCTGAGTCCCAACAGTGGTAACATTAAAATGTCTGGGATGATGATGATGATTATAAGATATAAGAGAGGTTCCCCTACAACAAATTCTATTTTTTGCCATTTTTTGCTACACACGGTACAGAACTCTCAACTACTTAACTTTGAACTAGGCCGGTATTTATTTAACACATTGAAAACCGAATTGATTTTTCACATTTTCTGTTTGGGCCGTGGGGGACACTTTGTGGTCGATATACAATAGTTCCGTTGGAGCCGCGGGTGGTATGTGATCGCAAGTCAGAAGCTATTAAGCATTTCTATTGGGCCGTCGGCTTCGGCTACAGATATGAAGCTAATATATATTTCACGTGACCCCCACGGCCCTGCAGGCAAATAGTATCGTATTTGGTTTTTATTAAAAATATAAAAAATAACGTCGGAACAATACTTATGATTGAAAACTCTAAAGGAAAAGTGTGTATAGTAATGTTTTATTTTGTATTTTGCCATAAAGTTTATATTTATAATGTGTTTTAAATACAGTATGCCGTATTTAATTTTGTTTTAAATACCAGGGACGTGCTAAATACCATGGTGACCAGGCATCGCTATGCGACTCTCTGCGCAGAGCTGCTTCTCCCTGAAGGAAACGAAATGAAGGTGGATGGAAGGTGGAGAGGATCTCCCTCTGGGTTTTAGCCACCTTTGCTCACATTACTGTTCCTTCTCGACGTATGCGTTATGGCCATAGCCAGAACAAAAGCCGGACGCGAGAGGTCGTTGCCCTTGATCGTCTCTACAAGGCACGGTCGTACTATGAAGACCACAATTGTATTTTTGGACCTCCTGTCATAATGTCTAACCAACCAATGACTTATGGATCAAACTGATCCTTTTCCAATCAAATTTAAATCCTATTCTAAATTTGAATAACCCTTTAAAAGTATATTTGTCTATTCAGCCAGTATGTTAATGAGGACCATATTGTATGCGATCTCGGTCGATATCATAATAACTACCTTTAATTAGAAGGAATACAAGCATATTGTTATTTTATTTTTATATTGTAAATAGAGGGTCATTTTATCGTATTTCGAATGAACATTTGAAATGAATCATTCGAATGAACTAAGATGCGGATTCAAATATTCGAAATAACTAATCAAGAATGATTCAAGCCAAAAGAGATTGTTATTGTGCCCGAGCCTTAGGCAAGAGTATTATGGTGCAGTGATAAAGTTCAACGTGTACTAAACGACGTTTTTCAATACGCTTAGAATGAAATATATAAAATGAAATTGACTGGCGACTCGTGGGGGTCGCTTAGTTCCCAGCCTGATACAATACAATAAACAATCATTGTGATAAGCTGATGAAATTTTTGCATTAGTGCGGAAAACAGTCAAATGCGTGTCTAAAACCGGTAAGGATAAGAACAGATTTTAGTTTAAGTGTATTAAAAAAAAAAAACATTTTTAGTTTATTTTACATTTTGTTTTGAGGTGGGATTTGGGATTCCTTCCATTATAAGTGTTTTTTTTACAGGACACGTCTGACTCTAGGGCAAAGTGAGAGGTCGTGATACCTATATTCTTTCAGTCGCCTTTGCGTTCCAGGACACTACTCTTACAAATAAACCCGCAGCCCTGGCAGGCATTGACGATGAAGATAGACGACGGAAGATGCTTGCCTAAAAGTAACCTATTCACTTTTGACTCAAAGGCCCCAGGTTGTAGCTTCAGACAAGAAAGTAATAGTTTTACCAAAAATAAAGCCCAAGGACGCCCTTCCTCAAGAATCCAGCCGTAATATAACCGAGCTCGCTAATAGAGCCTCTCGGAGCACCAAACAATGTAAAGCTATTACCGACCTCAGTAAATTGAACCGAACCAGGAATTAAAATGAAGTTAAAGTTGGTAACGACGTTAACCGTGTTACCTCGCTCAGTTTGTGACGACACCTCGCTAAAGGAATATAGGGGGAGGCTCCGACTCCTTGGTAATGGGGAGGGTAGGTATTTTGTTAATAAAGTGTGCTTTTGTTCTGATATCACGTAAGAACAAAGTGATGTGATTTTTTCTTATGATTTTTTTTTAGTTGAGAAAATCATCCAAGGATCTCTCGACTTTTACTGACTAAAAACCTACTCCTGTTCCTTCGTTGCATTTCAAACCAGGGCCGAGTCTTCAGAAGAAGACCCTTGGCTTCAGTAGGCTTCGACCCTACTAGGCTTCGACGGTTTAATGACATCTTGAGGCGCGCGTAGAACAGTACGTGCTGTCGACGACTTGGGCTCGGTCTGGACGGCTACCGGACAGTCGTGAGCTACCCATTGCTCGTCGTCCGTAAGCCCGTGGTGGTGAGGAGGATAGGTATCTTGCTAATAAAGTGTTTTTCTTCAGGTACCACGTAGTAACAGAGTTAATGTATAGGTGTGATTTTTTATAGATATGGGTATGAACCCATATATCATTCATATATGCCCCAGTCGGTAACATACCCCTGGCTCTCTAACTCTATGAGTTTGATCTATCCGTCTGCCTGTTGATAAACTGACAGACAGACAAACAGAAGAATGCACAGCGGAGGCTTAGCAATAGGATCCCGTTCGCACCCTTTGAGTACGGTGCCATAAAAAGAAATCTAAACGATTAAAAAAAAGATACTTAAATAAAACTATTGTACCCTACACTTGGTTACAAAACAGAGAGTTGAAACAAAACAAAACATATTTTTATACAAAAAAAAAAAAACAGCAAGGAAACAAATAAAACAATACTAACAGAATTAACGAATAACGATCGGTGAAGTCTTGCGAATCGAAACAAAAAGAAAAGAATCGCAATGCTGAAATCAATCTTCCCTAAGAATCGCAAATTACGTTAACGGCCAAACATAATGAAGTCTTAACTGAGTTACCATCGCTCTTACATCAGCAAGTCAGATCAATACAAAACAAACAATATTCTTTGGTGCTCAGTAATATTATTGTTAGTAAGTTTCGTCTCACTTTCACGAATTAACGACTGAGGGGTCGCTAATAATGTAAATGGGCTCGAAATCAAATTCCAAGATGGCGCCAAAACATTTGCAATTTTTTTTTATTCGGTAACATTTGCATAGTTTTTAGCTTGAAAAAAAAAATGAGATGGCGCATGTAATTGCATTAGCAAGTCTGATCGATACAAAACAAATAAGTTTCGTTGGTTCCTAGTAATTTTATGGTCCTATTAACGAATTTGATGATCGTGTGTGGAATTAAGGAGACATTGGTGAAATATTTAATGCTGTATCAGCAATGCTGCTTTAAGCTAATAACAGATCCAAGAAAACTAAATGTATTAAGTTTATCATGCCTCATGTTAGGCAAGTAGAAACTAGTGTGCTAATAAAAGGTAAAGAGTTGAGTCCTGAAGATACTACAGTATTCTTGGGCATAACTCTAGATGCTAAACTTCAGTGGGGCCCACATATAGACAAATTATCAAAAAAATTTAACTGATGTAGAGACTGCCCGTTTAGTTTACTTTAGCTATTTCCATAGTGTCATGTCGTACGGTATTCTACTGTGGGGTAATGCCACTGATATCCAGACAATTTTCGTTTTGCAGAAAAGGGCTGTTCGTTCGATTTATAAACTAAGTCCCAGGTACTCCCTTAGAGATAAATTTAAGGATATCAATATAATGACTGTACCTTCTCAGTATATTTACGAGAACATTTTGTATGCACATAAAAATAAAAACATGTTTAAAAAATACAGTGATATTCATAATTTTAATACTAGAAACAAACATATATTTGTAGTTCCAGCAACCACGCTCAAAAAAATAGGGGGCTCATTTAGATGTCAATGTATACGCTTCTATAATAAACTGCCTAGTCATATTCAACAACTCAGCCTTAATAAATTCAAATCATTTGTAAAGCGAAAACTTTTCCAAAAAGCTTTTTACACTGTAAAGGACTATGTTGATGACGAAAAGGCTTGGGACTGACCTGCTCCAGTACCCTCTAATTCTTATAACATAACTGTTGTAATTTTTTTTTTTGTTTTAAATTGTGTTTATTATTCATTCATTTTTTTATTCATTTTGACATTAATGTTTAGTTTTACAATTTGACATTGTAATATTATTTTATTTTACAATTTGACATTGTAAATTATTTTATTTTACAATTTGACATTGTAAATTATTTAATTTTACAATTTGACATTGTAAATTATTTCATTTTACAATTTGACATGTTACATTAAATAATGTTTATTATTATTAATTTTTGACATAAATATTTACTTTGTAAGTATTTTTACATTGTAAAATTTAACTTTCTTTTTATTATTGTGAATGTGAGGACTATGTTGGTTACTTTTTTATTTCTCGTAACCGTTTGTCTGGCAATTTGAGTATTTTCTGCGGCCTACCCAAAATGTCCTTTCATTGGTATTGTTCGTCAAGTCGTTAAGCTCCTTAGTAGTCCTGAGTTGAGCTTTGCGAATACTGACAAATGCTTACACTGATTGGACGGGTCCACTCAAATCTGTATGGTTCTTTCTTCAAAAGACCATCTCAGATTAATCGGCATGGTTCTCATGTGATTTGACCATTACATATTTATTGTATGGACTTTAAAAGAGACTTTGACCCCTGAGTTTGTTTCGGTGTTTCTTCTCAGGGTAGTCAGCTAGGAAACACCGGCCTCATCTAGCTTAAAAAAAAAATTGACGTGTAAAAGTGTTTTTTAAACCTATTTGCAAAAATAAATATCATTTATCATTTATCATTCATTTATCATTTATTTATCATTTTACGATCTAGACAGAACTGTTAAAGGAATAGAGTTAGAGCCCAAGATGTCGACAGCGCGTATTGTTCCACGCGCCTCATGGAGTTTTCAGCAAACCGTAGGGGCCCAGCAGGTTCAAAGCCTACGGGGGCCAGGGTTATCTAAAAAGAAGCTCGAGCTCCGGTATGAAAGCTAGAAGGAATGGGGCGGGTTTTTGGTCAGTAAGAGTCTGACACTATCTCCCGTTCCGCCCAAAGCCGTGGAGATGTCACTGGGTGATTTTCCCACCAACAAAAAAAAGTACACTGTCCACACTAAACATAAACCACAGAATAATTCAAACAGAGAGGTAAAACCACACTTGTTCCCAGTAATTTTGTGGACGGCAATACTGCTTCAATTGAAGGGCCCACATTAAAGTGGGACTCTATTATTTCATGTGATGTAAATGGCGTACCGACTCACTTAATATATCATTATGTATGCGTACCTATCGCTGATTCGTGCTCAATACTCAAATGCTCGCGATAATTTCGCTTTGGAATTTCAACGGTAAATATGCTACATCATGTTTCACGGGTCCTCTCGTTATATCTGTGGTGAGAGGATGTTGTTCGAATTTATAGGTTGTGTCATCTTTACTATAATGAAGCAGTGGTAGCCGAGTGGTAAAGGGCCAGACTTACAAGTTCTAGGTTGGGATCAAACCCAGTCAGGCGCAATACTTTGTGTAATTTATTTCATCACCACTGCTCTCAAAACGGTGAAAGATAACATCGGGAGGAAACCAGCATGTCCTAGAATCAAACAATTTGAAGACCTGTGACATTCACCAAACCGCACTGGGCCCACGTGGTGGATTACGGCCCATTCCCTCTCCTGGAGAGAAGGCCTTTTTTTGTTTTCGGTGGGCAAAAATCATCTTATGACAACCCCCGCTCTTGGGTGGAGCGGGAGATAGTGTCAGACTCTTACTGACTAAAAACCCCACCCCGTTCCTTCTAGCCTTCATACCGGGGCTCGAGTTTCTTTCGGATAACTCTAGCCCTAGTAGGCTTCGACCCGCGTAACAGCAGTGGGAACATTATAAGGCCGACTATGCTATGCTATACACCTATAATAGAAGTCATTAGATAAGAAACAAAAAGTAGCACAAAAAATAAAGCTGCTATTTCCACCAACATCTAGCTCATACTTTATTTTCTTTCGATCTGTACCGTAATTCTAGAACTAAGTTAAGGTATGTAACAAAGTGCTAACTCGATTAACTTGGCTTAGTTTCAAACAGCTTACTTTAACTTAGCGACACAATGTAATGACACGCTTGTTTTTTGCACCTGTAATGCTTTCTTTAACGCAAAGTCAAGTAAAAGTTAGGTGAATGCAACTGGCTTGAGTGTGGTCATATTCTGAGCATTGTTGCAGGTAAGACTGAAGGCCACCTGATGGGGCACCTGCGTGCAGTGCATGTACTGGTGCCAGGTGTACCCGGAAGGTGGCAAAACCAGTTAGATAAGTTTGTTGAGGTTGATTATATAGATCCCGGCACAGATCTTGAGCGCTGGCTTCAAGTTGCGCAGAAGTCAAATATCGGGCCTATTTAATGGTATGAAGTTAGACGCGGGGGCGGGGAGCGTCGGTGATCGGTTTGCCGCGCCATTGCGTCATAGACGTCACTCGTGTTTCGTTTCCTGCGCTTGCTGCATGTATCTAACAACGACGACGATTGGTTCGCCAATGTATGGAATGCGTAAAGTAATCCCCACTCTGACGCTGAGCGCTTAAAATCCATGCCTATACCTGTACTAAATAGCATATATTATACTAACATAGGTTTAGTAATATGCCTGATTTAAAGATAAATACATATTTAAATATTCTCGTGAGATTGTGCTCAGAAACTCAACTTTTTTAGTTTAATTTGTTTTTAGTGTATGAAAGTATTATAAAGAGGGCTCTTCCTGAGCCGTCCATCGTCAACGCCATAGAAATTACCTATATCTATGGTCAATGCGAACATGGTTTAAAAAATTTCTTGGTTCATCCAATCCATTGCTTGATAAAGCATATCCCGGAAAATGGGAAATAACGCCTAAACGGTCTGCTGGCATTTGGTATTTCCGTCATTTACTAGAATTTTTCAGAAAACTTGGTCCTAAAAAGTTTGGAAATTTCTGGAAAAGATATTCTTCATTCAGATTCTCGATTGAATATGCAAGGTATCTGTAGATATATATTTTTTTTTATTTATAAGTACATTATCAAAAGCAAAATAGTAAATTAGTTAGGAAATTAATTAGTCAGCAGATTAGTTTTACTCAAATGTATGCCTTGATTTCAGTGAAAACATTGATAATATTTATAACATATCTGATCTGTGTTTCCAAAATAACAAAAGAAAGATCACGTAAGTGTGGTTGTATAGAAATGTATCTCGGGCTAGCCGCTCATAAGTCAAAATAATGCTATTTACTAAAATTGAGCATTTTACGTTACTAAGTCAAATTATCGTTATACTTAAGCATTATTGTTTTTTTAAATTGATAATATTATGCAATAGTATAATTGTGATGTTATCAGTTCACGTTTTGGTAATTAGCTCAAAATCACACATTAAACCTAAATATTTACTTAATCCAGTTGATTTCTCTTTCAATCCAACATATTTATGTAAATTTTTAAATAAAATGATGTCTATTAAATAATTTTCCCATATAATAATTTGCAAATAAAAGAAAACACTTAAGTAACTATAATTATAAATACAATATGAACTAAAAAAGCCTCTTCTAATCAAAATTTTACTGCATTTAAAAAAAGAAAAATGACGTTGTAAAAATTCTCCGTATCACTTTCAACTGGTAATATGACCAAAATAAAAGTGGCATCACTGTCATGTCACAATTTACTAATAACTTCATTATTTATTAACCAAAAAATTAATAGAAACTCGAGACTGAAATATAAACTTGACAGATATCAAGTTTTAAACGCGAAGGCTCTCAAACATAATAAACTGTCACATTGCAGCTGCAACAATATTAATAATGCTGTCAGCATACTTTACACTAGACTGGTGAGCATTTATCATGGTTTGAGAAACTTTAGTATAATTAGAGCAATGGAGGCCGAGTAGTAACGGCCCCGACTTACAAGTTGTAGGTCACGGGTTCAAACCCAACCAGGCGCATTACTTTGTCTAATTTATTTCATCACCACTGCTCCCAAAACGGTAAAGGAAAACATTGTGAGGAAACCGGCATGTCCTAGAACCAAAAATTCGAAGACATGTGACATTCACCAACCCTCACCGGGCCCGCGTGGTGGATTACGATTTACGGCCCATTCCCTCTTCTAGAGAAAGGAGGTCTGAGTCCCAGCAGTGGGAACATTAAAAAGGCTGATGATGAGTATAATTATGTATGTTGTTAGGACTATAATTCACCGAGACACCATGGCGGCGCGACCAGTCGCCGCTACCAACAAAATGTATACAGCTCTAAGAGTTACAAAGAAAAGATGGATGCTTTGTGAAAAGGGAGTTGGGGAAGGTATGACAAGGCAGGAAGATGTTGATTAATTTACATTAGTAGTTTCACACATGGAACTATACATTGCATAAAATGGTCAGGGCGTCATAAATTTTGAAAATATTTTATTATTTAGCAGGAATTCACTCGCCAAATAAAGAATCGCCAAACTTAACTGGCAGTGGGCAGGGCACATTGCTCGAAGAACAGATGGTCAATGGAGACGAAAAGTTCTTGAATGGCAAACCCGTACCGTAAGACGCAGCGTTAGAAGGCGGACCTGGTGAGGGTCGCGGGAATCCGATGAATGCGAGACGCACAGGATCGGTCATTATAGCGACACTTTAGGGAGGCCTATGTCAAACAGTGGAGGTATGTCGGCTGAGATGATGATGATAATGAGGAATTCACTACATGCATCATAAACGATTTCATACTCCGGCTCACACTAGACCGATTTTTTCGGTAGCTCTCATCTGTAACCCCAATCTTTTTTGAGGTCTGGATCCGCCCTTGCTTATAGGCTCTGATGAAGTGGGAAATCTCAACACGTAGACACAAACACACGTTGTGATTTGTGTATGTTGAGTTTTGATGAAGTTTGACAAGGGTTTTTGATTGTAGTAGCAACTAGCACTGAAACTTGTTATCATGAAAATGTAACATTTGATTGGAAACTATGTGGGTATAGCGTGGGTGTTTGCATGTTGCCAGTGACAACATATGACTTTGAAACGTGGTTGCTCACAATGGACCTCATCAGAAGGCTTAAAGTCACTTGTAGAGTACCGGAGAAGGCTATAATTTTATGTTCTGAGTATCCTTTCGTGATTGAATCGGGAATGAAAATATCTGCAGTAAAAGTAAGGTTCGCCGGTTCAAATGTGGCTGTGGGCAGGGCAGTAGGACGCATTGCTTTCAGAACAAATAGTCGATGAAGCCAAAAGTGGAGTAGCAACCGCGTGGATACCAGAAAAAGCTGCGTTGGAAAGCCTCCCAGAAAGTGGAGTGACGATCTGGTAAGATAGGATATTCAAAGATGAAAAGAGATTTCGATTTCCAATATATTTATCAAGATGGACCGACGACCCGGTGCGTAATTATGGTTAAAAACAGCTGAGCTCAGAATGTGCAAGTCTTTCATGGTTCACTGTGTTGGACACCTCACCCTACCTACGCCCTGCTTACCCTAGCTCCGGAGCGAGGAGGAGTGGCAGGCCGTCGCCTCCTTCTGCGAAGCAGTAATGCTAGCAAAGGAGGAGGCCAAACGCATCAAGCAACGGCGCCCTCGTCGCCGCCGCTGGGATTCCGATCCCGATTTCCGGACACCGTAGGCAACAGGAGGGGCCCAGCTAGGTCGGAGCCTACTGGGGCCAGGGTTATCCGAAAGAAACTCAAGCCCCGGTATGAAGAGGCTAGAAGGAATGGAGTGGGGTTTTAGTCAGTAAGAGTCTGACACTATCTCCTGCTTCACCCAAGAGCGGGGGTTGTCATTGGATGATTTTTGTCCACCGCAAAAAAAAAAACCCACAGCCATGTACACATGTAAAATACAAAAAAAAATTAATGAATGATGTTGAATTCAAGGCATCAAAGTGTAGTAAGGTTTTTTAAAAGAACTTAACTGTTATACTGTTATTGCACCTTCTTTAAGAGATCACACAATTTCATTACTACGTACTGCAGTAATAAAATTGTGCACACATGAGAATTGCACAATCTCGCCACACAATCATGCTCCAATACTACTGACAGCAAAATCATAAAGTGTTATGAATAGAATTTAATAAGACATCACTACGGAACTTCAAGGCGCTACGGGACTCGTGCAACATTTGTCATACACAACACTAGTGAGACATTCATTGCATTGAAAACTTTTGTTGGGATGATGAAGAGTGTGCATTCAAAGAATATACGTTCCTCGAAGAAGGAGCTAAGCTTCGTTTTATGTTGTATTTATGAGCTAGTCCTAGTTATTTCCTCAGTTGAATTGCAGGATGAGTTATTTTTGCAAAATTGCGAGGATGAATGGGTTTTTCCTATTTTGTTGTGGTCGGTTATTAAATCCCTTCTCTTGCTCCGAGTAAAGCGATAAGGAGTGTCAGACTATGTTATTTTAGTTGCTTTTTAAGTTTCAAAGCCCCGATAAGTAAATAATAAGAGATAGCTGTTAGTTTTGTACGACGTAGGCCTGGCGCCTATTATCGGCATCGGCAAGGAAAAAGAGAAGGGAAAAGATCTTTCAGTATCTCTACATGTATGCTAAGGCATAGTTTCCAATAGTGAGCGCACACTGTCGAAAACTATGCCTTGGCATAAAAATAACTAGAACATAGTTGAGAAAAGGATGATACAAACATATATAATAGGCTATTTTGTTTTGTGATAGCGAAAAATATCCAAAGAAGCCTCGTGTTTATTTTGACTAAAACTAATATTTACATCTACACCCATTTTAGGAAGTAATCGCAAAATAAAGCGTAAATATATACGGTACATATTATGTGACGTGAATCGGTCGTGGACGGTCGGACGGTGGGCTGCCAATTCCTCGTTGTCCGCAAGCATACACCACGTATGCACCTACGATGGCCGGAAATCACTCTATGACTCCAAACACCTGGAGCTCCGGATTTAGTTTACTCCTCCCATTACTTCAAATAACATAAATAGATAATACATTATTACATAACCCAGAAACGAACATGGCATCCAATTCCAACCGATCAAAGTCCTGATCATGTAATATGTTAGTAATCTTAGACTAACTTGACTTCGATCAAGTTGCTCATAAGATTTAAGGCGCGTTTACACTGTTATATAACAAAAGCGAAATATGTGCACAATATGTGTGTGTAAAGTTATCACAAAATAAAAACGTGTTGCACCGACCCCAAATAAAACGGGGTAAGGGCAGGAAGATGATGATGATACGTCTATAGGCCCGCTATACTGGGCCCGCGTGGTGGATTACGGCCCATTCCCTCTCCTAGAGAGGAGGCCTGAGTCCCAGCAGTGGGAACATTAATAAAGGATGATGATGATGATGATGAGCCGTTTATATTCCAGTATGGAATTACATTACAACACTTTATATAATTAATTATTTTTTTATTGTTTCTTTCAGTTTCGTTCCAAGTTACATTCTAGGGTTTTTCTCAAATGTCAAAACGGTCCTATTAGTTTTTAACAAGTTGAAGTATGTTACTCTTTTATACTCAAATTGCAACAAGGATTCAAATGAAATTTGGTACACGAGTAGATTATGTCCAGCAAATGTTTGTTTATTTAATACTTTTTTGCACAGAAAAGTACAGAGACAAACGCCAAGTGTTAAGATCGTGACTGCTAGACGCGTGAACTGTCTGATTCTGATGCGTTTTCGACGCGATTGATACTCACGCACTCATGCGCTGAGATTGCGTATCGCTAGCTTAATTATTTACGTTAACCGCCTACGTCGGATATATCCGACAAACACTCTCGCGTTTATTCCATGATCTACGACCAAAACTTCATCTTCTGTTGCCTATGGGGATTGGAGAGCTAAACGAGATGGAGTACCCAGTCCCACGACACACACGGCCTTGGTAAATAGGACACGATAGATTCTAATGCAACGCGGGCGGTTAAAGGAATAAGCATTCTACCTTATGATAAGACGTATAGCGCAGCATAATCCGTCTTTTAGGCTGTGTTCAAACCAAACTGACTGTCAGCCGCCGACTGTGACCAGGCTCACTGTAAGCCCCAGTGTAAACGTGAAAATAAACGGTATTTTCCGTTCACGGTATGCTGATAATACGCTATACAATATACAATACGCGTCCGCAGAGCGTTATGACACGCTATATTAATCGGTTGCCGAATGTCAGCGTCTACGCATAGCGTAATAACTTTTTCACGTCGGTTAGATGTGAACGAAAAAGTGAATATGTATGGAAATACTATAAACTGCGTAACGTTCGCTCACTTTCGGCGTCTGACAGTCAGTTTGGTTTGAACACAGCCTTAATGTTCCCACTGCTGAGACTCAAGCCTCGTTTCTCATGGAGAGGGAAAACACGCATAACGTATAAATCCCAAAGCCAAGCACACGCCCACGCGTTGACGCGTCGAAAATGTCACGTTTGTGTGAACGAGCCTTTACCTCAAGTTAGAACTTGAATGCTGTTCAGAATTTTCAATTGATTATTATGAAGTCAAGAAACTTGGATCTACTATTCAATTAGATGAGAGCATTCAACGTCTAATGATACCTGATTGAATAATTTTCTGTACTTGTAGATGTTGATTTTACATTTGCAGTCATGGAAATGTCTAGTGGAATGGAGATAAGCTTATGTATTTTATTATTATAAGC
This sequence comes from Mythimna lalbum, assembly GCA_949319445.1. Taxonomy (NCBI): domain Eukaryota; kingdom Metazoa; phylum Arthropoda; class Insecta; order Lepidoptera; family Noctuidae; genus Mythimna; species Mythimna lalbum. Next base: position 17,913,300 of record OX439360.1, read on the forward strand.
AACTTTATAATACATTTTTTATTTGAAATGTCTATTATTCATTTATTATATACATATCTTTGTGTTGTTTTTTATCCAACTTAAAGGTTGAGTGGTAGAGAATGCCTTGATGGTAAAAATCATCTTTGGGTTATTTTATTATTTTTATTTTGAATGACGGTTTAGGATCAATAATGAGTAGAAATGACGATTATCAATTTGTTTTTTTATGTCGCTGTCCCCAGCGAATAATATCGTAATCGACTATTACGATAGAAGTGCTTTTATGAGGAATTATTGTTCTAGAGGTGCGATTACACCCTGTGAATTTTTTTTACGTGATTCGTGCTATTACTTTTCGAGTTAGACATTTTGTAATGAATTTACCTGTACTATTTGCCTCTAAATAAAAACTTTTTTGTATGACGAATATCATCACAATACATTAATACTGACTCCTCACAAATTTCCCATTCTCAGTAAACTGTAATTAAAAATTTATTCAACGATCTCGCTATGTAAACCTGTTAAGAAGTTATAATCAAAAAACGGTTTTTTATTTTTCCTGTAAAATTTGGTGTTTTTAGTTACGATATTATTCGCTGGGGACGGCGATGTGATTCCATGTGGATATCGATAAAAGTCTCTCACAAAAATGTAGAAAATTAAAAATTAAAAACAACATCTGTAAGGAAATATCTGATAAAAAATTTAAGAAGAAACGGTCTGATGCAGTTCGTGTCATCAAATCTATTCACCAGACATAAGACTGCTTGAAAAAAAATACTTATTTAGAATTTCTAAGTCTTTTCTTGCTGACAGATTTTTTAATACTTATCAAAATCATCCAAAGCAAATCTAGAAATAAACGGAATTCTTAATGAATCTCCAAGAAGCGACTTCGAATATAACACCCAAACCAAACTCAAGCAACACTAACTAAGTTTGCCACTTCACGCAAAAGCCAAGTAAGTTGGACACAGCTTCAACTGTGTTTTAGCTGTGATAGGTAAATACTGAAACCTACATAATTCAGTTTTGGAACTTAAAACCGGAGACCAAAATTCATGCTCCTTTGACATAAATTATATAAGGCACTTTGGTTCTACTTTGACGTATTATTTCGGGGTTTGCAGAAGCTGTAGCCGGTATACCTATTAACACTATGCTCAGTGCATGCCTAACGAGCTTAGGTCTTGTAGTGCCCGGTGCATATTACCCTAGAGATTCCTCAGTTACTCTCTGCAAAATACAGCCACTAAGAGAGTTTTAGTGAATTAAATTTGCAAATGTTCCTGTTAGCGTCGCTGCATACGGGCTACCGGTCGCAACCACAAAACGCCGCCACAAGTATATTTTCTACTAGGTTTTGCCCGTAGCTTAGAATAAAGCAGCTTTCTATTGGTGGAAGTTTTTTAGCAATAGGAGCAGTACTTCCAGAGATTAGCTCCTACAAACAAAAACCAACTCTATCTCTTTTAAATAATATTAGCGTAGCTAGTTTTCACATATTTTATATGGATTTACCGTACAGGTTTGACGCCGGTGGCAGCCACACGCTACAAATCACCGCTGCTTGGGCTCGCGGACGGCGAGCCATGGGTAGCTCGCTGTCCGACCGTCCGGTAACTGTCCGGACCGAGCCCAAAACGTCGACGGCGCGAACTGTTCCCGCGCGCCCCAAGAAGTTGTCAGCAACAGGAGGGGCATCTGGGCCAAAGCCTACTGGGGCCTGGGTTATCCGAAAGGAACTCGAGCCCCGGTATGAAGGCTAGAAGGAACGGGGTGGGGTTCACACACTATCTCCCGCTCCATCCAAGAGCGTTTGTCATAAGATGATTTTTGCCCACCGTAAAAAAAGAGCAGGGGTTTTCATTGGATGATTTTTGCCCACCGAAAAAAAAAACAGCTGCTACATTCTTATGTCCTGCACTGGCAACTAAAAGATGATACAAAACGCCGTCACATGCCACTCGCACAAACCTTTTTCGTCACTATCATTATGTTATTGCGTACTGAGTCCATTATGATTCTGCCGTTTAATAAAAAACTTTTTACAAAAAAATTAAACCGACTTCAAAAAGTACAAAATAACTTTAATTTTGGAAGTCGGTGTTTCAATAGATACCTAATCTTGTCTCTTCGTTATTTAACACCGACTTCCGAAATTAAAGTTATTTTGTACTTTTTGAAGTCGGTTTAATTTTTTTGTAAAAAGTTTTTTATTTTTCACTTTTTAGTTATGGTAGCACCACTAAAAAGTACCTACCCTTCAGCTAAACATAAATTACCTTATAGCCAGAGTGCATCTCATAACGATTCTTATAATCCCAAATACGGTTATATTACATGAATTTACCCCCTCCCCCTTTCCCCTCCCCCTTTTCTTTCAGTCAGTCATCGACTACACGTATAAACAAAGCAATTTTACTTGTTACGACAATTCTGCTATGATTCTATGAGGAGTTCTGTTCCATATCTTCGAAGTTCATGATCAGATCATAACAATATTTCTATGGGACCAACTTGGAAGCATAACCTTTCAATCAAAAAAAAAATTTTCAAAATCGGTCCACAATTGACCGAAATATTGGTGAATATATATACAAAAAAAAAAACATACATTCAGCCGAACATAGAACCTCCTCCTTTTCGAAGTCGGTTAAAAAAGCAGCAGCTTCCAGCCACAAGCGCGCTTCAGTTAGTTTTGTGGCCGCTTCTAAATGTGGCGGTGTTTGAGGCTGTGGCTCGTGTGCAGCAACCCTAAAAGGAAGTTTGGGCTAGTGCAGGGATACCTGAGCTTTTATTGGGTTTAAGCTAGGTAGCTTTCGAAGTTGTTTAGTGGTAATGTACTGTAGCCTTATTTTCTTCCTCGCTAGTCGAAAGGTAATGAACGAAATGGAGCACCGAGATATAGTTTCAGTAAAGTAATGCATAGTAAATATAAAGAAAAAAGAAACGCTAAAGATTAAAGGGCACTTTCCTTTCATTATGGACATAATATTAGTTTATATTAGTATGTTTAATGTATTTATATTTTAGACTTAGTTATGTTATACTAGCTTTTACCCGCGGTTTCGCCTGCGTTTATTAATATACTTTAATTCCTCTCCTTTTTTCTTCCCTCTTTCTCCCCCTTTTCTCCCATTTTTTTTGTAAAAAATTAGCCTCTCTGTACCAAAATTCATCAAAATTGGATTTGCCATATAAGCGTAAAGACGTAACAAACAAACAAACTCACTTTCGCGTTTATAATATTAGTAAGGATTGTAACTACCCTCGAATATGTTCTCTCTCTATAACTCTAAGGTTTGCTGAGAGGAAACTCATTGTTGAGTAAAGTTAAGCTCGCCTTTGTACGTGAATTGTCAAATCCCCGTATACTATGTCATCATCATCTTCCTACCCTTGTCCCGTGTTATTTGGGGTGGGCGCAACACGTTTTTTTTTCTTCCATTCTATCCTGTCACCCGTCATGCTATCACTAACTTCCTTTTCTTTCATGTCACTCTTCACACAATCCATCCATCTTATCTTTGGCTTTTCTCTCCCTCTCCACCCATCCACGTATATACTCATAACTCTTTTAGCAACATGCGTTTCATCCCTCCTCTTTACATGACCATACCAAGACAAACGATTCCTCTTCAACTTTCAGTCACTTTCATGTTTTCAGCAATTAATTTGATTATATTAGCTACTAGCTTTTGCCCGCGGCTTCACCCGCGTAGATAATCCCAGGATAAAAAGTATCCTATGTGTTAGTCTGAGATATGGTCTACTCGTGTATCAAGTTTCATCGAGATCCGTTCAGTAGTTTTTGCGTGAAAGAGTAACAAACATCCATACATCCATCCATACATATAAACTTTCGCATTTATAAAATTAGTAGGATTTAAAAACATGTTGATTCTTTAAAAAACCGTCTTACAACTAAGCATCAAAGACGATCGTCACTTTAATATTTCCAAAGACTCCATATCTGTTACAATGGGGTGTCATTGTAACAGATATGGAGTTTTACCGAAAAAGAGTGGAAGGATTCTGAAGAACCCTTATTAAAGATATATTGGGGTCACGCATATACTGTGCGGCACTCGACTTGATCTATGACCTCTGGTCACATCTTTACGGATTGCATTTTTGGGAGATTTGGCAGTTTATGATACGAGATTTTGTTAGATTGTGGTTCAAGATTTGTGCAGACTACGTTTAAGTTTTGATTGTTTTTTATTTATTTTGAGCGCCATACGTGGATTGAGATTTATTGGTTGACCTGCAAATGTTTGTGAGTGTGTGTGTATATTTGTTACTTCTTCACGTTCAAACGTCTAAGGGCGATTCATTGAAACTGAGAGAATATCTCATTCATCTAGCCTAGTTGTTTCTTTATGGTTTGATATTATTTTTCCTCCGATCTCTAAATGTATCAAAGGCACTCATTTGCGCCCAGTAGCTTACGACGTACGAAAACTTAACGAGATAAATGAGACATACTCAGATCTCGTTTTCAAAGAATCACCGCTAAAGGAATTCGAGTGGGTATCTGGATAGACCATGTCCTGGAATAAAACATAGAATATTTGTAGCTTTTTTTACTCCGAGAGTATGTTCTTTTGGGAAACTTTTCTACCTTCACGCGGGCAAAACCAGCTAGTAAAATCTAAATAAAAGTAAGTTCCACCTAATGTACTTTTGGAGGCATACAGAACAGAGTGTAAAGTCGTCTCGCAAACCTCGTTAAAAAGCGAAGATCCTCCGGCCAGAAGGGTCTTTGGGTATGATATGGGGAACTGCCCGTTAGTCGGTTTTTGCTAGGTACTTTTTCACTGCGTGACATGGTTATTTTCTACTTCCAGATGACCAAATCCGTTGACAGAGTATAACATCTACATCTACAGCTCTACTACTAATATTATAAAGAGGTAAAGTATGTTCATAGGAGGTAATCTCTGAAAATACTGGACCGATTCCTAAAATATTTTCACCAATAGAAAGCTACTTTGTTCCTGTGTGACATAGGCTATGTTTTATGTACGCGAGCAAAGCCGCGGGCAAATGCTAGTACATTAAAAATTAGGTGATGAAAGTTTCTAATGATTAAAATTGTATCTTAAACAGTAACACGACCCCTTAATGCATAATATAACCCAGTCATCGTCAATTAAACGGTAATTACAGTGATCAGGAAACGCAAATATATTAATCAGCAAACGTTACACTGTTTGTAGGTGACCGCAATGTTGATCGAGGTCGGATTCGAACCCACAGCCTCGTGGTTTTGATTTAACACACACCCTTCGAGTATTGACGGATGAGCCCACAGTATAATAAAGCTTATACGTTGTGTAAGAGGGTGTTCGGAAAAGTGGTCGGGAATCGCCCTGCTACTTTTGACGCCCGGGGCGTATCCTGCAGTGGCTGGTGCGTGAGGACGTTCGAAATGGAAATCCTCACGTTCCCATGTGCAGAGCTCTGCCGTGTACTTTACATTGTATTATATTATATATATTACATTATATATAGTACAACTTTTGGATGATGTGGATGTGGATGTGATTATGGAGTTTCTTGCCGGTTCTTCTCCATAGGAAACGACCAATTTGGAACCGTGCACTAGCTTCTGACGTTTTATAAGTGCCCATGTAGGCCTATGTGAAATAAAATATTTTGACTTTGACTTTGACTTTGACTTTGACTTTGACTTTGATTTTGACTTTGACTTTGACTTTGATGATCATTAAAATATTATGCTTAGGAATAAACACTTGGGTTCCTATTTCCCATTCCTAAATTTTATTGGATTAATAAACTACGTTTCAAATTTAAATAATAACTTTCAATTATTTTATAAATAACTAGCTTTTAACCGCGACTTCGTCCGCATATATAAAATATAGCCTATATCACTCAGGAATAAAGCAGCGTCGTATTGGTAAAAAAAAACTTAGCAATCGGACCAGAACTTCCAGAGATTACCTCTTACAAACAAAAAATATAAAAACCAAAAAACAAACTTTACCTCTTTAATATTAGTATAGATTATGTACATATACTCAATACTCAATACTTTATTGCATTCCATATAATACAAAGACACAAAATCCACTCAGGCGTCGAAGTGCCCCATATCGCTGTCATCCGGAAATATGCCCAGAAGGCAGTCAGTATTGCCACGTTGACTGTTCAATGTGGCAATGCTAATTCTTTGGGCGAAGAACGAGCCAGCCTCTGGTCACGCAGAGTGTTGATCAGTCGGCCTGAAATTTCCTAAAAAAGGAGACGCGTACCTCACGACCCAAGCGTTGTGACGTAGGCCTTTAATATACTTGATTTTTTATTTTTTTCGGTGATTAAATCATCTAATGATATCCCCGCACTTGGGCGGAGCGGGCGATAGTGTCAGACTTTTATTGACTAAAAACTCACTCCAGTTCCTTCGTTGCCGGGGGCTAAGCTACCTTTCGGAGTTAACCCTGGCCCCAGACTTCGACCCAGCTGAGCCCTTGCCGTTGCTGACAACTCCTTGAGATAATATACTTATTACCTCTGATAGAATGATGCTATATCAAGGCCCTATTAGCAATGTTTGTAATGTGCTTTTTCAGTTTAAATTATAAGCTTTATCAAAGTTCAATCAAACCACAAATCACTTTGAATTAAGTTAACATCGCGCAAGTCTGTAGCTATTCAAAACCGTGTCTTGAAATCTAAACTAAACGGCTCAAAACTCGGCTCCATCAGTCTTAATGTTATTATAATGACAAAAATAAATCTTTTACAACTTCATTAGTTACTAAGTTGTGTCCATAAGAGAGGGCATCGCCTTGTTTTCCAGTACATTTAACATGGAAAGTTATTTTCTTTTTCAGAAACTTTGATTGAAAATAAAACTTTTAGATTTTCTTTGCTCAACTCATCAAGCCTTTTTTCAAATTGTGCGACAGAATTTCATATGAAGTGCCATCTTGAGTACTTACTTTTTTACTCAATTAGAGGGCTATTTCATACATGTAGATGATGATATAGATGGATGTATGGTTGGAGAGAGAATGGAAGGCCGAAGAAAAGATGGATGGATTGTGTGAGGAGTGATATGAAAGAAAAGGGAGTGATAGTTTGAGGGGTAACAGGACAAAAATGAAGAAAAAAACTGGTTGCGCCGACCGCAAGTAATATCAGATAAAGTCAAAAACAAGAAGAAGGGCTATTTCAAATTGTCAGTGAAATTGTAACATACGAGTAATGGCTATTTCAGAAGAGAGCAATACATAAATAATTTAAATGGTTGTTCTAAAGATGATATGATGATTCTTTTATATGTATTTGTCCATTTCATTTTTAAGTGTTTGTGTGTGTACATAAATGAATAAATAAATAAATGATGTTGATAATATTATGTGTTGGATTACGACCCATTCCCTCTCCTAGAGAGGAGGCCTGAGTCCCAGCAGTAGGAACATTAAAAAGGCTGATGATGATGATGATAGTCTAAAAAGTCAAACGACTTGAGAGTTTCATATAATATTTAATAATTTAAAAAATACTTATATTCGATACTTTTATATGGTTCTTCTATTAGTAAACAATGATCAAGATCTTTTAATCAACTTTGATTACTGAACCAGTGTTGATTACGTCAGGTTTTATTTTATCCTAATAATTATCCACATTACATTACATTACATTATTTTAAGTCGATTGACTTTTTAGACAGAGAGGCTCGCACTTGTCTACCACTTGACTATCACCTGAAAGTAAAGCTTTGGTTTCCTAGGATAGCGGTGCCGTCATATAGCGGCCGATTTCTGGAACAACGACTATTTTCCTCTTCTGATGATAGTTCATCCTCCAAGTAAATTACTAAAGCTAAATCAAGGTCGTCCATTTTCTATCTTGGATACTTTTCGTATGACGTTTGTGACGTTTGTTTTGAAAAAATGATGATGATGTGTTAAAACGGCCGCTATATGACGGGACCGCTTTCCTAGGAAACCAAAGCTTAAGCGATGATGTGGTCGACGGTGGAGTACGCTCATCTAAAAATAACCTGTTCACTCTTAACTTAAAGACCCCTATACCCTATTGGCGTTAAGATTAGACATTTAAAGAAATCTCTTGTACTGTCTGTTCAACCGATTTTGACTTCTATTTCATAGGCATAAGGATGGCATTAAAAGCAAAAAAGTGGATACAATACAAACTATTTACTGCAGCCGCCATTTGTCATGCTACCAACGTAATAAAAGTCAAAATCGGTTGAACGGACAGTAATAAAAGTTGTTCATAAATGTCTAACGTGATTTTGAACAAAGTATAGGTTGTGTATTTTAGAATGCTAGATGTATACTGGAAGCTAAAGGTGCTCGATTACCCTGTCTCAAAGGCAAGGAACGGACTTGACATGCAAAGGATGTTCGCCCACCCCAAACTGACAGCGGATAGGTCCATTAATTCAAGTCAGCAAACTACGGGGCTCGTCCTTAGATTCATATAACTACTACGAGAATTTATAGTCAATCAACCACTATATCTTGTACCAGCTTAAATTATCTCAGGCAGGGTTAAACGCCTAAGCTAAGGCCTATTAAATTCATTCATTCATTAAACCCTAAGCGAACGCCAGCGTTCCCTTCCTCATTATCTTTCTATTGTGTCTCTAATTACAGTATTCAAAAGGTTAATAAAAACTTTTAATGCGATATTATTGATGTAAAATCTTAAATATATTAGAGGACAAAATGACCCCCAACTTGACGCGCAACGCTCTCAAAATTGTCCAACAAAATGTGTGAGTCAATGCGTTGTAAAATGTTGAGGGGTAAGATGCGGGACACTGGGCAACGTTGCAGCGTCGCGTAGATTGAGCGTTGCGGGTCATGTTGGGTGACATTTTGTCCTTTAATGTGTCCGAGGCTTAAATGACACGCAAGTAAACAGTTGTCATATTCTTGCGACCTTTCGGGTCGCCGCACACGGGTCACCGGCCACCAACCACAAAAAGGCGCTACTCTATTATATATTTCCTATACTTCTCATACATTTTATTTATGGATTCGCAGCACTTGATTGACGACGATGGCCGCGCTTCCGCATGGTACTAGTACAAATCTTTATTGCTCGCTTCTTGAGGCCTCCACTGGCCACTAAACCTTCTTCGTCAGAGTCCATTATGGAACTTTGCGTATGGGTTAAAAAAAAATAGCAGGCCGTTGCCAGGAGTGCTGAAGCATCCTTTGTGGCCACTTTTAACTTCCTCTTTCACGTCAGATTAACAACGGTCACGTGTCAATATCATTAATACCACGTTTCGAATCACAGCAGGTACTAAGAACTATAATATTGACTGTTCTGAATGTTAATATCACAATCAATGACATGAATATGATAACTGAATCGGAACGTCCTGTCTGTTGATACTGTGGTGGCTAATATCAATATGACTCGGAACACGGTGTAAATAGGCTTCTGTATGTTTACTCAGAATTATTTATATACTAGCTTTGCCCGCGTGGCTTCGCTCCCGCTCTTCCCTACTCCACCCTACTATACCCAACTCTACCCTACTCTACCCTACTCTACCCTACTCTACCCTACTCTACCCTACTCTACCCTACTCTACCCTACTCTACCCTACTCTACCCTACTCTACCCTACTCTACCCTACTCTACCCTACTCTACCCTACTCTACCCTACTCTACCCTACTCTACCCTACTCTACCCTACTCTACCCTACTCTACCCTACTCTACCCTACTCTACCCTACTCTACCCTACTCTACCCTACTCTACCCTACTCTACCCTACTCTACCCTACTCTACCCTACTCTACCCTACTCTACCCTACTCTACCCTACTCTACCCTACTCTACCCTACTCTACCCTACTCTACCCTACTCTACCCTACTCTACCCTACTCTACCCTACTCTACCCTACTCTACCCTACTCTACCCTACTCTACCCTACTCTACCCTACTCTACCCTACTCTACCCTACTCTACCCTACTCTACCCTACTCTACCCTACTCTACCCTACTCTACCCTACTCTACCCTACTCTACCCTACTCTACCCTACTCTACCCTACTCTACCCTACTCTACCCTACTCTACCCTACTCTACCCTACTCTACCCTACTCTACCCTACTCTACCCTACTCTACCCTACTCTACCCTACTCTACCCTACTCTACCCTACTCTACCCTACTCTACCCTACTCTACCCTACTCTACCCTACTCTACCCTACTCTACCCTACTCTACCCTACTCTACCCTACTCTACCCTACTCTACCCTACTCTACCCTACTCTACCCTACTCTACCCTACTCTACCCTACTCTACCCTACTCTACCCTACTCTACCCTACTCTACCCTACTCTACCCTACTACTCTACCCTACTCTACCCTACTCTACCCTACTCTACCCTACTCTACCCTACTCTACCCTACCCTACCCTACTCTACCCTACACTACCCTATTTTTTTTTCCATAAGAACCTTCTCCTCACAATAACAATCACAACAAAAAAAAAATCAGCCAAATCGGTCAAGCCGTTTTCATGTCAAGTCGTGACAACGGAAAACGGGGGTCATTTTTATATATATAGATTGCCGGCTTCAATCTACAAAAACTGAAGTATCCATTACTAAATATTTATTCCAACATTCATGAAAGTCATAGATGAGATTTTTGGTAGCTGTCCGACCGTCCGGTAACTATCCGGACCCAAGACGTCGATGACGCGAACTGTTCCCGCGCGCCTCAAGGAGTTATCAGCAACAGCAGGGGCCCAGCTGAGTCGAAGCCTACTGGGGTCAGGGTTATCCGAAAGGAAACTCGAGCCTCGGTATGAAGAGGCTAGAAAAAACGGGGTGGGTTTTTAGTCAGTAAGAGTCTGACACTATCTCCCGCTCTACCCAAGAGCGAGGGCTGTCATTGGATTTTTGCCAACCGTAAAAAAAAAGATTTGAAAAGGTTTTATTGATACTTCAAAGACTACAATAGATATGATAATAGTTTATTTCAATATTTATTTATCCATCACACTTCAACGCATCGCTACACCGAAATATAAATCCATTATATCTCAATGCATTGTCCGAGAGATATTTCAATCAATCCATCTATGTATTATGTATTGTAACGCCCAAATATTAATATATCATCTATTTCTTTTATCGATCATAATCGTCTATTTATCGGCGATAAGCGACAGATACAAATTGTTTTTAAAGTAATATTATTTCATGTTTAGGGGTCGCCGAAATTCTCCTGCAGACAACCTTTGTGGGGATATAAATAGAAAATGACAAACACCTATAGATTGGTCAGTCAGGTATAGCTTACAACTAGCCTAGCTTTTCATAAATACGTGTTTTTAACCGACTTCTAAAAAGGAGGAGAGTATTTTTTTGTTATGTTTGTTCGCGCATAACTTCGTCGCTTGCCAACCGATTTTAAAAATTCTTTTTTTGTTGGAAATTATATACTATACAAATAATAAGTATATAGTATAGCATCTTGGCAAAATCGAGGGAACTCCTCAAAGTCGATTAAATTTTTAAGTGACGTCAGTTTTTTTTTTTTCTTACTTTAACAAAGACACAATTCAGTGAAGTAACGTCTACACTTAGATCAAGAAATTTTGTTACAATCTTACAATAAAAAAAAAACTTTTCATTTTTCTTTCTTAGTATACCTAGAATAAACTACGAGATAAATTCATATACTCGTGAGAAAATTCGCACTAGACCTTTATAAAAACCTACTTCATCCTCTAAAAAATAAATACGAAATATTCGTCCTGTGCCGCGATAAATGTTGTCCTACAACTCTCCCTAAGGACATAACTTGAAGATATAATAAAAAATCCAAGCAAGAGCCCGTCATATTTCTGTAGGTATCTATCTTGTTATTTTGTTGACAAGGAATCTTGACAAACTGTATTCCGGAAAGGCCATTAGAATTTTGAACGCTTTTTGTTTGTAATTTATCTTACCAGTACATATTTTCATTAGTGTTGCTTTAGTATCATAAATAAGAAATTATTTCAATGTAGGAAATATTTTATTTTACTTTACAGAAAGGAAATCATAGAATAAAGAAACATCTAATTGGGGTCTTATCGCACCAGGCAATTTCTTCCAGACAACTTAGAAAAAACAGAGATTGCCTGGACACAAAATAAGGTTGCATTTGGTGCAAATAAAAAATTACACAAAACTAAATAGACATACAAAATTTATACAGGGTTATTTGTAAAACACTGGCAAATTCTGAGGACTATCCTAACATCATAAACTACAACTTTTGTTCTATGACTTTTTAAAAAACATAATACATTTACCAAAAACAAGCCTTCTGTTTTTCGTTATTCTATCTAACATATTTCATAATATTTAGAACGTTCAATTTAAATATTTAAATTTTTGTATGAAAATCTGATGAAATAAATTTATAAATTTTTAAAAGTCATAGAACAAAAGTTGTTGTTTATTATGCTAATACCATAGTCCTACACACCTAACACAGAAGACCAAAGTTCGTTTAATGCAGTGTCTAGTTTTTCCAATCTTTCTCTACGGGGCCGAGACGTGGACATTAAGGCTGCAAGATCGCCGAAAAATCGATGCCTTAGAGATGTGGTGTTGGAGACGGATATTAAAAATACTATGGACAGCATTCCGCACCAATAACTCCATCCTCAAGGAGCTTCACATACGGGATAGACTTTCGTCGATTGTGCAGTTGCGAATACTGAAGTTCTTTGGGCACATCTCCAGAAACGAGGATTCGATGGAGAGACTTGTGGTCCACGGTCGCGTTGAAGGCAAGAGAGCCCGCGGTCGATCCCCGACTCGATGGATCGATCTCATCACCAGGGCTACGCAGTCGACAGCAGTACAGTGTGCGCGTAATGCCAACAACCGCCAGAAATGGAGAGACATCGCTCGACATGCCGCGGCCTTGGAGGCAAACGACGGCGGCACGCCGCAGGCCTGTTCATCAACAGCCACGACCACTCTGACAAGAGTGCCCGACTAAGAAGAAGACCATAGTCCTGAGAGGTTGCCAGTGTTTCACAAATAACCCTGTATAATGAGTAAGAGAGTAAATGATGAAACGAAGACATGATGACAGGTATTTGAGTTGAATAAAAATTATCAACAGTATATAAATTCTTTCTTCAACTGGTTTTTGTATTTATCACTTTCAATTCAAAGCTAAACAAACGAATCAATTCACAATCTCAAAACCAATCCATCAAAAACACAACATCAAAATGGCGGCTACAGCCTAATAAATAATCCAAACACACAGCCTCCAAACCTAGGTAATACCCTTACTAAGGCCACGTCATAATAATCTTGAAAAATGTCCCAAAGAATGATGTGAAAAAACGTATATCTTTTAACAAAATCTCTGAAGACGGTATGTGGAGGAAAAAATGTCAACTTGACTCTATGTAGGTCCATAAGTTGGAAAAGAAAAATAGGGACAGATAGATAAATAATACATGAATTGTAGTGGCCATTTGTCAGTATAACCAAGAGTTATATGGGTGTAGTATAAGTATATAGGTAGTATATAGAGGAAGAGGTTTTAGTAAGTAAATAGCGACCAGTCGTGGTTGTTAAACAATCGCTGGATATTTGGTTACATAGGGTAAAGGGTAAGATTTTGGTAAACAAATAATCTTACCCTAATATTTTAGGTCCAGGACATTTGACATCCTATTTTATTGTCGACTACACATCATCTGGTGGTTAATGCTTTGTTGGGTTATGTCGGTCTATGTACCACTCCTGTACTTAAAATTAAGTTAGATAATACTCAAATATGAACCTATCTGTGGTAAAAAATCCGCCTGCTTTCATATGTATATTTTATAAGATAGAACAATCTCGAAGGTTTGCTATTGGTAAATGAATTATATTTTGTAAAAATTCATAGATCAAAATTTGTTGTTTATGGTAATACTTTTGTCCTGTAACGTTGTTAGTGTTTTACAAATAACCCTGTATGTGAATTTTATTAGTTATGTATTGTGTACTCTTATATGTAAATAGTACACCACAAAGTACTTGCGTATCTTTTCTCCTTTCTCTGTCAAATCGATCCAAAGGTTGTTTGTAAAACATCGGTTTTAGCGATAAGACCGCCCATTGTGATACCTTATTAATAAAAGCTCCTACTGTGATTGTGTTTATGGTGTACAATAATTCAGAGTATGTCTATCTATCTGTAATCCCAAGATTAAATAGCAACAATAACGATTACTACTAATTACGAATTTACAAGAACGTTATCTGTACCCGCACACGGGGCCTCAAAAAAACACTAGAAGCGGCCACAAAAAAAAAAGCTAGAAGCAAACCGCAAAAAACTACTGAAGCGCGCAACAGCTTGTGGCTGGAGAAGTTTGAAGCAGCTTCAAGCAGTTTTTTTGTGGCGGCGCCACCGCACACGAGCTACAAAACAAGCCGCCACAAAAAAAGCTCAAAACGACCGTTTTTTGAAACCCATGTACACATGGGCTTCAAAGCCAAAAAAAGGGCTATTAAAGAAAAATAAGGAAAAAATATAATTTTAGAAAAAATTTCATCCAAATCGTTTCAAACGTCTGCATATTGATCAAATTATTACTAAGTTAACAAACATCAACATTTTGTTAGGCAAATATTTTATTTGCACTCGTTCTTGCGTCATCTCCGGGGTGCCACCCGAAAACCAGCGCTATTTTACTCTGACAGTTAAACGATTCGTTTGATGTTCTGACGATTTTTAATCTGACGCCCAGCAAATGCTGAAAAGGGTGACCCTTTCTATATGAGTAAGCACTCAGCAAAATTTTGTTTTATTCTTTTAAAATTTAATAGTTTTAAATATTTAGTATTTTGTTGTATACATTATTGTTTTCGTTTATTATATTTTGAGTTTAGTGTACAGTGTCTATGTCGAATAAATATTTTTTCTCCTATACTATTCTATTCTTAAAGTCACCAACCAACTTTATTTGATCGTTACATAATTGCTGTATGGTTTTAAAGAGACTTTGAGCCTTGAGTTTATTTCGGTGTATTTTCTCAAAGTAGTTAGCTAGAAAACATCAGCCACATCTAGTTTAATTGACGAAAACATTGATGAGTAAAAGTTTTTTTTTTTAGAACCTTTTTGCAAAATAACTATCATACCACTCAAACGCTTCGCGCATGATTTCGAACCACTCGGTTAAACACTAAACAAACCGGGATCCTCATAGATTTTATTAAACTGTTATTTATAGGGTATTATGTATCCAAGAAATAAGAAGTTCTTCATAAAGTAGTCTGTAAACATAAAAAATAAGCAACCTTTCCATTTTTTTTACTATCCGTTACTGTCCCACTGCTGAGCAAAGGCCTCCCCCAAGTTCTTCCAAACCTCCTTCTCTTGCGCTGTCTTCAACCAGTCCTTGAGGTACCCTTTCCACTATTCCATACTTATACCTACTTAAATGCTCAAGGCCCAGGGGTCATCATTTACCTGAAAAAATGCAAAAATAAATATTTATAGACACTTTCAAATATAAATTTTTAGGAAGGAAAACGAAAAAAAGAACGGAAAAATATGGAGGATCGTACTCAGCAGTGGGAAGACAGAATACAAGATTTACTTGTAAAAGACAAGATTTTAGATACATTACCATGACAGGGACGTTACACAATTGCTTTAAAGCCCATTCATAACCTTATTCTCACATGAAACATTTACGAACTGGTCATAACTCCAAGGCCTATATTTGACATATATGACAAACAACAAGTTATGAATATTTGCCCTGTGGGACTCCCAGATGTATTTTAATTTATTTGGACCTGTCAAGCGTAATTTAATTTAACCTTTAACTGGTGACATGATTTTTTTGGAACGTAACTGGTGACGTACGGTCTGAGAGGCCGCAGCCATATCTGGTCTAAGTATAAGAAAATTAAGTAAGTTAGCTTACCGCAGTCTTCAAAAACAGTTTAATAACATCTAAAAGAATAAAATAGAAGTAACTAAAAAACTCTAAATGTAATTTTGAATGACAAACTTGCTATTACAGTGGAGGTAGTAACTAAAATCAAAAAAATAGAGATGAGATCTATAATCACATCCAAAAAAATAAAGTCAAACAAATTATGACAAAAATACTATTTTTTCTTAAGTTTAGGATAGTATTCAATATTAAAAAAAAAATAAAGCTAATTATAGGTATCATTTGATAAAACTGACAATGGTTAAACTTTGGTTATTTTTATTGGCCATCAGATCATATTTTTTGGCGCACTACAAGCACACATGTTTATTAATCGATATACATCGGTAATGTGATGAATTTGTGATTTGACTTCAGACAAAAACTAGCACAGGATTTCCGTGTTTTTTGGGCTCCCGATGCACCTAAATCTTCATGTGCCAGATTTTCTTCAATTTGAGAATTTTCAAGCCGTTACTAGTGTTTGACACTGAAATAAAAACTTCCGACTCCCTACGCTTCTCTTTTGGTGGTAAAGAATTATATATTGCAAGTAATAACTGTAAAAATACGAAACACGATATGGCGCAATGTTTAAAAAAAAGGTACATAACTGGTGACATGCGGCCTGAGAGGCCGCTGCCGAACTTTACATCGATGTAATTTACCGATTTGGGACTATACAACGTAACTAGCTCTCTCTACAGCGTTGACGCAACTAAAGTTGAAGCTACTCAGGCGTTGACACAAAGGAAACGTGGGGAAAGGGGTGAAATGATAATTCACTGACGTCACTGGGCCTGTGAGACCGCATGTCACCAGTTAAAGGTTAAAAGTCTAACATAAGTCTGACGATTGATGACCTGTGAGTGACTGAAATAATTACTTTATTAGTTGGGTCAGTTTTTTCTCATGGTTTCGTTCCCGTGCCTTATCTCACAGAACTATTTATTTATTAAACTACTAGCTACTCCCAGCGGCTTCACCCGCGTGATAGCAGAAAATCATCCCAAGGGACCATACTTCCAGGATAAAAAGTATCCTATGTCCTATTCCAGGACATGGTCTATCCGTGTACCAAGTTTAATCAAAATCGGTTTTGTCATTTAGGCGTGAAGACGTAACAAACAAACAAGCAAACTCAATTTCGCTTTTATAATATTAGTAAGGATTTGTGGGAGGACACGGTGGTAAACGTGTGTCCCGCTTGGACAGAGCAATGAACTGTCCAGACCGAGCCCAAGTCGTCGACGGTGCGCACTGTTCCCGCGCGCCTCGAGGAGTTGTCAGCATTAGCAGAGGCCGAGCTGGGTCGAATCCTACGGGGGCCAAGGGTCTGTTTCTGAAAGGAAGGCTCGGTTCCGGTACGAAAGGAAGAAGGAACGGGGTGGGTTTTTAGTCAGTAAGAGTCTGACACTATCTCCCGCCCTTGGGTGGAGCGGGAGATAGTTGCAGACTCTTACTGACTAAAAACCCACCCCGTTCCTTCTAGCCTTCAAACCAAGGCATGAGTTCCCTTTCGGATAACCCTGGCCCCGGTAGGCTTCGACCCAGCTGGGCCTCTGCTGTTGCTGACAACTCCTTGAGGCGCGCGGGAACAGTGCGCGCCGACGACGTCTTGGGCTCGGTCCATTACCGGACGATCGGAAAGCGAGCTACCCATGGCTCGCCGTATGCGAGCCCGCGTCTACGGTGGCCGGAAATCGGGATCGAAATCCCGGCGGCGGCGGCGGGGGCGTCATTGCCTGATGCGATCTGCCTCCTCCTTTGCTAGCATTACTGCTTCGCAGAAGGAGGCGACCGCCTGCCATTCCTCCTCGCTCCGGACCATGGCCTCAACCAGAGCCCGGCGCGAGAGGTCTCCGCCGCCGATCGCCCCCATGAGGGCACGGCGATGCTCTGCCCAGGCAGGGCACACCTCGACTGTGTGCTCCACCGTGTCCTCCGGGCGTTTCGCACAGTGGCGACATACGGGCGTCTCTTCCGCTTTAATTCGGTGCAGGAACCTCCCGAACTTGCCATGTCCGGTGAGGACCTGTGTCATGCGGAAGGTAAGGATGCCGTGAGGCCTTTCCAGCCACGCCTCAAAGAGGGGACTTACCGCCATAATTGTGGCGTGCCCAGCATAGACTTGGTAACATTCAGAACGCTCAATTTAAATAATTTTATTCTTGTATGAAAATTTGATGAACCAATGTGTAAAAAAATATTAAAAGACGTTAAACAAAAGTTGTTCTTAATGATGTTCTTAACAAAGTCCTAAGAGGTTGATGTAGGTTGTATATGACAGTACTTTTACGTCCAAATTGTTATGCAAAACTGATTTTGAATGAAAACTTATTTAGAACAAAACCTCATGAAATCGTCTTTCTTACTATTCCCGCACACGGGCCTCAAAAAAAACGCCGCCTCAAGAAAACGCTTGAAGCGGTCACAAAAAAGCTAGAAGCGGTCGCAAAAAACAGCTGAACCGCTGCTCTTGTGTCTGGTGAAGCTTGAAGCCGCTTACGGCGTTTTTTTTGTGGCGGTACCGCCGCATACAAGCCACAAAAAAAGGCCGCCTCAAAATGAAGCTTGAAGTGGCGTTTTTTTGAAGCCCTTGTGCGGGGACAGTAAGGTTATAACAGCCTTATACTAACTAAAACTGGACAGTATTCTCCCAAGTAACATTTGGGCAGATGCCCAAGTTTCTCGGCGCGTTCAATGACATCTGCACAGCGATAGCGATCAAATCACAATAGATTCGCGCTCGATCAATTGTGGGGGGACGTTGTTTTGATTCTGCTAAAATATATTTTTCACAAACATTGTATGTGACAACTTGATCGCTATACAATTTCGTGTACGTTATTTTGAGACGTCAAATTTTAGAAATACATTTTAGAAAAACATGTATTTACGTACAGCAAAAGGAGTGAAATTCTCTGTCAGATTCTGAGTTTCTTGATAGCTAGAACCTAGGGATATTTTAGTCAAGAGTGAATAGATTACTTCTAGGCGCCTCGGTCTCCATCATCGACCACTTCAACTCGGTATTTTTAAGTCAAGAGTGAATAGGTTACTTCTAAGTGTGTTCCATCGTCAACCGCATTATCGCTTACCCTCAGGTGATATAGTAGTCAAGTACAAGCCTATCAATAATAATGATTGAAACAAGAACCAAAAACACTAAATAAAATAACTACTTCTTTCAAAAACTGTTTTTCTAAAGCTGATAGTCATAGTCATAGTCATAGTAGTTTATTGGTAAGGGATACTTACAAGTCTCACTTATACTTATACTTATACTTACAAGTTACATAATGTTACATTATACTTTGTCAACAAAATGATTACATATAATGTCAAGTGATTAAATAATGTCAAACATATAAAATAAACAAAAAATAAATAAAAAAAAAAATAGAAGTCAAATCACACATTAAAATAAAAAATCATAACAAAAGTCAATAATAAATAGTCAGTCCAAAATAATATTCAATCATCAAAATTAAATTAAATTACATTTATAACTTTATAATTATATTTATAACTTTATGTGTAGTAATGGTACATTGATGAACGATTGATGAAATAGCCAATAGGCGAGAATTTCACTGACTAAAATACCCTGAATTAATTTATTACGCTGATTTGATATCTATCTATCTGTGGTAGATAAAAATCCACCTAAAAAGGTCATCAATCATCATGAAATTTACCTATGTACCACTACTACACATAAAGTTTTTAATAAATAAATTAGATAATTATTTTACGGGTAGAAACCACCCCAGGAAGACTGATAGAGAATGCCTAAGGCATTAAGTCTACCCTTGTACTTTTATGTTACATGAAGTTTTAATAAATAAATAAATAAAAATAATCAGGCTACTTATGAGGTGTCTTTAAGCCAAGTGTGAATCAGTTACTACTAGGCAAACGTGCTCCATCATTGGCCACATCATCACTTTCCATCAGTTGAGTAATCAAAAGCGAACCTAACTATTATAAAAAA
Source organism: Mythimna lalbum (assembly GCA_949319445.1). NCBI lineage: Eukaryota > Metazoa > Arthropoda > Insecta > Lepidoptera > Noctuidae > Mythimna > Mythimna lalbum. The sequence goes on from OX439360.1 coordinate 17,933,278, forward strand.
TAACCAGTAAAAATGAGCAGGGGTTGTTCCACCATGGGTTGTTTCGTGACCTCTTCACCCTATCGTGATTAAGGGATCCAATTCGATTAAGGCCATCGTAATTAAATAAACGCAGTTAGTTTGAAAATCTTTAACATGAATTTTCACTCACAAAAAGTAATACGCGACGTAAAAAATAGGTACAGTCGTATCGTTTCTACCTTCACCAGTTTTCAATTTGTAATCTTTATTTTATATAGCAGGTACAAAAGAAGTCCTTTTTGGACAGTTCATGGACCTTTTGAAGGGTCGGCACTGACTTACAAAAATAGATATAAATGAGAAACAAAAGCTTTTAAAAAAAAAATAGCTTAAATAAAACAACTTTTTTTTTTAATATTATCAACCTGTAACATCGTCACACAAGTTATACGGTATATATTATTAATATTATATTTTTTGAGAAAGGCAGAGCAGCTTCGGTACAATCTAATGAAATATAAATAATAGGTGTTTTATAATATATTGGATTATTGGCCTCATCTCGTTTTGACAGACGAAAAATTTGACGTGTAAAACATCATAACATCGGCATTACGACTATTACTTAGTCAGCGAAGCAGATTTATATTATTTCCGAAAAAAAAAATTTGTTGTGACACTTGCACCTGCAAGGGCTAATCAAATAAAGGGTATGATCAAATGAGTTACAAAAAACAAAACAAAAATAAACGGAACAAAAAGGAAGTTTCAGTCGGTAAAAGTCTGACACTCCCCCTCGCTCCATTCAGAATAGGGAAAGTTATTTGATAATTTCCCAACTCAAAAAAAAAAAAAAAGCTCGTATTTCGATTCTGATTGTACATGACACTATTTAACCTTATTTTTATTTCTACTACTATAATGACTACCTAATATTGTTTTTTCATTGTAAGTCCAGGTCTAAGTCACCATTAAATCTACTGAAAAGTAGGTTCTACTCGATATACTGGAGAGGCGCCTGACAGCCTAATTTATCGACACAAAGGTAACAAAGTACAAGGCTGCTGTCTGTCTTCTGTGTAGAGCGAGTGGTGAGGTAAGGCCACGGTTATACAGCAAGCGGGGTGGGTGCGGGGATAAATTATTTATAGTAGAGTTTTGTAAATTATCTATATAAAGGTTTGGAGGAACGGGGTGGGTTTCCAGTCAGTAAGAGTCTGTATTGTCTGGTTGCGGGAAACCGATAGATGCGAGACGCACAGGAATGTTCGTTGTGACGACGCTTGGGGGAGGCTTATATCCAACAGTGGACGTGTATCGGCTGAAATGATGAAGAGTCTGACACTATCTCCCGCTCCGCCCAAGAAGGGGGGTTGTCATTAGATGATTTTCCCACCATATAAAACCCCTTAAAAGGTAAAATAACCAATTTGGTTGATAACAATGAAATTTAGTTTTAGTCTGGGCTAGTTTGAGTAAGTCCCCTCTTTGAGGAGTAGCTAAAAAGATGTCATGGCGTCCTCATCTTCCACATGGCGCAGGCCCTCACCGGGTATGGTAAGTTAAGGAGGTTCCTGTACCTAATTCGTGTAGAAAAAACGCCCGGGTATCACCATTGTGTGGACCACCCGGAATAGTGGAGAAAACGGTGGAGATGTGCTTCGATCCCGATTTCCGGCCACTGTAGGCGCGGGCTTGAGGACGGCGAGTAATGGGTAGCTCGCCGTCCGACCGTCTGGTAATCGTCCGGACCGAGTCCTCTAAAAATACCAGAGCCCTAGAACAATGGCAAAGAAGGAACAGGAGTGAGTTTTTAATTAGAAAAAGTCTGACACTATCTCCCGCTCCGCCGAAAGGCGGTAGATGTCATTTAGAATGAGATTAAGGAGTGGAATTCCTTGCCGGAATCTGTGTTTCCTGATAGCTACAACCCGGGAATCTTTAAGTCGAGAGTGAACAGGTTTCTTCTAGGTAAGCGCGTTCCATCGTCAACCGCATCGTCGCTTTCCATCAGTTGAGATAGCGGACAAGCGCAAACCTATCAACAATAAAAAAAAAACGATGATTTTCTGACCTAAAAAAATTTCAACATGGTAGTTTTATTTTATATCTACCAAAACGCTTTCTACGGGACATAACCCCTATTCTCAAAGATTTTCGTGTACAGAAACACAAAAAAACTCGTAGGTACATGTCATGTTATTCAGGTTTACTCTATTTAAGATGTTGATAACGTGTTTAAGTGATGGGTTACTATCTTAATACTTTTAGCGTTTTGGCAAGTTTCCAAAGCTTTTGAGACTTGTTCACGATGAAATAAAGGAATTTTCTATGAGTGTGGTAAGAGGTGATTATGAGGTTTAAACTGAGTTAGGTTTTTCGTAGAATTTCTTGGCGTTCATGTTTATGTTTTTACTTTATTTAAAAGCCATCTTCTAAAAGGTTCCATAACCTTTTAATTATTGTAGGTAAAAAGTAAAAGGAAGGATTTGGATCCGGAAGGCTGCGCGGTATCTTCTCGTCCAATATAACACAGTGTCTCAAGATGAAAGTCTATGACCAGTGCGTGTTGCCAGTGATGACATATGGTGCTGAAATGTACTCGCTCACAATGGGCCTCAGAAGGCTTAAAGTAGCCCAAAGGGCAATAATTATGTCTGAAAGCATTTTTTTTGAGATGCCAAATCATTTAATAATTTCTCTTGCTTTATGGTGAAGTGAGAAGGCGTGTCAGACTTTTACTGAGTAATACCAACCTATGCTTCTTCCGTTGTCCTATACGTTCTAGGATCACGGGTTTCCTTTTCGACATATTTTTTGCTGTCTCTATATCTTTAAAATCAAACTGTAGCGCTACAAACTTGTGTGTTAAAAGTACAAGCAGAAAGAGACTAGATAAAGGAACCTAGTTACTCTTTAGAAACTAAACATACTAAACCAAGACCAAATCCTCTCGAACAAAGCGAGCGAGCATCAAATAAAGAAAACGGAAAGATTAAGAAAGAAAGAAAAAGACAAAAGTTTAAATTGATGTGGGAAACCTAACACATGGAATTTATCTTTCGAAGAGAAAACTCTCAAAAACAAAGGAATAAAATGAGGTAGAAGTATGTTAAAAGTTTTACACGTGCCTCAAAAAACGCTGCCAGACAAAAACGCCAGTAGCGGCCACAAGAAAACGATAGAAGCCGCCGCAAAAACAGCTGAAGCGCTCGACACCTTGTGTTCGGAGAAGCTTGAAGCCGCTTCAAGCGTTTTTTTTTGTGCCGCACACGAGCCACAAAAAAAGGCCGCCTCAAAATGAAGCTTGAAGTGGCTTTTTTTTTTAAACCCGTGTGCGGGGACAGTTATTGTGAATTTTTTTACGAAATTAAGCGAAGTCCTCTAATTTATTTTTACATTCGATTGCGTTTTCATGATGGAATTATGGTCGAGAAACTTGTAGGTAGGGAGTAACGAATCGTAAAATCGGGATTCGAAAGGTCCTTTTTTAACAGAATTATATTATTTTGTGCCTTACGTTTGCCCGAGCTTTCAAATTATTATATATTTTTCTATTATAATACAAAGTGTATAAAATTAGAATAGATTATCGAAATCACACGCTTAACATATTTTGCTAGCTATTAAAACTCTATTTTGATGGACTATATTATTTAAGTAAGCATCACCGGTGCGTCTTATATAATACTAGCGACCCGCCCCGGCTTCGCTTGGGTAACAGTATTTCTCCACTATTTAATGGATGTTATTATACATATAAACCTTACTCTTGAATCACTCTATGTATTAAAAAAACCGCATCAAAATCCGTTGCGCAGTTTTAAAGATTTAAGCGTACATAAGGATATAGGGACAGAAAAAGCGACTTTGTTTTATACTATGTAGTGATAAAAGTATTTGGTATATTTCCATTTCAATAACATTCACAAGATTATAATGAACGTGAGATATACCAACTGTTGATATAATTTATTTACATATAAATTTATGTACTCGTAAACCGTATAATATTATTTGATATAAAGTTTATTTCATCTAAAATCATTAGGTCTATCGTTTAAAATATATATTTGTCGCAGCTGTATCGTCTAACCCACTACAATTATACTTATCTATGGTTTTATCACAATTTTTTGAAGCCATATTTTAGCTAGGAGTTATTGTTTTTAGTGTACCTATATAGCTTTAATTAGTTGAGTGTTTTTATTTTTCTCGTCAGTATACGTATTTTATTAATCTATACTTTTAATAAATCTGTAGAAGTTTATAATTGTACGCGCATCAAGTACAATTTTCGTAATCGATTAAGATAGCTTTTATACATTAAAATTGTGTGTAACTTGGCTTAGTACATAGGCTTTGTTTCATTGGAACCGGTTGATTATATCGAAAGATATACTACATTCTGATTGACTGCCCTGTTAGTCTAGTGGTTAGTGGCCCTGACTGCTATGCCGGATGTCGTGGGTTCGATTCCCACCCAGGACAAATGTTTATGTGATGAGCATGAACATTTGCTCTGTGTCTGGGTGTAATTTATCTATAATATGTATGTATTTAGAAATATATAAGTATGTTTATCAGTTGTCTAGTACCCATAACACAAGCTCTGCTTAGCTTTGGACTAGGCGGCAAGGTGTGATAGTTGTGGAATATTTTTATAATATATTATTCATTGACTGTTAGGCGGTACAAAGTTTGCGGGGTCAATAAGTAACTTAATAAATATCACTATCATGGCATACAATTATCTTTATTCTTATGAAAACATATGTAGTCGCAAGACTACTATAAAAATTCCACTCCAAGTTTTGCACCCCCCCCCCCCCAATCCCCTTCACACTTAAAGTATCCAAAACCCATTGTAAACTTTGCGAAACAAACAAAAATTAACACTTCAATACTGGTTGGAAATCCGCCAAAGTGCCGTTAAACTGCACCTCGCTCGCCAGACAGGTTCCCAATGAAAATCTTCAGCTCTCGACAAATGAAATAGGAAACTATAAGTGAAGTGTACAAGAAGAAGTGGCGCTTCTTAACCCCGGGATATATTTTGATAGATAAGCATAAAGCTTCAGATGTCGATTGGGGGAGAGGAAATACTAAATATCTTCTATTTTGTTTAGTGTAGGGTGTTAGGTTGGATTGTTGGTGTGATTATTGGCGGCCAGTTGTGTGAGTAGGTGTCTTAAATTTAGGTTCGATTTAGGATAATATTGACTCGTTAATGTGGCAATGGGCAGGGCGCATTGCACGCAGAACAGATGGGGACGAAAGGTTTAAGGAAAGCGAACACGTACCGGAAGGCCTCAAACAAGGTTGACCGATGGTGACCTGGTCAGGGTCTGACATCAATGGAAGCGTAACGCACTGGACCGGTCGTTGTGGCGATGCTTGGAAGAGGCCTATATCCAACAGTGGACGTCTTTCGGCTGATATGATGATGAGGATGACTCATTAAAAAAAAAATGGTATCAAAAAGTAATTGTATTCAAAATTGGAAACAGGATTTGATGCCATTTAATTTTAAAGGAGAAAGATAATATTATGTTTGTGTTTTTGAATTTTTGAATTTTGGGTCTTTAGGTTTTTTTTTTATATAACTAGGTAATAACTATTTTTTAACGTTTGCTTCTACTGAAAATTACTCATGTATAGTGTATAGTGCGTTCACAAAAATGTAAATTGAACACAAACGAGTGGTAATCGTACCCATGACATGTAACGCAGTACTCAGTCACCATGCCAATCGTCAATTTCTTCCCTAATAAAATTTCCCCTACTACTACCATCACCATAGAAACGTAACATTTTACCCAAGGACACATTTCTTTCTCTTGCGGTAATCTCCATAATTATTTCGCTATCATCCGGATTTTTCAATTAGGCTCAACACACGCCATTCCAGTGTAATTAAATATAGCACTTATGTTGGAACCTTTCGATACGCGCTTCGTTCCACAACATTTTCGACACGATTTCCAAGCAGATAATTGCAAAGGGAAATTAACTTTTGCTTGTAAATTTATTTTTAATTATGAGAGTATATAGGACAATTTAATTGCTATTTCATTTTAAAGGTTTTTGGAGATTTTTGTATTAATTTTAGTTTTCATTGAAAAGTTTTCGATAACCGCATTTTTTTTTAATTTCTATTCGTCTTTTCATATCTTGTTGCTTTTGTACTGAGGATGATTTTTCAATAATCAGTTTTAAATTTAACTCAGGCATAAAAATGGCTGTTTGATAGCTTTTTTTCATATTTATTCTATAGAATATATAATTATCTGATTATTATATAAAAAAATCAGACCTAAGCTAAAAGATATAAATGTAGTAGACTTATAGATAATTGATACCTAAATGTATGTAGATAGAGCATCACACTAATTTTATAAAGGCGAAATTTGAGTGTTTGTATTTTTGTTACTTCTTCGCGCTCGAACAGCTGAATGAATTTTAATGTTGTTTTGCAAACGGCTAGATATGTGCTATAGGATTTTTATCACGAGAGGTTGGTCTTTTAGGACAATTTCTACTTTTACGCAAGCAAAACCTCTAACAGCAGCTAGTCAAATAATATTTCAAAGATATAATCTACGTTGTAAAAAAGGGTAAAGCTTTATAAGCTTGTATATCTCCGAAAATTTTATGATAGATGAGAAGTAGGTATTTCGTTTAATTACAAAGATAACGATCACGTTTTATGAATGACAGCCGCGGAAAAGTAGAGAATAAAAAACAAAAGACGGATAAAGATTTTAATATCTTCCATAAGAACCTTCCTCAAGGTCTGGCAAACTTCAGTAATACTTTAAAGCTTTTAGCCTTCAAATTTCAAGGGAAACAACACAAAAAGTAATTACTAATACCTTTATAAGTCCAGGTAAACCACAAACATTGTTGTTATTTGAACAAGCATCCACCTTTCATAATCGAAGGAATATTTGAGAATATTCATGCCTCATTTTTTAGCCGTGAAAGGTCATGAAATTCTATGAGAGGGCGTTAGCCTTGACTATGATTAATTACACCAACAGAAACGTGAATTTTTAGTTTCTTTTTAAGGTAAAATTACTGTTGACAGGTATAATAATTGTATAAAGGCATACTTCTTGAGCTTTCGACCTAGGAAGCTTTGTTTAATGAGATACGATATTAATTTTTATGTAGCGCATCAATCCATACTATCTACCTATACTAATATTATAAATGTGAAAGTAACTCTATCTGGGAATCCAAAGGATGTTAGGCGCACAGGCCCGGTCATTATGGCGACATTTGGAGGAGGCCTATGTCCAACAGTGGACGTCTTTCAGCTATAATGATAATGATGTAAACTCGGTCTGTTTGTTACGCTTTTACAGTTAAAATACTGAACCGATTTTAATGAAATTTAGTACGGAAGAAGTTTGATTTCCGAAAATGGATATAGACTACTATATCAGTTTTTGTAAATACTCGTACATAGTAGTATATTTACTACTACTTTATTCGTCTTCAACTTCGAATTCGCATCCACAATAACCAACTTAGACGCAGACGAAACCGCTAGCAGTAGGTAGTTAATCATAAGTTGGTTTTCATTGATTAATGCTACATTAAAAAGTAATGGAAAGGGCTGTGCTCGGAATTATTTCCTTGCGTGATCGAATTAGGAATTAAAATATCCACAGAAGAACCAAGGTTACCGATGTAACCCAAAGAATAACCGAACTGAAACGGAAAACTCAGCGGGGCATCGTTCCACCTTGTGGAAGATCTTCCAATGCTGTGTCTTCCGGTACGTAGTCTCACTCTTAAAGCTTTCGTCCTCATTAACTATCTGTTCCACGAGCAATGTGGCCTGCCCACTGCCACTTAAGTTTGGCGATTCTTTGACCCGGTAGCCTTGGTTCTTGGTCTTGGCTCTTAATTATTAATGCCACTACTAAGATGACCTGTGTTTTCTGAGAGCTACAACCTGGGAGTTTTTAAGTCAAGGATGTATAGGTTACTTCTAGGCAAGCGTGCTCCGTGCTCCACATCATCGCTTACTATCAGGTGAGATAGTGGTCAAACGCGAGCCTATCAATATGCATAATCATAATCAGCCTTTTAACGCGGAGCCGCTCTGGCTCCCTTTATTGTTCCCACTGCTGAGACTCAGGCCTCCGCTTTAGAAAGAAGGAATGAGCCGTAAATCCACCAGGCAGGTCCAGTGCGGGTAAGTGAATGTCTTTGAACTTTTAGTAATTTTTTTCATCACCACCGCTCTCAAAACGGTGAAGCAAAACATCGTGAGGAAACCGGCATGTCTTAACCTATCAATAATATTTTTTTTTTAAATTCCAATAGACACAGAAATAAATATAAAATAAATAATTATCATCAGCTGAAAGACGTCCACTGTTGGACATAGGCCTCCCCTAAAATAAATAATCGATTTGTACATTTACAGGCGTCAGCCATTTTGAAACATCCACTTACAACTCTCGCACTATCTGCTCGAGTACCCGATCCCTTTTTTAGCCGAATACACAAAAATTGAATAAAAAGTAAACTGTATGCGGGAGCAAGCGGCCGCGATCCCTCGGGTCGAAAGCTGATGGAAATCGAATGGAAACATGACTAACACGTTTGCAATGAATGCGACGATTCTCTCAATTAAAATGGCGCCCGCAATATGCTGGATTAGGGCTGGCAAGCATGAAATTCTTTTACAGTATCACACTGTATCATACTATAATCTACATCTACACTGTATATTAATATTATAAAGAAGTAAACTTCGTTTTTCTTTGTTTGTAGGACGTACGAGTAATATTATCTGGAAGTACTGGTCCGATTGCTCAATTTTTTTTCACCGAAAGATATCTGCTTTATTCCTGAGTGACATATGTTATATTTAAAAAAAAGCCGCGGATAAAAACTAGTTAAAAAAAAGTAACAAGTTTATGAGATTGTGTCTGTGTGTTTGTTATTCCTTCACGCTAAAACGGCTAAACGGATTTAGATGAGATTTGGAACACGAGTCGGCCATGCCCAGGAATAGCACATAAAATATATTTTTATCACGGGAGTATGATCCCTTGGAAAGTATTCCTACTTTACGCGAGTGAAGGCGCTGACAGCAGTTAGTCTCTAAGTAAAAAATAAATACTTTATTTAATAATTTCATTGTAAAAAACAACAACTAGTTTTATGTTTACTATTAGATTACAGTAAGTAGAAACACTGAAACAAATCGATTTGGATATCACGTAGTATTAAAGGTTTAGTTGTTTTAAGGATATAATCATAGTTGCCTTAGTGAGGACCTTGCGGGTTAATGTCGGAGATGGCTTTGTGTCGAAAGGACCTTAATTTTTTTAATAGAGTCGTCCAGTTAAGAACTATTTGTTGGTATATTACGTCTTGTTAAGGTTAGACTTTTAAAGTGACTTTGACCCCTGAGTTATATTTGGTGTTTCTTTTCAGGTTAGTCGGCTAGGAAGCACTGGCCTTATCTAGTTTAAACTGACGAAAAAAAAATATACATGTAAAAGTGTTTTTGAAACCTATTTGCAAAATATATAATGGTAACCAATATAACTCAAAGATGCCAAAAAATCTTTCGCATTTATAATAATATCTCTAAATTATATAATATAATATTATACAAATAAGTGTAATTTAGATTATAAAGCATTCATTCACTCACAATTTAAATAATTTTTCATGCGATTCTGCTTTTAAATGAGACTAATTTAAATTATTAATATAGGCAAATTGAAATAGTCTGAATGGTTTGATAGCTAGCCAGATAGGCCATCTGTGTTTTTTTAGTACTAAAAGAAAGTAATTTATGTAGGGCTTTCAAAACCTAGGGCCTCCTAGTGTTCATTTAATTTCAGTAGATAAGTATTTTTTTAACATTAAAACTTTAGTCTTTATTACTTTTTGAAGCAGTAACCGTACATGTATTTCTTTGAAAGCCATCAACGCTCTTTCTGTAAAACCATTTTAAATTCTGGTCGCTTTGCATAAAAATGGAAATGAGTATAAAATTACATTATGTACCTAGTAGGTTATTTATAATACCTTTTCCATAGAGACACGTACTTATGCCTCATTATTATTACAAGCGAATCAAATATATATGAAAATATTGTTATATAAATTATGTTTTTTGACATGTCATCATATGATTTATGCGGCCTGAAAAGTCTGAAATGTAATCATGAAATGGTTTTATGTTTAATTTCATTGTGTGCAGCTATGACTGACCTGTTGGTCTAGAGGACAGTAGCTGTTAACGGTTATATCGGAGGTCGTGGGTTTGATTCCCACCGAGGATAAACGTTTGTGTGATGAGCGCGATTATTTGTTCTGTGTCTGGTAAGTTATCTACAATATATATGTATTTAGAAATATATAAGTATTTTTATCGGTTGTCTAGTACTCTCACAAGCTCTGCTTAGTATGGGACTAGATGGCGTTGTGTGAAAGTTGTGGAATATTATTACTATTAAGTAAGTTTTTTAAGCTAAAACTGAGAAGGTTACTTCTAGGCTATAAAGATAGTCAACTAAATATTATCACGGCGAGACTGTCAATAATAATTTAAAAACTGGTTTTACGTATCTTTAAATGAAATGAGAATTACGCATATATTAATGATACCGATTTCTATGATTCTTTTTTATTGAATAGATAATAATGTTAACTTTTTTAAATTAGGGATGAGTGAGAGTGTTATAAACGTAAGAGTAGACAAAAATAAACAGAAAGCTCCGAACTGCTAAGCTATCGGGAGTTACACGTGTTATTGTGAGTCAACCATAAAAGATAGACAGATGCTGTCGCGGGATATTTTTTATATAATTTTAAGGAGAATATTTCCGTGATACATGATTTCTGTGTAGCTTTAACCATTAAGGCTGCAAACGCGACGGAAGCTTACAAAATGGAGTAATTTCTCCCATTTCCCCAACATTTCCCTTTACTGCTCTGCTCCTATTGATCGTAGCGTGATGAAAAGTATACTATAACCTGCCCAGGAGTATGAAGAATGATTGTACCAAGTTTCGTTTAAATCCATCGCGTAGTTTTTGTTTCTATAAAGAACATACAGACAGACAGACAGACAGACAGACAGACAGACAAAAATTTTACTGTTTGCATTTTTAGCATCAGTATCGATCACTAATCACCCCCTGATAGTTATTTTGGAAATATATTTCATGTACAGAATTGACCTCTCTACAGATTTATTATAAGTATAGATAATTATAGTTAGTGGATACTAGATTCTTTGAAATGCGTCTAAGGGGCTCATGCTAGTTTGTATTGGCCTCTTATACGCTTTAGAAAGCTTTCAGAATCCTAGAGTTCTGAGATAAAGATGGACTTAATACGTTCATTTTAAAATGGTCCGGAAAGTATTGTCACTTTTAGCAAAGGAAATTTGTTTATTGGTATGATCATGTCAAGAGTTGGGATGAAACGTGGCACTAAAAGAGAGTGCGAGAAAGAGTTACGAGTATACATGTGGATGAATAGAAAAAAAGAGGAAGACCAAAGAAAATATTGGAAAGAGAGAGAGAAGGTGAACTGTGTGAGGAGAGATATGAAAGAAAAGAGTTAGTAATAGCGTGACGGTTATAGGAAAGAATGGAAGGAAAAACGTGTTGTACCGACCCCAAGTAATATAAGACAAGGGCAGGAAGAAGATTATGAATGATTTGTTGTTTGGCAACAACTACAAAATAATATTATTATTATTATTTATCTATTTATCTCAGGACCCTGAGGTCATAGACCTTTGGAAGGCGTACAAAGAGCCGAAACCAACTCGCAGAGGCCCTTTATGACGCTTTTAATGGAACGTGCTACCGGTGATTATCCCTGTACGCACTATGCTAGTGCATCCAAGGACAACCCCCGGTTGGTGGCAAATTATTGCGACATGTGGAAAACTAATATACAAGGCTATGGTTTTTGGATTCTAAAGTGGACTGGTTATCAAGAACTATGTTAAGACAATGGTATTATTATTATGACCCCATTGTGTCTTAATGCAGGGCTAAATAATATAAACTTTATTATTATTAAACAATTATAAGAACTGAGTTAGCTTGTTAAACTAAATTCATATAATTGTTTCTTAGTTTAATTCTAGAAGGTTTATTTCTTGAACTGATCCGATTATGAAAGTTATTAATTAATGTTTGTTTTGAAAGTCTTGTAGTTAATGAATAAATTAACAGCCTCTTGCTTCTCACAAACAGTTCATATTAGTTTGTTTTCTAAACTTAATCTTTTTAAGAAAATATTTGTACAGAAACTTTTTCATGGTCATGTGAAAAGGAGGGACGAAACGCATGTTGCTAAAAAAGTTATGAGTTTACATGTGGATGGATGGCGGGGGAGAGGGAGGCCAAAGAAAAGATGGATGGATTGTGTGAGAAGTGATTTGAAAGAAAAGTGAGTTAGTGATAGCGTGACGAGTGACAGGACAGAATGGAAGAAAAAAACGTGTTGCGCCGACCCCCAATAAAACGGGACAAGGGCAAGAAGATGAAGATTAGTACAGAAACTTTTTCGTTCCAAGAAACGATCCGTCTTTTCTAGAGAATGCGATTAAAGTATTAGATTCATTGGATCCCCGAGCTCAAACAAAACTTGAGCCCGGTAAAACCTAGACTTTGAGAGAAGCACGTTTTCTTAAAGAAAGCCGATATCAGATGATAAACCAAGCGTTTGTTTGTAAGGACTAGAATTTAAGTTTGTAACTTGAATATTATTCTGAAAAAGTATTAGTTGGGACACAGAAAAAGGTTTTAAGACAAATGAAGCGCTTTTAGCTCAAACAATTATCAGCATTATCATTTGAGTTGAAAAACGTCCTCTGTTGAAAGACTGGACGAGTTTTATAAGTTTATTTTTTTTACTTTTAAATTGTATTTATTTGATATTTAAAAAGACTGCACTCTAAGGTGATGCTTATATTTTTTTAGTGTTGCACGGTTTGTGTATTCTAGTTACTGTCTAGTAATAATAATAAGTTTATTTCAATAAATTGTTAAGTTCTAAAACATTTAATTTTTAGTCTCTTTATTTTTTTTCCCTAGAGTTTCATTAGAATGCAATTTTTTTTTTATATAATAATATATAGGCCGTATATATTTGAGTCAGCTTTTTCAGTAGGCTTTGCTGAGGTAAAAACACAAAAAAAGCTCAGCTCTATTTTTCAGCACAAATTTTTGTGGTTCTATGTTATCTTCAGTTGAGATATAAAACATTACCAATTTCACATGATAATACTCATTAGCGATCAATTTGCGAATTAAAAACGCCACTAAACTTCACTCGAAAAAAATCTTTCGAAAATTCCGTCCATATTCTTTGTTTAAATATCAATAAAATCATGGCATGAATAAAACCGTTTTTGTTCCTTCTATTTCCACATAATTGTAATCCTAACTTTTTCTGATTCCTTGACATTTGAGCAAGCCACAAAAAGATAACCAAATCTAATTGAATAAAAAGAATCTTACAAGAAAAGGAATCGATCGAGCAATATTTCCATAATTTCTGCCCCAAATTTTTTGCTTGGCATCCCTAAAGAGCGTAAGGTTCACGGTATGGTGGCTGTGCCCGCGAGTATCGGATTCAATACGTATCTCTCATTATTATGCATGTATTTTTTATTGAATCTATTCAATTTTTTGCTGGAATCATAACTAGCAGTTCGTGTCTGTTTACACGTTTTCAGTTAGCTTTTAGATGGATGGATGTTTTGAAATATTTATATTTTTTAAAGTAAGAAAAATTCACGTAGCACCCACTCCTATTAAGATCGGAGACTCTACACTCGAAGTTGTGGACGATTATGTTTACCTGGGACAGACGGTCCAGTTGGGTAGGTCTAACTTTGAGAAAGAGGTCAATCGTCGAATCCGACTCGGCTGGGCAGCGTTTGGGAAGTTGCACGTTGTCTTCTCGTCTAATATACCACAGTGTCTCAAGACGAAAGTGCTGTGACCAGTGCGTGTTGCCAGTGATGACTTATGGCTCCGAAACGTGGTCGCTTACAATGGGCCTTATAAAAAGACTCAAAGTCACCCAAAGGGCGATGGAAAGGGCTATGCTCGGAGTTTCCCTGCGTGATCGCATCAGAAATGAAGATATCCGCAGGAGAACCAAGGTTGCCGACGTAGCTCGAAGAGTCGTCAAACTTAAGTGGCAATGGGCAGGGCACATTGCACGCAGAACAGATGGTCGATGGGGACGAAAGGTTCTGGAGTGGCGACCACGTACTGGAAGACGCAGCGTTGGAAGGCCTCCAACAAGGTGGACCAACGACCTGGTCAGGGTCGCGGGAATCCGATGGGTGCGTGACGCACAGGACCGGTCGTTGTGGCGACGCTTGGGGGAGGCCTATGTCCAGCAGTGGACGTCTTTCGGCTGATATGATGATGATGATGATGAAGAAAAATTCTAATGATTTGTCCCGCTCTAGCGAGAAGTCGTGTCAGATTTTCACAGCTTTAAAACACTTGCATGATAGTTTAGTAACATTTTACATTTAAGAACCACTGGTAACCCTTTCAGAAGTCGACCGATATCTACGATAATATACTTAATATAATATTTGTTTAAAAGACGATTTCAATATGAAAATTAGAAGTATTTCAAGTAAAGACTCAAAATACGGTAGGTTTCGTAACTTCACTACATAGTATAAAACAAAGTCGCTTTTTCTGTCCCTATATCCTTATGTACGCTTAAATCTTTAAAACTACGCAACGGATTTTGATGCGTTTTTTTTTTAATAGATAGAGTGATTCAAGAGGAAGGTTTATATGTATAATAACATCCATTAAATAGTGGAGAAACACCCGAGCGACGCCGGGGCGGGTCGCTAGTTGTTTATAAACCAGAGTTGTAAGGCTGTCTGTTATCTTGGACGTCAAGTTTTAGATTTTTTTAGTTTGTTTCTATTAGTTTTGCATTCCTGGGCAAGGGCCTCCACTTCTTTTTTTAAACCTAGAGAGGTTTGAGAGAAGAGGAAGCCAACAAACAACAAACAAACAAAACACAACCAACACCCACAAACGAACAAACAAACAAACATGAACAAACATGGCCAGAAGCCAGAGATTGTCCTAGACCTCTATTTAGGGCGATCCTAAACAGAGGTCTAGAACGATCTCTGGTCCCAAGTTTGCCTCGTGAACAAGTTCAGAGGCTGTTAACTGTTAAAAGAATGGGCCTATATAGCTACATCTCGCTCTCAGGCTTCGGTTTTTATCCATCATCCTAGATCGTGATACTCGTACCCCCGTCATCGCGGTCGACCTCAACATCGACGTCCTCTCTCAGGCGTCCAGTGAGTGACCATCTTCTTTTAAATTTATTTTAGTGTAAGTATTTAAATAAAGTTTGTTAATTTTTTTTCCAATATGTAAACAGCAGCTTTTCTTTAAATTTCTGTAAAACAGACCGTTTAAGTAAAGTGAAATTACTCTTTTCAGTGTTAAGTAGGTGTAAATGTTTTTTCTCCTTGTCATTTCAATGACAACCGTTTAAGAAGGGGAACAGGCTTTATTACACCATTTTAGAGGAGACGTTAACGAAATGGTGAGGGTTTATGTTAATTTCAGTAATTCCAGTCCCGGAAATGAAGAAGCTTTGACAAATGTCCCTATTTTAATATTCGTTCGATTATAATTATTCCTATATATAGGACAGGCTCAAAACCAACCAGGCGGCATACGACAACAAGAGTTTGAAAATATCACAAACGTGAATTTGATGACATTTGTAACATGACATCCATCAACCTGCATTAGGCCTGCGTGGTAATTCAGGCCCATTTTCTTTCCTAGAGAGGTGGCTTTAGTCCCGAAAATTATAAGCTTTTTTTTACGGTGGGCAAAAATCATCCAATGACAACCCCCGCTCTTGGGTGGAGCAGGAGATAGTGTCAGACTCTTACTGACTATAAACCCACCCGATTCCTTCTAGCCTCTTCATATCGGTGCTCGAGTTTCCTTTCGGATAACCCTGGCCTCAGTAGGCTTCGACCCAGCTGGGCCCCTCCTGCTGCTGTCAACTTCTTGAGGCGCGCGGGAACAGTGCGCGCCGTCGACGTCTTAGGCTTGGTCCCCGCATTAGGCCTGCGTGGTAATTTACGTCCATTCTCTATCCTAGATAGGTGGCTTGAGTCCCAGTGCTGGGAAAATTACAAGCTTGATTGTGTTTATCATTACAAACCAACTGATCTGAGGAAAACTACAGTTCGTTGCCGGATTAATTGAAAGAGTTACCTTGACCCTAAAGCGCCAAAAGGAATTAGGGAACCACCGATGGGTTTGAGTCAATGAAACACTGACACGCCACTGGCAGAGTGAGAGAAGTTCCTTAATGATATTACATAAAAGACTACAATACTCTAATCAAACGTTCTTGTCTTTCTAAATCGACTGTAAACCGTACTTACCCAGCAATGACACTCAACGTTTCCCGTCTTCGTCAGGCTGTCAGGTAAAAAGGGCTTTAAAGAGATAAATATCTCTCGCAACATCACAGAAAAGGCTCGAAACAAGAAAATCTCGAGCAAAAGCTACAATTGGCAGATAGGCAGGCTGACGTAAACGTAAGTAGGGTAATTGAAAGGGAATTATTTTCAGGCTGGCGTCACAGAAAATCGTAAACAGTAGCGTAAGTGCGGGTAAGCGATAAATTTTACGGTCGAGTTGTTATAAAATAAACTAAACTGTAAAAATTTAATTTTTTTTTTTGCTTTTTTGTTAGAAATGAGCTCAGAAATGATTACAAAAAATCTGCCACTAATACACGAGCATAGATATCACTACGCAATTATTGAGTTCTATAATAATTTATTTTGCGAAATTTACAGTTTAAGGGAATAAAGTTCCTTATATTATATAGGTACCTACGTCATCATCATCATCATGTCAGCTGAAAGGCGTCCACTGTTGGACATAGGCCTCCCTCAAGCGTCGCCACAACGACCGGTCCTGTGCGTCACGCCTCCATCGGATTCCCGCGACCCGTACCAGGTCATCGGTACGAACGTACGTATTATGAAACAAAAGTACTCTAACTTCATTTGTCTATCTGTTTGTAATACTACTTAAAAACTACTGATAAAAACAGACAAAGACATGAACAAGAACATATATTGAATAGACAGTGTGATTTATCAAAATGGCACACTATTGAAATAAAAGCGAAAGTTTATGAGTTTGTATGTTTATTAATTCTTCATGGTGGAGTGGATAAAGAAACTTGGAGGATCAATTGGCACACATGTAGACTATGTCCAAAAATAGGACATAGAACACTTTTTATTCTGGGAGTATGTAAGCTACAACTTGCGAGTATTTAAGTCAAGAGTGAATAGGTTATTTCTAGGCAAGCGTGCTCCATCGTCGACCACATCATCGAATACCAGCAGGTAAGATGTTGGTCAAACGCGAGCCTATCAGCTCGAGCCCCGGTATGAAGCCTAGAAGAAACGGAGTGGATTTTTAGTCAGTAAGAGTCTGACACTATCTCCCGCTCCACTCAAGAGCGAGGATTATCATTGAATGATTTTCCCCACATAAAAAAACATAAAAAGAGCAGTGAAAATAAAATTTACGATCATCCTTAGCAGGTAGCATATCATTAGCACGACAGACACCAAATGGAGACCTGATCTCGATCCTAGTCTAACGACAAAGATTTAAAAAGCTCTAAGTGGATTTAGAGTGCACGCTTTGATCGGGTGACATTATTATTTCAAGGACACGCCCTAGTTGCGCTGCTGTTTTAACCTACACTATGCTAGCGATTTTCCAAACTTTCTAGGGATAAGAAAAGGCTTTTATTCTCTGAGAGAACTCCTGAATCGGTTACAAATCTATACATCAAGGTTCTACTGGGTGTAAGATAAAGACCTAGTCTCGATATATTTATCTTACGTTTATCATTTGGAATATTGAAAATGTGTATTGATATTGAAAATACTTTTTCGATTATTTTTCTGGTTGAACTGTATTTTAAACGACTTTGTTCTTAGATATTTCTTTTGATCGAAATTTCTTTTTAGTTAAAATGTTCCGTAATAATAATGGCATTGTCAATAGGAGCTTATGTTTTCGACACTTCAATCGTAGCATTTTGACATTGAAAGCGCTTTTATGTCGTGAGTGTAAGGTTGATTTTCGTTTAGCAGGTAGGTACTGCTACTGATGTGAGGTAGACTAAACCACACAGCTCGTTCTCCTATAGATTACGAAGGTAAGTACATTAAATTGTATGGCTATGTTAGATTTAAAAGCCTGGGTTTCCAACCTATGTTTTTTCCATTTCCTTTTTAAAAGTTTTATTCCAAGAACGCAGTCATATCGAGTCTTTTCAGAAAGAGGATCATATAAGCAACAGTTAGCATTTTTTGGAAAAAGGGGTTTTTCCTTTTCTAACTATTCTTTAATTCTTTATTGTACACTATAAAAACTTATAAAATACATGGATAACAAAGTTCATGTACATAGGCGAGCTTAACTCAAGGATGAGTTTTCTTCCAGCAAACCTTACTAAAATATTTATTATATTTATGACAATTTATTAATAGAAACTATTTTAATAAATCACAAGTGGTGCTTAGGTGGATTTTTTTTTTAAATTGAATGAAATTGATGATTTGATCTGTGTCTGGGTGTAATTTATCTATAATATGTATGTATTTAGAAATATATAAGTTGTCTAGTACTACACAAGCTCTGCTCAGCTTGGGACAAGACGGCGTTGTGTGATAGTTGTGAAATATTATTATTATCTATAGGTGTCACTTATTTTTTAATCAGTTAAAACCAAACAAGCCCTCTCGCTCCACCTTAGAACAAGAGAAATTAGTAGTCATCTACTAATTTCTCTTGCTCTAGGATGATAGACATCCTCTGAAAAAAAAACATAGTGTAAAATGCAGCTTATATCCAAACTCCAAAAACGCGACGACCTTTTCAAACTTCACCGAAATTAATGAACGAAAAACCGTAACTACCAAAATGGACTGGAATAAAATCTCTAAGCTGCCTTCAACCGGTAATTATTAATCGCCATTAAAATGCCGCGGATAGTCAAGTAACCACACAAAGTACAGAAGGTCGGTTTTATAATTGGATTCAGAGTTCGTGATTAACAAATGGAACACTAAATTCTATAAAAGTCAAAACAAAGTTCAATTTGCTTTGCTACCTTATACTTTTAGGGCTTTTATAATATTCCGTACCTCAAAAGAAAAAAAAACGTATCCTTTATAGGATTCCTTTCTTGTCCATCCGTATGACCGTCTGTCAAGACCCTTTATCTCGCGAACACGTGGGTGTATCGAAATATCTTTTCTTTCTTTTCTTTCTTTTCTTTCTTTTCTTTCTTTTCTTTCTTTTCCTTCTTTTCCTTCTTTTCTTTCTTTTCTTTCTTTTCTTTCTTTTCCTTCTTTTCCTTCTTTTCTTTATTTTATTTATTTTATTTATTTTCTTTCTTTTCTTTCTTTTCTTTCTTTTCTTTCTTTTCTTTCTTTTCTTTCTTTTCTTTCTTTTCTTTCTTTTCTTTCTTTTCTTTCTTTTCTTTCTTTTCTTTCTTTTCTTTCTTTTCTTTCTTTTCTTTCTTTTCTTTCTTTTCTTTCTTTTCTTTCTTTTCTATGTGTACCTATTTTCGTTGGAAATACCGAGTTGACCTTCTGTTTTCCTATCCATTTGAGAGCAACCAGGTGGCCGCTTGATTAAAATTGCACGACGGATAAAGAAACCGTTTACGTTTAAATCAAAGTTGATTGAAACTCTTTGGTGGTAATTTTTTTATTGAAAACGTTGATTGTTTATAGATCCAGGTTTTACTGCGGAGTTTTATTTATTGGTTGGCTTTTTATTGATATTGATTTAACTTGAGGTTCATGTTTTTAATTTGATATAATAATGTGTGTGTACTGCAAAAGCTCTATCGAATGTTATAGTGTAATCAGCCCAACTTATAGGACTCAGGCCCCATCTCTAGGATAGGGAATGGGTCCTGATCCACCACGCGGGTTCAACGCGGATATAATGTTCGATTTTTTTTTGGTTTTGTATGTCATTTTCCTTACAAAGTTTTTCATCCTGTTTTAAAACCAGTAGTAATTATAACATTGTAAGTTAATTCTATGACGGTGATGCTATTTTTTTTTTATTACAAGATACATTATAGGGTAGCTGAAGAAAAATCTATAATGAATAAATCCAATAGTACTTTTTACTCAACCAGAAAATCGAGTCTAGCGATTGCTTTGATTGATGCTGAGCGATTGATTGATTCAGTAGCCTTGCGACCATGACACCACGAGCAAATCTAATATGTAATTATATCTCTAGCATTTTCCCAACTAGCTTAAAGTCGGCTTCGAGTCTAACGGAATGCGGCTGAATACCTATATTGTACATGGAGCAACTGTCTATCATTCTTCATCATCATCATTTAAATACATACATATAGATAAATTACACCTAGACACAGAGCAAATGATCATGCACATCACATAAACATTTGTCCTGGGTGGGAATCGAACCCACAACCTCCGGCAATAGCAGTCAGGATAACTAGCCACTAGACCAACAGGCAAATCACCTAATTACGTCTACCACTTCTGGGTGGAGCATGAGGGCGTTTCAAACTTTTACTGACTAAAACCACACCTATGTTCCTTTAGTTGCCTTTGTTGTTCTAAGACCACGAGGACCTCTTTAACAGTGCTTTCAACTTATGCGTTTTTGACGGCCTGCTGCGGTGCAGCCGTGGTGCGTTAGTCGTACTGCGTACGGACGATCGTATTTCTCATATAAAGCTCGCGGTGCGGAACCGAGCAGCGAACAGTTGTCAAAAAAAGGCAACGTCACAAGCACCATGTGTTCAATTCGGCGTTAAAAGCGCATCACTGACATACAAACGCACGGCAGCCAGATACTTTTTAATTTAGCCGCTTGTTCTCGGACTGCTAACGTACTGCAACCGGCCGAATGCGGCAAGGCAAACATGAGGCAGCCGGCCGGTTGTAATACGCATAAATTGACAGCACCCCAATACTTTCCGACAAGGCTTTAGCCTAAATAACTGGACAAACACAACACATAATCATATGAGTCAGGAAATAAGAGAAAGAAACAAAACAACTCCATCAAATGGCACACAAAACATCACAGCGTTGCTCATAACTGAAAAAGGGCCACCCTTCCACAAAATTTAACCCTAAACAAACAGTACCTTTCAAATTCCCCAACTCTGTCCTTCCACGAGGGCAAATGACACAGAATTTAATGAATACCCGTCATTCCACACTTTCGTCTTGTATTTGCGTGTACCCTGTTCTTTTCAAAGGCATCTTTGTACCCGTTGGCCCAATAAACGCCTGATCGTATCTCGGTTATATTTTTCTCACATGGATGCGTTTGAAGCGTCGTAAACATACGTGATATTTATTTGTTGGGGTGTGGGAATTGGAAGGCAGTTGAGGGTTTACATTTTAGGTTATGAAGTGAATACTGCTCTGGTAATTTAGCTTAAAGGTTTGCTGTATAAATGGTTGTTAACTTAAGTGAGTGAAGGAAAGGTGATGTTTATACCCAAATAATATATTCTGAAGATACTACACTAATAAAATAAAAAAAACGTTTGCAAGGTTGCCGACATAGCACGAAGAATCGCCAAACTAAAGTGGCAATGAATAAGGCACATTGTTCACAGAACAGATGGCCGTTGGAGCCGAAAGGTTCTGGATTGGCAACCGCGTACCGGAAGACGTACGCGACATTGGAAGCCCACCTACAAGGTGGACCGATGACCTGGTAAAGACGAACGGGAATCTGATGGATGCGAGACGCACAGGACTGTCCATTGTGGCTACACTTAGAAGACTTATGTCCAATAGTGGACGTCTTACGGGAAAAATGATGATGATGATGAAACATTTGTAAAGTGTCTTTTTAATGTTCGCACTGCTGGGACTCAGGCCTCCTCTCTAGGAGAGGAAATGGGCCGAAATCCACCACGCGGGCCCAGTGCATGTTAGTGGATGTCACATGTCTTGGAATAAAGTGTACCTATGTGTGTGTTATTTCTCCTGTACGCTCAAAAAACTGATCGAATTTGGATAAAAATTAGCACATAGGTAGGCTATATGTCCTGAAATATGACTGAAAGTAATTTATAGTTTTACGCAAGCAAAGCCGGTGGCAGAAGCTACTGATGAATAATCTCTGATCTATGGTTGGTACGAGTATATACTATGGTAAATACGTACATAGTTATTTCTTTTATTTTCCTACACTTTTTTATATTGTGGGTGTGTTCTCAAATATGTCACTCACATATACAAGACTCCCAAACCCGGAACAAATATCAATGGGCCATACAAATATTTGTTCTGTTGAGCATTATGTCATGGATTCGTCATGAGTAGAAAAGAACTT
This sequence comes from Mythimna lalbum, assembly GCA_949319445.1. Classification (NCBI taxonomy): domain Eukaryota; kingdom Metazoa; phylum Arthropoda; class Insecta; order Lepidoptera; family Noctuidae; genus Mythimna; species Mythimna lalbum. The sequence goes on from OX439360.1 coordinate 17,955,717, forward strand.
TTGTCCAATATGAACAGGTAATCCTTTAGATCAATTTTGTTCGACATCATCATGAGAATGGTGGAATGAATGGTTTAGAAACCATACAAATCATCGTTTTCCCACGGTTGCTCCTTTTTAACCGAATTCGAAAGAAAGAGGGTCCCGTCACAAATGGTTTATAACGCATGTCTCACCCTGAGGCAAACGCCGGTACATTAATACGCATGCTCATGTTGAGTACGCAAACAACTACGTAGAAAAATGGCTCCGCCAAGGCCAGACGTGCAGATTACAGTTGCGGCCTATATAGTGATTCATTTAATATTAAAAATAGACAAAAGAAGAAAAGAAGCTGGTGAACAAAACGATTATACTATGGAAATACATTATACAACGATATCACCTATATATCCGTCCACACGGAGTGCACGGCTTGCACTGAAGTGTTTGCAACGATCGGATGACGTGAATGTCCACTGTGAGTACACAAATCCACACAGTCCGAGGCATGCGACACGAACCATTCGCAACACATGGCTCGCGATGTCTGTACGTGGCTCAAGGATCAATGCTGAAAAGAAAAATAAAACCCCAACGTTCTACCTACAAACACACCTCTATCATATCTTACGATATTATAAAAACTGGCATTTACGACATCTTCACCCATCCAAAGTCCCAAACATTCATAAAAAGAAATTAAAAATAAGAGGAAAAAAGGGAAACCTACTAAATTAGCAACCACGTTCCAACCTTAATAATCTCCAGGAAGACAAAACTAATCTACAATCCCCTTCGTTCGAACAATAAAAGGGCAATTTCTTCAAAATTTAATAGAAACGCAACACCCTCGACCTCTTGAAATATTCGCAAAGAAAATGTAAGAAATCTCATCAGGGTCTGTGGTCCTCGCTCCGGCAACAAAAGAGAGGAAAGCAGCCGAATGAATCTTTTTTTTTTCTTCTAAAACTCGTAACAATTGAAACAAAAGTAAATTATGGCTACCCCGTACCAGGCTGGTCCCGGGAATTATGAAAAATGGTCGGTCGCCTTATTATTTTATTATACATCGTGACGGAAAACGACTAACTTGATTTTGTTCGAAGATTTTTTTTTCCGATTTTTATTTTTCCAGATTTGCCTTTTTTAGCCAGATTTATTTTCTGCATTTGATAGATCGTTTGTGGAGTGGGTTTTAACTATTTTATGTTTGGTTTTCGTTTTCAAATGTTGATAAACGGCGTGACAGAACAAGCTGGTTTGTTTTTGTGTTAAATTATTTGTCATTCGTTGTTTTGATTGACCGCGTTTCAATGAAAAAGGGAGCGTCTATTATTTTTTCAACAAATATATTTGACTTAAATCAATCACGTTGTAATGTTTTTGTGTGAAATTGGTTGAAAAAACGACGGCCAATAATTTCACATTTGACCAATAGAAATATAAATATATAATTTAATATTCCACAACTATCACACAACGCCGTCTAGTCCCAAGCTAAGCAGAGCTTGTGTTATGGGTACTAGACAACTGATAAACATATTTATACATATATTTCTAAATACAAACATATAATAGATAAATTACACTCAGACACAGAACAAATGATCCTACTCGTCACACAAACATTTGTCCTGGGTGGGGATCAAACCCACGACCTCCGGCATAGCAGTTAGGGTCACTAACCACATGACCAACAGGCCAGTCATTGGAAGAAAAACAATTTTATATTTTTTTATAATCTTGATATAAAAATAAGTCTAACGTCTTACTATATAAGGCCATGGCCGATCCTCTATATCGATAGATCCGGAAGAATCATAGAGTATTAACGGCTTTTAGGCCCCCGTCAGTTGTAGCAGTCAGCTGAGTGATGGCTTACTTACAACGGATGGGGGTAGCCCACCCCCATGAGGAAAACGGTATTGACCAATCACACACACATGCTTACGTATGTCAGCCATAGATCCTGCTGTATATTTATGGAATAAAAAATGGTATTTGTTTTTTTTTTGTTACTGTTTTGGCTTGGATACTAAGTCTTTTAAGCCATATCTTCGTATGAACAGTTAGTTTGTTACCATTATTAAGTACACCTCTGTACTTTTGTGTGCATAAAGCATTAAATAAATAAATATCCACTAGGAATCCATTTGCGAATAATTAACATAGCCACTGAACTTCACTTGAAGAAATTCCGCTAAAAACTCAATATGGTATTTGAAAATGTAAAAGACATAGATTTAATTTTAAATTCGAAATATTTATCAAATTTTAGAATAAATAACTCTATGTCACTCGTGACAAAGCTCAAATTCCATTCCAACGATACTCTACTTTATTTAGGGGTCCATTTGATACAAACAGCCACTTGAAAGTCAACTTAAAATATACAAAGTTAAAGTTGTTATTTGAGTAAGTACGGATAGAATGAAATTATCTCAAATTTATTAATTTAAGGATAGATGTTTTTCTTGCTATGATTTTGTTCAGTTTCAACCGGCTACAATAATTCCGAGTTCACTTTGAATAATTATTAAAAGGATTTAATTTAAGTATCTTCAAGGCTTCATTAAATAGACTCTTTATATGCTAGTGAGCCTCGCGCCATCAACGATTGTATCACTGCTTACCATCAGGTGGGATCACAGATCACATAAAAAAAGAAGACGCTGATCTTCTTCTTTTTTTTAATATTTATAAAGTTTTAATAATTTTGGTAACAGCAAAACTGAAATATTAACATGCCTGTTGGTCTAGTGGTCAGTGGCCCTGACTGCTATGCCGGAGGTCGTGGGTTCGATTCCCACCCAGGACAAATGTTTGTGTTATAAGCACGATAATTTGTTCTGTGTCTACGTAAAATTGATCTATCATATGTATTATATGTTTATCGGTTGTTTAGTACTCATGTCACAAGCTCTGCTTAGCTTGATACTAGACGGCGTTGTGTGATAGTTGTGGAATATTATTATTATCTATTTTAGAAAATATTTAAACAAACCAGGAGTAAAATCAATCGAAAATTATTTGCTGACAGCCCCACCCTATGAACTGTCAAATTTCATTTAACGTTAATCAACGTAACTACTAAAACAGAACGTTGGCACCACGATTTTAACGCTGATCAAAACCATTTATAACATCCACTAAATAATTTTGCTCGCTTATGGAAATTTAAAAGCTGACGGGATACTGTGACATCCTTGGTACAGATGGAGCGGTCGGGCGCGACGTAAACAGTGATCAATCATAACGCTGGTTTAGCGGTTAAGGCTGCCTCGCACAAGTTTTTTGTAGGTGTTTTTTTTTTTATTATTCATGACACATTTTCGTATTTGAAAAATGAAAATAAGTTGCGAAGCCATGGTCAGGAGTCGGGAGAGTCTTGTAAGATTGATATGGAATTGGTGTTGTCTTGATTGTTAAGTATGTTGTCATGTTGTCTTATGAAATTTCTTTTTGTGAGGCACGATGTTTGTTGTTTTAACCTACGTTAAAATATCTATTAAAATACTAGCTGAGAGCTAGCTATACGTTGTTGTGCCGTAAAAGTTTAAAAAAAAAATGAGGGTGAGGGTTGGGGGATAAAAACTAGTTTACAATATATTCTCAGACCTAGTAAATAATTTTTTTTTTTATGTAAAAATCTGTGAAGCCATTATTGTAATCAGCCTTGTAACATATCCACTGCTAGGACACAGGTTTCTTCTCTGGAATAGAGGGTCGGGACGTGACTGTTTTTTATTGTTGATTGCTGGTTTGCGCTTGATCGCTATCTCACCTGATGGAAAGCGATGATGCGGTCGACGATGGAGTGCACTTGCCTAGAAGTAATCTATTCACTCTTGACTTAAAAATTCTCAGGTTATAGCTATCAGGAACCACAGCCTCTGGTAGGGAAGTCCACTCCTTAGTTATACGCACAATGAATGTGTTTTCAAAACGTTTTGTGCGTATAAGTGGAATGTCCATCATGTACCAGTGGCACATCGCCGTACGCCTGGTGGTCCGATTATGGAACGGGCTAGGCGGAATTAGGCTATGTAATTCCGACGCACATTCCCCGGAAACCGACAGCCTAGTGACTCGGTGAACTCGGTTTGGCGGTGATGATAAAATAAATTGCACAAAGTAATGTACCTGCCTGGGTTTGAACCTACGACGTACAATTTGTAATTCAGGCCGGTTACCACAGAGCCACCACTGCTCCATCATCCGTTAATATTATATTGTACTTTAACATTTCCAAAATTCATTTCATTATTAATGTGACCACGCTTAAAAATTCATTGTCAATTAACGCCTTGTTGATTATTGATTAAACGAACCATAAAAAAAATTCATAATTTATGTTCTCACTTAAAATGTTGGCCCAGTCTAAACACCAATGTTTAATGCATAAATTAATATTCGAAAACCGATACTTGAATAGGTGTCTCAGTTTTCTGAACAACAAGTTCTAACCCAAAATTATAACCCATAAAGGCCGCGGGTATTATGTCAAAAACAAATGAACAGTAGGTAACCATAAACAAATTTCTGAATCGCTTTTGACAGGTGTCAATGTCAGATTGAATTAATTTGGTAAGAATATCGGGGAACTGTCGCACGGAATGATTAAAGGTTGAGTCTATGGACAGATGACCATTCTTAGCACAAACTGGTGTGATTGACAGAAGTCTGTAGTCCTATCATGTTCTCTCCCCAAAGCTGGGGTCTATTTGTATGGAAAAAAATCCTCTCACGCGAGCGAAGCCGTTGACAGAACCTGTTTATGCTACCTATATTATAGCAAATAAATCATTCATCTATTCATCATCAGCATTTATTAGACAACTTCAGTACTCTCTAACCACATTTAGTTTATTTCACCATGTTGTTCTATATTTAGGGATGTGGATACCATCGTCGACTGTGATCTCCAGTATAGCACGATTTGATCTAAACGGTGTATCGGACTCCTGCCCTTGGGTCTTTTCTCATCTAGTTCCCATCAGCTTTTCCAGATAATCACCTCTCTTTCTAGCAATGTGGCTAAAGAATTCAAATATACACATACTTCTTAAGCACATAGCGGTGAGTCTCATGTCTTAAGTTCGACTATTATATAGTCGTTGGTCTAATGCTTTACCCAGTAGGTCTCGATAATTTTACTCTAACACTGTATCTCGTTTTGTATTCCTTTTAAAATTGACTGGCCTGTTGGTCTAGTGGTTAGTGACCTTGACTGCTATGCCGGAGGTCGTGGGTTCGATTCCCATCCAGGACAAATGTTTGTGTGATGAGCATAATCATTTGTTCTGTGTCTGAGTGTAATTTATCTATAATATGTATGTATTTAGAAATATATAAGTATGTTTATCAGTTGTCTAGTATCCATAACACAAGCTCTGCTTAGCTTGGGACTAGACGGCGTTGTGTGATAGTTGTGGAATATTATTATCTCTTTATTTAATTTGAACACATATAAAATTACATTTTTAAATATTTTTTAACAAAATCATATAAAAACAAAAACATTTAAAAATATAAAATTATAGTTTCCGCCGGTGTCGGGAGCAGGGTCCAAGCTACCGGTGGTTAGGGCTCCAGAGACAGGAACCTCCTCACAATGCGTGCCGTATCGAGGAGTACTGCCTTCTGTATCAGGCCCTTGATCCAACCGCGCAACGATAGCTTCGACAGATGGTCGTCGAAGCTTTTGGCTATAAGGCCATTGGCGGTCACGACAATCGGCACAATGATAGCTGAGTCCACATTCCACATGTCGACAACCTCGTGTGCTAAGTCGAGATATTTTATTTGTTTCTCTTTCTCAGCTTTCACGAGATTCTCGTCATGCGGGATGGTGACATCGACTATCATTGCGCGGCGCGCTAATCGGTCTATCACCACTATGTCCGGCTTATTGGCTACAATAGTCCGGTCAGTAATGATAGACCGATCCCAGTACAACGTGACATGGTCATTTTCAAGAACTGGGTCGGGCACATACTTGTAGTACGGTACCTCAGAATCCACTAGGTTGTATTTTAAAGCAAGTTGCTGGTGAAGAATCCTGGCTACTTGGTTATGCCTGTGCAAGTACTCGCCGTTAGCCAGACGAGAACAACCAGAGATAATATGTCTGATAGACTCACCCGGACGATGACATGCCCGACACACGTCAACCGTCCCGTCCTTCATAATATGTCTCCGGTAGTTGTTCGTCAAAATAACTTCGTCCATAATCGCACAGACAAAACCTTCAGTTTCTCCGAAGAGGTTGCTGAATCGTAACCAGGCCACGGACGCCAAAAAATCTACATCAGGCTCATGAAGAGCCCGAAAGAAGCGCCCGTGGAGCTCCTTGCCTTTCCATACTTCCTTGCGGTCATCAGTAGTTAGTACCACAGGTTTGCGCCAGTTCTCTTTAGCCATGGACAACGGGGTGAGTCCCTTGTCCACTGCGACCACATCGCGGTGCATACCCACGTCGGTTTTGAGAAAGTATTCTCTGAGGCTGCACACCTCGCGGTTGTGTAGAGTCTTTGCGTTCAAAAAGCCACGACCTCCACACTTCCGCGGGATGTACAGTCTCATCACCGAAGATCGTGGGTGATGCATCCGATTTGCGGTCAGCAATGTACGGACCCGCCTATCCAGAGCGTCTAACTCGGTCTGAGTCCATTTGAGTATGCCGAAAGAGTACATTAACACCGGCATGACCCAGCCGTTGAAGGCGCGCACTTTATTTCCGCCTGACAGAAGGCTGTTTAATACCTTTTTCAGGCGGCCAAAGAAGCGCTCCTTCAACGATTGCTTCATGTCACTAACGTTAATGCCTAACGCTTCCGACATACCCAAATACTTATAGGTTTCGGTCGAGGAGAGGGATCTAAGGTGTATGGAATCTGAAAGTTGAACCCCCTCAGATTCCATAATCTCCCCTCGCTTTACATGCATGACTGCACATTTATCCACACCAAATTCCATCCTGATGGCACTACTGAAAGTTTCAGTTACCTTCAGTAGTTCCATTAGTCGTAACTTGTTGGGGGCAATGAGTTTCAGATCATCCATGTAAAGAAGGTGAGATAAAACCTGACCACCTCTTCTCAACCGATAGCCCAACCCTGATTCCTCCAGCAACGTGCTTAGAGGATTTAGGGCTAAGCAGAACCAAAGTGGACTCAGACTGTCGCCCTGGAATATTCCCCGTTTAATCCATATAGGCTCATCGTCCCCCTGGATCGGTTGACACCCTGGATAGCGAAGGACTGTGTTCCATTCCCCCATACATGACTCAAGGAAGGTGCGTAGAGTTGTATCTATTTTATACAACTCCAACACCCTCATGAGCCATGTATGTGGAACAGAGTCATAGGCCTTCTTATAATCTATCCAGCATGTCGACAAATCCTTGCGGGATCGACGAACCTGTTGGCTTATGGCCATGTCTATGAGGAGTAGCTCCTTAGTACCACGTGACCCGTTCCTACATCCATTCTGAGAAGCAGACATAATTGAATTGTTTTCAATGTGCTTAGTAATTTTTGTTCTCAGAATGGATGTAAGAAGTTTATAGACCGTAGACAAGCATGTTATCGGTCTATAATTCTTGGGATCCGCAGTACTACCTGTCTTATGGAGCAGATGGGTAACGCCAGTTGTTAGAAACTGAGGTAGCGACCCAGATTCTAAAGATGACTGGAATTGAGATGCTAGGAGCGCGTGTGAGCTGCTATACCATTTTAACCAGAAGTTTTGCAGTCCGTCCGGTCCTGGAGACTTCCAATTCGGTAACGGACGGACTGCTCTGGCTATATCTGTTGGGCTGATGACCACTTTTTCCATTTCTGGTATAGCTTCGCACACGCGCTCGACATCACGCATCCAGCCACCCTCAGTATGACAGACGGGCACCGACCAAATGCTGCGCCAGAATGCATTCGTGACGGTATCATCCGGGCGGAGCCCGTCAGTCACATTTTGCTCAGGTCGCTCCCAAGCTCTGTATACCCATCTCTCATCGCTCTGGAACATGCGATTCTGCGAGTACCGGTCGACTCGCCGCTTATAACGTCGAATACGGCTAGCCCATGCACAAACTTTCTGCTTCAGGAAGTCGATGCGCTCCGTGACGTGAGATAAGTATTCTCGAGGGCTAATTCCAGTCCCCGAGAACGCTTGCCTCACGTAGCGCATTACACGTGGTCGTGTATTGCCCTCCCTGAAGCAGTATAGTTTACCAATGAGTGCTCTGGCCCCATCGATACGCCTCTCAATCCTACATTGCCAGGCTGGGACGGCAGGCTTTGGTCGAGTAGCTCCGTCACAACTTGGTAATTTTACGTTGGCTAAACGACATGCCGCAATAGCCCCGCAATAGAGGATCGAGTGCGTATCAACGAGGTTTACACTGCTCTCGAATACATTCTCAAGCAGCGAGTCCAGAGCACACACTAGCGCCCTATTTTTTTTGTGCATAGGTAACCGGGGTATTCGAGGTCTAAGAGCGATTGGAGTCGATCTGTACTCGCGGAGTGCATCCTCCAGTGCGCTCCTCAGTCGATCATTGCACTGGCTACTTACTGTGACAACCCTATCATCTTCATCTTCATCAACACCATGATTGGACCGCGGCATGAATGCATTTGTAGCCCGTGGTACCGCAGTCTGTGGCTGTGTTGGAGTCGAGATGATACGGTTGCTCAGTACTTCTGAGCGCAGCCTATCAAGTGCGGCGTCGTCCAATCTGTGATTCCGTTGGATAACCCGCACCTGATCCGACAATCGTTGGGCCGTGACGTTGACGGATGGTTCAAGTTCCTGAAAAAGAGACAGCATCCTAACACGGTACGCAGTGAGGTTAGTTCCCCCCTCTGTAGCCCCGTAATATGCGCGCATGACGTTCTCATTGATAGATTGAGTCCATTTCATGCGCTGCACACAACCACCGGCAGCGGGGACCCGGCTCGGGGCCGGTTGGCCCCTAAGTCCCAAGCCAATCGGTGGCCGGCCTCTCCTCAGCCGACGTACAGGTGTTGGCGACGTCGGCGGGGAGAAATACTCGTCGCTCGAGCTCGACGCAACTGCAGCCGCCGGTGACACTGGTGATCCGAGGTCCGGCGGCGACGAGGCGGAGCTGAGCGACAAGCCCGGGGGTGAATGGCGTGCGCGTCGTGCAGCTGATCTTGTCCACATTGTCATTTATTCACTTCATCCCTTTTTCTAATATAAATTAATTTATCTGGTGTCATTTCCAAATCACCGTTGACAGATGTCATTTTATTTTCTGGTATTTAAATTTTCTTAAAGATTATATTTCGTGGAGTCTATTGTGTTGTTGGAGGTTTTTTTCGTTTATTTATAATTTTGGCTTCGTCGTATTAGATGATTTTTGTATAAATTTTCGGTAAAACTACAATAATTGATTTTTTAAAAGGGATAAGAAAATATTTGACTTTTGTTGTCAGTGGGTTGCCAGCTTATTATTATTATTATCTCTTTATTTATTTCTTACACATATAAAATTACATTTTTAAATATTTTTTAACAAAATCATATTAAAAAAAAAACATTTAAAAATATAAAAATATAGTTTCCGCCGGTGTCGGGAGCAGGGTCCAAGCTACCGGTGGTTAGGGCTCCAGAGACAGGAACCTCCTCACAATGCGTGCCGTATCGAGGAGTACTGCCTTCTGTATCAGGCCCTTGATCCAACCGCGCAACGATAGCTTCGACAGATGGTCGTCGAAGCTTTTGGCTATAAGGCCATTGGCGGTCACGACAATCGGCACAATGATAGCTGAGTCCACATTCCACATGTCGACAACCTCGTGTGCTAAGTCGAGATATTTTATTTGTTTCTCTTTCTCAGCTTTCACGAGATTCTCGTCATGCGGGATGGTGACATCGATTATCATTGCGCGGCGCGCTAATCGGTCTATCACCACTATGTCCGGCTTATTGGCTACAATAGTCCGGTCAGTAATGATAGACCGATCCCAGTACAACGTGACATGGTCATTTTCAAGAACTGGGTCGGGCACATACTTGTAGTACGGTACCTCAGAATCCACTAGGTTGTATTTTAAAGCAAGTTGCTGGTGAAGAATCCTGGCTACTTGGTTATGCCTGTGCAAGTACTCGCCGTTAGCCAGACGAGGACAACCAGAGATAATATGTCTGATAGACTCACCCGGACGATGACATGCCCGACACACGTCAACCGTCCCGTCCTTCATAATATGTCTCCGGTAGTTGTTCGTCAAAATAACTTCGTCCATAATCGCACAGACAAAACCTTCAGTTTCTCCGAAGAGGTTGCTGAATCGTAACCAGGCCACGGACGCCAAAAAATCTACATCAGGCTCATGAAGAGCCCGAAAGAAGCGCCCGTGGAGCTCCTTGCCTTTCCATACTTCCTTGCGGTCATCAGTAGTTAGTACCACAGGTTTGCGCCAGTTCTCTTTAGCCATGGACAACGGGGTGAGTCCCTTGTCCACTGCGACCACATCGCGGTGCATACCCACGTCGGTTTTGAGAAAGTATTCTCTGAGGCTGCACACCTCGCGGTTGTGTAGAGTCTTTGCGTTCAAAAAGCCACGACCTCCACACTTCCGCGGGATGTACAGTCTCATCACCGAAGATCGTGGGTGATGCATCCGATTTGCGGTCAGCAATGTACGGACCCGCCTATCCAGAGCGTCTAACTCGGTCTGAGTCCATTTGAGTATGCCGAAAGAGTACATTAACACCGGCATGACCCAACCGTTGAAGGCGCGCACTTTATTTCCGCCTGACAGAAGGCTGTTTAATACCTTCTTCAGGCGGCCAAAGAAACGCTCCTTCAACGATTGCTTCATGTCAGTAACGTTAATGCCTAACGCTTCCGACATACCCAAATACTTATAGGTTTCGGTCGAGGAGAGGGATCTAAGGTGTATGGAATCCGAAAGTTGTTCCCCCTCAGATTCCATAATCTCCCCTCGCTTTACATGCATGACTGCACATTTATCCACACCAAATTCCATCCTGATGGCACTACTGAAAGTTTCAGTTACCTTCAGTAGTTCCATTAGTCGTAACTTGTTGGGGGCAATGAGTTTCAGATCATCCATGTAAAGAAGGTGAGATAAAACCTGACCACCTCTTCTCAACCGATAGCCCAACCCTGATTCCTCCAGCAATGTGCTTAGAGGATTTAGGGCTAAGCAGAACCAAAGTGGACTCAGACTGTCGCCCTGGAATATTCCCCGTTTAATCCATATAGGCTCATCGTCCCCCTGGATCGGTTGACACCCTGGATAGCGAAGGACTGTGTTCCATTCCCCCATACATGACTCAAGGAAGGTGCGTAGAGTTGCATCTATTTTATACAACTCCAACACCCTCATGAGCCATGTATGTGGAACAGAGTCATAGGCCTTCTTATAATCTATCCAGCATGTCGACAAATCCTTGCGGGATCGACGAACCTGTTGGCTTATGGCCATGTCAATGAGGAGTAGCTCCTTAGTACCGCGTGACCCGTTCCTACATCCATTCTGAGAGACAGACATAATTGAATTGTTTTCAATGTGTTTGCACATTTTTGTTCTCAGAATGGATGTAAGAAGTTTATAGACCGTTGATAAGCATGTTATCGGTCTATAATTCTTGGGATCCGCAGTACTACCTGTCTTATGGAGCAGATGGGTAACGCCAGTTGTTAGAAACTGAGGTAGCGACCCAGACTCTAAAGATGACTGGAATTGAGATGCTAGGAGCGCGTGTGAGCTGCTATACCATTTTAACCAGAAGTTTTGCAGTCCGTCCGGTCCTGGAGACTTCCAATTCGGTAGCGAACGGACTGCTCTGGCTACATCTATTGAGGTGATGGTTACTTTTTCCATTTCTGGTATAGCTTCGCACACGCGCTCGACATCACGCATCCAGCCACCCTCAGTGTGACAGACGGGCACCGACCAAATGCTGCGCCAGAATGTATTCGTGGCGGCATCATCCGGGCGGAGCACGTCAGTCACATTTTGCCCAGGTCGCTCCCAAGCTCTATATACCCATCTCTCATCGCTCTGGAACATGCGATTCTGCGAGTACCGGTCGACTCGCCGCTTATAACGTCGAATACGGCTAGCCCATGCACAAACTTTCTGCTTCAGGAAGTCGATGCGCTCCGTGACGTGAGATAAGTATTCTCGAGGGCTAATTCCAGTCCCCGAGAACGCTCGCCTCACGTAGCGCATCACACGTGGTCGTGTATTGCCCTCCCTGAAGCAGTATAGTTTACCAATGAGTGCTCTGGCCCCATCAATACGCCTCTCAATCCTACATTGCCAGGCTGGGGCGGCAGGCGTTGGTCGAGTAGCTCCGTCACAACTTGGTAGTTTTACGTTGGCTAAACGACATGCCGCAATAGCCCCGCAATAGAGGATCGAGTGCGTATCAACGAGGTTTACACTGCTCTCGAATACATTCTCAAGCAGCGAGTCCAGAGCACACACTAGCGCCCTATTTTTTTTGTGCATAGGTAACCGGGGTAGACGAGGTCTAAGAGCGATTGGAGTCGATCTGTACTCGCTGAGTGCATCCTCCAGTGCGCTCCTCAGCTGATCGTTGCACTGGCTACTTACTGCGACAACCCTATCATCTGCTTCATTATCACCATGATTGGACCGCGGCGTGATTGCATCTGTAGTCCGTGGTGCCGCAGTCAATGGCTGTGTTGGAGTCGAGATGATACGGTTGCTCAGTACTTCTGAGCGCAGCCTATCAAGTGCGGCGTCGTCCAATCTGTGATTCCGTTGGATAACCCGCACCTGATCCGACAATCGTTGGGCCGTGACGTTGACGGATGGTTCAATTTCCTGAAAAAGAGACAGCATCCTAACACGGTACGCAGTGAGGTTAGTTCCCCCCTCTGTAGCCCCGTAATATGCGCGCATGACGTTCTCATTGATAGATTGAGTCCATTTCATGCGCTGCACACAACCACCGGCAGCGGGGACCCGGCTCGGGGCCGGTTGGCCCCTGGATCCTAAGCCGTTCGGTGGCCGGCCTCTCCCCGGCCGGCGTACAGGTGTTGGCGACGTCGGCGGGGAGAAATACTCGTCGCTCGAGCTCGACGCAACTGCAGCCGCCGGTGACACTGGTGATCCGAGGTCCGGCGGCGGCGAGGCGGAGCTGAGCGACGAGCCCGGGGGTGAATGGCGTGCGCGTCGTGCAGCTGTTCTTGTCAACATTGTTGTCATATATTTATTTCATCCCGTTTTCTCTTAAATATGAATTTATCTGGTGTCATTTTAACATCGCTCTTGACAGATGTCATATTGTAATCTGGTATTTTAATTTTCTAAAAAATTATATTTCTTAAAGTCTATCGTTTTCTTTGAAGGTTTTTTTGTTTATTTATGATGTTGGCTTCTTCGTATTACATAATATTTGTCCGGATTTTTGGTGAAACTAGTTTAATTAAATTTTTTTACAGGGATATGAAAATATTAGACTTTTGTTGTCAGTGGGTTGCCAGCTTATTATTATTATTATTATATTATTATTATTATTATTATTTTATATTATTATTATTATTAATATTATTAATTAAGTTAGTTTAAGGAACAAGTCCTGAAGTTAACAAAAATGTAAAGTATGGAAGAAGCATTTATCTCACGTCACAGGGAATCCTAGTATAAGTTCCAGGAAACAGACTTATAGAAATGTATCTTCTGTAATAATACATTTGGATTCTTATCTCAAAACGACTAATGACGTACGCAATCAAAACTTTATCCACAAAAAGTCACCAATATTTTCAGAAGTGTGCAGACATTAACCACGGAGTAGGGTCCACCTTTAGATCTCGAAGGTCATCGTTTTATACTGGAGCATGATTTGATCTGATCTGTGAATCAAACTCCTGCCTCTGAGTCCTTCCCCATCTACTTTTCCTGTATGTTCTGAGTTATCAACTCCCTTTCTTCTTCACCATAATTATGGTGGTGAGTCTTAAGTTTGGCCATTAACCCTTCAGATACCGTCAATTAGAGACACAATAGTAAGACAATAGATGCGCGGCCACCGGTGGTCGCTTGGGGATTCATGAATTAAGGAGTCCTTAGTCGAATGCTCTGTCCAGTAGTTTTCGAGCATTTTATTCTGACACCACATTTACGACGTACACAATCGAAACTTTATTCACAAAAGTCACCAATATTTTCAGCCGTGTGCAGACGTTAACCACGGAGTAGGGTCCACCTTTAGATCTCAAAGGTCATCGCGTAAGGATCCTTAATTAAAAAGGGCCAGAAAAGTCCTTTGTGACATAAACTTAAACAAAAGTACATTGCGGTGAGACTCGTGGACATTTTGAAAATTTTGATGAGAACAATTTACTTGATTACATCTTAATGCGTTTCACTAAATGGGGTTACTCTGAATGTCAGTGTGTTATTCAGTTTTATTTTCACGCTTTCGGTAATTATCTGGGAGATTGAAGAGCGTTTTGTTATTAATTTGTAACTTTGTTTTAAATTATAATGGGTCGGCGTTTTAGACAAGTGGCTTTTAGTTTATGTGGTTTAGATAAACGGTCTTTTCATCTGTTTGTTTAAGACAAATGGATTTTCCAAAACGAAATTATCTACGATTAAATTCTGGCAGCGGCTACGCTCGCGTAACAATAAGAATTATTTCAAGATAACGGTACTCTCAGTATAAAAAAGTATCCTATGTGGTATTCTAAAACAAAGTCTACTTGATACTGTAAACTTTCATGCACCAACACTAGCGAGTGCCAGTGGGTTTGCCCGCGTGAAAGAAGAAAATTTTCTCAAGATATGTGCTATTTCAGGAGATGGTCTACCCTGTGCCAAATTGTATTCAAACCGATCTGCCTTTCAAGCGCAAAGAAGTAACAAACATACATACAAACTTTTGCCTTTATAATAATATTCTGAAACTTTCACACAATGCCATCTAGTCCCAAACTGAGCAGAGCTTGTGTGCTTGATTAGTCATTTAATATTTCATTTTTTTCGGATCGTGCAGTCCGAGTGCTCACCAATTATAAAAAAACCTTTCTAAACAGCTTCTTGACACTTCGCGTGACCCAAGGACTGGTTTTTACCTTGGACAAAGGATAAGCATTGCCATACAGCGTGGCAATGCCGCCAGTCTTTTAGGCATATTACCAGTCAAAAGCGATGCAGAGTTTTTGCTTTATTTTAGATTGTTTTTAATTTGTTAAAGGATTTAATCTTCTATATATATAAAAATGACCCCCGTTTTCCGTTGTCACGACTTGGCATGAAAACGGCTTGACCGATTTGGCTGATTTTTTTTTTGTTGTGATTGTTATTGTGAGGAGAAGGTTCTTATGGAAAAAAAATTAGGGTAGTGTAGGGTAGAGTAGGGTAGAGTAGGGTAGAGTAGGGTAGAGTAGGGTAGAGTAGGGTAGAGTAGGGTAGGGTAGGGTAGGGTAGAGTAGGGTAGAGTAGGGTAGAGTAGGGTAGAGTAGGGTAGAGTAGGGTAGAGTAGGGTAGAGTAGGGTAGAGTAGAGTAGAGTAGGGTAGAGTAGGGTAGAGTAGGGTAGAGTAGAGTAGAGTAGGGTAGAGTAGGGTAGAGTAGGGTAGAGTAGGGTAGAGTAGGGTAGAGTAGGGTAGAGTAGGGTAGAATAGGGTAGAGTAGGGTAGAGTAGGGTAGAGTAGGGTAGAGTAGGGTAGAGTAGGGTAGAGTAGGGTAGAGTAGGGTAGAGTAGGGTAGAGTAGGGTAGAGTTGGATATATGTAGTAGGGTGGAGTAGGGAAAAGCGGGAGCGAAGCCGCGCGGGCAAAGCTAGTTTTAGATATAAATACTACTATAAACTGTGAAGTTAATAGTTTATAGCCATTGTGGTGTTTTTTTTTATTATTGATAGGCTTGCGTTTGACCACTGTCTCTCACCTGAAGGTAACCGATGATGTGGCGATGGAGTACGTTTCATCATCACTACTTAATGCTTCCACTGCTAGGACTCAGGCCTCCTCTCTAGGAGAGTAGTACTCTTGCCTAGAAATAATATATTTGATTTAAAGACCCTAGGTAGCTATCAAGAAACACAGATTCTGACAAGGAATTCCACTTCTAAAAAATGTACAAAAACACATAAATTTTTTTTTCCTTCATTATCAGTCAATATGAAATAACGTGACTAAGGTATATTTGATAGAACTTTTAAAAGAAAACTCCCCCATTCCAATCAATTCGGTCACGTAGTAATGGAGAAAAAGTTCTAAATTAATTTCAATAAATACCCAGCTGTTACTATAAAATTTATTATAAGGAAGTTCACTTTGAAGTTAAGTTGGGTAGATTAAATGACTTAGAATGTACTTAGCGTTTTTAACCAAAGATTTTGATATATAAGCTAGGGCAAGTACAAAATTTGAATTAAAATCTTTTCTTTAAATTACAGCTAGTCATACACCAGCTTCCCTAGCCAAGTTACAACCGCTTCGCTAGCGTCAAACGCCTTGGGTTGGCCACGCCCCATATTCTTTTGTTCTGACCACGTGACTAGGCGTTAAGATGACGTCATTCCTGTACATTTGAAGTTTTTTACTGGCGTTAACGATTGCAGGTTATCAACTTGACTAAGGGTATAGAAAGTTTAACCATCACTCGATTCACGTCGCATCGTCGCTTTACATTAGAATAGAATAGAATAGAATAGAATAGAATAGAATAGAATAGAATAGAATAGAATAGAATAGAATAGAATATAATATAATATAATATAATATAATATAATATAATATAATATAATATAATATAATATAATATAATATAATATAATATAATATAATATAATATAATATAATATAATATAATATAATATAATATAATATAATATAATATAATATAATAGAATAGAATAAACTTTATTGTACACCAAAAAGTAACACGAAGCAGAAGCAGTTAGATGAGATAGCAGTCAGCAGTCAGCCACCATCATCATCATCACCAGCCTTTTTAATGTTCCCACTGCTGGAACTCAAGCCTCCTCTCTCTATAGTAGAGGGAATGGGCTGTAATCCACCGCGCAGGCCCAGTGTGGGTTGGTGAATATCACATGTCTTCGATTTTTTGGTTCTAGGACATGCCGTTTACCTCAAGATGTTTTTCTGCACTGTTTTTAGAACAGTTGTGATGCTGACTGGGTTTTAACCTGCAGCCTACAACTCGTAAGTCGAGACCGTTACCACTTGGCCACCACTGCTCCAAAAAACAAAGAGAGTAGGAAATACCTATCTATATCTACAGTTCCCAGGAAAAGGTATTGCGTGTGTAGTTGAATTAGCTAATTTCATTAAGAAAAGTGTTCAATATTATGTAATAACAGTCTCAAACCTATAAACCAGAAGCTCCAAATCTCTCACAAAATATTAAAACTAGTTTTATGGCACCTCATAAAAGTATTGCAATATCTATATCTAAGGGACAGATGGCAATATCAATAAATAAATTATGAACAATAAAATTGTATGTGTTCTTAAAATTAAAACGAATGTGGATTTTACGACTGTTCTGAATAAATTCTTGAAGAACATTTATGCGAATTGGGGTAATCATACACAGATGAGACATTTTTACTTTTATTGATCAGAAAATTGTGTAAATAACTCATCCTATACATACGTCTTATTATAAGATATAGGGTTATATGTAAAATACCTATGCTATAAGACCTTGCTTTGTCCAAATTTCAGGATTTTGGATCAACGGGAAGTACCTTTTTTTTTGTTATGGTGGGCATAAATCATCTAATGACAAACGCCCTTGGGCCGAGTGGGAGATAGTGTCAGACTCGTACTGACTAAAAAACCACCCCGTTTCTACTAGCTTTCATACCGGAGCTCGAGCCCCCTTTCGGATTACCCTGGCCCCAGTTGGCTTCGACCCAGCTGGGCCCCTGCTGTTGCTTGCAACTCCTTGAGGCGCGCGGGAACAGTGCGCGCCGTCGACGTCTTGGGCTCGGTCCGGACAGTTACCGGACGGTCGGACAGCAAGCTACCCATGGCTCGCCTTCCGCAAGCCCGCGTCTACGGTGGCCGGAAATCGGGATCGGACTCCCGGCGGCGGCGAGAGCGCCGTTGCGTGATGCGGTCAGCCTCCTCCTTTACTGGCATTACTGCTTCGCAGAAGGAGGCGACCGTCTGCCACTCCTCCTCGCTCCGGACCATGGCCTGATCAAAGGCCCGACCCTCACGAAGGTACGGCGATGTTCCACCAAAGCAGGGCACACCTCGACTGTGTGCTCTACCGTGGGACTGCAGACCTGAGTATATGGTTTTAATTTCAACTCGATACCTCGACGCGTTCTTGATATAAAGGGTTTTGACAGACAAGCAGACAGACTGACGTACAACGAAGTGATCCTAAAAGGGTTCCATTTTTCTTTTTAAGGTACGGAACCCTAAAAACGCCAAATATATTTAGAATTTCATATCGTTCTGATACTTATTGCTTAGTATATGTTAAGGTTAAACTCATGAAAGTCAAAAATGTCGATAACAAAGAAAATGTATTTAAAATGAATGTATTCCATCATATAAATGGAGCCATTTATAAAGGAAAGCCCTAAATATTTCATGAATGAGCATGCTTGTATATTTCTTTTGCTTTAAAATTTTATTTTTATCGAGATTATAAACGATTTTGGTTTAGTTAAAACTTTTAAATTGCACATTTGTTAGAGACGTGAATAGGTTCGTCTGATGAAATCAGTTTAGAACATGTTTAATATGTAAAATAGCTAGAAATGGTTTATGATTTTGTACTTATTTTTGACTGCAACAAATACATACATGGTACTTTAATTTTGCATCAAATATTTTGAGGGTCGAAAGTACCAAGAGGTCGACGGCGCGCACTGTTCCCGCGCGCCTCAAGGAGTTGTCAGCAACGGCAAGGGCCCAGCTGGGTCAAAACCTACTGGGGCCAGAGTTATCCGAAAGGAAGCTCGAGCCCCGGTATGAAGAGGCTAGAAGGAACGGGGTGGGTTTTTAGTCAGTAAGAGTCTGACACTATCTCCCGCTCCACCCAAGAGCGGGTTTTGTCAAAGATGATTTTCCTCGTCGACAAAAAAAAGGGTCGAAAATACTTTTGATCAGAGAATTATATTTTATCTCTATAGAATTAATTACGAAATATGAGAAGTGAATGTGATTATATTCAACCAAACAGTAAAATCAAATAAGTGGCGAAAAGTGAAAGTTTATTTTATAATACCTATGTGTTTCCTTCGGATACGTTTTTTACTTTCACGCAGGTGAAGTCACCGGCTGTAGCTAATATAATAGTATTAATAATAATACAAGAGTGTCTGTGACCATTTGTAAGTTATGATTTTACACATCAATAATGGCAAAATATATATTATATCGACAAGATTGGCGCAGCTTTTTGGAAAAAAAAAAATTAAAATTATTATTTTACTATTATTATTAGTTATTGACCGGTCGTTGTGGCGACGCTTGGGAGAGGCCTATGTCCAGCAGTGGACGTCTTTCGGCTGATATGATGATAGTGAATTATTAAACGATTGGCTGCTGCCCTGAAAAGACATTTTAATAAATCCTATAGCAACCAGGCCAAGCTCAACCTAAATTCTGGTGGCATATTACCTTTGCAGCTTAACCGTAACCATAGAATCTCATAACACAATCTCTGTGTTCAAAGCAAGTTATCTGTTTTAGACTGTTGAAAAGTCTAAGTTATTTCGGTAAGTTAAAGCCAGTTGCGTAACTAGGCATTGGCAAAGAACTCGGGTACTAAAGGGCCTATCGCAAGCGAGAGTTTTTTTTATAACGCGGTTTTTTTTTAAATCATCTTGCTTTTTTTGCCCACGGCTTCGCCCCTGTGCATAAAATAATAATTATAGTCCATTTCACTCAAGAATAAAGCAGATTTCAACAGGTGAAAAACTTCAGAGAATCAATCGGACCCATACTTTCAGAGATTACCTTCTTTAAACAAAAAGCAAACAACTTTTTATAATATTATTAATAATGTGGATAGGCTTGCGTTTGACTACTTTAGCTTATGGCAAGCTGACTGGGTTGCGAAAGAGGCTGGTTTTCGAATTTATGAAAAAAAAACCAACACAAGTGCATTTTATAACGTGCAGAGGTTACTGCTAATACTGTAATGCTTAGTGTATGAGAAACAATAAACACTTTTTAATTATTATTTTTTAATAAGGCCTTGACGATGTGCCTTCACCCACGTCTAAATTAGTACACGCTACGCCCCTGCTTAAAGCCACTGTATCTGACTACACAGGCTGTCGACCCAGTAAATTATTCACCTTCAGAATTTCAAACGATAATTCAGTAAAATAATTTTCAAGATTAATATTTCATACGCACCCCTCTATTTGATAAATAGTAAAATGTTATTAAGTATGTTTTGAGAAGATGATTTTGATAATGCTGGTTGGTTTTATTTAGAAGTAGCTTTGCTCCAACCCGCACTGGGTCCGCGTGGTGGATTACAGCCCATTCCCTCTTCTAGAAAGGAGGCCTGAGTCCCAGCAATGGAAACATTGGAGGGCTAATATGCTACATCTAATGCTATGGCTTTGCTCGTGTCATCATCGTTATCATCATAATCATTTCAGCCAAAAGACGTTCACTGCAAGACAGAAGCTTCTCCCAAATGTCGCCACAATAAGCACTCCTGTGCTTGCATGCTTGCAGATTGCAGGTACCTGATGGATGCGAGACGCGCATCCATCAGGTACCTGCAATCTTCACCAGGATCGCGTGAAAGTCTAAAATAATTCCAAGTGGATATCCCTTGGGATAAGAAGTATCCTATGTCTTGTTCCAGGATATGGTCTATCTCTGTACTACGTTTAATTCAAATCAGTTCAGGATTATGAGCATGAAGTAGTAACAAACAAACACAATCACATACATGAAAAATATTAGCATGATTTATCTAGTGTGTGACAGTGTGATTTAAATATAGCAACATTTTTTTTTTCATTTTTATGTGTATTTTCTTTAAACGTGTTGCGCCGACCCCAAATAAAACGGGACAAGGGCAGGAAGATGATGATGATGTTTATTTTATTTCCGAATATTTTTTTTATGTCGTTTATACAACGTGCAACGTTAAATGCGCAAAACCTGAAAATAGTTTGATCAGAATAAGGAGCAGAATCAATTAAACCACTTTTTAATATACATTCTCAAAAAAAAAAAATCATTTAATAATGTCACCTTGTCTATTTATGAATAAGTCAAGCCATCACGTGCACAAACCCACCGAAATAGATAAACAAACACAAATGATTGTAGTCCAATCAAATTTTCTCATACACGGAATAATAAAAGTTCTTTTTTCATAGCAGATATTCATTTTAAACAAACTAAAACTGCACATAAAACCTTTTAATTTATTTATATGTTTTTTTTTACTCACAGAATTAAGTCAATTAAATTAAAAATCATTTGGGGTGTCTGAGGTCTTGCGCATTTAACTTTACACGTTGTATAAGACTGTGGTGCAAACCTATAAGAAATTGTAACACTGACCTAGACTGTAGTTTTTTTTTTTTATACATGTTACCGTTTATACTATTGTTTATTGCCAATAAAAAAAAAACTATTATTATTACCGAAATTTAAAATACTCGTCGTACTTTGTACTGTCGTACTGTGTGTTTGTGTGTGATTTATGCTTAAGAATGTGCAATCAGATTCATCTTTCTGACTGCTCGATTTCACGTCAATTTACGAGTGAATTTCATTGTAATAAATACTTTCAGTTTTGAGATTTTTAATGGCGAAACCGAAAATATTAGGAATAGAGAACAAATAGTAAGTCTAAGACGTATTGTTTGTATTTTTATGTCTATCATCACACGACATGTAACGTATCAGCACTCTACCACACAATAGTGATGAGATAAGGGTGGCATAATAAAATCCCTCTCCATCTTATCGAACACACTAAATCCTTTATAAGAACCTTCCCTCCCCTCCCTTTTCATGTATGGGGTACTTCACCCTAAAAAAATACATTTTAGCTCGGCATTCATCTTTACTTACTGATAAAACATTCTCACATATAAGATTATTGAATATGATGGGGAGGTTGAAAGCAAATGGAAAATGCTATAAATAAGGAAATATTTTCAACGGGTGTGATAGAGAATAATAAATAACGCGAGCGCTATATATAATGCGTTTGTTATAATCTGCATAATGGAAGAAGAGTATGGAGAACGTTTTTGTATAAAATCCAACATTCTTTCTTTTTAACCGACTTCTAAAAAAGGAAGAGGTTCTCAATTCAGATGTTTGTATTTTTATTTATATTTTCTTGCGCATTTCTTCGTCGCTTGCCAACCTAACCGGTTTGAAAAATTGTTTTTTTTTGGAAAGGTTTTACTTTCCAAATAGTCCCATAGTCACCAAGTTGCGATCTGATGATGGAATCTTGGCAAAATCGAGGGAACTCCACAAATTCAATTTTTTTTTTTATTAGAGTCTGTTATTTTTTTATAAAAAGGTTTCTTTCCGTTTTTTTTTTTATTTTTATAAAGGAAATTGTTGCCTCGTACTAGAAATTACTCCTGTATAGTAAGTGCGTTCACAAATAACTCACATTCACAAGATATGGTTCCATTAGCTATCTATACCAAATGTTTGTGGCGAGAGAGAATCGAACCCGTCGGCAATTCCATGGCCGAATACTAGGTAAGACAAATAATTTATTTCAGAAAAAATAAAATGTCCTTCGTTTTTGTACAACATCCGACATGCTTTCTTTTCTTTTTTTACAAAAGAAAACATTGCTCCTCATTAAAAATTACTCTCGTATCGTGAGTGCATTCATAAACATGTTAACTCACATTTTCAAGATACCCAGCCGCCCTAGGCAAGTTACAACCGTTTTGCTTTCGTCGAACGCTTTGAGTTGACCTCATGATTTGCACGCCATGTTATGGTAGTATCTGAAACAAATTTACTCTAACACCTTGTGTACCATGTTCTAGCAAATAAATGTTTTGATTTGATTTGATTTGATACATTTGAAGCTTTCTACTACCGTTAACTATTGCAGATTAGCAACTTGGCTAGTATACAGATCCGAAATAATTATCTATAGGCCATACCAAATGTTCGCAACCGTCGGCAATACCATCGCCTAATACTTGGTAAGACAAAGAATTTAATTAATAACATTAATATTTTTGCCATTGACACGGAGAAGTATGGCAACTAAACTGGTCAAGAAGAAAATAAACTAGTACACCAAAATAGATTCAAGGCTACTGTGGCCATGGGTTGTGTAAAAGAGAACTTTGGAGTTCTGGTACGAAGGCAAAGAAGGAACATAGTAGTGGGTTATAGTTATTAAAGGTCTGACACACCTTCACACTCCGCCCTAAAGTGGGAGAAGGCATTTTTTTATAATGTTCCACAACTATCGTCTAGTCTCAAGCGAAGCAGACCTTGTGTTATGAGTACTAGACAACTGATAAACATACTTATACTAGCTTTTGCCCGCACGGCTTCGCTCTGCTCTTCCCTACTCTATCCTACTACATATATCCTACTCTACCCTACTCTACCCTACTCTACCCTACTCTACCCTACTCTACCCTACTCTACCCTACTCTACCCTACTCTACCCTACTCTACCCTACTCTACCCTACTCTACCCTACTCTACCCTACTCTACCCTACTGGGTCTAGTCTCAAGCTAAGCAGACCTTGTGTTATGAGTACTAGACAACTGATAAACATACTTATACTAGCTTTTGCCCGCACGGCTTCGCTCTGCTCTTCCCTACTCTATCCTACTACATATATCCTACTCTACCCTACTCTACCCTACTCTACCCTACTCTACCCTACTCTACCCTACTCTACCCTACTCTACCCTACTCTACCCTACTCTACCCTACTCTACCCTACTCTACCCTACTCTACCCTACTCTACCCTACTCTACCCTACTCTACCCTACTCTACCCTACTCTACCCTACTCTACCCTACTCTACCCTACTCTACCCTACTCTACCCTACTCTACCCTACTCTACCCTACTGGGTCTAGTCTCAAGCGAAGCAGACCTTGTGTTATGAGTACTAGACAACTGATAAACATACTTATACTAGCTTTTGCCCGCACGGCTTCGCTCTGCTCTTCCCTACTCTATCCTACTACATATATCCTACTCTACCCTACTCTACCCTACTCTACCCTACTCTACCCTACTCTACCCTACTCTACCCTACTCTACCCTACTCTACCCTACTCTACCCTACTCTACCCTACTCTACCCTACTCTACCCTACTCTACCCTACTCTACCCTACTGGGTCTAGTCTCAAGCTAAGCAGACCTTGTGTTATGAGTACTAGACAACTGATAAACATACTTATACTAGCTTTTGCCCGCACGGCTTCGCTCTGCTCTTCCCTACTCTATCCTACTACATATATCCTACTCTACCCTACTCTACCCTACTCTACCCTACTCTACCTACTTTACCCTACTCTACCCTACTCTACCCTACTCTACCCTACCAAACTTCACATAAACCATCTACTAAATGGTCCGAACAAAGCCTAAAAATTTGGTTTGGATAGGTGAGCCCGTTCTTGAGTTATAAAATAACAACGAAAAGTGGCATTGATTTTTATATATATAGATAATTCTAAATACATACATATTATAGATAAATTAAACCCAGACACAGAACAAATGATTGTGCTTATCTCACAAACATTTGTCCTGGGTGGAAATCGAACCCACGACCCCTGTATACCAGTCAGGGCCACTAACCACTAGACCAACAGGAATTGGCATTGAATGATTTCCCATAAAACAAAACCATAATAGTAACAAAACTTTAAAACAAACTATGGCGGAACTAAACAAAAGAAGAAACAACAACAACAAGAATTATTTAGAAAATTTGTTGTACTCAAAAATTGTTTCAAAGTCAAACATTGTACGTCACACAAATAGTAATCCCAAAACAATTTAAAAACACGATTTACTTAACAACAGCTATATACATTGATTTAATAGTGTACATAAAATAAATAGTGTGACCAATAAAATTGCTCGTAAACCTGAAAGGTGGTCATACGGCCTGACCTTACTTTAACAGAGGTTGTACTAGGTCACAGGGTCAAAACATTCCTTCAGACGGAGATGATGCGACAATGCGATAATACAATACATCATAATCATCATTGATAATAATAATATTGTTGTACTCCAGCGTTGCTCTTTCTAGGACAACCGTTTTTTTTATTTATGTAGGTATTTGTTTTTTTTAGGTAGAAAATGGGAAATCATCAAATAACTTTTACAATTTTACGGGATGCATTTTGGAGAGTTTGCGTGGGAATTGCAGGACTTGCTTCTACTATCACACAACCCGACGTACGGCGCATATCCACCCTTACGTAGTTGAAACCTCTACGGTCCGGACTAAGTGTTTCGCCTAATTATACCGCGTACATCGAAGGTCTGGAATAATTTGCCTGCTGCGGTCTTCCCGTTCGATTATAATTTAGAATGAGTTTTCAAGGTTAGATTGAATAAGTTCCTCATAAACTAGTGCACCTCATCATCAACGATCGCATCACTGCTTACCATCAAGTTGAATCGCAGTCAAGCACTAGTTTATTAAATAAAGAAAAACTAAACTTTCTCCACACTGGATGTAGCAAAAAAGTGTCAGACTTTTTCTAACTAAAACCCACCTTTGATCCTTCAGTTGCTCTTTACGATCCAAGGCAGGGGCGATACTTTCTTATAACTCCACAGACCTAAGAGTCTAAACGTTAAAGTTACTTACTCAAAGTCTCCAGTATATATATTACTGTCCCTGTACACGGGCCTCAAAAAAACGCCACCACAAAAAAACACCAGAAGCGGCCACAAAAAAAAGCTAGAAGCCGCCGCAAAAAACAGTTGAAGCGCGCGACAGCTTGTGGCCGGGGAAGCTCGAATCGTCTTTAAGCGTTTTTTGGTGGCAATACGAGCCACAAAAATAGGCCGCCGCTAAAAGAAGCTTGATGCGGCGTTCTTTTGAGGCCCGTGTGCGGGGAGACTAAGTGTCCGGCCACGAGCTGTCTCGCGCTTCTACTGTTTTGCGGCGGCTTCTAGCTTTTTTTGAGGCCACTCTTAGCGTTATTTTGAAGCCCGTGTGCTGACACTGAGTGTTGCAAATGAAAGATGGTAGTATGACTTTCTAAGCTTTTGTAGAAGAAAAGTTTGATGCAAAAGTTTTATACAGCCATTTACTCAAAGGTTAATTAGTCGAGCCAGAGAATGAGACTTAACCGCGATCATTAGTGTGACTTAAGTGCTATGGTTCTCTTCATCTGTGGTTTTACCATTACAGAAGACAAGGCATTACATAATGGAGTAGAATGATCACAATTTGGTAGAACAATCATAAAATATAATTAAATTGGATCTACAATTTAAAATGAACATAGAAAAAATCAAAATCATGGTAAATATCCATGTTGCACCCAATCCTATCAAGATTGGAGACACTACACTTGAAGTTGTGGACTACGACGCTTACCCGGGACAGACGGTCCAGTTGGGTAACTCTTACTTCGAGAAAAAAGTCAATCGTCGAATCCGAATCAGCTGGTCAGCGTTCGGGAAGCTGCGCGGTGTCTTCTCGTCCAATATACCACAGTGTGTCAAGACGAAAGTCTATGACCAGTGCGTGTTGCCAGTGATGACTTATGGTTCCGAAACGTGGTCTCTTACAATGGGCCTCATTAGAAGACTCAGTCACCCAAAAGGCATTGGAAAGAGCTATGACATACTCGTAGCTCGAGGAATCGCCAAACTTAACTGGCAATGGTCAAGGCACATTGCACACAGAATGGTCGATGGAGACGACTGGAAGGCTTTCTACAAGGTAGACTGATGACTCGATCAAGGTCGCGGGAATCTAATGGATGTGTGATGTACAGGACCGGTTGTTGTGGTGACGCTTGGGGGAGTGCCTATGTCCAGCAGTGGACGTCTTTCGGCTGATATGATGATAACCTTAAAATAACCTAGGTTCGTCGTCTGTGGATGTTCTGCCTAGACGTGAATTGAAGCGGTCTATATCATCATCAGCCTTTTTAATGTTCCCACTGCTGGTACTCAGGCCTCCTCTCTAAGAGTAGGTCACTGCAAGCACAACTTGGCGAAATCGGGTTTTATAGACTCATCGAATACCCAATGTGAGGCGGTGCCCCTGTTCAAAACTTGAACCACAAGTTGGAGTGTCCTCACACCTGCACTTTGGAGGATTTAATGAGTGCCACAAATGCTGCAGATAACGTAGCCACTTACTGAGCCCAAACAGTTCAACGAGTTTACTATCGACTCAAAAGAAGAAGAATTCGTCTGTGGAGAAAAAGCATATCACTATTTTATTTATTTTCTTTTTGACCTTACCGAACAGTGAGCATAAGTATCTAGAGATACCTTGGTCCTGGAACGCAAATGGTAACTGAAGGATACAGGTAGGTTTTGGTCAGTTAAAATCTGATACGACCTCTTACTTCACCCTAGTGCGAAAAAAGTCGCTTATCATTTCACAACTCAAAAAAAAAAATAAGTTAGCGCCCATGCTTGTATTCCTAAAAACCTTTTAGAGAATACAAGCTTATGTGTGTGTTTCCATTAAGTAATTTAAAAGAATCTTAGAGTTTAAATATCTGGTTGTAATTTTTTACTAGCATTATTGCATGCCATTTAGAATAGGGTAGTTTCCAGGGTCTAAATAACTATATTCTATTTAGACCGTATTTTAGATTATGAAAAAAATTGAGGACACGTATTTTTTCTTTTTTCGATTTAACAAAAAATAACAAAGATATAGCCCATTAAAGATGCGTGTGACGTCACCCCGTGCGAAAAAATGCAGCACGATGGACTAATTAATTTTTTTACGGCAACTAGCCTATTATATTATTAGCTAAAGCATAGTAGGTAACTTGAAAATACACTAATAAGCTAGCTATTTCTAGACTTCACAAATGATTGCTGAGACTCAGTGTCAATATGGTGTCACGTTTGAGGGTTCGGCCATACACATTGAAATGGCGGGGAGCTATCGGCTTAGCCCTGACAAAGAAGTCTATAAAATCAACCCGCTAAACCTATAACCTGCCGCAAGAACAGATGATCGCCCCCACTTCACTCCCTCGAGGAACGTTATTAGGTATAGACGGACAAAGAGTTTGGTGAACAAGCGAAAATGAACATTTGGGCTACTGGATTGTCCGAAAGAGTTACTGCGGCCTTGGAATGCAAAGAGTTTTATTCAGTATAGGTCTGACACTCTCTCTACCCAGAGTGATAGGAGTATTATTTAGTGTATCGATCAGCCCATTCCCTCTCGGCCCTGGAATGCAGAGTTTTAGTCAGTATAGGTCTGACACTCTCTCTACCCAGAGTGATAGGAGTATTATTTAGTGTATCGATCAGCCCATTCCCTCTCCTAGAGAGGAGGCCTGAGTCCCAACAGTGGGAACATTAAATAAGGCTGATCGATGATTTAATGAATACACAACGAAAAAAAATTTTGTAAATACGTCTTTTAATAAACTAGCAGAACGTAAAGTGCCTTCCCCTCTCCATTTTATACATCTTTTCCACCTAGCTTTTTTAACAATTATGTTGAGTTCAACCTCAAATCTTTGCCAATATTAATTTTACTCGTATGCTGTATTTTAGTATACGAGTCAAATTAAATTATGTAGGTAGTTTGCAAACTTTGCACAAATGACGGCTATAGAAAAATCTAGACTCTATTTCAAGTAACACCAGTCGTCTTAAACTTCTAGTTAAACAAGATGTCGCTTTATAACCCACCTACACATCGTCCCATCACGTCTACAGATTTTCTTTAGCTAATCCAATTTGACCCCGTATTTGCAAAATGGCTACCTGCCCACCAAACAGCTGGTTCAACAGTGTACATTATTTGAAAGGGTGTGAAAAAAGATCAAGGTTTCGTCACTCCTATAATATTACATTTCACGTAACCCAAATATTTTCGAGCCCTCTTTGTGCCCTCCTTAATGTATGAGGGAGGGGGTGATTTATCTACTATTCGAGGTACATTATGTGGTAGTTCGAATAATCTGATATCGTGTTACTCACTGATGAAATTCATGGAGTTTGTGTAGAAATATGTTTTGTGAGTGGATTGTGAGGGTGTGGTCTATAGATTCAAACATTTTTTTTTTAGTTAATTTTTAATTATCATTATCTTGCAACATATTGACATTGACTGGCCTGTTAGTCTAATGGTCCCTGACTGCGTATGCCGGAGGCCGAGGGTTCGATTCCCACCCAGGACAAATGTTTATGTGATGAGCATGATCATTTGTTATGTGTCTGGATGTAATTTATCTACAAATATGTATGTATTTAAAAATATATTGATATATTTATCAGTAGTTGTCTAGTACTCATAACACAAGCTCTGCTCAGCTTGAGACTAAACGGCGCGGCGTTGGGTGATAGTTGTGGAATATTATTATTATTTATTATTAAATTCCGACCATAATTCATTCAATTATAATGTATGCTTTCTGTAGTATCTAAATCTCTATAAAAGTATGAAGATGAGCTAAATGAATCTTTATAAGTAAACAGTTTTTTCATGTACGAGTATGTATTAATCTAATATATAAAATTCTCTTGTCACAGTGTTTGTTATCAAACTCCTCCGAAAACAGTTTGACCGATATCTGTGTTTTTTTTTTTAAATATATATTGTTAGGTATGAGAATAGGCTGTAGGCTATTTTATATCCGGCTTCTATGTTAAAATATCAAAGAAAAAAGGGGGTTAGGATAGACTATTTTTCCTTTGCCAATCTATATGGCAAAAAAATGTTTGGCGGGATTGTTAGTTTTTATATGTATTCTTTTTTAAGTAATATAAAATTGCGTACTTCAAAAGATAACATCGAAATGTCACAAGTTTTAGTTAGATCCACACATATTGCTTTTTCAAATTTTCATCTATATATATAAAAATGACCCCCGTTTTCCGTTGTCACGACTTGGCATGAAAACGGCTTGACCGATTTGGCTGATTTTTTTTTGTTGTGATTGTTATTGTGAGGAGAAGGTTCTTATGGAAAAAAAAATAGGGTAGTGTAGGGTAGAGTAGGGTAGAGTAGGGTAGAGTAGGGTAGAGTAGGGTAGAGTAGGGTAGAGTAGGGTAGAGTAGGGTAGAGTAGGGTAGAGTAGGGTAGGGTAGGGTAGAGTAGGGTAGAGTAGTAGGGTAGAGTAGGGTAGAGTAGGGCAGAGTAGGGTAGAGTAGGGTAGAGTAGGGTAGAGTAGGGTAGAGTAGGGTAGAGTAGGGTAGAGTAGGGTAGAGTTGGGTATAGTAGGGTGGAGTAGGGAAGAGCGGGAGCGAAGCCGCGCGGGCAAAGCTAGTTGTATATATATTTACTCATATCTGTAGTTATATTTATGTTCTGCTTTGCAATCCGATTGAACGAGTAATCCGATTAAAAGTCAAAAGGATTATCGTCTACGGTTGAACCTTTTATGTTTAAAATCTAGATGCATGGCAGTGTGTTAGCCAAGTTCGCAAAAAAAGGCAACAAAGTCGGTTTTATTATTCGAACCGTTCCGAGCCAGTTTTATGACCCCATAGTTTTAATATTAGTTCAAGCTAGAAAAAATACAACACAATCACAATATCATTCATGCAATTTTAAAATAAAAATCTTCTGTCATTTATGAGATAATGACATCAGAAAACACTATTTTCACCAATTATTTATTAAAACTTCATGCAATACAAAGATAAAAAGGCGGGCATTAGGTCCGCCTTAGGCATACTCTAACAGTGACGAAGGACCAATCATTGACCAATTTGATTACTTTTTAAATTACTTAATAAGTTTATCATGTATCTGAGCATCGTTCGGTTTTAAAATGGTTACCCATTCGTCAGCGCAGAGCGCTAAGGGCTTTAACTACCCTGTTCTCTTTTTTAGATAATCCTTCTTCCCCTTCTTATCTGAATTTAGAACTTCAATTTCTTTGCTCTGGGCACAATAAAAATCTTCGGTTTACCAATAATCGACTTCTACGATGTCCCTCACACCGTTCCGGGCTTATCCACTCCTCCTTTTTCGTTCAAGCGATATCCCTTTGGAATGCGCTGCCTCTGAATATCAGGATGGCAACTAATCGATATTCTTTTAAAGTGAAGGCACGAGAGCATATTCGCAGGATGTTGGCAGAATCATCATCGCACTGATTTCTTTTTTCACTATAGCTCTGTTTATTTATATGTATGTATCTAAGTATGTATTTACTATTGCATTTGTTTTCTCATTTATTAAGTTGCACTTGCCATGTTATGTTTCTGCACCACCCTAAGGTCAACTGGCAGATAATGCCTAAGGCATTAAGTCCGCCTTTGTACAACTTTCTGCATAAAGATTTAAATAAATAAATAAAATTGGCGTGAGTGTAGATATTGCGAGTACATTTACCACATGCGAGTTCAAGAAAAAACATAAATCATCACAGTTATGGTCGGTTTCGAGGACAAAGTGAATAATAATAATAAAAAAAACTAAAAAAAATCAACTTAAGAAGGTTGTCCATAACAGGAGCTATGTTGTAAGGAATTTTGGTAAGCAAATCGAGAAACTTGGCATTCTCTTCACATTTACGTTTGTGTTAACATTTTAATTAACGCGAAAAAGCTATCTGTTTGAGCTTTACTAAAATTTCTAAAGCATTTTTTTTTTAATTACAAAAGTCAGAATGACTGACTGAACTGTGATTTCATTTCGTTGATTGCTACAAAAACAGAATGTTAGTAAATTAACGACTTTATCTCAAAATTATGTGATTACGCTCAAGATTTTTAAATTGTGTTTATAAAGTTGAAAATCTTGCAATGCAAAAAAAGGTGGGCAAAATTATAATCAAAATGTGAAAGTAAAACTCTTAAACTGATTTTAATGAAATTTAGCACGTAGTAACTTGAAAACTCAAAGAGAACATAGGCTTATTTATTATCTATCTGGTTTTGATTCCGACAATATACCTACCAATGAAGACATAGGCATAAGCTTACAGGTATCTGCATGGATCTTGAGCACTCGGCGTCAGAGTGGAGATCGCTTTGAGCATTCTATACATTAGCGAGCTAACGTTCGTTGTTGTTAGATACATGCAGCAAGCGCAGGGAACGAATCACGAGTGAAGTCTATGACGCGATGGCGTGATTCCGCCTAGCCCGTTCCATCATCGGACTACTAGACGTACGGCGATGCGCCACCGGTACATGGTGGACATCCCGCCTACACGCACAAAACGTTTTGGAAACACATTCATGTTGCGTGCAGCTAAGGAATGGAATTCCTTGCCGGAGTCTGTGTTTCCTGATAGCTACAACCCAGGAATCTTTAAGTCGAGAGTGAATAGGTTTCTTCTAGGTAAGCGCGTTCCATCGTCGACCGCATCGTCGCTTTCCATCAGGTGAGATAGCGCTCAAGCGCAAACCTATCAATAATAATAATAAAAAAAAACATTTATCGCACAAAACGTTTTGAGAATTTTTGTTGTGCGTACAGCTAGGGAGTAGAATTCCTTGCCGGAATATGTGTTTCCTGATAGCTGCAACCCGGGAATCTTTAAGTAAAGAATGAATAGGTGACTTCTAGGTAAGTGCGCTCCATCGTCGACCGATAGTCGCTTTCCATTAGTGATAGCAGTCAGCCAGCGCTGTTCAAAAAGACAAAGAAAGCACTAAACACCTACCTACAGTTCCCAGGAAAAGGCGTTGTGTATTTTACGTTACAATCCACGAAGTTCTATAATCATAATTAAGATTAATGTTATTATCAAAACAAAACAAAACAGCTTAATTGTACGCCCGAAGTCTGTTAGAAGCCCATCAAGGCATGACGTCACGCTAGTAATTGAACGTGAGATTATCATATTTCTCACACAATGGCAACTTCATATCGACAATATTCTCTTTTATGACCTTTCTTTGTGCCTCATGGGGTTCCACGGAGTTTTATCGCCCAACTTTTATTACCAAAACCTGTTTTTCTTAGTAATCATTGATTTTGATGTCTTTTTTATACTGTTCGTGTTTGGTTTTTTTTTTCATACATTGTAGTAATAATTTTAATAATAATAATAAGTGTAATCAATAATTACTTAGTGAGAGAGCAGTGGTGGCCGAGTGGTAATGGCCCCGACTTACGAGTTGTAGGTCGCGGGTTCGAACCCAGCCAGGCGCATTACTTTGTGTAATTTATTTCATCACCACTGCTCTCAAAACGGTGAAGGAAAACATCGTGAGGAAACCGGCATGTCTTAGAACCAAAAATTCGACGACATGTGACATTCACCAACCCGCACTGGGCCTGCGTGGTGGATTATGGCCCATTCCCTCTCCTAGAAAGGAGGCCGGAGTCCCAGCAGTGGGAACATTAAAAGGCTGATGATGAATTACTTAGTTTAGTATAAATATAGTTTTTTTATTGATATAAACAAGTGCTTGCCTGCGTTCTACATAATATAATTATAATAATAATGTAGGTAAGTAGTGATGATGAGGCGCATTAGTTTGTTAAGAGCCTATTTACTTTAGCCTTGAGTTATCAAGGCTAGGTGTCAACCTAAATTATAATCGGACGGGAAGACCGCAGCAAGCAAATTGTTCGACTTGTAAACAAAGAGGCGAAACGCTTGGGCCGGACAGTAAAGTTTTTAACTACGGAAGGGTGGACTTGCCGTTCTCAGGCGCAGTTTTTTTTTTTAACTTTTTTACGACGTCTGACGGAAATCATCTTCAAAATGCTGTTTTCTTTACATTCCAGCTGCGCTACAGCAGGCATTCCCAACAGGTTACTGTAGGCAATATTAAATTAGACACGCAGAGCACTGTAGGCTCGTCGCTTGTATGACACATGAAACGATTGAAAGAACGCTTTCAAAAGAGCATAAGCATCACCTTATAATGTTCCCACTTCTGGGATTCAGTCCTCCTTTCTAGGAGCGGAAAAAGGTCATAATTCACCACGTGGACCCAGTGCGGGTTGGTGGATGTCACATGTCTTCGAATTTTAAAAAAGTTTAAATATTTTTAATATTTTTTTTTTTTTATATTGAAAAATAGAGGTTACTTTGACACTATTAATAGGGTCTGTCTAAAAAGTCAAACGATTTGGGTAATGTAATCAATTCATCAAGTTCTTGAAATCTGATGTAGTCAACACTGGTTGAACAACCAAGGTTGCAAGGAGATGATCATTGTTTACTGATAGAGTCGTATAAAAAATATTAAATGTAATATACAAGGTGTAACGTTAAATGCGCAAAACCTGAAATTAGTTTGATCAGAATAACGAGCAGAATCAATTTAACCACTTTTTAATATAGGTTACATTTAAAAAAAAATCTTCATTAAAACGACGATCTGTGTATTTATGAATAGGTCAAGCCATCACGTGCGCAAACTCGACCAAATAGGTAAACAAACACAAATAGTTGTAATCCGATCAAATTTTCTCATACACGGAATAATAAAAGTTCTTTTTTTCTCACATAATTAGGTCAATTGAATTAAAAATCATTTGGGTTGTCTGAGGTTTTGCGCTTTTAACGTTACACGTTGTATATAACAGATTTTTTAATTCATTTAAAATTTTCATATCGGTCAAGCGACCCTGCGGACAATTAAATATAGTATTATAGTATTGAAGAAAATTAAAAAAAATACTTCAAACATGTTGCCTTTGAGTTGTTTTGCTAAATTTAGCCCAAGTTAAGTTATTGGCGAGCTTAGAAACATTCTAGGCACGGAACTGAGTTGAAATGGTCCATTAAGTTAAAGTGTTCTTTTTTTAGTCTGACATGGAACTGGCGGGCTTTCGGATATAGTACAGTTGTAACTTGATTTACGGTTAGAAATAAAAATTCTTCTGTATTGTGAAATTTTCCTCCACTGCAGATGGGACTTTATAGAGGTTTTAGTCAGTATAAGTCTGACACGTCCTCGGGGCGTAAGAGGGCGGGAAAAGTCATTTGATGATGACAAAAAAATACTTTTCATTACTCATACTCTGAAAGTAGGTCTAAAGTTGCCTGAGGAGCGGGCTGAAAAGTATCACACTTTTCATCCCTAGGCAGTTTCCTTTACTTTCAACTAACAGCTGTCAAATTATTAAAAAAAAAACTAGGTCTATCTTCTTGTATTCGTAATGAAAAGCACAGTGCTTACCTTGGGGTTCAAGTTACTTATTTAGTCCCTCAAATTAGCGAACTCGCTACGCTCGGCCGCCAACTCCTTCTCGGGACGAAATAAGTAACTTTCAACCCTAGTGTAACAATGTACTATAATGAAACTAGTATGTTATTAAATTGACCTTATTCAACATATCTTTTACAATCTTTGATTTTATCGGCTATATTCTTTGTTTTTTATGGCCCCATATGATTTGATAAAGTACAACAATAAAACTGTTTGAACATTTCAGACATATATATTTATCTTTTCCGCGAATCAACAAGGAAAGACGAATAAGACAAAAACAAAAACATACTAAATCACACGTTAGAGAAAGGGTTAAATAAGTTTTACTAAGTCAGCCGTAGAGCGTAGCAATTGTAGGCACGTTGCTACGGTAATTTATCGTAGCTCGTAGCGGTCGGCTGCGTCTACGGCGTAGCCCTTCTACGCATATGGTGCCTAATGTATGAGAGAGAAAGTTTTCTTAAGATAAGTACCTAGGATTATTATGAATGTGTGTGCTTAATCCGCATGGACCCTTCATATTTTGGGGTTCCACATATATGAAGATCCGCTTTGTAGGTTGGTCGTACTACATAGACTTTGGACTTGAGTAAATTTGAGCCTGTTGATATTTTTTTTTTTTGTCGACGGCGAAAATCATCTTATGACAAAACCCGCTCTTGGGTGGAGCGGGAGATAGTGTCAGACTTTTACTGACTAAAAACCCCGTGCCGTTCCTTCTAGCCTTCATACCGGGGCACGAGCTCCCTTTCGGACAACCCTGTCCCCAGTAGGTTTCGACCCAGCTGGGCCCCCTGCTGCTGACAACTCCTTGAGGCGCGCGGGAACAGTGCACGCCATCGACGTCTTGGACTCGGTCCATTACCGGACGATCGGACAGCGAGCTACCCATAGCTCGCCGTCCGCGAGCCCGTGTCTACGGTGGCCGGAAATCGAAATCGGAATCCTGGTGACGGCGAGGGCGCCGTAGCTTTATGCGGTCGGCCTCCTCCTTTACAAGCATTACTGCTTCGCAGAAGGAGGCGACCACCTGCCAGCCTGTTGATCTGACCTAGAAAAGTATGGAGTTATAATAGATAATTATATTTGTTTTGACAACTCAACTTATGACTTTATTTCTGTCAAACTATATGGCATTGAAGATAAGGTTTATTATAATATGTTTTTATCATCAAATAAATAATCAATTCCAGGATTGGTCTTAAGGCGCTTGCTTATCAGCATAAAACGGGACATGCTTATCAGTGAAGGGGCTCGCTAGGGTCGATGACTGTCAGAGAGACAAGATATTTTTCTTTCTTTATTTTTTGTTTCTTTCTTTTTAGAATCTGTCTACCTGTGACGGTTTATGGCCTTATATGCTTTCTGAGGCACGGTGTACTGGTTATGTCCTTGATAAATTTTTAAAAGTATATACAAATTTAAAAAATCTTCCCACAAACTTAATATTTATATTTTACAAGCTTTTATTTAGTTTCACCTGTCCCGATGTTTGTCTGTAATCAAATCTTGCAAATTAAATTTGACTCACTTCCCGGTTACCGATTGAGCTGAAATTTTTCATGCACGTGTAAACAAGACGAAAGTGCAAAATTATTATGACATGGAGGTCTAATGATGGAACCAGAAGGTGGCTATAGGAACTGGGTAGTTAAACGACAACCCCATCGAGTTTGGGCTCGTATGAATCGTCTTGACGAGTATTAATTATATAGGTATATCGAGCTATAAAAGCTTGCTATGAAAATATGATTTTCATTAAAAACTTGTTTCAATACTAAACATCAGAAAAAAAGCAATTTTTTCCATAGAATCAGATCGCTAGCAAATACAGTACAACGGCAGCAATTTTATACCAAAATACACATTCAAAATCCCCAAAGACATATAGGGAAGTTAGAAAAAGTTACAGGTACGAACACCCCTACGTAAAGAGGGTGAGGGTGAATATTTACCGACAATTTCCATCGAATGGGATTCCACCGAATGACTTTTTAAAGAAAAAAAGTAACAATCTAATATACCATTACACTACATAGCTTCAATAAATACGGGGCACTGAATACTCTTCGGTATGGCAAAATGGCTGCATTATAAAATAAATATTCAGTAATGGGTGGGAATTCGATTACAATGTGCAGAGGGTAGTAAGCTGGCTGTGACTGTTAGCAGGCTATATCTGTGATAAAAACTTTTCTTTTCAACATGACACTGGCTATAGTTCTTTTATAGTCTAAAATTTTATTATACTAGCTTTTGCCCGCTCGGCTTCGCTCCCGCTCTTCCCTACTCTACCTTACTCTACCCTACTCTACCCTACTCTACCCTAGTCTACCCTACTCTATCCTACCCTACCCTACTCTACCCTACTCTACCCTACCCTACCCTACTCTACCCTACTCTACCCTACTCTACCCTACTCTACCCTACCCTACTCTACCCTACTCTACCCTACTCTACCCTACTCTACTGTACCTTACTCTACCCTACTCTACCCTACTCTACTCTACACTACCCTACACTACACTACTCTACAGTACTCTACTCTACACTACTCTACATTACTCTACACTACTCTACTCTAGTCTACCCTACTATCACCTACTCTACCCTACCAAACTTCACATAAACCATCTACTAAATAGTCCGAATAAAGCCTAAAAATTTGGTTTGGATAGGTGAGCCCGTTCTTGAGTTATAAAATAACAACGAAAAGTAGCATTGATTTTTATATATATAGATTAACAATATTAATTTTCGGACCTGAACCAATAAAATGATTATACTAATTTTAATGATATTGACAATATTAATGATAATGAAAATCGCCAATCGGCAATGGGCAGGGGCACATTGCTTGAGAGACCTTTCGGCCCCAACCGCCATCTGTTCTGAGGAACAGATGGCGGTTGGGGCCGAAAGGTTCTGAAGAGCCTCCAACAAGGTGGACAGATGACCTGGTGAAGGTTGCTCGAATCTGATGGATTCGGGTCGTACAGAATCGTTTATTGTGGTGAGACTTTGGAGAGGACTACTTCCAACTGTGGACGTCTATCGGCTAAAATTATGATGACGATGACATAAAATATATCCCGTTTACGAATTCAATGGTTTAAGAACACATTAATTGTGTATATTGCTAAGAAGTGGAATTGCTTACCGAAGCCTGTGTATACTGATGGCTATAAGCGATTGCATGGTTCTCATTTGATTTGATCATTACATGTTTACTGTATGGACTTTAAAAGTGACTTTGACCTCTGAATTAGTCTTGGTGTTTCTTTTGAGGGTAGTCAGCTAGGAAACACAGGGCTAATCTAGATTAAATGAGGGGAAAAATACTTTTGAAAGTATTTTTAACAACCTATTTACAAAATAAATATTATTTATTTTAATTCATGAATCCCCAAGCGACCACCGGTGGCCGCGCATCTATTGTCTTACTATTGTGTCTCTAATTGACGGTATCTGAAGGGTTAAGTTTAGTTGTGTATGGGTGATACGTCATATATACGTCCACCGTATATTGGTGGCGTGTCGCCGTACGTCTGGTATTCCTATAATGGAATGGGCTTAACGGAAATTATGTTTTGCAATCCCAACGCACACACTCCAAAACTCAACCGGAAGAAGACCAATAGGCTAGCAACTCGTTGTCAATGCTTAAGACTTTTAAGCATTAACTCGACGAGTTCATCAAGTTGATGTATAGCTGATATGTCCCAAAAATTACAGCAGTACGCCATACACGATCGAACTTTTGCTTGATAAAATTTGAGCAGTTATTCTGACGTGAAATAGTAGAGAATAGTCAAATTAGTGCTTCACCTTTACCAGGATTCCCAACTTTTTGACAGGCATCAGAACCTTTGCTTTGACGTATGGCCTAAAACTCGAAGTGAATGTTAATGTAATACCAAGAAGATTGGTCGCGGGCTTGCGGACGGCGAGCAATAGGTAGCTGATAGTTAGCTGCTAGTTGTCCGATCTTGCCCAAGTTGTCGACGGCACGCACTGTTCCCGCGCGCCTCAAGGAGTTGTCAGCAACAGTAGGTACCCCGTTGGGTCGAAGCTTACTGGGGCCAGGGTTAGCTTCGAAAGGCAGCCCAGCCCCGGTATTAAGGTTATTAGTCAGTAAAAGTCTGACACTATCTCCCGCTTCGCCATAGAGTAGGTGATGTTATTGGATGATTTTTTCACCGAAAAAATAAATAAAAAATAAAAATGTATTACCAAGAAGATCAGTTATCAGTCCACGAAAAAGCCTAGCTAGGATATTAATGAATAGCTTAACCTCACAGTCGATCCCTTTATCCGAAAATAAGTTTAATTTAAATATAAATATTCATGTTGAAGATAAGTGACCATCGTCGACCACATCATCGCTTTCCATCAGGTGAAATGGCGGCCAAACGCAAACCTATCAACAATTTAAAAAAAAAATCGTAACTGTCCAACCGTATAAATAACTCTATTATTTTGACACCAACACATTGCACACTTTACATTAGCTGTTCAATGTTCAAGCTAGATGAAAAATGACCCCGTTTCTTGAAAACGGGTCTAATTTAACTCTTTTTGTTATTCTTTAAATTTATTCACTAGATACACGTCGCACTAAAGGTTCCTACTTTGTCATGGTAAATAAAGGTCCATCAGCCCACCCGCCCACTCAAAAACAAAACTACACACTCAAACGCGAACTTAAAGTTAATAAACAACTTCCAAAAAACTATCAGGTATGAGGACTTCGAACCCTACGTGTGGGGGCGAAAGGGTTGGGGTCCCCCATCGGATGGGGCCTCCTCGTTTAGAATGCATAGAATTGTTACGGTGTATTCGCACTATAATTGGCCGTTGGAATAGCTGAAGGCGCTGGGTAATGCCTTCCTTCCGCTGTTTAGTCGCTGAGGCGAAAAGGTGCGCTGTGTAGAGGTAATTGCCGCTTGGTTTGTATTACAGAGGCTTTAAGTAAATTGAATTTTTGCTTAATGTTTGGATCTTGGGTTTTGATTTTGCATGAAAACTTCGTGGCTATAGATGGCTGAGGTTGGCCCGTGGTTGATTGACCATCTTAGCACACCTCGAAAAGCATGTTTGTTTATTTATATTTCTTTTACAAATTTCACATAACGCTATCTAGTTTCCAACTGAGTTAAGCTTATGCTAAGAGTACTACACAACTAAAAACTAAATACAAATTGACGCCTTTATGTAAATACCCATGTTTTGCAAATAAATATATTATTTCTAGCTTTTATTTAGTTTCATCTGTCCCGATGTTTGTCTGTAATCAAATCTTGTAAATTAAATTTGACCCATTTCCCGGTTACTGATTAAGCTGAAATTTTGCATGCATGTGTAAATCAGATGACAATGTGAAATTATTATGACATGGAGCTAATCTGATGTTGGAACTGGAAGGTGGCTATAGGAACTTGGTAGTTAAACGACACAACTCCATTGAGTTTGGGCTCGTATGAATCGTCTTGACGAGTATTAATTATATAAGTATACCGAGCTATAAAAGCTTGCTATGAAAAAATATTTTCATTAAAAGCTTGTTCTGGTTCTGATTTTAGGCAGATTGATTTAGATATCTTTTATAGATGGCAAAATTGTGAAGATGTCGTCATTGATATTTTCGGATGTAGTCCCAGTATTTTTTTCATCAGAACGACAGATTACACGATCTTTTCTCACCTACTTTCGGTTTACGAGTGAAGATAAGTTTATGAGTAACATAAAAACGTTCTACATTAAGATATCCTAACCTTCGTAACAATTTGGCAACAACTACGACTTGGTTACATCGACCCCTTTCAAGACTAACATCGTAAGCGATAGTTTGAGTTTTATGCAGGTTTTCTCTTGTATAATTAATAATATAATATTTCATAACTATCACACAACGCCGTCTATTCTCAAGTTTAGCAGAGCTCGTGTTATGAGTATGTCGTTTAACTACTATAGCCACCTTCCGGTTCCATCATCAGGTCAGCTCCATGTCATAATAATTTTGCATCGTCATCTAATTTACACAAGCAACCAAAATTTCAGCTCAATCGTCAAATGGGATGTGGGTCAAATTTAATTTGCAAGATTTGATGACAGACAAACATCGGGACAGGTGAAACTACATAAAAGCTTATAAAAACATACAAACAACAAATAGAAATTAATCTACGAGCCTACGGAGTCTACAATGTTCTAACATTCACGTGATAAAAATGGCATTATTTATAAATAAAAGTTATCTTACTAGCCGAGGACATGATAAATGATAATTATTTCGCAAATATTATTAAAAAAAATACTTATACAAGTCAATTTTTTCATCAATTTAAACTAGATGAAGCCGATGTTTCCTAGCTGACTTCCTTGAGAAGAAATACCGAAATTAACACAGGAGTCAAAGTCTATACATCAAACGTAATGTTCAAATCATATGAGAACCATGCAGATTGAAGTCTGAGAAGGTATTTTGAATCAGAACCACATGAAGAAGAACCACATAGTTCTGAGTGGACTTGTCGAGTCAGTGCAAGCATTTGTCAGTAGGTATTCGTGTAGCTTAACTCAGGACTACTAAGGAGCTCAACGACTTGACGAACAATACCAAAGAAAAGACATTATGTTAAAATCAAAGAAAAGGGAAGAGTAATCCACATAGTCCCCACATTCACAATTATAAAATTTAATAAAATTTTAATATTTCAAATTGTAAAAAAAAAAGTAATTGTCAATGTCA
Organism: Mythimna lalbum; assembly: GCA_949319445.1. NCBI lineage: Eukaryota > Metazoa > Arthropoda > Insecta > Lepidoptera > Noctuidae > Mythimna > Mythimna lalbum. The sequence continues at coordinate 17,997,782 of OX439360.1, forward strand.
AATAGTAAAACTGAAAAAAAAAGTCATGATTACGTAATCAGACAGAACCCTCCCCAAACCTACGTGGTAGTGTATAGGTCCATTAAAAATATTTTTAGCATACTATTACAGCAAACCATCTCAAGGTTCAAAAGATAAGCTTGGAACCTTTTTCGACGGCTGATTTATGTACTTCTAGATAGCAGCACGTATCTAAAGGATTCGCTAAGTATTTTATACAGGTACATATATCAACAAAATGTATAGGGTTGGAGAAACTGTATATTAAAAAGTAGATTTATGTCCTAGTGTCTAGCCAGGCTAAACAATACAAACAAGTAATGAATTACTCTTTTTATCCGACTGTACTAGAATGAGGGTTAAGTTTTTTTTTTAGTCTTGAATGTATGTTTGTATGTCTTTTTCTTTAGTACGCTTTGTAGACTTAACCCTTCAGATACCGTCAATTAGAGACACAATAGTAAGACAATAGATGCGCGGCCACCGGTGGTCGCTTGGGGATTCATGAATTAATGGCTGGATAGATTTTAATAAATCGGGTATCATTAGATTTTTCGTATACGCCGAACTGATATAGACTGTGTGTTTTTTACATGTACTTTTACCGAGCTATAAAAGCGTGCTATGAAAAAAGATTTTCATTAAAAGCTTGTTTCTAACAAGCTTACGGTATATCTATATAATTAATACTCGTCAAAACGAATCATACGAGCCCAAACTCGATGAGGTTGTGTTGTTTAACTACCAAATTCCTATAGCCACCTTCCGGTTCCATCATCAGATCAGGTCCATGTCATAATAATTTTGCATTGTCATCTGATTCACACGTGCATGCATAATTTCAGTTCGATCGCTAACGGGGAAGTGGGTCAAATTTAATTTGCAAGATTTGATGACAGACAAACATTGGGACAGGTGAAACTAAATAAAAGCTTGTAAAAGAACAAGATGGCGGATGCAGTTATGTGAAGCCATATGTTATTGAGGTAGCGTTATAAGGGGTATTAAAATAAAACACTAGGCACGTGTTTCAGGTTTCGCTTATACTAAAATTAAGATAGTATATATAGAAGAAGATATGTATTTGTACGTGTATATTAATTTACATTATGAAAATAGGGTTATTAACACCGTCAAAAATGATAAATTACAACTCAAAAACATCAAAATAATTCGTCGAAAACATGACTAATTTCATGTCTCTATTAATATTTCTACATGCCATGTCAACTCACCATTACAATAACGTTCAAAGTTTACGAGCGATGGCGTTAAATTTAATTTATTTTTACTAGCTTTCATTTATGAATGAATTGTTTAAACAATTTTTTTTAATGACCTTTCAGTAGAAAAATAATTATACAAATTGTTGTACTTACTTTAGGTAGGTACTTGTTATTTTTAGGGTTCCCACCAGCAGCTGAAGTAATATAGGGCACCCACCTATATTTCTTCAGCTGCCCTATACAGTTCAGGGTCACCAGTAACTTTTTTGAAAAATGTCGTATTCTTAAATATACCCTTGTATCACACTGGGGTCTTTAAGTCAAGAGTGAATAGATTGCTTCTAGGTAAGCGTGTTCCATCGTCGGCCACATCATTGCTTACTATCAGGTGAAATAGTGGTCAAACGTGAGCCTATCCATTATAAAAAAAAGAAAAAAAAACTACCTATGTAAATGTTATAAATTGAAATTATAAATGCAAACTTTCGCATTTGGTATAAATTTGGGTTAACTAAGGGTGTTTTGGTGATGTTACTTTCGCGCTGAAACGGCTCAACATATTTGAATGATATTTGGTACACAGATAGACCATTTATAAAGGATATTTTTTTCTCAAGAGTAGGTTAAATTTTCGACTTTCACGCGGATAAAGCATCTGGCAGAAGGTCATTACAATCATTTCAGTGGATAGACGTCCACTGTTGGACATAGGTATCCCCCAAGCGTTGCCAGAACGACCGGTCCTGTGCGTCACGCATCCATCGGATTCCCGCAACCCTGACCAGGTCATCGGTCTACCTTGTTGGAAGCCTTCCAACGCTGCGTCTTCCGGTACGTAATCGCTACTCCAGAACCTTTCGTCCCCATCGACCATCTGTTCTGCCTGCAATGTGCCTTGCCGATTGCGACATATATAAAAAGAATATATTCTTCACTTTGTAACTCCATACTAATTATGTTTTTGTATTGAATGGACTAATGCTGTATCGAACGAAGTCACGAATATTTTATGGTATTTTTATGGGCCCATTTTGTTTGCGTAGTATTACCAGCAGCTGTGGTGACAAACACACAGAAATATAGGAGAAGGATTAGTCAAGTCAACGTATTGTCTCATATGGTAGTAACAAAAAAGCAAATGCTAGTAGAGCAGTGGTGGCCGAGTGGTAATGGCCCCGACTTACGAGTTGTAGGTCGCGGGTTCGAACCCAGCCAGGCGCATTACTTTGTGTAATTTATTTCATCACCTCTGCTCTCAAAACGGTGAAGGAAAACATCGTGAGGAAACCGGCATGTCCTAGAACCAAAAATTCGAAGACATGTGACATTCACCAACACGCACTGGGCCCGCGTGGTGGATTATGGCCCATTCCCTCTCCTAGAGAGGAGGCCTGAGTCCCAGCAGTGGGAACATTAAAAAGGCTGATGATGATGATGAAATGCAAGTTGGACTCGCGAAACGAAGCTTTCATACGAACTCAAGCTTTTAATTTGTGTTTTTGTTTTGTGATTTGACTATACATGGTTATTTGTAAAACACTAGTAACCTCTCAGGACTATTTTACTAACATCATAAACAACAACTTTAGTTCTATGACTTTTAAAAAATTATCATATTTTAGTTCGTCAGATTATCATAAAAAATAAAAATATATATTCCTAACATAGTTCTAAGAGGTTGCTAGTGTTTTGTAAATAACCCTGTATAACGGTATTCGTATTTCTTTTTCTTTAGGCCCTGTCTAAGACGCTTAGCTTCATAGACAACAATTACAACTTCATCGACAGAGTTTCATAATTTTGTATGTATGTAAGCTGTGAGCAGGCGTACACCAAGTGTATAATGGCGAATACGCATCTATAAAGCTCCGCGCCCATGGCCTTGTGCAACACGGCATTATTTCTAGCAAAATGTTATGACTCTAGGTCAACGTGAAGCCCCTATAGGTTTTGGTTCCTTAGCAAGCATCCAAACATCGTCATAAATGGAGCATTTAAAACGGCCTTATCTTTAGATTGCGTTGACTATCGTTTGTTTTTTGAGTTTTCCAAGGAGTAGCAGATTTGAGTATTTTGGTCTCTTGAAGAGTCTTGACAGACAGAAAACAAAGTGATCTTATAAGGGTTTTGTTTTTAACGAATGAGAAACGGAACCCTTAAATGTAGCTCAAGGTGATATTTATAAATTAATTTTTTTTTTGTGTGGGAAAATCATCCAATGACATCCCTCGCTCTTAGGCGGAGCTCCTGAGATAGTGTCAGACTTTTACTGACTTAAAACCCACTCCTGTCCCTTCTTTGCCACTGTTTCAGGGCCCTGGGGATCTCTTCCGCAGCACCCATTGCCTCAGTAGGCTACGCCCTGCTGGGCCTCTACGTATGCTGACAACTCTTTGAGGCGCGCGTGGTACCCCACGCGCTGCCGGCTCTTGACTCGTTTCTCGACTTGGGCTCAGTCCGGACGATTATCGGACGGTTGCACAGCGAGCTACCTATTGCGCGCCATCCGCAAGCTCGCGCCTACGGTCCGGAAGCCCGTTACGGTTAGCTTTTCCCACTAAGAAGTGCATCAATATCAGCTTAATGCAAAACTTCCAAAAAAAATTAAAACTGATCATGACCATCCTGGCTAGTAAGGAATTTACATCTGTCTTATGAATAAACGTTCTTGTAAATGTATATGTCATCGTGAAATTTAACACCGTTACATTATAATCTATCTTGCGACATTGTAATATTTTTTGGTAGATTATAATCTATCGAAGTGAAACTGATAATTCGTAATCTACCGTGCGTTTTTGGAATGAAAGTAATGCATTCCTAATAACAAATTTTCACGTCAGAAACTTAATGTAAGTTTTTAACTATTACTACTAAGTTAACTTGGCTATTCCAGCACACATGGCGTGCGAGAGATTTATTGGTAAGATTGGAAAATAAATTATTAGGTGTGGAACTAGTTACCATCATAAAACTTCCAGAGTTAAGGAGCTGATGAGACAGTGGGTCGGCGCCATGTCTCTCGTAAAACTGATAGCCGTTAAAAGATAAAGTTGACCGTCTTCTGCTACATACGATGTTATGTAGGTACACGAAGAAGTTTGTCAAGCTACGCGATTCATTTGTTTGTCAGCATGCATTCATGTAGTCCTTTTTTTGAGGTAGACTTTTTTTGTACATAATTACTGCTAAAATTTTTACTCAAATGGCAGTGGGCAGGACTCATTGCTTGCAGAACAGATGGCTGAAATGTTCTGGATTGGCGACCGCTGTACAATGCCCTTCTCATCGCCAGAGACAGAAACAGATGGAAAAAGATCATAAGGGAGTGATGAAGCAGGGTTGTCACGACCCTCAGCATTGAGGAATACGACGCAAGGAGGGGGAGGGGAGCAACCGTGTACCATAAAGACGCAGCGTCTGAAGGCCTCCTACAAAGTAGATAGATAACCTGATAAGGATTGTGGGAATTCTGTGGTTACGAGATGCATAGGATCGTTCATTGTGATGACACTTCTGGGAGTCCTATATCCAACGACGGACGTCTTTTGACTGAAATAATGATGATGACAGTTAAAGAGTTGAATTTCCTGTTGGAGTCTGTGTTTCCTGATAGAATGGAATAAACTTTATTGTACACCAAAATAGTAACAAATTTTTTGCCGATAGCTACAACCTAGAGGTGAGTCAAGAGTGAATAGGTTACTCCTAAGCAAGCGTGCTCCATCTTCGATCACATCGTTGCTTACCATCAGGTGAGAAAGCGGTCAAACGCGAGCCTATCAATAATAAAAAAATGTAATATATCTTCAAATAACTTCTCCGCTCTAAGTAGAGAGATCCACAACCTTAATAGGTCTCTGAAAGGGAACCCTGGGATCCTGGAACGCTAGGCAAAGAATAAAACGTAGAGGCCCAGCAGGGTCAAAGCCTACAGAGGCCATGGGTTTGCTTCTGAAAGGAATCCCCGGCTGTGGAATGAAAGACAAAGAAGGAACTAAGAGTGGGTTTTATTCAGTAAAAGTCTGATACGCAATTCCACTCCGTCTTAGAGCGAGGAAAGTCATTGGATTTCCCGCTTTAAAAAAATCTGGAGAGGTCTGCCTTGAAGCAGATTTTGAAGCAATATGTGGAGTAGAGCTTCTGTACTCTAATAAGTTGTGGTAAGCTACGATGACGTCACGTTACCGTTGACGCGAACGTTAATATGCGCCCATAAAGTCGTAATGTTGATGTAACTGGCGTCAAACATGACACGCGGTTTACGAAACCACACCGTTTATTCACGGTTTTACTTGATTTCTGGGTGTAGGTAATAAATATTAGGACAAAAGAAAAGAAAGAAAAAGAATTTACTTACACGAAACGATAACAGTACACTGGCCTGTTGGTCTAGTGGCTAGTGACCCTGACTGGCCACATCAGCACTGAGTGTAGGTCTCAGCCTCACTGTTATCGTTGCACTTTACCACATCCTGGAGATACTTGCAATATTCCAGACTCACAGGTGCCTCTTGTGTGATGGTGGAAACCACAAAGCTACTGATGCTAGATACCCAGAACATTTTCGACAGAAATCGATTCAAATGGTTAAGTCTGAAGAAAATCTGGGATACTGTTCCTGGCGTAGGGGTGTCGCACCAGACAGTCGTGGTCTAATCTCTACTCTCAATATAATAATAATAATATTTATTTCCAGCTTTACAATTTGACAAGTGGCTCCGTACTTTACTTAATAAATTATATTAATTTTATAATTAAGTATAATGTGGTAAATCGTAAGTAATTACTTCTGACACCCGAACTAAGATTGAACTTGTGTTTAGAATGTCAGGGCTCTCTAATAATTGAAAAAGGCAGATATATCGAAACTTTGTAGAGTCTGATGGGACGGCAATTCGACACGACCAGGCACAGGACAAACGCTGTTATGTGCTTTCTGAGCAGGCAAGTATCATACCACCAATTTCAGACCTTCAGACTACTACCCAGTAATTTCTAGTGGAAAAAAAAAACAAAAAGGCTTGACCCCGGAATCGAACCTAGGAGCAACGACGCAGTTAAGAGCAATCTTAAGTAAATTTACACGGTAGTATTAGATTACCAGCATCATCATTTCCGCTAAAGAACGTCTACTTTTAGTCATAGACCTTCCCAAAGTGTCGCCACAACAAACGCCACAATAACTTGTTTTGTGCGTCTCGCATCCATCGGATTTCCACCTTGTGGGAGGCGGATTGAAATAATAATAATATTCCACAACTTATCACACAACGCCGTCTAGTTCCAAGCTAAGCAGAGCTTGTGTTATGACAACTGATAAACATACTTATGTATTTCTAAATTCATACATAGTATAGATAAATACAATTCCAATAAACTCTTGAATTTGACTTTTTAGTAAATTCAATTATGTTAATTTTCCAAATGACTATTATGAATGAAAATTATGAGTTCTTAATTGAAATTTCAATAGGTACTAAAGACACGTCTGGGCTCAGACTTATAATGCGAAGAGACTCGAGACAATTTAATTTACTATAATTTTATTTAATGTGTTAATCAAAGTCACATAATTATTAATTGGTAGACGTAATTTGGTTATATTTAATACACTTAAATTGTCAGTATTTCAAAGGTATTTATTATAAAGGTGAATTTTTGTGGTTTTTTTTTGGTACCTGTGTAGGCCATGTCCTGGATAAAGACTTTTAGTTTTTTTTAATTATTACTTTTATCCGGGTGCGCGTCTCCTTTTCAAGAAAATACGCCGACTGATCGACACTTATTGTGACCAGAGGGCTAGCTCGTTCTTCGTCCAAAGAAATAGCAATGCCATTTAACAATGGCAATCTTCTGGGTATATTTACGGATGACAACGATTTGGCGGAGTTCTTCGACCCCTGAGCGTACTTTGTCTTTTTGTATTATATTAGGTTTAAGTATAAATAGTTTAGAGAGCAGTGGTGGCCGAGTGGTAACGGTCCCGACTTACGAGTCGCGCCGCGGATTCAAATCCAGCCAGGAGCATTCTTTGTGTAATTTATTTCATGTAGTGCTCTCAAAACGATGAAAGAAAAACATGGTGAGGAAGCTGGCATGGATTAGAACCAAGAAAAAAGTCGAAGACATGACTGTGACATTCACCAACACGCACTGGGTCCGTGTTGTGGATTACTGCCTATTCCTTCTACTAGAGAGGAGGTTTGAGTCCCAACAGTGGGAATATTATAAGGCCGACTATGATAAATAGTTTAGTTAATATTTAAGTTTTATATGTATATAATGTTTCTCTTTTTATATATTTATAGAAGAATATAATAAGCTTTAGAGTAAGCTCAAATATTCCTAAAGACATAAATTCATTAGTAAATTTTAATTTCTATGTCTAATTTTATTTATTCTCTATTGTTTTAATTTTGTATCCATATCCATATATCATTCCATCCATTTGTATAGCCCATATGTACATATTAGTAGTACATATGGGTCTAAAAGCTAATTTCTAATACATAAATTGTTGATAAAAAGATCTTTATTCCCAAACTATTTATAACAATATAATGTTAAAGGAATGCCTGGCATACGACTTGAACACCATTTACGCATTAAAGATTTGCGCCGAAGATTGGTAGAAGTGCAATGTTGTGTAAATAAAGTTGAAACTGAATTTTACGAGCCTATTTATAGTTTATCAACTGCTGAATCGGTAAGGCAAGTAAATTATATACTTTGGTGTTTATGAAAAACTGAAATGGGCACTCGTTTTAAAAGGCTTTGGATGCTTGCCATACAATAATCAAAGGTGTTATTATTTTATTTTTTTTATTTTATGGCGAATGACTATCATGATAAGGTATATTTTATAATACAACCATTGAACTAAAACTGACTGACGGAGTCACTGCACAGCTGAAGCTACAAAGAGCGTAAAATTTTGCACTAGATTTCCTTTTATCACGACAATTGAAAAAGAGATTTTCAAAAATTTCAAAAATCGACAATCCAGAGAAGTTTTATCTATATATTTAAAAATGAAACCCGTTTTCCGTTGTCACGACATAGCATGAAAACGGCTTGACCGATTTGGCTGATTTTTTTTTTGTTGTGATTGTTATTGGGAGGACAAGGATCTTATGAAAAAAAAAAACAAAATTAGGGTAGTGTATGGTAGAGTAGAGTAGGGTAGAGTAGGGTAGAGTAGGGTAGAGTAGGGTAGAGTAGGGTAGAGTAGGGTAGAGTAGGGTAGAGTAGGGTAGAGTAGGGTAGAGTAGGGTAGAGTAGGGTAGAGTAGGGTAGAGTAGGGTAGAGTAGGGTAGAGTAGGGTAGAGTAGGGTAGAGTAGGGTAGAGTAGGGTAGAGTAGGGTAGAGTAGGGTAGAGTAGGGTAGAGTAGGGTAGAGTAGGGTAGAGTAGGGTAGAGTAGGGTAGAGTAGGGTAGAGTAGGGTAGAGTAGGGTAGAGTAGGGTAGAGTAGGGTAGAGTAGGGTAGAGTAGGGTAGAGTAGGGTAGAGTAGGGTAGAGTAGGGTAGAGTAGGGTAGAGTAGGGTAGAGTAGGGTAGAGTAGGGTAGAGTAGGGTAGAGTAGGGTAGAGTAGGGTAGAGTAGGGTAGAGTAGGGTAGAGTAGGGTAGAGTAGGGTAGAGTAGGGTAGAGTAGGGTAGAGTAGGGTAGAGTAGGGTAGAGTAGGGTAGAGTAGGGTAGAGTAGGGTAGAGTAGGGTAGAGTAGGGTAGAGTAGGGTAGAGTAGGGTAGAGTAGGGTAGAGTAGGGTAGAGTAGGGTAGAGTAGGGTAGAGTAGGGTAGAGTAGGGTAGAGTAGGGTAGAGTAGAGTATGGTAGAGTTGGGTCTAGTAGGGTGGAGTAGGGAAGAGCGGGAGCAAAGCCGCGCGGGCAAAAGCTAGTATTCAATATTTCTCACTTTACACCAAAAATTAAAGTTGTAGCAACATCAGTCTATGGTGTCACATTAGAACTAATCCTGCATCGCACAATTAAAGTTTTCCGAGCGCTTTGAACGCATAGAACAGCCCAAAATTATCTATCGGGCAGTTGCCCACCAGACATAACACCCGTCTGGTCGTCGAATCATCCCTTTACAACGTAGGTTCACAGGACTTTACTCTCTATTCCGCATACTTCCAAAAAGTAAACAATATCGTAAAACTTCACAAAATAAATATACATTGTTTCCATACACTGCCATGGGAGTTCTCTCGGCCAACTTTTAATTCAGTTACAATGTCGTACGTTATCTGTTTCGTAATAAATTCTCTATGTCTTTGTTATAAAATAAAACGTGGAATCAGTTGGTTGGTATGCAGGTCGTGTTTTGTGCGTAAAACAATTTCGAAAGTCAACGTTGATCGGATACAGATTATAATAAAGCAAACAGACAATTTTTTTGCACGAAAAAAGTTTTTTTTATATTGTTGCAGGAATAGGGAATATTTACGAGTATACATGAAAAGGAATAGTCATTAATCAATCTTTATAATGTCCCCACTGTTAGGACTCAGGCCTCCTCTCTAGAAAAGGGAATGGGCCATAATCTACCACGCGGGCCCAGTTCAGGTTGGTGTTTACTAGGGAATATTTACGAGTATAGATGAAAAGGAATAGTCATTAATCAACCTTTATAATGTCCCCACTGTTGGGACTCAGGCCTCCTCTCTAGAAATGGGAATGGGCCGTAATCTACCACGCGGGCCCAGTTCAGGTTGGTGTTTACTAGGGAATATTTACGAGTATAGATGAAGGAATAGTCATTAATCAACCTTTATAATGTCCCCACTGTTGGGACTCAGGCCTCCTCTCTAGAAATGGGAATGGGCCGTAATCTACCACGCGGGCCCAGTTCAGGTTGGTGTTTACTAGGGAATATTTACGAGTATAGATGAAAAGGAATAGTCATTAATCAACCTTTATAATGTCCCCACTGTTGGGACTCAGGCCTCCTCTCTAGAAAAGGGAATGGGCCGTAATCTACCACGCGGGTCCAGTTCAGGTTGGTGTTTACTAGGGAATATTTACGAGTATACATGAAAAGGAATAGTCATTAATCAACCTTTATAATGTCCCCACTGTTGGGACTTAGGCCTCCTCTCTAGAAAAGGGAATGGGCCGTAATCTACCACGCGGGCCCAGTTCAGGTTGGTGTTTTTTGTTAGCTTACCTGTTGTCTCATTGCTGGGCAAAGTTCCCCTCTTCTTCTCTGCCTTAGATAGATTCTGGCCAACTTTCCTCCACAAAAATGTTCAAGATTCATTCGTAATGTCTCAAGATATCTTAATAGACAACAGAGATTTGTACAAATAATATTATTTTTATACTATTTTGAAAATAACTTTGTCTGTTTGTTACGCTTTCACGATTAAACTATGGACCCGATTTTGATGAAATTCTGTGCGAAATAAGAATAAATCCCAAGGCTACTTTTTATCTGCCTTTGACTTTTCGCATCCATAATTGCCCAAATTCACGCAGACAAAGTCGACGGAAAAAGCTAGCATGATATAAATAGGCTAGACAGCTTATCTACCAAAATTGAACATTCGCTTTGCAACTAGACTGTGTGAAGTGATTGGAAATCGATTTACAAACTATTAAAATAAAGTAGGTCGGTGGGTAGAGGTTGCCTCGTTGGTGTAGTAGTCGCCAGCGTTCCTGCTGATCATTTTTTTTTTGGTGGCCAGAAATAGTCCAATAACAACCTCCGCTCTCGAGCGGAGCGGGAGATAGTGTCAGACTCTTACTGATTAAAAACCCACCCCGTTCCTTCTAGCCTTCATACCGGGGCTCGAGCTTCCTTTCAGATAACCCTGGCCCTAGTAGGCTTCGACACAGCTGGGCCCCTTCTGTTGCTGACAACTCCTTGAGGCGCGCAGGAACAGTACGCGCCGTCGACGTCTTGGGCTCAGTCCGGACAGTTATCAGACGGTCGGACAGCGAGCTATCCATGGCTCGCCGTCCGCAAGCCCACGTCTACGGTGGCCGAAAATCGGGATCGGATTCCCGGCGGAGCTTTTAAGTATGGAGGACAGGGTCTGTTTTTGTTGAATAGGTTTTATTGAGAGAGCTCTGGGTGGAGAAAATAGGGATTGTCAAACTTCTACTGACTAAATGCCTATAACTTCTTTTACCTATTTCCCCTTTGCATTCCAGAACCATGATGACTCTTTACGAACAATCACTGGTTTTTACCCTACCATATTAATGGAGGGTGCTGTTCGATACCAAATGGCACGAACCCGTTTCGTGTTTACTATAATGAATTTTAGGGTTCCATACATCAAAGGGAAAAAAACGGAACCCTTATAGGATCACTTTGTTGTCCGTCTATCTGTCAGTCTGTTAAAACCCTTTATTTCGAGAACTCGTGGAGATATCGAGTTGAAATTAAAACCATATACTCAAGTCTACGGTCCCCTAAAGCTGTAAGAAAATCAAACTAGTTTACGTAAAAAAAAAGATACGGCCGTTTATGTTGCAAAAAACGTATATTTCAACACTCTCAAGGAAATCAGAATTCAGGGTATTTGCCGTGGACTTAGAACCCTGAAATTTGGCATGAAGCAAGGTCTTATAGTACAAGTATAGGAATAAATCTGTAAACCGAAAATTTGTAGTTATGTAAAAAAAAAACATTTTTCTATTCGGAAAAATCTTCGAAACTCGATCCGGGAATTGAACTATTCACATAAGTCAGGGAACAGTGTTCCTAATAAGTTTCGTGCGTTTAGGTGGGATGTTCACCAAATACGAATCCATCGTGCTGTATAGAGCGATGATGGAACGAGCTTAATAATTTAAACAAAACATCTAGCAAATGATAGAAACACGGTGGTACAGAACCCGTACGCCAGTTCGACTCGCACATGCCAATTTTTTAATAACAACCAAATTACTGGGTTTCACCCCCACAAAAAACGATAGGGGTTAAACCCACAATACTGGTACAAACCAGTATCGACAAAATCACAATTATTTGTTTCCCTGTTCATGTGGGAAATTGACAGTGTAAAAGATACGCGCTATTGTCCACCTGCACGCGATCTCTGGGGTAAACTTTTTAATTCAATTACTATGTCCACTGTTATTCGTGCCCTAACAAATTGCATTTGTTACCGCCGCTATTTGCACAGAGTTTTATATAAAGTTTGTGAAAATACTCGCATTTGTTGCGAGTAACACGAGTTTTCACTTTACTCTTGTTTTTGGTATTTTAGTGGACATTTTTAGAGATTTTTTTTTGTATTCATTGATGCAAAAGGATTGTTTGTTTTGAAGTTTAGAGCTTTGAAATAGCTTTTTTTTATTGTTAATAGGTTTGCGCTTGACCGATCTCACCTGATGGAAAGCAAAAATGCGGTCGATGATGGAGCGCGCTTACCTAGAAGAAACCTATTTACTCATTGCCCATAAAGAAGGATCTCTGGAAAGGGTTTTAACTCTGATCGGCATCCTAAGCCGACATATAATACATCTTTTATACACGTGTATCACGACAATGTTTTATTTACAGAAATCGTCTCATTAAAATGAATTAAAGCAACCAAATTAACGAACGGAATTCACGAAATGTGAATAAGAGGGAAAAGATTAATATTTAAGTGTCGTTAATTAGGGTACGTATCAAAATCCCGAATTTTAAAAGACCGAATTTTAAAATACCGATGGACGAAATCCCGATAATTGAAACGCCGAATGGTTGATTGGTCGAAAGTTTAAAATCCCGAAAGATCATTTGCCCGAAAGCTTAAAATCCCGATGCATGCCTACTCGTTAAAAAATCGAAAAAAAAATATTGATCTGTGTTATTTTGAGAAGTAGGTTGGTCACTATTCTAACCTTATCTAACCTATTTCAGCCAGTTCAAAATAACAAATCATATCTACAATCTCTCGTAAAAATGTGATGACCATTGTCTAATTGTCTAGTCGCAGGTAGGTTGTATTTTGATTACACTTTTGAACTGGGTGAAATAGGTTAGGTTAGGTTAGAACTGTGACCAACCAAGTAGTTTCGTCCATTCGGGATTTCGTCCTTTTGGGCATTTGAACATCGGTATTTTGAATTTCGGTGTTTTGGAAGTCGGTATTTCCATCATAAGTATTATGAAATTTCGGTATTTTGATACGTACCCGTTAATTAACATTTAGATAATACATTTTATGTTAATTTATTATCATCAAATACAATGTAAATATATATTTTATAGCGTATCCTTTAATCCAAAACACAATTAAATGAGGCCACGGACGCGTAGCTTCATAGGCGCGTATTCGTCATTATACGCTTTGTATTTAGATGGAAAATCATCCAATGACATCTCCCACCCTTTCATGCTAGCGTTTTTCTAACTAAAATTCACTCCTAGTTCTTTCGTTACAGATACACCAGGGCCGGGTTTTCCTTTCAAAAGCGAACCTATGGTCTCAGAAGGCTTTGACCCTGCTGGGCCCCTACGGTTGCCTGACATCTCTGGGCCAGGGTTATCCAAAGGAAACTCGAGTCCCGGTATGAAGAGGCTAGAAGGAACGGGGTGGGTATTTAGTCAGTAAGAGTCTGACACTATCTCCTGCTCTGTTCAAGAGCGGGGGTTGACATTGGATGATTTTCACTACCGTAAAAAAAAACTGTTCTCATGGACAGAGGCCTGAATGTCACAAAATATGCAAGCACTCCAGTACCCCAAGCTAAAGCTAACTTCAGAGCACCTTGTAATTCTAGTCCGTAAGAGCCTGCCAGAGCTACACGAGTATTTTCACACGTTAAAAAAAGGTGCTCAAAGCCAGACTAAAAAGGTTTTTTCCTCCATTTACAAAGTTATCGCCAAAATAAATTAGAATATTGGATGAGGGGTTCTGTGCCTTCGAATTTTGTCTAAAAACCTTTAAAAAGGAAGCCTTAAAGAAAAAGTCAAAGAGAAACGTATGTAACTTATACACAAAAGTTAGATGGTTTAATGAATGATAAGGGAATACTTTTAAATTCAAAGAAAATTATAAGAAAATGGAACAAGGTATTTAATTAAATTGACCACCTTTACATTTTTAAAATGTTTGAAAGCAATTGGCCAAATCCAATGTAGATATTTTTTTATTGTTGATAGAAAGAAAGAAAACAGGTTTATTCTACCCGTGTACACACTAATAATTTACAAAAATAATAATAAATTAAAAAAAATAATTAGTTGCCCTATCAGATCATGTGTGAACCGGGCAAAACTGACTTGAACCATAGACAACTCAGCAGTCTAGGTTGTCTATTAAAACAATGATTTATTATAATCTATGCGACGCCGGCAGACTCGAGATCGACTGAGACGAAGACTATAATAATAAACAAAAATAAAAGAAAAAAATAAAAAATACAGATACAATATAAATAATTTGATAGGTTCGCGCTTGACCGCTATCGATACAATATAAATAATTTGATAGGTTCGCGCTTGACCGCTATCTTACCTGATGGAAAGCGACGATGTGGTCGGTGATAGAACGCGCTTACCTAGAAGAAACCTATTCACTCTCGACTTAAAGATTCCCGGGTTATAGCTATCAGGAAAAATAGACTCCGGCAAGGAATTCCACTAGGTATGTATATTTTTTGCCACCATTTAATTATTCTGAAGCTGGGTTTTGTACGATATCCATTTTTGATTTGATTAGGTTTTTTTTGAGAATGATTAGGTTCTTAATTCAGTTCCTTTCTATGTTTGTTTTCTCAGAATTTGATCTTTGGAAGAAATACATTTTCTTCATAATTTTATTTTTTTAATTTTTATAACAATATTTCACAATTGGCAAAATGGTAATAGGTATTACAAAGATCGAAAAGCCTTTAAAAAATATTCTCTGTGCGTCAAAAGTTTCAAAAAATCAATATGCAAATAACAGTCATTTATTTTTCAAGTATCAGCATTGAGAAAATTCAATATAGGCATTTTACCTTTCAGCGCTTCAAGCGAAACATTCCCGCTGATTACAACGGCACTCACAGATTACGTAGTATCACACCACGCCTTTTTAAAGTTAAATATTTCAGGGTTTCAGCAGCTGAATTGCCATACTACAAAATACAATTTGTTTAACTAATTCTCACTATTTTGTTAACCATTCAGGGAATTGTTTCGGAATTCATATTTATTTTAAAGTAAATATTTTATATTGATACGGATTTATATTTTCAGATATTCGTGTTATTTATCTAGATTTTGTTTTTGAATGCGGATTATTTTGCACATAAGTGGCACTGTGTTAAAGATTTTTTGTAAAATGATGTACCGAGTTTTTTTTTTCAGAATTCAAAATATGAAATTGATCCCAAGTGCAGATATTCCCGGAATAATTTAATTTATGGAATTTTGTGCTTGTGTTTATTTATTTTTAATTTTATGTTAATTTAAATTTGAATGTTTTTATATGGGTCTTAATAATGGTAAGTACCTAAAATAAATGTTTTTTTTTTTTATAATATAGTATACGTGTACCAAATTTTATACAAATCCGTATAGCTATTTAAGCGTGAAAGAGTAGGTTACAAACATACATATATCTAAAAATGTATGTTAGTAGTACAGTCCTGCAAGGTTGTTAGTGTTTTACAAATATATAGACAAATAATGATATCAAGAAAGTACAAACTTAAAGTAACTACAAACAGAATGACTGTTCAAAAATATTTTAGTTAGTTATTAAACTCAACTAAATAATTATAACACTTTTGAGGTGTTAAAACAAAGGACAGAAGCCACTGAACAGTGTTCATTTGTTTAGAAATTCTTCGCAACTTTTGGATATATTACAGTGATTCTTCTTTTGTTTTGATTTTATTACAGAAACTTATATATTTTACTTGAATAGAATACTTGACGCATTTATATGAGGCTGTAGTGTTGTATTGTTAAACCTTAAGGTGAATGTCCTATAGCAGCCCACGAAATTTTAATTTTTGTACGTGTTTTCCAATTTAGTAGCGCAGGTAAAAATTATATATTTATAGCGGTAATGAAATATATGTATTTACACTCATCAAAACTTTTACTACCCGAGCTGAACTCAAGATGTTTAGTAAAGGAATTGTTGAGAAGGACCCGATGGAGATACGGTAGAGGTGTGGCCAGCCTGGACAGAGCACCACCGTGTCCTCGTGAGGGCGTTCAGTGGCAGTGATCTCTCGTGTCGGGCCTTGGTACAGGCCATGGTCCGCAGCGAGAAGGAGTTGCAGGCGGTCGCCTCTTTCTGCAAATCATTAATGCTAGCAAAGGAGGCGGCCGTTCGCACGAGGCAATGGCCCTCGCGTCCCAGCCGCCGCCATTCTGATCTGAATTTCCGGCCACCAAAGGCGCGCACTGGGTAGCTCGCTGTCCGACCGTCCGGTACACTGACAGAACTCGGGACCGAGCCCAAGTCGTCGACGGCGCGCACTGTTCCCGCGCGCCTCAAAGAGTTGTCAGCAACAGCAGAAGCCCAGCCAAAAATCGAAGCCTACTTTGTCTGGGTTATCCGAAAGGGAAACTCGGCCCCGGTACGAAAGCCAAGAAGGAACGGGGTGGGTTTTTAGTAAGTAAGAGTCTGACACTAACTCCCGCTCCGCCTAAGGGCGGGGGATGTCATTTGGATGATTTTTATCCACCAAAACAAGCTGAACTCAACATATTTAGTTTATTTTGATTTAAGTGTGTGGTATATGTCTAGGAAACCGTCTTTACAAAAAATGGACATTACGCTTAATGATCAACCTAACGTCATAAAAAAACTCTTGTGCAAAATTAAGCGTGCCTAGTCTCAGTAGTTTGGCTGTGCCGTTGGTCTATTTTTCCTTTCATTACGAGTATTTCTAATATACCTACCAAATGGGAAAAAAGCTCAAGCGTAATTTACTTTGTATAAAACCTACAAATCGAGGTCACTCGGGATCGTGTCATGGCCAACCTAATGTCAGTTGGTTTATGTTGTTTATACACCCCTTAAAATTACTCTAAAGTGTTGGTTTAACCTGTTTTTACCCGTTTTTCCTCTTCCTCGGTCGACTATGTAAATTATTAAGGGTTTTAAAAGTAATTTTCGAATTTATGGAACCGTTAAATTGGATTTTTTTAGTATTTTTTAGGGTTTCGTAATTTAAAAGGTAAAAAGGAACCCTTATATATCTCAGTTGGTGGTTCGTTTATCTATCAATACTCTTTTTCTTAGAAACGCGTAAAGGTATAAAGTTGAAATTAATATCAAATAAATAATTATGTAGGTCAAAGATGCCTTAGAGCTGCTATTCAAACTTCTGAACCAATGCTATAAAAAAAAAAAAAAAAAAATTATGCCAAACATTTTGACACTCTCAAAGGAATAAACTTATAGGTGACTTTTCGGTGACCTAGAATCATAAAACTTTGTAAAAAACAAGGAAAAAAAGGAATACGTCTGAAAACTGTTAATTTGCAGTCTTTTCAGGTAATAAATATTATTTTTTTGCGATTACAAACTTACATTTTGTAATTGGAAAATTGACTGTTGTGTATAACGATGTATGGGGGGGGGGGGTATATTCAATTACATAATTAAGTTTGGTCCTCCCTTCTACCCTCTTATTTTTGTTATGGATATTATTTTAAGGATTTTGAAACGGGCAATGGTAAAAACCTACCTACTCCGTGCGTTACGTGTCACGCACCTAGCCAGATTTTTTAATGAAGGTTTTTGTTAAAGATATTTGTAAATACCTATTAAGTATTATTATCAATTTTCAATTTAATATCTCTGTGCTTTTGGGTATTGTCTGTTAGTCGTTCTGTGTTGCATCAAATATATGTTTTATCTATAATGTTTTATTGTTAGTTGTCTCTTTCTTTTTATATAATAATTAGTGTCTACATGTTGTTACTACATTGTGTGTACCTACGAGTGTGTATGCCAAATAAAATAGTTTTTTTTTCTTTTCTTTCTTTATCTGTAAAGTGTTATTTTTACTAAGTTTATTAGTTTATTTTTTTACCAGAATCTGCATAGTTATTCTAGAAAACCGTAGCTTCTAAACCATTCCATTAAATGTAACTTTTTTGAAAGAGTTAACACGGCCTTCGAATGCAAAGAGCAATTAAAACACACGTGGGTTTTAATCATTAAAAGTCTGACACTCCCTCTCATTCTATCCAAAACGGGATACCTTATTGATGATTCCTAAATAAAGGGTTTGTTTAAAAAGCTTTCTAACAAAAAAAAAATGTCTGCATTGGCTTTAGGTAAACTGGTATCAGCGTGAATCAAAATAACAAAACACTAATATACAAGGTGGAGCCAAGGGACAGCCCTCCGCAAAAAAAAATCTTGTGGTTAGGTTGTTCAGTTTCGTCTACCAAGCAAGCCCTTAAAGTTTGCGGAGGGCTGTCCCTTACACCTTGTATGTACATTCAAATAATACAAGGTTTCACATGGAAACGTGGTCTTAATCAATTTTATTGATTTTTCTGTTAACGCCTTTACCCGCGTGAAAGTAAAAAATATATCTTAAAAGTAAATAACCTCGAGGTAAAAGTTTCCTATGTTATTTTCCAGGACAAGGGCTATTTGTTTTCAGCCATTTGTCTATGAAAAAGTGATAAACACACATACCGACTTTCACCTGTTTGTTATTAGTGTGATGGATTAAAACGTCATAACTATATTTCAACATACCTCATTAAAAAGGTAATAAAAAACTGTATTACCCACTAATTCATAGCTATGATAACCCCCTAACCAATTTATCACAAAAACTGGAACGTCAACATTCTTTTGGTGAACAATTTAAAGGCAAATTCCCCTGGAATCCTGAATAACTCGGAAGTATGAGAATTTCAAATAAATTCTTAGCAATTAGAGCGTGCACACAGAAAATGGAATGGGAAAAATATAAAACGGTTGGAAACGGTCCGGCAGCGGTTTCGAAACGGAACGGACTTTTATGTTTTTTCATGCACTTAATAGCATTTATCCAGTATGTTGTAAGATATCGTAGGAAATGTGGTAAAGTGAGTTTGGAAAATAGTTATATTTCACCTTTTTTAAGGAAAGAAATTATCAAATAACGTCTCTCGTCCTGAATGGAGTAGGAGGTGGAAAATATGTAACCAAGACATTTGTAATACATATACACTAATATTGTAAAGAGGGAAAATTTGTATTTTTGTGTGTAAGAATGTTTGTAATGAATAAACTCAAGAACTACTGTGCCGATTTCAAAAATTCTTTCACCATTGAAAAGCTACATTTACCCTGAGTTACATTGGCTATATATGTTCCTCGTGCAAAGCGGAAACGGGCCGCTAGTATTATTATATATTATATGTAATTTAAAACGGTATCCCAGGAGTGTTTTGCACATTCTTTTCCATAGAAATTTACTCTTTGGAATGTGCAATTAGTATCCTTTTTCTGACTGACTGATTTCTTGACTATTTAAAAGTGCCCGTAAATGATTTATTTGAAATAAATGCTTTGGTTCTTCGTTCCTACCGTACCAGACTTTTACTGACTAAAATCTACCTGTCAATCACGTCACACTGCGCGCTATGACTTAAACTCTAAAGCCTTCGGCAGGGTGAGGAGCTGGAGTGGTAGCGATGGCGGGCGCAAAATATCAAACGTAAGTAAATACAGTATTGTATTCATAGTGATTGTAAGGATTCGATTCCATAGAAACGGAGCAGGGTGAGGTTGCTGAACTACCCTCTGCTTTGTGGCCTCAGCTCGGCTGTATAGCCAGCTTGACACCACCAAAAAGTCTGACTATCAGACTATCTAAGGAGTATTGTATTGCCCAGTAGCTGGAGAAGTACTGATATGCTGTCGCTCTATATAATATATTGGTATTTAATGGCACCTATACCCCTAGCCAAGTTGCTAATCTGCAATAGTTAACTCTAGTAGAAAGCTTCAGATGCACGGGAACTACGAGCTCTCAACGCTCAGTCACGTGGTCAGAACAAAAGAATTGGCGGCAAGATCGACGCGAAGCGTTCGACGCAAGCGAAACGGTTGTAACTTGACTAGGAGAGCTGGTTAGACTAGAAGCCGATCCCAAGATAGATAGATAGATATTTTTTTATTGTACATCAAAAATAAAAAATACATAAGAAACTTAAAATTAATAGGGTGTCACAATGGGCGGTCTTATTCAAGCTAGTCAGAAAAAGCCTAGAGAGATGAAAATGTTCTCAAATAAGTTTTCCATCTGTGTTTACTCTGACAAAACGTGTCTAGTCTATACTGCTTGCTACAACAACCTCCACCTCCGCACCCGCTTCTTCCCTACTACCGCGCATCCACTAAAGACCAGGCCCTAGCCAGGTGTACAAAAAGCCGGGCTACAAATCATTCAATAATACAAGTCAACCAAAGAAAAACACCAAGGCTGTTTCTTGCTATTTAATATCTTATACGTGAGGTACACGACGAGACCAAATCCAATATTAATATTAAATTATTACCGCTTTTCCAATATGCAAATCAGAATTTAATAATCCCATTTTAATATAGGATATGACGTCAAATCAGCCAGAGGAAATCGTATATAGGTGTCACGTTCGCCAAGGTTCACTTGAGTGGAATTACAATTAGATTTTTATTAGATTTCTAGACCCTCCGTAGGTTATATGCTTGTAGACAGCAGTTTGTTCGGAAAAATCGCCGCAGCAACTAAAGGAACAGAAGGAATATAGGTCGGTCATGATGAGTAAAAGTCTAACACTCCCCCTTGCCCCACACAGAGCGAAAAGGAAAGAAATCGTAGGCCGAAAGGCCCATATAATTTTGCTGACACCTCTCTGAAGCGCGCGTATGACACTACGCCCGGTCGACGATTGACTGATTAATTCATTCAAGAACAATTTACATTGTATGCGAATATTAAAACTTAAAAACTGGGAGAAGATTATAATATTTGAATCGGTTGAAATAGAATTACGTTACAATAAAAAAGACTAACAAATAAAAAATATAATTATGTACCATCAATAAAACTTTACGACTCGGACTTGATCTTTACCACAGGGCTAGACCGTGAGCTACCTATTCCTTGTCGTCCGCAAGTCAAATTCCGGGTAGCTACAGAGTAAATTCCCTCTCCTAGGGTACTCCCTACGGACGGTTGGGACTCAGACCTACTGGTCTGAGTCCCAACAGTGGGAATATTAAAAGGCCGACTAAGCTATCATCATCATCAGCCTTTTTAATGTTCACACTGCTGGGGCTCAGGCCTCCTCTCTAGGAGAGGGAATAGACCGTTATCCTTCCAGCTATGCTACACAGTAAATCCTAATGGAGTAATCCAACAAAACTTTTTGTTCCACGTGCTAATCGAACTCTCCTCTCACACTACCACTACCCATGCGTTTTGCTTTCAGCTCCCCTCGCTCAGTAATCGTGCTCGTGACCACAGAGCCAACAAGGCAGTAAAAAGATAATAACACTTCATCAACCACCATACTTCCATTTTCATAACCCCGCAACAAATTAAAGCAAAATATAAAAAATATGGTAATTGCATCCACATTCATTTGCATGAAAAAGGCATGAAGTCATTAAGATTCTAGATCGGAAAATAACCAAAGATAATTCGCTTTCAAAGAGAAGGAAATCAGAGAGAAAAGATAATAAAAAAACACTGCGCAGTCTTGAAATCTGTCACTGATAAAGTCTTATGAAGTTATGATGTTTTTTTCATAGTCAGCTATCTTAAAACACAATTTTATTTATTACTAGCTGCCTCGGGGTAAAGTCGTTGGACTCGGTTGTCATTCGTAAATCTTTGGCCATTGCTACAGGTAGCTAGACATCAGAAAGTGGCTATCAGTTGATCCAATGAGTATCGTGATGCTCAGTAACTCGATAGGCACTCATCATCATCATCATCATATCAGCCGAAAGACGTCCACTGTTGGACAAAGGCCTCCCCAAGCGTTGCCACAACAACCATTCCTGTGCTTCACGCATCCATCGCACTCACACTTGCTCCATGCAGCACTCGCTTCATGTAAAACACGAGTAATTAGCCACGTCCATAAGACAAGAAGCCGACCCCAAGTTAGTTGGAAAAAAGCTATGGAGATGAGACTAGTTGCGGCCAACGACTTCACCCGTGTAATACTAGAAAATGATAGGAACATACTCTAGAGATAAAAAATATCCTATGTGCTACTCTTACTTAGATCACGGATATTGCGGAAAGAGTGGGGGCTCTGAATTGGAACAGGGCAGGTCACATATGTCGGATCCAAAACGACAGATAGATGAAGAGACGAATGGATACCATATATATAGTAAGATCACGAGAACGTCACGGGCAGACCTATTCAAATACAGTCTAGGACCAAAGCTAAAGATAGGAAGTACTAGAAAGAGTTAGAGGAGGCGGTTACTTCATTGAGTTTATTTATATTTGTTTTCTTCAATACAAATTACATAATATTACTACAAACAACTATATAACTGTTATTAGGTACAGTCAATTTATAAAAAACCCTACGCTTTGAGTTTAGATAGTAATAAATCACATTATCCAAATCAAATTCGTCCAGCTGTTTAAGCATAAATTGTGCATACTGTACAAACTTTCAACTTGGTTATATTAATGTGAATACTTTTTACCTATATGAACTTTTTATGTTTTTATAATATATATTTATCGATAAGCTTGAAATATGCACCAAAAAAATAATTGAGTCACAAAAAAGCTTTTTTTTATTCTTTCTTTCATTCTTTTTTCTCTTCTTTTTTATTTCTTTTCTTACTCTCTTAGAACTACGTTAAAGTTTCCATCAAAGTTAATTTTGACAATACCATTAACAGCGACCCTTTAATTTTAACATCTGCTGGCCGTTATTATTTGACATCTGTTTTAATCGTAACTATTAGCCCCTATCTCCTTATCCCAAAACGCCTTAGTTGCCACGGTATTTTGAACCTACTGCGTAAGAACTTACGGTGTTCAAGTGACAATTCAAACGTTTTGTCTTATGAACTTATGAGGTATCATACGACATTTAGGAAGTTAATCGTCTAAGTTTGAGCGGGTAATGTCGTCGTTTTTGCGACGTCATTTTAACCATCGCTAAATTGGTGCAAACCGTGTCTGGTTTAACTAGAGATTTGACGGCTGATTAAATGTTAGTTAAGTAGTTGGTGCAAGACACTCTGCTTATTTCTTTTAGTACCTTTAATCTTCAACATTTAAAAGAAATTGGTACGCAGAAGGTAAATGACAACATTTTGAACATTGCTAAATTGGTGCAAACCGTGGCTCGCTTTACCAGATATTTGACGGCTGATTATACATTGTTAGTTAAGTTTTTTGTGAAACTCACTCTTTTGCCTTTAGTACTTTCAATCTATCACTACAAAATATAAAAAAAAAAATGGCAAGCATAAAGAATTTTAAGCAAGGGTTAAATGGCGTCACAAACACAATAATATTTTGTTTTTGGGACACCATATAACCATTGCTAAATTGGTGCAAACCGTATCTTGCTTAACCAGAGATTAGACGGCTGATTAAACACTGTCAGTTAAGTAGTTGGTGCAACTTACTCTAACCCTTTTCCTTTAGTACTTTAAACCATTCCATTATCACTACAAATTCCCTTCAAAATTAAGCAGAAATTCGTAAGCATGAAGAATTATCCTTCAACAAAAACAATGTGAGTTGACAAGTTGACCCTTTTAGTTGCTAAATAAAATGAGTGCTGACCCTCTCTCACTAATAAAATAAAATAGGTATGTCAGAATAAATGCTGAAATTTTACTTTATTGATACTAGGGTTGAAAGGGAATGAATTTGCATCCCCGATTGGGGTAAGCTGTTTTGTTTTTATTGGATCCAGTTTTGTTAACGTAGGGTTTAAATTTTAGGATACTAAGCCATCGGATACTAAAAAGATCTTAAGTAAGGCCTACTTTCCACGGACGCGTAGCTTCATAGACGCGTATTCGTCTGTAGCGACATCTATGACGCCACATAAGAACTACGAAGAAGATACGAAATCCTACATCGCGCAATCAAAGTTCTCCGCGCGATTTGAACATATACGACAGCCCGACATCAACTGTCGGGCAGTCGCCCACCAGACTAACACCCGGTCTGGTCGGAGGATCCTCCCTTTTCAAAGGAGGTTTGTGGGACTTTACTCTCTGTTCTGCATACCTCCAAACGTCGTTATACGCTTGGTGTACGCCTACTCACAGCTTACATACGAAACTATGAAACTCTGCCGATGAAGCGTCGTGCTGTCGTGTTTCTATGATGACGAGTAGATATGTGTCTATGAAGCTACGCATCCATTGAGCGCGTAGCTTCATAGATGCTCCTTAGTGAAAGTTTTGGGCTCGTCACAATTGCAGTGGTAAGTCTTCTATTTGAGGAGATGGTGCCCAAGTATCCTCACTTTCTGCCTAATTCAGGCCTGCTCCAGACATGGCCAATCCGGGAGATTCAGGTTTCAGATTAAGATGGAAGAAACCCTCTGGTGTCACCATTAAGCGAATCACCTAGAGAACACAGAGGAGCAAACGGTGGACAGACCAAACACCACAATAGAGAAGCCAAATAAAAAGTTGATGATGAAGATTCCCATCTTCATCATCTTCTCCTGCCCTTGTCCCGTTTTATTTGGGGTCGGCACAACACGTTTTTTTCTTCCATTCTGTCCTGTCACTCGTCACGCTATCACTATTGAAGATGGAAATCGGATGTTTTTTTTATCTTTTTTAAGGAGCTTTGTCTCAATTTAGACTATGTCGCTCCATCGTAGCCAAATTTTCTGGTACAGTTTATCTTAAGTGGTTGTGATAAATTTTGTACAAGACTCTTGCCTCGTCTGAAGTAGGCTTTGCTAATATGTTGTTGATAATACCTATATCTAGCATATTTAGAGTGCTAATTATATCTCTCCTGAGGCGTTCGCCCTGCTCACACTCCACCGGACGTACCAGAATATGTTGTACGTCCTCGATTATTCCGCATTTTACACAATTATGTTTTGTTTTAAAAGACAAAGTTGTGAAATAAAATCTCTTATACTTTTAGTAAATAAATGCTTAGCCAAAAATACTTTACCTCTTACAGTCTTATTTACCAGAAACAACCACTTTAAGCCCAAAAGGCAGAGCGCCTTACACACGTATTACCAAAAAACGTTAGTCTAATTAATTCATGAATCCCCAAGCGACCACCGGTGGCCGCGCATCTATTGTCTTACTATTGTGTCTCTAATTGACGGTATCTGAAGGGTTAAAAGCAATAATAATGTTACGAAAATACACGCAAAATAATAACAAACACCATCGCAGAATATTGCGACGGTTCACCCCTCTTCGTCCCCAACTACAATATAAATAAGTACAGAAGGTTTGTTAACGAGCAAAAATACACACAGACTTTATTTCTACAGGGTTATTTGTAAAACACTAACAACCTTACAGGGCTGTATTACTAACATCATAAACAACAACTTTTTATTATGACTTTTTATGAAACATATTACCGCTTTTGGGCGGTGCGAGAGATAGTGTCAGACTCTATCTGACTAAAAACCCGCCCCGTTCCTTCTAGATTTCATGGGGCTCGAGCTTCTCTTTCGAAACTAACCCTGGCCCCAGTAGGCTTCGACCCAGTTGGATCCCTGCTGTTGCTGACAAAACCTTGAGGCGCGCGGGAACAGTACGCGCCGTCGACGACTTGGGCTCGGTCCGGACAGTTACCAGACGGTCGGACAGCGAGCTACCCATGGCTCGCCGTCCGCGAGCCCGCGTCTACGGAGGCCGGAAATCGGGATCGGAATCCCAGCGGCGGCGAGAGCGCCGTTGCCTGATACGGTCAGCCTCTTCCTTTGCTAGCATTACTGCTTCGCAGAAGGAGGCGGCCGCCTGCCACTCCTTTCTAGGACATGGTTCACGCGTGTACTAAGTTTCATCGAAATCCATTCAGTTGTTTGAAGTAAAAGCAGTAAGAAACACACACACACACAAACATACATTAGTGTAATTACTGTACGCTCGGATCTACGTATGTACAATTTGTGTACGTGCGTTTTCGCTCATTGCATAGAACCAATCTTCTGTACCCTCTTTGTTTTGTGCCCCAAGGCTAAGCAGCGAAGCGTAAGATATTTAAACTATTTACAGAGTTTCTTGAATTTACACCCCCAGGGTACTACACCCCAAAGATTAGCTTTACAAATGACTAAGGAATAATTGAAGTGGGACTAAACGAGTAACCAAGCTTAATTAATATAACAGTTTTGAAAAATGAGAAAACCGTTTTATTTAATTAGAAACCGTTTTCTAAACATGTTTTCTATTACAGTTTTAATGTTGAGTTTTGTGTTAATTAATTATTTCTTTTTAGAATTGAATTAGATTTATAAACGATTAGGTTTTGGTCGCGGCTTCACTCGCTTACATAAAATAGCCTACGTCACTTAGGAATAAAGCAGCTTTCTATCGGTGAAATAATTTCAGCAGTCGGACCAGTACTTTCAACCTCTAAACAAATAAACAACATATAACATTCCCTCTCCTAGAGAGGAGGCCTGAGTCCCAGCAGTGGGAACATTAAAAAGGCTGATGATGATGATGATACACAAAAAAAACTTTACTTCTTTATCAAAAAGTATCCTAGGTCCATCTCCTGTTTCTAAGCTACCTCCATAACTATTTTCAATCAAATCGGTTCAGCCGTTCTGAGTTATAATTAGTGTAACTAACACAACTTTCTTTTATATTATATATATATATATATATATATATATATATATATATATATATAGAGATTTTTTTAAATATGAATGTGAGGATACTGTAGACTCCGCAGATTCCATCAATTATTTAATTTAGTTTTCTATTTTATTCTGCTTTTGGGTACAATTTGGACTAGTCTACTGTATCCTCTACAACATTCTAAATACGTACAATTAAGGAGAGTAATTCCCTGATGGTGTCTATGTTCCCTAATAGCTACAACCATGTTTGACTTCAATAATAATAATAACAATATTCCACTATCACACAACGTTGTCTAGTCCCAAGCTAAGCAGAGCTTGTTATGTGTACTAGACAACTGATAAACGTGCTTATATATTTCTAAATACATACATATTATAAGTAAATTACACCCAGACACAGAACAAATAATCGTGCTTATCACACGATTATTTATCCTGGATGGTAATCGAACCGACGACCTTCAGCATAGCTGTCAGGGCCACTAACCAAACCACTAGACTAACAGGCCAGTCAAATAAATCAAACATAGATAGGCAAACGAGAGCTTTCCTAGACCACATCATCGCTTACCATCAGGTGAGATAGTGGTCAAACGCGAACCCATCAATAACAAAAAAGTTATAAATTTATTTTAATGAAATCTCTATTTATTTAATGAAACATTACCACTGTTTAAACAAGTCGTAAGAACAATTTTTAATTAATAAACACGGAACGTAGACGCCTAGTCCACACGCGATATTTTTACTGTAAACTAGTATTTTTATGACCACTGCAGCATGTTCAGCAAATGTATTGATACTGCAGAGGCATGATACGATATTGTGACAATTTATAATGTACTTTTTTATTGTTGATAGGTTCGCGCGTGACCACTATTTCACCTGATGTAAAGCGCCGATGCGGTCGACGATGGAACGCGCTTAAGAAGAAGAAACGTATACATTTTTACTGATATGTACAATTTGTGAAGTTAGGGTCGGTAGAGTTAGGCCGTGTAGATTCAGAAGCTTGGCTCTACATGATATCTGATATCTTTTTCACAGGGCAAACCTTATGTGGTCGTCTTGGCAACATTTTACAGGAAATGTTTTTTGTGGGATTTCAGTTCTGTTTTGTAAGTTGCTAGGCAATATTGCCGTGAAGTGTGAATATTGCCCGATGTATAAATATTGATGGCAATATTGCCAGCAATATTCCCATATTGCCGGCAACAGCACATCTCTAGCCAAAATACAAAACAAAAGATCGGATGCATCACAACAATTCAATACAATTAATTTAATTAAATATATTATAATTTAAGTCTACTCAAATCAGTTTATTTGATATTCCATTTGATTAATTTCTTATACTTAACTGAACTCCTATAAAACCTCACACATTCTATACTCAAATGTTCTGTATTCAAATTAATGTTTAAAGTTTCATATTCACTGATATAATTTAGTATTAACATGAAAATCTCATCAGCCGTTAATTTAGTCGTTCGTTCAGTCACAAATTAATTATTACCGCTGAAATATAACTTAATAAGGCGTCTCATCATTATGCCCTAGAAATTTACAAAGTCGAACACAGTAGTTAGGTTTCTGTAAATGTCACGTTTGGCGCAGTGGTTGAGCGATTGGCTGCTGTGCTGCGTGTCGCAAATTCGATTGCCGCACAAAATATTTTTTTTATGACCTTCAGAAAGCTGTTCCGAGTCTTGTGTTTGTGAGTTTACATGTTGGTGAACACGCCTACAAAATAAGAGTAATTCCTGTAGGTATGTGTTAACGATATTTTGCAAACGAAGTAAGATAACAGTCTAATGTTTACAGACTTATTGTAGGCTACTAAAATTATTAAATAAAATAACTATTAATTTCTAATCCATTTTATTGTAACTGGAGATGTGCCGTTGCCGGCAGTATTGCCCGATGTGGTAGTATTTCTGGCAATATTGCCACGAATATTCATACATTTGGTAATATTGCCGGCAATATCGCCACCTATATTTCCACTTCTCGGCAATATTGCCGGCAATATTGCCACCAACATTTCCACTTTACGGCAATATTGCCGGCAATATTGCCGGCAATATCGCCATTATATTTCCACTTCACGGTAATATTGCCGGCAACGGCACATATCTAATTGTAGCACGTAGATAAGTACCTATTAATACTGTTTCTGTATATCATCGTAAACCACAACTATAATAGCGTAGTATAATCAGCCTTACAATGTTCCCTCTACACACTGCTATTACTCGGGCCTCCTCAGTCCTCTCTAGGAGAGGGAACAATGAATAGTTGCCATACAATTAATATAATCATGGTGCAGACTGTGATTATATCGAAATTAATATTTGTATGGCTTACAAAATACAAGTGGTTCCTGGTTTGTATCTTGGATATGTTTACAAATGTTTGTGAACGCACCCACGATACAAGAGTCATTCTTAGTGTGAAGCAAAGTTTTCAGAAATCTATATATACTTACCATAGATATCCATAAGTTAATCTGTAAAAAGTCAGTAATAATATAATAATAATAATAATATAATATTCCACAACCATCACACAACGCCGTCTAGCCCCAAGCTAAGCAGAGCTTGTGTTATGGGTACTAGACAACTGATAAACATACTTATATATTTCTAAATACATACATATCATGTATAAATTACACCCAGACACAGAACAAAT
The DNA here is from genome assembly GCA_949319445.1 of Mythimna lalbum. Classification (NCBI taxonomy): domain Eukaryota; kingdom Metazoa; phylum Arthropoda; class Insecta; order Lepidoptera; family Noctuidae; genus Mythimna; species Mythimna lalbum. The sequence goes on from OX439360.1 coordinate 18,027,450, forward strand.
GATCATGCTCATCACATAAACATTTGTCCTGGGTGGGAATCGAACCCACGACCTCCGGCATAGCAGTTAGGACCACTAACCACTAGACCAACGGGCCAGTCTAAGTATTCGATATCCGTGATACTTACAGACTTTTTACAGATTAACTCTTCAATAATTAAAGCCACAATAGAAAGACAATGGGCGCGCGTGTTCACTTGGGGTTTAATGAATTAATAGCTTAGTTCATTAAACCCCAAGCGAACGCCGGCGTTCACACTGTCATTGTCTTCCGTCATCTCTAATTGACGGTACCTATCTGAAAGATTAAAACAGAGGCCTTTTTTCATGTTGGTCAAAAAAACTCATCCAATGACAACCCCCACTCTTAGACAGAGCGGGAGATAGTGTCAGACTCTTACTGACTAAAAACCCACCTCGTTCCTTCTAACTTTCATAACGGGGCTCGAGCTCGTTTTCAGATAACCCTGGCCCCTGGCCCCAGTAGGCTTCAACCCCGCTGGGCCCCTGCTGTTGCTGACAACTCCTTGAAGCGCGTGGGAATATAGCCAAAAAGAATAATAATATGTCGTCTCTTTTGAAGTGTCATGGTTATTGATTGAATTTTCCGACGTTCTTGCACCCTTTCAATACCAATTCAATTCTATCACCATAATTCAATCTTTGTGGTTGCGCCCATCAAGTCTGCATCCCCCTTTACGGCTTGGTCACGACTTCGGTCTTAGCAGCGAGCGGCGCGGCGAGCGGGGCGGGATCGGTAAGCGGGCGCGCGGCGCTATGAGCGGCGTCTCGTGGCGTGCTTCAAACATTTTCCTGCTTTTGTTCTTACCGCTCGCCGCCCCGCGCTTAGCTACCGCTCCCAGGGGCAAGGTCCTCAAGAGCCGCGCCACCCGATGCGTTGTGGCGCCGCATCGCAAATATATCGATGAATCGGCGGGCTGTGCGAGCGGAGCGGTGTGGCTCCTGTTCGCCGATTCATCAAAATATTTACGGTGCGGCGCCACAACGCATCGTGTAGCCCGGCTCTAATACTACACGACCCTAATGTCTAGACAAGGTCAATATATATTATTGTAATACGGAATTAATAAGTAATTTGGGTAAACTTAACTTCTGCGATAAAATATTGTTTGATTACTATTTTCTCTATAATTTTGGGGGAATAATTTTTCGATAGGAATGAAATTGAGGGTAATTTATGTAATTGCCTGCTAGTGCTGGGACATTATTTGAAAGAGTCACTCGCAAAGGGTAACGGAAGGAGTGAGCTCCTTGGTGGGTTTTGGTTAATTAGTTTGACATATCGTCTCGCTTCACCAAGAGCGACAGAAGTGATTTGATGATTTCCTACCCAAAAACAGGTAGCAATAATATAAAAACAACAACAATTATGTTTTTAAGAAATAAGTAAAGAAGAGCGACTGAATCTATCATACATACGCTGCTGCTACAATTGATAAGACCCTGAAGGGTCGATGCTTGATAGACGTGCGTATACGTTTGAAAGGCTGAACATGGCCTTTAAACACAAAGGGAAAAGCACCACAATATGTATGTTTTAGTTGCCCTTCCTGTTCTAAGAATTCCTCACTGATAACCACGCGGACGAAGACTGAGGCAAAAGCTGGTTTAATTAAATATATCTTCACAATCATTTTTTAGACTGAAAGTTTCTTTACCAAAAAATTTATTGACTTTATTTGAAAGATTGAACTTGGTCCTAGAAGGCAAAGGGCAGTTAACAAACATAGGTTGGTTCCCAACCGACCCCCACGCTAACAAAGCCGTGGGTATAATCTAGTTTCAGTCTAAAAATATATCGTCATTATTTTTAGACTGAAAGGTTTTTAGCAACTAAAACGGACAGCGGAACCCGACCCTCACGCTAAGGAAGTCGTGGGTAAAAGCTAGTTTAAAAAAAAATATCTTCATAATCATTAACTTTAGAAAGAAGGGTTGTTTTGCTAAAGATATGACATTGTTTGTAATTATTTTAAATGTTATTAATCCTGTTGAACGATGCAGTTAAATTGTATTATATTATGTATTGTTAAATGTCATTAATCTCACTTTTGAGCTATGTTATCCTTGTCACATATGAGTACCTACTGTCATAAAAAAATATAAGACCCAACGGTTAAAAAGAAAAATTGGTCCTTCACAAATTGAATGGATGAGTAGTGTAATTAATAAATGGGCTGTTAAAAATTAATTTTACTACAAACCAATTTATCACGTGGGACATTGTTTTTTGTGACTCTCTTTAAATTTAATAAAGTCTTTAAATTTAATAAATATTTACGTTTGATTTTTTTAAAGTTACACAAGTTTATTTTAGGGTCCCGTACTTCAGTTGGCAAAAACGGATCCCTTATAGGCTTACTTTTGTATCAGAAACACGTGGAGGTATTAAGCTGAAATTAATAAAGGTTTGCTAGCGCTGAAGCTGTGAAAAAATCTAACTTCTAAGTCAATCCAATCTATAGATATATGGTAGTTTATCCTCCATTTATGGCGCACATTTTGACGCTCGCAAGGAAATCAAAACCTATAGAGTTGCTTCCCGTTGACCTAGAATCCTGAAATTCTGCAAGAAGTAAGTTCTCATAGTGCAAATAAAAAAAGTTTATAAACCTTAAAATTGTAGTTACGTAACAAAATAATTATGCTGTTTTGCAATTCGGTTTTTTTTTTTAAGTTAATTCAGTAATCGGACTATTTTATTAAGTAAGTTTGTACGAAACCTTCCGTGCACGAATCGACTCGCACTTGACTATTTTTTAAATTATTAAGTTGTTGGTGTATGAGTCCAAATTGCACTAGCCCGGTTTTTTTTTACTTTAAAGTTATTCTAAAATTCTATTATTGGATTAAAATGATTTTTTGTTTTTGACGTAGATATATACACGTTACACTGCAATGTACTGTCAATTATCTATTAAAAATAAGAACCGATATTCGTTTCGCAATAATACCGTTCTAAAACTGGGTCTATCCATACTAATATTATAAATGGGAAAGTGTGTGTCTGTTTGTCCGTCTTTCACGGCAAAACGGAGTGACGAATTGACGTGATTTTTAAATGGAGATAGTTGAAGAGATGGAGAGTGACATAGGCTACTCTTTGTCTCTTTTTTACCCCCCATTTCCCAGGGCAACTGTGTTACCCCGACTTAAAAGCTAGTATTATACATAAATACCTTCACAGATGAAAGCAACCCACATTTCAAAGTATTAAGTATTCCAAGTATTTAGCTATGATAATACGGATCAAAACCAACCAATAATAAATTCATCATGCGATGGGTTTCAGGCGAACTCCCTAAGGGTGAACTGTAAGCTAGGTGACTCAGGGTTCATATTATTATTAATATTGGCTTCATGTACCGAACTACCAGTAATGCTAGCAAAGGAGGAGGCAGACCGCATCAGGCAACGGCGCCCCCGCCGCCGCCGCCGGGATTCCGATCCCGATTTCCAGCCACCGTAGACGCGGGCTCGCGGACGGCGAGCCATGGGTAGCTCGCTGTACGATTGTCCGGTAACTGGCCGGACCGAGCCAAGGCGTCGACGGCGCGCACTGTTCCCGCGCGCCTCAAGGAGTTGTCAGCAACAGGAGGGGCCCATCTGGGTCGAAGCCTACCGGGGTCGGGGTTATCCGAAAGGAAACTGGAGCCCCGGTATGAAGGCTAGAAGGAACGGCGCGGGGTTTTTAGTCAGTAAGACTCTGACACTGTCTCCCGCTCCACCCAAGAGCGGGTTTCGTCAATGATAATTTTCCCCGTCGACAGAAAAAAAAAAATGTACCGAACTACCGGTAACTTAGTTCACGTTGTACCTAGCAAGGTGATTTACTTAGGAGCTGGTTGCAGTCACAGAGTATTTTGTAGGTACTGGCCCGTGTCTATATTGACTTCACGGCCTCGTTACATCGATTTTTATTAAAAAAAAAAAACATAATAACTATTCAAAAATGTTTGTTCTTGCCAGACCCAATGAAATAAGCTTTATTTTTTTATGTAACTTTCAAATGTTTCCGTGATGTAAACTTCTAGATGTCACATTTGAAATTGCCAGTTAGGTCAGAATCGTGTTTTTTTTTTACAAAACCATCTAATTAAAGAAAGAAAGAAAAAAGAACTTAACAAATAATTAATATCCTTTTTTGATTTGATTATCCAGCGATCCAACTTTGTATGGTCAATTTAAATAGAACAATTTTTCATGGTGTTCTGTTTTATATTTGTGGATTTTTAAATGTAAGTTTATTTTGTGAATTGCCAGGAAGAAACCCTGACACCTGAGATACAGGACTGATGTCCTAGTTTGGGTGTCATAAGGCACACGATTTAATGCATGATCTATCACATAGCCTAATCACAGCAAGGATTATATCAATAATGATTTTTTGAATGATCAAAAATTTTTTTCAAACACTTTAAAAGGTTAAAAAAAATACAGGTATTTCCTAAATCAATGTTTGTAAAATATTCGAGTAAATCACGGAATTACCGAATACTAACAAAGTTTTCAGGCTTTATCTCTCTTTTTTTGCGTTGCCTTTTCGTCAAACATCGCGTTGGATTACGTTAGATGAAGCAACAAGCTTTTAAACCATTTTTGATGTTAACGATAAGCGAGTGGAAAAGCAGCCTCTTAATATCGGTGCTTACTTCATGTACCGAACTACCAGTAACTTAGTTCACGTTGTATCTAGCAAGGTGAGATACTTAAAGGTAACTTGTTGAGGACAAACGGCTAAAGGTTAATGCCCTATTGTAAGTTTTGGGCTTAAATTAAAGTAATTAATTCGCTTAATTATTATGAAAATATATCTAGAAGGTCAGTGAACCTTTTGCTGTGGGATTATTTGAGTTACAGTAGCCTTGGAATACAAAGGATTACTTAAAGAACGTGGGTCAATTTCGTGAAATATCAGTGAGTTAATTTAATTTATTTTGTTTATTTATTGCCGATTTACGATATATACTACACATATAAATTATAGGTAAAAATTCACGTGCTCAAAACAACGAGAAAGAAGAAAGAAAGAAAGAAACATGTTTATTTCTACCTCACACATACATTTTAACTTAAAACAGTTGAATTAGGATTCATAAAAAAAAATACATATAATTTCGGAAAAAACAAAAAGGCAACTTTAAAATCCTTTGTAAGGTCAAAAAGGCGCCTAACTCAGCATATGCTGCGATATCTATAGAGATAGATAACGCAACGCTGGTCAAATGAATCGAGGGCGTGGCCAACTCGAGGTGAACGCAAGAGAAACAGTTGTAGTAACTCGGCTAGGGGAGCTGAACAAATCATAAGAAATGTAGCATCCACAAATCTACTCTAGGTACACGTGGATAAGGCCTGAGTTCCAGTAGTTGAAACATATTAAAAAAAAAAAAAATATTTCAGGTACCATTATTAAGACCCATATGAAAATCATTCAAATTTACATTAAAATAACGACACAAACAACAACAAAAACATAAATGAACAAACACAACAAACACACACAAACATATTAAGGCAAATTATGTTATGTAGTGTTGTCCACTGCAGACCGTTGAAGGAAGCCGCTATTGAAATAGACTTGTAATTTTTTTCAACGAACGGCGAGTATCCACCCTTACGTTGTTGAAACCTCTACGGTCCAGACCAAGCATTTTGGCTCGTCGTTTATACCGCGTACATTGAGTGACTGGAACAATTTGCCTGCTGCAGTCTTCCCGTCCGATTATAATTTAGGTGTCTTAGAGAGAACAGGCTCTGCACCTCACCATCAACAATTGCACCACCTTACCATCAGGTAGGATCGCAGTCAAGCACTAGTATATATCAATAAGAAGAACCGTCGTTGAAGTTGCATTCTTTAAACAAAGTTTAATTAATGAACGTTTAACTGCAGTAGCTTTGTCAAAGTTTTTAGATAAGATTTGGCCGTACCTAATTAAGAGCATGAAGCTAATACAAAGTTAAGTTTGTTTAATTTTAACAGTTAGCAGATGTTACTTCGCTACAGTCTCTCTTGAGCGAAAGAATGAAGATAATTATATCGAGCATGTTAATCAAAGTTACACTTTTGTTTTAATTTCTTGTAGATATTATAGCAATAGTATAGAATGGATAAAGTTATCTATACTTCTATAGTACTATTATAAAAGAGTTATAGGTCGCGAGTTCGAGCCCAGCCAGTCGCATTACTTTGTGTAATTTATTTCCTCACCACTGCTCTCAAAACGGTGAAGGGAAACATCGTGAGGAAACCGGCATTATTTTAGAACCAAAAATTCGAACACATGTGACATTCACCAACCCGCACTGTGGTCACGTGGTGGATTACGGCTTTCCCTCCCCTAAAGAGGAGGCCTGAGTCCCAGCATTAAAAATGCTGAGGATGACTATTTTATAAAGAGGCAAAGTTGTTTTTTTTTGTTTGTTGGAGATAATCGCTGAAAGCTGCTTTATTCCTAGGTGACGAGCTATATTTTATGCACGCGGTCTACGCAGCCGGCAAAAGCTAGTTCATAATAATTTGATAAGTTTTATCAACCAGTTAGACTAGTTAGAAAAGTAAGATTAAATAAATGTTTAAGTTTTGCATAGACATAGTCCGAAGAATTGCCAAATTTAAATGGCAGTGGGCAGGACATATTGCTCGCAGAACATATGGTCGATGGGCTGAAAGAATTATCTCCTTGAGTGATCGAATAAGGAATTATAATATCCGCAGAATAACCAAGGTTACCGACATAGTCTGAAGAATTGCCAAACTTAAGTGGCAATAAGCAGGGCATAATGCTCGCAGAATATTGGTCGATGGGCCAAAGAAATTATATTGTTGAGTGATCGAATCAGGAATTAAAATATCCGCAGAATAACCAAGGTTACCCGGACTATGTCGGTAACTTTGGTTATTAGAATTGCCAAACTGTGGCTGTGAGCATGCCACATTGGTCCCAGGGCTGAATGAATTATTACCTTGAGTGGTCGAATCAGGAATTAAAATAACCAGAATAACAGTTACCGTTATAACCAGAATAATCAATTCACTGTGCCTAAGTAGCAATCAGCTGAGAACATTGCGAGAATCCGATGGATGCGAGTCGCACAGGTCTGTTCGTTGTGGCGACACTTGAAGGAGGATTATGTTCAGCAATGGATGGCGTAAGGATGTCTTATCCCTCACGCTTTCCACATACCTTATACTAACTTGCAGAATGAGTTAAAGGGCGAATGTAATTTCATGAATGTCGTAGCAATCCCAAAACATGTACTTACGAATGGCTGCAATAATTTATTAGTTACTTCCTTTATCAAGGAATTTATCTGCGTGAGGCAACCTTGGCATAAAACAGATATAGGTACAGAAGTCAATCTCCATACAAAGCGCGCACACATAGACAACACTCACGGACACGATATCTCGAATCGGATATTGAGACTAAAGTGACTGCGAGGACCATCCGCTTCAGGGGGTCTACTCGCTTTCTCCGAAAAACGAAGTTCCAATTGAAATTTCGCGTGTTTCCTACCACGGTTCTTTTTGTTCCCGAAATTTCGCACGAACGATAATTGTTTGACGTACCGAATCTCTAAACCTACTCCAATTAGTCATGTTTCGAAAAAAATAATATAATTATGACAGAGGATTGTTTGCAATTTTAACGTCAAATGAATATCGTTCGTTTACGAAAGTTTCTTTTCGGAGAAAGCGAGTAGACCCCCAGACACGCGTCTGTGAACCATTTTAAACTTGTCCCACTTGTCAACTTTTAAAAATATCTTTGGAAAAAATATAATATGTTGTAAAAAATATTGAAATTAGTTACTGATTCTGGACAAAATATATTCAGGTATCCCATATACTAAAAATAAGGTTGTATATGAGATTGACTTCTGTACATATCTGTGTTTTGTCTTTGAGTACCCAAGAACACAATTAATTAAAGTCTTCGTAAGTAGGAACGTAAAATCAGAACATGGACATGTCAGTAAAGTTTTAATTAACAAAAGAAACATCAACTCATTTTCATAATATAATAGGTACTCCCCCAGATATTATCGAACAATGACGCAGCGTAGAACCCAAAACCGGCCAAGTGCGAAACAGACTCGCGCACAAGGGTTCCGTACCCATTATCTATACAAAATAAGACACTCACAAGGTGGACCGATGATATGGTGAGGGTCACGGGGTTTTGATGGACGCGAGACGCACATGACCGGTCATTATGGCAATATTGGGGGAGGGCTATGTCCAATAGTAGACGTCTTTCGGCTGAAATGATGATGATGATGATGACTAGATTAGACGTTATGTATAGGCAAAAAATCACGTTTATGTTATGTGATTTAATGTTTTAGTGATATTTTTATGATATTTTTTAAATATTTCAACGACTACCTGTTGCCGTTTGTTAATATTGAGCAAAAATACCAAAAAAAAAAACACTTTTGTTGTATGTGCTACCTTTGAATATTTATTTTATTTAATAATATTTTTTTTAGTTAATACACAATCAAATTTTATTATTTTTTGGACATTTAAACCATCTTTAAGTTGCAGTTATTAATATACAGCAAAAAAAAAACGGCAAACAAAAGTTTGCCATTTTAACAAACGTGATTTAATCTTGTTTGTTTTATGGGAATCCCACTTAAATTTTTATTTTATTCTGTTTTTAGTATTTTTATTGTTATAGCGGCAACAAAAATACATCATTTGTGAATTTTAACTATCTAGCTGTCACGGCTCATGAGATACAGCCTAATGACACACGGACAGTGTAGTCTTAGTAATATCCCGTTTTTACCTATTAAGTACGGGACCCTAAAAATGTTCAAACTAATTTTGAAGTACCAGGAACAATTTACGTGAGTTCCTATCACAATAAATAGAAAGACAAAGGCGTTAACTGACAAGGCAAGCCTTTCCTAAACGTAAAATATCTTCTTAGACACTGTCTCCCTTTCAAGTTTTTAATAACTTTTCAGCGGCTTAGTTTCCTCAATTGCTTCAGGGGTAAATGCTGGCCTAGACGTAATTCAAGGTTTTTTATTAGTTTGAGCTTTATTGCTGTTTGAGATAGTCTTCTTAATCGATAGTTAGGGCTTAGAGATAAAATAGAAGATGTCTCGAGTGGGTACTTATTCACTTATGATTTGGTAAATTTACATTATTTTTATTCCTGCTGTAATACAGGCTTTTAAGATCTCTTAGTGCTGTTTACTTTTGTTTTTTTTTTCAGAATTAGTATGCAGCACTATGTGTTGGTAGCTACGTAATATTTTTACAAGCTTTTATTTATTTTCACCTGTCCCGATGTTCGTTTCGATTCTGGACGAGCTAAACATCAAACAGAGGTTATCGTGGACTGTGCAAGTACGAATCCTCAAATATTTTGGTCACGTTGTTCGCAACAAACACTCCATGGAGCGACTAGTTGTCCAGGGACAAGTGGAGGGGAAGCGGTCACGCGGACGCTCACCCACGCCTTGGACAGACCTTATCAGAGCGGCAACACTACCATCCATAGACCAGAGTTCTCGAGACGCCGTAAACCGTGACAAGTGGAGACGCATCGCGGAAGCCACACTCACCAACGAAAATGCAATATCGTCAACCACGACCACTCTGACAACAGTGAACGACTAAGGAGAGAGTCACGATGTTTGTCTATCATCAAATCTTGCAAATTAAATTTGACCGACTTCCCGGTTACCGATTAAGCTGAAATTTTGCATGCATGTGTAAATCAAATGACAATGTAAAATTATTATGACAAGGAGCTGCTTTGATAATGGAACCGGAAGATGGCTATAGGCACTTGTTAGTTAAACGACACCTCCCCATTGTGTTTGGGCTCGTATGATTCGTCTTGACGAGTATTAATTATATAGGTATACCGAGCTATAAAAGCTTGCTATGAAAAACATATTTTCATTAAAAGCTTGTTATTATTCGCAAATGAATTCCTAGTGAATATTGTGATGTGAAATGGTGTAGTTTCATATTTCAAGTATAGACATCGCGCCTCTTTCATGATGTGAAACCACTGAAAAAGGCGCAATCTCTGTTAAATGGAGCTGAGAATTTTATTGTCGTATTGACTACCTTAGTGAAAAAAATATTCTGAGAAAATCTCTCTTGATCTTTTTGCTGCCAAATAGTGCATCAACATTCCAGTGTGCATAAACATTCCACTGTGTTAATGTATACACCAAAAATAAAAATAAAAACTACACAAGAAACTTTGACTGGCCTGTTGGTCTAGTGGTTAGTGACCCTGACTGCTATGCCGGAGGACGTGGGTTCGATTCCCACCCAGGACAAATGTTTGTGTGATGAGCATAATCATTTGTTCTGTGTCTGGGTGTAATTTATCTATATTATGTATGTATTTAGAAATATATCAGTATGTTTATCAGTTGTCTAGTACCCATAACACAAGCTCTGCTTAGCTTGGGACTAGACGGCATTGTGTGATAGTTGTGGAATATTATTATTATTATTATATTATTATTATATTAACTTAAAATTAATAGGGTGTCACAATGGGCGGTTTTATCGCTGAAAGCGATTTTTATAGACAACCTTTGGATGGATTTGACCGAGGAGGAGTAAAAGATACGCAGGTAGTTTGTGGTTTACTATTTACATATATACGATACATAAACTAATAAATTAAATATTGTGTATCAAAAACCAAATACTTAGAAATTGTTTGATTAATTAAATTTGACACTGAAAAAAATATGAAATTAAATGATAAATTCGCTTTAATTTGATGGAACACCTATCAATGGATGTTTATATACCTACTTAATACCCAACAATTGTTAACTACACTATAATATTATAAAGAGGTAAAGTTCCAGGAGGGGCCCAGCTGGGTCGAAGCCTACTGGGGCCAGGGCTATCCGAAAGGAAGCTCGAGCCCCGGTATGAAGGCTAGAAGGAACGGGTGGGATTTTAGTCAGTAAGAGTCTCACACTATCTCCCGCTCCACCCAAGAGCGGAAGTTGTCATTTTATGATTTTTGTCCACCATAAAAAAAGAGGTTAAAGTTTGTTTTTTTTGGTTTGTACGAGGTAATCTCTGAAAGCACCTGCTAAAAATTTGCAAAAATTTTTTCACCGATAGAATGCTGCTTTATTCCTGAGTGACATAGGCTATATACTCGTATTATGTATGCGAGTTAAATCTAGTATCTAATAAGATTATTCAAAAAAGTTACTTTGGCTCTAGAATACAAAAGATAACTGAAGGAACTCAGGTAGATTTTAAATCAGTAAAAGTTTAACACACCTTCCCGCTTTTAACACAGAGCTCCATTTTATGATTTTATATCTCAAATGCCAACTTTCCTCTGGTAATATAAAATATCTCCTAAAAATAATCAATACATAAAAGATATTTATGTTTACGCCAAGAACCATATAGTCTGTCTCCAATTTCCTCACAGCATTTTAGAATACCTGAAGAGTCTTGTTACTAAGGTCTTAAAAGCGGATCGCAGGCTTCCCAAAAAAGGTTTTAGTGCTGCAGAGTGCACTGCAGCAGGTATGCAGATCAGTACTAAAAGATTTACAGATAGATACGAGTAGTTACGATGGGAACACGATTGAGTGTAGCTTTACCTTTACCGGTTTGAAATGGTTAGTCAGGAAAGTGGTCTCTTTTCGTATAGTAAATTACGCCTACAACTTTGTTCACGTGTATTTCGAATTGTTGTGTTGGCCTTTTCCGCTATTGTACTATCGCTTGCTTCGCATAGACTTCGTAATATTTACAACCTTCAATTTAAATTTTTCTATTTTTGTAGGAAAATCTGATGAAATAAAATATGATATTTTTTTAAAGCTCATAGACAAAAGTGTTATACAAATAACCCTGTATATTGGAATTGCTTCTGTTTCTTCCGAAGTAAACAAAACAATGACTTATTTTTTGGACTAGCTATTTTAGGATCTACTAATGTTAGAGTTATGTCAGTATTACCGTCCTTCGTCTATAGTGATAACTCAAATTGGACGTATTCAAGATACGGCCTTGTTCCATGCGGGTGTTGATGTATGTGAGACATACAAGACCTCTGTGGTGACAATTGGAGGAGGCATATCAGACTGCACGTTGAGCACTCCGGATTCGAACCAAAATTTAGGCTAAGGCAAAACATGTGTGTATATTTTATTTAATATTTTTTTTGGATTTTAGTTTAATTGTTATTGACTAATTGTAATTTACGGTCTTTTTATTGATGACATTGATGTAATTTTGTATTATTTGTAATGTGTATAATTTTTTATTTCATATTTTTGTTTGAATTTATATTGAATTTCTAGATAGCTTATCAGACAAACATTTGTCCTGGGTGGGAATCGGACCCATGACTTCCAGCATAGCAGTCAGGGCCATTGAACACCAGACCAACATCATCACCATCAGCCTTTTTAATGTTCCCACTGCTGGGACTCAGGCCTTCTCTCTAGGAGAGGGAATGGGCCGTAATCCACCACGCGGGCCCAGTGCGGGTGAATTTTTGGTTCTAGGACATGTAAGACCAACAGGTCTAAGGCTTTATTAGCAATGTAATGCAAGGTTTCGTCACTATAATTTCCATCAACGCCAGTCATTGGTATAATTATAATATAATAGGTAGTTGATCAATTGTTTGTGACAGGCAATTTCATATTGAAATATGACGAGCGACTGAAAGTGGGCGAGTGAGGATGATTAATATTTTTTACCAATTTTACTAGTACAGTACAATGAAATTCTAAGTCCGCAAAATTACGGATGTCTTTAAAAAAAAAGATATTTCCGGTTTTTTTTTTTAAAGATTCCTTTCATCTGTGTTCTATTTTCGGGTTATTGAATTTTTCTACTTAGATTTTAATAAAAACCTTGCCTCATACTAAGGAATCCTTCTGTATCGTATTCTTTCGAAAATTGTAATGTTGAAATATTGTAAAAATAAACCTTTTTTTTTAAACTCACCATAGAGTTTCTTGCCGGATCTTTTTCATAAGACACGACCTTATGGTGTCGTACACTAACCTTTGATGTTTTATAAGTAGGCACTAAATCATCTTAAATCTGTATTCAAATGTGAAATTAAAACAAGCTTTTTATGAAAATCATATTTTCATTGCTAACTTTTATAGCTGGGTATACCTATACAATTAAAACTCGTCAAGACGTATCATACGAGCCCAAACTCGATGGGGTTGTGTTGTTTAACTACAAAGTTCATGTAGCCACTAGCCACCTTCCAGTACCATCATCTCAAGCATCAGTTTCAGCTCAATCGGTAAACGCGAAGTCGGTCAAATTTAATTGACAAGATTTGATGACAGACAAACATCGGGACAGGTGAAACTAAATAAAACCTTGTAAAAAAATATATTTTTGAATTTTGAAATAAATATATTCTGATACATGAACACCTGATCCGGTAGGTTAGGTATATATCTGTACTCTGAAAAAGGTATACTAGGTATATTTCACACAAAACATTCACTTCAATCACTATATTTCATGCTTTTATTAGTCAGTACCTACTGTAAAATAAAATAAATAAATAATAAATCACATAAATATTGTAAAGGGTATCTCTATCTGTCTGTCTGTTACCTCTTTACGTTTTCAGAGCCAAATGGAATTGGATAAAACTTTGTGCACGGATAGATAATGTAATAACACATACGATACTTTCTATATATCCCTAGAGTATGTTCCTTTGGGATAATGTTCTACAGTTACACAGTTAGTTCTACAGTTTTTTTTCAATATTGATTATAATTATTGATTGTTAATTTTTATTTATTGAATATTGATTATGTTATTGATTATTGACTATTATTTATTAATTTTTATATTATTAATTATTTAGTGTTTATTGCTCTGGATTTACTTTGTGTTTACTGCTCTGGATTTACGTGGTGTTTATTTAATGGATTATTTCTGAATGTTATAAATTAATTAATGTAAGACAAAATTCACACACAATGCAAATTGTTATATGAATAAATAAATGAAATGAAATGAAAATGAAGTTACACAAGTGAAACCGCTGCTGAAAGCTAGCAAACTATTATATAAAAATTATATTAAAGTAAACAAACACCACACCGCATTCTTGCTTATCAAAACATCCTTAATAACAGCCTATGAATATTACAAAACCCAATGAATATTTATTCGTAATAATTTCACTACGAAATGGTAATTGCCAAGGTCCTAAGTAAACAGATTCCTATTTTGATTACACGACTGTTTTAGCAAATAAAGTCTGATAACAAAATGTGTAACTGGATTTTACGCTTTCAGTGTACCTACTACAGATGTTTTTGGAGGTATTTTTTTTACTGAAAGTCGAGGTTTAATTTTTACTAGAAACACGCCCTTTTTTCCTATTAACACTAAAACCTAAATAAATACATAACGAACATAAATAAAATACAAAAACACAAAGTACACTCAGGCGTCGAAGTACTCCTCCACATTGCTGTCATCCGGGAATGTGCCCAGAAGACTAGCAGCATTACCACGTTGGATGGCCTTTATACCCTTTTTTTGTTTTTTTCGGTGGGAGAAAATCATCCTATGACAACCCCCCCCCAACTCTTGGGTGGAGCGGGAGATAGTGTCTCTCTTACTGACTAAAAACCCCACTCCGTTCTTTCTAGCTTGTTCACTCTAGTTCCTTTCCGATAACCCTGGCCCCAGTAGGCTTCGACCCAGCTGTTGCTGACAACTCCTTGAAGTGCGCGGGAACAGTGCGCGCCGTCGACGTCTTGAGCTCGGTCCGGACAGTTACCGGACGGTTGGACAGCGAGCTACCCATGGCTCATGTGTAAAAAACACATGATTTTTCACATTTTCTAGCAATGAAAAATAGTTCATTATTATTTTTTCAGATATAGATAGAGATATTTCTATAATGACGATAATTTATTTGACCTTTTGACACATAGAAACAAAGAGAAAATATATCAACAAATACTACCTACCAGTTAGTGACAAAAATATTACTAATATGTTCCCAATTAATAAATAAGTATCCCTGATCAACTAACTAGAGTGTAACATTAGTACCTACATGAGGTAATTACTTTGGTATTCAGACACCTAAAATTATAGGTAATATCGGACTGTGTTGTAACAACAAGTATCACTATAATTTTCTGTAATATTAGAATGTTATATTAGGTTACTTTAAAAAATATTGAACAGCAATCCTTACTAATATTATAAAAGCGAAAGTTAGTTTGTTTGTTACGTCTTCACGCCTAAATGGCAAAACCGATTTTGATGAAACTTGGTACACGGATAGACTGTGTTCTGGAATAGGACATAGGATAGTTTTTATCCCGGAAGTATGTTCTCTTAGGATAATTTCTGCTATCACGCGGGCGAAACCGCTGGGAGCAGCTAATAGACTATATTTTGTGTACGCGAGCGCAGCCGAGGGCAAAAGCTAGTTTCGGTTAAACTGCAAAATGTTAAGAATTTCGCAAAAAATCTCATTCTAAACCTCTTAAGCTATGCAATTTCGTAGCTCGGCTATAAAACCTTAGTAAAAACGGTTCTTTACCCAGGTTGCCTTTCGAATAATCTCAGTTGCAAGTCCTGAGACAAACAGCCCATTCTTCGGAGAGTATAATGAGAGCGCCTAAGAGATTATGCTGCTTGGGAGCAGCGACTTCGCTAGACGCAGTCTTCAATATTTGAGCTAGACCTAGCTAGGTATAAGTACGTGGATAACTCTTTACTGCATACTTAGGGTAGGGTTTACCAAGAGCAATGGTTTGTCATTGTTTATATTAATAATAATAATAATAATATTCCACAACTATCACACAACGCCGTCTAGTCCCAAGCTAAGCAGAGCTTGTGTTATGGGTACTAGACAACTGATAAACATACTTATATATTTCTACAGACACAGAACAAATGATTATGCTCATCACACAAACATTTGTCCTGAGTGGGAATCGAACCCACGACCTCCGGCATAGCAGTCAGGATCACTAACCACTAGACCAACAGGCCAGTCAATAGAAACTGTAGTTTAAAGAAAATGTTTATCCAATGTTTAGCCGACTTCTAAAAAAAGAGGAGGTTCTCAAACGGATGTTTGTATTTTTTGCGTTTGTTCGCGCATAACTTCGTCGCTTGCCAAGTGATTTGAAAATTATTTTTTTTTGTTGGAAAGTGTATAAATACTTCCTAAATGGTCCCAAAGTCACCAAGTTGGGATCTGAAGATGGAATCTTGGCGAAATCGAGGAAACTCCTCAAATTCAATTCAATTTTTTAGTGAAGTCGGTTATTTATAAAAAAGTTTTATCATTTTTGCTGTTGCACCATCTCGTAGAACTTTAATTTATCAAATAACTTCGTTCTTAGGGTTTCGTATCTCAATAGGAAAACGGAACCCTTATAGGATCACTTTATTGTCCGTCTATCTGTCTATTTGCCTGTCAAGACTCTTTATCTCGGGAATGCGTGGTGAATATCGAGTTGAAATTATTACCATATACTCAAGTCTGCGGACTATTGAAGCTGTCAAAAAATAAAATCTTCAGAGTTTGCGAAAAAAAAAACGATGCGGTCGTTTATGTCGCAAAAAATGTGTATTTTGACACTCTCGAGACAAACAAAATTCATAGGGTACTTCCCGTTGACCTAGAATCCTGAAATTTGGCATAAAGCAAAGTCTCATAGCATAAGTATATAGGAAAAAATCTGAAAAAAAAAACTTTTTTAGATTCGTAACTTGAACTGTTTTCATAGGTAAGTTTTTACGGAACCCCCAGTGCGCTAGTGTTTCTCGTGCTTGCCCAGTTTTATATAGTATTGATAGACTCGTGCTAGACCACTATCTAATCTAATGGTAAACGACGTTGTGGTCGACGATGTTCATTGTGCGGACCTACAGCTAGAGCGTGGATTTCCTGATAACTACAACCTAGGGGCTTTTAAGTCAAGAGTGAGTAGATTACTTCTAGGTAAGCGTGATCCATCTTCAGCCACATCATCGCTTACCATCATAAGAGATCGTGGTCAAACGCTCCATATTTCATAGTACTAATACATAGGTATAATAAATCTGAAAAAGTTTTTAGTTGTGCGCGCATAACGTAAAATGTACGAAATCGATGTAGATAACTTTTATACATTAAAATAGTGTGTAACTTGATATATTATTTTGGAAGTGACTGCTAGGCGGCACAAAGTTCGCTGGGTGAGAAAAAAAAAAACTCAACATGGATGCTTTAAACTATGAAGCTTCAACTCGACGAGTGTATCATTACAAATGATTTTCAATTATCTGATTTAACCTAAACTGTAGACTTTAATCGATTTAAAAAAATAGCCATAGTTCAGAAACGCATGGAGCGTGTTAGGGGAGGCACGGCGAAAGCCTCCCCTATTTCGTCTATTTTAATTGAAATAAAATGATGTCAGATAAACATCACAAATTAATTAAATTGCACAAACATGAAATTACTAAAATTGCTTTGCTTTAATTTATTAAACCCCAAGCGAACGCCGGCGTTCGCTCTCTCATTATATTTTTATTGTGTCTCTAATTACGGTATTCGAAATATTAGTTAGTCAACGATAATCAAAGAAATTGCATAAGATTAAAATATTCAACAATATTTTATGATAGCATCATCTTCCTGCCCTTATCCCGTTTTATTTGGGGTCGGCGCAACACGTTTTTTTCTTCCATTCTGCCCTGTCGCTCGTCACGCTATCACTAACTCCCTTTTCATTCATATCCCTTCTCACACAATCCATCCATCTTTTCTTTGGTCTCCCTCTCCCACTCCATCCATCCACATGTAAATTCATAACTCTTTTAGCAACATGCGTTTCATCTCTCCTTTTTACATGACCATACCAAGACAAACGATTCCCTTTCAACTTTTCAGTCACCGGCGCCACTTTCAAACTTCCCCTAATATACTCATTTCTCACTTTATCCATTCTCGTCACACCACACATCCAATCAATCCATCCAATTTTATCATAGCATTTAAACTATATAAAAAGTTCAGTCCAAAATTCTAACCACACTATTAAAACAAGTTTCAGTCCCAACCCAAAAAAGAACCCCATCAGCATTCCATTTGATATTCATACAAATATAAAATAGACACAATACTAAAGCCAAATAGCTTAAATATTCTACAATATTACCGTACTAAACGAAAATTGTATTCACAAACTCATGTAGTCATGCGAAATGGTCGCAATAATAAACTCAAAGACTCGAGCCTAAAAATATATGGGACATTACTACAGTAAAGAAAAAATGTGTACCTAACTGGAACCACGCATACGTTCAGATTCATATAAGTACCTCATATAGGACTAGCTTTTGGCTGCGGCTTCGCCCACGTACATATCAAATAGCCTATGCTACTCAGGAATAAAGCAGGATTCTCTCGGTGAAAAAATTTTTGCAACCGGACCAGCCCCCCTAGCCAAAGTACAACCGTTTTGTTTGCGTCGAACGCTTCGAGTTG
Organism: Mythimna lalbum; assembly: GCA_949319445.1. NCBI lineage: Eukaryota > Metazoa > Arthropoda > Insecta > Lepidoptera > Noctuidae > Mythimna > Mythimna lalbum. The sequence goes on from OX439360.1 coordinate 18,046,007, forward strand.
ACCTTGCCGCCAATTCTTTGGTTCTGACCACGTGACTGTACGTTGAGAGGACGTCATTCCCGTACATTTGAAGTTTTCTACTAGCGTTAACTATTGCAGATTAGCAACTTGGCTAGGGGTACAGTACTTCCAGAGATTATCTTACAAACAAAAAACATATAGATGGCCGGTTTTTAATGGTCCAACCTTTTTATTTGGCTATGGAATATCGAAAATAATCAGCGATTTAAAAAAAAACTATGTTCTTCAAAAATCTATACTTCAGAAATTGATATAAATAACGTGAAATCAAATAAATAATAATAATATTCCACAACCATCACGCAACGCCGTCTAGTCCCAAGCTAAGCAGAGCTTGTGTTATGGGTACTAGACAACTGATAAACATACTTATATATTTCTAAATACATACATATTATAGAATAAGTAAAAACTCGATACAGCTGAGAAACACACACATTATACCCATATTGTGTGTTGTGTGGTTCCATGCATGAATTGACTGTACTACATCTGTACATTAATTTGATAGTAAACGAAGATTGAACGAGAATTGTTGAATACCATCAAAATCATAACCTAAAAAACCGAAGCTAAAAAATGTATAGGACGACATTACAACAGTACTTAAAGAAAAATATGTAGTTGACTGAAGGCACGCATACGTTTGGATTCATAAAGGTACCATAAACAGGCTGGCCGGTTTATTGTAGTTCAAAGTTTTTTTTTTAGCTAGAGAGCATCGTAAGTAATCGTTTAAAAAAAACATTACTTCTACAAAAATGTTCAAAAGTTGTATTTAAAAAAATGTAATAAATTTTTTTCCGCGAGTTTTTGAGTTATGTTTCAAACTATTTGACCCAATCAAATGAAATATGGTACGTACAGAAGTACTGCAGTCATGCCGTTTCCATACAATTATGTACTTGTGTGTATTTCTAACCTCTACCTTATTGTTATTTAATTTTACGAAAAAAAAAAACAAAACTTCTGAACAGTTGATTTCTCAGAACTAATGTTCTTCCTAAGCAATTACTTAGAAAAATCTTCGGCTAAAAAAAAAATAGACCACTATAAATAGGCTACCCCGTATACTGTACAAATCCAAATATATGGGTGATTTCAATAAGATACATTTTTTTGTTTTCTGTAGTAATTACCCATACAACATTATTACAAGCTTTTATTTAGTTTTACCTATCCCGATGTTTGTCTGTAATCAAATCTTGCAATTTTAAATTGATCTACTTTCCGGTTACCGATTGAGCTGAAATTTTGCTTACATGTGTGAATCAGATAACAATGCAAAATTATTATGACATGGAGCTGATCTGACGATGGAACCGGAAGGTGGTCATAGGAACTTAAGATAACCATATCGTTTGAATGATTTTTGGAATACTCTTAATGACTACTATTTATATGTAGTTATATACCGCGCTATAAAAGCTAGCTATGAAAACATGTTTTTCATTGAAAACTTGTTTTTAGTTTATGCGAAACCTGAATATAGATCAGAATCAGTAATTGAATGGATTTCAATAACTTTTACACCATATTTATTTTTAAGGTTACAAGTTGGAGACCACTGATACTAAGTACAATACAGGTCATGGCAGGTCATAGCGGGGATTAGACGCTTGCAAACAGCTGGGTGCAAAAACAAACCCTCAGTCACCCGGATGGCCCGGTGACTACGTATTTTTGCTGACATAACCAGTTTATAACTTTGTGATTTTAACTGTTTACAGTTATGATATTTTGTACATAGAATCTTTACATAAAAATACAAGACAGGTGTTTCGGGTTTCGCATATAATAAAACTACTGTAGTATATTTTAAGGCACAGGTCTTTAGGTTTATGATTTCAATCGTTTCGCATAAGTTGGTGAATTTTCGTAAAATAGCTAAAAAAACACTGTAAACGGGCTACCATATGTAGGTAGGTAGATACCTTCTATACAGTATTTTTTTTGTGTTGAGCAAGACTGAGAGTCAGACTTTTACTGACTAAACCTAGTTCTATTCCTTCAGTTGCCTTTTGCGTAACTGTAATCTAAACTTTTTGAGGAATCGTAGCCAACTAGGAACCCTTATAGTTTCGCCATGTCCGTCCGCGGATAATCAGTGACCGTTAGCACTAGAAAGCTGAAATTCGGTACCAATATGTACATCAATCACGCCAACAAAGTGGTAAAATTACAAGTGGAAAAAAATGTTTTATGAGGGTTAAAACCCACTTGTATTCCTTTAGTTGCTCTTTGTGTTCAAAGCCACGGTAACTCGTTCGAACAATCCAACACCCCACATAAACAAGGAATGGTTTTACGAGTTTCCCCCTTACTTAGACTATAAGCTAAATTCAACTAGTAGTAACTTTGATTACCCCACGCAGTAACATTGACAGTATATTCTATGTAGGTAATTTTCTTAAGTCCACTTATCCTAGACTCACCCTTCACTTATCCTCGACTCATCCTCGACACATCTTCAACACATCCTCGACACATCCTCAACACATCCTCGACACATACTCGACACAACTCCGACACATCCTCGACTAATCCTCGACACATCCTCAACTCATCCTCGAATCAATCGGATATCAACACAATTAAGTAAGTGGAGTGCCGAACGTTTTCTTTAAAAAATTAAACAGAATACTGTATCAATAGGTTGGTTGTTAAAATATGGTTCGTTTAGAATGTCGTGAGTTCAATATCCAGTCGTTGCACTATGGTTGTACTCTTGGCACGGATGTAGCATAGTATGTGTGGGCAAAAATAGTAATAGTATCGCACTTTAGTAGTAACATTTGGTCGCACGAAAACCACCTTTATTGAATACGACATAAAGGCGTTGTTGATATAAATGTGCTACCCTAACTAGCTCACATCAACCACTTTTTTTAAAAGAGTAACCATAGAGTTTCTTGCCGGTTCTTCTCCATAGGAAACATCCAATTTGGAACCGTGCATTAGCTTCTGACGTTTTATAAGTGCCCATGTAAGCCTATGTGAAATAAAAATATTAGATTTTTTTTTTTTTTTTTAATTTTGGATGGAAGTCGAAAAACAGCACTAGTCTTCTATATCATAATCTTTATAAAAATAGATTACCTATACTGGTTATGTTTAATCAATATATCAATCAAAACTGTTTCAGACTAGCTTTTGCAAGCGGTTTCTCCTGCCATACATAAAATATAGCCTGTGTCACTTAGGAATAAAGCAGCTTTCTATTAGTGCTAAATTTTTTGCAATCGGACCAGTAGTTTCAGAGATTACCTCTAACAAACAAAAAAAAAAAAACAAAGAAACCAAAAAACAAATTTCACCTCTTTCGCTTGGAGTTTAATGAATTAAAAAAGAGCCGTTTTGGTTATGTTAACCGATGAAACATTTTTAACCGATGTATTAGCGTTATGTAATCAGTAATCATTTTCAGCCGCTAAATGTAACAAAAGACTTAAAGAGCCTTCCTTTCGTTATTGACGTAATACGTAACGTTAATATATATTAGTGAACAGAATATATTTGTATAATTAATTACATTTATTTATGTTGATTCACATTGTACATTGGATCCTACCCTCGAATATGTTCTCTCTCTACTCAAAGGTTGGGGTGAGAGAATACGCATTGTTGAGTTAAGCTCACCTTTATAAATGAATTGTTAAATCACAATCAAGAATTATTACCAACAACAATATTTATTTAATACTTTTATAGAAATGAGTTAAGTATACCAAAATGATCAGAAAAAAAATGCTCTCTCGTTTTGTAAAAACGGATCTAAGCTATCTCTAAAAATAAGGAAGTTACTTTGTGTAAAAACGTTCATCTGACACCAAAAAAACTATACAAGTCCAATTATATCCTTTTAAACGAATGTTGTTTTGTGTTTTTAATCTCAATTATAACTACTTTTATGATACAATTTATTCAAAAATATATTAAAACATTATTCGTTTATACGCGTAATGTTCGATGGTCGTTGGGGACGAAAGGTTCTGGAGTGGCAATCACGTATCGGAAGAAGGCCTCCATCAAGGTGGACCGATGACCTAGTCAGGGTCGCGGGAATCCGATTGATGCGTGATGCAGAGGACCGGTCGTTGTGGCGACGCTTGGGGGAGGTCTATGTCCAACAGTGGACGTCTTTCAGCTGATATGATGATGATGATGATGATGATGCATAATGTTATATTGTAGCGACATCTATGACGCCACATAAGAACTACAAACCAAATACGAAATCCTAGATCGCGCAATCAAAGTTCTCCGCGCGATTTGAACATACGAGTATACATATATATAATTATTATTTAAGTACCATCACTAATATAATAATATAATATAATATTCCACAACTATCACACAACGTCACCTAGTCCCAAGCTAAGCAGAGCTTGTGTTATGGGTACTAGACAACTGTTAAACATACTTATATATTTCTAAATACATACATACTTATTATAGATAAATTACACCCAGACACAGATCAAATGATCATGCTCATCACACAGACATTTGTCCTGGGTGGGAATCGAACCCACGACCTCCGGCATAGCAGTCAGGGTCACTAACCACTAGACCACCAGGCCACTGAAATTATATTACTTATATTGCGTTCCAAAACCAGTTTTACGTCCGTTGCGTCACAACCGCAGGTTCAGTTGAAAACCAGCGTCAGGCACTAGTTGTCTGGCATTTGGCAACTGGACCTATTTTGATGCAGCCATGAGGCACACAACAACCTTATTTTTTATCTTTATTATTTTTATTTCTTTTTTTGGTTCTTGTATTTGTGTGGGCCTTGCGCTGTACTGAATAAATTATTTTTCTTTCTTTCTTTTCTTTCTTTCTATACGACAGCCCAACATCATCTAATTCATCATATAATCCTTCCTCTCGTCATACAAAACGGATAAAACAAGCTGTTTCCAATCACTAGTCTAATCTTACAGCTATAGTTAGCTTAAAGCTCCCCGTAGTTTAAATGTCGTTAGTAAACTTCGGTTCAAGACTTCAAAGGGACTTATAAAAGACTTAATCTTGGATAAATTCGGCTTTAGAAACTGCTAAATTCTATTTGATATGATACGATGATTGGCTGTGTTAAAATAGGTGATTGTGAATATTAATAATATTCCATACTTTTACACAGCGTCTTCTAATCCCAAACTAAGCAGATCGACAATTGATAAACATACTTGTATATTTGTAAATTCAAAAATCATCATCATTTCAGCCGAACGACGTACACTGTTGGACACATCCTCCCCCAAGCGTCGCCACAACGACCGGTCCTGTGCGTCACGCATCCATCAGATTCCCGCGACCTTGAACAGGTCATCAAATACATAAATATTATTGATTAATTACATCCAGACAAAGAAAAAAATATCGAGCTCATCACAGATATTTGTCTTAGATGCGAAAGGAATCTATGACCTCTGACATAGCAGTCAGGGAAACTAACCACTAGACCAAAAGGTTAGTCAAAATTATGATTAATTAAAAGATATCCAGCGTCTGCTAAGTAAAAAAAGAAATACATGTTGTTTATTTGTTGGAAAAAAGTCCATAAAATTTACATTTTTTTTTTGTTAATTAATTGTTTTCATAGTCTGAAAATCTATTCGGATTATTACTATTTTAATGAAACCGGGTTCAGGCACATAGATTGCATGGTTTAAAAGTCTATAAGAGAATTAGGTAAAAACAATTTTTATGTTTTATATACTAGAATTATGGAAATCACAATAGGTAACACATGTTCAAAGGTTTTTATCATAATATCGCGATTATTTTCAGTTCAAAAACCTGACCAACTTTGTCATTGCAAATTAAAATACTAATTTCTTACCTAAATTTACTTTTCCAGTTTCTGTAACCACGTTTTAACGATAGACATCATAATCCTCTTTTTTTGACTCACTTCTAATCGGATGAAAAACATTTTCCTTAAGATTACTTCACTTAAATACATCGACGACTATAATAAGTATCACAAAATACATTTTTTCCTACATTTCAATATCATTTTATATCTCAGAATATTTTCCTCTCTATGTAATTTTCTTGAGAACAATCACTGTCACTGCATCAAATCAGAATCGCGCTGTCGAAAATAATAAGAATCGTTCCGAGACTGAATCGAACGCAGAGATATTGACACTGTAATGTGAATTGTCACGAGAGACAATTGAAGAACATCTCTGCGACCGAGAGGCGCAGTTTTGATAATAGAATATTTTGATATTTAGGTTTCAGTACTAATAATATTTTTTTATGACACAAGATAAGCAAATTAGAACGTTTTTAAGTTTTAAGTAACCAGAAGTAAAAAATATTTTACCGTCAAGTTTAATTGATCTGTTAATAAAGGCATAAATATCCTCGAAAAAAATTCCGACACAATATTACTATATAAGAAGGAAAAAAAAGTCTTTAAGAATAATTGCGAGAAAAGATCTCCATAATTTTATGAAACAACATCAAAACCTTGTTTAAGATCTTAACAAAATTTTAAACTAGCAAAATTAATTGAAGGCTTTCAGAGAATCGTAAAAGAAAATTTTCGTCCATAAAGACGTTAAGCGCTGCCATTAACTAATCATACTTATCATTAAAAAGTATCCATACCATTTTTCCGAACCATCAAACAAGTTTATCAGCAACCACGTAACTCCTGGTATACAACACACACATCATTTGAGTACTACACCAAATAATTCACACATTCGTTTCAAACTATGACACCAAATAAAACACATACACCGAAAAATTAACAGTAGACTGCTACGCGTAGTAGCTGCTACGTGAGCTACGCGGGGCCGGCGCTACGAAACTGCCGCTACGGCGGTACGAAGTTAGCCGAAGGTCGGCGGAAAGAGCCGAGCTTTCGCAGGGGGAGCCGAGGCGAATTTCGCTCAGTCTTTCATATTTTATATCGGTTGGGACGAGGCGGAATTACAGAGTTTGCTCGGGTAGGTTTTTATAGCGAAACGGAACCATAGCGGCTGCCTGCCATTCTATTTCGTAGGTATTTTTTCGACTCGTGAGCTGTGCGCGAATTTTTCTACATTGTTTGCCTTGCCCTTAGACAACTTGTGATTTTAATAGTGTGACGTCAGCACAAAGGCTCCATTGAAGCTAATATGAATTGGCGTGTTTGATGTTATTGTAACGACTGGGAATTATTCAGAGGGAAATTCAATTTTAATGACCTTTTTGGTAAAGTTATTGTGTTGAACGTAGTTCCTTGCGTGTTAGTATCGCGATTTCGCTCTTAGTTGAAAGTCCTTTGAAGTTCGGAGCTCAAGTTCGGATTAAATTATTTACGTGTAACATGTGTGTATTTGAACATCTATGTACATAGCTAGCATGAGATACTCCCATGGTTTATTCGGTGGTTGTTACGCCTCTAGGGAAATACCACCATGGTCTTTATGTATGTCGAGCGAATTGGCGTAATTGTTACATTTAATTTCTCGATACGCATTGACCTTTTTTAGGGCCATATTTTGGAGCTGAACAGTAATAATACAGGTGTATTTCAGCTTCTGTGTGCGTTTTTGCCCGCTTGAAATTAGAAAATTATCCCAAAGGAATATAATTCCGGATCAAAAGTCCTATTCCAGGACATGTCTTACTCGTGCGCTAAACATCCAAACTCGTATAAACATACAAAATGAAAGAAAGAAAATAGATTTTAAATCCGGATGTGTCACCATTGTGTGAACCGCCTGAAGCTTGGACGAAGCACCGCTGTATCCTCATAGAGGCCATCAGCGATGGCATCAGACCATGATCTAAAGAGGAATGGCAGGTGGTCGACTCCTTCTGCGAAGTAGGAATGCTAGCAAATGAGACGATTTCACGCCCTAGTAGCCACGACCCCAACCCCGACTACCAGTAACGGTAGACGCAAGCTTGCGGACATCCAGCAAAGGGAAGGCGTCCGGCCATTCGGTAATCGTCAGGACCGAGCCCAAGTCATTGACAGCGCATAGTGATTCAAGCATTCCTCAAAAAGGTGTTAGTAAACCATAGTCCAAGCCTACCAGGGCTGATGCCCGCTCGGTCGTGGGCATTATCTGAAAAGGTAACTTATGGTTTTGGAACTCAAAGAGCAACTGAAGGATACAGGTGTGCTATTAGTTTGTAAAATCTGATAAACCCTCATGCTCAACTCTGAGCTGAGGAAGAAGTCATTGGGTGACTCCCCATTTTAAAAAAAAGTCACAGGAAGAAGCTTGTTTGTAATAACATCATCAACATTTCTAATGCAACCCACATCAATCGGTCCTGTACTATGGGATGGCAGGACAATTGAAGAAACACAAGTGCATTCATGCTTGTGCATGAAGAATTCATTTCGGAGAGGGTGCGCAGTAATTATATGACTTGATTCCATCATCACCTTACATTGTTGACACTTTGACGGTCCGGACTAAGCGTTTTGCCTAGTCGTTTATACCGCGTACATCGGACGACTGGAACGAGTTATCTGCAGATTTTCTCGTCTTCCTATAATTTAGTGCGCTTCACCATCTACATCACAATCATCTCGACTTATTATCAGGTGGGATTGTAGTCAAGCAATATTTTTTGTCAATTATAAAAAAGAAGGAAAATGTTATAGCAATAGATACGTTTGTAAAAAACACAGTAGTAGCATAAAACACGATTTTGCAAAAGATAAACTTATCCAGAGACAGAAAAACAATCATTCCAAAGAACGAATCTTCAAGCTAGATATTTAAATTCAAATCCTGATAGTTTCCTGCAAACGAGACTAAAGACTGGAATAGATTCAACAAAGTGATTTGAGTGATTTGATTGGATTCAATCGATACCCATTTGCGGATAGTGATTTTCAGCCATTCGAATAGATAATTGGGATATTGTATGCTCACACAGTTTCGTTTAGAAGCGATTGGGTGAAGAGATGTGGCAATGTTCAGTTAAAAGCCAAACTAAACTCCTATTTCGACTTACTTTTTATAATTCTTTTGGGTACAATAGTGACTGGTCTACACTGTTCTTACATAATATCTACATCTACACTAATTATAAAGAGGTAAAGTTTTTTTTTGTTTTGTACTACTACTGGTCCGATTGCAAAATTTTTTTTCACCGATAGAAAGCTGTTTTATTCCTGAGTGACATAGTGGGCTATATTTTAGTAGCTGCTCCTAACGGCTTCGACCGCGTGATAGCAGAAAATTATCCCAAGGGAACACATTTTCGGGATAAAAATTATCCTATGTCTCATTCCAGGTCATGGTCTATCCGTGTACCAAGTTTCATCAAAATCGGTTTTGCCATTTAGGCGTGAAGACGTAACAAACAAACAAACAAACTCACTTTCGCTTTTATAATATTAGTAAAGATGTACGCGGGTGAAGCCGCGGGCAAAAGCTAGTGTGAAATAAAAATATTTGAAGTATTTCAATTTTAAATTCTGCAACTGGTTTTACCCGTTTTCAAATTGAAAATTTTCTCAAGGAAACATCGTGGGGTCTCCTGAAAGAAAACGCGGTTACCTGGAACGCAAGGCTAATTAGGAACATAGGAATGGGTTTTGAGTAAAAAGCTGACACGCCCTCTCGCTCTGCCCTAGAGAGGGAGTAATCATTGGATGTCTTCCCATCTAAAAAAAAATCTCAAGGAAACGTAAGTAATGTATGATTAATATACTCTTTATACTCATGTTTTACCAATAAACAAACAAATAAATGATTTATATTTGTGTTTATTATATACCATATGAAATTGAAGTGAGAGCAGTGGTGGCCGAGTGATAACGACCCCAATTTACGAGTTGTAGGTCGCGGGTTCAAACCCAGCCAGGCTCACTACTTTATGTAATTTATTTCATCACCACTGCTCTCAAAACGGTGAAGGGAAAAATCGTGAGAAAACCGGCATGTCTTAGAACTAAAAAATTTAACACTTGTGACATACACCAACCCACGCTGGGGCGCGTTGGTGATTATGCCCATTTCCTCTCCTAGAGAGGAGGCCTGAGTCCCAATAGCGGGAAAATTATAAAGCCGACTATGCTATGCTATGCTAGCGGTGGCCCAATGGTCCCGACTTACATGTTGTAGGACGCAGGTTCAAAAACAGCTTGGAGCCTTACTTTGCGTAAAAAAAAAGAGGGGATTGTATGTGCCATGTGCCCACATAGGATACTTTTTTACGTTCCATCATCATCTTCCTGCCCATGTCCCGTTTTATTTGGAGTCGGCGCAACACGTTTTTTTCTTCCATTCTGTCCTGTCACTCGTCACGTTATCACTAACTCCCTTTTCTTTCATATCACTTCTCACACAATCCATCCATCTTTTCTTTGGCCTCCCTCTCCTCCTCCATCCATCTACATGTAAACTCATATAACATCAACTGTTTTTATGTTTCATTGGAACAAATTTCAACTTTCACGCAGGCGTAGCCACTGGCAGCCGCTAGTTTAAGATAAAACAATTAACCTGTTTTATTGATTTGACTTTCCACAAGGTCAAAGGTCAGTCCGAAATCCTAACCACACTGTTAAAACATAATTATTTATTTAACGTGTTTTTGGGGCAACATGTTCCAGATAGCTTATATACGCTAACTCGTGAGTTTGTTTAGCCTGAAAACTCGCTGTTAAAATAATCTGTATTTTAGTTACATAATGAGTTACTTTCACTGGAAGGACGTCTACCATTCAAGGGGCGTCGTGTTGCCCAGTTAGTGGAATGTCAAGGTCGAAAAGGTAATCATTACAATTTTTTTCAATATGAGCAAATCCTACTAATATTATAAATGCGAAAGTTTGTATGTATGGATGGATGTATGGATGGATGTATGGATGGATGTATGGATTGATGTATGGATGGATGTATGGATGGATGTATGGATGGATGTATGGATGGATGTATGGATGGATGTATAGATGGATGTATGGATGGATGTATGGATGGATGTATGGATGTTTGTTACTCTTTCACGCAAAAACTACCGAACGGATCTCGATGAAACTTGGTACACGAGTAGACCATATCGCAGAATAACACATAAGATACTTTTTATCCTGGGATTATGTACGCGGGTGAAGCCGCGGGCAATAGCTAGTGTCTCATAAAGTGACTCTTAACCAAAAAAGCATATTACAAGGTTAAAGACTATGTCGAAGACACGCTTGTTTGGCAATGACTACCTCTGCACATGTGGCTCCCTGGTAACTCACCAATATTGTGTCTGTTAACTGCTCCACCTCTGTTTTAATATATATACATTTTTTATTTGTATTTTTTTTTCCTATTGGACATTGCTTTTGCAATAAGTACTTTTTTTTTTAATTTTTGAGCCTTCAACTACCTTAAACTCGTTGATAATTTATTTTGTTAACAATTTATTGATAGTTGCAATTATCTATATTTCTATTGCTTTTTTTTTATATAGCCTCTTTTTCGTTTTGTAATGTGAATGTGAGAACACTGTATACTTTACAAACCTTTAGATTACTTCCTATTTAAATTACTTTTTTATTTGAATTACTTTTTTTATTTTTTGCTTTTGTGTACAGTATTGATATACACTGTTCTTACATACTATCATATTGTAACACCTACCACTTTTTTTAAAAAGAGTAACCATGGAGTTTCTTGCCGGTTCTTCTCCAGAGGAAACGACCAATTTGGAACCGTGCACTAACTTCTGACGTTTTATAAGTGCCCATGTAGGCCTATGTGAAATAAAATATTTTGACTTTGACTTTAACTTTGACTTTGAACCAACTTCTAAAAATGAAGGAGGTTCTCAATTCGGATGTTTGATTTTTTTTTTGTTCGCGCATAACTTCGTCGCTTGCCACCACTTTCGTATACTCATCACACTAGAAAAGTGGTACGCCAGCATAGACTTCGTAACATTTAGAACGTTTAATTGAAATATTTTTATTTTTGTATGAAGATCTAATGAACTAAAATGTGATATTTTTTTAAAAGTCATCGAACAAAAGTTGTTGCTAGTGTTTTACAAATAACCTTGTATAAAGACGAAAGTTTGTAAATGTGTGCTTATATGTTTGTTACTTCTTCACTCTTGAACGGCTAAACAAATTCAGACAAAATTTGGAACACAGTTAGACCGTGTCTTGAGAAAGCACAAAAGATACATTTTGTCTCGAGAGTACGTTTCCTTGGGACAGTTTTCAACTTTCACGTGTGCAAAGCCGCCGACAGCAACTAGTAAAGAATATACAACAATATTTTCATATTCAAGAGTGAATAGGCTATTAATAAACTAGCGCGCCTCACCATCAACGATTGCATCACTGCTTGCTTACCATCAGGTGGGATCGCAGTCAAGCACTAGTTTATATCAATTAAAACAGCCTTAAAAAAAAACTTCACTAAAAAAAAAAATCAAAATTTATCTATCAATCACTCATAAAAATTGCTACTGGAAAATACTTGCCGCAGTGTTTTTCCATTTTGATCGCCATTCATTCATTCAAAAGCAATTATAGCCTGTACAATATTTCCATAATTTGTGTGACATTTTGGGATTTAAACAAACGCTGTTTATGAATATTATCTATTGAACTTTACTTAACCTTGCGAATACAGTAATTAGAAAGACAATGAGACAGCAAAACCGTTCGCTTGGGGTTTAATTAATAATATTTCACAACTATCACACAACGCCATGTAGTTTCAAGCTAAGCAGAGCTTGTGTTATGGGTACTAGACAACTGATAACCGTACTTATATATTTCTAAATACATACATATTATATTATATAAATTAATGATTATGCTCATCACATAAACATTTGTCCTGAGTGAGTCGATCCACGACCTCCGGCTTAGCAGGCAAGGCCACTAACCACTAGACCAACAGGCCAGTCAAATGATAGCAAGAACTATTCTGACAAGCCCTTAAAATACCTATTTGTAGTAATTAAAAATTGGAGTTGTATACAGTACTCGTACTTACCTCCCTTAATTTTATTATCACATAACAGCTCATAATTTCTACAGCAATATTGACAAAATAATCAGCTGCTGACGTTTCCACCCCTTATATAATGATTTATGTGCGATATATGATACGAACTAAGAATGGAACACCCCATATCGTTCATAGGACCGTACCCGGAAATTAAGGGACCGTATCTGGTTTTAGGGAGAAATCTACCTTTATTATGTTATCAGTTTAATTATTTCGAAGCTTGTACCTAACAGTTTACTTAATTTTCATTATTATTAATTTTGTTCCGTGATAAGGTCTGTCATACTGTATGGATCAGAATGTTGGGCTGTGAAAAAGACGGATGAAAAAAAATTGCATGTAGCGGAGATAATAATAATAATAATAGTAAGCTGGCAACCCACTGACAACAAAAGTCTAATATTTTCATATCCCTGTAAAAAAAATTAATTAAACTAGTTTCACCAAAAATCCGGACAAATATTATGTAATACGAAGAAGCCAACATCATAAATAAACAAAAAAACCTTCAAAGAAAACGATAGACTTTAAGAAATATAATCTTTTAGAAAATTAAAATACCAGATTACAATATGACATCTGTCAAGAGCGATGTTAAAATGACACCAGATAAATTCATATTTAAGAGAAAACGGGATGAAATAAATATATGACAACAATGTTGACAAGAACAGCTGCACGACGCGCACGCCATTCACCCCCGGGCTCGTCGCTCAGCTCCGCCTCGCCGCCGCCGGACCTCGGATCACTAGTGTCACCGGCGGCTGCAGTTGCGTCGAGCTCGAGCGACGAGTATTTCTCCCCGCCGACGTCGCCAACACCTGTACGCTGGCCGGGGAGAGACCGGCCACCGAACGGCTTAGGATCCAGGGGCCAACCGGCCCCGAGCCGGGTCCCCGCTGCCGGTGGTTGTGTGCAGCGCATGAAATGGACTCAATCTATCAATGAGAACGTCATGCGCGCATATTACGGGGCTACAGAGGGGGGAACTAACCTCACTGCGTACCGTGTTAGGATGCTGTCTCTTTTTCAGGAAATTGAACCATCCGTCAACGTCACGGCCCAACGATTGTCGGATCAGGTGCGGGTTATCCAACGGAATCACAGATTGGACGACGCCGCACTTGATAGGCTGCGCTCAGAAGTACTGAGCAACCGTATCATCTCGACTCCAACACAGCCATTGACTGCGGCACCACGGACTACAAATGCAATCACGCCGCGGTCCAATCATGGTGATAATGAAGCAGATGATAGGGTTGTCGCAGTAAGTAGCCAGTGCAACGATCAGCTGAGGAGCGCACTGGAGGATGCACTCAGCGAGTACAGATCGACTCCAATCGCTCTTAGACCTCGTCTACCCCGGTTACCTATGCACAAAAAAAATAGGGCGCTAGTGTGTGCTCTGGACTCGCTGCTTGAGAATGTATTCGAGAGCAGTGTAAACCTCGTTGATACGCACTCGATCCTCTATTGCGGGGCTATTGCGGCATGTCGTTTAGCCAACGTAAAACTACCAAGTTGTGACGGAGCTACTCGACCAACGCCTGCCGCCCCAGCCTGGCAATGTAGGATTGAGAGGCGTATTGATGGGGCCAGAGCACTCATTGGTAAACTATACTGCTTCAGGGAGGGCAATACACGACCACGTGTGATGCGCTACGTGAGGCGAGCGTTCTCGGGGACTGGAATTAGCCCTCGAGAATACTTATCTCACGTCACGGAGCGCATCGACTTCCTGAAGCAGAAAGTTTGTGCATGGGCTAGCCGTATTCGACGTTATAAGCGGCGAGTCGACCGGTACTCGCAGAATCGCATGTTCCAGAGCGATGAGAGATGGGTATATAGAGCTTGGGAGCGACCTGGGCAAAATGTGACTGACGTGCTCCGCCCGGATGATGCCGCCACGAATACATTCTGGCGCAGCATTTGGTCGGTGCCCGTCTGTCACACTGAGGGTGGCTGGATGCGTGATGTCGAGCGCGTGTGCGAAGCTATACCAGAAATGGAAAAAGTAACCATCACCTCAATAGATGTAGCCAGAGCAGTCCGTTCGCTACCGAATTGGAAGTCTCCAGGACCGGACGGACTGCAAAACTTCTGGTTAAAATGGTATAGCAGCTCACACGCGCTCCTAGCATCTCAATTCCAGTCATCTTTAGAGTCTGGGTCGCTACCTCAGTTTCTAACAACTGGCGTTACCCATCTGCTCCATAAGACAGGTAGTACTGCGGATCCCAAGAATTATAGACCGATAACATGCTTATCAACGGTCTATAAACTTCTTACATCCATTCTGAGAACAAAAATGTGCAAACACATTGAAAACAATTCAATTATGTCTGTCTCTCAGAATGGATGTAGGAACGGGTCACGCGGTACTAAGGAGCTACTCCTCATTGACATGGCCATAAGCCAACAGGTTCGTCGATCCCGCAAGGATTTGTCGACATGCTGGATAGATTATAAGAAGGCCTATGACTCTGTTCCACATACATGGCTCATGAGGGTGTTGGAGTTGTATAAAATAGATGCAACTCTACGCACCTTCCTTGAGTCATGTATGGGGGAATGGAACACAGTCCTTCTCTATCCAGGGTGTCAACCGATCCAGGGGGACGATGAGCCTATATGGATTAAACGGGGAATATTCCAGGGCGACAGTCTGAGTCCACTTTGGTTCTGCTTAGCCCTAAATCCTCTAAGCACATTGCTGGAGGAATCAGGGTTGGGCTATCGGTTGAGAAGAGGTGGTCAGGTTTTATCTCACCTTCTTTACATGGATGATCTGAAACTCATTGCCCCCAACAAGTTACGACTAATGGAACTACTGAAGGTAACTGAAACTTTCAGTAGTGCCATCAGGATGGAATTTGGTGTGGATAAATGTGCAGTCATGCATGTAAAGCGAGGGGAGATTATGGAATCTGAGGGGGTTCAACTTTCGGATTCCATACACCTTAGATCCCTCTCCTCGACCGAAACCTATAAGTATTTGGGTATGTCGGAAGCGTTAGGCATTAACGTTACTGACATGAAGCAATCGTTGAAGGAGCGTTTCTTTGGCCGCCTGAAGAAGGTATTAAACAGCCTTCTGTCAGGCGGAAATAAAGTGCGCGCCTTCAACGGTTGGGTCATGCCGGTGTTAATGTACTCTTTCGGCATACTCAAATGGACTCAGACCGAGTTAGACGCTCTGGATAGGCGGGTCCGTACATTGCTGACCGCAAATCGGATGCATCACCCACGATCTTCGGTGATGAGACTGTACATCCCGCGGAAGTGTGGAGGTGGTGGCTTTTTGAACGCAAAGACTCTACACAACCGCGAGGTGTGCAGCCTCAGAGAATACTTTCTCAAAACCGACGTGGGTATGCACCGCGATGTGGTCGCAGTGGACAAGGGACTCACCCCGTTGTCCATGGCTAAAGAGAACTGGCGCAAACCTGTGGTACTAACTACTGATGACCGCAAGGAAGTATGGAAAGGCAAGGAGCTCCACGGGCGCTTCTTTCGGGCTCTTCATGAGCCTGATGTAGATTTTTTGGCGTCCGTGGCCTGGTTACGATTCAGCAACCTCTTCGGAGAAACTGAAGGTTTTGTCTGTGCGATTATGGACGAAGTTATTTTGACGAACAACTACCGGAGACATATTATGAAGGACGGGAATCTCTTGAAAGCTGAGAAAGAGAAACAAATAAAATATCTCGACTTAGCACACGAGGTTGTCGACATGTGGAATGTGGACTCAGCTATCATTGTGCCGATTGTCGTGACCGCCAATGGCCTTATAGCCAAAAGCTTCGACGACCATCTGTCGAAGCTATCGTTGCGCGGTTGGATCAAGGGCCTGATACAGAAGGCAGTACTCCTCGATACGGCACGCATTGTGAGGAGGTTCCTGTCTCTGGAGCCCTAACCACCGGTAGCTTGGACCCTGCTCCCGACACCGGCGGAAACTATATTTTTATATTTTTAAATGTTTTTTTTTTAATATGATTTTGTTAAAAAATATTTAAAAATGTAATTTTATATGTGTAAGAAATAAATAAAGAGATAATAATAATAATAATAATATTCCACAACTACACACAACGCCGTCTAGTCCCAAGCTAAGCAGAGCTTGTGTTATGGGTACTAGACAACTGATAAACATACTTATATATTTCTAAATACATACATATTATAGATAAATTACACCCAGACAGAACAAATGATTATGCTCATCACACAAACATTTGTCCTGGGTGGGTGGAGATGAGAATGTTAAGATGAATGTGTGGTGTGATGAGAATGGATTTTGATATTAGGGGAAGTTTGAAAGTGGCGCCAGTGACTAAAGAGGAGAGATGATATGCATGTTGCTAAAAGAGTTATGAATTTACCTGTAGATGGATGGAGAGGGAGAGAGGTCAAAGAAAAGATGGATGGATTGTGTAAGAAGTGATATGAATCAAAAGGGAGTTAGTGATAGCGTGACGAATGACAGGACAGAATGGATGAAAAAACCGTGTTGCGCCGACCCCAAATAAAACGGGATAAGGGCAGGAAGATATTTAGATACTTTTTTCCCCAAGATTAGGTTCGTTGCCCTTAGTGCTTTTTTGCATTTTTTTTTTCGAGGTGTTATATGATTCAATGACTTCTCCCGCTATTAGGTGGAGCAGAAAAGTGTGTCAGATGAGTTTTCCTTTCAGAAACAAACCCTTAACCCCAGTTGGCTTTGACCCTGCTCGGCCCCTACAGTTTGCTGCCATCTCCTTGAGGCACGCGTGAATCAGTAAGCGCCGTCGACGACTTGGGCACGGTTCGGACAGTTACCGGACGGTTGGACAGCGAGTTACCCATTTCTCGCCGTCCGCAAGCCCCACTATGGGTGGATTTTGAAGTTTTACTGATTGAAATTCGCTTGAATTTCTTCAGTTGTCCTTTGCGAGAGCCGCGGCAACTCTTTCGAATAAACCCGCAGCCCTACATTTATTACCATATCGTCATCATCATCATTTCAGGCCATATCCGTCCACTGTTAGACATAGGCCTCCCCCAAGTGCTCCCCCAGCTGGGTCGAAACCTACTGGGGCCAGGGTTTAGCTCCGAAAGGGAAGCTCAGTCGCGGTATGAAAGGCAAGAAGGAATGAGGTGGGTTTTTTACTCAATAAGAGTGTGACACTATCTCTCGCTCCACCCAAGGACGGGGGATATCATTTGGATGATTTTTATCCACCAAAATAAACCCCATAGTAAGACAATTTGATAATTTTAAGAGAAATTATCAAATTGTCCCACTATGGGTTTTTCATCATCATGATTTCATCATCCCTTTTTAATGTTCCCACTGCTGGGACTCAGGCCTTCTCTCTAGGAGAGGCAATAAGCCATAATCCACCACGCGGGCCCAGTGCGTGTTGGTGGATGTCACATGTCTTAAAATGTTTGAATCTAGGACATGCCGGTTTCCTCACGATGTTTTCCTTCACCGTTTTGAGAGCATAGGTGATATATATATTCCACAACTATCACACAACGCCGTCTAGTCCCAAGCTAAGCAGAGCTTGTGTTATGGGTACTAGACAACTGATTAACATATTTCTAAATACATACATATTGTAGATAAATTACACCCAGACACAGAACAAATGATCATGCTCATCACACAAACATTTGTCCTGGGTGGGAATCGAACCCACGACCTCCGGCATAGCAGTCAGAGTCGCTAACCACTAGACCAATAGGCCAGTCAAAAAAAATGATGAAATAGCCATGTGTGATAATTTCCCTACTGTAACAAAAACACTTCCTCACACCACCGCACATTTTATAAATAAATTTCCAATTTCAGGAAGCTAGCTTGTGCAACATCTTATATCTCCATTCCAGACACAATACAGTATACGTCAGTACCTGTTTTATCATAATTCCAAAACGGATATAAGTTTCAGACGTGTTCCCCACGGTTGAGAAGCGTGGGAGGCAGCCGATATGCGGAGCTATGTTTACTAGTGAAACTAAATGTTACGAGAACAGACTATGGAGAGAATGGATGGTAACTGGATCATCTTTTGTATGATTCATCATCATCATTTCAGCTATTACACATCCACTGTTGGACATAGGCCTCCCCCAAGCGTCGCCACGACGAACGTTCCTGTGCGTCTCGCATCCATCGGTTTCCCGCAACCTTCACCAGGTCATCAGTACACCTTGTTGGAGGCCTACCAACGCTGCGTCTTCCGGTACATGGTCGCCACTCCAGAACCTTTCGGCCCCAGCGGCCATCTGTTCTGCGAGCAATGTGCCCTGCCCATTGTCACTTAAGTTTGGCAATTCTTTGTGCTATGTCGGCTACTTTAGTTCTCCTGCGGATGTCATCATTTTTGATTCGTATGATTGGAAGTAAGCAATTCCAAAAGAACTGTCTGTCTGTCAAGACCCTTTATCTCAGACGCGTGAAGGTAATGAGTTGAAATTAAACCATATACTGGTGTATGAAAAAAAAAAACGTATTTTGCGACACGTTCAAGGTAATCAAAATTCTAGGGTACTTCCCGTTGACCCAGAATTCTGAAATCCTTACTAATATTATTAAAGCGAAAGTGAGTTTGTTTGTTTGTTACGTCTTTTACGTCTACTTTTTATCCCGGAAGTTTGTTACCTTAGGATAATTTTCTGCTATCACGCGGGCGAAGCCGCTGGGAGCAGCTAGTGTTGCATAAAGCAAGGTGTACAAAAAACAAAGTCATTCTTTTGAGCCGTCAAAAACTAATACAAAGAATTATTTAGAACTTTGAATAAAAAGAAAAATATTCATTTAAGACTCGCACAGGACAAGCAACAATAAAATTAAAAAAAAAAACTTCTACGAGTAAACCTGTAAATTTTTAATAAAAAATTAAAAAAAAACAATAATAAAAAAAATACATGTTTGACACTAAAAAGGATCATATCTCAGAGACAAAAAAAAAGTAACTAAATACATTAAAATAACGTAATTTATAACAAAAATACTTACACATTTTCACATTACTCGCTTGAATAGGATACAACGAATATCGCCCATTCAAAATAATGCATACACGTTTATTACGCCGCGGGAACCACAATGGACTTTCAACTCCTATTGTCTAATACTAAATTACTTCGATACGAAACTGCATAAATCATTTCACTAATAAAATATACAATGCACTATAAAACATAGAGCAATTTCGTGCGTTATGTATCTTGACAATTGCAATTTGTTACTAACAACTATAAATAAACTAAATTTAAGAATAGAATAGCATTTATTCGGCGCAAGCAACACAATATACAACAACATAAAATAATAATATTAAAAAAAGAGTACAGAAATACAATACAGTTGCATTGAAAGTGCCCGAACCGAAAGGGTCACCAACTCAGCAATTGCTGGGCGTCAAACACCCAGCGCTGATTTTCAGCTGGCACCCCGCAGCGACGTACGGGTGATGGTAAACAAAATATATCTACTTAACATCCTACTTCCTACTAATATTATAAATGCGAAAGTTTGTAGGTATGGATGGATGTATGGACGTTTGTTACTCTTTCACGCAAAAACTACTGAACGGATCTCGATGAAACTTGGTACACGAGTAGACCATATCCCAGAATAACACATAGGATACTTTTTATCCTGGGATTATGTACGCGGGTGAAGCCGCGGGCAAAAGCTAGTAATAAATAAATATAACCTATACTTAACCACTTCAATTAATAATTATAATAATATATAATTTTGGACAAATTAAGCACTTTAGTCGTGGCTGGAAAGAACGCAGATTATATACGATGCAGTAACATGCAGTGTGCGTTCTGTATCTTGAAAATTCCAATTTGTTACTGACAACTATTAATAAATTAACTAAATTTTAGATATATTAAGCAATATCGTATGTTCTATTTCTTGATAATTCCAATTTATTTGGTACTAGTTTTTGCCCGCGGCTTCACCCGCGTACATAAAATATAGCCTATGTTACTTAGGAATAAAGCAGCTTTCTATTTATGAAAAAAAATTAGCAATCGGACCAGTATTTGCAGTTTGCTTCGTATAAATAAAAAAAAAAACTTTACTTCTTTATAATATTATTTGTATAACAGCTATAAATAAGCGAAATTTTAGGCAAAAAAGCACTTTAGTCGCGACACACGCGTTTGAAAAAATCGTATTATTTTTATAAAAAAATCCCTGCCAGAGTCTTTGTTCCTGATCGCAATTACTAAAGGGTATTTAAGTCAAGAGTAAACAGGTTACTTCTAGGCAAGCGCCTTATAGGTGAAATGGTGGTCAAACGCGAGCTTATATTTAATAACAAAAAAGTACTCTACCTAACCATAAAAAAAAAAAATACGAAATCATACAAACTCAGTAACAGGAAGGTCGATATGGTGGTCCTCGAAGAGACCTATGATTTGATGATTTTGAGTCAAATAGAGGGTTTTAAAAATGTATTACAAAATGATCAAAAAAGTTAGATTATGTTTTACTGGTCCGTTTCCCGAAAAATAAGCAGGTTTGCCGTCGTAATTTACTAAATACAATATGTATTTGCTTTTTAATTTTTTACACAATTCATAAACACAAGATATTTTCTCGAACAGCCTCTAGAGAGCTATTTTTACGAACTGTTCAATGCTATCACTCGCCAGCTTTGTCAGTTTGAACCAGGTGAAAATAACCCTGTCAATGCCGATGCCGTCCGGAGACATCGCCTTAAAATGAAGGCTGGCACTGTAGCGAGCGCTGACAGGTTGACGATAGGACTAATTTGAGCTGGGTATATTTTGGGAGATATCTCTATAGTTACTGCTTGGGGAGGTTTGATAAGCTACTAAGTCACCTTCAGTTTTTTTAATTTTCCCACTGCCTGGACTAAAGTCTCCTCTTTAGGAGAGCAAATGGGCCGTAATCCACCACGCGGGCCCAGTGCGGGTTGGTGGATGTCTCGTGTCTTTGAATTTTTGGTTCTAGGACATGCAGATTTCCTCACGATGATTTCTTTCAGCGTTTTGAGAGCAGTGGTAATGATAAAAAATACAAAAAGTGATGCATGTATATGTATGTTTTTTTTTATTGTTGATAGGTTTGCACTTGACCACCATTTTTTTTTGTTCGGTGGGAAAAAATCATCTTATGGCAACCCCCGCTCTTGGGTGGAGCGGGAGATAGTGTCAGACTCTTACTGACTAAAAACCCACCCTGTTCCTTCTAGCCTCTTCATACCTCGAGCTCGAGCTTCTTTTCAGATAACCCTGGCCCCAGTAGGCTTCGACTCAGCTGGGCCCCTCCTGTTGCTGACAACTCCTTGAGGCGCGCGGGAACAGTGCGCGCCGTCGACGTCTTGGGCTCAGTTAACGGACAGTTACCGGACGATCAGACAGAGAGCTACCCATAGCTCGCCGTCCGCGAGCCCGTTGCGCTTGACCACTATCTCACCTGATGGAAAGCGACGATGCAGTCGACGATGGAACGCGCTTACCTAGAAGAAACCTATTCACTCTCGACTTAAAGATTGTTAGTGTATTTAACTTTTACCTGATTTAAATTATTATTATTATTGAAATGTAACAAGTCATATAGGCTCTAGCACGTGCCAAAGAAATATGTAACATCCTCAATTACACAAAGTGAATGGTCCTAGCACGGTTTGAACCCGTAAACTACAACTCATAAGTCGGAGCCGTTACCACTCGCCCACCATGGCTCTCCAAGAAGAAAAAGCTACGAAGTAATTTGCTCTATTAGCATTACATAATCAGTCTTATGTTTTCATTCTTTTTTTTTGTTAGGTGACCCGATTTGCTATCAAATAATGAAGAATTCGGTGGTCTATCTCCAAAGTTCACAAAACCAAACATAAACAAAAAAAAAACGATAAAAATCGGTATTCAGCCGCATCCAGATAGACTGGAAGCCAACCCCAAGATAGTTGGTAAAAATCTAGGAGGTTGCCTTGACCAGGTACTATTAAACGTTAATGAGTCAACTACTTTCTAATTAAGTCAGACAATCCTCTTCCAACTGTCAGTTGGTTCTTATCTCTCTCCCATAATTTCGAGTTAGTCAAGGTGTGACCCATTTCCTTCAATTGGTTCACAATCTGAAAAGCAACGATAACAGTTAACACGCCTTAAGTATTACGTGGAACTCAATGAGCATGATAATTACTTGTTTTTAAAGGTAATTGTTTAAAGTGGAAATGATCCTTGGTACGCGGTGAGTGACGGGGTGATTTCTCTTCCACTGGTGGACCACATTCAGTTTGAGATCTGGCCAAATGGAGCATCCTTGGCCCATCGCAAATACAGTGC
Organism: Mythimna lalbum; assembly: GCA_949319445.1. NCBI lineage: Eukaryota > Metazoa > Arthropoda > Insecta > Lepidoptera > Noctuidae > Mythimna > Mythimna lalbum. The sequence continues at coordinate 18,069,355 of OX439360.1, forward strand.
TAGTGAGGATATACGTCACCTCCTTTTCTGCCCATCTTAAGCGAAAACCTGCACCTTCCACGATTTATGCGAGATCCAGGTCACACTGATAGTAGCACCGCTGATACGTTATCGTTACTCCATAAATAAATTCATCTTCGAGTATCTACAGACCTCAAGTTCTTTTTTGGAAGATCCTGTTTCCAATATCATTATATTTTTTTTAACTTTAACTTACAACAGGGCCCAGCTATTTCGAAACCTACTCAGGCCATGGTTATCCGAAAGGGAGCTCGAGCCCCGGTATGAAGGCTAGAAGGAACGGGGTGGGTTTTTAGTCAATAAAAGTCAGACACTATCTCCCGCTCCGCCCAAGAGCGGAGCAAACCCCGCTCTTGGGCGGAAATGATGGATGATCATTAGATGATTTTCCCCACCGAAACAAAAAAAAAACGAAAAAAAAAAATACTTATGTTGAGCTAATTCTCTAATAAAAAGAGAAATACTTGCAAAATATTTAATTTTAATTTAGTTTAGTTGATTGTTTAATTTGGAAACCAGATAGATTCAATTTATTTAGAAGTAATGTAATTAATATTGTTCCAATATTTCTATTGTGTTACTTGTGAACTGAATATTGAATATATTTTGCTTGGAAAGATTTCTGGGAATTTTCATATTGGAATATTTATTTCCACAATCAAATTAGACTTTACCGATAAATTATATTAGCAATTTTTACCATTTTTAACAGCATTAGTATCTCATAGCATTGTTGGCCTTATAATGTTCCCACTGCTGGAACTCAGGCCTCCTCTCTAAGAGAGGAAATGGGCCATAATCTACCACGCGGGCCCAGTGCAGGCTCTACTACATGTATAAAGGCCTTCCGTAGTCTAGGGCTTGCGGATGACGAGCAATGAGTAGTTCGCCATCCAACCATCCAGTTACCATCCGGACCATGCCCGAGTCGTCGACGGCGTAGAGTTCCACGTGCATCTCAAAGAGATGTCAGTGAAACTGTAGGGGCAGAAAAAGGCCTACCGGGGCCATGGGTTGAGTTCCGAAAGGAGAACTCGGAGTTTTAGTCAGTAAAAATCTGTGACGCCGTCTCGCACGACCAACAGTGAAGTGCAGTGCAGTGGGACAAATGATTGGATAAAAGCCTGCTAATTTTTTTTTAAATTTTACTTACCATGCTAAATGATGATGACATCTATGACGCCACATAAGAACTACGAAGAAAATACGAAATCCTGCATCGCGCAATCAAAGTTCTCCACGCGATTTGAACATATACGACAGCCCGACATCAACTATCGGGCAGTCGCCCACCAGACTATAACACCCGGTCTGGTCGGAGGATCCTCCCTTTTCAACGGAGGTATGTGGAACTTTACTCTCTGTTCCGCATAGCCTCTAAACTGGTGACCCTCGACAAAGAACGTCAGCGCAGCCTTCGTGCAGCTACTACTTCGTGACGTCATCATCACTTCCTCAAGCTTTCGAGCAACGAGCCATACAGCCAGCACCCACGGCTTAGGGTCTCCTGACCACCAGTATGCCTACCTGGTCATACCTGGTCATCACCTCAGCCGCATCAGCGACCTTGGCTTGGCACACCGCACCTTCGGCCAGTCATATGAAGAGCCATGAAGAACCTCTCCTGGTCGACGCCAGCTGTCAAGCCCTACGTCGCACAAGCACCGCTCCGACTTACTGGAGCCAGCAGCAATACTCCGACTTACTGGAGCCTGCAGCATCGTCCCGACTCACTGGGACAGCACCACCCCGACTCACTGGGGCATCATCCCGACTGGGACAGCACCACCCCGACTCACTGGGGCATCATCCCGACTCACTGGGACGTCATCACCCCGACTCACTGGGGCATTATCCCGACTCACTGGGATAGCAACACCCCGACTCACTGGGGCATCACCGCAGACAGTTCCGACTCACCGAGAACTATGCGGCATCGGTTCCGACTCACTGGAACCAACCTACCGCTGGCCTGGCACACATCAAGAAGCATCAAGAACCATCGATCTCCGATCTCCGGAGGGGAGTGATGTAGCGACATCTATGACGCCACATAAGAACTACGAAGAAAATACGAAATCCTGCATCGCGCAATCAAAGTTCTCCACGCAATTTGAACATATACGACAGCCCGACATCAACTATCGGGCAGTCGCCCACCAAACTATAACACCCGGTCTGGTCGGAGGATCCTCCCTTTTCAACGGAGGTATGTGGAACTTTACTCTCTGTTCCGCATACTCCCAAAAGTCAATCCTTGAAAAATGAGCCTGACACATCCAGCTCTCTCCTTCTGGGTCATCTTAGGCGGTAAAGTGCCACCCATCTATTATTTTATGGCACGGTTAGCGCTGTGGTTAAAAGCGTATGGCTGCTGCGCCAAATGTCGTGGCTTTGATTTCCACATGGAATAAATATTTATGCGACCTACTGACAGATTGTACTTGGCAAACATCAGCCCTACAAGATTCCCTGACTAACGCTGATGCCTGAATAACGGGTTTGCTAATTTCTCACAGCTCGATCCTTCCTGGACGGCTGTTTGGCGAGCTACCCATTCCTCGTCATCCATAAACCTACGCTTATTGAGCTGGTAATTGTTCTGTGTCTTCCGATGCCCAGAGCGTCTCGATGTAAGGATGTCCAGACCATGGCCTGAAATAGAGCCGTATGCGAGAGGTCAACGCCTCAATTGCTTCTACAAGTACCTACACAACGGAGCTCGACGTAAGCTAGCTATCTATCTATCTATATAAATGTTTTCCTAAAAATCTTTAAAAAGGTCACAAATTGGACACCACCGACACTAAGCCAACAGGCAGATCATAGCGAGTTTTAGGCGCCAGCAAACAGCTGGGTGCAAGTGCAAAACAACCCCTCAGTCGCCTGAATGGCCCGGTGACTATGTATTTTTGCTGACATAACAACACTTAAGCTTATAACTTTGTGATTTTTCATGATACCGTTATGAAATTTTGTACATATATTCTTTACATAAAAATACTAAACACGTGTTTCGGGTTTCGTATATACTAAAACGAATGTTGTATAAGGATGTCTAATTGCAATCAGCATTGTCAACTGAAGAGGTACTTTGTAACAGTTACTGATATCGTGGTGCAAATCATGTTATCTAAAGTGTGGTATGATAATTATTATGATGACTAATAGCTCTTATCTACTCAGATATTAGTCAATGGTAAGATGATAAGCATATGTATAATCGGCCTTGTAATGTTCTTCCAACTTTTTTTTCAGAGAGGAACTCATCCAATGACTTCATCCGCTATAAGGTGGAGCGCGAGGCGTGGCAGACTCTTACTGTCTAAAACCCACTCCTATTGTTCCTTCTTTACCTTTGTTCTGATGCCTTGGGGTTCTCTTTTACACAACCCATGGCCCCGGTAGGCTTCGAACCTAGTGGGCCCCTGGTTTGCTGATAACCTCTCGAAGCGCGCGCGGAACAATGTTCCCACAGCTGGGACTTAGGCCTCCTCTCTAGGAGAGGGGACTGGGGGGATTGGGCTTGCGTGGTGAGTTATATAGCTCATTGGCTGTAGGTAACCCACCACGCGGACCCAGTGTGGAACTGGTAGATGCCAAATGTCTTCGAATTTTTGGTTTTGAGACACGCCAGTTTCCCCACGATGTTTTTCTTCCTTCTTTTTGAGAGCACTGGTGATGAATTAAATTACACAAAGTAATGCGCTTGGCTGCCTTTGAAGCTGTGACTATCACTGCTGCACTGTGAGATTATCAATAAACGATAGAACGATTTGAAAAAAAAAAGTGTATATTTAAAAAAATATGTCTAAATGAATGATAACTCACATAAAATACCTTAGATATTTCATTTAAAAAAAAAAAAAATTAATTCTACCTTGTCAAACTAAGCATTACGATTTCTTTTCTTAATATTGTTCATAAATTCTTTAAATAAAGTTAATCCTGGGATCAATCCTCTTTGGTACCAATCTTCTTTCTCCAGCGTCTTCATCCACTCCTTTACTTTTGCATACTTCCCATCAACAGGAACCCAGTAGTCCATAAAAGTGACGGAAGCAATACACGAAAAGTCAGCCACAGTCAAATGGTCACACGCCACAAACTTAGTCTTCTGCAAATATTTATCCAAAATTTCATAACACTCATTCACATCTTCAATTTGTTGAGGAGTTGGTCCTGTTTGCCCATCACGTACAACTCCATAAGATACTGAAGTGGATGCTGAATTAAGGACTGTAGCCTCAAAGAACAGCCTCTGATTGATTGTCGCACGTGTTCTCAAGTCTTTAGGGTACAAATTTGATTGTTCATCTCCATATTTGTCAGCTAGATACGTGATAATTGCATGGCTGTCAGCTAGGAAGAAACCATCTTCTTCTATAATTGGGACGGTGTGCGCAGGGTTCTTCTCCAAATATTCTGGTGTGTTGTGTTCTCCACCCATGAAATCTACAGTGTGAGTTTCGAAATTCAGATTGAGTGCTTCCGCCGTCATCAAAACCGCCCGCACTGTCGGACTTCCTTCGATTTTATAGAGTTTGAACGACATATTGACGTTGAATGATAGCTAACGCAGAACTGAGTTATCACTAATAGCATCAGTGGTTTATATTTGATTGTGAATATGTCTATAAATAATAACCAGGTACTCATGCTTAGTGATAGTTTGCAGTATGCGAATAAGACCTGATAAGAAACTCAACAAGGCTTTGCGGAAAAGTCTTATATACAGTTTTCTTCATCATCATCATTTCAGCCGAAAAACGTGCACTGCTGGACATAGGCCTCCCCCAAGTGTCGCCCCAACGGTTCTGTGCAGGGTTATGGTAATCTGACGAATGTGAGATAGTCGTCAGATCCCCGCAACCCTCACCAAGTCACTGGTCCATGTTACGGGAGGCCTTCCGTTGCTGCAACATCATTGTCATTTTAGAATCTTTCGATCCCATCGACTATCAGCTCTGCCAGCAATGTGCTCTGCCTACTGCTATTTAAGAAGCCAATTTTTCGGGTTTTCTCGGTGACCTTTTTTTTTTATGGTGGGCAAAAATCATCTTATGACAACCCCCGCCCTTGGGTGGAGCGGGAAATAGTGTCAGACTCTTACTGACTAAAAACCCCACCACGTTCCTTCTAGCCTTCATACCAGGGCTCGAGCTTCCTTTCAGATAACCCTGGCCCCAGTAGGCTTCGACCCAGCTGGGGGGTCCTGTTGCTGTTGCTGTTGTACAGAGCGAATCAGGCTACGGCGCCCTCGCCGCCGTCGCCGGGATTCCGATCCCGACTTCCGGCCACCGTAGACGCGGGCTCGCGGACGGCGAGCCATGGGTAGCTCGCTGTCCGATCGTCCGGTAATGGACCGAGCTCAAGACGTCGACGGCGCGCACTGTTCCCGCGCGCCTCAAGGAGTTGTCAGCAACAGCAGAGGGCCAGCTGGGTCGGTGACCTTAGTTCTCCTTTAGATATCCTCATTTCTGAACCGATCACATAAAGAAATTCCGAGTAATTATAAAACCATTGCCTATTCGGTGGCTAAGGTTATAAAAATACTCAGAATTTTATAGTGTAAGACCTAGGTATTGTAAGTTATCACGTTTTAGAGGCATATGTCATCAGTAACGACGGGCACTAGTCATAGAATTCGACCATTAACCTCTTTCTTGAAGTTAGACCTACCTAACTAGGCCGTTGGTCCCAGGTAAAACTAACTCTTTTACAAATTTTACTGATTTTTGTATTCGTTATTTGCCATGAGTAATAATGTCAAAAATTAAAAATTAAATTTTATTGAATTTAATTTTTAATTTTGACATTTATTATGTATGAAAAGTATTTTATTGGATTTAATTTTTTTTTACTTTTAAAATTTTTAGTTATGCATTTTATTGTATTATTTTTATTTTATTTACTTCATATAAATAAAATTTAGTAAAATACTTTTAATATAGAATTTTAAATTTTATTGTGTGTATTTGTTTAACTGTTTTGGGTTTTAGTTACCTGAGATGAATTAACTATAGTAAGCAGTAGTGTTATTTTATACTCGAGGCTACAATGCGGTCCTCATTCAACATATTTAGCAGGACAGTAAACTAAGCCATCCATCAAAGGACGAAGAACGAAGAACGAAGAACATACAGTCAGAAATATCCGTCAATTGACTGATGTAGACAGTACCGTGAAGCTGGACTATTTTAGTTACCACTCGTATAATAAATCATAATGTGTCTTAGGGTATACGGACGGGCTACAGATATAGAATTTATGTTTATTCTGCAGAAAAGTGCTCTCAGAGCCATATCGAGCCTTTTTAGGAAGAACATCGTAAGCGACAGTGAGCGTTTTTGTAGTACTAGTAGGTTTTCTCTTCCATAATTATAAAGTATTTACGAAAATATGTAGTAGCAACAATTCTATTAGATCGGTAGTTATATGAAGTTATATTTTTTTAAATTTATTTATTATCATGAACTAATATTAATATGCTGGGGGGTGAATTTCTTCGAAATCTATTTAAGAAAATAAACATCATGACAGTACCTTGACAAAACACATATGAAAACATTGTTTGTTCGGGGAAAATATTCGTCATATAAAAAACTACGCAATCGCTGACTAAAAAATAAGCCCAAACGCGTATATTATTTACTTTTAGAAGCTAATCTGGTATAAAAAAAAACTGAATGATCAATATGTTGACTGGCCTGTTGGTCTAGTGGTTAGTGACCCTGACTGCTATGCCGGAGGTCGTGGGTTCGATTCCCACCCAGGTGTTTGTGTGATGAGCATAATCATTTGTTCTGTGTCTGGGTGTAATTTATCTGTTATATGTATGTATTTAGAAATATATAAGTATGTTTATCAGTTGTCTAGTACCCATAACACAAGCTCTGCTTAGCTTGGGACTGGACAGCGTTGTGTGATAGTTGTGGAATATATTATATATATTATATTATTATTACATTATATTTTCAGCGCCAACCTACCTAATACCCCAAACATACCTTTTCTACGAGTTTCCAATATACCGGAGCTATTTTCTAATAAAAGCCTAGAAGGACCATTATAGTGGTCTACAAAGAATAACGAGGTGAAGAACACATTACCCACACGTGTATTAATGTGAAGGTCGATGTTAGAGTGAGAAAAAACATCTATATATGTCTATGAAGAAAAGAGACACAATTTGTTGAATAATTTGGATCTAATTGCGAGCAAAACCGCTGGCTTATGGTATGTGCTGACTAAATATAGGTCAACCTCGTCTTTTGTTTGTCCAGTGACAAGCAAATACAGGAGCGTGACTAGAAGATGAACAAAAGCCTATTTTAAAGGCTAAATAGTTGGCACAAAGTGTCTAAACTAATGAAAATGTAACAATGTACTTTCCAAATTTAGTCCTTCGAGAATTTACGATTGACGAAGTGTTTAAGTTAATTGACCAGAACCTATCGCATTCTTGATTGACATCATCATCATCATCAGCCTTGGTCCAGAGCGAGGAGGAGTGACAGGCGGTCGCCTCTTTCTGCGAAGCAGTAATGCTAGCAAAGGAGGAGGCCAACCGCTTCAGGCAACGGTGCTCTCGCCGCCGCCGGGATTCCGATCCCGTTTTCTGGGCACCATAGACGCGGGCTTGCGGACGGCGAGCTGTGGGTAGCTCGCTGTCTGACCGTCCGGTAACTGTTCGGACCGAGCCAAAGACCTCGACGGCGCGCACTGTTCCCGCGTGCCTCAAGGAGTTGTCAGCAACAGCAGAGGCCCAGCTGGGTCGAAACCTACTGGGGCTAGGGTTATCCGAAAGCTCGCGGAGCTCGAGCCCCAGTGTGAAAGCTAGAAGGAACAGGGTTGGTTTTTATTCAGTAAGAGTCTGACACTACCTCCCGCTTCACTTAAGAGCGGGGGTTGTTTGATTTTCCCCACCATAAAAAAATCGTAATCAGCCTTTTTAATGTTCCCCTCTCTAGGAGAGGGAATAGGCCGTTATCCCCAGTGCGGGTTGGTGAATGCCACATGTCTTCGAATTTTTGGTTCTAGGACATGCCGGTTTCCTCACGATGTTTTCCTTCACCGTTTTGAGAGCAGTGGTAATGAAATAAATTAAACAAAGTAATGCGCGTGACAGGGTTTGAACCCGCTACCTAAGACATCCACTAATGGACACAGGCCTCCCCCAAGTATCACCACAATTAACTTTCATGTGCGTCTCGCACCTATCGCATTCTCGTGACTTTCATCTTTCTTAAATTTCACCTTTATAGTATTTATTGTGATTATTATTCTAAGTGATATTATTATTTCTTTATTAAGTAAGCATTCGATTATAGGACTATTCAGATTACATATCATTTGAAATAATAAACCTCTCTGGATATAATTATCTTGATTATTATTTCAAGTGCAAACATTAGACTCGATTGAGTCTGTAATGTTGACGAGTATCAATTAATCTGAAGATATAATACATATAGACAGAGATCTTATCAATCTCAATTTGAATGTTATCTATAGACGGCACGGTTGGCGCAGTGGTTGAGCTATTGACTGCTGCACTAGATACTCTTGGTTTGATTCCCGCACAGAACAAATATTTGTATCGCCTAAGAATAGGTGTTTTGGGTCTGGGTCTCTTATATTTTTTGAGTTTAAATGTTCGTAGATGGACCTACGATAGAGGAGCTGTACGTATCTAATGTCTTTTTTGTGGGAATTCATATGACGATTATTCTCGATCTAGGGTTGAGCGGGAATGTGTGATTTTCGTGTTATAATCCCAGTAAGCTTTGACTTTGAAGGTTTTGCTGACATCTCTTTTAGGCGTGCGTAAAAGACTGCGCCATGTGTAACTGTCCGCACCGAGCCCGAGTCGATAAGAACTCAGGCTCAATGCGGACAGTTACCATAAGGTTGAACGGTGATATATCCACGCCTACCGTGTCTGGTAGTCGGAATTAGGGGTCGAGGCTTCAGCTGCTGGGGCGTGAGGATGTTCGTTCGCAAGCGTGAAGGAGGCGGCCCCTTCTTCGCTAGCATTACTGCTTCGCAGAAAGAGGCCACAGTCGCCCATTCCCCCTCGCTTCGAACCATGACCTAAACCATGGCCTGGGGCATCAGTAGAGTTTGAGGTCCAATCACACGGTATCACCAAAATTGAATTCTGAAAGAGCATTATAAGGACACCGATTTTCAGCCGGATAACGTGCGTGTTTAATGTGGCATTATCTTTCTCCCCAACAGTATTTATGAAGATGAATATTCATTCTCTTCAGTTGGTGATAAAAATAATAATATTTTTTGGAAAGTAGGTAAAAAGAACAGGTGTGAAGCCGTCAATATACAAAATGACGCATAATTTGTTAAAATTCAGTATACGTACATTATCATTATCAGGCATCTGTATACATATCGGACCAACTTCAACAGAATTCATATGAAATTATTTCCATAACGTAAATATAAACCATCCTTCAGGCAGTGTTGACGAAAAATATACATAATAACAACACTTTTAATACTCATGAAATATCAATGATGATACTGATGCCACAATAGAGAGATAGCAGAAGTCTATCTTCATACAAAGTACGTTCGACCGACACATACATAAACACCGCTCACGCACACGGTATCTCGCACTTCAGTTGTAATTTTATTAGTGCCACAAAATAGCGGTACAGAGGACAATTTCATGTTGTTTCTCACTTTTTATACCTACGCTCGGTGGACGCACACTAATGAGCGTTTGAGCCGGAACTGTTCGACGAGTGGGCTGAGACGCTCCGAAATATCGTGTCGGTGAGCGGTGGTCTATGTGTGCGTTGCTCGAGCGCACTTTTTAGGTAGATTGACTTCTGTATCTATATATTTTGTGCTAGTGCGAACGGTATTTGCATTTTGTAGTTTGATGGTTTGTTTTAATGTAAAACAAAACAGTTAGCTAGGTAAACCGAGCCCTTGCTCCGTACCGAAAAAGTGAACATGACTTTGTGGCCATTTATTATTTATATTAGGTATTTATTGTATTACTAGCTTTTGCCCACGCGGCTTCGCTCCCGCTCTTCCCTACTCCACCCTACTTTACCCAACTCTACCCTACTCTACCCTGCTCTCCCCTACTTTACCCTACTCTACCCTACTCTACCCTACCCTACCCTACCCGACCCTACTCTACCCTACGTTACACTACACTACCCTACTCTACCCTACTACTCTACCCTACTACTCTACCCTACTCTACCCTACCCTACCCTACCCTACCCTACTCTACCCTACTCTACCCTACTCTACCGTACACTACCCTATTTTTTTTTTCCATAAGAACCTTATCCTCACAATAACAATCACAACAAAAAAAAAAATCAGCCAAATCGGTCAAGCCGTTTTCATGCCATGTCGTGACAACGGAAAACGGGGGTCATTTATATATATATAGATAGATAGATAAGCTGTGTAAGCCGTGTTCATTAAGCGAGTATAATCAGTTAAGATAGGAACTGCTCGGCGAGCCAAGTGCCCGTGCAGCTGCCAACCCTAGAGCGCACTCCGAGCGTAACATGAAAACTGAAGTACATACATGAGACTGACTTCTGCATCTATCTGTTTTGTGGTGGTACACACTACTACATATAAAGTTACTCAGTCCATTGCAGTCTGACCTCCATTATGTAGACTTTCCGTGCAATCAGAGGTCAATTCATATTGGAGTTTAACCTATAGCTCATGACGTCGTGGATGCGAATGTGAGAATATATTTACGTCTGATTGTTTGCAATATCAATATTGGAATAAAGTTAACGATACGACGGTAGCTGGAAATATTTTCGGACGTCCGATTTTTGTGTTGTCGTATTTTGGGCCTCCAATGTTTGTGTGTCACACCTGAGTTGTGGTTCGACGTCTGGTATATTTCACTGACGATTAAATAAAATAAAGTGGTAGAAAGCAGTATTGGCCCAGGGAAAACGGCTCGACTTTTGTCACTTGGCGCCACCGTGAGGCACACATTGTTAGTAGTCTCTTTATTTTATATAATAACTAGCTTTTGCCAGCGGCTTCACCCGCCTACATAATTCCAGGATAAAAGTATCCTATGTGTTATTCTGGGATATGGTCTACTCGTGTACCAAGTTTCATCGAGATCCGTTCAGCAGTTTTTGCGTGAAAGAGTAACAAACATCCATACATCCATCCATACAAACAAACTTTCGCATTTATAATATTAGTAGGATTAGTGTCTACATGTTGTTACTACATTGTGTGTATCTACGAGTGTGTTTGCCAAATAAAATAGTTTTCTTTCTTTTTTTATGTAAGACGTGAGATCAAACCCCGCCAAACACCAACTTTGTGTAACTTATTTCATCACCACTGCTCTCAAAACGGTGAAGAAACATCGTGAGGATTTTTTTTAATAACCTGTACTGTCCAATTGCTGGGCAAAGGCCTCCCCTAATTTCTTACAAGTATTCTTCTCTTGAGCTACTTGAAACTAGTCCTCGTGGTAGGCATCCAGGTCGTGTCGCCACCTCTTCCCAAGTCGCGAGGAAATTTATCAACCATAAAATATATTTTTTTAAATCCAGCATGCTATGTAACAAAAATTTGAAGATATGGGACATCTACCAATCTGCATTTGGCCCTTGAGATGCATTACGGCCCGCGTGATGGATTACGGCCCGTGTGATGGATTACGGCCCGCATGGTGGGGATTACGATCCATTTTCTCCCCTAGAGAGTAGGCCTGAGTCCCAGTACTGGAGACATTACTGACTGATTATGCTATTCAAAATCTGAACTCAATAAGATCAGATTTCTATGTGATTAACTACAAAAGTTACTGCATGCATTATCCGTTAGGTTTTATCATCATCTCAGGTCTCCTGTGTCGCCACACACTGAGGACCAATCATTGGTCCTCTGTGTCTCGCATCCATCGGATTCCTGCGGCCCTCACCAGGTCATCGATCCAACTTGTGGGAGGTTTTCCAACACTGTCTTCCGTTACGAGGTCTCCTTTCCAGAACCTTTTGACCCCATCGACCATTTGTTCTGTGAGCAGTGTGCCCTGCCCACTTCTACTTAAGAGCCTGTTTTAGTCACAAATTATTATGTAAGGGCCCGGGCACAAAATAGATAGGTACAGAAGACAATCTGATGTATGTACTTCACTTTTTATACCTACGCTCTGTGGGCGCACACTAATGAGCGTTTGAGTCGGAATTGTTCGACGAGCGGGCCGAGGTGCTCCGAGATGTCGCGTCCGTGAGCGATGTCTATGTGTGCGTTGCTCGAGCGCGCTTTGTATGTAGATTGACTTCTGTACCTATACATTTTGTAGCCCGGGTCTATGTCAATTTTGAGGCCTCGTTACAGTGACTTTATTTTTAAATAAAAAAAAAACATAGTAACTATTCAGGATCTATGTCAATTTTGTTTCCACCAGACCCTTTTATAAAACATGCTTTATTATTTTATGTAACTTTCAAATATGTCCGTGACGTAATCTCGTATTTACACGTTTGAAATCGTAATTTATTTATATTATGTTTTGCTAGCTAAAGTTACAAATCTTCGACAAAATGTACACCTTACCTAAAACTATGATGATACTCACGTAACACTTATGTAATTTGTTTTTGAGTGTCTCTCTGCTATTCCATTTCTGCTTGTCACTAACAGAAGCTGTCGAAACTTCTAAAACAAGATTAAGGAATTCACGAGTAGATGTACCAAACTATCTGATCTGTCAATGATTTCTCCCACGTGAAAATAATTATCTCAAGAAAACTTACGACCAGAATAAAATGATGATGTGATGTGCTATTCCACGACATGGTCACCCGTATATCAAGTCTTCATACATGTAGCGACATCTATGTCATAACTTAAGAACTAAACTTCAAAATTCAGTTTCGCGGTATCAAAGTTTTTCGCGCGATTAGAACATACACGAAATCAACTACAACAGTTGCCCGGATCAGACATAATATTCGTCTGGTCGGAGGAGGTTCAACGGAGGTATGTGGGACATTACACTCTGTTCCGCGCACACATACACGACATATCAACGGTTAGTGTGATAAACAACTTGCAAAGTATTCAGTTTTCAAAGTAAAAAAAAAATCTTTTTTATTTGCTTTAGGTACCACGAAAAACCGAGTTGTAGGTAACCGATGGATACGAGACACACAGGATCGGTCGTTATGGCGACACTTGGGGAGGCATTTGTCCACCAGTGGACAACTGGACATCTTTCAGCTCAAATGGTGATGATGAATACTGGCGGTGCCTAATACCGATTATTTTGTGCGAAAATCTATACTAAATTCATAAAGAGGCAGTTTGTTTTTATGTTTTTTTGTTTGTACGAGATAATCCTTGAAAATACTGGTCCGATTGCAATATTTTTTTCACCGGTAGAAAGCTGCTTTATTCCTGAGTGACATAGGCTACATTCTATGTATGCGGGCAAAGCCGCGAGCTAAAACTAGTATGTATATAAATTGAATTCGGAAACCTTGGCGCAGGGGTTTGAATGGTTTGAATAAAAATGGACTGTGTTAATGCGTAAAAATGCGTAACTATATGTGGCCTTGCAAAATGCGACCTAGGGCAATATAAAGAAGTTTTGGGCTAAACTAGGAAAATCAGACTAGGAAAGCACACTGACCTGGTTTCGTCCGTCGAAGTGAAGGCTTGATCAATCCGGAATCGTGGTCTCGAACTTTCTCCGCGCACTTGCAAACTGTTTTAAACAATGTTCGTAACACCTGCTAGGTTTTAACACTCATATCAGTTCACAAATCAAAATATTAAGCACTAATTCGCATGACTCACAAAGCAAGGTTTTTGCCAAGAGTAAAGGTAAAGGTACAGAATACAAGCACAGATATGTACATCACTTTTTAAACCTACGCTCGGTGGACGCACATTAATGAGCGTTTGAGCCGGAACTGTTAGACGAGCGGGCCGAGACGCTCCAAGATATCAAGTCCGTGAGCGGTGTCTATGTGTGTGTTATAAGAGCGTGCACAGTATGTTGATTGACTTCTGTACCTATCTATTTTGTGATAAAGGGATGATCACCGTCACCCATGTGGTCAACCCCCAAAGAAGGTTCCCGAACAACTGAATAAACAATAGGCAGTGTGTGCGTGAGAATAGGACGGAGATAGGCGGAATAATTTTGTGTTTTGCATGACACGTATCTTCTACCCTCCAATTAGAATTATCAAATTAACGAAACCCAACAAATAATATCAAATACCTAATATGAAAGTTACAAAAAAGTACAAAAAAAATCTGATAGGAAAAATTTTGGATATGTTATGAATACAGGTTTATTGCAGAGCTGTTCTTATTTTTATTTTACAGTTCTATTTTTTTTTTAATGGCCAGGGACTCGCATATGAGGACGGATCAGTTTCTGGGTGTGAGAGTGAGTAAGGAATATCTTTATCTCTTTCCACAAATTACGACTCTGTGTCTAAGCCAGACCTTTTAAATTGGTCATGGCGGTAAGTCCCCTCCTTGAGGATTGACTTCAGAGACATCAGGGCATCCTGACTTTTTGTTCATACAAAAAGTCAGGATACCGTGATGCAGTACTCCTCACCGGACATAGTAAGTTTGGGAAGTTTCTGCACCTGATTCAGGAGGCAGAAACGCCTGAGGTTATCACTGTGCCGCCCGCCTGGAGCACACGGTGGAGCATAAGTGGTGGGTGGTGGTGGTGGTGACGGTGGGGTGCCTTGTTGCATTAAGTCCGCCTATGTACCACTACTGTACATGAAGTTTAAAATAAGGTGAAAGTGTGCCCCGGGCGAATCAGCAACATGTTCTTGTGGGATTAATCGGTGGCATCGACCTCTCGCACCAGGCTCTGGTTTAGGCCATGGTCCGGAGCGAGGGTGAATGTGCGATGGGCGCCTTCTTCTGTGAAGCAACTTTGTTAGTGATTTTGTTTTGATACGGGAACATATGTTTCTTCCCAAAAAAAGTCGACACTTATTGGCTACTTTGTTAGCTTATAATATAAATGCAGTTAATGATAATTTAACTGAGACTAGGTTAACTGACGAATCAGTATTATCTAGTATACCTAATAATGCTGATATAAACTCTTTAAACTATTAGAAACGACAAAAGAGAAGCGTAATAGCAACATTTTATTATACCATCAGAATATAAATCGCTTCTCCGGCAAAATTCTAGATGTGGAAATGTTAATAGATAAATATCATATGGATATCTTGTGTTTTTGTGAAACTTGGTTAAAATCAGATAGAATGTTGTTCAATGTAAATAATTTTTCAGTTGCCAGTGCATACAACAGATCATCAATAGGGGGTGGTACCTTGATATTGTGTAATAATTCTTTAAGATATAAGGAAAGGAAAGATATCACTGCTTGCTCTGTTGATCGCTTGTGTGAGGTAGCATGTGCGGAGGTTGAAGGCCAAACGTTCTTATGTGTCTATAGACCACCTGCATCAAACTTGACATCTTTTTTGATTGTAATAGAAGAAATGCTAAACAAACTTATTAGAGATAACAAATTAGTTTTCGTTTGTGGGGACTTAAATATTGATCTACTAGTAAATTCACCTGAAAAATGTAAACTTCTCTCATTGTTTAGTTCTTTTAACTTAAAATGTATTTTTAATGAAGCAACAAGAATAACCCCCACTTCAGCTTCATGTATAGATAACATTTTTACTAACTCTAATATAAAAGACTCGTCCATAATTAGTGGCGTGAGATCTGACCATACTGGCCAACTCGTATCTTTCGAGTTAGTCAAAAAGTTAAAATTAGATTCAATTGCAGAGTTTAGACCGCTAACTAAAAATAAATTAAATAATTTTAATAATAATGTTCTTAGTAGTCTCTCAACAGCCAATTTTGATTCGCAAGACCCCAATGTAAACTATGGTACATTATTTTCTACAGTATGCCAAGAATTTAATAAGGCGTGTCCACTTAGAAAAATTCAAATCAGTAATAAATCCAAATTTAATGAATGGGCTACTGCTGGGATAAGAAAAAGCAGAGACACTTTATATCAGCTGTACCATGAAAAATCTTTGTCGCCTGATCTTAACTTGCATAACCACGTTAGAATCTATTCAAAGATATTCAAAAGAGTTTGTGCCCAAGCTAAATCTAAATCAATAAGTAAGATAATCGAAAATTCTAATAATAAAATAAAAGCTGTCTGGAAGGTGATAAACAAGGAAACTGGAAAGGCAAACCAACGAAATCGGAACGAGTTGTCACTAAAAATTGACAACAAAATCATCTCAGATACGTCAAAAGTGGCCGAGACATTAGAAAACTTTTTCACTAATATCCCAATAGAAGTTACGAAATCTCTCCCTTCTTCATCTTTGTTAGCTGAATCTTTTTTAAAACAATATTTCACTAAGGATATACCAACCTTTGAATTTAAGCATATCTCTGTTGATACAATTTTAAAAACATTCAAAAGTCTTAATATAAAAAACACTGAAGACTTGTGGGGTATATCTGTTAAGGTTCTTGGAGATATTATTGATACAATTGCTCCTGTCCTAACAGGCATATTTAATCAATGTTTGGACAGCGGTACATTTCCTGATTTAATGAAACATAGTAAAGTAGTACCAATTTTCAAATCAGGTAGTAAGAGTGATCCCTCTAACTATAGACCAATATCTGTGCTTCCAGCATTGAGTAAAATCTATGAAAAAATCATGCTTGACCAGATGTTGTCTCACTTTAATTCTAATAGGATTTTGCACAGTCATCAGTTTGGTTTCACGAAAGGAAGGTCAACGACGGATGCAGGAGTGAAACTCATCAGTCACATTTTGGAATCCTGGGAGAAATCCCAGGATGCCATTGGCATATTCTGTGACCTCTCTAAAGCATTTGACTGTGTTGACCATAATACTCTAATCTGTAAATTACATCACTACGGAATTCGTGGACGAGCTGCTGATCTTGTTTTTTCCTATTTATCTTACAGGCAGCAAAA
This sequence comes from Mythimna lalbum, assembly GCA_949319445.1. Classification (NCBI taxonomy): domain Eukaryota; kingdom Metazoa; phylum Arthropoda; class Insecta; order Lepidoptera; family Noctuidae; genus Mythimna; species Mythimna lalbum. The sequence goes on from OX439360.1 coordinate 18,086,399, forward strand.
AGTATCCATTAATGGGGCGACGTCCTCGGGATCTCTAGTAAAGATGGGCGTGCCTCAGGGTTCAATTCTTGGCCCTTTCCTTTTTCTAGTTTACATTAATGACCTTCCTTATATGATGGCTAATTTATCCGATATAATTCTATTTGCTGATGACACCTCTCTTATTTTTAAAGTAGATAGAAAAGATGGGGATGTCTTGCATGTTAACGACAGTCTGGCAGTTCTTTCGAAATGGTTCGAAGCTAATAATCTCCTATTAAATGCCAATAAAACTAAATGTATAAAGTTTTCATTACCTAGTGTCCCCCAAGTTGGCGTCAGTCTAATTCTTGATGACAAAAAACTTGATGTTATTGCGGACACTGTGTTCTTGGGTATGACTATCGATTCTAAACTGCAGTGGGGCGCTCATATTAGAACTCTCTCGGGAAGATTAAGCTCAGCTGCATATGCAGTTAGAAAAATAAGGCAATTGACAGATGTAGCTACGGCTAGGTTGGTTTACTATGCTTATTTTCACAGTATTATGTCTTATGGCATTTTATTGTGGGGATCTGCAGCTGATGTGGACTCAATTTTCATATTGCAAAAGAGAGCTATCCGGGCTATTTATAGGATGGGTCCTCGCGAATCCCTCAGAAATAAATTCAAAGAAATCGATATTCTGACTCTGCCTTCTCTTTATATCTTGGAATGCATTTTGTATGTTCGTAAAAACTTAGGACTCTTTAAAATTAGAAGCGATTTCCACAACAAAAATACACGTAGTAAACACGAAATTGTATTACCCAAATGGAGATTAGCTAAGACCAGCAAGTCATTCCTAGTTAATAGCATACGTTTTTACAACAAGCTACCAAAGGCGGTAACTGAACTTGGTGAGGGAAAATTCAAAACGCATATTAAGCGTGTCTTAACCAAAAAAGCATATTACAAGGTTAAAGACTATGTCGAAGACACGCTTGTTTGGCAATGACTACCTCTGCACATGTGGCTCCCTGGTAACTCACCAATATTGTGTCTGTTAACTGCTCCACCTCTGTTTTAATATATATACATTTTTTATTTGTATTTTTTTTTCTATAGGACATTGCTTTTGCAATAAGTATTTTTTTATTTTTTATTTTTGAGACTTCAACTACCTTAAACTCGTTGATAATTTATTTTGTTATCAATTTATTGATAGTTGCAATTATCTATATTTCTATTGCTTTTTTTTTTATATAGCCTCTTTTTCGTTTTGTAATGTGAATGTGAGAACACTGTATACCTTACAAACCTTTAGATTACTTCCTATTTAAATTACTTTTTTATTTGAATTACTTTTTTTATTTTTTGCTTTTGTGTACAGTATTGATATGCACTGTTCTTACATACTATCATATTGTAACACCTACCACTTTTTTTAAAAGAGTAACCATGGAGTTTCTTGCCGGTTCTTCTCCATAGGAAACGACCAATTTGGAACCGTGCACTAGCTTCTGACGTTTTATAAGTGCCCATGTAGGCCTATGTGAAATAAAATATTTTGACTTTGACTTTGACTTTTGACTTTGAAGCAGTATTGGTAGTTAAGAAGACGGCCACTCGCTTGTCCGTCCTTATTATTCACTCACAAAAACGAACTGCCGAGCTTCTTGAGCTTAGCAGGACGAACATCTGTGCGATAGCCCGCGCCTTAACCGGCCACTGCAAATTAAAGAGGCACCAATTTCACATGAAACTGAGTGAGACTGATGTTTGCCGGTACTGCAATCAGGAGAGGGAGACGCCTAAGTACCTGTTGTGTGAATGTGGGCCCCTTATCCACAAACGGAGTATCCATCTGGGTCGACACATTATTCGCCCAGAGGAGATTAAAACTCTTAAAGCTAGGAGTATTCTAGACTTCCTGGAAGCCTCCCGGCTAAAAGAGTTACTCTAACAAGGCGGCGAGTCACAATAGATCTTTTAGGTCGCAGTGACTACATCTCCTACACTATGGGAGATGCATAGCCCCTTATCTTTAAAATAATAATAATAATTGGTAGTTAAGAAGACGGCCACACGCTTGTCCGTCCTTACACCCCAGGACCCCGACCCCAAATACCAGCCACCGCAGGCGCAAGCTTGTGGACGACGAGCCGTTCATCCGGCAACTGTCCGGACCACACCTAGATCTACGCTTGCCTCAAATAGGTGTCAACTAAGGACCCAGTAGAGTCACAGCCACGGGTTGACTTTGTTAAAGGCTACCTACTGAAGGATCATAAGTGTGGTTTTAGTCGGTAAAAGTCTGACACGCACTCCCGTTCCGCCCTAGAGTGGCAGAAGTCTTTAGATGGTTTCCCGATAAAAAAGACACACTATTTTTGCATGAAAATCTGATGAACTAAAATATGATACATTTTTAAAAGTCATAGAACAAAAGTTGTTGTTTATGATGTAAGTAATATAGTCCTGCAAGGTTGTTAGTGTTTTAAAATTAATCCTGTATACAGTAGCGATATTATTTAACTAATATAATATGCATAAATCAATTAAGCAAAGTTCACTACGCAAACAAAGTTAGTTTCCGAATAACCAACGTTACTTTTAGAGCTTGAAAATAAATTATTACCACTTAACATCCACGAAACTCTAAAAACAATATCACTGTTCAACACTTTAAAAAAAAGATAACAGAGAACTTTAATATTTATGCGCATTTTTCGCAATAAAACCTATTTTTTGCGGGACGCATTGAAACAGAATGTAATCTCTATGGCCAGTTGAAACCCGCTGGCCTCCGCATTTCAGGTCATCGGTTTTATATAAAACGACTCCTTCTCATATTTGTGGAAAATTCCTGAAAATATCATAAAGGATAGTGGGGAAAACATTTTTCATGGCTTCCGTCTTGAATAGTTTAGCCTTTTGAACAGACTATAAAATGTAAGTTTAAGTTATGAAAACGTAGACTACTTATGAGAATTTTGTGTACATTATTTTTTTGGATTTAGATGATATCTCATATTTATACTAATATAAGGTAAGTTTGTTTTTATGTTTTTTCGTTTGTTGGAGGTAATCTCTGAACGTACTAATCTCTAAACGGTTGTAACTTGGCTACGGGGGCTCCCTAGCCAAGTTGCAACCGTTTCTTTTGCGTCGAACACTTCGAGTTGGCCACGCCCCCAATATATTGTTCTCCTCATATTTTGTTCTGACCACGGGACTAAGCGTTAAAATGACGTCATTCCCGTACATTTGAAGTTTTCTAGTTTACTACTGAAATTGTTAACGCTAGTTAAAAAAATTCAAATGTACGGGACTGACGTCATCTCAACGCTCAGTCAAGTCACACGTGGTAAGAACAAAAGAATAGAGGGCGTGGCCAACTCGACGTGTTCGATGCAAGAGAAACGGTTGTAGCTTGACTAGGGGGCTGGTCTGATTGCGAAAATTATTTCACTGGTAGAAAGCTGTTTTATTCCTGAGTGACATAGACTATGTTTTATGTACGTGGGCAAAGCCGCCGGCAAAAACTAGTTGTAAACAAAGCCGGTGTTCGCTTGGGATTTAATTAATTAAAAGCAAAAATGTGGTTACAATATCAATTGTAAATTACTGCAGCCGCCATTTGCCATGCGACCAACGTAATAAAAGTCAAAATCGGTTGAACGGTCAGTAATAAAAGATTTTTATAAATGGCCAATGTTGTTTTGAACAGAGTACAGATCAGATCAAGAACACCATTACAGAATATTTATGCTTAACTGGACTGAGATATGAACCCATTGATACAGATCTACTGAGTAGATGAATTAATCACGCCTAGAACAATCAGTCATAAATGATTCATAGCTCAATGATGCCCTAGTAATTAATGATTACACATGCTAATCATTTTAATGAGCTGGATATACATGAGATGATTGTATTGGGATTTAGGTGTATCAGCATGCCTGTTAGGGCTGCGGGGTTATCTGTAAGAGTATTCTGCGACGTTTTTATCTCTGCTTACCATCAGCTAGGATGGCCGTCAAGCACTAGTTTTTAACATCGTGTAACGTTAAATGCGCAAACCTATACCCCTAGCCAAGTTGCTAATCTGCAATAGTTAACAATAGTAGATAGCTTCAAATGTATGGGAATGACGCTCAGTCACGTGGTCAGAACAAAAAAATTGGCGGCAAGGTCAACTCGAAGCGTTCGACGCAAGCGAAACAGTTGTAACTTGGCTAGGGGAGCTGAAAATAGTTTGATCAGAATAACGAGCAGAATCAATTGAACCACTTTTTAATATAGGTTAAATTTTTCAAGAAAATCTTCATCTAAAATGTTGATCTGTCTATTTATTAATAGGTCAAGCCATTACGTGCGCAAACCCGCCCCAATAGGTAAACAATCACAAATAATAATAATAATAAATATTCCACAACTATCACACAACGCCGTCTAGTCCCAAGCTAAGCAGAGCTTGTGTTATGGGTACTAGACAACTGATAAACATACTTATATATTTCTAAATACATACATAATATAGATAAATTACACCCAGACACAGAACAAATGATCATGCTCATCACATAAACATTTGTCCTGGGTGGGAATCGAACCCACGACCTCCGGCATAGCAGTCAGGGCCACTAACCACTAGACCAACAGTCCAGTCGAAAAAAATGGTTGTACTCCGGGCAGTTGTCCACCAGACATAACATCCGTCTGGTCGAAAGATCCTCCCTTTTCAGCGAAGGTTTGCGGGACTTTCTGTTCCGCATACCTCTAAAGTCATTATACGCTTGGTATACGCCAATGGCACCAACACGACGGCACAAAGTTCCGGCTTCGTAGACAAAGTTTCATAGTTTTGTATGTAAGCAGGCTTACACCAGGCGTATAATGACGAATGCGGGTTTATGAATCTACGCGTCGGTGGACAGTTTATTTTTTATTTTTTTTATTATGTATAGGCTCACGTTTGACCACTATCTCACCTGATGGTAAGCGATGATGTCACTCTTGACGTAAAGACCCCAAGGTTATAGCTATCAGGATACACAGACTCCGGCAGGCTACAGTAGGCTTTAGTTGGCCTCTGAATGCCAGAGTTGTGGTGGACTCTTTTGAACAATCCCGGTTACCGATTGAGCTGAAATTTTGAACGCATGTGTAAATAAGATGACAATGCAAAATTATTATGACATGGAGCTGATCTGATGATGGAACCGGAAGGTGGATATAGGTACGTCTTAGTTAAACGACACAACCCCATCGAGTTTGGGCTCGTATGATTCGTCTTGACGAGTATTAATTTTATAGCTTGGCGAGTATTATTTTATACCGAGCTATAAAAGCTTGTTATGATAAAATGATTTTCATTAAAAGTTTGTTTACCATTTGTCCTCGTAAATAAATCTAGTTTATATTAAAAGCTCTCAGTACTTTTGTTCTACGAATTCTGTCTGAAACAAAAATTTAGTTTGCTTCAATGAATCAGTATAATTTGATACGAGTATGTATATATTTTTATTTGTTTTTTTTTTTGTTTATTTTTGTTTTACAGAGATAAATTATAGAACAATTTTCAACACACATTCTTTTTTCTGCACATTTTCAATCAATCCAAACTAATATAAGAGTTGAATTGTTCTGCTTTCAGGTCAAAAAAATTGAGTTACAAATTGTCAGGATATAGAAAAGTACATAAGGTAATTTTCACCTAGAAAAGAAGTACTATTCCCGAGAAGTCTTTACCAATGCAAAGCTGTGGTGGCCGAGTGGTAACGGGCCGACTTACGACTTGTAGGTCGTGGGTTCAAACCCCGCTAGAAGCATTACTTTGTGTAATTTATTTCATTAGCACTGCTCTCAAAATGGTGAAGAAGGGCCTAGTGCAGGTTAGTGAATGTCACACGTCTTCGACTTTTTGGGCGTAGGACATGCCGGTTTCCTCACGATGTTTTCTTTTACCGTACTGAAAGCAGTGGTGATGAAATAAATTACGCAAAGTAATGCGCCTGGCTGGGTTTGAACCCGCGACCTACAACTCGTAAGTCGGAGCCGTTACCACTCGGCCACCACTGCTCTTTTCAATGCCATATTTTTTTTTAGTTAGTTTCATGTAGTTTAAGATTATTATTATTTATTGGTTTTACTGAAACTATGGTTATTTAAATATTTTGGTATACATAAAAAATAAGTGTTTGTAAATAAAAATAGCATATCACATTTATTATCGACATTCAACTTCCACATTTCATGAAACTGGAACAATCAACAGCAAACAAAAATAAAGCTACAAGAATTCTAGCATTGCAAGAAAAATGGCCTTAATATGGGTCAAGAAATAGGGTCGCTGGCTTGCGAGCTTCGGGCATCGAGTAATGGTCTATTACAATTTACCAACTGGATGTCTGGGAGTCAATTTCAATTCTGCCAGTGAAATTTTTCAATTCGGTGGCGAGGTTAACGTTTTTACTTGTTTGGATGGTTTTGGCTTCGCATGTATAGGATTTATTTATTATATACGCTTACTTTTATTTACACCTCATAATATGGACAGGATGACCATTAATTTGCAAAAACTAAGTACAATTGGCGGTCTTATCGCACATGGCAATCTCTTACAGACAACCTTAGGATGGACTGAAGGTCAATTTGGGACGGTCAGTGTACAATAAAAAAATAATATCAATTAGTATTTACTAGTTAATATAAAAAATAAAATTAAAAACGGAGAATAAAGAAATAATACAGTGAACGGTAATGCTTCTTCACCAATGCTGGTGCCTTCATCATTGGTTTTTTTAAAGACTTAGTATCCAAGCCAAAATCGTTAACCAAAAAAATAATTATTCCGAGCGAAAATCAAACTACTGCACAGCAGTCAATCGCTCAAACATTGCGCCCATCGTGTCGTGACAAAATTAATTACCAAAATAATGCTGCTCTTAGCCATTAAATCACTGCCTTGTTTTAAGCAAAATACCTTCAAAATACATCTTGTTAAACGCTAACCACTACTCACCCTCTCAAAGATAACACGTCACATAAATTCCGCAAGCAACCATTATAAATTCCGTAAGTACATACTAAGTCGAAAGTGCCGTAAAGACATATCCCATAATATGCTACAAACATAAACTAATGAATTTTAACATTAATCTATACTAATATTATAAAGAGGTAAAATTTGTAAGTTTGTAAGTTTGTAAGTTTGTATGTAGGGGGTAATCTCTGGAACTAATAATTAAATTCTAAATTTTTTTTTACTGGCAGAAAGCTACATTATTCCTGAGTGCTATAGGCTATAAATTGTTTCTATAGCATGTATATTAACCGAGCTATCACAACTTTTGTCTAGCAAGTCGGGAAAAAATACCTCATAAAATAGAATTATTTGCGTGCGCTGCCTAAACAGTTGCTTAAAATTAAAAACAATGTATGGCTACCTGGTTCGTCTTAATTATTTCTACAAAAAAGTCCGCGGTACCATATCTCTATCTTTTATATTTCATCTTTTATACTTCTTTTATTGCATTAAAAATATTTTTTTTCGGCATACTTACGTTTGGTTGATTATTTGAGCAACAAAATATTAATTCTTATGACAATAAATTATTTCAGTATCACAAGAACATTATACAGATAAGATTTGCCATTTACAGCATAGCAATTGGTCATACAGTTTCGGAGATAATTTAAAATTACTAAAACGCAAAATGCCCCTAGCGTAACTTTCATTGTGCAGACGCAAAAAAATAGGTAAAACCTATTTTTTTTTATGGTGGGCAAAAATCATCTTATGACAACCCCCGCCCTTGGGTGGAGCGAGAGATAGTGTCAGACTCTTACTGACTAAAAACCCACCCCGTTCCTTCTAGCCTTCAAACCAGGCCACGAGTTCCCTTTCGGATAACCCTGGACCCGGTAGGCTTCGACCCAGCTGGGCCTCTGCTGTTGCTGACAACTTCTTGAGGCGCGCGGGAACAGTGCGCGCCGTCGACGTCTTGGGCTCGGTCCATTACCGGACGATCGGACAGCAAGCTACCCATGGCTCGCCGTCCGCGAGCCCGCGTCTACGGTGGCCGGAAATCGGGATCAGAATCCCGGCGGCGGCGGCGGGGGGCCCCGCCTGATGCGGTCTGCCTCCGCCTTTGCTAGCATTACTGCTTCGCAGAAGGAGGCGACCGCCTGCCATTCCTCCTTGCTAAGGACCATGACCTCAACCAGAGCCCGCCGCGAGAGGTCTCCGCCGCCGATCGCCCCCACGAGGGCACGGCGATGCTCTGCCCAGGCAGGGCACACCTCGACTGTGTGCTCCACCGTGTCCTCCGGGCGTTCCACACAGTGGCGACACTCGAGCGTCTCTTCCGCTTTAATTCGGTGCAGGAACCTCCCGAACTTGCCATGTTCGGTGAGGACCTGTGTCATGCGGAAGGTAAGGACGCCGTGAGGCCTTTCCAGCCACGCCTCAAAGAGGGGACTTACCGCCATAATTGTGGCGTGCCCAACGTTTCACCTATTTGCCCATAGATGGCGTTCTGCAATTACGTAATTTTTCTGAATCGCGGTGTTAAGACTTTCTGTGGATTGATGACCCTCTCGAATTATTATGCCCACGTTGTCGTTAGTTGGAGTTCTTCTGTCAGTTGCTTATTGGTTTCGGTTGTTTCGTTCGTATGGTTGTTGTTGTTGATAGATACCTCATAATCGAAAATATCGTAATTTCGTTGTACGTTTTTGTATGTTCGTAGTTTCGTACTTCGTTCTATCGTAATAATCGATACGAGTTATTCGATATTACGATTGTTTTGTTTTGTAAAGGCGGACGGTGTTCGAGTCGCTCTCCTTTTGTTCATAATTGTTTTCAAGTCTGTGCGTAGTTTGTTGAGAGCATGTCTAAAAGGAAATCTCAACTGTCCCGGCAGACATCACAGACAAGAGCCGCTCGAGTACGCCGTACGGAAGAATCTGCCCCTGAAAATGAGCAGCGCATCTCGAGAAATAGAGAATATATTTCGCAAGCACGCGCTAGAGAATCTAGCTCCGAGCGCTCACAGCGCCTCGCTAACCAAAATGTGAGGACATCGCGGGCCCGTGCTCGAGGAACTAGCGCTGAACGTACGCACCGTCTATCTGAGTTAAGGCAACATGTCTCTGAGACAAGGGATAGGGAGACTAGCGCTAAACGCTCGCAGCGGCTTGGTAGGCAAAATGTCATAACATCGCAGGCCCGTGCTCGGGAATCTAGCGCTGAACGTGCGCAGCGTCTATCTGAGTTAAAGCAGCATGTCTCTGAGACAAGGGATAGGGAGACTAGCGCTGAGCGCTCGCAGCGGCTGGGTAGGCAAAATGTCATAACATCGCAGGCCCGTGCTCGGGAATCTAGCGCTGAACGTGCGCAGCGTCTATCTGAGTTAAAGCAGCATGTCTCTGAGACAAGGGATAGGGAGACTAGCGCTGAGCGCTCGCAGCGGCTGGGTAGGCAAAATGTCATAACATCGCAGGCCCGTGCTCGGGAATCTAGCGCTGAACGTGCGCAGCGTCTTTCTCATTTAAGGCAGCATGTCTCCGAAACAAGGGATAGGGAGACTAGCGCTGAGCGCTCGCCGCGGCTCACTAGGCAAAATGCCATAACATCGCAGGCCCGTGCTCGGGAATCTAGCGCTGAACGTGCGCAGCGTCTATCTGAGTTAAAGCAGCATGTCTCTGAGACAAGGGATAGGGAGACTAGCGCTGAGCGCTCGCAGCGGCTGGGTAGGCAAAATGTCATAACATCGCAGGCCCGTGCTCGGGAATCTAGCGCTGAACGTGCGCAGCGTCTATCTGAGTTAAAGCAGCATGTCTCTGAGACAAGGGATAGGGAGACTAGCGCTGAGCGCTCGCAGCGGCTGGGTAGGCAAAATGCCATAACATCGCAGGCCCATGCTCAGGAATCTAGCGCTGAACGTGCGCAGCGTCTATCTCATTTAAGGCAGCATGTCTCTGAAACAAGGGATAGGGAGACTAGCGCTGAGCGCTCGCAGCGGCTCGCTAGGCAAAATGCCATAACATCGCTGGCCCGTGCTCAGGAATCTAGCGCTGAACGTGCGCATCGTCTAATCGAGTGTAATCTTATTTTAAAACAAGAAATTTTCCGCGGACGAAGTCGCGGGCAGAAGCTAGTAACTTATATCTATAGTAACTATGAACAAGAGACATAAATCAAGAACTACCTTGAGACACATTTGTAGGGTAATTCGCATAAATTACTCTTCAACATGGTGGAACAAAATTGCTGCTAACCTTCAAGCTGTGGGGATTTCGATAGATATAGATGGAGATTTTATGGGGATTTCGATATAGGGTTAGATTGTAATTGAGATTCGGTTTTACCCGTAACAATCCCATTCAGGCTTGCGGAATTATTTGCTCGCGTCATGACGGCCTTTGAGCGTAAAAGGCAACTGAAGGATACAGGTAGGTTTGAGACGGTATAGAACAGTACGTTTATACGTGCGCAGCATGTAAAGTCTTGCGTCTGAATTCTCTCCGGTCGTGACGAATTGCTGTCCCATCGGACTACGAACTGAAGGAACTGTAAGTGTACCTGTGTTTGCGTACATACTTGTACACTATAATATAGGTTACTTGGCTAATCTCTGTTGAGACTGACCACCATGTTCAAAATTCGGTTGGGAGGGTTATTTAAACAAGCTTTTATCTAGTTTCACCTGTCCCGATGTTTGTCTGTAATCAAATCTTGCAAATTAAAGTTCCACTTCCTGGTTACCAATTGAGCTGAAAATGGGAAGGCTATAGGAACTTTGTAGTTAAACGACACAACCCTATCGAGTATGGACTCGTATGATTTGTCTTGACGTGTATTAATTATATAGGTATACCGAGCAACAATTTTGGTTCTCGGACATGCCGGTTTCCTTAAGATGGTTTTCCTTCAGAGAGCAGAGAGCGTTCTGAAGATACACTAAAATGCAAGTAATCATAAAATTCACTAACAAAACTTGTATTACATTAGCTAGATATTGCAACAAGATGTTTAGTTTGAAATTGATTTCGAAGCCGTCTAGGGGCCTTGGTTATCGGAATAGACCGTCTAACGAGAATGGCCCAATTTAAGCTACTTTGTCAGTTCCATAAATATTTTGTGGAAAGAAATATTTAGTTAAAACCCAGTTTATTAGGGTATTTTTAAGGTGTGGTTTTGATCACTCATTCGGGATTGCTCCGCACGCGTAACCTCTGTAAAATGTCCTTTTCATACAAGTATTTATTGTAATGCATCGCATGATATTAAAAACCTTTTTATTGAAAAAAAAAACCGACTTCACGAAATAATTGAAATGCCAAAATTCCATCATCACGTGAACCCATCTTGGTGACTTAGGACCATTTGGGAAATATATAACCAAAAAATATTTTTTCATATAAAATAATAATATTTAAATAGAACGTTTTAAATATTACGAAGTCTATGCGAAGCAAGCGATAGTACGATAGTGGAGGGTAGCGGGTTCTGGGCGTCGGGGGTGCTTGATACGCCTGTGTTGCATCGTATAGACGTAGGTATAGCAAAATATAGAGATAAAATGTGTTAGAACCACGAAATCTTGGTTTGTATTTGATAAATGAATTGTTTTGTAAAAAGTCATAGAACAAAAACTGTTGTTTATAATGTTAGTAATACATTATACAGTCCTGCAAGGGGGTTAGTGTTATACAAATAACCCTGTATAATATTAGTGGGACAATATCAATAAAGTCCTTTTTTTTAAATTTTGGTGGTGAACTATTTTCTTCAGTTTTCGTGAAAATTAGGAACCTAGTATAAAAATAGAAAGTTCAAGCTAGAAAGACCTTCTTGAGGTCTGAGAATATCTTAGTTACATTTTGAGATATTTTTATTTAAAGTTTAGTGTGGCCACCTAAATTGACAATCGTCCACCAAAATGAAAACTCCGAACAAAGCCGCTTTAGAGTATTTGTTATTCTTAATCGAGTAACGATTGTCATTAGCCGTCGATGTCTGACAATAAATAGCACGTCAATTACCTTCAATCAAAATTTTCATAATTTGCTATCATTACCATAGGATGGTATTGACAATGGCTTCATTACTTTAAAGTAAATGATCAATTTTGGTATAATTTTATGCCATTTACGTAAATATTGACATTCACATAGTAATGACTTTTTTTTTAAGGTAGGAGATCATCTTTTTTTTTGTCGATATGTTTGCGCTTGACCGCTATCTCACCTGATGGAAAGGACGATGGAACGCGCTTACCTAGAAGAAACCTGTTCACTCTGGCCTTAAAGATTCCCGGGTTGGTAGCTATCAGGAAACACAAACTCCGGCAAGGAATTCCACTCCTTAGCTGCTCGCACAATTAATGACTTGGACTTGAATGAATGTCTCAACGAATGATGAATCTTTTACGGAATAAACCCACACTTATATTATTTCTGAGTACACCATAATTATGGCACTAAGTCTCCTCTTTAAGAAGACGCCACGGCGTTCTTCCCTTCCGCATGACGCATGTCCTCACCGGACATGAAGTTCGGAAAGTTTTTGCACCGGATTCTTGCGAAATTTCGTTCCGGCGATCCAGGACATATTGGAGCATAGTGAAGGTGTGATCCACTTGGGTAGTGTTTCTTAAGTTGTCTATTGCGCCCCAGGACCACAGGTTTCTACCTGTGGTTCAACCTTTCTGAAGTCGAACCATAGCCTCAGTAGACTTTGGCCCCTATCTACGGTGTAGACCTCACTTTGAGTTACTCGTGGAATACAAGGTGCCTACGCGATGTCGATGACTCGGGCTCGGTCCGGACGGTAAACGGACGGCTGGACGGCGAGCTCCCATTGTTCGTCGTTTGCTAGATCATACCTATGATGTCCGTAACAAACATTAAATAAATACAACTTACACAGCCGTTTATTTTATTATTAAGAGGACTATCGAACTAAAAACGCGGTCACTATAGGATTGCATACAAAAGACAGATATTTCTCTTTTGCAAAGATACAATGCTTGCAAAATATAAACGTGAGTGAAACGTTATTTTTTTTTTTTAAATAAAGTAAGAAGCATTTTAGCGATTAACTAAAAATCTACAAACTTTATTATAAAATTAACATACTATAACGCTATAACGTTGTAAAACACTTTGATAAACAATCGGAATGATTGCATGGGTTAGTCCAGATTTTTTCCTATCGTACTAAATAAGCTGTATCATACGAGTATGTTGAACACACTACCTATACAAGGTGAAAGGGACAGCCCTTCGCAAACTTTAATTGCTTGCTCAATAGGTGAAACTGAACCATCTTCAATAATTTCTTTTTTCAGGAAACAAAAAAAATATCAGCCTCGCCATACAAATGAGGCCGATTGCTTTTTTGTTTCCTAAAAAAAATCTTTTGTAAGGTTGTCCAGTTTTGTCTACTGAGCAAGCCCTGAAAGTTTGCGAAGGGCTGTCTCTTACACCTTGCATAGCACTTACCATGAAGAATAATATATATTTTCTAATTATATTTTCGGCTGGGCGGCGTTCGGGAGGCTGCGCGGTATCTTCTCGTCCAATATACCACAGTGTCTCAAGACGAAAGTCTATGACCAGTGCGTGTTGCCAGTGATGCCATATGGTGCCGAAACGTGGTCGGTCACAATGGGCGTCATCAGAAGGCTCAAAGTCACCCAGAGGACAATGGAAAGGGCTATACTCGGAGTTTCCTTGCAGGATCGAATCAGAAATAAAGATATCCGCAGGAGAACCAAGGTTGCCGACATAGCACGAAGAATCGCCAAACTTAAGTGGCAATGGGCAGGGCACATTGCTCGCAGAACAGATGGCCGTTGGGGCCGAAAGGTTCTGGAGTGGCGACCTCGTACTGGAAGACGCAGCGTCGGAAGGCCTCCTACAAGGTGGACCGATGACCTGGTGAAGGTTGCGGAAATCCGATGGATGCGAGACGCGCAGGATCGATCATTGTGGCGACACTTGGGGGAGGCCTATGTCCAACAGTGGACGTCTGTCGACTGAAATGATGATGATGATTTACTGCAGTGGATCTTTTATTCTTTAGCGCATTATAAAACTCGCGAGTAAGTAACTCTTGAAGTCCTCTTAAATCCTCCTTTGTTAGTGGAATTAACAAGGAATTTAATAATTGCAACTAATACTTTTTTACTTGTTCTACGTGTTTTGCTGTTACACTTAGGAATCCTTGTTGCTACTTTTGCGTAGCTAGATCAAAGAAACATTGTGTTTCTTTTGTTTTCTTGAGTAAGAAGAATGTTTTTAATTGCAGTAATAAGAAGATAATTTTACTCTTCAATTCTGGATTGTATTTAATGCGTTTTACAATATTTATTTAGTTTTATAGTTGAATATATTAGGTGCACAGAGTAAATTTTCGGATATTCGCATTATGTGGTCATATCTAGATCTTTGTTAATTCGCGAGTTGCTTAGTCTGATATATTTTTAAAAGGTTGTGATTTAGCATTGGAACTTGAAGAAAAAATTGTTTTGTGTTAAAATCAGTTTGATAATGTGCAGAATATATAGACAATAATATTTATGTGTATTCAAATATTGTGCCACGATTTTACTTTTAAAAAACTGGTCAAGTGCAAGCCGGACCGAGAGATTCGTCAAGTCGCAAAAAAAGTAATTATTGATCTGACTGGCCTGTTGGTCTAGTGGTTAGTGGCCCTGACTGCTAAGCCAGAGGTCGTGGGTTCGATTCCCACCCAGGACAAATGTTTATGTGATGAGCATGATCATTTGTTCTGTGTCTGGGTGTAATTTATCTATATATGTATGTATTTAGAAATATATAAGTATGTTTATCAGTTGTCTAGTACCCATAACACAAGCTCTGCTTAGCTTGGGACTGGACGGCGTTGTGTGATAGCTGTGGAATATTATTATTATTATTATTTTGTGATGTTATTACAAATTCACCTGTTCTGTGAGCTCAGCACTATTCAAATAGTTGACAGCAAAACTGTTCGAATTCTAAATTTTCAAAAACAGAAAAATAAATAAAATAAGCTGGCAACAATAATGCTAGAACTACACTGCGCACACGTGTGCTACACACGCCGATCTAGGCGCGTCGGTCTCCATACATTTTATATGAAAACTAGACTTGTAGAGCTACTTAATCCAAGTCACGCGACGCCACGCAACGCCGTTCTACGTACAAATCAGGTGTTACACGTGTGCGTCGGTCAAATGTAGTTCTAGTTAAATTGAAGAATTTACGGCGTATTTTATTTATCCCTTCCATGAAAAATCATATACACCATATTTCTAAGAATATATCAAACAATTCATAACAGGTTTTTTTAACGTGCCGTCGTCACCACGAAAAGTTATTTTGCGTAACCCAAGCCACGGGAATTTGCAAACGAAATAATTTCATCTCGATTCCAGTTCCTGTCAAGGACTTTTTTTGGAAGAAACTTTGTTATGGATGAAGCGGAATTCAGTACTGATACTTTAAGCACTAGCGTTAATATTTTACAGGCAATGCTGGGGTCCCTCAGGGGTCAGTGCTCTCAGCAACACTGTTTTTGCTGCACATAAATGACCTACTTAAACCTGGTGTTATGTGTACACTGTTGCTGAGAGATATGTGTCTGACGGGTGGGCTAGTAGGTCTCAGATACAGTCATGCCGAGAGGCTATGGTTGAACGCTTGAACTCATCCTTGAAGGTGGTCTCCGATTGGGGCGATGTCAATCTGGTCAAGTTCAATGCAGCTAAAACCCAGGCGTGTTTTTTTCCGGTAAACGGAGTCAATTTCACCCGGCTCCATCTTTCCGGGGTGTGACTGTGTCGATTATAACCGACCACCTTGGGCTTTTTGGAGTTACTTTGTCATCTACTCTCAATTTAGGGTGATACGTCGAGGCAAAGGCTCAACTGGCTGCCAAAAAATTGGGGATCTTAGCAAGGTTGAGACGGTATTTTACGCGGGAACAGCTGCTTAATCTTTATCAAGCCCAAGTTCGATCGTGTATGGAATACTGGTCTCATTTTTGGAATGGGTCTGCCAAATATCAGCTTGATGCCCTGGAGTCGATTGAGAGGCGAACCAAGAGTATCATCGGCAATGATGCACTCGTAGAGTCAAAGCTTCGAAGTCTTGAGCATCGCCGTCGAGTTGCTAGCCTGTCGGTTTTCTATCGTCTACATTTCGGAGAGTGTGCACTGGAATTGCACAATCTAATTCCGCCAAGTCCGTTCAGTCATCGGACGGCAAGACGGGGACAATAATGGATATGAAATTTTGGATTTAAACACGGATATTGAAATAGGAATAATATTATACTGGATTCGGATACAGTTACGGCTATTAAATTATTGAGGATGTGACTGTCTGTCAATTGCTCCAAATTCATAACAAAATAATATTATATTTGACTTTATACACTATGGCACTTTAAACACGTGGCGCCGGGTGAAGGGGCATAAATTGCCATTTTAATGTGAAAGGACCAATTACAAAAAAACCCACTTCGAACAAAAAATTTTTTATCACAATTGTAAAGAAAGGACCAAAAGACCCCTTACATGTGCAAGCCAGATAAGTCGTGAGGATGGCAACCCAAACCTCTTTAGAAACAATTAGGAGACTGTACAAAAAACTAAGCAATAAAAACTAGTTAGCAAGGCGTGGGAAGGGACAAACGATACTGAACTGGAAGGGACGCGGCGGTTGGCTCAGCACTTCGGAAGAATAGGACACTTAGCGTCAGGGCCGCAAAGAAGGCACACGTCTGGGGACTTAGCGTCAGGGCCCGGTAGAAGAGACACGTCCAGGAACTAGCTTAGCTTATTATCATAGAGCGATCCCGTTGTAATTCTTAGGAGTGCCAGTATCGTGATACGGTATTAGATATAGATTGACTGAGTCGAGTTTAGGCTTAGCTAATATTTATAGTACAGAGTGTGTGAGTCAGAGTACGAATGGATGGGCGTTGATTGTGATCTAGTAAGTAGTGTGTAAGTACGCGAGTGAATCTCAGCGACTGTGTTGAAGACTGGATGGGTGAGTGTTGTCTGTTTTATCCTTCCTTATTCCATCCTATGACAAGGTGACCTGAGCTTGCGGTTGGTGTTAGGGACTCGGAGAAGGCCTTCCTTTGGAGTGAGCTTAACACTAACTTACACTTTCCGCCATACTTGGCTCAATCATGATTGAAGCACTGCCAATTGAAGGTTGAACCGAATAAATATTCGCTACAGGTTATGGCCAGTTTGGGCTATACTGAGATCACGAACCACCAAACGTTAGCGATGGCTACCTCCCCCTAAGGACTGACTGACAGTAGACTGATTTACATTGCTCTTGTTATGCGCACTCTTCCAGGGAGCGGGGGTAGGCTTCACCAAGTACCCTAAACTGCATTGATAGTCGTTCTAAGGAACGCTAGGGAACGTATCTCGCTAAAACACACCCGGCCCCCGTAGGCCACTTACTGATACAAAAAATAATATTTAGCGAGACACGTAATTTGGACTCATCTCTGGAATACTTCGCAGCTAGACGTAGCTCGGAGGCATAGGTTATGATGTCCTCACCTGTGGGTAGAGTAAGGAAGTGAGAAGTGACGAATATGAACCACTTCGGCGTCTGGCAAGGCAACTGTAAATAGTTCTGCGACCGACTGACGATGCGTCGCGCTTGTTTAAGTTTTGTATTGTCTGAGTGATGCGTGAGTAGGCCGTTATAAGGAGTCAATTGTTAAAGGAAGTGTGTCTTATCCAATAGCAGAGGCCTCACAACCCTTTGCCGTAGGATTGGTCAGGATACGCACGAGTAAAACGCATTGAAGTAATTTCTAAATAATCTAATTTGCGTATACAAGCGTCACGTGTTATATACCCTTTTGCAGCCCTCTCAGTCCCGTAATATTCATAACTCAAAAGAAAAGTAGATTATCCTTCCTTATCAATGGATTCCCACCCCTATTTGATTTTAACTTTGTTTTTCTCAATTCCCCACCTAATCCCCTAGCTTTCTAAGTCGGGAGAAGGTGACATATTTCTTGGGAATCCATTACTTTCGGTGGGGGCCTATCCAAGTCAATAGGCTGAAAGGCCACAAGGGCGAGCGGAAGGTGGGGCTCGTCCTCTCCCCTTAAGGGGGAGCCGACTTTCATACCTTCATGTAGGAAAATCAGGAAAAATGAAAATTTTAGCCTAGGGTCTTATTGGAACAGTCACAAGGATTATCCGCTAGTTTTGGATTATCATCATCATCAGCCTGTTTAATATTTTTACTGCTGGGACTCAGGCCTCCTCTCTAGAAGAGGGAATGGGCCATAATCCACCACGCGGGCCCAGTGCGGGTAGGTGCTTCAAATTTTTGGTTCTAGGACGTGCCGGTTTCCTCACAATATTTTCCTTCACCGTGTTTAGTTTTTGATAACGTTATGGATATAACAATTTTAAAATTATAAAAGTAAAATATAAATACCAAAATTTGCCTTTTGTTTCTAGTTTAGATTATTTATTTGACCGAGCAGAACAAACAAAACTTGTTGTCATTTGTTATTTAAAATCTGATTTTGTCTGAAACTTTTATATTAGTATGGTTAAGGTTATGACTTTTTTATTTCGAATATCTAACGTCCCCGCACACGGGCTCCAAAAAAACGCCGCTTCAAGCTTCATTTTGGAGCGTCCTTTTTTTGTAGCACGTGTGCAGTACCACAAAAAAACGCTTGAAGCCGTTTCAAGCTTCACCGCTGCAGTACTTCCTATCCGATCAACTAAACCGATCAACTGGTTGATCAGAATGGAACTCGGTGAAGGATTTATTTCCAATCTAATCAACTTTGAAACGGATAAACTATTTTCTTTCTCAACGGTTCAACTTTTTAGTTGGTCCGATAGGAATATTTTACTTTATTTAAATTTGTTCTATCTGCTCAACTGTGGTACTAAACTAAAATTGAATTTTGTTTAATATTTTAGGCACTTGTGAAATTTTTTATGAGTGGAAAAACACTTGTGAATTTTTTTATGAGTGGAAAAATACTATAGGTAAAAACACTTGTGAAATTTTGTACGGATGGAAAAACACTATAGGCCAGTCAAAATCGACACCAAAAATCACAAAGTCGCAAGTATCTATATTTTTTTATATGTTGTTAGGTTCCTTGAAAGTAGTTTACACTCAAGTTTGCGACCTTGGAAACCCTGTGCTACTCCCTTGGTACTCGAAAAACTGCGAAATTTTTACTTCTTTTTTCCAAAAATCTACCGAAAAAAAGCGTTGTTCATGTATAATTGCTGATAACGTAATAAAGTTAATTAAATATAATATAATTTGAATTTAAATTCAGCACTCTAGGTCTATTAGTTGCAGAGATACAGCTTGTGCATTTTTTTTTTGAAAGGTGAAAATTTTGTGTTTGCGACATATTCAAAGACACGTAAGCTAATCCTAAAGAAAAGTATGAGACAAGAATTAGGATGTAGGCTTCATAGTTTCTTCAAAAATAACAAAAATAGTAAAATATCGTGTTGCTTCGTTAGGGTAGATTTTTGGAAGAAACTAAAAAAAGTGCCAAAGTTTCGTAGTTTTTCGAGCACCATAGGAATAGCACAGGGCTTTCAGGGTTGTAAACTTGGGTGTAAACTACTATCAACGGATCTAACTACACACAAAAAAAAAATTGTAGTTTCATGCGCGTTTGCGGTGTTTCTGCTTTTTTGTGTCGATATTGACTGGACTACTATAGTTAAAAACACTTGTGATAATTTGAAAAATTTAATTTAAAATGATGGAGGAATGTGAAAAGAACGGCGGCAAAGATTTTCTACTTGAAAATTTTCAATACACAAAATTCCGGAAATATAAAAATGGAGCATGGTACATTAGGTGCATCAATTATAAGAAACTGAAATACAAAGGAAACATAACTATAAAAGTAAGTTTTCACAAGTGTTTTTACCTCGAGTAGTTTTCCACCCTTAAGAAATTTCACAAGTGTTTTTACCTCGAGTGGTTTTCCACCCTTAAGAAATTTCACAAGTGTTTTTACCTCGAGTGGTTTTCCACCCTTAAGAAATTTCACAAGTGTTTTTACCTCGAGTGGTTTTCCACCCTTAAGAAATTTCACAAGTGTTTTTACCTCGAGTGATTTTCCACCCTTAAAAAATTTCACAGGTGTTTTTACCTCGAGTGGTTTTCCACTCTTAAGAAATTTCACAAGTGTTTTGCCACTCTAAAAAAAAAATCAGTTGATCGGACTGGAAGTACAGAAAAGTGATCCGATCGATTTCCATTCTGATCAACCAGTTGATCGGTTTAGTTGATCGGATAGGAAGTACTGCACCGCTGGACTCGCGCGCTTCAGCTGTTTTTTGTAGCCGCTTCTAGCGTTGTTTTGAGGCCCGTGTGCGGGGACAGTTATACATTTACGGAGTTCCTTAATATCCTTGTTTTACAATGTGTAACATTAAATGCGCAAAACCGCAGAGACCCCAAATTATTTTTTTATTTTATTGACCTAATTCTGAGAAAAAAAAAAGGTTTTCTGTGCAGTTTTAGTTTGTTTAAAGTTCCTATCTGCGTTGAAATAAGAATTTTTCATCTCACGTATGAGAAAATTTGATTTTACTATAACCATTTGTGTTTGTTTACCTATTTGGGTGGGTATGATGGCTTGACCTATTAATAAATAGACAGAATAATATTATAATGAGGGTTTTTTCAAATGTAACCTATATTTAAAAGTGGTAAAGTGGTTGATTCTACTCGTTATTCTGATCATACTATTCTCAGGTTTAGCGCATTTAACGTTACACGTTGTATATCCTATTCTAAAATATGATCTACCCTCGTGCCAAACATCCGAATCCGTTTATCCGTTCCGGCGTAAAGAAGTTACAAACCTGAACAATATTACAGTGAAATGCGAAATTATTTTCACTGAAAATAATTCCTCATATAATTTCGACATTTACCGTAATTTTATATCTTAAATACATGTTATTCATATTTCTATCTTAATGAACTTAAGTAATTGAAATTGTACCGTCGTAATTAACTATAAATAAATTCCAAGTAAAAGATTATGTAAGTACAGTAAGCAAAATAAATTAGTATCCTTTTAAAGTGAAAGTGCCTCTATAGGTGACTGATCGACGTCGATTTATTGCAATTTTAACCGGCTCCGACTGCTTTTAGATGCAAGAAAAATCAGGGCTGGGAGATGAAGAGACATTTAAGTCTACAACATGATATTAGAATAATGCACACCCTTAAATATTTCTACTAGAAAAATAAGTTACAAACAAAATAGCACTTAAATTTTACTCGATTTGCATTTAGGTAGAAGGGTTTGGGTTTGGTGTGGTTTTGAGAAATCAGTTATCCTATTTCATTTTATCTATTCCTATTTCTATTTATCCTGATACACGATACCCTTTACAGGCCTTCACCTAATGCGACAGTATAGTTACTATTTATTTATCTAATTGTAGGCAAATAATCTGGGCATTGACGGACTGTACTAGTAATGCATTGATGGCACACACAAAAAATCTAGCGATGCAATGAAAATTTGTCTAGAATTTATTAAACTAATTAGGATTTTTTGAGAATAAAAAATCTGTTTTAAAAATAGCTGAAATCGATTCAGTAGCTAATTTTTTACATTGTACTTTCAGCATCCTTCCAACAACATAAAATGCAACCAACAAATAAATATGACATAATATGTTGTACTTTTATCAGCTATAGACATCTTTTGGCTTAAATGATGATTAAATTTCGAAAAAACTTAACTGATAGTAATCATCACGATTAACTGTATTGCAATGGTACAATAAAACAAAATAAATACATTAAAAGAAAAAATAACCTCAGACGGACCTCTCTCACGCAATGTGTCTATCACATGGTTCCAAAAGAAGTAGCCTAATTACCAATTCCTTTTATCGACTGTACTCCTAAATAAATTAAGCCTTACTAAGAAGAGCTAAAGTTCAATTAAAAGTCAATGACCCCTCAGAACAATAGTTCATTGCCGTCAAACTACCGACAACGTTATTAATGAATTCGTAATGAATTATTCAGTATTATGAGTAGTTATTTTATATGATTTCTTTAAAATTTAATTTGATCTGGTTTTGAATTCATTTCTTTTTCTTTTTCTGCTATTCATAACCTAACAGGTATTCAGTAAAACAGATGAATAAAAAACGATTTTAAAAATAAAGCCAAAAACTTTTCTGCATTCCCGTTGATTGGTTAAATACCCAAAATACAGATAGCATTGCATTGTTTACGCTGTATGGCAATACATCTTTATAAGACTGTTGTTCAATGCACGTATAACGGGAAAATTTATCATTATAATTTTAGCATAGCATGTCGGCCTTATAATGTTCCCACTATTGGGACTCAGGCCTGCTCTCTAGAAGAAGGAATGGGCCATAATCCACCACGCGGGCCCAGTGCGCGTTGGTGAATCATTATAATTGCATTATCTTTTTTTTTGTTGATAGGTTTGCGTTTGACCACTATGTCACCTGATGGAAAGCGACGATGCGGTCGAAGATGAATCGCGCTTATCTATTCACTCTTGACTTGAAGATTCTCGAGTTGTAGCCATTATTAGCATTATCAATCTTATAATTTTCCCATAGCTGGGACTCAGGAAAGAAATGGGCCATAATCCACCACCCATGCCCGTCCAGTGCAAATTGATGGATGTCACAAGTCTTCGAATTTTTAGTTCTAGGACATGCCAGTTTCCTCATGATGTTTTCCTTCACCGTTTTGAGTGTATTGGTGCTGAAGAAAAACTTATACAAAATTGCGTCTGGCTGAGTTTGAACTTATGACCTACAACTTGTAAATTGGAGTTACCATTGGGCCACCAAAGCTCTCCTCATGATTGGCTATTTACTAATTTTGCGTTCTTTAGTGAAACTGTAAAGGTGAGTATAAACTACAACATTTACTTGAAACAGAACAACGACCCGCTCTATGATATGTTCTAGTGTATCATCCTTTTACGAACGAAACGTCGAGCACGCTCGCCTCTTTGTTACAAACTAACGAACATATTAGTGTAACATTTCGTCGAGCGTATTGGTGTAACATTTCGTCGAGCCACGAGTGCGGGCGATGCGCGGTTGTGGGGTGACATTTAAAAAAAAAAATGAACGCAAGGTACAACGAAATGTTGGTAAAAATGCACACTCGCTGTGAGCATTTACCCGTAACATAACGCCGAGCATTCGCAAGAACGTAACATTACATGGAAATTCTTAGGCAACTGAGCTTTTGCCTGTATTTTACCATTCGTAAGAATGTTACATTACACAGAAATGCTCCAGAAAATGTTGTAGTCTATATATACACCTTAACCCTTCAGATACCGTCAATTAGAGACACAATAGTAAGACAATAGATGCGCGGCCACCGGTGGTCGCTTGGGGATTCATGAATTAAAACAACTGTATTTCTGACAGAGTTGAAATTACAATATCCCAAAATTGTTTACAATCCTTTTAACCAGTTTATACTATATATAGGTAAAGGTAAACCAAATCAAAATAATCCATTTTCATCGACAAAAGGCCGAGTGTTGCCAACAATTTTTAATATTTGTAAAAAACCTTTTTTATCACAACCGACGGATGGTTTCTATTCAGCCAGTACGCTTAAAAAAAAAAACTGACAGGTTTGCATTCAAGGGAAGTTCGTACTCGAAAATATCGTGAACACGGTTAGTGATTGGTTTATGATCGACGATACGAGAACGATACGACTGACGAAACAAATATAATATAATAAAATTTAATATGTTTAATAAAATAGTTAAAAATGTTACTTAATTATAATACCCGTTTTGGACAATACTATTACATGAATAAGTCAATAAAAACGATAAAAAGAGACAAACTGCCAAGAAAAAAAAAAGTTAGAAATGCATGTATTTCTATTTGTTTTTTATTCTTATTGTCTTTACTTTTAAATTTGTTAATGAACTTAAAGCTTAACTAGCCAGTGCCAACAGCTTTTTTAAAATTGAACATTATTTCTCGTACAAAACGTAGTAACAGAGTAAAACAAAGTTTTTCCAATAATCCAGCGAAACGCACAAGTCATGTATATCTCGCACCCATCGTTTTCTTGCGACTGTCTCCAGTTCATCGGTCCACCTCGTGGGGGGCCTTCCAACGCTGTGTTTTTCGATACACCATTGCCACTCCAAAACATTTCATCGACGATCTGTTCTGCGAGCACTGTGCCCTGCTCACTGCCACTTAAGTTAAGTGATTTAGGGTCGTGTCGGCAATCTTGGTTCTCTTTTCGATCACACAAGGAAATTCAGAGCATATAGCCCTTTTTTTGCCCTTTGGGTGACTTTAAACCCTCTGAGTCCACAATATGTGTAATGCAGAATTAAAAAAAAATGCAAAAAAAATCCGTATCCAAAAAATCGTCACAACTAAAAGTAACGATAGTTATTTTCTCTTTTATATTTTTTGTATCTATCGTCAGAATACTGTTTTTCATTCACCGCAGTTGCATTTTATCGTTGGCCCGACCTTTTTGTGCGTTCGCCTGGTTCTGCCGATGCCTAACAGTTGATAGATTGATAGCCAATTAGGACCCGATTGAAAGATGAAGGAAATTGTGAGATGTTGCGGCTGAGTGTCTCTCTAGCTACATAGAATATTATGCTATAGTCGTTAGGAAGCTCTCTAGGGAGTTTCGTCAGAACTTTGTAGTGTTATTAGGGTTGATAGATTTTCTGATAATATTGTTAGAGCTGATTGGAATTGTGCACTTGCTGCTGACGTTTTGTATGTGCCCATCTGGGATGTGATGCATATTAAATAATTAATCCGGATCTATATCCGAATCCATAAGGATCCGGATATAGGAATAATATTATATCAGTTTCGAATACGGTTACGGCTATGAAATTATTTCGGATTATCCGCTTTCGGATGGTTTTGGTTATGAATATTAGAATTTTAACGTTATTAAAGTAAATTAAAGCAGCAATGTTTGACTTTTATTTCCAGTCTAGAAAAAATAAACAAAATTCTATCGCGTGAATGATAGGTTCTTTTAAACTCCGCCTTTATTCGAAACTATCTGGTTCGGTTTCGGTTACAGTTACAATTTTTTTTTTCCAATATCTACAATTTTCTTTACGATTTTGAAGCACCAAAAAATCGTTGGTTCTTGTGTAGGCATAAGTGAAATAAATATTTTTTTATTAATTTGAAGTACCTACAAGTTGTTCAATAAAATGGGGCTTTGTCACTATGAAACTAAACTACCTATGGTATATCAATACAGAATCATTAATTTTCAGTCGTCTTGACCCATAGATACCTACCATATCTTACGGACTAATATATATAGAGTAAATACATATAAGTTACCGTTAGTAAATAAGACTTAGGACTATGTTAGTTACACTTCACGTTGCCTGTCACACTGACTTCATTTCGTGCTGTTTTGTGGCTCCTGTTTGCGAAAGCGACGCAACACCACGAGGGTCAGCAAAGTGTTCAGAACCCGCACCACGAACGCCTTGAAATTGACGTAACGGTGCAACTCCAGAAGCTCAGTGCGTATTTCGTCTTCTGGCGCACGTATTCCACGATGTTCATCCTTGTGGTGTAATGCAGGCGGGAGAAATACACTGGAGTGTATGTCAACACTTGGTGTGCCAAAGTCTTAAGCAGATAGGACTGTAGCACGCAAAGTGACAATTTACAGGTCATTTTCACATGCAAAAACACGTTTCAAACGTGTCCATTTCGTTCCACGAACAAACAGGCTTGCTGGCCACCATTAGCATAAAGTTAGCCACGCTTCATTGCATTTAGTTAAAGACTCGCCGCCGCTGAAACTTTCAGATCGTTAGGGCGTTGAGTCGTAAAATTTATGAATATTATCGGCATTTCATGTTTAGGAGAATTTGTATAGTTAGCTGCTTTTGAAGTTATGCTGTAGCAGTGTTTAAAATGAAGTTAGCGATTTCGCTTTTGCAAAACTATAGTTTGACGTTTATGGAAAGTAATATAGAAAGTGTAATATGAAATTGAGAAAATTATTTTATTTATGTTGGGAATGAGAAGCGCAAATATGAATAGATAAAGTAAACTTTTGGAATGTGCATTTGTGAACATTTCTGACTAGCTGGCTTTTTGATAGTTTAAACGTGTAAATGGTTATGTGGAATAAAATGCTTTGAATCTAAGTAAAAGTGACGGTAACTTTTCATATTTTTGTCTTCTTTTTTATTCATCATCATCATCATTTTTAGCCGACAGACGTCCACTGCTGGACGTAGGCCTCCCCCAAGTGTTGCCACAACGATCGATCCTGCGCGTTCCGCATCCATTGGATTCCCGCAACCTTCACCAGGTCATCGGTCCCCCTTCATTCAATACAAAAAAATCTAGATATGTTTGTATGTATGGTATGTGTTTTCAATAATTGTTTCCCATATTGGATATATGACCATATACTTTTTCGTATTTTTCTTAACTAATGATACATATATTATGGATTGCATGGAAAAAAAAAACTAGGCCACCATCTTTAGGAGTCCGCCATATTGGATTTAATATGACGTCTAAGCATTATTTTTTAGAAAACTACCTCACATTAAGAATTACTCCTGTATCATAGGTGCGCTTACAAAAAAGTAAACACAAGACACCCAAAGGCCATACAAATATTTTGGTACGTGCGGGCATCGAGCCCGCGACTCGCAAAACATCAGTCAACCGCTCAACCAATGAATTCTAAAAATTCCTTCACAAGATTTAACCCTAAAGTTTGGTCTATGTTAGCGGAGATAATGTAATAAAAGTAAAAATACACTTACAATGAAAAATAAAACAAAAGTAAAACTTTCACTTATTTTATTTAAAAAAGCCGATAATTGACTTCGGTACGTGCCTAATTGATTGTTGGTTTAAAGCAAAGAGAAAGAGGCGTGTTCTAAAACAATAAATAAAGAACTAAATTAATTCTGTTCTAATTACTAAGTAACTTATGTTACTTTGAACTGAAATTTCTCACTTTTCATTGTAATTGGTTTATTTGTCTTTCACTTTTTTTGGGTATTTCATTTTGTACGTGAAGTCAATGAAACTGATTTTTTATTTAATATAGACTAGCTCCTGCCAGCGGCTTTGCCCACGCACATAACATATAGCCTATGTTACTCAGGAATGAAGCAGCTTTCTATCGGTGATTTTTTTTTACGGTGGGCAAAAATCATCTTATGACAACCACCGCTCTTGGGTGGAGTGGGAGATAGGACACACACAAACACTTAAAAATTAAATACAGATTGAAGAGTACAAAGGTACAAGCAAGTAAAGCTTTTTTCAAATTATTATGATTTATATTTTTTAGAACTTTTTTTTTACGGTTGGCAAAAATCATCTAATGACAAACCCCGCTCTTGAGTGGAGTGGAAGATAGTGTCAGACTCTTACTGACTAAAAACCCACCCCGTTCCTTCTAGCCTCTTCATACCGAGGCTCGAGCTTCCTTTCGGATAATCCTGGCCCCAGTAGGCTTCGACCCAGCTGGGCCCCTCCTACTGCTGACAACTCCTTGAGGCGCGCGGGGACAGTGCGCGCCGTCGACGTCTTGGGCTCGGTCCGGACAGTTACCGGACGGTCAGACGCGAGCCCGCGTCTACGGTGGCCGGAACTCGGGACATTACAATAGTGTCAGAATGGATTTTTTGATTATATAACACAGTATTACATAATATAGTATATAAGCAACTCAAACTGACTTCATAACTGTTGATTTTGACAAGTTTTGGTAATCTACTAATATAATGGCGTCATAATGACTTTTCAATGGTCAACCACTGACACTTCATTGAAAGAAGTGACTTAAGAGGGTCCTTCTCCACTCGCTTATCGTAATCATCGAAAATGGTTTAAAAGTTTGTTACTTCATTGAATGCAATCCAACGCGATGTTTGACGAAAAGGCAACGCAAAAAAAGAGAGATAACGCCTGGAAACTCTGTTAGTATTCGGTAATTCCGAGGTTTACTCGAAAATAGCTGTTTTTTTTAAACCCTTAAAAGTTTTTGGAAAAAGTTGTCGTCATTTAGAATCTTAATAAAATTTATAAGGTCTCTAGAGGATTACTTTTTTGACTTTTTTGATTTTTAGGCAAATTATGAAGTGACAAAGTTCATACAAAATAGAACATTTTCAGAGGTTTTTACTGGGTTAGTTTTACACAAATTTAGAAATTGGTTTCTTTAAAAACCTAGATAATATCCACAAGATACTGTGTTTCCAAAATATCTAATGAAAAATGTGTAATAAAGTCATAATCAGTTATGAGCGGTTGTATGAAAAACAGTGAAAATGTGTCATGATGCACCACCTTAAAATGGTAATGTAGTACATAATGACAAATGAATATCTGACGTATGCGTAATTTGCAAAACTTTTGACAGTTGTTTTGATCAGTGACCTACCATTAGAACGTTATTGTGCAGTTATTGGTTTTAATAAGCTCGATATTGTCATTCTGCCACCCGTGCCGTGCTGCATTTTTTCGCATGGGGTGACACGTAACTTTAATGGGCTATATCTTTGTATTTTTTGTTTAATCGAAAAAAGAAAAATTACGTGTTCAATATTTTTTTATAATCTAAAATACGTACTAAATAAAATGTAGTTATTTTGACCCTGGATACTACCCTATTCCTTCCATTGTTCCCGGCCTTGAGCCACCAAAATCCTATAAAAGTATATTTTATGTGATTCTCGTTTTTATTTAACAATTGTGTACAACACCATTGTGTCTATAACGCCTTCCTTCCTCCTCTATTCAAAAGAAAATGAAAGTCCGTCATTTTAACGTCTAAAACATTTTACTTACAAAAACCAAACAATTTGTCAAAACAAAATGAAAATTTAACTCGAAGATACCTTTTGCAAAAATTCCTATTGAGCAACAAATTCCAAGATACCTTTGAGAGGTCATTCTGTATGATCACCTTAAAAAAAAAATTCGCTTGTATCCTGCGGAGTGACGCCAAGCAAAACCCTTTGAAGTTTTCGTTTCGAGTGCAAGCAAAATTGAACTTAGCGGTGGTAAGGAAGAAGGCTTACAACATCCTATAACGACCCCTCTAGGGGAAACAACAAAAAGTCAATTCGAATCCTCAATTAGCATCTAATTAGACAGGAAATTGAAATAATACTCGTATGTTTTCAAGTACAACAGACGATAAATGAGAATTAAATGAGACATCGCACACAAAGTCGCCCTCCTGAATGTGTATTTAAAATTTTAAATCAATATTTAACTGATACTAGCTGATAGAAAATTATCCCAAGGGATCATACGCTCAAGATAAAAAAGTATCCTATGTGCTATTCCAGGACACAGTATGTGCGTATACCAAGTGATTTATCTATAACATGTATGTATTTAGAAATACATATATAGGTAGTTTATCAATTGTCTAGTACTCCTAACTTCAGCTTTGCTTGGCTTGGGACTAGACGGCGTTGTGTTAGTTGTGAAATAATAAATTTTTGGCTCAATGCTGGTCCAGCTCCACTACCACACTAGGGTGTATTGATTAGTTTGGAAACTATATTTTTTTTTATTTTTTTTTGTAATTTGAAAATATAGTTTAAACTTGTGATCATTTATTACTTTTGTTTTTGAAAACCATAGCATTGTTTAATGTAGAAGCACTTTTTTTTTTCCTATTTGTGAATGTGAGGTACCATGATGCATTTTTATTGGGTTACGACTTTTTATTTTCTTTGTTTTTGACATTACGAGCATGGCAGTTAGGAGTTTGTCATGCTCACTTAAACGTCTCGCTGTTGGTGGCGCGTGTATTGGGTCATTCGGTTCCCTTGAAAATGGTTGAGCTAAGTGGGGCTGATGCACGCGTCATGCTCGTGAACGGGTGCCGTCAGTTGAGACTGGTCATCTCTTAACTGCCAGTAGCTTAATTCAGTTTTTATCTTTTAATATATTTTTTATTTTAATTTTATTATCTACATTGTGCTCACATAATAGAAGCAACATGAAATAATGTAAACAAACATTATATGTAACACATAATATGATTTAAAAGAGTGTCCATGGAGTTTCTTGCACGTTCTTCTCCATAGAGATCTACGCTTTGGAACGTGCAATTTAGCTTCACTTTTCTTGGACTGACCGACATTTGACTATTCAAAAGTGCCTACATTTGGTCTATTTGAAATAAATGATTTTGAATTTGAATTTGAATAATAAAAAAAAAATCTTTCGAAAATTGTTCAGCTATTCGAGCATGAAGAAGTAACAAAAATACACATATACTAACCCGCTAAATTGTTTTATTGAAAATAGTTTGGAAAAGCAAATAATAACGATGACAACGTTTTTCTGTCTGCAAAAAAACATTTATATATTTATATATTATTTTATTGTACACCGAGATCCAACAAGCCCAATAACAAGGCCTCCAATAAGGTGTACCGATGACCTGGTCAGGTTTGCGGGAATCCGATGGATGCGTGACGTACAGGACTGGGCATTGTGGCGACGCTTGGGGGAGGCCTATGTCCAACAGTGGACGTCTTTCGGTTGATGTGATGTGACATCGAGATAACAATATTAACAAAAGGATACAATACAAAGCACACAATTGGTGGGTTTATCGCACTCGGCGGTTGTCGAACGATTGCTGTTGTGAACGTTGTCTGATGTCAGTACACATACTATATTATTGATTTTTTATTACTTACTTTTATTTTATTTATATTGATTTCCTTGACTATCAACAAATAAATATTTTTCTTTGTATAACTTTTTCAGTTTTTGATTTATATCAATTTTTTCGTCAGTTTACTAGGTGAGGCCGGTGTTTCCTAGCTGGCAAAGCAGCAAAAAAAAAACCGAAACAAACTCAGGAGTATTTTTTTTGGGGCAAAGCATCTAAATGACATCTCCCACCCTTGGGTGGAGCGAGAGGGCGTGCCAGACTTTTACTGACTAAAAACTCACTCCTGTTCCTTCTTTGCCAATATTCCAGGGCCTCGGGAGTCTCTTTCGCATCACCCATTGTCCCAGTGTCCTTCATTCCTGCTGGGCCTCTATGGCTGCTGACAATTCCACGTGTGGAACACCACGCGCTTTGCGTCGTTGAGAAGTAACACCAAAACAAATTCTAAGATATGGACTTGAAATTAAGCTTTATTTATTTTATTTATTTACTAGCTGCTCCCAGCGACCGCCTCCTTTGCTAGCATTACTGCTTCGTAAAAGGAGTCGACCGCTTACCACTCCTAGCTCCGAACCATGGCCTATACCATAGCTTGGCGCGAGAGATCACAGCCACCGAGTGGCCCCACGAGGTGGTGCTCTGTTTAGGCGGGGCACACCTCTACCGTATGTTCCACCGTGTCCTCCGGGTGGTCCACACAATGGTGACATCCGGGAGACGTGTTTATCTGCACTAATATAATATTACTAGCTGCTCCCGGCGGCTTCGCCTGCGTAATAGCAGAAAATTATCCCAAGGGAACATACTTCCGGGATAAAAAGTATCCTATGTCCTATTCCAGGACATGGTCTATCCGTGTACTAAGTTTCATCAAAATCGGTTTTGCCATTTAGGCATGAAGACGTAACAAACAAACAAACTCACTTTCGCTTTTATAATATTAAGTAAGGATTTATTGAACTTTATGCACTAGATCTTAGTACAAATCTTTACTTCATTTAAAGTCCATACAGTAAATAGGTCAAATTAATAGTACATTGTTACACTAGGGGTGAAAGTTACTTATTTCGTCCCGAGAAGGAGTTGGCGGCCGAGCGTAGCGAGGTCGCTAATTCGAGGGACTAAATAAGTAACTTTAATCCCGAGGTAAGCACTGTGCTTTTCATTACAAATACAAGAAGATAGACCTAGTTTTTTTTTTTTTAATAATTTGAGAGCTGTTAGTTGAAAGTAAAACTCCCTAGGGATGAAAAGTGTGATGCTTTTCAGCCCGCTCCTCAGGCAACTTCAGACCTACTTTCAGAGTATGAGTAATGAAAAATCATATTTATTACTGCCTAAGTGGAACTTACCTCGTATTAGTTAAAATAATTTCCATAAGTTAGTTATGAGAGTCCATTACTGCCAGCATAAAGTTTGAACCTTTAGTGAACCCATAAACAGTTTAGAGTCCATAACGTAACTAGGATTATTTGTTTGTTTGAGGTTACTACATACATAAACATTAATCCAATAATCTATTGAACTAGATGTCATAAAAAAATTCTAGGTTCGAGACAGCGCGGGAAAAGAATGTCTGGTAAGACTTGGTGGAGGCCAATGAAATTTGACTGGCCCGTTGATCTAATTTTCAGTGACCTTGACTGCTATGCCTAGCTAATTCTTTTTTTGGTGTGATTGTTATTGCGAGGAAAAGGTTTTTATGGAAAAAAAAATAGAGTAGTGCAGGGTAGAGTAGAGTAGGGTAAAGTAGTGTAGAGTAGGGTAGAGTAGGGTAGGGTAGAGTATGGTAGGGTAGGGTATAGTAGGGTAGAGTTGGGCATAGTAGGGAAGAACGGGAGCGAAGCCGCGCGGGCAAAAGCTTGTTTTTTAGAACTTATTTATTCTAAGTCATCACACGGTGTCTATGTCGAAGCCGTTTCACACACGCATTACATTACAGCAACTATTTTCATTGTAGCGCGCCGTGGTGTAGGTACTCGTAATATGGCTTGTAATTTTTTCCAACTCCTTTCGAAGGCAAAGCAGTAAGAGATTTCTTTCCAAATAAGCATCACCTTTATACCTCTGTTTTCTTCTACTTGTCCTTATTTTATACTAGTTTTTACGCGACAGTTTCCTAAACCAAATTTAAAACACATTTTCACTGTTTTTTAGGCAACTACTCTTACGCGATTATGACGCTATTATACATTTTTCATTATATATTTTGGAAACACAGTATTATGTGGATATTATCTAGGCTTCTATTGAAATCAATTTATAAATTCGTGTAAAACTAATCCGGTAAAGACCTCCTGAAAATGTGTTATTTTGCATGATTTTTTTCATAATATACTCAAAAAATAAATAATTGAAAAAATTATAGCAATAGTAACCCTGCAAATATTATCAAAATTCTAAATGACGACAATTTTTTTTTTTTACTTTTAAGGCTTTAAAAAAAACGTATTTCCTGGAACATTTTCTGTAAAATATTCGAATAAATCACGGAATTACCGAATACAAACAGAGTTTTCAGGCGTTGTCTTTCTTTTTTCG
Source organism: Mythimna lalbum (assembly GCA_949319445.1). Classification (NCBI taxonomy): domain Eukaryota; kingdom Metazoa; phylum Arthropoda; class Insecta; order Lepidoptera; family Noctuidae; genus Mythimna; species Mythimna lalbum. The sequence continues at coordinate 18,119,708 of OX439360.1, forward strand.
CGTTGCCTTTTCGTCAAACATCGCGTTGGATGCTACATAACAACAAACTTTTATATGCTGATGTTGACGATCGGCGAGTGGTAAAGTACCTCTAAAGTAAAGTATTTTTTCTCGTCTTAAAAACAAAACCCTATCAAAACAAAATCAATACGCCATCACCCAAATGAAGTGTTAGTATAACCCAGTGCGAGTTAATTCCATAAGGCCGGCTACACACTAAATAACAACCATCCGCTTTCTGCGTTTCCCTGGCCTCGTTAGTGAACTCCGCTCGTAAACCGGCTACATTCCTATTTGGCTGAATATTCCCTTTGTTACCGAATTGTATTGTTAATAAATGCCCTGTGAAAGCAGTAATTGCATTGTAGTTTGGCATTTATCTTGTTATTAAGTGAAAATACGGATTGTTTGTTCAAATCAAGTGGTTGATGTTTCTCTGGGTTGTAGGATCGGTTTAAAGAGTTACTACGGTTCGAAAACGCAAAAAGCAACTGAAGAAAGACGGGTAGATTTTAGTAAATACAATTTTGATGATAAAGAGATATCAGAATTTCTCATCATCAAGCTCTACCCTTTTTACAAGCTTTTATTTAGTTTCACCTGTCCCGATGTTTGTCTGTAATCAAATCTTGTAAATGAAATTTGGCCCACTTTCGGGTTATCGATTGAGCTGAAATTTTGCATGCATGTGTAAATCAGATTACAATGCAAAATTATTATAACATAGAGCTGATTGATGATGGAACTAAAAGGTGGCTATAGGAACTTGGTAGTTAAACAACAGAACCCCATCGAGTTTGGGCTCGTATTGACGAGTATACCGAACTATAAAAGCTTGCTATATACGCGGAATACCATTAAAAAATCTTATCACAATTCACATTGGTTCAATTCGCAGCGTTGGAAGGCCAACAAGGTGGACCAATGACGTGATCAGGGTCACGGGAATCCGATGGATGCGAGACGCATAGGACGGTCTTTGTGGGGACGCTTGGGGGAGGCCTATGTCCAACAGTGGACGTTATTCGGGTGATAATGATGATTGGCATTGGTTCCAATTGGTCCGGAGGAGAACTCAATTATCGAAACAAAATTTTAGGTTACTCTTAAAAAAAACCTGCCAATGGCGAGTCGGACTCATGCACTTCTCGAATTGAGTTACGAATCGCATTTTTTTTTTTGTGATGGAACAACAAGTTTATTGTTTTCAGATTCATTGCTATACCTGTTATAAAAACTTGCTTTGTGCCAAATATCAAGATTCTGGTTCAACGGGAAGTAATTTATAAATTCGAATTCCCTTGAGAATGTTGAAACACACGTCGCATAAATTTTTAAGATCTACCCATACCTATACAAAAAAAACATAAAAATCAAGTTATTTCCAAGAATTCGATAACAAACACTGTGTCACGGGATTTTTAAATATTAAATGTACACTTTTGATATAATAAAGAGGTAAAGTTTGTTTTTAGGAGATAGTACTGATCCGATTGTTAATTTTTTTTCACCTATAGAATGCTGCTTTATTCCTAAATGGCAAAGCCGTGGGCAAAAGCTAGTTATTAATATAAATACTGTACTAAAGTATTTTTTAATTATGGAATTTAAAGCTTATTCCTGCAAAAACGCCAACTTCCGCTTTCGATGGTCTTTCTAAAAAGAATAAAGACATCTCTTTGAAAAGAATTTTAAAGTTTTGTACCAACAAAAGCAGTACATCGTTCGATCGGCGGGTCACTACAGATCGATGCTTTTAGCTGATTATTTCATTCAATCACCTAATGACAGTGTCTTCTCCTGACTGATGATCTGTCCCGACAGTTTATGTCCTCACAATCAAAAATATACTCTATCTTCCAAGAAGTTAAGTTCCAATTTGAATGACGGTAAAGCCAATACTTTTATTGTAATCGCAAGGTAATTTAAGTCCTATTGTTTTATGGATAAAGTTCAGAATTTTCTCGAACACTTTTGTGTTGCTGCCATTTTTTTTTGTTTTGTTTACTTCAATTAATTCAGTACAGAGACTGAATAATTATTATGTAAAATATTTATAGTGTATTTTATTTACAGGACGCTTGAATAAAAGAAATATTTTTTATTATTTATATTTTTTTATGAAAAAACAAACAGTAGCAATATAAGAGATATACAACAGCTTAAAAATTCCTACCTGTCTGTCTGTCTGTCTGTTACGCTTTCACGCAAAAACTACTGAACGGATTTAGATCAAATTTCGTAGGTGGGTAGAAGAGACACTGGAATAACACATAGGCTACCTATAATTCCACTGCTGAGCACGGGTCTCTGCCCGCGCGATATAAACTGTAGTCCACGCGGGCGAAGCCGCGGGTGGAAAGCTAGTTACATTATAAAACCATCATGCTAACCACAAAGTTTTCCACAGATATTATATACTTAAAACTAGCTAGTAATATAGTTTACCTTTATAAATAAATTTCTAATACATAACTGATCATTTCTGGGTATTTCATTAAATATAATATATATACAGGGTTGGACGAGCTAAACATCAACGAGAGGTTATCATCGACTGTGCAAGTACGAATCCTCAAATATTTTGGTCACGTTGTTCGCAACGAACACTCCATGGATCGACTTGCTGTCCAGGGACAAGTGGAGGGGAAGCGGTCACGCGGGCGCTCACCTACGCGATGGACAGACCTTATCAGAGCTGCAACACAAACCTCCATAGTCCAGAGTTCTCGAGACGCCGTAAACCGTGACAAGTGGAGACGCATCGCGAGAGCCTCACTCGCCAACGAAAATGCAATATCGTCAACCATGAGCACTCTGTCAAGAGTGAACGACTAAGGAGGAGGAGTATATACAGGGTGTAAGGAACAGCCTTCCACAAACTCTTGTATAGTGAGACAGATTTTTTTTTTCGTTTCCTGAAAAAAAGTCTTGTGGAAGGTTGTTCAGTTTCGTCTACTGAGCAAGCTCTTAAAATTTGTGGAGGGCTATCCCTTACACCCTATATATAATTTAATTTATGTGCGTATAACAGACAATAATACAATAAATACTACGTTATTATTAAAACAAAAAATGAGAAAATACTGCGCTTTTTAATTTTTTATTCTTCTTCTTCCTAAAGCTATTTTTACATACTATTAAACTCATTTACGACCCGGCAAAGTGTGATAATCCACTCTTACGTATTTGACCACTCTACGGTCCAGACCAAGTGTTTCGCCTCATGTCACTTATATCAAAAGACTGAAATAATTTGCCTGCTGCAATCTTCCCATCCAATTATAATTTAGGTGTCTTCAAGGTTAGAGTGAATAAACTCTTAATATAGTTTATTACTTAGTAAAACTTTGACACTCCCTCTCAACCCGCCCACGGGAGAAGTTATTTCATTTGACAAAAACAAAAAGATCCTTACTTGTGCTTTCTAAACACGAAGATGATTCTCTAGGAATGTTATTCCGTTAAACGTTTAGATTTCAGCGTAAATAGGGTTCAAAGGATCATGTGAATAGTTTTGGGATTGTCTGAATATTTCGAGCTGTTAGTTATTCGAGACAATATCAAGTCAGGTCAGTAACCCGGCTGTCGTACATGTAGTGTACTAATTCGCAGCCTCAAAGATGCATTATCCCTACTAATATTATAAATGTGAAAGTAACTCTGTCTGTCTGTTACGCTTTCACGCAAAAACTACTGAACGGATTTAGATCAAATTTGGTAGGTAGGTAGAAGAGACACTGGAATAACACATAGGCTACCTATAACTCTACTGCTGAGCACGGGTCTCTGCCTGTGCGATATAAACTGTAGTCCACGCGGGCGAAGCCGCGGGCGGTGTTTCAAATTTCTATGCTTAACTTTTCGAATATCATAATTAAAGACACAATAGAAAGACAATGAGAGAGCGTTCGTTTGGAACTCGTATTATGATTTTCAAAAGTAAAAAAAAATATATATAACTATTCGTTATTTATTTTTTTACTTTGATTTTAAATCAATTTTGAGAATGTCGAAATGGATGTGTTGTGTGACGAGAAAGGATAAAGTGAGAAATGAGTACATTAGTGGAAGTTTAAAAGTGGCGCCAGTGACTGAAAGTTGAAAGGTAATCGGTTGTCTTTGTATGGTCATGTAAAGAGGAGGGATGAAGCGCATATTACTAAAAGAGTTCTGAGTATACGTGTAGATGGATGGAGAGGGAGAGGAAGGCCGAAGAAAAGATGGATGGATTGTGTGAGGAGTGATATGAAAGAAAAGGGAGTTAGTGATAGTTCGACGGGTGACAGAACAGAATGGAAGAAAAAAACGGGTTGCGCCGACCCCAAGTAATATGGGATAAGGGCAGTAAGAAGAAGATTTTAGGTCAATTTTATCGTACAGATTTTGTAATCTACATTTAATACTCTTTCATTTTTTGACTGGCCTGTTGGTCTAGTGGTTAGTGACCCTGACTGCTATGCCGGAGGTCGTGGGTTCGATTCCCACCCAGGACAAATGTTTGTGTGATGAGCATAATCATTTGTTCTGTGTCTGGGTGTAATTTATCTATATTATGTATGTATTTAGAAATATATAAGTATGTTTATCAGTTGTCTACTAAACATAACACAAGCTCTGCTTAGCTTGGGACTAGACGGCGTTGTGTGATAGTTGTGGAATATTATTATATTATATTATTTAATAGCCCCACTTGACCATATTTGCAAATCCGGTTGTTCATTTCCACTTCAGCCCGCGTCTTCCATTCACACTTCCATCCCCATAATAGCTGAACCGATTTAATTAATTTTAATGTCCAAGAACCATCGTTAGAAAATCTGCTTTGAAATAAAAAAAAAAACACTCCAATCGATACACCTGTTTAACAGCTACAGTGACATAGACAGACAGATACACTTAGTTATGAAACTTATAAGGCCGCATTCTCATTATGTCGTTATGGTTCATTTATCGTTGGATGACTATTGTCTCTAGCTGTTCTCATTATAAGGACTGTTTGTCATCAAATTTTTTTAGCGTTTAGTTACTGTCGTTTCTAGCTGTTTCCATTGGATCGCGACGATATTTTATCGTTTCACGTCAGACGCTTTGTTATTTGCACATTAGTAGCAAGCTTCTTGTCGTCATGATTTAATTGTCACAATTTTTTATCGTTTTACTACTGTCGTGCTAGCCATTCCCATTGTCATGACAAAATGTTGTCACCTCAAAAAAAGTCGTAGACGACAGTTATCAGTTAATCGTGTCGTCTTATATGTAAACTAGTGATATTTAATTCCGCTATGAACTCTAGACGCGCTATAGACTAATAAATATATTTTTATAACGCGCTATTTTATACGCTTTAATTATAAAACGTTTTAATAAAATTCGGCAATCAACTGAACGCAGAGACGTTATCATTTTATTCGGCAATGCACTAAACGGACACAATAAACGCTATATTGCTATCCAGTTTCAGCCTCGCTGTTGGCGTTTTTTTGAGGAAGTCGTTATGTTATAGCGCGAAGGCAGAGCCAATATATCAAATTCTATATGCTATGAATGAATAACGTGTTATTTTTCGGCGCTATACGTTATATTAGCCACCCCTAATGTGAACACCTCCATCTAAATATAAAAGTCACGACACTTACAACTACACGATTATAAATGTCGTCACAACAAAGTGGGAAAGCGGCCTAACACTCCTGTTTACGTCGGAGTTCAAAGACAGCCAAACTTTGAACGTCGACCCTTGTCAGAGAGTAACCATGTTCGATTGATCACTTAAAAGAGTCGGCAAATAAGATGCATTGGGGTAAGATCGGCATTGGGGTAAGAACGTATACATGAATTATACCACTTATTTAGCTTTATTTTTAATGCCAGCCACATTGCTGGGAAGGTGGAACATAATGACGTGGCGCGCAATATGACTAGCATTAAAAATAAAGCTAAATAAGTGGTATAATTTATATTTATACGTTCTTACCCCAATGCCGATCTTACCCCAACGTACTTTATTTAACGATACAAACTTTAATTATTATAAACTGGTAACGCCTTTGGGCAACTATTAATGCTGATTACCCTCCTAATATATAAGGCGCTTAATAAACTTGCAACTACACGATTATAATGTCGTCACGACAAAGTGAGAAAGCGGCCTTACATACCTCTGTTTACGTCGTCGGAGTTCAAAGACAACCAAACTTTGAACGTCGACCCTACTCAGAGTGAAACCATGTTCAATTGTTCACTTAAAAGAGTCGGCAAATATTTAACGACACAAACTTTAATTATAAGCAGATAACGCCTTTAGGCAACTATTACTGCCTGGTTACCCTCCTAATACATTATAGAAGGGATTTATAAATTTATAGCGGTCCAATAGGGATCGCAATTAAAGTGATTAGACCGTTCTACAACCCGACATGAATAATTCAATAATTGTTCGATAATTCGATTTGTCGATAATAAAAGTACATGGTATTTGATGGGGGGACATCACTATTTCGAGTATTCATTGGTTAAGTTCTGATTAGAGGCTTTGGTTTTCATAGTGTGATTTTCAGTGTCGATTCGGTTGGTACAATGGTTGAGCGATTGACTGCTGCGCTGCGAGTTGGGGATTCGATTCCCGTATGGTACAAATATTTGCAGGCCTGTTAGGTCTAGTGGTTAGTGGCCCTGACTGCTACGCCGGAGTTCGTAGGTTCGATTCCCACCCAGGACAAATGTTTATGTGATAAACACTATCATTTTTTCTGTGCCTGGATATAATTAATCTACATATGTATGTATTTAGAAATAAACGAGATGTTTATCAGTTTTCTAGTACTCATAACACAAGCTCTGCTTGGCTTGAGACCAGACGGCGTTTTGTGGTAGTTGTGAAATATTATTATAATAATATTATTTGTTCTGGGTTTAGATGTTTTTTTTAAGGGCCCCGTCGATTTTACAGACATCTCTGATGTGCACATTCATCACAATGCGCCGTTGACTCTTGTTTGGTGCTTATCGGCCGGATGCGAGCTACCCATTGCTCACCGTCCGGCCGATCTACTTCTATGGTAAAAGTGAAACCGAAGGAGCCTATACGTCAAGCCAGAGCTACAACCCTCACAGTACTCATGTATCGACTATCGATAATATCGGTATAAAAGTTTTGGTTTTCTTTTGTTAGCCAAAGTATAGCTAAACCGAAATCTAAGGTATTTATATAACAATGGACATAAAAGATGAGCAGGGCTTCAGAAACCGTAAACGGTATTTACTATTGTGATATTTCGTTTTCATATGTATTATAATTGGTAGAATGACCTTTTTGAACCTTAGAAAAAATCTGTTTATATTTATAGATTAATTCTTCTGGTCCATTTTGGGTAGTTTTATTTTTAGTAGCACAATCATATCCTTTAATATTATAAAGGTAAAAATTTGCACGTAGGTACATGTCAGCTTAGGTGGCCGAATATCATCTGTATTCACCATTTAAGTGGGCGTAGATATGGGTTCGGGCAAGATGACGAGCACAATGAACTGATTCTATTGTAAGATTTGGTAAAAAATACCTACAACTCTACGTAAATACCTTTATGATAGTTTCTGCTGTAGTCTGCACGATAGAACAGCCGCAGGAGAAGTGAAGAGAATCTCGGTCAGTTCGCTTTATGCAGTACCCCCACCACCGCTTGCACAAACTTCAAGCCAGTCACTGTGCTAGTGCGCCAACGTCACGCTTGTTCTATATTCAATTGACGACACGTACCTTTGACCATTCTAATATAAAATAAGTGTGTATGTTGGTAACGCCCACAAAAACGGCTAAACGCGTCACCGTGTCCTGAAATAGCACATACTGTTTCATCATCATCATCACCAGCCAAGCACTAGTTTATACGAATTAAAAAAAAAAAAAAAAAAAAATATCAGCCGAAAAACGTCCACTGCTAGACATAGGCCTCCCCCAAGCGTCGCCACAACGACCGGTCTTGTGCGTTACGCATCCATCGAAATCCCGCGACCCTGACCAGGTCGTCGGTCTACCTTGTTGGAGGCCTTCCAACGCTGCGTCTTCCGGTACGTGGTCGCCACTACAGAAAATCATCTGATGACAAAACCCGCTCTTGGGTGGAGCGGGAGATAGTGTCAGACTCTTACTGACTAAAAACCCCATCCCGTTCCTTCTAGCCTTCATAGCGGGGCACAAGCTCCCTTTTGGACAACCCTGGCCCCAGTAGGTTTCGACCCAGCTGGGACAGGCAGACAGCTGGGTCCTGCTGCTGACAACTCCTTGAGGCGCGCGGGAACAGTGCGCACCGTCGACGTCTTGGGCTCGGTCCATTACCGGACGATCGGACAGCGAGCTACCCATGGCTCGCCGTCCGCGAGCCCGCGTCTACGGTGGCCGGAAATCGGGATCGGAATCCCGGCGGCGGCGGCAAGGGCGCCGTAGCCTGAAAAGCGTGGTTTCGCTGACTTCAGAGGAGTGGTTTCTGAAGCCGTTTTTTTTCCTATACTAACTGACCAACGTTACTAAAACCTTTATGTGAGAAAAAAAACAGCTGACTAAGCTTTTTTTGAGGTCATCATATAATCAAACCACTTATCCCATTCAAGGATGGAACCAAAGGGGTCGTAAGACTGTTGTTGACTAAAATTTACTTATGTCCTTCAGTTACTTTTTGCGTTCTAGAGTCACAGTCATCCTTTCAAACGTCCCCACAGCCGGGAGCGTCAACTTTTACAGTCATGTCTAAAACTATCCCGCCACCATAGGCGCGGATTTGCGGACGACGAGCAATAGGTAGCTCGCCGTCCGACCGTCCGGTAACTGTCCGGACCAAGCCCAAGTCGTCGACGATGCGTAGTGTTTCATGCACGCCTTAAGGAGTTGTCGGCAACTGTAGGGACGTAGCAGGGTTGAAGCCTACTGAAGCCATTGGTTTTACGAAAGAGAACCTCGAGGCACTTTTTTATAGTGGGGAAATTATCAAATGATAACTTCCGCTCTTGGGCGGAGTGAGAGATTGTGTCAGACTCTTACTGACCAAAAACCCACCTGGTTCCTCCTAGCCTTTATACCGGGGCTCAAGCTCGCTCAGCAGGCTTCGACCCAGCTGGGAACTCCGGAGCCCTGGAGCGTAGGCAAATAAGGAACAGGAGTGGGTTTTCGTTAGTAAAAGTCTGACACGCCCTGACGCTCTGCTCAAAGACAGTTATCTCCCATATCATTGGATGATTTCACACCTTAAAAAAAAGTCTAGAACTAGAGTTAGAAAATTGTCATGACGCTCTGTGTGGTGTGTTAAACGAATTAATACCATTAAATCTCCCAAAGAAGGTTTATATTGAAATAAGGAATTCCCACCGGGTCTGTACCCTAAAATCTTTCGAAAATGTAAGCAGGGATTATATTTGCATGGGGCTCTCGCCGCCCGTGGGTATTGTGGACCCCAGGGGTATAATTACCTCGGCAGTAACTTTCAAGTCAATTTTACTAAGTTATCGCATTATTAATCCATCGGAAAGTTTTAAAGACCAGGGACACAGTCATATTATCATCATTTTTGAAGAAACTGAATTTGAAATTATGGTCGATGGGGGCGAAAGGCTCTGGAGTGGCGACCATGTACCGGAAGACGCAGCTTTCGAAGGCCCCCAACAAGGTGGACTGATAGCCTGGTCAGGGTCGTGGGAATCCAATTGATGCGTGCCGCACAGGACCGGTCGTTGTGGCGACGCTTGGGGGTCATAGGCTACCCCCAATCCAATAGTGGACATCTTTCGGCTGATATGATGATGATGAATTTGAAAGAGGTAATGAAGTCATAGTTTGGTGGCCAGATTGCAACTTGGTAACGCTAGAGACTGTAAAAAAAGTCAAACGACATGGGTAATTTAATTCATGAATCCCCAAGCGACACCCGGTGGCCGCGCATCTATTGTCTTACTATTGTGTCTCTAATTGACGGTATCTGAAGGGTTAAGGCAAAATGAAAAAAAAAAGAATGTCGGTCGGTAATAATCGGTGTTAAATAACGAAGAGGCTTAACTATTATAGAAACACCGACTTCCAAAATTAAAGTTATTTTGTGTTTTTTTAACATTGAAGTCGGTTATTTTTTTTTTGTAAAAAGTTTTTTAATACATATTTTTTGTTATCGCTGCAACAGAAACACATCATCTATGTAAACTACTGTCCAGCTATCGCGGTTCAGCCTGGTGATATACAGAGGAGCTTAGTTATAGCAAAAGGGTCCCGTTTTTGGCCCTTGGGTATAAAATCCTAAAAATAGAATTCCGAGTAAATTTGTACAGAAACTCGAGCAAACCACATCAACCGTTTCAGCTTAACTAGAACATCTAAAGCTTGTTACTAAAGTTTCCATATCCGGATGGACGGCAGAATAACCGGTTGGCCGTCACACAGGCCGGATCAATCCCGTTTGTGTGCCTAATGGGATAAGTTTGCCAGAATTGCAAAGTTATTGGCAAGTTTTTGCCGTAACCGTCTGAGAAGACGGTCCGGTTTGGAATGATTGCGTGGTTACTTGTTAGATGGTGTTTGTCGATGGTTTATTTCCATAAAATGAACTTAAAGGGAAAGCCGTTATTGGCGATAAAAAAATTAACTTTTCTACCAAACATCATTTGGAAAACTAGAGGTTTTTGGTAATCCATTGTTTGCTCTACTACAATCAGCCTTCAAATTTTATCACTGCTGGGGCTTAGGCCCCCTCTCTTGGAGAGGGAATGAAACCCACCATTTAGGTCCATTATGGATTGGTGGTCATCACAGTCATATTTTAATTTTTTTTTAGTTCTAGGACTTACCGATAACGCAAGCAGTGGATAACGATGGATATTATTCATTAAAAGTCTGACAATTTCTCTCGCTCCAGCGAACTTCTCCCGCTTTAGGGAGAAGTTACATGGTCATTTCCCACAAAAAGGATACCTAGAATATACATTCGGAATGGTTCAATTTCATGGAAGTTCATTTCGATACCAAAAATTTTAGAACAGGAATAAATACACCTGTCTGCATCCCACCACCCCCTAGCCACATGTGTTTTACAGTGAACTTCACGATTTCATAACAAAGTTTAAATACTTAAACATCTCTGTCCTGAAATTACTGAAAGTCGACAGAGTTTCTGGAATGTTTGTCATTTTGAATTTGGTAGATTATGAGAAAATTCTTACGCAAATACTTTTAGGCTGTTTGAACTGTTCAAAAGCAGCTCAATATTTTATACTTTGTTCTATTTTGGTACAATCAGGGGACTTACCGTGACCTGTTAAAATATATATATCTAATATAATATAATAATATCACAACTATCATACAACGCCGTCTAGTCCCAAAATGTAAAACAAGCTTTTAATGAAAAAAAATTTTTCATAATAAGCTTTTATAGCTCGGTATATATAATTATAATTGCAACTTCCCGTCCGATTATAATTAAGGTGTCTTCAAGGCAAGAATGAATAGGCTCTTAATAGACTAGCGCGCCTCACCATCAACGATTGCATCACTGCTTACCATCAGGTGGGATTGCAGTCAAGCACTAGTTTATTTCAATAAAAAAATAAATATAATTAATACACGTCAAGTCAAATCATACGAGCCCAAACTCGATGGGGTTGTGTCGTTTAACTGCCAAGTTCTTAGAGCCACTTTCCGGTTCCTTCATCAGATCTCCATATCACAATAATTTTGCATTGCAACAAAATTGCAAAATTTCAACTCAATCGGTAATCGGGAAGAGGGTCAAATTTAATTTACAAGATTTGATTACAGATAAACTCGGGCCAGGTGAAACTAAATAAAAGCTTGTAAATAAATTAAAATGTCAGATGTGTAAGTGAGAAAGAGAGACGGAACTATACACCCTATATATCTCCATCTCTTCTAACGGTTCAGTTTTGTTTAGCTCGTAATAGCTGCTACACTGGAGACCGCAGTCTGCAACACCATTCACATCGCCGAAGATAGGACATCATGGTAAAATATAGTCCACAAGACAATTATTCGTCGAGGTCACGACCCTCAGCATTGAGGATAAACGACGCAAGAAGGAGGAGCACTGCAGGACGGCGGTCATCCGTTTTCAAGTATTTCCAGCCAGTGTATGTACTGGCTTCGTATGGTGGTGTGGTATGTCGTGAGGGAACGAATATCCCCAAGCCCCAGTAATCGGGACCCTGACTCCGACAACCAGCCACCATAGCCGTGGTCTTGCAAACGTACCTCGCCGTCCGGCCGTCCGGTTAACAGCCGGTGTCGTGGACGGCGCTGCGTGTCCCACGCGCGCTTCAAAGAGATGTCAGCAAAACCGTAGGGGCCTAGCAGAACCGTAGCCTACTGGACCTATAGGTTGACTTTTGAACGGCAAAAACCGTGGTCCTAAAACACAAGATAACTGTCGGAACATAGGTATGATTTTAGTTAGTAAAAGTGTGACACGCACTCTCGCTCTGCCCTAGAGCGGAAGAAGTCATTCGATGGTTTCGCATCTCAAAAAAAACCTTTAAAAACCATAATATTGGCAGAAAGATGTTTTAATTGACCGTTAGATCCTTCTTAGTGTGCTATATTTTAAATGGTGCACAATAAAGTAATGTTCTATTCTTTGACTGGCCTGTTGGTCTAGTGGTTAGTGACCCTGACTGCTATGCCGGAGGTCGTGGGTTCGATTCCCACTCAGGACAAATGTTTGTGTGATGAGCATAATCATTTGTTCTGTGTCTGGGTGTAATTTATCTATAATATGTATATATTTAGAAATATATAAGTATGTTTATCAGTTGTCTAGTACCCATAACACAAGCTCTGCTTAGCTTGGGACTAGACGGCGTTGTGTGATAGTTGTGGAATATTATTATATCCTGAAACACAAGTTGTTGCTATTATCATCATCATCATCATCATCATCATTTCAGCCGACAGACGTCCATTGTCGCTATAGTACTGGATAACTCCACAGTTCTAATGCTTTAAGCGATAATTTTAGACTCAAGCTATTCATATCGTAAACGAATTGTGTCAAGCTAATATTTGACTGTGAGTGTTTGAGTTGTTATTAAAAACTTTCTAAATTACAATGGTTCAAACACACACAACTTCGAATTGGATCAACCTTTATAAATAGGAATATTCATTAGGTACTGTAGATGCGATGTGGAGTGGCGACCACGTACCGGAAGACGCAGCGTTGGAAGGCCTCCAACAAGGTGGACCGACGACCTGGTCAGGGTCGCGGGAATCCGATGGATGCGTGACGCACAGGACCGGTCGTTGTGGCGACGCTTGGGGGAGGCCTATGTCCAGCAGTGGACGTCTTTCGGCTGATATGATGATGATGATGATGACTGTAGATGGGTTTATCGAGCGCTATTTGAAATACTAATACGAAACACGTTTATCCATCTGCAGTTGGATTATCTATCCAGTCCAGTGGTCCACAACCTTTTTTTTGTGGGAAAATCTTATCATCTCATCTAATGACATCTCCCGCCCTTGGGAGAGTAGGAGGGCGTGTCAAACTTTTACTGACTAAAAACCGACTCCTGTTCTTTCTTTGCCATTGTTCCAGGGCCCCGGGTATCTCTTTCACATCACCCATGCCCATGGCCCAAGGCCCATGCGGTTGCAACTTGTTGAACTCGACGACTTGAGCTCAGTCCCGACGGTTATCGGACGGTCGGTCAGCGAGCCACCCATTGTTCACTGTCCGCAAGCCCGCGAGTGGTCCACAACCTAAGAGCCGCGAACCACCCACAATCAAATCAAATCTCAATCTTTATTTCAATCCATTATATACATTTCAGGAGAAAAGACAACTATGGAGCTTCTCGAATACAGCAACGTTACCATTCCTCTCTCTTACTATTTAGTAAAAGAGAGAAAGAGCACTAATTTCATATATTTTTTTAGTATTCTGCCCTGATAACAAAGAATGCGGTAATCGTCATTTTTGAGATTTTCACTTTTTTTCAGAAATGGTATCCCAAGAGATTCATGTACATGAAAAAAAAATATTTTCATAAAAAAATATGTAGAAAGAAAAGAAGTATGTTTTTTATGTATTGATTTTCGCCGTACTTGCATAAAAACTGCTTCAATGATATGAAAAAAACGCAGTATTAAACATGGCCTAAGAAATAATGCAGTACTTGCAAGAATACCCTAAAACAGAATGCAGTAATATCCACTACTTTATTATTTTGTTTTAAATTCAGTAGACAAATTGCTAAATTAAAACGCAGTACTCTACATTACTGCATTTAAGTGTAGTAAAGGCTTGCGAAGCCGTAGCAGTGCGATCCATTGCCGCGTTTTGTCTTAGTAAATCAGTTCGGCGACGTCGTCGACGAGTAATACGTGTGCCACGAGCGGGACTCCGGTGCGCCTCTTGTTGTTTTTTGTTGATCGCCTCTTGTTGACCTAAGTTAGCTAAGAGACTAAAAAAACCTTAACCTTAAAATGCAACTATATAAGTCCTTGAGAAGACACAATACACTTCAACTTAGTTCCGAGCATATAATAATGGCAATAATTACTAAAAAATAATGCAGTAATCGACTTGTGCTAAGACATAATGCAGTAATACGCGCAAGTGCTGCATTTAGTTTTAGTATCCTGTGACTCGGAAACGACCTGATGCTAAACCGAAACGCACGTATTATAATTGCATATATTAGTAAATTAAATAAGGGAAAATTATATTGTAAAAGCTTGATTTTTTTCCGAATTTTTAGATATATATTATGACCAATAAAATACGAACATCTTGCTCAGATGATATGAAATATGTTTTTTGCGTTTATCTCGTAACCGCCATTTTGCGATTACTGCATTCTTAGTTATGACGGCAGTATTGTTGTCAGTATATAATAGTATAGTTTAATTTTTTAATTAAAATACTTATTAATACTAGTGGCAATTGAAAGGACTATGCTCGGAGTGATCGAATCAAGAATGAGGATATACGCAGAAGAACCAAGGTTACCGACATAGCAAGAAGAATCGCCAAACTTAAGTAGCAATGGGCAGGGCACATTGCTCGCAGAACAGATGGCCGTTGGGGCCGAAAGGTTCTGGAATGGCGACTACTAACTGGGTCAAAAAGGCCTCTGCAAGTTTGTTTCGACTCCTCGTATGCCTTCCAAAGGTCCAGGACTCCAGGGTTATATAATAATAACCGATTTATCATAATATTAATAACCGATTTACTATTGCCGATTTCAAATAATTAGTTACTAGTTTTTGTCTGCGTGGATAATTATTTAGAATGGAATACCGAGGGAACATTATATCGGAATATATTATAATAATGTAGCTCTACCCATATACAAAGTTTAATCTAAAGCCGTGCGATCGTTGATGCGTAATTGATGAACATACGTCAAACTTTGCCAATCCCTTTCATTCCTTAGAGGTCAATGGTCACTATTGTATAGACTCCATAGTAATGTATCTAACTGTAGTATGAACTGTTTGATAGGACATAATAAGAACTGAATCTCAATTTACGATATTTGCAGTGAAAACTGCACTAGCTTCTGACGTTTTATAAGTGTCCATGTAGGCCTATGTGAAATAAAATATTTTGACTTTGAAAAAAAAGAATTATCCTTTTTGATAGGTACCTGATTATTCTTTTTACTTGAACAGGACATCATATTTCTATGTTGTATTCAGTCCATACACATATTTGACCATCCGGTAACTGTCTGGAGTGAGCCCAAGTCGTCGACAGCGCGTTGAACCCCCCCCCCCCTGTCACCCCTGGGCCCAGCACGACTGATGCCGTAGGGGTTTTCTGGAAAGGAAACTCGTTACCCTAAAATGCAACGGGCAGCTGAAGGAAACAGGTGTAGTTTTAGTCAGTAAAAATCTGACACGCCCACTTACCCTAGAGTGGGAGATTACCCACCTAAAAAAAAGTCCTTACACCTAACTTCGATTTTGTCATTCATACACCAGAATATTATACTGAGTCTTAGTCTCAACCTTCTACCACCACTACCATTAAAGTTGGTGTCAAACATATGACAGCCTTTGCCCTTCCGTAAAAAGTTACAGCACTAAAGCTTCTTTTTTAATGCATTCGTGACAACGCACTTTTAACAGGTAGCGACGAGTGGTTACGGCGACGGTGGATGATATCTGTCTAAGAGTTTATTTTTGCCTAATTTGCCTTTTTTGGCCCCCACCTGATCCTCAACCTAAACCACAACCACCACCACCGCCAACCGTAGGGGCTCAGCAGGGTCGAAGCCTACTGGCGCCAAGACTCGGCCCTAGTATGAAAGGCAACGAAGGAACAGGAGTAGGTTTTAGTCAATAAAAGTCTGGCATACTGCCCAAGAGAGGAGATGTCATTGGATGATTTTCCCACCTAAAAAAAGGATCTTGTCAAACAGACAGATAGATGGACAACAAAGTGATGTGTGTGATGATAAAAACCTAAATTTTGTTATTTGACATAGGCCTTCATGAGCACCTATACAACGTCTGAAGCTCGTGCACGGTTCCAATATATATAACGTACTAATCCCAGCAGTTGTATGAAAATGTATATCGGATTAGACGCTCCTTCTCCACTCCACGACGGAGGGTCCTTCTCCACTCGCTTATCGTAAACATCGAAAATAGTTTAAAAGCTTGTTACTTCATTTAATGCAATCTAACGCGATCTTTGACGAAATGGCAACCCAAATAAAGAGAGATAACGACTGGAAACTCTGTTAATATTCGGTAATTCCGAGATTTACTCCAAAATTTCACAAAACTTGCTCCAGGAAATAGCTGTTTTTTTAAACGCTTAAAAGTTTATGGAAAAGTTGTCGCCATTTAGAATCTTAATAAAATTTGCAAGGTCTCTAGAGAATTACTTTTTTGACTTTTTTTAATTTTTAGGCAAATTATGAAGTGTCAAAGTTCATACAAAATAGAACATTTTCGGAGGTTTTTACTGGATTAGTTTAACACAAATTTAGAAATTGGTTTCTTTAGAAACCTAGATAATATCCACAAGATATCGAATGAAAGATGTGTAATAACGTCATAATCAGTTATGAGCGGTTGTATGAAAAACAGTGAAAATGTGAGTCATGATGCACCACCTTAATGATCATTTTTCCACCTTCCACGAAAGCTGATTTGAGATGGCAATACCTGGAAAAATTTGTTATAGATTATGCCTTGCAGTAGAAAAACGTGAGCTAAATAAAAAAAAGCAAAGCTCAATTTCAACAACCAAAATCTACCAACATTCCCGTCAAAGTAACTGTTTGCTAACTGACCAATAAACAGCGGTAACATAGAGCTATTCAAATAGACCCATCTTATGTACCATTGACACAGAACTGCATGATCAAGTCACATAACTCCGTTTATGTTCATGAACACAAATACATAATTCACAAGCTCAAATGGTCACTGTATTGCTGACAAAGGACTACACACAAATGCAGTGCCCATGGTTAAATGGTCTCTGGGGACACATGCAAACGTGCCACAATCGCACCACTAAATGGCAACAGAAATGTTGCGGGGTACTAAATTCTATGAAAAGTGTAGATACAGTTGAAAGTATGAACGGATTTTGGAATTTGCATGGCAACAATAACAGTGCAACTACCTAGTTATAAGCGCAATTCCTCGGGCACGTTGTGGGCAGCCAAATTAAGTGTTATTACTGTGATACTGCTAATTTACATACTTACATTTCTACGGATCTTGTGAAATAATATCAAGCTGGCTATTATTTACACGTATAATATGCTTCATTGGTAGTCGCCATGTGGTCAATACGAGCTGCCAGTGGATCAGTGATGACTAGGTTGCGCGGATATAAAGTCTATTTAAGCTAGCTTTTTTAAATAAACCCTTTTTCTTTATTTCAAGATGCAAGTCACAAGCTGCTGACTATTAAGGTGCGTATAGACTATATAACATAACATGTTACACAACATTGCTATAAAACATGTTTCAGATAATGTGGACACTGAATGTTATAAAACATGTTATAATAACATGTTATTGACATGTACAACAATGTTATATACGGATAGCACTGAAGAACGACAAACGACAATGGTTACATAACATTGTTATATTGCATGTATACAGTATTGTTTTATGTTGTAATGTTGGATAACAAGGTTACATAATGTGGACGTGTTATCAAAGATAAGTTATATAATGTGTTACATAGTCTGTACACACCTTTAAAAAAAAGCAACTGAAGTGTCACTTTACTGATACCATTCAAAGCCGGCAACACTTTTGTTGCTTAAGTCTAAATGTTGCTATTGCCCGTCTGAACACAACCTAAGCAATAGACACACGGCGTTATGGCCATAAACTTGCAAACTGAACACAAACAGAGATACAATGGATCGATCATTTATATCTTCAGTATTATGATGGATTCGATTTCTGATTCTCTACATTTGGTTTGTTTGAATAATCATGATTTATGTCGGCTTAAGGACTCGATGTGTCTTTGTAGATCAACACCTTTTAATTTCGGTTTTTCATAGGAAATTAGAGGTCATCATCGCACTGATTTCTTTTTTTCACTATAGCTCTGTTTATTTATATGTATTTACTATTGCATTTGTTTTCTCATTTATTAAGTTGCACCTGCCATGTTATGTTTCTGCACCACCCTAAGGTCGACTGGCAGATAATGCCTAAGGCATTAAGTCCGCCTTTGTACAACTTTATGCATAAAGATTTAAATAAATAAATAAATAAATATTTAATGCGGATGTCCTGGAGGATGGGTGGTGGTATATCCCGCATGAGTGGAGCACCGCCGTGACCGGGGGCAGGAACGTCTCGCGTCCGGCTCTGGTTCAGGCCATGGTGCAAAGTGAGAGTAATGGCAGGTAGGCACCTCTTTTTGCGAAACCGTAATGCAAGCAAAGGAGGCGGCCGAAACCGTGAGGCGGAGACGCTTCTGGTATTGGGAGTCACAGGACGTCTACTGACTACCAAGGACGAAGGTTTGCAAATGGAGAGACATGGGTTAACTAACCGTCCGGACGTAGGATAAGAACCGAGCCGATGTTGACGGAACGTTTTATTTTACGCGCGCCTCAAAGAAATGTGACGCTAGAAAAATTGATGGAGCCAGTTAGGGCCGACACCTGCCAAGGCTGCGGGTTGTTCGAAGAAGTCACCTCAGCTCTAACAATAACAAGCGACGGTCGGAACATCCTCCCACTCCACTCTAGAGCTGGAGAATCATTAGATGATCTCACTAAAAAAAACAGGAAAAAAAAGATCCGATATTCATGCTGGCGAATCCGCAATCCAAAGCTAGTGGGTATATCAAAATTTTCAGAATACAACTCATAGGCACCACATTTGAAAGAAATCATTTATGTCGGATCCAAAAAACGATACATTTACAAACTAATAAGGATCTCAAGTCCTTCAGACTATCTAAACCCAACAAGACATCGTGATATCCTTACAAAAAAAACACAGGTAAGAAATGAAGTGGAAAACTGGCGAGGGAGTTAAAACACAATGTTAGGAAGCTCCTACATTTACATAAGGCGTCCTGAGACGTAAAGGTGCTCCGTGCTTTGCTTACAGAGGAGGTACCTGATGAAATTTTGAATCAGATTCGGCTTTGATGGTTCAGTTCATTTTTTGATAGTGGAGTGGAAATGGGTTTTGTTAGGTCGCGTAGAAGGGATTATAATAGAATAATATAATAATAATATTCCACAACTAGTCTAGTCCCAAGCTAAGCAGAGCTTGTGTTATGGGTACTAGACCACTGATAAACATACTTACATATATATTTCTAAATATATACATATTATAGATAAATTACACCCAGACACAACACAAATGATTATGCTCATCACACAAAAATTTATCCTGGTTGGGAATCGAACCCAAGACCTCCGCCATAACAGTCAGGGCCACTAACCACTAGACCAACAGGCCAGTTAAAGAATGGAACATTACTTTATTGTGCACCATGTAAAATATAGCACACTAAGAACTATATTTCACAGAGACATCATGGCAGCGCGACCAGTCGTCGCTACCAAGAAAATGTATACAGCTTTATATAATAGAGAGTTACTTACCTGGTGTCTGTTTGGTTACGCAACCAATTTGGTGGTGCGACCAGTTCGGATGTGTGGCGGTTCTGGTGTCTGTATGGTGTTTAGTTTGGTAAATTAGAGCTATATATCACCGAGACTCCATGGTGGTGCAACTGGTCGCGCCGCCATGGTATCCCGGTCAAATATAGCTCTAAGGGTCCCGAAAGGCTTTGTCTTGCTTGACAACGACAACTAGCTTTCGTCAGAAAAACTATGAAGAACCCGATTGCAGTGCTATCTACCGCATACAGTTGTATATTCATACCATCCAGGAACCCACTCAAATATACAAATAAATTTTCGACAATGATAAACAAAGTAATTTTCACTTTAAAAAAGTATGAATTAGTGTAAAAGTGCAAAAGATTTTTTTTTTGTTTATACATAATCTGTAGATTACGTATAATAATTATTATTTAGAGTTAAATTGCTTAACAGCCAATTAAGCTATACTGTAATCAATTTCTAAGACATTTTCAAAATAATAAAGCACAAAAACCAAACACTAAATATACCAATACATTTTCACTTCAACCCAAAACAACTACCTACAAACTAAATCCCGGCTCATATAGAAAAAAGAAACACATATAGTATACGATTCCACCTTTCTTAGTAACATCTGTATTAGATCTGTTACGGATGGCTGACTTCCAACCAAGTTGCCAGACTTAGTCGTCATCCACTCAACCATGCAGGCTTACGTCAGGAGATAGCCGTGGAAATCATAGGTATAAATAGATATCAAGTTTGTTTGGAGGCTGATTTTGTTTATCGGGGGAGGATAAGTGGAATCGATCTATCAAAAGAAGATATATAACTCTCTTTTGGAGAGGGCCCAAAGAGCTGGTCGGAAGTTTATGCTTTGCAATCAGGAGCGTATATCGGAGATAATTATATCAGGACTGCAAGTGCCTCACATTAGATCACTCTTCACTCTCCGGTACATGGTGGACATCCCACCTACACGCACAAAACGTTTTAGAAACACATTCATTGTGCGTGCAGCTAAGGAGTGGAATTCTTTGCTGGAGTCTGTGTTTCCTGATGGCTACAACCCGGGACTCTTTAAGTCGAGAGTGAATAGGTTTCTTCTAGGTAAACGCGTTTCATCTTCGACCACATCAGAGCTTTCCATCAGGTGAGATAGCGGTCAAGCGTGAACTTATCAACAATAAAAAATAAACTCTTTGTTTACGTCATGGCTCCGCTTTACCAAATCTCGCACTCTGTACCCAAAGAAGGGCTACTCAAGTGTACTAAGTCGACCGTTCGAGGCTAGAAGGAACGGGGTGGGTTTTTAGTCAGTAAGAGTCTGACACTATCTCCCGCTCCACCCAAGAGCGGGAGTAGTCATTAGATGATTTTCTCCACCATAAAAAGGGCCCCGGGGTTCTCTTTCGCAACACCAATGGCTTCAGTAGGCTTTAAAATGATTTTTGCCCAACGTAAAAAAAAAAGTGGACCGTTTTAGGACCGGCATTCATTTTTGCAGTTCACTAAAATTGTTAACCTTTGTAGAAATGTCATACGATTTCTCCCTCCAAATATGAGTAAATCTGTTGACAGCTTTGTCCATGGCTTGACATTGGTCTTTGTCATGCTATGCCAAAATACTTGATCTTTCATCTTCCTCATCTAGATTGTCCCAATTTTTTAAAGTCCCATCACCACCTAGCGCCAGGTCTTCACTAGCTGACAGTCCTTCGACAAATATGGCCATCTCACACGTTATAAATCCGTGAGTTGAATCTAATCATCACAACTACTACATTTTTTTAGGGTCAAATCGCTTGAGTCTTGGAGAGGAAATTTCACGACGACGTTTGGTAGAAACTTTGCATAACACTCTGGTCATCCAATATGATGAAGGAGACATGAACCAGCCCTCTGTCTGGCTCATACTTTGTTCAAAGAATAAGCATTACCATTCAACGTTGCCATGATGCCAGTCTTGGCATATTTCTAGATGACAACAATGTAGACGAGTACTTCGACGCTTAAGTGTATTTACTTTTACTGACTAGATTCGCAGGAGAACCAAAGTTACCAACATAGCTCGAAGAATCGCCAAACTTAAGTGGCAATGGGCAGGGCACATTACAAGCAGAACGGATGGTCGAGGAGGACGAAAGGTTCTGGAGTGGCGACCAAGTACCCGCAGACGCAGTAGTCCCAAGACCGTGGAAACTCTTTCAAACAATCTCACACAAATTCACCTGCGTCAGTTATCAGCCTAGCTAAAAATGTTATTTCTACCTAACACGTTTATCTGATCCAACATCAATCAAAGCACGTTTGAATCCACAAAAAATACGCGATTGAATTTTTTATCAACACAATATAGTCGGAATAAAAAGTTGGCCAGGAACGAAATACAATGATAATGGGGTTCCATACAGTCATCATCATTATTTCAGCCAACTTCGTGAAATAATAATAATATAGTAATAATGAGTTTATTAAAATTTTAAAATTTTGCAAGGGATTTGTAAGCTATATTATTGTAAGACAAAAAAATTAGACATCTGTAGCCGCACTAGACAAAAGCCCATATTTTGGCTATCAGCACCAATCCCCTTAAATAATAGGTAAGAATAATGGGTAAAATATTGTAGCTATTTGGCACTAAGCAGAATTGCTAAGAGTTAATACTAATTAATAATAGCAAAATTAAAAAATTTAATACTCACCCGACGCATAAAATCTATAAAAAATAAAAGAACTGGTTAAGACGAGTCTAATGAACCCAAACTCGACGTGTTTACTAGTAGACATTCCAGGGTTCCATCAGCCACCTCCTACTTCTAACATCAAGTTCTTGTCATCATGAAAAATATTTAGAACTAGTTGAGACGAATCTAATGAGCCTAAACTAGATGTGTTTTTTCGGGCAGTTGCATAGATCAGATATATGTAACACCCGTCTGATCGGAGAGTCGTTCTCTTTTCAATGCAAGGTATACATTCAGTCAAAAAAGTATCGGGAATGGATGATTTGTTTATGGTTCCAAATTCAAATTTTTGTTTTTTTTTGTAGTTGTTAGATTGGCACAACTATATTCCATTTTGGCGCGGAGTTTGACTTGCATCTGTTATTTATATTAAATACAGTGCTGGTTTTAGTAATATCATATATAGTGTGTATTGCGAATTTCATAATGGACAAAAATATCGAACAAAGAGTTTGTCTTAAATTTTGCATCGCCAATGGAATTTCGTGTTCGGAGTCACTGAAAATGTTACAGAAGGCTTACGGTGAATCGACTTTATCAAAAACTCGTGCTTATGAGTGGTTCAAAGCGTTCAAAAGCGGTCGAGATGTGATGGAAGATTTGCCTCGCTCTGGTAGGCCGTCAACGTCTGCAACTGAAGTTAACATCGCAAAAGTGAAGGAAATAGTGACTGAAAATCCCCATTCAACTCTGAGAGAGATAGCCGCCGAACTTTCTGTATCTCACGAGTCGATCCGTACCATTTTAACTAATCATTTGGGTATGAAACATGTTGCTGCTCGGCTAGTCCCAAAAGATCTGAATTTTCTCCAAAAACTCAATCGCATGAAAGTCGCTGAGGACATGTTAGAACGAGTCAGTTCGGACCCAACATTCATGAAACGCACTGTTACTGGTGACGAGACGTGGGTTTACGAGTTTGACATGCAAACTAGTCAACAAGCTTCGGAGTGGCGCCTTCCAACTGATCCGAAACCGAAAAAACCACGCCAAAGTCGATTAAAAGTCAAAGTCATGTTGACTGTTTTCTTTGACTATCGCGGTGTTGTGCACTCTGAATTCTTACCGGAAGGTCTAACGGTAAATAAAGAATATTATTTGAGCGTTATGCGGCGTTTAAGAGAGCAAATTCGACGAAAAAGGCCAGATTTGTGGAAAGAAAATTCTTGGATTTTGCACCACGACAATGCGCCTTCGCACAAGGCTATCATTGTGAACGAATTTTTGACCAAACACTCAACAAATACCATCCAGCAACCACCATATTCACCAGATATGGCTCCTGCTGACTTTTTTCTTTTTCCTAAACTCAAATTACCACTTCGTGGCACCTGTTTTCAATCGATAGAAGACATAAAGGAGAATTCGCGGCGAGAACTGAACTCAATTCAGGAAGCAGCGTTTAAAAAATGTTCTGATGAATGGATTATTCGTTGGCGCAAGTGTATCGTTTCTAAAAGAGCATACTTTGAAGGTGATAAAATAAATTTGGATGAATAACAGACATTTTGTGTATTATTGATCTTTTCCCGGTACTTTCTTGACAGAGTAGTACTTCACCTGTTTCACATACCTCTACACACTTAAAAAAACAGTGTTAGCTTAATAAACACTAATAAAATTTCTCAAGCGTAGCGTTCCTCTATTCGGAATACGGAACACTAAAAACTATAAAGCTTTAGAAATCAGATTTTAGATTTCGCATTGAATTTTGGTATAACATTTTGGAATTTGAACGCGACACAAATTCTGTGAGACGTTTAAAACGCAATTTCCGTCGAGTTTCCAATTAATGTTTGTACCTGTGTATTGACTACAGAAAGCGTGTATTCTATGTAATTCAATAAATACTTTCATATGTTTTCTTGTGACCACTAACACTAGAGACTAAAAAGTTTTTTTTTGTTTATTTATTTAAATTTCATGTACAGTTTCTCTCCTAGTCAACCTTTGGGTTAAAAAGACAACACTGTGGTAGGTTTGCACAACAAACAAATAACAGATACTTCAAACGGAAAAATATAAAATAAGTTATGAAATGAAAAGTTGAAAAGAATCGTCTTGGTATGGTCATGTTAAGAGGAGGGATGAAACGCATGGTACTATAAAAGTTATGATTAAGAGGGTCCTTCTCCACTCGCTTATCGTAAACATCGAAAATGGTTTAAAAGCTTGTTACTTCATTTAATGCAATCCAACGCGATGTTTGACGAAAAGGCAACGCAAAAAAACAGAGATAACGCCTGGAAACTCTGTTAGTATTCGGTAATTCTGAGATTTACTCGAAAATTTCACAAAACTTGCTCCAGGAAATGGCTGTTTTTTTTTAAACCCTTAAAAGTTTTTGGAAAAAGTTGTCATCATTTAGAATCTTATAAAATTTGCAAGGTCTCTAGAGGATTACTTTTTTGACTTTTTAAATTTTTAGGCAAATTATGAAGTGTCAAAGTTCATACAAAATAGGACATTTTCAGAGGTTTTTACTGGATTAGTTTTAAACAAATTTAGTCATTGGTTTCTTTAGAAACCTAGATAATATCCACAAGATACTGTGTTTCCAAAATATCTAATGAAAAATGTGTAATAACGTCATAATCAGTTATGAGCGGTTGTGTGAAAAACAGTGAAAATGTGAGTCATGATGCACCACCTTAATAATTGTATTCCACAATACCGTCTAATTCAAAGCTAAGCAGAGTTTGTGTTAAGAGTACTAGACAACTGATAAACATACTTCCTTTCCTCTACTACATACTGTATTTATTGTACTTCTTACATTTCTAAATACACACATCTATATATATAAAAATCAATGCCACTTTTCGTTGTTATTTTATAACTCAAGAACGAGCTCACCTATACAAACCAAATTTTTAGGCTTTGTTCGGACTATTTAGTAGATGGTTTATGTGAAGTTTGGTAGGGTAGAGTAGGGTATAGTAGGGTATAGTAGGGTAGAGTAGGGTAGAGTAGGGTAGAGTAGGGTAGAATAGGGTAGAGTAGGGTAGAGTAGGGTAGAGTAGGGTAGAGTAGGGTAAAGTAGGGTAGAGTAGGGTAGAGTAGGGTAGAGTAGGGTAGAGTAGGGTAGAGTAGGGTAGAGTAGGGTAGAGTAGGGTAGAGTAGGGTAGAGTAGGGTAGAGTAGGGTAGAGTAGGGTAGAGTAGGGTAGAGTAGGGTAGAGTAGGGTAGAGTAGGGTAGAGTAGGGTAGAGTAGGGTAGAGTAGGGTAGAGTAGGGTAGAGTAGGGTAGAGTAGGGTAGAGTAGGGTAGAGTAGGGTAGAGTAGGGTAGAGTAGGGTAGAGTAGGGTAGAGTAGGGTAGAGTAGGGTAGAGTAGGGTAGAGTAGGGTGGAGTAGGGTGGAGTAGGGTAGAGTAGGATAGAGTAGGGAAGAGCGGGAGCGAAGCTGCGCGGGCAAAGCTAGTCTAATAGGTAAATTACACCCAGACTCAGAAGAAATGATCGTGCTCATCACAGAAACATTATTCCTGGGTGGGAATCGAACTCACGAACTGCAACATACCCGTCAGGGCCATTAGCTATCTAGTCAAATGAGTATACTTGAGGACGGATGGAAAGGGAGGCCAAGAAAGACGGATTGATTGTGTGAGGAGTGATATCACAGAAAAGAGAGCTAGTGATAGCGTGACGGGTGACAGGTAATATTGGGCAAGAGCAGGAAGATAATGATATTATTTTGCTTTGTTGTTCTCATGCTGAACTTTGAAGTAACAAAGATGGAGCTGTAATCCCTACTAACATTATAAATGCGAAAGTAACTCTGTCTGTCTGTCTGTCTGTTACGCTTTCACGCAAAAACTACTGAACGGATTTAGATCAAATTTGGTAGGTAGGTAGAAGAGACACTGGAATAACGCATATGCTACCTAAAATTCCACTGCTGAGCACGGGTCTCTGCCCGCGCGATATAAACTGTAGTCCACGCAGGCGAAGCCGCGGGCGGAAAGCTAGTATTTGGATAAATCTCAGTTGTGGTTTTGATGCTCAAATAATGTTAGCGTTATCCTCTAAAGTGAAGTTCAAATTTTAAGCTTTCCATACATCAAAAATGCATTTTATTCTCTGATTGACATTGTCAATTTCAAACAGATGTTTCACAAAAATATCTAGTAAATCTAAAGAATATTCACAATTGATTTAGATATAAAATTCAATCTCATGAAGGCGGTTGGTCTCGGTTCACGACTGAGGACCGTGGACTTGTGGAGTAACACATTATTTTTTTATCATCATCATCATCATTTCAGCCGATATACGTCCACTGTTGGACATAGGCCTTCCCCAAGCGACGCCACAACGAACGTTCTTGTGCGTCTCGCATCCATCGGTTTCCCGCAACCTTCACCAGGTCGTCGGTCCACCGTGCAAGAGGTACGTGGTCGCCACTACAGAACCTTTCGGGCCTAACAGCCATCTGTTCTGCGAGCAATGTGCCCAGGCCATTAATTTTTGACCGACTTCACAAAAAGGAGGAGGTACTACGTTCGGCTGTTTGTATGTTTTTTTTAATAGTTTTTTTTTTATGTAGCTTCTTTTTATAATATACATAAATGTAAGAACACTGTTATGTAGACTCCGCAAATTCTTAGATTACTTCCTATTATTATTTATTTATTTATTTAATTTAAATAGAATGGCCAAAGCCAATTACACTATTTAAACACACATAGAACATACAAAAGACAAAACAACAAAATATAAAACAATAATAGAACATTAAAATTAACACAGACAAGTTACATGTCGCGCAGGACTTTAGGTGTAAATACATTTATTTAATAAAAATGTAGACACAGTCATGCATTCATCTCACAGAATTTCATACATTCTGACAGTATCGTCTTCCATTCTTCCGCAAACATATCAAAATCTGTGTTCTTGTCAAGGAGAGCATTAAGCGCAGAAAGTGTCCGCGGTATGGACGATTTGGAGTGTGCAACTGTACGACACGTCGGAACTGCCAGGAGCCGATGTTTCCTGCCACGGTTGTAGTTGTTAGGCACATACAAGTTACAGATAAGGTTTTGCAGGGCAGGAGCATCTATAATTCCCCTAAGTATTTTGAATGCCACAATCATCTGGTCGCGTGACCGTCTAACTTCTAAGGAATTGAAACCTAAGCAACCCAGCAAAAATTTCGTGGGATATAAAAAAGGATAATAGCCATAAAGACGTTTATAGAGATTCCTTAGGAATGCTTTTTGCACTTTTTCTAAAGTTAAAGTATATTGTTTTTCAAAGGGATTCCAAACGCAAGACTCAAGCTTGCTACGGACTATTATGAGTCACTTTATAACATGATTATTTTTATTGTGTTTTTCAGTACGATGTAGACCGGTCTACACTGTCCTTACGTAATATCTATTGATACTATAATATGAAAATATTTTTTGAAAAGAGTAACCACGGAGTTATTTGCTGGTTCTTCTCCATAGGAAATTACCGATTTGGAACCGTGGACTAGCTCTTGACGTTTTATAAATACCTATAAAGGCCTTCTCCAAGCGCCACCGCAACGTTGTCCTATGCGTCTTGAAGCCATTGGAGTTCCGCGACCCTCACCAATTCATAGGTTCACTTTGTAGGAGGTCTTCGAATGTTGGGTCTACCGGAACGTGGTTGCTACCCCAGAAACTTTCAGCCCCATCGACCATCTGTTTTGCGAGCAGTGTACCCTAAGAATTGCCTTACTTAAGTGGCAGATGACAGGACCAGCCACTTAAGTGAAGCAATTCTTGAAGTTATGTAGAATCTGAGTTAGAACACACAAGAGGGTATCGACACGTTTTTTTTTTTTACGGTGGCCAAAAATCATCTTATGACAGTCCCCGCTCTTGAGTGGAGCGGAAGATAGTGTCAGACTCTTACTGACTAAAAACCCACCTCGTTCCTTCTAGCCTCTTCATACCTGGGCTCGAGCTTCCTTTCGGATAACCCTGACCCCAGTAAGCTTCGACCGAGCTTGGCCCCTCCTGTCGCTGACAACTCCTTGAGGCGCGCGGGAACAGTGCGCGCTGTCGACGTCTTGGGCTCGGTCCGGACAATTACCGGATGGTCGGACAGCGAGCTACCCATGGCTCGCCATCCGCGAGCCCGCGTTTACGGTGGCCGGAAATCTGTTTGATGTCTGTACATCAATTTATACGATTTGATATGACGACGAAATAAAAACTGATATAGCTTTATAGACGAAACACGCTAAATATAAAAAACCCCTCTCCTTTAAAAAGAGTAAAAAAAAAGGTTGCAGAATAACCATCACTCTGTACTGTTATCAACGGTTTACAGAAAACAAACGGACAACAAATAAATCGGACACACGTAATATCGGACAACAATATTTTCTGGTCTGTCGCCCAGCAGCCAGCCTAGCGCAATTGGGTGTTACGGCCTGGAATTATTGCCAACTACGAAACGTCGGGGTTTACACGAACAAAAAATGTATTGTGCCTCTAGTGAATATGAGTTGTTCTATTCGAAAGCACAACGCATTTGAAAGATCAAAATAAAAATATTCTTGTTTTGTTAAAGGACTTAAATGGGTCCAAAAAATTACATATTGCGAAATTTATTTTTCGCCGAACCCGTACCAACGTCGGACCACTAACACAGCTACAACCTAGGGGTATCAAGAGGGGGGTCAAGAGTGAATAGACATCATCGATTGCCATCAGGTAAAAGTGCTATGACGAGCCAAGCGAAGATCCCTGTGCACAAACCATTTCCTTCAAATTTTTCAGTCACTTGTGCCTGAAAGTGGCACAAGTGAACTTCCTCTAATGTACTTATTTCTCACTTTATCCACTCTTTTCACACAATCATCTCATCATTATCATTTCCGCTATGTGCAATATTTTTTCATACCAGTCAATAAAAAAAAAAAAATATGTATGTTTATCAGTTAACTAGTACTCATATTACAAGCTCTGCTTGGATTGGGATTAGATGGCGTTGTGTGATAGTTATGGAATATTATTATCATTTTGCCGATTATAGTAAAACAAAAATTCTCTACATATTTTTAACATTTTTAAAACACACATAAAAAGACATATAAAAATATTAAAATATATTATTCGTTCTTTTCTCAGCCCAACTTTTTGATCCATACAGTACCAATTAACGGCTGATTGTTACTCAGTAATAGCTGTATGTTTACCTAATAGAAATTTACAACAGTAAAGTCAATTATGTAATCAAAAGCAAATCAAACAAAAAGCGAATTACATCAAACAGAAACAAAAATATTTACAATAAAATAAAATATTAATTACAATACAGTGAAAACGATTACAAAAGAATAAAATTAATTACGATTGGAAAATAAGATAATTACAATAAATATGGCAACAAAAGAAATGTAATGTTACAAAATTTACAACATAAAATTAAATAGAATTAGATTTAACAGCATTTTAGATAAGCTACCGGCCGTGTGTAATTAATTTTTAATTAATAATTGATTTTTCTACTTTCACGTGAGTTCTGTAAGTTAGTTATGAATTTAGATGTGGATGGATAGAGAGGGAGAGAGAGGCCAAAGAAAATATGGATGGATTGTGTGAGAAGTGATATGAATGAAAAGAGAGTTAATGATACGACATCATAGCGACAGTACAGATTGGAAGAAAAAAACGTCTTGCGCCGACCCCAAATAAAACGGGATAGGGGCAGGAAGATGATGACGATGATGACATTAGTTCTGAAGTTCTCCGTGTACTAAAAATAAATAAATAGTTTTGTCCAAGTGCTAGTAGAAAATAATCCCAAGATAATGTCCTCATGGTTTAAAAAGCATCCTATTCTAGTCTTTGATACAAATGATTTTTGTCATTAGTTTAAAACACTAATTAGTGAACTCGAACTGCAGAGTTGGCCTTATTGGCGCGTAATGTCTGATGTCTACTAGGGCCATGGAATCAGTTTTGAAAAATATATGCTTTTTTTTTGGTGGACAAATTCATCCAATGACAACCCCCGCTCTTGGGCAGGGCCAAAGATAGTGTTAGAGCCTAAAAACCCACCCCGTTACTTCAAGCCTTCATACCGAGGTTCGAGCTATCTTTCGAAACTAACCCTGGTCACACTAGGCTTCGACCCAGGTGGGCCCCTGCTGTTGCTGACTACTCCTTTTGGCGCACGGGAACAGTGCACGCCGTCGACGACTTAGGCTCGGTCCGGACAGTTACCAGACGATCGGATTCGAGCCGTCCGCAAGCCCGCGTCTACGGTGGCCGAAAATCGGGATCAGAATCCCGGCGGCGGCGGCGAGGGCGGTCGACTTCCTCCTTTACTAGCATTACTGCTTCGCAGAAGGAGGCGACCGCCTACCACCCCTTCTCGCTCCGGACCATGGCCTGAACCAAGACCCGGCGCGAGAGGTCTCCGCCGCCGATCGCCCCCACGAGGGCACGGCGATGCTCCGCCCAAAAAAGATATGCTCTGATCTGGGAGAACAAATGGCAGCTAAATAAACATAGGTGTGGTTTTAGAAGTCTGACACGACCTCCTACTCCACCTTAGAATGGGAGAAGTCGTTTCGTGCTTAACAAAAAGTGTTTTCCTTGTTAATTAAATTTAAGCTTCAATAAATTGATTTAGGTATTTTGTTTTCAGTGAAATTCAATGATCGTAACTTTAAATCAAATGAATATTTTTTAGAATCTAGAAACATTCCAGTTTTGTTATCGATTCTACGAAAATATCGGTTCGGAATTCAAAAACATTTTCGGTGAACCGTTTTTAGTGGAACCTCTGGTAAAATGTTTTCACATTGAAATTACTTTTTCAAAGAATACTAAAGTAAATTATATTCAAAAGTTTCATATTTTTTATTCAGTGACAATACTGCTTAAATTGATTTATTAAATTTGATTAAGTGTTCACAAAAACATCATCATTTCTGAGAATGATGTCCACTGCTGGACTCAAGTCTCCCCAGGCATCAACACAAAAACCGGCTTTGCGTTTCGCATTCATCAGATTCTACAGCCATAACAGGCCTGTGGGAGGCCTTCCAATACTGCATCTTTCGGTCCGGCCACCGTAGGGGTGGGCTTGTGGATGGCGTGCAATGGGTAGCTCGCCGTCCAACTGTCCAGACCGAACCCAAGTCGTCGACAAAGCGTATCGTTTCTCGCACGCCTCAAGGAGTTGTCAGCAAACCGAAGCGTACGGGCCCAACAACGTCGAAGCCTACTGGGGCCACGGTTTGTGCAATAGTAAACCCCGGGGCCCTGGAACGAAATCAAATAAGGAACAGGTAGGTACTTAATCAGTAAAAATCTAACAACCCTCATGCTACGCACAAGGGCGGAAGACGCCATTGGATGATTTTTCAACCTAAAAAAATAATAAAGCAAATTATAAAACCACGCCTTTAGCTTTCAGAATTATTGTCTAGTACTCCGTAAAATTAATGTCATTTATTTATTTATTTTTTTATTTATTTATTTATGGTTTTACTTTAACAAAAACGGCTATCCGCCAATTACATTAGTTAAAGACTAAGTATATACAAAAATAATAATAATAACAATTCACACACTCATCTCACAAAACTCCAGACATACTGACATGATCATCTTCCATTCGTCCGCGAACACGTCACAGTCAGGGTACGTGTCCAAAAGAGTGTTGAGCGCAGAAAGAGTTCGAGGGACAGGAGACTGAGCTCGCGCAACAGTGTGACTCGCAGGCACAGCAAACAAGCTATGTCTCCTGATGCGGCTGTACTTAACTGGGGCACAAAGTTGAGACAGCTCAGCATGCAGCTCTGGAGTAACAGTTTTCCCATGAAGGATTTTGCACATAGTTAATATTTGGTCATATTTTCTTCTGACCTCAAGTGAGTTATACCCTACACAACCTAAAAGAAACTTAGTAGGGTACATAAAGGGATAGTATCCATAGATACGCTTATAGAGATATCTAAGGTAAGCTTTTTGCACTTTCTCTAATATCAAAGCATATTTTTTCTCATGTGGGTTCCAGACGCATGCACTAGACTCAAGCGTACTTCGAACAAGCACGTTAAAAATCGACTTGATAGCGCTTGTGTTCTTGAAATCTTTAGCATTTCTCAAAATGAAACCCAAACGCCTAAATGCATCTTTTGCAACTGTTAAAATATGGTCATGGAAGTTTAGTGTATGATTAAATGTGACACCTAGATCCTTTATAGCAACGGTTCTTGTAATTGGGCTGTCATTGATTTTATAATTAAATGAGACTGGGTTACGTGCTCTGGTAAAACTCACGACGTAGCATTTTGACGAATTGAACTCCATTTTGGTATTTACACTCCACTCGTATATAGCGTTAATATCGCGTTGCAGTGCCAGGCAATCTGTTTCAGAGTTTATTTCAAGAAACAATTTCAAGTCATCTGCATATAATAGACTTTTAGCAAAATGAACAACAGTTGGAAGGTCATTTACCATTATCAGAAACAGTAATGGTCCGAGTATTGATCCTTGATTGACTCCGGAACGCGTATGATAGGGCTGGGATTCATAAAGTCCAAGTCTAACAAACTGCTGACGATCGCGGAGGTAGTCAGCAAGAAGCCGCAGCAGCCCTGGTGGAAATCCTATGGCACAAAGTTTCGCCAGCAAAATGTCATTATTAACCCTATCAAACGCTTTCCGGAAGTCAAAGTACAAAACATCCACCTGGCCACCTCGGTCCAGACGTTTTGATATGAAGTCAACTAAAGTTAGAAGATTGGTATTTACCGATCTTTTTGCCCTAAAACCATGTTGCTCATTACAGAGATACTTATCTACCTGGGAATAAATGTATTTATGCAGTACGTTTTCAAAAACTTTAGCTGGAGATGACATAATTGCAATGGGACGATACTCTTCAACTGATGTTTTAATGAGGCTCTTGGGAATGGGGGTGACTCTAGAAATCTTCCACTGAGGTGGATATGATCCCGTTTTCAAGCTTAAGTTGAATATATGATACAAAGGAAGGCAAAAGTGCTTTTTAAAAGTTTTCAATATTTCAGGTGGAATATTGTCAGGCCCTACAGAACTATTTAGTTTCAGTTTGCCTATTCCTGCCATGACGTCTTGAGGAGTGAATTTAAAAATATTAACATAATTACTATTTATATTATTGTCGCAAAGGGAAGCTTTTTGAGCATCCAGTAAAGGAACATCAGGAAGATAAACACTAACAAAAAAATCAGCAAAGGCTTCAGCTGCTTGGACACCTGTAAACTTATCTCCTTTGTAGGTAACGCTTGGTTCAAAACCACCTTTAGATCGCAAATTTGAAATATGTTGCCAAAACTGACGCGGATTAACTCTTAAATTGTTTTCAATTACTTTTGTATGTGTTGAATAAGCAATGGCTACTCGTGTTTTAAGATCAGATCTGAGGTCTGAAAAAGACTTCCTAGCTTGATCACATTTAGTGCGCTTCCAGATAGTATGAAATTTAAGCTTGAGTCTAGTGTCGCGTATGATATCTTTTGTGAACCACACAGGATATCGCCGGCCTGTAGTTTTGCTACGACATTTTTTGGGTACACAGGCGTCGAAAATGGGGTAGATTATATCATAAAAGTACTTTGTGGCCAGATATACATCGTCAGTTTGTATTACCTTATCCCATGAAACTTTAGAAAGTAAATGTAGCAGTAGATCACGGTTACATTTTTTAAAATTCCAGTCTTTGCTTACATCTATATTGCTTGGATTAATAACGTCAGAGTGATGCACAGTTTTAATTTTAATATCAATGTCTAGGGGAGGGTGGTAATTGTCAGGTGGAACAATACCATCCGTAGATGAGACAGAGGTTTGAAGCATGTCGGCACTCTCTTGGACCAGTACTACATCTAGCATTCCCCCATTCGAATTAGTCACAACATTCTTCTCATTTAGACAGCAAAGAGACAAAAAGTAGATATAATAGTTGACAATAGATAGCGATGCACTTTTCAAATTCAAATCTCCTAAAATTATAACAGTACCCTTTAAATTAGATATAAAACTTTCAACTTTACAAAAAAAACGCATATAGTCCGCGTCTTTAGCACTTGGTTTAATGTAAACCACACACACATAAATAGTACGACCACACCACGTAAAACTTGCCCACAAGTCTTCACCGCAGTCGGTTTCAAATTCACGGCGCCTTTGCAACACAAGAGGCGACCTCGCGGCGAGTAGTACACCCCCACACGGCGTGCCTCTGTCACGACGAAGAATACTCCAGTCTCCTGGTGATAATTCTGCGTCTTCAACCGACTCGTCAAGAAAGGTTTCAGTTATTGCAACGAGATTATGCTCCAGCAGTAATAAATTATTTCG
Organism: Mythimna lalbum; assembly: GCA_949319445.1. Classification (NCBI taxonomy): domain Eukaryota; kingdom Metazoa; phylum Arthropoda; class Insecta; order Lepidoptera; family Noctuidae; genus Mythimna; species Mythimna lalbum. The sequence goes on from OX439360.1 coordinate 18,154,924, forward strand.
CCAAGTACAAAGTTTGCTTTTTAAACCTCTCACGTTCTGGTAGAAACAATGTAGGTCTGTCGGTTTACGTGTTACGAAAGGGCTGGTTTTTTGATAGCTGAGGTTGCATTCTGTGCTGCTTTTTAAAGTTGGCTGGTCTTTTATAATTTACCCAGGGCCTAATCTTTGCATAGATCGGCCAGACATCCGCTGAGTGAAAAATTTCATAGCTAGCAACCGGTACTCCTACCTTATATGATTTGTAATCACCCTTTGACGTCAACAAGTCAACAGTACAAGCACCTGAACTCTCTGGACATAACTGCTGTAAGTAGTTGCGAATCTCATCAGCGCTCGACTCCATGTTCCAAAGATGTAAATATTTACGCGGTTCAACTGCCTTTAATGAAGTTACTGCAGGTCCAGCAGTACCACAAATTGACGTCATTTGACGATGTTTCCGAGTCACAACAGTCCATTGGGAATCAGGCTCCTTAAGGACTTCGCCTTCCACATCTGCATTAATAGGTAAAGCCAAAGTTGATTGGTCAAGCGGGTCAAGCGTGTTGGACAACCCGAGGTCAACGACCTCGGGTTCAGGTTGAGTACACGGTGATAATGGTGTAATCGGTTGCGCATTCTTTTCTTTCCTCTTTCTCTGTTTCTGTTTTTGGGGCTTTACTTGGTGTTTTATAAGTTGGGACGGAATAGGTGTCACGTCAGTTGGTGTGGACAGCTCGGTAGAGACTTGTGTAGCGACGCCAGAAGTTTTCGATTTGTCGTAGATGAGAAACTCAATTTTTTCTTTTAAGAAATCAATTAAGGACACATGACTTTCCAATTTTACCTCATAACTTTCAATCAAAGATACTGCCTTAGTAAGCTGATCTTTTAAAGTCTGCATTTCCTGTTTCATGCTATTTATTTCAAATGAGAGTTCTTGCGGAATGTAATTTAAGTTGGGTTGTTCAATGTCAATTAATGTTTTCTTTTGTCTGAAAGTAGTATTACAATCAGACAGATTTAAGGAATCGAGTGGTGTTAAACTGTTTTCATCACTTTTCTTTGATGTACAGCAGCATTCAGGGCAAATCCATGCATTATTCTCCTGTGATACATTTATTTTACCCATGCATAATAAATGATATGTTTTATTACACACACTCAAAGAACATTTCAGAAATTCTTCCTCATCCACAATTATAGAATAACAGGCAGCACAATTCATTTTAGTAGAAATTATAGGTATGCAAGCGGCTTAAATTAAAATCTTACAGCGACCACAGAAGCGAAAAGCTCGTGCATGCGTTAACCCAGTTACTAGTAAAACAGCGATGAAAGCGCGGCGTGCGTCGCAGACTGCACAGTAGCGCCAATATTCGGCCAGCGGGCGGCTCACGAGTCACGACGGATTGCCGGCGTAACCAAACATGATGTATGTTGATGTTCACGGTGCACCAATAGAAACTTTTTGCAAATCATTACGCATTTTAATATTTTCGGTATAACTTCGAATTTTATCGATCACAAAATGTTAAAATAATAAACAAAAAGAAAAAGTACTATGTGGGATTTGAACTTGCATCCACTTGCACAGCAGTCATTAGTTTTACAACAAAGACAATTGGACACTAAACACGAAGAATGAAATTTGGATTCAGTTTATTGTGGTTTTAAAAGTTCGTTAGGACGCCAATTCTTGGAATTGAATTCAAAAAATCCAACGCGTTTGTTTACATTTTATAAACTGTTTTATTATTCAATTATTTAAGTGTGTTACTGCTTTGGTTTTAATGTTTATAAAAACGTATGGGTTATATTCGGTTTTTGAACGTTTTAGAGGCACTTTAATACCGCGAACACTTCAAATTATCAATGGTTCATAGTGTTCACAAGTTCACTTTTAAAACTCACTATAACTTAGTTCACTGTAAGAGTCACGCCAAGATAATAGTTTCTCAGGGTATTTACACTATCTAGATTATTTAAACATCACAATTACTATGAAACCATTACTATATGCATTATTTACACTATTATTATACGGAGCGCGTTGTTTACGTGACGGCAGCGCCATCTCGTATCCTGATCATCGCGTCGTCATATAGAAACTAATAGTGATTTTATAGTATCCCAGGTAGATTATGGAAGCAGTTTTAGTTTTCAAGATAATTGCCTGATTCTCGGTAAAATTAATTAATTGGAATATGACATCCAATTAAGAGTAATTTAGTTTGCCTCTAAAATGTTATTTAACAGCGTTGGCGTAATTTAACTTGTAGAAAATCATTATTTTACATGTTTTTTTTTTTATTTTTAGTTTTTCAAGACAAATATTTTTATCTAATTGTTTACTGGAAACACTAATGGGTCATAACTAAAAGTGATACTAAAAAAACTGCTAAAGTGATCTAAACCATTAACAAAAATAGTGACCCCGCAACTTCAAAGGTCACAGGGTCAACTTCAACCTTGCAGCAGTAATGATGGCAATTACCGACCGAGTCGCTCACCGTCCGGCCGTCCAGTAACCGTCCGGACGGAGCTCGAGTCGTCGACGCCGCATAATGTTCTTTTTTTTTCGTTTTAGAGTCGCATTGATCGTGAACTTCTAAGAAGCGTTTAAGAATAAAATTTGAACTATCAGTGCGTGCATTGGTCAGCGCTGACGGGTTAGCGCCCAGCGGCCGTACGCCGCGCGTCGGCGCCGCGTAGCCATCGGCGCTGACCAACGCACTCGCGCCTCTGTCTTCAGTGGGCGTTCTGGTGTCGAGCCAAGGAGACACCGTCAGCGTGAGCAGTCAGTCAGTTCAAAGCAGCAATTATTTGTGCGTCTGTACTCCACAGTGATCAGCACGATACTGAAAGGTCTAGCGCTGAACCTACGCTGACAACCTACGCGCTGAGCTGTCAGCGTGACTCTAAAACCAGCCTAAAGAGATGTAAGCAAAATCGTAGGGACCCAGCAGGAACGTTACCTACTAGGGCTATTTGTTGACTTCTGAAAAGGTCAAGTACTTGTATCCAGAACGAAAATGGCAACTAAAGGAATATACGAGGTTTTAGTCAGTGAAAGTCTGACACTCTAAAGCCCTCACTTCATTCTAGAGTAGGAGATGATTTACTACCTCAGAAAAAAAGTAGTGATGACAAATTGATCAAACTAACCACGTTTGCGTGTCTCAAAACTGAAAATATTCATTCACAAAGCTAAAAAGTTCAATTTTTTTTTTCAAAACGTGCACACCAAACATAAAAATGTTTACAGAGACTTGCAAATTCGCTCATAAAATCATCCGGTACCATAAAACTTCCAACCGCCGCATCATTTTTTTGCCACAACGGTAAACACATGATTAGGGGCACACAAAAATTTCCCCATGCCATGTTTTATGTCACTGCACCCTCCTACAAGATTAGCTAAGTTATTACAGTATTTCATAAGCTTGCAACACAACGTATTAAATATATTTTAAGATTGGCATGGAGAGGAAATTTTGTGGCTGTAAAAAATGGTCGTAAAAAATGTTTTTAGTAAAAACGCAGAGCTGAAAGCGATAGTAGACGATGTATTACATTTTTGTTTGTTAAGAAGTGGTGGAACGACACGCTGCGCTCCATAACAGGTATAATAGACGTGGGAAAAAAAAATGCCAGGCTCAAATGGGACTGGGCGGGTCATGTCGGCCGCATGCACAGGGACCGCTGGGCAAGCATCGCCACATAGTGGGTTCCTACTGACGGAAGCCGCCGTCGAGGCCGGCCTAGAAAGAGATGGCGGGATGATTTGGACGCCTACCACGAGGACTGGTTAGAGAGAGCACAGGAGAAAAAATTTTGGAAGGACTTGGGGGCCTTGACCTTTGCCCAGCAGTGGGACAGTAACGGCTAATAAAAAAATAAAAAAGTGGTGCCAAACTTATGTAGCAGTGAGCAGGGCACATTGCTCGCAGAACAGATGGTCGATGGGGTCGAAAGGTTTTGAGTAATGACCATGTACAGACGCAGCGTTAGAAAGCCTCCCACAAAGTGGATCGATGATCTGGTGAGGGTCGCGAAAATCCTATGGATGCGAGATCCACAGGACTGGTCGTTATGGCAACACATGGGGGTGGCATATGTCCAACAGTGGACATCTGAAATTATGAAGGTGTGAATAATTTGTGGAACATGATACAAGAAAGAGGAGTACTGTGAAATTGCTCAAAAGAGTTACCGTGGTTATGGAGCAGAAGAGGCAACTGAAAGAACTATAGGTAGGTTTTCATCCATAAAATTCTTAAACTCTCTGGCAAAGCTTTAAAACCTTAAAAACTTTATTAAAAGCTCTTTGTTTAAACCCTAATCAATTTATCAGTACACTTTCTGCTTTAATTAATTAATGAGCCAACAGCTCGACCTACATTCTTCGCCAAACCACAGATTTAGAATTTGTAATTTAATGCTACATTATATATGCTAGGCGATTTCAGACTTGGTATAGTCAAGTACTTTCAAATTCGAATTTAGATCTACTGATTCATTAAATCCTTTTACCTTTTTCCAACTAGTTTAGCATTAGCATTCAAGGTTTAAAATCGATCTCACTTTTTAAAAATCGAGTAAAAGGGCACTATCTTTCCTCTTAACTGTGATATTTATTTATATATTGTATGTATTATGTATGTTATATATTTATAGTAGAAGTTATATATTATTTTTATATTTAAATATATTAGGATTAAAACTTCACACATTCTGTTTTTTTTTTGCTTCCTACACACTATTGCCTACATTTCTTTTTCATTTCTCCTTTCCCAGGTCTGCTGGAAGAAATTTCCTTGGAAATAAGCAGTACCTTTGTACTAATGTCTCTTATGTATTATCTTTTTTTTTGTTATTTTTGTGTGTACATAAATAGTAAAATAAATAAATAGTTTGGGGGTCGGCTTCCAATCTAACCGGATGTGGCTGAATTGCCGTTTTTTATATGGGGCGACTGCCTATCAGACCTCCACAACCAAGTTACTGGGCAACACTATACTCTTGATCATCCTATCACCATCAGTATATAATGATGGTCAGACTTTCTGGCGTCTGATAACCACCACACACCACACCACAGTCCTACCACAGTGTTGTCTTTTTTAACCCAAAGGTTGACTGGTAGAGAATGCCTTGTGGCATTAAGTCCACCTATGTACCACTAGTGTACATGATGTTTAAATAAATAACATATAACGACTGCCCAAGCTCAAGAATTTAGATAATAATTAAATTATAAGAGACAATTAATATGAAATCAAAGGCAAAAGACCGCGTGACGCTCTCCAACATGGTGGACAGACCTCAACAAATCGGTGACACACTGCAGCGTTAATGAATACTCCCAAGCCACCAAACACAGAGCTGCATGGCGTCGTATCGCGAGAGAGGTGGTGGTGCAGGACTCGACCGAGACATCACCACAACCACTCTGTCATGAGTGCACAACTTAGAAAAATTAGTCTACACTAATGTAAATGTTTTTTTTTTGTTTGAAAGAGGTAATCTCTGAAAGTACTCGTCCGATTGCTAAATTTTTCCGATAGAAAGCTCTATTTCTGAGTGTTATAGACGCATTCATGTACGCGGGTGAAGCTGCAGGCAAAAGCTATCCTTACCAATATTAGAAAAGCGAAAGTGAGTTGGTTTGTTTGTTACGTCTTCACACCTAAATGGCAAAACCGATTTTGATGAAACTTGGTACACGGATAGACCATGTCCTGTAATAGGACATAGGATACTTTTTATCCCGGAAGTATGTTCTTTGGGATAATTTTCTGCTATCACGCGGTTGAAGCCGCTGAGAGCAGCTAGTTATAAAATAATTTTCGTTTCAGTTACATGTTATGTATACTTATATAATATTTATTATATCAAAACTTTATTTGTTAATCCCATCTCTTAATACCCTTTCTTTAAGATGCCCTAAAAGTAAGTGAAGGAAGAACCTCTTAATGTAATGTACCCATCAAAACGAAGCTAAATCTTGCTACATTTTATAGTAACAAAGTATCTTCCTCAATATCCCTTCCTGTTGTTACCAGTAAATCCTGTAAGCAAGTCACATAATGGTCATTGATCCTGAATTTCCTCGGTACGTCTTAACGAGACATAGATTGTGTGCCCTGAGATTCTGAAACTAGGAATTATATGCAAATGCTAAAGGTGACACTTACTATACTAGTGATGGGAATGGCAAACTCAGTTTGCCTGTTGGTCTAGTGGTTAGTGGCCCTGACTGCTATGCCGGAGGTCGTGGATGGACAAATGTTTATGTGATGAGCATGATCATTTGTTCTATGTCTGGGTGTAATTTATCTATATGTATTTAGAAATATATAAGTATCAGTTGTCTAGTACCCATAACACAAGCTCTGCTTAGTTTGGGGCTAGACGGCGTTGTGTGATAGTTGTGAAATATTATTTGACTGGCCTGTTGGTCTAGTGGTTAGTGACCCTGACTGCTATGCCAGAGGTCGTAGGTTTGATTCCCACCCGGGACAAATGTTAGTGTGGTGACCATAATCATTTATTTTGTGTCTGGGTGTAATTTATCTATAACTAGCTTTGCCCGCGCGGCTTCGCTCTCGCTCTTCCCTACTCCACCCTACTCTACCCTACTCTACCCTACTCTACCCTACTCTACCCTACTCTACCCTACTCTACCCTACTCTACCCTACTCTACCCTACTCTACCCTACTCTACCCTACTCTACCCTACTCTACCCTACTCTACCCTACTCTACCCTACTCTACCCTACTCTACCCTACTCTACCCTACTCTACCCTACTCTACCCTACTCTACCCTACTCTACCCTACTCTACCCTACTCTACCCTACTCTACCCTTCTCTACCCTACTCTACCCTACTCTACCCTACTCTATCCTACTCTACCCTACTCTACCCTACTCTACCCTACTCTACCCTACTCAACCCTACTCTACCCTACTCTACCCTACTCTACCCTACTCTACCCTACTCTACCCTACTCTACCCTACCCTACTCTACCCTACTCTACCCTACTCTACCCTACTCTACCCTACTCTACCCTACTCTACCCTACTCTACCCTACTCTACCCTACTCTACCCTACTCTACCCTACTCTACCCTACTCTACCCTACTCTACCCTACTCTACCCTACTCTACCCTACTCTACCCTACTCTACCCTACACTACCCTAATTTATTTTTCCATAAGAACCTTCTCCTCACAATAACAATCACAACAAAAAAAAAATTAGCCAAATCGGTCAAGCCGTTTTCATGCCAAGTCGTGACAACGGAAAACGGGGGTCATTTTTATATATATAGATATGTATGTATTTAGAAATATATAAGTATGTTTATCAGTTCTAGTACCCATAACACAAGCTCTGCTTAGTTTGGGACTAGACGGCGTTGTGTGATAGTTGTGGAATATTATTATTATATGGATTAGGAACTTTACACAGTCGATTTATTGTCAGTGAAACTAGTCAGTATGAATTCAAAAGAGGTTCTGCGGACCTGAAGATACAGATTTTTGTAAGGCCTCCTTTAATAATAAAATATCAAGGGCTTGATCTAGAATGCAGTATCTACTCCTGGACTCGGCTCGAATTGTTCGAAGATTCCTCTCTCAGGAGCCCTGACCACTGGCAGCTTGGATTCTGTTCCCGATGCCGGTGGGCTATCATTTTTTATATTTTTATATGTTTTAAAATATATATATAATTCAAAATGTTATTTATATGTGTTTACAACGAATAAAAGAAATAAATAAGAATTCGATGTCATTTAAGTTTGGCACTTTTTTAGCGATCGTTATCATATAACTTGAAAATATCCAACTGTTTTAGCTTCGGACTACTTCCAACAGGATATTTTCAGGCCAATTTTCCAACAAATGTCTACAAAAAAGTACTGAAAAAGACATTTCAGCTTAAATATTTCACAGCTACAAACGCCAGTTAGACGGGCAGCTCACTCCAGATATATATAATGGTTGTTCGCTGCGGTTTCGTGATCTATTGGTTGGGGAAACAATAAAACATGGAGGGAAAATATTTGGATATATGGCATATATATCTGCAGCAGTCTCAAGGGATTTGTATGTAACATACGATGATTGTTGTATTCGTTAGTGAGAACATAGATCACTCCTTTTTGTACATAAGGGTAGAAAACATATGGTTTCGTCGTTTTATTAGAATTCAGAAACGGTTTTCTTTATATACCTCAAAAGGAAATACGAAAATATTACAGGATCACTGTGTGGTCCGTCTGTGTGTCTGTCAAGACCATTTATCTCATGAACTTGAGTTGAAATTAAAACCATACACTCAAGTATAAATATGTAACAAAATCATACTTCGAAGTAAACGAAAACACAAGATACAACCGTTTATGTCACATAAAACGTATATTTCGACACTCTTAAGGGAATCAATATTCATAGGGTAGAACTGGTACTTATTGTTGACCCAGAATCCTGAAATTCGGCATAGAAAACAGTGAATTTGTGGTGTCGATAAAAAAAAATATAATGTGGCACTCGGAGACTGCCGCGGTAAAGCTATTGCATAGCATTTTTTATCAACTTATGCAATTATCATAGAAAAATATTGTTTGTGAAGTCGACAAGTTGCCATGAAAACCATTTAGTGGGGGTGTTAGGTTTTTTTCGTTACGGAATTTCTGGATTCGGTCTCCACGCTCAAGGCCCGCGATAGAAGCTATGCAATAGCTTAAAAAAAAAACCCTTTTGCAATTCAGAAAAATCTTTGAGACTGTATTCAGGAATTGAACTATTTACATAGATAAGTTCGTACGGCACCCTTTTTTTTATTTAGGTGGACACCCCACCACGTACCCGTACTAGTAACATGTGGGGTACTGGTAATGTTTTCTATGTAGGTATATAATGGGTACCACATATTAATAGAGCATTTTGGGAGTCTGTGTTTCCTAATAGCTACAATCTTGGGGTATCTATGCCAAAGAAATTGTATATGATGTTTTTTTCGTTAATTGGGCTATCCAACTCTGAAGGGATTTATGAATTTGAACCAGTAGTTCCTGAGATAAAAAATTAAAAAAATTCTCTAAAAAATTTAATTGAATTTAAGGAGTTCCCTCGATTTCCATCATCAAATCCCAACTTAGTGACTACCATTTGGGAAGGAACCCTTTCCAACATAAAAAGAATTTTTCAAATCAGTTGGCATTGACGAAGTTATTCGCGAAAAGAAAATACAAACCTCCGAATTCAGAACCTCCTCCTTTTTTAGAAGTCGGTTAAAAATAAACTAACCAACTCTCTTTATAATATTAGTACAGATTTTCAGTAATCTCACGTCGGTAATCTGTTATGATGAAGCATATTCGTGCTGCCGCCTAATATTCAAAAACCCAAAAATACATTAGCATAAAGGTTGTGTCCTTTATATATTTTTATACAAACCCTTATTTAACATTTCAAAAAGGGGTCGCCATGATAACTGATGACTTGCAGAGTTCCCTTAAGCCGAGATTAGGGACGCACTCTGCTTGACAGTTTCATCCTTTCAATATATAAATGTAGCTTTTTATAAAACATGTTCAAACTGAATAAGACCGGTATGAACCGGACCAGAAAAGAGGAAAATTTCCAGTTTATGATTTTTGAAGATTTCTCTTGAGATTCACAGAAACTAGATTATTAAATGGCTCAAATCTTTGTCATTTTGGAAGATGATTGTAGACGTACTTACTGAAGAAATAGGTGAGCTCAACCACTCAAAAATTTAAATGAATCATTTAGTCGGAGGTAAAATGACTTGGTAGCCTTCTTACTTCGAGCTCATAAGGAATTACGTTAATCATTACGTGGATTACGTTAGCCGCATGCACGGAGACTTTTGGGCGTTGTGTGTCAATGGGTGCCAGAAGACGGACAGCGCTGCCAAGAGTTGCCCAGGCAGAGGTACCAAGACGACCAGCACCCGTACCGTGATCACTGATACGAGACTATATTCAGTTGTGGAACAATAATAATAGGTTTATATTACAAACTAGTTTTTTCCCGCGACATTGCTCCCATAAATAAAATATAGCCTATGTCACTAAGGAATAAAGCGGCCTTCTATTGATGAAGAAAATTTTGCAATCGAATTAGTACTTCCAGAGATTAACATACCTACAAAAAAAAAAAAAACTTTACCTCTTTATTCAAACATAAAAACAATAAAAAACTTAACTTAGAAGTGTAGACAGATAAAAATTTAATCCGGGGTGATTTTTGCGATTCGGTAAAATCTTCAAGACTCGATTCGGAAACTGGACTGAATCTTAGGGCGCGAGTCCGACTCGCACTTGATAAGTTTTTTTTTAATTATCGCCTACTAGATAACTTAAATGTCAACAAAAATGCAGCCAGAGGTTTCCACATTTCTAGATTCTATCCTATATTTATTTGTAACGAAACAACAATAATATAGATTGCCTACACAACTTCCTACAATACTCCCGTCTCCTAAATCCAGGCTCACTCGTTGTATGAGAAGCAACTAGTACTCTATGTTATACTTTAATTCCCCAACCAGATTGAGCCGGATATAACTGGATAAAAGCAGAACAAACCGGACCGAGAGCGAAGGACGGCGGTAAATATCTATTCGCTGCACATTATTTTTAGTTTAGCTTCTAGATATATTTATTTTTAGTGTAATGTAATATTTTTCATGCTCATCGCACCGTGGAATAGCTTTTTCTCTTGTAAGTGGGTAGTGTTATGGAAGTTGGCAGTTTTTGTATTAAAATGTGCTTTCTGCTGAAATGTATGCTTAATTGGTTGAGTGTTTGCATGCGTAAAGAATTTTTGTAATGGTGGAGTTCTGACGTTGATCTTGAAGTATTTCTGGGTACACAATACACAGTTGCTCGTCGTGGAAGTATCTTTCTTCTTTTTTTTGCTAGTTTGGGTTTGTAGTTTGTTAGTATAATAGACATTGTGATAATCTTTTGGAAAATGAAGCTATGACATCATAGTCTTTTATCATATTTGTTACAATATTATTTCTTTCTTTTCTTCGTTCCTTCTTGTTTTCTTTCTTTATTTCATTTTTCTTTCTGTTTAAATAGACATTATCGAAACCTCTATTCTAATTGCGTATCCATACATACTACATGACACTTTTTAACAAATCCTATTGCAAATCCTAATCCACTTTATGCACAAAAAAAATCATCGTTTTAATAATGATAAATACGCAATGAGTTGTAGTTTCGTCGATCCACATATATTATAACATCTACATAGAATATACCATAATTATCACAACCGAAAAAAACTTTTTACAATATAAAGCTGTTAATTCATTAAACCCCAAGCGAACGCCGGGTTCGCTTTTTAGCAGTATTGAAGAGTTAAAAGGTGGTGCATCATGACTCACATTTTCACTGTTTTTCATATAATCGCTCATAACTGAGTATGACGTTATTATACATTTTTCATTCGATATTTTGGATATTATCTAGGTTTTTAAAGAAACCAATTTCTAAATTTGTGTAAAACTAATCCAATAAAAACCTCTGAAAATGTCAAATTTTGTATGAAACTTTGACACTTTTTTTTTTTTTTTCTCGACGGGGAAAATCATCTTTGACGAAACCCGCTCTTGGGTGGAGCGGGAGACAGTGTCAGACTCTTACTGACTAAAAACCCCGCGCCGTTCCTTCTAGCCTTCATACCGGGGCACGAGCTCCCTTTCGGACAACCCTGTCCCCAGTAGGCTTCGACCCAGCTGGGCCCCTCCTGCTGCTGACAACTCCTTGAGGCGCGCGGGAACAGTGCGCGCCGTCGACGTCTTAGACTCGGTCCATTACCGGACGATCGGACAGCGAGCTACCCATAGCTCGCCGTCCTCGAGCCTGCGTCTACGGTGGCCGGAAATCGGGATCGGAATCCCGGCGACGGCGGCGAGGGCGCCGTTGCCTGATGCGGTCGGCCTCCTCCTTTGCAAGCATTACTGCTTCGCAGAAGGAGGCGACCGCCTGCCATTCCTCCTCGCTCCGGACCATGGCCTCGACCAGGGCCCGGCGCGAGAGGTCTCCGCCGCCAATCGCCCCCACGAGGGCACGGCGATGCTCCGCCCAGGCAGGGCACACCTCGACGGTGTGCTCCACCGTGTCCTCCGGGCGTTGCGCACAGTGGCGACACCCGGGCGTCTCTTCCACTTGAATCCGATGCAGGAACCTCCCGAACTTGCCATGTCCGGTGAGGACCTGCGTCATGCGGAAGCTAAGGACGCCGTGAGGTCTTTCCAGCCACGCCTCAAAGAGGGGACTTACCGCCATAATCGTGGCGTGCCCAGCACTGGGTTGCGATAGCCGTTGACGCCATTTCACCATGAGATCCCGCCGGAGCTCTGTCCGCCATGCCTTGACATGTTGCGGCAGTGGACTTTCACCCCGGCGTTGCATCTCCACGCGCATGTCGTGCATGTGTGCAAGGACTGTTGCCTCCAGATCCCACGGTGGTAGGCCAGCCAGAAGGCTCGCCGCTTCGCGGGAGATCGTACGGTAACCCCGCACCATCCGTATTGCCATGACCCTCTGGCAGGCGTTCAGTATGGACGCCGGTCGCTTTGCCAGCGACGGCGCCCACACCGGCGCCCCGTAGAGGGCCATGGACCGAACGATCCCCGCGTAGAGCCTCCGGCAGGAGGCGTCTGGAAAACTTTGACACTTCATAATTTGCTTAAAAATTAAAAAAGTAAAAAAAGTAATCCTCTAGAGACCTTGCAAATTTTATTAAGATTCTAAATGACGACAAATTTTTCCAAAAAAATTTAAGGGTTTAAAAAAACAGCTATTTCCTGGAGCAAGTTTTGTGAAATTTTCGAGTAAATCTCGGAATTACCGAATACCATAAGAGTTTACAGGCGTTATCTCTCTTTTTTGCGTTGCCTTTTCGTCTAACATTGCGTTGGATTGCATTAAATGAAGTAACAAGCTTTTAAACCATTTTCGATGTTTACGATAAGCGAATGGAAAAGGACCCTCTTAAGTTTATTTCCCAACATTCTGACCTTATTTAATCATCGCAGTCATTGATAAGCTGCTTACTATAGCATAATAGCTACATCCACTGATTGGTATGCACCAAACATGTCTCGTACTATCAATAGCAACAAACACAGATTACCAGGAATGTGCAATCACAAATCAATTCGCTAAATTCAGGTGCCTATTATATTTAGGTACGGTCAGCAAATAAAGTACAAAGCTTGGAAATAACTTGGTAGTGTTTGACAGTATCATCGTGATTCTGGAACAGAAAGAGCAATCGTCTTGACTGAGCCCAAGACGTCGAGGGCGCGTATTGTTACTCTCGCGCCTCAAGGAGTTGTCAGCAAACCGTTAAGGCCCAGCAGGGTCGAGGCCTCTGGGGTCACGGGCAGTGTGAAAATGAGACTCAGGGCCCCGGGATGAAGGCAAGAAAGGAACAGGAGTGGATTTTCAGTCAAAAAAAGTCGGATACGCTCCGCCCAAGAGCGGGAGATCTCATTGGGTAATTTTAACCCACCGAAAAAAAAAGACCTAAGTATAATTTTAGCTCCATACCACTATAGGTACGTTCCTATTACGTTCATATTATTTATATGACAATGTCATGAGCTAACTGATACTAACCAAACTTTAAATGAAGTCGGTATCTATATATTTTTTAAACTAAAGTAACATTATTCAGGAGTTCATATCAAATTATCTTCGAAGAGAATTCATTGTAATTACATTTATTATCTTTAATATTAAACTAATTACTTTAGACTCTCTGAGGACGTTAGAAATGTAGGTACGCGCATGATACTGTAATGGAATGCTATTAAATTATTATCATATTTATTAATATATCATGTTTTAAGTAATATTAGTGTGAAATATAACGGCCTCGCCGATGGATGGGAGGCGCACAGGAACGTTCGTTGTGGCGACGCTTGGGGGAGGCCTATGTCCAGCAGTGGACGTGTATCGGCTGAAATGATGATGATGATAACGGCCTCGCTTCACTCGATATACTGCCGGGATAAAAATCATCTAAGTAATGACATTTTGCACACGGTTCTGTCCTAAAATATAGGACAAACTCGTGTGCGAAATTTCATACAAATCCATAAAAAAAAAATCGCCTTTAGTGGTTGACATTTTTGTCATTTTTAATTTGGCATATCTTTTCTTTTGTAAATTTAAATCTTGACGATTTTTATAAAACTAAAACTATTAAGATTTGAATTGAATTGTAAGTAGGAAGAGCGAAGTGCCCTAACCCAGGCAGTTTTTGCCTAAAAGGTCACTTCAAACACTAGATGTAGTGCTAATTTAGAAAATGAAAAATAAATAATTTTTATTTGTATATATATATTAGGTTTCTCCGTATAAGCTTTGAACCCCTTATAGGGTATATATAATATTTATGAATGCACCCACGATATTGGAGTCATTTTTAGTGTGTGGCATTTTTTTTAAATAATCTACCACTTGTTAACAATTTTTATTTTCTTATACATATATGAGACTAAATCTATCATCATCTTCTCAGCAGAGATACATTCATTGTTGGACATTGCCCTCCCTAAAATGTCGCCACAATGAACGGTCTGAACAAACGAATTCGCACAACCCTTACCAAGTCATCAATCCACCTAGTGGGAGGCCTTCCAAAGTTGCGTCTTTCGGTACGCAATCGCTACTCCAGAACCTTTCGGCTCCGTCATCTGTTCTGAAAGCAATGTGCCTTACCTGCTTAAGTTTGACGATTCTTCGGTAGGTAAATAAATATTTTCACAAAAATATTTTTTTTATAGTAAAACGTTTTTACCTAACCATACCAACGTAACGTGCCGACTAGTTTGAAACACGGGCTATCCCTGGAACGCTTTCAAAGCAATATTAAATCTGATCATTAGTCATGGTCGCTTTTGCAGGATAATCCTGTTCGATCGGGCACCTATTACGCACACTCAGCGATTTGGTTGCGGCGACCATAGTTTTAGTGGAGTGGAGACAGTCCTGGATTTAGCCAAGTTTTAGAACTGTATTGTATTTTTTTTTCTGGAGGTAGTATGGATTAAATTACTGGTTTAATGCAGTCTTATGTTAGATCGCTAGTTAAAATGATAAATGATATTAATTTTGTAAATGGTTTTTTAAAAACACTTTTACACGTCAATTTTTTCGACCCTAAAAAAAAACACCGAAACAAACTCAGGTGTCAAAGTCTCTTTTAAAGTCCATACAAAAAACATGTAATGGTCAAATCATTTGAGAACCTTGCAGGTTAGTGTCTGTAATGGTCTTTTGAGGAAGAAGAACCAGACAGATTTGAGTGGACCTGTTCAGTCAGTCAGTGCAAGCATAAAATTAATCGGCAAACTTTTTTTTATGATATAAATTATTACTGGACTGCGATCCCACCTGATATTAAGCGGTGATGCAATCTTCGATAATGAAGCGCATAAGTTTACTCGCTCGTTCGTTCGCTCTCTCATTGTTCTAAAGGTTAAATAAATCAACACATGGGTATTTTGAATTTTTTAGCTTCGCGTACGTATTAGTGAAACTTTACTTTTATTAAGTTCTAGTTTTAAACTCAGATAATAAATCTTTAGCAAACAAATAATTATGAAATAATTAAAACTTTCTAAACAAATTATTTAGAAAAGCCACAAAACTTACAATAATAATTATATCTAGGTTAAATAATATAATTTACCTACTCGTATGGGAATGGGTAATTTCATCTGCTTTCCGTGATCCGATATGGTCTAGTGGCTAGGATACCTGGCTCTCACCCAGGAGGCTCGGGTTCGATTCCCGGTATCGGAATTACTTTTTGACATTGTTTACTTTTTGGCACTACTTTTGGGTCCGGTTATTTTTTTAATTTTTTGCTATTTTTTAATTTTTTTTTTTTTAATTTCATTCTTTATGTTCATCATCTCCCGGCCCTGGTCCCAGGTTATTTAGATTGGGACACGTTTTCATCCATTCTGGCGTGTCACTCGTCATACTATCACTAACCCCCTTTTCTGTCATATCACTCCTCACACAATCCATTCATTTTTTCTTTAGCCTTTCCATTCACATTATATCTACTATCTTTTCGTTTTATTATTGACTAACTTTTACCAGCGGTTTCACCCGCGTTTATTGTTATACTTTGCTCTTTCTCCCTCTTTTCTCTTTTTTTTTTTAAATTAGCCTATGTCCGTCTCCAGGGTCCCAACTATCTCTGTACCAAAATTCATCAAAATAGGTTTTGCAATTTAGGCGTGAAGACGTAACAAACAAACTCACTTTCGCTTCTATATTAGTTGATAGGCTCGCGTTTGACCACTATCTCACCTGACACTATCTAACAACTCTTTTGGCAATATGTATTTCAATCTTTCTCTTCATAGAAAATAATTACTTCCAGAAACACTTCAAAACAGCTTTAGATGTTTTTATTAATGTTAAATGTGCTCCAAAAACTATGATTAGTATGATTACTTGTATATTTTTTTTTCTAAATTGAATGTTAAAATATTTTTCCAAATTAATAGGCAACTACTAATTTATTTCTATGAACAGTACTGATTTTTAAAGTCATAAAAAAAAAAACATTTCACGTCAAGAACATCGCACAAAACAAAAAAAGCTAAACGAATTTGGATGTTATTTAGCATGTTGGTAGACCATGTCCTGGAATAGCACCCCTTTTTATCCCACAAGGCCTAGCCAAATTACAATCGTTTCCCTCGGACGCCACACCACACCACAACACACCTCTGATTTCTTTATTCTGACCATGTCACTGAGCGTTAAGATGACGTCAGAACAAGGAATTAGAAGCGTGGTGAACTCGGGCCGTCGACGCAAAAGGATCGAAACAAAGCGGTCGTAACTTAGCTAGAGGAAATTTTCAATTTTGACTTGCACGAACTCTCATTTCCTCAATAATTTTCCAAGTTTCAACTAATTAAAACAGTTCATAACTTTAAAATCAATAGCTGAA
Organism: Mythimna lalbum; assembly: GCA_949319445.1. Classification (NCBI taxonomy): domain Eukaryota; kingdom Metazoa; phylum Arthropoda; class Insecta; order Lepidoptera; family Noctuidae; genus Mythimna; species Mythimna lalbum. The sequence continues at coordinate 18,171,948 of OX439360.1, forward strand.
CTGTAGAAGTCAGTTAAAGAATAATAGAGCCAACAATTGGCACTAAAGAGAAAAAGATCGTATAATTAATTCCAGCTAATTAGCGGGGTTGGCATGTTGCCGGCCGAGCCAACCCGGTTTCCGTTACTAGTTCATTTAGATTTGTATGTTTATTTTTAAATGCAAATTCAACGGGCCTGTTTTTGCGGTATGTTATAGTGACTTAAAATATGTATGATGAAAAGTTTATGTTTGAATGGAGTTTTACAAATTGATTTTTATTGAGTTAAGACACACAGGACTGGTCGTTATGGCGACACTTGAGCAAGGTCTATGTCCAACAGTAGACGTCTTTCAGCAGAAACGATGATGATGTTTTTTTTTACTGTGGGCAAAAATCGTCCAATAACAACCCCCGCTCTTAGCCGGAGCGGGACATAGCGTCAGTGTCTTTCTGACTAAAAACCCACCCCGTTTCTTCTAGTCTTCATACCGATGAACTTGATAGAAATAAGGTACATTACGAGTATATAATCTTTATGCTTTTGTCCCGTGTTATTTGGGGTCAACATAAACCAATTTTTTCTTCCGTTCTGTCCTATCACCCGTCACACTATCACTAATACTCATATACTTCATATCTTTCCTCACCAAATCCCTCCATCTTTGCCTTCCTCTTCGTCTTCATCTATATACAGGTTTTTTTTTTACGGTGGGCAAAAATCATTTTATGACAACCCCCGCCCTTGGGTGGAGCGGGAGATAATGTCAGACTCTTACTGACTAAAAACCACCCCGTTCCTTCTAGCCATCAAACCAAGGCTCGAGCTTCCTTTCGTATAACCCTGGCTCCAGTAGGCTTTGACCCAACTGGGCCTCTGCTGTTGCTGACAACTCCTTGAGGCGCGCGGGAACAGTGCGCGCCGTCGACGTCTTGGGCTCGGTCCGGAGCTACGGACCGGACGGTCGGACAGCTATATAGCTATCCATGGGTCGCCGTCCGCGAGCCCGCGTCTATGGTGGCCGGAATCATTACACAGGTGTACTCATAACTGTTTTAGTAACATGCGCCTTATCCCTCCTTTTTACATTACCGTACCAAGACAAACGATTCTTTTTCAACTTTTCAGTCATCGTTTTTTTTTTTTATTGTGCGCGTCTAAGGGCGTCGGAAATAATCAAAATCCCAACGGTGGCGGCGAAAGCACCGTTGCCTGATGCGGTCGGCCTCCTCCTTTGCTAGCATTACTGCTGCGCAAAGGAGGCGACCGCCTGCCACTCCTCCTCGCTCCGGACCATGGCCTGAACCAAGGCCCGGCGCGAGAGGTCTCTGCCACCGATTGCCCTCACGAGGGCACGGCGATGCTTCGCCCAAACAGGGCATACCTCGACTGTGTGCTCCACGGTGTCTGTGCGTTTACAACACGCACTGGTTGGTTTTCGTTTTGAGCCACTGTAGTATGCTAGACAAGAAGATACTGCACAGGCACAGCAAAATTAGTGTTTTAAACTAAAAGAAAATATAATAAATTATTTTATGAAACCTTTTTATAATTTTATCTTTGTAAAACTACATCTTCGTTCCACCGACCTCATTAAAAAACACATTAGCAAAAGAAAATTTTATGAATATTCTACAAACTTAATTCTCTTAGGCATTGAGTTTATAGTCCACATTAATCTAATCTAAATATTACTTAGATTTATGTTTAGGTCGTAAATAATAATACTAATAGGGTTCTGTGTCATTATATCTAAATTATGTAGTAATATTATGTGTACTATTTGGAATTTTCTGTTAGGAATTTGGAACTACATAATAGTGCTTGTGGCATACTTTTTTATATCTTAAATAAGCTATATAGGCTTGATTTATGTCTATCCTCTATAGAAATATTTATGTGAATTTACATATTTGTGAACGTACCTACGATACATGAAAAAACGTACAGTATGGGGCAAAACTAAAAAGTATTTTTTAAATTTTGGTTTCAAAAATTTGCGTGTTGTTTGTGACATATGGCTCAGAAAAGTTCTCGCTCACAATGGACCTCCAATTGTCCTCATCATCAATTCAGCCGAAAGACGTCCAATCGGACGACCGCGACTCGCCCAAGCTACGCATCAGTATTTGAATTCATTGCAATTCTCGAGTTTTTTTTACTATAAGTACTTTGCTTGTGTTATATCAAAACCTTCCTTATAAATCACTCTATCTTTTATTGAAAACTGCATGTAAATTCGTTCAGTACTTTTTAAGTACGAGTATATCGTGTTTATATGACGATGATGCCATCAAGCCGATGTCGGCCAGAGCGATCGAATTCCTTGGCTCTTCATGGTGGTTGTGAGCTCAGATCTGTTGCTCTGTTATATGCCCTCATGTGACTTGAATATCCAACCTTGGCCGAAAAACTCCTATCACAGAGCGAACAATGTCAGAACACCATTAACGGTATGATACATTATTGCTGTTGGTGGTCTAGCTTTGAGGTCGTCGCGTTTTTCGTTTAATTCCGACCTCTTCTTATTCATAAAAGCCTGTACATATCTCTGCACATGAAATCTCCACTCAGGCTGATTTTGACCTTCGGGTTTATACAACGTATAACGTTAAATGCGCAAAACCTCAGACACCCCAAATGATTTTTAATTCGATTGACCTAATTATGTGAGAAAAAAAAAAACAATTTAAAAAATATTAAAGGATTTATGTGCAGTTTTAGTTTGTTTAAAATTCATGCCTGCATTGAAATAAGAAGTTTTATTATCCCGTGTATGAGAAAATTTGATTGGATTACAACTATGTGTTTGTTTACCAATTTCAGCGCGTTTGCGCACGTGATGGCTTGACCAATTCATAAATAGACAGGTCGAAGTTTTTATTGTTTTTTTTTTTTTTTTTTGAAAAATGTAACCTATATTAAAAAGTGGTTTTATTAATTCTGCTCGTTATTCTGATCAAACTAATTTCAGGTTTTGCGCATTTAACGTTACACCTTGTACAGAGAGACGCGATGCATTTTGTTTTGTAATATGAAAAGGAAGTGTCCCAAAATAGCAAAACATCATGGTGTCTCTCTCCATACAGTTGATCCGATTTGTAATGGACTGGCTGTAAGGTATTCACGGGAACTGGGTATAAGCTGCGTTCTGTTATGTCTATGATAATGATCCACAGTTAACTTTGCTTATTTTATGTTCAAAGGATGCTTGCCCGGTATTTTTAAATCAGTTTTAAGCTTTGATCGAAATAATCTGGCAATTAAAATGGCGGTAGTAAGCTGTTCGTTCGGTTTCACTGTTGTGGCGTAGGTAATTAAACGCCCAGGATAATTTAATAATAGCTATTTTACACCACCTACTCGATAATGTCGTTTTATACGTCATACAAACCTCACTTAAGGCTGCGGTCTTTTAAAAATTCACCCGCGGCAAATTATTAACGCATCTTTGTATGCTTTTTTTGAACAAAATAATGAAAGAACTTGAAATATTATTAAAGCACATATTTAACCATAGTATGAGTAGTAGCCAATTATTTTTTTTAAGTCAATTTGGGTGTATTATGTTTGGTAAATCAAGCGTTAAACATAGCTCTTTCGTGCCAACATCACTTCGACTTATGTTTGTGAGCTTCGTTAATGGCAATAATATAATGAATTTACAAATCTTAGAAATGGAAACTTAGGGCAACATTATCATCTTTGAAATGCATTCATGGCTATATAGGGTCTTTACACCTTTTGATAATAATAGTTTGAATGATAGGCAAAAGTACGTAATAATAACGTTTATTGAATAATATATAAAGTGAGAAATGAGTATATTAGGGGAAGTTTGAAAGTGGCGCCGGTGACTGAAAAGTTGAAAGGGAATCGTTTATCTTGGTATGGTCATGTAGAAAAGAGAGATGAAACGCATATTGCTAAAAGAGTTATGAATTTACATGTGGATGGATGGAGAGGGAGAGGGAGGCCAAAGAAAAGATGGATGGATTGTGTGAGAAGTGATATGAATGAAAAGGGAGTTAGTGATAGCGTGACGAGCGACAGGACAGAATGGAAGAAAAAAACGTGTTGCGCCGACCCCAAATAAAACGGGACAAGGGCAGGAAGATGATGATATGATATTAACTAAATAATGAGTGCACGCGATTTGAGTGATATTTGTGTACTAAAGAATAGACCGCGCGTAGCAAGTAAAGTGCTGATGCAATGATGTCAAATTTGTACGTGCTTGCACTATACATGCTAGTTCTAATTATGTTTCATTTTCTTATTTTAGAAGTCACAATTTCATCAAAATTCTCAACATTTGGCTCTTATTAAAATGTTTTTTTTTTTTCACAATAACTGAGCATCGTAGTTACATCATAATTAGATTATTTTGATGATAAAACTTCAATAAAGGAAATAATAAAAAAGTTAAAATCTAAATCACCATAATTTATCAAAAATATTGATTTTAAAAGATGTCCAAAAATGTGTACAAATACTAATAATTTATACACATTTTAGGTACCTACGGAAGCTATGGAGATAAAAAATTCAGCAATTTTTTTTTATTATGCATGGGCTCGCGTTTGACCACTATCTCACCTAACGGTAAGCGATGATGTGGCCGACGATGGAACACGCTTGCCTAGAAGCAATATATTGACTTAAATACCCCTAGGTTACAGCTATCATGAAACACACACTCCCAGCAGGGAATTCCACTTCTTAGCTGTACTCTTAATGAATGTGTTCCCAAAACGCTTTGTACGCATGGGATGGTCCGCCATGTACCGGTGATGTAAAGCCGGAAGTCTTGTGGTCCGATGATGGAACGGCCTTGGAGGATTAAATTATGCAACTCCAGTGCACACTACCGGAAATGTAAACGAGTACAGAAGTTCTATCTCTGGGCCTACAATGTCCAATGATGGTTAGGGCCGGGTATTTGAAAAACTAAACCATTGTTTGCCCTAAGAATTCGTGTTATAAATAAAACTAATTCTTGTCAAAGTGAGTACAAAAAACATCTGTTGAAACCTTATTAGCTAATTCGCGGAAAATCTTAATAGCGCGATTCAGTAAAACATACAACGCCATCTATCGAGTGCTGTGGAAGCTCGATCAAAAAGAAACTGAAGGAACATAGGTAGGTTTCATCTAAAGCAGACGTTTTTTTTTATTGTTCTGATGTGATGATACACCTCCGACAAACTTTATTGTATTGATCGGTTGCAAATAAAAAAGAAAAAAGGCCCACTCCCTCCATTCAATGCCAAGGATTGGGACATTGGCACTTGTCACTAACCTAACCGAAAACCACAATCTCACAAACCCTCGCTTAATCCATTTTAAGACATTTACAAACTAGAGTTAACTAGCGACCTACCCCGGTTCTGCACGGGTTCTAATTAAATAGATATTTTTTACGCTCAAAGTCCAAAATCCCTCAAAGAGCTCAAAAAACGGCACTCACACTGAGTAGCAACTACCCAATGCCAAAAAGAGTGTCTAACGGGCCTTTTTCTTTAATCTTTATTAAGGTGGTGCATCATGACTCACATTTTCACTGTTTTTCATACAACCGCTCATAACTGATTATGACGTTATTACACATTTTTCATTAGATATTTTGGAAACACAGTATCTTGTGGATATTATCTAGGTTTCTAAAGAAACCAATTTTTAAATTTGTATAAAACTAATCCAGTAAAAACCTCTGAAAATGTCCTATTTTGTATGAAACTTTGACACTTCATAATTTGCCTAAAAATTAAAAAAGTAAAAAAAGTAATCCTCTAGAGACCTTGCAAATTTTATTAAGATTCTAAATGACGATAAATTTTTCCAAAAAATTGTAAGGGTTTAAAAAAACAGCTATTTCCTGAAACAAGTTTTGTGAAATTTTCGAGTAAATCTCGGAATTACCGAATACTAACAGAGTTTCCAGGCGTTATCTCTCTTTTTTTGCGTTGCCTTTTCGTCAAACATCGCGTTGGATTGCATTAAATGAAGAAACAAGCTTTTAAACCATTTTCGATGTTTACGATAAGCGAGTGGAGCAGGACCCTCTTAAGGAGCTTTGATATTGACTATTGGGGTTACCATGACGTTCAAAGTAAGATTGATTTATTCTTATTCCAGTGTGGGTAAGAAACAGACCTATACAGGTTGTCTAGCGCCATCTCTTACCCACACTGATACCAGATTAAAACAATCTGACTTCAAGCGTCATGGTCTAGGCCCTAGACCATGACGTATGGCAATGGCGGAGCGACATACCCCTAAAGTCTAGAGATACGTCGATCCGTCATAGCCAAATTTTGAATTTCAAGTTATTTCAAATGATTATAACATCCTTTGCAATTTGATTTTGAAAACAAAAGAAAGAAATAAAACATGTTTATTGAAACATGAAACATGTTTACTTTGTTTTTGTACACCTTCCAACCGTCTGGGACCTGAGGGCTCAGAGAATGTTTAAAACAAATATACTAGACCCAAAGTCCATTCTCTAGGCCCTTAGACAAATATACAAATAATGATTCATACAGCATGTTTATTTATTTATGTATGTTTTTAACTTTTATTTTTTGTTTTGTTTATGTTTTAAACCTCATAAAAACAAGTTCACAATAAGCGCTACTATTAGACGCGGTCTGTAAAAAATAGACTTACGTGCCACGAATTACACAGGGCATTTTTTACAGATCACCTTTGAATGGACTGAATTTACATAAATAACATAAAATACATACATGCAATACCAATTAATATAATAATAAATATCAAATATACAATTAACAAAGGAGAAATTTAATTTAGATCAATATAGATACAATGCCATCGGTTACATTAAACGTTTTTTCAGGTGCCACGATTAGAGATGTGCCGTTGCCGGCAATATTGCCCGAAGTGAGAATTTTGCAGACAATATTGCCACCAATATTCATACTTCGGGAAATATTACCGGCAACAACACATCTCTAGCCACGATACGAAATTGGAGATCTGACTGAAAGAAGCCACAACGCGTTAAGAGATAATTGTTTTGCTCATTGGAGATTTTTTTCTAATTAAACAACGTAAACATAATACAAAATTTTGTTTTGTATCATCTTTTCTATTAATCAGAGCTGTATAATATATAAATCCTCAACAAAATTTAGAAGCTATAAACAGATACACAAAAAGACAAACTGTGGAATAGATTTTGTTTAATAAAATACAGAGAAGAGAAACTTACCGAATGCTCTTAAAGTCTGTACTCTAAACTCATAAGCAATTTGTTAAACCGACGTTAATTTTGAATAGTTAACTGGGTGATTAATCATTGTAAAGTTAATTAAAGCTAAAGTTTAGTTCAACGCAGATGGGACAAGCTGCTTCATGCAAGCATTACGTGAGATGGGATAAAGAACATGAACTTTGCTCAGCTAATATTGGAATAGTGTATTGTAATAAAAAAACTAGATTAGTAAATAAGTTTAGTGGTGCTGTTATTTTTAATTGACTTCAAAAAGAAGAAGGTTCTATGTTCGGCTATACGTATTTTTTTTAAATGTATTTTCACCGATTTCTCGGTCAATATTGTAAACCGATTTTGAAAATTGTGTTTTTGAATGAAAGGTTATCCTATAGAAATATTGTTATGATTATTTGTGTTTGTTTGGTCAATTTTCATAGATATGGAACGGATCTCTTCATAAGATAACAGTAGAACTGTCGTATGAAGTAAAATTGTCTTGTTTATACGTAGAACGCGATGACTTTAAGTTTAACTGAGGTGTACTTTTTAGTTGTGGTACCCACAACTTAAAAGTGTGAAATAAAAATCTTTTTACAGAAAAAACACTACGAACTTCAATGTAAAAAAACTGAGCTAGTGCGAGTCGGACTCGCACACTGAGGGTTCCTTTCAAACTGACTTATTTATGTAAATAGTTTAATTCCTGAAAGGAGTCTCAAAGATTTTTCCGAATAGAAAGTTTTTTTTGACATAATATTGTATGGTTTTAATGTTAACTCGATACCTCTACGTGTTCTCGAGATAACGGGTCTTGACAGACAGACAGACAACAAAGTAATTCTACACTTCCTACAAATTTTAATAACCCAAGCGTCAGTTCGTATAAATAGTTAGTGATATTATTTAAATAGTCCCCAAGTATAGTAGTTTTTGGTCTAGTAGTTAGTGTGACTGACTGCTACGCCGGAGGTCGTGGGTTCGATTCCCACCCAGGACACATGTTTGTGTGATGTGCATGATTTGTTCTGTGTCTGGGTGTAATTTATCAATATTATGTATGTATTTAGAAATATATAAGTACCTATGTTTATCAGTAGTCTAGTACTCATAACACAAGCTCTACTTAGCTTGGAACTAGACGGTGTTGTGTGATAGTTGTGGAATATTATTATTATTTCTTTATTTATCACAGGACCCTGAGGTCCTGGGCCTTTGAGAGGCCTACAAGGAGCCGAAGCCAACTCGCAGAGGCCCTTTAGGTTATTCTAATGAATCTTGATACCAACCGACGATTATCCCTGTACGCGCTATACTAGTGCACCCAAGGACAATCCCCGGTTTGAAAAACTATTGCGATTTAATATGGAAAACTAAATAATAGGGCTATGGTTTTTGGAGTCTTAAGTGGACTGATAACATGGAACTATGTTAAGACTATTGTTATTATTATTACTATTAGCGGTAAATTTAATTATTATTATTACTACGTAAATATCATAGCTAAGTCACCCATAAGTGCAGAAATAATAACGCTATAACATTAAAACAAACTTCACTAACCTGGCCATTTTCATAAAAATACTATCATTATTAAAACAAAAGCTATAACAGTAAGTATAAAACATATTTGTCTAGACGTTTATTGCCTATATTACTTTCCAAATGCCTAGGTTTACAGGTAAACCTAGTTATTACTTGGCAAGAGTTTAAGCAAATAAGTATGTGATAGAGAATTATTTATGTCTTGTTTGTTACAAGCATTAAGTAATATTAATAATTTTAAGCCAGCACTAGCAGAAAACGAAATCGTGAATTGTAATTGTAAAACTTTGCTAAAATTATAATATACAACGTGTAACGTTAAATGTGCAAAACCTGAAAATAGTTTGATTGGAATAACGAGCTGAATCAATTAAACCACTTTTTAACATAGTTTATAGAAAAAAAAAAGAATGTTGCCCTCTCTATTTATGAATAGGTCACAATCCATCACGTGCGTAAGCCCGCCGAAATAGGTAAACACAAATGGTTGTAGTCCAATCAAATTTTCTCATACACGGTTTAATAAAAGCTCTTATTTCAATGCAGATATTAATTTTAAACAAACTAAAACTGCACATAAAACCTTAAATTATTTTTTTTAATGATTTTTTTTTACAGCAGTTGGTCAATTAAATTTAAACTCATTTGGGGTGTCTGAGGTTTTGCGCATTTAACGTTAAACACGTTGTATAGAACTAGCTTTAGCCCGCTTTTTCACCCGCGTTCATATAATGTACCCTATGTCACTGAGGAATAAAGCAGTTTTCTATCGGTGGAAAAATGTTAGTAATCGGACCAGTACCTAAGTCATGTTGTCAGAAGAAAAGAATTGGCGGCAAGGTCAACTCGAAGTGATCGACGTAAGTAAAACGTTACTTTTTTACTCAGCTTTGCAGCCTCGCTCTGCTCTAGTAGACAGACACAGTCCGCTACTCCACTCCGCATTACTCCTTTGCTCCGCTCCACTGCCTCGCTCCGCTCCGGTGGATGGCAGCCTAAGAAAGTGCGATTCGGTGCAGTCAGATATAGCTCAATCGTCTGTAACCGGCTGTAAAAAAAACAAAGAACACAATTCTTAAAAGTATACGAATATTTTGTTACCGTAAATTACATCCGATATGGTCTAGTGGCTAGGATACCTGGCTCTCACCCAGGAGGCTCGGGTTCGATTCCCGGTATCGGAAATACTTTTTGACAAAATGTTGATTTTTAATATGTAACAAGAATATGTTTTTATATAAAGAAAAAACTAATTAAACAGCCTAAACATCTGTACAGTAATAACACTAGTATTTCATTTAGTAATTTAAAAGTTTTTGAGCTATAAAAATATAACTAAACGAAACAAAAGATTTTATTTTTTTAAAGCAATTTTTTTTAAATCTAAATTACCTATTTATGTTAAATCCGATGGCCAATTTGCTACGTATACCATTAGATAATTAAATCGGCTAATTATAGACAAAATCTGATCAGAAAATATAATATTCATTCAATTATGTAATTCAATTTACACACTTATAGCAGCAGAGAGCTGTGGTGGCCAAGTGGTAATGGCTCCGACTTACGAGTTATAGGTTGCCGGTTCAAACCCTACCAGGCATTACTTTGCGTAGTTTATTTTATTATCACTGCTCTCAAAACGGTGACGGAAAACATCGTGAGGAAACCGGCATGTCCTAGAACCAAAAATTCGAAGACATGTGACATTCACCAACCCGCACTGGGCCCGCGTGGTGGATTACGGCCCATTCCCTCTGCTAGAGAGGAGGCCTGAGTCCCAGCAGTGGGAACATTAAAAAGGCTGATGATGATGATGATAACACACTTATAAATCGTAGATTTCTCTTGGAATAATTAAAGAAAACTGACTTATTTTATTGTGAGCAATCTTATTCTTAGCGAAGGTTCTGGGTCGGTAATATTAAACGCAATTTTTCGTCATAATTGAACCCAATATTTCAACCACAAAACCGGAAAATTATACCAAAGGAATCCCAAACATTTTTGTGCCTAATTTTCAGTTTTTAAGTATGACAAACATTCAATTACATTAAGGAAACGTATTGCCATTGAAATGTGGGCTTTATTGCTAGAAGATTAAGTACCGTTTTATGTCAAATTATGTCATCATTAACGGTAAATGTTGTGTAAGGAAATGTAAGCTGCGTGACACAGTTCTTGGGTGGGGCTATGAAATGAGCGAATATGAAATAAGCTGTATTTGAATTCAGAATTAAATATCTTTAATTAAATTAAATTAAATATATTAAAACAAAATATAGTTTGTATTCCATTGAAAAAATTAACACAATCAAATTAACAAATCAATTTAAAATACATAATGCTGATGTCGATACTCGAGTTGGGGGTAATGAATTGAAATTTTCTCGATCAAGTATAGAGAATTTTACCCACTCCACTGTTTCAAGTGTATCTCATGAGCCCGACAAATGGATTGCAATAAAACTGTACCACCACACCACTATCACTAATACACTCCACTGGATCATACCACAAACGTGCTAGGAACATAACAAACTAAAAAAAACAACGGACTGCTATACCCACTGTGTCACACAAATCGTTTCATCATCATCATCATATCAGCCGAAAGACGTCCACTGCTGGACATAGGCCTCCCCCAAGCGTCGCCACAACGACCGGTCCTGTGCGTCACGCATCCATTGGATTCCCGCGACCCTGACCAGGTCGTCGGTCCACCTTGTTGGAGGCCTTCCAACGCTGCGTTTTCCGGTACGTGGGCGCCACTCCAGAACCTTTCGTCCCCATCGACCATCTGTTCTGCGTGCAATGTGCCCTGCCCATTGCCACTTAAGTTTGGCGACTCTTCGAGCTACGTCGGCAACCTTGGTCCTCTTGATGCGATCACGCAGGGAAACTCCGAGCATAGCCCTTTCCATCGCCCTTTGGGTGACTTTGAGTCTTTTTATAAGGCCCATTGTAAAAAAACACAAATCGTTTAGATTCTGTAATTTTGTAAAATATGAACAAATTGGATACCAACATCGGAAAATTCTGTCAAAGGTAAAGTCCTAACTCATCAACGTCCAGCCTTATTAGATTCTCCCGCTTTAGGGCGTGTCAAACTTTTATTGACTGAATCCCACTTCTATGTTGCTTCTTTCCCTGCGTTCCAGAAGGTTTCGTTTGAGAAGCGAACCCATGGCCTCAATGGGCTTTGGTCCTACTGGTCCCCTACAGTTTTGTTAACATCTACTTGAGGCACGCGTGGAGGATTCTTTCTTTCTTTATAACTCATTGATGCAGACAATCACTACCTCACCAGTAACTTAGCACTTTACCGACTAACATCCAACTGTAAAACTCAAAAGACCATCTCAGACACCAATCTCCATGGTTCTCACGTGAATTGATCATTACGTATTTGCTGTATGGACTTAAAGAGAGTTTGACCCTTGAGTTTGTCTCGCTGTTTTTGTTCAGGGTAGTCAGCTAGGAAACATCGGCGTCATCTAATTTAAACTGACAAAAAAAATGACGTGTAAAAGTGGTTTTTGGAAACCTATTTGCAAAATAAATATCATTAACTATATCTCTTTAGCAATCCTTTGTCTAAGTATTTCAGGCAACCCCACAGTCTAACCTAACTAAGACCCTATCACCTCCATTATTTAATACATTACAGGCACTTAGTCAATCTTAGTCGCTGCTCCCGGGGCCCCGACATCATGAGAAATCTTTCCCTTGTAAATTAATTACACGTCAGTAAGATCGGGAGGATGAAATTGTTTGAAAAGGTACGCCTAAGTTAAGAACATTATTTTGTTAGTAGGCTCGTAATCACCATGTGTGTTGAGCTTAACATTCACTAATTGATGAGCTTAATGGAGATATCAGGGAACTTTTTTGAGTGAACGGAAAGAGAAATTACTTAAGTATGTACTACTAGCGGCTCCCAGCGGCTTCGCCCGCGTGATAGCAGACAATAATTCCAAAGGAACATAGTTGTATCCAATGTCCTATTCCAGGACATGATCTATCCGTGTACCAAGTTTCATTAAAATCGGTTTTGTCATTTAGGCGTGAAGACAATAAACAAACAAACTCACTTTCGCTTTTATAATATTAGTAAGGTTGTACGGTGGATCGAGTTGGACCTCCACAAAGTAGACTAGACCTTGTCAAATTTGCTGGATGTGTGCAGCGCAGCAACGTTCAGGCCAAAGTAGGTCGAGTTGATCTCTCACATAGCGAAACGATGACGAATTCGCTGGATGTGTGGAGCGCAGGATCAGTCGTTGGAAAGTGGGTCGGGTTTGTCTCAAAATGAACCAATGACCTAATCGACCTTGCTGGATACCGGCAGCGTAGAATTGGTCGATGCTGACTAAGTCGAATTGATCCTCCATAAAGTGAAACGATGACCTAGTCGATTTCGCTGGATAGAGCAATTCTGAGCCTGTTGTTGCATAGTGGGCGGACTGGTCCTCCGCAAATTAAACTGATGCCTTAATCGTATTCACTGGATATGGGCCAGCGCAGAATATGTCACTGCAGAGTGAGTCAAGTTGGTTCCAAATAGAGATGTGCCGTTGTGGGCAATATTGCCGAGAAGTGGGAATATTGGTGGGAATATTGCAGGAAATATAGCTCGATGTATGAATATTGGTGGCAACATTGCCAGCAATATTCGCATATTGCCGGTAATGGCACATCTCTAGTCCCACACAATGTGCACCAATGATCTAGTTAAATCCGCTGATTGTTTGTGATGTGGCTATGTCTGTCCAAAAGACATTTTTCAATTAAAATTGGGTAGATGGTGACTAAAAGTGGGTAGATCACGGAGTTACCGTGGGGTAGATGGTGACTAAAAGTGGTATTATGAACTCAAACGCTAAGTATTGCCGTTGCTTAAACATGGTACATCCATTTAGATACTGTGAAATACTGCTAAAAAAGTTTAAGATACCATAGAGGAAAAAACAATAGAAACAAAATATATTATTTTTTGTAGGCCAGGTAATTAACCCTTCAGATACCGTCAATTAGAGACACAATAGTAAGACAATAGATGCGCGGCCACCGGGTGTCGCTTGGGGATTCATGAATTAATGAGCTCAATAGAGATATCAGGGAAGTTTATTAGTGAACGGAAAGAGAAATTAATTAGGTAGATATTTTTTAAATGTACTAAAGACGTAAATTAGGTTAGTTTCGTTCCCCACAAATTAGATCACTACTTGGATCGACTGCATATGGGTAGCACAGCACGGGCAGTTGAAGAGTGGGTCAGATTGGTCCCGTTCAAAGTGGATCGATGACTTAATCCAATTTGCTAAAGGTGTGTAATGTGGTAATCCTTGGGGGATGTCCAATATATGGTGTGTTTATATTAAGGTCATGAAATCATAGGCTAAGCACCGCCGTGCCCTCGTGGAGGTGATCGGCAGCGGAGACCACATGCGCCGTGCCTTGGTTCAGGCCATGGTCCGGAGCGAGGAGGAGTGGCAGGCGGTCGCCTCCTTCTGCGAAGCTGTAATGCTAGCACAGGAGGAGGCCGACCGCATAAGACTCTTACTGACTAAAAACCACACCCTGTTCCTTTTAGCCTTCATACCGGGGCTCGAGTTCCTTTCGAATAACCCTGGCCCAGGGACAGCAAGCTACCCACTGCTCGCCGTCCGCAAGTCCACGCCTACGGTGACCCGAATCGGTATCGGAATCCCGGCGGCGGCGGCGAGAGCGCCGTTGCCTGATGCGGTCGGCCTCCTTCTTTGCTAGCATTACTGCTTCGCAGCAGGAGGCGATCGCCTGCCGCTCCTCCTCGCTCCGGATCATGGCCTGTACCAAAGACCGGCGCGAGAGATCGCCTCCACCGATCGCCATCATGTACCTAGGTTGGGTAATAGCCCCCAAAAGCAATTTCTAGCCCAGAATTGAACTGCTATTCATTGAGCTTATATTTATATGTCTTAGGTAAGCTAATAAAATAATATTTAAGGTAGTTAATTAAAGTTGAAGGAAACTCCACAAAATAATTCAAAATTGAAATAACATACCCTAAAACTGTTGTATAACAAAGGCAAAGCAATCGAGATCGTTGAAATAATAACATCAATATTTCTCAGAGGAGTTTGAACCGTGATCAAACCCAGTAAATATAATATTAAGATATCTGTGTGTGTACTTGTGTAAGTATGAGAGACATCTTTCGCGCCAGTGTGAGTTTGCTATTACAATTCAATCAGGCGTTAGCGATTTGACATTTTCTCTCTTACTCGATATTATGATATTATTAGAATCTTATCCAGACCAATTCTAGAAAAAAAAACGTCGAATCTTTTATTACCTTAACATTGGACGTCTGTTTTCTGGCATTCCTATAATAAAATCTATTAAACATGAGGAATCTTGGTAATTTTTCCGACATCGATAAAATCTAATGTTATTACCGTACTTCTGCTGTGGGTAATAAAAAAATATGGAGGGGAGGAATTTATTCAGACAAGACGCCAGGTAAGGTACTTGTGTTACTTAGTATGGAAGTACTCTGGGAATGAGCTTATGACGTCACTTATGTGCCTAGTTACGTAGTAAGTACTTACGTAAGTATGTTTTGAGCACTCGTACGATTGTCTGTAAGCACTGAACTCGCTTTCTGGCATTAGGTAATATTTAACAGATTCGTTTTTCTTTTATTTATAAAAAGATTTAGAGGATCTTACTTTAAGAACAGGCCTGGTTATTCAGAAACAGACAGACTATCGTCAACGTCAAAAAATCTTGTTTGCTTGGTCCATTCATACCATAATTCATTTTATACATTTCCAATCCTCAGAAAACACGTTAAGCCATTTGTATCGGTACCGCTCCTTCTGTTGCTAGGGCCGCGAAGAATTTTTAAAAGGGAAACCGTGATCAAGAACGCAAAAGTCAACTGAAAGACACAGTGGGTTTTTAGTCAGTAAAATTCTGACACGTCCTCTCATTCCACCCTGTACTGGAACCGCTGGCTTGCGGACGGCAAGCAATGGGTAGTTTGCTGTCCAACCGTCCGGTGACTGTCTGGACCGAGCCCAAGACGTCAACGACGCACACTGTTTCCACGCGCTTCAAGGAGTTGTCAGCAACAGCAGGGGCCCATCTGGGTCAAAACCTACTGGGGCCAGGGTTATCCGAAAGAGAGCTCGATCCCCGGTATAAAGGCTAGAAGGAACGAGAAGGGTTTTTAGTCAGTAAGAGTCTGACACTATCTCCTGCTCCGCCCAAGAGCGGGAGTTGTAATTGGATGATTTTTGCCCACCATAAAAAAACCTTTTAGTTTTTCTGACATCACTTTCGAGGTGTATGTCAGGACTACGCGTCAGTGACTGAGTCTTTACCAGGTGACCAGTTGGCTAGTTACCCATTGTTCATCGTCTGCAAGCAGAAGTTGGTGACCCCTTCACAGTCCATCTCGCTCCAGACCAGTGTCCTTACCAGGGCCTGATACGAGAAGGCACCATCAATCGCCTTCACAACGACGGTGCTGCTCAGCTCAATGCTTCACAGTGTCCTCCGTAAAATACACACAAGGTGACCCCCGATAGTTATTTTCCACCTATCCGTAACAGGAACCTCCCAAACTGGACATGTCCGGTGAAGAACTGCGTTCTCGTGGAAAGTGAAAACACTGTAGCACCTTTCTATTTACCCCTTGAAGTCCCCACTTTGCCCTGAAAACTTTGGGCCCGTGAACGCCACTATTGTGGCGCTTCCTCTTCTTCTTCGTGTCGATGCTCTCAAACTATACTTTTTCTGACCAATATTTGGCAACCTGCTCTATTGTTGGCCTCGTATAAACCCTGAAAACTGCAGGTGATAATGCAGGATGGGCAGCATAGCAGGTGGCGCTATGTTCCCTTCAAACAGTCCTGCAACCCTTGTAGATATTGTTCCATCGCTTCACTGCCTAGTAACAACACATTAGTACAGAGTTACTTAATCACATTACAGCCATTGTATCCCAACTAAACCCGGGTAGATTGTGTCACAATTATCTATTGTTCTAGCACTAATACCGTAAGCTTCTCATTAATATTATTGTCTTTAGTTAATTAAATATTTGCCTGTTGGCTAATTTACTTAGGATTGATGGAATATGTTGTAGTAGTATTACAAGAACAATGTTATATATTTCTACTTATCATCATGACTTCCTTTTCTTCGAACGGATACTACCTACATATTATACAAATGGATTAGTGTTGGCAATCTAGGTCATAGGGTCGGAATCTTTTGTCAGTGTGTCAGTCTCTTTAGAAGAATAGTACATTTTGGTTTAAATGTAGAAAGTTTGTCATTGCGGCCGAGGCGGAATTCACCCGAGTAGTAGGCGAGGGTGTTATGGAGCCGATTGCTGCAGTGTCAAATTTCCACGTGTATCAAAAGACTCGTGGGGGTCGCTTCACGGTCAGCCTGGTACTATAAATGTAATAAACTATGGTTTTGGCGAGTGGGTTTTCAAGTAAGTAAATTGATTTTTTTTTTCTCGACAGAGAGAAAACACTGTTGTGTTTCACATCACATCATTTCAACCAAAAAACGTCCACTCCCGGATATAGAGATGTCCCCCAAGTGTCGCCATAATGATTGATCTAGTTCTAGTGCGTCTCGTATCCATCGAATTACCGCGGTCATCGAACCATTCTGTGACGGGCCTGCCAACGCTGCGTCTTTTAGTGTGTGGTCACCACTCTAGAACCTTTCGTTCCTACCGACCGTCTGTTATGAGAGCAATGAGCAATGCCCTGCCCACTGCCACTTAAGTTTGGCAAGTTTTAGAGCTATGTCGGTAACCATGGTTCTCCTGAGGATATCTTCATTTCTGATGTTATCACGCAAGAAAACTATAAGCATAGCCCATTCCATTGCCCTTTGAGTGACTTTAAATCTTTTTCTTTAAATCACTACCATTAAATAAATATAATTCACCAAAACAAAAATCCCCAACAAAGTTTTGTGTCTATTCACCCCTGCGTTCCATTTCGCCCCGTTTGGCACCACGTTTCACTGGCAAAACAATACGTCTTATGATGGAGGGTTCCGGTGTAAAAAGGGCACCTGTTATTTCCTAGCTAAAAAAAAAAACAAAAAACTTCAGTTCCACTAATCTACACTATTTATACGTAAAGACAGTAATTGATGGACTTTCTCAGACACGACTATAGGGCTGCCCACAATAGCGTGTTGCTCTACTATTTATATCGTTTGCTGGCCGTTTGATTAATCGCATCGTCTTGACATGCTGAATCCACTGGACTGTGCCGAAATAATCTATAGTTTGGAGTATTAGTAGGGTAATCTGCTAAGCCCTTAAAGGACTGAACTAGTTAGTTTAGTATGAAAATGTTATACATTCTTGTTATGTGCTAAGACCTTAAACGAGTTCATCATCTTCCTGCCCTTGTCCCGTTTTATTTGGGGTCGGCGCAACACGTTTTTTTCTTCCATTCTGTCCTGTCACTCGTCATGCTATCACTAACTCCCTTTTCTTTCATATCACTTCTCACACAACCCATCCATCTTTCCTTTGACCTTAAACGAGTTAACAAGTACAAAAAGTTTTCAATGAAATTATTTTTATCATAGCAAGTTTTTTATAGCGCGGTATATACCTGTGGCGACATCTATGATGCCACATAAGGACTACGAAGAAAATTCGAAATCCTGCATCACGCAATCAAAGTTCTCCGCGCGATTAAAACATATAGAACAGCCCGAAATCATCTATCGGGCAGTAGCCCACCAGACTATAACACCGGTCTGGTCGGAGGATTTTCCCTTTTCAATGGAGGTTTGCGGTACTTTACGCTTCCTTATACCTGTACAGGTATAGGTAAAACAGGCTCTTATCCGCAACTCCACGACTAAAGCGAGTATTTTGCGTACCTATATAATTGAACTCGTCAAGACCATTCCAAAAACCTCGTACACGGTAGGGTTATCTGAGTTCCTATGACCGCTTTCTGGTTCTATCGTAAGATCAGCTCCAAGACATAATAATTTTGCATTGTCATTTTATTTACCTACTCATGCATGCAAAATTTTAGCTCAATCAGGAATCGGGAAGTGGATCAAATTCAATTTGAAAGATTTGATTGCAGACATACAAACATCGGGACAGGTAAAACTAAATAAAAGCTTGTAAAAATTTTATTTGAAAGATTTGATTACAGACATACAAACATCGGGACAGGTGAAACTATATCATCATCATCATTCATCATTTTCAGCCGACAGACGTCCACTGTTGGACATAGGCCTCCCCTAAGTGTCGCCACAATGATCGATCCTGCGCGTCTCGCATCCATCGGTTTCCCGCAACCTTCACCAGGTCATCGGTCCACCTTGCAGGAGGCCTTCCGACGCTGCGTCTTCCAGTACGAGGTCGCCACTCCAGAACCTTTCGGCCCCAACGGCCATCTGTTCTGCGAGCAATGTGCCCTGCCCATTGCCACTTAAGTTTGGCGATTCTTCGGGCTATGTCGGCAACCTTGGTTCTCCTGCGGATATCTTCATTTCTGATTCGATCCCGCAAGGAAACTCCGAGCATAGCCCTTTCCATTGCCCTCTGGGTGACTTTGAGCCTTCTGATGAGGCCCATTGTGAGCGACCACGTTTCGGCACCATATGTCATCACTGGCAACACGCACTGGTCATAGACTTTCGTCTTGAGACACTGTGATATATTGAAACCATATAAAAGCTTGTAAAATCAATTCCATTTGCATGGAACTCTAAAATTTTTCCAAGAACTTTTAAGTTAAGAAAAACACTTACATATTTCCTGAAACAAGTTATGTAAATATTTAAGTAAGCGACCGTTACCGAATGCCAATAGAACTTTGAGGCATCATCTCTCTTTTTAACCGACTTCGAAAAGGAGGAGGTTCTATGTTCGGCTGAATGTATGTTTTTTTTTTATTATGTTCACCGATATCTCTGTCAATTGTGGACCGACTTTAAAATTATTTTTTTTATTGAAAGTATATACATCCAAGTTGGTCCCATAGAAATATTGTTATGATCTGATCATGAACTTCGAGGATATGGAACAGAACTCCTCATAGGATCATAGCAGAATTATCGTAACAAGTAAAATTGGTTTGTTTATACGTGTAGTCGATGACTGACTGAAAGAAAAGGGGGAAGGGATGTATCGAACTGTTTTGGTGATAAAGCCGGCAAGTAAATTAATGTAATATAAACGTATTTGGGATTATTAGAATCGTTATAAGATTCACTCTGGCTATAAGGTATTTATGTAAGTTTGGCTGAGGGGTAGTTTTTAGTGGTGGTATAACTAAAAAGTAAAAAAAAAACTTTTTACCTTGAAGTCGGTTTTTTATTTTTTTTTATTTTTTTATTTCACGTTGCCGCTTTACCAAACATCGCATTGGATTGCGTTAGATGAAACAACAAGCTTATAAACCGTGTTCACGTTGACGATAGGTGGAACAGAAAAGGCCTCTTAAGAGGGTCATTTTCCACTCGCCTATCGTAAACATCGAAAATGGTTTAAAAGATTGTTACTTCATTTAATGCAATCGAACGCGATGTTTGACGAAAAGGCAACGCAAAAAAAGAGAGATAACGCCTGAAAACTCTGTTAGTATTCGGTAATTCCGAGATTTACTCGAAAATTTCACAAAACTTGCTCCAGAAAATAGCTGTTTTTTTTTTAAACCTTAAAAGTTTTTGGAAAAAGTGGTCATCATTTAGAATCTTAATAAAATTTGCAAGGTCTCTAGAGGATTACTTTTTTGACTTTTTTAATTTTTACGCAAATTATGAAGTGTCAAAGTTCTTTACTGGATTAGTTTTATACAAAAGAAATTGATTTCAGTAGAAGCCTAGATAATATCCACAAGATACTGTGTTGCTAAAATATCTAATGAAAAATTTATAATAATGTCATAATCGGTTATGAGCGGTTTTTTATTTTTATTTTTATTATTAGTGATAGGTTTGCGCTTGACCGCTATCTCACCTGATGGAAAGCGACGATGCGGTCGACAATGGAACGCGCTTACCTAGAAGAAACCTATTCGCTCTCGACTTAAAGATTCCTGGGCTGTAGCTATTAGGGAACACAGACTCCGGCAAGGAATTCCATTCCTTAGCTGCACGCACAATGATTGTGTTTCCAAAACGTTTTGTGCGTGTAGGCGGGATGTCCACCATGTACCGGTGGCCCATCGCCGTACGTCTGGTAGTCCGATGATGGAACGGGCTAGGCGGAATCAGGTTATGCAATTCCGACGCACACTCCCCGAAATGCAACCGGTAGAAAATCGACAGGCTAGCAACTCGGCGTCGATGCTCAAGACTTTGAAGCTTCGAATCGACGAGTGTATCATCGCCAATTATCCTTCTGGCTCGCTTATCAATTGCCTCAAGTGCATCAAGCTGGTATCGGGCAGATCCGTTCCAAAGATGAGAGCAATACTCCATACACAATCGAACTTGCGCTTGATAAAGTTTGAGCAGCTGTTCCGGCTTGAAGTACTGTCTGACCTTTGCAAGGATTCCCAGCTTTTTTGCAGCCAGTTGAGCCTTTGCTTCGATGTAAGGCCCAAAGTTGAGTGTTGATGACAGCGTTACACCAAGAAGGTCAAGATGGTCGGTTATCGGCACGGTTACACCCCGGAAGGTTGGAGCGGGGCTAAATTGGTTCCTTTTAGCGGAAAATAGACACGCCTGGGTTTTTGCGGCATTGAACTTGACCAAATTGGCATCGCCCCAATCGGAGACTGCCTCCAAGGATAAGTTCAAGCGCTCAACCATAGACTCACGGAGAGACTGGATCTGTGACCCATTAGCTCGTGCACTGGATATGTAACTCTCAGCAACAGTGCTGTCGTCTGCATACCCAAAGGTACCGGGCTTAAGCAAATTATGTGCAGCAAGAATAATGTTGCCGAGAGTACTGACCCCTGAGGGACCCCGGCATTTACTGGCCATTTGACTAGACGAGCAGCCATCGATAACCACTCGGATGGACCGGTCACTCAGGAAGTCTGCAATCCAAGAACACAAGCCAACGGGTAAACCGAAGGATGGAAGCTTACTAATAAGACTTTCGTGCCAAACCCTATCGAAAGCCTTCGAGATATCAAGGGAGACGGCAAGTGCTTCCCCATGCTTCTCGATGGCCTCACTCTAGATGTGGATGGCATACGCTAGAAGATCTCCAGTTGACCGATTTCGGCGAAAGCCGTATTGACGGTTACTTAAGATATCATTAGCTTCTAGGTATGCCACTCCCCTTCTTGGGCACGGGCTGTACGTTAGCTTGCTTTGTTGTGTCGAGATGCATCACCTTAAGGTAGATTGCGCCTCCCGCCTTTACCTACGTATCTGGGTTTATAGACGTTATCTCACTCGTTTGACGATTTCAAGCATTAAATACTGGCCATATCATAAAAATGCCATAACTTTATCTTCATTTTAAAGGTTTTTTTACAAGGAAAGTTATAGGGTATTCCCTAGGGCAGTTGAGCACGCATGGCCGAATGTGACCGCATTGTACGGGGAATGAGGATGTTATATTGATGTACTTACATTAGGAAATAGAATAAAGTCTTTATGATTCTTTTAGACATAAGGGAGCCATGATACTGAAAGACATTCTTAGATGTGAAGGTAAACATTCTTAAGGTGTCCATCATAATATTGTCTAAACTGATATTGTTTTTTTTTTCTGAAGGTGAAAAATCAATAACTTCTCCTGTTCTTAGATGGAGTAGGAGGGCGTATCACACTTTTGCCCACCACTGTCTTTTTGTTACATTTACGACCACATTTCAAGAATTCTAGGAACTACAGTGTCCCTTTTAGGAATTTCTCGTGGCCCCAAAAGACATCGGCCTTAATAGGCCTCTTCAATTTTATTGACTTTTCGTTGAGGCACGCGTGGATCACTACGCACTATCGACGACTCGGGCTCAGTTCTTACTCGATGGCTGAACGGCGATTTACCCTTTATTCGTCGTCCGCAAACCCGCACCTACGATGACCGGGTATCGCCCAGTGACTCCCGCTACTCTAGTAGGGTTGAATGATTCGTTTTCAGGTACCTCAATTCAGTTCAATTTAATTTAAAACGTGACCTAAATGGATACTTATAAAAAGACAGAAACTAGTGCACGTTTCCAAGTCGTTTTTTATGGATAAAAGCAGATAAAAAACTCCACAAAAGTATTTTACAATAGTACAACATTAATTGATGCAGGGCAGTGTAGACCAACCAACATAGTAGCAAACCAAATAAGCCCTATATAAAAATGATCAGGTTATATATTATTTTCTACTTTCACGCAGGTGAACCCAGTGACAGAAGGTAGTTTGGAATATGTGTTTTAAGTTTGAATTTTTATTTATATTGATTTCGAAGAAAAAGCAATGTGCAGTTTTAACTGCGGGAAGGAATTGTATCCAGCAGTTTACATTTGTTCAGTCGTATAGTCCCTTGACCATTAGGCTGGAGTTGATCATCATCATCATCAGCCTTTTTAATGTTCCTACTGCTAGGACTCAAGCGTCTTCTCTAGGAGAGGGCATAGGCCGTTAGGCTGGAGATGGAGTTAAATGCATACAAACTCGTACAGTCCCGTACGCTTGCATAGAGCCCCGCTGACCTTTAAAACCATTTTTTTTGTAAAATATTGCCTGATTTACATTATGCTGTGCTTGCATATGATTATGACTGATTTATATGTACATTCTGAAGAACACTAAGGCAGCAATTTTTTTGCGTAAGCCTATTTCTATAAAACCGGTTGAAAGGAGTAGGGAAAACAAGTGAAAACAGTTCATCTTGTTAAATATTTTTTTAGACAAAAGTTTTAATCGCACGAAAAAAGCACTTGTTATCTAAAATCTACAACAATCATATTTTTATTTTTTTTTAACTTTCAGTATAGGTACAGGTTGCCAAATACTCTTCAGAAAATAATATACCTAGTTTGAGAACATCGACACGAATAGAGGAAGAACAATTAATTGTTTTCAACTATAGCACAACAACACGTACTATAAAATAATATAGCCTATGACACTCAGAAATAAAGCATCTTTTATTATTATTATTTTTATATATTTATTTATCTCAGGACCCTAAGGTCCTGGACCTTTGGAAGGCGTACGAGGAGCCGAAACCAACTCGCAGAGGCCCTTTTAGATGCTTTTAATGATGGATTGTGGTACCAATTATTATTATTATTATTATATCTAGCCCATATTGTCCCACTGCTGGGCAAAGGCCTCCCTCCACTCCTGCATGAAAGATGCTTCATGCAGGAGTGGAGTTAACGGTAAAAAAATTTTTGCAATCGGATCAGTACTTTCAGAGATTAATTACCACTTGCTAACAACAAAACTAACTTTACCTCTATAATATAGTGCAGTTTTCTTTATGTAATGTAGATATAATTATGTTGTCAGATTGATTCTCACTTACGATTGCCGTGTAGGAATCTGTGGCATCTTGGAATTTAGCATCCAGTATTACATTCACACATAACACCAAATACATTGCTAGATGCAACGCACTCTACACTAACAAATATATGTCTATTACAGACAGTAGTTATTTATAAAAATTTCTCTTATTACTATTTCTAAGCCACGGTGTTTTTCGATTAAAATTTAGCGAATTTTCTATCAGCAATTTAAAATTTTGAACATAAATAAAATACGGTTTTAATTTTAATGGAATTTGTACGCCCCAAGAAAGGGCATGACTTTTCACCTATCTTCGACTTTGACTTCACACCCACAATAACTGAAATTAATATAATAGAATTTGAAGGTAGGCGGAACAGAGAGTAAAGTCCCACATACCTCCGTTGAAAAGGGAGGATCCTCCGACCAGACAGGTGTTATAGTCTGGTGGGCCGATAGTTGCTGTCGGGCTGTCGTATATGTTTAAATCGCGCGGAGAACTTTGATTGCGCGATGCAGGATTTCGTATTTTTTTCGTAGTTCTTATATGGCGTCATAGATGTCGCTACACTAACATAAATATCTTCGTCTTTTTCCTGCCCTTATCCCATTTTATTTGGGGTCAGCGCAACACGTTTTTTCTTCAATTCTGTCCTGTCACTCGTCACACTATCATCATCCCTTTTCTTTCATATCACTTCTCACACAATCCATCCATCTTTTCTGTTTTAACATAAATATCAAGTATTTTAATTAAGAGAATTCAAAATATATTTTATGTGATGAAGACCAAACTAAAGCATAGAACAGACGGATGTACCTAATACAGCGTTCAGACAAACCACCTTGGTGAGAACTTGCGGATTGTAAACCAAGGCAACCATTGTGTTGATCATCCGTTTGACGGATCGTATGATTACATCTGCTGCCTACACATATTGAAACAAGCAAGGTCACTTCCATGGGGACTCTAGTTTACATCCGTGTGACCTATGCTTTAGGTTGAAAAATTTTTTAGTAGTAGTTTCGGTCCATGCGTGAGTTCATTCGACTTTTACAAGCATTTAACGAATCAATACACCACTTATTAGTTGATTATTTATTGAACGTTTAACAAAAACAATCAAGCCTTTACCAAACTATATTTACTCCAGTCGGCATAGACATAGTTGACAAGAAAGATAATTAAATAAACAAAAGAAAAGAAAAATCTATGCCGAGCAGTGGATCAGCATAGACTTTTGTTTTCTTGTGTCAATCCTCACGTTCTTATTCCAGAGGACACCTGCTACAAATATTTATAAAACAATCATATATAATTATATAGACATACGTACATATAGACATACAGACACATAGGCATATAAAAAGAGATGCATAAGGATATATAGAGAGAGTTTTGGCCGAAAGGAGTTGTGTATCGACGATTTCGTGGAAGGATACCGACCTCGCAGTGGAACACGACGCCGTCACTTCGTGTGCAATCGTTTAATTAATAAGTAGATTTTATTCATTTGTATTAGTTTATTATTTTTAAGATTATTTTACGTATAGTGTGTAGCCATAGTAGCCTGAAATAAAGAATTATAATTACTATAGACATATAGACACAAGACACATGACATTGATAAGTTATTTTAAAAGTTTTGTTTCTGTTTTGGTGTACAATAAAGTTTATATTATCGACACACACAAAACAACTATACAAATATTTACGTTGTCGTAATATTTGTTTAGAAAAATACCAACGAAAACTAGTTTAAAAGCGAAAAGTTTCGAGTTTACTTGTCCTAAATTCCCATCGACAAGCTAATTTTTTGTCCAGGTGGCAATTTGCCAGCTGCGACTAGATGATGTCTTCATAAGAACAATTTTGAAGTATTGTGTTTTTTTATTCCATGCTTTTATAAGTAACGCTGCTTTGCATGAATAACCGCACAATCCAAAAACACACATTTTACACAGTAGCTATTAGAAAATTAACTAAATATTTACTGTCATGACTTTTTATGTATTTAATCAATAGAAGAGTTGAATGTATACATCGAAGAGACATTAATCAAGGTTAGTTAAAATCGAAAAATTCAGGTTTTGAGCTGCATATACCTTTACTAATAATCAAAAAACTGCGAACTATTCGACTTGTTACAGAATGAGTTTTGGCATATTATCATGAATAGGAACATAAATCAAAATAATACACATAAGTAGTTCTCAATTTTAATTTTAGAATGGTATAACTGGTAATATGATCTACCAGATATAAAAAAAGTCTGTAATAGTAACACAATTACGAATAAAATAATATTAATGAAAAAATATGTTAATGTTGGAGCACTAAATGCAGCACTTTTTAAGAAAACAAAATATCAATAATTGACACAATTTTATCTTAAATAATCAAACAACTCAAAATGAATGAATACTGCTGAAAAAACTTATAAACTTTAGACTTTAAACGCACGATTATTTAGCAATGTGCTACTATTCTCGAAAGTTTTGATATTTACACGCAAAAACAATAATAGCAACTGGCGATCGTCGAGTATTGCACAAATATGGCGTGATAAATCAACCAATCACATAACGACATTTTTGCGCGCCACTACGCCGGTTTTGCTGATATGAATGTGAGTCTTACTCATCATATAATACGGACTATTTTGCAAGTGACTGTGTTTAAAAACCAGTATTTTAAAAATTTTGGATTGTGCGGGTATTCCACGCAAAGCAGCGGTATGTGGCGTCAGTTGAATTCTTTTTATGTCAATAGTTAGAAAAAAAAATTGAAGATAAAAATGCCTCGTAAGAATAATAATGACTGGCCTGTTGGTGTAGTACCCTGACTGCTATGCCGCAGATAATGGGTTTTTTTTTTCTGTCGACGGGGAAAATCATCATTGACGAAACCCGCTCTTGGGTGGAGCGGGAGACAGTGTCAGAGTCTTACTGACTAAAAACCCCGCGCATTTCCTTCTAGCCTTCATACCGGGGCTCTAGTTTCCTTTCGGATAACCCCGACCCCGGTAGGCTTCGACCCAGATGGGCCCCTCCTGTTGCTGACAACTCCTTGAGGCAGATAGTGGGTTCGATTCCCACCCATGACAAAATTTTGTGTGATGAGCACGACCATTTATTCTGTGGGTGTGTGTATTTTATCTATACTAATATTATAAAGAGGTAAAATTTGTAAGTTTGTAAGTTTGTAAGTTTGTAAGTTTGTAAGTTTGTAAGTTTGTATGTAGGGGGTAATCTCTGGAACTAATTATCCAATTCTAAAAATTTTTTTACTGGCAGAAAGCTACATTATTCCTGAGTGCTATAGGCTATAAATTGTTTCTATAGCATGTATATTAACCGAGCTATCACAACTTTTGTCTAGCAAGTCGGAAAAAAATACCTCATAAAATAGAATTATTTGCGTGCGCTGCCTAAACAGTTGCTTAAAATTAAAAACAATGTATGGCTACCTGGTTCGTCTTAATTATTTCTACAAAAAAGTCCGCGGTACCATATCTCTATCTTTTATATTTCATCTTTTATACTTCTTTTATTGCATTAAAAATATTTTTTTCGGCATACTTACGTTTGGTTGATTATTTGAGCAACAAAATATTAATTCTTATGACAATAAATTATTTCAGTATCACAAGAACATTATACAGATAAGATTTGCCATTTACAGCATAGCAATTGGTCATACAGTTTCGAAGATAATATAAAATTACTAAAACGCAAAATGCCCCTAGCGTAACTTTCATTGTGCAGACGTTTTACCTATTTTTTTTTTATGGTGGGCAAAAATCATCTTATGACAACCCCCGCCCTTGGGTGGAGCGAGAGATAGTGTCAGACTCTTACTGACTAAAAACCCACCCCGTTCCTTCTAGCCTTCAAACCAGGGCACGAGTTCCCTTTCGGATAACCCTGGACCCGGTAGGCTTCGACCCAGCTGGGCCTCTGCTGTTGCTGACAACTTCTTGAGGCGCGCGGGAACAGTGCGCGCCGTTGACGTCTTGGGCTCGGTCCATTACCGGACGATCGGACAGCAAGCTATCCATGGCTCACCGTCCGCGAGCCCGCGTCTACGGTGGCCGGAAATCGGGATCGGAATCCCGGCGGCGGCGGCGGGGGCGCCGTTGCCTGATGCGGTCTGCCTCCGCCTTTGCTAGCATTACTGCTTCGCAGAAGGAGGCGACCGCCTGCCATTCCTCCTCGCTAAGGACCATGGCCTCAACCAGAGCCCGCCGCGAGAGGTGTCCGCCGCCGATCGCCCCCACGAGGGCACGGCGATGCTCTGCCCAGGCAGGGCACACCTCGACTGTGTGCTCCACCGTGTCCTCCGGGCGTTCCGCACAGTGGCGACACTCGGGCGTCTCTTCCGCTTTAATTCGGTGCAGGAACCTCCCGAACTTGCCATGTTTTCTGAATCGCGGTGTTAAGACTTTCTGTGGATTGATGACCCTCTCGAATTATTATGCCCACGTTGTCGTTAGTTGGAGTTCTTCTGTCAGTTGCTTATTGGTTTCGGTTGTTTCGTTCGTATGGTTGTTGTTGTTGATAGATAGGTCATAATCGAAAATATCGTAATTTCGTTGTACGTTTTTGTATGTTCGTAGTTTCGTACTTCGTTCTATCGTAATAATCGATACGAGTTA
The DNA here is from genome assembly GCA_949319445.1 of Mythimna lalbum. Classification (NCBI taxonomy): domain Eukaryota; kingdom Metazoa; phylum Arthropoda; class Insecta; order Lepidoptera; family Noctuidae; genus Mythimna; species Mythimna lalbum. Next base: position 18,200,846 of record OX439360.1, read on the forward strand.
TTCGATATTACGATTGTTTTGTTTTGTAAAGGCGGACGGTGTTCGAGTCGCTCTCCTTTTGTTCATAATTGTTTTCAAGTCTGTGCGTAGTTTGTTGAGAGCATGTCTAAAAGGAAATCTCAACTGTCCCGGCAGACATCACAGACAAGAGCCGCTCGAGTACGCCGTGCGGAAGAATCTGCCCCTGAAAATGAGCAGCGCCTCTCGAGAAATAGAGAATATATTTCGCAAGCACGCGCTAGAGAATCTAGCTCCGAGCGCTCACAGCGCCTCGCTAGCCAAAATGTGAGGACATCGCGGGCCCGTGCTCGAGGAACTAGCGCTGAACGTGCGCACCGTCTATCTGAGTTAAGGCAGCATGTCTCTGAGACAAGGGATAGGGAGACTAGCGCTAAACGCTCGCGGCGGCTTGGTAGGCAAAATGGCATAACATCGCAGGCCCGTGCTCGGGAATCTAGCGCTGAACGTGCGCAGCGTCTATCTCATTTAAGGCAGCATGTCTCTGAGACAGGGGATAGGGAGACTAGCGCTGAGCGCTCGCAGCGGCTCGCTAGGCAAAATGCCATAACATCACAGGCCCGTGCTCAGGAATCTAGCGCTGAACGTGCGCATCGTCTAATCGAGTGTAATCTTATTTTAAAACAAGAAATTTTCCGCGGACGAAGTCGCGGGCAGAAGCTAGTCTATAATAAGTATGTATTTAGAAATATATAGATTATGTTTACCAATTGTTTATTACTCAAAACACCCGCTCTGCTTAGCATGGAACTAGACAGCGTTGTCTGATAGTTGTGAAATATTATTCAAAATATTAGAAAGAATTTTCAAAGTATTAGAGTAGGTAGTTAACACAAACAAATAAATGTTTCAAATTGTGAAAAAAAAAATTATCAACAACCTATGACTTCGGCAACCGAGTTACGACATATCAATTGCCCTGGTATTCTCTAATACGCTTATTTTTCATACTTTTAATTGATAATTATGGTAGAAGCCTATCAAACCTTTTAATCTTGTTAAAAAACAATGTACCACTGTCGCTATTGACCACAGTAGTAACCATTAGGGTAGAACTACACTAGGGGCACACGTGTGCCACACGCTGATCTGGGCGTATAAGTCTCTATACATTTTATATGAAAACTAGACTTTCACGAAACCCGACGCCACGCGACGCCGTTCTACGTACAAATCAGGCGTGGTCCATCTGAGTGTCTGACGTAGTTCTAGCTTTTTTAATGCTATACATGCAACCTGGGAAAACTAAGGAAACTTTATGCTCAAACTACACTGCAATAACATCCACAAACTATATCATAGCTCTGTCAAACTCAAAACCATACAACTACGTTTTTACACCCACTGAAACTTTGAAGTATCATCTCCAAACTTCACTTCGGTGACATAACCGAACATGCTACACTGTATTACAAAGACATCCAAGTATCTCGATCAGGAACACTGTTTTTTCACCAGCATGGCAGCTTGCCAACACCCTGATACTAGGTTTATGTCTTCGGGAGATCAATTTTGAGGCTTTCACGGTGAAATAGGTGTTGGATACGGTATTGAAGATGAGTTACGGCTAGAATTTTTGAGTTTGGAATATTTTTGACGTATTTATTGGAATATCGTTGTCGCGTTAGGTTTTAGACCGTGTTCAAACCAAACTGACTGTCAGCCGCCGACTGTGAGCAGGCTCACTGTGAGCCCCAGTAAACTTGAAAATAAACGGTATTTTTCGTTCACAGTATGCTGATAATACGCTATACAATATACAATACGCGTCCGCGGAGCATAGTGACACGCTATATTAATCGGCTGCCAAATGTCAGCGTCTACGCATAGCGTAATTACGTATCGTCGGTTAGATGTGAACAAAAAAGTGAATATATATGGGAATAAAACAAACTGCGTAATGTTCGCTCACATTCGGCGGCTGACAGTCAGTTTAGTTTGAGATTATACCTACAGAAGGTAATTACTTGTAGACATATTATGTCGCCTAAACTTCAGATAGAAAGAGTAGAAGCTGGAATAATTACGCTTTTTGTATATTTAAAAAAACTTACACTAATCATGCTAACACTTTCACCGGGGTACCATGTCAACCAGTCGCCATTACCTACCAACAAAATGTATAAAGCTTTATAAAGAGTTACTCACCTGGTGTCCGTTTAGTTGGCAACTAATTTGGTGGCACCACCAGCTCGGACACGTACACAAAATGATAGTGGTCGTGCCGCCACGCTGGTCTGTAGCTTACGTCAGCTGATGTCTAGTTTGGTTTTGGACTGGTTGTGCCGCCATGGTGTCCTGATGAAATATAGCCCTAAGAATGATTTCTGTATCATGGGTGCGTTCAAAAACATGTAAATTTACGAACATAAGACACCCAGACCATGAACACTTATCTGAAATATTTATTCTGAGTAAGAATCAAACCCGCGACACACAACGCGACAGCCAATGGCTCAACCACGCGCCAATCGTGCCGTCAATTAAGTTATCATCATTATTTCAGCCAAAGGACGTCCACTGTTGGACACAGGCCACCTTCAAGCGTTGCCACAACGACCGATTCTGTGCGTCTCGCTTCTACCGCATTTCCGCGACTCTAACCAGTACCCCTAGCCAAGTTGCTAATCTGCAATAGTTAACGCTAATAGAAAGATTCAAATGTACGGGAAAGCCGTTATCTCAGCACTCAGTCACGTGGTCAGCCCCCCTAGCCAAGTTGCTAATCAGAAATAGTTACCGCTAGTAGAAAGCTTCAAATGTACGGGAATGACGCTCAGTCACGTGGTCAGAACAAAAGAATTGGCGGCAAGGTCAAGTCGAAGCGTTCGACGCAAGTAAAACGGTTGTTAATTGGCCGGGGAGGCAGGTCGTCCGTCCACCTTGTGGGTCCACCTTGCAGATATCCGCAGGAAAACCAAGGTCGCCGACGTAGCCCGAAAAATCGCCGAACTATAGTGACAGTGGGCAGGGCATCCGAAGTGGTGACCGCGCACCGGATAACGCATGGTCAATTAATATAATTTATATATTCCACAACTATCACACAACGCCGTCTAGTCCCAAGCTAAGCAGAGCTTGTGTTATGGGCACTAGACAGCTGATAAATATATTACAGAAAAATTACACCCATACACAGAACAAATGATTATGCTCATCACACAAACATTTGTCCTGGGTGGTAATCGAACCCACGACCTCCGGCATAGCAGTCAGGGCCACTAGCCACTGGACCAACTGGCAAAACAATTATGTACTCGGAATCAATTAAATTGCACCATTAATCCATTAACCTACAAATAATAATATCATTTGATATTACAAAATTTTCTGGGAAATTTAGCAACGCGCTCAAAGGCGTGACTGCAATTTCCTATTTAATAAACATGACTTAATGAAACAGGAATAACACGACATTCCTAGAATTTCACGTGTGACAATTTATCGTAATGAAGTGATTAATTTGCACTGTATGACATAGCAAAACCAATAAGCCTAACATACCAAGCATGGTTTATTTATTTATTTAACTAGCTTTTGCCCGCGCGGCTTCGCTCCCGCTCTTCCCTACTCCACCCTACTATACCCAACTCTACCCTACTCTACCCTACCCTACTGTACACTACTTTACCCTACTCTACCGTACTCTACCCTACTCTACCCTACTCTACCCTACTCTACCCTATCTAAAAATCAGCCAAATCGGTCAAGCCGTTTTCATGCTATGTCGTGACAACGGAAAACGGGTTACATTTTTATATATATAGATATATAGAATATAGATTATAGATTATAAGAGAACTAACAGCTAGATAGAGAACCGGAAGACGTAGCGTAGGAAGGCCTCCAACAAGTTGGGCCGATGACCTGGTAAGGGTTGCGGGAATCCGATGGATGCGAGACGCACAGGACCGTTCATTGTGGTGGCACTTGGGGGAGGACTATGTCCAACAGTGGACGTCGATCATGATGATGATGATGATAATAGGTACATAGATATAACAAATATACATAAATATGTATGCATTGTTTTTTTTAAGGTGGAACATGTCGAGGGCGTGCCAGACTTTTACTAGGTCTTTGTTCTTTCTTTGTCTTGCGTTCCAGGGCAGGGTTTTTTTTTCAGAAGCAAACCCATGGCTCTAGTAAACTTCGACCCTGCTGGGTTGAGGCGTGGTTTGCGCCGTCGACGATTTGAGGTATGTAGATATCTGTACTTATATAAATATTATATTAGATTTTTTTCTTTGTTTGTATATACATTGTGACTAGGCTGGACATGTTCGCCACATGCAAGAAGTGGCCCAATAAAACGCAAAATTGGTGCCCCGAAATCGCCCGATGAGGTCGCGGCAGACCAAGAAGGAGATGGTGGGACGACTTGGACGTCTTCCTTGGGAATTGGAAAGAAGTGGCTCAAAACCGGAAAGATTGGAAGGAGTGGAGGGAGACTTTTGCCCAGCAGTGGAACAGTATGGGCTAGATATAATAATTTCATAATAATGTATAAATAAACTCAAGACCTACAGCACCTATTTTCAAAATTCGTTTGCCAACAGAAAGCCACTTTTCCACTGAGTGACTATGTGAACACGTATGAAACCGTTGGTAAAAGCTATTAGTAAGTATAATTTTACAAAACTGGACTTTTTGGACTCCGTAAAAAAGAATACCATTAATGCAAATTTATTAATTCTAAAGAAAATATTATCGGTACACAGGCAAATGCTGTTTGCACCTATAAATCGATAGGATCCTCCGACTGCCAATTCCCTAGCAAAAATAATTCTCATCGTAAAATATCACAGTATACACGCGCGTTGACAACAAGATCCAAGCGGATCTCACACAGGGCTGCCACGAGTTTACGGAAGTATTCGTCTGTATTATATAATAGAAGAAACTGATTGACTGACTGACTGCATTTCATCGGGACTAGGATTGTTTAGACGAGCACTAAATGGCCTATTACACTACGCGTTATTTAGACCGCTTTAGTCTATGGTTCGACGTATCTAGTCTATGGTTCGACAAATCGCGTAGTGTAATTATAGGGGTCAGACTGTCTTACTATGAATGAAAAACAAGCTTTTAATGAAAATATTATTTTGATAGCAAACTTTTATAGCTCGGTGTACATGTATTACTCGTCAAGACGAGCCCAAACTCGATGGGGTTGTGTCGTTTAACTACCAAGTCCCTATACCCACCTTTCGGTTCCATCAGATCAGATCAGCGTCTTGTCATAATAATTTTCTATTGTCATCTGATTTACACATGTATACAAAATTTCAGCTTAAGGCGGTGCATCATGACTCACATTTTCACTGTTTTTCATACAACCGCTCATAACTGATTATGACGTTATTACACATTTTTCATTACATATTTTGTAAACACAGTATCTTGTGGATATTATATAGGTTTCTAAAGAACCCAATTTCTAAATTTGTGTAAAACTAATCCAGTAAAAACCTCTGAAAATGTCCTATTTTGTATGAATTTTGACACTTCATAATTTGCCTAAAAATTAAAAAAGTCAAAAAAGTAATCCTCTAGAGACCTTGCAAATTTTATTAAGATTCTAAATGACGACAACTTTTTCCAAAAACTTTGAAGGGTTTAAAAAACACAGCTATTTCCTGGAGCAAGTTTTGTGAAATTTTCGAGTAAATCTCGGAATTACCGAATACTAACAGAGTTTCCAGGCGTTATCTCTCTTTTTTTGCGTTGCCTTTTCTTCAAACATCGCGTTGGATTGCATTAAATGAAGTAACAAGCTTTTAAACCATTTTCGATGTTTACGATAAGCGAGTGGAGAAGGAGTCTCTTAATCGGTGACCGGGAAATGGGTCAAATTTAATTTGCAACATTTGATGACAGACAAACAACGGGACAAGTGAACAAAAATAAAATAAAAACTTGTGAAAATAATAACTTCTATCTCCAGAATGTATCTCGTCTTTTCAATGAATATATGAAATGGAGTCATCAATGCTAAGGAGCCATTGACGGAGACAGCCACACGCGTGAGGAGAGCGCATCCTCACGTCCAGCCACCGCGACCCCGATCCTGACTACCAGCCACCGCAGGCATTCACTTGTGGTCGACAAGCAATGGGTAGCTCGCCGTCTAGACTGAGATCAAATCGTTGACGTGGCGACGGCACGTATACACTTATTATGGAACCAAATATTAGATTCGAAGCTTGCTCTGTGTTAAAGTCTGACACATTCTCTTTGCTTCACGCAAGATAGAGTTCAATATGTTACTGGTGCATCTGTGTTATTTCAGTTGTCTTTTGTTTTCCAGGGTGGAGGTGATTCTTTTGAACAATCTAGTAGCCCTGGCTCTTGTCAGGGTTTCCCACCTCCATCATCAATCTATTCCTTTTGAGGTGGAAAATCATCAATCAATTTCCCCCTCTCTGGGTGGATCAAGAGAAAGTTTCAGACTTTTATTGACAAAAACCAACCCATGTTATTTCAGTTGCCCTAACTGCAAAGCTGAAGGTTGTGGGTTCGATTCCCACCCAGGACAAATAAATGTGTGATGAGTAAGATTTTTTTTCTGTAACTGGCTGTAATTTACCTATTATGTATGTATTTAGAAATATATAAGTATGTTTATCAGTTGTCTAGTACTCATAGCACAAGCTCTGCTTAGTTTGGGACTAAAGTAGGTACCAAACAAACGTAAAATAACGGCCATTGACCCTGCTAAATTTATTGAAATTCTTAATTTCAAAAACTGAATAAAAGACATAAAGCAGTCTTGAATCGACATCTATCGTGATCCTTCACCTTTTTCTGATGAACAGTTCATTGACGATTTTGCGGGTACCTTCTATATATTGGAGATATTGGGAAAAGGTCAATGTACTTTATTATGATATTATCTGGTGCTTTCTATAGATGGTGTTGCGTGAAAGTAGCGGAATATTACAAGCTTTTATTTAGTATCACCTGTCCCGATGTTTGTCAGTAATCAAATCTTACCGATTGAGCTGAAATTTTGCATGCATGTGGAAATCAGATGACAATGCAAAATTATTATAAGAAGGAGCTGAACTGATGATGGAACCGGAAGGTGTCTATAGGAACTTGGTAGTTAAACGACACAACTCTATCGAGTTTGGGCTCGTTGATTTGTCTTGTCGAGTATTAATTATTTAGGTATACCGAACTATAAAAATTTGCTATGAAAAAATGATTTTCATTTAAAGCTGATACTATTATTACACTTTAAAACAAAACATACTCGTATATTCATGTAATACCTAATATTATTTTATAAAACTCTTCAGTACGCTACATATTTTAACATTTAAATTCCAACGATCGTATGAAACAGGGTGAGCGTTCAGCTCATTAGGTACTCATCAATCGAGAAATGAATGAAAGTATGCGTGAAATTTTCTCGCTTGAATAATCTCTCGCAACCGATCCCAACCGTTTTAAACCTGATACTCGTATAATATAGGTAATTGTTGCATGCTTGAAAAAACAGCATCATCTACCCAAAATACAAATATCAGAAAGGTCTAATGTTATTTGATATTAAAAAATGGCTGGCCATAAAATTCATGCTAAAAAGAAAAAAATGTAACTGTAATAAATATAGGGGATACCAAAAACGAAATCTCAAAGTGAATCAAATAGTGTAGGGGCACTAGGGGCATACAGTTATTGACCTTTATATAGATGAATTGGCCAATTTCTTTGACGGCCTAAAACAAGCAATAACCTACTAGAACAGTAGATTCAAAACTGCTTTAATTAGTAAGCAGTTAGTCATTGTGTGTATAATAACTGTATAGGGGGCAATAACTGTAGCGTTTCTCCCATTTTAGTTATGAAGTTAATGGTAAAAGGTAACTACAGTAGTGTTGCCATTCTAAAAACTAAACTGCAAAATCACAATTTTTCCGGATACAAAGTTGAAAACCAGCGTCAGGCAACTGTTACGCAATTATCTTACGGTATGCTGAAGTGGGGCCTTACCATGATGTGACAAAATGTCGAACGTGGGAGCGAGAAAGAAGGATGGAGCTATACAACAGTTTGGTTAAGGTCATCAAATGGATCGCGTTAAGAGCCCGTAGTAAGGGCTCTGGACGTATTTGGCGTAGCCATGAGACACAATGTTATTGTTTTGAAATCCTTACTAATATTATAAAAGCGAAAGTGAGTTTGTTACGTCTTTACGCCTAAATGGCAAAACTGATTTTGATGAAACTTGATACACGGATCGACCATGTCCTGGAATAGGTCATAGGATACTTTTTATCCCGGAAGTATGTTCCCGTGGGCTAATTTTCTGCTATCAAGCGGGCGAAGCCGCTGGGAGCAGTTAGTAAACTTATTTTTTTTTTTTAATTCGACATTCATGTATCTATTTATTTAAATTTATTTACAACGGTTAAGCAACCAATTATATTAACTAAAGAAACAAAAAAGTATAAGAAAAAAATATATAAACAACAAGTACATACATCAATTCCTCTCACAGTACTTCGTACATGCCAATAAAATCATCTTCCATTCATCAGCAAACAGATCATTTTCATTCATAGTATATTTCTTCATTGTTTCTGTCTAATGTCTATATACCAAATTTATCTTTATTCCAAAAAACTCTACCACTTTCTACTAATTTAAAATGTCCTCCACAAAACCGATACCTCGAGGCGAAATCAAGACAATGTTACCTCAAGATAATCCGTCGATAAAATCTTCTATCTTACCCAAGGCTAGCACTTTCAGAGTCATCAACATTAAACGACTAAGCGACGCGAAAAATCCTAGTTTTATCTAAACCCGATTTCTGATAGGAAGCTACTCGTAGCAACCCTAATTCCAGCTCCAGGTAAATCCGTTGGTAAACACAGTCTCGTTGGACGTACGCCTCTCGCGATAAAACCGGGGTGTTCTATAAATTATTCATAAAAAATCTTGACTTCCCTCGTGCCTTGGAGCTGCCAAGAATATAATATATATGACAATGTTAGCTGTAGCGTTGTGTACTGTGATACTTTTGATCTACAAGATGAAGGGGTCAATTAGAGAATGCATTTTGGAAACTAGATGCGGTGTTATAGTTTCTAGATCATTAGATATTACTTCTGCTTTAAGATAGTGTAGCGACATCTATGGCGTTACATTGGAATTAAACTAAGAAAGCCTGCATTGCACTATTAGTGTCGTCGTACACGGGCCTGAAAAAACGCTTATTCAAGCTTCTTTTTGAGGCGGCCTTTTTTTGTGGATCGTATGCGGCGTTGCCACCACAAAAAAAAAACGCTTGAAGGCGCTTCAAGCTTCTTCGGCCACATGGTGTAGCGCGCTTGAGCTGTTTTCTGCGGCAGCTTCTACCTACCTTTTTTTTTTCGCCGCCTCTAGCGTTTTTTTAGTGGCGGCGTTTGTTTGCGGCTCGTGAGCGGGGACACTTAGAGTGAGAACGCACACAAACAATCCTAAATTATCCCTGTCCTATTAGGCAGTTATCCAGATCTAACAAAACACCATTCTGGTCGGAGGATCCTCCCTTTTTAACGGAGGTTTGCGGGACTATACCCTCCGTTCTGCATTCCTCTAAACTGGCAACACTTTTCTCCTCATTCAATCGTTTTAATCCTGGCCAGCATGAATAAATATAAGTGTTTGCTAAAAATCCATTGCTCAATGCTCGCACAAACCAGTGCGACGCCAACGCTTTTTAATTAAATTAAAAACTGTTAACAATTGTTTTTATAGCTATCAAACTGTATAGCAATATTAGAACATTTTTTATAATGGCGGTTCGTCACATCGTTATGACATAGCCACTTTATACCCATCTATAGAGGCTTTAACATTCATCAACATAATTTTAGCCAAAAGAAGTCACCTATTGGTAGGTCTCTCCCAAGTGTCACCACAATAACTGTACCTATGTGTCTCGCATCCATCTTATTGACGTGACCCCCACCAGGTCGTTAGTCCACCTTGTTGGAGGCCTTCCAATGCTGCGTCTTACCGTACGCAGTAGCCACTACAGAACTTTTCGGCCCCATCAACCATCAGTTCTAAGAGTAAGCTTGCCGACTGCCGCGTAGCCTTCCAGTAGGGTACTTTAACATGAATTTATATCTATTCCAAAATCAATCGACTGCGTATAACATAAATTTTATGTAAAAGAACCCCAAAACATGCAGAATCAATGACCTGATTTCTTGAAGTAACATCCCAAAAATTGATAACCCCCAAACTTACCCATGGGAAAATTAAAGGAAAAATATTGTCCAGCTATGAAAGGGATTATGGTAAAGCTCTCTACACACGTATACATACATTCTGGTAATAAAGATGAGTGAAGTCAGTTGGAAACGGTCATGGAGGAGGGTTCGCATGTGAGGTTCCTTAGATTGACGTGTTATGAGGGAAGGGATAGATCGAGGTACATAATGAGTAGTACGTCTTTTGTTCCGGTTGTAAAATATACATTCTTGGTCAAAAGGGATGGGACAGCTGCTCTACTTATACAGATGCTAGATAAAATTGAAATAGCGGTCATATTTATGAACGAAAACGAAAATAAAGACATGAAGGAAACAGATTTGCTATGAGCGCGCACTCGTGAAGACTCGAAAGGAATTGGAACTAACTAATTGGAATCCTTGCCTTTAGGCGTCATACATCGGCTCTAGTCATACGCTGCGCGCTGCTACGAAATTAAATAAAAAAATGCCTTCGTGTGTGTTTAGAAAGTTTACCAATTATGATACCAAAGTAAATAAAACACAGGAGATCTCATACCACAAGTGCTGCCGCTGCTGCGCGGAACACATTTATCGGTTGATTTGTGAGTGTTATTACATGTCTGGCATGAAAGTGTCTTAAATTAGGATTTATCGCAATCTTTTTACATTTAGTAATAAAAAACAATGTATTTTTGGATTAGGCATATGCAGAGATTTTTACTTTATTGTAAACTATTTTTCCGCGGCTTAAAGTAGAACTACACTGCGCACACGCGTGCCACGTACGCCGATCAGGGCGCGTCAATCTCCATACATTTTATATGGAAACTAGACTTGTAGAGCTACAGTTGATACACGACACGCGTCGTCACGCGATGTCGTTCTACTACAAATCGAGCGTGTTATACGTGTGCGTCGGTCAAATGTAGTTCTAGCTTTATTTGGTGCCCAGTATAATTCTATGGACTACGCAAGCTTGGGGTGAAAGACGGAATGAGAAATCTATGGCGACATCTATGACGCCACATAAGAACTACGAAGAAATACGAAATCCTGCATCGCGCAATCAAAGTTCTCCGTTCGATTTGAATATATACGACCACCGAGATCAACTAATAGTCGCCGAATAGACTATATAACACCTGTCTGGTCGGAGGATCCTCCCTTTTCAACGGAGGTTTGCGGACTTTACTCTCTGTTCCGCATACCTCCACAAATCGAAAGTTTTCAAATATGGTCAAGTCAAGGATGCAAAGGTAGTATCGTTTAACATCATTGGCACCTGATTTATCTAAGCAACCTATTCGCAATATCTGAATGAACGCTTTATCTAGCTTATAATATTTATCATAATCAAATAACAGATAAAGGAAGAGATTTCTTCTATCGGATCTTAGACCATAATTGTAATATAATGCTCAAAGTCGAATCTATAATGTTAAAGTTTACATTACGCGCGAATGCTTCCAGTGAGGCAACGCCTTTAGATCATTGAATAAAGAAATGTATGGGCAGCATTATATAGTACTAGCTATTGCCCGCGGCTTCACTCGCGTACATAATCCCAGGATAAAAATTATCCTATGTATTATTCAGGGATATGGTCTACTCGTGTACCAAGTTTTATCGAGATCCGTTCAGTAGTTTTTGCGTGAAAGAGTAACAAACATCCATACGTCCATCCATACATCCATCCATACATCCATCCATACATCCATCCTTACATCCATCCATACATCCATCCATACATCCATCCATACATCTATCTATTCATCCATCCATACATCCATCCATACATACAAACTTTCGCATTTATAATATTAGTAGGATTATCTTATAAACTTGAGCTTCATAACTTATAGCATTGGAGGGTTGATGAAGTAGATGGATCTTTACCAAAAGTTCTCCAACGATATCATTATAAATAAGACCTTGTATAAGGTGTCCGATCCCATCTTTTATGCTGTACTTTCATCCCAGATGTTGTAAACTCAAGATAAGAAGGGGAGGAAAGTGGCAAGGGGACGATATTAACACTTAACACAACTTTGTTCTTGTTAGTTTAAAAACTAATTATGCACCCTGTTAATAATGTAGAAGTTTTATAAAAAAAAAAAATTTGTGTATTCTCGAGGTAAGTTCCAAATCTTCTCTGGGTGTAGCTTGCCCCTCAACTTGGCTTGTTTTTATAAGACTTTTAAAGTGAAAAATTATCTAATAGCATCTCTAGCTCTACGGTGAATCGGGAAACTTTTTACTGACTAAAACCACAACTGTGTCCTTCAGTTGCCTTTGCATTCTTAGACAGCGGGTTTTTCAGAAAATTTCACCCGCAAGCCCGTACCTACCATAGCTGGGCGTGGTAGTCGGAGTCAGGGTAGCGGCTGCTGCAGCGTGAGGACGACCATTCCTTTATGCGTGTGGCCGCCTCCTTTGCTAGTAATACTGCAGTGCAGGAACATCCCATGTAAGAAACTTAGCATGTCCAATGAGAACTTGCGTCATGCAGCAGGTGAGGACGCTGTGACGCCTCTCCAGCCACTTTTCAAAGAGGGGACTGACACCATAATGGCGTGCCTATTTTACATGGGGCTGGGATGGTGACGGCCTGAGCAGGGTCCACCATGCCGTCTGCACACAAAAACTTTTTACCGATACAAAAGGAAAGAAAACGTAAAGGTTGCTAATATTTTTTTTATAAAAAATATTTTTTTAGACATACACGTAAGTGATACATAAAAACAAGTTTTAAATGGAAATATTTTTTCATAGCAAGCTCTTATAGCATGGTATAATACTTATATAATTAATACTCGTCAAGGCGAATCATACGAGTCCAAACTCGATGGGGTTCCAACAAGTTCCTATAGCCACTTTCCAGTTCCATCATCAGATCAGCTCCATGTTATAATAATTTTGCATTGTCATCTAATTTACACGTGCGTGCAAAATTACAGGGGTAAATCGGTAACCGGGAAGTGGGTCACATTTTATTTGCAAGATTTTATTACAGACAAACATCGGGACAGGTGAAACTAAATAAAAGATTGTAAAAACTCAAGGTTTAATCTTTTATTTAAGCGTCTAGCGTCAGGCGACTATTTTATAATTGTCAGAAATTTTGCTGAACAGAAATTTTGCTGGACTGAAATTTGGTGCGGTTGTGAGGTACACAATGCTATTGTTTTAAAGCCTTTTTTTATACTTTTTTGTACCTGTATTTTTCTGTATGCTGAATAAACCAGTTTTATTTTTTTATAGTACGAGTATCTCAAAATTGTTTTATTTTTAGTATATTTACGGAATAAAATTAGTGCGAGTCTGGTTTGCTAATAAATGCAAGGCTGTTTTTTGGACGCAAGGGGCTTGGCGCTTTGATTTCTCAAGGGTGAGATTTGTTGCTTGATTAATTCATCTCGCGCTATATCACTGTTAAAAGTTGATGATTTTGTCAAAATGAAACACCATGTTGGTTATAATCTAACGCATATTAACTATTTTTCAGGAAACTAGTTACCAGCGGCTCCGCCACTCATGAAATTACTTCATCATTATCTTTTCAGACTTTAAACCTTTTGGTGGGGCCCATTGTGAGCGATCACGTTTCGGAACCATATATCATCACTGGCAACACGCACTGGTCATAGACTTTCGTCTTGAGACACTGTGGTATGTTGGATGAAAAGATACCGCGTAGCTTCCCGAACGCTGACGAGCCGAGTTGGATTCGACAGTTTACTTCTTTCTCAAAATTAGATCTACCAAACTGGACTGTCTGTCCGAGGGAGACGATATGATGATGATGATGATGATCATCATCATTTCAGCTGAAAGTGTCGCCACAACGATCGGTCTTATGCTTCTTGCATCCACCGCATTCCCGCGACTCTCACCAGGTCTTCAGTCCACGGAGTGGTCGTCACTCTAGAACCATTCGGCCCCATCGACCATCAGTTCTACGAGCAATGTGCCCAGCCCATGATTACTTACTACCTTTCCTCTGTATTTTCTCTTATGCTTTAATAGAAATTGCAGCTTAGCTAAATCTTAATAGAAGCATCTCATATCTGCGTAGAACAGTTAGAAGATACTCGGATCTGCCCTCGGAAGCCAAACAGCAGTAACTCAATTAAATTGATTTTCAAGAAAAACGGGAATTAATAGGTTTTTTTTTTATTTATTTTTTTAAATCTTTATGCTTTTATCTTTTTAGTGATAAGTATATTTTAAAAATAGCAGGAACGTGCTGATTTGCCTGGATGGAATGTTGATAAAAAGTGTCTTAAGACTTTCTCCAGGTCATATAATATAATTAAGTTGAACAGTTTTGTTTATTTGAACGCGCTTATCTCAAAAACTACTGATTCAAATTGAAAAACTGTTTAGCTTTCGATAGCCCATTTATTCAGGAAGACTATAAGCTATTTAACTTTACGCTACGGCTCACGGGAGTGGAGCAATAACGAAAAGCGTGTAGACAGCTAGTCTATGTTAATTTCATTATGGAAAGCGATATGGTGTATTTGATTTATTGTAGAAACATTCTTCGAAACGTAAAAAGAATCATTGAGATTGAGAAAAATTATGCGTGATTAATAACCCCAATAACATGGAATTCGAATAATAATTGGTGAAATAAGGTTGTATTATCAGTGTGTACCTTAAACATCTGCGGTACCCCTTCGAAGCATGCATATGCTTAACAACATCAGGCCAGTATGATACTGGCGTGATGTTGTTACAAAATGGTGTTAACATTAAACATATATGCAATAGCAGCAAGCTCCAATGGTTTGCTAGCACTTATTAAAGTGCGGGGACTTGTGATCGACGAGCAATAGCTAGCTTGCCGTCAAACCGTCCGGTAACCATCCGGACGGAGCCCAAGACATCGACGGCGCGTATTGTTCCACGCACGCCTCAAAAAGTTGTCAGCAAACCGGAGATGTCATTGGATGATTTTCCCACCACAAAAAAAAAAAACATTTATTAAAGTTTCCCGTGGTCTCCTCATAAAAAAAAAAAAACACATTCGAACCTTGAGAAACACGAGCTTTTTTTTTTAATTCGATTGAAAAAACCAAATTTTCGAAAATTTTGAGATAGCTACTTTCATTTCTGAGGGCTGTACTTACTATGTTTAACATTCGTAAATCTTACTTAATCGGATTATTTACACTGACTGCCTGCTTATACGGGTTTGATGCTACTGTTATGAGTTTACACATTAACTTGCGTCTACGACAGAAACAGAGCTACTTACAAACATCTCGTACATAAATTTTACCTATTTGTTTCCCTAAACGGTAGTCAGAGAGTATAACTTCACTAAGGAAGTAATGAAGCAAGTCTTTTGCCATCAATCCGGCACGAATTCCTAAAAAAACTTCACACGTTCTGGGTGAAGCGAGAGGGAGTGCCAGTCTTTTACTGAGTAACTGAAGGAGTATTGGTCAGTTTTAACCTGATCTTCATTGCTATCAGAATCTCTTAACGCGATCCATTTTACGACCCAAATTGAATATAAAATATAGATCCATCCCTTTTTCTCGCTCGCTTGACTGACATTTGAAGACGTCATTGTAAGGTCCCTGTGTTCCTTCAGTTCCCTTTTGCGTTCTAGGGCCACAGTGACTCATCGGAACAGCCTCGCAGCAGAAAATCATCATTTTACTGACTAAAATCCACTGCTAGTTTCTCCGTTGCCCTGTATTCCAGGCGTTTGGCCTCAGAAGGCTTCAACCCTGCTAAACCCCTCCGTTTTGCTGACATCTTTTTGAGGAGGTGCAGGAACCTTCCGAACTTACATGTGCGGTAAGAACCTGTCATGAGAAAGGTAAGGACGCCGTGAGGTCTTTCCAGCCACTCTTCACAGAAAGGACTAACTGCCATAATTATGGCGTGCCCAACCCGGCTGTATCTTTCAGTTGCTGCGATCCAGGGTAACTTTTTCCAACAATTCTCGCGATCTATGCAGTCTCTCTCTCTCTTCTTCTAAAACGAAAATGTCAGAATCATGAAGAAATTTTTCTGATGTTCACGCAACCAAAACATTTAGAAAAAGCTAGTTAGATTCTACGCATATTAGAGCTACAATTTAGAACATAGTATTACGAATGATATTCTTCAGTGAGTTCCCTGGATATGTGAGGAATAAACAGCGGTCTACAAAGGCATGAACGATGCGCGGTGGTTTATTGTTTGTCGTATCAGCGGCAACAGCTGGGCTGCGGGTTTAGTGAGAGGAGGAGGCGGAAGCGAGCGCGGATTGAGGCCTTTTTTGTTTTCGAGGGGAAACTTTCAAAAGGCGCCTTTGGACGGACTTTGGGGAGAAGACCGGGAAGTATGGGATTATTACCTCACTAAAACCACCTCAGTAATCATCATTAAAACGTAGAAGGGACCTCTTACCTCTCAAAAAACCATTCGTAATGAGGTGAAGATGCAATGAGTTTAAATATGTGCAGCAGAACTTAAAGAGGATAGTCATGATCTGGAACGCAAAAAGTAACCGAGGAAAGATCGGTGAATTTTAGTCAGTAAAAGTCTGACACGCATTCTCGCTCCACCCAGAGCAGAAGAAGTTATGTGTTGTATTATTGATAGGCGCGTGTTTGACCACCATCTCACCTGCGCGAAAGCGATGATGTGGCCGAAGATAGAGCACGCTATCAGAAAAGGGAATTCCACTCCTTAGCTGTACACACAATAGAATAAACCAATATATAAAATACAATATTCCTGGGCAAAATTCATTACCTCAATTGAATTTTGGAGATTGATTTAAGGAACGGTTGTTATTTATACAAACTTAGTTTCAGTAAATGTGAAACCCAAAACACGAGTCAAGTATTTTTATGTAAAGAATCTATTTACATTTCACAACAATATTATGAAAAATCACAAAGTTATAGGCTTGTTATGTTAGCATAAATACATAGTCACCGGGCCTTCCGCGACTGAGGGGTTGTTTTGCACTTGCACCCAGCTGTTTGATGGCATCTCATGCCCACTATGACCTGTGTTGTACTTACTGTCGGTGGTGTCCAACTTGTGACTATTTTTAAATATTTTTGGGAAAAAATATAACATGGCGTAATTGAATCCATTTAATTACTAATTCTGAACAAACTATATTCAGGTTTCGCATAAAGCTCCAGAGAAAGAAACCTCTTAACAATACCAGCCGTATCCAGGAATACCGCTTTCTGAATCAAGCCCTCGATCCAGCCGCAAACGCGAGCCTCCGAAGGTGTTGCTCCAGGCTGTTGGCTATTAATCCATTGGCTGTCACGACTATCGGTACAATGATCACCGAGTCCACTTCCCACTTGCAGACATACCCGTTCGGACCGACTCCAAGCCGTCGACGGCACGTATTGTTCCACGTGCGCCTCAAGGAGTTGCCAGCGACCCTAGGGGTCCAGTGGGATTGTAAACTACTGGGGCTATGGATAATGCAAAAGAAATCCCCGTCCCTGGAATAATGGCAAAGAGTGGGTTTTTAGTCAGTAAAAGTCTGACTCGCCCTCTTACTCCGCCCAAAGGTGGGAGAGGTCATTGAAATGATTCACAAAAAAGTCAATATATTTGATTTTTATAACGGATTAATTTAAAAAAATCACACCCATATCCACTATACCACTTCCCTTACTCAAGCTGTTTGAGTGTTAACGTCCCGAATACGAACTGAATGCACTTTTGTTCTTTTGAAATTGACTGCACAGATAATATTGTGCTGGAGTGACGCTGCTGGGCTGTTTAATGGACCATTGTTTGCGTTAAAGAAACTGGATTATGTAGCATTTGTTGATGGAATTGTCTTTGATGGCTTAACTGTTGTATTTATGTGTTACTATTAGGTGATAATCTCAATTAATGAAAAAATATGGGTGATCTATACAAATTTAATGTATTCTCGGAAGAAGCGTACTTCCCCTTCCGAAATTGCCTACACTTAGGTGTATCAACGAATAACTCAATCGTGACATCATTTCTAAATAATTTTTTTTAAATCTATTTTAGTACCTACTCGCCACTCCACGAGTCGTGTAAAAGTGAACAATTGCTTTCAGAAGTGGATATATGGCCTTAGTACGCTCCTGCTTGGCCTGCATAATATAGCATATCATAATCAGCCTTTTAATGCCAGCGACCAATAGAACGAAGTATTCGGGGTCAAAAGAACGGATCGCATAAGAAACAGTACTACTTCATTCTAAAACACAAATTGCACAAGGCAACTTATAGTCGCCTAACTAAAATGGAATAAGATTGGAAGTCTATTCTATTCTATTCTATTCTATTTTATTCTATTCTAATCTATTCTATTCTATTCTATTCTATTCTATTCTATTCTATTCTATTCTATTCTATTCTATTCTATTCTATTCTATTCTATTCTATTCTATTCTATTCTATTCTATTCTATTCTATTCTATTCTATTCTATTCTATTCTATTCTATTCTATTCTATTCTATTCTATTCTATTCTATTCTATTCTATTCTATTCTATTCTATTCTATTCTATTCTATTCTATTCTATTCTATTCTATTCTATTCTATTCTATTCTATTCTATTCTATTCTATTCTATTCTATTCTATTCTATTCTATTCTATTCTATTCTATTCTATTCTATTCTATTCTATCTTATGTTCTAGATTTCCACACAATGTTTTCTTTCACGTTTTGAGAGCAGTGGTAATGAAATAAATTACACAAAGTAATGCGCCTGGCTGGGTTTGTAACCTTGAGTTACAACTCGTAAGTCGGGGCTGTTACCACTCGGTCACCACTGCTCCAAATCCTGCTTGGCCTGGTATGTAATAAATACAACTTTACACTTTTAAACTATTTGCAATTTCTAAATCAATGCCTAAGTAAAGACATCTGTTTATCTACCGTTTAAAAATCCGGTAGCCTTCAGATCAGATCCTGTCTCCGCTTAACCGAAAGTGTTAATAAGTATAAATTGTAAACACATTAGCTACAGATTTCTCTGATAATCTTTAGCTGTGGCTAACGACCTACTCCATTAACGCTTACAGATGGTACAAGCTATAAGATTTGGAAGTGTTTAATGAAAAAACGCTGTCTCAAACATCGTCTAACAAAAGTGTACTCGTTTCATCAATCCATTACATGATCCTGGACCTAACTAATGGTGAAATTTTTCGTTGAAGTCTTTCGGCTAGCTAGCATTATTACTTTGCAAAAGGAGGCGACCGCCTGCCATCTCTCCTTATTTCAGATCTTCGGGTGGTTCACATAATGGTGACCCAGGCGTTTCTTCCGCCTAAAACCGATTTAGGAAACTCAAACTTACTCTGTCCGGTGTGAACCTGTGTGATGTGGAAGGTGAGGACGCCGTTACGTGTCTCCAACTACTCTTCAAAGAGGGAACCACCCAGGCTAAACCAGCTCTCCTACAAGGTGGACCGGTAACCTGATGAGGGTTGCGGGAATTTAATGGATGCATGACGCACTAGACTGGTCAGTATAATGACACTTGAGGTAGGCCTATGTCCAACAACAGTGGACGTCTTTTGGCTGAAATGATGAATCGAGCAATGCAATCACAGGCGTCCTCTCTATGAAAAGCAATGGGTCGTAATACACTTCACGGGCCCAGTGCTAGTTGCCTGTCCCGTATTTTCGGTTCTAGGTCAAGCCGGTTTCCACATGTTGTTGTTCTCCACTGTTTTGAGAGTAGTAGGATTAATTTACTTTACACAATAAAAGCTTTTCCCATAAAAAAATAATTTTGGCTTTGCTTCTTCGTTCATTGACACCGAATTCCTAAACTAAACAGACTAACGATAGCAACATCTCGGAAGATTTTCTGTCATTTAATAAATAGTTCTATGGTCTATCCGAAGTGCTTCATCTGATTTATGTAGGACTATTTCGCTAAAATACGAAGAGTATTTCAAATATTAAAATAAATAAAATATTAATAAGTTATTTGATTTGAAACCCAACTTCTTCTCTAGAAGTCGTTTAAGAAACAGGAAAAAAATAGGCAGATCATCAGTTCATCTACAAAATGATTCTTCTTCTTCCTGCCCTTATCCCATATTACTTGGGGTCAGCGCAAAACGTTTTTTTTCTTCCATTCAGTCCTGTCACCCGTCAAACTATCACTAACTCCCTTTTCTTTCATATTACTCTTCACAAAATCCATCCATCTTTTCTTCGGCCTTCCTCTCTCTCTCCACCCATCTACACGTATATTCAGAACTCTTTTATTAATATGCGCTTCATCCCTCCTCTTCACATGACCATACCAAGACCCCTTACCTTTCAACTTTTCAGTCACTGGAAACACATTCAAAATTCCTCTAATATCTACAAAATAATTCTTTGGATAAAAAGTATAATTATTACAAACTTTCAGGGATAACCGGGTGTTATTTATTCATGACAAGCTATCAATAATTCAGTAAGTGCCGAAAGTGGTTTAGGATTTTGTCAGATCCGTAACGGAGTCTAGGGATTCCTTTGACGGAGTCTAATTAATCTGGAACAGCTTTGAGCTAAATCTAGACTCCAAAATTTTAATCAATTCTGCTAACAGACCATATTTTACAGATTTGTAACTTTATAATGTTATACAACACTTTTCCTAATTGGTTAGAGTAACTCTTTGCGTTTTGTGTTCATCGCCGATGACTTGTCTACCTACAAAATAAGAGTAAACTCTCTCACTCACTTCTCATCTCATCTCTCATCTCATTCTCATTTCATCTTTTTCTGGTTCTATTCTCAGTACCTAATGTCAATGGAAATTTGTATTATCCTATTTTATAAGTGAGGACTTGTTATTGGCTGCCAGTCTTATTGTTTCTTACCTGTTTTTTTTCCTCCATATCATTTAAGCAAGTAAAAGAGTAATCAAGCATTTTACTCACTCCAAGAGTGATTAGGAATTTTGCTCACTCCATTGTAGACCTCATCTATCTCTCTCTCGATTAAGAGATCAAAATCAAGAGTGCGTTCAACAGGAATATAAAAAGCAAAAAAATAAAAATTATATTCTGGAATGAACATCCAAAATGTATAATTTTGTCTAGTAATTGTTTATATCCAAAAGCGTCTTTATTTAAAGTGAGGATTATAGAAGTTTGTAGTCACGTTTTTTGAGCAAGCATAAAACAGTTGACGCAATTTGCTTTTTGTGTGTAAATTAGGCGACTTAGGAACTCAAACAATAAGTTTGTATGTTTGACGTTCCTTTTTTCAGTTGTAAAATCATTTAATGACTTTTGTCACTCTAAAGTGGATCCAGAGGGCGTTTCAAACTTAAATTGACAAAAACTCACCTGTGCTCTTCAGTTAATCTTTGCGTTTTAGAGCCACGTGAGCTCTGTCGAGAATTCCTGAGGTTGGCGACACTCTTTTTTATTTTTTTTTGTGGGACAATAAACAGCTGCAATTGAAAAAAAAAAAACAAAACAAAAGAGTTTACAGTATTATAGCCCAGTGCATCATCCACATATTGACACATAAGATTGCATCATCGTCATCATCATTTCAGCCGATAGATGTCCACTGTTGAACAAAGTTATCCCCCAAGTGTCGCCACAATTAACGATGAACGATTCCCGCAACATTAACCTGGACATCGGTCTACCTTGTAGGAGGCCTTCCAAAGTTGCGTTTTTTGGTACGCGATTGCCACCCCAGAACTTTCCAACTCCAACGGCCATATTTTTTTAAGATTGCATCTTAGTCTAATTGAAATAAATTAATGGACTTTCAAACCGATTTTCAAACCTGTATTCAAATGAAAAAGACTTTCTAAAAGAAATAAAGAGGTACAAGTTGGTAACGCTGGGCCTTTACAAGAGAAAAAAAGGGGGGAGTAGGAGAATACCGTAAATACTCGTAACGGAACCGGATGCGAGCCGTCCCAAGGCTTCCCTTCCGGCGGTGGCGCAAAAAATGAAAGTGCAGTTCCTAGTGAACAATGTTTAAGTGGATGAATTATTTTAGTAAAGGATCTTTTACAAGGAACTGTTGTAAATAAATTGAAGGAGAATCGTGAGGAAGTTGGTCGTGAACTGATAAATTAGGTATGCAAAGATTTTTCATAAAAGTTTGCTTTCAGCTCATTTTTATTGATGCTTTTTATATTACACTAGCTTTTGCCCGCGGCTTCGCTCGCGTTAAATTTGGGGTAACACGGTTCTCCTGAGAAGTGGGGGGTTAGAAAGAGACAAAAGTAATTCTCCATCTCTTCAACTATCTCCAAACTATGTAATTCTCCATCTCTTCAACTATCTCCACATAAAAAATCAGGTCAATTCGTCACTCCGTTTTGCCGTGAAAGACGGGCAAACAGACACACACACTTTCCGATTTATAATATTAGTATGGCCTAGCTGACACGGACACATAGATGTGCCGTTGCCGGCAATCTGGGAATATTGCTGCCAATATTGTCACCAATATTCATACATCGGGCAATATTCCCACTTCACGGCTATATTGCCGGCAAAGGCACATCTCTACACGGACAATGCCATTTATTTTATTGGGTCACCATTATCACCTAATAGTAGTGATAACGTGAGGAATCACAGGACAGAATTTAAGAACAAAAAACCTTTTGCTCCGACCTCACGTAATATGGGATAAGGGCAGGAAGAAGAAGAATAAGTTATCACCTAGAGGAAGGATGGAGAACCTATGACCCGCATGACAGTGGTGGCAAAAGTAAATATAATTCAGGCATGTCAGCGTAAGATGAACAGTACAGTGATGTATATATCTTTGAAACTAATTAATAAACTCAAAAATTACTGGACCCATTTAAAGAATTCTTTTATCTGCTACTTTTTCACTAGATCGAAACGCAGGTGAAGCTGCTGAAAGAAACTAGAATATAATTTTATATAATTGAAGAGTTAATTTGTTTAAATGCTCTAGTGTTAGAAACTATAGTTGTTTAAACATTTATTGACGAAAACTATAGGCAGTGGTGGCCGAGTGGTTACGGCCCCGGCTCACGAGTTGTAGGTCGCGGGTTCAAACCCAGCCAGGCGCACTACTTTGTGTAATTTATTTCATCACCACTGCTCTCAAAATGGTGAAGGAAAACATCGTGAGGAAACCGACATATCCTAGAACCACAAAATTCAAAGACACGTAATATTCACCAAACCGCACTGGGCCCGCGTGGTGGATTACGGCCTATTCCCTCTCCTAGAGAGAGGAGGCCTAATTCCCAGCAGTGGGAACATTATAAGGCCGACTATGCTATGCTATAGGCTAGTTAACATCACGTTCAAGGGAGGAAAGCAATAACAATGAAGTGAAACCGCGGGGGACAGTCAGTATTTAATAGGTAATAATATATCTATATATATAAAAATCAATGCCACTTTTCGTTATTATTTTATAACCCAAGAACGGGCTCACCTATCCAAACCAAATTTTTCGGCTTTGTTCGGACTATTTAGTAGATGGTTTATGTGAAGTTTGGTAGGGTAGATTAGGGTATAGTAGAGTAGAGTAGGGTAGAGAAGGGTACATCAGGGTATAGTAGGGTAGAGTAGGGTATAATAGGGTAGAGTAGGGAAGAGCGGGAGCAAAGCCGTGCGGGCAAAAGCTAGTTCAGTATATTACACAGTCGAATCACTTTTGCACTTTCGCATATTAAAGGAACCAAGTTCCTTTCCGCTAGTAAATCAACGAAGAATCTAAGTTCAACAGAAAGTTTTAATAAGTTACGCGAATTGCTTACTTCAGACAGAAAAAACTTGGTGATTTGTTAACAGCGTAGCTGAACAGAGACAAGAGACGGGAGAAAAATTTAGAGACAGTGACAGGTGAAGTGAGAGACAGAGACAGAATGATATCATAAGAGATTTTTAATGGCAAACTCAATATCAAAGCATTTATTTCATTAACCAGTTTATATTCTACTAAAGACATACAGAAAATATAAAGCTTATAATGAAAATATTTTTTTCATAGCAAGCTTCCATAGCTCGGTGTACCTATATAATTAATACTCGTCAAGACGAATCATACGAGCCCAAACTCGACGGGATTGTGTCGTTTAATTACCAAGTTTCTATAGCCACCTTCCAGTTCCATCATCAGATCAACTCTATGTCATAATAATTTTGCATTGTCATCTGATTTACAAAGGCATGCAAAATTACAGCTCAATCTATAACCGAGAAGTGGGTCAAATTTAATTTACAAGATTTGATGACAGACAAACATCGGGACAGGTAAAACTCATCATCATTTCAGCCGAAAGACGTCCACTGTTGGACATAGGCCTTCCCCTAGTGCCACCATAATGAACGGTCCTATGCGTCTCGTGAAACTAAATAAAAGCTTGTAATAACAAAGTGTGTAATTTTGTCTATATGGATGCCAGAGTGTTGCATGTTTCGTCATGTATACCTAGTATAGGCTAGGTGCCATAAAAGATGTAATTAGTCCGTCTTTTAGATTATTCAAAAATGAGGCACACGTATTTTTTTATTTGTAAATAAACCAAAAATTACAAAGATATAGCCTATTAAAGTTTCGTGTGACTTCACGCCGTACTGCATTTTTTCGCACCGGGTGATGTCACACGCAACTTTCATGGGCTATATCTTTGTTATTTTTTATTTAATCGAAAAAATAAAAAATACGTGTCCAATATTTTTTTATAATCTAAAATACGGACTAAATAAAATGTAGTTATTTTGACCCTGGAAACTACCCTATTAAAGATTTGTGCAGGAACAAAAGGACCACTCGTGCGCAATCGACCTTTGAATGTAGACAAACGTCTGATAAAACTTATTGTCGTCATCAAGACATCGGCTATTGGACGTAGGCCTCCCCAAGTGTCGCCACAATGGATTCTTCTCGCATCAATCAGATTCCCGCAACAATTACCAAGGCATAGGTTTACCTTGTAGGAGGCTTCCTAACGCTGCAACTTCCGGTAAGCGATCGCCACTTCAGAACCTATCAGCCCCAACGGCTATCTGTTCTGCGAGCAATGTGCCCTGCCCATTGCCACTTAAGTTTGGCGATTCTTCGTGCTATGTCGGTAAACTGGGTTCTCCCACATTCCTGATTTGATTACGTAAGCAAAGTCTAAGCATGCCCCTTTCTATTACCCTTTGGGTGATTTTAAACCTACTGATGAGGCCCAGCTGTGACCGACTACGTTTTAATAATAATAATAATAATAATAATCTATTTATTTCAGAATAAACTTCCATAATAAATTTGTTAGTATCATAATAACTTACAAAACTATGTTAGTAAACAAAAAAACTTAACAACTATGTTAGTAGACACTATTTACTGGAGCATGTAGTTGGCTTAAATACCAAATTATTGAACAATCCAGTTTATTGGCGATGACAGTCAGGTGGCCGTTGGTACTGGCACGCACCCTGCGCAACAAGGATGCTGCTCGCTTGCGCCTGACCGCAGCGAAGCCGTCCGTCTGGGCATCCGCGAACATCCCTGAGGCACTACAGAAGCGTGGCAGCCCCAACAGCATCCTGAATGCATTGTTGTACTGGACGCGAAGAGTATTGACGGCTTTTAGCGTGAAACTAGTCCAAAGGGTACACGTGTAAAATACTTGACAGTATGCTCTAAAAAGGGTGATTTTAACTGAACTTGTGCAGCGTGAGAACCTCCGTTTTGGAGCCATATGTCATCACTGGTAACACGCACTGTTCATAGACTTTCGTCTCTATATACTTTGATATGTTGGATGAAAAAATACCGCGCAGCTTCCCGAACAGTGTCCAGCCGTGTCTGATTCGACCGTTGACCTCTTTTCTCGAAATTAGATCTACCCAACTAGACTGTCTGTCCAAGGAAAACTAAGTGTTCAAGCAAGTAAATCGTTTGTCATTTCGGTGGACAAATGCTATTATAACTTAAATGACTTTTTTATGACAAGAACGATCTAGAAAGAAAATATAAGTGACATTTACACATATCTAATTGTGACAAGTAAAAATACCAAAATAATATTTTGTTCAATGCAATGAATGCTGTAGGTTTTTTTTTATAACTTATAATAATTTAAATGACGTATACTATCTAATGTTTGTATACCAATCACTGGTGAAACATGTAGAACTTATTACTGTATTCAACATCCTCATTACCATGTTTCTGGCAAATAAAGTACTATACATTTTTTTGGGTGAGTAAAAATCTTCCAAATGACATCCCTGCCCTCGGGCGGAGCGGGACATAGTGTCAGACTCTTACTGACTAAAAACCCACCCCGTTCCTTCGTGCCTTTCATACCGGGGCTGAGCTACTTTTCGGAGCTAACCCTGGCCCCAGTAGGCTTCCACCCAGCTGGGCCTCTGCTGTTGATAACAACTCCTTCAGGCGCGCGGGAACAGTGTGCAAGTACTTTAACATTGACTTTTGATTTGATAACCATAATCATAATAATCATAATCATAATCATAATCATAATCCTTTATTTGTTAGAACATGGTAGGTATGTACATTACATGGTCTTAGGTTTAAACACTCAGTCTCGTCACGTTCTTCCACATGGGCGTACAAATATAAAAATTTATTTATTTAGTTACATTAAATAGTGATAGTTAATATAATTGAAATTAGAGATGTCAAATAAAATCATATAAATAATCATTGAATTAATATGTCAAAGTGTCATTTAAGTAGTCATTTAAATTATAGTAACATTTATCAAACAAAAATTCTTTAATTTTTTTCTTAAACCCGGTCAAGTCCAACTCTCTAATGGGTTTTGGAATTTTATTATAAATTTGCGGGGCTCTGCAAAATATGCTTTTTCGCATAAGAGCGGTTTTGGCTCTGCGTCCTCGTAGAATGTCATATCGCCTATTACGTTGGACTGTATCAGAAAGGTAAGGAAATAAATGTGGATTGGATCTTACAAATAAGGCAGTCTCATATATATACAAAGCTGGCAGTGTCAGAATTTTATGTTTCCTGAAATATGGCACACAACTGTCCGTCACTTGAAGTCCAAACATAGCTCTTATACAACGCAACCTTAAGATACTAGTATGTTTTGATGATCCAGGACACTGAATAATCACGTGAGATAAAATAATAAAACGAACTAACTCATAACATAGACCAACCTCTCAATTGAGGAGTCAGGGACGAAAGCAGGGTTGCGGGGTTGTTTGAGAGAGTAACCACGGCCCTGAAATGCAAAGGGCAACTGAAAGAACACAGGTGGGTTTAATACAGTTCAAGTGGCACTCCTTGCTCATCCTAGAACGGCAGGAGCAATGTGATGAATACCTACTTCAAGTGATAATCTTTTTTGGGTTTTTAATATTAGATGTGATATCAGGAATCAGGATTATGTCGGTAGTGTTTGTGAATTTCATATATTTTAGACTTCTTTGGTAGTTGTTAACACTGAATATGATTTAAAATCGTGTCATCATATTGTTTTGAGCCTTTTGATTGGGCCATATAATACTTCTAATCTGGTATCTATTGTGTTTCTGCGGACTCTGGTGGAAAATCATATTATAATAGATTATTATTTTTTGATGATAAGGGGCTATGCATCTCCGTAGTGTAGGGGATATAGTCACTGCGACCTAAAAGATCTATTGTGACTCGCCACCTTGTTAGAGTAATTCTTTTAGCCGGGAGGCTTCCAGAAAGTCTAGAATACTCCTAGCTTTAAGAGTTTTAATCTCATCCGGGCGAATAATGTGTCGGCCCAGATGGATACTCCGTTTGTGGATAAGAGGCCTGCATTCACACAAAAGGTGCTTAGGCGTCTCCCTCTCCTGATTACAGTACCGGCAAACATCAGTGTCACTCAGTTTCATGTGAAATTGGTGCCTGTTTAATTTGCAGTGGCCGGTATAATAGATATAAACCTCATTTTTTCCTGCTCTTTCTTTAAAAAAAAACACTACATCGCCGTCAGTGTGCTATAAAGTAGATGTTGCAGAATAATTATCACGACAAATAGCAGAGTCGCCTCAAAACCTTCTATCCTTTACTTGGTATTATGTTTACCCAAATATTTATCATACAGAAATATATATTTTAAGTATGTTTACTTTAACACATACTTATATTCTTTTTTTTTAACGTACAAGTAATTTATTGTTTTCTTTTCTCTAAAATAAGTTTTGCATTGATTTTTTTTTCACAGTCAAGCACAGGGCTGGACTGTGTATTTCAGAGCTTTAGAGATTGTTTTTTTTTTTTTCACAACTACCACACAACGTCACTTAGTCCCAAGCTAAGCAGAGCTTGTGTTATGGGTACTAGACAACTGATAAACATACTTATATATTTCTAAATACATACATATTATACCTAGATAAATTACACCCAGACACAGAACAAATGACCATGAGAGCTTTAGAGATACATCCATCAGGAAAGTTATATAATATTCTATAATCATGGTCTGAAATTAAAAAAATTGTAATATAAACACTTTCGTATCCAAATGCTTTCAGCACTGTTTTTTATTTTATACACCTCTCATATAATCTCTTCCTTGATTGGCTACCAGAGCCTAAGATATTAAGTCTACCCATTTACATTGTATTGCATAAAGCTATAGTAAATAAATAAATACATAACTGAAACTTACCCAAAGACAAACCACACCCACAGTTATGTATTTAGCCCGCTACTAAATCAAGTACTGAACATAAATTTTGTAACTTAGATCATAGAACTGGCGTAGCAGTCGCTAACGAGTTTCCAGTTGGACAGAGATGAACACAATTGTGCACTCATTACGCATGTTGCTGAAGGGGCTAGGCTGGTGCCTGCTGTAATTTGGGAATAATAATTATAGGGAATTTGAGATAAGGTTACAAGGTGGACCGATGACCTGGTCAGGGTCGCAGGAATCCGATGAATGCGTGACGCACAGTACCGGTCGTTGTGGCGACGCTTGGGGGACGTCTATGTCCAACAGTGAACGTCTTTCGGCTTCTATGATGATGATGATTTATAGGGAACTAGCTGCTCCCAGCGGCGTCGCCCGCGTGATAGCAGAAAATTATCCCAAGGGAATATACTTCCGGGATAAAAAGTATTATATGTCCTATTCCAGGACATGGTCTATCCGTGTACCAAGTTTCATCAAAATCGGTTTTGCCATTTAGGCGTGAAGACGTAACAAACAAACTCACTTTGACTGGCCTGTTGGTCTAGTGGTTAGTGGCCCTGACTGCTATGCCGGAGGTCGTGGGTTTGATTCCCACCCAGGACAAATGTTTATGTGATGAGCATGATCATTTGTTCTGTGTCTGGGTGTAATTTATCTATATTATGTATGTATTTAGAAATATATATGTATGTTTATCAGTTGTCTAGTACCCATAACACAAGCTCTGCTTAGCTTGGGACTAGACGGCGTTGTGTGATAGTTGTGGAATATTATTATTTATTTATTTATTTCGCTTTTATAATATTAGTAAGGATAAGGATATTCATGAAAAAAGAAAATAAACCAGTTTATGGTGATGGTTTATGGGCAGGGCACGTTGCTCGCAGAACAGATGGCCATTGGGGCCGAAAGGTTATGGAGTGGCGACCGCGTACTGGAAGACACAGCGCTGGAAGGCCTCCTTTAAGATGGACCGATGACCTGGTGAAGGTTCCGGGAATCCGATGGATGCGGGACGCACAGGATCAATCATTGTGGCGACACTTGGAGGAGGCCTATATCCAACAGTGGGCGTCTGTCGGCTGAAATGATGACAATAAACCAGTTTATGTCTATGTCCAGGACATGTTGCTAGGGATGACATAAATGGCTCTGAAAATTGCTATTAGGTTTTTCTATTAAGATTTATTCTGAAGCAGCCCAGAGTTTGAAAGTCAGTTTTGTGATACCCCTTTGGAGGTATGCGGAACAGAGAGTAAAGTCCCACATACGTCCTTTAATTTAAAAGGGAGCTTTAATTCAAAAGGGAGGTTTTTCCAACCAGACGGGTGTTATGTCTGGTGGGCAACTGCCCGATAGATGATTTCGGGCTGTTCTATATGTTCAAATCGCGCGGAGAATTTTAATTGCGTGATGCAAGATTAGTTCATGACGCCATAGATGTCGCTACACACCCCCGTGCCTTGAAAAGCACGTAAAGCCGTTGGTCCTGCGCCTGATGTCTCTCTGGTCATGTCGGATTGTCATCCCATCACCATGATGTTGACAAGATAAATTATAGTACTACTAGCTGCTCCCAGCGGCTTCGCCCGCGTGATAGCAGAAAATTATCCTAAGGGAATATACTTCCGGGATAAAAAGTATCTTATATCCTATTTCAGGACTATCCGTGTACCAAGTTTCATCAAAATCGGTTTTGCTATTTAGGCGTGAAGACGAAACAAAGAAACAAACAAACTCACTTTCGCTTTATAATATTAGTAAGGATGGTATGAAAAATAATAAGTATACTTATCATTGTCCGGTCAATGGGTTCAATTTCACCGTGACATTGATGCATAATTAAAAAAGTACTAACATATTAAATCAAAACAAATCCCTTTAAATTTTATTAATATTTATTCATGTCTAACACAATTTGCCAGACACAAATAACAGAACAAAACTCAATTCATAAAAAATAAAATTTCTTTCATAATCCTTAAACAAACTCAATTTTTATATCGCATCAAATAACAAACTTAACTTTTTGACTAAAAAACTAATATTTACGAGAAAAAAAAAAGAAGAAAATTGGAAAGAGCGCAATAAATTATGAAAGTCGTAATCGCTTGGTGAATTATCAGGGAAAATATAATCAGATACAAAGGGTAGCAGCCCTGGTTTATTTATGATACAATTTAGCACATAACTCAGGCTGAAAACAAACTGTTTATCTAACTACAATCGCTCAGTCTTCCGGCTCTACGCCACTACGTCGCTACGAGCCAACTGGGGCTACGAAAACCGCTACGGAATTTGCTACGAGTTTTCGTAGCAAATTTTAAAATTGCTGAGAAATAATTGGCATTTTTTGTTTCAAGTGCATTTCAATCCGTTTCTGATGTGTTACGTAGTAATAACTTAGTCCCACTAAGGGAAATAAATGAACTCATTTTGTTAAGGTAGGAAATCGAATAACTTTTCCCGCTCAAAGTGTAACAAGGAGTGTTAAATTTATCAGAGACTAAAACTAATCAGTATTCCTTTAATTGGCTTTTGCATTACAGGGCCTTAAATAATACCACAGCTTTTGATCTTTGCTGTTTTTTTTTTAAGTAAATAATTATCACAGTAATATTCAAAAAATTACTAAAAAAAACTCTGTAAGTCCTAGTCAAACTCGCGCTTAGCCAAACTTACCTATGTGAATAGTTCAATTTCGGAATGGAATATTTTTCGAACCGCAAAAAAAAATTGTGATAAAACAACCAATTTACAGTTTTCGATTTATTCCTTTAATTGACTATAAGACCTTGCTTTATGTCAAATTTCAGAATTTTGATTTCCTCGAGAGCGTCAAAATGTACGTTTTTTGCCACATAACCAAAGTATCTTTTTTATTCGTTAACTTGTAAGTTTGATTTTTTTACAGCTTCAAAAATCCACAGACTGTTTTAATTTCAACTCGATACCTTCACGCATTCTCAAAATAAACGGTCTTGACAGACAGATAGACAGGAGGACGGATGGACAACAAATTGATCATGTAAAGGTTCTGCTGTTCCCTTTTGATAAATGATAATGATAAATGATATTTATCATTATCATATATATTATTTTGCAAATAGGCTTTTTAAAAACACTTCTACAAAACCGAACCGAAGAAAAGTTTTCAGGTTTTCTTTTGAGGTAAGGAATCCTAAAAAAGTAGCAACCCTTTCGTTTTCTCTAGACACCATCGCTGCCTCTCGGGCCCAAAAAAGCGGTTACAGCGCACCATCCTACTACAGCGGTACAATTTGAGCGGAATTAAGATACAATTTATTCCCAAGTCATTGTTATGAGGATATCTTGTACACTTATCTGGTAAACGAGAGATGCTGTGACGTCATCAATGTAGCCGGACTAACTTTAACACAAAGATATATTTATACTAGTTTGTGCACACGGCTTTACCTGCGTGGTGGCTATAGAGCGAAAGAAAAAACGTTTAATAATTTCTCACACAATCTTTTAAATTAAAAATAGGTACATAATGGAAAAAGTCGGTAAATTATTTAAATCTGTGCAAGGCCAAAAAAGTACTAAACTCAGTATAATTATGCTGAGATGTTTAAAAGGATAAATTAACGTAAAACGTCTGGTATTCTTTTAAATTTAAATTAAACGAGGACGTTAAATAAACTATTAAAAATAAGTTTATTGTATTTGTTTAATTATTGTTGTGTTTATTGTGTTTTTTTTTAATTTTTTTTTGTTTATTGTTTTTTTTTTTAGTTTATTCTTATGAATAAGTTCATAAGTTTCTTTCCTTCTTAATAAAATAATAGAAAAATTCATGTTTATATGTTTAATGTAAATTAAAAATAATAATATTATAAAACAGAAACATCATTTTGTCAAAACCATAAACAAACGAGGTTACTAATTAATGTATCATATCTTCCTCCTCTCTTTGTAGAGCAGGCAGTGGCGATTCTGTGATAATGGTCTCGACTTACGAGTTGAAGGTACCCGGCCAGGCGCCTTACTTTGTGTAATTCATTTCATTTCAATTCATTTCATCACCACTGCTTTATAAATGGTGTTAGAAATCATAAACCCTTGGTTTTTTACTTTTATATTATGCATGTATTACCTCAGAAATTTTGAGCGAGAGGAAATGGGGCGCGGTGTTATCTTTCTGCGAAGCAGTAGTGCTAGCGATGGAGGTGGCTGCAAGAGTGAGAGAATATACATCCACACGCCAAAGTCGCCTATAGGAGACGCCCTTCACCGAATCGCAGAATGATCTCGGACACCATAGGCGTGGGTTTGCGGAGGGCTAGCAAAATGTAGCTCACCGTCTACTCCTCTTATAAGGACCGAGATCATGTCACCGACGGCGCGTATTGTTCCACATAGCAAACCATTGGGCATCGATTGATATCTACTAGAACCATGGGTTTCGCTACAACTAGAACCATTGCTACAACTTATTCTTAAGTCAAGAGTAAATATGTTACTTCTAGGCAAGCAAGCTCCATCGTCGACCACATCATTGCTTACCATCAGAGCTTAAATAAGATTTTAAAAATTAAAAGTTATTTAAGCTCTGATGTTTAAAAGTTGTACTTCTGATTATGGTTCATGGTTGGTTATGGTAGTTGCTGAGTATGGTGGTGGTTTCGAAGAATCGATTTTGATTAAGAAGTAGTTCGGTTTCCCTGTTGGCTGTTGAACTACGAGTAGTTACAGGAAAGTTCCCTTGTCAATTGTCTTTCAATTACAAGTTCCATTCGAAAGACACAATCATCGATGGAATTGCTGGACATTAGGGATTTGAACTTTGTCACTAGCTATGGTTAGAAGGGGACTAGAGAGATATAGTACTTTGCAACATAGCAATCTGAACTATTTTACAAGCTTTTATTTAGTTTTACCTGTCCCGATGTTTGTCTGTCATCAAATCTTGCAAATTAAATTTGACCCACTTCCCGTTTACCGATTGAGCTAAAATTTTTCATGCATGTGTAAATCAAGTGACAATGCAAAATTATTATGACATGGAGATGATTTGATGCTGGAACTGGAAGGTGGCTATAGGAGCTTGGTAGTTCAACGACACAACCCCATCGAGTTTGGGCTCGTATGATTCGTCTTGACGAGTATTAATTATGTAGGTATACCGAGCTATAAAAGCTTGCTATGAAAAAATGATTTTCATTAAAAGTTTGTTTATTTTTTCCTTATCCTTCCGTACGTTTTATAAAACAAAGTTCCCATCCCACCTGTCTGTTTATAATAAACTTAAAACTATTGAACGAATTTTGATGCGTTTAGACATGCATTTGACAGTGATTCGTGAGGATGGTTTTTTTTTTTAATATGTGAAATCTTCTTATTACTTCTCCCGCTCTAGGGTTGAGCGTGAAGGCATGTAAGTCTTTTATTGACCAAAACCACACCTATCTCCACGTTTATCCTTTTCAGAACCAATCTTTTTTTATTATTGATAAGCTCGCTTTTGGCCAACATCTCACCTGATGGTAAGCACGCTTGCCTAGAATTTTACTCCTTGGCTGTACGCACAATAGATGTGTTACCAAAACCGGTTTGTGCTTATTGATGAGATGTCTATCATGTACCAGTGTGTTACGTCATCATCATCATCATTTTAGCCAAGCGTCGCCACAACTAACGTTCCTGTGCGTCTCGCATCCATCGGTGTTAGCATTCCCACACATGGGCCTCAAAAAAACGCCGCCAAAGAAAAACGCTCGAAACGGCCACAAAAAAAAAGCTAGAAACAGAAAAACTGCTGAAGCGCGCGTCACCTCTTGTGTCCGGTGATGCTTGAAGCTGCTTCAAGCGTTTTTTTGCGATGGCACCACCGCACACGAGCTACAAAAAAGGCCGCCTCAAAATGAAGCTTGAAGCGGCGTTTTTTTGTGGCCCATATGCGGGGACAGTTACGTGTCTAACTATAAAACAAAAGAAGTCCTAAAAAAAGTCAAAGTCAAAATATTTTATTTCACATAGGCCTGCAAGGGCAAAAGAAAAAAAGGGCAAACGTCAGAAGCTAGTGCACGGTTCCAAATTGGTCGTTATTCGGAAAAAAACGTTCAACAACCTTATTTGCGTCTAAGAAACCCTGGAGGCACAGATTATCGTGTCGCCGTAAGACTCCACTTACATTGGTCGAATAAAAATAAAAGGCTTTGCTGTTTTTATTCCAAACACTTATTGCAAGCCCGAGGCTCACCGAGCTATTTGAGTTCAGCAACTGTTTCGTGGGACTAAAAGAGGGAGCTTTACCTTAATCCGATTGGCTTTGGATGTTAGAAATTATGTTTGTTATATTACCCCTAAAAAGTATAATGTTTTTTTTTTCTTTATTTTTTTAATGTTTTTTTTTAGGGTTTCATACTCAAAAGGTAACCTTTTACTAAGACTCTGCTGTTCGTCTGTCTGTCCGTCTGTCACCGGGTGGTATCTCATGAAGCGTGACTGTAAAATAGGTGCCAGATAACCGTGGTATTTTTATTTATTTATTTATTTAATTAATTAAACCCCAAGCGAACGCCAGTGTTCGTTCACCATCGATTTCCGATCACCTGAGGGGAGAGATGCAGAGTTGTAGCGACATCTATGACGCCACATAAAACTACGAAGAAAATACGAAATCCTGCATCGCGCAATCAAAGTTCTCCTCGCGATTTGAACATATACAACAGCCCGGCATCAACTATCGGGCAGTCGCCCACCAGACTATAACACCTGTCTGGTCGGAGGATCCTCCCTTTTCAAAGGAGGTTTGCGAGACTTTACTCTCTGTTCCGCATACCACCAAACACCCATTGTCTTTCTATCGTGTTTCTAATTATGACGATTGAAGAGTTAAACTTCATATACAGTTGTGGTACGTAGGCTGACATAATGCAACAAGGCATTCATCATTTCAGCCGATACACGTCCACTGCTGGACATAGGCCTCCCCCAAGCGTCGCCACAACGAACGCTCCTGCGCGTCTCGCATCCATCGGCTTCCCGCAACCTTCACCAGGTCATCAGACCACCTTGTTGAAGGCCTTCCAACGTTGCGTCTTCCGGTACGCGGTCGCCACTCCAGAACCGGCCCCTACGGCCATCTGTTCTACGAGCAATGTGCCCTGCCCATTGCCACTTAAGTTTGGCAATTCTTTCCGCTATGTCGGCAACCTTAGCTCTCCTGCGGATGTCTTCATTTTTTATTCGATCACGCAAGGTAACCCCGAGCATAGCCCTTTCCATTGCCCTTTGGGTGACTTTAAGCCTTCAACAACAAGGCATTCATTTTGAGACAATTGCTTTTCATCACTAGATCATGTAAAGAATCACGATACATGTGGAATCAAGACAGCTTTATGTCTTTACTAGCTGCTCCCAGCGGCTTCGCCCGCGTGATAGCAGAAAATTATCCCAAGGGAACATACTTCCGAGATAAAAAGTATCCTATGTCCTATTCCAGAACATGGTCTATCTGTGTACCAAGTTTCATCAAAATCGGTTTTGCCATTTAGGCGTGAAGACGTAACAAACAAACAAACTCACTTTCGCTTTTATAACATTAGTAAGGATTTCTCTTTTTGAAATTAAGAATGTCAACAAATGTAGGAGGGTCTTTGACCGTTATTCCGGTTTAGTTCGGTCTTCGTTCAGAATTTTTATTAAGTTCTCTTAATGATTTGATATTTTTCTTTTATTCTTTATTGTTCACTATAAAAACTTATAAAATAAGTGGATAACAAAATTCATGTACATAGGCGAGCTTAACTCAAGGATGAGTTTTGATTTTTCATAGTATTTATTAGTTTATTATTTCAATATTTTACTATTATAAATAACATACTTTATATTTTTCCGTGTGAAGTATCTGCTATTTGTTTATTGTGTTGTACCTACCACAGTGTTGCCTTTTTTAACCCAGAGATGTCGCTATTAGCGAGTTATTAAGTTATTTTAAAAGTATTGTCAGTGTTTTGGTGTACAATAAAGTTTATTCTATTATATTCTCTGCTTAGTTGGAGACTATACGGCGTTATGTGATAGTTGTGGCTTATTATTATTATATTATCAAGCTCAAAACATTGCAACTTACAAACTAATATTTTAAGATGGAAAAAAGATCTACAAGAGACGAAATTCAATCAGCCTAAACAACATTCTCTCTCTCTCTTGACTGGCCTGTTGGTCTAGTGGTTAGTGGCCCTGACTGCTATGCCGGAGGTCATGGGTTCGATTCCCACCCAGGACAAATGTTTATGTGCTGAGCATGATCATTTGTTCGTTGTCTGGATGTAAATCTATAAATTGTATGTATTTAGAAATATATAAGTATGTTTATCAGGTGTCTAGTAACCATAACACAAGCTCTGCTTAGCATTCGACTAGATGGCGTTGTGTGATAGTTGTGGAATATTATAATTATTATATTATTCGCTCAAACTGATGATACCTGGAAAAACTACTTCAGAAACTCATTGGGAGAACCACGAATCATTTTGCAGCTTAACAAAACACAATTAAAACAGAGCAGTGTACAAAGGCTTCCTGGGAACGGTACGAGTAAGTAAACAAATGAATACGGTAACTGTGAGCTTATACAAAAATAAACAAAATTAACGGAATGTTTTATAGTAAGTAGATAGTTTTAGTACACCCGAAGGGCTAGCCAAAGGTGTAGTAACCTATACCGTAATAATAAACCTCCATTAATGAACTTAATAAACATATAGGTACATACATAATTAGTTCTTGCTAAGTTCCCATGTTGGGGCTGAAAGGTTCTGGAGTGGCGACGGCGTACTCGAAGACGCAGCAGTGAAAGGCCTCCTACAAGGTGGACCGATGACCTGGTGAAGGTTGCGGGAATCCGATGGATGCGGGACGCACAGGACTGATCATTGTGGCGACACTTGGGAGAGACCTATGTCCAACAGTAGACGTCTGTCGGTTGAAATGATGATGAAGATGATGATGTACCCACTGCTGGGACTCGGGTCTCCTCTCAAGTAGAGGGAATGGGTTGTGGCCACGCGGGCCATTGCGAAAATTCAAATATTAGGTCTTTACCTATGAAATTGCTGTTTTGTATGAAAAAATTTAAACGAATTTTTTTCATGTATTTTTTATTTGTATTAATCGAAGTAATAACCCATGCAATCAATGCATCTTTGCCAACGCAGTGGCAGTTTATTGTTGGCCTTCTTAAAGAAATCAGCTGGACGGGAGGCAACTAATTCTTCAAAGGCATTTTGTACTGCCTCTCGGGTATTGAATTTTTTTCCCGCAATTTTAGGCGCAAGGTCTGGTGAGTAGGGCGGATGACGGAGAGCTTCCAACCCCAGTTCTTGCAACTTGGAGACCGTCTGCTGTGCAGTATGAGGCCGCGCGTTGTCGTGCAGGAGCAGCGGAGACGAGCAATTGACCAATGCTGGTTGGAGATGTGCCAGCTTCTCCATCATTGTGTTCAGTTCTTCACAGTACACATCTGCAGTAATGCTCACCCTCTTTGGTAAGATGCTGTGATGAATCACACCTCCGCTAGACCACCAAACATGACCATCACTTTTCTAGGAGTAAGTTTTCGTTTAGGGCATTGTTTAGGTGCTGAACCATGATCCAACCAACTTGCTGAGCGCTTGCGGTTATCAAACAGAATCCATTTTTCATCGTAGGTAACAATGCGGTTCAAAATTCCTTCATTTGTGTGTCTGTTGAGCAGTGCAAGGCACGTCTCGACGCGTACTTCGTGCTGGCGATCATTGAGTTCGTGGGGCACCCATTTGTCAAGCTTTTTTACCTTGCCAATTTGACGCAAATGGACCAATATTGTTTTGACGCTAACGTCGAAAGCTGCTGCTAATTCAACCGTAGATTGTGTATCATCAGCTTCCACAATCGCCTTTAATTCGTCATTGTCGACCAAAGTCTTCGGACGACCGCGAGGTTCATTTTTCAGGTCGAAATTTCTAGAACGGAAGCGAGCAAACCAATAACAGGTGGTGCGTTGGTTTGTAGTGTTAGCTCCGTAAACGTCGTTAATGTTGCGTGCCGCTTGTGCCGCGTTGCTGCCACGACGGTACTCATATTCCATAATTACTCGAATTTTTAACGTATCCATGATGACGAAAAAAAAATGCGATAAAAATGTAACACTAATCAATAAACAAATGACTACTTTTGTAAAAAAAATCCATTTTTTAAAATAAAATTAATTTGCAATTAGAATTCTTAGCCAAACAAAAATTATTTTGATTTTAAATGGCCAGTACTGCAGAACGGCAATTTCATAGGTTAAGACTTATTATTTTTGCTTTACATAGGCCTACATGGACACTTATAAAACGTCAGAAGCTAGTACACTGCGGGTTGGTGAATGTCACATGTCCTCGAATTTTTGGACATGCCGGTTTCCTCACAATGTTTTCCTTCACCGTTTTGAGAGTTGCATATTATCCTCTACTCCATTTACATATTACTATGCTAAATTTTGAAACTATTGACATTAAGAGGGCAGAAACCACGACCCCGGGCCACTACCGATCCCTGGTTCAGGCCACGGCACAGAGTAAGAGAGAATGGGAGGCAGTAACCTAATACAAAACAGTAATGCGAGCAAAGGAGAACCCCCCAGGTGTCTGGAGTCGCAGAGCGATTTCCAGCTACCGTAGGCGCGGTCTTGTGGACGGCGAGCAATGGTAGCTTGCCATCTTGTTGTCCTGTAAAGACTAAGCCCTGGTCGAGCGACACAGTGCGATCTGTTCCACGCGCCTCAAAGAGATGACAAAAAACTTGGCTGGCCCACTTAGGATCGACTCCAGCTAAGGCTGGGGATTGTTCTCGCGAAAAATGGCCGTTGAAGGAGCACTAGATTTTTGTCATTAAAAGTATGCTAACAATCCACTCCTAGTTCCTTCGTTGCCATGCATTCTAGGGCTGGGTTGTCCTTTCAGAAGCGAACCCATGGCCTCAATAGACTTTGATCCTGCTGGGCCTAAGCGGAAGAGACGCCCGGGTGTCGCCACTGTGCGCAACGCCCGGAGGACACGGTGGAGCACACCGTCGAGGTGTGCCCTGCCTGGGCGGAGCATCGCCGTGCCCTCGTGAGGGCGATCGGCGGCGGAGACCTCTCGCGCCGGGCCCTGGTCGAGGCCATGGTCCGGAGCGAGGAGGAATGGCAGGCGGTCGCCTCCTTCTGCGAAGCAGTAATGCTTGCAAAGGAGGAGGCCGACCGCATCAGGCAACGGCGCCCTCGCCGCCGTCGCCGGGATTCCGATCCCGATTTCCGGCCACCGTAGACGCGGGCTCGCGGATGGCGAGCCATGGGTAGCTCGCTGTCCGATCGTCCGGTAATGGACCGAGTCCAAGACGTCGACGGCGCGCACTGTTCCCGCGCGCCTCAAGGAGTTGTCAGCAGCAGGAGGGGCCCAGCTGGGTCGAAGCCTACTGGGGACAGGGTTGTCCGAAAGGGAGCTCGTGCCCCGGTATGAAGGCTAGAAGGAACGGCGCGGGGTTTTTAGTCAGTAAGAGTCTGACACTATCTCCCGCTCCACCCAATAGCGGGTCTTGTCATAAGATGATTTTCCCCGTCGTGAAAAAAAAAAAAAAAAAAAACCTGCTGGGCCTCTACGGCTTATTATAGCCCTAGAACGTAAAGTACACCTAAAGGGACACCCGTGGGTTTTAGTTAATCGGGAGAAGTTATTTGATCATTATAAGCCT
Source organism: Mythimna lalbum (assembly GCA_949319445.1). Lineage (NCBI taxonomy): Eukaryota > Metazoa > Arthropoda > Insecta > Lepidoptera > Noctuidae > Mythimna > Mythimna lalbum. Next base: position 18,241,487 of record OX439360.1, read on the forward strand.
CAAAATAAAAAGTTTATTACAATTTGGTATAGAGCCCAAAAAAAACTTTGATGAAGCGATCTCTTTAGAAAAATAAACATTGTAATGTTTGATACGAACAAGGGCATTGTTGCGAAGCTCCTAAATTGAGGAGGAAAAGTCGATACAAAGTTGGGCTTGGATTTATATTCTTTTTATTAACTAACTTCGTTTGTATGTGTTCGGCTACAAATTAATAATAATCCATTTTACAACCACTGCCTATCATTCGATCATACTTACAAGCTTTTATTTAGTTTCACCTGTCCCGATGTTTGTCTGTACTCAAATCTTGTAAATTAGTTTTGACCCACTTCCCGGATACCGTTTGAGCTGAAATTTTGCATTTTGCTTCTGAAAGGAAAACCCCAGTCCTGGAATGCAAGGCTACGGAGGAACATGGGAGTGGGGGCGAAAGGGTGTATAATACTTTTACTAATTAAATACTGATTAGTCAGTAAAAGTGACACACCTTCTAACGTCGCTTTAGAGTGGGAGAAGTCATTGGACCGTTTCACCTTAAAGATATTATTTTAGCTGCATTAAAAAAATGATTTAAATATCAAAATTCCAAGAAAATTGTTCCACGCAATGCATTCTCAAGTATCTACCTAAAATGCTTGCTGAAATTCTATTCGTTGATAATTTTGGACTTTAAAAATGTCCGAGTGGCCGTTTGTAACTGAATTTGTGAGATGAGAGGTTGGAATTTCAGTCGCCATCTTGAGACGACGTAACGTAGCATTTCTGGCGAAATTTAGTTTTTCGTTTTCTGAATTTACTTCTACGAAAATTTACAAGCTTTTAAACCTAACAAGACTAATAAAAAAAATAAAAGTCAAAATATATTTTAAATATAGTGTGACTAGAAAGTTCAGTGAAACCGTTTTTTTATTTTTTTATTACCGTTTGAAAATGTTACCACCAAAATGTAACTGTATGCAAATAAATCATTCATTCATTGATGTCAAAATTACTCTACTTAAGGCGTACTGCCTATAGGCTATATTTTATATACGCGGGCGATGACGCCGCCGTCCAAAACTAGTTGTATATTAAAATCGTTTAAACACCATCATCTTCCTATCCATGAAAATGACCAATTCTTTTCACAGACGGTGATCTACAATATTTTCCTTCCATTAAAATAGCCAAACAACAGAGCCGTACACGAAAAGCGTGATAGTTTCAGCAAAATAGTACCTACGCCAGAGGGTACCGTTCCAAAAAAAGTTGGGTAGTTCCACAGGGTTCTGTAGAACGGTGCTTAACGGACCGCTACGGTATAGAAGGATTCTGTGCAATTTTAACGTGTATTCTAGTCGTATTGTGAACAGTGGCTGAATTCGACTGGAAGGAAATAAAGATGTAGGATATAGGGCTGAAGACTAACTTTGAAATAGGTTTTCCAGACTATACTCTGTTCAAAATAACATTAGACATTTATAAAAACCTTTACGGTTTGTTCAACCGATTTTGACCTTTATTACGTTGGTGATATGACCAATGGTGGCTATAGTAAATAATTATGTGATTTTGTAATCACTTTTTTGCTTTTAATGCCATCACCACTCATCAACACCACTGCCCTCAAAACGGTGAAGGAAAACATCGTAAGGAAACCGGCATGTCCTAGAACCAATAATTCGAAGACATGTGACATTCACCAACCAGCACTGGTCCCGCGTGGTGAATTACGGCCCATTCCCTCTCCTGAGAGGAGGCCTGAGTCCCAGAAGTGGGAACATTAAAAAAAAAGGCTGATGATGAATGTTCTAGACGCGCTCTATGCGCTTGCAAATACTACCAACAACGCTAAGCATTACGGGCGCTTTCAATTTATACGTTTTTAGATGGCCTGCTGCCTTGAGGATGCGGTGCGTTAGTCGTACTGCGTACGGACGATCTTTTATTTCATACTTTGCGAGCGGTGCGGCAACAGTGCGGCGAACGGTCAACAATAGGACGGCAACGTAATATGCACCACGTGTTCAATTCGGTGTTGAATAGCCCATCACTGGCATACAAACGCACGGCAGCCAGATACGTTTTCAATTTAGGCGCTTATTGTCGGACTGCTAACGTATTGCAACCGGCCGACTGCAGCACGGTAAACGTGCGGTAGCGGTCCGATATGAAACATCTAAATTGAAAGCGCTCTTTTTTTACGATGGGCATAATTCATCAAATGACAATCCCCGCTCTTGGGTGGAGCGGGAGATAGTATCAGACTCTTACTGATTAAAAACCCACCCCGTTCCTTCTAGCCACTTCATACTGGGGCTCGAGCTTCCTTCCGGATAAATCTGTTCCCAGTAGGCTTCGACCCAGCTGGGCCCCTCCTGTTGCTGACAACTCCTTGAGGCGCGTGGGAACAGTGCGCGCATTGACAGTGCCCTCATCCCTTATTTAAAAAGTAGTAAAAGAAATTATAAAAACATCTAACTGAAACAAAATGAAAATCTAAATTTAACAAGCCAATGTGTATAAAAACTTATGGGTTACGCAAAAAACACATTGTTGGTAGTTCAACTAAAAAGAAAACTCTTTGAGTTGCGATGTTTCAGTACGAACCGCTTTCAAATAGCAGTAAAACCTTAGAGAATTTTATTTGTTTTTTTTTTATAGGCAGCTAGATAGTTTGGTCGTGCAATCTAGGCTATGAGCAAAGCTTTCATCTCACTGTCTTGAGTGTTCAATCAGAAATATACCAAGGTGTAAGGGTTAGGTGTAACCAAACTTAAAGAACTTTTTTTTTCGGTCGGCAAAAATCATCTTATGACAACCCCCGCTCTTGGGCGGAGCGTGAGATAGTGTCAGAATCTTACTGACTAAAAACCCACCCCGTTCCTTCTAGCCTTCATACCGGGGCTCGAGTTCCTTTTGGATAATATACAATCTTCGGAGGCGCGATTCTCTTAGGGAATTATTTAAAGATATAAACATCATGACGGTACCTTGTGAAAATTTTGAACATTTACATTTATGAAAATATAATGTATGTCCAGAAAAATATTCATCTTTTTACTAAAATAAGTGATAGGCACAATTTTAATACTAGAAATAAGGACAAGTTAGATCAACCTCGATTCAGGTTAGCTAAAGTAGCTAGTTCTTTTATGGGGTACTGTGTAAAATTTTATAATAAAATTCCACTAGAAATTCTCCAATTAAACGAGTCAAAATTTAAAACCTGCATTAAACGCACACTATGTAGACAAGCATATTATAAATTGGAAGATTATCTCCTTGATAAAAATGCTTGGCTAAATGCCGGTCCTGCTCCACAGCCACATACTTTTGTAGCTACAAATTAGTCTTTATATATATATTCGAAGAGATGCTGCTGCCCTTTTCGTATTGTTGTTTTCAGTATTTTATTTTTATTTGATTAGTTTATTTCAATAGGACTTAGGATTCTTTACATGTTATATCTAAAAATAATAGCATTGTATAATATAGAAGCACTTTTTTTTTCAAATTTGTGAATGTGAAGTACCATGGAGCATTTTTGTTAGGTTACAACTTTTTATTATTTTATTTTTTTGACATTGCGAGCATGGCAGTTGAGAGTTTGACATGCTCACTCAAATGTCTCGCTGTTGGCGGCGCGTGTTATTGGGTCATTCGGTTCCCTTCAAAGTGGTTGAGCTGAGTGGGGCTGATGCACGCGTCATGCTCGTGAACGGGTGCCGTCAGATGAGACTGGTCATCTCTTAGCTGCCAGTGGCTTAATTCAGTTTTTATCTTTTAATATTTTTTTTATTATTATCTACATTGTGCTCACATAATAGAAGCAACAAGAAATATGTAACCAAACACTATATGTAACACATATGATTTAAAAGAGTGTCCATGGAGTTTCTTGCACGTTCTTCTCCATAGAGATCTACTCTTTGGAACATGCAATTTAGCTTCACTTGTTTGTTTGACTGACCGACATTTTAACAATTCAAAAGTGCCTGTAATTGGTCTATTTCAAATAAACGTTTTCGATTTGATTTGATTTGATTTGATAACCCTGGCCTCAGTAGGCTTCGACCCATCTGGGCCCCTCTTGTCGCTGACAACTCCTTGAGGCGCGCGGGAACAGTGCGCGCCGTCGACGGCTTGGGCTCGGTCCGGACAGTTACCAGACGGTCGGACAGCGAGCTATCCATGGCTCACCGCGCGTCGAGCCCGCGTCTACGGTGGATGGAAATCGGGATCGGAATCCCGGCGGCGGTGGCGAGGGCGCCGTGGCCCGATACGGTCGGCCTCCTCCTTTGCTAGAATAAACTTAAAGGGCTTGCTTCGGAGACGAAACTGAACAACAACTTGCCGGGGTCTGTGTAGTTTCCTGATAGCTGCAACCCAGGAATCTTTAAGCCGAGAGTGAATAGGTTTCTTCTAGATAAGCGTGTTCCATCGTTGACCGCATCATCGGTTTCCATCAGGTGAGATAGAAGTCAAGCGCGAACCTATCCTTACTAATATTATAAAAGCGAAAGTGAGTTTGTTTGTTACGTCTTCACGCCTAAATGGCAAAACCGATTTTGATGAAATTTGGTACACGGATAGACCATGTACTGTAATAGGACATAGGATACTTTTTATTCTGGAAGTATGTTTTCTTGGGATAATTTTCTGCTATCACGCGGGTGAAGCCGCTGGGAGCAGCCTGCTAGTTAACAATAAGAAAAAAACCTTCCTTAAGATTTTTTTTCAGGAAACGAAAACCAAAAATCGGCCTCTCCATATAAACTGTCCAATCAAGTTTACAATTTTGTAGGAAGAGGCCAATTTTTTCTCCTCTTATTGTATAGGTAGATAGATGAACCATTCGACTTTTTCAGATTTCCAATTTTATCTTTTCGGCGTCGATACGAGTATTAATCGACAGATACAACAGCCTTTTGAAGACTCAAAAGCCAAAAACCAATCAGTTTTGCCACGAAGGAATGCCAGAATGCAGTTCCATTTAAAAATTCGCACTTCGTATGAATTCTTTTCAGTACTGTTATTCTTTTCCAGGGAAAAAAGCAGACGGTGTTTGCACATACAGGTGAAAATCTATGAACGGTGGCTTTTGTTAGAGAGAACATTGTTTCATATTTGGTACAAATACATTTACAAGAACGAACGCTCCGAGTAAAGTCGATTTCTAAAGAGCTATTCTTCTGTAATGTCAATGAAATTTTAATGACGGAATTTGGTATTTGCCACATTTTGCGCCATTAACATCAGGCTCTTCACCTGTGTGCATATAGATAATTATCATAAGGGAATATAACATTCTACATAATATTCCACAACTATCACACAACGCCGTCTAGTCCCAAGCTAAGCAGAGCTTGTGTTATGAGTACTAGACAACTGAAAAACATACTTATATAATTTCTAAATACATACATATGTATTTATTATTTATTCGACTGGCCTGTTGGTCTAGTGGTTAGAGGCCCTGACTGCTATGCCGGAGGTCGTGGGTTCGATTCCCACCCAGGACAAATGTTTATGTGATGAGCATTATCATTTGTTCTGTGTCTGGGTGTAATTTATCTATAAAATGTATGTATTTAGAAATATATAAGTATGTTTATCAGTTATCTAGTACCCGTAACACAAGCTCTGCTTAGCATGGGACTAGATGGCGTTGTGTGATAGTTGTGGAATATTATATTATTATATTATATTATTATATATTATAGATAAATTACACCCAAACACTGGACAAATGATTATGCTCATCACACAAACATTTGTCCTGGGTGGGAATCGAACCCACGACCTCCATAGCAGTCAGGGTCACTAACCACTAGACCAACAGGCCAGTCGACTATACGAATATACTCCCTTGATAACGGTAAGTTACCTCTTTCCACCGTAGGCGCAAGCTTGCAGACGGCGAGCAATAGGTAGCTCGCTGTCCGACCGTCCGGTAACAAAAGCTCTCTAATAAAATCTCCTGAGCGATCGGAATTTGCCCTGGACATTGTGTTAGAGAGCCCAGAACTTCATCATCATCACCATAATGTCAGCCGAAAGTCGTCTACTGTGTCGTGAACTCCTGAGTCGACCGCATCGTCGCTTTCCATCAGCTGAGATAGCTGTCAAGCGCGAACCTACCCTTACTAATATTATAAAAGCGAAAGTGAGTTTGTTTGTTTGTTACATCTTTACGTCTAAATGGCAGAACCGATTTTGATGAAACTTGGTACACGGACAGACCATGTCCTGAAATAGGACATAGGATACCTACTTTTTATCCTGGAATTATGTTCCCTTGGGATAATTTTCTACTATCACGTGGGCGAAGCCGTTGGGAGCAGTTAGTCAACAATAAAAAACCAACTGTTAGACATAAGCCTCCCCCAAGTGTCGCCACAATAAACAGTACTGTGCTTCTCGCATCCATCGGATTCCCAGAACAGCCCAGAACTTACATAACAGTAAGTGTAATCAGTACCTAACTAAACGTATACCTAATTTATTTTAACGAAGGTTATAAATGAAACCAGCATTTCTACCAAATTAGACTCTCCATTCATTTTACCAGTTAGAAGCATTAACTAAATCCCAAAAGTACTATTAAAGAACATAAAACACTATATACACCAACCTTTTTCATTTTTACTGAACTACTATTCATTTAAAAACTACTAAACGCTCTATGGCATTAGGATTTTCAACACAAAAACCTCACTTAAATTAGTCCAGCGAACAAAATGAATTTGTTGGAACCGGTAGCACTAATTATGCATTGTAACTTCATTATTACAACTTAAAATTCTCAAGCATTTTTATCCACCAAACTGAAATATTACTACAGTATTTTAGTAAAAGAATTTTACCTACATTAATTAAATTCCCTATTTTCTGACTGTATCCCGACCTCAATAATACAGGGTTAAGTCCGCCACCATAACCTGACCCTTTACGCCCCTTCTTACGTGCAAATTGGCGAAGGAAAAAGTGGAATTTAATAGAAAGCCTCAGGTCAAGTTGCTTTGGTTGAAGTGTGGTTTCCTTTTAAAAATATAAAAATTGTTTTCATTTCAATTTTAACAAGAGGTTGTTCATAACAAACCTGTTTACACTTTAGATAGTGAATAGTTGATGAGAGTAGAACTAGCTGATTTTTATGAAACCTCTTTCAAAAAATCTGGAGTTTTTTTTTTAAGTCTGATAGAAGTGTTTGCCATAAGAATTTTATTCAAAATGGCTGTCGCCTTTTTTTGCGCGCGAAACTTAACTTACTAATTAGCATGTTTTGATGTTTATAATTTCGTATTCTCATATTTTAAAGTACGAGGAAGTAAGGAAGCATGCCCTATATTGTGACATGTTACATCCATCTACGAGTAACAACCCGCACTGATGTCAGATGGTCAGTGGCCACAAAATATATAGGTACAAGACAATCTACACACAAAGCGCGCTCTCACAACGCACACATAGTCCCCGCTCACGGACACGATATCTCAGAGCGTCTCGGCCCGCTCGTCGAACAGTTCAGGCTCAAACGCTCATTAGTGTGCGTCCACCGAACGTAGGTATAAAAAGTGAAGTACATACATGTGAGTGTCTTTTGTACCTATCTATTTTGTGACGATACGGTCCATTCGATCTCCTGCAGAGCTAGCGCAATTCCCAGCGGTGGGGGGAAAACTATAAGCCTGATTAGGCTTTTATATCCATATAGAAAAAGATACAATTATCAAACATGAATAATGAAAAAATTGGCACGAGATTTCAAAACAAACTTAATCCTAAGTCTAATGCTAAATGCAGAATACAATTCTGATAATAATTAATTACATCAAAAAATACATATTACACAATTTAACTGTGCTTATAATTATGATATTATTACATTACATAAAATTGTGCCTAAATTATCATGTACCGCCGAACTACAATTACATATACAATTTACTATTTAAATTATAATTATAAACTAAAAGTAGAATAATTATCATTCTTAATTTACATAAATGCTATTGAACTGTATATATATTTTATGAAAAAATATACACACTTAAAAAACTTAACTAACTACATCTAATTATAATATCTTAAAAATTTAAAATATGCTATCAAAAAATTCCTGCACATAGCTGTCGGCAGAAAGCGTGCTCCAAACACTGTAGGCATAAAACCTGGCAGTGTTGCCAGGTTGTATGGCCATGCTTAATCTATAGACGGGGTTAACTGCATCGACCTAGGTTTATTCGTACCCTTTATTTTTTAGAATGATGAAAAAAGGTAATTAACATAGAATTTCTAAAAAGCAAAATAAAAGTACTAAATTATGAAAGAGCACTACGGTTTTAGGGCTGATTCATACCGGTGCAGGTGAAGGAAAACATCATGTCCTAGAAATGAAAATTCGAAGACATGTGACATCCATCAACCCGAACTGGGCCCGCGTGATGGATTAAGGCCTTTTCCCTCTGCTAGAGAGGAGGCCTGAGTTCCACCAGTGGGAACCTATAAGGGCGACTATGCTATGCTATGCATACCGAAATGGCAGTGATGCGACTCATGCGACAAATTTGGCTGAGCGGTACACTTGCGTCAAACTCACGGCCGTGGGCGCAGTTGGCTGTTGACGGGCGCGGGTGACCGTTGGCAGCCGCGCTCAGCCACCTCGTAGCCACACATGGCCTCTCATCGTCACGCGTCATGATTCCTCTTAAGCAGATTAGTTTCGTACCGTCCGACACTTAAGGGAGGCCTATGTCTAGCTGTGGACGTCTTTCGGTTGAAATGATGATAATGACGTCGCCGTCGCCACGGGTTTGGACTGGTGTTTTAGTACTACAGCGCAGCCAGCGTGCTTTTTTTGAATTTTTCAAACGATATTGGTCTTTTAAGTATGCAGATAAAGTTTAAAATTATTTCAAACTGCAAGAACTCGCCACGTCGCTGCTGGCAGTTGCCCATCGGTATGAATCAGCCCTTATTACTTCAGATTTGGTTCAGTCTGTTAAAAAAAAAACAAACGAGCATCAAGATGAAAAGTACAACCCAGCAAGAATAAAGTAAAAACAGCTCTTTCTTAAGTGCACTGCTTTCACGAAATTCTTAAGAAAAACTCTATTATTTTTAACTAGATTCTACCAGCTGCTTTGCCCGCGTGAAAACAGAAAACTATCCCTAGGGAACATAGGCGTGGGATGAAAAATATCCTGTGTCCTAATTTTAGAACATGGTCTATACCTACGTGCCCCGAATTTCATTCAAATCCATTTGGACGTGTGAGCATGACGAAGTAACAAACATGCTCTCCCACACCTAGGGAAACGAAAATAGTATCGATTCTTTGTGATATCGAGTATTTTTGCCGCTCGATACCGATACTTTTGTACATACTTTGAAGTACCTATCGATAGCTTTGTTTTGGTGAAGTTTTTTTTTCGAAATTAAGCATAACTGTCCCCGCATACAGGGTGCTTCAAGCTTCATTTTGAGGTGGCCTTTTTTGTAGCTCGTGTGCGGTGGTACCTCTACAAAAAGAAACGCTTGAAGCCGGTTCAAGCTTCTCCGCTATCGCGCGCTTTTGCGTTTTTTGGGTTGGCTTCTAGCTGTTTAACGAAACCACAGTACATTAGAGGTACTGTGGTTTCGTTAAACTAATATCTTTTCCAAATAAACAGAATTGTTATTCCGTTTATTTAAAAAAAGATAATCCCTGGCTAAGTACTAGGTACGTTGTCGAAAATTCCTTCTCTAATAGAAAGCTCCTAGATCAATGATGGCCTAGTGGTAATAATTGCGCATAATTAATATGTTAATAATGTATTAACATATTAATTAATCGCAATATTATCATCATCATCTTCCTGCCCTTATCCCGTTTTATTTGGGGTCGGCGCAACACGTTTTTTCCTTCCATTCTGTCCTGTCGCTCGTCACGCTATCACTAACTCCCTTTTCATTCATATCACTTCTCACACAATCCATCCATAAATAATCGCATTATTATAAATTACAAAAAAAAATGTTTCTAAGAGATAGGCCACATGATCGAATCCACGAAAAAAAGCTAGTTCTAAAATAATCACGATTAAAATTGCTTTTAGGACGTTGCTATAATTTAATTTAGGTCCCTGAAAGACCTTTTATCTACGACGTAAAGTAGATCTAAACCTGAACCTGAAAAAGATTATTTGGCCTAAAATCGACCTTGACAGACGTGACGAGAATAAGAATACAGAATTTTCTACAACTGCGTGCTTAAGAGAGTTAAGACTTTACTCTACTGTAATTACCCAAAATCTAAAGAGAGAAAAAAGAATAAAAACATGTACCGTTTTTACAAACTTTTATTTAGTTTCACCTGTCCCGATGTTTGTTTGTAATCAAATCTTGTAAATTAAATTTGATTCACTTCCCGGTTACTGATTGCGCTGAAATTTTGCATGCATGTGTAAATCAGATGACAATGCAAAATTATTATGATATGGAGCTGATTTGATGATGGGGCCGGAAGGTGAGTATAGGAACTTGGTAGGTAGACGACACAACCCCATCGAGTTTGGGCTTGTTTGATACATATTGACTAGTATTAATTATATAGGTTTACCGAGCTATGAAAAATATATTTTCATTAAAAGCTTGTTTATTGTAATATTATTATATACTGCTTTATTCATATACAATTTTATTTTCAGTATATACGAAACCTGAAATATCTGTCTAGTATTTTTATTTCAAGAATCTATGTACAAAAAATTTATGTATTATGAAAATCACAAAGTTATAAAGCCAGTTATGGTACCTGATTGGCGATATAAATACATAGTCACTGGGCCACCCTGGTGACGCTTCCGTACTCAGCTGTGAGCTAGCATCTAATGCCTGCTATGACCTGTTTTGTACTTAGCGCCGGTATCGAACTTGTGACTTTTTTTAAACATTTGTAGCGACATCTACGACGCCACATAAGAACTACGAAGAAAGTACGAAATCCTGCATCGCGGAATCAAAGTCCTCCGCGCGATTTGAACATATACAACTATCGGGCACTAGCCCACCAGACTATAACACTTGTCTGGTCGGAGGATCCTCCCTTTTCAAAGGAGGTTTGTGGGACTTTACTCTCTGTTCCGCATACCTCCAAACAGTTTTGGAAAAAAATATGACATGGTGTAAAAATTATTGGTATCATTTCATACATTCAATTACTGATCCTGAACAAACTATATTCAGGTTTCACACATACTAAAAATAATGCTGTATATTAAATTCAACCTAATTGAGATACTATTTCATCCTTTTAGGAATCCTTTAAAAATAAAACCAACTCCTAAACAGCCAGTATTTAAACTGAAGCCGCGATACAGGTGTCAAAACCATTTTCCTCGTCTATTTATCTCAAAATGTCACGGTGTGGTAAGCATCGACTAAAGTTTGCTGATTGCTCTGGAATGGACTGGATTTTATGCTCAATGTGAGCAGTTGAGCACTGGCAGTGCTGAATAGGGCAATGTGTCAACTTGGACATGAATTACAAGCGAGGCATTGGAAATGTGGAACATAACTACCAAATTGGTGTGCTATTTCTAAAGATAAATCAAATGAAGTAGTTCCATGTGTCTTTACAACTGTGTGTCTCAAAATTGATGGTTATGGTTAAACAAAACACTGCTATTAACACGGAGAAGTACTCAATTAATCTGCAATAGCTTTAGAGAGAGCTGTTTAACGACTTGATAATGTTGAAGTAAATGTAAATAGTATGACTGGCCTGTTGGTCTAGTGGTTACTGGCCCTGACTGCTATGGAGGTCGGGGGTTCGATTCCCACCCAGGACAAATGTTTGTGTGATGAGCATTATCATTTGTTCTGTGTTTGGGTGTAATTTTTCTATAGTGTGTATGTTTTTAGAAATATATAAGTATGTTTATCAGTTGTCTAGTACCCACAACACAAGCTCTGCTAAGCTTGAGACTAGATAGCGTTGTGTGATAGTTGTGGAATATTATTATTATTAAAGCGTTCGTCGTGCGATTACAGACGGAATGGATTACAATAGTTTTTACACCATATTATATTTTTACAAGCTTTTATTTAGTTTCACCTGTCCCGATGTTTGTCTGTCATCTAATCTTGTAAATTAAATTTGACCCACTTACCGTTTACCGATTGAGCTAAAATTTTTCATGCAAGTGTAAATCAAGTGACAATGCAAAATTATTATGACATGGAGATGATCTGATGATGGAACTGGAAGGTGGCTATAGGAACTTGGTAGTTAAACGACACAACCCCATTGAGTTTGGACTCGTATGACGCGTCTTGACGAGTATTAATTATATAGGTGATGATTCATTTATATGAATCATTAATAGCTTGTTTCCCAAAAGTATTTTTAATAAGGTTTTTTTTTTTTTTCTCTCGACATCATTGACGAAACCCGCTCTTGGGTGGAGCGGGAGACAGTGTCAGAGTCTTACTGACTAAAAACCCCGCGCCGTTCCTTCTAGCCTTCATACCGGGGCTCTAGTTTCCTTCCGGATAACCCCGATCCCGGTAGGCTTCGACCCAGATGGGCCCCTCCTGTTGCTGACAACTCCTTGAGGCGCGCGGGAACAGTGCGCGCCGTCGACGCCTTGGCTCGGTCCGGACAGTTACCGGACGATCGGACAGCGAGCTACCCATGGCTCGCCGTCCGCAAGCCCGCGTCTACGGTGGCCGGAAATCGGGATCGGAATCCCGGCGGCGGCGGCGGGGGCGCCGTTGCCTGATGCGGTCGGCCTCCTCCTTTGCAAGCATAACTGCTTCGCAGAAGGAGGCGACCGCCTGCCATTCCTCCTCGCTCCGGACCATGGCCTCGACCAGGGCCCGGCGCGAGAGGTCTCCGCCGCCGATCGCCCCCACGAGGGCACGGCGATGCTCCGCCCAGGCAGGGCACACCTCAACGGTGAGCTCCACCGTGTCCTCCGGGCGTTGCGCACAATGGCGACACCCGGGCGTCTCTTCCGCTTGAATCCGATGCAGGAACCTCCCGAACTTGCCATGTCCGGTGAGGACCTGCGTCATGCGGAAGGTAAGGACGCCGTGAGGTCTTTCCAGCCACGCCTCAAAGAGGGGACTTACCGCCATAATTGTGGCGTGCCCAGCACTGGGTTGCGATAGTCGCTGACGCCATTTCACCGTGAGATCCCGTCGGAGCTCTGTCCGCCATACCTCGACCTGTCGCGGTAGTGGACTTTCACCCCGGCGTTGCATCTCCACGCGCTTATCGTGCATGTGTGCAAGGACTGTTGCCTCAAGATCCCACGGTGGTAGGCCAGCCAGAAGGCTCGCCACTTCGCGGGAGATCGTGCGGTAACCCCGCACCATCCGTATTGCCATGACCCTCTGGCAGGCGTTCAGTGTGGCCGCCGGTTGCCTCTTCAGCGATGGCGCCCACACCGGCGCCCCATAGAGGGCCATGGACCGAACGATCCCCGCGTAGAGCCTCCGGCAGGAGGCGTCTGGACCCCCAAGGTTGGGCAGGAGCCGCTTGAGAGCAGCCCCGGCTCGGTTGAGTTTGGGAGCCAAACGTCGGAAGTGTTCTCCGAAATTCCATCGGCCGTCGAGAACGAGTCCCAGGTCATCGTCGACCCGACGCCGATGCGAACTCCTCCTATCGTAAGGTGGGAGTCTGATAGTGGCGCATTCCGAGCGCTGTGAAAAAACATGGCCTCGGATTTGTGCAGCGCCACCTCGAGTCCCAACTCCTGGATCCTACCAACGACTATCGCAACCCCGCGTGTCGCTAGAGCGACCGCCGCCTGGTGCGACTCTCCCTGCGCTAGAACCAGCGTGTCGTCTGCGTAGCAGACCACGCTGACCCCGTCAGGGAGGTCGCCGCGCAGCACGTAGTCGTAGCCGATGTTCCACAAGGGTGGGCCTAGAACCGACCTCTGCGGAACACCGCACGACATCTCTCGACGTTTCCACTCTCCCTGGTGACCGGGGTAGAAAATGGACCTGTCCGACAGGTAAGCCTCGACCACTCGACAGAGGTATTCGGGCACCCGGTGGTACCGGAGTGCCCTCCGGATCGTACTCCAGGGCAGGGAGTTGAACGCGTTGGCAATGTCCAAGGACACTGCCACGACGCTCCTGCCCCAGGACACCGCAACCCCTGTCGTGAGGGCTCGCACGCGCACGATGGCGTCCACCGTAGAGCGCGCCCTGCGAAAACCGAACTGTCCGTCCGACAAGTCCGGCCCCACCCGTGTTAGCCGCGCGACGAGGCGGTTTGCAATGACTCTTTCAAAGAGCTTGCCCACCTCGTCGAGCAGCACAATGGGCCGGTACGCGGACGGAGAGTCTGCAGGGCGCCCTGGCTTCGCGATGAGGACCAGTTTCCCCGTCTTCCAGCGAAGTGGAAACTGGCCCCTCTCCATACATGCGCTGAAGAGCCCTCTTAGTCGAGACCCGAGAGCGTCCATGGCCAGGACCCAGGCTTTCCCTGGCAAGCCGTCGGGTCCTGGGGCGGTGTTCTTGGCACTCAGCCTTCGCACCGCCACTCTCACCTCTACCTCGGTCACCTCTGGAGCGTTGTCGTCGCCGTCGCTGTTGTGGTCCGCGTCAGACACTGCTGGCGGGGGCGGAGCCATGGGCGGGGGGGAGTGTTCCCCTCACGCAGGGAACAGAGTGGTTACCACACCCTCCACGAGTTGGGGCCGGAGACTCTGAGTCAGCGGCGGAACCCAGGGGCGTAGCTTGTCCCGTACCAATTTGTACGGGCGCCCCCAAGGATCCGCGTTCAGAGACCCCAGCCACACGTTGCGGTCCTCGAGTTTGGCCCGCCTTATCTCCGTTCGGAGGGTGCGCTTTGCCTCTCTGTACCCCTCATACAGCTCCGCCTCTCTGGCCTCCGCATCCGGCTGGCGGTTGCGGCGCCTGCAGTGTCTGTCGTACCGGCGGCGCGCGTGGTTGCACGCGTTGCGCAGTGCGCCGATCTCCGGCGACCACCAGTACACGCGGCGCTTAGCACGACCTGGAGGGACTCAGGGCATTGCCGCGTCGCAGATTTGCGACATGGCCTCCTGGAACCACTCTGCCTCGACGTCGATGTCGACAGGCCTGTCCGGTGCTTGCACCCAGGCCTGTACCGTCGCGGCTTCCAGGAGGAGCTCCCGGTCCATCTACTTAAGCGCCCACCGCGGACCACAAGGGCTCTGGCGGACCGGCGCTGCCGAGGTTTCGGCGGAGACGTCCAACCGGATGTACCGGTGGTCGGAGTACGTCTCCACCTCCTCCATAACGCGCCAGTCGACGACACGCGGCGACAGAGCGGGGCTGGCGAACGAGATGTCCACCACCGACTCACCCCGCATCTGCACCAACGTGGGGACAGAGCCCCAGTTCAGGACGACCAGGCCCAGCTCCAAGGCCCAGTCCTCCACCATCCGATTTTTTATAAGGTCAGTTAGACACCACCGACACTAAGTACAACACAGGTCACGGCAGGTCATAGCGAGCATTAGGCGCCAGCAAACAGCTGAATGCAAGCCCAAAATTACCTCTCAGTCGCTTGGATGGCCCGGTGACTATGTATTTTGCTGACATAACAAGCTTATAACTTTGTGATGTTTCACGATACATTTATGACATAAAATACTAGACAGGTGTTTCGGGTTTCGCATGTACTAAAAATAAGGTTATCAGTATTTTATACCCCTTGGTGATAAGTCTACTATCACGGTAGAAGCAAATTTTTTTTTTACATATTTTACACCATACAAACAATGTAATTTTAGTTCATCATCTTCGTCATTTCAGCCGAAAGACGTCGACTGTTGGACATAGGCCTCCTCCAAGTGCCGCCTTGAACTGAAAACTGTTTCTGTGCGTCTCACATCCATCGGATTCCCATGCTTTAACCAGATCATTAGTCCACCTTGTGGGACACCTTCCAATGCTGCGTCTTCCGGTACATGGTCGCCATATCTAACCATCTGTTCTGCAAGCAATGTACCCTGGCCACTGCCACTTACGAGTAAGTTTAGCGATTCTTTGGGCTATGTCGGTAACCTTGGATAACTTGCAAATATATTCATTTCTGATGTGATCACGCAAGAAAATTCCGAGCATAGCTCTATGCATTGCCTTTTGGTTGATTATAGCCTTTTGATGAGGCCCATTGCAAGTGACCACGTTTCAGAATCATATGTCATCACTGCCAATACACACAGATTATAGAACTTCGTATTGAGACAATGATTTTTTGGACAAGTAAATACCGCGCGACAGGAGAGTCATCATCATCATCAGCCTTTTTAATATGTTCCCACTGTTGGGACTCAGGCCTCCTCTCTAGGAGAGGGAATGGGCCGTAATCCACCACGCAGGCTCAGTACGGTTTGGTGAATGTTACATGTCTTCGAATTTTTGGATGTAAGACATGCCGGTTTCCTCACGATGTTTTCCTTCAACGTTTTGAGAGCAGTGGTGATGAAATAAATTACACAAAGTAATACGCCTGGCTGGGTTCGAACCCGCGACCAACAACTCGTAAGTCGGGGCCATTACCACTCGGTCACCACTGCTCTCGACAGGCGAGTATTGAACAATAAAAAATGTTGTGCTAACTGTGAGTAATATGGGACCAGGTTATGAAGACGATAAGGTTGGCTGAAGACAGTTGCACATATCACCATTGGTGACACACAATTATAGTTCCCAAATTATTTCGTCCCGTTACGTTTTTTTGTTAGGAAATTTAGGATCTTTAGGCACCTAAATCAAAAACCAGTATCCCATAAAACATTTACATCCAATTTAAAGACTACACAAGTCCTAATATTGGTACCAAAATCCAGTCTAGCCGAGAAGCAATCAGGCAACTTCGGCCTGTGCTTACCGCTCCATGAAATTTCGACGGAGAGAGACCGGACCAGTTAAATTGAAATGTATTGATGGACGTACCTACTGGTTTCGACGATATTAATTTAAATATTTGTCGCTGGATTACTGGAAATATCGTGTTTTTCGTGAAAATACTGGGGATTTTGGAAAAATTTAGTTATCGAACGCTAAGAAAGGATTCGTCAGCAATATGAGCTGATGTAGTCGTTAGCCAACAATTGCATTATGAAAGAAAACCAAAACAGCAGTGTGTCGGACTTTGTATAGACTTATTATGTAAATAGTTCAATTCTCGAATTGTAAAAACATTTTTTTATAACGTAGGTAACTACAAATTCACAGTTTTCAAACTTTTTCTTATATTTATGCTATAAGACCTTACTTCATACTAAAGTTCAGGATTCTAGGTGAACAAAAAGTAGGGTTATAGGGTTTTGATTTCCTTGTGAGTCACAAAATATGCGCCTGAACGGAGCATAAAGAACTCTATCTTTGGATTGCGTCGACTCTATGTCAACGCAAACTAAAGATTGACTGGACTGGGATTGAGTTCTTCACTGCTGTTCGGAATAGCAGACCTGAGTATTTCACTGACATGTGCGTGTGGATCAGCGCAACAACCTCTCGCGTTGGGCCCTATTACAGGCCATGGTCTCGAGCGAGGAGGAATGAAAGGCGGTCGCCCGCGCGAGAGAACGGCTCTCACGCCCCAGCCGAATGGATCCCAACTCTGATTTCCAGCCATCGTAGGCATGGGCCGACTCTGAGGCGTCGGTAGTGCCTTGTCATATATTAACTAAACTATATTATATATAACGGAGGATCGATATCAGTGGGTCGCGACATCGGAAATAACACTCACAAAAACCTTTGATAACACCTTTAATTACTCGTAACACACACTCAGTACAAAATAATCAAGGATGCCTGAGATATGGCTTGATTAAGAATTTAGGAACGCGGGAAATTTAGCGTGGAGTAACCAACGTCTGCTCGGACCGACGGAACGATTCAAAGTGCCCTCCAAATCAACCGTCACCCGACACGTGAACCTACCCCCATTCCGGGTAGCCAATTTACCTGTCAACGTCAGTACCTGTCAATGTCAAATAATCGATTATACCTCCGGATCGACATTTGACTCGACTATTCGCTCAGTGTTGCTATTACTCCACGCTAACCATCCCCAAGTTAATACTTGACGTTCCCAAACGTAAGCTGTTCAATCTAACTACATAGTTCCTCCAGTGAAAGATAGGTGGCGCTGATGCAGACCGACTGATATGCGCCAACGCTTCGACACGGCCGTCCTGATGATCACACGTCCTCGTGTGGAGTACCTGGAATGAAAGAAAATCCTCGAACAGTACTCATTCTAGTCGTTCGGCCAATCCTGGCCCAAGGTGGTGGGGCATAAAAGGTACTCTGATCAAAATCATCAATCATATCTAGAAGAAAATCACAACAATCTCAATCTCTCAAAGCCGACATGTTGAACAACACTCAAACTCATTCAAATAATAGGAAACTCATTAAAATATTGCAGTGCTCATACTCTGACCTCCATCCGGTCTTCATCATCACACTTATAACCTCCATCCGGCTATAAGCATCAAACCAATCGACCTCCATCCGGTCTTCATCATAACACATTATAGCCTCCATCCGGCCATAAGCATTAAACCAATCGACCTCCATCCGGTCTTCATCATAACACATTATAGCCTCCATCCGGCCATAAGCATCAAACCAATCGACCTCCATCCGGTCACTAACACAACAGGCAACCTCTATCCGGTCACCTCCACATGTAACCTCCATCCGGTTACAAACAACACCATCAAGATAATCATTTCGAGCCTTTAATCAAAATTATCCTTAAAGTAGGTTTGTTCAACATGTTGCTTTATTTTTCCTATAACGTTACAGATTATAAGAAAACTCTTACTATGCTAGGTACTCTAAATGTTAAGTTGACTACTTAGTATTCAACTAGTCTTGTCAGCGTTATCATTTTCGTCATAGCTAGTCTCGTCATCATCGCCTACGTGCATGTCAACGTCAGTTATTTTTCGTAGGCGGTTATGTGCGTACTTCGAAACATAACGGTCATGGTGGCCGTTAGCAAGAACCTCAATCACTCCTGCGCATCCCTCCAGGAT
Source organism: Mythimna lalbum (assembly GCA_949319445.1). Classification (NCBI taxonomy): domain Eukaryota; kingdom Metazoa; phylum Arthropoda; class Insecta; order Lepidoptera; family Noctuidae; genus Mythimna; species Mythimna lalbum. Next base: position 18,260,521 of record OX439360.1, read on the forward strand.
CGCCAAGTCTCTCAAGACTTAATGGTTTCCCACAGTACGTCCCAGGTTTGATCAACATTTGAATTGAATACCGCGTACTTACGGACTACTGTGACCGCTAGATACCGGTTTCTATTAAGCTACGACTACAAATCAAATCTCCTATAATCAGTTCATCCTGTAAACTTCATCGTCATCATCAGCCTCTTTTTTGTTATGTTCCCAATGAAACGCCTGCGTTTCATTTTCTTTCTATTGCATTGTCACTGTCTTTCTATTGCGCCTCTAATTGACACGATTGAAAAATTTGAAACGTTAAAGGTTAACCGACTCTTTCATAAAAATTAAATTAATTCTTATTCAGTTTTCGTGGCAGAAGAACGGCATACACGAGAATATTTAGGTTCAAACCACCCGAAGTAAATTACTAGACCTATTAACTGTCCCAACTGAGCTATGATCGCGATCTGCTTTCTGAAGTTCTATATCTCCTAACTTCAGCACTTGACTTTATTTCATATCCTAAACAACTCGATTTGCATTATGAAAAACAACCACTCTTTCAAATCTAATGAAAATCCGGCTTTAATCAACGTTTGTAATACTACATTAAGTCTCTCGAAGTTCTTAATAGATTCCAAAATAATCAAAATATTGACAACTCAAACTATGACGTAGGTATTTACCGATTTATCAAAAACCCCGTTTAAAAACAGAGATCACGTTTCGATACCGAGTGGCATAGTCAAATGTTTATACTGACCGCTGAAACACTACTGAAATCATCATCATCATCATCATCATCATCATCATCATCATCATCATCATCATCATCATCATCATCATCATCATCATCATCATCATCATCATCATCATCATCATCATCACCATCATCACCATCATCACCATCATCACCATCATCACCATCATCACCATCATCACCATCATCACCATCATCACCATCATCACCATCACCATCATCACCATCATCACCATCATCACCATCATCACCATCATCACCATCATCACCATCATCACCATCTTCACCATCATCACCATCATCACCATCATCACCATCATCACCATCATCACCAACATCACCATCATCACCATCATCATATTTTTTTTGCCATTCTGTTCTGTCCCTCGTCACGCTATCACTACACCTACACAACCAACACAAACACACACAACACCCTAACCTAACCCTGGCCTATATACAACCTAATTTTTGTAAAATAAAACGCACTATGTAAACGAGTTATTTGGTCCGAGATACGTGGCAACGAATACCAGTAAGGCACGTTATTGTTTATTTTACAGTAGTCTTTGCACATTATTTCTGACCGGTCGAGTTTTTAAGCCGAAAGAGCTAAATTAACAGACACCGTATTACTCGGTAAAATAATATTTGCACTCAACAATTCATCTACCCGCTCACGCATTATTTTTTTTTTTTTTTTTCGCGCTAGTCCGCTATGGTCGTCTTTTGCTAAGATGAGTCAATTAAACGAATAAGTTCACTTTTTGTAACACGCGTTTATAGCATACTATACTGTCATAGGTACACGTCAATGTCAATAACGTAAAAACTATCTATGGAGGAGTTATCACTGTCAAACAAAAATCGAAACGGTATCTACCGGATATACCGAGGGTAGATGTAATTACAATTGTTTATGTCGTGAACTTTAGCAATTTAACAAAAGAAGTGTGTCACGCACGATCATACTATTTAAACTGAATCCTTGCAACAATATTTCACGGCCAAAATATCATTTCGCAAATAGATGTTGGGCAAAGCATGGAATAAAACCTCAATCAAACTACGCAAGTAATCTGAACACGCTAAACTGACCCTTCAATGTAACAAAACTGTGTTTACGTTTGCCGTGAAATAGTGATGACAGACTTTAAAGTGAAAGAGATATAACACTCAGCATCAGAATTAAAATGGAATGTGAATACCTGACCTTGTTCCTGGTTCCTTTGACAGCACATACGTCATCCAGTCACTCGCTACGTGATGCCTTGGCACCACCATCGCCTTCACGTCGCTTGCTTCGTCCAATTATTCCACAATGTAACATTTGACAGGTAGCGTTTGAAACGACTTCAAGCGTTTTGTGTGAAACGTTTTCTGATCTGGTATCGCACTCGACACACTGCACCTCAGGCACGCACACACACACACACGCGAAGCACGTATCGGAAAGTAGTACATCGTAAACGAGCACTTGCATCCATCGCTCTTTTCCCGGTCACTAGCTGGGTGGTACGTTGTAATTTGCTCTCTGGGGATACAGCGGTACCATGGTCCAACATTTGTTGCTCAGGATTAGGGAACAACCCCAGAAAAAAACCTAATCAGACCATTTAAGTCAGCTCTTCAATCCGGTTCTTACTTTCTTAAAGCGACCATAAGCAGGGCGCCATGTTGGTCTTGGTCCGTCAAGCACATTTCTGCAGTCGTCAACCAAGCACGTGCATCTACATCTTGTTTCTCAGGATCGAAATCCGGTAAACGAAGGCCATGTGACGACGTAGTAGGTGTTTTCATGGCTTGAATCAGCGTCAGAAAATTGCGGTTCTGTTGTTCCAACAAACGCATCCATTTTTCGTCGCTAGCGTTTTCATTTTTGAACACGTGGGTCGTCGTGGTCCAATCCCAATTCTGATAACGGAGGATCGATATCAGTGGGTCGCGACATCGGAAATAACACTCACAAAAACCTTTGATAACACCTTTAATTACTCGTAACACACACTCAGTACAAAATAATCAAGGATGCCTGAGATATGGCTTGATTAAGAATTTAGGAACGCGGGAAATTTAGCGTGGAGTAACCAACGTCTGCTCGGACCGACGGAACGATTCAAAGTGCCCTCCAAATCAACCGTCACCCGACACGTGAACCTACCCCCATTCCGGGTAGCCAATTTACCTGTCAACGTCAGTACCTGTCAATGTCAAATAATCGATTATACCTCCGGATCGACATTTGACTCGACTATTCGCTCAGTGTTGCTGTTACTCCACGCTAACCATCCCCAAGTTAATACTTGACGTTCCCAAACGTAAGCTGTTCAATCTAACTACATAGTTCCTCCAGTGAAAGATAGGTGGCGCTGATGCAGACCGACTGATATGCGCCAACGCTTCGACATATATAAATATATTGTATCGCCCAATCAGGGTTCTCCGCGTGATTCGAATATAACAGCTCGAAATCATCTATCGGACAACTGCCCGATACACCAGACGTAACACTCTTCGGAATTGGGCACCCACAATTATAGCGGTAAGTCCCTTCTTTGAGGCGTGGTTGGAAAGACCTCACGGCATCCTCACCTTCCACATGACGCATGTTCTTACCGGACATGACACGTTCGGGAGGTTCCTGTACCGGATTCTTGCGGAAGTAACGCCCCTGTCGCCACTGTGCGGAACACCCAGAGGATCTTCCGTCTTCAAGGGAGGTATGTACTTTACACTCAGTCCCGCACACCTCTAAAACTACATTTAAAATCTTGGTTTTCTGCAAAAAATCGAGTTTCAAATTATCCTGCAACATAAATGTATATTCAAAGTTCACCCACGCGTTACATTTACGTTTTATCGATGAATTCTCATGTTTGTTAACGAAATATGTTTTTTGTGCGAATCCGTTTATGATGAGCTGGTTTTAATTGATATTATTAAATGGTGTTTACATTCAATGCTGAAATTTAACGATATTAAAATTAGTTACGGTGGAAATTTCAATATTAATTGGTTCATCGGTTATTTTTATATGGTTCAGTAAATTCATGGATAGTGCAATACAGATAAATGATATTTATTTTGTAAACAAGTTTTAAAAAACTGGGCAAGTGCTTGACGGAATCGCGCCCTTAGAGTTTCGCACAAACTTACCTATTTATATAGTTCATTTCCGGAAGATTTTTCCGAATCGCAAAAAAAATTAACATCAGATTTACAGTTTTCAGATTTATTCCTATAAATTTTGTGCTATGCTTTATGCCAAATTTCAGGATTCTAGATTAACGGGAATTACCATAATATGAAATTTGATTTCCTCAAAAGTGTCTGCATAGTATATTTTTTTCTCATTAAATAAAAAATTTGATTTTTTTACGTCTTTGAAGACGTAAAAAATCAGAGAGTCTGCAGAGTTGAGTAAGTATACGGTTTTAATTTCAACTCGATAAGTCCACGCGTTCCCGAGATAAAGGGCAGACAGATAGATGGATGGACGGACAACAAAGTGATCATAAACGTGTACCGTTTTTTTTTTCTTAAAAACGATTACGAAACTAACAAATTAGATTATTTAGATTATGGAAAATAGATACTGATACGGACTGGAACCCGCAAGGAAAAAGAAAGCGTGGCCGTCCCCGCCAAACCTGGCGTCGCACCGTGTTGGCAGAGGCGGCGGGCAGCACAATTATGGCGGTAAGTCCCCTCTTTGAGGCGTGGCTGGAAAGACTTCACGGCGTCCTTACCTTCCGCATGACGCAGGTCCTCACCGGACATGGCAAGTTCGGGAGGTTCCTGCATCGGATTCGAGCGGAAGAGACGCCCGGGTGCCGTCACTGTGCGGAACGCCCGGAGGACACGGTGGAGCACACAGTTGAGGTGTGCCCTGCTTGGGCGGAGCAACGCCGTGCCCTCGTGGGGGCGATCGGCGGCGGAGACCTCTCGCGCCGGGCCTTGGTTCAGGCCATGGTCCGGAGCGAGGAGGAGTGGCAGGCGGTCGCCTCCTTCTGCGAAGCAGTAATGCTAGCAAAGGAGGAGGCAGACCGCATCCGGCAACGGCGCCCCCGCCGCCGCCGCCGGGATTCCGATTTCCGGCCACCGTAGACGCGGGCTCGCGGACGGCGAGCCATGGGTAGCTCGCTGTCCGATCGTCCGGCAACTGTCCGGACCGAGCCAAGGCGTCGACGGCGCGCACTGTTCCCGCGCGCCTCAAGGAGTTGTCAGCAACAGGAAGGGCCCATCTGGGTCGAAGCCTACCGGGGTCGGGGTTATTCGAAAGGAAACTAGAGCCCCGGTATGAAGGCAAGAAGGAACGGCGCGGGGTTTTTAGTCAGTAAGACTCTGACACTGTCTCCCGCTCCACCCAAGAGCGGGTTTCGTCAATGATGATTTTCCCCGTCGACAGAAAAAAAAAAAAAAAAAGGCGGCGGGCAGCGGAATGTCGTGGAGCGAGGTGAAGCGTGAAGCTCAGGACCGTTCGCGATAGAGGATTACTGTGGACGCCCTCTGCCCCATCTAGGGGACATAGGACATTAAGTCAAGTAAGTCAAAATAGATACTAATGTAAACAAAAATGATTAGAAATGCATTTTTTTTATTTATATAAACTAGTGCATGATTGCGATCCCACCAGATGTTAAGCAGTAATGCAATCGTTGATGGTGAGGCGCACTAGTTTCCTGATATCTATGTGTAAGGAATAAATAAAGCTATTATTATCTCCTTTATTTTCATTTTACACATATTTTATATATTTTAAAATATTTCTTAAGGACACTTATAAAAAAAACATTTAAAAATATTAAAAAAAAAACATTTAAAAATATAAAAAAATAGTATTCCGCCGGTGTCGGGAGCAAGGTCCAAGCTACCGGTGGTTAGGGCTCCAGAGACAGGAACCTCCTCACAATGCGAGCCGTATCGAGGAGTCCTGCCTTCTGTATCAGGCCCTTGATCCAATCGCGCAACGACAGCTTCGACAGATGGTCGTCGAAGCTTTTGGCTAAGAGACCATTGGCGGTCACGACAATCGGCACAATGATAGCTGAGTCCACATTCCACATGTCGACAACCTCGTGAGCTAAGTCGAGATACTATTATTATTATTAGGTACCTTACTTTTATTTCCTTTTCCTTTCTTTTCTTTCAAAAAGTAACAGTCGAAAATACTCCCAAGTTGAAATGAACTTGGCTCTTGTTTTCCTTGTAAATAAACTTCTTCAAAGCCTTTTCGATACTGGCGGTAAATTTTTGGCATAGTTATAATTAGTTTTAGCTGAAACGCGGAGAACTGAAAGTTAAATTTGATTTTGGGTAGTTTTGCTATAACGGAGGTGTAACTAACTGAAAAAAAATTGTTCGTAATTAAAGGAAATAAAATGTTCATTTTGTGGAATGGGCAATGTGTTGTAGTGGTCAAATTTGAGTCGCATTTGTCACCTGATGGAAAATGATGATTTGACCGACGATGACTCTTACGCTGGCAATTAAACCAATGTGCGGAAATACTTGAAAGCTACATCACTACATAGTATAAAACAAGGTCGCTTTTTCTTGCCCTATATCCCTATGTACGATTAAATCTTGAAAACTACGCAACGGATTTTGATGCGGTTTTTTTATAGATAGAGTGATTCAAGAGGAAGGTTTATATGTACAATAACATCCATTAAATATACTGTTACCCAAACGAAGCCGGGGCGGGTTGCTAGTAAAATATTAAAGCATATTTGTTAAACTGCCTGGCAAAAACACAAATCTTGAATAGTTACTACGTTTTTGTTTATAAAAATATCCGGGTGACACCTCTACGAAATATTCTGTGAGGATAACCGCATAAAAAAAAACAGAACACAATAAATAAAAATATGGGAGATTGGAATTTATTTTAATTTATTTCCGATCATGTAAGTTTCTACTACCTATGCGTGCCGGATACTCTACATGAGGTAGTCGTGCGTATAGTCCCTACGTTCGAAATCAATTCGGACTAGTCGGAATATTTTACGTATTCGTGCGTAGAAAATGAAAACCGTAGTGATGTTTCCTAGAGGCCATCTTTACATACAGAATATTAAAGGAAAGGGTTTTTGTTTCGGTGAGTAAAAATCATCCAAATGACATCCCCCGCCGTTGGGCAGAACTGAAGATAGTATCAGACTCTTACGGAATAAAAAACCCACCCCGATTCTTCTTGTCTTTCATACCCAGCCCTTTCGAAAAAGGTTTGTGACTGTTGTCAAGGGCCTGTTGTCAAAGGTTAGATGTATTTTAATGAACATGGCAATGAACAAACTTTTAAAAAATCATAGTCTTAAAAGATTTCACTGTGGAGCACACAGTTGAGGTGTACCCTGCTTGGGCAGAGCGTTGCCGTGCCCTCGTGGGGGCGATCGTCGGCGAAGACCTCTCATGGTACAGGCCATGGTCCAGAGTGAGGAGGAGTGGCAGGCGGCCGCTTCCTTCTGCGAAGCAGTCATGCTAGCAAAGGAGGAGGCCGACCGCATCAGGCAACGGCGCTTTCAGGGCCGGATTGTAATACTCTTTCGGATTCCGATCCCGATTTCTTGCCACCGTTGACGCGGGCTTGCGAATGGCGAGCTATGGGTAGCTCGCTATCTGACCGCCCGGTAACTGTTCGGACCAAGCCCAAGACGTCGATGGCGCGCACTGATCCCGCGCGCCTCAAGGAGTTGTCAGCAATAGCAGGGACCCAGCTGGGTCGAAGCCTACTGGGGCCAGGGTTATCCGAAAGGGAGCTCGAGCCCCGGTATGGAGGCTAGAAGGAACGTTGTGGGTTTTTAGTCAGTAAGAGTCTGACACTATCTCCCGCTTCGTCCAAAAGGGGGAAAAAAAGATTTTTGTTACAAAGTACAAGAGTTACTTTATGACAAAAAACCTGATTATCTCATTGGATCAAAATGTACTCCTTCTTCATCTTTAGGCAATGAAAAATTTCTTAGCGATGACCTCTACGAAATCCAAAGCTGCCATATGGCATTTTGCAGCGCCAGCCCATATTTGGCTGCAGTACGAATCAGGCTGTCTCGTTGTGACGTATCGCTAAACTTATACACATACTTATTTGTCTAATACTTATTTGTCATACATTGTTTGTTTTTGACTGGCCTTATGGTCTAGTGGTTAGTGGCCCTGACTGCTATGCCGGAGGTAGTGGGTTCGAGTCCCACCCAGGGCAAATGTTTGTGTGATGAGCTTGATCATTTGTTCTGTGTCTGGGTGAAATTTATCCGTAATATGTATGTATTTATAAATTTTTAAGTATGTTTATCAGTTGTCTAGTACTCATAAGACAAGCTTTGCTTACCTTGGGACTAAACGGCGTTGTGTGATAGTTTTAAAAAAAATTGAACCGAAGCGAACTTAAAAAAACATGCACGATTCAGATAGAGCGAACATTGTTATGTTGATATAATCCTTGTTGTGATTAGAAATATCACGATCAAGTTAGAAGATATATCTAATTATTATGACCTAGTTTACTGATTTAAATTAAATGAAAACTCAGCAGCAGTTTCAAAAGCAATTGGAGCGCTATACCAAATCAGTTAATAATTAAATGTTTCAACCTATGTTTAATTGGCAAACTGATACCGGTACTGCTATCATTAATTTTAGGAAAGTTTTGTATGGATAAGACCAAAAAAATATACCTATCTTATTAACGGCTTAGCCAGCTTCGCACGAGTGTAAAAAATCTTGAAATTTCCTGCTTTTTTTTCTACTAAAACCAGTTTTTATTGAAAATATTTTTTTAAAGCAAGGTCTGACAGCACGGTGCAATACTTATATAACAAATACTCGTCAAGACGAATCATACGAGCCCAAACTCAATGGGGTTGTCTCTTTTAACTACCGAGTTCCTAAAGCTACCTTTCGATTCCATCATCAGATCAGCTCCATATCACAACAATTTTGCATTGTCATCTAATTTACACATGCATGCTAAATGTTAGCTCAATCGATAACCGGGAAGTGTGTCAAATTTAATTTACAAGATTTGATGACAGACCAACATCGGGACAGCTGAAACTAAATAAAAGATTGTAACATGGATGTAGCTGACTATGAAAAACCAGCTTTCTAGCAGTTAACATCTGCTGAAACCGCTAGTATTACTATAGTTTTTTTATTCTTATTGATAGACTCGTGTTTGGCCACTATCTCACCTGAAGGTAAGCGATAACGTGGCCGACGATGAAACACGCTTGTCTAGAAGTAACCTATTCACTCTTGACTTAAAAATCCCTAAGTTGTAGCTAGCAGGAAATACATACTCCGGCAGAGAATTCCTCTCCGTAATTGTAGATATAATGAATGTGTTCCCAAAACGCTTTGTACGTATGGGTGGGATATCCACCATGTACGATGGCGCAACGCCGTACGTCTAGAGGCCTGATAATGAAATGGACATGGTGGAAATAAATTGTGCAATTCCAACGCACACTCTCCGAAATGTAATCGATAAAAAACAGATAGATTATGAAGACGAAAATCAATTTTCCCTTATACAAAATTCCTGATATCACGAAAGTCACTTTAATTGCGTTATCAGTTTTTGATTTCCGAAGACAGAACAGCCCTCCTAGCCAAGTTACAACCGTTTCGCTTTCGTCGAACGCTTTGAGTTGACCTTGCCGCCAATTCTTTTGTTCTGACCACGTGACTGAGCGTTAAGAGCGCGTCATTGCCGTACATTTGAAGCTTTCTACTAGCGTTAACTGTTGCAAATTTGCAACTTGGCTAGGGGTACTGTTTATTGCAATAACTCATGCGGCAATAACTAAAAGATATGACCTAAACTTATCTCCGATGACATAATTATGTGCACGAAACTTTTAGTGATAAACTTTTTAGTGCCATAACACACATCCAATCTGAGATTGCAGTGGATTTTATTTAGGTATTAAGTAAGATGACGTTTTTATTACTCCTATGATTGATTGCATTTTGTTTTCAATAAATTTTATTTGTGTTGTTTTTCTAAGAAAGAATATAGTGATCAGTTTTTTATTTATTATTTATTTATTTAATGCTTTACGCACACAAAAGTACTGAGGCGGACTTAGTGCCTTAGGTGTGGTGGTTTATTTTTTTGCTTATTTATAAGCAAAACAAAAACTTTCAGATACCCTAATTAGAGATTCAATAGACATACAATGAGAGAGCGAACGCCGGCTTGGGGTTTAATGAATAAAGTTATAAATAGTGTTATTAACATGACTAGGTTTTATATACCGGTAAGTACATGGTGGACATCCCATCTATACACCCAAAACGTTTTGGTAACTTATTTATTGTGCGTACAGCTAAAGAGTGGAATTCCCTAAAATAGTCTGTGTTTCCTGTACCCCTAGTCTAGTTGATAAATCTGCCATCGTTAACGCTAGTAGAAAACTTTAAATGTACGGGAATGTCGTCATCTCAAAGCTCAGTCACGTGGTCGGAACAAAAGAATCGGGGGCGTGGACAACTCGAAGCGTTCGACGCAAGAGAAACGGCTGTACCTACAACCCGGGTATTTTTAAGTAAAGAGTGAATAGGTTACTTCTAGGTAAGCGTGCTCCATCGTCGACCGCATCGTTGCTTTCCATCAAGTGAGATAGCGGTCAAACACAAACCCATCAACAATAAAATAAAATTAATATATAGATATAGATTTCATTCATATTCCTATTTAGGATCAGCAATTTCCCATTTAGGACAGAACAAGATTGCCGACATAGCACGAAGCCGGAGAATCGCCAAACATGGGCAGGTCACTTTGCTCGCAGAACAGATGGCCGTTGGTTTGTGGGCCGAAGGGTTCTGGAATGGAGCCACGCACCGGAAGACGTAACGTTGGAAGATTTCGTAAAAGGTGAGCTGATGACCTGGCAAGGGTTGCGGGAATTCGATGGATGCGAGACGCACAGGACCGTTCATTATGGCGACGCTTGGGGGAGGCCTATGTCCAACAATGGACGTCTTTCGGCTGAAATGATGATGATGATAATGAAACTCTACAATAAACGAGTATGTACGAACAATTTAATAAGCCATCCGTAACTCTGTCATGTCTATGCTATTTCCTCTATTAGCAAAGCGTTGAACTTTTCATAATAATGCTTATATAGCTGAACTTATACCATCTAATTATGTTCAAAATTAATTGTAGATAATTGTTATTGATGCTGTTGTTTGGGTATAAATACATTTAGATCGGCTTTTTAGCTGGGTTTGTTTACTTATACAACCATATACAGAGCCCGAAACATTTGTATATTTTATCTTTCAAATAGGTACCGTCAATTAGAGACAATACAATGACAACGCGAACGCTGGCGTTCGCTTGGAGTTTATTATATTATTAGAAATGTGCCGGTGCCGGCAATATTGCCCGGAAGTGGGAATAATCGTGGCAATATTGCCAACAAAATTCCCACTTCAGGCAATATTGCCGACAACGGCACATCTCTAATTATTATAGATAATCCATATTTTCCCACTGCTGGGCAAATACCTCCCTCCACTCCTCTGCTTGGGGATTAATACATTAAAATAGTGTTATAATCAAAATGATATTGATTTTTGTTCCAAAAAAGAGGAGGTGCTCAAGTGAACTGAAAGTGTTTTTTTCTTTGTTACCGATATCTTCACCAAATTTTTAGTGATTTTGATGATTCTTTTTTGTCGCAAAAATAATGCGCCTCGCCAAATATAAATGAGACGATTTAAAAAAAATCGATCGAATCGATTTAACCCTTCAGATACCGTCAATTAGAGTCACAATAGTAAGAAAATAGATGCGCGGCCACCGGTGGTCGCTTGGGGATTCATGAATTAAAATCGTCTCATTTATATTTGGTAAGAAACTAGATAATAAAGAACTTTGGAGATATACGATGGAACCATTAATAAATGATAGCATAGCATGTCTGTTTATTGTTAACACCATTTCTAGCCTTCTCAATTTTCCTTTGGGTTATTTAATAACCTTTTAATGAGGCCCATTACAATTTTATTTTATTCACGATTTAATAACTCTACAAAATCATTGTGTATACTTTTTATGTCAAAAACCCTTTTGAAACAACAAAACCCCATCAAATAACCACTTACGAACGCCATCACTCATTGTTACATTAAAAGTCGTTTATTTAACACAGATGGACAGCTTCCCCTCTCGTTTGGAATGGTACACGCCATTATATATATTTACCATGAATCTGGATGACAAAATATTATGATAATGGTTCCTTTTGATAAATTGCGGTTTTTATTACCATGGTTAGATTGTGTTGCTTTGGTTTTTGTAGTAGTTCAAAAAGTAGGAAAAACCGTATGATGGGGTAGGGGTTTCTTTAGGTAGGAATTCATCTAATGAAATCTCCCGCTCTTGGGCGAAGCTGGAGGTCGTGTCAGACTTTTATTGATTAAAATAATTCATGATCCCAGTACCCAATAGGCTTCGACCCTGCTGAGCTTTGATTTGCTGACATCTCCTTCAGGCGCGCGTGGATCATTATGTCCCATCGAGGGTTTGGACGGTTACCAGGCGAGCAATCGCCCCCACGACAACACGGTGGTGCTCTGCCCAAGTGGGGCACATCGCTACCGTATGCTCCACCGTGTCCTCATAACAGGGTAGAGGAAGGTTGGAGGTAAGTAAAAAAGTTTGGTCAAGTTTTGTGGGCGTGGGTCGGTTTGGTTTTTAAATTCTCACGACCGAATTTTGATTATGGTAGCCAGTCAAAACAAATCTAAACCTAAATCGGGAATCTTTAAGTCAAGAATAAATAGGTAACTTCTAGGTAAGCGCCCTCCATCATCGACTGCATTGTTGTCAGGTGCTTTTTTTAAGTCATAACTAGCTGCTCCCAGCGGCTTCGCCCGCGTGATAGCAGAAAATGATCCCAAGGGAACATACTTCCGAGATAAAAAGTATCCTATGTCCTATTCCAGGACATAGTCATCAAAATCGGTTTTGCCATTTAGGCGTAAAGACGTAACAAAAAAACAAACAAACTCACTTCCGTTTTTATAATATTAGTAAGGATTTTATTTAAGGACAATTTTTTTTATGTTAAGAGTTAAATAATTTTATTTTTTATTTTGTTGTTAATCTTGTGCAAGCCACAAATAAACTAATTTTCTTTTGAACGTTACAAAAGTTATCAAAAAGTAACTTCTAAATTTTCTGCTTAGTCTCTGTAACAACGGGCGTCACTGCTGTCAGAGTGTCGAGTGGTAATGGCCCCGACTTAGGAGTTGTAGGTCGCAGGTTCGAACCCAGCCAGGCGCATTGCTTTGTGTAATTTATTTCACCATAACGGCTCTCAAAACGGTGAAGGAAAACATCGTGAGGAAACCGGCATGTCTTAGAACCAAATATTTGAAGACATGTGACATTCACTAACACGCACTGGGCCCGCGTGGTGGATTACGGCCCATTCCTTCTCCTAGAGAGGAGGCCTGAGTCCCAGCAGTGGGAACATTAAAACGGCTGATGATGATGATGATGAGTCTCTGTAAAATTGTTCCTATTTTGGTTTATAATTAAGTTTACTCAATTCTAACTACACGAAATTTGCCAAAATCATTCAAAATTTCACAGAACTCAGAATTTATGATTTAAATGTCAGTCAAATAATTTGTAAACACCCACACACCGTTTCAGGTTAAGCGTGGGTCTGATCCTTTCAGTAACAACCTACTTTGTTAGTCTGTCATAACGAGTAACGCGACGTGCTTTAATTAGTCTTGTTTTTTACAAGTCCTTTGAGCTTTTGACCAGCATTTTATTAAAAAAATACCTTTTTTTTATTTGAGGCGAGTAAGCATCATATAATTCGTCGCGTTGTGTCAGACTTTTACTGACTAAACCTTACCTGTGCTCCTTCAGTTGCCTTTTGCGTTAAAGGGCCATGGTAACTTTTTTGAACAACTCTTTTGAGTGTGAAGTGTTTGCGTAGTGGCGAATCGATGAAGAAGGCGAATTTTTGCCAACAATGATAATAAGAACAAAACATTTCTTTTTAAAATCATTTTTTATTATTATTATTTCCTTTATTCGTTGTACAAACATATAAATTATATTTTTAAATATTTAAATAAAAACTAAAAAAACATTTAAAAATATAAAAAATAGTGTCCCACCGGTTTCGGGAACAGGGTATATTTATTATTATTTTGTATTTTTATTATTATTATTATTATTGATAGTCTTGTGTTTGACCACTATCTCACCTGATGGTAAGCGATGATGTGGTTGACGATGGAGCACGCTTGCCTAGAAGTAACCTGTTTACTCTTGACTTAAAGACCCCTAAGTTGTAGCTATCAGGTAACACAGACTCCGGGAGGGAAATCCACTCCTTGGCTGTATGGCCTGCAGTCTGTACGCACAATAATATGATTTAAATAATATATTAATCTAATTTAGATCAAAATGTATCGGTTTCCGGATAGCTTATATCCTGGACTAGCTTTTGCCCTCGGCTTCACCCGCGTACATAAAATATAGCCTATGTCACTCAGGAATAAAGCAGCTTTCTATTGGTGAAAAATTTTCAGCAATCAGGCCAGTATTTTCAGAGATTACCTCAAAATAATAATATTTAAATTGAAAGTTCTAAATGTATATGTAATAAGTCTACGCGATGCTTGGTTCGCAGTACAATAGTGGAGGGGAGTGGGGATCGGTCGGCAGGGGTGCTTGCGTCGCGTCATACAGACGTAGGTATATATAGCAAAATAGAGTTGAAATGTATTACATAGAACAATGAAACCTTGAAGCTTTGTTTTTGGTAAATGAATTATGTTTTGTAAAAAGTCATAAAACAAAAGTTGTTGTTTATGATGTTAGTAATACCATAAAATTATAGGTACAGAAGTCAATCCTACATACAAAGCGCACTCGAGCAACTCACACATAGACACCGCTCACGGACACGATACCTCAGAGCGTCTCGGCCCGCTCGTCGAACAGTTCCAGCTCAAACGCTTATTAGTGTGCGTCCACCGAGCGTAGGTATAAAAAGTGAAGTACATACATGAGATTGTCATCTGTACCTACCTATTTTGTGGAAATACAGTCCTGCAAGGTTGTTAGTGTTTTATAAATAACCCTATAAAATAGGTAGATTGTACTAAAATCAGGAACGTGGCCACGAGCAGTATCTAGTTGAATAATATAGTGTGAAAGTCATTCTAGACCATCTGTTATTCTAGAACGTGGTCGAAGTTTAGAATACCAGCGTATGAGGTAACCAAAAGTTACGTCAAGGAAGTTAGACAGTTGATACACGGTAGAGAGCTATGTTTAGTCGCAAATATATAATGTTTAGACAGAAATTGGACACCAACTTGGTCAGCAAAAGTGGAAAGGTCTAGTAGGATCGATGCCCGACTATAATCTATTCAAAATAATATTAGACATTTATGTAAACTTTTTATTACTGTCCGTTCAACCGATTTTGACTTTTATTACGTTGGTAGCATGACAAATAGCGGCTGTAGTAAATAGTTGGTATTGTAAATTTTTTTTTGCTTTTAATGCCATCCTTATTCCTACGAAATAGAAGTTAAAATCGGTTGAACAGAGAGTAAAAAAGGTTTTAACCCTTCAGATACCGTCAATTAGAGACACAATAGTAAGACAATAGATGCGCAGCCACCGGTGGTCGCTTGGGGATTCATGAATTAAACGTCTAATCTTTACGTACATGATAATAATTTTTGTAAAAAATCTGTGTACATTTCATAACTGTATCATGAAAAGTCCGTTTTGCTCCCGTACCCAGCTGTACGCCGGCTCCTAATGCCCGCTATGACCTGCCGAGACTGATTTTGCAGGTTTTTAGTGTTATTCAGGTTTAGCATATAATAAAAATAATTTTGTTAAAGAATGTTTCTACTTGGAGCGCAGTTCTTTTATTACCAAATACTTTCTCAATATCTAAAGACCTGTACTCACCATGTTTTTTAAACGCGCAGTGGACGCGCGTTTTTATCAATACAGACGCGATACGCACGCGAGTCAGACGCGGCTTGTAGACCTTTAGTAGTTATAAAAGCACGCCGTCGAAGCACGTTTCAAAAATGTGCGTTTAAAAAAAATGTGGTGTACACAGGTCCAAACGTCTCTAGGCTGCGTCTGACGTCTTTTGCTTGTGCACACTGCACAGGCCCAAAGGTCTCCAAGCTGCGTATGACTCGCGTAACCACGTCTATCACTACAAACGCGTGTCAACGGCGCGTTTTAAAAACACGATGTGAACAGGTCCTAAGTCCTCCAAATTTTCTATTGAAGACAGGAACACCGTACAAACCTTTAATCTCAAGTTTCCCGATAATACAAAGAGTATTGTCATACCAAAGTCAAAGAAATAGTTTTGTGGGGCGCGCTCACCTTATTACATGTTCAGCGACGTGGTTCCAGGGGTCTGGCTTGAAGAAGTAGCCTGGTTTGATACTAGAAGTGATTTTGATAGAAAGGTCAAGATAATATTCCGATGAATGCGTGACGCACAGCACCGGTCGTTGTGGCGACGCTTGGGGGAGGCCTATGTCCAGCAGTGGACGTCTTTCGGCTGATATGATGATGATAATATTTATGATTAATTTAAAATAATGGCGGTTGGTGCAATGCCTGAGCAATTGATGCTACGTCTTGTGGGTTCGATTCCTGCCTGGAAAAAATATTTGTAAGGTCTACAGACAGTTGTTTTGGATTTGAGTGTCATGTGTATCTGAGTTTACAAACGCATTCATGCACGCAAAATGCTTTCAAAATTATTTATCGTGATAACAACATTTTCACATATTTTCCTTTAATTTTTTTCCCGCAACTTAATCTTTGCTCCATTTTCGAGAAAACAACTTACAGTAATGGACGCATTATGCCATTCATTTCCTCATTATTTCCATCATAACCATCAGTTCCATTAGTTAAATAATGGAACTATATATGTTTATACAACATTATTTCTAGTTTGTTGATAATCAGTAACTGAATGGATTCCAATAGTTTTTACACCATGTTATATTTTTTCCCAAAAATATTTAAAAAGATCATAAGTTGGACTCCACCGTTAACACAGGTCACGGTAGGTCATAGTGGGCATGAGACGCCTGCAAACAGTTGTGTGCAAGTGCAAAAAACCCCTCAGTCGCCTGGATGGTCCGATGACTATGTATTTTTGCTGACGTAAACAGCTTATAACTTTCTTTTTTTTTATGATACGAGTAGTTACGTTGTACATAGACTCTATAATATAAATAGATATAATACTAAACTAGACAAGTGTTTCAAATTTCGCATATATAGGTACTGAAACTAATGTTGTATAGTACTGCCCCCTATAGTAAAAAAGACGCATCTAACATTTTTTCCAGATTTTATTTTTAAACATTGCCGGAATCAGGAAAAAAAGCGCATCTGCCTGTATTTTTAATATTATGCTAACACTCTCCAGTGCGGTTTTCACACAAATTCATTAAAACCTCTTTTTATCCGTTTTTACTTATCGTTAGATACGTCTTTTTAACTATCAGGGGCAGAATAGCGGTCCCAGCAAACGTTGTCCGGCCTAAAATCTGGCTTATAGTCAGAAAAAAAATAAAGACCCCGATTGCTGCACATAAATAATCAGCCTTATAATGTTCCCACTCAGACCTCTTTCCACCACACAGGCCTAGTTTGGGTTGGTGGATGTCACATGTCTTCGAATTTTTGGTTCTAGAACATATCGGTTTCTGGTGATAAAATAAATCACATGAATGCGCCTGATTGCGTTCTTACCAAGCTCGCATCCTACTCATGAATCTGGGCTTTCATCCGTTATCACTGGGCTTTCGTCTCTAGTTTTCTTTTATTACATTTTTATCCACACCTGCTAATACCACATCTAGTAAACTAATACATCAACGCAACAAGCCTTTACTTCAATCTGGCGTAAAAATCCAGTCTCTTTCTATTCCACACACAGGGTGTTCACACAACTCACATAAGCTTTTTAGAGGCGAGCACGTTCGAGCACCGCTCGCTTCGCCGTGTTTGTAATAAAAAATGTTGCTTTAAGACCACTCCAGACTGTTTGGAGCGGTTTATTGTTAATTTTTGAGTATTTGGACTTGGAAATACAGACTAGTATACTAGCCTAAGCCTAGCATCACTTCGTTATCATATTAGTTTAGATTAATCGCCGTTTTAAGTCTCTAACAGCCTTACCATGGCGTATTAAAATTTCCCCAGTTGTTGCCACTATGTGGAACACACGGATGACACGGTGGAGCACACTTTAGAGGTGTGTCCCGCTTGGGGAGAACATCTCTGTGCCCTTGTGGGGGCAATCGGCGGCGGCGATCTCTTGCGCCAGACCTTGGTACAGGCCATGGTCCGGAGTGAGGAGAAGTGACAGGCGGTCGACTTCTTCTGCAAAGCAGTAATTCTAGCAAAAGAGGAGGCCGACTGCATTAGGCAATGGCACTCACAGCGCCCTAGCCGCTGCCGGCGAATTCCTGTCCCTATTTCTGTCCACGGTTGAGGGCTTGCGGACTGCAATCAATGAGTAGCTCGCTATCCGACCGTCCGGTATCTGTTCAGACCGAGCCTAAGTTTTCGACTACGCGCACTGTTCCCACGCGTCTCAAGGAGTTTTTAGCAACAGCAGGGGACCAGCCGGGTCGAAGCCAGGGTTATCCGAAAGGGAACCTCGGCCCCGGTACGAAAGGCAAAAAGAAACGGGATGGGTTTTTTAGTCGGTAAGAGTCTGACACTATCTCCCGCTCCGCCTAAGGGCAGGATGTCATTTGGATGATTTTTTCCCACCAAAAAATACGTGAAGCGAAAATTTTAATCGTGTAAGCGAGAAAGAGGGATGGAGCATATTATAGTGCACAAGTATGTGTGCATATGTCGCAGGGAAATTAGGATATCAGGGATTTTGCAAAATCCCTAGGGATATCACGAAATCCCGGTAGATGACGAATAATCTTGTTTACGTCGACTCGATTTTAATTCGGCAATATAGCTTTTCTGATTTAGATTTAGTTTAGTGAAACGACATTATCACTGACGATAAATTGGTGTTTTGTCATATCACTAGATACTTAAGAATATGTAATAAACAAGAATATTTGACATATTGGATTTCATGATATCCCTAGGGATTTCGCGAAATCCCTGTTATCTTCATCTCCCTGCGACACATACACCGCAGCAATCAATGTTCCTTTACTCTCATAGTTCAATGGGACGGTAACCTGACAACACAAGGGAGATTGTTAGAGATTAGCAAGGTTAAGAGTATTATTAGCTCAGCGGGACAGTCCAGGCGTCTTGGAAGTGCCGCGTCATGTCACTAGATTGGGTGGTCGAAGTCGACGTTCAAATACTTGTGCTGCGATACCTCTTTAGCAAGACCAGTGTTTTCTTGGAATATTAAAATATCAGGTACACGATCAACGACCTTATGAACTTTTCGTGGCACGTGGTGTTCTACCACCTACTTCCGAACTTCGGGCTATTACTGAGAAATTTGTAATGGAAAACCCAATAGCAAATTTTGCACGAGTGTTTCCAAGAATTTGTTCAATCAACTAAAGCTAATCTCAAAGATTAGATAATTGCGTAGGAGGTAACAGTGGTAACTGAGTGGTAATGACCCCGGCTTACGAGTTGTGTTATTTAATTCATCACTACTGCTCTGAAAATGTGAAAGAAAACATCGTGAGGAGAGAGTCTAGGAGATGCCTTTTTGGCATCTCCTAGAACTAAAACTTTGAATACATGTGCCATTCACCTACTCACACTGGGCCCGTGTGGTAAATTACGAACCATTATAGGTGGCCCGGCCCAAGGCCTGAGTCCCAGCAGTGGGAACATTAAAAAGGCTGATGATGATGATGATGATGTAGGAGGTATTATAGCATCTACATAAGAATGTACATAAAAATAGGCGCATGCTTATTGTTTTACTTTCATATCAATCTGACACGATGGGACTTCAATCTGAGACGACCGAGAAGAGATCAGACACAGGATCAACGACTTCCAACCTTCCAAGGCACGGGAGGGTGTCACACCACCTTTCAAACTCTGGACTGCTCAAGAGTGTTGGAATTGAATTGATTATGATCCTTCATTTGCTCTTTGCGTACAAGAGCTTTTAATTGTAGGTGAGAAAATCATTTAATGACATTACTGCGCCCTTGGGCGGAGCGGGAGATAGTGTCAGAATTTTGCTTACTAAAACCCCTCTCCTGTTCTTTCTAATGGTAAGTAGTGATGCAATCGTTGATAGTGAGGCGTATTAATTTATTAAGAGACTTTACCCTAGTTTTATTAAACAAGTCAGTATTGTAATGCATTCAGTAATACTAATAGTCACATTAGTTCAGTTGTACTAATGTGTCTTATGTTTTATCTTTTTTTTTTTGTTTTTTGTGTGTACATAAATAGTAAAATAAATAAATAAGGTTTGTTGCGCAAAAGAACAAGACACCCAACATTAAAACTTACTAAAAACGTGTGATATTCTAATTTTCGGCTAAGAATATCATTGAGATCATTATACAGCTAAGAGGGTATTGAGATGTAAAGTGATTCTTCAAAACTCCGCCCCTGAGTGGGTCAAGGGGTCTTCAACTTTTTGAACAGTCTCTTGGGAAACTGCTATAACAATTCTATACCTTGTTTGTTGTGTCCATTTTCACCAGCGCTAATTTTATATCTGTGGGATGGAAAAGTTACGGGGATGGCAGAAAGAAACAACCTTTTTATCAGCTTTTAAAATTCTGTATTGATTCCAACTTTTACAACGTTCACTTGTTTTTTTCATCATCCCAAAATATAATTTGTTTTTTTTTTTTAATCTATGCCGCTAGCCTTCAGTCGGACACATTATCAAATAAACTTAATTTATTTCAATATGAAGTAGGTAAGTATATGTTTCGCCCACATATCTTTTTTTTTTTAAACCACCCGCCCGATAATGCCTTTTTGTACACCACAATTTTTAGATTAGTACAAAAAATAGGGCTATATGCGTCTTGATCATATATGTGTAGTCAAAAAAAAAAAAAAAACTAAATCCTAATATTGTCCACGATTTGTCATAATTGATAAATTCATATGAATCAATCATTTATAACCGTTGCCTACTAGAAAATACTACGCGCAGTATTTTTCCATTTTGATCGCTTTTTATTCTTTATCAATAGCCAGTATTTACATAAGTTGAGTGACATTTTAGGATGTAATCACACGCTAATAACTTTACTGTTTATGAATATTATTTATTGAGACTTTACTTAGATAATAGCACAATGTTTTCCAATAAGCCCCATAAATATTTGTACTAATAAAAAATTAGCCGTGTATGTCATACAACCCTCGCCTAACGCAAGTTATTCTGTCTCTAAGTACCTAATGTACAGTGCGTTTCACTTAACACGTTCCTTTGCCGTAATGTTGGCAATACGGAAAAACAGTGTTGCAATATTTTTAGCAATTAAATTACTCAATATTAGGGAGATTAACTTATATTTCGTTACTTTTAACAATTGCGGTTTTTTTTTGTTTTTCTTTTTTACTATTTTTGAATAAAGTATAGGGCGCTGGGCTCCATTCCTATTGGCTTGCAATCCTTTCAAATACCGGAAACGCCAAGCCACAATATCGTATCTCTCTATAACAACGTCCTTTTAGAACTGCTTTTTTTTAAATAAAGTCCCTTTCCTCTCATAATTCTCCAAAAAGTGCTGCAACTACCGTTAAAATCGATTTCGTTGCGCATTTCGGGGAACAATTTTGGTAGAGTATGCAACTCTTTCCTTTTTCCCTTCTTTTTTGTGTAGACAGACAGGGGAGCCAACATTACGCCAAAGGAACTTCTTAAGTGAAACGCACTGTAGTGTGGGCTTTTCAAGGGAATAATGTGATTTGAATATGGAATGACAAAACCATTTGAAAAAAAAAACTTATTAATTGAAATAAAATGTACGTGCAACAAACGAGTTTATTCAAAAATCAAACTGGCCACTAACAGAAAACAAAAACGAATAAAATGTTTTTATTTATTTATTTATTTAAATATTTGCTGACATGTAAAACACTGGAAATAAAGCATGCATTAAAATTTCATGACACAGTATGTACCCTGGAAGGGCACTGCAAATTTTATACATAAGATTATTACATTTCATTTTATTATAATTATTATTACATTTTTAAATTATGCTAAACATTAATCAATACTTAATTACATCTTCAAATTAAATTAAATTACATAATAAAATTGTCAATTCATTCATTCATTAACCCTTCAGATACCGTCAATTAGAGACACAATAGTAAGACAATAGATGCGCGGCCACCGGTGGTCGCTTGGGGATTCATGAATTAAATACCACACTACATTATTATTATTATAGTCATATAAAAAAATTAAAATTAAAAAGTATTCGTCATTATTGGTAGTTGTTGTCATATTAAATAGGTTACAATTTGTCAGTTTTAAATTCATCAACGGTATAGTAGCCTTTTTTTACTAACAGAGATTTCAACTGTTTCGAGAACGTTAAGTCATTGGGTACGGATTTTAAATTTTCGGGTAGTTTATTGAATATGTTAGCTAGTCTTGAGTATGGACTTTTCCCGACAACTTTTAAGTTTGTGAAGGGTATTATCAGTCTAGTTAGTGTTGTCTCTAAAAAATAAATGTAAGAGCGGGGAGCGTTATAGAAAATTAAAATTACAGTTCAATTTAGTAGTGAATTTGGTTTGTTTTAAATATCAAACCATTTCTGGTGATAGTTAACGGCTTCAGATGTTTTAGGCCTCTAGCCCACGGCAATTGTTTGTCGCTACTAACGCACGTTAGTCGCTATTACAAGCGCTATAGCAAAATACCAACGCGCTACTAACGCGCTACAGCATCGCGAATGTATGAGTATCGATGCGAACGCGCTACAGCATCGCTTAATAGTTTACTTAAAACACGTCAAGATAATCCTACGCCTTACGCCTGATCTCTCCCTGGCCGTGTCAGGTTGTCACCCCATCGGACTATGAATAAAACCACGAGTGCACCCGTGTTTATGTACACGCTTTAGCACTATCTGGCAAATCTCGGTTGAGATTAGTAACCATGATCGAAATTCGGTCGGGAGCATTACTACAATGGGACGAAAACATAACACTTCTGCATAACCCCTTGGGGAAGACAGGCGTGCTATTATGTTATCACAAATTCACCCATGTTCATACGCACATCGCTGCTCCTGTTAATCTGAAGAACCCTTATCATGTCCATGAAGATACAGTTGTTACAAAGTAGCGTAGAAAGGCGTGGGCGAAGTGGCCTCTGCCCAATAGAGCCCCGCGCAAAATGAGGGTTTTTTTTTATTGATAGGCCCGCGTATAACTACTACTTCACCTGATTGTAAGCGATGATGTAGTCGAGCACTGGTCGCGGCAGTCGCTGACTCGTTTTCGAATTTATAAAGAACTAAATTTTGCCCGCCACTGCACCTGCGTAGGAATATAAAATATAGCTTATGTTACTCAGGAATAAAACAGAAAAAAATTAATAATCAAACCAGTACCTTCGGATATTAATTACCTCCTACAAACAAAAAAAAACAAACTTTACCTCTTTATAATACTATAGTGTAGAAAAAGGCACATTGCCTTCACCCACGTCTAAATTAGTCCCCGCTACGCCTCTGTTACTACAAAATACTATATGTCTGTTACCTGCTTTATAAGCATCCTGCATATGGAAGTAGCAAAGTTTACAGCTCCATGAATATATTTTTAAACTTGAACAAAAGTTTTTTGTGTGTTCCATAGAAGAAGAGCTTTTTTACAAGTTTTTATTTAGCTTGTAATGTTTCTTTAGATGGTAGTTGAGGGTAAATCTTGCAAATGGATTCTGAAAAGCCACTGCTAATGCATTTTGCTGAATATTGTACCATTGTAACTTGTATGACTATGTACTACTACGGTATATACTCCCTATGATCTAAGATCCGATGGAAGAAATCTCTTTCCTCATCTGTTATTTGATTATGATAGATATTATATGCTAGATAATGCGCCCATTAAGATATTTTCCTAGGTGGCGAAGCTTTTTTTTATGGTTGGCAAAAATCATCCAATGACAACCCCCTCCCTTGGACGGAGTGGGAGATAGTGTCAGACTCTTATTAACTAAAAACCCATCTTGTTCCTTCTAGCCTTCATACCGGAGCTCGAGCTCCCTTTCGGATAACCCTGGCCCCAGTAGGCTTCGACCCAGATGGGCCCCTGCTGTTGCTGACAAATACTTGAAGCGCGCGGGAACAGTGCGCGCCGTTGACGTCTTGGGCTCGGTCCGGACAGTTACCGGACGATCGGGCAGCGAACTACATAGGTGGAGTAGCTCAGGGAGGCTGGGGACGTGTATCTCCATATTGTAACATTCTGCAAGTAAAAATGAAATTTAGGCAATTCACTACAAATTTAATTGAAATCGTTATTTTTAAATTATTATAATTATACCAATTTGCGCTTACCTTCAGTACTTGTCGTCCTCTTTTTATATGCAAAACACTTTGGCACAACTCTGCATTTCAACTTTTATATTATATATATATTTTTATCGCACCATCAACGCAACTCGCAGCAAGAGTGAATCAACTGAGAAACATCGTTCACGCAGTAGAAAGAATACACAGATTGCATCCTCCTAACCCGGTCGATATTTACCTACCCACTTTTTATTTTTAATTTTTGTGTGCATTTATTCTACTATTTTATTTAGTGTTTGTTTTTCTCTCTCTTGTTTCATTTTTGTTTAATATATCTATTATTTAATCTCACATAAACAAACACTGCAATTTCGCTATAACCCTATTTTTATGATATATGTGTAAACCATATATGTATATATATTATTTAAGTACCATCACTGATATTATATCACCTATATTGCACTCCAAAACCGGTTTTACGTCCGTTGCGTCACAGCCACAGGTTCAGTTGAAAACCAGCGTCAGGCACTTGTTGTCTGGCAATCATGCTGAACTGGACCTATTTTGGTGCAGCCATGAGGCACACAACAACTTTATTTTTTATCTTTATTTTTTTTTTGGTATTGGTTTTTGTATTTGTGTTTGGGTCTTGTGCTGTGCCAAATAAAATATTTTTCTTTCTTTCTTTCTTTTCTTTCTTTCTAGCTAAATCTGGTAATTGATGCCAAATTTAAACCTATGTTAGTAAACTTACTATCTATCTATTTATTTAAAAACAAGGTGCTTGACGTGACGCACAGGATCGGTCGTTGTGGCGACGCTTGGAGGAAGCCTATGTCCAGCAGTGGACGTCTTTCGGCTGATATCATGATGCTGATGAAGGTGCTTGTTCATGATGCATCTGTAACCACATCACCTGACAGAGGAGAATCGTATCTCCCCACTATGGTCTTCAGAATGGAGTTGGAGCTAATCTACAGTAAATAAAGATAAATCTACACTTTTACTGTAATATAATAAAGAGATAGTTTGTTTTTATATTTCTTTTGTTTGTAGGAGGTAATCTCTGAAAGTACTGGTTCGATTGCTATTTTTTCACCGATGAAAGCTGCTTTATTCCTGAGTGACATAGGCTATATTTTACATATAGGGTGACTGGTAATTAGTGAACGATACTTAAACAGTAAACACGTTTTTTTTTAAACGGTGTGCAAAATCATCTAATGACAACCCCCGCTCTTGGGTGGAGCGGGAGATAGTGTCAGACTCTTACTGACTAAAAACCCACCCCGTTCCTTCTAGCCTCTTCATACCGGGCTCGAGTTACCTTTCGGATAACCCTGGCCCCAGTAGGGTTCGACCCAGCTGGGCCCCTCATGTTGCTGAAACCTCCTAGAGGCGCGCGGAAACAGTGCGCGCCGTCGTCGTCTTGGGCTCGGTCCAGACAGTTACCGGATGCGGACAGCAAGCTACCCATGGCTCGCCGTCCGTGAGCCCATGAACAGTAAACAAGTGATATGTGGTTTGTAACCATGAGAAGTAAACTTTGGGAAAGTTGTTTGTAATCATGAGTACAATCATGTGCTTAAGTATTAGTCACTAATAACCAGTCACCCTATATATGCGGGTGAAGTCGCGGGCAAAAGCTAGTCACCAATATACCTCCCCTAACTATACCTATTAATAAAATAAAATTCTTAAACAACTAAGTTTCCAGTAAAAGTATAAAATTATATTATAAAACAGAGGATTAAAACTGTGAAGTTTATGTTAAATCTGTGAGGTGCGCGACTTGGCAAGTTTTGGGTTTGCGAACTTCTAGAACTTAAATATGAGGATTTAACTTAAGACGCTGTCTCGCGCTCTTAATTTTAAAATCTACGGCAGGTCTTTAATATGAAGATAATCTATATACAACGTGTAACAAAAAGGGTATATACATCAAAAAGCCCTGAAGTTTACTGGTGGTATAGAATCTCTACACAAAGTTTCAGCTCAAAATAAATTACTCAAAGAATTGATACCAAATTCTTGGTATCCTTGGTATCGTATGATTCTCGAATTCAAATCATAACAAACGTGTCACGACACTACGAGGGTCAATAACATTCCACGTCACTTGCTAATACTAATAAAGACTTCTTCTGTAAATCTGATCGCCTAGTACCTCTCTTCCTAATTCTACCTAATTTCGATACGCGCGGCGCGTGTGTGAATGAAACGCTGTTTGCCTAGTACCTGCCTACTTAAAATTTTGCCTCAAAAAAGCAGAAGGTCACGCGAGGCAAAATATCTGCAGGTGTCAGTTCCTGGATGCGACGGAAGAGGTGCTGACCTTAATTCTGCAACACTCGCCATACCTACTTGCATATGGTTAGAGGTATACAGCGCTAATGCAGCTCGCCGAGTGCGCTAGTACCTACCTACGTGGGTTATTTTCAAAATGCTCGAGTACGGCCTCCTCAAATTATGGATCGATAGTGTTTGGGCGACCCCCTAAACCAGAAGCGTGGAACCAGTTTGTTGCAGACGATGTACCTTTCAGTACCTATGTTACAAAGTACTCTGTGAATGTACCTACCTACTATCCGATGGAAGCCCGCCACCGAAGAAACTGTCGGCGCTCAGCTCCTTCTAGGTACCCGCGATAAATCGAGGACGATAAAGTTCGCGAGCAGCTCGCACATTACCGGCCGTCCTCTCTTCCGACACACAACATCATCTCATAATATTCACTATTACTTAACACCATCACCATAGAAATGCCATCACACACGATTATCACAACTGCAATAAAATAATGTTTAAAATCCAAATCACAAACACCGGAACGGATAATTATGCTATGCGACTGCATCGTAAGATTATTGGTCATCCACTAATGCAAAATTATATTTATTTATTTACCTAAATTTGACTTTCGGCGCGTACAAAGACGCCGCCAGTACCGCCAAAGAGAGTAGCCGAACGGACGACGACAACATTGCCATCTCTCTCACATTAAACACGCAGGCGGCGCGTGCGACTGGGACAAAACTATTTTATCGTGTTCAATAACATTTGAGCTTCTCAAAGGAATTTTTTTAGGGATCTGTGAACCGTTTTTTAAAATTATCAATAACAATTCTCGTTTCTTATGGACTCCTAGTACTTTCGCATGTTTTTCATTTATTTTAAAATGATAAATTAAGACTAAACTGTGCTACTACTGGTAATGTTTTTGTAGAAAAGGCAAAAAGTTACGCAAAGACCTAATTGTGCGCAAACGTATAGTTTTTTTTAGAAATAAACGCGAAAGATTTGTTGATTTGATTATAATCTCGGGGTAAAATTAAACTCACACGCATTCACGCGGCGTCGTGAATGCGCACACTACATCTAAATAATTAATTTCTTGTTAACTAAGTACATATCCTATGTATAGCAACCGACATAAAAAGAATTAGGTACGTAAGAAAATTCATCTCGACCCTGCAAAAAGTGACAACTTATTGAAGTCCTCTAATTAAATTAAATTCAAGAATGGAACCCACTGGGAGTTTATTTGTACCAGGAGGCACATAAGTTGCTTAGAGATGATATTTGGGTTCATTTTAACAGATATGAAATCCTTTTTCGCAGTGTCTAACGCCGAGTACAACGTTCGTTTAGATTTTACGTAGGTAGGTACTTCGTTTAAATTTTTCGTAAATTAAGTATTTGTTACTATCCTATCTACGAAAACAATAAAAAAGTATGTAGATATTTCTTATTGTTTCACGTAAATACCAGATAGGTACCTAATTATTCCATATCCTTACGAATACCCTTATCTAATTAGTCTCCTCTAAAAGCGGCGTGAGTCGCACGAAAAATAATATGCGCTGCGCGCTAACGAACACGGGCCTACGCGGCGCGCAGGTTTTTCGATGGCCAACGCACGCACTCGCTCTAGTTTTTGGCTTGGTTTGTTGTACACAAACATAATCTTAGTCTGTGTAGGAAAAACTTATTTCTTCTTAAAACTATTTTTCTTAAAAAAAAAATGTTAGAAAAAATAAACATGCGGAACCCTTTATCCACTGTTTGAAGAAATACCAGGAGTAAGAGGTTTGTTTTTAGTCATAAACAGTTCAATGACACCGATCAGCTGACTTTTTGCTAGTGATGTATTGGTTTCAGTTTGAAATGTTCGGTTTCTGGTATCATATGTATGGAATAATTCACAACTTCCTACCATGTAAACATAAGGTTAGAAAACCCTTTCCGTATCGTTTGTTATCTTATCAAGAGGCCGTGCACTTGGTATGTATACCCCCTTTTTGTTACACGTTGTATATAAAATCAATGCCACTTTTCGTTGTTATTTTATAACTCAAGAACGGGCTCACCCACGGCTCACCTATCCAAACCAAAATTTTAGGCTTTGTTCGGACTATTTAGTAGATGGTTTATGTGAAGTTTGGTAGGGTAGAGTAGGGTATAGTAGGGTATAGTAGGGTATAGTAGGGTATAGTAGGGTATAGTAGGGTATAGTAGGGTATAGTAGGGTATAGTAGGGTATAGTAGGGTATAGTAGGGTATAGTAGGGTATAGTAGGGTATAGTAGGGTATAGTAGGGTATAGTAGGGTCTAGTAGGGTATAGTAGGGTATAGTAGGGTATAGTAGGGTATAGTAGGGTATAGTAGGGTATAGTAGGGTAGAGAAGAGTAGTGTAGAGTAGTGTAGTGTAGTGTAGTGTAGAGCAGTGAAGGGTAGAGTAGGGTAGAGTAGCGCATAGTAGGGTAGGGTAGGGAAGAGTGGGAGCGAAGCCGTGCGGGCAAAAGCTAGTATTGTATAATTCTATATTCATAAATTATAAGCTATCTAATACAGGGTGTAAGGGACTGGTCTACGCAAACTTTAAACAAAAGGAAACCAAAAAAATCGGCCTCTCCATACAAAATTATAATTTGTATGGAGAGGCTGATGTTTTTTGTATTCTGAAAAAAAACCTTGTGGAAAACCTTCTACAAGATTTTTTCAGTCAATGTTTCAGATTTGTTTAGTTTCGTCTACAGAACAAGCTCTTATTTGCAGAGAAAAAAAATAGTCCTATGACAGTTTTTGTTATCGAACTCCTCCGAAACAGTTTGACCGATTTTTATGAAATTTAAAAAAATACTCGGTGGGTTTGAAAATAGATTGTGGGCTATTACTATACTAGCTTTTGCCCGCGGCTTCACCCGCGTACATAATCCCAGGATAAAAAGAATCCTATGTTTTATTCTGGGATGTTGTCTACTCGTGTACCAAGTTTCATCGAGATCCGTTCAGTAGTTTTTGCGTGAAAGAGTAACAAACATCCATCCATACATCTATTCATACATCCATCCATACATACAAACTTTCGCATTTATTATATTAGTAAGATACTAACACGTGTCAAATAAAAATAAACTACTGGCAGTCAACTAACAGCACCTGTTCATGTATATGACGTATGTATCAACACACTCAGCTCAATCATTTTAAAGGTATGATTCCGAACCACGCTGCATGCAGTAGTGCTGCCGCGACACTACTGATCCCCATATAATTTCTATAAGCTTATTACATTCCGAGCTAAGCAGCAATGTCGCGGCAGCAACGTAGGCAGTGTGGCAATATGTGGCAGCACTGCGGCAACAACACTGCTGCTTGTTGCCGAGTTCAGAATCATACCTTAAAGGGAACTGAATGATCTAATGCACACGCCATCATCACCAAGATTTTGGAGTAAAAATGACAATAACACAAATTACATTACAAATAAACCTAATGTTATTAAAATCTTCGATTCTTCCAGATGTAGGTGAGCTGAAAAAGCAATTGTATTTATCGGATGTCAATCTTAGATTATGATTGATGAAGATGTATGGGAATAGAAGACAATTCAATGCCTGTAACCATCACATAAATTGGAATAGCAGCAAGATGATTACGAGGTATGTGAAAAAGCGTAGATAATGAAATCGTTTATTTATTTTTTACATTTTGATAATATCGTTTAGAGGTATGCGGAAAGGGTTGTAAAGTCTCATAAACGTCCCTTGAAAAGAAAAGATCCTCTGACCAGACTAACGTTGAGTCTGGTCCAAGCAACTGCCCGATGGTTGATTTCAGGAATTTTAGTTTCGATGTAGAATCATAGATATCGCTTCACACAGATGTTCTCCTTCCCCGGGATCGACGCAGGGATCTGGCAGACCCTTACTAACTAAAACCATACGGTGATATGCAGCTACATTTGGTCAAAGCACTGGAGTGTTTACACGACTCATCACACTCCCCCTGCCTTAATTATTCAAAATCATGATCGTCTTTTCAACCGATAAACGTCCACTGTTGGACATAGGCCTTGCCCAAAGTGTGAGCTTCGTTCTGCTCCAGCCTCAGATGTCAAGGTTATTTTTTTTAATTACCTTGACAGCTGTTATTTTGATATTACAAACAGACACTTCTGTCCTTACTTTAAATTAATATATATGTAGTATAATATATTATATTAAATATATATGTATGTTTATTTTAAATATATGTATTCTTTTTTTGCTCTTTCTTAAATAAATTTTTCTGTTTATGCGCCTACCATAATGTCTCTGCACCACCCTAGGTTGACTGGCAGAGAATGCCTAAGGCATTAAGTCCGCCTATGTACTTTGTGTTGCATGAAGATTAAATAAATAAATAAATAAATAAATAAATAAACACTGCACTTTATTTAAAACCATAGACACATCTTTACAAATTCACAACAGCTCGACACTTTCCTTAACTACAGTTACAAAATCAACACAATAACACTACAGAAAATAGTTTCACGCCCGAGATAACTATATTATAAGTGATTGTATACTATTCTGCATACAACGAGCTCAGCAAGGGTACTCGTGCAAACTTAAAGACGAATCGCTGAGGTTTCAATTAAAACTTCAATTGTTCGAGTTTCTGCACCTACTTATAAACGAAAGTTTAATGCTGGAGTCTTGGTAAATGGTAATATTTTGCAGTCAGGGAAGAAGTAAATGATATCTTCGTTTGAAATTGTAATTTATTTATTTTGTTAGTTAATTTTGATGGAGGGATTGTAGTTGAGATGGATAGGGTTAACCCTTCAGATACCGTCAATTAGAGATACAATAGTAAGACAATAGATGCGCGGCCACCGGGTGTCGCTTGGGGATTCATGAATTAATGCGACTCATACTTTAGCAGAAAAATAGTTTTTTCTTTCATGTTCAAGTTGATTGGCTCTACAAAGATTCTACAACTGTTTTGTTTCTCATATTGAAAAGTAAAATCTATAAGTTCGTGATGAGACCTCTAATACTGTATCTAAGATCAGAATGTTGGGCTATGCAAACGAAGGATGAAAAAAAGGTATATGTTAAATATATCTCCACATATAGCGGAGATGAGAATGTTAAGGCTGCGGTCTTTTAAAAATTCACCCGCGGCAAATTATTAGCCCATCTTTGTATGCTTTTTTTTGAATAAAATAATGAAACAACTTGGAATATTATTATAACACATATTTAACCATAGTATGAGTAGTAGCCAGTTATTTTTTTTAAGTCAATTTGGGTGTATTATGTTTGGTAAATCAAGCGTTAAACATAGCTCTTTCGTGCCAACATCATTTCGACTTATGTTTGTGAGCTTCGTTAATGGCATAATATAACGAATTTACAAATCTTACGAATGGAAACTAAGCGCAATATTATCATCTTTGAAATGCATTCATGGCTAGTTCTAATTATGTAAAAAAACTTCAATAAAGCAAATGATAAAAAAGTTAAAATCCAAATCACCATAATTTATCAAAAATATTGATTTTAAAAGATGTCCAAAAAATGTGTATAAATTATTAGTATATAACAATCTCGCAGCCGCATATACCACATATCATACTTGATAAATTCACTCGCAAAACAAAATATATTACACGCACGTACTCGCAGATACGCATATCATATGATCAACCAAAATTCCATCACGCACAAACACCACAAAATTACATCTCATTTCTCTTCACAGAACACCGTGAAAGCACAAAATCCATGAAGATAACTTACCATAAACAAAATAAAACACAAAATACATGCCATTAATATGGCTAAATAACGAAATAAACAAGCAATTTTACGGGTGGTTCTCTCCAAGACGAAATATGATCTTACTTCGGAAAGACATGGTCGTGACAAGGTCAGCCGTAGGGAACATTGCCTGAGGGTAGAGAAGTTTACCCTGTTGTGTATATAGGACAAAGGAATTTAATAGGTATTGTGAATTATGTTTAAGTTTGCTGGATTTGTGGGCCCGATTACCTTAGCTTTAAGAGTTGTGTGACTGTTGGATGGCGTAAAAAACTCGTTATATTAGAGACAGAGTTAAAAAGTTGATTCCATTTTAATACCAACAACTAATACCACTGGTATTTGGTTGAATTCATAGAATTTAATTTTGATTAGTTTTGACTGAGCTGCCAAGTTCGAGATGCGAGACGCACAGGATCGATCATTGTGGCGACACTTAGGGGAGGCTTATGTCCAACAGCGGACGTCTGTCGGCTGAAATGATGATGATGATGATGCCAAGTTCAAGTAGTTGGTATTCGTTAGGAATTGAATAATATGATTTAAAGTCAATCTATGACCAGTGCGTGTTGCCAGTGATGACATATGGTGCTGAAACGTGGTCGCTTACAAAGGGCCTCATCAGAAGGCTTAAAGTAACCCAAAGGATAATGAAAAGAGCTATGCTCGGAATATCCTTGCGTGATCGTATCAGAAATGAAGATATCCGCAAGAGAACCAAACTTAAGTAGCAATGGGCAGGGCACATTGCTTGCAGAACAGATGGCCGTTGGGGCCGAAAGGTTCTGGAGTAGCAACCGCATACCAGAAGACGCAGCATTGAAAGGCCTCCTACAAGGTGGAATGATGACCTGGTGAAGGTTGCGGGAATCCGATGGCTGCGGGACGCACAGGATCGTTTATTGTAGCGACACTTGGAGGTAATGTCCAACAGTGGCGTCTATTGGCTGAAATGATGATGATTTAAAAAAAAAACCAAGAAGTATACATTTTTGGTATTTGATCGGAATAAATAAAAAAGTTGAACAGTCAAAAAGTTTCTTTTTTTTTTGTTGGTTGTAATAAAATATAACTTGATGATGAAGAGTCAAAAAGTTTATTTTGTTCGTTGGTTAAACTCTGGAAGTAAATAAAGAAGGAAAAACTTTTATTTAACAAAATAACAAACAAACTGGACAAACAATAAAATAATAGCTCTTTATCTATGAAATTGCAGGTTTTTAAAACCGGATACTTTGACACGGGATAGCTTACATCGTCTTGAAATTATAAATTCCAACAAGTTTTACATAATACTTAGTATCTTTATAATAAGATACGTCATTATTACTTTGTGATTATATCTCTCATATACATATCATAGTATATCTCTCATCATCATCATGATCATCATATCAGCCGAAAGACGTCCACTGTTGGACATAGGCCTCCCCCAAGTGCCGCCACAATGAACGGTCCTGTGCGTCTCGCATCCATCGGATTACCGCAACCCTTACCAGGTCATCGGCCCACCTTGTAAGGAGGCCTTCCAAAGCTATGTCTTCCGGTACGTGGTCGCCATTCCAGAACCTTTCGACCACAACGGCCTTGTGATTACGAATATAGCATATATTGAACGTTAATGTATGAAACCTAAAAATACTCGTACTATTTTGAAAAAATATTTTTCAATACACTTGGTCATAAAGTGACTCTTATTGCACTACACTTATGTATATAATGGCAATTGTTACCAAACTGTGACATTTTGATTACCATTACGTACTAGTGCTATAATGAAGTCAAAACCTTATTGTTCAAACTCTCCACCGCCAAAGTTTTATTACATTTATCATATCAAGATGGGCGCGCGTCGTCCCACACGAGGAAAAAAAAAATGGCCCAGCATAATGAAAACAGATGTTTACCGCCACAAAAGTTTACTAGTTTTACAGTTATTTTCTTAACAAGTGTATTGAAAAACGTCGTATGATACATGTGAGTAATTAATGATTACCGTTCTCGGCCTAAGACCCTCGCCATGGCTCGGGTCTAAATACTGCCTCAACGGTAATCACTAACATTACACACTTATATCATAATGTACTATTGAGATCGAATACACTATCATCGGATGCTATAAGCCTACTTTTTTTCGGTAAATTCATTTATACGGGAGAGTAAACTGAGACAAAGAGCTTGTATCTTATTTGTTGTCTTTCACTTAACAAAATTAAAGAGCCTATTAATCGTATTCTCCTTGAATCTGTACTAATAGTGTAATTTGTCTGTCTGTTGGTTACATCTTTGACTCCTTCTTCTTCTGAATCGGTACACTCTTGCCAGAGTGGTCGTGGTCATCACGATGAGTGATCATCTTTGTAATGCGGCGACATTCATCGCGGACTGCAGCTTTCCGGGCACATTCATAAACCGAGCACTTAGTTGCGGCCTTGATCTGGTCTGTCCATCTCATTGGTGATCTACCGCGTGGCCTGGTGCCCTCAACTTTGCCCTACACAACGAGACGCTCTATGGAGTCATTACTACGACGCGAATCTCATCATCAGTAGATCATCTTTGACTAGGGAAATCGTTAATGACTACTCCCGTTCTGTTTAGAGCGAGGGGGAGTGTCAGACTTTTACTGACTAAAGGCACACCTATTTATCAACAGTTGCCCTTTGTGTTCTAGGACCACGAGTATCCTTATCAGCAATCAACCCAAGGCTGTAGTAAGTTCCTTCTGCGAAGCAGTAATGCTAGTAAAGGAGGAGGCCGACCGCATCACGCAACGGCGCCTTCGCCGCCGCCGCCGGGATTCTGATCCCGATTTCCGGCCATGATAGACGCGAGCTCGCGGACGGCAATCCATGAGTAGCTTCTCATGTCTGACCGTCCGGTAACTGTCCGGACCGAGGTCAAGTCGTCGACGGCGCGCACTGTTCCCGCGCGCCTCAAAGAGTTGTCAGCAGCAGGAGGGGCCCAGCTGGGTCGAAGCCTGCTGGGGCCAGGGTTATCCGAAAGGAAGCTCGAGCCTCGGTATGAAGAGGCTAGAAGGAACGGGGTGGGTTTTTAGTCAGTAAGAGTGTGATACTATCTCCCGCTCCACCCAAGAGCAGGGGTTGTCATTGGATGATTTTTCCTACCGAAAAAAAAGGCTGCTGTAGGTGCCGGCCGAACTTGCTGGATTCTTACGTTCTTGCTGACATCTCTTTGAAGCCTGCATTGAGCCGTCGACGATTCGGGCTCGGTCCGGACAGTGAGCTAACCATTGCTGCTGGACGAAGCTACATTCGTCACACTAAAATTACAAAGTTGAAAGTATGTGACCTGGGATACTTTTTTCCCAGGAGTATGTTTTTACGGGATGGTTTTCTATTATCACGCGAGCGATGCCACTGGCAGGAGCTAGTGATATTGTAAAGGTGACATTTGTGAATGTGTGTATCTATGTTTGTTACTCCATACTCAAACGGCTAAAGGGACTTCGATGAAACTTAGTACAAGGGTAGCCCCATGTCTTAGAAGAGTATTACTTTATCCTCAAACGGCTAAACAGATTTAGATGAAACTTATCACACGGGTAGGCTATGTCCTAGAATAGTACATATGATATTTTTAATCCCGGCAGTGAGATATTTTTTTACTACGCGAGTGAAGCCGCTAACTACAACTAGTAACAATATAAATCCCTTAAAATAAATCGTAGGCCGATACTTAATATATGTACATATTTATCTCAATTCGCAATATTTTCACGCACTCAAAATATATCTAATCCGTAATCATACTAAAACCCATCGAACTGAATAAAGAGAGATATTAGCTGAAATAAAAGAGATTTTCATATAAATTGTTTTGTAAAAAAATCTCACAGGGGCCATACATAAATTACGTCACACGTTAAGGGGGAGGGAGGGAGTCGACAATGTGTGATATTATGTGACAAGGGGGTGGGAATTGTTCTAAATTCCGTGACGACACATTCCAAAATCTATTATAATCTAAATGTTAAAACACGAACTTTAAACTGTTACTTTACGAATGTCTTAAAAACTAGTCAATCGTTTCTTGGTTTGGTAAATTTTTTAATTGATAATAATTAATCGTTTTTTATTTTGTGAATTGTTTAATTGGATGTTAATTTTATTATTTAAATGGAAATAAAATAATTTCGGAACCGTTGTTTTCATTCGATAATTCCTAAATGTGCAAAATATGTGCGACGTCATAGGAGGGCCAAAAAAATCTTGAAATTCGTGTGACGTAATTTATGGAAGACCCCCAGTTTGGCAAGATATCGACTACTTCATTTAAGTAATATATTGCAATCGTTGTAATAACTACAGTAGTACAGGGTGTGAAAATGTAGTGGTAAAAAGGATTCAGTTTTGTTTTTTTCGGTAGGTAAAAATGATCGAGATGACATCCTCCGCCTTTAAACGAAGCAAGAGATAATGTCAGACTCTTACTAACTAAAAAACCCACGGTTTTCCTTCGTTGTCTTTCATACGAGGGCCGAGCCTTCCTTTCAGAAGCAAAACCTTGCATTGCCTTGAAATTTTACGACTTAAACTTGTTAAAGGGATAGGAGCTATATAAGTTGTACAGCTCCATTTTATTCCAAAACATTTCCCATGTAAACTCATATTACTTTAATACCCTACATAGCTGTGATGAAAATAATGTTGAAAAGATAATCTAGAGCCAAAAATCAGCCATTTTAATTTCTTTTAATTTTAATTTACCCAGTTTCACTCTAACAACTAAACCAAATCTAATGACACCTCTCAAGCTAAAATGCAACAAGCCGTTTTGGCTCTAGGGTGTGTTAAAGTAATATACATACATACACAACCCTTATTCTGGCGCAGTCGGTTAAAAAGATGCACCTACTTGTTAATCGTTAAAAGAAAAGAATTTTGAAAATCCGTCATAATTGGCCGATATTCGATGAAAAACATACAAAAAAAACATACAAACAGCCGAACATAGTACCTCCTCCTTTTTGTGAAGTCGGTAAATACTCACTGTCTTCCATCTTATCATTCTATTTTTAAACTTTCCATTCCTTTTTCAAATTCCCATCGCTTCGACATTAATCGTTACCATAAACACTCATCAAACTTTGTTTGATCAGCCTGTGTTGTGTAGCTTCGAAAGAAAACGTTAAAAAGGCGTACACTACCCGATTTAAAACGTTTCCCGTGTAAAATTATATTACTTTAATACCCTACATAGCTGTGTGATGAAATTTAATGTTAAATCTAGAGCCAAAAATCAGCCATTTTCAATTTCAGTTTCACTCTCACAACTACACCAAATCTAATGACAACTCTCAAGTTAAAATGCAACAAGCCGTTTTGGCTCTAGGGTGTGTTAAAGTAACATACATACATTCAGTCAAAAAAGTATCGGGAATGGATGATTTGTTTATGGTTCCAAATTCAAATTTTTGTGTTTTTTGTAGTTGTTAGATTGGCACAACTGTTTTCCATTTTGGCGCGGAGTTTGAGTTGCATCTGTTATTTATATTAAATACAGTGCTGGTTTTAGTAATATCATATATAGTGTGTATTGCGAATTTCATAATGGACAAAAATATCGAACAAAGAGTTTATCTTAAATTTTGCATCGCCAATGGAATTTCGTGTTCGGAGTCACTGAAAATGTTACAGAAGGCTTACGGTGAATCGACTTTATCAAAAACTCGTGCTTATGAGTGGTTCAAAGCGTTCAAAAGCGGTTGAGATGTGATGGAAGATTTGCATCGCTCTGGTAGGCCGTCAACGTCTGCTACTGAAGTTAACATCGCAAAAGTGAAGGAAATAGTGACTGAAAATCCCCATTCAACTCTGAGAGAGATAGCCGCCGAACTTTCTGTATCTCACGAGTCGATCCGTACCATTTTAACTAATCATTTGGGTATGAAACATGTTGCTGCTCGGCTAGTCCCAAAAGATTGAATTTTCTCCAAAAACTCAATCGCATGAAAGTCGCTGAGGACATGCTAGAACGAGTCAGTTCGGACCCAACAGTCATGAAACGCATTGTTACTGGTGACGAGTCGTGGGTTTACGAGTTTGACATGCAAACTAGTCAACAAGCTTCGGAATGGCGCCTTCCAACTGATCCGAAACCGAAAAAACCACGCCAAAGTCGATCAAAAGTCAAAGTCATGTTGCCTGTTTTCTTTGACTATCGCGGTGTTGTGCACTCTGAATTCTTACCGGAAGGTCTAACGGTAAATAAAGAATATTATTTGAGCGTTATGCGGCGTTTAAGAGAGCAAATTCGACGAAAAAGGCCAGATTTGTGGAAAGAAATTTCTTGGATTTTGCACCACGACAATGCGCCTTCGCACAAGGCTATCATTGTGAACGAATTTTTGACCAAACACTCAACAAATACCATCCAGCAACCACCATATTCACCAGATATGGCTCCTGCTGACTTTTTCTTTTTCCTAAACTCAAATTACCACTTCGTGGCACCCGTTTTCAATCGATAGAAGACATAAAGGAGAATTCGCGGCGAGAACTGAATTCAATTCAGGAAGCAGCGTTTAAAAAATGTTTTGATGAATGGATTATTCGTTGGCGCAAGTGTATCGTTTCTAAAGGAGCATACTTTGAAGGTGATAAAATAAATTTGGATGAATAACAGACATTTTGTGTATTATTGATCTTTTCCCGGTACTTTCTTGACAGAGTAGTACATACATACACAACCCTTTTTCTGGTGCAATTGGTTAAAAAAAAGCAGCTACTTGTTAATCTATAAAATACTCACTGTCTTCCATCTTATCATTCCATTTTTAAACTTTCCATTCCTTTTTCAAATTCCCATCGCTTCGACATCAATCGTTACCATAAACAGTAATCAAACTTTTTTTGATCAGCCTGTGTTGTGTAGCTTCGAAAGAAAACGTTAAAAAGGCGTACACCACCCGATTTAAAACGTTTCTCGTGTAAGCTCTTAATAGAAGCAAAAGTAGTGAATGTTATAAGCCACTTACAGAAAAGTTGCTTTTTGATTTGATTTCTTACTTATCTTCAGGGACATTTTCTTGGTAAAAAATTGGGTGAGGACGAGAATAAGATGAGATATCGGTTAATTGATTTTTAATGGTATATTTTTTGCTGTCACGCTGATGGCTTTTGTTTTTTTTTTGCTGTTGATAGGCACTATCTCACCTGATGGAATACGACGTTAGAGCAGGTTTGCCTAGAATTATGATCTATTCTTAGGATTAGAAGGTTGGTAGGCAGACTACCTCCTGTATAAATTAATAACCAGACGAGAAGTCCACAGCAGACAAATTGTTTTAGTCCTTTGACAAGAACTATTGAACGTTATGTTAAAATACTTCAAACATTTTGAACTCTATTTATTCTTGTATTAAGTTGTGTTTAGAACGCTCAGGCTATGTATAGGCCTTTCATCAAAACCCGTCTTCGAAAATTCTAGGTTAAATAAACAAATCATCTAGGTCGAAAGAACAAATCACCTAGGTCAAAGGAACAAATTATCTAGGTTAAAGGAACAAAGCATCTACATAAGGCAATGAAACAAATTATTTAGATCAAAAGGACCAATCATCTAGGTCAAAGGAACAAATCACCTTGGTCAAAAGAACAAATCATCCAGGTCAAATGAACAAATAGATACGCAATCCTGAAATCTATACCTAAAACCTAAATAAAGGTCACAAAATATTCCAGTACCTTGCTTACCCCATTAAAAACCCGATACGATACTACACACAACATTTTGGATCCCAAGTTCAGTTTAGTATTATTCTGAGGCGAATCGATAAGCCATCGGATATCGGGCCACGGAAGAAGTCCCGTATCTTCAAGCTTGCACCACAAAGTAGTTACAGAAGGTCAGGTTCATTAGAACTGCCGCAAGACTAATGGGCATAAAATATCCTTCTCTCGCTGCCACATCAATCGGTTCAGAATTTTCCAGGTCATTCGTCCACCTTGGAAGTCTTTCAACTCTGCGTCTTTAGTCCTGAAATGTTTGGAACGAGCAGGCCAGCAAATTAGGCTTATATACCATTCAAGTCCTTGGTAACCCCAGGTCCAAGCCCCCAGGAAGCATATCTATGTGTGCGTGTGGTTTCACTCGTTGCCGTTTTATGAAGTTGACCTTCTGTGCTATTCAGTGCTTGAAATCCCAGGAGGGGTTGGTATAGAATAATCTTTAATGTATGTCACATCATACGAAGACAGAGGAAATAAATAGGGCATATCTTTTTGCATCATGTATAACAGAGAGCGAGAATTCCCTGAAGGTGGGTAGACGTTCATTGCTATTTTTAGATACTGGTAAGTGGATGATATTTTGGAGAGATATATTCTTTTCTAGAGGATCATTAGCAATAATGCACTCGTCGAGTCGAGGCTTGGAAGTCTTGAGCATCGACGCCGAGTTGCTAGCCTGTCGGTTTTCTACCGGTTGCACTTCAGGAAGTTTGCATTGGAATTGCATAGCCTTATTCCGCCTTGCCCGTCTCATCATCGGACCACCAGACGTACGGCGATGCACCGCCGGTACATGGTGGACGTTCCACCTTTATGCACAAATCGTTTTAGGAACACATTCATTGTGCGTACTGTTAAAGAGCGGAATTCCCTGTCGGAGTCTGTGTTTCCCGATAGCTACAACTAGAGGCCTTTAAGTCAAGAGAGAATAAGTTACTTCAAGGCAAGTGTGCCCCATTGTCGACCACATCATCGCTTACCATCAAGTGAGACAGTGGTCAAACGCGAGCTCTTCAGCAATAAAAAAATATTGAAAAATATTGAGAAACCAATACTAAGTCTCCCAAGGACCTTAGACATCCTGGCATTATAGGTCAGATCATTCAGACATTTGATGTCTACAAGGTGGAAACCACCCCTAAACCGGTGATTAACTGAAGGTACCATCAACCAAGGTAGACCATCAAGATTTTGATCAAGTATCCTGAATTGAAAACGTGACGATGAAGCGAAGAGATTTTGAACGGGATATTTTTACTTTTTATTATTCAAATCTTTTAAAGTGTGGTAATGAAGATATAGATAATCTTTTAAATCCTTGGTAGCTGGCTTATTTTGATGGTGACCTTTTGGAAGTACTTGAGATGATTTTTGTTAGAAAGAAAGAATGAAAAATAGATACACACAGAGTAGAAAAAAACATGTTGAAACTTAAGATAAAAAAACTAATTGAGAAGCCTGGCAAAAACCGTCACTAACCTAACAAACAATTACCACGAACACAAAATATATAGGTACAGAAGTCAATCTACATACAAAGCGCGCTCGAGCAAAGCACACATAGACACCACTCACGGATACGATACCTCGGGTCTCGTCTCGGTCTCGGCCCACTCGTCGAACAGTTCAGGCTCAAACGCTCATTAGTGTGCGTCCACCGAGCGTAGATATAAAAAGTGAAGTACATACATTAGATTGTCTTTTGTACCTATCTACATATTTTTTGCCACGAACACATCACAAGGAGTGTAAGACAAAAATTTCAGAGTTTATTATCAGCGCTTTTTTATAAAACATTTTGAACTAGTTAATTTTATTTAACCCTTCAGATACCGTCAATTAGAGACACAATAGTAAGACAATAGATGCGCGGCCACCGGGTGTCGCTTGGGGATTCATGAATTAAACCTAGCGGCTACGCCTGCGTGATAGTAGAAAATTGTCTCAAGGGAACATATTCCCGACATAAAAGTGTTGTACTTTTTCAAGAAATGGTGTACCCGTGTACCAAGTTTCATCGTAATCCGTTTGATAGTTCGAGCGTAAAGAAGTAACAAACATACATACGTACATACTTACGAGCTTTCGCCTTTATAATATACCTAAGTATTATGCATTTGATACGATAAAATTTATGTAAAATGTGGTGGCATATACTAGTTAAATAAAAACATGCAGAAAAAGAAAGATCTTTAAAAAAATACATTAAGGCGGTTGTCACACTGCCACGCATCCCGCAGCATAGTGCGTGAATGCGTGTCTTAACGTTGCTTGCGTATCTCCGCTTGTATAGAAAAAACGCATAGTCCAACACACCGAAATTGCATCCACGCGCGTTCATACAGATCAGGGATGTTACGGAGCTTCGACTCCGGTTCCGTTAAGTCGGAACTTCCGATTATTATTACACCTTCGGTTCCGACTTCGGCTCCGACACTTTTAAATCGGAAATTTTAATCGAAGGTCGAAGCATAACATAGCGGCGAAGGCGGCCTGTATCGACTGTTATGAACAGGTTCATACATGTCGCGCGGGGAATCCCGCCGACCTCCGCTACGTGCACTCAATCGTCAATTATTTTTTCACTTGTTGTTAATTTGTTACGCATACGACACTTCTGATCCTGCCTCCGACTCCGGTTCCGACTCCACTTCCGATTCCGATAAATCAAATTTAAAAACTTCGACTCCGACTTCGGTTCCGATAAAATTACCTCCGTTACATCCCTGATACAGATCACGCACCTACATGCGGCGAAACATGCACTCACACACAAGGTATGCCACACTGAGGGTCGTAGTACCGTGCGTGATATTTTGTATGAAAGGAGTGCGTGCCTGCGTGAATTTACAAAACCTACTTACGCGCGTAAGTGCGTAAAAAACCCACACGATGATGCAGATCTGCATTCACGCTAGTACAAGTACCGGCACGAATCTTTAGCGCTCGGCGTCAGAGTGGGGATCGCTTTGCGCATTCCATACGAGCCAATTGTCGTCGTTGTTAGACACATGCAGCAAGCGCAGGAACGAATCACGAGTAATGTTTATGACGCGATGGCGCGGCGAGCCAATCAATGACGCTCCCCGCCCCCGCGTCTCACTTCATACCACTAAATAGGCCCGATATTTGACTTCTGCGCAAGTGAAGGTCAGCGTTAAAGATTCGTGTCGTTACTTATACGTGCGCAGGTGCGTTTTCACGCGCTACGCTGTGTGGTGCTTGGAAGTGTGTTAACCGCCTAAGAGTGTAATGGAGCGTTAGTGTTTAAGTGTAAG
The DNA here is from genome assembly GCA_949319445.1 of Mythimna lalbum. Taxonomy (NCBI): domain Eukaryota; kingdom Metazoa; phylum Arthropoda; class Insecta; order Lepidoptera; family Noctuidae; genus Mythimna; species Mythimna lalbum. Next base: position 18,303,912 of record OX439360.1, read on the forward strand.
CATCAACCTCACTTTCATCTCGTCTAATCATTTTATCTCTACTTTTGATATGCCCAATATAAACGTAACCACAAAATTACCTGTACTTATCATAATAACGCAAATAAAACCGCTCATTACACGCGAAAATAGCCCGATAACACATACTTATCTCAATCATAAAGGTCGAGTTTCGTCTAAAGTGCAGCGAGACTTGTAATTTTCACGATAACACTGATTGTTACTGGCTATAAGATTTCAGAGTCGCATTGGGGCGTTTCAATTAAAACTTCAGCTTAGTTAGATAAGGAGGCCAGGCGATCTGATGGAGGGTAGAATTCTGCTGGGATTTGATCAAAGCATAAACGTTGCATGTTAGGAGTATAACTAGTTTTGTGAGTGCAGTAGCTAAACTGTACAATATAATCATTTTTGTCACTTCATCATCTGTTTTCAGTGACATCCTCTACCATAGACGCGGCTTGCGTACGACGAGTTATTAGGTAGCTCACAGTTTGGCATCTGTTAAGGACCTAGTTCGAATCGTCGATAGCGCTTAGTGCTCTATAAAGCCACGGGAACTTTTGAAAAAGATACAAGCAAGGAGGTGTTGACGTACAGTCACGGTCCTTTGATCTTAAAGCGATATGTAGTGTAATGTCCTGATTTACTAAAAAAAAGTGCAACCATTTTTAAAAACTTTTATTTAATTTCACCTGTCCCGATGTTTGTCTGTCATCAAATCTTGCAAGTTAAATATGATCCACTTCCCGGTTATCGATTCAGCTGAAATTTTGCATGCATATGTAAATCAGAGGACAATGCAAAATTATTATGACATGGAGCTGATCTGATGATGGAGGCGGAAGGTGGCTATAGGAGCTTGGTAGTTAAACGACACTACCCCATGGAGTTTGGGCTCATGCGATTCGTCTTGACGAGTATTATTAATTATATAGCGTGCTATAAAAGCTTGCAATGAAAAAAATATTTTCATTAAAAACTTGTTTACCAACAATTCGACTTTTCCTAACTTTCGTCGCCAAATCTTCGAAAGGAAAGACTCTACACTCTAACCAACCGGCTTTTTTTTTTCGTAAAATGAAATAAAATGTTTTGCACTTGGCTCATCCCAATGCCTAATAAATAAAGCACAAATTTGCTGGCAAGTAATTTTTTTGTCATTTTCAATAAGTTGTCGTACGGTGTCAAAATTCGAGTCTGGCCGACCTTCACGTACCTGGTCATAGAGATGATCACCTCAACGTCTAAATTCTCCAAACCACGAATACTCAAAACTGAAAATGGTGCTTCATCTTCGAATGCCAATGGAAGTTTCTGGCATCTCTCTTATCGAAGCCACAACGAAAATCACAAAAAAACATTGAAGGAAAATGCTCACGAATTAAATAAATTTTGATAGCAACACACAATCTTCGAAAGGACGCCATAATGAAAAAACAAATGACAGCCTCGCAAATTAAAAAGCGTCATGCTTGCGGAGAGTTCCATTTTCGAATTCTATAATTGTTTTTCATTATTTTATTGTAAGTGGCCAGATCCAAAGACTTTTAGTATGCCCCACGTATAATATATTAATTTGACTGGTTCTATTAGATTCAAAACGTTTTATTTCAGAAAAATTGAAACACGTTTTTCTCAAGATCACAGCTGTATGGGATGATATGTTATTACTTGTCTGCCAGTGTTTGTAAATAAATATGATACGTAAGTGTAAATACGTAATTGAATTTAAAACAATATATTTTATCAGTAATATATATTAATAAAGACATATTTTAAGTCATAAAAATAAAACTAAAAGATTCTTCCGTGACTGTACTTATAATATAATTCGGCAGTGGGTCCAGTCGACCCATTTAAAATGGGTCTGGGTCGACTGATCCCGCGGACCCAAATCGAGCGGGTCTTTTGACCACAGACCCACACGTCTGCGTCCACCTTTAATCAAAAACTCTGCATTACTGCATTTAAAGTATCCAAAGATTGAGTATAAAGATCTGTATCAATTACTTAAGATACCGAATGGTTTCCTAATTTGGGGGGCAGGCGGTCTTAATATAAAATAGCGACTTCCATTTCTAGAGTGTTTTTTTTATTGTTCATAGGTTAGCACTTGAGCGCAAGCTCACCGATGCGGTCGACGCTGGAGCGCGCTTACCTAGAAGAAACCTATTCACTGTTACCTTAAAGATTTCCGGGTTGCAGCCATCAAGAAACACAGATTCCGGCAAGGAATTCCACTCCTTAGCTGTACGAACAATGATGAGTTCCCAAAACGTGCGTGTAGGTTTTTTTTTTCTGTCGACTGGGAAAATCATCATTGACGAAACCCGCTCTTGGGTGGAGCGGGAGACAGTGTCAGAGTCTTACTGACTAAAAACCCCGCGCCGTTCCTTCTAGCCTTCATACCGGGGCTCTAGTTTCCTTTCGGATAACCCCGACCCCGGTAGGCTTCGACCCAGATGGGCCCCTCCTGTTGCTGACAACTCCTTGAGGCGCGCGGGAACAGTGCGCGCCGTCGACGCCTTGGCAACGTGCGTGTTGGTGGAATGTCCACCATCGCCTATTTATACGCATTTTTTTTCGCGCCACAAATTATTATTTACTTCTTTTATATAGGCCCTTATAAATTTTCAGCCCCTAGTGTATGGTTTCAATTGATCTTTTCCTATGAGAAGAAATGTATTCCATTCTATTCAACTTTTTGACTAATTCAAAAAAAAATGTGATTTCGAATGAAAAGCCCAGACAGAAAGTGTTCAACGTAGTTACGTAAGTCTTGAATGTTAATTAGAAATTAAGTAATTCAATTTTAATCATAAGCTACTTAATATAATTTTTCATATTTCAGAAGATAATCCATAAGCTTTACTAAGTTTTAAACTTTCACTAAAACTGGACTACTAAATAAATTACTTTATATTGTATTAGCTGGCCTGGCGAACTTCGTACCGCCTAATAGTTATGTTGTGATACCTTTTAGCTAAGCTGTCAACTCTACCCTACTCTACCCTACCCCACCCTACCCTACTCTACCCTACTCTACCCTACTCTACCCTACTCTACACTACTCTACCCTACTCTACCCTATGTATAGATTTACTGATAGAACTCAATAAAACAATACAAGTAGATTTACTACTTGAAACGTTATATTAATTTTTAATAATAACCGTATATCGTTATTAAACTTCTAAAAAATATTGAATAAATGGGTAAGTATAAAAACAATCTTAATAACGTTTTATTATGTTTACATTCAATAGATAATATTGCTATAAAAATGATTATTTTTACGATACCAGGAAGTCGATTGCTAATCGTAATAAAATACAATGTACTCAAAAAGCGACCTTACTCTCAAAATAAGTTAAATTTGAAACAAAATACTTTTTTAAAGAATTAAACTAGTGCTTGACTGCGACCCCTTTGCAAGCTGTCTTTAATAGTGAGGCATACTAGTTTGTTAAGAGCCTATTCAGTCTAGCTTTGAAGACACCCAAATTATAATTAGACGGGAAGGCCACATTATCCACCGCATCTATTTTTTTTCTTTTGAACTTTGCAAAAAGTTATCAAATACAAGTAACCTATAAAGTTTCCTGCTTTGTCTCTGTAAAATTGTTATTATTTTGGTTTACAATAAAATTTATTCTATTATATTCTATTCAACTACATGGCACTTGAAAAAATTTAATGAGAAATATTTAAGTATCAGTCTCATAACACAGTTTTGCTTAGCTTGGGAATAGACAGCATAGTGTGATACTTGTGAAATAAATATACTTGCCAAAATTATTAATAAGAGCCTATTCACTCTAGCTTTAAAAACTTCTATGTATATTTTCTCGGCAAATAAAATGTGTTTAATTCTTTCTAACAGTAAATATTTACATATGTATGTACACAATAAAACTTAAACTACTTACTTATACTACACCCTAAATAAATACTATTATCTTATATACCACGGTTTATTCCCTATAATAATATTCCCAATACATGCAAAAATCTTTAAAGGCGCAACATATTTCACCCTTTTCAAGGGACAACATTTACTGTCAATAAATCTTTGGTTCTACGTGTACTTACTGAATCCTAATTTTCCAAAGGGTTCCGATACTGTTTTGTTTTATGGTCACCCTACAGATAACTGTTAGCTGGCTTATACTGCTAGTATTATACTGTCTAGGCAAAAAATAGATAGGTACAGAAGACAATCTATATACAACGCACACTTAAACACCGCTCACGGACACGATATCTCTGCTCAATCACCCGGTCGCATTCGTACAGTTCGGCGCAACGCGCTGACCCTAGCGCGATCGCCTAGCGCAGGTATAAAAAGTGAAGTACATACATGAGATAAACTTCTGTACCTATCTATTTTGTGGTCTATGTTTACCTCCGTGGTTTACCTTCTAAGGATTAGTGTCAGACTAAGTAAATATAGACTGCCTTGTACCACAAAATATATAGGTACAGAAGTCAATCTACATACAAAGCGCGCTCGAGCAACGCACACATAGACACCGCTTATGGATACGATATCTCGGTAGCGTCTCGGCCGTCGAACAGTTCCGGCGCAAACGCTCATTAGTGTGCGTCCACCGAGCGTAGGTATAAAAAGTAAAGTACATATATTTATTCTGTACCTGTAGAGATTGTCTTCTGTACCTATCTATGTTGTGCTTGTACTCTGGAATATGTGAGGGCAAACACGTAGATGTGATTATACGATATTTTTGACTGGTTTGTTTGATTTTAACTTCAACTCTTTTACAACAGATTGTAGTCGCAGGGTCGAGCAAGTTATAGCTCGTCATTCGAAAAAGCTACGCGCGTTCTGTTCCTCGTTAAAACTGATGCTTACTAGTGCTGCAGGATTTTTTGAAAGAGTCACCGAGGTTCTGAAATGTAGACTGAATCATTAACTAACCCGTCTTGTCTTTTAAAAAACTAAAAAAAAACAGCAGCTCTAGCGTACCTACTGCAAAGGTTTTTTTGAGGTGGGAAATCATCCACTGACTTCTCCCACTCAAGGGTAGAGTGAGAGTTTGTGTCAGACTTTTACAGACTGTGTACAGACATTGCAACTGACGGTAGTTGCCCTTTGCGTTCCAGGACTAAGCGATCTGTTAAAAACCAAAATCTCGTGGATTTAGAGGGCATCCATCCTTCTGAGTCCCTACAATTTTGCTGATATTTCTTTGAGGCGCATGTGGAACCCGAATGTCTTGAGTTCGGTTTTTACCGGACAGCAAGATGGTGAGCTGTCCTCTGCTCGTCGTCCACAAATAAAGGTTTTTTTTTTGTTGGGTAAAAATCATCCAATGACAACTCCCGGGCTCTTGGGTGGATCCGGAGATAGTATCAGACTCTTACTGACTAAAACCCCACCCCGTTCCTTCTAGCCTTCGTACCGGGGCTTGAGCGTCCTTTCAGATAACTCTGGCCAAGTAGGCTTCGACTCAGCTGGGCCCCTCCTGTTGCTGACAACTCTATGAGGCGCGCGGGAATAGTGCGCTCCGTTGTCGTCTTGGGCTCGGTCCGGAACAAATAAAGGTCTGGATTGGTATTTTGAGCAAGTTTCTAACATCCATTGTAAGGTTTTTGATAAGATATAGACGGTGTGTTTTTTATCGACCATAATCCAGATTATATTACGAAAAAAATTTAGGGTTCAAGTAATTCGCGCCTCTACCAGAAAACCGTAGGGGCTCAGCAGAGTCGAAGCCTACTGGAACCCGGTCATAGAATTATAGGCAACGGAGGAACTTGGAGTGGGTTTTAGTCAGTAAAAGTCTAACAAGCACTCCCGCCCCACCCAAGTGCGGGAAATGTCATTGTGTAACACCACAACTACTACGTCACATCGACTCGACTCGCGCGCAGGCTGAGCGACCGTGCGCGTCCCCTCCGCCCAGCTGCGTACGTCGCCGAGTTCCCCGGCGCCTATAAAAGACCGATCCCTAGCTAGTTTAAGCAGTCATCGTTCGGTACGGTTCGGGAGCAATATACACAGCATCGACTTAGGTCGGTCACCTCCTTGCTCCCGCGCTTTATCGGACTTTGGCTAAGCAGCGTGTATTGATGTCTGATTGTGTTGACTTCGTTAGCGAAACCGCACAGTCAGTTTATAATACGCGACGCTATTAGGGCTTCGATTAGGAACTGTGCATAATTATTATTTATTGTATTTAGAGTCATTTTAAGAATAAATTGTAATTATTGTTGCGATCAGGCATTTAAATTATCTCCACACACAAATACCCGTTACAATTGGATGATTTCCCATCTAAAAAGAAGTAGTTCATAACAAAAAGCACTACATTTATGTATCTACTCCATAATTATGAAAAAAAAAACTCTCTACAAAAGTTTCGAGTACCTGGCACTTGGAAAATAGCACTTGATAATGCCATAGGCTGATGATATTTTTTTTTCTTTGCTTCCCACAGCCACTCACTGTCTCACTAATTAGTCAATAGAACCACTTCTAATTAAGCTTGTACTTGTTAATACAGGATGTCTAGTTAATTAGCAGAATTTAATTAGGCCATACATATTCCATTAGTAACAGAAATTTTAATTACATAATTTATGATCATGTTCTTCTGATGGATTGTTCTTGGGCGGGTTCTTGGGCGGACCGGGAGATAGTGTCAGACTTTTACTGACTAAAAACCCACTCCTGTTCCTTCGTTGCCTTTAAACCTACCAGGGGCTGAGCTATTTTTTGAACTAACCTTGGCCCCAGGAGGCTTCGACTCAGCTGGGCCTGCTGTTGCAGATAGCTCTTTAAAAAGCGTGCGGGAAGAATGCGCGGCGTTGACGACTTGGGTTTGGTCCAGACATTTACCGGACGGTCGGACAGCGAGCTACCCATTGCGTGCCATCCGCAAACCCTTACCTACGGTGGCCGGAAATCGGGATCGGAATCCCGGCGGCGGCTGGGGCGCTGTTAGCGCCGTTACCTGTTACGGTTGGCCTCCTCCTTAGCTAATATTACTGCCTGGCAGAAGGAGGCGACCGCCTGCCACTTCGCCGCGCTCCGGACCATAGCCTGTAAGTTGTCACGGTTGAAAATAAAAAAAAAAAACAGAAAGGAACATACTCCAGCGATAAATCTTCTTTTTCTAATATTAACAAGCCTTTAATGAAAATCATTTTTTCATAGCAAGCTTTTATGGCTCGGTATACCAATATAATTAATACTCGTGAAGACGTATCATACGAGCCCAAACTCGATGGGGTTGTGTCGTTTAACTACCAAGTTCCTATAGCCACCTTCCAGTTTCATCATGGGTTCAGCTCCATCGTTCAAGATTTGATTATTACTTCAGTTGTCATTTACAATCCAAGGCTACGACAACGCTTTCTCTCCTTTGGCAGGTATGCTGGAAGAGAGTTCTTTTGAAATAAACATCACCTTTGTACTATTATTCTGTTTCCTTCTTCTTTTCTTTTGTTTTTGTGTCCACATAAATTGTAAAATAAATAAATAAACTCTCTTAAACTATCCCACATCAAATACAAATAATACAAATTTATTTTCCATTCACAAAATTAGTACTACTCGTACATCTAGTGTCAAAAAAAAAAAAAATTGCCTGTGTTAGGGCACTTCCCTCTTCCAAAACTTAAAATTGCGCTATGTACCTACTAACAATTTAATTCAAATCTAAAAGTTTTATAAAAATCTTCAATTTTTAAATTTAAAAAGAAAAGAAATTATGCCAAATTGAAAATAATAAAAATAAACAAAAGCAAAATTTTTACTATAAATGTCTTGTATTATAGTTTTATAAAGAACAGTAGAAATGGCGTGCGTGTTTTGTGGTAAACGAAAGAGGTTTATCCCACATCAGTAACATTCCTGAAATCAATGTTTGAAACCTACACAAATAGCTAGTTATTATAAGTTAGTTAGTAGATATAGAAGTAGTATCTCACCGCGTTCCCAGTATATTGAAACTCATTTAAATACAAATGAAGGCAAGACTTCATCTGAAGCCACGTATATTTGAAACGCTGCCTCACTTCCTAGTATTGATTTCAATGTGTGCATTATTACGAAAGGGTTCAAGAACAAAGCTGAATGCATGCATTGACATTGTTGTGGCTAGCCTGTTGGTCTAGTGGTCAGTGGCCCTGACTGCTATGTTGGAGATCGTGGGTTAGGTTCTCATCTAAAACAAACGTTTTTGCGATGAGCACTATCATTAGTTCTGCATCTGGGTGTAATTTAACTACACTAATGTCATAAAGAGGTAAAGTTTGTTACAAGCTTTTATTTAGTTTCATCTGTCTCGATGTTTGTATGTAATCAAGTCTTGCAAATTAAATTTGATCCAATTCTGGTTAACGATTGAGCTGAAATTTTTCATGCATGTGTAAATTAGATGACGATACAAAATTATTATGACATGAAGCTGATCTGATGATGGAACCGAAAGGTGGCTTTAGGAACTCGGTAGCTAAACGACAAAACCCCATCGAGTTTGGTCTCGTATGATTCGTCATGATGAGAATTATTTATATGAGATTATACCGTGCTATAAAAGCTTGCTATGAAAAAAATATTTTCATTAAAAACTTGTTTTTTTTTGGTTTGCAAGAGGTAATCTCTGTAAGTACTAGTCCGACTACTAAAACTTTTTCACCGATAGAAAGCTGCTTTATTCCTGAATAGCACAGGCTATATTATGTAAGCGAGCAAAGCCACAGGCAGCACACTAAGGCACCATTTTTTTTCCTCTTTTTCACGGAGTCGTAAATCAATTGTACTTCACCGTTTTCTTCGTTATTCCGCTCCTAACTTGTACCACAACTCTTGTTACATCGCCTTCCGCAACCAGTCTGCCCTATGCTTATTATTAAAACCAAGACCAACAGGACTCTGCAGGCGTAGAACACGTTGACAGATGAAGGAGTCGTTCGAAAATAGTTCTCTATAGTGTTGCTCTTTTTTTTTTTAGGTACTTTACCACATTGTTAGGTACTTTACCTCTTTTTTTTTGGTGAGCAAAAATCTTCCAATGACAAAACCCGCTCTTGGGTTAAGCGGGAAATAGTGTCAGACTCTTACTGACTAAAAACCCACCCCGTTCCTTCTTGTCTTTATACTGGGGCTCGAGCTTCCTTTCGGATAATCCTGTCCAGTAGGCTTCAACCCAGCTGGGCCCCTCCTGTTGCTGACAACTCCTTGAGGCGCGCGGGAACAGTGCGCGCCGTTGACGTCTTGGGCTCGGTCCGGACAGTTACCGGACGATCGGACAGCGACCTACCCATGACTCGTCGTCCGCGAACCCGCGTCTACGGTGGCTGGAAATCGGGATCGGAATCCCGGCGGCGGAGGCTAGGGCGCCGTTGCCTGATGCGGTCAGCCTCCTGATTTGCTAGCATTACTGCTTCGCAGAAGGAGGCGACTGCCTGCGTTACTTTACCCCTCGTCTTCCCACATCGCAACGAAATATTAAAAGGTATAAGTACTGTGACAAAGTAGAACCACCAAATTCAGATAACTGACAGCCTTTCAAGACGAAAAATCAATACAAAAGTCTTATAAATCAAGGTTCTGAGTACTCTGTGATATGATTACCTACTGTGTATACATCTACCTATATACTTCGGAATCATTCTTCCTGCCTTGTTTTGACTGCGGAGTTCCGATATAGCCTGAGGCGTATTCGGTCTGGCGTGTTTCTTATAAAATCAAACAGTATCTTCTACTTTGGCGTGTTCGTTATATTTTTAGGGTGTAAAAAGTTGAACAAAATATCCTTTTGTAAAATTCAGGACTGATGTTAATAATTTATTTCAGTTAGTACCTAATGCTTTTTGTTAACTTATACGTACACATTAAAGAGACAGTGGGCAGGGCTCATTGCTCGTAGAAGGGATGGTCGATGGATCCAAATGGTTCTATAGTGGCGACTGCGCACCGAAAAACGCAGCGTTGGAAGGCCTTTCACAAGTTAGACTGACGACCAAGTGAGAGTCGCGGGAACGCGGTGGATGCAAGACGCACAGGCCCGTCCGTTGTGGCGACACTTGGGGGAGGCTTATAAAATTGATGTAATTGTTTTTAGGCTTTCTAACTGTCCGTCTAGCTATATCTTATGAACCGTGATAGCTAGGCAGTTGTTTTCACAAATTATGTATTTCTGTTGCTGTTATTAACCCTTCAGATACCGTCAATTAGAGACACAATAGTAAGACAATAGATGCGATTCATGAATTAAAACAAAACAAACAACAAATATAACAAAACAATAAAATAAATATTTAAGTAGGGCTCCCATACAACAAACGTCAATTCTTGCCCTTTTTTTACTACGGAATAACTCCGACTCACACTTAGAATGTTTTTTTAAATTCTTCCCTATTCACCAAAATGACATAGAAACTGAAGGAGTGGTAACAGCGTTAAGTCGTCGCGGGTTCAAACCCAGCCAGGCGCATTACTTTGTGTAATTTATTTCATCACCACTGCTCTGAAAACGGTGGAGGAAAAAAATATGAGGAAACCGGCATATCATAGAACCAAAAATTCGAGGACATGTGTCATTCACCAACACGCACTGGGTCCGTGTGGTGGATTACGGCCCGTTACCTTCTTTTAAAGAGGAGGCCTGAGTTCCAGTTGGGAACATTAAAAGGCTGATTACAATTGCATAGAAGTTTAAATACAGCTTCAAATTACTGCCATTGAACAAGCAGTTTCCAATTATTTAATTATCGTTTTAAAATGAATTAAATTCACGCATTATTGTAAGTACCCATTGCGTGGTCACGTGAAAGTGTGGTCGACACAGATTAACTACTCTCTGATCTGACCACATAATTAAAATAAACAATTATATATAATTAGCTATAGTGGTTTTATCTCAGACTCGTGGTGACCCAGTGATTAATTCAACAGCCTCTCATGAATGAAGTTGTGGCTTCAAAACTGGACAAGTAAAAAGGCAAATTTGTTAATTCATATGTAGCATAGCATATAGCATAGTTGACCTTATAATATTCCCACTGTTGGGACTCAGGCCTCCTCTTTAGGAGAGGGAATGCGCCGTAATCCACGCGGGTCCCGAGCGGGTTGGTGGAAGTCACATGTCTTCGAATTTTTGTTTCTAGGACATGCCAGTTTCATCACGATGTTTTCCTTCACTGTTTTGAGCGTAGTGGTGTTGAAATAAATTACACAAAGCAATGCGCCTGGCTGGGTTTGAACCTGCGACCTATGAGTACCACTAAGTAAGAAGTAAATCGGAGCCGTTACCAGCTCGGCCACCCCCGCTCGCAATTCATATATTATGTATGTACTTTAAGTTTATCTTGGACTTTACTGTCCTGTGCTTTTTTCCCCGATGGGTAAAAATCATCCAAATGACATCCATATCCTTGAGCGGAGTGGGAGATAGTGTCAGACTCTTACTGACTAAAAAAGCCACCCTGTTCCTTCTTGCATTTCATACCGGGGCCGAGCCCCATTTCGGTAACAGACCCTAGCCCCAGTAGGCGACCCTTAAGGCATGCGGGAACAGTGTGCCATGTCCGGTAAAAACGTGCGTCTGGCAGAAAGTGAAGATGCCTCTGTTACCACTTCATAAAGAGGGGACTTACCGTTGCAATCATGGCGTGCCTAGCGTTAGGTTGCGACAGTCCATGTTGACATATCGTCATGCTTTCGCGGCGGGAGCTCTGTCCGCTATGCCACGTCTTATCACGACAGCAGAATTTCCGGTGTTGCAGCATCAAAAGTGAAGTCCCACTGGTGCCTCCGTTATCACTACTCAAAGAGGGGACTTATGATCATGATGGTAGAATTTTGCAGCTCTGGTAGGGGAGCCTGTATTTCAGCCTGCCTTTTCCGGAAATACAAGCGTGATGATGTAATTTTATTTGTAAATCCTTTTTATCCAAACACAATAGAATGGTGTGGTCGCGGTTCTGCGCGGAAACCGGTGATCTGCTCTGATTAACTGGTCGCTCGATACCGTCCACAGAACAAAAATAATATGTTCATGTTTACTTTTCATTTCGTGTAATCTGTGTTACTGTATTGTAATTGAATTTGTATGCGAGCTTTCGCAGGTGATTGAAAATTGTTTTTGGGTAATAGGAAGAAGCCTTGAATAGTAGAAGTATTTTTTTCCTTTCTGCTCATTACATACATTATGAATTTTAAGTGATAAAATTGTTAATTTGAAAGAATTATTTTAATATAAGCTTACAATAGCGATGGAAACAGCTGCACGCGTGAGGGAACGGACTTCCTTACGCTGCAGCCGACGGAATCCCGACTCTGATTTCCAACCAATGTGGACGTGAGCTTACGGACGGTGAGTAATGTATAGCTCGCCATCCGGCCAACCAGTAACCGTGCGGACCAAGCCCAAGTCGTTAACGGCGCCTAGTGTTCCACGCACGCCTCAAAGAAAGGTTAGCAAAACTGTACGGGCCTAACAGGGCCGAAGCCTACTAGGGTCATGGGTTGTGCGTCACCGTGTCCTCCGGGCGTTCCGCACAGTGGCGACACCCGGGCGTCACTTCCGCACGTATCCGGAGCAGGAACCTCCCGAAGGTGCCATGTCCGGTGAGGACCTGCGTCATACGGAAGGTAAGGATGCCGTAAAATCTTTCCAGCCACGCCTCAAAGAGGGGACTTATCGCCATAATTGTGGCGTGCCCAATGGTGGGACGACCTGGATAGCTTCCTTAAAAATTGGAATGTGAAAACAAGAAACCGTGATTAATGGAAAAAATGGAGTGAGGTCTTTGCCCAGCCGTGGGACATTAAACGCTAGCTATAATAATAACACCTCGCCTTGTAATATCTATAAAATATCACTTGTGAAATCTATAGGATTTCACAAGTGATATTTTATATACATACTCGTAATTAGAACTAATTAACTCATCACACAACGTCATAACAATAGGTTTCATGTTTAAACCATACAGTCGAAACGTGTGAACACAATCAAGTAGGTACGAACTTCTAATATCATAACATCAGACATTTCTCCTCATTAATTATAATATTCAATCAAGAATAATGTGTATATAGTATACTGGTTTCTGTCAGCGGCTTCGTCCGTGATAATGTTGGGTAATGCGGACGCGAAGACGGATAAAAAGTAGCCTATGTCCATTCTTGGTTAAAAACTCCTGAAAGCGTGACAGACAGACAGACAGAGTTATTTTTACATTTATAATATTAATTATATGGATATTTGTGATTCTATATTTGAAGTTTTGTCTCATTCTAACAGGGTAAGTTTCTTGGACTTGAAGACACAAGATTGCTCTTCCCAGACACGTGAAAGATATACAAGAAGTCAAGCAAAATTTTTTTTTTCTGCCACAGTTTCAGCATTGCCATTGCTAGTATTTTGGACGCTATTTCTATTGACAGCGATAATTTTGGACACATTTTTTTTTAATTTTGAATATAATATTGATAGATTCGCACTTGACCACTATCTCACCTGATGGTATGTGATGCCTTTTTAGATTAGTTGGGAAAATCATCCAATGACATCCCCCGCTCTTAGGCGGAGTGGGAGAAAGTGTCAGAATTTTACTGACTAAAAAATCACTCCTGTCCCTTTGTTACTTATTGCACCAGGGCCGAATCTTCCTTCCAGAAACAAATGCTGATGTGGTCAACGGTGGAATATGGTTACTTAGAAATAATTTCTCTTTCTTTCTCGTCTTGATTTATCCTTAGGTTGTAGCTATCAGGAAACACAGACCTTGGCAGAGAATTGCACTCGTTACTTGTACGCACAATGAATGTGTTCCTAAAACATTTTGTGCAGTAGGGTAAGATATATTAATTCATGAATCCCCAAGCGACACCCGGTGGACGCGCATCTATTGTCTTACTATTGTGTCTCTAATTGACGGTATCTGAAGGGTTAATTTAGTTTGAAAATGTACCTATACTTTATGTATTGCAAAAGTAGTACGGTCTACGTATTACAAACTCTTTCTAAATACAAAATCATTTTTTTTTTCTAAATATTTGATTTCTTTTTTTATTTGATTTCTTTTTATATTATAAAAAGGAAGCGAGTTGAGAGCAGTGGTTCCGACTTACGAGTTGTATCGCAGTTGTCGCATTACTTTGTGTAATTTATTTGATTACCACTTCTCACAAAACGGTGGTGAAGAAAAATATCGTGAGGAAACTGGAATGTCCGAGAACCAAAAATTCAAAGACATATTGTGGCATTCACCAACCCGAATCCGCGTCGTGGTGGAGGCCAAATTCCCAACAGCGGGAACATAATAGGGTGTAGACATCCATTAAGAAATTATGAAACTCCACATCTAAGAGGATGAAACGGGGGTCCAAAGTTTGTATGAAAAAACAAAGGTAGGCTTTTTATGCGGCTGGCAGAAGCTAGTGAATTAATAAATAAAAAAACGCCAATTGCAGCTCTGGCAGATTTTGACTGTATACTAATGATATAATTTGCTGCAGTTTGGTTCATGTTCAGCTAGTAACAACATTTTAATAATTTTGTGGACTTGGCACCACAAAATTAATTGTTCACAATTGGGTTGATCCGAAATGAAACGACGCGCGAATTCTAATTATTTTCTGCACAAAATAAAGTGCCTACGATATTTATGGTATAAATACACTCTATTGTGATAAATATAGGTATACATTTTATGCTACAATTGCTTTGGATGTTACTAAAAGAGTGCATGTTACTAAAAGAGTTATGAGTATACATGTGGATGGGTGAAGAAGGAGAGGGAGTCCAAAGAAAAGATGGATGGATTGTGTGAAGAGCGATATGAAAGAAAAGGAAGTTAGTGATAGACGGGTGACAGGATAGAATGGGAGAAAAAAAACGTGTTGCACCGACCCCAAAAACACGGGACAAGGGCAGGAAGATGATGAATGAAAAACGAGTCCCCACAAACAGCGTCGTTATAAAAAATAGGCACTTAATAACTACGTGTTTAAATCTAAATTTATCATTATTATAATCTTCCGGGTATATAACCAAAGCATTCATGATTAAAATTAATTATACATTGTTCAGGAAATACAGTCCAATTGATATTATTTGATCAGCATCCATTTAACAGGTACTAATCTATGCGTCGATTGAAACTGACGCGCTAAATTAATGTATAAGCAAATATCGTTTGTATTTACACAGCGACACAATAAATAAGGTTTAAATTAAAGCAGTTTGTCAATGCAAACCGTGATTTTATGTATCAACGTGAATTATGTTAAAAACGTTTTGATTTCATGAAAATATTTGCTGATAAGTAATGGAATGGCTGACAAATGGAAATAAATGTGTCCTTTTGTAGGTGGTAAAATCATTCAATGACATCTCCGCGCTTTTGGGCGGAGCGGGAGATAGTTGACTGGCCTGTAGGTCTAGCTAGTGGTTAGTAGCCCTGCCTGCTATGCCGCAGATCGTGCTTGCGATTCCCACACAGGACAAATGTTTATGTGATGAGCATGATCATTTATTCTGTGTCTGGGTATAATTTATCTATAATATATATGTATTTAGAAAGATATATAAATATGTTTATCAGTTGTCTAGTACCCATAACACAAGCTCTGCTTAGCTTGAGACTATACGGCGTCGTGTGATAGTTGTGGAATAAAAAATTAAAATTTAAAAAAATATTTTACTGACTGAAAACCCACTTCTGTGGTTTCCTTGTCTTTCGTACCGGGGCTGAAATCTTACTTTCAAAAACTAACCATTGGCCCCGTGTGCTTCGACCCTGCTGAGTCCCTACGGTTTGCTGACAACTCCTTGAGGCGCGCGTGAAACAATACGCGCCGTCGGCGTCTTATGGGCTTTTGGTCGGTCTTGGTCCAGTTACGGGCGGTCGAACGGCGAGCTAAGAAATAAAAATAACCAACGTAATATATTTAGACCTCACGGCGTCCTTACCTTCCGCATGACGCAGGTCCTTACCGGACATGGCAAGTTCGGGAGGTTCCTACATCGGATTCAAGCGGAAGAGACGCCCGGGTGTCGCCACTGTGCGCAACGCCCGGAGGACACGGTGGAGCACACCGTCGAGGTGTGCCCTGCCTGGGCGGAGCATCGCCGTGCCCTCGTGGGGGCGATCGGCGGCGGAGACCTCTCGCGCCGGGCCCTGGTCGAGGCCATGGTCCGGAGCGAGGAGGAATGGCAGGCGGTCGCCTCCTTCTGCGAAGCAGTAATGCTTGCAAAGGAGGAGGCCGACCGCATCAGGCAACGGCGCACTCGCCGACGTCGCCGGGATTCCGATCCCGATTTCCGGCCATGGGTAGCTCGATGTCCGATCGTCCGGTAATGAACCGAGTCCAAGACGTCGACGGCGCGCACTGTTCCCGCGCGCCTCAAGGAGTTGTCAGCAGCAGGAGGGGCCCAGCTGGGTCGAAGCCTACTGGGGACAGGGTTGTCCGAAAGGGAGCTCGTGCCCCGGTATGAAGGCTAGAAGGAACGGCGCGGGGTTTTTAGTCAGTAAGAGTCTGACACTGTCTCCCGCTCCACCCAAGAGCGGGTTTCGTCAAAAATGATTTTCCCCGTCGACAAAAAAAAAACCTACGTAATATATTTTGTGTAACTTGAGTCAAACTTCAAATTATTTTAATTTACATAGGACTACATGTGCACAGCAAGCGGGAACCTATCAATAAAAAAAAAGTTTTGGACATAAGCACAAAAACAAACATACAAAATTATATCTCTTTCCAATAAACAAAACGATTATTTAACCGGATTAAACAAACTAATGAAAACAACTTCATTAATATTGACTATTGAACATAATTAATTAGCGATATAATAAAACCAAAATTAATATTCGCTTTATGAAAAGTATATTTCAGAATGGTATTTTTGTTTCGGCCGGAACCGATACCGGCTGTGGTTTCGGCCATACAGATGGTTGTTCAAAATTGGCATCACAATTTATCTATAATATGTATGTATTTAAAATACTAAGTAAAAGATTAAAATGCTAAAAAATATATAAGTATATTTATCGGTTGTCTAGTAGTCATAACACAAGCTCTGCTTAGCTTGAGACTAGACGGCATTGTGTGATAGTTGTGGAATATATTATTTATATATTATTATTATTGGTTTGGCACAGGATAGGTATTATAACGGTATTAGTATTTCTCTCTCCTAGAGAGAAGGCCTGAGTCGCAACAGTGGGAACATTATAAGGCATTATATGCTATGCTATGCTAGGTATTATAAATATTTTAAAGTATCTTAATTCGATCTTAAAGTGCTCAAAAGCTATTAAAAAACCATGAAATTTTATTCAAGCGATAAATGCCTTATAAAAATTATTTTAAAAAAAGCGGGTGTTGACTCGTTGATAATTGTTTATTTTTACGCGTACAAAGCCACTGGCGGAATTCAGTTCACAACAAGGCCGAAAGCCGAAACCAGAATAATACTAAACAGTCCAACTCTATTCAGAAAAGAAGTTGAGCAAGACAATCTGTTTGTTCATTGTGAAAGTTGCTAAAATGAATAATAAGATGTTTACAAAGTATTTTTGGATGTTTTGACGAGAATTCTACAATTTCGGAATCAAAAAGTTAATAATACGTTACTGTTAGTTGCTTTACTTCAAAGCGTTTTGTCTTCCATTTAACATGATGCGATTTTAATGAGACTATAGTATTTGATTTCTGAGACAATGAATTAAATACTACCGAGTTCTAATTTTAGAAATCATAATCTTTACTTGAAACATTTAATTGAAGGATTATAAATGAATAGCTTTTGACAACGGTTTTGCCAGCTGATGAAGAGGAAAATAATCTCAAAGATTAATATTCCCGGAATAAGAAGTATTTTACGTGCCTATAACGGTGCGTACAGACTATGTTACATATTATATAACTTGTGTTTTATAACATGTCTACACTATGTAACATTGTTATTGAACATTGCAATATAAAACAATACTGTACACATTAGAATAACAAAGTGGTCGTTTGCCGTTCTTCAGTGCCATCCGTATAATATATATAACATTGTTGTAAATAGGTAGCCATCATCATCATCATCAGCCTTTTTAATATTCCCACTGCTGGGACTCAGGCCCCCTCTCTAGGAGAGGGAATGGGCCGTAATCTACCACGCGGGCCCAGTGCGTGTTGGAGGATGTCACGTCATGTCTTCGATTTTTGGTTCTAGGACATGCCGGTTTCCTCACGATGTTTTCCTTCGCCGTTTTGAGAGCAGTGGTGATACATACACAACATGTTATTATATCATGTTGACATTCAGTGTCTACATTATCTGAAACATGTTATATAGCAATGTTGTATAACATGTTATGTTATATAGTCTGTACGCACCGTTTGATAAGAGGTGAGTTTTAGTCAAACTGATGAACTGATGATCTATTGATACGAGACGCAGAAGACCGGTCGTTATGGCGACACTTGAGTGAGGCCTATGTCCTAGAGTGGACGTTTTTTGGCTGAAATGCTGATGAAGATGAAGATGAAGTAATGTTACTCTCTAGTTTAGTACTCTAACACACCCTTTAGTTCCACCCAGAGTGGCAGGAGTTGGATGATTTCCCATCTCTAAAAAAAGGCTTGAGCATAAAAATGAACAATTTAAAAAAGAAATCTAAAGTGGTAACAAGATTTTAATGAATTTTTTTTTTTCATGGCAAGCTTTTATAGCTCGGTATACCTATATAATTAATACTCGTCAAGACGAATCATACGAGCCCAAACTCGATGGGGTTATGTTCCGGTTTTTTCATCATTAGATTAGCTCCTTGTCATAATAATTTTGCATTGTCATCTGTAAATCACATGCATGCAAAATTTCAGCTCAATCGGTAACCGGGAAGTGGGTTAAATTTAATTTACAAGATTTGATGACGGACAAACATCGGGACAGATGAAACTAAATAAAAGCTTGTAGAAAGAGTAGAGCGCAAAATTTTCTAAAATCACATTTCACATTTTACTCTTCAGCTAGTTACGATAACTTCGCAACATGACCTAACACATATCACATAATATTTTACAGCTAAAATACCTGAAACCTACCCTTCAACC
Source organism: Mythimna lalbum (assembly GCA_949319445.1). Classification (NCBI taxonomy): domain Eukaryota; kingdom Metazoa; phylum Arthropoda; class Insecta; order Lepidoptera; family Noctuidae; genus Mythimna; species Mythimna lalbum. The sequence continues at coordinate 18,323,008 of OX439360.1, forward strand.
CTTTATAAATTCAACACTGCTTAAACGAAGAGCTTTTCATCAGAGTATATGATACCTGAACGGCACTATATGTATTATGAACGGCCCTGCCACGATTCTAGGCAAAATGTCAGACTATATTGTATATAAAATTACCGTTTAATTAGTCTTACAGGGCCGCCATGTTTTATTTTACAACCTCTCCGGAGGGAAGCCTCTTTTGTGTGTCTAACATATCCTGTCTTGTGAGAGAAAGTATGGTTGGGAAAAAAATGCTAAAAAATTTGAATCTTTTAGCAAATTATTTTTTAATCTTTTTTTTTATAATAATAATATTCCACAACTATCACACAACGCCGTCTAGTCCCAAGCTAAGCAGAGCTTGTGTTATGGGTACTAGACAACTGATAAACATACTTATATATTTCTAAATACATACTTAACCCTTCAGATACCGTCAATTAGAGACACAATAGTAAGACAATAGATGCGCGGCCACCGGTGGTCGCTTGGGGATTCATGAAATAATAGATAAATTACACCCAGACACAGAAGAAATGATCATGCTCATCACATAAACATTTGTCCTGGGTGGGAATCGAACCCACGACCTCCGGCATAGCAGTCAGGGCCACTAACCACTAGACCAACAGGCCGGTCCATCTTTTTTACTATTAATGTTCTTCTTATGCTTTTAATGTGCACGTATTTTTCATCATTATCACATTTGTATTTAATTTCTACATTAAAGATTTAAGCTGGTAACCATTCTTGTACTTTCTTGCACGTTCTTCTCCGTAGAGATATTAGACTTTTTGCATGTTGCTTGAAATAATTACATTATTATTCAACATTTTCCAGATTTTCCGAGCGTTAGGAAAATATAATGCATGAAAATATTCCGAGACAACATAAGAAAATTGCTCCATCGTACAGCGGAACAATTACAATAGTTTGTTGTTGTTGGAAATATATTTATATAACTCTGGTTAATAATCCAGAATTTACAGTTCAGAAGTTGCTACTAGTCCATGGCTAAAATAGAGCTTGACAAAGAAAATATAACTGCAATGTATTTATCTATTTTTTTTTTCTCTAAACCGCCACTCAGTATTAAAATATAATTACCCTAACTTTCCATTTTCTGTTGCTAACCGTACAAGTAATCTTGAATTTAAATTCATTTTGTTCACATTTACGAAATTATGTAAGAGACTATCTCCTTGGTCGAGTAGGTCGTTGAAAATAGGAATTTTAGTAAAAACTGTAAATTTCCGAAATATTATTGTTTTATATTTTTTTGTAATAATAAATTAATATCGTTTAATTTATAAAATAAGGCACGTTTACATTAAAAATAGCCTAAAAACTAAAAATATTACAATCACTTATTTGCCTGAACTAGGGTGAACTTATGTTTCAAGCTATAAACTGTTAAAATAATAAAAAACATGATTTTCAATTTCTTTTATTTTTGTTCGGCCGCGTTTGACCACTATGTCACCTGATGGTAAGCGATGATGTGGCTGACGATGGAGCACGCTTGCCTAGAAGTAAACTCATGACCATAATTAACAACGAAAGAAAAATATTTTATTTACATATTAAAAAATATTTTATACAGCAAGTAGATTTTTTTGTCTCAACATAAAATATGCTTAGAAGAAATTGTATAATAAAACAGACCTTCCTGCAGCCATTATTGCAGGCCTGGGAACTGGAAATAGTCACAATGGGCCTAAATCTGAAGCATATGCTGAATGACATAAAACCCACAATGATATGACCACTATGACCAGTGCGTTGCCAGTAACGGCTTCGAAACGTGGTCGCTTCGCTTACAGTGGACCTCATCGGAAAACTTAAAGTCACCCAAAGGACAATAGAAAAAGCTATGCTGGGAGTTTCCCAGCGTGATCACATCAGAAGTGAATATATCCGCAGAAGAACCAAGGTACTGACGTACCTCAAAAAGAAGACTTAAGTGGCAGTGGGCATGGCACATTACTTGCAGAAAAGATGGTCACTGGGGATGAAAGTTTCTGGAGTGGGGACCACGTACCGGAAGACACAGCTTTGGAAGCCCTTCCACCAGGTGCGGCGATAACCAGTTGAAGGTTGTGGAAATCCGATAGATGCAAGACACACAGGAGCGATCGTTATGGCGACGCTTGGGGAGACCTATGAGGGCGTCTTTTGAGTAAAGTGATGATAATGAGTACAAATATAGATTAAAAAGTTACTACTTTTTTACATCCGATGAAAAAGTTTGTTATCACTACAAAATAGGAACTTTCTAAATAACAGTAGCCTGCTAATTTCTTGCTACTAAAATAAAAAGCTATCCACAAAACCCAGCATTTATGACAGTAATAATGTATTCCTATTAAAAACCTCTCCTTAATGTCTAAAACTCTTTTATGGTACAAATCCATTTTATTAGCCATGTCACTAATTACTCATAGTACCGTTAAACTTCGAGGTTTTGGTGTTAAAACAATGTTATTCGAGAGTTACGGTCGCATGAATATTATTTGTAGAGAACATTCGAGATTTATAACCTATGAATTTTACCCTATCTCCGAGTATTTGTGTCACTTTTAGTGGGAGAATAATTAATGGTTTCTGAAATGGATTAGGTGTTTTTATCAAAGACTATCATTAAGGACTATCATATAGTGGCTTTGATTTACTGCTATGTTTTATCTATTCTTTAAAATTAAAAGTAATCTGCATTATCGAAAAAAAAAACATTTCTAAGGGATTCTTAAAATTTATGTATAAAGTGTGTTGAAGTCGGTAAGGACTGATCCTTACTCACGAGCTCCCTTTCGGACAACCCTGTCCCCGGTAGGCTTCGACCCAGCTGGGCCCCTCCTACTGCTGACAACTCCTTGAGGCGCGCGGGAACAGTGCGCGCCGTCGACGGCTTGGACTCCGTCCATTACCGGACGATCGGACAGCGAGCTACCCATGGCTCGCCGTCCGCGAGCCCGCGTCTACGGTGGCCGATCCTTACTACCTGGTTAGACAGCAAACTACCTATGTCACGTCGTCTGCAAGACCACGCCTACGATGGCCGATGTCAGCTATCTGTTTAGCTAGAATTACTGCAACGCCTAAGGAAGTTACCACCACCCATCCTCCTTCACTCCAGACCATGGCCCGTACCAGAGCCTGGCGCGAGAGACCCCAACGAGGAGACGACAATGCTCCACGCAAGCGTCGTACCCCACCATCGTGTCCACCGGGAGGTCCACAATATGGTGCCTCTCGGGTGTTTCGCCTGAATTAAGTGCAGTAGACTTACCCCATGATTATGACGTGTCCTGAACCGAGGATGGCATATGTATGTGGTTGTTCACCTGTGCTGAACCGGGGCAAGTTGCTAGTTTGTCCACACTAATATGATAAAGAGGTAAAGTTTTTTTTTTATTTGCAGGAGGTAATTTCTGGAAGTACTGGACCGATTGCTGTATTTTTTTCGCCGGTAGTAAGTCATTTTATTCTTGAGTAACGTAGGCTATATTTTATGTACGCGGACGAAGCCGCGGGCAAAAGCTACTTCTAATAAAATTACATTAGAGGTATGTTTGAAATACATTGTATAAATATGTCATATAAAATTAAACACTAAATTTACAAAGCAAGAACAACCATGTCACTACAAATAAAATTAAAACATCAACTTATTATATTACACGAACCGTATTTTAAAATTGGGTTCCGCAACGCAACGGTGCCACAAACTAATTAGCCAGTGAAGCACACGGCGACCTCGACAGGAATTTAGCCTTGTTTTACTATAATGGTGTGCGCACATTATGTGTGGGGTAGGATTTTGGAAAACCATGAGTATAAAATATAATCGTTAGCCCTCAAAAACCCTTGCAATTGACTTTGTTTATGTGGCTATTATATTTTTATAAGGTCCATCAATCATTGTACAAAGGGTGCTATGGTCACTTCTCAATTGTAATTCTGACACTATACGTGAGTACTTTAATTGGCTTGCTGTCGTCTGTGTTTGTTTTTATTTTTTGCTTGTTTAAGCTGTAAGTCCTCCAAGATGTAATAAATAAATAAATAATTAATAGATCTTTCTTTAACTACGAAGCAGATGTTTTTTTAAAACGTTTTGAAGTGTTATATCTTTGGATTGACTTTAATATTACAAGTTCAAATATTTTTTTATTAAAGGTACTTTTTTTTTCAAACTTAGGTATTTGTTGGTTTGTACTGCGATAATGCAGAAAATATAAAACACAAAATAACCAATAAAAACTAATTTTGCAAAAAAGAAACGTGGGTACCTTTAATATAAAGTTCTTGAAAGATTGAATTTTCAAAAATCAAAAACATAATAAAATGAAACTGAATCCCTAGTTATAATATTTTTGTATTTATTTGCGCTATTTTTGATTAAATGAAGCCACAGTTTTTTTAAATAATATTTTACACGCCCCAGCATAATGTACGCTCACCTTTAACCTCCCAAATTAGGTTTAGCGTAGTAAGCAGAAAACTAAAACATACAAACTGACTCAAATATTAAGTGAAGATACAATGTAATAATTTCCGAGACGCACAGGATCGTTCGTTGTGGACACTTGGGGGAGGCCTATGTCCAACATAGGCCACCGGATAAAGCAAGTTTGGGAGGTTCCTGCACCAGATTCGTGCAGAAGAAACGCCCTGGTTTCACCAATGTGTGGACCGCCCAGAGGATGAGAGAACACAGTTAAGCATACGGTGGAGGTGTGCCCCGCTTGGGCAGAGCACCACCGTGTCCTCGTTGGGGCGATCAGCGGCAACGAATTCTCTCACCAGGCCCTGGTACAGACCCTGGGGCGGAGTGAGGAGGAATGGCCGACAAAAAGCATGGAACAGTTAAATTGAAATACTAATACAGCTTTTTAACCAAACAAAGGTTAAAACGCCCACATTGGTACGTAGTTAAAATATCTAGTTAAAACATACCGGAGGGTTTGTGATCCGTGTTTGTTTACATATAAAATCGAAATCAAATTGCGTTCCTAGTTACAACGTATTTGATAGAAATAGCAGGAATTTTACGAGGCCACGGTACTGGAAGAAATCACGGTATTCTCGTTACTGTATCTACACCAAAGCTTCATCCATTTTGGATTAAAATTTCACCACACAGCTGAACCATTTTTTAAGTCAGGTTTTTGTGAGTAGCTTTTCTCGGGGCTAACTACACATAGTTACTACTACAGCTTGTTATCACTGCTAACACTGGTCATATCACTTGGCATATCAAGTGATATGAGTAGTGGTAGTCAGTGGTCCGACTTATGAGTGGTCCTCGTGAGTTCTAGGCAGGATTTCCTTTGTGTAATTTTTTTCATCACCACTGCTCTCAAAACGGTGAAGAAAACATAATGTGAAAATGCCCCAGCCGCCACGACAGAAGACGCCTGGGCCTAACAAGCCCTTAAAGTATGTGTAATCATTAAAAAATAGTGGTGTATACTGCGGCATGGTTAGGAATTCCTACGGAGTCACACCCTCCCCTGCCACATCTCTCCGCCTTCATATTTCTATTTACTGCCAGACTAGTCAACTCCTTATTTCCAGTGAAATGGCATGCATTTAAATTATCTCGTACTTCACACTCGAGCTGTAGTGATGTGTATTCAGCGTTCTCAGAAACTCTAGTGTTGTACAGTTTCGTCTTGTTGCGCCATTAACGAGTTTGTCTGTTCACATCGTGTGGGCTTTGTAGACCATAATTTAGTTTGCTTTCTGAGATGCAGTGCATATAATAGGGTTACATTTTTATGTTTGTTGTGCTTTTAAAAGAAAAATGTGCTTAGAATAGTACATTGTTACACTAAGGCTGAAAGTTACTTATTTCGTCCTGAGAAGGAGTTGGCGGCTCGCTAATTCGAGGGACTAAATAAGTAACTTTAACCCCGAGGTAAGCATTGTGCTTTTCATTACGAATACAAGAAGATAGACTTAGTTTTTTTTTATATAAATAATTTGATAGCTGTTAGTTTAAAGTAAAACTCCCTAGGGATGAAAAGTGTGATACCTTTCAGCCCGCTCCTCAGGCAACTTCAGACCTACTTTCAGAATATGAGTAATGAAAAAGCTTTTTAATGTTTTTTTTTTGTATAATTTCATGTGTGTTGTGAATTATTTTGTTTGTTGTATACAGAACCTTAATATGTGTAAACAACATTAATTTAGTATATGCAAAACGCGAAATACGTGTTTAGTATTTTTATGTAAAAAATCTATGTACAAAATTTCATAACTGTATCTTGAAAAACTCGCAAAGTTATAAGCTTGTTATGTTACCTGGTAGTCCGCACAAATACATGGTCACCGGACCATCCGGGCAACTGGGGGGTTGTTTTGCTCCTACACCCAGCTGTGCGCTCGCTGTCTGCACTTAGTGTCGGTGGTGTCTAACTTGTGACCTTTACTAAATATTTTTCGGAAAAAATATAACAAGGTTTGGAGGGTATATGTTGAAAAGGGAGGATCCTCCGACCAGAACGGGTGTTATGGTCTGGTGGGCGACTGCCCAATAGTTGATGTCGGGCTGTCGTATATGTTTAAATCGCGCGGAGAACTTTAATTGCGCGATGCAGGATTTCGTATTTTCTTCGTAGTTCTTATGTGGCGTCATAGATGTCGCTACAAAGTTGTAAAAAATATTGTAATCGATTCAGTTACTCACTTTAAAAAATCTATATTTAGGTTTCGCATATACTAAAAATGAAGTTGTATAATCTAGTGTTTATAATCTGAAGTTTATCATGTTCCTAGCTTCTTCTTCCTTCTTCTTTTTACCTTTGTCCCATATTACTTGGGGTCGTCGCAGTAAGTTTTTTTTCTTCCAGTCTGTCCTGTCACCCGTCACACTATCACTAACTCCTTTTTCTTTCATATAACTGCAACTCCTCACACAATTCATTAATGTTATATGTTCTATTAATTATATAAAAACTAGCTTTTGCCCGCGGCTTCACTCGCGTTAATTTCGGGGTAGCACGGTTCCCCTTTTGGCTTATTTTTTCCTGACATCTTCAACAAAAATCGTTAACTAGCTGCTCCCAGCGGCTTTGCACGCGTGATAGCAGAAAATTATCCCAAGAGAACATACTTCCGGGATAAAAAGTATCCTATGTCCTATGCCAGGACATGATTTATCCGTGTACCAAGTTTCATCAAAATAGGTTTTGCCATTTAGGCGTGAAGACGTAACAAACAAACAAACAAACTCACTTTCGCTTTTATAATATTAGTATAGAAGTATATATAAAAATTATAAAAAAATACTAAAATTGGTCTGTAATGGACATACATTTATAGACTTCAAAACCATCTAACTGATGTACCGTCCAACCGGTTCAACCCAAACCGCCAGTCGAAAGTCAATATGCGAAGATAGTCGTATTTTTTAGTCTCAGACATTGCATATTTTTTTTTGCATAAAAAGTACAAAAAAAAACATGTTTTCAAATCGTACTTGGCCGGTTTTCTAATGTTCTCCTGTCTCTAAAATATTTAAGACGTTTTCGGGTTATTATTCCAATTTTTTACTCAAAGGTAAGGTGAAATTGGAAAAGTTACTCGGAAAATTTGAGAAAAAGTAGTCGGAAGATTTATGGTACACTGAGAGACCAGGACCATGTCTATTGAGTCCGGCAAGAAATTATAGTACTTAGCTTAGTTTGAATTTAAATTAGCTTTAGTATTCATTAATAACAGTACTAGTACTGGTTAGAGAGATGGATTAGAAGAGATGAAACGCATATTGCTAAAAAAGTTATGAGCTTACATGTGGATGGATGGAGGAGGAGAAGGAGGCCAAAGAAAAGATGGATGGATTGTGTGAGAAGTGATATGAAAGAAAAGGGAGTTAGTAAAAAACGTGTTACGCTGACCCCAAATAAAACCGGATAAGGGCAGGATGATGATGATGGTGCCCCAATATTGGGAAAGGTTTCTCTTTTCTCCTTTCATGAGCTCTCTGTCTAGGGCGATCTTTGATTAAATTTTTCCACATGATCACAACGTCATATCACCTTCGCTGCGGTCGACCTCGACGGTGGCGTTGTCTTCCCTTAGACGTCTAGTTAATGATAATCCTAGAATGGCCTACAAATAAATTCAAGTTTCAATAAATTAAGACTGAATTTACATGTTTGTAGAGGTCTAGGAAAATTAATAAATAACGAACTGAGTCACTCTACTCAAAATTATTGTTTACCCGGGTCAACCTATACGCAAATTATGGAATTAGTTACAAAAAAAACGTATAATCGTAATACTAATGTAACAGTGCTTATAGGCAACAGTTTGAAAGTGAGAAAGGAAGACATCACGGACTTTGTTACTGATATGTTAAAATTAAAGTGCAAAAAAATAATATTGTGTGCATTTCCATATTTTGCACAATTATCTAGTAGGAAAAATAAGTATATTCATATGCTTAATCAACATATGAATTTCTTAACAAGTCACTATAGTGACAAGTTTATGTTTTTTGACACCAACATTTTTGTTGGTCATTTAAGGTCGACTAGAGGTACAACGTATCTGCCAACTAGAATAAGACACACAATAGCTAAGCTATTAGTTTCTTTTATAAACACAGACATAAGTAGTATGTCAAAGTCATTTTTAGTCAAATCCACAATGTTTAGTATTAATACTAATAACCCTGTGGACAGCCAAATTGATCATAGCTTAATTGCTATTAATTCTTTTGTAAACTGTACGAAGGAGGTTCCATGTATCACTATGGAAAATTCTTTTGTAACTCCGGATAGTAGTTTAAACTAATTTATAGGACAACAGAGGGTACCAGTAACACCATAGTTATACCAAGTAATAACGAGGTACCTTCTTGCTTTCAAAAAGTTAAAATCCAAAAAGGGGCTCAGCAGCATGTCTTGAAGTTATTTCATCAAAATATTCAGGGTATCTCTTCCAAATTATTAGAAATTGAAATGTTTTTAGAAAAAACAATGTTTGATGTCATATGTTTTACTGAACATTGGTTGAAAGATTACCAAATGCAACTTAGTTATGAAAATTATAGTGTAGGCAGTTGTTTTAACCGTAAATCTATGCTGCGGGGTGGTTCCCTGATCTTAATAAAAAAATGCTTAAAATTTAAACAACGTAATGATATAGTTAGCTTGTCAAATGAACATTGCATTGAACTGTCCTGTGTTGAGCTAGATGAGCATGTTGTAGTGTGCGTGTACAGACCCCCGGACCCTCAAAACTTAAGTTTATTTGAAGCAACAATGGAAGATATTCTAACAAAACTTGCAGACAGTAAGAAATCCATAATTATTTGTGGAGATTTTAATATCAATATTTTAGAAAATAATTCAAATAGCTGCAGATTTTTAAGCCTTTTTAAATCATTTAATCTGTCTAATGTTTTTACAGAACCAACTAGAGTAACTCCAACCACTGCAACTTGTATTGATAATATTTTCTGTGATTGTGATTATTTAGATAAAGCCATAGTGAATTATCTTCCGTCTGATCATAGTGGACAAATGGTGTCTTTTAAGTCTAAAGCAACTTTGGAAAAAACTCAAATTCAATTTAGGCCAATTACACTTAGCAAATTAATAAAATTTAATAGTAACATACTAAATAAGTTAAATGTTCTGGGCCATAGTATTGATGATGCTAATAAATTTTATAATAATTTCTTTTCAGTAATACTTAATGAATTTAATAAAAGTTTTGAAAAGAAGTCAAAAAATGTTTTCCCTAAGTTTGTATTTAGTGACTGGGCGACTAAAGGTATAAGGATAAGTAGGGAAAAACTATATGAACTATATGGCCTTAAGCCATTTTTTAACTCTGAAAGCTTTAACAAGTATGTAAATAAATATTCTAAACTCTTTAGAAAAATTTGCAAAGTAGCGAAGGCCCTTTTCATTAGCACAAAAATCAAATCGGCAGACAATAAAATAAAGACCGTTTGGAAAATTATTAATAGTGAAACGGGTAGAAATAAGGTACGAAACACGGAATTTTTATTGGAGACTTCACATGGTCCCATAAATTCTAACATAGAAGTAGCCCAAGAGTTTGTGAATTTTTTTACCAACATACCTCTTAAGACAACGGAAGCTTTAAATTCCTCGCCAGAGGCCTCAATTGCTTTATTGAAAGAAAACGTGCCAGGCTGTCCGGTTGAATTTCAATTCAAACATATAAACCCCATGACAGTCATAAAGGCTTTCCGGCAAATAAAAATAAAATTAACCGAGGACCTATGGGGAATGTCTGTTAAAGTTTGTACATCTATAATCGAGACCGTAGCACCATACTTGGCTTTAATTTTTAATTTGTGTGTGGACCAAGGAGTCTTTCCAGATGTAATGAAATTTAGTAAAGTTATACCTCTTTTTAAATCTGGCGACCATAATGACACCAATAATTATAGACCTGTATCCGTGTTGCCGGTTTTCAGTAAGGTCTTTGAAAAAGTTATGCTCAATCAAATGCTTATTCATTTTAACAGTAATAAAATTTTACACGAACAGCAGTATGGTTTCACCAAAGGACGTTGTACGACTGATGCTGGTGTCTCCTTATTAAAACACATATTTGCAGCGTGGGAGGAAGCCCAAGATGCTATTGGAATCTTCTGTGACCTCTCAAAGGCTTTTGATTGTGTTAATCATGAAACCTTACTTTTAAAGCTAGAACATTACGGATTAGGTAAACTTGCACTAAGCCTAGTGAAATCTTATTTAAATGACAGGCAACAGCAAGTTCAGATAAATGGTGTAAATTCACGGGGCTTAAAAATAAAAATGGGGGTACCACAGGGCTCTATATTGGGTCCTTTCCTCTTTCTGGTGTACATAAATGATCTACCGCATTTATTGAAACAACAACCACATATAGTATTGTTTGCTGACGATACGTCCTTAATATTTAAAATCAATAGACGTTCCACACGTATTGATGACGTAAACAACGCTCTACAGCAGGTCCAAAACTGGTTTACTGTTAATAATTTAGTACTAAATGGAAAAAAAACGAAGTGCATCAGATTTGCGTTGCCGAATGTTAAAAGTAATGATTTGGAAATAATATTGAACAAGGAGAAACTAGAAATCGTCGAAAACACGGTTTTCCTGGGAATCACGCTCGACTCGAGGCTACAATGGGGCCCTCATTTAACATCTCTGGCAGGACGGCTTAGTTCAGCAGCATATGCTGTCAGAAAAATCCGTCAATTTACTGATGTACATACCGCGAGGCTGGTCTATTTTAGTTACTTTCATAGCATCATGTCTTACGGTATTTTGCTATGGGGACGGGCTGCAGACATAGAGTCTATTTTTATTCTGCAGAAAAGAGCTATCAGAGCCATATACAATCTTCGCAGGCGCGATTCTCTTAGGGAATTATTTAAAGATATAAACATCATGACGGTACCTTGTCAATACATTTATGAAAATATAATGTATGTCCGGAAAAATATTCATCTTTTTACTAAAATAAGTGATAGGCACAATTTTAATACTAGAAATAAGGACAAGTTAGATCAACCTCGATTCAGGTTAGCTAAAGTAGCTAGTTCTTTTATGGGGTACTGTGTAAAATTTTATAATAAAATTCCACTAGAAATTCTCCAATTAAACGAGTCAAAATTTAAAACCTGCATTAAACGCACACTATGTAGACAAGCATATTATAAATTGGAAGATTATCTCCTTGATAAAAATGCTTGGCTAAATGCCGGTCCTGCTCCACAGCCACATACTTTTGTAGCTACAAATTAGTCTTTATATATATATTCGAAGAGATGCTGCTGCCCTTTTCGTAATGTTGTTTTCAGTATTTTATTTTTATTTGATTAGTTTATTTCAATAGGACTTAGGATTCTTTACATGTTATATCTAAAAATAATAGCATTGTATAATGTAGAAGCACTTTTTTTTTCCAAATTTGTGAATGTGAAGTACCATGGAGCATTTTTATTAAGTTACAACTTTTTATTATTTTATTTTTTGACATTGCGAGCATGGCAGTTGAGAGTTTGACATGCTCACTCAAATGTCTCGCTGTTGGTGGCGCGTGTTATTGGGTCATTCGGTTCCCTTCAAAATGGTTGAGCTGAGTGGGGCTGATGCACGCGTCATGCTCGTGAACGGGTGCCGTCAGATGAGACTGGTCATCTCTTAGCTGCCAGTAGCTTAATTCAGTTTTTATCTTTTAATATTTTTTTATTATTATCTACATTGTGCTCACATAATAGAAGCAACAAGAAATATGTAACCAAACACTATATGTAACACATATGATTTAAAAGAGTGTCCATGGAGTTTCTTGCACGTTCTTCTCCATAGAGATCTACTCTTTGGAACGTGCAACTTAGCTTCACTTGTTTGTTTGACTGACCGACATTTTGACAATTCAAAAGTGCCTGTAATTGGTCTATTTGAAATAAACGATTTTGATTTGATTTGATTTGATTTGATTTGATTTGTTAATGCACCAACAATACAGGAGTTATTCCTAGTTTGGGGCCATATTGTGTAGTACTTTCACCCCTGAGTTGGTTTTGGTGTTTCTTATCAGGTTGGTCAGTTAGGAAACACCGTCCGTATCTAGTTTAAAAGCTGATGAAAAAAATATATTATGTAAATGAAAATAAATCTTACTTTTTGTATGATTTCTATGTAAAAGTAACTCTAACCAGATAAATATTTATAAAATAAAAACTGTTTTCTAAAATTCATCTCCGTAATAATGATATCCATCATCAAATTTTATATGCCCTTTGATTTCAAATATCAGTTTTATTCGGAATATTTTCTAAGTAGGACCTTCGGAATTTTTCCAAGAAATTGTAAATAACTTATTTAAATTCTGAAAGCTGAGAACCTGAACAACAAAGACTTTTAGATAATATTTGTTTCTAGCTACTGTTATTTATATATTTTTCAATTTAGCTGCTCCGCTAGTCGCCGAGGGCTTATTTTTAATAAACAATCAGAGCTGAGAGTCTCTTAATTTTTCTCTTTTCAAATTTCGCATGACGCAGGTCCTCACCGGACATGGCAAGTTCGAAAGGTTCCTGTTTCTGATTCGTTGGAGAACACAGTAGAGTTTACGACGGTGGAGGTGTGCCCCGCTTGAGCATCGCCATGTCCTCGTGGAAGTGATGGGTGGTGGCAAACTCTGGAGCTAGACCCTAGAGTTCTACCGAAGGTTTGGAGCAACTGCAGCCTCCTTCTTCAAAGCAGTAATGCAAGAAAAATGCATGAAGAAAAAATGATGGAATAGATGTGTGAAAGAGATGGCTGCAGCCGTGAGGGAACAGATATCTTTTCGCCTCAACCTCCGTGACAGGACAACAGATTTTTTTTTGATGTGGGAAATCATTCAATAACTTATCCTCTATGGTGGAACGAAAGTGGTGACCTTTAATGACTACACCTGTGTCTTTCAGTTGCCTTTCGCGTTCTGGGACCACGGTTTTCCGGTTATACTTGGTTTGTATAAAAGCAAGTACATTTTGAATTCAACGTGTAACAATTGTTTATAGGCCAATAAATAAATAGACGGCACACTAAACCCTAGAGTTTAAAGTTATAGCCAAAGGATAAATTCTATTTTTTTTGCAAATAAGTTTTATAAAACACTTTTACACGTCAATTTTTTTGTCAATTTAAACTAGATGAGGCCTGTGTTTCCTAGCTTTCCTAGCACCGAAACCAACTCAAGATCAATGCATACACCGATATTAAGTGCAGTACACACAATACCACTTAAATTCGTTTCCCGATTTTACCCGTTCCCTTACGTTCCGAAGTGTATACGACGTTGTCTTGAATTTTAAAATGTGGCTGGAGTGTAGTAGTGTAGTGCATTTTAAAATTGCATTGCATTGTCGGCCTTATAATATTCCCACTGTTGGGACTCAGGCCTCCTCTCTAGGAGCCCACGGCATCTCTCTCATTTTAATTTTTTTTAGTTGTGTTTCAGTTTAGATTTATGAGGAATTGTGGTCGTAGTTTCCTAGATCAGATCAGAAGTGAAGATATTTAGCACGAGATTCAAGATTATCGATATAGCCCACGGAATCGTCAACTCAAGTGCTAGTGGGCTGGGCACATTGCTCGCAGAACCGATGCTAGATGTAACCGAAACGTTCTAGAGAGCAAACTGGATCGTTGGAAGAAAAGGGAAGCATCGTTGGAAGGCCTTCCATAAAGTGGACTGACAACGTCCATTCATCCGTAAGCCTATGGTAGTTGGTAACGTTAACTCCAACGCTCAGCGTCTCCTGTAGCGGTGACTGGAGCGTGAGGATGTCCATTCCTTCATGGATGCTACTACTACTACTACTTCCCAAAAGGCGACCGCTTCTTATTCGTTCTCACTATGGCCTGAACTAGAGCCGGAAGCGAGAGGTCACCGACGCCGATGCTCCGCTGACACGGCGGCGATGCTCCGCCCAAGCGGCAAAGCCTGCAATTTAAATATGCTCTACCGCATTTCTTTGGCCTACATCCGGACACCATGGCGCCTACTGTAGTAAACATTTTAGGATTTCTCAAGTACTCGCACCTCCTAAAATCCAAATATGTTTTAGACAGCTAAATTAAGAAACCCACTTCATTTTTTCGTCCATCCCTAAAAAAAGCTTTCAATAAAATCAAAAACCATGACGAGCATTTCAATCCGTGTTAATCTAGGTCAATTTCCAGCATCAATTTGGTTAGCATAAAAAAAACATCTGTATTTTTAAGCGAATAATCCGTCTAAAAAAAACCCGAACTCGCTTTGGTTCATTGCTTATATAAAACGATTAAAGAGCGTGTGCTGGAAAACAAACGTATTATTTTTTTAACGTTATTTTGTATGGTAATGTTCGTTTTATTCTTTGAAGATGTCATTTGCTTTGAAAATATCATGAGAGCTTGATAAAAAATATTTGTTGTTGAAAATCAATTCACTGAGGGCTGGTTACACTTGAAAAATTCTGTTTTCTTATAGTAACTCTATCTTGCTTTTTTTTACGGTGGGTAAAAATCATTCAATGACAACCCTCGCTCTTGGGTGGAGCGGAAGATATTGTCAGACTCTTACTGACTTAAAACCCACCCTGTTCCTTCTAGCCTTCATACCGGGGCTCGAGCCCCCTTTTGGATTACCCTGGTCCCAGTAGGCTTCGACCCGGCTGGGCCCCTGCTGAACTCTATCTTGTTTGGAATTTTCTTGCGTGATCGAATCCAAAATGCCCGTTCCATCATCGAATCACCAATCATATGGTGGACATAACACCTACACGCAGAAAACGTTTTGGGAACACATTCATTGTGCGTGCAGCTAAGGAGTGGAATTCCTTGCCGGAGTCTGTGTTTCCTGATGGCTACAACCCGGGAATCTTTAAGTCGAGAGTCGATAGGTTTCTTCTAGGTAAGCGCGTTTCATCATCAACCGCATCGTCGCTTTCCATCAGGTGAGATAGCGGTTAAGCGCGAACCTGTCAACAATAAAAAAAAAGAAGATATTCGCAGGACAACCAAGGTTAACGATATAGCCTGAAGAATCGCCAAACTGAAGTGGCTGGGCTTAGTGCACATTGCTTGCAGTACAGATGGTCAGAGGGCGAAAACATCTGGAGTGGCAATGCATACAGAAAGACACAGCAGTGGAAGGCCTTCCATAAGCTGGAGCTGGGCTTCAAGTCTGCTATTACAATAGTATCAGAATGGTCTATCATTGATTTCATAATTATTGATTTTAAAAAGTTTTGTAAACTAATATGATGACATCATTATGACTTTCCAATGGTCAACCACTGGCACTCCATTAAAAGAAGTGGCATAGAATAGTAATCTCATACATGTTGACAAATGAATGTCTGATGCATGCAGTAATCTGCTAAAATATTAAGCCGTTTACCCGTGCATTAGCTTCCGACTTTTTATAAGTGCCCATGTAAGTCTATGTGAAATAAAAACTTTTCACTTTTACCATTTAGAACGTCATTGTGCAGTAATTGTTTTAATAAGCTCGATATTATCATTTTACCACAACTCTATTGCGAGACCATTGAATCAATGGTCAAATGGCATTGATCGATCATTATGAATAAGTAGATTACGAATTTTTAGCAAAACGACAATGGGATCGTATTGGAATGACGAATTTGTAGCAATAGCAGACTTGAGCCCCTGGTGAGGTTCGCGGGAATCCGATGGATGCGAGACGGACAGGACCGGTCTGAAACTTATAGCAACTGCCACTCAAGTTTGACGTTCCTTCGGGTTATGTTACCGACATAACCAGAGGAAACTTGGTTCTCTTAGTAGATACATATTTCTATACAACGTGTAACGTGAAATGCGCAAAACCTGAAAATACTTTGATCAGAATAACAAGCAGAATCAATTGAACCACTTTTTAATATAGGTTACATTTTTCAAAAAAATCTTCATTAAAAACGTCGCCCTGTCTATTTAAGCCATCACGTGCGCAAACCCATCGAAATAGGTAAACAAACACAAATGGTTGTAGTCCAATCAAATTTTCTCTTACACGGGGTAATAAAAGTTCTTATTTCAATGCAGATATTAATTTTGAACAAATTAAAACTGCACATTATTTTTTTTTCAAATGTTTTTTTTTTCACAGAATTAGTTCAATTAAATTAAAAATAATTTGGGGTGTCTGAGGTTTTGCGCATTTAACGTTACACGTTGTATAAAATGAGAGAACACTTGTATTTTTAAAAATCTTAGAACCTACTTCCAACTAAACAGTTGGAAGTAGGTCCTAAGATTTTTTAATCTATCACTGATCACCATCATCATCATTTCAGCCGGCAGACGTTCACTGTTCCTCCCCCAAGCGTCGCCACAACGACCGATCTTATGCGTGTCGCATCCACCACAATCATGCGACTCTCACCAGGTCGTCGGTTCACGTCGGTGCGTTTTCCGGTGTGCGGTCGCCGCTCTCGAAGTTTTTGGCCCCATCGATCATCCGTTCTACGAGCCATGTGCCCTGCCCACTGACACTTTAGTTTGGCGATTCATCACTGATCACCAAATCACATATTAATGCCCATGATGAAACTTTGACATAGCACGAAGAATCGCCAAACTTAAGTGGCAATGGGCAGGGCACATTGCTCGCAGAACAGATGGCCGTTGGGGCCAAAAGGTTCTGGAGTGGTGACCTCGTACTGGAAGACGCAGCGTCGGAAGGCCTCCTTTGTAGATTCCCGCAACCTTCACCAGGTCATCGGTCCACCCTGTGGTGGACCGATGACCTGGTGAAGGTTGCGGGAATCTGATGGATGCGAGACACACGGGATCGATCATTGTGGTGACACTTAGGGGAGGCCTATGTCCAACAGTGGACGTCTGTCGGCTGAAATGATGATGAAACTTTGAACCTCAGATCTCTGACCTTTGTTTCTTATCATTATCACTCTTGACAGAGTGGTTATGATCATCACTTCAGGTGTTGGTGGCAAGCTTCACAACACGTCGCCACTCCTCTCTTATGGCCGCATTCCTCGTGAATTCATGCAGTGATGATGAGCCATTTACTGCCGCCCTTATCTAGCCAGTCCTCATAGTCGATCTTCCTCGTGGCCTGGTACCCTCAACCTTACCCTGGACTACAAGTTGCTCAATAGCTACTTCATAAAACTATCATCATCATTTCAGCCGACAGACGATGACTGTTGGACATAGGCCTCCCCTAAGTGTCGCCACAACGATCGATCCTGTGCGGCTCGCATCAATCGGATTCCCGCAACCTTCACCAGATCATCGGTCCACCTTGTAGGAGGCCTCCAGTACGAGATCGCCACTCCAGAACCTTTCATAAAACTATATATTCAACTATTCATATCATAACTAAAGCTCATTCCGCACACTAAACTTCTCTTTGACAATACCATGGATTGTTACCAGTTGTAACATACCAAATCAAGCCAATCCAAGTGAACAAATATTCAAAACATTCAGTGCACGAGTGTACCACTTAATTTTCAGCACATCCACGAACAAAATCTGTATGCAGGAACGCACCTATGATTTAAAAAACGTGCCGTCAAAAACCGAAGGGATTTTAAAATGGATTACAATAAAAAAAAAATGTTTGAAAAGCCTAACGCAAAAAGTTGGATAACGAAGTGAAGAAAAGTTAGGCAGAAGGTTGGATTACGTAATTCATAGTGAGGAGACCTATGGGAATCGGGTAACAACTAGTCCGGAACAGAAACTGATAGACCCCACCATCCATCTTTTTTTTTTGTTGGGTAAAAATCATCCAAATGACATCCCGATAGTGAGATAGTGTCCGACTCTTATTGATAAAAAAAACCCACCACGTTCCTTCTTGAATTCTGTAATGGGGCCGAGCTTCCCTTTCGGATAGCCCCAGTAGGTTTCGACCCTGCTGGGTCCCTGCTGTTGCTGACAACTCCTCGAGGCACACGGGAACAGTGCGCGCCGTCGATGACTTGGCCTTGGGTCGAACAGTGAGCTACCCATTGCTCGGGCTCCTCCTTTGCTAGCATTGCTGTTTCGCAGAAAGGGTCGACCACCTGCAACTCCTCCTCGATCCAAACCATGGCCGTCAAGTGAATTTTTACAGACCTGAAGACTATCCACTCGAGCAAGTCTTACATCTAAACTGTCCTGAGAGTAATCAAATGGCTCCAGTCCCCAGATGCTCCGTATCTCACAGCAATCACTCTCCTTCATTCTGAACCTCGATTATGAAACTTCTGTTTCTGTTTTTGTGAAACCAGGTACTGTAGTTACCTACACGCATTTGAATCGTATCTACAGAGAGAGCAGGAACAATGGGCTTCGCTCGATTACTCGGGACGGGCGTGTGTGGAGTAAATATTGTAACAGTTTGTTAAGAACATATGTGACTGTGAGGTTTTGCTGTTGGAAGTACATTGGTTCCAATTGCTTATTATAAAGGAAATAAGCATTACAGAAGCATAATCAACCTTATTCATTCATGGAAATGGATGCTCCGTATCTGCATTTCGGACGAACGTTTCCTCATTTTATCGTTTCATTTTGTAAGAACTGAAAATATCCTCACGGCTGTCATCCAGGGAAAGACATGGATCTGCATGGAAAAACGGTGGCGACCTCGAAAGGCTCATTGTACTTTACTGGTGTAAAGTGGATGGTGCAACCCAATACGTTGGTCCAGCTTAATCCGCATCGCTCTTAACTATACGATATACAATGCCCTTCACACCGCCAGAAATAGAAACATATGGAGGAATATCATAAAAGTTAAAGTAATGAAGCAGGGAGCTCACAAACCTTAGCATTGTAGAATACGACGCAAAAAGGAGGAATCAGTCTTATAATATTCTACAGCTAGGGATCAGGCCTTTTCTCTAGGGAGGCTCTAATCCTCGGAACGCCCGTGTGCAACCAACACTGGCGTTCAAACCCGTGGTTTTAGACCACAAAGAGCTACTGAAGGTTTGATTTTAGCCAATAAAAATCTGACCAGCCCACTCGCTTTACCAAGAGAAGTAATTGGAAGATATTTCACCTTAAAAAAAATTTACTCCACGTGGGCCTAGTCGGAAAGCGGTAGTTGCCACTATCCTCGATGTTTTTCTTCACCAATGCATTACCATGGAGCATTATGAATTCGAAAACATGTGACATTCACCAACCCATACTGGGCTCGCGTGGTGGATTATGGCCCATTAACTCTTCAAGAGACGAGGCGTGAGTCTCAGCAGTGGGAACAATGAAGAAGGATGATGATGATGATGATTATGAATCCATAATAAGGGTATGTGTGATCCAGTCGAAAGACGTCTACTGTTGGATATAGACCCTTTCTCCTCCCCAAGTGTCGCCATAATGACGGGTCCTGTACGTCTCGTATCCATCGAATTATCACGACCCTCACCAGGCCGTCGTCGGTTCACCTTGTGAGAGGCCTTCCAATGCTGCATCTTCCTACGCGGCTGATTATGCAAAAGGAAAGAGAGTAAAATATATCGGATGCAAAAGACAAGAAACAACGTGCGGAAAACTTATTTCCATAAAGCTTGAATTTAGTAGGCTTGAGTTTGATTTTACTGTTTTGTTGAGTTCGTATTTTCGGTTATTTTGTAAGATTCAGTTGAAAACCAGCTTCAGGGAACTGCTACGTAGTGGTCTGATACTATGCTGAACTGGACCTATTTGCTCACTGTATGCCACTGCTCTCAAAACGGTGAAGGAAGAAATCGCGAGGAAACCGGCATGTCCTAGAACCAAAAATTCGAAGACATGTGACATTCACCAACCCGCACTGGGCCCGCGTGGTGGATTACGGCCCTTTCGCTCTCCTAGAGAGGAGGCCTGAGTCCCAGCAGTGGGAACATTAAAAAGGCTGATGATGATGATGATGATGAACCTATTTGGCGCAGGCGTGATGCTCACTCTGCTTTTGTTTTTTTTCCATTGTTTACTGACTGGTCTGTTGGTCTAGTGGTTGCCCCTGACTGCTAAGCCGGACTGTTCGATTCCCACCCAGGACAAATGTTTGTGTGATGAGCATGATCATTTTGTTCTGTGTCTGGGTGTAATTTATGTATATATGCATGTATTTAGAAATATTTATGTATGTTTATCAGTTGTCTAGTACGGATAACACAAGTTCTGCTTAGCTTGAGACTAAAAGCCGTTGTATGATAGTTGTGGAATATAATATTTATTTTACTTTTTTAAATTTGAGTTTCTTTATTGTATGTCTATGTGCTAAATAAATGTATTTTCTTTCTTTTTTTTAGGGTCCCGTAACCGAAGCATGCTAAAGGGACCCTATTACTATGCCTCCGCTGTCTGTCCGTCTGTACATATGTCTATCTGTCAGCGGTCTTTATCGCATAAACTGTAAGAGAGAGAGAGAGAGAGAGTAGACAGTTACAATTTTCGCAAAATGTCTATTACCGCTACAACGACAAATAATAAAAATAAAATAAAGTTAAAATTGAAGGACGACTAAATAACGTATCTTGTATTACTATAGAGACCATACAAGTGGTGATTTTTTTTCACAACTCACACAACGCCATTCAAACCAGGTAGAGTTTGTGCTATGAGTACTAGACAACTGATAAAAATAGGTAGGTACTTATATATTTTCTACATACATACTATAGATAAATTACACCCAGACACAGAACAAATCCGATGGATGCGAGACGCACAGGACCGTTCATTGTGGCGGCACTTGGGGGAGGCCTATGTCCAACAGTGGACATAGGCCTCCTATGTCCACTGTTGGTCTAGGTCTTTCGGCTGAAATGATGATGATGATGATGATGAACAAATGATCGTGCTCATCCCACAAACTTTTGACCTTGCTGGGAATCGAACACACGACCTCTGGCATAGCAGTCAGAGCTACTAACCACTAAACCAACAGGCCAGTCAATGTTTTGTCGGTGTTTGTGCTGATTTTATTTGATTTTTTTCTTTAACTATCAAACAAGTAACATTACAACATCAAAACAAATTGACCTAAAAATGTCTAGACATATAGCGACATCTGTGAAATAACAAAGAAAAATAATCTCAAAGCTCACACAAAACAAAAGAAGGTTCTATTGTGATTCTGGTATCAATTTAGGCTAACTGTGTTCACAGGGGATATAGCTCAGTGGCAGAGCAATCGACTGCAGATCGATAGGTCCCCGGTTCAAATCCGGGTGTCCCCTTGACGTACTTTTTGAGGTGGTGGTTACATTCCAAATACTTTTGAAGATTTGGAAGGTACAATTAGGTTTTTTTTATTGGTAGACTCGCGATATCTGTTTGTTCTATATATATTATATTTGTTACTTCAATATATAAATTATAATTATATAAATCTGTGTGCCAAATTAACGTGTTATTTCTTTCTGTCTCACCTAAGAAGTTTCGAGTTGAGATACATGAATGTTGGCACTGACTGGACTCAAATTATTTGACCATTACATGTTTACTGAATCGAGTTTGAAAGAGATTTTGACCTGAGTTTGTTTCGGTGTTTCTTCTCAGGGTAGTCAGTTTGGAAACACCGGCCTCATCTAGTTTAAATTAACGAAATAATTAGCGTGTAATCTATACTAATATTATAAAGAGGTAAAATTCGTAAGTTTGTAAGTTTGTAAGTTTGTAAGTTTGTAAGTTTGTAAGTTTGTAAGTTTGTAAGTTTGTAAGTTTGTATGTAGGGGGTAATCTCTGGAACTAATAATCCAATTCTAAAACTTTTTTTACTGGCAGAAAGCTACATTATTCCTGAGTGCTATAGGCTATAAATTGTTTCTATAGCATGTATATTAACCGAGCTATCACAACTTTTGTCTAGCAAGTCGGAAAAACATACCTCATAAAATAGAATTATTCGCGTGCGCTGCCTAAACAGTTGATTAAAATTAAAAATAATGTATTGCTACCTGGTTCGTCTTAATTATTTCTACAAAAAAGTCTGCGGTACCATATCTCTATCTTTTATTTTTTATCTTTTATACTTCTTTTATTGCATTAAAAAAATTTTTTTTCGGCATACTTACGTTTGGTTGATTATTTGAGCAACAAAATATTAATTTTTATGACAATAAATTATTTCAGTATCACAAGAACATTATACAGATAAGATTTGCCATTTACAGCATAGCAATTGGTCACACAGTTTCGAAGATAATATAAAATTACTAAAACGCAAAATGCCCCTAGCGTAACTTTCATTGTGCAGACGTTTTACCTATTTTTTTTTTATGGTGGGCAAAAATCATCTTATGACAACCCCCGCCCTTGGGTGGAGCGAGAGATAGTGTCAGACTCTTATTGACTAAAAACCCACCCCGTTCCTTCTAGCCTTCAAACCAGGGCACGAGTTCCCTTTCGGATAATCCTGGACCCGGTAGGCTTCGACCCAGCTGGGCCTCTGCTGTTGCTGACAACTTCTTGAGGCGCGCGGGAACAGTGCGCGCCGTCGACGTCTTGGGCTCGGTCCATTACCGGACGATCGGACAGCGAGCTACCCATGGCTCGCCGTCCGCGAGCCCGCGTCTACGGTGGCCGGAAATCGGGATCGGAATCCCGGCGGCGGCGGCGGGGGCGCCGTTGCCTGATGCGGTCTGCCTCCGCCTTTGCTAGCATTACTACTTCGCAGAAGGAGGTGACCGCCTGCCATTCCTCCTCGCTTAAGACCATGGCCTCAACCAGAGCCCGCCGCGAGAGGTGTCCGCCGCCGATCGCCCCCACGAGGGCACGGCGATGCTCTGCCCAGGCAGGGCACACCTCGACTGTGTGCTCCACCTTGTCCTCCGGGCGTTCCGCACAGTGGCGACACTCGGGCGTCTCTTCCGCTTTAATTCGGTGCAGGAACCTCCCGAACTTGCCATGAGGACCTGTGTCATGCGGAAGGTAAGGACGCCGTGAGGCCTTTCCAGCCACGCCTCAAAGAGGGGACTTACCGCCATAATAGTGGCGTGCCCAACGTTTCACCTATTTGCCCATAGATGGCGTTCTGCAATTACGTAATTTTTCTGAATCGCGGTGTTAAGACTTTCTGTGGATTGATGACCCTCTCGAATTATTATGCCCACGTTGTCGTTAGTTGGATTTCTTCTGTCAGTTGCTTATTGGTTTCGGTTGTTTCGTTCGTATGGTTGTTGTTGTTGATAGATACCTCATAATCGAAAATATCGTAATTTCGTTGTACGTTTTTGTATGTTCGTAGTTTCGTAC
This sequence comes from Mythimna lalbum, assembly GCA_949319445.1. Lineage (NCBI taxonomy): Eukaryota > Metazoa > Arthropoda > Insecta > Lepidoptera > Noctuidae > Mythimna > Mythimna lalbum. Next base: position 18,346,758 of record OX439360.1, read on the forward strand.
TTCGTTCTATCATAATAATCGATACGAGTTATTCGATATTACGATTGTTTTGTTTTGTAAAGGTGGACGGTGTTCGAGTCGCTCTCCTTTTGTTCATAATTATTTTCAAGTCTGTGCGTAGTTTGTTGAGAGCATGTCTAAAAGGAAATCTCAACTGTCCCGGCAGACATCACAGACAAGAGCCGCTCGAGTACGCCGTACGGAAGAATCTGCCCCTGAAAATGAGCAGCGCCTCTCGAGAAATAGAGAATATATTTCGCAAGCACGCGCTAGAGAATCTAGCTCCGAGCGCTCACAGCGCCTCGCTAGCCAAAATGTGAGGACATCGCGGGCCCGTGCTCGAGGAACTAGCACTGAACGTGCGCACCGTCTATCTGAGTTAAGGCCGCATGTCTCTGAGACAAGGGATAGGGAGACTAGCGCTAAACGCTCGCGGCGGCTTGGTAGGCAAAATGTCATAACATCGCAGGCCCGTGCTCGGGAATCTAGCGCTGAACGTGCGCAGCGTCTATCTCATTTAAGGCAGCATGTCTCTGAGACAAGGGATAGGGAGACTAGCGCTGAGCGCTCGCAGCGGCTCGCTAGGCAAAATGCCATAACATCACAGGCCCGTGCTCAGGAATCTAGCGCTGAACGTGCGCATCGTCTAATCGAGTGTAATCTTATTTTAAAACAAGAAATTTTCCGCGGACGAAGTCGCGGGCAGAAGCTAGTCTATATATATAAAAATGACCCCCGTTTTCCGTTGTCACGACTTGGCATGAAAACGGCTTGACCGATTTGGCTGATTTTTTTTTTGATGTGATTGTTATTGTGAGGATAAGGTTCTTATGGAAAAAAAATAAAATTAGGGTAGTGTAGGGTAGAGTAGAGTAGGGTAGAGTAGGGTAGAGTAGTAGGTTAGAGTAGGGTAGAGTAGGGTAGAGTAGAGTAGAGTAGAGTAGAGTAGAGTAGAGTAGGGTAGAGTTGGGTATAGTAGGGAAGAGCGGGAGCGAAGCCGCGCGGGAAAAGCTAGTTGTTTATAAAAATCTATTTGCAAAATTAATATCATTATCAATTACGTGATAGAAAGCAACGATGCAGTGGTCGACGATGTAGCACGCTTGACTAGAAGCAACCTATTCATTCTTCACTTAAAGCCCCAGATCTTTAGATCCTTAGCAGGCAGCGCCCCTACTAGACTTCTTCGGTTTACCTACATCTCTTTGAAATGAGCGGCTACGCTCCGTCGATGACCGTCTCGGTCTTTATAGGACGAGTAGACGGCGAGTTACCCATTGTTCTTTATCTCCAAGCGATTCCCGACACCCAAGGTAGGCGTATGAGTGGGATGTCGACCTATATAAAACTCTGGCACATCGTCGTACCTCTCGTAATCTTCATTTAAATAATAAAATTGCTTCTGAACTTTTACAAAAAACGGCACGAACTTTGAAACAAAGTTAGTTTTTTATTATGGAATTATCTTAATAGTTCTACTGGTAACTAGTTCAGTTATAAGTCTCAGTTAAGTACAGATTAAGTGTTTTTGTTCAGTCGTTCCGATGCTTATCGGGGTAGTTTAAGAACGTAGTTTACGGTTTTTAAAAGAGCTAAAGTGTAGGCTACAAATTCTGCAATGTTAAGACATTTTTTAAACTGTGATAAATTATTAGCTTTTACCCACGTACATAAAATATATGCCTATGTCACTCAGGAATAAAGCAGCCTTCTATTGGTGAAAAAATTTTAGCAATCGGACCAGTATTTCCAAAGATTACCTCCTAAAAACAAAAAAAAATCTTTACCTCTTTGTAATATTAGTGTAGACTACTTGATTGTCATCCCACCTGATGGTAAGCAGTGATGCAACTATTATAATAGCATCATATTTAGCTCTATCCCTTAACAGTTCAGTTTAGGTCGTCAAATGGATTGTTTTAAGAACTCGTGCTCTGCAGGTATCGTCTCTATCAAGGAAAAGAGTAGACCACAAAAAACCGTAAACAAAATAACGTTTCACTCATAGCCACAAAGAAAACAAATAAATAAAAAGAAAACGATTCCTAATTCAAATATTTAAAACATAGACGCTTTAAACCGGACAATTCTTTGTAAAGCCATGCAAAAGGTCAAATAAAAAAAAAAGAAATTCCACACGAAACTAGAAAGAGCTTCGAATGTAACGATGTAAGTTTCCCGCACTTTTTGCCCGCATTCCGTAGGGGTGAGCCATGAGCACTAGACTAGTTCCGTTGGCCAATACGTCCGGTGGAACCCAATGAATGGGCTTGCCAGAGCGAAATATTTTCTCGTACCAAGTCGGTTTGGCGTTCGGATTTTAAAATTGTGGAGATGAATTTTTATTGGTGGATTTATTCTGTTGAAATTAATTGTAGATTTATATCTCTATATAGTTTTTTTATTAATAGGAAACAATGTCGCTCTTTGCGTCTAAATGTTTATATGCCTTTATCTCTTGACCTACGCAACGAATTTCGATATAGATTTAGGAATAAATAAGTAAATGTTTTGTTTATAATTTGCACCCATCCAAGGCCTGGACGGGTCGCTAGTTTAACCCTTCAGATACCGTCAATTAGAGACACAATAGTAAGACAATAGATTCGCGGCCACCGGTGGTTGCTTGGGGATTCATGAATTAAAAGTAAAATTGGAGTTTTGATATTTTAGACTCAAAAAACCAGAGACACTATCGAGGTCATGGATGGAAGGAAGATGATTATAGCTAGAAAAGAGATGATTGTTAATAAGACAAATAAACAACGTTTATTGTTTTAGTATATACAAAATCCGAAACACGTGTCTAGTATTTTTATGTAAAGAATCTGTGAACAAAAACTGTACGATGAAAAATCACGAAGTTGTAAGCTTGTTATGTTACTTGGTTGGTCGCAAAAATGCATGGTCACATGGTTATCGAGGCAACTGAGAGGTTGTTTTGCTCCCGCAACCAGCTGTGTAGAGCCCCTAATGCTCGCTATGGCCAGTTGTGACCTGTATTGTACTTAGTGCCCGTGATATCCAACAAATTAAAATTAATAAGACACTGTCGCATTCGCCACTTCTTAGTGTAGACTGTTATGTTAGACTGGTCTGTTGGTCTAGTGGTTAGTGACCCTGACTGCTATGCCGGAGGTCGTGAGTTGGATTCCCACCCAGGACAAATGTTTGTGTGTTGAACACGATCATTTGTTCTGTGTCTGGGTGTAATTTATCTATAACTAGCTTTTCCCGCGCGGCTTCGCTCCCGCTCTTCCCTACTATACCCAACTCTACCCTACTCTACTCTACTCTACCCTACTCTACTCTACTCTACTCTACCCTACTCTACCCTACTCTAACCTACTACTCTACCCTACACTACCCTAATTTTATTTTTTTTCCATAAGAACCTTATCCTCACAATAACAATCACAACAAAAAAAAAATCAGCCGAATCGGTCAAGCCGTTTTCATGCCAAGTCGTGACAACGGAAAACGGGGGTCATTTTTATATATATAGATTATGTATATATTTGGGAATATATAAGTATGTTTATCAGTTGTCTAGTACTCATAACACAAGGTCTGCTTAGCTTGGGACTAGACGGCGTTGTGTGATAGTTGTGGAATCACTACATAGTACAAAACAAAGTCGCTTTTTCTGTCCCTATATCCCTATGTACGCTTAAATTTTTAAAACTACGCAACGGATTTTGATGCGGTTTTTTTTAATAGATAGAATGATTCAAGAGGAAGGTTTATATGTATAATATTGCACCCGAGCGAAGCCGGGGCGGGTCACTAGTTATATTATATTATTCATAAATATTCATTCAATTCCCATACATTTTGTCAAGTCTTTGACGTTGATTGTCGCTAAAGAAGATGGCGACCTGAATATAAACGATTTTTAAGTACGAAAATTGGCCTTCAAACAATTAGCAAAGTTGTTTGAGTCATAATAAAACACTTAGGTTCTTGGAATTACACCTGCGAAGGACTGAAATTAAATTTAGGATTTTAGTACCTAGCTATTATTCTGTGTTAAACAGTTTCCCAGAAAAAACTTCAGGATGTTTTTTCTGGGAAACTTTTGAACGTTTGTTGAAGCAAATGAAAATACTGTCATTTCGTGTGACAAAAAAAATAGTACAATGTGAATTATTTAGAAGCTGTAGGTACCTATTATACTAGACGCGGGCTCGTGGACGGCGAGCCATGGGTAGCTCGCTGTCCGATCGTCCGGTAACTTTCTGGACCGAGCCAAGACGTCGACGGTGCGCACTGTTCCCGCGCGCTTCAAGGAGTTGTCAGCAACAGGAGGGGCCCAGCTGGGTCGAAGCCTACTGGGGCCGGGGTTATCCGAAAGGAAACTCGAGCCCCGGTATGAAAACTAGAAGGAACGGGGTGGGGTTTTTAGTCAGTAAGAGTCTGACACTATTTCCCGCTCCACCCAAGAGCGGGTTTTGTCATTATATGATTTTCCCCATAGAAAAAAAAGTACCTATTATACGTGTTATTTGTAAAGCACCGGCACCGGCAACCTCTCAGAACTATATGGTAGGTACTAACATCATAAATAACAACTTTTGTTTATGACCATATTTTAGTTCAACACATTTTCATACAAAATAAAAATATTTAAATTAAATGTTCTAAGTATTATGAAGTCTACAACACAACAACAACAACAACAACAACAACAGTTTAGTTTAGTTGTGTTGCGTATAGTACAATACTATCGCTTGCTTTGCGTAGCTGAAGGGAGTGGGGATCGGGTGGCGGGGTGCTTGATGCACTTACTTCGCATCATATAGACCTAGGTTGGTATAGCAAAATACAGAGTTTAAATGTTAGATAGAACAACGAAATCTTGAAAGTTGGTTTTGTAAAAGTTATAGAATAAAATTTGTTGTTTATGATGATAATCCAGCAAGGTTGCTTGTGCTAAGCAATACAAAGAACTCTGTATATGTTTTAGATACAATTTTTCAACTTAGGACGAGGCCACAACACTGCGTTGCGACGTCGCGTCGCAAATATCTGCGATGTCGCACAAAGAATCGGAATTTTTGGTGCAATCCTGCAATACAGGTAACTTGCAATTTTTGCGTTGCATTTTCTCATCGTGCAGCGGTGCGGCATCGTTTTCTCGATGCGATGTCGTAACGCAGTGTTGTGCCCTAAACTAAACAAAACACATTAAAACCAGTAACAGATCAAAAAGTGATGTTTTCTTAGGACGACCAGCACAGCTTTCTGAGGCCGGTCCTTAAATATATCTAAAATAGTCGAAGGCAAAGCTTATACTGAAGGCATTTGAACGCGAACGCCAACGCAATGCAGGGCAATTGAAACAGACAAGTTTATTTAGTATGCAAACCTAAGTATTCATCCTTACTAATATTATAAAAGCGAAAGTGAGTTTGTTTGTTTGTTTGTTACGTCTTCACGCCTAAACGGCAAACCCGATTTTAATAAATTTTGGCACAGAGATAGTTGGGACCTTGGAGACGGACATAGGCTAATTTATTTATTAAAGTGAGAAAAGGGAGAGAAACAGAGAAAAAAAAGGGAGAGAGAAATTAAAGTATAATACTAAACGCGGGCGAAGCCGTGGATAAAAGCTAGTCTTAAAAAAAGTAGGAGTAGAATACAGAGGTATCAGGAAAACCGTGGAGCCCAACAGGGCCGAAGCGTAGTGGGGACGTGGGTTGGCTTTCGAAAATCAAACCCAGGGTCCTGAAACGCAACTCACGTGTGGTTTTAGCCAGTAAAAGTCTGCCACTGACAGTCTCTCGAAGAAGTCATTGGATTGCAAAAAAATAACAGCCATTTCAATTTTATTTCTAAGTATAGAGTCTACATAGATAGGGGGTCCTATTACTAAAAGTGTGCGAAAACTCGACACATTTCACAAAAATCTTTAACAACACAGGACTCTCCGCTCCCCACAGACGAGTATTCTCTTTGTTGCATAAAATATGACTTCGCTTCCTGCATTCTACATTCTAAGAGCACCCTGCTCTATGTTACAGATAAAATACTATGTGAGTTTTATATATTTTGCGAGTTTCGTCTTGAAAGTGTTAGGAAATAACGTTGTCGTTTCGTCTTTATAATTCAATAGACTTTTTGAAACGTATAAATACGAGTACCTATTTTGTTTCGATACTTCGATAGTAATACTTTCGGAGTCCGTGATAAGGCCTGTCGTACTGTATGGATCAGAATGTTGGGCTGTGAAAAAGATGGATGAAAAAAGATTGCATGTAGCAGAGATGAGAATGTTAAGATGGATGTGTGGTGTGACAAGAAGGGATAAAGTGAGAAATGAGTATATTAAGGGAAGTTTGAAAGTGGCGCCATTGACTGAAAAGTTAAAAGGGAATCGTTTGTCTTGGTATGGTCATGTGAAAAGCAGGGACGAAACGCATGTTGCTAAAAAAGTTATGAGTTTATATGTGGATGGATGGAGGGGGAGAGGGAGGACAAAGAAAAGATGGATGGATTGTGTGAGAAGTGATATGAAAGAAAAGGGAGTTAGTGATAGCGTGACGAGTGACAGGACAGAATGGAAGAAAAAAACGTGTTGCGCTGACCCCGAATAAAACGGGACAAGGGCAGGAAGATGATGATGAGTAATACTTTCGGAATATTGGTTCATCATCATCATCATTTTAGCCGAAAGACGTCCACTGTTGGACATAGGCCTACCCCAAATGACGCCATGATAACCAGTCCTGTGCTTCTCGTATCCATTGGATTCCCACAACCCTCACCAGGTCATCGCACAATGCTAACATAGCCGCTGTATTAGCATTGTGCGATGACTTGGTGAGGGTTAGTAAAAAAGACGCATCTAACATTTTTTCCAGAGTTGAATTATATACATTGCCGGAATCAGGACATAATGGCGCATCTATTTTTTATATTTTGCTAACTTTCTCCAGTGCGGTTTTAACACAAGAAAAAGAGGCCCGATTTCCCGTTTCATTCATTAAAAAAAAAACCGTTTCCGTATTTGTTAGATAGTATAGGTACGTCTTTTTAACTATCAGGGGCAGAGCGCTGCAGCGAACTTTTGTTTTAACTTTTCACTATTTTGATATTTTTCCAAGAACGAGCTGGTCTATCACTAGTTGATGGTCCTAAAAACAGTATTTTACCCTCATGATTGGAGAAGTCTGACCTAAAAGGGTCTTTTTTTTTTTGTCGACGGGGAAAATCATCTTTGACAAAACCCGCTCTTGGGTGGAGCGGGAGACAGTGTCAGACTCTTACTGACTAAAAACCCCGCGCCATTCCTTCTAGCCTTCATACCGGGGCACGAGCTCCCTTTCGGACAACCCTGTCCCCAGTAGGCTTCGACCCAGCTGGGCCCCTCCTGCTGCTGACAACTCCTTGAGGCGCGCGGGAACAGTGCGCGCCGTCGACGTCTTGGACTCGGTCCATTACCGGACGATCGGACAGCGAGCTACCCATGGCTCGCCGTCCGCGAGCCCGCGTCTACGGTGGCCGGAAATCGGGATCGGACGGAATCCCGGCGACGGAGGCGAGGGCGCCGTTGCCTGATGCGGTCGGCCTCCTCCTTTGCAAGCATTACTGCTTCGCAGAAGGAGGCGACCGCCTGCCATTCCTCCTCACTCCGGACCATGGCCTCGACCAGGGCCCGGCGCGAGAGGTCTCCGCCGCCGATCGCCCCCACGAGGGCACGGCGATGCTCCGCCCAGGCAGGGCACACCTCGACGGTGTGCTCCACCGTGTCCTCCGGGCGTTGCGCACAGTGGACCTAAAAGGGTCTTAATATTGAATCTAATTTGCGAGTATGAGACGCTTGCACACATGATACGATTTCCAATTATTTCAGTTAACAATGCTTTTAACGAAGAAATTACTTGGAAATTATCTGGTAAAGGTCAATTTTAAGTGTAGGTATTACATTACGTAATAACATCAAGTTATACTTCGGAGAAGTAGGCACAAAATGATCCTAAAGTAGGTTTTTCTTTTGAGGTAGATAATCATCTAATGACTTTTCCCATCTCTGGTATGTAGTAGGTGGTTGTAACAAACTTTTACTAACGAAAATTACACCTTTGTCCTTTTTTTTTACGGTGGAGAAAAATCTTCTAATGGCAACCCCCGCTCTTGGGTGTAGCGGGAGATAGTGTCAGAGTCTTACTGACTAAAAACCCACCCCATTCCTTCTAACCTCTTCATACCGGGGCTCGAGTTTCCTTTACGATAACCCTGGCCCCAATAGGCTTTTTTTTATTATTGATAGGTTTGCGCTTGACTGCTATCTCACCTGATGGAAAACGACGATGCGGTCGACGATGGAACGCGCTTACCTAGAAGAAACCTATTCAAACACAGACTCCAGCAAGGAATTCCATTCCTTAGCTGTACGCACAATGAATGTGTTTCCAAAACGTTTTGTGCGTGTAGGCGGGATGTCCACCATGTATCGGTGGCGCATCGCCGTACGTCTGGTAGTCCGATGATGGAATGGGCTTCGACCCAGCTGGGCCCTTCCTGTTGCTGACAACTCCTTGAACACCTTTGTCCTTCAGTTCCCCTTTGCGTTCTACATCCACGGGTTTTCATTACAGAAATTCTCAGTAGTCCAGAAGTAAGATTTTTTCCCAGCTTCAAGGGACCGCAGACCTGAGCATATGGTTTTAATTTCAATTCGATACTTCCACGCGTTCTTGAGATAAAGGGCCTTAACAGACAGACGGACTACAAAGTGATCCGTTCATTTATTCGAAGGTTATTAAGGGTTCCATTATTTTTTTTCGAGGTACGGAACCTTAATTAACCTTTTTCATGCATCCAGCTGAGCGGCAGAAAACAGTGATGGCCGACTTACGAGGGTCGCGGGTTCACACCCAGCCAGGCGCATTACTTTGTGTAATTTATTTCATCACCACTGCTTTAAAAATGGTAAAGAAAAACATCGTGAGGAAACCGGCATGTCCTAAAACCAAAAAATCGAATATATGTGACATTCACCAACCCGCACTGGGCTCGCGTGGTGGATTACGGCCCATTCCCTCTCCTAGAGACGAGGCCTTAGTGCCAGCAGTGGGAACATTAAAAGGCTGATTATATGCATCCAGCTCACCCACTAGGATCCCTGCCTACCCCATAACCAAAGAACTAACTACAAGTTTAATAATGAACGATGAGCCAGCGTAGACACCGCATGCATTATAATTACTCTGAACTTGCAAGCTGTGAGAGTTCACCGTAAAGGGATCTGTACACTGCAACGTACCATATCATGACCGTACTGCAAACGTATCAAGCACGGAAAGATACACGATATGGAAAGGTCCATTAACCATGGATGGGTCCGTTAACCATGGAGTTTCTTGCCGGTTCTTCTCCATAGAAAACGACCAATTTGGAACCGTGCACTAGCTTCTGACGTTTTATAAGTGCCTATGTAGGCCTATGTGAAATAAAATATTTTGACTTTGACTTTGACTTTGACTTTGACCATATCGTGTATCTTTCCAAAAACAGCATTCCGTTTCTCTAGTGAGCATCTACAACCTTATTTCTAGTATATGCGAAACTTGAAACACCTGTCTAGTATTTTTATGTAAAGAATCTATGTACAAAATTTCAAAATTGTGTCATGAAAAATCACAAAGTTATAAGCTTGTTATGTCTGCAAAAATACATGGTCACAGGCCATCCTGGCGACTGAGGGGTTGTTTTGTACTTGCATCCGGCTGTTTGATGGCGTCTAACACCCGCTATGAGCTGTCGAGACCTATGTTGTGCTTAGTGTCGGTGAAAGAAAGAAAAGAAAGAAAGAAAAATAATTTATTAGGTACAGCACAAGGCACAAACACAAATACAAGAACCAATACCAAAAAATAAAGATAAAAAATAAAGTTGTTGTGTGCCTCATCGCTGCACCAAAATAGGTCCAGTTCAGCATGATTGCCAGACAACTAGTGCCTGACGCTGGTTTTCAACTGAACCTGTGGCTGTGACGCAACGGACGTAAAACCGACCGTGCGGCGAACGGTTGACAACAAGACAGCAATGTCACAAGCACCATGTGTTCAATTCCGTGTTGAATAGCGCATCACTGCAATATAAACGCACGGTAGACAGATACGTTTTCAATTTAGGCGCTTGTGGTTGGACTGCTAACGTACTGCAACCGGCCGGCTGCGGCACGGTAAACGTGCGGCAGCGACCCGACATGTAACGTCTAAATTAAAAGCGTATGTGTTAAATAAACGTATTTTCTTTCTATATTTAATCTAAATTAACTAGATCAGATCTCAGATCTATAATACATTGTTGACGCTTCGTACAAACAGTGGTAATCCACTGGTAACAGCCCGTACTTACGAACAGAACGTTGTAGAGTTCAAACCCAACTAAACGCATTACTTTTTGTAATTTATTTCATCACCACTGCTCTTAAAACGGTGAAAGACCACATCGTGAGGAAACTGACATAATTATACTAGAATTAAAAATTTGAAAATATGTGGCATCCACCAACCCATATTGGACCAGCGTGTTAAATTACAGCCCATTCTCTCTCCAAGAGAGGTAACCTGAGTCACAGCAGTGGGAATATTAAAAGGTTGATTTTGAGATGTTATGCCAGAAACTGTAACTTTGTTTGCGCTAATGTTAGTCGTTGACGGAACGGTCCAATGGGCATTGTCTAATAATTTTTATACATCATCATCATTTCCACCGATAAACGTCAACTGTTGAGCACAGGCCTCCCCCAAGTAGTTCGCCACAACGAACGATCCTGTGCGTCTCGCCTCTATTGAATTCCAACTACCTTTATCATATCAGCGATCTACCTTGTAAGCCTTCCATCGCTGCGTCTTCGGGTACTTAGTCGCCTTTCTAGAACCTTTCGACCCCAACGGCCATCTGTTTTGCGAGCAATGTGCCCTGCTCACTGCCACTTAAATTTGGCGATTCTTCGTGCTATGTCGGCAACCTTAATTCTCCTGCCGATATCTATAATACTTTTAAATACAAAGAATATTTGTTTGCCTGACATATTCCTATTACGGTCATGGTATGTTACGGTATAGCGAGTAAACTCCTTAAGCTATGCAAGTTTTTGCAGCAGTGCAATGCTGAATTAAACATAGCGGACATGAAGAAAAACTGTGAAGCGTTCTGAACCTCGTGGAAGTAAATCGCGAAATAAATGTTTTGCGTAGATTGTGCTTTAAATACAAAAATATAAAATATTTTTTTTCACAGTGGAGTACTGTGAAAAAAAATATTGCGTTAGTAGATAGGGCTTCAGAGATAGTAACCACAAAATATATAGGTAGGTACAGAAGTCAATCTACATACAAAGAGCGCTCGAGCAAGGCACACATAGACACCGCTCACAGACACGATATCTCGCAGCGCCTTGGCCCACTCGTCGAACAGTTCCAACTCAAACGCTCATTAATGTCCACCGAGCGTTAGTATTAACAGTGAAGTACATATATGAGATTGTCTTCTGTACCTATCTATTTTGTGTCAGAATGTCGATCAGTTAAAAAAAAGTGAAGATAAATTGCACGTTCCAAAGCATGTTACTTCTAGGCAAGCGTGCTCCATCGTCGACCACATCATCGCTTACCATCAGGTGAGATGGTGGTCAAACGCAACCCTATCAATAATAAACAAAAAAAAAGTCTTCTTTTCATTACTCATATTCTGAAAGTAGGTCTGAAGTTGCCTGAGGAACGGGCTGAAGAGTATGACAATTTTCATCCCTAGGGAGTTTTACTTTCACCTAAGAGCTGTCAAATTATAAAAAAAAAAACTAGGTCTATCTTCTTGTATTCGTAATGAAAAGCACAATGCTTACCTCGGGGTTAAAGTTACTTATTTAGTCCCTCGAATTAGCCAACTCCTTCTCGGGACGAAATAAGTAACTTTCACCCCTAGTGTAACAATGTACTATTATAATATTAAGTGTAGAAAGAGTAGATGTCCAATATCTATATAGTTGTAGCTACGTGGCAACGTCTATAATAATAACATTTCTATCCACGCCCCAATAATAAAACCGAGCACCAATAATTCCCATAACTTTACCAATTAATAATGAAAAAAAAAGGGCAGTAGGTACATTAATCATACGTCACAACCCGTAACCGCCGGCGGTTCTCAATAAACTTATATTTTGCACGTTATTAACCCTCGAATGAAAACATCGCCCGATACTTGATTTAGTGTTATTAAGCTGTCATTCGCCGGCTTCAGACCCCAGAGACCGGGCGAACAATGCCTTGCTATTAACGGGTTAACAAAGTGTAATATGTATGTGTTATGTGTTGTGTAGTGAAGTTTTAAATCGGTTTTTTGTTTTGGTAGGTAACGTTTTTTTTTTGCTGGTATGTTATACCTACGGTGTAGTTTTTTCTGCAATATTGCCAAAGATCAACGGAACCGATATGGCATATCTATAAAAATAAACACTAAAAAGTGAAAAATAATTTTAATTTTGGAAGTCGATATTCTCTAATAGTTTTGACTCTTCGTTAAGCTGACTTCCGAAATAATAATAATAGGTAATCTTTATTGACACCAAAACACAGATATCAGAGTAGGTCTGACTCTTGTACTAGGATTGTCTGTATCACAAGAGCCAGAAATTAAAGTTTTTTTGTACTTTTTAGTGTTTTTTTTACATCGAAGTCGTTTGTATTTTTTTTTTTTTTTGTAAAAAGTTTTTTATTTTACATTTTTAGTCGCGGTATCACACTAAAAAGTACCCCTCAGTCAAACTAAATACGTATAAACAAACCAATTTTACTTGTTACGACTGGTTTTTTTTATCTGATATAAACTAGTAGGTACTTGACTGCAATCCCACCTGATGGTAAGCGGTGATGCAATCGTTGATGGTGAGGCGCATTAGTTTATTAAGAGCCTATTCACTCTAGCCTTGAAGACGCTCAAATTGAAATTGGACGGGAAGACCGCAGCAGGCAAATTGTTCCAGTCCTTCGATTTACGCGGTATAAATGACGAAGCGAAACGCTTAGAGAGAAGAGGAGGTAGAGGTTTCAACAACGTAAGGGTGGATACTCGCCATACGTCGGTTTATCCGGTGGTAGAAATGAGATGGCGGAATCAAGTCATGCAATTCCTGTGCACACTCTCCAAAATGCAATCCTATGAAGAATTTTGTTCCATTTCGAAGTTCATCATTAGATCATATTAATATTTACTCTCACATTGTCTCTCAGTAGGTATTCAAAAAGTAAAACTAACTAAAAAAATAATTGACGTGTAAAAGTGTTTTTTAAAACCTATTTGCAAAATAAATATCATTCATAAAGTTTGGATAAACAAAATTTAACTCTTTCTTTTTTCTTCATCTTTTCTGGCTACGTGTGTGATGGCTTGGAAAAATGCTAGTGTGGTATATTTATGTGGATAATACCCTGCTCAAGCAAGCAATTAAGCAACCTAAGCTGCAATATCTCGTCGGGGCAGCTATAAATTCTCACTAGCTACAGCTTAGATAGAAGCACGATTTCAAAGCAAATACAGCTCGAGGTTTTTTTCCATATTTTCCTTCAAGTGATTGGATATAGGACAAGTTAAGGGGATACATTTTGACTAGCCCGTTGGTCTAGCAGTTAGTGGCCTTTACTGCTACGCCGGAGGTCGTGGATTCGATTCCCACCCAGGACAAATTTTTGTGTGATGAGGATGATCATTTGTTTTGTGTCTGGGTGTAAATTATCTATAATAATATGTATGTATTTTTAAATATATAAGTATGTTTATCTTGAGAAGAGACGGTGTTGTGTGATAGTGGTCGAATATTAATAATAATTCGACATAATTATATTTTCACTGTTTTTCATACAACCGCTTTAATGCGATTGTGACGTTATTACATAATATGTTTCATTAGCATTTCCGAAACAGAGATTGTGGATAATTATCTAAGCTTTTATTGAAATCAATACTTTGCTTGTATATTTTGGACTCCTCAAGTGTTTATTGAAACCAGTAATTCTATGATTAAAACTATTATAAAAATTAGTGAGGAAGAAAACAGTCACGATTATTTGTCACACACAATGTAGAAACAAATTAGTAGAAACTTAACACTAAAAAAAATTATAACTGTGTACGTCTTCCAGCTGTGATAAATATATCTAGTTTAACAAAATGCAAGATAACTCCACATAACCTGCCTGATTTTGGTTTTAAACTGAACTTTGAGTGTACTTATGCAAATCAGTTTTCTTAAGCGTAAGGTGAGTAAATACCTACTTACTCGTATATTATTGTCAAACTGATTTCCATACCGCCACATGGCGGAGGCTACACCATCTTGAAAGTAGAAAATTATCCCAGGGGAATATACTTTTGGGATAAAATGTATTTTATGTGCTATTTCAAGATGTGGTCTACCATTGTGACGAATTTCATCCACATGCCTTCAGCTGTTAAAGCTAGAAGGAGTAACAAAAATACACGAACAACTTTTCGTTTTTATAATATTTTTGTGTATTATAACATATCTATTTATACTACCCGTATATTTTAAATTCCTCAAGAGCCTCAAAAAGTTTTGCCTAAAAGAATTTAGTCATTTAGCAATAATGTGATAAGTTTCTTAGTATTTTACACAATCAAATCAAAAACGTTTATTTCAAATAGACCAATTACAGGCACTTTTGAATTGTCAAAATGTCGGTCAGTCAAACAAACAAGTGAAGCTAAATATTTCACCAACCACAAAAACCTACCACAGTGTTGTCTTTTTAACCCAAAGGTTGACTGGTGGAGAATGCCTTGTTGCATTAAGTCCGCCTATGTACCACTACTGTACATGAAGTTTAAAAAATATTTTTTTAATTTTTAGCGATAATAATAATAATAAAAAATAATAAAAAATAACAAACAAACAGGTCATTACAAGTTGTTTTACAAAGGAAATATTTAGCTTTTGCCCAGATTTTGTTGCTTGCCGCTGTCGTCTTTATATTAAGGCTCGAAAAGATGGTGGACGGCGACCAATGAGTAGCTCGCTGTCCAATCATCCGGTAACTGTCCGGACCGCGCCCAAGTTGTCGACGACGCACTGTTCCCGCGTCAAGGAGTTGTCAACAACCCAGTTGAGCCCCTAGCTGCCGAAGCCTACTGGGACCAGGATTAGTTTCGAGAGGTAGCTCAGCTCCGGTATGAAGGCACAAAAGACTGGAGTGGGTTTTGAGTCAGTGAAAGTGACACACTATTTCCCGCTCCGCCCAAGAGCGGGTGTTGTCATTGGATTTTCCCATCACAAACAAAAACAAGGCTCTTAAAGATCAAATCTAACACTGAGCTCCTGGGCTAGATGCGTGACATCATCTGCCCGAAGTCAAACCTGACTGCTTGCAGATAACTGCATGCAATTTAATATTAATTTTAAGTTTTATAGTCAAGATGTATACAGGGTTATTTGTAAAACCACTGGTAACTTCTCAGGACTATGTTACTAACATTACAAACAACAACTTTTGTCCTAAGACTTTTAAAAAATCTCATATTTTCGTTCATCAGATTTTCATACAATAATAAAAATAATTTAAATTGAACGTTCTAAATATTACGAAGTCTATGCAAAGCAAGCCATAGTACAATAGTGAAAGGGAGCGGGATTGGGTGACGGGGTTTCTTGATTGATGCGCTTGCGTCAGACGTAGATAGTAAAATATAGAGCTGATATGTGTTAGATAGAACAACGAAATCTAGAAGGATTATTTTTGTATGTTTTGTAAAAAGTCATAGAACAATTAGTAGTTATTTATGATGTTAGTAATACAATCCTGCAAGGTTGTTAGTGTTTTAAAAATAACCTGGTATATTAAAAATCATGATCAAAAAAATTATAAAAAATATTTGGTTGGTGCGATGCAGTTCATGTGATGGCAGCAGAACTTTATACATAAAACAACAACCATTAAAATGATTACCATATTCGAAACACGACTAACCAACCTACACTGCACATACCTCTAGAGAGCGTAACAAACCCTAATTGGCGGTCACAGTAAAAACAAACGGCATACCGTTACAACCCAAAAACGGCACAAAACGGCAAAATTATATTAATTCGCGGTACAGCCGGGAACGGAACCACAAACTCCGATATTTAATTCATGCCGCCGTAATTTATTTAGCAATGACAGCCAACGGACATGTTGCCAGAAATATTGATTCAGTATGCTTTTTTGTTTGTTTAAAGTGAAATGATGATGAATGAGTTTTGCATTTTCGATAGTGTTTTACTGAGGTAGAACAAAATTTAGTTAGTGTTACTGTACCCGCACACGGGCGACAAAAAAAAACCGCTTCAAGCTTTTTTTTGTGACGGCTTTTTTGTGGCTCGTGGGCGGCAGTGCTGCCACAAAAAAAAAGTTTAAAGGGATAGAACTCGACACACATTTTCACTGTTTTTCATACATCCGCTCTTACCTGAAAATGAAGCCTTGCAAATTTTATTAAGATACTAAATTATGAAAAAAATTTTCAAAAACTGTTAAGGGTTAAAAACACAGCTATTTCCTGGAACAAGTTTTGTATAATTTTCGAGTAAATCACGGAATTTCCGAATACTAACAGAGTTTTCAGGCGTTATCTCTCTTTTTTTGCGTTGCCTTTTTGTCAAACATCGCGTTGGATTGCGTTAGATGAAGCAACAAGCTTCAAATAACGCAATCCAACGCGTGCGTTTTTTTGACGCTCGTGTGCGGGGACAGTTAGAGCTTCATATGTAGGTTGTGGACGTTTATTGAAAACAAGATACAAAAAAGCAGACAGTGGACCACATCGTATTTTCCATCAGGTGATATAGTGGCGGTGGAGTTTCCTTGCGTAATCACATCAGAAATGAAGATATCCGCAGGAGAACCAAGGTGACTGACATCGCTCGGAGAATCGCCAAACTTAGCAATGGGCAGGGCACATTACACGCAGAACAGATGGTCGATGGGGACGAAAGATTCTGGAGTGGCAACCACATCCCGGAATACGCAGAGTTGGTAGGCCTCCAACAAGGTAGACCGATGACCTGGTCAGAGTCGCGGGTATCCGATGGTTGCGTGACGCACAGGACCGGTAGTTGTGGCGACGCTTGGGGGAGGCCTATGTCCAATAAAGACGTCTTTCGGCTGTTATGATAATGATGATGAATCATAAAATTATTTCTGACTCTCGACGTTCTAGGACAACGGACTTCCTTTTCAGAAATGTAGGTCACATCAAAAAGTTCTGCCAAGAATTGGATCAGACGGTCGGAAATCTAAAAACCAGCCAAACACATGATTTACAAAAGGAAACTTCCTTTATATCATTGATAGGAATATACACGGAATATCAGCGGTTGCAAACATCTTACATTTCCTAACGCCTCCCACACCGAGGAAGATTCCAAGCTAATCCCCAAGTCGGATTAGAAAGCCCTACGAAGCTTTGACGCTGTTACAGGAAGGAAACATTTTATTCCTGGAATTTTGTATTTTTAAAAGCGATGCTGGTGATCAGATCATAAAGGTGTGTGGGATGGGATGGCGGTTTGGAAGTTGTACGTGATGATTCAAGATAGATTGGGTAGATTTATTGACCATAGTTTTTTTTATGGTGGGGAAAGTCATCCAATGACCAACCCCCGCTCTTGGGTGGAGCAGGAGATATTGTCAGACTCTTACTGACTAAAAACCCACCCCGTTCCTTTGTGCCTTTATACTGGGCCTCGAGCTTCCTTTCGGACTAACGCTGGCCCCAGTAGGCTTCGACCCAGCTGACTACTCCTTAAGGCTAGACGCCGTCTGGGGCTCGGTCCGGACAATTATCGGACGGTCAGACAGCGAGCTACCCATAGCTGGCGGACGGCGGTCCGCAAGCCCGCGTCTACGGTAGCCGGAAATTGGGATCGGAATCCCGGCGGCGGCGAGAGTGCCGTTATTTGATGCGGTCGGTCACCTCCTTTGCTAGCATTACTGCTTTGCAGAAGGAGGCGGCCGCCTGCCACTCCTCCTCACTCTGGACCTTGACCTGAACTAAGGTCCGGCGCGGGAGTTCTCCGCCGCCGATCGCCCCCACGAGGGCATGGCAATGCTCCGCCCAGAAGATTGACCATAGTGGAAAAACCGAAATAATTGGCTGCCATTCAAACCAGATAAAGTTTAAATTATGATATACAACATTAGTTTAAACGAAACCCCTGTCTAGTATTTTTATGTAAAGAATCTATGTACAAAATTTCATAACTCTATCATGAAAAATCACAAAGTAAGCATGTTATACCAGCAAAAATACATAGTCACTGGGACATCCAGGCAACTGAGGGGTGGTGTTGCACTTCTACCCAGCTGTTTGCTAATGCTCGCTATGACCTATCGTGGCTTTTGTTGTACTTAGTGTCGGTGGTGTCTAACTTGTGACATTTTTAAATATTTTTCGGAAAAAAATATAACATGGTGTAAAAACTATTGGAATCTATTCAGTTACTGTTTTTTCACGCACGTACGGCTAAACGGATGTAGATGAAATTTAACACATGGGTAGACTATGTCCTGGAATAGTCACAAGATGAGAGTATGTTTTTTTATGACAATTTTTAACTTTTACACAGGCAACGCCGCTGTCAACAGCTAGTCATTCGATAATGACTTCAAAAGTGTGCCCAAAACTTCACACTCAATAACCAATGTATACTTTAGCTTCCATAATGTATATTAAATATCCGTATTCACCTTCAATATTTTAACAGTCCATAAAACTAACAAAACACGGTCAAATTTCGAACAGAGGCCTTACTATGTATTAACACTATCGTGGACTGTTTCACAAGTTGTAGTACTATTTCACAAGTTGCAGCTACTGAGACACTACTTTTTTTCATACATCGCCCACTTTCTTTGACGAATTTTTGTAAATAATGCAATGACAGTACAAAAGTTATAATTGTACAGTACAACATTCTCATAATACATTCTTTATGACAGTATGAAAAATCGGTCGTCGTGTGGCGTACTGATTTTATGAAAGTAAAAACTGATACGTCGACCGGCGTACTGTCGTATCACTTTCAGCTATCTAGACGCCTGTGGACGTTACTGTCCACGAACGTGTTAAAATGTAAAGCGTGCGAGCGAGAAAGAAGATTGAGTTATGAGAGAGTCAAAAGTGGCTCCAAATAGTTCGTGAAATATTACACACTGTGCTGCTCGCCAGTTCTGTTAATTGAACTTGGCTTGACACGCTACCGCGTGTTTAGATACACCCTATACAACATTCGTTTTAGTAATGCGGAACAAATCCGATGGATGCGTGACGCACAGGACCGGTCGTTGTGGCGACGCTTGGGGGAGGCCTATGTCCAGCAGTGGACGTCTTTCGGCTGATATGATGATGATGATGAATGCGGAACACATGTCAATTATTTTTATGTAAAGAATCTATCTACAAAATTTCATAACTGTATCATTAAGTTACAAAGTTATAAACTTGCTATGTCAGCAAAAATACATTATCACCGGGCCATCTGGGCGACTGACGGGTTATCTTGCACCCAGCTGTTTACTGGTGTCTAATGCCCGCTATATCCAGCCGTGACCTGTGTTGTACTTAGGGACGTTTTCAAATATTTTTGGAAAAAATATAACATGGCGTAAAAAATATTGGAATCCATTCAGTTACTGATTCTGAACAAACTATATTCAGGTTTCGCATAAACTAAAAACAATGTTGTATAGCTCCATCCCTTTCATAGTTTGGTTTAGTTCTTAAAATGGATCGTGTTAAGAGCTCATGGTAGGGGTTCAGTTCTGAAACAGAGCATTGGGAAATACGATAATTATTTCATGTAGTTCAATTACCAATACAATTGGACTGCTCGTTAGTGGGAAACGTACGTTTTAAAATAAATAATGCATTCATTGAGGGGTTAAATATCTGTTGGTTAAGTTGATGGCGCATTATTTTTCGATTACGAAATAAAAACTAAGATATAGTTTAAACAAGCAATTTTTACTTTAACATGAAGATGGATTTATGTATTTCGTTTGTAATGAAAAAACTTGCATCACTGCTTACCATCAGGTGGGATCGCAGTCAAGCACTAGTTTAGTTGTGATAAAAAAAACTATGTCAATCTTAGCTTGAACTGTAATTCGTAGAAAAATAACTGCAATACAAGGCAGTTTTCTACATCATTATTATTTCACGTACTTTCATTACGAATACGATTGGCAGGTCATTAGCGGCTACGGGTCATAAATAATTCATAAGTGCTCTGAGTTTGAGTATATGCATTAGTCATGATTCCTCTCCTCCACGTGATTAAAGACTATGATAAGGTATCATACAGAATTGCAGAATGGGTTGAAATAGTTTCCGTAACCTTGGAATGCTAAAAAAAATACAGGGTTAGGTGTTGTGGACCCTGTAGATCTGTACCCTTCGCCAAGTTGATATTCTGCCATCGTTAACGCTAGTAGAAAACTTCAAATGTACGGGAATGACGTCATCTCAACGCTCAGTCACGTGGTCAGCACAAAAGGATCGAGGGCGTGGACAGCGGCCAGGCGTTCGACGCAAGCGAAACGGTTGTGACTTGGCTAGGGGGGCAGTTATGTACAAGGGTAATACAATGATCTGCGAGTCCAATTAGAGAACGCGTTCCGGATAATGGTGGGTTTGTACCGCTTCTGTAACGCATCAGGGATGATAATGATCATATTTTATTTGACTGGTCTGTTAGTCTAGTGGTTAGTGGCCCTGACTGCTATGCAGGAGGTCGTGGGTTCGATTTCCACCCAGGACAAATGTTTGTGTGATGAGTATGATCATTTGTTCTGTGTCTGGATGTTTTTTTTTTTTATTATTGATAGGCTTGCGTTTGACCACTATCTCACTTGATGGTAAGCGACGATGTGGTCGACGATGAAACATGGATGGATGGATGTAATTTATCTATAATATGTATGTATTTAGAAATATATAAGTATGTTTATCAGTTATCTAGTACTCATAACAAAAGCTCTGCTGCGCATGGGAATAGGTGGCGTTGTGTGATAGTTGTGGAATATTATTATTATATAACTTAAACTGCTGAACACTTATACTGCACTATAATAAACGTAAAACCTTAAACCATGTTCAGGAATAGAGAGAACAGCTTCCATGCATTAGTCAGACATAAGAAACCCAGATCTTTAAACAAACCGTCAATTTATCTCCAACATCAAACGACTAGAGGTAACGTCGAGAAGCCACGTTCGCAGGAAATGTTCACAATAAAATGTAACGCGTGTTATGGCGAGCAGCTGCCAAGGCAGGTAAGTACTAGGGATGTAATCGAAGTAGTAATATCGGAACCGAATTCGGTAGCGGAATTGTTGAATTTGTTTTTCGAAATTGGAACAGGAGCCGGAATCAGAAAACGAATCGGAAGAAAGGCAGAAGCTTCATATAAAACACTAAACTAAAGCTACACTAAAGCTAGAACTATATTAGATCGACGCACACATAGACAACGCCAGATTTGTACGTAGATCAACGTCGCGTGGCGTGGATCTAGTGTAGCTCTACAAGTCTAGTTTCCATATAAAATGTATGGAGACCAAAATGCTTAGTGCTGTGTGCGTAGTGTACTAGTACGTTAAACTATTAACGGTCTTGTCGTCAATCTCAACATGCAAACATGTTGGTTCATCCAACGCAATCTAACACAACGTTTGATAAAAAGGCAATGCGAAAACAGAGAGATAACACCTAAACGCTCTGTTGGCATTCGATTATTCCGTCATTCACTCGAAAATTTCAAAAAACTTTGCTTTTGGTCTTAGTCAACGTTGTGTACTAACTACCTACAGGTCATTGGACACGCTCAGCTGACGTTTTCTTAAAGAAATTAATTTAGTACTTTATTTTTTAATTTTATCGTTACAAATCGATAGTGTTCCATGTACCGGATCGACACTCTATGGGATTAAAACGATCAAAATTTTGCGGTATATAATGTCAATTATATTCTTTTTTTTTTATTAATTTCGAATTCGGAATTGAACTTCCGTTACGTCTCTGGTTAGAGCACCTGCTTTCGTGAATATGAACAGTAGACGCGAGGTTACGCTTCAGTCCAAGATTGGGTAATAATATCTGTGATTCTTATTTAATAAGACTTTTGGTAAGGGGCGTTCAGCGTGATCGTCGTTTTAAGGCTAAGGGAATAGCTGTGACGCGACAATGCTACTAAACAGTTACGAAATAAAATTTATTTATGAAACGTAATAATTTCAGCTGAAAAACGTCTATTACTGGACATAAACCTCCCTCAAGTGTCACAGCGGACGATCCTGTGCCTCTTGCATCCATTGCATTCACACCTCTCTCATCAAGTTATCGATCCATCTTATGGAATGCACTCGAGGACCTTTCGACTCCACCGACCATCTGTTCTACAAGCAATGTGTGCTTAACGCTACATTGGCGTGAGGAACATATAAGAGCTCGGTACCAATGGTGGACCATTGGACTTTGTTTTCCGTGCCTGGGTGTAAAGTTTATTCGACTGTAATGGCGATTTTTTATTTATTTGTTAATAAACTCGCATTTGACCACTATTACACCTGACGGTAAGCGATTTTAACGATGGAGTACGCTTACATAGAAATAACCTATTCATTACCTTAAAACCTTAAGGCTATCAGGAAACATAGACTCCGTAAGGGAATTCCACAACTTTAGACATACATAGCAATAAACACTGTTTATCACGCTACCTGGAGTTTGCTACCTCTTTGCAAACTGAATCCAAGAATTTACTTAAACAGTATTTTTCTTTCGTCATCGACACAACCTTACATCTTTCTTACTTTTCCAGGGCTGAGAAATTGAGAGAGTTGTGGTGGGCTTGCAATGCAAAAGACAATTAAAGGAACACAGGTGGGTTTTAGTAAAAAAAATCTGATAGTATCTCGAGTTTTGGAAACACATTCATTGTGCGTACAGTTAAGGAGTGGAATCTCCTGCCAACGTCTGAGTTTTCTGATAGCTACAATCCGAGAATCTAGAAGGGTGACTAGGTTACTTCTAGACAAGTATGCTCTATCTCCGACCACATTGTTGCTCTTTATCAGGGAAGATAGCGGTCAAGCGCGAGCCTATCTACAATAAAAAAATTATTTGCCTCCTCAAAAAATAAAAATCATTTCTGCTCAATTTGAGACCAGCTTTTTCCCGTACTGCACCTTGTTAATTCTTAGGCTCTGTCCTACAAAAAGTCTATTATTGTCGACTCAATCCCCGAAAAATCTAGCACGATAGCACAGCAGGACTAAGCTAAACAAAAATCATGCAAACAAAATGCGAACAAACATAGGAATGTATCAGAGAACCTCTTGGGACAACTAACTAAAATTAATCAGGGAAACAAGATGGCGGAAAGAAACCAGTTTCCCGCCATTCAGTGTAGTAATATCGGCCATTTCTACGTGTCGCCTTACTACTTCCGGTGGGGAATACTGGCAAACCTTTGCTTTGTTGGACATGACGGGAATAGCTTGGTTCTAACTTGTGGGAGAGGATAAATAAAGTGGATATGACGGTTATTAAGAGCGCCCGAGCCATGATACTTCCTATACAACCGCTATTACATCATTATGACGTTATTACCAGGGTTCAGAATAAGGTAGAGTTATTTATGTACTTGCATCAAAATATACATATTTATATGAATCTTCCCGGGATTTCCAATGAAAAAATTGTCAGACATAGTAGAGAATTTCAAAGATTTGTAATACCTATGCTAAGCTAGAGTGTTGCAAATTAATATATAATCACCTAAGTCGTACACTCTTGACAAAGTGGTCAGGGTAATGTCTCGATCGAGTCCCGTGCCACCGACTCTCTCGCAATACGACGCTATGCAGCTCTGTGTTTGGCGGCTTGGGAGTTTTCGTTTTGACGCTGTAGTGTGTCAACAATATCGATGTATCGATACAACAAAATTGGAAAAAGACAATGCGCAACTTAATAATGACTTCCAATTTGTATTATAACTTAGGACTATCCTGTATACTACTATCTGACTGGCCTGTTGGTCTAGTGGTTAGCGACCCTGACTGTTAACGCTGCAGTGTGTCAACAATATCGATATATCGATACAACAAAATCGGAAAAAGACAATGCGCAACTTAAGGTGGTGCATCATGACTCATATTTTCACTGTTTTTCATACAACCGCTCATAACTGATTATGACGTTATTACACATTTTTCATTAGATATTTTGGAGACACAGTATCTTGTGGATATTATCTAGGTTTCTAAAGAAACCAATTTCTAAATTTGTGTAAAACTAATCCAGTAAAAACCTCTGAAAATGTCCTTTTTTGTATGAACTTTGACACTTCATAATTTGCCTAAAAATTAAAAAAGTCAAAAAAGTAATCCTCTAGGGACCTTGCAAATTTTATTAAGATTCTAAATGAAGACAACTTTTTCCAAAAACTTTTTTGGTTAGTGACCCTGACTGCTAAGCCGGAGGTCGTGGGTTGGATTCCCACCCAGGACAAATGTTTACATGATGAGCACGATCATTTGTTCTGTGTCTGGGTGTAATTTATCTATAATATGTATGTGCTTAGAAATATATAAGTATGTTTATCAGTTGTCTAGTACCCATAACACAAGCTTAGCTTAGCTTGGGACTAGACGGCGTTGTGTGATAGTTGTGGAATATTATATTATATACGAACTAAGTAGCAGCCAGTATTCCGGATTAATTTCGTCCTGTTTCAACCGATTGATGAATTATTCAAAGAGTTACAGTGGCCCTGAATGCGGGGCATACAGGACCGTTCGTTGTGGTGATACTTGGCGGAGCATAGCATAGCATAGTCGGCCTTATATTGTTCCCACTGTTGGGAGTCAGCCTCCTCTCTAGGATATCGTTTGGTCCGTAATCTACCACGCGGGCCCAGTGCGGGTTGGTGTATGTCACATGTCTTCGAATTTTTTGGTTCTAGGACATGCCGATTTACTCACGATGTTTTCCTTCACCGTTTTGAGAGCAATGGTAATGAAATAAGTTACACAAACTAATGCGCCTGGCTTTTTTTTTTTTCTCGACGGGGAAAATCATCTTTGACGAAACCCGCTCTTGGGTGGAGCGGGAGACAGTGTCAGACTCTTACTGACTAAAAACCCCGCGCCGTTCCTTCTAGCCTTCATACCGGGGCACGAGCTCCCTTTCGGACAACCCTGTCCCCAGTAGGCTTCGACCCGCGTTTGAACCCGAGACCTACAACTCGTAAATCGGGGCTGTTGCCACTCGGCCACCACTGCTCTTGCCGAAGGCCTATGTCCAACTGTGGACGTCTTTCGGCTGAAATAATGATGACGATGACAATACAAACTAAAAAAGAAAAACCTGTCTACCTGACGGATCAAACAACTTTTCCCCGCAGAACAAAACCTCACCACACCTCATCAATCTCCTTAAATTTTCATAACAAACTTAAATAAACGTAACAGGTAGAAGTTTCTCAGCTAAATCACGAACTATAACGCTCGTTGGTTATTTAAAAAAATCCCTGGCTCGCTGATTCCCCTGGCTCCTGTGACTTTCCTGGCAGTGTAGTCGAGTGTTCGGTTATAATAAATAGTATAATAAACAAGATTAACGATGCATAAGGAGGCACGTTTCCTGGACAGTGATGTAAGTGCACATGGTCCGAATTTCGGATGGTGTTACACTGTTGCGAATGTTGTGGGGACTTTGGGCCGACGCCTTTATTTATTTTTTTTTCACTTTTTTTTTGGTTAGGTTTTGCATTTTGCCAGTGTCAAGTTTAGGAAGTATTTAGTTTTTATAGTAATTTTGAGTTTCATTAGAATTAGTATGTTTGCATGTTTTCAATTATATTTTGACACCTAAATTAAATTATAATTTGATCCGATTAATTATAATTTAGGTGACTTCAAGGCTAGAGTACTCTATTACTCAGCTAGAGTAAACTAGTGCGCCTCACCATCAACTACTGCATCACTGCTTACCATCAGGTACGATCGGAGCACTAGTTTACCTACATTAATATTATAAATAGGTAAAGTTTGTTTTTTTTTAATGTTTTTTTTGTTTATAATTTGTAAAAGTACTGGTACGATTGTAAAAAAAATTTACCGATAGAAAGCTGCTTTATTCCTGAGTGGCATCGGCTATATTTTACATACGCTGGCGAAGCCACACAGCTGTACGGATTTGGACTAAATTTGGCACACGGATACATCATACCCTGAAATAACATAAAAAATACTATATATCCCAGGAGTACGTTCCCTTTGCATAATTTTCTACCACCACGCAAGCAAAGCCACTGGCAGCATCAAGCTCTTTCCAAACATGACAAAAGAAAAAAAAAGCATTTATCTCCCAAAAGGCCTTTACAAAATTCCGAGTCTAGACGAACATGACCGAAAAAGGGTCTAATCATTTATCAAAACCTACAAAAACCTTTTGCCACTAACCTCATTTATTTGTTACATAAACAGGGACATATATTGAAAGCACAACGTGGTTGTACTGTCCCCAGGTGGATGTACGAGGGTCCAATCACAAAAATTACTGTCAACCCTGTACTCAAATCTCAGGGGAATGTTGTCAGTTGTACGGATTGGCAGCTATGGGCATCTCATTAGAGCAATTGATTTATTTTTGGTAATGATTTAGTAGCCTGACTGTTGGTGAATGTATTAATGAAATGGAAAAGGAGGGACCTGGCACTGCTTGCTTAGTTTCGTCATCATCATTATTTCAGCTGAAAGAGGTTCACTGTTAGACATAGGCCTCCCCTAAGTATCATCATAAAGATCGGTCCTATGCGTCTCATATTCATCAGATTCCCTACAATCCTCACCAGGTCATCAGACCGATTTATAGTTTAGCATAGCATAGTCAGCCTTATAATGTTCCCAATCGTGAGACTCAGGCCTCCTCTCTAGGAGAGGGAATGGGCCGTAATCCAACACCACGCGGGCCCAGTGCGGGTTGATGAATGTCACATGTCTTGGACTTTAAAGTTTATTTTTACCTTTTTTCCTTCCCTTTTACTGTGAACTGACTCCCTGCTTTTCAAATGCGCTTTTTTTAGCCTTCTGGCTGGAGAAAGCCAAACACAAGTGTAAAAGTCTAATCGTCATACTGCTATCTGCCTCAGCACCTATCTTCAGTCAGATACAGGATTTATTTAAGGGCCTAGTATGAGTTTTTATAAGTACTTAATAATTTTAACGTACAGTGCGTTTCACTTAAGACGTTCCTTTGGCGTAATGTTGGCTCTCCTGTCTGTCTACACAAAAAAGAAGGGAAAAAGGAAAGAGTTGCCTACTCTACCAAAATTGTTCCCCGAAATGCGCTACGAAATCGATTTTAACGGTAGTTACAGCACTTTTTGGAGAATTATGAGAGGAATGGGACTTTATTTAAAAAAAAGCAGGTCTAAAAGGACGTTGTTATATATATATATAGATACGATATTGTGGCTTGGCGTTTTCGGTATTTTAAAGAATTGCAAGACAATCGGAATGGAGCCCAACGCCCTATACTTTATTCAAAAATAGTAAAAAGAAAAAAAAACGCAATTGTTAAAAGTAACGAAATATAAGTTAATCTCCCTAATATTAAGTAATTTAATTGCTAAAAATATTGCAACACCGTTTTTCCGTATTGCCAACATAACGGCAAAGGAACGTCTTAAGTGAAACGCACTGTAAACCTTCACTTATGTCAAATCGTTTATAAAAAGTAAAACCTACTATCGTCACCAGACAGCACGTTTATATTTTTAGTACAAATTGATTTAAAAGGTAGGTATTTTAACGCAATCCAGGTTTTTTTTGGTGTGGGAGATATCATCCAATTACTGTTCCCGCTTGGCTGGAGCGAGAATCCTGAGCGAGTTAGACTTTTTTAACTAAAGCCACAGCTGTGTACTCCAGTTACTTTTTGCGTTTTAGGACCATGGGAACTCATAGCCCCAACGCATTTAACGCAATCGAGTACGTTAAAAAAATTACAACTAAAACCACAAATTAGCAAAAACTTTCAAACTTCCATCAATACATAATCCTACTTCGGTGTAACAGAGGGCCATGTAAAATCCACATAGCGCATGCCCAGTGTGCACTCGGCTTAACTTCAAATATTTATACCAGCTCCGGTTGCTTTTAGGCAATAAAATTTACATTTTTACAAACGTTCGCCTCTCCTTCTGTCGCGGGAGTTTCGAGCGTGTTTTTTGGCAGATAGTACTATAAATGGTTTATTTGAGGATTTCCAATGGAGTAAGCAAGTTTGTTACACCGTATTTTAGCTACTGAATGGGGGTAATAAATGTCACTGGTGTGGAAGTGAGAATCTAGTAGTAAAGCTATAAGATATGGATCTGTTGCAGTTTATTTAGTGCTCACAATACTGTGTCCACTTTATACTAGCTGAGTCTGAAGCGTGAATTTTCGGTTCTTAGCAGTTTTCTTTTGCTTTCTGGGCTTATTTGGAATAAATAATAATATAATAATAATAATAAATTTATTGAACCATTATTACACAGAGTTGCCTTAAATTATGATAATCTTAACTTATTGCAGAAATGTAACTATTGACCATCTTCATTGAGTAGTTTATACGGTGGTCCCCAAACTCGGCTGCGCCTGTATCTTGAGGACCGGTGTGCCTGTATCTTGAAAAATCTTTGAATGAATATGCAGACTTCATATAACAGTGTGGATGTCACACGTCTTAGATTTTTTAGTTCTATGACATTCCGGTTTCCTCACGATGTTTTCTTTCACCGTTTTGAGAGCAGTGGCGATAAAATAAATTACACGAGGTAATGCATCTGTCTGGGTTCGAACCAGTGACCTCTACGACATTCCCACTGGGTCACCAATGCATACAACAATTTAGTCTCGCACATATAATAAATCCACTCTCCTATCATCATAATCTTTTTTATCCATCTTTTTTACAGCAACACATTCTGATCCAGACAGTATGACAGGTGGATGAAATACACTCTAGGAGAGTGTTGATGTTTAAAAGATGGGATTGTGGATGGCGAGCAATGGGTAGCTTGCCGTCTGAGGATATCATTGGATGATTTTCTCATAGAAAAAAAAATGTTGTAAAGAAAGAAAATCATTTCAAATGAAAACACGCATAACAAATCCTAATCGACTTGTAAAACGTAACTGACTCACAATACAATACAATACCATAACCGTTTTCAAAGTGCACACCTTTTGCCGACGGTATACAATTTGCAAGAACGCGTCCCATGACTGGGAAACACCGGGAATCCAATTTAATATTAAATACTGGAACAATGAGGGAGTTTAAGTCCCGGGGTACTGTATAGATCCCGGATTAAAATATGTAACGGAAAATTCCGTATGAGTATCTGTTTCGTGACTAAATATTGGAAACAATGGCTCCCGTCTTTTGATGTTTGAAATAGCTTTATTTCCTTGGGTTTCTGTGATTGTGTGCGTGGGATTTGTTCAGAAATAGGCGCTTTGTTCATTAGTATTTTTGAATGTTTCATTAAAAATGTGTGCTGCGAGATAGGCATGTTTTTTTTAGGTGGGAAAATCATCTAATTACAACAATCACTCTTGGATGGAGTGAGAGGGTGTGTCAGACTTTTACTGACTAAAAATCTGCAATTCTTGTTCTTTCTTTGCAGTCGTTTCAGGGCCCTGGGGATCTCTTTCGCATCATTCATGACCCTATTAAGCTTCGACCCCCTACGGTTGCTGACATTTCCTTGTAGCGACCCTGGAACAGTACGCGCCGCCGAAATCATTAGGTCTACCCACTCTGGGTTGAGCGAAAGACTGACGTTTACTGACTAAAACTCAACTGTGTTCTTTCAGTTGCCCTTTGCATTTCAAAGCCGTAGTGACTCTTTTAAACAAACCCGAAACAATTAGTTACCTTGCTTTTTCCTTGAAGTGGGGAAATAGTCAAGTAACTTCTTCTGTTCGGGGTGGAGCTAAAGACAGTGTTAGGCGATTATCACACTGCCACGTATCGCGCTACATGTTGCGTATCAACGCACCTACGCGCGTACTTGCGGGAGTGCAGATCTGCATCATGGTGCGGGTTTTTTACACACTCACGCGCGTATGTGCTTTGAATCATTTCATCTAAAATAACGCACGGCACATCGAGACTCAGTGTACCATACCTTGCGTGTCGCACCCACGCGTGAGTGCGCGCATGTTTCCCCGCTTGTAGGCGCGTGATCTGCATGACCGCGCGTGGATGCATTTTCTGTGTGTTAGACTCTGCGTGTTTTATATACAAACGGAGATACTTGCAAGCAACGTTAAAACACGCATTCACGCGCTGCGCTGCGTGGTGCGTGGCTGTGTGATAATTGCCTACGACGATCGACCAATCTTCAGCGTAATGTGTCCGTTATTCGTCATTTATATGCAATAAAATGTATTAGCGTTCCGATGTGGAAGATCCGCGAAGGAATTTCCGCCAAGTGTGGCGAAGGCCTTAGTTGCCTTTTAATTTCAACCTTAAATCTTGGCTGGATGGTTAATCGTTTAACCTCTTGAAAAACTGTTCCAGCACAAGTAAGCTTTATAAGTCGAGTTTAATTAGTAGTTAACAAAGAATAATTATGAGGATTTTCAGGTCACTGACGAATGTGAATAAGACGTTAGTCACCCATCCTGTCTTAACGTTTGGCTCAGTTCAGAGAAACTTTGGCAGCAAGTTTTGGAAACATATTCACTCTTTTGCTGTACGCACTCGTGTATATAAAACAGAAACTTCCACAGGGAATTCTACTAAATTCCCTGCCAGAGTCAGTGTTTCCTGATAGCTTTAACTTAGGGCTTTTTAAATCAAGACTGAATCGATTACTTCTACGCTAGCATGCTCCATCATCGATCACATCACAGCTTACCATTGGGTGAGATACTGATTAAACTTGATCCTATCAATAGTAATAACTAGCTTTTGCCTGTGACTAGGCCCGAGTACACAAAACAGCCTATGTCACTTAGGAATAAAGCAGCTTTCTATAGGTGAAAAAAAATTTGCAATCGGACCAGTACTTTCAGAGATTGCCTCTTACAAATAAAATAGACAAAGGTATACTAGTTTTTTTTTTAAATATTAGGTATAGATAACAATTTTAGGGAAAGCACAAAAATTACAGATTTAACAGACCCACTCATGTTTATAATGGGTGAAGGAAAACATCACACGTGACATCCACCAACACGCACTGGGCCCGCGTGGTGGATTACGACCCATTCCCTCTCCGAGAGAGGAGGCCTGAGTCCCAGCAGTGGGAACATTAAAAAGGCTGATGATGATGATGACTCATGATTGTTCATCAATGATGCAGTCATATTTATTTTACAACAAAATCTGTAATTCATATGAGGCCATCACGGTATTTACACTACAATGGTTTCAGGATGACACAATATGAGCGATCCATTATCATTTTTGTAGTTTTTTTTTTTTTTTTGTAGGAGGTAATCTCTATTGCATGTAGCTGAGATGAGAATGTTAAGATGGACGTGTGGTGTGACGAGAAGGGATAAGGTGAGAAATAAGTATATTAGGCGAAGTCTGAAAGTGGCACCAATGACTGAAAAGTTGAAAGGAAACCGTTTGTCTTGGTATGGTCATGTAAAGAGGAGGGATGAAACGCATGTTGCTTAAAGAGTCATGAGTTTACATGTGAATGGATGGAGAGGGAGAGGGAGGCCAAAAAAAAAGGTGGATATATTGTGAGAGAAGTGCCATGAAAGAAAATGGAGGTTGTGATAGCGTGACGAGTGACAGGACAGAATTGAAGAAAAAAACGTGTTGCGCCGACCCCAAATAAAACGGGACTAGGGCAGGAAGATGATGAGGTGGTAATCTCTGAAAGTAATGGAACAAACAAAAGCATGACTAGAACTAGTTTTCAATGAAAAACGGTTGTTTCATAGCAAGCAGCGTGGTATATATTATACCTATATCATCATCATCATTATCATATCAGCCGAAAGACGTCCACTGCTGGACATAGGCCTCCCCCAAGCGTCGCCACAACGACCGGTCCTGTGCGTCACGCATCCATCGGATTCCCGCGACCCTGACCAGGTCGTCGGTCCACCTTGTTGGAGGCCTTCCAACGCTGCGTCTTCCGGTACGTGGTCGCCACTCCAGAACCTTTCGTCCCCATCGACCATCTGTTCTGCGTGCAATGTGCCCTGCCCATTGCCACTTACCTACCACATACCTATTAGGTATTTACATATACCTATATATACTCATCAAAACCATTCCAAAAAGTTTAAACACGACAGGTTTATCTAAGTTTCTATAGCCACCTGCCGGTTCCATCATCAGATCAGCTCCATGTCACATTAATTTTGCATTGTCATCTGACTTACACGTGCATGCAAAATTTTAGCTCAATCAATAACCGGGACGTGGATCAAATTTGATTTGCAAGATTTGATTACAGACAAACATCGGGACAGGTGAAACTAAATAAAAGCTTGTAATAAAACCAAGGATATTACAGTCAGGAAGCGAACGACAAATCTTAGTGCAATTTTGTCCTAGTTTTGATTTACAGCAGGAAGTCTTCTGAGAAAACTATAAACCTGCAAGACGGTATATTTATAGGCTCTAACACAACTTTTGCCTGGCAAAACTCTCTGTATTTATGAAGCTAGATTTTCTTCTAATCTAACATTTAAAAAAGCGTTGCCAGGCGACTCAAGTTATGGAAGTGTAGGTACTGAGATAAACTTTAGATTTAGTTTGGTTCGGAATTTATTGTAAACTAGTTTATTTCCGCGTGTTTGTCCGCTTTGAACTCGTAAAGCAACACATTGCCATTGAATAGCATTTAGCTCAGCCCTAAAATATACACAATTTTCTTGATAGAATAGAATAAACTCTATTGTACACCGATAGTAACAATTTCACAGAAACTTAAATCTATGGATACAATGATTTAAGTTGATTTTATTTTTAGGGTTACGTACCTCGAAAGGAAAAAACCGAACCTTTATAGGATCACTTTGTTGTTCGTCTGTCTTTCTAACCGTCCGTCTTGGGTCTTAAGAGGGTCCTTCTCCACTCGCTTATCGTAAACATCGAAAATGGTTTAAAAGCTTGTTACTTCATTTAATGCAATCCAACGTGATGTTTGACGAAAAGGCAACGCAAAAAAAGAGAGATAACGCCTGGAAACTCTGTTAATATTCGGTAATTCCGAGATTTACTCGAACATTTCACAAAACTTGCTCCAGGAAATAGCTGTTTTAGCTTTTGGAAAAAGTTGTCGACAATTAGAATCTTAATAAAATTTGCAAGGTCTCTAGAGGATTACTTTTTTGACTTTTTAATTTTTAGGCAAATTATGAAGTGTCAAAAAGTTCATACAAAATAGGATATTTTCAGAGGTTTTTACTGGATTAGTTTTACACAAATTTAGAAATTGGTTCCTTTAGATACCTAGATAATATCCACAAGATACTGTGTTTCCAAAATATCTAATGAAAAATTAGTAATAACGTCATAATCAGTTATGAGCGGTTGTGTGAAAAACAGTGAAAATGTGAGTCATGATGCACCACCTTAACCCCTTTATCTCGGGAACGCATGGAGATATCGAGTTGAAATTAAAACTGAATTGAAAAAGTGAAATGAAAAAGAATTGTAGATTGCACGGAACCCTCTGTGCGTGAGAATGGCTCGCACTTACCCGGTTTTTTTATTTAAGTTTCTTTGAACTCGTTTTTTCATTGTGTGTCTCTGTGTGTTAAATTAACTTCTTTTTTTCTTTTCGATGGAGCCGAAAGATTCTGGAGTGGCAACCACGTACCGGACGAAGCAGCTATGGAAGGCCGACTGGTGGAAACAAGGTGGACTTATGACCTAGTGAAGGTCGCAGGAATCCGATCGACGGGAGACGCACAGGACCGGTTATTGTGACGGAACATGAAGGAGGTCTATGCCCAACTGAGGACGTCTTCCCGCTGAAATTATGATGATCTTGGTCAAAACCACTAGCTGAAGTTAATACAAGTATGTAGTAGCACTAAATATATAGGAAGTAAATCTAGATATTTGTATCTGCGCGCTGGAGCAACGCACTAATAGACACCACTCACGGACACGAAATCTCGGTAGGTAACGTCTCGGCCCACTCGTCGAACAGTTCCGGCTCAAACGCTCAAAACTGTACGTCCACCGAGCGTAGATATAAAAAGAGAAGTACATACATGAGCGGGCTCGCGGACGGCGAGCCATGGGTAGCTCGCTGTCCGATCGTCCGGTAACTGTCCGGACCGAGCCAAGGAGTCGACGGCGCGCACTGTTCCCGCGCGCCTCAAGGAGTTGTCAGCAACAGGAGGGGCCCATCGGGGTCGAAGCCTACCGGGGTCGGGGTTATCCGAAAGGAAACTAGAGCCCCGGTATGAAGGCTAGAAGGAACGGCGCGGGGTTTTTAGTCAGTAAGACTCTGACACTGTCTCCCGCTCCACCCAAGAGCGGGTTTCGTCAATGATGATTTTCCCCGTCGACAGAAAAAAAAAAAAGTGCATACATGAGATTGTCTTCTGTACCTTCATATTTTTTTGGTAGTAGTTTCTTCTTCTTCTTTCCAATCTATGATTTCCCTTTCCCTCAAAGCTTTTGGGTCCAGTAGGTTGCCACCATGCACGATAAGCGCGTGGAGATGCAACGCCGGGGTGAAAGTCCACTACCGCGACAGGTCGAGGTATGGCGGACAGAGCTCCGGCGGGATCTCACGGTAAAATGGCGTCAGCGACTATCGCAACCCAGTGCTGGGCACGCCACAATTATGGCGGTAAGTCCCCTCTTTGAGGCGTGGCTGGAAAGACCTCACGGCGTCCTTACCTTCCGCATGACGCAGGTCCTCACCGGACATGGCAAGTTCGGGAGGTTCCTGCATCGGATTCGAGCGGAAGAGACGCCCGGGTGCCGCCACTGTGCGGAACGCCCGGAGGACACGGTGGAGCACACAGTAGAGGTGTGCCCTGCTTGGGCGGAGCAACGCCGTGCCCTCGTGGGGGCGATCGGCGGCGGAGACCTCTCGCGCCGGGCCTTGGTTCAGGCCATGGTCCGGAGCGAGGAGGAGTGGCAGGCGGTCGCCTCCTTCTGCGAAGCAGTAATGCTAGCAAAGGAGGAGGCAGACCGCATCAGGCAACGGCGCCCCCGCCGCCGCCGCCGGGATTCCGATCCCGATTTCCAGCCACCGTAGACGCGGGCTCGCGGACGGCGAGCCATGGGTAGCTCGCTGTCCGATCGTCCGGTAACTGTCCGGACCGAGCCAAGGCGTCGACGGCGCGCACTGTTCCCGCGCGCCTCAAGGAGTTGTCAGCAACAGGAGGGGCCCATCTGGGTCGAAGCCTACCGGGGTCGGGGTTATCCGAAAGGAAACTAGAGCCCCGGTATGAAGGCTAGAAGGAACGGCGCGGGGTTTTTAGTCAGTAAGACTCTGACACTGTCTCCCGCTCCACCCAAGAGCGGGTTTCGTCAATGATGATTTTCCCCGTCGACAAAAAAAAAAAAAAAAAAAAAGTAGGTTGCCACGTTTATAGCGGCTTTAGTAGTTTACTGGCCTCTTGGTCTAGTAGTTAGTGGCCCTGACTGCTATGCCAGAAGGTGTGGGTTCGATTCCCACCCAGGACAAATGTTTGTGTGATGAGTACGATCATTTGTTCTGTGTCTGGGTGTAATATATCTATAATATGTATATATTTAGAAATATATAAGTATGTTTATCAGTTGTCTAGCTCTGCTTAGCTTCGGACTAGACGACGTCATGTGGTTCGTTGTGGAGGTAGCTCTTAGGTCCTCCAAAATGCAGGAACACTAGGCCAATAAGTGAGCCATCGTCATATAGTTGCTGTGCCATCGCGAAGAAGATTACAATAAACCTCGACCCTTTCCAAAGACTCCATCATTCCTATTTAAATATACGTAAATGTTGAAGGCAATTTTAATCTAGTATACGTCAACGAAATGTCTCATAAATATGTATAGATCGATTCGAGAATATTGGTAGATGGCATTAAATATTCAAATTTGATGCTATCGGATGCAATATTAGGAGCTCAACTCTGGTGCTGTGTTCAGGCGCTGTGTTTATCTTATTGGTGGATGCTGGTGGATTATTTGAAGAAGCTTCGAAGATTATGGCTTTTGGTAAAGCTTGATTGTATTAAGCTGGTACGGCTGACCTGCTGAGGGTTGTGGGAATTCAAAAGATGCAAGACGTACAGGACTTGTCGTTATGGTGAAAAGATGATTGATGACGGTTGACAGTGGAATTCTCTGCCGGGGTCGTGTCTCCGGATAGCTTAAACCGAGGGGTCTTTAAGTCAAGAGTCAATTGATTAATTCTAGGTAAGCGTGGTCCATCATCGACCACATCATCGTGCACCATCAGATCAGATAGAATAGAATAGAATAGAATAGAATAGAATAGAATAGAATAGAATAGAATAGAATAGAATAGAATAGAATAGAATAGAATAGAATAGAATAGAATAGAATAGAATAGAATAGAATAGAATAGAATAGAATAGAATAGAATAGAATAGAATAGAATAGAATAGAATAGAATAGAATAGAATAGAATAGAATAGAATAGAATAGAATAGAATAGAATAGAATAGAATAGAATAGAATAGAATAGAATAGAATAGAATAGAATAGAATAGAATAGAATAGAATAGAATAGAATAGAATAGAATAGAATAGAATAGAATAGAATAGAATAGAATAGAATAGAATAGAATAGAATAGAATAGAATAGAATTGAATAGAATAGAATAGAATAGAACTTTATTGTACACCAAAATAGTAACAATGTCACAGAAACTTAAATAGATAGTGATCAAACGCGAGCCTGTCAGCAATAAAAAAAACTTGAGGAGCTGCTGGTTGAAATAATAACAGCCGCATGGACTGATCTTTTAGGTTAAGTAAAACTTACCGTGGTCAGGCTATGGATGGGTGACGATCTGAGCATACCGAGATTCTCCTAAATAGCTAGCCTAGTCCAACTGTCCGGTAAGGACCTAGACCGAGTTCGTCGAAGGTGAGTAGGGTTCCACACGCGCCCCAAAAAGTTCGAAGGCTGATAACTGCTAGGGCCACGTGGAATTTCTGAAAAGGAAACCCATGATCCTAGAACGCAAAGGGGAACTGAAAGATGCAAGTGTGTTTTTAGTTTATAAAAGTTTTTTTTTTTTTTGGTGTGAAAATCATCTTATAAAATCCCTCGCTCTTGGGCAACTAGAGATAGTTAATAGAAGTCTTACACTCTCTCCGCTTTACCCTAGAGCGAGAGAAGTTATTAGATGATGTCCCACCTCAAAAAAAAAAAATGCGCAACTCTGTAGATTGTAGATACCTTACAAAAACACTTAACAGTCTTTTAAAGCTTTTGCTGGCAGCTTCGACCGCGTTCAAAAAATATAGCCTAAGTGACTAAGGAATAAAGAAAGCTTTCTATCGTTGAAAAAAAAAAAGACAGAAACTTTACCTCTTACCAATATTAATGTAGATGATCTATTTGTAAGACCAAAAAAGCCAATTCAAAAACATTCACTTCCTTAATTATCCATCAAAATATTTCTCGCATCCTCCATTTCACGTAATGGAGCCCAAAGTTTGCATACAAGAAACAGAAAAACAAATAACAAAGTTCGTTATAAGGGTATCCACCCTTGCGACAAACTTCCTCTAAGACAGTCACGGGACGCTCTAAAATTTAATTCTACATACGAAACTTTGCAAAGAACACATCGAGATTAATCCTAAGGAATTGTTTCTGATGTCTGTTTGAGATGTGCGGAATTACATCCTCGTTTGCCGGGCAAACTGGTTAAGTGCGAGTCGGAGGAAAGTGTTACGGGTTCCATGATAACAAAATGGTAACTTTATTATTTATTTTCAATACTCTTACTCGAAAACCTGCTTTTAGGCACGCAATAGACTGTTTGCCGCACTAGAGCAGAAAACACAACTTCAAAGTCAAAGACAAACTTCATCTAAGACAGTCACGGGATGTCTAAAATTTAATTCTACATACGAAACTTTGCAAAGAACACATCGAGATTAATCTTAAGGAATTGTTTCTGATGTCTGTTTGAGATGTGCGGAATTACATCCTCGTTTGCTGGGCAAACAGGCTTAGTGCGAGTCGGAAGAAAGTGTTGGGGGTTCCGTGTTAAAAAATGTTAACTTTGTTTATTTATTTATTTTATAATTTATGTACACACAACATACAGAAGAACATAGAATCGACGTCTTGGGCTCGGTCCGGACAGTTACCGGACGGTCAGACAGCGAGCTACCCATGGCTCGCCGTCCGCAAGCCCACGTCTACGGTGGCCGAAAATCGGGATCAGATTCCCGGCGGCGGCGGCAAAGGCGCCGTTGCCTTATGCGGTCGGCCTCCTCCTTTGCTATTTGTAATGGTGGCTCGTTTTCACTCTTCAGTACGGAATCCCGAAAAAAAAGGAATTCGGTATTTCGTTACATTTCTCGAAACAAAGGCGTAAGATGTTATTGTTATATTCTGTGCAAGACTCGTGTAAAAGTAGGCAGTTCTCTTCTATAAAATAAAGTATGTTTTTGCTGTTAAAATCATAAGAATTTCCTAATGGGGCGGAATATCCACGTGCTCCTGTTTAAATATTGTTCTTTTTCCTTCTTTTAATTTCGCAAGTACGTCGTTTGTTTGTTTTCTCTCAAATTATGTAACATTATATTCGTTCATTTGACTACCTACTTACCTACCACTGTTGACAATGATCAAATTATGTTTATATGATAATAATGTAGCGACATATATGACGCCACATAAGAACTACGAAGAAAATACGAAATCCTGCATCGCGCAATCAAAGTTCTCCGCGCTATTAGAACATATACGACAGCCCGACATCAACTATCGGGCAGTCGCCCACCAGACTATAACACCTGTCTGGTTGGAGGATCCTCCCTTTTCAAAGGAGGTTTGTCCCACCTACTCCAAACTGGTGACTCTCTGTCCCACCTACTCCAAACTGGTGACCCCGACGTGATTTGAACACGCAACCTAAAAATACTCTTAAAGTTGATTTGCATAATTCTGCAATTTCTTCCAGACAACCATAATTAATTATGGTATATTAGTATAACCAGGCTTTTAAAGTTCCCACTTTTGGGACTCAGGCCTCTTCTCAAGGAGAGGGAATGGGCCGTAATCCACCGGCCGGTTGGTGAATTTCACTTGTCTTCGAATAAATAATCACTACATAGTATAAAACAAAGTCGCTTTTTCTGTCCCTATATCCCTATGTACGCTTAAATCTTTAAAACTACGCAACGGATTTTGATGCGGTTTTTTTTAATAGATAGAGTGATTCAAGAGGAAGGTTTATATGTATAATATTGCACCCGAGCGAAGCCGGGGCGGGACGCTAGTTTATTATAAAATGTAAAAATCCGTTTAGTAATTACGTAAAAAACAGAATCATATTCACGTTGGTTTTATTGTTATGTTTCTAGCTACGTATCTCTATTCTTCATCCTACCGGCTGTTACTGAAAACCAGCGCTGTGGTTAATGGGGATCTGCTCCGTGCATATGCTACAGCTAACAATTTAAATGCGAAATGGTCAAAATATGTTTTTTAAGTCACAAACCATCTGCCCGATTTAATTTTCTTTTAGAACTTTCATCGGCAGCTAAATCTTTCAAGAAGAAAAGCTTTAAATAATCTTTTGTAAGGATCACTTGTGCTGGGTCGAAGCCTACTGGGGCCAGGGTTATCCGAAAGGAACTCAAGCCCCATGAGAAGGCTAGAAGGAACAGGGTGGGTGTTTAGTCAGTAAGAGTCTAACACTATCTCCCGCTCCACCCAAGAGCGGGGGTTGTCATTGGATGATTTTTGCCTACCAAAAAAAAAGGATCACTTGTGCAAATCGCATGTTTCTTCGGTAATTTAAGTTGTTTGCCTGGTCTTCACACGAAAGACGTCTACAGTTGGACACAAGCCTCCCCAAAGTGTCGCCACAATGTAACCTTTGCCAGGTCATCGGTCCACCTTGTAGGAGGTCTTCCAACCCTGCGTCCAGTCTGGTAACCATCTGGACCTAGCCCAAGTCTTCGACGGCGCGTTTATAGTGTTCCACGAGCGACTCAAGGAGATGTCTGCAAGCATGGGTTCGCTTCTGAAAGGAAAACCGGCCCTGGAATGAAAAGCATCAAAGGAGCTAGGAGTAGGTTTTAGTCAGTAAAAGTCTGACACGCCCTCGCGCTCCGCCCAAGGGCGAGAGATGTCATTGGATGATTTCCCATATCTCGTTAGACTGGAAACCGACTTCAAGCTAGTTTTGAAAAGGCTAGAGAGATGATGACATTTTCATCAAATATATTATCTACACTAATAATATAATAAAGAGGTAAAGTTTGTTTTTTTGTTTGTAAGAGGTACCTAATCTCTGGAAGTACTGGTCCAATTGCTAAAATTTTTTCACCGATAGAAAGCTGCTTTATTTCTGAACGACATAGGCTATAATTTAGGTACGCAGGCGAAGCTGCGGGCAAATTCTAGTGTCACATAAAAACATATGAACGTCATCATAAATGTCAGTCGATGATATAGGTACAAAAAAAATATTCATACACGCTTGCCTACAAGATATTCATGAGGTTGGCAACAAAAATAATCCGTCAACAAACGTCAAGTTATTGTCAGGTTGGCAAACGTGGAGATAGTGTAGGTGACGTCAAATAGCAAGAATGGAGTGCGAGTGTCTAGGGAATCAACACGATCGATGGAACAAAGAAATTTTACAGAACCCTAAAAATACTGAGATTTTTATACACTAAATTAGCAATTAGTAACAGTATAGATATAACAGTATCATATTGAAGGACCGCGCCCTACACAAGTATATACCACTTGACAATACTCCCGCGTTACACAAGCACATCACTACGTATATCACCACATCACTAGTACGACGTCAGAGGCATGTTCCTCTATTGTTAGCACTTGATCTTGACAAGGGGAAACTTCAAACGTTTGCGTCGGAGATACTTGATGGATTGGCCCTTTAAACTCGACTATAACTACATGTTATTTGGTTAAAGGAATGTTGGGGATATCGTGTTATTTGTTAAAATTGGGACAGAGCTAAGTACTGTAGTATATAATAACTATATGTTTTTTTTTTGTCTCATTCTTTTTTAGAAACTAAAGCGTCCCCGCAGATGAGCTTCAAAAAAACGCCGCTTCAAGCTTCTTTTTGAGGTGTTTTTTTTGTGGCTCGTGTGCGTCGTTGCCGTCACAAAAAAACGCTTGAAGCAAGTGTAGTGTAGGCCTTTGACCAACATGGCCGCCACGAAATCTCTTACTTAGATCAAACTCGCAACTTTTTGCTTTTAAAACACATCACTTGACCTTTGCGATGGACCTCCAGGTCAAGCGTCGTAAGTGGAGATGGATTGGTCACATGCTCAGCAAGAATTTCATACCTAAGCAGGCACTGGACTGGAATCCCAAAGGGAAAAGAAAGCATGGCCGTCCTCGGCAAACCTGGCGACGTACCATGTTGGTAGAAGTGACGGCCATCGGATTGACATGATGG
Organism: Mythimna lalbum; assembly: GCA_949319445.1. NCBI lineage: Eukaryota > Metazoa > Arthropoda > Insecta > Lepidoptera > Noctuidae > Mythimna > Mythimna lalbum. Next base: position 18,388,472 of record OX439360.1, read on the forward strand.
AGCGAGGTGAAGCGTAAAGCTCAAGACAGATCGCGATGGGTGACTACTGTCGAGGTCCTCTGACCCAGCTAGGAGACAAAGGATCTTAAGTCAAGTCAATCAAGAAGAAAGAAAAGGATAGATAGCTACATTGTAAGAATTTGACAGCTGTTACCTGCACCATCCCATTGTAAAAGTAGTGTATTTCTTCGACCAACATGGACGCCTCGAACTCTCTCTTACCAAATTCAAACTCGCAACTTTGTGCTCATAAAACACATCACTTAACCTTTACATCACTATGAACTACGAGCTTAAAAGCCAGTGACACACTTCCAGCTTTCATTCCTCAAAAAAAAGAAGAAAAAAATAATAATAACTTGTAGTAAAACTGCACTCCCTAAGATATACAATAGAAACATGAAGTGGGGGTATTCAGTCTGCGTTTAAACTGCTTTACAACTTACCCACTTTTGTGTTTAAGTCTTTGTTAAGCTACCCGACAATAGCCGGGAATATTTTTTTGCCTCAGTACTTTTAAAAAGGACAAACGCTGCAAGTTGGCTTGAAAATGGTAAAGAATGGAAGAGGAAGAAATAACCCATTTACAGTATGAAGGATTCATGTTTTATTTATGGAAATAAGTTTTGCTTTGTTTTAGTGCTTCTGTATGGTGGTTGAAAGAGCCTTTGCTAATGTCCATGCATGCATATGTCCAATGTCCAAAGAGACAAACGACAGTCGGAGAGACTGAGGTAATTGTGAACATTTAAAATCATGCTCATACTGAGGCACTAAGTCCGCCTTTGTAGCTTAGTGTTGCATGAAGTTTTTATAAATAAACACTAATAGAAAAGTAAAGTTCTAATTATTTATCTAAATAAATTAATTGTTGGGCAAATAAAAAATAGTAGATTCACTTTCAATTGCTGAACTATTATAATAAACTTTTAAAAACAAAAATGGAGCTACCTATTGCTCGTTATCCCATGCCCACGCCTACGTCATCGTCATCATTTTAGCTGAAAGACGTCCACTATTGGACATAGTCCGGTCCCAAGTGCCGCCACAGTGAACGGTCCTGTGCGTTTCACATCCGATGCTAGATTCTCACAACCTTTACCAGGTCATCGGTCCACCTTGAAGGAGGCCTTTCAACCACCCTGTAGAAGGCCTTTCAACCACCTTGAGAAGATCACTCCTACGGTGTGTATATATTAATATTTCCAATAGACAATTCATTCCTCGACCTCTGGCAATGACCCCGTACCATCAAAAATCTAATCTGAAAATTTAAACCTAAATATTGTTCATCTAATATCCCCACATAAAGTCCCTAAACAAATTGTTTCCAACTACAGTTTGCGTTGACAACACAGCAACACGAAAAAGCGTCTATAACGCAAACTTTTACGTTAGCAGAATCATAACGCAGGTAAGCCCTGAACGCAATTTTGTCGCAGTTATGATTTACTGCGGTGGACCTTTCAGATATTCAACGGGTAGTTTATGTACCTTCACCTGTGTCCCTTATAAGCTTTATGAGTTTATCTACACTATTTTTAGTGTTATATCTATGTGAAGATCCTTATTGTCATTTTGTGGCTTAATTTTGCTGGTGATGTGCTTGTCAAGTTGCAATATTATTTTTTGCCTTTATAACCACAGCATAAATCCCTCGTCTTGAAGGAAGACTTTTGGTCGCAGGGCGTGGTGTTCCGTCGCTTCCGCGGACAGGTGCCACAGAACAGCCCGAAGTGAACTTAGTGCAATGCGAAGTGTTACTAACATAGATTTAAGTCTTATTTACTAACGACAACTTGTATTTATTCTATATATATATGTTAGTCTGTAAGGTATATATCTATGGACCAAGATGCCTGATAATAAATAATGTATTATTATTATTATTTTCATCTGTTTATTAATCTCAGGACCCTGAGGTCCTGGGCCTTTGAGAGGCGTACAAGGGGCCGAAGCCAACTCGCAGAGGCCCTTTTGGTTACTATAATGGAACGTGATACCAACCGACGATTATCCCTGTGCGCGCTATACTAGTGCACCCAAGGACAACCCCTGGTTTGAAAAACTATTGCGACATAATATGAAAAACAAAATAATAGGGCTATGATTTTTGGAGTCTTAAGTGGACTGGTAATATGGAGCTATGTTAAGACTATGGCCCCTGCCTGAACAATGTCATTAATATCCATCGATAAAAGGCAGGGTGACTTGCACACTCAATAAATGGGCCCCCTAAAACGGCCGCTAGCACGAAGTGACGTAGCAACAAGACGGCAACATATCCTGAGGCGCTTGAGGAGTGGAGAGGCATACCACGGCTATCAGGACAATCCCGGAAGTACGGTCAAGATCCCTACCAGCACCTTACTGGATTATGCATCCATCTCCCGAACAAGTTTGCTCTTGCGACTCTCCACTCAAGCCAGCCAATAAAGGCAAGAGAGAGGTGGGAGCTCTGTTCCTCGTCAGTGTTCACTACGACCGGCCAATAAAGGCAAGCCGGAGATGAAGAACAGGAATTCTCCCGGGAGATCGGGTCCGTGGGGTCGCTAATACCCAACAGTTCGCCACAAAACTGCCCTGCGGATTGTATCTCTCTTAGTCTGGCCCCTCACCCTAGGTATGTTACGGTAAAGGAAATTCTACCGATACAGACCTAGGGCATGTTGGAGCACACAAGCCCCACCACGACGTCAACGTAGAGATACGACGATGGGGTTATTATTATTATTATTATTATATTATAAATAGCTTTATACCACTGCTCGGGACTCAGGCCTCCTCTACAGGAGAGGGAATGGCCTGTCATCCACCAAGCGGGCTCAATGCAGATTAATAGATTTCACATGTCTTCGAATTTTTCGTTCAAGGAATTGCCGGTCTCCTTATGATATTTTCTATCACCAATTGGAGAGCAGTGGTGATAAAGTAAAATTATAAAAATGCGTTAACCCTTCAGATACCGTCAATTAGAGACACAATAGTAAGACAATAGATGCGCGGCCACCGGTGGTCGCTTGGGGATTCATGAATTAAGCTCCAAGTGAACGCCAGGGTTCGTTCTCTCATTGTCTTTCTCTTGTGTCTCTGATTACGGTATTTGAAAGGTTAATTAAAGATTGTAGGTCAGGGCCGAAACAACTGGGCCACCACTGCTGATAAACATACTTATATATATATATAAGATATGTTATTGAGGATTTTCCAAATAAACCACAAATTGTTTCTCTGAAAATCAAAGATTTGTTTATTTAATACGTCTTTACTATATTACAACGTTTAACTATGACCATTACACCTATAACTTACCTGAAAATCAAAGAAACGACGTTTAAAGTTTACTAGTATCGCCTCCTCAATTATATCCCTTTATTTTATCTTTTTACAATAGAATTTTTAACAATAAAATATGCAAAATAATCTAAACATCATCTGTCATTCAATCACACGTCACCCCGTTCCACAGAATATAAATTCCATTGACAACTTCAACGCGCGTAATGAAATGTCATTTCATTACATATATATGTATATAAATCACATAATCACGCTGGGGTCGAGGCAACGATCAACGAGTGTCGCCAACAGTACTGGGTACTAAGATTGCGCCCCATCACTCGCGCAATCCTTCGACAATGCCTCTTCTGCCGCATGAAGACTCAAATGCCGCCGCACCCGAGAACCGGAGACCTGCCAGCGTGTCGCTTAGCACATCACAAGCAACCCCACACACCGGCAAAATTAGGGGAACACAAAAAAAGACAGTTTTTTTATTTTTAGTTTTTTTATGTAGCTTTATTTGGGCTTGGTAATTCTATATTATTATGACACAACAGAAATTAGGGTTGAACTTTATTTATTTATAGATATTTACAGAAAAATAAGAAAGTCGAGAAATTTTGAATTTACTATACAATTTTTAAAATTAAACAACTTTTGAAAAACTTATTTTAATATCTTGTATTGCCTCCGCGGGCTCTAATATTAATTAGCTTGAATACGTCTGCCCATGCTTCTAATGACACTTTCTATCATATCCTGGGGCAAATTGACCCACTCTTCAGTTAGCGCCAATTTTAACTCCTCAACATTCCTAGGAGGTGGAATCCTCTCTCGCACTTTCCGTCCAATCATGTCCCAGACATGCTCTATCGGATTCATGTCTGGAGATCGTGCTGGCCAGTCCATTTGTGTAATTCCGACTTCATTTAGGTAATCGCGAACCACGCGAGCAGTGTGGGGACGTGCGTTATCGTGCATAAACACAAAATCTGGGCCTATAAATGGGGCAAAAGGCATTACATGGGGTTCCAAGATCTCTGTTATGTATCTGTGTGCAGTCAGAGAACCTCCATCGATGATGACCAAAGCTGTGCGAGCTGTTAAAGTAATGCCACCCCACACCATAACGGACCCTCCACCATATGACACCGTTAAAATTGGCTTGCTGATACCGTTCTTCTCGATATCTCTACATCCTTTCCCTCCCATCGATGAAATTCACAAAAAATCGGCTTTCGTCAGAGAATAAAACTCGACCCCATTCATCGGACCAATCTTGGTGCTGACGGGCGAAAGCTAATCTTGCAACTCGATGACTTACCTTAAGTTTAGGCGCCTAAGCTGGTACATATGACATTAAACCAACTTCGTTTAACCTTCTTCGTACTGTTCGTTCACTTACACGCACGTTTCGCACTTCTTCCAAGAGATTTCGGGTCTGGACAGCTGTTTGACGACGGTTTCTCAACGTTTGCACCCTTATAAAACGTTCGTCTAAGGCACTGGTTGCACGATTTCTGCCTTGTCCCCGCCTCCGCACGTAAGATCCTGCCTGTCTGTATCGTTTCACATTACGGTGGATCACAGATACTGATACACCCAACGCTCGACTCACTGAACGGTATGTGTGACCTTCCTCGATCATTGTCACAGCTCTGCTTCGGTTGCCGGCAAATCACTCATTTTATATGCAATACAATGTTAACTCTTCAAACAACAAAAACAAAATAAGCTAGTGCCACTATTGACTGCACAAACAAAATTCACACTACACTAAACACAAACACTTAAACACTTAAAAGCGCTGACTGTCAACAAACACATAAGAGGGTATAATTTCTGTTAGAGTATTGACAAATGTCAAAATGTCTCAAAATGTTATGTTATAAGAGTGTAATATTTTAAATAAATGAAACACCTGACAAATTACTCACGAATACCAAAAAAAAAACAACCTTTTTTTGTGTTCCCCTAATTGTGCCGGTGTATATATATCTAAATACAAACATATTATAGATAAATTACATCCAGACACAGAACAAATGACTACGCTCATCACACAAACATTTGTGCTGGGTGGGAATCGAACCCACGACCTCCGGCATAGCAGTCAGGGTCACAAACCACTAGACCAACAGGCCAGTCAAATACTTCGAAATTAAGTACGAGTTTCTATTATTCAATCAAAAACAAACGTTGTTACTTGAAACACAAACAGATATTTCTCGTAATGTCCATTGTATCTTCCTAAGCTGCGTTATTGTATCGTGCTGATGGCCACATCGGCCACGCCAATCGTAATCCAACCTCTCATTAGGGTCATCCTTGCGAACGGTTATTTGGGCCGCTTCAGTAAATGTGCTTTAGTCGACCTAGATAACAGTGTCGAGGTAAGTTTAAGGTATTAGCAGCTCGTTTAATACGTATGATCTTAACCTTTCAAATACCGTCAATTAGAGACAGAATAGAAAGACAATGACCGCACGAACGCCGGCGTTCGCTTGGGGTTTAATGAGTGAATCACTGAACAAATGAAAGAGGTTAGAATGATCTTGCGGGCGGGGCTGGCGTGCTTCAAAATATGATCATGCTCATAATTGACACAACCAATAGCGAACTTGCGATCTAAGTGTGCGTGGTCTGTTAGTCGCGTAATATAATAACAATAATAATATTCCACAACTATCACACAACGCCGTTTAGTCTCAAGCTAAGCAGAGCTTGTGTTATGAGTACTAGTCAATTGATAAACATACATAAATATTTCTAAATACATACATATATTGATAAATTACACCCAGACAGAACAGATGGCCGTTGGGGCCGAAAGGTTCTGGAGTGGCGACCTCGTACTGGAAGACGCAGCGTCGGAAGGCCTCCTGCAAGGTGGACCGATGACCTGGTGAAGGTTGCGGGAAACAGATGGATGCGAGACGCGCAGGATCGATCATTGTGGCGACACTTAGGGGAGGCCTATGTCCAACAGTGGACGTCTGTCGGCTGAAATGATGATGATGATGATGACACCCAGACACAGAACAAATGATCATGCTCATCACACAGACATTTGTTCTGGGTGGGAATCGAACCCACGACCTCCGGCTTAGAGTAATGCGCATTCGTATTAGTTTATTATCTATAGTGGAGTTAAAAGTCTGGAGACAAGAGGCGACACTCGTTGTAGTACAAATCGGAAAGTATTTCCTTTCTAAACTCTTTCATCTTTTGTGAGATCTGAATGATAGTTGGTTGGTGTAGATGCTAGTTGGTTTCCTGGACAAGTCCATTTAAATCTGTGAGGTTCTTTCTTAAAAAGACCGTCTCAGACACCAGTCTGCATGGTTCTCATATGACTTGAACATTGCGAGTTAGATATATGGACTTAAGAAGAGACTAATCCCTGAGTTTGTTTCGGAGTTTCTTCTCAGAGTATCAAACTCATTAGTGTCATCCTTGTGAACGGTTATTCGGGCCGCTCCAGTAAATGTGGTTTAGTCGACATAGATAACGGTGTCGAGATAAGTTTAAGGTATTAGCAGCCCGTTTAATACGTAGGTATGATCTTAATGATGGTTGGTTAGTGTAGTCGCTAGCTGACTTTGCTAAAGTAATAATTTAGAGGTATGAGTACAGTACGCCCGACGGATCTTGGCGAGCCTGAACTTAGGCTCTGCGCATCTTTCTGTCTCTTGCTATGACCTTAACAGTGTGTAAAGACTGTACCAGTAGTGTCCAGTATGAATTAGTAGTAGCGCATAGTGATTCACGCGCGCCTCAGAGAAATGTCAGTAACACTGTAAGAGAATATCTGAAAGGATTACCATGGCACCCGTAGGAGAATATCTTAAAGGGATTCCGTGGTCCGAGAACGCAAATGACAAAAGTCAGGTTTTTTTCTAAAGTGTAAAATCATGCAATAAGTTCTCCCCTTCCAGGGTGAGGAATTTGACACAACCTCCCATTGTATCAAATTCGTACTGACTAAAACCCATCTATATTTTTTCTTTGTCTTGCTTTCCAATTCCACGGGTTTCCCTTTTAGAAGTTCAGAAAGACGACGGCTGGACGGCGAGTTACCCATTGCTCGTTGTCTGCAAGCCCACGCCTACGGTGGCTGGAAATCGGGGTCGGGGTCTCGATGGCTGGGGTGGGAAGACGTCCGTTCCTGCACGCGTGCGGCTGCGTCCTTCGCATTACTGGTTTGCAGAAAGTAGCGACCGCTTGTCATTCCTCCTCGGTAAAGACCATGGCTTGTACCAGGGCTCGGCGCGACCACCCGTACCGTGTCCTGCTCTCAACCTGCACAATTGACACCCAAGCAACTGAAAGACACAAGTAGGTTTTACGAAGACGAATCACTCGAGCCTTAACTCAATGGGGTTGTGTCGTTTAACTACCAAGTTCCTATAGCCACCTTCCGGTTCCAACATCGGTTCAGCTTCATGTCATAATAATTTTGCATTTTCATTTGATTTACACGTGCATGTAAAATTTCAGCTCAATCGGTAACCGGGAAGTGGGTCAAATTTAATTTGTAAGATTTGATGACAGACAAACATCCGGCCAGGTGAAACTAAATAAAAGCTTGTAAAAAACACAAAACCTATTAAAAATACAGCTATAAACTAAACCCGGGTAGTTCAACAAAATACACAGTGAAACAAACCATTGCACCACCACCTACAGACCAAAAACCTGCTGTATTTACTTTCAATACCGGTTCCCTAATAATTTGCGGTGTCGTACCGCGACCGTACCGTAGCCGGGTGTATCGTCACCGGGACGGTCGTTAATTAGTTTGGTTGACGAGGGTAGTAGACGGTTAGCTAGTACTATATTGTTAATGACTCCACTGTAGGACACTATGCGTATCTACCCTCACTTTTGAACGTAAATTTATGACGGTGGCACCAGTCAAAATTGTTGGTAGATATTTGTTCGAATTTATTTTAGGGTTGTTTGTCAGCTGAATTTTTTTTTTTTTTGAATATAAGGGGCTATGCATCTCCCGTAGTGTAGGGGCTGTAGTCACTGCGAACTGAAATATCTATTGTGACTTGCCACCTTGTTAGAGTAACTCTTTTAGCCCGGAGGCTTCCAGGAAGTCTAGAATACTCCTAGCTTTAAGAGTTTTAATTCCGGGCGAATAATGTGTCGGCCCAGATGGATACTCCGTTTGTGGATAAGGGGCCCGCATTCACACAAAAGGTGCTTAGGCGTCTTCCTCTCCTGATTATTAGTACCTGCAAACATCAGTGTCACTCAGTTTCATGTGAAATTGGTGGCTGTTTAATTTGCAGTGGCCGGGTGAATAAGTGTTAAATAAATATTAAACGTACGAATTATACTATATGACACGTCATTTTGCCTGATTTCCCTGAAGAGGTAGATTTCACATTTTGCAAAGCTATTGTGAGCTCTATGTTATAAATATGGAAGTGATTTAATGAAGGTAAATATTTTTTTGGTATTACTGAAATTTTCTGTTGGTCTTTAGTCAACATCAAGAGTATAAAAGTCCGGAATTCGATTTCTCAGTCAGACAAAATAATATTTCCTTTTAAAATAATCTTTCCTTTTCCTTTTTTTTGGTGGTCAAAAATCATCCAATGAGGTTGTCATTAGAGCCGCTGCCGGTGGAGCGGGAGATAGTGTCAGACTCTTACTGACTAAAAACCCACCCAATTCCTTCTAGCCTCTTCATACCGGGGCTCGAGCTTCTTTTCAGATAACCCTGGCCCCAGTAGGCTTTGACGCAGCTGGGCACCTGCGCGCCGTTGTTTCCTCTTAGGGTACCGTACCTCAAAAGGAAAAAGCGGTACCCTAAAGGATCACTTTGTTGTCTGTCTGTCTGTCTGTCAAAACCTGTTGGAACCATTTACTTACGGATTCTACACAAACTGTATTCAGGTTTCGCATAAACTAAAACAAATGTTCTATAGGGCCTAGTAGGGTCGATACCTGCCTATTAGGGTCGAGCCAAAGAGAATAATATCTAAAAGTGTAACTGCGGCCCTAAAACGCAAAAGGCAACTAAAGGACACATTTGGGTGTTAGTCGGTTAAAGTCTGACCCACCCTCTCGGTCCACCTCAGTGCGGTAGAAGTCATTAAATAATATCCCACCTCAAAGAAAAATTTCATTCAAATCCCGCATCCTATGACAATATAAATATGATGTTAAGTTTTTTTTAAATCTTTATTTAAAGATTTTTACGCTAGTGTGAATATGTCACTCTGTTAGTATACAAAAATGTAATAATAGTTCAATAATAAAATTAAAATTTACACATAGTTCTCCATATTAATGACTAGCTTTTGCCCGCGGCATCGCCCGCGTACATAAAATTAAGCCTATGTCACTCAGGAATAAAGCAGCTTTATATCGGTGAAAAAATTTTTACCAATCGGACCAGCACTTCCTCGTTTTTTTTGTTTGTTTTTTTAAACAAACTTTATCTCTTTATAATATTAATATAGAATTATGGATAAGGGTTATTTTATCTAAAATAGGATTTTATAAATAAATTTTGTGAGCTCCAATACGAACGTTCGCATTTAGAACCTTAATAAATACGCTATCTCCAAAGAATAAAACTTTGATGTTTTGGAACAAACAAAGCTGTAACCCGTCAACACTGCGACAATCTATTTAATAGTTTTTCCTAACAATAGTAAAAATAATGTGTTCACAAAGCAACGGAAATGCGATCGTAATAATTGCATCGCCAGTTCTGCAATGTGGGGCAAATGAAAATGATGAGTGTCGCGCCCGGCGTCCATTATTATTATTTATATGACTATTAATTCGCACTACTATTAAATTTAAATAGGAAAGGACGTTTATTTATCTGTTTAATATATGGTTAGCTGGAACAGAACCATTTTTTTTTTAATTATTTTAACCCTTCAGATACCGTCAATTAGAGACACAATAGTAAGACAATAGATGCGCGGCCACCGGTGGTCGCTTGGGGATTCATGAATTAATAATGATTCTGGCAAGAAGATTTTTTAAGCATTTCTTTGTCTCACACTAGGAATTATTCTGGTATCAAGGGTGTGTTCACAAACATAACATTCAGTCCCTTTGTACAAAATCTCCATGGTCCTAGCGGGCATGATCCCTGCTGGGCCGCTACGGTTTGCTGGCATCTGTTTGAGAAGAGCGTGAAACACTACGCGCTGTTGACGACTTGGGCTCGGTCCGGACGGTTACCGGACAGACGGACAACAAACTACCTATTGCTCGCCGCCCTCGAGCCCGACCCTGCTGTGGCCAGTGGTCATGGTCGCGGTGGCTAGGACGTGAGGATGTCCGTTCCTTTACTCGTGTGGCCCTTCGCTAGCATTAGTGCTTCGCAGGAGGACGCCTCCTTCTACAAATGACAGCGACGCGCCACCGGTGCATGGTGGTGTAGGTGGGATGCCACCTACACAAAACGTTTTGGCAACACATTCATTGTGCGTACAGCTAAGGAGCGGAATTCCTTGCCGGAATCTGTGTTTCCTGATGGCTTCACCCCGAGAAACTTTAAGTCAAGAGTGAATAGATTACTTTTAGGTAAACGCGTTCCACCGTCGACCACATCATCTATTTCCATCAGGTGAGGTAGCGGTCAAGCGTGAATTTATCAACAAAAAAAATATCTTTTCGCTTCAGATCACGTCCTGAACTGGGGCCCTGTTTTCCTGGACATGATCTATTCTATACTGCCCTGGTAATCGAGAGGGCAGTAAGCTGAATCGAGAAGGCAGTAAACGAACTTTCTTTCTATCTAGAAAGGAGATACGAAGAAAGTTCGTTTGCCCAGCAGGCCAGTATAGGATGACCATGGTCAGTCAGGATAGCATTAACAGTATGCACATTAACATTCAGTCTAGCCTTGCAGCACCATTTAATCCGTATCCAATCCTTAAAACAATAAAAAAACAGGGTCTGAATAAACAGTAATATGATAATAATTCCAAGTAAAAGAGTGCTAACACAAACACCCACATCTCCTAAAAATAATTAAACCCTATATTTACATTCACTCTATGCTAATTACTAAAATTTATTTACAAAACATGCTCCCAACCTTAAAATTCCGTTAGCCCTTAAAAAGCCACAACATAAATAGGAGCAAGCAAAATTAAATTAAACAAAGAGGCAAAAACTAATTGAAACTAATTAGTAAAAAGCTGGTTATACACATAATTGTACAGCAAAAAGTGAGAAGCAAAAAAGCAAGTAATAATTGGGTGACAAAATATGAAGATGGGGTTGGACGCCAGTTTAACCACAAAATATATAGGTACAGTCAATCAATCTACATACAAAGCGCGCTCGAGCAACGCACACATAGACACCGCTCACGGACACGATATCCCGGTAGCGTCTCAGACCGCTAGTCGAACAGTTCTGGCTCAAACGCACATTAGTGTGCGTCCACCGAGCGTAGGTAAAAAAAGTGAAGTACTAACATGAGATTGTCTTCTGTACCTTACTATTTTGTGGTTTAACCCTGTTAAAAAATAAACTTGGGTAAAAGAAAGAAATCAATAGAAATAATTTTAAATTTTAGAAACGTTGCAGATAGTGATATTAAAAAAACTGAAATGTGACAATGATTTTACATGGTAAACATCCCATCCATACGGACGAAGTGTTTTGGGAATACATTTATTGTGAGTACAGCTAAGAAGTGGTATTCCCTGCCGGAGTCTATGTTTCCTGATAGCTACAACTTAGGGGTCTTTTTAAGTCCAGAGAGAATAGGTTACTACTAGGTAAGCGCGCTCCATCGTGAACCACATCATCGCTTACCATCAGGTGAGATGGTGGTATTTTTTTTGCGATGGGGAAAATCATCGTATGACAAAATCCGCTCTTGGGTGGAGCGGAAGATAGTGTCAGACTCTTACTGACTAAAAACCCCATCCCGTTCCTTCTAGCCTTCATATCGGGGTACGAGCTCCCTTTCAGACAACCCTGTCCCCAGTAGGCTTCGACCCAGCTGGGCCCCTCCTGTTGCTGACAACTCCTTGAGGCGCGCGGGAACAGTGCGCGCCGTCGATGTCTTGGACTCAGTCCATTACCGGATGATCGGACAGCGAGCTACCCATGGCTCGCCGTCCGCGAGCCCGCGTCTACGGTGGCGGAAATCGGGATCGGAATCCCGGCGACGGCGGTGAGGGCGCCGTAGCCTGATGCGGTCGGCCTCCTCTTTTACTAGCATTACTGCTTCGCAGAAAGAGGCGACCGCCTGCCATTCCTCCTCGCTCCGGACCATGGCCTCGACCAGGGCCCGGCGCGAGAGGTCTCCGCCGCCGATCGCCCCCACGAGGGCACGGCGATGCTCCGCCCAGGCAGGGCACACCTCGACGGTGTGGTCCACCGTGTCTTAGCTTGGGACAAGCAGAGCTTATGTTATGAGTACTAGACAACTGATAAATATACTTACATATTTCTAAATATATACATAATTGTAGATAAATTACACCCTGATACTGGCGTCCTACAAGGTGGACCGATGACCTGGTGAAGGTTGCGGGAAACCGATGGATGCGAGACCCACAGGATCGTTCATTGATACACTTGATATCGGCTGAAATGATGATGATAACTCCCTGAAACAGAACATATCGTGCTCATCGCAAAAATATTTGTTTTTCCATTTTAATGTTAAAGGGTAACAAACATAGCCGCACACACTATCACACACATCCTTACTAATATTATAAAAGCGAAAGTGAGTTTGTTTGTTTGTTACGTCTTCACGCCTAAATGGCAAAACCGATTTTGATGAAACTTAGTACACGGATAGACCATGTCCTAGAATAGAACATAGGATACTTTTTATCCCAGAAGTATGTTCCCGTGGGATAATTTTCTGCTATCACGCGGGCGAAGCCGCTGGGAGCAGTTAGTAATACATATTTATGTACGTACAAATGTTCATAAGGCGTTGAAGTATTAGATTAACGAAAAGGTTTCTATCTGTATACCTCCATTTACTTCAAACTATGTAAAATCAAGCGGACCATAGAAACTTTCTAAGTCAACCCAACACATTTTGCTAACCTGTCAAATCCACAACTTCCCATTACACCTTCGTTCAAATTGGCCCAACAACCTCATACTGTCGATATAGTACACAGAGCAATTAGACGCCTCGGCCTCGGAAAACTTCAAAGTTAAAAGGCAATCGATAATGGCCTTAACAGTCATGATGTATAGTGTATTTTGCGTGAATGTTGTTATTAGGTGTTATAGTACTCGAAAACGCCGAAATCCAACTTATAAGACGTGTGTCTTGGTGTATTCATTCTGAATGAGAACTCTGTATGCTGTTGTAGGTGTCCGCCTACCGAATGAACCCATAAAATACAATAGCACAGTAATTGCATGCAATTTTCGAAAAACAGTATCAAAATCATAATTATATAACTACTCCATAATCATCATCATCATCATATCAGCCGGAAAAAATCCACTATTGGACATAGGCCTTCCCCAAGCGTCGCCACAACGACCGGTCTTGTGCGTCACGCATCCATCGGATTCACTGGATGCGTGACGGTGACATGCGTGTGGTCACTTACAATGGGCCTCATAAGAAGACTCAAAGTCACCCAAAAGGCGATGGAAAGGGCTATGCTCGAACTTTTCTTGCGTGATCACATCAGAAATGAAGATATCCGCAGGAGGACCAAGGTTACCGATATAGCTCGGAGAATCGCCAAAGTTAAGTGGCAATGGGCAGGGCACATTGCACGCAGAACAGATGGTCGATGGGGACGAAAGGTACTGGACTGGCGACCACTTACCGGAAGACGCATCGTTGCAAGGCCTCCAACAAGCTGGACCGATGACCTGGTCAGGGTCGTGGAAATCCGATGGATGCGATATACCTACTATAAACATCTAAATCCATCAATATTATTGGCTAATATGTAGTAATAATGTGCACAAACTGGTAGAAAAAGAACTCATTGGGTATTAAAATTGGTCAAGAGTGAGGGCCTGGTGGGAACATCTTGCCATTGGTGACCAGACGGTTGAGAACTAGCGTTCCAACCAAGGTGACCTTTCCAGTTTCAATCCGTATAGACAGTAGTTGTAATCCATGACCTTCAACGCCCTTGGTTGAGAAGCGCGTTTTTACAACTATCAAACGTGTTGGAGCGTGGTTTATATCGATGTAGCCGCAACACAAACCAAACACATAAACCAAAGTCACTTTGTTTGGAACGTTAATTTGCAATCGTCTGGTCTACCCCACGTTAAATATTGATGATGACGTTACTTTTAAGTTTGCGCATTCTTATCTCGGAAGTTGGGTTTGGAATGCCGGCAGCGGCTGGGGCGTGAGCACCGTTGCCTGATGTGGTCGACCTCCTCCTTTGACAGCATTACTGCTTCGCAAAAAGAGGCGACCGCCTGCTACTCCTCCTCGCTCCTGACCATAGCCTGTACCAAGACCCGGCGCGAGAGATCGCCGCTGTAGATTGCCCCCACAAGGACACGGCGATACTCTGCCCAAGCAGGGCACACATCTACCGTATGCTCCACCATGTCCTCCGGGCTTTCCACACAGTAGCGACACCCGGACGTCACCTCCGCACGAATCCGGTGCAGATACCTCCCGAACTTACTAGGACCGGTGAGAACTTGCATCATACGGAAGGTGAGGACGCCGTGAGGTCTTTCCAGCCACGACTCAGACAGGGGACTTGATGCTATAATTGTGGCGTGCCCAGCACTGGGTTGCGATAGTCGCTTTCATCATGAGATCCTGCTGGCACTCTGTCGAAACTCTCTTTATTCTGTTACTTAACATGTTCCCTTTCCATCAGATTTGAATATTGAAATAGTATTTTAAAAAATTGAGTCAGCTAACCCGATTCCGTGGTCTACGGTACAGTACAACACAGGGCGATTCTAAACCAAAGTCACATGGCCATTCCTCGCAATTATTAGCTACGCGACAATGCGAGATAGTCGACTGTAGTTCAGAACAAACTTCAGAACAGCTTATGAGCCTCGGTCCATTTTATGACGTCAATAAATTCACGGACAAAAGAACACTAGTGCGCGGGAGGCAATAAACTCCACGGTGTAAACTTACTCGAAACGTTATATGACGACAGAGTGTGAGGAATGACGTCGAGATTTGTGACGGTAAGGTTGGCAACCTTACCATCACAAATCTCGTTCAACCAGATGGTAGAATGAATTATTAGGAAGATAGTGTACGGTTAAGCAACCGCAACATTGTACTTTGGCCTAGTTAGAATATTGCGAATTTTGTTAATTTATAAAATGTAGTATAGTCACGTACTCAAGTACGTCAGTCTTCGGTACAATATCGAGCTCGCGCAACATTCAACATTTTAACATTTTTATAACATTTTTTATTATTTTTCTATTATATTATTTTAGTGCATTTTCGTATTAAAATACCTTTTTGAACATTAACATTTATTTTATTAACATTCAAACATTAACTGTAAGGGTCCATGCCCTTACATTTTGGTCCTTCGAGCCGTTAAGTGTAAAACCAGTGCCGTGGTACGTTTTCACTCGCGGGAACATTTGAACATTACACTCGAAAATCAAACAGAACATTCAACAGAACATTAAAAAACAGTGTGAACAGTGATAATTAGTGAGAGTACACGGAACGAGGTGAAGTATAAGCAGCAGGCGTAAGCAGCGAATCCGGTGAGCACGTTCCATATTATTACTTACCTACTTTTCTGAAATTTTGGATTTGTGTACCGATAAACAACAATGTCTTCTTACGACGCTTTACTTAACTCTCAATCTGCCAATCTTGAAGCTATCAAACGTATAAATGAAAACTTTAAGAAAGATAGTCCTACACGTAAAACCACTCTTGAGTATCATGATGACAGACTTCAAAAGCTGGAGGAGTATTGGAGTGAATTTAGAAAAAACGACATCCAACTAGCCTTATTTGAAGGCAAGAAGTCTGGACCGTACTATGAAAATCGCATTTACGAACGTTTAGAACAAATATACGAAGAGACGAAGTGTATGATAAATAAGTCGAAACAAAGATTATTGGAGAAAATCGAAGACGATAAATTTACTTCGTTTAGTCAGTTACAAAAACAAGAAGAAAGGTCAGGTGCTCAAGAGGATGTTGAAGAACAACTGGGAAGAAATGAGGTCGCGGATGAAGTGAAGAACACGACAAATGAAGAGTTAGTCGTGGACCAACGAACTAAGGATATGATAAATGAGCAGCGGTCGAACATCAAGGCTTTTGAGAGAACAGTGCGTAACATGGATATTGAAAATTTAAAAGAAAAGTGGCAACTTGAAGATAAATTGAGAACAGTTACGCAACGTTGGGAAAAAGTCGATACCACTTATTGGAAGCTGGACAACATGTTAGTAAACACACAAGCATTTGAAAGTGATTATAACAGACTAGAAAGGCTGTATGAATTCAGCAAGGAACAAATCAATAAGAAAATTTGGGATAACAAACACCAAGAAAAATCCACGCCCCAAATTGAACTTCCGATTTTCAGTGGGAGCTATGCCCAGTGGACAACATTTAAGGACTTGTTCGTGGAAATCGTGCATCGTAACACTTTTATCTCTAATGCTCAAAAAATGCAACATTTAAAGGCGAAGTTAAAGGGAGAGCCCGAGCGATTGATACAGCACATGAACATTAGTGCTGACAACTACGAAGCCAGTTGGCGGATACTTCAACAGAGGTACGACAATAAGAGACTATTATTTACCTACCAAGCAAACATGTTACTGAGTCTACCTAGCATCCAAACCCCAACGGCATCACTACTGAAAAGAATGCATGATACGACCATTGAGTGCCTCCAGGCTATTAAGAATCTGAAATACGATACTTCCAGTTGGGATCCATTAGTGGTTCACATTCTAATGCAAAAGCTAGACGCAGACACACGCCAGTCCTTCAAAGAGGCCATGGAAAATCCAAAGGAAATGCCATCATTAAACGAGTTCCTGAAATTCATCGAAACCAAGTTCATGTCAATGGAATCGGGTACAAACCCGAACCGCCCGCGGAACTTTAACAGTCAACAGCAAAACACTCAGCCGAAAACAGTACATAATGCAACATACAGCAAGCCTGCGCAGCGACAGACCAGTCCAGGTGGAGCTAAGAACACGCCGAGAACATTCCATAATAAGCAAACATCTCATAATTCTATTATAACTTGTCCTAAATGTAATAAGCAACACGGTCTCTATAATTGCAGAGAATTTTTAAGTATGTCACCAGACGAAAGGTTAAAAACCGCTAACAAGCTACATGTATGTCTAAATTGCCTGTTTAGTCATAACGGCGAAAAATGCACGTCGGAAAAAAAGTGCAAGCACTGCGATGAGCCGCATAGCAGCATTTTGCATGATGCGATTGGAGTTGCGAAATCGAGAACCAACAGAGCTAATGTAGGTCAACAAGTAAACACGCATTTAGCGCATGACAACTCAAATGAGGTACTACTAGCCACTGCCCAGGTCAAAGCAATAGCCAATGACGGAACTATGGTCATTTTACGCGCTTTACTGGACCAAGGCTCTCAGGTCAGCCTCATTACAGAAAATGCTGCACAAAAATTGCAGTTAAAACGAGAGAGGATGAGCGCGGTGGTGTCAGGTGTTGGTACTTCAGCCACCACCAACTGTAAAGGAGTGCTCCATCTCTCATGCCAAGCATTATACAGCAATTTCAACATTAACATTAATGCACTTATTATGAAGAAAATAACAAACAAACTACCAAGTAAGACGATAATTAAAGATAGTTTTGAACACTTACAACATTTACAACTCGCGGACCCAGATTTTAACATATCTCAGGATATAGATTTATTATTGGGAGCCGATGTATATTCCGAAATATTGTTAGAGGGGTTAATAAAAACAAACACGTCATCGATCATAGCACAACAAACACATTTAGGCTGGATAGTATGTGGTAATTACAAAACATTCAATTGCCATGTAATTGTCAACAACATTCAGGATCTTGCCCAATTCTGGGAACAGGAGACTCTGCAAGAAGACAAAGAAGATGTGGACCCAGACAACAAGTGCGAACAGCTGTACAAAGAGACAACAACACGACTTCCTGATGGAAGATACCAAGTTCGTCTCCCCCTCAAGGACAATTTTATTGAACAATTAGGAACATCAAAACCACAGGCCATCGCTCAATTTCAACAACTAGAGCGAAGGATGGTTAAAAACCACGCGTTTGCAAAGAATTATAAAGATTTCATGGAAGAATATGAAGAAATGGGTCACATGGAGCAAGTCGAAACCAACACTGGGAGCGAAAACATCGAATATTATCTTCCACACCATGGGGTAGTGCGACCAAGTGCTATCACAACGAAACTCAGAGTAGTGTTCAATGCATCGGCAAAAACAAGTACAAAACGCAGTCTTAATGACTTAATGGAGGCAGGACCGAATCTACAAAAAGATATCTTTAGTATCTTGCTGAAATGGAGACAATACAAATATGTCTTAACATCAGACATTGAGAAAATGTACCGATTTATAATGGTACATCCAGAACATCAACCCCTACAGAAAATAGTGTGGAGGGATTGTCCACAGCAACTGCTAAGAGAATATCAACTGTGTACAGTTACCTATGGTACCAAGGCCGCTCCATTCTTAGCACTCCGAACACTTCAACAGCTAGCAAGGGACGAAGGTGACAAGTACCCGGAAGCTAAAGACATCCTACTCAACCAATTTTTTGTAGATGATGCGTTATTCGGAAAGGATACCATGGATGAGGCCCGAAATACAAGAGACCAACTTATACAGTTATTGAAAGAAGGAGGGTTCAATCTCAGGAAGTGGTCGAGTAACGAACATCAACTGCTAGAAGATCTGCCAGAACATATGATTAGCCCAGTCAGTTTAAGCTTTACAGAGTCATCAGCGTCCAAAACGTTAGGCTTGGCATGGGATCCGAAACAAGATGAATTCATATTTTCAACTACATTAAAAACCAAAACCGACATTGAAACCAACAAGAATTCGTCCAAACGGCAAATCTTAAGTGACATATCAACAATTTTTGATCCATTGGGGTTGCTGTCCCCAGTAACAATCAAGGCAAAAATCCTATTCCAACAGATCTGGAAGTACAAAATCGAATGGGACGATACTGTTCCAGATGGAATAGAAAAGGAATGGAGAACATTAAAAACTGAACTAACAAATATGCAACCTTTCAAAATTAACCGATGGCTTGGATTAGAAACAAATAAGGATTGGGAATTACACGCATTTTGCGACGCATCGGAAAAGGCGTTCTCGTGTGTAGTGTACAGTAAGATTACAGAGGGAGAACAGCAACAGATTGCTTTGGTTGCGGCAAAAACAAAGGTCGCTCCAATACAAAAACAACAAACACTTCCCAGACTTGAGTTATGCGGTGCTCAGCTGTTAGCTCAGCTGGTAAAGAAAATAAAACATTGCTTTGATAAGCCTAACATTAAAGTAACAGCTTGGACGGACTCGATGATCGTACTTGGCTGGCTGAAGGGAGATGTCTCGCGATGGAAAGCCTACGTCGGACACAGAGTTCAAGAGATCATATCTGTAGTGCCCGCCAGGAGTTGGAAGCACGTAAGATCGGAGCAAAACCCGGCTGACTGCGCGTCACGTGGACTACTACCGTCTCAGTTACACAACTTTCCTCTGTGGTTTAATGGACCCGAATGGCTTAACAGTGAAGACATTTCTGAAACATATGACACGATAATAAAAATGCCTGAAATAGAAATTAAAAAGGTGCATGTAGTTACGTCACAAACTACCGAAAACAAAAACATAAACTTTGTAACAGAACTCATTAACCAGAACAGCTGTATTATGACTATAATACGCATCGTAGCTTGGGTGTCACGTTTCATAACAAACACGTCGCAAAACAATCGGCACGGGGAAGACGCAGCTATGAATCATCCAAACATGAATGACCCGCCCGCGTCAAAACAATGCAATTTAACACTCGCTGATATTCGACGCGCTACTAGCATAATAATAAAACATGTACAAAACGAATATTACGAACAAGAAATCAAAGAACTAAAGACTAAAGGAAGGGTAAGCAACAACAGAAGTCTCCAAAAACTATACCCTCACCTAGATGAAAATAACATATTACGCGTCGGAGGGAGACTACAAAATTCAAACTTACCTGAAGAAACAAAACACCCAGCTATCATACCAAAAAGCAGCAAACTGGCGTATCTTCTCATTGCCCGTGCGCATGCTACAACACTACATGGTGGAGCGAGACTAACTATGGCTACATTGAGACAGAAATACTGGATAACAGGAGGAAACAACACTGTTAAAAAATACCTGCAGAACTGTGTTAAATGTTGTCGCTTCAAACCATCGAAACAATACCAATTAATGGCCGACCTACCCAGGGAGAGGATAACACAATCACCACCATTCTATCACACAGGAGTGGACTTCACAGGGTTCGTTAATGTCAAATTAAACAAGGGTCGAGGCGTCAAAACGAGTAAAGGCTATGTTGTTGTTTTCGTATGCATGACAACAAAGGCGGTGCATTTAGAACTTGCATCAGATTTATCATCTCAAACATTTATACTGGCTCTCAACCGCATGATTGGGCGACGAGGCTGTCCGAAACATATTTACTCCGACAACGGAACAAACTTTGTTGGAGCCGAAAGGGAGTTAGCAAAACAACTGCACATCTCACAAACAGTAACCAACGACACCTTATCGAGAAAGAATACCGAGATGGGGATAGAGTGGCATTTCAACGCCCCAAGCTGGCCGACTGCGGGAGGACTTTGGGAGGCTGCGGTTAAGTCTATGAAATATCACCTAAAGCGTGTCCTAGGAGAGCAAAAGTTGACATACGAAGAGTTTCTAACATTGCTTACGCAAATCGAAGCTTGTATGAATTCTAGACCACTTTGCCCTTTAACGGAGGACGTGGACGATATTGATTACCTTACACCTGCACATTTTTTAGTTGGCCGACCTTTAACATTCTTACCAACGGAAAATATCGAAAAGCAAAACATCAACATTCGGCATAGGTGGCAGTTATTAGACAAAATGAAACAAGGGTTTTGGAGCAGATGGTCATCAGAATACCTTCAACAACTTCAAGTTCGTAGTAAATGGCTGAACAAAACAAATAATTTATCAATAGGGGATATTGTCTTAATTAAAGAAGACTGCCTCCCTCCTGCGAAATGGGCACTTGGCAGAATACAGGAAGTTCACCCGGGGAGAGACAGTCTGGTCAGAGTTGTGACGTTAAAAACTAAAACAGGGCAACTAACAAGACCAATAACAAAATTAGTGAAACTCCCAGTACCAGAATCTCATATAGAAGTACCTGACACCACCACCTCCAGTGACAAAAGCTGCACTGAAAAACAAAAAGCTATAACAAATAAAACTAACAGGAAACAACGTTTTAAATCAAGGAATATAAGTTCCAGCCTGCTATGTACCCTCGTAACATTACTGACATTATTTCAGCCCACAAGGCAGAGCAGTGACGGCATAAACGTCACACCGTTTGAACCAAATAGAGGAGTGTATTTTGACAAAATCGGCAATTTGCAAACCGTACATGATGACTGGAAGATTGTTACATATTATAATATGACAACTTACTGGCAAGGCATGGAAAATATACATAGAGTCGTGAAACATCTAGGAGAAAGGTGTGAGCAATTTGCATACCAAACGTTGTGCAAAACCATTATAACTGAATTCGAACAGGAACTCAACGAACTTGATCATAACAACTACATGTTGGAAACGCATCATGGGCAGACAAGGGGGCGCGTGACTCGAGGTCTTGTCGATGGAGTAGGTTACCTTGCAAACAGTCTATTCGGTGTGCTAGATGAAAGATTCGCAACGCAATATAAAAAAGACATAGAAAAATTACACAACAACAGAGACCATTTATTGAATCTGATCAAAGGTCAAACCTCAATCATTGAAGCACATAATAACATTTTAAAGAGAAACGAAGAGGCGATGAACACTCAGTTCAATCTCTTAGATCAACATCTTAATGCTACAGAGAACTATCTACGGAAATTAGACAAAGCTGTTCAGCAAGATGAAGCGTTGAACTACTTTAACATCATGGCTCTGACAAGTTCAACAATTCTGTCCAAACTGCGCCACATACAACAGATGCTTTTAGACACAGCTATTAACATTCACCATGGTCATGTAGACACCAGACTTTTACCACAAAACCAACTCTTTCAGGAGCTTAACATTATCTCTGGACAATTGCCACAACAATTATCGCTACCCGTTGACAACATTCAAAACCAATTAGCTGATATATACAAACTACTAGAGGTAAAATCTAGATTATTTGATAATTATTTCATCATTGAAATTACATTACCACTCACGGGCGATACTCCATTCACTATATATAAAACAGTTCCTATTCCGATGATAAAAAATAACAACCAGTCACTTACAATGAAAACAAATTCAAAATATGTTGCAGTAAATGTAAGAAAAGAGACATACATGCAGCTTACAGACAGTGACCTGGAACATTGTATTAAAATAGAACCAAGGACATATGTGTGCTCACTAAACAAACCAACACGCAACATGAGAAATCATCAAATCCCATGCGAAATCGGCGCAATAACAAACATTACATTAGCAAAATGTATCTATAAATCCGAGTCCTGCGACAACAAATGGACACCATTACAAAAACCTAACACCTGGCTCTATGTCTGCTGCACGGATTGCCAACTGCAAATCATCTGTGAAGGTCGTATGACCACTAAGGCAATACGTTTAACGGGAATTTTAGAAGCCAGAGAAGGATGCATAATTAGAAACAACGAAGAAACATATCAAACTCAAGTTTACTACACAAACAAAATTTATGTCAACCCGGAAATACCACTGATAGACCTGGATGACATCAACAATTTAACATCGGTACAGCCGATTGATTTATCAACCAGACAACATAACACTCAATTTGTGAGAAACGATTACGAAAAACTTCATAATTCGTTGAAGGAATTGCAAGATCAGACCAAACAGGCTGAAATGTCGCAACACGATGTGCATCAATACATCGTTTCATACTCTACAATGGGACTTCTGATCTTGTCAATATTCGTCGCGGGAGGAGCCTACGTGTACTGCAAACGCTGCGGCAAGTTCGCCGTCAGTGCCGCCGACGCGTCAACCAGATTACCGCCACAGAAGCCACCAAGAGCTACAGCATCCACCTGCGCGACAACTCATTCTTTTAACATTTAACTTTAATCATTTTATTTACATTGATAGAATATTTTTTAATAAGTTATCTTAATTATTAATTTTTTGCCCCGCCAAGATGTACGGTTAAGCAACCGCAACATTGTACTTTGGCCTAGTTAGAATATTGCGAATTTTGTTAATTTATAAAATGTAGTATAGTCACGTACTCAAGTACGTCAGTCTTCGGTACAATATCGAGCTCGCGCAACATTCAACATTTTAACATTTTTATAACATTTTTTATTATTTTTCTATTATATTATTTTAGTGCATTTTCGTATTAAAATACCTTTTTGAACATTAACATTTATTTTATTAACATTCAAACATTAACTGTAAGGGTCCATGCCCTTACAGATAGTATACGTGTGTTAAATAAATGAAAACACTACAGTTTCAACATTCTTACTATTCTTCTTCATCTTTTTTATTTATTTATTTTTCTTCTTTATATTATATTATATTATATAATATATTATATTTATAAGTGTTATTCTATTCTATTTTATTCTATTCCATTCTATTCTATTCTATTCTATTCTATTCTATTCTACTCTATTCTATTCTATTCAATACCATTCTATTCTATTTTATTATATTCTAAACCATTCTAAAACATTCCATTCCATTCCATCCCTTTCCATCCCATTCCATTCCATTCTATAATATTCTTGAGATATTTATAACGGTGCCTGTTGTAAGCTATGCTACCAAGTCGTATACAAACTTATCTTGAAGCAAGGAAGAATGGCAGACGGTCGCCTTCTGCGTAAGAGTAACACTAGCAAAGGGCTGTACGTGTGAGGAAACGGACTTCCTCACGCCCTAGCCGCCGGGATCTCGATCTCAATTTCCAGCTACCATAGTCGTGGGCTTGCGGACGACGAGCAATGGGTAGCTCGCCGTCCGGCCGTCCGGTAACTGTCCGATCGTCCGGTAACTGTCCGATCCGAGTCCGTCAACTGTCCGACCCGAGTCCGAATCGTCAACGACGAGTAGTGTTCCACCCTCAAGAGATGTCACCAAAACAGGGCCAAGCAGGGCCGATTGCCCGCTAAGTCTACGAAGATTTTCTGAAAAAGAAACTCATGATCTCAGAACGCAAAGGGAAACTGAAGGACAAAGATGTGGTTTTAGTCAGTAAAAGTCTGAAATGCCCTCTCGCTTCACCCTAGAGCTGGAGAACTTATTAAATGATTTTCCACGTCAAAACAAACCAACCATTTAGATCAAAACCTTGTTTTTTTACTAACAGATACTTTTTTTATTTACCATTTATATCATAAGGTCTACAAGTAGGCCAAAACTCGATAATAAATAAGAAAAAATACTACTGAGAAATTTCTCATACTTTTCGAATATATTTTCTTTAAAAATTATTATAGAACATCACTGTCAGATTTTCGGCGTTTTGGTCTGTGTTTTTAGAGTTCCGTAATCTAAGGGTAAAACGGGACACTATTACCACAAAATAGATAGGTACAAAAGTCAATCTCATCTAAATGTGTTCTTTATACCTACGCTAGGCGACCACGCTAGTGTCAGCACGTTGCAGCAACTGTACGAGTGCCACCGTTCGATTGAGCTGAGATATCGTGTCCGTGAGCGGTGTCTATGGGTGCGTTGCTCGAGCGCGTTTTGTATGTAGATTGTCTTCTGTACGTATATATTTTGTGGTAATAGGGTAAAGGGTAAAACGAGAGTTTTACCCTTTACTAAGACTCCGCTGTCTGTCCGTCTATCAATAGGCTGTAGGACTCTGAAATTCTCATGAACTATGACAGTTGTATTTTTGTTGCCGCGCGCTATAACAACAAATACTAAAAACTAAATAAAATAAATAAAAGAGGTAAGTGACTGCCCCCCGTAAACTTTAAGGGCTTACTCATTAGGCGAAACTGAACTTTAAGGAAACGAAAAAAAAACAATCAGCATCACAATACAAAATGATAACCTTGATTCTGCCGTTCACTAACAAAAAGGCAGCTAAGTGCAAAAAGTATTTTTCGAGAAAACACAAAAATTGGGAATTGATGTCTCTTGAAAAGTATGCTCCCTAGGAAGAAGGTTACAAATTATATATGTAGGCATAGTCTTTGTGCACAATATGTGATATATTTTATTCATTTATATTTATTATATTTTATTTAAATTCATTTTCTAACTTTTAGCTAAGCAATTTAAACAAAGACATTGTGATTTAATGTTCTGTATCTCAAAAACTATCAATCATAGAAAAATGAGTTTTAGGCCAAAAGATAGAGCATCGAAAGTTGTATAAGACTAAAATACAAAGTGAAAAACGACCAACTGTGGCTTAACGGCCTTTTAGTTAGTGGACGGCAGGATTGGACAATTTGTATGGAGAGGCCGATTTTTTTTTTAATTTCTGAATACAAACTTCATGGCTAGGCCTGTCCCTTACACTTTGTATTTAAGTGGGACGCTCATACAACAAACGTGATCTTTTCGGCCGTTTTTTGCTACGGACGATACGGAACCCTTCGTGCACGAGTCCGACTCACGCTTGGCCGGTTTTTTTTTCCATAAAGCACACTTATTGACAGAATCGAAAATACGTTGATGATATTATTTTTTGTCCGGAATTTCAGTTCAGGCTTTTCATATTCGCAGTTTATGAATCTGTATTAACAAAGTGTTATTGACATGAACTTTTTTTTCGGATGAAATTGACATTTCCCAATGAATTTTATTTGTACCTATAAAAAAAGATTTTATACGGAATAGATAGCTGTGTATTTTGTTATCTTCTGCTAAATGGTATTGAAGCCACGGCGCGCACTGTTTCCGCGCGCCTCAAGGAGTTGTCAGCAACAGCTGGATCGAAGCCTACTGGGGCCAGGGTTATCCGAAAGGAAGCTCGAGCCCCGGTATGAAGAGGCTAGAAGGAATGGGGTGGGTTTTTAGTTAGTAAGAGTCGGACACTATCTCCCGCTCCACCCAAGAGCGGGGTTTGTCATTAGATGATTTTCGCCCACCGTAAAAAATCCCTATTGAAGCCATGTCTTAGAGCATTTTGGTTTATGATGATGATGATATTTTGCGATACGCTACGGGATTGTTTGCAAGAGTTAAGCTAGAACTAAATTGGACTGACACGCACGTGGACCACGTCTAATTTGTACGTAGAACCACGTCTCGTGGCGTGGATCAACTGTAGCTCTACAAGTCTAGTTTCCATTATAAAACGTGTGGAGCGATGCGCCCAGATCGGCGCACGTAGCACACGTGTACGCAGTTCTTCCATTACTGTGGCTCTTGTATGCAAAGAGTATGTGAAGGAACACAGATGGGTTTTAATCAGTAAATGTTTGTCATTCCCAATCACTCCACCCAGAGGTTCCGCATGACGCAGTTTCTCACCAGACATGGCACGTTTGGGAGGTTCCTGCACCGGATTCAAACGGAAGAAGAGAAGGAGACGCCCGGGTGTCACCACTGTGCGGAACGCCCGCAGGATACGGTGGAGCACACAATTGAGGTGTGCCTTGCTTGGGCGGAGCATCGCCGTGCCCTCGTGGGAGCAATCGGTGGCGGAGACCTCTCGCGCCGGGCCTTGGTTCAGGCTATGGTCCGGAGCGAGAAGAAGTGGCAGGCAGTCGCCTCCTTCTGCGAAGCAGTAATGCTAGCAAAGGAGGAGGCCGACCGCATCAGGCAACGGCGCTCTCGCTGTGTGTGGGGCTTGAGCCCCGGTATGAAGGCAGAAGGAACGGTGTGGGGTTTTTAGTCAGTAAGAGCCTGACACTATCTCCCGCTCCACCCAAGAGCGGGTTTTGTCATAAGATGATTTTCCCCATCGACAAAAAAAACCTCTCATGCCACCCAGACCGGAAAAAGTATTTCGATGACAACTCACTTCCAAAATGTCACGTGGTCAATTCCTTTTTCTCTTACATTTTTTACAATAAATATCGCTAATCGATAAAATAAAATGATGTTATTTTGATAAGAGCCTCTGATATTACGTAAAAACATCTTTAAAAGCGGCGGACTCCAATACCACAGTAATAATATCATACAGTATTCCATCTTCATACAAACGGACCAAACGCGAGCTATACCTACGCGCCTCGGTTGTAGCATGGGCTCGGCATGTTGACAGTCGCGGCCGTCGCAACTGTGCCGCAGTGACGAGCGGACACGACGATTTTTTTTAACAATAATCGCGCGATTATTGTTAGTTTGTATAATTCAAAGTAAAGACATGGTTTTTATTATTAATAATAGTGGTTTATTGTACTATGTGTATGAATAATACTAGAAAAAGCATTTTATTTAAATCTACCAATCAAAAAACTACACGCATTTTTATTGAACACTTGCTATTCAATCCACAAAGTATTTTGTTTATATAAAAAAGTAAGTATATTTACAATCACAAAAATAAACGGAAACAAACTAGGCAAATGTAATTAGATGGCTGGAGGCGGGTAGCTATATCGCATGTTTACGTACCGCGCGGCTGTAGGCATTTATTTCAAAGATATGGCCGAGTTACAATACTGTATGATACTATTACCGTGCCAATACGGTTGATACTCGGAAGCCTTTTGCGAGAACCGCTAGGGTTGTCACTTACCATGAAAAGGGTTCCTCGACATATGTCTACTGTACACGATGAACCTTTAATTACGATTCGCTTCATTTCGTCTGAGGTTGCGACACTAAATAGATAGGTACAGAAGTCAATCTCAAGTATGTATTTCACTTTTTATACCTACGCTAGGCGATCGCGCTAGGGTCAGCGCGTGGCGTCGAACTGTACAGCCTGCAATACATGTTGGCCATCATCATCATCTTTTCAGCCGACAGACGTCCACGGTTGGACATAGGCCTTCCCCAAGCGTCGCCACAATGATCGATCCTGCGCGTCTCGCATCCATCGGATTCCCGCAACCTTCACCAGGTCATCGGTCCACCTTGTAGGAGACCTTCCGACACTGCGTCTTCCAGTACGAGGTCGCCACTCCAGAACCTGCCTGCATGTTGGCCAAGCCTAGGCCAATGCGAGCCTAGGCAAATTTTAACTAATTGACACAAGGCAAGTGCTACAGTCTAGACGTTCGGCAAATTTGAAGGAAACCAATGCAAATGGCCAACATAGATGAGTTTTGAGGAGCTACATCGAATGATGTCTATACGCGTCGGAGCTTGTCTTTACTCAACCAACTAAGCGAGCGACACCGAGCAATAGCAAGACAAGGCTAATTTACTGTCTAGATGTTGGTATTGGTCTTCACTCGGCAACGCTCGACCAACATGACCAGGCTTACGAGTTTAACTGGGCGATTGAGACGAGATATTGTGTCCGTGAGCGGTGTCTATGTGTGCGTTGCTCGAGGGCGTTTTGTATTTAGATTGTCTTCTGTACCTATCTATTTTGTGGTCTGAGGCTGCGACTAGGGACGCCCCTGGCGACCAATTACTTTTTAATTAGGAACAAATATAGAAAGTGTTTTGTTGTAATTAAGTTGAGTCGCACCTCAATGCCCTAGGGTTTGGTGAATAGAATCTCGTTATTTTTTTGCGTTTAGTTTATTTTGTACATCATTAGGTAAGGAAGTAGATGGATTAATAGATCTTAAGGTTTTGGGTAAAATTGTTTCCTAATGATTATGATTTGGTGAATATTGCTGTATAGTTAGGTGTATGTGTGTTATGTGAAGACTGCACGTCAGGTCTGTCGCACGTCAACAGGAGGGGCCCAGCTGGGTCGAAGCCAACTGGGGCCAGGGTTATCTGAAAGGAAACTCGAGCCCCGGCTAGAAGGAACGGGGTGGGGTTTTTAGTCAGTAAGAATCTGACAATATCTCCCGCTCCACCCAAGAGCGGAGGTTGTCATAAGATGAATTTCCCAATCGAAAAAAAGGTCTGTCGCACGACTGAACAATTTTGAGACCGTAAAACACAGGACTTAAATGATGAAGTAGGGTAGAGCGAGAGCCATGTCAGACTTTAAAAACCCACTCCTGTTCCTTCTTTGTCGTCGTTCCAGGGTTCACTTTCACACAACCCATGGCCCCAGCAGGTTTCGATCCTGCTGATGACTTCGATCGTGCGTGGCTCGGACGGAACCCACCTATGTCGTTCGGTAGCCCTTTACGTACCAGGGCTAAATTAGCTTTTGCAGAAAATCGCGTGGCCCAAGATTAATGCCCTTAGGTAGCAACACGGCGCCGCGACAGACTACGAAGAAGACGTTAAGAATTGGAAAAACAGAAGCTAAGAATCGTCATCTTTGGAAGGAATGGTACCTTTTCCCAGCTATAGGACAATACGGGCTAAAAATAATAACATCTATACTAAATGTTGCTCAATGTTTTTGTTGTTGCGCTGTTGTTGTTGTTCTAATATTCAAAATAAATAAACAGCCTTTTTAATGTTCCCAGTGCTGGGACTCAGGCCTCCTCTCTAGTAGAGGGAATGGACCATAATCCACCTCGTGGTCCAGTGCTGGTTGGTCACATCCACCTAGGATGTTAAATTAGAAAACTATTCCAAAGAAGCAAGCTCCCTGCATAAAAAGTATCTTATCTGCTATTCCAGGATATAGGTAGTCTATCAGAGTGCAAAATTTCATCGAAATCGGTCCATTCGTTGGAGCCTCAAGAAGTAACATACATACATACACTAAAAAAAAACCGTCTTTATAATATGCGTATGATTTGTATAATATTCAAATCACACTAATACCTATTATGAAAGAGAAAAAGATTATATTTTTGTACTTGCTTTTTTCTCTTTTATTATATCTCTACTACCTATATATCTTTGAACTACTTTATGTGGTTAAATCACAAGCCTTATCATACAAATAAGTAAAAGTAATACCAAGATAAATTTACAAGCTGACCAAAATATAATTCAAGTGCAAAACCGCGGAGAACTTCCCAAGTATTTGTATGGTTGCGTCACCAAATATACTGCTGATAGGATTCCTAATAGAGTCGCAGTAACAGAAATTAGATGACGTGACTTCATATTTTTGTGTCTATTTCCGACAATGGGATGAAAGAAAGAATAATGTTTATTTGTGTCTTACACAACTTATTATATCATATGAAAAAAACCTGGTTAGGGCCAAAAACGCGCCTAACTGAATAATATAATGTCATTCTATTTAAAAATAGTAAATAACGCAGCACTGATTTTTTTTTCGCGGTGGGAAAATCATCTCATGACATCCCCCGCTCTTAGGCGGAGCAGGAGATAGTGTTAGACTTTTACTGACTAAAAACCTACTCCTGTTCCTTCGATGCCTTTCGTACCGGGGCTGAGCTACCTTTCGGACTAACCAGTAAGCTTCGACCCAGCTGGGTCCCTGCCGTTGCTGACAACCTCTTGAGGAGCGCGGGGACAGCGAGCTACCCACTGCTCGCTTTCCCTTTCAGTTAATGAAAAATAACAACCATAAGTAAACATAGTTTTACTTATATTTAACTCATCTTAACTACGCGTTAAAACGAGCATAAACACAGAATTTACAACATAACCTCCCCCTCTTTTGTAATCGGTTATGCAAAACTAATTTCCTGTGAGACATCAAACGCCATCTCTTCATCTAAAGGAAATACAGGGTAGAAAGAGGCTTCCAATGTAGGATTATATAAAACATAGAAAAGTAAAATACAAGTAACTGTAGGAAGAATATTTTCTCGTTAGAAGGGATTTTCCGACTGATAAATAGTCTTGGTTCTACCCAACTAATTTAGATACTACATATATGTAAAAGCCAAACTTTACTAGACCTTTTGTAGAGTACCGTACCACTGAAGGGAAAATTGGAACCCTTAAAGGATCACTGGGCTGTCCATCCATCCGTCTGTCTGTCGGAAGTAGAGATGAGCCGTTCCCGGCAATATTGCCCGAAGTGGGAATTTTACTAGCAATATAGCATACAATTTCATTCTTCGGGCAATATTGCCGGCAACGGCACATCTCTAGTTTGAAGTAAACAAATATTTTTATATATAATATTTTATTAAGACCTTACCTGGGGTGCTACCACAAGCTCTTAACGTGATCCGTTTGACGGTCGAAACTGAATTGTTGAAGGGATAGAATAAAGTAGAGTAGAGTAGGTTAGAGTAGAGTAGAGTAGAATAGAATAGGATATAATATAATATAATATAATATAATATAATATAATATAATATAATATAATATAATATAATATAATATAATATAATATAATATAATATAATATAATATAATATAATATAATATAATATAATATAATATAATATAATATTATAGAATTTTAGAATAGAATAGAATCGTTTATTTCTGAGTACATGGTACATGAATATCTAAATATTAGACGGAATCACATAATTATACTATCTTTGCTAGTATGGAGCTATATAGGGATACATCCTCCATTCTTTTTCTCGCTCGCACTTTTGACATCTTAACACGTCATGGCAACTTGGTGTGGCCCCAAATAACATTACTGTTTGGGTAACGTACACAATTTGGACATAAAAACCTCTTCCGGCCTATTGACCTGTCCCAGTTCTCCAAGAGAAACGGGCCGAGCAATCGTGCGATGTCTTTAGCCACGCACGACTAGCCAGCGATCATGATAAGTCTATTACGCCTATTGAGATTTCATTGGTTGCTAAGTGAGAAGAAATCTTTTTAGTTTGCTTTAATCTTTTTAGGTGAGAAATCATGCAATGACTTTCTCGCTCTAGGAAAAAGCGAGAGAGCGTGTCAGACTTTTACTGCCTTAAAATCACTCCTGTGTTCCTTCTTTGCCTTGTGTTCTAGGTACTCGGGTTTTCCTTTCTGAAGCGAACCCATGTCTCCAGTAGGCTTCGGCCCTGCTAGACATCTCCATGAGGCGCGCGTGAAACACTATGCGCCGTCAGTGACTCGGTAGCTATCATAGTAAGGATATTATACCTACAGAAAAGATGAAAGAGGTAAGAAAGAAAATACTTTCCGATTTGTACTACAAGGAGTTTCGCGCCTTGTCTCCCACCCTTTAACTCCACTTTTATCTACATACTAGCTTTGCCCGCGCGGCTTCGCTCCCGCTCTTCCCTACTCCACCCTACTATAGCCAACTCTACCCTACTCTACCCTACTCTACCCTACTCTACCCTACTCTACCCTACTCTACCCTACTCTACCCTACTCTACCCTACTCTACCCTACTCTACCCTACTCTACCCTACTCTACCCTACTCTACCCTACTCTACCCTACTCTACCCTACTCTACCCTACTCTACCCTACTCTACCCTACTCTACCCTACTCTACCCTACTCTACCCTACTCTACCCTACTACTCTACCCTACTCTACCCTACTACTCTACCCTACTACTCTACCCTACTACTCTACCCTACTCTACCCTACTCTACCCTACTCTACCCTACTCTACCCTACTCTACCCTACTCTACCCTACTCTACCCTACTCTACCCTACTCTACCCTACTCTACCCTACTCTACCCTACTCTACCCTACTCTACCCTACTCTACCCTACTCTACCCTACTCTACCCTACTCTACCCTACTCTACCCTACTCTACCCTACTCTACCCTACTCTAACCTACACTACCCTAATTTTTTTTTCTATAAGAACCTTCTCCTCACAATAACAATCACAACAAAAAAAAAATCAGCCAAATCGGTCAAGCCGTTTTCATGCCAAGTCGTGACAACGGAAAACGGGGGTCATTTTTATATATATAGATGTACAAAGTTCCATAACTGTATCAAGAAAAATCACAAAGTTTAATGCTTGTTATGTCAGCAAAAATACATCTAATCACCGGGCCATCCAGGTGACTGAGGGGTTGTTTTGCACTTGCACCCAGCAGTTTGAGACGTCTAATGCCCGCTATGATCTGCCGTGTAAACTTGTGACATTTTTAAATATTTTTGGGATAAAATATAACATGGTATAAAACTATTGGAATCCAATTTATTACCGATTCTGAAAAAAATCAGATTTCGCATAAACTAAAATAATGTTGTATAATACAAGTCAGATCTGAAATGCCAGTGCTGCGCGATATTTGGAAAGAGATATGTTAGTTATTGACATCTTATTCTTCTCTCGAATCAATGGTTTTCCTTTCCCTCAAAGCTTTTGGGCCCAGCCCCCTAGCCAAGTTACAACCGTTTTGCTTGCGTCGAACACTTCCGAGTTGACTTTGCCGCCAATTCTTGACTGAGCGTTGAGACGATGTCGTTCCCGTACATTTGAAGCCTTTCTACTAGCGTTAACTATTGCAGATTAGCAACTTGGCTAGGGGTACAGTAGGTTGCCATGTTTATAGCGGTGTTAGTAGCGTTTTTTAGGTCCTCCAAAGTGCAACTGTAGGGACACTTAATGACTTATGAACTTGTTTTAAACGGACGGGACGACTCCTATTCCAAAAAAAATTCATCACAACAAAACTACTAATTTCTAAAAGCCTCATCTTGCAACGACTTTATATTCAGGCGGAGCACACGAGCTATTCCAGGTGTTATAACCAGCAGTGCACCCTCGAGTGTAGCCTTAAGCTAATCTAGATTGAATTGGGACTCAAAGCCAGCCTCTGAGCTGGAATAACTACACAGATGTGAAGTATTTTCTGAAACTATTGCAGGTCTTTTTTTAGTACCTTTTATGTCTATTTTATGATTTGTTTTTCATGTCTGGTATTTTTTTCGTTTTTGGCTTAGTTGGCACAGCCGTAGCGGTCCCAACTTGAAGGTCGAAAGATCAAATCCAGACAAGCCCATTAGTTTGTGTAATTTATTTCATCACCACTGCTCTCAAAATGGTGAAGGAAAATATCGTGAGGAAACCGGCTTGTCCTAGAACCAAAAATTCCATGCCATGTGACATTCACCAACCAGCACTGGGTCCGCGTGGTGGATTACGGACCATTCCCACTCCTAGAGAGGAGGCCTTAGTCGGAAGCCGGTTTGACTTGTCCCAGAACCAGAAGTTCGAAGACATGTGACATCCATTAACCCACATAGGCGCGTGGTATATTACGAAACTTCAGTGTGCATGATAGCACGTGATCACTATGCCACCGTTTTTCCTAGTCTACCCACCGTTCGGTAGATAAATTTAGTCAATCTGATAGCTCGCGATTCCAAGAAAGGAACGTGTTCGTCTAGTTGGCTTCTGCACTCCAAGGTTGTGGTAATCCTATCGAATATTCCCGTAATTTAATAGGACCTAGAAGGAGAATTTGGTGTTTTTTTCTTCTTACGATTTTGAAGCTTGAAGGAAACCTTTCATACGGGTAAAACCGCTGATTTTGCCAGTGGTTTTACCAGTATATAAGTAAGAGCTCATCCCAAGGCGAACCCTCGCCGCCGCCGCTGGGATTCCGATCCCGATTTCCGGCCACCGTAAACGCGGGCTCGCGGACGGCGACCCATGGGTAGCTCGCTGTCCGACCGTCCGGTAACTGTCCGGACCGAGCCCAAGACGTCGCCGGCGCGCACTGTTCCCGCGCGCTCAAGGAGTTGTCAGCAACGGGAGAGGCCCAGCTGGGTCGAAGCCTACTGGGCCCAGGGTTATCCGAAAGGAAACTCGAGTCCCGGTATGAAGAGGCTAGAAGGAACGGGGTGGGCTTTTAGTCAGTAAGAGTCTGACACCATGTCCCGCTCCACCCAAGAGCGAGGGTTGTCTTAAGATGATTTCTGCCAACCGTAAAAATAAAAAAATCCCAAGGCGACAAACTCCCTAGATAATGACATCTTACGTCCTATTCCATATCACAACATTAGCTACCTCTGTGTCAAAGATGATACTTCCTTTCATTCCAATCCGTTGAGTCGTTAAGAACTGTAAAGATAACCGACAAAGTTACTTTCTCATTACATTTATGTAAATACTAGCTGCTGCCTGTGACTTCACCCGTGTGATAGTAAAATATTATCCCAAAGACATTGATTAGACTTGGAATATACTAAACAACATAAATATATGAACTATAAAATGACTTTTGCTGATGAGACTTTGACTTCGAAACGTAAATATAAATAAAAGAGACTTTCACCTCTGAGTTTGTCTCGGTGTTTCTTCTCAAGGTAGTCTGCTAGGAAACACCGGCCTCATCTAGTTTAAACTGACGAAAAAATTTACGTGTAAGTGTCTATTTGCAAAATAAATATCATTTAAACAACATTTCATCCAAATCAATCAAAGCCGCTTAGGAGGAGCCGACCCTAGGCCCGCGTGGTGGAGCATGGCCCATTCGCTCTCCTAGAGGGGAGGCCTGAGTCCCAGCAGTGGGAACATTAAAACGCCGACTATGTTTTTTTTTGTGTACGGTGAAAATCATTTTATAACAAAACCCGCTCTTGGGTGGAGCGGGAGATAGTGTCAGACTCTTACTGACTAAAAACCCCGCGCCGTTCCTCCTAGCCTTCATACCGGGGCTCTAGTTTCCTTTCAGATAACCCCGACCCCGGTAGGCTTCGACCCATCTGGCCCCTCCTGTTGCTGACAACTCCTTGAGGCGCGCGGGAACAGTGCGCGCCGTCGACGCCTTGGCTCGGTCCGGTCAGTTACCGGACGATCAGACAGCGAGCTACCCATGGCTTGCTGTCCACGAGCCCGCCCGACTATGCTATGCTATGCTTAAGAGGAGTTAGGTGACAAATAGATCAATTCAGACAGCAAAGAACGTAGTGTGATAAGTATGCATTTAATTATGTACTTACTTCTCAAACCATTTCAAGTTAAAACACACTAAATACTCCATTTAACATTCACAAAAGCTTACCTTTATACAAGCGACTACCAACAAACCGGCCTTTAGAACATTCTCCAACAACATTTTTCATAATAAAAACAAATTCAATCAAAGAGATAATGAGATTTTCGCTGAGAAATCCATTCAGAGAGGAGGTATATTATATGGTACTCTAAAAAGAAAATACTGAAAGAAATCTTTTGAAGATCATAAGTTGTGTTTGTGCGTGTAGTACTATCGTCGACAGAGCTTGTTAATATTTTTGTTTACACATGACTTGTGAAGCTATTTGTGGTGTGTTTTATCTTGTTCGCGAGCAAAGTTAGTAGCTTTATAATACACGCATTACTGGGGCTCAGGCTTTTTTTATCTATAAAAGAGGAAAAAAACTCACAATTATTTAAAATAGGTTTGGCTATGATAGAGTGAAATATACCTATGTATATATCTGACGTAGCACCTTATAGATAAAAAAAAATATTGAAATATGTAAACAAAAAACATACAAAGTTGGCAGTAGGATATAATTGTGAGTATAACTGAATTCAGATAGTCATAGAACAAAAATTATTGTTTATGATGTTAGTAACATAGTCCTGAGAGCTGGCTAGTGTTTTACAAACAACCATGTCTATTTTATTAAATCATTCCTCAATTAACGTCAAAAACACAATAAAGCATCGTACCTTAATAAAATGATCCTACTTCAGCCATTCAGCTACAGAATGAACAATTTAATACAGTCTATAATACATAGTTCTGCACAGCGGACAAGCCATTTGCACCAAGTGCAGAGGGCATAGTGCTATAAGGATTATTTGCAACTGTTTATCTTGAGAGCTCTTTGTTTTAAAACAACGAACTGCAGCTGTTATTCTTTGAAGTCAAAAGAGTCAAGAATAAAATAAAGTCTTTTGAAGTAAAAACAATATTAGACTGTAATTTTTATAGCCTTTGAAGGCCTTCTACGAAGCGGACCGATGACCTGGTCAGGGTCGCGGGAATCCGAAGGATGCGTGATGCACAGGATGACCAGGGTCGCGGGAATCCGATGGATGCGTGACGCATAAGAGCGGTCGTTGTGGCGACGCTTCAGTTGAGGCCTATGTCCAATAGTGGACGTCTTTCGGCTGATATGATGATGATGATGAATTTTTATAGTACAGGGCTTTTATTTCTGATTATCTGTGACTGTGATTCCTCCTGCTTGGAAGTGAGAAAGTATCAGATTTAAGCGAGAACTACATTAGACCGACGCGCTCATGGGCCACGCCTGATTTGTATGTAGCAGCGCGTTGTGTGTCGTCGCGTGGCGTGGATCTAATGGAGCTCTACAAGTCTAGATGCCATATAAAATGTATAAAGACTGACGCACTCAGAACGGCGTTCGTGGCCCTCGTGGCCCACGTGTTCCTAGTGTAGTTCTAGCTTTATACTGACTTAACCAACTGATAAACCCACCTGTTCCGTAAGTCGTCTTTTGCGTTTCACAAGTCTATAGACTTACTAGTTGTAGTTCACGTTATTGAACGACAAACCAGCAGTTGCTCGCCGTCTTCAAACCCATGTCTGCGGTGGCCGGATGCAAGTATGGCAGACTTTCACCGTATTCTCTTGCCGATCCACGCAATGGCGATTCTTCCCGCCGAATCTCAAACTTACACACAACACAACACACTTAACAAACAAAAGTTTTACCTTCTTAACTCTTTTCTTCTTATTTTCTCTTCTTTTAAATCTACATTATCAAATATTTATTTAGGTGTTCTTTCCAAGTACTTAATAGGGATTGTCTTAATATGTGACCATAATTTATTTTAATGTTCTTTTTTATATTTAGTTATTAAATACTTGTTTTTACACTGTCTTTGCCAAATAAACAAATATTCTTTCCTTCTTGTAGTATTTTACGACAGTATTAAAACAATATCATACTATATCCGTTACAATTAGCTCATTTGAGGTAGAAATATAATGAGGCGGCCAAGATTACTACTAC
Source organism: Mythimna lalbum (assembly GCA_949319445.1). Lineage (NCBI taxonomy): Eukaryota > Metazoa > Arthropoda > Insecta > Lepidoptera > Noctuidae > Mythimna > Mythimna lalbum. Next base: position 18,426,852 of record OX439360.1, read on the forward strand.
CAGTACTATCTACCCGTAATAGGTACTACCTGCCCATAATAGGTTCTACCTGCTGCCCGTAATAGATACTACCTGCCGGTAGAACCTATGACACAATAAGGAAGATCTTAAAACCAAAAAAGTACGCTTACTACCTCGCTCCGCTCATCACAAACGCCCGACCAGGATAAATGCGCAATATATGTATCGTGGATGTGAAACTGCGGACATAAGAGCGCTATACATCCACTAGACTGCAAGTTAGTATTTTCTAGATGACTGTACGATATACATATGGGTACAGTCGCGTGGAGTCACTCGTGACTTTATCTCAAAACAGCTGGCAGAGTTAGTTACCAAACTCATAAGTTATGTTACTTTAGGTTTAGATTCAAAGCTCAGGAATCTTGGAAAATCTTTGCTTACCTAAGTAAGTGGAAAATGGGAGTACATAATCAGTTTACATTTAATTTTTGTTGTGTATCTCAAAGAAATGACAATTTGGGTAAAACATTTCGTTTTTGGTAACAAGAGGAATATTTTAGCTTTGATAGTAATTATATCTCAATTAAGTATAAAGTCTACATTTTTTAAGTATTTTCTCCTGAGTAATAGTTTTCCTGCGCCCATAAAAACGGCCTGAGCTGGTTCAGTTCTTCTTCTTCTTTTCGTGTCGATTCGACTCAAATTTTGTCTGACCAATATTAAGCTATCTGGACAGCTCTGTCGTTGACTCAGGTTGGCCGCTGCAAATATAATCTGGCAAAATGGGGTTTCCTTGACCCAATGGAAACACAGTGCCAGTGTGTAGCCCCTTCACAGGATGTGTCGTCACCTCCTTTCCTGCCCAGCATGCACAACTACCTGCACCCTTCATGACTTAAAGGAAGCTCGTTAAGTTTAATCCACGTCACGCAGGCCCTCACCAGACATAAATGTTTCGGGAAGTAGGTAACTTTTTCGGATCTGTTGGGAAGAAACGCTATGTCACCATTATGCATGTCGCCCGGAACACGTTTTAAAGCAAATGGAAGTTGCTTGGACGGAGCCTCGCCGTGACCGCGTGGGAACGATCACCAACATCGGTGACATGAGCACCCGAACCTGGTTCAAGCCATGGTACGAACCCAGAAGGAATATAATTAAAAAAAACTTTTTACAAAAAAAAATTAAACCGACTTGAATGTAAGAAAACACTGAAAAGTACAAAATAATTTTAATTGCGGAAGTCGGTGTTTCTATATAGATAGTTTTTTCTCTTCGTTATTTAACACCGACTTCCGAATTTTTTTATTTTTCTCTTTTTATACCACCACTAAAAAGTACCCTTCAGCCGAACCTTATAGCCAGAGTGCATTTCAAAACGATTCTAATAACACCAAACACGGTTAGATTACATTAATTTATCTACCTTCCCGCTTTAACCAGATCGGTTCGATACATCCCCCCCCCCCCTCCTCTTTTCTTTCAGTCAGTCATCGCCTACACGTATAAACCGAGCAATTTTACTTGTTACGACAATTCAGCTGTGATCCTATGAGGAGTGCAGTTCCATATCTTCTAAGTTCATGATCAGATCAAAACAATATTTCTATGGGACCAACTTGGAAGCATAATCTTTCAATCAAAAAAAAAAAAAAAATTTTCACAATCGGTCCACAAGTGACCGAGATATCGGTGAATATACATGTAATGAAATGACATTTCATTAATTCAAAATTGCCGCGCTTCGCGCGTTGAAGTTGTCAATGGAATTTATGTTCTGTGGAACGAGGTGACGTGTGATTGAATGGCAGATGATGTTTAGATTATTTTGCATATTTTATTGTTAAAAATTCTGTTGTAAAGAGATAAATTAAAGGGATATAATTGAAGAGGCGATATTAGTAAACTTTAAATGTCGTTTCTTTGATTTTCAGGTAAGTTATAGGTGTAATGATCATAGTTAAACGTTGTAATATAGTAAGGACGTATTAAATAAACAAAACTTTGATTTTCAGAGAAACAATTTGTGGTTTATTTGGAAAATCCTCAATAACATATCTTATATACATACAAAAAAAAAAAAACATACATTCAGCCGAACATAGAACCTCCTCCTTTTCGAAGTCGGTTAAAAACGAGCTAATCTCTGGAACTACTAGTCGGATTGTTGTAAATGATAGCCTGACTTACGAGAAATGGTATATGCTATATTTAATAAAATCACGCCAAGATCCACTGAAGGGAAAAGTAACCAAAGAGACGGGTGAAACCGCGTTGAACAACTAGCCTGTAAAATAAATACCATTTGAAGAACAAAGGCAAGAGACGTCTGCTAAATAAAACCACTGTTACTACAACGCAATCTGAAACCGACAAACATTCTTACGTACCCCAAGTTACTAATTCCCCGATTACCCTTCACTCCAGAAGCTATAGGTTCCTACACCCACATAACTCCGCTAAGTCCATTACAGGAAGGGTAGAACTGATTTTGGATAAGAAACTGACCAAGTACGTGTTGGACTCGCGCACGATGGGTTCCGTAACGTCCTCAGGAAAACTTGGCAAAAGAATCGCGTTTTTTTTTTAGGAGTATGCGGAACAGAGAGTAAAGTCCCGCAAACTTCCGTTGAAAAGTGAGGATCCTCTGTCCAGACAGGTATTATGGTCTGGTGGGCAACTGCCCGATAGATGATTTCGGGCTGTCGTATATATTCAAATCGCGTGGAGGACTTTGATTGTGCGATGCAGAATTAGTTCTTATGTGGCGCAATAAATGTCGCTACAGTTGTATGGGAGCCCCCCGTTGTTATAGCGGCAACAGAAATACATAATTAGCAAATATTTACTGTCTAGCTGTCGCGATTCTTGAGATACAGCCTGGTGACAGACAGATGGACAGACAGTGAAGTCTTAGTATTGGAGACCCGTTTTTATCCTTTAGTTACGGATCCCTAAAAACCGAGAAAGCAATATCTCTCGTTCGTGTGTTGCGTACCTATACACGATTAGTATCGAATTCTAAATATTTCACCGTAATGCCTTAAGATTGAAGTGTGCTGCAGGACTTATTGATGGGGGCTTCCCAATTTATGGGGACAGGCTAAAGTGGAGCACGGAGCAATTGGGGTAAATATGTTAGATTTTTTAAAGAGTTTTTTTTGTAAACCCGACATTGACCGTTTTTGCACCAATGCAAGATCGGTTAGGAAGCTCTTAGCAAAGCCACTTTTAGGGTTCTATACCTCAAAAGAAAAAATGGAACCCTATAAGATCACTTTGTTGTCCGTCCATCTGTCTATCTGTCTGTCAAAACCCTATATCTCGGGAACGCGTCGAAGAATCGAGTTGAAATTAAAATTATATACTCAGCTTTGTGGACTCTTGAAGCTGTTAAAAATCAAAATTGTAAGTTAACGAGAAAAAAATACTTCGGTTTATGTGGAAAAAAACGTACACAATTTATAGGGCACTTCCCGTTGACCCAGAATCCTGTTTGGCAAAAAGCTAGGTCTTATAAAACAAGTATCATATTAAATCACAAAACTGAAAATTGTTTTTTTATGTCACGAAAAAACTTTTTTTGCGATATATGAAAAATTTTTGAGACTACAATCGGAAATTGAACTCTTTACATAGGTGGGTAAGTTTAAACGGAACCCTCAGGGCGCGAGTTCGACTCACAATTGCCCAGTTTTTTTTTTTGTACAAGAAGCACCTACCTACCTGTACCTAATTAAACCGTTTATAGTTTCTTTTTTTTTCGGTGGGTAAAAATCATCCAAATGACATCCCCCGCTCTTGCGCGGAGCGAGAGATAGTGTCAGACTTTTATTGACTATAAAACCTATCCCTTTACTCCGTTGCCTTTCATACCAGGGCCGAGCCTCCCTTCCAAAACTAGACCCTTGGCCCCAGTAGGCGTCTACAGTTGCTGACAACTCCTTGAAATATGATTGTGGATTGTTGATGATTGGGGATCATGTGTGGCTGGTATTAGCTAACTGTGGTCAGTTTACAGTCAAGTTTGCAGCGCGTTTGAAACGGCATCCGATAAACTTGATCGAGTGTCGTCTTGAGCGGTCAAGCACGCATGAAGTTAGTCGACTACAAACTTGACGGTAAGCCGGATCGTGTGTGGCGCATAAGTTTACCCATATTCAGCTAGTTTTATAGCAGTTTCATGTCAAACCGGGCTAGTTGATTGCGATCAACCGACTATAAATTCAGATTCTTGTTTTTATTTGAGGTCGGAAAGTATCAAATAACTTCTTCTGCTCCCGCCTTTTTTTTTGTGGGGAAAATCATACAATGATAACCCCGCTCTTGAGCGGAGCGGGTGATAGTGTCAGACTTTTACTGGCTAAAAACCCCATCCCGTTCCTTCTAGCCTTTATACCGGGGCTCGAGCTTCTTTTCAGATAACCCTGGCCCCAGTAGGCTTCGACCCAGCTGGACTCCTTGAGGCGTGCGGGAACAGTGCTCGCCGTCGACGTCTTGGACTCGGTCCATTACCAGACGATCGGACAACGAGCTACCCATATACACAGATAAGTACAGAACTCAGTCTCATGTGTGTACTTCACTTTTTATACATAAGCTAGGCTATCGCGCTAGGGTCAGCGCGTTGCGCCGACCTGTACGAGTACGACCGGGCGATCGAAGCGAGATATCGTGTCCATGAGCGGTGTCTATGTGTGCGTTGCTCGAGCGCGCTTTGTATGTAGATTGACTTCTGTATCTATCTATTTTGTGTTCTCGGGGACGAGAGGCAGTGTCAGACTTTTAATGACTCTTTTCCAAGATTCCTCTTCGGGCTGTGTCGACGACCTTGGTTCCTCTGCAGATATCTTTGTCCCTGATGCGATCCCGCAAAGAAACTCCGAGCATAATCCTTTCCAATAAGAATTTTCCAAAATTCACCGATGCCAGTTGCAGAAGCTATTTTATTGATAAAATAAATAATCCTCATTCATACAGAAGAGTCATGGTCGTAACATTGATCAAGAGGATTGCTCGCTCCGTGTTCGCAGACTATTAAGCCCAGGCTCGTCTCGAAGTCAAGATATCTTCCTTAACCGATTGTCGTTAACTTACAGACAACGTTATTTATTTAACTAAGTCATCTATGCTATACAGAGACCTGTTAGAATCTGTGTTTCTTGATAGCTATACCTTTTTCTGATTTTTTTTTTGGTCTAAAAATAAGTTGGTACAATCATAATCTATCGGTACGTCAAGTTTTTTTTTTGTTTGTAGGAGGTAATCTCTGGAAGTACTGGTCCAATTGGATTTTTTTTTTCACCGATAGAAAGCTGCTTTATTCTTGAGTGAAAAAAAAAATAACCGACTTCACTAAAAAATTGAATTGAATTTGAGGAGTTCCCTCGATTTCGCCAAGATTCCAACATCAGATCCCATCTTGGTGACTAAGAGACCATTTGAGAAGTATACCCTTTCCAACAAAAAAAAATGTTTCAATCGGTTTGCAATCGACGAAGTTATGCGCGAACAAACAAAAAAAATATACAAACATCCAAATTGAGAACCACCTCCTTTTTTAGAAGTCGGTTAAAAATAAAATGATCAAAGCGAAGAGTGAAGTCCACTGATCTCTATAATAGTAGAGGTCAGTGGTGAAGACCTAAGAAAATATAACCATTAGAAAACATTGATCTTCTCACCCAGTTCTAAACTACTTCATAAAACATCAAAATCGTAATGACCAGTATTCTTAAAACTCCAGATCAACTGCAATCTCAATTTTAATAACACACCAAAATGATCCTTAAATCACCAACATATTTATAACCCTATCTCCCTTTCCTTGATTTACAATACTGCACTCTAACACTCTGAAATCTAAGATGAATTTCATTCAGCAACGGACAAAGGAGCTTGGCGATTTATGGATAGAACTGCATTAGGCGTATGAAAGCCGATTGGTTTCTGGCATTGAAAAATTTAGCTTAGTCTGCTGGGACTGCAGCGAATTGGAATAGTGTCAGCTGCAGATGTTATGGGGTCATTTGTTTTAGAGGAATGTCATTTGTGTTAGGGGATGAATTGACTTCTATGTTCAGTGTAGATTGAACCTTTTTGGTTTAAAATAGGGTTTTGTTACCCGGTAGTTGCATGAAGATGGAAGAAGGAAAAAACGTTTATTTGTACAGTACATGGTCGCTCATAATGAGCCTCATCACCCAAAGGGCAATGGAAAGGGCTATACTCGGAGTTTCCTTGGGTGATCTAATCAGAAATGAAGATATCCGCAGGAGAACCAAGGTTACCGACATGGCTCGAAGAATCCCCAAACTTAAGTGGCAATGGGCAGGACACATTGCACGCAGAACATGTGGTCAATGGGGACGAAAGGTTCTGGAGTGGCGACCACGTACCGGAAGACCTCCAACACGGTGGACCGATGACCTGGTCAGGGTCGTGGGAATCCAATGCGTGACGAACAGGACCGGTCGTTGTGGCGACGCTTAGGGAAGACCTATATCCAACAGTGGACGTCTTTCGGCTGATTTATGATGATGATGAGTTGCATTAGGGCTATGGAAGTATGCAGAACCTAGTGTAGTCTTGGAAACCTTCGTTGAAAAGGAAGGAATCTCCAAACAGTCGGGTGTTATGTTAAGGTTCATTTGAAAACCAGCGTCAGGCAACTACCATGTAGTTGTCTGGCATTTTTTACTGAACTGGACATGTTTGGCGCCACCGTGAGGCACGCATTTTTAGTTGTCTCTTTCTTTTATAAAATATTAGTGTCTACATGTTGTTACATTGTGTATATCAACGAGTGTGTATGCCAAATAAAATAGTTTTCTTTCTTTCTTTCTATGTTATGTCTGTTCCGGGCAACTGCCTGATGCCTGATAGTTGTTTATGTTTCCACTGCGCAGAGAACTATCGTAGTGCTCCATCGTTGGCCACGTCATCGCCCATTTAATATGATACCAGTGGTCAAGTGCAAGTCTATCAATAATAATAGGCTAGTTTCCAGGATCAAAATAACTTCATTTTATTTAGTCCGTATTTTAGATGACGTTACACGTAACTTTAATGGGCTATATCTTTGTCATTTTTGTTTTAATTTACAAATAAAAAAAAGTATCCCTTATTTTTGAATAATCTAAAAGACGGACTTACTACGTTTTTTACGGCAACTAGCTTATTAAAAAAAAATTAACCGGTAATAAGGAAATGACTCAATGAGTCGATGATTTGCGAAAAAATAAATAAAAAAGTTGGCGGCCAGGAATAAATTATTATTGACGGCAAAAAAAAAAAAACTTTTTAAATTTTATCCTAGAATAGGTGATCTCCTTAGTTCACCATTGTTCATTTTCAATACTCTCGCAATTTACACAAGCAAGCCGAAATCAAACTCCAACCTTTCATATAAACAGAGCAAAGTTACAAATTACAAAATATTCTTTCATTCCCGAACTTTGAATCACAAACTAAGTTAATAATCACAGTAAGGGCCTGTGCACGCCACGTTTCTTAAACGCGCCGTTGACGCGCGTATGTAGTGATACAGACGGAGCCTGTAGACTGTAGCGCTGATGTAGATGTAGCCTGGTTAAATAGGATAAAAGCGCGTCGTCAACGCACATGTCTAAAACGCGCGTCAATGGCGCGTTTGAAAAATCTGGTGTACCTACACTGGGCCTAAGGGTCCAGCCGTATACTGCCTCGTTATGGGATGTGGTGGCCTCCTTCTGTGATCTGCGAAGTGGTAATTTTAGCAAAAGAGACAGTCACAAGCCTGCAGAAACGTACATCCTTACACCCCAGCCGCCGTGACAAGAGACACTCCGGGTCTTAGCAGTCGCAGAGCGATTTTCGACAAGCGCAGGCGCGGGTTTGCCGACAACGAGCAATGGGTCGCTCGCCATCCAGCCGTCCGGTAAAGACCGATCCCAGTCGTCAACGACGTGGAGTGTACCACGAGCGCCTCAAAGAGATGTCAGAAAAACCGTAGGGTCCGAGCAAAGCCGATACCCGAGCTGAAAACCTGGTCCTAGAACGCATAAAGCAACTGAAAAGAGGGGGTTTTAGTCAGTTAAAATCTGACCCACTCTCTCAATCCACCTTAAAACGAGACAATGTATTAGATAATATAACGTCGACGTGTCAATTATAGGACGAGTGGACGGCGAGCTACCCATTGTTTGCTGTCCGTAAACCCTCGCTTACGGTAGCTAGAGATCGTTTAGCAATTCCCGATGCCCAAGGTATCACCTATTGCAGTGACTGGGGCGTCAGAATGTACGTTCCATCAGTCTTGCGGGCATCTCCTTCACTAGCATTACTGCTTTGCAAATCACATCAAATCCCAAAAAAAAAACTAAATCACATTAATGATGTCGCAACCTAGTATAGTGTGGCCAGGTCTTAAGTACGAAAACACACCCGAAAAAGCCCAACATCACTAAGGAGACCAACGAAAAACTTCGCCGGCCTCGCCAGCCAAGAAAACGGCACCAAAAGGGAACTTTTCTAAAAACCAACTTTACTTAACAAATTATTATTTTAAACTCTCCATTCCTCGTGTTCACATTGCGAATTTAGCTTTTGAGATCTTACGTACGTTCCTCAGTTACTAGCTTTGGGAGCTGGGGAATGCTCGCTCTTTGAAAATTATAATATCAAAGACTTTGGCTAAAAAGTGCTGGTAATGTTCGAATGTTGGGAGCATGTGTAAAATGGCTTGTGGGGTACTCTGTGAAGAGGGAGAGCAAAATTGACTTAGAAAGACGGGAAAATTTATGCTGATGACATGATTTGATTTGATCTGATTTCTTAAATTTTCTTCTTTGTGTCGATGATTTCTTGAAAAAAATCTGCTGTTTGAAACATTTCTTGAATTATACGCACATACATATTTAGCAGTTTATTTTGTTGTTAGTTTAAAATAATTGGTTCATCTTCATCATCATTATTTTAGCTGCATTACTTCCACTATTGGACATAGGCTTCCATATACTCGTATAGTCCTGTGTGTCTTGCATCCATCGGATTCTCGCGACCCTGACCAGGTCATCAGTCCACCTTATAGGAGGCCTTCCAACGATGTGATACTACTACTGTTCCGGTACGTGGTCACCACTCCAGAACTTTTCTTCCCCATCGACCATCTCTTAGTCTTGTGAATCCGATGGATCCCAGGTACACAGTGTCCTGTCGGAAGCGATCGGCGGTAGCGACCTCTGGCCCCGGGCTCTAGTTCAAGCCATGGTCCGAAGCAAGAGGAAATGGGATGCGGCATCATCCCAGCAGGGTCTATCCTGGAACGCAAAAAACAACTGAAAAAACATACATGATTTTTAGTCAGTAAAAGTCACCCCACCCTAGAACGAAGAAGAAATAAGATAATTTCCAATGTCAAAAGAAACCCCGAAGTTATTACTAAGTTATTTTCTCTCTAAGTTATTAGGCATAATTCAGAGATTACCTACTGCTATTATTCCTAAATTGCAGCACAAAATATATAGGTACAGAAATCAATCTACATACAAAGCGCGCTCTCACTTCGCACACATAGACACCGCTCACGGACACAATATCTCGGAGTGCGTCGGGCCGCTCGTCGAACAGTTCCGGCTCAAACGCTCATTAGTCTGCACCGAGCGTAGGTATAAAAAGTGAAGTACATGATATTGTTTTCTTACCTATTTTGTGCTGCTAGTCTGTGACCTTACTGCCAATTTGATTAATTGGGCTATGTTAGCAAAAGCGTGTTAATTAAAGTGTCGTTTACATTTTAACAGGAACGAAGCTTGATTGCTCTGGACCTAATAAATTGCCTTTATTAGTTTTCAAACTCTATTTTCGTCCTTTGACAGCCAAAATGGTAAGCATAGCATTATCAACCTTCTACCAGAGCTGGAGGGTTTTTTAAAAGAGTTTCTGCGGCCCTGAATCGAAGGGCAATTAGAAGGGAACGAGTGGATTTTAGTCAGTAAAAGTCTGACACACCCTCTCACTACATCCAGGGTGGGAGAAGTTATTTGATGCTGGTTCACCAATGCAAAAAGTATTCTTCTATCTCACCTGATGGTAACTATTTATGTTTCCTGAGCAGGAATCTAGGCCTCCTTTCTGTGAAAGGAACATTTCTTCGAATGTGTCATATGGGGATAAGCCAGTAACCTCACATTTTTCTTCACCATTATCATTTTAGCTGAAAGATATCTACTTCTGGACACATACCTGACCCAGTATCAGGCCAGGCATGCCACAAAGTAGGGCAATACTCATAGTTCAACTACCAATAGCAAACTTGCGATCTAAGTGTGCGTAGTCTGTTAGTTGTGAAATGCGCGTTCAAATTGGTTTATTGCCTGTAGAGAATTACAGGGTGGGAGACGCGCAGGCTTGCGAACGTCGAGCCATGGGTAGCCCGCTGTCCGGCCGTCCGGTAGTCAACCGGACCGAGCCCAGTCGTCAACAGCGCGTAGTAACCCACGCGCTATTCAAGAGATGTCAGCAAACCATAGGGACCCAGTAGGGTCGATGCTCGCTAGCTAGGACCGCGGGGAATTTCTGAAAAGGAAACCCGTAGCCCTAGTACGCAAAAGGCAACTGAAGGACACAGGTAAGGTTTTAGGCGTTGAAATTCTAACACGCCGTCTCGCTCCATCCAGAGCGGGAGAAGTCATTGGATGATTATCACCATTAAAAAAAAAAGGGTGGGAGACAAGCGGCGACACTCGTTGTAATACAAATCGGAAAGTATTTCCTTTCTAACCTCTTTCATCTGTTCTGTGGCTGAACTCCTCAAAATAGTAAGGACCTAGAAATATTCAAGCAACGTAACTATACATAATTTAAGAATACAGAGATATCTATCCCATATCAGTTTAGCAAAAAGATATCTTCGAGTCACGAAGGCTCTGATATATAATTCTTTTGTCGGCTAATCTTTTATGAAAGATAGCTTTGTGGGAGTGATCGGTGTATCAGTTTTCTGTTCGGACGAATTCCCTGACTATCAATATTTTGTTATGTGTGAACTTTACGGTTCGATAGCGTGGTCAGCTTTTGCTCTGGCCGGTTGCTTTTAAAATATTTATATGAAGAATATTTTATGGCATTGTTTTAATGCATACTAACTTTGGTCAGCGACTTCGCCGGCGTAAATGAAGAAAATATATAACTTAAGTCAGTCAGTATTAAAATAGCATTTTATTAGAGCAATTATTTTTAAAACGACAAACAAAAATATCAAAATCTAAAAATATAAATCATTCCTTTTTATAATAATAGAATAAACTAGTGATTCGACACGCCTTGCACTTGTACAAAAGTGCGAATTATACAAAACCTTCTTAGTTTATTGCATTTTTTATTAATAGTGAAAACTGTTATTCTATCTGTTTATCTGTTACATGGTTTAGGAAGAATTCACTGATAAACAGACAGACGTGGAAGCGACTTTTTTTGTAAAAATAAGAGTCAAACTCTTGACTTACTCATCAACGCTCAGACCAAACTCTTGGAACCAAACCATCTTTTTATGATGAATACAAATATTTAGTAAGAAACAGTGACGTAACCAGTTCCAAAGGGGTCCCATTGGAAAACCATCGATTCGAGAGAAGAAAAAGACTTTAGAATGTAACTTGGAACGATACTGAAAGAAACAATAAAATAATCCTTACTTAATATTATAAAAGCGAAAGTGAGTTTGTGTGTTTGTTTGTTACGTCTTCACGCCTAAATGGCAAAACCAATTTTGATGAAACTTGGTACACGGATAGACCATGTCCTGGAGTAGTATATAGGATACTTTTCATCCCGGAAGTATGTTCCCTTGGCATAATTTTCTGCTACCGCTGGGAGCAGCTAGTAGGTAAATAAAACGGGCTGTTATCCGCAACTCCACGACTAAGGCGCGTATTTTGCGTACCATAAAAAAACTTTTTACAAAAAAAAATTAAACCGACTTCAAAAAGCACAAAATAACTTTAATTTCGGAAGTCGGTGTTTCTATAATAGATACCTAATCTTGTCTCTTCGTTATTTAACACCGACTTCCGAAATTAAAGTTATTTTGTGCTTTTTGAAGTCGGTTTAATTTTTTTTTGTAAAAAGTTTTTTATTTTTCACTTTTTAGTTATGGTAGCACCACTAAAAAGTACCTACCCTTCAGCTAAACATAAATTACCTTATAGCCAGAGTGCATCTCATAACGATTCTTATAATCCCAAATACGGTAAATATTACATGAATTTACCCCCTCCCCCTTCCCCCTCCCCCTTTTCTTTCAGTCAGTCATCGACTACACGTATATACAAAGCAATTTTACTTGTTACAACAATTCTGCTATGATTCTATGAGGAGTTCTGTTCCATATCTTCGAAGTTCATGATCAGATCGAAAAAAAAAGTTTTCGAAATCGGTCCACAATTGACCGAAATATCGGTGAACATACATACAAAAAAAAAAAAAACAAAAACATACATTCAGCCGAACATAGAACCTCCTCGTTTTCGAAGTCGGTTAAAAATAATAATTTGGGGTGCGATGTAGTTGTAGCTGTTTTAGTAGCAGCTACACTACACCGGACAAGTCGCTAGGTATTCAAAATACAAATGTCATAACGGGCCTTTTATTTTTTGACAACTTTAAAACAAAAACAAAAATTGGCGGCGGGGTGTTTTCTGGCTGTGATCAGTGCCCGTGTGCGACCAGGTTTAGGTACAAAATATATAGGTACAGAAGTCAATCTACATACAAAGCGCGTTCGAGCAACGCACATGGACACCACTCACGGACACGATATCTCAAAGCGCTTCGGCCCGCTCGTCGAACAGTTTCGGTTCAATCGCTCATTAGTGTGCGTCCACCGAAAGTAGGCTTAAAAAGTGAAGTACTTACATACATTTTTTTCTTTTTTCGGTGGAAAAAATCATCCAATGACAAAACCCGCCCTTTGGTGGAGCGGGAGATAGTGTACTGTTACTGACTAAAAACCCACCCCGTTCCTTCTAGCCTTCATACCGGGGCTCGAGTTTCCTTTCGGATAACCCTGGCCCCAGGAGATTGTCTTCTGTACCTATCTATTTTGTGGTTTAGGGTCGAAGTCCTCATATATTAGACCCCGTATACCATCACAGCCCCAACTACCAACAACAAGCCACATACAATGAGACATTATTACATTGTCACGATATTACTTAACTACGACCAGTCCCTGTTGACCCCTCGCCTTCCAAACGTTTTCCCCTGAATTGAATTACAGTAACACTAGCTACAACCTACGGATTTACCTGCATGAAATTATAAAATGACCCCAAGGGAACATACTCCCAGGATAAAAGTAACATCTTAATTTCAGCCGAAAGACTTCCACTATTAGACATAGGCCTTCCCAAGTGTTGCCATAGTAAACGGACATCTCGTATCCATCGGATTCTCTCGATCCTCTTCAGGTTATCGGCACACTTTGTGATAGGCCTTGCGACGCTGAGTCTTCCGGTACGCGTTCCAGTCTATTTACGAATAGTTTTTTTCCCGCGGCTTCGCTCGCGTACATAAAATGTAGCATGCCATACAGAAATAGAGCAGCTTTCTATAGGTCTTAAAATGTTAACAATCGGACCAGTATTTTCAGAGACTACCTCAAACAAAAAGACAAACTTTATAGTATTGGTGGTAATTTTTAAGGTACATTGGTAATTTAGGAGATTTGAAATTAAACAAAAAAAAAATTTCTCTACCCTAATTCACACACACACACTCTTATTTTTCGCTTTTATAATATGTGTGAAGAAGGCAGGGCAGGTCAACCATTCTGGTCGTTTCAGAATTAAACTGACGTGGGTTTCTCATTTTGTTAGGAGCCAGATATACGCGTTTCCTAAGCGAAAGTGGCCACGCACGTTGAATTTTTAATCTAAAATATTGTGGTTATGCCAAAAATTTATGGATACCGTTATATTTTCTGTAGTGGGTTAGTTTTGTTTAGATTTTTATGACTGGTGTTTTTGCTAAGAAATAGCTTATAGAATAGAATGCATTTATTTGTCAGAATACGTCTTAACCCTGGAGTGGTCGCGTGGACTACATATGTAATCCACCTATACAAAATCGATGATTTCTAACAATCGATTTGCGCTAACTTGTGGCGCCTCCAGGTACTTTCAAATGAATGATTGAGCGACGCGCTCGTAGTCCTCGCAAGCGTAGGGCTCCAGGGGTTGTGTCACAGGAGCTCAGTAAAGAGTGTGGACTACAAGTGTAATCCGCGCGACCAATTACGTAAGTATTTTTTTTACATTGATTTATTATGTTTTTGTTTATTTTAGATAAATAATACCTTATTTTGTTTTGTTTTGTTAGATTATTGAGATATGACGTTAGTTTTTAGAAAAAAAAAATGGACAATACACGTGATGCACTGATTGAGTCGTGGCTGGCTGAAGCTGATGTCAGAAATGATGTTTATAAAGCTGGATCAAGCTCCGACGAAGAAGTTGACAATTTAGAAGAGGAAGACTGTCAATCGGAATCCGAGCAAGAGCAAGACATACCAGGTGTCTCTGGTAGTCGAAAGCCAGAAGTTATAACTTCAGAAAAAGTATAATTTGAGAGCATAGAAACGAAAAGAAGAAGAAGTTATAACTTACTACAATAGAACTAAGAATGGAGTCGACCTAGTGGATAAAATGTGTTCCATGTATGATGTTGCGAGAAACTCAAGAAGATGACCTCTTACATTTTTCTTCCGCTTGCTGAATCTGAGTGCACTCAATGCATTGTGCATTTACACAGCAAACAGAAATTATGAACCTGTGAGCCGACGTGAGTTTCAAATGCACTTGTCTCTGGCATTGATGAAACCACTGGCGCAGAAGACACTTGAAAATTAATTGTTGCCAAGAACTCTAACAATCAGAATAAAAGATTTTCTTGGTATTACGAATGCAGAAACTCAACCCACTACCTCGGAAGGAACATCGAGCAATGTTGTGCGCCGTTGCCATGACTGTGGAAGAGCACGCAATAAAAGCACTAGAAAGATGTGCACCAAGTGCAGTAAGTTTGTATGTGGGGATCATTTGAAGATTATGTGTCTGTCCTGTGCAGAAAATAACAATTAGATATTAGTTTTGCCATTTTTATAAATTTTGATCTCAATAAGAACAATCCATGTGATTTTTGATCCATGTTAGAGGAGATTTTTTAATATTGTTGATTATTTGTAACACAGAGCTTGTGATTAAGTTGTGATAATTATATTTAATTAAGAAAACTGTACTGTTTATATTTTCTTTTCATAAATAAATAGTTTATGAATAAATCTTTTGTTTTTTCAATTTGAGTATGGATTACGTATGTAGTCCACGCGACCACTCATGAAACTTTTAGGGGCGCGACCACTGCAGGGTTAAGCCGAAAGACGTCCACTGTTAGACATAAGCCTCCTCCAAGCGTCACCACAACGACCGGTCATGTGCGTCACGCATCCATCGGATTCCCGCGACCCTGACCAGGTCATCGGTTCACCTTGTTGGAGGCCTTCCAACGCTGCGTTTCCGGTACGAATTCGCCACTCCAGAACCTTTCGTCCCCATCAACCATCTGTTCTGCGTGCAATGTGCCCTGCCCAATGCCACTTAAGTTTGGCTTTAAACAGCTACTACATATACTTATGCAAAAAAAAACGGTAGAAACGAGTGTATATTATACTTATAACCGACTAGCTGCTCCCAGCGGCTTCGCCCGCGTGATAGCAGAAAAGGATCATATCATCATATCGGAACATACTTCTAGCATAAAAAGTATCCTATGTCCTATTCCAGGATATGGTCTATCCGTGTACCAAGTTCCAATCGGTTCAATCGGTTTTGCCATTAGGCGTGAAGACGTAACAAACAAACTCACTTTGGATTTTATAATATCAGTAAGGATGTTAGATACTCAGTGAAATATTAGCATCATATCAGCACCAACAAGGTGGTCTGATGACCTGGTGAAGGTTGCGGGAAACCGATGGATGCGAGACGCACAGGAACGTTCGTTGTGACGATGCTTGGGGGGGTCCTATGTCCAACAGTGGACGTGTATCGGCTGAAATGATGATGATGATGACGTGTAGAACTATCAAACGGTACTTCTTAGTTTTGCCAGGTTTTAGTATACATAGATAAAGAGGTGAAATGGTTTGTTTGTTCCGCGAGATAACTATGAAAACTCCAGTCCGATCGACTAATAGAAAACTACAGTATAACTGACTGCAATACGAGTAGACTACTTTTAGGGTACCGTGCCTCAAAAGAAAAAGCGGAAACCTTATAGAATCAGATCGTTATCCGTCCGAGCTTTATCTCGGGAGGTATCGTGGAGTGGACCTGTATCGAGTTGAAAATTATATATATTCAGGTCTGCGATCCCTTGAAGCTGTGAAAAAATCAGACTTCTAAATTCAGATACGGTGGTTTATGTCGCAAGCAATCAAAATTCATAGAGTACTTCCCGTTGACCCAGAATCCTGAAAAGCATAAAGCAAGGTCTTATAGCATAGACATCGTCACAAAAAAAAAACTTATTTGCTGTTCGGAAAAGCCTTCGAGACTCCATTCGGGAATTGAATTATTTTCAAAGGTAAATTTGTACAGAACCCTCAATGCGTAAGTTCAACTCGCACTTACCCAGTTTTTCTATACCAACGCGGTTCATATAGGCTACGAGAGTGATGCATGCCGCTTCAACGAGAAAGTTAAACAATACAGCAGCAAAGAATCTTGAGGAAACTTTGATCGATGAACCAAGGTTGCTTGATTTTTGCAATTTATTTTACAAATAGCAACTGCCAGCGACTTTGCTTGGAAGAAGAAAATATCAAGGAAACATGCTCCTGAGATAAAATGACGATCGGTCCTGGAGCAATGGCAAAGAGAGAACAGGAGTAGGTTTTTAGTAAACGAATCAGAGCCTGTGGGAATTTACAAAACGCACCTACGCGCGTGAGTGCGTAATAGTACATTGTTACACTAGGGGTGAAAGTTACTTATTTCGTCCCGAGAAGGAGTTGGCGGCCGAGCGTAGCGAGGTCGCTAATTCGAGGGACTAAATAAGTAACTTTAACCCCGAGGTAAGCATTGTGTTTTTCATTACGAATACAAGAAGATAGACCTAGTTTTTTTTTAATAATTTGACAGCTGTCAGTTGAAAGTAAAACTCCCTAGGGATGAAAAGTGTGATACTTTTCAGCCCGCTCCTCAGGCAACTTCAGACCTACTTTCAGAGTATCAGTAATAAAAAAAACCTTTTCATCTTCTCTTTCAGAGAAAATATATTATAGTTGTAAAAAAAAAAAACACATAAATATATTCTTCTTCTTCCTGCCCTTATCCCATATTACTTGGTGTCGGCGCAACACGTTTTTTCTTCCATTCTGTCCTGTCACCCGTCAAACTATCTAACTCCCTTTTCTTTCATGTCACTCCTCAAACGTAAATATACTATGCTTGCAAAAAAGACTTTACTTATCAGAAGAAGCAAATTACAAAACTCGAAATAAGACCATCATTTGAACAAATATCTCCTTTTTAGGCTGTAAATTGTCTTAGATATGAGCGGAGGCACTAGACAAACTCGCACAGAACGTAATATGGGTTTAGGGGCTTATAACTACTTACATAAATCCTTGGAATGTCCAATTTCACGAAAGCAATAGGAAATTTTCCAGACTATTCTAAAATATTGTTTTTGTATGGAGGGAATGTAGCTGTATTTTTCTTAGACATTTATTATAAAGTTAATATAAATATTTCTGCTTGTCAAAATATTTACCTCTGTCTGAATTTTGTGATGAACGTTTCAATATGTCTTAGCTACTCTTTTATCTTGGAAATGTTTTACATATTAAAAGATAAAGAAAAAGAAAGAAAGAGTGACCTTCTTTTTTGTGGGGAAATCCTTAAAAGCCATCAGTGTTCATAGGTTTAAAGAATTTATTCTCATAAGAACAATTACAGTTCACTCAAAATGAGATACAAATAGCTTATAAGTATTGTAATATTCACATCTGGTGTGTTGGTGACGTCATAGGTTCATTCAGTTGCTTTTTGTGTTCCAATGCCACGGTAACTCTTTTAAACCAATTTGAAGTCACCGCGACCTCTCGGTTTTTTTCGGTGGGTAAAAATCATCCAATTGTCATCCCCCGCCCTTGGGTGGACCGGGAGATAGTGTCAGACTCTTACTGACTAAAAAACCCCCGCCCTGTTCTTTCATACCGGGGCCGCGCCTCCTTTTCGGAAACATACTCTAGCCTCAGTAGGCTTCGTCCCAGCTGGGCCCTTACAGACCGCGACCTCTAGGTACGTTTTGGTGTTTCTTCTGTTTTGAACCGATTAAAAACAAAATCACTAATATAAAAAAAAAAATTTTAATGTTGAAAGCTTTGATTTTTAAAGAACAAAAAACATTAAAAAAAAATAACCGAATTCACTAAAAAAATTAATTGAATTTGAGGAGTTCCCTCGATTTCGCCAAGATTCCATAATCAGATCCCAACTTGGTGCCTATGGGACCATTTGGGAAGTATACCCTTTCAAACAAAAAAATATTTTTTCAAATCGGTTGGCAAGCGACGAAGTTATGCACGAACAAACATAAAAAAAACATCCGAGTTGAGAACCTCCTCCTTTTTAGAAGTCGGTTAAAAAGAAATATGAGAAATATCAACTTCCGAAATTAAACTTATTGTGATCGTTTTCTATTAGTGATTTTGTTTCGTAGTGAATTCGGTTATTTTTCTTTTTTTGTATTTTTTCTTTATTAATATGGATTTTATTATATTCTAGACGTGATTTGTTCCTGTGTGTACCATAAGCTCTAAACGCTATCCATTTGGCGACCTAAACTATACTGTTTAAGGGATGGAACTTTACAGGATATAATTATAGCTCCTTACCTCTTTATCCTGATCTTATGACAACCCCCGCTCTTGGGTGGAGCGAGAGATAGTGTCAGACTCTTACTGACTAAAACCCACCCCGTTCCTTCTAGCCTTCATACCGGTGCACGAGCTTCCTTTCGGATAACCCTGGCCCCAGTAGGCTTCGACCCAGTTGGGCCCCTCCTGCTGCTGATAACTCCTTGAGGCGATCCTGATATACCTCATATTTTAATACGTAAGTCAAAGTCAAAGTCAAAGTCAAAGTCAAAATATTTTATTTCACATAGGCCTACATGGGCACTTATAAAACGTCAGAAGCTAGTGCACGGTTCCAAATTGGTCGTTTCCTATGGAGAAGAACCGGCAAGAAACTCCATGGTTACTCTTTTTAAAAAAAGTGGTAGGTGTTACAATATGATAGAGAGCCCTGATCATTGGTAATTTCCTAAAAAAGATTCCAAAATCTCGCCATCAATTTATAAACTTAATAAAAGGTATTTTCTTACAAAATTAACACCATAAAACATACCTATAAACGCGATCACTAAACACCACTGAAGCGACTAAAAGGCTGCAAAACAATGGTCCTTTCAAAAAACTGTTACCAACGAGATAATAACTGCAAGCGATAATAGACTCTCTTCCCATTAAGTTAAAGTGGACATATGAAAATTAGATGATCTAAATTATTTTTGTAATGAATAAGCAAATAAAACCACGGGAGCGGACGGCAAACACGTTGATAATTTTAATCTACCCACCTTCACAAAGGGGTTGTTTACTGGGAACGGTAAAAGGGATGCCAGTTCAAATTAAGGGCTCTTTTATTTTGGTGTTAGGTGCTGGACTTGGTGGAGTGATTCAAGATATTTTATACTCGGTTTCCAAGTGAAGTTAAAGAGTAAGATTGTTGTTGGTAAGAATGATCGGATCGTCAAAAACAGTTGTCAAAAGTTCTGTGGTTGTTACACTTTAGAAATTATTAAAATCACAATTAAAATTTGGCTGCTGCGGTCTTCCTGTTTGATTATAATTTAGACCTTTCCTGCCAATTAAACCAATCGTGGGTTAGATACAGAAAAAAAAAATTATAATAAATGATGGGTTAAGAGAGAGAGGGCCAACCTAACCTACCTTGGTTAGGGGATAAAAAAGATGGATTGGGTCATATGTGAGATGCCACGAAAGAGAAGAGAGTGTATGAATATATGGTAAAAGGGCAAACCTCAGGAATTGCACTATTAATTTTTTAACTTTTGAAACTCTTTTAATTTACATGATTTAGCATGATATACACCGATAAATTTTGATCGTTTTAATCCCGTGGAGAGTCGATCTCAAATAAAACGGGCTAAGGGCAGGAAGATGATGATGATGAGAGTCGATTCGGTACATGGAACACTATCGATTTGTAATGCTAAAATTAAAAAAATAAAGTACCTCTTTTTAAAACTCGTATTAATTTACGCATGTAGGTACGAAATTAATTTCTTTAAGAAAACGTCAGCTGAGCGAGTCCAATGACCTGTAGGTAGTAGTCGGCGTTACATACATACCGACATTTCGTCACAGACGATCTGTTGTAAGTACATTACGTTGTTGAAACCTCCACGGTCCGGACTAAGCGTTTCGCTTCGTCATTTATACCGCGTACATCGAAGGACTGGAATAATTTGCCTGCTGCGGTCTTCCCGTCCGATTACAATCTGAGCGTCTTCAAGGCTAGAGTGAATAGGCTCTTAATAAACTAGTGCGCCTCACCATCAACGATTGCATCACCGCTTACCATCAGGTGGGATTGCAGTCAAGTACTAGTTTATATCAGATAAAAAAAAAACATATTTTTTTATTTGTCAAATCGCTATAGCGTCTCTTCTCACAGTGTTCTGTCCCGAATGCGCGATTTTATTCGGTACAACGGTAGTCAGAGCTCAACACGTCAGTAATTACCTTGATTAGTGGCCCATGAGCACAATGTTAATATTTTCCGGCAACGATTTAAGGGTTTAATTACAACAAAATTGTTTTCCATCTTGTATTGTATACGATAAGGTGTTACATATAATTTTCTGAAAATATTTTGGATTGGAAGGAAGAAAATTTAACATAGGTACATACAATTACGAGCAATAGATGAGCACGATCATATATTCTGTGTCTGGGTGTAATTTAACTATATGTACATATGTATTTAGAAATATATAAGTATGTTTATCAGTTGTCTAATACTCACAAGCACAAGCTCTGCTTAGTGTGGGACTAGATGGCGTTATGAGAAAGTTGTGGAATTATAATCTATACTTATAATAAATCTGTAGAGAGGTCAATTCTGTACATGAAATATATTTCCAGAATAACTATCAGGGGGTGATTAGTGATCGATACTGATGCCAAAAATGCAAACAGTAAAATTTTTGTCTGTCTGTCTGTCTGTCTGTCTGTCTGTCTGTATGTTCTTTATAGAAACAAAAACTACTCGATGGATTTTAACGAAACTTGGTACAATTATTCTTCATACTCCTAGGCAGGTTATAGTATACTTTTTATCACGCTACGATCAATAGGAGCAGAGCAGTGAAGGGAAATGTTGGGGAAACGGGAGAAATTACTCCATTTTTTAAGCTTCCGTCGCGTTTACAGCCTTAATGGTTAAAGCTACACAGAAATCATGTATGACGGAAATGTTCTCCTTAAAATTACATAAAAATATCCCATGACAGCATATGTCTACCTTTTATGGTTGACTCACAATAACACGTGTAACTCCCGATAGCTTAGCAGTTCGGAGCTTTCTGTTTATTTTTGTATACTCTTACGTTTATAACACTCTCACTCATCCCTAATTAAAAAAAAATAACATTATTATCTATTCAATAAAAAAATAATCATAGAAATCGGTATAGAAACACCAAAGTTATACATGAAATACGCTAATGAGCCATCGCGCGTGAATATTGAATCATGCTATAAGGCAAGGCTCGGATACCGGTTAAATTTTCAAACCGTTATTATGTACTTGACGCAAAACCTTTTACATTAGGTTTCGTTCGCAAATACCGGTTTTTTCAAACCGATATTTGGAAGAGTATTTGTATAAAGGTTTTTTCGGATTAAACGGTTTAGAGCTATAAAAACCGGTTAATACGGACGCACAATAAAAAAACGACGCGTGCAGTTCAGATTTTATTCAGTAGTAAGTTTACCGGCATGGCGTTCGCCAAATAAACCGGTTAATTTAGGTTAAAATAAAGTTCTTAAAACGTTTACGTTCTTAAGAAAAGTTCGGAGGAAAACCGAAATAAACCGGTGTTACCCGGTATTTTTTAAACCGGTTCCGAGCCTTGCTATAAGGATTATTTTTGTGTAACGGTCGCCGCGCTCGACGCGGCTCGCGGCGGCAATATTTGACTGTTGATGCGAATAGACGTTCAGAGTGTTCGACCTTATTGATAGACAAAAATGTGATTTAAATTTTTTTTGTCTGTCTGTCTGTTTGTTCAGGCATCATAAACTACTGGTCCGATTACGATGAAACTTGGTATAATTATTCTTTAATATTCTGGGCACCACACTGGATACTTTTTATCCCGGAAAAGCATATACAATAAAAACAAACTTAATTTTGCGGTTCGATCCCTAGACCCGATTACTGTACCAACCGCAAATAATAAGTTGGTCGTAGGTTACGTCACCCGCTGTAGAGTTCACTAAGGGGCGCTGCACATGGCTAAGATACCTACTATAATATTTGGGTAAATAATATGTAGTTTCCGTTTTCTAAACGTTTCGTAAATGGCGTTGGCGTCGAGTTAAATCACGCTATGGGAACACTTTTTGGGAATAAAGAAAGGAGCGCGTTTTCCTATAACCCATTTATTAATTACATCGAACACGGAGACATTGGCACCATGTCTAAGGTGTGTGCACACTGTCACGCGCGTAAGTGGAAGGGAGAGATCTGGAACGTCTCGAATCGTCTCACGCATCACGTTGTTTTCCAGTCCCCGGGCTCTTAGAGTTCGACATCAGACGTTTCAGATCTTTGATTTTGACGACCCCGTTGTCGCTGGCATAAGCAACAGGATCCGCGTACGAAGTCGCTGGCAGAAGCTAGTTATTAATAAGATAGTTTCCGTATTTTTTTTATCCATCTTAACTTTTGCCATTCATGAAATATGTGTACGAAAATTAATACAAAATTACCTATTTCACGGTTAATTAATTAACAACCACCTATCGTCCTCTTTTTTCTTGAATAGCGGAAGTTAAGAAAAATAAGATCGTGAGGTTCTAAATGACTAAGTAATATCAGTCCAATGATTCAATTTTCAAGGTCAAGTAAGGTAAAGGTACGTACAAAGACTTCCGTGTCCCGGAAAGCACGTTAAGGCCATCGACTTAATGATAACAGTGATAACGATCTCCGAATGGCGGTCGGTACCGGCGTACCAGCTGTCATTTGGAGATCTTTGACAGTCGGGTAGTCAGAAGCCATAAGGCTGGGTTTAGAGTCACGCTGATAGCTCAGCGCGTAGGTTGTCAGCGCTGAGGTTCAGCGCTAGACCTTTCAGTATCGTGCTGATCACTGTGGAGTACAGACGCACAAATAAGTCCTGCTTTGTATTGACTGACTGCTCATGCTGATGGTGTCCGCTCAGCTCGACACTAGAATGCCGACTGAAGACAGAGGCGCGTGTGCGTTGGTCAGCGCTGACCAATGCACGCGCTGATAATTAAAAAAACTTCCTAGTAGTTCATTTGTTTGCGGGCGTCAGCGCCGACGGTCAGCGTGACTCTAAAACCAGCCTTAGTCTTACCAAGTAGTATTGCGTCATACAGTAACTGGGTTCGTTGTATCGGGACAGGTGAAACTAAATAAAACCTTGTAAAAATGTAATCAACTCGGTTTCCAATTATGACGATTTTTTGCGATACTGAGTGATTTGATAAAACGTAGTATATTATTTTGCCGGTATATACCTATCTTGGTGATATAATATGTTTCTGCAAATAAAATTTCTTATTTTTATTCTTTGATCAACAATATCCTTAGCGTTGTTCTTTGAATGTATTGTACTTTTAATGTATTGTTAAAATTGTATTGAATTGGCAGAGTTTAATTATACACCAATATTTATAAAAGTCAAATGCCACGACCTGAATCTGATATAAGCGTGGGCATCAGCTAGTGGTGTTATTTGGAGAGTGGGCTGCGAATACCTTTGTAGCTAAAAATATATTATAAAATATCGTCTGATCGGCTTTATCGGAAACCAGGTTGGACAATTTTATTGTGCTTTGATCTTTGATCTTTTTGGCTTAGGTTAATTATTTTAAGCAAAATTGTTTGTTTATTTTGATCAACATAGTCCCAAGATAAGCAGTTTAAAAATAAACTTCGAGCTTTTCTTGTAGATAAGGCTTATTATTCGGTTAAAGAGTACTTCAATAACAAAGTATTTGGTTTGGAATTTATATAGTTTGACTTTTAATTTGTAATAATCATGATAATATTTTTATTCTTTATTTTGATTGACTTTTATGAATGTATTATTATTATTTTAATGACATGGACATAATATCATATGACATTTTTATTATACATTTGCATGCAAAACAAGCTGAATATGGTGAAACTGTACCTGTGCTTACATCTTTGTAAACCCATATTATGCAAATAAAATGATTGATTGATTGATTGCAGAGCTAGTGAGTGCTAGACAACTGATAAACATACTTATATATTTCTAAATACATACATATAGGTGTATAGATAAATTACACCCCGTCACAGACCAAATGATTAAGCTCATCACACACAGCAGTTAGGGCCACTAAATACTAGACCAACAGGCCAGTCCAGCTAATTAGATACCAAATCTATTAATTTAGGCGGCATAATCTTACATTGCCTATAATATTTTTTTCTACAATCCATCTAGTGTCTGCAAGACACTAGATGGATTGTATGAGGAGTGATATGAAAGAAAAGGGAGTTAGTGATAGTTTGATGGGTGACAGGACAGAATGGAAAAAAAAAACGTGATGCGCTGGCCTCAAGTAGGTACTATCAGAAGCAGTAATGCTAGCAAAGGAGGAGGCCGACCTCATCAGGCAACGGCGCTCTCGCCGACGCCGGGATTCCGATCCCGATTTCCAGCCACTGTAAGCGCGGGCTTGCGGACGTCGAGCAATGGGTAGCTCGCTGTCCGACCGTCCGGTAACTGTCCGAACCGAGCCCAAGTCGTCGACGGCGCGGTTCTTTGCTGTAAAAAAACCCAGTTGTGGGTTAAGCTCGCCAATGTACATCAACTGTACTTTTTTTCTTTAACTGTTTGTATATTGTTTGTGTACGGATACCGTGTAATTTAGTTCCTATACTACAATGTAGTTCATTATACAATAATCCAAAATTAAATATCGGTCAAATACAGAAGTACATAAATACTAAGAAAGTACAAACCGTAATCTTAAATCTCAAGTAAATTTCGAAATCTTCCCATCCAAAGTAGAAAGACCGGGATGACGTATCAGAGGTCGCGCGCAACAAAATAGTTAATTACTTGCATTTCAACATGACTCGGGGCTGTGATGGCGCGCAAGTCACCGCGAAAATTACTTTTTGGCTGACGTCATTATGCTGTCCTCTTTCCCTCTCCCCTCTTTGGCTGTTGATAGCAGCGAACGTGGACAGAGGAGGATATAACAGAAGGTTCGGTAATTAGGTTAAAGGCAGCCCATAGCTTAATTGGGCTTGCGAACGGCGAGCAATGGGTAGCTCGCCGTCTAACCGAGCGGTAAAGGACAGCGTGTAGTGTTCCACGCGTGCCTCAATGAGTTGTCAGCAAACCGTAGGGGCACAGTAGGGTCGAAGCCTACTGGGGCCAAGGATCTGTCTCTGAAAGGAAGATTTGGCTCCGGTATGAGAGGCGAGCGAGAAGGAGCGGCAGACCGTCGCCTCCTTCTGCGAAGCAGTAATGCTAGCAAAAGGAGAAGGTCGACTGCGTCAGGCCACGGCGCTCTCGCCACCGCTGGGATTCCCCGATTTCCAGCCTCCGTAAGCGTGGGCTTGCGGACGGCGAGCAATAAGTAGCTCACTGTCCGGACCGAGCCCAAGTCGTCGACGGCGTCCACTGTTCCCGCGCGCCTCAAGAATTTGTCAGCAACAGTAGGGCCAAAAACCTTTCTGTGTTTCCTTCCTTCAATTGCCCTTTGTTTTCTAGGACTGCCATCACTAATAATAAATATTAATAAATAATATTCCACAACTATCACATAACACCGCAAGTACTAGACAACTGATAAACATACATAGACAGAAAAAAGCATGCAGCTACCACGAACATTTTTTTAAGGTGCAAGTTAAATCAGCCAATTACTTCTCTCACTCTTACCCGTCTTGTCTTCCTCTCTTTCTTTTCTCTTTTCTTCTATATATTAATAAATACATACAAATTATAGACAAACCACACCCAGAAACAGAATAAATGATCACGCTCATAACACAAACATTTGTCCTGGGAATCGAACCCACAACCTTCAGCATAGCAGTCAGGGTCACTAACCAGTATATCAACAGGCCAGTCAAATGAACTATTTCAGTGTTGTTCGACACAGAGTGAGCTTACTGCAAACTTGCCTATTCATTGCGCTATTTACGGAAAACTGTAATTTATCATTGAAATTAAAAGCCGCATTGTTTGAGCCATAATAAAGGCGAATTTAGAATGATCTATTGAGTCCCAACTAATTATTATTCATTTATTTCGCTTTGTAGTTATATTCTCTCGACTTACGCAATGAAATTTTCTTTGTAAGAATGTTATTTTGTCAAACTAATTATGACTTTATTTGAGAGAAAAAAATGCGACCGCTTTTCGTTTACAGTGATTGTTCACCGGCTCGGAAAGATATATAAATATCGATATTTTGGTTATTTGCGTATTTTACTTTTTTTTTGTTTATTAATTTAACAAACTACGGAGCAAACTTAAATATAACTACAAGGTGTAACGTTAAATGCGCAAAACCTGAAATTAGTTTGATCAGAATAACGAGCAGAACCAAGTAAACCACGTTTACATTCGTAGGTTACATTTTTCAAAAAAAACTTCATTAAAAACTTCGGCCTGTATATTTATGAATAGATCAAGCCATCACGTGCGCAAACCCACTAAAATGGGTAAACAAACACAAATAGTTATAATCAAATCAAATTTTCTCATATACGGGATAGTAAAAGTTCTTATTTCAATGCAGATATGAATTTTAAACAAACTAAAACTGCTCATAAAATCTTTAATTTCTTTTTAATGTTTTTTTTTCTCACATAATTAGGTCAATCGAATTAAAAATCAATTGGGGTGTCTGAGGTTTTGCGCATTTAATAATTTTTTTGTATTATGCGAAACCTAAAACACCTGTGTAGTATATTTTTGTAAAGAATCTGTGTAAATTGTGCACTGGATCCTGGGTAGGATCTTTCACTATCACTCAATAATAATAATAAATAATAATTATTATTTATTTTTAATTATTTATTTATTTATCAATTATTTACCTATTACTTATTTTGAATAATGTTTGTCCTGTATTTTTCTTTTTTTATGTGGTGTACAATAAAGAATATAATAAATAAATAATAATAATATTCCACAACTATCACACAACGTCACCTAGTCCCAAGCTAAGCAGAGCTTGTGTTATGGGTACTAGACAACTGATAAACATACTTATATATTTCTAAACACATACATACTACTCTGTCAAGAAAGTACCGGGAAAAGATCAATAATACACAAAATGTCTGTTATTCATCCAAATTTATTTTATCACCTTCAAAGTATGCTCCTTTAGAAACGACACACTTGCGCCAACGAATAATCCATTCATCAAAACATTTTTTAAACGCTGCTTCCTGAATTGAGTTCAGTTCTCGCCGCGAATTCTCCTTTATGTCTTCTATCGATTGAAAACGGGTGCCACGAAGTGGTAATTTGAGTTTAGGAAAAAGAAAAAAGTCAGCAGGAGCCATATCTGGTGAATATGGTGGTTGCTGGATGGTATTTGTTGAGTGTTTGGTCAAAAATTCGTTCACAATGATAGCCTTGTGCGAAGGCGCATTGTCGTGGTGCAAAATCCAAGAATTTTCTTTCCACAAATCTGGCCTTTTTCGTCAAATTTGCTCTCTTAAACGCCGCATAACGCTCAAATAATATTCTTTATTTACCGTTAGACCTTCCGGTAAGAATTCAGAGTGCACAACACCGCGATAGTCAAAGAAAACAGTCAACATGACTTTGACTTTTGATCGACTTTGGCGTGGTTTTTTAGGTTTCGGATCAGTTGGAAGGCGCCACTCCGAAGCTTGTTGACTAGTTTGCATGTCAAACTCGTAAACCCACGTCTCGTCACCAGTAACAATGCGTTTCATGAATGTTGGGTCCGAACTGACTCGTTCTAGCATGTCCTCAGCGACTTTCATACGATTGAGTTTTTGGAGAAAATTCAGATCTTTTGGGACTAGTCGAGCAGCAACATGTTTCATACCCAAATGATTAGTTAAAATGGTACGGATCGACTCGTGAGATACAGAAAGTTCGGCGGCTATCTCTCTCAGAGTTGAATGGGGATTTTCAGTCACTATTTCCTTCACTTTTGCGATGTTAACTTCAGTTGCAGACGTTGACGGCCTACCAGAGCGAGGCAAATCTTCCATCACATCTCGACCGCTTTTAAACGCTTTGAACCACTCATAAGCACGAGTTTTTGATAAAGTCGATTCACCGTAAGCCTTCTGTAACATTTTCAGTGACTCCGAACACGAAATTTCATTGGCGATGCAAAATTTAAGACAAACTCTTTGTTCAATATTTTTGTCCATTATGAAATTCGCAATACACACTATATATGATATTACTACAACCAGCACTGTATTTCATATAAACAACAGATGCAACTCAAACTTCGCGCCAAAATGGAAAACAGTTGTGCCAATCTAACAACTACAAAAAAAACAAAAATTTGAATTTGGAACCATAAACAAATCATCCATTCCCGATACTTTTTTGACTGAATGTATTATAGATAAACTAAAACTCAATGGTTTGCTGGAAGAAAACTTAACTTTGAGTTAGGCTCGTCTATGTACATGAACTCTGATATTCACATATTTTGTTATATTCTACATCACAAGGTTATAAGCCAGTTATGGTACCTGGTTGACAACATAAATACATGATCGCCAGGCCACCCGGGCGACTGAGGAGTGGTTTTGCTTCTGCACCCAGCTGTGCGCTGGCAACTAATGCCCGCTATGACCTGCCGTGACCTCTTTTGTACTTAGTTTCGGTGGTGTCCTACTTGTGACCTTTTTTAAATATTTTTGGAAAAATAAATATATCGTCATCATCTTCCTGCCCTTGTCCCATTTTATTTGGGGTCGGCGCAACACGTTTTTTTCTTCCATTCTGGCCTGTCACTCGTCACGCTATCACTAACTTCCTTTTCTTTCATATCACTTCTCACACAATCCATCCATCTTTTCTTTAGCCTCCCTCTCCCCCTCCATCCATCCACATGTAAACTCATAACTTTTTTAGCAACATGCGTTTCGTCCCTCCTTTTCACATGACCATACCAAAACTGTGAAACCTGAATATAGTTTGTACAGAATCAGTAACTGAATAGATTCTCGTAATTTTTATACCATGATAATTATATGTCATCTTCTATAATATAAAAAAAAATTATCGCTAAATGTGTTGCTAAGCGCAAATCTCGAGAACAGCTGAACCGATTCCACTAATTCTTTTATTGTTGTGTTTGTTATTATGAGGAGAGTTCTTCCTCCACTACAATAAGCTACATATTTTTTTTATTAAAAAAAAAATCACTTTAATTTTTATTTTCTAAGTTTTTCTCAAACGTCACACAAATGGTTTGGCTTTCACAAATGATCATAAACGTAACAAAATATGTACGTGTCGATAATATAGTTATGTAAAAGTATTGCTAGAAACAATTAAAAACCCTTACATACTAGTTAAACTTAAAACGTATGTATGACTTTTATCCAACGTAATAGTTGTTGATGCGACTTCACAGCTACCCTTACCCGATTTTAAAGTTATATAATGTGTGCACAAACTCGCGTTCTATTTAAGTTTAAAAAACTGTTATAAAACCATTTAATATATATTCCAATATGAATATACCTCGTACGCCTTCTAAAGGTCCAGGACCTTAGGGTCCTGAGATAAATAAATATAAAAAAATAATAATATAATAGTATAATAATATTCCACAACTATCACACAACGCCGTCTAGTCCCAAGCTAAGCAGAGCTTGTGTTATGGGTACTAGACAGCTGATAAACATACTTATATATTTCTAAATACATACATATTATAGATAAATTACACCCAGACACAGAACAAATGATCATGCTCATCACATAAACATTTGTATTGGGTGGGAATCAAACTCACGACCTCCGGCATAGCAGTCAGGGCCACTAACCACTAGACCAACAGGCCAGTCAAAATAAGGCTGATACTTAGATAAAAAACGTTATTGTACCATTTATATGACATCATTTTGATACTTGGGATGTATCTATCGTTACAACATCTAAAAAAACCAGCACAGTACAATTTTGTGCATTGTTCTGGGTTTAATCTATCCACGAAGACTGGCCTAATATACTGTTGGACTGCGTCAAGCACACCAATCTTTATTACAAGACTCTATAAACAATTCGTTTTACAATAATAAAAATAAACCAGTGATTTCGACATTTCAATACAATCATTTCAAATCGTAAAAAAACTTGTTAACCAATTTAACAATTTACTTACGAATATTTTGCTCACCATGCGTTATACTGTACTGTTTTATAAATTCTGTTTGAATATCATATTGATCCAGTCGTTATCTACTGAAAAATCGGAAATGAGAAGAATTATTGGTGGTAGAGATGCTGACGAAAATAATTATCAATATATCGTAAGACAGCAATTTCAAGTTATAACTTCTGAAGTTGGTAAAATAATAGTTCTCAAACAGGTGCATTCGTGTACTGCTGCTGTATTGACTCCTACCTGGTCAATAACAGCAGCACACTGTTTCATCGTTGAGAATTTTTTTATGAATGCAAGTAAAGAATCATTAAGAACCATAATATTATACGGTTCAGGCAATGACACTACCACGAGCATAGTAAAGGATATCATCAAGCACCCTGCTTATAAACTAAGATTTTTTGACTTATTTAACGATGTAGCTTTATTGAGACATGAACCAATCAAATTGGACTATTATGCGCACTTGAGCGGATTGGATTTTGTAACTATAATTGGTCAAGAAGTCACATTATTTGGTTACGGCATAATGACTGCTAGCGTGAATGTTGGAAAAAATAAGACATCACTTGTAGCAGGTGATTCTTCTGCACTGGGGAAGCCTCTACAAATGTTGGACGCTTTAGTTGTGCATTGTGATGATGAGAACTTTGAACGTGTGAAACCAGGCATGTGCATAGCAAGACGATGTAGGAATCTGGCTAGTGTATGTCCAGGAGACTCAGGCGGACCGGTGCTTCACAAATCGGGCGTAGTTGCTGTCAACTCTGTTGGTACAGTGCAAGTTAGGACGTTCTGCAATCTTGAACCATACGAAAATTTCTATGACGCTGCAGGAGTTACGCCAACTAGCCCATTCATTGATTGGATAAGTGGTGTCATTAACAGTGAAGTACAAATAAGCAATGTCTGAAAACAAAAGATGGAAAAAACCGGTAGAAATAAATGTGTACATGCAGCAGGCGCAATAATTACTTCAAGGGCGACTGGATTCCTGGGTAACGTGCATAGGCTAGGCAGATAAAAATATCGATTGATGGAAACATATTTCTTGCACATTATGTAATGAATATCGATATCACACATGGTTTAGGGTCATGGCCCTAGGGGCAGTGCCGGTCATCTCATCTTTGTCCGACCAGAAAATCTGGCTAATCACTACTAATAATTTAGTCTGGCAATAAATCGATTGAATATGTTTCATTGTTTTACTTATTGCATAAGAGTCTCTTTTTCTTTCTTTCTTTAGTTTCTATCTGTCTGTTTATTCGCAAACCTTTCTAAATCATGTAACTTATTTTGATGCAGTATCAATTAATAGAAAGAACAAAAACAACTTCATTGTACTAAATCTTATTTAATAACAATAAATATTGTGTTTACTCTATACAGCATTATTTTTAGTATATGTGAAACTGGAAACATATTATTATGTCTAGTATTTTTATATAAAGATATTTTTATATAAAGAATCAATGCACAAAATTTCATAACTTTATCATAAAAAATCATAAAGTTATAAGCTCGTTATGTTACCTGGTTATCCACACAAATACACGGTCATCGGGCCATCTGGGCGACGATAAAGTTGTTTTGACCTGCCGTGCCCAGTGTTGTACTTAGTGTCGGTGGTGTCCAACTTGTTTTTAAATATTTTTGGAAAAACATAATTGGTGTAAAAACTATTCTGAGTAAAGTATATTCAGGTTTTGCATAAACTAAAAATAATGTTTTATAATAACATGTTAGTTTGTAAGGTATGTATCTATCAGCCAAAATGTCTGTTAGTAAATTATTTTTTATGTGTTAGTATTGAAAATGCCGAATTTAGTATGAAGTAAGCTTGTACGCCAAGAAAGGACATCGGTTACTTTTTATTAGGCTTTGATTTCGTGTCTGCAATAATCGATAATCAAGCAAACGAAGTCGTGGGCAAACGTTAGTTTTATACTTTTAAAAGGACGCACTACAACTTCTAATTTTATACTATTTAACGATTTCATTATAGATGTTATGTCCATAACATCTATAATAATAAAGTGTAAACTAGTTGATGTGATTTACACATACTATAGCAAGGCATTTGATCGGATCGACCACGATTCTCTAATAAAGAAAGTAAGTCCATGGGGATCTGTGGCGACCTCTTAAGATGGTTTTCTTCTTACATTATTAACAGGTCATAGGCAGTAGTACTTAACAATTATATGTCTAGCTGGGTAAATGTGCCTAGTGGAGTACCTCAGGGTTCGTTGCTCGGTCATTTCTTGTTTGTTATCAATGTGAACAACATCGACCAGTCCCTACATTTTTCTAAAATGCTATGCTTTGCTGATGATATGAAAATCTTTCAACGGTCGAAGATAGACTATCATTTCAGGCTGATTTGCATCGGCTACAAGCTGCTGTTGGGCTTATAAACTTGATCTGAACCCGTCTAAGTGCTCCGATATCACTTACACTAGAAAACGTGCAGTCTTACCTAACTCTTACACTTTGGCGGGCCAGATCTATCCAAGGTGCAATACTATACGCGACTTAAGTAATTCTTATACATTTAGAATCTTAATAAAATTTGCAAGGCTTCTATAGTTTTGATTTTTTGACTTTTTTAATTTTTAGGCAAATTATGAAGTGTCAAAGTTCTTACAAAATAGGACATTTTCAGAGGTTTTTACTGGATTAGTTTTACACAAATTTAGAAATAGGTTTCTTTAGAAACCTAGATAATATCCACAAGATACTGTGCTGTACATGATGCACCTTAAGGTGGTGCATCATGACTCACATTTTCACTGTTTTTCATTCAATCGCTCGTAACTGATTATGACGTTATAACACATTTTTCATTAGATATTTTGGAAACACAGTAGGTATCTTGTGGATATTATCAAGGCTTCTATAGAAATCAATTTCTAAATTTGTGTAAAACTAATCCAGTAAAGACCTCTGAAGATCTCCTATTTTGTATGAACTTTGACACTTCATAATTTGCCAAAAAATTAAAAAAGTCAAAAAAGTAATCCTTGAGAGACCTTGCAAATTTTATTAAGATTCTAAATGACGACAACTTTTTCCAAAAACTTTTAAGGGTTTAAAAAAAACAGCTATTTCCTGGAGTAAGTTTTGTGAAATTTTCGAGTAAATTTCGGAATTACCGAATACTAACAGAGTTTCCAGGCGTTATCTCTCTTTTTTTGCGTTGCCTTTTTGTCGAACATTGCGTTTGATGGCATTAAATGAAGTAACAAGCGTTTAAACCATTTTCGATGTTTACGATAAGCGAGTGGAGAAGGACCCTCTTAAGCGTCTTTCTTGATACTAAATAAATTTTTGACGTACACATTGATGCAATTGTCAAAAAAGCTTCTAAGCTTGGCTTTATTATAGGTCTTTCTAAGTGTTTTACGGATGCTAAAACAGTAATAATATTGTAATGCACTTTTGTAAGAAGTTATCTGGAGTACGCGTCTCAGATATGGAATCCACGTTATCATAACGTGGAATCCACATTATCATATCGTGGATTCTATATCGCATTGAAAATATCCAGAGACGATTTATTGTTAAGACGTTAATTGTTTCCAGTAGTTATAAGTACTAACACTAGTTTTAAAGTTGTGTATACTAACAAACAAACAATGGACTTTGTCTGAAATACAAGTTTTTTATTTTATTTATTTTTATTATTTATTAAATATCTTTGCTTCAAAAGATTTCATATCAGTCAACTGATTATGTTGAACTCTGTAAGAAATATCATCTGTTACCATTGGTAGATCGTCGTAGAATCGCTGACTGTCTGTTTTTACTCAAAATCCTATTTATTGATAGTCCTGACCTTTAATCCAAGTTTTATTTGAATGTGCCAAATAAAACATTTAGTTTTAATCAAAAAATGAAAATGTGGAAAAACTCATGAAAAAAAAAATTCGAAGACAACGCCATCTCTTATTAAAATATCATTTTGTAATTAATTATGCTGGTTCTGGTAATGCCTATAGATGGCGTTATCCGTTCACAGCTTAGCTAAAAGGACTAATATACAGTATTAAGTTTGCCGGGTCAGCTAGTAATACATAATTATAGAATAAAGTAGACAAAATCATCACTATTCTCAAAACGTTAGAAACTCCTGCAGTTGGTTAGAACTGCTTTTACCCGGAGGACGAGTAGCGACATCTATGACGCCACATAAGAACTAAAATTTAAAATTCTGCATCGCGGTATTAGAGTTCTCCGCGTGATTAGAACATATACAACAGCCTGCAATCAATTATATCGCAGTTGCCAGGACCAGACATAAGTTCCGTCTGGTCAGAGAATCCTTCGTTTTCAACTAAAGCATTTTTTATTTTTTCTTCGATGGTGAAAGTCATCTTATGACACAACCCGCTCTTGGGTGGAGCGGGAGATAGTGTCAGACTTTTACTGACTAAAAACCCCATCCCGTTCCTTCTAGCCTTCATACCGGAGCACGAGCTCCCTTTCGGACAACTCTGGCCTCAGTAGGCTTCGACCCAGCTGGGCCCCTCCTGCTGCTGACAACTCCTTTAGGCGCGCGGGAACAGTGCGCGCCGTCGACGCCTTGGGCTCGGTCCATTACCGGACGGTCGGACAGCGAGCTACCCATGGCTCGCCGTCCGCGAGCACACGTCTACGGTGGCCGGAAATCGAGATCGGAATCCCGGCGGCGGCGCCGTACCCTGATGCGGTCGGCCTCCTCCTTTGCTAGCATTACTGCTTCGCAGAAGGAGGCGACCGCCTGCCATTCCTCCTCGCTTTGGACCATGGCCTCGACCAGGGCCCGGCGCGAGAGGTCTCCGCCGCCGATCGCCCCTACGAGGGCACGGCGATGCTCCGCCCAGGCAGGGCACACCTTGACTGTGTGCTCCACCGTGTCCTCCGGGCGTAACTAAAGCATTTGTGGTTTTACTCACGTTTAGAAGTTTTAAGGAAAAACTCGAAAATAAACACCTTGATTTTAAACTATTACGTGCAGATTGTTCTGGGTTTAATCTATCTACGATGACCGGCCTGATATTGTGCGTCAGGCGCACCAATCTTTACTACGAGACTATAAACAGTTCGTTTATCAATAATAAAAATCAGTCATTTCGACATTTCAATACAATAATTTCAAATCGTAAAATAACTCGTGAACAAATTTAACTATTTATTTTCAAATTGCTCACCATGCGTTATACTGAGCTGTTTTATAAATTCTGTTTGAATTTCCTATTGATCAAGTCGTTATCTAACGGAAAATTGGAAATGAGAAGAGTTATCGGTGGAAGAGATGCTGACGAAAATAGTTATCAATATATCGTAAGACAGCAATATCAAATTATTACTTCTGGCATGGATAGAATAAACGTTCTCAGTCAGGTTCATTCGTGCACAGCTGCTGTATTGACTCATACTTGGTCACTAACAGCAGCACACTGTTTCATCCTTGAGAGTACTTTTACCAATTCAGGAAACGTATCACTAAGAACCATAATATTATACGGTTCACACGATGCCACTACCGTGAGCATAGTAAAGGATATCATCAGGCACCCTGCTTACAAACTAAGATTTGTTGACTTATTTAATGATATAGCTCTAATGAGACATGAATCAATCAAATTGAACCACTATGCCCACTTGAGCGCATTGGATTTTATGACTATAACAGGTCAAGAAGTCATTTTAACTGGATATGGCGTAACGAATGCTAGCATGGATGTTGGAAACAGCAATAAGACAGTTGTAGCAAATGATACTACGTCACTGGGGAAGCCTCTACAAATATTGGACGCTTTAGTTGTGCAGTGTAATGTTGATATCATTACCCGTTTAAAACCAGGTATGTGTATAGCAAGACGATGTAGGAAGCTAGGTGGTATATGTCCAGGAGACTCAGGCGGACCAGTGCTTCACAACTCGGGCGTAGTTGCTGTCAACTCATTTGGTACGGTACAACTTCCAAAATTCTGCAAACTTGAAACATACGAAGTGTTCTATGACGCTGGAGGAGTTACGCCAACTAGCCCATACATTGATTGGATAAGTGGTATCGTTAACAATGAAGTACAAATAAGCAATATCTGAAAACAGAAGATGGAAAAAACGGGTAGAAAGAAATGTGTGAATGCAGCAGGCGCAATAATTACTTCAAGGGCGACTGGATTCCTGGGTGACGTGCATAGGCTATAGACCCAGATAAAAATATCCATTGATGGAAGCATGTTTCTTACCTTACACACTATCTAATGAATACCGATGACACACATGGTTTAGGGCCATGGCCCTAAAGGCAGTGTCGGTCATCTCATCTTTGTCCGACTAGAAGACCAGGCTAATTACTACTAATTTAGAATCGCAATAAATCGATTGAATATGTTTCCTTGTTTTACTTACGACACTGTAGAAAGAGCAATGACAACGACATTATACTAAAACTTATCTACTAACGATAAGTTGTGTTTTGACATTCACCAACCTGCGCTGGGGCCGCGTGGTTGATTATGGCCCATTCCCTCTTCTAGAGAGAAGGCCTGAGTCCCATCAGTGGGAACATTAAAAAGGCTGATGATGAATGTTGTATAATAATATGTTAGTCTGTAAGTTATGTGTTTATGAGCCAAGATGTCTGTTAATAAATAATTTGTTATCTGTTAAAATTTAAAATGCTTAATTTAGTAGCTTGTACGCAAAGAAAGGATTTTATCTGGCTTCAACTTCGCGCCTGCGATAACCGATAATCAAGATGTACATGTGGATGGGTGGAAATGACGAGGGATGCCAAAGAAAAGATGAATGGATTGTGTGAAGAGTAATATGAAAGAAAAGGAAATAAGTGATAGCACGACGAGTGACAGGGTAGAAATTAGCCAAATTAATAATCTACAATCTTTGACGCTAGTAGAAAACTAATCAAATGTACGGAAATGACACTATCTCAACAAAATTTGTGACCAAAATCACATCTTTATAAATTACAGAATGAAATTTTATCGTTTCTACAATGTTCATCGCTACATCCTGGATTTAATGGTCTACATTAGTGATGTAACAAACATTCGCATTCGCATTCGCAAATATTCGCTCATTTTTTGACATTCGCATTCGCATTCTCAAAAAACATGCGAATGTTTGGCAAATGTTTCTGACAACCAAAAAAGAAATAATATATATAAGTTTAGCCGGCTAATTATTTATAGAAGAAACTAACATTAGCCGGTCCTCAAAGATAAACCTAAGTTTAACCGGCTAATCTTAAGTTTCTGTTCACACCTATCTTAAGCCGTAACCGTAACATATACAACGTGTAACGTTGATTGCGCAAAACCTGAAAAAAGTTTGATCAGAATAACGAGCAGAATCAATTAAACCACTTTTTATATAGGTTACAGTTTTGAAAAAAATTTTCATTAAAAACATCGCCCTGTCTATTTATGAATATGTCAAGCAATCACGTGCGCAAACCCGCCGAAATAGGTAAAGAAACACAAATGGTTGTAGTCCAATCAAATTTTCTCATACACGGGATATAGATATAGGATAATAAAAGTTCTTATATCAATGCAGATATTAATTTTAAACAAACTAAAACTGCACATAAAAGCTTAACTTTTTTATGATTTTTGTTTCACTGTTTTAGGTCAATTAAATTAAAAATCATTTGGAGTGTCTGAGGTATTTGCGGATTTAACGATTAAAAAATAAAATAAAACTAAATTTATTACACACTAATGTCGGTATAATATTCGTTTAAAGACGGTTCTAACAATACTTCATTTGTCGAGTTCCGATAAGAAGTTTAGTAGCTATGAGGGAACAGATGACCTTACATACTGTCAAAATCATAACCCTCCTTTGATTTTGCCGTAGTCGGGTAAAAAGAAA
Source organism: Mythimna lalbum (assembly GCA_949319445.1). NCBI lineage: Eukaryota > Metazoa > Arthropoda > Insecta > Lepidoptera > Noctuidae > Mythimna > Mythimna lalbum. Next base: position 18,465,496 of record OX439360.1, read on the forward strand.
TAGGTCAATGTGCGGTTAGAAAATGCATGGCAAGCATACATTTTCTAGTTGAAACTCTTGAGCCGTAGGGTCCGAGTGCTCATGCTCTTTTTAAACAACGCCTTGTTGACACTTCGCGTGACCCAAAGGCTGGCTTTTACCTTGGTCAGAGATTAAGCATTGCCATACAACGTGGCAATGCCGCCAGTCTTTTGGGCACACTTCCAGTCGACAGCGACGCGAAGAATTATCTATATATATAAAAATGAAACCCGTTTTCCGTTGTCACGATATGGCATGAAAACGGCTTGACCGATTTGGCTGATTTTTTTTTGTTGCGATTGTTATTGTGAGGATAAGGTTCTTATGGAAAAAAAATAAAATTAGGGTAGTGTAGGGTAGAGTAGGGTAGAGTAGGGTAGAGTAGGGTAGAGTAGGGTAGAGTAGGGTAGAGTAGGGTAGAGTAGGGTAGAGTAGGGTAGAGTAGGGTAGAGTAGGGTAGAGTAGGGTAGATTAGGGTAGAGTAGGGTAGAGTAGGGTAGAGTAGGGTAGAGTAGGGTAGAGTAGGGTAGAGTAGGGTAGAGTAGGGTAGAGTAGGGTAGAGTAGGGTAGAGTAGGGTAGAGTAGGGTAGAGTAGGGTAGAGTAGGGTAGAGTAGGGTAGAGTAGGGTAGAGTAGGGTAGAGTAGGGTAGAGTAGGGTAGAGTAGGGTAGAGTAGGGTAGAGTAGGGAAGAGTAGGGTAGAGTAGGGTAGAGTAGGGTTGAGTTGGGTAGAGTAGGGTAGAGTAGGGTAGAGTTGGGTATAGTAGGGTGGAGTAGGGAAGAGCGGGAGCGAAGCCGCGCGGGCAAAGCTAGTATATATAAAAATGAAACCCGTTTTCCGTTGTCACGACATGGCTTGAAAACGGCTTGACCGATTTGGCTTATTTTTTTTTGTTGTGATTGTTATTGTGAGAGTAAGGTTCTTATGGAAAAAAAAAATTAGGGTAGAGTAGGGTAGAGTAGGGTAGAGTAGGGTAGAGTAGGGTAGAATAGGATGGAGTAGGGAAGAGCGGGAGCGAAGCCGCGCGGGCAAAAGCTAGTATATATATAGTTTTAATGGCATATTATATTCATCTGAGCTTAGCTTTACAAACTATCGCTCCAAAATTTTACTAGCAATAAACATATTGAAAATACACAGCAGTTTTAAAATACATGTAGTTAATAAATATTGTGCAACAAGTTCATAAAATATGAAATATTGGTTTCCTATAATTTTTTAGTATAGTTACGAAATATATAGTTTACGTTAAGCTGCTTCCAGTAATCAATCTAACCAGTGATGTGATGAACTCTAACTGTTTTATTCCAAAAAGCGGTCTTAAATGTCGTGTAACTCGTGTAGTACCTGAATTATGTATTTATTACTAGACTAGCTGCTCCCAGCGGCTTCGCCCGCGTGATAGCAGAAAATTATCCCAAGGGAACATATTTTCGGGATAAAAAGTATCCTATGTCCTATTCCAGGGCATGGTCTATCCGTGTACCAAGTTTCAATTTCGTGTACAAAATCGGTTTTGGCCATTTAGGCGTGAAGACGTAACAAATAAACAAACAAACTCACTTTCGCTTTTATAATATTAGTAAGGATTTAAAGAGCTATAAATAAAGAGCATTGGTGGCCAAATGGTAAAGGCCTTGACTTATGAGTTGTGTACTTTTGAAGCCCGTGTGTGGGGACAGTAACTAAAAAATGGAGTCGCACATCGCTGTCGACTGGAAATGTATCCAAAAGACTGGCAGCTCTCCGAGGTACATTTTCATACAACCGCTCTTATGTGATTATGATGTTATTACACATCTTTCTCCAGATATTTTGGATACACAGGTATCTTGTGAATATTATCTAGATTTCTATTGAAATCAAAACATATATTTGTGTAAATCTCATCCAGTAAAAAGCTCTGAAAATCTGCCATTTTGCGTGAACTATGGCCCTTCATAATGTGCTCTTAAATAAAAATAAAAAAATAAAATATTTATAGAACCTTGCTCAGTTAATCAAGATTCTGAATGTTTTTTTTTTTTACAAAATCATACCGAAACATGGTACCAATAAATAAATTGAATTTATCGAATGCCAACAGAGGTTTTAGTCGTGATCTCTTTTTTAGGGTTCCATACCCAAAAGGTAAAAACGGGACCCTATTACTAAGACTTCGCTGTCTGTTCGTCTGTCTGTCACCAGGCTGTATCTCAAGAACCGCGATAGCTAGTCAGTTTAAATTTTCACAAATTACGTATTTCTGTTGCCGCTATAAAAACAAATACTAAAAATAAAATAAAATAAATATTTAAGGGGCTCCCATACAAAAAACGCGATGGTACAAAACCCTTCGTGCGCGAGTCAAACTGACAGGATTATTGAACCAGTGTTGACTACATCAGATTTTATATTGCCCTAATAATAACCCAAGTCGTTTGACTTTTTTGACAAACTCTACCACAGAATACAGGAATCCCACATTCTTCTGTTCTGTCGACTCTACACACTTGCCTTATTCAGTAGTTCCGTGAAAACTGTTGCTGAAAATTCTTCCTAAACATTCCAACGCTACAAGTTTACTCATTAACTACCATAGCCCATGTACTTGCATTATACACTGGGCCAGAAAAATAATTGGTCACATAGAAAAACTGCGATATCTTGTATAGTTAATAGATCGGTAATGTTATTTTAACACGTAGAATTTGAATCAATTATCTGAATTAAGAATAATAATAATTTTAATTCAAAATTGAACTCCACTTAAATAATACAAATGAGGAAAAGAATATGTTTCCAGTTTTGTTTCAAACCAAGCCGTCTAGTGTTTTATTTAGTATTAGCTACAGCCAGCAGCTTTGCCCACGTGATAGTAGAAAATTGTAGCAAAGGCTACTCCCAGAATAAAAATATTTTTTGTGCTATTCCAGAAAGACCCGGCCTACCTATGTGCCAAATTTCAACCAAATCCAATCAGCCGTTTAAGCTTGAAGAAAAGCTTTGCTTTTGCCATTACAATTTTAGTGTAATTTTTAACAAAAATTATATACAAAACGTATATGTATTTTCTAATATTCGTTTGTCATTTATTTATTTATTAATTATTATTATTATTTATTTAATTATTTATTTATTATTCATGCAACACAAAGTACGTAGGCGGACTTAATGCCTTAGGCATGGTGGTGAAGTGATTCACCTAGGTGAAGAGACAATATGGTAGGCACATAAACAGTAAATTTTGTTTTTAAAACAAGAGTAAAAAGTATACAGATAGTTTTAAAACACAATATATACTACATATATATATATATATATTTATAAAGGAAAAAAGTTTTTGAGATGATTCTGCTATTGGTGTAAAAAATGATTCCGCAACTTCCGCTTAAATGCACACCGATTTACAACAAACACACTAATGTTTCACCAAGTCATCTTATTTATTCAAAAAACTATCTCTCTTTTATTAGCGACCCGGATTTTTGTAGCCCAGTGTACACACAGAAGCAAAATGCTAATGCTTCGCAAACACGTACCCCTTTCACACATTTGCTAACGTTTTAGAATAATTAATTGCAGCCATCTTTATTTACAAACACAATGGCGGTTTAATTAAAAAAAGATTGGGATTGAAGGATCATTTATTTTTTAACCTTTTGAACGCGACGGGTCCTAGAAGGCAAATGGCAACTGAAGGGTCATAGGTGTATATGTACGTATTCAGTAAGACTTGCAGACGGTGATCAATGGGTAGCTCGCCGACCAACGGTCCGGTAACCATCCAGACCAAGTCTAAGTCGTCAATGGAGCGTTATGTTCCACGCGCGCCTCTAGGAGTTGTCAGCAACCGTAGAGGCCTAGCAGAGTCGAAACCTACTGGGGCCATGGGTGATGTGAAAGAGATCCTCAGGGCCTTGGAACAATGGCAGAGAATGAACATGAGTGGGTTTTTAGTCAGTAAAAGTCTGACACTATCACTGGCGAGGGATATCATTGGATGATTTACCCCACTAAAAAAAAGTACCTATAAAATACTCTGGGAATCCGATGGATACGGGAAGCACAGGATCGATAATTGAGGCAACACTTGGGGGAGGCTTATGTGCAACAATGGACGTCTGTCGGCTGAAATGACGATAAAATACTCTGTGACTGCAACCGACTCTTAAACGAAAATAGCTATCATTCGTTTTCATGACGTCATAAAAAAAGTTCAATAGTAAAAAAACCAAAACCAGTTCAACTTGAACTTAATTTCGGTTCGCCGTAAGTCCAGCAGCTCAGTACAAAAGCCAGGAATCGGGTCAAGTAGTGCTTAATATTTTATTCCTTTCCTACTGCTTACAACTAGTTGCATACTTCATTACAATGGACGTTGTTTAGCAGCGAATGCTAGTGCCTTTTATATTACCCCATCATTTATTTATATTAGTGTTTTGTGTTGCATTTGGGTTCTGTACATTAAAAGGAAAAACACGGAACCCTTATAAGATCACTTGTTGTCTGTCTATCTGTCTGTCTGTTATCTCGGAAACGCGTAAAGGTGTCAAATTGATATCCTTACTAATATTATAAAAGCGAAAGTGAGTTTGTTACGTCTTCACGCCTCAATGGCAAAACCGATTTTGATGAAACTTGGTACACAGATAGACCATGCCCTAGAATAGGACATAGGATACTTTTTACCCCGGAAGTATATTCCCTTGGTATAATTTTCTGCTATCACGCGGGCGAAGCCGCTGTGAGCAGCTAGTTAAAACCATATACTCAAGTCTGCGGTGCCTTCAAGCTGTGAAAAAATTAAACTTCTGAGTTTGCAAAAAAAAAAGATATGACCGTTTGTGTCGCAAAAAACGTACATTTCGACACTCCCAAAGGAATCAAAGTTCATAGGGTACTTCCAGATGACCCAAAATCTTGAAATTTAGCATAAAACAAGGTCTTATAGTATAGATATATATAGTATAGATATAGGAATAAATCTGAAAATAGACAATTTGTTTTGTTGTCCCAACTACTACCACAAAATATATAGGTACAGAAGTCAATCTACATACAAGGCGCGCTCGAGCAACGCACACATAGACACCGCTCATGAACACGATATCTCGGTAGTGTCTCGGCCCACTCGTCGAACAGTTCCGGCTTAAAAGCTCATTAGTGTGCGACCACCGAAGTATAAAAAGTGAAGTTCATACATGAGATTGTCTTCAGTACCTATCTATTTTGTGCTACTACCCATCTCCAAACTATTCATCTATTCAAGCCTCCACAAAAAAAATCTCCTTTTCTTTTTAATAAAGACGCCATTTTTATATCACAGCAAAAGCTAGCTTCAATGATGGCCGCTGGAGCCCGTGTATCGCTGAGCAACGCTCAAATGATCATTTGAAAGGACCCTTCCGTCTCATTAGGTTTCAGCAGGCTTCATTCAGGGTATCGTTGACGGCTGTGAGATGAGGGCAAGGGTACTCAAAGTTTGAACATTGAAAGAGTACGTTTTGTTTGATTTAAAAGTTGTTGTATGGGTTCTGGGCATTTTTTTGGGGTGGAATATCATCTAATGAGTTTTCCTGCTCTAAGGTGGAGCAAGAGCGTGTGTCAGACATTTACTGACTAAACCCCACCTTTGTCTCAGCGGCTGGGGTGCATGAGGTTGTCCGTTTCCTCACCACCTTCGATCGCTTCCACGTGGACCCGGTTGTGCTCTGCTCGCGTGAAATGATTTAATATACAAGGTCATCTCTGCTAATTCCGATATTGACTTGTTTGGCGGCACCATAACTGAGTTGAAGAAATCATTATTTGCACATGGTTGATTTGTAGTCAGCTCCCTTAGTCAACTTAAAAATAGTCACTACATTAAGGTTAATTTATTATTTTAATTTAATTCTAATTTATCAATTGATTGTAATACAATTTAAATTTAATTAATAATCTTAAAAATCCATATATTTTGTTTGATTATTCGGGTATTTCCAGAACTTTATCAAATCTTATGTAATTTAAATCCAATATTAAATCATATTTATAACTATATTTTTTTTTTAAATATCGTTACATTGTATAAGCTGTGGACGCCTTTAATTGACATATTTACACAGAATTTAATGTCTATAAAATTACTTTTATGTATAAGAATTTGTTAATATGTCGTTGGTGTTCCTCATAATAATAAATAAATAAATATTATTATTATTAAAAAGCCTTTTACACAAATGATTATGACCTCTAAACCTTTCATGATAAGAAACAAAATTAGCAGCACCAATTTTCCACTAATACTTGTAAGTATTTCACTTAAAACACTTTACTCATTTGTATTCGCTCACCTTACTTTAAATTAGTTTGCAGTAAGCTTCAGGCTGAAGTTTGACAGCCACCGACGGAACAGAATGAACACATCGCGAGCTATCGTGATTTACAGAACATAACATTGATTCTTTATTGCAATACTTTTAATCTTCTTTCTTTTTTTTTAATCGTGTTTAAAAAGAAAGAGGTTTTGTGTTCGGCTGTATTTATGATCGCAGATTTCTTGGTTATTTGTGAAAAGGAAGAAAGAAAAAACTTTTTTACACCACCTGCTCGAAAATGTCAAATTATATGTCAAGCAACCTTAACCTAAAGTGAGTCATTAGGGGCATAGAAATATATTATATCTATGGGCTGGAAGCACAGCCGGTCAATAATGTTGTACTGGATTTCATTATAACCCGCTGGTCAATAATGTGACTATTATTTTCTCACAGTAGGTGTAAAAAGTAGAGTATCCTCCTCTGGGCTAAAGGTGTCTTTGCCTTGGGCTAGCTTGAATCCCTCGCTGCATTCAGGATTCTTGTATTAACTCCCTCGCTTTGCTCGTGAGTTAAATCCCGAATCCTTCATTGCGCTCGAGATTCAATATGACGCCCGTGACATAAGACACAACTTTAGCCCCTCGGTGCATAATCTACTATTATTTGTACATCACATAGGTATACAGTAGAAGTGAAATAGGTATAAAAAAATTACATTAAAATCGATTTTGTTTTTTTTTATTGAACTATTTTTACACTCCTACATTGGTCCCATATAAACATTGTTATAATCTAATGATGAACTTCGAAGATATGGCAGAACACAGGAATCATTTCTTCTGTTCTGTGGTAGAACTATAGTAACATGTAAAATTGCTTTTGTTGCGTGAATGGTGCAAATGTGCAATAATATAACCGACTTTGATACTCAGTTGTATATATTTTTAAATAAATAATGTTATAAAAAATATCGTAAATATTCTTATCATGAACATACAACAATCATAGTGGTAAGTCCTCTCTTTAAGAAATGGTTAGAGAGGTGATAAGTTCAGCTGGGTTCTGTTTCAGATTCAGGCTGAAGAAACGCTCTGGTGATAAACATTGTGCGGTCCGCTCGGATGGAAGTCTGTCCCGTTTGGGCGAGCACCAACGATCTTCGTGGAAGCGATTGGAAATGGTGACTTCTCGCACTCGGCCCTGGTCTGGAGATAGAGGAAATGGGAAGTAGCGATTATCTCTTTATGCGAAACAGCGAGCATCATCATCATCATCTTCATTTTAGTCTAAAGACGTCCACTGTTGGACATAGGCCTCTCCCAATCGTCATCACATCGGCCAATTCTGTGCGTCTCGCATGCATCGGTTTCCCGCAACCTTCACCAGATCATCATTCCACCTTGTTGGAGGTCTTCCAACACTGCGTCTTCCGGTACGCGGTTGCCACTCCAGAACCTTTCGGCCTCAACAGCCAGTGTGCCCTGCCCATTGCCACTTAAGCTTGCAATTCTTAAACAAATAAATGTAGATATATTGGCCATAACCACATCAAACGATCCCGTGCCTCTCATGACCTTTAACTTTTTTGTGATAAGCAATTCTATTTCGGAACTTCCCGCTAAGAAACTCCGATCGTAACGCGCACGGCCACAGCCCTGTACCTAACCCATTCATCTTCCATTTGTCTCTTATTTGTATCAAACTTTTTGCCATTTGAAACACAACACAAGTTGATATAATCAGTCACAATTCAACCTGTGAACACAAAAGCCAATTTCCTTCGGCAACTTTTAAAACTTGCACCGTTTCTCAAAAACATTTTGCCAACGAATTTCTTCGCTGACTTTCAAATTAGTTGTCGGGTGAACGTAAACTTTGACAGCCGCTGACACAGAATGAACACGTCACGACGCGTCTGTGAAGTATTCAACTATTCATGCCTACTTTTAATGCGATTTCTAACGTGCATAATGGCTGCGTTTTAGGGTAGAGTAATATATATAATATACTAGCTTTTGCCCGCACGGCTTCGCGGGCGCTCTTCCCTACTCTACCCTACTATACCCTACTCTACACTACTCTACACTACTCTACCCTACTCTACCCTATTCTACCCTACTCTACCCTATTCTACCCTACTATACCCTACTCTACCCTACCAAACTTCACATAAACCATCTAGTCCAAACAAAGCCTAAAAATTTGGTTTGGAGAGGTGAGCCCGTTCTTGAGTTATAAAATAACAACGAAAAGTGGCATTGATTTTTATATATATAAATAGATTCCACAAATATCACACAACGCCGTCTAGTCCCAAGCTAAGCAGAGCTTGTGTTATGGGTACTAGACAACTGACCAAAAATACTTATATATTTCTAAATACATACATATTATAGATAAATTACAACCAGACACAGAACAAATGATCATGCTCATCACATAAACATTTGTCCTGGGTGAGAATCGAGCCCACGACCTCCGGCTTAGCAGTCAGGGCCACTAACCACTAGACCAACAGGCCAGTCAAAGTAGGTATGTTTGTGGCTGCTTCTTTAATATTTCAGTGACAAGTTTAAAAGTAGAATTACAATGCTCACACGTGTGCCAAACACGCCGATTTGGTCTCCATACATTTTATGTAGAAACTAGACTTGTAGAACTACACTACACAGGAGTGTTACGTGTGCGTCGGTCTATTGTAGTTTTAACTTTAGCTTTACACTTTGAAAAATATAACAGCTGTTAACGTGCAAGTACATACCTGCCAGCCAGGTAGTAAAGGCATTTACAGTTAGAGGTCAAAAGTGCAGTTGCAATTTAAACAATATTAATTGTATAACTTTGCAGTAGAAATTCAATGGTCTACAACTAGTTTATTCTTTACTATACTTTAGATTCTATGCTACAAATTATACTAGTCATGAACCATTGTATCCTTCATTTCTACAAAGAAACTTTAGATACAGTACCATTACTTAACTCTCCTGTCGCAGGTCTGCTGGAAAAAATTTCATTTGAAATAAGCAGTACCTTTGTACTCTTCTTTCTGTATTTGTTAATTTCATTTTTTAAGTGTATGTGTGTACATGAATTAATAAATAAATAAATAAATTGTACAGTGCAACTGTACTTTTGACCCCTGATTGTTAGTGTGATGGTGAATATATTGTGTAGATATGTAAGATTCAATCCGTCGTGCTCAAACGGCTGATCGGATTTAATTGGGTAAACTAAGTCCTGGAACGGAAAGCCGGTTTTTATGCCAGGAGTATATTCCCATGGGATTATTTCCTACAATCAATATTATATAACTAACTTACTTATAAACTAACTTATTCTAAGTATAATTTCAATAAACATTCATTACATTATTGTTACGCCGTTAAATTTCAACACGTCATATCTCCGACAAGTTAAAGAGTAGCAACGAATAATTAAAACGCATTACTGTTCGAAAGCTCTAGAACCAAAGTACCTACCTAGCCTGGCAAGATCTGGAACATTCCGTCATAAGTACTTGTTGTACCCACTATTTAGTAGGTACGTAATCTATAGGTATCTGTAGGTGGATAAGGGAAATGGTACTTTCCTACATTCACAATAGAGTCGAAATTCGCGTGAGTGACTCGCGAAGGACAAAGCAATAAAATTGATTTATGGCCCCGCGACGCGACTCTATTGTTCTGGAACTATCCTGAGACGTCAGTATCTAGAATTTTCTTTGCTCCGCGTATAAATACGAGCCCCCGAACGGAAGTAAGTCAGTTCTGATTTCGACTGCGATCAAGAGCGATCTACCTAAGTGTGCGAAGTGATTTTATCTAACGACCGAGGCGATAGTATAACGGAACTCTAGTGCTAATTGTGATTTGGATTATTGTTGACTGGACTAATTATTTATTGTTTGTGGTAAATAAAGTTCTTTATTGGTAAATCGGCATTTAATTACCTACGTACGTAACAACTGGTGTCAGAAGTGAGATGCCATTACCACAGAAGGACGACGAACAGCGACCACGAACAAGGAGGCAAGCAGAGATGGATGCTGCGCGTCATCGTATGGAGGAGGAAGATCAGGCTGGTATGGGAGCAACGGCAGCTGCTGAGGTGCCAACAGGACCATCCTCGGAATTGAACCTCGCTGCGTTGTTGGCCGCCATGCAAGCTAGTATGGAAGCTGTCCGCCGCGACCAGGAAGAAGCTCGCCGCGAACAGGAAGCCGCTCGCCGCGAACAGGAAGCCGCTCGCCGCGAACAGGAAGAAGCTCGCCGAGATCAAGAGGCTAAGCAGAACCTGATCCTCGATAAAATCGATCACGGCCTCGTCACGTTGGGCGAGAAAGTAAAGAACCTCACCGTAGAGGTCAAGGAGGTTTCTGCCCGAGCTGATAGCCTCGAAACAAGAATTGATGGCCACGAAGATCGCCTGCTGGACATCAACAAGAAAATCGTCAAGCTCGAAGCACGCGAACCCGTTGCTGTTGGCTCACTATCGCACACCCACTGTGCATCAGTCGCAAAATTTGATGTGCCGCGTTTTGATGGCACGTCTTCCTGGACGGCATTCAAATACCAATTTGAAACATTGGTTAAGACTAACCGCTGGGATGATGAGCAGTCTTTCGCGGCATTAACTTTGGCTCTACGAGGGGACGCTCTGCTGGTCCTAGAGAACCTTCCTCCGAACAGCAGGACATTGGAGCGTCTCATGGAGGCATTAGACACTCGCTATGGAGACAAGCACCTCGAGCACGTTTGCCGCGCGCAGCTTCGTGCGAGAACGCAGAGGTCGAATGAGAGCGTCCAGCAGTGGGGAGTCGAGGTTGAACGGCTGGTCCGGCGTGCATACAGGTCGATGACACCAGAGACGGTGGAAGTTAATTTGGTGCAAGCATTCATCGACGGTCTACGGGACACAGAAGTAAGGGCTACGGTGCGACTCGGACACCACCAAACTCTGAAGAGTGCGATAGCTCACGCGTTGGAAGTGGAAGCCGTACGAAAAGATTCACGTACGTACAGAGTTCGGGAAGTGGTGGTCTCGCCTTCAGTGCAACCACGTCACCGAGACGTAGTGGCTTTTTCTCCAGCAAAGTCCCGCTATATTCCAACGTGTTACGGGTGCAGAGAAAAAGGGCACATTCGCACCGATTGTCCTAAGAAAAAGAGGGAATTGGTGGTCCCGTCTACAACGCAACCACGTCACAGAGAAGTAGTGTCTTCTTCTTCGGCAAAGTCCCGCTATGTTCCGACGTGTTACGAGTGCGAAGAAAAAGGGCACGTTCGTACCGATTGCCCCAAGAGGACGTGGACGTGGAGGGGACGTGTGGACTCCGGAACCCAAGTCAACGAGGAGTCGATAAGACTTAATGTAGCCAGGACCGTGGCCCCAACCATCACCAGTCCAAAAGGGCATAATAATGCTGATGCCCTGTCGCGGCGTCCATGTAATGAGGACTGCAGACACCGCCAGCAGAATGAAGCCCGAGAACACGTGAATTTAATTAGGACTGAAGGCAACTTCAAGAAGTCCCAGGAAGAAGATGAAGATATTCGACCTATACTGGACTGGAAGCGTAACGGAACTAGGCCTCAGTGGAGTGAAGTATCGTCACATAGTCCCGTCACAAAGAGTTACTGGGCACAGTGGGACAGTTTAGTCCTAGAAAATGATGTGCTTTGTAGGAAATGGGAATCGAACGATGGCAAGGAGGTGACCACACAAGTGATAGTACCACGATGTGAAGTGGTCCCCCTGTTACAAGAGATACACGATGGTGCTTCTGGAGGACACCTGGGAATTAAGAAAACTCTACTGAAAGTGAGACAGCGGTATTACTGGCTCAATTGTAGAGATGACATAGAGCAATGGTGTCGGAAATGTACAGCGTGCGCATCTGTGAAAGGACCACAGACTAGAAGCAGGGGCAGGCTTCAGCTGTACAATGTGGGAGCCCCCTGGGAACGCATTGCCATCGACGTCGCTGGACCTTTCCCAGTTACGGATGACGGAAACAAGTACATAGTGGTGATCCAGGACTACTTCACAAAGTGGCCCGAAGTCTTCGCCATACCCAATCAGGAAGCGACGACAGTGGCGAAGAAGGTGGTCGAGGAAGTAGTATGTCGGTATGGCGCACCTTTGGAAATCCATTCCGATCAAGGCCGTAACTTCGAATCTGCGCTGTTCCAGGAAATGTGTACTCTTCTGGGAATTTATAAGACACGCACAACACCTGCGCATCCTCAGTCGGACGGAATGGTGGAAAGGTTTAACCAAACCCTGGAGAACCATCTGGCTAAGGTTGTCGATGACCATCAGAAAGACTGGGACCGGTATATTCCGGTCTGGTATTTCTGATGTCGTACCGATCGGCAGTGCATGATAGCACGGGACATACCCCAGCAAGAGTGAACTTCGGCAGGGAAATGAGACTTCCAGTCGATGCCATAACTGGCGTGCCACCTGATAAGACTAAGCCAGTTACGGACTACGTAAGTGACCTTCAAGATCAATTGGACGAAGTGCATAAACGAGTACGTGAGAATAGCATGAACACCAGCGTTAAAATGAAAACGAGATACGACCGTAATGCCAACGCCCAGGGATTTGAGGAAGGTGCACTGGTTTGGCTCCACAACCCGCTTCGACGAAAAGGGAAGTCGCCGAAACTTCAAGCTCGATGGGAGGGACCTTACACCGTACTAAAAAGGATCAACGATGTAACCTACCGCATCAAGAAAGGGTTAAGAGGGAAGCCTAAGGTTGTCCATGTGGACAGATTGGCGCCGTATCACGGATCTAATAATGCTCGGGACGAGCATGACTAAGAGGGGGGCACTGTTACGCCGTTAAATTTCAACACGTCATATCTCCGACAAGTTAAAGAGTAGCAACGAATAATTAAAACGCATTACTGTTCGAAAGCTCTAGAACCAAAGTACCTACCTAGCCTGGCAAGATCTGGAACATTCCGTCATAAGTACTTGTTGTACCCACTATTTAGTAGGTACGTAATCTATAGGTATCTGTAGGTGGATAAGGGAAATGGTACTTTCCTACATTCACAATAGAGTCGAAATTCGCGTGAGTGACTCGCGAAGGACAAAGCAATAAAATTGATTTATGGCCCCGCGACGCGACTCTATTGTTCTGGAACTATCCTGAGACGTCAGTATCTAGAATTTTCTTTGCTCCGCGTATAAATACGAGCCCCCGAACGGAAGTAAGTCAGTTCTGATTTCGACTGCGATCAAGAGCGATCTACCTAAGTGTGCGAAGTGATTTTATCTAACGACCGAGGCGATAGTATAACGGAACTCTAGTGCTAATTGTGATTTGGATTATTGTTGACTGGACTAATTATTTATTGTTTGTGGTAAATAAAGTTCTTTATTGGTAAATCGGCATTTAATTACCTACGTACGTAACATTATATTAAACATTCACAATAACATATCCAAGACTGGTTTGTTGGTCTAATGGTTAGTAGTCCTGACTGTCGTGGGTTCGATTCCCAACCAGGGCAAACGTTTTGCGATGAGCACGATCATTTATTCTGTGTCTGGTTGTAATTTATTTAATGTATGTATTTAGAAATATATAAGTATGTTTATCAGTTGTCTAGTACCTACTCATAACATGAGCTCTGCTTAGCTTGATACTAGATGGCGTTGTGTGATAGTTGTGGAATATTGTTAATCACTATATTATACTAGGTACCCACCCCGGTTTCGCACGGGTTCTTTTCTAGAAATAAATACAAAAACTTTACAAATTATATACTAAAACCTTCCTCGAGAATCACGCTATCGAGTGATGGAAACCGCTTGAAAATCGGTGCAGTAGTTTTTGAGTTTATCGCGAACAGACAGACAGACAGACGCGGCGGGGGTCTTTATTTTATAACTAGCTTTTGCCCACGCGGCTTCGCTCCCGCTCTTCCCTACTCTACCCTACTCTACCCCACTCTACCCTACTCTACCCTACTCTACCCTACTCTACCCTACTCTACCCTACTCTACCCTACTCTACCCTACTCTACCGTATCCTATGTCCGTCACCTAGCTCTAAGCTACCTACCCACCAATTTTCAGCCATTTCTGTACAGCCATTCTTGAGTTATAAGTGTTGTAACAAACACGACTTTCTTTTATATATATAGATATGTATTGATTAATATTAATTTCAGATAGATCACGAGCTCTCAGTCAGCAAAAAGAATGGTGAAACTTGCTTGAAAGGTAAATCCAAGCAAAACTTTAAAACGTGCATAAACCTGCAGGAATCGATATCAAACGCAGTCAGTTTTCATAATCTCGTTACGGACTCTCGTTAGTTCCCGGATCATGTGAGACCCGGATCTACGGATCTCTGGATAATTGCCTTTGTTACCGCGGCTTTGCCTCTCCGTAATATTAATTAATTTTCTTCTCGGAGCTTCTTCTAGTTATTAAAAGGATGCACTTAGCAAAATACTTCTTCAGGCAATTACTTTGTTGTCGTGTACTTGCCGCGTTGTATTAAGAGAAATTGTTTTATTTTGCTGTTCACTTCACTTATTTTCTGTTTTAAATGCTTTTTGTGACGTTTTTTTTTCTTTTATAATATCCCATAACTTTTTTTATTATTATTATTGATAGGCACGCGTTTCACCACCATCTCACCTGATGGTAAGCGATGATGTGGTCGACGATTGAGCACGCTTGCCTAGAAGTAACCTATTCACTCTTGACTTAAAGACCCTCAAGTTGTAGCTATCAGGAAACACAGACTCCGGCAGGGAATTCCACTATCACACAACGCCGCCGCGCTGTCTAGTCCCAAGCTAAGCAGAGCTTGTGTTATGGGTACTAGTTAACTGATAAACATACTTCTATATTTCTAAATACATACATATTATAGATAAATTACAACCAGACACAGAACAAATGATCATGCTCATCACATAAACATTTGTCCTGGGTAGGAATCGAACCCACGACCTCCGGCATAGCAGTCAGGGCCACTAACCACTAGACCAACCAAAAATTTTATATATTCTACTAGAGTAGACTATATAAAATCTTTGAGACCAACAGGCCAGTCAAATTGGAATTACTTCCAAAAAATTGAAATTGGAATTACTTCCATTTTACAACATATTATTGAGTTCCAAGAAGACTATGGACCAAGACGGAGTGACCAACTTTTACTGATTAAAACTTAACCGTGGTCCTTCATTTGCCCTCTGCTGCGATAACTCTTGGCTGCACATTCATTTGTAGCTCCATAATAAACTAGACCAGCTTAAAACTTATTTTATCATTTACAATGTCTAATTTTACCGTCAAATTATAATCATTTTGTACTTTTACTTACCCGTAAAAAAAAAACTTTAAAGTCTATAGATTTAAGTGAAATATTGTAATAATTTTATTATTATTTATTAACAATAAACCAAGCACATATAGATGAAAAAATCGATAAAAATAAAGTATAATATACAAGTAAATTAATAAGTGTAAATAATTGTTGCTGAGCCTAATAAATAAATAAAAAGAAGTCAAAATTTTGCCACTGACATTCAGCATATTGTACTTACTTAAAGCAACGTTTTTTTTGGTGGGAAATCTTCGAATAACATCTCCCGCTCTTGAGCAGAGCGCAAGGGCGTGTTAGAACTAGGAGTCAGTAAAAACTGACTGAAGCCCACTCCTGGTTCCTTCGTTGCCTTTCATTCCAGGGCAGGGATTTCCTTTCAGAAGTAAACCCATGGCCCCAGTAGACTTAAACCCTGCTGGGCCCCTACGGTTTGCTGGCCCCTAAAAACAAGACTTGAAACGCGAAATACATTGTAACTAGAATTTAAAAATGTCTTAAGAATTTTAGAAACTCGAAATAATATTTCTGCTCTAAGCTCACGGTGCAACGTCCTCATGCCTTTGTAGCAATAGGCTTACTGTAATCCCCGTTTAACAAAATCTTTACAAAATCTATTGTCAACACAAGTACAAAATACAATACTTAATCTGAAGATTAAAGTATTTAATGACAATGCTTGGCGATACCTTAATGAGCAATCTATTTTTTTAAATCACTATTAAACTAGTGCTTGACTGCGATCTCATCTGATGGTAAGTAGAGATGCAATAGCACAATTGAACAGCAACGATGCAATTGAATACACCGCTAAATTTTATTTATTTATTTATTTATTTACTAGCTGCTCCCAGCGGCTTCGACCTCGTGATAGCAGAAAATTATCCCAAGGGAACATACTTCCGAGATAAAAAGTATCCTATGACCTATTCCAGGACATGGTCTATCCGTGTACAAAGTTTCATCAAAATCGGTTTTGCCATTTAGGCGTGAAGACGTAACAAACAAACAAACTCACTTGCGATTTTATAATATTAGTAAGGATTTTATTTTTCATGAACAAAAGAGTACAAAGTACAAGTGATCATTTTAATCCCGTGGAGGGTCGATCCGGTACATGGAACACTATCGATTTGTAACGATAAAATCAAACAATAAAGTACCTTTTTTAAACTCGTATTAATTTACGCATGTACGAAATTAATTTCTTATGTGTGTTACCCCGAATTTAACGTGAACGAAGCCGCGTGCAAAAGCTAGCCAAGTAATAATCCCATACCTTGTAATCACTGAATAAAATCACAACCATATTCACGTAAACTCATGTAGTAATAAACTATTATAATCTAGGTATCATCTAGGATTCCACACTGATGTCTAAGCGTCTTGAGGGGCTGTGCCCGGGCGTAACCTAGGCGTCTACGGTTTGACTTAGTTGCCCACACGACTTAGTTCGTAATACCTAGTTCGTGTTGTGTTGAAGCTGATTTAATCTTCTTACACAGGTTGCCCAAATAATTCACCTTTGTAGGTCCAAACTAGGTTTTTCCCGCGGCTTATATAAAACTAGTTTTTGCCCGCAGCTTCGCTCATCGTACATAAAATATAGCTTATGTCACTCAGGGTTAAAGTCGATGTCGGAGTTCTATCGGTGAAAAAATTAACAATCGGACCAGTACTTTCAGAGATTAACTCCTACAAACAAATAAAAAATAACAAAAGAAACTTTTCCTCTTTATTATATTAGTGTTGATATAACCTCTTCTGCTCAGGAATAAAGCAGCTTTCTATCGATGAAAAAACTTCGACCTATCTATTTATGACTAAGTCAATCCATCACGTGCACAAACCCGCTGAAATAGGTAAACAAACACAAATAGTTGTAGTCCAATCAAATTTTTTCATACAAGAGTTATTAAAAGTTCTTATTACAATGCAGATATGAATTTTAAACAAACTAAAACTGCTCATAAAACCTTTAATTTTTTTTAATGTTTTTTTTTTCACATAATTAGGTCAATCGAATTAAAAATCATTTGGGGTGTCTGAGGTTTTGCGCATTTAACGTTACACGTTGTATAGTGTAGATGTAAATAGTGTAGACTAGTAAAATGCTTTTATATAGAAATAAACATTAATTAACAAAACCAAAGACTAGAATGAATACGCTCTTAATAAACTAGTGCTTACCATCAGGTGGGGCTGCAATCAAGCTCTGGCTTATATTATCTAGTGTAAAAATCATCCTTTTGCGAAGTGGGAGATAGTGTCAGACTCTTACTGACTGAAAAACCCACCCCGTTCCTTCTAGCCTTTCATACTGGGGCTGAGCTACATTTCAAAACTAACCCAGTAGGCTTCGACCCAGTTGGGCCCCTGCTGTTGCTGACAACTCCTTGAGGCGAGCGGGAACAGTGCGCGCCATCGATGACTTGGGCTCGGTCGATTTTTTCTTCGATTTTTATGTCGATTGCATCACTGATTACCATAACGTGGGATCGCAGTCAAGTACTAGTTTATATCAGAAAAAAAAAACAGCGAACTACCCATTGCTCGCCGTCCACAAGCCTATGTAAAGTATGCATTGTACCTAGAGATTATAGAGGTTTTATCATAAAAACTGGATCCCAAGAGCCTACAAGCCAAACCTCCAGACCTCACAGTACTTAACACATACGACATACATGCAAGCAAGAATCAACATACATCTCTACATTTTAGGTCGTAAGTAAATACTGTACTCCTATGTGAGTAAATTGGCAATTTTGCAACATTCAGCGAATGACGCCACACGACTCTTGACTCCAAAGCCACTAGCAGTGAAAAGCTAAAAACCAATTCGAAACACTGTAAGCTTATTCACTAGGTATTGAAATTTCACAAACTTTACAGCTTTTTGAAGCAAAATGAGCAACAAAATGAGTTCTTTCTGACTTCATAACAAGCTTCGAGATTTATGAATAGTTGCTGTCGACTTATGCATTTTAATTTATTATGATTAAAATTGTTCACTGTTTTGTAATATTTTGAAATAAATGCGATCTTATTAACTAAATGGCTCGTATAGAAACAAAGTAGTTCAGACATGCTTTATGTCTTTTTCAAATAAGCGAGAGAGATCTTGACTTCTTAAAGAGACATCACTCAATTGTAATATAATTACATTTTTAGTCTCATAGTATAGAGTTAGCGTTTACTAGGAAGTTCAGGCTAATTTTACATTTAATTACATTATTTAAAGGTAAAACTTAGGTAGTTTTCTCGCCGGGCTCGTGGAGCCATAGGTAGCTCGCTGTCCGACCGTCCGGTAACTGTCCGGACCGAGCCAAGACGTCAACGGCGCGCACTGTTCCCTGTTGTGTGTAAATATTGGTCAAAGTACTGGTAACTGCTAAAATTTTGGCACCAATAGAAAACTGTTTTATTCCTGAGTGAAATAGGCTATATTATTATTTTTCATTACTCATACTCTGAAAGTAGGTCTGAAGTTGCCTGAGGAGCGGGCTGTAAAGTATCACACTTTTCATCCCTAGGGAGATTTACTTTCAACTAACAGCTGTCAAATTATTTAAAAAAAAAACTTGGTCTATTATCTTGTATTCGTAATGAAAAGCACAGTGCTTACCTCGGGGTGAAAGTTACTTATTTAGAGTCCCTCGAATTAGCGACCTCGCTACGCTCGGCCGCCAACTCACCCCTAGTGTAACAATGTACTATTATGTTCGCGGCAGAAGCCACAGGCAAAAGCTAGTATTTGATACTTTACTGAAAGATCACTGTAATCCAAAACTACTCAAGAACCTTGTGATCAAATGTGATATGAAACATAAACAGCCAGACTTTGCTTGCAAACGTTGACAGTAAATTTCATAGATCAGATATTAGTATTTCTACGAAAAATAAATTGGTACTTACTGAAATATATGCTTTATCTTTTGAACGAAATTCCACGTATTTTAAAATAACTCCATGTGGCGTATACTGTATGATTTTGACATGTCTTTATCGTATTTTTTTTTTGTTGTAAGTATTATGCTTATAGATTTGATGATATTGAAATACCTATCAATATTTAATGCAAGTATTTTGAAATTGCATTAATTGACGCTATATAATATGTATACTCATTTTATCATCCACGCGTAATTTTCCGCAGATTTGTTAAATACCAAGCGGATACCAGCGTTCGGCATAGATTATAAAATATTGAGTCTTTTATTTGTCGGATATTTATCCAAGAACGTAGAATAGAATAGAATAAACTTTATTGTACACCGAAATAGTAACAATTTCACAGAAACTTAAATCTATGGGTACAATGGCGGTCTTATCGCTGACAGCGATATCTTCCAGACAACCTTGAGATGGAATATAAGAACTTAAACTAAAAAAGGTGATCTGCGGTGTACTGCAAGCAATATTAACCAACAAAATGAATTAAGGGAAATAAAATAATAATAAGAAGAAAAAAAAAAGTATTCTATTGTAATTAAGAAGTTCTTCATAAAATAGTCTGTAAATATCAAACATAAGGTCTACAATAAAGTGCAAAAAAGCAGACGCCGCAAAAACGTTAGAAGGACCAATTCAGTTGTTTTTCTTTATGTTTGTTACCTTAGAACTCCGTTATTTATGAACCGATTAAAAAAAAATTACTTGTTTGGACATCATTTCTGACTAGCCAAATTTTTTTTTTTAATCAAAATCTAGTTTTGATGACGGGATCCACGAATAATCGAGGGAACCCCTCAAATATTACAGGATTTTATTAAGCGATATTTCCAGAGAACTCAAATGTCTACATTCAGAAAATGTCACTTTATGAAGTGAAGCTGATGAAGAAATCAAATTGCCAATGGAACTCCTCTAAAATCATACGAAAAACATTTCACGGGGGCCAAAGCAAATTTTGATAAATGGTTCTGATAAATAAATTGGAAACTAAGGTACCGGAACTATAAAATAAATATAAAATAAACGTTCCATCGTCGACCGCATCGTCGCTTTCCATCAGGTGAGATAGCGGTCAAGCGCAAACCTATCAACAAAAAAAAAAAAAAAACAATGTAGCTTAGCCATTTTTTAACTTGTCATATTAAATGAATATTAATATGACAAGTTTTCTTGCTAAAGTAAAACTATGACAAAAAAAGGTAGGGAAGTAATCCAACTCCAAAGTTTTAATTTAGAAATCAGTGATTAAACTGCAAAACAGAGCGTGAAAATCTAATATTAATTAATTATTCCTTAAATCTAGAATTTACTAACTGAATGAGACTTAGGAAGACACCTAATACACCGTATTTTACCATAACTGTGCTTTTTTTATTGGGTGGAGCGGGAGACAGTGTCAGACTCTTACTGACTAAAAACCCCACACCGTTCCTTCTAGCCTTCATACCGGGGCTCAAGTTTCCTTTCGGATAATCCCGGCCCCGATAGGCTTCGACCCAGCTGGGCCCCTCCTGTTGCTGACAGCTCCTCGAGGCGCGTGGGAACAGTGCGCGCCGTCGACGTCTTGGTTCGGTCCGGACAGTTATGAGACGATCAGACAGCGAGCTACCCATGGCTCGCCGTCTACGAGCCCGCGTCTACGGTGGCTGGAAATCGGGATTGGAATCCCGGCGGCGGCGGCGAGGGCGCCGTTGCCTGAAGCGGTCGGCCTCCTCCTTTGCTAGCATTACAGCTTCGCAGAAGGAGGCGACCGCCTGCATACCATAACCGTGCTAGGAACGCAGGAACTACTACGTTCACCAGAACGTATCAACAACGCATCATACCCGTGCATAACGGTTATCATACGCGGTCATCACATGCAGGCTTATTTTGCCGGTGGCGATACGCTCCGCTGTTGATCGGTGAAGGAATTGTGATGGAACGGTGTATTAGGCATAGGTTTGATAGAAAGAAAATATTTATTTCATTACTCATACTCTGAAAGTAGGTCTGAAGTTGCCTGTGGAGCGGGTTGAAATGATGATACTTTTCATCCCTAGGGAGTTTTACTTTCAACTGACAGCTGTCAAATTATTTAAAAAAAAACTAGTTCTATCTTCACATTTCTATTGAATCATGTTCCAACTTTCCATACAGCCTGTCAATCACAACGCGAAATAAAATTCAAATAACTTAAAGATAAGTATTAATTAAATAATATTATATTTTTAAGTGACTTATTTGTTCAAGTATTTCTTTAAAATACTTTATTTGTAAAATATTACAATTAATTTCTAATTTTTCATTAATGAGGCTGAATAGCTGGTCGGCTACAGAAAAAAAACAATATGGCGGGAAAGTGGCAAATCAGACGTTGGTTTTTTTGAGTTTTGTTTACATTTCCGTACTGCAGAGATTTGTATTTGTGGACAAAACCAAAGTTATGGTTAACATCCATGTAGCACCCACTCCTATTAAGATCGGAGACTCTACACTCGAAGTTGTGGACGATTACGTTTACCTGGGACAGACGGTCCAGTTGGGTAGGTCTAACTTCGAGAAAGAGGTCAATCGTCGAATCCGACTCGGCTGGGCAGCGTTTGGGAAGTTGCGCGGTGTCTTCTCGTCTAATATACCACAGTGTCTCACGACGAAAGTCTATGACCAGTGCGTGTTGCCAGTGATGACTTATGGCTCCGAAACGTGGTCGCTTACAATGGGCCTTATAAGAAGACTCAAAGTCACCCAAAGGGCGATGGAAAGGGCTATGCTCGGAGTTTCCCTGCGTGATCGCATCAGAAATGAAGATATCCGCAGGAGAACCAAGGTTGCCGACGTGGCTCGAAGAGTCGCCAAACTTAAGTGGCAATGGGCAGGGCACATTGCACGCAGAACAGATGGTCGATGGGGACGAAAGGTTCTGGAGTGGCGACCACGTACCGGAAGACGCAGCGTTGGAAGGCCTCCAACAAGGTGGACCGACGACCTGGTCAGGGTCGCGGGAATCCGATGGATGTGTGACGCACAGGACCGGTCGTTGTGGCGACGCTTGGGGGAGGCCTATGTCCAGCAGTGGACGTCTTTCGGCTGATATGATGACTGCAGAGATTTGTATTAACATGATAAGTTCATCAGATTAAAATAGTGATAATAATAATTTTATTAGAGAAGAGGTTACCTCTTGAGGCCTCTCACTGCTTGCAGTGAGGTAGTGAAACCTTTTACCACCTAAATCAGAAGAAAGATACCTACCTAAAATCATAGGTACGATAACTCAGGTTTAGCAAACTTTTTATTATTTTATTTTTACTTTCCTTGTATTCGTAATGAAAAGCACAGTGCTTACCTCGGGGTGAAACTTACTTATTTAGTCCTCACCCCTAGTGTAACAATGTACTATTTAGCAACAGTCACTAGATGCACAGATCTATATAAAAAAAAAGTAATAGTCATTAAAGTTAAAAAACCATAACACTGCGAGTGCCTCATGGCTGCGCCAGAAATGCTTTCTTTTTGTAATGATATAAACTAGTGCTTGATTGCGATCCCCCCTGATCGTAAGCAAGGACTCCTAAATTATAATCGAACGGGCAGACCGCAGCACGCAAATTGTTCCAGTCTTTCAATGTACGCAATGCTAAACGACAAGACGAAACGATTAGTCCGGACCGTCTAGTGTCGACACCGTAAGGTTGGACACTCACCGTACGTCGAATTGTTTGATGGTAGAAAGGTGATGGCGGAATAAATCATATAACTCCCTCGCACACTGTTCAAAATGCATACTGGAAAATATCGATAGGCTGGCTACCTTACTCCTGTGTTCCACACTCCGTAGATTCGTGTTAACCAAATCTGGATCACCAATATTAGTCTCTTCAATGCAAAGGATATTTCTTTTCCTGATACGTTCCTAGTACGATTATGATACGGTACGGTGTAGTAGGAGGAATACTTTAGATCTTATATTTAGATAAAATACCTGTCAGCGTTTGAAATGTAGACATTTTATCTGGGTCAGCAGTTTGGAGTTAGACTAGTCTGTTTATTAAGTCTATTTTCTGTGAATTTCTGTTAGTTTTAGTATTAATAGGATGAAAGCCAGGAGAGATCAAAGCTTAGACAAGATTTAGTAACAAAATTAATTGAACTAGAATTAGATTTTAATAGGTCGGAGCATGTTCTATGAAATAACTAGATAAATCTTAGGTACTTATTTTATCAAATTTTGACACTGCTTGTTAAAATTTAGATTTTATCTACACTAATACCTATATAATAAAGAGGTAAAGTTTGTTTTTTTGTTTGTTTAATGGTAATCTCTGAAAGTACTGGTTCATTTGCTAACATTTTGTTCACCAATAGAAAGTTGCTTATTTTGTTGACATTTTCATTACATTGTTGACATTTTTGAAACCATGAATGCTGTAATACTAACATAGTTTTAAGACCATTGTCACTAACAAGACTAACATAGATTTTAAGACCTATCTTACTAATAATTCTATGGACATTATTTTTTTTTAGTCTGCAATAAATGTATTTTATTTATTATTATTTCCGAGTGACATAGGCTATATTTTATGTTATCGGGCGAAGCCAGGGGCAAAGCTAGTATTATATAAATGCGAAAGTTTAAGAGTGTGTGTATAGTTATTGATTCTTCACGCTCGAAGAGCTGAACGGATTTCAATAAAACTTGGTACTCTGTGGTGTAAATACATGATACTTTTTATCCCAAGAGTGTTTCTCCCCGGGTTAATTTCCTACTATCATGCGGACGAAACCTCTGATAGCAGCTAGGTAAATTGTGTAGCACAATATTCTCGGAAAATTTTGGATTCTTAAAAAAATACGTTCTAATCTCAAAGAAACTTCGAGAGAGACTAACCGACCGCCCAGAGAACACGGTGAAGCATAGGTACTCCATCGTGTCCTCCGGGCGGCTGGCACAATAACGAAACCCGGGCATTTCTTCCGTCTGAATTTGGTTCAGGAACCTCTCAAAATTACCATGTCCAGTGTGGACCTGAGTCATGCAGGAGGTCCTCTGCACCGTAATACCTCTCCAGCCATTCTTGAAAGAGAGACCTTATCGCCAAAAAATACGTGCTCAAAATTGTGACTCTACGACTTCTCTCCCTGCGCTTTGCACAATATTAATAAGATCATTATATTGTAGGACGGGCCCAGCTGGGTCGAAGCCTACTGGGGCCAGGGTTATCCGAAAGGAAACTCGAGCTTCGGTATGAAGGCTAGAAGGAACGGGGTGGGTTTTTATTCAGTAAGAGTCTGACACTATCTCCCGCTCCACCCAAGAGCGGGGATTGTCATAAGATAATTTTTGCCCACCGACGAAAAAAAATCATTATAATGTAAAACGTGTATTTTGTACGCAATAAAAATAGCAGATTTCTCGACGATGACATGAAGAAGAGAAAAATAGGGAGGATTTTCGTCCAAAAAGGGGTAGGTAGTGCTGTATGTTCTAGACATTTCACACCATATTTTTTTTTTGTTTTAGTAAAGCCTCTTTTTAATATAATTCTATTTATTAAAAAATCTAACCCATAATGACTGTATCTTAATAATAAATTTCGATATCGATATTTTTTAAATTACTTTTTTGTAATGCCTAAAAAACCAGTTGTCATTTAGATGTCAAGTACCAATTGTCAATAAATTGATTTGTCAATCAATCACAGGCGAAATTCAAAAGTCTAACTGTACCTGCACACGAGCTTCAAAAAAACGCCGATTTAGCTTCATTTTGAGGCGACCTTTTTTTGTGGCTTGTGTGCAGCGGTACCGCCACAAAAAAACGCTTGAAGCGGCTTCAAGCTTCTCCGAAAACAAGGTGTCGCGGCTTTTAGCGTTGTTTTGTGGCCGCTTCTGGCGTTTTTTGTGGCGGCGTTATTTTGAGGCCCGTGTACGGGGACAGTTACACTCCCTCCCACTCCACTTAGAGCGACAGAAGCTATTCAATGATACGCATATTTTAAAAAAGTGATTCAAATTTCGTTTCTGTTAAAAATCAGAGGTTGACAACTTAAGATCCACTAAGTAACTACGTATTTACGTAAGTATACTTACTTGAACATCGAAAGTTTAATCGTCAATTCAAGGAAAAAAAAACCTGTGAAAAAGTTAGTATCATGGCAGGCAAAGCAAGTTTTTATCGATAGACTTGTACAAGTATCTTTCAAGATTTTATCCGAAACCTAAATTTTCTGATAATCTGCTATAAAAAAAGTCTGGCTACATTTTGTTCATGAAAAGTTTTAGACTTCAACTTTTATCCATAAAATATTGTTACTGAATTCTGTCTCGTTTGTGAAAAGGCGATGGAAAGGGCTATGCTCGGATCAAATAAAAAATGAACATGGACAACATAATATATAGAGGAGAACCAAGGTTGCCGACATAGCACGAAGAATCGCCAGCAGAACAGATGGCCATTAGGGCCGAAAGGTGCTAGAGTGGCGACCGCGTAGGTCATCACCAGAAGATCGGACTAAGTAGGGCTGTTTTATGTACTTGCCATAGGCTAGAATAATATGGATATTCCCCGAGTCCCGAGATTTAGTAGGTTCTTTTGTTCAACGACGACGATTGGCTGCAATGCGTGCATTCAATGCGCAAAGCAATCACCACTCTGACGCCGAGTGCTAAAGATCCGTGCCGGTATCTGTACGCGTCTCAATACAGGGCAACTTCTCGAGCTGAGCAAAAAGTTTTATAGCGTGTTGTTGACGTAAAATTTACAACGTCGCATATAATAAAAAAATTATGTAAGCTATTACATAATTTTTTTATACACGATGACAAAAAAGAATAAAATTCAATTAAATCCCGTGGTATCAGCCGGAATCCCGTGGAATATCCATATTAACATCAATGTTTGCGGTCAGTGAACCTAAATAGCCCTACCTATTCCGATCTCTGGTCATCACAATATCGTTGAGAATATTAATCGTGTACTCAAAGCGATTTTTTTCCCAACCACCTATCTTGGAAGATTAAAAACAATACAGTTCCCAGGAGAGGAAGGTTGCCATTAAAATGGGGATAGCAGGAGGTATTTTATGAAGCTATAACGGAGATCGTCACAGATCTTGCACGACTAGCCCTTTGGACATTAGCGTTTGTGGTGCCAGGCATAATTTTTAGCGTTTTTTATACATCCTTACTTCCTTACTAATATTATAAAAGCGAAAGTGAGTTTGTTTGTTGGTTACTGTTACGTCTTCACGCTTAAATGGCAAAACCAATTTTTATGAATTTTGGTATAGAGATAGTTAGGACCCTGGAGACGAAAGTAGGCTTATTTAAAAAAAAAGTGAGAAAAGAGGGAGAAGGAGGGAAGAAAAGGGGAGAGGAATTAAAGTATATTAATAAAAGCAGGTGAAGCGGTATTAATAAGCAAAAGTTTGATAAACATGCATGGCTTTTGTAGCGACATCTATAAGACTCCATAGAAACTAAAATTTTTCTATCCTGCATCGCTGTCTTAAAGTTCTCCACGCGTTTGGAACATACAACAGCCCAAAATCAACCATGGCTGCGCGTAGTGTTCGACGCGCGCCTCAAGAAGTTGTAGGTACCGTAGGGGCCCAGCATAGTCAAAGCCTTCTGGGGTCATGGGTACGAAAAGAGATCCTGGGGCCCTAGAACAATGGCAAAGAAAGAACAGGAGTAGGAGCTCCCGCTCCGCCCAAGAGCGGAAGATATTATTGGATGATTTTCAACCTAAAAATAGGTAGGTACACCAATTTTAATAAAAAAAAATTATACAGGGTGTTTGGTACATCGCATGATGCACACGAGAATAACTCTCTGGACCGAGCCCAAGACGTCGGAGGCGCGCACTGTTCCCGCGCGCCTCAAGGAGCTGTCAGCAACAGGAGGGGCCCAGCTAGGTCAAAGCTTACTGGGGCCAGGGTTATCCGAAAGAGCGCTCGAGCCCCGGTATGAAGGCTAGAAGGAACAGGGTGGGTTTTTAGTCAGTAAAAGTCTGACACTATCTCCCGCAACCCAAGAGCAGGGGTTGTCATTGGATGATTTCTGCCCACCAAATAAAAAGACTTTTATGACAAGATTCTGTATATTAAATCATGTTTATCCTGGTCATTGCTTGCCTTTGTACCACACATAAGCGGCAGCCTTGAAATCATGTCCAAGGCGGTAGTAACATAACCAATAAAACTAACTTTCGACCTTGACCCCTCCCGACGACCCCTCCCGGAACGCCCGAACGCTCGACCGCTTTTTAAACTACCCCGCTGTTCATTGTAGCCCTAAAATAAATGTCATTTCAAATTTTGTGGCCCCTGTTTTGTGGTTCTGATGGTTGATGTGCCTTGTCACGGAATATAAGTGATCATTTCGTTTTCAGTGTTTTTTCTTGATTGAAAAGACTAGCTTTATCATGGTACATAATAATGTTATAAGCCTCTTTTTGATATAGAGGAAAAATAGCCTTATTGACCACGTTTGGTATAATGAAGAAGAATTTATTATGGCCTACCATAATCCATGCTTATATTATAAAAGCGACAGTAAGTTTGTTTTTTTTGTTACGTCTTCACGCCTAAACGGCAGAAACGATTTTGATGAAACTTGGTACACGGATAGACCATGTCCTGGAATAGCACATAGGATACTTTTTATCCCGCAAGTATGTTTCCTTGGAGATGTCATCAAACCGTAGCGGCCCAGTAGGGCTAGAGCGTTCTGGCCCCATGGGTTGATTTCTGAAACCCATTCTTCTGGAACGCAAAAACAACTTAACGAACATAACTGTTTGATATCATGTGTATGCCATAGTCTGACACGCTCTCCTGCTCCAATCTAGAGTAGATGAAGTCATTGTATGATTTACTACCCAGTGTGCTGTCGGGATACTGAACGTCGGGATGGCATTCAGTCGGCCAACAGTTAGTCGGTCTAGTGTTTTGTCGACCAAGTGACTGTCGGGATAGCGTTCAGTCGAGATAAACTCCATCGACTTAGTGTTCTGTCGATCTACTGCAGTTCGGGATAGTGATCTGTTGGGATAGCGTTCGTCGGGATTTCGATTGTCGGAATAGTGTGGTACAATCAAAAAAAGCAGTCGTTGACCTTCTTACATTTATTAATATAATTGCATATTCCAAAGCGTTGATCTCTATGGAGAAGAATGTCTAAAAAATTCCATGGACACTCCTTTTAATCATCAGAAGTCTTGTTACTACTATTATATTATTATGAGAATAATATAAATAAAGTAAAAAAAAAAAACAAAATCTAAATACAGAAATTAAAATAAGCCACTGGCAGCTAAGAAATCATCATTCTCAACTGGCAGCGCCCGTTCACAGATATGACGCGTACAACAGCACCGCCCAACTCAACCATTTTGAAGGGAAGCAAATGTTCCAACACACACGCCGCCATCAGTGACATTTAAGTGCAAGCGAGCTGTGGCAATTGTTAGCTGATGAACACAAGCAATTTCTTTTTAATTTCCACCGTTCACAAACATACAACTCCCACGCGTAAATTCGCGACACAAATTCAAAAGACTAACGTTTAAACTGACGAGTTAGCATTCATGTAGAAATTGAACAATAAAACTCTTTAGAAACATCCTGTTTTGAAGATGTGCTAACTGGAGGCGCTTTGCAGCGGTTGCTGTAACTGATGATACGTCATCATTCGGGAACGGGAGACTTCATAAAAACTTTCATTCACACACGTCTGTGACAAACTGGGAAGTTGTAATCGTTAGCGCTTTAAGCGGCTGTGTACAGCGGCTGTGTACGAAAAAAAACGAAACAAAATGTCTGCCGACTGCAGACATTTTGTTTCGTTTTTTTTTTCTATTTTTATTTTGACGCTAAAAGAATAATAACTAGGTGTTATAAAT
This sequence comes from Mythimna lalbum, assembly GCA_949319445.1. Lineage (NCBI taxonomy): Eukaryota > Metazoa > Arthropoda > Insecta > Lepidoptera > Noctuidae > Mythimna > Mythimna lalbum. Next base: position 18,495,003 of record OX439360.1, read on the forward strand.
ATTTTTTCGATCATGAAAAAATTCGATATCAAAGAAAGATAATCTTTTATATTCGTCTGTTTTTTTTTAAATCTTTATTAAGGAGCTTTGTCTCAATTTAGACTATATCACTCCATCGTAGCCAAATTGTGTGTTATGGTTTATTTTAAGTGGTTGTGATAAATTTTGTATATCAAATACAAATCCTCAAGTTACGAGGGCATATCACGAGGACTCGATGGAACGATTGGTGGTGTAGGGGAAAGTTAAGGGGAAAAGATCACGTGGACGCTCTCTAACACGGTGGACGAACCCCATCAATGAAATCGGTGACACATTGCAGTTAATGAAAACTCCCAAACCGTCAAACACAGAGCTGCATGGCGTCGCATCGCTAGAGAGGCGGTGGAGCACGACCAATCCATCAACAGTGCACGACTGAGAAGAGAGAATTATTTTATATGAAGAATACTAGCTGCTACCAACGGCTTCACCCGCTTGAAAGTGGAAACTTGTCCCAAGGGAACATACTGGGATAAAGGAATCCTATATGCTATTCTAGGACATGCCACGTTCAGCTGCTCGAGTGTGAATAAGTAAAATGCACAGACAAACTTTTTCCCGGCGCTTCACCTGCTTACATAAAATATAGCCTATGTCAGTCAAGAATAAAACAGCTTTATATCGGTGAAAAAAATTTAGCTATCGGACTAGTACTTTCAGAGATCACTAGCTGCAAACAAAAAAAAACATAACGACAAAAAAAAAATTATAATATTAGTGTAGATTGTAATATTAGTGTGGACAAAAGAAATGTATGTGTGTGTGTAAAGACAGAAAAAAAATCGTAATAATTATTTTACTATTTATTTATTTAATACACAACAACACAAAGGTGGACTATCTAAGCATGTATCGCTATCAGATTAGTCTTTCAAATGACTTTATTACGAAAACCTTTGTGGTGAGGGCTGGACTTGTCAAGCTATTTTTTTTTTCGTGCTAAAATACTTACACACGTAGTTTTACGTCCGTAGGGGCTCAGCAGGGTCGAAGCCTACTAAGGCCAAGGATCTACTTCTGAAAGGAAGGCTCGGCCACGGTATGAAAGGCAACGAAGGAACGGGGTGGGGTTTTTAGTCAGTAAAAGTCTGACACTATCTCCCGCTCCGCCCAAGAGTGAGGGATGACATCTGAATGTTTTTTACACAAAGAAAAAAAAACACTGTCTTACGTAATTATAAATATTAAAAAAATATTATTAAAAAATTGTTATTCGAAGTCCCTCGAATTAGTGACCTCGCTACGCTCGGCCGCCAACTCCTTCTCGGGACGAAATAAGTAACTTTCACCCCTACTGTAACAATGTACTATTTCATTACTGATACTCTAAAAGTAGGTCTGAAGTTGCCTGAGGAGCGGGCTGAAAAGTATATCACTACTTTCATTCCTAGGGAGTTTTACTTTCAACTAACAGCTGTCAAATCTATACTTATAATAAATCTGTAGAGAGGTCAATTCTGTACATGAAATATATTTCCAAAATAACTATCAGAGGGTGATTAGTGATCGATACTGATGCCAAAAATGCAAACAGTAAAATTTTTGTCTGTCTGTCTGTCTGTCTGTATGTTCTTTATAGAAACAAAAACTACGCGATGGATTTTAACGAAACTTAGTACAATCATTCTTCATACTCCTGGGCAGGTTATAGTATACTTTTCATCACGCTACGATCAATGGGAGCAGAGCAGTGAAGGCAAATGTTGGGGAAACGAGAAAAATTACTCCATTTTTTAAGCTTCCGTCGCGTTTGCAGCCTTAATGGTTAAAGCTACACAGAAATCATGTATGACGAAAATGTTCTCCTTAAAATTATATAAAAAATATCAAAAATATCAAGACATCATATGTCTATCTTTTATGGTTGACTCACAATAATACATGTAACTCCCGATAGCTTAGCAGTTCGGAGCTTTCTGTTTATTTTTGTCTATGGCACCAAGGTGTGTGCACACTGTCACGCGCGTAAGTGGAAGGGAGAGATATGGAACGTCTCGAATCGTCTCGCGCATCACGTTGTTTTCCAGGCTCTTAGAATTCGACACCAGACGTTTCAGATCTTTGATTTTGACGACTCCGTTGTCGCTGGCATAAGCAACAGGATCCGCGTACGAAGTCGCTGGCAGAAGCTAGTTATATATAAAAAAAAAACTAGGTCTATCTTCTTGTATTCGTAATGAAAAGCACAATGCTTACCTCGGGGTTAAAGTTACTTATTTCGTCCCGAGAAGGAGTTGGCGGCCGAGCGTAGCGAGGTCGCTAATTCGAGGGACTAAATAAGTAACTTTAACCCCTAGTGTAACAATGTACTATTTAAATTTAAGACCTTCATTATTTAAAAAAAGAAGCCATTAAAACAACAAACTTTAAAATCACTTCTGAGTAATTAAATTTTAACTACCCCGTATTCCACCTCATAACACAAAATGTAACCAAATATTTCATCGTAATATTCAGTTTCATTTTAATTCTCCGATAATTTTCATATGAATTTTTCGAGAATGTACCGGTAAAGGTGTAAAATAGTTTTAATTATGAACATTACAAGTTTAAATTAATGTACTCGAACAACCTTTTTTCAGTTTCCTTGCGTGATCACATCAGAAATGAAGATATCCGCAGGAAAACCAAGGTTAGCGTCTAACATCTAAGATCGTAGAATTGCCCATTGCACGTAGAACAGATGGTCGATGGGGACGAAAAGCTCTGGAGTATCTGCAAATTACTTATCTCTTTCTAGGCGGAGCGAGAGGGGGTGGTTCTGTTGAATAAACTCTACCTTTGTAAAGAAACATTAAGGTATGTTTCTTCACGTACGTGTTGAAGTACAATGTAAGGCACATTGCCACTTAAGGTAGTGGCAATGTGCCCTACATTGTCCACACAACAGATGGTCATGAGTCCGAAAAGTTTTGGAGTGGTGACTGCGTAGAAGATGTTGGAAGGCTTCCCACAAGGTGGACCGATAACCTGGTGAGGTTCGCGGGAATCCGATGGATGCGAGACGCGCAAGACCGTTCGTTGTGGCTCCTAAGTTATCTTTAATGCCACAACAGCTTTTTTTTATTATTGATTTAAAATCAATGACATCCCCTGATCTTGGGCGGAGCGGGAGATAGGGTCAGACTCTTACTGACCAAAAAAACCCACCCCGTTCCTTCTAGCATTCCATACCAGGGCCAAACTACATTTCGGAGCTAACTCTGGCCCCAGATGCCACAACAGCTTACATTTCAAAACCATCCATAGATCGGTTTGGTCGGACATTTTATTTGACTATAAAATTCAAAACAACATCAAACATAAAATACAGCAAAAAAGCGATTTAAATCTCTTTAGCCCCCACGACACAAAACGTCCCAATCAAAAAGATCCAGCGCAAAAAGCGCAAAAAATCCAGCGCTTACCGCTTCGCCGGTACAGTTTCAGATGTCATAGTTGCAAAGGCATCGTCTCGCAAGTAATGAATAGGACCAATTAGTGGGACTGCCGTTTCAACGGCCCTTGGGGAGACATTAACAGGCGACGCGTGAAAGGGCAAAAATGTAAGCGTATAACTTCAAAATGGCCGCCTAGCTGGGTAAATTAATTCTAAGTTTAATGAGAGACGGGTTAGACAAAGAACTAGTATGGTGGATAGACGCCTTCCGGGAGATCCGGGCCTTTTTAGGGTACCGTTCTTCAAAAGAAAAAACGGAACCCTTACAGGATCGCTTTGTTGTCCGTCTCTCAAGAGCCTTTATCTTAAGAACGCGTGTAGGTATGGAATTGAAATACACCTAAAAATAACCATACACTCAGATCTGCGGCCCCTTGAAGCTGTGAAAAAATCCAACTTACGTTACGGCCGTTTATGTCCCTAAAAACTTGTATTTCGACACTTTCAAGGGAATAGGAATTCATAGGGTACTCTTCCCGTTGACCTAAAATCCTGAAATTTGCCATGAAGCAATGTCTTACAGCATAAATACCTATAGGAAAAAATCTGAAAACTGTAAGTACTTCACAAAAAAGTCTTTTTTGTGATTCGGTAAAATCTTCGTAGCTCAGTTCGGGAATTGAACTGTTTTCGTAAGTTTGTACGGAACCCTCAGTACGCGAGTCTGACTTACACTTGCCCGGTTTTTTTATGTGGTATGGAAATATGGAAGTCATGAGAAACGTACAAAGGGTATTTTTTTATGGTGGGGTAAATCATCCGATGACAACCCCCGCTCTTGGGCGGAGCGGGAGATAGTGTCAGACTCTTACTGACTAAAAACCCACCGTTCCTTCGTGCCTTCATTCTTCATTCTGACCCTGGTAGGTTTCAACCCAGCTGGGCCCCTGCTGTTGCTGACAACTCCTTGAGGCGCGCGGGAACAGTGCGCGCCGTCGACGTCTTGGGCTCGGTCGGGACAGTTAGATACCGGACTGGCAGAATGCAAGCTACCCATAGCTCGCCGTCCGCAAGCCCGCACCTACGGTGGCCAGAAATCGGGATCGGAAGACTCGGGCGCGAGGACCATTGCCTCGCGCGTGCGGCCGCCTCCTTTCCTAGCATTACTGTTTCGCAGAAGGAGGCGATCGCCTGCCACACCTCGGACCGCCTTGGGATACCCTCAGCACCAACGCATGTATTTGTCCTCATTTGTAAAATCGTTATCAAAATAAAATGATTCTGATTGAAATCATCTTTCGTTCGAGTACCTAGGTATATCAGTGCCTATACCAAGAACGATGTCGGATCGTGATGAAGACAAGCTTTTATTTAGTTTCGCCTGTCCCAATGTTTGTCTGTCATCAAATCTTACGAATTAAATTTGATCCACTTCCCGGTTAGCGATTGAGCTGAAATTTTGTATGCATGAGTAAATTAGATGACAATGCAAGGTTATTATGATATGGAGCTCATCTGATGATGGAACCGGAAGGTGGCTATAAAAGCTCGTATGATTCGTCTTGACGAGTGTTAATTATACGAGTAGGTATATAAGTATTATACCGTGCTCTAAAAGCTTGCTATGAAAAAAACATTTTCATTAAAACTTGTTTTTATTTATGTACACACAATAATAAAAGAACAGAAGAAGGAAACAGAAGAATAGTGCAAAGGTGACGCTTATTTTATTTTTAAAGAAATCTCTTCCAGTATACGGGCGAAAGGAAAATGAGTACACACAAAAATCATAGCTATACACATAAAATAATAAGTATAACATGCAAAAAAGATATACTAATAGACCGTTAAATTTTGATCGTTTTAATCCCGTGGAGAGTCGATCCGGTACATGGAACGATGGAACACTATCGATTTGTAACGATAAAATTAAAAAATAAAGTATCTTTTTTTAAAAAAACTCGTATTAATTTACGCATGTACGAAATTAGTTTCTCTATAAAAACGTCAGCTGAGCGAGTCCAATGACCTGTAGGTAGTAGTCGACGTTGCGTACTAACTACCTACAGGTCATTAGACTCGCTCAGCTTTATAATTTTCTCGTTACATGTACCGGATCGAACCTCCACGAGTTTAAACGATCAAATTTTAGCGGTGTATACATACACATAGTAAAATAAACCGAGTATGCGACAAATATTTTTCTTTCTTTCATACAATCACTCAACCACTGCGCCCACGGTATCGTCAAAACCAATTAATGTTGTTTTTAATGTTAATTAAATATGGGGTATTGCAAGCGACTCTACAATATTGAAATGTAAATCTAATTACTGTTTTTCTTTTGATCATTTACAAAAGAATATAATAATACTAGCTTTTGCCCACGGCTTCACCCGCGTACATAATCCCAGGATAAAAAGTATCCTATGTGTTATTCTGGGATATGGTCTACTCGTTTACTTTTTCATCGAGATCCGTTCAGTAGTTTTTGCGTGAAAGAGTAACAAACATCCATACATCCATCCATACATACAAACTTTCGCATTTATAATATTAGTAGGATACCACAATTTTCATACCAATTTCTTTTTTTTTTAAGTAGAAAATCATCCAAATACTTTCCGGTTGGGGTGGAGCGGGAGGGCGTGTCAGTCTTTTACTGACTTAAACCACACCTATGTCCTATAGTTGCCGTTTGCGTTCTAGGACTACGGCGGTGCTCCGCCCCAGTGGAGCAAACCTCCACCGTATACTTCACCATATCCTTGTCAAACCCACGACCTCCAGCATAGCAGTCGGAGTCACTAACCACTAGATCTACAGGCGTGTAGTGTAATGAAAACAATGAAAATCTAATTACTGTTTTTCTTTTGATCTATAAAAGAATCGTATTTTTATTGAAGAAAAAGCATTTTCAAAAGTATTTTTCATTGGGAAACAAATGCAAAGCAATATTAAAGTATCCCTAACATTAATTTCACCACTAATTTGATCCGTAAATTATAACTTTTTGCTTGCGCGACCATTCTTCAGCAGTATTACGGAGTTTTTAATTTTTCTGAACAAAAATCATTAAAACTTGCACAACATCAGTTCCGTGTGATTTAGATACTTTCTTTCCTTTATTTTTAATTTTGAGGTACTTTTTTTTTGTTCCTTTTGAGATTTTTTTTTTTCACAACTCCGTCCACACAACGCCGTCTAGTCCCAAGCTAAGCAGAGCTTGTGTTATTGGTACTAGACAACTGATAAACATACTTATATATTTCTAAATACATACATATTATAATAATATAATAATAATATTCCACAACCATCACACAACGCCGTCTAGTCCCAAGCTAAGCAGAGCTTGTGTTATGGGTACTAGACAACTGATAAACATACTTATATATTTCTAAATACATACATATATAGATAAATTACACCCAGACACAGAACAAATGATCATGCTCATCACACAAACATTTGTCCTGGGTGGGAATCGAACCCACGACCTCCGGCATAGCAGTCAGGGCCACTAACCACTAGACCAACAGGCCAGTCAATTGCATCGTTGCTGTGTTCAATTGTGCTATTGCATCGCTGCTTACGATCAGGTGGAATCGCATAAATAAAATAAATAAAACGAATACATACATATTATAGATAAATTAAACCCAGACACAATGATGTTTAACCCTAGAAAGATAACCTACGCCTCAGAGGCGCCCGCGTTGCTTTGACATCGCTGTTTCTTTCTAATGAGCGCGCGTATCGACCTGTCCTTCTAATTTAGCTCAATGGATGGTGCACAGCATCGCAGGACGGTCGTTTTTACGCGGTAAGTACGATAGTTTTGCAGTTATGACTAAGTTTTGCGCTCCAAAGGCGCATGGTTATCTTTTGTGTGACATTTAGTGAAAGTAAGGATTTGTTTATCTATACTTATAATAAATCTGTAGAGAGGTCAATTCTGTACATGAAATATATTTCCAAAATAACTATCAGGGGGTGATTAGTGATCGATACTGATGCCAAAAATGCAAACAGTAAAATTTTTGTCTGTCTGTCTGTCTGTCTGTCTGTCTGTCTGTCTGTCTGTCTGTCTGTATGTTCTTTATAGAAAAAAAAACTACGCGATGGATTTTAACGAAACTTGGTACAATAATTCTTCATACTCCTGGGCAGGTTATAGTATACTTTTCATCACGCTACGATCAATAGGAGCAGAGCAGTGAAGGGAAATGTTGGGGAAACGGGAGAAATTACTCCATTTTTTAAGCTTCCGTCGCGTTTGCAGCCTTAATGGTTAAAGCTACACAGAAATCATGTATAGCGGAAATATTCTCTTTAAAATTATATAAAAAATATCCCACAACAGCATATGTCTATCTTTTATGGTTGACTCACAATAACACGTGTAACTCCCGATAGCTTAGCAGTTTGGAGCTTTTTGTTTATTTTTGTCTACTCTTACGTTTATAACACTCTAATTTATTCCTAATTAAAAAAGTTAACATTATTATCTATTCAATAAAAAAAGAATCATAGAAATCGGTATAGAAACACCAAAGTTATACCCATTTATTAATAACATCGAATACGGAGACATTGGCTCTATGTCTAAGGTGTGTGCACTGTCACGCGCGTAAGTGGAAGGGAGAGATCTGGAACGTCTCGAATCGTCTCGCGCATCACGTTGTTTTCCAGTCCCCGGGCTCTTAGAATTCGACATCAGACGTTTCAGATATTTGATTTGGACGACCCCGTTGTCGCTGGCATAAGCAACAGGATCCGCGTACGAAGTCGCTGGCAGAAGCTAGTTCTTTTATAAAATGTTTATAATATCTGTTTATTTCTCTTTTTTTGCATGTAATCTTCTCACCTTCATTATGACGAGCCGGAGAACACTAACTGATGATGTAATATCTAGGTTGATCGCTGGAGAGGAAGAAAACGAGCATGAACGAGAACAAGAAACTGACAGTGAGATAAAAGATCATTTGAGTGACGATGACATACAGAATGGTTTCGAAGACGAGTTTATCGATGATGAGGTGCCACAACAATTAAATTATACACAAAATGAAGATAATGTAAGTCCGCCTGTATCTTCAGAGCCCACTGGAACTTCAGAATCATCCTAGCGTGACCACCGCATAATTGTTCCTGATCGTTATGTTATATATTGTCACAACATTCTTGCGAAAAATGAAAAGCCTCTAAAGGAAGGAAAGAAAGGAATTATATGAAAAGTTAAGCACATCAGAATCGTGGATGAAGGAAAGACTGGAAGGTCCTACTTTGCCAAAGCATGTGCGAGATAATATCGCAATGGGCACGCCACGATTATGGCGGTAAGTCCCCTCTTTGAGGCGTGGCTGGAAAGACCTCACGGCGTCCTTACCTTCCGCATGACGCAGGTCCTCACCGGACATGGCAAGTTCGGGAGGTTCCTGCATCGGATTCAAGCGGAAGAGACGCCCGGGTGTCGCCACTGTGCGCAACGCCCGGAGGACACGGTGGAGCACACCGTCGAGGTGTGCCCTGCCTGGGCGGAGCATCGCCGTGCCCTCGTGGGGGCGATCGGCGGCGGAGACCTCTCGCGCCGGGCCCTGGTCGAGGCCATGGTCCGGAGCGAGGAGGAATGGCAGGCGGTCGCCTCCTTCTGCGAAGCAGTAATGCTTGCAAAGGAGGAGGCCGACCGCATCAGGCAACGGCGCCCTCGCCGCCGCCGCCGGGATTCCGATCCCGATTTCCGGCCACCGTAGACGCGGACTCGCGGTCGGCGAGCCATGGGTAGCTCGCTGTCCGATCGTCCGGTAATGGACCGAGTCCAAGACGTCGACGGCGCGCACTGTTCCCGCGCGCCTCAAGGAGTTGTCAGCAGCAGGAGGGGCCCAGCTGGGTCGAAGCCTACTGGGGACAGGGTTGTCCGAAAGGGAGCTCGTGCCCCGGTATGAAGGCTAGAAGGAACGGCGCGGGGTTTTTAGTCAGTAAGAGTCTGACACTGTCTCCCGCTCCACCCAAGAGCGGGTTTCGTCAAAGATGATTTTCCCCGTCGACAAAAAAAAAAAAAAAAGATAATATCGCAAATATTCTTCCGAAACCGGTTGTGCAGAACGATACAGATAATGAAAAAGTAACCCCAGCCAAGAAAAGACGATACTCCACCTTATGCACTAATAAAAAAAAAGAATATCTAAGAATACTTGCGCCAAACGCCAGACAACAGTTTGCGGCGAAAATAAAAATCATGTTTGTTTTGAATGCCTATCAAACCAAATTGGATCGAAATAATTATAGTTTTGACTATATTTTTATCTGAATTAATTATTTAGTAAGAAATAATATAATTAGTTTTATGAAAAAAGATATTAATTTTTGTTACTACGTTCCTATAAACAGAAGAAAGCAAATTTTGTTGATTTTTTCAAGAGGTTTTTTGATTTAAGTTTAATGATTAAAATACATAAAATATTTAACTAAAAAAAGTTTTTTTTTTTTAGTTCATTAAACACATTATTAAAAAAATGAATTAAAAATATAATAAATAGGTATTTCATAAAAAAATAGCAATAATATATCGTGCGCCTCAGAAGCGCATGGTTATCTTTTGTGGCCGTCAAAATATGGTTATCTTTCTAGGGTTAAGCTTTTTTAAAGAGATCTCAGCAAGACAGAGCAGTGGTGGCAGAGTGGTAATGGCCCCGACTTACGATTTGTAGGTCGCGGGTTCAAACCCAACCAGTGGTATTACTTTGTGACAAAGACGTTCACACACATGCACAAAAAACACAGGACAGACACATGCACATTCTAGAACATTATAGTCTATTCGTCGTATGGTATTTTTTTATTTATTTGCCTGATTCGTCGATGACGTAGTGTTCCACAGATGTCAGCAAAACCATAGTGACTAGCAGGACCGACGATGGCTAGGGCGAAAAAAAAAGTTTTGAAATAGGACTAAGGTATCTCTAGCCGTAGAACGCATAGGGAAACTGAAAGTCCCGAAGGACACAGGTGGATTTTAGTCAGTAAAAGTCTGGCTCACTCCACCCTAGAGCGTGAGAAGTCACTAGACGATATTTCACCTTAAACAAAAAAAAAACCGTTGATTATTTATTATGAAAACAAACAGAAATATGAGGACATTAATTATTTCAAATGATTCCGCTACGAAAAACGAAAGGAATTTTAAATATTTGGGTTCTCTATCTAAAAAATAAGGAAGGATTTTTATTATGTTGAGACGTTTTTTTTTTAGGTGGAAATATCATCATATTGACATCTCCTATCCTTGGGCGGAGCCGGAGGACGTGTTAGACTTTTACTGGCTAAAAAGTCACTGCTGTTCCTACTATGCCATTGTTCCAGGGCACCGGGGATCTCTTTCGCTTCGACCCTGCTGGGCCCCTACGGTTGCTTTCAACTCCTTGGCGAGCGTGTGGACACTACATGCCGTCGACGACTTGGACTTTGTCCAGACGGTCTACAGTGGCCGGAAATCGAGATCGGAATCCGGGCTGGGGCGCGAAGGCTTTACCGCCATAATTATGGCGTGCCCAGCACTGAGTTGCGACAGTCGCTGTCACCATTCCACCATGAATGTTGGGACGTTGTAATACCAGCTGTTAATAGAACTAGTGATACCTCTTTGTAAGGAAGTAGTAGAAAAAAAAGAGGTCACCAAATAGTTGGTAAAGTCTAGCTGCGGATGACAATGAGCACACAAAGCACAAAGCTCATCACACGCTATTACTAACTCCCTTTTATTTCATATCATTCTTCACACAATCCATCCATCTTATCTTTGGCCACAAATCCACAAATAGTCGGATTAAAAAATGAAAACGACTGAATAGTTTTTGCATTGGCAAAAGGCAAAGTAAATTCTCCAGAGGCAAAGTTACGCACTGAAAATATTCCAACTTTATAACGACACATTTACGCACTCGTAATTAAAAGTAGTCCAACATTTCCCGGCGCACTCAAAAAGCCACCTGCATAAATAAAACATTGCGTACTTATCCCTGTTTCCGAGCCACGGAACCCGAATCCTTGAAACTCTCGCAACGAACACTTGAAAAAGAAAATTGTTCTGACGTCTAGAGACTGGCATAAATTCATAGCTTTACATCATCATTTAAAAAACAGAAAATATGAGGGAATAGCTGACAAGATAACCTTACAACAAAAATCATCCTTGTTTAAGAAATTTTTAAGGACGATTTTCGGGTGAAAGAAATTCGCAGGACAGCTCAACTTTTCGCAAGTACGAAGTTGAATGTAATAATAAATATATTTCAGTATTTTTTACAAGCGAATTTTGTTACGTGTAACAAAGTTTTTTTGAGATCGTCAAATAATTATTATTTGAAAAAATATCGTACGGATCCTTTTTTCTATTGAATGGAAGGTAGTTGGAGAATTTTTTCTTTAGTTTGTAAGAACATTCCAGTATTGCATTTTTTGTTCAGTGGTATCGGTAAGCTGTTTACTATTCAGGAAAAATGAACGAGACATTTTCCAATAAATGGAATTTTATATCTATTTTATTTTTATTTTTTTAGTAAAATCATCCAATGGCGGATGCCATTTTATGTTTTGGGTGGCCTGACAGACTGACTGATACCTGGGACTGTGTTGAACCACATTCAATTTCGGTTGGAGTAGGTAAGGACTATATTTCACCGGGACACCATTTTTTTATGGTGGGCAAATATCATCCAATGACACCCCCGCTATTGGGTGGAGCGAGAGATAGTGTCAGACTTTTAATGACTAAAAACCCACTACTGTTCCTTCATTGCTTTTCGTACCGGGGCTGAATCTTCTTTTCAGGAGCAGATCCTTGGCCCCAGTAGGCTTCGGAATTTTACAACTAGGTTTTAGTTCTCTTCTTAGTCGGAGACTCTTATCAGAGTGGTCGTGGCTGTTGATGAACAGGACTGTGGCGTGCCTCCATCGTTTGTCTCCAAGGCTGCGGCATGTCGAGCGATGTCTCATTTCTGGAGGCGTGCCCAAAGAACTTCAGTACTCGTAACTGCACTATCGACGAAGGTCTATCCCGTATGTGAAGCTCTTTGAAGATGGACTTATTATTTTCAACATCCATCTCCAACACCACATCTCTAAGGCATCGATTTTTCGGTGGCCTTGTATCCGTCTTGGCTCCGTAGAGAAAGATTGGTAAAACCAGACGCTGTATTAAACGAACTTTGGTATTCTGTGTAATTCTGCTGTCTCTCCATATCTCTCCCAACTGCTGACCTGGTGATAGCTGATCGGCGCTTGATCTCGTCCTCAAATTCTTTTTTTACGGTGGGCAAAAATCATTCAATGATAAACCCCGCTCTTGGGTGGAGCGGGAGATAGTGTCAGACTCTTACTGAAAAAATCACCCACCCTGTTCCTTCTAGCCTCTTCATACCGGGGCTCGAGTTTCTTTTTGGATAACTCTGGCCCAAGTAGGCTTCGACCCAGCTGGGCTCCTCGTGTTGCTGACAACTCCTTGAGGCGCGCGGGAACAGTGCGCGCCGTCGACGTCTTGGGCGCGCGAGCGAGCTACCCATGGCTCGCAGTCCACGAGCCCGCGTCTCCATCGTTTGAGATTGAGTGATGGTTTTAGTTATGTCTTAACAAAAGATTTTTTTTATTAAGACTTTTTTCACTACACTAGAAATTACTTGTTGCATCTTGGCGGCGTTCACAAACATACAAACTCACATCATGCAACCAATCTCAGAACAACTATCTGTAGGCTATACAAATATCTGTTTTCGCGACACAGTGCAACAAACTGTCTCTCAATGTCCTTACTGGGGCCAGGTTTATCCGAAAGGAAACTCGAGCCCCGGTATGAAAAGGCTAGAAGGAACGGGGTTAATTTTTAGTCAGTAAGAGTCTGAGTACCTCCCGCTCCACTCAAGAGCGGGGGTTGTCATTGGATGATTTTTGCCCAACGTAAAAAAAAAATCTCTCACTGTCCCAAACGCCAATCAACGTTGTTTTCTACATGTCTTCATAATCACCATATCCGGCAAAGGGTGCCCAAATAAACCCCTACAAAAAAACAGGAAAATCCCAGAGAACTGTAAATTGTAAATTGTACGAGTTGTCGCTCAAGCCACGTCAAAGTCCCGCCGACCATTTACAAAGGACACCGGCCGCAAAATTCGCCGCCATTTGTTTTTATTTTTCCTAAAACAAAATTACTCAAACCGTCAAAAGAACAAGTACGATAATTTAAATAAAGAACTCGAATTCAACAAACTGCTGACATTAAGTTAGAGGTTCACATTTACACCATAACTAGCGTGATACTGAGTCTATTCCCCCCCTTACTTTTGAAATTATAACGACCCTGTATTAGGCCCAGCGACCATTTCAATTCCCGTTGTGAATTTCATCACAACAACATCCATTGCGTGTTTTGTTTGACCACTACATTTTAATTTCCTCTACTGAATGAGCAATGGTTATTAAAGTCGAGAGAGTTTTCGATGTTTTCCAATGCTCCTAGTAGGGCAAACTGACCGCAGTTCTCATTACGTCGTCAGCAAATAGTTGTGAGTGTTAGGTAGTGACCTGCAACACATTTAAGGAAGCGGTTAGCGGTAGCGAACTTAGAAGCGGATGTAAGCGTTAGCGATAGCGGTAAACATGCTTCGAAATAAAGTGAGAGGTGAGAAACTAGTGCCAAGAACTGCATTTCATTTTTACATAAGTAAGTAAGAATACCTTATTGCAAACCCCTCTCTTGGGTGAAGCGGGAGATAGTGTCAGACTGTTGCTGACTAAAAACCCACCCCGTTCCTTCTAGCCTTCACCAGGGCTAACCGGGGCTCGAGCTCCCTTTCGGATAACCCTGGCCCCAGTAGGTTTCGACCCAGCTGGGCCCCTGCTGTTGCTTACAACTCCTTGAGGCGCACGGGAACAGTGCGCGCCGTCGACATCTTGGGCTCGGTCCAGACAGTTACCGGACGGTCGGACGAGCTACACATGGCTCGCCGTCCACAAATCCACGTCTACGGCGGCCCGAAATCGGGATCGGAATCGGTGGCGGCGAGAGCCTTTGTACCACTAATGTACATGAAGTTTAAATAAATAAATACTGCAGATCCTCTTCCCCAAGAAAACAGAATTGCGTGTGAAATTCACGGAATTCTGTTTTCTTCCATAGTGGTCGCCAGATTTTGCGATAAGGGTCATTGAAACACCAACTTTTATTAATATTCTTAATTCCTAACCCGAAAAGACAATCATATGATCTTTCGTGATTCCCTCGCGTCGGGAGTTGGTAAAGTTCGTGATCCGCAGCGAGGAGGAGTGGCAGGCGGTGGCTTCCTTCTGCGTAGCAGTAATGCTAGCAAAGGAGGAGGCCGCACGCGCGAGACAATAGCCTTCGCGCACCAGCCGCCACAATGATCGAACCTGTGCGTCCCGTATCCATCTGATTTCCGCAACCTTCAACAGGTCATCAGTCCACTTTGTAGGAGGCCTTTCGACGCTGCGTTTTCCAGTACGCGGGCGCCACTCCAGAACTTTTCAGCCCCAACGGCCATCTGCTCTGTAAGCAATGTGCTCTGCTCAATGCCACTTAAGTTTGGCGATTCTTCGTGCTATGTCGGCAACCTTGGTTCTCCTGCGGATATATCTTCATTTCTGATTCGATCACGCAAGGAAACTCCGAGCATAGCCCTTTCCATTGCGCTTTAGGTGACTTTAAGCCTTCTTATGAGGTCCATCACAATGTTTAAATAAATAAATATATTATGAATCTAATGAATACTCCCCAACTTCGTGAATATTATCAACTCAAAACAACACCATTCCTGTTTACTACTTTTAAAGAGAAATAAAATATAACTGCACTACAAACCTTTCATACAATTTTACCGCCAACTACTTTCAAAGTAGGATGCAAGGTAATCTCAGAATGTAATTAAACCATCTTCCTTACGTATTCTGCACGCCTGGTGTCGGCTTTAAGCACTTCTTGTTACTTTGATAACCTATTTTTGGTATCGCAAACTTTGAGTTGCATATCTCTAAAGGTAAGTGCACTTCTTTGAAAGTAAACTCAAAGTCTTTGGTCTAGAATGTTGTTTGATTCAAAGACTTTGGTCGTGTAAAGATTTAGTCTTTTTAGGACGTCAACCAGATGGTGGATGAGGACGAAAGATTTTGGAGTGGTGACTTCGTACCGGAAGACGCAGCTTTGAAAGGTCTTTTACTATGTGGACCGATGAATTGGTGAGAGTCATGGGAATTAGACGGATATGAGGCGCACAGGACCGGTCGTTATGGCGACACTTGAGGGAGGTCTGTGTCCAAGAACGGACCCATCTAAGCCCATTTCAGCCTGGCAGCCTCTAAGCCTTATTTAACGTTTAATATTAAAAAGAAAAGATGGGCTTTAGATTAGCTTCCCACTCCAAACCCATCGTTGTTTCGACCCGACCCCGCTGACAAAAAGTCGTTTATTCCATTTTACATGAACAAAGTACTCCAGCTAGGAACCTAAGTATGGACTATGAACACAGCATTACGCTTTTAAAATAATGTGTGAAATAAAGTACATTTAATTTTTTTTTCTTGCTTCGTTTGAATCCCTGATGGGAGTCGAGTGGGGCTAAGTGAGAATGATTACCCATGCAGGAGTCGTGCCTCGTTTAGTACGATAGTTACTGGTGCTAGAGTCATTAGTGAATGTAAATAGACATTTTAACACTGACATCAACTCGACGTGAAAATTTAAATAAAGACTAATTTAGAAGCTGTGTATTTTTATTGTTTTATTGTATTCCCTCATTGAGTTGGATTTTCAACTAATGGGTTAATAATAATAAATTACTTTCTATCAGGCATCTTAACCCATAGATTACCTTACAGACTAACATAATATAAAGTAAATACAACTTTTTATTAAGCTGTATTTCTTTGCTTTAAGTAGGTTAGTCTTATTGTATACTTATGTTGTAAGTATCCCATCAGCGGTTATACGAACTCATAGTATAATTAATTAATTCATGAATCCCCAAGCGACCACCAGTGGCCGCGCATCTATTGTCTTACTATTGTGTCTCTAATTGACGGTATCTGAAGGGTTAAAATTCTTTATTGCGAACTAAGTGTAAAGTTTGAAGATGTTAACAATAGGTGCTAGGTTCTTAGAACTTTGTTACCCCTAAAGGCATTGCAGTACCCATAACACAAGCTCTGCTTACCTTGGGATTAGACAGCGTTGTGAGATAGTTGTGGAATATTATTATATTATATTATATTATATTATATTATATTATATTATATTATATTATATTATATTATATTATATTATATTATATTATATTATATTATATTATATTATATTATATTATATTATATTATATTATATTATATTATATTATATTATATTATATTATATTATATTATATTATATTGCAATCACGAGTCCGCATATACGAGTATTTATATGTTTGTTACTTCTTTAGACTTAAACATCATCACCATATCATAACCATATCATAACATAACATATCATACCTATATCATACCGACACCATTACCGATATCATTTGGATGATATCTAACACCAATGTGTTAGACCACGATCTGGAATAACATAATACAGGTTATAAGACTTCTTATCCCGGTAATATTCATTCACGCGAGCGAAGCCACTGGCAAAAGCTAATATGTTTTGTTTTTTATAAAATCAAAAATCGCCTTAAACCTTGAATATGTACTTAATTTATTTCAAAAACGCTTTCAACATGACTAACATTTTATTAAATTCGCACAGTATTATATAAACTCTAACATCTAAAATCTACTTGTAAGCTTTACCCCGAACTGTCACTTCAACAAAACAAAACCACAACTTCATTAAGTCGAGTAACTCGCCTGCGGTGCAGTTTCAAACGCAGCACAGTAATGTAAAAGGTTTTCCTGATACAATATTAATCTCACTAGACTCAGTTATAACATGAAAAATTAATTTATGACCGGTATTAGCTGCCTGCATTTCAAGGAGATATGTTCAGCAAAACGTACGCTTAGCTTTGTGTCTTGTTAAGGTTGGTTCTCGGTTTCTAGAGTTTACTAACGATTAGTTTTACAGTTAAGAGCGTTCAGCCCGAGATATTTTTTCATACAGTCGCTTCGGTATTGTCTTGGTATGGGGATGTAAAGAGGAGGGATGAAACGCATGTAATCTCGATCAAACGTGCAAGGTAATCATATCTACAAATATACTTTCTTTATTTTTTCAATTATAAGTTCATTACGAAGCACATTTCCAATTCAATTTGTGTTTAATTTTGTGTTGTACATTTAAAGTTCCTCAAATTAAAATGGTCATGTGAAAAGGAGGGATGAACCGCATGTTGCTAAAAGAATTATGAATTTTCATGTGAATGGATGGATAGAGAAAGGGAGGCCAAAGAAAAAATGGATGGATTCTGTGTTTTGACAGACGTCTTGACAGACAGACAGACAGAAAAACGGACGGCAACAATTTGATAGACCGTTTGTCCACCACCGCCGTCACCGGGACGTCACCTAGAACGAGATGACGGCGCCGATTTAGCGATACATACATTTTTATGGATTTTTATGGCCATGTAACCACCGCACGCCCGTCACCCGAGCGCATCTTAAACTTAAACTCGGCCCGAAATAATCTCGTTCTCGGTGACGTCCCGGTGACGGCGGTGGTGGACAAACGGCCTTAGGGTTCCGATTTTTCCTTCTGAGGTACAAAACCATAAAAACGTAAACAAATCACGTCACAGTTCTGAAAAATACCTATAAATATTTCAAATTGTAACAAGGAAATTTTCTTTACAACCAACTCAGTTTAATTTAGTGGTAGTCACGAACATTCGGAGCTAGGGTTGCCAGGTCCTGAAACTGAAAAGTCGGACAGACTATCTTATTTAGCCGGACATTTGGTGAAAAAGCCGACATTTTTTATCTACTATCATGACTTTATTACTAAACAATAAGATTCATAAAATATTTTTAATTTTCTAATGTAAACAATAAAATTAAGTGATGTAATTGCTAGACTAATAGCATGTCCGCTCTGCTTGTGCTAGCGGGCATGCAAATAGTTATCGCTAGCAAAACAAAACCAAAACTGTAATTACAATTTTAAATAAAATGGTAAAAAAAAAGCCTGTCAATCCACGACGCCACATAAGAACTACGAAGAAAATACGAAATCCTGCATCGCGCAATCAAAGTCCTCCGCGCGATTTGAACATATACGACAGCCCGACATCAACTATCGGGCAGTCGCCTTCCAGACTATAACATCCTGACTGGTCGGAGGTTCCTCCCTTTCCAACGGAGCTTTGCGGGACTTTACTCTCTGTTCCGCCTACCTCCAAAACCTTAACAAAAGCCAAAAATAGTCAAATTTGGCCGGACACGCAACTAAAAAGCCTGACTATGTGCGGCTTTATCCGGACGCCTGGCAACGCTATTCGGAGCGTAGGTTTTAGACTAGCACGCGAGGAATTTATTACGCTATTACAGTCGCAAAAAAATCTTATTTCAGTGTAATTGTTACTTGAAAAGCAATAATTTTGATTCATAATGTTAATTTGGGACTATTTAGAAATGTTCAATTATGATTAATGATATTATTAGGTTTCTGCCTCCATGGCTCGCGGACGGCGAGTCATGGGTAGTTCGCTGCCCGACCGTCCGGTAACTGTCCGGACCGAGCCCAAGACGTCGACGGCGTGCACTGTTCCCGCGCGCCTCAAGGAGTTGTCAGCAGGAGGGGCCCAGCTGGGTCGAAGCCTATTGGGGCCAGGGTTATCCGAAAGGAACTCGAGCCCCGGTATGAAGGCTAGAAGGAACGGGGTGGGGTTTTTAGTCAGTAAGAGTCTGACACTATCTCCCGCTCCACCCAAGAGCGGGGGTTGTCACAAGATGATTTTTGTCCACCGAAAAAAAAATGTACCAATACTCTTAATTTACATAATTATAGTGAAAGATAGCATCATAATGTTTAAAAAGTTAATCTACACATTTAATCGACAACGTCAATATTTTACTTACAATACTACAATATTTTATACACATATAACACATACAATTATTTTAAGAGGCATAGATATAAGGTAACAAATGTAGTCACAATATACCGGCACTCTGAGACGCCACCCACAAACTGATCACATACCTATTTGTGCAGGCAACATTATGTACCTACATAATCCATGATCACTCTCAAGCAATGCCTTGGTAGACCGGCACAAGTTACATAGAGGTCAACACACTTAGGCTAGAACTAAATTAGACCGACGCACACGTGGACCACACCAGATTTGTACGCGACGTCCATCTACGTCGCGTGGCGTGGATCAAGTGTAGCTCTACAAGTCTAGTTTCCGTATTAAATGTATGGAGACCGACGCACCCAGAATGGCGTGGTATCAAACGTGTGCACAATGTAGTTCTACCTTAATTCATGAATCCCCAAGCGACCACCGGTGGCCGCGCATCTATTGTCTTACTATTGTGTCTCTAATTGACGGTATCTGAAGGGTTAATGCTAGAACTACATTAGACCGACGCACACGTGGACCACACCTGATTTGAATATAGAACAACGTCGTGTGGCGTGGATCAAGTGTAGCTCTACAAGCCTAGTTTCCATATAAAATGTATGAAGATTGACGCGCCCAGATCGGTGTATGTGTCACACGTGTACGCAATGTAAGCAACATATTATGCCAATATACAATGTTGCAGAATTCTCAAAACAATAGGTATCGCCACTGATTCCGTGTTACGTAATTACCCGACAGCTATTAGATTACGAAGTTTCCTGCCCACTAATCTCCTAAGAAACTATCTATCTATACCTCCCTCCCTCCCTCCTTCCCTCCCACAATCTCCGAAGCCGGCAAACTGACCCAAAATCCTTACAAAGGTAGGTGTAACCCCTCGACTTTCATAGGCTTACTTTTCGAAACAAAAACTCAATTAAAGGCCTCGGAAGACAAAAGAAGCGAAATTATTTACGACATCAACCTCCGAACTGTCTTTTTTGCCAATTTTTAGGGTTCCGTGCCTCAAAAGTTAAAACTGATGTTTCCTGATGGCTACAACCCGGGAATCTTTAAGTCAAGAGTGAATAGGTTTCTTCTAGGTAAGCGCGTTCCATCTTCGACCGCATCGTCGCTTTCCATCAGGTGAGAAAGCGGTCAAGTGCGAACCTATCAACAACAAAAAAAACGGAAGCTTTATAGATCACTTTGCTATCCAAAATTATTATTATTAAAAAGGTCTGCGGTCCCTTGAAGCTGTGTAAACATCAAACTTCTGAGTTAACGGAAAAAAAAATTGGTCATTTATGTCGCAAATAATATATATTTCGACACTCTAGGTAACTAAAATTCTAGGGTACTTCTCGTTGACCCAGAATCCTGAAATTTTGCGTAAAGCGAGGTCTTAAGAAAAGTACAGTAATAAACCTGAAAACTTGTTGTTACGTTACAAAAACTTTACTTTACTTTTACTTTTTTTAGTAGTAAATAATTTTTCTTGCGATTTGGAAAAAAAATCGAGACGCCAAACGATCTGAACTCTATATATACGTAAGTTTGCACGGAACCCTCAGGACGCGAGTCCGTTTCACACTTGCCAAATTTTTTTAGATGAGGAAAAGAGGGAGGGAGGCTACAATTTGTCATTCGACCTTCTGCTTAGGGTTGAACCATGACAGGGTTAATTATGTAATACAATGCCGCTGAAGAGGGTTAAAAAAGAATGATGTTGTTAAACATACTGTCGTTGTTTAATGTTTGTAACGAGGACACGTTTCACTGACTTTGTTTGTTCTTTCTTTTCATGTTTTGCTTTAATTTGTTTTTGATTTGGTGAAGGATGATTCGGTTTTAAGGGACATGAGGATTCTGGATCGAATTCTGGTTCTATAGGGTTTACGGTGGGCAAAAATCATCTTATGACAACCCGTCTAGTGTCAGACTCTTACTGACTAAAAACCCAACCCGTTAATTCTAGCCTTCATACCAGGGCTCGAGTTCCTTTCGGATAACCCTGGCCCCAATAGGCTTCGACCCAGATGGGCCCCTCCTGTTGCTGACAACTCCTTGAGGCGCGCGGGAACAGTGCGCGCCGTCGACGCCTTGGCTCGGTCCGGGCAGTTACCGGACGATCGGACAGCGAGCTACCCATGGCTCGCCGTCCGCGAGCCCGCGTCTACGGTTGCCGGAAATCGGGATCGGAATCCCGGCGGCGGCGGCGGGGGCGCCGTTGCTTGATGCGGTCTGCCTCCTCCTTTGCTAGCATTACTGCTTCGCAGAAGGAGGCGACCGCCTGCCACTCCTCCTCGCTCCGGACCATGGCCTGAAACAAGGCCCGGCGCGAGAGGTCTCCGCCGCCGATCGCCCCCACAATGGTCCCTCCTGTTGCTGACAACTCCTTGAGGCGCGCAGGTACAGTGCGCGCCGTTGACGTCTTGGGTCCGTACAGTTACCGGTCGGACAGCAAGCTACCCATGGCTCGCCGTCCGTGAGCCCGCGTGGTTCTAGAGGGTCATTTGGCTTTACCCAAATGCTTTGATCACACGTACCGAGTAAAAGGGCGAGACAGTAAAATGTTGCTCGGCCGAGACAGTGATGTAAGTAAGTTGTAGAGATAAGCGCTCGGCCGAGCACTCGGCGCTGTGTTTACACGTACCGAGTACTCGGCCGAGAGCACTGTCTCGCCCGTTTACTTGCTACGTGTGATCAGGGCAAAAGAATTAGCATTTTCTTTTCTTTTTACCAAACTAGACACCATACAGACACCAGAGTCGCCACACGTCTAAACTGGTTGCGCCACCAAATTGGTTGCGTAACCAAACGGACACCAGGTGAGTAACTCCCTATAGAGCTGAATACATTTTGTTGGTAGCGGCGACTGGTCGCGCCGTCATGGTGTCTCGGTGAAATATAGCCCTTAGAGGCGTTCCACATTTTATTTTTTTCGTTACTTATTTTCATAGTTAAGCTTTAAATACTTGTACATAGTCAATATTTAAGTCATTTATATATACATACAATATCGTTAAAAATAAAAAATACATCGTCACCCGCTCTAGAGAGTGCGTTTCAGACTTTCACTGACTAAAATCACATCTGTATCCATCAGTAGCCCTTTGCGTTCTAGGAACACAGTTTTGCTTTCAAAAACTCCCCGTGGCCCTGGCAGGGCCACCTGGATAGCACTATCATAAGGTCCTTTTTATTCAGGGCGTATATTCCCTTGAAATAATTCTCTACTTTTTCACAGGCAAAGCCGTGGGCGGAAGTTAGTTCAACACAAAATACGAAACCTAAAAAAAATACCTAAGTACAACCACTCTTGAAAACAAAAAAAAAATACATAAAAAAATATTCCATCGCCCCAGTGGAACCAATTCAAAAATAAAATTGACCTACCCACAAAAATAGAATTACAAGTAATACTCCACCACTTTAGCTGGCATCCCATTCTCGTAAACTGTCCGGTATACCGGTGTGCCCATTGCAGGTGGCTCAACTACCGTGACTCTTACCCAAAGACGGGTGACACACAGATGACAAGAAATGGTAGCTGTATTTTTCTAAATGCGTTTTGTTACAGATTTTACAGTTATGAATCGGATTTCTCTAGCCATTAGATCAAAATCTAAGAAGAAATCCAGAGGGCTTAGCCAATTTGATAATCTACAATTGTTAACGCTAGTAGAAAACTTAAAATATTTGCCCGAACAAAGGAATCGGAGGCGTTGCCGACTCGAGGCAATCGACGAAAGAGAATCGAAACGAAGTGGTCGTAACTTGCTAGCCCTTCAGGGACTTCATATAACCCAGAAGACACGATGGAGTATACTTTGGAAGTCTGGTACACTTGGCACAGAGCACCGCACAATGACACTAGCTTCTGACATTTTATAAGTGCCGGCCATATATGCCTATGTAAAATAAATCAATTTTTAATTACCTCGTGAAGATGATCGGCGGCCTCTCTCGCCCGGCCCTGCTTCAGGTCCGGAGTGAGAGGGATTGGAAAACGACCACCTCCTACTACAAAGCAGTAATGTGACCACAGGAGAGGACCGCAACCATGAGGAAACGGAGATCCTCGCACCTTAGCCGCCACCATTTGTGATGCCCTAGACGTCGGGAGTCATTATGTCAATTCTCGACCACCGTTAGCGCAGATTTGATACGAAGAGCAATAGGGAGCTATCTGTCTGTCTGGATCTCTGCTGGCCAGCTTATTTGTCTACTTTTATGTTTGTTGGTCTACCCGTCTATGTAAGCTCAGCACCCAACATTTCTACCCAACAAGTTAGCCAACCTACTCGTCCGTAACGCAATCGTTTAAGAAGTACATTCGAGAGTCTTCAGGTCCGTTTAGACCCTTGTTACAATATCTCTTCGAGACCCGAACGTTTCCCCTGTTCTCACGTGGTATGTACAAGCCGAAGGGATCAGCCCTGTATTAATGAAAATAAAATGGTTATAGTGTCTATTGAATAGTTGAAGGTTGTTGAAAAGGGGAACCTTTTTTTGGAAGTAAATGGCATGTTATTTGTGTTTGTACGTAAAATTTGTGTTATTTTGAACAAGTTGCATATACTTAGTGGGCGCATCCACAAATAATGTACACTTTCTTTTTTTGCGTTTTTGACTTCCGTACCTCAAAAAAAAAACTTACAGGATCACTTTGTTGGTCATCTGTCTGTCTGTCACACACCCTCTTAAGGGAATCAGAATTCATTGGGTATCTGCCCATTGCCACTTAAGCAAAAGCATAGCATAGCATAATTATTAGCCTTTTAATGCTCCCACTTCTGGGACTTGGGCCGTAATCCACCACACAGGACCAGTGCGGGTTGGTAAATGTCAAATGTCTTCCAATTTTTGGTTCTAGAACATGCCGGCTTCGTCACGATGTTTTCCTTCACCGTTATGAGAGCAGTGATGATGAAATAAATTACACAAAATAATATGCTGGGTTAATATAGCTAATATAGCTGGGTTTAAACTCGCGACCTACCACTCATAATTCGAGGCCGTTACCACTCGGCCACCACTGCTCCATCATCATTTCAGCCGACAGACGTCCACTGTTGGACATAGGCCTCTCCCAAGTGTCGCCACAATGATCGATCCTGTGCGTCCCGCAACCATCAGATTCCCGCAACCTTCACCAGGTCATCGGTCCACCTTGTAGGAGGCCTTCCGAATATTCCAATATTGTAAATAAATAAATAAGAGGAAAAAATATAGTGAGTTGTTTTCCCAACTACAAACTGCCCCAGTTTGCCAAATTAGCTAAGTATCGTTTACTCCATTAATCTCACATTAATGGGGCATCCTCCCTATGTACCTCTCTAATCTTCTTTGCACAGTGTAACACAAAGTCGATTTCCGCGTCTGTCTATTTATACGGTAATTCCTCTTAAATCACACAACGGGTTTTGATGCGGTTTTCACTAATTGAAAGACTAATAAATGAGGAGGTTTATTTATATACAACCAATTTGGAACCATGCACTAGCTTCTGACGTTTTATAAGTGCCCATGTAGGCCTATGTGAAATAAAAACTTTTGACTTTGATATAATTTGGAGGCAGGCCTAGCCGGGGTGAGTCACTAGTGTATACTCATCATCATTTCAGCCGACGGGTGTCCACGATTGGACATGTGCCTTCGTCAAGACGTGTCGCCATAAAGACCGGTCCTGTGTATCTCGTATCCATCGAATTCCCGCGACCGATACCAGGTCATCGGTCCTCGTTGTGGGTGGCGTTCCAATTCTACGTCTTCAGGTACGTGGTCGCCACTCCAGAACTTTTCGTCCCCATCGACCATCTGTTACTTAAATTAAATTATATTATTATTAAAAATATAATAAAGGTTATATAACTACTAGCTGACCCGGTGAACTCAGTACCGCCTAACACTCAGTGCATGTAGTTTTTTTAGGTAAGTATTTTTGGTAATTTATTAGTTATTTTATTATTTGAGACCGAGATAAATCTAACAAATAAAAGATTAACTGAAATGTGCATAAGACGAGAGAATCTTAGACTGCCCACACTCCCTGCAGTTCAGCAGCAAACTCATTTATATGTTGGGAAAACGTGTTGATATTTCTTGTTGTTTGACTCAAATTCGTCTTACACTATTCGTAGATTGTCTAATACTTATTGCTTATGTAGGAATATCATAGCTCTCATGGTTTTGCTTTAGAACCTGTTAGAGTCGCTGTTGACGATCCTCCACAACCTCCACTAGTTGTTGTAGGTTGTAAAAAGTAACACCAAACCAATAAAAAAAAAACACCTTCATTTATTTCAAATAGACCAAATTAATGTAGACTTTTGAATAGTCAAATGTCGGTCAGTCCAAGAAAAGTTAAGTTAAAATGTTTATTAGTAAATACAAATAGAGTTATGTATAAAGCCGCGCTTATTTATTGCAAACACATTACTGCGTGACGGAGGTTTAGTTACGACTAATTAAATTAAAAGTAAATTGTTTATTATGTAAAACGCAATTTGCTGTATAAGCGTTATTGCACAAAATAGATAGGTACAGAAGCCAATCTACATACAAAGCGCGCTCGAGCAACGCACACATAGACACGATATCTCGAAACGCCTCGGCCCGATCGTCGAACAGTTCCGGCTCAATCGCTCATTAGTGTGCGTCCACCGAGCGTAGGTATAAAAAGTGAAGTACATACATGAGATTGTGTTCTGTATCTATTTTGTGGTTATTGGCTCGTATAGAACCTTATATTAAATTAATAAACCATTCAACAGCAGATCTTCTAATTAATATTGTAACATCTACCAAAATAAATCAGCTTAGCTACCGTCTCTTAAATACAAAAATAAGTTTGCAGAATTAATCCGCTTCCAATGAAATTAGGTGGGCTCCAAACTTGCGTTATTTCCCCTTCAATACCGCTCAGTCGTTGAGGTGTGCAACGTGCCTACCGTGGCGTGCAAATTGTAAGGAAAACTGGGGTTACACCGAACCGACGTTGACTTTGGTAGGGTTATTTAGTATAGACGATTTTGTAGGGATACGATTTTGATGTTTATTTATTTGAACGCCGAAAATACGTATTAAAAGATTAAGTAAAGAATAAAACCATAAATATAAGGTTCTCATAAATTTATGGATAAAACTTAAAAAACTTTTTTTTTAATCTGTTATCATAATTGTAGGCAACTAATACGGGAATCTTGTGAAAAGATAAGCTGTGGAAAACACAGAGGGGAACTGAAGGAATATAGGTGGGTTTTATTCAATAAAAGAGGGACACGCTCTCTCACTTTTCATGTCCAAAAAAAAACGTAATAATATCTAGGTAACATCGAATTGACAAAATATTCTTAAAGCATCGATCACAAATTCAATATTTGTCGCAACAGTATCGTACAGTATAAAGAGTCTTGAAGACCTTTAGAAATGTAGGCAGCCTAGCCATTTGTTTACAGTACCTGTGTAATTATTTACACTACATAAATGTCGCGTTAATAAATAGGGAAAGTCAAATGAATATTAAAAGTGTGTTTTAGAACAAAAAGTTCTAAATTTTAGCACTTAAAGAGGATTTTACTTGTTGTTTCTATGACATAAGGGTAACATTTTGTAGTTTCCGTAAAGTAATCGTAGCCCAGGAGCAGTGGTAATGGCCCCGACTTACGAGTTGTAGGTCACGGGTTCAAATTTAAACCCAGCCAGGCGCATTACTTTGTGTAATTTATTTCATCACCACTGCTCGCAAAACGGTGAAGAAAAACATCGTTTGAAACCGTCATGTCCTAGAACCAAAAATTCGAAGACATGTGACATCCACCAACTCGCACTGGGCCTGCGTGGTGGATTATAGCCCATTCCCTCTTCTAGAGAGGAGGCCTGAGTCCCAGCAGTGGGAATATTATAAGGCCGACTATACTGTGCTAAGGAAAATGCCAAAGGGTCCGCGGAATTCTTTTCATAAGTTTTTTGCTTTTTACAAGATTGTATCTAGTTGTTGTGTATATTGATTAAAATATGTGTGTATATGTGTATGTGTGTTCTCAGTTTGTCATTACTTACATCATTTAGTTACACAAGAGAACAATAAAAAAAACAGAAACTCAAAGAAGTATTCCCTAAACTTTTTCCAACTATTTTGAGGTCGGCTTCCAGACTAGCCAAATACAGCTTGAGTATTTGACAATTTGCCTGGAACGTTTGCCGAATATCTACAAATGACAGCCAGGACCAACAACTTATCGTGCTTTCCAAGAGACAAACCTTGGTATGTACCTCAGTATACCATTAAGACTGGAGCAATTTGCCTGCTGCGGTCTTCCCGACCGATTATAGTTTAGGTGTCTTCAAGGCTAGAGTGAATAAGCTCTTAATAAATTAGTGTGACTCGCCATCAACAATTGCATCACTACCTACCATCAGGTAAAATCACATGCAAGCACTAGTTTATATCGATTAAAAAAAGTTCACCGATCCTCCACACCGCTCAAGCATTGCTTAACCTCAAAATTAACTCGTATTGTTATTCTTTATCAACCATCAAACATTTAAATTAACGAATACAAAATACTGTTTAGCAAACACAATATTTAAACTAAAAAAAAAAGATTACATTTTAATAAAATTTTACAAAGAAAACCAACATATTTACATTTTAAAATTAAAACAAACGCATAAAGGTACCAAGCTTTTCTATTTACAATTTAGCCAGCGCATACAAACTAAAATTAAAAATAATAATTATAAGAAAAATGAGAGCGCCCGCCAAAATTGTCCCACGTGACGCTTCTAGCAGAATGTTGCCATTAAAATTTATTCTAATTTATATTTTTCTTTAATTAAATAAGACATGGCCGAAGTGCTGGGAACGTGACCGGGGGGCGGAAACCATTAGACGTTAGGTACAGGTCCCACACATGGCGTTCGGCATTTTAAAGGTCGAACTACATTGACCTCAGGTGGGCCACGTACGCCGATGTGGGCGCGTCGGTCTCCATACATAGTATTATGACAACTAAACTATCTATGTTTATAAACTAGACAATATATCTATCTATAGCTACATCAGACCCACACACGTCATTTAGTCCCATACTAAGTAGAGCTGGTGCTAGGACTACTAGACAACTGATAAATATACTTATATTTGATATATTATAATTGGTATATATTTCTCTATATAGTAGGTACTTCTCTTCTTAGTAGTTCTCTTCTAAATAAACGCCAATTATAGATAATTACACCCAGACACAGAACAACTCACGACCTCTAGCATAACTGCAGTCAGGGCCACTAAACACTAAACCAAGAGGCCAATCAAGCTTTTTAGACCCATAAATTCAATTCTAGGATCATCTGAGGAAAAGCGAGGTTTATAAATTGACTCTCGAAGACCCTACCTGAGAATCTATAGGTAGGTATAACCTTAGGGAAACACGGAGTTTTAGATACTAATAGTCTGACTCGCCTTCTCGCTCCATCCTATTTTCCAACTCAAAAAAAAGGTAAACTCCATAAGAGAGATTATTTATAAGAATATAATTTAAATATGCTTTATTGTATAACACAATTATTTGCAAAAAGCAAATTAAGTTCCAGTTGAGCTACCTTTGCAATCAAAACTCGCTGTAGTCCAATGCTGAGTTTTTGCGATTTACAATGGCATATCGTAAATCGCTGACAGCGTGACCTCGCCCCTACCACCTTCTAAAACGGGGGAGCGAAAGTAAAGTGCTTCAAAATAGCGCCGTAGATAAGTGTAAATATTCGGTGTCTTATTTAATTTTTCTAAACGCGAAAGTGCCATTTTGTCCTCTAAGTGACGAAGGGAATCTCGCCCGGGCCTTTTCTTTTGTCCAAAAAGTTAGTTTTTCCCAACTCAAAAAAGGTAAATGGTAGGTACAAGAGAGTTTATTTATTATTTGTATAACAAAATTATTTACAAAAAGAAAATTATGTTCCAGTTAAGCACTTTTAATAATAAAAACTAGCTGTAGTCCAGTGCTGAGTTTTTGCGATTTACAACGGCATATCGTAAATCGCTGTCACCGTGACCTCGCCCCTGCCACCTTCTAAAACGGGGGAGCGAAAGAAAGTAAAGTGCTTCAAAATAGCGCCGTAGATAAGTGTAAATATTCGGTGTCTTATTTAATTTTTCTAAACGCGAAAGCGCCATTTTGTCGTCTAAGTGACGAAGGGAATCTCGCCCGGGCCTTTTCTTTTGTCCAACAAATTAGTTTTTCGATCAGAATGAGAATTTGGACAAAAACAGTTTTCTAAGTGTTTGACTTTTTCTCGGCTATTAGATTATATTTATTTTTCTAATTGGTATTTCGATTTGATTTGAAGGTTTTCACTTCGTTTGAAGGGTTGGCGGAAGTAAGGGTTTGATTTAAAAACTCATCTACACTTCTACACTAATATTATAAAGAGATAAAGTTTTTTTTTTTGTTTTAATGTTTGTGTGAATACCTCATCACAATCGGATCAGTACTTTCAGAGATTACTATCTCATAAAGTACCGGAAGCCGCAGCGTTGGAAGGCCTCCAACGAGGTAGACCGGTGACGATTTGGATTGTGGGAATCCGATGGATGCGTGACGCACAGGACCGGTCGTTGTGACGACACTTGGGGGAGGCCTATGTCCAACAGTGGACGTCTTTCGGCTAATATGATGACGATGAAGAAGTTCTGATCCGATTGTGAAAAATTTTTCACCGATAGAAAGCTGCTTTATTCCTGAGTGACATAGGCTATTTTATTTACGCGGGTGAAGCTGCGGGCAAAAGCTAGTGTTTTATAAAGTGTTACTTCCAGGTTCCAGCGGTCATCTACCTAATACACTAATTTATACATCGGCAGCCTTTTAGACCCACGTCTATTATGCCTGTTTTAGATCGCCCATAGTCTGTCTGTTCTATTTACAGCTTTCTAGGAAACCCAAAGGTGAAACTGTGTAATTCTGTGAGTGACCAAGGCTTCAAGTTTGCTATTACAATAGTGTCAGAATGGTCTATCATTGATTAAGTGTTTGTTGATTTTGAGTCTGTTTGGTAATCTACTAATATATTGGCGTAATATGGCTTGACACTCCATTGAAAGAAGTGGCATATAATGGTACATCGATGGACTGCAACAATTTGCCTGCTGCGGTCTTCCTTTTCGATTATAATTTAGGCGTCTTCAAGGCTGGAGTGAATAGGCTCTTAATGAACTAGTGCGCCCACCATATGGTGCCACCATCAGCGATTGCACCGCTGCTTATCATCAGGTGGGATCAGTCACTAGTTTAAATCAATACAAAAAACTCAAGAAAGAAGAAATCACCCAAAGAGCGATGGAAAGGGCTATGCTCGGAGTTTCCTAGCGTGATCGAGTCAGAAGTGAAGATATCCACATGAGTACCAAGGTTGCCGACATAGCACGAAAATCTAGAGAAAGGCAGGGTACATTGCTCGCAGAACAGATGGCCGTTGTGGTTGACAGGCTGTAGAGTGGCGAAGACGTACAAGATCATTAATTGACGCGACACTTGGGGGAGGCCTATATCCAACAGTAGATGTCTATCGGCTGAGATGATGATGATGGTACTCAAGAACTTTTATCTAGATATTTAAGCAAATAAATGCTTTCCATTCTATATTTCATTCTATGTATCAGTTTCTACCACGATAAAGGCATCGTGAAAGAGCAATCAACGTTTACATGGCAAGTATCAAGGCTTTGCGTGTCTCTGAAAGTTTCAGGGCGGTTAAATGACTAGGCACAATTAGGTTGCGTTAAGTTATTCTCCAACAAATAGTTTGAGAATTAAGTGCAAACTTGTATAAGTGCAAATAGGTCGGTATATATCGTTAGTTTTAGTATATGCGAGTACATAGAAGTTTAAACAACATATAAATATAAAATACATGTGTGTCATGCCAGGATTTGCTTTATCTGTACAAAATATATACGTGTTATTGTATGTGTTGATCTTCTCACAATACATTAAATAATATACTTAGGTACCTACATAGATTTTTTTAAGGTGTGACATTAAAACCATCCCTATGTTAATTTTTTACCCTTTGCGTTTCTATTTGCGGACTAAGGGTTTCCCTTTCGGAAGTCAACTCGGGCTTGATCCGAATGGTTACGGGACGGCGAGCTACTCAATGCTC
The DNA here is from genome assembly GCA_949319445.1 of Mythimna lalbum. Classification (NCBI taxonomy): domain Eukaryota; kingdom Metazoa; phylum Arthropoda; class Insecta; order Lepidoptera; family Noctuidae; genus Mythimna; species Mythimna lalbum. Next base: position 18,526,650 of record OX439360.1, read on the forward strand.
GCCGTTCTTAATCTCACGCCAACGGTGGCTGGGAATCGGGGTCGGAATCCCGGCGGCTGGGGCGTGAGGTAGTCCGTTCCCTCACGCGTGCGGCCTCCTTCTCAAATTATGTTTCTACCGCGGTGAGTTTCACAAAATCTTCCATTTTTTTAATATATTATGGTGCGTCCAGACCTGCCGTATCCGCCGCTCGTAAGCCGCTCGCGAGACGCTTGCGATGACAGGCATGCCGGAGGTTTTTTTTTTTCTGTCGACGGGGAAAATCATAATTGACGAAACCCGCTCTTGGGTGGAGCGGGAGACAGTGTCAGAGTCTTACTGACTAAAAACCCCGCGGCGTTCCTTCTAGCCTTCATACCGGACTCTAGTTTCCTTTCGGATAACCCCGACCCCGGTAGGCTTCGACCCAGATGGGCCCCTCAGGCATGCCGGAGGTCGTGGGTTCGATTCCCACCCAGGACAAATGTTTGTGTGATGAGATAACCATTTGTTCTGTCTGGGTGCAATTTATCTAACGGCTCTCAAGCGGCGCTTTCGCCAGATCTCATTCATTCATTCATTTCAGCCGACAGACATCCACTGCTGGACATAGGCCTACCCCAAGTGTTGCCACAACGATCGATCCTTCGCGTTCCGCATCCATCGGATTCCCTCAACCTTCACCAAGTCACCGGTCCACCTTGTAGGAGGCCTTCCGACGCTGCGTCTTCCAGTACGCGGTCGCCAGTCCAGAACCTTTCGGCCCCAATGGCCATCTGTTCTGCGAGCAATGTGCCCTGCCCATCGCCACTTAAGTTTGGCGATTCTTCGTGATTCTTCGCCAGATCTGGACGCACCATAATTTCGATGGCACAGATAGCACACTTAATTTTTTCGTGTTATACGGAATTCGGATACAGTGTGGATATTATCCGCAATCGTTAAACTTCCATTTTATGTTGACCGATCTGTAAAGTTTTTATCGCTTGTCATAAAATTGACGTAGTCTATAGTACCAAGATAACATTGATGTTATAGTATAAAACACTTGGGCTCAGGACAAAGTGATATTCATTTTTTTTTTCTTTTTGTCAAGCTTTTGCCCGGGGTCATAAAATATAGACCTTGTCACTCAGGAATAAAGCAGCTTTCTATCGGTGAAAAAATTTTAGCAATCGGACCAGTACTCTCAGAGATTTCCTACAAACAAAAAGAAACAAAAAAAAATAAACAAAATAACAAACTTTACCTCTTCATGATATTAGTTTAGACGTGCAGATAAGCTCGTGATTGACCACTATCTTACCTGATGGTAAGCGATGATGTGTTTTTTTTTTGTGGGCAAAAATCATCCAATGACAACCCCCGGTCTTGGGTGGATCGGGAGATAGTGTCAGACTCTTACTGACTAAAAACCCATCGTTCCTTCTAGCCTTCATACTGGGACTCGAGCGCCCTTTCTCGAGCGTCTTTTCTTCCTCCTGTTGCTGACAACTCCTTGAGGCACGCAGCGATGATGTGGTCAACGATGGAGTGCGTTTGCCTAGACGTAAACTAAAGTCGTGCGAAGCCGGGGTTAAACTAGTTATAGATATTGCGGACATCCCCGTTCGCATACAAAATTCAACACCCCGAAAAACCCCTCAGTGGATCAAACCGTCGACCCCACGAAAGGGTAGAGTTTCGAAACATCCTTTTCATCTCAACATGTTTATTTATTTATTTATTTAATTACGGTACTCCAACGACTTATTCACTAGTACATTTTTGTGGTAGTGTTATAAATAAGGCTTAAAAAGAGTGAATTTTTCACTTACAGGTTTTCTTTAGGTGGGATATTATCCCAGCTGGGTCGAAGCCTACTGGGGCCAGGGTTATCCGAAAGGAACTCGAGCCACGGTATGAAGACTAGAAGGAGCGGGGTGGGTTTTTAGTCAGTAAGAGTCTGACACTATCTCCCGCTCCACCCAAGAGCGGTGGTTGGAATTGGATAATTTTTGCCCAAAAAAAAAGATGGGATATCATCCTCTCATCATCATTGCGCAAGAGCGGGGATTGTCATTGAATTATTTTTGCCCACCATAGAAAATAAACAGGTGAAACTAAATAAAAGCTTGTAAAAACTGTAAAATACGTTTCTCATTACAAGTTCCAGAAATGCAACTCGTTGGCAGCTGACAAAAGAGTGAAGAAAATTATGTAAAATGCAATACTGAACTAAATTATTGTAGAAATATGAAATAGCTGCTAGCTTTCCGCGTAGCGAACGGAGTGTGTTCAAAGTTGCGTCCCAGAGGACCGCACGTCTTGCTAGCACATCTTAGTTCCGGAGAGTTCATGGTTTGAATACTTGAGATACTGGTTTAGCATATAGTACGGTTTTTATTGGGTAGGTGGTGGTGGATCGCCTTTTAATATGCGTACAGCTAAGGAGTGGAATTCCCTGCCGGAGTCTGTGTTTCCTGATAGCTATAACCTCTCTTAACCTCTCACTCTTAACTTAAAGACCCCTTCTTTAAGTTAAGAGTGAATAGATAGCTTCTAGGCAAGCGTGTTCCATTGTCGGTCACATCATCGCTTACCATCAGGTGAGATATTGGTCAAACGTGAGCCTATACATTATAAAAAAAAATCATTAGAAGTTAATCTATTGAGTTGTTTTTCTTTGAGGTGGAAATTGGGCTAAGTTTTCCCCGGTCTAGGGCGTGGTGGGAAGGCCTGTCAGACTGCTACTGACTAAAACTACAACTATGTCTTTGTCCTTCAGTTATTCGGCCCTGTTGGGCCCCTACAGGTTTTGCTGATATCTCTTTACACCCAAGTCATCGACGGCGCGTAGTATTCCATGCGTGGCTCAAGGAGATGTCAGCAAAATCGTGGGGGCCTAACAGGATCACAGCCTACTGGTGTCATGGGTTGTGCGAAAGAGAACCTCAGGGCCCTGGAACAAAGGCAAAGAAAGAACAAAAGTGTGAGTTTTAGTCGGTAAAAGTCTGACACACCCTCCTCCGCCGAAGGGCGGGATTTCCCACCTGAAAAAACTTGAAAACTTGTCAAGCTCTTTATTTCAGCTGTTATTCGAAGCTATGTTAGTAACCTCTAATTAGACTTTCCAAGGAACCATAGTGGTTTTTAATCAGTGAAATTCTGATACTCCCTCTCGCCACTCGGGGCAAGAAAAGTTATTCAATGATTTCCCATCCCAAAAACCAAAAAAATCCAGTTAAAGGGAGGATAGAGGGGGAGGAATAGTAATTGCTATTTAAAAATACTGTTATCCTAACTCTGCCTATAGTAAATCTCATTCATGTTGAAACACTTCATTTGAACGTGAATTCATAAGTAGTTTGTAGCTGCAATGTAGTGAAGATAGATCGGCCTCAGGGGTCCAAGTTTGGGCTAACTCGATGCACTAGACTAGGCTCTGAAACTATTATTAATATTTGACTGACCTGTTGATCCAGTGGTTAGCGGCCCTGACTGCTGTGCCGGAGGTCGTGGGTTCCATTCCCACCAAAGACAAATGGTTATGTAAGGAGCACAATTGTTTGTTCTGTATCTGGGTGTAATTTATCTACAATATGGGCGAATTTAGAAATATATAAGTATGTTTATCTCGGTACACTCGACTAGGCTCTGAAACTATTATTTATATTTGACTGGCCTGTTGGTCTGGTGGTTAGTGGCTTCGACGTGATATGGCGGAGGACATGGGTTTGAAAGATAAAAATGTTTGTGTGATGAGCACGATCGTTTATTTTGTGTCTAGATGCTGTCCGATAGCTGGCTTATTGTCAAAAAATAAATAAATTGAGAACCGATTACAGAACCACCGGGTTGGGTGCAATAGTATTTTCAAACCGTCTAGAGACCTATTTAAATATACACACAAAATTCCATTCTAATCTGTCAAGCCGTTTAGAAGGCGATAGAGGACAAACACATGAATGTAGGTACAGTAGGATTATAATGAAAACCTGTATGTATTCATACATACATACATACATAATCAGCCTCTTATTGTTCCCACTGCTGGGACTCAGGCCTCCTCTCTAAGAGAGGGAATGGGTCGTAATCCACCACGCGGGCACAGTGCGGGTCGGTGGATGTCACATTTTCGAATTTTTGGTTCTAGGACATGCCGGTTTCCTCACGATGTTTTTCTTCACCGTTTTGAGAGCAGTGGTGATTGAGTGAGACTGGGTATTTAGGTACATAGAGCAGTGGTGGCCGAGTGGTAACGGCCCTGAGTTACGATTTGTAGGTTACGGGTTCAAACACAGCGAAGCGCATTACTTTGTGTAATTTATTTTATCACCACTGCTATGTATGTATGTATTTAGAAATATATAAGTATGTTTATCAGTTGCCTAGTACTCATAGCACAAGCTCTTTAGTTTCGGACTAGATAGCGTTGTGAAAATAAAAAAGCAGTCAAGTGTAAGTCGGACTCGTGCACTGAGGGTTCCGTACAAACCTATGAAAACAGTTAAATTCCCGAATTAAGTTACGTATATTTTTCCGAATATCAAAAAAGTATATTTTTGAGATGTAACTACAAATTTACAGTTTTACTTGTGGTACTTGACCTTGCATCATGCCAAATTTCTGGATTCTAGGTCAACGGAAAGTACCCATTGAATTTTGATTCTCTTGAGAGCGTCTAAATTTACGTTTTTTGCGACATGAACGGTCGTATCTTTTTTTTGCGTTTACTCAGAAATTTGATTTTTTCACAACTTCAAAAGACTGCAATCCTGAGTATATGACTTTAATTTTAACTGCATGCCACCACACATTCCCGAGACAAAGTGTCTTATTGATAGACAAACAGACGGACAACTAAGTCTGCCCGCGTTAGTAAAAAAGACGCATCTAACATTTGTTCAAGATTTGAGTTATATACATTGCCGGAATCAGGAAAAAAGGTGCATCTGCATGTATTTTTTATATTTTGCTAACTTTCTCCAGTGCGGTTTTAACACAAGGAAAAAGGGCCCGATTTCCCGTTTCATTCATTAAAAATTTTTTTTATCCGTTTTTACTTTTTGTTAGATAAGTCTAAACTATCAAGGGCAGAAGTGAGGACTCGCTTTTTTTTTCCTTTTGAGGTTCGGAACCCTAAAAACTAGCACCTTCCCACAGCTAACACTAAGTAGCCTACCCACCAACTTCATCTACGTATTTAGTATTACCAGCATCTCGGAGTAATACATCAACTTAATTCCTAAGTCGTTTCCCTGGGGTTAAGAAGTCAACTCATGCCACAAGTAGTTAAAACATTGTGGATACTGCTAGAAGAACTTGGGCTGTACTCTGGTTGGATTAATCTGTAAAGTATAGAACTACTGATTTAAACATAAGCATAATCAGCCTAACATAGAGCAGTGGTGGCCGAGTGGTAATTGCTCCGACTTACGAGTGGTCGCGAGTTCAAACCCTACCACTGCTACTTTTCGTAATTTATTTCATTACCACTGCTCTCAAAACGGTGAAGGAAAACATCGTGAGGAAACCGGCATGTCCTAGAACCAAAAATTCGAAGACATGTGACATTTACTAACCCGCTCTGGGCCCGCGTGGTGCGTTACGGCGCATTCCCAATCCTAGAGAGGAGGCCTGAGTCCCAGCAGTGGGAACATTAAATAGGCTAGGATGATGATGATGACATTGGGCCCACGTGGGCCATGTACGTCGTTCTGGGCGCGTCAGTCTCCACACATTATACAACAGTTGTTTTAGTACATGCGAAACCCAAAACACGCGTCTTATCTTTTTATGTAAAGAATCTATGTACAAACGTAACTGTATCATGAAACATCACAAAGTTATAAGCTTGTCATGTCAGCAAAAATACATAGTCGCCGGGCCATCCCGCTGAAGGGTGGTTTTGCACTTGCTCCCAGCTGTTTGCTGGCACCTAATACACGCCATGACCTGCCGTGACCTGTGTTGTACTTAGTGTCGGTGGTGTCCAACTTGTAACCTTTTTAAATAATTTTTGGGAAAAAATATAACATGGTGTGAAAACTATTGGAATCCTGAATGGATTCTGAACACTGATTCTGAACAAACTTTATTCGGTTTCGCATATACTAAAAATAATATATATATATATATATATATATATATTATCTTTTTTAAGGAGCTTTGTCTCAATTTAGACTATGTCGCTCCATCGCAGCCATATTTTGTGTTATAGTTTATTTTAAGTGGTTGTCATAAATTTTGTACAAGACTCTTGCCTCGTCTGAAGTAGGCTTTGCTAATATGTCGTTAATAATATCTATATCTGTCATATTTAGAGTGCTAATTGTATTTGTGTATCACAAATATTTGATCCGTTCAGGAATCGAACCGATGATACGCAGCGTCAACCATGCCATCGAAAACTCGCTTTAGAACTTCTCGGAAAGTTCTTAAGCGAGTTTTTAATAGCATCCTCAACACAACGTCGTGCTATCTTCAAAATAAACAAAATACAATAACATTAAAAACAAGCGCCACCTCTTAGTGCAGGTGTTCCCCGACTTTCTCTAATTAACTGAGAACGTGACTCAACAATTACCCTGTACCGACAAATGTAACACATTTTTGTAGTACAAACTTTGTTAATTTCAAACGTACTGTCATAGAACACGGAACGTCTAGAAGTCACACATCATCATCAGCCTTTTTTTTAATATTCCCACTGCTGGGACTCAGGCCTCCTCTCTAGGAGAGGGAATAAGCTGTAATCCACCACGCGGGCCCAGTGCGGGTTGTGAATGTCACCATGTCTTCGAATTTTTAGAAATTACACACCTTAGCCTTTTGTACGCCCTGCGCAACCGTCGCGGTCACCTCCGTTTGCGAAGCAGTAAAGGTAACGAAGGAAACGGCCGCACTCGAAAGGGGAACTTCTACACGGCCCAGCTTCCGGAACTCTGGTCCCGATTTCTAGCCACCGTAGGCGTAGTTTTGCGGACGACAAGCAATGGTTAATTCGCCGTCCGGTTGTCTGGCCTGAGCCTGAGTTGTCGACAGCGTGTAATGTATCACGCGTGCCTCAAAAAGATCAGCAAAACCCAAGGGCCCAGTAGGGCTTGAAGCCTACTAGGGCCATGAGTTGTCCGAAAGGGAACCCCGAGGTCCTGGACCACAAGGCATAGAAAGAATATAGTAGTGGATTTTGGTCAGGAAAAGCCTCACGCCCTCACGCTCTGCCCTAGAGCAGGATAAGTCATTAGCTAATTTACCATCTAAAAAAATAAGCGCAAACATCTATCAAAAAGTTTTTATCTTTCCCGACTTTTCTCTTCTATGTACATTTAAATCTTCCTGATGAATCGCTCCGACTATTAGTGAAAACTGCATGAATAACTGTTCTTCACACAGACAGACGCGGTGGATTTTGTTTTATGGATGCTTAATTAGTTTTTTAATGAATAAATAATGACGTCACATTCTTATACACTTAATTTATTTAGATTATTTTGACAATGACGTCTCTCTCAGTAGCCGCAATGGCACGTCCGTGGTCTGTGGCACCTTCCCTGCCACCCGGGGGTTCTTGCGGAACTTCCGCGCTGCATGTGCATACGTGACTGGAATGCTGCCGACTACCGTGACTGGAATGCTGACCCCTACAACTTATTGCATTTACCTACATTTCGCTACACGCCTTTAATGGTCTGTATGCTGCGCAGCCTCTGCAAGTCGAGGTGAAATTTCCCTAACGGTTGGAAATAATGGTTTGTCTAAAGAGATACGGTGTTTAGATGGATTTGGATAGATTAAACAAAATGTCACCAACAATGTCTAGTTCTGTTGGAAATATTGTTTATTTTTTGACCAAAAGATGGCGCTGTTAGATGAGCGTCGATTTCTAGATCGCGGTGTTAAGATTTTCCGCTCGATGACTAAGTTTGCGATGAATATTATAAAGGTGAGTATAGACTACAACATTTTCTGGAGCATTTCTGTGTAATGTAACATTCTTACGAATGGTACAATACAGGCAAAAGCTCAGTTTTCTAAGCATTTCCATGTAATGTAACGTTCCTGCGAATGCTCGGGGTTAATGCTCACAGCGAGTGTGCTTTTACCAACATTTCGTTGTATCTTGCGTTCATTTTTTTTTAAATGTCGCCCCGCAACCGCGCATCGCCCGCACTCGTGCCTCGACGAAATGTTACACCAATACGCTCGACGAAATGTTACACCAATATGTTCGTTGGTTTGTAACAAAGAGGCGAGCGTGCTCGACGTTTCGTTCGTAAAAGGATGATACACTAGAACATATCATAGAGCGGCTCGTTGTTCTGTTACAAGTAAATGTTGTAGTTTATACTCACCTTTACAAATTAGTTCCAAAGTATTGAAAGTACTGAATACAGAGTTTTACAACATTTGAAGTAATTTTACTTAGCTATACCTTCATCTTTGCTACGGTCGCGAGTGCTGTAGAATCAGTGCGGGTTGTGAACAGAGTGTTCAAGTTCAAAGTTCAAAGTCATTAGAGCAGTGGTGGGCTGGTGGCAAAGTGGTAACGGTCTCGACTTTCAAGTTGTTGGTTGTGGGTTCAATCCCAGTTAGCTGTATTACTTTGTGTAATTTATTTCATTACATTGATATACAAATTACCACTGCTCTCAAAATGGTGAAGGAAAACATCGTGAGGAAACCGGCATGCCCTAGAACCAAAAATTCATGTGACATCTAAAAATCCTCACTGGGCCCGCGTGGTGGATTCTCTCCTAGTAGAGGAGGCCTGAGAACCAGTGGAAACATTGTAAGGCTGGATATGCTATGCATTAGATAGAATAGTGTGCTGTTTCTATAATATTATTATTTCTTTGCTCTGGGCACAATAAAAATAGACCGATCACATAGATAGATCACACCGTACTGGGCTTATCCACTCCTCCTTTTTCGTACAAGCGATATCTCTTTGGAATGCGCTCCCTATGAATATCAGGATGGCGACTAGCCGATTTTCTTTTAAGGTGAAAGCACGAGAGCATATTGGCAAGATGTTGGTAGAATCATCATCGCACTGATTTCTTTTTTTACTACAGCTTTGTTTATTTACATGTATACATCTAAGTATGTATTTATTATTATATTTGTGTCTCATTTATTAAGTTGCACCTGCCATGTTATGTTTCTGCACCAGCCTAAGGTCGACTGGCAGATAATGCTTAAGGCATTAAGTCCGTTTTGTTTGTACAACTCTTGTGCATAAAGCTTTAAATAAATAAATATCAACACATATAAAATTCTACTAACTTCTTCCAAAACTTAAGTGGTGGCGACTGGCGGAGCTTCTGATTATCGTAGACGCAAAGTCGATATCGAAAACATAAAAAGTAGCATATGTCCATCGTTACCAAATTAGGTACGGAGTAAGCTTGAATTAAAAGGATGGACCTTTAAGTTCAAGCTTGCTCCTAACCTCATCATCATCATCATCATTTCAGCCGACAGACGTCCACTGTTGGAGGCCTCCCCCAAGTGTCGCCACAATGATCGATACTGCGCGTCCCGCATCCATCGGATTCCCACAACCTTCGCAAGGTCATCGGTCCACCTTGTAGGAGGCCTTGTGACGCTGCGTCTTCCAGTACGCTCCTAATCTAATTTCATCAAAATCAGATCAGTGGTATCGTGTAACCGTGAAAACGTAACAGACAGACAAACTTTTAGTATTAAGTATGGATTGGATCATATTCGTAAGTTATTTCCTCCAAAAATTCTGAAATATTTTGCGGACGTAAACTTCTTTCCATCGAAATATAATTAATTATTCATCGATAATCTGGCACCTGACGTAAGCCTGACCATAAATATTCGGCTTTCATAACACAGTCTTCATTAAGAGTGCCCTAATCGGTCGGTTTCATAAATCAGCGCGAACAAAGAGAGATAACGGCTAAACGCTCTGTTGGCATATGGTAATTCCGTCACTCACGTATATTTCACAAAATTTGCTCCAGGAAATAAGAGGGTTTTTTTCTAAAAACCTTAAAACCTTTTTAATAAAAATTTCCGTCACTCAGTTTCCATTTCATTTCGATCAAACGTGCAAGGTAATCGTATCTATAAATATACTTTTTTTTACTTTTTCAATTATAAGTTCATTACGAAGCACATTTCCTGTCAACAAGACCTGTATGTATGTTACGGCGCGCGCTGTTCTCGTGCGCCTCAAGGAGCTGGCAGCAGCAGCAGGGGCCCAAGAGAGGGGGACGATTTTTGCCCACCGAAAAAAAAATGCCGGGTCGAAACCTACTGGGGCCAGGGTTATCCGAAAGCCATCGCAAGCATGCTCCATCATCGACCACATCATCGCTTACCATCAGGTGAGATGATGGTCAAACGCAAGCCTATCAATAATAAAAAAAAAGATGTGTTATACCATCATAATCACGTAAGAGCGGTTGTATGGATACACAGAACAGAAAATTTAGGTAGAAGTGCCCCTAACGTGGCTAAGCACGGGAACTAGTGTCACCAAACTCACACATTTGCGTATCAAATTGTACATTACACACATAAAAACAGTAATATGATTGGCTTCGAAGCTACGAATTACAAACTTAACTTTTACAAATCATATTCTTATTGCTTTCATAAATTAGGTCTTATAACAACGTAAGAAAGTTGTTATTATTTGACATGACACGAACAATAAAGAAGTTTTAACCAACTTACAACGAGTTCGGCTACTCAACGCTAGATGGCGCTGTAACCAATTTATTCTATTCAGAACGCTAGTGCCTTTGAAGTAGATGCCATATTCACCTACACATGTAATAGGCGAATCTCGTCTGCTGTTGACACACGCGCGATATCTAAAAGGCACTTCCTCTACTTTTCTTTATTCCGTGTATGGATATATATCTCAGATTGAGCGCTCTTAATAACAAATCTAAAAGTTAAAAAGAAATCACTTCAAACACAAACTGAATAAAAATTGTATTCATGAGCCAACCCCAACTTCCTAATGTGTCAAAAATCATGGCGGCCATGAATACTTAACTTGATTCTTTCCAACGGCTCACAGAGGGAATTGGTACAATTATTGATAGTCATTATGCAGGAAAAAAGGCCCCTTGGTAAACAGTGGGGGCGGGACAAAGAAAACATCTTAGGAAACTTGGAACACGAAAAATGTAGGGAGCCCGCAATTTTTTAGGCTACACAAACTTTGTGTTGGCTAAAGGATGGCTGAATTACGTAAAGTATTGCTGTCGTGTCCTCTGAGGGCTTCGTGTAAGGAATTTATTAGTGCGATCAATCTTTAACACATTGTCTATATTTTTTCTTTTATGGGTTTTACCCGGGAAACTCTTTAGTACAAGTCAACGTTATAACTTTGATAGTGAGCAGGAATTTATAACTTGTTTTTATCCCTGGTTTTGCTTTCGATATCTCCATATCCATCATCATCATCGTCATCATATTAGCCGAAAGACGTCTACTGTTGGACATAGGCCTCCCCCAAGCGTCGCCATAACGACCGGTCCATTTCCATACTACTACTAATATTATAAAGAGGTAAGATTTATATTATTATTTGTAACTAGCTTTTGCCCTTGGCTTCGCTCGCGTTAAACTCGGGGTAACACGGATCCCCTAGGAAGTGGGGTGTTAGAAAGAGACAACAAGTAGCCTATGTCATTCTCCATCTCTTCAACTATCTCCACTTAAAAAATCACGTCAATTTGTCACTCCATTTAGCCGTGAAAGACGGAAAAAACAGACACACACACTTTCCCGTTTATAATATTATTATGGACGAATGAGCCCAAAAACGACTGATTATGAGCATTCCGGCGAAGACGAATAGGAAGCCTGGGGTTATTATAAATCGGTATGAGTCTGACAGACCCTTCAGCAGAAGAAATCTACGAAGATTTCCACCATGACAAAAAAGAAGGTACCGTCCATCGCTAAGTTATATTTCTGTAACAGATATAGGACTCAACACAGCAACTGTTACTATATTTCTCTTCACACTTACATTGCTATTAATATCAGTATTATGGTTCGGTACAAGACGTCCCGCAGTGTCACCATATGTTGTCTATGTAATGGCTTACTTAGCGGCGTCTAGAGTGCTAGACTAGATCTATGAAATGTTAATGGTTACCTACGAAACACACATCAGTAATCGTGACATGTCTTAGAGAATGGATGAATCAAGAATTAGTAGGTCTTCACGTAGCTGTTCATCGCAGATTTAAATCTATTTTTAATTGTATGTACATGGCTCGCAGAACGATTGGTGATGACGCCAAAAGTTCTAGAATGGCGATCGCGTACTGGAAGACTTGAACGAAGAACCTGACGGCCGGAGGGCAAGCTACCCATTAGTTTGCAAGCCCTATTATGGACAAAGACTAAACTGAACCGAGCCAGAGTCATCAAAAACGCGTAGTGTTCCACGCGCGTCTCAAAGAGATGTCAGCGTAACCGTAGAGCCAGAGCCGAAGACTACTGGGGCTATGGGTAGTCCGAAAGGGAACCCTGGGGTCCCGGAACACAAGGTAAAGAAGGAATACAGATGAGGTTTTAGTCAGTAAATGTCTGACCACCCTACCCGCCGCTACGCCCTGCAGCAGGAGAAGTCATTGGATGACTTTTTGTCATGGTGGAAATCGTCGTGGATTTCTTCTGCTGAAGGATCTGTCAGACTCATACCGACTAAAATGTCCCCAGTACACATACACACACTCATATACTTTGCGCGCGGGAACAATGCGCGCCGTCGACGTCTTGGGCTCGGTCCGGACAGTTACCGGACGATGGGACTGCGAGCTATCCATGGCTCGCCGTCAGCGAGCCCGCGTCTACGGTGGCTAGAAATCGGGATCGGAATCCCACAAATGATTATGCTCATCGCATGATGATGAGCATAATCATTTGTTCTGTGTCTGGGTGTAATTTATCTATAATATGTATATATTTAGAAATATATTTATAAGTATGTTTATCAGTTGTCTAGTACCCATAACACAAGCTCTGCTTAGCTTGAGACTAGACGGCATTGTGTGATAGTTGTGGAATATTATTATTATTTATTAAAACTAAGAAGTACAAGTTATAACAGCAAAATCAGCCATATAATGATCTCACTGCTAGGACTCAGGTCTCCTCCTTAGAAGAGGAAATGGGCTGTAATCTATCTCGTTGCTGGCCCAGTACGGGTTGCTAGATGTCACATAAATATCTTAAAATTTTTGGTTCTTGGACATGCCAATTTCCTCACGAAGTTTTCCTTCACTGTTCTGAGAGCAGTGGAGATGAAATAAATTACACAAAGTAATACGCCTGGTTTCGTTTGAACCCGCGACGTACAACTCGTAAGTCAGGGCCAGTACGACCCGTTCACGACATTACCACGGTGAGCAGTAGCTAAGCTAAGTGCGGTGAGCGGTAAGAACAAAGGTATAAAAATGTTTGGAACACGCCACGAGATGCCCCGTTTATAGCACCGCGTGTCCGCTTACCAATGCCGTCCCGCTCGCCGCACCACTCGCCGTTAAGACCTTAGTCTTCAACAGGCTGTTATTACTACTAGGTCATCATGACTTAGAGCGGTGAACAACTCATTACACGCACAAAATTACTTGAAGATTACTGTATCGACTACAACACCAAAAAAAAATACAGTCGTAGTCAGAAGATAAAATGGCATATCCAAGGAATTCGTAGATCCGTCGAGAAAGCACTTAAACCGCCATTACAGAGGAGCATTTGGTAGCGAGTTTGGGCCCAAATTTACCCGTTTCATTAACTACCTAATGATTTCCGATAGCGTCGCACTAGTTGTTATGTTTTGACAAAAGATGGGGCGTGTCTTTTTATATTTACACTAGTTTCTGCTAGTAAAACAACTAGCGGTAGCTACCCGCGTAGAAGTGGGTCATCATCATCATCATTTCAGCCGACAGACATCCACTGTTGGACATGGGCCTCCCCCAAGTGTCGCTACAATGAACGGTCCTTTGCGTCTCGCATCCATCGGGTTCCCGCAACCTTTACCAGGTCGTCGATCTATATTGTAAGAGTTCTTCCGGTACGCGATCGCCACCCCAGAACCTTTCAGCCTCAAAGGCCACCTGTTGTGCGAGCAATGTGCCTCGCCCATTGCCACAAGTTTGGCGATTCTTCGTACTATGTGGGCATTTCGGCAGCCTTGGTTCTCCTGCGGAAATCTTCATATCTGATTCGATCATGCAAGGAAACTCCGAGCATAGCCCTTTCCACGGCCCTTTGGGTTACTTTAAGCCTTCTGATGAAGCTCATTGTGAGCGACAACGTTTCGGAACCGTATGACCATATGAAGCCTTCCAACGCCTTTTAATATCTCCTTGAATATTGCAAAATCCTTTTTAACGCTTGTCTACGTCATAATAACTGTCTGCAATCTGTTCAGTGGTTTGAGCTGTAAGTTGATGGATCAGGCAGTCAGTACCGTTTGCCTTTTATACGCCATTTTTTTTGGTATATGCGAAACCTGAATATATAATATATACTTTATAGTTTGACCAGAATTAGTAACCAATAGATTCCAATAATTTTTTACACCATGTTATATTTTTTCCCAAAAATATTTAAAAAGGTCAGAAGTTGGACACCGTTACACCACTAGTTGTTATGTTTTGACAAAAGATGGGGCGTGTCTTTTTATATTTACACTAGTTTCTGCTAGTAAAACAACTAGCGGTAGCTACCCGCGTAGAAGTGGGTCATCATCATCATCATATCAGCCGAAAGACGTCCACTGTTGGACATAGGCCTCCCCCAAGCATCACCACAACGACCGGTTCTGTGTGTCACGCATCCATTGGATTCCCGCGACCCTGACCAGGTCATCGGTCTACCTTGTGCCTTCCAATGCTGCGTCTTCCGGTACGTGGTCACCACTCCAAGACCTTCCGTCCCCTGCCCTGCCCATTACCACTTAAGTTTGACGATTCTTCGAACTATGTCGGTAACCTTGGTTCTCTTGTGGTTACATAAAAAAAAAATCAGCTAGGACTAAAACAATAAAATAAAAACTAAGCGACTACACGCTAAGGGCACCCCTTTGTGAGTTACGGACCTCGTACCTTGGGTTAGGACGTTGCTGGGGCGACAACAGGTATTAAATCCAGTATACAATGACCTCTTGTTCTATTGAAACTTCTCAGGTTTCGCTAAGCCAGTTCAAGGTCAAAGATCTACCACCAACACGTACAATTGACTGTAGATAAGTAATAAATAATAATCTTCTATTTTTAACCGACTTCGAAAAGGACGAGGTTCTATGTTCGGCTGAATGTATTTTTTTTATGTATGTTCACCGATATCTCAGTCAGTTGGGAACCGATTTAGAAAAATATTTTTTTGAATGAAAGGTCATGCTTCCAAATTAGTCCCATATAAATATTGTTATGATCTGATCATGAACTTCTTAGATATGGAACAGAACTCCTCACAGGAACACAGCAGAACTGTCGTAGCTAGTACTCGTAAAATTGCTTTGGTTATACCTACGTGTAGTCGATGACTGGCTATAAGAAAAGGGGGAGGGGATGTATCGAACTGATCTGATGATGACTTGACTGCGATCGCACCTGATGGTTAGCAGTGATGCAATCGTTGATGGTGAGGCGCACTAGTTTATTAAGAGCCTGTTCACTCTAGCTTTTAAGACACCTAAATTATAATCGGACGGGAAGACCGCAGCAGGAAAATTGTTCCGTCATAGTTCTTCGCTGGCATTACCGCTTCGCAGAAGGAGGCGGTTCACCTGCCATTCATCAACACTCTTGCGTACGAAACCTATGGAGCGCCTCTTTTTTTGTCTTCTTTCGATGTGTTTTTTTTTTCTATTTTTAACAGCCTATTAAATTATTAATATAAAAAAAAGTCAGAAGCGAATACGTCAGACGAAAAACAAGGCTTACTGATGCTCTCTGTTACGCTCTAAAACTCAAGTGGAAATGGGCCGGACACTTAGCCCGGTATACCGACAACAGATGGACCATAGAGGCGACCCGATGGACAGGACCCAGAGGCAAGAGACGACAAGGGAGACCAAGGAAACGCTGGGCTGATGACATAACAGCAATAGCGGGAAAAAATTGGATAGGAGCAACTTCTACTAGGGGCAACTTCTATGATAAGTCGTTTGCAGTTCAGGCTGTGCGGCTGTGGAATGCTTTGCCCGTGTTGGTAAGGCAAGCTCAAACACTCACAACCTTTAAAAATGAAGTTACTAATCACTATCTTTCCTCCTGAATGTTTGTCATTAAGTACAGAATTTCTCTGCTTTTATAATTATACATATATATTTATATATATTATATTATTAATAATATATGTAACTTATTAGTTTATGTATTGTGTATATGTAAATAGTACACCACGAACTACCTGCCTATCTTTTTCTCCTCCTCGGTCAAATCCATCCAAAGGTTGTCTGTAAAAAATCGCTTTTAGCGATAAGACCGCCCATTGTGACACCCTATTAATTTTAAGTTTCTTATGTAATTTTTATTTTTGGTGTACAATAAAGAATTTATCTATCTATCTATCTAGGAGAAGCCGTAAATAGAGAAGACTGGAATACGCTGGAGGAGGCCTATACCCAAGAAGGGGTTCCTATCCATTAGATAAATATAAAAAAAAAAAAAAAAAAAATATGTTTTTGTAGTTAGCAAGGATATGAAATAAAAAGGCTTTATTATTATTATTATTATTATTATTAAATTATTAATGCTTACACCGATACGTCCGATTTACATGCGGAGTTGTGTCAATTATTTGTTCTAAATAATTACAATCGCTCTAGAAAACATACACTATTTAATGTACCATTTTGCGTACTGTAGCTCCATCCACCTATCCTATACCGCGTATGCTATGCGAGCCCGCGGATAGCGAGCCATGGGTAGCTCGCTGTCCGATCGTCCGGTAATGGACCGAGTCCAAGACGTCGACGACGCGCACTGTTCCCGCGCGCCTCAAGGAGTTGTCAGCAGCAGGAGGGGCCCAGCTGGGTCGAAGCCTACTGGGGACAGGGATGTCCGAAAGGGAGCTCGTGCCCCGGTATGAAGGCTAGAAGGAACGGGATGGGGTTTTTAGTCAGTAAGAGTCTGACACTATCTCCCGCTCCACCCAAGAGCGGGTTTTGTCATAAGATGATTTTCCCCATCGAAAAAAAAAAAAATACCGCGTATGCTAACAATGCTCTACGCGCTCATGAAAACTAACCCAGGATTGGATTTGTTTGCTGATGAATGGAAGACGATATATTAGAAAGTTTGCGATTCTGTCTGAAGACAGAGTGAAAGGTTTTAACATAATTTAGTGTTAATGACTATTTTGCCGTACTAAATAAATCATCACTAATATAATAAAGAGGTATAGTTTGTTTTTTTTTGTATGTAGGAGGTAATCTCTGGAAGAACTGGTCCGATTGCGAAAATTGTTCACCGATAAAAAGCTGCTTTATTCCTGAGTGACATCTATAGGGTTTTTTTTTTTTTTTTTTCGACGGGGAAAATCATCATTGACGAAACCCGCTCTTGGGTGGAGCGGGAGACAGTGTCAGAGTCTTACTGACTAAAAACCCCGCGCCGTTCCTTCTAGCCTTCATACCGGGGCTCTAGTTTCCTTTCGGATAACCCCGACCCCGGTAGGCTTCGACCCAGATGGGCCCCTCCTGTTGCTGACAACTGCTTGAGGCGCGCGGGAACAGTACGCGCCGTCGACACCTTGGCTCGGTCCGGACAGTTACCGGACGATCGGACAGCGAGCTACCCATGGCTCGCCGTCCACGAACCCGCGTCTACGGTGGCCGGAAATCGGGATCGGAATCCCGGCGGCGGCGGCGGGGGCGCCATTGCCTGATACGATCTGCCTCCTCCTTTGCTAGCATTACTGCTTCGCAGAAGGAGGCGTCCGCCTGCCACTCCTCCTCGCTCCGGACCATGGCCTGAACCAAGGCCCGGCGCGAGAGGTCTCCGCCGCCGATCACTAGCTTCTGACGTTTTATAAGTGCCCATGTAGGCCTATGTGAAATAAAATATTTTGACTTTGACTTTGACTTTGACTTTGATCGCCCCCACGAGGGCACGGCGTTGCTCCGCCCAAGCAGGGCACACCTCAACTGTGTGCTCCACCGTGTCCTCCGGGCGTTCCGCACAGTGGCGACACCCGGGCGTCTCTTCCGCTCGAATCCGATGCAGTAACCTCCCGAACTTGCCATGTCCGGTGAGGACCTGCGTCATGCGGAAGGTAAGGACGCCGTGAGGTCTTTCCAGCCACGCCTCAAAGAGGGGACTTACCGCCATAGTTGTGGCGTGCCCAGCACTGGGTTGCGATAGTCGCTGACGCCATTTCACCGTGAGATCCCGCCGGAGGACATCTATAGGCTATATGTATAATTATGTACGTGGGCGAAGCTGCGGGAAAAAGCTAGTAATTAAATGAATTAATTAACTATTTGTTCTCCAGTTTTCTATGAATATCATAGTGACAATCCACAATTTCCTCGCCGTTGTTCTTTAATTCCGTTCGGACATCGAATCCGCAGCAGCCTATCACTCAAGAACTGCGCCAACCGTGCCATCAAACGGACGGACAAGGATTTAAACCAGACCTACTCTTTCCACCCAGTTACATTTAGATACAGCGTGATGCTACATATTATTGTATATGCCCTTGCCCTAAAATTCAGGACCGAGTTATGCCGGAGAGAATTGAATTAAAATTGTGGCCACGAAAAACGCGATACTGGAAAATTTTCAGTTCTACTCTGAACTGAAAAGTCAAGTCTGTTGACGTTGTGTAGTATTTGCGTACTTCCATAGGAAAGAGACGTATTGCAATAAATTTACTAACCATAATATTAAATTTTGATACAAGTGGAAAAGCTTCTCATTGCGACTAAGGCGGAATTTGCCCAAGCTGCAGACGAGGGTGATATAGTGATATATACGTGCTTGAAAACCCGCTCTTAGCCCTACCGCTTTCAGGCACGCAATTTTATTGTTTAGCGAAGCGATCCCTACAAATCGCGCGTCAACCCCCGTTTATTTATATTTTCGTAAGTGTAATAAAAAACGGCAAATGATACACGTGGAAAGTCACTGCAGCCCTCGGTTGCAATGACAAACTTTCTCCAGTTGTATCAAATTGTGCCTGCTGGTAACTAATTTCAGTCAAACGATAACAATAGTATAAAAAAAATAAAAAACCTATTTAGTAGATAAATATTTACAAACTCGCTCCTTTCATGGCCCAACCCGAAACACAAAACGCTTAACCCCGTGAAATCAATGTAGAAATTGTTTTAGCCAAGCCTTAAACTTAATTAAATAAAGACAAACACCATGTCGTTTAAGCTCTTTTGTGAACGTTCCGGTTGCAAACAAGTTAAAAGCTTTCCATTTTAAAGTTATATTGATCTTTATTAAGTGGGAGGGAGGTCCGGGGACGCACAGGACCGTTCATTGTGGCGACACTTGGAGGAGGCCCTTGATAAATGATATTTATTGGTTTTAAAAAACACTTTTCACGTCAATTTTTTTTTCGTCAGTTTAAACTAGATAAGGTGGTTCGTGGTACTGGTGTTTCCTATCTGACTACCCTGGGAAGAAATACCGAAACAAACTCAGGGGTCAAACAGTGTCCAATAGTGTACAACATTGTCCAACAATGGACGTCTTTCGGCTGAAATGATGATGATGGTGATGAGGGTCTCTGAAGGTAAGGAACGGTTTTCAAGTAGATTATAAGTTTCTTACTTATAAAGTCTATTCTATTCTATTCTATTATATTGTATTGTATTGTATTGTATTGTATTGTATTGTATTCTATTCTATTCTATGCTATTCTATTCTATTCTATTCTATTCTATTCTATTCTATTCTATTCTATTCTATTCTATTCTATTCTATTCCCCTATTTTTGTAGAGGTGGAAAATTATCAAATGATTTAGTTCGCTCAGGGTGCAGTGAGACGGCGAGTCAAACTTTTATTGACTTAAACCAAACATATGTCTTTTTTTTGCACACATGAAGGAACGGAGTTCCTCACACCCATGCAAAGGGACCCTGGCCCCGATTTGCAGCCACCGTAGATATAGGCTTGCCGATGATGCGCAATAGGTAGCTTGCCGTTCAACCGTCCGTTAACCATTTGGACCGAGCTTGAGTCGTCAATGCGGCGATAGCACGTAGGTAATGAATCACGCGAGCCTTTTTGCCCAATAATAATATTCCACAACTCTCACACAACACCATCTAGTCCCAAGCTAAGCAGAGCTTGTGTTATGGGTACTAGACAACTGATAAATATACTTATATATTTCTTAATACATACATATAATAGATTAATTACAACCAGACGCAGAACAAATGATCATGCTCATCACATAAACATTTGTCCTGGGTGAGAATCGAACCCACGACCTCCGGCATAGCAGTCAGGGCCACTAGCCACTAGTCCAACAGCCCAGTCGAATAAGTAGTTGGGTTTTCCTAACCACTTATTTGGTAGTACTAGTATTACTAAGTGATTGATTATATTATCATCAAAATTACTGCAATAATGTACCCAATTGTAAATTGAAAAACGACCGGGTAAATAAAACATTTTCGATCGGATATCACTTTGATTCAAACAAAATAAACGATGTAAAGAAAAGGAAAAATTGTCCCACCGTAGGTGCACCACACTATTAGATTGTGAAGGATAATATTTTTTAAGAAATATTTAATAAGTAGACTTACTCTGTGTTTAGGTAATGTGTATTTTAAAAGCAAGCTCATGTCTTCAGATAAAATGTTAAAAATTTATCTTATACTTTTAAATACTTAACAGGTAACTTTGAACTCACTGACTACTTTGGAGACAGAGATAATGTTTCGTACATAGCATAGTCGGCGTGATAATGTTCCCACTGTTGGGACTCAGGTCACCTCTCCAGGAGAGGGAATGGGCCGTAAAACATTACCGACTTACCAGTTGTAGGTCACGGGTTCAAACCCAGTCAGTCGTATTACTTTGTGTAATTTATTTCATCACCTCTGCTCTCAAAATGGTGACGGAAAACATCGTGCGGAAACCGGCAAACTCACCAACCCGCACTGGGCCCGCGTGGTGGATTACGGCCCATTTCCTCTCCTAGAGAGGAGATCTGAGTCCCAGCTGTGGGCACATTAAAAAAAGGCTAATGATGATGATGTTTCCTTGGGACAATTTTCTGCTTTCACTCGGACGAAGCCGCTGGCATCAGCTAGTTTTCAAATAAGTCATACATACATTAATTACGTGTACAGCTAACGAGTAGAATTTCCTGCCGGCAGTCTGTATTTCCTGATAGCCACAACCTAGGGATCTTTAAGTCAAGAGTGAACAGGTTACTTCTAGGCAAGTGTGTTCCATCGTCAGCCACATCATCACTTACTATCTGGTGAGATAATGATTCAACGATATCTACACTAATATAATAAAGAAGTAAAGTTATTTTTTTTTATGTTTGTAGGAGATAATCTCTGGAAGTACTGGTCCGATTGCTAAAATGTTTTCACCGATAGAAAGGTGCTTTATTCCTGAGTGATATAGGCTATATTTTATGTACGTAGGCGAAGCCGCGAGCAAAAGCTAGTACATTACAAAAAGTCTAAAAATACGGTCTTTAATTTTTTACATTGAGAGTCACCCTACACTATCGGTCCGCGTTTCTTAACGAGTCAAGTGTCGAAGTAAATCAAGTTTTCACAAAATTCTTATTACATTTCCCGGCTTTTAGCGCCTCTCCAAATTGCATTTGTGGAACATTTTTATATTATTTTTTACTGTATATCTAAAACACTGTTGGTAAACTTTTTCCTGTAGCCAAGCGTTTTTTTAGCAATGGTGTTGCTTTTTAACCGCCTTTCAAAAAGGAGGAGGGACTAGGTTCGTGTTGGTTTTGTGTTTTGCGAATCAGAAATGAAGATATCCGCAGGAGAACCAAGGTTGCCGACATAGCAGAGAATCGCCAAACTTAAGTGGCAGTGGGCGGGGCACATTGCTCGCAGAACAGGCCGTTGGGGCCAAAAGGTTCTGGAGTGGCGACTGCTTACTGTAAGACGCAGCGTCGGAAGGCCTACTACAAGGTGGACCGATGACCTGGTGAAGGTTGCGGGAATCCGATGGATGCGGGACGCACAGGATCGATCATTGTGGCGGCGCTTGGGGGCGGCCTATGTCCAACAGTGCACGTCTGTCGGCTGAAATGATGATGATGATGATGATATTTCTGTGTACTGTATCTATCTTTTCATTGATTTCTCCGCCAATTGTGAACCGACTTAAGGTGTTTTAAATATCATGCGGTTTTGATCACGCATGCGGGATTGCTCTGCACGCGTAACCCATGCAAATGTCCATTTCATACAAGTATGCATGGAATACGCACGCGGGACACTTTTTTTGCATTATGAAATTTTCTGCTCGAAGCAAACCCGCATGCGTGATGAAATCCGCACGATATTAAAAACACAAGAGCATGCTCTTATTTCTTCCTTCACTGTTCGCATATTGTGTACTTCCGAGTTTGAAATGAACCAGAATGCATTACTGAGAAGGCGGAGGCGGAAAATACCATAACAATATCTCCCCAATCAGTATCAACCTAGCTCATGATTCTTTATCTACACTAATATAATAACTAATACGTTACTACGTTGTTTGCAACTAACACTCCATGGAGCGACTCGTTGTCCAAGGACAAGTGGAGGGGAAGCGGTCACGCGGACGCTCACCCACGCCTTGGACAGACCTTATCAGAGCTGCAACACAACCCTCCATAGTCCAGAGTTCTTGAGACGCCGTAAATCGAGACAAGTGGAGACGCATCTCGGGAGCCTCACTCGCCAACGAAAATGCAATATCGACCACCATGGTCACTCTGTCAAGAATGAACGACTAACGAGGAGGAGGAATAAAATAAAGAGGTAAAGTCTCTGGAAGTACAGTACACCTAGCCAAGTTGCTAATCTGCAATAGTTAACGCTAGTAGAAAGCTTCAAATGTACGGGAATGACGTTATCTCAACGCTCAGTCACGTGGTCAGAACAAAAGAATTTACGACAAGGTCAACTCGAAGCGTTTGACGCAAGCGAAACGGTTGTAACTTGACTAGGGGGGCTGGTCCGATTGCTAATTTTTTTTCACGGATATAAAGCTGCTTTACTCCTGCGTGACACAGGCTATATTTTATGTTCGCGAGCGAAGCAGCAAGCAAAAGCTAGTACGAAATAAACCAGTATTTTCAAACCTTTAATCCTCCGGGTCAGTCTGGTGCAACGAGCACAAATACCTCGCGGTAAACCAGAGCAAACGAACGGTTCTGTAAAAAGAACGCCAGTGTAAAAAAAAGAGAAAAAAAACGCCCATTGTTACAGAGAATAGGTCTCGGGGGGATTCAGGTCCTTTAATTGCTACGTTGAACCCTATAGTGGATTTCTATCGATAAGTTTTTTATTTGTTTGACGCTATTTCTTCTTGGCTTGCCTGTTGTAAAAGGCAGGGGAAGATTACTGTTAAGTGTACGTTTACCTAAATATAGTCATGGAGTTTCTTGCACGTAGACATCTACGTTTGGAACGTGCAATTTGGCTTCACTTTTTTGACTGACCGACTTCACTTTTGACAATTCAAAAGTGCCTGTAATTAATATAGATATTTGAAATAAACGTTTCTGATTTCTGAATTCTGCCAAATCCGCAGATATCTATACAAATAATAATTCTGTAGAAGTTTTTAGTTGTGCGCGAATCACGTGTAATTTACGAAATCGATAAAATAACTTTTACACATTAAACACTGTCCTCGAAATGTAAACGATAGAAAACCGATAGGCTATAATTTAGATACCGCACATAATGCCATAAAAAGTATGATATTATTATTAACCCTTCAGATACCGTCAATTAGAGACACAATAGTAAGACAATAGATGCGCGGCCACCGGGTGTCGCTTGGGGATTCATGAATTAAAATAAGTTAAGGTATACATGTCAGGTATGCCCGTACAGTTGAGTTGTACAGGTAAACCGGAGCTTGTATGTTGCACAACTGTGCAGATTTCCACACTAACTTACCTGACAGGTATAACTGTACAGGCAAACCTGTCAGATGTACCCTAGCGTGTATACCTAAGGTAAATAAATTTTATATTTAAAAAAAAAAACCTATTTCACAAAAAAATTGAATTGAAATTGAGGAGTTCCCTCGATTTCGCCAAGATTCCGTCATCATAACCCAACTTGGTGGCTATGAAACAATTTGGAAAATGGAAAGTATATCCTTTCCAACAAAAAATGATTTTTCAAATCGGATGGCAAGCGACGAAGTTATGCGCGAACAAACATAAAAAACAATACAAAAATTTCTATTGAGAACCTCCTCCTTTTTGAGAAATCGGTTAACAAACAAACTGAATTATTTTTAACTAGCTTTTGCCCGCGGCTTCGCTCGCGCTAAATTCGGGGTAATACGGTTCCCCTTTAGGCTTATTTTTTCCCCGACATCTTCAACAAATATCGTTAACTAGCTTCTGCCCGCGACTTCGTCCGCGGAAAATTTCTTGTTTTAAAATAAGATTACACTCGATTAGACGCTGCGCACGTTCAGCGCTAGATTCCTGAGCACGGGCCTGCTATGTTATGGCATTCTGCCTAGCGAACCGCTGCGAGCGGTCAGCGCTAGTCTCCCTATCCCTTGTTTCAGAGACATGCTGCCTTAAATGAGATAGACGCTGCGCACGTTCAGCGCTAGATTCTCGAGCACGGGCCTGCGATGTTATGACATTTTGCCTACCAAGCCGCTGCGAGCGCTCAGCGCTAGTCTCCCTATCCCTTGTCTCAGAGACATGCTGCTTTAACTCAGATAGACGGTGCGCACGTTCAGCGCTAGTTTCTCGAGCACGGGCCCGTGACGTCCTCACATTTTGGCTAGCGAGGCGCTGTGAGCGCTCAGAGCTAGATTCTCTAGCGCGTGCTTGCGAAATATATTCTCTATTTCTCGAGAGGCGCTGCTCATTTTCAGGGGCAGATTCTTCCGTACGGCGTACTCGAGCGGCTCTTGTCTGTGATGACCGACGGGACAGTTGAGATTTCCTTTTAGACATGCTCTCAACAAACTACGCACAGACTTGAAAACAATTATGAACAAAGGGAGAGCGACTCGAACACCGTCCGCCTTTACAAAACAAAACAATCGTAATATCGAATAACTCGTATCGATTATTACGATAGAACGAAGTACGAAACTATGAACATACAAAACAAACGTACAACGAAATTACGATATTTTCGATTATGAGGTATCTATCAATAACAACAACCATACGAACGAAACAACCGAAACCAATAAGCAACTGACAGACGAACTCCAACTAACGTCAACGTGGGCATAATAATTCGAGAGGGTCATCAATCCACTTTCTGTGGATTACCACCGCGATTACCACTTAACACCGCGATTCAGAAAAATTACGTAATTTCAGAACGCCATCTATAGGCAAATAGGTAAAACGTTGGGCACGCCACAATTATGGCGGTAAGTCCCCTCTTTGAGGCGTGGCTGGAAAGGCCTCACGGCATCCTTACCTTCCGCACGACACAGGTCCTCACCGGACATGGCAAGTTCGGGAGGTTCCTGCACCGAATTAAAGCGGAAGAGAAGCCCGGGTGTCACCACTGTGCGGAACACCCGGAGGACACGGTGGAGCACACAGTCGAGGTGTGCCCTGCCTGGGCAGAGCATCGCCGTGCCCTCGTGGGGGCGATCGGCACCGGAGACCTCTCGCGCCGGGCCCTGGTCGAGGCCATGGTCCGGAGCGAGGAGGAATGGCAGGCGGTCGCCTCCTTCTGCGAAGCAGTAATGCTAGCAAAGGAGGAGGCAGACCGCATCAGGCAACGGCGCCCCCGCCGCCGCCGCCGGGATTCCGATCCCGATTTCCGGCCACCGTAGACGCGGTGTCGCGGACGGCGAGCCATGGGTAGCTTGCTGTCCGATCGTCCGGTAATGGACCGAGCCCAAGACGTCGACGGCGCGCACTGTTCCCGCGCGCCTCAAGAAGTTGTCAGCAACAGCAGTAGCCCAGCTGGGTCAAAGCCTACCGGGTCCAGGGTTATCCGAAAGGGAACTCGTGCCCTGGTTTGAAGGCTAGAAGGAACGGGGTGGGTTTTTAGTCAGTAAGAGTCTGACACTATCTCCCGCTCCACCCAAGGGCGGGGGTTGTCATAAGATGATTTTTGCCCAGCATAAAAAAAAAAAAAATAGGTAAAACGTCTGCACAATGAAAGTTATGCTATTTAGTATGCATTTTGCGTTTTAGTCATTTTAAATTATCTCCGAAACTGTATGACCAATTGATATGCTGTAAATGGCAAATCTTATCTATATGATGTTCTTGTGATACTGAAATAATTTAATGTCATAAGAATTAATATTTTGTTGCTCAAATAATCAGCCAAACGTAAGTATGCCGAAAAAAAATATTTTTAATGCAATAAAAGAAGTATAAAAGATAAAATATAAAAGATAGAGATATGGTATCGCGGACTTTTTTGTAGAAATAATTAAGACGAACCAGGTAGCCATACATTGTTTTTAATTTTAAGCAACTGTTTAGGCAGCGCACGCAAATAATTCGGTTTTATGAGGTATTTTGGTCCGACTTGCTAGACAAAAGTTGTGATAGCTCGGTTAATATACATGCTATAGAAACAATTTATAGCCTATAGCACTCAGGAATAATGTAGCTTTCTGCCAGTTAAAATTTTTTTACAATTGGATTATGAGTTTCAGAGATTACCCCCTACATACAAACTTACAAACTTACAAACTTACAAACTTACAAATTTTACCTCTTTATAATATTAGTATAGATTTACACAGAAATAAATACAAAATCTTAACAAATTATACACTAAAACCTTCCTCGAAAATCATGCCATCGAGTGATGAAAACCGCTTGTTATTTTTAATACGTAATTAGATAAAACTATGTCGCGTTACTAGTAAGCCTTATCTAAAAGAAACAATGTCGGTTCTACCAAAGAATTATCTATTCATTAGTGCATGTTTTAATGAAGTGTAAACATTATTATCGTTTGTTCTAAGTCAGCACATACTCTGCGTCCCACGCAATACTGCAACGTGCTGATAATACAACTTTTTAACTGACAATCGGGGAATTCCCCGTATTTGTGTTGCCAGTACACTTATACTTTGATATTATTATTATTTTTAAAT
The DNA here is from genome assembly GCA_949319445.1 of Mythimna lalbum. Lineage (NCBI taxonomy): Eukaryota > Metazoa > Arthropoda > Insecta > Lepidoptera > Noctuidae > Mythimna > Mythimna lalbum. Next base: position 18,553,924 of record OX439360.1, read on the forward strand.
ATTTATTTATCTCAGGGCCTGGACCTTTGGAAGGCGTACGAGGAGCCGAAAACAACTCGCAGAGTCGTTTAATGGAACTTGGTACCAACCAGTGATTATCCCTGTACGCGCTATGCTAGTGCATCCAAGGTCAACTCCCGGTTGGTAGAAAACTATTGCGACATATGAAAACCATATTAAGGTTATGGTTTTTGGAGTCTTCAGTGGATTGGTTTTTTTATCTGATATGAACTGTGACTGCGATCCCACCTGATGGTAAGCAGTGATGCAATATTTGATGATGAGGTGCACAAGTTTATTAGGAGCCTATTCACTCTACCCTTTAAGACATCCAAATTATAATCCGAAGTGAAGACCGCAGCAGGCAAATTGTTTCAGTCAGATTGGATATTCGCCGTTCGTCGGTTACCAGGAACTATGCTAAGGCTATGACCCCTCTTTTTATGTTGGGGAAAATCAATCAATGACAACCCCCGCTCTTGGGCGGAACGGGAGATAGTGTGAGACTCTTACTGACGCTATGGCCCCTGCCTGAACAATGTCATTATAACCTTACCTTATTAGAAACTATATCATCATCATCATCATTTCAGCCGACTGACGTCCACTTTTGGACATAGGACTCCCCCAAGTGACGCCACAATGATCGATTCTGTGCGTTCCGCATCCATCGGAGAAACTAGATGACTTGGCATAAATAGTCTGTAGAGTTTTTTGGACGTCCTTTCCCACAAAGATGCAATGTGCAATTAGCTTCATCTTTCTGACTGACTGGCTGACTTCTTGAGAATTTGAAAATGTCGGTCAATGATTTATTAGAAACTAATTTCCGCCAGAAGTTTCACTTACTTGAAAGTAGGTTTCTCCATTTAAACTTTAGACCCTCTTTGGTCCGTATTATCCCTTTAGGGGGTGACTTTTGTTTTTTTTTTAATTCCTTATATATATCATAAAAGGAACCTGTGTGCAGAGTTGTATGTTTCATCGTTCTAAGTCTAGGGATTGGGCTGGGCGACAATGAGTTAGTGGCCCTCAATTCGGTTGTATTTTTTATTTATATTCCGTTGGCCATTTCTGGTCTTCTTTATCAGTAACATTTCATAAAATTACTTTTTTTATTTTAGATACGATCTCGAAATCACTATAATATATTGCAATTCCTAATGAATCCTATAATCAGAACTGGATTTTGAAAAAAATATGACCAACCTGGAAACCTATACTTTTAAGTAAAAAAATAAGCAGATCGGTCTATAAATGAAGGTTTTATAAATTAGGTACTTAAGCTAAATGTTATATGATAAAAAATAAATATAATTTATTATTGAACAAACAATTAAATAAATAAAACCTCATTGAGAACCTTCTCTATTTTTTTAAGTCTGGTCAATGAATAAAAATAAACCATTCTGATAGTTATGTTAGACCATTTATTTACAAATTAGTATAAACATAAACAGTATTGTAAAAACATCACTTTTTTGGACATCTCATTGTTTTTATATGAAACCACTAATGTATACCTACCTTAACTCTAGGGTTGAAGTCATACTTAAATAAAATACAAAATATGTACTTAGGATTAAACCGAAAGTAGTAGTAACACGTGGGTACAATGTCATACTATGAAGATTTTTTTAAAGGTACAATGATTTCTCCCGCTCTAGGCTGGGGCGAGACTTTTATTGACTAAAGCCATACCTGTGCATATTGTTCTCCCTAGAGCGGGAGAATATATTAGATGATTGTCCCACCTCCAAAAGAAAAAGTGTAACTACTCTCCGAGCTTATTAAATATGATCTACATAGTTCGAGGATGTACAAATATCGCAGCATTTTAAATACAAATAATCTATTACTGATTACAAATAATAAAAAATAGTTTATTTAATTTATTCATAAATTTTTACAACCAATTTCAGACTCTCTTTTAGGAATCAACCTTGTGGAAAAAAAAACAATACAATAAACCTTCTAAAAATAAAAGTACAAAATAATTCATTTATAGTTATCTTATAATTGAACATCTATATTAGTGTAATGATACAAAAAATAAGTATAGCAATTACAATCGAGATGTTAAGCAATATTTGAAGTCTGCCCCCTACCAAGTTACGACAGTTTCGGTTCAATTCTCTTGCGTCGAACGCCTCGAGTAAGCCACGCCTCCGATTCCTATGTTCTCACCATGTAACGGAGCTTTGAGATGACGTCAGAACAAAGAAATCGGAGGCGTGGCCTACTAGAGGTGTTTGACGCAAGAGAATCAAAATTAAAACAGTCGTAATTTGGTTATGGAGGCTGATGTTTAAGAATCACATTAATATACTCTCTCTCTCTCTCTCTGTCACTCAAAAGTTTATTGGGAGAAAACTCATTGTTGAGAAGCTAGCCTTTGTACATGAATTGTCAAATTGTTGTTTAGTAATATTTTTGCTGACAAAAAAAAATTATGATGGTAAAAGACGTAAAAGAATACTTTTAGACAACGTGTACAGGTATTTATTATACCAAACGTTCAGAAAAGATAGGAATCATCATCAAATGTTAGAATATACCATCGCTTCATGTTTAACCAGTACAATATAAAGATGATAATATATAGAATTTACAAAGTCGAGTTGTCCATCGCACCGGGCAACTCGCGTGTGCTATACGACAATCTGCTCCTAACAAACATCCTGGACTTATAGAACTTATATAGAACTAAACAAACCAATATCAATAATATTAACGCTACGCAAGTCTCTGTAAATATCGATTTCGTTCCTTCATTATTTGATACCAATTTCTCGTTACTTGGGCTTGTGGGCAGCGATTCTGTTTGATAATGCAACAAAGAGAATTTATTTTCGATTTCATGTAATACGTTTTCCTTTTCATCTGCTATAGTCTTTTCCAATTCTTTTCTTACTTTATTTATGTATGGAATCAAATCTACAGTATTGTTAGCAGTGATTAATGGAACCAATGTCGTAGTAGCAGTGACATTGTCATGCAATGAGTTTAGGATTTTCTTAAGTAATATATTAGTAGCATTATTCAAATCAATAACTCTAGAAGTTAAATTAGCAAGTTTCGATAAATTTTCTTCGTTGATAATGTTAGATTTCTCAATTACATTCGTAATATTTTCTAAATACTTGTCATTACTGACTTCTACGGTATTTTTATTACTCATACTAATGTTATATAAAATATTTCTCATGTCTTCTAGTATCTCATTTTTGTCACTTGCGTTATTGAAAGTCGCATTTGGTTCAAAACTAGGTCGTCCTTGATCTTTATTACATGTTACTCCATCAACATTCTCATCATTATGCCCATCCTTTTTAATTGCTGTTATTTCAAAAGAAACGCCTTGTTTCTTGAGTTTAACTAAAATGCGACACGATAATGGATTATCACCTATACTCAACTTTGAAAGACTTGTACCTGCGAATTCTTCAGCGTTAATTTCGCCAATTTTGTTATGATCTACTATTAATTGCGATAGGCTTGTTACTTCATAAAATCGTTCACTTTGCAAATCTTTTATGTCATTGTATGACATATCCAGCGTATTCAAATAAATTAAACCGCGGAAAATTCCATACCCAACAGCTGATAAACAATTATGAGAAATGTTTAAAGAAAATAGGAGACCGTTGTCTTTAAATACTCCCGGTTGAATGTAAGATATTTTATTAAAGCTTAAGTCTAGATGGTTAAGCTGACTGATGCCGGAGAAATCTCCAATTTCTAACCGGGAAACATTGTTATTACTCAGAACTAAACTTGTTACATGTGTTAATGTGCTTAGATTTAAGGCACTGATGCTATGAAGACCTGTATCTGTGATTGCAATATTAGAAATAGTTGAGTCTTCTTTTTCGAAACGTATATCAGTTTTGATGCCAGATAAGTTTAAACTATGTAAGTGTTCGATTTTCTCCAATAAATCTTGCGTGAATTTAAACTTTTCATTATAAGACAGATCTAATGAACGTAAATCAGTCAAAGTTACAAAAGAATCATTGTCGATATTTTCCATAACATTGTGAGCCAAGTTCAAGGTAGTCATTCGCGATAGCCCATATAACGATGTAGAAGAAATAGTTTTCAAGAGATTATTATTTAAAAGCAAAGTGCTCAGTCCAACTAATTCTGTCACATTAACAAAGAATTTTTCTAGTTCGTTATAGGACAAATCAAGCGTTTCTATATAACCAGTATGTGCAAATACATTAAATTGCAACTCTTTTATTTTACTTCGCGACATATTGAGATCTTTTAATTCGTTCATATCGTTAAAAGATGCATTTTGTACGATTGTCAGTAAATTACGAGAGATATCAAGAGTGGGTAAGGAGACCAAACCGTCAAACGTATCAGTTTTCAATGTTCCAGACAAAGGATTGTTTGATATTTCCAGGTTTATTAAACTCTTTAGCGATTTAAAAGAGTTTGGTTCCAGTTGCGAAATGGCGTTACCTGATAAATCCAAATATTCTAGACCATTCAATTGTTGAAAGTGTTCTTGTTTTATTTGAGCCAATCTATTATTCCTTAAAAACAATGACTGAAGGCTAGTCAGATCTGTCTTATCGAAGTCTATGCTAGAAATTTTATTATTGGATAAGTCTAGAATTTGCAATCCTGTTAAAGTCTTGAAACACATGTTTGATAATGTGTAGATACCATTATTGTTAAGATACAACGCATCAAGGCTGCTTAGACCATTAAAAGCATAATTATCAACTGCAGTCAATAATTGGAAACCTAGATTTAACTTTGTGACGTTGAGACCTTCAAACGTACCTTTAGTTAATGAACCTTCTATGAAATTATCACTAACAGAAAATTTATTGATGGTTTTATTTTTGAACAAGTCTTTGGGCAAAGACCGAAGTTTATTTTTTGAAAGATCGATACTAGTCAAGGATATTAAATTAGCAAAAGTGTCTTTGCTCACGTCTTCTAGCAAATTATTACTTAAATCTAAACTATATAGGAAAACCATATTTCTGAACACGTTATCAATAGTCTTGATAGAATTTGAACTCAAATCCAGAAATTCAAGTTTAAGCAACTTATCAAAATCATGGACATTCAAATTTTTAATTCTGTTATTACTTAAGCTTAAAGTTTTTAACTCACTAAATCTGAAGAGAGAAGAATTGATATCGGTCAGTCTGTTGTTAGATAGATTGAGATGTAACAGGGTTTTGGTGCCTTCAAAAGTAACTTGACTCAAGCCTTCGATATAATTGTGTGACAAATCTAAAGTCTGTAGATCATCGATTTTATCAAATACAGCTTCTGGAATTTCAACTAAGTAATTGTGAGATATGTTTATTTTCTTTAACTTGTTATAAGGATGTTCATAACTATTAACAATAATGTCACTGATAGTATTGTAAGATAAATCTAATTCATTCAACATATTCAATTCGTTTTGATTGGATAAAACAGCTGTTTTCAAGTGATTTCTTGATATGTTTAGTATGGCTAGATTTTGCATAGATTTAATAGATGGTGTATTTTCATAATCGTTATCACTTAAGTCTAAGGAGTATATAATATGTAATATGCCATCGTCTCGTCGTCTGTAGTTGTTGGTTATTGGGATAGTGCCGGAAGGGTCTGATGATGGATTTTTGAGGACCAAATATATAGGGTCAACTCTGTATCCTGCGTAAGTGATGTATATGGAGCAGTCTTCATTGTCGACCACTCCAAGATGTGGATTATAAGAATTTCGTTGGTAGTTTTCCCATCCTGAGTTGGTGTTTAGGTAGTTCGTACAGAACATGTCGTATCCGCATTTGCTGTAGTCGTGTTCCACGGTGCATAGCTCCGAGTTGTAGCTTGTAACTACTGCTACCATCACAGAGAGGATGCCTAAAAACAAAGTTAGTTTTAGTATTTTTATATCTCCTGCTCGATAATGGCCTTTTATATCTCATACAACCATCACTTAAAGCAAGTCATTTTGTCCCTAGGAAGATAATGTAGTATGGGCGATCCCTAGGGAATAATAAGATTTGAATTTGGAACATCAAAACAATAAGAGAATTAAAATGTACGTTAATCCAAGGATCTTGTATTCCCCATGGCCTCGTGCATCAAACAAGCATATATTATTTAAAGCTCAAACTGGCCACTAACAAAAAAAAATGTGGTCACTGACGAGTCTCTGAAAAAAGTGAGGAAACAGCGGAAACGTTATAGAACATTATAAAACTACAGAATTTTATAGTTGTGAATTATCTTTGTGCATCACGACTCACATTATCACTGTTTTTCATATAGCTGATTATGACGTTATTACACATTTTTCATTAGATATTTTGGAAACACAGTATCTTGTGGATATTATCTAGGTTTCTAAAGAAACCAATTTCTAAATTTGTGTAAAACTAATCCAGTAAAAACCTCTGAAAATGTCCTATTTTGTATGAACTTTGACACTTCATAATTTGCCTAAAAAATAAAAAAGTAAAAAAAAGTAATCCTCTAGAGACCTTGCAAATTTTATTAAGATTCTAAATGAGGACAACTTTTAAGGGTTTAAAAAAAACAGCTATTTCCTGGAGCAAGTTTTGTGAAATTTTCGAGTAAATCTCGGAATTACCGAATACTAACAGAGTTTCCAGGCGTTATCTCTCTTTTTTTGCGTTGCCTTTTCGTCAAACATTGCGTTGGATTGCATTAAATGAAGTAACAAGCTTTTAAACCATTTTCGATGTTTACGATAAGCGAGTGGAGAAGGACCCTCTTAAATCTCAAAACCGTAAAATACCGAAAGGCTGGCTACCCTCCACTTGTATTCCAGGTTTCAGGTATTAAGTGTCGGGTTCCTGAAGGTAGACCGTGCAGATGAGTCGTTTAAGGCTTCGCTTTACATGCTATTACATACTTTTTGGTGGGTAAAAATCATCCAAATGAACCTCCGCCCTTAGGCGGAGCGGGAGATGGTGTCAGACTCTTACTGACTAAAAAACCCACCCCGTTACTTCATGGCTTTTATACCGGGGCCGAGCCTTCCTGTCAGAAGCAGACTCTTGGCCCCAGTAGAGTTCGACCCAGCTAGGCCCCTCCTGTTGCTGACAACTCCTTGAGGCGCGCGGGGATAGTGCGCGCCGTCGACGACTTGGATTCGGTCCGGACAGTTACCGGACGGTCCGACAGCGAGCTCCCCATTGCTCGCTGTCCGCAAACCAGCGCCTACGGTAGTCGAAAATCAGGATCGGAAACCCGGTGGCGGCTCGGACGTGAACGCCACTGCTTGATGCGGTCGACCTCCTGTGCTAGCATTACTGCTTCGCAGAAGGAGGCGACCGCCTGCCACTCCTCCTCGCTCCGTACCATGGCCTGTACCAAGGCCCGGCGCTGCTGTTCCATACTTACTGACATGAACTCTTCTCCAGTAGTAGATTACCTACCCCTATTTCCGAAGCTACATCCCTTGTTTGAGAGTTAAGTAATATTGAAATATGTACATAGATGAAAATATATACTTACATAATATTCTAAAATCCATATTTATGCCATATACCTGTGAAAATAAAGCAATCATATTAATAAAGGCTGTTTTCTAAATAAAATTTTTGTTTAAAGCTAGATTTTATCAACCCCGTTCTTATGGCAGTATGGTAATTTTACAGGCAAGTCTATTAGCATAGAATTGAGTACTACAACTACTATACTATCTTTTTTTATACTGTTCATACTTTATTTAAGTATTTTAACTATACAACATGTAACGTTAAATGCGCAAAACCTCAGACACCCCAAATGATTTTTATGTGCAGTTTTAAAGGTTTTATGTGCAGTTTTACTTTGTTTAAAATTAGTATCTGCATTGAAATAAGAACTTTTTATACCGTGTATGAGAAAATTTGATTGGACTACAACCATTTGTGTTTGTTTACCTATTTCGGCGGGTTTGCGCACGTGATGGCTTGACCTATTCATAAATAGACAGGGCAACATTTTTAATGACCATTTTTTTTTTAAAAAGTAACCTATATTAAAAAGTGGTTTAATTGATTCTGATCCTTATTCTGATCAAACTATTTTTAGGTTTTGCGCATTTATCGTTACACCTTGTATAAGTATATACTAAAGGACACTCCTAACTAAATAAAATCTAAACAACTACTTAATAAAAAAATGTATTCCGGCTACACAAAAAATATAAAAATAATATAAAAAAACTAAATAAACAAATGGAAACTGCTTAACATTCCGACAGCCTACGTCCTATAATCTGAAAAATACACTCGCGTTTATGCTGCCAGGGTAGCTCATCCACGACCAAATACTCCATCTCATCAGCTCTTTTGTCATCTATGAGGATTGGAGAGCAAAACGAGATGGAGTACTCAGTCGCAAACACACGACCCTGGCGAATAAGACACGAAAACAATCGTCAGACCAATTCGTCGCAAGATTAGGGTAGTTTCCAGGGTCAAAATATCTACATTTTATTTAGTCCGTATTTTAGATTATAAAAAAAATATTGGACACGTATTTTTTTTTTCGATTAAACAAAAAAGAACAAAGATATAGCCCATTAAAGTTACGTTTGACGTCACCCCGTGCAAAAAAATGCAGACGTTACACGTAACTTTAATGGGCTGTAATATATCTTTGTCATTTTTCGTTTAAAATTAAACGAAAAATGACAAAGATGTATGATGAAAAATGTAAATACAAATAAAAAAATACGTGTCCCTTATTTTTGAATAATCTAAAAGACGGACTAATTACAAAATACCAACATTAAAACAGATACATTCACTGTTCTCCAAAACATAAAAATACTAAGATAAGTTACTTACAAGTGCAAGAATAAATTCCTCAACATAAATAAAAACTGTTTACAATAGTGTCCGATGTGTCCGTACCTACTCCCGTTACACTTGAGACTAAATATGCGAACTGCGCAATATTGTTTAGGGTTCCGCATCAGAATATTAAATCGATATCTGCACTTCTCTAATACAGGGTTATCTTGTACGTAGTTTAAAGCCCCTCTCACATTGGTATGAAATATTTAGGGAAGATTAGATCAAGCTTTAGTGTATACGTTAGTCGGCTCGATTATACTAAACTAGCCTGTAGAAAGCTTCAAATGTATGGGAATGACGTCATCTCGACGCTCAGTCACGTGGTCAGAACAAAATAATTGGATGCGTGGTCAACTCGAAGCGTTCGACGCAAGCAAAATGGTTGTAACTTGGCTAGGGGGGCTGCTCTGCCAAGCGTAAAAGTAGGTTTCTCCATACAAACTATAGTTTCGGCTGAGCGTTGATATGTCAGTCTGTCAGTCAGTTTCTCATCATATCAGTCGAAAGACGACCACTGTTGGACATAAGCCAAGAGTCGACACAACGACTGGTCCTGTGCGTCTCGCATCCATCGGATTCCCCCGACCTTGACCAGGTCATCGGTCCACCTTGTTAGAGGCCTTCCACCGCTGCGTCTTCCGGTTCGTGGTTGCCACTTCAGAACCTTTCATCCCCGAGGAATTTTCGGTTTTTTTTTATCGATATTGCATAAGACAAAGCGTTTGAAAGAAACAGAAGACATGCGTCTAGAAGTAGGATCAAATCTTGGCAAAAAACGTCGCCTTGAGATCGCTCAAAGTGTGATCTAATTTAACTGCTTTGCGAGGTGAAAATACATGAAAGCGTTGGATAGAACCCAAAGAGAAACTGAAGGAACCCGGGTGAGATTTAGTCAGTAGAAGTCTGACACTCCTCGCTCCATCCAGAGTGGGAGGGATCTTTTAAATATTTATTACTGAAAAAAGAGGGCGTAGAAACATTTTGTATTAAAAAATATATCAATCCCTATATTCGTCAAATCATATTTTTATTTGAAGAATATAATATTTTCTATACATATACTGACGATAAAAAATTAATTCGACCGATCAACTTATTGTATCTTGTCACATCTGCGGAACCATTTAAATTACACAAGGATCACGCTTGACAGTTTTATCAGTAAAGCTGACAGGACGTAGCATCGGTTATCGATACACACACAGACAAAGAGCTACCATTGCTTTTAACTAATTAATAACAAATTAAATGAATTTTTGTCTCGTTGGAACTAAGTATGAACAAACTGTAATTTAGACTCTTCTAATTAGTAATTGTAAGGTTCTTTGTTCTCTAAAGAGCGGTAAATAACATTATATTGATTAGGAAATATTTAGTAGTTTGAGCTTGAATAAAATTATCATCTATCTGCTCTTTGTTTTTGGTGGTTAAAAATCATGGTGTAAAAATGGGGATGTCTACCTTTCGGAGCTAATCCTGGCCCCAGTAGGCTTCGACCCAGCTGGACCCCTGTTTTTGCTGCCAGCTCCTTGAGGCCCGCGGGAACAGTGCGCGCCGTCGACGATTGGGACTCGGTCCGGACAGAAGGAGGCGACCGCCCGCCTGCTCTGCTCTCTTGAAGTTGTCAGCAAGAGCAGGGACCCAGCCAAGTCGAAACTTACTGGGGCCAGAGTAATCCGAGAGGGGGCTTGAGCCCTGGTATGAAGGCTAGAAGGAACGGGGTGGGTTTTTAGCCAGTAAGATTCTGACACTATCTCCCGCTCCGCCCAAGAGCGGGGGTTGTCATTGGATGATATTCCCCACCATAAAAAAGGGTGGCTGGACAGCTCTGTCGTTGGCCTCGTGTAAATCGTGGAAGGTGTGTAGTTGTGCAAGCCGGGCAGGAAATGAGGTTTTTTTTAATTGATATAAACTAGTGCTTGACTGCTATCCCACCTGATGGTAAGCAGTGATGCAATCTCTGATAGTGAGGCACTCTAGTTTATGAGCCTATTCACTCATGCCTTGACGACACTCAAGTTATAATCGGACGGGAAAACCGCAGCAGGCAAATTGTTTTAGTCCTTCGACGTACGCGGTATAAACGACGAGGCGAAACGCTTAATCCGGACTAGAGATGTCATTGCCCGATGTATCAAAATCAAAATCAAAATCAAAAACGTTTATTTCAAATAGACCAATTACAGGCACTTTTGAATTGTCAAAATGTCGGTCAGTCAAACAAACAAGTGAAGCTAAATTGCACACATTGTATGAATATTGGTGGCAATATTGCCAGCAATATTCCCATATTGCCGACAACGGCAAATCTTTTGTCCAGACCATAGAGGTGACGCATATAAAGGTACCTACTCCACACACACACACACACTCCACATTAGCTGTATTTGCAAGGAAACCCCATTTGGCCATTTATCTCTGCAGTAGTCAATATTTTATATTACTAAGACTATAATAAGATATCTGTATATTATACCTGCCAGTATGTCTGACATACAAAGGCAACTTTGTGGACTAAATTATCTTGTCTTAAACAGCGTCCAAGACTTACCATTTGTTATCTTAAATGTGTAATTTCTTTGTCTTAGTTAGGACTCTGTTATCTGAATGACTAACCTGTTTTATTTATCAATAGTTTGATAGTCATCCCCTTGACCTATAATTAATTTATATCCTTGCGTATTATAAAACTAATTGCTCCACCGCGTCAGTCTGTCTGTATCGACGCGATAAACTCAAAAATAACTGTACCGATTTTCATGCGGTTTCCACCTATAGATAAAGTGGTGTATGATGAAGGTTTAATTACTCCACAACTCCACAACTGTCACACAACGCCGTCTAGTCCCAAGCTAAGCAGAGCTAGTATTATGAATATTAGACAACTGAATTAATTGTATAATACATACAAATCATAGTAAAGTCAAGAATAAAAAAAATTAAGGGTTTTTTAATGTGTGGATTTCATCACGCATGCGGATTTGCTCCGCATGCACAAAATTTCAAAATGCAAAAAAATGTGACACAATCTTCAGAATATTCCACGCATTACAATAAATACTTGTATGAAATAGAAATTTGCGGGCACGCGTACGGAGCAAACCCGCATGCGTAATGGAATCCGCACGATCTTAAAAACATATACGTAACGTTTGATATATATTTTATATAATTTACTTTTTTCCGATTAAGTATTTGTTATTTGTTTATTGTGCAAACCTACCGCAGTATTGTCTTTGTAGAGAATGCCTTGTTGCATTAAGTCCGCCTATGTACCACTACTGTACATGAAGTTTAAATGAATAAAAAAAACATCCTAACACTCTAGCGAAGAAACTGTGGCAAGTTTCTAGTAAGTACTTAAAATAAATTTAAAATGCTGACTGACTTCTCAATCACCACACAGGAAACAACAAAACGGATTGCACTGAAATTTGGCACGGAGATGAGCATGAAAACACTTATAATGACATTGCTGTGCGCAGGAGGAGCTGGCAAATTACAAATAAAACAAACACAAACGGTTATAATTTTATTTAACACAAATTATAGGACAAACAAATACATATTTTATTGCTAAGACTGGGATATATTCTTAACTACGTAATATGTGAAGACAGAGAATCGTTGATTAGTTTCTTTAGTTAATAATTTGCAGTAATTGAAGTTTTTAATTGTGTCATAGACAAATAAACGATGTAATTTTTTACAAGCAAGAGACTTTACTCTTATAGTGTTTCCGAATTAGATGCTCTGACTTTATACTCCATGCACAATACGATAAGCAAAAAAGTGATTTAAATATAAACTTTTTGCTTTGAATGTCATTCTTATGCCTAAGGAATAGGAATCAGAATCGATTGAACGGACTGTAAAAAAGGTTTGTTTAAATGTCTAATCTTATTTTGAATGGAGTGTACACACAAAGGTAAAAATATTAAAAAAAACTAAATAGGTATACTTCTACATCTCAAAACTACTTCCAACTTTAACTTATTTCGCAAATGTGCTGTCGGAACTAAATAATTTAATAACAATTTTACTTGCACTACGTATGGGCTCAGAAATATGACAGTTGATATTGAAAGATACAGGAAAATTTGTAGTAACTTTAAAAATATTTTGTACTGGTATCACATATATGAAAATCTATAAGTTAGCTAGTTTGCTTGTTCGCGACCTACACGAAGACTAATAACATATAATATAACAACTACGCCCTTTAATATAAAAGTAAGATTTACAATACCAAATAAAATAATTAAGTAAAGACATAAACATTTGTGTTACCTAAATAAAGTTTTAAATCTACAATAAAACATAATTATAACCTTAGAGTCAAAAAATTAGTTAGTACTTTCTTTTCGAACCTTGTCCGCATCTTCCTGCATCGTTCTTAACACATTTCTAAAATAATAATTCTGTTCACGAACTGCCTCTAATATCTTCTGGCTTGTTACTAACAATCTTTCGTCAGCCAATATATACCGAGGCCTCTCCATTAGATACTCACTTTGGTTATCTATACAAGAAATCCCTTCAACCGTATTTTTCCCTTTCCCTCCAACCAACACAACTGGTTTCACCCTGGTATAACCATTGTTAAAATCATTCAGCACTTTTTGTAACCATTCACAAGTCAAGTTATTGTTATCGACATTCACTCTCAAATCAAACTTGTGACCGTACCAACTCGTCATGTCCAACTGATCCATATCATTCGACCTCACAGACAAATGACGAAGGCTTTTCAAATCCATCAGCATTTTTGAATCTAAAAACACAATCCTGTTGTATGATAGATCTAAGTTCAAAAGGTCTTGCAAACCTTCAAATGATCCGTACTCTAATTTTGTTAGCTGATTGTGACCTAGACGAAGTGTCCTCAAATGAGACAGTCTTTTGAAAGTAGACGGCCCGATCCGATGTATGTTGTTGCAAGTTAAATCTAGGTACACGAGACTCGACTCTGGTAGTCTCAAAGATGTCTCGTCTAGTTCCCAAATCAAATTGTTACTCATATCCACAGTTCGCAATTCTGTTTGATGACTCAGATCCACCTGCGACGGATCTGATATATTGTTTGAATGTAAGAACAAAGTTACCAAACGCAAACCTTCCCCGTACGGAATATTGATCTTTAACAACCCATTATTGGAAAGGTCCAATACCCCACCTTCCGGATGGAACATAGTTATGTGGATACTATCAAGTTTCTCAATTTCGTTATATGTCATATTCACAAGTTTCAAATTGTAATTATTATTGAATGTCATGTCGGGAATGAAGTCAAGGCGATTGTATGATAAATCAAGATTCTGTAACTTGGTCATAGCAGAAAAACTCTCGTAATACAATTGCTTGATGTAGTTACCACTCAGGTTCAAATATTTCAAGTCGGCAAGGTCATTTGCATTAACTACAAAATCGATCACTTTATTTTTAGACAAATTCAAAGATATTAACTGAATCAACGATTGGAACGCACTATATTCAATATTCGTAATAAAATTTGCGGAAAGATCTAATTCTGTGAGTATGTTTACATTATGTTTATCCATGGTCCTAGCGAATCTCGACGAAATCTCTTGAGAGGTTGCATTGGGAACATTGATAATGTGATTGCCCGTAAGTATAATTTTACAAATGGAATGATTGGCGAAATGGTCCCAGTGTCTTGAGAACATTATAGGCTTGATTTTTTCCAATTCGTTCCAAGACACATCGAAGGTTTCCAAATGTTTGATGACCTTGAGAGACTCTTCATCGATGTTCTGAATTTGATTGCCTCTTAGATACAAATGCTTCAAGTTCTGAAGGCTGTTAACAGCCCCATTCAAATCTTTAATCCTATTATTATTCAACCGTAATATTTCTAGTTTTGTTAAATTGTAGAACGGCTCTTCAGTAAGGTCAGAAATAATATTGTAGGAGAGATCGAGTTCTACTAAAGACGATAGTTCACCGAAAGCATCGCCTGGAATGTCTTTTAGAGCGTTACTAGCCAGTGACAATTTTCTTAATTTATTCGGGCTTATTTGGAACTGAAAGAGTTCTGCAATTTCACTTAGACTATTGTAAGATAAATCAAGAGTTTCAAGGCGTGTTAGGTAATAAAAGGGAACTCCAGAAATGTTTTCAATACCATTATTAGCAAGCTGAAGATGTTTTAGTCTGGTGGTATACATTAAGATGGCGAGTTTCGTATGCTGCCATCTTCCTAACACTTTTAAGGTCGTGATGATGTTAAGGAAATCGAGGTCCAAATCGTCGTCGAAGCGTTCGATGGCGTCAGTGACTGTGACGTCGACAGTAACCGGGTAGTTGGTGGACTCATAGCACTCGTTGGGGAGGCGGATCCCGCGGATGTTGCCGATGCAGTGGATCCGATAGGCGCACTGACCAACATTATGGATCCTGTCCGTGGGGCAGTAGCACGAAGATAACGACACGCCCGTGATGATGATGAGGAGTTTGTAAACTGTAAACAATAGAGCGAGTTTTGAGATAATTGAAAAATGTCATGGGACTTCCCCGATAAAAATAGATCTATGGATTTTCAATGACAAAAAGTTCGCTTTCGGCAATCTGAATAAAGCGATGTGTAAACGTTATTATAAGGAAGTAATAGGGTTAATAATGAGAATAAAAAACATTTAAAATGGTAGTTAAATTAATCTTCCTTTTGATTTGAAACCAATCAAAATTCGACCAAATTATAAAACCATTCAAAAACATAGCAATGTAAGTGATATTTAAAACAAAGATTGTATTGTAATTTTTCATAACAATAACTGAGTTCAAAATTAAAAAACGATATGAAAAATCAGATATAACTCAAATAAATCATGATTCTTATCAACCCTGCAATAAATGCTTTTGTTTCCATTTTTTTTTGTCTGAGGATTCTATCTGTGCAATTTATTGGTATCAGACATCCTCGGATAAAAATATATTTTATCAGTACTGTGTCCATAACTTCATACGCATAGACTTTGTTGAAAGTAATAATTAAAAGTTTGTTTTTAATAGTATTATTATTGATAGGCTCGCGTTTGACCACCATCTTAACTGATGGTAACTGTCTTCGCACCCGGGCCTCAAATAAACGCTTAAAGCGGCCACAAGAAAAAGGCGCGCGACACCTCTTGTGTCCGGTGAAGCTTGATGCCGCTTCAAGCGTTTTTTTGTGGCGGCACCGCCGCACACGAGCCACAAAAAAAGGCCACCACAAAATGATTATTATGAGATACTAGCTTTCCGCCCGCAGCTTCGCCCGCGTGGACTACAGTTTATATCGCGCGGGCAGAGACCCGTGCTCAGCAGTGGAATTATAGGTAGCCTATGTGTTGTTCCAGTGTCTCTTCTACCTACCTACCAAATTTGATCTAAATCCGTTCAGTAGTTTTTGCGTGAAAGCGTAACAGACAGACAGACAGACAGAGTTACTTTCGTATTTATAATATTATTAGTATATTAGTATGGATCACGTAGGTAGGGATAAATGATTGAAGGGGCGTTTTTTTAAAGCCCGTGTGCGGGGACAGTAAGCGATGATGTGGTCACCGATGGAGCACGCTTGCCTAGAAGTAACACTCACTTCAATTATTTTTAACAAATTTCCAAAAAAGAGTTCTCAAGTCCTCTGAAAGGTTGTTTTTATATTTTATTTAGAGATATCTTCAACAAATGGGAACCGATTTTGATGATTGTTTTTTATTTGGAGGAATTTTGCACCCAAATACAATTTTAATTTCGGAAGTCGATCTTGGGCAAAGCACCGCCGCCGTGTCCTCGTGGGAGCGACTAGCGGCGATGACTTTTCGCACAGGACCCTGGTATAATGTATGGTCCGGAACGATTCAAGAGATGGCAGCAAAACCGTAGGGGCCCAGATGGGCCTAAGCCGAAGCCATAGGTGGTCCGAAAGGGAAACCCGAGGTAAAAAAGGAACATAGATGTGATTTTAGTCAGTTCAGCTCCACCCTAGAGCGGGAGAAGTCATTGGATGTAACCCACCTTAAACAATGGAAGACACTCTCTGTACAAAATATACCCTATGTTCTATTCCAGTATGGTAGGTCTACTCGTACGCCAAATTTCATCCACATCGGTTCAACCATTTGAACGTGAAGGAGTAACAAACATACACACTATCTAGTCTACACATATCTCAAGATACTAATTACACATAATTTATTATAGATTAGCTTTTGCCCACAGCTTCGCCCGCGTACATAAAACGTACCCTATGTCACTCAGGAATAAAGCAGCCTTCTATCGGTGAAAAAATTTTAGTAATCGGACCAGTATTTTCAAAGATCACCTCCTACAAACGGCTCGCGGACGGCGAGCCATGGGTAGCTCGCTGTCCGATCGTCCGGTAATGGAACGAGCCCAAGACGTCGACGGCGCGCACTGTTCCCGCGCGCCTCAAGGAGTTGTCAGCAGCAGGAGAGGCCCAGCTGGGTCGAAGCCTACTGGGAACAGGGTTGTCCGAAAGGGAGCTCGTGCCCCGGTGTGAAGGCTAGAAGGAACGGGATGGGGTTTTGAGTCAGAAAGAGTCTGACACTATCTCCCGCTCCACCCCAAGAGCGGGTTTTGTCATAAGATGATTTTCCCCATCGGAAAAAAAAACCTCCTACAAACAAATAACAAACTACCTCTTTATATGTGTTGATAGGTACTTTCTTAACTACTCGACGGCACACACAAGCGTACGATGATATTAATAGCGCTTGTATTTCGTAGCAATAAGGTTTCTTTTCCTAAATCAAGTCTTACTGATATATGCCTACGTTGCTTGCACCTTGGACCAGTGCACCACTTATGATATCGCTGACATTGCTTTTATAGTTACTAGGTACGGCATGAACTGATCTCGTGTGAAATGAGACAAGAAGTGTTACATGAAACCTGTTTACTGAACAAAGATGCATGTAGTACCAGCGCAGCGATAGTCCGGGCCTTTGCCGATGTATCTACTACCTACCCACAAAATAGATAGGTACAGAAGACAATCTACATACAAAGCACGCTCGAGCTACGCACACATAGACACCGCTCACGGACACGATATTTTGGAGCGCCTCGGCCGGCTCGTCGAACAGTTCCGGCTCAAACGCTCATTAGTGTGCGTCCACCGAGCGTAGGTAAAAAGTAAAGTACATAATTTTTTTTCGATGGGGAAAATCATCGTATGACAAAACCCGCTCTTGGGTGGAGCGGGAGATAGTTTCAGACTCTTACTGACTTAAAACCCCATCCCGTTCCTTCTAGCCTTCATACCGGGGCACGAGCTCCCTTTCGGACAACCCTGGCCCCAGTAGGCTTCGACCCAGCTGGGCCCCTCCTGCTGCTGACAACTCCTTGAGGCGCGCTGTGGCCTACCACTGGCATATAAAGTTTACTTTCCCTCAATACAGATCTTATTTTTAAGGTGGGAAATCATCAAATGACTCCCGCTCTGCGTGAATATTAATAATAATATTCCTAATTTAAAGAAAGAAACCTTTTTTACTGTCTGTTTAACCGATTTTAACTTCTATTTCGTAGGCACAAGGATGGCATTAAAAGCAAAAAAGTGCTTACAATACCAACTATTTACTGCAGCCGCCATTTGTCATGCTACCAACGTAATAAAAGTCAAAATCGGTTGAACGAACAGTAATAAAAAGTTTTCATTTTCTAATGTTATTTTGAACAGAGTAGGTATAGTTACTATTAATTCATTAAACCCTAAGCGAACGCCGGCGTTCACGCGGTCATTGTCTTAATACTGTGTCATTTGACGGTATTCGAAGAGGAAATACATTATTATTATTATTTACTTTTTTTTCGTTTAAAGTATATTTGTTTAATGTGCAAACCTACCACAGTGTTGTCTTTTTTAACCCAAAGGTTGACTAGGAGAGAATGCCTTGTTGCATTAAGTCCGCCTATATACCACTACTGTACATGAAATTTAAATAAATCCTTACTCTAATATTATAAAAGCGAAAGTGAGTTTGTTTGTTTGTTTGTTACGTCTTCACACCTAAATGGCATAACCGATTTTAATGAAACTTGGTACACGGATAGACCATGTCCTGGAATAGGACATAGGATACTTTTTATACCGGAAGTACGTTCCCTTGGGATAGTTTTCTGCTATCATGGGGCGAAGCCGCTTGGAACAACTAGTATGTAAATAAATACAATCTGCAGCAGAAAAATCTACTCAGCCGTACGCATAAGGAATATGTTCCTAAAACGTTTCTTGCATATGAGTGAGACGAACACCATGTACTGATAGAACTATCTGTAGACCTTACAAATATTTGTTCCATGCGGGAATCGAACCCGCGACGCGCAGTCCAGCAGCCAATCGCCAACCGTGCTGTAAAATTCGTCAATTCCGATGCACACGCGTAATTTAATTCCGCACCGATGTTCAGGATTACTTATAGTTTAAAAACCATCAAAAACTTAACAATAGAAATTATAATCAAAGCATGATTTATTTACCTTGAATCATGATGATTCTCGTTCATAAAACTTCGATGCTCGGAATTACGATGACTGTCTGACCTGAAACTGAAATCGGAAATGTGTCACTTATTACAGTGAAAATGAAAACTTTAAATACGCAACTTTATAAAGAATCATCATCATCAACATTTCAGCCGAAAGACGTCCACTGTTGGACATATGCCTCCCCCAAGTGCCGCCACAATGAACGGTCTTGTGCGTCTCGCATCCATCATTTATAAATAACTAGCTAGGGAAGTGGGGGTTAGAAAGAGACAAAAAGTAGTCTATGTCACTCTCCCTATCTTCAACAATCTCCACTTAAAAAATTACGACAATTCGTCACACCGTTTTGCCGTGAAAGACGGACAAACAGACACACACATTTTCTCATTTATAACATTAGTATGGATTTTCATAGGAGTGAAATTTTTAAGGTAGGAAAACATCCAACGCCTCACTATCAGAGATTACATCACTGCTTTACTTTTTGGCCTTTCCGATAAATAAAATATTATACCTTTCTTTCTTTTTCTGCTTACCATCAGGTGGGATCGCAGTCAAGCACTAGTTTATGTTAATAAAGAAAAAAAAAGTTATAGTTTTGGAGATAATGAGAGAAATGGCCTTTCTGCATCTATTTTTTTATACACTTTCAAAACGTTATAAAATTATTTATGGAACATAATATGTACGTAAATTCATCAGATTCGGAGATAATTAACTGTAACAGATGGACAGACGAGTGATCCTGTAAGAGTTATATTTTTTCATTCGGTTGTTCGGAACTGTAATAAAAACATAGATTTCATTACGATCAACATACGCCTATACGTACAGATAGGTGAGCAATTGCGTTTTATTTTACGAAACTTTAAAAATATTGCACCACAAGGAGAAATTTAAAATATAATATTTAGTAAAAATAGATACCATTGGTTAGGTTAATATAAATTAAAAAATCTACACTATCAATACAAAACCAAATTACTCTCAGAATGTGAATAAAAAAAATAAAAAATATCTGCGTAGGTGCGTGGGCTTTTAGCGATAAGACCGCCCATTGTGACACCCTATTAATTTTAAGTTTCTTATGTATTTTATTTTTGGTGTACAATAAAGAATTTATCTATCTATCTATCTATCTATCTATCTATCTACCTATAATAAGCACACCATTCCATTATTCAAATCAATCCTTTTTATCTTTTCAAAACCAGAGTCAACCCTCATCATCATTATTTCAGCCGAAAAACATTCACTGTTGGACATAGGCTTCCCCCAAGTGTCGCCAAAGCGACCGGTCCTATGCGTCTCGCATCCATCGGATTCCCGCGACCCTCACTAGGTCATCAATCCACTTTGTGACAGGCTTTCCAAACTGCGTCTCCTAGTACATGATCACCAATCCAGAACCTTTCGTCCCCACCGACACGTTCAGCAAGCAATGTGCCCTAACTGCCACTTAATTTAGACAATTCGGATCAACCCTATTTAAAACTATTTTCATTACTCATACTCTGAAAGTAGGTCTGAAGTTGCCTAAGGAGCGGGCTGAAAAGTATCACACTTTTCATCCTTAAGGAGTTTTACTTTCAACTAAGAGCTGAAAATTATTTTTATAAATAACTAGGTCTATCTTCTTGTATTCGTAATGAAAAGCACAGTGCTTACCTCGGGGTTAAAGTTATTTATATAGGCCCTCGAATTAGCGACCTCGCGAAAAAAGTAACTTTCACCCCTAGTGTAACAATGTACTATTACGATACCTTCAAAAAGTCCCCAACTTCCATAAAAACACTTTCAAAATCACCAATATAATAAATAACACAATATATTCACCTGCATCCACACGTAATGCGCAGTTGTCAGTACACACAGAACAAAACTCAAAGTCTAAGAGCCATACCGGCCCGCTCTGTAAAATTCGACGCTTGGAATTTTGCTGACTCCATGATACAAGACACCGGTAGTACAAAGATTATAATAATAACTGAGACTTGCTAAATTAATGCCCACTATGTCACCTCATTAGATTTGACTCTGTGAAGACATTGCATTGTATCAGTTTAGGGTTCCGTAACTCAAAAGGAAATAAGGAACCCTTATGAAGCATACTGGGCCAAGGGTCTGCTTCTGGTAGAAAGGCTCGGCCCCCGTATGAAAGGCAACGAAGGAACGGGGTTGGTTTTTTGGTCAGAAAAAATCTGACGCTATCTCCCGCTCCGCCCAAGAGCGGGGGATGTCATCTGGATGTTTTTTACCCACCGAAAAAAAAACCTTTTATGGGACCTTGTTGTCTGTCTGTCTGTCAAGACTCAGGAACGAGAGGTATTGAGTTCAAATTAAAACCATATACTTAAAATTTGTGGACTCTTGAAGCTGTAAAATAATGAAACTTGTAAGTTAAAGAAAAAAAATGATACTTTGGTTTATGTGGCAAAAAATGTACATTTTCGACACTCGAGGAAATCAAATTCCATAAACTTCCTGTAGACCTCACACTTGACCAGTTTTTATCTAGCCTATAGATTTTTGCAAAAGTATGAGATGCAACTTTCTCAATTCGAATTGGCGATTTTTGATTCCACAAGCATTGTCGAGATTTCAGGTACATACATAATCATAGGTTTTATTTAATGATTTCTTGCAGCCAAAGATTACGTAAAAAGATTAAAGCTAACTACACTACGCACACGTGTGCCACACACGCCGATCTGGGCGCATCGGTCTCCATACATTTTATATGGAAACTAGACTTGTAGAGCAACACTTGATCCACGCCACGCGACGTCGTTCTACGTACAAATTAGGCGTGTTACACGTGTGCGTTGATCTAATGTAGTTCTAGCTTAATACCTCATAATCCTTACTAATATTATAAAAGCGAAAGTGAGTTTTTTTGTTTGTTTGTTACGTCTTCACGCCTACATGGCAAAACCGATTTTGATGAAACTTGGTGCACAGATAAACCATGTCCTGGAATAGGACATAGGATACTTTTTATCCCGGAAGTATGTTCCTTTGGGATAATTTTTTGCTATCACGCGGGCGAAGCCGCTGGGAGCAGCTAGTAAAATATACACACCTCTTTTTTTATTAGTACAAAAACATGGGACTCTAACCTTATGCGTTAATGATCATATGTGTATAGTCAAAAGAAAAAAAAAGAAATCCCAAAATTGACCACCATGTCATAATTGATAAGTTCATAAATGTGTTGGCGATCGCTGAGCTGGCGTGAGTGGGGGTGATTGACAGACGGCGATGGCGTTGAAATGCTGTGTGACGTCACGGGATCGGCATAGAAGTTCAAGTGCTCGGGCTAAGGTACCCGGACAAAAAACATCCGTTAACCGTTGACTTTAGGTGATGCATATCGATCGACACACATTTTCACTGTTTTTTTATACAACCGATTATGTTATTACACATTTTTCATTAGATATTTTGGAAACACAGTATCTTGTCGATATAATCTAGGCTTCTATTGAAATCAATTTCTAAATTTGTGTAAAACTAATCCAGTGAAGACCTCTGAAAATCTCCTATTTTGTATGAACTTTGACACTTCATAATTTGTCTAAAAATTAAAAAAGTCATAAAAGTAAAAGAATAGAAGCCTTGCAAGTTTTATTAAGATTCTAAATGACGACAACTGTCTTCAAAACACTTTTAAGGGTTTAAAAAAACAGCTATTTCCTGGAACAACTTTTATGAAATATTCGAATAAATCTCGGAATTACCGAATACTAACAGAGTCTTCAGGCGTTATCTCTCTTTTTTTGCGTTGCCTTTTCGTCAAATGTCGCGTTGGATTGCATTAAATGAAGTAACAAGCTTTTAAACCATTTTCGATGTTGACGATAGGTGAGTGGAAAAGGACCCTCTTAAGCATGGGAACTGTAGCAAGACCCAATGCTTCCATCAAATTTTAAGATGTTTTGTTTTGTGTAGAAAAGTCATTGTAATTTGTGTAAGTCGTTTTACTCCACAGTTAAATTAGTAGTTAATAAATGAATCAATCATTCATAACAACTGCTACTAGAAACTACTCCGCGCAGTGTTTTTCCATGTTTATCGCCATTCATTCATATCAATAGCCTGTACAATACTTCCATAAACTGAGTAATATTTTGGGATGTAAACAAACGCTTATAACTTTACTGTTTATGTATATTCATCGACTCTATATGTGCGAAGTACATATATATTTTTGCATTTGAAACGAGCTCGTGCCCGCGTCTTCACCCATGTCAGACTCGGAAATGTCATTTGGTCACAATTATAAGAAGTTTTTTTTTTGCGCAGAGCTCAATTTTTTTTTCTAAATTAAAAGTTCTTAGTTACTGCTTATAACATCACCTATCTACTAATAAAAGTCCAGATAAAATCGGTCCAGCCGTTTCAGAGATTAACCGGAACAAACAGGCGGATAAAATTTTTAAGAATTGCTTTTTTATAGGTATCAAATTACGAGTACACTGTACTATGGTCACTTACTTAAAAAAATATATTTTGATATTACAAATACCGCGTTTTAACTGAAATACAAAACTAGTTCAATATTGACTGTTACTTAAAAATATCTCTGACAATAAAATTAAATAACAGTAAAAATTTCCTTTCAAACAATCCTTACTAATATTATAAAAGCGAAAGTGAGTTTGTCTTCACGCCTAAATGGCAAAACCGATTTTGATGAATTTTGGTACAGAGATAGTTGGCACCCTGAAGACGGACATAGACTATTTTTTTTAAGTGATAAAAGGAGGAGAAAGAGGGAATAAAAGGGGACAGGAATTAAAGTATATTAATAAACGCGGGCGAAGCCGCAGGTAAAAGCTAGTGTCTAATATATGAGTACCATCAAGGTGTGTACCTGATCTATTCAAAGTCCTCAAACTGATCATACTCGTCTCCATAATCGACGGAGAACATGGCAGCGCATTCTTCCTCACCACTGGCACAGTCGCGACTGACGTGCACCGGATTCAAGTCCATCAGGTGAAGTAGCGGGACGTCTACTTCTACCGACAGCATGAACGCTAGCTTTAGCTGGTCTCTGGAAGCAAGAACTTCATCATCATCATCATATCCGCCGAAAGACGACCACTGTTGGACATAGGCCTCCCCCGAGCGTCACCACAATGATAGGTTGGGAGAGGAGAAGATTTTGGTTGAATGGAATTCGTATGATGACAGTGAATGATTTGACGACACGATTGGCATAGTGGTTGGATGTTACATTGCATGTTTCGTGTTCGATTCCCGTACGGACCAATATTTGTATGGCCTAATAGTTATTCAACTGGTGGCCGAGTGGTAACGGTCCCGACTTACGAGGTGTAGGTCGCAGGCTCAAACCCAGCCAGGCGCATTACTTTGTGTAATTTATTTCATCACCACTGCTCTCAAAACGTTGAAGAAAAACATCGTAAGGAAACCAGCATGTCCTAGAACCAAAAATTCGAAGACATGTGACATCCACCAACCCGTACTGGGCCCGCGTGGTGGATTACGGCCCATTCGCTCTCCTAGAGAGGAGTCTGAGTCCCAGCAGTGGGAACATTATAAGACCGACTATGCTATGCTATGCTATACTATGCTAATAGTTGTTCTAGGTATGGGTGTCCTGTGTATGTGAACACTAAACAGTGTTCATGATACAGGAGTAATTTGTAACGCGGGGCAACTTGCCCTTTGTCCTTTAATAGCAGTAGCATGGTATAATAATATTATCATAGCAGTAGACTTTTTGTGTATTCATTAAGTGTACAGTCGACAAAGGAGATAAGTAACCAGGGTCGTTTAATATTGGACACGCCAGAATCATGGCAGTAAGTCGCCTCTTTGAGAAGTGGCTTGCACCATCACCTTCTGCATGACGCAGGTGGATGCCTCCTTCTGTGAAGAAATAATGCTAGCAAATAGAACGGCATAGATATCAGTTCTTTTTTTTTACATTCCACAACTATCACACAACGCCGTCTAGTCCCAAGCTAAGCAGAGCTTGTTTTATGGGTACTAGACAACTGATAAACATACTTATATATTTCTAAATACATACATATTATAGATAAATTACGCCCAGACACAGAACAAAATGATCATGCTTATCACATAAACATTTGTCCAGGGTGGGAATCGAACCCACGACATCCGGCATAGCAGTAAGGGCCACTAACCACTAGACCAACAGGCCAATCTGTTCTTTACATGAAAAGTATCCGTGACCGTTCATTGTGGCGGCCCTTGGGGGAGGCCTATGTCCAACAGTGTACGTCTTCCCGCTGAAATGATGATGATGATGTGCAGTTGTCTAGTACCCATAACACAAGCTCTGCTTAGCTTGGGACTAGACGGCGTTGTGTGATAGTTGTGGAATCTTATTATTATTTTGTCGAATGTACTAGCAGCATGTGACCTAAGAAACCTGACCATAGGTAGAGAGGATTGTTTAAATGTTTACTCACAAATTCAACGAACTGCTATCTAAAGTGTCGAATTGCTTGACGCTGTAAGCGATGTGAACGCAGTCGTACGGCGTTGTTGCTTTAAATATACCCATCTGCAAATATTATTATTATATTACTTTTTTTGTTTATACCTATATACTGAGTTAATAGGAGTAACTTTGGCTCTGGCATATAACTTTGCTGCAAGCTTATTAACCAATAAAAAAACAGTATAAGTACTCAGTTTGTCAAGTTACTATTGGTTAATAAGTTACTTTACGGTATATGCTGGGTTTAAGGGACAGCCCTCCGCAAACTTTAAGGGCTTGCTCAGTAGACCAAACTTTTGACTGACCTGTTGGTCTAGTGGTTAGGGGCCCTAACTGCTATGCTGGAGGTCGTGGGTTCGATTCCCACCCAGGACAAATGTTTGTGTGGTGAGCATGATCATTTGTTCTGTGTCTGGGTGTAATTTATCTATAATATGTATGTATTTAGAAATATGTAAGTATGTTTATCAGTTGTCTAGTACCCATAACACAAGCTCTGCTTAGCTTGGGACTAGACGGCGTTGTGTGATAGTGTGAAAAAAATATCGGCCTCTCCATACAAACTGTCCAATCAAGTTTTTTTATGGTGAGGCTGATTTTTTTTTCGTTTCCTGAAAAAAAATCTTGTGGAAGGTTGTTCAGTTTCGTCTACTGAGCAAGCCCTTCAAGTTTGCGGAGGGCTGTCCCTTACACCTTGTATAAAAAGAGAAACTGACTAACTTACATATCAACGCACAACCGAAACTACTGGGACTTGAAACGTGATAATTTGGACGAGTTCTCCTTTTATAATGTAGGTTAGCAATAAAAGAGAAATTTCCAAAATTCACCCCCTGAAGGGGTGAAACGGGAGTCCAGTTTGTATGGAAAAACCTACTTTTACGCAGGCGAAGCTGCTGGTAGAAGCTAGTTTCTTTATGTAAGAATACAATATTAGTAGGTAAGTACAGATGAAGTTCAATCCATATTTCCATATCTTACAAAGATATTATAAAACACAGTTCGCATCTGTCTTTTTTCAGAAAAAAATTTTGACACTCCCGAAAAATCGCTCTTATCCCTACCGCTTTTAGGCATACTGACTGTTTTTCGCACTAGTGGATTTCAACAAAAGAGATATACTCACATGAATGATAGCATGTTTGAAAGGTGCAATGGCTTCCAAAGCCTTGTATCGCTTGCTTATCTCCAGCAAGACGAGCACGTGACGCGGCAGAAACTCTGTCTGAGGGGTCACCCGATCGCGAACCAACTGTTACAATTACGTCATTATTAATGATGACGTCATCAGTACGTGCTTTTTAGAAAGTTTTAGAAGAGGGTTCATGAACCTTTTTAATAATAATAGTGCATACAGGGATAATTGCCGGTTGGTACCACAATCCTTCATTAAAAACATCTAAAAGGGCCTCTGCGAGTTGGTTTCGGCTCCTCGTACGCCTTCCAAAGGTCCAGGACCTTAGGGTCCTGAATTAAATAAATATATAAAAATAATAATATATTTAAGACAACAATATGGTTTTTTTTTTTGTCGACGGGGAAAGTCATCTTTGACTAAACCCGCTCTTGGGTGGAGCGGGAGACAGTGTCAGACTCTTACTGACTAAAAACCCGCGCCGTTCCTTCTAGCCTTCATACCGGGGCACGAGCTCCCTTTCGGACAACCCTGTCCCCAGTAGGCTTCGACCCAGCTGGGCCCCTCCCGCTGCTGAGAACTCCTTGAGGCGCGCGGGAACAGTGCGCGCCGTCGACGTTTTGGACTCGATCCATTACCGGACGATCGGACAGCGAGCTACCCATGGCTCGCCGTCCGCGAGCCCGCGTCTACGGTGGCCGGAAATCGGGATCGGAATCCCGGCGACGGCGGCGAGGGCGCCGTTGCCTGATGCGGTCTGCCTCCTCCTTTGCAAGCATTACTGCTTCGCAGAAGGAGGCGACCGCCTGCCATTCCTCCTCGCTCCGGACCATGGCCTCGACCAGGGCCCGGCGCGAGAGGTCTCCGCCGCCAATCGCCCCCACGAGGGCACGGCGAAGACAACAATATGGTCCACTTTGTTAGTAAAAAAGATAAAATCTTAAAATTAGTATTAGTAGTACATAAACAAAAAAAAATAAAATAAAAACAAACAGTGTAGTGGTTACCTAAGGCAGGATGTGGAGAGAATGATATAGCAGGGCAGAAAACAATCTGACCATTCTCTCCACATAGTGCCTTAGAAATGGGGAGTAAGGACTCTCAACCACTGTTTTCAGGATGCTATTGCCACTGACCCGCGATCTGTGCATCAGTGATGCAACTTTCTTGCGAATCACTGCATGGAAAATGGTTTTTTCATTACTCATACTCTGAAAATAGGTCTGAACTTGCCTGAGGAACGGGCTGAAAAGTATCACACTTTTCATCCCTAGGGAGTTTTACTTTCAACTAACAGCTATCAAATTATTAAAAAGAAACTAGGTCTATCTTCTTGTATTTGTAATGAAAAGCACAATGCTTAACTCGGGGTTAAAGTTACTTATTTAGTCCCTCGAATTAGCGACCTCGCTACGCTCGGCCGCCAACTCCTTCTCGGGACGAAATAAGCAACTTTCACCCCTAGTGTAACAATGTATTATTAGTTCGTAGAAATAAATTAATAGATTACGTTCGATATACAACTAACGCGCCGTCTTCCGTAAGCAAATCAATGCGATTGCGGTTGCGAAGCGATCCGTTGCGGTTCACGCAAACGCAACGCGACGCGGCCGTTTCGTCCTACATGAGCGCGAAGTCACCTTCTTAGTCGGTACACTCTTGCCAGAGTGATCATGGTCATCATGGTGAATCACGATCTTGGTAATACGTCGCCAACCAACGCCGAGCGGAACAGGAGATAGTGTCAACATTTAACTGACTAAAAAATCCACCACGTTCCTTCGTTGCCTTTCATACCGGGGCCGAACCTCCCTGTCGAAAGCAGACCCTTGGACCCAGTAGGCTTCTGACCCTGTTGGGCCCCTAATGTTGCTGACAATTCCTTGAGGCACGCGGGAACAGTGCGCGCAGTCGACGACTTGGAACCCAAGTCCGGACGGTTACCGGACGGTCGGACAGCGAGCTACTCATTGCGCGGCTGAGGCGTAAGCGCCATCTTTTCGTTCTTACAAAAATTATGAGTCTAGTCACGAAAACTTATTTTTAAGTATTTTATCTTAGGATTCTGAGGATCTCGTTGGTTTAATAGTTTAATTGGTCGCCAGGGAAACTTTTCAGTAACTGCCCCGACAAGTTTTTGAGGAGATTTCTTTGAGTGAAGTTACTCGTTTTAATTTTTTGCAAATTGATTCCTAGTAGATATCATGTGGTGTAAAATTTATGTAGTTTTATATCTCAAGTGTGTCTATACAACTAGATAATATGTGTGATCATCACCACAATCGCGTTAAAGTGGAGCAGAGAATTTTATTTTAGTATTTACAGAAACGTCCTCTGTTGGACATAGGCCTCCCCCGAGTCACAAAATAGATAAGTACAGAAGACAATCTCATGTACGTACTTCACTTTTTATACCTACGCTGGGTGGACGCATACTAATGAGCGTTTGAGGCGGAACTGTTCGACGAGCGGGCTCCGGCTCCGAGATGTCATGTCCGTGAGCGGTGTCTATGTGTGCGTTGCTCGAGCGCGCTTTGTATGTAGATTGACTTCTGTACCTATATATTTTGTACCCGAGTGTTGCCACAGTGAACGTTCCTGTGCGTCTTGCATCCATCGGATTTCCGCAACCTTTACGGGGACAGTGGACGTCTTTAGATTTGACAGTTCACGAGATTTTTTTAACACTTCTCCCGCTCTGGGCGGAGCTGGAGGGCGTGTCAGACTTTTATTGAATAAAACCACACCTGTGCTTCAGTTACCCTTTGCGTTCTAGGACTACGATTTCCTTTTCAGAAATTTCCCGCGGTCCTAGATAGCGAGCATTGGCCCTGCTGAGCATGGACATCTCTTTGAGGAGCGCGTGGATTACTGACGACTGGGCTTGATCCCGTCAGTCACCGGACGACCGAACGGCGAGCTACCCATTGCTCGACGTCCGCAAGACCGCGTACAATCTCACGAGGTGGATTACAATCTAACGGTATTTACAACTTCACTGTGACATAATACAGTTACTTACTTTAGGGAATAGCACAGCTAGACCATTTGATTTGGCAATATCGTTTGGAGGAGCATAAAAGCCAGGTATCAGGAGCCCTGGTGGGGGAAAGTACTCGTCTTCATCTTCTTCAAACAAGCTTTCTTCTTCTTCTTCAGTTACCTCCTGGTGAAGATTTTGAAACGAATTTTAGCATTACATTTCTACACACATTTTTATTATCATTCTGCATTTTATAAAAAGGGGGGGGGAGAAGTGTACCATACAAATTTTATAGGTCATAGAAAGGGGGTGAAGTGTACTATACATATTTTATAGGCCATAAAAAGGGGGTGGAGAAGTGCACCATACATATTTTATTTGTCCAAAATTTTATTTGGTATTCAGTATAGACAAGAATGTTATTTATCACTAGCTTTTGCCCGCGCCTTTGTCCGCGTACATAAAATATAGCGTATGTCACTCAGAAATAAAGCTTTCTAACGGTGAAAAAAATGTAGCAATCGAATTAGTACTTCCAGAGAATACCCACCAACATACAAACTTAAAAAAAAAATCCTTTTTATAATATTAGTATAGATTCGTATTAGATACGTTTTTTGCACATATGTTACCAATACAAGCAGATCAAAGGTTCTACCACGAGCTCTTAACGCGATTCATTTGGCGACTTAACCTGAACTGTTAAAGTGATGGAGCTATATAGGGTGTATAGCTCCATTAGGGGCAAGGGAAAAATCTGTCACAGCAATTCCATTCTTCCCTCTTTCTGTCTCCTACGCCTGACATTTTAACAGGTCATGAAAGACCCCTTCTTCCAGTAGTATTCCTCACCTCTGGCACCACCTCCTCTGGTAGTTCTTCCTCAGGCTCGTCCTTCATTTCTTCCAAAGCCGCCAGATTCTGTTTCAGAAAAAATAGAATTGATTCAA
Source organism: Mythimna lalbum (assembly GCA_949319445.1). Lineage (NCBI taxonomy): Eukaryota > Metazoa > Arthropoda > Insecta > Lepidoptera > Noctuidae > Mythimna > Mythimna lalbum. The sequence continues at coordinate 18,584,846 of OX439360.1, forward strand.
ACTTCTTTACCTTCATTCTGGATCATTGATTAGTTTGATGCAGTGGTTAAGCGATTAGCTGCTGCACTGCGTGTCGCCAGTTCGATTTACGTAAGCAACAAATATTTGTGTGACCTACAGATATAATTTTTCTGGATCTGGGTGTCATGTGTGTAGCGACATCTATGACGTCACATAAAAACTACGAAGAAAATATGAAATCCTGCATCGCGCAATCAAAGTTCTCCACGCGATTTGAATAATATACGACAGCCCGAAATCAACTATCGGGCAGTAGCCCACCAGACTATAACACCTGAGTGGTCGGAGGATCCTCCCTTTTCAAAGTAGGTATGTGGGGCTTTACTCTCTGTTCCGCATACCTCCAAATGTGTATGCGAGTTCACATGGCTGTGAACGCATTTAGGATGCAGAAGTCATTTTTCATTTGGCATAAAGCTTAATATAATCGGCTTTGTAATGTTGCTGGGACTCAGGCCTCCTCTCTAAGAAAGGGCATGGGCCGTAATCCACCATGCGGGCCCAGTGCTGGTTAGTGGATGTCACATGGCTTCGAAGTTTTATTTCTAGGACACGTTTTCGTTCACCGTTTTGAGAGCAGTGGTGATGAAATAAACACAAAGTACCGGTACACTGGGAAACCACTGCTTATGTAGAAAAACATTTTACAGAGACACTCTCCCACACCACCAAAAGTGGATTTTTACTGACTACAATCTCACCCGTGTTTCTTAACTTGCCCTCTCCGTTCCAGGGCCACGGTGACTTTTCGACCAATCTCGCAGCCCCGGCAGGCCGATATCTTGGCAGCACCCATCAATCATGGTGAATAAGCGACAATAAAAGTTGAGTATGAGAGAAACAATATTCTTTCTTACGCCAGCTTTCAGCAGATCCAGTTTCCGCTGTTCCTTGGCCTTCTTTCTAGCTTCAAACGCCTCTACCACAGCTTGTCGGTTTATGCGACGGGTTTCCGATAAGAATCTGGTTCGCTTCCTCTTTTCTTCTGACTAGGAAATAGTAGTAAAATGTTAAAGGTTGGAATATTTAGTACAAGAAGCAAGGAAGTTCATCATCATCATCATTTCAGCCGAAAGACGACCACTCTTGGACAAAGGCCTCCTCCAAGTGCCGCCTCAATGAGCGGTCCTGTGCGTCTCGCATCCATCGGATTCCCGCAACCTTTACCAGGTCATCAGCCTACCTTATTGGAGGCTACGTCTTCCGGTACATCATCGCCATTCCAGAACTTTTTGGAAGGAAATTAAATCATGACAATATGACACCTGTAGAGCCTATTCAGCTTGGAGTTAGCTGTCAACTTTTAGATTAAGGAGGAAAGACAGTCCTCTTCATCAAATTTTCTAAATATCTAAATATTCACGTCAATCTCTCTCTCTCTCTCTCTCTCTATTTTCTCTCTGTTTCTTTCTCTAACTAATTATTTTTGACTGACTAATAGGTAATGATGATATGGCATAACTAATATGTAAATATCTCGTGTCACAGTGTTCGTTGTTTTTTTTTTTTCGTGACACGTGTCGACCGATTTTTACTTTTGTGTATTAATGGTAAATGTAAGAATAGAACGTAAACTATTTTTCTACTTCCTACTCCCATTTCTTATTTTTTTTGAAAATCAACGTTTGCCGGGTAAGCTTAACACCAATTCAAATAGATTTAATAATTTCTAAATTTTATTTAACTGTTTCTCAATTTATTTCTGCTTTTTACTACAAAATATGCTAAAAATATTAATTATGCACTCAAATATTATTGGATAAAACAAAAACACGAAGGAAATGGGGGGCTGTTTGCTCGCTTTGCTCGCTCTCTAGACCCCGTCATTCTCTTCTAACTTAACCTGTCCAAGTCGAGGTGCCCTAGGTTCCTTAATAATTGAAAAAAAAACATTCATATTTGATATACAATTAATATTTTAGCGAAGAATAATATTTTAGATGCATATTTAAAAATATCCCATTAAAATATACCTTTTTAAACTTCCTCTCCACTTGGCGTTGTTGCCAGATTTCTTCTCTCGTGGGACTGTAGGTCTTGTAACGGTCGAAGGCAGTCATCAACTGTTTCAGGTCATTCACAGACTTCGACTCTATTTCTTCGTACAGGATCCGGCGTACTAAAGCTGATTCGGAAAAGTGAAACTATGGGAGCAGTTGATATCATTTTCGTTCTACAATCTTCGGAGTTTAAGCTGACCTTACATAGTTTTAGAGCTATCCATTAATTACGTCACATACTAAGGAAGAAGAGGAAGAGGGGGGGCGGGCTCAACGAAGTGTGACATTGTGTTCAGGGGGTCTACTCGCTTTCTCCGAAAAACGAAGTTTCGATTGAAATTTTGCGTATTTCCTACCACGGTTCCTTTCGTTCCCGAAATTTCGCACGAACGAAAATTATTTGACGCACCGAATCTCTAAACCTACTCTAATTAGTTATGTTTCGAAAAAAAAAATTAAGACATAGATTGTTTGCAATTTTAACGTCAAATGAATATCGTTCGTTTACGAAAGTTTCATTTCGGAGAAAGCGAGTAGACCCCCAGGGGTGGAAGGAGTCATAAGTTTCATGTCTTCACATTTCAAAATCTATATCTTAGTATTAAAACGCTCGGTGCACGGACGACGAGCAATGGGAAGCTCATCATCCGCCCATCGGAATTTGATGAAGCAGGGTGCTCATGACCCTCAAGCATTGAGGAATGACGGCGCGTAGTGATCCACGCGCGCATCAAGGAGTTGTCAACAACCGTACGAGCCCAGCAGGGTCGAAGCCTACTGGGGCCATGGGTGATGCGAAAAAGACCCCCGTGGCCCTGGAACAATGGTAAAGAAGGAACAGGAATGGGATTTTAGTTAGTAAAAGTCTGACACGCCCTTCCGCTCCGCAATTAGAGATGTCATTTAGATGATTTTTACAAGCTTTTTATTAACTTGCATTGTATGTATGTATGTAACTATGTATGTTCGGCTCAAATCTTGTTCCACCTAAAAAGAAATGCATTGAGGAATACGACGCAAGGAGGCAGTCAATGCAAGAGAAAACAGCAAAGAGCCTATTTTATTTTCATATATTGCGTCTAAAACTCCAAAGAAAACAAAGAACTACTAACGCACAAAATCGACATCATCGTCCAGTAATCTGAAGCAGATAGCCAGGGCAGGTCCAGACATCAGCTTGTGCAGTGATGCCTCATTTAGCGGAGCATCTCCAGCGTAGAAGATATCTGCGATCTTCTCTTCTGATAACTCCACTAACTCACGGCCAACCATTACAATGTCTGAGAAAAATATTTTTGAAAGATATTAATACAGAAATTGTGAGCAGTGGTGGCCGAGTGGTAACGGCCCTTACGAGTTGTAGGAACCCGGCCAAACGTATTACTTTGTGTAATTTATTTCATCACTACTGCTCTCGAAACGGTGAAGATGAACATCGTGAGGAAACCGGCAAGTCCTAAAACCAAAAATTCGAAGACATGTGACATTCACCAACCCGCACAAGGCCCACGTGGTGGAGTTCGGCCCATTCCATCTCCTAGATACGAGGTCTGAATCCCAGCAGTGGGAACATTCAAAGGCTGATTATGCTATTATGCTAATGCTAAGGAGTCTAATTCCCTACCGGAGTTTGTGTGTCCTAATAGCTACAACCTAGTAACGTAGGCGTCTTTTCGTGAAGAATGAATAGGTCACTTTTAAGCTAGCGTGCTACACAGTCGACCAATACATATCATCGCTTACAATCAGGTGAGACAGTGGTCAAACGCGAGCCTATACCTAATAAAAAATTAACACAACCAGCCAGAGAGAAAACAATAAACTTCACCATGCAGGCATGGATTGCAAATGAATATTCAGTAGTGTTGCAGCCATTTTCTCAGTCAAAATGCCAACAAGGTACCTGGTTAATAACTTGTGTGAGGTAAAAATATTAGTTGTTACTTCTTTCCTTCCAACTGTCAGTAAAACGTTCAGAATTGATAAGTAAAGACAATTTATACAGACTTCTGGGGCACGAGGATGGCCGTCTCGTTCGTTAGCATTACTGCTTCGCTGAAGGAGGCGGCTGCATCGCCTTCCCCCTCGCCCCGGGCTATGGTCTATACCAGAGCCTAACGCGAGAGCAAGCCGCCAATAACCCCCATGAGAACACGGCGGATTCCTGTTCTCCTTGTGCGGCATCTAGCTATGTAATAACTCGACTGTGGAGCCGTACCTACTCCGAGTCAGTCGACCAATGTCTGCTTGGGGCAGGACTTTCTCTCTCTCTCTCTTATATTTTCACGTAAGACTCAGGGGACCGCAGTGGTCCTCCAACAGACAGGCATTGTTCGGCTCCATAGTTGAGTTAGTAATATACAAAAAAGAACTCAACTGTTAGCATCCCACCGCTCATACAGCTCCGGATGGGCATGGAAGCAGTGAGGCCAGAACAGCACAAAGTTGACGTCTGTCAGGAACGGGACCATCAATTCAGCTCGGTGACGCTTGCGGATCGCCTGCCTGGATGAACGACGAGCTACCAGGGATGCAGCTTCTTGCTGCTTTTCTAATTCTCTGGTTAACATCCAGTCCTGGTGAAGAAAAATATTGGATAGATGGATGAATAGAACTAGCTTTTACCCTTAGTGATTGGCAGAGCGGCGCGGGTACGGGAACGCGCGCGATTTACTTAGCCAGACTGGCAGCGCGGCGCGGGGAGCAGCGGTTTCCATGGCTCGAACTTGTTTAGTATCCTTGCTTCCGCGCAGGTTACCGCTCGTCGCCCGCGCACTCACTGTGGCCACTCGTATGGATGAGCTATGGCGTGAGCTGCCCGCGCCTGCGTGCGTGCCCACTTCTTCTTTTTCCTACCCTTATCCCATGTTACTTGGGGTCGGCGCAACACGTTTTTTTCTTCCATTCTGTCCTGTCACCCGTCACACTATCACTAACTCCCTTTTCCTTCATATCAGTCCTAACACAATCCATCCATCTTTTCTTTGGCCTCCCTCTCCCTCTCCATCTATCTACATATATACTCAGAACTTTTTTAGTGAAACGCATGTGCGTTTCATTCCTCCTCTTCTTCTTCTTCTTTTTTCTTTTCTTTTGGTATGATCATGTAAACATGATCATACCAAAACCAACGATGCGTGCATGCCCACTATGGACACTCAAGTAGGCTACGTAGTGTTGGTTTCTTAGCAACGCTAAGGGTGATCGGCGTGTCAGATGACTCTGGCATTGGAGTGCAGGCAGTGCCGGTGTAAAGGCCACTGACACCCCGAGCGAAAATATTGTGGCGCCCAGGTGGAAGTATCGCACCAATTGTAAGCGTAAGCGCAGTGTGGCCTAACGATATCATTAGATTCGCTCCTTGACCACAAACCCTCAAAAAACACTGACACTGAGTGCAGGGTGATGTGCTCGCCCTACGATACCCTGAGCCCAGACGTAAACATCCGTCAACCTTTTGGGTCAAGGGCCATGGGAATGTTAGCGCGACCAGTGTTTCCAAGAAATATTAAGACATTATTCGGGCAGTTTTAAACTAACCTTTGTGTTAGTCTGTAAGACAGTCGTGTTTTATATTAATACTCGCTTTTGCCCGCGCGGCTTCGCTCTCGCTCTTTCCTACTCTACCTTACTCTACCCCACTATACAGTATCCTATGTCCGTCACCTGGCTCTAAGCTACCTATCAATTTTCAGCCATATCAGTACAGCCATTCTTGAGTTATAAATAGTGTAACTAACGCGACTTTCTTTTATATAATAGACTCGAGTAGTAATTGTTTATTTTATGACCAAAGTTGTTTCCCTTTAAAGTATAGAAAGTGCTTTATTATTATTATTTTATGTTTTTAAATATCTTCTGCCGAGGGGCAGATCTTGGGAAGGCGTACGAGACCGAGGGACCGAAACTAACTCGCAAAAATACGACGGTAGAGTTATTATAAGGTCATCCCATTAAACGGGCGTAACAGGTCGTCCACTTTTTACCAATAAATTAATAACGTCTTATAAGGCGAGTGTATTATTTTTATAACTTTACTAACAACCTTTTATCATAATCTAAGTTGACATTGATTAATTATTATTTATTTAGTACTATGTATCTGGGATAAAATACATAAAAATGATAAACTACAAAGCATTAAAACTATTGCACACGAAGACGGCGTCATGTTTCGCAGCTAAGTCAATTTCCTTACACGAAATCGTCGATACACGACACCCTTCGGCCAAAACACTCCTTTGAAGAGGAGAGCTTACCTCTAAATAATGAGTCTGCACTCGCAACACAAACGATTTAAACTAAACATACTACTGATATAAAGAATCTTATATTTGTAACGTGAAATCGTCATCCTATGACAACCCCCGCTCTTGCGTGGAGCGGGAGATAGTGTCAGACTCTTAGTGACTAAAAACCCACCCCGTTCCTTCTAGCCTTCATACCGGGGCTCGAGTTCTTTTCGGATAATCCTGGCCCCAGTAGGCTTCGACCCAGCAGGGCCCCTCCTGTTGCTGACAACTCCTTGAGGCGCGCGGGAACAGTGCGGGCCGTCGACGTCTTAGGCTCGGTCCGGACAGTTACCGGACGATCGAACAGCGAGCTACCCATGGCTCGCCGTCCGCGAGCCCGCGTCTACGGTGGCCGGAAATTGGGATCGGAATCCCGGCGGTGGCGACGAGGGCGCCGTTGCTTGATGCGGTCTGCCTCCTCCTTTGCTACTAGCATTGCTGCTTCGCAGAAGGTGGCGACCGCCTGGCCCGGCGCGAGAGGTATCCGCCGCCGACCGCCCCCACGAGGGCACCGCGATGCTCCGCCCAGGCTGGGAATACCTCTACTGTGTGCTCTACCGTGTCCTCCAGGCGTTCCGCACAGTGGCGACACCCGGGCGTCTCTTCCGATTTAATCTGAAACAGGTACCTCCCGAACGTGCCATGTCCGGTGAGGACCTGCGTCATGCGGAAGGTAAGGACGTCGCGAGGTCTTTCCAGCTACGCCTCAAAGATCGTCAAATACCTTCTCCCAGTCCAGTTATTTTTTTATGATGGGAAATCATCTAATGACATCATCGTATCAGACTGTTACTGACTAAAATCCACTCCTGTTCCTTATTTGCCTTCGTTCCAGGGCCCCGACGTTATTTTTCGCACTATCCCTGGCCCCAGAAGGCTTCGACCCTGCACGTCCCCTACGGTTTTGCTGACATTTTGTGGAAGACTACGTGCCGTCGAGGACTTGAGCTCGGTCCGGACTATGTTTTAGTCAGTAATAGTGTAACACGCCCTCTCGCTCCACCCTAAATCAGGAGAACATATTTGATGATTTCCCAGCCACAGTTTCAATAATTACAACAACAAACCCTCTTAAACCAGCCCACGGACATATTTCACAAAAAAAAAAACAACAAAACGAAACAAACAAAACACCAGTTACAATCTATCACATATACCGCAATTCATTGTCCCTTCCCTGCCAATTTCCTTTACGAATGAAACATTAGACGCAGACGGAAGCTCAGTAAAACACAAACAAATGTAAATGCCACATAAATAATAACGTGTCTGTACGAAGCCTTGTTTACAAACTTTGCTTGAAATAATAAACTCGTATCGTATTTTGATACTCTTGCCTTAGTTAAGTCATGAGTGATAACTAGTAAATAGTCTGTGCTATGCCCATTTTAGAGGACATGCTTACAGGAGTTCATCACGAGTTTTATAACACGGAAATGTTTATTTTATATTAGTTATAAATTATTAGTATTTGTACACATTTTTTGGACATCTTTTAAAATCATTATTTTTGATAAATTATGGTGATTTAGATTTTAACTTTTTTATTATTTGCTTTATTGAAGTTTTGGCATCAAAATAATCTAATTATGATGTAACTACGATGCTTAGTTATTGTGAAAAAAAAAAGAGCCAAATGTTGAGCATTTTTTTTGACTGGCCTGTTGGTCTAGTGATTAGTGACCCTGACTGCTATGCCGGAGGTCGTGGGTTCGGTTCCCACCCAGGACAAATGTTTGTGTGATGAGCATAATCATTTGTTCTGTGTCTGGGTGTAATTTATCTAAAATATGTATGTATTTAGAAATATATATGTATGTTTATCAGTTGTCTAGTACCCATAACACAAGCTCTGCTTAGCTTGGGACTAGACGGCGCTGTGTGATAGTTGTGGAATATTATTATTATTATTTTGATGAAATTGTGACTTCTAAAATAAGAAAATGAAACATAATTAGAACTAGCCATGAATGCATTTCAAAGATGATAATGTTGCGCTAATTTTCGATTTCTAAGATTTGTAAATTCATTATATTATTGCCATTAACGAAGCTCACAAACATAAGTCGAAATGATGTTGGCACGAAAGAGCTATGTTTAACGCTTGATTTACCAAACATAATACACCCAAATTGACTTAAAAAAAAATAACTGGCTACTACTCATACTATGGTTAAACATGTGCTATAATAATATTTCAAGTTATTTCATTATTTTGTTCAAAAAAAGCATACAAAGATGCGCTAATAATTTGCGGAGGGCTGACCCCTACACCTTGTATAGATAAGCATAAGCATAGCATTATCAGCTTTACAACGACCCTTTTTTTTTTTTCTCTCGACGGGGTAAATCATCATTGACGAAACCCGCTCTTGGGTGGAGCGGGAGACAGTGTCAGAGTCTTACTGACTAAAAACCCCGCGCCGTTCCTTCTAGCCTTCATACCGGGGCTCTAGTTTCCTTTCGGATAACCCCGACCCCGGTATGCTTCGACCCAGATGGGCCCCTCCTGTTGCTGAAAACTCCTTGAGGCGCGCGGGAACAGTGCGCGCCGTCGACGCCTTGGCTCGGTCCGGACAGTTACCGGACGATCGGACAGCGAGCTACCCATGGCTCGCCGTCCGCGAGCCCGCGTCTACGGTGGCCGGAAATCGGGATCGGAATCCCGGCGGCGGCCCTGTTGCCTGATGCGGTCTGCCTCCTCCTTTGCTAGCATTACTGCTTCGCAGAAGGAGGCGACCGCCTGCCACTCCTCCTCGCTCCGGACCATGGCCTGAACCAAGGCCCGGCGCGAGAGGTCTCCGCCGCCGATCGCCCCCACGAGGACACGGCGTTGCTCCGCCCAAGCAGGGCACACCTCAACTGTGTGCTCCACCGTGTCCTCCGGGCGTTGCGCACAGTGGCGGCACCCGGGCGTCTCTTCCGCTCCAATCCGATGCAGGAACCTCCCGAACTTGCCATGTCCGGTGAGGACCTGCGTCATGCGGAAGGTAAGGACGCCGTGAGGTTTACAACGACCCTCGCCATCCAATGCACAATTACAGCTCGGTGCCCTTGAGACTCAAAAGTCGTAAAAGTTTCGTTGCACACGTGACGGCAGATTTTTTTCAGGAGCATGGTGAAGCTGTTTCTTTTTTTTCGTTTCCTGAAAAAATGTCTTGTGGAAGGTTGATAGCTTTTGTCTACTGAGCAAGCCCTTAAAGTTTGTGGAGGGCTGTTCGTTACACCCTGTGTATTTGGTTTTCTAACACATTATCAAATGGCACTTCAAAATAAAGTGAAATCTCAGTCATCATCATATCAGCCGAAAGACGTCCACTGCTGGACATAGGCCTCCCCCAAGCGTCGCCACAACGACCGGTCCTGTGCGTCACGCATCCATCGGATTCCCGCGATCTAAGTGTTCGTGGTCTGTTGTAAGGACTAAGCCCAGGTCGATGATCGCCTTGTGTTCCAAGTACGTCTCATAGAGATGTCAGTTTTTTTTTTGGAGCCAGTTAGAACCTACCCCTGCCAGGGCAGTAGGTTGTTCCAAGGAGCTACCGTAAACCTTGCAAAAAGAACAACTGAAGGAATACTGTGGGTTTTAGTCAGTAAAAGTCTGACACTCCTTCCTACTTCGCTCCAAGCGGGAGAATTTATTTGATGATTTCTCACGTATAAAAAAGGTTCCCGGATTCATTCATGCGAACTACTCTACGTAGTTCACCCCGTGATAGATTGCCAAAGAATTTTTATGACTTGATTTTGATCAAAATGAGATAAAAGCTGATGATGCACATGATTTGACTATCTATTTTTAAATGCACAAACGGGGTTGTTTCCGTAAATAATAATATTCTACAACTATCACACAACGCCATCTAGTTAGACCACTGATAAACATATTTATATATTTCTAAATACATACATATGGATAAATTACACTCAAACAAACAGAACAAATGATCGTGAATCGTGCTCATCACACAAACTTTGGCCTGGGTGGGAATCGAACCCACGACTTCCGGCATAGCAGCCAGGGCCACTAACCACTAGACCAACAGGTTAGTCAAATTATGTCAAATTTCCCTGCTTGCACTGTGCGGCGACCAATTTCCATGCAATTTCGCGTCGGGGGCATAATGTAATTTTACCTTGCATGTGTCATGCTGATTAGCATAGTTTTAATCATGGCGCATAAAACAGCTTTAGACTAGTATTTTGTCAAGCAGAGGTAGAATCGTTATTTGTTATACAAGTATGCAAAGTTGCTTTTTAACCGCGTGCTCAATTTTGATAATCGAGCAAGCGAAGGACTCTAAAATTGAAACACGAGCGCAGCGAGTGACTCATAAATAAGACTCCTGAGCGTTAGCGAGACAATCAAAAGGGCACGAGGTGAAAAATCTTTGCACTTGAGTGCAACACTTAACTTTTCATCCCACCTCAGCGAGGAAATAATTACAGTTAAGCAAAAAAAACAGTACACCAGGTTCGAGTCTAAGTATTTAAAAATTAACCCTTCAGATACCGTCAATTAGAGACACAATAGTAAGACAATAGATGCGCGGCCACCGGTGGTCGCTTGGGGATTCATGAATTAAAAAAAGTTGTATGACAAATTCGGTACCATGGAGGTAGAAGTAAAGAGGTTTAATTCATGAATCCCCAAGCGACCACCGGTGGCCGCGCATCTATTGTCTTACTATTGTGTCTCTAATTGACGGTATCTGAAGGGTTAATGATGTTTTGAATTCATAAATATAGTGCACTCGATGTTCTAAATTCAATTTATTTTATCTCAGTAAAGAATAAAAACGGCTTTTGCTCCCAGATATCGAAGAGCAAAAATACTCTTTCCCGATGTTTGTCTGTAATCAAATCTTACAAATTAAATTTGATCCACTTCCCGGTTACCGGTTGAGCTGAAATTTTGCATGCATGTGTAAATCAGATGACAATGCAAAATTATTATGATATGGAGCTGATCTGATGATGGAACCGGAAGGTGGCTATAGGTAAGAACGATAGTTAAACGACACAACCCCTTCGAGTTTGGGCTCGTATGATTCGTCTTGACGATTACTAATTATGTAGGTATTATACCATGATATAAAAGCTTGATATAAAAAAAAAATATTTTCATTAAAAACTTGTTTGTTTGAATGTTACGATTTAACTCAAAAACTACTGGACTGATTTTCACAATTCTTTCACTTGTAGAAATCTACTTTATTAATTCATGAATCCCCAAGCGACCACCGGTGGCCGCGCATCTATTGTCTTACTATTGTGTCTCTAATTGACGGTATCTGAAGGGTTAATGAGTAAAATAGGCCTATATTTTAAATTTTCACGCGGGTGTCAAAGTCAAAGTCAAAGTCAAAATATTTTATTTCACATAGGCCTACATGGGCACTTATAAAACGTCAGAAGCTAGTGCACGGTTCCAAATTGGTCGTTTCCTATGGAGAAGAACCGGCAAGAAACTCCATGGTTACTCTTTTAAAAAATGTGTTTATTACAATATTCATTGATTTATGTAAGAACAGTGTAGACCAGTCAACACTGTACACAAAAGCACAAAATTAATCATAATAAAATAAAAAAAGTAAGTCGTAATAGAAAGTTATCTAAGTGTTTGTGGATTATACAGTGTTCTCACATTCACATTCCAAAAAGAGGCTACATAAAAAAGCAGGAAAATTTTAAATAATTACAACTGTTAACATAATAAATTACTAACAAATTTAATGCAGTTGAAGTCTTAATAATAAAAAAAAAAATATTGCAAAAGCAATGCGTTAAAAAAAGGAACCGAAAAGCTAGCTTAGTGAAAGCTAGTAAGATATACAAAGGTTATGATTACAACTGCTGTCTACACGGATTGAAACTAGCAAGGTCACCTTGGTTAGGGCGTTGGTTTGCAACCGTTTGGTCACCCCTTTTTTTTCGGTGGACAAAAACCATCCTATGACAACCCCTTCTCTTGGGTGGAGCAAGAGATAGTGTCAGACTCTTACCGACTAAAAACCCCACCCCGTTCCTTCTAGCCTTCATACCGGGGCTCGAGTTCCTTTCAGATAACCCCGGCCCCAGTAGGTTTCGACCCAGCTGGGCCTCTCCTGTTGCTAACAACTCCTTGAGGCGCATGGGAACAGTGCGCGCCGTCGACGTCTTGGGCTCACTCCGGACAGTTACCGGACGGTCGGACATCACCCCTTAAAGGTAATAAGATCGGTGGCTTGTTTATGATTGTGAACGGTGTAAGGCCCGTGTTTGGCCAGGCTTACAGATACTTGGAGAGGCTTCTTTAGCCTCCTAAATACTTAGCTACTCACCATTTCATCCGGGGTAGGTTCATCGAGCTCATACATGGGTCGGTGTGACGACATCGCTTCTTGCTCCTGGGTTTTGTCCTCGAAATGTCCAGGTTGCGCCTGGTAAAAGTAATCCAGCTCTTTCCTGCTCACCTCTGCAAACTTAACTGTGTCCACACCACGGAACACTTTTGTTACTTTGGCGTTCTGTAAATTTTTAAACAACATTTTCTGTCAAACTGATTGACCTACTTGTTTGAAACTACCGTTCAAAGTCAATCAGTTCGTCATATTAATATTATAATGACGATAGTTTGGCCATTTGAATAGTTTGGAGCAGTGGTGACCGAGTGGTAATGGCCCCGACTCACAAGTTGTAAGTCACGGGTTCGAACCCAGCCAGGCGCATTACTTTGTGTAATTTATTTGATCACCACTGCTCTCAAAATGGTGAAGGGAAAAGCAGTAGGAATTTTTGAAAGAGTTACCATGGCCCCGGAACGCTGGACCTTTTTTCCCAGGAATATGTTTCCTTGGGTTAATTAGGTATCTAGTTTCACGCAGGTGAAGCCCGTTGTAAAACCTTGTAAAAAGTTAATAAAATAACATACCAAAATAAACATGTAGACTGGTTCGCTGTGGTCTCTGAATCTTCGCAATACTTCTATTTCATCTGATGGTACCTATAATAATATTATTTTATTTTTATAATAATATTCCACAACCACCACACAACGTCGTCTAGTCCCGAGCTAAACAGAGCTTGTGCTATGAGTACTAGACAACTGATAAACCTACTTATATTTCTAAATTTGGGACTAGACGGCGTTGTCATAGTTGTGGAATATTATATATTTATTATTGTCGCTCCTCTACAAGAATGTGCCTTTGTCGACAAGACTATGGATTGCATTACAAAGATAGTTTCAAATGAATGTAGAGTACTTACCTTCAACAATATCAGTTTACCATTGCTCCAGTCCATTTTAATTGTACTGAAGAGTCTGTCAAGAGCTGTGCACGAACCGAACGCGTAACTATATATTTCTGCACCTAGCGCACATTAAATTTTGTAGGTAAATGAAGTAAATGTGTTTGGAACGCATTCATTGTGCGTACAGCTGGAATTCCCTGTCGGAATCTGTGTTTCCTGATAGTATCAAACTGGGGATCTTTAAGTCAAGGATGCATAGGTTACTTCTAGACAAACGTGCTCTATCGTTGACCACATTGTCTCTTTGTACCAGGTGAGATAGGTAGTAGTTAACCGCGAGCCTATCATCAGTAAAAAACGTAAGTAGGTATATGATTGGATGATGTTACCAAGTTACTCAAGCGAGTACCTACATGGGCGTTACTGCGTATTTTTATTTTTTGAGGTATTGTTCCTAGAATTGGTCTTCTACCTACTTTGTACGTCTGCGTGATAAGTCCACACCCATCTTGAGTGAAGAGCATATTCTTGGATTAATAGAATATTTGGAAGACCGTATTGCACACCAATGCCCTGACGGAGCTTAAAAATATTATTAGACAGACCGTGCCACGTAGTTTTGCTTCATCCATTTCAATTCTTAAAGAACATATCCAGGATTTCCAGATATCTCTTACGTGGTCTGCCACGGTCCTGTGTGGCTGGGTCAATGTGTCACGCCACTGATTCTGTGTTTTACGGGCTCACAACTCATCAGACATGTGGCAGACATGTCCTGCTGTCCAATTTAAGTTGGGCAGCCTTTTGTGTCACCCTTACCAGCCCCAAATCCTCTTTTTATGCACCAATAGGTATTTTACAAATATCTACTAAAATATCTAACAATATACTAACAAATAAGTTGATCCAAATTATTCTTTATAACATTTTCAAATTCTTTCTCATTGTGGATCTCCACAAATAATTCTATTTTCTTTTTAGCCATTTTTACAAGACTTTGCAGTTAAGTGGCACTTAAAGTCACTGCTGCATGGCCTACTGGATAGTTCGACAAAGCGAGACCACCAACAGCTAATATTTTACGATGTCGTTAAAGCCCAAGCGTCCGAGCAGTGCCATAAAACTGTGACTTTCTGAAGCCGGTAACGGCCTGGTTAATTGGTTTGGAAAATATATATCTACGTTGATTATAGATTCATGAACAACATTTTCAACGATTGATTTTTTCGTGCGATTAATACTTCTGTCTATACGATGTACAATGCACTTCACACCGCCAGACAGAAACAGATGGAGGAATATCATAAGGGTTAGAGTGATAAAGCAGGGAGGAAACGACCCCTCCTCGCTTAGCAAGGAACAGGAAGGGCTTCTGTCTAAGCAAGGAGTGGAAATACTTCTGTCTAAAAAAGAATATTTAGCAGTTTTGCAACTTTTCCCTACTCCTTCGAAACGACTTAGATCTTTAGAAACATTTTTACACATAAAAAATAATAGTTAAATATTCTTGAAAGTGAACATAGCTTAGGTAAATCAATCAAAATTTCGCAAAGAAAATGGACTTAAAGGTCAGCGGGGCTCTATTCGGGCACAGCCAAAATTAAATGCACAGATACTCGTACTGTCGCCTAGGCGGTTACGAGTGTTGTGTCCATTTAATTCCGGACAGATATTCAAGGGACTATAAGCCTTAATCGTGTTCTGGCATGTGCTCGGAGTTTTTTGTCCAAAGTTGGATATCCAAGTCACATAAGAGCACATAACAAAGCAGTACATCTGAGCTCACAACGACCTTGAGGAGCCAAGGGATGTGGTTACACCGGCCGAAAACGGCTAAATTGCAGTCATCACAATCTTCCTGCCCTTCTCCCGTTTTAATTGGGATTGGCGCAACACGTTTTTTTTTTCTACCAATCTGTCCTGTCAATCGTATCATACCACTTCTCACACTAACATCCATATTTCCTTTGGCTTCCCTCTCCCTTCTTCATCCATAAGTAAATTCATAACTCTTTTAGCAACATGCGTTTCATCACTCCTCTTTACATGACCATACCAAGGCAAACGATTTTCTTTAAACGTTTCAGTCACTGGCGCCGCTTTCAAACTTCCCCTAATATGCAGTATATTATAATATTGATATTAATAACCTACTTGACGTAAATAAAAGTAGAACAGAGAACTACTTTATTTTACACCAAAATTACGTAAGATAAATGAAACCACCATTATTATTTCAATAATATATAATTAATTTTATTAGAAATAAAATAATAATAACAAAAGAATAATAACATTTCGCTATGATTATGTGTGCATCAACTATTTCCATTACATCTGCAAAGTTACATTTATCCCAGCTTATTTAGTTCAATTAACTATCGGCTTAAGTAGCTAATTGAATACCTAGGCGTTTAATGAACTACCTAGGCGTCTAATCAGCTGGGATAATAATTATAAAACACCACTAATATCATAAACAACAACTTTTGTTCTATGACTTTTAAAAAAGAACTAAAATATGATCATATTTCAGTTCATCAAATTTTCATACAAAAATAAAAATATTATTGAACGGTCCAAATATTACGACGTCTATGCGAAGCAATTGATAGAAGCATAATTGCTTGATGCGCTTGCGTTACGTCATACGTAAGTAGGTATAGCAAAATACAGAGTTGAAATGTGTTAGATAGAACAACAAAATCTTGAAGGTTTATTTATGGTAAATGAATATATTTTGTAAAAAGTATTAGAGCAAAAGTTGTTGATTATGATGTTAGTAATACAATCCTGCAAGGTTATTAGTGTTAAACAAATAACCCTGTATAATTAGAAATGCCAATAATTATGACCAGCATTACCGACCAACCATCATGGTTCAGTATTTTTTTTAAAATAAGTTTTTACACCACCTGCTCGATAATCTCGTTTAATACGTCATACAAACCTCACACCCGTTGTATGCCGGGAACGCATATGTACGCGAGACACAATGACTTTTTAATTGTGTCTCTAATTACGGCATACGAAAGGTTAAAGCAAGTTATTATATCCCTAGGGAGCTAATGCAATAAGGCCGATCCCTAGGGAATTATGAGATTTGAATTTCAAATATCAAAAATTGTCAACATTGTCTAATAAAATGTACGTGCATCGAACAAGTTGACTCGAAATTCAAACTGGCCACTAACAAAAAAAAAGAAAATAGAATAAAACGTGCTCACTGACGGGAGCGTTATAGAAAATTGGAATTGTAGTGAATTTTGTTTGTTTTATGAACTTGTAAATATAATACTTTATTTCAATAACTTATAATATGATTTGGTCGACCAAATTGTCTTTTAATTACCTCACAGATGGTGTAAAAAGTAGAGTATACAACACGGGGATAAAGCTGTCTTTGTCTTGGGCGGCTTGAATCCCTCACTTCTCTCAGGTTCCTTTAGTAACCCCCTCGCAATGCTCGGGTTAATTATATAAATCGCTCACTGACGTTCGGGATTAATTTTGAGTATATATTGTTTAATTGTATAATATATATTATATGGTTTATTAGTACTTATGTTAATTCTTGTTCGTTTTCTCTTTCTCTTTTATTGCACCTGCCACTATTTTTCTCTGCATCACCCAAAGGTTGACTGGCAGAAAATGCCTAAGGCATTAAGTCCGCCTCTGTACTTAGTGTGCATAAAGCATTAAATAAATAAATAAATTAATTAATTAAAATCAGCAACCTTCGTTTCATTCGGAATCCAACATGCCGCCCGCGACTTAAAGACACTGCTTTATCCCCTAGTCACATAATCTACTATTATAAATTCAGGTTAACGTTTCGGGGATTTTTTTTTGTATTTCATCGTCTTGCGCACTATGTGAAGAAACGTGTTCAATGGCCCCCCTTTCGTACTGAAAACGCCAGAAAACATCTTCGACAGTCACAGAACTAAGATAGTAGTCCTGTATCAAATCCATATATTTCACCTTCAACGCTTGTAGCTTTCGAAACATATCACTATAACGTTCGACTTTATTTTCATCTTCAATTATGAAGAACAGCATGCTCTGGAATTTAAAAAATTGTAATTATAGTTCTCCTCTCCTTTGTTCTGACCACAATAGCGTTGAGATGATATCATTCCCACTCTTTTGAAGTTTTCTAGTAGCGTTAACGATTGTAGTATAAACTTAGTTAAGCCCTTAAGTACCCCTAGCCAAGTTGCTAATCTGCGATAGTCAACGCTAGTAGAAAGCTTCAAATGTACGGGAACGTCAACTCAATGCTCAGTCACGTGGTCAGAACAAAAGAATTGGCGGCAAGGTCAACTCGAAGCGTTCGATGCAAGCGAAACGGTTTTAACTTGGCTAGGGGGGCAGGTCAGCAGGTGTATAATAATAAACTAGCTTTTGCCGTCAGCATCTCCCGCGTACATAAAATATAGCCTTTGTCATTCAGGAATGAAGCAGCTTTCTATTGTCTTTTTTTTAATTATTATTATTGATAGGCTCGCGTTTGACCACCATCTAAGTAAGCGATGATGTGGTCGACAACGGAAAAAAAAAAGAAAAAAAAACAGTAATCGAGCTAGTATTTTCAGAGATTACAACAAACAAAAATACATAAAAACAAACTTTACCCCATTATAATATCAAAAAGCGGCTAAGTGCGAGTCGGACTCACCCATAGAGTTCCGTAGCAGCAAGTAACATAATATAAAAGTTCTTGTAGTTCGCAGTAGCTTTGATCGATGTTTTAATAATATTGTATATTCGGCGGAGGTTTGCACGGTAATGTAAATCATATCATTTATAATATAGTTTCGGAAAACAAGTGGCTATGACATACGGACGGACAGACAGACAGACAGACATGACGAATCCATAAGAATAAATAGTACATTGTTACACTAGGGGTGAAAGTTACTTATTTCGTCCCGAGTCTGAAAGTAGGTCTGAACTTGCCTGAGGAGCGGGCTGAAAAGTATCACACTTTTCATCCCTAGGGAGTTTTACTTTAAACTAACAGCTGTCAAATTATAAAAAAAAAACTAGGTATATCTTCTTGTATTCGTAATGAAAAGCACAATGCTTACCTCGGCGTTAAAGTTACTTATTTAGTCCCTCGAATTAGCGACCTCGCTGCGCTCGGCCGCCAACTCCTTCTCGGGTCGAAATAAGTAACTTTCACCCCTAGTGTAACAATGTACTATTATTCGGTACGGACAGATACAGCACAACGGTTATATACACAAAGTAAACAAAAATAAAAGTACTGTGTGCGCCTCGCGTGCCCGCACCGGGCGGGTGACCACCTCAGCATTTGCTGGGCGTTAGACACCCAGCGCTGATTTTCAGTTGGCACCCCGCAGTGACGCACGGACTAGGGCCATTTGGCTACGGAACCCTAAAAACTGTAATTGAAACGTCTAGTCTTACCAAATGTTCTCTACAGAGCCTGCTAGTAGGGAATGTCTCTAGGAATTCCCTCTTCAGATCGTTAATAGAAGTTGCAAATATCATACTCTTGTCACTGTGAGCCGCTGTGCTAGGACCTAGAACTGCTTCTGGCTCCTGTTCCGGTTCAGCTGTAACAAATTATTAGGTAACATCAAAGTCTTGAACCTGTCGGTTTCCTACCGGTTGCATTTCGGGGAGTGTGCGTCGGAATTGCATAACCTTATTCCGCCTAACCCGTTCCATCATCGGACCACCAGACGTATGGGGTACATGGTTTTTTTTTTTCGGTAGGCAAAATCATCCAATCAGACAACCCCCGCTCTTGGGTGGAGCGGGAGATAGTGTCAGACTCTTACTGACTAAAAACCCCACCCCATTCCTTCTAGCCTTCATAGCGGGGCTCGAATTCCTTTCGGATAATCCTGGCCCCAGTATGCTTTGATCCAGCTGGGCCCCTCCTGTTGCTGACAACACCTTGAGGCTAGGCTTTGGACCTGCTGGGCCTCTATGGTATTGCTGACCTCTTTGAGGTGCACGTGGCGATTGCTCATCGTCCACAAGCCCACGTTTACGGTGGCTGGAAATCGAGGGTCGGGATCCTGTGCGACCACCTCCTGGCCAAAAACTCAACTGTTTCTTCAGTAGCCCTTTGTGTTCCAGGGCCGCGGTAACTCTTACGAACAGGCAGCCTGACCCACCCATACTAACAAACCAAGAAAGTGAAATGAAAGATCAACAATATCTGACGACACGCTGCGCAACTTCGGTCCGGGTCTGACTAACTTGTGAATGTGAGTTTACATGTCTGTGAACGAACCTACAATACGGGACGTGAGGGAATGGACTTTCTCACGCCGCAGCCACCGGGATCCCGATCCTAATTTCCATTCACCGTACTTAGGTTTTCGGATGGTGAGCAAGTGTAGCTGGCCGTCGGATCGTCCAGACCGAACTCAAGTCATCAACAGCGCGTAGTATTCCAAGGAGACATCAGTAAAACCATAGAGGCCTAGCAGGAGCAAAGCCTATTAGGGCCTTGGGTTGTGCGAAAGAGAACCCCAAGGCACTGGAACAAAGGCAAAGAAGGAACATAGGAGAGGGTTTTAGTCAGCAAAAGTCTGACACGCCTTCCCACTCCGCCCTAGAGCTGGAGAAGTTGTTGAATGATTTCCCGTCTAAAAAAATCCTACGATGCGGGGGTAATTCTTTCTGTGAGGCAGTTGTAATAAAAAATACGATACTCACAATCCGTAGAATCTTCATCACCCAAGACTCTGTCCTTCCTATAGGCCGTGACCATTTTAAGCTTGATCCGCGCCGAGTAGCCTTGGGCTATTGATTCGAGGATCTCCTGAGCTGGTCCTAAGGTTGTGAACTGACCTTTCGCCATGATTGCTATACGATCCAAGACAGGCTCGAGGAGACGCCAGTCCAAACTGAAATAATATCAATCTTATAAAGGGTCTAGTCATACCTAACCCCATCATTATCATCATCATCATCATTTCAGCCAATAGACATCCACTGTTGGACATAGGCATCCCCAAGTGTCGCCACAATGATCGATCCTGTGCGTCCCGCAACCATCGGATTCCCGCAACCTTCACCAGGTCATTGGTTCACCTTGTAGGAGGCCATCCTACGCTGCATCTTCCAGTACGCGATTGCCACTTCAGAATACCTAACCTACTTATACAAAATTATTTTTAGTACTAGCTGCCCGTCCCAGCTTCGCACGGGTTCTTTTCTAGAAATAAATACAAAAACTTAACAAATTATATACTAAAATCTTCCTCGAGAATCACGCTATCGAGTGGTGAAAACCGCTTTAAAATCGATGCAGCGGTTTTTAAGTTTATCGTGAACAGACAGACAGACAGACGCGGCGGGGGACTTTGTTTTATAATATGTATTGATATTCGAAACCTGAAAAACGTGTCTAGTATTTTTATGTAAAGAACCTATGTACAAAATTTCATAACTGTATCATGAAAAATCACAAAGCTTATTATGTCAGCAAAAATACAATGGTCACCGGGCCATCTAGGCAACTGAGGGGTTGTTGTGCACTTGCACCCAACTGTTTGCTGGCACCTAATACCTGCTATGACCAGCCATGACCTGTGTTGTACTTAGTGTCGGTAGTGTCCACCACTTGTGACCTTTTTAAATATTTTTGGGAAAAATATAACATGTTGTAAAAATTCAAACATTTAAACACAAGTGGAGAAAGTTTGTCATTGTAACCGAGGCGGATTTTGCCCGAGCCGTAGTTGAGGGTGACAGATTTCCATGTGTATCAAACGACGTTTTTCAATAAACTTACGAAAATATAAATGAACAGGAGTTGACGCACTTAGCACTCAGCCTGATGCGTTAAATGCAATAAGTTGCGGTGAGGGCGATCTCGCGCATTTATCCACACAAATATGAAAAACAGTAAAGTGCGTGCTAAAAAGCGGGTTCTCGAGTACCTAACTCTATTGAAAAAACATAAATCTGACTGGCCTGTTGGTCTAGTGGTTAGTGGCCCTGACTGCTATGCCGGAGGTCGTGGGTTCGATTCCCACCCAGGACAAATGTTTGTGTGATGAGCATGATCATTTGTTCTGTGTCTGGGTGTAATTTATCTATATATGTATGTATTTAGAAATATATAAGTATGTTTATCAGTTGTCTAGTACCCATAACACAAGCTCTGCTTAGCTTGGGACTAGACGGCGTTGTGTGATAGTTGTGGAATATTATTATTATTATTATTATTATTTATTATTATTATTATAAATCATTCAAATACAAATTCTTACGTAGATTCAGTGATTATAACAGACGCCGGCAGCCCCTTCAGCCGCTGCAGCGCGTTAGCAACAAGCGGCTTGCTGCTGGCGTCGACGCTCCTCATGGGCTCGTCGAGGAACGCCACCGTTGGGCCCAGCACTAAAGCGCTGCACAGCGATAGGCGGCGTAAGCAACCACTGCTATAGTTCGATACCAAGGGATCGTTGGTAAGGAGACCTGGTAGAGAAAAAAAATAGTAAGAGTGTTTAAGAATATTAAACTTTACTAACTAGATGAAAAAGTACTATTTTCAGTAACAGAATTTAAATACGATACTAGAAGACAAAATCTACAAGTCCGTAATAAGGCCTGTTATACTGTATGGCTCAGAATATTGGGCTGTGAAAAAGTCGCATGACAAAAGATTGCATGTAGCTGAGATGAGAATGTTAAGATGGATGTATGGTGTGACGAGAATGGATAAAGTGAGAAATGAGTATATTAGGGCAAGTTTGAAAGTGTCGCCAGTGACTGAAAAGTTGAAAGGAAACCGTTTGTCTTGGTATGGTCATATAAAGAGGAGGGATGAAACGCATGTTGCTAAAAGAGTTATGAGTTTACATGTGAATAGATGGAGAGGGAGAGGGAGAACAACGAAAAGATGGATGGATTGTGTGAGAAGTAATATGAAAGAAAAGGGAGTTAGTGATAGCATGACGGGTGACAGGACAGAATGGTAGAAAAAAAACGTGTTGCGCCGACCCCAAAT
Organism: Mythimna lalbum; assembly: GCA_949319445.1. Taxonomy (NCBI): domain Eukaryota; kingdom Metazoa; phylum Arthropoda; class Insecta; order Lepidoptera; family Noctuidae; genus Mythimna; species Mythimna lalbum. The sequence continues at coordinate 18,607,399 of OX439360.1, forward strand.
AAAACGGGACAAGGGCAGGAAGATGATGATAGTCACTGGCGCCATTTTCAAACGTCCTCTAATATACTCATGAAGTTTTAATATATAAATGATTGTCCCTTACCCATACACTTTAGCGCCTTATAAGCAAACAACATGGCCAGTTCTTCAGGATAGCCTTTAAGCTTGGCTATGAACACCAAGTTCTGTGCGCCATTCATGAAGGCGTCTAGACCACCGGTAGTTGATGATAGACTGATTCTGTGCATGTACTGGAATGGAAGAAATCATTGTAAAATACTGTGTGATCTTAAACACTCAACTCGAGGTACATTTTCATACAACCGCTCTTTCGTGAGAGCAGTGGTGGCCGAGTGGTAACGGCCCCGACTTACGAATTGTAGGTCGCGGAATCAAACCCAGCCAGGCGCATTACTTTGTGTAATTTATTTCAACACCACTGCTCTGAAAACGGTAAAAGAACATCATGAGGAAACCGGCATGCCCTAGAACCAAAAATTTGCAGACATGTGACGTCCACCAACCCGGACTGGGCTCGCGTGGTGGATTACGGCCCATTCTATCAACTAGAGAGGAGGCCTGAGTCCCAGCAGTGGGAACATTAAAATGCTGATTAAGCTCTTACCTGATGTGATGTTATTAAACATCTTTCTCCAGATATTCTGGATACACAGATATCACGTGGATATTAACTAGGTTTCTATAGAAATCAAAACCTTGTGTAAAACTAATCCAGTAACGACCTATGAAAATCTGCTATTTTACGTGAACTTTGACCTTCCATCTATCTGGTATATTAAACATTTAAAAGGTAAGGTAGGTGATGATGAAAAGGTATATCTATAGAAGTCTTCCTTATTTAAGCGAGATTCTCAAAAGCTTTTAAGGGTTTTAAAAAATCACGTTTTTCCTGGAACAAGGTGTGTGAAATATTCGAGTAAATCACGGAATTACCGAATGCCAACAGAATTTTTAGGCGTTCTCTTTCTTTTTTCGGGTTGCCCCTACATCAAACATTACGTTGGATTGCGTTAGATAAAGCAACAAGGTTTTAAACCATGCTTGACGTTGACGATAGGCGAGTGGAAATAGATCCTCAAGGGACTGCTCAGCCGTTTCGGTTTACCATCGTGATGAGAGGATAGGTCAGTTAGACTCCTAGTTACTGCGTGCCAACCAGCTCATAGCTCGTAGCTCTCCAGAGTGCGCCATACATTCAAAATCGCGATACAATTCAGATTAACGCCATTTGGAGAGGCTCCTTTCATGCGCCTTGTTCTCTTCATGCACCGCTATAAACGTGGTAACCTATTGGGCTCAAAAACTTTGAGGGAAAGAAAACCATCGATTCGAGAAGAAGAAGAGGAAATCATGAATGCAGTAAGTAGACTTAAATTTGAATTTATTAGAAGTTTTTTTATTTTATTTTATTTAACAATGAATGTACATTCACATAATAATCAGACTAAAAGAAGGATACGGAATATATAATATGAATATAAACAAAGATACCTAATGCTTATTTGTGTTTTATTTTCTGGCTATATTTTGTTTACGTTCCTAGTAAACAATTTTTTTTTCTAATACTAAAAAACAAATTAGTGTTCTATTCATTGTTATGATTTCCAATAACTACTTAATTGATAAGAATATTATTTTCGACAATAATTAAGTAAACACCAAGAAATATCTTCACTCATTACTTAATGACACTATTGTATATTCATCAGAGAAATGGCTTATTAGTATTTATTACTTCTAACGATGATTTTAGGTGATACTTAGGTAATTGATATCGGACACTGGTTAACTAATGAGAACTTACCAGAAGTGTTTTAGCGTTTTGAATACCGTAATTAGAGACAATAGAAAGACAATGAGGGAGCGACCGCCGGCGTTAGCAAGGGGTTTAATTAATTATCTGACAAGCCACGCATTTAAAAGAACGCGCATTGTTAAGTTACTGCAGTTCCGACTGAGATCTCGACCGAGGACGTTCCAACTATTCTTCGTTCTCAATTCGACCAAGTCATTTCTCATATTTGATCTTATCAATCTACGTCTTCAGTACCTAGTGCAAGTGTGACAATGTCGTTCGCTACGTGCCAAATTCTGAACACATCGGCAGTGCCTACCGTTGCTGATTCCACGACGCAACAGCACAATGGAACTACTGCTCAACATCAAGATGTCCGTCACAGCAAGCCCTTATCAGGCCGAATCAAGAAAAATTTAAAGGCATGCCGCATCCTAGCAAAAGCTAAGGTCCAAGTTGCGCAAGTAAAGTTGGCACTAGCCGAAGCCCGCCTTGCCTTATTAGAATGCGAATCAAGCGATGAAGAAGATATTGCAGTTGTGAAAGAAGAACTTGACCGGTTACAAAGGCTACCGCCCTTGACTGGGTCACCTGGTCAACTGGTGAAGTTTGCGTCCAAGGTTGGACATGCTGTAGTAACGCTACAAGAACACAAGTGCGATGAGTATATCCACAACCTACCAGTCAGGGTGCTCGTCGACAAACTGACTCCGAGATTGAAAGAGAAATGGAACCGTTTTAAAGTTTTACCAGAATTTTCCGATCTTCGTATGTTTAATTGTTTCATACACAATGAAGCGCAAAAACACAGCTGAGACGCTGAGCCAGAAAACATAAACAGTGACGTTAAATGTGGAAGGTCACCGATCGTAAATAGCAGGAAAAAATGAGACGATAAAAATTACGTGAAGGTTTAAGATTTATATCATAGATATATATAATAGTTGGTTGGCTTCTTCTTCCTGCCCTTATCCCATATTACTTGGGGTCGACCCAACACGTTTTCTTCTTCCATTCTGTCCTGTCACCCGTCAAACTATCACTAACACCCTTTTCTTTCATATCACTCCTCACACAATCCATCCATCTTTTCTTCTGCCTTCCTCTCCCTCTCCATCCATCTACACGTAAAACTGTCTAATATATAATGTTTAATAATGTGTATAAATTGTTATTAAGTACTAACATAGGATAAGAATATTGTTACTAACCTAATAGATCTTTTTTGTCTGTTGATGTAAATATATGTTTATGTTTATTATATCTAATTATACATATATCAAGCATAGAAATATGTTTTATTGCAACACATCATAGGTTCCAAACGAACTTATGCCCTTGAACACCTGGATAGATCTTCATAAGTTGTAGCTAAAAACCATCCCGATCACAGCAGTTATCAAACAAAAAATCCACATTAAAACTGATCAATTGGTTCAAGAACTACGATGCCACGGACAAACACACAGATATTTTTTGATAGATAGATAGATAAAACAAGATATGACAAAATAACACCCCACTTTTCCAACAGTGGTGCAAAAATCAAGTGTCCTATCTCAACATAAATGTTGCAAAATTTAAACAACGCGCTGGTATCCTGATAGGGCCTGATGATGCCACAGCATCTCACGGACACACTCAAGGAACACACAGACAGATAAGATAATTAGATAATAATAAAAAAAGAATTACACACCAAGTATAAATTAAACAACAATTTTCTCACCAAAGTTAATGAAATAAAGGATCTGGGATTGGTTTTTGACCGGGTTTTAAAATTTAATCTACACATTGACATATTATAGTGATAAATATTAATGTGTGATAACTTTGACATTCCTTTTCATTAACAAACAAAATAAATAATTAAAAAAAAAGTGCTGATATAGACATCACATTAAAAAAAAATATCTTTTCAATCATATTTCTACACGAGTTAAGTGAGACGTTTTAATATAAAGTTCTTGTATGTACCGTATACTTAGAAACACATGGATTATTTATTTATTATAATGATAACGAAACAATTTAAAACACTTGGGGTTCATCATTAGAAATTGCAAAGTATTTAAAAATACTTTAACAAAAATACAGCTGTTCTAAAACCTTGTCAGGAGTGGGGTAGAGTACTGCAGGTCAATATGGAACCTCCATTATGATATTTACAAGAAAAATACATAAAACTTTGACTGGCCTGTTGGTCTAGTGGTTAGTGGCCCTGACTGCTAAGCCAGAGGTCGCGGGTTCGATTCCCACCCAGGACAAATGTTTATAATAATAATAATAATATTTATTTCACAAAAATCTTTACAAACTAATGAAGCCCTGACTCCAGAGCTAGGTATGAATACCTGTATTTCAGGAGTCAGTGTCTTCTTCCTAAAAACATGGAGTTATAGCTACAGTAACCTTGATACAAAAGTTTATGTGATGAGCATGATCATTTGTTCTGTGTCTGGGTGTAATTTATCTATAATATATATGTATTTAGAAATATATAAGTATGTTTATCAGTTGTCTAGTACCCATAACACAAGCTCTGCTTAGCTTGGGACTAGACGGAGTTGTGTGATAGTTGTGGATTATTATTATTATAAAAAATTCAAAAGCGCTTTCACCTTTCGTATAGCTGCTATTTAGCTAGAAAAATTCCGAGTTACTCAGATCGACTTCAGCATTTTAATTGATTTCCTTATTGCAATAGGCGGCAACTTCTTGACCAAATGTTCTTGCATAAATCAGTTAATAGAGAGGTTGATTGTTCAGAGTTGGTGTCCAAAATATTAATAAATGTCACCAACAACTACAACCTGTTTCACTCGCGACAAAGCAAACCCAATCTGGGCAAATACTCCCTTCTGAACAGATTAACGGCCGAGAACAATGTAATTACTGAAGCCTGCCCTATCGACAGTAAAGTTTCCATGACAAGAAACAAAAGTTTAAAACAAAGTAAAAAACTATCTTGACCTATGTAGCAATCCCAAACATGTATTCCTGTTGTGGGTACATTGTTGCACATAGGCTCTGGTAAACTAAAGGTGAGGTTGCCGAATTTAATATAGGTAAATAATAATAAGGAATTCTTATCGAGCATAAACCCTCGATATAGGTACGCCAGGAATCATCATCATCATTTCAGCCGATACACGTCCACTGTTGGACATAGGCCTCCCCCAAACGTCGCCACAACGAACGTTCCTGTGCGTCTCGCATCCATCGGTTTCCCGCAACCTTCACCAGGTCATCAGACCACCTTGTTGGAGGCCTTCCAATGCTGCGTCTTCCGGTACACGGTCGCCAGACCAGAACCTTTCGGCCCCAGCGGCCATCTGTTCAGCGAGCAATGTGCCCTGCCCATTGCCACTAAGTTTGGCAGTTCTTTGTGCTATGTCGGCAACTTTAGTTTTTAAAACGCCAGGCGTTTTTACGCCAGGGATGCTTTGCATCAAGATACTTACACCTCAAGGTACTTGATACTTGGGACTAAAGAAAAAGTTAGCTTTGCTTTGTAAAATAAAATAATAGGAGATCTATTTATTTATTTAATAAAACTACATGCAACATAAAAGTACAAAGGAGGACTTAATGCCTTAGGCATCTTCCCTTAAATCGTAGAACAAGATGATTATATTTTTAATAGTTAAAATTGCAATTCTTACAAGACACAATACCCACTTTAATGACGTTTTTTTGACAACTTTTTATATATCTGAGGCAAATCCAACAATTTTCCAAAGGAGTGTTAGTAAAAGTCCGAAAGAAGCTACTATTATATTATCGAACAGTTCGTTTATAAACTAGTAAGACTTGGTAAATCTTAATTTAAGCTCTTACAGCAATATACATAACTATTATAAAACATTTTGCAGCTTTTATCGTATTTATTGCTTTTTCTTAGTCTTTTGTTCCAAATAAACGATATTTTTTTTGATTTGCTGAAGAAAAATATTGGTGTCCTAATTCATGTTTATGATTTCCGGTAACCACTTAACTGATGACAATAAAATTTTCGAAAATAATTATACAACACCAAGGAATATCTGTACTAATAATTTAATGACACTAATTGATAATACGAGTATAATGTATCTGAGAAATTGCGTATTAGAGTTTATACTCACTGACGATGTCAAGTGATACTTAGGTAATTGTTATAGTACTAAAGTTAACTAATGAGTACAAGATTACCACAAGTGATTTTCAAGTTGTACTGACAAGCCACGCATTTAAAAGAACGCGCATTGGTAAGTTACAGCAGTTCCGACTGAGATTTCGACCGAGAGCATTCGAATTTAAACATACTTCGTATTCATTTCAACCAAGTCATTTCAATATTCAATCTGATCAATCTACGTCAGTGTCAACAGTGAAGATGTCGTTCGCTACGTACCATCTTAGGTCTACATCGGAAGAAACCACCATTGCTGATTCCATGTCACAACAGCAAGATGCAACCACTGCCCAACATCAAGATTGCCGACACAGCAAGCGCGTATCAAACCGCATTAACAAGCCAGAAGCACGTCTCCTAGCAAAGGCTAAGGCCCAAGTTGCGCTAGTTAAAATAGAACTAGCCGAAGCCCGCTTTGCCTTTTTAGAATTTGAAGCGACCGATGAATAGGATTTTGTATGGATCACCAAACTGCCACCCTTTAATGAAAGCCATCGTAATTGGATAAAATTCTACAATTCATACTACGAAACAGCCGAACAGCTACTGCAACAGTCCAGAACAGGTACCAATTGAGAACAAGCCTTCGAGGATAAGCAAAGAAGATGTGGAAGAACGAAGTTGTGATTCCACCGCCCCGACTCAATTGTGAAAGAAAAATTTCAAGGGTTACAAAACCTACCGTTCCTAACTCGGTCATCTCGTCAAACTGTCACATTTGCATCCTAGGTTGGAAATGCTGTAGCAACGCTGCTTGAACTAAAGGGAGAAGAATACATCCACGACCTACCAGCAGTGTTGCGGCCAGCGCTGCGTTCCAAGGCTGTTTTCTTAGAAAGTAACACCGCAGTCAGGGTTCTCATCGACAAACTGACTCCGACAGTAAAACACAAGTGCCCGTTTTAATGTTTTACTTGGATTTTCAGATCTACGGAGGTTTAGCCGCTTCATACACAGCGTAGCACTGCAGCTGGCATGCTGAGCCAGATAACGTAAACGTAAACGTAGTTACTTCAAAAGAAGAAAGATTATGTTAGTGAATGGTAGGAAAAAGGCTATTGTTAAACTTTGTAAATTGTATACTTTACTTGTCGGTTTATAATTATAAATATATCAATCATAAAAAATTGTTTTATTGCTATACATGATAGGTTTCTATTCCTTTGGACGTCTTAATGAGGTTGCCTAAGTACTGTCTTATACATAACACATATACACAAAGAAGGAAAGCGCTTAAACAGCTTCCTGAATGCATCCATGTTCAGGAAGCTGTTAAAACTGTTAAACAGGGAGGAAAGTGCACGAAGGTGCATATACATCATTTCTGGCTTTCTAACACATCTGAGATGAAGTGCTAACATTTTTGAACTTCCTTCATTAGTTCTAGCATCATTCCTCTTTAGTCTTTAATCTTTAAATGTGATCTATTTAGTTTTGTCGATTTATTTATTTAAGCTTCTTGTACAGTAGTGGCACATTGGCGGACTATCGTATCGGCGGATATGGCCGATGCCCATGTTCCTAAAAAACCTTTTTTATTTTATGCACTAGAACAATTATATGTTCCTCAGGAGAAAATAATCGAGTCGAGTGTCGTAGGACGACTACCAGCTAACGCAAGCGCGGGTTTGCGGACGGCGATCAAGGAATGTTTAAACTTTAGGTTTTAGTAATTTACACTCCCTTCTGCTAAACCCAGAGCTAGAGAAGTTATTTGATGATTTCCCAAAAAAAAAAAATTGAAACCGTCTTTTTATTGTTTCAAAGTGGGATATCATCCAATTTGTTATTATATGTCCGACTTTTACTGACTAAATCCACTCCTATGTTCCTTCTTTGCCTTGCGTTCTAGAACCCCGGGTTTTCCTTTCGGAAACTAACCTATGGCCCCAGTAGGCTTCGGTCCTGCTGGGCCCCAACAGCTTAGTTGACATCTCTTTGAGGCAGATAAAAAATATCAGAATTTATAAAAATATGAAAAAGAAAGGTCCAGACATCCTGACGTTAGAATGTCTGGCCACTTTCTTCGTGTGTTTTCTCGCTGTCAATCATGTCAATAGAGGTAAGTAAAAAATATTTGAAGATAGGTACCAAATAGTAGCAAAAAGATAGTAAATTTTGGTATTCTATAAACATTAAATATCGCTAGTGGTCCAGGGGTCCTGACGCTCACTTATTTAAAGGCCCAATTTTAGTCGTAGTCAGAAAAATGTTGGTGCAATTTTACCTAAATATAAAAAATATCACCTTCATCCGATTTCTTCTGATGTAGATTCCGTTGACGCAGGAGTCGCCTCTGGTCATGACCATGGTTCCCGTCAGCATCTTCAACAGTGATGTCTTGCCGGCTGACTGTGGCCCTATTATGGCTAGGCATTCACCTGAGATGTAACAAAGTTTAAAAATATAACTTAAGTACCTACACGTAAAGTTCAATTTGGGTTACAAAAAGGTTTCACTGTTTCTATAGTGTGTGTTGTATGATTGAATTCTTTGAATTGCTACTTAGCACTCTTTCTCTCTCCTAATTTTAATGTACCCGACAAGATCCATATTAATCATTAAATACAAGGTGTAAGGGACCGCCCTCCGCAAATTTTAAGGCCCTGCTCAGTAGACGAAACTGAACAACCTTCCACAAATTTATTTTTCAGGAAACGAAAAAAAAATTGGCACCGCCATACAAATAGTCCAATCTAGTTTTTTTTTTGTATGGTAAGGCTGAATTTTTTTCGTTTCCTGCAAAAAAAATACTTGTAGAAGGTTGTTCAGTTTCCAGTAGGTGAAACTTAGCAAGCCCTTAAAGTTTGCGGAGGGCTCTCCCTTACACCTTGATTTTGTTATACCATCTATACCATCTCTGTACGGAATGCAATAAAGTATTGAGTATCACGGTTCGCGAGATACAGCCCGTTGACAGACAAACGGACAGAAATTGGAGGCTAAAGGTAGCCCAACACGCTAGGGTATACCTGACAGGTTTGGTTGTATAGTTATACCGTCAGGTAAGCTTGTATGGAAACCTGCACAGTTGTGGTGGTCACCCATTCGGTGCGGCCACGCTCGGCGTACTTTGTACTTTAATTTTTTTTACTTTGTGTATATAACCGATGTGCTGTGTCTGTACCGAATAAAAGTATTTCTATTCTATTCTTGTGCAACATACACGCTCCGGTTTACCAGTAAAACTCAACTGTACTGAGACGCGCCACAAAGAGTTGTCAGCAAACTGTAAGGACCCAACAGAGTCGAAGCCTTCTGGCTGGGGCCACGGGCAGTGTGACAATGAGACCCGGGGCCCTGGGACGAAGGCAAAGAAGGAGTGGGTTTTTAGTCAGTAAAAGTCTGACACTATCTCCCACTCTGCCCAACAGCGGGGTATGTTTGATGATTTTATGACCAATAAAAAAACAGGCAAACCTGTCAAGTAAACCTTAGCGTGTTTGGTCAGTAACGAATGGCTTGTTGGTCTAGTGGTTAGTGGCCCTGATTGCTATGCCGGAGGTCGTGGGTTCGATTCCCACCCAGAACACATATTTATGTGATGAGCATGATCATTTGTTCTGTGTCTGGGTGTAATTTATCTATAATATGTATGTATTTAGAAATAAGTATGTTTATCAGTTATCTACCCACAACACAAGCTCTGCTTAGCTTGGGACTAGACAGCGTTGTGTGATAGTGGTGGAATATTACTACTATTATTATTATAATAGGGTTTTGATGGTTACTATTTAGGTACGGAACCTTGAATCCTTACCAAGTTTCGTAGCAAAGCTAACACCGCGAACGACGTTCAATTTTTCGATTTCCTTTTTCTTCAGTACCAGCTTAGCAGTCTTGAAGTCTTTATGGACATTTTTAACTAGTAACACATTATCTCCGTAATTCCCTGAAAATATTGTCTAAATTAAAATTAATATGATAATACGCTGCTCGCCCACGTCAGACTTGTTGTAGGACAGATATTTAGGCCGATTTTGTATATTTGTGACATTGTTCTGTATTTCTGACCGACTTTTTGTAGGACGTTTGCGTTGCACTATTGCTATCAGTATGTTCTATTTTTCTCCTACAAAAAATCGGTCACTTATTATCGGACGTGGGCAGCCTTAAGCTACTAATATTACCCGCACTGGGTCCGTGGTGGTTTACGGCCTATTCCCTTTCCTAGAGAGGAGGCCTGAGTCCCAGCAGTAGGAAAATTAAAGGATTATGCTAGTACTAGCGGGTACCGCCAGACGTCTCTTTGCCTGAAAACTGGCTTTGGCGAAACCTGAATATAGTTTGTTCAGAATCAGTAACTGAATAGATTCTCGTAATTTTTACACCATAATATATATTTTTTTCAAAAATATTTAAATGATCACAAGTTGGGCACCACCGACACTAAGTGCAAATCTGGTCACGGCAAGTCATAGCGGGCATTAAGAGCAAGCGCACAGCTGGATGCGGAAGCAAAAGTACCCCTCAGTAGCCCAGGGGGCCCTGGTGGTATTTATGTCGCCAACTTGGTACCACAACTGGCTTATAACTTTGTGATTTCTCATAGTACCGTTCTGAAATTTTCTACATACTTACCTACATTCTTCGCATAAAAATACTAGACACGTATTTCAGGTTTCGCATATACAAAATGGAAATCGTCACCAACATCATTCAAAAATTTGCTGAAGCCCACGAACACAGACTTCACCGCCATGTGAATGTTGAGGCTATACAGCTGTTAGACAATACGGACCTAGTGCGTAGACTAAAGAGAACTAAACCTTTTGAGTTAGTGTAGTGTTTACAGTTAGTGTATAATAGTGATCAATGCTGTGCTATGCATATAACACATGAACAAAGTGTTTTTATCAATAACAGACTAACTGCCGCACTCAGAGACGTCATTTAACTTTAATGTCAATTAAAGCAAAACCTAAGGTACTTAACGTCATAAAGATATACTGCCGCACTCAGAGACGTCATTTTACTTTAATGTCAATTAAAGCAAAACCTAAGGTACTTAACATCATAAAGATATAGACTATTATTCAATGACAAAATTAGTAAATCAGAGATTAGCGTTAATGGGCGTCTCTGAGTGCGGCAGTAAGAAAGTGCTGTGGACTTCTATAAGTGCTAAAGGACGCTATTCTTAGTTTAAACAAAACCGTATAAAAATAAGTTATATTTAAATTACTTATTAGTTTGTTAGGCTAGATTGTAATCAATTATTAAGAAATTTATTCTTAACAACAAGGGGAAAAAATACAAAAATAAAGTTGTATAATCTTTTTACTTTTACGAAGCGCTGTGCGGACGAAGGAGCTCTCTTGCACAACATTATGAACGTGGTATCTCTGTTCAGGTTCCTTGTATCCAGAAAATGAAAATTGTTCGTAGAGGTACTGCGGGATTCTGTAATCCAGTAGGATAACCAGCGTCTGAAAAGGTAGGTATAGTTAGGCTTACTATCAAGTTGGCAAGGAGTTGTCAGCAGCAGGAGGGGCTCAGCTGGGTCGAAGCCTACTGGGGACAGGGTTGTCCGAAAGGGAGCTCGTGCCCCGGTACGAAGGCTAGAAGGAACGGGGTGGGGTTTTTAGTCAGTAAGAGTCTGACACTATCTCCCGCTCCACCCAAGAGCGAGTTTTGTCATACGATGATTTTCCCCATCGCAAAAAAAAGGCTTACTATCCACGGACGCGTAGCTTCATAGACGCGTATTCGTCAATGTACGCTATTTTTTGTGGGATATCATCTAATGATATCTCCCGCCCTAATGACTTTTATTGACTAAAACCCACTTCTAGTTCCTTCGTTGCCTTTCATTTCAGGGCCGGGTTTTCCTTTCAGAAGTGAACCCATGCCCCAGAACCCACTCTTTCCTTGCCTTCGTCCCAGGGCCCCGGGTCTCATTTTGACACTGCCGCTGGCTCCAGAAGGCTTCGACCCTGCTGAGCCCCTACGGTTTGCTGACATCTCCTTGAGTGAATTTGATTGATTTCGTATAGGAAAAACAATAATGAAGTGGGTACTTACGGCAAAAACAACAAATTGTATGATCAAATTAATGAGGTCATACAATCCTGTTTCATAAGACACGAAATATGGAAATGGGTCGAATTTTTCAGACTCTGTAATGAAAATAGAATACTCTTTAGAAATTCGAGGGTTATTTTAATCGGCCATCTATACATTTTAGGGTTAACTGAATAGCGCATGCCGCTAGTGTGTATTACTGGTTACTTTTGATTCTCTGTGCGAAAGTTAGTTCGTGCTTCATATGATAGATGGCGCTAATTGTAATATTTCCCGAACAAGGCCCTTTCGATACCCAACCATAGAAACGTGGAGTAGCCTGCACTTCTCTTAATTTATGCATATTAGTCCACACACTAATCATATCACACTACACCACACCATACCACACCACACCACAATACACCTAGTATAGTAATAGGTGTACCTACCTCTAATGTCACACTACACAATTTTTTGTAACTTCAGTTAGTATAAGCAGTAAAAAAATTAACCCTTAATCAAATTAAGCAATTGCCTAGGGCAATACGTCTGGGGGGAGCACCAGAAGGAGCACAAAAATAAACCGTCCTCAGGGCAAAATATCGATATTATACATAGAGTCCGATATGTTAAAAACGTTAGACGTTAATACTATCTCGCGTGAATTCAATGCCCTAAAATGCCGCAAGGAGCATTTCAATAAATAAATAATTTGTGCTTTGATTTTTATTGTTGTCGCACCTACTCCACTTCTAAGGTATATTACATCTCATCTTATTTTACAAAAAACTAATGTTATTAGTCGGTAAAGGTTTAAAGACTGATTCTAGTTGACATACGGATGGGGGCCCACAGGCGTGGATTGCTGAGGGCATCAAGAAGTCTTAATCCGTCACTGAGTAGATATAAGGTAGGTATAAAGTACGTAATATAATAAAGCGCAGTCTCCTATTGTTTTAGGCACTGTTTTGCTTAAAAGGAAGGTCCAAATACTTAATAATAATATTCCACAACTTTCATACAACTACATCTAGTCCCAAACTAGTAGAGCTTGTGCTCTGAGTTCTCACATATCATAAATAAATTACACCTAGACACAGAACGAATGATCATGCTAATTTTTTACATTTTTCCTGGTTGGGGATCGAACCCTTTACCTCCGGCATAGCAGTCAGGGCCCTTGAACATAAGATCAACAGGCCTGTCATTGACTGTCAATTAACTTATAAATATGATTATGCTGATTGCGACAATAAACTATTTATTTATCAATTTTTGTACACACAATAATACAGGAACAGAAGAAGGAAACAGAAGAATAGTACAAAGGTAGTGCTTATTCCTAACGAAATCTTTTCCAACATACCTGCGAAAGGAAAATAACCCATACTCTTTGGTGAGACTAAAAACCTGAAATTCAAAACAAAAATTACTCACGACAGCAAACTTCAGCATCAAAATCTTTCTCTTCGAACTTTAAGTCAGGACATTGCAGCCTGTTCAGCACACAGAAGGCGTTGAGTCGCGCTCTCAGCACCAGCCTGGCAAGACCAACGCCTAACACGAACGAGGGGGTGGTCCGACCCAAAATCATCAGTATGACGTATGGAACACCGAAGTACAGTGACTTCTGCCATAGGAGGTCCAGAATTGATATGAACATGGGTAAGATGACGCCTGGAATATACATCGTTTATTTTATTATTAAACAAGCTTTTAATTAAAATCATTTTTTCATTGCAAGCTTTTATAGCTCGGTATACCTATATAACTAATACTTGTCAATACGAATCATACGAGCCCAAACTAGACGACGTTGTTTCCTTTAACTACCAAGCTCCTATAGCCACCTTCCAGTTCCATCATCAGATCAGCTTCTTGTCATAATAATTTTGCATTGTCATCTGATTTAAACATGCATGCAAAATTACAGCTCAATTGGTAACCGGGAAGTGGATCAAATTTAATTTACAAGATTTGATTACATCGGGACAGGTGAAACTAAATAAAAGCTTGTAAAAACTAAATCGATCGGCTTCCAGTCTAATTATTTATTACTAGCTTTTGCCTACGACTTCGCCCGCGTACATAAAATATAGTCTATGTCACCCAGGAATAGAGCAGTTTTCTATCGGTGAAAAAATTATGTTATTTATAGATAAAACCCGTATGGGTTGTTAAGCATTTATATGCTTACCATTGCATAGTATAGTACCTATAGTATAATGACTAGGTTCATGATCCCGATTGAGAACCGAACCAGCAACGCTTATGGATTGCTGGTTCATCATCCTCATCATCCTCAGCCTTTTTAATGTTCTCACTGTTGGGAGTCAAGCCTCCTCTCTTGGAGAGGGAATGGGCCGTAATCCACCACGCGGGCCTTATGCGGGTTGGTGAATGTCACATGTCTTCGAATTTTTGGTTGTAGGACTAGCCAGTTTCCTCACGATGTTTTCCTTCACCGTTTTGAGAGCAGTGGTGATGAAATAAATTACACAAATAAATGCGCCTAGCTGGGTTCGAACCCACGACCTACAACTCGTATGTCGAGGCCATTACCACTCGGCCACTACTGCTCTGGATTGCTGGTTCAGTATGTCATAATTCAGTTATCTGGGATCGGGTCTCTTCACCCTACGGCGCCAGGTTGATCTGTCCTGGGTTGTCGGTTTTGGCAATTGGGCTTTCTTAAGGTCTCTTTTGATGTTTGACCACCAGGTCGATGGCGGGCGGCCTCTACCTCTCACCACAAGTCAAGTCAGGTATGGCCATGTCATCACGTCCCGTCATGACATGGCCATACCATCTAAGGCAATTTGATGGTATGGCCATGTCATGAGACGGGACAAAGAGAGGAGAGGAGTTCGTTACATCATAATTAGATAATTAAAATTCTAAGTAGTTCTATTTCCCCATTAACTTTAAACAATAACATTACTTACCAAAGAACATAGACACTATGTATACCCCGCCAACGGCACGATTTTCCTCTAAAATAAAACTCAGTAAATATAAATACGTGTGGAAGGCTAGTCCGAACGTGAACAGCAACCCGGCAGCCGCAACTGCAAGTAAAACATTAATCATCATCATCATATCAACCTAAAGACTTCCACTGTTGGACATAGGCCTCTTTTTTTTGGTAGGCAAAAATCATCCAATGACAACCCCCGCTGTTGGGCGGAGCGGGAGATAGTGTCAAACTCTTACTGACTAAAAAGCCACCCCGTTCCTTCTAGCCTTCATATCGGGGCTCGAGTTCCCCTTCAGATAACCCTGGCCCCAATAGGCTTCGACCCAGCCGGGCCCCTGCTGTTGCTGACAACTCCTTGAGGCGCGCGGGAACAGTGCACGCTGGCGACGTCTTGGGCTCGGTCCGGACAGTTACCGGACGGTCGGACAGGAAGTACATACATGACACATGACATACATGAGTCTTCTGTACCTATCTATTTTGTGGTTTTAGCCCTTTAACATGTCATGCAAAGGCCTCAGATGAGATAATGATCAAACGTAAGCCTATCAAAAACAATTAAAAAAAAATACTTACAACAAAATTGCCAGTAAATAAATGTGCTATCATAATCCAGTGAATAAGCGATAAAAGTAGTGGGTATCATTATTGTGATCACGAACACGACCATGTGGACCAGGAGTCTGGCACCCCAGTGCGTCTTGGGGCTGCATCCTGCCATGATGTGGTTGTCTCGTATTCCACATTTACGCTCCTCTATGCAAAGCGTTATTATTGGAGTTAGAGGGATGACTGACACTGAAAAATAAGTTTTTAATGAAAATCAATTTACGAAGACGAATCACACGAGCCCAAACTCGATGGAGTTGTGTCGTTTAACTACCGAGTTCCTATGGCCACGTTCCGGTTCCATCATCGGATCTGGACCGTGTATGGGGCGGTCCAATCGGTATGATCAAACATGTCGCAAAATACAGCCCAGTACCGCGAAGTGTTACTGGAATTTTACAATAATATTTTGACGTAATTCCCAATTTTTGTAATAAATTTGTACGAGTTAACTGTTTTCTCATATTAGTTTCATTTTCACGAGTAAAATGTCAAAAACGGGTAAAACATCGTCCTCTGTCACCGTTGACGCCATGGCTTCAACTAAACGTGTCGCTACCGATTGGACAACCAGTTTGATCGTGTGTGGTGTATATAGATTAACTACAGATTGGATCAAGCCTGTTGCTTCAAACTGATTGGACGACAGGTTGGATGGTGTATGGCCAGCATACGCTGGCTTGAGACGGCGCGGGAGACGAAAGTCTGGAAGGAATTGGCGAAGGCCTTTGTCCAGCAGTAGGACAATAAGGGCTAGACAAAAACAAAATTTTTAATGTTTTAACAATAAAATTCGACCACATTTGATTGTACGATGGATGGCAGCCAAGACCAAATATACTAAGCCAAAACTAGTCGTGCCGAAGCTAGTAGTTGTGCCGAAACCGAAATTTCTATTGAATACTAATTCACATATTCATGTCATGTGAAGAGGAGGGATTAAGCGCATATTACTAAGAAAGTTCTGAGTATATGTGTATCCATGGAGAGGGAGAGGAAGGCCGAAGAAAAGATAGATGGATTGTGTGAGGAGTGATATGAAAGAAAAGGGAGTTAGTGATAGTTTGACGGGTGACAGGACAGAATGGAAGAAAAAAACGTGTTGCGACGACCCCAAGTAATATGGGATAAGGGCAGGAAGAAGAAGACTAATTCACATATTCACATAATCGACAAAATGCCACAGGCGTAACTATAGCTTCAACGTGAAAAATGAGCTATGATCCAAGAGAAAATTATATTATTTATATTCATTACTGATGCGTCAATCAAATATTCCACTAATGGCTCCTACAAAAAATATCAATAGGTGCTTGTGGAATACCTCAGGTGCCATTTACTCATGGGAAGTTTAAGCGGGTGCCCAATGTGGAATAACCTACAGCTGAGATTATTTTGGACATTTTTCCATAACCCTGACTAAAGAATATAATACATTCACCCCTATTCCTTACCAAAACTAGTTTCATTATAAAATGCAGGAATAAACGGTCTAGGGAAGAAAAAATGATACGAAATTAGGGGTCTTAAAATAAACACATAAAAAAATAGAATAAGGGGGAGACGACGGTCCTTTGTGTTCTAAATGCGAATAAGAGGGGAAAGAAACTCATATTGTTAAAAATAAGTAGCCATAAATTGTGGAAACTTATTAACATAGAGAAAATATTTATAGAAAGATTTTATTTGTTAGGGGACAAAAAAATGAGACGATGATGTGGAATTCTTATTAATATTAATATGTATGGTAAACGCGACAAGGGGATTGTATGGTGTGTATTTAAGGTAAAATGCCTAGTAAAATTCGCTTTAGAGACCTAAGTGTACCCCGCACGAGGGCCACAAAAAACGATGGAAGCGGCCGCAAACAAAAAGGTGAAACGCGCTTTTTTGTGGCGGCACTACCGCACACTGGCCACAAAACACTGAGTACTGGTTTTAATTTTAACTCGATACCTCCACGCGTTCTCGAGATAAAGGGTCTTGACAGACAGGCAGACAAATAGACGCACGGACATCAAAGTGATCCTTTAAGTGTTCCGTTTTCCTTTTGAGGTACGTAACCCTAAAAAAATAAATAAAATAACTTACAGAAAGTTATCCAAGATGTCCACTTCAGGCATAAAAACTTGCTCTTGACTTCTCTAAGATTAGCCGCGAGAGGCCTGGGTAAAGTTTCAAACGTCGTGCGTATGGTATTGTTCAGTTCTGGCAGATGCATCGCCATGTAAACGTTACTGAACAAATTGACAGACTTGGAAGTAGCAGTAGGGTCTATAGAGTGGTAAATTTTAGTGTAATTGTCACCCATTTTAAATCCCAATATATTTTGGTTTGTATATCCTTTTGATAGGCGCTTTAATTCTGTGAAGGAAGATATTATCTGAATTTTCTTTTTTCATGAGAAAAGTAGATGGGAAAAAACCCAGACGCAAGAGTCCGATAAGTTATAATAATAATATAATATTCCACAATTTTCACACAACGCCGTCTAGTCCCAAGCTAAGTAGAGCTTGTGTTATGAGTACTAGACAGCTGATATACATACTTATATATTTCCAAATACATATTATAGATCAATTACATCCAAACACAGAACAAATTGTCATGCTCATCACATAAACAACTGATCTGGGTGAGAATCGATCCCACGACGTCCGGTATAGCAGTTAGGGTCACTAACCACTTAACCAACAGACCAGTCAACAGTCAAAGTTGGTCAGACCACATCCGTGCTACACTGGACACCACAGTCTGCGACGCCATCAACATGGTGAAAAAAGCTAGCTACCTAGTGTGTGCTTTTCCACAAGAAAGCTATTCGTCGAGGTCACGACCCTCAATATTGAGGATAAACACGCAAGGAGGATATTTTTTTTTCATTTGGGACATGACTGCACGTCTGGAGCAAATTTTTCGCTATTTCGAGGTTAAATCTCCCTAAAAAATAACTACAGTGTTTATGAACGGCCCCCGTTTAACAAATGTTGAGTTTTTGCTGCTATGCCAACCCCACACTAGGAATAACTCCTGTATCGTGAGTCCATTCACAAACATGTAAACTCACCTACACAAAGACACCCAGACCCACGACAATAACCTGCTGGCAATACATATATTTGTCCCGTACAGGAATCAAGAGAGCAGTGGTGGCCGAGTGTTAAAGGCTCCGACTTACGAGTTGTAGGTCACGGGTTCCGTTAATTCCCATCGACCACCCCTGAGCTTGCAACCGGGGTGGCGGTTGAATCTTTTTCATTCCCATCGGCCACCCCTTTTTATATTTATGGGGAAAATCATCCAATGATAACCACCGCTCTTAGGAGCGGGAGATAGTGTCAGATTCTTATTGACTAAAAACCCACCACGTTCCTTCTAGCCTTCATACCTGGGCTAAGCTGGAAAGTTTCAACCACCACCCCGGTGGCAAGCTTAGGGGTAGCCGAAGGGAATAAACGACGGGTTCTTACCCTGCCAGGCGCATTACTTTGTGTAATTTATTTCATTACCACTGCTCTCAAAACGGTGAAGGAAAACATCGTGAGGAAATCGGCATGTCCTAGAACCAAAAATCCGAAGACATTATGATTACGGCCCATTCGCTCCCCTAAAGAGGAGGCCTGAGTCCCAGCAGTGGGAACATTAAAAAGGCTGATGATGACAGGAATCGAACCCGTAACATGCAACAGAGCAGTTAATCGCTTAACATGTCACTCAGAAGGTCTTCTTGTACCACTACTTGAATTCGTTTAAAGTCTTACCAGAATCAATATCTGAAGAATACACAGGTTTAACATCCTGATATCTATCCACAATATTGAACAGTCCACTCCTTCTAAAAGGACCGACATTATACACCAGTCTGGTGTCTCCAGTTTTGTGCACTGAAGCTATCTGGTGGCTAAATAGTTTTTTATCCCTCAAAGCATAGTTTGAAGTCAAAGTTATTATTAGGAAGCAGATGATGGGGACAGCCATGCGCTGAAATAAAATAACAATTATATTAGTTAGTCTTTTAATGTCCCACTGTTGGGTTGAAGCCTCCCTCTCCCTTTTCCACACACGTATTTTTTTTTTTCGGTGGGCAAAAATCATTCAATGACAAACCCCGCTCTTGGGTGGAGCGGGAGGTACTGTCAGACTCTTACTGACTAAAACCCACCCCGTTCCTTCTAACCTTCATACCGGGGCTCGAGTTCCTATCGGATAACCCTGGCCACAGTAGGCTTCGACCCCTCCTGTTGCTGACAACTCCTTGAGGCGCGCGGGAACAGTGCGCGCCGTTGACGTCTTGGGCTCGGTCCGGACAGTTACCGGACGGTCGGACAGCGAGCTACCCATGGCTCGCCGTCCGCGAGCCTGTGTTCCACACACGTCTGTCTTCCGCTATTACGGGCCAGTCCCTCCGGTAGTTATCAAGCTCATCACCTTCGCCTTGGTCTCCCGTGATTTCGCTTGGAAGTGAAGAATTATGGCAGAATACAAATCCACAGTACTTATTTTGCCAGTGCTGCGGATTGTTCGTCACTTCGTGGATGAGTGACCATCTCGAATAAACGTGAATTTCTTTCATGTATTAAACAGAGTCATTTGTAAAACACTGGCAACCTCTCTGGACAATGGATATCATTAACAACAACTTTTGTTCTATTTTAATCATATTTTAGTTCATCAGATGTTCATACAAAAATAAAAATATTTAAATTAAACATTCTAAATATTTCGAA
Source organism: Mythimna lalbum (assembly GCA_949319445.1). NCBI lineage: Eukaryota > Metazoa > Arthropoda > Insecta > Lepidoptera > Noctuidae > Mythimna > Mythimna lalbum. The sequence continues at coordinate 18,627,711 of OX439360.1, forward strand.
GTCCATGCCAAGCAAGTGATAGTGCAATAGTGGAGAGGAGCGGGTATTGGGCGGCGGGGGTGCTTGATGCGCTTGCGTCGAATCATAAAGACATAGGTAGGTATAGCAAATACAGTGTTGAACGAAATCTTGAATATTTGTTTTTTTTTAAATTGATAAAAGTTGAATTTGAATATTTTTTGGAAAATGAAGATGGAGGTCTGATAATTGAGATCGCATTCAGTTAAAAAAAGGTAAAAATCGCGTACTATAGGTTTAAATTTTATATAATCTTACCAGAATAAAGAAAAATCCTTTCGTCTTCATTGTATAGAGAAACAAACGCTTGATCAGCAGAAACATTTGCCTAAAGACACGTTTCCAGCCTACGGCGTGAATCTTCCTAAAATCTGTGCAAAAAAAAAAAATATTACACAAAAGACCAGTTTGAAACGTCAGTCTTACTCGCAGATGATCGATGAGGCCGAAAGTAAAAAATAGATAGGTACAGAAGACAATCTCATGTATGAACTTCACTTTTTATACCTTTTCTTGGTGGACGCACACTAATGAGCGTTTGAGCCGGAACTGTTCGACGAGCGGGCCGAGGCGCTCCGAGATATTGTGTCCGTAAGCGTGTCTATGTGTGCGTTGTGAGAGCGCGCACAGTATGTTGATTGAAAGGTTCTGCCCCCTAGCCAAGTTACAACCGTTTCGCTTGCGTGGAATGCTTCGAGTTGACTTTGCTGCCAATCCTTTTGTTCTGACCATGTGACCGAGCGTTGACATGACGTAATTCACGTACATTTGTAGTTTTCTATTAGCGTTAACTATTGCAGATTAGCAACTTGACTAGGGGTACTGGAGTGGCGACCGCGTATAGGAAGACGCAGCGTTATTAAGCCTCCCACAAGATGAACCGATGACTTGGTGAAGATCACGATCACCAAAGGTTCGCTGCTCCATAAACTGTGGACCCCTGTTACTTCCCTTTAGAAGGTAAATTTTGTAAAATCTCTAAGAATTCGTCTACATTATAAAAGGAAGCCTTTCAAGTAGAATAGTTTCAGCTGTACTGCTTATGTCAGTCAGTCAGTTTCTCCTTTTATATACAAGGTGTAACGTTAAATGCGCAAAACCAGAAATTAGTTTGATCAGAATAACGAGCAGAATCAATTAAACCACTTTTTAATATAACATTTTTCAAAAAATCTTTATTAAAAACTTCGACCTGTCTATTTATAGTCAAGTCATCATGTGCGCAAACCTGCTGAAATAGGTAAACAAACACAAATAGTTGTAACCCAATCAAATTTTCTAGTAAAGAGTAATAAAAGTTCTTATTTCAATGCAGATATGAATTTTAAACAAACTAAAACTGCTCATAAAACCTTGAATTTTTTTATGTTTTTTTTTTCTCACATAGTTAGGTCAATTGAATTAAAAATCATTTGGGGTGTCCAAGGTTTTGCGCATTTAACGTCACACGTTGTATACAGACTATTAAAATACTACTTACTTGATCGGTGCCTTTTTACTTCATACTGCTCTACAGCCCCAGTCTCAATAAACCTCAAAAAAGAAACAGCCAAATAAAAAAAATAAAAAAATACAACATAATTACATAAGAACCTCTTCCTTTTTTTGAAGTCAGTTAAAGAGATTGTCCGAATAGCGTAATGTATCATCCTAACACCAAGCGATCATCGCGCGTATATGTGATCGTTACGTTCGTCTGTACGATAAAAACGATCGCTTCGTCGCGTCGCGCCGACAGAGGGTGCTTTCAGGGGATCTACTCGCTTTCTCCGAAAAACGAAGTTTCGATTGAAATTTCGCGTATATCCTACCACGGTTCCTTTCGTTCCCGAAATTTCGCACAAACAAAAATTGTTTGACGTACCGAATCTCTAAACCTACTCTAATTTGTAATGTTTCGAAAAAATATATAATTATGACAGCGGATTGTTTGCAATTTTAACGTCAAATGAATATCGTTCGTATACGAAAGTTTAGTTTCGGAGAAAGCGAGTAGACCCCCTGGTTTTCGGGTCAAAGGATTATTATTTATCATTCCTTTAAGATGAAGGTTACGAACTTGAGCAAGGTTATTTTTTTCGCTAAATGGCGCTAAAATATTTTTTTTTTATGACCTCGAATTTCGACTTCAATATTAAAATAAAAGCAAAATAAATTAAAGATACCACCTACAATTGAAAAAGCCGTTATCACTGGACCATTACTGGAGCTCAAAATGTACGGAACAGTCAATTTTACCGTAAAAGCACAATAAATAATCGGCAACCTTTTGTTACTGTCCTGGATGTACAGCAGGCCTAGTCAAGCTAAGATTGTTTCGTTTCAATCCTCTTTCTACAACTGGTAACGCCTCCGATTCCTTTGTTCTTACCACGTGACTTAACGTTGAGATGATATCATTCCCATACATTAGAAGTTTTCTACTAACGTAAAAATTTGTAGATTATCAACTAAACTTACATTTTATCTACCAACAAGTGAGATAGTGGTTACACGCGCGCTGTCAATAATAATAATAAAATAAAGTTTCTGACATCTTCAACACTGACATACATCTTTTTCATTTAAACCCCGCTTTACATATTTGGTCCCAGCCCGTGTGTAAGGTTTATTAATTCTCTCTTATACGGGAATAATTATAAAGAACCAAACATATTAATAATAATAATATTCACTGTTGATATAGCGGTCCCTCATGACGAGGACCTCGTGGAAGCTGAGAAAGACAAGCAGACAATGTATCTTGACTTAGCTCGCGAGGTTGTCGACATGTGGGAAGTGGATAGAGCAATAATTGTGCCGATAGTCGTAACGGCCAATGGCTTAATAGCTAAGAGCCTTGAACAACATCTAAGGAGGCTCTCGTTAGGCAGCTGGATCAAGAGCCTGATCCAAAACGCAGTACTCCTGGACAAGGCACGCAAGAGATACCTCTCTCAGGGGCCCTGACCACCGGCAGCTTGGACCCTGTTCCCGATGCCGGTGGGCTACTATTTTTTTATACTGTAAATTTTTTTTTTTAAGAAATATTTAAAAATGTAAATAATATGTACTGTATCAGTCAAAAGTCGACTGCCAATCTCACAAAACTATGGCATAACAAGAATAATTGTACTTACGACCTTCTTCTATAAGAACGTCTGACAAGACTTACCCACACATTGGCAACTAGTTGCCCGCTTAATTATGATTGTTATTAAAAATTTCAATAAGTTTCGTAAGCGTTACGGTGGCCAAAGTGGTTAGCATTGTGCCTCGCATGGCGAACGTTCGGGTTCGATTCTCACATCAAACATGCAAAATATTTTTTAAGTATTACATGTGAAATAAGAATGTTGAGTTGCTAACAAATATGTTAAATATTCCACAACTAAACGAAGATTCTTTCGTTTTACAATTATTTTCAATCTTAGTGTCGTTATTAAAATATGAGGGTAGATTTCAAACAGTGATATGTTTACTTTAATTCAAATGTACCCCCATATTTTAACTAGTTTACTAGTTCACATAAACCGTAAAAATCACGACTCATATAGTCAGGAGACTGACTATACGAGTCGTGATTCCTTTCTCTGGAGTCCTGACCGCCGGTAGCATCTCAATACCGGTGGGATACTGATTTTTATATTTTTTAATGTTTAAATTATAATTTAAAAAAAAAAACTTACTTCGAAAAAACTTCCTCCATAAACATAGCAACATCCATAAGAACAATACCGAAATGCATTTTCTGATCTTCCAAAGCCTCAAACAGTTGGGGAAACCGTGGGAACTCCTTAGTTGGCAACAGGAAGTCTATGCGCCTCATCTCATGGATCCTACACTCTAGGTCTGGTATTATTGTGTTTACCATCTCTTTTAGTTCGAACAAACGAGAGCCATCTTTGATGGTTATTGCTAGAGTGAAGCTAGTGCCTGTTAGGACAAAATTGAAGCAAAATAGTGGAAAATAAAGACATAGAAACAAACTTTTGAGCTTGTTCAAAATTAATAAAGAAAGTATACAACGTGTAACGTTAAATGCGCAAAACTTGAAATTAGTTTGATCAGAATAACGAGCAGAATCAATTAAACCACTTTTTAAGGTTACATATTTCAAAAATATCTTCATTAAAAACGTCGACCTGTCTATTTATGAATAGGTATCAAGCCATCACGTGCGCAAACCCAAATAGGTAAACAAACAAATAGTTGTAGTCCAATAAAATTTTCTCATACACGGAATAATAAAAGTTTTTTTTTTAATTCAGTTATGAATTTTAAACAAACTATAATTGCACATAAATCCTTTAATTATTTTTTTTATGTTTTTTTTTTCTAACATAATTAGGTCAATTGAATTAAAAATCATTTGGGGTGTCTGAGGTTTTGCCCATTTAACGTTACACGTTGTAGATACTTACCAATAATATTTTTGAGAAAAGTAGGACTCCCGTGACATTTGAGCACGCCTTTATCTAGAATAGCTATCCTATCACCTAGCACGTTCGCTTCTTCTAGGCACGTTGTCGTCATTAGAATAGTCTTTTTACCACGCAAGACCTGGAATATTCCAAATATTAATTAAAAGCCCGTCAATTAATAATAATAATATTCCACAAATTTCACACAACGCCATTTAGTCCCAAACTAAGCAAAACTTGTGGTAAGAGTACTGGATACACATAGGATACTTTTTATCCTGGGATTATGTACGCGGGTGAAGCCGCGGGCAAAAGCTAGTTGTAAAGACACAGAACAAAATGATCGTGCTCATCACATAAACATTTATCCTGGATGGAAACCGAACCCAGGACATCCGGCATAACAGTAATGGCCACTAACCAGCTTACATGCCTGTCAATGACCAAATGGTGGTTAAAAATAACACGTTTACACGCTAATCTTCAAATTCAACTAAGGCCTATGGTTACCTGACTATTGACAATTTTTTACCATTGTATGGATTATAAAAGTTTTGAATGCTTGATCCGTTTCAGTGTGTCTTCAAAAAGCAGGCTATGAAAAGCTGGCCTCATCTAGTTTAGCTTTTGCCCGTGACTTTGTCCGTGTGTACATATGTCAGTTATTACGGACACAAAGCAAAAGCCATATAAAAATAACCTATCCCTACATTCCTTGGGCTTCAGCTTATTCCGTTCCTTTCTTTAAAAATTGGTTCGTTAGTTCAACCATGAAAGCGTCACAGATAGACAGAGTTACTATCATTCTAATGTTCATCATCATCATCATCATTTCAGCCGAAAGACGTCCACTGTTGGGCATAAGGCCTCACCTATATTTCTAATGTTAAGTATAGATATTGGTTACTAAAAGTTCATACCATAAGTACGTCCCAGAGCTGGTGCCTCATCTCGAGATCCATGGCGGTGGTCGGCTCGTCCAATACCAAGACGTCAGCATCTGCCGCCAACACGCAAGCCACCTTTAACCAAACCACCATATTGTCATATATTCTTTATTGTACACAACTTTTACAAAAAATAAAAAAAAACAGGACAGCTGATGTACACAAGAAGGTTAGAGAATTTGCAACCAAATTAAGCACCTCTTCAGATAATGACGTCTTTGCAGCTAGTTCGAATCCCTCGCTGCACCCAACACCCAAACTCCCTCACTATACTCGGGAGTTCACTTTGAAATCCTTGATTAAGCTTGGCATTTAATATCGTGCTAGTGACATAAGATACAGTGTTGGAAGGCTTCTTACAATGTGGACCGATGACCTGGTAAAGGTTACGGAAATTCGATGGATGCGAGACGCACAGGACCGTTAATTGTGACGAAACTTAGGGAGGTTTATGTCCAACAGTGGACGTCTATCAGCTGAAATGACGATACCATCAACACTATGCTACACTACAGGGCTATTCAGAAATGCTTGACAGGCCACATGTGCCCTGCGGGCCTCAGGTTGAATATAGCTGCACTATACATTACTCTTACATTTCAAGTTGAGGTAATCCGATTAGACCTAGACCCTAGACTAGCCCCTAGACTTATGGCATACCTGCAAGCACTTCATATTTCCTGGGGACAGCTGTGAGCCATAAAGATCAGCTACTTTAGATAGTTTGAGGCTCGTCAGCAGTTGTTGCACATTGAACCCCTCCTTTCCTTGTAACTGTATTAACAATATAATTATTAGACTGTTCCTTATAAAGTATAAACTGCATCAAATCTCAATCGATTTCAATATAAGTAGTTAAGTAATATTTTCAAACATCTGGCGAATCTCCGTCTCTCTCGTAACCAAATCAATATTAGCATAATCAGCTTTTTAATGTTCCCACTGCTGGGACTTAGGCCTCTTCTCTAGAAGAAGGAATGGGCTGTAATCCACCACGCGGGCCCAATGCGGGTTGGTGAATGTCACATATATTCAAATTATTGGTTCTAGGACATGCCGGTTTCCTCACGATGTTTTTCTTTAGCACTTTGAGAGCAGTGGTGATAGAATAAATTACACAAAGCAATGCGCCTGGCTGGGTTTGAACCCGCGACCTACAACTCACAAGGCCGTAGGTCAAGGTCAAAGGAACGTACCTTTTGATAGAACATGATGTTCTCCTTAACAGTAAGATATCTGAAGCAGAGGTTTTGCTGCATGCACATCCCCACGTTGTGGCGAATCTCCTTCTCTTTGTTAGCCACGTCCAGGCCTTCTACGAAGACGGTACCCTCAGTGGCCGTGAACATTCCTGAAACATAGACATGTTGGAGCCACCTTCTAGTCTAACCAGATGCGGCTGAGAACCAGCCATTTACATGGACTACATATTGACAGACGTAACGTCGTCTGGACGTCTTTCGACTGAAATGATGATGATGATGCTGGTGATGATAATGATGACGGCCTATCTAATCTTCACTACCCAGTAAGTGAGTACCATCGCGGTCATTTCTGCCTGATCACTTAAAAAAAAATCCCTTGAATCCTGCGGCGAGATGCCAAACCAAACCCTTTGAAGTTTTCGTTTCGAATGCAAGCAAAAATGAACTTAGCGGTGGTCAGGCGGAAGTGTCTTCGATGATGCATGACTAGAATCACTAGAAAATTGCATTCTTAACAAAATTATACAAAATTCAGACCTGCTACAATAAGCATAAGGGTGGTTTTTCCAGCACCATTACCTCCCAGAAGCATGGTAACTTCGCCCTTATAGCAGTCAAAGGTGACCGAGTCCAGAGCTATCACTTGAGAAGTTCTATTTCCATGTATTTTAAATACCTGGGAAAATGAAATAACTACTTTTCTTATTCTTGAATTCATCTTTGGTTATCATAATCCGGTCAATTTAGACAACCAAGGGTACAAAAATTCGCACCCAGCTGAAAATAGGTTAGTTTCCAGGGTTAAAATAACTACATTTTATTTAGTCAGTATATAAAAAAATTTTGGACACCTATTTTTTCTTTTTTCGATTAAACAAAAAATAACCAAGATATAGCCCATTAAAGTTATGTGTGACGTCACCCCGTGCGAAAAAATGCAGCACGGCGTGACGTTACACGTAACTTTAATGGGCTATATCTTTGTCATTTTTGGTTTAATTCATGAATCCCCAAGCGACCACCGGTGGCCGCGCATCTATTGTCTTACTATTGTGTTTCTAATTGACGGTATCTGAAGGGTTAATTTACAAATAAAAAATACGTGTCCTTTATTTTTGAATAATCTAAAATACCGACTAATAAATTTTTACGGCAACAGCCTATTGGTAGGATTGTTCAAAACACCATCATAAATAAAATTTGAAAACTAACTAACTTTTTTTCTCTAATTTTGTGATCTTTGACCCCGAGTAAATTTTTTTTTCAGGTGTCGGATCGGTAAGGAATTTTTATATTTCATTTATAACGGTATTTCGAACAATAAAATTTTTAGCTGGGTCCGAACTATTGTAACTTCACTTCTATTTTTTGTCTAATTTGACCAGAATAATCAATATAAATTTCATCGGGTTATTGCAATCACCGTGGCGTGAGAGTGAGGAATTAACAATCGTACAACCCGAAGTAGAGTATCCACCCTTACGTTGGTTGGGCACGCCACAATTATGGCGGTAAGTCCCCTCTTTGAGGCGTGGCTGGAAAGACCTCACGGCGTCCTTACCTTCCGCATGACGCAGGTCCTCACCGGACATGGCAAGTTCGGGAGGTTCCTGCATCGGATTCGAGCGGAAGAGACGCCCGGGTGCCGCCACTGTGTGGAACGCCCGGAGGACACGGTGGAGCACACAGTAGAGGTGTGCCCTGCTTGGGCGGAGCAACGCCGTGCCCTCGTGGGGGCGATCGGCGGCGGAGACCTCTCGCGCCGGGCCTTGGTTCAGGCCATGGTCCGGAGCGAGGAGGAGTGGCAGGCGGTCGCCTCCTTCTGCGAAGCAGTAATGCTAGCAAAGGAGGAGGCAGACCGCATCAGGCAACGGCGCCCCCGCCGCCGCCGCCGGGATTCCGATCCCGATTTCCAGCCACCGTAGACGCGGGCTCGCGGACGGCGAGCCATGGGTAGCTCGCTGTCCGATCGTCCGGTAACTGTCCGGACCGAGCCAAGGCGTCGACGGCGCGCACTGTTCCCGCGCGCCTCAAGGAGTTGTCAGCAACAGGAGGGGCCCATCTGGGTCGAAGCCTACCGGGGTCGGGGTTATCCGAAAGGAAACTAGAGCCCCGGTATGAAGGCTAGAAGGAACGGCGCGGGGTTTTTAGTCAGTAAGACTCTGACACTGTCTCCCGCTCCACCCAAGAGCGGGTTTCGTCAATGATGATTTTCCCCGTCGACAAAAAAAAAAAAAAAAAAAAAAAAAAAAAAAAAAAAAAAAAAAACCCTTACGTTGGTGAAACCTCTACGGTCCGGACTAAGCGTTTTGCCTCGTCATTTATACCGCGTACGTCAAAGGACTGGCACAATTTGTCTGCTGCAGTCTTCCCGTCAAATTATAATTTGGATGTCTTCAAGGCTAGAGTGAATAGGCTCTTAATGAACTAGTGCGATTCACAATCAACGATTGCATCACTGGTTAGGTACCATCAGGTGGGAATCGCGGTCAAGCACTGGTTTATAACATAAAAAAAAAAAAAAACGTTATACTAAATCGCGAAATTGCGAATTGACCATTATTCTAACTGGACATTACTTTTTACTCACCATAAGTTTTCAGGCCAGATACTGAAAATTTAAGACATTAAATTATTATCAAAGAAATGTAGGAAAACAGTGAATGCCATTGGCAGCGGCTCCTGGGAAATTTGTTGACACGTTTAAAATAACAGGCAAAAAAAAATGCTACCCGATTAGGCATAGCGCGTACTGGTGACTTTTGTCATGGCGACAATAATTTTTCTACCCATTTTTTGTATCGGTCACGTCTTTAAGTGCGCGCACTATATGTTGGGTTCATAAGTACGATGACTTTTTTGGCAAAACTCAAGGTGATAAAGTCACAAGTGCGCGCTATTGCTTCGGGTAGGTACAAACATTTATCTATACTTATAATAAATCTGTAGAGAGGTCAATTCTGTACATGAAATATATTTCCAAAATAACTATCAGGGGGTGATTAGTGATCGATACTGATGCTAAAAATGCAAACAGTCAAATTTTTGTCTGTCTGTCTGTCTGTCTGTCTGTCTGTCTGTATGTTCTTTATAGAAACAAAAACTACGCGATGGATTTTAACGAAACTTGGTACAATCATTCTTCATACTCCTGGGCAGGTTATAGTATACTTTTCATCACGCTACGATCAATAGGAGCAGAGCAGTGAAGGGAAATGTTGGGGAAACGGGAGAAATTACTCAATTTTTTAAGCTTCCGTCGCGTTTGCAGCCTTAATGGTTAAAGCTACACAGAAATCATGTATTACGGAAATATTCTCCTTAAAATTATATAAAAAAATATCCCACGACAGCATATGTCTATCTTTTATGGTTGACTCACAATAACTCGTGTAACTCCCGATAGCTTAGCAGTTCGGAGCTTTCTGTTTATTTTTGTCAACTCTTACGTTTATAACCCTCTCACTCATCCCTAATTTAAAAAAGTTAACATTATTATCTATTCAATAAAAAAAGAATCATAGAAATCGGTAAAGAAACACCAAAGTTATACATGAAATACGCTAATAAGCCATCGCGCGTGATTACTGAATCCAGTCCCCCGGTTCTTAGAATTCGATATCAGACTTTTCAGATCTTTGATTTTGGCGACCCCATTGTCACTGGCATAAGCAACAGGATCCGCGTACGAAGTCGCTGGCAGAAGCTAGTAAAAAATAAAATCTAAATTTCGAACAAGAGAAATCAATGCTAGTTATAAAACTAAACATTACATTGTAAAACAAAAAATAAAAGGAACTAAAAATTGTGCTAATTTTTTTTTACCTGTAATGAAGGTAAAAATACATTTTATAAAATAATAAAAGTGCTTACAACCTATTTAGATAGTTCAACAAAACCAACCTTAGAAACGTTTAAAACTTGAACAGCTATTTCAGCTTTTTTGGGTTTCTTTTCAAAGTGTATTTTATCTCTTTTTATTAGAAAAGACGGTAGTTGTATTATTCTGCGCTTAGGTTTGCCAACCCAATACTTTTTCTAAAATACAAAATTATCATTATTAATAATGCAAAACACTCGCTAACGCTGGATCAATAATTCTGCTTCCGATCATGACAATTGCAAAAAAAATCTTGTAAGGTGGGTTGGGGTAAGATCGGCATTGGTTTAAGAACGCTTTTTTTTAATGCCAGCCTGCTGCATTGTGTTGTTTTGTGTGTGTTTTTTTTATTGCGTGCCGCGTCATTATGTTCCAACATAATGAAGCGGCACGCAATACGACTATCATTAAAAATAAAGCTAAATAAGTAGTATAATCTATATTTATACTTTCTTACCCCAATGCCGATCTTACCCAAACGTACTTTATAAGTACGGCAATTTACCCTCCCACCCGATAGCAGAAATTATTTTTAATATTATCTTGTTATAAACCTTTGCTGGGCTGAACTGTAACTATACACGGTGTTGGAATTTTTGTGAGCCTTTTTTTTAAACTGTACTTTTTTGTAACTCAAATTGAAACTGTATATCCTTATTCTAACCAACCCGATGTTAGCTTTAGTAAAAAAAAAAACTAATTAATCAGATGACAGCAATGTGGAGGAATACTTCGACGCCTGAGTGTACTTTATGTTTTTGTATTTTGTTTTGTACGTTATGTATTTAGTTAGATTTTAGCATAAATAGTTTAGTTAATATTTCAGTTTTTTATGTTAGTACAGATATAAATTTTATCTGGAATTAATATCTAAATAATAATTATTTAATAAAATATAAATAATTAATAAGTCATTGGGTAGATATAATCGTTAAGCAAATTCATTATTTTTTTTTCACTAAAAATGTTAGAATAACAATTTTATACAGTTTAAATTAAGAAACGTAAAGATATAAAAAAAAAAATAGGAAAAATCCGAAGAAAACTTCCCCTACTGACGTGTCCAGATTTCCAGAATCATGTACTGGTTCCATGATATTCGTTTGTGAGCGATTGCAAAGACACCCTGTATGAATCTCCAATGCGATTCGAACAAAACCCACGTGCTACAACGCAATCTTCGGGGTTATGATAAGTTCCAAACGCGCCACTAGATGTCGCTGTGCTGATGACGCGTTTTTCTGAATCGCGGTGTTAAGATTCTCCGCGAGCGAACGACCCTCCGCGCTTGCCGAGCAACAGACAAGACCTTACTTCATAGGATCATTTCTATAGTAAGCTCTTCGCGAGACTTTCACACTATGTGAGTCCTCACAAGTCACGTTGATGAGATGTGGCGCGGTGCCCTGAGCGTGAGGCGGGCGGTGGTAGACCTACCATCAGCCCTCGATGATCGTTCACCCCCTTCGCAAGAGGGGGGCGTGGGGTGCTGTCGCTGTCTGAGTGGCTTTTTAAACTTTATTATAATGAATGAAAGAACTATATTAATTATTATTCTTAAAAATCGATGCTTTGATAGAGGCCAGTATGGTTTTTCACTTTGATTCCATATAATTTATGGTATTAAAGTGAAAAACCAAAGTTATTCACCCCAGTTTTATACCGTTCAGGCTCGAGAATGTCCCTTTCCCGATATATTATTGAATGTGAACAGATTTCTTTTTTTTAACTTTAATATCAAAATCGTATCAAATCCTTAAATTAGGCTGAGAGAAACTGAACCTTTTCGTCTAAGAAAAAAGTCAAAATTACCTTGAAAAAGAAATTCCATCTCTTCGGTACACCGTAAAAGCCTGGTCTAGTAAGGTCTAAGTACCACGAAATAGATAATGTCACCAATAGCTGAATGCAAAAGAAACTCCACACTATTGCCACGGAATAGACTTCCGAATGAGATATGTAAATATTCTTGAACTGGGTGCCTACACCTAAAATAAAAGAAAACATTTATTTTATTGGTGTTTTTGTCATTATCATCCCAGATGCCATCGTAGGCACGGGCTTGCGAACGGCGAGCAGTGGGTAGCTCGCTGTCCGACCGTCCGGTAACTGTCCGGACCGAGCCCAAGTCGTCGACGTCGCGAACTGTTCCCGCGCCTCGAGGAGCTATCAGCAGGGACAATATACAAAAACAAACTTTGAAAGAAAATCATTTTTTCATAGCAAGCTTTTATAGCTCGGTATACCTGTATAATTAATACTCGTCAAGACAAATCATACGAGCCTAAACTCGATGGAGTTGTGCCGTTTAACTACGAAGTTCCTATAGCCACCTTCCGTTTCCATTATCAAATCTGCTCCATTTCATAATAATTTTGCATTGTCATTGATCTGATTTACATGAGCATGCAAAATTTCAGTTCAATCGGTAACCGGAAAGTGGATCAAACTTAATTTGCAAGATTTGATTACAAACAAACATCGGGACAGGTAAAAATAAATAAAAACTTGTAATAAGCACAGGCTAATACCCAATTGTTTGTTTTCGTACCAAAAATCAGAAAGTTGGACACTAATCAGGGTAACAATCCCATCAATTCTAGTGCAGAAAAAAAGGTTGTACATACCGAGCCTCTCCAAATAAATGACTTCGTCCCAAAACAAATAAATAGGCGCATGCGGCAGTATACAGCATAACAAATAAGTGTACTCTTTGTAAGAATGCCACAAGAAGTCTAGAATAAATGTGGACAGGTACAGGACCAGACCTAGACAGACGGCGTGTTGAGCTGGAGCAAAAAAAAAACAATTAATATACAATTTTTTTGAAGGCACGTTGGTGCAGTGGTTGGGCGATTGGCTGCTGCACGGGGTGGCACAGGTTCGACTCCACATTATATTATTTAATATACAAGATTTGTCATAAAATACGTTTTATCCAATTAAGACACCGGTGAAGATCGTTCTTCATTGTATCCTCTACTAATAGATGTAGCTTTCTTAAGGTGAAAGAATTTTTTAGGTCCAGTACTTTAAGAATGTTTTTCATTAGAAACAAAAGTACAAATCTTTCCTCTTTATAAAAACATGTGGTATACTATAGATATAGGTCCAGACCAGCAATACAATACAGCAGACAGCAATGCCTAAAGGCATTAAGTCTGCCTTTGTACTCTTTTGTGCATAAAGAATAAATATATAATAATATAATATAATCTATACTTATAATAAATCTGTAGAGAGGTCAATTCTTTACATGAAATATATTTCCAAAATAACTATCAGGGGGTGATTAGTGATCGATACTGATGCTAAAAATGCAAACAGTAAAATTTTTGTCTGTCTGTCTGTCTGTCTGTCTGTTCTTTATAGAAACAAAAACTACGCGATGGATTTTAACGAAACTTAGTACAATCATTCTTCATACTTCTGGGCAGGTTATAGTATACTTTTCATCACACTACGATCAATAGGAGCAGAGTAGTGAAGGGAAATGTTGGGGAAACGGGAGAAATTACTCCATTTTTTAAGCTTCCGTCGCGTTTGCAGCCTTAATGGTTAAAGCTACACAGAAATCATGTAAAACGGAAATGTTCCCCTTAAAGTTATATAAAAAATATCCCACGACAGCATGTGTCTATCTTTTATGGTTAAATCACAATAACACGTGTAACTCCCGATAGCTTAGCAGTTCGGAGCTTTCTGTTTATTTTTGTCTACTCTTACGTTTATAACGCTCTTACCCATCCCTAATTAAAAAGAAGTTAACATTATTATCTATTCAATAAAAAAAGAATCATAGAAATCGGTATAGAAACACCAAAGTTATACATGAAATACGCTAATAAGCCATCGCGCGTGAATCATGCTATAAGGATTATTTTTGTGTAACGGTCGCCGCGCTCGAAGCGGCTCGCGGCGGCAATATTTGGCTGTTGATGCGAATAGACGTTCAGAGTGTTCGACCTTATTGACAGACAATAATTGATTTGAACAAACCGTGAGTTTTACCTACCTAGGTATCAAATAGGTTATTTCATTCTATTAGACGTAGCTTAGGTACCTACTTATACTTATAATAAATCTGTAGAAGTGAAAATTCTGTACATTGAAAATATAAAAAAAATATTAACGGCAGGGGGTGTTACTAGACCGACACCGAACCCAAAACAGACAGACAGACAAAAAATAGATTAAATTTTTTTTTGTCTGTCTGTCTGTTTGTTCAGGCATCACGCAAAAACTACTGGTCCGATTACGATAAAACTTGGTATAATTATTCTTTAATATCCTGGGCACCACACTGGGTACTTTTTATCCCGGAAAAGTATATACAATAAAAACAAACTTAATTTTGCGGTTCGATCCCTAGACCCGATTACTGTACCAACTACAAATAATAAGTTGGTCGTAGGTTACGTCACCCGCTGCGGAGTTCACTAAGGGGCGCTGCACAGGGCTAAGATACTATAATATTTGGGTAAATAATATGTAGTTTCCGTTTTCTAAACGTTTCGTAAATGGCGTTGGCGTCGAGTTAGATCACGCTATGGAAACACTTTTTGGGAATAAAGAAAGGAGCGCGTTTTCCTATAACCCATTTATTAATTACATCGAACACGGAGACATTGGCACCACGTCTAAGGTGTGTGCACACTGTCACGCGTGTAAGTGGAAAGAAGAGATCTGGAACGTCTCGAATCGTCTCGCGCATCACGTTATTTTCCAGTCCCCGGGCTCTTAGAATTCGACATCAGACGTTTCAGATCTTTGATTTTGACAACCCCGTTGTCGCTGGAATAAGCAACAGGATACGCGTACGAAGTCGCTGGCAGAAGCTAGTAATATAATATAATATAAGATAATATATATTCCACAATTATCACACAACGCCGTCTAGTCCCAAGCTAAGTAAAGCTCGTGTTATGGGTACTAGACAACTGATAAACATACTTAAATATTTCTAAATACATACATATTATAGATAAATTACCCCCAGACACAGAACAAATGAACTTGCTCATCACATAAACATTTGTCCTGGGTGGGAATCGAACCCACGACCTCCAGCTTAGCAGTCAGGGCCACTACCCACTAGACCAACAGGCCAGTCAAAAAAATAAAAAAAAAAAACCTACAATACAATAAATAAAATACCTACATAATTATAAATTACCATTCAATGTGGCAATGCTGCCAGTGTTCTGGGCAGTTCTCTCATTGACAACGACATGGATTATTTTTTTCATACCTAATGATTTCTTTATATACGATACGCGTCTACACATACTATTTTTACATTTGTATATGGTGGGGTATCCACCAATGATGGAACAAAACAACTTAATAATGGTAGGTTATGTTTATTAGTTTAATTGCTTGTACGTAAATTATAATAAGTTAAGATTTTTTTTTAAATATAAACAATGTAAAAAACAAAAATAAACATTACAAAAAATTAGATTTAAAAATATTAGGTGGAAAAAAGAATCTCTCCGGCGGGGAATCGAACCCCGGTCTCCCGCGTGACAGGCGGGGATACTTACCACTATACTACCGAAGATGTGATAATCATTGTCGAAAAAGCATATCTCTATCAACTCATAAGGCGTACTTACTGTCCTGTATATTGTACATTAGCTTTCCGCCCGCGGCTTCGCCCGCGTGGACTACAGTTTCTATCGCGCGGGCAGAGACCCGTGCTCAGCAGTGGAATTATAGGTAGCCTATGTGTTATTCCAGTGTCTCTTCTACCTACTTACCAAATTTGATCTAAATCCGTTCAGTAGTTTTTGAGTGAAAGCGTAACAGACAGACAGACTTTCGCATTTATAATATTAGTAGGGATTTAAAGCCACGTTCCTCTGTAACGGTTAATTTATCGTAGGACGACTATCGCCTCTAGCTGTTCCCGTTATAACATAAACTGTTTGTCGTGCCCAACACAGAGAGTCGCAATAAATACACATGATTTACGTCACGGCATAGTTTAAATTTTTTTTATCGATTACGATAAAATGATATGTCGTACTAGCCAATCCCAATATTCACAATCTGTTGACACCGAAAGAAAGTCGTAGATGACATTTAATATAACTACACAACGACACGATTATCTGTCGTCACGACAAATTGGGAATGCGGCCTGAACCTTCCTCATGAATCCATGTCTATTAAAAATAACCGTATGCAAAAACCTGTTTAGTTTTTGAATTTATCGCGTTCATACAGATGGTGGAGGACTTTGTTTTATAATATGTACATAGGTATACTTACAGTCTTGCGACAGACCAGTAGTGATGAAAGCAAAACACATGGTGTTCACAAAATGCCATATTAACGTAAATGCTATGATGAAACAATCGCTCTCCGGCAGCAGTGGTTGCCATGTGATCTGAAAACAAGTACAGTGAACTTTTAAGTAGGGAAGATAGTGTTCCTGAAAGGTTAGACAGAGACAGACACAAAAGATGTATGGTACAGTCAACAGTGGAGATAAGCAACCAGTGGTAATGAGAGGAGTGAAAACCCATATACAAAGTGTAAGGAACAGCCCTCCACAAACTTTAAGGGCTTGCTCAGTAGACGAAACTGAACAACCTTCCACAAAAACTTTTTTCGGGAAAAGAAAAATAATTCGGCCTCGCCATACAAATTGTCCAATCAAGTTTATAATTTTGTACGGCGAGACCGATTTTTTTTTGCGTTTCCTGAAACTCATTAATTATAGCTAGTCCGTATTATCCCACGGCTGGGCAAAGGCCTAAGTACTTTCATTCTTTCAAAGATCGCGGTTCCTTGCTTTCTTTTTCCAATTCGTAAGGAAGAGATCCAGTCATCTCGTCATCTTCTTCGTGGTCTGCCGCGACGCCGTGTCGCAGTCTGGGCACCAATCCAGTGCTTTACGGGAGCACGGCACGTTCGACATGCGGCAGACAAGCCCTGCTCAGTCCATTTAAGTTGGGTAGCAGTTTGAGCCACATCAACGATTTTTGGAGCGCACTGTAGTGTTTCGAACGTGGTCTGTTTTTACACCTTTTTTTTTGTTTTCGGGGGGAAACCTTCAAAAAGCTTCTGGTCTTTTGGGGGGAAAGACCAGGGTGTGTGGGATTCTTACCTCACTAAAATCACCCCGGTGATCACCATCAGTACATGGAAAAGAGCTCCGTGTCCTCTTAAAAGACCACCCCGGAACCCTCTCTGTACAACGCCTGTTAGGGCACATCCCTGTGGAGTCTGCGAGGAGTCACCCCTGAGCCTCGTTGTGCACGGCAGCACGTGATCACTATGCCACCGTCTTTTCTGAAGTCACTTGGTGGGCGGACAGAGTCCCCACTCTGAAAGCCCGTGACCTCGGAGTCCCGCCTACCTGAAATGTTGTAAGCGGGGTTGCAGCGTTTTAGACGTCAGGCGTCACGGCGGTTGCCCCTCAGACGCCTCCATCTACGAGTGCGATCGGCCCTCTCACAATCCCGCTCAGCGGTCTCCTTCTGGACCATCACAGTTTCACAGAAAGACGCCATTTCTCTCCAATTTTCTGTCTCCTTCAGCATAGCCCTCACTACTGCTAGCAGAGACAAATCCCGTCCGATCTTAGCAACTAAAACCTGTCGCTCAGAAGCCCACGCGGGGTATTCTTCAAGCGTGTGCTGAGCTGAATCTAGGTCACTTTCGCAATGGTAGCAATTTGCTGTGGCCTCTCGCCCAATCCTATTCAGGTACTCACCGAAGCAACCGTGCCCGGTCAGTACCTGAGTTAGCCTATAGGAGATGCGCTCTCCTCTTTTTAGCCAGGCTTCGAAGTGCGGCAGAACGGCTTCGACAACGCGCTTACGCGAGAATTGCGGCTGCTGTAGCCGCTCGCGCCACTTCTCAAGCGCGTGTCGCCGTTCCTGCCGCCTCAACCTTACTAGTACGACTCCTGGCACGCTATTACCATTTTGGCGTATGTCGCGAATCCGGTTATAGACCCTCGCGTCCATATCTGCCAGGATGTCTAATGGTGGAAAGCGTGCCAAGAGAGTTGCCGCCTCAAAAGATACCGTTCGGTATCCGCGTACTATGCGAATGGCCATTCTCCGCTGCAGACTATTGATTTTAGCCCTGCAGCGACGGACACCTGATAGTCTATTTGACCACACAGGTGCCCCATAAAGGACCATCGACCGCACGACACCCGCGTAGAGGCGACGAACTTCTTCCCGAGGTCCTCCTAGATTGGGCAGCAATCCGTGCAGAGCACCCACTGCCCTTCCAACGCGAGGGACCAGGCGTTCAAAATGCTCTTCGAAGCCCCACCGGCTGTCCAAAGTTAAGCCAAGGTACTTAATGTACTGACTCACCTGGACTTGCGCATCTCCTACGGTTACGGATGAGCTGGGTGGTTCTCTACTTCTCGGTAATCTATGAAACCATAGCGCCTCAGTTTTATGAGGTGCTATTTCTAGACCCAGCTCACGAATTGAAGCCACAACTCTTGCCACCCCGAGCTCGCAAAGCCTGATAGTCTCATCAAAGGTGGCCCCGCTGGCCATCACCAGAGTATCGTCTGCATAGCAGACAATATTAACCCCAGCGGGGCTGTTTTTACACCTACTAGGTACTACCGCGCTCCATAAGACGCAGGCAAACCTTGAGTTTGGACTTTTGGATGAATGGACCTCATTAATTTTATATCTTATTAGCTTTTGCCCGCGACTTCGTCCGGCCGCATACATAAAATATAGCCTATGTCATTCAGGAATAAAGCAGCTTTCTATCGGTGAAAAAAAATATGCAATCGGACCAGTACTTCCAGAGAGTACCTCCTACAAACAAAAAAACAAACTTAACCTCTTTATTATATTAGTGTAGAAGATAGATTATACTCTGTTAAAAATAACATTAGAAAATGAAAACCTTTAACTACCGTCCGTTCAACGGATTTTGAGTTTTATTATTTACTAGCTGCTCCCAGCGGCTTCGCCCGCGTGATAGCAGAAATTTATCCCAAGGAAACATACTTTCGGGATAAAAAGTATCCTATGTCTTATTTCAGGACATGGTCTATCCGTGTACCAAGTTTCATCAACATCGGTTTTGCCATTTAGGCGTGAAGACGTAACAAACAAAGAAACAAACTCACTCTCGCTTTTATAATATTAGTAAGGATTAGTGGCATGACAAATGGCGACAGAAGTAAATATTTCGTATTGTAACCACTTTTTTGCTTGTAATACTATCCTTATGCCTACAAAATAGAAGTTAAAACCGGTTGAAAAGGCAGTAAAAATTTCTATTCGTAACGCAAATAGGGTATAGTTGCCATACATTTTTGAACTTAAATAGTTAAGCAATATAGGCTAAAATGCAACTAACCTTCAGAAGCACCGTGACGGCTAAAGAATACAAGGTGCCTGCTAAAAAAGCTTCCATGACATGTGAAAATCGCAGAACGTTGGAATATATGCCCGAGTGTTTCATCAGCTCCTGAAAAACAAATTAAAAAAATATGTTAAATAAACTTTTAAGTGCCGTGATGGCCTAATGGTTTTTTTTTTTTTGGTGGGTAAAAATCATCTACATAACATCCCCCACCCTTGGGCGGAGTGGGAGATAGTGTCAGACTCTTACTGACTAAAAAACCCAGGCCGTTCCTTCTTGCCTTTCATGCCGGCGACAACTCCTTATGGCATATTGGTTGAGGCCCCTGCCTCTCATGTGGAGGCAAGTTCCAATGTGTTTTTTTTTAATTCACATAGCTCACCGTCCGGTCGTCCGGCAACCGTCCGGACCGAGCCCGAGTCGTAGACGGCACGTAATGTTCCACGCGTTCCTCAAAGAGATAGATAACAGCAAAACCGCAGAAGCCCAGTAGAGAGAAGCCTACGAGTAGCCCAGGGTTCTGGAACGCAAGACAAAGCAGGAACCTTGGAGTGGGTTTTAGTCAGTAAAAGTCTGACACACCCTCCCAATCTGCCCTAGAGCGGCAGAAGTCAAAAAAAGTTTACCTAGGACAGTCTAGGTCCAAGTCCCTCCCTCTTCAGATACCGTTAATTAGAGACAATAGAAAGACAATGACCGGGCAACTGCCCGATAGAAAATTTCGGAATTTTGTATGCGTTCAAATCGCGCGAAGAATTCTTTTGTGAGTTATTGATTTACTCTTTCGAAAATGGAACGCTGTCGTCTAGGTGGGCGTTGATAGCTGCGACATAATTGCTAACTAATTTCTAAATGTGTATGTTTTTAAATATTATTAATTGCACGGACATAGGTTAAAATTTTTAGTTCCTATGTGGGGCCATAGATGTTGTTGTAGATCAGTGACGAAGGTTCCATACAACTCGATTCCCACCGGCTTCCCTTCAGAAGTTTAGAACACAACCACTCTCTATCGTAATTGAGAAATGGCACAATCAGTAATTATAAAACTACAAAGAAACATTACAAAACGCCTACACTAAGTATACACTATGGACATTAAATCAACAAAATTTGCTTTTCAACAACATGTTGCTTTAAAATAAGCCGCAGGCGCAATCGGCTTTTTAGCGTTTAAATTTCTATACAAGAATACGTCATGACGTCACACAAAGGTCGATGAACCTGCGCGCTCTAAAGCGCTCCGGCAAGCCGGTTTTTTTTCGAGTTATTTGATAGAGTTTTATTGAATCGGCTTAAAAACTACTAGACTGTTTTTAAAAATTCTTTCACCACTCGAAAGCTACATTATCCACGAGTAACATAGGCTAAATTTTATTTTGGAAAAAAATAGGGTTCCGTAAGATATTTGGGTTTTTCGGACACAAGGTGTAAAAAATCAACCAGAAACATTACTTATTTTGCGTACGCTGCCTGAACTATTAAAGATAGAACCGTAAAATGTTCTAATTAATTGTAGATCTTATAAATATCTACAAAAAAAGTCAGCGAAACAGTATACCTATCTATGTCGAGTGAGGCACAACAACCATTTTTTTATCTAATCATCTTGATTTTTTTTTGGATTACATTTGAACGCATTTATTTTACTCATGCTATTGACCCTTATCAAAATAAATTATTTCATCACTAAGTACAGTTTATGTAGATAATATTTGGTCTTTGAATGATTAAAATTGGACGTTTGGTTTTGAAGTTATGGCGAAATTAAAATATTACGATTTATGCTGGACGGCCCAAGCGTCACCAAGGCGGGGCTCGGGGGTGCGCGTGCGGGAGGTGAGTTTAGATCTATGAGTAAGGTCGTGCGCGAAGTCTGATAATTTTCGTGCGATTTTTTTTAGATTTTGTTCTTAAAACTACACCTACGCAAAAGTTCTTCTCAGAGCTGGTTTTTTTAAACATTTTCATATATCCCTTTACAATAAATATCAACATGCGTAATTCAAAAACAAGAACGATTATCTGACCTAGCAATTATTTCTATAGAAAAACGTTCTTTACTAAAAATTAAGAATCTTCCCGGCTTTTATGTCTTAGCGCACTTTGTAAGAAAGAATAGACGAATAGCTTTAGAGTATAAGTAGTATTATTAGTACTTAGTCGATTAAGTTTTGTTTAATTTACATCATATCATCATTTCACCACAAACGGCTTTTATCAAAGCCACTTCTATTATGCTTGCAAGTAGCGTTGCCAGGCGTCCGGATAAAGCCGGACATAGTCAGGCGGTCCGGTAGGGTCGGGCGTGTCCGGCCAAATTTGAGCATTTTTGGCTTTTGTTAGGCTTTTTAAAGACCATTTTGTTTAGAATTGTCATTAGAGTTTTGCCTTACCTTGTATCGCTAGCACAAGCAAAGTGGACATGTAATAGTATAACAATAATATCACTTAATCTTATGGTTTTTTCATTAGAATTTAAAAAGATTTCATGAATTTTATTAGACTTAAAAAAAATGTCGGCCTTTTTGACCAAACGTCCGGCTAAATAGGATAGATTGTCCGGCTTTTCAGTTCCAAGACCTGGCAACCCTACTTGCAAGACACTGTTTCAATATCTCAGTGCTTACACGTATAGTAAAAGTGGACTGAAGATACATCTGCCTATACAAGACTGAAGCCAGGATGCCAATCACAGATTTTCGGTAAGGACTCAAGACTGCGTGCCCGCGCTCGGAGTAGGCTAGGCAAGCATTTTTTTTTTTGCTCCGGCTTACCTCTCTCAATATTTCACGCTTCGCCACTGTTGTAGATGTTGTTCGTAATCCGCATGATCGGATCAATGTTTCCAGAGATTGACTTTTACAAAAACAAAACTAACGATTTTACAGCATTGTGATCATAGATAACATGATGTAAAGGAGTCTAAAAGTCTTTGATTATATACTTACTTGTCAAAAGTATGTATTGAGAATATGAATTTTCTCTTTATCTCGTTTGCTTTTTTACCGATTTTGATATTAAAGTTTGAAAATTATTCCGTTCATATGCAAATACCTACTACCTAATACTGGCTTATACAAAAATATAATTATTGTATAACGGGTTCTATCCTCGAATGTGATAGAAAACTCAACGTATTTGTTTTCATTCTCACAGAAATAAAATTTTAGATTTTTGTCAGTATAGTATAAATTACTCATACATTAATTCACAATAATAAAGTTTTAAAAAAGCCACTCAGACAGCGACAGCACCCCACGCCCCCCTCTTGCGAAGGGGGTGAACGATCATCGAGGGCTGATGGTAGGTCTACCACCGCCCGCCTCACGCTCAGGGCACCGCGCCACATCTCATCAACGTGACTTGTGAGGACTCACATAGTGTGAAAGTCTCGCGAAGAGCTTACTATAGAAATGATCCTATGAAGTAAGGTCTTAA
Organism: Mythimna lalbum; assembly: GCA_949319445.1. Lineage (NCBI taxonomy): Eukaryota > Metazoa > Arthropoda > Insecta > Lepidoptera > Noctuidae > Mythimna > Mythimna lalbum. Next base: position 18,650,968 of record OX439360.1, read on the forward strand.
CCGTTCTCCGGCAAGCGCGGAGGGTGGTCCGCTCGCGGAGAATCTTAACACCGCGATTCAGAAAAACGCGTCATCAGCGCAGTGACATCTAGTAGACCATTTCGGAGTTAAGTCTTACCGTTATGTCGAAGCATAAATTACAAAACTTTCATAATAATAGTTATTCACTAGTAATCGTTATTAAATGCTGTTAATAAACCAAATAATTCGTTTAATGTACAGGAGTAATACAAAAAGATGCGTAAGGACAGAAATGTGCTTCAGTTCGATTGATTTATAAATCGATTTGCACGCCATCTATCTTAAAAGTAGTAAAGCTTTAAAAGGATCTATATGACATGCGCACGCGCGTTATTTGATTGAATCGACTTTGCAGAAGTAGTTTGCATCAATTATGTTATAAGTCTCGTGTATCAAAGATAGTCAAAATACAAGATTATTATGCACTGGACCTTTGAGGGATGCCTTTGCCCAGCAGTGGGACAGTATAGGCTTAAAAAAAAATGTATTGAGAACTTCTTAAGAGAAAAATTATTCAAGCTATGTTTATACTGTGTCACAACGAATTTTACTTTACCCTCATTCCAGTTTTCCGTTCCACGATCAGTCGCGTCGAGTACACTATGTAGAAAGGCAGTGGTCCAATAATGGTACACACTATCAAAAATCTGTGCAGTGTAAGCAACTCTCCTTTTACAAACTTCGGGATAATAGACGTCCTTATTTCCTGGAATAATTTATTTCATTTATTGTACACAGTGAAGATAAATTTTATTGTTTTCAGAATATATGTCGTGGCCAGATCATAGAAATTGATCAATTCATGATATGTCCAAGTAAAACTGGCCAGATTATTTTAAATGTTAGTTTGTTTTTTTTTACGGTGGGCAAAAATCATCCAATAACAACCCGCGCTCATGGGTGGTGTGAGATAGTGTCAGACTCTTACTGAATAAAAACCCACCGCGTTCCTTCTAGCCTCTTCATACCGGGGCTCGAGTTCCTTTCGGATAACCCTGGCCCCAGTAGGCTTCGACCCAGCTGGGCTCCTCCTGTTATGTTAAAGTTTGATGATATTTCAATTCTCATTTGGCTTACTTTCTTTAGACCTTTTATTATCATAGAAATTCTACATCAATGATATGGCCAAACGAAGATTGACACTCACATCAGTTTTACTAGGCCATATCATGAAGTGATCAATTTCTATGATCTGGCCACAATATTATATAAAATTAGTAATCAGGGGCGCCGACTCCATGGATGCTCAGGGGCTCGAAGCACCCATGAGAAAAAAACAGTGGGTGCCGAGTAGATACCTCTGAGAATAGACTTCAAGAAACAGATCGTAATCGCCTTTTAGGAATGGGCATTTTTTCATTAGGTTTAGAACTTTAGAGCGCCGGTTTAGACACAAGGCACACATAGTAATTAAGTACGCAATATGTAAGTAGGACATTTATTTATTTTTCGGTCGATTAGTATACATTTTTTTTCATACACTGCGCCACTTTTTCGAGTCATCGAATCAGCATTAGCACACATGCGATTTTCTAAAAGTCGGCGCCCCTATTAGTAATTTGGGTGGGAGTTCCTACCTGTTTAATAGGTGTATCACTAAGCAACTCCATATAAGACTTGTCTATAGCCCATTGCAATTGCGGCAAATAAGGAGGAGCTATTTGTTCTGTAAAATTAAAAAAATAATTTAAAATCACATTTTTTTTTTAAATTGGTCAAGATATTTTGCGACGCATTCCTTTTGCAGTTTTACAGAAAAAAATATTTAACAAGTATACTTAATAGATAGTTCGAGACAGCAGTTCATCTGCTTCTAAGCTGTGCAACCACTTATGCTGGTGGATACAGGGCAAAGTACTTCGAAAATCGAGGTACCCGGCTTAAAATAGTCAGTAACACTAGGCGCTGCTCTGCTGGCTTTCCTTGAGGAGCTGGATTGAATTGTGCTCCATGGGTGGATGGAATGGCATATTTGTCTCACGAGTTTCACCCGTACGCGTCATACGCGCTTTAGTCGTGTAGTTGCGGACACCAGCCCGAAATACAAATACAAATAGATAGTTACCTAGTTGAAAAAGTAGAAACAGTCAAATGGGTGAATAGACACTCAGGGGTGAATAGAAACCCAACTTCAAAGGGTATTTTCACGATATTAGAATATTTTTTGCAGCATTTAACTATGTTTAATGAATTGGTATTCTAAAAAGTCGATGCTTTGTTAGAAGCAGCTAATATGGTATCAATGTGAAAAACCAAAACAAAGTTTTGTTTCTAATAGGGGTGGTGTTTCTATTCACCCCGTTTTACGGAACCATAAGGATCATAATCATTCACAAGATAACAGCTGACCTTTTGGAGTAACAGTACGTAAAAGACCACCAAATACGTCGTTCAGTTCGTTTTCTACCTCATCACTAATTGCATGTATAGAATATTTTAAGTCTGTTTTCAGTGATGAGTTATCCTGAAACATTATTAATTCATTACTGAACAATATACATAACTACTACACACACGTGTGCCACGTATGTCGATCTGGGCGCCTCGGTCTCCATTTTTATTTAAATAGCCTATACTGTCCCACTGCTGGGCAAAGGCCTCCCCCAACTTCTTCCAGGTATTCTTTTCTTGAGCTACCTCGAACCAATCCCGGTAGGCATCTAGGTCGTCTCGCCACCTCTTCCTATGTCGACCTCGGCGGCGTCGTCTATCTTCAGGTACCCACTTTGTGGAAACTCTTGCCCCGGTCAGACTGCAAGCGACTAATGTGACCCAGATAATCCCATTTTAGCTTGGCAGCCTTTTTTCCTACTATATACAATACCTACTCTACCCTTCTTAGGGTAGTGTAGGGTAGAGTAGGGTAGAGTAAGGTAGAGTAGGGTAGAGTAGTGTAGAGTAGGGTAGAGTAGTGTAGAGTAGGGTAGAGTAGTGTAGAGTAGGGTAGAGTAGTGTAGAGTAGGGTAGAATAGGGTAGGGTAGAGTAGAGTAGGGTTGAGTAGAGAAGAGCGGGAGCGAAGCCGCGCGCGCAAAAGCTAGTACATATAAAGATAAATTACACCCAGAGACAGTACAAATGATCATGCTCATCACACAAACATATGTCCTGGTTGGGGATCGAACGCACTACCCCCGGCATAGCAGTCAGGGCCACTAATTACTAGACCAACAGGCCAGCTAATATAAAAAGTAGATGTAATTTTTATTGTCATAAGTACCTTAAACCTCACTTCAGCAACTCCATCTGATGTTTCAATGAAATCAGTGTGATATTGTACAGGATAGCTTATGCTATCAAATACCCAGCGAGGTTTTGGTGAAATACCTTTAAAAAAAGAATATTTTAACATAAATCCATAAAGTAAACTTTTACACAATATTTTGCCACCTGGACAGCTCTGTATGTCATTGAGACGTCATAAAATAATAATACAAAACATGACCGCTTGGTTGGTTCTACAAAACTGTATACATTTTGCATGGTTGGTGCTGTGGTCGAGCATTGAGTCGCTAACGTGGCTAATCAAAGGTTTAATTTCCACATGAAATAAGTATTTATATAGCCTAATGATAATTGTTCCAAGTCTGGGTGTCTTGCACTAATTGAGTTTATATTTTTGCGAACACACCTGAAGTACAGGAGTCATTATGTTCTTGTGTATAGCAACCTACAAAAAAATATAATGAAGGAAACTCAATCTCAAGAGTTGGACATCAGCCCTGCTAGGTCCCACCATGTGGATTGTGGAATATTGTGGATTACTATGCGCGTTCGTCGACTGGGCTCATTTGAGTCTATTATCGAACTGCCGGTTGGCGAGCTGCCCATTGCTCCAAGTCTGCCAGTTTGATCACTGGCTGGAAGTCAGGTTCTCAGCTTGCCTATCCTCCTCTGGGGTCTGCCGCGAGTTGCCACAGCAGTGGTCTGCCAAAGCGGAGCACACCTCCATAATATGCTCCAGTGTACTCCAGGCAGTCCACACAACAGCAACCCAGACACGTATCTTAGCCCTGAATTGGATGCAGGAGCTTTCTGAACCTCACCATGACCTGTGTGGACCTGCATCATGCAGAAGGTGAGAGCGCAGTGACTTCTCAATGACGGGAGTTACCGCCATAATTACGGCGTGCCCAACTATTTACCTACCTATGTCTAGATCCAAATGAGCCTCTACTCTAGTCATCAGTTCCTGAGTGAAATCGTTAAAAGGTGAAAAGAATACCCTTATTGTTGGTTCATCGCTTTCCATCATCTGAAAAATAAATGAACACATAGTACGAGAACGAACACTGAGGTTGTATGGATTGACGGAGTGTTAAATACCGAATTATTTATTTTATTATACTATCATCGCATCAATACTTACTCTGCGGCTCATGATGTCATGAGTCTTATGGGAGCAAACTTCAGGATGTAGTTTAAAAAGATTTATTATGTGGACTAGAAACAAAATAAGAAAAATAGATACTCCGCCAAACATTTCCCAAAAAGTATGACAGTATCGGACAAATCGAGTCCTAACGTACTTCCACAGTAAAACCCATAGAGGTAAAAAAAACATTATGCATTAATTTGCTTGTTCTACAAATAATTATCGTATGAATACAAAATAATTACAACCTGTGAGTGTTGTAGTTTTATTGAAGAAAAAGACGATTTGTCAGTATTTTAAATCTGGCGGAAATAATGCCAATTATGCCAAATTGTCAACGTCAATGTCAAACATCTTAAAAATCTGACATGTTAAAGTTAGTGTGACCATAAAAATTACGATGAAGGTTTTAATAGTAGTTAATTCAAATTAAGCATTGAGTTAAAGGTAAATTACACTGTCCAATTTTTAGGAAACCAATCTAAGAACAGGTTAGGAAGTTAAGTTGTAATAACACTACACTAAATTGAATTCTAAATCGTAAGACGACTATCTTTACGATTGGAACATTTGCATCTGAATCACTGGAATGTTCCGGAACACTGATATGTATGATTGAACATTTGAATCATCGGCTCAAAGAACATTGGAAACAGCGGCTCAACGAAACATTTGGAACAGCGGCTCAATGGAAGATTTGGAACGCGGGCGTGATCTGTTACGTTGCGTCATAACCACGGTCATAACATAAACTAACACAGTTTTATGTCATTAATTTTAGATTTAAGAATAATTAATAATATAGTAACTACAAGTTCTATAATAGCTAGAGTCTGTCTAATGAAAGCGTAACCTGGAGTTTTTTTTTTTTAATTAAAGTGGCAACATTATTTTGCCGCCAAAATCACGTCTAAGTCTATGACTGCAATTGTCAGTTTTTTGAAACAGATATTTATTTATCAACAATAACTGCTTTATCATGGGTAAAACAACATAAAGTTATGTGCGAAAGCTGCTACACACTATCATCAGTGAGTTTAAACAAAAACAAGAAGAGAAAGAAGTTGTTTTCTAAGAAAAACAACAATGTTTATACACGATCTTGGATTTTTAAGTTAGTGTGACACTATAATCTTGATCATTGTTGACTGACCACTAGATATTTTTACGGTATGAATGATGATGACTATTTTAATTGACTATCGCAGTTTTGTACTCTTGGTATTCTTGTCGGAAGGCCAAAATGCCAAATTGTAAATAAAGAATATTATATACGGCATTTGAGAGAACAGATAAAATAAATTTGGAATAATAACTAACATTTTGTGTATTATTAACCTTTACCATACATCTACCAATAAATAAATCTACAAAATTTTTAGTTCTTATACAACTATTGTACAATCGTCATATATAAAAAAATACTCAAGTACCAAAACTTTTTTCTCCTACTATTTCAATAATACCATATTCAAATTTTTGGGTTTCAACCTCCTTTTCTCAGGTCACGCTTTCAGTAGACGGACTCTAACATGTTTAATGTCTTTGTTCTGTAACCATATACTTTTTAATATAGCTGGTAACTTTTAAAAATTCCTTCTTAATATAGAAATTTAAATTCGATAAGTGAATGTCATGTATTGAGCGCATTAATTCTGTGCACTGACTAAAATTTATTTGGTAAAATTTATTATTCAAGCATATATTGAAAAAACCATTGACGTAACGTTTCTATATTGACGTATATTTCAGAATAAATGATAAAGTATGGTCACACCGTGGGACGGCCATATTGAATTTTTTTAGTGATTCGGAAATTATCGTCTGCAATGGAGTCATATTTTTGCTTATCAAAATTTGATCATATTTTCGTTGAGAATTCGCCAAAATTATGTCATTTGTCTATCGTTTCTCAATCCGGTCGCGGTCATTGCAGAAAATCCTCGGTCGTTTGACAATATTCGCCTGAGTATAATATTGTTGTTATATTCACTGTCGACCCTGGAGACATCTTGTGATAAAAAACCATTATTGCGGCAAGTTACTTGGCTGTCTGATTTTGTCTGCACGTAAAACGAGTAACAAAATTAGATTGGTGCTATTCAGGGGTCCGCAATCATGGATGTGTCGTGGGGTAAGTAGTTGTAATATCTGTTTAATAATTTATTTTCTCCGTTAACTTGTATTGTGACGTCCTTGCGTGGTTATTTCCAGACGCGGATAACTTTGAGCCTAAACTACCGACCACGTTGACTACTTCGAATAAATGGGAAGGCGAAGACGAGGAAGAGATCGTGAAGGTAACGAGTGCTTTGCCAAAAAGTTTATTTTTGTTAGCATCGAGTATTACGTTAGTGTTTAGTGAGTTTTTGCGAGATTTTAGTACATAACCTCAATTTTGTGCATACGTGTTGACGTCAGTGATATTGCAGGAAAGTTGGGAAGACGAAGAGGAAGAAAAGAAAGATGAGGAGAAAACCGAGCTGGTCGCGCCTCCTCCGGCGAAGCCGAAGAAAAGAATCCAGGACAAAATAGCGGAGAAAGAGGTGCGTAGAGTGATATCAGCAACCATATGTCGTGAACTTTAAATCACAAGGCCACTGGGGATTTACATCTTTGTCATAGTGTCACAGGGCGTAGTTTTGACAAATTGACGTAATAATTATTATAGGCATTGAAGTTATGTACAGAATTCTTAGACTAATATTTGATAGATCTATACAGATTTTTTTAAACTCTACTTGCTAACTTACCTGTCTGTCTATGAAATATGTACTTACAATTATTATAGACTTACTTATTATTAGTCATTCCAACTCATTCATCCATATTGGTAAAATAACATATGCATATTGGCCAAGCTTTATGAGACACAGTGAAAGTTCTACGGCCACTTTAAACTAGAGCAAATGTCTCAATAGAAACTCACAATTTGCTGAACCTGTTTAATATTCTGTATGCTGGATATTAAGCAAGTATATTATCTGTAACTTATATCAATTAGCTTGGTAGACATATTCACATGTAATACTATAATTTGACCTCTTTAAAAAATCTACGCATGCACAAAATATTCTTGTAATCAACAATAATGGATTTTTAGTAGTTAAAAATAGGAAATATCAATAATTTAGAGGATCATTTACAAAGACATCATCCCGCATGGGTCTGTATTCTGACAAACAACAAGTTAAGCCATATTGAAATCTATTTCTCAGAACAAATATAGAGAAATCACTCTAAGCTGAGATGTTTTAAAGTTTAACAATAAAATATATGTTAATCTTGGAGAACCCCTGGAAAGAAGGCAAAGGAGGAACATAGAAGTGGGTTTTAGTCAGTAAAAGTCTGACACACCCTCCCACTCTCTGGATGATTTTCCACCTAGAAAATAAAGATTTGATCTTTAAATACCACATTTTGGAGTTATATCTCATTATGATTGAACAGGAGAATTAAGTTTTGATTAAAAATAAGAGATACGGGCCCAGAGAAGAATATGCATTTGTTTAGAACTTTTTCTTACTATTCTAGACAAAATCAGCTGTTTGCTACATTTTGTTTACACTTGCAAACAACAGTACATTATCTAACAGCTGTTTGATACATCAAACAGCTGTTTTATGAGAAAGTTTATGGCTACTGTTTAAATATCAGGTTGTTTTTGTTGGATTTAAAATTTAGGACATGATAGTAGAAGTCGAGTCCCATATAAACATAAATGTCAAGATGTTATAATAGATTTGTACATATGGCTACTATGGCTAGGTAGATCTGTGTAAATATCACTTATTGAAATGGGGATTACCAATTCATCCAAAACGAAGTGCGAAAGTTTGCTTTTATTTTATTTATTATACAATACAAATACACATTATGAATTACATAGTATGATACAAATGTATAACCCACAGCTTTTTCCACAGAATATAATTGAGAAAAAATATTTTTAAAACCATCATGCAATTAATTAAATAATAATAATAGCAACAACATTAATAATAATAAATAATAATTGAATGAAAACAGATAATGAAATTAGATTTTGATTAGATTGTTACTTTAGCTGGAGTGCTAGTGCTAACCTGCAAACTTTTTATTTATTTTTTCCTCTCGACGGGAAAATCATCATTGACGAAACCCGCTCTTGGGTGGAGCGGGAGACAGTGTCAGAGTCTTACTGACTAAAAACCCCGCGTCGTTCCTTCTAGCCTTCATACCGGGGCTCTAGTTTCCTTTCGGATAACCCCGACCCCGGTAGGCTTAAGACCCAGATGGGCCCCTCCTGTTGCTGACAACTCCTTGAATGCCCACATACTGTACACACACAGTTAAATCAAAAGTACTGTCATCGAGGGAAGATAAAGAATAATTTATAAATTAGATAGATACTCATTTAGATACCCATTACAAAACGATGTCTGACTAAGCAGTTAGTACTTAATGAACACTAATTATGACTTGTGTAATTAATGATAGTCATCATAGATGTGTCTAGAAATATAATGCAGAAGTTGTATTTAAAATGTTTGCAAGGAAAATAGATAATGATTTCCATGAAGAACTAGAGACTATCTTTATGAAATTCTAGGTTGCAATATCTGACTTTGTAGCAGATTTTTTCATCTTATTATTGGTGTCCTGTTTAAACCTTAATTGTTCATATATTTTATTTCATATATTCAAGCACGGAACAAATTTTTGTAAGGAAGACAAAAAGAAAAACATTTTATTTGCTGGAAATGATGCATTCTTAGGACTAGCTTACTAATTATAAACATTCTTTAAGGAAAACATGCAGTGTTTATGTGTATGTTGCTCGAGCGCATTTTGTATGTAGATTGAATTCTGTACCTATAGGTACATATCAGCATAATGCCCATGCATGTAATGTGGATGGCCTACAAGTACAGATAGATGTTCTAGCTCTGACTGTGTTGTGTTTATTAGTTTACATGTTTGTGTACAGACAAATAGTAAACACTCCTTGGTATGACACAAATGAAAGGATCAAAAAGGCCTTAATGTAAAAACTCTCAACGAAGAGATCAAGGCAAATATCAACACATACACTAATAGATTAAAAACACACCTAAATCAGCTGGCAATGGCAATGTAGCTTGTGTCCAATCCAGTGATTTTCACAAGGTTGAAAAGAAAAGCAACCCAAGACATACCTAAAGAATTATCAGTTTGAATGGGCTATAGAAGAATGGGTGAGCCAGTGGCTCCATACCGTGCAAGATTACTATGAACACCACATAACTATTGCTGTATGTCCTAGGACAGATTGCATTAAAGAGTGCATGCAGGAGCTCTTCTTAACCTTTAACTGTTTGAGTCGGATTGGTCCGACTATTGTTGTCAGGTCCTATTCGCCAGGGTCGGGCGAATGGGTACTTCATCTCGTTTAGCCCCTTTAATCCCCGTAGGTGATAAAAGAGCTGACGAGATTCGTCGTGGATATGTGACCCTGGCCGGTGAAACGTGTTTGTCGGATATATCCGACATAAGCTATGGTTAAAGGGTTAATGGGTTTTTAAAACGTTTGTCTCCAAGGAAATTCAAAAGCATATTCCCAACCATGTTAGGTTGCTTTCATGTAGACCAGGTGTACCATCGCAGTCGTTTCAGCCTGATCACTTAAAAAAATTCGCTTGAATCCTGCGGCGAGGCACCAAACCAAACCCTTTGAAAATTTCATTTCGAGTTCACGCAAAAATGAACTTAGCGGCGGTCAGGCGGAAATGTCTTTGATGGTACATACCAGTAACTGGCTGCTTTGATTTAGTCATCTCTTACTCTTATTCATTCACACTCTTATTTCTCGCCACTCCTTAAACTTATTATAGCACTAGGGACCCGCCCCGGCTTCGGTCGGGTAACAGTATTTCGCCACTATTTAATGGATGTTATTATACATATAAAACTTCCTCTTGAATCACTCCATCTATTAAAAAAAACCGCATCAAAATCCGTTGCATAGTTTTAAAGATTTAAGCGTACATAGAAATATAGGGACAGAAAAAGCGACTTTGTTTTATACTATATAGTGATAGGTTCTATCCTCCATAACTCTATTAATATTTTCTTTATTCTCTTTACAGCGTCTAGAACGCGAGAAAGCAGAACGAGGAGTATCAGTAGAGAAGGTAGAAGAGCTCACCCCTGAACAGAAACTGGCAGAGAAGCTGCTCGCACAGAAACTACAAGAGGAGTCTGATTTGAGACTCGCCATGGAAACCTTTGGTGAGTTGATAGACACATCAAACAGAACATTAAGGTAGAACTACACTGCGCACACGTGTGACACACGCCGATTTGGGCGCGTTGGCGTCCGTCTCCATAGAAACTAGATTTGTAGAGCTACACTTGATCCACACCACGCGACGTCATTCTATGTACATATCAGGCGTGTTACACGTGTGCGTCGGACTAATATAGTTCTAGTTTGATTATATTATGTTTAAAATTGTTGGTATTTGGTGTCATCTTCGGAATAAGAATCTCTGCACTAACTTCTGATGTTAAAATAAATAATGTTGTGTAGTAATAGTAGAAAAAGGTTTCAATTTTAGAAAACGCAAAAAAAATAACTCACTTTGAATGAAGTGCCAGGGTGCCAGAGAATGTCCGGCTTTTATTGACTTAAACCAACCCATGTTTCTTCAGTAGATTGCCAGAAAACACTTGGTTGAGTACATCTACACGAAAGGTAGAAGTCTGAGATAATTACGTACTGTGCGTTCCAAATGAGAATAGGAAAGCCAATGAACTCGATCTGTCAAATTTTGATTGAAAAGTATAGTTTTCAACAAAAAAAAAAATAGTTACAAATAACTTTTTTATCAATTTCTTAATAAGGCTCAGTTAAACAAAAACAAAACCATTTAAATGCAAATAAGCTTTTTTTGAAAACTATAGTTTTCAATCAAAATTTGACAGATCGAGTTCATTAGCTTTCCTATTCTCATTTGGAACGCATAGTAAATTCTTTCACTGATAACTAGCTATACTATCTCCAAGTATCATCACGCTACCTATAGACAAATTAAGTCACGAAGTCCATGGGAATCAAGTTGCGGGAAAATTATATGTAAGCCTTTTAATGTTCCCACTGCTGGGATTTAGGCCTCCTCTCTATACGAGGGAATGGGCCGTAATCCTACACTGTAATGAAAGAGGAAAAGGCTATTTGTTAATATAGAAATAGTCTGACGGAAGCTAAAGCATAGTGGTCAAGTGCGAGCCTATCAACAATTTAAAAAATATATTAAAAACTGGCCAAGTCGGCCTCATACTCTCATGAAGAGTTCTGTATCGTCCGGAGCAAAAAACTACAAAATGTCACGTTTGTTGTATTCAAGCCCCACTTCAATATTTATTTTATTCTATTTTTTTTTTTTTGTATTTGTTGTTACAGTTTATAATAAAATGAATATCTGTATTCCAGGTGTAACAAATGAAACAGGCGTGGGTAGAATCGATGGCTTCCAACCAACCACGAAGGCAGAATTCTCAGAGTTTGCCGACATGCTCACCAAGAAAATATGCCTGTTCAAGGCCAGGGAAGAGTTCCCGGCCTTCATTGATGAATTCATGAGGAATATTGTGGTTCAATGTAAGTTATACTGTTTTTTTTATTAAGCTATGATTTCATTTGGCTCTGTTGGCTCATTTAGGTATGTAGCTGCAGAGAATTTAGATATGGCTTAACACACCTCTTATTGTATTATTGTATTTCGGGCTGGTGTCCGCAACTTCACGACTAAGGCGGTTATCGCACTGCCAGCGACCACACATACTTGCGGGAGTGCACGTCTGCATCATCGAACGGGTTTTTTGCGTACTACGCGCGTATGTGTATCTTGTAAATTCACGCAGGCACTCAATCATTTCATGCAAAATCACGCACGGTACTACGAGACTCAGTGTGGCATACCATGCGTGTCGTCTGTACGTACGTGATCTGCATGAACGCGCCTGGATGCATTTTCAGTGTGTTGGACTGCGTTTTCTATACAAACGCATTCACGCACTACACTGCGTGGCAGTGTGATAACCGCCTAAAGTGCGTATTTAGCGTACGGGTGGGACAAATGTGTCATTCAGTCCATCCCAGCTCTTCAACTGGCCTTGATGTTACTGACCATTTCGTGGAGGGAGGGTATTTGGGTTTCTGAAATATTTTACCCTGTATCCAACAACAACTAGACAGCTTAGAAGTAGATGTGCTGCTGTCTCGTCCTCCATCGCTCTTCATAGCGGGCTGTCTGTTACTCCTATGACAGAGAGGTGCTTATAAAGGTCCCGTGGCCAGTTGGAACGGCCGTTACTTTGCGAAACTGAGGTTTAGTCAGTAGAGCCTTAAATTGATAAGTGTTGGATGTTATGTCTTGAAGCCTCATGATCCATAATTATTAAGAACACGAAATGCATTATAGTTACTGAAAGCAACAATAATTTTTGTTTTTTTTTTTTTTTATTTGTTATTATTAAAATCATCAATACCACCCTCTCAGTTCAGTCATACCCTATGAAATGAGATTTTCATGAAAAACTATATTGAACTGATGGCAAAGTTCTGAAGGTATGGTCTAAATTGTTTGGTGCCTGTCTCAGCCACTCATTAGTGGTGAATAAATTTTTTTTTTTTTTTAATTTCTGGGAATTGATTGATGCACAGAATGAACCTTTGCATCAATGAATACTCAGAACCAACCTGCTGCAAATGGTTATCCAACCGATTGCAAGATCAGGTTATCAAATTACAAAAAAATATATAAAACCTTAGTTGGAGATTGTTAATAAGCTGAATATTCTCTTTCCAGTGCCATCAGCAGACATAAAAAGGATAAAGCTGACAGTAGACAACCTGTACATTGAGAAGCAGAAATCTGAGAAAATGGACAAGTCTAAGAAGCCGACCAAGGGCAAGGGAAAGGCTAAATTAAAAGTTGAAGGCGATAATGTGAGTATACGTTATTTATTATTCATTTGGACGCACCTTAATAAGAAACCTACACAGGATGTAGGTAGAGGACCAGTTCAAACTGTATTGGAAGTGTATATTTGATAGGTCTGTTGGTCTAGTAGTTAGTGGCCCTGACTGCTATACCTGTGTCCTGGAACTTAAAAGGCAACTGAAAATAGAAAGTCAGGCGCGTAAAACTGTCAGGGTGTTACCCCACACCAGTCGATCGATCGTCGATCGATGGTAGAATGGATTAGTTGACGTCGATCGACAGTTTCTAAGTTTCAAAGTTGTTTGATATTTACACAAAAAAAAAATGTCGGTTTGCACATGCACACAAAATGTGCTTTTACAAGTCTTGTGGTTGACTTTTATATGAGTTTGGGCTCACTAGTCACGGTTATGTGAAGGTTATAATGTAAAGAGAATCAAGGCTAGGGCAAGGCTATTTCATGCGTGTGTTTCAGTCATAGATTCTTGCCAACGACTGGTCGAAACTGTCCTCTCATACCTATTCAGAATGTAATATGCTACAAATTTAAAAAACCAAAGGTTTTTAAAATGTGGCTGTGGAATTTCATGTTGCTTTCATCTCTTTTTTTTCCTCTTTCTCTATTTCCTAGACTCCGGGATGAGAAAACTTCAGACGGCTAGGAAATATCGTCCTCACCTAGTTCAAACTGGCGAAAAAAATGACGTGTTTGCAAAATAAATATCCTTTACAGTGGATTTTTCAACATAGATTAGGGTATAACGTCATATCAGAAAGTCATGTGTTGTGTCATTTCTCCGTAACAGGCCTATCTCATAATACATTTCGTTGTCAGTACGATTAGATATAAAACTACGTGCTTTATCTTTGTCGTTATCTTTTACTGCGAGAGATACGCTTATCACTATTTAGATAAAGGTTATTTTATCACTTATAGGTCAAGTTTGCTTCACAATGACAATGTATAATTATTAAGTTATTTACAAACAATTTTGTAATCATGACAATTTCTTATTGTAATTTATTATTGCGTTTTCCCACTGGAAAACGCAGCGTTGGCAAGCCTCCAACAAGGTGGGTCAATGACCTGGTGAGAGTCACGGAAATGCGGACACACAGGATCGGTAGTTGTGGCAACGATTGGGAGAGGCCTATGTCCAACAGTGAACGTCTTTCGGCTGAAATGATAATGATGATGAACCCTATTGCTACGACCCCACAGTCTGTCTGTTATGTGGGGTTTACACGGGTGACTTAAGCCGCGCGGCCAAAGTCGGATGCTAACCTACTTTGGGGCTGGCGGCTTTAGTCATTTGCGACGTAGCTGAATTTCCATTTAGACGGTCGATTTACGCCGCACGGTAAAAATCGTGCGGCTTTAGTCACCCGTGTAAACCCCACATTAGCCACCAGGGTGCGGATCCGGTAACCGTTAATTGATTACCGGATCCGTTTTACCGGATAAACCAAGATAGCTAGACAGTTGAAATTTTCACAGATGATGTATTTCTGTTGCCACTATAACATCAAATAAATTAAAACTAAAAAAAGAAAAATTAATATTGTAGGGTACTCATTTGGAGATAGGTGGAACAGAGAGTAAAGCCCCACATACCTCCGTTGAAAAGGGAGGATCCTCCGACCAGACAGGATGTTATAGTCTGGTGGGCGACTGCCCGATAGTTGATGTCGGACTGTCGTATATGTTCAAATCGCGCGGAGAACTTTGATTGCGCGATGCAGGATTTCGTATTTTCTTCGTAGTTTTTATGTGGCGTCATAGATGTCGCTACACTCATACAAAAAACGTGATTTTTGTTCGTAATTTTTTTGTTACGCACGGTACGGAAAGTAGCGTGACCGGCTCGCACTTGGCCGATTTTTTATACAGCTTCATTTGTGTTGGTAATGATTTGGTTATGCAATTTGTCTTGCAGTTTTCTCCAAGATGTACTGTAGCATTTTCGTATCTGCTTATTTACTCTTTTCGACGCCCATCTATATCATACGAGATGTGCCCTCCAGCGCCACGCAACAAATTGTTTCTATGTTAAACTAACTAACAAATGTTTCTATTGAATATAAATCAAACAAGAACTTATTATGTGTGAAAAAGTTACAAATATGGCTTTTCCATAAAAACAAAATAAAAGGTCTTTGTAAAAGTCGTAAATTTGTTTTATACTATTATTACTTCTAATCAAGTAGTGGCGCTGAGGGCACGAAAATCTCGAACTTGTGTACAAGTGATTGGCGTTCAAAAGGTTGCTTGACCTTTGGTAGGCGTATGACGGGCCGAAGCCTGCTTGAGAGGCCCCGTTAGACAATTGCTAATGAATTGGGGCACCCATCGACACCCAATAATCCCTATCTGGTACTTATAGGATTTAAAATATGGAGTGATAAGTTATTCAAAATAATATCTTTTCCCTCCATATTTATATATACTTTATTGTACACCAAGATAACAAATTACACATTTGAGCCTTATACTTAAAACATACAATTTTGAATCCAATGGCATGGGTGGTGCAGTGGTTGAGCGTGGGTTCAATCCCCGCACGATAGGTGATCAAGGTTTAGATGGATTGTGTATGTGAGTTTACATTTTGTAAGCGCACCCACGATACATTAGTAATTCCCAGTACAAAGCAACATTCTTTCGTCTACTTTTTTAATTTCAGGTAGTTTTGTAAGCAATTTAATGAGAGCGGTTTTCTAATGATTCAATTTCTTTTGTTTCCAGGCTCATCTCAATCAATACGACGCATACGGCAATTTCGACGATGACTTCGACGATTTCATGTAAAACATCACACTTCTTGTTTCTAAGTCGGTACCTGGTGACACTAACAAAACTTTCCTAGTTACACAAACCGTTTTGTGTCTTAAAGTCCTTGTTATACGGGCGATTGTTGCTTGTATACTAATGTAAACGTACACCTTCGAATAAGTATGTACTGTCTTGAATATTATTTTACTCATTTAGTACTCTATGTACCATAAAAATATTTTTATATTTAAAGCGTAGTCCTTATTAGTCTACAAGCAATGATCTTTATAAATATGAATTTATAATACATAGCTGATATGTATATGTGTGAATAGAGCGATCTAAATTCATATGAGACAGTAACTTTTTTTAGTTTTGTTGTTGCCCGGTATACAAGGATATTTATGTATATTTAAATTATTGATAGCTATTTTGTCCATGCTTTTTGTTTGTACGTTTGTCACCAGGTACCCAGGCACGTTACATTAATATAGTCAATGTATAAGATGAAAAGACAAACATATTTTCACAAATAAAATGCAAAAAAAAAAACTAAAGTTCATCTGAAACGCATTAATTTCATCAAGTCATTAGATTAAGATTTAGTACAACAATTTTATTTATTTAAACTTATAGTAAAGACTCGCTATTGTCATGAATAACATTTTAACCCTTCAGATACCGTCAATTAGAGACACAATAGTAAGACAATAGATGCGCGGCCACCGGTGGGCACTTGGGGATTCATGAATTAAATAACAATCATGCCCTTTTGATAAGTAAATAAAAATGACTCACAACTCCATCAAATGCATGAATTCATTCATGATTCTATGAAAGTATTTTATCGAAATAAAATATTCCAACTACTGCGATTGTAACAAACTATGCTTCCATAAATGTTTTTAATATTTATTTACTTAGTTTTAGTGAACAAACCTTTTTACGCTCAAACATGTTTTTTTTAGAAAAAAAAAAGCAATTCTTCCCAAAAAATTGAAACTCGATGGCAGATAGAGTTGATATATTTTTCATAAAATGTATAGATCATTGCCGAGTTATTGTAACGTGCCTCCAGCCATGTATAGCCTATACACATATATACAATGTAATATACAGTCGTTTCATTCTATGGTTATGGCCCGATGTTATGTTATATAGATAAAATAAATTTTTTATTGTGATAATTTATCGTCGTTTTTTTGGTGATCCTTTATTTTTTTACTATTACAGATTCGCCACGTAGTTGCTACTCTGAAGTTGGCATTCTGAACTATTATTGCGTATATTCCAAAAATGTAAAATGTTGAAATTGCAACGCATTCGCTATACCGGCCTCGACTATATATTTTTTCTATGTTCATAATCAGAATCGACCACTTTAGGCGAGGCGCATACGTGGATACAAGTGTAGTGTGTACAAGATAAAAGCTACCAATGACAAATTTATTTCTATAGAACCAGTATCAAATCATCCACTCCCTGCGCCTACGTTAACATTTTTTTTTCCAGTTGCTTCCACATACATACTCGCAACGAAAAAAAAAAGTTCAAAAAGCGTTCAATTTCGAAAACTGGAACACATTAATATCAACGTTTCGATGCAAGTACATGAATAACTCTTAGTAAACTAAATGTGTACCATTGACCACCGGGCGGTAAATGCCACTAGTTAGTGCTAGCCACCACTCCGGTGGCATGATCAAAGGGGCACATGGGATTAAGCAAGTCAATTCATACATATTTTGTCATTGAAAGAAGTAGGTAGACCCCCTAACAAATATCATCACCTTGGCCCCACTTATCATCTTCAATTTTTTGGTTCTCATTATTGCGTAAACAATCATGATGCGTCTTCCTACACGTCAATTTTATTTACCAAGTAAGGACTGTGTAAACCATGTAGGTAGGCTCAAGTATGCTGTGTAATAAATAGTGTAAACATATCATTGACTCAAATTGTTGATAAAAAAAAAAACAATCACCAACTGATTTCTCGAAACCCCAGGAGGATCTTGGACTTGAATCGCAGCGGCTCAATGGACAAGCACTAAATCGACAGTTTTTTTATTAGGTAGGTACTATAAAATATAACTCCTTTTAATTTCTTACATTTTGATACCCTTACATAAAAAATAAGTTTAGTAACAAAAACAAAAATTGCTACGACTTACAATTTAGCGCCAAAACCCCGATACTCATATTTTTTTAAACATCTAAGGCCACTTGGGTTTTTGAGACGAATTCAAAGATTGAATTGAACTGTCAAAATCCATCCAGTCATAAGATGTCACACGAGCTAATAAAATTAACAGACATGCACACAAGATACGCGCGAAAAACGTAACTTTTCCTTGACAGTTGGGGAAAAATAGTTAATAGTGTATCAGGGTAAGACAAAATAATTAGAACAACAAGATGCCAATTAAAACCTGCAATCTGAGCTCTAACAATGGTAACAATCTCTATGGTCGGTGTTAACAAGGTGTACCACAATATAGCAATAAGTTATCGTGTGGGATTCCTCACGTTTACCTGTTACCCCGCCCACTACCTGTACCTTGAACATTTGGACAAGATATTGCAGTTTTAAAAACAATGAGATATGTTGTAAGATTTAAGTACCAACGTGACCACGATATTAAATAAGTATTTAGACTGTCGGACATTTGTTGGTGTTGCATTTTTTTAATACCTACAGGCAGATTTAATTTATAGGAAAATTGTTTAGGGGAGCGAATCTACCCATGCACATTTTAAAAAGTTGATATCTAGCCCGCAGGCCAGTTTATGCTTGGGCGAGATGTCCCATTACCCTTTCTTTGCCTCCCTTTTAACTGATGAATTCCGTATTCGTTGAGTCATCCTTTTTTCTTGGCATCTTCCTCCATCTCCATCCGTCCCTTTCAACCTTTAAAATATTGCTAATGAGGTAAGTCACCCTGTATCTACCTATGTACATGCACTCTTACATAATCAAGTACACACCTCTACTTTAGTGATTACCATTTTGCAAAAAAGCGAAATAAAATCCATTGTTGTTTTTATTAAAAGATGAGAAAAAAGTAGAAAGTACCTAAACAAAGTGTTTATTATGAAGTAGTTAAATGTAATACTAACAATACTTGTATTATAACAATAGGACAGCTCCAGTCTTTCTTTACCACAGTAAATAAAATCACTTTCATCGCTGCTTTGTGCTATAATATTCACATCTTAAGATTTGTCTGTTACTTTTTATTACCTAACTTTTTCTTAGCTAATGACAAACAAAATAAAATCATAATTTCCGTAACCTTTTACCAAACAGCTAGCTATATCACCTACATATCAGACTTCCACAACCCAGTTACCTACTGGGCAACACGATAGGTAGGTAGGTACCTACTCTTTGGATAAGTTGATGGTCAGACTTTCTGCCGTCTTATTCGAGCCAGCCCGCGCCGCTGAGCCTCAGTCTTAAATTCGTGTCTAAAAATCGGTACCTATTCGATCCAGCTCGTCCCTTAGGGTCTAAACAGACGGACCGCATTTCAACTGCAATTGGACCGCACGTTAGGTTTGCACTTATATTGCAGTCGTGTTTGCAGTTCTATTGCAGTCGTGTCAACTGCATTCAAATTGCACTTAAACTGCAACTTGCGGTTGGATTGCAGTTGAAATGCGGTCCGTCTGTTTAGACCTGTTGGGGATGACGTAGGCGCACGCCGCCCGCGCATGCAGACCGCGGCGCCGATGGTTGTTGGGTTCAATTCCCAACAAGACCCTTACTGGTATCCCCCAGCGACGCTCTAAGCCGAGGCCTGCACCCTACATTGCCCTTATCGTGTAGTCACTAAGTTTTAGGGTTTGTTTTTTACGTCCTGGCTGGATAGAATTTCATTAACTTGTACAAGCGACTAATACTTGCCCCATACGGCTAAAGTATACAACTCATAGCAGTGAGATGCCATTTTTATTTAAAAAAAAAAAGATTGCATAGTGGTTTTTGTATGACAATGAGTGGACTAACGGGGGAAAATTTTGTATAGCCTCGCTTGCAAATTAAGATTATCATTTTTTTTTTTAATTAAAATAAAACAATTACCCATTAATACTGAAAACGCAGCTAATTAATTTAATTTAGGACGATATATATTCAAGGCGAGTGTTACAAAAAATTAAGAAAGAACGCAATTTATTCTTACATCCGACGTTATCCTAAATCCAAATATACCTAATTTTAATAAAAATATCTTACAACGTCAAGGAAGCAGATAAATATCTCAAAATATACGATAGATAACACACACTCACAGCATCTATTTTATTTTAGAATGTAGACCACGTAAGTAACGGATGTCGAAGTAATAAAAATATTATTGGTTTATTACTTGTTATGTATTTAGCGTTAAATGTCAAACACTTACCAACCTATAGTTACCTAAATCTTATACAATATCCTATCTTGTCTATCAATTTCGGTTAAAATTATAATTATATATAAGCTTACCTACATATTCTAAAATAAAGTTCTCCACCGCGTCTGTCGTGTGAACGTAACAAAATCAAAAACTACTGGACAGATTTTCATGCAGTTTTACCAATAGACAGAATGATTCATGAGAAAGGTTTAGGTCTATTATACATGCAATTATTGTAGAGAAAAGCAAATAATTTAAAAGTTTCTCCCGGACGAAGCTAAGGAGGGTCGATAGTTGCTCTTGCGTTATCTATGTCTATCTATATCTGTGCATACACACCATACATTATAGGACCCCCAGAACCATTAGATAATATCTGTAGACCATATAAATATTTGTTCAGTGCGGGAATAGCACCCGCGAATCGCTAAAACACTGCGCCAAGCGTGCCATTAAAAGTTGGTAAATAGCTATTTAGTTTAACTAATTAAAATAAAATATTCACAACATTACACATCAATCTAATTTCCCAGAAACCTACTTCACGAACTAAATCACACACTTCAACAAATTTTGCAATTATCCTTTTTGGTCGCATCTAATCTGAATCGCACATCTTTTTAGTAACATGTATTTCCCAAATTCAGCTTCCAAACGATGTTCACACGACTTATAGAGATGATGTGGGTTTACAAATTTTAGCAAAATGAACTAGAATTTGACGGCCTACTCCGAAATTCTTAGTTAAACCATGTCTATACCAAATATAGTTAGCACAACCTACTTAAAGATTTGTCGAAGTTCCAAGCTTGCATATTGCTTTAGTATTTATAAGACGCAGTGAATTTTTGTTACATCCGGACTTGTTTTTATAGGTTTATTAGATAAGGGCTTAGATGATGTTTCATCATCTGCTTCTACTTTAGATTGTGACAACCTGAACTATTCTGCTATATAGGATGTATAACTCCAACCCACGTTCACGCTCGCATGCTTGACATTTTGTCAGTTCATGGTAAAGCCCCAGGAAAAAGGGACAGTAAATTGATTGTCTTGTCTGTCTATATAGCTTTTTCCCGTCTTTTTTTACTGATTTCTCTCGCGTGTGTCAGACTTTTACGGACTAAAACCACATCTGTGTCTTTTAGTTGCCCTTTCCGTGCCAGAATTAGATTCCCAGAACTTTAAGCACTTTTCAAATACATTTAAAACTATGCGTCTGCATGAGTATAAGACCTAATTAACTTTTCTTAAAATAAGCGAGAATCAACGTCAACACCAGTACACAAAATAGACAGTATTTTGTGACCAGTAAGTACTCATAAAATTCTCATTAAACACCTAAGTAGACCTAGCAAGGTAAGCGCTCAAATCGTTCACTTTTGCTCGTAACGTGTCATACTCACTTATTTCAACACTTCCAATTTGTACATTTACATCGGATAGTCAGATTATTACGTCATTGCTGTTGGTCTGTTGGTTTGTGCTCGTCTTATTGCAATATGATTGTAAAGGCCTCTACACACTAAAGCTACAGACGTGACGCGGCGGCATTGCCCAGAGGGAGTTTTTTTTAAGATAGGAAATAAACCTATGACTTCATCCGCTCTAGGGCGGAGTGGGAGGGCTCAGACTTTTACTCAATAAACCCACTCCTATGTTCCTTCTTTGCAATCTCTGCCTCGCGCAAGCCAACCCATAGCTTCAGGCTTAGTAGGCTTCGGCCCTGCTTGGCCCTTCGGTTTTGCTGACATCTCTTTGGAGCTCATGTGGAAACACTACGTGCCCTAAAGATAAAAAAGTAATCCTCACTAATATAATAAAAGCGAAAGCGAGTTTGTTTGTTTGTTACTTACGTCTTCACGCCTAAATGGCAAAACCGATTTTGATGAAACTTGGTACAATGATAGACCATGTCCTGGAATAGGACATATGACACTTTTTATCCCGGAAGTAGGTATGTTCCCTTGGGATAATTTTCTGCTATAACGCGGGCGAAGCCGCTGGGAGCAGCTAGTTATATCAATATTATAATCAACTTTCATTAGATATATATTTTTTTTGTTCATACTGAAACGAACCTCAAAAATATTAACAAAAATTGACTGAGTCAAATAAAAATATTTAAAAAAATTATACACCTCTCTTTTTTGTTGGGGGATAAAGAGATCACGTGACGGTGTACGCTGCATTGATTTAAATAGAGGAGATTTCTGAAAAAAAAAAGAATCCCCATTGCTGAGGATTTTTCAGTGGGGATTTTTGGAACAAATTGTGCAATTGGTGTGTAGAGGCCTTTAAGCATTTGACAGTAACAAGATTATAACGACTTGTAAATCGTGTTAATGCTTACTCCATCAACGTTACTGATGTTCAGTAATAATTATAATTGAGGTCGCAACTAAGTAATGTTTTGATTGAATTGAGATTTGTACAAAAGTAGGTATGTTGCACAAAGTTATTTTAATGATATTTCCATTGTTAATTGTAAGTAGTCACTCGTTAACACACATCGTTTTGTAAAGTCCATACTAGTTTATTATAACGGTGAATGTGAGTTTGTCTATGTAATAGATGTTTTTTCATCTAAATTGCTGAGCGACTGCTGGCTTATGAAAATTGTATGGCCTAGATTAGGAGACGGGTTACGTTTTTATCCTGCTAGTAACTTTTTGTAGTCCACATGCGTCTCAAAGTTGTTATCAGAACTGAAGGAGCTCAGTAGGGTAAATGCTTGCTAAGGCTGCGAGAGTGTTCAAGAGTTACCGTAGTCGTGGAACGCAAAGGGCAACTGAAAGAACACAAGCGTTTTAGTCAGTAAAAGTCTGATGCGCCTTTTCACTTCACCCAGGCAGAGCGTGAAAAGTTATTTGATGACTTTAAGCCGGCTTAAGAACAAGAAAATAAGTTGTTGATGATGTCGTCAACGATGGAGTACGCTTGCCTAGAAGTAACCTATTCACTCTTGACTTTTTATTTTGTTTGTAGGTAATCTCTTCACTCTTGACTTAAAGACCCATAGGTTGAAGCTATCAGGAAAACAGACTCCGGCAGCTGTACGCACAATGAATGTGTTCCCAAAATGTTTTTTAAGTAAGTACCTAGATATGGGTGGGATGTCCACCATGTACCAGTAGCGCATCGCCATACAGGCGTACGATGATGGTCTGATAATGGTTAGTAAAAAAAGAAGACAAAAACAATTAAAATTAAAACTGACTACTTAATCTATAAATACTAAAAAACTTGAAAAAAGAAATAAATATAAGATTAAAAATAAAACACCAGTTGCGAAATCAAAAAGGCTCTGTCAGCTTAAGCACATATTTACCAAAAAAGTAAAATAACACTGCGCTGGTATTCTTTTAAAGGGCCTAGTGTTATTAATGAAACACTTTCACATGAGCTAAGACAGGAACAGAAACTATAGTATTAATCGTACGATGTTAGATTTAAACACTAAACAGAATGTTGAGTAAGGCGATTACGAGTGGAAGTAAAAGTGACAACGGTCAACAACCTGATGACCTGCTCAAAATCCGCACATTTCGCGCCTAAACAGGTCTAAGAATGTGGTTCTATGTGTAAGGGAGAAAATCATCTACTTTCGAGTTACCACAATGTTGGATGATCTTGCTCTTAGAAGCGAAAATATTAACATTACAATTACCCTCTATTTTTTGGCTTCACCATAATTCCACATATAATAAATATACAACAATATTCCACAATGGCATCTAATCAGAGTTTGTGCTATAAGTTCCAGACGACTGATAAACATACTTACACATTTGTTAATATTATATATAAATATTATTTATATCATAAATTACACCCACAATCAGAACAAATTATTGTACCCATCACACAAACATTTGTCTTGAGTGGAAATCAAAACCACGACCTCTGGCATAGCAACCAGGGCTACTAATCACTAGACAAACTGTCCAGTCATAAGTCATAGTCATAATTGAGTAAACATTTGATTAAAATCATAGTCAATTAACCCAAGTAGGGATCTTTAAGTATAAATTAAGCGAGAACATTAACATTACCCTCTATTTTGGCTTCATCAAAATTTCACAATCGAGTAAAAATTTTATCACGATCATCGTCAATAGCCAAGCTACCTTACATTTATCTATGACTTGGAATTATTGAAAGAGTTACCATGTTCCTGGAACGCAAAGGTAACCATAGGTGGTAGTAGCATAGGTGGACTCACAGCGAAAGTAAAATTTTGAAGATTTCCCGCGTAACAAAAGCGGTACCTACCTACACTTTCCTTACACATTTATCTATAACTTAGCTCAGCCCCCCTAGCCAAGTTACAACCGTTTCTCTTGCGTCGAACGCCTCGAGTTGGCCACGTAACCGATTCATTTGTTCTGACCACGTGTCTCAGCGTCGAGATGACGTCATTTCCGTACCAGATTATAAACTTGGCTAAGGCTACATAACTAATTTTATATTTTATTTAATTTTTATATATATATTTTTTATTTAATTATTTTAATTTTTTTTTTTTTTTTTTTTTTAAATGAAGATTAACTGACAATAAGTCTATTCATCCTAAATAAATCTAGGCTAACCGGATATCAAACAAAATACTTATCTCTGAAATATCAGATTTTTTTTGCAGTAGGAAGTCATTAACAGACTTTTCCCACTTCAGGGTGAAGCGAAAGGGAGAGATAGACATTTTCTTTATAAAACCATCCTGTGTCCTTTACATTCCAGGGCCATGGTATCTTTTTCAAACGTTGCCGAAGATCAACAGGAGCATAAAGCATAGCAGTCTTACAATGTTCCCACAAGTGGGACTTCAGCCACCTGAAGAAGAAGAAACGGGCCGTGGATTACGGCCCGTTCCCTCTGCTAAAGGATATCACATGTCTTCGATTTTTTTTTGTTCTAGCACACGCCAGTTTCCCCACCACGTTTTCCTTTACTGTTTTGAGAGCAGTGATTATGAAATAAATAACACAAAGTAATGTGCGCTGGAAAACCTGACCGCTCCAACCTGCACTGGGTCCGCTTGGTGGATTATGGCCCAGTCCCTCTCCTAGAGAGGAGGCCTGAATCCCTGCAGTGGTTACATTAAAGGCTGTGTTTGAACTCGTGACCTATTACTCGTAAGTCGGAACCGTTACAGCACTGTTCTACTGGACTGCTAAAACCAAAGCGGTTGATATTAATTGTCTACAAGTTACCTACATAATAAATGTAGGTAATAATAACATTTATATGACGGACACAATGCAGGTCATTGGTCACCCAATCCGGATCTTGATGACATCAGCGACGGATTTAGACTTCGGCGGCCCATAGGCAGAGCATTTGGTAGAGCCCATCAAATCGTTTGTAGTGAACTGTTGATTGATAAACGCGTATCACTCGCTTTCTCAAGGAGAAAAGTCCTGCTTTTTTCATGATAAAAATTATGCTCGCGCCGTGTAGCACGCCATTTTCCGCTGTCGGTCTAGCGCGACGCGGTAGAATGCGGGAAAGACGCCATTTGTGTTCATATTTCGTGCTGTTTGATTCTGAACTTTTCCCACTAAAAGAAAAAATAGGTAACTATTTGCCACCAAACTCTGTTCTGTTCTCTGACACCAAAATATGTTTTTTGTTTGTACTGAACCTTTATCGGTTTAATTTTTTTTTGTGGTGTGATGGCGGCCGCCTTGTGCTGACGGCCCGTAGGTAACTGCCAAAGTGTCTATGTTGCAAATGCTTAAATCCGGCACTGGATGACACACTCAAAGCATCCTCCGGATATGAACGTGCGTCCCTGCGGTGAAAGTCTCACGCGAATATGCGAGCAGTTCTTGAGGTCAATGCTACCATACATATTAACATACCGACAGACTTGTTATTGTGTCATGTTGAATGAGAGAAGATCATATTTTGAAAAAATAATAATAAAGAAAGTTTTTTTTAATGCGTAGCATAGCATAGTCGGCCTTGTAATGTTCCCATTGTTGGGATTCAGGCCTCCTCTCTAAGAGAGGGAATGAGCCGTAATCCACCACGCGGGCCTAGTGTGGGTTGGTGGATGTCACATGTCTTCAAATTTTTGTTTCTAGGACATGCCGGTTTTCTCACGATGTTTTCCTTTACCGTTTTGAGAGCAATGATGATGAAATAAATAACACAAAGTAATGTAATGCACCTGGCTGGATTTGAACCCGCGACCTACAACTCTTAAGTCGGAGCCGTTACCACTCGACCACCGCTGCTCCCAATCTTCACCACTCAATTTTTTTAAATGATATTAAATATAAACCAGTGCTTGACTGCGGTCCCACCTGATGGGAAGCAGTGATGCAATCGTTGATCTTCCTCTTCTTGGCGTGTTGATGGCAAAACTAATTAAATTCCTTGCCTGGCTCAGTATTCAGCCACGGCAATGCCATCCACTGATGCTGTAGTATAGATCCAGCGTGAACAGGTCACGTGCACAGGTCACGTGCACAGGTCAGGGTGGTGGTCAGGGCACGTGATGCAGGATGGAAGGTGGGACATGGTCTGTGTCGTTGTTCTTTATAGTTATATCGGTAATCGTTGACAGTGAATTGCAGTAACCTCACTCTAATCTTGAAGACACCTAAATTATAAATTGGACGGGAAGACTGCTGCTGGCAAATTGTTCCAATCCTTCGATGTACGTGGTATAAAGACCGACGAGGCGAAACGCTTAATCCGGACTGAATCGTAGAGGTGGTAACGACGTAAGGGTGGAGTTTTTGTCATCATCATCAGCTTTTTTTAATGTTCCCACTGCTGGGGCTCAGGCCTCCTCTCTAGGAGAGGGAATGGGCCGTAATCCACCACGCAGGCCCAGTGCCAGTTGGTGAATGTCACATGTCTTCGAATTTTTGGTCCTAAGACATGCCGGTTTCCTCACGATGTTTCATTCACCATTTTGAGAGCAGTGGTAATGAAATAAATTACACAAAGTAATGCGTCTGGCTGGGTTTAAACGTCATCAAAGACATAGTTAAAATAACCTTTCCTAAACTGTCTTGATATTCTAAAACCCACAAACAACCCACGAATAGCCACAAGTCCACAACAAAAAATAATGACCAACTCCAATAACCGACCAGCAACCGTATAATCCACTGACACACTTCCACACCCGCTATAAACGACTTAATTAAAAAAAATAAACGGCTCCGGAAGGCCGGAAACACCCGAACAATGGCGACTGGAGACTAAGCGCTGCAGTTGCGCAAGCGTCGTATTTAGTGCTGTTATTCCACGCTTCCTAGATTATAATCTGAACCGCTGACCGTTGAGAAAGTCAACTTGGTAATCCAATTAGCTTTTTTCATTGTTATCGAAGAGAGCTTCTTTGTTTTAAAGCGTTTTGTCACTAGTAGATTGCAGTACCTATCACTTATGTAACTCATCATCATCATCTAGGAGTTGTCAGTAACAGCAAGGGCCCAGCCGGGTCGAAGCTTACTGGGACCAGTTTAATCCGAAAGGGAGCGCGAGCCCCAGTATGAAGGCTAGAAGGAACGGGGTGGGTTTTTAGTCACTAAGCGTCTAACATTATCTCCCGCTCCGCCCTAGAGCGGGGGTTATCATTGGGTAATTTTCCCCACCATAAAAAAAAATCATCATCAATTCAGCCGATAGACATCCACTGTTGGATATAGACCTCCCCCAAGTGTTCGCCACTATGAACGATCCTGTGCGTCCCGTCCATCCATCGGATTCCCGTATCAGACTTTTAGTGACTAAAACCACACCTAGGTGTGTTCCTTCAATCGCTTTTTGCGATCCAGGACCATGAGTGTCCTTTTCATTAATATCAGTGCTTAGTTTTTATAATTTGTATGTAATTTGTGTTGTGGCTTATGTTTTGTGTTGTAGCCAATAAATGCTTTATCTATCTTCAATCTATCTATCGATCACGAGGACACACCAGTGCTCCGCCGAAGCGGGGCGCCCACTATAGGGTGGAGCGCGAGGGCGTGTCAGACTTTTACTGGCCAAAACCACACATATATTTCTTCAGTTGCCTTTTCAGAACCGCTACCATGGTCCAAGCAGGTATCGGCTCTGTTGGGCTAAGGTTTGCTGACATCTCGTAGCTGACCCGCGTGGAAGTCTACACACCTTCGACGGCTTGATGCAACTCTTCAGTTGCCTTTTTGCGTTCCTGTGCCATGGTAACTCTTTCAAAAATTTTCCGTATACAGTGACGATACATTCACAAACAAAGATGGTAAGGCATTTCATCAGTTCGTTACACTTGCAGTCAGATTACCAAGATGTTTTTCTTTTCCATATTGAAACAATTTTACCAGTCCAGTCATGCATTGCATTAGAAAGTTCATTTGAAAAATGTCTATTGCATCATGTACTCTGAACTCAAATAAGGATATCTACATGTCCTTATTTGAAAGTTCATGCATACACTTTGAAATCTTTTGAAAAGATTCTGTCATGGAGAATAGATTTGAATGTCAATAGTTTATCTAAGACTGGCCTGTTGGTCTAGTGGTTAGTGGCCCTGACTGCAATGCTGGAGGTCGTGGGTTCGATTCCCACCCACGAGAAATGTTCGTGTGTTGAGGACGATCATTGGTTTTGTGTCTGGGTGTAATTTATTCCCTCTCCTAGAGAGGAGGCCTGAGTCCCAGCAGTGGGAACATTAAAAAGGCTGATGATAATGAATTTATCTATGATCTACACTAATATAATAAAGTGGTAAAGTTTGTTTTTTTGTTTGTAGGAGGTAATCTCTGGAAGTACTAGTCCGATTACAATTTTATTTTTACTTATAGCTGCTTAGTCCTGAGTGAATAGGATATTTTATGTACCCGGGCAAAGCTGGGACAAAAGCTAGTATGTATACTTATATATCACTTTTCTAAGACTCATAACACAAGCTCTGTTTAGCTTGGGACTAGACGGCGTTGTGTAAAGACAAAAAAAAAACAAAACCAAAAAACAATTTATTTTACGAAAGTCGTGAAGCATTTACACCTATCCATCTAGTTGTCTATTAAATTAACTCAGGACAATTAAAAGCTTCTCAAACAATGACAACACACAATTTAAAATAAAACAAGCGATAAACTAATTTAAAACAATTCAGACTTGCGAAATTGAATCTCGGAGATGGACGATAAAATCTTTAGCATTGATACTCCAAGGAGCCACATTGCACCGATTCGTCGAAAATATATTCTTCAACGTTACGAAAAGCAATATAACATGGCACCTGGTTATTACTGATCTAATGTACAAAAACTGGAGCACAAATAACAATGGATTTCAAAAGAAATCCGTTTAGGAGATCTCTCATCGTGCCGCGCGCCGTGAATCTGAGAGTGTATGGCGAATCGCGATAACCCCCGGATTCACACAATATGTTACAGAAATATGTAACAAGGCCGTTTCGTAACTGTGGAAATTGGTAGATAGACTAACAATACTGGGATCCTGGGTTATTGATTGCAGTGCCAGTTTTCAGGTCGTTTAAATCCATTAAGTACTCATTTGTAATTAAGTCATTCTTTTTTTTACGTGGGCAATCATCCAATTACTTCTACCTCTCTGAGAGGAGTGAAAGGAGTGTCATACTTTTACTGACCACCTACCTGTGTTTTTCAGTTGCTTTTCGACTTCCAGGAATTCGATAACTCTTTTAAACAATCTGTCTTTACTTGAGATTTCTCGAAGATATAAATTGTTATACTTAATTGCTGGAAGGTGTAACGCCACTTGCACGTGGAGTTGCCCAGAAGCCAAGAATGTACAACCATCAAAAAAGAGCACAGACGTCATGTCTGTGGTTTAAATGTAAGGCAGGAGTGTGGTTTTAGTCAGTAGGAGTCTGACACTGCCCAGACTAGCTCGTATGTAAGGCAGCTTGGCCGTCCATGACGATTTCCCACTCCTGCCGAAAAAAAAAAGAATATACAAATTGATGCTTCCTTAGCATAAGGAGGCACAAGAAGGATTTATAATATCAAAAAAAAAGAAAGCAAGAATGCAGAAAGTGCAGTTTTTCAGGAGAGCCTTATCTATGAGTATAAAAGGAGAAATTTATTCCCTGACATATCAGCGCATAGGTGAAACTAACGAGCCTAGGAACGTGAAATATTGCACAAGGTTTCTTTTTATGACGTAGACAAGTACCAAGAGAGGATTTTCCAAAATTAACTCCCACAGGGGATGAAACGGGGGTCTGAAAGTTACTTTTTCGCGGGCGAAGCCGCTAACAGAAGCTAGTTTTTCTACAATACAATTTTACTCAAAAATATGTTACGACTTTATGCGTAGGAGGTATCGAAATAAACTATCTCTCATTGTGATTCTGGGAAATCCTACTTTGCAACCACTACTTCATACATCAGATGGGACTTCGTAACATGCTTGCTGTAACCAATCAATGCAAGAATGAGTGTGCTGTTGCATTGTCTTTGTGAGTGGCCTCTCATAGGTCAGTCTATGACGTCGTCTGCTTAACCGGACTTGCTTGTGACGACCTTATCAAAATTAGCGCTAAACTGAATCTCCCTGGAAATCCGGCAGTTGCAGCGTCAAGAGGCCTCCTGCAAGGTGGACCGATGACCTGGTGAGGGTCACGGGGATCCGATGGACGCAGGCAGGATACACTAGAGTAATAGTCGTAGACGCTTGGGGAAGTTATTAGATGATTTCACATCTCAAAACAAAATGCTGTCGCTAAATCTGTCACGAAACAACACTGTATACATATGTTCCGGTCTAAAAATCATAGATGCCAACGAAATTACACACTTACTCGACAAATATGTCACCTTTATTTTAAAAGTGTTACTCTTCACGGAATTTAATATAGGTAATTAAAAGTTTTTCGAAGTTTACTAAAATTTACTTTAGAAAGAGTTCGAAGAATCGCCAAACTTAAGTGGCAGTGGGCAGGGCACATTGCCCGCAGAACAGATTGTCGATGGGGACAAAAGGTTCTGGAGTGGCTGACTGCGTACCGAAAAACGCAGCGTTGGAAGGACGCCCACAAGGAATTTGAAGAAAAATCCGACAGATGTGAGACTTGTGTGTTTCTCATTTTTGGTTTTAGGACATGCCGGTTTCTTCACGATGGTTTTCTAAATATTGCGTCTAGCTACGTTTGAATAACTTATAAGTCGGGGCCGTTACCACTCGGCCACCACTGCTCCCACAAATATATAGATAATATCTAATAATAACAGATGCAGTGATAATATAGATGCAGAGTAATAAGTATGTCATCATCATTAGCGATGATGTCAAAGAGAATAGAGGAGGTCATCTAAGCAGCATCTTATTACGGGCTTAGAAAGGTATTCCTCGCACCAAATGAGCAAGGTCGCATCTTAAGGTTGCACTAGTCGGTAACTCGACGATCGCCGTTGTTAAAATGCATGCTATCTCATCAAACCTGATATTATGTGTTGTTAGAGACTCACAGAAAAGATGAAAGAGGTTAGAAAGGAAGTACTGGAAAGTACTCCCTTTTTGGATTTGTACTACAACGAGTGTCGCTGCTTGTCTCATACTGTCTCCGTGGAAGACGTTGCGTCCCCGCAAGGAGGCGCGGCAGGCGGGTGTAGGCTAAGCCTTTGTCCCTCGGTCGCATGGTAGGGGCCCGGGGTTGTTTTGCTCACGCCTGCCAGCTGTGCGCCTAATGCCCGCTATGACCGACCGTAACCTGTGTACAAATGTCGGTGGTTTTCTACTTGTAACCTTTTTGAATATTTTTGGGAATAAAATAAAACATGGTGTAAATATTATTGGAATCGATTGAGTTACTGATTCTCTACCACAGAACATAGGAATCATTCTCTACAAAGTACTATATTCAGGTTTCGCATATACTAAAAATAATCGACACTAATATAATAAGGAGGTATTTTTTTGTTTCTATGTTTTTTTTGTTTGTAGGAAGAAGTACTGGTCCGATTCCTAAAATTCTTTCACCTATAGGAAACTGCTTTATTCCTGACTGACATAGGCTACATTTTAAGTACGCGGGTGAAGCCGCGGACAAAAGCTAGTGTTGTATAAGATAGATGACTGACTAGGGCACTCTTAAAAGACGCAAACTTGTCGTTTAGAGTGGAATTACAAAATAACTCATTGAGTTAGAATGCATTAGTTGCGACATAGTGTACGATGTTTTGATGCCCGCGTATTACTATGCGTTGGCTCTCACTTTTATTATGATAGGCGTTACTGCTTGTTATTTAAGTGTTGGTGAACTATTGAACTGTTGTGGCCATTATTTCGGCTTTGAATTACCATTTCTGTACAACAGTTTCTAGATGGTGTCATTGTAACTACGACACCGATTATAAGTTAACAAATAGGTGCACAAATCGCACGCTGAGAACAAAAGTGACTCAACTCAAAATTGCTAATTTTTGGGAAAGAGCAAGAATGTGTCCGTCGTATTAAGCATTTTCTGTTCATTTTACAATAACACTAAAACATGGTAACAAAAGTTATGAATTTCTGTTGAAATTTATTGTTTCACTAAATAGCTTTAGAAACAATATATAGTTTTTGCAAAAAAATATGATATTCTCGTATAAAATAAAGTTTAAAAAAAAATCGAAAAAATAGGTTACTTTAGTATTAGAAGTTTTTAGATAATATAATATGATAATAATTATGATAGAATATACTTTTTTAAGTCATTCTGTATACTTAACTCATTTAACCAAAATTTTGAAATCGGTCACTTTCGTTCTCAGCGTGCGAAATATCAATATTTAGTTTAAGTATTTATTACGTAGTTACTGCCTGAAAGCTGGCTTTTCGTCAGAAAAAAAGATACTAGGCTGCAGTGCCATCTACCGACTCCAATTGTATTTTCAAATCGTTCAGGGCCCTACTCAAACTTTCATCTAAATCGGTCAAGCCGTTTAAGAGGAGTTAGGTGACCAACACACGTAAGTACAGAAGAATTGTATTGATAAAAGATTTACGTTAGTTCGTGTGTCACTGCGGGGTGCCAACTGAAAACTAGCGCTGGGTTTCTGACGCCAAGCAAATATTGGCTGAAGTGATAACCCTTTCGGCACAGGCACGCTCGGCGCATTTTGTACTTTGGTTCTCTTTTACTTAGTGTTTGTTACCTTTGTGCTGCGTCCGTCCCGAATAAAAGTTTTCTTATTTCTATAATATTTATTTATCAAAAATATTTTTTTTTTATGTTGAGAGCTCATGAATTAACTTCTCCCGTTCTGGTTGGCTTAAGTGGCAGTGAACTGGGCACACTGCTCGCAGATAGGATGATTGACGGCACGAAAGGTTCTTGAGTGGCGCTTAGCCAGTATACTATAGGAATCTTTGGTGGCGATCAAGTACCGGAAGAAGCGTTGGAGGAAGGCGGGAGAGAGGGAGGCCTTCCGCAAGGTGGACCGATGATCTGGCGATGGTGAGAGTCGCGGCAATGCGGTGGATGCGAGACATACAAGACCGGTCGTTATGGTGACTTGGGTTAGGCCTATGTCCAACAGTGGACGTCTTTCGGCTGAAATGATGATGATGATGATGAAATTCTGGTTAAAGCGAGAGGCAAACTCAGATTTATGCTGTCAAAATTCCAACCAATGTAAGTTAAAACTTTCATGAAATATTTCTTAATGTGCGATGCAATTATTTCAACATCATAATATTGGTAATGATTTATGTTTTTAGTATTTAACACAAGCACTAACACAGTTTCTAACATCTGCATAGTTGCTCCATATTCTTAGTTTTTATCGTCTTCAGATGCAATATCAGAGCTAGCTTCCCCAAGCGACCACCGGTGGCCGCGCATCTATTGTCTTACTATTGTGTCTCTAATTGACGGTATCTGAAGGGTTAAGAGCATAAAAAACTGTTCTAGCATTAAGACATAAGTCATTACTCATTAGGTATGTGTGTAATAGAGTCCGGCCAATATATGAAGTACCATTTGACAGTTCTTTTAGTTTTAATTTTATATGTTGATAGAATAAAAATAGCTTCATAATTAGTTAACATAGAAAGTTAATGAAAAATAAAAACATTTAACTAATTAAAACTATATACAATAAGTCATACCTAAAATATAGCTTCAAAAAATTCCTCCGCATCGCTGTCGACTGGAACTTGGGAGTGTGCCCAAAAGACGTTGAATGGCAACGCTTGATCTCTGACCAAGGTAAAAGCCAGCCCTTGGGTCACGCGAATAGTCAACAAGCTTCATAATTCAATGGATATACGGAAAAGATAATAGAAATAGTGTAAGTTTATACAAAGTTATATTTATAGAAAAGTGTTTTTTTTGTGAAGTTTTCTACCTGACGGGTACTTCTAAGATTTAGTTATTTCTAGACTAGGACGATGTTACAGTTTTTAAACTGACAGTCTGATTGATATTAATGACCCATTGCGAATTAATATTTCATATCGTGCATATCGTAACGAGTTTTTTTCCATCTTCATCTCAAATTTTGAAAAAAAGTTACAACTTTTTTTTTTAGGTATGAATTCATCTAATGACTTCTCGCGCTCTAGCAGGAGCAGAAGGGCGTGCCAAACTTTTACTGACTAAATAACCATAGGTACATATGTTCAGTTGCTTTTTGTTTCCCAGGTTTCGGAATTGTTGTGCCACTAAATAGTAGGGGCAAACATCTCGTTGAAGCCCGCGTGGAAGTCCACGCGCCGTCGATGACTCGAGCTGACCTTACGACATGAGTTTACACTACAATTGCTATAGGATGGTTCGGGTGATAGCTGTCAGATTTAAACAATGTAGCTATCTGTCCTTTTCTTTCATTTAATACGTCCTGCTTGTCATCCTACCCATGCTATGTAAAAAAGACCTAAGTATTTGATTAAAGGTTTCTGTGACAGTGCAAAAATGATGGAAGGAGAACTTATTCTGCAATTTTAGCCCTCCAGTCCACACACAGAACTGCAAAGCACGGGCTCGCAAAGGGTAACTGAAGAAAACCCATCCATGGTTTTAGTCAGTGAAAGTCTAATACTCCCTCTCACTCCACGGGGGAGAAGGTATTTGTTGATTTTCAATTCTCAAAAAAAGGCGGAATAATATATCAAAAATGCTATAAATTTTCGACTTTAAAGTTTAGAACTATTTTAAAGAAAATATTGTCATATTGTTGCGCTAAGCCTGTCTGCTTTACACACAAAGTTATGTAAAACTCTCCGATTTTGGCTGACAGACCTTTTTTTTTTCGATGGGGAAAATCATCTTATGACAAAACCCGCTCTTGGGTGGAGCGAGAGATAGTGTCAGACTCTTACTGACTAAAAACCCCATCCCAATCCTTCTAGCCTTCATACCGGGGCACGAGCTCCCTTTCGGACAACCCTGTCCCCAGTAGGCTTCGACCCAGCTGGGCTCCTCCTGCTTGGCTGTCAGACCTATTAATTGAGAAACGCTAATAGATGGATAATATAGATATAGTCTCTGCCAGTGGCCTACGCCCGCGTGAAAATAAGTGTAAAAAAAAAATTTTGGAATTCGTTTTATCCGTTTAATGGGTTGAATTTTGGCTGTCAGGCCTACTACTAACTGAGAAAAGTGAATAGACGATACTGATAACTAGCTTCTGCCAGCGGCTCCAACCAATCGTAAACGTAGGTTTTTCTGTATTTAAACCCCTGTTGCTGCCTTGGGAAATTCCTCTCTAATTGCTCGCTAACATCATAAAAGTCAAAGTCAAAGTCAAAATATTTAATTTCACATAGGCCTACATGGGCACTTATAAAACGTCAGAAGCTAGTGCACGGTTCCAAATTGGTCGTTTCCTATGGAGAAGAACCGGCAAGAAACTCCATGGTTACTCTTTTTAATTCATGAATCCCCAAGCGACCACCGGTGGCCGCGCATCTATTGTCTTACTATTGTGTCTCTAATTGACGGTATCTGAAGGGTTAAAAAAAGTGGTAGGTGTTACAATATGATAGTATGTAAGAACAGTGTATATCAATACTGTACACAAAAGCAAAAAATAAAAAAAGTAATAAAAAATACGTAGTAAGTTTCAAGTAAAGGAAACCTTAAGCAAAATTTCACGCTCCTAGTTCCAAAAGTTTCAGCTGTGCGTTGATATGTTACTCAGCAGTTTCTCCTTTTATATATCTACAGATACCCAGGTATAGATATACTTACACATTTGAAAAATGCCTACTTCTTAAAAGTGTTAATGACAAAAATGTCGGCAATATCCATGACAAAAAAAGGCAGAAGAATTTGGAAACATTTTTTTGACAAAAGTTTAAACAATTTTTTTAATAGTTTCCGCCAAGATAATAGAAAACAATACAAGTTTGGCAACTGTACTTACTGTTCGTACCTACGTATTTCGTACGCGCTGATGGCATTCTATGATTAATGTAACAAGGTATTGAGTAACAGTTGAAACCTTGCCAATTTGTTGTAGGGACGAATTTTGTGACATCTGACGAATTTTACTTTTTGTTATAACTAGTTATAACTATTAATAAATAGTAAAAAGTTATAGGCTGTGATATAGCACTCCTATTTTATTTCTTTAGAATACAAAACTTTAGAATATTTAGGATGAGGCCAAACGAGCGTAATTTTGTTAGTCGTTCGCGAGTCGCAGACTTTCGGTCGCGTAATTTCTGCTGCATCCGGTTTCATACAAAAGCCCTGTTTTATTTACAAGGCGACGCAAAATGAGTGGTCTGCCATAGTAGAAATTACGCGTGCGACTCACGATTAACAAAATTAGGTACGCTCGTTTGGCCCTAAGGCTTAAAAGCGCTCAACATGAGATACATTTCCATACAACCGCTCTTAGGTGTTTATGATGTGGGTTTCCAAAATATCTTGAGACATATTTTTCCAGATGTTTGGAATCACAGATCTTGTGGATATTATCTAGGTTTCAATTCAAATTAAAACATAAATTTGTTTATATCTAATCTAGTGAAGACTTCTGAAAATCTGCAATTTTGCGTGAACTTTAGCCCTTTATAATGTATCTAATCATAAATTACAAAAGTAAAGAAAACATGCGTATTTATAGTAACTGTGCCCATTTATTTGAGATTCTGAATGACGAAAAATATTTCCAAAAACTTTCAAGGTTTTTAAAAAAACAACTTATTTCTTAGAACAAGTTTTGTGAAATATTAAAGTTGTTAACAAAATTACCGAATAATATCAGAGCGTTTAGGCGTTCTCTTTTTTCGCGTTGCCTCGCACAACACAAGGTTTAAAACTTTGACAATCGGGAGGGGCACTCTGAATTAAGCCTATTAATAGCCTAGCTTCAACTGGCTTCAAGTTTCCCTTTA
Source organism: Mythimna lalbum (assembly GCA_949319445.1). NCBI lineage: Eukaryota > Metazoa > Arthropoda > Insecta > Lepidoptera > Noctuidae > Mythimna > Mythimna lalbum. Next base: position 18,688,826 of record OX439360.1, read on the forward strand.
AAACCTTCAATCTTCAAGTATTTGCCAACAAGTTAGATCAAACGCCGGCTACAGACGCAGCCTCTCTGGGCCACACTCGTGACCTAAGGATCGTCTCGTGAAAGGCATGTGACGCAATTCCAACCAGTTTATCTGCAGAACTCGTCAATAAGCCTACTGAGAGAGATTAACTCTTGGCGTTTAGTATAGAAAATGACTTACGGTGATCTACTTTATAAAAACCTTAACATGTTCAAACCAGTACCTCTTAAATAGGTATAATAATAAATAATGACACATCTACACTAATCTATACTAATATTATAAAGAGGTAACATTTGTAAGTTTGTAAGTTTGTATGTAGGGGGTAATCTCTGGAAGTATTGGTCCGATTGCTAAAATTCTTTCACCAATAGAAAGCTGCTGTATTCCTGAGTGACATAGGCTATATTTTATGTACCTACGCGGGCGAAGCTGCGGGCAAAAGCTAGTCACTAATATAATAAAGAGGTAAAGTTTGATATTTGTTTGTAGGAGGTAATCTCTGGAAGTACTGGTCCGATTGCGATAATTTTTACACCGATAGAAAGTGGCTTGATTCCTGAATGACATAGACTATATTTTATATAGGCGGGCGAAGACGATGGCAAAAGCTAGTACTTACTAATATTATAAAAGCGAAAGTGAGTTTGTTTGTTTGTTTGTTACGTCTTTACGCCTAAATGGCAAAATCGATTTTAATAAATTTTGGTACAGAGATAGTTGGGAGACGGACATAGGCTAATTTAAAAAAAAAATATTGAGAAAATGGGGTGAAAGAGTAAAGTATATTAATAAATGCGGACCAAAGTTGGTGAGTCGGTGTGTGTATGTTTGTTACATCTTCACGCTCAGACAGCTGAACGAATTTCGATGCAACTTGGTCGAACAGAACATGTCCTGGAATAGGACATAGGATCCTTTTTATCCTTTTACTTTTTTTCCAACGCTGCGTCTTCCGGTACGAGGTAATCACTATTCTACTATTTTAAAATTAAACTTCCTAAATTCCTATGGTTTTTCTCACGGTAGCGTTACATCGATGTTTATTTTGGTAACTTTTCGATAAGCTGTCATGTTCAACATCATCTTATAGACTTGATATCTCAAGCAGTCTTCACATGAAGATGGTAGTGTTATGGTAGAAGGGTTTCATAACAAAAGTGGGTGGCATCAAATGAGTACCTATCTATACAAGTGATCGTACTTGAGTAGGTACATCTTAAACCTTTAACCTCTTGGCCAGAACCTTGTCACTGCAGTATTGGCTTTGTCAGTTTAAGTGCATTCTTTTTTTTTTTTTTTTTTTTATTGATATAAACTAGAGCTTGACTGCGATCCCACCTGATGGTAAGCAGTGATGCAATCGTTGATGGTGAGGCGCTCTAGTTTATTAAGAGCCTATTCACTCTTGCCTTGAAGACACCTAAATTATAATCGGACGGGAAGACCGTAGCCGGCAAACTGTTCCAGTCCCTCGATGTACGTGGTATAAACGACGATGCGAAACGTTTGGTCCGGACCGTAGAGGTCTCAACAACATAAGGGTGGATACTCGCCGTTCGTCGGCTTGTCCGATTGTAGAAGTGAGAAGGTGGAATCAAGTCATGTAATTCTCCAGAGTAAACCACGAAATTCAAATTTTTCAAAGTTTTTTTTTGTATACTGCTCAGCATCGGATAATATATACAACATTAGGTTTAGTATGTGTGAAACCAGAAACACGTGTCTAGTATTTTTATGTAAAGAATCTATGTACAAAATTTCATAACTATATCATGAAAAATCACAAAGTTATTAGCTTGTTATGTCAGCAAAAATACATAGTCACCGGGCCATCCAGGCGACTGAGAGGTTGCTTTGCACTTGTATCCAGCTGTTAGCTGGCTCCTAATGCTCGCTATGACCTGCCGTGACCTGTGTTGTACTTAGTGTCGGTGGTGTCCGACTTAACCTTTTTAAATATTTTTAGGAAAAAATATAACATAATTCTGAAAAGACTATATAAGGTATACGGAGGGCTGTCCCTTACACAGCCCTCCGCAAACTTTAAGGGCTGGCTCAGTAAAACTGAAAAACCTTCCACAATTTTTTTTTCAGGAAACGAAAAAAAGTCGGCCTCTCCATCTAATCAAGTTTATAGTTTTGTATGGTGAGACTGATTTAGGAATACTCGTATCTCCTTATTAAAATGGCATATTTTAGCTCTTCTTGAAATTGTTTTGTATTCAGGTTACTTCAAACATCTGTTTATGTTACTGCTACTTAACCTTCAGTAAATAAATAGCGTTATTATAACCAAACAATATAAATAGAAAACCTTTTATTTCCTACAACTTTCATAGAGAAAGTGTTTGATCTCGATTTTGTATATTTATTGTTATGGCTTAAGGTCACTTCGGATGTAGGCGTGGGCAGCAGGTAGGCTCCTAAACCGCTTATATATTAAGCATTCATATCGAATATACCTCATAATGTATCGTGGTTTATATCTTTCTGTTTTTTTTCGTATCTACCTGTGATAAATAAATGTCGGGTTTGGTGTCTGTCTGTGTGGCCAAGAGTTCTTAGCGCTATTCATTTGTCGACCTAAACTGAATTAATAATAATAAAAATAATAATACATAAAAATAGAATTACATGACTTGATTCCACCTTCTCACTTCTACAATCGGACAAGCCGACGAACGGCGAGTATCCACCCTTATGTTGTTGAGACCTCTACGGTCCGGACCAAACGTTTCGCATCGTCGTTTATACCACGTACATCGAGGGACTGAAACAGTTTGCCGGCTACGGTCTTCCCGTCCGATTATAATTTAGGTGTCTTCAAGGCAATAGTGAATAGGCTCTTAATAAACTAGAGCGCCTCACCATCAACGATTGCATCACTGCTTACCATCAGGTGGGATCGCAGTCAAGCTCTAGTTTATATCAATAAAAAAAAAAAAAAAAAAACGCCTCTCAAAGGCCCAGGACCTCAGGGTCCTGAGATTAATAAACAGATAAAAATAATAATAATAATAATATTCCACAACCTAAACTGAATTGTTAAACGGATAGAGCTATTGAGGCATGTATAGAGTGTTTTTCGCACTAGTGCAAAAAGTGTGCGTGCTCTACCCCGGAACAATAGATAGATAAATTATTTATTGTACACCAATAAATAAAAAATTACAACAAATCAAATTAAAAAAAAATACAAATCACAATCAAATCAATCAAATTATAATGTTATTACATTTATCGTATCAGGCTCAGCTTCGACCCCCACGAGTTGCCGATCAACCCCCGTTTATTTATTTCTTCGTAAGTGTATGGAAAAAAGTCGGTTGATACCTACACGTGCAAATTTGTCACTGCAGCCCTCGGCTTCATAACACCCTCGCCTACGGCTCGTGCGAATTCCACCTCGGTCGCAATGACAAACTTTCTGCATTAGTAACAAAATGTACTATTTCAATTCTAATCAGTAGCTCTTCAGATTTATCCCTGATATATCGCGATCAAACAAACAAACAAAAACTTTATAATATTAGTGTACTTAAAGTATCAAGAAATTTCTCCGCCATCAATCAACTAAAATGTTCCCAAACTTTAAATTGTATCAAGAAATTTCGGTGATTTTTTCTTGTCATGAAACCGTGAGAAGCTGGGCGCGCCCGGGTTGAAAGCTTGTATTTACATAAAATGCACTTTTCATGCGTATGACATTCTTACTTACATCAGTTTTAGCTCCAAAGCTCTGTGGGAATCTCTGTTATTATATTAGGATGATCTAAAGATAGGAATATTAAATTGAGTGTGTTGTAACTTGGTAGGAGTTTACTTATTAGAAGATTTATAAGCTGATTTAGTTAATTGATTAGGTGGGTACTCCATAAAATCCAACTTAATCTAGGACAATCTAGGTAAATATAGTATGTAGTGGCCAGATCTTAAAATTGGCCACTTTTTTTACAGTGGCCAAAAATCATCTTATGACAACCTCCGCCCTTGGGCGGAGCGGGCGATATTGTCAGACTCTTACTGACTAAAAACCCACCCCGTTCCTTCTAGCTTTCAAACCAAGGCTCGAGTTTCCTTACGGATAACCCTGGCCCCAGTAGGCTTCGACCCATTTGAGCCCCTCCTGTTGCTGACAACTCCTTGAGGCGCGCGGGAACAGTGCGCGCCGTTGTCAGCAACAGGAGGGGCCCAGCTGGGTCGAAGCCTACTGGGGCCAGGGTTATCCGAAAGGAAACTCGAGCCCCGATATGAAGGCTAGAAGGAACGGGGTGGGTTTTTAGTCAGTAAGAGTCTGACACTATCTCCCGCCCCACCCAAGAGCGGGTTTTGTCATTGGATGATTTTTCCCACCGGAAAAAGGGCGTTTTGGGAGCACATTTATTGGTCGCACAGCCAAAGAGTGGAATTCCCGGCCAGAGTCTGTGTTTCCTGTTAGCTACAACTTGGGTGTCTTTAAGTCAAGAGTGAATAGGTTACTTCTAGGCAAGCGTGCTTCATCGGCGACCACATCATCGCTTACCATCAGGTGAAATGGTGGTCAAACGCGAGCCAAAAATAAAAAAAGGCCTCCTCTCAAGGAGGAGGAATGGTCCGTTATCCACCACGCGGGCCCAGAGCGGCGGTCACATATTTCTAAAATTTTTGGTTCTAGGTCATGCCGGTTTCTTCACGATGTATTCCTTCGCCGTTTTGAGAGCCCTGTCGAAATAAATTACACAAAGTAATACGATTCGTAAGTCGGGGCACTATCGCTGGGCCACCACTGGGCAATCTCAGATAAGTACCAATATCTAATTCTTCTTGCTCTTGTCCCATCTTATTTGGGGTCAACGCAATACTTTTTTTTCTTCCTTTCTACCCTGTCAGTCGACATGCTATCGCTAACTTCTTTTTGTTTCATGTTACTCTTCACAAAATTCAGAAAAACACCAACATATGAATTGAAAAAATCACATTTGTTATTTACCCGGATTCGAACCCACAACCTCATGAACAAGAAAGGTGGGTGCATTAATCACTTGGACCATTAATATTTCCGAAGTTAACAATTTAGTCTAAATATTTCTTCCACTTTCGAACCCCTGAAAGACCGGTCCATTCACAAACAAACAAACGATAATTGTCTATAACATTCCACATACCTACCACTCCACTGCAACCGGTAATTCCTGCTCTCAGATTATAATATATTATTCAATACAATTGGCATGCACTGTTGCGTAAAGATATATTATGTCATATGCTCTCGTCTGATCACTGTCTAGCTTGGTCTAGCTTTTAGTTTTTGTAAAGATTTTGTGACCATTATGACGGACAGACACTGTCTTTTCTTTTTAGGACCTCCCTTTGTTGAATGAACAGGTAGGTTTCAGTCAGTAACAGTTTGACACTTCCTCTCGCTCCACCCAAAGCGGGAAAATATATTTTTAGGGTTTCGTACCTCAAAAGGAAAAAACAGAACCTTTATAGGATAACTTTTTGGTTCGTCCGTCTGTCTGTCAAGGCCTTGAAATTCAGGAACGCGTTGAGGTATCGAATTGAAATTAAAACCATTCTAAGGTTTGAAAAAAAAAACGAATCTTCTAAGCTAATGAAAAAATGATAAGACCGTTTATATCGCAAAAACGTATGTATATTACTCTCAAAGGAATCAAAATTCACAGGGTAATTATTGATCCAGAATCTAGAAATTTGGCACAAAGCAAGGTCTAATAGCTTAAGTATAGGAATAAACCTGAAAACAGATTTGTTGTTACGTCATAGAAAGAAAGAAAGACAGATACGTTTGTATTTATTTATTTAACACATGCACATGAGAATAGAGGCGGACTTCATGCCTAAGGCATTCTCTTCCAGTCAACCTTTGGGTGATGCAGAGAAAAACTAGTAGTAGGTGAAATAAAGGAGTGAGAAAAATGCGAATTTAAGAAATGTTATACTAATATACCATAGAATAGCTATATACTAATAAACCATAGAATAAATATATACAATTATACAATATATTCTCAAATTAATTCACTACATAAATACACTAAAATAATTAAATACTTGTCCAAATCGACAATAGAAAAACATTAACGCTGTGATGAAACTACTGCCAACCTTTAACGAATCAACTCGCGAACTTTGTACGGAAACCCCAGTACGCGAGTCCGACTCGTACTTGCCCAGAAAAGGCTTCTTTGTGATGATCTTGCTCCACTTTTCTTGAATACTTCGCAGGACATCATGTTATGGCAGTATATCCAGCATCGGTAACTGTCCGGACCGAGCCCAAGACGTCGACGGCGCGCACTGTTCCCGCGCGCCTCAATGAGTTGTCAGCAACAGGAGGGGCCCTGCTGGGTCGAAGCCTACTGGGGCCAGGATTATCCTAAAGGAAACTCGAGCCCCGGTACGAAGAGGTTAGAAGGAACGAGGTGGGTTTTTAGTCAGTAAGAGTCTGACACTATCTCCCGCTCCACCCAAGAGCGGGGGTTGTCATAAGATGATTTTTGCCCGCCGTAAAAAAAAAGTATATTCAGTATCTGGTTCTATTACAGCTTCTTCATCATCCTCATTTCAGCCGATAGACGTCCACTGTTGGACATATGCCTCTTTAAATATCACCATAACGAACGAAAAACAGCTTCCTATTACATAAAGATAAAATAAGTTCCGCAAATAATATATATTATGTATCTTTGTATCCGCAAAATCGTGTCCTCATTTGAAACTTGTAAGTTCGCGTGAGGATAAATAAGTGAGACAAATAAACGAAAATAATTGTGTTTAACTTTCAATAGGGTTGTCAACTGTACTCTAAAATAAAGTACTGCAATTTAAAAAAAATGTTTGATAAATATTAATTTAATACTTAGGTAGTATATAGTAAATTAATATTTATCAAACCAAATTTTTTCATCTGACTACAAATCAGTTTTTTTTATCGGTGTCGAAAATGTCATCAAGAAAAATATTAGAATTAAATAGTGTCAATTGGGACACTGTGTCCGAACATGACGTGTCTCAAACGACAGTAAGCCTATACTAGAGCCAGTCACGCATATAGGATGCATATCTTACCGTAACCAAATATTGACGACTTTAGTGAGAGAAGAACAGGGCTTCATTGAAATTTATTAAAAATGAGCTACTAATCTATGTAAACAGAGAATAATGTTTGGAAATGTACAATTCTAATAAGTAGTACCTTTGTACTAACGTCTCTTATGTGGTTTCTTTTTGTGTGTACATAAATAAATTCTTTTAAAAACATTGAAAAATTGTTACGTGCAGCAAAAAATACCTTTACGATTTCCTTAAATATATTATACTCTTTTTTTACGTCTGAAATTAGATAAAGGTACTCTATTTCTTCTAATAAAACTTGACAGCCCTGACTTCAAAAGTATCACGAGTTATCTAACAGCATTCGATACGGATTCGTCTGATATTTCATACAGAAAAGATTCATTCATTGATTTTTGAGACACGTAACGGTAAGACAATGAATGGCGTGGTATTTTGTTGTGAGATAATATGCTAGACAGAAAAAAATGAAGTTGAAAAGAAGTTGCGTCAGTACATCGATAATTCGGCCTATTTTTAGGGTTCCGTTTGTCAGTCTGCAGAAACGGACCCTTATAGGATGACTAAACTTTGTTGTTCGTCTGTCGGTCAAATGAAATTATTAAGCTAAAATTAATATCAATTAGGTTTGAAAGAAGTAAAGAAATATTTATTTATAACTATTCATCATCATCATCATTTCAGCCGATACACGTCCACTGTTGGACATAGGCCTCCCCCAAGCGTCGCCACAACGAACGATCCTGTGCGTCTCGCATCCATTATTCTTTAAAACTATTAGTACATTAAGATCTTACATTAAAAAAAATTATTCACTTATACTACCATTATTGGCGTATACATAATAAAAAATCTAAGTACATGCAAATCATCGATCAATTATAATAAATTAATTAATATGTATCTTTAGTTTATGCATTTACTGGTATTTTTGATAGGATACAGTAATATTAGAATTATTTGTTATGTCAGAATATTAATTAAAATGTCAAAACCAAATGTTTGCTATCGCAATATAAAGATACAGCCGTTTATGCGTATTCTGACAATTGTAAAGGAATCATAACATAGTACTTCCCATTGACCTAGATTTATGAAACTTGGCCAGAAGCAATGCTATATGGTGCAAATATAGGGGGAAAAAACCGTACATATGGAGTAACAACAACAAAATGATTAATTATATAATACCTTTGCGCGATTCGGCAAAATTCGGGCCTGTATTCGGAAATCGAGCTATTTACATTGGTAAGTTTGTACGGAATCCTCGGTGAGTGAGTTCGACTCGCACTTGATCAGTTTTTGTTTTAACAATGTATTGTCTCAAGACAAAACCAGTTTATTTATCGTTTATCTTATTTTATTTGTAGCCACTTAAAAAATAAGAAATATTCGTCTACTGCACGTCTGTAGTTTTTTGTGAAAATGATGATCAACTGTATTTTTTTTTTATAAGCTCTTTATCACTTATAGATTTTTTTCTATTATATTTCTGATATCTACCGTCATAAAAAAATCTGCTGTAAATCCACTTGACTTTGCCCAGCAGTGGGACAACATGGGCTAATAATAATAATAATAATAAGTCCCTGACCCTGTTCCCGATACCGGTGGGACAATATTTTTTATATTTTTAAATGTTTTTTTATTTTTCATTTAAATATTTAAAAATATAATTTATATGTTTGTATAGTGAATAAAGGAGATAATAATAATAAATCCACTTTGTTGCTGTTGACTGGCATGTTGGTCTAGTGGTTAGTGGCCCTGATTGCTATGCCGGAGGTCGTGGGTTCGATTCCCACCCAGGACTAATGTTTATGTGATGAGCATGATCATTTGTTCTGTGTCTGGGTGTAATTTATCTATTATATGTTTGAATTTAGAAATATATAAGTATGTTTATCAGTTGTCTAGTACCCATAACACATGCTCTGCTTAGCTTGGGACTAGACGGCGTTGTGTGATAGTTGTGGAATATATAATATAATATATATATAAGATATGTTATTGAGGATTTTCCAAATAAACCCACAAATTGTTTCTCTGAAAATCAAAGTTTTGTTTATTTAATACGTCCTTACTATATTACAACGTTTAACTATGATCATTACACCTATAACTTACCTGAAAATCAAAGAAACGACATTTAAAGTTTACTAATATCGCCTCCTCAATTATATCCCTTTATTTTATCTTTTTATAATAGAATTTTTAACAATAAAATATGCAAAATAATCTAAACATCATCTGCCATTCAATCACACGTCACCCCGTTCCACAGAACATAAATTCCATTGACAACTTCAACGCGCGAAGCGCGGCAAATTTGAATTAATGAAATGTCATTTCATTACATATATTCTTTCGATTTATAAGTACAAGAATAACTACATAATTCCGGTCTCTGGTTATGACATTGTTTGCTACGAAATTGAAAAATGATTTAAGTAATCAATCAATTTGGCTTTACAGCCGAAACGTGAATGGTGCAATTAGTGTTCCAAAAATCATTAGACTTTGTATCAGTGGCGTAAGTAAATCCAAAGGGGCCCTGATAAAATAATGGTTTTTTATAAGAATGTATTTTTTTTTGAATTATTCATTGACTCAAGTAACAATATTTTGATTTATTTTAGGTACTTACATCATAAACTTACTATTCCAATTAAGATATTTGGAACTAATTAAATTATAAAATAAACTTAAATAATTAAAAATAATATATACACTAAAGGCCTAAATATGACATCAAAAAACTCCTCCGCATTAAGATATAGATAATAAACATAGGCTCTACTAGCACATTTCTGATACCTTAAGATAGCGACGGGGTATCATTAAGCCAATAAGGAGGTAGACTGACTATCCGGATAGTCTAGATGGAAGAAGTTATTTTGTCATCATCTAAGACAGAAGCGAGCTAGAAAAGACTGGGCGAAGGAGCTCATTTATCACCTGGTTTATCGGAGTATTTTGTACTAGGAAAGGTTAAGTTTTTATTATTTTGTTACGTAGAAAATGATAGAAGTAGCTTACTCACTTATTACTACGAGCCTCTTATCAATAACGGCCTGATCATGACTGTGGTCTTAGCGGCGAGCGGGGCAGCATCGGTAAGTTGTCACGCGGCGATACGAGCGGCATCTCGTGGCAATCTTCAAACATTTTTATACTTTTGATCTTACTACTCGCCACCCCGCGCTTAGCTACCGCTCACAGCGGCAAGGTTGTGAACGAGCCAAAAATCCAACGAATTTTAGCACACGCGTAGGGGCCCCTGTAGCCCGGGGGCTCGGGCGTAGAGCTACGCCCCTGATAGTTATTATCTCATTTTAGTGCATCATTATCTTCTAGTAACATTGTATCGTTAGCAGTTAGGTAAGATCTAACCAATATCTTAGGTATAATTACTCATAGTCTGACCCACATTTGTAACTGAAAGGAATGTTGTTGTGTTCCGGAGTATAGTCACTTTGATCAATATTTTTAAGTTACTTCATACCACATTATCGCTTACCATCAGATGATAAAACGCGGTTTATTGCTAAACACACTAATATTATTTTTAATATTAGTGTGTAGGCGAACTACAGTGGCCAATTTGGAAATCTCTAAACCGAGTGCGAACACAGGTTGGCCGCTGTAAAAACAATGTGGCCAAATGGGCTCGACCATCCATCCATCTCAAGCACAGTGCCAGTGTGGAGGCTCTCCACAAAACATGCGTCATCGGCTATGCTGCCCATCCTGCATTACCACCTGCAGTTTTCAGGATCTATACGAGTCCAACAATAGAGCTGTACAGGTTGCCAAATATTGGTCAGAAAAAGTAGGATAGTTTGAGCGCGTCGAAACGAAAAGAAGAAGATTAAAAAGTAAAAGTTGTACGTATGCGTGTATGTCTCTTACCCCTTCAGGCTCAAATAGCTGAACGGCTATGGATGGGCACACGGGTAGACCTAGGATCGTTTTACTCACGGAGTATGCGCTCTTGGAATAAAGTCCCATTTACATGCGGGAGAAGCCGTTGGCAGAGGCTAGCTAGATGTTTCATAAAGTGGTTTTACATATCAGTCAACTTTCGGATTTTACAGTTTCTATAAGCATATAAGCATAGTTTCTATAATATAATAAAAAATAGTTCCTTTAAAGAGAAACTGTTTGATTATAAAGATGAAAGAAATACCTGAAGATGGCTTTTATTTTTATTAGATCAAAGTTATGATTTTTTTTCAACTTGAATATTGACGAAGTTACTGTAGAGACTCCATTTAACATATTGAATAACGTCAAAACAATATAACACAATCGTTAAGATTTTGTATAATCGGAAAAACATCTTTTCGGACTATGGAACTATCGATAACTATTTATTTTTATTATGGTTACCTACCTATTATGGTACCTTTTTTTTTGTCGACGGGGAAAATCATCATTGACAAAACCCGCTCTTGGGTGGAGGGGGAGATAGTGTCAGGCTCTTACTGACTAAAAACCCCGCGCCGTTCCTTCTAGCCTTCATACCGGGGCTCTAGTTTGCTTTCGGATAACCCCGACCCCGGTAGGCTTCGATGGGCCTCTCCTGTTGCTGACAACTCCTTGAGGCACGCGGGAACAGTGTGCGCCGTCGACGCCTTGGCTCGGTCCGGTCAGTTACCGGACGATCGGACAGCGAGCTACCCATGGCTCGCTGTCCACAAGCCCGCGTCTACGGTGGCTGGAAATCGGGGCTGAAACCCCGGCGGCATTGAAAGTAACGATGTGGTCGACGATGGAGTAACGCTTGCTTAGAAGTAACCTATTCATTCCTCTTGACTTAAAGACCCATTTCTTAAAAAATATGCATATTACGCAAATCTTATTTGGTCACGCAGTCACGCACGTGGTCGTTCACGATGGGCCTCATCATAAGCCAGAGCAGGTTACTAGTATCTACTCACCATCATCATCATTTTAGCCGACAGACGTCCACTGTTAGACATAGGCCTCCCCCAAGTGTCGCCACAATGATCGATCCTGTGCGTCTCGCATCCATCGGATTCCCGCAACCTTCACCAGGTCATCGGTCCACCTTGCCTTCCGAAGCTGCGTCTTCCAGTACGAAGTCGCCACTCCAGAACCTTACGGCCCCAACGGCCCAACGGCTAGTACCTACTACATAACTGTAATAAGTATATAAGCGTCTACTAAATTCTCACGAGCGCTACATGCCAATTATATGTTCACAACAACATTAAATAAAGTTATTTACTCAATACCAACATTACACATACACGAGATCTTTGACCTAACACGTTGTTGACCGCTCCGAGAGCTTCCTCAACGGTTGCTGATCAAACTGCTCATCTCGATAGCCTTATGAAGAAGAGGATTAGGTAAGATCTGCAATATAATTGCAGCTTTGTAGTGTAGAGAATCTTGTGAAATAGTTCATCTCAAGTGCCATTTTGGTTCTCACTTGCGATTTTGAACGTCGTGGCTTCAAACGTTTAACCAGGAAGGTGCATTACTTCGTGTAAGTTATTTCATCACCATCTCAAAACAGTAAAGGAAAAACATCGTAAGGAAACCAGCATGGTCTTAAAAGAAAAAGAAGACATGTATATATGTGTAATAAATAATATTCCACAAAACTATCACACAACGCCGTCTAGATCCAAGCTAAGCAGAGCTCATGTACTAGACAACTGATAAACATACCTACTTATATATTTCTATACATATATAATATAGATAAATCACACCCAGACACAGAATAAATGACCATGCTCATCACACAGACATTTGTCCTGGGTGGGAAGTGAACCCACGACATAGCAGTCAGTGTCACTAACCACTAGACCAACAGGTCAGTCAATTGCACCTACAATTGTGTCATACCATAAATTAGAAGACAGGCAAAAGAAAAGATGAATTAGGATAGAATCAACCACTTCATAACACTGTCTTGAAGATATATTTATGATCGGTTGTTTAATATATTGCCAATTAAAAGACCTCTTATTAAAAAATATTTTGTTGCATCTGCCAGGCTGAACTCACTACTTGCCAAAATGTGCTCTTCTAGTACTCCTATCCTTAATTCATGAATCCCCAAGCGACCACCGGTTGCCGCGCATCTATTGTTTTACTATTGTGTCTCTAATTGACGGTATCTGAAGGGTTAATTGAAGCTACAAGTAATTATTATTATTTTTTATTTTTTTTGTTGACGGGGAAAATCATCATTGACGAAACCCGCTCTTGAGTGTCAGAGTCTTACTGACTAAAAACCCCGCGCCGTTCCTTCTAGCCTTCATACCGGGGCTCTAGTTTCCTTTCGGATAACCCCGACCCCGGTAGGCTTCGACTCCGATGGGCCCCTCCTGTTGCTGACAACTCCTTGAGGCGCGCGGGAACAGTGCGCGCCGTCGACGCCTTGGCTCGGTCCGGACAGTTACCGGACGATCGGACAGCGAGCTACCCATGGCTCGCCGTCCGCGAGCCCGCGTCTACGGTGGCCGGAAATCGGGATCGGAATCCCAGCGGCGGTGGCGGGGGCGCCGTTGCCTGATGCGGTCTGCCTCCTCCTTTGCTAGCATTACTGCTTCGCAGTAGCCTGTACCAAGGCCCGGCGCGAGAGGTCTCCGCCGCCGATCGCCCCCACGAGGACACGGCGTTGCTCCGCCCAAGCAGTACAAGTAATTATTGAGATCGAACGGGGTGCCCAGGATCTGGCGAGGATCTTGGGAGTCGAACGTTTCATGGAAGCCGTGTTTAAGCAGTGGATGTCTTTTACCTAAAATGATGACAATTGGTCCAAGTATAGAACCCTAGAAGTAAGCTGGTTGACGAACCAGTATTTATAGATGTCTTTTGCCGAAAATGATGAAAATTGGTCACCGTATAGAAGCCTAGAAGTAAGCTGTTTAACAAAACAATACCGTCCATACAGCAGGAAGCGCTAGATTCATTGCAAGGACACGATCGTTCGCTTTCACCGCGCACGCCTTTCTATTCGGTGCGCGTCGCTCTATGCGGATTTGTTTGTGGACTGTGACACATGGAGGATGCGGTTGATGAGCAATTTAGTTTTTAAAAATTACTGGGAAGGAGTTCTTGTAATCTCTTTTACCACCTCTAGATAGATTCAGGTTGTTTTTAGCTGAAAGACGACCGTCACTTTTCTTTTCTCTTCGACTTAGGCTCATAGAATATAGCCCCTGATTGCTGAGTTGCTGTTTCTCTAGTTTTCATTAGTTTTTTTTTAGTTGCCATTCAATGAGATTTCCCACCCTTTCATGTCAGACTTTTACTGTTTGAAACCCACTCCTAGTTCCTTCGTTACCTTACATTCCAGTACCCCTATCCAAGTTGCTAATCTGCAATAACGTTTGGTTAACGCTAGTAGAAAGTTTCAAATGTACGGGAATGATGTCATCTCAACGCTAAGTCACGTGGTCAGAATAAAGGAATTGGCGGCAAGATCAACTCGAAGCGTTCGACGCAAGCGAAACGGTTTTGACTTGGCTAGGGTGGCAGGATCGAGTTTTTAACACATGGCCTGAAAAATAAATTCAACCCTGCGTGGCCCCTTCGGTTTGCTTAGGTCTTATTGAGGAGCTCGTGGAACACTACGTGCCGTCGACGACTTAGGTTAGGTCTGGGCGGTTACCGGACGGTCGGACGGCGAGCTACCCTCTTTAGTTTTCCTTAGTTGAAAGTTTGAAATGAACCAGTTCAACCACTGTACCAGCCGTGTCGTCAAAAACATTTCTTATGAATATTAAAGCTTGTCATTCTTATGTCCCGTATGTCACATTTGGCCAAGAGTCAACCGTATATAATGTCCTGTTGGAAGGTTAAGCATAACATTTATATAATAACATACAAACAAAACTTAGTGTATAGGCGTTTTGAATAATTTCTGCATTTGGACGAGAAGGCATGCTGGGGAAATTCGCGAATACTATATAATGTTTGTACTATATAACTTCTGTCTTCTTTCACCCATATGAAAGTAGAAAACAATCCAGGTTAAACTATAAATACAATAAAATCAGATTAAAATATTCATAATAAGCATCACCTCTTTGGTTGACTAAATGCGTGACAAGAAACAGCATTTTCTTTTTATTTAAGAATTTTTATTAAAAATATTGTTATGAAACAAAAGGGTGCGAATGTGCGATAGTACATAGTAGATAGTTAGTGTGCCTTAAAATTAGTCGCAAAATGCCGCGCGACGACAGCGCGGCTGCAGCGCTGCTTTGTGATCCCATACAAATAAATAATGCGCGACTGCCGCGCTATACCCGCGCTGCAATCGCACGGCACGCTACATTGTTATTTACAAGGAATAACAAAGCATTTTGCGGCTAATTTGAAGGCACCCGTAGCACGGTAATCGTGCCCGTATTGACAGTGTGTTTTAATAAAATAAATAAGTTCTAGAGAGCAACTGTTTTATAATACGGAAGCAATACTTCAATAGAGATGGCTCTAATCGTAATCTTAGATCAAAGATACGGCTTGGGTTGAAAAATATGATTATTATACAGACGTCAGTATGAATGACGTCAAATCGATATTACTCAATCGATATGATTTCGTATAATCTTCAATGCATAACAAAAACACAAATAATTATTAAACAAATTTCTTTAAAAAATATGCGTACTACCTAGTATAACCTTCGGTATCTACTCCACCGAACACAGGAATCATACACATTCTTCTGTTCTGAGATCTACACCATAATTAATTATGGCGATAAGTGTCCTCTTTGTGAAGAGGCTGGAAAGACGACGACGGACGATTTTTTTTGTTTTGGTAGGAAAAGCATCTAAATGACATCTCCCGCCCTTGAGCGAAGCGGGAGATAGTGTCCGTTATTTACTGACTAAAAACCCACTCCTGTTCCTTCTTTGTCATTGTTCCAGGGCTCCGGGGATCTCTTTCGCATTACCCTTGGTCCCAGTAGGCTTCGACCTTAATGGGCCCCTACGGCTGACAACACCTTCAGGCGCGTGTGGAACCTAGTGTTGTGGACGATTTGGGCTCGGCCCAGACGGTTACCGGATGGCCGGACAGTGAGCTACCCATTGCTTGACGTCCGCAAGTACAAGCCTACGGTGATTAAAAATCGGGGTCGGGATCCTGGCGGCTGGGGTGTGAGGAAGTCCATTCGTCATCCGTCGGTCATAGGCGTGTACTGTTCCACGCGCGCCTCAAGAAAATGACAGCAAAACTGTAGGGGCCCAGCAGGGTGAAGCCTACTGAAGAGATAGGTTCGCTTCTGAAAGGAAAACCTCGGGTCCTGGGATGCAAGGTAAAGAAGGAACTGTGGGTGTTATCAGTAAAAGTCTGACACGACCCCTGCTCCTAGAGCGCAAGAAGTTTTTTAACGATTTCCCATCTAAAAAAAGTAGGTATCACATAACATTTTAATAACAAGCACGCAAATCTTTTGTACACGCATGTCTAGAAATAGCTATGCAAAATCTGGTTTAGAATTCCGTTATTTAGGTGGAGAAAACAAGTTTAATTACATAAGTTACAAATATTTCTCACGGCTCTCCATCATATTTCAATCTAACCTGTTTTAGGATGAGTTGAACTAGGGTACCACCAAGGGCGGGTGGAGATGGTGGAGACCTTATCGGACCACCGCTATGTGCGGTTCGACATATCCACTCGGGGCCCGCGGGAGACTGTCCGCTCTGGCCAATCTCCCTTCCCGCGGTGGGCTCTGACCCGCCTGGACCGAGAGGCAGCCCAGGAGGCAGCCTTCCTTCAGGACTGGCTCTCGCCCCCTGTTGAGGTACAAGACGTGGACGCTGCAGCAGCCCAGCTGCGGGAGTCCCTGACCGAGGTGTGCAACGCCAGCATGCCTCGGTCTCGCCGTCCGCCTCCCCGACGCGCCGTCTATTGGTGGTCGGAGGAATTGGCGGGGCTCCGCGCCGCTAGTGTGGCGGCCAGGCGGGCCTACATGCGGAGCCGTCGACGCAGCGCCCGTAACCAGGTCGAGGAGGACCGCCTCTACGCCTCTTTCCGGGAGGCGAGGAAGGTCCTCAAGTCGGCAATAGGCGCTGCCAAGGACGCGGCGAGGGCCGAAATGCTGGAGGGTCTCGACAGGGATCCGTATGGGAGACCATACAAGGTGGCGCGCAGCAAACTGCGCCCACATGGTCCCCCACTAACGGAGACCCTCGAGCCGGTGCTGTTGGATGGGGTGGTCCGGTCCCTGTTTCCACGCAGGACCAACTTCACCCCGCCAACGATGGACCCTCCAGAGGGGGCCGCTTCACCGGAGGAGGAGGTTCCCCCGGTGACGGCTGGCGAGCTTTACGCGGGGGTACTCCACCTCAGCGGGAAGAAGACGGCCCCAGGGCCAGACGGCGTTCCCGCACGCGTGGTGGCCATCGCCGCCACGCAAATGGAGGAGAGGTTTCGGGACCTCTTCAGCGCGTGTTTTACGGCTGGGAGGTTCCCGAAACCTTGGAAGGAGGGCAAACTTTGCCTCCTCCGCAAAGAGGGACGCCCGGCGGACTCCCCCTCGGCTTACCGGCCCCTCGTTCTGCTCGAGGAGGCCGGTAAGATGTTCGAGGGGATCATCGCAGCCAGGCTTAACAGCCATCTGCAGGGAGTGGGGCCGGACCTGTCGGACGCCCAGTTCGGTTTTCGACAGGGCCGGTCCACCATCGACGCGCTGACCCTTCTCAAGGGCCAGGTGAAGGAGGCGACGGAGGCGGGGGACGGAGTGTTGGCGGTGTCATTCGACATAGCCAACGCCTTCAACTCCATCCCCCATTCGGCTATACTGGAGGCACTCCGGTATCACGGAGTGCCCCAGTACTTGCGAGATCTCCTGGCCAGCTACCTGGAGGACCGCGAGATCCTCCTTGCGGACAGGTCGGGCTCGGTCAGGAGATACAGCGCAGAGTCCGGTGTTCCGCAGGGGTCGGTACTGGGGCCTCCCCTGTGGAACATCGGCTTCGATTGGCTCCTGCGGGGGATCCTCCTCCAGGGCACGAGTGTCATCTGCTACGCGGATGACACTCTCCTCATTGCTCGGGGGAGGGATTTCAGGGAGGCGGCCTGTCTGGCCTCGGCTGGCGGATCCTTAGTGGCAGGGAGGATCCGCCGTCTAGGGTTGAAGGTAGCGCTGCACAAGACCGAGGCCGTGTTCTTCCACGGGCCTCGGCAGCGCTACCCTCCTGACGCCCACATTGTCGTGGAGGGCGTCCGGATAGAGGTGAAGGCCCAGATGAAATATCTGGGCCTGATGCTTGACAGCAGGTGGCGCTTCGGTCCGCACTTCAGCGGGCTGTCGACGCGCCTGCTGAAAGCTGCGGACGCCCTCTCATGGCTCCTCCCGAACCTCGGGGGACCCAAGGCGAGATGCCGGCAATTATACGCCGGCATTCTCAGGAGCATGGCCCTCTATGGGGCCCCAATCTGGGCGGACTCCCTCCATAGGAGGGAGAATGCGACCGCCATCCGCAGGCCACAAAGGGCCATTGCACTGCGGGTGGCGAGGGCCTACCGGTCGGTGGGCTTCGCGGCGGCGTGCGCTCTGGCCGGCACCCCTCCTTGGGAGTTGGAGGCGTGGGTGCTCGCCAGAGTGTACGAATGGACGGCGCGGCGCAAAGCGCTTGGTGAGCGCCCCGTCGACCAAGAGCGGGAGGCCGTGCGGCGGGAGGCGAGGGACGCGATAGTCCACCACTGGACGGAAGACCTCGCCTCCGCCGCCTTTGGCCGGCGGACTCTGGACGCGCTCGGCCCAGTCTTGCGAGACTGGCTCGAGCGGTCGCACGGTTTCCTCTCGTTCCGTCTGGTGCAGGTGTTGTCCGGACATGGCTGTTTCGGAACGCACCTGCACCGGATCGGGCGGGAGGAGACCGCGGCGTGCCATGACTGCGGCGCTGCGGAGGACACGGCCCAACACACCCTCGAGGCGTGCCCGGCCTGGGGTGAGCAGCGCCGCAGTCTTATTGCGGTTATTGGGCAGGACCTCTCGCTCCCCAGCGTGGTCGAATGTATGCTGGGGAGCGAGGAGGCCTGGACCGCGGTCGCCTCCTTTTGCGAGGATGTTATGTCGCAAAAGGAGGCGGCGGAGCGTGCGCGGGAGGACGACCCTCTCGCCGCACCGCTCCGCAGACGAAGAAGGGGAAGGAGAAGGCGAATGTTCGATCGCCTTCTCCCACCCCCAGGTGGTGATTAGCGGGCGACAGGCGCGGGGGCGCCTTCGCCCGCATTGCACAGATCACCACCACCGTCGGGCGGGAATGGCCGAGCGCTCGCGGCATTCCCGGGCCCCTCCTTGCTGAGAGGGGCGTGCAGGGCCCGCCGTCAAGGCGGGCGATCGTCGGCGGAGGACTGGACGTAAAGGCTCTGCCAGCTGCCCAGTCCTTCGCCACTCACAGACGATGCGGGAGCGCCGCTGGGTCGTTTAGTGGGTATACCGGCTCTGACCGGGGAGTCCCACATACCCCTCCCTCCCCCGAGGGAGGGTATGCGTAACGCATTTTTCCCAGCGTAAAAAAAAAAAAAAAAAAAAAAAAAAGGGTACCACCAAGACTCTACCCTGCCGGAGTCTGTTATCATCAGGAATCACAGACTCCGGCAGGGTAGAGTTTTGGGTAGAGGCTATCAAACTGTGTCAAAAACAATGTGCACTTCAGAACCAACCCACCTTTGTCGGCTACTAGGCGCGGGCTTGCGGACGGTGGGCAACGGGTAGGTCACTATCCGACCGGCCGATAACTGTCGGGACCGAGCCCAAGTCGTCGACGGCGCGCACTGTTCCCGCGCGCCTCAATGAGTTGTCAGCAACAGTAGAGGCCTAGCTGGGTCGAAGCCTACTGGGGCCAGGGTTAGCTTCGAAAGGTAGCTCAGCCTCGTTATGAAAGGCAAGAAGAAATAGGGTGGGTTTTTTAGTCAGTAAGAGTCTGACACTATCTCCCGTTTGTGTGACCCACTTTGGTGAGTAAAAATCATTTGGATGATGCGGGAGATAGTGTCAGACCAAAAAAAAAACACCTTTGTTAGATGAAATGGCTATAACCATAGTGCACCTATATCCCACCAACTGTGCTCCAACCCATGTTATCGGAGTGGTCCTATTGCTTGGAGTAATACATGCCTTTTTAAAGGTGGGAAATCATCTAAAGACTTCCCCGGCTCTTGGTGGAGCGGGACGCGTGTCAGACTTTTATTGAGTAAAACCTTACTTTCAGAACAATGGTGGCTGAGTGGTAACGGCCCCGGCCGCGACGGCCGGTTCCGGGTTCAAACCCAGTCAGGCGCATTTCTTTGTGTAATTTATTTCATCACCACTGCTCTCAAAACGGTGATGGAAATATTTTTCTAGATAAAAATTTAAGACATGTGACATCCTCCAACCCTCACTGACCCCGCATGCTGGATTACGGCCCATTCCCTCTCCTAGAGAGGAGGCCTGAGTCGCAACAGTGAACATTATAAGGCCGACTATGTTATGCTATACTTTCTGTTGCCCTTTGCGTTGCCTAATAATGTAATGTCCATGGGATTCCTTTTCATAAACTTCTCGCGGCCTTAGCGGGCTTTGGAGTTGCTGGGCTTCAACGGTTTGCTGACATTTCTTTGAGGAGCGCATTGAACACTGTGTGCCCTAAACCAGGGTCCGACGCAAGTGATCGCCTCTGCCGATAGCCTCCACGAGGACACGGCGGTGCTCTGCCTAAATCTAACACATAATGTCTAAATATAACCTACATTGCGCCTATTTATCTTCGGATGCATGTAATCTGGGTACTTGGAATGACTTATTTTGTTGTAATTAATACATGCCTAGATATAAATTACCTGTTTGCTTGGTACTTTGCTTTGTTTAGTTTCTGCTACAAATTGTAGCATTTGCGCGGGTCATTAACGTTTTATTTCTGCAAATTAACAGTTCTACTATCCATATTTACATAAATACTTTTATTATTACGAAACAATGATTTTCAAAAGATCTCACGCGGTAACATTAGCTTCAAATAATTAATTACATTACACAATGACAATCTAATTTACAAATGGCCGACATCTTCTTCAGTGGCGTAAGCAGGGCGGTGCCAGAGGTGCGACACAGGGCGAAGACCCTGATGGGGCGCAAAAATGATCAAACCAAAATTCTGACTCAAAAGCCTTCTGGTTGAATTACCTATCTGTTATTTGTTTACTGTGCAAATCTACCACAGTGTTGTCTTTTTTTTTTAAACCTAAGTAGAGAATTCCTTGTTGCATTAAGTCCGCCTATGTACCACTACTGTACATGAAGATTAATTATATATTTAAATTTGACTTTTCGAATACTGTAATTAGAGACACAAAAGTAAGACAATGAGAGAGCGTTTGCTTGGGGTTTAATGAATTAAATAAATACATAAGTTTTGTATCATTCATTTCAACAGAAGAAGGTTACAGTTTCTCATTCTCTCCTGCCTCATAACATAGCTAGAACCTGCGGGGTTTACATGACGTTTAAAGTAAGATTGTTTAAATCTTGTTTCAAAGTGGGTAAGAGATGGCGCTAGAGAACCTATATAGCTCTGTCTCTTACCCACACTAAAACAAGATTAAAACAATCTTTCTTTAAACGTCATGGTTAAGGTCCAGGGCCGGACACACAGGTCGCCCGCGACCGTCGATCACCCCACGAGGACACGGCAGGACTCCACCGAAGTGGAGCAAACTTTCACAATGTACTCCAGGTTATCTGCACAACGGCGTCACCCTATACCTGCCAGATCTAAAACAGATACCACCCGAAACCTTCGTGTGGCGGATTAAACTCGCCCAGTTCGAACTTTTTAAGGGGTGCAGTTACAAAAACTGACACCAAGTGTAGAAAAAGCTAATTACGGCACTGATCTTCTTTAAAATATAATTTTTACTCGTTAATTAAGTTCCACTTCAGATCTGCATTCTTCTCATAGAAAGAAACCTTCATTATATATCTAGTTGTATAACATATTATTATGTTGATAGTTGTCGTTATTTTTATAATTTCGATGTGAAAAGATATTATAGATAGAAAACCCTTTCTTTTTTAATTGGAATGCCGCATCACCTGTTCGTTAAGGCGAAGTCGTATTTAAAAGTAAACCATTCACTTTTGAACGCTTCGCAAATCTTTTTCATTAGATTGTGGTAACAGAATATTGAGAAATATAGAGCCGTGCATTCTTAAACTGCCAAGAGTTACCGTAGCTCTGAAATGCAGCCTACTTGAATGCAACCTAACTGAAGATACACGGGTAGGTTTTACTCAGTAAAATTCATCCAGAGTGGAGAGAAGATTACTAAGATTTTAGTTTGCAGAACTCAGACATTTCTTCTTGCTTCATCCAGAGTTGAAAAAGATATTTGATTTCTCGTCTCAAAAAAACTGCTATAGAGTGGCAGATCTAGGAGTCGCTGACTGGATAATCTTGCCTCTTACCCGCCCGCCAGCCTAAACATACATCAGAGTCAAGTTGTTTGTTAATTAAAATATGATTGGGGGGCGTAATTCGTATTTATTTATAGAATTATAATCATAAAAATCATCAATACAACTCCTTCAGTTTCTCTCCTATTAAATGGCTATTTTCTGAATAAGTCATTCAAAATTAATATGGAACTATCTTAAATTATTTTTAATTATTTAACATTATTATATAATTTAATTCTTTTAATTATTGTTTTCATAAAAATAGAAACATAAAAAAAAGAAATCATAACTATCATTTAATTATTATTTGTCATTTAATAATAGACGACACAACAGGCGCAGTAGTTGAGCGATTGCGTGTTGCACTGAGTGCCGCGGGTTCGGTTCTGGCACGGGAACAAATATTTGTGTGGCTTATAGATAGTTGTTTCAGGTCTGAGTGTCTTGTCTATGTGAGTTTGAATGTTTCTGAACACACTCTCAATGCAGGAGTAAGTCCTAGAGTACAGCTATGTTTAAAAAAAAGTTAAAAAATTTTTTTCATTCACCGGCTATCTTGGAGGTCTCCCCCTTAAACAGTAGGTATGTACAGATTTTGTCGCGGTACGTGTGAATCTGCTACAGCCGTCATCGCCTCTCTATTACATTACATAACGTCAATTGGGTACACCACTAGTACACTCATCATTTTAAATGTTACGTCAACATTACTCATTTTGGACACTAATTTGATTTAATTGCCATATGGTAAACAGTTTAAGCAGTGTGACACTAATATAACACACTAGCTTTCCGCGTATTTATTTATATTTGACACGACTCTTTCACTGGTTTAACTTTATAAAAAAAAGTGGTGAATTTGTCACTTGCAAGCGTGCACAGTACTTGTGCAGTAAATTATAAAAAGTTTTGATAACATGAAAATAACAAAATCTTTTTCTTCTTCTTTCTTGCCCTTCATTCGGGGTCGGGGTCATAATTAACTATATTAATGCTAATAAATAATTGCTTTGAAATAAATTAAAATATATTATAACTGATTTGCATGCTACGGACGATCCCGCAGCCCAAACAAGCATCGGCCATAGTGGACTCCGTTCATATTGTTGACAATTCTTTGATCTGCGCGTGCAACACAACTCATCAGATTGACTCGGGCTTGGTCTTTATTGAACGGTGAGCTAGCCATTATTCGCCTTCCGATAGTATAACGATCTACAGCCCGCCCCCGCCGAAGGCACCTAAGTTGAATAATAAAAGCCTACGGTTGAGCATCGAGCTAGATAGCAACATTTAGATGCCTATACACCGGTATCACCCATATGCACAAAGTTATGTGGAATTCCCTGCCGGAGTTGGCGTTTCCTGATAACTTGAATCGGTAGGCCAGTGTGCACCATCGACGACCACATCATCGCTTACCTATAGGTGAGGTAGTGGTGTGTGGTGATTGTAGCGATTGTCTATATCTTTATGTTAAGAGTGAATAGGTTTCTTGTATGTAAGCGCGATCCATCGTCGACCGCATCGTCATTTTCCATCAGGTGAGATAGCGGTCAAGCGCAAACCTATCCTTACTAATATTATAAAAGCGAAAGTGAGTTTGTTTGTTACGTCTTCATGCCTCAATGGCAAAACCGATTTTGATGAAACTTGGTACACGGATAGACCATGTCCTGGAATAGGACATAGGATACTTTTTATCCCAGAATTATGTTCCCTTGGGATAATTTTCTGCTATCACGCGGGCGAAGCCGCTGGGAGCAGCTAGTCAACAATAAATATTTTTTTATCGCTCAATCGAATCCAAGGCTATCAATTTTGTTCAATACCGGAATGGGCGAAGAAGCGTCTTATTGTTTTAAAAATGATGACATAAAGAAATTACACTTTCTCTTCTATAAACTTAATATCTATGATTTAGTACCTTGATACGTGTTTGGTACTTCATACTTTATCTGTCTTATTGATAAATGTCTATATAAAAATGCGTGTTAAGTTAATAAGTTGTAGTTTTTCTCAGACCCCCGTTGATTCTTATTATTTTTTGTATTTCCGTGAATAGGCAAATAAGGCAATAAGGCTTATTAAG
This sequence comes from Mythimna lalbum, assembly GCA_949319445.1. Lineage (NCBI taxonomy): Eukaryota > Metazoa > Arthropoda > Insecta > Lepidoptera > Noctuidae > Mythimna > Mythimna lalbum. The sequence continues at coordinate 18,713,467 of OX439360.1, forward strand.
AGGGTCCTTCTCCACTCGCTTATCGTAAACATCGAAAATGGTATAAAAGCTTGTTACTTCATTTAATGCAATCCAACGCGATGTTTGACGAAAAGGCAATGCAAAAAAAGAGAGATAACGCCTGGAAACTCTGTTAGTATTCGGTAATTTTGAGATTTACTCGAAAATTTCACAAAACTTGCTCCAGGAAATAGCTGTTTTTTTTAAACCCTTAAAAGTTTTTGGAAAAAGTTGTAGTCATTTTAAATCTTAATAAAATTTGCAAGGTCCCTAGAGGATTACTTTTTTGACTTTTTTAATTTTTAGGCAAATTATGAAGTGTCAAAGTTCATACAAAATAGGCCATTTTTAGAGGTTTTTACTGGTTTAGTTTTACACAAATTTAGAAATTGGTTTCTTTAGAAACCCAGATAATATCCACAAGATACTATGTTTCCAAAATATCTAATGAAAAGTGTGTAATAAAGTCATAATCAGTTATGAGCGGTTGTATGAAAAACAGTGAAAATGTGAGTCGTGATGCACCACCTTAAGTGTTTTTGAAGGTATCTTCTTCGGTCTTCAAAACAACGGAAATGGACTTGGACTTTTTTGAAAATAAAGATTATTATTATTATTGTCAATTTTATATTTCTAATAGGACAATGAATTAGATATGCACTAGCTTCTGACGTTTTAAATGTGCCTATGTAGGCCTATGTGATATAAAAACTTTTGAATTTTGTTTTTCTTTATTAAATTATATATTTTCATTTTCTGGATTAAAATGTTTAAGTTAAGTTTGGTAACCTTACTACAATTAGCTTTGTCACGTGTAGCTTCTTTCAAGTCACGGGTTCAAACCCAGGCAGGCACTTTACATTTTTAAATTTATTTGATCACTACTGTTCTTAAGGTTGACGCTTGAGCTACGGTGAAGGAAAACATCGTAAACAAAGACGTGTCCTAGGACCAAGAACTCAAAGACATTGTCATGCGACACCCATCAACTCGCATTGGGTTCACGTGGTAGATGACAGCCCATTCCCTCTCATAAGAGGCCTTTTTTATGGTGGGCAAAAATCATCCAATGACAACCCCCGCTCTTGGGCGGAGCGGGACATAGTGTCAGACTCTTACTGTCTAAAAACCCACCCTGATCCTTCTAGCCTTCATACCGGAGCTCGAGTTCCCTTTCGAATAACCCTGGCCCCAAAAGGCTTCGACCCAGCTGGGCCCCTGCTGATGCCGACAACTCCTTGAAGCGCGCGAGAACAGTGCGCGCCGTCGACGACTTGAGCTCGGTGCGGAAAGCGAGCTACCAGGCTCGCCGATAAAGAAGATGCCCGAGTCCCAGCAGTGGGAACATTCTAAGCCTGATAACGCTACGTAAAAGAATACAATATAAAATAATAGTCTCTTCATAAAGGAGTTCTTATCTAAGTTATATCAAAGCACTATACATTCTACACAGTGGTAAGATTACGAAATACTCTTGTCGTTCAAGTGGCAATTTATAGGAGGAGGTGGCAATAGAGTGTACAGTGCTGGCTAGTGAAAGGATGCCCGACTAATAGCTATGTTTGCCTCGCGGCTGCACTTGTGTGACTGTCCGTGGTTTAACATTTATTTAGTATACTAGCTTTTGCCCGCGCGGCTTCGCTCCCGCTCTTCCCTACTCCACCCTACTCTACCCTACTCTACCCTACTCTACCCTACTCTACCCTACCCTACTCTACACTACTCTACCCTACTCTACCCTACTCTACCCTACTGTACACTACTCTACCCTACTCTACCCTACTCTACCCTACCCTACCCTACACTACTCTACCCTACTCTACCCTACTCTACCCTACTCTACCCTACTCTACCCTACTCTACCCTACTCTATCCTACTCTACCCTACCCTACCCTACACTACACTACCCTACTCTACCCTACTCTACCCTACTCTACCCTACTCTACCCTACTCTACCCTACTCTACCCTACTCTACCCTACTCTACCCTACTCTACCCTACTCTACCCTACACTACCCTATTTTTTTTTTCCCATAAGAACCTTCTCCTCACAATAACAATCACAACAAAAAAAAATCAGCCAAATCGGTCAAGCCGTTTTCATGCCAAGTCGTGACAACGGAAAACGGGGGTCATTTTTATATATATAGATTAGCTATCTTATTGCACAATATAGCTCAAGCTCTGACACAGTACAGATGGTGAAGAAATCCTGTTGTAGTCGTGCTTTCTTGATCTCAGAAAATTAGAACTATTTAATAAGTATTAGTACCCTTCTTGTTTTTGAGCATGAGAAATCATCAGACCGCTTCTCCTGCTCTGGGTTTTAACGCGTGTGAATTACTATGCTTCGTCGGTGATTTGAGCTTGGTACTTAGCGGATGGCTAGCTAGCTATTGCTCGTCTTCCGCAAGCCTGGGTCAGCGGTGGCCAGGAGTCGCCCTGTGACTCCCAACGCCGAGGGCACCGTAGAAAACATGCTGGAAAAGGCAGCTAAGCTACATAGAGTTAGTAATTTTTAAATTTAATGTTTAGGTTAAAAATCACCAAATAATTTCTCTCGCTCCAGGTGGCGCGACGGGGAGCGTCAGACTGTTACTGACTAAAGCTCACCCGACTTCCTTCAGTTGCTCTTTGAGTTCTAGGGTCGCGGTGGCTCTTTCATTGGTTGACTAGCAGAGAATGCTAATAAAATCTGATGAGATATGTAGAAAGTCATAGTTGCTGGCCGTGCCTGCTGCCAGAACCAACCTGCTATCAAAACCCGCACAATACGCGTACTAAATGAAGTATATGTGGTCAACGATGGAGCACGATTGCTTATAGGTAACCTATCCACTCTTGACGTCCAGGTTGTAGTTATCAGGAAACAGTAAACACAGACTATGCCAGGAAATTATAGTCCTTAACTGTAGGCAACACACGACGAGATAGCATGTGCAATTGTACATATTGGATGGAGTGCAAAAATGCACTTTTTGTTTTACGACCTTTTTTTTTGGTGGGCAAAAATCATCCAATGACAACCCCCGCTCTTGGGTGGAGCGGGAGATAGTGTCAGACTCTTACTGACTAAAAACCCACCCCATTCCTTCTAGCCTTTCCGTACCGGGGCTCGAGTTTCCTTTCGGATAACCCTGACCTCAGTAGGCTTCAACCCAGCTGGGTCCTGTTGCTGACAACTCCTTGAAGCGCGCGGGAACAGTGCGTGCCGTCGACGTCTTGGGCTCGGTCCGGACCACCGGACAGTTACCGGACGGTCGGACAGCGAGCTAGTTGCTTTACGACCTTATACGTGGGCCGTGTCGAAATATTAGGTACAACTCCAAAAACAGGCCAATTATATCACTGCCATCATTCCCCTTGCCATTGTTTAGTAGATGTAACTGATAAATAAAACATATCATACTCGTATTATTACAGTGACCATGTATGACATAACGCTGACGTGGCGACGAGTCAGGAAATGCAAGTATCTTTGGATCAACTTTCCCCCGTCCTTGGCCGAAGTAGCCCAGTCTCTATATTGAACTGTTTGAGTATTTTAAGATAGTCTAACTTAGGCCGGTTAATTAACTTGTGATATACAAGATGTAACGTTAAATGCGCAAAACCTGAAATTAGTTTGATCAGAATAACGAGCAGAATCAATTAAAACACGTTTTAATACAGGTTACATTTTTCAAAAAAACCTTAATTAAAAACTTCGACCTGTCTATTTTTGAATAGGTCGAGCCATTACGTGCGCAAACCCGCTGAAATAGGTAAACAAACACAAATAGTTGTTATCCAATCAAATTTTCTCATACACGGGATAATAAAAGTTCTTACTTCAATGCAGATATGAATTTTAAACAAACTAAAACTGCTCATAAAACCATAAAAAAATTTCAATGTTTTTTTTTTCTCATGTAATTAGGTCAATCGAATTAAAAATCATTTGGTTTGTCTGAGGTTTTGCGCATTTAACGTTACACGTTGTAGAAAGATCAACACACTGTTTGCTCTTGAATTTTCCATGAGCCACAATTGAAATTACTATTACAAGTGACCTCATTAAAAATCAACACATTACGTCCTATACTTACTCCATATAAATGTGTAGCTTTAATAATTACACACTATACACACCACAGAACAGATGTATGATTCCTGTGTTTTTAGTTAGTTTAAGTCTTTACTTAAATTTGATTTTGAGCTGTATGGCCTGTATGTTTCTACATATTCCAAAATGTTTAAAAATACTTGTAAGGCAGCTAAGGCCTTATATATTAGCAACAAAGTTAAATCAGCTGATAACAAAATAAAAATGGTTTGGAAGATTATAAATAATGAAACTAACAGGAACAAAATACATAAAAAGGATTACACATTGGAGACTCGTCATGGTCTTATTAGTGATAGTAAATTAGTTGCAGAAGAATTTGTAAATTTCTTTACCAGTATACCAATTAATACTACTGAAGCCCTAAATTCGTCCCCATCGCATGCTTTTGGTTTGTTGCAGGCGAACGTTGCAGCCTGCTCTACTGAATTTAATTTTAAGCATATAAACCCCATAAAAGTAATAAAAGCTTTTAAACAAATCAAGGTTAAATTGACCGAAGATCTATGGGGTATGTCTATCAAAGGTTGTACTTCAATTATTGAGACAATAGCGCCGTACTTAGCTTTAATTCATGAATCCCCAAGCGACACCCGGTGGCCGCGCATCTATTGTCTTACTATTGTGTCTCTAATTGACGGTATCTGAAGGGTTAATATTTAATTTGTGTATAGATCAAGGAGTCTTTTCGGATCTAATGAAATATAGTAAAGTGATACCACTTTTTAAATCCGGGGACAGTAAAGACACTAATAATTATAGGCCGGTGTCCGTTTTGCCGGTTTTTAGCAAGATATTTGAAAAGGTGATGTTAAATCAAATGCTTAATCATTTTAACACCAATAACATCTTACACGATAAACAGTACGGTTTCACCAAAGGACGTTGTACAACTGATGCCGATGTCTCCTTACTAAAACACATTTTTAATGCGTGGGAAGAAGCACAAGATGCTATTGGCATCTTCTGCGACCTGTCTAAGGCGTTTGATTGTGTGGTTCATGAAACATTACTCCTGAAACTTGAGCATTACGGACTAGGCAAAACAGCGTTAAGCTTAATAAATTCTTATTTAAATGACAGACAGCAACTAGTTCAAATAGGCGGTGTCAATTCGTCGGGATTAAATGTGAAAATTGGTACCCCAAGGTTCAATTTTAGGTCCTTTTTTATTTTTAGTTTATATTAATGATTTACCATATTTGTTGCAAAAGAAACTTGATATGGTGTTGTTTGCCGACGACACTTCTCTGATATTTAAGATAAATAGAAGGACTAATAATCTTGACGATGAAAATAACGCCTTACTGCAGGTCCAAAACTGGTTCACTGCTAATAATCTAGTTCTTAATGGCAAAAAAACTAAATGTATAAGATTTTCCTTACCGAACGTCAAAAGTAGTTATTGTGACATTGTATTGAACAATGAGAAATTAGAATTTGTCGAAAAAACGGTTTTCTTGGGGATTACGCTTGACTCAAGGCTACAATGGGGTCCTCACTTAGCATCTCTTGCAGGACGGCTTAGCTCGGCTGCATTTGCTGTTAGAAAAATCCGCCAATTTACGGATGTTGATACCGCTAGACTAGTCTATTTTAGTTATTTTCATAGTATCATGTCATACGGTATTTTACTATGGGGATGGGCTGCAGACATTGACTCAATCTTTATACTACAGAAAAGAGCCATCAGAGCTATTTACAATCTCCGCCGGTGCGATTCTCTAAGAGAGCTTTTTAAGAATATTAACATCATGACGGTGCCTTGTCAATATATCTATGAAAACATCATGTACGTTAGAAAAAATCTTCATCTCTTTAGCAAAAGAGGCGATAGACATAACTATGTTACAAGACATAGGGACCAGTTAGTTCAACCAGGCTTCAGATTGGCAAAAGTGGCCTCTTCTTTCATGGGGTACTGTTTAAAATGCTATAATAAAATACCTCCCCAAATTTTAGAACTCAATGAAACAAAATTTAAATCTTGTATTAAACGCACACTATGCAGGCAGGCATATTATAAGTTGGAGGATTATATACAAGATAAAAATGCTTGGCTCAATGGCTGGTCCAGCTCCACTACCACACTAGGGTGTATTGATTAGTTTGGAAACTATAATTATTTTTTATTTTTTTGTTATTTGAAAATATAGTTTAAACTTGTGATCATTTATTACTTTTGTTTTTGAAAACCATAGCATTGTTTAATGTAGAAGCACTTTTTTTTTTCCTATTTGTGAATGTGAGGTACTATGAAGCATTTTTATTGGGTTACGACTTTTTATTCTCTTTGTTTTTGACATTACGAGCATGGCAGTTAGGAGTTTGTCATACTCACTTAAGGAGTTTGTCATACACGCTGTTGGTGGCGCGTGTATTCGGCGGTCATTCGGTTCCCTTGAAAATGGTTGAGCTGAGTGGTGCTGATGCACGCGTCATGCTCGTGAATGGGTGCCGTCAGTTGAGACTGGCCATCTCTAAACTGCCAGTAGCTTAATTCAGTTTTTATCTTTTAATATATTTTTTATTTTAATTTTATTATCTACATTGTGCTCACATAATAGAAGCAACATGAAATAATGTAAACAAACATTATATGTAACACATAATATGATTTAAAAGAGTGTCCATGCAGTTTCTTGCACGTTCTTCTCCATAGAGATCTACGCTTAAGCTAGATACTAGCGCTTTAGCTTCACTTTTCTTGGACTGACCGACATTTGACTATTCAAAAGTGCCTACAATTTGGTCTATTTGAAACAAATGATTTTGAATTTGAATTTGAATTGTTTAATTTTTTATCAATTCAAAATATCGCTATTTGTAAAAATTTATAACCGTAACAAATCTAGGTCGTTTGAAGCACAGTCCGATCTAAGGGGGAGCGGGCCGGCTTTTTTTGCCCAGAGCGGCAAAAAATGAGGGTCGGCAAAATCGACTTCTTCTTGTCTTCCAACCTAGCCGTTAGCCATCCACACCGAAGCTAGCAGGTCGAGAATTTTATGTGTCACCATCCAACCTACTTCAGGTTGGTTAGTGGAAATATTTGACTTATATGGTTTTGTGTATGTAAAGGGCGACAAAAATCATCTTTGCCAGGAGTGGCTAAATAGCTAGATCAGGCCCCGTAACAGAGGTTTTCCTAGTCCAGTCTCCTCAATATCAATGTAAATGTATTTACTGTAAAAAAGTACCTACTGTATTTATGAATTGTTATTTTTGAATTATGTGGAGGAGAAAAATAAATGCTTTGGGCGAGAGGCTCTCCGATGGGTCGATGAATCATTTTAGATGGTTTAAGCGTCTTCCGGCAGAAAATATCACAGAACACATTAAACAGGTTCATCTTTTCTGTGGAAAATGTAACTTCCAACGAGGTCGAGTTAGGAAGATGGGACGGCGCAAAGAAAGACATAAGTAGCATCCCACATTAAAAGCCTCTCAATATCCATACAATCAACATTACAAAATCAGTAGCATACAATTGTCATCACGAAGGGCTCACAACAAAGGGCTTTGTGAAGGGACTATACACCAGTTTGTTACGGACGGACATCACAATAGATTCATATATATGATGGTGCAAACATATCCATTATGGTGGACGTACTCGGGTCATTTGTTAATTAGTTATGCAACGTAAGTAATGATTGTAGGGCTATTGCTTATGTGGGGTTACGATTATGAAAAGGTCGTGAGGTCAATTTTTTAATAGGTGTATATTATGGTTTAGTATGTGGTCATACGTGGTATTTAGTGGGTCATGATAGCTCAGGGTTTAAGGACGGTAATAATATCATACAGTATTCCAACTCCATACAAACGGACGAAAAGCGAGCTATACCTACGTGCCTCGGTTGTAGCATACGTTCGGCATGTAGACAGTCGCGACCGTCGCAACTGTGCCGCAGTGACAAACGGACACGACGTTTTTTTTTAACAATAAACGCACGATTATGAGTTAGTTTGTATAATTTAAAGTAAGACGTGGTATTTTATCTATCTTCTATACTTATAATAAATCTGTAGAGAGGTCAATTCTGTACATGAAATATTTTTCCAAAATAACTATCAGGGGGTGATTAGTGATCGATACTGATGCTAAAAATGCAAACAGTAAATTTTTTGTCTGTCTGTCTGTCTGTCTGTCTGTCTGTGTGTCTGTCTGTCTGTCTGTCTGTCTGTATGTTCTTTATAGAAACAAAAACTACTCGATGGATTTTAACGAAACTTGGTACAATCATTCTTCATACTCCTGGGCAGGTTATAGTATACTTTTCATCACGCTACGATCAATAAGAGCAGAGCAGTAAAGGGAAATGTTGGGGAAATGGGAGAAATTACTCCATTTTTTAAGCTTCCGTCGCGTTTGCAGCCTTAATGGTTAAAGCTACACAGAAATCATGCAAAACGGAAATGTTCTCCTCAAAATTATATAAAAAATATCCCACAACAGCATATACATATCTTTTATGGTTGACTCACAATAACACGTGTAACTCCCGATAGCTTAGCAGTTCTGAGCTTTCTGTTTATTTTTGTCTACTCTTACGTTTATAGCACTGAATGTTGCTGGCATAAGCAACAGGATCCGCGTACAAAGTCGCTGGCAGAAGCTAGTTATTAATAATGGTGGTTTATTGTACTATGTGTATAAATAATACTAGTAGAAAGAGGATTTTATTTAAATCTACCAATCAAAAAACTACACGCATTTTTATTGAACACTTCCTATTCAATCCACAAAGTATTATGTTTATATAAAAAGTAGATTTACAATCACAAAAATAAATGAAAATAAACTAGTTAAATGTAATTAGAATGATGGAGGCGGGCAGCCCTATCGCATGTTTACGTACCGCGCGGTTGTAGGAATTTATTTCAAAGATACGGCCGAGTTACAATACTGTATGATACTATTACCGTGGTTTAAGGTACCCGCCTCTCACGCATGAAGCTAGAATACCCGATTCACACGTGTGCCACGCCTGAGTTGTACATAGAACGACGTCACGTGGCGTGTATTTTGCAAACCGATTTTTAAAAAACACTTTTACACGTAAATTTTTTCGTCAGTTTAAACTAGATGAGGCCGGAAGTCTGAAAAAACACCGAAACAAACTCAAGGGTCAAAGTCTCTTTTAAAGTCCATACAGCAAACATGTAATGGTCAAACCCGGTCCTGGAATGAAAGGCAACGAAGGAACTAGGAGTAAGTTTTAGGCAGTAAAAATCTGGCCTCCCACTCCGCCCAAGGGCGGCAGATGTCACTGGATGATTTTCCACCTAAAAAAAAAACATCTTTGTCTGATAAAACCTTACCGTTCATAGTGAGTGTGTTACAAAAACAAAATAGAATGCAAAACAATATTTACGCAACAAAACTTCGCAACTAATGATGGTACCTACTGTATGTGTTTCATGGGATTCGCTTCATTAGTATGTACTCAGGTTTATGGGATCATCCAATTTGGCACGGGCTTGATTCCACTGCTAGAGACTATCCGTCTTCGGAGTTAATTGCATTTTATAAACGGTACGGTAGGTCTGTGCAGCGGCTAAGCGATTGGCTAATAAGGTACCTAGTCAAAATAAAGGTAAAAAAAATATGTCTTAAGTAAAAAATGGCAGTGTGTTTGGGACATAAAAGGTAAGTTTTCACCAAATGCGGAAAAAATAAATTTTGTAAAAGATAAAAATAAAAAGACTACTTAAAAAAGAAAACTTGATTATTTGAATTTTTCAAAACAATTTTGAGTTTTTGCGTAAAAAGTGTTAATACAAAAGTTGTAATACTTGTATTACCTTCTTTGCTATTTAACTTATTTCAATAGGACTAGTAGTTTCGCCAGAAATCGAAATAAACTTTTTTTACCCTTAAACACCCTCACCCATCCACTTCTCAGATCGCCCGTAAATTATTTTTCCTTTCATTTTTGTTATATTCTCTTCCTTTTCTAATGGGTTTCATTCTACTATTATTTTTTTTGGTTTAAGAAACTTATCGACTTTGGTCTACATTATTCACCATCAGGCGAGATAGTGGTCAAGTCGCGTCAAGCGCGAGTCTATCAATAGTTAAAAAAAAAATTATATCCCTTCAGATAGAAGTAAATAAAATAAAACTAGGTACTCGTACGTCATCGTCAGTTACGTAGACGTATCTAACAATAAGTAAAAACGGATAAAAAAAGGTTTTAATGGATGAAACGGGAAATCAGGTCTTTTTTCCTTGTGTTAAAACCGCACTGGAGAGCGTTAGCAAAATATTAAAAATACAGGCAGATGCGCTTTTTTTCCTGATTCCGGCAATGTTTAAAACTAAAATCTGGAAAAAATGTTAAATGCGTCTTTTTTACTATCGGTGGCAGAATTAGGTACCATGGAAACACGCACTTCTAACATATGCAAATCTATAACAATTATGACGAACGTATGATATATAACGCTCCTCACACATCTCACGCAGTTCGTACTAAAATAGTTAATTATTACGCTTGTTCGAAACATCTTGCCGATAGGTTAATGTGAGATTAATTAGAAGGTGCCAGAGTAGAAGGGAGAATATACTGAGCAGTAACGTTTGAATCAAAAATACTTTTACCATATTTTACTTCCATTTTGGGCGTGAGAAATCATCACAGAACTTCTATTCGGAGGCATGCCATAATCATGGCGGTAAGTCACCTCTTTGAGGACAGCCAGTCCTCCAGAAAAGCGTCACGGCGTCGTCACCTTCCGCGTGATGCAGATCCTTACCGCACATGGTAAGTCTAGGAGGTCGGATACAGGCGGAAGAAACGCCTGGTTGTCACCGTCTTGTGATCTGCCCGGAGGACATGGAATATACTGTGGAAGTCTGACCTACTTGGGCGCCTTCTCGACACCGGGCCCTGGTTCAGGTTACGGTCTGGAGTGAGAAGGAATGGCAGGCCATCGTCTTCTTTTGTGAAGCAGTAATGCTACCGAAGGAGACGGCCGCACGCATGAAGGAACAGATATCCTCACGCCCTAGCCGTCGAGACTCCGACCTCGACTACCAGCCACGGATGACGCGGGTTTGCGGACCACGAGCAAGGGCAGCTCACCGTGCGACGGTCCGGTAACCGAGATGGCAGCAAACCTTAGGGGCCCAGCAGGGCCGATGCCCGCTAGGGCCGCGAGAATTTTCTGAAAAGGAAAGCCGTTCTAATATCAAAACCGGAAAGGGCAATTGAAGGACACAGGTGTGGTTTTAGTCAGTAAAAGACTAAAACTCAAAAAAACGCTAGATGCAGCCACAAAAAACAGCTGAAGCACGCGACAGCTTGCGGCCGGAGAATCTTACATCTTGAATCTCGGCTTCAAGCGATTTTTTGTGGCGGCATCGCCGCACACGAGCCACAAAGAAAGGCCACCTCAAAAAGAAGCTTGTAGCGGCGTTTTTTGAGGCCCGATTCTTTAGCCGCAACAGATACAGACAATATATACAACCGTATGTTTCTATATAACCTTCTTTTAGTTCATAGTTAGCAATAGTTAAACGTTATGGATAAGTTACTTCACGTAAACTGTCGTTACCACATTCGTACTTATGTAAGTTAAACTTAATTAATTGATATGTTTTTAATCAATATTTCATTAAATATGGTAAAGAATGTTAGGTAATTTTTGTTGCAATGGGCTAAAATAGATAAGTTATTTATCAATTTTTTTCATCATCAGCGTTTTTTTTGGTGGGAAATCATCCAATGATTTCTCTCGCTCTAGGACGGGCCGGGAGGGCGTGTAGTGTTCCCCGCATGCCGCAAAGAGATTTCAGCAAAACCGTAGGGGCCCAGCTGGGTCGAAGACTTCTGGGGCCAAGGTTTAGTTTCTTCAAGGAAAACCCGTGATCCTAGAACGCAGAGGGCTGAAGCAAAATAGATGTGATTTTAGTCAGTAGAAATCTGACGCAGCCTCCTGCTTCGCCCTAGAGCGGAAGAGTTCATTGGATGATTTTCCACACAGAAATTATGAAAAAAGTTAGAATGGGCGGGCCAGGCGTGCCTCAAAATATGATCATGCTCATAATTGACACAACCAATAGCAAACTTGCGATCTAAGTGTGCGTGGTCTGTTAGTTGCGTAATGCGCGTTCGTATTGGTTTAATGCCTGTAGTGGAGTTAAAGGGTGGGAGACAAGTGGCGGCACTCGTAGTACAAATCGGAAAGTATTTCCTTTCTATCCTCTCATCTTGACTGGCCTGTTGGTCTAGTGGTTAGTGGCCCTGACTGCTATGCCGGAGGTCGTGGGTTCGATTCCCACCCAGGACAAATGTTTATGTGATGAGCATGATTATTTGTTCTGTGTCTGGGTGTAATTTACCTATATTATGTATGTATTTAGAATATAAGTATGTTTATCAGTTAACACAACATAACACAAGCTCTGCTTAGCTTGGGACTAGACGGTGTTGTGTGATAGTTGTGGAATATTATTATTATCTTTTCTGTGATTTTCCACCTAATCTTTTACCACATTTCAAAAAGAAAACCCAACTGTGAGAATGTCTGTTTGAGTTGAGCTGGAACATCTCAGGCAACACATATTATATCAACCAGTCCTAACATAATATAATATTATGTATTTTCTTTTACATCACCTAATAAGCGAGACACGCGATACAATCAGTGCACCGTAACATTACGCACTAGTGTGTAATATATTATTTACGTAATGACACGGGATCTAATGTCGTATGAAGATGACTGTAAGGCGAGCCTATTGGCCAATAGACGGCGTGAGCGATACAGCTGGATGCTGAGTTATTTGATCCGTGCTGAGATTTGAAGACATTTTTTTTTGTTTTTTTTTTTTGCACATGACCCACAATGTCATATAACATGATATGATGACAGCACAATGTATTCTCCGAAGGCTAACTGCCCCGCATACAGGCCTAAAAAAAAACGCTTGAACCGGCCACAAAAAAAAGCTAGAAGCCGCCGTAAAAAACAGCTGAAGCTCGACAGCTTATGGCTGGAGAAGGAAAGAAGAAGAAAGAAGAAGAAAGAAAAAGTGTTTATTTGCGCCCAACATGACGCATATCCCAAAAATAAAATAAAAATAAACAAAATACCAATATCCTACTTAAAAACTATCAGCTAGATAGGATATGCGTCACATCAGCGCAAAACGGCCAGTACTCAGCATAATGCTGGGGCTCGTGCAGGACAGAGCCACAGCGCTGATTTTCAGCACCAGCCGCAGAAGCTTGAAGCGGCTTCAAGGGTCTTTTTTGTGGCGGCGCACCGTCGAACACGAGCCACAAAAAAAGGCCGCCTCAAAAAGAAGCTTGAAGCGGCGTTTTTTTGAAGCCCGTGTGTGGGGACACTTTAAGAGAAGACACAAATGAATGACTAATAGAGTGTATGCATGCCAAATATTTTTTTCAACAAATAGCATCAAAATTGGTAGAAAACAGGTGAATTGAAGAGGATTCTCTTCTACTGGCCTATCGTCGACATCGAGCATAGTTTAAAAGCTTGTTGCTTTATCTAACGCAATCCAACGCGATGTTTGATGAAGAGGCAATGGATAAAAGAGAGATATCGCCAGAAAACTCTGTTGGCATTCGGTAATTCGGTCACTTTCTTGAATATTTCACAAAACTTGTTTCAGGAAATACGTGAAACTTTTCGTCATTTAGAATCTCGATTCATTCATTACACCCCAAACGAACGCCGGCTTTCGCTCTCATTGTGTTTCTATTGTGTCTCTAATTACGGTATTTGACAAGTCAAATGTGTGTAGCGACATCTATGACGCCACATAAGACCTACGAAGAAAATACGAAATCCTGCATCGCGCAATTAAAGTTATCCGCGCGATTTAAACATATACGACAGCCCGACTATAACTACCGGGCAGTCACCCACCAGACTATAACATCCTGTCTGGTCGGAGGATCCTCCCTTTTCAATGGAGGTTTGCGGGACTTTACTCTCTGTTTCGCATACCTCCAAATGTGCAAGGTTCTTATAGGTATACTTCCTAAAAAAATAATCATTTGCAATCTGAAAACTCCACAGTGCATGCAGCCAATGAGAATTGAACAAACGTCTACCATTATTTCAACAATATGTGAACGTATTCAACATATCAAATCCACATCTATAGTAATAAATAAAATTGAAGTGTTTCTTCGTAGTGTCAAAATAACTCCTTACTAAATGCTTCATTAGCCTTTTTTGGAGTTAGTGATGACGTGACAGCTGATAGGACAGAATGAAAGAAAAAACGTGTTGCGCCGACCCTAAATAAAACGGGACAAGGGTAAGATTATGTCTTTTGCTTTTGGTAATCTGTCTGTTTGTACCGACTAATTTCCAAAATGAAATAGCCGATTTTGATGGGATTTCCACTGGTTTATAGCTGATATTATAAGAAGTTACTTAAGCTTAAAACTTTTGAAAAAAAATTTGGCATCCATTTTTTTATGATAGATTTAGATTCTCGCTTGAACACTGTCACACCTGATGGAAGCGATTATGTGGTCGACGATGGGGGACGCTTGCCTAGCCTACCTATACCCATACCTATGTTCTGATATCGACCTCGTACCGGAAGACAGCGTTGAGAGGCTTTTCACAAGGTGGACAGATGACCTGGTAAGGGTTGCGGGAATCCGATGAATGTGATACGCACAGAACTGGTCGTTATGGCGACACTTGGGGGCTTATGTCCAACAATGAACGTCTTTCGGCTGAAATGATGATGATGATGATTTGAATTTACGCGAACGTAGTCACGCGCAGTAACTAGTGTATATAAAATACATGATGCGGTGCATGCAATTGTTATGAAGTTTTGTTTTATTTACTACAAATAACTTAATTGCCAGTTATGAGAGCGAGAACAAGTTCTGTTATGCTTCTGAGCAAAAAAAGGAATTAGTGTTTAACTTATGAAATTATACGACTTCTGGTCTTATCTCGCGTGTTGTTGTATTGACATGATTCATGTAATGCTGTGGACTTTGGTGAATGTTTTTATTACTTCCGTATTACTTAAAAGATGGAAATGTCTTTTTTTTTGTTTGTGAAGTCATCTAATCTTCTTCCACTCTAAGGTGGAGTGAGAGGGCGTGTCAGACATTTACCTATTTACTAAAATTTGATTTCTGATGGCGAACTACGCATTGCTCGCCAAGATGGAAATGTTCAATGAGAGAGTCTTTAAAAAAATTAGATTATTTAAAAAGGCACTTAGTAGTCTGAGGGTTGCTAAACCCTTGTTTTATGAAGTATTGATTCTCTGTTTTCTTTTCTTTTTTTGTTGTTGTTTATAGGAAACTGAGGACTGAAATAAAAACCATTTATTTTGATAAAGTTTCATTAATTATTTACAAAAAAAATTATATATTGAAGATCAAAAAAATTAATACAAAATTGGATGGTATTGACAATGTAGCATTTTTTTTCTTTTTCTAAGTAAAAAGTCATCAAATTACTTCTACCGCTTCTTTCGCTTTGGAGCGAAAGGGAGAGTCAAATTTTTACTTACTGACTAAAACCCACCTGGTCTGTGTTCCTTCACTTACCTTTTGCGGTCCACGGTAACACTTATGAACAATAATGCAGTCCATTTACAATGTAAAATGGCGTGCAATCTGCGTTAGCATGCGCG
Organism: Mythimna lalbum; assembly: GCA_949319445.1. Classification (NCBI taxonomy): domain Eukaryota; kingdom Metazoa; phylum Arthropoda; class Insecta; order Lepidoptera; family Noctuidae; genus Mythimna; species Mythimna lalbum. Next base: position 18,729,227 of record OX439360.1, read on the forward strand.
TGTCCATTAATTTGTATTAGTATATTACATAGCTACCTATCTATCTATAAACGGAACTTTACTGCAGTATGTGAACCCCTGCCCTAGCTAGGGAAATCGGAACCAAACCAGTCGACCAGGTTCAGGCGATAACCTTGGACCTACTGTTATTTGCATTACCTATGATAAAGCCTCGTTCACATGAGAACAGTTGCTCGACCGTCGAGGTACGATACTGTCCAGTGTCCATGACAGTTTAGTAAGCTATGCTAGTCGATTATTTTTTATTTTTATTAAATATCGTAACATATAGGGCACAGCATAGGCTTTTTAGCATCGCACAGATCTTTAATTCATGAATCCCCAAGCGACCACCGGTGGCCGCGCATCTATTGTCTTACTATTGTGTCTCTAATTGACGGTATCTGAAGGGTTAATCTATTATTTAATCCACTTTACACAAATTTAATAATAATAAAAAAATAAATAAAAACAAAATAATATAAACAATAATAATATTAATTAAACATTCATATTATTTTTAATTTTCACAGCGTTGGAAGGCCTCCCAAGGTGGACCGATGACCTGGTGAGTGTCGCGGGCATACGAAGGATGCGAGACGCTGGACCGGTCATTATGGTGACACTTGGGGGAGGCCTATGTCAAACAGTGGACGTCTTTCGACTGAAATTATGACTTTGCATAAATAAATATTATTTCCCAAAACGTTTTGCACGTATGACTACCAGTACCTAAGGATAGTTCTATCCTTGATCTACGAATGACTTTCAATAAAAAACATCTAGTTACTCGTCTAGTGTAAACGAGGCTTGTGTATTACACAGTATGGGAAACAGGTACATAACCGGAGGGAGATCCAGTCATCTCCCTCCGGTTATGTACTTAGCGCAACATTATCATCTTTGAAATGCATTCATGGCTAGTTCTAATTATGTTTCATTTTCTTATTTCAGAAGTCACAATTTCATCAAAATTCTCAATATTTGGCTCTTATTAAATGTTTTTTTTTTCACAATAACTAAGCATCGTAGTTACATCATAATTAGATTATTTTGATGCCAAACGTTCAATAAAGCAAATAATAAAAAAAATGAAATCTAAATCACCATAATTTATCCATAATTAGAACTAGCAATGAATGCATTTCAAAGATGATAATGTTGCGCTTAGTTTCCATTCGTAAGATTTGTAAATTCGTTATATTATGCCATTAACGAAGCTCACAAACATAAGTCGAAATGATGTTGGCACGAAAGAGCTATGTTTAACGCTTGATTTACCAAACATAATACACCCAAATTGACTTAAAAAAAATAACTGGCTACTACTCATACTATGGTTAAATATGTGCTATAATAATATTTCAAGTTGTTTCATTATTTTGTTCAAAAAAAGCATACAAAGATGCGCTAATAATTTGCCGCGGGTGAATTTTTAAAAGACGGCAGCCTTAAATTAAGTGTGATTTTAAAGGTGTTATTAGGCCCCACGCCCAAGGCGACTTTTTGTAGCGATGCTGTCGCGCGTATCGTAAGCGCGCGACAGCATCGCTACTAACGCGCGTTTGTTGCATTTGCAATCGCTATAGACAAGATGTCAACGCGCTACAGAATTGCGGGCTCGCGGACGCCGAGCCATGGGTAGCTCGCTGTCCGATCGTCCGGTAACTGTCCGGATCGAGCCCAAGACGTCGTCGGCGCGTACTGTTCCCGCGCGCCTCAAGGAGTCGTCAGCAACAGGACGGACCCAGCTGGGTCGAAGCCTACTGGGGCCAGGGTTATCCGAAAGGAAGCTCGAGCCCCGATATGAAGAGGCTAGAAGGAACGGGGTGGGTTTTAAGTCAGTAAGAGTCTGACACTATCTCCCGCTCCACCCAAGAGCGAAGGTTGTCATAAGATGAATTTTGCCAACCAAAAAAAAAACGCGCTACAGCAGCGCGACTGTTTCAATGCCAACGCGCTACAGCATCACTACAAAAATCGCCGTGGGTAAGGGGACTTAATGTCCAGGCGTGGATAGTCACAAGATGATGATAGTATACAACGTGTAACTTTAAATGCGCAAAACCTGAAATTAGTTTGATCAGAAAAATGAGCAGAATCAATTAAACCACTTTTTAATATAGGTAACATTTTTCAAAAAATCATCATTAAAAACTTCGACCTGTCTATTTATGAACAAGTCAAGCCATCACGTGCCCAAACCCGCTGAAATAGGTAAACAAACACAAATAGTTGTAATCCAATCAAATTTTCTCATACACGGGATAATAAAAGTTCTTATTTCAATGTAGATATTAATTTTAAACAAACTAAAACTGCTCATAAAACCTTAATTTTTTTTAAATGTTTTTTTATTTCTTGCAGCATTAGGTCCATTGAATTAAAAATCATTTGGGGTGTCTGAGGTTTTGCGCATTTAACGTTACACGTTGTATATATTCTGTCTTATCTAATAAGAGCTGAAGAGGCCACTTCTAAGAGAGGTCAGCAAAATCTTACGTTCTGCGCTATAGCGGCATTGATGATTTCTCACCTAAACAAAAGAGATTGGTCATTGTTTTAGAATCTCTTTCATTTTAAAATTATAAATAAAAAAGCAATGTGCATCATAACGCTTGGGGAAGAATATGGAAAAACTATGGACAGTCTAAATTCCTTTAACTTACATAATGAAAGAAAGGTATAAAGAATACTCAAACGTTAATAATTTACTATTCGCACATACTCATATCTGAGTACCTACTATCGTCTACCAAGAAAAAAAAATGAAGATATTATTTGTAATGATGTAAATGGTGGTAATTTAGCGGAACAGATGAAAGTCGGCGATTTCCAACGAATCAAATTAACGAGATGAAATCAAGAAATCTAAACCGCAGCTGATGAAGACCAGCTTTAGGAAAACTATTGTCTCTAATGAGCGAGAATTATATACTGTTCAGTCTACTTTTGGAACTAATTAAATTATAAAATAAACTTAAATAATTAAAAATAATATATACACTAAAGGCCTAACTAAATATGACGTCAAAAAACTCTTCCGCATCGCTGTCGACTGGAAGTGTGCCCAAAAGGCTGGCGGCATTGCCACGTTGTATGGCAATGCTTAATCTCTGACCGAGGTAGAAGCCAGCCCTTGGGTCACGCGAAGAGTCAACTAAGCGTTTGGATAAATCTTTAAAAAGCATATGAGCACTCGGACCCCACCGCCCAAGAGTTTCAACCCCAAACGGCTCAAAAATATAACTGCCAACGAGGCTGTTATATTTCCGCCGCTTGAGGTTCTCCGCAGCCGCCGCGGCAGCACCAGCACAGCACGATGAGCTAGGAAGATGGGATGGCGCAAGAGTATCGACACAGGTAGCGTCCCACACTAAAGGCCTACCCATCTTCCAAGGAAATAAAGACATACCGTCTGGTCTCTTACCATCGTCGCGTGCCAGGCCATGAGGTTCCAAAACAGCCGGAACGCCGACGATGACAAGGGCTCGTCGGATGATGTCTTTAAGGTTCGCGTGCCGCGCTATGCGTCCCGCACTTCGACTGCATGACAGGCCGTGGTGACCGAGGCTGTTGACAACTTCGCCACAGTGGCAGCGATGAGGAGAACAGCAAGGCGCACCTAGACGTAGGGCAACAGCTAAGCGGAAAGTGGTATCGTCGAACAAGGTGCCAATATTCGACGACGGCAGTGCGTGAAGCCAAAGACCTGACTCCCAATTTCCCACAGCCAGCAGGCGCGCACGCTCCGCAGTAGTAGCAGATGTTAGGATTAGGTTTTCCTGAACTACTTTGCAGAGCGGCTCATCCCACCGTCTCTGGGAAGTTGGGTTGTTAGGTGGATTTGTATTCGGGCAAGCGAGTCTCCACGCATCCATAGCCTCGGTGAAACACGGCACTTCTAAAGGAATCAGTGTGGAAGTTAGAATGTTCCTGATTAATTTATCAGTGCCGTGGACCGAAGATATGAATGCCGGTAAACTAATACTGGTAATTTTGCGGACGCCGAGGCCTCCCATGCGGATGGGAAGGGTAACTTGAGCCCAAGCTTGATCGTCCAAAGTCATGTTTAAAATTAAAGTAAGAGTATGCCGGATAATTTGGTCCATTTTTTCCAAAAATGATTTGGTCCATTTTTTCGAAAAGGTAAGGGTGCTTCCATAAGTGGGAAGCACGAAGGAAATAAATTAATTTAGGGCCGAAACAACAATAACGAATTACGGTAATAGCCGAATGCATATTAATTTCTTTCTACTTTACATCTAATAACAATATACCACAATGGTTTTTGTTTTTCGAGATGGGAAATCATCCAATGACTTCTTCAGCTCTAGGATGAAGCGAGACATTTTACTGACTAAAACCACACCTGTGAGCACCTTCAGTTGCCCTTTGTGTTCCAAGATCAAGGGTTTCCATTTAAGACATTGCCCCTGGCCCTAGAGAACATCGGTCCTGCTAGGCCGCTATGGTTTTGCTGACATTGTTTTGAGTTGCGCGTGGAACATTCCGCGGCGTCGACGACTTCAGATAGTAACAACCTAGACAAACCCGGACAAGCTGATGGCTAGCCACCTATTGCACGTCGTCTGCAAACCTGTGCCTATGATGCTTACGGCTTTAAGTCCGTATCTGTACTTTCGGGTTCATAAAGACTTAAATAAACATCTACTCAAGTTTGTTTTTGTGTTTGTAATCTCTGAAAGTATTGGTCCGATTGCAAAAATGTTTTTCACCGATACAAAGCTGTTTTATTCCTGAAGGACAAGTTATATTTTATGTATGCGACCGAAGCCGCGGGCAAAAGTTAGTAATGTTATAAAGAGGTAAAATTTGTTCTTGTGTTTGTAGGAAGGTTATAATCTTTGAAAGTACAGGTCCGATTGCAAATTTTTTTTTTACCGATAGAAAGCTGCTTTATTCCTGAATGATATAGGCTATATTTTATGTATGCGAGTGAAGCCGCGGGCAAAGGCTAGCAATATTATAAAGAGGTCAAATTTGTGATTTTGTTTGTAGGATGTAATCTCTGAACGTATTGATCCGATTGCGATAATTTTGTACCGATAGAAAGCTGCTTTAATCCTGAATGATATAGGCTATAACATAGGCTATATTTTCTAAATTATGTAGGTATGCGAGCGAAGACACGGGCAGAAGCTAGTTTTTTAAACAGTAGTCGAATAGGTTTAGTATCTGTCGACTTCCTCAGGTTAAGGACTTTGTATTTTGTCTCACAAAATGTCACTATTGCAATAATACTCTTGACCTTTTATATAAAAGCTTATGTAAATGACACTATGACTAAATATTGAATAATAATCATAAAAATGTATGTATTGCAAGTAACATTGACTCATATGCAAACATCAAAAATATTAATTAGTCACAATTAATAAAACTACAACATTATTAATATTAATTTTGTGCATTTGTTTATGCTGCTCGCCTACGTCAGACTTTTTGTAGGACAGATAATCGGGCCGATTTTTTATATTTGAACATTGTTCTGTATTTCTGACCGACTTTTTGTAGGACGTGCGCGTTGCACTATATATATATTTTTCTCCTACAAAAAATTCGATCACCAATTATCGGACGTGGGCGAGCAGCCTTATACAGTTTTGAACAACCTGTTGTCCGAAGAGTAAAAGTGAACAATTTTAGCTACTCGTCTATGAATGACCTAGGAAAACTAAGGTCGCACTAAAATGAAAACAGATGGAGCACGCTTGCTTACAAGCAGTTCTCCAGGCAGGAAACACAGACTCCGTCAGGAAATTCCACTCCTTAGCCGCAAGGGTTAAGCCCCGAGCTCAAAGAGGGGGCTTTACGCCTTCCAGCTTAGTTTCTGTCGTGATATATTAGGGTTTCAACATGCCCGTGACATAAGGCATTTTTTTTGGTGGGTGAAAATCATCAATCATACAAAGGGAGAAAAGAGATTAGGAGAAAGAGATTAAAAATAATATTTTTTTTAAATTATTTACGCATTTATCTGACGTCTGACTAGCGCTATACACCGATGCAGACTGATCGCGAAAGTGGCCACTTACGATTTTTGTACGTAAGCTAGGCACGCATTTAGCCACACGAAGTAGCTGCTCTTACGTTATCTATGTCTATCTATATCTGTGGTACTGACGTAATCACTGTCCAGATCTCCCCATCCCTAATATCATCAAAAATAAGCAAAGCAAAGACCCCCCACCCCCCTGTAGTGCTTACATTATTTAAATGGCCCCTTATACTAACATGCAACTTGAATTCCTTTTGGAATAGTGCACGGGTGCAAAACGGTGGGGAAAAGTTAGTGTAAGTATCTACTAAACAAGCTTTTAATGAAAATTATTTTTTTCATAGCAAGCTTTTATAGCAGGGTATACCTATATACTTAATACTCGTCAAGACGTATCATACGAGCCCAAACCCGATGGGGTTGTGTCGTTTAACTATCAAGTTCCTATAGCTACCTTCCGGTTTCATCATCGGATCAGCTCCACGTCATTATAATTTAGCATTATTAATTTGTCATCTGATTTACACATGCACGCAAAATTCCAGCTTAATCGGAAGCCGGGAAGTGGGTCAAATTTAATTTACAAGATTTGATGAAAGACAAACATCGGGACAGGTGACACTAAATAAAAGCTTGTAAAAAGTTCGTCCCATCTGTGTGATAATATAATCTATGCCGGACCGAATACGTTGAAACAGCTACTTTATTATGCGATACTCGTCCCTTCTCTATGAACTAGTGAACTCGATCGGGTTCAGAGCCCTCAGTTTGTGTGCCGCCATCAAATTGGCTATGTCGTTATGCATAAATACATTGCGCTTAGTACTAAATTGCAGTTTAGGTTCTTACGTACGTGTACGTATTTATGCCAGTTTAATTGGGTTTTAAAGTGGGGAATGTAGTGGCGAAATAGGGTTATTTTGTAAAGATTTAGGCGAGCAGTTTTTTTTACGGCGGCCAAAAATCTTCTTATCACAACCCCCGCTCTTGGGTGGAGCGGGAGATAGTGTCAGACTCTTACTGACTAAAAACCCACCCCGTTCCTTTAGGAGAGCAATCATGTTTTCATCATTTCAGCCGAAAGACGTCCTCTGTTGGACAAAGGATTTCCCAAATGTCGCTACAATGAACGGTCCTGTGCGTCTCGCGTCCATCGGAGTCTACGGGTCGTGAGTCTCTTTGGACTTAAACTGCAGTCCCAATTATCATCATCATCATCATCATTTCAGCCGAAAGACGTCCTCTGTTGGACAAAGGATTTCCCAAATGTCGCTTCAACGAACAGTTCTGTGCGTCTCGCATCTATCGGAGTCTAGGGGTCGTGAGGCTCTTTGGACCGAAACTGCGGTCCCAACTTCTACCTCATCATCATTTCAGCCGAAAGATGTCCAACGTTGGACATAGGCCTCCCCCAAGTGTCGCCATAATAACCGGTCCTGTTAGTCTCGCATCTAATACTCAATACTTTATTGCATTCCATATCCATCGGATTCTCGCGACCCTCACCAGGTCATCGGTCTACCTTGTGAGAAGCCTTTCAACGCTGCGTCTTCTGGTACGTGGTCGCCATTCCAGAACCTTTCTTTTCCAGAACAATCCAGAACTTCCACCCTTGTTTTTTTCTTTAATAGCTTGTTCCTTGTGGCCCCAACTTACTACTTCAGTGACCGTCACCAGGTCATCTACGATGTGGGAGGCCTAGAAACGCTGCCTCCGACGCACTGAAAATGCTTGCAAGAGCTACTGGTCAATGAACTATTCAAAAGCGTGTTACCCAAACACACCTAGTCCAAAAAAACGAATCAAATATTTCATAAACAATCAAAGAATCAATACTGCCTATCGCAGTCTAAATTAACACACCATATCTCTTAAATTGCACTATCATCTGATACCAAATATCGAGTCAATAGACTGAATAGAGTTCATAACACAGAAGTCCAGAGGTCTGGAGATCAAAAGATTATAAGGCTAGGTGTCACTAGCACCAGTTTGAACTTTGACCGCGACGAGAAACAGTGTGACCGGTATCTCTTGGCAGACCGTTGCGGCATCGTAGTTGCAGGCATGTCGAATTTGGTTTATTGTATCTCAGCTACGTGTTAATCGAGATATCTGTTTGTGTGTGTGTGTGTTTCGTTGGCTATCTTCTTTTTTTATTTGGAAGCTACTTCTGCTCATTCTTTACCTTCGTTACCCGTGGCCCCAGTAGGCTTCGGCCCTGCTAGTCCCTACGGTTTGCTGACATCTCTTTGAAGCGCGCGTGGAACAACGTCGACGACTCAAGCTCGGTCCAGACGGTTACAGGACGGCGGACTACCCACTGCTCGCCGTCCGTTCGTTGGTTGTCTAAGGTCTTTTTTATCAGTTTCACTTTATCAAGTGATATTTTCTGTATGTAAAAGCTTCAAAACCTCGATAAAAATACATAAATTATTATATGTAAGCCTAATATGTATTTGAGAAGTTCCATCAGATCCTTATGGAGGCCATCCTTAGAACTACATTTTGATAAAAATAGGACCAATCTGGAATTATGTCTTTATAAAAACAAAATACTATTTTCAAGTCATGGTCCTCGTAGTCATCGGCCCTGCAGCGCCTCTATGGTGTTACTGACATCTCTTTGAGATCTTCTTCTTCTTTTCGTGTCGATGCTCTCAAACTATACTTTTTCTGCCCAATATTTGGCAACCTGTACGGCTCTATTGTTGCCCTCATATAGATCCTGAAAACTGCAGGTGGTAATGCAGGATGGGCAGCATAGCAGGTGGCGCATGTCCTGTGGAGAGACTCCACATTGGCACTGTGCTAGAGATGGATCGAGGAAGCCCCACTTGGCAAGATTGCTTTTACAGCGGCCAACCTGGGTTCGCAAGCGGTTTAAAGATTTCCAAATTGGCCACTTTAGTTCGTGTCCAGGGGGAAGATGCTCCGTTGGGGTGATATAAAGTGGAGGAGTTGGATGTTTCTGCCTCCACAGCGCGCATCTCTCGTCCTCTGCACTGTCTTTCAAGGAGGTCGTAAATCGCATAAAGCTTTTACGGCTCCTTAAACGTGCAGGTTTTGGTTGGTGTTTATGCAGGGGGTGACGGCCGTCCCGTTCCTGTTTACTCTTTTCGATGCGGCTGGCTATCTCGCGGCGGACTTCTGGAGGTGCTATACCTGCTAAAGGGTACAACATCGCAAGAGGGGTAGGTTTTAAGCAGCCCGTTACGATGCGACAGGTATCATTCAGCGCTATGTCCACCTCTCTAGCGTGAGCGGAACGATGCCACACTGGGCATGCAAACTCTCCAGCCGAAAAAGAAAGGCATAGGCCCGAAGTACGAAGAACCTGTGGGGTTGCTCCCCAGGTGCTGGATGTAAGGCGGCGAAGGATATTATTTCTAGTACCGACTTTTTGTTTAGTTTTTAGGCAGTGAGACTTAAATGTCAGGGACCTATCCAGAGTAATACCCAGATATTGAGGCTGAGGGCAGTGCTCTATGTCAACTCCTTGCCACCTTATACTTAAGGTCCTATTCGACTGACGATTACGAAGGTGGAAAACACAGGACTGGGTCTTGGAAGGATTTGGTCGAAGAGCATTTTCATCATAGAATTTGCCAAGTGCTTCCAAGGCTTCCGTCAGTTTTTCTTCGGCCGCTTCGAAAGTAGGTGTCTGAGTGGCTAAAGCAAGATCGTCTGCATACAAGAATCGTTGCGTATGCAGTGTGCTAGGCTGATCGTTAGTATAAATGTTGAAGAGCGCAGGAGCTAGCACGCTACCTTGAGGTAGGCCGTTTTTCAGACTGCGCCACCTGCTTTTGTTGTGGCCAAGATGTACTTGAAAGCGACGATTATTTAAAATAGCGCTGAGAATATGTACAAAACCAGTATCCCTTGTCAGCTCGCCAACCTTCAGCAGGCAACCTTCGGCAGGCTTGAGATGCAAAAGTGGAACACATTTATTTTATTGTGCGTACAGCCAAGGAGTGTAATTCCCTGCCGGAGTCTGTGTTTCCTGATAGCTACAACTTGGGGGTCTTTAAGTCAAGAGTAAATAGGTTACTTCTAGGCAAGCGTGCTCCATCGTCGACCGCATCATCGCGTACCATCAGTTGAAATGGTGGTCAAACGCAACCTATCAATAATAAAAAAAAAACACTACGTGGTATCGACTCGGGCTCGGTCCAGACAGTTGCCGGATGTCTGGACTCTGAACAATGATCTACCCATTACTCATCGTCCGCAAGCCCACGCTTATGGTGGCTGGTTATCAAAGTCGAGTACACGGTGGTGCTCCGCTCAAGTGGGGCACACCTCCACCGTAAGCTCAACCGCGTCCTCGGGCAGTCCGCACAATGGTGACACCCAGGTGTTTCTTCCGCCTGAAAACGCTTACTTGCCTATGTTTGAACTCTTTACATTCAAATCCATTTCGTTACCATTTGGCCATCGTTGCTGCTTGCTGCTGTTTTCAAAACTGTGATACACACAATAAACTTATTAAAACGTAGGTGATTCACCTCCTTGGAACTAAATTAAGTAGTCCGTTCACTTATATCTTACAACACAATAAACTGCCGACATAATCTGTAATACCTTTCAATATTACAGCAGAATTACAAGATGGTAATAACACACTACAATGTAAGTGAGCAGAGAGCTCAGTACCGAGCTTGATGTTTTTAATCGGGCGATGTTTAATGTAGATATAATCATTTATAATTTATTTTTTAACTATACTTACTCGTATTATCCTTCTATACAACGTGTAACGTTAAATGCGCAAAATCTCAGACACCCCAAATGATTTTTAATTCAATTGATCTGAACAAACTATTTTCAGGTTTTGCGCATTTAACGTTACACGTTGTAAAGTAAATATAAAAGGAGAAATTGATTGATACATCGACGATCGTGGAATTTGCACAAGGTTTCCTTCTAGGACGTAGGCGAGCACTAAGAGAAGACTTTTAAAATTTCCGTAGGGGATGAAACGGGGTCCAAAGTTACTACGGAGAATCCTGTTACTTTCACGCGGACGAAGCCGCTGACAATAGCAGTGATATAAAGCTAAAGAGATTGTTTATATGAACGGACTAATCTCAGAAACTACTGGTTCGAAAGGGAAAAATATTTTAGTCTAATACTTAAAACTTTTTTCACTTTTTCTCTTTGGACCAGTAGTTTGTTTTAACCCATATTGGGACGGATATGTGAGGTGAAAAATTGATGTCTCGCGTCACGGCAATGTGTTGCCAAAAACTTATGTCAGTTAACAACAGCCCTTCATCTGTAACTTTTATCTTTATCATATAGTGTTGTATACATACAAACACATTATACTGTCTATTTTAGTTTATGTAATTAAAAGTAATGAGGTTAACAGGTACGATGGGGTTGACATATCTGGTTAGATTAAAACCCCAAAATAAATAAAGAAAAAAAAAAGAGAATGTGTAGTAAAATATTGGGGGCACATTGCGGGACCCGATGCGCAATACTCGATCTACATGCCTAGTAGATTGAGTGTTGCGCATCGGGGGACATTTTGTCCTCTAATATATCAGAGTTTTCAAAGTAAATCCTTCCAACTGCCCTATTACGCCACCTCAGGATTAGTAACAGATAATTTCATGCCAATTGAGCTAAGTAAATCGTAATAAAACAAGAGCAATAAAATACATACAAAAATTAACCACACATATGAAACAAGCCAAACTTTCAGTCTTATAATCGTGTCAAGGCGCCGAAGTAAAAAACGGTCGGAAGCTGCAATTAGAAGCTGTAATTTAGTATAAGAGTGTAGTACATACATACTTAAAAAATAAGTAGTGCAGTAAGCAAAGGAGGAGACCGACCGCATCAGGCAACGGCGCCCTCGCCGCCGCCGCCGGGATTCCGATCCCGATTTCCGGCTACCGTAGACACGGGCTCGCGGACGGCGAGCCATGGGTAGCTCGCTGTCCGACCGTCTGGTACTGTCCGGACCGAGCCCAAGACGTCGACGGCGCGCACTGTTCCCGCGCGCCTCAAGAAGTTGTCTGCAACAGGAGGGGCCCAACTGGGTCGAAGCCTACTGGGGCCAGGGTTATCAGAAAGGAAACTCGAGCCCCGGTATGAGGAGACTAGAAGGAACGGCGTAGGTTTTTAGTCAGTAAGAGTTTGACACTATCTCCCGCTCCACCCAAGAGTGATTACCAAGACCCATTAGATGATTTTTGCCCACCGTAAAAAAAAGTTGTATCGGACCGAAACTGGTTTTTCAACCGAAACCGAATTTTGGCAAGAGTCTTAGTATTTTGGCAAGAGTCTTAGTTTCGGCCGAAATCGAAACCACAACTTCCATCCAAGGATCATATTTTGAGGGCTAAATAAAGAAAACAGTATTTGGAGGTATGCGGAACAGAGTGTAAAGTCCCACAAACCTCCGTTGAAAAGGGAGGCTCCTCCGACCAGACAGGTGTTATAGTCTGATGGGCGACTGTCCAATAGATGATTTCGGGCTGTCGTATATGTTCTAATCGCGCGGAAAACTTTGATTGCGCGATGCAGGATGTCGCATTTTCTTCGTAGTTCTTATGTGGCGTCATAGATGTCGCTACAAGTATTATAGTCAGTCATTCCTAATTTTTTATTTTTGTTTGTAGGAGGTAATAACTGGAAGTCCTTTTTTTTGTATCCTGCAACTTAGCAATCTGTTTTTCCAAACAATAATCTAATGCTTTGTCAGGTTTCCCTCGTCAAATCGTCTTTAGCTGAGTTTTACATCCAGCGATGATAGTCTCATTATTTGTTTGCAAATCTTACCCCAAGATCCGCTATACTATTTCTCTTAAGGCGAGAGTCTCTCTGGAAACTGGTCCGATTCCTAAAATTTTTTCACCGATAGAAAGCTGCTTTATTTCTGAATGACATAGGCTATATTTTATCTACGCGGGTGAAACTGCGCGAAAAAGCTAGTTACATACTTTTTATGAAAATCTATTAGTAAACAATGATCATCTCTTTGCAACCTTGATTGTTCAACCAGTGTTGACTACATCAGATTTCAAGAATTTGATTAGATTATCCAAGTCGTTTGACTTTTTAGACAGATTTAGCAGTGCTATTCTATACAGATATTATCGTGAACAAGCATGAATGAACTTTACCGACTGACCTGATTACGACTTTTTTAATTCGTGTTTGACCACTATCTCACCTGATGCCAAGCAGTGATATTGTCGATGATAGAGCACGATTGACTAGATTTAACCTATTCACTCTTGACTTAAAGACCCCTGAATTGTAACTCTTACAAAACACAAGACTATGACAGGGAATTCGACTCCTCAGCTGTGCGTTGCGTACCATCGCGGTCATTTCTGCCTGACCACTTAAAAGAAATCGCTTGAATCCTGCGGTGCAGCGCCAAACCAAACCCTTTGAAGTTTTCGTTTCGAGTGCAAGCAAAAATGAACTTAACGGTGGTCAGGCGGAAGTGTCTTGTATCCGAGGTTACTTTATATTACTGAAAAGACACTTTTTCTAGTAGCTCGCCACAAGAGCGAGACTGCAAGAAAATACAAGGTCCAATCCAGAAATTTGCAAGTTTATATTGAAAACATAAGTAGATATACAACATTACTTTTAGTGCTCGTATATGCAAAACCTTAAACACGTGTCTCGTGTTTCTATGTAAAGAATCTATGTACAAAATTTCATAACTGTATCATGAAAAATCACAAAGTTATAAGCTTGTTATGTCAGCAAAAATACATAGTCACCGAGCCATCCAGTCGACTGTGGGGTTGTTTTGCACTTGCACCCAGCTGTTTACTGGCTCCTGATGCAGGCTATGACCTGCCGTGACCTGCGTTGTACTTAGTGTCGGCGGTGTCCAACTTGTGACCTTTTTAATTATTATTGAAAAAAAATATAACATGGTGTAATAACTATTGAAATCCATTCAGTTACTGATTGAGCAGTGGTGGCCGAGTGGTAACGGCCCCGACTTACGCATTGTAAGGGTTCAAACCCAGCCAGGCACATTACTTTGTGTAATTTATTTCATTAACACTGCTCTCAAAACGGTGAAGGAAAACATCGTGAGGAAACCGGCATGTCCTATAACCAAAAATTCAAAGACATGTGACATTCACCAACCCGCACTAGGCCCGCGTGGTGGATTACGGCCCATTCCCTCTCCTAGAGAGGAGGCCTGAGTCCCAGCAGTGGGAACATTAAAAAGGCTGATGATGATGACTGATTCTGAACAAACTATATTCAGGTTTGGCATAAACTAAAAATAATGTTGTTTAATAAAACATCTCCGTAATTTACACTACGATTGCGCTAAGATCTTTCACAAGGTTATCTTTCAATACGTGAAACCAATTAAATTAAAAATTAGATAGCGTTGCGTCCTTGTTCAAAAATATGGTTATTAATTTGACGTTCATCTTTTTAAATTAATATATTATGATTACATTAGGAGAAAAAAACCTTTTTATAAAATAAAATAACCGACTTAACTAAAAAAATGAATTGAATTTGAGGAGATCCCTCGATTTCGCAAGATTCCATCATCAGATCCCAACTTGGTGACTATGGGACCATTTAGGAAGTATACCCTATTCAACAAAAAATAATTTCTCAAATCGGTTGGCAAGCGACGAAGTTATGCGCGAACAAACGTTAAAAAAAAATACAAACATCCGAGTTGAGAACCTCCTCCTTTTTTAGAAGTCGGCTAAAAACGTGATCCGCGCATTATTTTCATGCGGGCGAAACTATCAAGAAGCAAGAAGACTCAAAGTCACCCAAAAGGCGATGGAAAGAGCTATGTTCGGAGTTTCCTTGCGTGACCACATCAGAAATAAAGGTATCCGCAGGAGAACCAAGTTTACCGACATAGCTCGGAGAATCGCCAAACTTAAGTTGCAATGGGCAAAGTACGTTGCACGCAGAACAGATGGTCGATGGGGACGAAAGGTTCTGGAGTGGCGACCACGTACCGGAAGACGCAGCGTTGGAAGGCCTCCAACCAGATGGACCGATGACCTGCTCAGCTGTCAGCTGGTATTAAAAAACTTTCAAATACAAATCATTTATTTACTTGAGTATGCGTAATACATGAGATGGTAAAATTAAACCCCATAAGGGTGTACAAATCTTACACATTTAAAATATGAAATTTTATAAATAATTAAAATGCATGCATTATGTATTATTGAAATAGATTAATTATTTCTGAATTATTTAACAACAGCTTCTGTTTAAATAATTTTTAGTTGATAATTCAATATTTTAAATTGATTTTATAAGGTAATTAAATGATTGGGGTACCTATTTTTATTATACATTCTGTTACTCCGATGTTATTGATCTCGACGGCCATATTTACTATAAGTTATTTTAAGAACATTACATACATTCTAAAAATAACCTTCCTTACCTTCTTTCAAGTGTTACGTGAATTAAAATAAAGAAATCGATGGAGACGACATCACGTTAAGATTTAATCGAAGGTTAGAGATATCTATAATCGAATAGTTGTGGTGAAAATCGAAATTTATGTAGGTAGCAAGTGAAGTAATTACCTTACGCAGAGTATTAGAGCTTTGTTAGCCGCTGCTAAAGATGAAATTTGTCCTGGCTAGCGTTGCCAGGCATCCGCATAAAGCCGGACATGTTCAGGCTATACAACGTGAAACGTTAAATGTGCAAAACCTCAGATACCCCAAATGATTTTTAATCTAAAAGGCCTAATTTTAAGAAAAAAAAAACATTTAGAAAATACTTAAAGGTTTTATGTGCAATTTTACTTTGTTTAAAATTAATATATGCATTGAAATATGAAGTTTTATTATCCCGTGTATGAGAAAATTTGATTGGACTACAACTATTTGTGTTGGTTTACCTATTTCGGCGGGTTTGCGCACGTGAAGGCTTGAACTATTCATAAATAGACAGAGCGACATTTTTAATGAAGATTTTTTTTTATGTAACCTATATTAAAAGTTGTTTAATTGATTCTGCTCCTTATTCTAACCAAACTATTTTCAGGTTTTGAGTTTTTAACGTTACATGTTGTATATAATTATAGTTGCGTGTCCAGCCAAATTTGACCATATTTGGCTTTTTTTTAAATTGATATAAACTAGTGCTTGACTGCGATTCGAATTGTCATTTGAGTTTTGCCTTACCTTATCTTACCAACAAATATCAAAACCTTATAAATTGCGTTTGGGATACGCAATTTATAAAGAGTTGATATCTATATCGTATAAGCAATAGGTGCCCTAAAATATAGAGGCCCATTAAAGTCGCTAGTGCTGTGGAAATATCAGAGATAATGTCTTTAATCCATACATATTACTATAGTAAATCTGTAGTAGTTTTTAGTTGTGCACGCATCGCGTAAAATGCACGAAATCGATGTGACTTTTATACATTAACTAGCGACCCGCCCCGGCTTCGCTCGGGTAACAGTAGGTATTTCTCCACTATTTAATGGATGTTATTATACATGTAAACTTTCCTCTTGAATCACTCTATCTATTAAAAAAAAACCGCATCAAATCCGTTGCGTAGTTTTAAGATTTAAGCGCGTTTTATAAAGCGTTTTATAAAGGTTTTATATTATGTAGTGATATTATGCATAAATTTATATATTTCTTAAGCTTTATTTCATTGCAATCGGCTGACGATATCGAAAGATATACTACATTCATTGACTGTTAGGCGGTACGAAGTTCGCCAGGTCAGCTAGTAGGTATTTCATTTTGTAGATAAAAAATCAGAATAGTAATAACCTTATTGTTCTGAATTACCGGTCTTTTCTTTTTAACTTTTTTATATAATATCTCTTAATTCAATGTAACTCCTGGTTATGGCCTCCTCTAGCTGTTTCCACTGTCACGAGCCACTCACACACAACAGCTCTTCCGGTTGGGGTCCGCTGTCAGTTTCAACTCACCCTCCCATCTCAACAGTTGTTTTCATCCTCCAATCTCAAAATGCTATTAACCTCGAAAGGCTAAACCTAAATTTAAGTCGATATACATTACGACTCAATATTAACAATAAGTGCAAGTAGTTTCGGCCTAGAACTTTAGCGTATTAGAAAAGTGTTCAAATGCTTTGGACTACATTCCTTTCGCTTAAAGGAAATTTTGTTGTATTTCTTATACCTAAATTATTTCATGCAAACCTATATTGAAATTAACCAAAAATTACGTTTAAATGTCATGTCATAATTTTAGGTCGCTAGGCTGTAATTTTAAGATATTTTAAAAGTATCTTAGGCTGGAATGTCTTAATATTTTTGTCATTAAAATAGGTCGTTCGGCTTTATGAGGTTTAATGATTTCAAAAACTCAATTATCCGGCTTTTATCCTATACTGAAACATATTTCATTATTCTTTAAAAATCTAGATATGAAAGAAAAGGCTAGCATTTTATGTAATGCAAGATTAGAAATTATTGCGTCCAAATATCATAGAACCAGTTTATCGATACAAAACGTTGTATTTTATTAATGAGCGTTTAAATAAAACGAGATTATGAAGCGGCAAGGATGAAAGGACGAGTTATTTAACAAAAAGAAACACCAATAGTTGAAAACCCTCGATATAGTTTTACTGTCATCATCATCATCATCATCATTTCAGCCGAAAGACGTACACTGTTGGGCTTAGGCCTCCCCCAACTATTGCCACAATAAACGGTCCTGTGCGTCTCGCATCCATCAGTTTCCCACAACCCTCTACAGGTCATTGGTCTACGTTGTAGGTGGCCTTCCAACGCTGCATCTTACGGTACCTACACGGTCGCCACTCCAAAACCTTTCTGTCCCAAAGGCCATCTGTTCAGCGAGCAATGTAGGTACACAAAGTTTAGACTCCAGATCTTTCACAAATTGCAATTTCATCTGCTTTTTCTGCTAAATAACATGATGTTTGAAGTGTAGTTTGTGGAGATAAATAATTTTTTTTTGTTTTTTTTTTTATATTGAATCTGAGCTTTATTGTAGATTTTGATAAAAACTCTTAGTAAATAGAAACTTCAGGTCATCGGGTCAGCTCACACCGAGATGCGATGTTACGCTCACTTTTCAAACTTTTGATATATACCACTAATTAGTAAGTACAAATACTATAAAAGGTTTTGTTATTATTTAAGTAAAGTCTCAATAAATATTCAAAAACAGTGTTTGTTTATATCATACTAGCTTTTGCCCGCATGGCTTCGCTCCCGCTCTTTCCTACACTACCCTACTTTACCCTACTCTATCCTACTCTACCCTACTCTACCCTACTCTACCCTACTCTACCCTCCTCTACCCTACTCTACCCTCCTCTACCCTACTCTACCCTACTCTACCCTACTCTACCCTACTCTACCCTACTCTACCCTACCCTACTCTACCCTACTCTACCCTACCCTACTCTACCCTACTCTACCCTACACTACTCTACTCTACTCTACTATACACTACTCTACTCTACACTACTCTACACTACTCTACACTACTCTACTCTACACTACTCTACACTACTCTACTCTACACTACTCTACACTACTCTACACTACTCTACTCTACACTACTCTACCTTACTCTACCCTACTATACTTTACCCTACTATACCCTACTCTAACCTACTATACTCTACTCTACCCTACCAAACTTCACATAAACCATCTACTAAATAGTCCGAACAAAGCCTAAAAATTTGGTTTAGATAGGTAAGCCCGTTCTTGAGTTATAAAATAACAACGAAAAGTGGCATTGATTTTTATATATATAGATGTGTTTGGACCTTTTTCCATCCACTTTACCTTAGCAATTGATAAAAAGATTAATTCAGTTATGAAGATAGTGATCAAGATTTATCAAAAGAAAAAAAGGTAAAATAGTTACCCATTTTAAAAATAACTGTAATCAATTTCAGTATTCGGTTCTGAATATATTGTTTTCAAGATGTACGTGTATTGTTGTATATTTTATTTACAACTAAATCATCTTAGAAGGTTGTAAAAAATCGCTTTTAGCGATAAGATTACTCATTGTTAATCCCTATTCATTAGCTCATACTATAATATTTGATGTGGACCATAAAAAGTATTACTATCTGTCTGTCTAAATCATCATAAACATTTCAGCCGAAAAACGTCCACTGCTGGCCATAGACCTCCCCCACGTATCGCCACACCGACAGATCCTGTGCTTCTTGCAATAAATTACAAACATGATATTTTATAATAGTATATTATGATATAAGTGTATAATATTAGTGATTACCATTGAGGCGGTATTTAGACCCGAGCCATGGCGAGTGTCTTAGAAGAGCCGAGAACAATATTCATTAATTACTCACGTGTATCATACGACGTTTTTCACAAAATGTCACAGTTTGGTGACAAGTGCCAATATATACCTAAGTGCAGTGCAATAAAAGTCAATTTATGACCAAGTGTATTGAAAATGCATTTAATTCAAATCAATAACAAAAATATTGCATGTTCACTTGATTAAAGTTGCAAAACCAGTAAATTCTCTTGAAACTCGCTTTCCTAGCACCCTTTTTTTATCGGTTCACACCTCTTTGGACATTCATCAGATTTCTTACCCCCCCCACACTTCTTCGGTTTACATTTTTGTGTTGGTGGTTCACATTTTACTGGTGGTGGTTTACATTTTGGTTCGCATTTTTGTGGTGGTGGTTCACACTTTTGTGGCTTTGGTTCACATTTTTTTGGTGCACATCCGTCAGAGAGTGATCGAGCCGTAATGGCTACCCATTTGGGAGCTACCAAGTGTTTAGGTTCACACGATTGTGACTTGAGATTCCCTGGTTGGCGTGCAATACTAGAATAAAATCTACAGTTATGTAATGGAAGACTTTTTGAAATAATCTTAGCACATGGATCGGATTTTTTCGGCTGTTTGCAAGGGTAGCATTTGGGCTTTATGGTACAAGAAGGAATAATCGTTGGTGGAGGTACTGGCTTCACAGTTTCCTTCTTGCAGTCTGGTCGGGCTTTAGGAGTTAAAGGCGGGCACTTAGGGTCCTCTCGGTCGTAGTAGAAACTGTATCCTGTATCCCAAGGTAATCGCTTCGCTCCTGGAGTGACGATTGGTAAGGAACGTGACTGAAAATAAATTAAGAATCTTAAGTCAAAAAAAAATTCGGGCTTAGTAATTTCATATTTGACGCGATAGATAGTACAGTGCGTTTCACTTAAGAAAGTTCCTTCGGCGTAATGTTGGCTCTCCTGTCTGTCTATCCAAAATAGAAGGGAAAAAGGAAAGAGTTACTACTCTACCAAAATTGTTCCCTGAAATGCGAAACGAATTTGATTTTAACGGTAGTTGCAACACTTTTTGGAGAATTATGCGGGGAATAGGATTTTATTTAAAAAAAAAAGCAGGTCTAAAAGGAAGTTGTTAATAGAGAGGTATGATATTGTGGCGTGGCGTTCTCGGTATTTGAATGAATTGCAGGACCATCGGAATGGAGCCCAGCGTCCTATACTTTATTCAAAAATAGTTTAAAAAAGGCAATTGTTAAAAGTAACGAAGCATCAGTTAATGTCCCTAATATTAAGTAATTTAATTGCTAAAAATATTGCAACACTGTTTTTCAGTATTGCCAACATTACGGCAACGGAACTTCTTAAGTGAAACGCACTGTAAAAGTTTTTTTTTTTTTGTAGGTGGGAAATCATCTAATGAGTTTTCTCGCCCTTGGGAGGAGTGGGAGAGCTTGTCAGACTTTTACTAATTAAAACCTACTCGTTTCTTCTCTACCTTCGTTTCAGGGCCCCGGGGTTCACTTTTGCACACTCATCAAGGCCAGGCGCGAGAGATCGCTGCCGCCTAATGCGAGGCACACCTCTACCGTATGCGTCACCGTGTCCTCCGGGCGTGTCATCGGAACCTCCCAAACTTACCATTTCCGGTGAGGACCTGCATCATGCAGACTGTAAAGACGCCGTAAGATCTTTCCAGCCACTCCTCAAAGAGGAAACTTACCGCCATAATTTTGGAGTGTCCATCAATACGATAACCTGCTTTTCCATCAAAGTTCCAGTTTCTCATAACATATATCTTACGATGCTTTAAACGTGATTAATATTTTTTTTCGAGTATTCAACTGTTTTTAACCGACTTCGAAAAGGAGGAGGTTCTATGTTCGGCTGAATGTATGTTTTTTTTTTTATGTATGTTCACCGATATTTCGGTCAATTGTGGACCGATTTGGAATTTTTTTTTTTTGATTGTAAGGTTATGCTTCCAAGTTGGTCCCATAGAAATATTGTTATGATCTGATCACGAACTTCGAAGATATGGAACAGAACTCCTCATAGAATCATAGCAGAATGGTCGTAACAAGTAAAATTGCTTTGTTTATACGTGTAGTCGATGACTGACTGAAAGAAAAGGGGGAGGGTACAGGGGGAGGGGAAAGGGGAAGGGGATAAATTCATGTAATATAACCGTATTTGGGATTATAAGAATCGTTATGAGATGCACTCTGGCTATAAGGTAATTTATGTTTAGCTGAAGGGTAGGTACTTTTTAGTGGCGCTACCATAACTAGAAAGTGAAAAATAAAAAAACTTTTTACAAAAAAAATTAAACCGACTTCAAAAAGTACAAAATAACTTTAAATTCGGAAGTCGGTGTTAAATAACGAAGAGACAAGATTAGGTATCTATTATAGAAACACCGACTTCCGAAATTAAAGTTATTTTGTACTTTTTGAAGTCGGTTTAATTTTTTTTTGTAAAAAGTTTTTTTTAAGCCAGGTTTCATGTTAATGCGCACGGGTTGTACTAAGCTATACCAAAAACTAACCAGGTATCGGGTAAAATGGGGTGAATAGAGACAAAACTTTGGTTTGGTTTTTAACTTTGTTACCATAATATCGGCCTCTAAAAAAGTATCGGTTTTGTAGAATAACAATTCATTAATACATTGATATAGTTAAATGAGGCAAAAAAAATATATATCGAGAAAATACCCTTTAAAGTGTTGTCTCTAGTTTCCCCATTTTACGCGGTATTGTGCAAACCTTCTGTTATTAGAAAAGTTGTTCCGCCCTGTATTTTCCTATTGTATTATCCCTTGTTCATTTCTCACCCTTGCAACAGCCAATAGTTCGCTAACACATCTACCTTCATTTTCTCAACCAGACCTAGCTGTGCTAACCCTCTATTCCCACTCTACTCCACAAAGCTTATAGTCGTGTGGAAGAGGGTTAATAGAGTTAGGTATTTTTATTGTTCCATACCCAAAGGAAAAAAGGAGACCCTATTAAGCTGCGCGGTATCTTCTCATCCAACATACCACAGTGTCCGAAAGTCTAGAGCGTGTTGGCAGTGGTGACATATGGCTCCGAAACGTGGTCGCTCACAATGGGTCTAACCAGAAAGCTAAGGGTCTAAACAGACGGACCGCATTTCAACTGCAATCCAACAGCAAATTGCAGTTGAAGTGCGGTTTGAATGCAGTTGATACGACTGTAATAGAACTGCAAACACGACTGCAATAGAACTGCAAACTGCACACCGACTGCATCCAACTGATTACATGCGCAGGAGGGCGAAGCGTGTGGGGGTTTGGGTATGGTGCAGTTCGGATGCAGTCGGTGTGCAGTTCACACGACTGCAACCCGACTGCACGTTTGGTTTGCAGTTCTATTGCAGTCGTGTCAACTGCATTCAAACTGCACTAAAACTGCAATTTGCGGTTGGATTGCAGTTGAAATGCAGTCCGTCTGTCTAGACCCTTAATCACCCAAAAGGCAACGGAAAGGTCTATGCTCGGAATCTCCTTGCGTGATCGAATCAGGAATGAAGATATCCGCAGAATCAAGGTTACCGACATGGCACAAAGAATCGACAAATCTTTGGGGGCGAAAGGTTCTGAAGTAGCGATCGCGTACTGAAAGTCGCAGCGTTGAAAGGCCTCCTACAAGGTGGACGACCTGGTCAAGATTGCGGGAATCCGATAGATGCGAGACGCACAGGATCGTTTATTGTAGTGACACTTGGAGGAGGCCTGTATCCAATAGTATTGGTGTAGCAATAAAATTCCGATGCATTTCATTTTAAACATGTATTTTATTCAAAACTATCAACAAAAATATTTTAAATACACACTTTTTTTTGTAAACGTACAATAACATTTAAAAAAAATCATTTGCACCTTGATGAGCCCCCTCCTTTCGAGTCAGACCCATAGCAATCCTTCGGTGCTTGTTTTATTTTAGCACAAGGGTCTCCTCCCGACCGCGACCCACCACAAACTTTCGATGATGAGCTACCTTGTGACTCAGACCCATAACACTTCTTTGGTGCTTCTTTCATTCCACCACATGGGTCTCCTCCTGAACCCCCAGAACTAGAACCCTTGCCGAAATTAAATTGCGGCTTACATTTTTTGGGACCAGAATCGCAATCTTTCGCATGAAGTATTGGTCTTGTGTGAGGCATCGGTCTACATTTTGGCACCGGCCGCTTTCCACCCTTTCTTGGTCCACAAGGGTTGAGTTTACAAGGCCTCGAGGTTCGCTTCTTTCTAGGAAGTTGAGGTTGGCATGGACTAGCACAATAAACTGATGACTTCCGCTTTTTTCTGGACCGCTTATGCTGGCTCGGATTGGCGCTATAGAATCTACAATTGTTTAATACAACAGTTTTTGCAATACACAGTGCATTTTTAGCACAGGAGTTGGTTGTTTCCAGCATCGACGGCATAGGACATATCGTTGATGGACATATTGGTATCACAGGGGTCTTGTCGCAGTTTAAATGTGATTTAAGAGCGAAAGGCGGATAATCAAGGAGCTTTCGGTCAAAGTAGAAACTGCATGATGATTTCCAAGATAATCCAGAACTTGGGATGCAGAATGGACCGGCTTTTATCTGAAAAAAAAAATGAGCTCAGTAATTTTATATTTGACTCGTTGGAAAGTATGGGCAGTTATCTTATCCGTTGACCAGTAACTGGTAAACAGGTTCTAAGAAAACCATTGTTTAAAGAGTTATTGACATCTCGAATGAGTAAAGATGCGAGATAAATGTATGAGATATCAACAAGATCCATCCAGTCCTCAGTTTTATTGTACTTTTCTAAGCAAAGTTTGGGTTTTACGTGAATAAGAAAATTGTGTAAGATAAATCAATAATAAAAATATGGTTTCACGTAAACGATAGTAATGAGAAAATTAATAAAAGCACAATCTGCGAGTTTTGCGTTTAAATGCATGACGTATAACAGAAATGTTTGAGCTACAACTGAACTGCACCCCAACTGGATGCAGTTACAAAAACTGCTGTTTTTGTGCAGTTAATATTGGCACAGGCTTGCAGTAGTCGTGCAGTTCTGATGCAGCAAGTCTATTAGCCTTCAGCTCCACCTCCACCAGCGAGTGTTTCGTGGCGTTAAAATAATTGTCTGAGGATGCAGTCGCTGGAGTCGCACCGGAATGTCAAGTTTAAGGCATTTGTGGTGCGAGTACGGAACTGTTTTATGCACGTTGCTATGTAAGAAGACTTTTGGCCCCAGGGCGTGGTGTTCCGTCGTTCCGTGGTCATATACCACAGGACAGCATTAGTTAGCAAGACAAAATAGTGCGAAATGAAGCGTTACTAACATAGTTTTAAATCATGTTTACTAACAAAATGATTTAATATAAAAATGATTTACTTATGTTAGTCAACTTAGGCAACATGTACCCTGTACCTATAAGGTATTTATGATATGGGTACATATTGCCGGAAATAAATTGATTATTATTATTAAAACGTCAAGACAACGAAGCCAGGTTACAAAGGTGCCTTTGTCCTGCACTCATTTTGACTCGATAGCTAAAATAATACCAGCAGATGTGCTTGGATCTGCAACGTTTGCTTTAAGTATAATTAAAATGTGTTTTATAAATAATATAATAATAATATAATATAATATTCCACAATCATTCACACAACGCCGTCTAGTCCCAAGCTAAGCAGAGCTTGTGTTATGGGTATTAGACAACTGATAAACATACTTATATATTTCTAAATACATACATATTATAGATAAATTACACGCAGACACAGAACAAATGATTATGCTCATCACACAAACATTTGTCCTGGGTGGAAATCGAATCCACGACCTCCGGCATAGCAGTCAGGGTCACTAACCACTAGACCAACAGGCCAGTCACATTATAAATATAATGCAGATGTGGATAATTCTTAAAATAATGGTCGTGCTACGAGTATTATAACGTCTGTGTACTGTCCAAGTATCCGTGTACCTCAGATTGGTAGAGTTTGTTATAAATTACAGGCTTAAGCAAACTATTTTTTTTTTTGTATTAAATTGCGATGAACTTTGGCTTGATACAACTGTAATAGACATTTTCCAAGAAGTCTCACAACATTAGGCTCATAATCTTGTGCACTGTTACATTACGCATTATAGGCAAAATAATCTATCAAAAAAATGGAGCTAGAAGTGACAGGGTACAAAATTATTATGGTATACTATTCTCAGAACTACCAAATATACAGGGTTTTTTATAAAACACTGGTAACTTCTCAGGACGATGTTACTAACATCATATACAACTTAAAACAAACTTAAGTTTCATGACTCTTAAAAATTTATCATATTTTAGTTCATTAGATTTCATACAAAAATAAAAATATTTAAATTGAACTTTATAAATGTTACGAATTCTATGCTAAGCAAGCGATAGTACAATAGCGGAAGGAAGCGGGGATCGGGCGGCGGGGGTGATTGTTGCGGTTGCGACGCGTCATTGCGATGTAGGTAAGTCCCCTCTTTGAGGCGTGGCTAGAAAGACCTCACGGCGTCCTTACCTTCCGCATGACGCAGGTCCTCACCGGACATGGCAAGTTCGGGAGGTTCCTGCATCGGATTCAAGCGGAAGAGACGCCCGGGTGTCGCCACTGTGCGCAACGCCCGGAGGACCTGCCTGGGCGGAGCATCGCCGTGCCCTCGTGGGGGCGATCGTCGGCGGAGACCTCTCGCGCCGGGCCCTGGTCGAGGCCATGGTCTGGAGCGAGGAGGAATGGCAGGCGGTCGCCTCCTTCTGCGAAGCAGTAATGCTAGCAAAGGAGGAGGCCGACCGCATCAGGCAACGGCGCCCTCGCCGCCGTCGCCGGGATTCAAATCCCGATTTCCGGCCACCGTAGACGCGGGCTCGCGGACGGCGAGCCATGGGTAGCTCGCTGTCCGATCGTCCGGTAATGGACCGAGTCCAAGACGTCGACGGCGCACACTGTTCCCGCGCGCCTCAAGGAGTTGTCAGCAGCAGGAGGGGCCCAGCTGGGTCGAAGCCTACTGGGGACAGGGTTGTCCGAAAGGGAGCTCGTGCCCCGGTATGAAGGCTAGAAGGAACGGCGCGGGGTTTTTAGTCAGTAAGAGTCTGACACTGTCTCCCGCTCCACCCAAGAGCGGGTTTCGTCAAAGATAATTTTCCCCGTCGACAAAAAAAAAAATTAGGTAAATACAGAGTTGAAATGTGTTAGACAGAACAACGAAATCTTGAAGGTTTTATTTTTGGTAAATGAATTATGTTTTGTAAAAAGTCATAGAACAAAAGTTATTGTTTATGATGATAGTAATAGAGTCCTGCAATGTGTTTTACAAATAACCCTGTATACAAAAAAAAAAAACCTGCGAGATAAGATTTTCATATATTAGATTAATTAATTCAATAAAATTAAACAACAAGCAAAAACATTTCACTCACTTTTTGGAATAAGGAAATTTTTTCAACATTTCTACGATTGCTTCAGAAGTTCAGTTAACGTTTACATGGATCTGGACTCCCCCTTCTGGGGAGTTTTGGGTCAACCATTGCTTGGGGCTTACATTGTGATCTCTTTCTTTTCGACTTACAAAACTTCGGCTTTATCGCCGGCCTGCAATCTGGATGTCTTGGGGGACCAGTATTAGCTCTACACACTATTTTTCTCTTAAGACACTTGCGCCGACCTCGGTAGGAAGAATAATACCTAATATTTAGGCGAACAGTTTTTGAAGTGCAATGCTTTCTCTCAACGCATAAATGGGATTTTATTGGCTCGTTGCATGACCAATTTATTTTCGGAGGACAAGGAGAATACGGCAAGGAAGATAGATCTATTGGTTTCACAGCCTCCTCAAAGTCTAAGCGTGGTTTAAGACCCAATAGCCACTCGGGGTTCTTTCGGTCATAATAGAAACTGCACGATGACTCCAAACGCAACCCACGGTTTGGAGTACAGGGACCGGTATGTACCTGAAATTAAACTAAGAAGTTGAAAATGTTATATTTAAATCTCAGATAATTTATGTAAGCAAAAAAAAAAATTTTTTGTAAAAAACAATTCACACAAATCACTAAATAAGGTGAAGAGACTCATGATTTTAAAATTATTGTACCGTGTTGATTTATAATCACTTAGTTTTTTTTATAAAGTATACAATAGTTGCTGGGTTATTTTTAAAACACTGGCAATCTCACAGGACTGTGTTACTAACATCATAAACAACAACTTTTGTTCTATGACTTAAAAAAATATCATGTTTAGTTCATCAGATTTTCATACAAAAATAAAAGTATTTGAATTGAACGTTCTAAATATTACGAAGTCTATGTGAAGCAAGCGATAGTACAATAGTTGAAGGGAGTGGGGGAACGGGCGGCGAGGTGCTTGATGCTCTTGCGTTACGTTACACAAACATAGATAGAGTTGACATGTGTTAGATAGAATCACGAAATCTTGAAAGTATATTTTTGGTAAATAAATGTTTTGTAAAAAGTCATAGAACAAAAGTCGTTTATGGTGTTAGTAATGCAGTCCTGGAAGGTTGTTAGTGTTTATAAATAACCCTGTATACTGGCAACAGAGCCGGCATTGACAACATTTTTTGAATTATGTAGGAGTATGTTCAGAAGAATATCAACTCACGATTCTCGATGACGTCATACTGCACCTTCTTCGTAACTATTCACACTTATAACCGGTGACTCGAGTTATCATAATTTAAAAGCTTTAGTTTTTCGCTTCCAACAGTGGAATAAAAGAAAAACTAACAAAATTCGTGTTATGGTTGCATGACTTTAGTACATTTCTTTTATTTGTTTTTTTTTTGTTCACATAAATTATTACCTGAGACTATTTAAAATAACCGTAAGAATTCGAAGACCATTATTGCAAGAGTTATTTATATCTGCATTATTTAAAAATAAAGATATTGTTGATTATAATATTTTATAACATAAATGGCTCTTTGGTGTGCAAGGGCGCTAAGGGCGCCTTTTTACTGAAACGGAGCTGAGTGATACAGAGAGGAGGATGGACTGTTATTTGGCTAATCACAGTGCTCTAAATGTCCACTCATTCATCATAATCATCATCATCATCATATCAGCCGAAAGACGACCACTGCTGGACATAGGCCTCCCCCAAGCGTCGCCACAACGACCGGTTCTGTGCGTCGCGGGAATCCGATGGATGCGTCCACTCATTGTAAGTGAAAAAAATAGTTTTTAACATCGTGCGGTTTTGAACAAATTTTAATTTCATACGCGTTTTTTTGGTACTTTGAAGTTTTCTGCATGCGGGGCAAACCCACAAGCGTGATGAAATCTGCACGATATTAAAAACACCCTATGGCCTTTGCCACATGACGGAAATCCCGTCACTGAAGATCGGCGACGGAACGTCAATGAATATAACATGCATATAAATTACAAATAGCAGGGCATACTCCGCGGAGCAGCCGATCTTCCGCGGGTGGCAAAGGTTTAAGTGGAGCGGAGTGGAGCTGAGCGGATTTTCAAATAAAACAAATGAATACGCGGCCTCGAACCGGACAGTACGGAGTCGAGTGCCGAGCAGAGCCTACAAAGCGGAGGGTAGCTTAAATCGCTACTCTGTCGGCTCGGCTTCAATCGAAACGCTCTTCGCTCGTGCCCGACCGCCGGCCACTTCTCTTCGCTTGGGATCATGGCCTGTGCTTAGGCCCGGCGCGAGAGATCGCTGCCGCCGAACGCCCCATGAGGACACGGTGGTGCTCTACCCAGGCGGGGCACACCTCTACCGCCCGCTCCCCCTCACTCCGGACCAAGAGTCAATGGATCGTCTTAGTTGCAAAGCCTGAACCGAGAGGTCGCCGCCGTCGATCGCTCCCGAGGACAAGGCAATACTCCACCCAAACGGGGTATACCTCCACCGTATGCTCCCACCGTGTTCTCCAGGAGTCTTAAATGATCCTGCGGTGCAATCACAGATCTTTTCTCCATCAATCGACATTATACAAATATAAAGTTCTTACCTCACCAAGCCATTTGCCGGTAACAGGTATCTCGGAATATACGCGTTTTAAAAATATGTCATCTAATTTCCGAGGGAATACAGTTTCCGACTGGTTTATTGTACTTGTTTTTATATTATCTTGCTTGTAATATTCAAAGTCGGGCCGGGAAGTCAGGAATGGTGTGGTCCTGGGACCAGCCAACGAAGTAAAACCCGACAGAAATCTGTAATCGTTTCTTCCCAATGTATCACTAAAATTATGGTATCCTAGTATTACATTTTTCACATTTAATTTTAATCTTGTCGACATACTAAAAAAAATCTAAGAAAATTTTTACAAAAATTTTAAATGTCAATGCATTTTTGCCAGTCACTTTTTATTTCCCGAAGTATGAAAATGTCAGTCGATCGAAAGAGAAAAAAATTATGCCAGTAAGAATTTAATAGAAAAGGTTGCATGCTTTTGTAAAATCTAGAATAATATACTTTTTAAACCATGGATTTAGTATTAATTGGTTTTAGTAGTACAAAACGCATTCTACATATTTACTGTATGGACTTTAAAAGAGATTTTGACCCCTGATTTTTTTATCGGTGTTTCTTCTCAGGGTAGTCAGCTAGAAAACACCGGCCTCATCTAGATTAAAGTAAGGAAAAAAAAATTACATGTAAAAGTGTGTTTTAAAACCTAGTTGCAAAATAAATAGATTATATGGGAGGTAGTCCTGTCTATGACGCCTATAACCTTTATTTTGTTTAAAACTATTTTGCCCTCGGTTTCACTTGGCTTAAATTTAAGTCAAGAATGAACAGAAGGAAACAAAGATAGAAAGTTTATTCTGCCCGAACAGATGCACAACAGGAGGAATAAGTTACTTCTAGGTAAGCGTGCTCTATCTTCGACCACGTCATCGTTATAGGTGAGATAGTGCTCAAGCGCGAGTCTTTCAATAATAAATAAAAACATATTTTTAACATATATCTACTTTTCATCAAAAATGACAGACTTCCTTATAAACTTTCAACTCCATTTTGTTTAAAAACAATACGTAAAAAGCTTCTTAGGGAACTTAGATCGAGCGTGGATGAGTCAGTTACTCAAGCCTTCTCTTCTGTATCATTGTACCTTAGGGAAATAACCTATACCTATTCTAGCTTATTCTGTAGAGACTATTTCACAAAATCTTCATGAGACTTCAATTCATAGGTAGCAACTTATCGTATTTTTTAAACTTTTCTCCGAAACAGCTTGACCGATTTTTATAAAAAAATAGGTGTTTGGTAGGTGCATGAATAGGTCGTAGGTTATTTTTATACCCTAGGCTTAACCTCTCTAGAATTTTATACAACAAAACAACGATTTCCAGGTCAGCTAGTAATAGACTAGTTAAAGAATACAAAGCTGTCACGCCACCAACTCGCCACTTTATAATAACAGTCATAAACAATACCATAAAAAAATCTTCTCATAGCCATAATGCACTTGCGCTTTTTCAAGTTTACATAATATATAATGTGAAGGTTGTAGACTTTCTTAGGCGGGGAGGCCTCGCCGGCGGTCGGCAGCGGCAGTCGCAGGAGCCGCGCGCACGCTCGCGCATGTGTAGTGACAGTTACACCACTTTTTAAAAACTTTCCCATAGTGCTGTGTGTATGGATAAAATGAGGCTAATATTTTGGGTAAGTTCGCATTCAGTGTACATTTTTAGACATTTCAGTCAGTATTTATGGACATTTTTTTTTTCTTAGTGAAAGTTTTTGGATTTTTTAGTTTGGATTTTTGTGTCCAAGTCCAAGTGCTTTCGATTTAAATGTAAAAGTGGGAAATCATTGTGTCGGCTTGTTGTATGTTTAGATTGAGTGTCACCCATCGGTGTTTTTATGGGTAATTTAAAAATATGGGTTATTCAACCGTGGAAGTTTTTGTGTGAGAATTAATTAATTAACTATGACGTTAAATAAAATTAAATAAGTGCACATGATTGTGGTTAAAAATTAAAATATTTTTTTTTGGAAACATACATATGTTTTATGTAATTAAATTAATAATATTACACTACCCAAGAACAAAAATTTTTCTAGTTGTAAAACACGTATAAAACTATTAGAAAACCCCAAGACTGCGTTATTTAAAAATAACGCTCGTCCGAACAATTTCTCTCTATACATAGAATTCTAGTTCTAAAGCAGACACCGCCAAACAGCTTTCAATTAAATAAATTAGTACATAATTGGAGGAATCGATGAATTATAACTAAAATTAGTATAATATACTGATATAATCCATACATTTTAAAGTCTATAAAATTATACATTCAAATAAAAACCCATAAAAAATATTACCATAAAGTTTTATAACCGAACCAGCATTCAAAGAAGAGAATGTGCGAGTAAATCATCGAAGAAATTTCACCTGCATAGTGATGTACAAAATGTGTATAAATGTATAATTTTTTATACATTACATCCTCATGATGATTACGTAAAATGTACAGAATGTCTGTCTAAAGTAGGTTGAGTCGCGTCGGTCAGATTCGCGGACGGAACTCCTCGGAGTAAAAGACATCGACGCGCGCGCTCGAAAGGTGCAGTTTTCACCTATTTGCTTTATCAGTAAAATACAAAGAATTATACAATCTGCGATGCCCACTCTCCGTGTGTATTTAGCTAGAGAGAAACTCTCCCTATTAATGTATTATGCAGATGGGGTATTATGACATCATTTTACGAAAAATGTATTTGTAATAATATTAGGGGTTGTGACATTTGAAGTTGTATAAATGATACGAGTATGAAATGTATACTGGAAGATACATACCTACATTACCTACTTTTTTTTTCATAAATAAAAAATACATGTCATGTTGAAAACCTAGTTAAAAATGAAAATTACTATAATGTTAAAATTACATATCTCACTAAGATTAAATCTAAATTTTATTAAACCAATTTGCTAATCATAGTCACGTGATCAGGATCATTGCTCTGAAACCCCCATTTTCTATAAAATCTGGGACAAACTGGGGCATTAACCTTTAAGCATCCCCTCATCTCACGAGAGACGTCAATAATTACAGCTTCAGACTTCCGGCATCAGGTTTATGCAACATAAATGCATAAGGCTGCCGTTTGCATTAATGTAATTACGTTAATTGACGTATATTATTTAGCGGAACGGATTGTGAGTGCATTTTGAGATTCACTGTATTTATTGGAATATAATGTTTAAGTTTCACGATTTTTTATCAAAATCTTAAAGTTTGTTGGTGAATAGTATTTTGTGATATCTCTAAATTAGTTTTTTATGTTATGAAAGTAAAATCTACGATACATTATTTATTCTAGTGACCTCACGCTGTAGTTCTCTTACTGTTATGCAATACATGAATCAATAACAGTCTACAATGCATTACTTAACTCACACTTACGTTTTAAGTTACTTTTAAAATGTCCCAATAAGCATTGAGTAATACACGAATATCGTCCAGCCGAGGAATCAAACCTGAGACCTTGAACAGCGTAAACAAGTAAAAGTAAGTAAAGCAATATATGCGAAAGTTGCCAAATTTTGCTTAAAGTTTAGATTGTATATATTTTTTATATAATTAACGGAATGCCAAGGTCGTTGGCAGATGTCTGCAATGCTTCGGTAACCATCTCTTCGTTACGAAATTGAGTTTTGTAGAACTTCTAGTGCTGATGTTGGTGATTTATCATAAGCTTAAGGCTATTAAAATAAATATTGTTATTATTCATATCACCAAGTTTTATTGTACTGTTTATGAAATAAATAGTGATAGACTAAACTTGTTAATGCAAATAGTTATCTATATCTATACTATTATAAAAAGGTAAAATTTGTAAGTTTGTATGTAGGGGATAATCTCTGGAAGTACTGGTCCGATTGCTAAAATTAAAAAAAAAAATATAATCAGGTGGCATTTATGATAGTACTGACTCTGACCTAATGACTCAATTTTTATTTTTATTTAAAGCTACAATTATATTGCATTACAAGTCAGAACATTATCCTCCTTTCAAGTAACACTTTAATAAATAAATAAAAATACAAACGTTAATTACAGAACCTCACACATTTAACAAAGTTCAAACTATTAAAGTGATGTAACTTTACAGCAGAGAAAGTGTAATTCCAAATAAACATCACTTATTTTTACATTAAACAGTCGTATGAGTGTACAATTATATCATAATTGCACAAAAAAAGTCATTAAGAACATTTTCAAATGTATTCTAAATTATACAAGTTAAAATTAAATGTATAATAAAATATACATGTCAAAATAAATGTGGTGTTATGGGTGCATAATGGAAGTTAATGAAATAATAAATATAGTGGTTTATTGCAAATAATTTGCAGTTACCGTTTAATTAAAAATATGATTTTATCTTTTATTGTTTTAATATAATAAAAATTATAACTTTTCAAATTGCTTGTAATTAATAATAATAAATGAAGTATATTGCTATGTTGATATTGATATGAATTAAAAACAGTAAGGAATTTTAAGTTTATGAGCATTAGCAGTTAAGTAGAGGCACTATAGTTTTTATATTATACTAATTAAATATATTATACTAATTATATCTATAAACCCACTATATTTTCTATTGCCTTAACCCTTCAGATACCGTCAATTAGAGACACAACAGTAAGACAATAGATGCGCGGCCACCGGTGGTCGCTTGGGGATTCATGAATTAATATAAGAGATTTTTTTTACGTGACTTCTCCCAAAGCAGTATTTGGGAGGAGCAAGTGGGAGTGTCAAACTTTTACTGACTAAAACTCACAGTGTTCCTTCAATAGACCTTTGCGAGGGTTACGATAAACTCTTCGAACAATCCATAGTTATGTCACGCATCGGTCTTAACTGACCCAGTAATTTATTTTGACATCTCTTTGAGGTGCGCGCATGCAACACAAAGCACGGTCAACCCGGCGTTGACCTATACCGGGCGGCGATCCACCCAATGCTCACCGTCCACAAGCCAGCTACTTTGGTGGTCGGGAATCATCCAAACAGAGGCTTTCGACACCTAAGGCGTCTAAGAGAAACGAATACTAAACCGGTGTTTCTCACAGTTAGATTTGTGAAAAAAAAGACATAAGAAATGACGCTATCATCCGTATAAATGAGACTACCTGAGTGACATCGCGGCAGGAACTAACAGGTGCAAGTCGTGACCGGCGAGCGGTGACACTCGACACTATTGTAGAGACTATTCAGAAGTTTCAGTGCATACATCCACCCAGTTATTTAGGTGTAAGATCTAAGTGTTTTGTTAGGGCTGTAGGAATATTTGAAAGAGTGATTGTGGCCCTAAGACATAAATGGCAGCTGAATGACACAGGTGTAGTTTTAGTCTGTAAAAGTCTGACACGCCTTTCCACTCCACTTTGGAGCGTGAGAAGTTATTCCCACCTTAAAAAATGCATTTTTTGTTCTATAAGTATTTGTTGTTATTGTTTGTTCTGTGTGAATCACAAATCAATGTTTTTCAGTCTTTCTTTCCAAAGTAGTAGTTAAGATTACACTAAACTCTGTAGTGAACTATGAGTATGTCACCTTGTTGACCAATTATACCAATAAGTATAATTTGGAAGATGGTTTCACGACACAGAAAATCCAAGTGCAATTTTCGAAAAATAAAAACTATGGAAACATTCTAAATACTACATATTAATTTCATAAAATTAAATAAAACCTCAACTAGCTTGACGACATAGTTGAGTCTGGTCTTAATAAGTACTAAAACCTTATAATATAGACCTTATAGTCGAGGTTAACTCCAGCAAAGGTTATTGCACTCTCTGACAGGTATCAAAACTTTTTGTAACAGTATCCATTCAACAATTTTTTTAAACTAACCCTCAGGCGCTGCACAATTGTAGACACTTTTTGTTCCAGTTAACGACACCGAACACTTTTTGATCGTTATGAGTATGAGTCAAGTGGAAGCAACTGGATACAAAAAATGTTTACGTATGCGCAGGGAGTGGATGATTTCATACCCATAATACAAGCTCTGCTTAGCTTGGGACTAGACGGCGTTGTGTGATAGTTCATCATCATCTTCCTGCCCTTATCCCGTTTTATTTTTTTCTTCCATTCTGTCCTGTCGCTCGTCACGCTATCACTAACTCCCTTTTCATTCATATCACTTCGTTGTGTGATAGCTGTGGAATATTATTATTACAGAAAACTTGTGTAAATATTTAAATATTCATTTTAAAGATTTCTTCATTATGTAGGTACATATTTAAATTATAAAGGCTTGTTTTTCGCATATTAAAACACAAATCCTATAGTTTTAAATCGGGCAGTGTGTTAGTGAAATCTGTTTGTTGGCGACAGCCAATGAGGTTGTACATGTTCGCAATGTTAACTAGTCCGCCTTAACCTAACACTGTACAAGGACCTGCTCGTATGTAGATATAATCGAAAAAAATATACACCAATACATTTGAGTATTCAGTTAGTATACAGGTTGTTAAAATGTTTTTTTATTATTATTGATAGGCTTGCGTTTGACCACCATCTCACCTGATGGTAAGCGACGATGTGGTCGACGATGGAACACGCTTGCCTAGAAATAACCTATTCACCCTTGACTTAAATACCCCTAAGTTGTAGCTATCAGGAAACATAGACTCAGGCAGGGAATTCTTGCCGTTACTTCCTTATAAGAAGCGTCAAATGCAATAGGTTCTGACGTTTTAGTGCCCCGCACGCGGGCCTCAAAAAAACGCAGCTTCAAGCTTCTTTTTGAGGCGGCTTTTTTTACGTCAGAAAAAAACGCATGAAGCCGCTTTAGGCTTCTCCGGCCACAAGCTGTCGCGTGTTTCAGCTGTTTTTTGTAACCGCTTCTAGCTTGTTTTGTGGCCGCTTTAAGCGTTTTTTTTGACCCGTGTGCGGGGTTACTTATAAGTGCCGCTGTAGACATCTACACTAAGGATACAAAAAAAATATGCCTCATTTTTATTTTTTATTTTCTCATCTTTATCCAGTCTACTTTATTACTGAGTGACATAAGTTATACATTTTGTACTTTCATGAGGGTGAAGCTGCTGGCAAAAGCTAGTATTAAATAAAATATTTAAGTATTAAAATCTTAATCTGCATATCATGGTATGACTATACATAATATTATTTCCACGTTTTTGAGCAAAAGCGTTGTGTTTTACGAAGAAATAAATCGCCAATCTGAGCCTCATTTGCCCCAAATTCTTCAAAAAAATGTTTCCTTGTCAACTACAAAATTAACAGTAAAATACAAATTACTTCCGACAACCTTACCGGTATTTTTACACACTGTACATGAGTGTATGTATGTCATTACCGTCCCTTTTACTTTGAAAAT
Organism: Mythimna lalbum; assembly: GCA_949319445.1. NCBI lineage: Eukaryota > Metazoa > Arthropoda > Insecta > Lepidoptera > Noctuidae > Mythimna > Mythimna lalbum. The sequence goes on from OX439360.1 coordinate 18,765,943, forward strand.
GTAACTGGTTTCGTTGTCAAAAACTGCTTGAGTTTAAGGCGACATTTTACCATTCAATGTTGAAATATTTTTAGCATTGTAGGTCATAATTAAAAGTGTAGAATTGTGTAAAGTAGAGTGAGTGGGAGTGTCACACTTTTACTGCCTAAAACCCACCAGTATTTCTTCAGTTGTCTATTAGGGGGTCTAGCGGTCTTTAAGTCAATATTTAATAGTTTACTTCTAGGCAAGCGTGCTCCGTCATCGACTACATCATTGCCTACCATCAGGAGATGGTGGTCAAACGTGAGCCTATCAATCATAAAAACTCTACCTTTTTTATGTTAATCATATTAAGGCTCAAGCAAACTTTTTTTTTGTATTAAATTGCGACCAAATATGCCTTGATCACTTGTCATCAGGTGAGATAGTGGTCAAACGCGAGCCTATACATAATAAAAAAGCAAGGGATAAACAACCCGATAATTCTTTCCGCAAGGTGCCTTGGAATAGGGAACTAAGGATTCTCAACTGCACTGTTTCCAGAAAGCTATTAATAGAGATAAACGTAATTTTAACATGTAATACATTTAATTACAACTCCAAACTATTCAAAAAGTATAACAACGTGAAACGGGCGCACAAATCCATATTCGAATGTCAAACATACTAGTGCCGGGACGATCATGTGCGACGCCATTAGTGATGCGCTCAATTATCAAATTTTTAGTCTAACACTATTATCATTGACCCGCGTTTAATAATATTTATTTAAATCATTAACCAAGATTTTTTAACTCATAACATGATTTAAATAGTGATCATGTAGTTTCTTGCACGTTCTTCTCTATAGAGATCTACACTTGGGAACGTGCAACTTAGCTTTACTTTTTTTGACTAACCGACAACTTGACAATAGGGTAGTTTCCAGGGTCAAAATAACATTTATTTAGTCCGTATTTTAGATTATAAAAAAATAATGGACACGCATTTTTTTCTTTTTTCGATGTGTAACGTCACGCCGCCGCCGTGCTGCATTTTTTCGCACGGGGTGACGCCACACCTAAATTTAATGGGCCATATCTTTGTTATTTTTTATTTAATTTACAAATAAAAAATACATTTTTTACGGCAACTAGCCTATTCAAAATCTATTGGTCTATTTGAAATAAAGTTTCTGATTTTTTATTAAATTTTCCGCTAAATACCACTTTTTATACTCTTAACCCTTCAGATACCGTCAATTAGAGACACAATAGTAAGACAATAGATGCGCGGCCACCGGTGGTCGCTTGGGGATTCATGAATTAAAACGCACATTCCAAAGTAGTATAATTAACAAAACAACACATTTCTATTACAAAATACGAGTAACAAAGTCGTGACGTAAGCAAGGGTTACCAGTACCCGCCACGGTTGGTCGGCTTCGGCCTTGACTTAGCGTGAAATGGACTGTGACTAACATAAACAGTAAACACGTGGTCTGGTTCAAGTAAACTGGAAGACTATGGTGTAGTTTGTTATGTGGAAAGTCAATAGATAAGCCCTCCCGCTGCGGATGGAGCGAGAGGAGGCTTTCTACTAAAGCTCACCTGTGTTCTTTTAATTGTCCTTTGGAGTTTTAAAGCCGTGATCTCCCCGCTCCGAGTTGAGCGAGAGGATGTATCAGACTTTCTACTAAAGCTCGCCTGTGTTCCTTTAATTGTCCTTTGGAGTTTCAAGGCCGTGATCTCCCCGCTCTGAGTGGAGCGAGAGGATGTATCAGACCATATACTAATTTCCACCTGTGTTCCTTCAATTGCCCTTTGGAGGTTTCAAGGCCGTGATCTCTTTCGAATGATCTTGCAGACTGGAGTAGCCAAATAGGTTCATGAGTTTGATAGTGGATTGGATAGTATAGTGTAGTAAACTAATAGCATGTTTTAAAACTGCTAATCTAAAAAAATTAGTAGTTGATATAACTTTAAGTAACAAATCTATTTCTCAAGATATCATTGACTGATACCTTTTAAACTATTGAATAATATTTTATCGATGATCATGTCCTGACACAGGGGCTCCTCAGATTCCATACCCATATCACAGATAGTCCTCTGCCCCCCTAGCCAAGTTACCGTTTAGTTTCGATTCTCTTGTATCTAACGCTTCGAGCTGGCCACGCCTCCGATTCCTTTGTTCTGACCACGTGACTTAGCGTTGAGATGTAGCGTAAAGCGTCAGAGGATGGCATTACCGTAGCCTAATACTGGGCCAAGTATAGCATTTAGTTTTCGAGAAAAAAAAATCTAGTTTGTCGTGTTACTATTGACTAAGAAGAAGAAGATATTATGAAGGTGACCCAACAGGCTTACTTCCGTGGAGAGCACTCGCGTACCTTTCCGTTTCTCTGCCAACTTTCACTAAATCTCATTTGGTCATCATCAAATTATTACTTAGGTACATTAGCAAAGTTATTACCCAAATGTTTATAGCTGTTACGACGTTAATTTATTAAATACATGTTTTAGATTTCATATAATCTTTTAATCAGTGTTCCGTTTTAACTTCTAATCCAAAAATCTAATGTCACAAGTGTTTGTTAGCGAAGTTCTCCGAAACGACTCGACCGATTTTTATGTAATTTTTGTGATGTCTGAGAATAGGTTTTTGGCATCATCTTCCTACCCTTATCCCGTTTTATTTGGGATCGGCGCAACACGTTTTTTTCTTCCATTCTGTCCTGTCACTCGTCACGCTATCACTAACTCCCTTTTCATTCATATCACTTCTCACACAATCCATCCATATTTTCTTTGGCCTCCCCCTCCTTCCCCATCCATTCACATGTAAATCATAACTCTTTTATGTAAATTCACCTCTCTTTTTGTATATTTACATAAACATTCTCGTAATAGAATAATTTTGTATCCTAATTTTCTACCATCACGCGATCAAAACCGCTGACAGAAACTAGCTTATGATATTTTTCCAATCGAGTCCGTATAAAAGTTCTTAAACAACACATTTGCAATTTCATGGGTCTTACAAGCAACTTGGTTAGCTTGGATGACAAGCAATCAGTAATGCGCCGTCCGGTCGAACCATCCACGCACACCTCAAAGATTTGTCAGCAAAACCGTAGGGACCCAGCAGGGCCGAAGCCTACTGGGGTCATGGGTCGTCCGAAAGAGAACAACTTTTTAGGACGCAAGGCAAATAAGAAACATAGGGGTGGGATTTAGTCAGTAAAAGCCTGACACGCCCTCTTTCTCCACCCTAGAACGAGAGAAGTTATTAAAAGACCTACCTTTTAAAAAAAACATTTGCAATTATTTCCTTAATTTCAAACTTTCGCTGTATAGCTACCTAATATCTTAGTATACAGTTAGCATTTCCTGGTCTAAAGTAAAACGGGTTACGTCACTATTCACCTATTGCCTAACACTTCCGATATTTAGTAAAAGTTTATAAAACTGTAATCAATGTTATGGTTGATTTTATGCTGATGTTGGTATGACAATTTACCATGCTTCTAGTAGATAGGTTGGTGAGTAGGACTCGAAAGGAGGTCGGTGATGATATGTCATTTGTACCGCATCTGATCCGATTGTGTAAGATAGAAGTTTAAGAATTTACAAACTTTGAAAATTATGAATTATACCCTTAAATACTATAATAATAAAATAATATTCCACAACTATCACACAACGCTGTCTAGTCCCAAGCTAAGCAGAGCTTGTGTTATGAGTACTAGACAACTAGTAGATAAACATACTTATATATTTCTAAATACATACATATTAAAGATAAATTACACCCAGACACAGAACAAAATGATCATGCTCAACACACAAACATTTGTCCTAGGTGGGAATCGAACCCACGACCTCCGGCATAGCAGTCAGGGCCACTAACCACTAGACCAACAGGCCAGTCAAAACTATAATCTGGTTTTATTACGACTACACATTGCTATATAATATTGCATACTATATGTCATTTAAAATCATTATAATACATTATTTAGATATTCTTAAAAAAAAATCACAATTGAATTTCGTAATAGCATAGCCTATTTACCCTTTTAATGTTCCCACTGCTGGGACTCAGGCCTCCTCTCCAGTAGGGGGAATGGGTCGTACCAATCTCATGTATGAACTTCGCTTTTTATACCTACGCTCGGTGGACGCACACTATTGAGCGTTTGAGCCGGAACTGTTCGACGAGTGGGCCGAGATGCTCCCTAGATATCGTGTCCGTGAGCGGTGTCTATGTGTGCGTTGCTCGAGCGCACTTTGTATGTCGATTGACTTCTATACCTATATTTTTTGTGCCCAGAGCGTTAGTCACCGACCTACGCCACTGCGTGTGACCAACAAACCGTGTACAAGAATAATTAATACACAACACAAACACAATAACAGCCGTGTATAATCAATGGTACGGTTAATAAGTAGATTTGTTCAGCCAATTGGATAATGACTGATATTACTATATTACGGTGCTATTGTAACTCGATAAGTATGTGTATAACAATTATGTGCGAGTGTTTTATGTGGGAAGATTATTGTTGGAAAAAGTGGATTGTTTGAAGTTACAGTTATTGATTTTGAACGAATTGTTTTTTTTTTTTGTTTACTAGTTTAAACGCAACACAATCGCGGAAATGTAATAAATGGTAAGGATAACATTATGTAAAATTTTCGTCGTCTTTATAGAAAATGATATTTTACATTCCATATTGTAAAATGCGCTACCGTAATGTTCTTCTAATCTCTTCAGTTTAGTTATTTTAGAAAAAGATAAATATTAATTTACCCTAAAATTAGGTAGGAGGTAGTATAAATTAATATTTATCAAACAAAACTTTTCATCTAACTGTAAAAAACAGTTTATTTTTATCAGTGTCCGAATTGTCACAAAAAAAAAAATATTAAAATTAAAATGTCAATTGGGACACTGTGTCCGAACTTGACGTGTCCCAAACGACAGTAAGCCTATTTGACAGTGTTGAGAGTCAAGTTGGGGGTCATTTTGTTCCCCAGTGTATTTAAGACTTGAAGCACCTCACAATCACTAACATGTTCTTATTTTCCTCCTTTCATATTTACTAACCGAGTTATGTGTTATCTCATCCACCACTCAGAACAACCATCAAATATTAGATAATGCTGATAATTTCTCCAATAAAATGAGCAATAATAGCGTTTAATAGCTGTTTATAAATCACAATTAAAACTTCAAAAAGCGCTAAAAACATAACATCAACGCTAATTAAATTATACAAAGTACGACAGATTACGTAAAACAAACAATATAAAAACTTTAGCCACGATGATGTCTCCACTCATTTTCGTGTGACCTTCAGAGAAAGTTCGAAGGTGTACAATTGACACATACAACGTAACAGAAAATTGCTTTTTAGGATTCGATCTGCCATTCAATTTTGAACCGTATAACTGGAACGTCAAGTATCATCGCTATTTCAACTTTTACTTTTTTTATAAGTCGCTAAGAGCTACGCAAATAGTTGGAGATTCACTTTCGTTTTATTTTTTTGTCGGTTTCTTATGAATGAAGAAATACGTAACTTATTAGTGTTATATTACTAATATTTTTTTTAAATAATATTTGAGGTTTTGTGATTTTTTTATCAAATTTTAACATACATTTACGGAGCTGCTGCCATCAGCTTCGTCCGCGCATTAGGAAAAAAATATCACAAGGGAATATACTTCCGGGATCTTCCGCCGACTGATCGACACTTTACGTGACCAGAGGGCTGGCTCGTTCTTTGCCCAAAGAATTAGCATTGCCATTCAACGTGGCAATGCTGCCAGTCTTCTGGGCACATTTCCGGATGACAGCGATGTGGAGGAGTACTTTGACGCCTGAGCGTGCTTTGTCTTTTTGTATTATATTTATGTATATAATTAGGTTTTAGTTTAAATAGTTTATTTAGTATTTAAGTTTTTTTTTTATGTACATATGTAATAAATCTTCCGGGATAAAAAGTATCATATATGCTATTCCAAGACATGGTCTACCCGTGTACCAAGTTTCATTAAAATCCGTTGTGCCGTTTGAGCGTAAAGAAGTAACAATCATATACTCAGAAACTTTATTCTCTATGCATATTGTATTAGTGTGTTATGAGACATATGTAAGTAAAAGGTATCTTCAAGACTAGAGTAAATAGGCTCCTCATAAACTAATGCGCCTTACCACCAACTCTTGCATCACTGCTTATCATCACTAGTTATATTACTGAAAAAAAATATCAGAAACGTTTATTTCAAAAGGACCAAAAACAGGCACTTTTAAATTATCAAGTCTATATCAATCGGTCAGTCAAAAAAATAAATAAAGGTAAATTGCACGATCCAAAGCGTAGATGTACTTAAACTGCATGTTCCAAAGCGTAGATCTATAGGGAGAAGAAACTCCATGGACACTCTTTTAAATCATATTATGAGTTACATAAATCTTCTATCTTCATATGGACTTAATCCCTTGTATTATATTTCATGTTTCTTCTATTATTCTACTATTTCTATTACTCAACATTCATTAATGTCTCATTAAACACAATATCTTTTATATAATCCATATTTCCCGCCTATATTTAAAAAGATGTTTAACTTTTTTATATCACTTGCGTGGCCGAAGTCGTTAGGGTAAACCACAGATTCATAATAATATATCTTGACATAACTCACATAACATACGTCCCTGATTCATCTTAACGACTTGAAAAAAAAAACATGGTGGAGATATCAAGTGATAGTGATGTGATTTGTGTTTGTAGTGCCTGTTTTAAATATCGATAAAGTTGTAATGTCGTTTTTTTTTTGTTATCTAAATGACATCAGCAAGTTGTGGGTGGCAGCCGCTAATAAAGCTACAATTCTTCTTTGACTTTGAGTTACCTATTTAATTTGACTGGTTTCGCCATTAAAATTTTAAAACCAAGTTTCATTTAAGGCTTTTAATAAAATTGACAGCGAGAAAACCCTTTTAATACCTACATAATTAGCTCATTTATATGTTTTCACTTGTCATAATTTCCATTAACAAGTCAATAAAAATAGCATTCACAATAATACTCTAACCTCTACACAATCGGATATCGATATAATAAATAAATTTATGTTAATGCGACTATCTGTAGTCGGTACCAGTGATAAATGCGCGTGGTTTATGGTTTAATAAATGTCTATTTGAATTAGAAAGTTCTTAGAAGGCCGCCACGGGTTAACGAAAATGGTGAAAAAAGTGGATGTTTACTTGTTCATTGGTATGTGTAATGTAAACTGTGATGCACGAGAATAGTTTTATTTCGTAAGCGTGGACAAGTTTTTTGTCGATAAATATTTAAATTAGGCGCATCACTATTTTCAATAGAATATCAATAAATGTGACTTTGTTAAAGTACCGTAATAAAATATGAGTTATGAAATCGATGTTCATCATACAAATTAAGTAGATATGTGCATAGTATGCAGTGCAGAGTAGAGTAGCCTGAGAAAGACCAAAGTGGAAACGACTGGAGGAGGTTTTTACCGCTATCTAGCGGTCTTTATACAAACTAAACATATAATTTATCTATTAAAAAACAAGAAATAAAAACGACACAAAACACAATTAAAATACACTAAAAACTAAAATAATAAAGTAAATAAAATTAAAATTTCAGTGGTAAGGAACAAAAATGTAGAAGGAAAATATAGCTATTTTTATTTTATTTTATTATATGTATAGTTCCTAACTTAATATTACTTCCACTTAATGCAAATGATAGAAATAGAAAACTAATATTTCTCGTGTTAGTTACCTACATCATTTATAACTGAAGAACGGCTGGACCGATTTTAATGATCTTCACAGAATTATAAAAATACTGGAAAAAAATTAAACAACCCTGCCGGAGTCTGCATTTCCTGATAGCTACAACCTAGGGTTATTTGAATAAAGATTGAATAGGTTACTTCTAAGCAAGCGTGCTCCATCGTCGACTACATAATCGCTTACCATTAGGTAAGATAGTGGTCAAACGCGAGCATATCAATAATTAAAAAAAACAGCGTCAAAAATGACAGCTGTCAAATACATTGGTCTCAATCATTCCATCATTCGGTCGTTTCATTCATTGACTGTTAGGCGGCACGCAGTTTGCTAGGTCAGCTATTACATAATTCAAGCATAACCATAATTTAACCATTTTCCACAATACTTATGGCAGAAGTAAGACCAGCCATGATATTCCATCTCACATAACAACTCCATAAACAAAGTTTAAAGTACGATAATTTTGAACGATATTACAAAATATAATGACTCTTTTAAACTATGGCCATATTACCAACAGATTACGTTCCTAATGTTGCCTGTATGTAAATTCGATGTAATAGTTCGTTGATGTCTATATTTATTTTTAGATTATAGTAAGCCTATCATCAGTTTTGTGAAAGATGGTATTGTGTAAATGGGATTGGAAAGTGGTATTTATTTAAAATAGCATTCTATGAATCATTACCTACTAAGCTTACACGATTTCTGAAAAGTAAGCCTTTATTATTTGCAGGCTTGCGGACGACAAGCTATGAGTAGCTCACCGTCGGCATGTCCTATTAAGAACCACTAACCTCAAAGAAACGTCAACAAACCGTATTTATAGGCGTATGGTAAAAAAAGGGCTCGTCATCATTTCTTTAACTACACATCATCATCATCTGCCTAGCCTTTTCAGCCTTTCAGGGTCGACTTCCAGGCTAACCAGATGCGGAAAATACCCGTGTTTTACTGGAGTGGAGTGACTGCCTATCAGACCTCCACAACCCACTTACCGGGCAAGATGGAGTATCTTGGACAGACTGATGGTCAGGCTTTCTGGCCTCTGACACACATTAAATGTTTTTAAGATAAAAAAAATTATAAAAAAGAAATAACCGACTTCACTAAAAAAATTAATTGAATTTGAGGAGTTCCCTCGATTTCGCCAAGATTTCATCATCAGATCCCAAATTGGTGACTACTTTCCAGCAAAAAAATATTTTTTTAAATCGGTTGGGAAGCGAAGAAGTTATGCGCGAACAAACATAAAAAAAATACAAACATAGGAATTGAGAACCTCCTCCTTTTTTAGAAGTCGGTTAAAAACACTCTTGCAATACCTAATATAATAAGGAGGTAAAGTTCGTTTTTTTTTGTTTGTAGGAGGTAATCTTTCAAAGAACTAGGTAGGTCGATTACTAAAAATGTTAGTAATCGAACTAGGTAGTTCGATTACTAACATTTTTTCATCGATAGAAAGCTGCTTTATTCCGAAGTGACATAGGCTATATTTCATGTCCACGGGAAAAATCGCTGGCAAAAGCTAGTTATTGAAATAGAAGGAATCCACAAAGGTAGAATACAAATGATTTAGATATAAGATGGCAAAACTAAAGTAACTTAAAAACAGATCAACTCCACGACTTACCATTAAATCGATAAAAAGTAAAGAGATAATTATAGAGCAAGTGCAATAGACACTGCCGGTTAATTACATGTGTACCAATTAACTACTACACTATCCAAGGCCAGTAAGTAGCTACTGATCCGATAAATGGCCGATTTCCTCTGAACCAGCGATAATTGTCGGTTTGTCAGCCCCAATGATCTCGTAAACTACTGAGTCTATTTTGATAAACACGTCGTTTCGATTGGACTTGTAGAAAGTCGGCATATTGATTAAACTTTTCCTTTTACGAGGTTAAGGCAAGCCCTACTTTGGCTAGGAGGCTATTATGGAAACAGCGGTGTTTAAACTAAAGAATACAGTGATTTCCTGTTTGAATTGGAGATTAGAGCGAGATTGTAAAAGCGACGACAATAGGCTAGTTGCCGTAAAAAAAAAAAAATAGTCCGTCTTTTAGATTATTCAAAAATAAGGGACACGTATTTTTTTATTTGTAAATTAAACCAAAAATGACAAAGATATAGCCCATTAAAGTTACGTGTAACGTCACGCCGCCGTGCTGCATTTTTGCACAGTCTGACGCCACAAGTAACTTTAATGGGCTATATCTTTGTTACTTTTTGTTTAAAAGAAAAAATACGACTCCAATATTTTTTTATAATTCAAAATACGGGCTAAATAGAATGTAGTTATTTTGACTCTGGAAAATATTAAATTTAAACAAGTTTTAAATTATTTTTGTTTGATAGCGCTTATCAAATCTCAAAAATTTGAAGGCTTGACTCGACGAGGCCATCATGGCAAATAGTCTCTATAGTAATAAGTTCCATGGGCAAGGCAAAGACCACGAGAGACCATGCAAAATGTAACCCGGGGTCTTGAAACGCAAGGCAAAAAAGGAACATAGGTGTGGTTTTAGTGAGTATAAGTCTGACACGTCCTCCCGCTAGAGCGGTGGACCCAAGAGCAAAAGAAGTCATCGGATGAGTCCCACCGCCTTAAAAAAACGGGTGAACATCATGAGGAATTGGATTTTATGAGCTAAAATCTGCGATTGAATTTGGCTCATAAAATCCAATTGGCAATTAATTCTTTTATCAGACTAATTAGAAGTGCACGTTTTGTATTGAAATCAATTACTTTCATGGCCAAAAATTCATATCGTGAGCTTCAAAATTATATGTTAATACTGGGATACTTAGTTACGAAATCTACTAAATATAATTATAGCTATGTTAGATGAATCGGTTTCTAGGTTACACACAGCTAATCCGATTACAGTAAAGCAGACGATTTTGTAACTTTAAAGTGTTGTAACTTAAAAAATTCCACATTTGCTTCGGTTCCAGTCGATAGTCAAGTTTTCGCGATTCATCTTCACTTCTCAAGGTCGTCGTTAGGCCAAGAAATATTAACCAATTTTTTTTTTTCGGAAATTAAGTTATTATCTAATAGAAGTGATACCGTTGGAGAGAGGCAAAGAAAATATGAAATCATAATTATTACATTTTGAGTGCCTGTCGGTCTAGTGGGTAGTGGCCCTGACTGTTATGCCGGAGGTCGTGGGTTCGATGCCCATCCAGGACAAATGTTTGTGTGATGAGTACGATAATTTATTTGTTCTGTATCTGGGTGTAATTTATCTGTATGTATTTAATAAAAATAAATTCAGCCGAAAATGAAACCTCCTCCTTTATGAAGTCGGTAAAAAATTTATAAGTATGTTTATTAGTTGTCTAGTACCCAGTAGGCTGCCTATCATCAAAAATTTGCTGACATCTCCTTGAGGCGCGCGAAACACTCATTACGCACCGTCGACGATTTGGGCTCGGTCCGGACGGTTACCGGATGACCGGACGACGTGCCACCCGTTGCTCATCATCCGCAAGCCTAAGCCTACGTTTACGATCCATTTCCAGCTCCACGGTGGCTGAAAATCGAGATCAGGATCCTCCTTCGCTAGTATTACTGCTTCGCAGAAGGATATGACCGCCTGCCATTCCTCCTCACTCCGGACCATAGCCTGTACCAGAGCCCGGCGCGAGAGGCCGTAACTATCGCTAAATTAATCCTGTGTCTTGGTTGCCATCAATCACATACACAAAGTGCCAATAATTCCAGTTTAAAATAATATAGCGGCATAAAACTCTTTCAAACCAACAAGCAACAACATCCCTTATATTTACCTTTCTCATCAAGTAAATACTTATTAAAGTGAAACCATCGATCAGCGGCCACCTAATTATGATCCGGTGTCGATGTAGACTAACAGCTCGGGCACTAGACGACATTACATCCTTCCAGCAGTACGGGTTCCCACGGAGACCCGTTTTGAGTGAAAACTGTGAAACTGCTACTTAGTGTTAGTGTTAAGTTATCCGCTGCGGTTAAATTGAACCTGCTAGTTTAAGTTATGTAATGTTAATGCGGTTAGTGTGGGATTGAGTTAAGTGGTTTGTTCTGAAGTTGTGGTTTGGAGCCAGGACTATGATCAGGGAGGTGAAGCTTTGCTAGGTTGGTCGAAAGAGTTCAACTGAAGAAACATAGCTTTTTTTTCCGATGGGGAAAATCATCGTATGACAAAACCCGCTCTTGGGTGGAGCGGGAGATTGTGTCAGACTCTTACTGACTAAAAACCCCATCCCGTTCCTTCTAGCTTTCATACCGGGGCACGAGCTCCGTTTCGGACAACCCTGTCCCCAGTAGACTTTGACCCAGCTGGGCCCCTCCTGCTGCTGACAACTCCTAGAGGCGCGCGGGAACAATGCGCGCCGTCGACGTCTGGGGTTTGGTTATTAAAATTCTAACACAAATGCCATATTGTCTCTGCACTACCCTAGGTTGACTGGTAAAGAATACCTAAGGCATTAAGTTCGCCTGTGTACTTTTTTGTTGCATGAAGATTAAATAAATAAATAACATTCCCTCTTATTACTTTGCCAAAATTCTATAATTTCCAATCTTATCTGCATAACTCGACAAAGTAAGTTTTATGTCTGTGTGAGCTAAATAAAACCTGTCCTATTCGTGGCGGGATTCTCAACACCCTCCTGAACATCTGAGTCTGATTTTATCCTATTCTTGCGGTTTATGGTGGAAAGGTGGTAAGAGTGACTGTTTTTTTATTTTTTTCGGTGGGTAAAAATCATCCAAATGATATCCTCTGCCTTTGAGCGGAGTGAGAGATAGTGTCAGACTCTTACTGACTAAAAAACCCACCACGTTCCTTCGTTGCCTTTCATACCGTGACCAAGCCTCCCTTTCGGAACTAGACCCTTGGCGCCAGTAGGTTTCGACTCTGCTGGGCCCCTACGATTGGAAGTCAGGGGGTTTAAATTACACCTGGTGCACACAAAGACATCTACCCATAATTGAATGGCCACCTGTATGGCCTGTGCAACCTTGCAAATACTATAATTGCTTGTTGAATAGCCAGAGGCAAATAGCAGATCATGTAAGACAAGACTAGTACATCACTAGTCTGACAGGACGCTTTCTAATAGCCAACCAGTTTTAGACGGTAAAAATATTTGGCTATGTCGATCATAAGTAGTAGGTGTACAAAACTATATATCTTAAAATTGGTTTTTTAGTTAGAAAACATAACTTACCTTTTTATCTTTAGGGTGGAGCGAAAGGATGTGCCAGACTTTTATTAGTGACTAATACCACACCTGTGTCATTCAATTGCACTTTGCATTCTAGGACTGCATCCCTTTCAGGAATATCCTTTCCATCATGGTATCCTTTTCAGAAATTCCCCGCGGCCTTAATGGGCATCGACCAAGTAGGAAACATAATTCCTGTATCGTAGGTTCTCTATATCACGGAACAAGAGAACTCACAAATAGTCACCCAAACCCGGAACCATATATGTAAGCCATTATTTGCAATAAAGAATTAAAGTATAGCAAAGCTTAATCTCTGTCCGAAGGTTAAACAAAGTGTCAACTAAACTAAGCATTTGGATATAAATCTTTAAATAGTGTATGAGCAGTTGGACCATACAGAACAAGAGATTTAATCTTATTAATCCACTAGCGACCCGCCCGGCTTCGCTCGGGTGCAATATTATACATATTAACCTTTCTTATCTATTAAAAAAAACCGCATCAAAATCCGTTGCGTAGTTTTAAAGATTTAAGCGTACATAGGGATATAGGGACAGAAAAAGCGACTTTGTTTTATACTATGTAATGATACGCATATTTCTCACTAAATATGAAGTAATATGTCTCTTTATCAGTAAAAGCCTGACACTATCGCCCCACTTCTGGGTGGGGCGAGAGTATCAGACTTTGCGGGAGAAGATATTTGACGAACCCTTGTCAAAAAAAAAACATTACCATTACAACCTACTCCTCACGTCACACCTGTAGAGAGCACAGCGATCACCAAAACAGCTCGGTTACGATGCGCCTGCGCACGTCGCGGAGCCAGCTTTCTACATTCCCGCCCGACCAGTGCCGCTGGCCGCGGTTGTATTATGTCTGCAATATCGCTGGCCGCTCAAAATATCTGCGAGTGCGCAGAAATACTCAGAGGATTGATGTATATAATAATATAATATTCTACAACTATCACAGAACGCCGTCCAGTCCCATGCTAAGCAGAGCTTGTGTTATGGCTACTGGACAACTGATAAACATACTTATATATTTTATAATAATAATTTAACTTTTATTTCAGACCAAGTCCATAGTGTCAGTAGTAACAAAAGCTTAATATGTAAAGTAAGTAGGTACACAATTACAAATAAAACAATTGAAAAAAATTAAATAAAATTGGATTGAAATTGAATTTGAATTAAATTAAACACAATAATAAATCGAAATAAATTAAATTAGAATAAAATAAACTAAATCATAGACAATAACACTTAAAATTTAGAATGGAGTTGTAACCACCTCTCTATATCTGTTATAGATAAATTACACCCAGACACAGAACAAATGATCATGCTCATCACATAAACATTTGTCCTGGGTGGGAATCGAACACACGACCTCCGGCTTAGCAGTCAGGGCCACTAACCACTAGACCAACAGGCTATAAGTAACCTATTCACTCTTGACTTAAAGGCCCCTAGTTTGTGGCTATCAGGAAACCCGTGTCAATCTTAACCCTTCAGATACCGTCAATTAGAGACACAATAGTAAGACAATAGATGCGCGGCCACCGGTGGTCGCTTGGGGATTCATGAATTAAAGTCAATTAGGCTTAAACTTTAAACCTGAACGTCTACGGATAAGTTTTTGAGGTGGGAAATCATACAATGTCTTCTCCCACTCTATTGTAGAGTGAAAGGGCATGTCACACTAGTATTGAATAAACCCACACCTGTGTCTTTCATAATCAAAAAAATCAAAATCAAAGCATTTATTTCAAATAGACCATTTGCAGGCACTTTTGAATAGTCAAATGTCGGTCAGTCCAAGAAAAGTGAAGCTAAATTGCTCGTTCCAAAGCGTAGATCTCTATGGAGAAGAACGTGCAAGAAACTCGATGGACACTCTTTTAAATCATATTATGTGTTACATATAATGTTTGGTTACATATTTCTTGTTGCTTCTATCAATTGTTCTTTCAATTGTCCTTTGCGGTTCTTTTAAAATTTCGTGGCCCAAACGCAGCCAATAAATCAAGCAAATTAGTTTCATCTTCACTGATCCTACCTTTTAGCTTGTCTCCACAACTGTCACTAGACGTCAAGTGTGGGTGCGTACACGCAGCTCGTTAGAAAGCCGATCATCTGTCGTCATAACGCCTGCATTTGCATTCACTTTTGGTACTTCAGTGATGGGTGTGCATGCGAAGATTCTCTCTCTAAGATGATGCTAAATACGCTAACTGATTTGAAGGGCCGCCGGTAGAGTATCTAGTGCTTATAAAAATTGGTTGTAAAATAGCTAAAGTTGTTGTTTACAAATAAGCGCATCGATGATAAGATTGATCAAAGCCAAAGTCACATTTATGACTTTAGCTTTGATAATTCTTCTTCTCAAAACTCGTTCTGGAACTGTTTACTCGTTTTACCCATAGGTAAGACCATATTTTTTGCACTTAGACAGAGATTTTAAGAAAATAAATATATATTCTTCCATTCTTATCCACGCTGCCCGAACATCTGCGCACAGCTGTTATTCTAAAGTATCTTAGTTTAACACACAATTGACAAAATCTATATTCTTATTAATATTATAAAAGTGAAAGTGAGTTTGTTTGTTTGTTTGTTACGTCTTCACGCCTAAATGGAATAGGACATAGGATACTTTTTATTCCGGAAGTATGTTCTCTTGGGATAATTTTCTGCTATCGCGCGGCCGCTGGGAGCACCTAGAACATACGAGTATATAAAAGCGAAATACCACTCTCTGATTAATCACAAAATCTCAGAAACTATAACACCTACAAACTTAAAATTTGGCAGGTAGGTTTCTTAAAGGGTGTAGACATCCGCTAAGAACGGATTTTTCGAAATTTTGCCCCTTTAGGAAGGGGAAAAACTGTTTGGAGAAAAGTACTATCACGCGGGTGAAGCCGCTGGCAGAAGCTAGTTTTCTATATTTCTTTAACCACGAAGCATCTGCTCCCTCCTAAACTCTCGACTTCTCAATAAACGTCAACTTGACAGTTGACAGCCAGTCGAATACCAATTTAACGGTTGATTCGCGATCATTTTGACAATCATTCGAATTACTTTTACTACTCTCTACGTGATCTATTGTGCGGTTCGAATAGAAGTGGATCGGTGACAGCCGTCGCGATCGATACAATGCATTGACCTACTGATCTGTTACTATTTACTGTGGCCTTGAATTTTAATGTTTTGTGGGTTCCTACGTTATATATTTTTTTTAAATCTATTCTCAGACCATATTATGACAAAATTGATTTAATTCTACAAATGCATTCCATGGTTATAAAAACGTATTTCTATAGCTTTACATACATCTATCAGTAATTCGAGGGACTGGAACAGTTTGCCGGCTGCGGTCTTCCCCTCCGATTATAATTTAGATGTCTTCAAGGCAAGAATTAATAGGCTCTTAATAAACTAGCGCGCCTCACCATCAATCATGCATCACTGCTTACCATCAGATGGGATCACAGTCAAGCACTAGTTTATATCAATAAAAAATAAACAAAATTTCCATTGGCAATATTTCGCAGAAAAAAGTGAAGAAATAAATTCAGGAACGACAACGTGAGTCATTGTAGAATAAAAGTACATTAGTGACAGTGACAGCCGTATCGATAACGCTACAATGCGTTGACCTACTGCTCTATAAGTAGTGCTGTGGCCTTGAGCTTGAACGTTTTATCACGTCAATGAAGATTTGTTTTATTTATTCGGTTTTTTTTTTCAAATTTAAATCTAAAGTTAAAGTAAGTTACATCTTCTTTTTAAAACTAATATTATAATAAAGAGGACAGATTTGATTTTTTATTACAAGCTTTATTTAGTTTCACCTGTCCCGATGTTTGTCTGTCATCAAATCTTGTAAATTAAATTTGACCCACTTCCCGGTTACCGATTGAGCTGAAATTTTGCATGCATGTGTAAATCAGATGAAAATGCAAAATTTTTATGACATGGAGCTGATCTGATGACGGAACCGGAAGGTGGCTATAGGAACTTGGTAATTAAACGACACAACCCTATCGCGTTTGGGCTCGTATGATTCGCCTTAACGAGTATTAATTATATAGGTATACCGAGCTATAAAAGCTTGCTATGAAAAAAATATTTTCGTTAAAAGCTTGCTTGTTTGTTACTACTGGACTGATTTTCAAAATTCTTTTATCAGTAGAAAAAGCCTTTTAAACTTTATCACTGAGTAACATATACCAAAATTTTCTATATTTTAAGCCCCTGGCAAAAGCTATTTTTTCTTTGATCCTCTTATATCTCGCTGTAATTTATATTCATACAATCTTGCCATTTATAATCACCATAGAAACAAGGTTGTCCGAAAGGGAGCTCGTGCCCCGGTATGAAGGCTAGAAGAAACTGCGCGGGGTTTTTAGTCAGTAAGAGTCTGACACTATCTCCCACTCCACTCAAGATGATTTTCGCCGTCGACAAAAAAAAAAACCATAGAAATTAAAAAGGATTTCACCAATACGCCAAGGCAGAAATTGTAAAAAGATATCATCAGAATAATGATTAACTATAGACTGAATTTAATTCCAATAACTTCTTTGTGAGATAAACGCTTTATTTATTAATTAAGATAAATCGCACGATTGCACTTTTTTTTTTTTTTTTTTTTTTTTTTTTAATTCGTATAAACTAGTGCTTGACTGCGATCCCACCTGATGGTAAGCAGTGATGCAATCTCTGATGGTGAGGCGCACTAGTTTATTAAAAGCCTATTCACTCTAGCCTTGAAGATACCCAAATTATAATCGGACGGGAAGACCACAGCAGGCAAATTGTTCCATTCCTTCGACGTACGCGGTATAAACGACGAGGCGAAACGCTTAGTCCGGACCGTAGAGGTTTCAACAACGTATGGGTGGATACTCATTGTACGTCGGGTTGTCCGATGGTAGAATTGAGATGGCGGAATCAAGTCATGCAATTCCTGCGCACACTCTCCAAAAAGCATCCTGTAAAACACCGAAAGGCTGGCTACCCTACGCCTGTGCTCAAGGCTTTGAAGGTTGGACTTAACCAAGTCTGGATCACCAATTAGCCTTTTCGCACGCCTTTCCACCGAGTCCAAAGCTGCCAGGTGGCATTTTGCAGCACCAGCCCATATGTGGCTGCAGTACTCCACACACGAACGGACCTGCGCTTTGTATAACATTAAAAGCTGTTCGGGTGTGAAGTACCGCCGGACTTTTGCAAGAATGCCAAGTTTTCTAGCAGCTACTTTGGCTTTGGACTCAATGAACCGCCCAAAGTTAAGGTCTGAGGAAATTTCGACTCCCAAAAGCTGAAGACGGTCGGTACACTCCAGGGAAACATTCCGAAAAGCAGGAGCTAAGGTGAACGGGCTCCTTTTAGCGGTAAACAGACACGCTTGCGTTTTGGAGGCGTTGAATCCCACAAGATTGGCTTCACCCCACTTGGAGACTACCTGAAGTGAGATATTCGTACGCTCTACCATAGCCTCTCTTTCGGACTGTATTAGCTCCTTACTAGCCCGAGCACCGGGCAGGTATCTCTCTACAATTGTGCTATCATCTGCATACCCATAGATACCGGGCACCAGCAGATCGTTGATATGCAACAGGAATAGAGTTGCAGAGAGAACAGACCCCTGAGGAACTCCGGCATTAATCGTCATCGGCTCTGATGAGCATCCGTCGACAAGAACTCGAAGATACCGTTCACTCAGGAAGTCTTTTACCCAGTTGATCAGACCAGGGGAAATGCCGTACGCTGGAAGCTTACTCAATAGGCTAGCGTGCCATACCCTGTCAAAGGCCTTCGAGAGCACTCCAGCTAACGAACTGACTGTCTCGTACTTTCTAACTTCATTGTAAATATTCATTTCCGTATTATTCCAATCTACTTAATTAAAGAAATTTCAGTTATATCGTCAGTATTTCTAGAAAGCTCCTATGCGTTACGTAAAACTGATCGAAATTTTGGCAAAGATCAAAAAATTTCTAAACTAAGAATTTGGTCAACGTTAGAATGGCCGACATTCCCCTTTTTCGAGCTTGACGATTTGTGCCAAACACTCAAAGAATGAAACCACTGGAGATCTTCTCCCAACCGATATTATTTTCTCTACCCTCCGACTTATATCCCTGTCACTTACGTTGCTAGCCAATGTTATGCAAAACACGAAAATTGCATTTCACGAACTGTCTACCATAGTAGTTGAGAGTAAAATAGAGCTGTCAAATGTGTGGCTAACGAGAGTGAGTCTAAACAATCATTTATCTTCACTAAACCTGCTCTGAACAATTGGTATATAAGGACGAGGTTATACTGCGAGCGGGAAGTGATAAATAAGCTCAGCAGTGCTACCACGAGATTTTAACGCATTACAATCCGTTAAATGGATGGAGCTATATAGGCCTAGGGTTATAGCTTCATCCCTCTTTCTCTCTCGAACGACTGACATTTTAACACATCTTAGTAAGTCCGTTGGACTACATGGATAAGTGCCACAATGGTTTAGTGCAATACTAAGTAATTGCAAGTGGTTGTACTGAGTCATTTAGGCGACGTTGTATTCTCCCTCATCACGTCGTGAGCTGTTATGTGGTAAATTATTCAGAAGACTTTCAGTAGCAATGGAAAATCTAGTAAACACATACATAATTATTTCGTATCTCTTTCGCTGGTGATATGCCCAAAAAACAGAGTAAAAACACTAAATTACTGGAAAATATAATTTGGGGATAGGCGGAACAGAGAGTAAAGTCCCACAAACCTCCATTGAAAAGGATCCTTTGACCAGACGGGATGTTATAGTCTGGTGGGCGACTGCCCGATAGTTGATGTCGGGTTGTCGTATATGTTCAAATCGCGCCGAGAACTTTGATTGCGCGATGCAGGATTTCGTATTTTCTTCGTAGTTCTTATGTGGCGTCATAGATGTCGCTACACTGCCAATAAGGTTATTTTTTCTCAAGAATGTACTTACAACCGGTATTTGTAGTGGCGCTTTAAGCAATAATTACTTGTGTTAGGACACTACGCTCTTTCGAAACTTTTATAGTGATGATATGCTCAATCTGTCACAATTGTATCTACAGGTTTTTTTAAGGTGTGATAATATAATCATCCAATGACTTCTCCCGCTCTAAGGCAGACTAAAACCACACATATGCTTTCTTTACACTTTTTAAAAGTTACCTACTCGAACTTGGTAACAACGTTTGATATATTTAGATATCACTCAGAGCAATAAATCAATACAAAAAACGGTGTTGGGAAAAATTCTGAATGCCATTTTTTTCCATTACATGATGACACCAACAAAAAATTATCCACCATTCAATGTAAATTACACACCTCTCTCCGCCATCAATATAACCTAGTCCTGTCGCGGATGTACAGACTCGAGCAGCACGGTGAATGCGTAGGAGCTCATTATACGTCCGTATTGATAAATAATACATGGTGCCTGCCATACCGACGGAGAAAGTGTCGTGAACTTGATCTTCGGATCATTTCGGAAGGTACGAAGGTACGCTACCGACAAACGTGAATGGGTTTTGTTTAAGGCTATTTTAAATGGCGACAACGATTAGCGAATGATGAGGCTTTTGGTGTGAGGGTTTCGCTTCGTCGACTTTCTATGTGATGTAGTTTTTACAGAACGAGATTTTCGCGTCGTGAATGATATTACAAGTGCCAGAATAAGGTTATTGCGTCGTGAATGATGTTACAAGTGCCAGAACAAATATAACGCGTTGTGAATGATTTTAATGATCTATTTTTTTAATTAATATAAACTAGTGCTTGACTGCGATCCCAGCTGATAGTAAGCAGTGATACAATCGTTGATGGTGAAGCGCACTAGTTTATTAAGAGCCTGTTCATTCTAGCCTTAAATTGAAAACACTTTAATTATAATTATATCAATTTGTAAATGATTTTAAAAAGATCTCAATGTTTTCTGAACATCTTTTGCTCATTGTGAATGAGTTTTAATTCTTCAGAGGCAAATGTTATGTTCAGCTTACAAAATGGGATTTGCAGATAAAAGATACATATCATATCGGCCTTATAATGTTCCCACTGCAGAGACTCCGAGTTAGGAGA
Organism: Mythimna lalbum; assembly: GCA_949319445.1. Lineage (NCBI taxonomy): Eukaryota > Metazoa > Arthropoda > Insecta > Lepidoptera > Noctuidae > Mythimna > Mythimna lalbum. Next base: position 18,787,098 of record OX439360.1, read on the forward strand.
GGGAATGGGCCGTAATCCACCACACGTGCCCAGTGATCGATGTCAGATGTCTTTGAATTTTTGGCTCTAAGACATGATGTTTTCCTTCACCGTTTTGAGAGTAACGGGCATGATATAAATGACACAAAGTAATGCGCCTGAGTGGGTTTGAACCAGCGACCTACCTGCTGCAGTATAATCAAATACAAGAGTGCTTAGTTCTGAATAGCACTTGGCTGAGAAACTTAAAATAGGTACATAGAGAATAAGTACTACTCGTGAAAATACTTGGGTATTCGTTATTCTTACAACATTTCCATCTTTTGGAAAAGCAAAGAAAAACAAATGAAGCGTTGAGAAAGTCAAAGAGTGATGGGCGAAATTGTTGGCCATACGTGTGGACGATAGTCTATTGGCCATTACACATATTGGCCATTACTATGCAAACCGCGATACCTGTAGTGTTAGCGATCTTGGTCACGTAGACTTGATGGGCTGGCTTTTATTGATGACTAGGTTGAAAATACTGGTTGGTGGCACCTTTTTTTAATTATATGTGAAATCATCGAATGATTCTTCCCACGCTAGAGGGATTGTCAGACTATTTACTGATAATAATCCGCCTACTTATTTACTTCTTCTTCTTTTTGTCCTTATCCTTTATTACTTGGGGTCGGCGCAACACGTTTTTTTCTTCCATTCTGATTGACGTATTCTAATTGACGGTATCTGAAGGGTTAACTTGTAGCGACATCTATGACGCCACATAAGAACTACGAAGAAAATACGAAATCCTGCATCGCGCAATCAAAGTTCTCCGCGCGATTTGAACATATACGACAGCTCGACATTAACTATCGGGCAGTAGCCCACCAGACTATAACACCTGTCTGGCCGGAGGATTACTATTTACTGTTTTGTTTTACGAACCTGACGCGGTCGAAGTCGCGGGCAACAGCTCTAATATGTAGCAAAACTGTTGCTCTATTTGAGTAATTGGTTGATACCCTTGTTGCCTTGTTGCTAAGTACGTTAAGATCGGCTGCCAGTCTAACCAGCAGCTTCTAGTCTAACATGTAGCTTAAGACCAGTATTTTATGGTGCGACTGCCTATCTGACCTCCACAATTCAGGTAACACGATACTTCTTTGCAATTTCTTGATTGCGTCATTTAATGGCTTCTTCCTTAACGACTGTCAAAGATCTATAAACGACAACCAGATTCAATGGCTTTACGTGCTTTGCAAGGTACGGAGAAATCTCGGTATGTTGAGACGGTCACCCATCCACAGTTTGGCCTTGGCAAGTGTTGCTTAACCTAGAGATCGATTTGTGCAGTAAGCATGTATTATTTTAGTCACGAGCTCATCCAATTAGTCAGTTAACTTACCGAATCGATGTGAGACCTTTGACCACCAGATGGCAGCACAGCATGGGCCAACAAAACAAAATGGTTTCTAATTTTATTAATTGGCCTAATAGCCTATTTACGTAACTTATTTGTTCAAACCAACTCGACATGATACGAGAAAATCTTCGATATATTTGCATAACACCTCCATATAAGTGAAATGTGTTTACCATAATATTCTCATTAAAATATTCCATAACAACTGTATTTGCTAATTTCAACCCTACTCCATTAACATAAAGAACACGGACTTTAAATGAAAGTGGTTCTCAAAAAGTGAAGTAATCCGATCTATTGTTTATTTTTTATTCTCACGATGAAGATACAATGTTTATTGTTGGCAACACCGATTTGAAATTCTGTTTTTTTGCTCTGGCAACATCGTATGCAAATGCAGTCTGTGTAACGCTAAAGTGCCGTAATACCACAATGTCATTATTCTTAAGATGCTGTCAGGTGATTCCATTATGTTCAATTTCGATTGCGTGTTTTGTTATACAGGTGCATAATTTTATTTGAATTAAAACAGAGATGAACAGAAAACATGAACGTGTTTTCTCGACAGTTGGTTGTTGTTAGAACAATAACGGTAGATGTCAAAGATTATAATTAATTGCAGTAATAAGATGAAAGTGAAAGAGACTGCTAATATAATAGGCTAGATAATAATTATCGTTAGTTACCTACTATACAATTTCTGTTAGTTATGCCTAGAAACATTAATGATATTTTGTAATCGGAGATCTAACTTTTCTTAGATTACCATTACAAATAATAATTTCATAATAAGACTATTAGAGTCTAGTTTCTGACTGCGGTTTCAATTGCATAAAATCAGTACTTCCCCCTATTATAAAATATAGCCTTTATGTTATCTGATATACACCACGAGTCCCGTACGGTATAGGTACCGAATTACCTTTGAACGATATAACTGTGTACAGAAAGCATGGTTCACCGACGAACGGTAATACGAAAAATTTTTTTTGTAAAATGTTTTTTATTTTTCACTTTTTAGTTATGGTAGCACCACTAAAAAGTACCTACCCTTCAGCTAAACATAAATTACCTTATAGCCAGAGTGCATCTCATAACGATTCTTATAATCCCAAATACGGTAAATATTACATGAATTTACCCCCTCCCCCTTTCCCCTCCCCAAGCATAACCTTTCAATCAAAAAAAAAAATTTTCGAAATCGGTCCTCAATTGACCGAAATATCGGTGAACATACATACAAAAAAAAAAAAAAACATACATTCAGCCGAACATAGAACCTCCTCCTTTTCGAAGTCGGTTAAAAAACTATTAATCGATACCATTATTTACCGACAGCACGTTTCGCCGAATAACGCTACATAGAATGAATGGTTGGCCGATACCAAGATTTGCCGATATCATGGTTCGTCGCCGAAACACGCTTGAACTAAATAATCCTTTATCGATAGCAATTTGCATCGAAAGCACCTTTTCTTACACCGCCGATCCAAAATAATTATCTTTAGTTTCTCGCTCATACGATTTTGACAGACATCGATTAAATTGCATTAACTGCTATGTCTATGTGGTCAGTGTCTAATCGTACCTACCTATTCTATTCCGAAAACACGAAATGCTCTGGAGTCATGGCATAGCCGGTGGAACACATTTTTTATTTTCAAAATTTATTGTTTTCTAGTAACATGTTTCTTATGACTTTTTATTTAATTGCATTAACTGCTATTACCATGCGTTTGTCTTAGTAATTCAATAAAAATAAATGTAAAGAAAATAATAAAACAGCAAATTTGATTATTTTTATAATTAAATGGTAAATAACAAAAATAAAAGTTGCAAACTGCGCAGTCATAAGAAACATGTCGGGACGGGCCCCTAGTAAATACTATACAATTTATTTTTTTATTTATTTATTTGTTTATCCTCGCATCGGAACGCCTTGCAGCAATTGGGTGTTTAACGCCTTTGTGAGTTGGTGACCCTTTCGGTTTCGGGCACATTTAATGCAACTGTATTGTATTTCTGTAAAAAAAAAAATTTTTTTTATTGTTATTTTATGTTGTGGTATATTGTGTGCTTGCGCCGAATAAATGCTATTCTATTCTATTACACCAATGGAGCACACTTAATTCAGAATCGGCTACCGCAGTGGAGTGGTAGTCATCGCAGGAGCGGCGCGCGGCGGGTCACGTACGCTCGCTTCCGCATCATCAGGCCAGCGCTCCTCCAGGATTCCACATGTACAAAATCCCATGTCGAACACATTTTTAAAATGAATAATATACAGCAATGTTATTAGCGTTTGTTTATATCCAAAAATGTCAGTTTATAGAATTATCGCACAGGCTATTAGATAGATTTATGAAAAACTAAATCACGATCAAAATGGAAAAACACTTCGCGTAGTATTTTCTAGTAGCAATTGTTATGAAAGGCTGATTCTAGTAACATACACATATACATAAAAACAACTTTCGCAACAGACAGACGACTTCTTCATTTTACACGGCTTTAGATTTTTATGTACTTATCTACCTACATGATAGTCTCAGTTCAATGGGCGTAATTAGATTATTCACCATATATAACTATTAATTCATGAATCCCCAAGCGACCACCGGTGGCCGCGCATCTATTGTCTTACTATTGTGTCTCTAATTGACGGTATCTGAAGGGTCAAGGAACCTGTCTGTTTTAAAATACAACACCTATACCGACAAAGGTAACACCTACAGCGAAATAGCTCAATTAAAACAATAATATTACAATTAACTTTTATTCCTAACATACACATAATATAAAAACCCATCCCACACAAAAAAAAAAGAAAACTAATTATAACAATTACGGCACTTTCATCTTGATGACGTAACAGTAATTATGTCAAAACGTCATGGTCATTGACATAGGTATGTGATTATCATGTCAAGCCTCAGTGTCAAGCCGTCAATCACTCATCAATCTACTGACGCTCTAGTCAATCAAATCTTTTGATTCGTCCGTGGACGGTGGTGTAGTCAATTGTTTAGAAGTTATTCAATGATTGTGTGAATGAAGAACAGCAAGGATTGATTGATAAGTCATTAAGTAATTATTTTCATTTTGTCTGAGAATTTTTTAGCCTTGCTTACTTGTAGCCTTGTCTGTGGTTCAATCAAGTATTTCATTATATTTCATCTGATTGTTTGAATTCTTCTGAACTATGTAAATCATGTGCGTTTTTTGGTGTTTGACTGTTATTTATTTTTCATTTATTACACCTTTAAAATTATAAATGTGAAAGTGAGTTTGTTTGTTTGTTTGTTTGTTACGTCTTCACGCCTAAATGGCAAAACCGATTTTGATGAAACTTGGTACACGGATAGACCATGTCCTGGAATAGGACATAGGATACTTTTTATCCCGGAAGTATGTTCCCTTGGGATAATTTTCTGCTATCACGCGGGCGAAGCCGCTGGGAGCAGCTAGTATACCTATAATTTATTTATGTTATTCATCAATTGTGTCATACTGCAACAAAAAAATTGGGCAAACGTGAGTCGCACTCGCGCCCTGTTCAGGGACATAAACCTAAGTATCTTTTTTTCTCGAAACGTTTGATTTTTTTAACAGCTTCAAGGGACCGCAGACCTTAATATAATGGTTTTAATTTTAACTCGATACCTCTACGCGTTCTTGAGAAAAAGGGTCTTGACTTGGCAATGGTTATCCTCTTTCTAAGGTAAAAGCCAGCCCTCAAGTCACGTTATGTGAAGCGTTAAGAGCTTGGCACTTCAAACTTTGATCTTTTGATCTATCTGCAGTAACTGTTTTCACTCATCATGTGGATGTATTTCTAATTGATGGTTCTTATTGTCACGAAACTGCATCTTTTATAGGATTTAACTTCTGTTTAAATTATAAAACGACTTTAAGTGTTTATTATCTCTAAGTCGAGAGTGAATAGGTTTCTTCTAGGTAAGCGCGTTCCATCGTCGACCGCATCGTCGCTTTCCATCAGGTGAGATAGCGGTCAAGCGCAAACCTATCAACAATAAAAAATAAAAAATAATAATAAAAAATAACCTGTAGGTTATAGGTGTGGGCTGTCAGCAGATATACTGGTTACCTCAGTAGTTTTTATTTTTGGGGGTAGAAAGTCATCATTAACTCCTGCCACTCTGGCTAGAGCGAGAAACAATGTCAGACTTACCGACTACAACCCACCTGTGTCTTCAGTTGCCCTTTCCGTTAACTCTTACGAACAATCCCGCAGCCCTAGCAGGCATTGAGCGATCGGAGAAGCCTCTCTCCTGAACACGAGTTGCCATGGCCACACTAGACAACTCTAAATAGACTCCGCATCTAGGTTGGGCGCAGCAAAGCCAATCTCCACTGATGAGGATTTCTGGACTTTTCCGACCTTCAGTGTTTGTTTGGCGTCTCTCCGCAAACCATGTCCCACCTGACGGCATTGCCGTCGGCCGAATACTAGGCCAGGCAAGGAATTTTATTAGTTTTGACATCGACACGCTAAAGAGAAGAAGCAGGCATTGGCCTTAGCGAGCCTTTTTTTAATTGATATAATCTAGTGCTAGACTGCGATCCCACGTGATGGTAAGCAGTGATGCAATTGATGATGGTGAGACGCACTAGTTTATTAGGAACCACTGTAGCCTTGAAGACACCTAAATTATAATAGGACGGGAAGACCACAGCGGACAAATTGTTTGAGTCCTTCGATGTACGCGGTATAAACGACGAAGCGAAACGCTTAGTCCGGACCGTAGAACCGTAGCCTACCGAACCGTAGCTTCGTCTATTTTTCTAACATCTCTTTGAAAAGCGCGTAGAGCAAACCGCGCTGTCGACTCGACGGACGGCGAGCTACATACATACCACTTGCCCTTCCCATCACACCGCTCATCACTTTCAATTACTCCTACACCATCAGCCATCATGAATATAAAGTCTACTTTCATTTTCGTGACTTATGATTTGATATCATCCGCGTTTAAAATGTTAAAGATTATGCGATTGAGATAATGTAATGGAATTAATGCGATGGGCAGTACAGTTATGCGGTTAAAATTGTAGGATGTAGCGGGCATTAGATTATTGCGAAATTAATGACATCCACCTGTTTCGAGGAAATGTGTTGATAACACCTCTTTACGTATACTACAACTAGCTGCTCCCAGCGGCTTCGCCCGCGTGATAGCAGAAAATTATCCCAAGGGAACATACTTCCGCGATAAAAAGTATCCTATGTCCTAATCCAGGACATGGTCTACCCGTGTACCGAGTTTCATCAAAATCGGTTTTGCCTTTTAGGCGTGAAGACGTAACAAACAAACAAACTCATTTTCGCTTTTATAATTTTAGTGAGGATATACGAGTAGATATTAGTTAGCTATATAAAAATGTAGCAGTATTTAGACGCGGGTGAAACCGCGGGGTTTCACCCGCGTCTAAATACTGCTACATTTTTATTGGTCGCAGCCTAATTTTATAAAGCCTTCCTTGAAATGAGCTGTCCAGCACTTAAATAATTTTTCAATTACTAAGGAACTGAAACTTCCTAAAATAAATTAGTGCACAAATTCTTTAGCTTGGTAATAACTTATTTTAGCTTTTAGGTATTTTTTTTTTTTACTTTTTTTATGTTTACAATTGTATCTCGTTGATGATGTAATCTATCCGATTTCAACGATAAGATAAATGTTGCCATTAATCGGAATACTTATAAAAATATAAACATTACAGATATTAAAAAGGTGAACGTGTCTGTCACTGACTGCCATTGGTTACTTTTATATCGGTATAAAACGTATTCCACAAAGACAGACAAATCCGTATAAAAAAAAACTAGACTTTAATAATATGAAAAATAAAACACCCGCCAATACCTCATCACTTAACCCTAACCCAAAACGAAGGTGGGCGTGAAAATTACCGTGACCATAGTCAAAGGTGTCAGAATCATGTTCGAGGCAGCCATTATACGCAGCGGTGCATTGACACCGACCAGCTCAGCTGCTGACCTTTCACATCCTTCGATAGGACTTTTATTAGTAGTGATGAAGGTAGAATTCGTGGTTTTGTCAGTGGGTGCTAAAAACATTGTTGTGGGCACAGAACACAGGAATCATACAGTTGAATCTACATTCTTCTGTTCTGTGGTTGTGGGCTCGGTTTGCCTAACGTTGTGGACGGTGGTAGACTAACAGTTATTATGAAGTACAAGGAAGGTGAAGGTTCTGGAATGCCGACCACGTACTGGACGCAGCGTTTGAAGGTCCTCCTACAAGGTGGACCGATGACCTGGTAAAGGTTGCGGGAATCCGATGGATGCGAGAAGCATAGGACCGTTCGTTGCGCCGACACTTGGGAGGCCTATGTCCAACAGTGGGCGTTTAGGGGCTGAAATGATGATGATGATGATGATGACGATGATGATAAGCTCACGTTTCCTTTGTTAGAAAGGGAGGTTAGTTGTGATAAAATTGGCAGCCATGTCCATAACACACGAAGGTACATTGACACCACCACACCAACAGGCAGCTGAATAGCTGACCTTTCAAATCCTTTGATGTTATAGAAACGCTAAACGTGATACAGATCTCAAAAGGTCCGAAAGGTCGTGTTTGTGAAGAAAATCGCTTTGGCGATTTATAGAGATTGTTTGTTGTCCGTAAATAGATGATCTCTATTATTCTCTGATCTGAACTATAAATAAATAATCTCCATTATTCTTGGACGTTTACTTTTGTATTGTTGGTAGCCGATTGAAGTGAGCGATTTAGACATAAAATAGAAAAAACTTTATTGTACCTACAGGAAAATTACGAGTAGGTACAAAATAGATGTCACGAAGCAAGTACTGACTGCACAAAGTTTGCGCTGACGTTCTTTGTAGAGGGTCACCAGTTTGGAGGTATGCGGAACAGAGAGTAAAGTCCCACATACCTCCGTTGGAAAGGGAGGATCCTCTGACTAGACAGGTGTTATATCTGGTGGGCAACTGTCCGATAGATGGTTTCGGATTTTGTTTGTTTATTTTATTATAATCGGAAAACAAAAAATATAAACAACTAACAATACAACAAACTATGCAACTATTAACCAATGATATGGGTAACTAAGTAAGTTCTTCGTGCGATGCAGGATTAGTTCTTATGTGACGCCACAGATGTCGCTGTCGCGAACTATCCGTTGCTCGTAGCCCGCCCACGCATACCTGCGTTCCTATTCACCTCGTTATACAGCATGACTTTTCTTCCACTAAGTATATAAAAGAAACAGACGTGAAACACCAACCAGAGAAACCATCTAATAAGTCAAAACAGGAAAACAGATTCAAATGATTGTTATCAACGGAAATCACAACTTCAAAGAACGAACGGAACAACATTTTTATCATAACACTAGAGAGACATAAAAAGAATAGAAGTTTCCACCATTTAACAATGAATTGATGCACCTGTTAATAAGTTCCTACCGACGGCGACGCCATTGTGTCATTATGGTCGATGGAAGCCGGTTTTTTTTTGTGAGATTTTAATAAATTATCTCACAGTCTGATAGCAATCTTAATAAGATTTGAATAATTAATCATTATGTGCACGTAGACAGATTTTTATCTTGAGTTACGCAAGATGATCGTAATATTGTCAGGCTGTTACATTGAGTTGTGCTAGGTGATTGTAATTTTGTCAGGTTACAATGGGAAAAAAGAAATAGTACCTAATAGGTAACTGTTTCTTCCTGTTTTCTTTTCTCAGAAATTTTTTGTTGTTGTAATAACACAAACAGTTACACACATTAGAACATTATTATTATTATTAATAATAATAATCATAATAAGTTCGACCGCGGCAAAGGTCTGATGATCTGATCATGTTCGTTGGACAAAATTGGGCAGAGATCGCCTTAGATCTTGATGGAAGCTTATTGGCTGGATCCGATACTACAATACTTTACTGTCTTTTAAGAAGGAGTGAACTTGTAATAAAGATCTATTCTATAGACACCGACATCATCTTAGAGTTTGTAAAAGAGCTTTGTTGAGGCTTATGAACAGTAATAGGCCAGAAGGTACTGTTTAGCAAAGACACGTACTACTAACACCCAAATTCACGGACGATGCTTAATTTTGGGCTGAAAGATTCTGGAGTGGCGACCGCGTACCGAAAGACGCACCGGTAGAAGGCCTCACAGGACCGTCGTAATAGTGACACTTGGGGAGGCCCATGTCCCACAGTGGACTTTTTTCGGCTGAAGTGATGATGATGATGATGATGATGACTTGATTTCAAATCGTACAACCATTAAACTAAAGTTCAAATTACCGACAACAACAGCAACGATTAACGTCAATACAAAACAAAGTTGAGCTTGAGAAACTCGCCAGTAAACAAGACTACTTCCCATAGATCCGCACTCGGTAATCAGCTAACTACAGGTTAGTGAGCAGTGCTGTACTAACCCGATTCCCTGTAATCCGGTGGAAATAAGACTAGCACACAATTATCTTGGCCACATTTTTTCCCGTTCCACCCATTCCCACGACCTGGTAAATTGACGCAAATGTCTGATTTTAAGTCTGTGTAAGGGGCATTGCACATTGGCAAATATGCAAGTTCTAGCAATACTTCTTGCATTTTAATTTCTTGTGTTTGGTCTAGGTGTACATTGCAAGACTTAAGATAGGTACTATAGGTATATATGTATTAAATTATTTAAAAAAAAAAAACATAATTTACTGTAATAGATTTTATAACTATGCAAAATTACTTACATTGTTGCCGATGTCAATACAAATCTTACGATTTTTTTTTTTTAATATAGCGCCTAAAAATGTCTTCCCATCACTGTCGGCTAATACACATTATTAGCCAAAACAACATAAACATCCAAAAGACTGGCGAAAATCTTATAAACAGATTACATAACTAGAAACTAAAACGTTTGCCAATTTCTAAAAATTTTAATTTAATACAAATCAAAATGTTATCAAAATTTCTCTTTGTATAAATTTAAAATATTTCTTTACATATAAATATCCCATACTACTCGTACAAAAGTCAAAGTCCAAAGTCAAAAACGTTTATTTCAAATAGACCAATTACAGGCACTTTTGAATTGTCAAAATGTCGGTCAGTCAAACAAACAAGTGAAGCTACGAATTACCTACTCCTGTACAATGGCTGCGTACAAAACAATCGCATACACACTTAATGTAGGTACCAATGTATGTACATAATCCCTAATTTCTTTCTCTAGTCAAAGCAAAGGCTGTAATGATAACAGAATGCACATCTAAGACACGCAAGACACTAGCAAACTTGCATGTCCAAATATGCGTGTTGCAAGTTAGCGCGTCGCCCGCACGCAGTCTTGCACGCGTGTGTATACGCACCCTAGTAATATGAACTGTACAAACCACGATTAGTGGGCAACTAGGAAGCCATTACGCTAAAATGATGGTTACGTTATGATGATGTTAAGGAAAGTAGATAGATCTGATTTATTAGAGTAGAGTGACAGGTTGAATTGAGGAAATGAGGCCTGTAAATTGTATCTAGTTTGGTCCAGCCAGATTATGAGCCATTTATTCAGACCTCTTCTTTTCTTTTCTTTATTTGTTTTAGAGGCTTTTGTCGTAATTCGCCTATGAAAGGCCCATTAGAGCCTACTTTTAGGGCTCCCTCCCACACAAAACTACGTTGCGATACAGTATGACGGTGAATCGCAGGTATCGTGCATCGAATCATCGCAGACATCGTCCTGCCTTGCATCGTGAGAAATCTACGATGCAAATTGCTGAGATACGATTTCTTGCGGCAAGACATCGGTGCATATGTCCACAATTCGCGAATTCGCAAGTTCTTGCAATGCGTCGTACGAGCACGCAGTTTAGGGCCCTTTTATCTACTACGATGTTTTTATTTGCATTAGCTCTTATGGATTGAATGGAAACAAAAATTATAAAGTGCATTAGCTACTACTAAATATGTCTTTTTGGGTTCTCCTGCTCTGGGGTGGAGTGAGAGAGCATGTCAGAATTTTTCTGACTAAAACTCACCTATATTCTAGAGCCAGAGTAAATCTTTCAAACGTTTGTTAAAATTTTAATTTGTTTAATTCGTTGAACAATGCAATAATGATAATGATATGCCTGTGCAAGAAATATGATCAAAAACCCATTTAGCAAGGTTGTTACTATCGCTTCACACAAGAAGAAATTATTAAATAAAATTAACGAACACATTGCAAAATTATTATACGCGTTGAGAAAACTCCCGCGCATTTGCTGCAGTAACATTTAACGTAAAAGTAACTGAAATACTAAGTTTCGTCACTCTCGATGCACTAGTGACGGTACACCTCGTATAAATGGCGGACGCCTTTCATTTTCAAGAGTTTACACAAATACATGTTATGCAATGCTCACGCGCAATGTATGCGATGGTCTTCAGCTTCTGTTGATGAACGAGGTCGCGAAATGGTGTATAATGTGAGACAATCCGGTTGACTGCGTTGGCATCCTCCAAGAGTTTCTGCTAATGCTAAACAATGATGTGTAGAAAAGGGCGTTATTAATAGCGTGACAGTTGACAGGACCGAATAGAATAAGAAAACGTCTTGCACTGATCCCGAGTAACATAAGACAAGGGTTAGTTAGATCGAGCGTTGGTCAATCGAGTTCTTGGACTCAAGATATCTGCTGGTTTACAGGAATATTTGAAAAACATTGTACCGTGGCCCTAGAACACAAGCGGCAACTGAAGAAAACACACAGCAGATTGGTAAAAATCTGACACTACATCGTGATCCACTTTAGAGAAGGATTTCCCACCTCAAAAATAAGGTGTCTGCTGGATGCGTAAAGTGCAAGTCCAGCCGCTGTGTCAAACCTTCACATAACCTTAGAGAATCAGTGAAAATCTTTTGACCATAAAGCCTTTTGCCAGTCGGCAAAGGCCTCCTCCAAGACCTTACGTATACCGATTACTATTATTTTCACCAAAGAAATTTGTAGATATTTATGAAAAGATCTTTAAACTTTAAAGCCTACAGAATTTGACCTACAATTTCTTCCATACTAAAGCATCTTGAACCGGAACAAAATCTACGCATTAACAATTGAGAATTCGACAATAATCCATTAACCTTTAACCTGAGGAACCGTGACGAACATTCGTTGCAAATCAACGAGGGCGTAACTAATCGGCTGATGAATCTAAATGACTTACTGCTGCGCGCGGGCAAGCCTTAGGATTTCGATGCAGTGTGCCAGGACAAAGAGAGACTTATGTTTATGACATTGACGTGAAATGTGGCAATACCTTTATTTTCAATACCAATGGCTTTATTTAAATTACATCATCATCATTATCATTCATTCATTTCAGCCGACAGACGTCCACTGTTGGACATAGGCCTCCCCTAAGTGTCGCCACAATGATCGATCCTGCGCGTCTCGCATCCATCGGTTTCCCGCAACCTTCACCAGGTCATCGGTCGACCTTGCAGGAGGCCTTCCGACGCTGCGTCTTCCAGTACGAGGTCGCCACTCCAGAACCTTTCGGCCCCAACGGCCATCTGTTCTGCGAGCAATGTGCCCTGCCCATTGCCACTTAATTTTGGCGATTCTTCGGGCTATGTCGGCAACCTTGGTTCTCCTGCGGATATCTTCATTTCTGATTCGATCCCGCAAGGAAACTCCGAGCATAGCCCTTTCCATTGCCCTCTGGGTGACTTTGAGGCTTCTGATGAGGCCCATTGTGAGCGACCACGTTTCGGCACCATATGTCATCACTGGCAACACGCACTGGTCATAGACTTTCGTCTTGAGACACTGTGGTATATTAGACGAGAAGATACCGCGCAGCCTCCCGAACGCCGCCCAGCCGAGTCGGATTCGACGGTTGACCTCTTTCTCGAAATTAGCTCTACCCAACTGGATTGTCTGTCCGAGGTAGACGTAATCGTCCACTACTTCGAGTATAGAGTCTCCGATCTTGATAGGAGTGGGTGCTACATGGTTGTTTATCATGACTTTAGTTTTTCATTTCATCATTATCATTTCAGCTGAAAGACGTCCACTGGTGGACATAAGCCTCCCCCAAGTGCCGCCACAATGAACGGTCCTGTGCGTCTCGCATCAATTACATAGTCCGTGTGTCACTGCGGAGTGTCAACTGAAAATCAGCGCTGAGTGTCTAACGCCCAGCAAATGACTTTCGGTGCGGGCACACTCTGCGCACTTAGTACTTTTGATTTTTTTTACTTTGTGCTGTGTCTGTCCCGAATAAAAGTATTTCTATTCTATTCTTTCTGTTCTATATTGTTCATTCGTCCCAGAGCTCAGGATGCCCCAGTACAGGACAGTTTAGGCTCTACGCTGAATAAAAACATGTCAGTAGTGTTTCTAGACTTGTCTCGAGGTCACGGATACTGACATTTGTCAATGACAGTTGTATGCGACCCTTTGATTAAGACACGCGTGTTGTATGTGAAAATGTTGTATAGGGTGTATAGTAACATCCCTCTTTCTAACTTGCACGACTGACATTCTAAAAGGCCAGACGCACACATTCGGTTTCCGGATTAGGTTTCCCAATCAGGAATTCAGATTCGGAAACCTAAATGCTCTTATCACACGTTCTTACTTTTTCCGAACGGAAAAAAACCTGACATCCGTTTCGAAATTTTCTCCGTGCGTCTCTCACGGAATCCCGAATCTGAATTCCTGATCGGAAAACCTAATCCGGAAACCGAATGTGTGCGTCCGGCCTTAGGCCCCAGCTACCTTAAATTTAACTTCATAGCAAAGTTGAGTGATGGTTTAACAGTCAAACGATGACCCCTAAGTGCAAAGTAAGTACATTCTAAATTGCCCCGTCATTTTACTGAGCAGTCTAATATGGGCCAGTTATGATTACGTGTCCAACCTAATGACTGTCTATTACTCGTATGAAGTAGATCTGCGCCGGCGCAATCCATGTAATGATGTTACGCGATTCAGGTGATTTGAAAAAAGAACAGTTGAGTTCTAATGTACACATTGCACACCAAAGCACGCTAGAGTGGTGATTTATTTGATTTTGTCTTTTTAACCGAATTCGAAAAGGAGGTTCTCAATTTTGTAGTTTTTTTTTTATGTTGACATGATAGGATCGATTTCGAATTTAGTTTTTTTTGTTTGAAAGGACCCACTTCTCAGGTGATTCCAAGGTCAAGATCTGATGATGGTGATCTGGAGAAATTGAGGGAACTCTTCTTATAGACACACTCATAGTAGTTGTTTTATAGATATCTTACTAAAGAACTATTTAGGTTTAGCTAAGGGGTGAAACAATTAAAAAGTAAAAAATGTAACCGACTTCAATCCAAACATACACTAGTAATATATATGTCAATGCAAACAATACTCTAAAAGTGCAAAATAACCTCACATTTCAGAAAACGGTGTTACGCGTAAATAATGAAGAAATAAAATTACTTATCTGTGGGTGTTAACACGTTATATTCACCATCGCTATGGGATAATTACCGGAAACCAGAAAAAAATATTATTGGTTTTTGACCATTCAATCCGCGTTCAAAGTAGGTAATAGTTAGGTAATCATTTAAAAACACGAACGACGATAGAATACGACATCAAAATATAAAAATCTTTGCTTGCGGTCTTCCCAATTGCCTAGATTCAATAGGCTCTTAATAAACGAGTGCGCCTTACCATTAACGATTGCATCACTGCTTACCATCAGGTGGGATCGCAGTCAAGAACTAGTTTATATGAATATAAAAAAAATCTTTGCTTAATTATGACGATCTTTCCATAACAATGCATTAACGCAAAACGATAATGTTACTAACCCTTCAGATACCGTCAATTAGAGACACAATAGTAAGACAATAGATGCGCGGCCACCGGTGGTCGCTTGGGGATTCATGAATTAATAGCAATAATAAAAACATCATTTTAAGTTCTTAATTATGAACACTAAGGCACGGCAAAAACGTGTGTCTTGTGTCAGATACAAGCTACCGATGAATATTCGATCTCTATATAACCAGTATGAAATCATCCATTCCCTGCGCATACATAAACATTTTCTGTGTCAAGTCGTTTCCCAAAAAATTTTTGGTGTCGGTAACTGGAAAAAAGTGTCTCCGTTTGCGCTGCGTCTTAATCTTTGTAACAGCCGTAAAGATGTTTAACCGGATTATATTCAGCTAATCTCACAAATAAATGAAGATGCAAAACTAACCAAATGTAGGTCGAGTGTTCTATGCAACCTCCTTCGACTTTCATTATTAGTCATAGACACTAACTGGTCTAACCAGCGATAACTAGAGATTGACATGCATTGGGTAATCGAGCCTGATTGGTCCGACAGATGCACTCTTATATCATAAATTGAAGATTTTTTTTTTATATAAACTAGTGCTTGACTGCGATCCCACCTGATGGTAAGCAGTGATGCAATCGTTGAAAATAGAGAACGGAGAATGTCAATTTTTGTTTTTAATTTTTATTTTGCACTGGTAACACATATCATAACATACCTATTATGTGTGTAACATAATAAGGTTTCTAATTAAATTATGTTTTTCACAGAACTCAACATATTATGATGTCGCTAAAACAACGTTAGCTACTTGCTTTGATCATAATAAAAATAATATAAACGTAATAAACTCATCCAATAATAAATTAAATTAATAATGAAATGATAATAATAATAATTGATAACACTATTTTTTATATTTTTAAATGTTTTTTTAGTTTTTATTTAAATATTTGAAAATATAATTTATATGTTTGTACAATGAATAAAGGAAATAATTGATGATGTAGGTAATAATCTATTTTAAAACTAACTATATGATAATGCACGCAATTATGTATAATGAAATACTATTATAAATTTACATAATACCTATCTATATTGCAGTGCCCTAGCAGGGTCATGAATCCTGCTAGGGTTCGAAACTGGTTATTGTAAATTAATACTATAAATAAATACACGTTCTAAATTAACATGCATTTTTTTTCAAAATCAGTTCATCGAGACATTCGATGTTCAATACATAGAGAAAAAATGAATGTGTACCAGAATACCCATTAATTCATATTGATGTTATCTACCTAGAGATTAGCAAATATATCATTGGGCAATCAAACTGTACAGCTGTGGTAGCAAATCTATCTTGGACTGTCAGATTAACGATGCAGCCGTTCTGAAACCTTGAAGTTAACTCGCTTTAGTTAATCTTCTTATGGCTAGATACTAGTACACCTGCTGGTAATCTTTTACATAGTTGAGTTGCCTATTAACCTTTCAGATACCGTCAATTAGAGACACAATAGTAAGACAATAGATGCGCGGCCACCGGTGGTCGCTTGGGGATTCATGAATTAAGGTATACTTAACAGATACTTACTTTAGTACCTACTATATCCTTATTAGGACGCAGTTTCAAGGATATGTCAGCAAAACTGAAGGAGGCTCAATAGGGTCGATGCCTGATAGAGCTGCAGGATTGGTCGAAAGATTTACTTTGACTCTAGAAATCAAAAGACAAGTAGGTAAAGGGGCACAGGTGGGTTTTCGTTAGTAAGTCTGACACGCCCTCTCGCTTCACCCTAGAGCGGAAGAAGACATTTGATGATTTCTTATCTCAAAAAATTGAGGTTAGGCATGAGAGTAGATACGGCGCGCACTGTTCCCGCGCGCCTCAAGAAGTTGTCAGCAGCAGGAGGGGCCAAGCTGGGTCGAAGCCTACTGGGGACAGGGTTGTCCGAAAGGGAGCTCGTGCCCCGGTATGAAGGCTAGAAGGAACGGGATGGGGTTTTTAGTCAGTAAGAGTCTGACACTATCTCCCGCTCCACCCAAGAGTGGGTTTTGTCATAAGATGATTTTCCCCATCGACAAAAAAAAAGGCATGAGAGTAGATGTTATTTATTTTCATCCTGCAAATACTCATTGACGTTAGCGTCCTTGATGTAGGATATCTATAATAATAATTTAAAGGACTAAAGAAAGTAGGCCAAGCGAATATTGACATGTCATCAAACTTTAACGTTTATAACCATCTGGCAATTTTTACTTGGCTATATCATGAAGTGATTAATTTCCAAGATGTGGTCACAAACTCACGACAGATGCATCTTTACAGAGTAAATGAATATTGGAAACACGAGCCTAAGAAAGTACCAGCGTTTCTCTGATCCTTTGTATATAATTGCCTGTTAACCTTTACGACTGACTGAGACTGCGTTGTCGCAATAACTCTGACCACTCTCTTAGCTTTGCGTCACTTTGTGTATTATTTTAATGTTTTCCCATACAGTTCTGTTATTTAGCGGCTTGGGAAGTTTCTAGCATTGCAAAACTACGTTTAGACTTGATGGAGTGAGAACGTGACAAAAAATTAATAATAATAACCCCCATTCGTATCTCTACGTTGACGTCGTGGTGGGGCTTGGGTGCTCCAATAAACTCTAGTTCTGTGTCAGTAGCGTATGTTTTGCCGTAACATGCCTAGGGTGAGGACCCAGACTAAGAGAGATACAATCCGTAGGGCAGTTTTGTGGCGAACTGTTGGGCATTAGCGACCTCACGGACCAGATCTCCCGGGAAAATTCTTATTCTTCATATCCGGCTTGCCTTTATTGGCCGGCCGTAGTGAACTCTGACGAGGAACAGAGCTCCTACCTCTCTTTTGCCTTTTTTGAGTGGAGATTCGCAAGAGCAAACGTGCTCGGGAGAAGAAGTATAATCCAGTAAGGTAGGAATTTCTGGTAGTGATCTTGACCGTACTTCTGACACGCCCTCTCGCTCCACCCTAGATTGAAAGAAATGAGAGCGATGATTTCCCACCTCAAAAAAAGGGTTGCGCAAATTTAGAATAGGATTTTAAATTTACATAATTTGATGCAAATTACACTACAGGCGACATTGACAGTCGTTTGACGCAATTTTGCAAGTATTTTCTCTACCCACACGCTATAAACATTAACACCCATTATACCAATTTTGGGATGACGGCCACAGGTTCGGCCAAAACTGTAGCTTTTACTTTTTTTTATTTGGCAACACCGCAATAATGTTGGTATTGCGAGATACAAAAACGCATTTTGCAACGCGCATTAGGTATGATTTTTTCGTGAATACCTGAAGCTGTTAAGTGAGTGATTCAGTCACTGATTCATTCTTTTCATTGCAACAAAATACTGAAATATTTTTACTTCAATACTTATTGCATAACGTACAGTCTGTGAATCTAATTATATGCACATTTATTATCTTCTTTATTGTACGCCTCATAGAATCACAGGACAGTAATAAATAAAAATAAGTGTGCAATGGGCGGTCTTATCGTTCGTGGTACCTAATCTCTATAACCTTTGGATGAACTGAACGAAAGGAGATAGCTTTGGGGTTGTCAATGTATCACCATCATTTATATAATAATATACAAAATACGTAATACACAAAATACCAAATAATAAACTGATGAATGTTAAATAATTTATTTTTATTACTTACTAGGTATTTTTAACCGACTTCTAAAAAAGGAGGTGGTTCTCAATTCGGATGTTTGTATGTTTTTTTTTATGTTTGTTCGCGCATAACTTCGCCGCTTGCCAATCGATTTTAAAAATTATTTTTGTTATTAAATGATAAATCATCGTTATTTTGCAAATGGGTTTTATAAAAACACTTTTACACGTCAATTTTGGCCGGTGTTTCCTAGCTGACTACACTGAGAAGAAACACCGAAATAAACTCAGCTAAAAAGAAAAAGTAGTATAAATAAAAATACTTCCTATCAATCTAAATTGATGCCAGCTGATACCATAACTTTATTATGAAGCTAGCTAGATTGACAGTAACTTTATAAAACAACAACCATAGGCCTAATTGTTCACTACATAGGTCAAAATCTCTCACCCGAAATTCTTTAACCATCTTACAACATCTATGATAAAAAAATGATATGATAATGACTATCAAAAATTCGAAGTCCCGTCTGTCTGACCTGAGGGAGTGTCGGAATCAAAAGTGGATGCATGCCTTCCGTGGTATACTTTTAATCTTATTGGAATGCCGGTTAACCGGTCAATTGTACGGCCTACCAAATTCCCTTGAGGCTAGCGGCCCAAGACAAAAAGAGGGGCGAATTTTGGAACTATTTAACTTACTAGAATAAACTTTATTGTACACCAGAAAAGTAACACAATTTGGACAATAACTTAAATCTATCGGTACAATGGCAGTCTTATCGCTGACAGCGATATCTACAGACAAACTTAGGATGGATTGTAAGAACTTAAAATAATACAGTGGTAGGCTTGCGGTGTACTAATAACAAATTAATCAATCTCATAATGATTGGATCAATTGGACAGTCACAGTGCAGGTACCAAAATGATACCCCCCTGATAATAAGGTCAAATGTGCAGTTGCATTCGGGTGAATAGTGGTATATACGGTAGCGTCTAATTTCTTTTGGTACAATTTTTAAAAGAGGTCCTACGGTTCATGGCTGATTTAATTTGTAGAATAGAATCTAAATAAAGTATTAAATAAACTAGTTGTGGACCACTGAACTGCAACTACAAATATTTTTTTAAGACTTAGAGTGCTACTGCACTTTTTACCTTTGACTTTACATAATTCAAATGGTTATATCTACTTCCTGGACCACAGTTTGAAAAATTACTTAATCTTTATTACTCACAACTTTTTTAAATTGATAGGTATAATCCAGTGCTTGACAGCGATCCCACCTGATAGTAGGCAGTGATACGATCGACGATGGTGAGTCTAGAGATGTGCCACCAATATTCATACATACCCGGCAATATTCCCACCAATATTTGCACTTCACGGCAATATTACCGGGAACGGTACATCTCTAGGTGAGACGCACTAGTTTATTAAGAGCCTATTCACTCCAGCCTACCTTTTTTTTTGCGATGGGGAAAATCATCGTATGACAAAACCCGCTCTTGGTGGAGCAGGCAGTGTCAGACTCTTACTGACTAAAAACCCCACCCCGTTCCTTCTAGCCTTCATACCGGGGCACGAGCTCCCTTTCGGACAACCCTGTCCCCAGTAGGCTTCGACCCAGCTGGGCCCCTCCTGCTGCTGACAACTCCTTGAGGCGCGCGGGAACAGTGCGCGCCGTCGACGTCTTGGACTCGGTCCATTACACTCCAGCCTACCTGCTTACCTCACATAACCACTCTACAGACATCAATTAAGTCATCATTTATTCAACCAGATTTCTATACAAACAGAGTGCGTTGACACATCAAATCGCTTCCGCGCATGCCGCACAGTCTGCGCTGGCGCAGGCGGTCCCAAAGTGGGCGCACTCGAGCCTTTTCACATCAAAACACTTTCTCTGTCGTTACGTCGTGTGTGTGTGTTTGTTAGGTCGCATCTTCCTCGTAATAATGACGCGTGTATTATATTGCATTTATGTTTGTTTGCTGTACGAATACGAGGTGATGTGTCTGAGATAATTTCTAGTCATCATCATCATCTTCATTTCTGCCGATAGACGTCCACTGTTGGACATATGCCTCCCCCAAGTGTCGCCATAATGATCGGTCCTATGCGTTGTGCGATTTTCGAGTATCTAGTAACATTTTTCCTGAGTGGGAATCAAACCTACGGCCTCCGGCATAACAATCGGGATCATTGAGGACTAGATCAAACAGGCCAGTCAAATCAGTCAGATTATTTGCTTGTTTTTTTTTGGTGGGAAGTCATCAAATAAGCCCATATCCGCTTTAGGTGAGGAATGTCAGACTTTTACTGAATAAAAACCACCCGTGTTCCTTCAGTTGCCTTTTGCATACTAGCGCCATGGTGACTCTTTCAAACGATACCGCAGCATGCTAGCCCAACTGTTTTCAAAGCACCTATCTCAATAAAATGATCGAAAACTTACTTTCATCATTAAGAAAATTAGGCAGTGATCAATATTTTTTAATACACTAAGTAAATAATGATTGAGAATATAAATTACTCAACATAATGACAATTTCCAATGAAAATTAGACTTTCATTCGATTACTAGCGGGCCCACCAACAGACAGTCCTGTTCACAAGCTACCATTTCGTCACAAGAAAAATTGAGAACCCGATTGTAGCGCCACCTACCGGGTTCAATTGTATTTTCAAACCATCTAAGGACCCATCTAAATATACCTACAAAGTATCATCCAAATCGGTCACGCCGTTTAGGAGTTAGGTGACAAACATACGTACGGAAGAGGGACTCCTATCATGACAATGCATATAAACTAATGGTAACAACACCATTCTATTATGTAAACAAGACCTAAGTACGTAAACAATTTAAAAATGATGATTTTCCACTTAACGATCCACCATGAAATCGATTCTATTCACTGAATAAACATTCATAGAGTCTGGTAGGTACAACACTGTTTATGGGAGGCGACCATGTCTGTCTATAGTAACAACAATGGGTTTTGTTTGTTATTGTTAGAGAAGTTCGTTCGACGGTACATACCGGTACAATAACAAAACTTTCTTTGAAAAATAAGTATGTGTATGGGAATATGAGGTTTTAACCAAGAAATAAAGGACTAAGAACTATCAATTTAATCTTACTGTTATAAATGAATGA
This sequence comes from Mythimna lalbum, assembly GCA_949319445.1. Taxonomy (NCBI): domain Eukaryota; kingdom Metazoa; phylum Arthropoda; class Insecta; order Lepidoptera; family Noctuidae; genus Mythimna; species Mythimna lalbum. The sequence goes on from OX439360.1 coordinate 18,809,152, forward strand.
TTAAGTTCAGTTTTAATGATAGATTTTATCTTTGTTAATTCTGTTCATAAAGCCATTGTCATAATAAAAACTTACCAGACGTAAAAAATCTAATCGATAAAATATTCGTTTTGCCAAATCGATTAACATATTTATTTGTCTTGTTTCAGGTCACAGCCTTAGCTGTGCTCAGCATAGCATCGGCAAAGAATTCGACGGCAAAAACGAAACCGAAACGACAATTAGACAGCATAAGAACGCATGAAAACTTGCAATACTCACTAGTACTGCCACATTCGAGAGTACAACATTATAGAGCACTTGGTAACAACCGACGCATTTCTCATGGACCAACGAAAGGAAAACTGCCGCCATACGCGGTCCAGATGGAACCAGTTGTACAGTATTCGCAAAAGGATCCCCTGTATGACCCCAATCAGGATAACTTAGAAGAAACGGTTGTAAACAAAAACGAGATCTACGCCCAGTCCAAAATCTTGAATTTACAAGATCAGTCCAGCGCTGAAAGCTATGGTCCTCCCTATGGCACTTTACCTACCGCTCCTCTATATAGTCAACATCCTCATTACTATGAAGAACCTGAACCCATTATTGAAATCATTATCAAGGAATCTAACGAGACGCTGCCGGCACCTCCTCCACCACCAGTTCAAAAGAAAAAGAAGGAACCAGTGCATGTTTTCTACGTAAAATACAGTAAAGACCCTCATTCAAAGGATAAGGTAATTTACGAGAAACCTATTCCCGCTATCACTCCTCCAACCAACGATGAAGATGAACATCATGAACATGAAGATGAATACGTGACGGTCACTCCTGAACCTTATTTACCTCCTAAAACTACAACTTTACGAGCCATTATCAAACCAGAATCTGAGGTATATCATAGTGACAGCAGTGTTAAAGTTACTTTTGGCAACGAAGGTCGCCATTACAGTGACAGGCGGGAAAGTCACAGCCACTCTGAACACCATGAAGAGACTGCACCAAAACCGGCTATCGCATTTCCCAATTCACCTCCACAACCCACTTCACAGAGCCATCACAACGTCCAAATTCAACAAAGTCATCCACAACTGGAGCGATCGGCATCACCGAAGCCACAATTCATTGAATCCAGTACCCGACCATCCTTCTTACAACACCAACATCAGCATCAGCAACAATCTCAATTTTACAGGCCTGGGCCTCCTCAAGCTCAAAGCAGAATCCAGTTCCAGCCTCAACCAGTGCCCAACGAACAACAGCTGCCAAGACAAGGGCCTTCAGTGTCACCGTTCAGACCTCAACCACAGCCCCAAACCCCCAGAGTTCCATTCGGACCTACTCCTACCTTCAACGCAGCTTTCTCCAACGGCCCTATCGGTGTATCACATTTCGGTAGCCCAACTGCAGCAAGTCCAGTTACTGCTTTCCCTACAGCCTCATTCCCAAGAGCAAACAATGGACCTAGTTTCCATTCACGTATAAATAGTCCACCGTCTTTTGCCCCAAGACCTCAGTTCAATGGACCTCCTAGAACTAGCTTCCACTCCGGGCCACAGAGACCTTTCCCATCCAAGCCTAACGCTTATTTCGACGATCCCAAATACCTACAAGAGAATTATCATACTATCACCACCGATCAAGTTGATCCCCCAAAACAGCAACAGTTGCCGAGCAGGCCCCTGCAGCCTTTCGGTCACCCAGGTCCCAGCCCAAGCCCGGCACAATTCCAAGAGCATCGACGCCCTCCTATTGTTCCTCTTAATCAACAACTTCCTCAGCAGAGACCTGCTCAGCAATTCGATTCAATACACAATAAACCTTCCATCGCTATAAATCCCAGTGCTTCGCCATTCTTTAACCTGAAACCTTCTCCACCACTCATTGAAGATAACCGTCCACCTTTCCACCAACATTCATTACAGCCTCAGCCTCAACAACAATTTAGTTTCCATCAAGGACCACAGGGGCTTCCTAGACCATCTCCTCAGATACCTTTCCAACAACACTCATTCCCGTCACCATCTCCCTCACCTCAGAACCAATTTGTTCCATCACCTTCCGCTGCTCCTTTGTATAACTTCCATCCCCAACCCTCGCCAACACCTGATGTTTTCCACCAAGGTTCAGAAAGACCTTTTAACCACCAATCAAACATTGAACATCAACAAAACATTGGCGGTCTAGTACCTGGAGGAGGTGAACTGGTACCAGCTATATCTAAATATGAACAACACATTACTGTTAATGGACCTACATCTCAACCCTTCAATGGCCTTGGAGAATCGAGCCCTAGTCAACCTTCACCAACACCTAGTCAACAACAACAACAACAATACCATCAACTGCAACATCAGCGTCATCAACATGAACAGAAACAGCGACAGGAACAACAACAGCGCCAACAACAACAAGAGCAACAACAGCGTCAACAACAAGAACAACAACAGCGTCATCAACAAGAACAACAACAGCGTCATCAACAACAAGAACAGCAACAGCGTCAACAACAAGAACAGCAGCAGCGTCACCAACTAGAGCAACAGCATCGTCAAAATCAGCAGCAGCAATACCAACAGCAGCAACAACAGTTGGATGCGGAACAGGAACAAGTTAGGTTACAGTTGGCGCATAACGTACAAAAACAACAAGAGGAAATCCAACGTCTGCAAGCGCAACTATTGCATTCACAACATCAACAGCAGCAACAGCAAGAACAATACCAGAGCTCTTACCAGCAGCAAGTTCAGGCGACGTCACCAAGATCTCAATACATTCAAGAAAGATCACGACCACATCCCACATTCGCCACAAGCACAGTGTCTCCTCCTTATTATCAATCAACATCTAGAACAGTAGAAATCAAACCGACAACATCAAAATATGTGTCCTCTACACAGAACTCAGTAACTTCAGCTCCAGAAACCAAAAAGGAAGCGAAGAAAAACAAACCTAACATTGAACTTCCTGACGAAGTACCAGATGACCTTCGTCAACAACTATTATCTTCAGGCATCTTGGATAACGCTGACATCAGTGTGTTGGACTACGATAAAGTAGGAGACACGCCTTTGGATTCTCTTCCTCCAGACCAGCTGGCTAACTTCTTTAGTGCTGGTGGTGGCCAACAGATTGCTTCTAGTGAAAATAGACCCGTCTATGTCAAGCCTAACGGAGATTCTATTCAATCTAGAATTGATGAAGATATTGAAGATGACCAAGAATTCGCTGCTTCAGAAAACATTTCCAGTTACGTTGCTCCCCCACCAAATGGCCAAGCTGTTGAAATGAAAGTTGTTCACTTTAATCCTGACACTGCTGAAGGACAGCAACTAGCTGAGCGATACATAAAAGAAAATGCCACGCAAGTTGATCCCGTAGCATTAAACGACAAGAGGTATAACCGATATTTGCCATTGAAAGTAAGCGGAAATCAGTTCCCGCTGCCGGATGTCTTAAAAGGCAGAAAAGTAACTTCAGTCGTTGTTCTGGCTCCTGTTGAAACTGAAGCCTTAGGCCATACAAGAACAGAAAGAGCAGCTGAAGAAAACCTGAAAGGAATTAAGTTCGTCGCTGGCGAGAGCTTGCAAGAATTACTAAAACGACCAACAAAAGATAACTTCAAGAAGTGGTTGGAGGTTGAGAAAAAGACCGCCACCGATTTACAATCTGTTGTCTTGCTTGTGACTGGGTAAGAAGTTATAGATTTTATTTTCAACTTTAAACCAAATTATGCTATCTCTTAATGTAGTTTTAACGATATTTTTTTATTACAGGGATGCTGAAGCAGCCGATGAAAAGGAAATCTTCATGTATGACATCGCTTCAGGAAGTGTGAACAAACTCGACGGTGATCTATCAAACGCATTCGTTGAAGCTGCAGAGAATAACTCGCTTAGTAAAGACATCGGTTCACTGGCTATCGAAGGAGAGGGTATTCCAGAAAACTTTGACAAAAATAAAAGCGATGACGTTGTTGCTGAAGGTTCTGAAAATGTGCCATTATATGTAGACTTATCAGGCTTAAATTTAGACCAGGGAAACACAAACCAAGTGTCAATATCATCAAGTTACAGTAAAACGAAACACGGCAGATCGTTTAGGAGACATTAATATGCAAATGCCAAATGGTGTCTGATCCTTGTAAATAGTCTAGTATTAGTATTACTAAATTAAATTCAACGCGATTGTTGCGTGTAGTCGTAATTGTTTTTTTACAAAAGTGATAATGGTTGTACAATATAAAATAACTGCCTATTAAACTTGCTTTCATTTTATTCCCATTTACGTCATAAATTAAATTACAGTATTAAAAAAAAATCTATATAAGTTTTCAAAAATTACAGCTTAGCAGAAATTTTAGGTTACACATGGAACATACATAACGTTTAGGACATACAAACCTAATTATTTTTGAAAATCTAATAAGATTCTTTAATAAAATTATTTTGGCTCAAGTATCTATAAAATCCATAAAACTTTTTAAAAAATCTTACCACATATATTTGGTAAAGTTAAAACTTTCAATTGAGAATAATAATAATAATATCATCCAACAATTTATTTTCCTTTACTGAATCAAAAGACTTAAAGTCATTCGATTTAGTAAAGGAAAATAAAACTATCGAATGAAATCGATTCCCACTCGATTTAATTTTTCACAGCTAGCAACACAGATTCGAACTGTCAAACATATGGATTATTTATGGTGGAAGGTTCATACCGCAGTGTAAAATTCACAGTCTTTATTTATTTTCATGTATTTTGCTATAATTTTTGACTTGTAATCATGATGGAGGGTTCTCTAAGTAAATGGACAAATGTGATGAAGGGGTGGCAGTACCGGTGGTTCGTGTTGGACGAGAATGCTGGCCTGCTTTCTTATTACACGGTAAGTGACGTTTCATACTAACCGTATTAACAAATTGAAAGACGTTAAAATTGTGATTTCTACTCGGTTTTCCGTAACATATGTTCAATTACCTTGAAAATATTGTGTAAATGTATAAGTCGACTACAATATTCTCAAAATTTTAATTCATGAATATTAACCTTTTTATGAGAAAATGCAGAACAAACACTTAAAATGTATAATAACGCACATAAAGATACACTGCTCAATACCGTGACCTAGTATACAAACTTAAAATAGATAGAATAGCGATTTCACAATAAAAATAATTCTAGTGTTAGAAACTCTTTACTGCCAATGTCAAGGTTAAGAGTTTGTTGTTTATGTGTACCATAGATGCCAAGGTGAGGCAAAGGCCGTGGGTATACAGCCAATTCAAAGACTTTTTGGGGGTGATCATAGAAACTAGTACAATAGTTTATTATAAAGCTAGCTAAAATAAATAGAAATATCTAGGTTTAGCCAGATATTCAGCAGGCTCTACTATTATCTGATGATTTTTGCCAAAAATATCAAACTTTAAAGACTTCAGTCATGAATTGTTTTGTGCAAGACATTTTTTTTTTTAACTGCAATTACGCAGACAATTATTAGAATTAATTGACTATAGGTACACCATATGTATGTCTAGTCATTATTTTAAAATTCCTCTTCAAATTCTTCCTCTTTTTAGAATTAAGAATAAACAGATAGCTATGTTTATGCTATGTTTATGCTTAATTCTAACAAGAATTAAAAAAAAAAACAATGACATTGAATACCTACTTAACCATTGTTTTGTTATAGTCTCGTGGTTCTAGAAATATAAAAACATCTTTGAATTCTTTTAAAACCCTTTGTCTTCTTTTACTTTAGTTTTAGTTTTCCACATTATTAGTCTTGAATAAGTTTTCCACACTGTTTTTAATTGTAAAACATACTTGATATGCAGTCTTTTATTGTTCAAGCCTTTTATCTGTATGAGATTATCACTAAAGTGCTTATCATTATTGGATTATTGATGCTATGTATGATGCCTAATCTATCAAACAATCATTTTGAATACACTAGACATAAATATTTCTTTTATATTGTAACCAAATTTTTGGGCCGGGAAATAAACAATTGGTTATATTAATCCTAGCTTCTACAAGTGGCTTCACTTGCATGAAAGTAGAAAATATATGCAAGAATAGAAACACTTTTATTCAAGATTCAGCACATTGACCACAAAAACAAAGTAAAAAAAAAGTAACAAAAGTACAAAATCAGCCAACAGTGCCTGAACTGAATGGGTAACCACCTCAGCAAACATACCAGCCAGCTAGCAGCAGCTAATTTTTTAATCCTGTGTCACTCAGTAATAAATCAGCATTCTACTGGTGAAAGAATTTTAAAATTGGTTTAGATAAGCCTGCTCCTTCGTCGGCCACATCATCACTTACCATCAGGTGAGATAGTGGTCAAACACGAGCCAATCAATAATAATAAAAAAAAATGAATAAAAACAAATCTTTCTTTGAAATTAAATAATATTTTATTAACCTTATGAAGTTCCCACTGCTGGGATTCATGCCTCCTCTTTATAAGAGAAACTGTGTCACAATTCACCATGCGGACCCAGAGCGAATTGTTGAATGACACATGTGTTCAAACCTTTGATGTTAGGATATGCTGGTTTCCTCACAATGCTTTCCTTTACCATTTTTAGAGGAGTAGTGTTCAAATTATTAATTCATGAATCCCCAAGCGACCACCGGTGGCCGCGCATCTATTGTCTTACTATTGTGTCTCTAATTGAAGGTATCTGAAGGGTTAAACAAAGTAAAATGCTTGGCTGGGTTCGAGCCCGTAACCTAGAACTCATAAGTCAGTGCCATTACCACATGCATAAAATGGTTAGGTTTTTTTTTTTTTACGGTAGGCAAAAGTCATCTAATGACAACCCCCACTCTTGGGTGGAGCAGGAGATAGTGTCAGACTCTTACTGACCAAAAACTCACCCCATTCCTTCTAGCCTCTTCATACCGGGGCTTGAGTTTCCTTTCGGATAACCCTGACCCCAGTAGAAAACGGTTAGGCATGGATTGCACTGTCTGTTATAAAGAAAAAGCCATATTCTCAGGCCTGTTGGTCTAGTGGTTAGTGGCCCTGACTGCTATGCCAGAGGTCGTGGGTTCGATTCCCACCCAGGACAAATGTTTATGTGATGAGCATGATCATTTGTTCTGTGTCTGGGTGTTATTTATCTGTAATATGTATGTATTTAGAAATATATAAGTATGTTTATCAGTTGTCTAGTACCCATAACACAAGCTCTGCTTAGCTTGGGACTAGATCGCGTTGTGTGATAGTTGTGGAATATTATATTATATTATATTATATTATATTACTTGAGACGGATTAAATACTCCAATAAAAATATAGAATATCAAACATGAGTAAAATAAAATTCTAATCTACACTTTTACATACTTATCATAACAAACAATCTATATTATAAAAATGAATCGTTAAATGTGTTGCTAAGCGCAAATCTCGAGAACAGCTGAACCGATTTAGCTAATTCTTTTTTTGTTGTATTTGTTACTGTGAAGGGAAGGTTGTTATGGAAAAAAAATTAGGGTTGTGTAGGGTACAGTAGGGTAGAATAGGGTAAAGTAGGGTAGAATAGGGTAGAGTAAGGTATAAATGATAAATGATAAATAAGATAAGGGTAGAGTAAGGTATAGTAGGGTAAAATAAGGTATAATAGGGTAGAGCGGGAGCGAAGCCGCGGGGGTACAGCTAGTACTTAAACATTTTTATTGACGCCATTTTTTGAATGACTCAGCACTGTTCTATCTTTCAAATAGTTTTGTCTGAAGAAATTGTAAAACATGTAGTATACAAATATGACATTTGGGAAGTAGAGAATGGTGATGCCCAGGGGTGCGGGGCAGCTTGGGAGGAACACCTGTGCCGAGTAGATCAGCATGAACGTGAACTGGATCTGGAAGAGAAAAGTTATTGTCATTATTTAATCAGTACTGATAATTAATCTAACTACATTACACCGACGCACACGTGTAACACACGTAATTTGTACGTAGAACGACGTCGCGTGGTGTGGATCTAGTGTAGCTCTACAGGTCTTGTTTCCATATGAAATGTATGGAGACCGACGCGCTCAGATCGACGTGTGTAGTACAAGTGTGTGCAGTGTAGTTCTACCTGTACTGTTGTACTTTTGGTTGCTCTTTCCAAGACCGGTCAGATACTTTTTTATTCCCATAATCTCCAGCACAGGACCGTTCATTGTGGCGACACTGAAGGGAGAAGCTCTGTCCTACTGTGGACGTCTTTCGACTGAAATGATGATGATGAGGAATCTCCAGCACATGGTGCAGGGTCTTAAGGGGCGTCTAGCTCCGCTTGTGACAGTCAAATAACTACAAAATTGTGTTTTTTTTATTCGTGTGACCCCTTTTCTTTCTAAAAAATACTAGGTATTATTCACGAAATCACGACATTCAAAAAGTCACCATTTGCATCCGAATTTCAAAAAAAAAGTTTGCATTGTCAAAAAACCTGAAGATAAAAAGTTCGTAACAAGTCACTTTAAGCAGTCTGATGCAGGCTTTAGGCTGCAGCGTGTGCCAAAGAAATATACATACATAAACACACTCGAATAATATAACCTTCCTACTAGATTAGGTACTATGGACGTCGAGCAATGGGTAGCTCGCCGTCCGACCGTCCGGTAACCGTCCATAGCGAATCCAAGTCGTGGACGGCGCGTATTGTTCCACGCGCGCTTCGAGGAGATGTCATCGAACTGTAGGGGCCACAGCACGGTCGAAGCCTACTGGGGCCATGAGTTCGCTTCTCTAAACTCGACCCTGGTATGAACGGAAACGAAGGAACTAGAAGTGAGTTGTAAGTCAGTAAAAGTCTGACATGCCCTTCTCACGAGATGTTATTAGATGATTTCCCACCTAAAAACAAACATCTACCTAAATCATAATTTCAAGATTAGAATGTCAAACCTATATCTTAGAGTCAGCGATAGCGTGACGAGTGACAGGATAGAATGGACGAAAATTACGTGTTGCGCCGACCCCAAATAAAACAGGAAAAGGGCAGGAAGAATGTCAAACCTATCTCTAAATCAGCCTATCAGCATAATTCTCAACAGATCACTCGAAGTTCTGTCAATCAGATGTGCAAATGAGGCATGATAAACGTCAGCACATCCAGTGAAACGAGTTCTAAGGCGTTGGTAATAAAATGCAAATGAAGTAGACCACCCTGGCCCTTGTAGGAATGGTTAATTTATCTTAAGTTCTCCTAAATCGTTTGGGAGGGATTAAGGTTGACTACAATGCGCACACTTGTGCTATGTACGCCGATTCAATGCCGGCGTTAGGGGGGAGGGCACGATGGGGCGACGGCCCAGGGCGCCAAGGTCTGGAGTAGGAGTATCCTGCCTCCCCTGGTGCAAACCCTCAAAACTGTGCTCTACGCTCTGTGCATATGCATATTTTTTTTATTGATATTTTTATCATCATGATCATAGTGTCGAGGAGCGATTCTATCGATATCGTTAGAGTCGCTCCTCGACCACACTGCGCTTACTCTTATGATTGGTGCGATACTACTTTATCTATAATATGTATGTATTTACAAATATATTATAAGTACTCGTATGTTTACCAGTTGTCTAGTACCCATAACACAAGCTCTGCTTAGTTTGGGACTAGACGGCGTTGTATGATAGTTGTGGAATATTATATTATATTCCACCTGGGCGCCACAATATTTTCACCTGGGGTGTCAGTGGCCCTTACGCACTGCGCCGATCTGGGCGTGTCGGTCTCCATACGTTTTATATGGAAACTACACTTGTAGAGCTACACTTGATCCACGGCACGTGGCGTCGTTCTACGTACAAATCAGGCGTGTTCCACGTGTAGCATAGTCGGCTTTATAATGTTTCCACTGTTGGGACTCAGGCCTCCTCTCTAAGAGAGGGAACAGGACGTAATCCACCACGCGGGCCCAGTGCGGGTTGGTGGAAGTCATATGTCTTCGAATTTTGTGGTTCTAGGACATGCCGGTTTCCTCGTGATGTTTTCCTTCACCGTTTTGAGAGAGGTGATGAAATAAATTACACAAAGTAATGCGCCTTTGCCTCTTGAACCCGCGACCTATAACCCGTAAGTTAGGGCCGTTACCACTCGGCCGCCACTGCTCTGCACGTGTGCGTCGGTCGCATGTAATTCTAACTCTATAATGGACAGGTAGGCATTCATTACTATTGTGTACTAGCTTTTGCCCGCACGGCTTCGCTCCCGCTCTTCCCTACTCTACCCTACTTTACCCTACTCTACCCTACTCTACCCTACTCTACCCTACTCTACCCTACTCTACCCTACTCTACCCTACTCTACCCTACTCTACCCTACTCTACCCTACTCTACCCTACTCTACCCTACTCTACCCTACTCTACCCTACTCTACCCTACTCTACCCTACTCTACCCTACCAAACTTCACATAAACCATCTACTAAATAGTGGCATTGATTTTTATATATATAGATAGAAATGGACGAGTCCATACGACATCCTTCTGGAGCTCCTAAATAAACTCACAATGGCTCTTGATAAGACAAACTAAAGTGTAGTTCATGTGTGTGTGCCTGAGTGTTCAGAGTTAATACACGCAATATTGTAAGCCATGGTCCTAGAACATAAAGGGCAACTCAAGAACACAGTTCTGGTTTAAGTAAGTAATAGTCTGACATGCCCTCACGTTCTACCTAGAGCGAGAAAAGTCATTCAAATATTTCCCACCGCAAAAAAAAAAACTATTGCAAATCTAGCAATCAAATTCGCTAACTCTGGAAAAAGACCATCGGAGAGAACTGGGTCTCCACTTAATTTTATGTCCAAGAGAATAAACCTTTAATTCAAAGTAATTTATCCTCTCTTCAGAATATTGGTTTTCCTAACCCCTCGAACGCCAATTTCCTTATACCAAACACAAAATAAAACAAGGTATTTTGAACCTACCGCTTATGAATTTACAGCGGTTTGCGATTTCGAGCATTTACTTTTATGAACTTAAATGGTATCAAGCGACATTTATCAGGTCAAAATTAACAATGTTTGTGACAAAATACTAAAACTGTTTTCGACTATAGTGAAAGCTATCATCACCGTCATCATTTCAGCCGAAAGACTGTCAGACTGTTTGAAATAGGCATCGCTAAGTGTCGCCACAACGACCTGTGCGTCTTGCATCCGGCGGATTCCCGCGATCCTCACGAAATCATCGGTCCACCTTGTGGGAGGCATACCAACGCTGCATCTTCCAGACTGCGTAACTTTGGGCCTCACACATCTTTTCTGCGAGCAATGTTTTCTGCCCACTATCAGTTAATTACGGCGATTCTTCGGGCTATGTCAGTAACCTTGGTTTTCTTGCGGATATCTTCATTATTGGAGTAAAAAAAACTGTGTTACTGGGTCGGGTCACCAGTTTTACAGCAAAAACAAACTTTTAAACTGAATTCATTAGCAAGTTATCACAAGTCACGGCACACTGTCATTAGAATTAAGAACCAATCGGTCTCGCGAAGTGAAATGAAGTCACGCGGGTTTCTCTAGCGTAATACTCGTACATATTGCTAATGTAGTGGTCTTCCAAAAACAGATAATTGTGATCTACTCATGCTTAAAATTAATCGAGTTATCAAATACTTGATATTCCCCCGCGGTTTCCACCGTGTCTTCGGTTATTACTCCTCTCCCATTGGCCGTAACGTTATGTTATGTAGCCTATATATTTCCTTGATAAATGGACTATCCAACACTATTTTCTTTTTTTTCAAATCGAATCAGAAGTTTCTGAGATTACTGTGTTCAACCAAACAAATGAACGCTTTATATCATTAGTTAGTTAATTAGCTCATTTATTTCCCACTGCTGGGCGAAGGCCTCCCTGTCTCATTTTCACACACGTCTGTTCATCTCACGTCTCATCTCTCCATCTTCGCCTTGGTCTGCTGCGATGTCGCCTTAAGTTTACCACCCAATACGTGGCTCTTTTAGCTCACAGCTCATCCGACATGCGGTAGATATGTCTGGACCAATCCCGCTTTATAATATTAGTACCTATAGATTTTGATTTGTGCACACAGCTTCATAAGATCAATCAAAGTAACACACAGGATCTAGAAATCACCAGGCCAGCTGAAATGCTCGAAAGAGTTACTGTAACCCTGGGACGCAAAAGGCAACTGTAGCAATACAAGTGGAGTTTAATCGATAAAAGGCTGACACACTCGTTCCATCTAGAGTAGGAGAAGTTATAGATGATTTTTCCACTTAAAAAAAAGCAAACAGCAAATATAATGCAGTAGATTTGTACTGTAAACTCGAAGAAGAAATAACAAGTCGTACGATATCGCGAGTGCTCCAAATGTCAATCGGACACGTTCTAACCTTGCTATTTCTGCCAGCCGTACAGCAGGAAATTGGGTTTGGCTTCCCCACGGATACATCCGTATGAATTCAAATAGCTGCCCTAAAATTGTAGGAAAGATTTTCTATTTGAAAATGTAACTATCACGCCCCAAGGCTTTTATTGAGTCGGTCTTATTTTTCACCGACAGTCGATTAGTACAAAAATAATGTAACGGAGGCGTATTCCGCCCACTCTGTCACTTACATAAAAAAAAAGTAAAACATTAGGTACTTATTACCGAATTTCATGTAGGTACTTATTTTACCGACATAGCTCGAAGAATCGCCAAATAAATAGGCAGTGGGCAGGGCACATTGCTTGCAGAACAGATGGTCGATGATGCCGAAAGGGTCTGGAGCGGCGAACGCGTAACGAAAGACGCGCTGCATCTCGCTTAAATATACAAGGTTTTTGTAGTAATATTTTCTGTTTTTTTTTTTTTCCTAATTTATCAGTATGAAGTTATGAATAGGTAGCCAAAGTTCACTCAAAATATCTGATTTTCAATATTTTTTTTCGTTTGATGATTTGATTTCAATAGAAACCTGTTCTACGAAATATTTAGAGAAAAAATTGTAATAACGTCATAATCACGTAAGAGAGTTTGTATAAAAAATTATGAAAATGTGTCTTTGTATGGACGTTCTTAACTTAAGATCAAGGTCTTTAATAACTTTATCGGTCATAAGTTACGACTTCTCCATAGTCACATCGACATAGATCACGAACATTATTCTCTAAGAATTGTTGCAGAACAAAGCGAGAACTACACTAGACCGACGTCGTTTCCATATAAAATGTATGGAGATGCGCCCAGATCGACGTATGTATGTGGCATACGTGTACGTAGTGTAAGAACACTACTTCAACTTCTACTTTTATCGCTATATTTTACCGAGACTCCATTTCGGCACGACCAGTCGCTGCTACAAAGGTCATGTTTACAATTCTATAGAGAGTTACTCACCTGGTTGCGCTACCAATTTGGTGGCGCGACTAACTTGGACGTGCGGCGACTCTGGTGTCTGTATGGTGTCTAGTTTGGTAGCTTAAGGCTATATTTCACCGGGACACTTGGGGCGCACTCGGCGGTCCCGGTGAAATATAGCCCTTATTCTCTAAGAATTGTGGCAGAATTACTTACCATCTGCATAATAGTGAGCCATTTCTTATACTTGATAAGGACTGCCTTCATATTTGTGCTTCCTTCAGCTGATAGCAGATAGTAACTGTACATGATAACGTGAACCGAGTTGTTGATCATCGGGGAGAAGGATGTTATGCCACCTGGAAAAAGACAACGTAGTTTTAATACTTATTTTAGACGTAAATGTAGATGGATTGGTGGGAGTCTGATAGGGTGTAACTCTTTGTAAAATAATGGGGTCCAGTTGCATTTTGGTTATGCTGGATGACGTGAAGTTAGTTGGGAAAAGCTAGAGGTAGACGATGGTCTTCCTAAGGAGTCCTCATCCCAATTTATTCGAAAAGTAGAAATAAAATAGAAATATATTGTAGAAAAAAAAACTCATCTACGCTATCTACTACACTAATATTATAAAGAAGTATAGTTTGTTTTTTTGTTTGTAGGAGGTAATCTCTGAAAGTGCTGGTCCAATTGCTAAATTTTTTTCACCGATAGAAAGCTTTTTTTTTCGATGGGAAAATCTTTTTATAACAAAACACCCTCTTGGGTGGAGCGGGAGATAGTGTCAGACTCACCCCGTTCCTTCTAGCCTTCATACCGGGGCTCGAGCTCCCTTTCGGATAACCCTGGCCCCATTCAATATTATTCCTGGAAAAGCTCGATAATTATGTTCCTTACTCCGGAAATATCCGGATGTCTGATTTATGCAGTACAATGGAGATGGTTTTGGCAACTTATCTAATGGATGCTGTCAACTCAATTCCATTAGGTTTGTAGTGTCCATTTAGGTTTGTAGTGTCCATTTAGGTGTGTACTGCGTCATCATGTTATCGGGCGTTATCTCGAATCCAATCACAGGATTTACCAGTTAACCGGACATGTCAATATTACTAATAAGGTAACACAGAATAAACAATAGCACGAAGAATCGCCAAACTTAAGTGGCAATGGGCAGGGCACATTGCTCACAGAACAGATGGCCGTTGAGACCAAATGGTTCTGGAGTGGCGACCGCGTCCCGGAAGACGCAGCGCTGGAAGGCCGCCTACAAGGTGGACCGATGACCTGGTGAAGACGCGGGAAACCGATTGATGCGAGACGCACAGGATCGGTCATTGTGGCGACACTTGGGAGAGGCCTATGTCCAACCGTGGACGTATATCGGCTGAAATGATGACATTTACAAAAACCGCCATCGTTTTGTGTATTCTAATTTCTTAAACAATGTTTTGCAGAATTGATATTATAATATTAAATTAGACACTTCATGCTCAGACGATGGAAACTTGTATTAACTTAAAGATTAGCGGAGATTTCGTGGTAAACTTTGTGGGTTTGCGAATAAATTATGGTAAACAGAAAACGATATAATATTTGTAAAGGTGCAGAACTGGCTTATCAATATTATTGATCGTTTTAGACAAGTTCTAGATAAAACAAGTAAACAAGTTTTTTTTTTGTATATGTGGGAAATCATCTTTTGACTTCTCTCGCTCTATGATGAAGCCGTAGGTCGTCTCAGACTTTTACTGACTAAAACTACACCTCCAGTTGCCATGCGCATTCCAGAATCATGAGTATATCCTTTTCAGTACCAATCCTATGGCTTGGTTTGCTGACATCTCTTTGAGGCGCGCGTGGAAAACTACGCGCCGTCGACGATTCGGGCTAGGTTTTCATAGGATGAGTGGATGGCGAGCTACACATTGCTCGTGGTTAGCAAACGCGTGCCTACTGTGGCTGGAGATTGCTCTGCGATTTCCGTCGCCTGAGATATAAGCCAGATAATGTTAAAACAATTTATTAAAATTTGACCGCCATCATGGGGGTGTATGAAACGTAACCTGAAACGCGTGTGCGCAGTGTAGTTCTGCCTTCACTCCCGCATTGTGCGCGCCTTCACAAATATGTTTTTTCCGTGCGAGAATTGAACCCGCGACACGCAGAACAGCAACCAATCCTTCAACCACTACGCCAACTGTGCCATCAAAAAGTTAAAGGTCAACAACCAAGAGCGAACACCTTGCTAATGATAGGAATGATGGGCATATTGCTATAAAAGCATTATTCGTTCAACACAACGCCACAAAAGAAGTCCAATTCACTATTGCTCAAGATACTCAAGCACCTACTTGTGGCGGAAAGCCGCGTACATTCGCAGTGAAAGTAATTTGATTGATTAAAGTATCTTCTTCAATATTTCCCACGATACCTGTTAAATTTTAAACTGATTCGATGAGTGGCTAGGTTTTTGAGAGGGTTAAAAGCACTGTAAAAAGTCATTTGACTCGAAAGAAGTGCACTTTTTTTTTATTGTTGATAGGCTCGCGTTTGACCACCATCTCACCTGATGGTAAGCGATGATGTGGTCGACGATGGAGCACGCTTGCCTAGAAGTAACCTATTCATTCTTGACTTAAAGACCCCCAAGTTGTAGCTGTCAGGAAACACAGACTCCGGCTGGGAATTCCTCTTATCGGTCAACAAAATGTACGTGGTGGTCATCCCACCCAGACGTACAAAGCGTTTTGAGAACACATTCATTGTGCGTACAGCTGTAATTCTATAGGGTACTTAGCTGTAACTATAGGGTACTTCCTATTGACGTAGAATCCTGAAATTTGGCAAGGAGCAAGGTCTCATAGCACAAGTAAAGGAAAAGTCTGAAAACTGTAAAATAAACACTGGATATTTTTGTATTTGTCTAGCTTTAAAATCAACAGAGTTATAATATCACTTTAAAAAAGAAGTGGTCCCCGGACACTTTTTTCAAATAGCTCCTCAATTAACTAAGATATAGAGCTAGTATCTGCTCGATGAACTACTATAAGTACCCTGTACAATATAACATAGGTTACGGATATGTTCCTATCGGGGGCAGTTTGCCTATGGAAGAACGGCTAAACCCTTTCGGTTCCTGTAATAGAAATAGAGCTTTATGTGATGTATTGCTCCATCCCTCTTTCTCTTACGCACGCCTGCCATTTTAAGACGACATGGTAAGGCCCCAGATATCCAAATGGCGACTCCATTCGACTATCAGGACTAAACTCGACAAAAGCAAATTCAGGGAATTATCGAGACCATCAATCGGATGCGTTTCCAATCCTCGGCGGTACCTGACCCTTTTTATCAGCCAACTGGTTCCAAATCGCGCTGGTGTCCCTAAATTGCCGGTTGATTTGATTTTGGGGCTATTATTAAGGGTATCGCTAAGTATATTGTGATCATGTGACAACAGTACCGTCCAAATATTCTCTCACAATAAATAATTTAAAGTTATAGGGAACCCGAGTAGGGAGAGGAGGTACCTATTGTTTTTAGAGGTATGCAGAGAGAGAAACAGAGTAAAGTGTCGCAAACCTCCGAAAAGGGAGGATCCTTCGAACAGACAGATGTAATATCTAGTCCGGGTAACTTCCGCCATAGTTAATTTCGGAATGTCGCATACGTTCTAATCGCGCGAGAACTCTAAAACCGCAATTCAGAACTGCCATCTCTAATTCTGATGTGGCGTCATGGATGTCGCTACATGTTTGTAACCTCTAGAAGTCTAGAAGTACTGATTTGATCATGAAGACTATTTTACTGATAGATAACTATACTATTGCTAAGAAGTTCTTTTTATAGAAAAAAAAAATGGATCCTGAGGAATGGATTCCGGAAGCAAACCTGCGCGAAAACCCGTCTATAAATACATTTTTCAAAAAGTCTTGTTTATTTAACACTAGTGACCCACCCCGGCATCGCACAGGTTCAAATTATGTACATAAAACCTTTCTTGTTTATTTCTTTTTCGATTAATGACAACCTCCATTAATTTAAGAGAATTTCGGGGATAAACTGACGAAAACAGACGCGGAAAGCAACCATGTAAAGATAAAATGCAGACATTGTCCACGAATACAACATCGTCTCTAATATCCCTATGGTAACATAAGTTAAAATCTTTTAGTTTAACACAGCTATCCTCAGCACATATTAAATGCTGACACAGATCGCCAGTGGAATGCACTAGTGCTTCGCTCTGCTATGCCTTTGGCACGTCTAGTCAGTAATTTGCATGCTCTGAAATTCCGTGCGGTCCGTGTCTAGGATTGGCTTGTCACTCCTTTTACGTGAACGGACTACAGTTTATTGTGCGGATAACTACGAAGTGGAATTCCCTGCTGGACTCTGTGTTTCTTGATAGCTAAGTCAAGAGTGAATAGGTTACTTCTAGGAAGTCATGATTGACCAATTCGTCACTTAGCATCAGTTGAGCTAGTGGTTTTTTTTTAGGGTGGCCAAAAATCATTCAATGACAACCCCCGCTCTTCGGCGAAGCGGGAGATAGTGTCAGACTCTTACTGACTAAAAACCCACCCCGTTCCTTCTAGCCTTCATACCGGGGCTCGAGCTCTCTTTCGGATAACCCTGGCCCCAGTAGGCCGCGGGGGCCAGCTGGGCCCCTGCAGTTGCTGACAACTCCCTGAGGCACGCGGGAACAGTGTGCGCCGTCGACGTTTTGGGCTCGGTCCGGATAGTTACCGGACGGTCGGACAGCGAGCCACCCAATGCTCGCCGTCCGCAAGCCCGCGCCTACGGTGGCCGGAAAGCGAAATTGGAATCCCGGCGGCGGCTGGGGCGCAAGTTGAGATAGTAGTTCAGTACGAACCTATCAACAATAAAAAGGGACAAAAATAGCGTCAGCTCTCGCGGTTCCTATTGCAGTTTCCTATAACCTTCATTACTTAATTCTTGAATTTTTTGTCACTCCGCAGTTCCATGAGTTAGATGTTGTTATTTGACACAAAGAAGTACTTTATGCGTACAGCTAAAGAGTCTGTGTTTCCTGATAGCTCCAACCTAGTGGTCTTTAAGGGCCTTATTACACTAGCGGTTTGCGAGCGGCTGAGGGGCGGGGCGGACGCGCAGCGAATGCGTTGCGAATACGCCGCGGCTGGACAGCGAAGGCGTTGCGGACGCGTGGCAAATTCGCAAAATTTTCAACGCGTGTTTGTAGCAGGGTAACGACGTACAATACACTCAGTAACAAAACGGATTCCGACGAAGACACTGCTGTTCGCTTTGTAACTTCGTTGTATGTTGCGGACGCGCAACGAGATCTGCATCTCGTTGCGCGTCCCCAACATATTCGCTGCGCATTCGCGGCGTGATCGTTGCACGCCCGTAACGTATTCGTTGCGCACCCGCACCGCTTTGAGGACGCTCGCAATTCGCTAGTATGATAAGGCCCTAAGTCAAGAGTAGATAGGTTACTTCTAGGCAAGCGTGCTCCATCGTCGACCTCATCGTCACTTACAATCAGGTGAGACAGTGGTCAAACGCAAGTACGCCCTTAAAAAAAATTAAACCCGCTGTATTATCTTTTTTCTTTTATTTCGGTAGGAAGAAAAAGAAAAAGCCATCTGGTGATCAAATGAGTGTCAGAGGAAGTGTCAGACTTTTACTGACTAAAATCCCACCAGCAAGCAAGTGTTCCTTCACTTGCTCTTTGCATTCCAAGGCCGTGGTAACTCTTTAAAACAATCGCGTAACCCTGGTATGTTATCCTAGTTGGTTTGATATTCTGTTAGAGACATATGAATGAGTTCATATTGGGGAGGAGGGTTGTTCACTGAAGCTTGGTACAAAGCTCCTTTGTCTCTCTAAGATTGTTTGTTTTGTGGTATCTCTCCAAGCCGGCGCCTTCTGACATTCCGAATTGTGAGTTATGTTTGTTTGTCGCGTTAAGAAATGGGTTCGAAACCCAATAATCGGGTTTAAACTCGTCTCTCAAAAGGGCATTCAGAATACCAAGTGCGAATTATTCTTCCGTCACGTTAAGAACTTGTGTGGGCCAATCGGAGCATCGGACGTCATAAACGTGTTGATCGCGTTGACGTAAAACAACTCACATTAGGCACATATAGTGGGAATTTTGCCGGCAATGTTGCCACCTATATTCCCTCTTCTCGGCAATATGGCCGGCAACGGCACATCTCTAGGCATACAGATGGGTTGACGGCCCATCTCTAGTCTTGATTTCCTCGTCAGTTATCATATACTAATATTATAAAGGCGAAAGTTGGTAAGTTTGTGTGTGTGCGCACACGGGTGGACTAAGTCAGTTTTCTGTCGAATATTTGTGTACATTTGTTAGGCATCAGAGTCAGTCTCCCTGTGCAGAGCATACATGGGAGAAAAGGAGATAATGGCGTCCTTGCACACATACTCATTCTCCTAGACTGCACAGGTGTCACTAATACACATTATATACGAACCTAAGGAACCCTGAAATCCCTCACAGACGTCCCCGAAAGGCCTAATCAGTTTTTGGAGAGAGGTGGACTGGTTGGAATAAGCCCACCTAAGGTGCTATGGCCCACACACAATGGTCCACGTAAGACTAAGTGCGTAAACCAGACTCCGATAGTAAGATAACTATAGGCACACGGGTGGCACAGTACCAACATAGGATACTTTTATCTCTAGGGTACGTTTGCTTGGGATAATTTTCTACCTTCATACGGCCGAAACCAATGCCAGAAGCTATTTTTAAAATATATGTAACTGTCGCACACATATCGTTATCTTATGAATAGGTTACGTCAGCGTCTTGTATTTCTATTTACATTCTCCTAACTTCATTACATATTAAAAGAAGCGCGAAATCCGTTCTATTCAAAGTAATCGAGTCAAGTTGTTTCTTTTCTATTATAACTTGACGCTGCGGTTAGAAATCTTTCATTTGCCTTGCTGGCTTCTCGGCAAATTAAGTGTTATGAGAGCCAGTCGACAAACACGAAGACTATCCAAGGCATACACATTATACGGTGTTATACAATAACATTTAATATGATATCACCGACTGAAAGGTCTCACGCGAGACTGTGCTCACACAAATGTATACTCTCACTTTTAACTCGTAGAGTTTGTTTTCCAATGCCAGTTGTGTGGTCAACACCCAGCCCATCACTTTCACTTGCTAGCTATTGCTATCTTCGCAATTCTTGTCCAACGATAAACTACTGGACATTGTTTAGGGTCAGTTTTATCAGTGAACGTATGCTTGGAGATAACATCGAGATGTAATCGTCTGTCGGAATTACGGAACTTGAGATTTGGAGCAAGAGTTCGTTGATGGAAAGTTGTTTGTTTTGAAGAGGTTAATGTGATTGATAGGTCGAAGAACAGACTCCTACCTTGTAGTGGGGTAACTGGTCCTTAATTTTTCGAATGCCGTAATTAGAGACACAATAGAAAAACAATGAGATAGCGAACACCGGCGCTCACTTGGGTTTTAATGAAGGAGACCCTGTATAAAAAAATTATTGATTGGTTTTTTATCTTACAAAATACCTAGGCCCTAGACCGGTGCTTACAGGATTGGAGTCCTAAGATAGCCAGAGGGAGTCACGATAGGCTGCGAAAGAGATCGACGAAATAACTGAACAGGTTACGTTCATACTAACTAGAAAACCTTCGAATTCGCAAAAGATAGTAGTGGATATGTCATCTATACTTGCCTACTACTACCTTGTAATTTTACTTGAGGACTGACGGATCATTGCCCAGCCTAAACCGCTGAATGTAAAGACCTGAAACATACATAGTATGTTTTTTTGTATGCAAACACGACGAAATGCCACTTTACGGACAGGACAAAATCTGTAAGGACTGCTAATATATTTAAATAACAGTCGTAAGAAAGGATAAATTCGTTGGAAAGCCTCCCACAAGGTGGACCGATGTCCTGGTGAGGGTCGCGGGAATCCGATGACACTTAAGGAGGCCCATGTCCAACAGTGGACATCTTTCGGCTGGAATGATGATGATGATGATGAAGAAGAACGGATAAATTCGTTTAATTGGTGAATTAATCAGACATCACTTTGTAAAAACAATGAGGACACAGCTGTACCTATTTATTGCAAAAAGATACTTCAAACAGAATATCAGGTGCTAACTCCGTAAAAATCTTTATATGGCATTTTATTAACTGTTTGTCTATTGCATAATAGGCATTAACATATTGATGTTATTTTAAACAAATTACTCGCCACCTCTCTATTGGAATCAAGGCTCCCGCAGATATGTATGACGCGACTATCTCTGCGATAGCGAAGTGTACAGGGTTATTTGTAAAACACTAGCAACCTCTCAGGACTGTGTTCCATGACTTTTAAAAAAATATCATATTTTCATACAAAAATAAAAATACCAACTTAAATTGAATGTTCTGAATGTTACGAAGTCTATGCTAGCGTATCAATTTTCTAGTGTGATGAGTACACGAAAATGGTGCGAATGCTTGCTAGTAGGAGTAAAAACAATGTTTCAGGAGCCTTCTTACTATTACTACGAGAACAGTGTGCAAGGGGCGTAGGTACAGCAAAATACAGAGTTGATGTGTGTTAGATAACAACGAAATTTTGAAGGTTTGTTTTTGGTAAATGTATTTTGTTTTGTAAAAAGTCATAGAACAAAAGTTGTTGTTTATGATGTTCTTAACTAGCATCTAAGAGGTTGCTAGTGTTTTACAAATAACCCTATACTTAGATAATTTTCTACAACATTAGTTTTACTATAATGCGAAACCCGAAACACAGGTCTAATATTTCTATGTAAAGAACCTATGTACAAATTTTCATAACTGTATCATGAAAAATAACAAAGCTTTTTATGTCAGCAAAAATACAATAGTCACCGGGCCATCAAGGTGACTGAGAGGTGGTTTTGCATTTGCACCCAGCTGTCTGCTGGCGCCTATTGCCCGCTATGACCTGCCGTGACTTGTTTTGTACTTAGTGTCATGGTGTCCAACTTGTGACTTTAATATGATGTAATAACATAGTGTAAAAACTATTGGAATCCATTCAGTTACTCATTCTGACCCAACTTTATACCAAAAATTCGCGTATATCAAAACTAATGTTGTATAGAAATTGTTGTTCAGCTTTTAGAACAATTTCTATGATAAAGTATTCTTGCAATATACTCGTATTGTCGCGACGCGTCGACCTGTCTGCGGAAACCTTGAAAGAACTTGTTATTGACTATTTGATTGTATTTAGATTTTTTTTAGCCTACTACGTTGTCACACTACTGGGCAATAGGGCCACCCCTGGTATTAGAAACATTGTTCTACCATAAAAATTGTCAATGAAAAAATGGGGACAGCGGTAGAAGGGCAAAAATTGCCTACGACCGTATTCACAAACCTACAAAATATAAAAAAAAAAAAAACAAAAATTGGTCAAACCGTTTCGAAGGAGTTCGATAACAAACCTGTGATGATATTTTCATATATACCTAATGAGAGATTTAAATTTTTCAAATAATGGATTCTGCCCAACATTAATTTTAAGCGCTGCAGAGGAAGGATAGCCCAATTTTTGTAAACTAATTATTAGCCATATGTTTTACCAGCAGCTTCGCACGCGTGAAAGTAGAAAATGAAGCCAAGGGAAATGCTCCTGTGTTTGTGAAAACATTTGACATTTTATTCCTTTTAAAATTTCATTATAACACTATGTACCATATTCTAGCGAACAAAGAGTTTGATTAATTGATAAAACGTATAATTTGTGCTATTACAGGACATGGCACCCATGTATATGCGTTCAGCCGTTTAAGCATGAAGGAGTAATAAGCATACCTACATACAAACGATCATCTTCATTATATTAGTTTGACACCACATAATTATGAAAGACCGAAATATACTGAAACCAACATAATTCATCACTATAGGTATTGTGGCACTTAGGCCACATAATAGCTGTTCCCGCCCCACCGAACCTTGAACGTCAAACTTTGCCCAAACTACGAAATTGTGCGTCTACTTTGTTTGGAAACTTGAGATTTTAATGAGGAAATCTGTCGGGAAAATTGCAAAACAAAGCGAACAATTCCAGTAAGTACGTGATGTTAGATACATTTTTCTTTCTTTCTGTTATTTGTTTTTTTTTTGTACGTTTCTTTTTTTTATTATTGATAGGCTCGCGTTTGACCACAATCTCACCGTGGTAAGCGATGATGTGGTCGACGATGGAGCACGCTTGCCTAGAAGTAACCTATTCATTTTTGTCTTAAAGACCTCCAAGTTGTAGGTACGTTATAAGAACTTAAAAAAATATCAGCCCTATTTTGCAAAGAGGTTATTAAAAATACTTTTAAGTAAACGTTAAGTTTTTTCGTTATTTTAAACTAAATGAGACCGGTGTTTCCTAACTGACTACCTTAAGAAGAACCACCGACACAAACTCAAGGGTCAGTCTCTATAAAACTCCGTGCAATAAACATGCAATGGTCAAATTAATAATTTGAGAAGAGAAATGGCCTTTTAGTAGGTAATCCACATGCTCCAGTCGCTGCTGGAGCCGCCCTAGGCGTCGGGAGTCACCGTCACCGCAAGCTCGGGAAGGGATTGCCTCTCTTACCCTATCCGCCACTTCTTTCGATCGCATTACTGCTTCGTAGAAGGTAATAATATAATATTCCACAACTATCACACAACGCCGTCTAATCCCAAGCTAAGAAGAGCTTGTGTTATGTGTACTAGACAACTGATAAACATACTTATATATTTCTAAATACATATGTACATATTATATATAAATTACACTCAGACACAGAAAAAATTATTATGCTCTTCACACAAACATTTGTCCTGGGTGGGAATCGAACCTCCGGCATAGCAGTCAGGGTCACTAACCACTAGACCAACAGGCCAGTCGAAGGTGGCCAGTGGAAGGTGTCGAGGTGACTGCTTCCAATGAACTTTCGCTCCGTGCCATGACGTGGAACAGGGTTTGATGCGAGAGGTAGGCGTCGCAGATAATTTCCATGAGAAAAATGGTATACCATGTCCATACCATTCAAATCTGTGTGGTACTTTCTACCAATACCTATACCTATACCAATACCTATTGCTTAGCGTTTGATAAGGCCCATGTCCAAGTCAGAAAGTTCCAAGCGCGCTTCAAAGAGCTGTCACTAAAAAGGGACTGGGCTTGCCAGGGCCGATGCTTGTCAGGGTAGTGGAATTCAGAAGTTACCGTGACCCTTGAACGTAAAGGGCAACTAAAAGAACACGGTGAGGTTTGTCTGACACCTTCTCGTTCCACCCAGAGCGGTAGAAGTTATTTGATGATTTCCCAGTTAGTAACTTTCAAAACTGTCATATTAAAGGCCTAAAACCTTGCAACGCGTAATGATATTTCCGGCAGATATCAAAGTTATATTACTCGAGCCTGTACATAAAGCTATGTTATATATTATGAAAGTCGTAAGAAGAGATAAATTCGCTCCATTCATCGTTGAATACGTCATGTTGCGAAAATAATGAGGACACAACTGTATCTATTGGAAAAAGATGCTTCAAATAAAAATATCAAGTGTTACCGCTGTATAAACGTTGTTATGGCATGAGTTATGTATGAAGTGACGAATTCAAATTATGAAGAGGATTATATTTCTCTTAATCATTTTGATTCACCATATAGCTAATATGTGGTGTGACTAGAATGGATAAAATGAGAAATTAGTATATTAGGGGAAGTCTGAAAGTGGCGCCAGTGACTGAAAAGTTGAAAGGAAACCGTTTGTCTTGGTATGGTCATGTAAAGAGGAGGTATGAAACGCATGTTGCTAAAAGAGTTATGAGTAATGAGTGGATGGAGAGGGAGAGGGAGGCAAAGAAACGATGGTTGGATCGTGTGAGAAGTGATATGAAAGGAAAGGGAGTTAGTGATAGCGTGACGGGTGACAGGACAGAATGAAAGAAAAAAACGTGTTGCGCCGACCCCAAATAAAACGGGACAAGGGCAGGAAGAAGAAGATATAGGTAATGGAAAAAGTACTTAGACCGTTGGCAGCATTGGTTATTCCATTGTGTTGCTAATGTCAGCATTAGCTACACAACCTCAGCCAGCATCAGTGCTGGCTGGTATTAAGGGTTGTTTATACTGGCAACCTTTCGGGACTAGATTACTAACATAAAGAACAACTTTTGTTCTATGACTTTTAAAAATGAATATCATATTTTAGTTCATCAGATTTTCATACAAAAATATAAATACTAAAATTGAACATTCTAAATATTATGAAGTCTATGCAAAGCAAGCGATAGTACAATAGTGGAGGGGAACGGGGTGCTTGTTGCGCTTGCGTCGCGTCACGTAGGTATAGCAAAATACAGAGTTGAAATGTGTTAGATAGAACAACGAAATCTTAAAGGTTTGTTTTTTGGTAAGTTGTTTATGATAGTAATACACTTCTGTAAGGTTGTTAGTGTTTTACAAATAGCTCTGTATAGTCGCCAAACGCCATTTTATTTGAAAAACATTTGAATGTTTTCGCTCAACGGCCTCTAAATAAAACATGGAGTTTTACTTATTAAACACGAAAGCCTGAGGCTTTCGTTTACACCAGTGCTAAATATAGAAATGCTATTAGGTATTCTTTTGGTCTCTAAAGCGACGTGGATTTTTAGGGTTCCGTACCCAACTACGCTGCCCGTCTGTCTGTCACCTGGCTGTATCTCATGAACCGTGATCATCATCATCAGCCTTTTTAATGTTCCCACAGCTGGGACTCAGGGCTCCTCTCTAGGAGAGGGAACGGGACGTCATCCACCACGCGGGCCCAGTGCGGCGTGAATGTCACATGTCTTCGAATTTTTGGTTCTAGGACATGCCGGTTTCCTCACGATGTTTTCCTTCACCGTTTTGAGAGCAGTGGTGATTAAACAAAGTAATGCGCCTGGCTGGGTTCGAACCTGCGACCTACAACTCGTAAGTCGGGGCCATTACCACTCGGCCACCACTGCTCTCAACTGTGATAGCTAGACAGTTAAAATTTTCAGATGATTTATTTCTGTTGCCGATATTACGACAAATACTTACTTAAAAGTGAATTAATATTTTAGTGGGGCTCCCTTAAAACAAAAGTGATTTTTTACCGTTTTTTTTTTCTACGGACGGTACGGAACCCTTCGTGCCCGAGTCCGACTCGCACTTGCCCGATTTCTAAATGGACCTTGAAAAAGAATCTGTTTTGGATTTGTCAGCATTTATGGAAATGCCTTTGGTATATTTTTTTAGCGTGGCTTTGGTCTGTACTGTTTGTGACTATTGAGCTGGGTGATTGTTACCGCGGCCCTTGAACACAAATGGCATTTGAAGGAACATAAGTGGGTTTACATAGTAAAAGGGAGAAGTTGTTTGATGATTTCCCGCCTTGCTTCAACAGAGCCCGAATAGGAACACTTCGTACAGTTTTTGAGCTGATAGGTATTAATTAATCAAAGTAATAGCATAAGCATAGCCATAGCATAACCAGCTTTATTTATTCTTATTTAATCTTTATGCAAACAAGAGTACAGAGTCGGACTTAATGCCTTAAGGAATTTTCTAACAACATTATATGTAACACATAATATGATTTAAAAGGTGTGTGTCCATGGAGTTTCTTGCATGTTCTTCTCCATAGAGATCTACGCTTTGGAAAGTGCAATTTAGCTTCAATTTTCTTGAACTGACCGACATTTGAATATCCAAAAGTGCCTAAATTTTTGGTCTATTAGAAATAAATGCTTTTAATTTTAATTTCTACAAGTCAACCTTTGGGTGATGCAGAGACCTTAGTAATGTGGGCTCATCTGGAGCTCGGGTCTTTTTTTTTTGGGTGGAAAAGTCATCCTTGGATGATTGAAATGGATGACTTTTGGGAGTGTGACTTTTACAGACAAAAAACCCATGTCTTCAAAAAACAACGTGAATCTATAAACTGAATTAAACTAACATGATTGTTAATTCTACCAGCGGCAGTATAAATTAATGTTTGCCCTTAGTTAAATGTTGCCGATACCGGTACTCTCGACTGGCAACATTAGCACTCGAATCAGCTTTTATAACCCAAAGTAATGTTTGTTCACATACCCTAAACATTTATTGGGAAAACGGTTAATTTGATCCCAAAGTTAATTTGTATTTCCACTTTCGTTACAAACTCTATTTTGTAACGGAAGTGGGTTAAAATAATAACATTTAATAGGAAAATGGAATTAATTCACTGTTTTTTTTTTTTTATTTGATTGCGATCCCACATGATTATAAGCAGTGATGGAATCGTTGACGGTGAGGCGCACTAGTTTAAGAGCCTATTCACTCTAGCCTTAGCCTTTTACTTGAGAAATAATCAAATGGTTTCTTCTGATGAGTGTCAGGCTTTTCATCATCATCATCATATCAGCCGAAAGATGTCCGTCTTGACATAGGCCTCCCCCACGCATCCAACGGATTCCCGCGACCCTGACCAGGTCATCGGTTCGCCTTGTTGGAGGCCTTCCTATACAGCAGGCTTTTACTGACTAAAAACTACACTGTTCCTTTAGTTGCCCCAAGAGCTAAGGTAGCCTACTAAATAAAAAATATAAAAAAAAAACCCTGAAAAATTCCCTGCTGGAGTCTTGTGTTTTCTAGATATCATAAAGAGGTTTCCTTTTGTTGGTACCTAAGAGTAACGCAAGACTGAATAGGTTACTTCTAGGCAAGTGTGCTCCATCGTCGGCCACACATTGGCTACCATCACATAAGGTAGTTATGCGATGGTAGCTACGGCGCCCTCGCCGTCACCAGGATTCCGATTTCGATTTCCGGCCACCGTAGACGCGGGCTCGCGGACGGCGAGCTATGGGTAGCTCGCTGTCCGATCGTCCGGTAATGGACCGTGTCCAAGACGTCGATGGCGTGCACTGTTCCCGCGCGCCTCAAGGAGTTGTCAGCAGCAGGAGGGGCCCAGCTGGGTCGAAGCCTACTGGGGACAGGGTTGTCCGAAAGGGAGCTCGTGCCCCGGTATGAAGGCTAGAAGGAACGGCGCGGGGTTTTTAGTCAGTAAGAGTCTGACACTGTCTCCCGCTCCACCCAAGAGCGGGTTTCGTCAAAGATGATTTTCCCCGTCGACAAAAAAAAAAAAAACATAAGGTAGTTAGGTACAAGTTGTAATACGCGAAACTATTTAAAAAAAAGCGTGCGTTAACGTCACACAGACAGCAACTTTCTGCTGTTCTGACCACATGGTTTCCACGCTCCTCGGGAGGTGTAAGACCGGTGGAATGCTAACACCTAAGTTTTTTTTCGGATATTATTATATTTTATATCAAGAAGCTGCAAATTAAGAACACCCAACTTTTTATTACTATCATTGAGCGAACAGCAGACAAGTTAAATTCTCTATCAGGGCCTGTGTTTCCTAGTAACTACATCCTGGGGGACGTCGAAACAAAAGTAAAAAGGCTACGTCTAAGCAAGTGTGCTCCATCGTCGACCACATCATCGCTTACCCTCTAGGCATTTAATCAATGTGCTCCATCACCGGCCACATAACTTACCATCATAAAAGTAAGTGATAAAACGCGAACCTTCCAATATCAAAAGTTTTGACAGCCATTTAATATCTTGCTACTTTACGTCTATCGTAAACTGACAAGCTATTCAGTGCAAAACGATAGATTCATTTATCATCGCTTTATTACGTGTCAAGCTGCCGTCTGAATCAAACGATCGATCAAACTCACCTTTGCGTCGATCGCCAGAAATCGGCACATAATATCTTTGCCATAACAGGGCAAAGATGTGATGTGCCGATTAACGTAACGGTAGTGTGGTCATGTTTTAAAAATAGGGATCTTTTAATTTATGCGTTTTTTGACGGCCTGCTGCGGCGCGGACGCGGTGCGATAGTCGTACTGCGTACGCACGATCGTATTTTTCGTACAAAGCGCGCGGTGCAACAACCGTGCGGCGAACGATCGACAACAGGACGACAACGTCACAAGCACCACGTATTCAATTCGTTGTTGAATAGTGCGGTGTTGAATAGCGCTCTATTCATACAAACGCACGGCAGCCAGATACGTTTTCACTCCAGAACCTTTCGTCCCCATCGACCATCTTTTCTGCGAGCATTGTGCCCTGCCGACTGCCACTTAAGTTAAGCGATTTTTTGGTTTTCGTGTGGATATCTAATATCTTCCGTTTATGTGGTATATAATAAATAAATAAATAATATCTTCATTTTTGATGAGATCACGCAAGGACACCGAGCGTAGCCCATTGCATTTTCCTTTGAGAGGTGTATAATACAGGCATATGACAGTAGAGAAAAGCAAAGAGATTTAAAGATTTCTAACACTAGTATTCTATGTAGAAAAGACAAAATTGTATGCAAAGAGTAATGCATAGGCATGCTCACGGTTTCCCCTGTCAAGATGAAACTCTGACCCACATATACGACACGTACCCGCATACCGCAAAGAGAAAAATGTTTGCTTGTTTCAAATCTAGACTGCAAAGTGCACCGTCGCATATTGTGGTTTTGTAAGAAATGTCTTTCGACAAAGAAATAATATTTATACAACATTATTTTTTAGTATAAGTATGTGAAACCCGAAACAAGCGTGTAGTATCTATATGTAAAGAATTGATGTACAAAATTTCATAACTATTTCATGAAAAATCACAAAGTTATAAGCTTGTTATATCAACTAAAATACTTGTTAAGTCAACAAAAAATCCCGGCGACTGAAAAAAAAATACAATTACCATTAATAATGCCAATAAAATAATAATACTTACTTATTACTTTATTGAAATGATTAACGGTATTCAAAGTCAGGTATTTCAAAGTCAATTATTAATAATAATAAAAAAAATTGTTTCAGTACCAATTTTAAAAAGTCTTGAATAATATTTTTTTCGTCACAAAAAAAATTGTAATTCGGAAAAATCTTTGTAACTTAATTCGGGAATTGAACTGATTTCAAATGTATAATAGTTTTTATGCTAAAAATAGTTTTTGATGAAACGGCCGAGAAAAATCTAATAAGGAACCCAGTACACCCAAATTCATTAGTTGTCCAGTTTTGAATCAATTAAAGTAACTCAACCCTATGAACTTGAACGCTATCCCGGTATCCGCAATCCCAGCTTTGATCATGAGATTGTATTCACTCGGCTGAACACGCCTGATCCTCAAAAGGACCCTCGGAATGTAACCCAGAGCTTTTCATTGAGGTAATTGAATAATAATGAGTTAATAAAACGGTTCTGTGAAATTATGACAAGATAATAAGATGATTTTGGATTTGTAGCTTTTATCTGCTCAAAGTAAATAAATAAAGAAGGTAAAATGTTAACATGAATGTTTGTATGTAGTGGCTTTGGGGTATTTTTTTTAGACTAGTTCTTATAATAGTGTAATTGGCTTTGGCCGTTCTATTTAAATTAAATAAATCTATAATATAAAAATGAATCGCAAAATGTGTTGGTAAGCGCATAACTCAACAACGCCTGGACCGATTTCGCTAATTCTTTTTTTGTTGTGATTTTTATTGTGTGGAAAAGGTTCTTATGGAAAAAAATAAAATTAGGGTTGTGTAGAGTAAGGTAGAATAGGGTAGAGTAGGGAAGAGCGGGAGCGAAGCCGTGCGGGCAAAAGCTAGTAATATCTAAAAAAAAATAAGAAGGCTCAAAATCAAATAATATAACGAAATGGTCTGTACCCAGCGCGAAAGAACTCGTAGTTTGGTAAAATAGACCATTAAAAAGAAGCCACAACAAAAGAGCTAGTTCCTTATAAAGCTTTGGTTTCCTAGGAAAGCGGTGCCGTCATATAGCGTCCGTTTTAACACATCGTCAGTAATTTTTTCAAAACAAACGTCACACGAAAAGTATCCAAGATAGAAAATGGACGACCTTGATTTAGCTTTAGTAATTTACTTGGAGGATGAACTATCATCAGAAGAGGAAAACAGTCGTTGTTCCGGAAAACGGCCGCTATATGACGGCACCGCTATCCTAGGAAACCAAAGCTTTAGTGCTGCAAAATTGTGGCAAGGTAATACGACCAACGACCATACTCCTGTTTAAGCTTAAAAAGTTAATAATTTATCTAATTAAGATCATGTTGACGTTGAAAAGTTAACAGAGGACACTTTTGAAGGGGAAAAATGTTTTAAATATTATCCTCTGCCCGAAGCAATTATCTACTTAACTTTGCCTTTTTACAGAATCTGATTCTGCAATTATGAATTTTGTGACGAAGTCGAAATTTTTCTAGAAAATCTTAATTGGTACTCAACTTTTTTAATAGGTAACTAGATGTCCCTGCGTCTTCTTTACTGCACCACTTCCATGAGCCGTAGCATATTTATGGCTTTTTATGACGTCATGAATCTGGTTATCAAATACAAGTTTTTTTTACAATTGGACTGGTAGTTCCAGAGATGAGCGCGTTTAGAAGAAACCAAAACACTCTTTATGGAATCTAAAATTCGCAGACATGCGACATCTACCGCACTGGGCCCGCGTGGTGGATTACGGCCTATTCCCTCTCCTAGAAAGGAGGCCTAACTCCCAACAGTATAAAGCCGACTAGGCTATGCTATGTATATATTAGTGTAAATGTTCTGATAGCTTCATAGATTGATTGCTAATCCCTATACAGACATAATTGTGTGGCGTAGTCCTTATTTGGTTCATAACGCGGCTCTGAGCAATCAAATATTTGATTGCCAATATCGCCTCAAACATAACATGATAAATCGTGGCTATTATGTCTCCTAAAATGACGTAAACCCTATAAAACGAGTTTCAGTCGTGGGCCTAGCTATAGAACTCGGAATCGTCGACAGAAGTGACTGTAGACGCAACGCCATTACTAATAGTTATAGTGGTCAAAACAACCCAGTCAACTCCGTTGTCTATGGTTGTAAGGCGTAATACACCTATGCCCGATACACACATGGTCTGACAGGGAATTTGTTTTTGTAATGTTTTGTGCGTCTGTTTAGGTGGAATAAACGTGTTTTCTTTCTTTCTTTAATAAATGTCGCGGATAGAACCTGCGGAGTTTTGGGTACACTTTTTTTTTAAATTATTTATGGGCTTGCGTTTGACCACCATCTCACCTGATGGTAAGCGATGATGTGGTCGACGATGGAGCACATTATCCTCATCCGCAGCTGTATGAGTAGTGGTGGTTGTTCTGATGTTATGACAAGACGCCGAATATAAAGAATACCCCAGCCACCCATACATACATGACGTTGAGAGAATCGGTACCTTTGTGCCTACAGCTAAGGAGTGGACTCTCTGCAGGCGTCTTTGCTTTGGGTGGTTGATACCTACAAGTTAAGACTGAATAGTCTACTTCTAAGCCTGCTACACTGTCTAACACGTCATCGTTTACCACCGGGTGAGATAGTGGTCAAGTGCAAGCCTATCAACAATAAAACAACAGAATGCGTGTTGAGTACAAGTTTCAGCTATCAAGTGCCGTCATATTCTATAAGTAAACTGCGACCCCGAGTAAAGGCATGTGGGATTTAAGGAAACCTCGGTTTTTAGGTGTGATTTTTGGATGTGGGATGGGAAAGACAGTAACGGACAGTTTAGATCGAACATTGATTTATTCGGGGACGAATTTAAGACAACAGGCACAGCGACGCGGGCTGGCTCTATCGAATATGACGGATATAGATGAGAAAAACTCGGGGTGACCATGTCGGCGAAGACGGAAGAACCGGAGCAGAGTAATAGCGTCATTGGTAGCGATAGTATGCCTGAGGCGGCGAGCCTTAGAGATACGCGAGGGTTTGTATCAGGCGGCCCGCGCCATTGCGAAAACAGGATCTTCCAGTATATAGCCTTTTATAGGTCGTAAATGGTGGTAATGATAACATAACGTTAGTTCGTACTATTACCATGATAAGAAGAAACGTAGGTATAATAAATATTTTATGAGATTTGTAATAGAACAGGAAATATCTGTTCGGACTGAAGGTTCCAGTTGGAAAAAAAAATATAATATGTATAATATTTTATACTAAACAACAAATAAGACAAAAAAAAAAATTAATCTGTTTCTGAAAACAACATCATAATAAGTTATTTCATGAAACCCCAAGTGA
The DNA here is from genome assembly GCA_949319445.1 of Mythimna lalbum. Taxonomy (NCBI): domain Eukaryota; kingdom Metazoa; phylum Arthropoda; class Insecta; order Lepidoptera; family Noctuidae; genus Mythimna; species Mythimna lalbum. The sequence continues at coordinate 18,842,646 of OX439360.1, forward strand.
ACGCCGGCGTTCGCTCTTTCATTGTCTTTCCATTGTGTCTCTAATTACGGTGTTTGAACGGTGTGAAGCAACAATTAGCATTCCAAATATTGGTTTGAGGAAGAGCATGGTGGGGATATCTTGCTATCTCTTGAGCACACGTAGCCTAATGACGGTGACGTCACATTTCAGTATGTGCATTTTTATACTGTTATATTTGATAGTTACCCCTTCCACCAGTTTTGAAAGGTTAATAAATGCCCTCGTCTACGAAGACTTTTTGTAGCGATGCCGTCGCACGTTTCGGAAGCGTACGATAGCATCGCTACTAACGCGCGTTAGTCGCGTTTGCAAGCGCTACAGAAAAAATGCCAACGCGCTACAGCATCGCGACTTTATCGATGCGAACGCGCTACAGCGTCGCTACCAAAGTAATATATATGTCAATGGTCGCTACATAAATTCGCAGTGGGCGAAGGGCCTAACTTGATTACTATTAAAAATGTTTTTCTATTTGCGATTTTAAAACAAACATAAAAGATTGGGTCAAGTAGGTACACAATTACGAAACATGTTGGGCACAGCAAAATTTTACATGACAAGAGAGAGGAATAATATAATTTAAACGAAATATCGAATATAAAGGCAGCTCAACAAAATTATAACTTTAACGAGATCATGTCGCCGGTGTCCTGAAAGTTTTAGTCAGTTGATAAAGTAGAATGATAGATGATAGAACTTGAGTTTTGGAAAGGTAAACGAATTTGGATGATAATCCTGTAATTTCACAGGCTAGGAATTACTTGCCTCAATTTCGCCATCACCTTTCTACCATCAGACAACCCGACCCGGTTACATAATACCGCGTACATCGAAGGACTGGAACAATTTGCCGGCTGCGGTCTTCTCTTCTGATTATAATTTAGAAGTCTTCAAGGCTAGAGTGAATGGTCTTAATAAACTAGTGGGTTTCACCATCAACGATTGCATCACTGTATACAATCAGATGGGATCGCAGTTATGCACTAGTATACCACAAAAAAAGGTTGAGTTGATTGATTAAAACTGTCTTTCACTGTGGCGGAAAGACTCTTTGATATTTGGATGCCTTAGGCGTTGTTTCTCTTACAATAATAGAGAAACAATATTCTGTTGAAATATTGTACGTTCTGAGTTCAGGCAATGAAAATATCGTTTCATTTTCGCTCGCGATATTAGTAAAACCGCAAAATAAAATTTGATGTTCGTAAAAGTTTTGTGTGCGGTTTTGGGATCTAAGATTAATTGAGATTCTACTTTTGGTTTAATGATAATGGATAAATGTATTTATCTATTTTATCTACCCGTAAAGCCGATTGGATTTGCTGGTACATAGACAGAAGTGGCTAAGTATTGAGCTCATTACGGTATTGTTTGTATTCACTTAAAGAGTATGTACTGCTAAAGCTCATTAGCTTACACATAATCATCATCTTTTAGTCCTTGGCCTACTGTGTGTGCGTGTAATTTACGTCAGCGCAGCACATCTACTAGTACAGTGAATAATAGCAGGAAGGTTGACTAAAGAGAGCATCTAGTTTACCATCCTGCTACTGTTCACTCTTCTTTCATGTCATTCCTCTCACAGAATCAATCCATAATTTATGTTGATTTGCCTGTCTGTCCATCAACATGTAATTTCATTACTACTTTAGCCACATGCACTAACTAAAGGCTAATGATAAAGCTAAAACGTGACGTTACGAAGATACTGTTGATAGAAGTTAACTTAAAACATCTTACGGTAGTTCCATTCTTTACAATAAAACAATAGGATATGTGTTTAAAGAAAACAGCGAGCATGAGTGTCTTGTTACAGAGACACTGGTGGGCGCCCACCTTGAGTAAACAACGTTAACTTATTTTGTACCAAACGAACGTGAACCTTTATCAAATTGTATTTATTTCTCTTATAAGAATTGATGTTGTAATATTTTTACAAGATCGTGTAGGGATTTCTTAACCAATTGCGTCGGATTGGACCGACCAGTGTTTTCGTGTCCTTTTAGCCAGGGTCGTGTGTTTGCGACTGGGTAATCCATCTCGTCAGCTCCTCTGTCACTTATGGGGATTTAGACATGGGTGTGAGACCCTGGCGGAATAAACGTGAGAGTGTTTTTCGGATATAGGGGGTTAAAAGTTTTATTTTTTGTAGCTTTTTTTTCAGTACAAGCTTTTGTTTAACTTTTGATGTTCTTAAATGTAGTTAATAGGTATTTAATTTGTGTATACACACAATTTCAGCTACTTTGAAGACAATGCATTAATGTGGTACCATGGAGGATCAAGATAATCCCACCGTGTTTGAGCTCTTTGGAATGGTCTTGTTCAGCTCTTCGATTGAAGCTTGCTATGAAAACATATTTTCCTTTTATAAAACTTATTTCCATTCTCCCAATTTACTGGTAATGAAACATAACTCACGTATGATTTTATTCCAGCTATGATTTTTCATTGAATATTCAAGTTAATCGTTTCCATTGAGACACACATATTACGTGGTCCTAATTTTATATATTGCTTCGTTATTAATTCAACCATATTTATTTTGCTTGACCATGTAGGCGTCACTCAATTTTCTCCAGTTTCTACCCACTTTCATTAGAAAAACAAACAACGTTCCGCAAACTGAACCAGTTGACTCTGCTAACGTGTAGGTATTGATTGCTATATTTATAGAACAATGGCTTAGCAACTTGTGGCTGTGAGCTAAGTATATCTATTCTCACATTGATAGTCATTAGGAACCTACTTAACGTTTCAATAGGACCCTATTGATATGGTAAAAGAAAAATAGAGCGACTGCCTCTGTGGTCTTCACAGTGCGAACTGTTCCCGCGCGCCTCAAAGAGTTGTCAGCAACCGTAGGGGCCGGGCAGCAGGGTCGAAGCCTAATGGGGCCAAGGGTCTCTTTCTAAAAGGGAGGCTCCGCCCCGGTATGAATGGCAACGAAGGAACGGGGAGGGTTTTTAGTCAGTAAAAGTCTGATACTATCTTCTGCTCCGCCCAAGGAAGGTGGATGTCATCTGGATGATATTTACCCACCGAAAAAAGAGAGGCACTGGGCTACGCGATGCGTCTTGTTTAAGACTGATTGAATGCCTTCCCCCCCATATTATCTCCATAACCCCGTATTCTTAGTCAATTTGGGTTCCCATGCAAAACTGCGAGGTGATGCGAAGCCGCAACGCGAGAGACCTGTGGTGCAAACTTCTAAGGTGAAATTTTGTCTGTCCTGTTGGGAGTCGTGGAAATGCGATGGATGCGAGACTCACAGGACCGCTTTTTGTGGCGACACTTGAAGGAGGCTTACGCCCAGCAGTGGACGTCCTCCGACTGAAATGATAATGATGATGAATTTCGTGCAGCATCGGTTCGAGTGACCATACAATATACGTTGCGAATCAATTCGCAAGCTCTTGCGATGCGTCGTGTGAGCTCTCAGATTGTTACGATGCGACATTGCATCGCAGTTTTTTCTTGGGGTCCTTAGTTCACTAGAATTAATCAAGTTGAAAGTTGTTTGTTATTAATTATATTGAATCAATTGGAGCGGAGCAATTTTCCTTCAAATGGACTTGAAAACATTTCTTACTCAATCATTCAGACGAACTCATTGATTTATCATCACAAACGAGCCAGTCTGGGCAGTGTCAGACTCCTACTGTCTAAAACCACACTCCTGCCTTACATTTAAACCACAGACAAGACGCCCGTGCTCTTGTTTAATAGCTACGCATTGTTTGCTTCTGGGCAACTCCACGAGGAAGTGGCGTTTTTTTCCGGTGGGGAAATCGTCTATTGACATCCCTCGCTCTTGGGCGGGCGGGAGATAGCGTCAGACTTTTACTGACAAAAACCCACTCCAGTTCCTTCGTTGCCTTTCGTACCGGGGCTGAGGTACCTTCCGGAGCTAACCCTGGCCCCGGTAGGCTTCGACCCAGCTGGGCCCCTGCCATTGCTGACAACTCCTTGAGGCGCGCGGGAACAGTGCGCGCCGTCGACGACTTGTTCTCGGTCGGGACAGTTATCGGACGGTCGGAGAGCTACCCATTGCTCGCCGTCTGCAAGCCCGCGCCTACGATGGTTGGAAATCGGGATCGGAATCCCGGCGGCGGTTGGGGCGCTGTGAGCGGCGTTGCTTGATACAGTCGGCCTCTACTGCTTCGCAGATGGAGGCGACTGCCTGCCACTCCTCCTCGCTCCGGATCATGGCCTGTACCAAAGACTGGCGCGAGAGATCGCCGCCGAAAGTGGCGTTACTCCAGAGCACCTTTCAGCGATTTCAATACCGACTTCACGTTCGCTTTAACCATTTACGTGAACAGAGTCGGGAGCAAAAGCTAGTTACAAATAATTGCTGGTCAGAGAGGCTTTCTATACGGCCTAACAAATATTTGGGTCACTAAAGGGCACGGGGAGTATTTCAGAAGCGCGAGTAATTTGCGAAAGCAATTTTTCGGAAAGCCTCTAAGCAAAACAAATTGTGAATAAATGCCTGACGAGTCTGACATTAATTTAGGCTTTCAGTGAAAGAAACGGCCGTAAATTGGTTATTTTTTTCGTTGCTTTGCTTGCTTGCTTCTTTACAACTTTCACCTGCCAGGATTTAAATGACGCCAATGATAAAACTGTTCAGAGATGACGGTAAAACAAAATTTATTTTGAGTTTCATCATCATCTTCTTGCCTTTGTCCCGTCTTATATGGGGTCGGCAAAACAAATATGATTTACTTAAACACAATTACAATTTCCCACTATACCAAATATTCTTATTAATAACAATGAACGACAGACAATGAGCAAGAATAAATACCAACAATGCCAACGAGAGACCAACCGAATGATTCCACAATATAATAGCTCATACCCGTCCCGACCCCATCATGATCATCATCTCATCGTCTTCCTGCCTTTGTCCCGTCTTATATGGGAGCGGCAAAACATGTTTTTTCTTCCATTCTGTCCTGCCACTCGTCACACCGTCACTAAGCAGTATATCATCTATACGTACCTGCTTATCTTTTCTTCTTGTCAAAGGTTGTCTGTAAAAATCGCTTTTAGCGACAAGACCGCCCATTATTACACACGGGGTATCAATTTTGTAATTTTTTAAGATAGATCAATAATGAGTATTTATCTAATTCCCTTTTCTTTCATATCACTCCTTACAGAATCCATTATTTTCTTTGACCTTCCTCTTCATCCATCCACATCCACAACTCAAACTTTAATCTAAGTTTATCGACACAAAAAAAAATATATCAAAAAGATTGACCTTTTCATTAGCCACTGCCCGATTAGCATCGGCCATTATTATCTGGTACACACGCCATTGACAGGACTTAATTGCAATAATCCGCTTACTATGCACTAGTTGGAAACACGTGACAAATGAATACTGTTCACAGTAACGTCATGTTGGATTTGACCTAGATTTACTGAGCTGAGGACTGTGTAGTTGTTCTTCTGGGAATATGTTACTTGCATAATTTACTTAGGTACTGTACGGCCTCTTTCATCGATACTTCTGTAGCGAAAATCGCGCAATTAAAGGAGGATTTTGTATGGGCACCATCCCTAACCTCCAACCTCCCCCGCGTTTAGTTAAATAGAGTATTTTTTATTCTGGTGACATCTTTAACCTATTAACCGCCTATGTCGTATATATGCGACAAACACTCGCGCGTTTATTCCGCCAGGGTCGCACATCCACGACCATATACTAGATCTAGCCAGCTCTTCTGTCTCCTATGGGGATTGAAGAGCTAAACGACATGGAGTACCCAGTCGCAAACACACGACCCTGGCGAATAAGACACGAAAACACTAGTTGGACCAATCCGACACAAGCGCTTAAAGGGTTGAGGTTTTTATAAGGCAGTATATTTTGACCTAACCTAACCTAAGCCAAGTGTTTTGGACTTTAAATATACTCATAATGTAGTTTTGTCATATATTTATGAATGCGGCTTGGCGAGCTCTACGATTCTGCAAAAATATTTGACAAAGGGCATTGCGTATGCTCTATGAACTTATTTTTCATACTGCCTATTCAGAAACCCCGCCTTGAGTGGTTATTTTTATAGTAATGTATAAGACTCACTTCGTAGGAGTCATTTCGCGTGTTAGTCTGCGAATAAGCCTAGTATTTATTATCTCCGATCCCCAAAAGTGGTCCCTACAGTAGATACTTTGTAGTCTTCTTTCCCAACAGCCTACTTTTACCGTGGATCAGGACTTGGGGTTGGCGTAGCATTATTGCTTCTAAACGTGTATCAACCAACATCATCCTCGTCCTGGATCATCCAATTAAGAATTGGACTCTAGAGAAACGTCTCGAGAGCTCCAGATTGATCACTATCCTATCTAATAGCAAGCGATGATATGTTCGACGATGCAGCACGTTTACTTAGAAGTAACCTATACATTTTTGACTTAAAGACTCCTAGATTGTACCTATCAGGAAACAGGCTCCGGGAGGTAAGTCCAATCTCTAGCTGTACGCACAATGAATGTGTTCCCAAAATGTTTAGTGCGTATAGGTGGGATATTTGACAGGTCTTTGGTCTAGTGGTTAGTGGCCCTGACTGCTATGCCGTGGGTTCGATTTCTACCCAGGACAAATGATTATGTGATAAGCTAGATTATTGGTTGTGTCTGGGTGTAATTTATCTCTAATATGTTTGTATTTAGAAATATTAAAGAATGTTTATCAGTTGTCTAGTACCTATACCACAAGCTCTGCTTAGCTTGGGTTGGGGCTAGATGGCGTTGGCGTTGTGTCATAGTTGTGGAATATTATTATTATATCCGCCATATACCGGTGGCGTTGTCTATAGGCATTATACCAATTTATAAAGATGTTTCTCCGTAGTACATACCTGTTTTCTTCTCACTTCCTTTGTGCTAAAAGGCTCGCTTCCCACGCGATCTCTTTATAAATATAACACAATATTTATCACCTGTTTATAAAGGAACTATCGCCTCTTATGTCCAGGCCGGTAAACTATAAATAGAAGACACGTGTGACGTGAATGCTAAGGGTAACTGTGGTGAAGGGTGTGGTTTAGTCAGGAAAATAGTTTGACGCTTCTTCTCGCTCCATGTAGAGCGGGAGATGTAATTTAAAATGTATTCTTCTAGTCACAATCTACACTTCTATACTAATATTATAAAGAGGTAAAGTTTGTTTTGTTGTTTTTAGGATGTGATCTCTAGAAGCACTGGTCCGATTGGTAAATTTTTTTCACCGATAGAAAGCTGCTTTATTCCTGAGTGACATAGGCTATATTTTATGTAGGCTGGTGACGCCGCGGTCAAATCGTACGCGAGTAGGTAATCGTTATAGGTCAACTGAAAGAACACAGATGGTTTCAGTCGGTAAAAAATTGACATGCACTCTCGCTCTATCTTAGAGCCAGAGAGATCATTTCACGGATCACGAGTGAAATACCCACCTCAAAAAAAAACACTCACCCCGTGGCTGTAGACTAAACCTACAACCTTTCATAGCTCCTAAACATTACTGCACTACCCAGAAACGTTTATTCAACCAACATCGGGTACCCAGTACCGCCCACGCCCCATCGGTTCTAGCGAATAGACCGATATTTAACGTTTTATGGGACGAGGGCAAGAGCCGTAAGTCATTGGTAATAGGAACTCGAGTACTTACCGTTTTCTAGTTATAGGCAGTGGCGGATTAAGCTAGCTCGGGGCCTGTGGCCAATTTGACCAAGGGGCCCATGTGCAGCCCTGTTTAGTACTATTATTCTTAATTACAACCCCCCCTGGATTTTAAGATACGGATAGGAAAATTTTTGCGAGGATGTGATGCATATCTTCACAATATGTTATAGTTATTATGTATAATATTTTATTATTGTAATTTTTTATGACATGACGGAAATGAAACTCTTTTTATTTCATACGTGGATATTACGGTAATAAAGAGATTGACTATCATATTCAATTAAATAATCAGCTCTATTCGATTTAATATCAATATATGTACATACAGCATGCTGCAGCATGCTGTAGTATGTTACTAGTTTTTTTTGCGTTCAAGTGGAGGATTCCCGAACTCACGGGGCCCCCGAACGCGTAGGGCCTGTAGCATTTGCTACTTTTGCCGCATGGCTAATCCGCCACTGGTCATAGGTAATTCTATGAAAGTAGTAGGTACCTACTGAAGATTTGTGGACGGTTAGGAAATCGAAGAAAGTTGGGTAATGGTTGGTCTTAATGGCCTTTAGATTGCTAAAAGCCATTTATAGGAACGGTGAAACTATTTCTAGAAGAGATCCTTAGAGAAAACGCTCTTTTTTTCAAATGGATTTTGTACGTTGTATGAATTCATCATTACTCTTAGATGTTTTTAATATCGTGAGGTTTTCACACACTTGGCTGGTTTTCGTATAGTGGGAAGTCATAAAATAATTTCTTCCACTGGTGTAAGAGGGAATGTCAGACCTCTACTGACTGAAACCTTCCTCTTTTCCTTCAGCTATCTCTTACAAAAATTGCTCAGCGCTACATACCTGTACCTGTATGTAAAGTTTTTGTCACAAAAAGTAGCCTATGTCACTCTCAATCCCTTCAACTATCTCCACTTAAAAAATCACGTCAATTCGTCGCTCCGTTTTACCGTGAAAGACGGACAAACAGACACACACTTTCCCATTTATAATATTAGTATTAGTATGGAAGTATGGATATGAGATTTTAATATATAACTGTTATTTTTCCCGAATAAATTTAATACTGAAGTGTTTTTAGACATTTTCCCGGTAGAAAAACCACCAATTAACTCCCCGATAGTCAAACTTAATTGGTTCCACGTGGCGCGTTCTACTGGTCGTAAGCGTCAGCCAAGCTCAAGAATTTGACAACTGACTGACGGAATTTAATCGAGCTATAATTGTTTTTTGGGAACTTAGGACTAATACTAAAGTCATAATGAGAGAAAATACCGCTTGAAGTAATATATGAAAAAAAAAATATCTAAGAGATTTTCGTACACTAAAGCGACGACGGCAATCCCATCTTACCTACTATTATCTAGACTTTAATCACAAAAAATAAATTCCCAAAAAAGCGTATTTACAATTTCAATTGATATAAATAAATAACAGTAACATGAACAGGGTCCTTACCATGACGTGTTTAAATGTCAAGCGCGCGAGCGAGAAAGAGGGATGCAGCTATACATTCTATGTAGCTCCAACCCTTTAACAGTTCAGTTTAGGTCGTCAAATGGATCGCATAAAGAGCTCGTGGTAAGGTCTATGATGAAACAAGCTAATACATTTGTACAAACAGTAAAATAAATCTTATTATAAAAACCATTATGAAAGTAAATACCGCTCCAAGCTATTTACGTACAAAACATTCTTTAGTGACGTTTAATAAAAAGGTTTGACAAGTTCTCGCTAACAAGCAGGCACGGTGAACGTTTTAAAAATTCTGTGTAGTTATGGGGTGAGGTATAGGGTTGCAATCGTATGTTCGAATTATTCGAATTTACTTTCCAAAATAGTCGCTAAGCGCAAATCTCGAGAACAGCTGAACCAATTTCGCTATTTCTTTTTTTGTGGTATTTGTTATTGTGAGCAGAAAATTGTAAGAAAAAAAAGGAAAATTAGGGCTAGTGTAGGGTAAAGTAGGATAGAATAGAATAAAGTAAGGTATAGTAGGGTTGGAGTAGGGTGGAGCGGGAGCGAAGCCGTGGTGGGTTACAGCTAGTAGTAAATAAATATATATATTCGAATACTACCAAAAAAAAATTGTCTTAAGTCTATGTTGGTAGAATTACGCACTGTGCTGATTTTCGTCATCTTAATAACTGATATTTTAAGTGTTTTTTTGTATTTTGAAAATATTCGAACAGAACTGAAAAATATTCGAAAATCAAAACTAACGATTTTTTGCAGTCTCTAGTAGTTATGTTATGTAGTTAGGCTTTCGTTTCGGGTTCTGCACTTCCCTCTGAATATTTCACGCTATTCATGCTCGTTGCTTAAGGTCAAGTACGCTTGCATCTACATTTTTGGCTTAATGATCTACATTTTTTTCATTAATTAGGTACGACTACAAGATTTGTTATTTGAATGCAGGGAAAGGGCGATAAGTACTGAATTGACATACAAACTGATATATTTGTTCACTTTTTTTAAATTATGTTTGTGTTCAATAGACTTTTAATGTTCAGTGAGAAAATTTAAAGAAAAATGAAAATTTGCTTTTTCTTTCTCTCTCAATTTTTTTTCGAAGGAGTTTTTAGCTTTTTCTACTTAAAATTGCGTATGTGTATCAAAATATATAAATTTAAAAAAATAGGGTCGTACCCTAACTCACTAAAGAATTTATCTATCTACCCGCTCCGGCTTTGCACGCGTGTAAATTATGCTCAAAAATATTCCTTGTTATTAGTAAAAACTGTATCAAAATCCTTTGCGTGGTTAGGAGTTGGCGAGTAAACAGACAGACGCGCAAGGCGACTTTGTTTTTAGTAGGTATGCAGACATAATATATAATATTTCACACATAAGGCAAACAAAAATGTAAAACTACCAAATTTTTTGGCAAAAAAATTACCAATTTGGTAGTTTTAGTCTAAAATTACCAATTTGGTAGTTTTAGTCTAAAATTACCAATTTGGTAGTTTTAGTCTAAAATTACCTATTTGGTAGTTTTATTCTGAACTGAAGCTTTACGTAAATTCAACTTGGTCAACCGATTAACATCATTAACTGTACCGTTCGACTAAGCTTATTACGTAAGAGGAAATATGAAACAGAACTGGAACGGTAGGACCGGATCAGCGGTATTGTTACTGGAGATAACTAAATCGCTTTGTACTTTGCTTACTAAGCTGTCGCGGTTTTGTTGGCACTGCTGAGAAACTTTTAAGCCTTTTGATAGCATTTTGCATTGCGGCAAAATCATAGTATTACCTACTCTTTTGTCTATTATATCGCTGCGGGGAAGATAAATATAGCTGACCTATTTAGCTTGAAATACAGTGTTTTATTCAGGTAAATTGATGAGTTTTATAAGAGATGTGGTGAAAGTTTTATGTTAGTATCTCAATAGTTTTAGAACTTTTTGCGTCGTGACAACCGCATATATTGTATCCGTGATGAAAAAATCTCCATACAATAGATCTCTGAAGATAGACATAGTCGTGCACCGTCAGCATAAGCATATAGCACAATCAGCCTTTTAATGTTCCCACTGCTGGGACTCAGGCCTCCTCTCTAGGAGAGGGAATGGGCTTGTTATTTACAATATTATCGCTCAGTGCGCGTTGGTGGACGGAAAATATCTTCAAATGTTTTGGTTCTAGGACATGCCGGTTTCCTCGCGATTTTCCTTCACCGTGTTGAGAGTAGTGGTGATGAAATAAATTAAACAAAGTGATGCTTAGCGCTGGGTTTATCGGAACTTCGAAAACTAAGGTTATTTTGTACTTTTTGTTTTTTTTTTCCAATGTCTTTTTTACTATCTTTATCTTCATTAAAAATAAAAAGAGAAGAATCAAGAAAAAAACATTAAAAATAAGAAGAGATTTTATAAAGAGACCCTCAATACAAACGTCAAAATAGAACCTCCAAAAGGAGAACTGTTTTATTTTGCTTAGTTGGGGTCTACTGCGTCAGGCCTGGTACAAAATGACTTGGAAAAGGCTTTCGCTCAGCAAAACAGTATGGTCTAACTAAAAAAATAACAGCTAGAAAGACAAAAATAGCTGACCTACATACGCAAATAGAAGCTGGAAAGATGATGTTTTATTCAGTTCGACTGGATGGTTTTATGCCGCTTGGAAGTTTACGAAGCGCCATTCCAATGAACTTTATGTCCTCATCCCAGGCAGTCAGTCATCAGTGCTGAGTAACCGAGCCCCGATATATCAGGGAGTTATCTTATGTAAGAGACAGCCTGGCCTCGTGTACGGCAGATTTTGTCGAGTTATGTGTTTTAACTGGACCCTCGTGCGGCTTGGAACGGTGCCGAATTTTAAACTTTAGAGAAAAGTTCTTAGCATACGGCCTTTTAAACATGTTGTGGACGGCGAGAATATCCAATAAGAATCTTTGTTGGGGACAGCGAAATCAACCAATAAGAATCTTGTAAATAAAACACCCAATGAGAACATGCACCAAGTGGCGCCGCTAACTAAGAACCAACGGTCGCGGGAGCAGGTCGCGACAGGTTCCGACAGGTTTGGAGCAAGAAATGGACTCGCCCAAATTGTCACGAAGGAGATTGGTCGAAAAAGGAAAAAACCAAGGAAATGATAGTTCACTCGAACCACTACCTCCACCCAGGAGTTTGGAACATAAATAGGGGCCGAAAACTCAGTTCGACACAGTTCGTCGGATCAAGCCCTCAAGAATGAAGAAGTAAAGTGCAATCTCTCTAAATGTAAAAGTGCTATGTAAATACCAGTTGTTATATACTCTATTTTCTTATGTTCTACGTCTTATAAGTTTATGTCTCTAAAGTTTATGTGATTAAAAGTTCGTGATTATTGTAAAGACTTGTGATTATTGTGAAATCAAGACTGAATAAGTGTAAGGAAAAATAAAAGACCACCAGCGACCTATAATTGAAGTATTTGTTTTATTTGGAACTATATACAGTCCACACCCCACAGTCTTGGTCCAATCGAGCCGGATCGAGGATCTTGGGGTTTAAAATCAGTGTTTTAAAAGTTTTAGAATCAGTGCTTACGTACTAGACCCAGTACTTAGAGTCAGTGTTGAAAAGTATTAAACTCAGTGGTTAACGTAAAGTACTAGAACACCAGTACGTAGCGTCAGTGTTTAACCAGTAATAGACTCAGTATTTACGTCAGTGTTTAACCAGTAATAGACTCAGTATTTACGTCAGTGTTTAACCAGTAATAGACTCAGTATTTACGTCAGTGTTTAACCAGTATTAGACTCAGTATTTGCGTACTAAAACAAGTACTTAGCATCAGTGTTTTGACAAGTAAATAGAGTCAGTGAACCAGTGCTAAAAAGACATGGTCATAACTAGGTCTCAAAGTGACCTAGCTGAGCTAGAAGAACTAAGACGCCAAGAACGCAGAGACGAATTGACCGCTATGCGTCGACGTGAGGCTGAACGCATACATTTAGAGAGGGTCCGACGACTGTCACTCGATCCGCCAGCATCACCACAGCTGGAGAGCGTGATCGGGCCTGCCACCACCACTGCAGACCTCACAACTGCAGACCTCACAACTGCAGGGCCATCGGAGCGGGATAGAGCCAGATCACCGCCCCAATCAGTGAGGTCAACGACGAGCGTCGCAACGAGACTACGGGTCGCCGAGCTGGAGGCTGCCGAGAAGCTGGCAGACATACGAAGGAAGGAGCTGGACCTGGAGGCAGACCTAATTAAGAAAAGGTTAGCGGTGGACGTCTCAGTAATACAAGACGAAGAGAGCATCCACGACGAGCCCCTCCAGACTGAACAGCAGCACCAGAAGGTCGACCAGTGGCTGCGCACCAACCCACCCATCACACGGGGGGAGGCTGGGGGACGCACGGATGGCAGGGATGAAAAACAGCTGCGATTTGAAACTCCGAGAGCAAGATCGCCGACGCCAACCAGGGGCAAGAATAGTATTGAACAATTGGCTGCGACCTTGGAGAAGATGGCCAGACCACGACTCCGGCATACCGACCTACCGAACTTCTCGGGTGCCGTGAGCGAGTGGCTGCCGTTCAAGGCAGCGTACCATGACACAACAAACATGTACAACGTGTCATCAGCGGAGAACCTACAGCGTCTGCGGAGCAGTTTGAAAGGTGAAGCAAGAGATGCAGTGTCGGCGTTATTACACACTGCCACCGATCCAGAGATAATCATGAAAACTCTGGAGCAATGCTTCGGCCGGCCTGAGGTAATCATTGATAAGGCATTGGAAGAACTTAGAAGAATGCCTAGACCAGGTACGTCAGCGAGTGACCTAAATAGTTTCGCGATCAAGATTCAAAACACGATCTGCGTATTGAAAACTATCGACCGTAGAGGTTACCTATATAATCCTCTACTAACAAGAGAGATAATGGACAAGTTGAGTCCACACATAAGATCAAGATGGTGCGACTTCGCTACGGACAACGAAGGGACAGCAGAGCCAGAGATAGTGCTTTTATCTCGTTTCCTTATGCGTGAAGCAGACAGGGCGTTACGCTACACTTACGCCCCGTCAACAAGCAGCGCAACCACCACAATGAAAAGGGAAACTAGGCCTGCTACCACAACGAAGAGGAAAGCCACCACAGTGTACAACATAGTTGATCAAACCAACGAAGTAGATGTCAACTGCCCGAGCTGTAAACAGAAGCACGACCTAACACAGTGCCCCAAATACAAGGCGCTGTCAGTAGATCAACGTTGGGAGTTCGTCAAAGAAAATAAAATATGCTTCAAGTGCGCCCGCAGGAAACATAGGCGCATCGAGTGCAGGGAGAAGCTGTGCGGGGTGAACCAATGTCGTCGACCGCACCACGCCTCGCTGCACCAGGAGAGGAAGGCGTCCGAAGATAAGACTGCGACTCCAACAACGGCGACAACCGATCAACAGCTGAATGAAGGGACAGTCATGTCGGTGGCCACCCAACTAACCACCGGCCCTAAGACAGTCCTACTCAAGATGTGCCCAGTCATCATCGCCGGTCCACGGGGGGAGGTGAGAACACACGCGCTCTTCGATGAGGGAGCCACCATCACCCTCATAGACGAAGACTTGGCAGCCAGCATCGGGGCAGAGGGCACACCGCAACCACTACGCATCCATGGGGTCAACATGTCATCCCAAGAACGGGATAGTAGGGTGGTAAACATAAAAGTAAGGGGCGTCAGTAAGGACAGCGCGCCACGTAAACTTCGGGCCAGAACCATGAAGGACCTGAAGCTACACCAGCAGTCAATTCCAGACACACTGCTGGAGTATGAACATCTCCGTGACCTGCCAAAGGAAGAGGTATGTTACGGGGCAACACGTCCGGGACTTCTAGTGGGGACAGACCACTGGGAGTGCATCGTGTCAAGAGAGCTACGCGTCGGTGGCCCCAACCAACCCGCTGCATCCCTAACGCAGCTGGGCTGGGTGATACACGGGACCACACCAAGAAGAATCGTCGTGAACGAAGACAACGTGCTGCACATCTACGAGAACGAACGTCAGCAGCAAGATCGTCAGCAAGATCATCAGCTTCACGAACAAGTAGAAGCACACTTCAGACTCGAAGCAATAGGAGTCTCTCGAGAGCCGCGAGTGAACGACTCAGATCAGCGCGCCATGGACATAGTCACGAAAACAATAAGGAAAACGAACAGTGGCTATGAAGTCGGATTGCCATGGCGGGAAGATGACGTCACTATGCCGCCCAGCTACAATGCGGCCCTTCGACGACTACATAAAATAGAACAAAAGATGGACGCCTCACCAGAGTTCGCCCAGCAGTACAGCACCCAGATGGAGAACCTATTTGAAAAGGGGTATGCAGTGCCGTGCGACGGGACGGAGCAAACGAACTCCGTCTCATGGTTCCTGCCTCACTTTGCCGTGCAGAATCCAAATAAGCCCGGTAAACGACGGTTAGTGTTCGACGCGGCGGCAAGAAGTCACGGTTTGTGCCTGAACGACAAACTGCTGGAAGGACCAGACCTGTTGCTGTCGCTCCCGGGAATAATATTCCGTTTCCGGGAAAGGGCGATAGCAGTCACGGCCGACATCCAAGAAATGTTCCTGCGAATAAAGATAAGAGAGGAAGATCAACCCGCGCAGCAATTCCTATGGCGAGGCTGCGACAGAACGAACCCACCGCGCCACTACAAAATGGCAAGTATGATATTCGGCGCGGCCAGTTCACCATTCATGGCTCACTACGTCCGGAACTACAATGCGGACCTACACGGGCAACAGTACCCGCGGGCACTAGAAGCAATAAAGGAGAGTCACTACATGGATGATCTAGTGACCAGCTACGACAGCGAGAATGAAGCTCATCAAGCAATCAGCGAGATTAACAAGGTGCACGCAGTAGCGGGATTTACGCTGCGGGGGTGGAGCGCCAACAGCAAGGCGGTGCTCAAAGACATACCCCAGGAACTGCACGCTACAACTCCCACACAATTGGGGGGAGAGAAGCCCGAGAACAAGATACTCGGACTATATTGGAACGCAGAGAAAGACGAGCTGGGGTTCAACACGTCGATGAACCGAGTCCCAGCCGAAGTAAGGCAGCAGCTGCGAGCCCCAACCAAACGCGAGGCGCTCAGTGCTGTCATGTCAATATATGACCCTCTCGGACTGCTAAGCCACTTCACGATACGAGCGAAGATTATACTGCAAAGTTTGTGGCGCCTCACGATCACCTGGGACGAGAGGATTCCAGAAAAGGAGCACGAACTGTTCACGAATTGGCTCGCCCGACTCGAAGAGATCGCCCAACTCCGCTTGCCGAAGAATTACGCAATGAAGGGGTTCAAAGGAATCGAACTCCACGTATTTTGCGATGCGAGCGAACAAGCATACGCGACCGTAGCCTACTGGAGGGTGGAGCATGAAGATGAAACAGTAACCATCACACTGGTGGCCGCCAAAGCAAAGGTGGCGCCGCGTCGAGCTCAGACTATCCCTCGACTAGAACTCCAGGCAGCAGTGATAGGAGCGAGACTCGCCGATCACGTGAGAAGAGAGCATCGGATCAAGGTCAACCGGACCGTATATTGGACAGACTCATCCACCGTCGTCCACTGGATACAGAACGAGGGGCGACGTTACACTCCCTTTGTCGCGAACCGACTTGGAGAGATAGCAGAGCTGACGAAGAAAGAAGAATGGCGTTGGCTGCCGACAAAGGAAAACATAGCCGACGACGCCACCCGACTCACCAACGCGCCGATCAGCGCAACCGATCGGTGGTTCCAAGGGCCCAGCTTCCTGCATGATCCCGAGGAGCTGTGGCCCCACAAGATGGAGGACGAAGAACAAGAACCAGAAGAAGTCCTACACACAGACGAAGGCACGACAAGGGAGAACTGGCTACCCGACCCTGCCCGCTTCTCAAAGTTCGAGACGCTTGTCAGAGCCACAGCAAGAGTGCTCGCCTTCATCGACATGTGTCGACGCCAAGCAAGGGGTCTAGAACATCGACACGTGCAGCGCGCCGAGAAGGAGCTTTTGAAGCAGGCGCAGCAAGACAGCTTCGGTGACGAAATCAAAAGGATACAGGCAGCTCGCACAATATCAAGAACAAGCAGGCTGTTTAGATTGGATCCAGTATATGAGGATGGACTCCTACGAGTGCGAGGCCGAATAGAAGCAGCAACGGCACCACCCGAGACGAAGAGGCCCATCATCCTGGACGGGCGTCACAGAACAACAAAGCTCATCGTAATGCGCGAACATTGCGCCGCTGGACACGCCAACCGTGAGCGCGTGACGAACGACCTGCGACAGAAATATTGGATATTACACTTGCGACCCACCGTACGGGCAATAGAAAGAAGTTGCGCATTGTGTAATAAGAGAAAATCCATGCCGCAGACACCGGCTACTGGAGACCTGCCGCGTGCTCGCTTGGACCCGTTCCACCGCCCGTTCTCCAATTGCGGGGTGGACTACTTCGGACCGATGATGGTCAAGGTGGGACGGCGGAGAGAAAAGAGATGGGGCGCGCTATTCACATGCCTCACCTGCCGAGCAATTCACCTAGAACTCGTCGCGTCGCTGTCAACGGACTCGGCAATAATGGCGCTAAGGCGCATGGCGGCACGAAGAGGATGGCCGCGAACCATGTACTCGGACAACGGGACTAACTTCCGAGGAGCCGATCACGAGCTACAAGCAGCGTACCAAGAATGGCTGCCAGCCCTGAAGGACGTGGGGCTGCTGAACAGAATGGAATGGCGCTTCATACCGCCAGGCGCGCCAAACCAGGGAGGAGCATGGGAGCGAATGGTGAGGACGGTGAAGTCGGCGCTCAGTGTTGCGTTAAATGAAAAGGCACCGTCAGAAGAAATATTAAGAACACTGTTGACTGAAGCAGAATTCGCCGTCAACGCCCGCCCCTTGACACACGTGAGCGTGGACCCGGAAGATCCTGAGGCCCTCACCCCAAATCACTTCCTGTTGGGGTCATCGACCGGCCTACCGACCACAGGGCCATGCGACGAGGCAGATCGCCGAACGTGGCGAGCCAGTCAGGCGCTCGCCGACAAGTTCTGGCGGCGCTGGGTAAAGGAGTATTTGCCGCTGTTAGTACCCCGAGGTGAACCCACTAACAACGTGCGACCGCTGCAAGAAGGCGACGTGGTCCTCATAGTCGACGGAACCCTGCCCAGGAACGTCTGGCCAATGGGCGTCGTGGAGAAAACACACCGCGGGCCAGACGGCGGCATCAGAGTCGCAGAAGTCCGAACGAAGACCGGCACGTTTCGGCGCCCCACGAGCAAACTCGTCGTCCTCATAAGAAAAGAAGAGGCTTCGCGAGCTACGCCGGGGGGAGAAGATGTTGTGGACGGCGAGAATATCCAATAAGAATCTTTGTTGGGGACAGCGAAATCAACCAATAAGAATCTTGTAAATAAAACACCCAATGAGAACATGCACCAAGTGGCGCCGCTAACTAAGAACCAACGGTCGCGGGAGCAGGTCGCGACAGGTTCCGACAGGTTTGGAGCAAGAAATGGACTCGCCCAAATTGTCACGAAGGAGATTGGTCGAAAAAGGAAAAAACCAAGGAAATGATAGTTCACTCGAACCACTACCTCCACCCAGGAGTTTGGAACATAAATAGGGGCCGAAAACTCAGTTCGACACAGTTCGTCGGATCAAGCCCTCAAGAATGAAGAAGTAAAGTGCAATCTCTCTAAATGTAAAAGTGCTATGTAAATACCAGTTGTTATATACTCTATTTTCTTATGTTCTACGTCTTATAAGTTTATGTCTCTAAAGTTTATGTGATTAAAAGTTCGTGATTATTGTAAAGACTTGTGATTATTGTGAAATCAAGACTGAATAAGTGTAAGGAAAAATAAAAGACCACCAGCGACCTATAATTGAAGTATTTGTTTTATTTGGAACTATATACAGTCCACACCCCACAAAACACATCTGTTGAATTCTAGCATACACAGCTTTTGATTTCACTGCAGGCGTCCTATTCACACCGCAAGCCTTCTGTATATTGTAATATTTGGCAAAGGGCCTGGACAAAAGTCTTTTTACAAGCTTTTATTTAGTTTCACCTGTCCCGATCTTTGTTTGTCATCAAATCTTGTAAATTAAATTTGACCCACTTCCCGTTTACCGATTGAACCGCAATTATGTAGGCATGTGTAAATCAGATGACAATGCAAAATTATTATTATTATAATATTAGAGGAGTTGATCTGGTGATGGAACCGGAAGGTTGCTATAGGAACTTGGTAGTTAGACGACACAACCCCATCGAGTTTGGGCTCGTATGATTCGTCTTGACGAGTATTAATTATATAAGTATACCGAGCTGTAAAAGCTTGCTATGAAAAAATGATTTTTATTAAAAGGTTGTTAGGTGTTATTTTTAATTTGGCTCCACAAGTGATGTCCGTATTTTGTGCCTTCAAACAATATTTTATTAATAAAAATTAAGCGTTGAATGGAATAACTATTAATTAATTTTTGGCAATGATTGTTTCTCTCATCTGATGATGACGCTTCCGCCAGATTATGGAAAAGGAAGCTAAGATGATGCTATCTTAGCGTCCTTTTCCATAATCTGATTTATTCTACCTCGTGTGAAATGTTAGGGTAAAACAACATTATCATCTAATGACTTATGGGCGAGTCAGACTTACAGTTGCTTTTTTACGTTTTTGGATCACTAAGGTACAATCGTTTCCACAATAGAGTACGTAGTTGACGTATTAGTTACCAATATCTGATCTACATTTACCTATAAATTCAAAATCTTAACCAAAACCTAGCTCAAGTGTCAATCAAATCCCTCAAAACATTAATCCTATCGATCAATAGAATTCAATCATTGGCTGTAACAGTTCTTGATTGCTATTATGGAAACATGTCAAAATGGAGCCGTGTTTGCCCAAAAAGCTTATTTGCCTACGTTTGGAACGCAAAAATATTTTATGATAAATCCCTGGTTAGGGTTGGCGAAGATTTGAAATGAATCAAGTATTTATTTTTTTGCTTGGCGAACTTCAAATATTTGCTAAAGGCTTTTAACATGGATGGAAAGAATAAAATATAGATGGATTGTATGAAGAATTATTTAAGAGAAAAGTGAGTCAATGATATCTTGATGGATGACTTGACGGAATGTAAATAAAAATGTGTTGTGCCAGGTAAAGTAGGACGAGAGTAAAAAGATGAAGAAAGGTACTAAGGTTAAATCCTTAGTGTGAGAGAGAGGCACAAAGGAATCCTCATCCTCCCGGACGCCACAAAGAATGACCTAGGTTTCGCGAGTCGCAGCTTAGTTCCTGACTACAACAACTCATTAGATTTATACGTACCTACAACTAAAGAGTGGAATTCCCTACCAATGTCTGTGTTGCCTGATAGCTACAACCCAAGACCTATATAGGTCTTAGTCTCGTAACTTTAAGAAAAATTGAGCAATTATTAGCTCTCCGTCATAATTGATAATGCTCGCCAGATCCTGAACCTGCCAGGGTAGCGAGATTGTTTGAAAGTGTCACCACGGTCCTGGAAGGAAAAGGTCTACTGCAGAAACACGGGTGGGTTTAAGTCAGTAAAAGTCTGACACATCCTCTCTCTCAAAGTTTGGACATATTCGTACCTACGAAGCCGGAGCCGGCTCCACGAGCTCTTAACGCGATCCATTTGACGACCTAAACTGAAACGTTAAAGGGATGGAGCTATATAGAGTGTATAGCTCCATCCCTCTTTCTCGCTCGCACGCCTGACACTTTAACGCGTCATGGTAAGGCCCCAGGTCGGTAGTCTAAAATGAAAACTTTAACTAGGAGAGAATGCCTTGTCGCATTAAGTCCGCCTATGTATAGTCTGCCTAAAAAGTCAAACGACTTGGGTAATTATCAGGGCTAATTGAAATCTAATGTAGTCAACACTAGTTCAATAATCAAGGTCAAGATTAAGAGATCTTGATCATTGTTTACTAATAGCCTTATAAAAAGTATCAAATACTAGCTTTTGCACGCGGCTTCGCTCGCGTTAAATTCGGGGTAACACGGTTCCCCTGGGAAGAGGGGGATTTGAAAGAGACAAAAAGTAGCCTATGTCACTCTCCATCTCTTCAACTATCTCTACTTAAAAAATCACGTCAATTCGTTGCTCCGTTTTGCCGTGAAAGACGGACAAACAGACACACACACTTTCCCATTTATAATATTAGTATGGATAAGTATTTTTTTAAATGATTAAATATTATACAAAATTCCCAAGTCGTTTGAAATAGACAGACTATACCAATATGGTACATGAAGTATAAATAAATAAATAAAACGGAGTGCCATCCTTAAGGTATCCGTTCGGTGCGACATCTGACTTTATAGACGATTAAAAACGGTTCAATGAAACCCATCGTAAAAATGCCATTCCCACATTTAACGGCGGTTTAATATACTATTAATTTGTAATGTTTATTGTAGCAGGCTTGTTTTTGTGTTTATTCCTGGTCGTTTTGTGTATATCGGTACTGGTAAGCTGACGTGATTAAAAAGTTAAGAAAACTGTGAGAAATTAGTATATTAGAGGAAGGTTTAAACTGGAAACTGACGTCTGGGTTTTAGAAATATGTGCAAGAGGTTTATAGTCCCACTAACCTCCGTTAAAAAAGTTGAATCGGCCAACCAAACGAATGTTTGATCTACTTGTGTGGAGAAACTCTAATACCGAGATACAGGATTTTAAGTTTAAGGTGGTGCATCACGACTTACATTTTCACTGTTTTTCATACAACCGCTCATAACTGATTATGACGTTATTACACACTTTTCATTAGATATTTTGGAAACACAGTATCTTGTAGATATTATCTAGGTTTCTAAAGAAACCAATTTCTAAATTTGTGTAAAACTAATCCATTAAAAACCTCTGAAAATGTCCTATTTTGTATGAACTTTGACATTTCATAATTTGCCTAAAAATTAAAAAAGTCAAAAAAGTAATCCTCTACAGACCTTGCAAATTTTATTAAGATTCTAAATGATGACAACTATTTCCAAAAACTTTTAAGGGTTTAAAAAAAAACAGCTATTTCCTGGAGCAAGTTTTGTGAAATTTTCGAGTAAATCTCGGAAATTACCGAATACTAACATAGTTTCCAGGCGTTATCTCTCTTTTTTTGCGTTGCCTTTTCGTCAAACATCGCGTTGGATTGCATTAAATGAAGTAACAAGCTTTTAAACCATTTTCGATGTTTACGATAAGCGAGTGGAGAAGGACCCTCTTAAGTTCCTATGATGTCGCCAAAGGGGCTCAAAAGTTTTATTTGGGTGTCTTCAAAGCTAGAGTAAATAGGCTCCTAATACACTAGTGCGCCTCACCATTTACGATTAACGCATAATGAACGATTGCATCACTGCTAACCATCAGGTGGGATTGCAGTCAAGCACAGGTTTATATTAAAAAAAAATGTCATGATGAAACTACACTTTTTTCAGCATCAACAATGTCAGCAGCCTGAAATAAGTGTTACAAGGGTGAGACTGAGAAGCCAATTTCTTAAACCGCTCCTAATCCTTAATCCAGCTGAGGAAAACGTCTTTGCCAATAATCCCCCTAAAAGAGATATAGGTTAAACGGCCCAGTAAACAAATTACGAACAGCCTAACAAGATTAACTGAACGACTCGATGCAAAAATAAAATGCATGCAATTTTTTTCGCCAAATAATGGCGGGGAATTTGCTAAAATCACCCGTTGGGATTGGTTCGCCTGCACCGCTCAAACGACCCGTGTACACGCGAACCGTAAATAAAACGGTTAAATAATATATTTACAATGTAAAGAGCCGTTTTTATTTTTGTGTAACATACACGTAGCTCGTGGCTAAAATATTTACAGCATGGGTTGATGGTGCAAGTTCAAGGACTGCTTGCCGAGGTCAGCATGTGGATGGGTGACCATCTTAATATAAAGAGAGTCTTCCGTGTGTCGGAAAGCATTTTAAGCCATTGGTCTGCGACATTGCTCGAAAGAGCTACCGTAGTCCTGATTATTTTTGACGCAATGTCCTGTCTACGCCGATATGGCGTCCCAGTGAGGCATAGCCCTCATCCTTTTTTCTGATGAGAGCAGTGTTGGTCCAGTAGCAACGGCCCTGACTTACGAGTTCTGTGAAAACCTATATACCCAGGTTTAAACCCAGGTAGGCGATTTACTATGTGTACATTTTTTCATCTCCACTGCTCTCAAAACAGTGAAGGAATATATCATTAGAAAACCATCCAAGACCTGAAAATTCGAAGACATGTGACGTCCACCAAGCCACACTGGGTTCGCGCGGTAGACAACATTCCATTCCTTTTTCTAGAGAGGAAGCCTTCCGCATGACAATTGCTTGTAGTTTAATTTTTACCGAGGAAACAGATTGATGAGGAACTGCATAAAGGATAAAATTGTAGTATGTTAAATACTACAATCATCATCATCATCATCAGCCTTTTTAATGTCCCCACTGCTGGGATTCAGGCCTCCTCTCTAGGAGAGGGAATGGGCCGTAATCTACCACGAGGGCCCAGTGCGTGTTGGTGGATGTCACATGTCTTCGAATTTTTGGTTCTAGTGCATGCCGGTTTCCTCATGATGTTTTCCTTCACCGTTTAAATACTACAATGTGTGTTGTTAATGTTTTGATTCTAAATTATATTGGCTTGCATCAGAATTAGCTATGACTCTGAATCAAGTATTATGTTTGTGTTCTTCCGGTAATGCCAGATAGCTGGTACGCACATTAATGACTGTGATGTCGTCATCATCTTCCTGCCCTTGTCGGATCAGTGCAACGCGTTTTTTTCTTCCATCTGCCTTGGCACTCGTCATGCTATCACTCAACTTCCTTTTCTTTCATATCAGTCTTCACGGAGTCCATCTATCTTTTATTTAGCCCCCCCTCTCCTTCTCCACCCTGTTATGTGTGTTCTTGAAATTTTAAAATTCAAGTTTTGAAATTCTCAAATATTCTGTTTGTGATATTAATAACTCTGGAAAATTCTTCTATTATGTCCTTCTTATTGTTATACATTTAACTTTCAATAAGCAATTATGGCTACAAATATGTACGTCTCTGTGGTAATGGTCGCATCATACATGACGTCTGTGAACTACACTTTCATTGTCCTAAAAACTCGTGCTAATGTCAGAATAGCAAAATTATACATTAACTTTCCTCATTTCTAGAATCCGAATGCATTAGAGCCCAAATCGACACAAGCTTTGTTAGTTGAAGGCTTTGTAGAGTTTTAATAATTTATTTCAAAGAAACTATTTACAGGCACTTTTGAATAGTCAAGAAGTCAGTCGGCCAAAAAAAAGATCAATCAGCATCTTCCCAAAACGTAAATCTCTATGGAGAAGTGTGTACAAGAAACTCTATGGACTCTCTTTTCAATCATATTATGTATTACAAATCTCTCCGTTAGAAACAATTTCTAAAAATAGATATTAAAATAAGCCCAAGAGCGGGTTTCGTCAAAGATGATTTACCCGTCGACAAAAAAAAAAAAAAAGCCGCTGGCAGTTAATTATCAAGCTAAAGAAAAAAAACCTGTTGATTCGAACAATTCTGTTATTTTTTTATCGTATGCAAATCTATCTCCCGTATTTTATTGCATAGGATTACTAAAACCGGATTCACCAGAACAACTGAGTTGTGCCGTGGCATCTTCTGAGGCAGTTGATTAGTTACAAAACTCTTTGGTGATATTAGACATAGCCTGGTATTGATTTGATTGGTGTATCTCTCGCCATGATAGACTTTGAGACAAGGATGTGGACCTTTATTACTTCATATCCTGGCTGTGGGATTGTGTGGGTTCGAAAGAGATACCGCAGTCCGAGAACGGAAAATACAACTAAAGGAACATTCGTGGGGTTTAGTCAACAAAACAAAAAAAAAAAAAACAAAAGCCTGACATTCCCTCTCACTATAGTACCCAGAGCAAGAATTATTTGATGATTTCCTACCTCAAAAAAAAGCTTAATTCATCATACGTACCTCCAACATATTTCACCGCAGCCCAGATAATTATCAGTGTACTGACGTGATGGTAGACGTGCAAGAATGAAGCCTGTTGGTCCTTCTTCCTCAACATGAAGAATGCGGTCTCGAACAGCTCCAGAAGCTTCAATATCACTGTCCACCAGAGAAACTGGAGCATCCGCAATGCTTCAGGGTTCATGGAGTAGTCTGGTAGCATGCAGCCGAAGTGATATGTAGTGGTCCATCCTGATGTCATTATCTGAAAGGAATAAAAGACTATAAATAGTTAAAGGGCCAAAACAAAACTACTTCACGTCAGGGTCACCAGTTTAGGGTATGCAGAACAGCGGTCTTACTATAACGCGTTAAAATGACAGACGTGCGAGTGAAAAAGAGAGATGGGGTTATACACCCTGTGTAGCTCCATCCTTTAGTTCAGTCAAGGTCGCTAAATAAGTCGTGTTGAAAAAGGAGAATCCTCCGACCAGACTGGTGTTGTTTTTGGTCTAGGCAACTGCCTGATATTTGATTTCGGATTGCTGTATAGAAAAGAAAGAAAAAGAGTTTATTCGCGGCAAACATGGCGCATATCTATCATGGTGTATAAGGTTTATTTGCGCGGGGAACTCTAGTACTGCGATGCAGGATTTTGTAATTGTAGGTCCTATGGCAACATAAATGTCACTTCTCCTGTAATACTATTGGAGGATAATTTCAACTCTCCTGGACGCAGAGGTATCGTAACAAAGTTATAGCAACAATATCTAATAAATAGTCTGGAATGGTCCTAAAACAGCCTAGCCTTCATGAATTTAGGTCACTAGAGAAATCAATTTGGCTTGTTCTTGTTATACTGAAATCATGGATTTAAAGTGTCTGCATTTAGGGACTTGATTGATCACCGACGCGGTTCTATTTCGTTCATGTTGGCTTAGAACCGACAAGACTAAAGCCTAAGCTTAAAGGACACTAAAATAGATAATAATCTTAGCTTATACTTATCATAATCAGCCTTATATTGTTCTTACTGCTGGGACTCAAGCCTCGTCTCTAGGAGATGGTACTGCATGGTATGGCACATCGTAGTTACCATTAGGTGAGAAAAAGGTTGTTGGATATAAAATGTGTTCGAATTTTTAGTTCTAAGACATGCTGGTTTCCTCACGGTGAAGAAAAACCGATAGAATAGAATATAGATATATATAATCTTTTTTCTTTAGAACTCAGGTCTCCTGTCTAGGACAGGGAATGTCACATCGTCGCTTACCATTAGATGAGAAAATGGTCAAAAGTGAGCCTATCAATAATTAAAAAAAATACGGGCCCAATGCAGATTAGTACTATATCAAATATGTTCGAATTTTTAGTAATAAGACATGCTGGTTTCCTTACGGTGAAGAAAAACGATAGAATAGAATATATCTACACAAATATAATAAATAGGTAAAGTTTGCTTTTTTATTTTTTTTTTGTTTGTTTTTGAGTTAATCTCTGAAACTGTTAGTCCGATTGCAAAAATTTTAGTACCCTCAGTAAGCTGCTTTATTCCTGAGTGACATTCGCTATATTCTATGTGCGCGGACGAAGCCGCGGGCAAAAGCTAGTCTATAATAATCTTGAACCTTATCTTTAATGTATGATAATGATCTTATTCGATTAAAATAATCAGACCCTTTGAATTTCAAATTTATTAACAGCCTCTTAGGTTCGAGTCTTGAATGATTAATGCATGTACATTTAACACATGAAGAGCGGGTTCTGTAATGAGGGTCTCTGCTGACTCAGTGTTGGAAAGGATCCCTACTTGACTAACGCTCTTAGAGAATAATTTACCCGGAATTAATGGCTTCAGGAACCAGGTTGGTGGTCGAAAATTTAAGACCTACTGAGGCGTCTGTGAGTGTATAAGTAGACACGCAAAAAGTGCCAAGCCAATTTACGACCGTTTCAATTCCTTTGTTCTGACGTCATCTCAACACTCAGTCACGTGGTCAAAACATTGGAATCGGGGGCGTGGCTGATTCGAGGCATTCGACTAAAGAGAATGGAAACGAAACGGTCATAACTTGGCTAAGGGAGCAGGCTTGTCTGTGCACTCAGACTCGCTTGCTAAATTGGTTTTTGTAAATTCAACCACCAGGTGGCGGGTTGAATAAATAAAACTTTTATTATTATATTAATAGTACCTATAGTAGTCATGTTATGCGTGTTCCCTGAGCAACCATAGCCAAAACCGAACATAGACAAAAATGTGCACATTTCTCACAAAAATGCTACTTAAGAGCCACTAATAGTTTGTCAAAGCCACGTCCCGACCCGTAATTAGTTCCTCTTCTATTTGTTCGAGTCAGCCGCAGAAACTTCCCTCTTTGAGACAGAACAACCGTTAAGACATTATTTCGTCCTAAATGAAGATTCTTTCAAGACATTACAGTACGTTTCACAATTACTAAATCTTCCGTTTACGAGTACACACCTGCGGGGTTACCATAACGTTCAAAGTAAGACTGTTTTATTCTTATTCCAGTGTGAGTAAGAGACAGAGCTATACAGGTTGTCTAGCGCCATCTCTTACCCACACTGAAACAAGATTAAAACATTCTTACTTTTAAACGTCATGGTCTAGGTCCTGGACTCATTGGACCACTAATCAGTAAATATATTTAGCGCTGAATGAATTCAAACTTTAAAACCAGTCTCTCCCGCTGTTTAAAATGGTGCTGTACCTGACAGAATCCATTATCTTGAATATTTATGAATGATGCTTTACTTAAAACTAGCTTCTACCAGCGGCTTCGCCTTCGTGAAAGTCGGTTTCTCCGTAGAAACTTTGAACCACATCTCATCCTCTTAGGAACTGAATTTTGGAAAATCCTCTTTTAGCGTTCGCCTATATCATAAAAGGAAACCTTGTACACAAGTTTTCGCTCCTGGTTCCGGCTAGTTTCGGCTATGCGTTGATATGTCAGTTAGTCAGTTTCTCCTTTTATATACGTATTTATATAGTTATGCAAGCTTAAAACCAACTTTACTTCTTAAATCGTTGATCAAAACTTGTCTATACTTATAATAAATCTGTAGAGAGGTCAATTCTGTACATGAAATATATTTCCAAAATAACTATCAGGGGGTGATTAGTGATCGATACTGATGCCAAAAATGCAAACAGTAAATTTTTTGTCTGTCTGTCTGTCTGTCTGTCTGTATGTTCTTTATAGAAACAAAAACTGCTCGATGGATTTTAACGAAACTTGGTACAATCATTCTTCATACTCCTGGGCAGGTTATAGTATACTTTTCACCACGCTACGATCAATAGGAGCAGAGCAGTGAAGGGAAATGTTGGGGAAACGGGAGAAATTATTCCTTTTTTTAATCTTCCGTCGCATTTGCAGCCTTAATGGTTAAAGCTACACAGAAATCATGTACAACGGAAATGTTCTCCTTAAAATTATATAAAAAATATCCCACGACAGCATATGTCTATCTTTTATGGTTGACTCACAATAACACGTGTAACTCCCGATAGCTTAGCAGTTCGGAGCTTTCTGTTTATTTTTGTCTACGTTTATAAGACTCTCACACATCCCTAATTAAAAAAAACTTAACATTATTATCTATTCAATAAAAAAAGAATCATAGAAATCGGTATAGAAACACCAAAGTTATACATGAAATACGCTAATTAGCCATCGCGCGGGAATACTGAATCATGCTATAAGGATTATTTTTGCGTAACGGAGATAGATAGACGTTCAGAGTGTTCGACCTTATTGACAGACAATAATTGATTTTAACAAACCGTGCTTATCAGCGCGACTTTTAGTCTACTCTTACGTTTAATAATTTATTTATAGATTTTCTTGGATGTTATTTTATAAAATAGGTATTAGTTATTTTGGTAGTGTTTAAATATTTCTTAGTATTAGCTTAATTATAAATTAAACTTTTTTTTTTAATTTATTTAGCTGTAGTTTTAAATAGGGAAGTACCTAGGTATCAAATAGGTTATTTCATTCTATTATACGTAGTATAGGTACCTACTTATACTTATAATAAATCTGTAGAAGTGAAATTTCTGTACATTGAAAATATAAAAAAATAAACGGCAGGGGGTGTTACTAGACCGACACCGAACTCAAAAATGTGATTAAATTTTTTTTGTCTGTCTGTCTGTTTGTTCAGGCATCACGCAAAAACTACTGGTCCGATTACGATGAAACTTGGTATAATTATCTTAGGCACCACACTGGGTACTTTTTATCCCGGAAAAGTATATACAATAAAAACAAACTAGATTTTGCGGTTCGATCCCTAGACCCGATTACTGTACCAACCGCAAATAATTGGTCGTTGGTCGTAGGTTGCGTCACCCGCTGTGGAGTTCACTAAGGGGCGCTGCACATGGCTAAGATACTATAATATTTGGGTAAATAATAGGTAGTTTCCGTTTTCTAAACGTTGCGCAAATGGAGTTGGCGTCGAGTTAGATCACGCTATGGGAACACTTTTTGGGAATAAAGAAAGGAGCGCGTTTTCCTATAACCCATTTATTAATTACATCGAACACGGAGACATTGGCACCATGTCTAAGGTGTGTGCACACTGTCACGTGCGTAAGTGGAAGGGAGAGATCTGGAACGTCTCGAATCGTCTCGCGCATCACGTTGTTTTCCAGTCCCCGGGCTCTTAGAATTCGACATCAGACGTTTCAGATCTTTGATTTTGACGACCCCGTTGTCGCTGGCATAAGCAACTGGATCCGCGTACGAAGTCGCTGGCAGAAGCTAGTCTTAAATATACTGAAAGTTAAACGCATTTAATGATTTGTGGTGTAGACGGGCCTTAAATTATTCGAATACAGTTAGTTATTAGTTAGACTATTTAGACGAAGTTTTGAACTGTTGTAATTGTTAGTTCTGTTGTAAAGGTTAGATTAATTGCTGTTCCGGACTTTTGTTTTAGTTTAGCGTTGAATTGGTACGAGCAAATATTTTAAGTTTTACTCATTTTGAACTTTTATATCAAACTCTGGAAACTCACAAATATTAAAGGGTACATATTTTTTTTTTATAAAAAATTGCTAAATGACCAACCGGGCAAAAATAAAAACATGATATAAATTAGTTTGTTCGTTAAAAAAAAATCGCGAATCTAACCCTAATTTACGATTTCTTCCTGAAAAAGCATTTTCTTTTTTATAAGTCGTTTTGTTCGCTTCTCTCACATCGGAATTATAATAGTTTTGAGATGACCCTTTGCGTTCCAGGACCACAATATATTTCAGAAATTCCCTAGGCCATCGGCCTTAGTGGTCCGTGTTTTTTTTTTGTGTCGATAAATACTCGTATCATCCCAATGACATCCCCCGCCCTTGGGCGGAGCGTCAGACTCTTTCTGACTAAAAAACTCACCCCATTCCTTCTTGCCGACTTGCGACTCAGGCTCTAACTTTACCAGACAGCCTGAAGGCGATCTACCCTTTGCTCGTCATCCGCAAACCCGCGCCTACGGTGGCCGGGCAACGCCCTGCGACTCCCGCATAGGCAAAGGCGTGAATTACCTCGTAAAATGGCAAACTTAGTTACGTATGTTATGTTACTTACTCCATCGTCGGCCATATCATCATCATCTTTCCATCAGGTGCCTATCAATTAATAGAAAAAAATGTAGGTATTTGTATAGAAATGAATTCAGAAATCAGATGTCTGGTTTTAGACAAAAGCTTTATCCAAAAATAATTAAATTTTCACCTTAATTACTTCACATACTCAAGTCTGAGTTTATGGTCTAAATGCCCAATCCTACTTCCTACTAATATTATAAATGCGAAAGTTTGTATGTATGGATGGATGTATGGATGTTTGTTACTATTTCACGCAAAAACTACTGAATGGATCTCGATGAAACTTAGTACACGAGTAGACCATATCCCAGAATAACACATAGGATACTTTTTATCCTGGGATTATGTACGCGGATGAAGCCGCGGGCAAAAGCTAGTTAGACTATAAACGTGGTCGCTAAGGGTGCCATATAAATCGATGGACACTAGAATCCGCCTTCAAAACCGCTCACGGCTATGACTCACGGTAGTGACTAATCCATTAATATACGAGTGTGGTTATGGGCCAAGAAAACGGCGATTTTATACGATAGAGTAGTTTATTGCAGCAAAAATCTTTGGAAAGAACGGGTTTCAAAATTTTTTGTGCGAAAAAAAGAACTTGTCTTTCTTGAAGAATTTGATCAAAATGGTGCTGAATAAATAAAGCTAGTTGACCTCTTGAGATTTTTTTCGGTTCAGTAAAGGATTTTTTTTTTTTCATTTTAGGTAAGGTCAACACAGTAAAGTTATTTTGTTTCTCTACTAGCGGATATTTGGTGTGTGCTACTACACTAAAACAGAAATATATTTGTTTGTTTTTAAAAAAGGGTTAGGATTTTTAATTCATTATTTTTATAGTCTACTAGCTTTTGCCAGCGGCTTTGCCCGCGTACTTAAAAAAGCCTAGGTATGTCACTCAGGAATAAAGCAGCTTTGTATCGGTGAAAAATTTTCAGCAGACGGACCAGTACTTCCAGAGATTACCCCCTACACACAAACTTGTAAATTTTACCTCTTTATAATATTAGTATAGACTAAAACTGTTTTCGCATTATTCACATAGATTGAAAAATTTTGATTAACTGGAATTGTACGCAATTATGCATCATGTATTTATTGTGTGATGTATGAACTTGGTGTTGATTGAAGACTTGTGTTGTGTACTTGTTTATAAGTCGATAATAAAACGAAATATTTTTTGCGTTTCCCATATAAATAAATGATATGGCTACTACAGCCCGCATGTATGTATTTTAGGTATTTTAATTTCCCGAAATAAATCAAATTTTGTATTTGAATTTTACCTACTCATAATAGGCTAGTTGCCGTAAAAAAATTAATTAGTACATCTTTTAGATTATTCAAAAACAAGGGGAACGTATTTTTTTATTTGTAAATTAAATCAAAAATGACAAAAATTTACGTGTAACGTCACGCCGTGCTGCATTTTTTCGTACGTCAATATTTTTGGTATAATCGAAAAAAGAAAAAATACGTGTCCAATATTTTTGTAGGTATAAACAATAATAATATGATAAAAAAATACATAAAAATTTTAATATTATATTTATACATCGCTCATTCAGTGCAACAATGACGTAATTACATTTTTAGAAATTTTACAGGAGATGCAGTCAAAGATTAATAATAATGGTTATGGCATTTTAGCGAAACTTATTACAATTCTAATTGTTGGTCAGTGGGTCGTCCTATAAATAAAATCAACGTAAATGATGTTTTGCCCGATGAAAATAGTCTTTCCGCACATTATAACATTATAAAACTTGTTTTGAAAAAAGTGTAATTACGCCGTTGTTGCACTGAATGAGCGACATAATAATTTTTTTAAATACGGACTAAATAAAATGTAGTTATTTTGACCCTGGAAACTACCCTATTTTAAAGTAGCCGCAAATCTTGTTTTTTTTTTAACTTATCAGAAGACACTTAGAGGTTTTCACTTTTTCTGACAACCGCTTCACTTCTGACGTTTAAGAAATTAATGTATCTTTTCTCTTTGTCGCTGATTTTATGGCCTCCAACATTCTGTTGAATGAAAGTACGGGTGTGGCCTTAGGCCATAACACGTTTCGTCTCATAAGTCGTAACTCATAAGATTTTAAGTAATTCCTCTGGAATTTCTAGTGTCACGCAGTGTTGAATTCAACGGGCTATAAGTACGATTAATTATAGAGGTAATGTATTCTCGTGATAGACTGACGAAGAAAGTTGTCGATTTTCTTGCACTAGTGAGATGTTTTTTGTTCTGGATCGAAGCCATTCAACTTCTACTGTGGCCCTAGAATGCAAAGGATCAACCTATGATTGGTCACCGTAGGCGCGGGCTTACGGACGGCGAACAATGGGTAGCTCGCACACAGCTGACTGCATTTCCTTGGCGTCCCAGTGAAACAGGGCCCTTAATCTATACTAGGTATTTAAACCACAAATAAAGAGAAAAGATATTTGATATTCACCAACCCGCACTGGGCCCGCGTGTTGGATTATGGCCCATTCCCTCTCCTAGAGAGGAGGCCTGAGTCCCAGCAGTGGGGACATTAAAAAGGCTGATGATGATAATAAAGAGAAAAGATTTGTATTTTTGTTTCTGATGAAACACTGCTAGGCCAGTTTTAATAATTCTTTCACCAATAGAATGCTACGTTATCACTGAGAGACAGGTTATATTTCTACTTTTCCGCGAGCAAAGCCACAGGCAGAAGCTAGTCAATGTTAAAAATAAAACATCTATATTAATCTTTTTATAAAGTGGTGTGCATCGCTCTCGTCTACCAGAAGCTACACAGTTTTATAACAGTTTGTTTATTATTGGATTTAGAAATAGCAAACAGATTTATGAGGTTTATAAATCGTAACTTTTTGTTTAACGATGTGCCAACTAATAAAAATAAGTCCCGTACCCCGTCGATCTGTCTTTAAAATTGTTTCGTAACACTATTTTGATGATTTTCCATAATTTTCACTAACCACCTCAACTTTTTATGAGTTTTGACTGACAATCCAAATTTAAATCAGACAAAACCATTTTTGACTTTTTTTTGCATTTAAAAGGACTTTTGACCGACGCGACGCCCTTAATTAAAACCACTTTTGACTGCGAAAATCAGTCAAAGTTTTTAACCAAGGGCATCGGTCGAAAGTCCTTTTAAATGCAAAAAAAGTCAAAAGTGGTAACATATACATACATATTAATTCATTAAACCCCAAGCGAACGCCGGCATTCGCTCGGTCATTGTCTTTCTATTTTGTTTCTAATGGACGATATTTAAAAAGATTAGTAGAGAAAAACTGAACAATTCAAACATATTAAACACTCATGCGAACCTCGGTCGTGTCGCTATAAAAAATAATAATGTAATCAGTATCGTGAATATTGACCGATAGCGTGCGTGTGAATCATTGCACTGCGCGCTAAAAACGATAAAAACATAAACGATGTAATCTTGAATGGGTGAAAATAAACAGCATGCGTGATAAGATGCTTGGGGCGTACCTACTTACGATACTAATAGTGATGGCATCTGTAGATATCTGTCATTATCGTTGAGCTAGAATCTTGGAGTGACTTAGCATAAACTGTAAAATAAAATATAGATACTAAGCGTCTATGCTATTACCATTTTATGCTATCTAGAGTTTGGCTTAGCTAACCAAGAGTGAATAGGTTACTTCTAGGCAAGCGTGTTCCATCGTCGACCACATCATCGCTTACCATCAGGTGAGATGGTGGTCATACGCAAGCCTAAAAAAAAAACCAGAAGCGCTACCACAAGCTTCTAACAATTGTGTGAAACTCGTGGTAGCACTAACAGTTCAATTTAGGTCGTCAAATGGATCGCCATTTGACGTCCTAAATTGAACTATTAGTGATGGAGCTATAAAGGGTGTATTATCTATACTAATATCTATACTAATATTATAAAGAGGTAAAATTTGTAAGTTTGTATGTTTGTAAGTTTGTATGTAGGGGGTAATCTCTGGAAGTACTGGTCCGATTGCTAAAATTTTTTCACCGATAGAAAGCTGCTTTATTCCTGAGTGACATAGGCTATATTTTATGTACGCGGGCGAAGCCGCTGGCAAAAGCTAGTACCTTATATTATAGTACCCATCGTCGATCACATCATCGCTTACCATCTGATAAGATACTGGTAAACGAGAGTCTATCTTGTGTATTATAAGGCCCTAACTAACTCATTGACTCATCAAAGCCTAGACCAGACCCTTGGACCTAGAACGCTGAAATTTTTCATAGAGCTTCATTTTATTATGTACTAGCTGCTCCCAGCGGCTTCGCCCGCGTGATAGCAGAAAATTATCCCAAGGGAACATACTTCCGGGATAAAAAGTATCCTATGTCCTATTCCAGAATATGCTCTGTCCGTGTACCGAGTTGCATCAAAATCGGTTTTGCCATTTAGGCGGGAAGACGTAACAAACAAACAAACTCACTTTCGCTCTTATAATATTAGTAAGGATACAATGAGTATAACAAAAAAACATTTTCCTGAATTCATCCCCCGGTACGAGGTGGCGATGGCGTGACGATTTGGACTCCTACCTTAAGGATTGGCCAGATGTAGCTAAGGACAGAAAAGAGTGGAATAACGAAAGAAAGGCCTTTGCCCTGCAGTGGGACACAATGGGCTCATAATAAAAACAAGGGGATGAACTGTGGGTCCAAAGTTTTGTATAGAGAAAGCTACTCTCGCGCGAGCCTAGCTGTCCATAATAAAAAAAGATACAGAACATAAAACAATAATCACTCAAACATACTAGCATGTCACGAAAGCAATAAACTAGAATGGAATAAACATGTTAGCGCAGACGATAAACGTCGGGGACTCGTAATATTATTGTATCATACGTTCATTATCAATCATTGTATTGTGATGGAACTGACAACACGTTAGGATGAGCATGAGTTGTGAACACGTGGGATATTCGTAATCAGTTTATTCTTTAGTAAAGCTTTGTTTGACAGATGTGTTTTGTTTTGTTTTGAAAACATCTTTACATCCAAAGAAATTAAATAGATACAATAGAGCGGCCATCAGAAGAAATGTCTTAGAAAAACTGTCATCCTATGCTTCAGTGAAGATGAAAAATATTTACGAAAATAAACTGGAGTTAGTTCCAGTCGTTTTGCCATAATACGATTTACAATGATGCAATGCGCAACTTGCAATATTTGTCCAAAAAATATTTTCTTTTGGTGCGTATAGCGGACACAAACGCGACTTGACAGGTACAGGTGACAGCGACTTGTTACTACTTTAGTAACAAGTCTTGGATTAGAATTTTGTTCGGTATGTCCTGTCTATTGGTAGTATATGTTTAATGTCTTTGTTTACATCATAATTGAATTGTATACACTAACTTCTGTGAGTGACTTCGCTCGCAAAGTGTGAAAGTAGGTTTCTCCATAAACACAACGATTTAATCCCATGATATAACTGTATGTTAAGGTCAAATAAATAAAATGAAATAACAAAAACAAAATCATTGTTTTCACACAAACTAAAATGTTATCAATCACACAAAATGAAACTTACAATCAATTTCCTTACAGAGTTTTACAAATAAATCAACATTCATGAAAAGGTTTTGAGCACCAAATCAAATCGACCCAGCTTTTGCACAAGTACACACAAATTACACAGGTATCAAACAGTTAGCTGCGTGATTGACACATAATAGATCCCATTTCATCTCCGGGAAAACGCAAAGCGAACAAACAATAGAAGAATACACAATCGCTGGGAAATGAATATAGGGTACATTCGTTGAGATGGGTCAGCGTGGACAGTTTTGAAATTATATTTAGGAGTTGAAAATAGTGATTTTTTGATAAAAGTAGAGTGAGTTTGTCATTGTGACCGAGGGGGAATTCGCTCGAGCAGGTGAGGGTGTTATAGACCCAAGTGCTCCAAGTATCTAACGACGTTTTTCAATACACTTACGAAGAAATAAATAAACGGGGTCTGACGCATGACTCCTGGGAGTCGTTTAACATACAATAAATATATTAAATTGTGGAAGGCGAGTTCTCACATTTTTCCGCACTAGTGCGCACAGTCAATTGCTTTTCAAGTTTTGTAACAAAAATAACTAGACTACGAATAGAACGAAGTTCTACAAAAAATATTTGTTTGCAGCTTTTCACGGCACTACAATGGCTTTAGTCTCATTTTACTATATCGCATTCTATAAGTAAAAAAATAATTATAATTATAAAACCTTGAAAACAAAACCCATGTCACACGGGACTAATTGTGACATTTTTCACGAATTAAATAAAACTATTTTTTGTTAACATTTTTGCACTGTATCTCGTATACCAACGCATATGGTCACCCTACACGTACTGGGCGGTATGAAATTGATCAAATTGACACTGCGTGACCCGCACGTAACGTGGACGTCGCAGGAACATCCGGTGTTGCACACAGATGTATGTACTTATATCGTTATTTATATACTAGCTTCGGCCGGCGGCATCGCCCGCGTGTTAGTCGAAAAATATATACAACATTATTTTTGGTTTATGTGAAACCTGAATATAGTTTGCTCAGAATCAGTAACTGAATAGATTCCAATAGTTTTTACACCATGTTATATATTTTACCAAAAATATTTAAAAAGGTCGTAACGGGTATTAGGCGCAAGCAAACAACTGGGTGCAAGTGCAAAACAACCCCTTAACCGTTTTTTTTTTTTTTTTTTTTTCTCGACGGGGAAAATCATCTTTGACGAAACCCGCTCTTGGGTGGAGCGGGAGACAGTGTCAGACTCTTACTGACTAAAAACCCCGCGCCGTTCCTTCTAGCCTTCATACCGGGGCACGAGCTCCCTTTCGGACAACCCTGTCCCCAGTAGGCTTCGACCCAGCTGGGCCCCTCCTGCTGCTGACAACTCCTTGAGGCGCGCGGGAACAGTGCGCGCCGTCGACGTCTTGGACTCGGTCCATTACCGGACGATCGGACAGCGAGCTACCCATGGCTCGCCGTCCGCGAGCCCGCGTCTACGGTGGCCGGAAATCGGGATCGGAATCCCGGCGACGGCGGCGAGGGCGCCGTTGCCTGATACGGTCGGCCTCCTCCTTTGCAAGCATTACTGCTTCGCAGAAGGAGGCGACCGCCTGCCATTCCTCCTCACTCCGGACCATGGCCTCGACCAGGGCCCGGCGCGAGAGGTCTCCGCCGCCGATCGCCCCCACGAGGGCACGGCGATGCTCCGCCCAGGCAGGGCACACCTCGACGGTGTGCTCCACCGTGTCCTCCGGGCGTTGCGCACAGTGGCGACACCCGGGCGTCTCTTCCGCTTGAATCCGATGCAGGTACCTCCCGAACTTGCCATGTCCGGTGAGGACCTGCGTCATGCGGAAGGTAAGGACGCCGTGAGGTCTTTCCAGCCACGCCTCAAAGAGGGGACTTACCGCCATAATCGTGGCGTGCCCAGCACTGGGTTGCGATAGCCGTTGACGCCATTTCACCATGAGATCCCGCCGGAGCTCTGTCCGCCATGCCTTGACATGTTGCGGCAGTGGACTTTCACCCCGGCGTTGCATCTCCACGCGCATGTCGTGCATGTGTGCAAGGACTGTTGCCTCCAGATCCCACGGTGGTAGGCCAGCCAGAAGGCTCGCCGCTTCGCGGGAGATCGTGCGGTAACCCCGCACCATCCGTATTGCCATGACCCTCTGGCAGGCGTTCAGTATGGACGCCGGTCGCTTTGCCAGCGACGGCGCCCACACCGGCGCCCCGTAGAGGGCCATGGACCGAACGATCCCCGCGTAGAGCCTCCGGCAGGAGGCGTCTGGACCCCCAAGATTGGGCAGGAGCCGCTTGAGAGCAGCCCCAGCCCGGAGAAGCTTGGGAGCCAGACGTCGGAAATGTTCTACGAAATTCCACCGGCTGTCGAGGACGAGTCCCAGATACTTCATCGTCGACCCGACGCCGATGCGAACTCCTCCTACCGTAAGCTGGGAGTCCGATGGTGGCGCGTTCCGAGGGCCGTGGAAACACATTGCCTCGGATTTATGCAGCGCCACCTCGAGTCCCAACTCCTGGATCCTACCAACGGCTATCGCAACCCCGCGTGTCGCTAGAGCGACCGCCGCCTGGTGCGACTCTCCCTGCGCTAGGATCAGCGTGTCGTCTGCGTAGCAGACCACGCTGACCCCGTCAGGGAAGTCGCCGCGCAGCACGTAATCGTAGCCGATGTTCCACAAGGGTGGGCCTAGAACCGACCCCTGCGGAACACCGCACGACATCTCTCGACGATTCCAGTCTCCCTGGTGACCGGGGTAGACAATGTACCTGTCTGACAGGTACGCCTCGACCACTAGACAGAGGTATTCGGGCACCCGGTGGTACCGGAGTGCCCTCCGGATCGTACTCCAGGGCAGGGAGTTGAAGGCGTTGGCAATGTCCAAGGACACTGCCACGACACACCTACCCTGGGACACCGCTTCCCCTGTCGTGAGGGCTCGCACGCGCATGATGGCGTCTATTGTAGAGCGCGCCCTGCGAAAGCCGAACTGTCCGTCCGACAAGTCCGGCCCCACCCGTGTTAGCCGCACGACGAGGCGGTTTGCAATTACTCTTTCAAAGAGCTTGCCCACCTCGTCGAGCAGCACAATGGGCCGGTATGCGGACGGAGAGTCCGCAGGGCGCCCTGGCTTCGCTACGAGGACCAGTTTCCCCGTCTTCCAGCGAAGTGGGAACTGGCCCCTCTCCAGGCATGCGCTAAAGAGCCCTCTCAGTCGAGGCCCGAGAGCCTCCATGGCCAGGACCCAGGCTTTCCCTGGCAAGCCGTCGGGTCCTGGGGCGGTGTTTTTGGCACTAAGCCTTCGCACCGCCACTCTCAGCTCTACCTCGGTCACTTCTGGAGCATTTTCGTCGTTGCGATCCCCGTCTGACACCGCTGGCGGAGGCGGAGCCATGGGCGGGGGGGAGTGTTCCTCCCGCGCAGGGAACAGAGAGCTAACCACACCCTCCACGAGTTGGGGCCGGAGACTCTGAGTCAACGGCGGAGCCCAGGGGCGAAGC
The DNA here is from genome assembly GCA_949319445.1 of Mythimna lalbum. Taxonomy (NCBI): domain Eukaryota; kingdom Metazoa; phylum Arthropoda; class Insecta; order Lepidoptera; family Noctuidae; genus Mythimna; species Mythimna lalbum. The sequence goes on from OX439360.1 coordinate 18,882,565, forward strand.
TTGTCCCGTACCAACTTGTACGGGCGCCCCCATGGGTCCGCGTTCAGAGACCCCAGCCACACGTTGCGGGCCTCGAGTTTGGCCCGCTTGATCTCCGTTCGGAGGGAGCGTTTTGCCTCTCTGTATTCCTCATATAGCTCCGCCTCTCTGACCTCCGCATCCGGCGGGCGGATGCGGCGCCTGCAGTGCCTGGCGTACCGGCGTCGCGCGTGATTGCACGCATTGCGCAGAGCGCCGATCTCCGGCGACCACCAGTACACCTGGCGCTTAGCTCGTCCTGGACGGACACGGGGCATTGCCGCATCGCAAATTTGCGACATGGCCTCCTGGAACCACTCCGCCTCGACGTCGATGTCGACAGGCCTGTCCGGTGCTTGCACCCAGGCCTGTACCGTCGCGGCTTCCAGGAGGAGCTCCCGGTCCATTTGCTTAAGCGCCCACCGCGGACCGCAAGGGCTCCGTCGGACCGGCGCGGCCGAGGTTTCGGCGGAGACGTCAAACCGGATATACCGGTGGTCGGAGTACGTCTCCACCTCCTCCATCACGCGCCAGTCGACTACACGCGGCGACAGAGCGGGGCTGGCGAACGAAATGTCCACCACCGACTCACCCCGCATCCGCACCAACGTGGGGACAGAACCCCGGTTCAGTACGACCAGGCCCAGCTCCAAGGCCCAGTCCTCCACCATCCGACCCCTCTGGTTCGTGAACCGGGAACCCCAAGCCGTGTTCCAGGCGTTGAAGTCCCCGCAAACGACCACGGGGAGGGAACCGAACCCAGCGACGACGGAATTTAGCTCCATCAGGGAGACGTGCAGTTCGTCGAGAGATCGGCTCGGGGACAGGTAGACGCCTACCACGGCGATGTCCCCGAACCGTGCTGCCACGCAACCCCGCCCCCTCGTGACGGACTCGGGGGGCGAGGTACCGGCGGCGGCCGACTTAATTAAGGTCACCGAGCCGTCCAGGTCCTGAACCCAGTCACCACTGGGCAGGACAAAATACGGCTCGGTGACTACGGCGACATTGATCAACCACTGCGCCATGCTCTGGAGCAACAGATCCTGAGCGGGGGCGCAGTGACCCCTTAACCGTTCAGATACCGTCAATTAGAGACACAATAGTAAGACAATAGATGCGCGGCCACCGGTGGTCGCTTGGGGATTCATGAATTCGTGGCTCAAATGGGCTGGTAGCCATGTACTTATCCGGACAACAGGAAATATAGCAAGCTTATTAAATATTTTTTTAGTGAGTAAATTAGTGCTTGACTGTGATTGGACCTGATGGTAAGCAGTGATGCAATCGGCGATGGTGAATCGCACTAGTTTATTAAGAGCCTATTCACTCTAGCCTTCAAGACACCCAAATTATAATCAAACGGGAATATGGTATGGATACAAAAGTAGGCAGGAGCATTGTTTGCGTATGTAATGGTATATTTATAACTAGCAACCCGCCCCGGCTTCGCTCGGGTGCAATATTATAAATATAAACCTTCCTCTTGAATCACTCTATCTATTACAAAAAACCGCATCAAAATCCGTTGCGTAGTTTAAAAGATTTAAGAGTACATAGGAATATAGGGACAGAAAAGGCGACTTTGTTTTATACTATGTAGTATTGTGTCAATGTGTGCAGCTGCTCGGTGCTTCACAAGTTGCTTTTGTAAAATTACGATGATTTCGTCTTTATTGAGTTTTATGGTTTATCTATTTAGAACATTTTACCCAGTTAAGTATGCTTTTTTGGTATTTCTAAGTTTACTAAAAGGTGGTTTATTTTGAAAGATGGGCAATTAATTAATGGAAGCCATACAAATATTTGTTCCGTGTGGGGGTTTATCTGCTAGTTATAAGTTGTTATTGTTTTTTGTTTAATTTGTTTTTTAAGATATGCGCCATATTTGACGCGAATAAACTCTTTTTCTTTCTTTCAATCACTACGCCAACCGTGGCGTCAAACTAAAGCTGTTTCAAAAATAAAAGGAACTTACCCCCCAAGTCACAACTGCATTAGCAACAATCTGCACTACATTGTACCACTTGATCAAACTCCTCAGTTCATACGGCCTCCTGCTCTTCATATAAGAAGGCAAGATCAGCTTGATGATCACCAGGTACGTGGCTATGATGGCTGCCAGTGGCTTCGGTGATGTCATCAGAAGCCAGTCTTTGACGCGTTGGTCTGGTGAAAGAGAATTTTGGGATGAAATGTGTTAGTTTACTGTGGCAAATGAAATGGGGGTGGGAGGAATGAACAAAGACAAACTGACCCAAATCCAAAAGAAAATGTGATTAGTGTAAGTTTAGACACTAAGGCATGGCGCATAGGTACCAGGCATATTATGTGACGACGTGTGTCTTGTGTCAGATACAAGCTACCGATAAATATTTGATTTCTATAGAACCTGTATGAAATCATCCACTCCCTGCGCATACGTAAACATTTATTGTGTCCAGTTTCTTCCACTTAACACATACTCATGACGATCAAAAAGTGTTCGGTGTCGATAAATGGAAACTAAGTGTCTACATTTGAGCGGTGCCTTAGACGGAGGATCTGGTGATGAACTCAACTGGACTCTTTCAGTTGCCCTTAACGTTTCAAGACCGCTGAATTCTAGAAATTCTAGAGGATGTCTTTCGAATGAAATGATGACGTTGACTAACGGTGAACTGAAGTGGCTAGGATATTAAGCGCTGCGCAAATGGAGACACTTTTTGTTTAATAACCTTATTTATTTATTCTTTATGCACACAATACTACAGAGGCAGACTTGATGCCTTAAGGCATTTTATACCAGTCAACCTTTGGGTGATGCAGAGACAAATAGTAGTAGTGGTAGTAACCTTGTTATATACCTTCTTCTATTTTATGTATAATTTGACACTATTTTAGGTACTTTAAAATATTTGTAGCGTAAGTTTGACATGCGTAACACAAAAAATATTCCCACGGAGTTCCACCTCGTGTAAATATTCCTCATTTGGTCTTCTATTACCTCTTTGTAACTTCCTGTCACAAAGTCACAAAGCCTTCAGATATATTCTCAGGCTATATAATAACAAGATAGTACTCGCTTATCTAAATTAGATATTATTATAATATCTTTTTATATCAGTGACCCTTTCGGTGCTGTCTTACAAAGAGATGGGCTTTGAGATATCTTAAACTAATTTCTTTTTGGTAAAGAAAATTACGAGATTTTCCGGACAGCTGCAACCTGAGGTTGAAGAAGATAGTTCTAAGATAGCTGCATTGTTGTCCAAATCATTACCATCAGCATCACCGCGCTATCATCATCATCATCATCAGCCTTTTTTAATGTTCCCACTGCTGGGACTCAGGCCTCCTCTCTAGGAGAGGGAATGGGCCGTATTCCACCACGCGGGCCCAGTGCGTGTTGGTGGATGTCACATGTCTTCGAATTTTTGGTTCTAGGACATGCCGGTTTCCTCACGATGTTTTCCTTCACCGTTTTGAGAGCAGTGGTGATGAAATAAATTAGACAATGTAATACTGGGTTGAACCTGCGACCTACAAACTCGTAAGTCGGGGCCATTACCACTCGGCCACCACTGCTCTCAGTCGGGGCCAAGTCTCACCGCGCTATATCCTATGTGAATCCAAGAGTTGCATCGCAATTGAATTGTATTCGGACGAACGGAGTTTGCATATGACAGCTATTTCAGAGCAACGTTTTTCGGATTCGGATCAAAGGAAGTAACCACGGAAATTTCTAAAAAAATAAACAGCAATACCTATCTTATTATGGTCTGTCTAAAAAGTCAAACGACTTGGGAATTTTGTATAATATTTAATATTTTAAAATTAAATACTTATATTTGATACTTTTTACAAGGTTCTTCTATTAGTAAACAATGATCAAGATCTCTTAATCCACCTTGATTATTGAACCAGTGTTGACTACATCAAATTTCATTTCGTCTTAATAATTACCTAAGTCGTTAGACTTTTTAGACAGACTCTATCTATCTTTTTAAATAAATCCTTATGTTGCGCTTGCAACACTTTAATATGGCTGCACATATTCGGTTAATTCTTTGTTGTGGTCGTTATGGATCGGACAAGGTTTGTGCGAACCCAACCAGGGATGAGGGTTGTTCAAAAGAGTTATGGTAACCATCACAAAGTTCAAATAAGGGACAACTGACAGTTCCTCTCACTCCACCATGAACGGGAGAAGTCATTTGATGGTTCCCCAGGTATAATAAAAACAAGGTTATTGTGAAAAAAAAAAGTAGCTTACTAGTAGGTCAAAATACTTGCTAAGTACGATGATACGAGTAAAAACCTTTGCATTGAAAAATTGAATTGAATTTAATGAGTTCCCTCAATTTCGCAAAAATTCCATCATCAGATCCCAACTTGGTGACTATGGGACCATTTGAGATGTATACCCTTTCCAACAAAAAAATAATGTTTCGAATCGGTTGGCAAGCGACGAAGTTATGCGCGAACAAACATTTAAAAAAAATACAAACATCCGAATTGAGAACCTCCTTCTTTTTAGAAGTCCGTTAAAAATTTAAAAAAATCGGAAAAAAGACAATGTACTCGCGAAGCCTCGCCTAGCTAGTATTTGATAACATCATATTTCATCTATGATCAAAAACATCCGCAATTTACTTGAACATAGAATGCACAACTGCAACTCGGCAATTGGCATTCCTCTACTCTCAAATTACCCGTAATATCAAGGAAGAAGCGTAATACTTAACAATTTAATCTTTAAAACAGATCAGCAACATTATGAAGAAGTATTTCACTTTTTGAACGAACGAGATGGTTTCAGTCTGACCTAGATTTCGTAATGTTACAAATTGCAGCTTTATTATATCAAGTGTTAAGTGCTGGTTGAGGGTTCCGTAGATATTATTTTTTTTGTGTAGTAATAATTCATTGTTATTTTTTTTTGGTTTTCCTATTTAGGCCGCGAATTATAGCTCTCACACATAACTGCGTTGCGACACCGCATTGCTTGGATAGCAATGCAGTGAGATAGTGGTCGCTTTAGACCACTATCTCACCTGACGGTAAGTGATAATGTGGTCGACGATGGAGCACGCTTGCCTAGAAAAAACTTATTCACTCTTGACTTAAAGACCTCTAGGTTGTAGCTATCAGGAAACACAGACTCCGACACGAAATTCCATTCCATAGCTGTACGCACAATAAACGTGTTCTCATACCTTACACTTTGTATGAGAAATGAAATGAAATGAATGAAATTGTTTGCTCAGATTGTTTTATAGTGTTGACTACCTCAGCGAAGTTTGTCAAAAAGGCTGAGTTGATAAATTTCTTGCCAAATAAGTATTACAAAAATCATTAGAATATTTTACATTCTTATTCTAATGGTAAACAAAGGAACTGCTCTTAACTTATTAAAACTACATATTATTATACACCATAACCACCACTACCACCTTCAGCATCACCTTCGTACTATTCTTTTGTTTCCTTCTTCTTTTCTTTTATTGTTGTGTCTACCATAAATAAATATTACTTAAAATATTGCGTCAAAAAATAAAAACTTTACAAAATAAAATGAAATCTTTGGTCGTTTTCGCAAAACGTCACGGAACCCCGTTACAGTATGCGCCGACGCACGATTTACTCCCGTTACCATTAGTATCGGCATAAATTAATCTCTAGTGTCCGTTATCATTGCATCAGGCACAACAAAGAAATATTAAATCATATTCATCGTGATTTTGCAACATGTTACTTGGGTGAAAGGATCTTAATGATATAATGGACGCTCGACATGACTGTTAACGGTCTAATTTGGTATTGTCTTGTGCTGCTTCGTGATTGATAAGACCTAGAAATTGAATAAATGGGTTTTTTAACACGGTTTTTCGGTGTCAAGATCATACAGTAAATCGGTCGTGTGCCCACAACCCGCCTCCCGATGTCGTTGTTTTACGAAGCTATTGTTGGTTTGTGTTCATAACCAGGATCCGATTAGCGTGTCTAATGGTAAGCCTACCGTAGGGGCTTTTTTTACGGTGGGCAAAAATCATCTTATGAAAACCCCCGCTCTTGGTTAGATCGGGAGATAGTGTCAGACTCTTACTGACTAAAATCCACCCCGTTCCTTCTAGCCTCTTCATACCGGGGCTCGAGTTTCCTTTCGGATAACCTTCAACAGGGCTGGAGCTTAGTGGGGCCATGGGTTTGCTTACGATAGGGAAACCCGGGGTCCTGGAGCGCAAGGCAAAGAAGGAACATAGGAGAGGGTTTTAGTCAGTATAAGTCTGACACGCCCTCCCCGCTCAGCCCTAGACCGAGGGAAATCATTGATTGTTGAGTTTTTTTAGTTATTTTTGTACGACTCTTTCCGCTAGCATTTTTTTTTGCGCTGGTTCAAACTATATTTCAAACACTACCCAAATTCCTGAAGCTCTTATTTAAATACTCCACAAAACTTTTTAGTGGTTCCTGAAATTATGAGATTTTGAGTTACAAATTATTTATATTTTATAAATAGCTCGGGTAAACTAACGTCACAATGACCGCCAAACAACTGGATTTGCAGGAACAATTGCCAAACATCTGATTGGACTTTATAGAACATATGGGTGATTTAAGACTCACTTAAACAACCAACCGGTTATCTCATAATAGATTGTGTATTAAGATGTCTGTAATTTAATAAAACAAAACGAAATGCAACAAACAACACACGTGATTGCACATTTCCTAGTTTCAGCAACTCGCTACACAACACACACTCGTATTCCATTAAGTTTGTTTTGCCATCTTAAAGTTCGTGACTAATTTTGTCCAACAAGGTAGACTTGAAGCACCCCATGAAATAAATTACAGAAGATCAACTCCTGATTAACTAGCCCAAAAGTATTGAGGTGGATCTATGCTCAAGGAGCCATGCACGAGCTTTCTCCAAAGTCGGTCCAGGTCAGACTCTAGGCCGAATGCTCTTCCTGATTATTCAAACATGTCCTGAGCTAGGTCATACAAAATGTAAACAAACAATCTCTCTCTCGATCCATTTTTTGGGTTGGGAACAACTTCATTAGATAAATTCTTTCATTCTGGGTAAAACGAGATATAGTGTCACTAAAAATCACCAGTGTTCCTCTAATTGCCCTTTAGGTTCCTGCACCGCCGTAACTCTTTCGAACAATCACGCAGGCAAGCCATTCATTGTCCTGGTAATGAATTCTGGTTTCCAATCATATCGTCCAAGTTAACTTTCGCCATACAGTATAAAGTGGGTCTTCTGTACCTTTTTTACAGTAGTTTCCATGGTAAAAGCTATATCGTCTGATGTATACTAGATAAAACGATCGTGATGTCATGATTGTGGGTAGACACGGAAAAGTTTTCAGGCTGTTGTGCCCCGTTATTGTAGGTTACAGAGCCACGAAGCGCTCCGGCGCGGCAACTGTACTTGGAGGTGGCATTAGCAACATTTATCATGCAAACCAACCGTATCAGTCAGTGTCACATACCGTAGAGGTGTGCCCCGTTTGGGCTGAGCACTTTCGTGTCCTCATGAGGGCGATCGACGATAGTAACCCCTCGCACCGGGCCCTGTCACTGGCCATGGTCCGAAGCAAGGAAGAATGGCAGTCGCCTCCTTGTAATGCTAGCGAAGAATCTGTCACTGTGTACTCATAGACTGAAGGTTTCTGACAATTCTGACCAAGGCTATGACAGCCGAAACTTGAGCTTAGCGCAATGGCATGGTTAAAAATATTATGGCGTCTCCAGTCACTACCTGCGTGGCGTTCCTTGGTCTATGGTGGTCCTTGGCTCCATGATGGTAACTTTAGCTGTCTGTCCAGTTTTAAGCGTGTTCTTTGCCAGTCAAAGGTGCGTGAATTACGACAGTTCATTCTCCTTTAAAAAGGTTAACGTTACATTATTAATTATCTCTGCCTGAGATATGAATAGGGTCATTTAAAATTATTGATAGGATCGCGTTTGACCACTATCCTACCTAGTATGCGAAGTTGTGGTCGACGATGGATCACGTTTGACTAGAAGTAATCCTTGGACTGCGGGATTGTTCAAAAGATTATTTATATTAACAAGAAGTTATCACAACCCTGGAAAGCAAAGGCCAACAGAAACACAGGTGGGCTTTAGTCGCTAAAAGTCTGACACACCCTTTTGTTCCACTCAGAGTAGGAGACTCCATTTGATGATTTTCCACTTAAATTAAAAAAAAAATAATTAAAAACTGGTTGAATATTCTCAGAATACTTGTCGTATAAAAAGGCATTTCCATTTAAAGACATGACATCCTTCAATCCACACATGATAGATTATGGCTCATTCCCTCTCCTAGAAAGAAGGCCTGAGTCTCAGCGGTGAAAACTTATTAAAGCTTTTCGGTGGCAAAAATAATCCAATGACAAATCCCGCTCTTGGGTGGAGCGGGAGATAGTGTTAGACTCACTGATTAAAAATCCACCCCGTTCCTTCCAGCCTCTTTCTTCATACCGGGACTTCTTGAGTTCCTTTCGGATAAACCTGGCCACAGCAGGCTTCGACCCAGCTGGGCCCCTCCTGTTGCTGACAACTCCTTTAAGCGGAACAGTGCGTGCCGTTGACGTCTTGGGCTCGGTCCGAACAGGGGAACTTAATAAGACAGATTATGCTTTATGCTTACTTGTATTTCAAAATATATACCTACCTACCTAAAAGCCAGCAGTTTGGAATGTCATTTAAAATTATATTCCCGACATTTACAAAAATGTCGAGCCATTTGGTGAAATGACAGATTTCCCCCGCAATAATGTCGCGTTTTCGGTTATTGCTCGATAATAACGACGAGAAAGAGGGCTATGAAGCTTTAAATGTTTCGAAGAAGTTGTTTTGAAAATACCATCGTCTTGTTATTTCATTTTGTGAATTATTTTTTTTACGTATTTTAGGAAACATCCTGCTAAACGATGTTGACGATTTCCTCTTTGTTTTCATTATCGTGTGGTACAAATGGCAAGGAACCTTGGAAATCGAAAAGGACCAAAAACAATCCCTCACGAGATTGAACTCTTATGAGATACATATCGATGGATCTATGAGATACATCGTGAGATATGTCTTTGAGATATATCTAATAGTGATATATCATATCTATTTAATACTAGCTTTTCCCACAGCTTCGTCCGCGTACATAAAATATAGCCTACGGCACTCAGGAATAAAGCAGCTTTCTGAGGTGAAATAATTTTAGATAGATAAAGCATTTATTTGATTTTAGCAATCGGACCAAAGTCTACTAGTCAGAACAGAGAAAGTAATTTTAGCAAACGGACCAGTACCGTTTGCTAAAATTATTTCACCGCTGCGCCAGAGATTACCTCCTCCAAACAAAATAATAATAATATTCCACAACAAAATATTCAACATAAGTGCGCAACGAATAGTGCTTATTTCTTTTACCTATGTGTTTTAAGATTTTTGTGTCTATTCACCTTGCGGTTCAATTCACGCTTAAAACGTTTCTAACTGTCCCCGCAGACGGAATTCAAAAAAACGCCGCTTCAAGCTTCATTTTGAGGCGGCCTTTTTTGTGGCTCGTGTGCGGCGGTGCCGCCACAAAAAAACGCTTGAAGCGGCCCGGACACAAGAGGTGTCGCCCGCTTCAGCTATTTTTTGCGGCCGCATCTAGGTTTTTTTGTGGCCGCTTCAAGCGTTTTTTTGTGGCGGCGTTTTTTTGAGGCCCGTGTACGGGGACATTAACAAACAAACGTTCAAACACATTTTTTTGTGAATAAAAACAGCAGATTAAGAAAAATACACAGACAGGTGCTGCACGGAACCCAACGCGATAGAACGAGAATTTAATATCTCAACGCATCGAATCCCGCCTTCCACGTCACTGACCGTTTGCACTTTAGTTTTTGCATCACAGCACCAGCGAATTTCATTACATTTTATACCATCGTGCAACACACACAATAATGTTTATTTTATTACCTGCTCTTTCGTAAAATAATATATTGTAGGCTCTTTGAATTGTATCCATGTTTTTAGCACTTAGTAACACTTCTTTACTGTTTCACAATCGAAACTGCACTTACAGGAGTTCGAACTTGCATTATAGTTAATTTAATTCATTATGTTAAGTTGAGGACTTTGTGTTGTCAATGTTTATTTAATTGTATGTTTATTTATTAAAACTTTATGTAGGTACTAGTAAACATTGTACAAAGGTGGAATTATTATTATTATTCATATTTGTACGCCGGAAACGACAGAATATTATGATTATAATATATTAGCGACCCGCCCCGGCTTCGCTCGGGTGCAATTCTGATACTAAATACACTACAAAAAAACTGTATACATACAAACCCTCCTCTTGAATCACTATCTATTAAAAATACCGTATCAAAATCCGTTGCGTAGTTTTAAAGATTTAAGCGCACATAGGGATATAGGGACAGAAAAAGCGACTTTGTTTTATACTATGTAGTGATAATGCACATAACAACTAAATACAATATTCGGACAAATAAATGCGTTCTATTCTCTGCTTGTTTAATTTATATACTAGAGATTTTTAAATGAAAATTATCGTCAATTTACTAAGCACAGCCTAAACAGCCTTTTGAGACCATCCTTACTAATATTATAAAAGCGAAAGTGAGTTTGTTTGTTTGTTACGTCTTCACGCCTAAATGGCAAAACCGATTTTGATGAAACTTGGAACACGGATAGACCATGTCCTGGAATAGGACATAGGATACTTTTTATCCCGGAAGTATGTTCCCTTGGGATAATTTTCTGCTATCACGCGGGCGGAGCCGCTGGGAGCAGCTAGTAGAAATATAAATAACAGAAGAACAGATCTCCTTTCTTATATCTATGGCTGAGACTCAGACCTCCCCTAGAAAAGGAATCGGGTCGTAGCCATCAGTACGCGGGCCCAGTGCGGCTTAATGGATGTCATATTTATGTCTTCGAATTTTTGGTTCTAGGACATGCTGGTTTCCTCACGATGTTTTCCTTCACCGTTTTGAAAGCAGTGGCTATGAAATAAATTACACAAATTCATGCGACTGGTTTTTGTTTTTGAATCCGCGAATTTATGTCGTGTAGTTTTAATTAATTTTAATGTTTTCACAAACTAAAACTTGTTAGGAAGGTCACTGTATAATATTTTCTCACAATAATAACGTGAATAAATTAGAGATGCCCCGAATATTCGTTGTATATTCGGTATTCGGCAGGATTTTGGGGTATTCCTTTTTGGTCGAATCATTCGGTTGAAATGCCGAATGTATTCCGTTTAACCCTTCAGATACCGTCAATTAGAGACACAATAGTAAGACAATAGATGCGCGGCCACCGGGTGTCGCTTGGGGATTCATGAATTAATGGATAATTGTGAAACAAGCTTTGCAGCAAAATAAATATAATTAATTAAATAATAAAGTAATTTAAAGGAATTCCATATTTTAACAGTCACATTGTAATAGGAAAGGTGTGGGATCATTCCATGTAACGGGTGTAACCGGTCGCGTACACTTTAACCAGAAATTTAATAATCTTTTATAAGGGAAGTGTATTCTTTTTATAATTTCAGTCTATTCTAAATTGACGAAACGAACTTTCATAAAATAATTAAATCAATTTAAGTATTTTATGGAAGTTTTATAGATTTCGTGAAAATTTCGGTACCAGGCTTAAAGTAAATTCAAGCCACAGTCCCTTATGAAACATTATTATATTACAGGTTAAAGTGTACGATCTATTGCACCCGATAAATGGAATGACTCTATACTTATTCATAATAAATGAATATATGATTATAATGAGCCCGGACACAGCAACGCGGGGTCGAGGCAGATCACGAAGGAGATGGCGGGACGACCTCGGTGGCTTCCTAAAGAATTGGTATGAGAAAGCGAGGGACGGTGATCGTTGGACGGAGTGGAGGGAGGCCTTTGCCCAGCAGTGGTAGATTAAGATGCAAGAAAACCAAGCTTTCAGCTCTTATCTGGCAAAAACCTATTTATTTTTTCCTCGTACACATTTTAGCCTCGGAAAACAAACGTTGGTTGAGCGGCAAAACTATATTGTGGAACGGGGAACCGAAGGGTAACCTGAATAACCGGCAGTATATTCGATTCGGTAAAAACTTAGTCGAATATTTTTCGGTATTCGGTGAAACAAGTATTCGGCGCATCTCTAATTGAATCGTAACGTTTCTCATACATACATGAGAAGCTAATAGCTAAATGATAAGAGCCAACCGAGCCGATCTTAAAGATCAGCCCGTTTGTCTCTTATGTTAATGCGGTTAAGCAATGTTTGATAGGGTCAATCTTTGGATGGGTGACCATCGCTTACATACTTGTTTCGGCTGTCCTTCCGTCGTTGCAGTTAGTCAGAAGTCATCATCAGCATTGATTTTAATTCATGAATCCCCAAGCGACCACCGGTGGCCGCGCATCTATTGTCTTACTATTGTGTCTCTAATTGACGGTATCTGAAGGGTTAATGTAGCATTTGAAACATGAGGAAGAATGGGAGCGTGTTGGGAACATCTCACTATCTCTTTTCTACGCGCATGACGAAATGGCAGTGACGTCACATTTGAGTTCGTCCGTTGTTTTTCTGTTATTTGAGTTTCCAAAAATTGGAAAGGTTTCTAACTTTATTAATTTTGAATTGATTTGGTAAATTCTTTCTATTTGCTATTTTGGATAAAGTATTTTAACCAAGGATGCAATTTCTCATTTCAGTCAAAGGAGAAAATGACACGTGGTGTTCGAAGAGGCTGCGTACGACTGAGGGCGGCTGTCATAGGCATCGATGATGAAGACGACTCCACTTTCACCATCACCGTAGACCACAAGACGTTCCACTTCCAGGTAATTGTTAGAATTTAATTCATGAATCCCCAAGCGACACCCGGTGGCCGCGCATCTATTGTCTTACTATTGTGTCTCTAATTGACGGTATCTGAAGGGTTAACATAATATTTTAGTTTTGGAGATGAGAAATTATCAAATAACTCTTTCCGTTCTGGGTGGAGTGAGAGGGCGTGCTGGGCCTAAAACTTACCTATGCTCTTTCAGTAGCTTTTTGCGTTGAAGAGCCATGGCAATTACAAAGAATTCAATTGTAGTGGTAGACCCCAGAGAAAAGGGTGACGGTGGCCGTGGGCTGCAAAAGACAACTGAAGGAATTCAGATGGGGAACAAAAAAACTGACATTTCCTCTCCTTGCCTGGCCTCTTGGCCTCACTTAGAGCCGGAGGAGTCATTTGATGGTTTTCCACATAAAAAAACCCTAGCAAAGACCATTTATGGGCTAACAACCCGTAAATAAAGTCCTTTATTTTACTTCAGAACCAAGGGATGGACAAAAGTCCTCACTGATCCTGAAATAGGTAAAGATATTATTATAACTAGCTGGAAAAAGCAATGTCATGCTCAGACTCAGGAAAAATGCAGTTAGACTGGGAGACACGAACTGTTCCAATTTTCTTTTTTTTTGGTGGGAAATCACTGGTCCTTCTCATTCTAGAGCCGCAGGTTTCCTTTTCAGAAATACCCCGTAAACTGTTCTGTCTTAAAGACCAAAACATATTTTTTACATATTCCTTCTTTCAACATTTCCAGGCCCGAGACGGCTCCGAACGCGAAAGCTGGGTGCGAGCTCTAGAAGATACCATATCGCGTCATGGCAGACGAGAGCGATGGTCGCGCTGTATGCCAGCCCCGCGCCATCGACACGGCGACCTGGAGCGTAGGATATCGGAGGCTGACGCCTACCTGCAGATCATGATCGAACTGGTTTCTGTAAGTAACCGTTTTTACTGTCAATACCTAAACTCGCTGCGAATCTAGTAAACTAGTAACCCGCTGCAAATCTAGTAAATTACTAACCCGCTGCGAATCTAGGAAATGATCAAAGAGCTAGATTGACCCGACACTAAACCGAAGTTATCCCGGACGGCAGGCTATACGAGATTGGGATGCAAGCAGTTAAAAACAACAAGGCGTCGGGTGATGACGGAATTACGGCCGAACTCCTGACGGCTGCTGGAAAATAGGTTCCGAAGGCTCTATAGCAGCTGTTTGATTTCGTCATAGTTGAGGGGGAAAACCCCACGGGTATGGAGCAGAGGCCTGATCGTGCTTTTCTTTAGAAGAGCGACAATGTCCTTCTTCAGAATTGTAGGCCCAACTCGCTTCTGAGCCATGTTTACTAGCTGTTTTCTAATCAGCTAGTAAACATGGCCATCTCGTGAACTCTGGTTAGACGGATTCCGGCCTCCCGAATAAGTTGGATTCCGAAAAGGTTTCAGCGTCTTTAACCACATACATACGCTTAGCCAGGTTATATAGAATACCGAGGAGTATATCTGTCTCTCTATTTAGCATTTGCCGACTACGGGAAAGCCTTTGATTTGATAGCGAATTGGGTTTTGCTGCAATCTCTCCAACAGTGCCAGATTGACTATCGGTACATCGAAGTGCTGAAGTGTTTGTACGAAAACGCCACAATGTCTGTCCGCTAGAACAGACCCGAACCTATCCATCTGGAGCCGGGGTGTCGGGTAGGGAGACATCATCCGTCCGAAACTGTTTGATGTATTTAAGGTTCTGGACTGAAGAGGTCTTAATGTCAGGGCGTGTACATCACTCGCTTCAATAAATAACATTTACTTTGTAGTTCTACTGATGAGTCACTATTTTCTTGACGTGATTAAAATAATAATATCTATGTTATTGTCTTGTTTCAGAAAATGAGCATTCGTGTGTCTGAGCTGGCTGACCCGCTCGAGAAGAGCAAAGGACAAGTTATATTAGACCATTCCAATGTAAGTGGTTAGTCAAGCCCCACTGTCCACGGACGCGTAGCTTCATAGACGCGTATTCGTCATCATACGCTTGATATACGCCCGCTCATAGCTTACATACAAAACTATCGAGGAAGCGGAAACGTCGTCGTGCCGTCGTATACACCGATGAATACGCGTTTATGGAGCTAAGTGTCCGTGGACAGTACCTAGGTCTTACTCAATCGTCTTTACTCTACTCAGAGGTAAACAACATTATGTGCCAAAAAGTAAATTTAACAGAAGAGAGGACAAAACGCGCGGATAGAAACTTTGAATGCATTTTTGACATAGTTGCTTTAAGGATATAAGAACAAGCCCATCTGTATTTTTAATTATTGTTAGATGGAATTATTATGTATATAACATAATTACAATAAAGTTTAGAACAAAAAAATTAAGTGCTCTTAAAGCTGAGGAGTAAACAATCTTATCATCATTTGAAGTCCTATACCCGATAAGTTTTTGTGGATTTAATGTCATATACGATTAGATATTTCTCTTCCTATATGTCGTAGGCCTATAGCATTATGTAAAACTGGTTCTTGCGATTTTAAAAGTGAAAATAAAAATCAAAAAAGTGGATTTACTGTTGTTTACCTCTGAGGTACAGTTTTATAATGATAGGCTAGCGTTTGGCCATTACCTCACCTGATAATATGCGATGATGTGATCAAGGTTGGAGCACGCTTAGCTAGAAATAACCTATTTACTCTTGGGTAGCTTGTAGCTATCAGGAAACACAGTCAGAAAGGGTATTCCACTTCTTAGCTGTACGCACTATGTACGTGTTCCCAAATCGTTTTGTGCGTATAGGTAGGATGTAGAATAGAATAGAATTTATTCGGAGCAAGCAAAACAATATACCAAAACATAAAATAATGATAAAAACAAAAAAAAAAGAGTACAGAAATACAGTACAGTTGCATTGAATGTGCCTGAACTGAAAGGGTCACCAACTCAGCAATTGCTGGGCGTCAAACACCCAGCGCTGATTTTCAGCTGGCACCCCGCAGTGACGCACGGATGATGGTTAATAAAATATACTTATGTACTCGATTTCTATATTTTTTCAGTCTAATTTTCGGGAACAACTACAATGCCCGTTTTCACTAACACTTCGCATACTAAATCATCATCTTCCTGCCGTTGTCCCGTTTTATTTGGGGTCGGCGCAACACGTTTTTTTCTTTCATATCACTTCTCACCCAATTCATCCATCTTTTCTGTGGCCTCTCTCTCCCCCTGTCCATCTATTCACTTGTAAACTCATAACTCTTTTAGCAACGTGCGTTTCATCCCTCCTCTTTACATGACCATACCAAGACAAACTTCGTGAACTAAATAGAATATCTAAATGTTGGATCAGTTGAATTTTCGACCCTCGGTACTAAGCCGAGCGTTGTAAATCCAACAGCGCGCTTCTAGTTTTAGTACCCCTAAACGAGCACTTGTGCAATATAGCTAGCGTTATAGACCGTAGCTGAACTGACTAACCACAACTCGACTTACACTGACATCAGAAAATCAACATTAAGGTGGTGCATCACGAGTCACATTTTCACTGTTTTTCATACAATCGCTCATAACTGATTATGACGTTATTACACACTATTCATTAGATGTTTTGGAAACACAGTATCTTGTGGATATTATCTAGGTTTCTAAAGAAACCAATTTCTAAATTTGTGTAAAACTAATCCAGTACAAACCTCTGAAAATGTCCTATTTTGTATGAACTTTGACACTTCATAATTTGCCTAAAAATTTAAAAAGTCAAAAAAGTAATCCTCTAGAGACCTTGCAAATTTTATTAAGATTCTAAATGATGACAACTTTTTCCAAAAACTTTGAAGGGTTTAAAAAAAACAGCTATTTCCTGGAGCAAGTTTTGTGAAATTTTCGAGTAATTCTCGGAATTACCGAATACTAACAGAGTTTCCAGGCGTTATCTCTCTTTTTTTGCGTTGCCTTTTCGTCAAACATCGCGTTGGATTGCATTAAATGAAGTAACAAGCTTTTAAACCATTTTCGATGTTTGCGATAAGCGAGTGGAGAAGGACCCTCTTAGGTATGGACTTTGAACATAGGTGAAAGTAAAGAACTTGTAACGCACACCTCTTTCCTCTTTGATACGATGCCGGATTGACGGAAGTTAATCTATTTTTAACTTTATTTCAACTGGTTCAAGGGTAATTTTTTTTTGGCAGTAAACACCGTTGTAAACTGCGCTATGTCAAATCTACGTGACCGTCATCATTTCAGTCTAAATAAGTCCACTGTTGATACTTAATTACTATTGGTTTGTGTAATAATAATAAAAAATATTATTCGAAAACTTTGTATTTATTGTAATAGTTATCAGGAAAACTATAATATAATATTCAAGAGTGAATAGGTTCGGCAAGCGTGCTCCATCGTCGCATTCTGTCAGGTGAGATAGTGATCAAGCGCAATCATATAATGATAGATTCAATATATTTGGAGAAAGTGCGCAGGAATTGCATGACTTGATTCCGCCATCTCAATTCTACCATCGGACATCCCGCCGTACGGCGAATATCCACCCTTACGTTGTTGGAACCTCTACGGTCCAGACCAAGCGTTTCGCCTCGTCGTTTATACCGCGTACGTCGAAGGACTGGAATAATTTGCCTGCTGCGGTCTTCCCGTCCTATTATAAATTGGGTGTCTTCAAGGCTAGAGTATTCACTCTGGCTTTTAATAAACTAGTGCGCCTAACCATCAGAGATTGCATCACTGCTTACCATCAAGCGGGATCGTAGTCAAGCACTAGTTTATAACAATAAAATATATATATATAACGCTTTTAATGAAATACATTTTTCATAGCAAGCTTTTATAGCGGTATACCTATATAATTAATACTCGTCAAGACGAATCATACGAGCCCAAACTCGATGGGGTTGTGTCGTTAACTACCAAGTTCCTATAGCCACCTTCCGGTTCCATCATCAGATCAGCTCCATGTCATAACAATTTTGCTTTGTCATCTGATTTATACATGCATGCAAAATTTGAGCTCAATCGGTAACGGTCAAATTTAATTTTCAAGATTTGATGACAGACAAACATCGGGACAGGTGAAACTAAATAAAAGCTTGTAAAAACATCATCTTTGTACCCTTGTGCCCTGTTATTCGGGTATGTTTTTATAACAATTTTTTTATTGTTTTACAGGTAATGTTGGACCATATAAAACATTCCATAGTGCTGCTACAAATAGCCAAGGTAAGCAAAACCAACTAATTATTAAAATCATCACGATCATTAATCAATATACTAACATTCACATTTAAAAAATTACACTTTAGTAAATTGGGGGGACATGCACAGTTGCTACATTATTTTTTTTACGAAATTCATATTTTATTTTAAATAAATGTTTTTATTATTGCAGAACACAGTAAATCCAGTAAACGGAGTATATCAGGGACCTACAAATCCTTCACAAACACATATCAAACAAGGTATTTGAGATCTTTTTACATTTTCACTGTTTACTAAGCATAATCAAATGTGGTTCGTGGACCAATTAATGAACACATTAGGATGTGTTCATTAATTAGGAAAGGGACCTAATTAATGAACACATCCTAATCACGTCACACCTATTTGTTTGATGTATTTCAAAAAGTAACGTTATCCAGAATTGCAAAATAATTTATCAAATTCTTCAAAATTACGTAATTTTATGCCTTTCATATATGAAGAAGAAACTGCTAATGCCAAGTAACAGAATAAGGATACATACATAGAAATGTGACGTCTCTCAGGAAGCAGCAGGGTAATCAACTTCAAATCAAAAGCATTTATTTCAAATAGACCATTTGCAGGCACTTTTGAATAGTGTAATGTCAATCAGTCCAAAAAAACTGAAGCTAAATTTCACGTTTCAAAGCGTAGATGTTTATGGAGAAGAACGTGCAAGAAATGCCATAGACACTCTTTCCTTATTTCTACGTAGGTACAAAGAATGCGTTCAGAAAACTTACTTTCATTGAAATAAATGGTAGCAAAAATGCAAATAATCGCGCACTATGCGATTTATGTTTGTTTTCGACTACCATACATATTTCGCTTTCTAGACGAAAGTGCTAGTTAAGATATCATCATCATCATCATCATCATCATCATCATCATCATCATCATCATATCAGCCGAAAGACGTCTACTGCTGGACATAGGCCTCCCCCAAGCGTCGTCACAACGACCGGTCCTGTGCGTCACGCATCCACCGGATTCCTGCAACCCTGACCAGGTCATCGGTCCACCTTGTTGGAGTTAAGATATGCCTGATTATATCCATCTACAGGAGATTTCAGATCTTAGAACTTTATCATACTCGTGATCTCGTCGCATTCGCCAGATCTGGACGCACCGTAGTCCGTAAGGCCCCTGGCCACGACATACATTAAATTAATACCATATACTGAACTTCAGAAGATGCTTAATCTCTATATCACACGCACCTCGAAACATATTGAACAGTTTTTTTTTTTTATTTACTTGCTTTATTGTAAAAATACCAACGGTTTCACCCGCGTTTTTGGGTAGTGTGATGTTAGCCTATTCATCGTCAACCTGGCTATGGCTGAAATTCATCAATGTTGAAGTATTTCTTACCCTGTTGATTGACTTTTTCATGAAATAACCATTAAATAGGAATTGAAGAAGACAAAAGAATTGAGTGAGTTGTATGGACATAATTCCATAAATAAATATAGGGTGACTGGTAATTAGTGACCGATACTTAAGGTGGTGCATCATGACTCACATTTTCACTGTTTTTCATACAACCGCTCATAACTGATTATGACGTTATTACACATTTTTCATTAGATATTTTGGAAACACAGTATCTTGTGGATGTTATTTAGGTTTCTAAAGAAACCGATTTCTAAATTTGTGTAAAACTAATCCAGTAAAAACCTCTAAAAATGTCCTATTTTGTATGAACTTTGGCACTTCATAATTTGCCTAAAAATTAAAAAATTAAAAAAAGTAATCCTCTAGGGACCTAGCAAATTTTATTAAGATTCTAAATGACGACAACTTTTTCCAAAAACTTTTAAGGGTTTAAAAAAAAAACAGCTATTTCCTGGAGCAAGTTTTTTGAAATTTTCGAGTAAATCTCGGAATTACCGAATACTAACAGAGTTTCCAGGCGTTACCTTTCTTTTTTTGCGTTCCCTTTTCGTCAAACATCGCGTTGGATTGCATTAAATGAAGTAACAAGCTTTTAAACCATTTTCGAAGTTTACGATAAGCGAGTGGAGAAGGACCCTCTTAAACACGTGATTGTACTCATGATTACAAACAACTTACCCAAAGAAACTTTTTTTTTACTCATTCATTTTACCACAATTCCAAAATGCGGCTAACAGTTGATGGATTTCTATCAGCTGTTTTGTTATTGTGATAAAACGAATGAGAAGAAAAACTTTTTATTTTTGCCGAAAAAGGCATAAACTTATGACTAACTAATATTACAAACATTTTTTTTTCCATGATAAAAAAATGAGCATAATTAAAAAGTTTCTTAGTTTGTTATCATGGGTACAATCACGCTTTTACGTATCGGTCACTAATTACCAGTCACCCTATATATTGGTTCGAGCTTCGATCATCTACCAGGTGGGCCTATGTGGGTATTGTGTAAAGAAAAAAAACTGCTCGGAACTGAATCAGTTTACTTCTGAATACAATTCGGTACAGTGCACTATGATAGTATGATATTAGGTAGGTACAAACAACAAAACGTACGAAAGTTTCAGTGCGTCTACACGCTGCCACGGCCTGGCTGAGTGTCCGATGTCCTCGGCGGGTTCTCTCTTAAGCTCGTAGCAAAACGGAAACGCCCGACTCTGTCTAAGCCCCAACTCTAGTTCGTCTAGTTGCCACTAGATGGCGTGCCTTGTTTTGTTGTCAACAAATCAACTTATACGACAGTATTATGACCACCAATCATATTGTAATTAACATACAGATTTTAATATGTTTACGGATAAAAGGAAGAAGATACTGTCAGAATGTTTAAAATTTTCGTGAGAAAGATTTATGACCGAGTCAATAAATTAGTTATAAACAAGCTTCTGCCAGCGGCTTCTCCTACGATAAAGTAGGGTCATCATCATCATCGTCACTTCAGCCGATATACGTCCACTGTTGGATAAGCGTCGCCACAGCGAACGATCCTGTGCGTCTCGCATCCATCGGTTTTCTGCAACCTTCACCAGGTCATCAGGTCAGGTCAGGTCCACCTTGTTGGCAAGGGCGGGGGTTGTCATAAGATGATTTTTGCCCACCGTACAAAAAATAGTCCACTTTGTTGGAGGCCTTCTAACGCTGCGTCTTCTCCTTAGGGGGTGATTTTTGAAAAATACTTTATAAATAGATACCTTGCATAACATTTCACGCTCCTGTACCGAGTAGTTCGGTCGGCTGTGCTTTGATATGTTAGTCAGTCAGTTTTTCCTTTTATATTGTTTAGCCGGTGCTGTTTAAAAAATAAGTAATATTTTGGCGATCATTGTACCGATAGTCGTGTCAGTCAAAAGCTCTCTTTAGGTGACTAGATTAAGGGCTAGATTCAGAAAGCTGTACTTCTGGACACGGCTCTAGTAGGTAGGAGGTTCCTCTCTATGGAGCCCTACGTAGCTTGGACTCTGGTAGCTTGGACCTTTGACCCTTGAATATATTTTTTAATTGATTTTGATTTTTACTCTTGTATTCAAAACAAAATTTTCTTTTTGTGCGCCTACCATGTCTGCCATGCCTAAGGCATTAAGTCCGCTTATGTACTTTTGTGTTGCATAAGGATTAAATAAATAAATAGATAAATTTATTGAATTTTTTTTTATTGAAATATTTAAAGATATATAATAAACCAGATGTTTCCCTCTTAGACGCAGAACTGTCTCCTCGCGTGGAGATGGGCGCGGAGTGCCGCGAGCTCACCACGCCGACGCACCCGCTGCCGCCCCTGGAACACCTGGACGCGCCTAGTAAGTACTCCCACCTTGGATCCACTAGTACATCTAATGGTGCATCCAGAGCTGACGAATGTGCCGCTCACCAGTCGTTCGCTCCAGTGCGCTCGGCGCAAGGGTCGAGTACGTACGAGCTGAGAGCGAATATCACGCGCGCCGTCCGCAAGCGGTTCGCGAGCGCGCATTCGCCAAGTCTGGACGCACCATCGTGGGCTACACAGGCAGGCTACGTTTCCACATTCTTTTTTGAGGTAGGACATCATCCAATACCAGAAGATATCCCCCTCTGGGTGTAGCGAAAAGGAAAGTCAGACTTTTACGGACTAAAACCCACCTGAGTTCCTTCAGTTACTCTTATCGTTCTGGAGCCACGGTTACAATTTCAATCCCGCAGCCCTGGCAGGGCCTGTGCTGCATTATAAGCTTTAATTTTCATATGAACAGGGAATACCCAACTAGAAAAGAAAAAGAAAGAAAGAACACATTCCATGGACGCCGTGGACCAGCACGCCACAGCCATGACAAACATGTGGCGCTAATTTTATTGAATAACATCATTGGCACCAGATTTAGCTAGGCAACCTATTCGGAATGTCTTAATAAACGCATTAATTAGCACATAATATTTATCTTAATCGAATAACACATGAGGGAAGAGATTTCTTCCACGGATCTCGTACTAAGTGAATAAGTTTTTGGTGTCAATATAAGTAAATTAACAAGGGATTTCTCTTACATGACAAGCAATGTCCCTGCTGGTACCAGACACGTCGTACTCCTCGTCGGAGGGAGAGGACGACTTCTATGATGCTGATGACGAACCTGCCAACATCATGCCGGGACCCAGGTCAGTGACAGTTCTTTTGTTATCTCCAATATTCACTGTTATAGGCACGTGTGTCTTGTGCATACAAGCTACCAATGTATATTTGATATCTATAGAACCAGTATGAAATCATCCACTCTCTACGCTTAAACATTTTTTGTGTCCAGTTTCTTCCACTTAACACATACTAATGACTATCAAAAAGTGTTCCGTGTCGGTAACTGAAAACTAAAAGCGTCTACTATGCGTTCCAAATGAGAATAGGATCGATTGCGAAGTTTTGACGTGAGGCTGTACTGTCAAATCGAAGAAATTTTGTCTAAATTGAATAACTTGGGAGATGAGTAAAATTGAAGAAATAGATTCTAATTAAACTTTTTTCGTTCAAATTTCGTAAATAAATTAAATTTTTCGTAAATTAATTAATGTTTAAAAATTTATTTCCTCGATTTGACAGTAAATCGTGACGTCACAACATGGCCATCGATCCTATTCACAATTGGAATGCATTGAACATTTGCATTCACAGCGCCTAAGAGACAAATATTGTAACTCCTTATGCCTTGATCACACGTGCCGAGTAAAAGGGCGAGACAGTAAAATGTTGCTCGGCCGAGACAGTGATGTAAGCGAGTTGTAGAGATAAGCGCTCGGCCGAGTATTCGGCCGAGAGCACTGTCTCGCCCGTTTACTTGGTACGTGTGATCAAGGCATTAGGAACAATACTGGAATCTAGAGGATAACTGGTGATACAGATTTAGTTACCACCAATCTACAAAGCTCGAAGCAAAGGCGTATGGTAGCCAGCCTCTCGGTGTTTTACGGGATGCATTTTGGAGAGTGTACGCAGGGATTACATGACTTGATCCCGCCATCGCCTTTTTACCGGACAGCGCGATCACGGCGAGTGTCCACCCTTATATTGTTAACACCTAGACTACGGTCCGGACTAAGCGTTTCGCTTCATAGTTTATACCAGGTACATCGAAGGACTGAAACAATGCTGCGGTCTTCCCTACGATTATATTTAAGGTGTCTTCAATATTATAGCAAATATGCTCTTAATAAATTAGTGCGATTCACCATCATCAATTGCATCACTGCTTACCACTAAGTAGAATCGCAGTCAAGTATTATTTTAACATAATGAAAAAAAAAAAATTAGAAAATATGTATTGAAAAACCTCTATCCAGTTATGAGATTGCGCAGTGAGATCTAGTAGTGACTAGATCTCACTGCGCAATTGAAGAAGTGTGTATAGTGTTATTTATAGTTACCGACCGAAACACATTTCCCAGCCGAAACCGCAAAAATGATAACATACGTATAAGAACGAGTCGGGCAGTTTTTAGGTGTCTATCACAAACGTCAGCTCAAAGAAGACGCTCGTTTCGGTCGAGCCGAAATTTCGGCGACTTTTTGGCCGAAACCGGAGCTCCAGCTGAAACTAGTTTTTTTTTTAATCTATAGCATAGACGATTATACCCTCTTTTAATAAAATTATACACCCTATATCTATTAAGAAAATATTCGGAGGAAATCGCTACATTATTTATTACAATTAATTATAAAAATTACAAATATCTAACACATATAAGTTGTAAAAAAAAACTGATTCGACAGGCGTTTTAAAATTTCTTTGAAATAGGAGTGATTGATTTGAAACTTTTTCCGGGTTTTTATTCAGGAAAGTTTGTAGTACTTATAATATTCATGCATGAAACTTATAGCTAAGCAAGTGAAATGTATATTTATGGACTACTAGCTGTACCCCCGTAGCTTCGCTCCCGCTCTACCCTATTTCATCCTACTATACCTTACTCTACCCTACTCTACCCTACTCTACCCTACTCTACTCTACTCTACCCTACACTACCCTAATTTTTTTTCCATAAGAACCTTTTCCTCACAATAACAATCACAACAAAAAAAGAATTAGCGAAATAGGTCCAGGCGTTGTTGAGTTATGCGCTTACCAACACATTTTGCGATTCATTTTTATATTATAGATACAAGCACAATATATCGCAGGTAAGTGGAAACTACTTTAGAGGTAGGTATGCGGAACTGAGTGTAAAGTCCTGCAAACATCCTTTGAAAAGGGAAGATCCTGAAACTTCTCTTCTCAACGATTGCATCACTATTTACCATCAGATGGGATCGTAGTCAAGCACTAGTTTACTTCAATTAGAAAAAACTAAACGGGGTCTGTTCCGGGCAATTGCCCAATAGTTGATTTCAGATAGTTCTGTTCTAATCTCATGGAAAACTAATAATTTTAAATTTTAGTTCTTTTGTGGCGTCACAGATGTCACTACGAATACAAATCAAACTGAAATTGAAATAATGGTCTCACTTCAGCCTGCTATCGGCTTGTTTGAAAAAAAAACTCTGTAGCCCGTATTTTTCCGTGAAAAATCATCAAGTGACTCCTCCTGCTTTGGGTAGAGTAAGAGGGAGTATCAGTCTTCGATCCTTCTGTTGCCATTTGCGTTCCAGAGTCGCGGTGTGTCTCTTTCAAACAATCTGTGGCTATATTTTATAAGGCAAAGGCTAGTCTTGGACATCAGGTTAAGTCATTTTTAATGTACCGCTAACAGAAACTAGTTAAACACATTTCTTAGTTGCTCATAGTTCAAATACAAGAATTTAGTTAAACTAATGGTTAAGTACTAAACCACAGCTCACAATGGACACAGTTTAACTGAAGTCTATAAATAGCCGCGCTGGCTCTGTATATTTTAGGCGCGAACTGCAGACGAACTAGCTCGGGTCGATAGTGGCCTGAACTGAGACCTTTATTTACCTTCGACAGTTTGACTGCTAACGATATTTTGCACTCTCTTTTATTCATTATTAACTTCTGCCGGCAACTTCGCTCGCCCGTGTCAAAATAGGTTTCTAAAAACTTTGAAGCCCGTTTCAATTCCTTACGGCTATATTTCACTGGGACATCATGGCGGTGACGCCACCATTGTGTTCCGGTGAAATACAGCCCTAAGCTACCAGACTAGACACTATACAGACACCAGAGTAGCCACACGTCCGAGCTGTTCGCGCCATCAAATTCGTTGCGCATTACGGACACCAGCCCCCCTAGCCAAGTTACAACCGTATCGCTTGCGTCGAACGCTTCAAGTTGACCTTGCCGCCAATTCTTTTGTTCTGACTACGTGAGCGATGAGGCGACGTCGTTCCAGTACATTTGAAGCTTTCTACTAGCGTTAACTATTGCAGATTAGCAACTTGGCTAGGGGTACAGGTGAGTAACTCTCTTAGCTCTATAGAGAGTAACTCTTTAAGCTCTATACCTAGAGAGTTACTCAGCTGGTGTCCGTATACATTTTGTTGCTAGCGGCTTGGTTAGTTGGTGGGGTGAATTTCGGCAATTCCTTTCTTAGTAGAAGCCGGTGACAGTAGCAAGTTAATTGTAAATGTAAGTACATTGGGACGGCTTATTTTTATTATTATTATAGCCAGCCCATATTGTCCCACTGCTGGGCAAAGGCCTTCCTCCATTATTTCCAATGGTCACTGTTCCTCGCTTTCTCATTACAATTCTTAAGGAAGCCATCTTCATATTTATATTTTTTTTTTTATGAAGATACTTAAGTATGTTTCCAGTTGTCTAGTACTCATAACACAAGCTCTGCTTAGCTTGGTACTAGACGCCGTTTTGTGATAGTTGTCGAATATTATTCATTTAATGTTGACAGTGTATTTTCAGCTTGAAGTTGGCTTCACCGTGCGATGAACCCATTTTGTATGCGTCCCGATGAATATTTAATCGTTTGGTCTTTTACCGCGAGTAAGGCATATACAGTCATGTCTTTACCTATTGTATCGCCATTGAAACACTTCTTGTCACTGAATACACTGAGTCCTTGAACGGCGAGTATCCACCCTTGAAACTTCTACGGTCCGGACTAAGCGTTTCGGTTCGTCATTTATACCGCGTACATCGAGAGACTGGAACAATTTGCCAGCTGTGGTTTTGCTGTCCGATTATAATTTAGGTGTCTTCAAGGCTAGGGTGAATAGACTCTTTAGTTTTGTAAAAAAAATCGATTAAATCACAGAATTACCGAATGCTAACATAATTTGCAGGCGTTATCTGTCTTTTTTCGAGTCGCCTCTTCGTCAAACATCGCGTCGGATTGCGTTAGGTGAAGCAACAAGCTTTTAAACTATGCTCGATGTTGACGATAGGCGAGTGGAAAAGGACCCTCGTAACTGAAAATTACTCAATTCAAAAACCCACCCTTTCTCACTAACAACATTGATGATAATCATAATCATAATCGTTTATTTGCTAATATGGGTAATCATCATCATATCAGCCGAAAGACGTCCACTGTTGGACATAGGCCTCCCCAAGCCTCGCCACAACGACCGGTCCAGTGCGTCACGCATCCATCGGATTCCCGCGACTGTATATGGATAATTACATAAAGATTATAAAAATATAGCACAGTCCAACCGATGAAGTTTCAGGTTCCAAAAGCAATCTTCTATAATCCTCAAACAAATTCAATTCTTAATAAATCCTCGTCATGTTTCACTTGCATTACGCAAAGTTCACGACCCAAGGGTGGGTGAGTCGTCGACCCGTGAGCCCGCGACCCAATTCGGGCGTGTAGTCCGATGCATATTGTATGCAGTTGCATGCATGCTAATGTGTTGAGTGGCGAGGATTCTGTTGATTGACGGCCTATACTGACGTGTTGGATGGCTAAATGTTAATCAAGGTAGTGAAAATCGCTAGCAAATTGACTTCTGAAGTAATTTTTTTTTAAATGTATATCTAACCAAATTCAAAATTCGATTCGGAAAAATCTACGACACTCGAATCGGAAAATTCTTCAACACTCGATTCGGAAAGAACTTCAACAATGATTTTTTTTTCGGTGGTGAAAAATCAACCAAATGACTTTCAGAAGACTTTTCAGACCCTTGGCCCCAGTAGGCTTCGACCCTGCTTGGCCCCTACGGTTGTTGACAAAACCTTGAGACGCGCGGGAATACGCGCCGTCGATGACTTGGGCTCGGTCCGGATGGTTATCGGACAGCGAGCTATCCATTGCTCGTCGCAAGCGTTCACAAGCCCGCGGCTTTTTTTTTTCCATAAGGAAAATCATCTTATGACAAAACCCGCTCTTGGCTGGAGCGGGAGATAGTGTCAGAGTCTTACTGACTAAAAACCCCATCCCGTTCCTTCTAGCCTTCATACCGGGGCACGAGCTCCCTTTCGGACAACCCTGGCCCCAGTAGGTTTCGACTCAGCTGGGCCTCTCCTGCTGCTGACAACTCCTTGAGGCACGCGGGAACAGTGCGCGCCGTCGACGTCTTGGGCTCGGTCCATTACCGGACGATCGGACAGCGAGATACCCATGGCTCGTCGTCCTCGAGCCCGCGTCTACGGTAGCCGGAAATCGGGATCGGAATCCCGGCGGCGGCGGCGAGGGCGCCGTAGCCTGATGCGGTCGGCCTCTTCCTTTACTAGCATAAGTCCGCGCCTACGTTCTACAATGATCTGCGGCTCCGCGCGCGTGAAAATATGTGTGCCTATGTGACTCATTGATAAAATAGCATTCTACTGCTAAAAGAAATGCTACGTGCTCCATCATCCGCCACAACATCGCATCATCCTTCAGGTGAGATAGTTATCAAACGCGAGCCTAGTCATAATTAAAAAAAAAGAATTATTTAAATCGGTCCAATAGTTTTTGACTTTGTTATTTGTAATAAATAGCATAACGGATAGATAGAAGACTATAAACAGATTTATTGTCCCCTCCTAAATGACAGACAGGTTGAAACATCTTCATCACAGGAAATAGAACTCAATCTTCTATTCCAAACTAAACCCGACCACTCCATTACCAGTATTCGGGTTACGGGGTAAGTTAGACATGCATTGCCGTTTTCAGGTCAATTGAAGTTGACTCCTGAAGTAATCGGTCAATGAACTAGTGTGTCGTTTCGCGGTCGTTTCGCGTGGCAAACGTTATTGTATTGAGTTTGTGGACCTAGTTCTATTGATTGACACGTTTGGATTCGACATTATATCTTTATTCTTTAGGATTTATTTGAGTACTGGCTGACCCTGCGAACTTCTTTCTTTGCGGTCCAAATGAGAATAGGATCGATTGCGATGTTTTGAAGTGACGTCGTACTGTCTGAAGAAATATCGCCAAAATTGAAGAACTCAGAGACGAGTAAAATTGAAGAACTGGATTCTTATTATACTTTTGTCGTTCACAGTTTGTAAATTAATTAAATTTTTGGAAAATTAATTAAAGTTTAAAAATTTCTTTCCTCGATCCACGATTTACTGTCAAATAGTAAATTGTGACGTCATAACGTGGCGGTCGATCCTATTCTCATTTGAAACGCATTGTACCGCCTAACAGTCAATGAATATATCTTTTGAAATGTCATCATTTTTAGTTTAAGCGAAACCTGAATATAGTTTGTTCAGAATCAGTAACTGAATGGATTCCAATATTTTTTATATTACACCATGTAATATTTTTTCCCAAAAATATTTTTAAAGATCACAAGTTGGACACCACCGACACTTAGTACAACACAGGTCACGGCAGGTCATAGCGGGTATTTTGAGCTATGAAACAGCGGTCATTATGGCGCCACTGGGGGAAGGTCTATGTCTAACAGAGAACGTCTTTCGGCTGATCATTTCAGGTGATGATGATGATTACCAGTATATTTGTGACTAGCTTTCTCCCGTGACTACGCTTACTCTAAGCAGTATCTATATCGCAAGCACAGTCCATTTTTTCTGGCTAAAGTCCATATTGATAGTCAGCAATACAGACTGCAGCTTTATACGAGTATTAAGTATCAGTGAAATACCTATCGTGATCTATTCAGTTTTTCCAGTACCCCTAGCCAAGTTGCTAATCTGCAATGGCTAACGCTTGTAGAAAGCTTCAAATGTACGGGAATAATATCGTCTCTACGCTCAGTCAGGTGGTGAAAACAAAAGAATTAGTGGCAAGGTCAACTCGAAGCGTTCGACGCAAGCGAAACGGTTGTAACTTGGCTGGGCTGGAATACTTGTATAGCATAATCAGTCTTATAATGTTCCCACTGCTGGAACCAGTAAGGGTTGATGCTGTCACATTTCTTCGATTTTCTGGTTCCAGGGCATGTCAGTTTTCTCACAATGTTTTGCTTCATCACTTTGAAAATAGTGATCATGAAATAAATAACAAAAAGTAAAGCGTCTAGCTTAGTTTGAAACCACGACCTACCACTACGTACGGTACTTGCTGTTACTACTGGCCCACTACTAGTGCCGTAACTAACCTTTTATACGCCGGGTGC
This sequence comes from Mythimna lalbum, assembly GCA_949319445.1. Taxonomy (NCBI): domain Eukaryota; kingdom Metazoa; phylum Arthropoda; class Insecta; order Lepidoptera; family Noctuidae; genus Mythimna; species Mythimna lalbum. The sequence goes on from OX439360.1 coordinate 18,912,618, forward strand.
GGGCTTCTACAACATTATTATTATTTTTAGTACCTAAATATAAGCGAAACCTGAATATAGTTTGTTCAGAATTTGTAACTGAAACGATTCCAATAGTTTTTACACCGTGTCATATTTTGTTCCAAAAATATTTAAAAAAAAGGTCACAAGTTAGACACCACCGACACTAAGTAAAAAACAGGTCACAGTAGGTCATTACGCGTTAACGTACAATTGGGTGCAGGTGCGAAACAATTCCTTAGGCGCCCGGATAGCCCGGTGACCATGTATTTGTGCGAACAACCAGGTACCATAACAAGCTTATAACTTTGTGATTTTTCATAATACAGTTATGAAAAATTTGGTATACAGAAATACTAGACACGTGTTTCGAGTTTCGCACCCCTAGAAAAAATTGCAATACAAACAAAAAGGACTAGATATAAAAATACGCCCATGGGCACCATTGGCACCGCACTAGTTACGGCACTGGCCACCACTGCTCCATTCACGTTTTACGGGAATATAAACAATGAAATAAAAGCCTTTTATTACTTTAGGTTGTGCGCTGTGCACACTAGTGTTTCATGGTTAAAGGCCTATTCAGACCTAAGCGGTATTCGCTACCGTCTGCGACAGAGAAAACCCTGTGGGTATGCGGTAATATTACTGTTCAGACCTAAGCGGTATTCGCTACCGTCTGCGCCAGAGAAAACCCCGTGGGTATGCGGTAATATTACTGTTAACACCAAAACGGATTTCGCTATCCTTGTGGGTAGAATAATGCGCGGTAGTCGAGTTTCGCTCAGAGAGGTAAGAAATTTTCGTCAGTTAGTCATTTCTGAGTCGCCAAAGAATATAGACGTCAGTCACGTTGTAATTTCTGCAGAGCATCTGATTTTAGTGATGGATAGTGATGAAGAGGAAGTTTTACTTTTATTAGCCTTAATTGACTCACCAGTTAAGAAAAGAATTTGGATCCATGACATCAACAGACAACACCGAATTCATGGGGAATTCCACACTTTATATCCAAGATTAAGATTGGACGAAGATCGGTTTTTTAATGCATTCAGAATGACGACTGAGAACTTTGATGAAATATTAAATATGATAAAGGAAAATATCAGCAAATCATTCACTAAATATCGAGAACCCATATGCCCTGAAGAACGCTTAGCAATAACGTTGAGGTAAGGAAAACAAATTTGAATATTAATTGACGAAAATCTTTATTTAAGATAACTAGGAAGGAACTTTGGTTTTTTACAATATTATAACAACCTTTATCTTAACCTAAAACCTTCTTATTAGATTTCTGAGTGTTTCTGTTGGTCGTAATCTATTTCGTGTTCGTAATCGAGACCTTCTCCAGTCAGTGAATGTGCTAGAGGTGATAGAGCATTATCTTGAATACAACGCAGAGCAGACTGCAGTTCAGAATCATTAGTAGACTGGGGACTACGAGAATAATATGATTGTTGAGACATACAACGATCATTTTGGCTTGTGTTAGGCTCACTACGAGAATAACATGATTGTTGAGACATACAACGATCATTTTGGCTAGTGTTAGGCTCAGTGGTGTAGTAAGATCGCAGTGTTGTTTCTCGTTGTAGACTACGTTCTTGCTCTTCTTCCAATTCTGCTTCCATCATAACTTGAGCTATTTTCATTTTTGTTATAATTTTACGTCGCTCCGAAAAACTGTCAATTGTTTTTGCATATCCAAGCATAACATGTTCAATCGGCGATAATTTATCTGCTTTTGTATTCAAGTACGTAATCACTTTATCGACAGGATGTTCGTTAACAAAAGTCCTTTTTCTGGAACCCGAACGTGAAGTATAACGCTCGGATGATACTACTGAACTTGACCGTTGTGTTGAATTTTCATTATTAGATTCGGGTTCAGTAATATTTTGGGTATCAGATACGCTTTCTTCTTCTCTTGCTATATTAGTATCAGTTGGAGCAAATCCTATGTGATCTTTTAAAAAATCCATTGAAGATGCCCACTGCCATTTGCTGTAACGACTGTAAGATTTAAACGCATTTTGGCCTGTAGTGGTTTTTGTAGTTTTTAAATATTTACCATAAGTGTCACGTAGATTTTTCCATTTCGCTTTGGCTTCATCGCCTGTAAAAAAATATTTTTTATTTCTAATCTATTCAATTACTTTTATTAATTACGGCGTGAACGCCGCGAACGGTGCGCCATCCATTGCCCCTTTCAGTCGATATTTCGCAGTTGATTCGATCGACTGAGGGGCAATGGACGGCGCACCGTTCGCTTTACCGTGGTGCGGCACGTCGCTGCGCCATCCGCCGGCGGCGATGCCGTACCGTTGCACGGTAAACGGCGCCGCACCGTAGACATGGGTCCACGCCCTTAGACCTTGAGTAAAAAAGGTTATTAAATATTTTTTTTGCAGATTTTTAGCAAGTGGAGATTCATTTCGCTGTATTGCAAACAGTTATAGAGTGGGTTGCTCAACTGTCGCAGAAATTGTTGATGAAGTTTGTGATGTTATTTGGACTACATTACAACCCATATACATGAAGCCTCCTACAGAAGAAATGTGGAACTTAACATCTGAAGAGTTTTATAATATGTGGCAATTCCCCAATTGCCTCGGCAGTATTGATGGAAAACATGTCACTATCGTTTGTCCGCCTAATTCAGGCAGCAATTATTTTTGCTACCTCAAAAAATTTTCTGTCGTCCTTATGGCAATAGTAGGACCACACTACAATTTTTTATGTATCGATGTTGGAGGTTTTGGAAAAAATAGCGACGGTGGAATTTTCGAAAATTCTGTCATGGGAAGGAGGTTTAATAATGGGACTATGAATGTTCCAAGGCCTAAACCATTGCCGAGAACTAATGACGTCACACCTCATGTGTTAATAGGAGATGAGGCATTTCGATTGCAAGCACATGTAATGAAACCATTCAATCAAAGAGTTTCTAGGGTTGATAGAAGAAAGGAAAAATACAATAAGCGCCTGTGCCGAGCTAGACGCGTTGTTGAAAATGCATTTGGATTACTGGCTCAAAAATGGCGAATATATTTCAAACCCATGCACCTAAAAGTGTCTAGAGCTAAAAAAGTCATAAAAGCAACATGCGTACTCCACAATTATTTACGCTCTAAAACTTGCAATACCCCGTACTTGCAAAATATGTATTTTACTACTCAACAAAATAATGCAATGAACAATGAATATCAAAATTTTGAAACTTTGCAACTTTCAGGCGATAGGGTACGTACACAATTTGTCAACTTCTTTAATGGCGGTAGTCGTATTTAGTACCCAATTGAAAGATAATATAATAATTGTCGGCGACAGAGGTCCCTTGCAAGCAGCAGGGGGCAAGTAGTGTGCGATGCCTACTAACGCGCAGGTAGATTTTATGTTCTTTACGATTAGAATAGGATGTTTTTTATTTGATAAGTGTTTACTTTTTAGGTTTAGGAACTTAGGTCTTGATAGAATAGTGTTCATAGACTGAGTTTACTATTGGAATAACAAGTAAATAAGATTCTAATAAGAATATGTAAGTTTTAATGAGAATACTTGGTAATTTGTTTGTTGACTATTTTTAAATAGAGTTTATTTAAATAGTCTGTTCCTAATGAAGATTCTATGTGTTCAATTAGTGTTTTTAAGTGTAATATGTGATATTAGAAACGTTAGAATCGAGATAGAGTAATTTGAAAATTATCGAAGTTAGTAATTTCAGTTACTTACGTAATTTGAATCGTTTGTTTACCTTTTTTGTGTTAGGTCCGATACCCACCTACATTGTGTTTCTAGATAGAATCTAGTTAGAAAATGATTATGTAACAGTTAGATTTCAAATTAACGAAGTTTTGAGAAAGATATCGAATTGTTGGTGTCTCGCAATATTGTAAACAATGTGTTTTGATAAGTTAATGTTCTGGAAACTTTTTTGTATGCAATGATATGTGCAATATTGTTATTTTATAAGATAGTACATATTATTACGAGTATTTTGATGTGCATATTGTCATGTTTTCTTAAAGAAATAAATAAATACGGCGTCAGAAAGGGCTCGGCTGAAGTGAAAGTTGAAGTAAATTTAGAGTCAAAATACGCGGTCCCCGAGAACGTAAAGTTTCGCGGTATAAAAGACGGGGCAATTTTGAGTCCGATGTCAGTCGAACACGAGCCACCGAAGAGGCAACATCTCAAGGGAAATAAGTACTTCAAGCCGAACCCCGAAGACCCCACTTGTCGAAAAACGTATTCTTATTTCTACTCCTTTCCCCCCCCCCCCCCTCAATCTGTGGTACACTCCACCGTTGCCCCTAGGCTCCAAAATCTACGCATTCAGGGGTGCGTGGTGGCGTACGTGACCAGCGCAACAAGCAACGTGCGCCAAATATCGGGTTTGAACTGTCCCGAGGGCTCGGTAGCCACAAGGGTTCCGCCCGCTACCGTCACCGCCTCTTAGCAGGGGCTAGTCCGCCACAATAATATATTAAAAAATAAAAACTTACCACTTATGTTACATTTTTCTCCTATCTCATCCCATATTTTATTTTTCATAAATATATTTTTATAATCCGTAAGTGACATATCATATAAAACTGGATTGCACTTCACCAACTCAATAAATGAATCGTTATTCGTTCGTTTCGATGAAGCCATGTTGCAAACGCGTCCTTTCGCTAAGGAATATCGTGCGTACTGTTGTCATTTTAACCCCGCTTGCGGAGTGAGGGGCGGGATGCATGCCGCTGCTCCCGCGCGGTATGAACTTCTACCCACAGCGGCAGTGAATATCGCTCAGGTCGCTCTAGCCGCGGTACTTGATACTAAAGACCTGAGCGAAACCCGCGCGGTATGTACTTCTACCCACAGCGGCAGTGAATATCGCTCAGGTCGCTCTAGCCGCGGTACTTGATACTAAATACCTGAGCGAAACCCGCGCGGTATGTACCTCTACCCACAGCGGCAGCGAATATCGCTCAGGTTTGAATAGGCCTTAAATGTTAATTAGCTCTGTCAATGACAGTGCTCTCAAAGCATAGTAGAAGAGCAGCATATTTGGCCCCAGACTGTTTTTGGTATCGCCTAGATGCCATCTACGTTTTTATCATGATCATCGTGCAGAGAGCTCACGTTATAACATAGTAGATGTCGGAATGAAGAGGAATGGCAGGCGGTAGACTCCTGCGAAGCAGAGGCGGCCGCACGCGAGAGGCACCTGCCTTCCTCATGCCCGGGATCCCGATCAAAGGTAAAGAAGGTACATAGCTGTGGGTTTTAGTCAGTAAAAGTCTGACACGCCTTCTCGCTCCGCCCTAAAGCAGGAGAAGTCATTGGATGATTTCTTACCAAAAAAAAAGCTTAGCAGAAGTATTTTTTTCTTTGTTTTGTTAAGATGGGAAATCACTCGTAATAACTTTCTTTTTTTTTCTTTTTATTTTTTTTATAATAATTAATAATATTCTACAACTATCACACAACGCCGTCTAGTCCCAAGCTAAGCAGAGCTTGTGTTATGGGTACTAGACAACTGATAAACATACTTATCTTCTATATATATAAAAATGACCCCCGTTTTCCGTTGTCACGACTTGGCATGAAAACGGCTTGACCGATTTGGCTGATTTTTTTTTTGTTGTGATTGTTATTGTGAGGAGAAGGTTCTTATGGAAAAAAAAATAGGGTAGTGTAGGGTAGAGTAGGGTAGAGTAGGGTAGAGTAGGGTAGAGTAGGGTAGGGTAGGGTAGAGTAGTAGGGTAGAGTAGGGTAGAGTAGAGTAGAGTAGGGTAGAGTAGGGTAGAGTAGGGTAGAGTAGGGTAGAGTAGTGTAGGGTAGGGTAGGGTAGAGTAGAGTAGGGTAGAGTAGGGTAGAGTAGGGTAGAGTAGGGTAGAGTAGGGTAGAGTAGGGTAGAGTAGGGTAGAGTAGGGTAGAGTAGGGTAGAGTAGGGTAGAGTAGGGTAGAGTAGGGTAGAGTAGGGTAGAGTAGGGTAGAGTTGGGTATAGTAGGGTGGAGTAGGGAAGAGCGGGAGCGAAGCCGCGCGGGCAAAGCTAGTATATTTATAAATACATACATATTATAGATAAAATTACACCCAAACACAGAACAAATGATCATGCTCATCACAACTCCTTCCGTTCTGCGTGAATCGAAAAGGTATGTCAGACTTTAACTGGCTAAAATCCGCCCGTGTCTTCAGTTGCTCTCTGCGTTCCAGGAGGCTGCGGTGATCCCCAAATAATTCTGCAGCCCTAGCAGATAGCAGTTTTCTTTTGGTTACCGTAACACAATCTCCATATGTCTCGTGTTCCAAATGCCTCATAAATATTAATTGGCCTAACATCTAAAAGATACATCTGATCACTATTCCCTCCACGGTCCTGTATGAAATACGGTTTTGGAGCAGACCCTTTGAATAATTCGCTACTGTAATAAATAGTTTATATAGAAAGTTGCGGTTAGCTCTCTTTGTTATTTAAATGTGACATTTTTTGTCTGTTTATTGTATTATTTATACAGTTTACATTCATTTGAAATACTATAAAAATATTATAGCGAAATTTCTGAAATACTGTCACAAAAAAAATGTTACATGAAATCTAAATGATCCAATCAAATATTTGACCAGTTTCATATCTATTCTTCTTTTTTGGTCATTCTAGCTTTTAATCTACCATTACTACATATTTATATACAGAAAATAACTTATTAAAAGCTTTTATTTAGTTTCACGTGTCCCGATGTTTGTCTGTCATCAAATCTTGTAAATTAATTTTGACCCACTTCCCGGTTACCGATTCAGCTGTAAGTTTGCATGCATGTGTAAATCAGATCACAATGCAAAATTATTAGGACAAGGAGCTGATCTGATGATGAAACCGGAAGGTGGCTATAAGAACTTGGTAGTTAAACGACACAACCCCATTGAGTTTGGGCTCGTATGATTCGTCTTGACGAGTAGGTATTAATTATATAGGTATACCCAGCTATAAAAGCTTGCTATGAAAAAAATATTTTCATTAAAAGCTTGTTTTAATCATAAAAACACTAATACAAACAAAAAAAAAAAACTTCACCGCGCCACTGTCGACAGGTAATGTGCTCAAAAGATTGACGGTATTACCAGGCTGTATGACAATAGTTAGCCTCATTTCAAGGTAAATGCCAGCCCTTGGGTCACGCGAAGTGACAACTAGGTATAAGCTCTTTTAACATTTCCAATGAAACATAAAAGAGAAGACTTTGTTTTTTTTTCTAAACCTATACAGGACTAATCTACCTAAGTTATTTACGTTAGTCTGACGATGAAATCATTAAAGACCAAGGTTTTATCGTCAGATTTACGTCATACAAACTTGACACATGAAGCTTACCATTATGCCCTTAGAATGACTAGTGTTTGCCAGTGGCTTTGTCCGCGTGAAAGTAGAAACATATCCCAAGGAAAGAAAAGAAAGAAAGAAAACATGTTTATTTTGCCAAAATAGACGCACAATAAAATACAGCAATCTGTCGTACTATGTGTGAACTGGGCATAACTATGCTGCACCATAGACACTAGAAAAATAAAAGATGTCTAAAGGGGATATACACCTGGGATAAAAAGTGTCCTATATGTTATTCCAGGACATGCTTTCCATCAGGTGACATAATGGTCAAGCGCAAAAAAGCTTTTCCCGTGTCCCGAATTTTATCTAAATCCCTTCAGCAGTTTCATCGTAAAGGATTTTCACAAATATACACACGGTTTCTCGTGATGAATAAAACATTGCAAGAACTACTTCTTGACTAATAAATGGTTTCGATAAACTCTGTCAAAACGATAACAACTCCTGAAGACAGTAGGTGTCACACCGCCCACACATCTAAGATAAAACAGCTAGATGTTACGCAACATTTTGTACCCCCATTATCCGCCTACACAGTACTCGAGAGGAAGATAATTTTCTTAAGCCGCGTACAGACATCGCGAGGCATGCGTCGCGAATGGGTCAACCTGAGGCATACGACAGTACATTTTTGCGTGCATCCCAAACGACACATGCTCATGCTGAGTACGCAAACCACCACGCACGGTGTTCGTCAGTAGAAAACACAAACAACACCTGTCCGTTCACTCGGAGCGCACGGCTCGTATTACTGAGGCGGCGTTCGCAACGATCGTATGACGCGAATGCTCACTATGACCACGCACGTCCACACAGTCCGAGGCATGTGAGACGATTCATTCGCGACGCACGCCTCGCGATGTCTGTACGCGGCTTAATCCAACATACACATGGTAGAAAATATTCAATAACACGTTACAATAATAGTCACCTTATTTTTAATTGTTGCGCAACAGAACTTAGGGTGTGTTTAATAGCGTGCGGAAGAGCTGTTTACATTTTGTTGGTAGCGTCGACTTGTCGCATCGCCGCGACTATACCACGCTCGGGCTCGTTGCTATCACTTACTTACATATTAAGTGTCATCATCTTCCTGCCCTTGTCCCGTTTTATTTGGGGTCGGCGCAACACGTTTTTTTCTTCCATTCTGTCCTGTCACTCGTCATGCTATCACTAACTCCCTTTTCTTTCATATCACTTCTCACACAATCCATCCATCTTTTCTTTGGCCTCCCTCTCCCCTTCCATCCATCCACATGTAAACTCATAACTTTTTTAGCAACATGCGTTTCGTCCCTCCTTTTCACATGACCATACCAAGACAAACGATTTCCTTTCAGCTTTTCAGTCACTGGCGCCACTTTCAAACTTCCCCTAATATACTCATTTCTCACTTTATCCATTCTTGTCACACCACACATCCATCTTAACATTCTCATCTCTGCTACATGCAACTTACATATTAAGTGTGTAAAGCAAAATTTCCTTTATCAAGGCAAATGATGTTCAGCCACAAAGCACTAAAAACTAAACGGTTTCTTTGTTCTCGACACCCATCGTGTTGAGAACAAAGAATTTTACTTTTTATACTTAGTGACTTTTCAGTTTTTGTAGAATAGTGAAAAGAAACAAGATTCAAGGTTCGTTGTGATTGTGATATGATTTCTTATTAACTTGCTGGTGATTAAAGCTCTCAGATATAATAGTTTAGTTATTTATTTAGTACCGCAATGATACAGTCGGTACACTAAACCTCAAGGGCCCAGCAGGGTCGATACCTGCTAGGGCCATGGGGAATTTCTGAAAAGAAAACCCACCACGGGTTTCCTTCCCCTGAAACACTACTTAAGTACAGATGAGGTTTTAGTTAGTCTAAAGTCTACTCTGCTCTCCCGCTCCATTCTAGAGCAGGAGAGTCATTGGATTAGATAGATAGATAGATAGATAGATAGATAGATAGATAGATAAATTCTTTATTGTACACCAAAAATAAAAATTACATAAGAAACTTAAAATTAATAGGGTGTCACAATGGACGGATTATTTCCCATTTCAAAAAAGTAGTTGGCAAGGAGTGGTACCCAACTGGATAATCAGTTCCTGATTAACCAGTTACGGGGTTGTGGAGGTCAGATAGGTAGTCAGAAAGATTCATTTTATAATGGCATGATAGCCATCATATCGAGCGTGAAACACTTACCGAACAGCCGGACGAAGAGCTACCCATTGTTCACCGCCCTGAAGCTCGCGCCTACGATGACCGAAAATCGTCCTGCGTCTCCTGCCACCGGGCTTGTTTCAGCCGCCTCCTTGGCCCCTATAACTGCTTCGCAGAATAAGGTGACCTACTCCCAACGGAACTGATCCTAAGGTTATACTTATTAGCTAACCAAACTTCAGAACGACCAATTTTCAGTTATCTATAAACTAAATCTAGCCTCATTCTGAACTGTGTTGATTTATGGCTAGTTTTAGCCAAATATTTAGCCACGAACCTAGGCTAGACGAAAAGGGAACAGTCACGGCATAAACACGGTCATACCTACAGTAACAGGTGTGAATTTTAATGGACACTTGGAACTTCAGTCACATATATACCTAAATGACATAGACGAGGCTTGCGGACGGCGAGCAATAGGTCCGGTAGCTGGCCGGACTGAACTCAAGTCGTCGATGGCGCCCACTGTTCCCGCGCGCCTCAAGGAGTTGTCAGCAACAGCAGGGGCCCAGCTGGGTCGAAGCCTACTGGGACCAGGGTTAATTCGAAAAATAGTTAAATCCCCGGTACGAAAGGCAACGAAGGAACAGTAGAGGGTTTCCCGCAAACTTGAGCCCCAGTATGAAAGACGAGTCATAACAATGCCAAACTCGTCTATTTGAATTTTCGTTTAGCAACATTATAGCATAATCAGCCCAAAGTTCCTACTGATTGGACTCCTTTCTAGGAGAGGGAATGGGCCCTAACCCACCACGCGGGCCCTGTGCGGGTTGATGGATGTCGTATTAGGTGACACAGTTAAATTGCACCCAGACGCAGAACAAATGATCATGCTCATCACACAAACATTTGTCTTGAGTGAGAATCGAATCCACGACCTCCGGCATAGCAGTCAGGGCCATTATCACTAGAACAACAGGCCAGTCAATTATACAGAGTTATTTGTAAAACACTAACAACCTTGCAGGACTGTATTACTAACATCATAAACAACAACTTTTGTTCTATGACCTTTTTTTAAAACATAATACATTTACCAAAAACAATGCTTGACGCGACGCTAGTGCATCAAACTCCCCAGCCGACCAAAACCCCTCCCCTCCGCTATTGTATTATCGCTTGCTTCGCGTAGAATTCGTAATATTGAGAACATTTTTTTTTTGTATGAAAATCTCATTAACAAAAATATGATGGATTTTTAAAAGTCATAGAACAAAAGTTGTTGTTTATGTGTTAGTCACATAGTCCTGAGAGGTTGCCAGTGTTTTTTGCAAATAACCATGTATAAATCCCCTGTCATATTTACGACCCATCCTTATACCTATAGACACACTGCCTACGTTTCGCCAAATATTGCGTGACCACTGAAATTTACGCCTGAACGACTGACCGCTGAAATTCGTGTCGCTGCTGAAAAAATTTAGAAAGCGTATAAATCAGCAATGTAATAAAACTCTTCGAAGGTTTTGTAACAACGATCAAATTTTCTAATAATAACAACGGTAACAAGTTATAAACGAACGGGTCGATCTCCAAGGTTAAGCAACGCTTGCCGAGGTTGGTTTGTGGATGGGTGACCTTAACATACTGAGATTCCTTCGTGCCTCGGAAAGTACGTTAAGCAGCTGGTCCTGGCTGTAATTTGTAGATATTTGACAGTCGATACGGATAGTTAGAAGCCGGAAAATTTGACACTAATCTTTTTTTTTTCGGTGGGCAAAAATCATCTTATGACAACCCCCGCTCTTGGGTGGAGCCGGAGATATTGTCAGACTCTTACTGACCAAAAACCCCACCCCCTTCCTTCTAGCATTCATATCGGGGCTCCAGTTGCTTTCGGATAATCCTGGCCCCAGATTTGACACTAATCTTGCCACCTAACAACTACTATATAACGCGGGTGAAGGCGCTGGCAGAAGCTAGTTGCTTATATTTGCTTACCAAGATGAGAGAAGTGCTTGCTATCCAAACCTAGTCTTCTTATTCTTCCTGCCCTTATCCCATATTACTTGGGGTCGGCGCAACATGTTTTTTTCTTCCATTCTGTCCTGTCACCCGTCAAACTATCACTAACTCAACTCCCTTTTCTTTCATATCACTCCTCATACAATCCATCCATCTTTTTCAAACCTAGTGATTAGCAATTTTTCTTTTGACTGTTTATGAGTACCAGATTAATTGACGACTCGTCATTATTCATAATAAATGCTCATCCAAATAATATCTATTTCGGACGACCAATGCCGCAGTATTGATCGATCTAAAAACGTTCCAATAAAGGTCAAATTCTACACTAATTGGTCAAATGTATTCTATAAGATAGGTGTCTGTTTATGTAACTTTCTATATATATATATAAAAATCAATGCCACTTTTCGTTGTTATTTTATAACTCAGGAACGGGCTCACCTATCCAAACCAATTTTTTAGGCTTTATAAGTTTGGTAGGGTATAGTAGGGTAGAGTAGAGTAGGTAAGTAAGTAAGTAAGTAAGTAAGTAAAACTTTATTTGTTTAAACATGGTGTACATGATACATTGCATGCAAGATAGTAGGTAATGAAGTATAAGTTCTGGCATGTTCAGCCGCATATCGTGGCGTACAAATATTTAGGAAGAGATGGTGCATAAACCGTGATCATCAAAATTTCATAGGTACTTGTTAAATTTAGTTTAGGTATGATTACATTTCAATAGCATAGTTCTAGATATAATTCAATTTCAAATAGTCATTATACAAATTAGATAGTACAATTATCATTAAAATGTCAATTTTTTTTTTTTCAAATAAAAAAAAATAACAATAATGATAATAATAATACAATACACATGTCAACAGCATAATTTTAAATAAATTTGAATGTCAAAAGTAGTCAATAAGATCATAATTTGCTGTCATTAAAATTACAATTATTCTAGATAAAAATAGGGTAGAGTAGAGTAGAGTAGGGTATAGTAGTGTAGGGTAGAGTAGGGTATAGTAGAGTAGGGTATAGTAGGGAAGAGCGGGAGCGAAGCCGTGCGGGCAAAAGCTAGTTACTTATAAAGACAAGAAATGTCTAATGGTGTATATGGCATTATTGAATAAATAATAATCATGAGATGTTTTAAGTGGGTCAAATTTAAATTACAAGATTTGATTACAGACAAACATCAGGAAAGGTGAAACTAAATAAAATCTTGTAAATAAAAAGTGATAGAACAAAAGTTGTTGTTTATGTTGTTAGTAATAAAGTCCTGCAAGGTTTGCTAGTGCTTTACAAATAACTCTGTATCATTATCATCATCTTCCTGCCCTTGTTCCGTTTTATTTTGGGTCGGTGCAACACGTTTTTTTCTTCCATTCTGCCCTGTCACTCGTCACGCTATCACTAACTCCCTTTTCTTTCATATCACTTCTCACACAATCCGTCCATCTTTTCTTTGGCCTCCCTCTCCCCCTCCATCCATCCACATGTAAACTCATAACTTTTTTAGCAACATGCGTTTCGTCCCTCCTTTTCACATGACCATACCAAGACAAACAATTCCCTTTCAACTTTCCAGTCACTGGCGCCACTTTCAAACTTCCCCTGATATACTCATTTCTCACTTTATTTTTATTTTACAAATAACTCTGTATGAGGGTGTGTATTATTCCAGTTACTATTGTATAGTTCTACACAGTGTAAATACATTGACCAAAATGTATTCGTATTATGAGTAGCTCTACGATTGTCATGAAGACAGCGGTTCATTGAACTTCATTGCAGGCATTTTGGGCCCATTCTGCTCGGCTGGATATGGGTAGGGCCGCCATTGTGCTCGTAATAGAAATGCTCTGTTTGACCAGACTGACGCACTTTCAGTGTTTGTGTTTACAATGAAAAGTTTATTATTTATAGACTTTGGAAAATGCAGTGTTGGAAGGCCTCCCACAAGGTTGACCGACGATCTGGTGAGTGTCACGGGAATGCGGTGATGCGAGACGCACAGGATCGGTCGTTGTGGTGACGCTTGGGGGAGGCCTATGGCCAACAGATAAAACAAATTGAAAATTTATTATGTAATGGCTATACGACTCACTAGACTCCCCGCAGTAACTAAATATGCATGTAAAATTGCGACTTGCAAAATGTGAAGTTACTTTTAAAAAGTTTTTTACAAGCTTTTATTTAATTTCACCTGTACCTACCGATGTTTGTAATCAAATCTTGTCAATTAAATTTGACCCACTTCCCGGTTCCCGATTGAGTTGAAATTTAGCATGCATGTGTAAATCAGATGACAATGTAAAATTATTATTACAAGGAGCTGATCTGATGATGGAACCGGAAGGTGGCTATAGGAACTTGGTAGTTAAACGACAGAACTCCATCGAGTTTGGGTTCGTATGATTCGTCTTGACGTGTATTAATTATACAGGTATACCGAGCTACAAAAGCTTGATTATGAAAAAATGGTTTTCATTAAAAGCTTGTTTATGTGGAGTGGAGATCTAATTCTCAGACTCGGACTAGACATAGACACTATCTCAGTCTATTTGCGTCGCTAATATGTGTTTATCGCGCTTTCCTCCGGCCACGGTCGGTGATTACCTACCTACGTCAATTTATACATAGGTAAGCATTCAGTTCTGTTTTCTTCCTACCTGCCAAAATCCTACAGTTTGTTACTAAGTCTATCAAATGTATCTTGGTGGAATATATTTTTGGAACTGTATCATTGTTATGTCTACCACAATGCTGTTTTTTAGTTGGAAAATCATTCCACCCGATCTAATGTGAACTTCTACCTAAAAATCCGATTTTGTACTCAGTGCGCGAGTCCAACCCGCCCTTTTTTTTTTGGAGGGCAAAAATCATCTTATGACAACTCCCCCCCCCCCCCCTTTGGGTGGCGCGGGAGATAGTGTCAGACTCTTACTGACTAATAACCCCACCCCGTTCCTTCTAGCCTTCATACCGGGGCTCGAGTTTCCTTTCGGATAATCCCAGCCCCAGTAGGCTTCGAACCAGCTGGGCCCCTCCTGTTGATGACAACTCCTTGAGGCATGCGGGAACAGTACGCGCCGTCGACGTCTTGGGCTCGGTCCGGACAGTTACCGGACGGTCGGACAGCGAGCTACCCGTGGCTCGTCGTCCGCGAGCCCGCGTCTACGGTGGTCGGAAATCGGGATCCAAATCCCGGTGGCGGCGGCGAGAGCGCCTTTGCCTGATGGGGTCGGCCTCCTCCTTTGCTAGCATTACTGCTTCGCAGAAGGAGGCGACCGCCTACCACTCCTCCTCGCTCCGGACCAAGGCCTAAACCAACGCCCGGCGCGAGAGGTCTTCGCCGCCGATCGCCCCCACGAGGGCACGGCGATGCTCCACCCAAGCAGGGTACACCTCGATTGTGTGCTCCACCGCGTCCGCCCTCGTATTTTTATTTTGTTTTATCGCCGTTGTGTCGTATCTGTGTCGTAAAAAAAACAAATCTATTCTATTCGCTTACACTAAAACATTACGTTGACGATTCCGTCCGCTTTCACAAACCTTCCTCCAACCGCATTGTTTAATTATATCCGGACCGTTTCAGGGGCTACAATAAAATATAAATGTTTTGTAGCCACTTTAATGTTCACATAACGCCTGCAGCTCGACCCTTACTGCCACGAAAAAGCCGCTTCAAGCTTCTCTTTGAGGCGGCCCTTTTTTGTGGCTCGTGTGTGGAGGTGCCTCTACAAAAGACGCTTGAAGCCGCTTCAAGCTTCTCCGGCCACAAGCTGTCGCGCGCTTCAGCTGTTTTTTTGCGGTAGCTTCTAGCTTTTTTTGTGGCCGCTTCTAGCGTTTTTTTGAGGCCCGTGTGCGGGGAGAGTTAGGCAGGATACAAACGTGGACACTTTTGTGTTTTGTGTCAGATACAAGCCACAGATGAGTATTTCATTTCTAATAGCACCAATATGAAATCACCCACTGCCGCGCATACGTACACATATTTTTGTATCCAGTTGTTTCCACTCATAAAGATCAAAAAGTGTTCAGTGTCGGTAACTGAAACAAAAAGTGTCTCCGTTTGCGCAGCGCCTTATTGCTCAAGTAAACGATTTACAGGCAATTTATTACAGCCTAGTCCTGGCGAACGGATAACCCAATTTACGATTTCCTAATGTTTATCGCTGAAAGAAAGATAAACAGACAGTTTTGAGGAAACATTACCATAATTGGGTTGGAAACAAATTGGGGAAATAGGCTTCAGAACTTAATAAAGATCTAGTTCCATCATCGATCAAAGGTTTCATTTATCTATATCTATACTAATATTATAAAGAGGTAAAATTTGTAAGTTTGTAAGTTTGTATGTAGGGGGTAATCTCTGGAACTAATAATCCAATTCTAAAATTTTTTTTACTGGCAGAAAGCTACATTATTCCTGAGTGCTATAGGCTATAAATTGTTTCTATAGCATGTATATTAACCGAGCTATCACAACTTTTGTCTAGCAAGTCGGAAAAAAATACCTCATAAAATAGAATTATTTGCGTGCGCTGCCTAAACAGTTGCTTAAAATTAAAAACAATGTATGGCTACCTGGTTCGTCTTAATTATTTCTACAAAAAAGTCCGCGGTACCATATCTCTATCTTTTATATTTCATCTTTTATACTTCTTTTATTGCATTAAAAATATTTTTTTTCGGCATACTTACGTTTGGTTGATTATTTGAGCAACAAAATATTAATTCTTATGACAATAAATTATTTCAGTATCACAAGAACATTATACAGATAAGATTTGCCATTTACAGCATAGCAATTGGTCATACAGTTTCGAAGATAATATAAAATTACTAAAACGCAAAATGCCCCTAGCGTAACTTTCATTGTGCAGACGTTTTACCTATTTTTTTTTTATGGTGGGCAAAAATCATCTTATGACAACCCCCGCCCTTGGGTGGAGCGAGAGATAGTGTGAGACTCTTACTGACTAAAAACCCACCCCGTTCCTTCTAGCCTTCAAACCAGGGCACGAGTTCCCTTTCGGATAACCCTGGACCCGGTAGGCTTCGACCCAGCTGGGCCTCTGCTGTTGCTGACAACTTCTTGAGGCGCGCGGGAACAGTGCGCGCCGTTGACGTCTTGGGCTCGGTCCATTACCGGACGATCGGACAGCAAGCTACCCATGGCTCGCCGTCCGCGAGCCCGCGTCTACGGTGGCCGGAAATCGGGATCGGAATCCCGGCGGCGGCGGCGGGGGCGCCGTTGCCTGATGCGGTCTGCCTCCGCCTTTGCTAGCATTACTGCTTCGCAGAAGGAGGCGACCGCCTGCCATTCCTCCTCGCTAAGGACCATGGCCTCAACCAGAGCCCGCCGCGAGAGGTGTCCGCCGCCGATCGCCCCCACGAGGGCACGGCGATGCTCTGCCCAGGCAGGGCACACCTCGACTGTGTGCTCCACCGTGTCCTCCGGGCGTTCTGCACAGTGGCGACACTCGGGCGTCTCTTCCGCTTTAATTCGGTGCAGGAACCTCCCGAACTTGCCATGTTTTCTGAATCGCGGTGTTAAGACTTTCTGTGGATTGATGACCCTCTCGAATTATTATGCCCACGTTGTCGTTAGTTGGAGTTCTTCTGTCAGTTCTGAAGACAGGTCTGAAATAGCCGAGACCTTAGTAAACTTTTTCACAAACATCCCAATTGAAGTTACGAAATCTCTTCCATCTTCATCTTTGTTAGCTGAATGTTTTTTGAAAGAAAATTTCACCAAGGATATACCAACCTTTGAATTTAAGCGTATCTCTGTTGATACAATTATAAAAACATTCAAAAGACTTAACATAAAAAACACTGAAGACTTATGGGGTATATCTGTTAAGGTTCTCGGAGATATTATTGATTCAATTGCTCCTGTCTTAACAGGCATATTCAATCAATGTATAGACAGTGGTACATTCCCTGATTTAATGAAACATAGTAAAGTAGTACCAATTTTTAAATCAGGTAGTAAGAGTGATCCTTCTAATTATAGACCAATATCTGTGCTTCCAGCATTGAGTAAAATCTATGAAAAAATCATGCTCGACCAGATGTTGTCTCATTTTAATTCTAATAGGATTTTGCATAGTCATCAGTTTGGCTTCACGAAAGGAAGGTCAACGACGGATGCAGGAGTGAAACTCATCAGTCACATTTTGGAATCCTGGGAGAAATCTCAGGATGCTATTGGCATATTCTGTGACCTCTCTAAAGCATTTGACTGTGTTGACCATAATACTCTGATCTGTAAATTACATCATTACGGAATTCGTGGACGAGCTGCTGATCTTGTTTTTTCCTATTTATCTTACAGGCAGCAAAAAGTATCCATTAATGGGGCGACGTCCTCGGGATCTTTAGTAAAGATGGGCGTGCCTCAGGGTTCAATTCTTGGCCCTTTCCTTTTTCTGGTTTATATTAATGACCTTCCTTATATGATGGCTAATTTATCCGATATAATTCTATTTGCTGATGACACCTCTCTTATTTTTAAAGTAGATAGAAAAGATGGGGATGTCTTGCGTGTTAACGAAAGTCTGGCTGTTCTTTCGAAATGGTTCGCAGCTAATAATCTCCTATTAAATGCGAATAAAACTAAATGTATAAAGTTTTCATTACCGAATGTCCCTCAAGTTGGCGTCAGTCTAATTCTTGATGGCAAAAAACTTGATGTTATTGCGGACACTGTGTTCTTAGGTTTAACTATCGATTCTAAACTACAGTGGGGCGCTCATATTAGAACTCTCTCGGGAAGATTAAGCTCAGCTGCATATGCAGTTAGAAAAATAAGGCAATTGACAGATGTAGCCACAGCTAGGTTAGTTTACTATGCTTATTTCCACAGTATTATGTCTTATGGCATTTTACTGTGGGGATCTGCAGCTGATGTAGACTCAATTTTCATATTGCAAAAGAGAGCTATCCGGGCTATTTATAGGATGGGTCCTCGCGAGTCCCTCAGAAATAAATTCAAAGAAATCGACATTCTCACTCTGCCTTCTCTTTATGTCTTAGAATGCATTTTGTATGTTCGTAAAAACTTAGGACTCTTTAAAATTAGAAGCGATTTTCACAACAAAAATACGCGTAGTAAACACGAAATTGTATTACCCAAATGGAGATTAGCCAAGACCAGCAAGTCATTCCTAGTAAACAGCATACGCTTTTACAACAAGCTGCCAAAGGCGGTAACTGAACTTAGTGAGGGAAAGTTCAAAACTCATATTAAGCGTGTCCTAACCAAAAAAGCATTTTACAAGGTTAAAGACTATGTCGAAGACACGCTTGTTTGGCAATGACTGCCTCTGCACATGTGGCCCCCTGGTAAATCATTAATATTGTGTCTATTAACTGCTCCACTTTTGTTTTAATGTACATA
This sequence comes from Mythimna lalbum, assembly GCA_949319445.1. NCBI lineage: Eukaryota > Metazoa > Arthropoda > Insecta > Lepidoptera > Noctuidae > Mythimna > Mythimna lalbum. The sequence goes on from OX439360.1 coordinate 18,931,588, forward strand.
TATTTATTTTTCCTTTAACGAATTGCTTTTGCAATATTTTTTATTTTTTTATTTAGACTTCAACTGCATTCAATTTGTTAGTAATTTATTTTGTTAACAGTTGTAATTATTTAAATTTTTCTGTTGTAATTATTTATATAGCCTCTTTTTGGAATGTGAATGTGAGAACACTGTATAATCCACAAACACTTAGATAACTTTCTATTACAACTTACTATATTTTTATTTTATTATGATTAATTTTGTGCTTTTGTGTACAGTGTTGACTGGTCTACACTGTTCTTACATAAATCAATCAATATTGTAATAAACACATTTTTTTTAAAAGAGTAACCATGGAGTTTCTTGCCGGTTCTTCTCCATAGGAAACGACCAATTTCGAACCGTGCACTAGCTTCTGACGTTTTATAAGTGCCCTTGTAGGCCTATATGAAATAAAATATTTTGACTTGACTTGACTTTTTTTGAGTTGCTTATTGGTTTCGGTTGTTTCGTTCGTATGGTTGTTGTTGTTGATAGATACCTCATAATCGAAAATATCGTAATTTTGTTGTACGTTTTTGTATGTTCGTAGTTTCGTACTTCGTTCTATCGTAATAATCGATACGAGTTATTCGATATTACGATTGTTTTGTTTTGTAAAGGCGGACGGTGTTCGAGTCGCTCTCCTTTTGTTCATAATTGTTTTCAAGTCTGTGCGTAGTTTGTTGAGAGCATGTCTAAAAGGAAATCTCAACTGTCCCGGCAGACATCACAGGCAAGAGCCGTACGGAAGAATCTGCCCCTGAAAATGAGCAGCGCCTCTCGAGAAATAGAGAATATATTTCGCAAGCACGCGCTAGAGAATCTAGCTCCGAGCGCTCACAGCGCCTCGCTAGCCAAAATGTGAGGACATCGCGGGCCCGTGCTCAAGGAACTAGCGCTGAAAGTGCGCACCGTCTATCTGAGTTAAGGCAGCATGTCTCTGAGACAAGGGATAGGGAGACTAGCGCTAAACGCTCGCGGCGGCTTGGTAGGCAAAATGTCATAACATCGCAGGCCCGTGCTCGGGAATCTAGCGCTAAACGTGCGCAGCGTCTATCTCATTTAAGGCAGCATGTCTCTGAGACAAGGGATAGGGAGACTAGCGCTGAGCGCTCGCAGCGGCTCGCTAGGCAAAATGCCATAACATCACAGGCCCATGCTCAGGAATCTAGCGCTGAACGTGCGCATCGTCTAATCGAGTGTAATCTTATTTTAAAACAAGAAATTTTCCGCGGACGAAGTCGCGGGCAGAAGCTAGTTTACATAATAAATATAAATAAAAGCCTATATTATTCAGAAATAGAATAGCTTTCTATTCGTGAAAAAAATTTAGCGATCAGGCTAATACCCCTAGCCAAGTGGCCAATCTGCAATAGTTAACGCTAGTGGAAAGCTTCAAATGTACGCGAATGACGTCATCTCGTCTCTCAAGTCACGTGGTCAGAACGAAAGAATTGGCGGCAAGGTCAACTCAAAGCGTTCGACGCAAGCGAAACGGTTGTTACTTGGCTAGGGGCGCTGTACTTTTAGAGATTGCTTCCTACGACTACGACCACTGTTGGACATAGCCCTCCTCCAAGCGTCGCCAAGATGACCGGTCCTGTGTGACATGCGTTTATATCTGTATTTTTTTTCGGTGGGTAAAAATCATCTAGATGGCATCCCCCGCCCCTGGGCAAAGCGGGAGCCCGTGTCAGGCTCTTACTGACTAAAAAACCCACCCCGTTGCTTCTTGCCTTTCATACCGGGGCTGAGCCTCCCTTTCGGAACTGGACATATGGCCCCAGTAGGCTTCGACCCTGCTGGGCCCCTACGGTTGCTTTGTTTCCTTTTGTTTTTTTTTTTATTGTTACATCTGTATTCATGTTGTTGGTTTAGATTACCGATTTAGGTATAGTTTAATTTTTCCTCCTACGATTTTACGTTGTAATCTATCATTTACCTGACGGTTTAACCACAAAATATATGGGTACAGAAGACAATCTCATGTATGTACTACACTTTTTATGCCTACGCTCGGTGGACGCACACTAATGAGCGTTTGAGCCGAAATTGTTCGACGAGCGGGCCGAGCCGCTCCGAGATATCGTGTCCGTGATGAGTGTCTATGTGTGCGTTGCTCGAGCGCGCTTTGTATGTAGATTGACTTCTGTACCTATATTTTGCGGTTTAAACTCGTAGGCAGCCAGTCACTAAGCACTAAAACACATTAGTTTTCGTCACGCACCATTAATTGTAATTCTCCATTTCCAAGAGAGGAAATACCATTCGGCTTGACAGAACATTAATCAGCTTCGATTCGTGCTTAACTTGTTCTGACTGCTTCCACTCTAGCTTTTCTTTACGTCTTTTATATATAGCACTAGCGACCCGCCCCGGCTTCGCTCGGGTGCAATATTATAAATATAAACCTTCCTCTTGAATCACTCTGTCTATTAAAAAAAAACCGCATCAAAATCCGTTGCGTAGTTTTAAAGATTTAAGCGTACGTAAAAGCGACTTTGTTTTATACTATGTAGTGATAAACATAGCCTTATAATGTTCCCACTGCTGGGAGTCAGTCCTCTCTAGGAGAGGGAATGGGCCCTAATCCACCACGCGGGTCCAGTGCGGATTTTTCGTTCTAGGATATGCCGGTTTTCTCACGATTATTTTTCTTTACCGTTTAAAGAACAGTGGTGATGAAATAAATTACGTAAATTAATGCGTCAGGCACCGTTGAACCCGCGACCTACAACCCTGTCATCTGCCATATTTTATTATAGGTACAAGGAAATTAGGAATTAACGTTTTCGGAAGGTAAATCGAGAGTCAAAAATATTACGACGCTAGAAATCAAATGTTTTTTTTTTATTATCACACCAACATAATAGGCTCTATGTCTGTTACTCCTTTACGCTCAAACGTCTGAGCGGATTTGGAGTTGGAGAAGATGAGTAGACCTGGAATGACACATAAGATACTTCCCTGGAGTACGTTCCCTCGGGATATTATTGATATTATATATAAATCTGTTGAATAAAAACTTTTTACTAATATAAAAACTTCTACATAAATCTGTAGAAGTTTTAGTTTACGTGTATGTACGAAATCGATGTAGAGCACTTTTATATAAATTGTGTGTAGCCTGATATACTACATTCATTGACTGTTACTACTGTTAGGTGGTGCGAAAAACTATTTGGATCGATTTAAAAAAATCTTTAACCAGTAAAATACTGCTCTATCACTGAGTGACAGGCTGTACATTTCTACTTGCACACGGGCGAACTCGCTGGCTGAAGCTAGTTTAAATAAAAATAACATAGAGTTTTGTCCGAGTCGTAATGCTGAGCAATCGGGTAACTGATCGCTGAGCCAACTCATACTAGCAGAGAGATTAGTAATGCAGACATAACTGAAACTTCTTTTGGTCTATAAACAAGATTAAGTCATTCCCAATGCTAAAAACTTCCTTAAAGAAATAAAAACAACACATTACTTAAACGTTTTTTAGTCATTTACAACCTTAACTAAATTGCAATAAAATCAATTTTTTATAAATCAATCAGTACAGTCGTGAAATCAAGTGTTTTATTATAAATGCGAACGCACATTGCCGTTTATTTATAAACAGAATTGGGATGCGTAAGTGCGTTGCCGTCGATCGCCGCAGCAATGCGCCGACGCGATACGGTCAACAGGCAAAGAGTATGGAACGTAGACTCGTATTTTAGGTTGTAGGTATAATACGAGTACCTATCCAGTAGGGATTGCGCGTGAATTCAGTTGTATCTTGGGTCCTCAATTTAAGAAACTGGTTTTAGTTAGTAGGAATTCAATACTCTGTGCTCCCCTGATAGAGATTACCCACAAAAAAAAAAAAAAAAAATACCTGAAGAGCGAAGACGAGGCCATAGCGAAGCTTTCCAACAATTCTGCTGGAGTATACATTTATCTATCTATCTATCTATCTATAGCAGCCTCTTCATATCCAATTTTGGACGTAGGCCTCTTCCAATCTTCTCCACTCCTGACGGTCTTATACATTTATACACAGTTGAAACAAGAAGCTCGCTTCCTGTCATAAGCATGGCATATTTATAACCGGCTTTATAATGTTATAAGGACTTAAACATTATTTCTAGGAGAGGGTGGTCGTAATCCATCCATGACGCGGTTTCAGAGCGGATGTCACATGCCTCCGTATGTTTGGTTCTAGGACATTCTAATGATGTTTGCCTTCGCCGTTTTGAGAGCAGGTGTGATGAAATAAATTACACAAAATAATGCCTGGCGCACGTTTTTTTATGGAACTTAAACATTAGGGCAAAATGTAGCCTCTATGATCTAACCCTTCTAGAAAGTCAGACGATATGTCGTCTATGTTATTATTTTGAGTTAAAAAAAAAAAACGACAAATATATTCACACTAAAGACAATAGCTAATGAAATAAAAACTAAAGGAAAACAAATTTGACTTATTGATCCAGTTTTTAATGGAACCCATGTTCAATAGAACATGTTTATTACCAAATTAGACGCCAGTGAACATGACTGACAACAATTTAGGAGGAAAATTGCCTTAATCATACCAACTTTGTGACTAAAACAACAAACAGGAAAAGGTCAATACTATGAACGCTGTTTATTTGTGTCGTTTGGATATCGTTCCCGTATATTTACCTAGTTTTGTTTATTCGTGTAGCAACAATCGAATAATATTTGTTTTATCATTGGTCAAATATTTTGAAATGACTAATCGCTTCAACCCTTTGTGGTATTTACTTTATCTCTTATTATAGACTTGCTTCTGTTAGATATTTCGCGTGTAGTCAGAAATTATTCGAAGGGAACTTACTTCGGGGATAAAAATATTTTTTGTCTTTCCCCAAGATACAACCTATCTCTATTCCATAATTCATGCAAATTCTTATAGCAAATTAGGTGTAAAAACCAAAAACACAAAAATAATTAAGCAATTTCATATGACTTTAATATTATACAGGAAAAAGTGTCCGTGTTTGTGTGTAAGTTCGTTACCTCTTCACGCTCGAACGGCAGAACGAAATTCGATGAAACTTACACGGGTAAACTATGTCTTGGCATAGTGCATAGGATGCTTTTTTATCCCGGAAGTATGTTCTCTCGAGATAATTTCCTGCTATCACGCGGGCGAAGCCATTGGCAGCAGTTATTTTATAACATTGGTAATGGAATATCGATCAACCCCGTCAACGGTAAACTCTATGTATGCTTAAACTCCAACCTGTCGTCTCATTTCTTTGCCTACTTATACACCAGCGCTGGGTGTCTACCACCAGTCCTGAGGTGGTTCTCTCGAACTCTTGGTTCGGGCACACCCGGCACATTCTGTACTTTTGTTTTCTTTTACATCGTGTTTGTAACCGTTGTTCTGTCCCGAAAAAAAGTTTTCTGTTCTATTCCATTGCTAGCACAGCTTTCCCACAGTCTAAAGACTTCCGAAACAAACCCACAAACCCGTATGATTCCGGTTGCCCCTCTGTTCTATTTTGGTCTACGTTCATCTCGAGCGGCCGCACTCCAGTGGCCGACGGTACGCGCCGGGCGGCACACCTCTGCGACTCGGCTCCGCAGCGTCGCGCGATCGATACGCTCGACACACGCTACACGACGACTGTTCGCGACTGTACCGCTCGTCGAAATAAACGGCAAAATTACGTACGTCGCATATTACATGTAAACTCAAGTCTTCAACTTCATCATTCATTTGGACCGCATGTTTATGTGTCTGTGTGTGCTGTGTTTTTAAAATATTTACAACGAATATCGTAGATTTCGGTAACGTAAACCGTGTTTTGTTTTTGCGACTTCCGATTGTGGTTTGTGCATGTTTTGGATTTTCAACTTTATTCTTTGTTTGGTAAGGCTGGTTTGGGAATGGTGGTAGTTAAGCGATTAACCGGGCTCATTAGTGAAGATAATGCTTCCTTTTCAGCATTCGGAAGAGAAATATTTTTGACCTAATCAGTATATTTGTGCGGTTTTTTAAAGACCATGGAATTAACAACTTACCTAGTCAACATATTCCTATTTACAATTCTTAGAGCAATTCCCTCTTACATCACATTTAGGGATAACTTAATATTCAAGTCAGGCGCTCTACCCTGTATCTCTTGTGACAAACATTAGGGTCAGCCTGTATAATCATTTCAAACCCTTTCTGTCAATATTATTGGAACCCTTCCTAAACAAACCTAACACTGCTGAAAAGGTCCTGAAAAGAAAGTTTACTTTACAAATTGTCAATTAAATTACAAAAATATTTCGTTAGACAGATTGTATTTTATGTCTGTAAGCTATTATCTTGGGGATGTGTAACTCTATGGGGGAGTCGGAAGTACCCTTTAAAGATTTTCCAGAAAAGGCAGAGGTTTGGAAAAGGTCAATAAACCCTTCGCTTGAGGGGCGGTTATCATTGAACATGGTTAGGGCTAAGGGTAAGGAAATGGATGACAGAGGAAATTTTAGATGGAAACGTCAATAAGATTAGGACTTGTTTTTTTTTTAAAGAAAAACGCATGTGTTCTATTTTTTTTTTTTAATGGAACACATATTGATGTCTCCTATGCATTTGTAGCCATCAGGAAACACAGATTTCGGTAGGGAATCCCACATTTTAATGATGTATTTCATTCATGTGAAGTTGCTGCTAGCATATTATGTACTACTAAGCCAGATAAAAAGTAGCCTTTGTGCTTCCTTGAAGTTCAAGCTTACTTCGTAAGTACCAAATGTCATCAAAATCGGTTCAGTAGTTTACCCGTAAAAGCGTCACAGAGTTACTTTTAAAATTATATTGATGATGTAGAAGCACTGTTACATCATGTAACACTATTCCATTCATTCATTCACCTAGTTTTTTTTTTAATTGGTTTGGCACTATATGTTACGATGCATGTAACTACTAATACTAACAGTAACCAACTCAGACCTAAATATGATCTGGTGAATCTAGATATTATAATAAAATATTAAAAGCTAGTTTTTCCGATAAATCTTAAGCTTTACAGACTACGGACTCGTTGCTTCATAGATGCGTATTTGTCGAGCTGTCGTGTCGTCGTTAGTTTTTTGTGTAAGCTGTAAACAAGTGTACAACTAGCGTATAAAGATGAATATGCGTCTATGAAGCTAAGCGTTCATGAAAAACTTGATTCAGATGTAACGCAAATTCAGTACCTATTATAAGTTTAAAGCTATAATGAAATTAGTGTAGGTACTAGAGGAAATCTGAAAGTAGCTCCAGTGGTCGAAAAGTTAAAAGGGAATCGTTCGTCTTTGTATGGTCATGTGAAGAGGAGGGATGAAACGCATGTTACTAAAAGAGTTATGAGTATACATGTAGATGGACAAAAGGGCAGATAGATCCCAAAGGAAGGATTGTTTGAGGAGTGATATGAAAGAAAAAGGAATTAGTGATAGCGTGACGAGTGACAAGAGAGAGTGGGGTAAAAAAGCATGTTGCGCCGACCCCATGTAACACGGGACAAGGGCAGGAAGATGATGATACGAGTATACTTGCATTGCGTTACAATGCTATATTTTTAATACAACACACTCAGAATCGTGATCCCCGATAAAGTTCAAAAGATTATTTCCATAATATTTAATCCGATACTGTAAAAAACACAAAGCCAGGGAATCGGATTAGATAAACTGGATAAACAATGGAAACATAAATTAAGAATTCTTTCCGATTCCCGAAATTGTGTAACAAAATGAAAATAAATATTTTCCGAACTTAATCTACTACTAATAACTTTCAGGTATCCAATTGAAACGAACATTTGAAGCCACGAAAACTCCGCTCGCTTTAGGGGATATGTATGAAGAAATATTTCAACATTTTTAAACAAATATCTAACTAACAAACAAAGCAGTCAAGTCCTAAGCTAAGCAGAGCTTGTATTATGAGTACTAGACAACTTATATATTGTTAAATACACACATATTATAGATAAATGAATATTCACTAGTATCACATTATACAAATACTAGCTTCTTCCATTGGCTTCGCTCGCATGAAAGTAGGTTTGTCCATAACTTTGGACCCCGTTTAGAGGGTGAATTTTGAAATATCCTCTCATAGTGCTTGCTTATGACATTCATAAAAGAAAACCTTGTGTATAATTTCACACTCTTGGTCACAGTAGTTTCTGCTATGCGTTGATATGCGAGTCAGTCAGTTTCTCCTCTGTCTACACTAATATTATAAAGAGGGAAAATTTGTATTTTTGTGTGTATTTTTGTAATGTATTAACTCAAAAATTACTGTGCCGATTTCAATAATTCTTTCACTATTGGAAACCTACATTCACCCTGAGTACCAAAGGCTGTATTTATTGACCTGGCGTAAGAAGCCAGGACGGGCCGCTAGTTATAATTATAGATACGAGAGAGCTTACAATCAATGAACCATTTACAGGAAGATGAAAAGGCTGAACTTCGGTGAACCGTACTAATTGGTCGTTTCCTATTGGGAAATGCCTCCCATTGTGTATCTTCGACGTAAATTGTCGTAGCCCCGCTTAAGGCGTTTACAGGCGATCGATTTTTGGTCAAACACCAGTTCGTCCGATTAGATATAAGGCTTCAATTCTGCGACACAATTGGCTCCGCTAAATTGATTTGGCCTGTAAGTGACATTACGTCATAGACAACTAAATGCTTCAAGGGATGATCTTTTCGCGAGTCGTTTACTCCTTTACTTCTTTACTTATTATCGTGCTATTACCTACTAGTCCTAGTTTCCAACCCAGTTATAAATAGCAGTGTTGGCCCGGTTTACGAGTTGTAGGTCGCGGGTCCAAACCCAGCCAAATCTATTTCATCACTACTGCTTCTCAAAACGGTGAAGGAAAACAAAAAATTCGAAGACATGTAACTTTCACCAAACCGCACTGGGCCCGTGTGGCGGATTACGACCCACTCCCTCTCTTACTTTCAAAGAGGCCTTAGTCCCAGCAGTGGGAACATTAAAAGGCTGATCAAGCTTATGCTATAAATTTTGACTACTGTAGTTTATATTTTGTTATGACACACTATCTCTCGCTTGTAGCTAAAGTTGAAAATATTTAAAAAGTTATCTAGAAAAATTAAAAGTCACGTAGCGTTATCATACACATATTGTAATATTCTGGCTGTTGTAAATCCATTGAGATCTACGCTTTGGAACGTGCAATTTAGCTTCACTTTTCTTGGACTGACCGACATTTGACTATTCAAAAGCGCCTGCAAATGGTCTATTTGAAATAAATGCTTTGATTTTTATTTTGCATTACACTGCATTGGAATATATGGAAGTATATTCTTATATGCTCTATAAAATAAACTAGACTTAGCAGTCATTTCCTATTTCAAGATATTCTTGGAGATATCTCGTCTTGACGCCCAGTGTTGTCTCCAGTCTATTGTTACTTCGTCTTTTTGTTTGGAGTTCCTGTCTGTAATTTCCAGAACAAGATAATCAAGCTTCCTGAATATTTCATCAATATAATCTGATTCCGAACTTTACTGAGCTCTGATTTGATTACCATCTTTCGACCAATTCTGCCAGTGACATAAATTTTAAAATATAATACTTCATTTTATGAGACACTTTTTTATTAAGACAAGTATTATATTCATATTCAGCCAAGATTATGTTAACTAAACCAGACTTTTCCTTGAACCTGACTGCTGTTCTTTTTGGTATTGTTAGCAATCTGGAAAATTAATCTTATGCACTATATACTAAACAATAAGTCGAATTTTTGGACTTGGCACGTGTTCTGTCGTCATCTGTACGTTGAAACCTTGCTTCCGAGAATTCTACTATCATTATTTTTGTCAAATGACGTCCACTGCTGGACATAGGCCTCCACCAAATATCACCACATCGACCGTCCAACTGCTTCCCTTAAGAGTGTACTAGTCAGCAGCTGAAACTCGTTGATGGGCTAGTGCACACACGAATGCTCACTCTCTTAAGATATACGATGATTTATATCGAAAAGAGCGCGTAAAATTTACGATGCGAATACAGTTGATCGTATGGATATTATGAAAAACACGTTGAATGTATATTTTCAATAAAACCAAATAAATTAAATGTTTTGAAGAAAGAGAAACTGACTCACATTCAACGCACAGCTGAAACACAGTAGTTTCAGCTGTTTACTGTTTTTAGTTGTTTTTTTTTTGTTTTTGTGCGCTTGTTGTTCTGTTTTTGTTAGTTTCAATTTTACACTTGCGCACTAGGTTTCCTTTTATGGCGTAGGCGTAGGCGAACATTAAGGAAGGAATAACCAAAAATATAAACGTACTAGCTTTTGCTCGTGACTTCGTCCGCGTACATAAAATATAGCCTATGCCACTCAGGAATAAAGCAGCTCTCTATCGGTGAAAAATTTTAGCAATCGGACCAGTAGGTACTTCCAGAGACTCCTACAAATAAAACAAAAAAAACTTTAACTCTTTATTATATTAGTTTTGATTACTGTAGAAGTGTCGATTACATATATTATGGAAGAATGACCATCGAGGGCACCCTTAAATGTCCTATATGGGCTACATCTATCTAAATAGCCTTTCATCAAGTCAAATAGTTATAATTTGATTAGATTTTCCATTTTTCCGTGGTGTGTCGTCTTCTTTTCGAGTCTATGATAATGTCTTAACAACGTTTGGTATTCATGAAACCGTCCAAAGATCAGATATATTGGCACTTGGGACACTCCAACGTGTGGCTCACAGTGTGGCTGATATTTATTTTAGAATCTTCTATGTCACCACCACCGAGGGCATCCTTAACGCTTCAGATACCGTCAATTAGAGACACAATAGACACAATAGATGCGCGGCCACCGGTGGTCGCTTGGGGATTCATGAATTAAATGTCCTATATAGACTACATCCGTCTGATGAACCTTTCATCAAGTCCCTTGTCACCCTACAAAACGCCCGCTGTATTGATAAGGCTTTTTTTCACATTCTAAATAACACTTGTTTTTTTTTTTAATCCAGAACATTAATCATTTTAAATGATAAACAAGAATTTGATTTACTTTAACAAATATTTTGACTGTCCTTGACATTTTTTCTTTGTATTGAATGAAAGGCTTTGATTCAACGGCTTTTCATTGTTACCCACGTATTCATTGATTTTTGCTTTCACTTCAAAAATAATTAAACCTTTTGATTTTGGAATATATTTTCTACCGTCTTGTAAAACAAATTCTCAATACAACTTTTTGCTTATTTATTTAGTTTGGTTACCAATAGTGAAAATTAAAGAATTTTTATTTTTTTTAAATTTATGTAATAATAATAATAAGTTTATTGACACAAACATTTTTTTGAAGCCCTGGCTCCTGAGCTAGGAAGCAACCTGTGTTACAGGAGCCAGTGTAAACTGTAATATAAACTAGTGCTTGACTGCGATCCGACACCTGATAATCAGTTATACTATCGTTGATGGTGAAGCGCACTAGTTTATTAAGAGCCTATTCACTTTAGCCTTGAAGACACCTACTAAGTTATAATCGAACAGGAAGTTCGCAGAACTGGAGTACCACAAGTGATTGGTTTTATACTGGTGGAATCTCTATTGGAAAATGGTCACATATAAAAACAAAATATTCTTATAAATCACGCTGATTACAAAGGTGAAACTTTGTGAGTGTGTCAGCTGACCGGATTTTGACAAAACTTGATACACGGATAGACCATGTCCTAGAATAGCACATTGGATACTTTTTACCCGTGAAGTTTGTTTCTATAGGATAATTTTCCACTATCAAGCGGGCAAAGCCGCAGGCTGCAGCTAGTATAGAAATAAATCCCTATTTCCTTTGGTTGACTTCCGATTTCATTCATCTTATTTTTTAAGATTTCTAGTAAGTGCTTTGTAGGACTTATGAAAAGAAAATTGCGTAGAAAATTGAAAACTCCGTCGGCTATTTAAGCTTTACATGTTTGACTGGCAGCGCAACGACTGCCGGGTCAGCTATAAATACATAATACAAGTTATATTATTGGTATAAAAATATCCAATATTGTTTGGAAAAAAGTCCCCAAACGTAAGCGTTTGGGAAACTACAACAATTTTCCAAAGAATTTCTGAACGACACAAAAATTCATTAACGAAAGAATGTACCAACAATGACTAGTAACTCGGAATAGGGGCAAAAACTAAAGAGCCTTCAACAAGTTTAATTAAATACAAAGCAAACTAAACTAAACCAAATTACGCTAATCGATCAAAGTATCGAGGTATACCAATTTATAGATATCGATAAAAGTATCTATAAACCATAAATCATGTATTCATGTGGATTTTTTTTTGTCAAAATTAAAATAAAAAGTCAATATCTTTTACGTTAAAATAAAATAAAATAAAAAAATTAAATATCAGCATTTCAATTGATTTTTTACTTTATTAAAAAATCAATTTAAAAAAAATACAAATTTAAAAAATTCAAAATCATTTATTTCAAATAGACCCAAGTATAGAAATAGAGTCCAAGAAAAGTGAAGCTAAATTGCACGTTCCAAAGCGTCGATCTCTATGGAGAAGAACGTGCAAGAAACTCCATGGACACTCTTTTAAATCATATTAGGTATGTGCTACATATAATGTTTGGTTACATTATTTCTTGTTGCTTCTATTATGATGTGAGCACAATGTTGATAATAAAATAAAAATAATTAAAAGATAAAAACTGAATTAAGCCACTGGCAGCTAAGAGATGACCAGTCTCAACTGACGGCACCCGTTCACGTTTCTACAATAATAATTAAAAAATAAATAATTAAAAATAGTTTGTATTTAATCAAATTAAAATTAAATTCTAAATAATTACCTATATTGTTATTTAAATACCAATATAGGTAATTCAGTTCAAAATAATACGCATCACAGTCTGATCCAATTTAGAGATATCGATAAAATGGTCAGGTACGCCCGGGATCACGGAGAGATGAGACGAAGTTTTAAGTCAGGATAAAGCAATTTGTATTACTGCTTGGGGTAGATGGGATAACTTTATTGGGGAAATCGAAGCTTTAATATTATCACACTATTATTTTATAGGCGAGAATTTGTTTGTCTGTGTGTGTGTATTTTGGTTACTCCTTCACGCACTAAGGGCTGAACGGGTTTGATTGAAATTTGGATTATGGGTAGGCCTCGTCCATGGCCATTTTATCCTCGAATATTACCTTTTTTTTTAAAAGACTTATTTCCTCGCATGTATTGCGATATTAAATAATAATAATAAAATGTAATTATTGAAAATAAAGGAAATAATAATAAAGTCTCTGTGGGCTCTGTTGTACGATGTCAAGTTTTATTGATAGAAGAGTTATAATTATAAAAGATGGATGGATTGTGTGAGAAGTGATATGAATGAAAAGGGAGTTAGTGATAGCGTGACAGGACAGAATTGAAGAAAAAAACGTGTTGCGCCGACTCCAAACAAAACGGAATAAGGGCAGGAAGATGATGATGACTTTTCGTAATGTGCATTTCAAAATATTTTTCGTCACTATAGAAGAAATTTTTAATAAATTTATACGACCTCTGGGTCTTGTTGATTCCTACTATAATTGTTTTATAATCCTCTTTGTGTCTTGGGTTATTGACAAATACGAACATTTCTACATTTATAAATATTATATCCCAATCTAATCTAACTAGTCAGCTTTATTTACTCACTATGTGGACTTCTTCGCCAAATAAAATACGTTAAAGTTATCTACCCAACATTCCAACGTTCCTTTCTTCAGGTTCGCTCTAATATTTATATACGATGACGTCACTATATCGGCCTTTGTCTTCGCGGCCACTTTCACACGCTCGCCCATTCTTTGCACATGAGGCACGATGCTATTTACCACCAATATGAAGAATTAGTATATTAATATTATTTATGAATAATTTCTTCACACGTGCCAAGGTGTGTAATAATTGGTTTTATTTATTTTCGCGATTAGTGGTTCTATAGCTTCTGTAGCTACTGGAGTATTGTTAAGAGAAAGAAAATATAGATAAAATTTTAAAGCGTTTCGTTGAAAATCACTACATAGTATAAGACCAAGTCGCTTTTTCTGTCCCTATATCCCTATGTACGCTATCTTTAAAACTACGCAACGGATTTTGATGCGGTTTTTTTAATACTTAGATAGAGTGATTCAAGAGGAAGGTTTATATGTATAATATTGCACCCGAGCGAAGACGGGGCGGGTCGCTAGTAACATAATAAAAAACATTGAATCACACTAATATTAAAAAGGCGAGAGTTTGTGTGTCTGTTACTTCTTTACGCTCGAATCTGTTCAGACGGAACGTATTCCAATGAAACCCGGTAGACTTTTAACCCTTCAGATACCGTCAATTAGAGACACAATAGTAAGACAATAGATGCGCGGCCACCGGTGGTCGCTTGGGGATTCATGAATTAAATTAAGATAATTAATAATTGGTTTTATTTATTTTCTCGATTAGTAGTTAGCGACTATAGTATCTGTTGTTACAGGAGTATTGCTGAAATTGTAGGTACAGTCGATAAAGAGACAATATTTTTTTACAGTTTCCTAAAAATCAAAATAATTAAAAATATGGAATCACACTAATATTAAAGAGGTACAGTTTGTAGGTGTGTGTCTGCTCTGTGTATGTCTCACGCTCGAATCCGTTCAGCCAGAACGTATTCCTATGAAACCCGGTAGAAGGATAAACCATGACCTGGAATAGCACATTACTTAATTTTTATCCTGGAAATATGTTCTCTTAAAATAATTTCCTACTTTACATGGGCGAAGCTACTGGTAGCAACTGGTAAAAGACTAGTGCCAGCAACCTAATGACAGACTACAAAAGATTAATCTATGTTTTAGTATTTCCATTAAAAGAATAAGTTAATAAAATACATGTCATTAATCATACCGACGTTATACGTACTATATACGAAACGTTTTTGTTAGGACTATCCAGATGTCCTGTATTATAAGAGACTTTAAACACGTTCCTAAAGGTAACAAAAAAAATTGTTTCATAAATCTTGTCGATTTATGAAACAACGCTATATATAACACCATGAGAGCAATGATGGCCGAGTGGTAACTGCCCCGACTTACGAGTTGTAGGTCGCGGGTTCAAACCCAGCCGATCGCATTAATTTATTTCATCACCACTGTTCTCTAAACGGTGAAGGAAAACGTCGTGAGGAAACCGGCATGTCTTAGAACCAAAAACTCTAAGACATGTGACATCCACCAACCCGCACTGGGTCCGCGTGGTGGTTTACGGCCCATTCCCTCTCCTAGAGAGGAGGCCTGAGTCCCAGCAGTGGGAACATTAAAAGGCCGACTATGCTATGACTATGCTATAACATTAAAATCATAACAGATAAAATCTGTGCTAAAATAATAAAACAGATTTTTTGCTAAAACCCGCTAATTTGAGGAACTATTAGTCAGATTGGAATAAACTTTCTGTATGCTATAAAGCCAGATTCATGACTAATAGTTATAAGCTAAATATAACAATCACGCTACGGCCCATTGAAGCGAAATAGCGAACAAAAATGCGCAAACAATAAAACGTTACCCAATATACGATTATGTATATGCTATGCACCAAATAAAAATGAACTCCGATTTCGTAATGTGTGTATTGAACTTCGTAATGGTCCTGAAGTTGCAGAAATTGTACTCAATACTCTTGGACAAAATAGTTGTAAACGATACTAAAAATAAATGTTGTTACTCTTCTTATATCGAGGCACATGCTTGCGTCGAGGCAATATCTTATAATATAAAAATGAATCGCAAAATGTGTCGGTAAGCGCATAACTCAACAACGCCTGGACCGATTTCGCCAATTATTTTTTTGTTGTGATTGTTATTGTGAGGA
The DNA here is from genome assembly GCA_949319445.1 of Mythimna lalbum. Classification (NCBI taxonomy): domain Eukaryota; kingdom Metazoa; phylum Arthropoda; class Insecta; order Lepidoptera; family Noctuidae; genus Mythimna; species Mythimna lalbum. Next base: position 18,947,531 of record OX439360.1, read on the forward strand.
AAAGGTTGATAGGAAAAAAAATAGGGTAGTGTAGGGTAGGGTAGAGTAGGGAAGAGGGGGAGCGAAACCACGCGGGCAAAAGCTAGTTCATAATACAAATATACCCTTATTTTGAAACAATAGTTTTCACGACTTGCTACAAGAAAAATACATCTCAATATCCAGTATATGTTCATACTTATTTTTTGTCCCAATGTTTACATAAGTGGTAGGTTTATAAGTCAGTCATTTAGTATATCGCAATATCTACAATACAGTAAACAGCAAACTAATGGTTAGTTTTAATTATTTGATATACTGTAGGGATTACTACCAGTAGTGTATATTCAAGTTGGCAATATCGATACCTCTGTACTTAAAGGGTGTATATATCCCTTTAAGCCCAGTGCTATCGATGTGTAGAGGTATATTACTAAGATATTTGATCGTGTGAACCCAGTTGCACAGACCACAATAAAGTATTTTCCTTCTCTATTCTCTGTAGTATTTTTTTATATATATATATATTCTGTTTTTCTTAGATCATTCCTAAAATTCTTTTCTTCCAATACAATAACTTGAAACCAAAACTCAGTGCCTCGGAAGTGTGATAATGTAAAACTTGCCAATAAAAGCAGTGTAACAGAAAGTGAGAAAAGTGCATTTATACTATGTTAGTTAAGTTCCACTAGTTACGGTGATGTTGACTGTAGTGTATTAAACTGTGGACAATGCTACGTGCGTTGACTTCTAGGAGGTGGTCGTTGCGACGGGACAGTGGCAGGTGAGAAATTGTTATAATAAAACTACGCTTTTTCTTTAAAAGTAAAATAGCTTGTATTGATCTCATCATCATTATCTTCTACAGCCTTTTCTGCAACAAAATTAGTATACAAGCCTTTATCAAAATGCTTAATATCCATCTTTCTTCCGGCTGCAAAACAACTTACTTCTCAGTCTCGTTCAACGTTTTCTTTATCCTTTTTTCTTGCTAGCGAGTACTCTGTGCTACTTATCGAAGCATGAAAATTGAGATTATTATCAAGTGAAAGACTAGTTTCTATATAAGCGTTGATAATTATATCGGAACGTGTTTTGTTTTCAAGACAATTATCCATTTGTAATAACAATTATTCGAAGACAGTTATAGTGACCCTTACAAGAATTAGTTGACTATTTGTAGAGGCTGTCGTATTTTTGTCTGTTTACGTATCCTACCTAAATTAAATCGGTATCTTAATTGATGAAACCTTTTAGAAAATTATGAGCTCGTTTTTCTCTACTATCCTTACTGTTGAAAACCATTTACATAACAGCCTTGAACTTAATTGCCGAACAGAAGCCTGCCTTGTAGAAAAAACTTGGCAGAATGCCAAGTCACTACTCTCAGGGTATATCGAGTTCTGGTCTTCTCAACACTGTTTAAGTTGGATATTACAACACCCACAAGACGGAGTTGGTCTGCTTTGAATTCGCAGTTAGTAAATTGTTCGTGCCTAAACTAAGATTTATAACAGTTGTTACTAGACAATCTAATAGATGTATTAGAAGTGACCTAGTTACACGTAATATTGTCAATTTACTTACCTTTTCTTGTCATCTTGTTAATTTATGATTTGAAGTGTGCTCGGAGATAATGCAGTTGGTGCATTGTATGCAAGATCATTTAAGATGTTAACTTACAAAGCTAAAACTTTGCTCAATCATTTTTAAGACTACGAACCATACATTGGTAATCCAGGAGATTTGAAATTTTGAAAATATTTTTTTTCGCTCCACCGCATTGGATATGAGCTCACAACCAAGTGCTACCAGCCACTGTGCGAAGACATCATCATGGATGTCATTCACAGTATGCCATGCATCTTCTTTCTAAGAATGTTCACTTCTTCAAGTGTAGCCGCTATCGCTATATATTGCTCCTTGTTTTTCAACTTTCCCAAGGATGGATATAATAAATGATTCAAGTGTAACAACTGCTTTGGCAGACGGTTTGGCGCTGTGAAGTTATGATGTTGTAAGTGCCAATTTTTATGTCTGGCCGCTCTTTATGACACCCACAGGAGAGGGTTTCATGGCTGGTTGTTTCTAATGGCTATATACGTGAAGTTCCAAGTACGTGGCTCTGTAGCTACTTATTATTATCTGCTTCTCACAGGATGTCATTATTATTATCATTAGTTTTAAATACCTCATATTTTGGGGTTATTCTAAGCTTATTATCGGCCCTTGCTCTAGTTGTGAAAGATATAATAAACGTTCACCTATTGCTCTTATCACCACGCTTGGAACTGCTAAAAACTTATATTCATATTTATACTTCGTCTTCCGGAATGTTGGGTATTCCGGACGCTATTTCGAAGTCAAAACCAGAAAAACTGTAGCCTGTGTCCATTTTTGGAGTTTACGCTCACTCTGCACCAAATTTCGTCAAAATCGGTTCTGTAATTTAGCAATGAAAGCGCAAGAGACAGACACTACTTTCACATTTATAATATTTTGGTTGCTGTTAGAAAAATTTACAGAATCTGTTGGGGCTGTTGCCCGTCAGGGTTGCGGGTTTGTTCGAAAAAGTTACCGTGGGCCTGTGATTGACAGTCCCTCTCTCGTTCAACCCAGAGCGAGAGAAGTTAGTTAACAATTTCTCACTGAAACAAAAAAATCCTGGCAAATTATTTTGCAAGATCAGGCAATTTTTCCACTTACTAAGATATCTACTGACACAAACTGAACGTGTTTTACGCTCAACTGATTCTAAAATACGAAAAAAACCAATTGTATAATAGTTACATATTTCGATACAACTAATAAATAAGTATCTATTCGGATAATCCTATTCCGCCCAAAATCCATCGGATTAAAATAAGTAGACTTTGCCAAAATTTACATAACGATATTAAAGTCGTGGTGGCTTTATTTAAATAATGATACTGGATTTATAGTATTAGGAAAAACCGCTTGGAAACTGGAAAGATGTGGTTCATATTTTTATTATTTTTAAAATTCTTAGTAGACTTCGCCAAAATGTTCTCAGAGGGTAAACTTAGCCTTTGCCCAATTGTAGGACACAATATGGGCTCGTTTAAGAAAGTAAGCTTGCGTTTGACTACTATCTCACCTGATGATAAGCGATAACGTGGACTATGGACCACGCTTGCCTAGAAGTAACCTATTCACTCTTGACTTAAATATCCCTAGGTTGTAGCTGTCAGGAACTGTTTCTCCAGCAGGGAATATCACTCCTTAATTGTAGGTACAATGAATGTGTTTCAAAAACGTTTTTTACGTTTTGATAGACAGATTTCGTTACTAATTCTGACATAGATCTATAAGGTTTACTTACGCACACGTGTGCCACGTACGCCGATCTGGGCGTGTCGGTCTACATACATCTCAGCTTTAACAAATCCAGTTTTAAATGGCGTTTCCGATACGTGCCTACCTTCATAAACATTCACAACTTCTTCAGTTACACATTTCGTTACTCTCTCACGAGAACTAATTTGCATATTATTTTCATTTGGTGTGTACAGAATTATCCCTACGTTGATTATATTTTCAGTCTGCCTAAAACCTGAAAGAAAATCTTCGTCTAATTGGTATTCATCTCGTTTGCCGCTCAACAAAACTAATTTCACCTTCCCACTTTTAACCACGGAAGATTCTTTTGTTTTGTGCAAAAATTTCATGAACTGTTCTGAATATCCGACGGAATGCTACGTTATTTTTAATTTCAACAAAGTTTTACCATTAACTAGACCGGTGTTTTTTCAAAGTTTTTTTTTATAATGCCGCTGAGGTTTTTGGCTAAGTGAACATGAATATTTACTATCTTATTTTACCTGAAAAGTATTTTATCTAAATAGAAATATAGCTCTATGGAACAAGGGAACTTTAGGCCTCTGAATAACCCTTCTTCGCATTTGATGTTCATTGTTTTAATTACATAAGCCTTTATTAATGAAACATCTGTGCGCTTTAATTCCCCTAACATAACCAGATAGGCTTAGTTTAATAAGTCATTAAGCCTACAAAATACATCAGCCGTAACACATATTATCATTTTATGTAAGCATGATCAATTAGCTAACGCTGCCCGCCCACGTCAGACTTTTTGTAGGACAGATAATTAGGCCGATTTCGACATTGTTCTGTATTTCTGATCAACTTTTTGTAGGACGTGTGCGTTTAGTGTGTTCTTTTTTTCTCCTACAAAAAATCGGCCATCGATTATCGGGCGGGGACGAGCAGCCTGACACGGCCATGATTCTGAAATCAAAGGGCAATGAAAACAAATGTTGTCGGGGATGAGGTCGTTTTAAAAATCTCTGCGAGAAAAAGAAGAGAAACAAACAGTCATTATTTACGTTTTGTACGTAAATATTCCAACTTTGCCTTCATCTCGAAACGGTTGGTTTCAGAGCTCGGAGGCTTTTTAATTTTAGCTCTCCAAATTGCACAGTAATCTATGCATCTATATCTTATCTCTATCTATATTGCATATTATAAAAAAGTGAAGTGTCTTTTTGTAATATCATTTTATTTCTAAATGCGATAAAATTGTAGTCTTTCCAGCTAATTTCCGAAATGGCTGATCCTCTTTTGACGGAACTTTTACTGATTGAGTTGAATAGCTGATATTATAAAGAGTAACTTAAGTTACTTTTATTATATTTTTTCTAAAAGTTAGCGTACCGCGCGAAAAAAAAATTAAATTATAACCAAATGGGATTGTGCCATTTTGATAATTTTACGATTCTAACACGGACGAAGTCGCGGACACCAGCTAGTTTTTAATATAAAACAAGAAACGTTTACAGTCCTTTGAGATTTACATTAGTAGACGAGCTACCTACGTCCTCTTCTAGCTTTGAAGGGACTGTAAAATTGAATAGTTCATGAATCCCTTCGCAAAATTACCATGTCTCTCCAAGAGAATGAATTACGTCCCCCAAGGCGCGCAAGACTTACGTAATTATAGACTTGAAGGTACTTGTGTCTCACGAAATCCCTCTGGAAATATTCGCGTATAAATTCGACGTTTTATCTCTTAAGAGTATCCTCGTCCTCCTTCGTCTTGTACCTTAGGCTTGTAGAAAAAATATCGATACATCGAAGCAAAGATCATCGTTGCATCGATGTATCGATACAAAATATTGATATCGAAAATCGTACCTAAAACAATTTTTTTCTTTTACAAAATTAATTTTAAAAATTGAGTAGATATTTCACGAAATTCAAAGCCGTAAAATATAGGAATGAAGGAAAAAATAACTAGTAGGTAGTTAGTAGGAAAAAGTGACTAATACGTAAATACTGGTTTGCCTGAAATAATAAATTAGTCTTCAAAATAGTAGAAGATTGCTTTTAGTTTTGGCATTTTCTATGTTGTCTAATAAATATAAATATTGATAAAATTACCTTCGTTTCATTAAGATTCTCACATATTTAAAAAAAAAAAATATATTAAAAATATTATTATTGAAATATTTTTAGACTGAACTAAATAAATTATTATTTTAAAAGCGAAAAGCTCTGAAAGTCGGTCCTATCTCTATCTATTATTGCCTAGAGATATCGAGGTCGATAGTAATATTTTTATAAATATCGATATATTTTTTCACTGGCGTCATCCCCATCCCTATTGTACCTCCTGCTGTGTAGTCTCATTATATTTTACAGGTTTTAATGTCAAAGGTGAGTCTGAAGTGCTGTACTGTTGTCCCTTTGTCTGTGTCGGCCTGACAATCGCTGGACAGTACTCCGCTGTTATTTTTATAGTTTTGTTCCATGGTGTTGACTTTTCACGTTTTGTTACATTGTTGTACTAGCATTTTGCCCGCGACTTCGTTCGCGAGAATGTTTATATAAAATTTTGAACCGTTTTTTGAGGGTAGTTTTGAAAACACAATTACGATCTTTAAATTAGAATTCGTGCCAAATTTAAGTCCAGAAATAGAATTCTCCATACAATCTTTAACACACCCTAAATAGTCTTGTAATGGGGGTAATTTTGAAAAACAAATTGTTAATTATTAGGTTTTTATTTAGGTTTTTTCCTTAGTACTACATTTCAAATATGCCTATGGAATAAGATCTTGCACAGAACAGAAAAAAAAATCAAAGAAGAAACAGGAGTGTTTTTAGACAGCAAAAGTCTGACACACTTTCCTGCTCCACCACACATCCAGAGCGTGAGAACTTACCTAGAATCTCTTTTTAGTGCTCGCCTACGTCACAATGCATAGTTTAAAAATCGAGGTATTCCACGAAATAAAAATTATTTGAAGCCCACCTACGGGTGTGCTAAGTGGAATACTTTAGGTGCGCTTCGTCTAGGTGTGCTTCGTGGAATACCTCTAAAAATCGTAGTCCCAGTAGTTGGCTATGCGTTGACAGCGTTGATCAGTCAGTCAATTGCCCCTTTTACTGATTACCTACATATTTTGTGGTAGAGTTTTTCATTGTGGTTTTCCGCTTTAGCTGTCTGAAATGACGCATGTGTGTTTGCAATTTCTGTAGGTAGATATTTTGATCATGTCCATATACGTTCGTTCGTATCTACTTTTTTTTTGTTGCTTGATACGGTCGGCCTCCTCCTTTGCTATTACTGCCTCGCAGAAGAAGGCGACCGCTTGCCACCCATCCTCGCTCCGGACCATGGCCTGTATCAAGGCCCGGCGATCACCCCCACGAGGGCACGGCGATGCTCCGCCCAAGCGGGGCACACCTCCACTGTGTGCTCCACCGTGTCCTCCATGTTCGTACCTACTGTAACTTTCCTAAATTTTGTACGTATACCTCGGACTTTTGGCTGAGTGTTAATTCAGGTCTAAGCGTAAACCTTCTTATTTATTCACGTCTGAAACCTGCTTAGCACATCTAAGAGGCTTTCTATTCATTAGCACAATCTGAACAATGAACCCTTATTAAAACAACATTTGCCTTATCCTGAACTAACAAAATAACTAGCTTTTGCCCGCAGCTTCGTCCGCACACTTAGAGCCTATGTCACTCAGGAATAAAGCAGCTTTTTATCAGTGAAAAAATTTTAGCAATCGGACTAGAACTTACAGAGATAACCTGCTACAAAAAAAAACAACTTTACCTCTTTATAATATATTTGCTTTTACCCGCGGCTTCTCCCGCATACATAAAATATAGCCTATGTCGCTCAGGAATTTAAAGCAGCTTTCTATCGATGAAAAAATTTTAGCAATCGGACCAGTACTTCCAGAGATTACCTTCTACAAACAAAAAAAAAACAAACTTTACCTCTTTATCACTAGGTACATAGTTTAAAACAAAGTCGCTTTTTCTATCCCTATATCCCTATGTACGCTTAAATCTTTAAAACTACGCAACGGATTTGGGGGAGGCCTATGTCCAGCAGTGGACGTCTTTCGGCTGATATGATGATGACGCAACGGATTTTGATGCGGGTTTTTTTAATAGATAGAGTGATTCAAGAGGAAGGTTTATATGTATAATAACATCCATTAAATAGTGGAGAAACATCCGAGCGAAGCCGGGGCCTGTCGCTAGTTTATAATATAATATATGTAGAGTGTAGATGTAGAAGTAGATGAAAATGGATGAACACAAAGTTTAGAAACCTTTACATACGTGACATGCTTTTCGTGAATTCTATTAAATGTTACATTTCAATGTGAAGGCACGCAAATCCAAGAAGCCTGTAAAAGGTTTTCGCCTAAGGGGTAATGTTTCTAAGCGGTCGCTTACGTCATAAAGCCCTTTGGACCTTTCTAGATCTTTCTACTGCTTTCGTAACACTGTTTTTATTTTGAAACACTTTTGCTCGAGCCTTATTCCAAGTTCAGGGCCAATTTTGCTTACCCGTTGTGGGTTTTTATAGCGCACCTCTTTACCTTTATTTGACTTTGTGGGTAAAAGCACAAAATAGATAGGTACAGAAGACAATCTCATGTATATACTTCACTTTTTATACCTACGCTCGGTGGACGCACACTAATGAGCGTTTGAACCGGAACTGTTCGACGAGCGGGCCGAGTCGCTACGAGATATCATGTCCGTGAGCGGTATCTATGTGTGTGTAGCTCGAGTGCGCTTTGTATGATTGATTGACTTCTGTATCTATATATTTTGTGCTCAAAGGTTTTACCACGAGCTCTTAACGCGATCCATTTGACTACCTATACTGAACTGTTAAAAGGATGGAGCTATACAACAGTATTTTTAGTTTATGCAAAACCTGAATAGTTTGTTCAGAATCAGTAATTGAATGGATTCTGATACATTTTACACCATGCTATATTTTTTCCTAAATATATTTCACACACACAAGTAGGACACTACCGACACTAAGTACAACGTACAACGTACAACTAGTCGAGAGCATTGCATTGGATTGTAAATCGAATGTACCTATTTCATTTCGTCGCTGCGGCCAGCTCCGCTCAAGGCTGTTTTCTTTAGAGAATAGCACACCTGGGCACGGCAGGTTACAGCGGGCATTAGGCGCAGCAAACAGCTGGGTGCAAGTGCAAAACAAACTCTTAGTCGGCTGTATAACCCGGTGACTATGTATTTTTGCTGATGTAACATGCTTATAACTCTATGATTTTTCATGATACAGTAATGAAATTTTGTACATAGATTCTTTCCATAAAAATACAAGACACGGGTTTCGGGTTTCGTATATACGAGTACTAAAACTAAGGGTTTAGTCGATAAATGTCAGATTCTACAAATGTCAGATGAGTTTAAAATGCCAGATTCTATAAATGTCAGATTCTACAAATGTCAGATGAGTTTAAAATGCCAGATTCTATAAATGTCAGATTCTACAAATTTTAGATTCTATAAACGCCAGATTCTACAAATGTCAGATTCTATAAATGTCACATTTTTGGTTGCAATTCCAATATAATAATTTCCTTCGCGTGTATATTAATTTCGCTTTCTCGCTCGCACGCTTGACATTTTAACGTATCATAGTAAGGACCCCTGGTAAACAAAATGGCGTTCTCATTTAAGGTTCATTTGGCACGGCAGGCGAAGAAAGTTGCACACCCAATTATCTCTGTCATCCCTTCTAAAACATCGTAACACTAAGCTTCCTGTCAAGAAGTAGATGAGTGACAAGGGTTTTTACTCTTACTACGACAACACAGGTTTTCGAAGGGAAATACCACTTTTCTGTAATTGGTTTCATCACCTCTACTCTCAAAATTGTGTTTATTACTAAAAGAATTATGAGTCTATACATGTCACAAAGAAAAGATAGATTGCATGAGGAGTAAAATTAAAGAAAAGGGAGTTAGTATCACTCTCTTTTGACTCCCGTGTGTGTCAAAACAGAACCGGGTGACACGACAGAATGAAAGAAAAAAATTATTACACCCACTCTTAAGTAACAAGGGACTAGGGCAGGAAGGAAGATGATGATTCTCAAAACTGTGAAGGCAGAAGTCTACAAACATAGAATTACGGCCTAGAACCAATAAACTCGAGAACATAATATGGTTGGTGTTCATCGATCTGCTCTGGGCCCGCGTGGCACAAAATAAGTAGTACTAGCATGCGGGCCTGTTTTCTCAAGGAAAACAGGCCCGCATGCTAGTACTGCTTATTTGGAGAGGTTTGCATCCTTTATATAGCTATGTCGTGCAAGGCCAAATCTTAAAAATTTATCACTTCATGATATAGCCAAGTAAAACTGGACAGATAGTTTTATACGTTAAAGTTTGATGATATGTCAATCCTCGTTTGGCCTACTTTCTTTAGAAGTTTTATTGTCAATGAAATACTACATTAAATTAAAAATAAATTTTTATTTTTTATTATTGTTGATAGGCTTGCGTTTGACCACCATCTCACCTGATGGTAAGCGATGATGTGGTCGACGATGGAACACGCTTGCCTAGAAGTAACCTATTCACCCTTGACTATGACGTGGCCAAATGAGGATTGACATATTTATCCTCTAACGTTAACGGATCTGGCCACGACATACACATTCTGGCATGTGAATGTGAGAACACTGTATTATCCACAAACACCTAGATAACTTTCTATTACGACTTACTTTTATTTATTTTATTATGACTAATTTTGTGCATTTGTGTTGTGTTGACTGGTCTACACTGGTCTACACTGTTCTTACATAAATCAATGAATATTTTAATAAACACATTTTTTAAAAGAGTAACCATGGAGTTTCTTGCCGGTTCTTCTCCATAGGAAACGACCAATTTGGAACCGTGTACTAGCTTCTGACGTTTTATAAGTGCCCATGTAGGCCTATGTGAAATAAAATATTTTGACTTTGACTTTGGCACAATTCACTTTACGTAAACTTTTCTTTTCAGTCAAGTACTAATTTATATCAGATTTAAAAAAAAAACGTACTCCACCATCCAACACCCTTTTAAAACTTCGTCCATTCACGGAAGACATTTCCGTAACACACGATTTCCAATTCCTCACAATAGTTACAATTTACCCGTGCATCAGTCGGATCGGTCAATATAACGGCGTCGCTTCACGGTTACTGATCTTGAACAGTGCACCCGACCGTTGGAGGCACGCGCTCGTCACGATCACGACACGGATACGACATGCTTGATTGAAGACCGACTGAAAAGAAAGCTGATGACAAGAGGCTTAAGCAGAAGCTAGACATTAGACTGACGCACACGTGAACCACGCCTGTAAGCAGAACGATGTCGCGTGGCGTGGATCAAATGTAGCTCTACAAGTCTAGTTTTCATATAAAATGTAAGGAGACCGATGGGCCCAGATCGGCGTACGTGGCACACGTGTTCAGAGTGTAGTTCTACCTTTATTATGAAACGGAAGCAGGCGTTAGTCTGTCTTGTTCCTCAAGATGTTGACGTCATTAATCAACATAATGCCACTAAACATCATGTTGGGCGCAAATAAACACTTTTTCTTTCTTTCTTTCTAAACATTTTTTTACGGAAGCTGAAGGTTGATGAGTATAGAACCGAATACTTACTAGATATCTTGCTAGCTACATTGTGAGTATCTCATATCAGTACCCCATGTGTACATCAGTGTTGGGTGGGTCCTGTTTATTGTTATGGTTTAAATATAGATTGACTAGCTTTTGCCCGCGCGGCTTCGCTCCCGATCTTCCCTAAAATCCCCTACAATCTACCGTACTAGAGTACGGTATAGTAGGGTAGAGTAGGGTACAGTAGGGTAGTCCCTACTGTACCCTACTATATATATGTATAGAGTAGGGTAGGGTAGGGTAAAGTTGAGTAGAGTATGGTAGAGTAGGGTATAGTAGGGTGGAGTAGGGTACAGTAGGGTCTACCCTACTGTACCCTACTCTACCCTACTATACTCTACTCTACCCTACCAAACTTCACCTAAACCATCTACTAAATAGTCCAAACAAAGTCTAAACATTTGGTTTGGATAGGTGAGCCCGTTCTTGAGTTATAAAATAACAACGAAAAGTGGCATTGGTTTTTATATATATGTATAGATGTATAGATAATCGTCATTGTGGATATTCAACTATTGAAGAAAATTTTAATGAACTTACTTCCTCCTTTGGCGTATTCCTCAATGGGTGGTTACGACCTTAGGGTCGTGACTTCCCTGCTTCATTACTCAGTTTTATGATATTCTTCCATCTGTTACTGTCACTGGTGGTGTGAAGGGCGTTGTATACCGTGGAGTCAAGAGCGGTGTGAATCTGGTCGGACCAAACTGTTGGGCTGCGTCCACAAAACCTTTTCCCATCTATTTTACCGTTCACGATAAAACTTTCGAGGTTACTATCGTAAGATGGAGACGTCCATGTAAACTCATATAGAAGTGACGTCACACTAGAACACACTGGAACGAAATTTTGTTAAATTGTTCGATTTTGAACCCTCTATGCTAAGCCGAGCGTTGAAAATCGTAATTTCACAGTTCCAGAACTCTTGTAAGAATCCCTTGATGATAGCAAGTCTATTCCAAACGTGCATTTGCCTGTTCTTTATTCAGAAGGCAATCAAAACTATGAGTCTTCTCAAACAACAATACATCTTTGGAGTACGTGACGTCATACTTTGCTTATACGTTCATTGACGAATCTAGCCAATTGTCAGTGAGTAGATAACTCAACAGGATAATCGTATCATCCAGTATGACTAGTTGAGCCACTTTTGGATACCTTACGTCATGATTAGACATCATAAGACAACCTACTAAGTGTTTACAAGCTCTTGGTCTATAAAGTTTTTTATTTCTGTGAGAAAGCAAAAAGCGCTTGGACTTCTGATGATGAAACCAGGGAGTGTAAAATCTAGGTAGGATCCTTACCATACTATACTCCATTCACAGTAACATCAGTCATTTAAACAAACTTTCTTTTACTATCCGTTCGACCGATTTTCACTTCTATTCCGAAGGCGTAAAGATGGCGTTAAAAGCAAAAAGGTGTGTACTATACTATTTACTGCAGTTGCCATTTGTCATGCCAGCAACGCAATAAAAGTGAAAATCGATTGAACGGACAGTACAAAGGTTTGTTTTAAATGTCTAATCATGTTGCTAATGGAGTATAGTCTATAGTAACCACCTCGGTGATCACTAAGGACAGGCACCTTCTTACCTCTTAAAAGTAATATTTTAAAGAGGTTACGTACCCACGTAACCCGCCTTTTGTTCATTTCCTGGCAAGAAACGTCAATAGAACACACGTCGGAGAACGCCGACTAATAGGTATCTTCGCCGGCGCGTAGTATTCCTCATGCAGCTCAAAAAACAACCAAACTGTAGGGGCGATACCTGTAATAGCCACGGGCATGTAAGAAAGAGTTACTGTGAACCTGGTTCGCAAAGAGCAGCTGCAAGAAAGTCAAAGATGATTTCACGTCTGAAGAAAAAAATGTTAAGCAAGTACAAGTTGAGGCGTTTTCGCTTACAGTAATCTAATACTCTAATTGGATCTTTTTTTTGTTAGCCTGTTCTGTCCCACTCCTGGGCAAAGGCCTTCCTCCACTCCTTCCATCTTTTGCGCGCCCGGGCTTCTTCTTACCAGTTCTGGTGGAAGCTATCTAATTTGTCGCGCCATCTCCTTCGCGGTCTACCGCGGCTCTGACGCGCTGTTTCAGGGCACCAACTTTGTGCTACTTTGGCCCACAGTTTGTCGGGCATGCGGTAGACGTGTCCTGCCCAGTCCCATTTCAGTTTGGCAGCCAATAAACAACCAATAGCATAAAACTCTGAAAATTGTTTTGTACACATAATAAGCTATAGATTTGTTTACAAAGGCAAGCTTAATTAATTCTTAATTGACTCAAGGCTCCTATATAACTTTTACTAAATGAACTCCTCGTTTCATCCCATTTTTTGCTCCAGATCTTGACAAAATATTAGGATCATTAGAAGGGGCCTCTGTACACTTTGTGACAGGGTTTTCATTATTTTAGAATACTCAGTTGTTGCTAGTGTTGCCAGGTTTCCCAATTTACGTGGAGCATCCCGATTTTTATTGGTCTGGGGACGCGTCCCGATTTATAATGATTTTATTTGTCTCAGATACAGTAGATCCATATTTTTGCATCTGATCGGGACGTTAAATGTCCCGATAAATCAAAAACCCTGAAACTCAAAGGGCGACTGAAGAAGTCTGGTTTTTACTCAGTAAAAGTATAGCACGCCCTCTCGTTCCATCCCAGAGCGTAAGAAGACATTGGATGATTGACCACCTAAAAAAAATCTTTATTAAAAAAAAAAAAATTGTTCCGATCTAAAACCCTAAATCCCGATTTGTTTTACAATCTGTCCCGATTTTTATCGAAATATACCTGGCAACACTAGTTGTAGCTAGGGCTTCGGCCATTAGTACAACGCTTTAGTCGTAATAGATTTGGTATTATGAGTATTTGTGTGTATAATTACTACAACCGAAGGAAATTCCCGGTCCATTACGTCACAGTTACAAGTTAAAGAATGTAATTTGTAATGTTGAATTGTAAAATGAAAGGCATTGACATTGATTATATGAATTTCTTTGTTACTCAAATGCTCTCTGCTAGCTATGCTTTTTTCTAAGCGACAGTACGTTTATTATAGTTAAATGATCTTTATTTATAAATAGGTTTTCAAAACAGTTACAAGAACAGTTATAAGAGATATAGCCAATTTAAAAGTTATAAGAGTGACTGACGTCTTAGTTGGGTTATATAGTAAGTAACCCATCCTGAGCCCACTTGGTTACCTAAGATTCTCAAGCCTACTTAGGCTTGAGAATCTTAGGTAACCTCATCATCATTTAAGCCGATAGACGTCTACTGTTGGACTTAGGCCTCCGCCAAATGTCGCCACAATGAACGGTCCTGTGCGTCTCGCATCCATCGGATTGCCGAACCCTTACCAGGTCATCGGCACACCTTTTAGGAGGTCTTCCAACGATACGTCTTCCGGAACGTGGTCGCCATTCTAGCTAGAACCTTTCGGCCCCAACGGCTATTAAACTACTGTAATTCTATTGCGCATTGGAATCAATTCTCCGTATATTTTCCAAGTAAAATTAATTTTAATGATGTCGCGCGGGCTCGCAGACGGCAAGCCATGGGTAGCTCGCTGTCCGATCGTCCGGTAACTGTCCGGACCGAGCCAAGGCGTCGACGGCGCGCACTGTTCCCGCGCGCCTCAAGGAGTTGTCAGCAACAGGAGGGGCCCATCTGGGTCGAAGCCTACCGGGGTCGGGGTTATCCGAAAGGAAACTAGAGCCCCGGTATGAAGGCTAGAAGGAATGGCGCGGGGTTTTTAGTCAGTAAGACTCTGACACTGTCTCCCGCTCCACCCAAGAGCGGGTTTCGTCAATGATGATTTTCCCCGTCGACAGAAAAAAAAAAAAAAAAGTAAAATTAATTTAATATGAAAGTAACTGACAACAACACCCCGAACGGCACAGGTGTGCACCATCTGTGTTTACATTTGTATGCCTTGGTATTATCTGACAATACCTAATTGTCTTTCTGTGCGTCTTCAAATGATGTTTATTTCTTGGCTGAAATTGTAACTTTTTTTCTGAATACAATAATAAATTCAATGTTGTTCCAATCCATCTTCATGCACTTATCCTAATTTGAGTGACAAGCGCGATATGTTTTCTTCCATACTTTTCTATTGCTATTGTCCTCTCAATGTTCATAGGCTTGCCTGCCTAGCAAAGTGCCACCGTTTCGTTTCAAATCTGTTGCGTCGAACGCCTCGCGGTGGCCACGCCTCCGATTCCTTTGTTCTGATCACTTGACTAAGCGTTGTGGTGACGTCAGAACAAAGGAATTGGAGGCGGAAGTTTTCGTTTCGAAGCCCACTAGGCTGGAACGCAAAGGGCAACAAATATTGGTTACTTTGTAGTCATAGTATGGGTATAATAATAACATATTCAGCATTTTAATATTTCCACTGCTGGGACTTAGGTCTCCTCTCTAGGAGAGGGAATGGGCCGTAATCCACTTCGCGAGCTCAGTCCGGGTAGGTGGATGTCACATGTCTTCTAATTTTTGGTTCTAGGATCATGCCGGGTTCCTCACGATATTTTCCTTCACCGTTTTGAGAGCAGTGGTGATGCAATAAATTACACACAGTAATACACCTGCCTGGGTTTGAATCCGCGAAATACAACTTGTAAGTCGGGAGCCGTTACCACTCGGCCACCACTGCTCCCTGGTTTTGGCCAGTAAAAGGCTAAGTCGCGCACTCGCTCCACCCAGAGCGAAAGAAGTTATTTGATGATTTCTCACCTTAAAAAAATACATCATCATCATTTCAGCCGAAAGACGTCCACTGTTGGGCATAGGCCTCCCCCAAGTGTCGCCACGATGAACGGTCCTATGCGTCTCGCATTCATCGGATTCCCGCAACCCTTACCAGGTCATCGGCCCACCTTGTAGGAGGCCTTCCTAAAAAATATATCAAAGCTCCATTAATTAATAACGATCAAAACAATTAACTTTCACGTTATTTATGAAGTATTTTCCGAACTCATGATATAATAATGTTTTATGAAATATCGCAACGAGCGCCCAAAAAGCGAGCTATTTATAACGGGCTATAAATAACGCTCAATGCTTTAATAATAGGTAAGTTCGTGGCTTGAGTTATTTATAATACAAAAGGTTAAAACTTCATAAAGTAATTTTTCAGATTTTACGATAGATTTTTTGTAGTGACCCGTCTACGGACTCTCAAAAGACACTTAGTATTAAGAAAGAACTTCTTAAGTCTTTATTTTTAACAAAACTACCAGTGACTTAATCTCTAATTTAAGTATCTCGTTGGTATCGTAGTCGCAAGTGCGGCTGGTGAGCATGGGGTTCTTGGTGTGATTCCCTGTTCAGACAAAAAGTGCTGTCGGATCTTTCTTCTAATAGAAATTACTCTGTAGCAGCCCGGAATTTGAACACTAATTACGTGACATCCTGGAAAGCACGTAAAGCCTGATCTCTCTCCGGTCATGTCCAATATCCCATCGGACTTGAGAAAAAGGAGGTACACACACGGCACGGTGTAATGTCTCTCGTTATTGTCGAGAAAAAAAAAAAAAAATCTCCGTTGAGATTTTTTTTTATTTCTCGACGGGGAAAATCATCTTTGACGAAACCCGCTCTTGGGTGGAGCAGGAGACAGTGTCAGACTCTTACTGACTAAAAACCCCGCGCCGTTCCTTCTAGCCTTCATACCGGGGCACGAGCTCCCTTTCGGACAACCCTGTCCCCAGTAGGCTTCGACCCAGCTGGGCCCCTCCTGCTGCTGACAACTCCTTGAGGCGCGCGGGAACAGTGCGCGCCGTCGACGTCTTAGACTCGGTCCATTACCGGACGATCGGACAGTGAGCTACCCATAGCTCGCCGTCCGCGAGCCTGCGTCTACGGTGGCCGGAAATCGGGATCGGAATCCCGGCGACGGCGGCGAGGGCGCCGTTGCCTGATGCGGTCGGCCTCCTCCTTTGCAAGCATTACTGCTTCGCAGAAGGAGGCGACCGCCTGCCATTCCTCCTCGCTCCGGACCATGGCCTCGACCAGGGCCCGGCGCGAGAGGTCTCCGCCGCCGATCGCCCCCACGAGGGCACGGCGATGCTCTGCCCAGGCAGGGCACACCTCGACGGTGTGCTCCACCGTGTCCTCCGGGCGTTGCGCACAGTGGCGACACCCGGGCGTCTCTTCCGCCTGAATCTCCGTTGAGATAGGTCATCATCGAATTTCTTCTCTACTTCTTTTGACTTGACCTTATCCCTTTTATTTGGGGTCGGCCCTTCTTGTCTTCGTTTTCCATTGTGCACGATTTTGTGCCATGTCATATAATAATAATAATAATATTCCACAACTATCACACTACGCCGTCTAGTCCCAAGCTAAGCAGAGCTTGTGTTATGGGTACTAGACAACAGATAAATATACTTATATATTTCTAAATACATACATATTACTCGTATAGATAAATTACACCCAGACACAGAACAAATGATTATGCTCATCGCACAAACATTTGTCCTAGGTGGGAATCGAACCCACGACCTCCGGCATAGCAGTCAGGGTCACTAACCACTAGACCAACAGGCCAGTCGATAATCATATTATATAATCGATATTCGAAAGAATTTTTAATTCATGAATCCCCAAGCGACCACCGGTGGCCGCGCATCTATTGTCTTACTATTGTGTCTCTAATTGACGGTATCTGAAGGGTTAATAGTGACTACTGTTAACTCAAACGCTCTCCGCTTTGACTCAACAGTGATTTAAGTAGAACTAAATTGAATTTGAATACTCAACCAAGACTATCAGAAAGAAAAACTATCAACGAACGAAATGGGTTTTCTCATACTGTGCCAAATTCGAAAGTTTTCAGAGTGTGAGTTCAAGCATCAAGTTATCTAAGTGCTCGTTTACGGTGATGCGGGCGTTGTTTCTCGTGCAGCGTGGCGTCTCGCGGCACGTCGGGCGTTTGTACTGAAAAAAGCGACGCGTCCCATGTTCGTATTGGTGCGTGCAATATTACGTCGTATGTTCGTCCCTGCGTTCCGAATTTCGTCAAAAGTGATTATATCGCGAATCCGACCTAATTTCATAGTCACGAAATAATAGTTGGATTCGCGATATTATCGCTTTTGACGTAAGTCGGAACGCAGGGCGTATTAGCGTGTACGACATCTCGTCATCTGTTCGTATTGGTGCGTGCAACATCGCCTCTTATGTTTGTTTTGGCGCGTTCAAAGTCGCGGGCCTCACTGCGAGTGTCGTTACGCTTTACGGTGATAAAAAAATTGCAGGAATAGCTCGCCAAAATGCTGCGTGCGCCACTGCGGCAAACGTCGCGTGCGACACTGTGGTACCAACCGCGGGCACCGCTTGCATTACAAGCAAACGCGTGTAAAATCGCTTCTCCGTAAACACTCCCATACAACCCCACATTATATATTTGAATTTAATGCGGGCCGCGCCGCCGATTGCTATGCCCGAGGCCTAGCTCCGTACACGAGGCCTTAGAATATTGAACCTGGCTACCTGTGCAGTCACTGAAACGAAATAATCTCTAATAGCTTCGTCCCCTATTACTGAGTTAGCTACTGATTAGTGTGATACGTGGGCAACGTGCAAGAACAGACTAGGATACCAAGTCACTTCTATTAAAAACTCCCAACAACGGCTAGCAGGTTTTTTTTTTGATGGGTAACTATCTAGTGACTTCTCTCCCAAAAGGATGTGTCAGACTTTAATTAACTTAAACCCACTGTTTCCTTCAGTTGCTTTTCGCGTTTCAGAACCATAGTATTATTTTTATTGCCAAATTGCGTGGTGTCACTACAGTTTCAGACCAATTGGTGGTGGTGACATTACAAGCAAATGCGATCTTTCTACTTCGTGTCATTGATCGGCAATCCCCTTGGCTAAAAGCCAGTAAGGCGAACTACAAAATAAAAAGTTACAATGAAACTGCGGTTAGGAAAACTTTATTCAATAAGCAGAATATTTGCTTTGGTGATTATTGGTAATACTTCTTCTTGAGTCGATGGTTTTCTTTTCCCTCCAAAGTTTTTGGGCCCAGCAGGTTACCACGTTTATAGCGGCGTCAGTCGGGTTTTTTTTGGTTCTCCAAAGTGCAGATGACACTTCGAGAACTCTAATAAATGGGCCATTGTCTGGTCAAGAGCACCCCAATCGCACTGGGTGTATAATTGTTAATACTGTACATACGTCCTAAAGATTGTCTCACTCGTGGAGATGATCCCTAAGATTCGTACAGAGAAAGTTTCGAACGGCCTATTTCCGAAGATACCATCTCATAATAATTTGTATCTGATGACGTCTTCCACACAGACAATTCGTACAAAATTTATAGCAGTACATTTGGCACGGCAGACGTTATTGTCTAGTTGAGTGCGTATGTTCTTGGCATGACGCGAGTAAATAAACACTGGGTGTGCTGCTACTGCGTTTGAGTTGTTTATTTTGTTTTTTATTTATTGGAGTATTATAAATTATGTTTAGTCTGTAGTAGAGGGGTGTGTTGTGTGTTAACTTGGCGCCAATCTGAGGAAATTCGGGGAAACATTTCAGTATTTGTCACCATTTTTGTTTTTTATTGATATAAACTAGTGCTTGACTGCGATCCCACCTGATGGTAAGCAGTGACGCAATCATTGATGGTGAGGCGCGCTAGTTTATTAAGAGCCTATTCACTCTTGCCGAAAGACGTCCACTGTTGGACATAGGCCTCCCCCAAGAATCCTGTGCGCCTCGTATCTATCGGATTTCTGCAACCAGGTCATCGGTCCGCCTTGTGGGAGGCCTTCCAACGCTGTTGCGTCCGTCACGTGGTCGCCAGTCCAGAACCTTTCGAATGTGCCCTGCCCACTGCCACTTAAGTTTGGCGATTCTTTGGGCCTGGACTAGTGGCGTAGTCATTCAAAGACAAATCAGCAAAGAAAAGACAAGCAGTGGTTGAATGGTTAGCAGCTGTGGTGTGCGTCACTGCTGGGACTCAAGCCTTGTCTCTAGGAGAGGGAATGGGCCACAATCCATTACGCCAGCCCACTGCGGGTTCGTGAATGTCAGTGTTTCAATTTTTTGTTCTACATGACCTGCCGGTTTCCTCAGGGTTTTTTTTCTTCACCGTTTTTAGAGCGGTGGTGGGCTGTGTTTGAACCTGCGACCCACAACTCGTAAGTCCGGGCCGTAACCACTGTTCTACCAGTGTGATAGTAGCATCAAACTGTAACTTTGTATCACATAAACCACACAAGCATACAATATTAAAATCTAGGAGAATGGAATACGTAGGATGGCGTAGTAAATAATAAATGTCTCATCTCAGTATGCATGCGATGTGAGAGCCTATGTTATGTTATGATCCCTTATGTAATATGGAAGCCGCTGTCACATTTCGTCTTTAGATCTATTTTCTTTTTTTACGCATGACATTGTTTCTCGATTTGCTTTTATCCTATTAGTAATGTCAATAGATCTACGCTCCTGGCTTTTTTAGAATGACAATACAAGTGATATGTATTTATGTTGTTGTTTTGTATTTTATTTGTTTGACATTTTATATTATTTGTATCGTTTTTCTGACATTTTACTAGATTTAGTTTAGTGAAACGACATATCAGTGACGATAAATTGGTGTTTTGTCATATCACTAGATACTTTTAGTAAAAAGACGTAATAAACAAGAATATTGGACACCTACCGGGATTTCGTGATATCCCTGGGGATTTCACGAAATTCCTGATATCCTCATTTGCTTGCGACATGACTTGTAAGAATCCCTTACCAATAAACTACTAATGACTATGACTATGACTTTATTATTCTATCACACAACTTGTATTTTACATTTTCACATAGACTCTTAATTAAATAGTGCACCTCACCATCAACGACTGCATCACTGCTTGCCATCAGTTGGGATCGCAGTCAAGCACTAGTTTTTATAAATTAATAAAAAAAAACAGTCTTACAAATTGTGTAACATGTTAGAGAAAGGAGTCATAGTCATGATTTTATACTCACTTTCATTTATTTATTTTTTCGATGGGGAAAATCATCTTATGACAACCCCCGCTCTTGGGTGGAGCTGGAGATAGTGTCAGACTCTTACTGACTAAAAACCCCACCCCGGTCCTTCTAGCCTTCATACCGGGGCTCGAGTTTCCTTTCAGATAATCCTGGCCCCAGTAGGCTTCCACCCAGCTGGGCCCCTCCTGTTGCTGACAACTCCGTGATCACTTTCATTTAACAAATACAATGATACTAACTACCGTCAAGTCATAACAAATCTTTCCGAATGAACAGATATCTTTTACACTCATTTGTATGCGGAAAATGTTGTATCTCTTTTGTTTGCTGGCTCATTCGATCATACTCCGGGGGAAATCTCTGCTATCTATCTAGCCAATCAGCCTATCA
The DNA here is from genome assembly GCA_949319445.1 of Mythimna lalbum. Lineage (NCBI taxonomy): Eukaryota > Metazoa > Arthropoda > Insecta > Lepidoptera > Noctuidae > Mythimna > Mythimna lalbum. The sequence continues at coordinate 18,968,941 of OX439360.1, forward strand.
TATCACACTGCTGGGTAAAGGCCTCCCTCTCTTTTCTACACACGTCTATCCTGAGCCATTACAGCCAGTTTCTTCGGTTAGAGTCAAGCTCATCTCTCCACCTTGGCTTTGGTCTGCCTCGATATCGCCTTGCGTTTGATTGGACCTAATGAGTGGATTTTTTAACCCCAATTCCATATTTGCTGTAGCTGCTGTTTTTTAGTTTTGGCGCGTAGTAGTATGTTCCTAGCTAAAATAAAATAGAACAGCTAGACTATGAGCTACCCTTTGCTCGCCGTCCGCAAGCCCGTGCTTAATGGTGGCCGCCGTGGCCGGGAATCACTTTGCAATTCTCGACGCCCGACTTTGCGCCGTCTCCGACCAGGATAATCATCGAAATGAACCTTGAGAAACAAATCGAAAAGTAAAACTAACACAAAAGTAAACAGAAAACGAATTTAAGAAGTATAAAGCCTTGAATTCAACATGACTCAACGTTTAATCAGTGGCAAGGTGGCAACAGTGGTCGTGAACGATACTGTCGCGAGTCAAGTTCAATCGATATTCATCTATAATGTAAGCTGACAGTGACCCTGTCTGCGAACCGCTGGCTCCCACGTGGGGCATGCTGGTATACTGTAGTTATCTACAGGCTGCTCGGCTATCGACTGGACAAACTTATACAGATTTTTTTTTTAGTATATGCGAATTTGCCTATATATAACATTACTTTTAGTATATGCGAATTTGCCTATATATAACATTACTTTTAGTATATGCGAAACCAAAATGTAGTTGGTTTAGAATCAGTAACTGAATCGACTCAATAGTTTTAACACCATGTTATATTTTTACCAAAAATATTTAAAAAAAAGTCACAAGTTAGACACCAATACTAAGTACAAAACAGATCACGGCAGGTTATAGCGGACATTAGATGCCAGCGCACAGCTGGGAAACAACGCCTCAGTCGCCCGGGTGGCCTGGTGACCATGTATTTATGTCGCCAACCGGGTACCATAACTGGCTTATAACTTTGTGATTTCATATAATACAAGTTTGAAATTTTATACATGGATTCAGTTCATAAAAACACTAGACAGGTGTTTCTGGTTTCGCATATACTAAGAATAAGGTTGTATATTGTCTCTGCAGATTTTTCGACAGAGCTACCTTGGCTTTCGCAAATAGCAACTAAAGGAACACTGTGGATTTTAGTCAGTAAAAGTCTGACAAACACTCCCGCAGAGCAGCATAATTTATTTGACGATTTACCACGCAATAAACCTATGTCAACTGCTAGGCAAAGAACCCTCAAGTCTTTCTGTGTATTCTTTTCATGAGCTACCGCTAACTAGACCCTGTGGAAGCCTTCTAGGTCGTCTCGTCTATTCGAGTCTCGATGTCAGTCTAGTGTTTTCTTCGAGATTATAGCACCTAGGCTACTCGTATTTTGAACATCATCAGGTAACTTTGGAAAAACTGTGAGATATAAAGCATGTTCCATACATTTGGTTGTGTTAGTATCGGTGTCGTAATTTTATTTGAACCTTAAGATTGGCTTTCTATCTATACTAATATTATAAAGAGGTTAAATTTGTAAGTTTGTATGTAGGGGGTAATCTCTGGAAGTATTGGTCCGATTGCTAAAATTCTTTCACCAATAGAAATTCAGAGAGTACTTTCAGAGATCCTACAAGCAATAAAACAAACTTTACCTCTTTATAATATTAGTGTAGATATATTAATAATTTATATAAACTAGCGCTTAACTGCGATGATGGTAAGCAGTGACGCAATCATTGCGTGGAGTGATGAAGTGCACTAGTTTACTCTTGTCTTCATATGTTCATTATTCTGTAAAATTCTGTTCAGTCGGTAACAACTAGACGCGCTGTATAAAACTGATAAAGTATGTATCGTGGGAACCACAGCAGTTAACCATAGTATTTAACTGGTATAAAAAGCACAGGTGATGTTTTTCCCGTAAGCCATTACGAAGGTTCTATAATTGTCGCAGAAAAGGGTGTTTACTTGAGTCTTACATTCGCAAATAAACGAAAACATGCGCTACAGCCTCCTTTCTCTGGATTTCCTCAAGAAGAAAATTACAGAGCATTTCCTTTTCCTAATTAACACAATCTATACTAATAATATGAATGTGAAAGTAGCTTGAAACCCAAGAAAGGACACTCGGACAAAGGACTTGGCTACTTTTTATGTGGCTTCGACTTCGATTTCGCGTCCGTTATAACCGACATTCATACGAACGTAGGTAATTGTGACGGTCAAATCTAGTATATAACAAGCTTTCAATGAAAACCATTTTTTCATAGCAAGCTTTTATAGCTTGGTATACCTATATGATTAATACTCGTCAAGACGAATCATACGAGACCAAACTCGATGGGGTTGTGTCATTTAACTACCAACTTCCTATAGCTACATTCCGGTTCAATCATTAGATCAGCTCCTTGTCATAATCATTTTGCATTGTCATCTGATTTACAGAAGCATGCAAAATTTCAGCTCAATCGGTAAGTGGGAAGTGGGTCAAATTTAATTTACAAGATTTGATGACAGACAAACATCGAGACAGGTGAAACTAAATAAAAGCTTGTATCAATATTATACTTATAATAGATGTTCACAGTGACCCTGATGAGTTGACATTGACCATAACACAAATAACGATTTCCCACGTGGTCAGAAACAGAACCATGTTTATTAAAAGGGGAATTTCAATATCAATTGTTAGTACCCTCGCAGCCATGCCCCGTCGTTGATTGGCGAAACAAGGGTGGGAAATGTCACCGCATATTTCAATTTTCAGTTAAAATTTCAATTATTTTTATAGTCTTTATTATTGTGGTCGTGTAATTCCGAAATACAAGAGCCTAAATTGGAACCTTGTTGTGTTTGTACTTGTATGGGACATGTCATATTCCTCCTCAACCTCGGGCCTATGAATTGATATAGGAATGTTTAACTCTTTCTGCTGATGTTAGATCGTTGTCAACAAAAGTTCCTATAAATCTAGGTTCTGGATGTTCATTTTTTGTTGTTTTACCGTGATTGATTGTTTTTCTCTTAAATTTCCTTTTGTTTAGATTCTTGTGACTTCGAATTTCCTTAAGAGCGCCCAACCCGAGTTTCATTCACATCTATCCATCCATCCAACTGCTTTACGTGATTATGACGTTATTACACATGTTTGTTTAGATATTTCGTAAACACAGATTACTTGATATTGAAATCGAAACATAAAGTGGAAAAGTATCTAATCCAGTAAAAACCTCTAAAATATGTTAATTTTCGTGAACTGTGGCCCTTCAATGTACGCATATGTAAATTAAAAAGTAAAAAAAACATATATATTTATAACTTCACACATTTAATCGAGATTCTGTTTGACAATATTTTTTTCCAAAACAAAGTTTTAATAAAAAAAAAACAAAATAAGCTTTTTTTGGAACAAGTTTCATCAATTACTCGAGTGAATGACGGATTTATCGGATGCCAACAGAGTATTCAAGTGCTATCTCTCTTTTTTCGCATTTAATCTTTCTTATTATGTGTTGGTTGAAAAAACAAGCCTTTAAACCATACGTAACTATAGTCAAAGTCAAAGTCAAAGTCAAAACATTTATTGCGAACTAAACTATAGACGGATCGGGAAGAGTCCTCTTAATTTTAAGCTTTATCTAACCGTATCAGGAAATCTGGCCACTTCCGTGATGGTAGCTCTTTCCATATTTGTTCAAAATTCGTTTAAAATCATATCAGCATTGATACTCGTATCAATACTTACACCCTACACTAGTTGACATTTGAAGGTCGTTGCAGCAATGGAGTAGCCTTGGCGATCAAGGCTATTTAGAAACGAAGCCATTGAATGTTTACGATGTATTTGTATTGCTAAATTAACCTAGAGATTGCTTCAAATTGTTTCTATCAAAGACTTGGTCAATAGAGAAACCGTAATGCTTTTCCGATATCACAAACTTGGGGCAGCAAAGTTATTAGTTTTGGCTTGCTTACAACTTTAACTGGACAAACGCTCATAAGTTATAATTTCATATTTCTTTTTTATCTGTGTATCTTTTGTTGTAGATCTCAATCTTCTTCTTCTTCTTTTTACATATAAAAATCAATTGCTGTTTGTTAGTCCCGCTAAACCTCATAAACGGTTTGAACAATTAAAATTATTTTATTTTCTTTAATACAGGGATGGTTTAAAAGAAATATGAAAAATGAGGAAAAACAGTTGAAACGGATTGAAAGGTGGAAAGTAATTTTACGGAGCCACAAGGGGCGGCAGCTAGTAAAAAATATACACTAGCTTTTGCTTACGGCTTCGCCTGCGTACATAAAATATAAGCAAGGAACCAGCTTTCTATCGGTGAAAAAATTTTAGCAATCAGACTTCCCAAGATTACCAAATTACAAACAAAAAAAAACTACCTCTTTATAATATTGCAGTGTAGATTATAATGTAGTTTTAATAATTAGTGAAATGTGACAAATTGTTTGATCATCTTTAAGTTTTCATGGTCCAATTCTTTGCTACTTTCACGTCACTTTTGGTTCGGGGAACAAAGCTCAGAAGAATGTCATACAGCCTGCAATACAACAGCTAACTAGCATAAACTCCAAGGTCAAACTCCTAGGCTATAGGCACTCGACTAATACATACAAATTAAATAGATTAGGCCCTATCTACACAACCTAGTATTATCAATCATCGAGACTTATACAGCGGAAACTACAACTTTACGTAGATAAGACTATAGCACACTTATTGACTTTTACTGGCTAAAACCACACATTACATTAATGTGTGGTTTTAGCCCTTCATAGAAAATCCCAAAAACTCCTCCATAAAAACCCAATCCCGCATCAAAATCGCGATGCCTATATTAATTAAAGGATATCTATATATATAAAAGAAAGTCGTGTTAGTTACAATATTTATAACTCAAGAATGGCTGTACCGATATGGCTGAAAATTGGTAGGTAGGTAGGTTAGAGCCAGGTGACGGTCATAGGATACTGTAGAGTAGGGTAGAGTAAGGTAGAGTAGGATAGAGAAGGGTAGAGTAGGGTAGAGTTGGGTATAGTAGGGTAGAGTTAGGTATAGTAGGGTGGAGTAGGGAAAAGCGGGAGCGAATCCGTGCGGGCAAAAGCTAGTATAATATACAATGTTTATTAGTATTTTTTATTGAAAAAGTTTTATCCGTCTCTGACGTTTTTATTATTATTTATTTGTCCCATTCTTGGCTATACGGGTATTTTTAATTAGAAATCCCAAGAAGATCCATATTAATATCAACATTTCGATACAAGTACATAAATAACTGTACCTAATTCCGACCCCTGATTATTATAGTACCCGTTTTGTCAATCTGCGCCAAGTTAGAGCCACAAGATAGCCCAACACTAATGACCAATCACGTTCAAGCTAATCAGTTGTTTACTCATTATTGATCGACAAACCGACCGGCGTCGATTACACATAACATTACGGTTTCCCGCCATCACTGACGCTATAAGGCTACGCCGAGGTCAAATGGCACAAGGTCAGGTTCAAGGACGAGGTCGAAGGACCTATCGTAGTTAGTACAAGAGGTGCCATTGTGAATAGAAATGGTCGTTCGATTTTAGTGTTTTTCAGTTGATTAGTAACATTAGTTTTAGTATATGCAAAACCTGAAACACGTGTCTAGTATTTTTATATAAAGAATCTCATCATCATCTTCCTGCCCTTGTCCCGTTTTACTTGGGGTCGGCGCAACACGGTTTTTTCTTCCATTCTGTCCTATTGCTCGTCACGCTATCACTAACTCCCTTTTCATTCATATCACTTCTCACACAATCCATCCAATCCAATCTATCAGAACACCTTTTTATATAAAGAATCTATGTACAAAATTTCATAATTGCATCATGAAAAATCACAAAGTTATAAGCTTGTCATGTCAGCAAAAATACAGTCACTGGGCCACCCAGGCGACTGCGGACTTGTTTTGCACTTGCACCCAGCTATTTGCTGGCTCCTAATGCCCGCTATAACGTGCCGTTACCTTTGTTGTACTTGTGACTTTTTAAAATATATTTGGGAAAAAATATGAAATTGTGTGAAAACTATTCGAATCCATTCAGCTATTAATTCTAAATAAACTATATTCAGGTTTCGCATCAACTAAAAATAATGTTTTATGTATATGTCGTGGCCAGATTTTAGAAATTTATAACTTCATGATATGGTCAACTAAAACTGGCCAGATCTTCTAAATGATCTAACGTCGGCCACATCATCACTTATCATCAGGTAAGATAGTGGTCAAACGCTAGCCTATTCACATCATCATCTTCCTGCCCTTGTCCCGTTTTTTTGGGGTTGACGCAACACGTTTTTTTCTTCCATTCTGTCCTGTCATTCATCACGCTATCACTAACTCCTTTTTCTTTCATATCACTTCTCACACAAACCATCCATCTTTTCTTTGGCCTACCTCTCCCCTTCCGTCCATCCACATGTAAACTCATAACTTTTTTAGCAACATGCGTTTCATCCCTCTTCTTTACATGACCATACCAAAACAAACGATTCCGTTTCAACTTTTCAGTCACTGGCGCCACTTTCAAACTTCCTCTAATATACTCATTTCTCACTTTATCCATTCTCGTCACACCACACATCCTTTTTAACATTCTCATCTCCGCTAATCGAGCGTAGCCACAATTTAAAAAATATGAAAGCTTATCAATACCTCTTTATTGAAATTTTTTAGTTAACTTTATATATTAACTTGATATTCACGATCGAACAAAGGTGTTATGATGTCAACAAACATTTCGCTAGTTAACCGTATTTCGAAACAAACAATGTTCAAGAGCTTCTGTCGTGCAAAGCTCAGCTTTTTGCTGCAGACTTTCATTAAAAAGCTTTTTACTCATTTTCGAAGCTATAAAAAGAAAATTACTTCATAAAGTATCTTTTTGGCTATTGAAGTGGTAGTTGCTAATGTATTTATTTGTTAGACTGGCATGTTGGTCTAGTGGTTAGTGGAACTGACTGCTATGCCGGAGATCGTGCGTTCGATTTCCACCCAAGACAAATGTATGAGTGATGAGCGCCATCATTTGTTCTGTGCCTGAGTGTAATTTATCTTCTATATCTATATCTATATCATCATCATCTTCCTGCCCTTGTCCCGTTTTATTTGAGGTCGCCGTTTTTTTCTTCCATTCTGTACTGTCACTCGTCACGCTATCACTAACTCCCTTTTCTTTCATATCACTTCTCACACAATCCATCTATCTTTTCTTTGGCCTCCCTCTCGCCCTCCATCCATCCACATGTAACCTCATAAATTTTTTAGCTTCTATATCTTTATACATATACCTATTAAATCTGGGGAAGTTTTTAGTTGTGCGTACATCATGTAAAATGTACATAATCAATGTAGATAACTTTTATACATTAAAACTGTGTGAACTTGATTTATTTATTAGGCTTTGTTTCATCGCAATCGATTGACTATATCAGGCGGTATGAAGTTCGCCGGGTCAGCTTGTGCTTAATTATACAGGGTTATTTGTATAACACTGGCAACACTGTTTTTCATACAACCGCTCATAACTGATTATGACGTTATTACACACTTTTCATTAGATATTTTGGAAACACAGTATCTTGTGGATATTATCTAGGTTTCTAAAGAAACCAATTTCTAAATTTGTGTAAAACTAATCCAGTAAAAACCTCTGAAAATTTCCTATTTTGTATGAACTTTGACACTTCATAATTTGCCTAAAAATTTAAAAAGTCAAAAAAGTACTCCTGTAGAGACCTTGAAAATTTTATTAAGATTCTAAATGATGACAACTTTTTCCAAAAACTTTTAACGGTTAAAAAAACAGCTATTTCCTGGAGCAAGTTTTGTGAAATTTTCGAGTAAATCTCGGAATTACCGAATACTAACAGAGTTTCCAGGCGTTATCTCTCTTTTTTTGCGTTGTCTTTTCGTCAAACATCGCGTTGGATTGCATTAAATGAAGTAACAAGCTTTTAAACCATTTTCAATGTTTACGATAAGCGAGTGGAGAAGGACCCTCTTAAGAACAAACTCAACTCAACTCAACTCAACTCTTAGGTTAAGAACATCATAAACAACACCTTTTGTTCTGTGACTTTTAAAAATGTATCATACATTGGTTACCTTATATAATGTCCTCAAATGTTACGAAGTCTATGCGAAGCAAGCGATAGTACAATAGCGGAGAGGAGTGGTAACCGTGCGCGGGAGGTGTAGGTGGGTACAGCAAAATACAGAGTTAAAATGTGTTAGACAGAACAACGAAATCTTGAAGGTTGGTTTTTCGTAAATGTGTTATGCTTTTCAAAAAGTCATAAAACAAACAAAACGTTGTTGTTTATGAGTAACACAGTCCTGAGAGGTTGTCGGTGTTTTACGAATAACCCTGTATAGTTATAACTTTCATAGAATACTAAATAATCCAATAAATCATCGATTACATAATTTTTAACTCATATTACCTACAACTTTCTTACTTTCTGTCTACTTAATAAAAGGAGAATTTAAGTAATTAGTCGTTTGTACGGAGTTATATTTCAAAGGTTTGTGCGCACCTAATGTTTATACTCAAAAGTTCGACCCTAATCACGGTTGAGTGTTTACACAGACATCAATTACTTTTACCTGACAGGAGGTAGCTTAGAATAATTAATCATGTTTAAGAACCTTGAGAGTATTTCTTATCTATTTAACTTAGTTTCAAATAAGGAGAGAATAATCACTACAACCTGGAGGCTCAAAATATAAAGGTACAGAAGTCAATCTACATACAAAGCGCGCTCGATCAACGCACACATAGACACCGCTCACGGACACGGTATCTCTGTAACGTCTCGGCCCACTCGTCGAACAGTTCCGGCTCAAACGCTCATTAGTTTGCGTCCACCGAGCGTAGGTATAAAAAGTGGAGTACGTACATGAGATTGTCTTTTGTACCTAGATATTTTGTGCTGGAGGTCTTTAAGTCAAGAGTGAATAGGTTGCTTCTAGGCAAGCATGCTCCATTGTCGGCCACATCATAGCTTTCCATCTGGTGAGATAGTGGTCAAACGCGAGCCTATCCCGGTCCCGATTTTCGGCCACCGTAAACGCGGGCTTGCGAACGGCAAGCAATGTGTTATAGCTCGCTGTCCGACCGTCCGGTAACTGTCCGGGCCGAGCCCAAGTCGTCGACGGCGCGCATTGTTCCCACGTGCCTCAAGGAGCTGTCAGCAACAGCAGGGGTCCAGCCGGGTCGAAGCCTAGTGGGGCCAAGGTTAGTTCGAAAGAGCTCAGCCCCGGTACTAAAGGCAACGAAAGAACAGGAGTGGGTTTTTAGTCAGTAAAAGTCTGTTACTACCTCCCGACCCGCCCAAGAGCGGGGGATGTCATTAGATGATTTTCCTACCGGAAAAAAAGGCCTAACCGTAATAAAAAAACAACTTTAAGAAAACTCGTATGATAAAAATAATGTTCCAACAACAGTAGGTACACGGCCATGCTTCAGCTAACTTCCCCTGAAACGAAAACAAATCTGTTTTAAAACTTATCGAACTTTCTCGAACAAAAATGAACACATTAAGCTAACATTATGGTGTTAAACTGTAATAACAAACACTGTTCGTGACTGAGGTTACCTTGAAGACTATGATAAGAAATATAACTACAGTAGTAAGTTCATAGAGGTATAAGTGGGGCGCGGAAATTAGTACTAGCTTGATGTACGGTCGGCTGGAAAAGTTCCCCTCGTGCGCTGTGTGAGCAGGCAGAAATGCCTGACCGCTTAAAAAAATTTTCGCTTGAATCCTGCGGTGCGGCGTTAAACCATACCCTATGAAGTTTTCGTATCGAGTACAAGCAAAAATGAACTTAGTGGTGGTCAGGTGGAAGTGTCTTTGATGGTACTAACGAAGACAGAAGTCCATGGAGAATTCCAAACCAAAATCGTTTGTACTGGGTTTCATCGCGTTAATAATATGTCTTGGATGACATAGATGGCGCTAGTATAGTAGTTGGATTGAAAAACATACATCTCTCGTTAGAGAATATTATCTTGCTTTTTGCTAGTTACAATATTACTTAATTTTAACACAAATTCTCCTACGACATTACAAACCTTATAAAGCAACGCACGTAATAACTAGGATTTGAACTCGGTAGCATAAAATTTACCGATATCATAAGCCACTGGACCATTGCGTCATTACGCAATTAGTTGAAATTATCCTACTCTTTATTATATTGAAGTTGTTTAGAGACTTTAACCCGTATCATAAATCTCAAAAGAATTGAGGGTAGTTTAATATTGGCTGTATAAAAATTAAATCTTTTTGTTCAATCATAACGTTCTTTACTATCTTTGAGTGAGTTCGGTTACGATTGCGTTTAACAAGTTTTTAATATTTATTTTTATCATGAGTTCCCGTTTAAATATTGTTATGGCTACGAGGGCCCAAATAATAACATTGCATAATCATTTAATCAAGGCTTAAATTATTCTGAAATTTGAGAGAAACTGGCTTAAACGTAAGTAATGTTTTAAAATCACTGTCCGTTATTTATTTTATTATCCCTGGTTATCGATACACGAAATATCGAATGTATATATATAAATAGATTTATATTTTCCTTACAGGTAAAGACTGACACTTTATGGATAAAGCGGTTTCAAGAAGAGGGTTCGTTGGAACACAGTAGTAGATCTGGCAGAAGACGCCACATTGACTCAGACCAGCGTCAACTTATGGTGCAAGGTTATGAGGACACCAACAAGATATTACGCAGAGTTGTTTGATACATCTTAGCAGACGGTGTATCGTACTCTTCACAGTGAAGGTCTGCATTATCGTCGACATGCTAATAAAAGAGCACGATTGGAGTTCGCAATGAAATACAGAAATTTCGACTGGAGCAACGTCATCTTCAGTGATGAAAAGCTTTCAAGTCTAGCCAGCACGGGCGAGTTATGTTGTGGCGTAGAAATAATACGCGTTATGATAGTGATCACGTTGTGCCTAACTGTGAATCCGGTCGTGTAACAGTGAACATGTGGGGATGGATGAGTGCTGCAAGACCAGGAGAATTTACTGTAATACCCAGTCGTGCAAACAGTGTAAACTACATAGATGTGCTGAATGACGTCATGTTACCCACCGTGCGGAATGTTTTTCCTGTAGAAGACGTGCCAGTGATAACGTTCGTGCAGGACAATTGTGCAAGAGTGGTTTAGCCAGCAATCGGACATACGGATTATTCCTTGGCCTGCAAGATCGCCAGATTGAAACCCTATTGAAAATTTATGGGGCGTTATGGTTCAAAGGTGGGACAATAGGAATGAAAGGACTAAGGAGGCACTGAGTACTCACTGCATGCAGGTATGGGATTCTATACGGGGTCAAAATTTATGTGAAAAATGTATAAACTCCATGGGTTCGCGCTTACAAGTTGTTAGCGATCAAAATGGCGGAAACACGAGTTATTAAAAAAAGAATATAAAGTGTTGACTATTGGATTGAGTATTAACAAAGACCGGGGTAGCTATAATTTATTTTATAAATTACAGTATTCAAACTTAGCGTTAGTGGGATACATTTTTTTACTACTTTATAACAACAAAATGTTATTACACTAATGATTTTAATTTCTTATAAAATATAAGAAATTAAAATAAAAACAATATAAATATAGATTCCTTTCCAATATAATAAATTATTTATTTATTAATATAAACAACTCGGTCCCAAAATGACAGCTATAACCCGGTCTTACAATTGTTATTTTGATTTGAGGTTAAGCTTCAATTTCTTCCTCGTTTTGGAACGAATACTTAAGCTATGAACCTTAGTCATAACATAATGCACAAATCAATCATTATAGTCAATACCACTAACCATAATTATATAAAACGTAATATTTTTTATAATTTATGAGTAAGTAAAATAATAACAGAACTAAAGTTGCATTATAGTGAAAGGTATTATAACATTATGTAAATAAAACTAAATAGAAGAATAGCACAACATTGTTTTGACTTAGAATACTTATAATTTCTATTAAACAGTTTTGCTTTGTTAATGTCTTCCATTTTGTAATGTAGTTATTCAGTTATAAATTTTACTTGTATTTCTCATAAAGAGTGAATTAAATAATTGTCGATTGGGTGTAAAGCTGTTAGGTTAGGTTATACATAGTATAAGAAAGAAAGAAATTGTATTTTTCTTTGAAAAAAAAAGGTCTGAAACTATAATATCACTACAATAGTTTTATTACTTATCCTTTCGAGAATTAAACTTCGTAAATCTTAATCTGTAAGAAAAATATGCCTAGATTTTCTTACATATTTTTTTTTACTAATAATACCTACTAATACTTACCACCAATTATGAAAGTAATTTTTATATATATAAAATTTATATACAGGGTTATTTGTAAAACACTAACAACCTTGCAGGACTGTATTAGTAACATCATAAACAACAACTTTTGTTCTATGACCTTTTTCAAAACATAATACATTTACCAAAAACAACTCTTAAATATTTCCTTGTTCTATTCGGCAGGCGTGCTTGACGCGACGCTAGCGCATCAAACACCCCTGCCAACCAAACCTACTCCCCTCCGCTATTGTATTATCGCTTGCTTCGCATAAAATTCGTAATATTTAGAACATTATTTAATTATTTTTATTTTTGTATGAAAATCTGATAAATAAAAATATGATACATTTTTAAAAGTCATAGAACAAAAGTTTTGTTTATGATGTTAGTAACATAGTCCTGAGAGGTTGCCAGTGTTTTATAAATATCCCTGTATAAGTAAACATTGCCTTTATTCATTTATACATCTTATACCTCATATTTTTATACTATTTGTATAAAAAATTAAATAAAAAATGTTTAAAATTATAAAAAATAGAATATAAATTATATTACACTTAAAAAAAGTCGACAGAAAACTGGGATTCGAACCGGTACCCAGTGGAACGAGCTGTGTTATTCTGCCATGCATATCCACCTGAGCTACCGATCTAACTACTACAGAATGCGAAAATGAGAGCTACTTTGTGAATGTAAGGATTCTTTATTATTTATAATCTACGCCATCTGTAGTCAAATTAACTAAGATACCAATTGACTTATTTGGTTTGGTTTAGATGGCGCTGTATTAAGTACTCGGAAAGAAGAAAATAAAATAATTTATGTTTATTTGAATATAAATATATTATTATTTCTAAATAATTATTTTAGGTATTATAAAGCCTATTATGTGCCTCTGCATAATAAGGTTTTTAAGTTTTGCAGTGTTAATTTCATTTTTGAACAGCGCCATCTAGTCGTCTCATGAAAAGTAATGCAAAACCTCACAGCCAAAAATCGACCTTAAGATACCCATGGACTATTGTCTATGATAGTACATACGGTTTACAACTTGAATGACTTTGAAAAACGTTTAATTGACGGATTGTACTTGTACACATGAGTGTACAAAATTTTTCTGGCGGAATTTTTTTTCTGTATCTTTGTTTTTCCAGGAAAAATCCGGAAAAATTCTCTTTTTGGTGTTTTACTAAAAATTGCGCAATTACGTGATAAAACCCACGTCGCGTGAGGGTTTAATGGAAAGATCAGTGGCGCGACATCTACAACTTATAACTAAATACATAGTAAACGCATATCCTGAAAATTGTATGTTGAGAATCGCTTACTATATCGATTACAGCTATTTTAGTGAAATAAAAAATTACCTATGAAAAAGGTCTAACGTACCTAGGTGTGGTATACATCTCTATCGCTTCACGCATGCACGATCTGCGCGTGGAGATTCAACGCCGGGGCGAAACTCCACTGCCGCGCTAAGTCGCGGCATGGCGGACAGAATTCCGGCGGGATCTCATGTTGAAATGTCGACAACGACTATTGCAACCCAGTGCTGGGCATGCCATAATTATGGCGGTAAGTCCCCTCTTTTTGGAGTGACTGGAAAGACGGCGACCTTCAGGTCCTAACCGGACATGGCAAGCTTGGGAGGTTCCTGTACCGGATTCGTGCGGAAGTGGCGCCTGGGTGCTGCCACTGTGCGGAACGCCCGGAGGACACGGTGGAGCATACAGTCGAGGTGTGCCCTGCTCGGGCCGTGCCCTCGTGGGCCCGATCGGCGGCGGAGACCTCTCGCGCTGGGCCTTGATTCAGGCGGAGGAGTAGCAGGCGGTCGCCTCCTTCTGCGATGCTTCTGCGGTGACCTTACCTTCCGCACGATGCAGAAAAACTCTCTTTCCCTTAATTTCTGAGTTAAGCAGTTCAAGTTGAGTATTTTTCAAAATATACTTTCGCGTGAAAATCTGTCAATAAAAACAAACCAAAGCAGAATCTGCACAATATAATAACATCTGTTACAAATCTAGATAAAGAAAACAAAGATCTACCTTTCCTATACTATATTACCTTTGTAGCAACTTTATTGCCGACCCTACCTTCAACGTTACGATAATACGATTTTATATTACTGAATTACCTTGAAAGCTCTCGGAAATCATATTTCCTCTCTTTGTTTCCGGAAAAGTCCATTTTTCGGAGAGATTTAATCCGCTATGACAATATTCTCAAGTAAACTGAAATCAAGTTCTTTGCTTATAAAGCACTTTACAAATTGTTAAGCGAAGTCCCTTGGTAGCATAGTCGGCCTTATAATGTTTCCTCTGTTGGGACTCAGACCTTCTTTCTGGGAGAGGGAATGGGCCGTAATCCACCACGCGGGCCTAGTGCGGCTTGGTGGATGTCACATGTCTTCAATCCGAAGTCCCTTGGTAGCATAGTCGGCTTTATAATGTTCCCACTGTTGGGATTCAGACCTGCTCTCTGGGAAAGGAAACTGGCCGTAATCCACCACGCGGGCCCAGTGCGGGTTGGTGGATGTCACATATCTTCGAATTTTTGGTTCAAGCCACATTCAAGTCAACAACACAAGTCCCTTGGTAAACTATCAATAATATCGCTAAACCGAATACCAAGTATGTAAATAAAACAAAAATAAACAATGTGGCATTTAAATTTTCAATGAAAGTTACGAAGCTGTAATTGTATCCCCTTTATAAATTACTCAAATCAGATCAAATTGAGTTGGAAACAAAATTGTCAAAGCGAATCAAATTTACTTTGTTGTATTAGATTTGTATATTGTACACCTTAAATGAACAAATATATAATATAATACGATCGCCATATATTATCTAATATATAAAAATCTCGTGTCAACAGTGTTTGGTATGGAACTCCTCCGAAACGACTCGACCGATTTTATGAAATTTTTTGTCTGTTTATTTGGTTGGTTTGAGAATAGGTTGTATTTGTATAACCTGTTATGGGGGTGACCTGAATAATTATACGGCAAAACAACGTTTGCCGGGTCAGCTAAAAACATTTTGAATTAAATTGAGCCAGTTTTGTTACAATATTTATTTATTCAAACTTTATGCACTAATAGACATTGTACAAAGAAGGACTTCATGCCTTAGCGATTTTCTACCAGTCGACCTTAGGGTGGTGCAGAAACAAAACATGGTAGATGGCAAATAAACAAATAGAAAATTAAATCCTAAATAATTACATAATTATAAAATTATACTTATAATATGTAAATTCGCGAATAATAATTTCCCCGTGATCCAGATAGAACCGCCTAAAAATTAATTACGTATTAGATTGGTAAGAAAATGAATACCACAATATAATCCTATTATTTTCCACAAAGCGAGCTCACAAAGACTTTCCATTCAAGACCACAACAGGCTATAATCTGACAGATTAGTTTAACAATACATTTGCTTACAGCTCGCATTCATACAATACATAAACAGCTCGTTATATCCCAAAATACACAATACTCTCAAATTTAGGGCTGACATTCTTTTATTTTTTGAAACCATTAAGCTAGAAGAACTACATTAAACCCACGCACACATGTAACACGCCTGATTTGTACGCAGAACGACGTCGCGTGGCGTGGATCAAGTGTAGCTCTACAAGTCTAGTTTCCATAAAAGTTGTATGGAGACCGATGCGCTCAGATCGGCGTGTATACCACACTTGAACACAGTGTAGTTCTAGCATTAGCCACACTAGGAATTACTTCTGTATCATGGATGCGTTCACTAATATTTATGCTCGCATACACAAGACATCCACCAGACCAGCTTTTTTTTAAGTGGGAAATTATGAAATAATTCATTCTAAGTCATAATTTCATTCATATTCCTCCTCCGAATGTCGCCACATATTGGCTACAACAATGACTGGTCCTATACGCCTCGCATCCATCAGATTCCTACCACCCTCAACGATGAATCGGTCCATCTTGTGGAAGGCTGGGAAACCCAACTGCACGAATTTCCAGATCCAATCTGAATAATTATTACTTTATTTCTAGGTAAGCTTGCTCCATTAAGGACCACACGTCGCTTCGGATTCGATTTCCCGTAACT
Organism: Mythimna lalbum; assembly: GCA_949319445.1. NCBI lineage: Eukaryota > Metazoa > Arthropoda > Insecta > Lepidoptera > Noctuidae > Mythimna > Mythimna lalbum. The sequence continues at coordinate 18,985,477 of OX439360.1, forward strand.
GATTTTTGCACTGTAATTTTTTTCTTTGCTGGCAGCACTTCTTACGATTATAGCGTTTAAATATAGAGAGAATAATACATGAAATGTCGGAATTATTTCATTTTATTTAACTGCGGTTGCAAATTCGCTTGTCCGAATGGCGACAACCCTTTCAAGTCATAAGCTTAGATTTGACTACGCTTGGCTTGACGAATAATGTTCCCAAATGTTACGTATTGGACACAAGGCCGAGACCTGACCTTTATATTTATACATTAGATGCCAAAAAGTATTATTTACAACCACCCACTAAATCTGTTATGTTGTATAACAGGATTTGCATGTTCCGCCGGAATGGTCGGTATATTATGACTCGCGCTACTTTCATAATAGGATAGAATAGAATAAACTTCATTGTACACCAAAATAGTAACAAAACGTTTACACAACCCCCTGTCTCTTAATGAGTGTTGCCCTTTTTACATCATACACATCTACTAATCATAATGCTTAAGAAATTACCCACCTCCCCTAAGCTGTTTATTTTTTAATGAAGTTATAATTCCCGGAATTATCCAATCTCACACAATAACGACACAACCCACCTTTATCTCTCTGGTCGTTATGTCTTTACGAGCTCTTTACCTTTATGTCTTGCTCTGAATAGCGAGGCAGAACTACATAAGATCACGCTACGCAAAATTAAATAACACTTCATCGCGCGGCTGTACGTCCGCTCGCGCCGACTGCCAGCCTGCAAGTGAACGTTCATCACTACGATTTAATGCATGCGTACGTCACTATTTCATACGTTGTGTGGCTCGTAGGTATTCATGATTTAAAACTTAATTGCTGTTACACCTACAAAATCATAGCCCCACCCTAATAATATAATAGGTGCCTATGTTTTCCTTTCTGGCCTTGACAATATAATTAGGTTATTTTTATTAGATTACAATGAGGTTAACAACTGCCTAAATGCGAGGTCAGATTAAGTTATGAACGAAAATAATAAAAAACTTACGATAGCACGCCATTGGTATACAAACACCATAGCCTAGATTCCGTTCCCTGTTTATGGTAGTTAAGATATAGAAATCCTGTCGTCTATTAGGTTGTTTTATCTATGGTTTATGTCCATTTATCAATAAACCGTGTATCCTGGGGGATTGTTCGAAACTCACCGCGCGGGCCCTAGAAAAGAATAGAATAGAATAGAAATACTTTTATTCAGAACTGACACAGCACGACAGTTGTAAACATAAAAGTTAATTTAAAAAGTAACAAAAGTACAAAGTGCGCCGAGCGTGCCCGCACCGCAAGGGGTTGCCACCTCAGCAATGCTGGGCGTTACGACACCCAGCGCTGATTTTCAGTTGGCACCCCGCAGTGACCAGGGAAAACTAATAACGACTAGAACGTAAAGAGCAACTGAAGTACATTGATGAAGCCAGTAAAAGTCTGACAGTCCCAGACTTTAACTGACTATTATCTCACTCCACTTAGAGCAGAAGATATGTTTATCTTACCCTTTTAAAATAAAACGTGTATCCTGAATTCAAATGCTTAAATGGCAACTAAATTAAAACTGTTTTTTATTTTATTTTATATATACTAGTGCTTGACTGCGGTATCACCTGATGGTAAGCAGCGATGCAGTCGTTGATGGCGTAGTTTCAGTCTGTATAAATCTGACACTCCCTTTCATTTCACCCAGAGCAAAAAGAGTCATTTGATGATTACCCATGTAAAAAACACGCTTGACCACTATCTCACCGAATGGTAAGCGATTCGCTTGCCTAAAAATAACCTTGATTAGGTTGACTTAAAGACCCAGGTTGTAGCTGTCAGTAAACACAGACTCCGACAGGGAATTCAATCCTTAGCTGTCGCACAATAATATGATATAATAATATTATTTTCCACAACTATCACACAACGTCATCCAGTCCCAAGCTAAGCAGAATTTGTGTTATGGGTACTACATACTTACACATTTCTAAATACATACATCTCCTGCCCTTGTCCCGTTTTATTTGGGGTCGGCGCAACACGTTTTTTTTTCTTCCATTCTGTCCCGTCACTCGTTACGCTAACACTAAGTCCCTTTTCTTTCATATCACTTCTCACACAATCCATCCATCTTTTCTGTGGCCTCCCTCTCCCCCTCCATCCATGCACAAATCCAAATACATACATAATATAGATAAATCGTACCCAGATACAGAACAAATGACCATGCTCATCACACAGATATTTGTCCTGGGTGCCCACGAACCCTCGACCTCCGACATAACAGTCAGAGTCACTAACCACTAGACCAACAGGCTAGTCAATAAGCGTCACAATTAAAGATCAAAGGTATATTAAATAATATACAGAGACAAAAATAAAATATTTCGCTTTCAGGACTTACAAAGAACAACGTTCAAACATTTCATAATTAATTCCCTTTATTTATTTTCAACGCGTGCTAATTAAACATTGAATATTTCTCAACGAAACGGAATCAAGGCTTTTACTTTATTCATAACACGTTATATTTTGTTGCCTGTTTAATTAAATAACATGAGTTTTATTATTTAACGTAATGGTTTAATATGAGAGGAAGTACCGGAATTCATTTTTAATTATTTCCTTATGACTTTACGAAAAGCCATACTAAACTGGGGGTCTACTCGCTTTTTCCGAAACGAAACTTTCGTAAACGAACGATATTCATTTGACGTTAAAATTGCAAACAATCCTCTGTCTTATTTTTTTTTTTTCGAAACATAACTAATTAGACTAGGTTTAGAAACTCGGTACGTCAAACAATTTTCGTTCGTGCAAAATTTCGGGAACGAAAGGAACCGTGGTAGGAAACACGGGAAATTTCAATCAAAACTTAGTTTTTCGGAGAAAGCGAGTAGACCCTCTGAAACGACCTGGATGCCTACCGCGGGGACAGGTTAGAGTTGGCTCAAGAAAAGAATACTTGGAAGAAGTTAGGGAGGCCTTTGCCAAGCAGTGGGACAGTACATATAGGCTATTAAAAAAAACCGAAACGTATGAAATTAATTTAATGAAAAAGATCTTTTTTATGATATTGTAAAGACAATCTCTACATCCTCCTTATCTGTCTGTTTGTTCGCAATAAACTTAAGAAGTAGTGCATTGATTTTCATGCAGTTTTCACTAATAGTTAAAAGAAAACTAATAGAAAAGTTTACATGTTTATTACATGCATGTTATAGTAGAGAAAAGCTGAGAATTCCAAAGCTTTCTAAAATCCGTACCAAGCTGGGGGGAAGGGGTCACATCCTCACAAAACATTAGCTTTTACTAACGGCTTTGCTGCCGTGGTAGATCACACAGTAACGGTGCAGTTATGGTTAAACTCTTAACAAGTGGAAGCGAAGTGGAGCTTTCTCATCTTTCCTAGCGATCTTTAAGGTTAAGTTTTAAGATGATTATCATCAGGAGATAAGATGTTTAAAAAAAAGCTTCGCTTACCAAGGACGGTCTGGATATGGGTGACCATCTTAACAAATCGATATTGCTCCATACCTTAGAAAATACGATAAGCTGTTGACCCTGCCTGTTATTTTTTTATCTTTGACAGTTGTTATACTCAGAAGCCAGAAAATTTGACACAGCCTTGTCATGAGGTATCGTGTTGTCGAATTACTGGGTTGTAGAAGTCTAATAGACAGTTGTTGATCTATGTATAAAATACAGGTATACTGCAAACTAGGTGGAAAAAGGCTAAGGAGGTGATGATATCAAAAATTTGAATTTTGAGGGCTAATGTGAAGCATTCACCTTTAAATCGTTACTACTAGTATTTATATTTAGACTAGCTTTAGCCCGCGCGGTTTCGCTCCCGCTCTTCCCTACTGCTCCCTACTATACTCAACTCTACCCTACTCTACCCTACACTACTCTACCCTACTCTACCCTATTCTACCCTACTCTACACTTCTCGACCCTACTCTACCCTACCCTATTCTACCCTACTATACACTACTCTATCCTACTCTACCCTACTCTATCCTACTCTACCCTACCCTATTCTACCCTACCCTACCCTACTCTACACTACTCTACTCTACCCTACTCTACCCTACTCTACCCTACTCTACCTACCCTACTCTACCCTACTCTAAATTTTCTTTGCTATAAACCTCACGGAGCCCAAGACCTTTCCAACAAATGCAAAACCGTGAAAATCGGTTCGTGCGTTCTGGAGTTATAGCAGGAAGGAAAACCCTACTTATTTTTATATAGTAGATTAGCGGCTTCGCCCGCGTGATAGAAGAAAATTATCCCAAGGGAACATACTTCCGGGATAAAAAGCATCCTATGTTCTATTCCAAGACATGGTCTATCCGTGTACCAAGTTTCATCAAAATCGGTTTTGCCATTTAGGCGTGAAGACGTAACAAACAAACAAACTCACTTTCGCTTTTTTTATATTAGTAAGGATAAGGATTTGATACCTAGGGTAAGGATAAGTACCTAGGTAATCTAATTTTAGGTTAAGATATACTCGCAGCTTCAACGAGATCCACCTACAATCTGACCTTTACCCCACGCTGTTCGAAGATTAAATTTTGTCGGACGATATTATAATTTTTCATCTACATACTTCTAAAATATAATGTTTTCAGTTTTATAGTCTTGGAAATGTCATTTAAAATAATTCAGTTTATCTCCTGTCATTTGAACATGATAATAAGCATGCCACATGTCATCATGCTTAGATAGATAGATTGATAGATTGGGACAAATAGTAAATGGTAGGTTTGATAACTATAAAAAGGCTAATTGGTGATCCAGATTTGGTTAAGTCCAACCTTCAAAGCCAGGCGTAGGGTAGCCAGCCTTTCGGTGTTTTACAGGATGCTTTTTGGAGAGTGTGCGCAGGAATTGCATGACTTGATTCCGCCATCTCAATTCTACCATCGGACAACCCGTCGTACAATGAGTATCCACCCATACGTTGTTGAAACCTCTACGGTCCGGACTAAGCGTTTCGCCTAGTCGTTTATACCACGTACGTCGAAGGAATGGAACAATTTGCCTGCTGTGGTCTTCCCGTCCGATTATAATTTGGGTATCTTCAAGGCTAGGGTGAATAGGCTTTTAATAAACTAGTTCATTAACGATTGCATCACTGCAGTAGTTTATATGAATTAAAAAAATAGTTTCATTAGTGGTTTCTCTTTTTTTTTACGGTAGGCAAAAATCATCTAATGACAACCTCCGCTCTTGGCTGGAGCGGGAGATGTGTCAGACTCTTACATCAGGTGGGATCGCAGTCAAGCAGTAGTTTATACGAATTAAAAAAAAAACTTATCATTAGTGGTTTCTCTTTTTTTACGGTAGGCAAAAATCATCTAATGACAACCCCCGCTCTTGGGTGGAGCGGGAAATGTGTCAGACTTCTACTGACTAAAAACCCACCCCGTTCCTTCTAGCCTCTTTATACCGGGGCTAGAGTTTCCGTTTCCTGTAGGATAACCCTGGCCCCAGTAGGTGAGCTAGTCTTCGTCAATAATAATAATAAAAAACCTAGTTTAGTCAATTCGTTTTTTTTTTATTATTGATAGCCAACAACACACGAATTCTGAAGCACTTCTTCAAATAAATAATATGTTTCACAAAACCACAACAGAAGCCCCCTTTCAATAATAAATTCAGGATCCTCCCCAGAGTGCGATAAGTAACGGAACCGTAGTTATGTGCGGCTGACGGACTGAAATACGCTTTATTCAGTACAAAACATTAAATGTCGACGGTCTGAAGAGCTATTTTATCACTTTGTCTGCTATTCGAGGACTATATGTCGTGGAAAAACGTTATGTTTGTGACAGATAAGTCTGAAATGGTAATATTTTACACGTTTTCAACGTGCTTCAAAGTATACAGGGTTATTTGTAAAACACTAACAACCTTGCAGGACTGTATTACTAACATCATAAACAACAACTTTTGTTCCATGACTTTTTTCAAAAAAACCAAAAACAATCCTTCAATATTTCGTGGTTCTATTCGGCGTGGGTGCTTGACGTGGCGCTAGCTCATCAAACACCTACGCTGACCAAACCCCCTCCCCTCCGCTATTGTATTATTGCTTGCTCCACATAGAATTCGATTTTTATTTTTGTATGAAAATCTGATGAACAAAAATATGATAAGTTTTTAAAAGTCATAGAACATAAGTTGTTATAATGTTAGTAATATAGTCCTGAGAGGTTGCCAGTGTTTTACAAATAACCCTGTATATTTTAGGCAAAATTAACCCTTACACCGGTTACTGCGGATTAATCCGACACAGTTGTCCAACCAGGTTGCACATCCACGACCAAATATGCCCACCGTTTGGCGCGGGCTTGCGGACGGCGAGCAATGGGTAACAGCCTACTCGGGCCAAGGATCTGTTTCTGAAAGGAAGATTCGACTCCGGTACGAAAGGCAACGAAGGAACAGGAGTGGGTTTTTAGTCAGTAAAAGTCTGACACTATCTTTCGCTCCGCCCAAAATTGGCAATGACATCCATTGGATGATTTTTACACCTCACCTCAGAAAAGCTAAAGGAAATTGAGTACCCGATCGCAAACACACGACCCTGGCCAATCCGATACGGGCGCTTAAAGGGTTAATATCTTTTAGAATTATGCGGTTAGTTAGTGATAGCGTGACGGATGACAGGACAGAATGGAAGAAAAAAGCGTGTTGCACCGACCCCAAATAACACAGGACACGGGAAGATTATGAGAGGTATGCGGTACAGAGTGTAAATCCCCTCTTCAGCAGAAGCTCGGTTGAGAAGGATCCTCCAACTAGACGGATGTTGAGTTCTGGTCTTGGCAACTGCCCTTTTCAATGGAGTTTTGCAGGACTCTTTTCCACATACCTCTAAACTGTTGAAACTCTAAACGTTATTTAAAGCGGTTTTGGTCGCTACTATTTTTACAGAAGGAAACAAATGAACAAGTGATTTCAAAAATGGTCAAAATAATGAAATACAGGATTGACAAAAATGTCTCGTCCTCTCGTACTATTCTCATACAGAAATTTTCGATTCGAAATGGTTTCTAGTACTTAATTCATAAAACCACCAAGGGAACGCCAGCGTTTGCTCTCTCATTGTCTTTCTATTGTGTCTCGGTATTCGAAATGTTAAAACTGTTGCCGACTCACAGGGAATATGTAAGTATTAACTTACCATCAATAAAATGACATCGAAAAATAATATAAATTCAACAAAATATGACGTGACCTTTTCCAAATGATAGGTTCAAAGAACATAATTATCTTTTTATAGACCATGACAGGTAACTTGTCGATCATCCATCAGGTACCTATATCTATCTATGGTACCAATAAATGCGTCGATTATGAACATTTTTGGATTGGTATAAAAAATTAGAAATGACAATAAAAGATACGATGATCGAAGACAATTAAATTAGTTTTGTATACCTAGGAAACTAGCTTCTGCCAGCGGCTTCGCCCGCATAAAAATTGGTTTTTCCATACAAACTTTGGACCCCCGTTTTACCCTCTTAGGGGTAGCAGGGGCCCAGCTGGGTCGAAGCCTACTGGGGCCAGGGATAGTTTCGAAAAATAGCTCGAGCCCGGTATGAAGGCTTGCAGGAACGGGGTGGGTTTTTAGACGGTAAGAGTCTTACACTATCGCCGTTGTCATTAGATGGCTTTCCCACCATAAAAAAACCCCTTTCGGGTGGAATTTCGTAACATTCGTTCTTAGCGGTTGTCTACTCCCTATAAGGAACCTACCTGCTAAATTTTAAGTTTGTAGGTGTTACAGCTTCTGAGATTTCGTGATTAATCATTAGTGGTATTTCGCTTTTATATCACATCGTCAGGTCCTGTGCGCTTTTATACATATAAATAAAATTAATATAAATGAAATGTTATTACGTGCCAAAATCGCAGTAGCTACGTAGGTACTACTTTTGATTCAATCCTTATGTAGGTACGCAATGGGAATGTGTCATTCTGTGATTCAATGGCGGTACTTGGCCTTTCCATAAAACTGTTCCCGTCCATAAAAGGTTCTAACAGTGTCATAAATCTTTGCTAACAGTGAGTATGCTGGAAACGGAGTTATGGCTGCTCCATAACTCCGTGTTTTCAAGTTAATTAATGTCCGTAATCAGCATCACCTGTTAGCCCTTTCAACTTATGAAACTCTGTGAAAGACTAGTATTTTGTCTGTACTCCATAACCCAGTAACTGGGCTGAGACGATTCCCATTGGGTTGACGAGACTTTGGCTTCTGTACCGTAGCTACTATCAAAGATCTATCAATGACAACTGGGTCCAACAAATCGGCGTATTGGTTATTGTGTAAGAATTAATATTCTACCATCCATCATAGTATTTCGAATCGGTAGTGCAACATCGTCGGGTGGCCACTACATCATACTAGGGTGGGCAATGTGGGCATAACCCACTTCATCCTCTCCACCTATATACGCATACGTTCAACGCCTCAACGTGACAATTGACATGGCAATGTTTATTATTATCATTATTGATAGGTTTGCGCTTGACCGCTATCTCACCTGATGGAAAGCGACGATGCGGTCGATGTGTCGGTAGCTCAACCTCGGTAAAAACATCTAATAAATTGTGTTGATTATTAAGTTGTTATTGTAAACTTATTTAAGTTATGATGGGCCTGACATGCTCTTTGAGATTAAAGTCCCTAAAAATAAAAATAAAAAATAAACGCCTCAACGTGCTTACTGATTTACTGGAGAGTTTTGTTATGACACGGATTATCATCTACGCGGCTACGTACCGATCTCGCCAAGCGTTGTTAAACCTACAAAATCTACTTACTTCTAACTACTTTTAAAAGAAAATCATCAAACAACACCATCCACTACGAGTGGGCGAGAGGGAGTCTCAGACTTATACAGACTAAAACCCGCCTATAGTCCTTCAGTTACCCTTTGCGTTCCAGGACCGCGGTAAACCCATGCGACTATTATTAATTTGTAAAGTGTTAAAAACCTATATTTACAGTGTACTGTGCCACTTAATGTGTTTTCAAGTTAATGAATGTTCGTGCAAATTGTAATAGCATGTGAGCCGGTAATTATGCTCGTGATCTCAATGTTTTTGCAACGTGTTTTCAATATTAATCATGGAGGATAACGTAATTCAATTTCATCATAATTAACTAGTAATTTTTTTATATTAATTGAACGCAACTCTTCTATCTAATATACAACATTAGTTTTAGTGCTATGCAAAACCCGTGTCGAATATTTTTAAGTAGGTAAAGAACCTATGTACAAAATTTCATAACTGTATCATGAAAAATCACAAAAAGTTATAAGCTTGTTATGTCAGCAAAAATACATAGTCAACGGGCCATCCAGACGACTAAGGGGGTGGTTTTACTCCAGCACCCAGCTGTGCGCTGGCACCTAATACCCCCTATGACTTGTCGTGACCCATGTCGTATAGTGTCAGTTGTGTCAGCTTGTGACTTATTTATATATTTTTGGGAAAAAAATAACACGGTGTATAAATTATAGCAATCGATTCAGTTACTGGTTCTGAACAAACTTTATTCAGGTTTCGCTTATTATTATTATTATATCTAGCCCATATTGTCCCACTGCTGGGCAAAGGCCTCCTGGTTTCGCTTATACTAAAAATAATGTTGTATAGGATTTAGTTTCATATTATTATACTTTTAAGTTTTATCGGGGTGGGATTTCATCTAATAGCTTCTGCAGCTCTGGGTGGAGCAGGAGAGAGTGTGAGACGTTTACTCATTAAAACCCTACGCCTGTTCCTTCAGTTGCCGTTTGTATTTCAGAGTCACAATAACTCTTTCAAACAATCCCTAAGTCCTTCATAATGTACCCTGCAATTTGAATAAGCACTCTTGAAGGATTGTCCTTCCTTGGAGACTTCAACAACACGACATTTATTATGGATGCCTACCGACCAAACTTAGAAGTTACTTACATACCTTTACATACATATATGTAAATACCAGAAGTTATAGAGGGCGGTACATAATATACTTTTACGTACATAAGTGTACATACTATCGTAGCCTACTTCAGTAGGCTTCGTTTTAAAACAACGAGCTGAAATAAAATAGAAAAGTGTAGTAGTTTTTTTCAGCTCGCAATACGTTTGATTACAAAAGATAACTTAATTTCTGAAAAAACAACATACTACTTTTTTCTATATATTTTGAAACCTATTCTAGAAATTCAAAATCCTTAAAAATAAATTTTTACAAGTCCGATAGCTGTAAAAAAAAAACAACTCATGCCATCTCCTTTCAATATCACAATACCAAATGTTTTAGGTTTTAGTCCTATACAGGATCATCATCATCATCATTTCAGCCGATACACGTCCACTGCTGGACATAGGCCTCCCCCAAGCGTCGCCACAACGAACGCTCCTGCGCGTCTCGCATCCATCGGCTTCCCGCAACCAGCTATACAGGATGGATTTTTGAAATGGCGCAGTAAAGGAAGGCATTTTCTTAATTCATTAAACCCCAAGCGAACGCATTCGTGCACCCATTGTCTTCTATTGTGTCTCTAATTATTACGATTGAAAGGTTAAGAGACTGTTCTTAAATTTATGAGTAAGTAGGTAGGTACCAACTGCCTATATGATTTTGAAAAAAAAAAAAACAGTCGGCAAAGATCGGCATCCCATTCGATCCTGTTTCCAATCGGGATCGCTAAAGGACTGTGAGTACAGTTACCCAAAAAAAAAGTTTTTTTTTGTAGGTTGCGTAAAGATCATCAAATAATTTTCGCAATCTGGATGGAGCAAGATGGAGTGTCAGACTTTTAATAAAACCCATTTGTATTCTTTTAGTTGCCCTTTGCGTTCCAGGACCACGGCAAACAACCTCAAAGCCCTAAGATAGTGCTGGTGCCCGGCCTTTATTTTTTTTATAGCCTATTATGTGTCCCACTGCTGGGCAAAGGCCTCCCCTTTCTCCTTTCAAACTTCTCTATCTAGGGCGATCTCTGGCCAAGATTTCCTGTCCATATTGCCCATTTAAAAAAATCCAACCAGTTTAATACAGGATAAGCAACCCGTCCAATCCTTTTGCTCCCCTAGAATCATCAATTCTTAGTAAACGACAATTCCTTTTAGCCAGGACGCTTATTACATTTTTTTATTTTCCTTATTTCATCAATGTCGTCTTAACACGACGACGGCGGCGTAGGCAGGCAATTTCGTTTTCAAAATTGAGTTCGAACTGTCTCATAAGTGTGATTAATATGGGATGAGCGGGACACTGTCCTTCGGAACGGAAGTTAGATTGTCACGCTCTTAAACTTATAATAATAATATTTCACAACTTTCACGTTACGCCACGCCATCTAGTCTCGAACTAAGTACTCATGGCCGCTCTGCTATGTACACACATATATTGTACACCAAGATTACATTTTACAAAAGGAGACCTTTTAATAAAAACCATACAATTCGAAGCATTATCGCATTCGGTGATTTCGTCCAGGCAACTTGGAATGGACAGAGTTTGTCGGGACACAAAGTGGGATTGCACGTATTGGTCTTATCCCATCTCAGATCTGTAATCTAAGACCAATAAGTGCAACCCCACTTTGTGTCCCGACATACTCTGTCCATTCCAAAAAGCTAAAAAAAAAAACTGTATATCTGTACACCTGTGTTAACAAATTAAAGTAATTTGATTTGATTTGTTGTTCTTTCAGCAGTAACTTGTTCAGAAACATGATCCATCATCATCATCACTTCAGCCGTCGTCCACTGTTGGACATAAGCTACCCCAAAGTCTCGCCACAACCAACGATCGATCATCGGTTTCCCGCAACCTTCACCAAGTCATCGGTCCACCTTGTAGGAGGCGGAAGGCCTCCGCTGCGTCTTCCGTTACGCGCTCGCTACACTAGAACCTTTCGGCCCCAACGGCCATCTGTTCTGCGAGCAATGTGCCCTGCCCATTGCCAATTAAGTTAAACAATTCTTCGTGCTATGTCGGCAATTTTAGTTCTCTAGATCTCTCTTCAACTAGAAACATGAAGACTTACTTATAATTGTTTTGTATTGTTACAGCGCCAGTCGCACTTGCCCGGCGGAAGGCGCGGCCGAGCAAGACCCGGCTCAGCCCGTCGACCTGCCCCGCACTCGAGATGGAGAGATCGACTACGATGGTGAGCATCACACTATCCTTCTTAAAACTTTACAGCCTTGGTACAAGCCACTAGGCAACAAATTATATGTACCGGAGTATTAGAATAAATGAAAAAAATAGCGGTTAAGAGCGAACCTATCAACAATAAAAAAAAAGTTAATTATACAGGGTTATTTGTAATACACTAGCAACCTCTCAGGACTATGTTAAGGACACCATAAACAACAACTTTTGTTCTATGACTTTTAAAAATTTATCATTTTTAGTTCATCAAATATTTTTATACAAAATTAAAAATATTTAAATTGAACACTCTAAATATTACGAAGTCTATGCGAAGCAAGCGATAGTACAATAGCGGAGGGTAGCTGAACATGAACATGACCTATTTCGGCCCCGTCTATGATGTTAATAACATAGTCCTGAGAGATTGCCAATGTTTTATAAATAACTCTGTATAAAATTTCGCGAAAGTTTTTGAGTGTGTGTTTGTTACTTCTTCATGATCGAATGGATTAAAGGACTTCGACAAAGCTTGGTACAGGCATAGACCTCGTCCTTTAATAGTACATAGGGTACTTTCATCCTGGAAGTATGTTCCCTTGGGATAATTTTCTACTAGCCCACAGGCGAAGTCTAGCAGCAGCTAATATAGTACCTAGTATTGAGTATTAGCTTAGCTTGGCCACGTGTTAGTACATAATTCTACCAAGGTACGTACTGCCGGGATACTAGTATCGTATTGGCTAAGATTAGTTCAAGATTATAATTTTTCTAGAACCTGGGTGAATGGATAGAAAGGGAGAGGTGTGAAAGAAAAGGGAGTTAGTGATAGCGTGACGGGTGACAGGACAGAATGGAAGAAAAAAACGTGTTGCGGCGACCTCAAATAAAACGGGATAAGGGCAGGAAGATGATGATTAGCTAGTGTATTCCCTGGGTGTTTTCCAGTCGAGAGTGAATAGGTTACTTCTATGCACGCATGCTCCAAGGAAGACCACATCATCGCTTACTATCAAGGGAGATAATAATCAAACGCGAGCTCACTTATAAAATATATAAATCTGAAAATGAAAAATGTAATCTCGAACTACTCAGCATGCAGAAATTGATTTAGAAGGCTTCAATTAAATTCCTCTGGTGGAGAGAAAATTTAATCACGATGCTGGGAAACTGAGTGAGATTTATAAATAGGTAGCACGAGTGATACTTGATTAGAACGTCCGGCGCAACCAGGGAAGAGAGCCTCCACCATGCTGGAGAATGTATTTTACGAAGTTGTAAAGAAAGAAAAAGTATTTATAGAAATCCTTGACGATAGTAGTTTTAATAATAGTATGTTAGTAAAGACGGAAACACTAAAAACTAAGACAGAGGGCAGGACAAGAGTGACTGTCAGCAACAGGAGGGGCCCAGCTGGGTCCAGGGTTATCCGAAAGGAAACTCGAGCCCCGGTATGAAGAGGCTAGAAGGAACGGTGTGGGTTTTTAGTCCGTAAGAGTCTAACACTATCTCCGCTGCGCCCAAGAGCGGGGGTTGTCATAGGACGATTTTTGCCCACCGAAAAAAAAAAGGACAGGTGTGACAGACATCCTTACCCGTACGCAGAGAATGTTTTAGGAAGACATTCATTGTGCCTACAGCTAAGGAGCGGAATACCCAGCCGGAGGTTTCCTGATAGCTATAACCTAAAGGTATTAAAGTCAAGAGTGAATAGGTTACTTGTAGGAAAGCGTGCTCTATCGTCAGCCACATCATCTCTTATCAGGTGAGATAGTGGTCAAGCGCAAGCCTATTAATAATAATAAAAAAGATGGACCTAATAAAATAGATATGAGCGGGCTTATGCAACGCTACGGAGCAGCCCTTCCTTCAATTACCCTTGGCGTTCCGTTCGAACTGTTCTGCAGCCGGTCCCTCGTTGTAATACAAATACAAAGAAAATTGTGTACTGGGTGAAATGCGGCCTTACTTTTAAAGCATATTTATAAGTATTTTAGAGGTATGCAGAGCAGTATATCGACATCATCATTTCAGCCGAAATACGTCCACTGTTGGACTTATGCCATCCCAAATGTCGCCATTATGCCTGGTACTGTGCGTCTCAGAATTTAATTACCTGAGAAAGGACAGCAGCATTCTCTGTGCAGTACAACCACACTGAGATCGCCAACCCTGCTAATCGTGGCGATCAAGGCAAAACGCTCCAAAAATGAACAGTGTGTAATGTTCCTCAAATCTCCATTTAAAGGGGAGACCAGACGACTGATGTCCGGACAACTGCCCATTAGTTTATTTCTAATAATAGGACTATTGTATGTATACGTTCTAATCGCACGGAAAATTCTAATACCTCAGTGCAAGATTTCCAATTTCAGTTCCTATGTAACGTCACTATTTTCACTCTTCCTTTCCTAAAACCAAATAATAAACGTTACAAACCTATGTAATTCTGTGTCGTGCCAATACGCACGTACAAAAACACTTTCAAACAAAACAATATGACACCAACGTTATTCCCCTCACGATTGTTTTAAAAGGAATATCCTCCGACAAGGCGTGCACAGTCAGAGTTCGTGGGGCTTCGTAAGATTAGCATACAATGTGCAAGACGGGCTTATTAGCTATACAGTCGTGGCTTTGTATAGGCACTGGTATAGTCTCTAATGTCCACTTAATATAGTTTTAGGCCTACTGTCTATGGACGCGAGTTTCATTGTCGACTGGCCTGTTGGTCTAGTAGTTAGTGGCCCTGACTGCTATGCCGGAGATCGTGGGTTCGATTCCCACCCAGGACAAATGTTTATGTGTTGAGCATGATCATTTGTTCTGTGTCTAGGTGTAATTTATCTATAATATTATATGTAGGTATGTATTTAGAAATTTATAAGTATTTTTATGAGTTGTCTTGTACCCATAACACAAGCTCTGCTTAGCTTGGGACTAGACGGCGTTGTGTGATAGTTGTGGAATGTTATTATGATTTTGTAAACATGCTGTTATGCGTACACCAAGCGTATTATGACGAATACGCGTCTATGAAGCTACGCGTCCGTGGACACTAGCCTTACTGCCTTTTTAATGTTCTCACTGCTGGGACTCAGTTCTCCTCACTAGGAGAGTGAATGGGCCGTAATCCACTACGCAAGCCCTGTGCGGGTTGGTGAATGTCACATGTCTTCGAATTTTTGGTTCAAGGACATGCCGGTTTCAGTTGAAAGAACATAAGTTTGTTTTTGGTCAGAAAAAAATCTGACACGCCGCCCACTTTAATTCATGAATCCCCAAGCGTCCACCGGTGGCCGCGCATCTATTGTCTTACTATTGTGTCTCTAATTGACGGTATCTGAAGGGTTAACCTAGAGTGAGAGAAGTCATTAGATGCTTTCGAAACTAAAAAAAAACTCTCGAAAAGTAAGAAAACCCTATTTTTAGTTCGAATTCCAAATTTTCAAATGGATACGTTCCACCCTGACCGGGAGAAGTCATATGACTATTCGTAACCCTAAAACAAAACCATAACAGCATCGCTCTTGAAACTTAACAACCCCTATAATGATACTGACATAACAACACATACATACACTGACAGTTATTCGCTGAAAACCCATAAAATTCGATCCGAGCGACCGAGCCTCTCCCAGTCTCCCTGGCACAGTTCCAACGGAGGCGTGCCTGCTGAAGAACTCTACGTAGTTTTATGTCAGCCTAAAATCATACTAGTCTAGTCATTGGCGAAGACTAGGTTTATTAGTCTAGTCCAGAAAGTAGGCTAGATTAGTTTATTAGACTTTATGTAATGAATATAAATGATATTTTTAGGAATAAGAATATGTATGTTTGTGGGTCATAGTACAAATGGCTGACAAAGCATTTGTTCTTTTGTGTTATCTGTGTTATATGTATCAAGGACGTTATAAAGTTCTGTAACCGTAACCGAAAGTATTCGGATATCCGAAATAAAAAATAACCGAAACCGATATAAAGGTCAGAAACCGTCATCAGACCGGTGTCGATGTGCCACAAGAGCTGAGAAGAGTTTGAGGAGTGTCTTTCAGCGAATGGACAGCATTCGCAGCAAAGTCGAAACAATAAAACGATCGTCTCTCTCTCTGAGGTGGACCGGTAGCGGGTTGCTCTTGGTCTCTGATTGAAGCCATCGACCTTTTTAAATCTGTAAACTAGTGATAAAGAAGGCTGGTTCAAATCGAGTTGACCTTTTCGCTGACTAAAGGTAAAACTATACTGCTAACACGTGTGCCACATACGCCGATCTGGGCACGTCGGTCTCCATACATTTTATATGGAAACTAGACTTGTAGAGCTACACCAGCTCCACGCGACGTCGTTCTACGTACAAATCAGGTGTATTACATCTGTGCGTTGGTCTAATGTAGTTCTAGCTATAGTCCTTATTGCACTTGAACGACGTTTTCTGGTGTCGTATTCATAATTTCACCAAAAAAAATCCTATTTGCGGAGATAAGTATAGGTCAACTTATGATAAGCGAAGAATGAAATGGAACGGTCATGTGGGGTTTTTATATCGATAGATTGTGCCCCAACTCGTTGGTACCGAAGTGAGCATATTTTCTTATGCACTCAATTAAATTCATTTTTTTTAAAGTACTTACTGAATCATTTTTGGTGCTAATTTATAATTTAAGTTTCACAGTTTTCAACGGTATATGGTTTTATAAAAACAATTCAGGATTTTTAAAGAAAACACCTGCAAGTGTGCACTTATATGTTGAGTGTTGAGTCGATTTCGTTGTTCGCGAGTGTAGTACTCGTATTTACAATATAAACATTGATTGTTTTAATTAATCAGTCGTACCGTACATCTGGCGACCTCGTATCAGAAGACGCAGCGTAGGAAGGCCTTCTACAAGGTGGACCTATAACCTGGTAAAGGTTGCGGGAAACCGATGGATGTGAGATGCACGGGATCGTTCATTGTGGGACACTTGGGGGAGGAATTGTCCAACAGTGGACGTATATCGGCTGATAATATACACAGTGAATAAAAAAAATCACACAAATTACTCCTTATTAGTGTAGCAAGAAGACAGTCTTCCATAACACAACAACATTCAAAAACATCTCATATCTCATATCTTATAACCTAATCTCTTTTGACAGCGTTGTACGAAGATGAATCGGACAGCGAGCTCGGCTCGATGGAGAACCACGGCTCCGTGGTCACCCACCTCCTCTCGCAGGTCAAGATCGGCATGGATCTCACTAAGGTAAGTGTGTCATCAGTATTATAGTCTGTCTTAAAAATCAAACGACTTGAGTAATCTAACTTCGCTTCTTCTTATTTAGCTTCACTTTTCTTGGACTGGCCGACATTTGACTATTCAAAAGTGCCTACATTTGGTCTATTTGAAATAAATGCTTTGACTTTGAATCAAATAATCGAATTCTTGAACTCTGATGTAGTCAACACTGGTTGAACAATCAAGGTTGCAAAGAGATGATTATTGTTTACTAAGAGAATCTTATAAAAAGTATTGTATGTAATATAAATAACAGATTTTTTGATTCGTTTAAAAATTTCCAAGTCGTTTGACTTTTAGACAGATTACACGAAATTGATCCCTTTTTACCCAATTACTGGCAGGGTTATCAGTTTGTAAGTCTATATTTGTTTGGATGTCCACTAGTTCTTTCTTACTCATAGAGGAAGGGCCTCTGATAAAATGGATTTTACCAGCAGTGGCGGATTAAGCCATCGTAGGGCCAAATTCTACCAAGAAGCCCCGTAATTTTTTATAAAAGGCAACGAATTAAAAGTCCTACATTTTATTTTAAAACAGGCTTGGGGCCCTTAGGTAGCGATGGATCCCCAAGTAGTTCCCTTCATTGTCTAAGTAATATGGCATCGATAACTTGGTTTTTTCTTGTCCAAGCGGGGTCCACCCATATGCGCGGGGCCCGTGTGCCGTAGCGTCAGCCACTCTTGTTACGTGGCTAATCCGCCACTGTTTATAAGACTATCAAATACAGGGAGGTGTTCATATCATTGTGTATAGAATTTCATACGTTCTATACAAAAAGGGACTAAGAATCGGTTCGCGTTAGGATTGTATTACAGTACAATACATATTCAGGGTCAAACATTCACTTAACTAAGTGACCTTTATCGTAATTCAGGCATTAACATTTACTGCTTCGAAAGAGGTTCCGTGACCCTGGAACGCAAAGGGCAACTGAAGGAATATAGTTATTTTTTCTGTGGGGAAAAATCATCTTCGCTCTAGGGTAGAGCGAGAGGGCGTTTCAGACTTTTACTGTCTAAAACCACATCTATGTTCCTTCAGTTTCTTTTTGAACGGATATTTTGAAGAAGCTTAAGTGGAACTGGGCTGGGCACCTAGCTCGCAAAACAGATAGTTGATGAAGTCAAGGTTATGAATTACCGACTGCGTATCCGTACGGCGCGTGGTTTTCCACGCGTGCCTCAAGGAGTTGTCAGCAACCGTAGGGGCCCAGCAGGATCAAAGCCTTCTGGGGCCATGGGTGATGCGAAAGAGATCCCCGGGGCCCTGGCACAATGGCAAAACAGAAACAGGAGTATATTTTTAGTCAGTAAAAGTCTGACACTATCTCCCGCTCCGCTCAAGAGCGGGAGATGTCATTAGATGATTTTCACACCTAAAAAAAAACTGCATACCCGTAGGCGAAGCGTTTGAAGGCCACCAACTAGGTAGACCGATGACCTGATGAAGGTCGCAAGAATCTGATGGATGCGAGACGAACAGGACCGGTCGATGTGACAATATTTGGGAGAGCCCTATGTCTAACGGTGAACGTCTTGCGGTTGAAAATCTCCTCAATACAGGTACAATTAATAATAGTCATAGTTATTAAACATTAAACTACGTATTTGTTACAGGTTGTGCTACCGACATTCATCCTGGAGAGGCGATCCCTTCTAGAGATGTACGCAGACTCCTTCGCACATCCCGACCAGTTCGTAAAGTAAGTTAAATCTACAATTTTACATTTAAGATGCATCTTACACCATTGTCTAGAATTCGAGAGTTATGCGAACATGACGATACAAGTCAAGAAAGTCATCAGTCATCTTTTTATTTTTGTTTTTGCGTAGTCTTTTAGTGAAAACTGTCATTGACATAAACTTTACAAACGTTATTAACTGACTTAGTTGACTTTAGGTCAAGGGATGAGTGAATAATTATTTCTAGGCAAGCGTGCTCCATGGTAGACCACATCATCGCTTACCATCAGGTAGATTGAGCGTTAAGCGTCATGTTGAAAGTCATTTTGACAGAGCATACGTGATAGTCCTTCACTATAGTCTAATATTGATATATTCCCATCCGTATCTCCCCAGGATAGTAGACCAGCCGACGCCCCGCGAGCGCATGGTGCAGGTGGTGCGCTGGTACCTGAGCTCGTACCACGCGGGCCGCAAGTCGCAAGTGGCCAAGAAGCCCTACAACCCCATCCTGGGCGAGGTGTTCCGCTGCCACTGGGACATGGACGGCGCGCCCGAGACCAGCAACACTAATATTGATAAGGTAACCGCGATACTTGCCCAGTGGTATCAGCCTCAACTTAGTGTCCCCGCACACGGGACTTAAAAAAAACGCTAGAAGCGGCCACAAAAAATGTGGCCCGTGTGTACCGTGGGACAGTTACGAGTTACATTACGGCTAACGTAACTTGGCAAGCCTGAACCTAGGCTCTGCGCATCTCTCTCTCTCTCTCTTTCTCTTCCTCTCTCTCTCTCTCTCTTTCTCTTCCTCTCTCTCTCTCTCTTTCTCTTCCTCTCTCTCTCTCTCTCTCACACACACACACACACGTTAATCATGGCAAACGACATAAGAAAGATGCTCTGTGCATCGCCTATGTTCGGACTCGCCAAACTACATTGACAAACGGCTAACGTACCTTGTATAGTTCATAGGTTTAAACTTGCTTAGGTTTATACCAAGCCCATTTTGTGCAATTTATTACATTTCCATTGGTCTCTCAGACAGTAAAGGAAAATATCGTGAGGAAACCAGTATGTCCGAGATATATTAGAGAAATTCTCTATACATATAAAAATCAATGCCACTTTTCGTTGTTATTTTATAACTCGAGAACGGGCTCACCTATCCAAACCAAATTTTTAGAATTTGTCCGGACTATTTAGTAGATGGTTTATGTGAAGTTTGGTAGGGTATAGTAGGGTAGAGTAGAGTAGAGTAGGGTAGAGTAGTGTAGAGTAGGGTAGGGTAGGGTTGGGTAGAGTAGAGTAGGGTAGAGTAGGACAGAGCGGGAGCGAAGCCGTGCGGGCAAAAGCTAGTTCTCTATACAAATAGAGCAAGTTTTAGCTATTTTCTCCTTGTTGCCGCTAATTAAGTTAGTAATACTTGTTATAATACTAGACCTACAAGACCGATTTTAGCTCGCTAGTGCATCTCATATATATGTCGCAGGTTTTTCACAAAATAAGTTTTTGATCAAAAACCTAGGTTTTTGATGAAAAACCGGATGATGACAAATTTTAAACTCAATTTCATCATAAACCTATTACAGTCCAGATTTTTGATCAAAAACCTGAACTAGTTTAGGTTTATGATCAATCTGTTACTGCCTTTAACGAACCTGTATCGACCAATGAACTGAGTTTGCGTGAAATTGCTTCAAAGATGTCTTTATTTGGAGGTCAAGGTTTTAAGAAATGCTCGTGTGAAAAATCTAAAGTATGCTGCAAGACTAATCGGTGTGCATGCAAAAAAAAATGTTTTATGCAACTCTAGATGTCACAAGTATACAAACTGTCTTAATAAATAATTTATAATAAGAGATTTATAAAAAAGCAAGCAGTACTTTATTACATTGTCTTTTTTTTTAAATTGGCTCTGTTTAGTCGTATTTAATAGTAACAAAAATCAGGTAAAATTGAAACATTATCATAATTAGATTGAAGAACGAGAATATTCCATGATTGGATCATGGATGTAAAATTTTGATAAATAAAAAATTGTTTCCTTTCTACTAAGTTACAAATGATGATAGATTGTTTTATTTATTTCATTTAAATTGATTTTGTCATAAAACAAAGCAATTTTGCCTAGAACTTCATCATAAACCTAAACTAGTTCAGGTTTTTGATCAAAAATCTGGACTGTAATAGGTATATGATGAAATTGAGTTTAAAATTTGTCATCATCCGGTTTTTCATCAAAAACCTAGGTTTTTGATCAAAAACCTAATTTTGTGAAAAACCTGCGACATATATACACTATCTGTGTAACTAAAATACAAATCAGATTTGTGCTAATATTATATCGTTCAGAAAGAACCGTACGAGTACATACGACAACTAATTGTACGAGAACGTTGCATGTCTGGTATAGTCGATTTGTATTTATATGTATGTACTATATTCATTGGTCACGTGACATAGAGGGGGAGAGGGTAGCTTAATCATAATGTGGGGTTTACACGGGTAACTAAAGCTGCACGATTTTTATCGCGCGGCGTTAATCGACCGTCTAGATGGCGTCAAATTGCCGCGCGGCTAAAATCAAAGCTAGAAGCCCAAGTCGCCTAAAGTCAGATGCTACCCAACTTTGGGGCCAGCAGCTTTAGTCACTTGCGACGTAGCCGAATTGCCATTTAGACGGTCGATTTACGCCCCGCGGTAAAAAATCGAGTGGCTTTAGTCACCCGTGTAAACCCCACATAAGGGTGACAGGATCGATTTTCCATCACCACCCAGCTTTATAAAACACTCGCCCATTTCCACAGCAAGAAGTAGGCGACGGCCCCGTCCCCTGGTGCACGCCAGACCAGCTCTCCTTCGTGGCCGAGCAGGTGTCCCACCACCCGCCCATCTCGGCCTTCTACGCGGAGCACGTGAACAAGCGCATCCAGTTCGAAGCCTGGGTGTGGACTAAGAGCAAGTTCCTGGGCCTCTCTATAGGAGTGCACAATATTGGCAAGGGAACTGTCACGCTGCTGGATACGGGGGAGGAGTATACGCTTACTTTCCCGAATGGATATGGCAGGTTAGTGATTTTGTTTTTATCTCATAGATATCATAGTGTAAGGTCCGCTCGTAAGATTCATTTCCACAGTTCACCAGTTGCATTATGATCCAATGTAATAAATAGAAGTGATTTTATTTAAATATTCCAACAGAAAAATCGTAAATAAATTTCAATGCGCGAAGGATAAGAATGGAATGGATACCTACTAAATATCCACACCAATTCTAATGCGAGATGAAAACACATTTAATTCTGCTTTTACGTTTTCTGACATTAGACAGCATCTAAATAAATTATAAAAAAAGGTTTATTTATGCCTCCCTCAAAACTTATTAAAACTGAACATACATATGTTTTTTTTTTTATTGCTATACCTGAAAATACCTTACTCGGCCATAAAGTTATTCTCGGATTTTTTTTTTGTTATATTTTCAAGAGTTTTGTTATAGAATATGAAAGGAAAAGAAATCCATATCATTATTTTATTTATGCTAGCATTCTTAGCTAGCCTAAATAAAAATGCCCCACTAAATTAAACAACAATTTATTGTCACTTAGGTTGATGATAAAGCGATTAATTCATGAATACCCAAGCGAATACCCGGCGTTCGCGCACCTATTGTCTTACTATTGTGTCTCTAATTACCACGATTGAAAGGTTAATAACATCTTAATAAATGAATAAGATTGTCCTAATTAAGTCTAACAAGGAATGAACCGGCTCTTTTTATTCTTAAGATACATTATATTTAAAATGAACCTTTACATTCACAGATCAATCCTAACAGTTCCCTGGATAGAACTGGGCGGCTCAGTCTGCATAGAGTGCGTGCAAACCGGCCACAAGGCGAACATCGAGTTTCTCACGAAGCCGTTCTACGGCGGCAAGAAACACCGCGTCACTTGCGAGATATTCGCCGCCGTTGACAAGAAGCCCTACTATACTGCGCAGGGAGAGTGGAATTCGAGGATGGATGGCCGATGGACTGATTCTGGCGTAAGTTCCACTATTTTCTGTATATATACCACAATTTTAATTAGTACAAAAAAAATAGGTCTCTATCCATATCCGTTACAAATCATAATATTTTTGTAAAAGTAAATAAAACGAAATCCCAAAATTGTCCACGAGTCATAGTTGCTAAATTCATAATTGAATCAGTCATTTATAATAATTGCTACTAGAAAATACAACGCACACTGTTTTTCCATTTGAATCGCCATTCATCTATAATTGACTACTCTGAGAAGAAACACCGAAGCAAACTCGGAGGTTAAAATCTTATATTATTTATACATCAAATATGTAATGATCAAATCATGTAACAACTATACAGATTAGTGTCTGAGATGGTCTTTTGAAGGAAGCACCTCACATATTTTAGTGGTCCTGTCCAGGAAGTGCAAGTATTTATCAATATTCGTGTAGCTCAACTCAAGCTAAACGATTTGACGAACAATACCAAAGAAAGGACATTTGCATAGGTCGAACAAAGATATCAAATTGCCAAGCACGTTAAAATTATTAAAATAAAAAAAAAACACATAGATTCGCATAATTAACTCCAAGTGTACATGTTAAACAGAAGTAGCTATATAATACATCCCTGGCGTACACCTGCACTGGGATGGAAACTATCCGAAACGTGGTAGTCAATTCAAACTGATGCTATTCCTCCTTCGTAATGTTCTTTAAGAAGGCACATAAGATGTTCACATGTCTCCATTTCCAGCAGCGTCTTCCACAGTTGGCTAGTTCATGGAGTTAAATGCTTTTGAGAAACACATTTATTATTCATTAATTCATTTAATCCCAAACGAACGCCGGTGTTCGCTCTGTCATTGTCTTTTTATTGTGTCTCTAATTCTGGTATTTGAAAGGTGGAAACAAAACGGGTTTTGATATATCATTTTTTTATCTTTGAACAGAGAGAAAATTAAAATTTTTCAAATACTTGTTTCCTCCATGTATTCCCAATTAGAGAGCAAACGCCGGCGTTTGCTTGGGGTTTAATGAATTAAAGTGTAATTATTTATTAGAAACATCACCTTCTACACCAAAAAAAAACATCATCATCATCATCATCATCTTTCTGCCCTTATCCCGTTTTATTTGGGGTCGGGGCAACACATTTTTTTCTTCCATTCTGTCCTGTCACTCGTCACGCTATGACTAACTCCCTTTTCATTCATATCACTTCTCACACCATCCATCCATCTTTTCTTTGGCCTCCCTTTCCCTCTCCATCCATCCACATGTAAATTCATAATCTTTTTCATCCGTCTTTTTCACAGCCCAACATTCTGATCCATATAGTATGACAGGCCTTATCACGGATTTGTAGATTTATCATTCAACTTTAGGGGTATCCGTGGATCACAAGTTGTTACCGTGACCTGTCGCCATTTCATCCATCCTGCGTTGATCGCATGAGTTACGTCCCGGTCTACCTCACCATCCCCTTGGGCGAGCGACTCGAGATACCGAAAGCAGCAAAAAAATACATGATTCCCCTTTTAAATCCTTTCAGCGTTCAGAAGTCCTCTTTGAAGTATCAAACATGAAGGCCCGCCGCAAGCGCGTGGCGCCCGTGTCCAGGCAGCAGCCGCACGAGTCGCGGCGCGTGTGGCGCCACGTCACGTGCGCGCTGCGCGCCGCCGACTGCGACGCCGCCACCAGCGCCAAGCGGAGCGTGGAGCAGGCGCAGCGCGAGGCCGTCAAGACCCGGGAGGCCAATGGAGAGAAGTGGGCCACGCTGGTACGTCACTTTTTGTTATATGGTGCAGCAAACGTATCAAAAGGTCATCTAGACTGTGTCTATGTTGGAGCGTCACATTATTTTAAAGATACTTAACAATAAAAAATACCTACTGGGCATTGCATGCTTACCCTATTAATATCTTCTCTCTCGTCTCAAGAAATTGATATCTTCAAAAGCCAACATAATTAATCACTTCTGGTTTTCGTTACAGCTATTCAACCCTAAAGGCGAAGACGGCTGGGAGTACACAACACCCCTCAAAAAGCGCGTCCCCACAGCAAAGACAACGCCCCAACATAAAAACGGAGAAACAGCCGAAAATACTAGATAATCTACTCAAAACACAATCTTGGACAATTAAAATAAGGTAGAAATTCCTCTGTCACAGCAAAACGGACCTTGTAGGGTAGGACAATGTTCACAGTGACGCACTGTTTCATTGACATCACACTTCGGTTATGGTCGGGAATTTTCGGGAATCTTCGGTGAAAAGAGATGACGATATATTGTTGCCTTTTGCTAATATTAATGGATGGTACCCGAAGTGTGGTATCTTTTTTAGAAATCGGGAAAGTTGGACCGTTAAGTCACTTTTGCCATAATTTTACGGTTTTGGACGACGTCGCGCATGCATTTTGACTTAGGATTTTTTTATTGATATATTTTTATAATTGTTTTCTAAAATCTTAAAGCCAAGAAGTTTCCTTGTTGACTACTCTAGCAGAAACACGCAATTTCGGAAAATTAAACTAGAGAACAAAATACTAAATAAATTTTCAAATGTCTTTTCAAAAGTTTTAGTATTTAAAAAAAAAGCCATTCACATTGCTATGCTTTGGTTCGTGGGTTTATGTGGACTATTTGATTGGACTTTGTATTAAGGTGGATACAGACTTTGCGAGGCATGCGTCGCGAACGGCACACAGCGAATGCCTCTGCTTGAAGTGCGCGTGTTGAAAACAATATAAACGTGTAATTAACATACACTCGGGTTGAGCCATAGCGTGCTTCATTTGTCTGTGTTCATGTTTGTGGCGAGGCATGTGCGCGCGATGCATTAGCTGTGCGCCGTGCGTGGCTCATGCCTCGCAAACTCCGTACCCGCCTTCACATGTCCTATAACTCCGAGAAGTTTTCTTACTTTTCACACTAATATTATAAAGGTGTGTATTTGTGTGTGTTTGTTTGTCCTTCACGCTCAAACGGCTGATAGTTTTGAGATGAAATTTGGCACACAGATAGACCAAGTCCTGGAGTAAAACATATTTTACTTAGATACATTTTATCCCATTTATTGATACGCAAATAAATTTTCTTTGCAAACAGTACTTTTCAAGTAACTTAATTTTGTATGGTGCTTAAAATCATCCAGATGACGTCCCCCGCCCTGGGGTGGAGTGGGAGATAGTTTCAGACTCTTACTGACTAAAAAACTCACGCCGTTCCTTCGTTGTGACCCTTGGAAGTAATTTTATTGACAGATAGAGGTCATTGACGTTCCTGTTCTTGCTTCACATTGTATGTTGTGCAACAATACACATAACTGTTGCCTAATGAACTTACATTGAGTCCAAAAAGTTCACGGCATATCGCACTAGAATTTTGTCCTGCCATCTTTCATTTTATTTTTAAATTATTCGTGAAAGAAGGTAGCTGATGGTGTCTAGCTGTGAAAGATTGTGAAGTTTTGTTACTCAATAGTTAAATCGCCTATTTTAACAGTGAAATTAAATAGGCATTGGAGTTCATTGGACATTTACATGTATGGAATGGCAATGGAAAGGGCTGTGTTCGGAATTTCCTTGCGTGATCACATCAGAAATGAAGATATCCGCAGGAGAACCAAGATTACCGACATAGCTCGAAGAAGCGCCAAACTTAAATGGTAATGGGCAGAACACATTACACGCAGAACAGATGGTCGATGGGGACGAAAGGTTCTATATAAAACCCTGAAACTCGTGACCGTCAAAATGAAGAGACAAAAGCGTGGTTGTCTGCCATACATAAATAAAAAACTAGCGGACAAACGTCATGACTTTTCGTCCGAAAATAAAAATTGAAAACACGATCGCAGTGCTACCTACCGGGCTCAATTGTATTTTCAAACCATCCAGAAACCCATTCAAATATACACACTAAATTTCATCCATATCGGTCAAGCCGTTTAGATTTCCCTTGAATCCCTTAATTTTGACGATAATCTTTATCGTCAAAATGAAGGGATCGAAACTTGGTCCCTTCATATTGACGGTCACCATAAAATCGTTGACAAAGTAATGTGAATGCGTCAAGAAATACACAATTTATCAAAAACCAGTGACTCGCCGCGACTTCACCTGTTTGCAAATTATATATGTCATCTTCCTCGTTTATTGCTTTTTCTATTAGTGTTAAGCATCAAATTCCGTTGCGTGGTTTCCGAGTTAGCGGTTATACAAACAGACATCAAAAGCGATTTTGTGTAAATATTTTACGTGGTTGTATCTAGCTTACATAATGTAAGCTTAATAAACTTGAAAATGTATCGACTAAACAATAATCGATGTATTCGACTAAAAAACGAGAAGTGAAAAAAAACTTATGAACTAATTGTAGTACTGATTAAAGGCTCCTATACAAAACTGTGATGCGATACGACGCCGCATCGCAGAAACATGTGATGCGATTTCACGCGACAAAGCATCGATTCAGATGACCAGACATGTAATTTCATTTAGGTGGGAAATCATCCTGACTTCTCACGCTCTAGAGCGGAACGAGAGGCCGTGACAGACTTTTACTGACTAAAACCCACTCCTATGTTCTTTCTTTACCTTGCGATCCAGGAGCCCGGGTTTACCTTTCGGAAGTCAATACATGGCCCCAGTAGGCTTCGGCCCTGCTGGGTTCCTACTGTTTTGCTGACATCTCTTTGAGCGAGAGATGATAGCGAGCTGCCCATAGCTCGTTGTCCGCAAGCCCACGCCTTCAGTAGGACACAATAAGTGATGCAAAAAGTTCTCTCGATGCGTCATGCAACGTCGCAGTTTTGTGTTTGAGCCCTTAGTCTGCATTTTAATATCGTTTTCTGCACAAAAACAAAAATATGCACTAATCAGTAATCGTTGTCAATTAAATATTGGTGAATAGTCGATAACTAAAATGACTAAAACATCAATATTGAGCCGCATTTGTTTAGTCTAGAAATTGATCCCATCGTCTTTTAGAAATAGGCCAGTCAGAGTAGGTGGACAGAACGTTAGATTGCAAAAAATATACGTTTATGGGATGTCGTTGGTATAGTTATTAAGGGGTACGGCATACTCGCCCCATAACCCCTTACCCCCACCCACCCTGGGGGGTTATAGAGCAAGAAGAGAAAAATTTCGAGGCTTTAGGCATAGACGTATAAAAATCTATGCCTAAACATTTTTCGGCATTTATCAAACTTCTACACGATGTTATGAAAAAAAATTGACGGCGAAGAACATCCCAAAAAATCAGTAAAATGCATTCCAAATAAGAATAGGATCGATCGCCATGTTGTGACGTCACGTCATACTGTCAAATCGCAAGAAATTGGGCAAAATTGAAGAACTCGGAGATGAGCAAAATTGAAGAACTAGATTCTGATTAAACTTTTTTCGTTCACAGTTCGTAAATCATACTAATATTATGCTTTCATGGGTAAACTGATGAACTGATTTTGATGATATTTCGCACAGTAAGCTTGAACCCCAAGGAAGAACATAGGCTACTTATTCTTTGGCTTAGTCTTCGGATTTGCCTCTGCTATAACCGATATTCACGCGGACGAAGCCGCTGGCAGAAGCTAGTAAATTATATTTTTAAAATTTCTTGTTGTATTACCCTCATTAATTCTTTGATTTGACAGTACGACGTGACGTCACAACATGGCAATCGATCCTATTCTCATTTGGAACGCATTGTACATCTTTTACAACCTTAACATATTTTGAATGACTGGCCTAAAATTTAGAAAACAAAAATGACGTTCGATTGTGTGGACATTTTCTGTATCAGCATGCGCGACACTATATCATAAGATTTATTTTATAATTCATATTTTCTTGTAAATTCTCAATCTTACTATGGCCTATGATAGATGATTCAGCAATAATACTTGTAAATAATGTTATATTTCAAATTGCAACGCTTTGTAAATTCTATTCGATTCGGACGCGCGATGGTTACCGAGCGAGCCACGCATGGACTTAGAAACATAATGGTAAAAAAAAAATAGTTAGTTTTGGTCGAAGTACGGTAGTGTTAAAAGTCGCGAATTTAATGAGTATTATGAAAGAAATGTTATTATAGTAAATAGTTGGTCTTAGTCGGCAGCTGTAGCGTTGTGAGGACTAAGGTATGGTTAAACTAATCTGTAAAATATTACAAGTTTTCAAATAAGATTCTTCAAATAAGACACCTTTGTATTTTTGCGTCAACACAAGCATAATACGTCTGTGCGCTGAGTGTGAGTTGTTTTACATAATGCGATTGAAACGTCCGTCTTTGACTCTGATAAGTTTGCTTTTTTTTCGGCAGGAGTGGAAAATCCTCATGGTCGTCCAGGCTGTCTCACAAATGAGCCAGTCTGGGTAGTGTCAGATTCCTACTGACTAAAACCACACTCCTGCATCACATTTAAACCACGGACGCGTCGTCCGTGCCCTTGTTTGATAGTTGTACATTATTTGCTTCTGGGCAACACAACTCACAAATGGGGTGACTGATTGGTTAAGAGATAGGAGCGGGCCAATCGGAGCGCCGAACGTCATAAACGTGTCGATCGTGTTAATGTAAACAGATTCGCATTCAGTATTCATGTTTAATGCAAGTCAGTCGATTTCAACCGCCGTAGAAGTCATTCGAAAACATTTTATGGACAAGTTTTTTGAGTGTAGTTGACAAACAAAAAATCTAAAACAAACGTTTCGCAACTTAGTGATCCGTTGTATATAATAAGTGGGTGAATATACACATTTTTCAATTTTGGTGGCGCCATTTTTTCTTCGTTTTCGTGAAAATTATGGACCCTGGACTCGAAAATCGCAGAGAAGAGACTGAAGAGAATACATTTTTTCCTCAGTTTCACAAAAGCTGAAGTAACAGTTTCGCCACCAAAATTAAGTGCCTAAGTAATGTTTTGTGAAAAACCTTTTTCATACAATAATTTCCTAAAATCCATTTAGATTCTATACTTTTTGTATGCTACTGTAGTTCGTATGTAGTGCAAACATTATTGTAAAGTAATATCCCGATGTCTATGTACCCTTAATTTATTAAGTATAAGAAGTACATACTACATACACGCTCCTGAAAGGAACGCTAGTACAGGGGTCTTACCATGTCAGGTGTGCAAGCGAGAGAGAAAGGTGGAGCTCTAAACCATATATAGCTCCCATTAATAGTTCAATTGAGGTCGTAAAATAGATCGCATTAAGAGTTAGTGGTAGGGCCTTAGATCAGCTGTTTATGGCAACCATAAAGAAGGGTTTATGTATTTATAAGTCCATTTGCAAACAAAATACATCGTGTCAGAGCGTTGTACAATTTGTGAAATATGTCTATATTATAACTAGAAGAAAAAAAATTGTGAAAATGTGTTTCCTAATAGTTACAACCAATCCTAGTGCTCCATCGTCGACAAAATCATAGCTCACCATTGCGTGAGATCAAGCACGTGGAATAATAATAATAAAAAAGAATAAATCATTTAGTAAAAGAAGACGTTTGAAAAAATCCATAGTCTTTTCTAAATTGTCCTCCTCTTTGGGTAGTTTAAGTCCACATTTTTCGGGATATTACTAAACCTTTTGTTCACCTCCCTCCTCTCTTACATCCACCTTTGTCCACCCGTGTCTGCGATGTCCACTGGACGCTAAACTTCACCTAACCTTAGTCAGTAGGTGCATTTCTAAGTCCACTGTCCGTCAATCGTCGGTTCATTGTAATAATTAGCGAAAAGACTGACAATGTGAACGAAATCAAACGGAATCGACGGTCACGTGCAAAATTATGATTAATTATGAATTATTCAATCACATAGACTTATTTAATTACATAGTTGTAACTACCATGTTGTATATTTAAATAAAAAATTAAATTATTTTATGTGTTTTGTTTTTTTATTTCCTTTTTGGAACCTTTGCCTTTTTATCCGACTGCGCGACGCGAGGAGTGGTAATGTGTTTATCTGCATGTATGTATGTTCCTTTGTGGCGTCTATAGACAAAACGCGTGTGTAGATTTTCACGATTTATACATCTGTCTACCACCAAATTAATATTTCTAATTAACCATTTAGAGGCTTTTAAATTGTCAAAATGTAGGTCAGTCAAAAAACTGAAAGTAAATTGCATATCCCAAAGCGTAGATCTCTATGAAGGAGAAGGACGTGCAAGAAACTCCATGGACACTGTTTTAAATCATGTTACAAATTACAAAAATTCTATTTACATACGCATATCTTGTCGCTTCTAGAAGCACAATGTACTTAAATAAATAATAAAGAAAGTACTTAAAATATAGAGAAATAAGCCACTGGCAGATAAGAAATGACCATTCTCAATTGACGGCGCCCGTTCACGAACATGACGCGTGCATCAACACCACTCAGCTCAACCATTTTGAAGACCCAACAATACGTGCGATTGATTGTTGTGAAGCTTGCCACCAACACCTGAAGTTATGACAACACTGTCAAGAGTGACACCGACAGAGAAGAATGGGAAATAAAACAATAGATGTTCCAGTTTCAAGTTAAATATAATTCGCAATGCAAAAAAAAATACAAGACCAAGAGAACATTACAAAGATTTAAAAAATGTTGCTGTAATTATAAAAGTTTATGAGTTGGGTAGGTAGGTACTGTGTTTAATCGGCTAACGAATTCTGACCAATTAAGTATTCAAGTCAATTTTGTAGGCTCCTTTTCAAATATTTAAATAGTATCTAATACTATTACTTTAGTTTTGATGCTGAAATAAACCCAATCTTATTAATTAGGTACATTAAAAGAAAACAACAGTAACTGTTTGACACAGTAAGGGGTTGCATATGGATGGAACAGCTCTTTACCATATCAAAGCTTAGATACTTTGATAGCAATGCACGCCCCACAGAAAAGCTAATAATAATACTCCAGAGCTTTGTGAAGGCCCTAAACGCTGCTCTTTATACATTTTTTTAATACAAATTCAGAAGGTTTGTCATTGCGGAATTCGCATGAGCCGTAGGCGAGTGTGATGGAGGGCTGCAGTGACAAATTCGCACGTGTGTCAAACGACTTTTTCAATACAGTTACGAACGAAGAAAGAGGGGTTGACCGGCTACTCATGAGGGTCGACGCGCGGCCAGCCTGATACGATACATGTAATAATATTGATGGGTAGAGCACGCGCACTTTTCTGCACTAGTGAAATAGTCTATTGCTCTAATAGGTACTTACACAAATCGTTGCTTTGGTTCAAAAAGCTGCCAGTTTAAGTAGGACTTGGTTTGACTGCGTGGACTGAGGCGATAGATTTTATTAAGAAACATTATAATAATTTAGTAGGATTGTTCATAACATACGTACAAATGAGCCCTTCAATATTTTCTTTTCGCAGGGCGTGCCTCTAATGAGGATATTAGTGGGTGCAGTCAGGACCCTGAAGTTGACTTGCTTGAAGTCCATAGATTCATACAGAAACCGAGACTGTCTGTCGCTCAGGATCCACAGGTGGCCTTCTTGATCTACCTAGATTTATTAGAAGTGGTAAGTTTACGCCTTAGTGAAGACGAGGGATGAAACGAATGTTACTAAAAGAGTTATGATTGTGGACGGATGGAAAGGGAGAAGGAGGCCAAGAAAAAATGAATTGTGGAGGAATAATATGAAAGAAAAGGGAGTTAATGACAGCATGATGGATGACAGGACAGAATGGAAGAAACAGCGTTGCGCTGACTCTCAAGTTATATGGAACAGGAAAATGATGACGGTAATCTTAGGCCTGGACTAGAACATTAGGCGGAGTAACCAATCTCATCACCAACAAGATATTGGAAAGGCTTAACAAGCTCTGGAGCTTGCCGGTATCCGCTTGGGCGCTTGCTTGTGCAAAACTAAATATATTCTGTCAGCAAGGCGACTGGCTGTGCCACTAATGACGTCCCAATGAAACCACAGCGAACAAACGGTGACATCGCAGTTTTCTGTGTTGTTATTTACCATTCATGACCATAATTTGTATTACAGCCAAAATAGAGATACTTCCATTAAGTATCCCTTTTTTTGCAATACCTATGGTGTAAGCGAAAATTTCCTCCAAAATCAACCTCATACAAATTTTTTCTTTAAGAACTATTTGAAATACTTACTTTGACATCGTTAGGAAATTCCATGATATTGCAATCACTGAGGATGACAGGCGTATTGACTTCGTTAAACTCTTTATCCATGTTCCAACATCCTAAGCCGTTTTTGCACACCTGTTGCAAGAATAACTTTGAAAACAAACATGGATACCGAAAATAGAGGAATTCCCTGTCGGAGTCTGTGTTTCCTGATAGCTACAACTTATGGGTCTTTAAGTCAAGAATAGGTTATTTCTAGGCAAGCGTGTTCCATCGTCGACCACATCGTTGCTTACCATCAGGTGAGATGGTGGTCAAACGCTAGCCTATCAAAATAAAAGAATAAAATCATTGGAGATACCTAATTATGAAATTATGAGTAGGTAAGTATTTACAAATATCTTTATTTAAGTACTTATGGCTAATTCTTTTGTACGTGTATTTATCACCTAACTCCTCCGAAAGGTGGACAGATTTGGATTGAACTTTCTCATTTTTTTTAACAAGTTTGTCGTGATCCATTAGGGCCGATGCCTGCCAAGCTACCTAATCCAAAGGGAAGTTTCCTTTGGATTAGGTGGCTTGGCAGGCGACTCTCAATAATGAAGAATATGACGCCAGAAGGAGGAGGAGAAGGAAGGAGGAGATAGGTAGGTATAGGTACTTCAGCTAAATTAAATTCATTAAATTAACCTGAGTGTAAAACATAACGTTAGTAGTAGGGTCTATATCGCAGGCCGTGGCTTGTGACTTGGGCCCTCTGTCACCAATTATCTGGAAAAAAAAAGAAATGAAGCATTTTGGGCATTGACCAGAGGTCTAGTGCGACTTTGTTTTATGTTAACGCGATTGACACATTATAGCGTTCGGCAAACCGATTGGTCCGCTCTAAGCTCCTAACCAATCAGAGAGCCGAACACTTGAACGTTTCAATTGCGTTAACGTAAAAATAACTCGTCTAATTCAAAACTATAACAATAAGAATTAAAATTGTTTGCAATGGATGATTTATGGAAGATCTATTTCACAGACAGATGGAAAGCGACATTAACTAAGGCTTTTCATCCCGGTTCCTGTGGTTTAGGTCACGGGAGCAAAGTCGCGGTAAACAGTTGGTATAAAAAAATATCATACAAACCTCAACTCCGTTGAATATCTCGTCTTGAGGGGCATCCTTGTTTCTCAGCAGTTTAGTTGACATTTTGAACAGTTTAGTGCTTGAGGTCGGATGCAGGTACAAATCACAGTAACTGAAAGATGAATAGAATAGAATAAACTTTATTGTACACCAAAAAAAAAAATACAAAAGAAACAAAAACAAAACCCTCCTCCCCCTCCTAAAACTATCTTTCATCAGCCTAAAGATATTTCGCATCTATATCGTATAACACTCCGTATTAAGCGCCGATTTGGGGATAACGGGACTAGAATGAGCAAGCAAAGCAAGCGAACAAAGCCCCCATTATCCTCTTCGTGTTAGGTTACTTAAAACCTCCAGACAGAAATAGGAAGCCCCCGAACTACCCAAGTTTTGGATCTGTTCTTCATCATTTATAGTCACCCACCATTACTTCTTGCTGACAATAAAGCTAAAGGTTGGACGTCGCTTTGTAGTACGTGTGGCCATCACAATACCTAGGGTGGGGTAACTGGGGTAGTCTACCCCTGCCGTGGTTTCAGATTACCCGAGGTCGTACCTACTACTCTGTAGTTGATTAAAAGAAGACTTGAATGAGTGATTGATACTTGACCGCTCCAATTTTTTTTGCTGCCTCTTTGTAGGTATATAGGTGGAGGATACACTTGATTTCTTGCCACTATGTAAGAAACGTTCATCCAAATTGGTCAATGTTAGCAGATTCAAAAAATTAGTACCACCAAAACCAACTCACCCATCCTTCTTAGGCGGTGACAAAGTAGCAGATGATACACCATCACTCCAATAGAAGTCAATCCCTCCAACTTTGTAGACCCCCGCGTGGGGGTCAAAGTGGAAGTAATGATTCTCGACCCGCCAGGCATCGTTTTCATGCATACTGTACACGATGACCGCGTTTGATCCCATATCCGTGATGTATGCGTAGGCGGAGCTGTTGCTTCCCCCCTTGCCTATTGTTTCTACAGTCTGTGGAGAAAACTTTTCTTTTTCTCTATCTTTTTAGGGTTAAATGGAAAAATCGGAAACCCTGAGTTAGTTTCGGTTTCCTAGCTGACTACCCTGAGAAGAATCTCAGGGTAGTCAGCTAGGAAACACCGGTCTCATCTCGTTAAAACTGACTGAAAACAATATTGGCGTGTAAGTGTTTTTCGAAAATCTATTTACAAAATAAAGATCATTTATCATTTTATCACTTATCACGATTTTCATTTTATTGTCCGGCTGTCTGTCTGCCAATACCCTATATCTCAAGAACGCCAGGAAGTATCAAGTTGAAAGTAAAACTATCTGTATACTCAGGTCTGCGATCCCTACAAGCTGTGAAAGAATCGAACTTCTGAGGTAACGAAAACAAAGATATAGTCGCCTTTATGTCGCCCTTTATGTCGCAAAAAAACGTGTATTTCGACATTCTCAAGAGAATCAACTCACAGCGTACTTCCCGGTGACCTAGAATCCTGAAATTAGGCATGAAGAAAGGTCTCATAGCACAAGTAAGTACCTATAGGAGAAAATCTGATTACCTAGTTAAGTCATAAAAAAACATTTTCATACCTACTAGTGCAGAAAGTTAGTCATTGCGACCGAGGCAGAAATCGCTCAAGCCGTAGTAGGCAAGTGTGTTAGGCAGCTGAGGTAGCCTATAGGTATTATCCCACGGCTGGGCATTGGCTTCCCTCCATTTCTTCGAACGATCATGATTCCTCGCTTCCTCTTTCCAATACCGCACAACATAACACACAAATTTTACTTACAATGCTAGTCAGCACGGAGGAGTCTCTTAGCACATCCGCTCCAAGATCGTACTTCTTTATTAGCTGGTCCGTATTCAGATCGAAGACCAGCACGGCTGGATTTGTCACTTGTTTTACATTAGCTGTGGAGTGAACACATCCGTTATCGTCATTATTTCAGCCGAAAAAACTTTCCCTGCTAGAACCTGCGTCGCAACGTTCACCGGGCCTATGCTTCTCGTATACAATATTTGTACAATACGTCCGACGGATCTTGGCGAGCCTGAACATAGGCTCTGCGCATCTCTCTCTCTCTCTCACACACATCGTTTACGGAAAACGACGTGAGACATACGCAGAGCCTATGTTCAGGCTCGCCAAGACCCGTCGGGCGTACTGTAGGTTCTTACTTCTTATTGCATATTACATAAGTATTTACATTCATAGTGAACAGAGGGTGCCCCAATTCGAAAAATCCCTAAGTCCTAGTTAGGGATTTTTTGCACTACTAATACAGGTAGATTTGCCGTTTTTTCTCTATCGATACGTCCAACCCCCCCCCCCCTCTCTGTTCCCCTCTCTGTTGGGATATCATAACAAAAAAATTGTTGGACGTATCGATAGAGAAAAAACGGCAAATCTACCTGTATTAGTAGTGCAAAAAATCCCTAACTAGGACTTAGGGATTTTTCGAATTGGGGCACCCGATTAGAAAACCATGGAAATTGCCATGCAACATGCATCATACGCAAACCAAGGAGAGAAGAATTCTGACGTGACTTTCAAATCTCTATGTGAAAGACAGTAATTACCTACGTTCTTAAAGAGGTGTACATAGATACCATCAATAGTACAAGTACCGGCACGAATCTTCAGCGCTCGGCGTCAGAGTGGGGATCGCTTTGCGCATTCCATACATTGGCGCGCCAATCGTCGTCGTTGTTAGACACATGAACGAATCACGAGTGATGTTTATGACGCGATGGCGTGGCGAGCCAAACAATGACGCTCTCCGCCCCCGCGTCTCACTTCATACAACTAAATAGGCCCGATATTTGACTTCTGCGCAAGTGAAGGTCAGCGTTAAAGATTCGTGCCGGTACTTATACATTGTTACACTAGGGGTTAAAATTACTTATTTAACCCCGAGGTAAGCACTGTGCTTTTCATTACGAATACAAGAAGATAGACCTAGTTTTTT
Organism: Mythimna lalbum; assembly: GCA_949319445.1. Taxonomy (NCBI): domain Eukaryota; kingdom Metazoa; phylum Arthropoda; class Insecta; order Lepidoptera; family Noctuidae; genus Mythimna; species Mythimna lalbum. Next base: position 19,022,860 of record OX439360.1, read on the forward strand.
TTTTTAATAATTTGGCAGCTGTTAGTTGAAAGTAAAACTCCCTAGGGATGAAAAGTGTGATACTTTTCAGGCAACTTCAGACCTAATTTCAGAGTATGAGTAATGAAAAGATACTTCCACCTAGCTTATTTTTGCTTTCATTCGAAACGAAAACTTTAAATGATTTGATTTGATGCCGCCGCTGGATTCGAAGTGCAGAAGCGATTTTTTTTAAGTGGTCAGGTAGAAATGACCACAATGGATCAGCTTGCTATCTCGGAAAAATCCTGATGAGATAAAATAGTGGACACTGGTAGACTTCTTACCGAGGCGAGGGTTAGGTAACAGCTAACCAGTAGACCTATGAAGGTTGTAGCAATCAGATCGACAGATGCTTCATTTAAATTACTGGAATTTATCCTGTGGAATACGCCGGTGGCTGGAATAGTAAATTCGCCTCTTAACACCCTTCCACCCCCATATGTGTCGCACACCCTGAACAACAGATAAAGCCAGCACATATCCACTAGCATCCTGTTGGACTGGAAGTCGCCAACCTTCGCCAACATAGATCAGAGAAGACTACGCAGACGGCAATGTACAAGCATCAGCACTTACTTGCCATGTCGGTGACTCCATTATCTACGACCCAGAGTCGATCATACTTGTCTACGTGAATCCTGAATGTACACACAACCGTCCTGTTGGAAACCACAGTGCCGTCTCGATTGAGGCATGCTTCGCGCCAGTTTGGGTACGGATGGAGAGGTGCGTCTTGAGTGTCGTTCAGATAGACGTAGTTGAGTGATGCAGGGATACCTGGTAGAGGAAATACTGAAAAGATGAATATTATGCAGCCTGTAGGTATCTACTCCCCCGATAAAGCGAAAGACAAAAGTGTGTAGTAGGTAAACCTAGAGTTTGTTGTTTTGATTTAAGTGTATTTTTGTCATTAACCAGGCCAAGTCCATAGGGATACCCATGAAGCTTCCTAAATGAAGAACGCACAATAACTGAATGATAAGACAGTCAGCGGTCGTCTTAGCCTCTACTACTTTGAGGTATGGTTAGCTTTTCTCCTCCTTAGATATTACTATCGGTTCCTCTAGCTATTTTATTTTAAACTGAACAATAATAAATATCTAGCCTTTTTTCCATCGAGGTATGGTAATGAACAATTTATTTTTCCACCTTGCGATTCCGGTGGGCATGTTGTTATTGGGTATATACGATTCATTGCCCATAGCACATTTTTTTTCTTGGCAGCAGTCATCGCAAGCCCATGCAAAGTCCATGACCTTCCATTGAAATTTTGGAGGTATCAGCGCTGCCGCTTGATATAAGACGAAGAGAAATAAAAGTACGGAAAATTTGGCCATACTACTGCTAACTGATTTTTTTATTTAATTTTTACAATTTTTTTTTACATAATTCCTACATTTTTACAACATAAAATAAGGCATTATTTTTCTGTTGACATTTGCATTGATGTTTAAAGATAGCCATAGAATAGCAAGAGAAGAAAGTAGAGTAAAGAGGTGGTGCCACGAAGGTAAGCCGATTTTATGTTGGACAAAGACTACGGAGTCAGAATTTCGGATCAAAATTATTAGAATATTAGTCATCCGTGAATAATGGTAAGCTGCTGCTGCAAGTTGCTGGGTTAGTGCTGCAAGGAGTAATATATCTTGAAATCGTGACACAAACGGTTCCTCTTTGCTTCTCTTACAACAAAAAACTTGTGCGGCCAGTGTCATCTGCTGCAGTGGATGCGAGCCACATCGACCGTATTCTAGCTTGGACATAGAAGGATAACAATTAAGTACCTACCTACCAAAGAACCCTTTAAAAAATATGTAATCGTCGTTTATTAAATAAAAGAGCATGGTGAGGTAGACCCACGGAGTAAGTATGGTAGACCGGGACGTATCACATCGGATTAAAGCAGGATGAATGAAATGGCGACAGGTCACGGGAACAACTTGTGACCCACGGATGCCCCTCAAGTTGAAGGGTAAAATCTACAAGTCCGTGTAAGGCCTGTCATACTGTATGGATCAGAATGTTGGGCTGTGAAAAAGACGGATGAAAAAAGATTGCATGTAGCAGAGATGAGAATGTTAAGATGGGATGAAAAAAGATTGCACGTAGTCAAAGAGATTTAAGAGGGTCCTTCTCCACTCGCTTATCGTAAACATCGGAAATGGTTTAAAAGCTTGTTACTTCATTTAATGCAATCCAACGCGATGTTTGACGAAAAGGCAACACAAAAAAAGAGAGATAACGCCTGGAAACTCTGTTAGTATTCGGTAATTCCGAGTTTTACTCGAAAATTTCACAAAACTTGCTCCAGGAAATAGCTGTTTTTTTTAAACCCTTAAAAGTTTTTGGAAAAAGTTGTCATCATTTAGAATCTTAATAAAATTTGCAAGGTCTCTAGAGGATTACTTTTTTGACTTTTTTATTTTTTAGGCAAATTATGAAGTGTCAAAGTTCATACAAAATAGGACATTTTCAGAGGTTTTTACTGGATTAGTTTTACACAAATTTAGAAATCGGTTTCTTTAGAAACCTAGATACTATCCACAAGATACTGTGTTTCCAAAATATCTAATGAAAAGTGTGTAATAACGTCATAATCAGTTATGAGCGGTTGTATGAAAAACAGTGAAAATGTGTGTCGTGATGCACCACCTTAAAGTACTTAAGTGGAGATGAGAATGTTAAGATGGATGTGTGGTGTAACGAGAATGGATAAAGTGAGACAGGACAGAATGGAAGAAAAAAACGTGTTGCACCGACCCCAAATAAAACGGGACGAGGGCAGGAAGATGATGATTATTAAATAATAGATTTGAGTTCCAGTTGTTTTGTAACCTACGCGATAAATAAAATGCAAAAAGGATTTGACAGTGGTATAGGTAGCAGTAGCGGTACTATAGTTAGTAGTATAGCTGAACTATAAAACTAGTTTATGTGTTTCTTGGTTTTCTTATTTGTTTTAGTAAACAAACGTGAAAGTGAAAGTAGAGAAAATATTTTATTTAGAACGTTATCATGATGGAACAACTAAACGTGTTAAACGTCAAATGAAGTTTCATTCCATACTGAAAAAAAAAATTATTTCTAGCATCAACTTTATGTCTATCACCGTTTTACTTGTGTCAATTTAGTTCTGCTATTTCTGTCACGCTTTTTTTATGCGCAATAACCAGTTCCACATCCGTGGAAAATCACGCAGTTGAACCAGATGTCACGCGAATAATATGTTGTTCAATAATCCAATTTAGGTACTAATTGAAAAGAGAGTTTATTCAATGACATCCTGAGACCTTGGTGCGTTGTTATCGGGAAGTGCATCGGTGTATTAGCCGAAAAAATGTCTTCGGATGATGTAGAGTATGTGAATATCGGCGCATTGAACTTAGAGGCGAGCATGGAAAAACGGATCGGCTGCGCTCATTATAAACGTCGCGCAAAGTTCGTGGTAAGAATTAGATCTTAGATAGATGTTAATTGATCGATATTCGTTAATTAATTCGTCTAAAGTGCAATAGCCAGGAACAAAACAGGCGCGGTCTAAATATAAACACTACATCGTAGAATTCTCGAGATGATGACATCCGGATTTCAAAAACAAAGATAATGTCAACGAACTGGAAGGCGCGCATCATGAGTTATTATTAAGGTGGAATAAAGGAAACAACTGCTCTCACAAAAATCAGTATTACTATCATCAATTAGCAGTAATTAAGCTCTTTATAAACTATCTAGATTTCACTACTTGGTGTGATATCTTTGATATTTTACATGGTTTTATATTTAGAACATTGAAAGCAACATCTTAGACTCCTTTGTTTGCTAAAATTAAAGAGATAATTGCACATTAATCTTCATTTCAGCCGATAGACGTCCACTGTTGGACATAAGCCTCCCCCAAGTGTCGCCACAATGATCGATTCTGTGCGTCATTGCACATTAATGAAACATGAATCACTCCTGGTTTAAATGTTTTCTTTTCATGGTTGCCTAGAGATAGAATCCCTTCTAAAGTTGAAAAAGTGAAGATCAAGTACAATGCAAGGGGTGTATACTCCTGTTGGCCTTATCTAATAAGATTCTAGCTATAGACCATTATCAAAATGGTAATGCTACCTGAATAGAAAGTGAAAGTCATCATGTGTCATCATCATAAAATTATTCATCTACAAACCAAGAAATCATTGGTTACTTCCTTTCACATGTTATAAAACAAAGTCCTCTGTTTGCAATAAATTCAACTAAAACTGAGAAATTTTGTGCAGTTCTACCCTTAATTCATTAAACCCCAAGCGAACACCAGCACCCATTTTCTTTCTATTGTGTCTCTTATTATCACAATTGAAGAGTTAATTCATGAATCCCCAAGCGACCACCGGTGGCCGCGCATCTATTGTCTTACTATTGTGTATCTAATTGACGGTATCTGAAGGGATAATTTGTTAAACCCCAAGCGAATGCTGGTGTTGGCACTGTCACTGTCTTTCTATTTTGTCTCTAATTGATGGTATTCAAAAGGTTTAGATGTATTATAATAGTAGAGAAAAGCTGAGAATTTCAAAGAAATGTAACATCGGCCAAAGTTGGGGTGGGTTGTTGGTAGATGTTTGTTGTTGTGTGTGGTGTACAGTATGCACGTGACGTGTAGTGCAAACCTTGTATTTTTGTCAAGTCATAAAAATACAAAACAATCAATGAATTGTCAAACTCGAGTTCTGGACAATGTAATAAACATATAAAGTATAGCGTGTGTTATTGAATACCACAGTAAGCGAAGCGATGATGTGGTCGACTACCTTACCACCTAGCGGCCAATCTACGCACTATATGTTACATGCATACTGTACACCACATTGTGTGCTTTTCTGCTATTTCAATCTTTGTTTGGCCTACTTTCTTTAGACCTTTTATCATTATTGAAATCCTACATCAGTGATATGGCCAAATGTGGATTGACATATCATCAAATTTTAATGTTTAATTCATGAATCCCCAAGCGACCACCGGTGGCCGCGCATCTATTGTCTTACTATTGTGTTTCTAATTGACGGTATCTGAAGGGTTAAACAATCGATCTGAGCAGTTTTAGTTGGCCGTATAATGAAGTGATAAATTCCAAGATTTGGCCACAACATAGCGAGCCTTTTGAAAAAGCAAACTTATAAACTAAATCATAGCCTACATTTTATATAAGATCTAAAATGCATTTTTATAAGGATGTCGCTTACGATAAGTCTGAGCCATTACTTGATATTTATAAAAAGCCTTTTGATCACATCAGGTTTAAATGAATTGTCAAAACTTAACTGTAGCAGTTAAAGTGCTCTTGATAGTTTATTTTTCTTTCAGACAATGGAAGTTAGTTTAATATTAAAAAACATAGTGACTGAATGATGTTTACAACAAATGTATATTGATTGTGTGTTTTAAAATTGTTAACATGTGCGCATACTTTAAAAATAGTTTATTATTATTATTTATTCTAATCTTTATTGTACATCACAAGCAAAAATACAGGACAAACCTTTTAAATAATATGTGTACAATGGGCGGTCTTGCTATGCTTCTATCTTAAAATGGTTGTATCTTGTAAGGGCCCAGCAGGGTTGAAGTCTACTGGGGCCATGGGTGATGCAAAAGAAATCCCTGGGGCCATGGGTGATGCAAAAGAGATCCCCAGGGCCCTGGAACAATGGCAAAGACTGGACAGGAGTTGGTTTTTAGTCAGTAAAATTTTGACACTATCTCAACTTCCGCCCAGGAGCGGGGGATGAAAACTGACATATCTTTTAACAAGTATATGCATAATTTTCAGACACCATGCTGCAACAAAGTCTATGTTTGCCGATACTGCCACGATGAGAATGAGCAGCACTACTTCAACCGGAAGTCGGTCACGGAGCTGATATGCACCGAGTGTGACAAGAGGCAGAAGGTGCAAGAGGAGTGTGAGAACTGCGGAGTGCGATTTGGAAAGGTTGGTATATACCTACAGATCTTTTTGAATAAATCCATTTTTTTACTAAGTAGCTTCTGCCGGCGGCTTCCTCCGCATGAACGTCGGTTATGGCGGAAGCTAAGTCGAAGACAGATGAAACATCCTTGAAACATAATAAAAAATTGCAATTTATTATATTTATAGAACACTAGCTTTTGCCTGCGGCTTCGCTCGCATACATAAAATATAGCCTATGTCACTCAGGAATAAAGCAGCTTTCTATTAGTGAAAAAAAAAATTTGCAATCGGACCAGTACTTTCAGAAATCTCCTTATTATAAAAAAAAAATGTGGAACGTGGTTCAATCTCGTCTACTGAGCAAGCCCTTAAAGTTTGCGGAGGGCTGTCCCTACACCTTGTATTGAAATGGGTCATGGACCTATCTCTCCTCACACAAACCATCCATCTTTTCTTGGGCCTCGCCCTCTCCCTAAATTCACACGTATACTCATATCTCTAAAATAAAAGAGTTTATTTTGTGATAACTGTGATAAGATATGGCTGAAAAATAGGAATTTTATCTCACTTTACTTCTTATTGCATCATCGGGTCATCAACTCTACCATACTTAGATAATAATATAAAATACTAGCTTTTGCCCGCGCGGCTTCGCTCCCGCTCGTCTCTACTCCACACTACTATACCCAACTCTACCCTAATTTTAATTTTTTTTCCATAAGAATCTTTTCCTCACAATAACAATCAAAACAAAAAAAAAAACAGCCAAATCGGTCAAGCCGTTTTCATGCTATGTCGTGACAACGGAAAACGGGTTTCATTTTTATGTATATAGAAGATAATGTTACACAACATTAACACACTGCAATTAGCCTTGAAAACTAATTCAATGTCTAATTTTTTATATACATTTACATATATAATAATACAAATATTTAGTTTGCCAAAAGCAAATCTTGTGAAAACAACAATTGTGTTAAATCTTATCTTTTCTAGCCACTGTTTTATATTGCCATGTCTTGAAAGTACGACAAATATTAACAACTTAAATGGCTTAAAAACCGAGATAATTGGTATTATTATATTATCCCTCTCTTTTCTTGTGCCAAATCCCCATGTTCGTGACGTGAAAACACATAGGTATCTCGAATTTGGTTGTAGCATAGCTAGCTAAAAAATGAACTAAGGTAGCTGCAAGATGACAGTGGAATTACGTTCATTGACCCTCTTACATTTGTTAACATTCTTAATTTCAAAAACGGATTTAAAGACAATAATATATAATAAAGCTGTCTTGAATCAACATACTTATGATGATGATGATGATGATGATGTTGATGATGATGCCGCCATCTAGCCGATTTCGGCTACAGCGACCGCATTCTTTGGTCTCTCATAGTTATATCGTGGTGGTGGTCTGTTAGTTGCGTAATGCGCGTTCGTATTGGTTTATTGCCTGTAGTGGAGTTAAAGGGCGTGATACAAGCAGCGACACTCGTTGTAGTACAAATCGGATAGTATTTCTTTTCCAAGTTCTTTCATCTTTTTTGTGGTTATGCCAGATGTCCCATAACCCGAAGAGAAAAGCCTTTATATACTACTCTGTCAAGAAAGTACCGGGAAAAGATCAATAATACACAAAATGTCTGTTATTCATCCAAATTTATTTTATCACCTTCAAAGTATGCTCCTTTAGTAACGATACACTTGCGCCAACGAATAATCCATTCATCAAAACATTTTTTAAACGCTGCTTCCTGAATTGAGTTCAGTTCTCGCCGCGAATTCTCCTTTATGTCTTCTATCGATTGAAAACGGGTGCCACAAAGTGGTAATTTGAGTTTAGGAAAAAGAAAAAAGTCAGCAGGAGCCATATCTGGTGAATATGGTGGTTGCTGGATGGTATTTGTTGAGTGTTTGGTCAAAAATTCGTTCACAATGATAGCCTTGTGCGAAGGCGCATTGTCGTGGTGCAAAATCCAAGAATTTTCTTTTCAGAAATCTGGCCTTTTTCGTCGAATTTGCTCTCTTAAAGGCCGCATAACGCTCAAATAATATTCTTTATTTACCGTTAGACCTTCCGGTAAGAATTCAGAGTGCACAACACCGCGATAGTCAAAGAAAACAGTCAACATGACTTTGACTTTTGATCGACTTTGGCGTGGTTTTTTCGGTTTCGGATCAGTTGGAAGGCGCCACTCCGAAGCTTGTTGACTAGTTTGCATGTCAAACTCGTAAACCCACGTCTCGTCACCAGTAACAATGCGTTTCACGAATGTTGGGTCCGAACTGACTCGTTCTAGCATGTCCTCAGCGACTTTCATGCGATTGAGTTTTTGGAGAAAATTCAGATCTTTTGGGACTAGCCGAGCAGCAACATGTTTCATACCCAAATGATTAGTTAAAATGGTACGGATCGACTCGTGAGATACAGAAAGTTCGGCGGCTATCTCTCTCAGAGTTGAATGGGGATTTTCAGTCACAATTTCCTTCACTTTTGCGATGTTAACTTCAGTTGCAGACGTTGACGGCCTACCAGAGCGAGGCAAATCTTCCATCACATCTCGACCGCTTTTGAACGCTTTGAACCACTCATAAGCACGAGTTTTTGATAAAGTCGATTCACCGTAAGCCTTCTGTAACATTTTCAGTGACTCCGAACACGAAATTCCATTGGCGATGCAAAATTTAAGACAAACTCTTTGTTCGATATTTTTGTCCATTATGAAATTCGCAATACACACTATATATGATATTACTAAAACCAGCACTGTATTTAATATAAATAACAGATGCAACTCAAACTCCGCGCCAAAATGGAAAACAGTTGTGCCAATCTAACAACTACAAAAATTTGAATTTGGAACCATAAACAAATCATCCATTCCCGATACTTTTTTGACTGAATGTACATGAATCACTTAAATGAAATCCTAGTGATTAGCATTGCCGCGTCAGAACCAAGGGTTATGGCGTGCACTGCAGGCACCCTAATTATATTGTACGTGATTTTCGGCACGCTATGCGTGTTCACTGGCGTTTAAGGGAGTTTTAGCGTGCGCTATGCCCAAACGACGTGTTTGTAACTTATCTAGTGATGGCGCCGTTTTAGACACATTCATTTATTTTCAGGAGGAAAATCATCTGATGACTTTTCCTGCTCCTTCCTGACTAAAATCAAATAGTTCACCTTTGCGTTCTAGGACTACGGGTTTTTCTTTTCAGAAATGCCCCGTGGACCTAGCGGGCATCGGCCCTGCTGGGCCTCAACGGCTTTGCTCGGAATAATGACGCGCCGTCTACTACTTGAGCTTGCTTCTTACCCGACGGGCCCACGGCGAGCTACTCATTGCTCTTGGCTCGGCAGGCCCGCGATAGTGAACCTGTTCATTACTTGTTCTAAGCGTGTGTTTTTGGCTGTCATGGTATTGAAGAAACATTATCAACATCTTCATGATCTTATCCTATGTTGCTTTAGGGTCGCGTGATCTCCTGTCGACCGTCACGCTCTCATTCTCTCCCTTTTCATGACAGGTGTTGATGAGTAATCAATACTTGTATACTAATGTTATTATTTTTGTTTGTAACTCAAAAACTATTGGACCGATTTTATGAATTATTTCACCTCTAAAATGCTTTAGTAACACTACAAAAAACAATTATCACTTTATTGTAATAGTGCTGTAGTGAGCGAGCAAAGCGATCGAACACAGACCCCGAAATCTCCTTCGTGACTTTTAAACCACCTAGAAGAGCATATTTTAGTGCACAATAATAGCTTTATTCTGCGCTGGCAATATATAATAATAATAAAAAAAGAGTACAGAAATACAACTCAGTTCAACTCAACTCTAAGATTTGGTCACGACAAAAAAAAAATGAATCAAATGATTTTCCAAAATTGACCCATAAGAGGTTGAAACGGGGCTCAAAAGTATGTATGGAAAAACCGACTAACAAACACGAAGGCGAAGCCGCTGGCAGAACCTAGTCTATCTATAATTTCTTAGGCTTTTTTTTTAATTTCTGGTCTATTCTCCTTATTCATCAATCTTTATCTTATTCTCTTAGTACACGTGCCTGATCTGCAACCTGTTCGACGATGATGACAAGAGGCAGTACCACTGCGATGGCTGCGGCATCTGCCGCGTAGGCGGCAGGGACCGGTTCTTCCACTGCGAGCGCTGCAACATGTGCCTGCCGGTGCAGCTGCAGCAAGTTGGACATAGGGTGAGACATTGATAATCATTTAGTACCATAATGATGGTGAACGACGACCTGGTGAGGGTCGCTGGAATCCGATGGATGCGAGACGCACAGGACCGGTCTTTATGGCAGACACTTGGGGAGGTCCGACAGTGGACGTCTTTCGGCTGAAATGATGATTAGCATAATAAGTCTTATGATGTTCCCACTGCTGGGACTCAGGTCTTCTCTATAGGAGAGGGAATGAGCCGGTATCTACCACGCTTGCCCAGTGCGGGTTCGTGGATGTACAATGGGTTCGAAGAAGGAATGGTAATGAAATAAATTACACAAAGTAATTTTTTTTGCTTTATAATATTTATCAAAATATTCACGTTTTAAATTTGTGATCCGCAGTGCGTCGAAAATGTGTCCCGGTCCAATTGCCCGGTGTGCCTGGAGGACATCCACACGTCCCGCATCCCGTGCCACATCCCGGACTGCGGCCACCTCCTGCACCGGCCGTGCTTCGAGCAGCTGCTGCACTCCGGACACTACGCCTGCCCCACCTGTCAGACCAGCATGATCGACATGACTAATGTAACTATCATGCATCTATCATCTATACAGGGTTATTTGTAAAACACTAGCAACATCTTAGATGCTAGTTAAGAACATTATAAACAACAACTTTTGTTCTAAATCCCAGAACGAACTCACCTATCCAAACTAAATGTTTTGGCTTTGTTCGGACTATTCAGTAAATGGTTTATGTGAAGTTTGGTAGGGTAGAGTAGGATAGGGTAGGGTAGAGTAGGGTGGAGTAGGGAAAAGCGGGAGCGAAGCTGCGCCGGCAAAAGCTAGTATCATATAAGAAAAGGAAAGTCAATAACCTCGATCGATGTCAAATGATGATTGAAAAGTACAGTTTGCAAAGACTTACTTATTTGCGTGCACCTTTTTCTATTCGTACTCAGACACTTCACACGTAGAGATAAGCGTAATCGAAGAACTAGATTCTGATTTTTTATTTCGTTTATGATTCGAAAATAAATTTAAAATATTTTTTGCTCACCCTGCCTGATAAGACTTGACAGTTATGACGTCACAACATGGCGCTAAGTCGATCCTATTCTTTTCTGAAACGCATCGTACACATATACATGTATATTTAGGTATAGGGAGCAAAGAACCACAGATTTTTAATGCATCTTAACTAGTGTGTGAGGAGTGATATGAAAGAAAAGGGAATTAGTGATAGTTTGGCGGGTGACAGGATAGAATGGAAGAAAAAAACGTGCTGCGCCGACCCCAAGTAATATGGGATAAGGGCAGGAAGAAGAAGAATTAGTCATGCCTGTGTAGAAATAATCTCTAAAGTTTCATGAGCGCTCGGGTAGTGGGCTCGGTAACTTTAAATTTTTAACTGACTTCAAAAAAAGAGTAGATTTTCAATTTTTGTTCTCAATATTAGTTTGATTATGTTATTTTTATTTACAGTTGTGGAGCTACTTGGACTCAGAGGTAGCCGCGACTCCGATGCCGCCTGAATACGCTGACTACAAGGCCACTATACTCTGCAAGGATTGTCATAAGGTTAATACTATCACTATCATCATTTCAGCCGAAAGACGTCCTCTTTTGGACTTAGGCCTCCCCCAAGCGGCGCCAAAACGACCGGTCATGTGCGTCTCGCAATCGGATTCCAGCGACCCTGACCAGGCCATCGGTCTACCTTGTGGGAGGTCTTCCATTGCTTCATCTTCCGGTATGCATTCGTCACTCCAGAATCTTTCCGCCCCAACGGCCATCTGTTCTGCGTGCAATGTTTTTTAAGTTTGGTGATAATACTATAATAATAAGTAATACATGTATTTCATAGCTACGAGCCTCTACCAACATCTTAGGAGGCTCTTGTTAGGTGCCTAGATCAAAGGCCTGATTCTGAAAGCGGTATTTCTGGACACTGCTCGTATAGTTAAGCGGTTACTCTCTCCTGGAACTCTGAACTATGTTAATTTAGACCGTGTTCGTGATAAAGGCGAGAAACCATTTCAATATACCTAATTTATTAGTAAGAAATTATTATTATTACCATTTTTTAAATTTAACTTGGTATAGAACATAAGATATCCTAGATACTTTTTATCCCGAGAGTTTGTTCCCTTGGGGTAACTTCCTACTTTCATACGACCGAAGCCGCTGGTAGCTGCTAGTTCTAAAATAATGAATGATTTCCTTTCTCATAACAGCTGTCGACGGTGAAGTTCCACGTGGTAGGACTGAAGTGTCAGCATTGCGGCGCCTACAATACGTGCCAGACTAATGGATTTCATAAGTAAGTGCACAGATGTTCCTAAGGGCGACTGAGGGGTTGTTTTGCAGGTCAACCAGCTGTTTGCTGGCGCCTAATACCCACTATGACTTACCGTGACCTGTGTTGTACTTAGGGTGTCCAGGTGTCCAACTTGTGACCTTTTCAAATATTTTTGGGAAAAAATATAACATGATGTAAAACTATTAGAATCCATTCAGTTACTCAGGTTTTACATAAACTAAAAATAATATTGTATAGACAAAATTCACATAATCATCTCACAGAACTTCAGACATTCATTCGTGCGCAAATACATCACAGTCAAATAGAGTGTTGAGCGTAGAGAAAGTGCGAGAGACAGGAGATTGGGCTCTACCTTACTTTATTTGCAAGCGTTTTTTCCAGGGATTCGAGCAGTTCGCAAACGGGCGACTCGTCAACTGCGACGTCCACATCGAGCAGCCGCAGCGGGTCATCGTCCGCCACATTCCCCCCCGCGCGCGCCGACGAGCCCAGCGACGACCTCCCGCGGGCCAACCCCATGGACGAGCCGCCGCAAGCTTGACACATCGTGTAGGCGCGAACATGATACACGAACCGTAGCCACGACTAGTCGTACGATCAGTCGTACGACATGTCGGTATGAGTCGTGATTTACGGTGGGAGATACGCAAAGCTCGATGTATGATGTTAATTTTATCTTTATGTTTATCTACAAGATAGAACAAATCGTCCAAACTGATCTTTTTTTGTCTTGAAATAAGTCTAGGATCAGTTGTTGGCAATAGGTCATATCTTGGGAATTATAGTTATTTAATTGAAAGTTGTTATTGCGAGTGGAGTACAGAGGATATTTTTTTAATACACATCTGACAATATGTCTATTTAAGCACAGTTTTGTCTTTTATTCCTGTATTTATATGCACTGTCTAAGGTTTCTAATATAATCTAGATGCAAAAAGTTTTGTATTTTGAACCGCTTTTACGAAAATTCTTGTCATTTTCGTGTGTTCTAAGAAACATATAGGAAAATTAAAAATACAATTTGCTTTGTAGATTCTCTATATTGAAATGATTAAATGATAAGAGATCAAAATCGCTTACCATAACAAGACATTTGAAGCTGAAGCTTATTAGCTTCAGCTTCAAATGTCTTGTTATGGTAAGCGATTTTGATCTCTTATCATTATTCAGTGATTTTTGACTATGAAATTATATACGAAAGTAATATAATGTGTCTATATTCTACATCATCCCAAAAATCAATTGCAAGATAAAGCAATAACAATTAAAACCGCGGTCTCGTCGGTAAAGTTTGTCGATATATCATTGCAATATGGTTTTATGAGTTGGCAAGCCTGGCTCGCGGCTCGTCATGGTTGCTTCATTTTTTACTCGGCTCGATCGGCACCACCGTGTGTCGATCAGCACCAATGAGCCGCGAGAAATACCGACGTTCTTTAAAACCGCGGTATAAGCTCGTACGTCGATCACTATAGGTAAGTACCTATAGTGCGTGATCGACGCACAAGCCTACGTATACTTATGCTAACGCCATCTTCATTTAAAAAGTGGAATGTACCCTCATTTTCGCTATCGTTGACTGTACCATCGAAGACAATTCCGCCTGACCACCGCTAAGTTAATTTTTGCTTGCACTCGAAAGGGTTTGGTTTGGCGCCGCGCCACAGGATTCAAGTGATTTTTTTTAAGTGATCAAGCAGAAATGACCACAATGGTACATCAGGCCAATGCATTTTCTCAACACTGCGTGCTTGCAATATAGGAAAATAAAATATATTTATTTTGGATGAAAAACACAAAGATGGCCGATTCTATAATAATAAGATAGATGCTCGATTAATTTCGATCTCGCCTGTAAGTCTCGTAAATGTAATCTGTCCAGTATATTACGTGATAATAAACTCGTGCGCATAATGTCTTCAAGAAGTAGGGAATGTTAGCGTTCTACATTTCCTACTTGTTGAAGACAGCGAATCATATACCATTATGCTCAGGGGTCTTGGCTCAACGTTGAAACTAAAAATTATAACTTAACAAACAAATGTATGAAAATTAGAATTTTCTAGTAGTTTAAAGTAGATCACTTTTTGGCGATGGTGCTACTTTTTGTAGTCTAATATCATTTTCTACGCGGAACAGAAAGTAAAGTCCCATATACCTCCGTTGAAAAGGGAAGATCCTCTGACTAGACGGGTGTTATGTCTGGTGGGCAACTGCCCGACAGTTGGTTTCGGGTTGTCATATAGAGGGTGACTAGTAATTAGTGGCCGATAATTACCTAGTCAGGTCATAAATTCTGTCACATGTTTAATATGAAATAATTGAGATGAGTTTATTCATTATGTAACTATTTATATACCAAAATGAACTTAACAAAACATGGATTCTTATGAAAATAAAGTTTATTCAAAATTACCACCGCGATTTTGAATACAGGCCTTCAATCTGCGCGGCCAGTCGTCTATCGCAGCACGAACGAGGTCCATGTCAATATCGGCGGCTGCCTTAATTCATGAATCCCCAAGCGACCTCCGGTGGCCGCACATCTATTGTCTTACTATTGTGTCTCTAATTGACGGTATCTGAAGGGTTAATCAAGGATGCCTTGAGTGACTACAAATCAGGATGAGGCTTTGAGCAGGCCTTTTCCTCAAAGTGTTGCCATATCTTGTAATCTAATGGACTCAAATGTGGACTCGAGGAGGGCCAGTCTTCGTACCGGATGAAGTCGATTTCACGCGCCGCCAGCCAGTCTTGTATGCTCTTCGGCAAGCTGGCACCGAATAGAAAAAAAAAAGTTATGAGACAAATAATATCTACCACGATATTGAGCAAACAGTAGCACCATCTATCATTTATTATAATTGTCATAATCATGTAATATTCCAAATTAAAGTTTTGTATTTCAACTGTGTGTTGTAATATGTTATCGTATGCTTAATATAATCGATGTACAATCGATCGATAATCGATTTAGACTTTTATTGCGTTGGTGGCATGACAAACGACGGCTGCAGAAAATGGTATTGGAACCACTTTTTTTCCTTTTAATGTCATCCTTACGTTTACGGAATAGAAGTCAAAATCGGTTGACAGTAAAGAAAGTTTGTTTAAGTGTCTAATCTGTTGTGAATGGAGTATAGAAATTATTGCTTTTTTTTAAATCTTCTAACCATCATCTTCCTGCCCTTGTCCCGTTTTATTTGGTGTCGGCGCAACACGTTTTTTTCTTCCATTCTGTCCTGTCACCCGTCACGCTATCACTAACTTCCTTTTCTTTCATATCACTTCTCACACAATCCATTAATCTTTTCTTTGGCCTCCCTATCCCTCTCCATCCATTCACTTGTAAACTCATAACTCATAACATTTTTTAATATATTTTAACCAAGTAATAATAATATTAAAACGACACAGTAACTATATTTTTAATAGTTATTATGAAATGTAAGTAACATGGTCATGTCTAAGTACCTAAAACTAATAGTACTTTAAAAATTCTAGTAGAAAAAGATCATCTAGTTTTTGAGAAAAGCCAGTAGTCCTTAGAACTAAAATGCCGCTCAATCAATATTTTTGAGTAAGTGCACTATAATATTTTAACACAGAACACTAAGAATCAAGAAATGTCCATTAAATTATTGTATATTTTGTAATACAATGTTAATATTTTGTAGAATGGATTTCATATGCAATATAAAGGGCACCAGATAACGGCGGAATAAAGTTCATTGACCTTTTCCTAATATCTCTGGGTTGGTACCCGAAAAATAAACAGTGAACTGCTTTTCATTACTAGATCATGTAAAGGATCACAAAACAAGACAGTTTTAGGTCTTTATTTCCATTTTTGAAGTTAAGAATTGCAACAAATGTAGTAGGGTCAATGACCGTTATTCCTACAAAACAGATATAACTGCAGATGTAAATTGTTCGTTTAAACTGGTTAACTGCGAACACAGAATACGCTATATATAATATAGAAATCTATACTGCACATAGTAAATTATGTTCTACACCATGATGCTAATGTCAGTGGCAACAGAAATATTGACAGTAAAAAGAAATATAAAAGTAGAAACTGACTGACAATTCAAGTAGTTTCGAAACTACTGAAACTAGGGGTTTTTTTTTTCCCGATGGGGAAAATCATCTTATGACAAAACCCGCTCTTGGGCGGAGCGGGAGATAGTGTCAGACTCTTACTGACTAAAAACCCCATCCCGTTCCTTCTAGCCTTCATACCGGGGCACGAGCTTCCTTTCGGACAACCCTGTCCCCAGTAGGCTTCGGCCCAGCTGGGCCCCTCCTGTTGCTGACAACTTCTTGAGGAGTGCGGGAACAGTGCGCGCCGTCGACGTCTTGGACTCGGTCCGGACAGTTACCAGACGGTCGGACAGCGAGCTACCCATGGCTCGCCGTCCGCGAGCCCGCGTCTACGGTGGCCGGAAATCGGGATCGGAATCCCGGCAGCGGCGAGAGCGCCGTTGCCTGATGCGGTCGGCCTCCTCCTGTGCTAGCATTACTCCTTCTCACTCCCTGCTTCGCAGAAGGAGGCGACCGCCTGCCACTCCTCCTCGCTCCGGATCATGGCCTCTACCAAGGCCCGGCGCGAGAGGTCTCCGCCGCTGATCGCCTCCACGAGGGCACGGCGATGCTCCGCCCAAGCAGGGCACACCTCTACTGTGTGCTCCACCGTGTCCTCCGGGCGTTCCGCACAGTGGCGGCACCCGGGCGTCTCTTCCGCTCGAATCCGATGCAGGAACCTCCCGAACTTGCCATGTCCGGTGAGGACCTGCGTCATGCGGAAGGTAAGGACGCCGTGAGGTCTTTCCAGCCACGCCTCAAAGAGGGGACTTACCGCCATAATTGTGGCGTGCCCATGAAACTAGGGGTGAGGCCAAACGAGCGTAATTTTGTGAGTCGTGAGTCGCAGAATTCCGGTCGCGTAATTTCTGCTGCATTCCGTTTCATACAAAAAGTCCTATTTTATTCACACGGCGACGCAAAATGAGTAGAAATGCACGCAGCAGAAATTACGTGACCGAAATTCTGCAACTCAAGACTCACAAATTACGCTCGTTTGGCCTCACCCTAGAACTGAAATTTTGTCAAAATAGAATGACCTAGCAAAATGGACAAGTATGCAGCTTGTCCATTTTGCCGTGTGAACTATTATTGAAATAGGATTTTTTATTCTGGTAATATTGTGCCTTGTCCAGTTCCGAAACAATGCATTCTATATTGAAGATTTATGAGAATTTTAGCAATTTTGAATTCTAGTTCAAGAAATTTTTGGTCCATTTTTATTTGGAAAGCAAAATTAAATTAAGGTTAAAGCTTTGAGGCCCGAGCGTGGCCATGAACATGCCACGCTCGGGCCCGGCGCTTGCTTCATTTGAAGAGTCTATATGTATAAACACGTTTACATGTAGTTTAGCGTTTTCATATAACCATTTTGCTGTTTCCCTATATACATACATAGCTTTAGAATGTTAGCTAGATGTTTCTCAGTTTTTCATTAATGTTAAGACTTTATATTATTATTATAGTATAATAATCTGCTTAACTTTAATAATAGATTTTTAAATGGTTGTTGAAAATATATTGCTTCATTGTGATATTGAGCCGGGTGTAATCAGCGAAAAGAATTAGACAAGATTATTAATTGAAGTAAACATTTTGTTTTTTTTTTTTTACCAAACTTACCCTCACACTAGAAAATTCTCTTGTATCGTGGATGCGTTCACAAATATAATAATAATATTCTACAACTGTCACACAACGCCGCGTAGTTCCAAGCTAAGCAGAGCTTGTGTTATGGGTACTAGACAACTGATAAATATATATAAATAAATAAATACATACATATTATAGATAAATTACACCCAGACACAGAACAAATGATCAAGCTCATCACATAAACATTTGTCCTGGGTGGGAATCGAACCCACGGCCTCCGGCAAAGCAGTCAGGGCCACTAACCACTAGACCAACAAGCCAGTCAAAATATGTAAGCGATACACCAAGATTCGGAACAAATATCTGTAGGTCATGGCGGCGGCTTTAGTTCTTGCCTTGTTCTTAATTCCAAGCCTCAATCTTTATCTGGATATCCGGGATATTAGCACTAAGTAGACTAATATATTTTTAACATAATATATTTTTCATTGGTTAATAAGCAGTTAATATTTATTTCTTGGAGTGTGCAACTGCCAGGTTATTATTTAATGTTATATTTATTTAGGGAAAGTTTTTGTTTCGTAGTTAAGTTGATCAATAGTTAAAAAATTCACCAAAATGCGTTCTTTAGTCAATTGTTAGCTAGGCCAATGGTCAATAAGGTAAATAACTTATTAGTCAAGAAAAAAGAATATATCTTACTTATATTGATGCAGCTCGGCGTTTTATTTATTTATTTATTTATATATACTTTATTGCACATCAAAAATAAAAATTTACAAAAAAGAAACCATACAATAGAAAACACAATTGGCGGCCTTATCGCACCAGGCGATTTCTTCCAGGCAACAATCAATCAATTCTAAAAAAAATCAAAAATAAATCAAATCAGGCAATTTTCTTATAACATCTATTAGAATTTAAATCTGTCATGAAATCGTGATCGTGGCGTGGTCGACACATGTTTTGTTATGTATACATCACGAACCAAAAAGGAGATTTTTACTTGTCAAGAAGTTACGAATCAATTACTGAGAAAAATAAACTATTCGATATACAAATGTATTGGCTGGATAAAAAAGTTTAAATATCATTTTAGTTTCTAGTAAAAACTTGCCAAAAAAAAAAAATTAAAACCGGCAAGTGGCACTTTTCCGATATAATGAAACATTTAAGTAACTATTGGTTAAAATAACTACGGTTCAAAAATTTGTCGTTATTCGACCGAAACAGTTGGTATTGCCATGTATGCCAATGTAAATAGTTTTTTATTGTTATAGCTTTTAATTCCATGTATTTATTAATATGGATAAATTAAAAAAAAATATAAATCGTGATTAAAGAGCTAAAATATTGTTCAGCATAATTGTATAATATGGTTTTGCATTTTATATTTGTTAGTAGTAATTGGTTACGAAGCCATTTTGTGGGAAAAACTTTGTGCTTGGCCAAGAAAATGATAGAGAAATTTCGAATTAATATAATTTTTAAGGACATCACAGATTGTTGGTTCTGCAGTCATTAAACTCACTGTTAGCCATTATACCTAATAGTGGCACAGTTATAGAATAAGCAAATTAGTTAAAAATAATCTTAAATTAAGTAAAAAAAAAAACCCATAACATTATGTCTCACGGCTGCACCGAATAGGTAGTTCAGAATAACGTCAAAAAAGGAAAGAAATAAATCATCAAATAACTCCTTAATCTCCGGGTGGAGTGAGAGGAAGTGTCAGACTTTTACAGACTAGAACCCACCTGTGTTGCTGCAACTGCCCTTTGCGTTCCAGGACTGCGGTAACACTCGAACAATCCCGCAACACAATTCGCCCTTGGCTTCATCATCATCATCATCAATTCAGCCGATAGACGTCCACTGTTGGATATAGGCCTCCCCAAGTTTCCTGTGCGTCTGGCATCCGCGCTTAGTTTAATACGATTTATTTATTTATTATTTATTTATTTAATACTTCATGTATAACGTATTTTCTCTGCTCATAAAACTATTTAACCATTTGACTGGCACGGCGCTCTCAGGCAATACAATGACTTAGATTCTTTAACAACACAAATAAGAAAGAAAAAAAATCTTTCTTGTAAGATTTATTGGTGTTTATTGCTGTCATGTAATCGTGACCGTGGCATACTGGACACTGCTTTTTCATGTATGTACTGTGGCGGTCAAATTGTTAAGAGATTCTTACATACACACACGTCAATCACGCCAGGACGTGTTTCAGTCCATACATCTGTTCGACGATGTGATTGATGAGTTCCTTTATTCAAGTAAATTAATTTATAATATTTTCTTCGATAATTTTAAGCCACTTTTTGGAAGTCCAAGAGTACCTTGGTAGAAAGGTGTCCGAACTGTAAATTAATGTAATGTTAGATTGTTGTTCTACTCTCCTTATTGTTTTGCGTTATGTAATACAAGAGTGCAGCGAATAAATTGCGATAATTGTAATACCAATATTGTTGTTTCATTTTTATAGGGTCATCCATTTTTTTTTAACTTGGATAAAAGTACAGGGTTATTTTCTTCGATATTGTCTTGGTATGGTCATGTGAAAAGTAGGGACGAAACGCATGTTGCTTAAAAATTTTCGATTACATGTGGATAGATGGAGGGGGATAGGGAGGCCAACGAAAAGATGGATGGATTGTGTGAGAAGTGATATGAAAGAAACGGAAGTTAGTGATAGTGTAACGAGTGACAGGACAGAATGGAAGAAAAGAACGTGATGCGCCGACCCCAAATAGAATATCATTAACAACAACTTTTGTTCTATGCCTTTTAACCCTTCAGATACCGTCAATTAGAAACACAATAGTAAGACAATAGATGCGCGGCCACCGGTGGTCGCTTGGGGATTCATGAATTAAACAAAAATAAAAATGAATGTTTTAAATATTACGAAGTTTATGCGAAGCAAACAATAGTACAATAACGGAGGGTAGCTGAACATGAACTGTTTACGGGCGACCCTCACTAGTCGGTCGGTCGAGGTGATGCGCTCACGTCGCGTCATACGTGTTCTTGTAGCGAAATTCGGCAGAGCGGGCGTGTATCTTTACATGATGGTGTATCAATATTCTAATGTCGAGTACACGGAAATGGTGCGAATGCTTGCTAGGTGTAATTACGTTTCGGAAGCCTGCTTACTCTTATTACGAAAACAGTGCGCGGGAGCCGTAAGTAGATACAGCAAAATAGAGTTGAAAGTTGAAATCTGTTGGAAAAAACAACGAAATCTTGAAGGTTTGTTTTGATAAATGTGTTATATTTTGTAAAAAGTCATAGAACAAAGGTAAGGCTCCAGATAGGTTGGGTGTTTTGGCGAGTGGTAATTATTATTAATTTCTTTAATTCAGACGAAGGTACATTTCATAAAACAATTTAAAAAATCAAATAAGACATTACAATAATCAAAATGATATAGCATCAAATCTCATACAAAGAAAATAAAATTTAAATAAAAATACAATAAAATTTAAAGAAAAGAGAAAGGTAAGTAATTTTGGTTTCGCTCAATTTCAAGCAAACAGTGTCCAGTGTTCGCCTCCAATAGGAACTCTCGAACAGCCAGATACCATAAATAATATAATAATTTGTGGTGGGGCGGGGCCCGATTATCGCACTTGTGCGAAAAGCGTAGAGGCAGGACCGTTTTTTTTTTTTTCTAAAAATGTTGCCTCGCCAGGAATTCGTTGTTTTGAATATGCTTTCACATATACCCTGATCCGAAACAACGATCTATAAGCTAAACGAATACTTGTTCTTCGCGGTAATCGAACCCGCGACACGCAGCGCAGCAGCAATCGGTCAACCACTGCGCTCGGCCACGTCGTCGGGTTTTTGACTTTTCGAGTGTGTTCAAAACTCATTTGTCTAAAAGAGCAGAGACATTGAAAGGCAGAATTCAAGCTCGACTCGTCTTAAACACCTCGTTTTTAATAAAAATACAAAATGATTTGCAAAAACACTTTATTCTTTTACACGTTGTTACAAAAAAATATATAAAACGCTTTCCTAAACTAGGAATGATTTGGGAATGTATGAAGCAAAGACTACTATTGGTATGAAGCATACAGAACACTTGAGGACAAACTTAAAGACGCTACAATATTATGGTCAATGTATGCAAGAGAGAGACGGAGCTATACACGATAGATAGCGCCGTCCTTTTCTCGCAGCGGTTTATAATGGCCACGTTATGAGGCCTTATCAAGGAGCATAGAGACGCCTTTGGTGTTCATAGCTAGAGACGAATACAAGCAAGACCGTGAGTGTTACTATTCAGGTACTCATACAAACTGAATTTAGACCATGATTATGACAGACGAAACTTCTACTCGGCACATATTGTCGCGAGTACGTCCCATCTGTTTATACCGTTTATTCATCTTTATATAATTCGTCTGTAAGTCCACTTATAATGTTGTATTTTTGAAGGGGTCCCTGGAAGGTTTACAAATATTATTAGACCCGGTAGGTGGCGCTGCTAGAAACGTAACAATACGAACTGTGATTAGGAACACCGCTTTCTGAATCAAGCCCTTGATCCAACCGCCTAACGAGAATCTCCAAAGGTAGTCCGAGGCTCGTGGCTCTATTAAGCCATTGGCTGACACGACTATCGGTACAATGATCGCTGTTTCGACATCCCACATGTCAACCATGTGAAATGAATAGGTTACTTCTAGGCAAGCGTGCTCCATCGTCGGCCACATCATCGCTTACCCTGTGGTGAGATAGTGGTCAAACGCGAGCCTATCAATAATAAAATATAAAAAATCACTTCTCGAGCCACGAGAAAATACTTGATTTCGAAGCACTAGTATTATTAGCGATGGTGTCTCTGCTAGCTACCGGAAGGCGCTTCTATGCTCTTTATGTCGTATAAATTATTGTTACGCCGTTAAATTTCAACACGTCCTATCTCCGACAAATTAAAGAATAGCAACGAATAATTAAAACGCATTGCTGTTCGAAAGCTCTAGAACCAAAGTACCTACCTAGCCTGGCAAGATCTGGAACATTCCTTCATAAGTACTCGTGGTACCTACTACTTAGTAGGTATGTAATCTGTAGGTATCTGTAGGTGGATAAGGAAAATGGTACTTTCCGCCATTAATAATAGAGTCGCAATTCGCGTGAGTGACTCGCGAAGGACAAAGTCATAAAATTGATTTATGGCCCCGCGATGCGACTCTATTGTTCTGGAACTATCCTGAGACGTCAGTATCTAGAATTTTCTTGATTTCGACTGCGAACGAGAGCGATCTACCTAAGTGTGCGAAGTGATTTTATCTAACGACCGAGGCGATAGTGTAACGGAACTAGTGCTAACTGTGATTTGGATTATTGTTGACTGGACAAATTATTTATTGTTTGTGGTGAATAAAGTTCTCTATTGGCAAATTGGCATTTAATTACCTAAGTACGTAACATTATATTATTATTCACCGCCATATCAAATCAAGAGCGCTTGTTATGAGACTTATTCTCATAGGCATTTTTTTTAAAGATAGGAAATCATCCATTGACTTCCCTCGCTCTAGGCGGAGGGGGAGGGCGTGTCAGACTTTTACTGACTGAAACGACACCTGTTTCTTTCCATCCAGGACCCCGAGTTCCACTTTCAGAAGTCAGCCCTGTAGCTGATATCTCTTAGAGGCGGCCGTGGAACACTACATACCGTCGATGACTCAGGCTCCGTCCGGATGGTTACCGGACGACTGGACGGCGAGCTACCCATTGCTCATAGTCCGTATTCTCATAGCCACATACCGTAAAGTTGGGTTTGGTCCTAAGATATAACTTTATCCCAAGCTTATTAACCAATAGAAAGACAGTATCCTGTTTTTCTATTGGTTAATAAGCTTGGCCCAATATTATATGTACCACAAGGCTAAAATAAGACGATTTTACTGTAGGTTTACAATAGGGTAGTTTCCAGGGTCAAAATAACTACATTTCATTTAGTCCGTATTTTAGATTATAAAAAAATATTGGACCCTTTTTTTTCTTGTTTCGATTAAACAATAAACAAAAAAATAACAAAGAATATAGCCCATTAAAGTTACATGTGACGATACTCCGTCCAAAAATTGCAGCACGGCGTGACGTTACACGTAACTTTAATGGGCCATATCTTTGTAATTACAAATAAAAAAATACGTGTCCTTTATTTTTGAATAATCTAAAATACTGACCAATTACCTTTTTTACGGCAATTAGCCTATTATAATACAAAAAAAACATTTTGTCCTCAAGTGTATGTACAAACTAGAGCTATATACACATAGATAACAGCATGATTATGAAGATACATATTATTAACTAAAATCTATCACTTATATTAATTAATACGCACTTATATTTTTTTTAATACAAATAAGCCTATTGAATAGAAATAATAAGTTATATTAGAAGGAACATTGGGTTTGCTAAAGAAATATGAAAAAATAAAACCATTTTCGTGGTCATGTATAGAGCTAGCTAGATGCTAGAGCTAGATGTGCCGTTGCCGGCAATCTGGGAATATTGCTGGCAATATTGCCACCCATATTCATACATCTGGCAATATTCCCACTTCACGGCAATATTTCCGGCAACGGCGCATCTCTAGTCATGTATGAAAATATGATGAATGCGATGACATACTATTTCTTATTAATTATAAATTATACATAATTAATGTATCAGTTAACAAAAGAATGTTTTAATGTATTATAATATTGTTTAAGTAGCTGCAATTGTATCATAAATGATCAAATGACACTGTCGATCATAGACAAGAATACAGGCATTTAAATGCGATTTCTTAATTTTAAATGGCAACTTTTAACTGTATACGAAAAACATGATTATTATTTTATATTCTCCTAATGATTCCGTCATCGTTAAGATTACTAATCGAAATACTTTTAACACAACAACAGTTTATCAAAAGCTACCAATATTGTTGAATGAGCAATCGTTACAATTGAGCTCATTGCGCGCGTACAAAAATAACAGCACTCGTGCGTTTATATGATACATCGAGGTTTAGAAAGAGAGGTATGAGTGACAGAGACGGCGCTCTACAAAGCCAAACCTTTTCGGAAACTCGATGTGTGATATTTACGGGTAGTACTGTTTATTACAGTGAAATCTGGGCAATTGGGAGGTCAAGGGATCTGGATTTTTTTATCACTGACTTTAATGACTTTTCTTTTTTAGTTTCCTAAATAGCTAGGATTAAAGTGACGTTTTGTCATACCTAGCCCCTTGAGACTTTCGATTTTTTTACAAACAACGTGCCTGGACCAATATTTCAAATGTAAATAATTAAGTAACTAGTTAGTACCCGGGACTTCGTCTGCAATAAACTCATAAAACAGTACAAAGCCGATTGGGTACAATTGCCAGTTTTTTTTTTTGTGTTATCAATGAAAGCTCGTCAAAATCGGTCCAGCTGTTGTTTATAGGTACCGAATATACTTTCATATTTTCGTATGTTGTACGCAAAATACGCGCCTTGGTCGTGGAGTTGCGGAAAACAGCCCGTTGTACCTATCTATACCCTATATTTTCATATGCATTTTTTTTATTGAAATAACCTAGTGCTCGACTGCGATCCCACCTGATGGAAAGGAAAAAAACCTTTACTAAAAAAAGGCTGTTTTGATATTACAAATATACTTATATCTTATTCATATGCAGACTGTCTCGCTTAATGAGTTTATTGAGCTTAAAAGTGCCCAGGTATAGAGAGAAAGAATTTAAATATATTTTATAGTATCTCAATAACTCATTGCACCAGTTGCAAACGTTTCCCACAGATCCGGGACCCACTTGACCAGGTTCCACTATATTTAGTTTTACATACATACATACATACAAGGTTTTTCTAAAGTGGTAGAGACTAATGAAAGCAAATTTGATATAGATAATTACATGCTAGAATTTGGTGGCAGTACTAACTAGATTCTAACAAATCTCCAATTTCGTTTTAAATAATTTTTACTTAATATTACTTTTTTTTTAAATATTGCACTACTATTTGCTTCGTTAATAAAGTATAAACTAAAAATATTAAATAGCGCTTATTTATAAATTTTAGCTTCAGATACATTAGGGGGGGACACCAACACGACGCGCAACGCTCAATCTAAATGACGCTGCAACGTTGCTCACTGTCCCGCAACTTGCCCCCGCCATTACAACGCATTCACGTAACGCGGGGTATATTATTGGACGACTTGACAGCGTTGCGCGGCATGTTGGGGGACATTTTGTCCCCTAGTATGTCTGAGGCTTTATTGTAAGCGACTATGAATCTTTCGTTGCTAGCATTTGTAATGGCATTGAGTGCATTATTTCTAAGCTGTTTTAAGCCTAAATCTCACATAAATATTTAAGTATTTTATAGAATACTATTGTCTGTATAACAAAAAGGTTTTTTTTTTAAATACATTATTTAGTTTTTTTTTTCATATTTACATAAAAATATTCCGAAATAAATAAATTGTTCTTACAATGCGAAGATTATAAATATTTCTCGAAGTACCTACATTGATGCTGAACCGACATAGGCGCAAAATTGAAGTGTCGCGACGCGTCATGTATTGTGTAGCATATTCAATTTTATTTTCCCATTAATAAGGTACAAATTCGCGTTATGCAAAAATTCGACTCTACGCAAATGTAAGTTAAGCTATACATTAGGAGCTTCGAAAGAGCCGTTATGAACTCCTTCGTATATACAATTTTAAGGTGAGTATAGACTACTACATTTACTTGTAACAGAACAACGAGCCGCTCTATGATATGTTCTTTTACGAACTAAACGTCGAGCACGCTCGCTTCTTTGTTACAAACCAACGTGCATATTGGTGTAACATTTCGTCGAGCGTATTGGTGTAACATTTCGTCGAGCGTATTGGTGTAACATTTCGTCGACCCACGAGAGCGGGCGATGCGCGGTTGCCATTTAAAAAAAAAATGAACGCAAAGTACAACAAAATGTTGGTAAATGGACACTCGCTGTGAGCATTTACCCGTAACATAACGCCGAGTACTCGCAAGAACGTTACATTACATGAAAATGCTTTGGAAACTGAGCTTTTGCCTGTATTGTACCATTCGTAAGAACGTTACATTACACAGAAATGCTCCAGAAAATGTTGTAGTCTATACTGGCCTTTACATTTTTAAATCGTCAGCTACGTCAGTTCCCCTGGCTAATATTAACTGACTATAAAAAAAGCTCACTTGAAGCGGCTTTTTTTGTAGCCCGTGTGCCCGTGGACAGTAAGCCAAACGAGGATTGAATATACTCGTATTATTGTATTTCTAGTCTATTCTAGAAGTTGGTCTAAACAAAAAAAAAAACATGTTTAGTTGGTTAACAAGAAATTGCACCCTTTTAAATTAAACATATTATGCGCGTTGTAGTATGTTTGAGATCACATTTTAACACAACTATTGGTTAGTCAAACAATATGGCCTTTGTGAGATAGACCGATTTTTCATCACTTTATGCTTAAATAATGTTGTAACTAAGCAATTGCTTTAAGCATGAGGCCAAACGAGCGTAATTTTGTGATTCGCGAGTCGCAGACTTTCGGTCGCGTACTTTCTGCTGCATTCGGTTTCATACAAAAGTCCTGTTTTCATTCACGGCGACGCAAAATGAGTTGTCTGCCGTAATAGAAATGCGTGCAGCCGAAATTACGCGACCGAAATTCTGTGACTCACGATTCGCGAAATTGCGCTCGTTTGGTCTCACCCTAATACTTTGGGCCGATTTCTGAATGATTATTTTTAACTGTGCATCAAAAATTATACTTTTTACCAAAAATACTAATTGTATACCAATTATTAGTAAACTTTTCACAATTATTAAGGGACTTGAGGAAGCCCGACTGGTTAGGTTAGAAGGGGATGGCGAGGTCTTAGGTATCAGGGACACAGATCCCGCCATCCTCTTCGTGGTTACTTTTTTAAACCTCCAACCACAGAAGAGTATATTTTGTAGTTGAAACAGGAATAAATTGAGGAACAGTTCAGTACTACCCTGTCTTAGGTAGAGTTAAGACTACGGGGAGAGGGGGGGGGGTTAGTTCGTTTAAAGGTGAGTAGGTATAAGCGAGGGGTAACCATATTTTTTTAATTGACTAAAGCTAATATATTATGTAGAAATATTTTTCCTTATATTGATTGAATACAATAGGCGATTATGCTAATGGTAGGTTCTTGGACTCTGAAATATTATTTTTTCTATAGCAAAGAAACCTAGAGTTATTATCTGAGTAAATACTCAATATTACAGGTTACTCAATTCAATTTCGAGTAACAAGACTGAGAGGAAGCAAGCAGAATTTTTTTGAATTAACGTGTACTGAAAGACGCAGTGTTGGAAGGCTTCCCACAAGGTGAACCGATGACCTGGTGACGCGAGAATGCGATGGATGCGAGACCATTCATTATGGCGGCACTTGGAGGAGGCCTATGTCCAACAATGGAAGTCTTTCGGCTAAAATGATGATGATGATGATAAAATTGTATTTTTATGTTAGCATTAGACTTTGTTATTTCGAATCTTCCTCTCTCATAGCATTTATAATGTAGCTGTGCTCGACAGGGTCTATCTAATAATTATTTCAATTTCTTATTATTTATCAACTGAAATGTACATTATGGATTGCTATAAAGATTTGAGATTTAAATACTTTTTTGGTTTCCCAAGAATCAGAAAAAAGCCACGATTTCTTTTTTACGCGTGGGTAGTTATCACAAAGCATTACAGTTTAGTAGAAAACTAGCTAACTAGAGGTTGCTTGCTTAAAGGATTTCTATAAAAGTATAAATGATGGTGAAAACCATAGAGCATACAAAGACAAACGACTTTGCTTATTAACAATAGACATTAGGTAATGAACCTTGTTGATATAAACTTCAGGAGATTAGGCTCCTACCAACATCAAAGACAATTTTCTACTTAATCCAAAGTCTAAAGATACATTAAGGAAGTCCATGAAAGTCGAAGTCCGTATACAGCTGTTCAACACGATTGTAGACTTCGTCGCAGGATGACAGCGTCTGTGGTAAGATTGCGAGCGCTGCTCTTAGGCTTTCATCTGTGCCGAAGATCTGGAAAAAACGGAAGGTAATTAATTAAGTTAATCTTTGACTTATAGGCTCCTGGGTAGCCCGCTCATGCGTCGTCTCAAAGAGAACCCCCGGGGTGGTGGGATGCAAGGCAGAGATGGAATATAGGAGTAGGTTTTAGTCAGTAAAAGTTTGACATGCCCTCTCGCTCTAGAGAAGAAGCTCGTGAGAAGTTTTTGAACGATTTTTCAACTAAAAAAAGGGCAATAGATGAAATTCAAATTTTCGAAACCGATATTCGAAAGTTCGAGTTTCAAAAGGTTTTTTTGCAATTTGCAGTTCAGTATCGAATAGTATGGTTACAATAAAAAATATCTGCGGTAGCAACATGTCTGTATTTACACAACTATGTACAGTATTTACACATTAAAACCATTGTCTTCTTAGAGACGAGGTTCTTCTGCGCTCCAAAACACTAACTACGCGAGCGAAGTCGCGGGCAAAAGCTAGTATAAAATACGTTTACAATTTGGACCAGGGGGTCTACTCGCTTTCTCCGAAACGAAACTTTCGTAAACGAACGATATTCATTTGACGTTAAAATTGCCGACAATCCTCTGTCATAATTATATTTTTTTTCGAAACATAACTAATTAGAGTAGGTTTAGAGATTCGGTACGTCAAACAATTTTCGTATGCGCGAAATTTCGGGAACAAAAGGAACCGTGGTAGGAAACACGCGAAATTTCGATCGAAACTTCGTTTTTAAAGAAAACGTTTCGTTTTCCATTAAAAGAGAAAACGAAACAATATGCTTGCATTATCAACGTTATATTGTGTGGCAGTTATATCACTTATATTGCTGTTCTTAGATCGTGGATTCCGAACGCATAAATTGTATATAAGTAGATAAGCATTGCCATAAAGTGATATGGAGGAATTTTATACCACATATTAGACCTTTCCTCCATTTTCCAGCTCTGAGCTGAGCGAGAGCTCGAGATAGCAAGAGGGAATGTCAGACTTTTACAGACTGAAACCCACCGTGTTGCTTCAGTTGCTCTTTCATGGCGAAGCTAGAACTACATTAGATCGACGCACACGTGTAACACGACTGATTTGTACGTAGAACGACGTCGCGTGGCGAGGATCTAGTGTAGTTCTACAAGTCTAGTTTCCATAATTATATGTATGGAGACCAATGCGCCCAGGGTCCTGTTTAATAAAGCCGACAGTTCGACATATATGTCAAAAACTGACATAATTTTAGAATTGTCGCTCTTAGGCTGTTTATAAAAGTGACAAATATGTTAAAAAGCGTCAAGTGAAACGTTGCCATATCTATTTGTCAATGAAAAACGCGTTTAATAAAACTCAACAATTAACCATATTTCTGATAATTGTCAGTGACAATCCCCCCTAGCCAAGTTGCTAATCTGCAATAGTTAACGCTAGTAGAAAGCTTCAAATGTACGGGAATGATGTCATCTCAACGCTCAGTCACGGGGTAAGAACAAAAGTATTGGCGGCAAGGTGAACTCGAAGCGTTCGACGCAAGCGAAACGGTTGTTACTTGGCTGGGCTGGGAAAGTTAAAGCATTGTTGCGACAATTATGTCGACATTTGACATATCTACAAATAATTTTGTTACATGTTATAACAATAATCAGGCTAGCCAAACTCTTCTCGGCGTGTGTGGCACACGTGTGCGTACTTGTGTAGTGTAGTTCTAGGCTCTAGCATTATTTTACTCAGTCCGCGTATAGAAAAATCCTTACTAATATTATAAAAGCGAAAGTGAGTTTGTTTGTTTGTTCTTCACGCCTAAATGACAAAACCGATTTTGAAGAAACTTAGTACACGGATAGACCATGTCCTGGAATAGGACATAGGATACTTACTATCCCGGAAGTATGTTCTCTTGGGATAATTTTCTGTTATCACGCGGGCGAAGCCGCTGGGAGCAGCTAGTTAACAATATCTAACAATGTACTGACGTGATCAATTATCATAGTTATTGTACCTTAACGTGATAACTCGCAATACATGATTACGCGATGACACATTGCCTACACAATACATAGGTACTTATTTAGTAGTAAATAGTCCAACCAGCCGACGAAAAACGAGGCGTTTTAACGTGGGAAAGCTTCAAATGTCTGATTATAAAATCCATGACCCCACTAAATGTTACGAACATGTTAGACTATTAAATATTATAAATTAATAGGTATATACAAACTTAAAATAATAACACTAGGGCCATGGGGTCCGAGCGCTCATCGAGTTTTTAAGGATATCAGCAAACGTTTGGTCGACTCTTCGCATGACCAGAGGGCTGGCCTTTTCTTCGGTCAACGAATCAGCATTGCCATCCAGCGTGGCAATGCTGCCAGCGTTCTGGGCACTTTTCCCATTGACATCGATGTGGACGAATTTTTGATGCCCTTTGAGTTTTCCCCGTTTTTGTGCCTTTTTTACATGTTACATAAGTACCATACAAATAAATGCAAGGTGTAAGGGACAGCCCTTCGCAAACTTTAAGGGCTTGCTCAGTGAACGAAACTGAACAACCTTCCACAAGACTTTTTTTCAGGAAACAAAAAAAAATCGACCTCGCGATGCAAATTGTCCAATCAAGTTTATAATTTTGTATGGTGAGGCTGATTTTTTTTTGCTGACGATGTTTTGTCCATACTTGTCAAAAATAACATTGTTAGACATTTGTCCAGTCTATGAAGTTTTGTTAGCTGATTTAATTTGACGTTTATCGTTTATCCAGCCTCATGTTATCAGAACAAATGAAAAGATACCAAAGAAATAAACACAAAAGGTAAATGGAGGAAGCATCGAACGTCATAGCATATATATATATAGCATAATAATGATAAGATAGATATCTAAATCGTGCAATTACAAGAGTTTATCAACATGACAATTAAAGTGGCGTGGCTCTGTCACCATCTTCGGTATTAACCTGGTGACTTACCATGACGTTCAAAGATTATTTCATTCTTATTTCAGTGCGGGTAAGAGATGGCGCTAGACAACCTGTATGTATAGCTCTGTCTCTTACCCACCCTGGAATAAGAACAAATCAATCTTACTTTCAACGTCATGGTAGAATAGAATAAACTTTATTGTACACCAAAAAGTAACACAGCTTATACATAAAATTAAATTTATGGGTACAATGGCGGTCTTATCGCTGAAAGCGATATCTTCCAGACAACCTTAGGATGGACAAGAACTTAAAATAATACAGGGGTAGTCTGTGGTGTACTGCTAACAAATTAACTACATATAAAAACAATACTTAACTATAAATATATATATATATATGCATTATAATATAATATGTTACACAATTGAGATAGGGAAGAATAAAAGAGTAAAGTAGGGTTGGTGGAAGAAATTAAATTACTTAGAATCAAGATAGGTAAGAAATGTTACAAAGAAAGGAAATGGTTTTTAACTAAATTTTTAAAAGAAACTAGTGACTGGGCTTGCCTAATAGGTAATGGCAACGCATTCCACAAACGCACCGCCTGGATCGCAAACGACTTGTCGCAAAATTTTGTAGAATGCGAAGGCATTAAAAGGGTCAAATTCTCCGATGATCTCAAGTGTCTAGAATGTGTATCATGAATGAACTTATGTATCTATGTCGTCATGGTAACCCACCTATTTTATTTTAGTACTAGCTGCTCCCAGCGGCTTCGCCCGCGTGATAGCAGAAAAATATCCCAAGGGAACATACTTCCGGGATAAAAAGTATACTATGTCCTATTCCAGGACATGGTCTATCCGTGTACCAAGTTTCATCAAAATCGGTTTTGCCATTTAGTCCAAATGTCCAAAAAATGTGTAAGTACAAATACTAATAATTTCCATTTCTAAGATTTGTAAATTCATTATATTATTGCCATTAACAAAGCTCTCAAACATAAGTCGAAATGATGTTGGCACGAAAGAGCTATGTTTAACGCTTGATTTACCAAACATAATACACCCAAATTGACTTAAAAAAAAATAACTGGCTACTACTCATACTATGGTTAAATATGTGCTATAATAATATTTCAAGTTGTTTCATTATTTTGTTCAAAAAAAAGCATACAAATATGCGCTAATAATTTGCCGCGGGTGAATTTTTACAAGACTCCAGCCTTAAACAATACATATTTACTATTATTTAATTTAGCATTTTGTTATTTAGTTAAAAGTCCTTAATTCATGAATCCCCAAGCGACCACCGGTGGCCGCGCATCTATTGTCTTACTATTGTGTCTCTAATTGACGGTATCTGAAGGGTTAAACAGAGATAACCTGAAAGGTTGTTTTGATGATTTTAATGATTGTTGTTGTTTATAAGTTTTTTACGTCTTTACTAACAATAATGGATTGTATTATCTGGAAAAATAAATGGTTATTATTACTATTATTATTAAAACAATAGTAATCATAATTGTTAGGTTTTAAGTGACCCAATAAATAAATAAAAATTTGAATTATGCGAACCAAGCTTTAAAATTGGGTAATAATATTTTTAACCGACTTCGAAAAGGAGGACGTTCTATGTTCGGCTGAATGTATGTTTTTTTTTTTTTTTTTTTTGTATGTAGGTTCACCGATATTTCGGTCAATTGTGGACCGATTTTGAAAATTTTTTTTTTGATTGAAAGGTTATGCTTCCAAGTTGGTCCCATAGAAATATCGTTATGATCTGATCATGAACTTCGAAGATATGAAACAGAACTCCTCATAGAATCATAGCAGAATTGTCGTAACAAGTAAAATTGCTTTGTTAATACGTGTAGTCGATGACTGACTGAAAGAAAAGGGGGAGGGGAAAAGGGGAGGGGGTAAATTCATGTAATATAACCGTATTTGGGATTATAAGAATCGTTATGAGATGCACTCTGGCTATAAGGTAATTTATGTTTAGCTGAAGGGTAGGTACTTTTTAGTGGTGCTACCATAACTAAAAAGTGAAAAATAATATAAATTCTTTTTAATTTATGTTAAATTAAAAAGTGAAAAATAAAATAAATTCTTTTTAATTTATGTTACAGAGTTGACGAATCACACTTTTTTGTACTGACCGCAACTGTCGTTTGAAATAAGAAAGTTCGAAAAAAACATTTTACCTACCTATATTTTTTTTCTCATTATTAACTAGGTAAACAGCATGTGAATAGTGAATACCGCAGCCATGCGAGTGTCTCGTACAATTAAATCGAGTAGTACTCGTATTAATCAATACTACTCGATACGCCTCTTCACAAATTGCTCCAATTGTAATGTAAACCTATTGTCAAGGTTTCATTACGACGACCTTGTTTCAAATCAATCAGAAATAAGACTTGAGTCAAGTTTAAATCAAATCGATACAGTAGACCTTGAAAGTATTATAATTTATATCTTCTCTCATATCGTGAAGTTCCAATTATGAAATCAAAATTAATACCATGTTGTTTTTAATTTGTTTGATTACTTTTTTTAAATAACATAGTACTACAGCGTAGACTAGTCAGAGTGCTATGACTAATCTAAGCTGTACTCTCATCATATAATTTATTTTAAGATCCTTTAATTTTAGGTGGGAAATTTTCCAGTGACCATTCTTGGGCGGAGCCGTAGGGCGTGTCAGACTTTCACTGACTAAAACCCACTTTTGTGTAGCTTCTTTGCTTTGCGTCCCAGGACCCCGGGGTTCCCTTTCGAACAACCCAAAGGCCTCCCCCAAGTTTCGCCACAACGTACCATCATGTGCATCTTGCATCCATCGGTTTCCCGCAACCTTCACCGGGTCATCAGGCCACCTTGTAGGAAGCCTTCCAACGCCACACCAAAACCTTTCGGCCCCAACGGCCATCTGTTCTGCGAGCAATGTGCCCTGCCCATTGCCTCTTAAGTTTGCCAATTCTTCGTGCTATGTCGGCAACTTTAGTTCTGCGGATATCTTCATTTTTGATTCGATCACGCAAGTAAATCCGGAGCATAGCCCTTTCTATTGCCCATTCGGTTATCCGTATCGAATAATCGAATACGTGAGCGAGTGGGCCTCACGGAGAAATTAGATTTTGGAGTCGTATTTAATTCGTAGGAATATTTAAAAAATTGTCTTTGTTGAGATTAGATAAAGTAGTATGTTAATTAGGTACATATTAAAACATTCGTGTGATAACATAGTGATATTTTAATAACCCACAAGCTGTAACGTTAAATGCGCAAAACCCGAAATTAGTTTGATCAGAATAACGAGCAGAATCAATTACACCACTTTTAAATACAGGTTACATTTTTCAAAAAAATCTTCATTAAAAACTTCGACCTGTCTAAGTTTGAATAGCCATCACGTGCACAAACCCGCTGAAATAGGTAAACAAACGCAAATGGTTGTAGTCCAATCAAATTTTCTCATAAACGGGATAATAAAAGTTCTTATTTCAATGCAGATATTAATTTTAAACAAATTAAAACTGCTCATAATACCTTAATTTTTTTTTAATGTTTTTTTTTCTCACATAATTAGGTCAATCGAATTAAAAATCATTTGGGGTGTTTGAGGTTTTGTGCATTTAACGTTACACGTTGTATATTTGATAGATTCGTAAACTATGATTAGTTGCATGTTGTCGATCTGGTTAGTATCTAATATATAAATATGTCGATCGTTTAAACGTTAACATTTTGATGATATATTAAGCCTCGTTTGGCCATATGTTGAAATACCATCAAACTTTAATATTTAAAACGATCTGACTAGTTTTAATTGGCGATATCGTGAAGTGTTCAATTTCTATGATCTGGCGATGACAATATAAAAAAAAACTGGAAAATTATTATTCTTAGTTGTAACCTACTGAATATAATAATTATCAGGTTACAACTGAGAGGAGTGGCGGGCGGTCGCCTCCTGAGAAGGAGTAATGCTAGCACAGGAGGAGGCCGACCGCATCAGGCAACGGCGCTCTCGCCGCTGCCGGGATTCCGATCCCGATTTCCGGCCACCGTAGACGCGGGCTCGCGGACGGCGAGCCATGGGTAGCTCGCTGTCTGACCGTCTGGTAACTGTCCGGACCGAGCCCAAGATGTCGACGGCGCGCACTGTTCCCGCGGGCCTCAAGGAGTTATCAGCAACGGGAGGGGCCTAGCTGGGTCGAAGCCTACTGGGGCCAGGTTTATCCGAAAGGAACTCGAGCCCCGGTATGCAGGCTAGAAGGAACGGTGGGGTTTTTAGTCAGTAAGAGTCTGACACTATCTCCTGCTCTACCCAAGAGCGGGAGTCGGTATTGGGTGATTTTTGCCCACCGAAAAAAAAAAGGTTACAACTGAGAATTTTCTTGTAGATAACCCTGTAGTCAATGACTAGAAAAATGAAGCAATGAACGATAAACAACTGTCATTACGTAGTTACCTTTTTCAACAAATCCGGCCTCGACGGCAACGCATGCATGGCTAACGTGGCAGCTTTCCTGATGTACCAGGGGTGGAAGTGCGCCAGGGTCTCGTTGTAAGAGCTCTGGCACGTGGTACACGTGTTCATGTTCTCCTCCGCCTCGCTTAGACGTTTCAGGAAGAGACGTATGAAGTCTGGAAAGTAAAAGGTTGCGTTAGCGACGATGACCTGTAGTAAATGCAGGATTTGAACCCGCTACCCGTAGCTTAGCAGTCAATTGTTGCGACATGGCACCATTCTGACTGCTATGCCGGAGGTCGTGGGTTCGATTCT
Source organism: Mythimna lalbum (assembly GCA_949319445.1). Lineage (NCBI taxonomy): Eukaryota > Metazoa > Arthropoda > Insecta > Lepidoptera > Noctuidae > Mythimna > Mythimna lalbum. The sequence continues at coordinate 19,059,880 of OX439360.1, forward strand.
CACCCAGGGCAAATGTTTATGTGATGAGCATGATAATTTGTTCTGTGTCTGGGTGTAATTTATCTATAATATGTATCTATTTAGAAATATACATCAGTTGTCTAGTACCCATAACACAAGCTCTGCTTAGCTTGGGACTAGACGGCGTTGTGTGATAGTTGTGGAATATTATTATTATATTCATCATCATCATGATCATATCAGCCGAAAGACGTCCACTGCTGGACATAGGCGTCCCTCAAGCGTCGCCACAACGACCGATCCGATTATATTATTTATATATTTTTGCTATTAGATACAATGATACAAGACTATTATACTCGTATTATCGACAATGTAAATGAATAGGTAAATACTTATTTTAAGAATTTTACAAATAATACACAATTTAAGAAATTAATAAAATCAAGGGAAAAGTTAGAAACTTCGAAAGTTATTTCCTATCCTTGTCACGGAAAACATTGTTTTGAATGCAGCGTGTGACGTCAGATTTTCGAACTTTTTTCCATAAAATAGACTATCAATATTCATTATAAACAAGCTTTTAATCAAAATCTCTTTATACCTATATAATTAATACTCCTCAAGACGATTCATACGAGCCCTAACTCGATAGGGTTGTGTCGTTTAACTACCAAGTTCCTAAAGCCACCTTCCGGTTCCATCATCAGATCAGCTCCTTGTCATAATGATTTTACATTGTCATTTGATTTACACATGCATGCAAAATTTCAGGTCAATCGATAACCGGGAAGTGGGTCAAATTTTATTAATTTACAAGATTCGATTACAGACAAACATCGGGACTGGTGAAAGTGTGAAACTAAATAAAAGCTTGTAAAAATACTGTAGTTACTAAATAGGTGCGATAAAAAAGCGAAGTAAATAATAAAAACTTTATTATAACAATATTTGGCTTAATAGATTAATTTACAAATTGTATTATTTTGGACGACCTCATGCAATGATATTGCTGAGGATTTTATATAAAGTGATATGTAATTTGAAGCATAGCATAGCATAGTCGGCCTTATAATGTTCCCACTGTCAGGACTCAGGCCTCCTCTCTAGGAGAGGGAATAGGCCATAATCCAGCACACGGGCCCAGAGCGAGTTGGTGGATGTCACATATCTTCGAATTTTTGGTTCTAGGACATCACGATGTTTTCCTTCACCGTTTTGAGAGCAGTGGTGATGAAATAAATTACACAAAGTAATGTGCCTGGCTGGGTTTGAACCCACGACCTACAACTCGTAAGTCGTGGGTTCCATTACCACTCGGCCACTACTGCGCTCATTGTAATTTGAAGACTCGAAAAACAAATCTGTTGAATGGCTCCTTTTTTGAAGTTGATTAAAAAACCATAGCCTCTAGTGTCTATGCCATTTCAACATTGTGGTCAATTGAAACAATGGAAAAGTTATAATGCTGCCTCATTGAAATGATTGAACATAATTGATTCAAAGTATTGATGCAATACATTGTCAGCGTGCTGGACTGGAGATAAAACCAAGAATTTAAAGTTAAGAAGAACTTTAAACCACCTACGCATTAACAGGCCATGGCTGTAGGTACAGGCCCGGAGCCAGGAGGAGTGGCAAGCGTTCGCACCCTTCCGCGAAGCAGTATGTAATACTAGCAAAGAAGGAGGCCGACTGCATCAGGCATCAGCGCTCACGCCCCAGCCGTCGCCGGTATTCCGATTTCCGGCCGCCGTAGGCACGGGCTTGCGGGCGGCGAGCAATGGGTAGCTCGCTGTCCGAGACTTGTAGAGCGACAATTGATCCACGCCACGCGAAGTTTCTACGTACAAATCAAGCATGTTACACGTGTGCGTCGGTCTAATGTAGTTCCAGCTTTACATGACCGATAGTTCTGGCAACACTTGCGTTATTTTTTTTTTTCGTTGGGCAAAAATCATCATATGGCAACCCCCGCTCTTGGGTGGAGCGGGAGATAGTGTCAGACTCTTACTGACTAAAAATCCACCCCGTTCCTTCTAGCCTTCATACCGGGGCACGAGCTTCCTTTCGGATAACCCTGGCCCCAGTAGGCTTCGACCCAGCTGGGTCCCTCCTGTTGCTGACAACTCCTTGAAAGGCCTATGTTCAACAGAGGATATGTTTCGGCTTATGTAAGATGACAATAATCCCCAAAAATATTAATTGCGTGACGTCTTCCAATATAATACAATTTGCTAATTAATTTATTATACCATTCACGTCTAAGCGCGACCCTCCAATTAAGTATAATAAAACCACGAATTTTACCCCACTTTACTTAATTAAACGAATTATGTAGTTACCATGATTTATCATCACTTATATTGTTACCATAGCAAACAGGTTTAATGTTACGTAAAATATTTCGTTGATCCTACTAATATTATACACGCGAAAGTTTAAATATATTTATCGGAGGAGGATGCCGATTATCATTGAAGCTCTTTCCAAAGACTCTGTTTTGTGGGCGATGGCTGGGTATCGAGCAATAAATAGACTTTTCCATATTACACAACTGATTTATTATAATGCAAGCTTTAGGTTTTCACTTCACATAACGAGCCGTGAGACAGTCCCCGAGAATAGGACGTTGTACATCGCACGACTGCCGATAAAGGAATGAGCCCCGAGCCTCTGCGCTCGGCACTTTTATCTGTTCGGTTCGTGCAAACGACAGACCGGATTCTGTCAAGTGACATGTGTCACTTGTCACTTAGCTCGTTTATTCGTACTCAAGCTTCCGTACTATTGACTTCTCCGACATATTTTTGTTAACCTTTCACGCCAAAACTACTGAATGTCGGTGTCGGACAACTGATTTCGATGAAACTTGGTACACGAGTAGACTTTTCCTGTCCGTTCATCTTTGTGTAAATTATTTCATCACCATTGCTCTCAAAACCGTTGAGGAAAACATCGTAAAAAAAAAATAATGCCAAGTTTTTCTTCCTTGAACCAAATATTCGAATACGTGTTACCTACTCGTAAATCCAGCAACGTGGTTTGTGCCCGCGTGGTGGATTACGGCTCATTCCCTCTCCTGAATCCTATACAGTGGCGTAGCAACTAAGGGGCCAGGCGGGGCACTGCCCCGGTGCCCCAAAACCTGATTAACAAACCGCTATTGAATGAACAAAAAATGTTTCTTTTGATAGTTATAGTGAATCAGATAATGTGACCACTGCAGTACTGGTTGCTGTGAAGATATCGTTGCCTATCATAATAACGATGACCATGTCTACATAATCATTGTGTGTGCATGTTAATGATAAATATTCTTATAACAAGGGATTTATATAAAAGACTAGCTTCTGCCCGCGACTTCGTCCGCGGAAAATTTCTTGTTTTAAAATAAGATTACACTCGATTAGACGCTGCGCACGTTCAGCGCTAGATTCCTGAGCACGGACCTGCGATGTTATGGCATTTTGCCTAGCGAGCCGCTGCGAGCGCTCAGCGCTAGTCTCCCTATCCCTTGTTTCAGAGACGTGCTGCCTTAAAACTCAGATAGACGGTGCGCACGTTCAGCGCTAGTTTCTCGAGCACGGGCCCGCGACGTCCTCACATTTTGGCTAGCGAGACGCTGTGAGCGCTCGGAGCTAGATTCTCTAGCGCGTGCTTGCGAAACATATTCTCTATTTCTCGAGAGGCGCTGCTCATTTTCAAGGGCAGATTCTTCCGTACGGCGTACTCGAGCGGCTCTTGTCTGTGATGTCTGCCGGGACAGTTGAGATTTCCTTTTAGACATGCTCTCAACAAACTACGCACATAGTTGAAAACAATTATAACAAAGGGAGAGCGACTCGAACACTGTCCGCCTTTACAAAACAAAACAATCGTAATATCGAATAACTCATATCGATTATTACGATAGAACGAAGTACGAAACTACGAACATACAAAACAAACGTACAACGAAATTACGATATTTTCGATAATGAGGTATCTATCAATAACAACAACCATACGAAAGAAACAACCGAAACCAATAAGCAACTAACAGAAGAACTCCAACTAACGACAACGTGGGCATAATAATTCGAGAGGGTCATCAATCCACAGAAAGTCTTAACACCGCGATTCAGAAAAATTACGTAATTGCAGAACGCCATCTATGGGCAAATAGGTAAAACGTTGGGCACGCCACAATTATGGCGGTAAGTCCCCTCTTTGAGGCGTGGCTGGAAAGGCCTCACGGCGTCCTTACCTTCCGCATGACACTGGTCCTCACCGGACATGGCAAGTTCGGGAGGTTCCTGCACCGAATTAAAGCGGAAGAGACGCCCGGGCGTCGCCACTGTACGGAACGCCCGGAGGACACAGTGGCACACACAGTCGAGATGTGCTCTGCCTGGGCAGAGCATCGCCGTGCCTTCGTGGGGGCGATCGGCGGCGGAGACCTCTCGCGCCGGGCTCTGGTTGAGGCCATGGTCCTTAGCGAGGAGGAATGGCAGGCGGTCGCCTCCTTCTGCGAAGCAGTAATGCTAGCAAAGGAGGAAGCAGACCGCATCAGGCAACGGCGCCCCCGCCGCCGCCGCCGAGATTCCGATCCCGATTTCCGGCCACAGTAGACGCGGGCTCGCGGACGGCGAGCCATGGGTAGCTCGCTGTCCGACCGGCCGGTAACTGTCCTCAAGCCTCAAGGAGTTATCAGCAACAGCAGAGGCCCAGCTGGGTCGAAGCTTACCGGGTCCAGGGTTATCCGAAAGGGAACTCGTGCCCTGGTTTGAAGGCTAGAAGGAACGGGGTGGGTTTTTAGTCAGTAAGAGTCTGACACTATCTCCCGCTCCACCCAAGGGCGGGGGTTGTCATAAAATGATTTTTGCTCACCATAAAAAAAAATATATAGGTAGGTAAAACGTCTGCACAATGAAAGTTATGCTAGGGGCATTTTGCGTTTTAGTAATTTTATATTATCTCCGAAACTGTATGACCAATTGATATACTGTAAATGGCAAATCTTATCTGTATGATGCTCTTGTGATACTGAAATAATTTATTGTCATAAGAATTAATATTTTGTTGCTCAAATAATCAACCAAAGGTAAGTATGCCGAAAAAAATTATTTTTAATGCAATAAAAGAAGTATAAAAGATAAAATATAAAAGATAGAGATATGGTATCGGGGACTTTTTTGTAGAAATAATTAAGACGAATCAGGTAGCCATACATTGTTTTTAATTTTAAGCAACTGTTTAGGCAGCGCACGCAAATAATTCTGTTTTATGAGGTATTTTTTTCCGACTTGCTAGACAAAAGTTGTGATAGCTCGGTTAATATACATGCTATAGAAACAATTTATAGCCTATAGCACTCAGGAATAATGTAGCTTTCTACCAGTAAAAAAATTTTTAGAATTGGATTATGAGTTCCAGAGATTACCCCCTACATACAAACTTACAAATTTTACCTCTTTATAATATTAGTATAGATAAAGTAGCGTTGCATTTTTAAAATATGTATATATATTTTTTTTAAATATTGATAAAGCCTAGACAATTTAGGGGACCCAGTTTGTTTTGCCCCAGGGCCCTTAGTCACTTAGCAATTGTTGGGCTAGAGAAGAAAAGCAAGAAATTGGAAAACTATAGATTGGAAAGTGGGTTAACATTTAACCTTTCATATACTGTAATCTAGAGACAACAGAAAGACAACGAGAGAGCAAACGCAGTTCACGCAGTAATTTTTTTATTTATTGTGTCTCTAATTGATACGATTGTAAGTTTAATAAATTAAAGTTAATAACAGTAGCATTAAAAACGTCTTCTTTAAACATTCTTTTACTTCTTTATGAGCTCTTAATTAGTAACACTGCAATCCCACCTGATAGTAAGCACTGATGAAATAGTGGATGGTGTAGTGCACTAGTCTATTAAATAATAATAATAATAATATTCCACAACTATCACACAACACCGTCTAGTCCCAAGCTAAGCAGAGCTTGTGTTATGGGTACTAGACAACTGATAAACATACTTATATATATATAAATACATACATAATATAGATAAATTACACCCAGATACAGAACAAATGATCATGCTCATCACACAAATATTTGTCCTGGGTGGGAATCGAACCCACGACCTCCGGCATAGCAGTCAGGGTCACTAACCACTAGACCAACAGGCTAGTCGAACGCCGGCGTTCACTCTCTCATTGTCTTTCCATTGTGTCTCTAATTATGGTATTCGAAAGGTTAGGACGCTATGCTATTGCTACTTTACATGCAATATTATAGGCTGTTAATATATAATAAATATATTTTTTTTAATCTGGTATAATAAACTAGCGTTTGATTGCAATTTGAGAAGTTTTCGTTTTTTATCTCCATAAAATTTCTTTTGATGAAAAATGATGTATAACCAAAAAAAAGTGCATGTGGTGTTAGCCTATAATGTTGCTACACTAATCAATGAAGATCCAAAATTGAATGTCATATAAATGTATTGTGTAAGCAGTTGTTGGCTGACCAAATAAATAAAAAAGAAGACATTCATCAAAACTTGTTTTTACATAACAATTAAATGCACAAATATCTCTATTATTGAAACAAAAAAATTACAATAACAACACTTGTTCATTAGAAACAATAAAGAAAATAACATACCCAATCCTCGATGCAAACGAAGCATTGTTCTTGAACCGGACACAAAACCAATCTTATCGTACAAGTTTGTTTCTTTTTCATACTTCATCATTTTTTTAAATGAATCATAATGTACTGCGTCTTCACCTTCTCGGAGTTTTTCCATTACTTTTATTTTACTTCTAACATCACTGCTCACAAATGAGAATACCGATCCAATTAAATTAAGGAATCTAAAATGAAAGATTTTTGTTATTTTCTAATGTGAATCTAATTACAATTTTAGAGTTTAGACACAGAGAAATGCAAAAAATAAATATCAAGTTGAATATGCAAGATAAAATGAATACGTCATTTACGGTCTTCATTAACATTTTTCTTATTTAAATTTACATTTCTTCAGCCGAAAAACATCCATTGTTGGACAAAGTCTTTCCCTTACTGTAGACATTATGACCAGTCCTGTGTGTGTGTGGTGGTGACGATGACGATATTTCTTCAGTGAATGATGGCATGATGGTTGGCAGGATGATGATCATAGTTGTCTCCTTAGCCTTTTCCCAACTAGTTTGGAATCGGCTTCTAGTCTAACTGGATGCTAATAAATAAGTATTCCACTGTATATTAATACAGCTGAATTAGTATGGCTTCTCTTAACTTCCACAACCCAGTGGAGGCTGGGTAACACCATTCTTCTTGGAATGACTGATGTTTAGACTTCGTGGAATTTTTGATTTGCTGAAGTGTGGATTTTATTTTAATAGAAGGTTGTTCCAAGTACTAAGTATGTAGGTAATGAAAATGTTATAGCATTAGAAGTCTTGTCATTAATTATCTCAAGTAGCAATTATAAAGGAATCATGATTGGTTTGTTATTTACCACATAAGGAAATAAGGGAGCTACTTGGAGAATTATAGCATAATTGTCCTTATTTTCTGATGGAAAGCGACAATGTGGTCGACAATGAAGCACGCCTGCCTACACTTTTTGTTAAAGGAGGAATGTGGACTACCCAGTCTGCACAATAAAATTTGAATTGTTTCCATTGTTCATAGAAAAATGAATGGTCAACTTTGAATGCTTCTAGACAGAGAATAGCAGGATCTTAGTTACCTATATCTTGCTAATTTATGCTACATGACCTCGAAAACCTATTGTCCAATCTTAACTAAGATCTTAGTATTTTAAAATCCATATGGATACAATGTAAATAGCTTACTTTACTAATTCGTTGAATCCGTCTATGTACACTTCAACGACGACGTCGTCATCCTCTTTAAGACTTCTTTGAAAGCTTTGGTGGACATGATGTAAATCCAATACGTTTTCATTCGACATTTCTCTCAAAATAATGTAAAATAATTTTTATTATCACTACACAGCACAAACGATACAACTCGCGAACTGAAAGAATCTAATCTAACTGACAGTGACAACTGACATTGACTTGTAGACATTGACAGTTGATTGCAGTCTGTGGTCTATGATGGGTGCAGGATGTAATATTCGAATGTACCTTTTCGAAAACGAAAAGTAATAGAAAAGCTTTGAAGAAAATAAAACAAAAATAATTATTTTAATTTGCTTTCCTTTAATTACTGTTCAGTTTTTTTTTTCAAAATTACTGTATACATAATAAAGTTATAAAAAATCTACGTTTTGTTATTGCTATGGCACATCATGTGATTCAATGTTATTTTTCATTATACTCGATCTGTCACTGTCAATTTGTCAAAATATCCCAAGGTTTTGCGAATGAATTTCGTCGTCGTCTGCTATAAAAAAATATTTACTTTTGATATCTAAAGTCTACAATAACAAATAATCGGTGGTGCAATTTGCATATCATGTAATGTAAACTTGGTACGATCATAACAATTATAATTATATTTTGCCATCGCTTCGAATTATCCGGTAAGTGTTATTTTTCTACCTACACGCGAAATTATGACAAGTTTCATAATTTATTTTTAGTTACAGCGTCGAGTGGTTCAGACTCACAAGTATTCAGGTTGATCAACGAATGCTGATGCTTTTGTTATGTGATATTTAATTTTGTAAACATTTAGTGTAGAGTTTAGTTTTCGGCATAATTACAAAGTGCGTCTCATCTTTTATTCGGGGACTACCCTGTCAGAATAACTTGTTGCAAGGGTAATTTTGTTTTTTTTTTTTTTCGCGAATTCTTATTTATCTGCCACTGACTTGCTAATTTTAAAGTAGATGCAATAGTGAGCAATATTAAAAACCTATTGAGTGAATTGTGTTGAAATCTGTGAGTCATAGTAGAGATATCAAGTGTTTTAAATTAAACTGTGTACATCTACTGAGGTTACTTGTAGAGCCAGGATATTGGTAAGCAGTTTAAAACATATATTAACTCATCAAAATACACACTACTTTTTTATAACAAGACTATTATAATAATCCTTTTTTATCAAAGTTATTTGGGTCAATTTAGCAGGTCTACCCGCAAATACCTTTTTTTTTCAATGGGGAAAATCATCTTATGACAAAATCGGCTCTTGGGTGGAGCGGGAGATAGTGTCAGACTCTTACTGACTAAAAACCCCACCCCGTTCCTTCTAGCCTTCATACCAGGGCTCGAGTTTCCTTTCGGATTACCCCGGCCCCAGTAGGCTACCCGCAAATAGCTAACCCCTAAATCTCGTAAATACCTACCCGCTACCCGTGAATAATTATTTAACCCTTCAGATACTGTCAATTAGAGACACAATAGTAAGACAATAGATGCGTGGCCACTGGTGGTCGCTTGGGGATTCATGAATTAAGAGCTGTAATTCTAGTATGCACACTAGTATTATTTTTCATGCAACCATTGTTTTCTTTGGTCTTCACTTGCTTATTCAAACTAAAACTAAATAGTTTATTATAACTAAACCATTTACAGACATTATACTTTTTGAGTGCCTACCTCCTTATAATGAATGCAAAAAGGTAACCTATGGTGTTCAGCTGTCATTTTGAGCATAATCTCTTTTGAACCTAAACAGTATCATGTAAAATTTGAGAGGTTACTTCTTCAATCGTGATAATTAGAGACACAATAGAAAAACAATGGGTGTGCAAACGCTGGCGTTCGCTTGGGGTTTAATTCATGAATCCCCAAGCGACCACCGGTGGCCGCGCATCTATTGTCTTACTATTGTGTCTCTAATTGACGGTATCTGAAGGGTTAATTCATGAATCCCCAAGCGACCACCGGTGGCCGCGCATCTATTGTCTTACTATTGTGTCTCTAATTGACGGTATCTGAAGGGTTAAATATGCAAATATACCCTCACACTTTTTTTCGATAGAAGTGGGTAGGAACTATGCAACTTTCCAAAATGCTTTTTTTCAAGTGGAAAATCATCTAATAACTTGTTCATTTCTGGTAGATAGCATCCCAGATTTTTACTGACTAAAACCCATCTAAGCTCCTGTTGCCTTTTGCGTTTTAGGGCTGCAGTATGTCTTTCGAACATTATAGCAGCTTTTCTACGATCCTTACATACTCTATTTGCAGTGAAAATTATATATGATATGATTTTTTGTCCGTTTCTGTATTGGTTTAGAACGTAGTGCTAAAACACTATAATAGACAATTGTAATGCAATGTGTCCCTTATCAAGGGTGACAGGATGTCATATACTGTGTGCCCATTCATTAATAAAAGGTAGAAAACTAATTAATTCGAAGATAATGGCTATTTGAGCAAGATAAGCATGCCAATCTCTTAGATATAGATTATTTGTTTTATAACCTTATCATACACTAGATGCATTGTAACTGATTATTTACTTAAATATATCCCTTCAGGCGTTAGAGTGTGAAAGAGCTACAAAAAGAGAGAGAGCGAGAGTGTCAAGTTTTGTTACTATTTTGGTGTACAATAAAATTTATTCTTATGGCGGTAAGTCTCCTCTTTGAGGCGTGGCTGGAAAGACCTCACGGCGTCCTCACCTTCCGCATGACGCATGTTCTCACCGGACATGGCAAGTTAGGGAGGTTCCTGCACCGGATCCGTGCGGAAGAGACGCCCGGGTGTCGCCACTGTGCGGAACGCCCGGAGTACACGGTGGAGCACACAGTAGAGGTGCGGCCGATTTCCGGCCACCGTAGGCGCGGGCTTGCGGTCGGCGAGCATTAGGTAGCTCGCTGTTCGACCGACCGGTAACCGTCCGGACCGAGCCCAAGTCGTCGATGATGCGAACTGTTCCCGCGCGCCTCAAGGAGTTATCAGCAACCGTAGGGGCCCAGCTGGGTTGAAATGTACCAGGACCAAGGGTCTGCTTCCGAAAGGGAGGCTCGGCCCCGGTATGAAAGGCAATGAAGGAACGGGGTGGGTTTTTTAGTTAGTTAGAGTCTGACACTATCTCCGACTCCATACAAGGCAGAGGGATGTCGTCTGGATGATTTTTACCCACCGAAAAAAAAAAAAATCCTTTAAAACTGTTCAAGCGTAGATCGTAAAATGGATTGCGTTAAGAGTTTGTGGCATAGAAGTATACCTACTAGGTACCACTAATTTGATTTAAACTCCTTAGTAACAATACATTTTTTTTAACCCTTCAGATACCGTAAATTAGAGACACAATAGTAAGACAATAGATGCGCGGCCACCGGTGGTCGCTTGGGGATTCATGAATTAAATAAAACAAAAGTAGCATTATCATTATAATTTACACAGCTGCTCTTTCTTAGTTTTTGATGTTTAATCATTCATTTTTGAATATAAATTATGTGTTGATTCACACACAGCAGGTTTGTCCATATTTATATTAAATTTATATGACATTTTTGACTCCTCAGCTATCTTTAACAGGTAGGTAGATTATACAAGGCAAAGATAAAAGCAGAAAAAAATATGCAAGGTCAAAATTGTAATATGTTTAATTTATTTACTTTTAAATCATTATTATTCTAAAGGGCATATTAGAAACACTTCCTGCTAAAATAATAAACATTTTATTTTTCAGATAATATTTTTTTTTTATTGGAATTATTTTTAATAAGGGGAGCTCATCAAATGACTTCTGCTCTGGGCGGGACTTTTACTGACTAACACTCGCCTGGTTTTCTTTAGTTGCCCTTTTGCATATCAGACCTGAAATAAATCTTTCGAACTATCCAAGGGGTCATTGGATGGGCACGCCACAATTATGGCGGTAAGTCCCCTCTTTGAGGCTTGGCTGGAAAGACCTCACGGCGTCCTTAAGTTCCATATGACGCAGGTCCTCACCGGACATGGCACGTTCGGGAGGTTCCTGCACCGGATTCAAGCGGAAGAGACGCCCGGGTGTCGCCACTGTGCGGAACGCCTGAAGGACACGGTGGAGCACACAATTGAGGTGTGCCCTGCTTGGGCGGAGCATCGCCATGCTCTCGTGGGGGCGATCGGCGGCGGAGACCTCTCGCGCCGGGCCTTTGTTCAGGCCATGGTCCGGAGCGAGGAGGAGTGGCAGGCGGTCGCCTCCTTCTGCGAAGCAGTAATACTAGCAAAGGAGGAGGCCGACCGCATCAGGCAACGGTGCTCTCGCCGCCGCGCGCCGCCAGGATTCCGATCCCGATTTCCGGCCACCGTAGACGCGGGCTTGCGGACGGCCAGCCATGCGTAGCTCGCTGTCCGACCGTCCGGTCTGTCCGGATCGAGCCCAAGACGTCGACGGTGCGCACTGTTCCCGCGCGCCTCAAGTAGTTGTCAGCAACAGGAGGGGCCCAGCTGGGTCGAAGCCTACTGGGGCCAGGGCTATCCGAAAGGGAGCTCGAGCCCCGGTGTGAAGGCTAGAAGGAACGGGGTGGGATTTTAGTCAGTAAGAGTCTGACACTATCGCCCGCTCCGCCCAAGAGCGAGGGTTGTCATTGGATGATTTTAGCCCACCATAAAAAAGGGGTCATTGGAATTCTGATAGTGATATTTTATATGAAACCTTTAATAAGTAATTGTTCAACATTCTTTACACCTTATCAGTTATGTAACAAACTTTCTCTTAAGTTAAAGTTGACGCAAAATTGCCAGAGACTTATCTACTTAGGCACGCATTGACGGAGTTGATTATTTAATCGCTTGGTGTTTTTAAAGCATACCTACTACTATGGCTGATATTTGATTGGATTCCCAACTTTACTGATAACCCTTGGTACCGCAGTGCTGCTCAACGCTACTCTGCACCATAGTAAACTCGTTAAAAAATAAAACGCCCGTTTTGAGATTTCAGAAAGACCCTAGAATGTACCTTGGAACGAAACTGAAAGAAACAATAAAATAATAATTAGGGGTAGTAGTTTCAGTTGAAAACCAGCGTCAGGCAACTGCTACGTAAGATTCAAGATTCATTTATTCGTAGTGGCCTGGCATCATGCTGAACTGGACCTATTTGGCGTAGCCGTGAGACATACAATGTAGATGTATTCTAAGTTTAAGTTCGTATACCATAATTATAATTGTTATCTCATTGTGTGTACCTGTGTGCCAAATAAACGTGTTTTCTTTCTTTATTTAGTTATTGTAGCTATTTTAGTAGTAGCTACACTACATCGGACAAGACGTTAGGTAGTCAAAATACAAATGTCAAAATGGGCCTTTTATTTTTTGCTAAATTTAGTATATAATATAACTTAAGCTCCACATTACAGATGAGATGTTAGAATGGCCTTGTGGGCGGAACTGGCATGCCACAAAGTAGGGCTATGCTCATAGTTCAACTACCAATAGCTTGCGATCTAAGTGTGCGTGGTCTGTTAGATGCGTAATGCGCGTTCGTATTGGTTTATTGCCTTGAGTGGAGTTAAAGGGTGGGAGACAAGCGGTGACACTCTTAGTACAAGATCACAAAGTATTTCCTTTCTAACTTCTTTCATCTTTTCTGTATAAAGCTTCCTTTAGTAAGCAATTAAGCATTAGCTTTTGCCCGCGGCTTCGCTCGCGTTAAATTCGGGGTAACACGATTCCCCTTTCGTTTTATTTTTTCCCCGACATCTTCAACAAATATCGTTAATGTATACAGAAATAAATACAAAAACTTAACAAATTATATACTAAAACCTTCCTTGAGAATCACGCTATCGAGCGGTGAAAACCGCTTGAAAATCGGTGCAGTAGTTTTTGAGTTTATCACGAACAGACAGACAGACGCCGCGGGGGTTTAATTGAAAAAGAAAGAACTGATGCGTTTCTGATTAAAACTAAGGGTTTAACCATTGAAATAATGATGATAATACTAATTAACAATTCAAGTTGCTTAATATGCTTCTAGGTCAATGAAACACTAATGATACGTAATTGTTGATATCATTTAACATAATGTTTAGTTTTTATGTTACGATCGTAATGAAAACAATTAATGTGCTATTGTCACATGAACATAATTTTATTATGAAAACACTAGCTTCTGCCAGCGGCTTCGCCCGTATGAAAGTAGGACATACAAACTTTGGACACCCATTTCATTCACTCATTTAGGGAGTGAATTTTGGAAAATCCTCTCTTAGTGCTTAACCCTACTAATATTATAAATGCGAAAGTAACTCTGTCTGTCTGTCTGTTTGTTACGCTTTCACGCAAAAACTACTAACACTTGGTAGGTAGATAGAAGAGACACTGGAATAACACATAGGCTACCTATAATTCCACTGCTGAGCACGGGTCTCTGCCCGCGCGATATAAACTGTAGTCCACGCGGGCGAAGCTGCGGGCGGAAAGCTTACTGTATATATTTATATAGAAAGAAAGAAAAAATATTATTATTTTATTACCCTTAATTCGGTTGATTTATATTGCTTGCAGTACACCGCAGACTACCCCCTTTATTAGTTTAAGTTCTTATATTCCATCCGAAGGTTGCCTGGAAGATATCGCTGTCAGCGATAAGACCGCCATTGTACCCATAGATTTAAGTTTTTGTGAAAATGTTTCTATTTTTGGTGTACAATAAAGTTTATTCTATTCTATTCTAAACGTTGTAAAAGGAAGGAAAGGAAAGGTTTTCTATCTTATATTTCGGGGAGAGTGCACTAGAATTGCACAAATTAATTCCGTCGTTCCATCATCGGACATCGGCCACTAGACGTACGGCGTTGCACCTTCGGTAGGTACATGGTGGACAACCCACTAATACGTACAAAGCGTTTTACGCACACTTTTATTGTGCGTAGGTAGGTACGGCTAAGAAGTGTAATTCCCTGCCGGAGTCTGTGTTTCCTTATAGTTGTACTGGCTCTTTAAGTCAAGAGTGAATAGGTTACGTCTAGGCAAGCGTGCTCTATTGTCGGCCATATCATCGCTTACCTTCAGATGAGATAGTGGTAAAACGCGAGCCTATCTATCCATAATAAAGAAAAAGACAATGGATAAAGTTTTGTATTGTACTATCTGCGATATACCTACGTCACTTGTTAAAATAACAATCTATTAACAGGGCATTACCCTATTGCTAGAAAATGGCACACTGACCTACTTCTTCTAGTTGATTCATAGATTTAAAAAGCTTTGAGCATACAAAACACTAGGACTACATCAGACCAAACGTGAACGAGTTAGATTTGAGAGACTATTATTGTTTTTTTTTTTATGAGTGGCCTTCCCCAGGTCAACCTATGAGGTTGCAGTCTGTTTGACCATAAATTACTCGTAAAGCCTCTAGGAGTTATAAATATTTAAAACTAAATAAAAATAGATTACTTTCTATACTCATCCACATTTTTGTTAATTTACTTATTTTTTGGAACAGCTTTTCATACCTATCAACAATGTAAAACTCATTTATTTAAAAGAGTAACTTGACATTTAATTCATGAATCCCCAAGCGACCACCGGTGGCCGCGCATCTATTGTCTTACTATTGTGTCTCTAATTGACGGTATCTGAAGGGTTAAGTTATTGTATTTGCATGGCTTTTTGTCGTAACTTTGTACGCCATTCTTTTGGCAAAAGATAGTGCACTTATTTTTAACCGACTTCGAAAAGGAGGAGGTTCTATGTTCGGCTGAATGTATTTTTTTTTTTTGGTGGGGGTAAATTCATGTAATATAACCGTATTTAGGATTATAAGAATCGTTATGAGAATGATGCACTCTCTCACTCTGGCTATAAGGTAATTTATGTTTAGCTGAAGGGTAGGTACTTTTTAGTGGTGCTACCATAACTAAAAAGTGAAAAATAAAAACACTTTTTACAAAAAAAATTAAACCGACTTCAAAAAGTACAAAATAACTTTAATTTCGGAAGTCGGTGTTAAATAACGAAGAGACAAGATTAGGTATCTATTATAGAAACACCGACTTCCGAAATTAAAGTTATTTTGTACTTTTTGAAGTCGGTTTAATTTTTTTTTGTAAAAAGTTTTTTATTCTTTTTATGTAATACCTACCTTAATTCACCTATGTTTTACAAAATAAATGATTGATTGATTAAGTAATTCTAGTGTTTCTCGACGGTTCTTCTCCATAGGAAATTACCAATTTGATCCTTTCACTAGCTTCTGATGTTTCATAAGTGTTCATGTAGGTTTATGAATTAAAATGATTTGGAATTTGAAAGATACTCGTATATACGAGTTCACTGCGGACACTATTTAGTTACTGTCCATCTTAATCCATTTCTTCTGTCTCACAAAATTCATATCGTGTCTTCTTTTCAGATTGATGTAAGAACATGACGAGCCTGCAGAACGGGGACGAGGACTCCTTCATCATCCTTGGAACTTCTCCTGGGACCAGCCTGGACATGAAGTGCAACGGTATAGAGGCTGAGGAGATGGTGTCTCTCGACAAGGAGCAGATGGAAGAGGCTATGAAGGACCTCTCCGTTGAAGCTAACATGGCGTTTAAGGCACATTTCAAACTTGGAGATTGTGTGAGTTTATTTATCATACTAGCTGTTACTCACGCATATAGGTACCGGCACGAATCTTGAGAGCTCGGCGGCAGATTGGGGATCGCTTTGTGCGAGCTAATCGTCGTCGTTGTTAGATACATGCAGCAAGGGCAGGGAACGAATCACGAGTGAAGTTTATGACACGATGGCGCGGCGAGTCAATCACTGACACTCCCCGCCCCCGCGTCTCTCTTCATACCACTATATAGGCCCATTTGACTTCTGCGCAAGTGAAGGTCAGCGCTCGAGATTCGTGCCGGTAGCTATAACAAGACAACTGCTACCAATAGCCTAGGTATATCCGTACATATTTTTTACTAGCTTTTGCCCGCAGCTTCGTTACCGACCGTAATTCACCTCGCGGGTCCAGTACGGGTTGGTGAATGTCACATGTCTTCGAATTTTTGGTTCTAGGACATGCCGGTTTCCTCACGATGTTTTCCTTCACCGTTACTTTGCGTTAGTTAGCATAACTTATAAGGCTGCCTGCTACTTTCATATTGATAAAGTTACCTGTGAGCCTTCAATTTACCCACTAAACGGCAAAATTTCCAGCACATGAGTATTAAGCTTAAGTTAAAAATGAACCGAAAAAACCGGAACTTTCGAAGTGATTACTTTCAACGATGTAAGACAATCTCTTTGAAAGTACACTTACACCCTACCTAATGAAGTTCGAAACGTTGCATAATAATATGTAATGACTTGGTATTTTGACCTAGTCCAAGTTTTACGTAACTACCATTTTTTATTTTGAGGTGCTTAAGATTTTGCACTTTCTCGCTCCACTAGAGAGAGCGCGCCAGACTTTAACTGAGTAAAATCCACCTGTGTCCTTCACATTGTGTTCTACGGTTACAGTAAACTCTTCCTAACATTCTGACAGCCTTTGCAGGCATCGGCCCTGCCGAAAACCTTCATCTGTCTGAGGCGCATAAGGAACACAACGTACTGTCTATTCAAGCTCGGTCCTATCTGTGCGGTCGGTCGGCGTCCTACCACTAGGGTAGTTGCCGTAAAAAATTTAAAAAGTGATGATGATGATTTTTCTATTTGTAAATTAAACCAAAAATGACAAAGATATAGCCCATTAAAGTTACGTGTAACATCATGCCCTGCTGCATTTTTTCGCATGGAGTGACGTCACATGTAACTTTAATGGGCTATATCTTTGTTATTTTTTGTTTAATCGAAAAAAGAAAAAATACGTGTCCAATATTTTTTATAATCTAAAATACGGACTAAATGAAATGTAGTTATTTTGTTGACCCTGGAAACTACCCTATTGCTCGTCCGCAAGCTTTCGGCAACCAGGAATCTTCCTGTGAGTCCCGGCGTCCGGGCGTCGTCTTCGTCGGCGGCTAGGGCGTGAGGATATCCGTTCCTCACGGTTACGGCCATCTCCTTCGGTCTCATTACCGCTTCGTAGAAGGAGGTGATCGCTTCCCATTCTCTCTCACTCCGGATCATGGCCTGAACAAGGGCCGGACGCGAGAGGTCGCTGCCGCTGATCACCTCCACAAGTACACAGAGATGATCCCCTGAAGCTATACAGATTTCCACCTAGTTTCACCGTGTTCTACCTTCTTAGGGTATAAAAACATGGTTCAATATAATTGGAGACTTCTTGAGGGAGCACTTTACATAAAAGACAATAGGACTTTAATAGACTTTATTTGGGGAACAAGGGATTCCTCGGCTTCAAATATCCGGGAAACTCGCCCTTGACTGGTTTTTCCGAATATATAGATGAAAACGCGAACCTATTGTGCTCGCGTTTTATGTAGATGAAGGGCAAGGTGTAATGTAGGCGTGTTAAAATACGAATATTTTACCAGATTAAATGGTATGTCCAACGAGCTGTGGGCGCCTAACACGCAGGATTGGTGCCCGGACACAGCAACGCAGGGCCGAGGCAGACCACGAAGGAGATGGCGGGACGACCTGGATGGCTTCCTTGAGAATTGGAATGAAAAAGCGAGGAACCGTGATCTTTGGAAGGAGTGGAGGGAGGCCTTTGTCCAGCAGTGGGACAATATGGGCTATTTATAATAATATAATAATTAATGGCTAATCCTCAGTGATTCTCAATGGAGCTCGCTTATAGGTCCTTAGCAGGCCTAGCAAGTTACGACCGTTTCAATTATCACGTCATCTAAACGCTCAGTCACGTGGTCAGAACAAAGGAATCGGAGACGTGTCCGACCTATGGCGATTGACGAAAGGGTCGTAACTTGGCTAGGCATGCTGATCTGTAACTATTATTATATTGTTTTTGTTAGCAGGTTTCTCCCTGACCCTGACCGATAGTAGGCGACAGTATAGACAGACGATGACACACTTCTAAAAACAGGCTGGTTCGGTGTCAATATTTTAAAATACCTATTTCATCACCCCTGTTCTCAAAACGGTGAAGGAAAACGTCGTCAGGAAGACATGTGACATCTACCAATCCGCACTTGACCCGCGTGGTAGATTATACGGCCCATTCCCTCTGCTAGAGAGGAGGCCTGAGTCCCAGCAGTGGGAACAGTGAGTCAGCCATAGATGGCCGTTATAAGTAGATACTCGTATGATAATATGAAAATGCGTCACTAGCCTAGCTAGATTAACGTTATCACTGTAGTTTGTAATAACGATACAATATTTTGTAAACATTGATCGCATCATGTACAAGTCATCGGTCTAGAAATGTGAGATGTGAAACGATTGAGGTTACTTTCAATCTCTATTAGTTGTACTGATCACTAACTAGATTTTCCCCACGGCTTCGCCCGCGTAGTTAAAATATAGACTACTAGCGACCCGCCCCGGCTTCTCTCGGGTGTTTCTCCACTATTTAATGGATGTTATTATACATATAAACCTTCCTCTTGAATCACTGTAACTATTAAAAAAAAATCGCATCAAAATCCGTTGCGTAGTTTTAAAGATTTAAGCGTACATAGGGATATAGGGACAGAAAAAGCGACTTTGTTTTATACTATGTAGTGATCTCACTTGATGGTAAGCAGTGATGCAATCTCTGATGGTGAAGCGCACTAGTTTATGAGCGTCATTATTGCCTTGAAGACACTCAAATTGGTTATAATTTGAGTGTCTTCAAGGCAAGAGTGAGTTATGGAATTGTTGATGGTGAGACACACTATAAGGATTACCGGAGGACCTATTCATTCTAACCTTGAAGACACCTAAATTATAATCGGATGGGAAGACCGCAGCAAGCAAATTGTTCCAGTCCTTCGACGTACGCGGTATAAATGACGGGGCAAAACGCTTATTTATTATTATATTGCTTAGTCCGGACCGTAGAGGTTTCAACAACGTATGGGTATCTCGTACGCCGTACTTTCTAAAGTCGGTGTTACAAAATAAAGTAAAAAGAAACACTTTAAGAAGTTTTAGAAAGTTTTTTTTATTCTTAATCATTTTTTAATCTTCCCACAATTGAGATATACTTGTGCTAGTTCTAGATTACACAATGTCACATATTATATATTTTGTCGAAAATAAGACGAGATTATTTGTAGAGTAACTTAAATGAGACAATGTCATCATTATTTATTTTCTGCGTATTTTTTTCGCATGATTGTGAAATACAAACGCTCGTTTCTATTGTTTTTTTGTGTGTATTGTAGCTTTATTGTCCTATAAATAATTTTTTTTTAGATTTCATCCGTATCACATGCAACTTTGTTATTTAGGAGTTCTGCGAATACAGATGTTTCAGATTTAGAGCCATGGTATTCAGTTTTTTTTTGTTGTTGCTGTTGGGATTATTGGGACACCAAAAAGAAACAGCGTTTTAAGGATTTAAATAATAACTGTTTATTATCCTTTTCTTTATATTGGAAGGTGTGTTTCAGTAATATTAGGTGAGACGTGTGCTCCTAAGCAAGGCTAAGGGAATACAGTAACTATAACCATACAAGGGATTTCAGTCAAGTGGTCTCACGGGACTCTGTCCATTAAATATAATATTTATTGTTTAGAAAGAGTAAGACCATAGTGTTGAAGCAGGACGGATTTGTTTTTGACATATTCCAACACGCCCCCCTCAAAAATAAATCCCTTCTTCCTAAATACCAAACACCTTTATACAAAAATAAAAACACACACCTTCCTTCTTTCTGGGAATACAATATCATCATGGTCCAACATTCGTTGCACAGGATTAGGGAAAACCCAGTAAAACCTAATCAGACCAATCAATAATTTCATTGATTATTGAAACTATGAATCTTGTTCGTCTACTTATTTTAACCAAGCTCTTAATATTAACATAATATAATAGCACATCCTTATGCACATTGCATCTATTTACGACGTCACAACGAATTTCATTCTTATCTAAGTGTAACACCACGTTCGAAATTTCACAGGATACCAGCTATCTGGTTAAGTTGTAGAAACAGAAAAATATATTTTAGTAATATATTTCTCAACTTGATACTTAATGTCTATGTGTTTGTTTGTGGCTGGTAGGTTAATTCACAATGCTTTTGCATTCATTAGTATTATAAATAAAACCAGCATTTTGCTATAGTAATGCCTATAAAGAATAATGAATATGTAATACTTGTCACCAAAGACTTTAATCACAGTATCTTTAACTGTTTTACATTAGACCGTATTCTCCATTACTAGTTTGTACTATCTTGCTTTTGTCTGCTGACACTATGTTTGCCAGCAAATTATACATTGCTTAAATAATTTGAATTAGTGACCAACACTACATTTTGTATTTATTCATCATTGCCGCTTCAGTCACAATCAACAAAGACCTATTATATTATTATTATACTTGAGATTTATAGTTCCTTTTAAATATTTCAAGACAAAGGGTCTTGTATCTAAGTGTAACCCTTACAAATAGTCGTTTTTGTTTACATATCGAATTGAGATGTAAACAGTAATCTAAGATTAGGCTCAATTGCATAGTTCAGTATCAAGCACGTCATAGGATTTCGACAAAGGGGCTCTTGTAATTTCCCACGAACTCAATGATTTGTAGAATACACAGGAACTCAATGAAGTGTATGGGCATATTTATTTCCCCTTAAGCATTCCTCAAGTTAAACATTTCAAGAACTATTATTTATGTACATTTCCTGATTTAAAGTAATTTTGTTTTCTGACCTATTTATTTTTGGTTCACCGAAAACATATTTTAAATTATAAGTCAACGATTTAAAGCTAAGTTACACATTAAAACATAGTTGTTAAAATGCAATAACATAGACTTAGAATTAAAAGTACTTAAAACTAAAAAAAACTTTGTCCTTTATCTCATAACATAAACATCACGCCTTTATGACCCAAAGGGTCAGACAGAGGTATACCTATAGTAGACCGATATTTCATCAGTTATGTTTAAGTTTATTTACTAATTTTTTTAATATATTATTTATTGTACACCAATATAATAAATAATAAACCTTATAATAGTGAGCATACCTATTGCCATTAACCAGGTACTAGACTTCATGCATCATCATCTCCCAACTGTCTTGGGGTCGGCTTCTAGTCTGACCAGTTGCGTCTAAATACCAGTATTTTACATGGACCGACTGTCTATCAGACCTCCACAATCCAGTAACTAAGCAACTACCAGTTTTCTATCATGACTTGCATTAAAATTTAAATGCACTGGTCCACTGATGAGTATTACAAACACCTTTTTGTCTAAGCTCATCGAAACATTAGGAACCAATAATGTACAGACTACAAATGTCCATATAACGATTTCATTAATGTATAAAACATTAATTCACATACTAAAATTTCTTCATCCAGGTTCCTACAAATTATGCTTTTATATCCACATAATAATTATTTCAACCAAGAAATTACATTGATAAGGCTTAACTTTGCTATTCTTTCAAATGATATAAAGGTTTCATTAACTTTTATCTGATTATAACCACGAGCCATTAAACTCGCTTTACAACCTATATTCAACTGCACTTATTTTCAATAAATGACTTCTTTTCGTATACAATCGATTTGATTTAATCGAATTAACATTTATTTTATCTCTTTTTAGGGCTAGTTTTAGACCTAGTTAAATCAATTACTTCACTGAAAACATTCTTCATTTAAATGCTTAACATACCACATTTAATTTTATTTTTATGGTCTAGCACACAATAAGTAATAACATATTATCAAAAATACTGTCGCCATCGTATTCATTATACGAAACAGAAAATAGGTTTTGCATCCGACACTTCGTCTCTAACTATGTAATGTTTCTCGGTCTTAAAATAAAGATAACTTATTTCCATTGTGATATGACAATCTCGAGCTCTCCACTGTTTCTCAAACAGATTTATTTGCAATTACGCCAGGTATTGTATCATGTTTGTTTGCTTAAAAACTGATTAATTTTTATCAGATCCACACCTCTTTTCAAACGGGTGTACCAAGTCAGAGTTAACAAGTTATGCTATTTATAGCTCATAACCCATTTAGGCTCAAGTTTCACTGGCCTATTTGATAAGAACTGGGTGAGATTAAACCCATTTCACATCTCTGACTCCCACAAACATTTTTGGTTTAACACATCCCACACTATATAAGAATTAAATTTGATTCATCATCACGAAATTCCGTTTGACAACCTCTTTGTCAAATTTCGTTTTTTGACTTTTACTAACTTAGTAAACAGTTGAATCAAACAGTTTAAAATATACGGCTTTGGCTAATTATTATGCCACAACTCATCAGGTATATTATCTAACCTCAGTGCTCCCCTGAACAATCTAATTTCAGAACGATTTGTCTTATTTAGACTCGTTTTATCATCGGCATTGTTCATCATACATCGTACGAGTACGTTCGGCCATAGGTACCATTTACAGCCAGTGTATGCGGCACTGTTTAGGGATGACCAGACAATACCTACCCGAGCTCAATTCTTCCATTTAATAGGATATAATTTCCCTTTCATTATCACAAACTAAGTTAACAATTCTCAGACCAAAATGAACTTCACATTTTGCAACGTAAACCCAAAACTTAACAATAACTTTTGATTTATCCTCAAAATCACAACATAGTTTTTAACTTCAATAGACGAAAAAAAAAAACTGTTAAGACCGTAAAACATCTGTGTGCACTTGAGATTAAGCGACTTCTCGTTTCGAACTTTTTGTTTTCAATTTATCAAATAACAGACAAGTTTTTTGTCATTTACAAACTTTACACAATTACCATAAGGTTTAATATTATAAATTGTATAATTATCAGACAATAGTTTCAATCATTTAATCTATGCTGACTTGCAATTATTTGATTCCATAATAATTCATAATTACTATTACTGTATGTAACGAACATTTGCTATTTAAAGCATTTTCAAGCACTAGCCAGTTACCTCTAAATAGATTGTTCAAAGACTTACCCTATATTGCCGGCTTACCATCTTCATCACAAATATACATTCTGTAGTATACCTGGTCCGCCCATTTACTGGTCACTTGATAATTCTTCGCTGATTGTATAAACGCACCAATACAGCATCCGAATCATTTCTTGGCTTCTCACGCTTAGTGAAGTTTACTGCAATTTTTCTTGATTTCCAAATGATCTGCTCCAGAATTCCAAACAAAAGTAAATTCGTTTTGCCGATCATTTCTCATTATCATATCACGGCCCGCCATAATAGCAAATCTAGAAGTATTTGAGTAGTTTGGTTTTGAAGTAATCAACTACACCGTTTTATTGTTGGCTCCTTTGTTTTCAATAGCGCTTTTGTAATTCTTCAAATCTCCCTTTTTGCCCGAGATAAGAATTTCTTGGGTATCAAATTGTTCTTAATTGACTTGTGTTTTTGTCGATGCTCTCTTGAATTGTTAGAAGGTGTGACTTGTGGTCTCGTAAGTTTCAGCCTGAAGTACTTTTCTTGTTTTTCAAAGTTAACATTATGTTGTCTTCGGTCAGTATCTCCATTGCGGTGAAAACGCTGCTCCGTACTCGTTTCGTTTGGTAGAGTCACGAAAAAGGCGAATCACTTTATCGGATTCTAATTTTGCACCTGCCCTAGGTTCAATGACGATGTCATTATATTCTTGAAAATATTTGGTTAGTGTGGTGTTTCTAACCAGTTTCAAATTCAGCAACTTTTTACTAAAAGACAGCTGCATCGCCAAGCATTTTTCTTCACTTACTCGGTACTTGTTTCTACCGGAACTTCAACGTCGATAGTGTTTAATAGGTAATTCACTTAATATTTTTCGAATTCAAAATGTCCACTCGCTGTATTTATCACCATCAAATTGTTTAGTGTCCCTTTTATACAATTTGATACACAAAACGTTTTTGTCTACAAAGGAGATAGAGAGATGTTGCTACCACGCCAAACTCTTCCTCATATCAATATGAATTGCTCAAATTGTTGTTTCATTTACCTATTATCAGATAAAGATTACTTTTTAGTGATATTTATTTGTTTAATATAAAGTATTGAAAGAAGAAAAAGAAAGAAAGAAAACATATTTATTCTGCCTAAATATTATTATTAATAATAATATAGTCCTAGTCGTGTTGGGCAATGGCTTAATAGCCAAGAGCCTCGATCAACACCTTAGGAGGCTTGCGTTAGGCGGCTGGATCAAGGGCTTGATTCAGAAAGCGGTACTCCTGGACAAGGCTCTTATTGTTAGGAGGTTCCTTTTCTGACCTTCTAGTAGTTTGGGATACTATTATTATATATTTAAAAAAAAAAATTAAAGAAATTTTTCATAAAAATGTATTTAATGATTTTTAATGACAAATAAAGAGAATGTATAAAAATAAACATATATATTTTTTTAATTCGTATAAACTAGTGCTTGACTGCGATCCCACCTGATGGTAAGCAGTGATGCAATCTCTGATGGTGAGGCGCACTAGTTTATTTTGTTTTATTTAGTTTGTGTGGCTTACAGCTAAAAATACAAAATATAACGATAAGGTTAAAAATAAAAAAAAGGTGAAAGATGCATATTCTTCCTCTAAAGAGATTATTTGAGTGTGCAAAAAAACCCAAAGGCTACTCTTTAATCAAGTCAAGTTATTACAAAAGTTTGGCCTTATCACAGTACCTAATATTATAAAGTCAAAAGATTGAGTGTATGTTGTTTATTACTATGTCACACTGACTCATTATCATCATGACAGAACAGATTTATATGAAACTAGCTCTTGCTCGCGGCTTTTTTAAATTTATTTATCACTAGCTGCTCCCAGCGGCTTCACTCGCGTGATAGCAGAAAATTATCCCAAGGGAACATACTTCCGGGATAAAAAGTATCCTATGAAAAGTATCCTATGTCCTATTCCAGGACATGGTCTATCCGTGTACCAAGTTTCATCAAAATTGGTTTTGCCATTTAGGCGTGAAGACGTAACAAACAAACAAACTCACTTTCGCTTTTATAATATTAGTAAGGTTTTATACAAAAGAATACAGGATTAACTAACTTAAATGGCAACTAATGGCAGTGGCTTTATTTAGGCGTTGGCCCTCGCTCACGGCTTCGCACCCAGAGTGGCTTGTGCGAGGGGTGTTTAAGAAAAAGGTTTTTTTTTATATTTTGTAGGCTCGTATTTGACCACTATTTCACCTGATAGTAAGCGACGATGCGGTCGAACACTGTGTTACGACAGTCGCTGTCTCGTTTTCGAATTTATGAAAAAACAATCATTTTTTCATAGCAAGCTTTTATAGCTACATAATTAATACTCGTCAAGACGAATCATACAAGTCCAAACTCGATGGGGTTTTGTCAATTAACCCTTCAGATACCGTCAATTAGAGACACAATAATAAGACAATAGATGCGCGGCCACCGGTGGTCGCTTGGGGATTCATGAATTAACTACCAAGTTCCTTTAGCCACCTTCCGGTTCCATCATTAGACCAGCTCCATGTCATAATAATTTTGCATTGTCATTTGATTTACACATGCATGCAAAATTTCAGCTCAATCGGTAACTGGGAATTCGGTTAAAATTTAATTTACAAGATTTGATTACAGACATTGGGAGAAGTGAAACTAAATAAAAGCTCGTAAAAAGGGCCTTGCTGATGTGCCTTCGCCCACGTCCAAATTAGTCTACGCTACGCCCCTGTCTCTTATGATAATTTTCTACTTTTACGCAGGAGGAACCACTAGCAGACACTAGTCTCATATGTGATTCCCCATTGTAATTACATACAGTTATAGAATGGGTTGACAAATTACTTTTTCATCACAGTTATTTTCCTCTTTTGACTTACCTATTACAAATTACATCTGTCAAGATGGAATGTGTCTCTGAACCAGTTTGAATCATCCTGTATAAGGTAATATCAAGCCTAACGAGCCATTTACCAGGGACTTTACTTTGTTAGACACACACACTTATTAAGTTTAAAGTGCATTTGTCCACTTCAAATGTTTAATAAATATGCTTTGGGATAAGATACCTTGTTAATATTGCACAAAGTTCAGTTTGTTTTGCAGCGAAAAATGGTTTTCAAATAGTGCCATTCTGAAATCGATTTTATATTTATGGATTTAAAATTCATATTTGTGTAACACGTGTTTCGTATTTCGTTTGTGTGCCGTTTTCGATTTTGACGCCATAATATAAAATATTGGTTTTCCTTTTTCATTTTCCATAGTGACATACTGATATTATTTTATTTAACAATGTATACACCTAATTACTTGCAACTTAATAAATATTACTTTAGTATTAAAAAAAAACATATTACTTATATATTTATAAATCACTTATTAAACAGTTAAGTGATTTTTAAATATGTATAACTATAACATTAAAATGAAAAAAAAAAATCGTTAACTGGAAAAAAAAGTAGAAGGAATGGAACAATTTGCCTGCTGTGGTCTTCCCGTCCGATTATAATTTGGGTATCTTCAAGGCTAGAGTGAATAGGCTTTTAATAAACTAGTGCGCCTCACTATCAGAGATTGCATCACTGCTTACTATCAGGTGGGATCGCAGTCAAGCAATAGTTTATATGAATTAAAAAAAAAAGAAAAAAAATGAAAGAAAACATTAACATTATCTAATTAAAATAAACTAAAATATGGTGTCTAAAAATCCACGCATCGCTGTCGATTGGTAATGTTTCCAAAAAGACTGGCGACATTGCCACGTTGTATGGCAATGCTTAGCTTCTTTAGGTAAAGGCCAGCCCTTCAGTCACGCGAAGTGTCAACAAAGTGTAATAATATATTTCCTGCATAGTTTATATATTTTATGTTATTCGACGCACGAACACGATTCTGGAAAACGCAATGGTGGAAGTTACCGTCGGATTTTTCCTATTTATTTTAATTAGCTGCTCCCAGCGGCTTCGCTCGCGTGATAGCAGAAAATTATCCCAAGGGAACATACTTCCGGGATAAAAAGTATTCTATGTCCTATTCCAGGACATTATCTATCCGTGTACCAAGTTTCATCAAAATCGGTTTTGCTATTTAGGCGTGAAGACGTAACAAACAAACAAACTCGCTTTCGCTTTTATAATATTAGTAAGGATATTTATGTTTTTTAATTTAAACTGTATAAAATCGTTATTCTAACATTTTTACTGAAAAAAATAATTAATTCATTACTTTGAAAATTAAAACGGTCATCGGGGTTGTTGAATAACGAATTTATCAACTGATCACCCGATGACTTTAATTACTTTTTTTTTAATTTTTTTTTTAAAGGGCGTTTTGTCCCACTGCAGGACAAAGACATCCCTTCCGTTATTCCATTCTTTTCTGTCTAATTAATGTTTAATTTCTTTTATTCATTTTTTAGCACATATTATATTACATTTTAAAATATTTTTAAAATTTTTAATTACTATTTTTATTTTATTACAAAAAATGTAATAGAAGTTGGTTAGAAAAACGATTTTATACAGTTTAAATTTTAAAGTGTACAGTTTTTTTTTTAATTAGGACTAAGCCGACGAAAAATCCCACCACGACAGAATCAGGTAATAGATTCATGGTATTCGTTTGTGCGTCGATGTCAAAGATACGGTTTATACAACGTTTAACGTCAAAACCTGAAAATAGTTTGATCAGAATAAGGAGCAGAATCAATTAAACCACTTTTTAATATAGGTTACATTTTTCGAAAAAAATCTTCATTAAAAATGTCGCCCTGTCTATTTATGAATAGGTCAAGCCATCACGTGCGCAAACCCGGTGAAATAGGTATTGTTTACACAAATGATTGTAGTGTAATCAAATTTTCCCATACACGGGATAATAAAAGTTCATATTTCAATGCAGATACATTACAAAATACATTTAATTTTTTTTTAGGTTTTATGTGCAGTTTTACTTTGTTTACAATTAAACAAAGTAAAACTATTTTTTCACAGAATGTGGTCTTTTAAATTAAAAATCATTTGGGGTGTCTGAGGTTTTGCGCATTTAACCCTTCAGATACCGTCAATTAGAGACACAATAGTAAGACAATAGATGCGCGGCCACCGGGTGTCGCTTGGGGATTCATGAATTAACGTTACACGTTGTATAGGAAACAAGAAGTCGATATCTTATCGGATTTGATATGCTCTTACTACATGAGAAATCTGCCTCTTGTCTATTTGAAACACATCTAATTTATGGTAACCTACTTACTCACAAATCGTCTTTCGACCGGAAGATGTCCACTGTTGGACGTAACGATCGGTCACCCTAACAGTCGTTTATCAATATGTATAATCATAGTGTAATACTAGCTGCTGCCAGCGGCTTCTTCCGGCCCAGCTTGGGCAGAGCATTCGTCGCCGTGCCCTCGTGGGGGTGATCGGCGGCGGCGATCTCTCGCGCCGGGCCTTGGTACAGGTCATGGTCCGGAGCGAGGAGGAGTGGCAGGCGGCCACCTCCTGCGAAGCAGTAATGCTAGCAAAGGAGGAGGCTCCGAAAGGTAGCTCAGCCCCGGTATGAAAGGCAAGAAGGAATAGGGTGGGTTTTTTAGTCAGTAAGAGTCTGACACCATCTCCCGCTCCGCCCAAGGACGGGAAATGTCATTTAGATGATTTTTACCCAACAAAAAAAGCGGCTTCATCCGGGTCAAAGAAGAAAACTGTCCCAAGAAAAAAAAATAACCCATGTGCTGCAATATTCCATGGACATCGTCTACCCGTGTGCCATATTTCATCAAAATCCGTTCAGACGTTCGAGCGTGAAGAAGTAACTAACAAACACACACGCTAACAAAGCTTTGCCTTTGTATTAGTGTGATATGTAACATAAGACGATACTATCTTCACAAGTAGGTATAAGAATTAGGTATAGATAAAGCTTACAAATATTTATTATCCTACGTACAATCAATTTAACTTTTATGACGTCATCAAACCATTCATTAATTTTTTATTTTTAAAACGAAATTGTAAAATAATAATACTGAACATCTTTAGGTACAGATACAGGGATTTTTTTGACGTTATCATTATTTTTAGATTTGGAGGTGTCCCCCTTATCAATCAATCAGATCATAAGATGACCTACGGATGATATAAATGTAATTCAATTACCTGAGCTTAAAAACATAAACATTGTTAGGGTGTGAACACATAGATAGATTTTTTATTTTTCCTTATTATCTTCTTTTTTTGTGTGGATGCTATATTCTCATTTCCTAAGTATTTGAGTTGAATAAATTAATGCGTACAAAATGATTGGTCTAAATTTTGTTTGTATACAAGCTTTTATTTAGTTTCACCTGTCCCGATGTTTGTCTGTAATCAAATCAAATGCAAATTAAATTTTACCCTCCAGGTTATCGATTGAACTGAAATTTTGCATGCATATGTAAATCAGATGACAATGCAAAATTATTATGACATGGAGCTATCTGATGATGGAACTGGAAGGTGGCTATAGGAAATTCGTAGTTAACCCTTCAGATACCGTCAATTAGAGACACAATAGTAAGACAATAGATGCGCGGCCACCGGTGGTCGCTTGGGGATTCATGAATTAAACGACACAACCCCATCGAGTTTGGGCTGGTTGATTTGTCTTGACGAGTATGTATTATATAGGTATACCTATATATAGCTATAAAAGCTTGCTATTTGCTTTGATTTTGTTTTTTCATTAAAAGCTTGTTTTTTTGTATTTAACAGAAAATAATTACAGTATTAATGCAATTCTCCAGCGTAGTGGGTGCGTTTACAAACATGTAAACTCGCTTAAAAAAAGACACCCAGACGCCTGAGATGTATGTAGGTACTAAGGTTTAGTATAAATACTTAGTTAATAATTTAAGTTGCTTAAATAAGTAAATTGTATGAAAAAAAAAATATTTGCCTTTTTAATGTTCCCACTGCTGGGACTTGGCCTCCTCTCTAGGAGAGGGAATGGGGCGTAATCCACCACGCGGGCCCTTACAATTCTTGGTTCTAGGGCATGCCTTCTACATTTTTTCTCATTTACCATATCCACGAATTTTTTTTATGGTTTCCAACGCCTCGTTAAAATTATTTGCCTACTCAAAGCAAATAATTTCTAATTTCCGAAACGTATGTGTGTTCATCTTTAGTGTTAGCTCTTGCCTTTCAAGGGGATTTACCTCAGATAATATAATGCTGTATTGAGGATATAATCCATTTCGTGAGTGTTACGATAATCGTTGCTTTGGTAGCGGCGCTCATTCGGTTTTAGAAGTCGTTGGGGAGAGGTTAGGGAGGATAGACCTGGTTCTTTTTGCCTTGTTATTTGATAGAATTAGAATTTTTATTTTGCTGTTTTAGATTGGTAAATTACATAGGTAACTTAGCTTTTTAACCGACTTAAAAAGGGGGTTGTGGATGTCAAAAAATTAAAAACAAATCTAGATTCATTGGCTGGTAATTTTGTGTTTGGAAGTCAGTAATATTTTTCTGTAAACAGTTTTTTCCTTGTTTGTTACTGCGGAGATATAACTGCCTATTTAAATACAAGGGTAGGACTTATTATTTTTTAATCGTTAGAAGTGACTGGACTTTTTATAGTGTTGCAAACTTGAAGAAATCAGAAATAAATTATAAAAAAACTTTTTTTTTTTAAGCTGTAATTTACTCTTTATAATAAAATCGAGAGAAATACTTTTTAATTCCTAAATATTACGTACAATTTGACGAAATAATTCTCAGCTCATCACAAATCAATTTACACAGTTCCAATAAACCAACCAAACAAAAAAAAAACCGTTCTATTTTTAAACATATTTTTTTTCTTTTACAGCCATCACCAGCCAGCATGATGGTGGCCAGTACCATCATAACTGACGACAGAAGTACAGAAGAACTACAGAAACGGTTCGGAGAGCTTCTAGACGAGAATGTGATCCTCAAAGAGACGCTGAAACAGAACAATGACTCGATGAAGGAACAGTTTTTGTTGATAGCATCCTGTCAAGAAGATATGATGAAGACCCATGTACTGCATAAGGAGAAATTTGATGAGACAAAGGGACTGGTTGAGAAGGTATGTGTAGGTGTTTCTTTTTTTGTAGTGTTGTTTGTGAAGGTGGTGTGATGGAGGACGTGGTAAGGCCTCGCAATCCATTTGACGACCTAATTTGAACTGTTAAAGGCATGGAGCTATATAAAGTGTATAGCTCCATCTCTCTCTCTCTCGTCTCCTGATCATGGCCACCGGCCAAACTTGGCCAGAGATCTCCCAAGACAATGGAAGGAGAAGAAGGGCCTCCCTCTTCTTTACCAGCATTTTGACACAGTATAGGCTAATAAAAGAAGTGGTTTCTGGACTCCAAAAGTATATATTTTTTCTCCATTTATTAAGAGGCACCAGGGGCCTTACCCTGACGTGTTAAAATGTCAGGCGCGTGAGCGAGAAAGAGGGAGGAGCATCTCTTTAACAATTCAGTTTAGGTCGTCAAATGGATCGCGCTAAGAACTCGTGGTCGGGTTCTGACCTACGAGTATCTTATGCGTTAGTTTAGGTAACGGTTGTTTAGCGTTGCGTGTCGCGTTGGGGGACACTTTGTCCCCTAATGTATTTGAAACTTAATTCGATCTTCTAAATTCAATAAAGTTCTTAGATCTGCTTTCATTTATTTGATTTCACAGTTAGGATTTTGAAAAAACATCGAAATAAATATAATATTCCTTCTATTTCCAGCTACGCCAAGAAAACAAAAAACTAAAAACCGACATAGCCCGACTCTCCGAGTCCGAGACACATTCACACGTTAGCAGCGAGACGGGCGAGTCGGTGCGGTCGGCCAAGTCGACACAGTCGGGACCGCTGTCCCAGTCGGGCCCGATGTCGCAGTCGGGACAAACGAGCCAGTCGGGGCCTTCGTCGGCGCTGGAGTTTGTGACGTCGCCCGATGATGATACGATTAATAAACTGACGGCGCAATTGGAGCTTGTTGAGAAACAGAGGCGGCAGGTGAGTTGTGTCTTCTATAAATGCATTTATTATCTTCTAGCTTCTACCAGTGAATTCATCCGCCGTCTGCGTGACTGGCTGGTTATTGCGGACGTGATGTCGAAGCCAGATAAAAAAGTAGTCTATGTGTGTCTTCAGTGCTGGTTCTGTGTTTCTCTGACAATCTCCCATCTGTCATGCTGCGTCACGTGTCCTGTTCCCGTTTAGAATTTAGGGGCAGCGGACCGCATTGCTGCGACCGATATATCCTTGCCATATGCAAGGATATTAACAGTAAAAAAAAAATGTTTTGCCGGCGACATGCTAAAAAGAAGAAGGTTGGCCTATATTCAAGCTTACTCCTTACCTAATTTCAGACAGACAGTTATT
Organism: Mythimna lalbum; assembly: GCA_949319445.1. Classification (NCBI taxonomy): domain Eukaryota; kingdom Metazoa; phylum Arthropoda; class Insecta; order Lepidoptera; family Noctuidae; genus Mythimna; species Mythimna lalbum. Next base: position 19,093,129 of record OX439360.1, read on the forward strand.
TTTTTTTTCTTTACTTTCACATCTATAATATTTGTATGCATAATTTATGTGTGGACTATTTACTATTGTAAGTTTAAGTTGATTTTTAAGTGTACTCCTATTTAAAAGACCCTTTAAAAGTGCTTTGAGGTAAGAAATCATCCAACGACCTCTACCCGCTCTAGGTTAGAGCGAGTGGTTGTGTCAAACACATCCATGTTCCTTCATTTTCCCTTTTCTAAGGCCACGGTAACTCTTTCAAACGTTCCCACAGCCCAAGTGCGAGTTGCACTGGAATTTGAACTTTATCCTTAGTGACATAGAGTTTATTGTTTCGTTTGATATTGATCTGTAATCTGAATTCTATTATAGACTTCCCCTGTTCCACACGTGTTACCAGATAAGATATGCTTAACGACTTCTCCGGAAGTTATAATTAAAAAAAAAGTGTTGTTTTTATCGAGATGATAGTGCTTATCCGGATTAATAGGAATTTATTATTAAGCTTTCAATATACCTGTATATTATTATACTTATGTATATAGGTCCAACATTTGTTTTAGTAGGTATGTACGAAATCCGAAACACGTGTCTCGTATTTTTATATAAAGAATCATCATCATCTTCCTGCCCTTGTCCCGTTTTATTTGGGGTCGGCGCAACACGTTTTTTTCTTCCATTCTGTCCTGTCGCTCATCACGCTATCACTAACTCCCTTTTCTTTCTTATCACTTCTCACACAATCCATCCATCTTTTCTTTGGCCTCTCTCTCCCTCTCCATCCATCCATGTAAACTCACTTTTATGTAAAGAATCGATGTACAAAATTTCATAACTGTATCATGAAAAATCGCAAAGTTATAAGCTTGTTATGTCAGCAAAAATACATAGTCATCGGTCTATCCAGGCGACTGAGGGGTTGTTTTACTTGTAGCCAACTGTTTGCTGGCACCTAATGCCCGCTATGACTTACTGCGACCTGTGTTATACTCAGTGTCGGTGGTGTCCTTGTAACCTTTTAAAATATTTTTGGGATTACTGCATACGAAAGGTTGGACATAGGCCTTCCCCAAGTGTCGCTATAATGGCCGATCCTGTGCGTCTCGCATCCATCGGATTCCCGCGACCCTCACCAGGTCATCGGTCCGCCTTGTGGGAAAGTTTAAACATTGTTATTTGTTTGGTTACAGGTGATAGTAGATAATGAGAACCTCTCCTGGCAGAAGGAATCGTTGGAACACATCGTTGACGCGACGTCTAAGGAGAGAGATGACCTCAAAGAGAAACTTAAGAATGCTGAAGTAAGTCACTTCTACCTTCCATATTCTTTTTAACCGACTTCGAAAAGGAGGAGGTTCTATGTTCGGCTGAATGTATGTTTTTTTTTTTTTTTTGTATGTATGTTCACCGATATTTCGGTCAATTGTGGACCGATTTTGAAAAATTTTTTTTTGATTGAAAGGTTATGCTTCCATGTTGGTCCCATAGAAATATTGTTATGATCTGATCATGAACTTCGAAGATATGGAACAGAACTCCTCATAGAATCATAGCAGAATTGTCGTAACAAGTAAAATTGCTTTGTTTATACGTGTAGTCGATGACTGACTGAAAGAAAAGGGGGAAGGGAAAGGGGGAGGGGGTAAATTCATGTAATATAACCGTATGTGTATGGGATTATAAGAATCGTTATGAGGATGCACTCTGGCTATAAGGTAATTTATGTTTAGCTGAAGGGTAGGTACTTTTTAGTGGTGCTACCATAACTAAAAAGTGAAAAATTAAAAACTTTTTACAAAAAAAAATAAACTGACTTCAAAAAGTACAAAATAACTTTAATTTCGGAAGTCGGTGTTAATTAACGAAGAGACAAGATTAGGTATCTATTATAGAAACACCGACTTCCGAAATTAAAGTTATTTTGTACTTTTTGAAGTCGGTTTTTTTTTTGTAAAAAGTTTTTGGGGAACACATTCATTGTGTGTACAGCTAAAGAGTGGAATTCCCTGCCGGAGTCTGTGTGTTTGTTAGTTACAACCTAGGGTCTTAATATATATATACAAATTTTTTTTCTATAACACATTGCTTTTGCATTATTAAAAAAAAAAAAATAAGTCTTCAACTACCTTAAATTCGTTGATAAATTTATTTGTTAACAATTCATTGATAGTTGTAATTATTTATATTTTTCTTGCTTTTTTTTACATAGCCTCTTTTTTGTTTTGTAATGTGAATGTGAGAATACTTCTTAAGAAGAGAAGAGTTCTTGGAGTATATCCAAGAACTCTTAGATTACTTCCTATTAAGAATTACTTTTTTTTATTATGATTTTTTTTTTGTGCTTTTGTGTACAGTATTGGTCTACATTGTTCTTACATAATATCTATAAAATTGTAACATGAACCACTTTTTTTAATTGAGAGTAACCATGGAGTTTCTTGCCGGTTCTTCTCCATGGGAAACAACCAATCTGGAACCGTGCACTAGCTTCTGACGTTTAGTAAGTGCCCATGTAGGCCTATGTGAAATATTTTGACTTTGGTCTTTAAATCAAGAGTGAACAGGTTATTTCTAAGAGCTCATAAACTCGAGTAGCATGTTGCCAACAGCAGAGGTAACTAAAGCCATCGACAAGGGGGCTGTTGACCCGTGACGATGACTGCTGTTAAATCTGCCGATGGTAACATACCCCTCGTGTTTTTGAGCTTTAAGCAAGCGTCCATCGTCGACCACATCATCGCTTACCAACAGGCGAGTTAGTGGTCAAACACGAGCCAAAAGCGATGATTATAAATGATGAGTTTTACTTTTCACAGCTTCTACTATCGACAAAGGACACTGAACACGCCGCAGAATTAAACAAGCTGAGGTACACCGTGCAAGACTTACAAGCGCAGTTGCAGGCCGCCAGTAATTTTGTATGTCTACTTATTTTTTTTATTTCCTATGCTTATTTTATCGGAGCTTAGTGTTCCAAGCGCGCCGCAATTTAATAATATTTCACAACTATCACACAACTCCGTCTAGTCCTCTGGTTTCCTGTCTAGAAGGGACCTTAATCCACCACGCGGCCCAGTTTGAGTTGGTGGATGTCACATGTCTCCGAATTTTTAGTTCTAGGACATGCCAGTTTCCTCACGACGTTTCCTTCACTGTATTGAGAGCAGTGATGATGAAATAATGTACACAAAGTAAAACGCCTGCCTGGGTTTGAAACCACGACATAAAATCAATTTATTCTATCGGTATCAAGTTTTACATAGCATAGGTTGGATGTGAGCAGGAAAAAAATATGCATCTTTAAGATGAGAGAAAAGGATAGGATACATTGTATGAATCTGACAGCTGTCATCCGCATCATTCTATAGCAATTGTAGTGCAGCTATAATTTCTTTTTTAAAACAATTTGAAACTGTTGTGTGAATCCGATGGATGCGAGACGCACAGGACCGTTCATTGTGGTGATACTTAGGGGAGGCCTATGTCCAACAGTGGACGTCTTTCGGCTGAAATGATGATGATGAATTTGTGAGAAAGTTAAAGTTTATACTTCTCTCAATTCATTACACCCCAAGCGAACCACCGCATTCGCTCTCTCATTGTCTTTCTATTGTGCCTCTAATTACGGTATTCGAAAGGTTACTCATCGATATTTTCGATATATTTTAGACAAGTATATCAACGGAAGAGGTAACTAAACGCGACCAGCTGCTACGTCAACTAGAAGACAGGGTGTCTTCACTACAGACTGAACTCAAGACCGCACAGCTCAAGATATTGGACCTCGAGGGAGTAAAGGTATGGTTTCTATTCACGATAAATACCTTCTTCCTTTACCAACCTATATAATATTGGTTTTAGTTTGTGCGCAACCCGAAATTCGTGTCCAGTCTTTAATGCAAAGAATCAAGTTAAATCAAGAACGAATAGATAACTTCTAGGCAAGTGTGCTTTTTTTTCCCCCGCTCTTGGGTGGAGCGGGAGATAGTGTCAGACTCTTACTGACTAAAAACCCACCCCGTTCCTTCTAGCGTTCATACCGGGGCAAGAGCTTCCTTTCGGATAACCCTAGGCTTCCACCCAGCTGGGTCCCTCCTGTTGCTGACAACTCCTTGAGGCGCGCGAGAACAGTGCGCGCCGTCGACGTCTTAGGCTCGGTCCGGACAGTTACCGGACGATCGGATAGCGAGCTACCCATTGCTCGCCGTCCGCAAGCCCTAGGCGAGTGCGCTTCATCGTCGAACCATGGTCCCTTTCCATTAAGCGAATATCTTGCATCATTATCTTCCTGCCCCTGTGTCATTTTACTTGGAGCACAATAGATTGTTTTCTTCCATTCTGTCCTATCACCCCTCAAGCTATCACTAACTCCCTTTTCTTTCATATCACTCCTCACACAATTCATCCATCTTTTCTTTGACTTCTCTCTCCTTTTTCATTTAATAGGCGAGATATATAATTATATCATAAAGTGTATTGCAAATACGTTCTGATATACAAAATATCGTTTTTTTTTTCAGTTGGAGTTCACAAAATACAAATCTGGCATATCGGAGGCCGTCAAGATATATAAGGACCAAATACAGGATCTGCACGTTAGGCTAAAGGAGGCGTCCACTACTGTGAGTGTTACCTTTTTTGTGGACTTGATTCATTGAGATGGATATGTGTGTGACTAAAATGGGTAAAATGCACGAGTACATACTGTGCGTTCCAAATGAGAATAGGATCGATTTTTTGCTGTGACGTCACGATTTACTGTCAAATCTAAGAAATTTGGTCAAAATTGAGGAACTTGGAGATGAGTAAAATTGAAGAACTGAATTCTGATTAAACTTTTTTCGTTCACAGTTCGTAAATAAATTAAATTTTTCGTAAAATAGTTAGTTTCGAAATTTCTTTCCTCGATTTGACAGTAAATCGTGACGTCACAACATGCAATCGATCCTATTCTCATTTGGAACGCATTGTAAAGAAAAATTTGGAAAAAAAGAAAAGAAAAGTAAAAAAAAGAAAGAAAAGAGAAAAGAAAGTAGGAAAATTGGAAGTTTGAAAGTGGTGCCAGTACCTAACTGAAAAGATGAAAGTGAATCATTGGCTTGATTATAATTTGGTTGTCTTCAAGGCTAGAGTGAATAGGCTCCTCATAAACTACGCCTGACCATCAACGATGGCATCACTGCTTATCATTAGATGGGATTGCAGTCAAGGACTGGTTTATATTATTTAATAACGAAAAAAAATGGTCGTGTGAAACCCCATAGAGGCTACTGGTGGCAGCGTTCTGTCGCGCCGGGCCCTAGTCCAGACCCTGGTCCGGAGCGAGCGGGAACGGGTTGCGCTCGCCTCCGCGTGTGACGCGATAATGGTAGCGAAGAAGATGGCCGCAGGCGCGGCTGGGGCGTTAGGATGTTCGCATCCTAACGCCACCGGCCACGAGTGGCTTGTAGCCGCTTCTAATTTCTCGTGGCGGCGTTTGTGGCTGTGGCATGTGGACCATCTGCGGCGACACTTAGTTATCTTAAATACATAATACCATCTCTCTACTTTCCCCAGGTGTTCCAACCAGTTCGTTTCTCGATCAGTTCGGAGCCGGAGTCGACGTCGTCGGAGTTCGCGAGCCTCACCTCGAACGTCAAGCTGTACGACAAGACGCTCAAGCATTTGGCTGAGCTCCTCAATACATTGACACATGGGTAAGTTGCATATTGTTGGGTTTTTCTAGCCGGTCGTTTTTAGGGTTCCTTACCTAAAGGGTACAAACACGTCCACCTGTCTGTCACCTGTCTTATGAACCGTGATAGCTAGACAGTTGAATTATTCATAGATGATGTATTTCTGATGCCTCTTATAAAACAAAACAAAAAAAAAAAACTAAACACCGAATAAAGTTTATTTATGTGCTCCGCTACAATCAATCAATCAATCAATCATTTATTTTGTAAAACATAGGTGAATTAAGGTATTACATAAAATAAAATAAGTGCACTATGTTTTGCCAAAAGAATGGCGTACAAAGTTAAGACAAAAAGCCATGCAAATACAATAACTTAAACAACAAATGTGCTTTTTTGCTGTTTTTTTGCTCGTTATTAATAACAGCAACAGACGTGTTCAAATATTTACAGAATATTTAGTTATATATTATATTCATTTTAAAAGTAAAATAGAATAAAATTAATTATTTAAGGGGGGGGGGGGCACACAACAATTCACTTTTTTTGCCTACATGTGGTGTCTAATGTTGAATAGATAATGGTACGGAACCCTTCGTTTCGCGAGTCGACTCGCACTTGGCCGGTTGTTTTTAAGTGTCTGGAAACTATTTGTAAATAAATTAAGCTCACACCCACACATCCCGGCACACCTTATTGAATGTTCGACAAAAGAAATGACAAAATTCACATTCTGTTTTTATTTCACCATCTTATATTTGTTTACAGCATGTCCGACAGTCTAGTCGAAACGTTTGGACTCGTCACCAGCCTGCACGACTACAAGTTGGAGAGGACGACGGCAGACCAGTTCAAGCTGAGCCTGGCCGAGGTCAAGCAGCAGATGGAGAAGCAGCACAGTACGGCGCTCAATAACATGTAAGTTGAATAAGTTGTTCAGAACTTCTGGCTGTTTCGTGCAAAGTTGTGTCAAGAAACAGCGATTTGGAATCGTAATACCGATATACAGGGTATTTGTAAAACACTAAAAACCCTGCAGGACTATATTAAATTAGACAAGATTTCGTTGCTCTATCTAACACATTTCAACTTTATATTTTGCTATACCTACCTACGTTTGTATAACGCAACGCAAGCGCATCAAGCACCCCCGCCACCCGATCCCTTTTACTATTGTGCTATCGCTTGCTTCGCATAGATTTCGTAATATTTAGAACATTCAATTTAATATTTTTATTTAAAAAATAAAAATATAATAAATGTTTAAAAGTCATAGATCAAAAGTTGTTGTTTATGATGTTCGTAACATAGTCCTGAGAGGTTGCCTGTGTTTTACAAATAACTCTGTACACTATTGGTTATTAGTTTTCTAGTACTCATAGCACAAACCACAAGCTCTACTTAGTTTAGGACTAGATGGCGTTTATAGTTGTGGAATATTATTATTATATCACATAGGTTCATAAGTGCAAAACAATTTATTTCTGACCCCAAGTTTCCACTGAAAAGATTTGTTGAAAGATATTCAAAAAACGCTAGATCGTTTTGAAATAACAGGGTAGGAAGATGATAAGTCCGTAAGTCATAAAATCATATTTTTTTTCCAGCGGCCAAGTACGCGGCACGCTGTCAATATTCGAAGGCATCTTCAAGGACTACAATGAAGTCCTCAAGCGCTCGGTGGCGAAGCCCCGCGTGGAGCGTCAGGGCAACGTGGAGGCGCTCACCGCAGCCCTCGTGGCGCGCGGCCAGGAGCTCACCGTGCTCACCGCCGAGCTCAACAAGCTGAAGGGGGAGAAAGATGATACGGAGCTGCTGAAGGCGCAGATGGACTTGTATAAGTGAGTGCTTTGATTTTTATATTAATCAGCGTTGCTCTAAGTAAATTATATCATGTTTCTTATAGCCAGTAGAATTTATAAATTCACGTTAATTTTATATGTATAAGTACTCAGGTCAGGGAGTACATAAGGGGCCCGTTCAAGCTACAACCCATAACAGAAAAGATGACGGAGAGTCGTGGTTTGGACATGTGATGAGGCTAGACAAGGACTATTGCGTTCAAAGGGCTTTAGCCATTCCTAATAAAAAGAGAGGGAAAGGAAGACCACTTTCTACGTGGTGGACAACCGTAAATAGGAATATCAAGCGGGCTCAACTAGACATACAGACAACCCGGAACCGAGCGTCCTGGCGCCACAGTACGAGGAGACCCGACCCCAAATAAAGGAACAAGGCTAGCCAAAAGAGAGAGAGACATATAAGTACTTGGTACCTATTTGTGTCCGCGGGTGTAAAGTAAGGCTCCTATTTCCGGGTGAAAATATGAAAAAATAATTAAGGTTAAGGTAGGAGCTCCGCTCCGCCGCCTTAGCCTTTTAATCTTATCGGAGTGCCCTAATTTACGTCAATTTCTTCCTTGATGTCATTGTTTACATTCAATTATTTTTTAAGAAATAGAACATGTTTCATTTGCTCGTCACTTTATAGACAGGTCAGATAACATTGTTAAATATAGACCAAAATCTATTTATTTTACACATTGCCGGAGCAGGACCAGCAGGTACTCTATATACAGGAGGGGCCCATCTGGGTCGAAGCCTACCGGGGTCGGGGTTATCCGAAAGGAAACTAGAGCCCCGGTATGAAGGCTAGAAGGAACGGCGCGGGGTTTTTAGTCAGTAAGACTCTGAAACTGTCTCCCGCTCCACCCAAGAGCGGGTTTCGTCAATGATGATTTTCCCCGTCGAGAAAAAAAAAGCAGGTACTCTATGCAATCCCTAGGAATTAAAAAAAAAAACAAAAAATAAAATAAAATACAAACAACGAAATATATACATTACTTAGGTGAAATATGTCATGGACGAAATATGTATGTATTTCATACATTACCTGGACACCCCATACATTGTCTAGGTATTGTATAGAATACCTGAATTATACAGATTGCCGGTAACATACTCGTTTGTTCTAATCGCGCAAATAACTCTGATATCGCGAGTATTTTGAATTTTAGCTTCTCATATGGCGACAACAGTTTCTACTGATCTACATGAAGATCAAAGTACTAAATCAATTGTAATTTTCCAGGAGTGACTTCGAAGCGGAGAGGGAATCTCGCGAGAAGATGGCGAGTGAGAAAGAGAACGTCCTCACAGATCTCAGGAAGACGCAGAAGCTTAACCAGGAACTAACACAACAGGTACCGACTTTATTTCTTTTATAGCTGCTGAGTATGTATTATGATGAGTTTGCGCTTTCATTGATCCAGTGATAGAAGTGGGAGCTATATAGGAATAGAATATAGAATAGAATAGAATAGCATTTATTCGGAGCAAGCAACACAAAATATCACTACATAACGGGGGACGGCGAGCCATGGGTAGCTCGCTGTCCGATCGTCCGGTAACGGACCGAGTCCAAGACGTCGACGGCGCGCACTGTTCCCGCGCGCCTCAAGAAGTTGTCAGCAGCAGGAGGGGCCCAGCTGGGCCGAAGCCTACTGGGGACAGGGTTGTCCGAAAGGAAGCTCGTGCCCCGGTATGAAGGCTAGAAGGAACGGGATGGGGTTTTTAGTCAGTAAGAGTCTGACACTATCTCCCACTCCACCCAAGAGCGGGTTTTGTTATACGATGATTTTCCCCATCGCAAAAAAAAAAACTACATAACAGGACGTATATTATTTATTATTTTTGAAGAAAAGGGGCTATGCATCTCCCATAGTGTAGGAGATGTAGTCACTGCGACCTAAAAGATCTATTGTGACTCGCCACCTTGTTAGAGTAACTCTTTTAGCCGGGAGGCTTCCAGGAAGTCTAGAATACTCCTAGCTTTGAGAGTTTTAATCTCCTCCGGGCGAATAATGTGTCGACCCAGATGGATACTCCGTTTGTGGATAAGGGGCCCACATTCACACAACAGGTGCTTAGGCGTCTCCCTCTCCTGATTACAGTACCTGCAAACATCAGTGTCACTCAGTTTCATGTGACAGTAACAGTGTAACAGGACGTATAGCGTCATCTCTTGTTAGCAGCCATTGCAGACTCAATCAATTCTTAGATTACTTGTTATTACAACTCACTTTTTTATTGTGATTATTTTATTGAGCGTTTGGGTACAATGCTGATTGGTTTACGTTTATAATAATAATATTCCACAACCATCACACAACGCCGTCTAGTCCCAAGCTAAGCAGAGCTTGTGTTATGGGTACTAGATAACTGATAAACATACTTATATATTTCTAAATACATACATATTATAGATAAATTACACCCAGACACAGAACAAATGATTATGCTCATCACACAAACATTTGTCCTGGGTGGGAATCGAACCCACGACCTCCGGCATAGCAGCCAGGGTCACTAACCACTAGACCAACAGGCCAGTCGAAACATTGATCTTACATAATATCTATTAATACTGTAATATGGAAATATTGTAACATCATCTACTTTTTTAAAAGAGTAACCATGTTCTGAAGTTTTATAAGTGCCCATGTAGGCCTATGTGAAAAAAAAAAAATTAATTTGCATTGCATTTGTAATTATTTTTTCGGCTCAAGTTGACTCGGTGAACTGAGCGGACTCGGCCGACTGAGATGGATTGTTGCACATTGAGTCGAGTTTATTCGATTTGTAACTTAAGTCATTTATCATTTCTAACTTGAATTGTCGAAAATACGAGTCGGCACATCGCTTATTTGAATATGGCTTCCCAAATTCATATCATATCATATCAGCCGAAAGACGTCCACTGCTGGACATAGGCCTCCCCAAGCGTCGCCACAACGACCGGTCCTGTGCGTCACACATCCATCGGATTCCCGCGACCCTGACCAGGTCGTCGGTCCACCTTGTTGGAGGCCTTCCAACGCTGCGTCTTCCGGTACGTGGTCGCCACTCCAGAACCTTTCGTCCCCATCGACCATCTGTTCTGCGTGCAATGTACCCTGCCCATTGCCACTTAAGTTTGGTGACTCTTCGAACTACGTCGGCAACCTTGGTTCTCCTGCGGATATCTTCATTTCTGATGCGATCACGCAATGAAACTCCGAGCATAGCCCTTTCCATCGCCCTTTGGGTGGCTTTGAGTCTTCTTCTAAGGCCCATTGTAAGCGACCACATTACGGCTTCCTAATTTAATGTGATCTAATTGGTTGAGAAGCGTAGCTAAGCTGAATGATAGCGATGAGTCACTATGTACTTAACGTGAATACACTATAATACTGTACACTAATCAAAATATAATTCTTCTCCTCCCTCAGTTAGAAGAAGTCCGCAAGATTAATCCAGCCGTGTACCGCAGCGCGACCAGCACGTCGCGGAGCCCCGCCCCCCGCGCCACGCCCCCCTCCCCCTCGCGCACCGCCCCCGTCAGGCCCTCGTCCACGCAAGGCGCCACTACTGGGAATATGGTAAGTGCTTACTTTGAAAGGTATTTGCCTGCTGGAGAGGACTTTCCTGGGACAAACATAATTTCAAATAGAAGTAAAACTTTTGTTCTTTGGCTAGAGTCAAAGAAATAAAATTGAAAAACACTTAAGTTAAATTGCTAAAGACGTTGGGGCAATGAAAAAACTACAGTAGGCTCCTAAAGGTATATTGGGATACAAGTCAAAAGCAACGCCGTAAGATAGCATTGAGTGTTCGCCAATTATCTAAATCGTTTTAACACAAGGAAAAGATTCTACCTAGACGATGCAACGTAATCGTGAAGCAATGCTGCGTGATTGAAATAAACAATTGATACTGTATTGCGGTGGCCTACATAACCGGATCGCACGTGGGTGTGATGCGACGATGAGCAAAGCGACGCGGTTGTAATGCTATATGTTGCTGTGACTTGTTTTATATAAATGGCGGTGAAAGCGACGACTTCACATCCACGTAGGATGTCACGTTACAATACTGCAACTTGTCGCTTCAAAAAAAGGTAAACTCTTGTTGACGTCAAAGAGTTTCTAATGAAACGCCTAAAGTTTTCGCATTGCGACGATCGTCGCACTTCTTACATTTGTGTTGAAATTTAAGAAGCATATTGTTCTACGCGAACATTATTCCACATGCTTTATTTTACATCAACGTCAACCATGTTTTTCCAAAACTCTGCCTTCTCAATGAGGGTTGTTCTAAAATGTAATTCACCAGGTGGCAGCACTGAGGCGTCAGGTCTAGGCACCTGTCCAAACGCGTATGTTAATGACATTAGTTAGAAATCAACGTCAACGTCAAACGTTAGGCGTCAAAGTCATCTACTGTGGCCAAGGGTGATGCGAAAGAGTACCCCGGGGCTCTGGTACAAAGGAAAAAAGGAACAAGTGTGGGTTTCAGTCAGTAAAAGTCTGTCACGCCGCCCAAAGGCGGGAAATGTCATCAGATGATTTCCGACCTAAAAAAAAAAGAAGTCAATCATATACGTGTTCCAAGAAAAAGATCTGCCGCCTAAGTGGCGCTAACTGATGGTTTAAAATTACCTGAATACCCTCATTCTAAACGCACAATCCTAAAAAAAGGTACGCAAAAAGAAGAGGATATCCGACGCGTCGGAGGAAGATCCGTCGGCTACAAGAGAGAGCACGCCTCCGCCGCTGCGGTTCGACTGCCCTGTGTGCGACCTGCCTTTCAAAACTATCATACTGTTGCAACAGCACGTCGAACACTGTCTAGGTTGATTGTTGGCATACGTGACCTGATCTAGAACACCTATTAAATATCTTAATTTATAAATACACTAGTCTACAGCCAAAATGCAACAGTCAGGCTATTGGAGTATGATTTTATATTGAAAAAGTTCAAAATACGCTGTTTTTTTTTTCACGTTTTTGGGTCGGATTCGCCTGGAATAGGTTCATCCTAAAATAAACTAAGATTCTTTCTTAGTTTTTTTTTTTTAGCATTGTTGAGGTGAATATAAGCCTGAACAAGCAAAAAAGAAACATCCGCCGTATTTTTAAAGCTTTAAAGTTTTTCACACACATAATCATATTTCGTACGAATTAAAAAGAACAGTGGAGGTCCAGTGGTAACGGTCCCGGCTTACGAGTTGAAGGTTGCGGGTTCAAACCTATTTGGGCTCATTACTTGGTGTAATTTATTTCATCACCACTGTTCTCAAAACGGTGAAGGAAAACATCGTGAGGAAACAAACTGGCATGTCTTAAAACCAAAAATTTGAGGATATGTGACGTCCACCAACCCGCACAGTACCCGCGTGGTGGACTGCGGCCCATTTGCTCTCCTAGAGAGAAGGCTTGAGTCCCAACAGTGGAAACATTATAAGGATGCCTATGCTACTAAATATAAAAACCACAATATCCACTCTATGATTTTGGCTATAGACTAGTGAAAAGAACAATCAGATCAATATTATCTATGATTTTAGATTGCGTTCATAGCAATTTGTATTTAAAATAAGATAGATTGTAAATTGAAGAGATTTGCGCGCGAATTGACTGAAATAATAGATTATGCGTTTTTGAAGTCACCAAGAACATATCAATATTATTTTTAGTTCTCGTGATCCACTCCCACAGAAAAGATGAAAGAGATTAGAATGGCCTTGTGGGCGGGGCAGGCGTGTCTCTAAATGATCATGCTCATAATTGACACATCATCATCATCATCATTTCAGCCGATACACGTCCTCTGTTGAACATATTCCTCCCCTAAGTGCCGCCATAATGAACGGTCCTGTGTGTCTCGCATCCATCGGATTCCCGCAACCCTCATCGGCCCACCCTGTAGGAGGCCTTCTAACGCTACGTCTTCCGGTACGTGGTCGCCATTCCAGAACATTTCGGCCCCAACGGCCATCTGTTCTGCGAGCAATGTGCCCTGCCCATTGCCACTTAAGTTGGGCGATTCTTCGTGCTATGTCGGCAACCTTCGTTCCTCTGCGGATATTCTCATTCCTGCCTCGATCACGCAAAGAACCTCCGAGCATAGTCCTTTCCGTTGCCCTTTGGGTGACTTTAAGCCTGTTGATGGGGCTCACGTAAGCGACCACATTTCGGAGCCATATGTCATCACTGGGAACACACACTGGACAATGACACAACCAATGCGCTGGAATTGACACAACCAATAGCAAACTTGCGATCTAAGTGTGCGTGGTCTGTTAGTTGCGTAATGCGCGTTCGTATTGCCTGTAGTGGAGTTAAAGGGTGTAGTATTGGAAAGTATTTCCTTTCTAACCTTTTTCATCTTTTCTGTGTCCGCTCCGGCTTCCGCTGCTCATCTTCATTGGTACATCCGTGCAAAACCGAGGCGGGCAACTAGTGTCTAAAAAAAATAAGCAATTCGTGCGCAACTCGCTACAATACATCAAGTTTTAAGTGATGTATTAGAACAATATCATTAACAATAGTATTTAATTGGAAATAAGCATTTAACGACAGGAAATGTAGAATAGAATAAATACCAAAAAGAGTTAGGATAGGATAGTTAATGGCTATTTATTGGGGTTTATTTCATAAAAAAGTTTCAAAATGGCCGCAAAAAAAAACTACCAAAGATGGGTAAGGTAGGAGCCAGGTAACAGTGGAATAACGGTCATTGACCCTCCTACATTTGTTGACATTCTTAATTTCAAAAACGGAAATAAAGACATAAAGCTGTCTTGAATCGACATGTACGATGATCCTTTGCATGATCTAGTAAAAAAAAAAGTGAAAAGCAGTTCATTGTTAGTTTTTCGGGTAACTACGCAGAGATATTTTCTTTCGCTTTCTTTCTTTACATTTTTCAAAAAAATCTTCATTAAAAGTGTCGACCTGTCTATTTATGAATAGATACATACCCGCCGAAACAGGTAAATAAACACAAATAGTTTGTAGTCCAATCAAATTTTCTCATACACGGGATAATAAAAGTTCTTATTTCAATGCAGATATTAATTTTAAACAAAGTAAAACTGCACATAAAACCTTTACATTTTTTTTAAATGTTTTTTTTTTTCACAGAATTAGGTCTTTTAAATTAAAAATCATTTGGGGTGTCTGAGGTTTGACGCATTTAACGTTACACGTTGTATAATTTGACTATGAATAATTAATGTGAGTAATTTGTATGTAACATAATTTGAGTAATATTTTGTATCAAGTCTATAAATGTGTGTATGTATATCTTAATATAGGGATTTATTTATTTCCTTTGGCTATTGTATATATTTTAAGACAATTGTTTTTAAGGAGTCATCGCCACTCGGGCGTCGAAGCTGTCATTTATTTTATTTTTATTACTAACGTGCATTTATTTTTATTATCACTCAATTTTTGTAATAGAATATTTATTATACATATTACTACTTTTGTTTAATTATTATTTTTATGGCTTACGGGCGCAGACCGGGGTTAACTTATTAACTAATAGTTATTTAGTCATAATGGGCCCGAGTTCGCAACTAACTCGGGAGCTAATAATATAAACCTGGTTTGCGGCATTATAGTCTATTCACCTTAGGAAAATAGTGACTCATAAATGTAACTGCAAAGTAAAGGCGTTTTCATATTGGGGTATATGAACCCACATTTTTTTATCATACAGTATTTTCTAATATAATTATTTTACAATTTAACCATCGTCAGTTTAATCGTCGTTTTATTTTTAAGAATAGGTTAAGTGTTCATTTTTAAATTGATAAAAGACGCATTCGTTCTGTCGGAAGGGTTTACTTCAACTGGTCAATATGATATGAACACTGCTTTCCAACTTACTATCATCTAATTGATCAAGTGGCGTGGCTAAGCTGAGTGACAGCGATGAATCATTATTTTCTTAAAGTGACTATACTTTAGTATCAAATAATTTAAATTATTTTAAGGTTTCTACATTTAGGTGAGACTGTGTTCTTTTGAGTGTTGTGTGTTTTCGGTGTTTATAATATCTAATTTTTGTGTAACAAGGCTTTCTTAATTCTTTATTGTTAAAAAAAAGACAAAAGAAACCAAAACCAAAACTTAACATAGTACACAGTGATTTAGAGTGATTATAAATATTTTTTTGCTTAACAATCTAGATTTTTAGACATTGCCTATGAGTAACACTTTCATGTTTGTGTGATGAGTGCGTATTACGAATTCATTTTCGACTGATTTATTTTCAAATAATACAAACTAACCCCTTGATCCTCCAATAAATGCAATAAAATACATAAAAAGACAACCTGACTTGCGGCTTCGAAGTCGTTAAAAAGTGCGAATAGGAAAGAGAATATTTAGTAATCTAAACATTATTATGCTGAGCCGTGTGATGCTCTCTCACTTTTCATAACATTTACTGGACAAGTCCACTCAAATCTATAATGTTTTATTCTCAGAAGAATATCTCAGACACTAATCTGCATGGTTCTCACATGATTTGACCTTTAAATGTTTACTGTATGAGCTTTATAAGAAACTTTGAACCCTGATTTTGTTTCGGTGTTTTTTCTCAGGGTAGTCAATTAGGAAATATCGCCTACCTATTTGCAAAATAAACATTATTTATCATAAATGTACTATAATAATCTTGTTTTTAAATGCATGTTTCTAATGCATTCTCAAACTGAAAACGCATGTGTTTGAATGAAAATGTCTGAATTACTTTTTAATATATTGTTTTTTTGTTTTCCAGGTGTTCACATGTCCAAAATGCATGAGGTTCTCATGCGATCAGTACAAAGTTATGGAAGACCACTTCGATTTCTGCCTGGATGATTTCTAATGGTAGTATCAGTATATAATAATATAGACTAGTCTGACTGTGAGTGAAACTATTAGCTGTCGACTAAACACATTCTTTTTTTGGGTGAATAGTCATCAAATACTTCTTCCGCGTTGGGTGGAGCGAGCTGTGAAAGGGAGTAGTGGGATCGATTCACATCAAGATGGCAGCGGTAGCCACGTAAAGAGGCTGGCGGAGCTGACCGCGTTCGGTCGCGTGCAGCCGCGCACGACTGCTTGACTGCTCGCGGCGCCGCACAAAACCGCACACCTTTTTGAACCTTTCAAGCGATACTAGTCTTTTAACGATGAACATAAAGTTTAAAATGATTTCACTCTAAAAGTGCTCATCGCGTCGCTGCCGGCCGCTGTTATTTCAGTATGAATCGATCTTAAGACTTTTACTGACTAAAATCCACCTGTGTATCTTCAGTTGCCCTTTGCGTTCCAGGCTTGCGATCTTTTGATCAATCCACCAGCCTTGGTAAGGTCGACTTAAACTTAAAAGTGTAAATAAAATTATTTCTGATAAAAAAATTGAAATTGATTTTGTCTCTGCTTCTGCCCTGAATTTGCCAGAGACTAAATTAGTTTGCTTTTTTTTAAGATGCCAGTGCCTTATTTAATTGAATAATAAAGTATACAAAATGTCGATAGCTAAATGTTTCACCCTGTAATTTTAATATTATAATTTCGGTGGCTATTCCTTATTGTAATATTAGATTATTATGAAATTATGATGATTATAGAATAAACTGATTATTATTAGAAATATAGATGATATATTTTTATAATTTTTATAGAAATACATATTTGGTTCTCAACCCAAAATTTGCAGCACAATGACTTCCATTAGACATTTCTCCAATTGTTTTATTTTTAATTGACTACGTTGAAGCCAAAAAGGATAGAAAGATTTTGGTTATTTGTATAAGGAACATTTCAACTTTAATTGACATAAAAACAATCTTAAATAATTGTAATAAGGTTTAATTTTGATCTATCAAAATTATTTTATTCAGTTTTCAATGCCAACAAACAGAATACATATTTAGTTGTGACCAAAATGACCTCTATAGTAGTAGACTAAAGACATATTTTTGCACAAACCATTCCATACTACGATAAGTTTTACTACGTAAGTTGTATAAATGTTATCATAGTAAAATACTCTTTTTATTTGCCAAGTTTAAAACCGACTGTACATAAAAATATTTCAACTAATAACAGTATAAAGCATTTTATTTTAGAAGGAGATAAACCTATGTGTTAGAAAGAGAGGAACAAACAAAATGCGTATGGACATTGCTGAATTTTGTAGTACATTAGTATAGCTATTCGGGCTTGTCCATAAACTGCATCACTCGTTAAGGCGAAGGGAGGGGGCAATGAAGTGTGACAAGGGGTGAGAGGAATCATACATTTCATGACGTCACATTTCAAAATATTTCCAACTCTATCTGTATGCACACAGGGTTTAAATTGTTTTGGTGGCGAGTTCTAATAGTAATTTCGAACTGCTGTTTTAGTTTGATCACTTCTTTAAGTAGAATTACAATGTATGTGACGACATACTTAAGAGGGGAGTCTGACAATGTGACCAGTCTTGTCAAAGGTGACGAGATATCTGATGAAAAAAAGTGACTATAGGTACTTTAAATTATAATTTAAGACAAATGAGACGGATTTTTTATTTAGCTTATACTATCCCCCCCGACTACTCCTAGGTACTCGTTCCTCGAGCTCCTTCGAACCAGACGGATGGAAAAATTACGTTAAATTATCTGTTAATTCTATTCTTCTATACTCTGTTCAAAACAACATTAGACATTTATAAAAACCGTTTAATACTGTCCGTTCAACCGATTTTGACTCTTATTACGTTGGTGGCATGACAAATGGCGACTCCAGTAAATAGTTGGTGTTGTAACCATTTCTTTGCTTTAAATGCCATCTTTATGCCTACGAAATAGAAGTTAAAATCGGTTGAAGAGACAGTAAGAAAGGTTTCTTTAAATGTTTAATCTTAACGTGAATAGGGTATAGAATAGAATAATGTATAGTTTTTTTTGTTCAACTAACAATAATAGTAGATTATGCACCGAGGGGCTAAAGTTGTGTCTTATGTCACGGGCGTCATATTGAATCTCGAGCACAATGAAGGATTCCGGATTTAACTCACGAGCAAAGCGAGGGAGTTAATACAAGAATCCTGAATGCAGCGAGGGATTCAAGCTAGCCCAAGGCAAAGACACCTTTAGCCCAGAGGAGGATACTCTACTTTTTACACCTACTGTGAGTAAATGATAGTCACATTATTGACCAGCGGGTCATAATGGAAACATTATTGACCGGCTGTGCCCCCGGCCACTAATGACTCACTTTAGGTTAAGGTTGCTTGACATATAATTTGACATTTTCGAGCAGGTGGTGTGAAAATATCTTTATTACGGATGTTGCACAGCCTAGCTATTTATTTTAGGCATCAGCCTGAACATAGTCTTCCAAAAACGATGTACTTTTTCAGTACAATGCCACCCGCGATTCTGTCCGAGGCATTCAACTAATTAACTGGAAAGTTTTTTAAAAAGTAATTAGTAAGCTAAGCTAATTTTATTATCATATTAGACTTATATTAGTGTATTACATAGCATAGCATAATCAACCCCACTGCTGGGAATCAGTCCGCCCGTCTAGGAGAGGGAATGGGCCGTAATCTACCACGCGGGCCCAATGCGGATTGATGGATGTCACATGTCTTTGAACTTTTGGTTCTAGGACATGTAGGTTTCCTTACCATGTTTTCTTTCACCGTTTTGTAAGCAGTGGTGGTGAAATAAATTACACAAAGTAATGCTCTTAACTGGGTTTGAGCTTTATATCAGGGCCGTTACTACTGGATTTTTATATTATGTAGTATATAGTATGACTTGAATAGGAAAGTATGATCATTTTAGTTTGTTAAAAAATCAGTTTATATGTGACAGAAATAGCGCACAAACGTCAAAGGTTAAATAAAAATTCAGCTGTTTATGCATCATCAGCCTTTTTAATGATCCCACTGCTGGGACTCTGGCCTCCTCTCTAGAAGAGGGAATGGGCTGTTTAAGGCAGTTTAGTAAAATATGTTTAATTGTTTAGTGCAAATATTGTAAATGAATAGTGTCCCTCCTCCCCCAACCGATTGAGCTAAGATTTACGCTCAAATATTGCGTTCGCTTGTACGTAACAGTTTTGTTTTCGCATTTCATAGCATAAAGAATCCGATGGATGCGGGATGCACAGGACTGGTCGTTGTGGCGACGCTTGGGGGAGGCCTATGTCCAACTGTGAACGTCTATCGGCTGATATGATGATAATGATGATTTCAAGGCTGATTCCATATCAAAAGTAGTTCACAATGATGAAAATAATTACCCTTTTACAGGTTTTGCGGTATTTCTGTCACACCATAATTTTTTTTTTTCTGTATAAAGGTTTTTGTTGGCTTTTAAATGAAAAGCAGTGTAAAAATAATTTTAAGATTTTTAAAATATTTCGGGTAAGAAGTAGGAGTGCCATGCCTAATGCGAAAAAATTAATGTCTGAATTGACGCTGTCTAAATTCGTGAACTGAAAAAGGTTAGTGTAAAGATAGCTTATGATCCTCAGAAGACAGTTTACTTATTCAAACGATAAACTAGCTTATGACTGAAAGAATAAAACTTACTTTTGCGTAAAAAACGTCTGTCTTCTGTTTGAAGATTCAAAGAGGTTATCTAAATGACAGTTTAAGCGGTTCAAAGAAAAAAACGTCTTTTTTATTATGCATAGGCTCGCGTTTGACCACCATCTCGCCTGATGGTAAGCGACGATGTGGTCGACGATGGAGCACGCTTACCTAGAAGTAAACAATTCACTCCTGACTTGAAAGAAATTTTTTTTCGCTGCTCGGTATTAGCCATTTTGCTTGGCTACTATTTGGATAGCCTCTTCGAATTTAACTTAATTTTGATTGAGTGATTGTTATGAGTTATGGAATACTGTATTTATTTAGGAAATTCAAAATTTAAGTTTTAGTTTTTATTATTATTACTTTCGGCTGCTTAATTATATTCAGATTCCTATCAAATCTGCATTGATAAATTTTTTGACATTTCTATTTGTATAGAAAATGCATTTTTGTGTAAATAGCCATTCCATTTATTTACTTTGCCAAACGAAAACCACCCTTACTGCTACATAATAAGGGCGATCCCATAATAAGTGCCGTTAAGGCACTGCCGTTAGTGCGCCTCACCATCAATTGCATCACTGCTTACTATCGGATGGGATCACAGTCAAGCACTAGTTTTTATCAGATTAAAAAAAGTTGCAGTAAGGGTGCGTTTAGTAGTTCAAGTCTCGACTGGGCAAATACAGTCGATGAGCGAGATAAGTATTAATCGGACACTGTGTATCGTCTCTAACGGATGTTTAGATCGGTTACGGTGCTCCACCGAACGCCAGTGCGTATTTCAGTCGCACTTGTCATTTATATGAAAATTCATAAATCGAACAGTACTTGACCCCTACGCACTGCGTACGAGGACCGTCAAACAAATGAACGCGTTCAGTGCATTACCGATCGGTGGACCAACCGTACGATGTGTGTCATCTTCTTTAGGCTGGTTTTGATATTTGTATGAAAATTCACATTCAAGTCGTGACATAGTTCGACCTACCGTACGCACGCGTAGTATGCTACGCACTGCATACGAGGACCGTCTGTCAAGTGTGTCCGCATGCGTGCCGTCGGTCAACGGTCATGACGACCTATGGAAACAAATTAAAGCGTTCAGTGCTACACCGATCGGTAGACCGACAATTTGTAAACGCGTCCATTGGTGACTGTACGAGTCCGGCCAGTTTGGTTCGTCAGAAGAGGACTGAACGTAACAAACTGACGATCGGTTATGCGTATCGCCAGGAACGATGATACGCACTAAAATCGGCCTTAAACTATTCGTGAAAGCGTCCATTTTTAGTACGACTGTCCGGTCAGTTAGTGTCAAGAAAGCACTATGTCACAAACTGACGGTCGGTTAATGCGTATCGTTAGTACGGAATGTTCGCACTGATGAACGGTGGAGCACTGTAACAGGCATTAGGAAATAAAATTCCTAAATAACCCTTAATTAGGCTGATTCATAAATGACTGGTGACTTTACTTCGGGTTAATATTTTGGGTTGTTAGATTAAAATGTTTTAAAAACAATCTGCTTTATGTTCTTTTATCTTGATTAAATGTAGTTCATTTATTGCAGATACCCAGTGAATTAATGGGCACCCTGTATAATGGTTTTTATTACGTTTCAATTTCGATAATTTGTTCAATGGGGCTATATGTATAAGAATTTCAGAAAGTCCCTAGTCAACAGTGTGCGAAAAAAGACCATTAGGGTTGTCGTACACGGGCCACCGGTCACCGGTCACGGGTTCCCTACTTGTTTTCGAAAGTTGATGATTCGATTTTTATTATATCGAACACGGTGTGTCGATAATTCAGTTGTACGATGTTTTATTCCGTCGATGCGTTATTGGTGCGATGTAACGTTTGTGCGAAAAATCCTGTTACGAAAAACCCTACAACGATTGCTCATTTGTTCGGTAATTTATTAGTTCGAAAATATGTCGGTTTGAAACGCATACTGTTGTCCTTGACATTTAATTGATAATCTTATGTTGCATTATAGACGTTAAGGAAATACATTAAATACCATACTTATCTTCACGTCAACTTTCCTAAATTGAGGAAGACAGGTAACAAATTCACCACGTTTAGCAGTGATCGGTTGCTAGCCAATCGCCTGATACCCTCAAAAGCCAAAACTGTCATACCTCAATCGTCTATTTCGATATGCAGCATGGAAAAGAAAGCAACATAAGACGTCTATAATGCAACATAAGATTATTAATTAAATGTCAAGGACAACAGTAGGCGTTTCAAACCGACATACTTTCGAACTAATAAATTACCGAACAAATGAGCAATCGTTGTAGGGTTTTTCGTAACAGGATTTGTCGCACAAACGTTACATCGCACCAATAACGCATCGACGGAATAAAACATGGTACAACTGAATTATCGACACACCGTGTTCGATATAATAAAAATCGAATCATCAACTTTCGAAAACAAGTAGGGAACCCCCGGTCACATATACATAACGCCGCCAGCGACATATTTGCTGTAGTTTTCATACATTTTATATAGACTGGCCACATATAGTTGACGCCGGTGGCCGCCACACGCTACAAATCGTCGCTGCTCTCTGCTTGTAGCCTGTACTGGCGTGTTCTCCAAGAAAACCGCCTTGAGCGCAGCGCTGCGACGAAATCCAAATAGTTACATTGAATTAACAATCCAATAGACCTTAACATTGGATTGTTAATTCAATGTACTGCGCTCTCGAGTCGTTGTTGCGGTCAAGTCTGTTTTCTAAGAGAATAGCACCGCTGGACGCCACAACACATCACTCGCGCATTTAAACCTTCTTCGTCAGAATACACGATATCATAAACTCGAAGAAGGGTATAGGTATATGTTAAAAGAAAGTAACAGCCACCGGCTACAAGTGGCTATTGCGTGCTTCAGCTAATTTTGTTGACGCTTCTAGCTACGCGTTATGGCGTTATGTGGCTGTCGCGTGTTGCCCGTGTGCAGTGACACTAGTTCGTATTTTTTAGTTTTATTTATTCTATTAGCCCCATTCGCAAATTATATAAACTCGCGTGCTAAAGTTGCCACTTAAAATAAATTTAATGTTAATTAAAAAACTATAATTAATGAAATAATGTAAGGAATTGAATAATTATTGTATGCTTATGTACTGTGATCCCCCGAACTACGTTGTCATATCTTATGTCAAAGATTTATTACGTTAAAATATATGAATTAGGAAATATTGTTGTATTATTAGTTTCCCTGACTTTTATTTGATCTGATCGTTTGGAATTGTGTCGTGTTTTATGTGGCATTAAGTTTAAAATCTAACAGCAGAATTTTTTGTTGTTGAAAACTCAATAAAGTAAGAAATCTCAATATTACTTACTACTTAGGCAGGGCGCAAACGTTTGTCTTGTGAGATACAAGCTACCGATGAATATTTGATTTCTATAGAACCAGTATGAGCTCATCCACTCCCTGCGCATAGTAAACATTTTTTGTGTCCAGTTGCTTCCACTTAACACATACTTATGACGATCAAAAAGTGTTCGGTGTCTACCGACACGGACAAACAGTGTCTCCGTTTGCGCAGCCCTTAGTCATCAGGTTCAAAGGACCAGTTTTATATTTTTAAAGCCAAACTGAACTGGTTGTTACTAGTAATAGTTTATATGATACTTGACTACCCTCACTTTCAGTTCGAGGAACATTTAGATCTTTATCTTTCAAGAAATAAATATACAGGGTAGGTCCATTACAGTATCGTTTAGGAGGAACTTTAGGGTCAAAGAAAATGCAGTTATGATTTTCAAATCAAATATATTTCATGGAACCCGTAGCGTTTCTTAGCTGTTTTTATAAAATTTATACAATTATTTATAATAATTTACTAATTCATTTTTACAAACGCGTCCTATAAATTGTTTATATACCATTAGCTAATTGTTTTATAACCTAGTGTCTTGCTGACTATAATTGGCACCGTTTTGTCTACATTACAGGACAGACTTTCATGTCGAAACTTTCAAGTCATTAACTGTGTCGATATTACAAGTTTGTCAATGAAACATAAGAAACGCTAATATACTAAAAAGATGAGATTCGAACACAGACAAGAGTTACAGCGGAATTTACAAAAAAGAAAACTTTTAAATAAGTATAAACCGCAACTTAAAGATAATAAAAAAAAAATCAGGAATATAATATGAGTATAGTTAAATATTTTCCACACTGGTACACTCTATCGCTGCACGAAAAAGTTTATATTCATACTTATTATTAAAAAAATATAAATAAAAAGTAACAATAGGTAATAAATAGGTCGGAAAGTATATAAAAATAAATCTTTTTTTAAATACTTACTATCTAGTGAAATTAACTAATAAAAATAATTATTAAGGCTACGAGCGCACTGTCAGTAGATTTGCTATGCGCGGGCGCTAGGCATGCTGCTTGACAGTGCGGACGTAGCCTAACTCGCTTAGCAATCGAAACCTGATCAAAGCGGAGTGAGCACAAATTTCGGTAATCTTGTGTATTTCGGATATCATTTGTACAAACGGACTTACTTATCTAAAACGACACTGATGGCCGAAATTTACAATTCATTTGTACAAATGAAAACTTACATTTATTGATAAAGGACCAGTTTCACTAACCAAGGTAACCTGGGATATGGACTTTTTATATGTATTTTTTTAATTCTATTATTTTATAATTGGAAAGTTTTTGATTTATCAATTAGTGAAACTGGCCCTTTTGTATGAACATGAATAATAAATAAATAAACGCGAAATGAAATTAAAAACAATAAACTCCCTGAGTTTTGTAGTGTTAAATCTAAGTGATGTATAAGCCACATGCGTGATTTACATATTTAAAAACTAACTAGCAACAGATTGTGAATACAAAATTTCAACAAAAACTAAAATCAATGTTATTTTCTTGGTTATTAAGTTCAAATTCGTATAGCATAGAAATGATATTGGTTCAAAACCTGTCTCTATCTTAAAAAATGAAATACTAATCTTGTAAGAACTAGTTATAGTAAGGTTCTTTAAAACATAATTCAAAATGAAAATAAAAAAGAATTATAAAATTGATAGTAAAGATTGAAAAAAGCGTAAGTATTTTTTTTAAATACTGTGATTGGAATGCGTCGCAAATCAGTTGTCGTCTTGAGACAGTAGAGAGGGGGGCGGGATTAAAATCGGGCGAAGCTATCGGCTGACATGAAGCAGTGTAAGCATCCAGGTACCACCCCGAACCTCCACCGCAGTCTCAAAACGACACCTTGACAATAAAATCGTTTAAAATCTCAGTCGGATCGTGAGACAACAGATGACCAGCATCCACACCAAAGGCTGCCTCAAAATTTTCGAATTTCAATACTAGGTGTTTCAATGTACTTTGCACTTCCCTACATTAGAAGCTTACAACATTTAATAACATATAAATCATAAAATAGATAATAAATGACCTTAAAGTTACTTATATACTAACTACTATAACATAATGCGAACATAAAATTTACGTCGCTTAGGACTAGAATATGTTGAGGAAGAAAGCAGATAAGGAACTTAAAAAAATCTGCTAATTCGCGATGTTGGTACTGAACTGCGTGGGTACTGACACGGTATGATGTCGGTCGTGTTGTTTTAGCGTTTACCGACGAAATCGATCATCTGATCAATCTGTTCCTTTTGATCGTATAGGTACAAAGATTCCATGCATCCCTTGAAATAGGGCGATGTGAAGCATTTCTCCCTGGAAAGTAAAAAAAAGAATGAATTAGTTTTCTGTATTTTGATATGTTAAGAGGTAGAGAATAGCAGGTAGCAGATTTAGAAAAAACTATATTTTTTTTTACATATAATTAATTTTCTGTACAAAGAAAAGTGTTGGCAAAAAAAGAACAAATTACATTTCTTTTCAATAAAATAAAAAAAAAAAACACTAAATTGTGTTCACTAATGGGGGTGTTCAAAAATGAACTGCAAAAGGCAAAGTTAATTTGGCTAAAATTAAGCTGGATTAGTAAGTAAATAAGTAATTATATTTATGCCAATATAATACCATACCATACAATTATATTATACCTAGAGTCATAAAATAAGACAGATAAATCACAAGACTTCTGAATTCGACATGACACCTAAGGTGTTTTTTACATGACATGGGTATGATGACAGCAGGACGAAAATATGCATCCTTAAGATGAGAGAAAGGGATAGTAGCTATTGTATAAATCCGACAACTGTCAGCGTATCCTATAGCAATTGTAGTTTATAATATAAATCGTCAGTTAAAAAAAAATTTGGATCAGTCAATCGAGTGTGTTATCTGCCTTAGTAATCATAACAGCGTTAAAAAATTTAGAAATAATAACAATAGTGCTCAAAGTTATACATAATTTAGTGCTGTATAAAGTTAGAAAATATTAGATAAGTAGATAAAAGTGCTGAAAAGTAGGCAAGTAATATTAGATAATATGATAGTGCTGAAAAGTAGGCAAGAAAGGCATGCTGTTAAATCAGGTTCAAAAATGCTAGAAGATATAAAAAATGCTGTAAAAAGAATTACATATATTATCATACTTACGACTTTTTTTTTTTAAATTATTTTTGCTTGCATACAAAATAGTGCGATACACATAGCGTGCTGTTAGATACCCCAAAGCTGAAGGAATGCTTGACGCATTAGAAAGAGATAGATAAATAGGAAACATATTTGTGAGAAGGAGAGGCAAAATAAATTCGGTCGGTACCTAATTCTCAGCCGGGGGGACGGCCCCGTGTAATATTCTTATATATTCCTTGAACAGTTCTAACTTGTCAGTTTCTTGTAGCACCTCCACGCAGCCTTTGAAGTAATCTGTCGTGAAACAGTCTTTCCTGTGCCCCAACAAGGAATAATGCACTTTAATACATGTTCTTTAAGTTTGGAATTGACTACCGTTGATTTCGAATCGTGAATTAGTCGTTCATCGATATTATGCTTGTTCACGTCATCGTATTTTATCTCATGTACTTAATTAAAAATTATCTTAAAAAAAACACTTCACTAATTCAAGTTTCCAAATCAACTCTAAATTCCCGCCATTAACTGGCACAGATAAAAACAAATCTGTAAAACGTCACATTTGAAAAAAAATCATAGACAAAACGCAACGAACCTGCATAGAGTGTAGAGCTGTGGTTCTCTGAAGAGGTTGTAGCAGTCGTCGCAGATCCTGTCGAGGCGGGCAAAGATGGCCGCGTCATAGACTCCTTTGCACTCGAGGGTGAAGAAGGAGCGCCGCGCGACGTGGTGCGACGACGAGGGCGGCGCCGCTGCGCCCAGGGCCACCGCCACCAGTGCCGCGCACGCCAACTGAATCGAACTTAGATGCATCTGGAAATAAGAAAAGTCAAACGTAAGTAAAGGTAGGTACAGAAGACAATAGGAAAAAGCTACTGCGGTCAATACTCGGCCGCTTGATTGATGCAATTATCCGAAGATATTATTTTATATTGCATCGTATTTAAATCATTGTTTATTGAAAAAGGATTTCCCTCGTAATTCAGGTCTAGGTTAATAATAATAATGCTTCATACTTTTAGATATGTAACGTAGAGTCACGATTTTACCTTGCGTCAAACATTTATAATTAGGTTATAAGTTGCCACTAAACGCCTATAAATAGACGTTTACCGTTGCTGCTATAATTATTCACACCGGGAAGAAGATATTATAATTATTCTGTCTTCCCTTTCGTGTATAATATATTAATGAATAAATTTTACAGTTATTAAAATAAGCACTTTAACATTATCAATAAAAGGCCGTTATTTAGTAACGGGGAAGAGGATCAAAGGAGTCGGCGCGATATTACGCAGCCTCTGCGCCTGCGCAGGCCGAGTTGTCACGCGGTTAAGGGAAATACGCGTATCATGCCCCTATTTTAACATTAAACCATGTTACTTATATGCGATGAGCTGTAATTTCCATGTATAATGATAACATTGTTAACTAACTACATATTTGTGGGTATAACATACCATAATATTTAATACCTAACCGTATGAACAGGCCCTGATGTCTAGGTTAGATGGCGGTTTCCAATAAGAATTTAATGCCTAAATAGTTTATGAATTACACCCTCTCGTAATTATTCTCATTCAATAATATGTCCTAATGTAGGGGTATAAGGACCAAAAATT
Source organism: Mythimna lalbum (assembly GCA_949319445.1). Taxonomy (NCBI): domain Eukaryota; kingdom Metazoa; phylum Arthropoda; class Insecta; order Lepidoptera; family Noctuidae; genus Mythimna; species Mythimna lalbum. The sequence goes on from OX439360.1 coordinate 19,121,377, forward strand.
TTGGTCCCTTAATTAAAGCCAAACAGGTGCCATGACGTGTTAAAATGTCAGGCATGCAAGCAAAAGAGGGATGGAATTTTACATCCTATAACTCCATCCCTTTACCAGTTCAGTTTAGATCCTCAAATGAATCGCGTAAAGAGCTCGTCGTAGAACGTGGTAAAACTTAACTTCCCCTTAACCGATACGTCGATAGATTAAAGCGCAAAGTGAATGGCGATTATCTCAAGTGGTCTCTAAGTACACGGTGGCCCAGTACTAGTGTATAGGCAGTGTAGTAAACTAAAAATGTTAGGGTTTGAATTATATAGATATCTTGTCTTTAGCAAGGTGTTGAGTACACCTAAATCAATAAATAATAAGCTTGTTCAATTTAAACAAAAAAAAAAAAAAAAAAATGTAAAGCTAGCACCAACTAATTTAAAAAAATATATTCAGCCGAACATAGAAGCTCCTTCTTTTTGAAGTCGGTTAAAAAGCACAGACATCCATAAATGTAAACGGGCTCACCTATCCAAACCAAATTTTTAGGCTTTGTTCAGACTATTTAGTAGATGGTTTACGTGAAGTTTGGTAGGTTAGAGTAGGGTAGAGTAGTGTAGAGTAGAGTAGACTAGTGTAGGGTACAGTAGGGTGTAGTAGGGTAGAGTAGGCTATAGTAGGGTAAAGTAGGATAAAGTAGGGTAGAGTAGGGAAGAGTGGGAGCGAAGCCGTGCGGGCAAAAGCTAGTTCAGGTTAAAATCGTAAGTATGTGATTCTTGGCTTGTTCTCCGGAAGAAGCTAAGCACACATCTGTCTGTAATAAGCAATGCATTTATCTCTATGGATTAAGAAACTATTATGATAGAGCGCCGCAATCTCCTTGTAACTAAATTACTAAGGCGATAGGTTTTACCAACAAAACTGTGTTACGTAAAGTTGTTCGATTAGTATTTTAATTTAGATACAGTCTTTATGTTTCAATTAGCCAAGCCTTCGAGACACATAATTGCTGTAAATAGAAAATGTCTGGCAATTACAGCTTAAACGAAGGTCATAATCATGTCTAGCAGTTACTTAGGTACGTGTTTTTTATTTAATCTATGGTACCCTTTGACATCTATTTATAGGATGGCTTAAAGGACTTAGTATCCAGGTCAAAATCATTACAAAAAAAATAGTCTATATGTCTATGGTTTATTATCTATGGCATGATTAATCTATGGTAATGAAGGATAGACGTTTCTATGCCACCAACAGCCATTGTAGACCATTACTAATGCATAAAACAGGAAATTATCACAAACTTACAACATATTCCACGCTCCTTTCCCTAGCTTTCCAATCAACACGGATATTAAGAACTTGTGCAATTTCTACATTGAACATTTACGATATGTCATGTTTATTGATAAAGTATTATGTGGACGGAGTTAGTCAATTCGATTCGTAATGCGATATTTTTAGAATCAATTAAAGTATAGATTTTTCTCACAAGCCATAATCATAAATTATATTTTACTCATCTCAATAAAATTAAATACTGTAACGATTACATACTCATTTTCTTTTTACAAGGTTCTGTATCTGTACCCAAATGATAAAACGGGACCCTTTTACTAAGACTCTGTTGGCCTTCTGTCAGTCCGTCTGTCACCAGGCTGTATCTCATGACCCTTGATAGTTAGACGGTTGAATTTTAAGATGATGTATTTCTGTTCCGTTTTTTTTTTTCTACAGACAGTACGGAACCCTTCGTGCTCGAGTCTAACTCGCACTTATTTTTAAAGTTCTGCGAATTTGTATTGTAGTTATTGTTAATATCTTGATTCTTACGGCCATTAGATGAGCAATGGTGGCGTTATCGTTGTAAAAAATTGCCAGGTGTCAATTATATGATCACATCATATCACCTCATGTACGGCGAAAGGCATCTTTAGTGAATGGACACTCGAGAGAATAATTTTATCTCGACATCTTTCATACCAAGTCCACTTTGAATGACTCATATGAGGTGATTGTCCTAAACTATGCTAATAGCCGCTTTGGCCTAATTTTTTGCAATTTTATGTCCTAGTTAAGACCTTAATGGTTTAGATTAATTTTGATTGAAAACTAATTTCGCTTTCTAAGGTTTGAGTACCTTTACCTCTATGACAGTACCTAAGTTTTTTTTTTGGAAAGTCGGATAAAAAGACAGTGTACCAAAGTTCATTCTAAAAAAAAATCTATACTTAGACTTGTATTTTAAAAACAATTTTCCCACTGTTTCGTATCAATAAAGGCCGAAAGTCGTCACTACTTAACTCTCCGCCGCGACCGCACTTAAACAAAGTGTTACCCGTCTCAATAAACAAACATAATATAGGTAGATATACGTAACGTTTCCTGATCGGGCCAAGTAGACCGGTTCTGACTTCAGTACTATAAAGTGAGCCGACAGTCCCACCAAAAAATGTTGAACAGAAGTTTTAACCTTAACTAAAGCAGACATTTCCGTCAGTAGTTAATAAAGTTTAAATTTTGATATTTTAATACCAGGGAAAACTCATGAAAAAAAGAAAAGGTACGCACAGTGGATTACTGTCACCATTTCTCTACATATATGTGTGCACTGTGCAGCGACTTCTATGACGAGACGATAAGAACAACGATGAAAATACGAAATCCTGCATCGCGCAATAAAAAGTTCTCCGCGCGATTTGAATAATATACGACAGCCCGAAATCAACTATCGGGCAGTCGCCCACCAGACTATAACACCTGTCTGGTCGGAGGATCCTCCCTTTTCAATGGTGGCATGTGGGAATTTACTCTCTGTTATACCTCCAAATGTGTAAGAAAGTTGAAGACGTGGTCTTACATGGAAAAAAAGGAAAGAAAGAACGATAAAGATATGCTTTCGACCTAGAATCTAGAAAGACATGCATAGCTTCGCCTTTCCCGGTCAACATGGTAAGGTCAACAACAAGTGTAAGAAAATTTGAGCATGCTGCGATTTTTTTAATATATATCTAACTGTTTCTACAAATCTACAGTACTATTATAAAGAGGTAAAGTTTGTTTTTTTGTTTGTTTATTGGGTAATCTCTCTGATAGTACTGGTTCGACTGTTAAAACTTTTTCACTCATAGAAAGCTGCTTTATTCCTGAGTGACCTATGCTATATTTGATATACGCGCGCGAAGCTGCGGACAAAAGCTAGTCGCAAATATGGCGAATTTATTGAAAACTGAAAGCTCACCGTTTTTCTGTACATTTTGTTAACTGGGCCTTCTTTAGTAAGTTGTGTCATTTTGATAGCAGTCGGCATCGCTTTACGATTCAGTAACGAGGGACGCCCCAGGCGATGGTGATTCATGGGCGATTTTATGAACTTATTATGCCATGGTGGGCTCGTTCAATGGTGGTCTGCTGGTGGGCAGTTGTCAATGCGTTCCAAATATGAAATAAGAATATCAGTGCCATGTTGTGACGTCACGCCGTGCTGTCAAATCGCAAGAAATTGGGACAGATTGAAAAACTTACAAATGAGTAAAATTGAAAAACTGGATTCTGATTAAACTTTTTTGTTCACAGTTCTTCAATAAATTACTTTTTTTTAATTTCTTGTTTTTGCTTATTCTATTAATTCTTCGATTTGACAGTATAAAGTGACGTCACAACATGGCAATCGCTCCTATTCTTAATTGGAACGCAATCTGTCAAAATCTGTCTTCACCTACTCTAGTAGAATATATAAAATCTTTGGTCTTCACCTATACATTTATTTTCTCTTGATCACAGTTGCTGCATTGTTTCTTTGAGAAAGCCGAGTGCAATGCACAATGCACGTCTGTTCACAATTATTTTTTGATCTGCATTGTAGATATTATCGTCGCAGTGAAAGGGTTGTATCCGAAAGTTGAAGGTTATATTCGAGATTGGTATTTAGTAAATTAAATGGCTTTGAGAATGGTACCTAACGGTAAAGGCCATACAAAGTTTTAATGCTTGTATTTTCCGGTAATATAGAAACATTCGATGGATGCGGGACGCAGAGGATCGTTCGGGGGAGGCGTATGTCCAACAGTGCACGTCTATCGCCTGTAATGATGATAGAAACATTGGGAAAGCAATGGCGTGGCCGACGATGGAACACGCTTACCTAGAAGCAACCTATGCACTCTTGACTTAAAGACCCCCTAAGTTGTAGCTATCAGGAAATACAGACTCCAGCAGGAAATTCCAATCCTTAGCTGTACGCATAATGAATGTGTTCCCAAAACGCTTTGTACGTATAGGTGGGATGACCACCATGTACCTAGCTTCGAACTTTTTAACTGTTGGTATCAATGACCACATTGCTCGCAGAACAGATAGTCGATGGTGACGAAATTCTGGAGTGGCGACCACGTACCGGAAGACGCAGCGTTGAAGGCCTCTCACAAGGTGAACAGATGATAGGGTCACAGGAGTCCGATGATGTTATGGCGATATTTGGGAGACCTATGTCCAACTGTGGGTGTCTTTCGGCTAAAATGACGATGATGATAACCATAAAGACTATAATGGTATAATTTTTTTTAATGATAGTATAACGGGTGACAAGACAGAAAAATTTCTACAGATAGTTGATAGAACCGAAAAAGATATCGTTTAATAAAACTAGGCTTCTAACAAGCGGACAGTGAATGTAGGCTGGACAGGCATAGAATAATACATGAGTACATTATCGAACCAGTTATATCCAGTTCCTACTGCATTTTAGAACTAGAATGTTGCTTCAAGACACGTAAGCGCAAATGACGAATTTGGAATTGCGAGTTCATTATTAACTTGTATAAATTTCTTGATGATTCTTGATCAATTCCTAGCTGTAATCCATCATGCAGGCCCAGTGAGGGTTGGTGAATGTCACATGTCTTCGAATTTTTGGTTCTAAGTCATGCCGGTTTCTTTACGATGTTTTCCTTCACCGTTTTGAGAGCAGTGGTGATGAAATAAATTACACAAAGTAATGCGCTTGGCTGGGTTTGAACCAGCGGCCTACAACTCGTAAGTCGGGGCTGTTACCACTCGGCCACCACTGCTCCGAAACTTTAACTAAAAGTTAGTAGAATGTTAATTTTCTTTTGCAAAGCAAAACTAATTTTAATCTCCAAAGTCATCATTACTTAAATACCATTCAGGAATGTAACCTGCACTACATATTCATTACTGGAGCATCGGATTCATTGTAAAGTTAACTTTCTTCTGGCATGGGATTAGCTACGTTTCACACATATCTTAACAAGACATACATAATGTAACAGCGGGCACAAACTGTCGTTTGTTACGCAAGTGTGCGGCTGAAGGAGCATGCTCATTAGCTGACTGATGTTGGCAACATGTTGCAAGATACTTTGGAAACTTTTTCCCGAAATGCTATGGCGCCGAATGAGATTTGTACAGACAGTATCTACTATAGGTATAATACAGTCTGTTCAGAATAGATACCCGGTTTTCTAGATAAAAATTCGATCTTCGTAACGTCTCAAAAGTATAGTTCACCTAACCAAACTTGACAAACAATAGTGTAGCGACATCTATGGCGTCAAATAAGAACTAATCCTGCATCTTGCAATTAAAGTTCTCCGCGCGATTTGAACATGTAGAACAGCCCGAAAATCATCTATCGGTCCACCTGACATAATACCCGTTAGATCGGAGGATCCTCCCTTTTCAACGGAGATATATATATGGGACTATAGGTACCCTCTGTTTCGCATACCTCCAATTATAGAATAAATATAACTTCTCCACTTTAAATTCCTAATACAAAACCGAAGATTGCCAGTGCGCTTAGTGCGTGTTATTTTTACGTTAACGCGATCGAAACGTTTACCGCGTTTGACTTTCTGATTGGTTCATAACTTGGAGCCGGCCAATCAAAACGCCATACGATACAAATATAAAAACGAACTAACCAAGTTTGCAGCCAATAAGTTGCCCAACAGTTGCTAACTAGTGTGTATACAGCTTTACGGTTCACGCACTCACGCGCATGGACACACTATGCAAGCAATCATAGATAGCAGACTGCTCGGCTGCTGCCCAACGAGACTGGCTTGACTAGAACGAGATGCACGTCTGTGTGCCTACGTAGATGTGGTGCAGAGCTTTATCTGAAGCGGTTGGACTAAGATATTGTTGAGAACAGATGGCCGTTGGGGCCGAAGGGTTCTGGAATCCTCCTACAAGTTGGACCGATGACCTGGTGAAGGTTGCGGGAAACCAATGGATGCGAGACGCACAGGATCGGTCGTTGTGGCGACACTTTGGGAGGCCTATGTCCAACAGTGGACGTATATCGGCTGAAATGATGATGATGATTGTTAGGAGTGTAGCCATCCAGTATTAGGGCCAGGGGATGTTCGAAAGAGTTACGTGGCCCTGGAATGCAAAGAGCAACTGAAGGAATACAAAGGCTCTACAATGAGCCTCTCTCAATTGACGACTCAAACTGGACTGTTAAAAGGTAAGGGGTTAAGGAGGTTTGGAGTATATAGGGTGTATAGTTCGGATGGAGCTATATAGCTATCCCTCTTTTTTACTCAAACGCCTGTCATTGTTTAGGCCCCCCGCCCCAGGTAGGTTTTATTATAGGTGATAAATGTCTGACACGCCCTCTCGTTCCATCTCGATTAGTAGTAGGCTTTGACCCAGCTGGGCTCCTGCTGTTGCTGACAACTCCTTGAGGCGCGCGGGAACAGTGCGCGCCGTCGACGACTTGGGCTCAGTCCGGACAGCTACCGGACGGTCGGATAGCGACCTGAATAGGTTGCCTTCAGCTACGTATTCAATATGCACATAAATAACTCCTCCGCGACCAAAGAGTGAGATACGCAGACACAGAGGCGTTACGCAAAGCCTGTGAGAGTGTGCGTGAGTTTGCCGCAGTCGCACCGATCGGCACGCCCTCTGCATGGCAATTACGGCAACTAGTTAGTGCTAGACTGCCCGGCTCTGGCTACCACCCAGCGCGGTAATAAGGGGCAATGGACACTAAGACAGCATTTTTTAAAATACTGATATATTTTATTACTTTAATTGCTGCATGAATAGATTCTGAGAGAGAATTTGAATACAGCCAGCGGAATTCCGCGGCAGAATTCACGCGTTTTTGTGAAATTATTACACCGAGTCTGTACTGTGGTTTATATCCTATACCTTTTCATTGCTTTTCATAGACAGAAGGCGTGTACAGAAGTGTCAACATTATTAGCTGATTATGGTAAGTATTATTTGATCACTATCTCACCTGATGGTAAGCCATGATGTGGCCGACGATGGAGCACGCTTGCCAAGAAGTAACCTATTCACTCTTGACTTGAAGACCCCCAGGACCTGGGGTTTTTTAAGAATTATAACCCTCAAGAAACACAGACTCCGGACTCACTTCATAGCTGTACGCACAATGAATGTGTTCTTAAAACGCTTTGTACGTATGGATGGGATGTCCACCATGTATCAATGGCGCAACGAGGTGTGTCTCTCACTGAAATATCTTCCTTAATTTGAAGAAAATAAAGTTCTATATTACGTGCAGCATCGCATCTTGGTGTGAGCTACCCCTTATCCTTTTTGCTATGCAGGCAGTAAACGCAACTTTGTTGTCAAGAAAAATTGCTGTATATTCACTTCGTTTTAGTAAACAAGGTGGGCGATATTCTAGAAACTACTTTATTTATTCACTAAAATAGGTTCCTACAGTAAGGAGTTCCTAACTACGAAGGAGTAATTATTCCATGTTCTAGGCTGTTTTAAAAAAGGAATGGTGTAAAAAAAATGGCGGGAACAGAGTCTTGCGTTAGAGAGAAAAAAAAATATGAATAACGATCTTGATTCCGGTTTCAATTTAAATGAAAGAAAAATGAATAAGTTCCAGAGACTCAGGTACCATCGCGGTCATTTCTGCTTAATCACTAAAAAAAAATCGCTTGAATCTTGCGGCACGGCGCCAACCAAACCCTATGAAGTTTTCGTTTCGAGTGCAAGTAAAATAGAACTTAGCGGTAGTCAGGCGGAAGTGTCTTTGATGGTACCATGACGAGAAAGAGGGATGGAGGTGTACACAGTTCAGTTAAGGTCGTAAAATAGATCGCGTTCGGAACTCATGGTGCCACTGCAGAAGGGTTAAAATGCCGTGTTTTCAATGCATGAATTTCTTCGAACACCATAACAATTTCTTATTTACAAACAGAATAACAGTACCTAGAATCTAAATGCACAGAACTGCATAAATGTCCTCAAAGCGCACTTAATAAACTCTACCATTTTATATTGTTTACAAAATTAACAAATTCTTTAATCCATTTTGATCGGAGCTTTATTTTTCGTCGTTTATTATGAGCTTAGGGGTCTTTCTCAACTGGATGTTCTATAGACGGTATGGCACCGCTGGATTTTACGATTATTTTGATCACAGACGCCCACAACGACCTGATGGTAAGTGCGTATTATAGTATTTATTATTGTTTTCTTCTTACGTGGTGGTTTTAAGAGCTGGCTGTAGCCACAGAGTATTTTGTAGGTACTGCTCCGGGCCTAAGTCGACTTCGCGGCCCCGTAACAGTTATTTTTATAAAAAAAACCTAAGTAGTAACTATTCAAGATTTTTTATGCCAGATCTTTTTAAAACCAAGCTTTAATATTTTATGTAACCTTTAAATATTTCCGTATCGTAAATATACAGGTTTGAAAATCGTAAGTTAGGATCACATTTTTTTATCGAGCCAACTAATTTATATCATGTTTTGATTTTTACCCAGCGGTTGGTCAGTTTTGATAAAATAATTTTTATATTTTTGGATTTCCAGAGGTTCAAAAAAGTTCAAAATTAATACAACGTCGCTTTAATGTCAACAAAATGTATGTTTATTTACATAAGAAAGGACGGGCTGTCTACCTGAACTGTGACGTCACAATATGGCAACTTTGTTTTGGCGAGGTGTTTATGACAATATTATGGTCTGCTGTAAGACAGCTATAGCGTTTTATTAGGTGTACATAATCTTCTGTCTTTTACGTCATAATAATAGTATTAAATTAATAAATATTATCTATCTAACTAGCTGCAGAAAATTGTCCCTAATGAATATACTCCCGGGTTAAAAATAATCCTATGTGCTACTACAGGGTATGATGTACCCGTGAGACAAATTTCTTCTAAGTCCGTTCACACGTTTGAATATGAAGAAGTAACAAATATACACACTCACAAACTTTTGCCTCTAAACTATTAATTTATCATAACTTCATGCAACACAAAGGTACAAAGGCGGATTTAACGCCCTAGGCATTCTCTACCAGTCCACCTAGGGTACCTCCAGTGAGTATATACCACCAGTATTTTACCAAAAATAACACTAATATTTACTTGTTGATTCGTTCAAATTTTACAGCATTATGAAGTAAACGCTCAAACACCATAGTCATACTACTGGTCGTACAACAAAACTTTTGTCATTAAAATCAACTGTCATATCAAAAAAAAAAAATCAGAACAGCAATCCGTTAAATGAATTCACGAGTAGAAACAATGGCGCGTATGGCACGCATCGTTCGCCACTGAGTCTGCGCCGGCGCAACCTTGGGGCTGGCCTCTGCGTGGCCTTAGCGGACCAATTCGGATGCTCTCACTTCCTAGATTCACTGGAAGGAGAGGAACTAACACAAGGAAGCATTCGAAAATTAAAATCGTAGGAGTAGGTAGTAAAAAATGTATGTAGGATGGGCGAGTTCGTGGGTTGGCAGAAAGTTTGACAATTTTGAAAACTTCTATGACAGCACAATATTCCACCTTTTCACATTCTTTCTTTGAAGTCTTCGTTCGGAAACTTTCTTTGTAAATATACAGTTTAGTAATGATATAATCGACTTTTACTAAAATGTTTTATAATATTTGTTATGCCCATATGTATTTTTCAAGACACACTTGAAAAATACATGGTACATTAATGGTGGATATGATTGGGGCACGAAGGAGAGAAAAAGCTTGGTTATCTTTTTCTGTAAAACATTTGACAGTCCCCAAATCAACTCAAGAGAATTCGTATTAAGATTAAGAGGGATATTATAGTAGCTATAAGACCGCCATTATATTCAAGAGAATGCATAAATGGAAAGGCAGATAGGCTTTCAATACTAGAGCTGCGAGAATGTTCAAACCGTGGCCCTGGAACGCAAAGGGCAACTGAAGAACACAGATAGGTTTAAGTCAGTAAAAGTCTGAATTTAGTGAGAGAAGTTATTTGATAATTTTTTTAATAAAAATTTAAGAGTAGACATGTAATCTTTCAATGCAGATAGACGAAATGATGTTTTAACTGTTCAATTGAAAGATCAGTGTGAGTGAGTGAGCGAGGACACAGTATCCCAGCTAAGATTTGGGGTCGATACTCAACTCATGATTTCGAAGTTATTGACCGAAGTAATAAATTCAACCGACCTATACGTTAAACTAGTTCATCGAACGATCCAGAAGATGTTAGAACTCTAAAGATGTCAACACACTTAGAAGAAGTCGACAATCCTTCCTTTCAGTTTCGAGAATCGGTAATCGAAATAGTACTTATTAAGTATTTATGTAAACAGGTATTCGCTTTTCTCAGTAATTTTTCTTCCAAACATTAGTGCCTTCATAGGCGAAGAATGTTTGCTTTGGAATTTTCTAGAATGTAATTGATCTGGAGAAGCTTAATAACCATAGAGCAAGGTCGAGTAATTAATCTCTTTGTAAACAAATGATGACTCGTTTGACGTATCGGGTGACTATCTCTTTAGAAATAGTTGCAAAATGCATCTGCATCAGAATGCGGATGCCTTTTGGGTGGGTATAACAAAATGTCGACTTCATATGAAGATATAATTTATAAAGGACAGGTAAGGGATCAGGATTATATTTGTGAGTCCAACTACACCAGAAATCGCGGAAGACAAGAGCGGTTTAGAAACAAAAACGGTAGCCTTTTTGCCCAGCAGTGGGATACGAAATTAGGCTAGTATAAGAAAGAGAGGAGGGTGATGATTACACTTCCAAGCTTTTAATCAAAGCATGACAAAACACGTGCCAACATCAAACACCCAGTTTCTTTATGTAAGCTAGCTAAACGATTCTGTATCTCATAGGACAATTAGCAGGCTAGGTCGGCGTCGCGTGATGGCTCACTCCCACCAATGAGCGACAATTAGCCACGCGCGCTGCTATGTAGGTCAACAAGGAATTAGAGAATATGGTGCCGGCGTGATTATGTGTCCCTGGTAATGCGGATCGTAAAGATATGGCCTAGTGTGGCGCAATGTTGCTGAGTTTTGCGCAAGTTATTAGCGAGAAAAGCCGAGAAATCTCTCATTGAAATTTAAGAACGATCATAGAATTGTCGCAGGAGAAAATCCTCATGGCAGAAAGAAATTGATACTCCAAAAAGAGAAGATTTTTGTTGAGGAGTTTTGATGAGTCTACTTGAAACAATTTAGGGAAAGTTATTAAAAGCTGTCATAAAAACCTGATTTCAGTACCCAGTCTTGATCCCATTTATCTTTTGTACGGAAAATCGTTTATACCCTCAAAAAACGATGTAAATATCGTATTTACAATTGAAATTTGAAAGTGTTAATTTATTAGTAAAATACATTCAAGGACTTGCAATTTGGAAATAATATTATAAGGACAGTCTGGACTACGCCTCGCTCACATTTTTTTTGTATTTAAAGAACATCCTAAGTATAATTTTTATTCCTACAATGGTTGCGACTTTGAGAGCACCTGGAAACAAGTGTCCACCACTATTTCTCTGCATATCTCTATTCAAATCCGTGTGCTCAAGATTATCACAAACTAACACACGTAACTTTGTTTTACGATGACATAAAAAAGATAATACGAGTACGTTCAATGGCACATCCAGTCAGTTTTAAGTCTGCGCTAGTATCATTGGTAAGAAACTGTCGTCATCTATTGTTTGATGCCAATTTATTAACGAACGCTATTTCTGTACCGAGTATTTTGGTACTGATAGAGTATTTATAATATTTTGAAGTAAACTAGTAAAATACCGTTAGATTGGTACCGTTACTTGTCATAGCGCGTCATTAAATGTGTAGTATATAACTACTACTACGATAATGTTTTTTTTTTTTAAACAGCGTTTTAATTGAATTCTTTATCTGAAGTAATCTTAAAAACCTTTGAATTAGATGTAAAAAAAATAATGTCATTACGAGTACGCAACTTTGTAGTCACTTGTAGAGTAAAGAAAAAGTTGGAAAATATAAATACATTTTCTTTCTATGTTCTTGCTTCTTCGAGTCAACGGCCTCTAGAGTTCAAGACCTAGATTTGACACCTTAACAAAATAATGACACTAAAAATTGTCAAAATCCTTTCTCCCAACGTATAATTCGTCCTTTGCCACCTAAATTGATTCCACATTCATCTTCATTACTATAGAGTCACCGAACTCGCTACAAGTTCAATTCTGTCTAGTTCATGCATGGGAGTTGGTTGGCACTAGTTGGCAGAGCTGAATGTATTCATTGCGTGGTTGCGTACATGCGCCTGAGTTGCCGATCGCGCCTCGCTGTCTGCAACGTAAATCGGAGGCCGGTTACACTCACACACTCAGGCAATGCGTATCTCTACATGCGTACGATAGCTAGGGCTGTAACGTTGACGAATTTTATCGATTAAAATGCGAATTCAGTGGCTTTCGATGAATTTGAAATTTTGAATGGAAATATTGTTTATGACACCGACATACAACGCAGATCTGTTTCTATGTTGTAATTATGTCGATGTTTTTCATAATTTTAGCTTCTAAATTTTTAGAAGAGCGGTTTTTATTAAAATTACATTTGGCAGAAGTCCAATACGTCCAAAAGTCGCTTAAAATCTTTAAGAAAGAAACATTTTACGACACAGTCAGCCCTAATAACCTCAGAGTGGAAATTACATGAATTTTCCTTTTTCGTAATCGCCAGCCATTTAGTGTCGGTACGTTCGTAGATAGGATGTAATCATATGCTGATTATGATTGACTTTTAGTAAAACGTGTTAATATATCATGTGCCGCACTTACGAGCCATTTCATCAGAATTAATTTAGCAAAATTATTGGCTAGGTTTAACGTTAATTTAATGTTTTATTAGCTTGAACTATTATAGAGTTGCGACAGCTAAGTTTATCGAAATAGGTGACTGGGTAACGGTAGACTTTTCGTCTATATGTTACTTGGAATGATAGTGTAGGTATAAGAAACCTGCTGTCGATGCGTATTTCGTGTAATCATTGCAAAATGTAGAACTTTTCATTTTACGGTTTCTTATGAATTAACGGTAGTTTACGGTTTTTTTGTAATATATTGACAGCATATTTAAGTAAGTCTGGGATGGTTATTTGGTGGTTGGTTTTGTTTCTTTATTTTATTGGAATTAAAAATAAAGCATCAAAATAAAAATCAAAGGTTTTGTTTTCTATTTATCTCTGCGTTTCTATCCACCCCATATTTAAATAAAATACCATTAGCGTTTGAATTTAGATGAACGATATTGTGATTAGTAATATCTTAGCCTAAACAATGTTTTAGCTAGAATACGTGTTTAACATACAAAAGGAAGATGATCCTCTTAGTCATGTTGCACGAAGGGATATCGTTTTCATTTTAACACGACTCTTAACATGCCACTTCATGCAAAGGCCTACGTGAATACTACAACGGACAAATGAGCATCAATATACATTAACGAGCATTCAAATATATAGTTAGTGCAACAATGCACGGTGCGTGAGTCGCATAGGCTAGCCAATATCAATAGGCATACATCTGACATGCGCAAACATTATAAATATTACAATCACATGACTAATGCAATCAATATGCGTTTCTCTTTGAGGAAATTGTTGAACTTCATCCAGAACTTGTTAGTCGATTTTAATTAAAATCGACTCTAAAAACAGTGATGGGATTTTGACATCTGTCAAATTTGACAGCTCTGACAAGTAATGTTGTTTAAATAGAATATCGTTCTCAGTGACCAATTATTCCGATTTCGAATTCAAATGAAGTTATTTTTGTTTGTTCGTGTGCGGTATTCTCAGAAAGGGTTTAGCCCGCCCGCAACAACTTTACCAGGAGAATATCGTCTACATAATTCATCCAATAATCAAGAACGGGCCAAAGCTACTAATTATCGCTCCGCTCCCCGTAGTCCCACCATTATGCTACATAACTAGACTAGATCAAGTTTATTTATGTAAAACTAGATCCCTAGTCACGCAACTAAAAAAAAAACATGTATTGGAAAATTGTCGCGCAAAACGGCTTGGGCAGGAAAGTCGGATCATTCGAGAAGGCAGCCTGTTTTAATAACGTAACAAGTCAGGCGCGCGACTTCGTCCGATCACATGTTATATCGCTAGTTTATGTTTACGAGGCAAATAGAACTTTAAGTTTAAGCGCCCTGTTTAAATTACATTGAGTGAATTGGATAGTAGCTTGGTAGTGGATGGTTTTCGTAGAGTTGTCTCGTTTATGGTCAATTCAATGCATTCTAGAGTGAACATCTTCTGTCATAGTTATAAAGGCGATTTATGGATCCCTTATCCCATTTGAAGTAAGTATTTGTAAGTAAACTGAAATTTACTACCAATTGACAATTAATAGTTTCGAGTACTTAGTCGAGTTAGTACTATTTTCAGATAAAATAGAGCTCACGTAAGTTACCTTTGCCTTGTTCAAGAAAAGAAAGTGGCAACTCCAGAATGACGTCATCGTACAGCTGATTACTGTACAGATAATAACGCATGCGAAAATGTGTTGCAGACGTCTCATTTTTTTTTATCAAACGGGTACAAGATACCGGTTTTTGGTCGGAGACGGTTTTTTTGACAGCGACACGTCATGGGCGGAGGCTGCGGATTTTGGAACGGTAATTAATTTTGGTTTAAGTCACGTAGTGCACTGAGTATCCTTATTATAATAATAGTAATAAAATCACCGTATATTAAAATGTTTTATTAGCAACCAGTAGAAATCTCTTTTAGGAATAGCTAAGCTACAGTATAGATATTAATTTAAGCCTCATTTCAATAGGCATTCAGACTTATTATGTAAATAGGGATTTTATTTTTTTGGTGGGAAATCTTTCAATGACTTCTCCCTTGGAGAGTTTGTCAGACTTTTACTGACTAAGTTCCTTCTTTGCTTTGCGTCCCAGAAAAACCCATGGCCTACTGAGGCCATGGATTTTGCTGATTAAGTAAATAGGGATAGAAATGAATCTAATGTGGTAAGTCAAAACGATGATTGACCACAAAATAATGAGAGCAGTATATAAGCTCTTTTCAACCACCAACCCACAAACCATCAATTTGAGATGATCAATCAAGGAATGATATTGGCCCACCGTGAAAGATTTAAAAAAAGAACAACTTCGCGGGCACAGGCATTAATCGCGAGCGTTCAGACCGAGATACAGATTAAAAAAGAATAAATAAATATATACACAAACGGCGCTTTGGCGGCAAAACTTGTTTCAGATCGTTCATCCAGTTCGCTGCTTTTATACATGTAATAAAGTTGAATATCGTTTAAAATAACATTTGACAGGTGTAAATGACGTGGTTGTGTTAACCAGACTGACTGGTTCGGTCTAGTGCGATGAACTGCACAGGTGGTCCTTGAATTACTAGAGATAAATTTAATACAGCATAATAATAGAGAGACGATTGACGTGCGACGTCCCGACAGAAACCGAGAGTCGCGCGCAAACATGGGATGTTTACGGTTTTTTAACTGTACAACACTATTCGTGGGAAAACTTTTGTGCTCCTCGAAAGCTCGTGTGAAAACTTCTAGAAATATTTTCTTGTTTTTTTTTATTATTTTAAATATTAAACTGTGCCTGATAACTTGACATTAAAATTTAGGCACAAGTTAATACATGGCACTTAGCAGTGTTGCAGCTTGATTTAAAAAAAAGAACAATCAATCATAAAATAACTAGTGATTCAGTAGATTGCGGTACAATACGGTTTTCCTCTATAAGTATCAAAAACCGTACATAGCTATTATCATCAAGGCATTCATATTATGTTAATGACTGTCATAGCGATTATTTTGCGTAGCAAAACTGTGTAACCTCATTTTTATTCCACTAGGATTTTTCCAATCAGAAAATTACTATGTCACATGTTAGATTTACCTTCCTTTTTTTTTACTGGACTTAAATTCATTAAACGCCAAGTGAATACCGGTTCGATCTCTCATTGTCTTTCAATTGTGCCTTTATTTACGGTATCCGAAAGGTTAAAGAAATATGGCGAATAAGGCGTAGTTCTAGATTATTTCTTTCCCAATAGATATCGCACTAATTCGCAATCGGAATGACGAGGTTTTGTTGCGTAAAACTTTACAGCATTCACGATTGCGTAAAGAAAAATAAGTCAGAATTATCTAAGAGTTTAATAACTCATCTATAACGCATCAAATCTACTGGATTATCTAACAAAAAAATTAAAGAAAAAAGAACCTACAAAGCTTATTGACATGACATTAAACGACATGGAAAAGTTTTCAGTCAAAGAAAGAAAAAACAATAATGTCCCTGTTGTGTCATAGACAATTACCAAGTCTTGTGTGATCTATGGCTATGTCCGCTTCCTGAAACGTGTTCCGCTTGTGTCATAATTGCTAATTGATTATACCTATTACATTATATATAAAACCGCATAATTCTTAAGAATAGATATATTTATAGACTCATAAATTTCCAGAAAGACGTCCACTGTTTGTCTAAGGCTTTTCATTAAAAGAGGTTCTATTTCTTTGTAAAATGTATCTGTGGACTTTATGGAGTATTGTGCACTCGCTGCTAAGCAGCCAATGGATCATAAAACTGACATAAGCACTAACACTGATAGATTTGTTAGTGTTTGCGCTCATGTCAAATTACTAACAAACAAATATAATTAAATTTTTAGAAAGTTGTGTTTCATTAAAATTCTTTTTAGTAATTTTAGTTACTGCTACATAAATTTGCTTTAAACTTAATTAATAATTGGGCTTTTATGATTCAATCTAACTTTAAATATGACCTAATTAATATGGCATGTAGCAAAATGATGTAAACAAATTGTATAATGAAAATAGAACCATTGCGGTCAAGTATTCCACGTAAGTGATTATTTTGGCATGTGTGCTTACTAACATACCTGGATACTTCTGTCATCTTATTGAATTGACACTGCTTGACTAAGTCCAGTAAATGATACACGGGGGAATAACCTATAAATAAAATTGGTAACTAGCTTCTGCCAGCGGTTTGGCTTGTGCAAAAAAAATATGCCTGTGTTAGCCGGTGACAAAGTAGCACGCAAACAAAATAGGTCTTGTAATTTTTGAGTTTATTTATTAGAAACAAAATTAGATGTATGTATGTTATGTATGATGAATTAATGTTTCCTCTCTTTACTATAAGTAATTGGAACAAAATAATCTTGTACCTAGAAGCTCAAATAAATTGAGAACAACTACCGACAAACTCTATTACTCTTTGGTAGAGTACAAAATTGTAATAGAGCAAACAAAAAAAATCACCGACACAAAATGTAAGCGAATTTCGAGATGATTAATAGATGCTGTATTTACATTTGCGCAAGAGACTGCACATTTAATAACATAGCTACCTCTTCAAAGGAGACTGCCAACTCCAAGACATTTAAAACATGAATAAAATAAATTGATACATAGTCGTTGAAAAAAAAAAACAAAATAAACAAAGTTTAGAGGACACTCGTCTGGCGCATATAAACAAGTCGTGTCACCGGGCGTAGTCTGGCCAAAATTAACCAATCGTACATTAGCAACAGGACGCCCAGACGGTGCGCGCGCGCAACAACGTCGGTATCCCCAAAACTACATGAATAATACTGAAATCCTGAAGAAATTATAAAGTTTTCTAAGTATTTTTCTCCGATTGATTCAATGAAACTGACAGTTATAACTTTTTTCAGTTGTCATGGCGACTGAAGCGAAATGGAGCAAATCTCCTTCAAAATTACTTAGACGTTATTTTGTTTGTTTTTTTTTGGTGAGACATCAATAAAGGTGTGTCAGATTTTTGCAGACTGAAACCTACCTGTGTTACTATAGTTACCTTTTGCGTTCACCACGGAAGCTTTTTCAAACAATCACGCAGTTCTAGAAAATAGCCCTCAGATCTAGATAGATAGGACTTGAATGAACATTAGATTTGTCTACCTATTAATTTTTCTAGAATGCTAATAAGATGCCAGAGAGACGCTTCACTATTATGTCATTGTATAATAAATGACTTATAACACGCGTTACGATCATAACACGACTTGCGGTTTCTTTTTCGATGCACTTATTATATCAGGGAGGTTAGGGATGTGATATTTCGGATCTTGATTCGGATTCGGATTTAGAAATAATATTATACCGGTTACAGATATAACATGACTTATTTCGGATAGTTTTAGTTAAAAAATAAATAAAATAAATTAAAATACAAATAGAATAGATTTGACTTTAATTTCTAATCGTGTAATATTCCACAATACTAATAATATTGTATTCCACAACTTTCACTCTTTCTAGTCCCAAATTAAGTAGTTTGTGCTGTGAATACTAGACAACAGATATACATATATTTCTGAAAAAAATGACACCCAGACACAGAACAAATTATCGATGAAAAACTGTTAGTTAGTCTGTGCTAGAAGCATATAAAACTTTCTTCAAGAGAAAAATAAAAAAGTAGTAAAATAAAAAAATCTAAAATTCTATTTTGTCCTACAAAAAAATTGTGATACGAAATTTTTTTTTCAACAACAGTTGGCATCCCTAGTTACGGAGCTCCATAGCGTCTGCTTATTATATGATACTATTTCAAAGTTATTCTGCTCAAAGATAAACTTTTAAAATGACTCACAGTGACTGTAGACTTGGCGCAGTGGTGCGAACAATCCTGCGCAACCTCTACTGTGTGTGACCTTTTACCTAAAGATCAGGCGACTACCACATACAAACTGTGTTAATTCTTATTTATACTACGTATTAAGGAGTTCAAACACCCATTTGAATAATTACGTAACCGAATTTAGTTATATAACCATATTTATGAAAACCGGTGTCGAAATAGTGGCATTATTTTTGATGGTCTATTTTGAGCAATTTTTTTTTTATACAAGTTTTGGATGAATTAATGCCTACTGTCTATAGACGCGTACGACACGATGACACGACGCTGCCATTTCGTCGACAGAGTTTCGTAGTTTTGTCTGAAAGTTTCACGCAGGCGTACACCAAGCGTATAATGACGAATACGCGTCTAGGAAGCTACGCGTCTGTGGACAGTAATTAGGCCATAGTGGTAAGTGATTGATATGCCTATCTGCTTAACCTTTTCCCAACTGTTATGGGGTCAGCTTTCAGCCAAATCCGATTAAGATCAGTGTTTACATGGAGCGACTGCCTATCTGACCTCCACAGCCCAGTAATCCGATAACACGATACCCTTTGGAAAAAGACTGGTGTCTGATTTCCTTTCTGCTGATTATTCCTAACGACTGTCAAAAATCTACAAAGGACAGCCGGGGTCAATGGCTCAACGAATTTGCCGAGGTACGGACCCATCTATAGGTCAACCTCGGCTACTATTGCTTCACCTTGGAGATTGGTTCGTGAGTTGTTATAAAATAAATACTGGACCTTACTAATATCTTGGGTAAAAAACCGCGGGAAACATATAAACATATTTTATTCTGAAAACATTTTCCATAATAAACCATTTCAGTTTCATATCAAGTCTCTGATAGCAAATATATCTTCTTTTTTTTTGTTAAGGTTTTTGGCTATGATACTAATAGCCACAGTATTTAACTCGAAGAAATCCCGCCAAAAATCAGAATATACTCGTATCTACCAATATACTACGACGTAGAATAAAAATCAATTCTACAACAGTATAAATTATGTTATTATTATTATTTATTTCAATCAGACTAGCTTTTCCCCGCGCACATAAACTATAGCCTATGTCACTCAGAAATAAAGCAGCTTTCTATCGGTGAAAAACTTTTAGCAATCGGATCAGTACTTTCAGAGATAACCTCTACAAACAAAAAAAAAACTTTACCTCTTTATAATATTAGTGACATCCATATTATTAATACTAGAGATACTACAGAAAATGTCAAACAGTTTTAAACATAATCTTGGTTGTTTTATTCTGTTCTTTTCATCAAACATGTTTAGTAAAACTGTCACCGATGTCTGGAGGGTATACATTAAATATATTTATTAAGTCTTCCGAAATAAAATGTCGTCTTAATGTTGGCCATCGTCCAACACCGCTTATCATTTAGAGGATGTTATAATTCAGTTTCATTCACGCTTCGGAAACATGGGTTACCATATTGAAATTATTATTCTAACATAATAGTTTATTTATAATTATTTATTTAATATGTAAATTTTTTTATAATTTTAGAATTAAAAAGAATTATTGAAATGTTAACTTGTAAAATTAATAAGTCGTTTTGTTAGTAGTTTAAGTACTAACAAAGTATTGTTATTGCTTTGTTTATGGTTAGTAGCTCATAAAGTGACGTGCTATTTTTAATTCGTTAAAGAGTTAAATACCCATGAAAGTTAGTTTTAATCCTGTTTATTAAACGTTTAAGTTTTAAAAAGGTTTTGGTATCAATAACTGATTGTTAGTTTTTTTTCACACTTACAGAAATAACTAACAAAATCAAATTCTTTCCCGACACTAACATCTATAGATTGCGCTACATTTTTCGAGCGCCATTTTATATCCCCCAATAAATTACTTCTACCGATCAAAAGATAGTGTTAAACAGAAAACATTTTTATTAGTACGTTTTTTCTACGGGCGTAAGACCACCCAGCTTTAATGAAGAGACCTCAGTTTAAATATAGTGGTTGTAAATTGCGTGATATGGATCTGGCTCTCGAGACGGCGCGGGTTCGACGACGGTCATCTTTTAAAGGGAGGGATCTAGGACGCGTAAGGGTGCAATGTTTCTGGGTGCCTGAGAGATTGAAGATTGTTTTGCGCAGACACATAAAATACGAACTAATTTAATAAACATGATATTTGACGGCAACAATCAAACTTGTTATAGGAGGTAACCATCTTCAGAAATCAGAAACATAAGTCATTCTGTAAGAAAATTACGAATAAATCTCAAAATTAGCAAGTATATCAATCATGAGACCTTCATGCACCCATGCACCCGTCCTAAGTGCATCCCTGTGAGCACGTAAGCGCGTGTTGTTCGTGTCAAGCCGACCGCAGGCGTGACGACCAGCCGGGAGGAAGGTGAACCGTGCGGTTTCCGATTGATATAAAACTGTCAAAGATATCGTTTGTACCGCCACAGAAAAACATGCTTTCATCTTCAATGACATCTTTAAGAAAATTTAAAGAGATTTGGCAGACTCAACAATATTAAAATACGTAATGATGTGTTAGAGGCTGGAAAGAGAGGAAATGACAATTTGAGAGCAATGAGTGAGTTTAAATGTGGATTTAGCTTTGAGTTTGAGTTGTAGTTTACAGGTTAAGTTCAAAGAGTCAATCACAATCAAGGACAAAATTAGTGGATGTAATTTTTTTTTATCATGCTTAGGCTCGCGTTTGATGTAAGCGATTATGTGGTTGGCGATGGAGTACGCTTGATTAGAAGGAACCTATTCACTCTTGACTTAAAGATCCCTAGGTTGTAGCTATCAGGAAACACAGACTACTTTACACACGCTGATCACTCGCAATCACAGATTCATCTAGTTATGGCTGAAAGTAGCAGATTTGTTTAAAAAGTACAGAACAAATTTTAATGATTTTAATGGTAGAGACACAGCAAATACAGCATTTGAAGAAGTCAAAGTTAGATTTGATGCTGAATTAGATATATCTAATATTACTAAAAAACCTGAAGATGTAAAATCAGAACAGCTTATGGAATAAAATCAAAATGGTCGACCACAGTCAGATAGACAAAACACAATTCATTAAGCCGAGCGACAATTGGCAAGAGACAAAAGCTAACTTTAGCTTCCCAAGCGGGCTTGTTTAATTTTATTTATTTCATTAAAGCGTTGTAAATATGTCTTATTGGTGTCCAGACGGACGCTTTCACTGTAAATTCGGTTTATTTTGAGGATAAACCCGATGTTACTCTCTTTGACATTTGTTTTAGTTTTATCTTGGTGTTTTTTATGTTGTATTTTAATATTTTATACCGCTATTTCTTCCCTGTAGATTTTATGAAGTACTTATGGAAAGCAGATTAAACGTGATATCATTGTATAAAAGAAAATTTTATAGCTGTGTAGTGTATTTGTTCATTTCAATTGATATTTTTCCACTGGGTGAAACCTAAGACAGGATGAGCACGAGGAAAAATTCATTAGATAACATTTATATAGCTTTTGCCCGCACGGCTTCGCTCTACCTACTCTACCCTACTCTTCCCTACTCTACCCTACTCTACCCTACTCTACCCTACTCTACCCTACTCTACCCTACTCTACCCTACTCTACCCTACTCTACCCTACTCTACCCTACTCTACCCTACTCTACCCTACTCTACCCTACTCTACCCTACTCTACCCTACTCTACCCTACTCTACCCTACTCTACTCTACTCTACCCTACTCTTCCCTACTCTACCCTACTCTTCCCTACTCTACCCTACTCTACCCTACTCTACACCATTCTACCCTACTCTACCCTACTCTACCCTACACTACCCTACACTACTCTACACTACTCTACACTTCTCTACCCTACTCTACCCTACTCTACCCTACACTACCCTACACTACTTTACACTACTCTACACTTCTCTACCCTACTCTACCCTACCAAACTTCACATAAACCATCTACTAAATAGTCCGAACAAAGCCTAAAAATTTGATTTGGATAGGTGAGCCCGTTCTTGAGTTATAATATAACAACGAAAAGTGGCGTTGATTTTTATATATATAGATGAGAAACCATTGATCCTTTAGTAAAAATCAGTGACATCTCGATTATAACACGTCTAGTACGATAAGCACTAATAATTATGTATCATATTGAACTGGTATTGGACTATCATCACTGACAGGACTATTATAGTCAATAAAAGCTCGATAGGTGGTGGACCAAACCGAGACGCATGCAGTGATTGTTGATATACCCGTCCCTCATGACGAGACCCTCGAAAAACCAAGAAAAATGAGCAAATCAGGTATATTGACTTTACTCGCGAGGTAGTCGACATATAGGATGTAGACTCAGCGATCATTGTATGAATAGTCGTGTCAACCAGTGTCTTAATGACAATGAGTCTCGACCTACACCTCAGGAGACTTTCGGTAGGCGGCTCGATCAATGTTTGATTCAGAAAGCGGCACTTCTGACGCGACTCGTATTTTTTAGATGTTCCTTTTTCTAAAGCCATTACTACCGGCTGCTTCGACTTTGGTTCTGGTACCGATGGGATACTAATTTATATTTCAAATATGTAATTAATAAACCTACATATAATATAACAATTATAAAACATCAATGTAAAAGTACATCAAACATCAATGAATCGACACCAAATATCGATAGGACGGTAATCGATGCGAATGTGCTACTATATTTAGCCACCAGTGTCACGTTACTGGCTACAACCACCGAGGG
This sequence comes from Mythimna lalbum, assembly GCA_949319445.1. NCBI lineage: Eukaryota > Metazoa > Arthropoda > Insecta > Lepidoptera > Noctuidae > Mythimna > Mythimna lalbum. The sequence continues at coordinate 19,145,104 of OX439360.1, forward strand.
AATTCATTTGTGACCTACAAATCAACTGCTATATAAAAATGATAGCTGAGATTTTCTTATAGGACTATTAGATGTTGGTGAGGTTAATATTAGCATCAAAGCTTTGGTCTACGTTAAAAAAGTCTTTTATGAGATCTTCATATTTATTGCAAATTATAAGATTGAGGTCTGGTATAAACTTTCACCTCGAATCGTTTAGCATCTTCAATCGTTCTACTTATGACTTATTTCAATGGATTTTCAATACGTTGATTGATTGGGTATTTAAAATCAACACAAATAACTGCTGTATTGCTAATTGCAATTTATTTTTACATTATTTTCCTCTATTCTGTATTTTCTACAATTTATAACATTACATGAATTGTAGACGGTAGTAATAATCACAATGGTTAGTGATCATTCAATTATTTTATGTTAAAATTTTCTGTCTTAATCTTTTTTTTTCTGCACATAATAACACAAGCATATAGGTTGTAGGCTATATAAATACAAATACATTATATTCTTCATCATTATCCTGCTCTTGTCCTGTGTTATTTGGAGTCGGTGCAATATGCTTTTTCTTCCAATCTATCCTGTTACTTGTCATGCTATCACTTACTCCCTTTTTTCATGTACTTATTTTTTCAATAACTCCTCAAATTAAAAAACTGACAACTTTAAAATAACATACAGCCACAACATTATTTCAACATACATTTAAGGCTCTTGGTAGACGTTCGTTCGCAGACGCATCGTCGCCGAGTAACGCGATATCCTTATTTGGGTCATCTTAAGTATACGACACAAGATATCATTAATATCACGTTAAATTTTATATTCTACACATTTAGAGGTCACGTGGCGATGTGCAACTTTTTATGATCATTTAAAGACGCTATTATTGTGCTTGTCTTCATCGTCACGTGTTTTGTAGTGTGGATCTTCAAGACACGCCACCTCTTGCGTTTGAGTAGATTAATTAAGGAGATGGGGTAAGCAAATGATCTAGCTAATGAAAACATTGTTGTTGGAAATATACAAGCAACCACTCATTCTCTGACCCATCTGGCTATTATTTATCTAAAATTTCAAAAAATCAAAAAAACAGAACAATGGTTGGAAAGGTATGAAATTGAAAAAAGATGGTTATTGAGATGATGGCTCTCAATAATATGGAATAAAATCACCAATTCTAAACAAAGAGTCAGAGTAGAAGGATAATGACGTAGAATCATTGTCTAATAAAAAGGAACTGCTTGACAACTGTTGTAAGGATAGAATTATAACAAAGAAAATTATTCGAATATTAAAGGAAAAAACAATTGTAACCCCCTTATTGGGAGCATGGGTGATAAATGTTATAATACTTGGCATTATAGCGGGAAGAGACGAAGTAACTTTGTTAATATAGGCGTAATGTCAGTTGCGAGTAAGTAACGACAAATGTAATAGCCATAGGCAATATGATTTAGATGACCATTGAAGGATCAGTCATACCTTTGATGGAGAATTTATAAACAAGTGGAGCAGTGTATGTTGATTGAACTGTGATTTAAATTACTCAGTTTAATGCCTATAGTTAGTTTGTAGTGTAAATAACGGACAATAAAGTTATGAATTGTAACAAAATTAGCAACGATATGCTGAATGTGACTAATAAATAGTATTGGGTATTTTTAGCACTAAACATAAGTGTGGATAAGGAAAACTAAGTGCTGTTTAATAATGAGGACGAGGATGCCTGCCTTGGGACTTTCTAAAATAGAAAAAATCTATACTTTTAGGGTTGGCTAGTTACCTCTTTGGAATTTATGGATACAAAAAATTGTTTTAAAGGTACTTAAAATGACTAATTCAAATTTAAAAGGATTAATAAGTACACTTTCGCGGCAGATCAAGACGAATTTTGACAGATGAGATCAAATCCTACCGGCAAGCCTTGTCCGCAATGGTTAAAAGAGACGCGTAGAGAAAAAGGAGAAGAAAGCCTTCGCCCAGTAGTGGACCATAATAGGCAAGTTAGAATAAGTAAGTACGCCAAAAACTGTTACTGTCGATTTTATTTCCATAAACAAAAAACTACATCCGTCAATTACTCATAGACAATAAAAATCTATTTCAAGAACAATGACAGTAGAGATAAATCGTGTGAAATATCTTAACCCACGTTCATTTTCATTGAGAATAAAATTAACCCTTCAGATACCATCAATTAGAAACACAATAGTAAGACAATAGATGCGCGGCCACCGGTGGTCGCTTGGGGATTCATGAATTAATAAAACAGAAGAATTGTTTTATAGGTGCGTTGGCTCCATGGAACACGTGGTCCGTAACGTGTTGACTTAACGACCACTATTGTGAATAAGCATTGACAGGTTGAAATATATTATGTCATAAAGATGCATGAAGTTACGAGGGTTAAGTGCTTCTGAATAGATCAATTGATTTGTTGGCATATGTATCGGTTATATGCTCTTTTTTATGGTTGAGAAATCAACAAATCATTTTGTCTGCTCTTAATGGAGCAAGGAGGAATGTTGGACTTTTATTAACTAAAACTTGAACATGTTCCTTCAATAGTTTTTTGCAAATCTTGCCATATTTCGACTTTATCACTTATATGCTTATAGTTTTGAGTTTAACTTTGTGGATCTCTACTTTTGCTTTATTGTTCATGGGTCTTTGAGCTTGTTTGTAATCATCATCATCATTCTCTTGTTCTTTTTTTTGTGAGTAGCTTATCGCAAGTCTACTAAACCGAACTTCCCTACGTAATATTAAAGCGCCACAAACAAAATTACAAAATTAAAGATCATTTGAGCAGCCACCACATTTTTGGACATATCATCGTCTATATAGACGGTCCATACAGGATTCGCAATTGTTGTGAGAGATGGTAAAAACATATGGATATATCTGAAACTTATAGGTATTAATCGAGATTAATTGATAGTTAAGCCTAATGCTACAACTAATATACAGAATGAATTAGGCCAGATCAATTGATTCAAAGATTGTGAAGAAATTAGCTAGGGATGCCCTTGTTACTATAGGTACTGACACTGACGGATGCATAGGTGCGAGCTTGCGTAAGGTCTGTGGCATTAATATATTAGCCCAAAGATTTTATATATTCTACTAGAGTAGGATATATAAAATCTTTGTATTAGCCAAAAAACCCCATTCAAATATAGTCTAGGTTTTATAAAATCAAACCAATGTCGTCATAACATGTGGGTTTATTCGTACCTATTTTAGTTTCTATATTTACAAATAAAATTTATTAAATAAAACTTTTCAGTGGAGGAAGGATAATACTGTACATAACTAACTTTTATCAGTCTATAATATTACGTCAATAAATAGTAATAAATATATAGTGGGTATATTTCATTCATGCTTCCATATCGCGTTGGGGAACTCGTGACTTGTAAGATGTTTATGGTAATATAATGTATTTATGCTTTGTTTCGATTTCCATACTTGTTTAAAAAATGTATCGAAGTTTCTGCTGCGTAGAGACAGATATGTATGGTATATTATATGCTCCCACTCCATGTGGAGCTAGAGGAAGTATCTACAGACGTATACTGACAGCTGTCTGTATTCCTTCAGTTTCATTTTACGTTTCAAGGCATTTTTGAATTTCTATGATTTTAATATAAAGTTCATAAAGTCATGCGACGGAAACACGCCATTGCGTCGCGGCCCTAACATCATTAGTCTACTTTGAAACTGACGCACCTGGTGCAAAATCCACTGGTAATTCTACATTGAGATGTTTTTAGGAAAAACCGAACAAAATGGAATTTGCCTATACATATACTAGGCATGCAATATTGCCTCTTAGAAAATTTTGTGCTGAATCTTTTTTAACGAAAAATCATATACAATGCGTTCCAAATGAGAATAGGATCGACGGCCATGTTGTGACGTCACGATTTACTGTCAAATCGAGGAAAGAAATGTTTAAACTTTAATTAATTTACGTAAAATTTAATTTATTTACGAACTTTAAACAAAAAAAGTTTAATTAGAATCCAGTTCTTCAATTTTAATCATCTTCGAGTTCTTCAATTTTGACAAAATTTCTTCGATTTGACAGTACGACGTCACGTCAAAACATCGCAATCGATCCTATTCTCATTTGGAACGCATAGTACCTATTTTTTTTTGCATTGCTGTCTCAGCAGTCTTTGAGGCTGAGACAGCAATGCAAAAGACTGAGAAGAGAGACTGCTATTCCATACAGCAAGCTCAAATTGAAAATGATCTTTTTAAAAGAATTATAGTAACATTTTTACTCGATCTAAAGCCAAGAACCTTAAATGTTACCTGTGTGCAAAATATAAGAGGAAAAACCTTTAAATAATAATTGTACGACTGACTTTAAAGGTAGACACTATAATATTTAACATTGACGTATTACAATTTTTAATTCAACATAAGGAAATAACATTTAATTGGATTATAATTTGATATTGTAGGGCACAGGATCGTAAGATTGAATATTTTAAATCAGTACTCAGGATATCTAAGCAATAAAAATCTGCCAAGTTTCTTGCTGTACCCAAAGCCGGGCATCAAGTATCCTGATAGGTTTTTCTACTAAACAGTTCCAGCATATTTGTCTGATAAATTTCAAAAAAATTATATGAAAACTTTCTTATAGTTACATACAGTTCATTTTTGCTTATGCTGCTGGTGAAGCAGGCATTAGCATTCAATAAAAATCAATTAAACTAATTTAGGTCTCGAACGTCAATTCAATTCATATGAATAGTACCCCCCAAAACGTAACCCATAAACAGAATGGAAATCGACGATTAATGACCTGATTGTTTAAATTTTATGCACCCGTAACTTAATAAATTTGTGACGAAAATTAAAAAAAAAACACGTATAATCAGATACTAAAATAATTTAAGTAAAATCAAGTTATAACATTTTGTAAAGCAAGTTGGTTCAGAGCTGTGTTCTGTGCAGTTCGTTGATTTTCCCTGCGTGTCTGTATGTGTGTGTGATGGTGTGTGTGTATCGGGTTTCACACGGCTACGTGCGCCTGAGTTGGTGACAGCGGCAGACTCGATGGCTACGCGCTTGTGCAGCTAAAGGCTAGGCCAGAGTGGTGAAGTAAAAGTCTTATAGAAACTACACAGATTACTGTAATAGAACTTGATTGTGTAACTTTGGTAATAAATGTTGAAAATGTAAGTTAACATATGAAGGGTCAAAAGTCAAAATTGATATATTCACTTAGTCGCTTTGTACCATATTTACAACTATTCATACTGTCACGATTTTTAAATTTTGTAGGTAAATAATGAAGAGGTAGAAGTTTCAAGATTCAAAGCATTTATTTATAATAAACTATTTACTTTTGAATTGCCAAAAAGCCAGTCAGTCAAAGAAATGATGCTAATTACACATACCAAAGCGTAGATCTCTATGGAGAAGAATGTGCAAGAAACCCCATGGAAGATAAAGAAACAGCACGGCACTCAAAAATGAATACAACAGATATCGAATCTAAAGTCAGAAGAGATAATTTTTTTACCACATACCACAAGCTTATTAAAACAGAGATGCAAACGGATAAAGTTGACAAAACAAATTCTTGCGACCTATTAACGCTTACGAATATCAAACACAATTGTAAGCTAAAATAAAGCTCGTAAAGAACAAGTTACATAGTCTGGTCACACAAGGAGATCCGTTTGCTATCATTTGCACAGACGAGTTGACATACAACACATTGTTATGTTGTAACGATTTGCAAACATTCCAATGTATGACGAAAACAGACTCTAATCACATATTTGGTGCAGGATTTGGAACTTTATTGAGTAACCTACTTTTACTAGCGGATGCGCCTGTGTTAAAGATTATGCTAAGAAAACAACCAATTGGAACCGTGCACTTCTGACGTTTTATTTGTGCAAATATGGGTGGGTCTATGTGAAATAAAATTGAATTGAATAAAACTGAAGATGATGATAATGATGATGATGCAATTAGCTCAAAAACTTCTATCTCTAATGCTGCAGTATTAATATTAATTTAGATAGCACCTCCAGAATATTCTTAAGGTCCAGTATATCGCATCCCTACACACTTGCGTCAGTGTGCGTTGTCAACGTACCGAGGACACACGGAGACAACCTGACGCCTTCTACGGCGCATGCGCGCAATCCAATCTACATCGTTACTGCGTTGGAGCGACGGAGACGTGTTGCAACTAAACACCTACTGCGTGTTGTGGCTTCGAAAATTGTCCCTGATCTTGTGGGAGCTGATAAAGAACCGTATTGAAGAATGGGGAAGATGATAAGTGCAGATAGTAAATATATTAGTTTCAATAGAGCTGAGAATTGACATTTTACAGATTCGAATGTAGACATAGATAAAGACGCACTTCAGCACTACTTAGCGTTAATAGTTATGACTGTAATAAAACTTAGTGTCCGAAAATGATTGTAGAACGGAAACATAAATATAGATAAAAATTGAGAAGTAGAGAAACTAAAAATGACTTCACTTATAGTGTTAGTTGAAGTTGAAAATATTAGAACTGATGTAATGAAGGATAAGAAAGTTAATTTCAAACCTGATCATATAAACTAAGTAGATACAAAACTACTTACACAAATGTAACCCACTGCCAATGTATTTCCAATCAAAATAAAACTCGCAAATGAAACATTGAGTTTACCAGTATTAATAGAACAGCTTCACATGAATATATTCGTACAAATGTAGCAACATCTAATAATAGTGTGTGAAAACAGTCATACAGTTAGGAGACAATTGACTAACAAATCTTGGTTAGTCATACTTTATCGAAAGCATTGTAAAGTTCTATTCAGATGTCAAGTTTATTCTTAAACAAATTCTTAAACTGTAGGAGTTGATGAAGAAGTAAATGCAAAATTTACACTGATTGTAATTTTTTATTATCCATTTTACTCCTAACAAGGTTCAGTTGAAAACCAGCGTCAGACAGTAGTTGTCTCGTAGTCGTTTGGCATTTTCGCTGTACTGGACTTTTTTTGGCGCAAACGTGAAACATAAGTGTTACTTTTTTTATTTATTGTTTTGTGTTATTTATTGTATTGAGTTTTTGCTGTCTACAATGTTTTGTGCGCCAAAATAATTAGTTTTCTTTCTTTCTTTCAAAATATGGAACCATTTTTACTGTATACATTATTTTAATCAGCTCAGTTTTCCTTCTATTTTAACATGACAAACTAAGTGAACAAGAGGCTTGGTTAAATCGAAGCCTAGGAGATAAAAATGCTTGAAACGACAATAAAGTTGAGAAATAACTACATATTTTAGTATTGCTCTCGAAATAAATGTCTTTGCTTTCAAGTTGTTCGCAAGTAATACATGTTTTGTTCGACAACTTAACTCACTTGAGTAAGTAATGTTACTGCTATAAGTATCTTTACGACATTTTGTTGTGTGTCTCTTGGAACACAGGTCCGCTAGTGAGAATGATTACCGTAATATTATGCTTATTTAAACCGTGTTAGTGTATGGTGCGTACGTCTGGTGTATTTTACTTTCAATCCATTCTTGAGTTTCATTGGAAATTTCAAGATTTTCAATAGTTTTATTCTTTAACTAGAGTCTCTTTAGCTGGAATCTACAAGCATTAACTCTTACTGGGAGAAATCTATCGTTGAGTTTAACTGGTATTTGTATATGATTAATCTAATCACTGTATATATGTTAAGTTTTGATGTACAATAAAGAATTAAGATGCTAAGTCTTATCACTCTCAATATTTAAAACAACAGATATAATTGTTGCTCCGACGTTTCTATTTCCCTTTTCTCCAAACTCTCCTATTAATTTCACTTCACATACTTCATCAACGCTATCACTTATCACTTCTCCACCCATATCCCAGTTTATGTGAAAATATTCATAACTCACTGAGATCAGATTGCCTTTTGACGGCACATTAATCGGTCTCAAGTTTTCAAGGAAAACAACATTGGAGATCTAATTACAGATATGCTCCACCTTTCACTAAGCCTTCGTAATAATTACTGGCAATCAACGAGATTCTTTATCTGCTTAGTCCTCTTAAGATTATGCGTGAATATATGGGTAACTATTTGTGTAATGATCTAGTATCTTGTTAGTACTTCCGCGGTTGCTTTATGTTTAATAGATATTAACCATTTACTTGCCTCGCAAATATGATCAGATTGTCACACGGGCCAAACTAGGCGAGAGATCTCCCAAGACAGAGAGGCTTGGAAGGAAAAAGGACCGGCCTTTGCCCAGCAGTGAGACACAATATGTAGGCTAACAAAACCATTTACTTTAACGAAGCCGATTAAGAATTACTGGAATGATTAACTCTCCAGAAGCTATCGTTAAAATCGCTTATCACCAGCGGCGAAAATCAAGCTCGTAATATTTATGTTGACCACAAACCAACAGGCAGATGCTTTTTATGATGTTGACATGACTATACACCCTAACGCAAACAGTATTGAGCACGTATGTTGGACAATACCATATTTAAAAATGCAGTAGTTTCGTTACTAAACCTTAAATGTTGTCAGTATTTATGCCTACTGCACTTCAGTTGGACTACTTACTAAGATGGCTGGTTTATCTTCAATTCTGAGAAGAGTGGTGTCACCTTTCAAACTGACATTGTATGTAACGTCCTTTCATAAACAAATTATTTGCAATTCTCTATAGTTCTTAACATTATTAAGAAAATTAGCTTCAACAGTAATATTTGCAGCAATTTAAACTCTATTTCTGTCATATTAAGGTGTTAAATTGCAAATGTTGCTGACTTCATTTTGATCTGAGAATATATTTAGTTTATAAATTAACTCAGTTTGCACGAGAGCGTACTTTTCTTTTGAACTAATATTATATGTTCAGTAACCTCGTTCTGTGTATACGTTCGTTTGTAGTCGCCGCAACATTGAAATCAGTAAAATATCACATGAAAGTTGGCAATGAACGCGATGAGAAAGTTATTATGTCAACTCACTTTGATAATTCTATTTTCATGGATTATAATTCTTGAGATGTTGACGGGTTCGATAATATAGGAGATGAGATACATAACTTTATAGAGTTCGAAGATAAGTAGAGCTTGTTACCTCAAGTTTGACACAAAAAAAGGATCACGTTTAGCAAGATTCTATTTTAAACTGTCTGCTAAAGTAACTTGTGTCTGCAAACCAAGACAAAAAATATTCATGAACTTTTTAGACCATTCAAATCCAAAAATAAATATGCATGTAGGTAGGTACTACAAAAATAGATCAAAGGAAAAAACACATTATCATATGATCATAAAATAAATATCAAAAAGAAAATAAGTTTATACAATAAAATCTACCTTAACGCGATCTGGTTTGTAACATAAGTAGCGAGTTGAACGAGACTGGACGGCGACTCTTGCGCTGGTTCCGAATACACCCGAGTACGCACGAGCGCTCTCGAGCCAGTCCGAGGAGGAAGATGATGAAAATCGCGGCTATCAACGGGTTTCTGATTTAAATTTACCTCTGGATGAGGAGTTTGAGAAAGTTAGTTAATTTAAAGATGACGGTGAATGAGGTACATGAAGATCTCAGAAACTTTTAAGTTATTAAAAATATGTTTTATATGTTAGAATAGAATAGAGAATAGAGTAGAATAGAATGGAGTAAACTTTATTGAACACCAAAATAGTATCTAAGAATTTTACAGAAACAACAAAAGAGGTTTTATCGCTGATAGCGATATCAATGTAAATTTTAAGAGAAAAAACTGGAACATAGAGAAATTATTTGAAGTAGATTAAGCTGAATTTATAATAAAAAACGACTCTAAATCTACAATCATTCACTAAAGGTTAGAAGAAAGAAAAAAGAGAAAAAAAAATCCTAGATGAGACAGTCTCATAAGTCCCATTGATTAACGCTAGATACACGCACGCTGGATAGGTCAAGTGTCAATGTTAACGTCTGCTGACATACCCGACGCTTCCGCGTAATCATATAGCCGTGGTGTTAGCTTACTGGATGGCGTGTGAAGCATAATACCGACCATGTCCGAGTACCCTTAGTTTATTGAATGGGTTTACTATAAAGTACGTTTCGAGGTGTTTATGGGCGGTACGGTTATGGAATTTGACGGGTGTTCCACGAACAAGGTTTGTATGAAGTGTGTAAGAGCATATACAAATATGAAAAGGTTTTAGTAACATATCCGAATCATTTTTTACTATAGATAATTTTTTAGTCCAAGAATTTTGACGGAGGCGCATTTTATAAAAATGATTGAAATAATATCATCTAAATTTAAAAACATGAAAATTTTAATCGTATTCGTATATATGAAGAAAAAATTTAAGCGTATTACGATCTTTACATTATTTTCAAAGATTTATGGCTAGAAAGGAGATGAATATCGAAATTAGAGACCAATAGAAATGTAAGATGTTGTATAAATGAAAAAGTCAAGTTGTACTCAAATAAATTTGGATAAAGATCAAGCAGGTGATAATGATTACAGACCAGATTTTTATTATCTTTTAAGACAAGTCTCTTCTCTGAGAAAGGCGCTGGCCCAGTGTGGGATGACAAATATCTTCGAATTTTTGGCTCTAGGATATACTTGTTTTCTCATATTTTTTTTCTAAACTCTTTTCAAAGCAGTCGAGATGAAATTATTTCGCTTAGACGGATTTTAAATCCACGATGTACGACTCTCATTTCTAAAGATAGATCGACTATATAGTGAGCGCCCATTCTTAAATTCCTAACCAAGAAATAGTTCTCGATTATATGTTAAATCTCAATTCCGACTCTAACCAGTCCACTTTAATCATCAATGAAGCCTTCCTCGAAGTCTACCTGAAGAACCGTCCCAAAAGATATTCGATACTCATAAAAAAAAATGTTTATGGTCAAATTAATGGTCAATTTACGACCAGTCGGCACCGGCGCGACGGTGGTATCGGGTTGCACACAGGTGTTCAGCCATATTCAAATATTGGAGCAATAATATAAATAATACTTAACATGAAATTAATTTAAATTAATTATTTATTGAATCGTTTATTTCAATTTGAATGGGTGCTTCAACATGAGTTTGGGTTCCGTTTATTTTAATTTGTGAAATTATATACTCAGATTTGATGGTGTTTGATTTCAAATGTTAGTTCTCTAGTTTAGACAAGTGGTCTGCTATGGGCAAACGGGCAGATAGTTGATATACGAGTACATTGTATTCTGTTACAGACTTAGCACAATTTGTTTCTACTTTGATATCTATTTATTGGTCTATCAACAGTTGTTACACATTGCATTAAAATGTACTTGCTTTATATAAACCAAGTGTACAATATATCACTATAGACACACGATAACAGTAATAAAAAGATTTTACAAATAAAAATAATGCAGATACAACACTTTGAGTGTTATGTATAGGTTAGTAGTTAATCATTTCAGGTGGCGCTTGAATTTCTGGATAGATAAGCAAAACATATCCAAACTTACATCGCAGTTATTAAGGAGCCTATAAAGTTTTGGGATTGGGGAGTTAGATCCTGAAATAGTTTTTTCGGAATGGGGGACGTAGTAATTTGATTGGATCTATTGCACTATTACTATCACTGTCTTCACTTTATTACATTGGTCACCTGCCAATTCTACAGTTGTCAGTTAAGTTTTATTCACATTATTTATTACGCTCGTTCATATTACAGCACCATCAGTACCAGTAGCTTCATCGAGTTCAGCAACCCGACATCACGTAAGGTTGTACTTTGAACCCACTGTCATCATTCTTTGGATATTATGCCTACGGCGACATTATCATCATTAACTTGCAAATTAACGGTCATAAACGCTTTAGTTTCTATTAAAGTTGTAAATAGTAAAAGGATTGCAGGAGAATTATTGATATTCCAATGCCTGTCTAGCTTTTTCTCAACTAAGTTAGGGTCGCCTTCTAGTTTAACTGGATATAGTCTGGATACCAGTATTTTCTATGGAGCGAATGTCAATCTGATTTTTACAACCCAATAATTAGGTAACACTATAATCCTTCGCAAGAAGACTTTTGTCAGATTTCATAGCTTCTGACTGTTTGTAAAGACTGTCAAAGATCTACAAATGACTACCAGGAGAAAAGACTTATTGCGCTTTCCAAGGAGAAATATCCGATATGTTAAGATTTTCATATATCCAGAATCCTCGGTAACGCTGCTCAACCTTTAAGATCGATCCAAGTAGCTTCTTTTTTTCGAATCAATGTTAAACTCATTAAACTGCTTGAGCCCACTAGATGACTACGTCAACAGCAGCATCGGTGGTTACTCATTAAATCCTCCGTAGTGCAGGTGTATGAGCACTTAGGACGCTTGCATGTTGTTCGTATTTTGAACAGGGCTTGGAACCCATGTGGCTATGATAGATTTGTTGTAAATGATGTTAAGAAATATATTGTTAGGTTGTACTAGTGTGAACTAGGCAAAGTTTTCTTCGTATAATTTATAATTTGCCTTGTTCTAGTTCACAAGAAATAAATTATTATTATACATAACTTTTTAAAATCGTTTGTGGTATATTGTTAAACGTGATGAAATGCATTATGTATGGTGTGAGAGATCATAAGGCTGGAACGGAAAGAATGACTGAAATGAGGACGATGATCTTAGAAGGAAGAGATATGTTGATCAGATCCCAAATAAACATTGATAAGGACAAGATAATAATAATAATATCTTGTCCTTATCAATGTTTATTTGGGAAAAAACTCATCATCATTATTGATGATGAGTTTTTTACTAAGGATTGGCTCGCGCTTGACCACTACCTCACCTGATAGTAGAGACGATGAGGGTGACGATGAAGCACGCGTGCCTAAAAGTGACTTATTCACTCTTGACTTAAAGATACAGAAAATAGAAACTAAAGCACAAGTGTTTGTTATTCCTTCACCCTTAAACGGCTGCACAAATCTGGATGACCTTTAGTACATGAATGGACCATGTACTGAAATAGGACATAAGATACTTTTTGGTTCCAGGAGTATGTTCTCTTGGACTAATTCATGTCTTCTACGCGAGTCGGGTAATGTCGCTAGCAGACGCTAGATTTTAAATATAAGAATAGTACATTGTTACACTAGGGGTGAAAGTTACTTATTTCGTCGTAGAGTTGGCGGCCGAGCGCAGCGAGGTCGCTAATTCGAGGGACTAAATAAGTAACTTTAACCCCGAGGTAAGCATTGTGCTTTTCATTACGAATACAAGAAGATAGACCTAGTTTTTTTAAATAATTATTTGACAGATGTTAGGCGCAAGTAAAACTCCCTAGGGATGAAAAGTGTGACACTTTTCAGCCCGCTCCTCAGGCAACTTCAGAACTACTTTCAGAGTATGAGTAATGAAAAAGTACATTACCTACTTAGTTTTCTTGGCAAGTCAGAGTGAGTGACCTCATGAATAAAAGGTTGAACCCAGCTTAGCATAAGTCAGTTAGTCTACTTGAGTGTTGTTAAGACTATATTGTTATTGGTCCAACAAATAACTTGGTTGTATAACGTAATAATATGCAAACCATTGTAATTGCAGCCAGCGTTATTTGGAGCATTTGTAGAGCAGTGGTGGCCGAGTGGTAATGGCCCCGACTTACGAGTTGTAGGTCGCAGGTTCGAACCCAGCCAGGCACATTACTTTGTGTAATTTATTTCATCACCACTGCTCTCAAAACGGTGAAGGAAAACATCGTGAGGAAACCGGCATGTCCTAGAACCAAAAATTCGAAGACATGTGGCATCCACTAACACGCACTGGGCCCGCATGGTGGATTACGGCCCATTCCCTCTGCTAGAGAGGAGGCCTGAGTCCCAGCAGTGGGAAAATTAAAAAGGCTGATGATGATGATGATGATGTTATTTGGATTCTGTACCAATTTTTTTTTTATTCCTATAAACTAGTGCTTGGTAAGCAGTGATGCAATCGCTGACGGTGAGGCGCACTAGTTTATTAAAAGCCTATTCACTTTAGTCTTGAAGATACCCAAATTATTAATCGGACGGGAAGACCACAGCAGGCAAATTGTTCCATTCCTTCGACGTACGTGGTTAAATGACGAGGCGAAACGCTTAGCTCGTATCGTAGAGGTTTCAACAACGTATGGGTGGATACTCATTGTACGACGGGTTGTCCGATGGTAGAATTGAGATGGCGGAATCAAGTCATGCAATTCCTGCGCACACTCACCAAAAAGCATCCTGTAAATGTATGTATATTTCTTTGATTCCAAAGAGATTTTATATTTATGAAATCTCTAGATCAAACCGACTTTTATTTTTAATGATTCATTTATCATATTAATAATTGAGATATTATGTAAATTGGTTATTATTAATAAAAAAAATATTGATACACCTGTGCGCAAATTATATCAGTGTTTTTTGTGTAAGTTGTTAAAAGGAGGTTAAGACGACTTTATTGATTCGTTGAAATATGATATTATTGTCCGAAAAAGGTGCAGTTCTTTTTTGTATTATAAATTTTACTATTTAAGTATCTAAATAACAATTAGTAAAATTAATTTATCAATCTTATATTGTAATATGAAGGTGGCAATGGGAAGAGCACATTGCTCGCAGAATAGATGCCCGTTGGGGCCGAAAGGTTCTGGAGTGGTGACCGCGTACCGGAAGACGCAGGCCTCCTACAAGGTGGACCGATAACCTGGTGAAGGTTGCGGGAATCCGATGGATGCGGGACGCACAGGATCGATCATCGTGGCGACACTTGGAGGAGGCCTATGTCCAACAGTGGACGTCTATCTGCTGAAATGATGATGATTCATGATTGTAATATGAAATTGGCATATTAAACAAAATTTGTTAATACCTATGAACATCTATAAAACATATCTATTATATTTTTAGATGATTGTCCTGGCACTAATTAGAAAACCACACAGTTCTAAATCAATTAGAAACATATTACAAAACAATTAAGACTGATGGATGACACGAGCGACTCGTTTGTATAGAAAAACCACACATTAAAAAAAATAGATTAATTACATTCATAAACTCGGACCCAAATTTAAAGTCACTTTGAAAGATCTACACTTGACCAGTTACCATGACAACGAAAAAAAGTACTATAAATAATTAGGTCTATCTGTCAATGAAATGGTTCGTAGAGGAGTCGAGTTGATAATTTTTTTGTAGGATATCAAATAACTTTTCCAGCTCTGGGTAGAGTGAGTGTCAGATTTTTACTGATTAAACCCTACCTGTGTGCACATAGTTGCCTTTCGCGTTCCAGGGTCGCACAACAACATCCTATTTTTTGCAGTGAGGGAAATATCAATTTTTTTTTTCAGAAAATAAGCTGTCAAGTTTGAAATTATAACGTTATCGTAACTTTTTAACCCTTCAGATACCGTCAATTAGAGACACAATAGTAAGACAATAGATGCGCGGCCACCGGTGGTCGCTTGGGGATTCATGAATTAAATGACAGTTCTAAACATCTTCCATCTCATTCTTTCTATACTACCATGAAAAGAACAGCAATATTTCTAATATTCTGCAAAATTCTGATGCAGACAGGTAGATAAATCTAAGGCCGAATGTTCGGTTACACGTGTAAGCTCGCTTGGAGTCACTATCGATGATAAGTGTGTTTTGGCAGGATTTCTTTGAGTGAAGTTCTATGGCTGTTTTAATTATTAACAAATTAATTCCTAGTGGATATTGTGATGAAAAATTGTTGTAGTTTTATTTGTCAAACTGTATCTACACACACTGTCCATGTGGAATCATTGAAACCGGCACAATCACGGTAAAATGATGCTAAGAATTTTATTGTAGTGTCGACTACCTCGGTGAAGTTTGTCTTTGCCGCCAAATACTACAAAAAATATAAGAATGAGTACATCCATATTTAAATGGTAAAAAAACTAACTATTCATACGAAAGCATAGCTTAAAGGTCTTAGTATTCAAGCCAAAAACATTAACAAAAAAAATTGATTATGAGTGAAGTTTTTCTCGGAAGGACTGACCAAGGCAATGGGGCGGTCTGCCAATATGTGGGGTCCAGTGCGTTGATGTCTTTTATAAGAACGTTGGATATTATACTATTTGCACTTCATTTTAGAAGGATACATTATTTTTAGTCGATATGAATTTTAAGTATTTCTTTTGGCTCTCTGATATTTAATAATTAATCTTAAGTTGCATGATAATTTCGATTATTGCGTTATTATTATTTAATAATAATATATTTCACATCTATCACACAACGCCGTCTAATCGCAAGCTAAGCAGAGCTTGTGTTATGAGTATTAGACAACTGATAAACATACTTATTTATTACTAAATACATACATATTATAGATAAATTACACCTAAAAATTGTAATTAGCAACTAAAATGCGCAATTTCCTACAAAATGTTGTCCTTTTAAAAAAAATCTAAATACTTGTCTTTTGTGCTAACCTTTGTAATACGTTTTCAAAAGAGGTTTTTCAATATACACGTGGGTCAAGCCACCGTAAGTAATAACTAGTTATTGTATAGATCTTAACATATTAATCCCGTATATAGCCAGTTTGCAGGACTATAAATCAACGACTCGTCTAGCCCCGTGCGGCAAAGTCGTAATGTTACCTCTATTTATGTGTACTAGTGTCCGACTAAGGGCTTTGGCCACTTTCGGCTAACTTCGGCTAACTTCGGTTACCTTCGGCTATCTTCCGCTACCTAGGTACGGTACCTTCGGCTACTTTCGGCTTTTTTCGGCAACCTTCAGCTATCTTCGGTTACTTTTGGCGACCTTCGGCTACCATCGGTTACCTTTGGCTACTTTCAGCCAAATATTTGGTTTCGGCCTAAGCAAATATCGACGTTAAACGAATTTTTTTAGCATTTTGTCAACTTGAAAGGTTGAATTAACTCTAATGTTGTATACAGACAAAATAAATTTTAATTCATTTATTACTAGCACTCCGCCCCAGTTTTACGGGGATGTTAAAAGACTTTAAACTTCTCGGCTTTTCTTTACTTATAAGCTTCCTCATGAATCACTCTGTCCAAAGGTGAAATCCGTACAAAAATTCATTTAGTAGTTTTTTAAGTTTACCGTGTTAAACAGACAAACAGACGCGGCGGGGACTTTGTACATCATAACAAACATTTGTAAAAACAAGTGTACTTCCAATAGGCGGTGTTCATGCACAAGGCAACCTCTTATAGACAACCTTTGGATGGACTAAACGAGAGGAGATTGATTTGAGGGGAATAAAGTGCTTTTAGCCCATATTGAATTGAGTTTCTTGGGTTATTCAAACTTCGGATTCAATTCGGCCAAAAGCTAAGTTCGGATTCACTTTGGCCAAAATTTAAATTCGAATTCATTTCAGCCACAATTTAAATTTCGATTCACTTCGGCCGAAAGTTAAATTCTGTTTCGTTTTGGCCGAAAATTAAATTCGGATTCACTTCGGCCGAAAGTTAAATTCTGTTTCGTTTTGACCGAAAGTTAAATTCGGATTCACTTCGGCCGAAAGTTTAATTCATTGGCTTCGGTCTCAGTTTCGGCTTGCGGTGTAACACTAATATGCAGGTACTAACAAGGGTTTATACGTTTTCAAGTATGTGCTGAACATTTGAACCTGGTTCATTTTATTGTTCTTACAGGCTACTTTGTTTATTTCAAAACTTTACGATTGATTTCCGAACGGTTGTTTAAGAATTTACCGTCATGGATAGTGGTATAGGTCCTATGAAAGATAATAAAAAAGGTAGACTAAAAACAGGGTATATACTTGTATATAGCCTGTTTTTAGTTTGTAGATTGTCGGCTTGCTATACGCTTAGGTGCATACTCTACTGCAAGTGTAGCAAGCAATCTACACTAATATAATAAAGAGGTAAAGTTTGTATTTTTGTTTGTAGGAGGTAATCTCTAGAAATAGGTACCGATTGCATAGGCTATACTTTAAGGACGTGGGCGAAGCTGCGGGCAGAAGCTAGTTGGTTAGTAAATAATACCATCTGCGGGATTGTTCAAAAGAGTTACCGAGGGCTTGGAACGTAAATTGTAACTGAAGGAACACAGGTGGATTCTAGCCAATAAAAGTCTGATACTCCTTCTCTCTTCAGGAGGAGTTACTTGGTGATCCACCCTCCAGTTAAAACCTATTAGCTTTCAGCCACATTTACCACTTACTGACCTAATGAAACAAACAAACTGCTCTTTTGAATTACTATACATAGATGCTGCCCGTGAGTATTTCGGTATCTTCTCTATCCTTTTTTATATCGAAGTGATAGTTTTTCTTTTTTCAATTTCTCATTTTAATAACTGTTGATCACAGATGAGTTAAAAAGAGAGTAAGTTTAAAGTTCTAGACGAAGTATCGTTGTCGAACATTCAATGTGTTCGACCACATATACTTCGTCTGGCATTCTCATCTTTATTGATGTAAAAGCTATTTGTTTTATTTGTAATTTTAATGTCTACTTACGAGGTAAGTAGTACTAGACACGGAATCTTACCTCAAGACCTCAAACTTTACAGCGCTGGTCAAGGAATGTGTACCGTCACTTTAGACACATATATTGAATAATCTTGATTACATTCACCATATAGACAACTTGTGACTCACGGATGCCCCTCAAGTTGAAGGGTAAAATCTAAAAATCCGTGATAAGGCCTGTCATAATGTATGGATCAGAATGTTGGGCTGTGAAAAAGACGGATGAAAAAAGATTGCATGTAGCGAAGATGAAAATGTTGAGATGGATGTGTGGTGTGACGAGAAAGAATAAAGTGAGAAATGAGTATGTTAAGGGAAGTTTGAAAGTGGCGCCAGTGACTGAAAAGTTGAAAGGAAATCGTTTGTCTTGGTATGGCCATGTAAAGAGGAGAGATGAAATGCATGTTGCTAAAAGAGTTATGAATTTACATGTGGATGGATAGAGGAAAGCCGAAGAAAAGATGGATGGATTGTGTGAAAAGTGATATGAATGAAAAGGGAGTTAGTGATAGCGTGACGAGTGACAGGATCGAATGGAAGAAAAAAACATCTTGCGCCGATTCCAAATAAAACGGGATAAGGGCAGGAAGATGATGACATTCACCATATAGAAAAATTGCTTAACGCATATATAAAATTGACAAAGTGACAATAAAGTAAAAGAATCTCACAGGTTAAAAAAGAAGACAAAAAATCTAAAATGGTTGAAATTAAGATCAACAATGATAACAATTCGGACGAAGTTACAAAAGCATTAGAAAGGACAGGTGTGCAGCATCTTAGTGAAACAGTAACAGTTATTGCGTCATCCGATGACGGTGCACAGAGAAAGGTGTCAACACGCGGTCATGACAAAATAGATCCCTCTATTGCACTCAAAATTATACGGATACAAGTAAATTATACAATCGTCTAAAAAATATAAGAATGAAAAGATATTAAAACAGATAGATATCAATTAATTATACAGTGACAACGTTATCAAAGATAAATCAAAATAAGAAGATGTTGTAACTACTGATAATTAATTATATTTACAATGATATCAGAGAATACATAAGGTAAATGTTAAATAGATAATGCGAATAACCATATTCAGGAAGGATAACCTTATAACATAGTTATAGTATCCTTAAAATTTATTTATTTTATTTGATATTTAATAAACCAGTGCTTGACCGCGATCCCGAAAATGTGATATTGGCTTGACATATTGGTATTATAGAAATAGGTTATCATAGAAATTAAAATTTTGATGTTACAGAGGCTGGACAAAATTTAGAACATACTTAAGATAATAATGGAGGGCAAAGTTACAAAATACTCGTACGTTTCTGTAAAATATGAATTCGTTATCTTTCGTTTTAATCAATCAATATTTGGATTAAGCCTCAATGGTGGCAGATTGGATTATGTTATAGTTCCTTACATACTTGTACTGTTGGTTGAAAATTCAAATGGTTTTAAAGTGGTTTTCCAATTTTTGTCACTATCAAAATCGTGTTTAGGATCACGTAGATATATGCCGTCAATTATTCATTTTGTGGCACACGTGATACAGATTGCATTCTCTACTTCAATAGCTCTAAGCATATTTGTGGTTTAAAGACTTAAGATAAACACGGACTTTCGTTTTTTATTTACTCAAGTTTGGTATGTGTTCACGTGAGATCTACCTCAAGTGTGACTAAACCACAGGTCTCTCTGTTTATCCCGTGCGTGGTATCAGAATGATATTTACTTTTTGATCTTAACTGATAACATGATGAATATGACACAATTTTATCAATGCCAACGATATTTAGTTTTTGATATTAATTTTCTAGTCGTTTGTGTAAAGAGTTTTTTCTGATTCTGCTATTTGCAGATTCATTTTAAATCAACGGTGGCTATTGAGAGAAAATGTGTAAATTTTGATACTTTGAGACAAGACTTATTAAATTCAAAAAGTGCATTTCATAACCGTCCCAAAATGTTAAGTTTTAGCATTTAGATGTGGCATTAAATATCGAATAAGATTGTCAGATAATCCGAAATTGTTGAAATAAATCGTCTGATGATATTTATGTAAGAGAACAAGATAAGACTCTATCAATGATGACTGATCACAGGAATATGCAACAGCTGGATATGTCGCAAGCAGGAGCAAGCAATGTTTCTCAAGCATGACTCGTCAACTTACAAATTTTAAAGAATATAGTTAAAATTTTAAGAACTTCAAATCAGTTTCTCAAGTTGAAAGGCTATAAAACATTTGAAGCAATAGATCCAATGTTGAGAAACACTGCGGACACACCTCCAGGAGTCGCTAATATCAATGCAAACATTATCAAAAAAGATACGTCAACTTATTGCGACTTTAAAATTACTACCATCACCAACTATGAATGTCCACTTGGAACCATATCAAAAATTTTGTTTGCAAACAACTTATGAGTTTATATAAAAAACAGCTTACTTGGAAGTAAGTTAAAATCACTTGAACCAATCCAGAGAGCAATTACACACCGGTTCCGACTGGACACCCACGGGGACGAAATTGAAAAAACTGCAGATTTTTTTTTTTTTTTACTCACTTTTATTATTCCGAAATGCGAACACTACACTGATTGTAAACGAGCGTAAGTTTGAAAGAGCGAACGAATGTGGCGCGGTCCGTTTGTTGTTCCGGCGTGCGTTCAGCCTGGCGTACGTTTAGCGTTTGGTCTTTCCGCTTTACGTTTGAAGTTTTTATATAGCTGACGCTGTGATTGGTCGAGCCGGCGAGCCCGTCGCTACGTCACTCGAAAGCCTTTAGGGCACACGCAACTGATAGATTTTTACTACAGTTTGGCAATTTGATTAGGAGTCGTTGAGTAGGAGTTGCACAGTGCGGTCGCATTGGCTGGGTGGAGATGTGAGCTACAATTCAACTGTACGCTCTCAAACCATTTAGGAGCTAATTTTATTGCAAATAAAAAAAAATTAACATATGTTAAATATTATAAATTTAAAGAAACAGAACCCGGATTTGTAAATGGAAATAGTTAGCATGACCTAGACAAATCTTACTTTTGCCGACGGCAAACTTACTCTAGCAGAAAAACTAAGCAAAGACCAAACACATCTAATTACCTTCCATTTTATTAAAAAACACACCGTAACTAAACCAACAAAAGTTCAAGTCCAACGACTTTAAAATTAGAATTAAAAACGGAGACAAGACTAAAAAAAAAAATCTAATCACAAATTGCTTGCTGTTACAACCTATGTTCAATGTAAAAAAAAGCATAGACAAGAGAGATAGTATTTTTTAAAATTTAAATATGGAATAGAACTTACCCAAGTGTTATAACACAACGTTTATTCGGCAAATCCACACAATAACGAACACTGACGTCTCTCTGGTACTCTCTGCGCTAAGCGACTAACGTGACAAGCCGAACAGTCAAGCTTGGTGCACAATAATGTGTGTCTCTGAAACCAGCGAGTACTTCGCGTCCTATTGTTTGTCAAACATACTTGTATGCCGTGTCCCTGTGTGTGTCTCTTGTCTGTGTTAATTGAGGATTTCGTAGCTTAATAATTTGTTTTGATTTTTGTTTTCGCAGTCTCGGGGAAAATGGTAATTGAATTCTGATGATGAGATGCTAACTAATATTGAATTAATCTGTTAGTAAACTGAGTTAGTATTAATTTATGATCATAACAATTTAATTTTTACATACACATTTATAATAAACTAGCTTTCCGCCTGCGGCTTCGGCCGCGTGGACTACAGTTTATATCGCACGGGCAAAGACCCGTGCTCAGCAGTGGAATTATAGGTAGCCTATGTGTTATTCCAGTGTCTCTTCTACCTACCAACCAAATTTGATCTAAATCCGTTCAGTAGTTTTTGAGTGAAAGCGTAACAGACAGACAGACAGAGTTACTTTCGCATTTATAATATTAGTAGGGATTAATTTTGTGGTGTTCTTCTTTTAAAGTTTGTTTTTTTTATTGTTGGTCAATGTGTTTTTTTTTTTTATTAAACATATTGCGATTTTAAACTTAAAATTTTCATTCTATACCGTTAAAAATAACAGCTTATTCGACCCTAACACCTTTAGTAATAAGCGGAGCCGCGAACAAAAGCTAGTTTCTGTTCATAATTAGGTAAGATGATGCATGTCTGCATTCTCAGGCAATTAATTGAAAGTACCCACTGTGTGTGACGTGACGTCATAGCTTTGTCTGAAAACAAAATCGGGCTTCGGTCACCTTTACCCTTTATAGCCTTGGGAAACGAAGGACTGAGACGAGTACTGTTTTTATGCCCAGCTGGGACGAAGCCTACTGGGGCCAGGGTTATCCGAAAGGGAGCTCTAGCCCCGGTATGAAGGCTATAAGGAACTGGGTGGGTTTTTAGTCAGTAAGAGTCTGACAGTATCTCCCGCTCCGTCCAAGAGCGGGGGTTGTCATTGGATGATTTTTGCTCACCATTAAAAAGTACTGTTTTAATTTTCAGGTGATGATGATTTGCTATTGCTTAGTACGAGATATATATTATGTTACACCATAGACAACCTAATTGATAAAACTTTTCTTTTTCATCTTTGTTTTAATTGACTTTTTTAATTCATGCTTTTGATTTTCAATTTAACAACAGATTATTGCATTTTGTTTTTAACTCAGTCATTGTTTTTTCAGTAATTTTTTTTTACCCTATCTATATCGAATCTAGATCTAATTATTTGGGTTTTTTAAGGGTCTGAAATAAAGGTTTATCTACACCAATATATAAATATATATCTAAAGAGAAAAAGTTTTTATTTTTTTTTTTGTTTCTAGGAATTAATCTCTGAAAATGCTGGTCTGATTGCTAAAATTTTTTCACCGATATAAAACTGCTTTATTCTTGAGTGACATAGGTTATTTTTTATGTACGCGGGTGAAGCCGCGGTCAAAACCTACTTCTTATTATATCGCAAGTGCTGTGTTTGTTATTTAGCTTTAAGTATGCGTCTTATTTCGCGTGAATAAAATGTTTTTCTTTTTCTTTCTTCTTTCTAAGTCCTCTATGGCCGTTGAGATGGCTTATAATGAATGTTATAATATTGCTTGTGTCTAAATACAATATATTTTGTATATGCCACGGGTACTTCTTCAAACACTCTCGCAACTCTATTAAGCATCGGCCTCTAGACGTTTCGGAAGTAGGTAGGCTTTAAAGTCCAGGAAAGTGAGGATCCTCCTACCAGACGGCTGTTGTGTCTGGAGCGGGCAACTGCCCGATATTTGCTTTCGGATTGGTTTCGGCCAGTGGCTTAATTCAATTTCTATCTTTTAACTATTATTTTTTTATGTTATTATCTACATTGTGCTCACATAATAGAAGCAACAAGAAATATGTAACCAAACATTATATGATTTATATTTTAAAAGAGTGTCCATAGAGTTTCTTGCGCGTTCTTCTCCATAGAGATCTACGTTTTGGAACGTGCAATTTAGCTTCACTTTTCTTGAACTGACCGACTTTTGACTATTCAAAAGTGCCTGCATTTGGTCTGTTTGAAATAAATTATTTTGAATATGAATTTGATTATTGCATAATGTTCTAATTGTGCGGAAAACTGTAATACCGTGAAACCATCCTGTTTCTTTCTTTTTTGTTTTAGAATTAGTAATTATGTGGCGTCATAGATGTCGCTACATGTCGGTCTTGAATTCGTTGATCGAATAGAAGATGAATCTCTCTTCAAATAACCAGAATTTTCAGGAGCTGTGCAATGATCTAAGGCACTGATAATGCATTGACATACAAAGATTATTATGTGAGAATTTTTCTCGGAACGCGATAACGTAGCCTTCGGTGTCACACCATAATCTGTTTTGTACGCTTTGTAATCTTTAGGTATTTTTTTTTCAGGGTGAAGGAAAATTTACCCATTGGGTTGATTTTTTTCTGTCGACGGGGAAAATCATCATTGACGAAACCCGCTCTTGGGTGGAGCGGGAGACAGTGTCAGAGTCTTACTGACTAAAAACCCCGCGCCGTTCCTTCTAGCCTTCATACCGGAGCTCTAGTTTCCTTTCGGATAACCCCGACCCCGGTAGGCTTCGACCCAGACGGGCCCCTCCTGTTGCTGACAACTCCTTGAGGCGCGCGGGAACAGTGCGCGCCGTCGACGCCTTGGCTCGGTCCGGACAGTTACCAGACGATCGGACAGCGAGCTACCCATGGCTCGCCGGTGGCCGGTGGCCGGAAATCGGGATCGGAATCCCGGCGGCGGCGGCGGGGGCGCCGTTGCCTGATGCGGTCTGCCTCCTCCTTTGCTAGCATTACTGCTTCGCAGAAGGAGGCGACCGCCTGCCACTCCTCCTCGCTCCGGACCATGGCCTGAACCAAGGCCCGGTGCGAGAGGTCTCCGCCGCCGATCGCCCACCCATTGGGTTGTAGGACCATTCCGATGAGTAAAAAATAAAAAAGTTACCTATCAGCAACGTTCTATCAGTTAGTAATAATAAGAAAATAACCAGTGGTTTCTTAATTCTTTTTTCAAAAATAATCCTCTGCCCTGCTGGAATTCCCTGCCGGAGTCTATGTTTCCTACTAGCTATAACTTAGGGGTCTGTAAGTCAAGAGTGAATAGGTTACTTGTGGGCAAGCGTGCTCCATCGTCGGCCACATCATCACTGACCATCAGGCGAGACGGTGGTTAAACGCGAGCCTATCAACAATAATAAAGAAAAAAAATCTGCATTATTGACACTAGAAAGACAGTTGACGATTTGGAATTTGATCCTTGGCGGACGGCGAGCTAAGAGTAGCTTGCAAGAGTTGCAAGCCCGCGTACATCATAATGTATAATAATAATAATAATAACCCCATCGTCGTATCTCTACGTTGACGTCGTGGTGGGGCTTGTGTGCTCCAACATGCCCTAGGTCTGTATCGGTAGAATTTCCTTTACCGTAACATACCTAGGGTGAGGGGCCAGACTAAGAGAGATACAATCCGCAGGGCAGTTTTGTGGCGAACTGTTGGGTATTAGCGACCCCACGGACCCGATCTCCCAGGAGAATTCCTGTTCTTCATCTCCGGCTTGCCTTTATTGGCCGGTCGTAGTGAACACTGACGAGGAACAGAGCTCCCACCTCTCTCTTGCCTTTATTGGCTGGCTTGAGTGGAGAGTCGCAAGAGCAAACATGCACGGGAGATGGATGCATAATCCAGTAAGGTGCTGGTAGGGATCTTGACCGTACTTCCGGGACTGTCCTGATAGCCGTGGTATGCCTCTCCACTCCTCAAGCGCCTCAGGATATGTTGCCCTCTTGTTGCTACGTCACTTCGTGCTAGCGGCCGTTTTAGGGGGCCCATTTATTGAGTGTGCAAGTCACCCCCTGCCTTTTATCGATAGATATTAATGACATTGTTCAGGCAGGGGCCATAGTCTTAACATAGCTCCATATTACCCGTCCACTTAAGACTCCAAAAATCATAGCCCTATTATTTTGTTTTTCATATTATGTCGCAATAGTTTTTCAAACCGGGGTTGTCCTTGGGTGCACTAGTATAGCGCGCACAGGGATAATCGTCGGTTGGTATCACGTTCCATTATAGTAACCAAAAGGGCCTCTGCGAGTTGGCTTCGGCCCCTTGTACGCCTCTCAAAGGCCCAGGACCTCAGGGTCCTGAGATTAATAAACAGATGAAAATAATAATAATAATGGCCAAAGGCTTAATAGCCAAGAGCCTCGACCAACACCTTAGGAGGCTCTCGTTAGGCGACTGGATCAAGGGCTTGATTCAGAAAGCGGTACTCCTGGATACGGCTCGTATAGTCAGGAGGTTCCTTTCTCTGGAGCCCTGACCGCCGGTAGCTTGGACCCTGTTCCCGATACCGGTGGGACACTATTTTTTATATTTTTAAATGTTTTTTTTATTTTTTATTGAAATATTTAAAAATATAGTTTGTATGTATGTTTAATAAATAAAGGAAATAATAATAATATTCCACAACTATCACACAACGCCGTCTAGTCCCAAGCTAAGCAGAGCTTGTGTTATGTGTACTAGACAACTGATAGACATACTTATATATTTCTAAATACATACATATTATATCATAGTATAATCAGTCTTATAGTGTTACCACAGCTGGGATTCAGGCCTCCTCTGGAGGAGAGGGAATGGACCGCAATCCACCAAGCGGGCTCTGTGCAGATAGGTGGATGTCACATGCCAGTTTCTTCACGATGTTTTCCTTCACCGTTTTGAGAGCAGTAGTGTTGAAATTAATCTCATAATACAAGTTCTGCTTAGCTTGGGACTAGACGGCGTTGTGGAAAAAAAAACCATCATGGTCAAATGTGGGTGTGTTTGGAGAAAAACCCAACAACTTTATCTTTTAGGTCACGATAAGAGTAAAAAGAAAATTTTCACTATCGAACACTCGTATCACTTATCAGTCAAATGAAAAACCGATCACTTAGCCGCACAGTTCAAGATGCAGATAAATAAGATGCGATAAAAGAAATACAGACACTCTTAGAGTATCTTAAGATATTACTTTGTGGCGCCACTGAAGGATGACGTGGTCCTAGGGTCGCCGCATACGAACCACATGCGACCACCACAAACGTCGCCACGAGAACCTAGGCTGCCGGGATTCCGATCCCGATTTCCGGACACCGTAGACGCAGGCTTGCGGGCGGCGAGCTATGAGTAGCTCACAGTCCGACCGTCCAGTAACAGTCCGGCCCGAGCTCAAGTCGTCGACTGCGCGCACTGTTTCCTCGCGCCGCATGGAGTTGTCAGCAACAGCAGGGGCCCAGCTGGGTCGAAGTCTACTGGGGCCAGGGTAAGTTTCGACACATATTTCGAGCCCCGATATGAAGGCTTGAAGGAATGGGATGGGTTTTTAGTCAGTAAGAGTCTGACACTATTTACCACTCCCGGAAATATGCCGGTGGCCCGTGTGCGGCGATCTTAAGAGTCATTTTCTTTAAAAAATAACGAAACTATTTTGCTAATATTAAAGGACCAATAATGAAATAATTAAAGAAGTCCTTAACACCTGCACAAGCTAGCGAGAGATTAGAGCGATTTTGGATACCTACAAAATTGGTCTACCAAATAAAATTAAATCTACTCATCAAATTGTTTTACAGGATGCGTTTTGGAGAATTTCGGTATTACATGACTTGATTCTACCATCTCATTTCTACCATCAGACAAGACCGGTCCTCTACGGTCCGGACCAAGCGTTTCGCCTCGTGGTTTATACCACGCACATCGATGGACTCGTCCGATTATAATTCAGGTGTCTTCTCTAGGCAAGAGTGAATAGGCTCTTAATAAACTAGTGCGCCTCACCATCAACGATTGCATCACCGCTTATCATCAGGTGGGATCGCAGTCAAGCACTAGTTTATATCAATAAAAAAAAATATAAGTACATGATATTAGTCAGAAGGTTATTCTTAGTTCACAAAGTAACTACATACGGTAACTACATAAATCTCCAAAATATTTATGTTTAATATGTAAATAAGATTTTGATTCTTATCAGATAAGAGTAACGTTACATAGATTATGTAGGTGTTGACATATTATAAACGAGTATGTTATGACGTAATCACATGCGACTAATTTGTTGGAGCAATTATAAGGGAAGCTACGTCCGTAGATAAAGAAATAATCGTTGATAATAATACATTTTCAAAGAAAAAAAATTTTTCATAACAAGCTTATATTATTATATTGCGAGGTGAAGTATCTACTCAACAAGATAATTTCAAAGAGATCAAACACGATGGGGTTATCTAGTTCGGCACTGTAGTTCTTATGACCACTATCTGACTCAATCATCGACCAGAGCCTCAAGTCTGCTATTACAAATAGTGTCAGAATGGTCTATCATTGTTTTCATAATGATTGATTTTGAGATGTTTTGGTAATCTGCTAATAATATAATAGCAAGTATATTGCGTGATCATTGACCGATCAATGATCGATCATAATGAGTTAGCAGATTACGAACTTTTAGCAAAAAAACGATGGGATCGTATCGGAATGACGATTTTATAAAAATAGCATACTTAGGCCCCAGGTCCTCGGTCACTATATTAATGCAGGTCATTCAAGTTACATAGGCATTCCAAATTTTAGTTCACTTGGTTAGGGTAACTGTCTCAAAACTAATTTGCAAGATTTGCCTTATACACACAGACATACAAACATTGAAAGTTAATGTAAAGCTTGTAAAAACAGGTTTTATTGTGTTTTTTTTTTGTCATAAAGTAATTGACATCAGCTGAACTAGCTTTTGCCCCCAACTTCACCCGAGTACATAAAATATAACCTATGTCACTCAGAAATAAAGCAGCTTTCTATCGGTGAAAAAATTGTAGATATCGGACCAGTACTTACTGAGATTACCTCCTACAAACAAAAAAAAAAAAACAAAAAAAAAACTTTACCTCTTAATAATATTAGTATAGATGTCACAATTTGAAAATATAAAATTAAAACAAAAGAATGAGAAAGAATTACTCAAGTTGATCAATTCAGATGAAATCCTAATTAAAACCAGTTTAAAAAAAACTGAATCAGAAATACCGAAAAACATAAAAACCGTACGAACGTAAATAGGAAACCCAACACCGGATTAGTCAGAAGCACTTACAACCATTAAACTAATATAAGAACCTGCCAAAAAAATATGAAAACTTGTTAGAAAATACTCACCGAAAACCGCAAATTCTAATAACTTTGAATTGTCTAGTGAATCATCGAAAATCAGCGACCATGACTCTGAAGAACAGGTGTGACCGTGACGATAACACGGAAGCTAACAGGGTCAACAACACGTCATTATTTTCATGTCTACTGAAATAATTAGTTTTACTTTTACTGACTTAAAATCTTAAGAGGGTCCTTCTCCACTCGCTTATCGTAAACATCGAAAATGGTTTAAAAGCTTGTTACTTCATTTAATGCAATCCAACGCGATGTTTGACGAAAAGGCAACGCAAGAAAAGAGAGATAACGCCAGGAAACTCTGTTAATATTCGGTAATTCCGAGATTTACTCGAAAATTTCACAAAACTTGCTCCAGGAAATAGCTGTTTTTTTTTAAACCCTTAAAAGTTTTTGGAAAAAGTTGTCATCATTTAGAATCTTAATTAAATTTGCAAGGTCTCTCAAGGATTACTTTTTTGACTTTTTTAATTTTTAGGCATATTATGAAGTGTCAAAGTTCATACAAAATAAGACATTTTCAGAGGTTTTTACTGGATTAGTTTTACACAAATTTAGAAATTGGTTTCTTTAGAAACCTAGATAATATCCACAAGATACTGTGTTTCCAAAATATCTAATAAAAAATGTGTAATAACGTCATAATCAGTTATTAGCGGTTGTATGAAAAACAGTGAAAATGTGTGTCGTGATGCACCACTTTAAGACCTAAAAACGGTTCTGTTTTTAGAATTGACTTTAGAATTATCTATATTTTTATCAAAGGCTACTGACTGAATTACATATCAACTCACAGTCAAATCAATTGGAACTAGGGGCGTGAAATTTTGCAACAGGCTTTGTTTTATGACTTAGGCGAGCACTAAGAAAGGATTTTCTAAAATTCACCCCCTAAAGACATTAAAGGGGTGTCTACATTTTGAATGGACAAATCTACGTCCTTGAAGCCGCTGGCAGCGGACAGCGGCAGCAAACGTTATTGATAAAATGAAAACATCCATGCCATAGAATAAGATACAAATTGCTTCAGAAAGTTTGAAGGACCAAATATTATTTTACGAAATCACGAAAGGTGGACCAAAAGACCATTCAAATGCAATGCAGCTATTTATGTATTCAGAACAGCCAGCATTCACCGAATCTGAGAAATTACGCTTTAGAATAAACACATTACCATTTCAAATGTTCAAAGCGAAGGTGCACTATCTTAAACCTACATTTCACAGACTGCTTTTATGATTTCTGACATTAGTATGTTTGGTGTGTTTCCACCGGACTGTGAGAATTATTTATCGATATTTGTCTGGAACTTTACAAGGGCAAGTGACCATAAAAACTTAATGAAAAATGAAATCGCTTTGTGCACTGGATCCGAAACCGAAATTTTAATAAGAAATGCAATTGTTCTTATATTATAGAAAGATGGGATTTGAATCTAGTGGCCTGTGTAGTCTGCAACTATTCTTGAAAAGAGTAACAACTAATGAGAGTTGATATTTTTCAAAATCAGATCAGATGAAATGCCCAAAATAGATGGAATTTAGGAGTAAATTGACATTGATTTGATGATTATTAGAATATTCATTACCATCAAATCTCTTTTATATATAAGAAAATGGTACTGACAAGTCACAAGAGTAAATAAAAATAATTAAGGGCCCGAAAGCTTCTGATACCAAGTATCGTCTAACAAAATTCCCAAGACGTTTGACTTCTTAGATGAAGTCAAACGTCTTGGGAATTTTGTACAATATTTAATCATTTAAAAAATATTTATATCCGACCGATACTAAAAAAAAAAAAAAAAAAAATGATCAAGATCTTTTAATCAACCTTAATTATTGAACCACTGTTGACTATCAGATTTCATGTTGCCCTAACAATTACCCAGGTCGGTTGATTTTTTAGACAGACTATTTCTAACAAGACACGTATGCAAATTCCAATGTGGAACAATCAGATATCAATACAGATGATGCTTTAAGTAGACATGATAAGCTATCCGATACACACACGTCACGAAAAATCAGGCAAAAAGAATATAGTTAGAATAGAAACAGAACCTTTAACCGATAAAGCGTAGCCACCGCTTTAAAACCACGTCATCAATCATTGTTAGGCGACCAGCTGTCAATAATAATCTAGATTATAGCAGATATATCCATGAATCAGATCTTTGTATCCTGTTAATCAAGTTTGGTAAATATTTCCGTGATAATCTTAGAATTTCTTATAAATTTATTTAAACAACTTTTGCAGATAAAAGATTAAAAAAAATAGAACAGCTGAGATGTACATTGAGCTTAACCCACAATTGGGTTTGGCTTGCCAGAGTTTGTGAAAAAGATCTATCAACATCATTCGATAATATTTGGACCACTCTCCTAAGTGATTGAGAGAATATTAAACTATTTAATATACACTGTAGAGTAAAATTTATCTGCAAATACTGAAATGTTTTTAAACACAATGTTATAGGCGATCACTGATAGTGAACTTTAGCTTATTCCAGAGAATGCCACAGGGAGCTATGTTAGGCCCCCAAAAGTCGACCATATTTATCGCAATATAATTCTTATTTGTTAACTGTTTAACATTGGTTATGTCGCGTGATATAAGCGTCATCAATATGTCTGTCTCTCAAAGCAGGTAAATCGATTTATATATATACTATTGCAGTATATTGTCGTACATAAATTAATAATTTCCTTATAACTCTAAATAAAACAAGGAAACACCGTACCCAGTTAATTTTATCAGTAGATAAGAATGTGTATTATATTAATTTTGTAACACAATGTAATATAATACATATAATAGTTGAAGATTTCCGGAAAAAGTCTTTGAACTATGGAATTTTTCGGGGTTTATTTAATAACTATATCTATGTAGGATATGTGGAGGACCTTTGTTTATATGGAGACTGTCTGTAGGAAGTGGTAACGTTGACGAGATACGAATAACAAGAAGTTACATTGTAGACTAGAATTATACATAGATATGAATGATAAATTAAAAACAGATGAAGCTGATAGAACTGGTTAAGATAACAAAGAAAAAACCTAATAACAAAAAATATAAACGACTTCAATGTAAAAAAAAAAAAAACTAAAATTTACTAAAGCTAAAAGCTATAGTGTTCCACAGCTCCAGATCTACCTTCCAGCTTCATCATTAGATCAATTGAATGGCAGCAAGCCAGAATGCACCTCACGAGAATTCAAATAAGCCCACATATGGTAACGAAAAGTATCGGTGACTCTTGACTTCTAGGTGCAAATCGCTACAAATATGTGTCTAAAATATTTTAGGAGCTTCCTCAATTTCATTTCAGGTCCTATCGCCAGAAGTCGATTTTCATAAAAGAGAGACCAAAATTGTAGTGCGCATATTGCTTTCAAATTAGTCAATAAACAACGAAGATCAGAGGTAACAAACATAAAAAATAATCGGATTATTGTATTGTCTTTGATGAGTGTGCAAATTTGAAGAAAATCTGATCGCACAAAGTTAGGCAAAATCGAGCTCAAAAGCAGTGATTACAAACAAACATACAGGGAAACCTAATGAAAGCGTGTTAAAAATATGCAACCAATAAGACAACCTCCTCCTTTTGGAATCGGTCAAAAAGATAACAGAGAGGTTAGCTAGCTCGTTAAATTTGGAATACAACGTAACTCGCACCTCATATTTACTTTGACACACAAGCATTCATTTCGCCTTATCGAACGGCGAGATAAATAGAAGGCAAATAATGCATGACGATTCATCGTTTTCATATTTCAAAAACCAGCCAATTGCGAGTCGGACTCGCGCACGAAGGGTTCCGTACCGTCCATAGCAAAAAACGGCAAAAAAAAATCACGTTTGTTTCAAAATCAAGATCAAAGCATTTATTTCAAATAGACCATTTGCAGGCACTTTTGAATAGTCAAATGTCGGTCAGTCCAAGAAAAGTGAAGCTAAATTGCACGTTCCAAAGCGTAGATCTCTATGGAGAAGAACGTGAAACAAATATCATAATAAGAATCTATTTTATTCGGTTTTTAATATTTGTTGTTATAGCCGCAATAGAAATACAACATCTGTGGAAATTTCAACTGTCTAACTACCATAGTTCTTGAGAAACAGCCTGGTTACAGACAGAACTCAGGTTCAGGTTTTTAGTAATGGGGTTTTACTCTTAGGGTATGGAACCCTAAATATGACTATTAATTTTGCCTAAACCATAAATTGATTAACAGAAGGCTTTTCCACGAATCATCCCTGTGAGCAATCTTTGGGAATCATCAATGGAATGCTTTAGCTGAATGTTCGATTTGATTTTTTTAAGCAGTATCTCATAAATTCAATTGGTTTTAATGATGAATCAACCAATCAGTTTTTTTTCGGAGTTCCATGAGTGTGTCCACGTCATCACTGGCCATATCAGAATTCAGTGCTACGTTATATGCATTTATATTTTTTTAAATATCCCAATATATACTGAGATGCCTTTTCAGCCTCACATAGACCTTTTTTCTTTTTTACTTAGTTATTTTATTTAGTCAATATTTTTTTTGTATTACAGTTAGTCTATATATTTCATCTTGATGGTTGTTTTATGTACGTTAATTTTTCTTTCTTTAACTAATCGACACGTGCGTTAGATCTTGCTATACGTGATAGTTTAATAAACTAAAGGTTATATTTCACTGGGACACTACGGCAGCGCGACCAGTTGTGGCGCCATGGTGTTCCGGTGAACTATGGCCCTAAGCTACCAAACTAGACACCAGAGTCGCCACACGTCCGAGCTGGTCGCGCCACCAAATTGGCTGCGCAACCAAACGGACACCAGGAGAGTAATTCTCTATAGAGCTGCATACATTTTGTATTATATTTGTTTGATCTTTAAAAAGGTCTAAAATCCCTTTCAATTCACGTGAATAGCCATTCAAATTCAAAATCATTTATTTTAAATAGACCATGTGCAGGCACTTTTGAATAGTCAAATGTCAGTCAGTTCAAAAAAAGAAGCTAAATTGCACGTTCCAAAGCGTAGATCTCAATGGAGAAGAACGTGCAAGAAACTCCATGGACATTCTTTTAAATCAGATTATGAGTTACATATAATCTTGGTAACTTACTTATTCTTAACTCGATATGACGTTAGCTTTTATTAACATACATATATACATCTTAATTATTAAATATTATAAACTAATAGGTATATATACAAACTTAAAGAAAAAATATATACAAACGAGTAAAAAACAAAAGGAACTTATAGGGCATCAAAAAATTCGTCCACATCGATGTCAATGGGAAATGTGCCCAGAACGCTGGCAGCATTGCCACGCTGGATGGCAATGCTGATTCGTTGACCGAAGAAAAACCCAGCCCTCTGGTCACGCGAAGAGTCGACCAACTGTTTGCTAATATCTCGAACAACTCGATGAGCGCTCGGACCCCATGGCCCTAGTGTTTCAACCCCAAACGGCTCAAACATATAACTTCCGATGAGGTTATTATATTTACGCCGTTTGAGGTTTTCTGCACCTGCAGCAGCCGCACCAGCACAGCCCGCCGTACTAAGAAGATGGGATGGCGCAAGGGTGTCGACACATGTTGCATCCCACACCAAAGGCCTACCCAACTTCCAAGGCATTATGGTCATCCCGTCTGGCCTCTTCCCATCGTCGCGTGCCAAGCCATTGGGTTCTAAAACAGCTGGCACCCCGGCGGCGACAAGAGCTCGACGGATGATGTCATTAATACTGGCATGTCGTGCTATCCGACCGGCGCTTCTACTGCAGGATAGGCCATGGTGTCCGAGGCGGTCGACTGCTTCGCCGCACTGACAACGATGTGTAGCTCCACTAGGAGCACCCAGACGTAGGCATGTAGCGATCCGGAAGGTGGTGTCACTCAACATAGTACCTATGTTAGGTGAAGGTAGAGCCTGTAGCCAGAGACCCGACTCCCATTCACCCACAGCCAGTAGGCGGGCACGCTCAGCAGTATTGGTGGACGTATTTATGAGATTATTCCGTACCAACCTGCAGAGCGGCTCATCCCACTGTCTCTGGGAAAATGGACTCTCGGGCAACGCCTTATCCGGGCAAGCCACTTTCCAGGCGTCCACGGCGTCGGTCAAGCACGGCACCTCATAGTTAACCAATGATGGAGTTAAGATTTTTTTGGTTAACTGTTGAGTACTGTGAACCGAAGACAGGAACGCCGGTAGACTTATACTAGAAATTTTGCGAATGCCGAGCCCACCAAAACGGATGGGTAGCGTGGCTTGTATCCACGCTCGGTCATTCAGGGCCACATTTAAAATGGACGTTAATGCGTATCGAATAGTTTGATTAATTTTGTCCAAAAGATGTGGTTGTTTCCATAAAGGAGATGAGCGAAGAAAATACATAAAATTTGGTGCAAAACAACAATATCGTATGAGGGTGAAAGCCGAATGTAGGTTAATTTTGGAAAGTCTTTCCGAAATGTAGTTAAAACGTTCAATTTTGTCGTTAATGAATAAAGAAAAACTGTCTTCCAAAATTGGAGAACCTAGGAGGTGCAGTGAACTTTTATCTAAAATTTTGATTTCTGGAGCTATTGCAAAAAAATTTTGTAGAGTCGATTGTCTGTCAGTACTGTCAGAGATAAAAATTTCACATTTTGTATGGTTAAGGTCGATATTAAATAAATATGCGAGTCTAAGATCAAATCTTTGTGTTTGAATTTATCATTACTGCTATTTACCTATTCTAATAAAATCATGATTTCTCAATTTAATGTATTGATAATTTCAAATATGTGCTAACTTTTGTTGTAATGTATAAGTTTAGATGTGCTAATTTTATTGTATCGGATGTTTTCTTAAAATGTTTTGATCCAATTACTTACCTAGTTATTGTGATGGAAATAGGTTTTGTTTGAAAATTGTTTTTGATACCAGCCTTAAAAAACTGAAGCAGTTGAAAAGTACTGTAACTACTTGATGAATATTAAAATTTTAGTTGTTTGCATGTAATTTTTCACAATATTAATATTGGGAAAAATTTGTATTTTAATTTAATAGCATAACATTTTTTTTTTAATAATTTGTGTATCTATTGATGACATATAGTGTACTATCTAATTTTTAAGATCTTGTATATAATTAATTATTCTGATTCTGAAAAAAGATTTAGTTGTTGAATTTAAACCGTTTACTTCCAACCCTCTGTATAAAAAATCTCGGCTATTTCTTTAAATTTTTCCTCTAGAAGGTACATACGTGGTCATCATCAATTCCTTAGCGTCAGCAAAGTTTCCCAAATTAGTTTAACCCACCAACGTCACAATGACGTGTTAGCTAGATTCTAGATTTAGTTGTAACTGGAATGAAAGTTAACTTGTAAATCCTGTAGGTAGCATGGACCATACCGCAGAATATGACGTCAAACCCCAAGACTTCCGCAACAGGCTGTCTTGTTCTTTTTCTTCCTATTATTTATAAACGGATAAAACTTTTGTCCCTTCACTTCTGAAACCAAAATGATTTTTATAAATAATCCGGAGGTAGGCACTAAATAATCTGCACTGCTCACCATCAGGTCGCAGTCAAGCACTAGTTTAAGTCACTTTTTTTTCTTTTGCTTTTTTTTGCCTTTGTGTATCAAATATGCAACGTCTATTCAATTTATTTGCCTTATTGTATCAAATATGTAACGTCTAAATTTATTAGCACAGCGTTTATAATTCGGCAGGACAATTATCCTTTACTCCTTTATATTGACGAAATACCTTGAACGTTACTATAGGTGGGTAAGGGAATACAGTTTTTTGTTATATCTGAAGTTACATATTTACTGTATGGACTTTAATTCATGAATCCCCAAGCGACCACCAGTGGCCGCGCATCTATTGTCTTACTATTGTGTCTCTAATTGACGGTATCTGAAGGGTTAAAAGAGACTTTGACCCCTGAGTTTGTTTTGGTGTTTCTTCTCAGGGTAGTCAGCTAGGAAACACCGGCCTCATCTAGCTTAAACAGAAGAAAAAAAAATTGACGTGTAAAAGTGTTTTTTAAACCTATTTGCAAAATAAATATCATTCATTCATAATCAGGAAGAAAATGATGATCAAATTATGATTTGAATTACGGCAGCACCATTCTGTTATATCAAACCCAATAAAGGCGCAGGTTGCGTTAACTTGCCATATACATAATTTCTCTTAACGTCTTTATTCCAGTAAAAGGTTTCCATGGGAGCAATGGACACTACACCTTACCAATCATACTTTTTTTTTCGTCTCTACTTCAATATCTCGAATGTTCTCGTCTTCGTGGAGTAGATTGCTTAGTTAACTTCCACCAGCAGTTGCAACATATTTTAAAAGAGGCAGTACATCTTGTGTCATCTCGCTTTGAAGTCCATTGACCACAATCTTATGACTCAAACTTACTTTGTAGCCTAACCTGGTTGCACATTGTAATATATGATCCATAATATGACGTACCCTTGTCCCGTGTTACTCGGAGTTGATGCCACACGTTTCTTTCTTCCATTCTATCGTGTCATAACTCCCTTTTGTTTCGTATGATCCACACACAATCCATTCGTCTTTTATTTAGCCTTCTTCTCCTTCTCCCTCTCTTCCTCGTTTATATGACGTATGCAGAACAATTTCATCCCATTTGCCCTCTTGTGTAGGTAAACAACGATTACCGTCATTGTCTAATGTTGACTAACTGTGACGTGGGTTACGGGAATCCTATGACAGTGTCTAGATAATTAAACCATAATTGTTGTAGTTCCAGCAGAGTATGCCAGTAGTTAAGAAGAAAATTATACTAAGGGAACGTAATGTACTCCTGGGATAAAAAGTATCTTATATGCTAATCCAAGACGCACAACAACATACATAGTGACGCACAAGACCGGTCGTTGTGACGACGTTCGGGGGAGGCCTATGTCCAACAGTGGACGTCTTTCGGCTGATATGATAATGATGATGCATACATATATATTTACAAACTTTATAATATTAGTGAGATAGGTATATGTCAATCAAGACTAAACTACTGTGACAAGATCGTGAACACTCTAGAATCGTGATTTACTCCCACATCCTCAGTCAAACAGATTTTTCCTCAATCCACGATAAATATGGAAATCTTATGAATGAGATGTTTATATTTTTCTATATAATCGTTTGCTCTAATAACTTTAGAAAAAACGTTACGGCTTGCAACAACAGTCGCGCCGTATAATGAGAAAATTTCCGTTTAGAATCTAGATTAACGAGAAATTATCTGAAATGAGTCAGTTACTAAAGAGTGAGATACTGGAATTTTTAATCCAAACTTTTCCGTCTGTGTTAGTACTAGGAAGTAAGATATTTCCGTTTCATAAGTGTTCAATTGAAGTGGACGAAATTATACAGGTCTGTTGCAGGTGTGCTGGTGAATGGAGGGCTGCCCTTGATGTAATTATCTGGTTTATTTAATCATTAAATGCATTTCCGTGAAATGTTTTTAGTTTTTCGTGACCAATATTTGTAACGAACGATTTTCCGTTTATAATCTCGGATTTCACAGACAATCATCATCATCATTATCATTTTAGCCGACAGACGTCCACTGTTGGACATAGGTCTCCCCCAAGTGTCGCCACAATGATCGATTCTGTGCGTCCTGCATCCATCGGATTCCCGCAACCTTCACCAGGTCATCGACAATAAGTGATCCATAATATTAGTTAAACCTAATTATACTATTTTAGGCATTCAGCACAGAAGATGACTCCAGTTTCATATTCTACACAAAATGCCTGAAAAATAAAATTATTTAGGTAGAAATTATAATTAAGGTGTCTTCAAGGCTAGAGTGAGTAGTCTTAATAAACTAGTGCGCCTCACCATCATAGATTGCATCACTGTTTACCATCAGATGGCGTCGCAGTCAAGTACTAGTTAATGTTATTTAAAGTAAATTTATAGTGCTAATTAATCGACTTATGAATAATTTATTCAAAAAATCATCAGATATCTTAAGAAAAGGATAAAAAATATATAGGTGCAGTGATAGCTTTGTATATTTAGTTGAGTTCTATTATACTGAAAGGTGAAAATCTCAGGTATATATATATATATATAGGTACCTGAGATTTTCTATATATAATTTTTATATATAGAAAAATCTATAGTTTTTCCTAATAGCGCCAGAAGCAGGATAATTTTTTTACGGTTTTCAAATGGACAATATGAAAGGGGAGCTTGGCGCAAGCACTAAATTGGTGGGAACCGTACCTTTTCGAAGAAATCTATAAATAGTATAAAATAACTATAAAGTGACTCGTTTACAAAGCGTTTCTTTATGTGACCACAATAGTATTTTCTGAGAAATACTGGGGCGCCATCGTTCTAACGTGACTCACCTTTACCAGTGAAATCAATCGTAGCTCACTAATATAGACAATGGGCTAGTTTCCTAAAAAAATGTAATTAGTCTGTCCTTTAGATTATTTAAAAATAAGAGACACGTATTTTTTTATTTGTAAATTAAACCAAAAATGTCAAAGATATAGCCCATTAAAGTTACGTGTAACGTCACGCCGTGCTACATTTTTTCGCACGGGGTGACGTCACACGTAACTTTAATGAGCTGTATCTTTGTTATTTTTTGTTTAATCTAAAAAAGAAAAAATACGTGACCAATATTTTTTTATAATCTAAAACACGGACTAAATAAAATGTAGTTATTTTGACCCTGGAAACTACCCTATTATACATATACACTGGTGCTGCTACTAAAAAGATACGGCCTTTTATTTATTTTTTCACGCCGTATAATGAGAAAATTTCCATTTAGAATCTAAATTAACGAGAAATTATCTCAAATGAGTCAGTTACTTAAGAGTGAGATACTGGATTTTTTTTTGCCGTTTATGTCGCAAAAAAACGTATATTTTGATACTCTCAAAGATCGAAATTCATAGGGTACTTCCTTTGTTAACCCAAAATCCTGAAATTTGGCACAAAGCGAGGTCTTATAGCACAGGAATAGGAATAAATTTGAAAACAGTAAATTTGTTGTTACCTACGTCACAAAATAAAAGCAGTCTTTACTATTCCAGGATATATGGTCTACCCGTGAGCCAAATTTCATCCCAATCTGTTCAGCTGTTCAGCGTTCGATCGTGAAGAACTACCAAATATACACACAAACTATTGCCTTTATAATAGTGTGACATAGAATATAATATTCACAACTATCACACAACGCCGTCTAGTCTCAAGCTAAGCAGAGCTTGTGTTATGGGTACTAGACAACTGATAAACATACTTATATATTTCTAAATACATACATATATAGATAAATTACACCCAGACACAGAACAAATGATCGTGCTCACCACACAAACATTTGTCCTGGGTGGGAATCGAGTCCACGACCTCAGGCATAGCAGTCAGGGCCATTAGCAGGTAGGGCCAAAATAAGGGAGGCATGACCCCTGATAGGATAAAAGAAAAAAAAACGTGTTGCGGCAAGGTCAGGAAGAAGATGAAGATTCTCTTTGTTATTATTTTGACGTCACGTCATATGACGTGCCTACATCCTACTGACGTAACGGGAACATTGAGCGGTTTACTGCGACGCGTGCGCAAGTATCAGCCTATGCGGTTAGAATTATGTATGTTTTTGCCTTTTTCCTCTTAAACCCTTTAATTGATTGTGCCGGATTGGTCGGACGAGTGTTTTCGTATCCTATTCGCCAGGATCGTGTGTTCGGGCTTGCGGACGGCGAGCCATGGGTAGTTCGCTGTCCAAACGTCCGGTAACTGTCCGGAATGAGCCCAGACGTCAACGGCGCGCACTGTTCCCGCGCGCCTCAAGGAGTTGTCAGCAACAGGAGGGGCCCAGCTGGGCCGAAGCATACTGGGGCCAGGTTTATCCGAATGGAACTCGAGCCCCGGTATGAAGGCTAGAAGGAACGGGGTGGGGTTTTTAGTCTGTAAGTCTGATACTATCTCCGGCTCCACCCAAGAGCGGGGGTTGTCATAAAATGATTTTTGCCCACCGAAAAAAAAAGAGTCGTGTGCTCACGACTGGGTATTTCATCTCGGTTAGCTCTTCAATCCAGGGGACAGAATAGTGGATGAGATGGAGTATGTTGGTCGTCGTGGATGTAGGCAGTTAATAGGTTAAAGGTTGTACTTACTTATGAATGTTATTAACCGACTTCGAAAAGGAGGAGGTTCTATGTTCGGCTGAATGTATGTTTTATTATTATTATCTACACTAGTATTATAAAGAGGTAAAGTTTTTTTTTTGTTTGTAGGTTCTTATACTAGAGGATTTTACAGGATCACTGGAAATACTGGTCCGATTGCTAAAATTTATTCATCAATAGAAAGCTTTTTTTTTTTTTTTTTTTCTCGACGGGGAAAATCATCTTTGACAAAACCCGCTCTTGGGTGGAGCGGGAGACAGTGTCAGACTCTTACTGACTAAAAACCCCGCGCCGTTCCTTCTAGCCTTCATACCGGGGCACGAGCTCCCTTTCGGACAACCCTGTCCCCAGTAGGCTTCGACCCAGCTGGGCCCCTCCTGCTGCTGACAACTCCTTGAGGCGCGCGGGAACAGTGCGCGCCGTCGACGTCTTGGACTCGGTCCATTACCGGACGATCGGACAGCGAGCTACCCATGGCTCGCCGTCCGCGAGCCCGCGTCTACGGTGGCCGGAAATCGGGATCGGAATCCCGGCGACGGCGGCGAGGGCGCCGTTGCCTGATACGGTCGGCCTCCTCCTTTGCAAGCATTACTGCTTCGCAGAAGGAGGCGACCGCCTGCCATTCCTCCTCACTCCGGACCATGGCCTCGACCAGGGCCCGGCGCGAGAGGTCTCCGCCGCCGATCGCCCCCACGAGGGCACGGCGATGCTCCGCCCAGGCAGGGCACACCTCGACGGTGTGCTCCACCGTATCCTCCGGGCGTTGCGCACAGTGGCGACACCCGGGCGTCTCTTCCGCTTGAATCCGATGCAGGTACCTCCCGAACTTGCCATGTCCGGTGAGGACCTGCGTCATGCGGAAGGTAAGGACGCCGTGAGGTCTTTCCAGCCACGCCTCAAAGAGGGGACTTACCGCCATAATCGTGGCGTGCCCAGCACTGGGTTGCGATAGCCGTTGACGCCATTTCACCATGAGATCCCGCCGGAGCTCTGTCCGCCATGCCTTGACATGTTGCGGCAGTGGACTTTCACCCCGGCGTTGCATCTCCACGCGCATGTCGTGCATGTGTGCAAGGACTGT
The DNA here is from genome assembly GCA_949319445.1 of Mythimna lalbum. Lineage (NCBI taxonomy): Eukaryota > Metazoa > Arthropoda > Insecta > Lepidoptera > Noctuidae > Mythimna > Mythimna lalbum. Next base: position 19,187,658 of record OX439360.1, read on the forward strand.
TGCCTCCAGATCCCACGGTGGTAGGCCAGCCAGAAGGCTCGCCGCTTCGCGGGAGATCGTGCGGTAACCCCGCACCATCCGTATTGCCATGACCCTCTGGCAGGCGTTCAGTATGGACGCCGGTCGCTTTGCCAGCGACGGCGCCCACACCGGCGCCCCGTAGAGGGCCATGGACCGAACGATCCCCGCGTAGAGCCTCCGGCAGGAGGCGTCTGGACCCCCAAGATTGGGCAGGAGCCGCTTGAGAGCAGCCCCAGCCCGGAGAAGCTTGGGAGCCAGACGTCGGAAATGTTCTACGAAATTCCACCGGCTGTCGAGGACGAGTCCCAGATACTTCATCGTCGACCCGACGCCGATGCGAACTCCTCCTACCGTAAGCTGGGAGTCCGATGGTGGCGCGTTCCGAGGGCCGTGGAAACACATTGCCTCGGATTTATGCAGCGCCACCTCGAGTCCCAACTCCTGGATCCTACCAACGGCTATCAATAGAAAGCTGCTTTATTACCGAGTGATATTGGCTATATTTTATGTACGCAGGCGAAGTCGCGGGCAAAAGCTAGTTATTAATTCAACAAGAGATTAATTACTGTATATTGCATCATGTATTATTTTCCCTGACTGATTCATATGTGGGAATGGCGTCTTGTAGGTACAGGCAAATTTTATCTGAGTAAATTTTACATTTACAGTTATTGTAAAAAAATAGGAAAAAAACTATAGTTTGAAAGACTTAATGACTTTCCTTAACTTGGTAGGTACCATCGCGATCATCTCTGCCTGATTACTTAAAAAAAAATTCGCTTGCATTCTGTGGCCGAGTTTTCGTTTCGAGAGCAAGCAAAAATGAACTTAGCGGTGGTCAGGCGGAAGTGTCTTTGATGGTTCGTAGGACCGTAGGTCAATCTACACTAATATAATAAAGAGGTAATGTTTTTTTTTGGTTGTAATGGTAATCTCTGAAAGTACTGGTCCGATTGTTAATTTTTTTTTTACCGATACAAAGCTGCTTAAGTGACATAGGCTATATTTTATGTACGTGAGTGAAGCCGCGGGCAAAAGCTAGTCATTGATAAAATAGATTTTGTAGATTTGAATCTACCATATTGTAATAAGTTTCGCAAAAGACTCGAAAGAATTATCATTTTTTTTTAATGTTAAATTCTTCGGACCACAATTCGATTTGAGAAAAACTGAAAATTTTCTATCCTATCACGCCAGATATCTAAAGTATATATCTAATTGAGTTTTTTTTAATTTAATCGCATTTCGTTACATAGAATTTAAAAACAAATCGGTTTCTCCATACAAACTATCCAATCAAGTTTATAATTTTGTATGGTGAGGCTGATTTTTTTTTCGTTTCCTGAAAAAAAATCTTGTTGAAGGTTGTTCAGTCTCGTCTACTGAGCAAGCCCTTAAAGTTTGCGGAGGGTTGTTTATGTAAGTATATCTATTGGAAATCTTCCATCTAGATCCGACCTGATCTTGAAGTCATCGAACCATGGTACGTGAGAGGGGTGTCCCCAGAATCAGGTATTCACAAAATCTTCGTAAATCCGATTCGTCACTACTAAATTAGTTTCCTGCAACAGGTACAACACCTCATCTCAATTCAGCTAAACTGGCAACCCCAAAATACCTTTAACCCAAAAAAGAACAAAGAAATTTTGCCGAATGTTGCCAGGATCTGAGTCAGTGACAGGAAACTCATTATAGTTAAGGTATAATTTTAAATCATGACCTTCTCGTTTTTTATGTGTAATGATTCAATGATTGTTTCCTGACTGTTCTGATAGCTATTTCTTGTTGATTAACATTTTAAATTCTTACTGTTGGAGCTGGGAACTAGTCTGAAACAAATCTCCTATAAACTGCCTTTTTTTATTATTATGGAGAGGCTCGCATTTGACCACTATCTAACCTGATGGAAAGCGATGATGTGGCCGACGATGGAACACGCTTGCCTAGAAGTAAACTATTCACTCTTTACTTAAAGATCCCTAGTTTATAGTTAGTAAACACAGACTCCGGCAAGGAATTCCAATCCTTAGCTGTACGCATAATGAATGTGTTCCCAAAACGCTTTGTGCGTATTATTTTTGATATTTGAACCAAAGATAAAAATTACGTACTGAACAAAATCATTGATAACAAAATTACAATATTATTTTTCATGGTATGCTCTAATCCTCAAAGCATTTGTAAATCGTAAAATTTCTGATGATTAAGCTTGGATTTTTAAGATACAAGCTTAGGCCTTGTCGCCAGATCTCCCATAAATTACAAACAGCAATTTTTCTGCGAACGTTTTTTCGTCTAATAATGTAATGGAACTTTGAAGATTAACAATTTTTTTTTTTAAATTTTATTACCACAAAAAAAAGTCAATAATTTCATTCTCTTCACAAACTCACTACTTCATTAAAACTAGATAACAGTAATTTTAATGCCATGAACTTTGAATGCCAATTTACTGAAGACAATTAAAAGCTCCATTTGTGCTCCTTAGTACCTAGTAGAGTTGACTTACACGAATACTGACAAATGCTTGCACTGACTGAACAGGTCAACTTAAATCGGTGTGGATCTTTCCTCTCCAAACCATCTCAGCAGCTCTGCAATGTTCTCATATGATTTGACCATTACAATATGTTTGCTGTATGAACTTTAAAAAGAGAGTGTCCTCTGAATTGGTTTTGGTGTTTTTCGTCGCAGGGTAGTCAGCTAGAAAAATTTTAGCCTCAAATAGTTTTCATTGACGAAAAAAATTATACATATGTAAAACTAGCTTATGCCCGCGGCTTCGCTCGCGTTAAATTCGGGGTAACACGGTTCCCCTGGGAAGTGGGGGGTAGAAAGAGACAAAAAGTAGCCTATGTCACTCTCCATCTCTTCAACTATCTCCGCTTAAACAATCACGTCAATTCGTCACTTCACACCGTTTTGCCGTAAAAGACGGACAAACAGACTCACACACTTTTCCATTTATAATATTAGTAAGAATGGATTGTTTTAAAAAAAAATATTCATCATTTAAAACGTAGCATAAAAAGAGAATAGGTAGGTAATGGTAGGTAATAACATAATAATCAAACTTATAAAATAAACCCCTAAAAGTGAGCTCCAACATTTCTTACGAAAATCTTGAACTAGTAACGTATGCGAGAACCGTCTAAGATTAAAATATTTGAATAAAAATGATAAGTAATCTAGTGACGCATATGACGGAGATGAATATTCTACCTTTGAAGTAACCGCGAAGTAATTTAGAATTACACGATATAAACACTGCTCTAGCTGCTAGGAACGCATTCATTGATGAAACTACAGATTTACGATATTTAGATCTTCAATATTGATCCGTAGCCGAGTGGTAACGGCTTACGAGTTGTAGGTCGCGAGTTCAAACCCAGCCAGGCGCATTACTTTGTGTAATTTATTTCATCACCACTGCTCTCAAAACGGTGATAGAAAACATTGTGAGAAAACCTAAAATTTACCACCAAAAATTCGAAGACATGTGACATTCACCATCGACGCGGGCTTGCGGACGGCGAGCCATGGGTAGTTTGCTCTCTGACCGTCCGGTAACTGTCCGGACCAAGCCTAAGACGGCGCGTGTTCCCGCGCGCCTCAAGGAGTTGTCAGCAACAGGAGGGGCCCAGCTGGGTCGAAGCCTACTGGGGCAAGGGTTATCCGAAAGGAACTCAAGACCCGGTATGAAGAGGCTAGAAGGAACGGGGTGGGATTTTAGTCAGTAAGAGTCTGACACTATCTCCCGCTCCACCCAAGTTTAACCCGCACTGGGCTCGCGTGGTGCATTACGGCCCATTTCCTCCCCTAAAGAGGAGGCTCGAGTCCCTAAAGTCGGAACATTAAGGCCGACTATGCTATGCCATAGATCTTCGATTGCATAACGAGTTCTGTCTGTATTTACCTCACTCTGTTAAACAAATATAGACCTTAAATATATAAAAATAAACCTTCACCAACCTTTTTTTAAAAATCTCTATAATCCAAGGTATACGTGCGCGCAGTCACATCAGATACAGTCGCGTGCACAGGTCACTTACGTTGCATCACAGGTCGCCGATGGATCTATCAACAATCAGTTCGAGGAAGACACTTTTGTTTGTAAGTGTACCACATACTTAGGTAGGTAGATTAGGTATTTTTTTAATCTGTATTATGTTACAGTCATTTATAGGGCTATACCACAAAATAGTTAAGTACAGAAGACAATCTCATGTATGTAATTCACTTTTTATACCTAACGCTCGGTGGACGCACACACATGATTGTTTGAGCTGGAACTGTTCGATGAGCGGGCCGAGGCGCTCCGAGATACCGTGTCCGTGAGCGGTGTCTATGTGTGCGTTGTGAGAGCGCGTTTTGTATGTAAATTGACTTCTGTACCTATATAATTTGTGGCTATACAATAGTAGGTATTCTTTATCTAGCATTGCATTAGGAGTGCACGTGTGAGCAGGTTCTCACCGAACATGGTTAGTTCTGGGGGGGGTTCCAGATTCAGGCAATAGAAACGCCCAGTTATCACCATTATGCGGAACACCACCATGTCCTCGTGGAGGTGATAAGTGGCGAGCCCAAAGCGAACCCTGACCACCGTAGGTGCTGGCTTGCGAACGACGAGCAAAGGGTAGCTCGCCGCCCAGTCATCTAGTTACAGTCTGGGCCAAGCTCGAGTCGATCTAGTCCATGAGTATCCCTTTCATACTTTTTACCATTGACCTAGCAGACATCGGCCTTGCTGAGTCTCTACGGTTTGCTGACATCTCTTTAAGGCGCGCGTGGAACATAATGCGCCGTGAAATACTCAGGATCTTGTTAACCCCTGGGAAACTAAAGTGCCTCACCATCAACGATTGCATCACTCTGCTTACCATTAGGTGGGATCGCAGTCAAGCACTGGTTTATCTATACTAATATTATATAGAGGTAAATTTTGTTTTTTTTTTGTTAGTAGGAGGTATCTCGGAAAGTACTGGTCCGATTGCTAATTTTTTTTCACCGATATATACCGCTGAGTGACATAGACTATATTTTATGACCGCGGGCGATTCTGCGGGCAAAAGCTAGTAACAAATAAAAACACCTTTTTAAGTTCGATGCCCAAACATGACAACCGATTTACCCACAACTTTTCGGTCACCAGTGCCACTTTAGCGGTATGCGGAACAGGGTGTGAAGTAAAGTCCCGCAAACTTTACTTGAAAAGGTGTCTCTGGTCCGGGTAACTGCCCGATAGTTGATTGTGGGCTGTTGTATATGTTCTAATCGCACGGAAAACTTTAATACCACGATGCTCGATTTGGAATTTTAGTTATTTTGTGACGTGTTTTAGATGTTGATACATCATTTTCAAATATCCTCTTACATAATAATATAGTCATATCAGTCATGGCTTACGTTGTGGATTGCGTTTAAAAAAAAATGGCTGACGCATGATGATAATAAATTACACATTTCCCGTGAGGATAAAACACCGCAGTTAAGGTATACAATTAAATCTGTAGAAAAAACCAGATCTAATAATATACTCGTATATAGTATAGCGATTTCAAAGCTATGTTGGGGTCACCTCCCACCCTAACCTAATGCGGATTTTTTTTTTTGTTGGGCAAAAATTCATCCAATGACAACGCCCGCTTTTCTTACAGACTAAAACCCCACCCCGTTCCTTTTAGCCTTCATACCGGGGCTCGAGCGCCCTTTCGGATAACCCTGGCCCCAGTAGGCTTCGACCCAGCTGGGCCCATGTTGTTGCTGACAACTCCTTGAGGCGCCGGAACAATGCGCGCCGTCGACGTCTTGCGCTCGGTCCGGACAGTTACCGGACGGTCAGAGAGCGAGCTACCCATGGCTCGCCGTCCGCGAGCCCGATACCTGATGCAGCTGAATATCACAGACCCTACCATGAGCTCGTAACTTAAACTGAACTATTATAAATATGGCGCTACATAGGGTATGTATCCACCATCTCTCGCACGCCTGACATTCTAACTCGTCATGGTCATGGTACTTACCATGACGAGATAGACCAGTTCTCCCCCCCTGGATCAGTTTTCCTGGCTACCGTCAACTCGATTTCTTCAATGACAACCGAAACCAAAGGCTCAACAACTTTCAAAGGCACTGAATACTTATCTTAGTTTTTTTTTTTTATCTGGTCACCCATCCATCAACTGACCTCGTCAACCGTTGCTTAACCTTGAAGGCAATCTGTTATTGCTTAGCCTAGTATTTAAACAAAAATAATACATACGTTTGTGTGTACAACACGGTAGCGTTTTTTAGTTTGACGTCACTATGTTTTCGTCGGCGGCAAGTGATCCAAATCATATGACTGATATTATTTCAGGGATTAGGACTATATTTAATTTATTTCATAGTCTTTTAACAAAATATTGACATACGACAAAGTAATAGAATTATGACCGTCAGCGGGTTTGGTCGTGATGGAAGAAAAACCGATCTTTTTTTATAAATGAACTAGCGGCCCGTCCTGGCTTTGCGCGGGCAATAAATAAGCCTATGTTACTCAGGGTGAATGTAGCTTTTGAATGATGAAAGAATTTTCGAAATCTGTTCAGTAGTTTTTGAGTTTATTCATTACAAATATATACACTAAAATACAAATTTTCCCTCTTTTATAATATTAGTATAAATGATAAATGATATTTATTTCGCAAATAGGTTTTAAAAAACCCTTTTACACGTCAATTTTTCTTCGGCAGTTTAAACTGGACGAAGCCGATGTTCCCTAGCTGATTACCCTGAGAAACCGCAAAACAAACTCAGGGATCAAAGTCTCTTAGTCTACACAGTAGACATGTAGCGGTCAAATCACATGAGAACCATGTAGATTTGTCTGAGATGGTATTTTGAAAAAAAATAAAAAAACATACAGATTTGAGTGGACCTGTCCAGTCAGCGCAAGCATTCGTCAGTATTCGCAAAGCTCGACTCAAGACTGGTAAGGAGCTCAACTCTTGGAGTTCTCTTCTTAAATGGTACTTACGAGTATTACTAAGCTTCCGCTGTCTCTCCGTCTGTCTACCTGTCCGTCCGTCTGTCAGCGGGCTGTCTCTCATAATCCGTAAGATTTATAGATTAATTTTACACAGGATAAGGATATGAATTTTATTTTCTATTGTCACTACCTACAGCAACAAATAAAAGAAATGAATTAAAGGAAGTTGCCATAATTATAAGACACGTTAAGTTGTCGGCGTTTTTTGTCATGTTCAAGTCCAACTCGTACTTGAAATGTTATTTTTTAAAAAGGGAAGATTTTTTGTATTATATTAAAAATCTACTCATAACACGCGGAAAATCGTTACAAAAATGAATCAGCTTCAAAAATCTCAACTCTTCCTTGCAAACAGACAGATTTTTTTAGACATTTTTACATGTGTAGAAAACAGTTTACCGCATCGCACACGTGCTTTTGAGCTAACATTTGCACTAACACGTGTGTCAGTGATGCTTTGCAGGTATATAGGTAAACGCAGGCGCCATTACTCACCCACTAGAGTGCCGGCACTCGTGTGAGATGTTACAGGTGGAGTTTATTATAGATAATAATAGGAATCGGATTTATATCTGCGGTATTTGATGTAAAGTTTGCTGAATCAGATGGTGACCTATATAAGAATGAAATAGCGATACAACGACTTGGGCTCGGTCCGGACGGTTACCGGACGGTCGGTCAGCGAGGTACACATTGTTCACTGTCCGCAAGCCTGTGTCTACGGTGAAGATTTCTATTATAATAAAAGGTCTAAAGAAAATAGTCCAAACGAGGAGTGACATATCAAACTTTAACGTTTAAAATGATCTGGGCCTCAAGTCTGCTATTACAATTGTGTCAGAATAGTCTATCATTGACTTCATAATTGTTGATTTTGACAAGTTTTTGTATTCTACTAATAAATGGCGTCATTATGACTTTTTAATGGTCAACCACTGACACTTCATTGAAAGAAGTGGCTTAAAATGGTAATCTCATACATATTGACAAATGAATATCTGACGTATACGGTAATTTGCAAACCTTTTGACAGTTGTTTTGATCAGTGACCTACCTTGGAACGTTATTGTGCAGTTATTGGTTTTAAAAAACTCGATATTGTCATTCTACCACCACTCTATTACGAGACCATTGACCGATCAATGACCGATCATTATGATTTAGCAGATTACAAACTTTTAGCAAAATGACAATGGGATCGTGTTGGAATGACGAATTTATAAAAATAGCAGACTCGGGCCCCTGGCCAGTTTTACTTGGTCCTATTAAGGAGTGATCAATTTCTATGATCTGACCACGACATATACACTAATATAATAAATAGTAAAAGTTATTTTTTTTTGTTTGTAGGAGGTAATCTCTGGAAGTACTGGTCCGATTGCTAAATTTTTTTCACCTTTCTATTGGTGAAAAAAATTTGCTGCTGCTTTATTCTTGAGTGACATAGGCTATATTTCGGGCGAAGCCGCGGCCAAAACCTAGTATACAATATACATAATTAGAGATGCCATGGATTTGTGTCCCATATCGTATAAATCATTTCTCTGCAACCTACGAGATCTTGCCACAGATTTTGCATGTTTTTAAAAGGTATTTAATGAAAGTCTCTGGGTTCTAACTAAAAGGTTAAAAATAACTAACTCGGTTCCCAAATCCTAATTGCTTTTGCAAATCGATATTATTTTGAGTGACGTTGAAGTTGAAAGTAAAAACCCAAAAATTTACATCGGTTATTTTTAAAATTAAACGAAATAAAAATATTGTAACCACAGCAAACATTGGGTGATACATTTCTCGTTAAATCTATATTAAGACTTGGTCTTCCCCAGACCCCTAAAATAAAGATAATTAAAAGACTTAAAACATTTTGAAAGATTGCTTGACCTGTGCTCACATTGGTGCCTATTGACTTTACGATAATTTTGAATCAGACAAAAAACTTTCTTTCTTTCAAAATACTTTTTTAAAATTATTATTGATAGGCTCGCGTTTGACTGATACCCCGATGATGTGGCCGATGACGGAACATGCTTGCCTAGAAATAACCTATTCACTCTTGACTTAAATATCCATCGAGATGGGTTCAAAAGTAATTAAAAAAAATGGTAAGTCGTCAAACTTATTATTTCTATGCTAATAAAAAAGCAAAAATTTGTGAAAGTCGAAGTTAAATCTGTATTGCAGAACACAATACCATCAATTATACATTACCGAAAATCATGTGAATGCTCAGAAAATTTTGTTTTACTAAATAAGGCATGCAAAATTTTAATTAATTTAACATTTTGTGAATAAGTAGTTTAGGATTTTTGTTTGTAACGAATAAATTGTACCGTATGGTGTCGGATGTAAAAAATCACACCATCCTATCTTTCCCAAGAGTATCTTACGAGGCGTCAAGAAAACTCACCCGAGAACGGCTAGCAGCTGTGCATTGTAACAGCTACACGACGATCACCAACGTGCTTGCCAAGCGTGGCAATTATTGTAAGGCCAAGGAAAATTGTCAAGTTGACCTTCAGAAAGGAAGGCTCATCCCCGGTATAAAAGGCAACGAAGGAACGGAGTGGGTTTTTTAGTCAGTTAAAGTCTTACACTATCTCCCGCTCCACCCAAAGGCGGGGGATGTCATTTGGATGATTTTTACCCATCGAAAAATAGTGTCAAACCAATGAGAAAAACAAGAAAAGAAAATGCATGAATCTTTACTAATAGGTATTATAAGTAGGATTTTTTTTTGTTATTTGTAGGAGGTAATCTCTTAAAGTACTGGTCCGATTGCTAAAATTTTTTAACCGACAGAAAGCTGCTCTATTCTTAAGTGTCATAGGCTATATTTTATGTACGCGGCCGAAGCCGCAGGCAAAACCTAGTATTCTATAATCTCAAACATTTCATAACTTTAATTTTTGACAGACAAAGACAGAAAAATATTTAGAAATATAGTCTCATGTGAATGAAGCCCAAGTTCACGCTAACCGCAACTGATTGCGTGCTGTGGTCACATTTGCAAACATAGGGCTGTGCCGCGCTGGTTCTCGTGTCTAGACAAACAAATTGAACACTATTAATAACTTTATGAGTCACAATCCTAATAATAATTTGTATTTGTAATTAGGTAATGACAATGAAAAAATGAAAAAAAAAATGGGTGTCGTCTTCCAGAAAATAAATATAAAAAGTCTCTTTTAAAAATAGTCTAAGTTTAAATCAACAATAAAAAATCTGTAATACTATTAACAATCATTCATCAAACCAGTTGAGTATGTATTCTTCAATATAAAAGACTAGTTTTTACCCGTGGCTTCGTCCACGTTTATTAATATACTTTAATTTAATAATAATATTTGAATTAAAAAATATATACTATGTCCATCTCCAAGGTCCCAACTATCTCTGTACCAAAATTCATCAAAATCGGTTTTGCCATTTAGGCGTGAAGATGTAACAAACAAACTCACTTTCGTTTTTATATTAGGAAGGATTGATAAGTAGAATAGAATTTTAATGTACATGAAAATAGGTCCAAAACTTTTTACACAAATCTAAATTCATGGTTACAATGGCGGTCTTATCGCTACCAGACAACATTTGGATGGAAAACCTTGTTCTAGTTTGGAAAAATTATTCTAAGTATCTATCTAATATAAACTTACTGTCATAAGTCACAGAGAGACACAAAACAAATCTCTGATGGTTAGAAGCACTAGTTTATTAAGAGCCTATTCACTCTAGCCTTGAAGACACCCAAATTATAATCAAGTTTTTGGATATTCATCCCTTTGTGGGCTTAAAGATAGTTTCTATACTATCTTAGAGACTGAAATCCTGGTTCAAAAAGGGGGAAAGAGAGAGAAGGACACAGTTTCTTGGTGGGAGAGTCTGTTCTTGATTGTGTTGTGTTGTGCGTGTGCTTGTTGGTTTTTGGAAATCATAATTTCTGCGCTTAGGAAATCTAACCCTTATTTAAAACAAAGTCGCTTCCACGTTTTTTTCTGATATTTATTCTTCCACTTCTGTCTGCATATTTGCTAACACCTTCTAAACCACGCAACAGATTTTGATGAGGTTTTCACTAATAGAGAGAACAATAAATAAATGAGGAAGGTTTTTATATTTAATTTGCACTCGTACAAAGCAGGAGCAAGTCGCTTGTGACTTATAAGAGTAAAATTATTAAAATAATAAAACAGCAAACTGCATTTTTTTCTAATAGGTACCATACATACATACCATAGGCATTTACGGCACTTTCCAATTATCAAGAAAAGAATAAGTCAGTCAAGAAAAAAAATATGCTGATTGCATATTTCAAAGTGTATATATCTCTATGGAAAAGAATGTGCCAAAAACTACATAGACACTCATTAAAATTATGTATATGTTACCGGAAAATTGCAAACTCCGTATGATTGTAATAAATCTTTATTAGATTATAATTTCTAAGAAAAACTCGCACTGTATATGATAAATCATATTCAAATTCATTGGCTTCAAACATAATCGTGTCTTATTTTGACAACATAAAATTGTTTACAATTTTTCGCGGTAACTTAGAATCATTGGCAATGAAGCACTTGTAGAGTCGAAGCTCCAAAGCTTTGGACATCGCCGCCGAGTTGCTAGTGCACACTCCCCGAAATGTAAACGATGGAAAACCGACAGTTTCTGTAGTTGACAATTCCGGGAGTGTGCACTGGAATTACACAATCTAATTTCGCCAAGTCCGTTCCATCATCGGACCACAAGACGTACGGCGTTGCGCCACCTGTACTTGGTAGACATCCCACTCATACGCTCAAAGCGTTTTGGGAATACATTCAATGTACGTACAGCCAAGGAGTTGGAGTCTGTGTTTCCTGACAACTTAAGGGTCTTTAAGTCAAGGGTTACTTTCGACCCCATCATCGCTTACCATCAGGTGAGTTGGTGGTCAAACGCGAGCCTATCCATATAAAAAAAAACTTTACCTCTTTATAAATAATATTAGATTAGATATAAATTACATTATCACACTTTGGTCAGTAGTTCCCCTTGCCGAAGCTTCGCAAAAACATGAAGTTTCAAGAAAGTGACAACCCTATTATGTTTATCAATAAGAGGCGCCACCAACCCTTTAAAAATATCGCAGTGGACTCATGGGAATACCCCTCAAATACCACAATTAATAAATGGACGTATCAACTTTTTCTGAATCATTTCGATATTAAAATGTGAGGTAACGGCAAACTTTTTTCTTCTGTATTTTTTTTTTGTATGGAGCTTCCTCTTAGAAGCTGTGTGACTAAACAGGGATATCACTGGGGTTATTTTTTTAAGGGAAATAGGTATTACTTGTATAAGCCTGTGACTGTCTCCGTACACCACGAAGTAGATCTATCTATCTATCTATAGCAGCCTCTTCATATCCAATTTTGGACGTAGGCCTCTTCCAATCTTCTCCACTCCTGACGGTCTTGGGCAATCGACATCCAATCCCGTCCAGCGTGTCGAACAATGTCGTCCTTCCATCTCTTAGGTGGTTTCCCTGGCGGTCTCTTATAGGCACGTGGTCTCCACTCGAGCAGTCGCCGCGTCCATCTGCCTCTATCCATTCGAGCAATGTGTCCCGCCCATTTCCATTTTCTTTCCGCCATAACCTTAACCACATCTCTAAGCTTGGTCTTGGATCTTATCCAAGTGGAAATACCGAGCATAGCTCGAAGTAGATAAAAAAGGATAATCAACTCTTCGCATACTAAAATGTTAAAAAGGAAAGAGCAATAACTCAGGTGCTTCCTCACAGTTTTTACCCTCATGGTTCATAGATCTTCTTCCTTATCTTCGTTTTAATAAACAGAACAAAACGCATGCTCAGAATAAAAGCAGAAAATATTTAGGTACAGAAGGCAAAGTTAAGCAAACTCACTCACTGACTCATCAACGCCTAGCCCAAACCCTTGGATCTAGAATACTAAAATTTACACAGAGGGTCCTTTTATGATGTTTCCAAAGAATATGAAAGGATATTTTGAGATTAGATTCTTAAGGTGATGCATCTCGACACACATTTTCAGTGTTTTTCATACACTTACACATTTTTCAGTAGATATTTTGGAAACACAGTATCTGGTGAATATTATCTAGGCTTCTATAAAAATCAATTTCTAAATTGGTGTAAGACTAATCCAGTAAAGACCTCTGAAAATCTCCTATTTTGTATGAACTTTGACACTTCATAATTTGCCTAAAAATTAAAAAAGTCAAAAAGTAAAACTATAGAAGCCTTGAAGTCCCTAGAAGACTCGCGGGAATCCGATGGATGCGTGACGCACAGGACCGGTCGTTGTGGCGACGCTTGGGGGAGGCCTATGTCCAGCAGTGGACGTCTTTCGGCTGATATGATGATGATGATGATGATGATGATGATAGAAGCCTTGCAAATTTTATTAAGATTCTAAATGACTAGAATTTTTTTCAAAAACTTTTAAGAGTTTAAAGAAAACAGCTATTTCCTGGAGCAAGTTTTGTGAAATATTCGAGTAAATCTCGGAATTACCGAATACTAACAGAGTTATCTCTCTTTTTTTTGCGTTGCCTTTTCCTCAAACATCGCAGCTTTTAAACCATTTTCGATGTTGACGATAGGCGAGTGAAAAAGAACCCTCTTAACGGCTCGTTTATTTTGCCGCTGTGAGCGGTAGCTAAGCGCGGGGCGGCGAGTGGTAAAACAAAAATATGAAAATGTTTCGCGCACGCCACGCCGCTCATAGCGGCGCGCGTGGTGACGAATTCAAACAAACAAAATTGTGTTAATTCCGAGATGTTTATGACAGGTAAAACTCAAGATAAAATTCGTTAGTTCTCCGAGCAGGATACCGACATTTCTTAGCGTAATTTCAACGTCATACGCAAACATACGTAAGATATGCGCATGATACTTGACGTGTCTTGCAATCGTGACCTGACTATACAGGGTGTCTCTGACATCGAGGCACAAACGAATACCACGGATCCAGTATATGATTCTGGACTCCTCAGTGGTGGAATTTTTCGTCGGCTTATTCCTAATTAAAAAAAAAAAAAAAATCTTTTTTAATTTAAACTGTGTAAAATCATTATTCTAACCGACCAAAAAATAATAATTTTTATTTAAAAATTAATTAATTAAAAAGTCATCGGGGTAGATAAAATCGTTATTCTATTTACTTTTTTCACTAAAAATGTTAAAATAACGATTTTATACTATTTCAATTAAAAACGTAAAAAAATAAAAAATATACTGGATCCATGGTATTCGTTTGTGTGTCGATGTCAGTGACACCCTGTATACTTCAAGAAGACAAATGTAAATCTTTACGTTATCCACCACCATGGATTGTCCGAAACTCCGGGATCCTAGAACGCATGGCTAAAAAGGAACATAGGAGTGGGTTTTAGTCAGTATAAGTCTGACACGCCCCCTTCCCCTCTGACCTAGAGCGGGAGAAGTCATTGGATGATTGGATGACATTATAAAAAAATACGTGATCGCCTAGGGAAATTAAAGATCTTTTGGAATGTTTAGACTCGAATTTCCAGACTAGAGTTCTGGGATCGAATTTATTTCCTCGAGCCCTGGACTCGAGTTAACATCCGAGTACTGAACTCGAATCGTAGAATCGAGTCTTGATTTAATTACCGTACTAATTGTTAATAAAATAGCGACTCGACACATCACTACATACATCGCCTGTCCCGATTGTTGAGTGCGAGTGGTTTTTAGATTAATTAACGCGATCAAAGCGTTCTCTGATTGGTTAAGAGCTTGGAGTGGACCAATAAGAGCGCTCATACTCATAATTAATTTTCTTTAGCGTTGACGTTAAACGAACTCGCACTAGACACACTGTTCGAGTTTGCGTACGTATGTAATTAGTAAGTAGGTGATAATGAAAATTGTAAATAAGTACCTTGGTCTATTCATGTTTTATTCTTGTCACACTTTTGCTAATTATAGCGTGTGTATGGCGGGTAACGAGATATATAAAGAGGAGTTGTATCTAAATATTGCAACGTGTGATGATGACCTATCTTTTCAGGACGTAATGAATTACAGGAATATAGACGTAGGAATAAAGGCTGCCAGGCTAAAATAGGATCTCGTAGGGGCGATCGGCGGCGGAGACCTCTCGCGCCGGGCCTTCGTTCAGGCCACGGTCCACAGCGAGGAGGAGTGGCAGGCGGTCGTCTCCTTCTGTGAAGCAGTAATGCTAGCAAAGGAGGAGGCCGACCGCATCAGGCAACGGCGCTCTCGCCGCCACCGCCGGGATTTCGATCCCGATTTCCGGCCACCATAGACGCGGGCTTGCGGACGGTGAGCCATAGGTAGCATGCCTCAAGGAGTTGTCAGCAACAGCAGGGGCCAAGCTGGGTCGAAGCTTACTGGAGCTAGGGTTATCCGAAAGGGAGCTCGAGCCCCGGTATGAAGTCTAGAAGGAACGGGGTGGGTTTTAGGTTTAGGTGTTTTTTTAAGAGTCTGACACTATCTCCCGCTCCGCCCAATAGCGGGGTTTGTCAGTGGATGATTTTTGCCCACTATAAAAAAGGTAAGTTTGTACGGAACCCTCAGGAGTCCGACTCGCACTTACCCACTTATTTATGTTCGCGGGCGAGGCAAAAACTAGTATTATTATTATATTCTTAACCCTTCAGATACCGTCAATTAGAAACACAATAGTAAGACAATAGATGCGCGGCCACCGGTGGTCGCTTGGGGATTCATGAATTAATTCATAACTTGGTCACTGGGCCTTCACAACAACACTGCTAATGCCATTTTTCGTTCATCGACGTCAATTTGGTCATTCAAGTTTTTCATTCATACTGACAGCGCGTGCGATGGCTAGTGGATGATGCAATAAGCTCCGTAGTCAAGTCATTGGTCGCTGGCGCAAATTTCGCGGGTTTCGTAATGCAGTAAGGTTACTACTACGCTCGTCTGATGTAAGGAGGTGTGGCTGTTACACTGATGAAGAGGGGAGCAGCAGCCGACTGCGGCAGAAGATTGCTTATAAAAAAAAAAAAATCAGATAACCTTGATCCATAATTATAGTCAAAACAATTCATTACAATTATAAGACAATATTAACAACATAATTAATTACAATTTGAATAAAAATAAATATTAAATCAGTCAAAACAATTCATTACGATAAAAATTTAAATTAAAATCAAATCAGAACTAAAAATTAAAATCATTATTTAAAAATAATACATGAATTAATGTAAGAATTTGTGTGTTGAATTTATGTATGAATGTCGATTGTATATTTATGAATATTTTATTTGTATATTCTAGAGCAGGAGTTTTCAAACTACGGCTTGTGGGTCAAATCCGGCCCGCCAGTGACATCAATCCGGCCCGCGGCAGTCAATGACTTATGGTTGTTACTATTGCTGTGATAATTGACTTTGACTGGCCTGATGGTCTAGTGGTTAGTGACCCTGACTGCTAAGCCGGAGGTCGTGGGTTCGATTCCCACCCAGGACAAATGGGTGTAATTTATCTATAATATAATAATAATAATAATAAATTGTTTATTAACCATCAAAAGCCACATATATACATATAACAATACAAATGATGAAAATTCAGTACAATAATTTACATAACCCTGCCTCTTAAACTAGGATCACCTGTATTTTAAGAGACAGTGTTCGGCCGAGCAGTTCCTTAAACATAATTTATTACAATAGGTGGACGTATTTAGAAAATATATAAGTATGTTTATCAGTTGTCTAGTACCCATAACACAAGCTCTGCTTAGCTTGGGACTAGACGGCGTTGTGTGATAGTTGTGGAATATTATTATTATTATTTTTATATATTTATTTATCTCAGGACCCTAAGGTCCTGGACCTTTGGAAGGCGTACGAGGAGCCGACACCAACTCGCAGAGGCCCTTTTAGATGCTTTTATTATTTTATTTTTATTATTATTATTATTAATTTGAAGAAGAAAACACGATCTAGGTCTTATTTGATCTGATGATAGATAAGCAAGGATGTGGTCTAAGATGGAGCACGCTTGCTTAGACGTAACCTATTAATTCTTGACTTGGTTAACTATTCTTGGCTTCTAACAGTGTCTTTAGATAAGAAGCTTTTGACAAGCTAGTGCTTAACTGCTATACCACCTGATGGTAAGCAGTGATGCAGTTGTTGATGGTGAACCGCGCTAGTTTATTAAGAGCCTAATCACTCTAGGCTTGAATACATCTAAATTATAATTGGACAGGACATACATCAACAGTGTAAAGCTAGAACTACATTAGGCCGACGCACACATGGACTACGCCTGATTTGTACGTAGAACGACGTCGCGTGGCGTGGATCAAGTGTAGCTCTACAAGTCTAGTTTCCATATGAAATGTATGGAGACCGACGCGCCCAGATCGGCGTACGTCAACCACGAGTGTGCAGTGTAGTTCTACCTTTATTATAACTTCTAAAAACGAACCGGGGTTATCCGAAAGGAAACTTGAGCCCCGGTATGAAGGCTAGAAGGAACGGCGTGAGGTTTTTAGTCAGTAAGAGTCTGACACTATCGATGTCGTAAGATGATTTTCCCAATCGACAAAAAAAAAGTCACCAAATAGATAACCTTAACATTTGATTTTTATATAAATAGCATATCGAAACGTTTAGAGAGGGAGACAGCCCCACTCTATCTCGACACTCTAGGCATAGACAAGAATGGGTGTCAATGACAACTGACGAAAATTTAGTTAATCATTACTCAGGTATTCCGCATGTAGACTGATAAAAATACAGCAACATTTACAAACGTAGTACAAACAACTAGTTTACCTTGCAGTTGATTGATTGAACCGTGATTTAGATATTGTTGAGCGAAGGCTTTTATCTTTATTGACCAGTCTTACGACAATTTACTAGTTGGAATTCTAATGAAAATTTGCCTGCTCGGATTTGGGTGTCTTCAAAGCTAGAGTGAATAAATAGGTTCTTAATAAACTAGTGCACCTCACCATCAACAATTGCATCACTGCTTACCATCAGGTGAGATAGCAGTCAAGTACTAGTTTATAAAAAAAAATATACACCTAATTAAAACTAACTTACAACATAAAACACATTTATTAAATACATTTTTTAGGTTGGAAATCGTCCAATGACATCTCCCGCCACTGACTAAAGCCAACTCCTATATTCCTTCGTTGCCTTGCATTCCAGGGCCGAGTTTTTACTGTCAGAAGGGAACCCATGGATCTAGTAGGCTTGAACCTTAGGGCACGTATAAACAGTAGGTATCTAAAATACAGATTAAAGCAGCTTGTCTATTGAAACAGAGACAAGGAGTGAAGCGGAGCTAGGTTGAGTTCGCTAGACGAGTAATTTGTGCGGGCGGCGGTTGATCATTTTAGTTATGCGAAGTTTATCGTACATCTCCTTTTTCTTTCAAAAGGAAAGCTCTAATTTTTTCTTGTTTCCCAAACCTTGTGGGCTCCGCAAGACACCGCATGAGAGGTCTAAAAATTCCAAACTATGCGTAAGTTCCTATCAGAAATATTGTTTTTTCTATGACTGTGCTCGTTACTTTAGATTTTTTTCTTCTGTTCCCTGTTACAATAAAGACAAAGTAATCCCCGGTTAAGACAACGTTGACTACCATTACCTTAGAGGAAAACTTTGGCTTTGAAAAAAAATCGGAGGACTGCAGTCCACAAGCCAAACACTGTTTCACTTCTTCATGGGTCTTTGGAAACTTTTTGGCAATATTTTTTTGAGATATAAACAAATTTATTGATATTTAACAAATTATTTAAAATTATCAAAGATTCAAAGCATTTTGTTGCAAAAAAACCATTTACAGGCACTTTTGAAATGTCAAGAAGTCAGTAAGTCAGAAAAAACTATGCTAATTGCACATTCCAAAGCGTAGATCTCTATGGAGAAGAATGTGCAAAGAAACTCCATGGAAACTCTTTTATCTTTCATATCTTTCAGCTGCAGAGAGTAAGTTACTAAAGAACAAACTATACAAACAATAAATAATAATACCCAACAGTCCATATTCAATACAGGACTAACGAATAATCAATCTGAATCAATAAATCGATTAATTTCAATCAGAACCAATATCGATATAATAACAGGTTGTCGATCCCTGTATCTGTACTTAATATTATATCTCTGTCTTTGTTTGTTACGCTTTCCCGCCCAAATTACGATGAAACAATTTTCTTTTTTTTTTAGAGATAGTTTGGACTATAAAGAAAGATATAGGATATTATTTTACCCAGAAGTAGGTACAAAAAATAATAGAAAAGAAACTGTTGTATCTTGGCTTGACTGGAAATTTATTATCGACTGGCCTGTTGGTCTAGTGGTTAGGTAGGACAAATGCTTATGTGATGAGCATGATCATTAATTGTTCTGTGTCTGGGTGTAATTTATCGATAATATGTATGTATTTAGAAATATATGTTTGTCAGTTGTCTAGTACCCTTATGACAAGCGCTGCTTAGTTTGGGACTAGATGGCGTTGTGTGGTAGTTGTAGGATATTAACGTGATCGAAAATTTGAAACCGCTGAAAGCAACTTTCCTACATAGTATAAAACAAAGTCGCTTTTTCTGTCCCTATATCCCTATGTACGCTTAAATCTTTAAAACTACGCAACGGATTTTGATGCGGTTTTTTTTAAAAAATAGAGTGATTCAAGAGGAAGGTTTATATGTATAATATTGCACCCGAGCGAAGCCGGGGCGGGTCGCTAGTGTATGTATAAATGTTGGTACATGATCACTATCGTCTGCTTAGTCCATCTGTCGGGGCGCGCTGCCAAACTGATTGATGTCAAATTAACTACAGGTGTTTAACCCCTAGTTAATTTAATCGTTAGAGTTAATTATAGATGCGGTGACGAAGAATAATGTGCGATGCAATTACGACCAAAGTCATATGTCGTGGGATGACTGGATGATAGCAGGTGACCATCACCACCCGAGAATCCATAGATTCGGAGAGATTCAGATGGAAGAAACTACCATATCATGGTGACACCATTGTATGGACCGCCCGGAGGACACGGTGGAGATAAGCCCCACTTGGGTGGAGCACCACCGTGTCTTAGTGAAGGCAATCGCCGACAGCGGCCCTGGTTCAGGTTATGGTCCGGAGCGAGGAGGAATGGCAGGAGGTCGCCTCCTGCGAAGCAGTATTGCTGAGGTGCACTGTGGACTCAGGCTTAGTCCTTGCCGGACAGCGAGTCATAGGTAGCTTGCCGTCCGCATCAAGCCCGCGTCTACGGTAACCGGTAGTCATCCTAGAACGCTAAAAGTTATTTGAAGTTCACCCACCGTAAAAAAATGGGTAAGTGCCTCTACGAATTGACGCAATGAATAAATCATAGACGAGAGAATTTCCGCCATCTTTATCTGTAACACTGAGTATCAAACTAGATCAGAGACGGAAACCCAATAGAAAAACCCACCACATGAGACTAATTAAGATTAAAATCAACTACACAAATGGATTAATTAGGTTCATAGATACCGTCTGAGTTTCTCACTACAGCACACATCCTGCCATATTGAGGAGAACACAACCGATTCACCATAACTGTGAATGGAATTCCTGAAAATTAAGATTGGTTTATTTTATGACTTTAACACTAGCTTTTGCCTGTGGTTTCGCCTGTGTTTTTGTTGAAAATTAACCCAAAGGACACAATGCCAGTGTGGAGCCTCTTCACGTCATCCGTTATGCTTATCGTCCTGCACCTTCCAGAATTATGTATACATATAAGGCTAATATTAGAACTAGCTGTGACTGAAAAGTTGTGAGGGAATCGTTTGTTTTAGTATGGTCATGTGAAGATGAGGGATGAACCGCTTGATGCTAAAAAAAGTTATGAGTTTACATGTGGATGGATGGAGGGGGAGAGGGAGGCCAAAGAAAAAATGGATTGTGTGAGAAGTGATATGAAAGAAAAGGGAGTTAGTGTTAGCGTGACGATTGACGGGGCAGAATGGAAGAAAAAAAACGTATCGCGCCAACCCCAAATAAAACGGGACAAGAGCAGGAAGATAATGAATGGTCCATCGGTTTAGGCGTAAAAACGTGACAAACAGACTCAAATTCGCATTAATATTAGTTAGGATTACTCAAGCCTTCCAATCATTACTGTCAGCACACAAGAGTTACGATGCCATCTTATTTTGACACTCCAAAAAGCTATATGTAGACTCTATTTATTGCTGAATAGAGTTCAGATTTGAATGTTGATTAGTTTGATGCCCGCAGAAATGAGGATGTCTATCAATGATAATCATTCAGAGACGGTCAAGATTGATCTTTTTGCTTGTTTTTTTTTTAATCGCTGCAAGGGTTTTGCGTCATCGTCTGTGAACGTTAGCGATGCGAAATTATGTTCGTTATGAGTTTAGTTATAAAGATGTAGCTGACGGGATAAATGGGGGGGAATATGAAAGCTTGGAGATGACCTCTTGTAATGCGTGGTCATCAAAAGCTCAGTGTAAATGTTCACAATGCTATACAACCTTATTTTTAGTGCGGAACGGGATTAAAACCATTAAAATTTAGCGGTGTATTTATGTAGGTTTTGCATACCTATATCTATACCAATATTATAAAGAGGTAAAATTTGTAAGTTTGTATGTAGGGGGTAATCTCTGGAACAATTGGTCCGATTGCTAAAATTCTTTCACCAATAGAAAGCTGCTTTATTCCTGAGTGACATAGGCTATATTTTATGTACCTAAGCGGGCCTCCTAACACTGTATACAAATGTGTGTAAGAATATTTACTACTTCTTCACGGAACACAAAGAGGGCAATCGAAAGAACACAGGTTAGTCAATAAAAGTCTACAAGTCCGTACTCCAACCAGAGCGGCAGAAATTAAAGGCCCATCGATGGTATTCAGTTTATGAACACAGTCTATTTAAAAAGCTTTATTTAAACAGCTTTGATACAGCTTTGTTAAGCCGTGTACTGACTGTTGTAACGTAACATGCAATGTAACATGAAAGGAGCATTCAGTGTGAACATAGCGCGAACAAAATCAAAATCAATTGAATAGTCAAATGTCGGTCAGTCCAAGAAAAGTAAAGCTAAACTGCACGAACCAAATATGTACGTACCTACTCACATAGTAGGACGACTCTGTTGGCGCACTTTGGGGATTCTGTTATGCTTTGTACATACGTATGAACACGAACGTAGCGAACACAAACATTTAACTTGAACCTTTGGTTCGTTGTATGGACGGAATTATCATCATCACTTCAGCCAATAGACACGAACTGTTGGACATAGGACGACAGATTCGAACACAAATACGAACATTCGTCAACAGTCAACACTCGTGAGCTTTATTTTAGTAACTATGGCATGTTTTATTGTGAAGTAGCAGAAAGATTTTTGGTGTTCAAAGTGATTCACACCGTCCGTATAGAACATACTAATAGGATCACCGCAAACATGTTTGACGGACAGAGTGTTCGATGTTCGTTGGTGATAAAAACTAGCGAACCAAGTTGTTGCGTATCATGCAACGCAACAAATTTGTTCGTACGTGCGTACATCGCTTAGTAAGTTGAGATGCTCTATACGCTCACGTAGTGTGCACGGTTCGCGCGCGCAAGTTGTCTATACTATGGGAATTCTGTTACATTGCATGTTACGTTACAGCAGTCTGTACCCAGCTCTATTTTGTTACAAATGGAACTCAGGAATGGAATGCCATGTGTTCTAAAAGCTAATACTAATAAAGTTAAATTACGTACAATGCGACACAGCTATTGGTGTCCCAGATCGTTTTCAAATGTTTTTAACACTTAAACCCAATAAAGATAAGGATGAAATTTAATTGCTGGAAAGTTAATAGGCGTGTCGACAAGCTGTCTAGTGCGTGCGTGACAGATATTTTTAAACTATTGCATAGCTTCTATTACGGGCCTTGAGCGTGGAGACCGAATCCAGAAATTCCGTAACGAAAAAAACCTAACACCCCCCACTAAATGATTGTCATGGCAACTTGTCAACTTCAATCACCATTTAATTGCAAAAGTTGATAAAAAATGCTATGTAATAGCTTTACCGCGGCAGTCTCCGAGTGTCACACGTCTTTATTTTTTTTTTTAATGGGTTCTATGATAGGTGTTAATTTATATTGCTTCTAAAAGAGTATGTATATACATAATAATGCCATGCTTTTAAACCACTGTTTGCTGCTGTTGTTGGACTCAGCTTCCAGTTAAAACAGGATTCAACTGGATATCCGCATGTTACACGTAACGACTACTTAGATCTGACTTCTACAACCCAGTACCCAACTGGATAAAAGGATCAAGACTGTCTGAAGGTGTCAGATTCAGATATCCCAGCTTCTGACTATCCGTAACAACTGGAAAATATTTAAAAAAAGACAGCTGGGGCCAAAGGCTTGACGTGCTGTCCGAGGTACAAAGGAGGTCTGGTATCTTAAGATGGTCACCCATCTGCAGATTGACCTCGACAAGCGTAGCTTAACTTTGGTAACCGACTCGTGCGGCTGTTATTATTCTAGCCACGTGCTCCTCCTGTATAATTTACCCCAAAATTATGTCCATGGGTTGTCCACAAGGGAACCCCAGGAAGGGCAAGTCAGTAAAAGTCTGACACGCCTTCCTGCTCCACCCTAAAGACTAAGAAGTCATTGGATGATTTCCCACTTAAAAAAACTAAAACTTTATTAAGCCAATATTAAGGTCCTTGCTCTCATTTAGTGCTATAAAACAGTGACTTTCTAAAGCCTACTCAGTAACGACTGGGTTAAAAGTTTGAAATAATATAAGTACTTAGATAAATTTATTACAAATTTATCATTTGTAAAAATGTCAACATGACAAAATTTTTTCGTATGACTAATACTTTTACCAAAAAAAAAGTGACAACCCGATAGTTTTTCGCTTGTTTTCCCTACTCCTTATAAACAGCTTTGATCTTTAGAAATATTTACACAAAAAAATGCTGGTTAGGTGTTGTTCAGAATTTATATAGCATATGTAAATTAATCAATATTTTGCAAAAATAAAAATTGGGTTTTTGGAGGTAAGCGGAACAGAGAGTAAAGCCCCACATACCTCCGTTTAAAGGGAGGATCCTCCGACCAGACAGGATGTTATAGTCTGGTGGGCGACTGCCCGATAGTTGGTGTCGGGCTGTCGTATATGTTCAAATCGCGCGGAGAACTTTGATTGCGCGATGCAGGATTTCGTATTTTCTTCGTAGTTCTTATGTGGCGTCATAGATGTCGCTACAGGTTTAAAGGCCAGCGGGGCTCTATGTGGGCGTAGGCAGCAGTATAAGTATTTATGGTCAGATTTTCAAGGGACTATACGCCTTAAACTAAATGGCGCCTAAAAGACGATAAATGCTAAAAGAACAAGTTCTTTTTATTCTATAATACGCAATTAATTCGAGTCAGCTAACAGCCCATTCACCTTTGAAAAACTCCCGACAGATAATATTTTAGTACCTACACGAGTATACATAATAAATTACTATAATTAATCATAAAATAAAACTAACAAATCGATTTTCAATATGCCATTAATTAGCGTACATTTATGACAAAAAATTGGCGCCACCGGCTAACAATAAACATGAGTGGTTGGCCTTCAACCTTAGAATAAACTATTGTCTGCGAGATAAGGAAAATAAAAAACATGCGTCTATGGTTTTATTTTAATGGAAAATACTGTGACGTTTCCCGCGGAGACTACGTCACGTAGGGTATGAAAAAGCGCCCGGCTTTATTTAGGTACTTAGAGCTTTAACTTATTTCATGGAAATAACAGGTGTACTAGCTTCAGTTACAAATAATATCGATGCAAATTAAACGAAAATTCCCTTTTTTGTGCTAGGGCGTGTCAGATTTTTAGAGAAAATGAGAAAGCGTCCGATTTTATTCAAAACAGAGCGTCCAGTTAATTTCACAGAAACATAAAAAGACGATTTTATAATAATTCAGTTCCAAATAATACCGTAGGTCCTGTACTTTTTATAAGTTGGGTAATCATCCAATAACTTTTCCAGCTCTCGGTGGGTGTGTCAGACTTTTACTGATTAAACCACATCTGCAGTTGACTTTTGCGTTTTAAGACTGCGGGTTTACATTTTTGAAAATACCCGCGACCCTAGCGGGTATCAGCCTTGCTCAGTCCCTTTGATTTGCTGGAGTGCGTGGATTACTAAGCGCTGTCGACGACTTAGGCTCTGGCCAGTCGATTACTGGATGGCTGCACAGCGAGCTACACATTGCTCTAAATCCGCAAGCCGTCTACCGTCGCTGGTAGTCAGGGTCGGGGTTTTTAGAGGCTGGGGCATTAAGATGTCCGTTCTCTCACGCGTACGGCCTCCTCCTCCGCTAGCATTACTGCTTCGCAGGAGGCGACTCAGCAGCACCATCAAAAAAATCCAAACCAACTCAATTAGCATGTCTGCACGATATGTTAGCACTAATTCGCATCCAATAACTTTTTAAATTCTCAAAAAGTCCCGTTCGTGATCCCGTAATGTTGGTAACATTATATTTTAGTAAAAATCGACACTGTCTATCTATTCTGATTGATTTGGCCACAAAAAATCGCGACACACAAGTTTTCGAGTACCTATAGATCTTGACATTGAAATATCGTTTAGAAACAAGGAAAAAAAAGTCGGTATTGAAGACTAGGTAATAAAATTACATGGAGTAATGAACTGGCGTCTATGGTCTGTGTTATGAATATAATTAGCTGAATGAGGCGCAGGAGTTGTATGTAACAGTTGCTTTTAAGGTTGCGGAGGTACCTCAAAAGGAAAAACGGAACCCTAATCACTTTGTTGTCTGTCTGGCTGTCTACACCCTTTATATCGGGAACGATGGTGGTATCGAGTTGAAATCACTATCACTACATAGTATAAAAGAAAGTCGCTTTTTCTGTCCCTATGTGCGCTTAAATCTTTAAAACTACGCAGCGGATTTTGATGCGGTTTTTTTTTAATAGATAGGTAGAGTGATTTAAGAGGAAGGTTTATGTATAATATTGCACCCGAGCGAAGCCGGGGCGGGTCGCTAGTAAATAATAAAATAAATGTAAATTCTGCCAGGCGTACTTTGTGTAATTTATTTCATTACCACTTCTCTCAAAACGGTGATGGAAAACATCGAGAGGAAACCGGTAAGTCCCAGAACCAAAAATTCGAAGACATGACATCCACCAACCCGCACTGGGCCCGCGTGGTGGATTACGGCCCATACCCTCTTCTACGGAGGAGGCCTGAGTCCCAGCGGTGTGGACATAAAAAAGGATGATGATGAGAAAAAACCAAACTTCTTAGTTAAAGAAAAAAAATATACAGCCGTTTATTTTCACACTCTCAAGGGAGTCAAAATTCATAGAACCCTATGAATTTTTGTACTTCCCGTTGACACAGAATTCTGAAATTTTGCATAAACCAAGGTTTTATAACACGGGTGAAGGAATAAATTTGAAAACAGTTATTATGTCACAAAAAAAAAATATTATTTGCGATTTCGAAAAATCTTCAAGACTCCTTCGGGAATTGTACTATTAAAATAGACAAGTTTGAACGGAGCCCTCAGTACGCGAGTCCGACTCGCATTAACCCAGTTTTTTTCAATATAACGTCTGTATAGCGTGTGGGAAATCATCCAATGATTGCTCCCGCTCTAGGGCGGAGCGGGATTTTGTGTCAGACTTTTACTGATTAAAACTCGGAGTGAGTTTGTTTATATTCATTCTTTGCCTTCGTTTCGGAGTCTCGGGGCTCTCTTTCGCGCAACCCATGGCCCCAGTAGACTCCGACCCTCCCTGCTGGGCCCCTACGCCCCCGCTTGGAACACACGAGCCTTTGACGACTCGAGTTCGGCGT
This sequence comes from Mythimna lalbum, assembly GCA_949319445.1. NCBI lineage: Eukaryota > Metazoa > Arthropoda > Insecta > Lepidoptera > Noctuidae > Mythimna > Mythimna lalbum. Next base: position 19,214,640 of record OX439360.1, read on the forward strand.
GGATGGTTACCGAAGGACTTTAAGATATAATATAATATTCCACAACTATCACACAACGTCCCAAGCTAAGCAGAGCTTGTGTTATGAGTACAAGACAACTGATAAACATACTTATATATTTCTAAATACATAGATATTATAGATAAATTACACCGCTCATCACATAAACATTTGTTCTGGGTGGGAATCGAACCCACGACTTCCGGCATTGCAGTCAGGGCCACTAACCACTAGACCAACAGGTCAGTCAAAAAATACATTAATATACATTTTGTTTAAACAAAAAAATATACTTTGTTCTCCCTACTAGTCAGCGGATAAGTGGATTTTCCCGTCCATGTATAACCTGTTTTGATTTCATTTCAATTATTAAATTAGATTTTATAAAAATTCCCACGGAAAAAACGTGAGTAAATAACAGGTGACCACAACATTAATTTATATATTTAAAATCACTTTCGGAACACACTTCCTATCAAATCTTTAGTATTATAATTAATACCGTTATTGCAGGAAATTCCTACCACAAAATACGTCATTATGTTTATATTTGGCAAAAATTTAAATATCTAATTAAAATATGTATTTCCACAACGTTTTTCCCTCCTATATGTTATACATATGTATATTATATAACAATAAAACTCACTTACTGACATGGGTACTTTTTTTTACGGTGGGCAAAAATCATCCAATGACAACCCCTGCTCTTGGCTGGAGCGGGAGATAGTGTCAAACTATTACCGACAAAAAACCCACCCCGTTCCTTCTAGCCTTTTCATACCAGGGTTCAAGCTTCCTTTCGGATAACCTTGGCCCCAGTAGGCTTACCACTCCTCCTCGCTCCGAACCATGACCTCAACCAAGGCCCGGCGCGAGATGTCTCCGCCACCGATCGCCCCCACGAGGGCAAAGCGATACTCCGCCCAGGCAGGGCACACTCGACTGAGTGCTTCACCGTGTCTTCAGGAGCCCTGGAGAGACATCATTAATGGCTCTGACTTACAAGTGGGTAGGTATCGGGTTCAAAACTAGCACTGCTACTGCAAAACTCTCAACAACAAAAAGATGAAAAAAAAAACAACGTGGGGAAACCGGCATGTCCAAGAATAAAAAATAATCGAAGATTTGTGACATTTACTCACCCGCGCTGGGCCTGCGTGGTGGATTAAACCCCTTTGCTCTTCTATAGAGGAGGCCTCAGTCCCAGCAGTGCTGCCGTCCACTAACTAAAAGGCCGTTAAGCCACAGTTGGTCGTTTTTCACTTTTTAATGTAGTCTTATACAACTTTCGATGCTCTATCTTTTGGTCTAAGACTAATTTTTCTATGATTGATAGTTTTTGAGATACAGAACATTAAATCACAATGTCTGTGTTTAAATTGCTTAGCTAAAAGTTAGAAAATGAATTTAAATAAAATATAATAAATATAAATGAATAAAATATATCACATATTGTGCACAACGACTATGCCTAATATAACTTGTAACCTTGTTCCTAGGTAGCATACTTTTCAAGAGACATCAAATCCCAATTTTTGGGTTTTCTCGAAAAATACTTTTTGCACTTAGCTGCCTTTTAGTTAGTGAACGGCAGAGTGGGAACATTATAAGACTGATTTGTAACCAAAGAAAGAAAACAAAAAATAACCGAAAACGCATCTACGTCAAACGTTTGCCACATTATATCATTTATTAACTGTATCGTTACCGAGAATTTTAAACTACGATTAAATATTAATCCCTAGGATATAATTATTATCTGTCCTAAGACCTCAATGACGTGACGGATCGTTAAATATGGCTTCACTACATTTTAACATACAATGATGAATACATTTTCCGAGAAAATGAAGATATGTCGAGAAAATTAACGGACGTCGAGTGTTGACATAATAAATCAGAGTCCACTGTCCATGTATGTTGACCATGGGTTTTAAGTTTATAGACTTAACTGAAGCCTGAAAGTAAAGGTCTACCAAATAAGAGGTAGTACTAGAAAGAAAGAAAGAAAGAAAGAAAGAAAGAAAAATAATTTATTTGGTACAGCAGAAGGTCCAAACACAAATACAAGAAGTTGTTGTATGCCTCATGGCTGCACCAAAATAGGTCCAGTTCAGCATGATTGCCAGACAACTAGTGCCTGACGCTGGCTTTCAACTGAACCTGTGGTTGTGACGCAACGGACGTAATACCACAGACGTACTAGAGGTAGGCACTTTAAAAAACGTAGGTCATAGAGGTATGGGAGTTTTAATTTCTGTGGTGTGCCACAGGGACCAGCACACACCACTTTTTTATGCAGTGATAACTGTTAAAATATCGTTAAGTAACCCAATCATGTGACTCCTGGTAAGTGACATCTGAAAGTCATCTCGGTTCCGTTAAGGGTTACCACCTGGGTATCGTAATATATTTTTCATTACTCATACTCTGAAAGTAGGTCTGAAGTAGCCTGAGTAGCGGGCTGAAAAGTATCACACTTTTTATCCCTAGGGAGTTTTACTTTCATCTAACAACTGTCAAATTATTAAAAAAAAAAACATGGTCTATCTTCTTGTATTCGTAATGAAAAGCACAATGCTTACCTCGGGGTTAAAGTTACTTATTTAGTCCCTCGAATTAGCGACCTCGCTACGCTCGGCCGCCAACTCCTTCTCGTGACGAAATAAGTAACTTTCACCCTTAGTGTAACAATGTACTATTTCATTACTCATACTCTGAAAGTAGGTCTGAAGTTGTCTGAGGAGCGGGCTGAAAAGTATCACACTTTTCATCCCTAGGGAGTTTTACTTTCAACTAACAGCAGTCAAATTATTAAAAAAAACTAAGTCTATCTTCTTGTATTCGTAATGAAAAGCACAGTGCTTACCTCGGGGTTAAAGTTACTTAATTAGTTAATTCAGTAAAAAAAACGGTCGCTGGCACGAAGTGACATTTTATTATATCCTACTAATATTATAAATGCGAAAGTTTGTATGTATGGATGTTTGTTATTCCTTCACGTAAAAGCTAATTAATAGATTTCAACTTGGTATACGGGTATGTATATGGGTAGAACATAGGTAGGATACTTTTTATCAATAATTTTCTACTATCATGCGGGGAAAGATGGACCGATAGCCTGGTCAGGGTCACGGGAATCCGATGGATGCGTGACGCACAGGACCGGTTGTTGTGGTGACGCTTGGAGTCCTATGTCCAACAGTGGACGTCTTTCGGTTCATATGATGATGATGATAATGCGGGCGAAGCCGCTGACAGGAGCTAGTTTGTTATTTTTTTGAAGTGGTAGTAACCCTAAATCCGTTGCTAATACGGGGTGTCCTACTTTAAAGTCCGTAAGTCCGTATATATCGGACCGGACAGTATCTTTTCTGTCATGTCAATTGCAATCCAAAGACAATCTATACTTATAATAAATCTGTAGAGAGGTCAATTCTGTACATGAAATATTTTTCCAAAATAACTATCAGGGGGTGATTAGTGATCGATACTGATGCTAAAAATGCAAACAGTAAAATTTTTGTCTGTCTGTCTGTCTGTCTGTCTGTCTGTCTGTCTGTCTGTCTGTATGTTCTTTATAGAAACAAAAACTACTCGATGGATTTTAACGAAACTTGGTACAATCATTCTTCATACTCCTGGGCAGGTTATAGTATACTTTTCATCACGCTACGATCAATAAGAGCAGAGCAGTGAAGGGAAATGTTGGGGAAACGGGTGAAATTATCCATTTTTTAAGCTTCCGTCGCGTTTGCAGCCTTAATGGTTAAAGCTACACAGAAATCATGTACAACGGAAATGTTCTCCTCAAAATTATATAAAAAATATCCCACAACAGCATACGTCTATCTTTTATGGTTGACTCACAATAACACGTGTAACTCCCGATAGTTTAGCAGTTCTGAGCTTTCTGTTTATTTTTGTCTACTCTTACGTTTATAGCACTGAATGTTGCTGGCATAAGCAACAGGATCCGCGTACGAAGTCGCTGGCAGAAGCTAGTATTTAATATGACACATCTTACCTATGTTCCTAACTGTTTAGAACTTGATGTCTCACTGTATCAAACCCACTTTTTGTGAAGTTTTTTTTTTTCTATGCGAAGTCGCGAAGTCATTTTGTTGTAATGACTCAGTTTTGATTATCACTAATTTGATTGAGTGCTGATTTAACCGGAATTATCGAGTTAGAATTGTATCAGCATATTTTTTATTTAATCTTAATTTAATCTACTTTGTTAGGAAGTGAATTCCAAACACTTGACTGACCTGTTGGTCTAGTGGTTAGTGGCTCTGCTATGCTGGAGGTCATGACTTCGATTCTCAACCAGGGAAAATAATTTTGTGTGATAAGCATGATCATTATTGTTCTGTGTCCGGGTGTAATTTATGTATTTATGTGTGTATTTAGAAATATACATATACAACGTGTAACATTAAATGCGCAAAACCTGAAAATAGTTTGATCAGAATAACGAGCAGAATCAATTAAACCACTTTTTAATATAGGTTACATTTTTCAATAATTTTTCATTAAAAATGTTGCCCTGTCTATTTATTAATAGGTCAATTTAAACTATCACGTGCGCAAAACCCGCCCGAATAGGTAAACAAACCCAAATGGTTGTCCCAAAGTCTAATCAGATTTTCTCGTATGCGGAATGATAAGTTCTTATTTCAATGCAGATACGAATTTTGTGTGGATATTAGAAGCATTTCAATAGAGGTATTATTTGCTATTGAAATTCGTCTAGTCATCACCTGAGGTGGAGGACCCCAGGCTGTTGGGCTATGAGGAAATTCTATGATGAACGCCAAAATACTGTTTTTCAATAAATAAGTAAATAAATAATATCTTGGGACATCTTTTCTGCCACGTTGGCGATAAGAGCAGTAAGTATGTTTTTCGTGTTTTGAGTAGTTGTCGCGCAAAGTTTTTGTTTTTCCGGACTTCTTTTTTTAAGTTATTTTGTGATAGTTGAAACGTGTAGCCCAAATAAAGCGCTTTTATATTCTTCACTCAATAAAATTTTATATATATTAGAATAGTTGTAAATGACGGAATAAAAGGATTTTCATTTATTCCAAAAATTTTACTTACGGCTAATATCGCTAGCGTGGCCGTTTTATGTGGCGGCCGTAGGTATCGTGATGGATTTTAACGTCAGAATCCATGCCGGACTTATATTTCTTATGAATAACTTTGAAGCTTTATAATTTTTGTCGTTGACGAAGATATTTATTACTAACTTCTGCCAGCGGCTTCATCCGCATGAAAGTGAGTTTTCCCATACAAACTTTGGACCTCCGTAGCATCCCCTTAGGGGTGGAGTTTTTTAAAATCCGTTATTAGTGGATATCAACACCCTATAAGGAACATACCGGCCAAATTTTAAGTTCGTAGGTGTTATATTATAGTTTCTGAGATTTCGTGATTCGTATTTCGCTTAGATATCTAGATAATTGATAATTGTAATAAGCAAATAGATAAAAAATTGTTTTACAGGTCCTAAAAAGAAACAAAATCTACGTCACCCTATCGTTTTTCCCCAAACACAACTACGCGAGTTCAAAAGTGTGTATTTCAAGTAGTTTTTCCGATTTCCTATTATCATTTTCTACCCTGTGATTAATGACTGGCGGCCATTTTTAATATGAAGACTACTAAGAGTGCCGCCGGCGGCGTTAATTTGCAGTTTCCATTGTGCAATATTTACTATAATAGGTTTAGCAGAAACGAGGCTATTAGATATTGACTCATTCTTTAGATGGAAAATGTAATTTAAAGAAATACCATGGTCATGATGAGTACGAGTATCTTTGTTGGAAATTTTCTGAATATCAAAGCATATGGAAATGTTTCAGGAAGGTGCTGTTTTCCCTCCAATTGTGTTTTTTTTTTCGGTAGGAAATAATCCAATGACTTCGTACACTCGAAATAAGGTTCAGTTGAAAACCAGCGTCAGGCAACTACCATGTAGTTGTCTGGCATTTTTGCTGAACTGGACCTGTTTGGCGCCACCGTGAGGCACGCATTGTTAGTTGTCTCTTTCTTTTATATAATAATTATTGTCTACTAAATTGTGTAAGTATTGGCGCCATTCATTAAGTAAAGTGGCTAGTCAAATACAAGTGATTTCATTCAAACGCAACTTGGTGACTAATACTTAAAATAATAAGAAAAGTGAAGGCATCCGGTCGAGCACAGCACCGTACTGTTACGGAACTTGCGGTATCAGCTAGTAATTTCTATTGGGATCATGAAAATGATGTGGACATTAATTTGTATTAATTATTAACCCACAACGTTCCTTCAAGCCTTCATACCGGGGTCGTGCTATGTTTCGAAACTAACTCTGGCCCCAGTATGCTTCAACCCAGCTGGGTCTAGTGATGGGGAAAAAGAACATTCTCCAAACGAGAATATTCTCGGAACGAGAATGTTCTAGAATGTTCTCGTAAGTGGAGAACTTACGAGAACTTATGAGAACTTATGAGAACTTAAAATTTGTATGTGCTCCTTCCAATTTTAACATGAAACAGATAATTATGATGATTTTAATTATTATTTTAAATATTATTATAATCGTTTTGAGTGTTTAGGAAGCTCCGCGGACAAATACAACGATGGGTTCGTGGAAACTGTCCATTTGGTCGGTTCTAAATTCTTTAAAACTCGAACAAATGAGAGGAAGAGGCTCACGGATCGAACCTTTCAGCTTATGAAAGAGTGGCGTGAGATGATTCTGCAGTCTTCAGACGATGCGTGCACATATCGGCAGAGTCCTTGAAACGCGATCTCCGTCACTTTAGCAACGAAAAATTAAAGACACGATTGAGCGAAATAAGGGCTTCAAAGTGTTTGCAAGAGATCTGTCTATTGGGCAGAGCTAGCTCACGAAACTGAAGACCGACAAGGGCAGAGTCATATCCTCCAAATTGGAGCTTCTAGGAGAGATCAAGGCATTTTATAGACTGTTATACTCGACACTATACCGAAGATATCCCGGCCGTCAGCCTGTACGACATTAAAAGATGGCTCTGAAACAGTTGGCGTCAGGTGAAGACAGCAGGGCTCCTGAAGGCTGGTGGAAAACCGGTCCTAAACGCCTTTCAGTAGTTGTTTGATTCCGTCTCGAGGAAAAAACGCCACAGGTATGGAGCAGAGATATGGTGGTAGTCTTCTTTTAGAAGGGTGACATACCCTGCTTAAGAATTACAGGCCCATCTCACTTCTGAGCCATGTCTACGAGCTGCTTTCCAGGGTCATCACGACTGTCTCGCGCCCAATTTCGACGACTTCCAGGCTCCCGAACAAGCCGGAAGCCAAAAAAGCTTCAGCGCCGTGGACGGAAGACTTAGGAGTATAATCAGCCTACAAAAACGCTTTGATACGATCGAGACTTGGGCTGTACTGCAGTCTCTCCAACAGTGCCAGATTGACTATGGGTACATTGAAATGCTGAAGTGTTTATTCCAGTTTATTCAAAAACGTCACCATGTCAGTCCGACTTCAGGAACAGCCATCGAAATAAAAAAGCCATAAAGGCAAGGAAACGCCATTTCTCCGAAACTATTCACGGCCACAATAGAGGATGTCGGTTCTGGTTCTGGAATGGGCTAGGCATTAATGGCAATGGCGAGTACATCACTCACCTTCGATATCCCGACGACATAGTAGAAATGGCTGAGACTACGGAGGAGCTCAGTACAATGCTAGGTGACCTCAGAAGAGGTTCTGAAAGAGTGAGACTTAAAATGAACATAGAAAACCCAAAGTTATGGTAAAAATCCACGTAGCACCCACTCTTATCAAGATCGGAGACTCTACACTCGAATTTATGGACGACTACGTTTATCTAGGGCAGACAGTCCAGTTGGGTAGGTCTAATATTGAGAAAGAGGTCTATCGTCGAATCCGACTCGGCTAGGCAGCGTTCAGGGAGCTGCGCGGTGTGTTTTCGTCCAATATATCACAGTGTCTCAAGACGAAAGTCTATGAGCAGTTCGTGTTGCCAGTGATGATATATGGCTCCGAAACGTGGTCGCTTACAACGGGCCTCCTCAGAAGGTTTAAAGGCCTCCCCTAAGGTGGACCGATGACCTGGTGAGGGTCGCGGAAAACCGATGGATGCGTGACGCACAGGACCAGTCATTATGACGACACTTGGGGGAGGCCTATGTCCAATAGTGGACGCCTATCGGCTGAAATGACGCTGATGAAGAAAATTAATATCCATATTTATTACAACAGTCTATTATAAAATAATAATCAAAAAATACATAGCATGCGCACGCGGTTACTGCTCCACCCAGCCCGCTACCCGCCCTGTTGCACTTCGCTGTGGTTACTACTGAATGAGCGGTCGAAGTGCATTCATAAAATATCACGCATTTCATTTATCATTCAAATTTTAAAAAGTGATCAAATTAAGTTTAGGTTTTGTTACTCAGTTTTTAAGTTCTCGTAAATTCTCGGCTCGGAGAACATTCTCGAGAACATTTCCGCAAAGTTCTCGCTAGGAGAATGTTCTCGGGAATTTCCCATCGCTAGCTGGGTCGCTGCCGCTGCTGACAAACTTGAGGCACGCGGGAACAGTGCGCGCCGACGACGACTTGGGCTCATTTGACTGGGTTATGATGCGATACAAAGTTGCCTGAACCCCGATTTTTTTATGAAGAACTTTGCCAGCGGATTCGCCCACGTGAATATAGAACATTTTTAAAAGAGAATATGTTTCGAGATAAAAGAGTATCCTGAGCTATTCCAGGACAAGCTTCATGGTACATGGTACCGGTACATGGTGGACATCCCACCCATACGTACAAAGTGTTTTGGGAGTACATTAATTATGCGTACAGCTAAGGAGTGGAATTCCCTGCCGGAGTCTGTGTTTCCTGATAGCTATAACCTAGGGGTCTTTAAGTCAAGAGTGAATAGATTGCTTCTAGGCAAGCGTGTTCCATCGTCGGCCACATCAGCGCTTACCATCAGGTGAGATAGTGGTCAAACGTGAGCCATTATAAAAAAAAAAAACATTCAAATCTGTTTAGCCGTTTGAGCATGAAGGTAAATCTTATAAACTTTCGACATATAGGTACTACCTATAGGATGGGCGTATACAACATTATTTTTATTTTATGCTAAATCTGAATATAGGGGAGACCGGGGATGGTTGACTAGGTTTTCACTTAAGCTGCTATATGTTCAATATTTGAGTAGATAAAAAGAAAATGACAGTGGTCACAGATAGAGGAACTATTCAGGTACCTAGAATACTAATTAGATACCTATATATTTATAGTTATGATAATTATTTTGACCATTTTCAAAACCCTTGCCTCTTGGTCAACCTGCCCCATATCCGGGGTAGGTCGCCCATAAGCATGGGGTAGGTTGACTAAGGCCGTAATTAGTATAACTAAAGGTATTGATATTAAAAAAAACAAGGAAAATTACTAATAAACGTAGGTAACTCTTTATTTTAAAGTAAGAAAACTTAAATTTGTGATCTGTTCTTGGGTATCACGAAGTTAAAGAAAATATTTAATAACAGTCACTTAAATTATTAAAGTTGGTTAAATTATCAATATAATTATTCACTATTTGTTTAATTAACAAATAAATAGAGGATGAACGTAAATGATTCTTATTACAAATCAAGTCGGAGATCAATCAACATTCATAAACTTGGAAATATCTAAAAAATAACTATGAAAATAGTGTAAAGTCTCGTGTTGTTCAGTCTTATATCGATGTAATGTTTTATATGGAACTTGGTATGCCTTTGATGTGGAGTATATGCTTTTGGAGATTACGTAGATTACGATTATCGAAGATTACGTCGTGACAAGCTTTTTGAGTACACTTTTTGGTGTCTCCCCTCTTTCGGTGGTTCTTTTTTACGTCCTCATTATCTGGAAATGTACAATTGTTATTAACCCTTCAGATACCGTCAATTAGAGACACAATAGTAAGACAATAGATGCGCGGCCACCGGTGGTCGCTTGGGGATTCATGAATTAAGTATGTGAAAGAAGATCGTCATAGTGCTAAATTTGGTTTCAAGAATAGATCCGTAATAACTATTAGCCTAAAAAATTGCCTTATACTTCATTATTCACTATAAGTCAACCAACCCCGAAGAAAATTGGCCAACTAGCCCCATACGCCATTTTGGATTTTAACCGCATGGCATCTTTAAACATTGGCGTTAAAATGAAAGCCATGCACTGTTACATAGAAAATAATAATCATATTTCCACTTGGCATACCAGTAACATCGATTTAAATAGATACATAATGACAATAACAAAAAATGTACGAACGGAAAAATTTACTTACCGCATAAAAAAACATAACAACTGTTCCCACTCAAGAACGCTTCGCGACTGCGCGTGCGAACTTCACACAGTCTTGAGGGACGCGAGGACGCATCCTCCATCGTGATTCGCTAATTAAAAACACGTGATCCTGGCGTGTTATTGCCGATTAGTCAACCTACCCCTATAGCCAACCATCCCCGGTCTCCCCTACTAGTTTTGCTCTGAATCAGTAACTGAATAATAGTTTTTACACCATGTTATATTTTTTCCCAAAAGTCACCATTTAGACACCATCGACACTAAGTACAAAACAGGTCACGGCAGGTCATAGCGGGCATTAGGAGTCAGCAAACAGCTGGGTGCAAGTGCAAAATCACCCCTCAGTCGCCTGGATGGCCCGGTGACTATGTATTTTAGCTGCCCTGACAAGTTTACTTTGTGATTTTTCATGAAACAGTCATGAAATTTTCTACAAAGATTCTTTACATAAAAATACTAGGCACATGTTTTCGGTTTCGCATATACCTACTAAAAGTAATGTTGTATTGGAAGGTATTACCTAAGTATATTTATTTTAGTCGCAGGTTCCGAATGGGAAAAAACTATATTACATAGTATATTTTTAAACACAGGTAAGCTGTGTTAAAAATACAATCGTTACATAGTAGGTATAGCGTCCCCTCACAATATCTTAGACATTCACGACACACATCTATCCATCTCTATATCGAAGCCTTTGCCAGATAAGGCAATGAATAAAGCTGGTAACGAAGATGGCTTCGTTACGGTGCAAAGGAAGAAGCGCCGAAAGGAAGCCAACCGGAATCTCTGCGGCAAAGCACCAGTTACTCCTAGTGCGAGTGTGTGTGCCGCTCAGCCGAACACGATTATAACTTCAATACATATTATAAGACAAAGTCTCCCGCCGCGTCTGTCTGTCTGTTCGCAATAAACTCAAAAACTACTGCACCGATTTTCAAGCGGTTTTTACCACTCGATAGCGTGATTCTCGAGGAAGGTTTTACTTTAGGTATAATTTGTCAAGTTTTTGAAATTTATTTCTGTGTTAACGATATTTGTTGAAGATGTCGGGAAAAATAAGGCGAAAAGGGAACCGTGTTATCTCGAATTTAACGCGAGCGAAGCCGCGGGCAAAAGCCAGTTTATTATATTTTTACTTTTGTAAGAAGGAGGAGACTAGGTAGTCTTCACGACACAGGGGATGCTAGTGTGGAGACTAGAATTTTTTTATTCTGAACAATAAATATTATTATTTCGTTTATTAATTTAACATATATCAATAATATTTTTAAATATTTAAATAAAAAACTTTAAAAAATATGAAAAATAGTGTCCCACCGGTATTGGGAACAGGGTCCAAGCTACCGGCGGTCAGGGCTCCAGAGAAAGGAACCTCCTGACTATACGAGCCGTGTCCAGGAGTACCGCTTTCTGAATCAAGCCCCTGATCCAGCAGCCTAACGAGAGCCTCCTAAGGTGTTGGTCGAGGCTCTTGGCTATTAAGCCATTGGCTGAAACGACTATCGGTACAATAATCGCTGAATCCACTTCCCACATGTCGACAACCTCGCGAGTCAAGTCAATAATAATATTATTATTATTTCCTTTATTTTCCGTAAACACAATAAAAAATATATTTTTAAATATTTCAATATAAAAAAAAACATTTTTATTATTATTAGATATATGCAGTCCGGGAGTGACCTTGCTTTATTCTTGTAGTCTTCTTAATAGAAGAGTGGATAAGCTATAATTATGCATTTATCACACAATGGATAAACCCTTGTTTTATACACGATTATTTTATCATACTAGGTACATGCTATGCACTGCACCTAATGGGATTTACCATAGGTAAAATTACCATTTATAATAAGTTAAAAATAAAACCATCTCTCGTCTACCTGTATTTGTACCGAAATAACTTTTTCAATACACTTGCTAAAAAACTCGCTCTTATTCTACCGCTTTTAGGCACGTAATGGGCTGTTTTCAGGACTAGTGCAAAAAAGAGGGCGTGCTCGCCCCCGGTCCAATTTTATTGTAATAAAATTGTCTATCGTATCGGGCATCACAAGGCGCGGGTCAATTAACCCCCCACGAGTCATAAGTGTATTGAAAAAAATGTCGCCTGGCACACGTGCTTTTTCATTGCAGCACTAGGCTCCATAACACTCTCTCGACTCTACGGCCTGTGTGGTCTCGCCAGTTTACTCGGTACGTGTGATCAGGGCTTTAGAGTCCCCTCTTGAACTCCCACATTTTCATTTCGTTTTAAAACAATTAATTTGTTAATTTTCCGTTATTCTAAGCAAAAACATTGAAAGTTAATGACATGTCCACGTAACGGCTTCATAAGGCTTCTACCATAATTAAAAATCTGTTTTAATTGGAATAACCAATCAAGATTTTCAATTTTCAGAACAATACAGGGAAGTTGATTTCTAATATGAGAAAGCAATTTTGTTGTGGAAAAATCCCGTATTTTCTTATTTTATTACGACACAAACTTTTCCAGAAAATTCTCCTTTAATTGGTTTTACTATGGTTATGAGATTGACGCTTTTGAGATGTGGTGTTGGAGGAAAATGCTTGGAAACCACAGAGCATCGGACCAACGATTCCATAGTAGCCGAACTCAGGTCACCCATGAGACTCACCACCATATGCCAAAGAAAAATCATTAATTTCTTTGGCCACGTTACCAGAAAGAGAGGTGATAACTTGGAAAAATTGCTTCTGACAGGAAAAATAGATGGGAAAAGACCCAGAGCAAGCAGTCCATTACGTTGGTCAGACCAAATCCGTGTTTCCCTGAAGACCACAGTCTGCGACGCCATCTACATCGAAGACAGGACAACATGGCGAAATATAGTCCACAAGAAAATTATTCGTCGAGGTCACGTCCCTCAGCATTGAGGATAAATGACGCAAGGAGGATGGTTGTGAGAGAGACAAATCCAGGTAGGTAATAGAGTACTGTGAACAGAATCCTACCCACGAAGCTCTTAGGCGACCATCACGCGGTCATGCAAGCATCAGGAAAAAACATAGCAGTTGTGGTAGGTAGGTAAGTATATAATTAAATATGTAGAAAAAAACACATCTAATTATATAGGGTGACTGGTAATTAGTGGGTGATATGCACGTGAATGTACTCATGATTACAAATAACTTTCCCAAAGAAACTTTTTTATTATAATCTACTTACTCATTTTTTTTTGTCATGGAAAATGTTTGTAATATGTATGTTAGTCTTAAGTTAGCGCCTTTACCGGCAAATATACAAACCACAAAAGCTTGTTTGTAAAAAATGGCTCTTAGGGATAAAATCACCCATTGTTAACCGTCAGTATAAATTTTTAGCTCTGACTGTATTTTTTATAGACTACAATAACGACTACACTCGTATCTAATCTAATCTAATTATTATGCTTTACCCTCCTTCCGGAACAGTCAAGAAATATTACTTCAAGTCTGTCCATACTTGTCGTACCAATACCAAGCACAGAACACAGGAATCATCTACATTCTTCTGTCCTGTGGTACCTACCAAGCATTCACATTCTTGGCATGCTTAGCAGGACACAAAAATTAATAGGATAATATGGAATTAATACACGACATAAAGCATGAAATAATAACAAAACTTAATACTGTAAAATTAATTGTAATTACCTATTAAAAAAAAGAAATGAGCAACTTATTATTTTGAGTCAATAAAACGTCTTTTAGTTCAATGCAGTTTTTATAATAACGCCATCTCGTGATATTACAAAGAACTACGACGAAGATATGTAAATCATGAATGAATGTAGTATTGAATGAGTCCGCAAGAGATCGTTCCACAACAACCAATAAGAAAGCATAGATTTATTAAATTGCAACAAATTAAATAATACAAAACAGTCTGCTCAGCTCATCAGCTGATAAGTAAAAGAGTAATAGTATTTATTATAGTTATAGTACGAGAAAACAATCATTGTACAAGAAGATTGTCGTGGAAACAGTGTGTTTTGTGTGCCAGTGATGTGTTGAAAACAAGTTAACTTTCGATAAGAATTCCAAAGACTGTAGTGGCCAATGTCAAACATAACCTTAAAAAAGTAAACAAACTAAGGTCAAAGGTAAATATTCTGTTTCTTTGTTTTTGCGATGTAATAATGACGTTACAATAGTTGGTAATCTTCCAGTCGGTTGGCGTTTGGTTAAACTTTGTTGTTATTTATCTAACCTTTTTGTTTTTAATCTAAAGCAAATACTGTAGTATAAAGTATTGAAGTAGTTGTGTTTGCATTATGTATAAGTGTTATTTAATATAATCAAGTTATATTAGGAGGTAAGAAGTAATATTTTGTTCTATTTTCAATTTCAATTGTTTTGTTTTTATCTATCTGTCAAATCAACTGTCAAACCATCTCATAAATTAAAGAACCTATGCAAAAGAAATCATGCATGCAGCCTACTTTAATATTAATTTCCCAAGTAACTTACCAGTATTTTAAATGGTATTTTTCGCTCGTTAAGATGAACGGAAAAAACTAAATCCCAACTTGTAACAAACACTGATAACTGGAAATGGTAAAAATGGTGACCATTTTTAAGGACAACGATAAGGCCTTTGAAACACACACCTGTCCACGATAGCTAAGTGGCCATTAATGTAAGGGATACACCACTTTACACTAATGACAGACTCACCTAAAACGTTATCGCATCAAGTAAATAGAATTGTTTGAGTGACTCAACCGCTGAGTCGGCGAAAGTGGCTTCTTTTTTTTCACACTTGCTGCCAGGCGTCGAAACTCAGGCATGTCCGTCACTATACACTGCACAGGTAAAATTCTCTCATAAAATGCACTTTTCCATCCTCAGCACTGCATCCATAGTACGATAGAGATAAAGGTAAACAGATAATCAAGTTGTAAAGCTGTCGAATTTCGTTATCGTTTTCGAGATCGCAACAGGCGCATCGTACGCCGCGGCCGACGTCGGTCGATTGGCGAAGCGATGGCTCACCAGACCTGCGACACTTGAAACCCACACGAGGATGTCTACAATGACACGAAACGTGATCACACACACGATTAGGGAAACATGAACTATGAAATTTAGTTTCTGGAAACGAACGTGTGCCGGAGGAGCGAACTCTTAGCGTTGACTGGACTGCGCTTGGGCCGTGCAGGATGCGACCCATTAGGCAAAGAGCGTCCATTATTGTATTGTCGTGGGCTTATCGTAGTGCTAGTGTCTCCTTAAATTGCCGAACCGGACCATGTACGTGTGCCCAGAAATTTGGAAACGTTGCCATTCGATTTTTTGAGCAATTTAACACTTTTTAAATCTGAACATTACAGCAATCATCCGGAATGCAAGTAGGTGATCATATTCTTACTATTACAACCCTACTAACAGTACCTACAGGTACGGTCTAGATAGCGTGACAGAGACACCAAAACATCCTTCCATGGTCCTATCGTGACGTAAATCAGTCATCACCAGTAATGACTGCATTTAGATACATTAAGAGGCCACAACGAACCAAGTCACGGGACCGGATCCAGGGTTATCACGCTCGTTTGTTCAATTGGACGCTTAAGTACCGGCGAAGCTCTGAAGCCGGCCGTTTCCGTTGATATTTCACATAGGAACCTGCGGAGGGATATGTGGACATGGCGCAACTTGACGACCCTTTAGTCATGGACAAAGTAGGTCGGGTCTTTGGAGACCTAATCTAACTAACAAAACTACAGGATGATTTTGTAATTACACCACTAGATCCACGTTATGCAGTACGCATGATCCTTTTAGTCGTCCTATTCAAATTAATGCACAGACACGCCTCAATGTTCTCAGTTCACGCAAATTGAAAAGCCACGCCATAATGACGAATCCTAGAGTACCTATCTTTAGTTTGAAGTAACAGACTACTGCAATACTATATCCTGTTCCAAGTCCTCTAAAGATCTGCACAACTCCGGTTTAAACCAAGCTATGAGAATAAGAAGGAATATAGATACACTGACACACTTTGTCATGTGGTGAAATCGGGAACTAACATAAAATTTGTTCTGAATTTGACAGGAGTCTGACAGCTCTCCTTGACAAGTAGCGCCACTGTTTCTTGTACAATATTATTTGTGGGTGTGTGTATATGTTTCGTACATTGGTGTCGTTGGCACTTGGTCGTCTCAGTGAGGGCACAGAGCTCCCGACTCCAACGAATTCGATCAAGGATGTGTACAATGAGTTTATAAGGTCGAACGACTCAACAGCTATTTGTGGTTTATTGTAAACATATTCGACGCTGATTTTTCATACTGACAGATCTGTAACGATATGTTTTTGGTATGTCAGTACAATTTGTAGCTGTGTCAAAGATCATAAATCAGAAACGTTTATTTCAAATAGACCCATTACACGCACTTTTGAATTGTCAAAATGTCGGTCAGTCTAAAAAGTGAAGCTAAATTTCACGTTCCAAAGCGTGATCTCTATGGAGAAGAATGTGCAAGAAACTCCATGGACTCCTTTAAATTACATTATGAGTTATACGAATCTTAGTTACACATATCGTGTCGCTTCTGTTCCTCGATCCTTCAATTCCTAGATCCTCGGGTTAATTGGCTAGTCTAGGGCAAAAACTTGCAAATTAATATCGTCTAGACTCTCTCTGTTAATGTTATCTTTAGTGATATTTTCATTTATTTATTAAATTACTTTATAACACTCTTTCGGACTTTGAACTGATAAACGATCTCCTGAGTTCCAGTAAACTCTGGGATCCACAGGTTCGTATGTTCTTGATCTAGATCAGAAACCTGCTAGGTACGTGAAAACTGCTACGTGCTTTGGCGAAGTATTATAGAAAATTTAGACAGGAAACGAGAAGAGCAGATTTTTTTTAATGAATATATTATCAACTCCTGTGTCAT
This sequence comes from Mythimna lalbum, assembly GCA_949319445.1. NCBI lineage: Eukaryota > Metazoa > Arthropoda > Insecta > Lepidoptera > Noctuidae > Mythimna > Mythimna lalbum. Next base: position 19,231,927 of record OX439360.1, read on the forward strand.
TGACGGCGCATAGTTAATTATTTCACTATATTAATTCCACACGCAACTCAAAGAGAAGTCAGCAAACCGTAGGGGCCTAATAGGGCCGATGCCCGTTAGGGCCACTGGGGAATTTCTGAAATGGAAACACGTGGCTCTAGATCGCATAGGGTACATTACATACCACTACAACTTATCGTACTTAACTCTTCAATTAAATCTCCAGGAAGTCACACAATAGTGTAGCCAAAGAGTATCTTCCTTAATGTCTAGTCCTAATACAAAGTTGTCTGCAAGGATGTCGTTAATTATGAGAATAAAATGCGTGACGTCATCTTTTATCCTTGAGTTCTAGTTATAAATAATGAACACTGTTGAGTACATGTTGGCTAGAAATCTGGGCAACACTAATTTATTACCTACTTACATAAAATTCAAGATCTTCTAGCATCTTTAACCCTCTACGTTGTAAATTCCAATGATTTCAATAAAATTCCTAAAACATTACGAAAGGTAACGATAAAATCATTATTATTTATGTATAGGTTTCTTATTACAGATGTGCAGGTGTTGAACGGGTATCTAACTGTCGTATGTACGCGTCGTGCTAGGTGCGGCTGTCACACCATTGATTTCAACCAATGGCGTGTCAGCATTAACGTGTCTAGTGATATGGGATTTCTAATGAATACCTTGAGTTTAATTTCTCTGGCGGACTTTTGTGCACTGATGTGAGTAATCAAGAAAGGATGGAGTAAATAGAATTAATGCTTAATTTATCAAGGTCTTTCAAATTGTCCGTAATCCGTATGCTACTTTGATGTTGGTTAAACTAGTTGGTATTAAAAGATGTGTTCTGTTTAGAATATAAACGTTCAAGTAACTTTTGGCAGTAGCCTCATTTGCGAGAAAGTAGGTTTCTCTACACAAATTTTGGACTTCCGTTTCATCCCCTTAGGGGGAATTTTGGAATATCCTTTCTGTAAAGCGCATGTCTACATCATATTAACTAAATGCGTGCCTTTCAACGCTCTGACGCTCATGAGCTCTAAACTGACTGTAACAGGGATGGAGCTTTACAGGGTGTATAACTCGTTCCATCTTTTTCAGTTGACTGACATTTTAACTCGTTAGGTTTCTCGCTTTCCCACTATGTCGTAATGGTTAATTTATCGTCTCAAGCTGTTCCCATTTTAACAACTGTTGGTCTTGACCACGATAGATAGTCGCAATAATGACACATGATTTACCGTCACGGTTTAATCTTAACATTTTTTTATCGTTTTACGGCTGTCGTGCTAGCCGTTCCCACTATCATGACAATCTGACGTCAACTTAAAAAAGTCGTAGAGGACAGATAATTATGGCGTCCATTTAAATATAAGCCTCGATATTCACGACCACGCGTGAGGCAATGGCCCTCACGCCTACGCCGCCGCTGGGATTCCGATCACGATTTCCGGACACCGTAGGCGCGGGCTTGCGGACGGCGAGCAATGTAGCTCGCCATCCTACCGTTCGGTAACCGTCTGGACCGAACCCAAGACGTCAACGCGGTGCGTATTGTTCCACACGCGCCTCAAGGAGTTGTAAGCCAACCGTGGGGGCCTAGCAGGGTCGAAGCTTGCTAGAGCCAAGGCCAGGGTCTGTTTCCGAAAGGTAGGCTCAGCCCTGGTAATGAAAGGCAAGAAGGAACGGGGTGGGTTTTTTAGTCAGTAAGAGTCTGACACTATCTCCCGCTCCGCTGAAGGGCGGGGGATGTCATATGGATGATTTTACTGACCGAAAAAAAAAAACAAAATAACGAAATATATAAGCCACGATATTTAAAACTGCACTATTATCTGTCGTCACGACAATATGGGTTTTTCGGCCTTATGGTTTAGTCCCTTGAGCTGTGTGCTGATAGATCAGTCAGTCAGTAAAGCTAGAACTACATTAGACCGGGACGCACACGTGTAACACGCCTGTTTTGCACTTAGAACGACGTCGCGTGGCGTGGATCTAGTGTAGCTCTACAAGTCTAGTTTTCAAAATGTATGGAGACCGACGCGTCCAGATCGACGTGTGTGGCACACGTGTGCGCAGTGTACTTCTAGCTTTACGGTTGCCTTATATATTTATAGATTTAATTTTGATGAGTTTAAACAAACTGTTGACATTGCAATTATCGGTAAAAAGTTCAAAGTGTCGATATTATTGTTACTTAGTTATAAATATGTGTTTCTGCGTCATTACAAAAACTTTATCTTAAATTATTGTTTATCGAACTTTATAAATCTGCCTCTAATATGATGTTTTTTTTTACCCATAAATCCTACTAATATTATAAATGCGAAAGTTTGTATGTATGGATGGATGTGTGGATGGATGTATGGATGGATGTATGGATGGATGTATGGATGTTTGTTACTCTTTCACGCAAAAACTACTGAACGGATCTCGATGAAACTTGGTACACGACTAGACCATATCCCAGAATAACACATAGGATACTTTTTATCCTGGGATTATGTACGCGGGTGAAGCCGCGGGCAAAAGCTAGTTATAAATATTTTTTTTTATCTTCTATCACGTTTGCTAATCACGTTTCTCTATTGATATAGTTTTTGTATTTTTAGACTTATGATTTATCTCTGCCCTTTTTATGTCGCTGGACTCAGTATCTCTTATTTATTAATCATGGCAAATAAAATAAAATTTGTATTAGGTTACGCTTTCTACGGGTTTATGTCACCCGAAATAACGTTATTATTATTATTTCATTTAATTCCTATTTATACATATTAATTATATTTTTTTTAATATTTCTTAGAAAATCATATTAAAAAAAATTAAAATAGTGGCCCACCGGCATCGGGAACAGGGCTACTGGTGGTCTGGGCTCTTGAAAGAGGAATCGCCGAACAATACGCGACGTGTCTAGGAGTACTACCTTCTGGATTAAGCCCTTGATCCAACTGCCAAACGAAAGCAATCTATTATTATTATTAATTATACCAACCGGGACAGCCTCGTGGCATCATTTGACGAACTTTTTTATTTACTTTGGTTACTATTAATGATAAAGTTTCAAGTATATAGCCTGTAATTTTTTTTTTTAATTTTTATATTGGGTCCAAGAAATAAAACTTTACATACAAATTAATTTCCCATTTTTGACCCCTTTAAAAATTTAATTTACGAAAACAAATTCTTAGTGCTCGCTGACACAAAAGGAAGCCTTGTGCGAAATGGTCACGTTTCTAGACTAAGTGGTTCCAGTTTTTAGCAAAATCCTGGTTATTTCAAACAAAACAGTCATTAGTTCTTCGCAGAAATACAAACAAACAGCATCACACAAATGCCAACGTGCTGCCAGTCACATTTCAGGTCCACAAGCAAATTGAAAGGAAATTCTATCAAGTTAGTAAATTTTACCAGGAAAATTGTGAAAGGGTATTGGAAGCCATAGGATACCGTGTGGGGCACAGTGGAGGCCACCTCCTCGGGTTACGTAGGGAACTAATAGGTAATTAAGAAAACTAAAGGAACCCCGACTTGTTTGGACGTCGAGTTTAAATGCTGTTACAAGCTTGTTAACTTATATAAAAATTTCTAGGTCAGCGATGAGAAGGGTTTGTTGGAAGAAGAGTTATATAAACAAGCTTTTAATGAAAATAATTTTTTCATAGCAAGCTTTTATGGCTCTTATACCTATATAATTAATACTAAAACGAATCATACGAGCCCAAATTCGATGGGGTTGTGTCGTTTAACTATCAAGTTCCTATAGGCACCTTCCGGTTCCATCATCAGAGCAGCTCCATGTTATAATAATTTTGCATTGTCATCTGATTTACACGTGCATGCAAAATGAAGTGGGTCAAATTTAATTTACAAGATTTGATGACAAACATCGGGACAGGTGAAACTAAACAACAGCTTGTAAAATAGTTATTGAACTTCATTGACTTATAATATAAGTCAATGAAGTTCAATAATTATGTACGTATGAAGTTCAATATTGATGATGAACTTACTTTAGTATGTTTTTTTTTGTTATTCATTACATTTTGTAACATAGTAGTACTAAGTCTTAAAACATAATATGTTTTAAACTGAAAGAAAGAAGAAAGAAAGAAAACATGTTTTTCTGCCCGTATAGACACACAAATAATTTTCAAAAAATAATAATAAATTAAAATATGTGTTGCCCTATGAGATCATGTGTGAACCGGGCATAACTTGCTTGAACCATAGACAACTCAGCTGTCTGGGATGTCTATCAGTTTGTCGGCAGTTCTAAATTCTCGTGAATTTCACACAAAAATCATACAAATTTCGTTTTGTTTTGCATTACGGTACAATATTATCCCTAATACTTATACGCCTATATTAATCCCCTTTCCGAATTAAGCACTCGAAGCCAAAAATCCGTCAAACTCCACCTCACCCCGAAAAGCTTCTCACACTCAGTATCCATAACCTATGTTTACAAAACAAATAAATCTGAATCTGAATGAATATAGGTGGGTTTTAGTCAGTAAATGTCATATCCTCTTGCACCACCCTACAGCGGGAGAAGATAGAAAAAGCCCCCTAAATACAGCTACCAATTTAAATGAGTAGTATGGCGTCTCTTGATCATTTTGAAAGGTTAGTCTCTATAAGCAATCTAAAGAGGAAACTGGTGTTAGTTAGATTATAGATAAACTAGTTTAGAAGTTTGATTAGGTCACTGGTAGAGGCTAAGTTTAATCGACTTAGGTTTCCCGACAAACCTAACTTGATTTAACGCATATCTGCCCAACTTTACACGTGTCAACGTTATTATAATACGGAGTATACGAAGGCATGGCTTAAAGAACTTAGTGTCCAGGCCAACAATATTTAATAAAAGTTAAAATTAAATAAAAGCAGTTATTAATTAACTCCATGTTTCGTTTTTAAGGTTCTACTTATTTAATTAATTAATATCCAGGCCAAAAACATAAAAACGTAGTTATTTATTATAACTCTTATAATATAATTTATTATTAAATTAATTAGTGTAGAACCTGCTTCCTCTTTACCGACCTACCTATGTGGGTATTTATAAACAATCTCAACAAACATGGTTGAAAGTTTTTATGTCATCGGATAATTTATGAAAGAAGTAAACGATCTATTATTATTTCGATCTATTAGTTTCTCTTGTTGTGCAGCTGTGTAGTTAAATTAACCGGCTAATTGGATGCCTAGGCCATTGATTAAACACTGGCATCCAATGGAATGCAAAAAAAATATGGGCCTAACATAATAATTAAACTATATAGAATTACTCAACGTTAACAGCTTGGAGTATTCCATCGATATCTATCCAGAATTCCAGAGACTCATTCAACCAAGTCACTCTTAGTTCAGGTATTTTCCACTGCGGCGCTAGTGGTCGGTCACCAAAACCAAAGCGGAAACCGTGAATGTTATTGTTGATTTATTTATTTTATTAAATAATTTTTAGTATTACTTAGTGGTAGGCATCAGTAAAAAGTAATTTTTATATAATTTCTAAAACTATTTGTTATAAGTATGTATGTAGGTAGCTATAAATAAAATCAACATCAATGTCCATCAATATCTAAAACTAAATGACTGCACAACATTTAGCCATTTGGTTAAACGTTGCGCTTAATTACAATTTAACCAGATCGCTGCTACATAGATATTGTTATAATCTTAACTCATTATCCTGCAAACATTTCCAGTTTGTTCCAGTTATTTACAGCAGCACGTGTTTATTATGTCATTAAGTCAACTCGTAGAAAATTTGTTTAAATTGTAACGCGTCAGATAAAACCAAGTTCATTACAACTGGGTCACAAGATAAAAGGCTAATCTAATCTGATAAATGGGACCATTCTGCGTGTCGTATCACGAAACCGGACTAACAATGACAGCCCGTCCGCCATCTTTTTTTTCACTTTTGGCGCCAATATTAATTTTCCATCTACAAAATGTCACCATTTTTCCTTCCAGGCATTGATATTATTTACCTAAGTTTTTTTTTTATGTATCCCCGGTATTATGTTAGCAATTTAAAAAATATAGGCTGATGCCTACATTTTTTCCTACAAGGTTTCAGATCAAATAAAAAAATGTTATTTTATTTGATCTCAGGTAAGGTAGTGTAATTAAAGTTTTATTTTTTACTGCGAAATTAGTGATGCAGTAAAACATAGATCAGATACTCTTTACGATTAGTACTTATATCTATAATTTTATAGTAAAGTTACTTTACTTATTTATATTTATATTTTATTTGAAATCGTTAAAGGGTGACCAAATACTGGATACTGCTTCTATCTGCAAATATTTTAAGCATTATGGCCGATTTTAGAGATAGGTTAGGATTTTCGACAAGTACCTACTTATTAAGTACTATATTCTTACTTTTAGACATAAGACAAGATCTATGCAAAAAAATTGTATTACTGGTAGGTATTAAGTTTATTATTAATTACTTATGTATACTGCAATATTTGCAATTCTTTTGGTGTTACCAAAATTAAAAAAATAATATAATAGAGATTAATCCAAGGTAAAAAACGTTTCGTAAGCGACTTGTAATTTCGCCTGAAATTTTCAACCTTCGATAGCTCAGTTGGTAGAGCGGTGGACTGTAGATGAATCGGAATTGTAATCCATAGGTCGCTGGTTCAAATCCGGCTCGAAGGAATCTTTTAGCAAATTAAGGGTATTTTTTTTTTCGGTGCAACGAACCATGGTAATAGTAACCATGAATCACATATTATTTAGTTTATCTAAAAGAGTTAGGATTATACCCACAATACACAAAAGTAAACAGACAGATATGTAATTATCTGTAATAAGTAGTTTTTTACACCGAATATTAAGTACTTACCTTTTTAAACTGTGTTCCCTTAATATAAAGTGCGGTAATTATTTTGTGCCCAAAATTATTTAGACACAAATCTAACAATTACAAAATATAACAATTGAAAAAATGGGTTCCAAAAAAATCAATTTGCAAAAGTACTGTTTCCGCCCGGGATCGAACCGGGGACCTTGTGCGTGTGAAGCACACGTGATAACCGCTACACTACGGAAACGATGTAACAGTTGACGAAATTTTGGTTCAGTTCACGTACGGACATCAGAGAGTGATATTTTTGTCGGGTACCATTCTGTCATTGTTTCAAAAGTGAACTTGACCTCAATCCGATTATCCAAAATATTACACAAAACAATTTATAATCGCTTTCAAGACACAAAATTATTTTTGAAATGTAAATAACTAAGAAAAATACCTACCATATTACTTTATCGACGTCGTCGCAATGTATTTTATTTAATTATTTAATATTTATTAAATAAAATAAACGTAATTAAATAGAAAAAAAGGTTTTAAACTTACCTTTGCAAAAGAACTTGGCAAATAACACAGAATGCACAGAAAAAAAAACTGAAATTGAAATTGGAACACAAGTCACAAGCGCCCTCTGGAAGACGCTTCGACGCAAGTTGGCGGGAAAAGACTTGCGTATCGTTTTTATACCATCGCAAATTGCATGGCTATATTGACCACCCGCATGAATATGGTTCATTACTTCCATTCCATGGGTGTGTTTATGTCTAATTTGTAATTGTGTTCGCACCCTGTCTTCAGCTCATCTTTTACTTGTACCAGCGTATTTGATACTCTCGCCTGCTTTCAGTACCATCGCTTGTTATATTATACATTGCTGGATCAATAGGAACGTTTGATACAAAACATGTGTTATGGCAAGCAATGGTTTGCAAAATGGTTTGTGTGTTTTTGATCGTCTTTATCGCACGGGACCTCCCACGTCATGCTATGATTAAGCTCGTTGGCTAAAAGAAAATGTGAGTAAATTACTTTTTTCATCTATTTTTATTCAGAATCTGTCGTGTGATGAAATTGAAAGTTTTAGTACCTACTTTATTAGCATGGATAGTGTTTTTAAGTAACTAGGTACCTACGTACCTAGTGAATTAAAATACCTACCTACTTGTTTTGTATTTTACTATAGCTTTCAGCACTGATCATTTTTACCGACTTCCCAAAAAGGAGGAGGTACTACGTTCGGCTGTTTGTATGTTTTTTTTTTTTTTTTTTTTTTATATTTTATTTTAGCTTGGCTTCGCAAAAGCATTATCCTATCAAAATATCACTGATCCTTACTACTGAATTGGGAATTTAAATCGTGTCAAATTCTCAACTTTAAATTTTCGATTCTTATTTTATTATCTATATTTAAATCTAGAAGATACCTATTAAAAAAATAAAAAAATGTGGATGAAAATATGTGCCTGTGAAAAACGATGAATTTAAACAACTGGTAGCGCCCTCTAGCATAATTTTGTCGAGTTAACATATTATAATGAAGATTATTAATTTCGCCTTATTACTTTTATGTTGCATGAAGTAAATATAAATATTTCAAACAATACCAATGGTAAATACCTAAATCTTATTATTGTTTTATATTATTCCTACATTATCTGAGGGAGTTAGTGATAGCGTGAAAAGTGACAGGACAGAATGGAAGAAAAAACGTGTTGCGCCGACCCCAAATAAAATGGAACAAGAGCAGCAAGATGATGATGATGATCTGAGAGGCATGCAGGTCTTTGAAAATAAAAAGAAGTTAGAATTAGACCAAAAACGCGACAGTTCTACCAGCAGAGCTCACTTATCATATCATTGACGGTGTTTTGACATGTCCGCTCTGTGCTCGGGAGATTTTCGGTCAAAGTTGGTTAAGCAAGTCATCAGTGCCGTAAATAGGGCGGTGGCAGTGGTGGCCAGTCATAGGGCGCAACCTCGTGGAGGCAATCGGTGCTTCACGTCGGGCCCTGGGGCGCTCGGGCTAAAGAGCGAAGAGGAATGGCAATTGATCTCCTTCTTCTGCGAAGAAGTATCGCTAGCGAAGGAGTCGCACGCGTGAGATTACGTATGTCCTCACGCGCCAGCTGCTGAGAGATTCCGACCCCGTCTATCAGTACGGTAGATGCGGGATTGAGGACATCGAGCTATGGGTAGCTCGCCGTCCGGCCGTCCGGTAATTCACCTGACCAAGCCCAGTCGTCAACAGTAATCCACGCACTTCTCTAGAGTTACCTTCTCAGAAATTCCCCGCGTTCCTTGCTAGCGTGCATCGGCCCTGTTGCGCCCCTACGGTTTTGCTGACGCGCGACGTCGACGACATAGGCTCGGTCCGGCTGGTTACCGGACGGCCGGACGGCGAACTGCCCAGTGCTTGTTGTACGCAGGCCCAAGCTAATGGTTGATACCATCTTTATAAATAGTCTTATAAACCTTCGGTTCCCCCGTTGTGTCGATGGTCTTGAACTAATCATTTAGCCATTCACATTTAAACTCAAAGCTCCTTTCCCAGCCCATATAATTCCTAAAAGGAATCACGCGCACGTTATCTAGTGTGTCCTATCGTTGCCGGCATACAGACGATTCCAGTTTCCTCCAGATTGTTCTATTTATAGTGCATTGCGATCTTCATTTTAGATAGCATTAACACTACGATTGTAGGTGTAAGCGTCGATAAAATTAATAAATAAATTGCTGACAGACTCCAGCAAAGTAGTTAATTGAATATAATCATTGAAGAGCACCTAAATGGAGACATATAGATGTATGACTATGATGACGTCTAGCGTCAGCCAAATTGATTTCGCTATGACGTCATAAACGCTTATATTGGAGTGACGACGGTAACTCTGGTGCGTTTCACTGTATTGGAGGTGGGCGGAGTGGAGGGGAAAAAAGCAGTTAAAAGTGGGCAGTTTCCGTCCGCACATTTCCATTCACTCACGGCTCCGGTCAGGGTTTACTAACTAAACTTAAAACTAAGCGACTACACGCTAATGGCAACCCCTGTGGGCTACAGACATCTGTTTTGGGAGTCGCTGGGAGAGGGCAGCAAGGGACAAGCAAGAATTCTGTTCGGCCCGGGGCAGCGTGATCATTTGTTTTATTTGAAAGTCCGCTCCACTTACACTGTTCTGTATCTCCACCACACAATAACACACCGTATATACTCGTACTATAGCGGGGACAAGCGGAGTGGAGACGTGCAGGAATGGATCTCAAATCTTATGGATAATTAATCTAAACGAGAGACGCTAACAGAAACGCAAAGTATTTTTATCTGAAGTTTACGCGGTGTGCTACAATTTCTTATTCATTCAATTCATTCGTTCACTAACCGCACGTGGGTCCGGTGCATGGAGTTAGTATGGCGACGAAAGAAGCGAAGCGGACGCAAAATTTTGGTTTGATATTTTAGCATGAACTCCTGCAGTGCGCTGGCTTGGCCGTCTGTTACCCATAAAAACCCTGAGAGACCTAATCGGTTTTTGAAGAGAAGTGGGCTGCTGGATGGAAAAAGCCCGCCTTGGCCCACGCACAATGGTCCGCAAAGGACTAAGTGCGGAAACCAGTCTCCGAAAGATAAATCTTTTAAAGTCGTGCACTCTTGACAGAGTGGTCGTGGTCATGTCTCAGTCGAGTCCTGCCCTACATCTGTGTTTAGTAGCTCTCGAGTTTTCATTAACACTGCAGTGTGTCTCCGATTTAATGAGGTCTGTCTATCATGTTGGAGCGTCTATGTGATCTTTTGCCCTCGACTTTCCCTTACACTACGAAATGTTCCTCGAGTCTTCGTTACGGGTGATATGCCCGAAGAACTGTAAATAAATAGATTCTACCAATCATATCCTACTGGTTTATCTCCCATCTTCTCTTCTTCCAGAACCATGGCAGTCGAAGGCGTAATGGTAACCTACAATTACTCAGATGATGGAGAATACGCGAACATCCTGACCGTATCAGCCTCTGGCATCAGATTCTCCAAGCGATGGGTCCTCACCCACGGTTCCATACTATCTCCATTAAAAGAAGCCAAGATCATCAAGAAAGCTAGAGGGAAACCCATTCTTAGTGACGAGTTCTACGCTAATTTACCAGAAATCCATGTTACATGTGAAAAGAAGCAGTCAAAGAATCCTAATATTTATGAGAGTGTGGAGAAATTGAGTCGGGAACGGAATTTGCAGCAGGGAGATTTGGATCATAGTAGTTACCTGATAAGGGTGCTTACTGGAAGGTATGTGTTCCTATGAATTTCACACTGATATATTTTTACGATTTCGTACCTCAAAAGAAACCCATACAGGATCAGTTTGTTGTCCGTCTCTCAAGATACTTTATCTAGGGAACGAATTTAAATTAAAACCATATATACTCCTACTCTAGTAGGATATATAAAATCTTTGATATACTCATAACTCAAGTAGGCGGTCTCTTAAAACTGTGAAAAATCAACCTTTTAACCTAAAATCCTGAAATTTGGCATGAAGCAAGGTAGGGAAAAATGTTTGCTGAGTTACATCACAAAAAAAATGCAATTTGTAAAAATCTTCGTAACTCAATTAGGGAATTGAACATAGGTAAGTTTGTAGGCAACCTTAAGTACAAGAGTCTTACTCGCACTTGGCCGTTTTTTAAATAAAACGTTGCCCCACACTTCTAATATTATATGTATTATATTCTAATATTATACTCATTTCTCACTTTATCCATTTCCGTCACACATCCATATCAAAATTCTCATCTCCGCTACACCCAATATTTTCTCCATTTCTAATATTCCGATTCCTTCTCTTCAGGATATGCCACGTGTGGCAGTGCCCGATCCTGGACCGGTGCGCTGACGACATCCTGTACAGCTGGACCATTGGTCACAAGGATGGCGACATTGACAGCCAGATGAAGCTGGGCAACGCACTGTTTTCTGTCTTCGTACTTATTGACTTGGAGAGCGATAAAAGAGGTTTGTATCTTAGACAACATGTAACAAGCATGATAAACGCACTTCCTGAAAGTATGTTAGTTTGTTCAGAATTGTCTACAGAATTGTTTTCTGCTTTTTTTAAAACAAGTATTTTTAATTGACTGGTCTATTGGTCTAATGTTTTATTAGATCAACAGAACAGTCAATTAAAATTCAAAGTGTCCTTTGAACAGCAGTGCACGTCTTTTGGCTTTTATAATGATTAAATTTGACTGGCCTGTTGGTCTAGTGGTTAGTGGCCCTGACTGCTATGCCAAAATTCCTGTGTTCAATCCCACCTATGATACATGTTTGTGTGATTAGCGCAATCATTTGTCTGCGTCTGGGTGTAATTTATCTATGCATTATATATAAAAATTCTGTAGAAGTTTTTAGTTGTGCGCGCATCACGAAAATTGTACGAAATCGAGCCTACAGTCTTTTTCAGACTACACAAAAAAAAAACACAAAAATCGGTCAAGTTTTTTAGGAGGTTTGGGATAACAGAGATTTTTACATATTAGAGAATTAAGGTAAATAATATGAGCCACAAATTTTCAAGAAAATATTTTATTGTTCAACCACTCAACTGGTGGTACAGTCAACCGCATCATAAGTCACAAAAAAAACATACAATACTAACATTCACTCGGCTGCGGCTTACACTTCCTCATCCCTTTTTCTTTCCCCGGATCGGAGTCGCAAGTGTGTACCATTTCTGCAGAATAATCAATAATAAATAATCCGTATAATCCGGTATTCTATACAAAGCCTACGTAATGTATAGAATACCTAAAACGTGTAGGTAATGAATGAAATATTATTTATTTTATACTTCGTCTAGGTATTCTATACAATACCGAATGCTGAGCCGATTATACCTATGTGTAAAAGGCGAGAGAAGAGAAAGAGGTGACGTAATTTTAGGGCACTCTTACACAGCTAGGTTAGGTTGAGGGTTTTTTTTTATAACTACCCAGAAATATATCTATTACTTAAACCTCTCAGACAGAAATAGGACCTGAGTACTGAGTTCAAACTTAACTGGGTGTCTAACGCCCATCTAATGCTGAGGTGGTTACCCTTTCGGCACAAAATAGACAGGTACAGAAGACAATATCATATATGTACTTCACTTTTTATACGTACGCTCGGTGAACGCACACTAATGAACGTTTGAGCTGGAACTGTTCGACGAGCGGGCCGAGGCGCTCCGAGATATAATAATAATAATAATAATAACCCCATCGTCGTATCTCTACGTTGACGTCGTGGTGGGGCTTGTGTGCTCCAACATGCCCTGGGTCTGTATCGGTAGAATTTTCTTTACCGTAACATACCTAGGGTGAGGGGCCAGACTAAGAGAGATACAATCCGCAGGGCAGTTTTGTGGCGAACTGTTGGGTATTAGCGACCCCACGGACCCGATCTCCCGGGAGAATTCCTGTTCTTCATCTCCGGCTTGCCTTTATTGGCCGGCCGTAGTGAACACTGACGAGGAACAGAGCTCCCACCTCTCTCTTGCCTTTATTGGCTGGCTTGAGTGGAGAGTCGCAAGAGCAAACATGCTCGGGAGATCGATGCATAATCCAGTAAGGTGCTGGTAGGGATCTTGACCGTACTTCCGGGATTGTCCTGATAGCCGTGGTATGCCTCTCCACTCCTCAAGCGCCTCAGGATATGTTGCCCCCTTGTTGCTACGTCACTTTGTGCTAGCGGCCGTTTTAGGGGGCCCATTTATTGAGTGTGCAAGTCACCCCCTGCCTTTTATCGATGGATATTAATAACATTGTTCAGGCAGGGGCCATAGTCTTAACATAGCTCCATATTACCAGTCCACTTAAGACTCCAAAAATCATAGCCCTATTATTTTGTTTTTCATATTATGTCGCAATAGTTTTTCAAACCGGAAGTTGTCCTTGGGTGCACTAGTATAGCGCGTACAGGGATAATCGTCGGTTGGTATCACGTTCCATTATAGTAACCAAAAGGGCCTCTGCGAGTTGGCTTCGGCCCCTTGTACGCCTCTCAAAGGCCCAGGACCTCAGGGTCCTGAGATTAATAAACAGGTAAAAATAATAATAATAATAATTTTATTTTAATTATTATTATTATTTGTTATTTTTTTATTTTGTTTTTACTACTGTTTGGCTGTCTGTTCCGAATAAAAGTATTTCTAATCTTTTTTACTACTCAAAGTTCAAATAAAGCTCTGCACTTCCTACTAATTATAATATTACCATCGCGAGGGTCAGTCACCCATGAACTATTGTTCCTGCAGCTTGTGATCGTGTTCATGTGGCTAGGAAACTTTTGCATGAGTTCGTGTCCTCGTTCTATCGATTCCTTCTTGACTACTCCTACTAGGCCGAGGGCAATTCCACCAGCCACGATCCCATGCCATGAGCGGAGGTACAAGGCTGCTAGCGGTCCACATGCTAAACCACCTGAAAAACAAAGAAACATACTGGGTTATTTATAAAACACTAACAACTTTGCAGGACTGTATTACTAACATCATAAACAACAACTTTTGTTCTATGACTTTTTTCAAAACAATTAATTTACCAAAAACCAATCTTCAACATTTTGCTGCTCCATCTAACACATTTCAACTCTGTATTTTGCTATTTTACCTGTCTGTATGACGCGACGCAAGCGCATCAAACACCGCGATCTCTTAGTCCTTATCTGATCAAAAAAATTAAGAAGAAGAAATCCAACGAATGAACAATATGAAGGCTGATGAAGTTCTACATATAGAAGATCCAGAAAAGGATCGAAGTAAGATCAATGAATATCAATAAAGCCAGCAAAGCAGAAGGGTCTTACCAAGAAAATAATTTAGTGGGTCGTCAACATTCCTTATGCGCAGGACTTGGTTAGAAACTGCTGCAAATGTGGCTCCCATAAGACCGAGAGGCACGGCATGCCTGGCGTACCTGTAAAAAATTAAAATTTTCATAATCTTTAAAGTTGTAGCGACATCTATGACACCACATAAGAACTACGAACAAAATACGAAATCCTGCATCGCGCAATCAAAGTTCTCCAAGCGATTTGAACATATACGACAGCCCGACATCAACTATCAAGCAGTCGCCCACCAGACCATAACACCTGTCTGGCCAGAGGATCCTCCCTTTTCAACGAAGGTTTGCGGAACTTTACTCTCTGTCCCACCTACCTCCAAAAATTGTACGATGGAAATGCACAATTTAATTCCACCAAGTCCGTTCCATCATCGGACCCCAAGACGTACCTACGGTGTTGCGCCATCAATACATGGTGGATATCTCACCCTCACCCATTCGCTCAAAGCGTTTTGGAAACACATTCATTATGCGTGCAGCTAAGGAGTTGGATTCCCTGCCGGAATCTGTGTTTCCTGATAGCTACAATCTAGGGGTCTTTAAGTCAAGAGTGAATAGGTTTCTTCTAGACAAGCGTGCTCCATCGTCGGCCACATCACCACTTACCATCAGGTGAGATAGTGGTCAAACGCGAGCCTATCAATAATAATAAAAAAAATATTTGTGAATAGGTTACTTCTAGGCAAGCGTGCTCCATCGTCGGCCACATCACCACTTACCATCAGGTGAGATAGTGGTCAAACGCGAGCCTATCAATAATAATAAAAAAAATCTTTTTAAGTATATCTGCCGATCGTCGATGGTGACAGAAACAAATGGACAAATATCATTAAGTTAAAGTGATGAAGCAGGGGGGTGGTCACGTTGGCGCTGAGAAATACGACGCAAGGGGGAGTGTCTAATGTCCGCTATAACCTGCCGTGACCTGTGTTGTACTTAATGTCGATGGAGCCCAACTTGTGACCTTTTTAAAATATTTTTGGAATAAAATATAATAGACTAGCGCCCCGCCCCGGCTTCGCTCGGGTGCAATATTATACATATAAACCTTCCTCTTGAATCACTCTATCTATTAAAAAAAACCGCATTAAAATCCGTTGTGTAGTTTTAAAGATTTAAGCCTACATAGGGATATAGGGACAGAAAAGGCGACTTTGTTTTATACTATGTTGATAGTGATGATGTAAAAATTATTGGAATCGATTCAGTTACCGATTGACAAACTATATTCAGGTTTTGCATATATACCTACCAAAAATAATGTTGTATACATGTTTATCAGTTGTCTTATACTCATAACACAAGCTCTTCTTTGCTTGGGACTAGATGACGTCGTGAATGGAATATTATTTTAGACATCATTGGTTTAATTTCTTAAAAAATATTAGTTTAGACTATTAAAGTTACCGTTTCAGTATGGACCCCGTTGCTACGACATGCGAGTACATCAGGACGTCGTAAGTGCCGAAGATGAGACCAGTGACAATGCCATACCGGCTGGCTACCAAGATCTGGTGGAAAATATATAAAGAAATTAGTATAGGTAGAATATACTAAACTAGTTCCTATCCTCTCCTAGGGCTATATTTCACTGAGACAAGTTTGACATGTTCCTTCAATGTGCGTGGTATAAACGACGAGGCGAAACGCTTAGTGCGGACCGTAGGACAAAGTAAAAGTGGACACTCGCCGTAAGGGTTGTCCGATGGGAGAAAGATTTTGGCGGAATCAAGTCATGTAATTCCTGCGCACACTCCAAAAAGCATCGTGTGAAGTACCGAAAGGCTGGCTACCCTACGCCTGTGTTCCAGGCTTTGTAGATTATTTCTTCTTTTATATACAACATTACTTTTCTTCTTCTTCTGAGTCGGTACACTCTTGCCAGAGTGGTCGTGGTCATCAATGTGAATCACGATGAGTGATCATCTTTGTAATGCGGCGCCATTCATCGCGGACTTCAGCTTTCCGGCTACATTCATAAACCGAGCACTTAGTTGCGGCCATGATCAGGTCTGTTCATCTCATTGGTGATCTACCACGTGGCCTGGTGCCCTCAACTTTGCCCAGCACTACGAGACGCTCTATGGAGTCATTACTACGACGCGATACATGACCGAAGAAGGTTAAAATGCGCGACTGCACCGTGGATGATAGGCACTGTCTGATGCCGAGTTCGGTTAATATGGAATCATTCGTACGAAACTCTGTCCACGATCTTATCCTGTTAAGGGGCCGAGATACAGCTCGGAAACTTCGACCCATGTGGATCTTTTGTGGTCCCCTAGATAGCTTACTCCTCCCCACCCTCGCTGAAAATCTCCTTCATAAGTTTCACAACGAGATGCGGGGATAAGAGCCTGTAATCCTCTGGTCTTGGATATCCTACCCCTAGAAGACTCATTCGCTTGTTAGCCAAAGCATCGCATGTGCACATCAGGTGCTCCATGCGTTCTGTATGTTCCTCACACAACCTGCACATGGAAGTCGCGGCTAGACCCATTTTCATGAGCTGTCCACGATACTCCTAGCATCCGTCTCCAGCACAATATGATTTTTAGTATATGCGAAACCTGAATATATTTTGTTCAGAATCAGTAACTGAATCGATTCCAATAATTTTTAGACCATATTTTTTCCCGAAAATATTTAAAAAGGTCTCAAGTTGGTGTCCAACTCGGCACTAAATACAACGCAGGTCACTGAAGATTATAGTGGACAATTAGACACTAGAGCACAGCTCGATGCGGGAGTAAAACAACCCTTCAGTCGCCCGGATGGCCCGGTGATCATGCATTTGTGCGGCATAACAAGCTTTATAACTTCGAGATTTTTCATCGTACAGTTATGAATTTTTTTACAAAGATTCTTTACATAAAAATTGTAGACACGTGTTTCGGGTTTCGCATATTATAATAAAACTAATGTATATTGGCTAATGCATATAATAATATGTGGCTCGAAGAGTCGCCAAACTTAAGTGGCAATGGGCAGCACATTGCACGCAGAACAGATGGTCGATGTGGACGAAAGGTTCTGGAGTGGCGACCACGTACCGGAAGACGCAGCGTTGGAAGGCCTCCAACAAGGTGGACCGACGACCTGGTCAGGGTCGCGGGAATCCGATGGATGCGTGACACACAGGACCGGTCATTGTGGCGACGCTTGGGGGAGGCCTATGTCCAGCAGTGGACGTCTTTCGGCTGATATGATGATGATGATAATGTATATTTACATACATCAATATCGGACAAACCGTCGCGAAATAATAGCATTTTTGGGTTGCAAGTAATTTAACTTATTTTACTTACCTTCGACTTTATGTCGCAGCCATCAGGTGTATCATAATATCTGGCATAGGTACGAGAGTCACATTTTGGATCCTCTCCATTATCAGCTTTCTTGTGATTGTCTTGCTTGGATGGCATAGTTGACTTTACTCAGAAGCCTAACCAAACCAGCCAATCGAAACTGGCTGTTGATTGACACTGACTGACAATGTCAAACGCCGTTCATTTCGTGCTGTCATATTTTATTTATTCACTCATCGTCAAAAAGTTTGTCTATGCATAAAAACTCGACTTATTTTAGACGCTTCGATTTTCCATTAGGTATGTACTTTTTTTACGGTGGGCAAAAATCATCTTATGACAACCCCCGCTCTTGGGTGGAGCGGAAGATGGTGTCAGACTCTTACTGACTAAAAACCCACCCCATTTCTTCTAGCCTGTTCATATCGGGGCTTGAGTTTCCTTTCGGATAACCCTGGCCCCAGTAGGCATCGACCCAGATGTGCCCCTCCTGTTGCTGACAACTTCTTGAGGCGCGTGGGAACAGTGCGCGCCGTCGACGTCTTGGGCTCGGTCCGGACAGTTACCGGACGGTCGGACAGCGAGCTACCCATGAGTCGCCGTCCGCGAGTCTGCGTCTAAGATGGCCGGAAATCGGGATCGGAATCCCGGCGGTGGCGGCAAGGGCGCCGTTGCCTGATGCAGTCGGCCTCCTCCTATGCTAGCATCACACATCCACTTCGTAGAAGGAGGCGACCGCCTGCCACTCCTCCTCGCTCCGGACCATGGCTCAACCAAGGCCCGGCGCGAGAGGTCTCGGCCGCCGATCGCCTCCACGAGGGCACGGCGATGCTCCGCCCAAGCTCCATTATGTACTTGGATTTTTTTAAGTTGAAGAGTATTTTTTATGAATCAGTAAGTATAACTTTTGCCAAACCTCTTCATCCGTGTGAAGTAGAAAATCATACCAAGGAAACACATCCAAAATGAAAATGTTAGCACACACGATACTTTTTTGCCCTGGGAGTACCATGCCCATGGTCTAAATGTCATGAAATAGCTTGCAGGACATTGTGTACCCACCCTTTTTTTTTACTAAAAAAGATCTAAATTAGACGTTCAGCCATTGGAGCGTGAAGAGGTAGCAAACATACACACCCACACAATTGTCCTCCTCCTCCTTCCGTCGTACTCCTCAATACTGAGGGTCGTGACCTCATGAAAGTGATGAAGCAGGTTCATCACTTTCATACGCGTTAAATTCCTCCATTTGTTTCTGTCTCTGGCGGTGTGAGGGGCATTGTATAGCGTAGAGTCAAGAGCGGTGCGTATCTGGTCTCGGTCGGTGTATACGTTGGGTATTGGGCTGAGTCGACGAGGCCTCTTTATCGGTCACAATGAGCCTTTCGAGGTTGCCACCATCTTTCCTTGCAATGTGACCGAAGTATTGTAGAATCTTGTGTAGACACTCCGACGACAACCGCGAGCAGATTTTGAGCTCTCGGAATATGGATACGTTGGTCCGAAATGCAGTCCAAGATATACGGAGCATCCTTCTCCGTACACATATACATATTTAAAAACATTCACGTTTGTAAAATAAAGTAAATCATCATCATCTTCCTGCCCTTGTCCCGTTTTATTTGGGGTCAGCGTAACACGTTTTTTTCTTCCATTCTGGCCTGTCGCTCGTCACGCTATCACTAACTCCCTTTTCATTCATATCACTTCTCACACAATCCATCCATCTTTTCTTTGGCCTCCCTCTCCCTCTCCATCCATCCATCCATATGTAAATGCATAACTCTTTTAGCAACATGCGTTTCATCTCTTCTCCTTACATGACCATACCAAGCCAAACGATTTCCTTTCAACTTTTCAGTCACTGGCGCCACTTTCAAACTTCCCCTAATATACTAATTTCTCACTTTATCCATTCTCGTCACACCGCACATCCAACTTAAATAAAAATATAAACTAGCTACTAATTAAACTCTTTATAATTTCAGGTGTTGAAAGTTTAAGGCCACTCTCTTATCTGTTGGACGTGGTTCGACCACCGACTGGGCGAGGATCCACTCTCGAAGTCCACTCCACACCTTTCGGCTGTGAGGTAATATCCTGATATCCTTTAGTGCTGTATAGTATAGGATAGTTTGATGTGGCGTCGCTTGGGAGAGGCCTTTGAACAGCAGTGCATCTCTTTTGGCTTTTATAATGATGAAATAGATATTACTTAAGGGTGGACCGGACAGTCGCAAACTGGCCTTCCAACCAAGATAAGCCTTAACGACAAATTGTGTTGTCTGGTCATCCCTTTAGTGTAAAAAGGCATCAGAAATATGCACGCAGCGCGCCCGCGTCGCTCACACGCCCAAGGATCTCGCACGTCTAAGTGGGGTCAGCCTTAGGGTCCTGTCAATAGAGTTCAATCATCATCATCATCATCATCATAATATCAGCCGAAAGACGTCCACTGCTGGACATATGCCTCCCTCAAGCGTCGCCACAACGACCGGTCCTGTGCGTCACGCATCCATCGGATGTTCACGTTGGGACGGTCCACGTTGTTGGAGGCCTTGGAAGGCCTGCGTCTTCCGGTACGTGGTCGCCACACCAGAATCTTTCGTCCCCATCGACCATTTGTTCTGCGTGCAATGTGCCCTGCCCATTGCCACTTAAGTTTGGCGACGCTTCGAGCTACGTCGGTAACCCTGGTTCTCCTGCGGATATCTTCATTTCTGAAATATGCATTAAAATCAAATTAATAATACAGCATCCGGTATTTAACAGTCAGTAAAAATCTGTCACACTCTCTTGCTCCACCCAGTGCAGGAGAAGTTATTTGATGTCACCTCACCTCATTGCAGGTGTTCCTAAATGCGGTGACACGGGGCTCGATATGCGGCGTGGTGGGCAAGAGACCATCCCTCCTACTAACTGACGCGGCTACTGCTTTGGGCTCTGAAGGTGGACCGGTCTTCACTGAAGGACCTACGTGAGTATCTTCGTAGTGTTATGAAGTTCGTAGAAGCATTTAGAAGCACTAGCATTTCCAGGATACAGTAAGGGGGGATAAGCATAATCAGCATTTTAGTGATCCAACTGCTGGGACTCAAGCCTCTTCTCTAGGAGAGGGAATGGGCCGTAACCCACCACGCGGGCGCGGGCCCAGTGGGGGTTGGTGAATGTCACCAACATGTCTTCGATGTCGCTACATCATCATCAAGAAAACCCTGAGTTCTGTCACGGCACTCGTGTGAACCGCTCGCGCGCATATATAATTTCGTTGTAAGTAACTAGAATTATCATTTTTATTATTGACGCGCCCATCGGTAATGAGCGCGTCCCAAGTATGGCCACAGGCGACAATGACAGTAGCAGTGGAGAAGAAGAAAATAACTCGGATCGAGTAAATGGTTGGATGTCTAAAATATTAATGGAAGAGGAAGAAGGAAGCAAAAAAGATTTGATAAATATTACAGAACCAATCAACAGTGAAATTCAAATTATGGAAGAAGATATAATAATTCATCCTTCAAAAAGAGAAAGAGAAGAGGATGAAGACGGAAGCTGGAAAAAAGTTGAAAAAGAGAGGGGAAAGAAACATAAACAATTCAGAAAAGAAGTTTTTATTTGGAGCCGAGAAAAGTTACCAAAACAGTTTGCTATTGCAAAATTATTTAATAATATGGGTTTAACTGATATCGTAAAAATTAAATACATCAATCCATACAAGTTAAAAATTGAAGTTTCGACTGAGGAATGTGCGGGCAAGCTGTTGGACTGTCAAGAGTTTCAAACTAAAGAGTGGAAGGTATACAGTGCAATGGATGTTAACGTTTCTTACGGTATAATCCGGGATGTGGACCTTGAGTTATCTGATGAGGAGGCCTTAAAAGCGATCAAGAGTTCTAATGATACTGAAATCATATCCTTAAAAAGGTTACAGAGACGAGACGGAGACAGCTGGGTGCCGAGCGAAGTAGCCAAGGTAGGATTCAGAGGCTCATACCTTCCAAGTTTTATTAATGTTGACTGTCTACGCGCCAAGGTAGAACCTTATGTATTTCCAGTAACACAGTGCTCAAACTGTTGGAAGTTCGGCCACGTCAAAACAAGGTGCTCATCCAAAAAAATTGTATGTCCTAAATGTACAGGAGAACACAGTAACTGTGAAGTCACAATGTTTAAATGCGTTAACTGTCGGGGTGATCACATGGCGTTGAATAGATGTTGTCCTGTTTATGCTCGAGAGAAGCGAGTGAGGGAACTTATGGCAGAATATAATTGTACATATCAGGTAGCCTGCAATATGTATGTTAAACCCAGGTTGCCAATTGGTTCTCAAACAGTGAGGGAAGTCGAAGAACTGAAGATCAATACCAATAACAGCTTTAGTGGTTTACTTGTGTCAGAATCTGGAAACAGTTTTAAATACACACCGAATGCATTCCCACCGTTGTTCACACAAAATCGATCTAAATCACCGCCAGTAACTAATAAAAATAAGCAATCGCATTCACAAAGCAAAGACAAAACGGAGTGGTGGGGACGTCGAGAGTCGTCAGACCGCATTCCTTCGCAAACAGCTGCTACTGATAACAACACCGGCGCCGACGTAAACAATACGCGAGAGGTGCACTTAGATGAGTTAATTACACGATTAAAAGATATTATTTATATGCGAAATCGGAGCTTTCAAGAAAAGTTTTATGACATTATTAAGTGTTGTAGTAAATGGTTAGTATTATTTGTTGTAGATCGTATGTCTGAGTGGCCTATTTTGAACAAATGTTTAGAGTTATTTTTCGGTCTAAATAAGTGATGGATCCCAAAAATAAAATCGTTCGATTAAAGTTATTGCAGTGGAACGCACAAAGTTTAAGACCTAAAAATAAAGCTTTTGAGAATTTCTTACTAACAAATAAAATCCATATATGTATTATATCCGAGACTTGGCTTGAACCAGACAGTCAGTTAAAAATAGGTAGTTATAATATTTACAGACAAGATCGGGATGATTCATATGGCGGCATTGCGATTGTGATACATAACTCCATTAAAACACAAACCACCAATTTTAGCTTACGTAATCGAAGTATTCAAGTACTCCATATTAAATTATTTAACTGTAGCTTTTTAGAAAACATCGTAGCGGTATATTGTCCACCTAATATTCACACTGCAGATGAGGATTGGAAAATGTTATTCTCTAGTTGGCCCAACAAAACTTTTATAGGAGGGGATTTCAATGGGCATCATACAAACTGGTCATATAAAAGCGATCGCAGGGGTTTACAAATCCACGATGCAGCGGATGATTGGCATTACGTTTCCCTTAACACTGGAGACCATACCAGACTTAAGTTAGTTTTAAATCAGTTACAAAAAAGTTCGCCTGACATCACATTCGCGTCATCAGACATTGCATTACGGTTTAAGTGGAGTGTTTTAAATGAAAATTTAGGTAGTGACCACTTATTTGTCCTTATTACAACAGAATATACATGCCATAACGTAATAAAATCAAAACGTAATTTTAAAAAGGGCGATTGGCAGAAGTATACCGAAATAATTTCAAATAAAATTAATAGTATTAATTTAACTGGTGACACGCAACAAAGGTATGATAAAATTATAGAATTAATAAATTTAGCGTCTCAGGCATCAATCCCAAACATTAAGATTTGTGAAGACCCCTCCAGTAAGTTTGTTCCAAAATCATACTGGTCCCCCGAGCTGTCTAAAGCGGTAGCGGAACGCAGATTGGCATTGGCTCAGGTTAGAAAGAACCCTATTCCCACTAACTTCATTGTTCTTAAACGGAAGGTTGCTACAGCACAGAGACTAATTCGTAAGGCGAGTGCGGAGTCCTTTCGGCAGTTCTGTGACAGTATAGACGAGATGGTGTCCAGTAGCGAGTTGTGGAACAAAATGCGATGGATTAAAGGATATCGTAGTAATAGGATTTGTTTAGATACAGAGCGGGCTAGTGAATTCTTAAGCCAGTTGGCGCCGGATTACGTTAGCTCATCATGTCCAGTTTTTCATTCAAGTAACATGCAGTTGGAAGCACAGATTTCGGAACAGGAACTCTCAAATGTACTGAAGATGAAAGATACCGCTCCCGGAGAGGATGATATTTCCTATTCAATGATTTATCATTTTCCTAGCAAAGAGCTAATAGTTGATTTATTTAACAAATGTTTGGCTGATGGTGAGGTTCCTAGACAGTGGCGAAATGTTAGAGTAGTGCCTGTTCCGAAACCTGGACGCGATCCAAATAACGTTACATCTTTGAGACCTATCTCACTCATTTCCTGTCTCTGTAAAACTTTACACAACATTATAACAAGACGTCTTGAATGGTTCTTTGAGAGTAAAGGTCTATTTTCTAAGAATACAGTAGGATTTAGAAGATCTCAATCATGCCTGGATAATCTTGTACGGTTGGTATCACAAATCCAAATAGGGTTCACCAGCAATAAAAAAACATTAGGGTGTTTCGTTGATGTAGATAACGCGTATAATAATGTTAACATCTTGAAAGTTGTGACTAAATTGGATGAAATGGGAGTAGGGTCTTCAATATGCAGATATATATGGGAATACTTAAGAGAAAGACATTTAACTGTATCACAAGTAGGGAGTAATGACTCGATTACAAGATGGACATGTAAGGGATTAGCCCAAGGAGATCCTATGTCTCCAATATTATTTAATATAGTGACCTGTGATATTTTCAAAGATATTATGGGAGTTTATGTATCACAATACGCAGATGATTTCGTCCTCTATATTTCTGGACTAGATATCAGATTTATGACTTTAGCTCTTCAAGAAGCCATAGATTGTTTGTCACACTTGTTAGAAGCATTGGGTCTGGAATTATCTCCCGCGAAAAGTAAAATTTGTTTATTCTCAAAGGGAAGGTCGTTACAGCCGATAAATATCAATATAAATAATGTAGGTTTAGAAAATGTTCCTGTTGTTAAGTATTTAGGACTTTGGCTTGATTCATCTCTGAGATGGCGCAAACAGATAAATGAAGTATATGAAAAGAGTATGAAGTTATTAAATGTGTTTAAGGTACTAGCAGGCTCGTCATGGGGAGTTCACCCAGTGCATTTAAGACGACTGTATATTGCAATCATTCGTAGTCGATTAGATTATGCAAGTTTTCTGTTTGATAACAGCGCTAAGACCAACATTTCAAGGTTAGACAAAATCCAAAACCAAGCCATGAGAATAGTTGGCGGTTTTTTGAAAAGTTGCCCAATCCACGCGATGGAATCGGAGTTATGTTTGCCACCATTGTTTGTTCGACGCAAATATTTAGCTGCTAAATTTTGCTTAAAAGCTAAGTCTACTGATGATGGTGACACCATAATAATGATATCAAAATTGACATCAATATGCGAAGAGGAAACATATTGGCGTAATAAGAAAAAACCGTTGCTAACTATCGCATACAGTGAGATGTCCAGTCAAATTTTACATCGTTCTAAAGTTTTAGAGATGTTCTCACTGTCGACCTGGATGACGAATATAGATATTAAGTCAAATATAAACCTAAGCATTACAAACATGACAGGAACTAAAAGATCCAATACTTCAGTGACACTCTTAAAGAGATCAGTAGAAACTATTGCACAAAATTATAACGAATTCTATCAGATTTACACTGATGGGTCCAAGGACGATAATGGAACAGGAGCAGCATTTTTTGATCCCCAATGTAACACGGGAGCTAGTTTTACATTGAACTGCAAATTATCCATAATGGCAGCAGAATTGTATGCCATTTCAGAAAGCTTAGCATACCTAATGTCGTGCAAATATTCTAAATTTGTTATACTATGCGATTCTAAAAGCGCCTTACAACATATAGCTCGGTGCACCTCGGGTACACGAGGCCAACCTGTAGCTTATACGATATTAGAGTCATACTTGAAGCTGAGGGAAAGTGGCAAAATGATTAAATTTCAATGGATTCCATCACATGTAGATCTGATAGGGAACGAAATTGTAGATAAGTTAGCAAAAACAGGAACATATGAAGGAACTGCTATTGGACATCTACCCTTCTTTACAGATGTATTAGGAGATGTTAAAATTCATTGCAATGTATTATGGAAAGAGTACTTTGACAAAAGATCTGAAGAGAAGGGTATATGGTACAAGACGATTCAGTCTGAGCCACCTAGAATACCTTGGTTTACTGAAACTCCGATGAATAGACGTTTATTAATTACAAGCATGCGTCTGCGATCCGGGCACATTCCGTTGAATGCTTTCGGTCATCTCATGAAAGTTGTTGACACCCCAAACTGTCTGACTTGCAAGGTTAGAGAGGACACCTACCACGCTTTGGTCGAGTGTGCACGGGTTAGTGACGAACGGATGGTCTTAGAATTAGAAAATAGATTAAGTTTAAGGGATGTAGGTATGTGCAATCTGATCTTATCTAAACCTACATCCAAACTAGCTGTTAAGTTATATTATTTGATTCTTAAATTAATTAAGTTAAGATCATAGAACCAACTATTGTTTTGTTCTTTTTTGTAAAACTACAAGGTTGGCATAATCGCTCTGCGATTAAAACCTTTTTTCTAAATAAAGATTTAAAAAAAAAAAAAAAAAAAAAAAGAAAACCCTCTCAGTTCTCAGTATGTCTGGCAATTTGAGTATTTTCAAATACCCAAACTTTTCATTGATATTGTTCGTCAATTCGTTAAACTCCTTAGTAGTCTTGGGTTGAGCTTTGCAAATACTGACAAATGCTTACACTGATAGGTCCACTCAAATCTGTATGGTTCTTTTTTCAAAAGACCATCTCAGACAAATGTGCATGGTTCTCATGTGATTTGACTATTACATATTTACTGTATGGACTTTAAAAGAGACTGATCCCTGAGTTTGATTCGGTGTTTCTTCTCAAAGTAGTCAGCTAGGAAACACCGGCCTCATCTAGTTTAAACTTAACTTACGAAAAAAGCAATTGACATGTAAAAGTGTTTTGAAATCCTATTTGAAAAATAAATATTACTTATCATTTATCACAACTAATCAGTTCGTCTAATCCTATTGAATAACTGCTAATCTGAATTCCTGAGTGGTTTTCCAGTAAGGAGCTGATAGGTACAGTAGTGTGCGCCGTGTCGTGGTGCCGCGGCGAGTGGGTCGGGCTGACGCTGGTGGCGCCGCTCATCTCCGTGCTCGCCGCCAAGCTGCGCGTCGCGCCGCAGCAGCCGCCGCGCCCCATACACAAGCATCCGCTGCATGATGTGCTTGGTGAGTTAAATGTGGCGGTGGTATGTAGGCGGGAAGCGAAGCGGCGCGAATGGAAGACAATTAATAATGATCTATTGCAGTGGCTGTGATTTACGTGGGTGCGGAACGGTGACGAAAGAAGCGAAGTGGACGCGAACAGTTGCTTTTATATATTCGTACGTTATCCTAATCAACCCTAATAAATTTATTGTATCAAAAAGTAATCGACTATTTTTTTCATAAAAACTGTTTTTTTTTTAAATAAGAACGAAAAATTCCAGCACTTAGGGGGTCCAGAATTATGTACTGGATCCTAAATACATGTTTATGCGTCGATCAGGCCGTTTTTTGGGCTGACCTCTAAATGCTGTCTTCTCCCTTACAGGTGAGATAGACTCGTGCTGCGTGCTGGTGCGGTGCGGGCACGCGTGGGGCGCCGGCGTCTACCTCGGCGCCGGCTACGTCGTCACGTGCGCGCATGTCGTCATGCAGGTGAGATAGACTCGTGCTGGTGCGGTGCGGGCACGCGTGGGGCGCCGGCGTCTACCTCGGCGCCGGCTACGTCGTCACGTGCGCGCATGTCGTCATGCAGGTGAGATAGACTCGTGCTGGTGCGGTGCGGGCACGCGTGGGGCGCCGGCGTCTACCTCGGCGCCGGCTACGTCGTCACGTGCGCGCATGTCGTCATGCAGGTGAGATAGACTCGTGCTGGTGCGGTGCGGGCACGCGTGGGGCGCCGGCGTCTACCTCGGCGCCGGCTACGTCGTCACGTGCGCGCATGTCGTCATGCAGGTGAGATAGACTCGTGCTGGTGCGGTGCGGGCACGCGTGGGGCGCCGGCGTCTACCTCGGCGCCGGCTACGTCGTCACGTGCGCGCATGTCGTCATGCAGGTGAGATAGACTCGTGCTGGTGCGGTGCGGGCACGCGTGGGGCGCCGGCGTCTACCTCGGCGCCGGCTACGTCGTCACGTGCGCGCATGTCGTCATGCAGGTGAGATAGACTCGTGCTGGTGCGGTGCGGGCACGCGTGGGGCGCCGGCGTCTACCTCGGCGCCGGCTACGTCGTCACGTGCGCGCATGTCGTCATGCAGGTGAGATAGACTCGTGCTGGTGCGGTGCGGGCACGCGTGGGGCGCCGGCGTCTACCTCGGCGCCGGCTACGTCGTCACGTGCGCGCATGTCGTCATGCAGGTGAGATAGACTCGTGCTGGTGCGGTGCGGGCACGCGTGGGGCGCCGGCGTCTACCTCGGCGCCGGCTACGTCGTCACGTGCGCGCATGTCGTCATGCAGGTGAGATAGACTCGTGCTGGTGCGGTGCGGGCACGCGTGGGGCGCCGGCGTCTACCTCGGCGCCGGCTACGTCGTCACGTGCGCGCATGTCGTCATGCAGGTGAGATAGACTCGTGCTGGTGCGGTGCGGGTTCCATAGATAGCTGCAGGACTTAGAGAGTCTGTTGCCTAAACAGTGTAGGCCTTAATGTTATACGACGGACAGATATGGCTTCAATTCAACGATTTATTAACTCTAGATCTACTACTCTCCGGCTCGAAGGACTAACAATAACTAGGGTAGAAATAACAATGGCATGTGTAGAATTAAAACTGTCCGGGAAAAACAATTAAAGAAACTGTGGAGAAATTTTATTTTATTTTATTTTATTTGGGAAACAAACAATCGTACATCATAATATAAAATCTAAATAACAGAAAAACAATGAAAAAATGAAATAAATGGTAAAAAATAATAAAAAAAATGAAAAATAATAATAAAATAATGAAAATAATGAAATAAATAATGAATATTGTAATATAATAATGAAAAGAATGAATGAATGAATGAATAATTTTTATAATATTAGTAAATGCACAGTCCACTACGTTTCCACATGTTACTAGTTAAAATTGATACAGTTTGGTAAATTTCAATAAAATCAATACCAAAACCACAAAACAGTGTTTCGCTATCTTAAAATCTAATATTACTATTTTTATTTTTTGTTAATCTGGTCGATTAGCCGTGTCCTACCATTGCCGCAACGCGCACATGCTGATAGCAGCGTGTGAATCACACAGCCTGAGATGAGTCTGCATGTCAACTAGCAACAGTCCGTATTAATCCTGTCTACATTTGTAGCCATAGCCATTCCACTGTATTTCGCTATTTATTTCAGAGTTTAGTATTTATTGAAGTCTGGTTTCCGCACTTAGTCCTATGCTGATCATCGTGCATCGGTCATTGCGGCCAAAACCTCTCTCCAAAAACTGATCAGGTATTTCAGTTTATTCAAGTCACGTATATCAGTGACACCTCCTCCTTTGTGTTGTAGAAAGTTTGTTCGAAGCTTAGAAAAGGACATTTATCGTGTAGGATTAATCTCAGAAGTGAAACACTGTACTGCTAATAATCACACTTTATTTGTTACAGTTGTATTATTATATTATTATTATATTATATCTAGCCCATATTGTCCCACTGCTGGGCAAAGGCTGCTCCTACCAATTTTCCCGGTTTTGAGCCACTTCTTTCCAATTGCCAAGGAAGACATCCAAGTCGTCCCGCCATCTCCTTCTTGGTCTGCCGCGACCCCGACGTGCGATGTCAGGGCACCAATTTAGCGTTTTCCTGGCGCACCGCTCGCTCGGCACGCGACAGACAAGTCCAGCCCAGTCCCACTTAAGCTGGGCAGCCTTCTGAACTACGTCAATGATTTGCGTTTTGGAGCGCAGTGTAGTGTTTCGAACGCGATCCGTTATTTTAACACCTAGTATGCTGCGCTCCATAGCACAGTTATATGTATACACATACAGTTGTATACAGTACAATATATATTTAGCACTTATTGCGTCCGCACTCTTCAACTGCTCACGGCTTAATGCCTTTCCGACGAATTTTGTCGCCCCACCATCTCTAGACAATCCCTACTACTCGTTTCCAAGGCGAGGGCGCCACTGCGACTCAAATAACAAACTATACTCATGGCCTATTACTTTATAGAGATAATTAAGTGACTTTAAATAAAAACAATTGTACATTACGATCTATAATTATCCCTACGAATATTATAAATGCGAAAGTAACTCTGTCTGTCTGTCTGTTACGCTTTCACGCAAAAACTACTGAACGGATTTAGATCAAATTTGGTAGGTAGGTAGAAGAGACACTGGAATAACACATAGGCTACCTATAATTCCACTGCTAAGCACGGGGCTCTGCCCGCGCGATATAAACTGTAGTCCACGCGGGCGAAGCCGCAGGCGGAAAGCTAGTTATAAATAAGCTACAAAATATTAAAAATATAATATCTGATAATTAATAAGCTAACAATCGGATACACTGTAAACTTATTTCTGTTTCTCCCTACTCTTGCGGCGTTAGGCAAGTGTTTTTTTTTTTTTTTTTTTTTGTCGACGGGGAAAATCATCTTTGACGAAACCCGCTCTTGGGTGGAGCGGGAGACAGTGTCAGACTCTTACTGACTAAAAACCCCGCGCCGTTCCTTCTAGCCTTCATACCGGGGCGCGAGCTCCCTTTCGGACAACCCTGTCCCCAGTAGGCTTCGACCCAGCTGGGCCCCTCCTGTTGCTGACAACTCCTTGAGGCGCGCGGGAACAGTGCGTGCCGTCGACGTCTTGGACTCGGTCCATTACCGGACGATCGGACAGCGAGCTACCCATGGCTCGCCGTCCGCGAGCCCGCGTCTACGGTGGCCGGAAATCGGGATCGGAATCCCGGCGACGGCGGCGAGGGCGCCGTTGCCTGATGCGGTCGGCCTCCTCCTTTGCTAGCATTACTGCTTCGCAGAAGGAGGCGACCGCCTGCCATTCCTCCTCGCTCCGGACCATGGCTTCGACCAGGGCCCGGCGCGAGAGGTCTCCGCCGCCGATCGCCCCCACGAGGGCACGGCGATGCTCCGCCCAGGCAGGGCACACCTCGACGGTGTGCTCCACCGTGTCCTCCGGGCGTTGCGCACAGTGGCGACACCCGGGCGTCTCTTCCGCTTGAATCCGATGCAGGAACCTCCCGAACTTGCCATGTCCGGTGAGGACCTGCGTCATGCGGAAGGTAAGGACGCCGTGAGGTCTTTCCAGCCACGCCTCAAAGAGGGGACTTACCGCCATAATCGTGGCGTGCCCAGCGTTAGGCAAGTGTGGACCACTCTTTTTCGTGTGTAAAAGTCGAAGCCTTGATCTGGCGCGACGTCGCCTAAAATTTGTCGAGACCCACATTGCGACAGTCCACGATTCGTTCAACATTCTGTAAAAGGCAAAGTCCTGACTCATCAACGCTAAACCTAAATCCTTAAACCTAGAACACTCACAAAATTTTGCACAGAGCTACCTTTTACTACGAACAAAACAAACAAAGTCAAGACACAACAAGACAAGACAAGAAGACAAAACAACACAAGAGACAAGAACAAGAGTTTCCAAAATTCTACCTCTAACTCCTTTCCTCCTTATTCCTTATTCTTTATTGTACATAGCATAGCATAGTCAGCCTTATAATGTTCCCACTGCTAGGACTCAGGCCTCCTCTCTAGGAGAGGGTACACAAACAATAAAATTTATACATACAGGTTATTCAGTCAGTTCAGTTTAGTTTTTTTTGTTTAGTTTTTGTTTCCACTAGCGTGGACCCAGCCATGGTGGCATGGTGGCCATTTTTATAGGGAGCCGCTCCGGCTCCCTATAAAAATGTCCAACTGTGGGTGGACCGCTGTAGTCCCCTGAGTTTTACGTCATTACACCAAAATATAAGAGAGAGAGAGGGAGAGAAACTCCTCCCGCAGACAGACATTGGTCAACGGACCTGGACCGAGTAAGGCTCCACAGTCGAGTTACTAAAGAAAGTTCGAAAGTTTGTATGAAGAAACCTACTTTTAAGCAGGTGAAGTCGCTGACAACAGCTAGTGAGAAGGCATAATAATACTAAAAATCATTTATTCCAGTACCAAACACACAAGCTGTCAGTATACTGCCGCGGAGTGAGCGAGACAGCGATAGTGCGCTACAAGACGCCCGACAAGAAGGCGTACGACCTCGCTCTGCTGTTCACCAACCCCGAGAGGTTAAGTCATATGAAACCTGCGGTACTGTCCAAAGTGCCGGCTGAAAAAGGTACCTACAGTTATTTTGATAATGGCTTATTTAAATCTTTAATAAAAAGGAAGGAAATATCTGTCCAACGTTATAACATATAAATAAGAATAATTTAAATAAATACATAATTTAAAAATGATGATGATAGAAATAAATAAAAATACCTAGCATAATTTAGTTAATTATAATAATACACATACGTAAATTAATTTCAATGAGAATAAAATGTATTAATAATGACGAAAATAAATAAATAAAATATACCAATACTTATACAGAGACATAATAATACAATAACATGCATACACAATTTAATTTAAATAGATAGGTAATTAAGTTACAGGATACATATATATATTTTTTAATAATGATGGCAAGTTCCAAAGCTTTATGGGAAACCATAAAGCAAATAACAAATACTCAAAAAACAAAACATAGCCCAGTGCAGCTACTTACATTACGAGACACCCCAAATTCTGCAATTAATGAGGTGGGCCAATTTTTTGCCAACATTGGCAAAAACTTGGCTACGAAAATAAATATTGACATTCCATCTTTACCAACCGGTGGCCATCGCTCACCTTCACTTACTTCACTTACGGACACCCAAAACTCCCCTGCAAACTCTCTGACCATCCTGGAAGTAGACGAAGCAGAAGTGGAGTCCCTAATCCTACAACTACGCTCTGACAGTGCAGTGGGCTGGGACGGCATTTCACCGCTAATTTTGAAAAACTGTCGACATGTACTGGTTCCACCAATTACACTTCTTTTTAATCGTTGCATACAGGAGGGTGTTTTTCCGGAGGCTTTTAAAAAAGCCGTGGTCCATCCAATTCACAAGGGAGGGAATAGAGACTGTGTGAATAACTACAGACCGATATCAGTCCTACCTGCACTCTCTAAAGTTCTCGAAAAAATTCTCAATAACTCCTTACGAAAATTTCTCGATAAACACCATCTCATTGCTAATAACCAATACGGATTTCGGACAGGTTTATCTACAGAAGATGCAGTTCTAGATTTCACGCAGCAAGTTGCCTTAAATCTAGATAAAAAATCGAAATGCCTGGGTATATTCCTTGACCTTTCGAAGGCTTTCGACACGGTCTCTGTTCCCAAACTCATCAAGAAGTTGGAAAATATTGGTGTGCGTGGAATGCCTCTACACATCTTTGAGGATTACCTAAAAAATCGTAGGCAGTGTATTAAAATTGATAATTACTCAAGTGATGAGTTTCTCGTGGAATATGGTGTTCCCCAAGGAGGAATCCTTTCCCCGACACTATTTCAGATCTACGTCAATGACCTCTGCAAACTGAGTCTTCCAAACACCAAAATTTATGCTTATGCAGACGACACCGCAATCCTCGTTGATGGAACCACTTGGGACAGTGTGAAAGCAAATGCAGAGATGGCTATGGCTAAAGTTATGCACTGGTTAAACTCGAATCTTCTAACACTGAACCTACATAAAACGACTTATATCCCTTTTGCTCTAAGACGTAACGCTAAACCATCTCCTTCTTTTAGTATAACTGCCCATTCTTGCACAAACCCGCCCACCAACTGCAACTGTCCCCCACTTGCAAGATCCGAAACCGTCAAATACTTGGGAGTACAAATAGACGACGGACTGAGATGGGACCAACAAATTAACGCCATCACCTCCAGAACATTACGTCTAATACATGTGTTTAAGTCTCTTAGACAATCCGCAGACCCGAAAACACTTAAGATGGTGTACCATGCTCTATGCCAATCAGTGATTAGTTATTGCATAGTTGCATGGGGCGGTGCTACAAAGACTAGCTTCCTAAGGGTGGAAAGAGCACAGAGAGCTATCCTTAAGGTCATGACCAAAAAACCTCATAGGTTTCCAACGTTGGAACTGTACTCTGACTGTAAGGTACTTACGGTTCGTCAGCTTTATGTGCTTAAATCCACCCTTAGAAAGCACGCGGATGTTCCACCTCCTACTCCCAATAAACGCACGTACCTTCCGCCAAGTATCCAGCACAAGACTTCATTCGCTAAACGTCAATATTATATACTAAGTACGCATATTTATAAAATAATTAACAAACACCTCAATATTATAAATCTTAATTCATACGAACTAAAATCCAAACTAACAGAATGGCTGCTGCTTAAGGACTACTCTTATACGGAGTCTTTACTTACCTATCTTGTGTAATACACCCACACCCAGACTCACACCACACACAGACTCACACCCATACACACATACACACACTCACACGCACACACCATACTAATTAACACATCAACACACTAACACACACACAATTATTATTATTTTTTTTACTCTTTGTGTACCATACAGTAGAATGACACAGTCCACTTGTGATAAGTTTTTTGTCTAATTACTGTAACCTTAGACCGCAAACTACCTCTTAAAATACAGGTATACCCTAGCTTAAGAGGTAGAGTATTACTCTTGTACAGAACTCACAACATTAAATGTATGTACTTATCAAACTGTAAGTCAAACTCTGTATGTTTTTGGGTAAATAAAGATTTATTATTATTATTTATTATTATTATTAAGTTAGCCTTCGTCCTCTCTCCTAGCTTTGCTGTGCCCGACAGGGTCCATATTGATTCTTTTTTTTTATACCATCATAAACACATATAGAATGCAATAAAGTATTGATTATTGAGTATTGAGTATATATAGCTATTGGAAGGTGGGAACAGATTTTATAGAACCCCCATAAACAAATGTAGGGGGATACTATGGTGGCATCCGCCTACATTTACTAATAGAAAGTCTTTTTGATTATAACGGAGCGCAGTCTGTTTTTCCTGATAGCTACAATCTGGGGTTTATAGGTCATAAGTGAATAGGTTACTTCTAGGTAACGTGCTCCATCGCCGACTACATCATCGCTTACCATCAGGCGAGATAGTGGAAAAAATAGTTCTAGCACTCTCGGCCACTCGGCATTCTTCGGCTTCTGTCGTGAGACATCGGAAGTGGTGAGTGGCGGCGGCGACAAGGTGACTTTGCTTCCGATCTCCTAAGATGTCGCGCGTGCACTCCAAATACTTACCAGCCTCTTCGTGAATTGTAATCCTTTAAATACAGTTCATTTGCCTTTCAATAACAGTCCATAATTACCGTTTCCAGGTGAATCAGTCCTAGCAGCAGGTTTCCCCTACTACAACGAGTACGACCTAACCAACTTGATACCGACGATAACGTCGGGCCACGTGAACACAGTGTCGCCCTCTATGATACAGACGTCGTGCTGCGTGCAGTCGGGCTTCAGTGGGGGACCTATATTCAGGCTTACCAGGTATCGTAATTAAATCTGCTCCTCATAGGTTCTGCATGACTTGATCTTCGTAGAAATTTACTGGAATAAAAACGAATGTGAAATTAACTTAAAAAAAATACTCTTTGAAAATTTTTATTATTCAAGGTATTAAGGGACATGCCTCCGCTAACTTTAAAACGAAACTTAACGACCTTCCAAAAGAATGTTTTTTTTTTCGAAATTATTTAACGAAAAAAAATCGTCCTCTCCATACGAAATAGGGTATTACACTCATTTTTTAAAAGCATTTCAATTAGATTGTATAGTGCTAATAAACCATTAAAAAAATAAAGAACATTTTTATTCAGTCGCTAAGTACCCTAAAAACCCTAAAAATGCATTTAAAATTTTCTTTTTCTTTTGCGCGTAATGCAGAACGCAATGGACGCCATATTTACTCTGAGGTCGTGACGTCAGTTGACTGTGTAAACAAAAGCGCCTGAGTATGGCCGATGAGCTAGCAGCTGAATGACGTAATAATATCGTGGCTATTTCATGGTGATAAAGTACAGACAAAAAAACTGAAAACTTCGAATTAAATTTAAAAATTTATTTTGTTATTTTGAACTAAAACGAACACTTACCGATTGCTTTTTGCCTAAGCTATTTTAATAATATTAGCTTTTGCCCGCGCGGCTTCGCTCCCGCTCTTCCCTACTCCACCCTACTATACCTAACTCTACCCTACTCTACCCTACCCTACCCTACCCTATTCTACCCTACTCTACCCTACTCTACACTACTCTACACTACTCTACACTACTATACACTACTCTAAACTACCCTACACTACACTACTCTACCCTACCCTACACTACCCTAATTTTATTTTTTTTCCATAAGAACCTTTTCCTCACAATAACAATCAAAACAAAAAAAGAATTAGCGAAATCAGTCCAGGCGTTGTTGAGTTATGCGCTTACCAACACATTTTGCGATTCATTTTTATATTATAGATTTTTAGATTTTTCTCATATAGAGTAAAATACCCTATTATAAACTTGATTGGACAGTTGTTTATATGGGGAGGCTGATTTTTTTCCCGGTTTTTTTGTTGTTCAGGTTCGTATTGAGCAAACCCTTAATGTTTCCGGTAACCTGTGCCTTACACCCTGTATCTTTAAAAAAAGTGAATAATGCGAACTAAATGCCTGATGCATTAAGTCCGCATTATTTACATGAATAGTATATGTTTAATGTCTTTGACATGAAGCTTCAATAAATACATAAATAATATGTCGGTGTGGACATCCCAGTCCTGCGCAGCGCGTGGAGGTGCTGGGCATCATCGCCATCAACGTGACGTCGGACGGCGGCGCCTGCTTTCCCTACGTCAACATGGCCGTGCCCGTCACCGTCTTCAGCGACGCGCTCACTAATTACATACTAGACAAAGGTAAGAGGTGAGGCCACCGTAGGCAAGGGCTTGCGGATGGCGGGCAATGGGTAGTTCGCTGTCCGACCGTCCGGTAACTGTCCGGACCGAGCCCAAGTCGTCGACGGCGCGCACTGTTCCCGCGCGCCTCAAGGAGTTGTCAGCAACGGCTGGGCCCAGCTGGTCGAAGCCTACCGGGGCCAGGGTTAGTTTCGAGAGGCAGCTCAGCCCCGGTATGAAGGCACGAAGAAACTGGGTGGGTTTTTAGTCAGTAAGAGTCTGACACTATCTCCCGCTCCGTCCAAGAGCGGGGGATGTCATTAAATGATTTACCCACCATAAAAAAAATCCCCGTGAAAGAAGAAGAAAGAGTAAAAGGTGCTCTCTAGAACTCTCTCCCGCACTCCCTTCACGACAGTCCTTGTCGGACGTCTTCAAGAGGAAATTAACCTACGTCGGATATATTCGACAAACGCACTCGCGTTTGTCCCGCCAGGGTCGCACATCCACGACCAAATACTCCACCTCGTCGCTGCTCTGTGCGTAGTTGCCTACGCACTATACAATATACTACGTAGTCTGACAGTTTTAATTTTGTAACCTTAAGAGGCTGCTAGGAAGAAGTTGGGGGAGGCCTTGCACAGCAGTGGGACAATACAGGTTATTAAAAAAAAAGTGGCTGCTTTTCCATTCGCTTATCGTTAACATCGAATATGGTTTGAAAGCTTGTTGCTTCATCTAACGCAATCCAACGCGATGTTTGACGAAAACGCAACGCAAAAAGAGAGATAACGCTTGAAAACTCTGTTAGTATTCGGTAATTCCGTGATTTACTCGAATATTTTACAAAACTTGTTCCAGGAAATATCAGTTTTTTAAACCCTTAAAGTTTGAAAAAAAAAATTGTTGTCATTTAGAATCTTAATAAAATTTGCAAGGTTTCTATTGTTTTACTTTTTTTGACTTTTTAAATTTTTGAGTAAATTATGAAGTGTTTGAATTCAATAGAAGCCTAGATAATATCCACATGATACTGTGTTCCCAAAATATCTACTGAAAAATGTGTAATAACGTCATAACCGCGTAAGAGCGGTTGTATGAAAAACAGTGAAAATGTGTGTCGAGTTGCATCCCCTTAAAAAATCTTTCTCACTTTTAGTTAATAATTACTTTAGATCGAACCATGGTGTGCCAAATAAACATGTTTTCTTTCTTTCTTTATTTTCAGATGAAACAAAATTGGCGATGATTGAGAATAACAAGGAAATGATCCAGTCGCAGTGGAGGCTGATGCCTTACCGATCGAAAATATGATCCCTTCAGTTCGGAGCTTATAGGACAAACTTGTTTCTAGTA
The DNA here is from genome assembly GCA_949319445.1 of Mythimna lalbum. Taxonomy (NCBI): domain Eukaryota; kingdom Metazoa; phylum Arthropoda; class Insecta; order Lepidoptera; family Noctuidae; genus Mythimna; species Mythimna lalbum. Next base: position 19,270,371 of record OX439360.1, read on the forward strand.
CTTTTGTCGCAAAGGTGATGACGGAACTGTGTTCAATATTTGTGATATTTTCAAGTACGGGCTGAATTTTTTCATAAATATATATATATATTTTTTTGTATAGACGGAATGAATTTTGGAGACGGCTCAGTAAGACCCATCTCAAAAATTGGCTGGTACCTTTAGGGAACGGTACACCTTGGTGATGCGAACAGTTGCGCCGCTATGATGTCCCGGTGAAATACAGCCCTAAGTTATCAATCTACTGCCCTGGTAATCGAGAGAGCAGTAAGTCGAATGTGGTCATTTTTTTTTTTACTATCGATTTGAAAAGTACGTCAAACGAGCTTTTTTCCTATCTAGAATGGAAGAAAGTACACTCCAAATCGATAATAAAAAAAACAGACTAGACACCATACAGACACCAGAGTCGTCACAAGTTCGAGTTGGTCGCGCCACCAAATTGGTCGCGCAACCCAACGGACACCAGTACCCCTAGCGAACAGACCACTAGCCAAATTGAGAATGACGTCACCTCAACGCTCAGTCACGTGGTTAGAACAAAAGAATCGGGGGCGTGGTAACTCGAGGCGTTTGACGCAAGAGAAACGGTTGTAACTTGGCTAGGTGAGTAATTCTCCATAGACATCACCGTATACATTTTGTTGGTAGCGGCGACTGGTCGCGGCCATGGTGTCTCGGTGAAATATAGCCCTTATAATTACAGGATCCTAGGACCAATAACCATAACTTTTTAAGATATTCTGAACTTCATTCATAAAAAAAATACATTCAGCAAAAAATTGCTAAAATACAAAAAATAATTCGCCTGTCGATATCTCAAAAATTCACTCTGTATACTGCATTTATCTACATCTAAATAACAAAGAGGTAAAGTTTGTTTTATGATTGTAGGAAGTAATCTCTGGAAGTACTGGTCCGATTTTTTGGAGAACCCTACTTTCATGCGGGCGAAGCCGCTGGCAGAAGCTAGTTATGTATAAGTATCTACTGACCTACGGAATGAAACAGTGATGTTTTAATATTTCATAAAATATACTCATTTAAATAATAGTAAGTACATTATGATATAAGTGTGTATTGTTAGTGATTACCGTTCTCGGCTCTCTTATGACCCTCGCCACGGCTCGGGTCTAAATACTGCCTCGACGGTAATCATTATTTACTTAATGTATCCATACAACGCTCTAGTGCTATAATGTGGTTAAAACCTTTTGTTCGACCTCTCCCCCGACATAATTTTATTACTCATATCAGTACCCCTAGCCAAATTACTAATCTTCAATAGTTAACGCTAGTAGAAAGCTTCAAATGTACGGGAATGACGGCATTTCAACGCTCAGTCACGTGGTCAGAACAAAAGAATTGGCGGCAAGGTCCACTCCAAGCGTTCGACGCAAGCGTAACGGTTGTAACTTGGCTAGGAGGGCCGGACAGGAGCGCGCCGTCCCGCACGTGGAAAAGAAAAAATAAATAGGCGCGCATATGAAAACAGATTTTTATCGCCACAAAAGTTAACTAGTTTTACAGTTATTTTCTTTACAAGTATATTGAAAAACGTCGTATGATACACGTGAGTAATTAACGATTACCGTTCTCGGCTCTGAAGACCCTCGCCATGGCTCGGGTCTAAATACCGCCTCGACGATAACCACTAACATTACACACTTATATTATCATAAGACTGATCGTTTCTTGGTCACTTCTATTGTTTGGACCTAAATGTTATTGATGTAATTTATACTATGTTGATATTATGTTGTCTGTATTTTGGTAATTATTAAGTTATTATAAATTATATTTGCCTATTTTATTACACATGAGTTTTATTTACTTGAGAACTACGTCGCAGTCCAATTTAGAGTAAAGTAACTATATGATACCAAACGCTCATTAGTGTGCGTTCACCAAGCGTAGGTATAAAAAGTGAAGTACATACATGATGGGCACGCCACAATTATGGCGGTAAGTCCTCTTTTTGAGGCGTGCCTGGAAAGACCTCACGGCATCCCTACCTTCCGCATGACGCAGGTCCTCGCCGGACATGGCACGTTCGGGAGGTTCCTGCATCGGATTCAAGCGGAAGAGACGCCCGAGTGTCGCCACTGTGCGGAACGCCCGGAGGACACGGTGGAGCACACCGTCGAGAAAAAAAGTACATACATGAGATTGTCTTCTGTATCTATCTATTTTGTGGTGTGAGTTTGTGGTTAGTCCGGATACAAATGAAGTGCTATGGGATTTTTATCTACATTCTTCTGTTCTGTGGTTGAGATAGTGGTCAAACGTGAGCCCATCCACAATAAAAATGGCAATTTTTTCCATATGTCATATACCTTGCTCCCGTATTTTTAACAGGCGCAGGGGCTTTTAAGCTTGTAAGTTGTCTAAAAGTCAAACGACTTGGGAATTTAAACATTTAAAAAATACTTACTTATTAAATATTTGAAACTTTTTATAAAGTTCTTCTATGAGTAAACAATGATCAAGATCTCTTAATCCACCTTGTTTATTGAACCAGTGTTGACTACAATGACTACATTTTTTTTTCGGTGGGCAAAAATCATCTTATGACAACCCCCGCTCTTGGGTGGAGCGAGAGATAGTGTCAGAATCTTACTGACCAAAAACCTACCCCGTTCCTTCTAGCCTCTTCATACCGGGGCTCGAGCTTCTTTTCAGATAACCCCGGCCCCAGTAGGCTTTGACCCAGCTGTGCCCCTCCTGTTGCTGACAACTCCTTGAGAGTGTTGACTACATCAGATTTCATTTCACTTTAATAATTACCCATGTCGTTTGACTTTTAGACAGACTCTAGCTAACTAGATACTAAGTAAACTAAACTAACGCTGCTCGCCTTCTTCAGATAATCGGTGATCAATTTTTTGTAGGAAAAAAATAGAACGCACTGATAGCAATAGTGCAACGCACACAACTTACTTAAAATTCGGTCAGAAATACAGAACAATGATACAAAGTCGGCCTGATTATCTGTCCTACAAAAAGTCTGACGTGGGCGAGCACCGTTAAGAAAATAAACAGGGTCTAGGTACACTTGGGCTCGCGGACGACGAGCCATGGGTAGCTCGCTGTCCGATCGTCCGGTAAAGGACCGAGTCCAAGACGTCGTCGGCGTGCACTGTTCCCGCGCGCCTCAAGGAGTTGTCAGCAACAGCAGGGGCCCAGCTGGGTCGAAGCCTACTGGGGACAGGGTTGTCCGAAAGGGAGCTCGTGCCCCGGTATGAAGGCTAGAAGGAACGGCGCGGGGTTTTTAGTCAGTAAGAATCTGACACTATCTCCCGCTCCACCCAAGAGCGGGTTTTGTCATAAGATGATTTTTCCCGTCGACAAAAAAAAGGGTCTAGGTACACTTATAAATATTGAAATGAAGAATGTTTGGCCCATGAATTCAGTCATTCCACATAGTTACTACCATACAGATATTGTATGGCCATTCTGACAGAATGGCCATACAATATCTGTAGGGTAGGGTAGGGGTGTAGGGTACAGAATGGCCATTCTGATAGAATGGCCATATAATTCCAATCAACAGTCGTTCTTCGACCATCAACACAATTCCAATCCTATCTAAATCAAAACTAAATTGCAACTTAAGAAAATGTTGGTCAGTGTAAAATGAACAACAATGCGTCGTAATGTCCAGAAAAAGTATTTCTTCGTAACTTTATTGAAAAACGTCTTTTGATACACGTGCAAAATTGTCACTGCAGCCCTCGGCTCCATAACACACTCTGCTACGGCTCGTGCGAATTCCGCCTCGATCGCAATGGCAAACTTTCTGAACTTGTATTAATTCATGAATCCCCAAGCGACCACCGGTGGCCGCGCATCTATTGTCTTACTATTGTGTCTCTAATTGACGGTATCTGAAGGGTTAAAATGTATACATTAACATATAACAATAGTCGGCACAATAGTACATTGTTACACTAGGGGTGAAAGTTACTTATTTAGTCCCTCGAATTAGCGACCTCGCTACGCTCGGCCGCCAACTCCTTCTCGGGACGAAATAAGTAACTTTAACCCCGAGGTAAGCATTGTGCTTTTCATTACGAATACAAGAAGATAGACCTAGTTTTTTTTTTTAAATAATTTGACAGTAGTTAGTTGAAAGTAAAACTCCCTAGGGATGAAAAGTGTCATACTTTTCAGCCCGCTCCTCAGGCAACTTCAGACCTACTTTCAGAGTATGAGTAATGAAAATGTACTTACATTGAAAACAGGACATCAAACTGCACTTAAATATCAGTCCCTGCACGATATTGCACATATTAATATCCTCACAATTGAATTATGATGACACAAACATGACAATTAGCTTTATAATAAATATAAGAAATCAAAGTTAATTATTTACAAATATTTCGTAAATGAACAAATTCATGGACAAACGAGAATACTTCACCGCTGATGAATGTTTTGTTACTAAATAAATATTATTGTGGGTATGGAAGTGAAATATTAATTTGTAAGTACCTCCAAAATGTGGTTACCCCACACACTGAATTTACAAGAAAATAAATAAGTATTGTTTTTTCAGAATCCAAAAAATATATACCTACATTGCTGAACTGTGCAGATATATTTAGCAGACATTTCTACTAAATGTTAGTATATCTTTAGACTCCGTTGAGATCTCAGGTGGCTACAGTATTTCCGGCCACCGTAGACGCGCGCTCGCGGACGGCGAGCCATGGGTAGCTCGCTGTCCGATCGTCCGGTAATGGACCGAGTCCAAGACGTCGATGGCGCGCACTGTTTCCGCGCGCCTCAAGGAGTCGTCAGCAGCAGGAGGGACCCAGCTGGGTCGAAGCCTACTGGGGATAGGGTTGTCCGAAAGGAAGCTCGTGCCCCGGTATGAAGGCTAGAAGGAACGGGATGGGGTTTTTAGTCAGTAAGAGTCTGACACTATCTCCCGCTCCACCCAAGAGCGGGTTTTGCCATAAGATGATTTTCCCCATCGAAAAAAAAAGGTGGCTACAGTAAAACATATAATTAGAACGTCAGGATTGAGGAGCCAAAGAAAATGCGTTCATATACAAAATTTACTCTGTTTTACTATTTTATTCCTATACTGCAAACAAACACAACACCTGCTAAATGATAATTAAGAGGGTCCTTTTCCACTCGCCTATCGTAAACATCGAAAATGGTTTAAAAGCTTGTTACTTCATTTAATGCAATCCAACGCGATGTTTGACGAAAAGGCAACGCAAAAAAGAGAGATAACGCCTGAAAACTCGGTTACTATTCGGTAATTCCGAGATTTACTCGAAAATTTCACAAAACTTGCTCCAGGAAATAGCTGTTTTTTTTTAAACCCTTAAAAGTTTTTGGAAAAGTTGTCGTTATTTAGAATCTTAATAAAATTTGCAAGGTCTCTAGAGGATTACTTTTTTGACTTTTTTATTTTTTAGGCATATTAAGAAGTGTCAAAGTTCATACAAAATAGGACATTTTCAGAGGTTTTTACTGGATTAGTTTTACACAAATTTAGAAATTGGTTTCTTTAGAAACCTAGATAATAACCACAAGATGCTGTGTTTCCAAAATATCTAATGAAAAATGTGTAATAACGTCATAATCAGTTATGAGCGGTTGTGTGAAAAACAGTGAAAATGTGAGTCATGATGCACCACCTTAATGAAATATATATATGAATAGTATATATATATAGTCAAATATATGAATTGATCGCTCACATCCAATAGAAATTCGGCTCTTGAGTTGAGATGGAGGAGCCATATTAAAAGTATTGTATTTTCTTTAATTTTAGCGCTACAGAAGCAAAATTTTTAGACGGTAATATGCAAAATTGATACAAAAGTTTCATAAATATTCATCAATTATTTAACGAGTTCCAGGTGGCTCCTCAATTCAAACGTTTGGATTGAGGAGCCACTTTTGCATTAAAATAACTAGTGATATATTTTGCTGCCAAATCTAGAATTCGTGCTGCAAAATAAGCTACGTTGCAGCTAAATAATGGTGAGATCAGATTTTAAAAATCTGATGTGGCTCCTCAATCCTTACGGACATTATTATCGTAGCCGACATTATTTTTTTAGTAGTGATATCATATTTATATTTGACTGTACGTCGACGGCGCGAATTGTTCCACGCGCGCCTCTAGGATTTATCAGCAACCGTAAAGACCCTGCAGGGCCGAAGCCTACCCTTGGGTCTGCTTCTGAAAGGAAAGCTCAGCCTTGGTATGAATGGCAACGGAGGAACGGGGTGGATGTTTTTAGTCAGTCTGATACTATCTCCCGCTTCGCCCAAGTGCGAGGCATGCCATCTGGAGGAGAATATTTACTCACCGAAAAAAAAAGAAACCCCTCCTAGTTACTTTATTCTAAGTTGGACCGCGTCGTAAGTAAATAAAACGCAAGTACAATAAAATCGACAATTATAATTTATAAAAACTTAACAATTACCAAAAAACAGTCAACATGTTATTAACATTGTATAAAAAATAACATTTAGGTCCAAACAATCGAGCGACCAAGAAACGATCAGTCTAGATACAATTACTTAATTTAGGTAAATGAGTATATTTTATAAAATATTAAAACATTACTGTTTTATTACGTTGGTAGTAAGATTCATAACTAGCTTCTGCCAGAGGCATCAGCCGCATAACGTATGTTTCTTCAAACAAACTCTGGATCCCAGAACGGGTTTGGATAAAAGTATACTATGTAAGTAAACTATCTAAAGAGAACATTCTCTTAGAATAATTTACCTACTTCTTTCACGTGAGCAAACCGCTAATAAAAGCAACAACTTTGTAATAAGATCAAAATAAATAGGTCAGCTTCCATAAGAAAACGTACAAAGCTCTTAAAAAACGCACGCATACAGTCTATTAATTCATAATAACCAGTATTTAAAATGCAGTAGATATACTCGATATATTAGACAGACTACTAAAATTGTTTACAATCTATATCTATACATATTATAAAAATGACCCCCGTTTTCCGTTGTCACGACTTGGCATGAAAACGGCTTGACCGATTTGGCTGATTTTTTTTTTGTTGTGATTGTTATTGTGAGGAGAAGGTTCTTATGGAAAAAAAATTAGGGTAGTGTAGGGTAGAGTAGGGTAGAGTAGGGTAGAGTAGGGTAGAGTAGGGTAGAGTAGGGTAGAGTAGGGTAGAGTAGGGTAGGGTAGGGTAGGGTAGAGTAGGGTAGAGTAGTAGGGTAGAATAGGGTAGAGTAGGGTAGAGTAGGGTAGAGTAGGGTAGTAGAGTAGGGTAAAGTAGGGTAGGGTAGAATAGGGTAGAGTTGGGTGGAGTAGGGAAGAGCGGGAGCGAAGCCGCGCGGGCAAAAGCTAGTTTCTCAATATATTTTAGAATGTCACGGTGTTTGCAATTTTCCCGTGACATAGATACAAAAATTGTCAACAGGAAAGAATTCAGGCCGCACTAGAAAATATCATAAATATTGAAGACAATTCCGCCATCACCTTTACGATTAAAGTACTAGAATCAATTGTCCTATAAACTGGGTAGACTGAAGGGATCATATTTTCGATCGGTAAGGCATCAGCCTCCACTGCGACTGGATCATTTCCTTGTTATTCTCAATCATCGCCAATTTTGTTTCGTCTGAAAATAAAAGTTATGGTTTAATACCTACTTTGATCACCAACTCCAAGAATATCACGCCGTAATTTTTGTTTTTGTAATTTGTTAATTAAAACCAACAGTGGTCGTTGCGCAATTGGCCGCACCTCTTCGTAGCCAAGTGTGATTTTGACATATTTAGACGTCCCAAGCTTACAACGTCCTGCGTGTACAATATAACAAGGCTTTCAGGATGCTGTTACGGTTGCCGCGGCGTTTTAGTGCGTCGGGAATGTCTATCTATTTTTTTTTTGTCGATGGGGAAAATCATCTTATGACAAAACCCGCTCTTGGGTGAAGCGGGAGATAGTGTCAGACTCTTACTGACTAAAAACCCCATCCCGTACCTTCTGGCCTTTTAGTACGCAAAATACGCGCATTATTTTTTTTATTTTATTTTTATTTATTAATGCTTATTGCACATAAACTGTACAAAGGCGGACTTAATGCCTTAGGCATTATCTACCAGTCGACCTTAGGGTGGTGCAGAAACATAACATGGTAGGTGCGAACTTCAAAGTAAAGAAAAAAGGAAAATTAAAATCAAAATTAATACATAATTATAAAAATAAATACTTATATAAATACATACAAATAAACAAAATTATTATGAGAAATGAGTATAATAAATCACTGCTGTGAAGATTCTGCCAATTTCTTCCGAATGTGTTCACGTGCCATTACCTTAAAAGAGAACCGGCTGGATGCCATCCTGATGTTCAATGGGAGCGCATTCCAGAGAAAGATCGCCTGGACAAAGAAAGAGGACCGGATAAACCCAGACCGGTGTGAAGGACATCTTAGTAGACGATTATTCGTTGAACAGAGATTTTTAGTATGTGCAGAGCAAAGGAATTGAATTTGAGAAGTTAGATAAGAAGGAGAAGAAGGTTTGTCTAGAAAAGAAAACAGGGTAGTCAAGGCCCTTAGTGCTCTACGCTGACGAATAGGTAGCCATTTCAGAAGCGAACGATGTTCAGATACATGATCATACTTACAGTTATTCAAAAGGCGGTTAAGTTTATTGAGGAGATCTGCATTCAGGTCATAGTAGCACACGTCACCATAGTCAATAATGGGAAAAATTAGGGACTGTACAAGCAGTACCTTTATGTGAGCTGGAAGAAGATTTTTTAGACGATAGAGCGACCGTAACGTTCCGGTTACCTTTCTACTGACACTTGCAACCTGCTTGCGCCAGTCAAGGCAGGCGTCGACATGTAGAACCAGATCCTTAACTTCGGTGCTAAACGGAATAACCATGTTGTCCAATAGTACAGGTGGAATAGTTAGATCACTAAGCTTTCTCAAACTATGAGGGCTCCCTGCTATGATAGCTTGACATTTTAGCGGGTTAACTGCCACACCAAATCGGTCAGACCAGCTTTTAATTGTTTTTAGGTCTTGGTTTAGCATCTCGATCGTATCAGATACGTTGTCAACACCTGCCTGACAGTAGAGCTGCAAATCGTCAGCGTAAAGATGATACGCACACTGAAACTCGGGGGTTATGAGATTAATGAAAACGGAAAACAAAAGAGGAGATAAAATACCGCCTTGAGGGACGCCAGCTGAAAGGTCACACCATCGTGATGAGGAGTTACCAGCACGAACTGACTGCTGACGACCCTGAAGATAAGAAGAAAACCACTCCAGTACCTCTTGAGAGACCATAAGATAAGAAAGGATGGACAAGGAGGACTTCGTGACTGACGGTGTTAAAAGCATTGGAGAAGTCGATTAATACTAAGGTAGTAACTTTAGTATCTTCCATCCCCCGCCTTATATCGTCAGTCACTTTAAGGAGAGCTGTCACCGTACTGTGCCCGGGCCTGAAACCAGATTGAAAAGGGCTGATGAGGAAGTTCCGATAAATGTAATTGGAGAATTGTTTATGGACACAGGCCTCGAGCACTTTAGACAGGAATGGAAGGATGGAAATTGGACGGAAGTGACTGGAAAGAGTGGGATTGAAATCTTAGGTAAAGGACGGACATAGGCCTTACGCCACAGGGAAGGAAAAACGCCAGAGTAAAGGGAAAAATTGACGATGTGTGTCTAAATAGATTAGGTTCACATTTTGTTAGTAGCAACCTTTCACGCACACATTCATACTTCACACACTTAAATTACGTTCATACAGTCCACTCATCAAAAAATAAATTGTAAAGAAGGCAGTGTGCAATAAATACCCTTTGAGTAAAGACGTATTAAAAAGTTTTATTTCACCAAACAAGCCGATATAGACCTTATCGTAGTAGACATATGGTCCAAATCGAGACGGATTTCAAAAAATCTAGTGACCGCGTGCGCCGTCAACACCGCGAGGACAATAGCATTCCAGAAATTATCTTTGCTAAATCGTGCGAGTAAATAATACATCATTAGCAAAATAATCATTCAAATCTATATCAATATTGTTTGGATTTTGGAGTTTCAACGTCTACACATTTGTACACCATGGATGCGCTTCTGGCATATCAAAAGGAAGTGCTAGATAACCTGAAGAAGTCGGAGAAAAACTATAAAAAGACACCTAAAGATCGTTTGAAGAAACCTTACTTAGAAACCAGATTAGACAATTTGGAGCAGCTGTGGATAACGTTTAAAGATGGACACAAGTCTCTCATAGGCAAGGTCACCTTGAAGGACAAACAGGACACATACTTCACTGAGGATATGTATGAGGAGTTTGAGGAATTATATGTATCATACAAAACTTTATTGAAAGAAGCCCTGCAGCCCTACCTCGTGTCATCAAGAGGAACTTCGTCCGTAACACCGAAAATAAGTGCTGAACAAACAGTCAGTGAGTGCGAGGTTAAATTACCACGTGTGCAGTTGCCTACGTTTAGTGGTAAATACGTTGAATGGCAGTCCTTTTATGATATGTTTAATTCACTTGTGCATACTAATAAGAATTTGTCACCAGTGCAAAAATTGCATTATCTTAAAAGTAACCTGTCAGGTGAGCCGGAAACTTTGTTACGTAATTTTTCTATAACTAATGATAATTATGACGAGGCTTGGAAACAGTTACTTAAACGTTATGATAATAAGCGGTATAATTGTAACGCACTTATGAGATTATTGTTTACGCAAAAACCGGTTACTAGCGAATCTCCTAGTGCCATTAAGCATTTATTAGATACAACTACAACTTGTTTACAATCTTTGCGTAATATGGATATTAGTCCTGAGTCAATTAACGATGCGTTTGTTATTTATTTAGTGGTTTCTAAATTAGATCCTGAATCCATTAAGCAGTGGGAATATCAGTTGGGTGTACTTAGTAACGATTTACCGACATGGACACAATTATCTGAGTTTTTGGAATCGAAATTTAGGTCGTTGGAGATGATCGACTCGAATAAGGTACGTAACAATACCAACACAAAGTCGAAGTCTTTTCATGGGTCCATAGAAAGTAAAAAGAATAATTCTAATATACCTAAATGTTCTAAGTGTAAAGGTGAACACTATTTATACAATTGCAAGGAATTTATTCAACTTAGTGTCAAGGAAAGGCAAGATTATGTTAAAAATAATAACTTGTGTTTTAATTGTTTCTCTCCATCTCATCCAGTTTTTAAATGTCGTAATTCAGCGAGTTGCAAGCGATGTGGCAGGAGGCACCATTCATTATTACATTTTGAAAAGGAGGTGAGCAGCGAATCAACGAGTGAGGACGTTTTGGTGCAGAGTGAGTCGGACAAATCCGTGAGTACATCTATTTCAACTAATTTTTCGAGTAGAGGTTTAGAACCGAGTCGAGTTTTGTTAGCTACTGTATCTATTTGGGCATACAGTGAGCATGGATACAAACAAAAGTTGAGAGGATTATTAGATCAAGGGTCGCAAGCGTCCTTTGTTAGCGAGTCAGTTGTTCAATTACTTGGACTTACACGTAAACATGTTAGCGGTACAGTTTCCGGGATAGGCGGTAATGGCCACACTAGTGTGAAGCACATGGTTTCTCTTCGAGTGGTATCACATCATAACCCTGAGGTTTCAATCCAAGTAAATGCCTACGTTTTGCGATCTGTTACGTCATTGCTTCCTTCAACCGAGTTACAAACACCTGAATGGCTACATTTTGATAAAATACCACTAGCCGATCCAGGTTACGCCACACCTAGTAAAATAGATATTCTTCTTGGAGCAGAGGTATATAGTGAGATTTTATTGGATGGTATCATACGTCACAATAAAATATTGGCACAAAACACTACCCTAGGTTGGGTATTATCAGGAAGGGTGTCAAAAAATTCAACTTCTGCTAACAGTGGAATAATCACCATGCATTTACACCTAAGTGGAGAAGAACTGCTTAGGAAATTTTGGGAAATGGAAAATGAGCCCAACTTAATACAGAAGAAGATGACAGACATAGAAAAACGATGTGAAGAATTTTATGACAGGACAACTACACGAGATAAAGAAGGAAGATTTATAGTTAAGCTACCTTTTGATAAAGAAGATCCAGAGTGTCAATATGGAAAATCAGTAGTTATAGCTACAAGAAGATATAAGTATTTAGAAAATAGACTGCAGAAGGATCCTACTTTAAAGGAAACATATAACAATGTTCTTCAAGAATATCTTACAATGAATCACATGATACCAATAAATAAAGAAGACATAGATAATCCTAAGGCGGTTTATCTCCCGCACCACGCTGTGGTTAGAGAAGATAAAGACACCACAAAAGTGCGAGTTGTTTTTGATGGGTCATGTAAAGGATTGAACAACTTTTCACTTAATGATAACCTGATGGTGGGTCCCAAGTTACAACAGGATTTGAGACACATCCTGATGCGTTGGAGAAGCCACAGGATTTGCATCGTAGCTGATATCATTAAGATGTTCAGAATGGTGAAAGTCGATTCCGAGGACTCAGACTTCCAAAGAATTGTATGGAGACCACAAACAAACGAGCCGCTACAACATTTTAAATTATTGCATGTGACCTTCGGTACTGCATGTGCTCCTTATTTGGCCGTGAAAACCCTTCAAAGGTTAGCTGATGTAGAACATGCAAGGTTTCCTACTGCATCAAGCATAACAAAGAAGGATTTTTATATTGACGATCTCCTGACGGGCTGTGAGACACTACCAGAGGCTATACACATATATAACGAAATGAACAAGTTGATGAACAGTGGTGGCTTCGAACTGCAAAAGTTTAGTAGCAATAATCAAGACTTATTGACACATATAGGAGAGGACAATCACAGTAGTGCCGATTCATTAAGATTAAAATCAACTACTGTCATGAAGGTATTAGGCTTAAAATGGAATAAGAATATGGATTGCTTTCAGTATTCACTCGACTTACCCGACGTCAAACAACCTATTACTAAAAGGCAAGTATTGTCGGATGTGGCCCGACTATATGACCCGTTAGGATGGATTGCACCCGTGATAATCAAGGCAAAAATATTTATCCAAAAACTGTGGAGGTCGAAGCTTGATTGGGATGATGTACTGACTGCAGATTTAACGAGTGAATGGTTACAGTTTAGAGAAAGTTTGATATATTTACATAAGATAAACATACCACGATGGTATTGTTTTAGTCCAGGGTCAAAGGTTGAGTTGCATGCATTTGCTGATGCTTCAAAAGTAGCGTATGGTGCTGCTGTATACATTCGTGTTATTAATAATAACAACGAAACATTTGTGAGTTTGGTATCAGCAAAAAGCAAAGTTGCTCCTATTGAGAAGGAGATATCAATTCCTAGACTAGAACTATGCGGTGCAGCTCTAGCAGCAAAATTAGTATTTGAGGTTTCACAAATAATGAACATTCCGAAAGAGAACTTGTTTGCGTGGTCCGACTCAACAATAGTTCTAGCCTGGCTGAGAGGAGGGTCTAGCCGCTGGACTACTTTTGTGAGCAATCGTGTGTCAGAAATTCTAAATATTTTAGACTACAGACAATGGAAGCATGTTACAACTGATTCGAATCCAGCTGACTGTGTTTCGAGAGGCATCGCTACACAAGATTTACTTGAACATTCATTATGGTGGTCAGGACCTTCTTGGCTTTCACAAGGAAGTACAGAGTTCGATAACGCTGATATTATCGAGGACACTCATGAAGAAGAAAAACACACATCTTTAACTGCTTTACCTGTATTGGAAAATAAATTCATCTGGACTATGTTTTCATCACTTGCCAAAACCTTAAAAGCTATTTCGTATTGGAGAAGAGTTTTACAGAATTTAAGATTACCAAAGGGAAAACGAAAATTATATGCGAATAATATTACACCGGCAGAGAAAGATAGGAGTTTAATTATATGCATCAAACAGGTTCAAAGAGAGAATTTTAGTGAAGAGATAAAACAGTTAAAGTTGAAGAATTCAGTCCCCAAAAAAAGTAAGCTTCGCACTCTTTATCCCTTTTTTGATGAAAATGGGATACTAAGAGTTGGCGGTCGTATTGATGAGTCAGAAGTAACTTATGATACGAAGCATCCCATAGTTATGCCTGCTAAGAGCCATCTTACCAGTCTTATAGTTAGTGATGCTCATCTCAAAACCTTTCACGGTGGACCACAAGCTATGTTGTGCTATTTAAAAACGAAATATTGGATATTACGAGCAAAAGAGATAGTTAAAAGTCACTACAGATCCTGTGTAAAATGTTTAAGATAGTCTAGGTCTAAAAGCACCCAACTGATGGGTCAAATCCCAGATGTTAGGTTGAAACCAACCAGACCTTTTAAATCATCTGGTTGTGACTATATGGGGCCTATTAGCGTGAGATTTTCACCCGGTAGAGGGTCGAAATCATATAAAGGATATATTTGTTTATTTATTTGTATGGTTACACGAGCCATTCATTTAGAGGTAGTAACAGATCTGTCATCAAAGGCTTTCATTGCAGCGTTTAAGCGTTTCACAGCACGAAGAGGTCACTGTCAAGATTTATATAGCGACAACGGCACTAATTTTGTTGGTGCCAACAGACAGCTTCGTGAGATGTTCGATCGAGCTAAGTCAACTGTGCCAAGTGAAATTGAGGAGTTATTGAGCTTAGAGCACACAACATGGCATTTCATACCTCCACATTCCCCTAATTTTGGTGGTCTGTGGGAGGCTGGAGTTCGCAGCGTTAAAACACATTTATTTAAGGTGATCGGAGATAGCACACTCACATATGAGGAGTTATCTACTGTTTTGGCACAGGTCGAAGCCTGTCTTAATTCTCGACCAATCACAGTAATGAGTGATGATCCTAACGAACCTCAAGCTCTAACACCGGGACATTTCCTCATAGGTGAACCGTTGATAAGTATTCCCGATGAAGATAATTCTAATCATAACATTGTAGGTTTGGATAGATGGCGATTAACACAAAAAATAGTAAATAACTTTTGGAAACGTTGGTATAGGGAGTACTTGGTTAATCTTAATCAGCGATACAAATGGAACACTAAAAAATCTGAACCCGAAGTTGGTGATGTTGTAATTTTAAGAGATGATAATATCCCACCTGCTAAATGGATTTTAGGGAAAATAACTAAAAAATATTTAGGGCCAGACAATATTGCACGAGTTGTATCTGTTAAATGTAAGAATGGCGAATTTAAACGTCCCATTAGTAAATTATGTATATTACCTAAGTGAATTTATTGTCTGCTCACTATTATAATGTTAACTTAACTACATACTTAACTATGATGTTACAATAATAGATATCTATGTACTTTGTACCTTCTTACCAGTTATCAAGAACCGTAAATGTAAAATACCTAAAATATACAAAATGTATAATAACTTTTATACTGCAAATGTTATGTCTTCTTTGTTACATTTCTATGCAAGGTTTTGTTTGCTAAATCATTAGCATTTTGTCGCTTAAATGTTGTCTTTTGTATCACGGTGGGCGGAGTTCTCTCATCATTGTAAAAACGTTTACATTTTAAAATTTCAAAGACATATATTTTATATGCAAGTTATTTTTAAGTATAGCATTTAAGTACATACCAGTATTACTAATAGGTACACATACAAAGATTGTTAGATATAAGTAGGTGCTCACAATGTACACTTTGATGTGTTCTGGATCTTTAATTTATGTTCTCAGGCTTTTTTGTGTTTTGTATATCGATCATTTTTTTTTTAAGTTTATAAAGTACTACGTCCTTTGGTGGGCGGTATGTCTAAATAGATTAGGTTCACATTTTGTTAGTAGCAACCTTTCACGCACACATTCATACTTCACACACTCAAATTACGTTCATACAGTCCACTCATCAAAAAATAAATTGTAAAGAAGGCAGTGTGCAATAAATACCCTTTGAGTAAAGACGTATTAAAAAGTTTTATTTCACCAAACAAGCCGATATAGACCTTATCGTAGTAGACAATGTGTGATATAGCAGGCAGAAGTTGATCCAAAGCCGATACGATCATATGACGACTGATGTTATCGCAGCCTACGGCTTTGGATTTGATGGATAGGATAATCTTTTTGATCTCTCCCGGATCAACTGGAGTGAAAACAAATGGGGCAATATTGGGGCGCGTCAGACCAGCAAGGTAATCAATAGTTTGACATTTGGTTAGACTATCAAGCGTAGGAACAGTGGAGAAATGGCAGTTAAGTTCGTCTAGACCAATTGTATTAGGAAGGTCTGAATGTCGCGATTTACCGACACCTAGAGTTCCAAGGAATTTCCAGATATCGGCAGAAGAAGACGAAGTTATATTATTAAAAATGTGGCGGCGTTTAGCGTTACGTATCATCATGTTACACCGATTCCTTGCAGTCTTGAAGAAAGTCCAGTTGTCTTCAGAGCGATCCTTCTTAAATTTCCGAAACGCACGATCCTTCCGTCGCATTGCCATTCGAATTTCAGTGTTCATCCATGGTGCAGGTGGACGCTTCAACTTAACTTTCCTGACAGGTGCATGTATGTCGTACAAATCGATCACAATTTTGTTGAAGACACAAACTTTGTGATCCACTGTAGCAGCTTCCTCCAGGGGTGTCCAGTCAATAGCTGATGCATCTTCCAAGAGTTGCTCACTACTCATACGTGCAAAGGCACGCCTGTACTGGAATAAAGGCTTGGGTTTAGGGGGTTTAAGGACATAGGATAAGTAAATAAGATCATGATGGGAAAAGCCGGGAGCATCCAGTTGACCATGAGAGGATGCTAGAGAAGGATTAGAGGTAAGGATGAGGTCAAGCCAGGTATCATCACCGACTTTATTATGATGAGTTGGTTGGAGAGGCAATACACTCTTAATACTCTTTGAATGCTTTAAGTTCCACAGTGCGTCATAAGTGTACTAATTACCGGTGATTAGCATTCAATAGGTTAAACTGACTGACTCGACCAGGTGCAGGAGTTTACGGGACCGAGGGGAGTTGTGGGCAAGGAGATTGGTGTTAAAATCTCCCATGATGATATGATGTGCATACTCTGAACCCAAAGATTCAAGTACCGATTCGAATTCGGTGAAAAAATCAAGAGTTGGGGGACAATAGACGACACCTAGAACGGCTTTAGCTCCTTTGACACAAACCTCTAGAAAAAGAAACTCAGCAGTATTAATCGGAGAAGAAGTAGTTAGAATTTTAAAAGGAAAATTACTGCGTAGGTATATAGCTACACCCCCCCCCCTCTCCTACCGATCCTATCATTCCGAAGAAGAACGAAGCCAGGGAGGGAGTAGGAAGTAGACAGAAGGTCAGGTTTGAGCCAAGTCTCGGAAAAGTCTCATTAGTTGTGGAGTTGCGGATACCAGCCCGTTTTACCTATACCTACCTACCTACCTTCTGGCCTTCATACCGGGGTACAAGCTCTCTTTCGGATAACCCTGGCCCCAGTAGGCTTCGATCCAGCTGGGCCCCTCCTGCTGCTGACAACTCCTTGAGGCAAGCGGGAACAGTGCGCGCCGTCGACGTCTTGGGCTCGGTCCATTACCGGACGATCGGATAGCGAGTTACCCATGGCTCGCCGTCCGCAAGCCCGCATGTCTGACTAGATGGCTTTCACGCCATCATGGGTATGAAAGCGGCTTCCTTACTGCAACGCTTGCGCAACTCTCGTAACAGCATCCTGAAAATGATCGCTGACAGGCCAGATTGCCCCATCCAGAGACATTGGGGGGAATTAGCAATAGGTTACTAAGAATATGAAGTAATTTTTTTAAAATTAGTAATTCTTGTTCTTTTCTCGTGTCGATTCGACTCAAATTTTGTCCAAACAATATTTAGCTACCTGGACAGCTCTGTAGTTGGCCTATTAGTAATGAGATGTTGAGGTATCGGTAAGTATTTTAGGTCGTGGACTTATCGCCCTGGTATGGTGTTCAGCTGACATTTCAAGGATCTTATGACTCTCGAGCTTTGACGTATCTAGTTATTTTAATTTTTATGAGGAAAATGGATGAACACGGATGCGAAGCCGCGGTAAACAACTAGTAACTTCTATATCTTCTTTCTGTGTCTGGGTGTAATTTATCTATAATAATGTATGTATTTAGCCCCCATAACACAAGCTCTGCTTAGCTTGGGACTAGGTGAAGTTGTGTGATATTATTATTTATTTATGTATATTCTTACTCAGTCTGTAGTTCATTCTGTATAATCTTAAACAACATGGGGTCGAGTCTGCAGATCTTGTTCTTTGGCCAAGGACAGGAACACTTCCTCGAGCGTTGTCTCCGTGACGGAGTAGTCCTCGATGATGGGGAGCTCTGCACGTAGGGCCTCCAGCTTGGAGAACAGGCTGCTGTATTGCATCGTCACGTTGATGTGGTAGTGCAGCATCGTCTGAGGATGAATTGGGGATTATTTGGAATAGAATATAGAAATATACTTTTATTAGGTTACAACTTTTTTTATTTTGACATTACGAACATGGCAGTTGAGAGTTTGTCATGGTCACTCAAATGTCTTGCTGTTGGTGGCACGTGTTATTGGGTCATTTCACTTGAAAACGGTGAAGCTGAGTGGGGCTGATGCAAGCGTCATGCTCGTGAACGGGTGCCGTCACGACTAGTCATGTCTTAGCTGCCAGTGACTTAATTCAGTTTCTATCTTTTAATTTTAATTTTATTATCTACATTGTGCTCACATAATAGAAGCAACAAAAAATATGTAGCCAAACATTATATGTAACACATAATATGATTTAAAAGAGTGTCCATGGAGTTTCTGGCACGTTCTTCTCCATAGAGATCTACGCTTTGGAACGTGTAATTTAGCTTCACTTTTCTTGGATTGACCAACTTATGACTATTCAAAAGTGCCTGCATTTGGTCTATTTGAAATAATTGATTTTGAATTTGAATTCGGTGCAGACAGCACAACGGTTATAAACACAACGTAAACAAGGACAAAAGGTTTAGAGGATTGGAATTTGAATTTTATGTGGCTTGCATAAACACACAGATACACACACACATGGTATTAAATATTTTTTACTAACAAAATGATTAAATACAACGTGTAACGTTAAATGCGCAAAACCTGAAATTCGTTTGATCAGAATAACGAGCACAATCAATTAAACTACTTTTTAATATAGGTTACATTTTTCAAAAAAATCTTCATTAAAAACTTCGACCTGTCTATTTATAAATAGGTCAAACCATCACGTGCGCAAACCCGCTGAAATAGGTAAACAATCACAAATAGTAGTAACCTAATCAAATTTTCTCATCCATGGGATAATAACAAGTTCTTATTTCAATGCAGATATGAATTTTAAACAAACTAAAATTGCACATAAAACCTTTAATTATTTTATAAACGTTTTTTTTTCACATTCGATTCGTCAATTGAATTAAAAATCATTTAGGGTGTCTGAGGTTTTGCGCATTTAACGTTACACGTTGTATAAGAAGTCATGTATATTAGTCTATAAGGTATTTATGATATGGGTACGAGTACATGTTGCCTGAAATAAATTGATTATTATCATTTCTATATACAGGGTTATTTGTAAAACACTAACAACCTTGCAGGACTGTATTACTAACATCATAAACAACAACCTATGTTCTATGTCTTTTTACAAAACATAATACATTTACCAAAAACAAACCTTCAAGACCGTTGCCGTATCTACTTACGCCTCCAGCGCACTTTTCTCGTAGTAGTAGTAAGCAGTCTCTCGAAACATTGTCATCACACCTAGCAAGCATTCGCACCATTTCCGTGGTGTACTCGACATTAGAATATTGATACACCATCATGTAAAGATAATTACGTCTGCACTCCCGAATTTCGCTATTAGAACACGTATGACGTGAAATTTCGCAGAACCAATTCGGTTTTATGCCGGGTCGGGGTACGACGGATGCCATTTTTGCTATACGCTAGGTGAGAAATACAGAAGTGCGCATAAAAACTTGCACATGGTATTCATCGAACTCGAAAAGGCATACGACCGGGTACCTCGTGAGGTTCTTTGGTGGGCCCTTAAGGACAACGGTGTGCCTGGGAAGTATGTGCAGTTGATTCGAGCGATGTACAGTCGATGTAATACCCGGGTCCGGTCTACAGTTGGCACCACTGACAGCTTTAATGTGGCTGTCGGCTTACATCAAGGGTCGGCTCTCAGCCCTTACTTCTTCCTGATGATAATGGACGCTCTGACGTCGGATATCCAGGAAGAGGCTCCCTGGTGTATGTTGTTTGCCGATGACATTGTTCTGGTTGCCGAGAGTGGCCTAGAGGTCCAGAACAGATTGGAGGTGTGGGGGCACAGACTGGAGAGTGTTGGCCTGAAATTGAGCAGAACCAAAACAGAGTACTTGTTCTGCGATTTCGGCGGTCTCTCCAATCCTGTGCCTTTAGCTCTCGGCGGAACGCCCATACCGATCTGTTCCGACTTTAGGTACCTAGGGTCGCTCGTCTGAGGGGATGGTGAGGTAAACCGGGACGTAACACATCGGATCAACGCAGGATGGATGAAATGGCGACAGGTCACGGGAACCATTTGTGACCCGCGGATGCCCCTAAAGTTAAAGGGTAAAATCTACAAGTCCGTGATAAGGCCTGTCGTACCAACCCAACATTCTGATCCATACATCAAAATGTTGGGCTGTGAAAAAGATGGATGAAAAAAGATTACATGTAGCAGAGATGAGAATGTTAAGATGGATGTGTGGTGTGACAAGAATGGATAAAGTGAGAAATGAGTATTTTACGGGAAGTTTAAAAGTGGCGCCAGCGACTGAAAAGTTGAAAGGGAATCGTTTGTCTTGGTATGGTCATGTAAAAAGGAGGGACGAAACGCATGTTGCTAAAAAAGTTATGAGTTTACATGTGGATGGATGGAGGGGGAGAGGGAGGCCAAAGAAAAGATGGATGGATTGTGTGAGAAGTGATATGAAAGAAAAGGGAGTTAGTGATAGCGTGACGAGTGACAGGACCGAGTAAACGGGTGAGACAGTGCCGAGTACTCGGTACGTGTAAACACAGCGCCGAGTGCTCGGCCGAGCGCTTATCACTACAACTCGCTTACATCACCGTCTCTGCCAAGCAACATTTTACTGTCTCGCCCTTTTGCTCGATACGTGTGATCAAGGTTTTAAGCGACAGTTTATTGAAAACTGGCTCGATTGCCTTTCAGTAAATAAATAAGGCTTACTTTGTGCTCATCGGTCAGCGTGCAGTTGAACGTCTCTTGCACCCTCTTCTTCAATCTATAAAATTCTTTCTGAGCGCCTATTGGAAGTAAAATAAAATTTAATTAGTAAGCTACTAATGTTTTTTTTATTACAAACGAAAAAAAATACAACCGACTTCAATATTAAAAAAAAACACTGAAAAGTACGTCGATGTTTTTAGAGTAATTTCTTCTCTTCGTTATTTAACATTGACTTCCGAAATTAAAGTTATTTTGTACTTTTCAGTGTTTGTGCTGTCACACATTCCTTCAACCGAATAGCTTGCTTGTACTTTATAATTTTGCAGAATATGCTTGTTTATATAAAACTAACGTTCTAGGAAAACTGATTCAGTGAAACCTCTTCTCAAAGGCCACACCTAAAGAAATGAATGAGTTGGACTTATTGTACACCAGAATACTGAGGTATATTTTGGCATATCATCACTTCACGAATACATTTTGCATATATCCTACTGACTAGATTTTTAATCTTGGGTCGTGAAAGGAGGAAATAAAGTTAAGTTGGCCTGCGCGCGGACAGGATGGCGATGTGTGTACGTACCGTCCCCCTGCTGCGCGTGCGTGACCTTGAACACGACGGCGTGGCCCTGCGCGTGCGCCGCGCGCAGTCCGGCCGCCGTGCCCAGCGCGCGCACGCGGCCCGCCGACAGGATGGCGATGTGTGTACGTACCGTCCCCCTGCTGCGCGTGCGTGACCTTGAACACGACGGCGTGGCCCTGCGCGTGCGCCGCGCGCAGTCCGGCCGCCGTGCCCAGCGCGCGCACGCGGCCCGCCGACAGGATGGCGATGTGTGTACGTACCGTCCCCCTGCTGCGCGTGCGTGACCTTGAACACGACGGCGTGGCCCTGCGCGTGCGCCGCGCGCAGTCCGGCCGCCGTGCCCAGCGCGCGCACGCGGCCCGCCGACAGGATGGCGATGTGTGTACGTACCGTCCCCCTGCTGCGCGTGCGTGACCTTGAACACGACGGCGTGGCCCTGCGCGTGCGCCGCGCGCAGTCCGGCCGCCGTGCCCAGCGCGCGCACGCGGCCCGCCGACAGGATGGCGATGTGTGTACGTACCGTCCCCCTGCTGCGCGTGCGTGACCTTGAACACGACGGCGTGGCCCTGCGCGTGCGCCGCGCGCAGTCCGGCCGCCGTGCCCAGCGCGCGCACGCGGCCCGCCGACAGGATAGCGATGTGTGTACGTACCGTCCCCCTGCTGCGCGTGCGTGACCTTGAACACGACGGCGTGGCCCTGCGCGTGCGCCGCGCGCAGTCCGGCCGCCGTGCCCAGCGCGCGCACGCGGCCCGCCGACAGGATGGCGATGTGTGTACGTACCGTCCCCCTGCTGCGCGTGCGTGACCTTGAACACGACGGCGTGGCCCTGCGCGTGCGCCGCGCGCAGTCCGGCCGCCGTGCCCAGCGCGCGCACGCGGCCCGCCGACAGGATGGCGATGTGTGTACGTACCGTCCCCCTGCTGCGCGTGCGTGACCTTGAACACGACGGCGTGGCCCTGCGCGTGCGCCGCGCGCAGTCCGGCCGCCGTGCCCAGCGCGCGCACGCGGCCCGCCGACAGGATGGCGATGTGTGTACGTACCGTCCCCCTGCTGCGCGTGCGTGACCTTGAACACGACGGCGTGGCCCAGCGCGTGCGCCGCGCGCAGTCCGGCCGCCGTGCCCAGCGCGCGCACGCGGCCCGCCGACAGGATGGCGATGTGTGTACGTACTGTCCCCATGCTGCGTGTGCGTGACCTTGAACACGACGGCGTGGCCCTGCGCGTGCGCCGCGCGCAGTCCGGCCGCCGTGCCCAGCGCGCGCACGCGGCCCGCCGACAGGATGGCGATGTGTGTACGTACCGTCCCCCTGCTGCGCGTGCGTGACCTTGAACACGACGGCGTGGCCCTGCGCGTGCGCCGCGCGCAGTCCGGCCGCCGTGCCCAGCGCGCGCACGCGGCCCGCCGACAGGATGGCGATGTGTGTACGTACCGTCCCCCTGCTGCGCGTGCGTGACCTTGAACACGACGGCGTGGCCCTGCGCGTGCGCCGCGCGCAGTCCGGCCGCCGTGCCCAGCGCGCGCACGCGGCCCGCCGACAGGATGGCGATGTGTGTACGTACTGTCCCCCTGCTGCGCGTGCGTGACCTTGAACACGACGGCGTGGCCCTGCGCGTGCGCCGCGCGCAGTCCGGCCGCCGTGCCCAGCGCGCGCACGCGGCCCGCCAACTGGATGGCGATGTGTGTACGTACCTTCCCTCTCCTGCGCGACCTTGAACACGACGGTGTGTCCCTGCGCGTGCGCCGCGCGCAGTCCGGCTGCCGTGGCCAGTGCGCGCACGCGGCTCGCCAACTGGATGGCGATGTGTGTACGTACCTTCCCTCTCCTGCGCGACCTTGAACACGACGGCGTGGCCCTTCGCGTGCGCCG
Organism: Mythimna lalbum; assembly: GCA_949319445.1. Lineage (NCBI taxonomy): Eukaryota > Metazoa > Arthropoda > Insecta > Lepidoptera > Noctuidae > Mythimna > Mythimna lalbum. The sequence goes on from OX439360.1 coordinate 19,294,099, forward strand.
CGCGCAGTCCGGCTGCCGTGGCCAGTGCGCGCACGCGGCTCGCCAACTGGATGGCGATGTGTGTACGTACCTTCCCTCTCCTGCGCGACCTTGAACACGACGGTGTGTCCCTGCGCGTGCGCCGCGCGCAGTCCGGCTGCCGTGGCCAGTGCGCGCACGCGGCTCGCCAACTGGATGGCGATGTGTGTACGTACCTTCCCTCTCCTGCGCGACCTTGAACACGACGGCGTGGCCCTTCGCGTGCGCCGCGCGCAGTCCGGCTGCCGTGGCCAGTGCGCGCACGCGGCTCGCCAACTGGATGGCGATGTGTGTACGTACCTTCCCTCTCCTGCGCGACCTTGAACACGACGGTGTGTCCCTGCGCGTGCGCCGCGCGCAGTCCGGCTGCCGTGGCCAGTGCGCGCACGCGGCTCGCCAACTGGATGGCGATGTGTGTACGTACCTTCCCTCTCCTGCGCGACCTTGAACACGACGGCGTGGCCCTTCGCGTGCGCCGCGCGCAGTTCGGCCGCCGATCCCAGCGCGCGTATGCGGCCCCCTGTCATGATAGCGATGCGCGAGCTCAAAGCTTCCACCTCGTCCAAACTACGAGAAGTCCAATCATTATAAAAACAATTCGCCTGAAACACAGGTTTTCATTAACCTAGATCAGGCAGGTTTATATTACAGTTAGAATTACTTTTTATCTCGGTTGCACTTAATGTAAATCATAATTTATTTATTTATTACATCTTGGAGGACTTACAGCTTAAACAAGTTAAAAATAAAAACTAACATAGACGACGAAGTCCTCACGTATAGTGTCAGAATTACAATTGAGAAGTGACCATAGCACCCTTTGCACAATGATTGGTGAACCTTATTAAAATTTAACAGTTACTGTAACAGTAGAAAATGAGTAACAGTAGAATTAATAATACATTGCAGAAAAATAGGGAAACAATTAAAAGACTACTTAAAAAACCTGTGGCTTATGCGTCTTCTGGCCGACGCCACACTAGTTGTAAAGGGATCCAAGTAGGGCGGATTCCTCAACTCCAGGGGCACAGGCGCACGATGGGTCCTGCCTACACTTGAATCTGGTCAGATATTCGGAGACCCCGTGCCCCGTCAATATATGAGTCGTGATAATGTCCAAATTCATTTTCTTTATAATTCCGTACCCCTCAGTGGCGTCCGGAAAGAAGGCTTTGGTTGTCCCGGCAGTCGTCCCTGATCGATACCTCCGGTTCCATTCGCCGAGCGACTCACGTCTGATTTGTCACTTGACGAATGAAACCGGGCACTTATCATAGTCAGAGGCGCGTTTCAGAGTGAGGGCAGCCATTTTGGCCAGGCAGTCGGCGCGTTCGTTGCCCGCAAGCCCCGCGTGAGCCTTTAACTAGAACAAAGACACAGTTTTACTCTGGTCAAAGGCCGACCAGAGGTGTTTGCGGGCCTCAACAGCCAAGGGATGCAGTGAGCCGTTGTTAACAGTGGCATCCAGCACAGATCTGGAATGATAAGTAATTTTTGGAGCTCCAAATGCATAGACGCGGTCCTCTTTTCTACTCAGCTATAGAAACTATCTCACGGCTACATCAAAAATCAGTTCCATGGTGAAGGCTCACATCCGCGGATGCGGATGTTTAGTTTAAGATATTATGTAAATATAGTCTGTTTGAATTTACCTTGCGATCTTATATTAGTCTAACTAATTTAAAGTTTACCCATAAACACTTATTTTGTAAACTCTTTATACACACAATGATCACTGTATTACAACAACTTTTAAAATATCTATTTATACGATAAGTATTTCACAGCGTAAACAAACACGTAATGATTTATTTACATGAAACAATAATGATGCACCACAACAAACGTGTTGAATCTTGTCACCAATTTCTTTGCTTCCATTGGATATTGCCACGTGCGACCGGCACGCGCCAATCGCCGGGCCCCGCCCAATTCTTTCTTGTCGCTACTTGCATGATATTCCCATCCGCACGAACATTGATTATTGCGAATGCGGATGCAGATACAGATGTCCAAATCTATGCAGATGATCCGCATTTGCGGATGCGGATGCGAATGTTCGCAACATCCCTGTTACGAAGGTCTCAGTTTGATCACATTGAGCGAATTGGGAACAAACTTCCTGATACCAGCAGATAGTAAAGCGTTTTAGTCTCTAAGTCAGTGGCATCGTCTACTCTCAATTTCGGCTTAAATATCGAGCCAAAGACTCAACTGGCTGCTAAAAAATTGGGGATCATAACAAAGGTGAGACGGTACTTCACGCTGGAACAACTGTTCAATCTTTATCAAGAGCAAGTTTGGTCGTGTATGGAGTACTGTTCTCATCTTTGGGATGGGTCAGCCAAATATCAGCTTGATGCACTGGAATCGATTGAGAGGCTAGCCAAGAGAATCATCGGCAATGATGCACTTGTTGAGTCGAAGCTCCAAAGCCTTGGGTATCGCCGCCGAGTTCCTAGCCTGTCAGTTTTCTATCGTTTACATTTCGGGGAGTGTGCACTGGAATTGCACAATCTAATTCCGCCAAGTCCGTTCCATCATCGGACCAGACGTACTGCGTTGCTCCACCTGTACATGGTAGAAATTCCAGCCATACGCACAAAGCGTTTTGGGAACACATTTATTGTGCATACAGCCAAGGAGTGGAATTCCCTTTCGGAGTCTGTGTTTCCTGATAGCTATAACTTAGGGGCTTTGACACGTCCCCTTTTTGAGGCGTGGCTGGGTGGAAAGACCTCACGGCGTCCTCACCTTCCGTACGACGCAGGTTGTCACCGGACATGGCAAGTTCGGGTGGTTCCTGCACCGGATTCGTGCGGAGGTGACGTCCGGGTGTCGCCACTGTGCGGAACGCCCGGAGGACACGGTGGAGCACACAGTAGAGGTGTGCCCGCTTGGGCAGAGCATCACCGTGCCCTCGTGAGGGCGATCGGTGACAGCGATCTCTCGCGTTGAACCATGCAGGCCATGGTCCGGAGCGAGGAGGAGTGGTAGGCGGTCGCCTCCTTCTGCGAAGCAGAAATGTCAAATGAAATATGAAAATGAAATGAGGAGGTCGCCCGCATCAGGCAACGGCGGCGCTCACAGCGCCCCAGTCACCGCCGAGATTCCGATCCCGATTTTCGGCCACCGTAGACGCAGGTTTGCGGACGGCGAGCCATGGGTAGCTCGCTGTCCGACCGTCCGGTAACTGTCCGGACCGAGCCCAAGACGTCGACGGCGCGCACTGTTACCGCGCACCTAAAGGAGTTGTCAGCAACAGCGGGGGCCCAGCTGGGTCGAAGCCTACTGGGCCCAGGGTTATCCGAAAGAGAGCTCGAGCCCCGGTATGAAAGCTAAAAGGAACGGGGTGGGTTTTTAGCCAGTAAGAGTCTGACACTATCTCCCGCTCCGCCCAACAGCGTGGTTTATGATTGGATGTTTTTTGCCCACCATAAAAAAGGGGACTTTAAGTCAAGAGTGAATAGATTACTTTTAGGCAAGCGTGCTCCATCGTCGACTACATCATCGCTTACCATCAGGTGAGATAGTGGTCTAACGCGAGATTATCAATAATAACAAAAAGGCCCCTAAAAAAGGTTCTCAACTACTAGGAACATACCTGTGTGAGGTGATGACGACAGCTCGCTGAAGCCTCAGAGCCTTCCTCAGCGCCGTCCACAGCATCCTGCGCGCGGCCACGTCCACTCCAGCACTGGGCTCGTCCAGTAAGGTGAGGGGTGCACTACTACATAAGGCTGCGGCTGCACTTAGGCGTCGCACACAACCGCCGCTGTACTCTTCTACATAATTACGAGCGTATTTTTCCAGACCTGGCGGAGAATAGAGCCGACAAAATAAATCATTCTAATATGGAACATATTGACTACAATAGTCGGAACCAAAGAGAACTAAAGAGAATTAAGTGGTTGTGTAGTCTTTGGTCAGGACCCATATTTAAGAGGGTCCTTTTCCACTCGCCTATCGTCAACATCGAAAATGGTTTAAAAACTTGTTACTTCACCTAACGCAATCCAACGTGATGTTTGACGAAAAGGCATCGCAAAAAAGAGAGGTAACACCTGAAAACTCTGTTAGTATTCGGTAATTCCGAGATTTACTCGAATATTTCACAAAACTTGCTCTAGGAAATAGCTGTTTTTTTTTTAAACCCTTAAAAGTTTTTGAAAAAAGTTGTCGTCATTTAGAATCTTAATAAAATTTGTAAGGCTTCTATAGTTTTACTTTTTGGCCTTTGTTTTAATTTTTAGGCAAATTATGAAGTTCTTCTTCTTAGCGTATCGATGGCAAATTCCTTGCGCAGCCCAGAAACCGGCCACGGCAATGCCGTCCGCTGATACTGTAATTCCTTGTCCCTTATATACTTATTATGAAGTTTCAAAGTTCATACAAAATAGGAGATTTTCAGAGGTCTTTATTGGATTAGTTTTACACAAATTTAGAAATTGATTTATATAGAAACCTACATAATATCCACAAGATACTGTGTTTTCAAAATATCTAATGAAAAATGTGTAATAACGTCATAATAAGTTATGAGCGGTTGTATGAAAAACAGTGAAAATGTGTGTCGAGATGCATCACATGATTTCAGTCTAGATTATTTAAATGGGTCCCCACTATTGCAATCAATATGTTCCGTATTAGAAGCCATCGACGGCGACGAGTCCTGTGTGCCTGAAAAATATGAGTACCTACCTACAAAAAATTCCTCACTCACCAACAATATGTATCCAGTTCTTGACTTCATCTTTGACCCACTGCTCACTAAAGCCTCGTAGCGTCAGCACCAGCGCCAGGTTCTCCTCTCCCGTCTGGAACACGTCCAGCCCGAAGAACTGCGGGCAGTAGCCCAGGGTCTGGAGGTACTGTCGGGAAACAACAATGATTGATTTTAGAAAACGCCTAAAATCCCTACTCCCTACTAATATTGCGAAAGTAACTCTTTCTGTCTGTCTGTCTGTTACGCTTTCACGCAAAAACTACTGAACGGATTTAGATCAAATTTGGTAGGTAGGTAGAAGAGACACTGGAATAACACATAGGCTACCTATAATTCCACTGCTGAACACGGGTCTCTGCCCGCGCGATATAAACTGTAGTCCACGCGGGCGAAGCCGCGGGCGGAAAGCTAGTCTATTATAAAGGTGAAAGTTTGTGATAGTTGGATATGTATGTATTATATGTTTGTTACGTTTCCACACGAATAAAGAGAAGAAGAAGGACCATGTCCTGGCATAGTATGTCTCATCCAACTCTCCTGTCACAGGTCTGCTAGAAAAATTTCGTTAAAAATAAGCAGGTCCTTTGTACTCTTTCATCCTTATTATTTTGTTCCTTTCGATTTTAAATGTTTGTGTTACATAAATAAATAATAGCACATAGGTTACTGTTTACCCCGGGGGACTATTTCCTAGGGTTCAATTTCCCTCTCCGGAGGTGGTATTTTTTATTTTATTTTTTTATCTATACTAATATTATAAAGAGGTAAAATTTGTAAATTTGTAAGTTTGTATGTAGGGGGTAATCTCTGGAAGTACTGGTCCGATTGCTAAATTTTTTTCACCGATAGAAAGCTGCTTTATTCCTGAGTGACATAGGCTATATTTTATGTACGCGGGCGAAGCCGCTGGCAAACGCTAGTCTGATATAAACTAGTACTTGACTGCAATCCCACCTGATGGTAAGCGGTGATGCAATCGTTGGTGGTGAGGCGCACTAGTTTATTAAGAGCCTATTCACTCTAGCCTTGAAGACGCTCAGATTGTAATCGGACGGACGGGAAGACCGCAGCAGGCAAATTGTTCCAGTCCTAAGATGTACGCGGTATAAAAGACGAAGCGAAACGCTTAGTCCGGACCGTAGAGGTTTCAACAACGTAAGGGTGGATACTCGCCGTACGTCGGTTTGTCCGGTGGTAGAAATAAGATGGCGGAATCAAGTCATGCATACATGGTAGCTAGAGAGCTATGTAATGGTTTTAATGAGTATTTTTAAGTATACAATTCTCCTGTACGTCTGTTTATCGGTTTCCTATCCATGTGTATACAATTTTAAGACCTAATATAACTTGGCATACTTTTGTTTGTCCTAATTATATTTTCGCCTAATATTATTTACGCATAACAGCTTACGCATAATACAGAAGACAATCTACATACAAAGTGCGCCCGAGCAACGCACACAACACACATAGACACCGCTCACGGATACGATATCTCGGCTCAATTGCCCGGTCGCACTTGTACAGTTCGGGGCAACGCGCACCCTATCGCCATCGTCTAGCGTAGGTATAAAAAGTGACTAAAAACCCAACCCAGTTCCTTCTAGCTTTCATAGCGGGGCTCGAGTTCCTTTCGGATAACCCTGGCCCCAGTAGGCTTCGACCTCCTGTTGCTGACTACTCCTTGAGGCGCGCGTGAACAGTGCGCGCTGTCGACGTCTTGGGCTCGGTTCGGACAGTTACCGGGCGGTCGGACAGCGAGCTACCCATGGCTCGCCATCCGCGAGCCCGCGTACATAGGTTCATGAAATTGATTTCTGTACCTATCTATTTTGTGGTGTTGCTCAGTCCATCAGTGGCCGCGCTCAGAAAACTGATAGACTTGTGTGAGGAGTATACGAGAGTACACGGTCTCCTGTACAATGAGCAGAAAAGCTAGCTCAAGTAGACTAGTTGCAATGCAATGTGAATCTCATTTCTATAAGAGCTACAATTGTCTGCCTGTTTCCTCTTCGAAGGCGATATGCATATTTATTTATTATTTATCTATTTAATACTTTATGCACATAAAAGTACAGAGGTGGACTTACTACCAGTCAAACAAAACCAATTCTTCTGGTGGCGTTCTTCTTAACTCGTGTTGACATAGTTGAACTTGTCTACTGTTACCTGACTAGCCCCTCTCTGGAGGTGGTAACCGTTGCTGAAGAGCTTGCCTCTGGTGGCGCTCACCTCCGCCGTTATCATCTTGAAGCAGGTGGACTTGCCCGCGCCGTTTACTCCAAGAAGGCCGAAACATTCGCCTAGAAATTAACGTTAAATTAATTGAATGGTAGCTTCGGATCGTTGATCTTTCGGCCGAAATATAGATCACGTCTCGCATAGTCACTTTCTATATATCTTCGCAAAATGGCAAATGATAATAATATTCCACAACTATCACAAAACGCCATCTGATCCCAAATTAAGTAGAACTTGTGGTATGAGTACTAGACATCTGATAATAACATTATATTATGTATTTCTAAATAAATAATATTATAGATAAATAACACCCAGATACAGAACAAATGGCTGTATGGTGATCCAACGTAAAGAATGGTACCGTCCGTATGGTGTTCGGACGTAAAGAATAGCACCAACCCATCTCTTTCTGCGGGTGTCTTAAGAGACGACTAAGGGATATACCAGAAAATGGGCAGCAGCATTCTCTGTGCATTATAACAATCATACTGCGATCGCCAACTCGCCTGCCAAGCGTGGTGATTACGGCATTCCCCCCACCCCCAAATATGAACTGTAAAAAAAAGAAATGGCCCCTGGCAGCCCGTCTGCCTTGACTCCGGTAGCGGTTAACGGTGAGGCAAGGGTTGCGAAGAATCTCCGAATGGGATCTGGCTACCCCCTTAAAAAACAAAGACTGGACCTGGCAACATTTAATACACGTACACTGCGGAGTGACGAGATAACTGAACTGAAGGAGGAATTGAGTAGGTTACGATGGAGTATTATAAGAGAAGTCCGAAGACAGGGGGAGAACAAGATAATTCTCAAATCCGGTAACCTGCTCTATTTCGGGGAGGGTGACCAGCAGTCACACCATATAATATACCACAGTGTCTCAAGACGAAAGTCTATGACCAGTGCGTGTTGCCAGTGATGACATATGGTGCCGAAACGTGGTCGCTCACAATGGGCCTCATCAGAAGGTTCAAAGTCACCCAGAGGGCAATGGAAAGGACTATGCTCGGAGTTTCCTTGCGGGATCGAATCAGAAATGAAGATATCCGCAGGAGAACCAAGGTTGCCGACATAGCCCGAAGAATCGCCAAACTTAAGTGGCAATGGGCAGGGCACATTGCTCGCAGAACAGATGGCCGTTGGGGCCGAAAGGTTCTGGAGTGGCGACCTCGTACTGGAAGACGCAGCGTCGGAAGGCCTCCTGCAAGGTGGACCGATGACCTGGTGAAGGTTGCGGGAAACCGATGGATGCGAGACGCGCAGGATCGATCATTGTGGCGACACTTAGGGGAGGCCTATGTCCAACAGTGGACATCTGTCGGCTGAAATGATGACCAGCAGTCCCAGGGTGGTGTCAGATTTTTCGTCCACAAGTTCCTTGTGAACAGGGGTGTAGATCGAGGTGTATGTCGATCAGGCCTTGTACTCAGAATATCGTCAAGATATTCGCTGAAGGTCATACAGGCTGTCATGCAGGGTGAGGAGTTGTGAGTGGGGCAATTTGGATTTGGACGTCGAAATCACCCTGGACACCGACTGACTAGTTTTATGGAGAAGGAGAGCCTCTTTATGATGAACTCCTTCTTCAAAAAGTGAGCATAGGAGGAGGACCTGGCAAAGTCCTGATGGTGTAACTAGAAACGAGATTGTCTTCATCTTGTCGACGAAGAAGCAAATATTTAATGATGTCTCTGTGATCAACGTGGTGAAAATCGGAAGCGATCACCGGATGGTAAGAGGCACATTGAATATCATCAATATTAAGCCTGAAAGGACTCGGCTGGTTAAGTCTACGTTCCGTCTAGCACAAATCTAGATCCAAAACTCCGAGAACTTTCAGCTTGAACTCCATAATCGTTTCCGAGTGCCTAGGAAGCTCCGTGGACGAATATAACAATGGGTACGTGGGAACTGTCCATACGGTCGGCTCTAAGTTTTTCAAGATTCACAGTACAAAAACCATTTTATAAAAAAAATATAACTGACTCCTACACTAAAAAGTTGAATTGAATTTTAGGAGTTCCCTTGATTTCGCCGAGATTCCATCATCAGATCCCAACTTGGTGACTATGGGACAATTTGGAAAGTATACCCTTTCCACCAAAAAAAAAAGAATTTTTCAAATCGGTTGGCAAGCGACGAAATTATGCGCGAACAAACATAAAAAAAAAAACATTCAAATTGAAAACATCCTCCTTTTTTAGATTCGGTTAAAAAGAACAAGAAGCTGTCAGATCAAACTCTCGAGCTCATGAAGAAGAGACGTGAGATGACTTTGCGGTCTTCAGATGAAACGTGCACATACCGGCAGCTCAATAGATGGATCTTGAAGTCTCTGAAACGCGACTTTCTCCAATTTAATATCGAGAGGATTAAGGACGTGATTGGGTGGAATAAGGGCTCTAAAGTATTTGCACGAGATCCGTCTATTGGGCAGTGCCAGCGCACGAAACTAAAAACTGACGATGGCAGAGTCATGTTCGCCAAATCGGGGCTTCTGGGAGAGATCGAGGCATTTTATGGATGGAGCAAACGACCCAAGAGCTAGATTAACTTGACACTACACTGAAGATATTCCGGACGTTAACCTGTACGGACCTGTAGGATGGCTCTGAAGCAGTTGAAAAACAACAAGGCGTCGGGTGAGGATGGAATTACGGCCGAGCTCCTGAAGGTGGGTAGAAAACCGATTCTAAAAGCCCTTCAGAAGTTGTTTGATTCCGTCATACTCAAGGAAAAATATCACAGACATGGAGCAGAGGTGTGGTGGTACTCTTCTTTAAGAAGGGTGACAATACCTTGCTTAAGAATTATACGCCCATCTCACTGCTGAGAAATGTCTACAAGCTGTTTTCCAGGGTCATCACGGACCGTCTCCCGCGCAGGTTTGACGACATTCAGCCTCCCAAACAAGCCGGATTCCAAAAAGGTGGCCGTGGACCACATACATACGCTGCGACAGATTATACAGAAGACTGAGGAGTATATACATGGCCCCGAAACATGGTAGCTTACAATGGGTCTCATCAGAAGGCTTTAAGTCACTCAAAGGACAATGGAAAGGGAGTTTCCTTGCGTGATCACATCAGAAATGAAGATATCCTCAGGAGAACCAAGGTTGCAGATATAGCCCAAAAATCGCAAAACTTAATTGGCAGTGGGCCGGGCACATTGCTCGCAGAACATATGGTCGATAGGGATGAAAGGTTCTGGAATGGTGACCACGTACCGGAGGACGCAGCATTGAAAGACCTCCCACAAGGTGAACTGATGACCTGGTGACGGTTTCGGGAATCCGATGGATGCGAGACGCACAGGACCGGTCATTATGGCGACACTTTGGGGAGGCCTACGTCCAACAGGAGACGTCTTTCGGATAAAATGATGATGACCGAACAAATGGTCGTGCTCATCTCACAAACATTTGTCTTGGGTGGGAATCGTACCCACGACCTCCGGCATAGCAATCAGGGCCAGTAACTACTAGACCAACAGGCTTGTAAAATGCTTACCTTTCTTGACAGAGAAGCTGACGCCCTTGACGGCGTTAACTTTCGTTTTGCAAAGTGCTGCGTAGTTCTTGTGGATATCGTCTACTAGCATTGCGTCCGGGATGTCTTTTGCAGCTGTAAGTAAAAAATAGTACATTGTTACACTAGGGATGAAAGTTACTTATTTCGAAATAATATTTTTCATTACTCATACTCTGAAGTTGCCTGAGGAGCGGGCTGAAAAGAATCACACTTTTCATCCCTAGGGAGTTTTACTTTCAACTAACAGCTGTCAAATTATTTAAAAAAAAAACTAGGTCTATCTTCTTGTATTCGTAATGAAAAGCACTATGCTTACCTCGGGGTTAAAGTTACTTATTTCGTCCCTCGAATTAGCGACCTCGCTACAGTCGGCCGCAAACTCCTTCTTGGGACGAAATAAGTAACTTTCACCCCTAGTGTAACAATGTACTATTCTACTACCTATCACACTGGCGCTACCGTTGGTGGAAGTTAGTGTAGAAATAATAGTGTACTTACGCCTGTTTATAGTCCTGCTAACGTAATCCTTCTCCGCGCGCACCATCTTGTCTTCGACGGTAGGTTTCGTCGGTTTGTAGCGCATGTTCAATACTTTGTCTACTAACCCGTTTAAGATCCTGCGTTCAATTAGGATTACTATCGTCTAAGAAACAGAAAAATATGTTATTCTGGAGAGTAGTGGGGGCCTAGTGGTAATCGCCCCGACTTACCGAGTTGTAAGTCGTGGGTTCAAACCGGGTGACATAAATTGTAGTTTTGTCATTATGTCTTACTTTTAGTAAGAAGACGTAATAAACAAGAATATTCGACATCTACCGGGATTTCGTGATATCCCTAGGGATTTCGCGAAATCCCTGACATCCTTGAAGCGATATCTATGACGTCACATAATATCTACGAAGAAAATGCTAAATCCTGCATCGCGCAGACAAAGTTCTCCGCGCGATTTGAACATTACGACAGCCCGACAACAACTATCGGGCTGTAGCCCACCAGACCATAACACCTGTCTGGTCGGAGGATCCTCCCTTTTCAACGAAGGTATGTGGGACTTTACTCTCTGTTCCACCTACCACTAAATCCTCATTTCCCTGCGACATATACATGGATATTTGTAAAACACTAGCAACCTCCCAGGACTATGTTACTAACGTCATAAACAACAAGTTTTGTTCTGTGACTAACAGCCTTGCATTAGTCCTGCAAGGTCGTTAGTGTTTTACAAATAACCCTGTATTTGTTACTCATTTACACTCAAACGGTTTAGCCGACTGGAAGAATCGTACACACAGAGACCACGACCAGAAATAGCATAGAAGAATACTCTTTCATTTCTGAAGCAAATAATGTTTCCCACGCGGCCGAAGCCGCTGGCTGAAGCCGCTGGCTGAAGCTTGTATAATATACTAGCTTTCCGCCCGCGGCTTCGCCCGTGTGGACTATAGTTTATATCGCGCGGGCAGAGACCCGTGCTCAGCAGTGGAATTATATGTAGCCTATGTGTTATTCCAGTGTCTCTTCTACCTACCTACCTAATTTGATCTAAATGCGTTCAGTAGTTTTAGCGTGAAAGCGTAACAGACAGACAGACAGAGTTACTTTCGCATTTATAATATTAGTAGGGATGAACACTCACCATCATAATCAGAAAATGCACCACCAATATGATCATCCCTATCACGGGAGAGAACTTATCTAAGCAGAAATAACATCGAGGGTTTTTACCGGCTGAAATAAATAGCTTGGGATATTATATATTATTCTTTTTACACACATATATAAAAACGATTTTTGACAAGATTTTATTACAGGCAAACATCGGGACAGGTGAAACTAAATAAAATCTTGTAAAAGTCGTTTTTCAATACACTTGCTCATAAAGTGACTCTTATTGCACTGCTCTTAGGTATATAATTACACATGTTACCAAACTGTGACATTTTGATTACCATTACGCACTAGTGCTATAATGTAGTTAAAACCTTATTGTTCAACCTCTCCACTGCCATAATGTTATTACATTTATCATATCAGGATGAGCGCAGGTCGGGGACGACCTGCGCTCACGAGGAAAAGAAAAAAAAACAAATGAGCGCGCATATGAAAACAGATTTTTACCGCTACAAAAATTTACTAGTTTTACAGTTATTTTCTTCACAAATGTATTGAAAAACGTCGTATGATACACGTGAGTAATTAATGATTACCGTTCTCGGCTCTCTTAAGACCCTCGCCATGGCTCGGGTCTAAATACCGCCTCGACGGTAATCACTAACATTACACACTTATATCATAATGTACTATTACTGAACTGCAAACCATGTGGCTACTATGATAATGTTACCAAGGTTATCTATGATAGGATCCCAGAGCGTTCTGCAGAACTCTAGGTTCTGAGTAACGTCTTATGTGCTTTGAACACTTGAGCGTTTTTTTTTTTTTTTAGCGTTTCTGGAGTACCAGATAATAAGTGAGAAAGCGAACTAAAATAAGAGTAACTGTCTCCGCACACGGGCCTAAAAAAACGCTAGGAGTGGCCACGAAAAAAAGCTGGTAGCCGCCGCAAAAAACAGCTGAAGCGCGCGACAGTCGAGAAGCTTGAAGCGGCTTCTAGCATTTTTTGTGACGGCACCGCCGCACACAAGCCATAAAAAAGGCCGCCTCAAAATGAAGCTTGAAGCGGCGTTTTTTCGAGCCCTGTGTGCGGAGACAGTTACTTAACTTAACTTATATATGTTTTATAGAATATTACTCTAGAACTTTAAGTAGTATCTTATGTGACACTTTCCATAGACCAAAACTTCTGTCAGACACTTTAAAGCTCCACAAAAAATAAATAAACTTTACTTATTTTTTCATGTCTGATTATTTAATATGTTATTACGGTAATTATTACTCAGTTATACTCGCATTTCATAAGTCAGACAAATAGTGATCAGACAGCCTGTCAGTGTATGAAAACGTCTTAAACACATACGTGCTCTCGCGGTCATCCTCGCAGTTGAATAATTATAGTGTTAAAATCAGCCATAACAAGCTTTTAATGAAAATATTTTTTTTATTACTCATACTCTGAAAGTAGGCCTGAAGTTGCCTGAGAAGCGAGCTGAAAAGTACCACACTTTTCATCCCTAGGGAGTTTTACTTTCAACTAACAGCTGTCAAATTATTAAAAAAAAAACTGGGTCTATCTTCTTGTATTCGTAATGAAAAGCACAGTGCTTACCTCGGGGTTAAAGTTAGTTATTTAGTCTATCGAATTAGCCAACTCCTTCTCGGGACAAAAAAAGTAACTTTCACCCGTAGTGTAACAATGTACTATTTCATAGCAAGCTTTTATAGCTCGGCCATATCTTTATAATTAATACTCGTCAAGACGAATCATACGAGCCCAAACTCGATGTGGTTGTGTCGTTTAACTGCCAAGTTCCTATAGCTACCTTCCGGTTCCATCATCGGATCAGCTTCTTGGCATAATAATTTTATATTGTTATCTGGATGCAAAATTTCAGCTTAATCGATAACCGGGAAGTGGGTCAAATTTAATTTACAAGATTTGATGACAGACAAAGTTCGGGACAGGTGAAACTAAATAAAAGCTTGTAAGAAAATTAAGTTAAGTAATTATAGTATTTTTAGTTCCCTTTCTCACCGTTTTCAGGTACCAGACCTGCCAACATTCCTCAATAGGGAACTTTAAGCGCACGGGTATTCTAAGCATGAGATGCTACTGAGAATCTAACGTTTCATTCATGAGAAAATAAGTAATGTCAGATCGCTCTCGGATCATGGTTTAGTAATCACTGAACAGATGGTCTATGGGCCGAACGGTTCTGGAATGGCGACAGCGCATCGGAAGACGCAGCGTTGGTAGGCTTGCCACAAGGTGGACTCTGCACCTGGTGAAGGTTGCGAGAATCCGATGGACACGAGACGCATAGCGAGCGCTTGTGTCGTTATGGCGGCGCTTGGGGGACGCCTATCTTCAACAGTGGACGTCTTTCGGCTGAAGTGATGATGATGATGATGATATGTTACGAATGCTTACCGCAGCACTTAGCACTATCGAAGCCTTTTTCTGCGATGAACAGCTTGGGGCAGTGCTTCTTAAGAAGTTTGCACATCGCATTGAGGTAGGCCACACGCAGGCACTTCATCGCCGTCATCATAATCGTGTGCGGAGTCATTATGTAAAAGCATGCCGTCGTCAAATAGTACAATGTATCACTGGTTTTGCCTGCCGCTTCTAGTCCCGTTGCAACAAAGGGGGTTACGAAACCTATTAAAGGTAAAGGTTATCATTAGTTCAAGGTCGGCCGGAAACCGTTGTTGGGTGCGAGACGCACAGGACAGAGCGTTGTGGCGACACATGTGGGAGGCCTATTACCAGTAGCTGGCGCTCTTCATATTTCAATCCTATAGGGTTAAAATTCCAACATAGCTTCAAGCCTGTGCTGTCCCACTGATGGGCAAAAACCTTCTTTGAATCTTTTTATGGAAGTCTTTTAAGGTATTCATTTCCTTTGCCACGTCGAAGCGCCAGCCCCTGCGTTAGATTTGTGAGTCGCCTCGCCATGTTTTTCGGAGCCGGGCATGCCTGTCAAACACTATCATAACCCAACCAGTTCTTTATTTAGTCTAGCCACTTTTTTTCAAGGATATTATAAGTATGAAATTTCTAATCCTGGTTACGGATATGCTTACAATATTATCAATATTACGGATATAATTACAAATATGCTTACTTAAAAAAAAAAAACAGGTTTTGCGCAATTAACGTTACACGTTGTGTAACGTTAATTGCGCAAAACCTGTTTTTTTTTTTTTATTAGAATAAAAAGCAGAATCAATTAAATCACTTTTTAATATATGTCATATTTTTCTTGATTTCTTGATTTCGTATGAATATAATAAACTTTTAAAAAAGAACACAGCGTGTGGATTGACACGCACACGTAAAACCAGCCTGAGAGCGTTGCGGGGTTGTCAAATTGAGCAAGCTGAAGATCTCAGCGAGGCTCAATGCTGAATTCCGAATCCACGTTCACTGCTGTAGGTACCTTGCTGTATAATAATAATAATATAATAATAATAATATAATAATAATAAAAACGTTTATTTATCCCCAACAAATTACAACACAGTTTAGTTGACAGGTAGTTTGACAAGAGACAGAAGTAATTTGTGGGAGATCTGGAGTCCAAACTAGGCCTAGGCCTGTATTTTAGAGCTCCAGGCCCTCCCTTACATCACAAATTGAAAATAGTCAAACGTGCGTGTGTGCATGTGTGTATGTTTATAAATATAATGTTTATATAGATAGGGTATGTTATAATATATATTAAAGTATGAACTTGTACAGTGTATTGATAAATATAGATAATTCTAGTTACTATTTTGCTACATCAAGTAATTTTTCAGTTTCCTTATAATTTAAAGTTAGTAATAGTTTGGTCAATGTGTAAAGTGTATAGCTGCATCTCGATCACGTCGGGGTCACCAATTTGGAGGTCACGCAAATGAAACACTCGTGGATATTGGCAATGTCTTCTATTTGTAGTTAACAGTATTAAGCACTTATGAGGTCAAAATTACAGACGGAGCTCACGCTGTCTCGAATCGCAGTCAAGGTGTCTATTTGCAATATGGCGGCAGACTCTAGTTTGATGCCGGAAACGTTTGATGTTGCCACCCAAAATATAATGATCGGTGTTGCGACGTAATATGCCACACATTTTTCGAACCAACGACTCCTCTAAGTGTCCCCTGATGTTTCCCCACCCTTCTACTTCCACGTGCCACCCGATCCCGAAGGCTTGATCAGGCATTGTTCTTGGGTGACATTTTTCCAAGTCTTTTTTGTATCAAACTTTTGTAAGTCTTTTTTCCTCAGTGCCCCGTTACGTACACTTCAATCCCAAGTTTTCAATCCAATTTAACCCAAAACCTAATTTTCGTCATCTAACTTGGGTCGCATTTTGCAAGACCACGTATAATTACGCATTTACACCGCATCAATACAGTCCATTTTAATCCCTTTATTCGAACAAGGTCCTTTACGCCTTGGGATAACCGCATTAACTTTTTCGCACAAAATAGGAGTGCTAGGCGCCACCAGTGGTCATTAACAAAACGTCAAAAGTACGCTCTCGGTGTCTGCCAGCGAGCAATCAAACGAAGTATTCTCGGGGTCAAAAGAACAGATCGCATAAGGAACACAATACTTCGTTCCAAAACACAAATAACAGACATAGGCGATTGGGTTATAGGCGCCTTAGGGTCTCCTCACATTTATCGACGCGGAGTCGGCTAACACCGGGCAAAAAAGCCTTTATGCCAACGTAATAAAGGTGTTAATACTACCATTCGCATTGCCTCGGCTCGGATAATAGCGATAAGTCGAGTAGTGTGGTGATATGCACTCGGCTTAAGCCGATTCCACGTCGATAAATGTGGGGTGACCCTTACAGGTTTACAGGCGGCTGGGTTACCGCCAAACTAAAATGAAACTGGGATAGTCATATCTGCCGTATGTCGCAACAAAATTGGGTGAAGGCAACAACCGAATGGAATCCGAACAGCAATAGTGGGCGATGCGGTAGGCCCAGAAGGATATGGCATGGTGATTAGGGCGCCTAACTTAAGGATAGGCCAGAAGTGGTAAAGGACAGAAAAGAGTAGAACAATGGAAGGGAGACCTTTGCCCTGCAGTGGGACACAATAAGCTCATAATAATAATAGGCCTCTACCTTAATCGGAAACTTTATATTTGTCCGATAGTTTTGGGTACGTTTACAAAGATGCATATAAATAAAACTGTATATAATTGAACGACTTACCAAACATAATGAGTAAAACCATCATAATAAAGCTTGCGTTGTCCTTGGTTAAGTTGAAGGTCAGAATGTAAGCGAACGCCATGAACGCCCAGCAGCCCAGCAACAGTACCACTGCGAACGCTCCTGGAGAGAATGAAAATACATTTTCAATACATTTACTCGAAAACCCGCTCTGATCTCTATCGGTTAGTCGGTCGGTCTTATCCACAGAACAGAAAATATAGGTAGAAGTGCCCCCTAACGTGGCTAAGCACGGGAACCAGTGTCGCCAAACTCACACATTTGCGTATCAAATTGTAAATTACACATATAAAAAACAGTAATATTATTGGCTACGAAGCTACGAATTACAAACTTAACTTTTACAAATCATATTCTTATTGCTTTCATAAATTAGGACTTATTACAACGTAAGAAAGTTGTTATTATTTGACATGACACAAACAATAAAGAAGTTTTAACCAATTTACAACGAGTTCGGCTACTCAACGCTAGATGGCGCTGTAACCAATTTATTCTATTCAGAACGCTAGTGCCTTTGAAATAGGTGCCATATTCACCTGCACATGTAATAGGCGAATCTCGCCTGCTGTTGACAAACGCGCGATATCTAAGAGGCACTTCCTCTACTTTTCTTTATTCTGTGGTCTTATCAGTCGGTAGGCACGCAATTTATTGATATTAAAAAATAATAAATAATAAATCTTTATTTATGTACTACAATTTATATAGATTTGTACACAGTTACAATTATTACTAATGTTGTTCTTAATAGCAAACATATAGTAAATTCGAACGGCTGCCTCCTAATCTAGGCCAAAAGCCTGTGTTTAAGGAGGCATTGTGCCGAATCGCAGACGGGAAGGCCTTTTCGTCTTTTCAGCTCGTCAGCCTCTAGGTGCAACTTGGAGTGTTTCCGAAGCACTGCACAGAGCACAAAGAGCTGCCTCATAGTTAAGACTTCGGCTTCTGAGTATAGTTGCTGAGTCGAGAAGTCCCTACGCTTAAAGTACATGACATTTAAGATCGCCCTTTGCGCTCTCTCAACTTTAAGCATTGAAGTTTTGTACGTTCCACCCCAAACCGGTACACAGTATAAAGCAATAGACTGGCAAAGGCTTTGGTATACTAGCTTGGCTGTGACAGGATCTGCACAGTACCTCAGTTCTTTAAATATATAAATTAGCTTCCTGATCCGTGCGCAAAGAGTTTCAATGTGTGACTGCCAACTTAGTTTGTAATTGATATGGACTCTTACTGCCGCACTCAGAGACGCCCATTAACGCTAATCTCTGATTTACTAATTTTGTCATTGAATAATAGTCTATATCTTTATGACGTTAAGTACCTTAGGTTTTTCTTTAATTGACATTAAAGTAAAATGACGTCTCTGAGTGCGGCAGTTAAATATTTAATATCTGGAACCAAGGATAGAGAAGAGCAGTTACAATTTGAGAAGTCGTCAGAGCAAATGTGGGCTCTAATCTGTTCAGTTTCGTGTGGTGGAGTCAATGTGTTAGGAAGGGTAAATCTTATGACTTTAGTTTTAGCTACGTTCAAGGTAAGTAAGTTTTCTGAGAGCCACTCCATTAGGTACGAAGTGAAGCGATTGTTTCGCTCTTTTCCTGGCTCTATCCCAGTCGGTTTCATAAATCACTAACACCATATCATCGGCGTACGTAAATATGTCACAGTTGGGGATGTGTGCTTTACACAAACCATTTATGTAAAGCAGGAAAAGTAGAGGCCCAATGATACTACCCTGCGGAACACCAAAATGAATAAACCGTCCATCACTTGTTGTGCAGTCAATTTTAACACACTAAGTTCGGTTCACGAGATAGTCCCTAAGTATGTCCAACGCAAGGCCACGAATCCCAGCCCTTTCCATTTTTACGATAAGGGTGGAAATAGAAACCGTGTCAAATGCCTTGGATAAGTCAAGGGAGATACCATAGCATTGCCTACCTTTGTCTAAGTGGTATACTAGAGTTTTGGTAAGATCAGCCACAGCATCCTCCGTTGAGACTCCAGGTCTAAATTCATATTGATTGTTCGCAATAATTTAGTGTTTAGTCAGATACGAGACGACGAGATAAAGAATAATTTATAACAACCTGTTATAAATAATTCTTTCAAAGATCTTTGAGAAAGAGCTAAGTACGGAAATGGGACGGTAGTTTGTTACATCGGTTTTATCCCCACTCTTAAAAATCGGATGAAGAACCACTTTTTTAAGGTAGTTGGGAAAGATTCCAGATTCAATAGAACGATTAAGTATATGCATGATGGGAGATACCAAGATGGACTTAGACTGTATCAGCACTTTTGCAGGTATAGCTAATCAACAGCACAGGCAGTAGACAAGCTTACATCCTTCATTGTTGAAGGAATGGATAGGGGTGACAAAATAATTGGAGTTTTTCTAGATCTAGCTAAGCCGAACAGATACTGTGTCGAAACACAGTATCTGTTCCCATACTACTTAAAAAGATGGAAAATATGGGCTTAAGAGGTATCATCTTGTCATTGTTTATGGATTACTAATCTAACAGGATACAGTGTGTTAGAGTGGCCGGAGGCCTAAGTGGCTATGAGGAGGTACAGTTTGGGGTGCCACAGGGTAGTATTTTTGGGGCCCACATTGTTCCTAATTTATATAAACGACTTGTGCAACCTCAATCAACCACGTGGAGAAATTGTAACGTTTGCGGATGACACGACATTACCTTCAATTGGAAAACTTGGGGGGTTAGTAAATCAAATTACCAACGATGGTTGCTCATTAGTTATGAAATGGCTGGATCAAAACTTACTTACATTAAACATAAAAAAACTCATTACATAACATTTAGTATCAGAAACAACACACAACCTCCCACAGACTCTGTAAATATTAAAGTACACACTTGCAACAACTTCAGTTTATGCCACGGCTCAGCTGTTGCCAAGGCGTTCGCAATTAAGTACTTGGGTGTAACCATTGACCAAAATCTCAACTGGAAAGACCATATTACCACCTTGGCGGCACGTGTTAGAAAACTGGTATACATTTTCAAAAATATCCGAAACATTTGCCAATTGAAACTCTTGCGATCCGTATAGTTTGCCCTGTGTCAATCCATACTGATGTACTGTATTACTGCTTGGGGTGGGACAGCGAAGACTACCTTGTTAATTCTAGAGAGAGCGCAACGTTTAGTCTTAAAGGTTATTAATTTCAGAAGATTTCGATATCCTACTCACTGTCTGTATCCTCATATGTCTGTGCTTACTGTCAGGCAATAGTTTATAAAAAAATATTATATTACTGTAACATATAAAACCTCCCTATTACATTAATAAATGTAGAAAAGATTTAGTTTATCTGGTTCTGAAATGCAAAACATCATTTGCAAAAACATTTTTTAACCATCTCGATCCAGATCTGTACAATAAGGTGTCTAATCTAAACACATTCATTTAGGTGATATTTATTTTTTGTAATTTTTTTCAGATTACATAAAACCAAAAATGTTTTATGTAATCTTTAGGATATTAAATATCCCCAAATTTTTTTTTTTTTTTTATTCTGGTTTCCACCGATGTGACAAACCGGCACCGATTATTTTTTCTGAACACCGATGTGATAAGTTTATCCACCGAAATGATATACGTATCCAGCGATATGATAATTTATCCACCTTTGAACATCAAAAAGGAAATAGTATGTACCTATACAGGTACATCGACGCAAAATCTCCGGGCGAGAACGTCCGACGAGAAGATCACCGAACTGGAGGAAGAGTTGAGCGGGTTACGATGGAGTATTGTGGGATTATCTGAAGTCCGAAGACAGGGGGAGGATACGATAATTCTCGAATCCGGTAACCTGCTCTATTTCCGGGAGGGTGACCAGAAGTCCCAAGGTGGTGTCGGGTGTATTGCCCACAGGTCCCTCGTGAACAATGTGGTGAGGATCGTGAGTGTGACGGCCAGGGTGGCGTACCTTATACTCAGAATATCATCGAGATATTCGCTGAAGGTCATACAAGTTTACGCCCCGACCTCGGCACACCCCGACGACGAAGTGGAGTCCATGTATGAGGATATATTCAGAGTCATGCATGGCTCTAAGACTCACTTCACCGTGGTCATGGGGGACTTTAATGCGAAACTGGGCAAACGAGGCGGTGATGAGCTGCGAGTGGGGAATTTGGATTTGGACATCGGAACCGCCGAGGACACCTACTGGCTAGTTTTAGGAAAAGGAGAGCCTCTACATGATGAACTCCTTCTTCAGAAAGCGTGAGCATAGGAAGTGGACGTGGCTAAGCCCTGATGGTGTAACTAAAAATGAGATTGCCTTCATCATGTCGACGAAGAAGCAAATATTCAATGATGTCTCTGTGATCAATGCGGATCACCGCATGGTAAGAGGCACATTGAATATCAATGTCAAACTTGACAGATCTCGACTGATGAAATCTACGCTCCGTCCTGCACAGATACAGATCCAAAACTCCGAGAGCTTTCAGCTCGAACAAATATAATGATGGGTTTGTGGAAGCTGTCCATACAGTCGGGTCTCAGTTCTTTAAGACTCATACAAGTAAGACCAAGAGGCTTACTGATCAAACTCTCGCGCTCATGAAGAAGAGGCGTGAAATGACTTTGCAGTCTTCAGATGACGTGTCCACGTACCGGCAGCTCAATAAACGGATCTCGAAGTCTCTGAAACGCGACCTTCGCAGATTTAATACCGAGAGGATTAAAGACGCGATTGAGCGGAATAAGGCCTCCAAAGTATTTGCACGGGATCTGTCTATTGGGCAGAGCCAACTCACGAAACTAAAGATCGATGATGGCAGAGTCATATCCGCCAAATCGGAGCTTCTGGGAGAGATCGAGGCTTTTTATGGACAGTTATACACGTCAGTCTCCAAACCCAATACAAATCTAGCAAACGACCCAAGAGCTAGATTGACTCGACACTACACTGAAGATATCCCGGACTTCAGCCTGTACGAGATTAGGATAGCTCTGAAGCAGTTGAAGAACAACAAGGCGTCGGGCGAGGACGGAATTACGGCTGAGCTCCTGAAGGCGGGTGGAAAACCGGTCCTAAAGGCCCTTCAGAAGTTATTCAATTCCATCATACTCGAAGGAAAAACGCCACAGGCATGGAGCAGAGGTGTAGTGGTACGTTTCTTCAAGCAGGGTGACAATACCCTGCTTAAGAATTACAGGCCCATCTCACTTCTGAGCCATGTCTACAAGCTGTTTTCAAGGGTCATCACGAACCGTCTCGCGCGCAGGTTTGACGACTTCCAGCCTCCCGAACAAGCCGGATTCCGAAAAGGTTTCAGCACCGTAGACCACATACATACGCTACGGCAGGTTATATAAAAGACCGAGGAGTATAACCTGCCTCTTTGCCTAGCGTTTGTGGACTACGAGAAAGCCTTTGATTCGATCGAGACTTGGGCGGTGCTGCAGTCTCTCCAACGGTGCCAAATGGACTATCGGTACATCGAGGTGCTGAAGTGTTTGTACGAAAACGCCACTATGTCAGTCCGACTGCAGGACCAGATCTCGAAACCTATCCTTTTGCAGCGGGATGTGAGGCAGGGAGACGTCATTTCTCCGAAACTGTTCACCGCCGCAATGGAAGATGTCTTCAAGGTTCTGGACTGGAATGGACTAGGTGTTTTTTTTTCGGGTAGGTGCATAAAAAGTTAGCACATAAGCTCCTAATATTTTGATTATTTTATTAGTTTTAAAAATAATTAAAAATATTATTTTTACATTTTAAGTATAGTTAAATCACCATAAATCACATATTGTGTGGGCAGTAGTGGCTATGCCCTAAGACAACTTGCACCTACTTGCCGGCTGAAACTGTCATTGGAATTTGGCACAGTCATTGAAACACCCGATTCACAATTATGGCAACTTTAGCTGACATTGCGGAGACCCAGCGCATGGCTTTGATGTCATTAAGCCAGCGGATGGCAGAGTTTGAAGCACACCTAAAAGCATCACCACCTGGAGCAGACTTGAGCGGACTCCACAAGGATTTCACTACTTTCAAGGAACATGTTTGGAGTGTCTTCAGTGCCTTGCAGCTGCAGATTGCGGAGTTGAATAGGAGTGTTGATGTAATTAAGATGCGTCACAGGAAGAAATTTCTATTACTCGGCGGTGTTCCTGAGACACCAGGTGAGAAAGTTCCTGAAGCTGTGGCAACCATTCTACAGACTAAACTTGGCTTAGCGGATGTGTCACCCTCTTCGCTGACTGTATGCCACAGATTGGGTGCCACTTCAGAGGGACACGCTAGACCCATCCTACTACAGTGCGCGGACAGTACAGTCAGAGATGTGATTTGGAAAACCAAGACCAAACTGAAGGGGTCTTCATACGTGGTTTCTGAATTCCTCACTCGACAGCGGCAGTCCGCTTTTTCAACGGCTCGCAAGCTCTTCGGCATATCGAACGTGTGGACCATGGACGGCAACGTCAATGTCAAGCTTCCGGACGGTAAGCGACGCCGTATCTTCTGTCTCGAGGAGGTCGTCGCGCTGGGAGCGGAGCATGGCAGACTGCTGGATCAGGAAACACCTTCGGTGTCTAACATCAGATCTAATAGTGCGTCGGCGCAGGCTTCGTCTCGATCCAGACGGCTTGTTAAGAAGAAGTGATAAGTTTCGGTATTTGTCTTCTTATGTGTTTTTCTTATTGTTTTGTGCGTGTTTCCTAACTATAGGGTAGCTTCTTCTTGCATTTTATTCTTTTTTTTTTTTTTTTTTATTCTTTTATAAATTTAGGGACTTTTGGTCACAGAAAGACCACGCCAGCCCCATCGTAACCTAATACAAGTAAAGCTTGACATTGACTCTTATTTACTACTAGGGCTCTAAAACCTTACTGACTAATTTATAAACAGCGATAGCTGCGTTAGAGACGGGTTCGGACAATATACACTGAATATAACCAATGTTAATTAAATTAATTTTGAAAGTTTTCATCAGCACCTCTCTAGCAGCTCGTGTCCTGACGCATTCCACCAACAAGTGATGGACATCCTCCACCGTGCCGCATTCTGCACAACATTTTATTCTTGAAACCAGTTTTAAATTGGCACTTAACGAATAAGTTTTTAAGTTTTTGTTCGACTACCGACTGTTTTGTTATTTTATTTTTGTTGTTTGTGAACTGTCAGTGTCAATGTCAATGTAGTAGTTTATTTTGATATGTTGATTTTGAATAATTTTTTTTTACTCTTATCTAGCTGAATACTGTGAACAGTCTGCCGGCAGGTTATGTATTCGATTAGTGAACTTTATTATAATTTAGTTTTAGTTTTTATCATATCTATCATATTTTTATTTCTATTTATTCTACTTTTTAATAATTATGTCTGACGACGACTCATTTTTTTCCTGCCTTAGTTCTTCTTCGGCTTTTTCATCTTTAGACGATTCTGTTTCTGTCAATTCTTTCCTAAATGGCGAGTTCCAAAGATTTAATAATTGTTTCAATGTTTGTCATGTAAATGCACAGAGTATCCCTCAACATCACTCTGAGATGTTAGATTTATTTTGTGATGTTGCTTTGCATGCAATTCTAGTTTCAGAAAGTTGGCTCAAGCCCGAACTTTCATCTACGTTCTACAGCCTACCCGGCTTTGTCCTTATTCGCAATGATCGCACGGGAAAAAGAGCCGGGGGTGTTGCCATTTACTTACGCAGTGACATCCCTTACAAGATCCTTTCCTCTTCGCCGGCGGTTGCAAACGGCAACCCTGAGTACTTAATCCTCGAAATTGATGTCAAAGGGGTTAAGGCTATTCTTGGAGTAGTATACTGCCCACCTGCCGTAGATTATTTCTCCAGCCTTGATTCTCTCTTAGATTCTGTTTCCTCGGAGTACAAACATCTCATAATCATGGGTGACTTTAACACCGATCTTGTGAAGGACAACCCCAGATCGCGCAAGCTGAGAGCAATCCTGGAGTCGTCGAGTCTATCACTCCTGTCACTTAATCCGACTCATCACAATCTCGACACAGACGATTCTTGGCTTGATCTCATGCTCGCGTCTTCTGTGAATTTGGTTGCTAACCATGGCCAGATTGCGGTCCCCGGGCTATCGAGACACGATCTTGTTTACCTTTGTTACAAAATTAAGCCACCAAAACAGAGGCCTGCCCTTGTGTTCCTTCGGAATTTTGCGAGGTTAGACGGTGACAAGCTCAACAGTGATGCGAGTGCTATCGATTGGGTCGATGTCGAAAAGGCAGCGACTGTGGATGAGAAGGTGGAGATTTTTAATAGGGTTTTACTTAAGCTCTTTGATGCGCATGCGCCACTGAGGGCCGTCCGTGTTAAACGCCCCCCGGCTCCATGGATTACCCCTGAAGTCCGTATGGCGATGAGACGACGCGACAGGGCTTTTCGAAGACATAGAAGAGATCGCAGTGAGGAGAACTGGAGCCTATTCAAGTTGGCTAGAAACCGCTGTAACCAGATTGTAAGAGCTTCAAAACGCCGATACATTTGCGAAAATGTCCTCCACTCTTCACCGGCTGATATTTGGAAGTTCCTCAAAACACTTGGCATAACAAAGTCCTCTTCTCATTCTTTTCCTTCTAATATATCGTTGAATGATTTGAATCAACACTTCTCATCCGCAGCTATGCTTGCGATTCCTGTCAAAAATACTACAATTCGTAATATAACTTCCACGCCAAGTTTACCTCATGATTCTTTTTCTTTTTCCCCAGTGACTGACTCGGAGATCCTCAAAATTTTCACTGCGATTAAGTCCAAGGCTGTCGGCTGTGACGGAGTCAGCAGAACCATGTTATCCCTCTTGATTAAAAATTTGCTCCCCATTATCACACATATCATCAATGCCTCCCTTCAGACTGGGTTGTTTCCTACATGCTGGCGTAAGGCTTTCATTATCCCTCTTCCAAAAATTCCCACTCCCACTTTATCAAATCACTTTCGACCAATTTCCATTCTCCCTTTCCTATCTAAAATCCTAGAAGCAGTTGTTCTTAAACAGATTTCATCCTTTGTGTTTGGGAATAATCTGTTATCCCCTTTTCAATCAGGTTTTCGACCTGGCCACAGTACAGCCACAGCCTTGCTTAAAGTCACAGAAGATGTCAGGAATGGCCTAGAGAATTCGAGGTTAACGGTGCTAGTTTTAATAGATTTCTCCAATGCTTTTAATACCGTTGATCACGACATACTTCTGGCTATCTTGTCTCAAATTGGGATCTCTACGTTGGCACGGGATTGGTTCTCATCATATCTTCGTGGACGTCAACAAGCGGTACGTGCTGATCAGAAATTTTCTGACTGGTGCGACCTGCAAACCGGCGTTCCACAAGGCGGTATACTCTCTCCTCTCTTATTTTCTTTATTTATTAACTCTATTACAGCTATTCTCAAATGCTCTTTCCATCTGTATGCTGATGACCTTCAGCTCTACGCACAGGCTGACACTGACAACCTTGATGACTGCATCTTCCTACTTAATGCTGACCTTCTGGCCATTGCTGAGTGGTCGAGCAGATTTGGGGTTACTGTCAATGTCAGTAAATGCCAGGCCATCCTCATCGGTAGTCCTTACTTCTTACGGAGTTTGGACACTAACCGATTACTGCCGCTTATTTTCGGCAATACTGTTATCCCTCTGTCACCTCATGTTAAAGATCTGGGTTTACATATTGACGATAGGTTAAGCTGGAATAAGCAGGTTGCTCAGGTTAGCCAGAGAGTCACCTACACGCTGCGGTCTATCTATAGATTCAAACATTTCCTCCCATCAAGCACTAAAACTACTTTGGTCCATTCGCTTGTGTTACCTATAATTGACTATGCTGATGTTTGTTACTCCGATCTTTCCCAAGAACTTCTAAACAAATTGGATCGACTTCTCAACAACTGCATTCGTTTCATATTTGGGCTTCGTAAATATGATCACATTTCTTCCTTTCGTTCTCAGCTTAAATGGCTGCCTATCCGCCACAGGAGATCCCTCAGATCCCTTTGCATGCTTTTCACCATAATTAACGATCCTTGTGCTCCTGATTATTTAAAACAGTATTTTAAAGTGTTGGGCAGTTCTCATAATCTTAACCTTCGTGCATCCAAAAACTTGCTTCTTCATATTCCTTCTCACCGTACTGGTTTTATGTCTAATTCTTTCGCTGTTTCCACCATAAAGCTCTGGAATGTGCTTCCCCTAGACATCAAAAAGGCCGAGAGTAAATTTTCCTTCAAGCGTAAAATTCGGAACTACTACATGAAGTCTTCTCAACCTTAGTTTGGTCTTCGTCAGAATTACTAAGATAATTATTTGTTATTTTTCATAGTATTTATTAGTTTATTCTATTAAGTTCTCTTAATTATTTGTTATTTTTCATAGTATTTATTAGTTTATTATTTTAACATATATATGTATTTTATTTTATATAATTTGCTTTTTGTTTTCATTTACAGTATTTGTTATTTGTTTATTGTGCAAACCTACCACAATGTTGTCTTTTGTGTTGCGTTTTGTTGTGTTGTGTTGTTTTTGTGTTGACTGGGAGAGAATGCCTTGTTGCATTAAGTCCGCCTATGTACCACTACTGTACATGAAGTTTAAATAAATAAATAAATATTAATGTCAATGGCGAGTACATCACTCACCTTCGGTTTGCTGACGACATAGTAGTCATGGCTGAGACTATGGAGGAGCTCAGCACAATGCTCAATGACATCAGTAGAGCTTCCGAAAGAGTGGGTCTTAAAATGAACATGGATAAAACCAAAATCATGATTAACAACCATGTAGTGCCCACTCCTATCAAGATCGGAGACTCTACACTCGAAGTTGTGGAAGATTACGTCTACCTCGGACAGACAGTCCAGTTAGGTAGGTCGAACTTCGAGAAAGAGGACAACCGTCGAATCCAACTCGGCTGGGCAGCGTTCGGGAAGCTACGCAGTGTCTTCTCGTCCAACATACCACAGTGTCTCAAGACGAAAGTCTATGAACAGTGCGTGTTGCCAGTGATGACATATGGCTCCGAAACGTGGTCGCTCACAATGGGCCTCATCAGAAGGCTTAAAGTCACACAAAGGGCAATGGAAAGGGCTATGCTCGGGGTTACCTTGCGTGATCGAATCAAAAATGAAGACATCCGCAGGAGAACTAAAGTTGTCGACATAGCACAAAGAATTGCCAAATTTAAGTGGCAATGAGCAGGGCACATTGCTCGCAGAACAGATGGCCGTTGGGGCCGAAAGGTTCTGGAGTGGCGACCGCGTACCGGAAGACGCAACGTTGGAAGGCCTCCAACAAGGTGGTCTGATGACCTGGTGAAGGTTGCGGGAAGCCGATAGATGCGAGATGCACGGGAGCGTTCGTTGTGGCGACGGTTGGGGGAGGCCTATGTCCAGCAGTGGACGTGTACGGCTGAAATGATGATGATGATAATTACACCTGCAGTAATAATAAAATATATTGGTACTAGCTTTCCGCCCGCGGCTTCGCCCGCGTGGACTACAGTTTATATCGCGCGGGCAGAGACCCGTGCTCAGCAGTGGAATTATAGGTAGCCTATGTGTTATTCCAGTGTCTCTTCTACCTACCTACTAAATTTGATCTAAATCCGTTCAGTAGTGAGAGTAGAAAGCGTAACAGTCTGTCTGTTACGCTTTCTACTCTCACTACTGAACGGATTACTGAGTTACTTTCACATTTATAATATTAGTAGGGATTATTGACAATATTGGTAACTTACCGGCAGTGGGAATATTGCTGCCAGGCACATCACTAGTTCCGATAATTTTTTTACCATTTAACATAATTATCTCCTTCTTTTTTATATTTATGCCTTTGACAGTACTGACGAATTGTCAGAAGTCAGGGAGTCGTGTCACTCAGGTGCTGGGCTACGTCAAACAAGCAACCACTCCATGTAAAATACTGATAATATCAGCTGCGTCTGGGTTTGTTTGACTACGATTCCACCTACCTAGAATACGAAGACAAAAAAACAACAAACAAACAACAACAAACTTTTTTGCTTTGAATACGAAGATATAAGTCAAAATCGAACGGACACCGAAAAAAGTTTGTTTAAATGTATTTATTTTCTAATAGAATGAAGTATGGCTCACCTAGAAAGTCGGTCTGGTTGATGGTGCCGTCCTTTTCTAAAACGAAGGCCGCCATCGCGATGATTGCGATGAGAATCATGTATACTATCGTGTGGGAGATGATCGTGGCCAGCCAGTGCAGCTCGGCGGGGCAGCCCGACATAATGTGGATGTGCCGCGTGCCCGTCAGACGCTCCTTGCACGAGAGGGAGATGTGTTCGACGGCCGAGATCAGGAAAACTGTGAGGAAAGGAGTAAAATATGAATATAATTATGACTATAACTGGACGTAGTTTAGCAGAAAGGACTCAACCCACAAAAAGTAATTTTTGAGTAATCGAAGTTTTAAATTTAGACGTGTATTGTTGTAATATGTTGTATTTGGAATACTTTGAAATATTGACACATATGGCATGTTGTATTACATAGGCTAACTGATTTTCGAGTTATTGAGAAAAACGTAGGTTTGAGTCGACGTTTCCAGTCTCCCTGGTGACCGGGGTAGATAATGGACCTGTCCGACAGGTAAGCCTCGACCACACGACAGAGGTATTCGGGCACCCGGTGGTACCGGAGTGCCCTCCGGATCGTACTCCAGGGCAGGGAGTTAAAGGCGTTGGCAATGTCCAAGGACCCTGCCACGACGCTCCTGCCCCGGGACACCGCAACCCCTGTCGTGAGGGCTCGCACACGCATGATGGCGTCCACCGTAGAGCGCGCCCTGCGAAAGCCGAAATGTCCGTCCGACAAGTCCGGCCCCACCCGTGTTAGCCGCGCGACGAGGCGGTTTGCAATGACTATTTCAAAGAGCTTGCCCACCTCGTCGAGCAGCACAATGGGCCGGTACGCCGAACGGAGAGTCCACAGGGCGTCCTGGCTTCGCGATGAGGACCAGTTTCCCCATCTTCCAGCGAAGTGGAAACTGGCCCCTCTCCATGCATGCGCTGAAGAGCCCTCTTAGTCGAGGCCCGAGAACCTCCATGGCCAGGACCCAGGCTTTCCCTGGCAAGCCGTCGGATCCTGTGGCGGTGTTCTTGGCACTCAGCCTTTGCACCGCCACTCTCACCTCTACTTCGGTCACCTCTGGAGCGTTGTCGTCGTCGTCGCTGTTGAGGTCCGCGTCAGACACTGCTGGCGGGGGCGGAGCCATGGGCGGGCGGGAGTGTTCCCCTCGCGCAGGGAACAGAGTGGTTACCACACCCTCCACGAGTTGGGGCCGGAGACTCTGAGTCAGCGGCGGAGCCCAGGGGCGTAGCTTGTCCCGTACCAATTTGTACGGGCGCCCCCACGGACCCGCGTTCAGAGACCCCAGCCACACGTTGCGGGCCTCGAGTTTGGCCCGCCTTATCTCCGTTCGGAGGGTGCGCTTTGCCTCTCTGTACCCCTCATACAGCTCCGCCTCTCTGACCTCCGCATCTGGCTGGCGGTTGCGGCGCCTGCAGTGTCTGTCGTACCGGCGGCGCGCGTGATTGCACGCGTTGCGCAGTGCGCCGATCTCCGGCGACCACCAGTACACACGGCACTTAGCACGACCTGGAGGGTCTCGGGGCATTGCCGCGTCGCAGATTTGCGACATGGCCTCCTGGAACCACTCCGCCTAACTATCGTTAACTTGAAACTTCGATTTGAATCAAAAGTGAAAGTAAAATACACTAGTGAACAATAAATTAAAAGACAAAAACAATGTGCAAAATCACTTAGCAATAGGAGTACCTAAACACACATAACCTAGCATAATGTTGGACATTATTAAAAATGATTGACATACTCTTGGTGCTAATAAGTTTTCAATACACTTGCTCATAAAGTGACTCTTATTGCACTGCACTTAGGTATATAATAGCACTAGTTACCAAACTGTGACATTTTGATTACCATTATGCACTAGTGCTATAATGTGGTTAAAACCTTATTGTTCAACCTCTCCACTGCCAAAGTTTTGTTACATTATCGTATCAGGATGGGCGCAGGTCGTCCCCCATGAAGAAAAAAACAAAATATGGCCGCGCATAATGAAAACAGATGTTTACTAGTTTTACAGTTATTTTCTTCACAAGTGTATTGAAAAACGTCGTATGATACACGTGAGTAATTAATGATTACCGTTCTCGGCTCTTAAGACTCTTAAGACCCTCGCTATGGCTCGGGTCTAAATACGACCTCAACGGTAAATACTAACATTACACACTTATATCATAATGTACTATTGTGATTCGATTTACGTAAGTTGATTTTATGTTTTGTTTTGACATTTAGGTAGTTGATTCCAATTTCTTAGGTCATTCTGGCGTAGATACTTAAGGTGGTGCATCATGACTCACATTTTCACTGTTTTTCATACAACCGCTCATAACTGATTATGACGTTAAATTACACATTTTTCATTAGATATTTTGGAAACACAGTATCTTGTGGATATTATCTAGGTTTTTAAAGAAACCAATGTCTAAATTTGTGTAAAACTAATCCAGTAAAAACCTCTGAAAATCTCCTATTTTGTATGAACTTTGACACTTCATAGTTTGCCTAAAAATTAAAAAAGTCAAAAAAGTAAAACTACAGAAGCCTTGCAAATTTTATTAAGATTCTAAATGACGACAACTTTTTCCAAAAACTTTTAGGGGTTTAATAAAAACTGCTATTTCCTGGAGCAAGTTTTGTGAAATTTTCGAGTAAATCTCGGAATTACCGAATACTAACAGAGTTTTCAGGCGTTATCTCTCTTTTTTTTGCGTTGCCTTTTCGTCAAACATCGCGTTGGATTGCATTAAATGAAGTAACAAGCTTTTAAACCGTTTTCGATTATAACGATAGGCGAGTGGAAAAGGACCCTCTTAACAGCTTACTGTTAAGAGGGTCCTTTTCCACGCCAAAATAAGGCCATGTCATATCTTTTACTTATAAAAGATATGACATGGCCTTATTTTTAAAGTTCTTACTAACTACTTTTTAGATGCCATGCGCCAGATAAACTTGGATCAACGGTCATTGAACCTGTTACATTTGTTGACATTTTTATTTTCAAAAAACGGAAATAAATACATCAAGCTGTCTTGCATCATCTGTCGCGGTTTTTTATACTTTCTAGTAAAAAACCGTTAAATACATGTTTTTTGGGTACCAACGCAGAGGTATTAAAAAAAGGTCAATGTATTTTTAATCCATGTTTATCTAGCACCTTGTGTTATTACATTACGACATGTCTTTTACAAATTGACGGACCTGCCCGTGAAATTTGAAGGAAAAAATTGCAATTTATGTTTTAATAATAATAATTTATTTATTTTCAGACAACAAATGATCCATAATGTTAGTAAACAAATACCTTAAACCTAGTGTTAGTCTTATATTACAATTATACTATACTATTCTAAGCATTTAGCACAGAAGATGAGTCCAGCGTCATCCTCTCCACAAAATGCCTGAAAAAGGGGGAAAGCACACTCTCCGCTACTGTTCTTAGAACATATCGATAACACGATGTTTGGGGGCGGGGCTAGACGCGTGCGTCGTGACTTGTGAAGCGGTGTTTGTGTGTGTGTCATCAGAAAAAATACTAATTTCGTTATTTTTCTCAAAGATTATAATGTTTCAATTTGGAAGGTGATAAAAATTAATTGCTGTGGTATCACGGATCTTTTTTTGCTAGGTCAAAGATCCAACCTTTAGGACCTCTTTGGCATTTATTTTTGACCATAGTGTGGATTGAGTCCGTCCTTTCTGCTAAACTACGTCCAACTGATTATAATAAATGTTTCATTCATGAATATTTCCTATTTTAATTAATGGATCAGGAAATATTAGGTCTTTACATATGAAATTGCCGTATTGTATGAAAAAATTTAAATGATTTTTTTTCATGAATTTTTTATTTGTATTAATCGAAGTAATCACCCATGCAATCAATGCATGTTTGCCAACGCAGTGGAAGTTTATTGATGCCCTTCTTAAAGAAATCAGCTGGACGGGAGGCAACAAATTCTTAAAAGGCATTTTGTACTGCCTCTCGGGTATTGAATTTTTTTCCCGCCAAGAAGTTATCCAAATTCTGGAAAAAGTAGTAGTCTGTAGGCGCAAGGTCTGGTGAGTAGGGCGGATGACGGAGAGCGTCCAACCCCAGTTCTTGCAACTTGGAGACCGTCTGCTGTGCAGTATGAGGTCGCGCGTTGTCGTGCAGGAGTAGCGGAGACGAGCGATTGACCAATGCTGGTTGGAGATGTGCCAGCTTCTCCATCATTGTGTTCAGTTCTTCACAGTACACATCTGCAGTAATGCTCACTCCGTTTGTTAAGAAGCTGTGATGAATCACACCGGCGCTAGACCACCAAACAGTGACCATCACTTTTCTAGGGGTAAGTTTTCATTTAGGGCATTGTTTAGGTGCTGAACCAGGATCCAACCAACTTGCTGAGCGCTTGCGGTTATCAAATAGAATCCATTTTTCATCGCAGGTAACAATGCGGTTCAAAATTCCTTCATTTGTGTGTCTGTTGAGCAGTGCAAGGCACGTCTCGACGCGTACTTCGCGCTGGCGATCATTGAGTTCGTGGGGCACCCATTTGTCAAGCCTTTTTTACCTTGCCAATTTGACGCAAATGGACCAATATTGTTTTGACGCTAACGTCGAAAACTGCTGCTAATTCAGCCGTAGATTGTGTATCATCAGCTTTCACAATCGCCTTTAATTCGTCATTGTCGACCAAAGTCTTCGTCGGACCGCAAGGTTCATTTTTCAGGTCGAAATTTCCAGAACTGAAGCGAGCAAACCAATAACAGGTGGTGCGTTGGTTTGTAGTGTTAGCTCCGTAAACGTCGTTGATGTTGCGAGTCGCTTACACGACCGACGTCGCACGACGGTACTCATATTCCATAATTACTCGAATTTTTAACGTATCCATGATGACGAAAAAGATTGAAATGCGATGAAAATGTAACACTAATCAATAAACAAATGACTACTTTTGGAAAAAAAAATCCATGTTTTAAAATAAAATTAATTTGCAATTAGAATTCTTAGCCAAACAAAAATTATTTTGATTTGAAATGGCCAGTACTGCAGAACGGCAATTTCATAGGTAAAGACCTATTATGTATAAAAACAATTAGGAGCTCAGTACAATGCTCGGTGACCTCAGTAGAGCTTCCGAAATAGTGGGAATTAAAATGAACATGGACAATACCGAAGTCATGATTAACGTGCATGTAATACCCACTCCCACCCTAATACTCGAGCGGGCTCGCGGACTGCGAGCCATGGGTAGCTCGCTGTCCGACCGTCCGATAACCGTCCGGACTGAGCCCAAAACTTCGACGGCGCGCACTGTTCCCGCGCGCCTCAAGGAGTTGTCAGCAACAGGAGGGGCCCAGCTGGGTCGAAACCTACTGGGGCCAGGGTTATCTGAAAGGAAACTCGAGCCCCGGTATGAAGGCTAGAAGGAACGGGGTGGGGTTTTTAGTCAGTAAGAGTCTGACACTATCTCCCACTCCACCCAAAAGAGGGGGTTGTCATAAGAATATTTTCCCCATCGAAAAAAAAAGACCCCTAATACTCGAAATTGTGGAGGACTACGTTAACCTGTGACAGAAGGTGCTAAATATAATTTAATCGGAGCACGGGTGTTGCGCCCCCGGTGCACAGTGGACATCAGAGGACATCGCTTTCTACTCATAAGTACAAAGCGTTTTGGGTTCCCTGCCCGAGTCTGTGTTTCCTGATAGCTATAATCTAGAAGTCTTAATCTAGAAGTCAAGAGTGAATAGGTTACTTTTAGGCAAACGTGCTCCACCGTTGACAACATCGTCCCGTACCATCAGGTGAGATAGTGGGCAAGCGCGGTATTCGAAACTACGAAGCAAAACGGTGTATTGGGAACAGAGTGTAACTGTAAAGTCCCGCAACCTCAGTTGTAAAGGGAGGATCCTCCGACCAGATGGATGTTTAGTGTGTCTGATCAAGGCAACTGCCCGATAGATGATTACGGGCTGTTGTATATGTTCAAATGCTGAGTACTCTAATTTCTTGCTGTAGGATTTCGTAGAATAATTTTTATGTGGAAACATAGATGTCGCTACAACAGTAGACGCCTTCTAACTGTATGTGATAATGATAACTTACTTCCTATTATAATAAAGCCCCACACATATTGGTTCAGCTTTGTCTTAGGCTCTTTAGACTCTTCGTACATATTTAGCTCCCTGCTGATGGGGTCGTTCACCGTAATGATGGTGTGGTAAAACCCTAATGTGGCGTATGCGTGGAGCAACATGTTGGACAACAAGTTCAGCGCGACGGGCGCTGCGTGCCGCACTGTTGTGGTGTATAGTACCTGGGGAAATATAGAACATCGGTATTGGCTTTACGAAGTCTTTCTTCTAGAGATAAAACAATAACGTTTTGGGAACACTTTCTCGAGTCGAACTTGACTAGGCTGGGCAGCATTCAGGAAACTACGCGTAATCTTCTCGTCCAAGATACCACAGTATACAATGGTGCATTATTATTTATTATTATTATTTTGGAGGTGTTCTTTTTCTCAGCTCATGGCTGGTTTTGACTACATTTACGGGCCGAAACCAAGTAAATGTAGCATGTATGGTGTTTTCAATGTAGGGGTGTATTATCGTCTTCCAACTGCATGAATTTCCTAACTATTCTGCACGTGTTCAATATGGCAGCTTTTTGTAAATTTATGTAAACTGATTCTTCTAAATCTATTAATTTTAAACTACGGAGGAGATGGTTGGGGATTACGCCTGTCGTGGAGAGGACTATAGGTATAACGTACACCTTGTCTTGTCTCCACAATCTTTTAATTTCTTCTTTAAGGTCAGCGTATTTGCTGATTTTTTCGGATATGGTTTTTTGTAGGTTGTGAGTATTGGGAACTGCAATGTCTATGAGGTAAGTGACTTTATTAATTTTATCTTGAAGTGTTATGTCTGGTCTGTTATAATGGATGGTCCTATCTGTAAGTATGGCGCGGTCGTAGTAAAGTTTGTATGCGTCATTCTCTAAGATAGTTTCAGGTTTATATTTGTAGTAAGGCGTGCCGGAGTTTTGTATAAGACTATACTTGATTGCTAGCTTTTGGTGGATGATGTTAGTAACTTGATTGTGTCGGTGAGTGTAGTCCGTTTGTGTAAGTGTAGTGCATGCTCCGGTTATGTGTTGTATGGTTTCTGGTTGTATATGACACCTACGACATTTGTCATTTGTGATAGTAGGGTCTTTAATAATATATTTCCTGTAGTTTTTTGTATTAATAATTTGGTCTTGTATGGCTATCATAAAACCTTCGGTTTCCGGAAACAGACTTCCTATTTTTAGCCACTTATTAGATGCTGCAATATTAATATGCGATTGTTCTAAATCATGAGGGTGCCTACCATGGAGTACTTTTTTCTTCCAGTTTTCTATTTTTTGATTTTGTGGGTTAGAGTCATTCGTGTCTGGCAAGCATTGATTGCTTAAATTTAACGGTGTATAATTAAAGTCATTACAAGTGATAGCGTTATGTATGTCACTCGTACGAGATTTTGTGTAGAAAAATGTTTTAAGCCTAGAAATTTGTTTCTGCCACAGGTGATGAATGTCGATTAGGCCTCTCCCTCCATTTTGTCTTTTAATGGTGAGCCGTTCGATAGCAGATTTAGGGTGTAGATTGTTGTATTTTGTTAGTGTGGTGCGTGTGATTCTTTCTAACTGTTTGATGTCAGTTTTTGACCACTTAATAACTCCAAATGAGTAGGTCAATATTGGTATGGCAAAAGTGTTCAAGGCTTTTATAAGATGCTTTCCCGATAACTTTGTTTTACAAATTACGTTCATTCGTCTCCGATATTCGGTATTAAGTGTTTTTTTGATTGATATGTGGTCGAGTCCTTTAAGTTGCTTGTATCCTAAATACTTGTAGAGATCTGTTGCTTCCATAGCTGCTATTGTGTCGGTGTCATTTACTATATAGTTGCCGGGTTTTACTTTGCCTCTTATAATATGTAATGTCCTACATTTATCTAATCCAAATGTCATGTTAATATCTTGACTAAATGTTGTTGTTGCTTCTATAAGACTTTTCATTTCTTTTTCATTTTTAGAATATAATTTAATATCATCCATGTATATGAGATGTGAGACAGTGGTTTCTTTGGAATTGTGTTTAAAATTATATCCCGCCTTACACTGATTGAGTAAATGAGACAAAGGGTTCAGGGCGAGACAAAACCAGAGGGGGCTCAGTGAATCACCCTGAAAAATACCTTTCCTAATATATATCTCTCGAGTCACAAGAGTGCTGAGATGGTTGTTTAGCTGTAGTGTCGTTTTCCATTGTGTCATCACAATGCGCAAAAACTCTATTATTTTGGGATTTATTTTGTATATTTCTAAAATGTGTATTAACCAAGAGTGTGGAATGCTATCGAACGCTATTATTATTATTATTATTATTATTTATTAACGACCTACACGTAAATATTGATATAGTTACGTGTAGTTAGAGTGAATTCGCAAAAATCCTATTGTTTATTTTATGTTATGGGGAAGATTAGCGTAGGCGATATACATTTTAAGTATTGTGTTCTGTTAATTATATAGTAATTGTTATCATGATATTTTCGATGTAGGTAAGTAGGTACCTACTAGATCAATGTTTTTATTTATACCTAACTAGCTTTGCCCGCGCGGCTTCGCTCCCGCTCTTCCCTACTCCACCCTACTATACCCAACTCTACCCTACTCTACCCTACTCTACCCTACTCTACCCTACTCTACCCTACTCTACCCTACTCTACCCTACTCTACCCTACTCTACCCTACTCTACCCTACTCTACCCTACTCTACCCTACTCTACCCTACTCTACCCTACTCTACCCTACTCTACCCTACTCTACCCTACTCTACCCTATTCTACCCTACTCTACCCTACTCTACCCTACTCTACCCTACTCTACCCTACTCTACCCTACTCTACCCTACTCTACCCTACTCTACCCTACTCTACCCTACTCTACCCTACTCTACCCTACTCTACCCTACTCTACCCTACTCTACCCTACTCTACCCTACTCTACCCTACTCTACCCTACTCTACCCTACTCTACCCTACTCTACCCTACTCTACCCTACTCTACCCTACTCTACCCTACTCTACCCTACTCTACCCTACTCTACCCTACTCTACCCTACTCTACCCTACTCTACCCTACTCTACCCTACTCTACCCTACTCTTTTATTTTTTTTCCATAAGAACCTTCTCCTCACAATAACAACCACAACAAAAAAAAAATCAGCCAAATCGGTCAAGCCGTTTTCATGCCAAGTCGTGACAACGGAAAACGGGGGTCATTTTTATATATATAGATAGATTGTATTTAAGTTAATTTTAAGACCACACTATCGCATTAGGTATTTCCCTGTAAGGATAATTATTGTAAGGAAGATAATAATAAATAAATAAATATGATCAGTACGTATGGCCAGTGATGACGTAAGGCTCTGATAGGTTCTTACAAAGGCCCCATCAAAAAACTTAAAGTCACCCAAAAAGTAATATAAAGGGCTATGTTTCCTTGCGTGATAGCGCCAGAAATGAAAAGGTCAACCAAGGTTACCGGCATCGGCGGCGGATACCTCTCGCGCCGGGCTTTGGTTGAGGCCATGGTCCAGAGCGAGGAGGAATGGCAGGCGGTCGCCTCCTTGTGCGAAGCAGTAATGCTAGCAAAGGAGGAGGCCGATCGTATCAGACAACGGCGCCTTCGCTGCCGCTGCCGGGATTCCGATCTCGATTTCCGGCCACCGTAGACGCGGGCTCGCGGACGGCGAGCCATGGGTAGCTCGCTGTCCGACTGTCCGGTAACTGTCCGGACCGAGCCCAAGACGTCGACGGCGCGCACTGTTCCCGCGCGCCTTTATCCGAAAGGAAACTCGAGCCCCGTTATGAAGGGGCTAGAAGGAATGGGATCGGGTTTTTAGTTAGTAAGAGACTGACACTATCACCCACTCCACTGAAGAAGGGGGTTGTCATAAGATAATTATCTTATTACAACCCACCGAAAAAAAAATGGTTACCGACATAGCCTGAAGAATCGCTTAACTTAAGTGGCAGTGGTTACGTTACTTAGGTTATGTGAAAGAAAGAAAACATATAATTATAATTGCCCATAACTATATATTACCCATAAACTGTTTAAAATACCTGTATTACACAGATTGCCGGTAACACATACGTAAAACATGCATACTTAACTTTGTTGTCTCACCTTGGCATCTGTCTTATCTTCGATCTCTATTCCAACTAAATACTTTTTGTATTCCACAACGTCTTTCTGGCAGATTTTAAGTAGCCCTGTAAAAAAAAATATATAGAATAGAATTTATTTCATTTCGGACATAAAAAGATCCATGCAGTGTTAGTAATTTAATAAATAATCTGTGATCTATTGTTAGTACCACCCTTTTGCAAAAGAAATTTTACAATAGGAGAATTATAGTTCAGCGCTATAGCTCTCAGAATGCTGTTGCGACTCTCTTTTCTTGCGATTCAAAAAGGACTTAATTACTCAGGGTAAAGAAGTCCTTTCGCGTCAAATCCGTCAGTATAAGTCTGTACATCATCCTGAAGGCATATACAGGGTTATTTGAAAAACACTAGCAACCTCTTAAGACTATGTTACTAACATCATTTACTACAACCTTTGTTCTATGACTTTTGAAAATGTATCATATTATTATTTTTCAATACACTTGCTCATAAAGTGACTATTATTGCACTGGAGTTAGGTATGCAAATGGCATTTGTTACCAAACTGTGACATTTTGATTACCATTACGCACTAGTGCTATAATGTGGTTTAAAACCTTTTTGTTCGACTTCTCCCCCGCCATTTTATTACATTTATCGTATCAGGATGGGCAAAGGTCGTCCCCCAAGAGGAACAGAAAAAAAAACAAAATGGGCGCGCATATGAAAACAATTATTTACCGCCACAAAAGTTGACTGGTTTTAAAGTTATTTTTTCACAAGTGTATTGAAAAATGTCGTATGATACACGTGAGTAATTAATGATTACCGTTCTCGGCTTTCTTAAGACCCTCGCCATGGCTCGGGTCTAAATACCGCCTCGACTGTAATCATTAACATTACACACTTACATCATAATGTACTATTAATTCATCAGATTTTCATACAAAAATTTTCTATTAAAGTGACCGTTCTAAGTATTATGAAGTCTATGCGAAGCAAGCAATAGTACAATAGCTGAGGGTAGCTGAACTGAACTTGACCTATTTGCAGGCAGTCCTCACTAGTCAGTCGGTCGTGGATGCGCTTGCGTCGCGGTATCCGTGTTCTTGTAGCAAAATTCGGCAGTGCAGACGTAATTATCTTTACATAATGGTGTATCAATATTCTACGATACTATAGAGTATACGGAAATGGTGCGAATGTTGGCAAGCTGTGATGACGATGTTTTGAAAGCCTGCTTACTATTACTACGAGAACAGTGCGCGGTAGGCCTAAGTAGATACGGCAAAATATATGTTAGATCTATGTTAGATATAACAACGAAATCTTGAAGGTTTGTTTTTGGTAAATGTATTATGTTTTGTAACAAGT
Organism: Mythimna lalbum; assembly: GCA_949319445.1. Classification (NCBI taxonomy): domain Eukaryota; kingdom Metazoa; phylum Arthropoda; class Insecta; order Lepidoptera; family Noctuidae; genus Mythimna; species Mythimna lalbum. The sequence goes on from OX439360.1 coordinate 19,335,216, forward strand.
CATAGAACAAAAGTTGTTGTTTATGATGTTAGTAATACAGTCCAGCAAGGTTGTTAGTGGGCACGCCACGATTATGGCGGTAAGTCCCCTCTTTGAGGCGTGGCTGGAAAGACCTCACGGCGTCCTTACCTTCCGCATGACGCAGGTCCTCACCGGACATGGCAAGTTCGGGAGGTTCCTGCATCGGATTCAAGCGGAAGAGACGCCCGGGTGTCGCCACTGTGCGCAACGCCCGGAGGAAACGGTGGAGCACACCGTCGAGGTGTGCCCTGCCTGGGCGGAGCATCGCCGTGCCCTCGTGGGGGCGATCGGCGGCGGAGACCTCTCGCGCCGGGCCCTGGTCGAGGCCATGGTCCGGAGCTAGGAGGAATGGCAGGCGGTCGCCTCCTTCTGCGAAGCAGTAATGCTTGCAAAGGAGGAGGCCGACCGCATCAGGCAACGGCGCCCTCGCCGCCGTCGCCGGGATTCCGATCCCGATTTCCGGCCACCGTAGACGCGGGCTCGCGGACGGCGAGCCATGGGTAGCTCGCTGTCCGATCGTCCGGTAATGGACCGAGTCCAAGACGTCGACGGCGCGCACTGTTCCCGCGCGCCTCAAGGAGTTGTCAGCAGCAGGAGGGGCCCAGCTGGGTCGAAGCCTACTGGGGACAGGGTTGTCCGAAAGGGAGCTCGTGCCCCGGTATGAAGGCTAGAAGGAACGGCGCGGGGTTTTTAGTCAGTAAGAGTCTGACACTGTCTCCCGCTCCACCCAAGAGCGGGTTTCGTCAAAGATGATTTTCCCCGACGACAAAAAAAAAAAAAAAAAAGGTTGTTAGTGTTTTACAAATAACCCTGTATAGGTATGTCATCATCATCATCATTATTTCAGCCGAAAGACGTCCACTATTGGACATAGGCCTCCCCCAGCCGCGCCACAACCATCGGTCCTGTGCGTCTCGTATCCATCGGATTCTCGCGGCCCTGACCAGGTCATCGGTCCATTTTGTGGGAAGCCTTCCAACGCTGTGTCTTCCGGTACGCGGTCGCCACTCCAAAATCTTTATCTTTATATAGTTGACAAAATTATAGAAAAAATCATTGGGGTGGTGATTTGCCAACTCAAGACTAAAAATTATTTCTTGATGAGAAACACTAAGGGCCACATTTCACCGGGATACCATGGTGGCGCGACCAGTCGCCGTGACCAACAAAATTTATACAGCTCTATAGAGCGTTACTCACCTGTACCCCTAGCCAAGTTGCTAATCTGCAATAGTTAACGCTAGTAGAAAGCTTCAAATGTACGGGAACGACGTCGTCTCAACGCTCAATCACGTGGTCAGAACAAAAGAATTGGCGACAAGGTCAACTCGAAGCGTTCGACGCAAGCGAAACGGTTGTAACTTGGCTAGGGGGGCAGGTGTGTGTTTTTCGCGACCAACTCGGACGCCAGTCCGGCCGCCAATCACGCCCCCACCAAAGAGTATGTAATAAGATGAAAATCTAACCCAAAGATTGTATATATCTTACGGATAAACAAGATCTCGCAATCACACTCTAAAGTGTTCTTTATTATCATTGGCATTAAGTTCATATTGACAAGCAAACGGGGAAATATGCACTGAGTCCCTTTCGTACCTCTATTTTAACTAGGATAACCATAATTTTACTAAAATAATTGTTATTATTTTTGTCACTCCATCATTTCATATTAATAGATGCTGTAAATTTTACATCGACGGCTAAGTATTAATAACTTCTGTCTGTGAAATCTGAAAAATAGTTTAATTTATTGATAAGTAAAAATTTTGAATTTAATTTAATAATAGTAATAACGACTTTTGGTTTTATTGTTAAACTGTTTTAATATATTTTATTAAAGTGTCTCTCTAAACACTTGTGTTTTATAACTTCTGGTTATAATTAGTGTCATATGAGGTAATAAATAAAAAATAAAATAAAAAGCATTTATTTCAGGCAACCAATAGCACCCATACAGCAATTACACAACGGACAACGGAGTTACAATTATCGGACATAGCAAGCAACATGTATGCTACAGCAATGTCCGATAAAAGGGCAATCCAATCTTCCGGCAATCATAGCCAGAACTGTATTGGAGCTGTCCCGCACCCTACGCACCAAGTACGCACACCGCTTGCGCATAGTGGTATAAAAACAGTCGGTGCGCGCTTCAGCAAACATGCCTGAGGCACTACAGAAGCGGGACAGCCCCAATACCGCCCTGAATGCGTTATTGTATTGGATACGAAGGGCACTGTAAGCCGCTTGTGTATAGGAAACCTATAGGCTGCACGTGTACAGTGAAGTGCAAAAAGCTTTAAAAAGTGTGACCTACCTCATCAGAACACCGCGCAAACCTACGGGCTATCATATTAATAATTGTGAACCCCAGAGGTCGACGGCGCGCACTGTTCCCGCGTGCCTCAAGGAGTTGTCAGCAACAGGAGCAACAGGAGTCAGCAACAGGAGTTGACAGTCCAGCTGAGTCGAAGCCTACTGGAGCCAGGGTTATCCGAAAGGAAACTGGAGCCCCGGTATGAAGCGGCTAGAAGGAAAGTATTGGTATAGTGCGTTTCACATAAGAAGTTCGTTCGCCCCTATCTATCTACACAAAAAAGAAAATAAAAACCAGCCAGGAGCGTGTCAGGCCACGCTCAGTGTAGGGTTCCGTAGTACCCCGTCCATCACAATAAGTGTCCCCATTTAAAAGTTAAAAAAATCAACTATTTGTTACATTGAATTGACATACTAAGTACGGAACCCTAAAAACGAGGCCACAATGGACGTTAATAACTAAAGAAAGAGTTATTCAACGTGTAACGTTAAATACGCAAAACCTCAGACACCCCAAATGATTTTTAATTTAATTGACCTTATACTATGAGAAAAAAATCCTTAATTTATTTTTTAAGGTTTTGGGTTGTTTTTTTTTTATCCTGTACTGTCCCACTGCTGGGCAAAGGCCTCCCCCAACTTTTTCCAGGCATTTGTCTCCCGAGAAACCTCGAACCAGTCCCCGCGGTAGGCTCGCCACCTCTTCCTAGGTCGACCTCGGCGGCGTTGTCCATCTTCAGGTACCCACTTTGTGGAAACTCTTGCCCAATGGTCAGAGTGTATGCGACTGATGTGACCCGCTCAATCCCATTTTAGCTTGGCCGCCTTTTTTCCTACATCTATAATATCCGTCTTTTGACGTAGCGTGGTGTTCCTCATTCTGTCGGCTCTTTTGATACCCAGAATGCTACGTTCCATTGCTCGTTGGCAAACCCCAAGGCGAAACTTTTGCGACTCGGTGAACGACCATGTCTGAGCATGTGTAGTTTAAGTTTGTTTAAAATTAATATCTGCATTGAAATAAGAATTTTTATTATACCGTGAGCGAGAAAATTTGATTGAACACTACCATTTGTGTTTGTTTATCTATTTTGGTGGGTTTCTGAACGTGATGGCTTGACCTATTCAGTAATAGGCAGGGCGACATTTTAAATGAAGATTTTTTTCAAAAATGTAACCTATATTAAAAATTGGTTCAATTGATACTGCTCGTTATTCTGAACAAACTATTTTCAGGTTTTGCGCATTTAACGTTACACGTTGTAGATTCCAACTACACATGGAAAGTTTGAAAAAATGTTGTCTATTTGAGTCCTACCACGAGTTGGGAGGGGCTCAAATAGAAAGGGTTGTAACATGGAGTGATAAACAGCGTCATTTAGTAATTTAAATACTGCAGTATTGCTGTTACTAAGATAGTTTTCGTTAAAATCTCCAAAAATAAACCCTTAAACTAAAACTATCAACCAATTTTTCCCCGTAAGTACAAGTTAAAAAATTAAACCCACAATATAATTTACACAATACAATTTCTCACTACACCAAATATTCTTATTAATAACAATGAACGACAGATAACGAGCAAGAACAAATACCACCAATGCCAACGAGGGATCAACCGAACAATTCGACAATATAATAGCTCGTCACCCTTCCCGACCCCATCAACACAGGAAAACACAACACATTTTGATACAAGTGCAGAAAGTTTGTCATTGCGACCGAGGTGGAATTCGCACGAGCCGCAGGCGAGGGTGTTAAGGAACCGAGGGCTGAAGCAATAATTATGTATATCAGTCACGCCGATAAAGTGGTAAAATAAAAAATGGAAAAAAATGTTTTATTAAAGGTGATTTTTTTTGTCATTTTAACCCTAACGTGTGATATATTGTTCGATAGGTATTTAAATATGAATAGGAGTTTACCAAAATTATTACTAAATATAATCAATTAATATCACATGCTGCATTGACAAAAATAATTACTTATAATAAATTTAGTAAAATTATGATTACACTAGTTAAAATAGAGGTAAGTAAGGGAGCAGGCTCGCGGACGGCGAGCTATGGGTAGCTCGCTGTCCGATCGTCCGGTAATGGACCGAGTCTAAGACGTCGACGGCGCGCACTGTTCCCGCGCGCCTCACGGATTTGTCAGCAGCAGGAGGGGCCCAGCTGGGTCGAAGCCTACTGGGGACAGGGTTGTCCGAAAGGGAGCTCGTGCCCCGGTATGAAGGCTAGAAGGAACGGCGCGGGGTTTTTAGTTAGTAAGAGTCTGACACTGTCTCCCGCTCCACCCAAGAGCGGGTTTCGTCAAAGATGATTTTCCCCGTCGATAAAAAAAAAAAGGTAAGAATGGGACACACCCACCCTGTGTCGTTGTCTTGCTCAGTAAATTTTTCTTGTTTGCTTGTCAATATGAACTTAATTTTTTGACTGGCCTGTTGGTCTAGTGGTTAGTGACCCTGACTGCTATGCCGGAGGTCATGGGTTCAATTCCCACCTAGGACAAATGTTTATGTAATGAGCATGATCATTTGTTCTGTGTCTGGGTGTATATTATCCATATGTATGTATTTAGAAATATGTATGTATCCATAACGCAAGCTCTGCTTAGCTTTGGACTAGACGGCGTTGTGTGATAGTTGTATTATAAAAGAAAAAAATCCAATGAGAGTAAAGAACATTTTAGAGTGTGATTGCTCCGTTGTCAATCTTGATCTTTGTTCTCGGGAAATGAGCCTTGAGAAAAGTCGACAACTCGTGAAATCATTTGAGTCCAAAATATTGTTAAAAGATGACTATTTTGGCTTTGCTGTTTCGTTTATAAATGCGTGGTGCGATCATAAATATATATTTTTATACAACCGCTCTTACGTGATTATGACAACGATGTTATTATATATCTTTATGTATTTTGGAAACATATTGAGGATTTTCTTTCTTGAGTTTATATAGAAATCAAATTCTAAAGTGTAACAGTAATCTAGTAACGACGTTTGAAAATCTGTTATTTTGTGTGTTATGAATGTCCAAAATTGTTTGGGCATTCATAACGAACATATAAATTTAAAAAAATTCAACTAGAGAAACCGTGCACATTTTTAATTAAAATTCTGAAGGATGAAATTTTTTCCCAAAATCTTTTAAGGTTTAAAAAAAAAACACTTATCCTGGAACAAATTTTCTGAAATATTTGAATAAATGGCGGAATTATTGAATACCAACCGAATTTTCTGACATTACTTTTTTTTTTATCGACGGGGAAAATCATCTTTGACAAAACCCGCTCTTGGGTGGAGTGAGAGATAGTGTCAGACTTATACTGACTAAAAATCCCGCGCCGTTCCTTCTAGCCTTCATACCGGGGCACGAGCTCCCTTTCGGACAACCCTGTCCCCAGTAGGCTTCGACCCAGCTGGGCCCCTCCTGCTGCTGACTTCTGACATTACTTCTCTTTTTGCGTGCGCAAAAGTCCCACATACCTCCGGTAAAAAGGGAGGATCCTCCGACCTGACAGGTGTTATAGTCTGGTGGGCAACTGCCCGATAGTTGATTTCGGGCTGTCGTGTAGGTATATTCAAATCTGCGTCATAGAAGTCGCTACATCACTCCCCTCCGGAGATCAGAGATCGATGGTTCTTGATGCGTGCCAGGCCAGTGGTAGGTTGCTTCCAGTGAGTCGAAACCGATGCCGCATAGTTCTCGGTGAGTCGGAATTGTCTGCGGTGATGCCCCAGTGAGTCGGGATGATGCTGCAGGCTCCAGTAAGTAGGAGAAGTGCTGCTGGCTCCAGTGAAACGAAGCGGTGCTTGCGCAACGTACGGCTTGATTGCTGGCGTCGACCAGGAGAGTTCTTCATATGACTGGCCGGAGGTGCGGTGTGCTAAGCCAAGGTCGCTGATGAGGCTGAGGTGATGACCAGGTATGACCAGGTAGGCATACTGGTGGTCAGGATACCTTTAACTGTGGGTGTTGGCTGTATGGCTCGTTGCTCGAAAGCTTGAGGAAGTGATGATGACGCCACGAAGTAGTAGCTGCACGAAGGCTGCACTGACGTTCTTTGTTGAGGGTCACCAGTTTGGAGGTAAGCGGAACAGAGAGTAAAGTCCCACAAAGCTCTGTCAGAAAGGGAGGATCCTCCGACCAGACAGGTGTTCTAGTCTGTTGGGCTACTGCCCGATAGTTGATTTTGGGCTGTTGTGTATATACAATTCACGCGGAGCACTTTGTCTGCGCGATGCAGGATTTCGTATTTTCTTCGTAGTTCTTATGTGGCGTCATAGATGTCGCTACAAATTCATCTAATATTGCGTTGACCGAAACATTTCAACTTTAAAATGCCAGCTATGCTCACGTTGATGATTGGGATTTTAAAGAGAAACTAATTTTGGTCTCTAATGTTCAGAATGAAAGAAATTTCTTTGTGTTTTTGTACATTTTGTTTTTAATAAAAACTGATTTAAAACACTATTAAAAAAAAAACTATTACAAAAAAACACTATTAAAATAAAAAAATAAAAATTAAAACTAACTAAAAACAAACTGAAATATGGTGTCAAAAAATCCTCCATATCGTTGTATATTTTGTTAGTTTATAACGTATATAGTAACGATATACCTAATTCATTATTTTTAATTTATTATTTACAAAAATTGTTTATGTTGGTTTGTTTTTTCATTGACGTTTTTTCGTCAATGAAAAATAAATAATGAGAAATAATTGATATCAAAAATGTATCAATTTTATTATTTAACATCATTGGCACCAGATTTAGCTAGGCAACCTATTCGGAATATCTTAATAAGCGCATTACCTATCTAGCACATAATATTTTTTCATAATCGAATAAGCTGTGAGGGAAGAGATTTCTTCTATGGATCTTAATCATTATATCAATTACAAAAAAACCCCTCTCTGCTCTCGGGCAAAGGTCCAGGAAATAAATGGGACAAGCTTACAAAAAAAAAAAGAAACAAATACTGACTGTTAGCTATATCATCAGCAGACTTGAAGGTTACTTGCGGGTAGGTGTTGAACAGCCTGGTGTATTTAGACGATTCTACCGAGTCATGATGGTACAGCACCCGGCTGTCCTTGAGGTCCTTGTACATGTGCAGGTTCATGATCAACGAGCGCTGCTTACGCACTAGCTTGTTGTTTGCTTGATAGGTGAATAAGAAGAACAGTACTGCTGGGTATAAGATATGCTGCGGACAAAGTAAGGCCATATTATAGAAAAAATAAAAAAATAATAGCATGTAACTGGTTTTGAAATAGGAATAAATATTAATTAATTAATAAATCGCGACTATTATTCCAGACTTCAAATAGAATCGACAGAATATGCTTAAAAAACTTTTTACAAAAAAATATATAACCGACTTCAATGTTAAAAAGCACTGAAAAGTACCAAATAACTTTAATCTTGGAAGTCGGTGTTTCTATAATAGTTTAGTCTCTTCGTTATTTAACACCGACTTCCAAAATTAAAGTTATTTGGTATTTTTCAGTGTTTTTTTAACATTGAAGTCGGTTATTTTTTTTTTGTAAAAAGTTTTTTATTTTACACTTTTTAGTTATGATACTACCAATAAAAAGTACCCCTCAGTCAAACTTAAATACCTTATAGTCAGAGCGCATCTCATAACGATTCTAATAATCCCAAACACGGTTAGATTACATTAATTTACCTTTCGGCTTCATCATCATATCAGTTCGATATATTCTCTCCCCCCCTTCTTTCAATCAGCCATTAGACTATATGCTGATAATCCCGACTGTAGCATCAGGCCAGACTTATGTCAACATTACATTGAACTTAAAATTTAGTCCTGTTTAAAATGAGCCCAAACACGACTACGGTGCTGTAATTTCAAGGTTTGATGCTCCTGGCTTCAGGTCTCTATGTACTTCGGTGTTCTTTATTAGCAGTACTTTTATCCACATATCGAGCCCTTATCAATGAGCCTAAACTCGATATATCTGCTGTTAGTTGTCGAGGACTCGGGTACTCTGCAGACTATCCTGACTGCAGCATCAGGTCATGACTTGATGATCATGAGACCAAATGTGGCAAATGCCCTATCAAACATCAAAACAATTTACTAAAACAGTCCTTGCCTGTTCGAGTAACTTCTTACTGGAGTTGTACCTTCCATCATCAGCCCAGCTACCTGACTTGGTGACGACCATACGCAAATACACAAGATACTTCATAAAATATGCGAAAAACAATAAGTGAGCCTATAAAATTTGAGGGTTGCCCTTGATTTCTCCAAGATTCCATCATTAGATCCTAATTTGGTGACAATGGGACCACCTCAAAACTATCTACTTTCGAACAAAAAAAGAATTTTAAAAATCCGTCCACATTTGGCGGAGTATTCAATGAACAAACATACAAAAAAAAAAACAACATACAAACAGCGAACGTGGTACCTCCTCCTTTTTGTGAAGTCGGTAAAAATAAAATCAAGCGAATATTCTTTGAATAATAACATGTATTTTATGTAAGTATCCCACAACGCCATCTAGCCCCAAATAAACATCCAGACACAGAACAATTTTAATGACGTGATTTGTTTACCATTTTAATATTTGTCTTAGGTGGGAATCGAACCCACGACCTCAGACATTGCGGCCACTAACCACCAGACCAACAAACCAATCAACAGAACAAGATTCGAATATAATCTAGGTATAAAATATGTTTCCCCTAGCCAAGTTGATAATATGCAATCGTTAACGCTAGTAGAAAGCTTCAAATGTACGGGAATGACGTCATCTCAACGCTCAGGCACGTGGTCAGAACAAAAGAATCTTTTTTTAAAAAGAAGATTGTTTTTTTTTTTCAGGTTAAATTAAATGATTAAATAACTTCTTAGAGCTCTCGGTAGAAAGAGACGGAATCTCAGACTTGTACCACAAAATAGACAGGTACAGAAGACAATCTCATGTATGTACTTCACTTTTTATGCCTACGCTCGGTGGACGCACTCTAATGAGCGTTTGAGTCGGAACTGTTCGACGAGCGGGCCGAGGCGCTCCGAGATATCGTGTCCGTGAGCGGTGTCTATGTGTGCGTTGTGAGAGCGCGCACAGTAGTAGATCACGGCTATCGAGGGATATGCCATGGAGGCGTGGCACGTACCGTAACAGTATTATTAAATGCCCATACATTCGAACGGCTGCTGTTCGATTCATTCAGTCACTTTGCAATTGCGTACAGCGTGCTATTGATGCGTAAAAAAACAAAATGCCGAGTTGTACAGTAATTACATGTGAAAATAGGTCGAATATCATCAACCTAAAGACAAATGGCGTGTCCTACCACCAGTAAGTAGACAGTCGGATGTGATGCGAGAAGCACAGGATCGTTTGTTGTGGCGACTCTTGGGGACGCCTATGTCCAACAGCGGACGTATATCGGCTGAAATGATGATGATGATGACGATTCGGATTTAGACAGTACTTATCTAGATTCGTACATCGTTCTTTTTAAAAAAACTCACCTAAAACGAAATTTTTACAGGGTAAATGGCATGTTTCATTTGATTTTTTCTGTATTAAAAATAACAATATTTCCAATATTCGTAACGTGGGAACATAGATTATATTCTCAATTTACAAATGATAGAGAAAAAAAAAAGGAAAAAAAAATTAAGTTTTCATTCACCATGTTTGGTATTACGAAACACATCCAATTCATCCTAAATTTCCAAGAGTTAGTAGTTCTATCGTGGCAAGCGGGATGTCAGGGCCTGTGCACACTTGAGACAAGACGTCTGACAAGACGTCAAACACCACTGACGATAGTGGTCAGGGTTCCGGCGAGATCTCATAGAGAAATGGTGACAGCGACTGTCGCAACCCAGTATTGAGCACGTCATAGTTATGGCGATAAATCCCCTCTTTGAGCAGTGGGTGAAAAGACGTAGAAGCGTCCTCACCTTCCGCATGATGACACCTCACCGGGCATGGTAAGTTCGGAAGAAACTCCTGGCTGTCACCATTTTGTAGACCGCCCGGAGGAAAGGCTGGAGCATACGGCGTGGTATGCCTCCCTCAGGCGGAGCACCACCGTGACCTCGTAGGAGCGATTGGCGGCAACGACCTCACACGCCGGACCCTGGTAAAGGCCATGGTCCAGAATGTGTTAGAATGGCAGGCGGTCAGCTCCTTCTACGAAGCAGTAATAAAGTACACGACCGTGAGGGAACGGCATTCCTCACGCCCCAGCCGCCAGGATCCTGATCCGTATTTCCAGTCACTATAGACGCGGGGTTGCGGACGGCGAGCAATTTGTAGCTCTCCGTCCGGCCGTCCAGTAAGCGTCCGTACCGAGCTCGAGACGTCGATATCGCATAGTGTACCACTCGCATCTCGAGGACCTGTCAACAAAACCGTAGGGGCCCAGCAGGTTCGAAGTCTACGGGGGCCAAGGGCTGAGCGAAAGAGAAATCTGGGGCCTTGAAAAAAAGGCAAAAAAGAACAGGAGTAGGTATTCATGTGCGTAAAAGACTGACACTAAAAGAGTGGCAGAAGTCATTGAATAATTTCCCACCACAAGTATGAAGGCGGTAAGTCCCCTCTTTGAGGCGTGGCTGGAAAGACCTCACGGCGTCCTTACCTTCCGCATGACGCAGGTCCTCACCGGACATGGCAAGTTCGGGAGGTTCCTGCATCGGATTCGAGCGGAAGAGACGCCCGGGTGCCGCCACTGTGCGGAACGCCCGGAGGACACGGTGGAGCACACAGTTGAGGTGTGCCCTGCTTGGGCGGAGCACCGCCGTGCCCTCGTGGGGGCGATCGGCGGCGGAGACCTCTCGCGCCGGGCCTTGGTTCAGGCCATGGTCCGGAGCGAGGAGGAGTGGCAGGCGGTCGCCTCCTTCTGCGAAGCAGTAATGCTAGCAAAGGAGGAGGCAGACCGCATCAGGCAACGGCGCCCCCGCCGCCGCCGCCGGGATTCCGATCCCGATTTCCGGCCGCCGTAGACGCTGGCTCGCGGACGGCGAGCCATGGGTAGCTCGCTGTCCGATCGTCCGGTAATTGTCCGGACCGAGCCAAGGCGTCGACGGCGCGCACTGTTCCCGCGCGCCTCAAGGAGTTGTCAGCAACAGGAGGGGCCCATCTGGGTCGAAGCCTACCGGGGTCGGGGTTATCCGAAAGGAAACTAGAGCCCCGGTATGAAGGCTAGAAGGAACGGCGCGGGGTTTTTAGTCAGTAAGACTCTGACACTGTTTCCCGCTCCACCCAAGAGCGGGTTTCGTCAATGATGATTTTCCCCGTCGACAGAAAAAAAAAAAATAAAAAAAACCACAAGTATGAAAACACTCCGCTCTCGTGTGAGAAGTGATATGAAAGAAAAGGGAGTTAGTGATAGCGTGACGAGTGACAGGACAGAATGGAAGAAAAAAACGTGTTGCGCCAACCCCAAATAAAACGGGACAAGGGCAGGAAGATGATGATGAAGTATGAAAAAGCTCTGGGCTCCATAACATTTTCTGATTTGACCCCAATACCACCTTTGCCCCGCTTGGGCATAGTATCGCCGTGCCCTCGTGAGGGCTATCGGCGGTCTGTACTATAACTATATTTCTTTAACTCACCATTGTTAAGAACATTGTTTTCAGATACATTACATAGTTGAATTGTCTCTTCAGGAGCACGAACAGTTGCCTCATATACAAGGGGATGCCAGTTAGCTGCTTTGGTGGCGGTTCTAGAACACAATAATATAAGCTACATTTTAGAGCATTTTTAATAACTACGGGTTATATAATTATAATTAGCCCATATTGTCCCACTGGGCAAAGGCCTCCCTCCACTCCTTCCAAGGATCACGGTTCCTCGCCTTCTCATTCCAATTCTTAAGGAAGCCATCCAGGTCGTCCCGCCATCTCCTTCGTGGTCTGCCTCGGCCCCGCGTTGCTGTGTCTGGGCACCAATCCAGCGTTTTACGCGCCCACAGCTCGTTGGACATGCGGCAGACATGTCCTGCCCAGTCCCATTTAAGGGACGGGTTATTACACATATACACACATATATCTTGAAAAGCCCTTAAAAGAAAGTTATAAATAACTAGCCGCTGCTAACGGCTTCGCCCGCGTAAAGTAGACTTTAAAGTAGGTTCAGACTCCCGGGATAAAAAGTCAATGTGCTTTTCTCGTGTCTCAAGTTTTATCGAAATCCATTTAACCGTTCGTGCATATAAAAACTGGGCAAGTGCGAGTCGGACTCGCGCACTGAGGGTTCCGTACAGACTACAATTCCCGAATTAAAAAAATTATTAAAATATTTTTCCGAATTGTATTTTTTTTTAACTTTACTGTTTTCAAATTTATTCCTATACCTGTTCTTTGTGCCAATTTCATGATTCTGGGTCAACGTCAAGTACCTTATGAATTTCGATCTTTGAGAGTATCAAAATATACGTTTTTTTGCGTCATAAACGGCCGTATCTTAGTTAGATTTTTTGACAGCTTGAAGGGACCGCAGACCTGAGTTTAATTCTGGTTTTTAATTTTAACTCGATACTCTCGATAAAGTTTTTAGTATAAAGTTCTACTTTTGAGATTTTTTTATATTTTTTTTAAATATGGTTCAAAAGTTAGAGTTGTGGGGGTTATTTTTACTTTTAGAGCGATTATTTCTGATAATATTAACATTATCAAAAAATAATTTTAGTAAACTCCCTAAATATTTTTAATTCATTAAACATTTGCTTTATATTGTGTCTCTAATCGCACCGGAACGTTCGCTGTGGTGACGCTTGGGGGAGGCCTATGTCCAACAGTGGACGTGTATCGGCTGAAATGATGTGTCTCTAATTGACACGATTGAAAAAAAGGTAATACCTACCTATCCAACAATATATCACACGTTAGGGCTTAAATGAAAAAAAAAAACACTCTTCGCTTTACGGCTAGGAGGCCACCCTAATAAATAAAAAAATCCTCTTTTTATGTTGCCACTTTGTCGGCGTGATTGATATACATCGGTATTGGTAACAAATTTCAGCTTTCTAGTGCTGTCACTGAGATTATCTGCAGACGGACGGACGGACGGGCAGACAGACAGACTTGGCGAAACTATAAGAGTACCTAGTGGACTACGGAACCCTAAAAATTAGTTTTGTGTCACTGTTTCTGAATGTGACAACGATGTTCAACTCACGGTTTGGGCCCCCAGCGGTGATCACTTCATCTTCGTACAACGATGTGTCGACATCACTGCATACCCTTGGGACGACGATAAAATTGCATGTAAATAAAATTGCATCAATGACATCACATTGGAACTAATTCGCAAAATCCTAAAGTTCGCAAACAATAATAACCACTCGATTTGAACATACCTATACATCATCATCTTCCTGCCCTTGTCCCGTTTTATTTGGGGTCGGCGCAACACGTTTTTTTCTTCCATTCTGTCCTGTCACTCGTCACGCTATCGCTGACTCCCTTTTCTTTCATATCACTTCTCACACAATCCATCCATCTTTTCTTTGGCCTCCCTCTCCCTCCACACCCATCCATGTGTATACTCATAACTCTTTTAGTAACATGCGTTCCATTCCTCCTCTTTATATGACCATACCAAGACAAACGATTCTCCTTCAACTTTTCAGTCACTGGCGCCACTTTCAAACTTCCTCTGATAAACTCATTTATTATTTTATCTTTTCTCGTCACACCACACATCCATCTCAGCATTCTCATCTCCGCTACATGCAATCTTTTTTCATCCGTCTTTCACAGCCCAACATTCTGAAGAATACAGTACAACATTATATATTATGTAAAAATCAAAATCAATCAAAATCAAAAACGTTTATTCCAAAGAGACCAATTACAGTGCGTTTCACTTAAGAAGTTCCATTGCCGTAATGTTGGCAATACGGAAAAACAGTATTGCAATATTTTTAGCAATGAAATTACTTAATATTAGGGAGATTATCTGTTATTTGGTTACTTTTAACAATTGCCTTATAATTTTGTTTATTTTTTATTTTATTTTTTTGGGAACTATAATAACTATTTTTGAATAAAGTATAGAACGCTGGGCTCCATTCCGATTGTTGTGCAATTCTTTCAAATACCGAGGAAGCCATGCCACTATATTGTACCTCTTCCTTGACAACTTCCTTTTAGACCTGCTTTTTTTAAATAAAACCCCATTCCTCTCAAAATTCTCCAAAAAGTGTTGCAACTACCGTTAAAATCGATTTCGTTTCGCATTTCGGGGAACAATTTTGGTAGAGTAGGCAACTTTTTCCTTTTTCCCTTCTTTTTTGTGTAGACAGACAGGAGAGCCAACATTACGCCAAAAGAACTTAAGTGAAACGCACTGTACAGGCACTTTTGAATTGTCAAAATGCCCGTCAGTCAAAAACCAAACAAAGTGAAGCTAAATTGCACGTTCCAAACCGTAGATCTCTATGGAGAAGAACGTGCAAGAAACTCCATGGACACTCTTTTTAAATCTTATCATGAGTTACATAAACCTTGGTTACATATTATTTCTTGTTGCTTAAATAGAAACTGAATACTGGTAGCTAAAATATTGAAACTACCTATGAATGCTGCCGTACTGTCATGTGGTGTACAAAGAGGTTATGTGGAGATACGTGGTTCAAACTTGCTATGTCTCCACTAGTGTATAAAATTTTCTACTATTAGTTTGTCAAAAAGGTATTTTGGTTTCCGTGTAGTTACAACTCCAAACAGTAAACTAGCCAAATGCTACTTTCTCCTTGCTGCCATTTTCATTATGTTATTCTCATTGATATAGGTATGGTACACTTACAAAAAATCTTACACATGTATTCTGTATTCGTTGAATTAATCTTTCCGTTCTGGCTAATAGGCATGGACCACCTTGTCACAATAGTTCAGAAGTGACAAAATTAGGCTGTCTACAAGTTGTTTGCGAAGTTCAACACTCAGGTGGGCTCTAATCTTATAAAGGAGTTTTAACCTATAAAAGCAATTACGCATGGCATTGCTGATGTGCTTCTCAAATCTCAGTTCAGGGTCTATAGTCAAACCCAGATTGCATGCCAGTTCTACCCTGTCTATTTTATTCCCCTTAATAAAAAACTGCTGGATTGGATGAGAGTATTGTATTGATTTTCCTAATTCCTAAGACCATAAACTTAAAATAAATTCTCTTTTGTGTTGGTTGACTGGTAGAGAATGCCTAAGGCATTAAGCCCGCCTTTGTACTTTTTGTTGCATGAAGATTAAATAAATAAATAATAAATTAGACTTAGAAGTTGGTGTTAAATAACGAAGAGACAAGATTAGGTATCTATTATAGAAACACCAACTTCCGAAATTAAAGTTATTTTGTACTTTTTGAAGTCGCTTTGATAATTTTTGTAAAAAGTTTTTTATTTTTCACTTTTTAGTTATGGTAGCTCCACTAAAAAGAACCTACCCTTCAGCTAAACATAAATTACCTTATAGCCAGAGTGCATCTCATAACGATTCTTATAATCCCAAATACGGTTATATTACATGAATATTATATTGTTATATTACCCGCTCCCCCTTTCCCCTCCCCCTTTTCTTTCAGTCAGTCATCGACTACACGTATAAACAAAGCAATTTTACTTGTTACGACAATTCTGCTATGATTCTATGAGGAGTTCTGTTCCATATCTTCGAAGTTCATGATCAGATCATTACAATATTTCTATGGGACCAATTTGGAAGCATAACCTTTCAACCAAAAAAAAATTTTCAAATTCGGACCACAATTGACCGAAATACAAAAAAAAAAAAAACATACATTCAGCCGAACATAGAACCTCCTCCTTTTCGAAGTCGGTTAATAAATAATAAATTAGACTTCAGTGGGTTTAAAACTAGCGAACTAGCATTCGACCATTCCACCACTCTATCAAGAACTGAATTAATTTTATCCTCTGCTTCATTTAGATGTATACTCTTAAAAAATAAGATTCAGTCCAAACCTTCTGCTTTGCGCACGAATGGTAATCCGTTCTTCCAAAACTACTCACTTCAGAAACACCTCTTCAAGCGTAGTCACGCCAACACCTATAGAATCCAGCCCCAGTTCTGATCTCTTGACTTCCAGATTTGCAAACAGTTCTGGGAAATTCTTGCTTTGCGAGGCGGGCAGGTTGTATGATAACGAGTTCTTAGTTATGTCTTTCAGCGTCGCGTCCGGCACGTGTGACATCACTACATTGCTTATTGCTCCCTCTTTCGGTGCACCGATCGTTGTAAATGATAAGCGGTAACCGCTACCTGGAAATAAGGGGAGATAGTTTTAGATTTTATGGTGTATGATTTAATAATTATTATTTTATATTTTTAAATGTATCTTTTATAAAATTTTATTTAAAAAAATATTTAAAAATGTATAAAAAATTAATAAAGTACATAATAATATTCCACAACTATCACACAACGCCATCTAGTCCCAAGCTAAGCAGAGCTTGTGTTATGGGTACTAGACAACTGATAAACATACTTATATATTTGTAATACATACACACTATAGATAAATTACACCCAGACACAGAACAAATGATTATGCTCATCACACAAACATTTGTCCTGGGTGGGAATTGAACCCACGACCTCCGGCATAGCAGTCAGGGTCAATAACCACTAGCCCAACAGGCCAGGCCATAATAAAAAAATTGTAATAAATCATTATAATTATTCAGTAATAAAGCTTTTGAGACTCATTATTTATTCACACGAATAATTTAAATTTCAAAAATCATCGACTCATAATCTAGTGACAGACAAGCACATTCATGGAAACTATTTGTCAAAATACTGAAACAAAACCACATCATCCGTATAGCAATGACCCACTGGCAGCATAGTCACCAGTCGCTTTTGCAGCGACGGCGTCCACACCGGCGCCCCATAAAGGGCCATGGACTGAACGATGCCCGCGTAGAGCCTCCGGCAGGAGGCGTCTGGACCCCCAAGGTTTTGGGCAGGAGCCGCTTGAGAGCAGCCCCAGTGCGGTTGAGTTTGGGAGCCAGACGTCGGAAATGTTCTCCGAAATTCCACCGGCTGTCAAGAACGAGTCCCAGGTACTTCATCGTCGACCCGACACCGATGCACACTCCACCTACCGTTAGTTGGGAGTCTGATGGTAGCGCATTCCGATTCGTCTGCGTAGCAAACTACACTGACCCCGTCAGGGAAGTCGCCGCGCAGCACATAGTCGTACCCGATGTTCCATAAGGGTGGCCCTAGTACCGACCCCTGCGGAACACCACACGTCATATCTCGACGTTTTCAGTCGTCAACGATTATCACAACCCCGCGTGTCGTTAGTTCGACCGCCACCTGGTACAACTCTCCCTGCGCCAGGCCCTGTGCTAGGTGCACGACGAGGTGGCCTGCCATTACTCTTTCAAAGAGTTTGCCCACCTCGTTGAGTAGCACAATGGGCCGATATGCGGACAGAGAGTCCGCCGGGCGCACCGGCTTCGCAGTGAGAACCAGTTTCCCTATCTTCCAGCGCAGTGGGAATTGGCAACCCTCCCATACATGCGCTGAAGAGCCCTCTTAGTCGAGGTCCGAGTTCCTTCCTGACCAAGTCCCAGGTTCTTCCAGACAAGCATCAGGTCCGAGGGCGGTATTCTTGGCACTCAGCCTTTGTACCACCACTCTCATCTCTAACTCGGTTACCTCTGAAGCACTGTTGGTGGCGGAGCCATGGGCGGGGGAGAGTGTTACCTTTGAGCAGGGAAGAGACTTCTCACCACGACCTCCATAATCAGCGGAGACTCTACGTCAGCGGGCGAGCCCAGGGGTGGAATTACTAGCAATGGCGGACCAATTTTTTATTAATTATTTCTTTTTTGATACTCACCCACTGCCTTCTTGAGATGCATGGTGGTAGCGTAGCAGCGCAGTATCCCACTGTGCAGTGCAGCCATGCGGTCACCCAGGGCGTCTGCTTCCTCCATGAAGTGGGTCGACAGAAGGACGGTTCGCTCGCCTCGTAGAGACTGTCATGAAAGGGCCATATAAATAGACGCACAAAAACGGTGCCAGTTAACGCACTGTTTTGCCTAGTTCATCTTAGCTAAATAGACGGCCATGAAGAAAAGGGTCGATATGGTTACTGAAAAAATTATTACAAAAAAAAAACAATCTTAGTAGTATTTAGTGGTTTCTTCTTCACTATTGGAATTTTTTAAAGATTTTAAAGTTAGGTTGTAAAGTTCCTGTTAATATTTTGTTGACAAGTCAATTTTTTTACCACAGTTTGTTAAGATAATTCTGTTAGGAACGTTGAAAATTTTGTACTTATCGATGGTTTTAGCAACATCACCCCATGATAACCGTCAGATTATATGTTTTTCGTGATCCTGATACCTTAAAAAAAAATATCAATCGCACTCAAATATTTCGAGGTAAAGGTTTTTTTACATTTAGATTAATTCTTGATCGATGATTTCCCTACTCAAAAAAAGAGATACTTCGCAATCGCTTTTGCGTGAGTTGTTAAAAACAACGTTACCGCGATCGAATCGTTCACTGCGTTTGGCTCTCTGATTGGTTAAGAGCCTAAAGCGGGCCAATCGGAGCGCTGAACGTCATATAAGTGTCGATCACATTAACGTAAAACAAACTCGCACTAGGCACTCTGATTTCTGACAAATATGAGCATGGCAGTAGGATACCAATGAAGATGATGTCGTCGATCGTTACCAGTAGCAAGTCCCACAGCTCGCGCCGTGTCTCCACGTCGAGGCCGGACGTGGGCTCGTCCAGCACGAGCACGTCGGAGCCGCCCGCTAACGCACAAGCTAGCTGCGCCCTCCTCTTCATGCCCCCCGACAGGTCTGCTGGCAATGTACCCATCTTGTCTGACAGACCAAGACGTTCGGCTAGTATACGAGATGACATTCGCGCTTCAGCGAAGGTGCCGTGCTTGAGCTGAAGGTATATAATAACTTAAATATAAATACCTATTAAAAGGCTAAATATTTTGAAACTAATATATTTCCTAAAATTAGATTAGTGACTTTAGTTTTTTGCTGATATAACAAGCTTATAACTTTGTGATTTTTCATGATACAATTGTCTAGATTCTTATCATATAGATTCTTTACATAAAAATAGTAGACACGTGTTTCGGGTTTCGCATTTACTAAAACTATAGTTGGATATCATGGTGACAAGTCAAGATAGACATACAATCTAGACTAATATAATAAAGGGACACCTTTTTTTTGCATGCTTCTTACTGTGAAAAAAGCCTACAAAATTGCAGCATGTTGCAAGCTCGCTTGAAAGCTGCATACCTGCCGCATGTTGCATGCTCGCTTGATTGCTGCATGCTTGCTTGCTTGCACGCTGCATGCTTGCTTACTTGCAAGCCTGGTGTATGCTTGTTTGCATGCTTCTTACTGTGAAAAAAGCCTACAGAATTACAGCATGTTGAATGCTCGCTTGAAAGCTGCATACCTGCCGCATGTTGCATGCTCGCTTGAATACTGCATGCTTGCTTGCTTACTTGCAAGCCTGGTGTATGCTTGTTTGCATGCTTCTTACTGTGAAAAAAACCTACAGAATTGCAGCATGTTGCATGCTCGCTTGAATGCTGCATGCTTGCTTGCTTGCACGCTGCATGCTTGCTTACTTGCAAGCCTGGTGTATGCTTGTTTGCATGCTTCTTACTGTGAAAAAAGCCTACAAAATTGTTCATAACAAATATGTTATGTATGAGCTGCTTCAGGAGATATGGTTTTTTCCAATCGTCAAAATAAATTGGTATATCCTAAAGTTATGATTTAGAATGTTATGCTTGGTAAATTTATGCTTTAGAATGTTATGCTTAATCATTATTATGAAATAAAATTATGCTTAAAAAATTATGCGTAAGCCGTTATGCGTAAATAAATTATGCGAAAATATAATTAGGACAAACAAAAGTATGCCAAGTTATATTAGGTCTTAAAATTTTATGCAAATGGATGAGAACCTATAATAAAGAGGTAAAGTCTGTTTTTTTGAGTTTTTGTTTGTAGGAGGTAATCTCTGAAAGTACTGGTCCGATTGCAAACATTTTTCCTCCGAAAGAAAGCTGTTTTATTCCTGAGTGACATAGACTATATTTTATGTACGCGGGCGAAGCTTTTTTTTTCTGTCAACGGGGAAAATCATCATTGACGAAACCCGCTCTTAGGTGGAGCGGGAGACAGTGTCAGAGTCTTACTGACTAAAAACCCCGCGCCGTTCCTTCTAGCCTTCATACCGGGGCTCTAGTTTCCTTTCGGATAACCCCGACCCCGGTAGGCTTCGACCCAGATGGGCCCCTCCTACGCGGGCGAAGCTGCGAGCAAAAGCAACATAGATAATATTCACAAGATATGATATATAATCTCGGGTTTGACGCTCTTAATTCAAAGTGACAATGCTAACGTCCAGTATACTTACCAGCGTAAAGAGCATAATATGCTCCTGCACTGTCAAATCCTCGAAGAACATGTTGTATTGTGGACAAAGGCTAATGAACTTGCGTACTGCTTTCTTCTGTGTCACCGTGTCCTTTCCGTTCACGTATACATTCCCTTCGGTTGCGCTTGTCATTCCTGAGGACATAGAAGATCGACTAGGTTATGAAGTTTTTCGAGCAACAGGCAGAAGAAGAAACGTACTCTTAAGAGGGTCCTTCTCCACTCGCTTATCGTAAACATCGAAAATGGATTAAAAGCTTGTTACTTCATTTAATGCAATCCAACGCGATGTTTGACGAAAAGGCAACGCAAAAAAAGAGAGATAACGCCTGGAAACTCTGTTAGTATTCGGTAATTCCGAGATTTACTCGAAAATTTCACAAAAACTGCTCCAGGAAATAGCTGTTTTTTTTTTTAAACCCTTAAAAGTTTTTGGAAAAAGTAGTCGTCATTTAGATTCTTAATAAATTTTGCAAGGTCTCTAGAGGATTACTTTTTTGACTTTTTTAATTTTTAGGCAAATTGTGAAGTGTCAAAGTTCATACAAAATAGGACATTTTCAGAGGTTTTACTGGATTAGTTTTATACAAATTTAGAAATTGGCTTTTTTAGAAACCTAGATAATATCCACAAGATACTGTGTTTCCAAAATATCTAATGAAAAATGTGTAATAACGTCATAATCAGTTATGAGCGGTTGTATGAAAAACAGTGAAAATGTGAGTCATGATGCACCACCTTCTCGTTCATCGTTCATCTAGTTCGGCTCCTTCTGCGAAGCAGTAGTGCTAGAAAAGGAGGCAGCAGTATGCGCGACCCAGCCCAAGTCGTCGACTGTGCGTAGTGTTCCACGCGTGCCTCTAGTTGTCAGCAACCGTAGGGGCCAGCAGGGTCGAAGCTTACTGGAGCCATGGGTGATATGAAAGAGGCCCCTGGGGCCCTGAAATAATGGCATAGAAGGAACAGGATTGCGTTTTTAGTCAGTAAAAGTCTGACATTATAAAATCCGTGTTTTATTTGTGTGGATTTTTTCTTGTATTCTTACCAGTAATGATTGACATGAGAGTAGTCTTGCCAGCTCCGTTATGTCCGACCAGCACCGTTATCTCTCCCTTGTACACCTCCAACGAGACTTTGTTCAGTGCTCGGTGACTGGGGTACACCTAATAGAAATAATTTAATATCAATACAGTACACGCGCCCTCATTTTTTTATGCTTTATTCGCGTGGGGTGAATATTAAAACCAAAGCTTTTAAATATTGTTTACTATTTATTTGTTAGTATATAATATGGCACTTTAACGTTTTAATTTAATAAAAACGAAATAAAAAATATTTTTAAAGGAGGAAAAAAGTCAAAGAGAAGAAAAACTCAAGTTATTAATAAAACAAATCTATTCATTTTGATAACAACTTGAGCAAACTAGGACTTTATGATCCTGACATATCCATTTATTACATACTACCTTTGCCTGCGGCTTCACCCGAGTACATAAAATTTAGCCTATGTCACTCAGGAATAAAGCAGTTTTCTATCGGTGAAAAAATTTTAGCAATCGGACCAGTACTTCCAGAGGTTACCTCCTGGGGTTAAACTCTATTTCAAGCGCTATTCAGCGTTCTTATTGGCCAATTATGCTCTCATCTAGTGCCCGTACTATTCTTACCTTAAACCTTGTTTACACCACGCTTACACACAGTGACACAATCTATAATCAAATACTTTAAACAATATGGATGTAAACATTGGTCTGGGTCGGATATTCACCCCACGCGTGTACTCTAGTGATATACATACTAGCTAATCCAGCAAACAATGTTCTGCCATATATATTATGGGCGGGTTTGGGGTGTACAAAATTGCCTTTGACCTATACCCAGACTTGCAAACTATACACAAAGAATTTAATAAAAATCGGTCAAGTCATTTCGGAGGAGCTAAATAACAACTGAGTATCAACATCGTCATTTTAGCCAAAAAAGTTCCAATGTTTGATATAGGCAACGCCAAGTGTCACCGCAGTGAATGATCCCGTGCATCTTGCATCCGTCGGATTCCTGCAACCCTTACCAGGTCATCGCTGCGTCTTCCTGTAACTAGCTGGACGCCACACCCAGAACCTTTCGGCCCCAACGAGCCATCTGTTCTGCAAGCAATGTGCCCAGCCCATTGCCACCTAAGTTTGACGATTCTTTGTGCTTCGGCAACCTTGGTTCTCCTGTGGATATCTTCAATCCTGATGCGATGTAAGGAAATTCCGAGCATAGCCCTTTCCATTGTCCTTTGGGTGACTTTAAGCTTTCTGATGAAGCCCATTGTGACCGACCGCGTTTCAGAGCCATATGTCTCTGGCATCACACATTGGTCATAGGCTTCGTCTTGATATACTGTGGTATTTTGGACGAGAAGATACCGTGCAGCTTCCCAAACGCAGCCCAGCCGAGTTGGATTCGATGGACCTCTTTCTCGAAATTAGATTTACCCAACTAGACTCTCTGAGGTAAACGTTATCGTCCACAACTTCAAGTGTAGAGTCTCCGATCTTGATAAGAGTGGGTTCAGTGCAACTCACAAAGGTTGTTTATAATGAGTTTGATTTTGTCCATGGTCATTTCAAGTCCCACTCTTTCGGAGGCTCTACTGAGCACATTGAGCATTGTGCTATGCTCCTCTTTAGTCTCAGCCATAACCACTATGTCTTTGGCAAACTGAGGGTGAGAGATGTACTCGCTATTGACATTAATGCCTAAGTCCACTCCAGTCCACAGCCTTGAAGACAGCCGTAAACAATTTCGGAGAACTGACGTCTCCCTGCCTCAAACCGCGCTGCAGATGCAGAAGGATACCTAGATTTTGAGGTCTGATCTTGAAGTCAGACTGACGTTGTGGTTTTCTCATACAAACTATTTATTAAGATAGTATATTATTAAAAAAAGTCTTTTCGGAATCTGGATTGTTCGGGAGGCTGAAAGTCGTCGAACCTGCTTGCGAGACGGTTTGTGATGTCTCTGAAAAATAGCTGGTACACATGGCTCAGAAATGCGCCCTTCTTTAAGAAGAGTAGACCTCCACTCCATGCCTGTGGCGTTTTTCGCTTGAGTATGATAAATCTAACAGCTCCTGAAGAGCCTTAACGATTGGTTTCCCATCTGCCTTCAAAAGTTCAACCGTAATTCTGTCACCACCCGGCGCCTTGTTGTTTTTAAGCTGCTTCAAAGCCTATCCTCCTATCTCGTACAAGCTTACGTCCAGAATATCTTTGGTATAGTGTAGAGTAAATCTAGCTCTTGGATCGTTTGCTAAATTCACAGTGAGTTGGTAATTGACGTGTATCATCCAAAAAACCATACTACTGTGAACTGTCCACAAAATGCCTCAATCTCTTCCAGAAGGTGCGATTTGACGGATATGATTCTGCAATCCTTAGTCTCCAGTTTCGTGAGCTGGCTCTGCCCAATAGACAGATCTCTTGCAAATACTTAGCTCTTACTTTACTTAATCAAGTCTTTAGTATTTTCGGTATCACGTTCACGTTTTCGGTTTTCGGGTTTTAAGTCACGTAGATCGCGTTTCAAAAACTTAGAGATCTGTTTAAAGAGTTGCCGATATATACACGGATCGTCTGAAGACTGCAGAATCATCTCACGCCTCCACTTCATGAGCTCGAAAGTTTGATAAGAGAGCCTCTTGTTCTTATTTGTACGAGTCTTAAAGAACTTTCGATTTCGAAGATTCGATCAGACATAGACAGTTTTCACGAACCCATCGTTGAATTTGTTTCGGAGCTTCTTAGGCACTCAAAACGATTTTGAAGTTCTAGTTGAAAGCTTTCCAGGTTTTGGATTTAGATCTGGAGATTTGGATTTGCACGAAGTGTAGATCTGAGATTGATATTCAATTTATCTGTTACCACACGGTTATCACTATGGTTTTCACCGCATTGGTCACTAAACATGATTGATTTATTTCCTTCTTCGTCGCCATGATGAAGTCCATCTCATTTTTAGTTACACCACAGGGCTGTGCCAGTCAACTGTGCTGTCTGAAGAAAGAGTTCATGATGTAGAGGCCCTCTTTCTAAATTAAACTAGCCAATAGGTGTTCCTGGTGATCCCTACGTCCAAATTCAAATTGCCTCACTCGCAGCTTGACTCGATTGCCCAGTTTTGCGTTGAAGTTCCCCATAACTATGGTGAAGCGAGTATTATAACAAAGCATGGTTCTGGATACATCCTCATACCTGGTCTCTACTTCGTCGGGGTGTGTCGAGGTCGGGACGTAAACCACCTAAAAAAACGTCATACAGGATGACGTTTTTTTAGGTGGGTAAAAATCATCCAAATGACATTCTCCGCCCTTGGGCGGAGTGGGAGATAATATCAGACTCTTACTAACTAAAAAACCCACCCCGTTCCTTCTTGCCTTTCATATTGGGGCCGAGCTTCCCTTTCGCAAACAGACCCTGGCCCCAATAGGCTTCGACCCAGCCGGGCCCTTGCAGTTGCTGACAACTCCTTGAGGCGCGCGGGAACAGTGCGCGCCGTCGATGACTTGGGCGCGGTCCGGACCGGACAATTTTGCACAGCGAGCTACCCATTGCACGCCGTCCGCAAGCTCGCACCTACGGCGGCCGGAAATAGGGTCGGAATTCCGGCGGTGGCTAGAGCATGAGCACCGTTGCCTGATGCGGTTGGCCTCTTCCTTTGCTAGCATTACTGCTTCGCAGGAGCCGACCGAATGCCACTCCTCCTCGCTCTGGACCATAGCCTGCACCAACGCCCGGCGCGAGAGATCGCCGCCGCCTATCATCCCCACAAGGACACGGCGGTGCTTCGCCCACCAAATCTGGTGCCAATGATGTTAAACAATAAAATTTGTTGTTACATTTTTGATATCAATAACACTCATTTGTTTTTATGGGAAAGTCCAGCATCAGCTGAAAGAATGTGCCCCAAGGAACTGAAAAACCATAGGTTGCCTCCTTTTTTTGGTGCAAATAGGAGAGTTGCCTCGCATAAAGAGGTGAGGCAATGGTCATAATTTACCCTCATCTGTTAATAAATCGAATTATATACCAAATGAAGGGTAATTTTATTCCTTATTCAACCTTAGTTTATTCATTTAGAGTGGAGAAGTGATATGAAAGAAAAGGAAGTTAGTGATAAGGTGATGGGTGACAGGACAAAATACAAGAAAAAATGATCTGAAGAATGAATCGCTGATCCCAAGTAATATGAGGAAGTGATTGATTATTTTTTCGATTAGTTTTTATTACATTTTCCGCTATACCTTAGACACATTTACGACTTTGATGCCGACTTTAGTTCGCGCCGGCGGAGGTTCGAAGTACCGTGGATCAATAAAGTTGGCCTCCTCTTCTGCACCTACTCTCGGTTTTTCCTGTTTTTTACTCTAAACAAAGAAATGTGTATTAAATGGCATAGACCGGGCGCTAGAGGTAAGTGAGTATGCATAATGTGAGTACCGAATTTCGCCAACGGATTTAAGTGAAGAGAAGGTCAAAGAATAATAATGTGAATCTTGCCGGTCGATTTTTTGGTCCATATTTCTTTTACCCCCCTTTTCTCTTATTCGTAAAGGGAATGTATTGAGTACATGATATGAAATTATTTTAATGATTATTTTTGTAATAATTTATGGTTTTTTGTAATGGTAAAAGTCAGGATTGATTCTTAAATAATAAAAAAAATCAAAAATGAAAGTAATAAATTTTTTTATTAATAAAAAATTGAAAGTTACATGAAAAACCAGCGAATCCAAGCATAAATATATTTAAAGTTGGTAAAAAATCAGTCATTTTTATTTTTACATTTGTTATTGGTGCATTTACATAATGAAATACAAAACAATTTCGATTTTTTACAATTACAAGACATTGTGCGACAATCCGCAGTACATTTACATGGTGGAATTAATGACTCTGGTAAAGAAAGCTTCGTCATTTGTCGTGGAAGTAAGTCACCGTTGTGTTTTTCGTGACCAAATGAACAATAATCAATGGGTGGTAATTGTGTTTGATGAGCATTTTTCCATATAAATGTTTGTACAGTAGCCCTTAATAAATGCAAATGCAAAGCATCTGAAGTGCATATCACTTTCATCAAATTGAAATTGAAACCTATAGTTTGCGATATCAGTATAAATCTGAGTTCAACAGCAGATATTTTTTTCTTCGAAAATACATATGTGCAAACTGTATCTAACTGTTTAAAATGCTCATTATTTAGGTCTAGGTTTCCCAAAGGCATGAGAGCTGTTTGTAGAAAATCTACAGACGCAGCTTTTAACCATTGCATTTTACTACCAAATCTACTAGTAGTGTCGCAGCCACTTACAGCATGTAATGCTGGCAAAATATTGCATATATTTTCACCCAGTGATCCAGCAACCAAATGGCATCCTAGAAAACATTTCTTTGTGTGAGAACCGTCAAACCATAGACCGAGACACCCAATATTTGCTAAGTATTTCCAGAAATAAACCGCCAAGACGAATACATCTGTATCAGCGCTGATTATGATAATATGAGCAGATTGAATCCTTATTGCGTGAAATATGTGGGCAAACATTCTTGAATCAGCTTCTAAATGGTTTGATTGTAATTCAAGTACCTCACAAATTGAAGACCCTTGCAACTTGAAACATTTAGTTGTATCATCGAATCCTCCACAAATATACATCTTAATATTTGATAGATACGACGATATTTCTATAAAATTTTTGGAGACTACTGTATACAAAATATGCACAAGTAAAAGAAGACTGCGAGATGTATATTATTTTGATTTGTTTTTGGATTGTCGCACAATGTCTTGTAATTATAAAAAATCGAAATTGTTTTGTATTTCATTATGTAAATGCACCAATAACAAATGTAAAAATAAAAATGACTAATTTTTTACCAACTTTAAATATATTTATGCTTGGATTCGCTGGTTTTTCATGTAACTTTCAATTTTTTATTAATAAAAAAATTTATTACTTTCATTTTTGATTTTTTTTATTATTTAAGAATCAATCCTGACTTTTACCATTACAAAAAACCATAAATTATTACAAAAATAATCATTAAAATAATTTCATGATACTCAATACATTCCCTTTACGAATAAGAGAAGAGGGGGTAAAAAAAATATGGACCAAAAAATCGACCGGCAAGATTCACATTATTATTCTTTGACCTTCTCTTCACTTAAATCCGTTGGCGAAATTCGGTACTCACATTATGCATACTCACTTACCTCTAGCGCCTGGACTAGTTTCATATTCAATACAGTTAGTAATTTTCCACAAGACAACTAAAGTTATCGACATAGCCACATTTAGTTGAACTACGACCTTCAATGAGCAGTACCTAACAGATTTTCGAATCTCAATCAAAGTGTGGCAACAGGCTGCAATGGCTGTTGCCACACTTTGATTGAGATTATGGCCGTAACCATAGCAACGATCGCCATTTTATTTCAACTTATTTGCCGCGTACTATAGAACTACATTGGGTACACGTGGGCCACGTACGCCGATCTGGGCGCATCGGTGGAATCTAAACATTTTATATGGCAACTTGACTTGTAGAGGCACACTAGATCTATGCCACGCGACGCGACTCTACGTACAAATCACACGTGGCCCACGTGTGCGTCGGTCTCATGTAATTCTTGCTCTAATTTTGGAGTGGCGATTGTGTACTGGAAGAAGCAGTGTTTTAAATATTTAAGTAGTTTATGCCAGTGGCTTCGCTCGTGTAGGTTTCTTCATAAAAACTTTGTTATTTCCCAAAATCAAACTAAGAGGATGAAACAAGGGTTCTGTTCCATCCTCTTAGATGGTGAATTTTGGAAAATGCTTTCTTATTCTTTGTACAGAGTTGTAAAACATCGGCAACCTCTCAGGACTATGGTACTGTGATACCGAAAGAAGATCGCATGAGTTGTTTTTTTATATACCCCACAGACTGGCTTGTAAAATATACTTTTTAAGGATTTTACAGTTCTAGAATAGTTTTGAATATGTGTAAAAAAAAGATGTGTGTTGTTTTTTTAGTGTTGGAAGAGATTTTTGTAAGAGACTCGCTCGTAATTTTAGGCCTACTTTCAGAGTATGAGTAATGAAAAATAAATTAAATTGAACGTTCTAAATATTATGAAGTCTATGGGAAACAAACGATAGTACAATTAGCTGAAGAGATTGGGGATCGGGTCACGGTAATAATATCATACAGTATTCCAACTTCATACAAACGGACGAAACGCGAACTATACCTACGCGCCTCGGTTGTAGCATGGGCTCGGCATGTAGACAGTCGCGACCGTCGCAACTGTGTCGCAGTGACGAACGGACACGACGGTTTTTTTAACAATAATCGCGCGATTATTGTTAGTTTGTATAATTCAAAGTAAAGACGTGGTATTTTATTATTAATAATAGTGGTTTATTGTACTAGTGTATGAATAATACTAGAAAAAGCATTTTATTTTAATCTGCCAATCCAAAAACTACACGCATTTTTATTGAACACTTCCTACTTTTTTATATAAAAAAAAATACTTTGTGGATTGATCCACAACGTATTTTGTTTATATAAAAAAGTAAGTATATTTACAATCACAAAAATAAATGGAAACAAACTAAGGCAAATAAAATTAGAATGCTGGAGGCGGGCAGCCCTATCGCATGTTTACGTACCGCGCAGCTGTAGGCATTTATTTCAAAGATACGGCCGAGTTACAATACTGTATGATACTATTACCGTGATTGGGTGGTGGGGTGGCAGGGATGCGCTTGCGTCGTATCATACTGACGTAGGTAGGTATAGCGAAATAAATAGCTGAAATGTTTTTGGTAAATGTTTTGTTAATAATACAGTCCTGCAAGGTTGTTAGTGTTTTACAAATAACCCTGTATACATCATGAAAGGACACTGTAAAATTTCATTGTCTAGGTCTATCCTTCCCTACATTCTTTTGCCCCTAATTTTATAGGTATGTCGGTTAACATTGATAAATATAGACTAAAATTTATTTATTTTTCACATTGCCAGAAAAACAGGTAGTCTATACAATACCTATTGTATACATTACTTATGTAAAGGTGGACATTAACAATAACAATATTTCACACATTGTTTGGACGCCCCAGGTATTCTTAAAGGTGAGTATAGACTACAACATTTTCTGGAGCATTTCTGTGTAATATAACATTCTAACGAATGGTAAATAAAATACAGGCAAAAGCTCAGTTTCCTAAGCATTTCCATGCCAACATTTCGTTGTACCTTGCGTTGATTTTTTTTTTAATGTCACCCTCAACCGCGCATCGCCCGCACTCGTGGCTCGACGAAATGTTACACCAATATGTTCGTTGGTTTGTAACAAAGAGGCGAGCGTGCTCGACGTTTCGTTCGTTAAAGGATGATACACTAGAACATATCATAGAGCGGCTCGTTTATACTCGCCTATACATTGCCTAGGTATTGTATAGAATACTTGAATTATACAGATTGCCGGTAACAATACAAGTTTAGTTAAGATCAAAGTCTTCCTACTTCTTTTTCTAAAAAAAGTGTAATGCTCACATACTTGGCAGAGGAAGTTCCAGGGTAGCGCCTGTCCATAGTGGCCTGGTCTGACCAGGGATAGATACCAAGCGAGTGAATAAAAGATGGCAGATTGCAGTAGCATTGAGGCGAGACTGATGAGGTTAGAAACGTGGTTGTGGGTATGTGTTTTGAAAATGTTGCTGAAATTGGCGCCAACACCTGTAAGAAAAAAGGTATTTTTTTATTTCAACTTTATTAACCTAAACGACGACCCCTTCTTAGGGCCGTAGAACTGTTTGAAAGAAAGGAAGGTCCATACAAAGTCTGGCACTTTCTCTGACCACATTGGAAGGAACCAGTTGATGACAGGTGAGGTAGACACTCACTCACTGGATGCCTGAAGGAGGTCGATGCCATCGAGGATGACCGCGACGAAGGTGGTGAGACGACCTGATCTTGTTTGCGGGGCAAACACAACAAGAGATCGCCCTATACAGAGCAGTTTGGAATGAGAAAGGGGAGACCTTTGCTCTGCAATGGGACAAACAACAGGCTAATAAAATAATATATTTTTTTAAATTATGTAATGTTATGAGTTTACATGTGGATGGATGGAGGGGGAGAGGAAGGCCAAAAAAAAGATGGATGGATTGTGTGAGAAGTGATATGAAAGAAAAGGGAGTTAGTGATAGCGTGACGAGTGACAGGACAGAATGGAAGAAAAAAAACGTGTTGCGCCGACACCAAATAAAACGGGACAAGGGCAGGAAGATGATGATGAAATTATATAATTTTATTCGCTTTTGTTTGAAAAGTCTCAGTTTTGCGAACATACAAAATATATCTTTGACATTGTTAATTCTTTTATATAAACGACATAGATAGTTACTAGATACTAACTCTAAAAGATTGATTTTGTATGCCTATCGGCGGGACATGGTGTGACAATGTTCACAAGATGAATAAATGAATTTAAATTTGAAATGTGGCAGCCCTGTTGCAACATATTTTAGAAGTGAAAACGGCATTTTGCGCACCGAGCACTTTTGGCTTTTTTAGTTTATCCACCATAAAATAGCCAACTAGCCACCCTAAGATTGCGCACGCCACAATTATGGCGGTAAGTCCCGTCTTTGGGGCGTGGCTGGAAAGACCTCACGGCTTCCTTACCTTCCGCATGACGCAGGTCCTCACCGGACATGGCAC
This sequence comes from Mythimna lalbum, assembly GCA_949319445.1. Taxonomy (NCBI): domain Eukaryota; kingdom Metazoa; phylum Arthropoda; class Insecta; order Lepidoptera; family Noctuidae; genus Mythimna; species Mythimna lalbum. The sequence continues at coordinate 19,366,788 of OX439360.1, forward strand.
GTTCGGGAGTTTCCTGCACCGGATTCAAGCGGAAGAGACGCCCGGGTGTCGCCACTGTGCGGAACGCCCGGAGGACACGGTTGTGCTCACAGTTGAAGTGTGCCCTGCTTAGGCGGAGCATCGCCGTGCCCTCATGGGAGCGATCGGTGGCGGAGACCTCTCGCGCCGGGCCTTGGTTCAGGTCATTTACCGTAGCGAGCAGGAGTTCGCGTCCTTCTGCGAAGCAGTAATGCTAGCAAAGGAGGAGGCCGACCGCATCAGGCAACGGCGCTCTCGCCGGCGCCGCCGGGATTCCGATTCCGATTTCCGGCCACCGTAGACGCTGGCTTGCGTACGGCGAGCCATGGGTAGCTCGCTGTCCAACCATCCGGTAACTGTTCGAACCAAGCCCAAGACGTCGACGGCGCGTACTGTTCCCGCGTGCCTCAAGGGGTTGTCAGCAATAGCAGGGGCCCAGCTGGGTCGAAGCCTACTGGGGCTTGGGTTTTTTAGCAACAGCAGAGGCCCAGCTGTGTCGAAGCCTACGGGGGCCTGGGTTATCTAAAAAGAAGCTCGAGCTCTGGTATGAAGGCTAGAAGGAACGGGGTGGGTTTTTAGTCAGTAAGAGTCTGAAACTATCTCCTGCTCCGCCCAAGAGCGGGGTCAACCCCCGCTCTAGGGCGGAGCAGGAGATAGGATGATTTTTGCCCACCAAAAAAAAAAGCCACCCTAAGGTAGATTACTCGGAAAGGCATATCCATCTATCCACCCTGAATGGGGTGGAACTTCCCTCTACCTTCCCATGGCCCGATCAACTAGAAAATGTTATACGGGAGGCATCTTGGGGCGCCTGCGGACATAGCTCCCTTGGCCATTTTATTTTAGTATCCGCAGACGTGTCTTGATCCCTGAAAAATTAGCAACGTGTGTACCGGTTTGCATGCTCCCTAATGGGCTTGCACAGCCACACAATGCCGAAACGATGAGCTTTTTGTAATAAAAGGACAAAAAGTATCTTAATAAATACAAACCATAAGCCTCCAGTGTAAGGACCTCACCCCAGAACGACTCTAAAGGCATATGAGGCACCAATCCAAGCGCCAATCTCACTATAAAAGCTATCTTGCGCCCTGAGAGTAATTGAGCTGGCACAGCTAGTATTACATATGACACGAATGCCAGGGACTCAGCGTATCGAGCTGAAAAAAACAGATTTAATATTGAGTATTAACACGCAATTGTATCTTTGTAAATTTAAAAAAAATACGACGTGACTATTGGAACATAAAACCTGTCAACGAAAGTTATAATCATGACGTTACGTTAAGGAGGGTTTTTAAGAAAACATACATTCAGCCGAACATAGAACCTCCTCCTTTTCGAAGTCGGTTAAAAATTCACTACACCAGTTGGCGCCACAAAATAGATAGGTACAGAAGACTAATCTACAGAAAACTAATCTCATGTAGATGGCCCCCCGAATAAACGTATAAGAGAAATTTTGACAACTTTACACCAAAAAATAAAAACGTTTAAACTTCCATAACGCTTATTTTATTGTAAATATATAGAAATAATGTATAACCAAATTAAAAGTAAAAAATAATCTATAGACTTGTATATTTACTTTTTTTTAAACATCAATGAATTTCAAGCAGGGACCGTACAACCCCGAATATAAGTTAACTCTTTCGAAAGGGTTACAGATTGAACGCCTATAGCAACGGAAAGGGTTACCTCTTGATAGTGCTAGCCCCTTCATAACCCTAACGTTAGGGTAACCCTTTCAATAAGTTAACTCGTTCAAGAGGTTACCGGTTCTTGTATGATATCCAATTGAAACAATAACCCTTTGAAAGGGTTCGTCGTCCAAAACCCTTTAAAACCCTTTGATAACCATAGGGTTTTAAAGGGTTTTGGAGAGCAGGAATAGATTTTGACCTTGAAAGTTTGGAATCGTATAGAATTGTCCATAAGTGTTTTTTACTCGGTTTGATAGGACAGTGCTTTCTTTTTAAATTTTAATAACGTCTGAATATTTTTGCTAGGATTTTTGTTGTATTTGTACTAGTTTTGATAAAGATCATTGGGCATATCTGACCCGCTTTGTGAAGCACTCTTCATGCAGATATTAATCAAAATAGTTTTAAACTAAGGGGAAAATTATAACCTTTAATTGTATATAATTATTTAATTAAATATCAATGAAGGAAAATAAATATAGATGTCTGAAGGCTGTATTTTTGTAACGGACCACCATTCGAAAATGTTGTTTTAATAGACACCGGTTCCGATTTATGCGTTTTCGCGTTAGAACACCATTCACGAGCACAAAACACAGCTTAACAGCTTTTTTTTATGGTGGTCAAAAATCATCCAATGACAACCCGCGCTCTTGGGCGGAGCAGGAGATAGTGTCGGACTCTGACTAAAAGCCACCCCGTTCTTTCTAGTCTTCATACAGGGATTGAGCTCCCAGTACCGAGTTACCGGGTGGTTGGTCAGTGAGCTATCCATGGCTCACTGTTCGCAAGCCCGTGTCTACGGCGGTCGGCCTCTTTCTTTGCTAGCATTACTGCTTCGCAGAAGGAGCCGACCGCCTGTCACTCCTCTTCGCTCTGGACCATGGCCTGAACTAAGGCCCAGCGCGTGAGGTCTCCTCCGCCGATCGCCGATGGCACGGCAATCCGCCCAAGCAAGGCACACCTTGACTGTGTGCTCCACCGTGTCCTCCGGGCGTTCCACACAGTGGCGACACCCGGGCGTCTCTTCCGCCTGAATCCGGTGCAGGGACCTCCCGAACGTGCCATGTCCGGTAAGGACCTGCGTCATGCGGAAGGTAAGCACGCCGTGAGGTCTTTCCAGCCACGCCTCAAAGAGGGGACTTACCGCTATAATTGGCGTGCCCACGGCTTAACAGCTGCAATTGGGTCAGCCATCAACACATACGGCCCGATACGCTTTCCAACGCTGCGATTTTAGTCCATCCGTGTTCTAATGCTGAGCTTTCTTTGATAATTCTTTCTTTGAGATCTGTTTGATTTTTCTTTCTGAATTTCAAATTTTGTGTAATCTGTTTGGTATTTAATGTGAATTTTAAACTTTTTTATTTTTTATATTCACCTAGTTATATGTGCATGCTGTGGTCTCCTGTAACTGAAGGAGCACACGTTAAAGGACCCCATGCCTAGTGATTTATACTATGTCTGTGTAACCTTTGTTTGTTTGTTTGTTTGTGAAATGCATCTGACATGTCAATAGGGGCCTTGCTGCAGCAACAAGATGTTAAGCAATGGGAATCCTCCTCCTCCTTGAGCCGTATTCCTCATTACTGTGGGTCGTGAAGTTACCGCTGGATTAGCTTCTTAGTAATGGTATCTCGCCATCTGTGACGGTTCTTAGCGTCATGAAGTGCGACGTGCAATTGGGTGTCCAGTGTGGAGCGGACCTGATCTGCCCATCTTATTGGGCTGCGGCCCCTTGGTCGTTTGCCATCAACCATGCCAGTTACGATGAGCAGTTGAAGGTTGTGGCCATTTTTCCTGGCAATGTGGCCAAAAAACTCTAGTACTCTGCGCATGCAGGTAGTCGACAGTCTGATCTTGATGTTCAGTTCGCGTAAGATAGAGCTGTTTGTACGGGAGGCAGTCCAGGGAATTTGAAGCATTTTCCTCCAGCACCACATCTCGAAGGCATCAATGCGGTCGCGGTCAGCCTTTTTTAAAGTCCAAGTCTCAGCCCCGTAGCTAAATATGGAGAAGACTACACTTTTGACCAGTATGGTTTTGGTTTTGCGTGAAATATTACGATCCCTCCATATGCCTTGCAACTGCGACATTGCACTTTTGGCCATTTGTATGCGCCTCCGGATTTCTTTTTCACAAGAACCTGTATTGCTGATGTTTGCACCGAGATAGATAAAGTTATCAACCACCTCAAGCCCAAGAGTTCCCGTGAGTTGCAGCTTTCTGCTTCGGTCTACTACCATCATCTTGGTTTTGCTGTGATTGATCTTGAGACCCATTTCCAGGCTATTGCGCTCAATTCTATTCAGTATCTCCACCATTTCTGCTTCATTGGCGGCCGGAAGCGTGGTGCCGTCTACGTACTGGAGGTTAGAGATCTTGGTGCCTCCAACGGTGACTCCTCCATCTCAGTTTTCTGCAATGGGAATCACTGGGTTTCTTTTCCAAGAAGCTGAACTCAGCACAGAAAAAATATAGTTCGTACGACCGTGAGTTGTTGGCAGTGTACGAGGCTTTAAGGTATTTTCGTCACATGGTAGAGGCACGAAACTTCGTGGTCATCACAAACCATCGCCCACTCACGTACGCTTTTACGACAGTACTATACATATATTTTGTTAAATCCAACACAACAAGGACGACAAAGTATAGAAGAGTACTACTGCTCATGTATACTCGGCCGCCGCACTGTAGGGAGCTGCGCCCATATCGCTAGCATAATATCTATCTGTCTTGGGCCAGACATCAGGAAGCAATAGACACGCCCGCTGCCTTTTTATCGATCTTATGCTTGATTTGGATCAAATTTAATAAAAATTATAAATGGATTAGCATTTTATTCATATTTCCCAAATCAGTTTATGACACTTGAATTTATCTAGATCCCCGCGGCTCACATTAATGTGGCTACTGCCATAGGAAATCAGAGCCTTATATCATTATATACTGCTATATTTCGTTTGTGTCTGCCGTGGGTATGGTTTCCATACTTAGGTGCCCAATGATCTTTAAATCTGTGTTTTACAAAAAAACTTTAGACGTCTGCAATGCTTTTTCAGCAAAATATTGGCGAAAAACTAATTTTTCACAGTTTCTATGGCGCGACCCTGGTGTTTTAGCCTTAGTGCTCCTAAAATATAAATACAGGATTATTTTAAATATATTTTTGTATTTTTTTTTTATAAATTCTATCTGCTATTTTCCTAAATTTCAGGTCTCTGCGATCATCATCTTCCTGCCACTATCCCGTTTTATTTGGGGACGGCGCAACACGTTTTTTTCTTCCATTCTGTCCTGTCGCTCGTCACGCTATCATTAACTCCCTTTTCATTCATATTGTTACGTACGTAGGTAACAAAATGCCGATTTACCAATAAAGAACTTTATTTACCACAAACAATAAGTAATTAGTCCAGTCAACAATAATCCAAAATCACAATTAGCACTAGAGTTCTGTTACACTATCGCCTCGGTCGTTAGATAAAATCACTTTGCACACTTAGGTAGATCGCTCTTGATCGCAGTCGAAATCAAAACAGACTCACTACCGTTCGGGGGCTCGTATTTATACGCGGAGCAAAGAAAATTCTAGATACTGACGTCTTAGGATAGATCCAGAACAATAGAGTCGCGTCGCGGGGCCATAAATCAATTTTATTACTTTGTCCTTCGCGAGTCACTTTCACGCGAATTTTGACTCTATTGTTAATGGCGGAAAGTACCATTTCCCTTATCCACCTATAGATACCTACAGATTACATACTGCAGCATTATCATGTTGCTTAATTCGTTTAGCTAAATAAAAACTTTTTCGTTCGCGTTAGTTTACCTTTTTCTAATATTATTTTTTTTGATTTGAACTTAGAATAGGAAAATTTGGAGGTTTGACAAGGAAAAATTTTATTTGTCATTCGGCGACGAAATTTTCAGAGAAAAAGTGCTTGATGAACACGAATTAAAAAGGAAATGTGATTATAAGTAATGATCTAACTGCGAAATGTTTGGTGAAACTCGGTAGTAAATAAAAAACCGATAAGTGTTAGTCAATATAAAGAACCGGTATGTATTTTAAATATTTTAAGTTTTGGCTGCTTTGAAGGTTCAGTTTCGTATCTCATAGTGATAATTTTCCTTTTCTTCTCACGATAGATTATTTGTCAATCGGTTCTTGGAGTATTCTTGGAGCTTTCTGGATATAGACATAGAAATTCACAGAAGTGGACAGTACAGCCCACTGCAATTCATAAATGCGTGCGCCAACTAGCGCATGACGATACAAGAGAAAACCCCGGTGGACATCGTGACGTCATTCCACGTGAAGTTTTCATGATCCCTATTTTTCCTTATTCTATAGCAGTAGCAAGTAATATTTGAGTAGTTTTTTTTTACGCTATCTGTTTTATATGTATAATCACAGCAATTCGTGTAAAAAGGTTGCGGAATGAACTGATTTCTTTGATAGTTTACGAGTCCGCGCCTGAGGTCCCGTGATTGCAATCCCGTACCTATAGGCACAACTTCCAAATTATAAATTTTTATTTTTTTTATATATCCATCTCGCCACCTTACTTAAACCCTATTTTTATATATATAAAGTCGCCGAATTTTTTTATTTCCTTTTATAAATTTTTCTATGTTGTTTTTTTTTTAAATGCAAAATTATACGTGTACAAGTGGTGATTTTCTTTTTTTTAACGCTACAATACCTACTAAATAGTAGGTACAACAGGTTTGTATTTAATAGTAGGTACAATGAAGGAATGTTCCAGATCTTGCCAGGCTAGGTAGGTACTTTGGTTCTAGAGCTTTCGAACAGCAATGCGTTTTAATTATTCGTTGCCACTCTTTATTTTGTCGGAAATATGACGTGTTGAAGTTTAACGGCGTAACAATATCACTTCTCACACAATCCATCCATCTTTTCTTTGACCTCTCTCTCCCTCTCCATCCGTCCACACATGTAAATTCATAACTCTTTTGGAGGGTATGCGGAACAGAGAGTAAAGTCCCACAAACCTCCGTTGAAAAGGGAGGATCCTCCGACCAGACAGGGTGTTATAGTCTGGTGGGCGACTGCCCTATAGTTGTAGTCGGGCTGTCGTATATGTTCAAATCGCGCGGAGAACTCTGATTGCGCGATGCAGGATTTCGTGTTTTCTTCGTAGTTCTTATGTGGCGTTATAGATGTCGCTACATCACTCCCCTCCGGAGATCGGAGATCGATGGTTCTTGATGCCTCTTGATGTGTGCCAGGCCAGCGGTAGGTTGGTTCCAGTGAGTCGGAACCGATGCCGCATAGTTCTCGGTGAGTCGGAACTGTCTGCGGTGATGCCCCAGTGAGTCGGGGTGTTGCCCCAGTGAGTCGGGGTGATGATGTCCCAGTGAGTCGGGATGATGCCCCAGTGAGTCGGGGTGGTGCTGTCCCAGTGAGTCGGGATGATGCCCCAGTGAGTCGGGGTGGTGCTGTCCCAGTGAGTCGGGACGATGCTGCAGTCTCCAGTGAGTCGGAGTAGTGCTGCTGGCTCCAGTGAGTCGGAGCGGTGCTTGTGCGACGTAGGGCTTGATTGCTAGCGTCGACCAGGAGAGGTTCTTCATGGCTCTTCATATGACTGGCCGAAGGTGCGGTGTGCCAAGGTCGCTGATGCGGCTGAGGTGGTGACCAGGTATGACCAGGTAGACATACTGGTGGTCAGGATACCCTTAGCCGAGGGTGCTGGCTGTTTGGCTCGTTGCTCGAAAGCTTGAGGAAGTGATGATGACGTCACGAAGTAGTAGCTGCACGAAGGCTGCGCTGACGTTCTTTGTCGAGGGTCACCAGTTTGGAGGTAGGCGGGACAGAGAGTAAAGCCCCACATACCTCCGTTGAAAAGGGAGGATCCTCCGTCCAGACCGGGTGTTATAGTCTGGTGGGCGACTGCCCTATAGTTGTAGTCGGGCTGTCGTATATGTTCAAATCGCGCGGAGAACTCTGATTGCGCGATGCAGGATTTCGTGTTTTCTTCGTAGTTCTTATGTGGCGTTATAGATGTCGCTACACTCTTTTGGCAACATGCGATTCATCTCTCCTCCTTACATGACCATACCAAGAAAAACGATTCCCTTTCAACTTTTCAGTCACTAGCGCCACTTACAAACTTTCCCTAATCTACTCATTTCTCACTTTATCCATTCTCGTCGCACCACACATCCATCTTAAGATTCTCATCTCCGCTACATGCAATCTTTTTCATCCGTCTTTTTCACAGCCCAACATTCCGATCCATACATATACGTACAACAGGCCTTATCACGGATTTGTAGATTTTACCCTTCAACTTGGAGGGGCATCCGTGGGTCACAAGTTGTTCCCGTGACCTGTCGCCATTTCATCCATCCTGCGTTGATTCGATGAGTTACGTCCCGGTCTACTCACCATCCCCTTGGACAAGCGACCCGAGGTACCGAAAGTCGGAACAGATCGGTATGGGCGTTCCGGCGAGAGCTAAAGGCACTGGAGTGGAGAGACCGCCGAAATCGCAGCACAAGTACTCCGTTTTGGTTCTACTCAATTTCAGGTCAACACTTTCCAGTCTGTGCCACCACACCTCCGATCTGTTCTGGACCTCTAGGCCACTCTCGGCAACCAGCACAACTTCCACTATTTTTCTGTGTTCCGTGATCGTATGATTATGGACTGTGGAGTCGCGAGGTCCTTGACTGCGTGTTGCGACTTGACGCATACTTACCGAATGCATGCAGTTTAGTACTTTAATTAATAATTGAATTACATAGTAATTGAGTTACATTGTAATTAGATTACTTTGGATGTGCTATGAAATTAATTACAATGTATTTAAATACAAAGTAATTTAATTACAATGTAACCTAATTACATAGTATTTAATTATATTGTAATTATTGCTTTGAATATGAAAGGTCGCATACTTGCACCGCTTGGTTACGATATTGGTACCTGTAAGGACATAGAAATAAGGCTGGGACATCACAGAATCTCTGGTGGTAAGTAGTGATGCAATCTGATAGTGAGGCCCACTAGTTTATGAGCCTATGTCCAACAGAAGACGTCGGACACTATAGCGAGAGGGAGGCCTATGTCCAACAGTGGACAACAGTAATTATAGCGCCTAAATGGCGATACTTGGGGGAGACTTATGTCCAACAGTGGACATCGGTCATAATAGCGAAAAGAAGTTCTATGTCCAACAGTGGACACAAGTCATTATTGCGAGGGGCAGACTTATGTCCAACAGTGGGCATCAGTCATTATAGCGAGGTGGAGGCCTATGTCCAACAGTGAACATCGGCCATTATAGCGAGGGGCAAACTTATGCCCAGCAGTGGGCATCAGTCATTAAAGCGCCTAAATGGTGACACTTTGGAGGAGGCTTATGTCCAACAGTAGACACAGGTCATTATGGCGAGGAGCAGACTTTTGTCCACCTGTGGGCATCAGTCATTATAGTGCCTAAACCGCGACACTTAGGGAAGCTTATGTCCAAAAGTGGGTACAGGTCATTATAGCGAGGTGGAGGCCTATGTCTAACAGTGGACATCGGCCATTATAGCGAGGGGTAAACTTATGCCCAGCAGTGGGCATCAGTCATTATAGCGCCTAAATGGCGACACTGGGAGAGCTTTATGTTCAACTGTGGACACAGGTCATTATGGCGAGGAGCAGACTTTTGTCCACCAGTGGGCATCAGTCATTATAGCGAGGTGGACGCCTATGTCCAACAGTGAACATCGGCCATTATAGCGAGGGGCAAACTTATGCCCAGCAGTGGGAATCAGTCATTAAAGCGCTTAAATGGTGACACTTTGGAGGAGGCTTATGTCCAACAGTATACACAGGTTATTATGGCGGGGGCAGACTTTTGTCCAAGAATGGGCATCAGTCATTATAGTGCCTAAATGGTGACACTCGGGGAGGCTTATGTCCAACTGTGGGCACAGGTCATTACAATGAGGTGGAGTCCTGTGTCCAACAGTGGACATCGGTCAATATAGCGAGGGGCAGACTTATGCCCATCCACCAAATAAAACCGAAATATTCGAAAGATTCTTATTTCTTTTCCCAAGTGATTTTTTCCGCAAAATTTCAATGCAACATGTAAATAAAAAACGGAAAAAATGTGTAATTACATTTTATCAGATTACTTGTGTAATCTGTTATAATGTAATTAGATTAACTTGTAATTTAATTACTTTGTATTTAATTACAGTGAGTACTCATTGTAATGAATTACTTAAGTAATCTGTTACAAAGTAATTCAATTACCAATTACAATGTAACTGTAATTTGTAATTGTTAATCTGATTACTTTTTGCCCATCACTGCTTTAAATTAAGGTACGAGCGATAATATTTATAATATTTGTAGTCTGAAAAAAAGGGTTTTTAATAGGGTTTTGACCAAGGGTTGTTTTAAAACCAATTCCGTATTGGTTACACTTTTTTACGAAAACCCCCATCAATGGATAACCTCTTCAAAACCCTTTCGATTTGCTTACCTGTTTATTCAAAAACCCATTCTGAAGGGGTAACCCGTTCAAAACGTGTAGCCATTAAAAAATATAACCCCTTCAGAATGGGTTTTTGAATAAACAGGTAAGCAAATCGAAAGGGTTTTGAAGAGGTTATCCATTGATGAGGGTTTTCGTAAAAAAGTGTAACCAATACGGAATGGGTTTTAAAACAACCCTTTGTCAAAACCCTATTAAAAACCCTTTCAATGGGTAACCAAAATGGTCCCTGATTTTCAAGAAATTCATGAAAAACTATTTAATATTTTTACTCTTGTGAAATTCGCATGACTATGTCTCAGTAATATACACGTTTATTCGTGTAATAATACACAAGGAATAAAACGTAACGTAATGTTACAATATTATTCTCCGTAAATGAAGTTTGTTTTTGAACTCAGCTATAACTATTTACACGCTTGTTTACAGTATATTATTCTCCTGTTAATGATTGGAAAGATCGGATGTATTTATATTACGTTAATAAGATCAGTTTTAATTTATGTAATCCATCTTTGTTATTGCATGGTATAATAACATAAATAATTTCATAAAAAGATGAAATAAAATACAGATCGATATTATATGGAATAAAATAGATATATATCCACGTGAACTAGTCTAGTACTAGTCACCATGACTAAAAATAATTAACAAATTTCAATATTAGAAAAACTAGTCTTCCTCCTCACTGTTTCTTATAAAAACTTTGATAATGGTTTGGTATTGTTTCTGAATCACAAAGACTCGTCAAAAATAAATAATGGAAGTGGTATAGGTAACATTCCAGTGTACGCTTGTTTTTAAGCTTTCAGCATCTTCTGTAGATTCTCCACGCCGCCTTCTTGAGGTAGTCCTTATCATGAGTATCTTTCGTAATTCGTCTTCCAAACTATCATCATCATCATCATAATATCAGCCAAAAGACGTCAAATGCTAGAAATAGGCCTCCCCCAAGCGTCGCCACAACGATCGGTCTTGTGCGTCATGCATCTATCGGATTCCCGCGACCATGACCACGTCGTCGGGCCACCTTGTAAGGGTTCATACGCACTACGCGGGTAGCTGCATTGCGACTGGCCGTGCGGCTGACCGCAGGATGCGGTTGCTAAAGCAGCCAGCCGGCTCGCGGGCAGCCGCATTCGCAACCGCAACGTCTGGTTGAAGAACCGTTGCGATTTGCGGTTATATCGAGCCATTTAAAAGTATATTCTATCGGAATACTCTGGTAATTTGGTTTTCCAAATTGCTGGCCGACTCTGGATTTCGATGATAAATTTTTCGGTATCGAATTACATGCATCATGACACACATTTTCACTGTTTTTCATACAACCGCTCATAACCGATTATGACGTTATTACATATTTTTCATTAGATATTTTGTAAACACAGGATCTTGTTGGATATTATCTAGGCTTCTTTTGAAATCAATTTCTAAATTTGTGTAAAACTAATCCAGTCAAGACCTCTGAAAATCTCCTATTTTGTATGAACTTTGACACTTCATAATTTGCCTAAAAAAAAAAAAACCAAAAGTAAAAGCCTTGCAAATTTTATTAAGATTCTAAGTGACGACAACTTTTTTCAAAATCTTTTAAGGGTTTAAAAAAAACAGCTATTTCCTGGAGCAAGTTTCGTGAAATATTCAAGTAAATCTCGGAATTACCGAATACTAACAGAGTTTTCAGGCGTTATCTCTCTTTTTTTGCGTAGTCTTTTCGTCAAACATCGCGTTGGATTGCATTAAATGAAGTAACAAGCTTTTAAACCATTTTCGATGTTGACGATAGGCGAGTGGAAAAGGACCCTCTCAATGTGGTGACCTACCACATATTTATCGTATCGGTGATGCTACTTAACCTAATGATTATAATAGGTCTTTACCTATGAAATTGCCGTTCTGCAGTACTGGCCATTTCAAATCAAAATAATTTTTGTTTGGCTAAGAATTCTAATTGCAAATTAATTTTATTTTAAAACATGGTTTTTTTTTCCAAAAGTAGTCATTTGTTTATTGATTAGTGTTACATTTTCATCGCATTTCAATCTTTTTCGTCATCATGGATACGTTAAAAATTCGAGTAATTATGGAATATGAGTACCTTCGTGGCAGCAACGCGGCTCAAGCGGCACGCAACATCAACGACGTTTACGGAGCTAACACTACAAACTAACGCACCGCCTGTTATTGGTTTGCTTGCTTCCGTTCTGAAAATTTCGACCTGAAAAATGAACCTCGCGGTCGTCCGAAGACTTTGGTCGACAATGACGAATTGAAGGCGATTGTGAAAGCTGATGATACACAATCTACGGCTGAATTAGCAGCAGCTTTCGACGTTAGCGTCAAAACAATATTGGTCCATTTGCGTCAAATTGGCAAGGTAAAAATGCTTGACAAATGGGTGCCCCACGAACTCAATGATCGCTAGCGCGAAGTACGCGTCGAGACGTGCCTTGCACTGCTCAACAGACACACAAATGAAGGAATGTTGAATCGCATTGTTACCTGCGATGAAAAATGGATTCTGTTTGATAACCGCAAGCGCTCAGCAAGTTGGTTGGATCCTGGTTCAGCACCTAAACAATGCCCTAAACGAAAACTTACCCCTAGAAAAGTGATGGTCACTGTTTGGTGGTCTAGCGCCGGTGTGATTCATCACAGCTTCTTACCAAACGAGGTGAGCATTACTGCAGATGTGTACTGTGAAGAACTGAACACAATGATGGAGAAGCTGGCACATCTCTAACCAGCATTGGTCAATCGCTTGTCTCCACTGCTCCTGCGCGACAACGCGCGACCTCATACTGCACAGCAGACGGTCTCCAAGTTGCAAGAACTGGAGTTGGAAGCTCTCCGTCATCCGCCCTACTCACCAGACCTTGCGCCTACAGACTACTACTTTTTCCAGAATTTGGATAACTTCTTGGCGGGAAAAAAAATCAATACCCGAGAGGCAGTACAAACTGCCTTTGAAGAATTTTTTGCCTCCCGTCCAGCTGATTTCTTTAAGAAGGGCATCAATAAACTGCCACTGCGTTGGCAAAGATGCATTGATTGCATGGGTAACTTCGATTAATATAAATAAAAAATACATGAAAAAAATTCGTTTAAATTTTTTCATACAAAACGGCAATTCCATAGGTAAAGAGTTAAAAACCTAATATAAAACTAACCTAACTTAATATTATATAATATCAATTAAATGAACAAACAATAATAATTATTATATAAAATCAATACTAACATTAAAATTATTTACATCTAACTAACATGTACAAACAAAAATACACGGACAAACTTTGTCATATTAGTTAATTCCTTATCGGCGTGTGACGAAGTTTGTGACGTATGCTTTTGTTCGACTCTGGCGCTGAGAGCCAGCCGGCCGCGCACTGCGTGCGTGAGCGAGACGGACGATCATCCGTCGCGCTCGCTCGCGCAGCCCGATGACCAGTGAGCCCACAACTTCTGTCGTGCGTGCCAGCTACTTTTTTATAATATACCGCCTAGCTTTCGCCGCGTTTTTTATGTACGTACGTGCTTTCTGCTATCGCTTATTCTCTGCTTGTGTAATATCTTATCTGTGTGCATTTTGCTTATACTCTTGTTTATGAACTTATCTGTGTATGTGATTCGTGTGAGTGGAAATAAACTCTTTTCTTCCTTCCACCGTGAGTACTAGTTTCATTTGTGCACACACTACCTACATAAATTTTAGTTTCTTTGGTAAATTATTTTTTTCAAGTTTAAAAGTATTTGAGACTTGCGGCCAATTCCGGTTTTTAACAGACGATAAACTTCCTGAACCGCAGCAAACGGACCTATTTAAAAAATTCTTGCACTATTTGAAAAGCAGTTCCGATAGACATAAGGCTATATTTCACCGGGACACCATGGCACAACTGGTCGCCCTAGATATAGCCCTAAGCTATCAAACCAGACACCATACGAACACCGGAATCGCGACAAGTCCGAGCTGATCGCGCCACCAAATTGGTTGCGCTAACAAACGGACACCAGGAGCCCGAGTCTGCTATTTTCATAAATTCGTCATTCCAACACGATCCCATTGTCATTTTACTAAAAGTTCGTAATCTGTTAAATCATAATGATCGGTCATTGATCGATCAATGGTCTCGTAATAGAGTGGTGGTAGAATGACAATATCGAGCTTATTAAAACCAATAACTGTACAATAACGTTCAAATGGTAGATCACTTATCAAAACAACCGTCAAAAGTTTGCAAATTACCGCATATGTCAGATATTCATTTGTCATTATGTACGATATTACCATTTTAAGAGGGTCCTTCTCCACTCGCTTATCGTAAACATCGAAAATGGTTTAAAAGCTTGTTACTTCATTTAATGCAATCCAACGCGATGTTTGACGAAAAGGCAACGCAAAAAAAGAGAGGTAACGCCTGGAAACTATGTTAGAATTCGGTAATTCCGAGATTTACTCGAAAATTTCACAAAACTTGCTCCAGGAAATAGCTGTTTTTTTTAAACCCTTAAAAGTTTTTGGAAAAAGTTGTCATCATTTAGAATCTTAATAAAATTTGCAAGGTCACTAGAGGATTACTTTTTGAATTTTTGAATTTTTTAGGCAAATTATGAAGTGTCAAAGTTCATACAAAATAGGACATTTTCAGAGGTTTTTACTGGATTAGTCTTACACATATTTAGAAATTGGTTTCTTTAGAAACCTAGATAATATCCACAAGATACTGTGTTTCCAAAATATCTAATGAAAAATGTGTAATAACGTCATAATCAGTTATGAGCGGTTGTATGAAAAACAGTGAAAATGTGAGTCATGATGCACCACCTTAAGCCATTTCTTTCAATAAAGTGTCAGGGGTGGACCATTGGAAAGTCTAATCACCATTATATTAGTAGATTATCAAAACTTGCCAAAATCAACAATTATGAAGTCATTGATAGACCATTCTGACACTATTGTAATAGCAGACTTGAGGCCCTGGTCAGTAACTCTTTATAGAGCTGTATACAGTTTGTTGCTAGCGGCGACTGGTCGTGCCGTCATGGTGTCTCAGCCCATAGGCTGTAATGTTGTTCACATGCATCTCCATTAAAATTAAATAATACGAGTAATACTCACTTCGTCTCGAAATAAAACTGCAGACGAAAGCCAAAGAGATGACGGTGTTGAAGTGCAGAAGCAGCATCAGGCATATAAGGATCACACTAGTTTTGGGCACCAGCGGGTTGGCTGACACCTTTAATAATATGGTGCCTCCGATGGCGTAGATCAACCCACATGGTAGCACGTTGAGAAAGTGAGAGAAGCCCAGGGTATGGATGGATACGCCTACCATTTTAATTAGTTCCTGCGAAGGGAGAAATGATTATTAATATTATTTGACAGTGTTGTGTGTGTGCGTCATGATGGGGTACATTTTATCCTAATGTATCTTTTTTAGGGTTCCGTACCTCAAAAGGAAAAAACGGAACCCTTATAGGATCGCTTTGTTGTCCGTATGTCTGTCGTTGTCTCTGTCCGTTGAGGTATCAATTTGACACCGTGGGATCTGGAAGCGACAGTCCTTGCACACATAAACAATATGCGCATGGCCACCCCAGCCTTGCAACGCTAGGGTGAAAGTCCACTACCGCAACAAGTCAAGGCATGGCGGACAGAGCTCCGGCGGGATCTCATGGTGAAATGGCGTCAGCGACTATCGCAACCCAGTGCTGGGCACGCCACAATTATGGCGGTAAGTCTCCTCTTTGAGGCTTGGCTGGAAAGACCTCACGGCGTCCTTACCTTCCGCATGAAGCAGGTCCTCACCGGACACGGCACGTTCGGGAAGTCCCTGAACCGGATTCAAGCGGAAGAGACGCCTGGGTGTCGCCACTGTACAAACGCCCGGAGGACACGGTGGAGCACACAGTCGAGGTGTGGCCTGCTTGGGCGGAGCATCGCCGTGCCCTCGTGGGAGCGAGCGGTGGCGGAGACCTCTCGCGCCGGGCCTTGGTTGAGGCCATGATCCGGAGCGATGAAGAGTGGCAGGCGGTCGCCTCCTTCTGCGAAGCAGTAATGCTAGCAAAGGAGGAGGCCGACCGCATCAGGCAACGGCGCCCTCGCCGCCACCGCCGGGATTCCAATCCCGATTTCCGGCCACCCTAGACGGCGAGCTATGGATAGCTCGCTGTCCGACCGTCCGGTAACTGTCCGGACCGAGCCCAAAACGTCGACGGCGTGCACTGTGCGCGCCTCAAGGAGTTGTCAGCAACAGCAGGGGCCCAGCTGGGTCGAAGCCTACTGGGGCCAGGGTTAGTCCGAAATATAGCTCGAGCCCTGGTATGAAAGCACGAAGGAACGGGGTTGGTTCTTAGTGAGTAAGAGTCTGACACTATCTGCCGCTCCGCCCAAGAGCGGGAGTTGTCATTGGATGATTTTCCCTACCATAAAAAAACGCCTACGAGCGTAAGAAAATCCGTTCGCCACGCGTGTGGTCCCCTAATGTACGAGTATAATCAAATTATAAACAGAGTAAAATCATTATTTCCTTATACTTGCCTGTATACCAGAGGTTCTCTCCTTTAGCAGACGAACCATGAGGAGAAAATAGCTTATCAAAAGCGATACTATGCACAAGGTTGGGAGAAATTTGCAGAACATGGCGGCTGTCTCGTTCTTGTCAATGTGGTAGTAGGGGAACTCTTGGAGAGAGAGTTTCTGAGGGCAAGAATTCGTTGAATAATAATAATATAATAATAATATTCCACCACTATCACGCAACGGCATCTAATCCCAAGCTAAGTAGAGCTTGTGTTATGAGTACTAGACAACTGATAAACATACTTATAAATTTCTAAATACATACATACACCTTCTTGCCCTTGTCCCGTTTTATTTGGGGTCGACGCAACACGTTCTTTATTCCATTCTGTCCTGTCACCCGTCACGCTATCGCTAACTCCCTTTTCTTTCATATCACTTCTCACACAATCCATGCATCTTTTCCACGAAATAAAGAAAAGTAGAGGAAGTGCCTATTAGATATCGCGCGTTTGTCAACATCAGGCGTGATTCGCCTATTACATGTGCAGGTGAATATGGCATCTATTTCAAAGGCACTAGCGTTCTGAATAGAATAAATTGGTTACAGCGCCATCTAGCGTTGAGTAGCCGAACTCGTTGTAAATTGGTTAAAACTTCTTTATTGTTTGTGTCATGTCAAATAATAACAACTTTCTTACGTTGTAATAAGACCTAATTTATAAAAGAAATAAGAATATGATTTGTAAAAGTTAAGTTTGTAATTCGTAGTTTCGTAGCCAATCATATTACTGTTTTTATGTGTGTAATGTACAATTTGATACGCAAATGTGTGAGTTTGGCGACACTGGTTCCCGTGCTTAGCCACGTTAGGGGCACTTCTACCTATATTTTCTGTTCTGTGATTTTTTCTTTGGCCTCCCTCTCCCTCTCCATCCATCCACATGTAAACTCATAACTCTTTTAGCAACATGCGTTTCATCCCTCTTCTTTACATGACCATACCAAGACAAACGGTTTCCTTTCAACTTTTCAGTCACTGGCGTCACTTTCAAACTTCGATTATATTTTTATTTTAATCTAATTTTATTCTGGTATTGATTTGATTAAATTAAATTCAATTTGTATTATTATTTTAGTTTTATTTCTAATTTCAATTTAATTTGATTTTTTTCAAAAACTTTATTTTGTTGATGTAATTGTGATTTTGTTTTCAATTTTAAGGATTACTTCTTTTTTTTCTCTTATCGATACTCATTGTTGTACATATATTGTGTCCTATTTAGGTAAAACACACATAATACTAATACCGTATTAATTTCGGATATTCACTGGTTTCTAAAGTACAGCCTGTACATAAACTTAGTAGACCAGTGTCGATCATTTTTAACCGACTTTGAAAAGGAGGAGGTTCTATATTCGGCTGAATGTATGTTTATTGATGAAACCCATTGGAAAAGGAAGAGAAAATAACAAAAATGAAAGAAAAAATAATTTACGGGCGATCTGAGGTCGGGAAATGCCCCATCCATTTCCCGACGTGTGCGTTTTTAACTGACTTCGAAAAGGAGGAGGTTCTATGTTCGGCTGAATGTATGTTTTTTTTTTTGTATGTTCACCGGTATTTCGGTCAATTGTGGACCGATTTTGAAATTTTTTTTTTTGATTTAAAGGTTATGCTTCCAAGTTGGTCCCATAGAAATATTGTTATGATCTGATCATGAACTTCGAAGATATGGAACAGAACTCCTCATAGAATCATAGCAGAATTGTCGTAACAAGTAAAATTGATTTGTTTATACCTACGTGTAGTCGATGACTGACTGAAAGAAAAGGGGGAGGGGATGTATCGAACTGATCAATCAATCAATCAATCAATCAATCAATCAATCAAATCTGATCTGGTGATAAAGCCGGAAGGTAAATTCATGTAATGTAACCGTATTTGGGATTATTAGAAACGTTATGAGATAAACTCTGGCTGTAAGGTAATAAGGATAAAATGTAAAATGTGAAATGTAAGGTAATTTATGTTTATCTGAGGGGTAGGTACTTTTTAGTGGTGCTACCATAACTAAAAAGTGAAAAATAAAAAACTTTTTACAAAAAAAAATTAAACCGACTTAAAATTATTTTGTACCACGGAGTAAATATAGTAGAGGAGATGTTGTAATAAGATTTCCCTAAGAAAAAAAGCGTGACATTTTGCGGGGTGAGGGGGTGTTAGACTCCGCCCATTTTTTTCTTTGCCATCTACCGGTCAATAGCAAAACTACTTGCTCGTTCTGTTGATTTTATTTTGTAGTTACGTAACTATCTCACACTAGATGTCATTAAGTGCAGGATGCAACAGGGTCGCACTCAGAATTACCAGGGATATCTGTTTTTTAAATTAATTGTGTAAACCATCCGATACGTATATGTTTCATTGAAATAATGATACTACTATTTGTCATTCATCAAAAAAACCTTTTTATTGTAACATTTTTTTATTTTTATTAGGTTTTACTTTTTTAAAGGCTTATTTTGATAGAAAGAATGATCAAGATTGATTAAAAAGCTAGAGTTAAAAAAAAAACACGTGTTTATGTCCGAAACCATTCAATAACAGTAGATTATTTGTGACCAGGAGATAAAGCAGTGTCTTAAAGTCGCGGGCGGCATGTTGAATTCCAAACGAAACAAAGGTTGCTGATTTTAATCCCGAACGTCAGTGAGGGATTTATATAATTAACTCCCGAGCATTGAGAGGGAGATTATAAAGAAACCAGAGTAAAGTGAGGAATTCAAGGCGCCCAAGACAAAGACAGCGTTATCCCCGTGTTGCATACTCTACTTTTTACATCAAATGTGAGGTAATTAAAAAAACAATTTGGCCGACCAAATCATATATTAGACAAATATAAGTATTATACTCGTATTTACAAGTTTATCAGCCGTGAGACATTCGGTAAAATAATTGGCTTCTAAATACTGCCCTGTATTTTTGCTATTTCACGATAGATGGCGACCTGTTTACAAAATTATATAAAAACTACAAAAATAATATTTTGGCGATTAAGGACCTTTAGGAATGAATGTTGATCAAATTTCAGTACGTATGATTATTAAAATATATTAATACTGAGCTCTACGTGCCTAAATATATTTAGTTCCCATGACACAAAGTGTCGCCATCTAATGTCGAGTAGAATTATATTTGAAAATGCTGACGTTAAGAGATTTTTCTAGAAGTATTTTAGTAAATTATGCATAAAATAACTTACAAATGAAATGTGATGGCATTCATAGCATCAGAACGTCTATCCAAGTAGCTTTTACAAGATAAAATACAACACTTAATTTTTTTGTTTTTCTATCGCGAATATGATGCCAAATAAGTAGGTTTACGAAGTTGTGCACAGGACGAACGCCATATCTCTATACTTCATTTAATGCAATCCAACGCGATGTTTGACGAAAAGGCAACGCAAAAAAAGAGAGATAACGCCTATGTAAACTCTGTTAGTATTCGGTAATTCCGAGATTTACTCGAAAATTTCACAAAACTTGCTCCAGGAAATAGCTGTTTTTTTAAGCCCTTAAAAGTTTTTGGAAAAAGTTGTCGTCATTAAGATCTTAATGAAATTTGCAAGGTCTCTAGAGGATTACTTTTTTTTACTTTTTTAATTTTTAGGCAAATTATGAAGTGTCAAAGTTCATACAAAATAGGATATTTTTAGAGGGTTTTACTGGATTAGTTTTACACAAATTTAGAAATTGGCTTCTTTAGAAACCTAGATAATATCCACAAGATACTGTGTTTCCAAAATATCTAACAAAAAATGTGTAATATCGTCATAATCAGTTATGAGCGGTTGTATGAAAAACAGTGAAAATGTGAGTCGTGATGCACCACCTTAACGTCAGAATTTCCAACTATTCGACATTAGATGGCGACATTTTGTGTCATGGGAACTAAATATATTTAGGCACGTAGAGCTCAGTATTAACATATTTTAATAATCATACGTACTGAAATTTGATCAACATTCAATCCCGGCCCTTTAATCGCCAAAATATTATTTTTGTAGTTTTTATATAATTTTGTAAACAGGTCGTCATCTATCGTCAAATAGCAAAAATACAGGGCAGTATTTAGAAGTCAACTATTTTATCGAATATCCCACGGCTGATGAACTTGTAAATACAAGTATAATACTTATATTTCTCTAACATATGATTTGGTCGACCAAATTGTTTTTGAATTACCTCATATTTGGTGTAAAAAGTAGAGTATGCAACACGGGGATAACGCTGTCTTTGTCTTGGGCGGCTTGAATTCCTCACTCCACTCTGGTTTCTTTATCATCTCCCTCTCAATGCTCGGGAGTTAATTATATGAATCCCTCACTAACGTTCGGGATTAAAATCAGCAACCTTCGTTTCGTTTGGAATTCAACATGCCTCCCGCGACTTTAAGACACTGCTTTATCCCCACACACATTAGTCACATAATCTACTATTATTGAATGGTTTCGGATGTAATCATGTATTTTTTCAGCTAGATTTTTAATCAATCTTGATTATTCTTTCTATCAAAATAAGCCTTTAAAAAATTAAAACCTAATAAAAACCTAGTAAAAAATAGATTAAAAAAAATATGTTACAATAAAAAGGTTTTTGATGAATTTCGAATGATCTTCATTCAACATTCATCAAATAATAGTATCACTAATTCAATGAAAAATATACGTATCGGATGGTTTATACAATTAATTAAAAAAAAACAGATGTCCCTGGTAATTCTGAGTGCGACCCTGTTGTATCCTGCACTTAATGACATCTAGTGTGAGATAGTTACGTAACTACAAAATAAAATCAACAGAACGAGCAAGTAGTTTTGCTATTGACCGGCAGATGGCAAATAAAAAAATGGGCGGAGTCTAACACCCCCTCACCCCGCAAAATGTCACGCTTTTTTTCTTAAGGAAATCTTATTACAATATCCCCTCTTCTATGCTTACTCCGTGGGCATCATAACACACTTGGCATAATATTCTTTAATCGAATATTTTTAAGGCATAAAAAATATTTAGCATAAATAATGTCGAATGTCCAACATTCGACACTAAGAAATGAGAAATAAACTAGTAACAAAGTCAGTAATGCCTTTTCCGACAACATACAATCAAACATACAGCAGTCAATAATGTAGGTAGTGGAAGATCATACAATACTATTCACAAAATGAACATGCAAAAAAGTCTTTTGTACCTTATCCGACAAAATAAGACAATCATTAATCATACAATAATGTAGTATTTGACACATCCGACACAGTTAACGAAATAGAAAACCATAAACATTGTTGTATCTGGCATAAACGACATTATTGTCCGTTCAGAGTAGTTTTCAAAATTTCTTTAAAAAATATGAACTCTTTTAGTCGCTTATGATAAACAAAAAAAAATTTAAAAATAAAACCAACGAGTGCGCTTCTCCTGCTAACATTGGCGGAAGTGGCAGATACGCGCGTCTGTTCCCCTCCTGCGCCCCGCAACTAACGTCTCAACGTATTGTGCGACAGTGTTAATCGTACGCACTGAACACATAACATACTTCTTTTTTCCCTTGAAAAAACCAAGATAGTTTGATTTTAGGAATTTGAAAATTTGCGGGGGTATTTATAAGCTTACTAGCTTTTGCCCGCACGGCTGCGCTCCTGCTCTTCCATACTCCACCTTACTATACCCAACTACTACTACAACCATACCCTATTCTACCCTACTCTACCCTACTCTACCCTACTCTACCCTACTCTACCCTACTCTACCCTACTCTACCCTACTCTACCCTACTCTACCCTACTCTACCCTACTCTACCCTACTCTACCCTACTCTACCCTACTCTACCCTACTCTACCCTACTCTACCCTACTCTACCCTACTCTACCCTACTCTACCCTACTCTACCCTACTCTACCCTACTCTACCCTACTCTACCCTACTCTACCCTACTCTACCCTACTCTACCCTACTCTACCCTACTCTAGCCTACTCTACCCTACCCTATTCTACCCAACTCTACCCTACTCTACACTACTCTACCCTACTACTCTACCCTACTCTACCCTACACTACCCTAATTTTTATTTTTTTTCCATAAGAACCTTCTCCTCACAATAACAACCACAACAAAAAAAAAATCAGCCAAATCGGTCAAGCCGTTTTCATGCCAAGTCGTGACAACGGAAAACGGGGGTCATTTTTATATATATAGATAGATTGTATTTAAGTTAATTTTAAGACCACACTATCGCATTAGGTATTTCCCTGTAAGGATAATTATTGTAAGGAAGATAATAATAAATAAATAAATATGATCAGTACGTATGGCCAGTGATGACGTAAGGCTCTGATAGGTTCTTACAAAGGCCCCATCAAAAAACTTTGTTATAAACCTCACGGAGCCCGAGACCTTTCCAACGAATGCAAAACCGTGGAAATCGGTTCGTGCGTTCTGGAGTTATAGCGTCAGGAAGGAAAACCCGACTTATTTTAATATAGTAGAAAAATACTGTGTAACAAAAAGTTAGCCTTACTTAATATTAACCGTTTAATTTTTACCCCACTTTATACAGGGTTATTTGTAAAACACTAGCAACCTCTTAGGGCTGTGTTAAGAACATCATAAACAACAACTTTGGTTCTATGACTTTTAAAAATTTATCATAATTTAGTTCATCAGATTTTCATACTATTTGTATGTTTATTTGTAAAAATATTTAAATTGAACGTTCTAAATATTATAAAGTCAATGCGACCAAGCACGTCAGAAAAAACCGATGGAAAATTCCACCACTGGGGGGTCCAGAATCATGTACTGGGTCCATGGTATTCGTTTGTGCGTCGATGTATCTGTATAGGTACATACTATTTCCTTTTTGATGTTCAAAGGTGGATAGATTATCATATCGCTGGATACGTATATCATTTCGGTGGATAAACTTATCACATCGGTGTTCAGAAAAAATAATCGGTGCCGGTTTGTCACATCGGTGGAAACCAGAATTCCAACTGAATTTTCTCCTTAGTCTTAAATCATACGTTGATGATATTAAATTTGGGGATATTTAATATCCTAAATATTACATAAAACCAAAAAAAAAATATGCAAAAATCATATAAATGAAAAAGTTCACCGATATGATAAGAAAAACGGCATTTGTTGAAATTCACCCACCCGGGGGGAGACAACCCGGACTATAATGTCGAGTACACGGAAATGGTGCGAATGCTTGCTAGGTGTAATGTTTCTGAAGCCTGCTTACTATTATTACGAAAACAGTGTGCGGGAGCCGTAAGTAGATACACCAAAAACAGAGTTGAAATGTGTTAGAGAAAACAACGAAATCTTGAAATTGCTTTTGATAAATGTGTTATGTTCTGTAAAATGTCATACAAAAGTTGTTGTTTGTGATGTTAGTAATACAGTCCTGTAAGGCTATAAGTATTTTACAAATAACCCTGTACATACATTTACTTTGCAGTTGCATTGATGAGTCACTATTTCCCTAACGCGAATAGACTTCAGGTTCGTCTTTACATACTATACGTACGCACGTTTTATGTTTTTAATACTATTAGTACGGGTTCCCTAGAACATTTTTTCCACTTGATTACTATCAAGCTAATTTTCCGTGAGTACCTTAATTTTGATGAGACGCCCAAAAATTTCTTATACAAAACTCTCGATTGTGGTAGCTAACAGAGATACCAAGGATACAATTTGTATAAGATGTTGACTCTAAAAAATGTATTACTAAAAGGTTCTTTTTTTGTTAAATCTCAAGATAATTATCTAAATGATTCGAAAACGTATTAGTCCTACAAAAAAAAAATGGTTTGATAAAAGAGTCCCCCTCTTCCAACATGTATCGAAAACGAGGTCAAAAAAAATTATTACTAACAAGCTGATTTTTTTTTTTATTACTTAGTTTATATTCATATAATTCAACAGTCATCTTGTCCTACAAATTGCGCGGTACTAATAACTAATAGGACAAATACGTTTTTGAATCATTTAGATAATTATCTTGAGATTTAACCCTTCAGATACCGTCAATTAGAGACACAATAGTAAGACAATAGATGCGCGGCCACCGGTGGTCGCTTGGGGATTCATGAATTAACAAAAAAAGAATCTATTAGTTATACATTTTTTAAAGTCATCATCTCATACATATTGTATCCTTGGTAACTCTGTTAGCTACCGCAATCGAGACTTTTGTATAGGAAATTGTTGGGCGTCTCATCAAAATTAAGTTATTCACGGAAAATTTTGATAGTAATCAAGTGGAAAAAATGTACTAGGGATCCCGTACTATATAGTATTACACAAAACTGATTCTAGTTTGAGAATCTTATACCAAAATGTACATCTCCGTTGAATGTATCTCTTTGTGTAACGTGTAAAATTTACTCACTACACTAGTCGGAACGGCAGATTTTGCGATTAAGCTTGAATCGATCGCCCATTGGATGCGCATAAACGTTCCATATTCAATTCCTGCAGAATATACATTATTAAATAAAATAATTGACAAAAGAATAGAAAAGATAGTTGTATAAAGAAAATTTTAGGAATTTTAATGTACAATAACGAAAAATTTTTTTTTTCGGTGAGTAAAAATCATCCAGATGACTGACTGACTAAAAAACCCACCGTTTCTTCGTTGCCTTTCATACAGGGGCCGAGCCTCCCTTTCAGAAATAGACCTTTGGCCCCATTAGGCTTCGACCCAGATGGGCCCCTACGATTACAACTCCTTGAGGCGCGCGGGAACAGTACGCGCCATCGACGACTTGGGCTCGGTCCCTGGACAGGTACCAGACGGTACGACAGCGAGCTACCCATTGCTAGCCGTCCGCAAGCCCGCGCCTACGGTGGCGGGTAATCGGGATCGTAATCTCGGCGGCGGCGGCGGCTGGAGCGTGAGCGCCGTTGCCTGATGCGGTCGGCCTCCTCTTTTGCTAGAATTACTGCTTTGCAGAAAGAGACGACCACCTGCCACTCCTCCTCGCTCCAGACCATGGCCTGTACCAAGGCCCAGATGTACAATAAGGGTTGAGACACAGTGTTGCCGACTGCCTCATCGATTCCGCCGCATACGATCTCACTCCCGGGCTCTTTTTCGCTGACAGAAAGGAATAGTAGGATAGGAACGTGCGATTCGGTGCGGCCAGACGTAGCTAAACCCTGAAGTGTACTCCATCCGTCTAAATCATCATCTTTTGGGCCCTCTAATGCCACCATATCAAACAATTCTGTGCGTCTCATATTCAGACGATTCCGGCAGCCTTTACCAGGCCTTCGGTCTACCTTGTGGGCCCTATCAAACTTCGATTGAGATATTTATACTTTCAAATTATTTATACACATCTTACCAAAATTCTTGTTAGGTCCTGGGTTATCATCCTCAGATTCATACGTCTCCGTATGGAAAGCGTTCATCATACGAATGGTATAGTTGACGAAAATGTCCAAAACATCATAGTTTAAAATCTGTCAACACAACGTTTTATTTACAAAAATAAGAACACATTAACATCTACTTTTCACAACTGCATTTGCGTTAACATGGCAATCTAATTTTTGTCTAGTCGAGTATTCCTCTTTTTTTGGGTGAGAAATCATGAAATTACTTCTCTTGCTTTAGTTGTAGCGAGAGGAAGATTCGACTTTTACTGACTAAAACCCACCTGTATACCTTCAGTTGCTCTGCTCTAACATGTGGCAGGTGAACCAAGAGGGCGCCGTCAATTATATATATTATTTCTGATTTGATGGTCTTTAACTCTATTAATAACTAGCGGCCCGTCCCGGCTTCACACGGGCAATAAATATAGCCTATGTTACTCGGAGTAAATGTAGCTCTTTCAAATGGTGAAAGAATCTTTGAAATCGGCACTGTAGTTTTTGAGTTTATTTATAACAAGCATACGCCCAAAAATACAAAATTTCCCTCTTTATTATAATACTAGTGTAGATTAATAATTTATAGTTATTGCTGTATACATCTAATTTATTGATAGGCATATTTTTATTTTTATATAAACTTTTTTTTATAATATTACCATTTTTATTGTACTTTTCAAATCAAATCAAATCAAAAACGTTTATTTCAAATATACCAATTACAGGCACTTTTGAATTATCAAAATGTCGGTCGATCAAACAAACTGAAGTTAAGTTGCACGTTCCAAAGCGTAGATCTCTATGTAAAAGAACGTGCAAGAAACTCCATGGACACTCTTTTAAATTATATTATGAGTTACATGAATCTTCGTTACAAATGTCTTGTTCCTTCTATTATGTGAGTACAATGAACAAAAGTAATAACAATAAAAAGTAATAAAAAAAATTGAAATTGAATTAAGTCACTGGCAGCTAAGAGATGACCAGTCTCAACTGATGGGGCCGTTCACGAGCATGACGCGTGCATCAGCCCCACTCAGTTCAACCATATTTGAAGGAACTGAATGACTAATAACTGAATACATTAGGGTATAAAGTTAGCTGATCTACATTGTCCTCATTATGTGTCTATTAGGTCCTTACACATGAAATTTGCGTTTTGTCGTACTGACCACTTTAATCAATAATTATAGACCTGTATCCGTGTTGCCAGTTTTCAGTAAGGTCTTTGAAAAAGTTATGCTCAATCAAATGCTTATTCATTTTAACAGTAATAAAATCTTACACGAACAGCAGTATGGTTTCACCAAAGGACGTTGTACGACTGATGCTGGTGTCTCCTTATTAAAACATATATTTGCAGCGTGGAAGGAAGCCCAAGATGCTATTGGAATCTTCTGTGACCTCTCAAAGGCTTTTGATTGTGTTAATCATGAAACCTTGCTTTTAAAGCTAGAACATTACGGATTAGGTAAACTTGCACTAAGCCTAGTGAAATCTTATTTAAATGACAGGCAACAGCAAGTTCAGATAAATGGTGTAAATTCACGGGGCTTAAAAATAAAAATGGGGGTACCACAGGGCTCTATATTGGGTCCTTTCCTCTTTCTGGTGTACATAAATGATCTACCGCATTTATTGAAAAAACAACCACATATAGTATTGTTTGCTGACGATACGTCCTTAATATTTAAGATCAATAGACGTTCCACACGTATTGATGAAGTAAACAACGCTCTACAGCAGGTCCAAAACTGGTTTACTGTTAATAATTTAGTACTAAATGGAAAAAAAAAACGAAGTGCATAAGATTTGCGTTACCGAATGTAAAAAGTAATGACTTGGAAATAATATTGAACAAGGAGAAACTAGAAATCGTCGAAAACACGGTTTTCCTGGGAATCACGCTCGACTCGAGGCTACAATGGGGCCCTCATTTAACATCTCTGGCAGGACGGCTTAGTTCAGCAGCATATGCTGTCAGAAAAATTCGTCAATTTACTGATGTACATACCGCGAGGCTTGTCTATTTTAGTTACTTTCATAGTATCATGTCTTACGGTATTTTGCTATGGGGACGGGCTGCAGACATAGAGTCTATTTTTATTCTGCAGAAAAGAGCTATCAGAGCCATATACAATCTTCGCAGACGCGATTTTCTTAGGGAATTATTTAAAGATATAAGAAAATATCTGGCCGCAAAATATAATATTCAGACGTTTTGTACATTATAGTCAAAGACGCAAGGACGAGTACTCGCTTAAAGCCGGCTCTGTAAACATCAATAATGACTGATAATAGTTTGTTACGATTTGCCAGCTTTAATTGTGAAAGTGTTAAGCGTTCAATTGAGGGCGTGCGTGAGTTATGCACTACGTGCGACATAATAGCGCTTCAGGAGTGTTGGCTGCTGCCGGGGGAGCTGCCGTTCCTGAGCACCATCCATGATGACTTCAGCAGCACAGGAACGTCGGCCGTTGACACGTCAGCGGGCATGCTGCGTGGGCGACCCTATGGCGGGGTGGCTCTGCTATGGCGAAAAAGTGCGTTCAATAATGTGTCGGTCGTTCCGAGTGATAACCCGCGAGTGTGTGCGATACGTATTGATACGAGTGAAAGGCCTTTCATTATGATGAGTGTATACATGCCTACGGACTCAGTAAGTAACCTGCCAGAATTCTCCCATTGTTTAGGACTGCTTAGTGCGATTGTAGACAGTAGTGATGTGGAGGCGGTTTATTGTCTGGGTGATTTCAACGCACATCCGCATGAACTATTTTTTTACTGAGTTGTTGAACTGTTGTAGTGATAACAACTTCTCATGCGTTGATGTAGATAGGCTAGGATTGACGTCGAACACATACACGTATGTCAGTGATTGTAACGGGGCTAGGCGATGGCTTGACCATTGTCTCTGTACAGAATCGTCTCTGAAAACTGTTTGTAATGTTAGCATTAAGTATGACGTTATGTGGTCGGATCACTACACATTGTTGATCGAATGCGATCTTAACACGTTGACTGCGTTAGTCAAATCTGATGACTTTCAGTTGGTGCAGCATCGGGTCGATTATATCCGAAGTCCTACTTGTCCCTGGTGCGGTGCTGGGTCGAAAAGACCTGTTCGACTTCGGTTAGTTTAAAAGGACTTATCTTAATAGGGATAAGGTTAAAAGCATTTTTATTTATACCGATATATTGACAAATAAATACTCAATAAAAGGCAAGTCGTAGGTAGATGCACTGAATGGTTTGCTTGTAAATAAAGGTATTGTTTGTCGGATCTTTCCGATCCCATATACGCACTAGTTATCTAAAGTGTCGACATATTTTTAGTGTTGTGCATGACTAAAAAAAACATCTATATCGATAAAATGTAAGTACTCATTTATCTTTGAGAACTATTAAATACAAATAAAAAAAAAAACAGCTACAGTTTTTAGGACCTGTAATGTGTGACCAGTTGATGGGCTAGTATATACATTATCAGAAATGTTCCGCTTACCCAATATTATTTGCCTTGGGGGACCTTCGCTCACTTTATGTTTCGTTGGTTTCTCACAATTCTCACCGTCACTCGACTTGAATAACATTTTCCTAGATCTTTTCATTTTTTACAATACTTTCTCTCTCATTTGGATAAAAAGTCATCTAACCAGAAGGACCTCACCAGCTCTACTAACATGTAATCAAGTGCGGCTATAGGGTCATCGGGTATCGGGTCGTTTAGATCCGATAAACGCACTAGACGTAAAAAAATTTGCTCTAGTCGGCATCGGGTCTTTTCGACCCGATGCCGACTAGAGCAATTTTTTTGATATTTTTACTGTTTATTTAAAGAGGGAATTCTAAAACACTAACCGTCTCATTCATATTCATAGGGAGACCAAATATATCTGTCTCGCACCAGCGGATAGCACAGTAATTTTTACCCCGCACCAGTGAAAAGATGAGCATCGGATATAATAGACCCGATACCGCACCGAACGTGTTAATATAATTAGACCTAAACTAAAGCAGAGTATGTCCTATGATAACTGTGTTGTGTGGGGGGAAAAAAGCCCTGAGGCTATCAACACCTATAGGCAGGAGTGTCAGCGGCGATTGCGTAATATTGATTTCCCTTGCGTATTGTCCAGTTGTTGTGATCGCATGTGTAGTGATTCGGACCACAATAGAATTATTGACTGCCTGTATCAAGATGTAGTATCTGCTCTAAGGGAGGCCACCATTGTTAACAGGGAGACGCGAATCAGTGGTAGGAGGCCGAAGCGTGTGGTAGGTTGGAATAAGCACGTCAACGAGGCTCACTCGTACGCTAGGCTTAGGTTTAATGCGTGGCTTAATTGTGGCAAACCTACGTCTGGCGTGATTTATGAGGAAATGTGCGAGACTCGTAAGACTTTTACGTCCAAACTAAGATGGTGCCAAAATCACCAAGACCAAATCCAGATGGACATTCTGGCTGAGTTGCATACAAAGAAAGACTTTCAAGATTTCTGGAAGTCTACAAAAAAGCACAATCCTAGGCCTGGCTTGCCAGTGAGCGTCGATGGTGTGTCTGCGGAGAGGGATATTGCTAATGTTTTTAAATCCCAATTTTGTGTCGAGCCATGTAATATTCCAATCAACGAGGTGGTCGATTCTGAGTCACAGGGTGTCCTGGAACCAAGAGTAAAGTTCTCAGCTGCGGAGATCACTAAGACCATAGGTAGTATGACCAGGGGTAAGTCTCCAGGACACGATGGACTCAGCATCGAGCACCTACAGCATGCAGGTCCCCACCTGCCACGTGTTTTGTCCATGCTGTTCACGTTCTGCATTCGTCATTCGTACTTGCCGGGCGAGCTGATGAGGACGGTCGTAGTACCAATTGTTAAAAATAAAACAGGTGATGTAGCAGATAAGACCAACTATAGGTCGATCTCATTAGCGACAGTCATCGCGAAGGTATTTGACAGCATGCTTAATACTCAGTTAAACAGGACAATAACTTTGCACGATAACTAGTTTGGGTTCAGGCCCAAACTGTCCACAGATGGCGCTATACTGAGTTTAAAGCATGCTGTGAGATATTACACGGATCGGGGCACTCCTGTTTATGCCTGCTTCCTCGATCTGTCCAGGGCGTTTGACCTAGTTTCGTACAAGGAAGAAATTGTTGGATAGGCAAGTTGCGCCTATAATTGTAAAAATCTTCCGGCACTGGTACGAGAACCAGGTCAATAATGTTAAATGGTCGGGAGCTCTGTCGGATTCGTACAGGTTGGAGTGCGGGGTGAGGCAGGGCGGATTGAGCTCACCAACGCTCTTCAACCTGTATATTGATGAACTGGTTGCCGAGCTCAGCAGGCGACATATTGGATGCCATGTTGATGATGTTTATTTTAACAACATCAGCTACGCTGATGACATGGTGCTGCTGAGCGCGTCTATAGGGGGACTAAGAGAGCTTGTTGGCATTTGCGAAACATACGCTCATACACATGGTTTAAAGTATAACGTTAAAAAGAGCGAGCTTATGATTTTTAATGCGGGTTCCAAGTGTCCGGCGGAGGTTCCACCAGTAAAGCTATGTGGGGTGCCCTTGGAGCGGGTACACACTTTTAAGTATCTTGGCCATATTGTGACGTCTGACCTGAAAGACGACGCTGATATTGAGCGAGAAAGGAGGGCGTTGTCGGTGAGGGCGAATATGATTGCCCGCAGGTTTTGCTCGTAGCTCCAAGGATGTAAAGATCACCTTGTTCCGAGCCTATTGCACATCTTTTTATACGAGCGGTCTGTGGGTGTCATATTTGCAGAAATCCTACAGCGCTCTCCGCGTTCAATACAACTGCACTGCTGCGGCTGCCTCGCTTCTGCAGCGCGTCAGGGATGTTCGCGGACTGATTGACTGTTTTTATGCCTGCATGCGCAAAAGGGCGACCTCGATAGCGAGCAGAGTGCGGGGCAGCGGCAACAGTCTTCTTACCGTTGTTGCCAACAGGTTAGATGGTCCTTTCTTACAGCACTGGCAGGCCTTACATGCACCCGTATACAGGGCGTGGGGCAGGTAAATTATAACTAATAAACATCATGACGGTACCTTGTCAATACATTTATGAAAATATAATGTATGTCCGGAAAAATATTCATCTTTTTACTAAAATAAGTGATAGGCACAATTTTAATACTAGAAATAAGGACAAGTTAGATCAACCTCGATTCAGGTTAGCTAAAGTAGCTAGTTCTTTTATGGGGTACTGTGTAAAATTTTATAATAAAATTCCACTAGAAATTCTCCAATTAAACGAGTCAAAATTTAAAACATGCATTAAACGCACACTATGTAGACAAGCATATTATAAATTGGAAGATTATCTCCTTGATAAAAATGCTTGGCTAAATGCCGGTCCTGCTCCACAGCCACATACTTTTGTAGCTACAAGTTAGTCTTTATATATATATATACGAAGAGATGCTACTGCCCTTTTCGTATTTTTGTTTTCAGTGTTTTATTTTTATTTGATTTGTTTATTTCAATAGGACTTCTAGGATTCTTTACATGTTATATCTAAAAATAATAAATAGCATTGTATAATGTAGAAGCACTTTTTTTTTCCAAATTTGTGAATGTGTACCATGGAGCATTTTTATTAGGTTACAACTTTTAATTTTTTGACATTGCGAGCATGGCAGTTGAGAGTTTGTCATGCTCACTCAAATGTCTCGCTGTTGGTGGCGCGTGTTATTGGGTCATTCAGTTCCCTTCAGAATGATTGAGCTGAGTGGGGCTGATGCACGCGTCACGCTCGTGAACGGGTGCCGTCAGATAAGACTGGTCATATCTTAGCTGCCAGTGGTTTAATTCAGTTTTTATCTTTTAATATTTTTTATTATTATTATCTACATTGTGCTCACATAATAGAAGCAACAAGAAATATGTAACCAAACACTATATGTAACACATATGATTTAAAAGAGTGTCCATGGAGTTTCTTGCACATTCTTCTCCATAGAGATCTACTCTTTGGAACGTGCAATTTAGCTTCACTTGCTTTTTTGACTGACCGATATTTTGACAATTCAAAAGTGCCTGTAATAGGTCTACTTGAAATAAACGTTTTTGATTTGATTTGATTTGATTTGTGTACAATATTGGTCTACACTGTTCTTACATAAGATTTATCAATATTGTAATATCAACCACTTTTTTTAAAAGAGTAACCATGGAGTTTCTTGCCGGTTCATCTCCATAGGAAACGACCAGTTTGGAACCGTGCACTAGCTTCTGGTAAAAATATTTTGACTTTGACGTTGACTCCCTAGTCTCTGGTTCTTATATTAATACTTCTTGGTGAAAAATATTCTAACTGTACTTACTTGAAATATCACGATTGCGTCCGTCATTTGCATATCACCCACGAAGTCAGTGAGGCGAGTTATTTCCTTGAGCGGCAAGTAGCCTTTTGCTGAATGAGCTGTGGGAAATAATAATAATATAAGTATTATTCTTTCCTTTCTTTCTCAATCCAATTCTTAAGAAAGACATCCAGGTCGTCCTGCCATCTCCTTCGTGGTCTGTTGCGATCGCTGTTTTTCGGCACCAATGCTGTGTTTTACGGGTCCACAGCTCATTACGGCGATGCATTGCCCATGCGGGGCACACCTCCCTAACTTACCATGTCCGGTGAGAACTTGTCTCATGCGGAAGGTGAGGACGCCGTGAGGTCTTTGCAGCCATGCCTCAAAGAGGGGTCTTACCACCATAATTGTGGCGTGCCCAGCACTGGGTTGCGGTGGTCGCTGACGCCATTTCAACCCCAGCCCGGTTCAATTTGGGAGCCAGAAGTCGGAAATGTTCCACGAAGTTCCACCAGCTGTCGAGAACGAGTCCCAGGTACTACTTCATCGTCTACCAGACGCCGATGTGAACTCTTCATATCGTCAATTGGGAATCTGGAATTGGAGCGTTCCGAGGGCCGTGGAAACATAGGCTAAGGGGTTAGATCCTAGGGTTGATCAAAGTATAGTTGCCACGGAA
Source organism: Mythimna lalbum (assembly GCA_949319445.1). NCBI lineage: Eukaryota > Metazoa > Arthropoda > Insecta > Lepidoptera > Noctuidae > Mythimna > Mythimna lalbum. The sequence goes on from OX439360.1 coordinate 19,401,052, forward strand.
ACTTTTCATTACGGGCCCGGTACCTGGATTTTTACCTGATTGAAGGCACACCATGGAAACTCACTAGTCAACATGGTAGCTAATCTTGGCTGTAGAATGAGGATCCCTCACTTACCAGCTTTGGAATCCAGTAGTTCCAGATTCAGTTTCTTGCCGACACTTTCCATAAGAGTTTTGGATTTTGTTGTTTCAGGGTAATACATAATCCTATATGGCGCCGGGAGGAATTTGTCTATTGGCATTATGATCTGCGAAAGAGAGAGTTTTATTTGAGAGCGATTAAAAATAATTATTTTTAGGGTTCTGTATCCAAGAGGTAAAACGGGACACTATTACTAAGACTCCGCTGTCCGTCCGTCTATCTGTCCGTCTATCTCATGATCCATGATAGACAGTTGAAATTTTCATAAGTGATGTATTCCTGTTGCCGCTATAACAACAATAACTAAAAAACAGAATAAAATAAATATTTAAGGGGGCATACAACAGACATGACATTTTTTGCCGTTTTTATAGATAATGTTACGGAAGTCTTTTTGCGCGAGTCAGACCCGCATTTGGCCGTTTTGTTTTCAACTGGCTTTAGACTTCCACATTTTTTGTGTATTGTAAGTCCAACATTCAGAAGAAATTCGTCCACTGCTGGACATTGAACCCTAAACGATGCCACAACGTCCAACATGTGTTATGATTGGTCGTATGTTCTAAGTGGTCATTACGAGTATTTACACGGTAAGGCGATCACAGTCGATAGACGTGTGGTGTATTGGCTATGAGGGTAGTCTTAGGGTGAATATACACTACAACATTTTCTGGAGCATTTCTGTGTAATGTAATATTCTTACGAATGGTACGATACAGGCAAAAGCTCAGTTTCCTAAGCATTTCCATGTAATGTAACGTTCCTGCGAATGCTCGGCGCTATGTTACGGGTAAATGCTCACAGCGAGTGTGTACAACGAAACGTTGGTACGTTTCGTTGTACCTTGCGTTCATTTTTTTTTTAAATGTCACCCCGCAACCGCGCATCGCCCGCACTCGTGGCTCGACCAAAATGTTACACCAATACGCTCGACGAAATGTTACACCAATATGTTCGTTGGTTTGTAAAAAACAGGCGAGCGTGCTCGACGTTTCGTTCGTAAAAGGATGATACACTAGAACATATCATAGAGCGGCTCGTTGTTCTGTTACAATTAAATGTTGTAGTTTATACTCACCTTTATGCATTGTGATATTTTACACAAGTCAGTGGCCATCCGGCGATTGACGGGAGCAGTTGTGTAGTGCGAATATAATGTGTTTCACACTGTTGGTGAGCCGTAAATCCTTCCTAAACGCAATATCATGTGGTGACGACTCTCCACTAACGGTATGAGGAGTTCGCATCGGCGTCGGGTCGACGATGAAGTACCTGGGACTCGTCCTCGACAGCCGGTAGAATTTCGGAATACATTATCGACCTCTGGCTCCCAAACTCAACCGGGCTGGGGCTGCTCTCAAGCGGCTCCTGCCCAACCTTGGGGTTCCACCTGCCGGAGGCTTTACGCGGGGACCGTTCGGTCCATGGCCCTTTACGGGGCGCCGGTGTGGGCGCCGTCGCTGCAAAAGCGGCCGGCGACCATACTGAACGCCTGCCAGAAGGTCATGGCAATACGGATGGTGCGGGGACATCGTACGATCTCCCGCGAAGCGGCGAGCCTTCTGGCTGGCCTACCACCATGGGATCTGGAGGCAACAATCCTTGCACACATGCACGATAGACGCGGGCTTGCAGACGGCGAGCCAACGGTAGCTCGCTTTCCGTGAATGATACAATGTCTTGTGTGAGCACCAGCCCTATTCCATTCAGTTTAAAATAAATTAACTTTACGCTGCCCGCCCACGTCACACTTTTTGTAGGACAGATAATCGGGCCTATTTTGTAAAGTAACATTGTTCTGTATTTCTGACCGACTTTTTGTAGTACGTGTGCGTTGCACTATTGCTATCAGTTTGTTCTATTTTTTCCTACAAAAAATCGGTCACCGATTATCGAACGTGGGCGAGCCTTAAGGTGGTGCATCACGACACACATTTTCACTGTTTTTCATACAACCGCTCATAACTGATTATGACGTTATTACACATTTTTCATTAGATATTTTGGAAACACAGTATCTTGTGGATATTATCTAGGTTTCTAAAGAAACCAATTTCTAAATTTGTGTAAAACTAATCCAGTAATAACCTCTGAAAATCTCCTATTTTGTATGAACTTTGACACTTCACAATTTGCCTAAAAATTAAAAAAGTCTAAAAAGTAATTCTCTAGAGACCTTGCAAATTTTATTAAGATTCTAAATGGCGACAATTTTTGACGCTGGTCCTTACCGGACATGGTCAGTTTGGGAGATTTCCGTACCGGATTTGTGCGCAAGAAACGCCAGTGTGTCACCATTATATGGATTGCCTGGAGGATTCTGAGGAGCATATGGTAGAGGTGTGCCCAGCCTGGGCAGAGCACTGCCCGTGTCCTCGTGGGACAGCTGGCTTTGGTACAGGCCATGATCCGGAGCGAGGAAAAGTGAAAGCAATAATTCTAGCAAGAGAGACGGCTACACACGCGGGACAATGACCCTAGCGCGATTCCAATCCCGATTTCCGGCCACAGTAGGCGCGAGGCTTGCAATGGGTAGTTCGCCGTCCGAACGTCCGGTAACCGTCCGAACGTCCGGTAACCGTCCGGACCGAGCCCATGTACCTAATCGTCGGTGCGTAATGCTCCACGCGCGCTTTAAGGAGTTGTCAGCAAACTGTAGATGCTAACAGGATGGAAGCCTACGGGGGCCATGGGTGGTGTGAAAGAGATCCCCGAGGCCCTGGAACAATAGCAAAACTGGAACAAGAGTGGGTTTGTAGTCAGTTAATGTCTGACACGTCCTCCCGCACAGCGCAAACGCGGGAGATGTCATTGGACGGATACCCCACGTAAAAAAAAACCAATAGATACAAACTCACCGGGTTGGCTCCTAATTTTTTCTCATCTGCACTTATCTCTGGTTTTATATAATTTCTCACGAAATTTTTGGCGGCAAACAGTATCAGGAAGAACAGCAAAGGAGACACACAGTCTACAATCGTGACGATAATCCTCCGTTTCCTTACCAACGCATGCATCCACATCAAAATTAACAACATTATCACTAATAACTCCAAATATCTTTTTCACAATGATTTAATTTTATTAAACCACACAATAACACAAAATTACATCTTCATGAGACACTAATTTTCACCGGCGGCTTCGCCTGCGTAGCAATAGAAAATATATGCCTATGTTACTCAGTGAAAATGTAGCTTTCTGATAGTGAAAGAATTAAATTCGATCCAGTAGTTTTGAGTTAAATCCTTTTTTTTCCTCTTTATTAGTTTAGTTCACAATGGGTTAATAATTATGCAACTTATGTTCAAATGATTGGGTATATATTTTTTAATTACCAGTGTAAACTTAAGTTGCAACAAACCCGTTTTAAAATCGTGCAAAGTTCATGAATAATGTATTGAACATTATAAGAAACTTCCTAAGCTCAACTTTCTGTGTTTTCAATTCCCAGACCTATTCAAATGAATTTGGAATTGACAACGTGACGTTGCGTTTGACATCAGCGACGTCAGTTGGCAGTTCTTTTTATTTTAGTTATTCCACGGATTGACTTTTTATCTATAAAAGTCAATCCGTGGAATAACTGGCCTCTTTGATAGATTCAATTTTCTCTCTGCAATAAACAGACCTTATTATGGTAACTTTGTGATGATTATGATGATGATGCTATCTAGCCGATCTCGGCCACAGCGAACGCATTCTTTGGCCTTTCAAAGTCGTTGTGAGCTCAGATCTGCTGCTGTTTTATGCGTCCTCATCTGACTTGCATATCCAACCTTGGCCGAAAAACTCTAAAAAGATGGAAGAAGAAAAAACTAATCTAAAATATTATGACAACTTCAAAGTCCGTTCTGTTAGAAGTTAAAGAAAAAAACTGTTTACAATTTATTTTGTTAAGTAATTACTTATTTGAAGGACTAAGAAAATGGCGCGTAAGCCAGCAGTAGCTATCCAAGAGACTGTGGAAACTAATGAGGACTTTGAAAACTATCTCGAAACTCATAAGGATAAGTTGATATGTAAGTAAATTTGAGTGAGAGGGTTCAAGTACCGGTAACCAAGGGCCTTTCCATGACGCGCTAAAATGTTAGGCGAACGAGCAAACAAATAGCCGCCACAAAAAAAGCTGAAGCTCTTTTTTTGTGGCCGCTTCTAGCTTTTTTGTGGTCACTTCTAGCTTTTTTGTGGCCGCTTCTAGCTTTTTTTGTGGCCCGTGTACAGGAACACTTATATACCTCCATCCCTTTACAGGTAACCTAAGCTGATCAGGACTAGCTTAGGTCATCAAAAGGTTTCCGTATTATTCAGTCCCTATGTAAAAAAGTGAATAACGGAAAGAAAATACGCTAGGCGATCGCACACGTCAGCGCGCTGCTCTGAACTGTATGAGCGCGACCGGGCGATTGAGCCGAGATATCGTGTCTATGTGTGCGTTGCTCGAGCGTGTTTTGTATGTAGATTGTCTTCTGTACCTATCTATTTTGTGGAAATCGCGCGAATGGCAGTGTTCGCTTGTTGTTTGAGAAGTAATGAGCTCTTGGTAGGGCCTCGCATTCAGTTCACACTCCGCACTACGCTCGGCCAAATTTAAGACAAACTTTTGAGGAGTAGCTGGAGCGGCAACACTGCGTTTTCACCTTCCGCATGACGCAGGTCCTTTACCGGACATGGCAAATTCAGGAGGTTCCTACATCGGATTCGTGCGGAAGAACACGGTGGAGGTGTGTACATCGAGGGACTGGACCAATTTGCTTGCTGCTGTCTTTCCATCCAATTATAATTTAGGTGTTTTTCATGTTTAAAGCAGGGACCGCATACCGAAAAAATATCGGTTATAACGGTTAACGGTATGACGTCATACCTTTTTATTTCAATACTTACCTCAAAATAACGGTACCGTTATTTTTCACTAACGAAAAATTACGATAGCGAAATTTTTCTCTACCGAAAAATAACGGTACCGTTCTTTTTTGCTCTACCTAAACCTTTAACATTAAGGTACCCGTTGAAACCCCCACTACCGCGCTTTTTCGTCGTACTGTAGCTGACTGCCCATTGCCAGTTTTCACTCGTTGCGCCGATTGCGCGCGTTCGTCTTTTTACCCAACAACGGCCAAGCCAAAGGATGGTTATGATTTTGACAGGCTTAACTTGTCTTATTTTGAACAACGTCATTCGTTGTACCAAGTCAGTCTTTTACTATAACGTGCGGCACGGCGCACTCTACGCCGATCGCAATACACTTGTTGCGAGAGCTAGCAACGTCGCAGGTCGTAGGTACTCTCACAAGAAATAATTCCGGTACCGGAATTATTTCGGTTAAATAAAGGTATAGCGGTACCTAACAAAAATAGCGGTACCTAAAAAAATAGCGCTACCGTTATTTTATACCGGTAACGTAACCGCGAATCTTAACCGGTTTCGGTGTACCTTAAAAATAAAGCGGTACCGGTTTTCAATACCGGTAGCGTAACCTTATACCTTAACCGAAAACGGTCCCTGTGCTAGAGTAAATAGACTCTTAATTAACTAGTACGCCTTACCACAAAATAGATAGGTACAGTAGACAATCTCATGTGCGTATTTCACTTTTTATACCTACGCTCGGTGGACGCACACTAATGAGTGTTTGAGCCGGAACTGTTCGACGAGTGGGCCGAGACACTACCGAGATATCGTGTCCGTGAGCGGCGTCTATGGGCGTTATCACACTAGCGGTTTGCGAGCGGCTGCGGAGCGGGGCGGGCGCGCAGCGAATGCGTCGCGAATACGCTGCGGTTGCACAGCGAAGACGTCGCGGATGCGGGACAAATTGGCAACGTTTTCAACGCGTATTTGTAGTAAGTTAACGACGTACAAATACACTCAGTAACAAAATGGATTCTGACGAGAAGATACTGCTGTTGGCTTTGTCATTACGAAGATGCCGGAGACCCGCATCTCGTTGCGCGTCCGCAACTAATTCGGCGTACTCGCTGCGCACCCGTAACGTAGTCGTTGCACATCCGCTCCGCTTTGAGGACGCTCGCAATCCGCTAGTATGATAAAGCCCTATGTGTGCGTTGCTCGAGCGTGCTTTGTATGTAGATTGACTTCTGTACCTATATATTTTGTGGCCTCACCATCAACAATTGCATCACTATTTACTTTCGTAGTCAAGCACTAGTTTATATAAATTTAAAAAAAATTGTCTTTTATTGATCTGAAGGTATGGAGGTATACTCGGAGTTCTGTGGCCCTTGTCTCGCCACTGCTAACGCTATCAGAAAGGGTAAGATGGAGATCGGTCAAGACCGCATCGTTATGGTCAGGGTAAGTAAAATTAACTAGCATAATTCCCTAAATGCGACGAGTATAAAAAGATGACCTACCTCATGCCTCAAGGAGTTGTCAGCAACAGCAGACCCCAGATAGGTCAAAGCCTACTAGGCCAGGGTTAGCTCCGAAAGGTAGCTCGGCCCCGGTATGAAACGCAAGAAGGAACGGGGTTGGGTTTTTTAGTCAGTAACAGTGTGACACTATCCTCCGCTCCGCCCAAGGGCGGGGGATGTCATTGGTATGACTTTAACCCAACAAAAAAAAATCTGCCTGATGACGAAAAATCAGAAAATAATACAACTGAGTTTCATACCATCTCCATACAGTATAAAAAATAATAATAATAAAATTTTATTCAAGTATAAGTAAGTAAATTTATGATTTACATTAAGTACAACCGAGATAAAAAGTAATTCTAACTGCCTGTCTAGACCTAATCCTGATTAAACCTGCCTGATCTAGGTTAATGAAAACCAGTGTTTCAGGCGATCAATCAATGAAATAAACATCAATTCTAATCAAACTTTTAAAAAGAAGAAAACAATAATACGACTAGTAGTATAAAAAACCTTTACAAAAATACAACCGAAAATATATTTTTCACACCACCTGCTCGAAAATGTCAAATTATATCGAGCCTTTTTAGGAAGAACATCGTAAGCGACAGTGAGCGGTTTTGCAGTACTAGTAGATTTTCTCTTCCATAATTATAAAGTACTAGCTTTACCCGCGCGGCTTCGCTCCCGCTCTTCCCTACTATACCCAACTCTACCCTACTCTACCCTACTCTACCCTACTCTACCCTACTCTACCCTACTCTACCCTACTCTACCCTACTCTACCCTACTCTACCCTACTCTACCCTACTCTACCCTACTCTACCCTACTCTACCCTACTCTACCCTACTCTACCCTACTCTACCCTACTCTACCCTACTCTACCCTACTCTACCCTACTCTACCCTACTCTACCCTACTCTACCCTACTCTACCCTACTCTACCCTACTCTACCCTACTCTACCCTACTCTACCCTACTCTACCCTACTCTACCCTACTCTACCCTACTCTACCCTACTCTACCCTACTCTACCCTACTCTACCCTACTCTACCCTACTCTACCCTACTCTACCCTACTCTACCCTACTGCTCTACCCTACTCTACCCTACCCTACCCTACTCTACCCTACTGTACCCTACTCTACCCTACTCTACCCTACTCTACCCTACTCTACCCTACTCTACCCTACTCTACCCTACTCTACCCTACTCTACCCTAATTTTTTTTCCATAAGAACCTTCTCCTCACAATAACAATCACAACAAAAAAAAATCAGCCAAATCGGTCAAGCCGTTTTCATGCCAAGTCGTGACAACGGAAAACGGGGGTCATTTTTATATATATAGAAGATTTAGGAAAATATGTAGTAGCAACAATTCTATTAGATCGGTAATTATATGAAGTTATATTTTTTAATTTTTTTTTTTTATTATCATGAATTAATACTTTTTAATTATGGAAAGAAAATCTACTAGTACTGCAAAAACGCTCACTGTCGCTTACGATGTTCTTCCTAAAAAGGCTCGATATGTCAAGCAACCTTAACCTAAAGTGAGTCATTAGTGGCCGGGGGCACAGCCGGTCAATAATGTTTTCATTATGACCCGCTGGTCAATAATGTGAATATTATTTTCTCACAGTAGGTGTGAAAAGTAGAGTATCCTCCTCTGGGCAAAAGGTGTCTTTGCCTTGGGCTAGCTTGAATCCCTCGCTGCATTCAGGATTCTTGTATTAACTCCCTCGCTTTGCTCGTGAGTTAAATCCCGAATCCTTCATTGCGCTCGAGATTCATATGACGCCCGTGACATAAGACACAACTTTAGCCCCTCGGTGCATAATCTAATATTTTTGTTCTATACAACATTATTTTTAGTATATGCGAAACCTGAATTTAGTTTGTTCAGAATCAATAACCGAATTGATTCCAATAAGTTTTACATCATGTTTTTATTTTCCCCAAAAATATTTAAAAACGATCACAAGTTGGATACCACCGACACTAAGTACAACACAGGGCTCGGCAGGTCATAGCGGGCATTAGGCGTCAACGCACAGCATGCTGCGGAAGTAAAACCCCTCAGTCATCCGAATGGACGGGTGACCAAATGTCACCACCCAGGTACCATAACGAGCTTATAACTTTGTGATTTTTCATAATACAGTTTTGAAATTTTGTACATAGATTCTTTACATAAAAATACTAGATAAGTGTTCTAGCTTTTGCATATACTAAAAATAAGGTCGTATACTTGTCTTTTTATTTAAAACACATATCTTACATGTATCTTACTTAACGTAATGGACCAAAGCACAAAATACATAGGTACAGAAGTCAATCTACATACAAAGCGCGCTCGAGCAACGCACACATAGACACCGCTCACGGACATGACATCTCGGAGCCGGAGCCCGCTCGTCGAACAGTTCCGCCTCAAACGCTCATTAGTGTGCGGTCACCGAGCGTAGGTATAAAAAGTGAAGTACATACATGCGATTGTCTTCTGTACCTATCTATTTTGTGACCAAAGGACGACGTGGGAAACTGAATGGCGGCTTTGGTGCTGGCGGCCATTTTGGATTGCGCTCTTTCAGAAAACATCACGTGTCCACGCGTCCGCCTGGCAACAGCGACGTACAAAACAAATAGGTATTTACTTATGTACATTGCACTTTCTATTGCAGTGTCCCGCTGATAAAATAGAAGCTTTAGCAAGATTCAAACACCGCAGCGAACCTGTATTCCTGTTTATTGTGGTATTTATCTCTTTGGTCATATTTTTTTCTATCGTGACCCATTGCTGGGCAAAGGCTTACACTTTCATCTTTCAAACCTCTCTGTCTATAGCGATTTCTGGCCAAGTTTGCCTCACGAACATGATCAGATCAGCACACTACCTTTGGGAGCTTTCAAGTATTACGTAACGCAAATTTTGAAGATTTTTTGACCCATGTAATGCACCGTAACGTTTTTCTATACCCCCCCCCCCTCTCAAAACGTTACGTAACACTCAAGTGATTATTTTTACCCTAAAGTCGCAAAAAGTTATGATATAATTTTTATCCTTGGTATAGTTTTAATTGCCTTTGCGGTAATAATACTAAATAAAACAAGAGATTTTTAATCCGCAACACCTGCGTATTTTTATATAATTTTATCCCTAGGGAATGGTGAGGACCATTTCCTAGGGTTCGAATACAATCGAGGGATTCCCCGTAAAACGTAAACGAAAAGGGTTGCCAATTTGGGAGTTTGAATTCCCTATTTTTTTATTTAAATAAAGAAACAATGTTGCGTAACGTGTTGTAAAAACCCCAAAGCCACTGTAACGCATCGTAACGTTTTAAGAGACCCCCAAATTGCGTTACGTAATACTTGAACGCCCCCTTCGACCAAGACGGTGTCGACCTTCCTCAGGCCACCGGGATTTCGATCCCATACAAACCTCACAAACCAAGAGCACCTTGATAGGAACGTTGGTTCCATCCGTTTATATTTAGAAGTTCTAAGCCAGGACTTTCAGAGGCAGACCCTTAGGCCCAGTAGGCTTTGACTCTGCTGGGGAACACCTCACCCTCTGCTGGGGGGTCTCTTAAAACTTTACGATGCGTTACAGGGGCGGGGGGGGGGGTCTCTTACAACACGTTACGCAACATTTTTTTTTTTAATATTCCACAACTATCACACAACGCCATCTAGTCCCAAGCTAAGCAGAGCGTGTGTTATGGGTACTAGACAACTGATAAACATACTTATATATTTCTAAATACATACATATTATAGATAAACTACACCCAGACACAGAACAAATGATCATGCTCATCACATAAACATTTGTCCTGGGTGGGAATCGAACCCACGACCTCCGGCTTAGCAGTCAGGGCCACTAACCACTAGACCAACAGGCCAGTCAAGGCCAGTGTTTCTTTATTTAAATAAAAATTTAGGGAATTCAAACTCCCAAATTGGCAACCCTTTTCGTTTACGTTTTACGTTGAATCCCTCGATTGTATTCGAACCCTAGGAAATGGTCCTCACCATTCCCTAGGGATAATTATATAAAAATTTAAAATCTAAATCACCATAATTTATTCAAAATAATGATTTTAAAAGATGTCTAAAAAAATGTGTACAAATACTAATAATTTACACACATTTTTTAACAACGCACAACACAACACACATTTTTTAACGGGACAAGGGCAGGAAGATGATGATGATCTATTTATGTATTTAATTTATGGGTTTAGTTATATTGATATATGTAATATATGAGTTAATTTAGATAATCCTACTAATATTATAAATGCGAAAGTTTGTATGTATGGATGGATATATGGATAGATGTATGGATGTTTGTTACTCTTTCACACAAAAACTACTGAACGGATCTCGACGAAACTTGGTACACGAGTAGACCATATGCCAGAATAACACATAGGATACTGTTTATTCTGGGATTATGTTCCGTTAGGATAATTTTTACGCGGGTGCTGCCGCGGGCAAAAGCTAATATAGTATATTTTTAATTTTCTGATTCATTTGTATACACTGTGTCCACATCTCTCATCCAAATCTCCTGTCGCAGGTCTGCTGGAAGAAATTTCAATTGAAATAAGCAGTACCTTTGTACTCTTTTATCTGTATTTGTCCATTTCATTTTTAAGAGTTTGTGTGTGTACGTATAAGTAAATAATTTCAGCCTTATAATTCTGCAACAGGCACGCAAACTAGTTCGTGCAATGTTCGGCCCGAACGGGATAGATTTGTGTCGTATCATGGAGGAAGAACTAAAGAAGTCTGCGATTGAAGAAGGGGGCCTTCCAGTTCAAAGGATGCGACTGGAGATATCTGACATGTTGCCTGAAGAAGCGGTAGGTTGGTCTAGAAGTAATTAATCTATATCTTCTATAATATACAAATGAATTGCTAAATGTGTTGCTAAGCGCAAATCTCGAGGACATCTGAACCAATTTCGCTAATTCTTTGTGAAAATTAGGTAGCGTAGGGTAGAGCAGGGTATAGAGTAGGGTAGAGTAGGGCAGAGTAGGGTAGTGTATGGTAGAGTAAGGTATAGTAGGGTGGAGTAGGATAAAGCGGAAGTGAAGCCGCGAGCAATAGCTATTATATTTACATAAGAAGACTGACTGACTGACATATCAACTTACAGTCGAAACCAATAGGACTAGGAGCGTAAAATTTTGATAAAGACGAGCACTAAGACAGGATTTTTCAAAATTCACCACATAAGGGGATGAAACAGGAGTCCAAAATCTGTATAGAGAAACCTACTATCTCGCGGGCGAAGTCGCTGGCAGAAGCTAGTAAATATATATAATTAGCGCTGAAATTTTGCATGCATGTGTAAATTAGATGACAATGCAAAATTGTTATGATGAGGAGCTGATCTGATGATGGAACCGGAAGGTGGCTATAGGAACTTGGTAGTTAAACGACACAACCCCATCGAGTTTGGGCTTGTATGATTCGTCTTGACGAGTATTAATTATATAGGTATACCGAGCTATAAAAGCTTGCTATGAAAAAAATATTTTCATTGAAAACTTGTTAGAGCTCACTTTAGCAAATCAATTCAAAGACAAACACTTTGAATCAAACGTCATCTTGCAGCTAAGATTAGAAGAAGACGTCAAACTTGAGGAGGAATACAAAGAAACAGCGGAGAGGCTTCGTATCCTGACCCTGGCCGCCCGCAAGAAGAGAGTGAACGAGCGCCTGGCCATGCAGATCAAGCACCTGAACTTCATCATGTTCTGGCCGCATTGCCACCAGGCGCACTATGACTTATATGAGAAATGGGACAATATCAGTAAGTAACTCTTCTTCCTTTTGGCCGCTTCCACAAGTGCATAAATCTAACTAAAAACTACACGTATTCTTTTTGCCATATAAGGACCAAGCGCCCGAGAAGTGCTCGGTAACGGCCCGGTTAAAAAGTTTGAAAAAAATATGTTTATTATAGATTCATAACCAACATTATCATTTGATTTTTTTTGTCCGATTAATACTTTTGTCTAAAAAAAATATTACATTCTACAATTCACATTCGCGTCTTTTCCCTACTCCTTAGAAACGGTTTGGATCTTTAGAAACATTTTTACACATAAAACTTGGTGGTCAAATAAGTGAATATAGCATATATCAATGAATATTTCGCGAAGAAAATAGATTTAAAAGTCAGCGGGGCACTGTCCGGGCGCAGCTGGCCGCAAATTGTCTTCGTACTTACTTCCCGTTGTCTTAGAATCCTGAAAGGCATGGAGCAAGGTCTCATATTTCATATCGGTCATATATTTTTCCTATACTTATGCGTATAGGAAAAATATGAACCCTGTTTACGTCACAAAAAAAAAACTTGCGAATCGCAAAAATCTCTGTGTTATTTATTTCATCACCACTGCTCTCAAAACGGTGAAGGAAAACATCGTGAGGAAACCGGTACGTCCTAGAACCAAAAATTCGAAGACATGTGAGATTCACCAAACCGCTTTGGGCCCGCATGGTAGATTATGGCCCATTCCCTTTCCATTAAAAAAAGGCTGATAATGAAAAATCTTTGAGTCTCGATTTGGAAATTGAACTCTTTTAATAGTAAGTTAAGTTAATGGATGCTTTAATGGTAAGGTAAGTTTGTACGCAACCCTCAGTACCCGAGTCCGACTCGCACATGTCCGGTTTTTTTTAATGTCGTTTCATTTTCCTACAGATATAACGGTAGCTGCTAAGGAGACCCTGCAGATGGACGAGGCAGGTGCGCAGGAAGCTCTCTATATGAGCGACGTCGATCCTAACGAGGCCTGTCTGCATGCGCTGTTCGACGGCGAAGCTCTGGTCGTGCTGTTCAAAATGTTTGACACGGATACCCGGGACTTTGTCAGTTAGTATTAACCCCTACTCATAGGGAAAGTGGTGCAATATCGTTACAGCAACATGTTCTAGTACCAACACTAGCGCCTCCGTCTGCGAAGCAGTAATGATAGCAAAGGAGGAAGCCGCCTGCATCAGGCAGCCGCGCCCTCGCCGCCGCCGGGATTCCGATCCCGATTTCCGGCCACCGTAGACGCGAGCTTGCGGACGGCGAGCTATGGGCAGCTTGCTGTCAGACCGTCCGATAAATGTCCAGACCGAGCCCAAGATGGTGCGCACTGTTCCTGCGCGCCTTAAGGAGTTGTCAGCAACAGCAGGGGCCAGCCGGGTCGAAGCCTACTGGGGCCAGGTTATGCGAAAGGGAGCTCGAACCTCGGTATGAAGGCTAGAAGAAACGGGGTGGGTTTTTAGTCAGTAAGAGTCTGACATTACCTCCCACTTCGCCCAAAAGCGAGGGTTGTCATTGGATGATTTTCCCCACCATAAAAAAGTACCAACACTAGAACATGTGTGCATTTACATAAATTATAGTATATCGTCATCATCAGCATCATCATTTCAGAATTAGTATATACAGGATATTAGGAAATGTAGTCTGTTTAAAAACTAAACTTTAGTATACAAAGCCTGTGTTTCCCTATCTTCTCCCAAACAGAATTGATGCGATACACCTTATATGAGGAGATCCCGATACCCAAAGAGGATGTGCCTCCTGAGAAGCAGGTGCCTCCGATACCTGCCTATGAGCGCTACGCCAGCATCAGCAAGACTGCAAGGGAGATCCGCAGGGACCGGTACAACGCTAAACTGGCTAAATTGGTGAGCATCCCGTTCGCGTTCCCAAATATTTTAAGATCGGTTTACAGAAGGTGTAAGGGACAGCCCTCCGCAAACTTTAAGGGCTTGCTCGGTAGACGAAACTGAACAATCTTCCACAAATTTAAAAGCGGCCTCTCCATACAAACTGTCCAATCAAGTTGATAATTCCCCTAAATCCCTACCCTAAATCTATCTCCCTTCTTTCAGTCCATCCAAAGGTTGTCTGTAAGAGATCGCCATGTGCGATAAGACCGCCCATTGTACACTTTTTTCTTAAAATGTTTGTCCTATGTATTTGTTTATGTGGTGTACAATAAAGAATATAATAAATAATAAATAAATAATAATAAATAATTTTGTATGGTGAGGCTGATTTTTTTTTTATCGTTTCCGGAAAAAAAAACTTCTGGAAATTTGTTCAGTATCGTCAGTAGCCCTTAAAGTTTGTGGAGGGCTTTTTTTTTCTCGACGGGGAAAATCATCATTGACGAAGCCCGCTCTTGGGTGGAGCGGGAGACAGTGTCAGAGTCTTACTGACTAAAAACCCCGCGCCGTTCCTTCTAGCCTTCATACCGGGGCTCTAGTTTCCTTTCGGATAACCCCGACTCCGGTAGGCTTCGGCCTTTACACCTTGTATAATCGAACATATAAACTAGTGTCATACTTGCAGTGACTGCCTATCTCTTCCATAACGCAGTAACTTGGAAATAGGAAAACAAAGGCAAGACCAGTTGTCAGACATTCATTTTTCTGACAAAGCTTACCCACCACTGATAATAAACGCTCTATCAATAATTACCCTAATTACTTAAATCATTAACAATAATTTGTCACTGACATTGGTTATGAGTATAACTTCCTGGATTTGAGTTTACAGGTTTGACAAAATAGCAAAAAGGTTGATGACAAAAGGCACGCTTTCTTCAATCTCCAGATTACTTTGCTTTTTTAGCATTTTTTTCTTACAAGCTTTCCCATAGTTCGTATAGAAATATTCAATGGATGTCGAGATGTTGCGCATATTATTACACTAGCTTCTGCCAGCGACTTCGTACGCGGATCCTGTTGCTTATGCCAGCGACATTCAGTGTTATAAAAGTAGTTACACGTGTTATTGTGAGTTAACCATTAAAGATAGACGTATGCTGTCGTTGGACATTTTTTATATAATTTTGAGGAAAACATTTCCGTCATACATGTTTTCTGTGTAGCTTTTACCATTAAGGCTGCAAACGCGACGGAAGCTTAAAAAATGGAGTAATTTCTCCCGTTTTCCCAACATTTCCCTTCACTGCTCTGCTCCTATTGATTGTAGCGTGATGAAAAGTATACTATAACCTGCCCAGGAGTATGAAGAATGATTGTAGCGTGATGAAAAGTATACTATAACCTGCCCAGGAGTATGAAGAATGATTGTACCAAGTTTCGTTAAAATCCATCGAGTAGTTTTTGTTTCTATAAAGAACATACAGACAGACAGACAGACAGACAGACAGACAGACAGACAGACAGACAGACAGACAAAAATTTTACTGTTTGCATTTTTGGCATCAATATCGATCACTAATCACCCCCTGATAGTTATTTTGGAAATATATTTCATGTACAGAATTGACCTCTCTACAGATTTATTAGACGCCACAAAAGAACTACGAAGAAAATACGAAATTCTGTATAAATTCAGTAGCCCACTAGACTATAACACCTGTCAGGTCGGAGGATCTTCCCTTTTCTAAGGAGGTTTGCGGGACTTTACTCTCTGTTCCGCATATCTCCAAAGATATAACACTCATACTTTTCATTCAGGCACAAGAAAAAGAAGAGGCAGAACGTTTAGCAGCTGAGCAAGCACGACTAGCGCGGGAGGCGGCAGAAGAAGCCGCCAGGGTTGAGAAGCAGCGCCAAGAAGAGGAAAGAATGGCCAGGATTGCTGCTGGAGTAAATATTATAATTTACACTATTATAATTTTTTTCTTTGAGCCAGCTCATACTGACACAGGATGCAATAAAAGGATTAAGGGCTCTAAAGACTAAATTTGTTGACCCGTTGGTTGACACCATCCAGTAGCCCTTTATCAGAAGTAGTTACCTCTCTTCGGTTATTACTTTCCGTCTTTGTTAGTTCTCCATTAAAGTACCTAACAGTATTGTTATTACTAGCCCAAACTGTCGCCCACAGTCGGGTAAAGGCCTTCCAAAAGATTCTGCGCTACTTCTTTACTTCTTCCCTCTTCGGTTCGGTTTGTCCTACGATATCTTTCGCAATCTGCTGCGGCGTCACGTTTGTATAAAAAAAGTAATATTTATAATATTCCAGTTACCAGCAGATCCTCCACCCCCGGAACCAGAACCAGAAGTACAAGGAGAGCACGCCGAAGGAGAACAGGTTGAAGGGGAACACGCTGAAGAAGGGGCGCCGGCGGCCGAGGGAGAAAAGGCCAGAGCTGTCACTGAAGGCGCCGAACAGCCGCCGGGGGAGGTATTATTATACGCGCTGCTTGCCTATGTCTAAATGTGTCATGTTCAGTGGGGAAGTAACGCGTTACTTCACGACTCTTCGGTAGTCAGTTGACTCCAAGTGAGACCTCCGGTTACCCGGAGGAAGACCGGCGGGCGACGGCCAATAACAAAGGTTCCTACTTGGGGGGCGCTGTCCACTGAGGGTGATGAACCCCGTCTGTCACGTTTTCAGGTCTAGCCGGTTGCGCTCCTGAAGAGCTAAAGTGGGAGTTTGGGACTTGGAACGGGGGAACCGTCCCGCAAGTCCAAATGCATGAGTAGGACGAAAGTAGAGTCTTGAACGTGTGAGATAGGTGCACGTCTATATTAACTTATGCTTTCTTCGGGCCGGCGCTACCGCTGGGAGATAGCGACAGTGCCCGCTCTCCGTTTCTGTGCCTCCTGCATGAAGACAGGCCACTTTCTGCTACACGTAAGATGATCACCAGCGCAATTAGCGCAGGTGGCCGGCTCCGTCCTAGGGCGTGGGCAATCTAGAGCTCTTGGAGTCTTAATCAGTTTTTATTGCCGGACATACTGCGAACTTCATGCCAGAATCTGTCAAAGTGAGTATACGTCACAGGACGTTTCGTCTCGTTGTCAGACTGGCTTCCGTACTATTGACCTCACTGACATATATTTATAGCTTACACCAATAACAGGGTGGTGAAGCAGGAGAACTTGTTCCACCAGAAGAAGTGGTGCCGGAAGAGGAAAAAGAGGAGGTGTTCGATTCAGACGTAGAGGTGGAGGGCGAGGACTTTATACCTCAAGGAGGCCTGTTCGTGCCCGGGTTGTATACACCTGCCAACGAGTTGGGCAAGGCTTGTGGACTCGCTTATTTCTTCCCTAAGGTAATATCTTAGGTTATTTTGTAGTTTGTATTAGTGATGAGAATGATATAGATGCTTCTACAGTTTCATTTGTTTTGTAGCAAGTGAAAGAATACGCAGATATCATAGAGACGGAGTACCTGCCGCCACACGTGCTCGTTATATTCCCCATAGACAAACGATACGACGTGCAGGAAGTCATCAGCAACTTTCCCTCCGAGATTTTGAACGTGAGTTTTTTTTTAATAATAATAAAAAAATAATAATAATAAATCATTTATTATCAGGCATCTAGGCCCATAGATATATACCTTACAGACTAACATATATATAGAATAAACACATCTTGTCGTTAGTAAATAAAACTTAAATCTATGTTAGTAACACTTCACATTGCACTAAGTTCACTTCGTGCTGTTCTGTGGCACCTGTCCGCGGAAGCGACGGAACACCATGCCCTGCGGCCAAAACTCTTCCTTCAACATGAGGGGCAGAAAAGTGTTCGGGACTCGCACCACAAACGCTTTGAAATTGACATTATGGTGCGACTCCAGCAACTGCACCCTCAGTGTGTACTTCGACTTTTGGCGCACATACTCGACGATGTCCTCCACCTTTGTGGTGTAATGCAGGCGGGAGATATACACCGGCGTGTTCGGCTGAGCGGCACGCACACTCGCACTAGGAGGAACTGGTGCTTTGCCGCAGAGGTTCCGGTTGGCTTGCTTTCGGTGCTTCTTCCTTTGCACCGTAACGAAGCCATCGTCGTTACCAGCCTTGTTCAGTGCCTATTATCAGGCAAAGGCTTCGATATAGGAGCGGCAGAGGCGCTCGCGGTGACGCTGGCGAAATCCAGATGACGCGGATTCGCTGGGGCTACGTGTACAGGCAGCGGGGCGGGGCGAAGGGGTCGGGCGGCGGCACATGGAGGAGCCGCGGTGATCGGCACGGAGCTGCAGGGCGCCCGGGGTGAATGATTTGTTAACAGGTCACTAATAAAAGCTTATAAGTAAAGTGAAAAGTGGAAAAAGTTGAAAACCCTATTGCAGCGCCACCTACCGGGTCCAATTGTATTTTCAACCTCTCAAGACTATGTTACTAATATCATAAACAACAACTTTTGTCCTATGACTTTTAAAAATTTATCATATTTGAATGATCTGATTTTCATAATAAAATTAAAAAAGTTAATTGAAAGTTCTAAGTCTATGCGAAGCAAGTGATAGTGCAATAGCGCTTGGCGCTTGCGACACGTCATACAGACGTAGGTAGGTCTAGCAAAATATAGAGTTGAAATGTATTAGGTAGAAAAACAAAATCTTGAAGGTCTGTTTTTGGTAAATATATTATATTTTGTAAAAAGTCATAGAACCAAAGTTGTTGTTGTAATATATATTTATATAGATAAGATTATTTATTTATTTATTTTTGAAGAAAAGGGGCTATGCATCTCCCATAGTGTAGGAGATGTAGTCACTGCGACCTAAAAGATCTATTGTGACTCGCCACCTTGTTAGAGTAACTCTTTTAGCCGGGAGGCTTCCAGGAAGTCTAGAATACTCCTAGCTTTGAGAGTTTTAATCTCCTCCGGGCGAATAATGTGTCGACCCAGATGGATACTCCGTTTGTGGATAAGGGGCCCACATTCACACAACAGGTGCTTAGGCGTCTCCCTCTCCTGATTACAGTACCTGCAAACATCAGTGTCACTCAGTTTCATGTGAAATTGGTGCCTGTTTAATTTGCAGTGCCCGGTTAAGGCGCGGGCTATCGCACAAATGTTCGTCCTGCTAAGCTCAAGAAGCTCGGCAGTTCGTTTTTGTGAGTAGCCTTCTATTAGAGATTTGGCGTGTAGCAGTCCTGGTTGTAACAACCAGTGCTTTTTTGAATCGCCAAATAGGTTGCCCTTAAGGGTCTGCATGGCCTGGTTCTTTGAGATACCACAGAAAGGTTCTGGTCCTATCTGATGACCCTGAGCCCCAGTCCTTGCAAGTTCGTCGGCTTTTTCATTGCCAGTAATTCCAGAATGACCCGGTACCCATCTCAGAATAACTTTATTCCTTTGCCCCAGGTCATTTAGTTTGTTAACGCAGTCTTTTACCAGTTTCGAATTTATTGTATTCGAGTTCAAGGCGTTAAGAGCTGCCTGGCTATCTGAGTAAATCAGAATTAATTGATTTATGTAGTTTCGTTGACGGTTGGCTTCCGCACATTCTATAATGGCGTATACCTCCGCTTGGAATATGGTGGCATATTTACCCAGATTCAAGCTTTTGCTGAATTTCGGGCTAATGCCAAATATTCCACATCCTACATTCTCACCCATTTTGGATCCGTCTGTAAACCAGATCAGGCTTCCAGCCTTGCAAGTAATGAGGTTGCTTGCCCAATCCTCTCTGCTCGGCAGTTCCACTGTGTAATTTCTTGTGAAGCTACACTGTGGAAGCATGACGTCTGTTGTCATAGCTAGCTGATCGTGTTCAAGCACTGATTCGTGTAGCGATCTCAGTGCTTGAGAGCGCCAGTTTACTTTGCCAGTGCTGTTTATTCTATACATGCCCGCTTTCGCCTCCTTCGCAATTAATAGATGAAGTGGCGGAAGGTTAAGCAGGGCATTTAGAGCAGCTCCTGGGGTTGTAGACATGGCGCCTGTTGATATAATGCATGCAAGTCTCTGCAAACCATTAAGTTTGTTAATGACTGTCACTTGGGATGTTTTCCTCCACCATACTACGCAGGCATACGTTATTATCGGCCTGACTATGGCGGTGTACAACCACAGGGCGATTTTAGGGTTTAGGCCCCATTTCGTCCCTGCTAAGCGACAGCATATTCCTAAAGCTATTTTAGCCTTTTGAATCACATTATTAATGTGAGTGTTCCAGGTCAGTCTCTGGTCGATAGTTACGCCCAGGTACTTGACCTCATTGGAGAATGGTATGCGAGTCCCCTTTACAGTGGGCGTTACAAGTTTGTCCAACTTTCGCTTCCTAGTAAAGGGGACTATTGTTGTTTTACTCGGGTTAACCGATAAATTGTTCTCTGTGCACCATGTGTTTATAACGTTCAGAGATCTTTGCAGTATAGATGATACCGTGCTGTGACAGGGGCCGATAACACAAGCCACCACATCGTCAGCATAACTGTGTACATCTAAGTCTCTTTTAAAGGCTTCAACCAGCAATTGGTCAACAACGAGTAGCCATAGAAGTGGCGATAGAACGCCTCCTTGTGGGCACCCTTTAGTTGTTTTGAAGCTTTTTGTAGTTCCGTGTAAGGTAACACTGATAGTTCTGTTGAGGAGCATGAATTCGATCCAACGAGTAGTTGTCTCGTCAATCCCTTTCGCCTTCATTCCCTTGGAAAGGGCGTCTATGGTGACGTTGTCGAAAGCTCCTTCAATATCAAGGAAAGCACATAGGGCTATCTGTTTATCTTCCAAAGCCCTTTCGATCCTGTCTGTTAGT
The DNA here is from genome assembly GCA_949319445.1 of Mythimna lalbum. NCBI lineage: Eukaryota > Metazoa > Arthropoda > Insecta > Lepidoptera > Noctuidae > Mythimna > Mythimna lalbum. The sequence goes on from OX439360.1 coordinate 19,422,080, forward strand.
TCTAACAGAGCAGTTTCTGTGGATTTTCCTTTTTGGTAAGCATGTTGCTTCGGATGCAGAGGGTTAGCCCTTAATGGTCCATCCCTGATGTATTCGTCTATAACCTTTTCCATACTCTTGAGTAGGAAGGAGGTAAGGCTTATTGGTCTGAAGGACTTTGGTTGAGAGTAGTCTTTCTTACCAGCCTTTGGGATAAAACAGACTTTAACTGTAGTCCATTTCTCAGGTATATATCCCCAGGCAAAGCTTGCTCTGAAGATTTTGATTAAGATAGGGATGAGTATAGTCTTCCCTTGCTGCAGGAGAGCTGGGAAGATATCGTCATCACCTGCAGACTTAATCGGCTTGAATGAGTCTATAGCCCATTCTACCTTGTTTGGTCTAAAGTACCTCGCCGCTCTTCTCCAGTCTTCATTTGTAGGCCTGGAGAGGCGGATATGAGGTGAATATGGTACGATGATGTCTTGTGCCATCACCGAGCCAGGGAAGTGTGTTGACGCCAAAAGTTTCAGGGTTTCCTCCGCTGATGCAGTGAAGGCACCGTCTGGTTTCTTTAAGAGTCCCAGTTGATTCGTAGGCGATTTGGATAAGACTTTGTGGATTCTGGCTCCTTGAGAGACTTTAGTAATCTCCTCGCAGAACTTCCTCCATGAAAGTCTTTTCGCCTTTCGGATTTCTTTATTATAGGTAGTTAAAGCTTTCCGATACCGATCCCAGTCGTCAGTCGATTTAGCCTTATTGAACAACCTACGTGATTCCTCCCTTAAAACATTGAGCCTTTTGTTCCACCATGTCACTTTTCTGTCCCTCACAGTTCTTAGAGGACAGCTCTCTTGGTAAGAGGCTGTAATGGCTTCAGTAACTTGAGTGACAGCATAGTCCAATGTTTCAGGGGAGCGTATGGTTTTAGGGACGTCTAGGAGTCTCTCCTGGAGCTTTCGTCTGTACAAGTCCCAGTCCGTGGTTTTCGCATCCCTAAAAGTGATAATTCCGCAAATGTTGGATGTATTCAAAGCGAATTCAATAAGTCGATGATCAGACATAGATGGTTCATCACTGACATGCCAATTGGTTATCAGCCTGGCAGTGTGAATAGTAGCGAGAGTTACATCAAGAACTTCCTTCCTCGATTTAGTTACAAAGGTCGGTTTACATCCCTCATTAACTATTTGGAGGCGGTTAGTTAGTACAAAATCATGAAGCAACTCACCTCTATCGTTGATGTCAGTGCTGCCCCAGTTGGTATGGTGGGCGTTGGCGTCACACCCAATGAGAAGCTCGGCATTGTTGGCATAGGCGTACTCTACTACCTTTGCAAGCTCCTCGGATGGGTCGGTTTTCGTCCCGTCCAGGTATGCCGAGCACACGATGAGGCGTCCATTTCCGCTCTTGACATTGACATAAGCTGCAATCAGGTCATCGCTGCACAGGCCTGGTATGCATAAGAAATCAATATTATTATTGAAAAGTATACACGCTCTTGGTTTGACTCCACCGATATGATGAGCGACCTTACCTGCAGAGCCCAGTCCAGACACCGTGTTAGTATTAGCCAGCCACGGTTCCTGGATAAGAGCGATGTGAAGGTTCTTTTGTGTGAAGAGTTTTTCCAGAACAGCCGTGGCTGCTCTGGCGTGATGCAGGTTTATCTGCACCACTTGTGTGTTCATGTGTGTCTGTGTTATGGTGTGTTTGTGTTGTGTTAGTGTTATGTGTTTGTGTGGGTGGGATAAGCGGCGTTATTCGACCTGCTTGGCTTCGAGGCTTTAGGGCAGCCCTGAGGTTTGGCCGGTCGGCTCGCCGCTACCGATCGATTGGGACGGTTAGCCCCTTTCGTCGGTGGTGCCCCGAGGGGGCGGTTCCTGACGCCCTGGCCTCCGGGTTTCGGCTTAGCGTTTTGCCGCTTTGCCGTTTTACCAGAGACCCGGTCGCTCGGCCCCGCCTTAGGAGCGTGTTGAGCAGATGGCGAAAACCTTGCGCCAGATTGGCTAGTCCCTGCCACCTGCTCAGCCTTCACTGGCGTATTATCGCCGCGAATGCGTATTAGGACTTTACGAAAGCCTAATTGCGGCCTGCAGTCTAGTTTGCGCAAGGCTTCTATGGAGGCATCATCGATAGAAAGGGCGGTCGTGATTCCGTCCCCTTCTTTCTTGACGCTCAGCACCTTCCACAATCCAGTCTGCAGGTCGTTTTGTTTTTCCAAGAGATTAAGGGCATCTCTTGGAGTTTTGATGACATCTTCTGTCTTAAAGTGGAGGATCCCAACCTTGGCTTTTGGCAGGTCCTTCTCGTTAATGAGCGAGAGTTCCGCCTCTGGCCACGGCTTTAGTGTCCCCACTTTTTCTTCAAGCCATTTCAGGCTGTAGTCGTTTTTGATTACGACTTGCAGCCATCCTGGCTTGAAAGTGCAACCCTCGATTCGAATTTTGAATTCGGGGGCTTTGGGCATAGGGGCGTTAAGAATCGCCCTCAATATGTCCTTAGAAAGGAGCCCCAATTGCACGTTCGACATGGGCTCTCTATTACGGATTCCCACTCGGACGTTGGTTAGGGCGTCCTTAAAAGACACAACGCTTGTCCCAGGCGGTGGTCCGACCTGAGCTGCGGACGTCTCGTCAGGGATCATTGGAATTGGCCCTGACTTTTCGTCCACACGCGTTGTCTTTTTGGCATGATCTTTCGGCGACTCGTCCTCGGATCGAAATCGTTTTACCGGCCTCTTCCCCGATGACGTATCGGCCACCAGATCAGTCAAAGGAGCACGCGCACTCGCCCACTGCTCCGTGACCAGCTTGTAGGCCTCAATGGAGTCCATACCGCCAGCCTTGAATAAGATTACATTTGCAACTTGTGTTATTCCAGATGGGTATCTTCGTGGGCGACGATCCGTATAAGTCGGAACACATCGCGTACACCATCAAGCAGTACGACAAGATTATACGACCGAGGAGATAGTATGTCCAATAAAACATTTGTTTTGTCTATTTTGTAGGTTCCTTGCCCAAAGGGTAAATCATCTAAAGACTTCTCCCGTTTTAGGGCGGAGCTCCTGCTTCCTCCCGGGCGTGTATACTTTTACTCATAAAACCACTATGTTATTTTTTGCCTTTGTATTCCAGTACCATGGGAATTTCTTTCAGACGCGAACACATTGCACCATAGGCTTCGGCCCTGTTGGGCACCTACTGTTTCGCTAGTTTTAAGTGAAAGACTGACACATCCATATGAGACTTTTACTGAGTAAAACCACACATAATTGTTCATTCAGTTGCCCTTTGGGTTCCAATACGGTCCCTTTTCCAGAACACGACCCATGGTCGCAGCAGTAATTGTCTATGGGACTACGTTTGATATACTGGCAACACAATTATTTGGCCTTCACATGACAAATCTACATCTACACATCTACACTAATATAATAAAGAGGTAAAGTTTGTTTTTCTTTTTTTTGGTAGGAGGTAATCTCAAGTACTGGTCTGATACCTAAAATTTTGTCACCGATAGAAAGCTGCTTTATTCCGTTTGGCATAGGCTATATTTTATTTACGCGGGCCAAGCCGCGGGCAAAAGCTAGTGATAAAATAAAGCCAAAAGATTTTAGGGCTGCAGAATCTAAAAGCTTCGATGTTAGTGCTGGTGCCACTTTAACCAGGCCGCCAGGTCACGAAGCATATCCATGTCACCCCCAGTTACGACCGCCTAGCGCTCATGGTATCCCGAAAGCGCAGCTTGCCTCTCCTGCAGCTGGCCGGCCTGAACCCCGTGTACATCAGCTCCGACGTGGTCTCTGGCGAGAGGGAGTGCCTCGTCATGTTCCCCGTGGGGTATGGTGATGACTACTTCGAGGAAGAGAGCGTTAAGGAAGAGGAAATCGTGAGGAGTATATTTATATTTGAACTGTCTGCTCTCCCCTGCGGCATCATCCCTGCCGCTCCCGTGGGTTGTAGCGTGATGTTTTACAACATTTTTAGTTTATGCGACACCTGAATCATGAACACAGAACAGATGAAAGAAGTGAGAACAGGCGTGAGGTAGGCGTGCCACAATGTAAGCAATGCTCATAGTTCAACTACCAATAGCAAACTTGCGATCTAAGTGTGCGTGGTCTGTTAGTTGCGTAATCCGCGTTCGTAGTGGTTTATTGCCCGTAGTGGAGTAAAAGGGTGTGCTTTCATCTTTTCTGTACGATACGACCCCGAGGTCGTGCCTCAAAGTGCCTGCCTGAGTTCAAGCCCTCAAACTAAAGAAAGAAAGAAAAAGAATGTATTTGCATGAAACATGGCGCATACCTTAAAATGAGACAAATAAAAATATAACTACAGGTAGTATTTTTATTTACAGGTCACTGCGGCGCCTACAGAAACGTTTGAGGTATTATATAATTATTATATTTTACTAGCTTCTAGCCAGCGGCTTCGCTCGCGTGAGAATACCTAGGTCTCTTTACACAAATTTTGGCAATATAACTACAGGTAGTATTTTTATTTACAGGTCACTGCGACGCCTACAGAAACGTTTGAGGTATTATATATAACTAGCTTTGCCCGCGCGGCTTCGCTCCCGCTCTTCCCTACTCCACCCTACTATACCCAACTCTACCCTACTCTACTCTACTCTACCCTACTCTACCCTACTCTACCCTACTCTACCCTACTCCACCCTACTATACCCAACTCTACCCTACTCTACTCTACTCTACCCTACTCTACCCTACTCTACCCTACTCTACCCTACTCTACCCTACTCTACCCTACTCTACCCTACTCTACCCTACTCTACCCTACTCTACCCTACTCTACCCTACTCTACCCTACTCTACCCTACTCTACCCTACTCTACCCGACTCTACCCGACTCTACCCTACTCTACCCTACTCTACCCTACTCTACCCTACTACTCTACCCTACTCTACCCTACCCTACCCTACTCTACCCTACTCTACCCTACTCTACCCTACTATACCCAACTCTACCCTACTCTACCCTACTCTACCCTACTCTACCCTACTCTACCCTACTCTACCCTACTCTACCCTACTCTACCCTACTCTACCCTACTCTACCCTACTCTACCCTACTCTACCCTACTCTACCCTACTCTACCCTACTCTACCCTACTCTACCCTACTCTACCCTACTCTACCCTACTCTACCCTACTCTACCCTACTCTACCCTACTCTACCCTACTCTACCCTACTCTACCCTACTCTACCCTACTCTACCCTACTCTACCCTACTCTACCCTACTCTACCCTACTCTACCCTACTCTACCCTACTCTACCCTACTCTACCCTACTCTACCCTACTCTACCCTACTCTACCCTACTCTACCCTACTCTACCCTACTCTACCCTACTCTACCCTACTCTACCCTACTCTACCCTACTCTACCCTACTCTACCCTACTCTACCCTACTCTACCCTACTCTACCCTACTCTACCCTACTCTACCCTACTCTACCCTACTCTACCCTACTCTACCCTACTCTACCCTACTCTACCCTACTCTACCCTACTCTACCCTACTCTACCCTACTCTACCCTACTCTACCCTACTCTACCCTACTCTACCCTACTCTACCCTACTCTACCCTACTCTACCCTACTCTACCCTACTCTACCCTACTCTACCCTACCCTACACTACCCTAATTTTTTTTTCCATAAGAACCTTCTCCTCACAATAACAATCACAACAAAAAAAAAATCAGCCAAATCGGTCAAGCCGTTTTCATGCCAAGTCGTGACAACGGAAAACGGGGGTCATTTTTATATATATAGATTTTTATATTTTACTAGCTTATAGCCAGTGGCTTCGCTAGCGTGAGAGTAGGTTCTTCATATAAACTTTTCATCCCTTTAGGGGGTGAATTTTGGAAAATCCGTTGTGCAAGGTTTCACGCTCGTAGGCCCTGTAGTTTCGGCTGTGCGTTGATTTGTCAGTCAGTCAGTTTCTCCTTTTATATATGTTATGGACCAGGTGATTAACGTGGGCAATTATTAATAATGCCCGAGCATTATGAATAATGTCTAGCTCTATCGGGTTATGTGATCAATTACTATCTTAACTTCATTATTTATCACATTGCACGGTCATTATTATATTGCTACATGACAATTAGGCAATTTAATAATAAAGCTAAATCCTCTAAATGCGGAGGGTAAGGTTATAGTAGATGTGGTTGCAAGTCTGATAAAAAATGTAGTTGTCGCAAAGCCGAAAAGTTGTGTACCTCAAAATGCCATCACAGTGGCAGTTGTTCTAATAAATAAATCTGTTACTTATTGTTTTTAATTTTATTATTTTACTTATATTTTTATTTGACTTTTATTAAGAGAAGCCAAATAATGCGTCTGATTTAAGCAATCAGACGCATTATTTGGCATAGCATATATTATATAACTTTATTTTATGTTTTATAATAATAAGTCATTTCTATAAAACAGATATGTTGTGAAATTGTTGTTTTAAATTTAATTAAGTATGTTTTATGTTATATTTTTAATATGACTTTCCTTAAGTTGGTTTTAAAAGCAAAAACTTATGCAAAAACTAAAGCAAAAACATACTTACATACATAAATACAATACACAAAAGTTATATTTAATTACATGCATTTTTTTTAATAAAATGATTATTAGGTTAAATAATTGTTTCTTAACCCTGTATTCAGTTTCAGTAATTCTATCTTACTTATAACTTAAAACTAACCTCAATGTTCTTCAGGTACACCCTGAAGCTTCAGGCGAGCAGAAAGCTGGAGAGTCAGCGGCTGAGGTAGCAGCAGCACCTGAGGCGGCTCAATGATCCTAACTTAAATCACTGCATCCATCACAATGGTCCTGGGCCCGTTCCTGGGTTGGTGATCAAACACTGGATCTGTCCTAATGATCCTGATGGTTCATTCGACTCATCCCAACGATACTAATTAGGCTAAGTTCGGGTCCAGTTAAGTAGCTGGACCCGGGCCTAAAAACGTGAGACGTAGCAGCGGCCAAAATGTGACCAATAACTGCCGATGTATATTTGCTTTTACTGAAGTCGGATATGAAGTTTGATGGTGTGTAAAATGCGTTTGAAATTCTTGAAAGTGTGTATTTGGACGCGGATGTAGAAACGGATGTAAAAATAATGTTACCCCAGTTTCGGATATGATTTTTTTTTTCGCTAGTTTCGGATACGGATATAAGAATTTGAAAATTTTAAAAATAAAAACTGAAAGATTAAGATTTGCGTTTTATTTCTAGTTTGAACTTTTATATCGGCTTCGGATATTTTTTTATATCGGATATCCGATAGTTTCGGTTCTTATTTATGAGGCAGGTTTGGCGTAGTAGTTAATCGATTGGCTGCCATATTGCGTGTCGTGGTTTTTTTTTGGTAGGTAAAAATCATCCAAATGACATCCCTAATGATATCGGCTCTTGGGCGGAGTGAGAGATAGTGTCAGACTCTTACTGACTAAAAAACCCACCCTGTTCCTTCTTGCCCTTCATACCGGGGCTGAGCTACCATTCGGAGCTAACCCTGGCCCAGTAGGCTTCGAACCATCTGGGACCCTGCTGTTGCTGACAACTCCTAGAGGCGCGCGGGAACAGTGCGCGCCGTCGACGACTTGGGCTCGATCCGGACAGTTACACACCACGACCAACGGTCGGACAGCGAGCTACCCAGGGTTGGCAGTCCGCAAGCCCGCGGCTACGGTAGCCGGAAATCGGAATCGGAATCCCGGCGGTGGCTGGAGCGCCTGTGAACGCCGTTGCCTGATGCGGTCGGCCTGCTTTGCTAGCATTCATGCTTCGCAGAAGGAGGCGACCGCCTGCCACTGCTCCTCGCTCCGGACCATGGCCTGTACCAAGGCCCGTCGCAAGAGATCGTAGCCGCCGATCGCCCCACGAGGGCACGGAAATTGAACTGTTTTCATAGGTAAGTTTGTAAGGAAAATTCAGTGCGCAAGTCCGATTCGAACTTGTTTTTTTTGGAATCTTTACATTTGGTAAAAACACGTCGTCGTATCCGGTTACATATAAAATAAAAGTTACAGTAAACCTGATTGCCATCAGCCATTTTGATTATTGTTTTTAACCAACTTCGAAAAGGAGGAGGTTCTTTGTTCGGATGAATGTTTTTTTTTGTTTTTTATGTGTATGTTCGCCATTATGCTTCCAATTTGGTCCCATAGAAATATTGTTATGATCTGATCATGAACTACGAATATATGGAACAGAACCTCATAGGATCACAGTAAAACTGTCGTAACAAGTAGAATTGCTTTGTTTACGTATGTCTATGACTGACTGAAGATCAGAGGGGAAGGGGTTGTATCGGACTGATCTGATGATGAAGCCAGAAGGTAAAGTAGTGTAATGTAAATTTAAGCGTGTTTGGGATTATTAGAATCGTTATGAGATGAACTCTGGCTATAACCCTTCAGATACCGTCAATTAGAGACACAATAGTAAGACAATAGATGCGCGGCCACCGGTGGTCGCTTGGGGATTCATGAAATAAGGTGTTTAAGTTTGGCTGAGAGGTACTTTTTAGTGGTGGTACCACACAGAACATACTATGTTTTCTGTTCTGTGTGGTACCCAAAGATTTTATATATTCTACTAGAGTAGACTAGATTGACTACGAAGAAATATGACAGTCTCTAAAGTGTTCTTTATTCTCATTAGCATTAAGTTCATGTGTTTTATTGACACGCAAAAGGAAAAAATGGCCTGGAGCGAGACTCTGAGATAAATCCTCTCTGTCCCTTTCTCACATACTACCAGAAAAAAATAAGAAACAGATGGTAGTTTTTAGATTGTTCCAGTTGTCGTTAAATAGACCGTGTTCATGTATTTTGATAGGTTTATGCAACATAAAATGAATTGAAACTAAATATTCTATTTCAAATATTGCTTCTTGGAATTTTATACGCATTCTTCTTGTATTTAATTAGATATAGTAGCTATTCGTAGTAATTTTCAAATTATGAAAGGCAACATTTAGGAGGTTTCAATTTGACAGAATTTGACATTAATAAACAATATGGCTGATGCTTCATAGGGCTATAGTTGTATTTTTAATTGTTACAAGTTTTTATCTCAACGTTTAGTAAAGTATAAAGTGTGCAAGATGTTCAAAACGTTGCTGTGTAAAGTTTCGCAATAGTGATGGGTATCCTGGTTGTGGAATTGGGTCTGAGTGTGCATATTGGGAAGGTACATAAACCCCAAAATGCACTCAGTTCAGACCCTGTAATTACACCATCTCCCTCACCTACTACTACTTCATCGTTAGATCCGTTTTGGAAAACTCTTTCAAAATTCAAACATTCTTGCCCTGTTTTAAAGCGAGTTCCCCGCGGCGCTAGAGCTCTTGTGGCTCAACACCTAGCAGGGTGCGTTCGCCTTGCCGTACAGGAGAACTCGCAAAGTCTTGGGAACATCTGCTCACCTTCCCCTACAGAGTTTTACACGTCCAAAAAAATTTGGCAACAAAAAAGACATTAACTGCACAAATCAAAGACAACTGTAATGTTTCGGCCTGCAATTTAGATTCAAAATTACCGACACAGAAAATAACCTCTTCTAAAGGTATATCGCATCTGGTAGAAACAAAGCTGGGGGAAGGTGACATTAGCGGAGCAGCCAGGATCCTATTTAGTAGTGACGTGGTGGCACCGTGTTCTCCAGATACTCTCGCAGATCTGGAGAGAAAACACCCTGCCCCAGCGGATGGCCTCTCTTTTCCCGACCCCCCTGATCCGGAAATTCACACCCTCACCATTACAGGTCGAGAGGTAATCACAGCCGTTTGCTCTTTCCGGAGTGGCTCTGCTGGCGGCCTCGATGGCCTCAGTCCTCAGCACCTTAAGGACCTTATCAGTTCAGGCGCCGGGGAGGCTGGTGAGTTGCTCTTGAGGGAGCTTACGGCTCTGACTAACCTTATGCTTTCTGGCAATGTGAACGAAACCGTCATCGACGTCTTATACGGGGCTAACCTATGTGCCCTACGCAAGAGGGATGGCGGCGTTCGTCCCATTGCCGTGGGTACCACCTACCGTCGTATGGCAGCCAAGATTTGTTGCAAATTCTATGGTGAGGTGGTTTCGGGAAAATTTCAGCCCCTGCAGCTTGGCTACGGCTCCAAAGGGGGCTGTGAGGCTGCCGTACACGCGTTGTCGACCTATCTAAATTCAGGCAAAGGAGAGGCTATTCTTAAGGTTGACATAAAAAATGCATTTAATTCTGTTAATAGGGACACCTTGCTGTCAGAAGCTAAAAAAGAAATACCTCAAATTTTTAGTTTCCTCTGGCAATGTTATAGACAACCATCGAAATTACTGTTTCGGGACAACGTTTTGGAATCCGCTGTTGGCTGTCAACAAGGTGACCCCCTCGGGCCAGTGATCTTCAGCTTAGCTATACACCCAATCATTCGAAAACTAAATTCCAAATTTAATGTGTGGTACCTCGATGATGGAACCTTGGGAAGCGAAGTAGACACCGTTTTCAATGATCTACAATTTTTTAAAAATCAACTTTCTGCTATTGGTTTAGAACTCAACTTTTCTAAATGTGAAATATTCCTATCTGAAAGTACTGACAAAAATCTGACTTATTCGAAATTCAATGCAATAGCCCCTGCAATCAAAATTATCGACAAAAGTTCACTTCGTCTCCTTGGGTCCCCAATCTTTGAGGATTCCTTTCCCGGTTTTGTGGAGGAAAAAATTCAAAATTTCAATGATGTTTCAGAAAGATTGCTCGAAATTAATATGCATTCGGCTATTACCCTAATTCGTTATTGTTGTTTCGGTCCTAAATTAATTTATTTCCTTCGTGCTTCCCACTTATGGAAGCACCCTCACCTTTTGGAAAAAATGGACCAAATTATCCGGCATACTCTTACTTTAATTTTAAACATGACTTTGGACGATCGAGCTTGGGCTCAAGTTACCCTTCCCATCCGTATGGGAGGCCTCGGCGTCCGCAAAATTACCAGTATTAGTTTACCGGCATTCATATCTTCGGTCCACGGCACTGATAAATTAATCAGGAACATTCTAACTTCCACACTGATTCCTTTAGAAGTGCCGTGTTTCACCGAGGCTATGGATGCATGGAGACTCGCTTGCCCGAATACAAATCCACCTAACAACCCAACTTCCCAGAGACGGTGGGATGAGCCGCTCTGCAAAGTAGTTCAGGAAAACCTAATCCTAACATCTGCTACTACTGCGGAGCGTGCGCGCCTGCTGGCTGTGGGAAATTGGGAGTCAGGTCTTTGGCTTCACGCACTGCCGTCGTCGAATATTGGCACCTTGTTCGATGATACCACTTTCCGCTTAGCTGTTGCCCTACGTCTAGGTGCGCCTTGCTGTTCTCCTCATCGCTGCCACTGTGGCGAAGTTGTCAACAGCCTCGGTCACCACGGCCTGTCATGCAGTCGAAGTGCGGGACGCATAGCGCGGCACGCGAACCTTAACGACATCATCCGACGAGCCCTTGTCACCGTCGGCGTTCCGGCTGTTTTGGAACCTCATGGCCTGGCACGCGACGATGGTAAGAGACCAGACGGTATGTCTTTATTTCCTTGGAAGATGGGTAGGCCTTTAGTGTGGGACGCTACCTGTGTCGATACTCTTGCGCCATCCCATCTTCCTAGCTCATCGTGCTGTGCTGGTGCTGCCGCGGCGGCTGCGGAGAACCTCAAGCGGCGGAAATATAACAGCCTCGTTGGCAGTTATATTTTTGAGCCGTTTGGGGTTGAAACTCTTGGGCCGTGGGGTCCGAGTGCTCATATGCTGTTTAAAGATTTATCTAAACGCTTAGTTGACTCTTCGCGTGACCCAAGGGCTGGCTTCTACCTCGGTCAGAGATTAAGCATTGCCATACAACGTGGCAATGCCGCCAGCCTTTTGGGCACACTTCCAGTCGACAGCGATGCGGAGGAGTTTTTTGACGTCATATTTAGTTAGGCCTTTAGTGTATATATTATTTTTAATTATTTAAGTTTATTTTATAATTTAATTTTCTCTAGTACCTGTAAATAAATATAATATCATGTGGAATTTCATTTTTTTGGTAAGTTTTCTGTTTTGTTTACAAAATATCTATGTAGGGTGACAACAAACATCGTTTTGAATTTCATGCGGGAATTAAAACTATTAACTGCCTGTAAAAATACATAGAGAAGGGGCATCATAAACGACTCAGAAGACGGACTGGGTGCTAAATTTTATAAAAGTTGATTGTCTACTGTTCAAGTTTTATATTATGATAAGCAAATTTCTAAAAATCTGAGGACGCTCATTTTTTTTTTTAATAAGTCAAGCGCGAACCAATTTTACTAATTTTATCTTTTCTGTTGATCGGGCGCCTTCGGCCGCTCGGCGATCTTCGGCTGCTCTCGTGACACAACGGAAAGCGGCGAGCAGCGGCGGCCAGAGGTGCGGCATGCGGGACGTGTCTTCAGACCAATTCAGTATATAGTTATCTGTGACCACTTCTTAAAACGACCCGCGTGCGCTCCAAAATCTTCAACATCGATATAGTACATTCGAGAATTATATTCATTTTAAATCATAGTCTACCAGTGACGAAGGTTCCATACAACTCGATTCCCACCGGCTTCCCTTCAGAAGTTTAGAACACAACCACTCTCTACCGTAATTGAGAAATGGCACAATCAGAAATTATAAAACTACAAAGCTAACATTACAAAACGCCTACACTAAGTACACTATGGAAATTAAATCAACAAAATTTACTTTTCAACAACATGTTACTATAAGATAAGCCGCAGGCGCAATCGGCTATTTAGCGTTTAAATTTCTATACAAGAATACGTCATGACGTCACATAAAGGTCAATTAACCTGCCCGCTTTATAGCGATCCGGCAAGCCGGTTTTTTTTCGAGTTATTTGATAGAGTTATATTGAATAGGCTTAAAAACTGCTAGACTGTTTTTAAAAATTATTTCACCACTCGAAAGCTACATTATCCACGAGTAACATAGGCTAAATTTTATTTTGGAAAAAAATAGGGTTCCGTAAGATATTTGGGTTTTTCGGACACAAGGTGTAAAAAATCAACCAGAAACGTTACTTATTTTGCGTACGCTGCCTTAACTATTAAAGATAGAACCGTAAAATGTTCTAATTAATTGTAGATATTATAAATATCTACAAAAAAGTCCGCGTAACAGTATACCTATCTATGTCGAGTGAGGCACAACAACCATTTTTTTATCTAATAATCTTTATTATAATTTATAATTAGCATTTATTTTACTCATGCTATTAACCCTTATCAAAATAAATTATTTCATCACTAAGTACAGTTTATGTAGATAATATTTGGTCTTTGAATGATTAAAATTGGATGTTTGTTTTTCAAGTTATGGCGAAATTAAAATATTACGATTTATGCTGCAAGCGTCACCAAGGCGGGGCCCGGGAATGCGCGTGCGGGAGGGGAGTTTAGATCTATGAGAAAGGTCGTGCGCGAAGTCTAATAATTTTCGTGCGATTTTTTTTAGATTTCGTTCTTAAAACTACACCAACGCAAAAGTTCTTCTCAGAGCTGGTTTTTTTAAACATTTTAATATATCCCTTTACAATAAATATCAACATGCGTAATGCTCAAAAACAAGAACGATTATCTGATCTAGCCATTCTTTCTATAGAAAAACGTTCTTTACTAAAAATTAAGAATCTTCCCGGCTTTTATGATAATGTCTTAGCGCACTTTGTAAGAAAGATTAGACGAATAGCTTTAGAGTATAAGTAGTATTATTAGTACTTAGTCGATTAAGTTTTGTTTAATTTACATCATATCATCATTTCACCACAAACGGCTTTTAACAAAGCCACTTCTATTATGCTTGTAAGTAGCGTTGCCAGGCGTCCGGATAAAGCTGGACATAGTCAGGCTTTTAAGTGGCGTGTCCGGCCAAATTTGAGCATTTTTGGCTTTTGTTAGGCTTTTTAAAGACCATTTTGTTTAGAATTGTCATTAGAGTTTTGCCTTACCTTGTATCGCTAGCACAAGCAGAGTGGATATGTAATAGTGTAGCAATAATATCACTTAATCTTATGGTTATTTCATTAGAATTTAAAAAGATTTCATGAATTTTATTAGACTTAAAAAAAATGTCGGCCTTTTTGACCAAACATCTGGCTAAATAGGATAGATTGTCCGACTTTTCAGTTCCAGGACCTGGCAACCCTACTTGCAAGACACTGTTTCAATATCTCAGTGCTTACACGTATAGTAAAAGTGGACTGAAGATACATCTGCCTATACAAGACTGAAGCCAGGATGCCAATCACAGATTTTCGGTAAGGACTCAAGACTGCGTACCGCGCTCGGAGTAGGCAAGCATTTTTTTTTTTGCTCCGGCTTACCTCTCTCAATGTTTCACGCTTCGCCACTGTAGTCTACTTACTGTCTTTAAGTTTAGTCCTTAGGTAGGTAGGTAGGTAATGCTGCACGTATGTGTTAAGCCACATCGCGTTAACTACTAGTAATATATTATTTTTTATGTTTTGTTGTAGATTTCCAAGAAACGAGAACCATCGGCAACAGTGGCTTTGAAGTTGTGCCATTTAAAAATATTTTTTTTCAGCAACAGTTTTGTAGTCGCCACATTAAGTCTAAAGATGTAAATCAATACTAAAACCTAATTCTATTACATCACATATGGGAATCTAAATTCATCCGTTGTTAAAAACCGTTCAGTAGTTTTTGAGTTGATTGCAAACAGATATAGACAAACGAACATAGTGGGCGACTTTTTTGATGTGGTAAAATCTCCAATAACTTATCTTGCTCTAAGGTAGAGCGGGACAAGTTATTTGAGGTTTATACTGAATAAATCTACCCGTGTTCTTCAGTTGCCCTTTGTGTTTCAGGACCATGGTTTCCCTTTCGGAAATTTCCTGTGGCGTTAACGGGCATCGGCAATAATTAGTATTAGTTAGTATAAATAAATTTATAAATCAGTCGAGGATCATTTATTTAATGTATTATTCATTGTTTATTTTTTAGTTAATAAGTGCAATTTGAAGTAATAAAAAATGTACTGTGTGTATGTAATGTTAAAAATAGACTAATGCGTGACATCAAATTGATGTCACGCATTAGTCTATTTTTAATAAAGTAAAAATAAAAGAATAA
Source organism: Mythimna lalbum (assembly GCA_949319445.1). NCBI lineage: Eukaryota > Metazoa > Arthropoda > Insecta > Lepidoptera > Noctuidae > Mythimna > Mythimna lalbum. The sequence goes on from OX439360.1 coordinate 19,437,255, forward strand.
CATTAGTTTTATTATAAACTAACTAGTTTTTTCTTTCAGATAAACCTTATTCTGATAGGTGTAGCCGTTCAGAAGTGATCTTCTTACGTAGGTACACACACATTAGGCATTTTTTTATCAGTATAGGTATTTCATACTCGCTTATGAGGATATTGCTATTATAATATATACGGACATCAGCTATTTCCTATTCATTACAGAGAAAACTCACAGTTCCCTTTTGGTAAGCATATTATACATATTAATTGTTTTTTTTAACTTGACTGTCTATTATAATGTATCAAAAATATCTTTAACCCTTCAGATACCGTCAATTAGAGACACAATAGTAAGACAATAGATGCGCGGCCACCGGGTGTCGCTTGGGGATTCATGAATTAACTAACTTTTGAGCAAAATTGTCCCGTAGTATGTAGCTATTGTATGGACACACTAGTAGAACGAGATGACACGACTCTTTCTGAATTTCCTTTTCAGGTACGCTTTTGAGGTTGTCGTAGTCAATCTAGTACTAGGATATATATAAAATCTTTGGTGGTACCATAACTACAAAGTGTAAAATAAAAAACTTTTTACAAAAAAAGTTCAACCGACTTTAAAAAAAAAAGTACAAAATGCCGAACGCTAAAGAGCTCGTCGCTCCGCATCTCATTTCCTGGATCTTCCGGGTGTTGACTTTTAGTTCCGTCTTTTTTGCCTCACGTCGTAGATCGTCCAGCTTGGCTTGCATGTCGCGTCGGTGCGTGTGTGGCTCAGTAGACATTGTCATCGGCGTAATCCAAATCTTCCAACATTGGATAGTCCCCACTCTATGCCGCGGTGGTTGCTTTTTAACATATTGCTAATGATGCCATCCAGAACAATTGTTAGAGGAGGTGAGAGAAGGCACCCCTGTCGTACTCCTTACCTCGTCTCTGAGCTGAGGACATACGTACGCTTGTACGTATGTCCTCAGCTCAGAGACGAGGCGATCGTGTGCCACTCTACGAGAGTAATTCCTGTAGATTGCTCTTATTAGGATCGTGATTTTCTCGGCGAATCCAATATCACGCAGTCCTGAGTGACATAAGCTATGTTTTCTGTACGTGGGCGAAGCCGCGGGCAAAAGCTAGTTTTGTATAAAATATTTTCGTACTCATAGCCTTTTTCTTTGGAACTGTCACCTGCTTTTTCTGATGTCAAACGCAACGTCAGACAACATTACATTTGAATAGGTAGGTATGGGAAATGAAAACACTAAATATTGAGGAAGTTTCAGTAGGTACATTATTTATAAACGGCGCGATCCTAAAACGAGCTTATTGCAACTTGTGTTTATACTAAACAATTATTCTTGTGAATAATATGAGTTTATGTTTAAACTTCAGTTGTTTAAATTCCATTGTGATGTCTCATAAAGATATAATTTTGTGTTATTGTGTATTGAAGTCAAATTAAATCGTTGTGAAAAAGATATTTGGAGTAACTAGTCATAATGAGTTTGCGAGAGTTGAAAGTTTTGATGTGGAAACATGCGTTAATTAGGAAACGGAGGTTTATTCACACGGTTGTCGAGTTATTCTCTCCTCTGATGTTCTTCGTTCTAATAATTTTCTTGTCTCGTAAAGTACAAGAAATGGGAAATTCTAAAAATGCTCAAGGCAGATCGGTGAGTTTGTATTTAGTGTTGAAATATGGAACATAGTTTTCCATTTTGTATTACAGACTGTTGAAATTAGGGACTAAAAGAGGACGGATTAATGATAAATCGTCCGGCGTGCTGGTAGCCTTTTTTTATTAATATTGGGTGAAGGCTCCTGCTGGTAGGATTTGTAATAACACATTTAGATAGTCTGTCTCTTTATGATTGTGAGTGTGTTTGTCGCATCGTTTTAGCATTATTGTGAGTAAAATGGCCACGATGTAAAGACGTGGAGATCGCGTGCGCTCGCTAGCGTCGCACTACGATGCGCCGGGAAGAAATTACGCGGGGAGTCGTCAACATTTTGGTGATGCATTTGCAACATCTTATTCGTATAGAAGAATTATAATTATATAGAAAGATACACAATAATATATATATATAATATAAAAAAATAGTAATAACAACAATAACTTGTTCTCGCGTCCATGCAAACGAAGCCGCGAATAAAGTATTGTATGGTATACCTACTTAAAAAAAATGAATTCTGCAATCGTAATTACAACTTTGAGTACCTACCAAAAGTATATAAACATATCTATTTATTTATTTATTTATGTACACACAAACACTTAAAAAAGAAAAGAACAAATCTATGTAGGTATTAGAAAAATAATTTTATGTTACCTATCCTATTTTACTGTAATTATAAACCCAACAACATAACTTTTCGTTTATTTCAAATAAATAAATAATTAAAAGTGAGTAGTTCAAAATGTTTGTTTCCCCTGATTTTGTGATTCATCTGAGTCGTCCTGCCAGTTGTCGGCGTACTGCCAGAAGGACGAGCGTCAAACTTCATACAAATTAAAGTCTACTAGCAGGACTTTCAAAGTCCTTCCAGAAGAGCTTCTAGAAGGACATTTTTTTGGACGATTTATCATTAAAAGAGGAATAAGGGACCATAATAGATTAAGACTAAAAACACAAAATATATAGGTACAGAAGTCAATCTACTTACATACAAAGCGCGCTCGAGCAACGCACACATAGACATCGTTCAGGGACACGATATTTTGGAGCGCCTCGACCCACTCGTCGAACAGTTCCGTCTCTAGCGCTTATTAGTGTGCGTCCACCGACCGTAGATATAAAAAGTGAAGTGAGGTATTTTTTAGCCGCCCGCCCACACTGCGCGCCACTCGGGCATCGAACAGTCGCCAGTAGGCGTGGACACGGCGTCCCGTTTTGCCCTATGGGTACGGACCCTTAAAAACAGCTACGAATAGTTTTAATCACTCTCAAATGTAACTCTTTCTTTTTGCAGGAAGTAATGAGACTAATCCAAATAAGAAGTTCGCCATATAAGATTATGTACCACCCTGAGTCACTGCTCACCAACTCTCTTATGGATGACGTCGGCGCCAAACTGAACTTGCAGAGACTGGTCTCCGAATCAGGTGAGGGAACCTCGTTCTACAGCCAGAATCAGCTACCATGGTGACTAGCGATATTCAATGGCGTGCCTTCAATCGGGTTAACAACCCCTCAGTCAACTTTTTTTATTTTATAATGTATAGGCTCACGTTTGTCGACTATCTCCCCTGATGGTAAGCGATGATGTGGCCGACGATGGAACACGCTTGCCTAGAAGCAATCTATTCACTGTTAACTTAGTACCCTAGGTTATAGCTATCAGGAAACACAGACTCCGGCCTGGATGGCCGCGGTGACTATGTATTTTTGCTGACATGCTTATCACTACATAGTAGTACATAGTATGTATAAAACAAAGTCGCTTTTTCTGTCCCTTTATCCCTATGTGCGCTTAAATCTTTAAAACTACGCAACGGATTTTGATGTGGTTTTTTTTAATAGATAGAGTGATTCAAGAGGAAGGTTTATATGTATTATATTGCACCCGAGCGAAGCCGGGGCGGGTCGCTAGTAACTTATATAACTTTGTGATTTACTTTTATCATGTACAGATATGAAATAGCACATAGATTATTTATATAAAAATACTAGACACGTGTTTCGGATTTCGTATACTAGAACTAAGGTTGTATAAAGCCTGTGTTTCTCTATCTTCTCATTCTTCTCACAAACAGAACAGATGCATGACTCTCTACCTAAGGAGATCCTGTTACCCAAAAAGGCTGTGCCTCCTCAGAAGCAGTTGCCTCCAATACCTGCCTATAAGCACAACACCACCATCAGCAAGACGACAAAGGAAATCCGCAGGGACAAAGCTAAACTGGCTAAATTGGTGAGGATCCCGTTCCCAATTATTTTGATCAGCTTCCAATGTTATCAAATGTACATTGAGGGATACGGCTGTGCCCCACCAAGGCGAACAAAACAGCTGCACGGACTACCATCCTTTTTTTAACCGACTTCAAAAAAATTTGCAGGTTCTCAATTCGGATGTTTGTACTTTTTTTTTGTTTGTTTGCGCATAACTTCGTCGATTTTGTTGGAAGGGTTCTCAAATGATCCCATAATCATTAAGTTGGGATCGAATCTTGGCGAAATCGACGGAACTCCTCAAATTCAATTAAATTTTTTAGTGAAGTTGGTTACTTTTTTTATAGTACGCAAAATACGCGAAAAAAAACTAGTATTTATGAAGGTTTCAAATTATTTAATAAATTACCAAAAGACCTCAAAGAATCTAAATCTGAAAACTATTTTAAAAAGTTTTCAGATTTAGTTTCAATTACTCAAATATTTCATTTTGAAATACTCACAATCCCTAACATAGTGACGAGCCACATCAGTTACGCTCAAATCTTTTATCTTTGTGTAAACGCAGTGTATCGAACAAACTTTTTGCATATTTTATAATCTACCCTCAAAACATGTTATATTCGATGTCTAGTTTTGTAATGCGTCCAACAAAATTGATTTATGTTTAGTTTTATAATTCTCATGTAAGTGAATTTCTGTAATTCTTATGGGAATAAACGATCTCAAACCTCAAATGCCAAGCCTTAAATAAAAATAACACTTGTACTTTGTCACTGAAATTGCTTGAGAGCATGACGTCCTATATTTGATTTGTGGGTTCGATAAAATAGCAAAAAGGTTGATGGTAAAAGTACGAGTTCTTAGACTCTACAGATTACCTCATTTAACATTTTTCTGCCCCGAGCCATAGCTCACATAAAAATATCGAATGTAGAAATGACAGCGTAAATACAGATATGACACACTTACTTTTAATTCAGACACATGGAGAAGAAGATGCAAAACGTGTAGTAGCTGAGCAAGCACGACTAGCGCGGGAAGCGGAAGAAGAAGCGGCCAGGATTGAGAAACAGCGCGAAGAAGAAAAAAGGATGGTCAGGATAGCTGCTGGAGTAAGTTTTAGACTGGACACTCTCTTCTTTTTGTTTGTGTACAGTTTCTGCACCTACACCTATGCGGACCATTGTACGTGGACTATAGCATAGCCGGCCTTATAATTTTCCCACTGCTGGGACTCAGGTCTCCTCTCTAGGAGAGGAATGGACCGTAATCCACCACGCGAGCCCAATGCGGGTTGGTGGATGTCACATGCCTGCGAATTTTTGGTTCTAGGACATGCCGGTTTCCTCACGATGTTTTCTTTCACCGTTTTGAGAGTTTGGAGGTATGCGGAACAGAGAGCAAAGTCCCACATACCTCCGTTGAAAAGGGAGGATCCTCCGGCCAGACAAGATGTAATAGTCTGGTGGGCGACTGCCCGATAGTTGTTGTCGGGCTATCGTATATGTTCAAATCGCGCGGAGAACTTTGATTGCGCGATGCAGGATTTCGTATTTTCTTCGTAGTTCTTATGTGGCGTCATAGATGTCGCTACATCACTCCCCTCCGGAGATCGGAGATCGATGATTCTTGATGCTTCTTGATGTGTGCCAGGCCAGCGGTAGGTTGGTTCCAGTGAGTCGGAACCGATGCCGCATAGTTCTCGGTGAGTCGGAACTGTCTGCGGTGATGCCCCAGTGAGTCGGGGTGTTGCTATCCCAGTGAGTCGGGATAATGCCCCAGTGAGTCAGGGTAATGATGTCCCAGTGAGTCGGGATGATGCCCCAGTGAGTCGGGGTGGTGGTGTCCCAGTGAGTCGGGACGATGCTGCAGGCTCCAGTGAGTCGGAGTAGTGCTGCTGGCTCCAGTGAGTCGGAGCGGTGCTTGTGCGACGTAGGGCTTGATTGCTGGCGTCGACCAGGAGAGGTTCTTCATGACTCTTCATATGACTGGCCGAAGGTGCAGTGTGCTAAGCCAAGGTCGGTGATGCGGCTGAGGTGATGACCAGGTATGACCAGGTAGGCATACTAGTGGTCAGGATACCCTTAGCCGAGGGTGCTGGCTGTTTGGCTCGTTGCTCGAAAGCTTGAGGAAGTGATGATGACGTCACAAAGTAGTAGCTGCACGAAGGCTGCGCTGACGTTCTTTGTCGAGGGTCACCAGTTTGGAGGTATGCGGAACAGAGAGCAAAGTCCCACATACCTCCGTTGAAAAGGGAGGATCCTCCGGCCAGACAAGATGTAATAGTCTGGTGGGCGACTGCCCGATAGTTGTTGTCGGGCTATCGTATATGTTCAAATCGCGCGGAGAACTTTGATTGCGCGATGCAGGATTTCGTATTTTCTTCGTAGTTCTTATGTGGCGTCATAGATGTCGCTACAAGAGCAGTGGTGATGAAATAAATTACACAAAGTAATACGCCTGGCTGGGTTTAAACCCGCAACCTACAACTCGTAAGTCAGGGCCGTTACCATTTGGTCACCACTCACATCTTTCTTGTACGTGGGCTATGGCGGCCATAATCTTTGGTGGGCTTATTCTAACCAGCTCACCTCTCTCCAAAAATTGATTAGGCCTCTCAGTTTTTTCAGGGCGTCAATGAGGGAATTTGGGGATCCTCAGGTTCGTGTACCTGTTTCAGTGACGCCTGTGCAGTCCAGAAGCACAATCGTCTCCTTCCTCAACAGGCATGCTCTTCACAGGGGAATTCGTGATGGTGTCCAGTGATGGTCCCCGCCACCAGAAGACTGGTGAGGGCTTTATTGAAGTATAGCATAGCCTCCTTGGCCTGCCTGCATCCTGGTGTCGAGGACTACCACCGCTCTGCTTGTGTGTGTTTGTTCACGTAGCCAAGTACGCAGCTGACCGAAGGGGACCGGTGCACTGGGTTCGGACCCAAACCCCACGGCACTAGATCCTCTCCTGGCCAGTTCATCAACCGCGTTTGTTGCCCAATGAGCTGCTATGTCCTTTAATCAACTGTAACGCCACAGTATTTCGTTTCGGCACTGTGACTCTTTCTCTATCGAGGTTATAGAGTTTTTGGATATTGTGCGACCGAGGTACTGTCGGAGAGTATTCGAATGTCCGTTACATTCCACTCCACTCTTTTCAACAGTCATAGTTCCTTGCTTTCATATTCCAATTCTTAAAGCAGACATCCAGTTCGTCCCGCTGTCTCCCTCGTGGTCTGCCGTGGTCCCGCGTCGCGATATCTGAGCACCAATCCTGTGTTTTACGTGCCCATCAATCCTGTGGCCACAGCTCGTTAGACATGCAGCAGACAGGTCCTGCCCAGGCCCATCTAAATCGCGCCCATCTGAATTGACAAAACCAAAATAATGAATTTTAAAATAAGAACTCGACGTACTGGCACTTTAAATATCAAGATTAAAACATTGAAGAAACAGAAACAACAAAATTCCTAGGGTTATACGTGGATGATAAAATAAATTGGAAAAAACAAGTTGGCTATGTCTGTAACAAGTTAAGCAAGTTCTCGTATGCCCCTTACAGACTAAGGCGAATTTCTAATTTACCAACTCTAATAACGGCATACCATGGTTACGTCAGCTCCAACCTTAGATACGGCTTGATATTTTGGGGCAATAGTGTTGATAAAGAACACGCGTTCATTGCACAGAAACGGTGTATCAGGGCAATTTTTAACCTTCAAAGAACTGAATCCTGTGAACCATTCTTTAAAAAAATTAATGTATTAACATTACCGTGTCTATATGTTTTTGAGGTCGCAGTTTTTGTTAAAAATAATAGCGATCTATTTAAATATCGAACGCGTATACGCCATCAGGACAAGCTAGATATAGTTCCTAGTAAGACGCATTTCTTGCACAAAAGCATTTTCTGCTCTGCTCCGCGTATTTACAATAACATTCCAAGGCCTATAAGAGCATTACTGAAATAAAACTATTCAAAAAGAAACTCCATGAACTATTAGTAAATAAACGTTATTATTCTATAAACGACTTCTTTGCTGATAAATCACTATTAAAATACAATTTGCCTGGGTCATGATGCGTTTTGTATTGATACATGATGAACTCTGGAAAACATAACGAAGGAGAGAGTCCATACATTAAAACTTTTTGTCTATTGAAATTTGTTATTCCATCAAATATGTGAAGATATAATAATTTTGCAATTTAATATAATTATTGTTGACATGCATGTTAATTTAGTATAGCTATATAATTATTGTATTGTACGCCCTCAGGGTAGGACATAGCTGTTCGTAAATATATCATTAACAATTACCCATGATCCACAATAAAGATGATTTGATTTGATTTGAATTGAGACTACTTGGACCAAGTAAATATATTCTTGGAAGTATTGCGTATTCTCCTCGCCAAGGTGTATGTTCCTTTTGGAGCTGCTGGTTATGATTTTGGTCTTCAACATGTTCATCTCTAGCCTAACTTCAAGGTTCGCATCGCTAAGATCTTGTAGCATTTCTAGAGCAAATCCGGTGCCTCTAGGAGACGAAAAGACAATATCATCAGCGAAACGTAAGTTAGTCAACTTCGCATCGCCGATGACAATATCCTTCTCTTTCCATTTAACTGTTTTAATTCATGAATCCCCAAGCGACACCCGGTGGCCGCGCATCTATTGTCTTACTATTGTGTCTCTAATTGACGGTATCTGAAGGGTTAATTTATTTAGATTTAAATATAGATTTCAAATTCTTAAGTCATTGTAGCAACGTGGAAGTAGAGAGGGCTCTTTCTGACGCAGGTTAATTTCGTAATAAAATAACAGACCCACCAAAGATGCTTCAAGATTTTTACGTGCTTACTTTAAAAAAGCAAAAAATAACTCGTCAGTTTTATTTTACTCGATTGTAACCACGGCAGAAGAAAAACAAGATTGAAATACTGTTTTTAATAAAGCTCTTTACAATAATGTTGTATTGATTCCTAAATGCCTAGCATTTCAATATTAACTTTTTCTTTTTAATCATTCTCGAAAGTCCCGTTTTTCCCGGTAATCCCAATAGGCCGCTATTGGTATACAAAATCAAGTCTCAATTTTTTAGTCCCGGTATTCGAAAATGTATCGAGACTGAAAGCCTTATTGTCGGGGTTATGCGTTACGCTGTTCCGAAAGATGCTCTGCTGCCAGGCACTCGTGGACGGTAACCTCAGTGTCGGTCTGGATGGCGCTCGCGCACCAGTCTTGTTAGGGTCAGTAGGCGCTTAAGTAGTGGCCGGCGAAGTCGGTTCTGGCGCGTTATACGCCAAAACTGACCGACCCTCAATGTAAAGGTGGTGAGGCAACTGCCTGGTCTGTGCAGGATAGCAGCGCTGAGGCAGCAGCCGGCCACGATGAAGGCGCGGCCCCAATGAGCAGAGAAGCGCCCCTTTCCAGAATACAATGGGGGCTGACCGACACGTCGGCATGGGATTACCTGACTTGGCCAAGTCACTCTTCGGTAATTATCTTTCCTGTCTGCTTGCTTATTTTGAAGAAGGGTGGTCTTTTTTGGAATCGAGGTTGCCCGTCCTCTGGATCGATAGGGTGTGAGGATGTAAGGAGGGAGTGAGTTTGGGGGTCAAAATTAAAAAAAAAAAATTCAAAATCATTTATTTCAAATAGACCAAATGTAGGCACTTTTGAATAGTCAAATGTCGGTCAGTCCAAGAAAAGTGAAGCTAAATTGCATTGGGTATGAGAAGACGTGAATATAGGGTTAACCCTGACCTGGGATTTGGCGTCGGGTAACTCCTCTTGTTCGGAGCCTCACCCAAGGTACTCCGGATAGGAGAACGACTTCAAGCAGCCTGGAAACCGTCCCCAAGCCGAAGCTGGGCCATCCGCAACGTGCAACTGAGTGGGTAGGTCCCACTAGTTGCACGAGAAGAAGTGCCTGGCGGTCCATGCCGACCTGCCATTGGAGTATGCGTACCACTATATATGGTCAGTGGCCCTGAAACTCGGCACTGCTTCTAAGGGATGCTCATTCCGAGATTAAGGGCTCTACAACACCATGGTAGCAGCGACTGGCTGCTACCAACAAAATGTATGCAACTCTGTAAAGAGTTACTCACCTGGTGCCCGTTTGGTTGCGCAAGCAATTTGGTGGCGCGACCAGTTCGGACGCGTAGCGACTCTAGTGTCTGTGTGGTGTGTAGTTTGGTAGCTTAGGGTTATATTTCACCGAGACACCATGGCGGGGCAACTGGTGGCCGTCATTGTGTACCATGGGCTCTTCAAACTAAACCCATTGACTCGTGTACTCAGTCCGATGATTTGCGTTGACACTCTTCTGACTTCTTACCTTTCGTCTTTGTTTCCATCTTTGTCTTTGGGTAAAGCACTTACCTAAAATTATGGTTACTACTTGTTTGAACTGTCATACAGCTGAGCACTGACTTTTTAACGGATTCTACTCTATTTTTTTATCGCGGTGCAACGACGCCGACGTGACGTAGAGAGACGCGGTGTAGGCAATGCGAACGCGAACAGGAATCGAAGCAGTGTGATTGGATAATAATTGATACTCTATTGTGGTAGCATACGTGACCAACCGTACGTGGGTGCGGTAAAGTGTCGAGTAAAGCGAAACGGACGCATGTAGTTGATTAAATATTTTTGAAGTCTTGCGGTGCGATGACTTGTTTTAGTGAATTGCGACTGAAGCAGTGGTTTTGCGCGGACGTAGGACAGTACCCGTAGCGAAGTTGCTAATAACGCTAGTAGAAAGCTTCAAATGTACGGGAATGACGTCTCAACGCTCAGTCACGTGGTCAGAACAAAAGAATTGGCGGCAAGGTCCACTCGAAGCGTTCGACGCAAGCGAAACGGTTGTAACTTGGCTGGGGGGGCAGAGCCGGCTCATTGCTTCGAAATCGTATGAACTACATTGGATCACTTCGCAATCGTAATCGTAATGAATCGCTCACGTAAGACGCGTTACGGTTTGTTCACGACTCACGTAGTTGCCGTTGTGAGCAGTAGCTAAGCGCGGGGCGGCGAGCAGTAAAATCAAAAGTAAGAAAATGTTTGCACGCCACGAGACGGGGCTTATAGCGCACGGCGCCCGCTTATCGATACCACCTTGCTTTCCGCACCATTTTTTTTTTTCTCGACGGGGAAAATCATCTTTGACGAAACCCGCTCTTGGGTGGAGCAGGAGACAGTGTCAGACTCTTACTGACTAAAAACCCCGCGCCGTTCCTTCTAGCCTTCATACCGGGGCACGAGCTCCCTTTCGGACAACCCTGTCCCCAGTAGGCTTCGACCCAGCTGGGCCCCTCCTGCTGCTGACAACTCCTTGAGGCGCGCGGGAACAGTGCGCGCCGTCGACGTCTTAGACTCAGTTCATTACCGGACCATCGGACAGCGAGCTACCCATAGCTCAGGGCAGGGCACACCTCGACGGTGTGCTCCACCGTGTCCTCCGGGCGTTGCGCACAGTGGCGACACCCGGGCGTCTCATCCGCCTGAATCCGATGCAGGAACCTCCCGAACTTGCCATGTCCGGTGAGGACCTGCGTCATGCGGAAGGTAAGGACGCCGTGAGGTCTTTCCAGCCACGCCTCAAAGAGGGGACTTACCGCCATAATCGTGGCGTGCCCATGCTTTCCGCACCACTCCACGCTACGACCGAAGTCGTGAACGACCCGTTAGGGAGACATCCAGGTCATCCTATAATTTCTTTCGCAGTCTGCCACCGTCCCATGTCACTGTATTAAAAAAAAAATCTATTGTTCCAGTTCCTAGCAGATCCTCTGATGGAACTGGTTGAAGAAGAACAGTTCGAATGGGACCATGCTGACGAACGACTAGTGGCTGAAGGGGTGCAGGCGGCCAAGGGTGAAAAGGCTACAGCTGTCACTGTCGTAGACATCAAACAAGCGCCTGGAGAGGTATAACTTTCTGAAATATCGATATTTTGCTTGTTGTGATATCCTTTCCTCAAAAATGTAGACCTCGAAGCAATTAATTTTTAAATATTATTAGTGTTTAACAAGTCATCTTTATTATGTATGTACCATAGCGGTCATTTCTGCCTGACCACTTAACAAAAATTTTGCTTGAATCTTGCGGCAAAAAGCCAAACCAAACCCTTTAAAATTGTCATATTAATAGTCGTATTTTTATTCATTACCTCTTCCTTTGAGTCCTTTCAGATTACACTCATATACCTCTTACAACTTGACACCTCTCTAACCTCTCCCTCTTAACTTTACGCCATTCCACCTCTCCCTCCTACCTCTCATTCTTAACACTCCTTTACACTCACATTACGCTACATGGTGTGCCAATAAATAAATAAAGTTTTTATTCTATTCTGTTTTTTTTTTGTATTTATTATAGCGGCAACAGAAATAAATCATCTGTGAACACTTTAACGATCTAACTATCACGGTTCATGAAATACATCCTAGTGACAGAGGGACGGACTGCCGGACGGATAGTGGAACCTAAGTAATAGATTCCCTTTAGACACGGAACCCTCATCATCATTTCAGCCGATATTCGTCCACTGTTAAACATAGGCCTCCCCCAAGCCGCCGCCACAACGAACGATCCTGTGCGTCTCGCATCCATCGGTTTCTCGCAACCTTCACCAGGTCATCGGTCCTCGTACTTCGACAGATATTTTTAAACACCTTCAAATTAAATTCTTTCTTTAGCAGGGCATACAGCTTATAGACAAAATCATATCTCCGCTACATTGGATTATGTACCAACCTGAGTCCCTGCTCACCAACTCGCTTATGGATGACGTCGGAGCCAAAGTGGAACTGCAGAGACTGTCCTTCATTGAAAGTAAGTGAGAGATCCTTTTTTTATGGTGTCCAATGACAATCCCAGCTCTTGGGCGGAGGAGGAGATGGTGTCAAACTTTTACTGACTAAAAACCCACCCCGTTCCTTCGTGCTTTCATACCGGGGCTGAACTATCTCTCGAAACTAACCCTGGCCCCAGTAGGCTTCGACCCAGCTGGGCCCCTGCTGTTGCTGACAACTCCTTGAGGCGCGTGGGAACAGTGCGCGCCGTCGACGAGTGAGGGACCCTCGTACTTCAGCTAGGATTTGCTAACATGTTGGCGATATTGGTATGCCTTCAATCGGGTACAGATTTTGGTTCCGTTGCAGTAATGAAAATTTTCTGACGTCAAAAAACTATCAGGCCCTTAGCGAGGACGCACACATTCGGTTTCCGGATTAGGTTTCCCGATCAGGAATTCAGATTTGGAAACCTAAATACTCTTTCACACGTTCTTACTTCTTCCGAACGGAAAAAAACCTGACATCCGTTTCGAAATTTTCTCCGTGCGTCTCTCACGGAATCCCAAATCTGAATTCCTGATTGGAAAACCTAATCCGGAAACCGAATATGTGCGTTCGGCCTTAACCTTGATCCAACTGCGTAATGACAGCTTCGAGTGATGGTGGATTCAATTAAATTTTTACAAGCTTTTATTTTGTTTCACCTGTCAGAATGATGTTTGTCTGTCATCAAATCTTGCAAATTAAATTTGACCCGCTTCCCGGTTACCGATCGAGCTGAAATTTTGCATCCATATGTAAATTAGATGACAATGCAAAATTATTATGACATGGAGCTGATCTGATGATGGGACTGGAAGGTTGCTATAGGAACTTTGTAGTTAAACGGCACAACCCTATCGAATTTGGGCTCGTATGATTCGTCTTGACGTGTATTAATTATACAGGGTTATTTGTAAAGAATTACATGTAGCAGAGATGAGAATGTTAAGATGGATGTGTGGTGTGACAAGAATGGATAAAGTGAGAAATGAGTATATTAAGGGAAGTTTGAAAGTGGCGCCAGTGACTGAAAAGTTGAAAGGAAACCGTTTGTCGTGGTATGGTCATGTGAAAAGAAGGGACGAAACGCATGTTGCTAAAAAATTTATGAGTTTACATGTGGATGGACGGCGGGGGAGAGGGAGGCCAAAGAAAAGATGGATGGATTGTGTGAGAAGTGATATGAAAGAAAAGGGAGTTAGTGATAGCGTGACGAGTGACAGGACAGAATGGAAGAAAAAAATGTGTTGCGCCGACCCCAAATAAATCGGGACAAGGGCAGGAAGATGATGATGATGATTTGTAACGAATTAAAATGAGAAAGCGAGGAACCGTGATCGTTGATCGTTGTGGAATATTATATTTTATTATTATTATTTTCCACAGATCGCCCAGATTCAGGCTATTTTCCGCTCTCGAAAGTATTTCGGCTCTCTGACATCGCGAATGATTTGCAGATGACTGAGGCTGTCGTTATATTTCATGTAAGTACAATTAGTCTATTTTTAACCAAAAAGTTTTTTTTCACTTTTGAATGTCGACTAGAACTTTCGACGAATTATTGTTTCCTCAAGCGTACTTCGTCGATTAGGTACCTCGAATTGTGTCCACATGACGATTTGTCGTGACTGTACACGCTGACGGCGTCCGCACGGCTCGAGACTAGAACGCTCACTGAAGACAGAGGCTCGCGTGCATTGGTCAGCAGCGCTGGCGAGCAGTGGTGGCCGAGTGGTAACGGCTCCGACTTACGAGTTGTAGGTCGTGGGTTCAAACCCAGCCAGGCGCATTACTTTGTGTAATTTATTTCATCACCACTGCTCTCAAAACGGTGAAGGAAAACATCGTGAGGAAACCGGCATGTCCTAGAACCAAAAAATTCGAAGACATGTGACATCTACCAACCCGCACCTTTCCTAGAGAGGAGGCTTGAGTCCCAGCAGTGGGCTGACTATGTTATGCTATGCTAACGGCTGCGCAACACGTACGGCCGCTGACCCGTCAGCGCTGACCAATGCACGCACTGATAGCAACGCGTTATTCTAAAACGCTTCCAAGAAGCACATACGTATCGTCTGTCAGCGCCGACGGTCAGCGCGACTCTAAAACCAGCCAAAGACGTCGGCACGCTGCTGTCAGCTGTGTGCCAAAAAGTATCACCAACGAATTAAGTGCGAGTGCAATTAGAGGCTTTTAACTCTTAATGTGTTATTATTTTTGTAAGTTGTGTTGGCAGGATATGTCAAGGAGGTCTTGGCCAAACCAGCTGAACTATACAATTCGTATGAAGAATGCTTTCCATACGGAGACGTACGAAGCTCCGGATGATGATCCTGGACCTCACAAGGATTATGGTTAGATATGTACATATACTGTTTTTTTTTGGAGGTTCCTGCTCCATCTTCGACTATATCAACGCTTACCATCAGGTGAGATGGTGGTCAAACGCGAGCCTATCAATAATAATTTGTCTACTGAGCAAGCCCTTTAAGTTTGTGGAGGGCTGTCCCTTACACCCTGTATGAATATTTTTTTAATTTATATAAACTAGTGCTTGACTGTGATCCCTCCTAATGGTAAGTAGTGATGCAATCGTAGATGGTAAGGCGCATTAGTTTACTAAGAGATTATAGATTTAAAAAAAAATGTTAAATCCATAAATAATTTAAACTTAAAACACGATCTCCGCCTCTTTAATACCGATCGAATTAATTTACGCAACGTTGGAAGGCCTCCACCAAGGTGGACCGATGACCTGGTCAGGGTCGCGGGAATCCGATGGATGCGTGACGCACGGGACCGGCCGTTGTGGCGACGCTTGGGGGAGGCCTATGGCCAACAGTGGACGTCTTTCGGCTGATATGATGATGATGATGGATTAAAGACTGCAGTGGATACGAGACGGACAACACCATTCATTGTGGCGATACTTGGAGGGGAACTGTGTCCTACAGTGGACGTTCTTCGGCTGAAATGATGATTAAATCATTTGCGAGTATAAATGTCTGAATTATATTTTGATAGGGTCCGCAAGGTGGACCGATGACCTGGTCAGGGTCGTGGTAATCCGATGGATGCGTGACGCACAGGACCGGTCGTTGTGGCGACGCTTGGGGGAGGCCTATGTCCAACAGTGGACGTCTTTCGGCTGATATGATGATGATGATGATGGATTAAAGACTGCAGTGGATACGAGACGGACAAGACCATTCATTGTGGCGGTACTTGGAGGAAGACTGTGTCCTACAGTGAACGTCCTTCGGCTGAAATGATGATTAAATCATTTGCGAGCATAAATGTCTGAATTATATTTTGATAGGGTCCGCAAGGTGGACCGATGACCTGGTCAGGGTCGTGGTAATCCGATGGATGCGTGACGCACAGGACCGGTCGTTGTGGCGACGCTTGGGGGAGGCCTATGTCCAACAGTGGACGTCTTTCGGCTGATATGATGATGATGATGATGATTTAATAATGTATGTTCTACAGGTATTGAATATGGAACGTTTCTGCGCATCCAATGGGCGATCGATACAAGCTACATCAAACGACTGACAGGGAATGATGTGCCGGTGGTGAGTAACTGTTATACATTACACAAAGACACATACAACAGACATGTACATTGTGGTGTAAGATTGTCATACTGGAATCAGTTTTGTGTCATACTATATAAAGACGAACCAGGGGGTCTACTCGCTTTCTCCGAAACGAAACTTTCGTAAACGAACGATATTCATTTGACGTTAAAATTTCAAACAATCCTCTGTCATAATTATTTTTTTTTTTCGAAACTTTACTAATTAGAGTAGGTTTAGAGATTCGGTACGTCAAACAATTTTCGTTCGTGCGAAATTAGAAGGAACCGTGGTAGGAAACGCGCGAAATTTCAATCGAAACTTCGTTTTCGGAGAAAGCGAGTAGACCCCCTGAAGTCTAAGACGCGTTAAGAAAATAGTGACTCATCAGTGCAACTGTTACCAACAGCTTACCAACTCAAAAAAAATCTTTTATATGGGTTTATAGTGTCCAAGTAGCAGTAGAACACTGACTCCTAAGACACAGGTATTCCTAGTTTAGGAGTCAAGGTGTCAACTTGTGTGCGCATTTATTTATGTTGTAAGGATTTGTGATAATAAAGTACAGTAAAATCTCATTAAATCGGCACTTCAATAGATCGGCAACTCCAAAAAAACGGCACTTTCTGCAAGTCTAAACGTCATGGCACATTATACCGGCACGGCAACAGCACTGCTCCAAACCAGCACTTAACTTGTCATTCAATTTAGAGCATTAAATCGTCTGTAGTATAATATATTTCATAATGTCAATATGAAAAAGCCAACGCAGTCAGCGCGCTTGCCGCTACCAGTACCACACAACTTGACTCGCAGCCCGCGTGCTGTTAACGAGCGGACCATGGGCTTACAGCGCGCCGACCGCATGCTTATTACTCGCCGACTCCGAATCACTAGCGAAACAACATTGTGCCGTCACGCGTCGACATTATGAAAACATGCAAGTCCTAGGCGTGTTCAATAATAAATTCCATATCACAATATTGAGTTCGCGGTGACAGCAAGCTTGCACCTCGCGGAAACCGCGTGGACTGCGAACTTGCACCTTGCGGACAGCGCGCAGTTAGTGCGCTGGCAGCTAGCCGTAGCCTGAATTCGAGGCGACCCTGTGCTACAGCTGTGCAGTTGCGGTGCCGGTATAATGTGCTATAACCCTAACACACTCCGCTCAGAGCAGGAGACGTCATTGGATGATTTCTACACTTAAAAAAATAAATAGTGTGTGTAGTGTATAGCGCTATCACTGTTTCTCACTCGCATGCTTGACATTTTAACATGTTATGGTAAGGCCTCCAGTTCTTCACTCCAAATTCTGAATTCAGAGAAGGAAAATATCGTGAAAACCTTGATACGACACCATCATTGTCATCATGTCAGCCGAAAGACGTCCATTGTTGGATATAGGCCTCCCCCAAGCGACGCCACAACGACCGGTCCTGTGCGTCACGCAACCATCGGATTACCGCGACCCTGTCCAGGTCATCGGTCCACCTTGTTGGAGGCCTTCCAACACTGCGTCTGTTTTCCGGTACGTGGTCGCCACTCCAGACAACGACACCAATATATATTAAATTCAAAATATTCTTGCCCACAGAAACTCTCTGTCCAAGAGTTCTCCGACAAGTCCGTGAAAATGAACCCGACCGTAGCCGCCGTCATAACGATGGCCAGGTTCATGATCCTTGTGTCACTGATTCTGACCTTCGTGTTCCACATGATTCGTCTGGTGCAGGAGAGAACCTCTGGTGTACAGGCAAGTCTTCTTCTTCTTTCTGCCCTTATCCCATATTACTTTGTCCTGTCACCTATTATACTATCACAAACTAAGGAAATAAAGATTTTACTCTGTTTATAATTTGATGTTGTTTCCATTTAAACTAATGTTAACGTTGTACAATTTTAATTTTCTTTTGAAGAAGAAAGCTAAGAAAGCCGTGGCAGTAGCTAAAGCAAAAGCCCAGGAAAAACTGTACCACACACTGGACAGTCCTGCAGGCCAAAAAGACCTCTATATACTTGCAAAAACAAGAGAGAGAATGACGAGGGATGTTTGTCAGGTAAGATGTGTAAGGAATGAAGCTGGAATGGTCCTATCAGACGATGAAAAAATTTAAGAGAGGTGGAAGGACTATTTTGAAAGACTGATGAATGAGGAAAATAATTGGAATGGAATTTTAGAGAGTAAACCAGTGAATGTAGGGTTAGTGAGAACGGTTAGTATGGATGAAGTCAGAATAGCAGTGAATGGAATGAAGAATGGTAAAGCCATTGGTCCAGATGGAATACCAGTTGAAGTGTGGAAGTTATTGCGAGTGGATGGTTGGATGTGGTTAGCTTTGTTCTTCAATAAGTTGTTGCAGGAAGAGGCCATACCTGATGATTGGTGCAGCAGTTCCTTGGTACCCATCTTTAAAAACAAAGGTGATGTGCTTGAGTGCAACAATTATAGAGGAATAAAGCTAATGTCACATACTATGAAAACCTGGGAGAAAGTTATTGAAAGGCGACTGAGAGAAGAGAGTGAAATTTCGCAGAACCAATTCGGTTTTATGCCGGGTCGGGGTACGACGGATGCCATTTTTGCTATACGCCAACTATGTGAGAAATACAGAAGTGCGCATAAAAACTTGCACATGGTATTCGTCGACCTCGAAAAGGCATACGACCGGGTACCTCGTGAGGTTCTGTGGTGGGCCCTTAAAGAGAAAGGTGTGCCTGGGAAGTATGTGCAGTTGGTCCGAGCGATGTACAGCCGATGTAATACCCGGGTCCGGTCTACAGTTGGCACCACGGACTGCTTCAATGTGGCTGTCGGCTTACATCAGGGGTCGGCTCTCAGCCCTTACCTCTTCCTGATGATAATGGACGCTCTGACGTCGGACATCCAGGAAGAGTCTCCCTGGTGTATGTTGTTTGCCGATGACATTGTTCTGGTTGCCGAGAGTGGCCAAGAGGTCCAGAACAGATTGGAGGTGTGGGGGCACAGACTGGAGAGTGTTGGCCTGAAATTGAGCAGAACCAAAACAGAGTACTTGTTCTGCGATTTCGGCGGTCTCTCCAATCCTGTGCCTTTATCTCTCGCCGGAACGCCCATACCGATCTGTTTCGACTTTAGGTACCTAGGGTCGCTCGTCCAAGGGGATGGTGAGGTAGACCGGGACGTAACACATCGGATCAACGCAGGATGGATGAAATGGCGACAGGTCACGGGAACCATTTGTGACCCACGGATGCCCCTCAAGTTAAAGGGTAAAATCTACAAGTCCGTGATAAGGCCTGTCGTACTGTATGGATCAGAATGTTGGGCTGTGAAAAAGATGGATGAAAAAAGATTACATGTAGCAGAGATGAGAATGCTAAGATTGATGTGTGGTGTGACAAGAATGGATAAAGTGAGAAATGAGTATATTAGGGGAAGTTTGAAAGTGGCGCCAGTGACTGAAAAGTTGAAAGGAAATCGTTTGTCTTGGTATGGTCATGTGAAAAGGAGGGACGAAACACATGTTGCTAAAAAAGTTATGAGTTTACATGTGGATGGACGGCGGGGGAGAGGGAGGCCAAAGAAAAGATGGATGGATTGTGTGAGAAGTGATATGAAAGAAAAGGGAGTTAGTGATAGCGTGACGAGTGACAGGACAGAATGGAAGAAAAAAACGTGTTGCGCCGACCCCAAATAAAACGGGACAAGGGCAGGAAGATGATGATGAATATTTGGATATTCCAACGCTCGTGGCGTGGGTTCACGGGCTACAAGTAATGGCTCGTCGTCCGGTTGTTCAGACCGAGTCTAAGGGTCGCAGCACACGTCAACTCGGAAAGGAAATCAATTCTATTTTATCAATTTAATTTAATACAATTTTAATTTAATTTATTAATTTAAATATCTATATATTTTGTTTGATTATTTGGTAATGTATTTCCAAAACTTTAAAAAATCTTAATTAACTTAAATTCAATGTTAATTCAATTTATAATTATTATAATTTTTATATATCGTCACATTGTATAAGCTGTGGACGCCTTTAATTGACATATTTACACAGAATTTAATGTCCATAAAATTGCCTATCTGTATAAGAATTTGTTAATATGTCGTTGGTGTTCCTCATAATAAATAAATAAATAAAGGGATCGTCACCGTATCAACTCGAGCCGTTTAGTTTTATTTGTATAAAACTCCCTACTGCAACGCACACTAATCAGCCAGCCAAACTAATCGCCTCTCCTCGGACAAGCTCACGAACCGCGGTGCGGTGCGGGTTCGACTTGCAGTTCCCGCGCTTACGGCTTACCGTACCCTAGCTTACGGCTCTCCGTGCGCTAGCTTACATCTCTTCGCCCACTGGCCAGCGGTCTGCGTTACCGAACGTGCTTTCATTGGCGGTCATCCACAAGGCAGCTTCCAGTCGTGTTGCGCGCGTGTTTGATGAAATTCTTAGATTAAACTTCATGAAAAAATGATTGAACTAATGTCGCCTAGCCGGCACTCAGCGGTCGGCGAGCCATAAGCACGGCGTCGCCTAGCTGTAGCCGAGTCGACGTTCCGGAGCTTCTGATCTGCTTGTTTGACGCCTAAGGGAAAGACGTGGCGGTGACGATCCGCTCCTGAGTTGATATGTGTGCTTTGAGCCTGCGACCCTAAGTCGTCGACGGCACGTAGTGTTCCACAAGTGCTTCAGAAAGATGTCAGCAAAAACGTAAGGGCCAAGCAGAGTCCAAGCCAACTGGGACCGTGGGTTGGCTTCTAAGGGTCAGCTCACACCGAGACGCGATGTGACGGTACTGGTAGAGGCCAGTGATTTCGCGCTGCGCCGCGCGCCGCCGCGAGACCCATCGCAACGTTGCAAGGCGCATAGTAAAATCGTTGGCAACACGACGCCTCGCTGCGCAGCGAGACGCCGCGTGGCGCTGCGGAACGTGTCTACATTCGCCACGTGCTCCTGCCCCGCCCCCCGCTCTATTTCTCCATAAATTATGCACCCAAATAAATACTCCTGTGTGATGTTTTCTTTTTAATTTTATTTTTGTATTCTTCTTCCTCTTCTGCAAGAAACACTCGACCGAACTGCATAAATTCTACACGAAGTCGGGACGGAAACAGTAGAGACAAGTCGCCTCGGCAGCCTCGGCTCCGCCTCGCGGCGTCGCGCGGCTTTGTGATTCGCAGCGCCGCTCTTGCACGCCGCGCGTACCAGCGATGCACCGCTGCGTCGCGATGCATCGCTCTACGTCTATAATGTGTATTTTTTCGCGTAGTAAATAAAGTTCTATTTTGAGTTTCTCTTTTAAAATGTGCGCGCAGCGTCGCATCGCGTCGCGTCTCGGTGTGAGCTGACCCTAAGGAAACCCGGGGTCTTGGAAGGCTTAGCAAAGATGTAATATGGGTGTGGCTTTTGTCGTTAAAAGTCGAAAAGTCTGAAGTCCGAGAAGTCGTTGTATAATTTTGACTGGCCTGTTGGTCAAGTGGTTAGTGGCCCTGACTGCTATGGAGGTCGTGGATTCGATTTCCACCCAGAACAAATGTTTATGTGATGAGCATGATCATTTGTTCTGTGTCTGGGTGTAATTTATCTATAATATACAACGTGTAACAAAAAGGGGGTATACATACCAAGTGCACGGCCTCTTGATAAGATAACAAACGATACGGAAAGGGTTTTCTAACCTTATGTTTACATGGTAGGAAGTTGTGAATTATTCCATACATATGATACCAGAAACCGAACATTTCAAACTGAAACCAATACATCACTAGTAAAAAGTCAGCTGATCGGTGTCATTGAACTGTTTATGACTAAAAACAAACCTCTTACTCCTGGTATTTCTTCAAACAGTGGGGTGGATAAAGGGTTCCGCATGTTTATTTTTTCAAAAATTTTTTTTAAGAAAAATAGTTTTAACCCTTCAGATACCGTCAATTAGAGACACAATAGTAAGACAATAGATGCGCGGCCACCGGTGGTCGCTTGGGGATTCATGAATTAAGAAGAAATAAGTTTTTCCTACAAAGACTAAGATTATGTTTGTGTACAACAAACCAAGCCAAAAACTAGAGCGAGTGCGTGCGTTGGACATCGAAAAACCTGCACGCCGCGTAGGGCCGTGTTCGTTAGCGCGCAGCGCATATTATTTTTCGTGCGACTCACGCCGCTTTTAGAGGAGACTAAGTAGACTAAGTAATTATTCCATATCCTTACGAATACCCTTATATTCGTAAGGATATGGAATAATTAGGTACCTATCTGGTATTTACGTGAAACAATAAGAAATATCTACATACTTTTTTATTGTTTTACGTACTCGTAGATAGGGTAGTAACAAATACTTAGTTTACGAAAAATTTAAACGAAGTAGGTACCTACGTAAAATCTAAACGAACGTTGTACTCGGCGTTAGGCGCTGCGAAAAAGGATTTCATATCTGTTAAAATGAACCCAAATATCATCTCTAAGCAACTTATGTGCCTCCTGGTACAAATAAACTCCCAGTGGGTTCCGTTCTTGAATTTTATTTAATTAGAGGACTTCAATAAGTTGTCACTTTTTGCAGGGTCGAGATGAATTTTCTTACGTACCTAATTCTTTTTATGTCGGTTGCTATACATAGGATATGTACTTAGTTAACAAGAAATTAATTATTTAGATGTAGTGTGCGCATTCACGACGCCGCGTGAATGCGTGTGAATTTAATTTTACCCCGAGATTATAAACAAATCAACAAATCTTTCGCGCTTATTTCTAAAAAAACTATACGTTTGCGCACAATTAGGTCTTTGCGTAACTTTTTGCCTTTTCTACAAAAACATTACCAGTAGTAGCACAGTTTAGTCTTAATTTATCATTTTAAAATAAATGAAAAATATGCGAAAGTACTAGGAGTCCATAAGAAACGAGAATTGTTATTGATAATTTTAAAAAACGGTTCACAGATTCCTAAAAAAATTCCTTTGAGAAGCTCAAATGTTATTGAACACGATAAAATAGTTTTGTCCCAGTCGCACGCGCCGCCTGCGTGTTTAATGTGAGAGAGATGGCAATGTTGTCGTCGTCCGTTCGGCTACTCTCTTTGGCGGCACTGGCGGCATCTTTGTACGCGCCGAAAGTCAAATTTAGGTAAATAAATAAATATAATTTTGCATTAGTGGATGACCAATAATCGTACGATGCAGTCGCATAGCATAATTATCCGTTCCGGTGTTTGTGATTTGGATTTTAAACATTATTTTATTGCAGTTGTGATAATCGTGTGTGATGGCATTTCTATGGTGATGGTGTTAAGTAATAGTGAATATTATGAGATGATGTTGTGTGTCGGAAGAGAGGACGGCCGGTAATGTGCGAGCTGCTCGCGAACTTTATCGTCCTCGATTTATCGCGGGTACCTAGAAGGAGCTGAGCGCCGACAGTTTCTTCGGTGGCGGGCTTCCATCGGATAGTAGGTAGGTACATTCACAGAGTACTTTGTAACATAGGTACTGAAAGGAACATCGTCTGCAACAAACTGGTTCCACGTTTCTGGTTTAGGGGGTCGCCCAAACACTATCGATCCAGAATTTGAGGAGGCCGTACTAGAGCATTTTGAAAATAACCCACGTAGGTACTAGCGCACTCGGCGAGCTGCATTGGCGCTGTATACCTCTAACCATATGTAAGTAGGTATGGCGAGAGTTGCAGAATGAAGGTCAGCACCCATACCTCTTCCGTCGCATCCAGAAACTGACACCTGTAGATATTTTGCCTCGCGTGACCTTCTGCTTTTTTGAGGCAAAATTTTAAGTAGGCAGGTACTAGGCAAACAGAGCGTTTCATTCACGCGCGCGCCGCGCGTATCGAAATTAGGTAGAATTAGGAAGAGAGGTACTAGGCGATCAGATTTACAGAAGAAGTCTTTATTAGTATTAGCAAGTGACGTGGAATGTTATTGACCCTCGTAGTGTCGTGACACGTTTGTTATGATTTGAATTCGAGAATCATACGATACCAAGGATACCAAGAATTTGGTATCAATTCTTTGAGTAATTTATTTTGAGCTGAAACTTTGTGTAGAGATTCTATTCCACCAGTAAACTTCAGGGCTTTTTGATGTATATAATACCCTTTTTGTTACACGTTGTATATGTATTTAGAAATATATGAGTATGTTTATCAGTTGTCTAGTACCCATAACACAAGTTCTGCTTAGCTTAGGGCTAGACGGCGTTGTGTGATAGTTGTGGAATATTATTATCATCATCATCTTCCTGCCCTTGTCCATTATATTATTATTAATTTCCCACCTTAAAAAACACACATTAGAACAAACTGTCCCCCAACATCTTCTCATTCTCGCTCCCCAGGAACTAATGAAATCGGTGGGCGTATCCCTCAATACCCTGGGCCTCTCGCACTTCCTCAACGTGCTGCCATGTGGGCTGATCTTCGCCATCGGAGGCACCATACTCTTAAAGGTGACAAGCAACCCGGTGGTACCCAAAACTAGTGCAGTCCTCATATGCCTGGTGCTGTTTCTGTACTTCAACACCGTCATCTCTTTGGCTTTCGTCTGCAGTTATATTACGAGACGAAGTGAGTATATTTTTTCTTTTTTGAATGGAGTTGCGTGTGAAAAATAGGGTAGTTTCCAGGGTCAAAATAACTACATTTTATTTAATCCGTATTTTAGATTATAAAAAAATATTTAAAAAATAAAACGGGACCCTATTACTAAGACTTTGCTGTCTATCCGTTTGTCTGTCACCAGGCTCAAGAACCGCGATAGCTAGACAGTTGAAATTTTAACAAATTGTGTATTTCTTTTGCAACTATAACAAAAAAAAATATTTAATTCATGAATCCCCAAGCGACCACCGGTGGCCGCGCATCTATTGTCTTACTATTGTGTCTCTAGACGGTATCTGAAGGGTTAAGGCACAAACGTGATTTTTTGCCTAATTTTCCTAAGGACTGTACGGAACCCTTCGTGCGCGAGTCCAACTCTCACTTGGCCAGTATTTTTACAATTTAAAAAACAGAAATACCTTTTTATTATAATAAAAAATAAACGACTCCACAAAAAAACTGAATTGAATTTGAGAAGTTCCTTTCCCTCGATTTTGCCGAGATTCCATCATCAGATCCCAACTTGGTGACTATGGGACCATTTGGGAAGTATACCCTTTCCATCAAAAAAATAATTTTTCAAATCGGTTGGCAAGCGACGAAGTTATGCGCGAACAAACATTAAAAAAAAAAATACAATCATCCGAATTGATCCTATTTTTGTTGAAGTCGGTTAAAAAGGTACAATTGCTTATGAAAATTCAATGCCGAATCTTACTTTAAAAAAAAAATTTAATGAGATGATTGAGATGTTGAAATAAAATGTTTATCTTTCTTTCTTTTCTTCTTTCTTTCTTTTTTTTTTCAGCCCAATACGCTGCAACCCTGGCAATATTGACGTATATCGTGTTATTTCTACCAGTGCGATTTTTGGCAAAACGCCAGATGCCTTCTGTAGTGAAGCTGGCGACGGGGCTCCTCCCTCATATTCCTATGTTCTGGTTCTGGGACGAAGTCTCTGTACAGGAAGCGAAAGGTTAGTAGGTATTTATTTAGATCGTTTTTTGTCCTTTTCAGGGTTCCGTAGTCAAATGGCAAAAAACGGAACCCTTATGGATTCGTCATGTCTGGCTGTCCTGTCTGTCAGTCCTGTCTGTCTGTCCTGTCTGTCTGTCTGTTTGTACGTGCGTATGTCATAGCCACTTTTTTTCCTAAACTATAAGAACTATACTGTTGAAACATAATAAGTAAATGTAAGCTTTTTTGGTGATTTACGTAAACCGTGCAATTTTCTGGGTCAATAAACCCCTGCGCTCGAGGGGTTAAATAAGATGGCCAAGTGAGCTATGTCCCCAGGCGCCCCACGATTCCCCCTCTGTATAACATTTGCTAGTTGATCGGGCCATGGGAAGGTGGAGGGAAGTTCCACCCCGTTCAGGGTGAATTGGTCATGCGTTTTCGAGTATCTACCGAAGGGTTTATAAACTGAATAAGCCGAATAGTGTCCGACTGAATGTTCGGTTTTTGTTCCGGTTTCGGTCGAGGTTCGGCCAAAAAACTAGTTTCGGTTTCTGTGGCAAAACCTAAACCGAAACTGCACTCAGAAGTTCTCGCGCTGTGATCGGTCATTAGTGTCCAACCGAATGTTCGGTTTCGGTTTCAGTCGAGTTTCGGATAAAAATCAAGTCTTCCTGCCCTTATCCTGTTTTATTGAGAGGTCAGCGCAATACGCTATTTTTCTTCCATTCTGTCCTGTCGCTCGTCACCACGTACTCCGTGCTCGTCACGCTATCACTAACTCCATTTTCATTCATACCGCTTCTCACACAATCCATCCATCTTTTCTTTGACCTCCCTCTCCCACTCCATCCATCCACAAGTAAATTCATAACTCTTTTAGCAACATGCGTTTCATCTCTCCTCTTTACGTGACCATACCAAGACAAACGATTTCCTTTCAACTTTTCAGTCACTGGCGCCACTTTCAAACTTCCCCTAATATACTCATTTCGGTTAATTTCGGCTAAAAATCAAAGTACGAATTAAAAAAAAAACCTTTTTTCTTACAGGTAGTGGTGCCAATTTCGGCAACATGGCCAAAGCACATTCCAAGAAAAACTTCTCTGTCCTCATCAGTATTATCTTCATGATAATACAAATCATCATGTATTATTTACTGGCTTGGTATCTATCTCTGGTCCGACCAGGCCACTATGGACAGGCGCGACCCTGGAACTTCTGCTGCAAAGTATGTATCACCATTTTGTTATTTTTATGGTGGAAAAATCATCTAATGACAACCCCTGCTCTTGAGCGGAGCGGGAGATAGTGTCAAACTCTTACTGACTGAAAACCCAACCCGTCCTTTCGTGCCTTCATACCGGGGCTCGAGCTACTCTTTCGAAACCCCAGTATGCTTCGACCCAGCTGGGCCGTTTCGAAACCAACCCTGGCCCCAGTATGCTTCGACCCAGCTGGCGTAGAAGTTTCAATAATGTAAGGGTGGTCTTGCCATACGACGGGTTGTCCGATGGCAAAAAAATGATGGTGGAATCAAGTCATGCAATTTCCACGCTCATACTCCAAAATGCGTACTGTAAAATACCGAAAGGCTGGCTACCTAGCTACTAAATCTGGATCACCAATCAGCCTCTTTGCACGCCTTTTCACCGAGTCCAAAGCTGCTAGATGACATTTTGCAGCACCAATATGTGGCCGCAGTACTCCTACACACGCACACGTCATATCCGGAAGAATCGCCAAACGTAAGTGGCAATGGGTAGACATGACCGGTCGTTATGGAGACGTTTGAGGGGGGGCAATAGCTACCTTGTCTAACAACTGACTTCTTATGGTTGAAATGATGAATGGTGTAGGCGCAGGCTCGCGGACGGCGAGCCATGGGTAGCTCGCTGTCCGACCATCCGGTAACTGTCCGGACTGAGCCCAAGATGGCGACGGCGCGCACTGTTCACGCGCGCTTCAAGGAGTTGTCAGCAACAGCAGGGGCCCAGCTGGGTCGAAGGCTAATGGGGCCAGGGTTATCCGAAAGGGAGCTTGAGCCCCGGTTTGTAGGCTAGAAGGAACAAGGTGGGTTTTTAGTCAGTAAGAGTCTGACACTATCTCCCGCTCCACCCAAGAGCGTTGGTTTTCATTGGATGATTTTTGCCTACCATAAAAAAAAGAAAGCCCTTTAATACATATTTATTTTTGTTTAGAGAAAAAAGAATGCGAAACTGAATCCAGATGAGGAGGAGAGAGAGGTCATAACTACTGATCCGCGGTACTTCGAACCTACGCCGCCGAACAGTGAAGTCGGGATCAATATCCTTAATGTGTCTAAGGTATGGCGGGAAACATTCCTTAAACCCCAAGCACAAAATAGAGACGCTCCGAGATATCGTGTTCAAGAAAGCAGGTCTACAAGGAAGTTGTTAATGGAGAAGTACGATATTGTGGCGTGGCATTTTCGGTATTTGAAAAAATCGCAGGACAATCGAAATGGGGCTGCACATAAAGGAAAGAAAAAGAAAATTAGAAGGCAATTGTTAAAAGTAACGAAATATCAATTAATCTCCCTAATATTAAGTCATATCATTGCTAAAAATATAGCAATACTGTTTTTCCGTATTGCCAACATTACGGCGAAGGAACTTCTAATGTGAAACGCACTATAGCGCTTAATTTAGCCATTACAATGCGATTTAAATAAGAATAGGATCGATTTTACGCCATGTTGTGCCAATCGAAATATTAGGTAGGGTGAGCAAAACAAGACTTTTTTTTAAATAATATTTATGAATCATGAACAAAAAAAGTTTAATCAACATCCAGTTCTTTAATTTGGCCAACTTCTGCGTCACTGTGTGCAGTATGTGAAGTGTCGAGCGAATAAAAGAAGATAAAGTGTTCCTAGCAATAAAAATGAGAAAAAAACTGTTTTATTTTAACTTTAAAAATTTTAAACTAATTTAAACAATAACTTTTTTGCTTCACCTAGATTTAACTAAAACTCGGACCAAGCAAAATTTATTTGTATAAAGTTAGTTCTGGACATAGGTCGTAGACTATTTTAAACCCTCCTATGAGACCCCATTTTTTGTTGTTAATTTATTTGGTAGAACAACGTTTGCCAGGTTAGCTAGTATGTATATTTAAATGGTTTCCATCAGGTGTACCCCCAACACCGAGCATTGAAGAACGTCTCATTGGAAGTCCTCAAGGGTGATATAACGGTGCTGGTCGGGCACAACGGAGCTGGCAAGACTACTCTCATGTCTATCATTACTGGTAAGAATACGAGAAAAATCTACACGGATTTTCCAGGAACTGTAAGGACTATGTTTCACCGGGACACCATGGCGGCACGGTCAGTTGCCGCTACCAACAAAATGTATACAGCTCTATAGAGAGTTACTATAAATGAAAGTGATTCGACCACATAACGTCATACTTAATTTCTACTCTAACAAAAACTAAAGTCTATGTGTACATGTTTGGATTTTTTATTTTTATTGATAGGTTTGCGTTTGACCACCATCTCACCTGATGGTAAGCGACGATGTGGTCGGCGATGGAAC
This sequence comes from Mythimna lalbum, assembly GCA_949319445.1. Classification (NCBI taxonomy): domain Eukaryota; kingdom Metazoa; phylum Arthropoda; class Insecta; order Lepidoptera; family Noctuidae; genus Mythimna; species Mythimna lalbum. Next base: position 19,466,664 of record OX439360.1, read on the forward strand.
ACGCTTGCCTAGAAGTAACCTATTCACTCTTGACTTAAAGACCCCTAAGTTGTAGCTATCAGGAAACACAGACTCCGGCAGGGAATTCCACTCCTTGGCTGTACGCACAATAAATGTGTTCCCAAAACGCTTTGCGGGTGGAATGACTACCATATACCGGTGGCGCAACGCCGTACGTCTTGTGGTCCGATGATAATTTAATCCTCCATTTTTTGGTCTAGTCAAGTCTATGAACTTGATTGACAACCATTTGGACCTGTTCAACTTCTTCTTCGTGGCTGTTTTCTACAGCCATTAGGGCTGTGTCATCAGCGAAGGCCCCAATGGTATTGTCTCTGATTCTGAAGTATAGCAAGTGTATATTTGGTAAAGAACGCTTACCATCAGGTGAGATGGTGGTCAAACGCGAGCCTATCAATAATAAAAATAAAAAAATAGAACCGGACCTAAAACACTTCCTTGTGGTACACCGGCTTTAATTTGTTTAAATTCTGAGTAAGCATCTTCTTGTATTATTTTGAAGACTCTCTTTAGGACTTAAGATTCGAGGATACCTGCGAACTGCATCGATAACAGGCTTTTCGGTTTATATAATATATTAGGAATTCATGCCATATTTGGTCAAATGCTTGTGCCACGTCAAGAGATATAATAGAACAAAGAAGGTTTGTCTACACCCGCATGTAAGTAGAAAATAAATGGTATGATACTCAGTGAAGATGTAGCTTTCTAACGGTGAAAATGTTTAAAAATCGGTCAAGTACCTAGTATTTGAGTTAAATTTTAAAACACAAACAAAAAATCAAACCTTTCCTCTTTATAATGTTGGTTTAGTTTATTGTTTGTAGTCGTTTTTTTGCGATCTGATTATTGAGACGAGTATTTTTTTATTTTCAACAATTTTTTTTTTCGATTCCTTTATACTGCTGACTATAAGTTACAAAAAATACGATGTCACTTAGGCACCTGAGGGCACCTCCTTGGTTTTTTTCAAATTCATTTAGCTTTAAATCCGATACCTCAATGGTTATGATCTATCCACCCGTTAACCTCTTATACGTTTGGCAACTATTGCGCAACTCCGCGGAGCTGTCACAGTGCGCCCGGACGAACTCGCGCCAATTCTCCGCGTTCACTAAAACTACGATAGCTCCTAAATTAAAGAGCGCAGCTCGACACACCCTATGTCACTGAATTCGTTATGAAATAAGCTCTGTTTGATTTTCTATAGTTTTGTACAGTTTTATCGTGAAATCTATTGTTGATTCGAAATTGAAAGTAGGGTTAGCTACTTTTTCCCAGTTTTTGGTACAAAAGTCGTCATATTAATAAAATAAACGCATTTTTTTATTTTTTTCCAAAGTTATTGTTTTGTTTACATAATAACACATTATTTTACAATAATCAAGTAAAAGAACACACATTTGTACACATATTTTTCATCTGCAAGCTGAACAAAAACAACAAAAACACGGCTCAGGTGTCAACCCGCACACCGAACAAAACAACAGAAAAACGTTCCGATAAAAAATGTTGTTGAATGTTTAGCATGTGATGTTTTATGCCTTTCTCATTCTTCAGACAGAAATCTCCTGGAGATTTATTAACAGACGGGAGGTTAAGGATACAGAGCGTACCAAAAAAGTAGACATACGAACAAACATACATACAAACATAGTCTTCAAAACCATTACCTGGGGGTTTTTTTTAGGTGGGAAATCATCCAATGAGTTCTCCAGCTCTAGGGCGGGAGAGCGCATCAGACTTATACTGAATAAAACCCACTCCTATGGTCCTTCTTTGCCTTACGTCCCAGGATCACGGGTTTTCCTTTTAAAAGTGAACGCATGTCCCCAGTTCTTATGGTTTTGCTGGCATAACTTTGAGACGGGCGTGGAACAATACACACCTTTGATGACTCGGGCTCGGTTCTGACGGTCACCTGACGGCCGGAACTCTAGCTACCCACTGCTCGCCGTCCGCAACTCTGAAAATGCCAGATACACACGCCAAAATCCTTCATAACCTAGTCGATCTAATATGCTTTCAGGAATGACAAGCGCTACCGAAGGGAAAGTGTACGTGAACGGTATGGACACGGTGACAGACCAGAAAGAAGTACGCAAGAACATCGGCCTCTGTCCACAACACAACCTGTTCTTCGATAATTTGACAGTGCAGGAGCATATTATGTTCTTTACGCTGGTAAGTATACTGGACGTTAGCATAGTCACTTTGAATTAAGAGCGTCAAACCCGAGATTATATTCCATATCTTGTGAATATTGTCTATGTTTCTATTGAAATCAAATCGGAACTGCGAAAAAATTTTTGATGAAATTATGAAGTCTCCTCCTATCATGTCACCGTGTGACTGGTGAAATAATTTACTATGTTTTATCAAATCAAGCAAATGAGACCGGCCATTAGCTTGAAATTGGAAATATTTGAAATTGGATAGAATAGATTTTTTACGATACTAATAATCATGGTTTAGATTTTTTTTTGCTTGCTTGTCTTCATGGCTTTTGGCTAAATTGAAGTATAAATGGTGCCACTAATATAAATCTTAATCAAGTAACATAATATGCTTTACTTTATGCTTTGCATTAATACGTGTACAAAATATATTCCCGCATTATATAATAAACATAAAAATAACTGTTGTAAAAACACAACAATATGACATGACATCTCGACTTATTTGAAATGGAGCGTGATAACTTCGACACGAAACTTCTTATTGACGAAGTTGAAAAAAAAGGTACCCATATAAGATATGGAATCATCAGACTATTCCAATAGATTCATCTAAAACGCAGGAACTGGAAAGAAAAAGTTGAGACTATTTTTGTGAAGCTATAGTGATTCCGAAGAAAAGATTAACCTTTGTTTCCATCGACGATTTGCAAGCCACACAATCGCTGTTTTCGACTCCATGTTTGTACCTGACTGGATCCCTCCCAGCGATGAAACGCGCGTAAAACGCGGTATCTGGACGCAACAGAAATTGAGATGCCCGAGTGGGCTCGCGCGTAAGACGTTTTATCTGGACAGGCTCAAAGAGCTTGTCCAGAAGGAGCGAATTCGCCACGATTCGCCCAGAAAGAGCGTACCTACGCGCGAGCTTTAAACAATTCCGTATCAAAATTTTGGCGCTCCATTTCCCTGGATACGTGCACTCGCTCTGGAGTTCGCGCGTTAACTGGGTGCAACAAGGCGTCCCTAGTATCTCAACTCGCGCGCATTACGCGCGAATCACGTACGAGTCGATATTCTGGCAGCACGCGATTTACGCGCGTATTTTGAATTCGCGCGATGCTTGTGGGCGCGATGTATTGGTGCCTAAGCTCACTAACGTGCGAATGATTGCGAGCGAAACGTTTCGCGGCGAATTCGCCCTTTCTGGATCAGCTCTAAGGTGTTAGTTACTTAAAGTAGGTAGCTAATCTAATTTTATGAAAAATATCAAGTTTACAAAATATTCAGTCTTTCATAGGTACTTGTATATACGCTATTATTCACCCTCAGCTCAAGCACGGCACCTTCGCTGAAGCGCAGGTATCATCTCGTAAACTAGCCGAACGTCTTAGTCTGACAGAGAAGCTGGCTTCGATGCCAAAAGAACTGTCGGGCGGCATGAAGAGGAGGACGCAGCTAGCTTGTGCGTTAGCGGGCGGCGCCAACGTGCTCGTGCTGGACGAGCCCACGTCCGGGCTCGACGTGGAGACGCGCAGAGAGCTGTGGGACTTGCTACTGGTAACTATACTTGCTACTGGTAAACATGAAGAGGAGAGCGCAGATCGCGTGCGCCCGACGTTCTCGTGCTGGATGGGGCCGGCCCACGTCCGGCCTCGACGTGGAGACGCGCCGCAAGCTGTAAGACTTGCTACTGGTAACGATCATCGACATCATCTTCAGTAGCATATCATGCCTCAATATTTGTCAGAAATCAGAGTGCCTAAGCTCGAGTTTGTTTTACGTTAATGTGGTCGATACTTTTATGACATTCACCGCTCCGATTGGCCCGCTTCAAGCTTTTAACTAATCAGAGAGCCAAACGCAGTGAACGTTTCGGTCGCGGTGACGTAATACCAACTCACGCAAAAGCGGTTCTAAGTATTACGAAATCTATGCAAAGCAAGCGATAGTACAATAGCGGAAGGGAGTGGGGATCCTGCGGTAGGAGCGCTTGATGCGGTTGCGTCACGTCATATAGGTAGGTATTGCAAAATACAGAGTTGAAGAAGATGTTAGATAGAACAACAAAATCTTGAAGGTTTGTTTTTGTAAATGAATTATTATGTTTCGTAAAAAGTTATAGAACAAAAGTTGTTGTTTATGATTATAGTAATACAGTCCTGAAAGGCTATTAGTGTTTTACAAATAATCCTGTATAGATTAATAATATTAAAATAACGAAATTTCTTTTAGCATTTCAAGTTTTCCAACTCTGTACTCTTGCACCTTTTTTGTACTTCTGTATAGTCCTTTCATGACAGTCTCTACGAGGCGAGCGAACCGTCCTTCTATCGACCCACTTCATGGAGGAAGCCGACGCGCTGGGCGACCGCGTGGCCGCGCTGCACGCTGGGGTACTGCGCTGCAACGCTACCACCATGCATCTCAAGAAGGCAATGGGTGAGTAACTGAGAAAGAAATAAAAAATCGGTCCGCCATCTTTAGTTATTCGCCAAAGATAGTTGGCACAATGTTTAGGTGACTTGCTGTTGTGTTGCGTGTTGCGAATTCGATCCCAGCTTAGGACAAATATTTTTATGACGTACAGATAAGTGTTCCGAGTCTGGGTGGCTTGTGTATGTGAGTTTACATTTTTCTGGCTTCAGAAAACCCCCCGACCTCCCCCTTCCATCATCATGTACGGTACATTAAGAGATGCTAAATACCTCGGTGTGCGACTGACCTTCACTGGGTAAAGCAAGTACGTTCGCGTGTCGCTTTCGTCCAAAGTAGACTCCACGACTTCTTGACCGCCCGCAGCAAATTGTTTTTCAAGTACCAACTGCACATGGGCAGTCATCTCTACGATCAAGACACACGCTTGCCCTGACATTGCAAGGCTTCTAAGCTTGAAGCAAGAAGCTTAGATAATATCCACAAGATACTGTTTCCAAAATATCTTATGAAAAATATGTAATAACGTCATAATCAGTTATGAGTGGTTGTATGAAAAACAGTGAAAATGTGTGTCGTGATGTACCACCTTAATTCCAGGTACCGGTTACCGCTTATCATTAACAACGGTCGGTGCACCGAAAATAGCAGAAATAAGCGCAGTAGTGAAGTCACACGTGCCACAAGCGACGCTGAAGGCAAAATCTAAGAACTCGATATCATTCAACCTGCCCGCCTCGCAAAGCGGGAACTTCCCGGAGCTGTTTGCAGAGCTGGAGGCCAAGAGAGCAGAATTGAGGCTGGATTCTATAGGTGTTGGCGTGACTACGCTTGAAGAGGTTTTTTTGAAGTGAGTCGTCTTCAAAACCGGTTTTTGTTTGCGCATGGAATTAAGCATGATTAAGAAAGAAAGAAAAGAAAAAAGATTTTTTTTGTCTTTCTTTTAAATGTAATATATTTTGTACATACGCTGAACACTTATTTATTTATTATTTACCACACATAAACAAATATAATATGTAAATTATTTACCCTACACCTTACACTAATAACTGAGTACCTAAATATAAACCAATTTTCAACCATAAACTCGAAATAAGGTTCAGTTGAAAACCAGCATCAGGCAACTACCATGTAGTTGTCAGGCATTTTTGCAGGACTGGTCCTATTTGGCGCCGCCGTGAGACACATTGTTAGATGTCTCTTTCTTTTTATATAATTAGTGTCTACATGTTGTTGTAGGAACACTGTTCCGATTGCGAAAATTTCACCAATAGAAAGTTGCTTCATTCCTGTGTGACGTAGGTTTTTTATGTACTTGGACGACACCGCGGGAAAAAACTAGTTATAAAAAATGTATAGGCAAACTGACTTCTATATAAAATTTTATTGTCGTCCCAAGGTTATGCAGTGATGTCGACAGATCATTGTACGAAGATGAAGTGGACGCCACTAAAGGCCCAGCCGGTGAGTTGAACATCGTTGCCATATCCAGAAACAGTGATCTGGTTGGACCCGTAACGCTGAATACGGGTCCAACCCGTATTACTACAGACTAGTCTGATCCGTTGACTAGTCTTCATATAAACTAATATTATAAAGACGTAAAATTTGTAAGTTTATATGTAGGGGGTAATCTCTGGATGTACTGGTCCGATTGCTAAAATTTTTTCACCGATAGAAAGCTGCTTTATTCCTGAGGGACATAGGCTATATTTTATGTACGCGGGCGAAGCCGCTGGCAAAAGCTAGTATGTAATAAAAATCATTAATAATTTATTTTAATAACCCAAAGCCAAATACAAAAATGCTTTAATTTCTTTGTTAAAATATTTTGACAAAGAAATTAAAGCATTTTTGCTTTGTATTCTAATTTTAGCAGTGGTCGCCGAGTGGTAATGGCCTCGATTTATAAACGAGGCATTGCGTTATTTTATGTTTTTTATTTCATCAAAGTCAAAATCAAGTCAAAGTCAAAATATTTTATTTCACATAGGCCTACATGGGCACTTATAAAACGTCAGAAGCTAGTGCACGATTCCAAATTGGTCGCTTCCTATGGTGATAAACCGGAAAGAAACTCCATGGTTACTTTTTTTTAAAAAGTTGTTTTTACAAAATTTATAGATATTATGTAAGAACGACTGTAGACCAATACTGTACACAAAAAAAATGTTATCACCACAGGTCTCAAAACAGTGAAGAAAAACATCCCGCGTCATCAAGGGTGGATTACGGCCCATTCCCTCTCCCAGAGAGAAGGCCTGAGTCCCAGCCGTGAGAACATTAAAAAGGCTGGTTCATCATTTCAGCCGACAGACGTCCACTGTTGGCCGTAGGCCTCCCCCAAGTGTCGCCACAACGATCGATCCTGGTTGATTATTCAATCATATTGTTCTTATTGTGTTCTAGAACCGCCACCAAAGAAGCTAACTGGCTTCCTCTTGTATATCAGACAATTGTTCGTTCTCCTAAAGAGACAAGTCAAGTATGCAATACACAAGTTATGGATCTTCCTACTACTGGTGAGTTAAAAGAAGAAAGAAATAGAGTTAAAGTATTACTAGATGACAACCCTTTCTTGCTTGGGTAAAATGTGACTCATAATACACGTGCAAAGACCGTTTTTTAATCCCAAATAATAATTTGATAAGTCCAAATGTCAAACTCCAGAAATAATGTTGCCAGCTTCGTTTATGTAATAAAACTCTAACAAAGCTGAGTTATCTAGTTTTCCTCTTAGTACTTTAAAAATATAAAGTACAAGAGCGAATTCCCTTCTTACTCCAATATATTTATATATATAAGATATGTTATTGAGGATTTTACAAATAAACCACAAATTATTGTTTCTCTGAAAATCAAAGTTTTGTTTATTTAATACGTCTTTACTATATTACAACGTTTAACTATGACCATTACACCTATAACTTACCTGAAAATCAAAGAAACGACATTTAAAGTTTACTAATATCGCCTCCTCAATTATATCCCTTTATTTTATCTCTTTACAATAGAATTTTTAACAATAAAATATGCAAAATAATCTAAACATCATCTGCCATTCAATCACACGTCACCCCGTTCCACAGAACATAAATTCCATTGACAACTTCAACGCGCGAAGCGCGGCAAATTTGAATTAATGAAATGTCATTTCATTACATACATATAGAAATTAATAAAATAAAAACTTACCTATGAAAACAGTTCAATTCCCGAATTGAGTTACGAAGATTTTTCCGAATCGCAAAGTTTTTTTTCGTGATGTCTCTAAAAATTAACCGTTTTTAGATTTATTCCTATACTTGTGCCGTAAGACCTTACTTCATGCCAAATTTCAGGATACTAGGTAAACAGGAAGTACCCTATGAATTTTGATTCACGCAAGAGTGTCGAAATATGTACACGTTTTTTGCGACTTAAACGGCAGTATCTTTTTCCTTTGTTAACGCAGAAATTAGATTTTTTCACAGCTTCAAGGGACCGCAGATTTAAGTATATGGTTCTAATATTTTCAACTTGTCACCTCCACGCGTTCCCTAGATAAAGGGTCTTGACAGACCGACGGACGAACAACAAATTGATCCTATAAGGGTTCCGTTTTTTCCTTTTGAGGAGCGGAACCCTATAAATTTACCTTTCTAATACCGTAATTAGAGAAGCAATAGTAAGACAATGAGAGAGCAAAAGAGAGCGTTCGCCTGGAAATTAAATGAATTTCACGCTGCGTTTTACTTGCTGCGGTGTGCGCGGTTGTTTGCGGCTCTCCCAGCACTAGCGGGCAACTAGTAGAGTCGCAAGACCGTGGTTATCCGTAGCCTTGGCGGGTTGCGACCACATACTTTGGTTAGTGTCCGCAATGGCCTTCAGGGGTTTTATTTTCAGAAAATCCTAGCGGACATCAGCCCTATTGAACCGCTACGGTTTGCTGACATCTCTTTGGGGAGCGTGTCGATCACTCACTACACGCTGTCGACGACTGGGGATCAGACTGTCGATTACTGGACTGCCGGACGGTGAGCTGCCCATTGCTGGACGTCAGCAAGTCCGTGTCTACCATAGCTGGTAGTCAGGGTTTGTGTCTCGGCGACCGGGGCGTAAGGATATTTGCTCCATCATGCGTGCAGCTTCCTCCTTCGCTATTATTACTGCATTGCAGAAGAAGGTGACAGCCTACCATTCCTCCTCGCTCCGGACCGTACCCTGAAGAAAGGTCTGGCGAAAGAGCTCGCAGCCACCGATTACCTTCACGAAGATACGGCGGTGACAGAGTTGACAATAGTCAGCGTGTGCACGGGACTAGGGTGGAGATGTGTGGGTTTATTTTATATTGTGTAAAATCATCCAATGACAACCCCTGCTCATCAGATTTTTCTCGTCTTGCAAGGCACATATTTCTACCCTACAATTGAAATGATCATAGTTATGAAACCCAACATGTTCTGTTGATACTTTTTGAAGCTTCGAATAAAATAGAATCAGTACCACGCAAAATCAAACAAGCCAAATATCGTTGAAGTTTTATAGTCGTTCGATCGAAGTCCTATCCAAAATCAGTATTCACGTGTTCTTTAATCAGGATTGGATAGTGCGACAATTGAACTGGATCGAAACTAAACGATCTATCAACGACTTGTTGCCAGATACCACAGAGTACTACTATATTACAAAGTACTCTGTGATTTGAACTGCAATATTTGTCATTTAGTCGTTGGCATCCGATCCGATCAAACAACGTTTGTCTACGAGAATACCTCAAGCACGGTACCTCAAGCCTACGATTGAATGACGATTCACATAGCTGAATACGCTTCAACGACTCTTCAATCGAACGATTTCAAAATCGGTGTCGTTCAAACTCGATTAATGAATGCACGGATGTGAATACGAAAATGACAAAAACGACTAAGTCGCTACGATATCGTTACGGTTTTGATTACGTGAATCGGGCTACAGTTACTAAATTGTTAACATTTTCTGTAATATGGCCTTACCTTGTTCGCAGAACTTTGTAGTCCCAATCCTAGTGATCTTAATGGCGACTAGTATGTCGAACCTCAAGCCGCCGAAGGACGAAGCGACGCCACGCGCGTTGCCCATGAACCTGGACATGTACGGCGACCGCCAGCACAACCGGCTGCTGTACCACGTGGAGGGCCCGCACGTCACGCAGGCCGACGTGAACAGGGTGCAGGCACGGTACCCGAAAGTAACCTTCGAGAAGACCGATGATGTAGCTAACAGTAAGTATTTGTTTTGTAAGCTTGTCCTATCCCACTTCTAGACCTTTGCCCGAGAGCAGAGAGGGATTATTTTTTTCGTAATTGATATAAACTAATGTTTGACTGCGTGATATAAACTAGTGCTTGACTGCGATCCCACCTGATAGTAAGCTGTGATGCAGTTTGGAGGGAGGCATTTTCTGCCCTCCACTCCTGCTATTTTTATCTATCTAGTTCGTCCAGCCATATCTGTTGTGATTAGACTATAGTGTTAAATTATCGGATCAAGTTCGAAACACTATAATAATATTTAAGAGACTCCTCTCTCAGGAGCCCTGGCCACCGGTGGCTAACACTCTGTTCCCGATGCCGGTGGGCTACTTTTTTATACTTTTAAATGTTTCCTTTTTTGTTGGATTTATTTAAAAATGTAAGAGTTATTTGTAAAAATGAATCATCATCATCATTTCAGCCGAAAGACGTCCACTGTTGGACATAGGCCTCGCATCCATCGGATTCCCACAACCCTTACGAGGTCATCGGCCTTTTTGTGTCCGAAGTTAAATAAATTCTATTCTATATACTTTCTTTACAGCGATACTTAGAATCGGCCAGAGGGACGTTTCCCAATACAACAAATATCTAGCGGGACTGGAAGTCAACGAGACTGATGCCAAGGTGAGAGACAACAACGTTTAGTGTGCGTGTTTTATGAGGACTGGTGGACAGAAGAATGTCTGGATGGACTTGGAAAAGACCAGTACCCCTAGCCAAGTTGCTAATCTGCAATAGTTAACGCTTGTAGAAAGCTTCAAATGTACGGGAACGACGTCGTCTCAACGCTCAGTCACGTGGTCAGAACAAAAGAATTGGCGGCAAGGTCAACTCGAAACGTTCGACGCAAGCGAAACTATTGTAACTTGGCTAGGGGGGCTGGTAGACATCCCACCCATACATACAAAGCGTTTTTGGAACACTCATTCATTATGCGTACAGCTAAGGAGTGGAATTCCCTGTCGGAGTCTGTGTTTCCTGATGGCTATAACCTAGGGGTCTTTAAGTCTAGAGTGAATAGATTGTTTCTAGGCAAGCGTGTTCCGTCGTCGGTCACATCATCGCTTACCATCAGGTGAGATAGTGGTCAAACGTGAGCCTATACATTATAAAAAAAACCTTTGCCCAGCTGTGGGACAGTAATGATAATGGCAAGAAAAAAACTTTCTTTTTTGTCTTATTTGGATCAAGTTGAACTCCACTTTCTGTCTCAGTCACGGATATCGATGGATATCTATGGTCTCAGTCAAGTTTTATTTTATTACTAGCTTTGACCCGCGGCTTCGCCCGCGTTTATTAATAATATACTTTAATTCCTCTACCCTTTTCTTTTCTTTAAAAAAAAAAAAAAATTAACCTATATCCGTCTCCAGGGTCGCAACTATCTTGATACCAAAATTCATCAAAATCGGTTTTGCCATTTAGGCGTAAAGACGTAACAAACAAACTCACTTTCGCTTTTATAATATTAGTAGGGATTATTGACTAGCTTTTGCCCGCGTACATAAAATATAACCCATGTCATTCAATAATAAAGCAGCTTTCTATCGGTGAAAAAATGTTTGTAAGGAAGTACTGGTCGGCAGTACTAAATGATAAATGATAAATGATAAATGATAAATGATATTTATTTTTGCAAATAGGTTTAAAAAACACTTTTACACGTCAATTTTTTTTTTTTTTTTTTTTTTTTTTGTCTGTTTAAGCTAGATGAGGCCGGTGTTTCCTAGCTGACTACCCTGAGAAGAAACACCGAAACAAACTCAGGGGTCAAAGTCTCTTTTAAAGTCCATACAATAAATATGTAATGGTCAAATCACATGAGAACCATGCCGATTAATCTGAGATGGTCTTTTGAAGAAAGAACCATACAGATTTGAGTGGACCCGTCCAATCAGTGTAAGCATTTGTCAGTATTCGCAAAGCTCAACTCAGGACTACTAAGGAGCTCAACGACTTGACGAACAATACCAATGAAAGGACATTTGGGTAGGCCGCAGAAAATACTCAAATTGCCAGACAAACGGTTAAGAGAAATAAAAAAGTAACCAACATAGTCCTCACATTCACAATAATAAAAAGAAAGTTAATTTTTACAATGTAAAAATACTTACAAAGTAAATATTTATGTCAAAAATTAATAATAATAAACATTATTTAATGTAACATGTCGAATTGTAAAATAAAATAATTTACAATGTCAATGTCACTTCCAGAGATTACCTCCTACAAACATAAAAACAAACTTTACCCCTTTATAATATTAGTATAGATATACAGGTTTATTTGTAAAACACTAACAACCTTCATCATCATCTTCCTGCCCTTGTCCCGTTTTATTTGGGGTCGGCGCAACACGTTTTTTTCTTCCATTCTGTCCTGTCGCTCGTCACGCTATCACTAACTCCCTTTTCATTCATATCACTTCTCACACAATCCATCCATCTTTTCTTTGGCCTCCCTCTCCCTCTCCATCCACTAACAACCTTGCAGGACTATATTACTAACATCATAAACAACAATTTTTGTTCTATGAATTTTTACAAAGCATAATTCCTTTATCAAAAAAAAACTTTCAAAATTTTGTTATTCTTTCTAACACATTTCAACTCTGTATTTTGCTATACATACCACAACCAACGTCTATGTCTACGACGGGACGTAAGCGCATCAATCAACGCCGCCACCCGATCTCCGCTCTCCTTTGCTGTTGTACTATCGCTTGCTTCGTAATATTTAAAACGTTCAATTTAAATATTTTTATTTTTGTATGAAAATCTGATGAACTAAAATATACATTTTTAAAAGTCATAGTACAAAAGTCGTTGTTTATGATATTAGTAACATGGTCCTAAGAAGTTGCCAGTGTTTTACAAATAACCCTGTAGATATTATAGGTAGCATTGCCCACTGCCATTTAATTTGATTCTTCGGCTTATGTCAGAAACCTTGGTTGTCTGGTGACTCAAGAAAGTGTTCCCAAAACGTTATTGTGTTATGTATGGGATGTCCAAAATTATTTCTAGAAGAAAGACTTCGTAAAGCCAATACCGATGTTCTATATTTCCCCAGGTACTATACACCACAACAGTGCGGCACGCAGCGCCCGTCGCGCTGAACTTGTTGTCCAACATGTTGGCTGGGCATTACACCAGGCGGTCGGACGGTAACACCATCACTACGATAAACGACCCCATCATCACGGAGCTGAGCGAGCAAGACCAGAGTCCCAAGGAGCAAGGCTTCGTTCTGTTGTATGGCCTCTTGGTTATTTATAGTAAGTTATCATGATCATTATACAACTGGAAGGCGTCTACTATTGTAGCGACATCTATGTCTCCACATAAGAATTAATCTACGAAATTCTGCATAAAGCAATTAGAGTTTTCAGCATTTGAACATATACAACAGCCCGAAATCATCTATCGGGCAGTTGCCTTGATCAGATACACTAAACATCCGTCCGGTCAGAGGATCCTCCTTTTTCAACTGAGGTTGCGGGACTTTACACTCTGTTCCCAATACCCCGTTTTGCTTCGTAGTTCCGAATACCGCGCTTGACCATATCTCACCTTTTGGAGCGGGAGATAGTGTCAGACTCTTACTGACTAAATACCCCATCCCGTTCCTTCTAGCCTTCATACCGGGGCACAAGCTCCCTTTCGGATAACCCTGGCCCCAGTAGGCTTCGACCCAGCTGCTGACAACTCCTTCAGGCGCGCGGGAACAGTGCGAGCCGTCGACGTCTTGGGCTCCATTACCGGACGATCGGACAGCGAGCTACCCATGGCTCGCCGTCCGCGAGCCCGCGTCTACGGTGGCCGGAAATCGGTATCGGAATCCCGGTGGTAGCAGCGAGGGCGCCCGTAGCCTGATGCAATCGTCCTCCTCCTTTACTAGCATTACTGCTTCGCAGAAGGAGGCGACCGCCTGCTATTCCTCCTCGCTCCGGACCAGGGCCCGGCGCGAGAGGTCTCCGCCGCCGATCGCCCCCACGAGGGCACGGCGTTGCTCCGCCCAGGCATGGCTACGGCATTAAGTTTTTCGTTGTAACGTGCATTCGTTGTAAAGTGTTTCGGATTAGTAAACTTATAAGGACGTGTTATTCGAGGTTACACTTTTCTGAATTATGTAACGCACCCATTACGACCATGTCATACTTACAGATAGGACCTTCGACTATAACAGACTGGACATAACACTTAAAGATAAAATTAAAAAAGTCACTTACCTCATACAGATTGCAGTTCGCAATACCCACAATTTACAAAGAATCTATTCCAAAAAAAAACAATAAATATAAGTGACCTTAAAATAACAAAATTGTGGAGACAAGAAAAAGTTTACATCATACCTATAGTCCTCTCCACGACAGGAGTAATCCCCAACCATCTCCTTCGTAGTCTTAAATTAAAAGATTTAGAAGACTCCGTTTACATAAACCTAAGCTGCCATAAATACATGCAAAATAGTTAGAAAATTCATGCTGTTGGAAGATGAAAATACGCCCACATTCATAATCTTCCTGCCTTTAAACCCTTTTATTTGGGGTCGGCGCAACACGTTTTTCCATTCTATCCTGTCGCTCGTCACGCTATCACTAATTCCCTTTTCATTCATATCATTTCTCACACAATCCATCCATCTTTTCTTTGGCCCAAAGAAAAGATGACTCTCCCGCTCCATCCATCCACATGTAAATTCATAACTCTTTTAGCAACATGCGTTTCATCTCTCCTCTTTACATGACCATACCAAGACAAACGATTTCCTTTCAACTTTTGAGCCACTGGCGCCACTTTCAAAGTTCCCCTGATAGGTATACTCATTTCTCACTTTATCCATTCTCGTCACACCACACATCCATCTCAACATTCTCATCTCCGATTCTTCATTCATCTCTCATTATGAAAAAAATATACACGTTTTGGCTCGTAAACGTAGTTGTTACCAGCAATGAGTTGAGAAAAAGAACAATTCCAAAAATCATAATCTTAATCGTAATCATATTTTCCCCATTCCCCACAGTTGTCATGGCCACGAACATCAACAGCATCTCGCTGCCGTGCCAGGAGCGGCTGACGGGCTCGCGGCACATCCACATCATGTCGGGCTGCCCCGCCGAGCTGCACTGGCTGGCCACGCTCAGCTTCCACATAACAGTATGTGTGCTGGGTGCCATCATACCCATCGTGATAGCGGCCTACTTTTTAGACAAGGACAAGACCATCAACCAGATCGACTTTCTAGGTGAGCTGTACTCCACTCGCAAGAAGATTACACCAATTAAACAAACTTTTTTCGTTGTCTGTTCGATTTTGAATTCTATTCCGTAGGCATTAGGATAGTATTCAACGAAAAAGAAGTTTGTATTGTAAGCACTTCGTAACTCTTGGTAGGTGGGATCACAGTCAAGCACTAGTCTGTATCATTTCAGCCGATACACGTCCACTGTTGGACATAGGCCTCCCCCAAGCGTTGCCACAACGAACGATCCTGTGCGTCTCGCATCCATCGGTTTCCCGCAACCTTCACCAGAATAGCCAAACTTAAGTGGCAATGGGCAGGGCACATTGCTCGCAGAACAGATGGCCGTTGGGGCCAAAAGGTTCTGGTGTGGCGACCGCGTACCGGAAGACGCAGCGTTGAAAGGCCTCCAAGAAGGTGGACTGATGACTAGTCTGTATAAATGATTAAAAAACCGGACGCAGTTGATTTTATGACTGTTTTGTATTGCAACATAATAACCTTTTTATGGAAGAGGAAGTTATAGTGAAACCACGTGAAAAGAGAATTTAAGTCCACTTGGGCTTGTGAAATTATGTCATGAATAGAAGGTCCGAAGTAGAACAAACAAGTATCAACGGAATACAAAGTTCTATGGAGCCGAGAGCTGCAGTGATTTTCCACATGTATCAAAGGATGTTTTTCAATACACGTACGAATATATAAATAAAAGAGGGCTTTTTCTTTATGGTGGGCAAAAATCATTCAATGACAACTCCCGCTCTTGGGTGGAGCGGGAGATAGTGTCAGACTCTTACTGACTAAAAACCCACCCCGTTCCTTCTAGCCTTCATACCAGTTCCTTTTGGATAACCCTGGCCCCAGTAGGCTTCGACCCAGCTGGGCCCGTACTGTTGCTGACAACTCCTTGAGGCGCGCGGGAACAGTGCACGCCGTCAACGTCTTAGGCTTGGTCCGGACAGTTACCGGACGGTCGGACAGCGAGCTACCCATGGCCCGCCGTCCGCAAGCTATGTCTATATGATGTATATGTGTGTAAGTCTATGGTGGCCGGAAGTCGGGATCAGAAACCCAGCGGCGGCAGCGAAAGCACCGTTGCCTGATACAGTCGGCCTCCTCCTTTGCTAGCATTACTGCTTCGCAGAAGGAGGCGGCCGCCTGCCACTCCTCCTCGCTCCAGACAAATAAAAGGGGGCTGAAGCGACACTCGCGGGAGTCGAGCGGCGCCCAGTCTGATATACATGTCGGCAAAGGATGCTGATTATCATTCAAGCTCTTTCCAAAGACTCTGTTTTGTGGGCGTTAGCTGGGTATCGAGCAATAAAGAGACTTTTCCAGATCACACAACTGATTTATTATAATGCAAGCTTTAGGTTTTCACTTCACATAACGAGCCGTGAGACAGTCCCCGAGAATAAGGCGTTGCACATCGCATGACTGCCGACAGAGGAATGAGCCCCGAGCCTCTGCGCTCGGCACTTTTATCTGCACGGTTCATGCAAACGTCAGACCGGATTCTGTCAAGTGACATGTGTCACTTGTCACTTAGCTTGTTCATTCGTTCTCAAGCTTCCGTACTATTGACTTCTCCGACATACACATAATAAATTGTGGCGAAAGCGAACGAGCGCACTATCGCTTAGTGCGGTAAACAGTAAGTTGCGATCCTCAAAACAGTAGGGATGTGCGGGTTTTTGAGTAGGAGTATTGATAGTGTATTTTCTTCCTCACCAGTTGCTTTCACGGTGATACTGTTCCTGGGCAGCCTGACGTTATTAGCGTTCGGTTACCTCGTGAGCTTCAACTTCGGCGAGCGAGGCACCAGCGTCTTTCTCGTCGCTTTCAGCGTTATATTTGGTAAGTCGTTCAATTATATACATGTGGGATTTGGGGATTGGAAAATGAAACAGTATTCTTAACAACGTCTTATATTTTGTAGTAGTTTTTGCACGCGGCTTCGCCCGCACACATAAAATATAGTCTATCAAACTTTTGCCCACGGCATCGCTCCCGCTCTACCCTACTCCACCCCACTATACCCTACTCTACCCTGCTCTACCTTACTCTACCCTACACTACCCTGCATTACCCTACACTACCCTAATTTTCATTTAACCTTCTTCTCTCGATAGCAAACACAACAAAAAAAGAATTAGCGAAATCGGTTCAGCTGTTCTCGAGATTTGCGCTTAACAACACAATTTAGCGATTCATTTTTATATTATAGATCGCCTGGTTACATAAAGTATAGCCTATTTCACCCAGGGATAAAGCCATCATAAATTGGTGATAAAATTTTCGCAATCGCACATAGGGGTATATTCGCTTTCTCAGAAAAACGAAGTTTTGATTGAAATTTCGCGTGTTTCCTACCACGGTCCCGTAACCGTATCTGAAACCGATTTAATATTATTCTTATAATCATATCCGTATCCAGGATCAGAAATTTTAAACTTTTAACGTCCTTATATATTGCTTGCTCCGAATAAATGCTATATATTCTTAATTTCTTATATATATATATTATCTGATATAAACTAGTACTTGACTGCAATCCCACCTGATGGTAAGCAGTGATGCAATCGTTGATGGTGAGACGCACTAGTTTATTATTTATTCTATTCTATTCTATCCTTAAAAAAAGTGGCTAGGCTATACAGGGTTATTTGTAAAACACGCATCAAGCACCCCCGCCATCCAATATCCGCATTAAATTTAAATATTTCTTTGAATTAAAATTGGATGAAATAAAATATGTAATTTTTTTTAAATACCTACATAGAGCAAGTTGTTGTTTATGATGTTAGTAACATAGTCCTGAGAGGTTGCCAGTGTTTTACAAATAACCCTGTAGAATTGGTTGGGTTACGACAATGTTAGACAGGCATTTTTAGGAGGAAGGAACAGTGGGATAGCATAGGCTTGATGCTATGTTGGAATTTTTACCCTAGGGTTGAAATATGAAATGAATTCATCATCATTTTAGCCAAAAAATATGCTCTAAGTATCTACTAGACAGAGGCCTCCCACAAGTGTCGCCACTTCGCCCTGACCTGAGCGTCTCGCCTCCAACAACGGTTTCCAGCCTGCCTTAAACTAATGATAACCTTTACCTCAACAGGTTTCATAACCCCCTCGACGTTGGCCGGTTACGAAATGATGGGCGAAGCCAAAGGAACTATAACGTATCGCATCTTATTGCTATTGGACTATATCGTTCCCCATCATACGATGGCGATGACAGGGCTGAGGTGCGTGCACGTGGCCCAACTCAACGCAATGTGTAAACTCCTTAGGAAGACCTGCCCACAAATCGCCCTTGACCTAGACGGCTTCGATAACGCCAAATGCTGCGGTAAGCATCCGTAACATATCATCGTCATTTCAGCCGAAAGACGTCCACTGTTGAAGATAGGCCTCCAATAAGTGTCGCCACAACGACAAAAGCACTTGTGCGTCTCGCATCCGTTGGATTCCCGTGACCTTTACCAGGTGCACATTTCACCTTGTGGCAAGCCTAGCGACGCTGCGTCTTCCGATGCACGGTTGCCACTCCACAACCGTTGTTCGGCTCCAAGGACCGTCCATTCTGCGATTACCTACTACCACCATAATTTAACGATGGAGTTATTTATTTATTATATACTTTATTGTAGTTACATAAAGAAACATAACAAAGAAAAACTTGTATCTAAACACACATACCTTATCGCATTCCGCGATCTCTTCCAGGCAACCTAGCCTGGAAGAGATCAAGATTCTAGGTAGAATGGACAGTACTCGTAATTGCCAAAACATAATATGGGGCTGTCATAAGTCGACGACGATTTTTTGGACTTTGACCGTAACATTGGTAATCCCACAATGTGCAAACTGCCAAAATTATAGACATAGTACACTAAAACATACAGCCGCCGACAGCCTAAAAAATAAGGCATTAAATGCGCACAAAACCATCCCTCAGCAAAGTGCCCAGTAAAAGAAGACAATACTATGTCAAGTGTGCCCTTTGCCAAGGATAATCCAGCCAGTTACAAGGGTTGCTTAAGTCTACAAGGCGTGTAGACTTAAGCATCCCTTGTAACTGGCTGAGAAAGAAAATACTAGAGAATAGAATAGAATAAACTTCATTGTACACCAAAATAGTTACAATGGTGGTCTTATCGGTGACAGCGATATCTTCCAGACAACCTTGGGATGGAATATAAGAACTTAACCCTTCAGATACCGTCAATTAGAGACACAATATTAAGACAATAGATGCGCGGCCACCGGTGGTCGCTTGGGGATTCATGAATTAAACTAAAAAATGGGGTAGTCCGCGGTGTACTGCAAGCAAAATTAACCAACAAAATGAATAAGGGCTACTACTACCTACTACTTTTTACTAACCGTAAAAATTACACAACCTATCTATATATATAAAAATCAATGCCACTTTTCGTTGTTATTTTATAACTCAAGAACGGGCTCACCTACCCAAACCAAATTTTTAGGCTTTCTTCGGACTATTTGGTAGATGGTTTATGTGAAGTTTGGTAGGGTAGAGTACGGTAGAGTAGGGTATAGTAGAGTAGGGTAGAGTAGGGTAGAGTAGGGTATAGTAGGGTAGAGTAGGGTAGAGTAGGGTAGAGTAGGGTAGAGTAGGGTAGAGTAGGGTAGAGTAGGGCAGAGTAGGGTAGAGTAGTGTAGAGTAGTGTAGAGTAATGTAGAGTAAAGTAGTGTAGAGTAGTGTAGGGTAGAATAGGGTAGAGTATGGAAGAGCGGGAGCGAAACCGTGCGGGCAAAATCTAGTTGCTTATGAAACACATTCGGCTAAACAAGCAACTGCTGTACCCAAAACATCACATTTCTCAAAAACTGTACACTTTTACATCAAAGATTTGTGCTAATACTTTTGAGCGTAGGACCGGGATAACGGTACCATGCAATTTGTAGGACAATATGACTGTTAAATTATATAAATATAAACTAAGTAACAAAAAAGAAATCAGCTGATGTGATTGTGTGATGTGAGATGATGATTACTAACCAATCTTTTATGATGACCTCGTTATTGGAATAGGGTAGTTTCCAAAATAACTACATTTTATTTAGTCTGTGTTTTAGGGTGCGTCCACATCTGGCGAATGTACCGCAAATGTGCAGCTCGCGAGCCGGTTGCGAGCTGCCCGCGAGCTGCGCGCGTGCAGTCACGGCAATGGTTTTGTGCGCCTCTTTAGCGCAACTCAAGCAAGGATCGTAAAAGGCGTGCGCGCGGCGCGCGATCTGCGCGCACTTAATTCTCGCACTTACAGTTCCGTTTACTGGCTCAGTACTTTCGAACATGTCGGACGACACTAGTGCTTTTAATAATTCTCCTCCATCCACTCCACGACAACACATACTTAGCCTCTAGTAATCAGAAACGAACTGAGCGGGTAAACAATCATTTAATAACTAAGGCGCCGCCCGCGCGCTGATCGCATACGGCGCTTAGGTCGCGCGCGAACTGCGCGCAGGCGGCGCAGGAGCGGCGCACGAACAAAAATGCACGCGCGCAGTTCGCAGGCAGCTCGCAAACGACTCGCGAGCTGCACATTCGCCGCACATTCGCCAGATGTGGACGCACCCTTAGATTATAAAAAAATATTGGACACGTATTTTTTCTTTTTTAGATTAAACAAAAAATAACAAAGATACAGCTCATTAAAGTTACGTGTGACGTCACCCCGTGCGAAAAAAATGTAGCACGGGGCGTGACGTTACACGTAACTTTAATGGGCTATATCTTTGTCATTTTTGGTTTAATTTACAAATAAAAAAATACGTGTCCCTTATTTTTGAATGATCTAAAAGACGGACTAATTACATTTTTTTAGGCAACTAGCCCATTCTCTCGTAATTTATGTTAAAAAAACAAATAAGGATAGAAGAGTACAAAGGATCTGCTTATTTCTAACGAAATTTTTTCTAAACTCAAAAATTACTGCACCAGTTTTCAAGCGGTTTTCATCACTCGATAGCGAGATTCTCGAGAAAAGTTTTAGTATAGATATTATTTGTTAAGTATTTATTTCTGTGTACATTAACGATATTTGTTGAAGATGTTGGGAAAAAAAGCCGAAAGGGGAACCGTGGTTACCACTCGGCCACCACTGCTATCAAATAGCATCGATTTTTTTTACATGGGTGTAAAAAGAAATAATAATAACCCAAGCTATTTATTTCAGCCGGTAAAAACCCTCGATGTTATTTCTGCATAGATAAGTACTCTCCCGGGAAAGGGATGATCATATTGGTGGTGCAGTTTCTGATTATGATGGTGAGTGTTCATATATTAGGTATATAGGGTGACTGGTAATTAGTGACCGATACTTATGCACGTTATTGTACTCATGATTACAAACAACTTTCCCAAATAAAGTTTTTTTTATACTCATTAGTTTTATCACAATAACAAAACAGCTGTCAGCTGCGACTGCGACCTCTCAGCTGCTAGCCACGTAACGCTGTTGTCTCATGTACCTTACCTACAATAGCGATAGTGCACCCGCGCCGCTTGCAAACTTATCAGTATATACGTTAAATGCGCAAAACCAGAAATTAGTTTGATCAGAATAACGAGCAGAATCAATTAAACCACTTTTTAATGTAGGTTACATCTTTCAAAAAAATCTTCATTAAAAACTTCGACCTGTGTTATGCATAGGTCAAGCCATCACATGCACAAACCCGCTGAAATAGGTAAACAAACACAAATAGTTGTAATCCCATCAAATTTTCTCATACGCAGGATAATAAAACTTCTTATTTCAATGCAGATATGAATTTTAAACAAAGTAAAACTGCTCATAAAACCTTTAATTTATTTTTAATGGTTTTTTTTTCTCACATAATTAGGTCAATCGAATTAAAAATCATTTGGGGTGTCTGAGGTTTTGCGTTGTATAATTATCAGTGTAGGTACCTGCATGTTCCGGTTTAATATATAAGTTAAATAATGAGTATAAAAAATAGTTTCTTTGAGAAAGTCATAAACCTAAAAATATCAAATTTAAACTTAAGCAATATTACTTAAGTATTACTTAAGAATATTTTTACTTAGTGGAAGAGTTAAATTGTTATCGACATTTAACGTACACATAATAAAAAACTCATTTTGTTTCGATTTGAGAGAATCATGATAGCACAAGTTTAAACCTTAGTGGATTTTAGTTCCTATTTAAGTTAGACAATCCTGTATTATTTTCTTTGTGATAAATTAAAACAATAAAAAATTTGTAATCATGAGTACAATCATGTGTATATTTATTGGTCACTAATTACCAGTCACCCTTTATAAACCTTATTTTGCATTATTAACGTCAATAAAGTACATTAATACGAATTAATCATTAAAATTAAATTATAAAAAATAGATTTTTCTTTACATTTTTTTTATACATAATCGAGGAAATCAAACACGTCATATAAGATATCGTACGTTCCACCCGTAGATTTCGAAACATGATTTTGGTGAAGAGGAAAATAATAAAGCAGTACGTAATGAAGGTAAAAATACCGAAGAAAGTCTAATTGCAGTTTAATTGTTTAAAAAAAACAGGTATTTCCTGTTACAAGTTTTGTGAAATATTCGAGTAAATCACGGAATTACTGAATGCCAACAGAGTTTTCAGGCGTTCTATCAAACATCACGTTCGATTGCTTTAGATGAAGCCACAAGCTTTTAATCATGCTCGACGTTGATGATAGGCAAGTGCAAAAGGACCGTCTTAAGTCGTCATCTCCGTTGGTTCCGTGTGTCGATTAAAGGCAAACATTGCACGCTAGGTTTTGCTGTCAGGTTTGCCACAGTCAAAACCTTGATTGAAGAAAAACCTACCATCTAATGCGTTGCATGACGGTTTTTAGTACTGATTGACGAAAACCATCGTTCAGGATTGACGGAATTGATTGACGCTAGCATGACCGTGTAATGGTTGCCTTAGATCTTTGTCGCTACGGGTAGTCAGAAGCCAGGAAATCTTACACCGGCCTTGCTAAGAAGTATCGTGTTACCCAGTTACTGGATTGTGGAGGTCGTAGACAGTCGTTGCACAAGACGGGTTAGGGTAAGATCAGCATTGGGGTAAGAACGTATAAAGAAATTATACCACTTATTTAGCTTCTCTTGGCAAGGTAGAGCATAATGACGTGACACGCAATATGACTAGCATTAAAAATAAAGCTTGATAAGTGGTATAATTTATATTTATACGTTCTTACCCCAATGCCGATCTTACCCCAACGTACTTTATAATATATTGGTATCCAGCAGCATCTGGTTAGAGTGAAAGCCAACCTCTTTAACATAGTTGAGAAAAGGCGAAAAGGAGAAAAGAATAACGTATTTTTCTGTTCCCTAGATAACGGTAATCCTAACCGAACGCAGGTTTTTCAACGGTTTAGTAAACAAAGTGATGAACCGAGGCTACAAACCAGTCCCAACTGCCGAGCAAGACGGAATAGTGCTCGTGGAGAAGGAATATGTTAGAAGGGCTATCGCGATGCGTAAGTACACTATTATTTCTACACTTACTTCCGCAACGGAAATATTAAATCCACTAGCAGGGGCGTAGCTAGTCCTAATGGGGCCCCATATCAATATTTTTGAAAGGATCTTTCAGAAGGTAACCTACATACTACAATAGGTTGAGTTCTTATTGTCGTCTTATATGTTATTCTAAAACGAGAGAAGCGTGCTAAACACTATTTACAGAATATCATATAGTCATTATATAGTCACTCCTAGCCTTTTATCAGTATAATAATTTAAGATTGTGGATTACATGTTACGAATTTAGGCATATTTCGGGGCCCCTGTAGCTCGGGGGCCCCGTATCATTGATACGCCCCCCCCCCCCCCGTATCATTGATACGGCGGTATCTACGCCCCTGCCCACTAGCTTTTGCCAGAAGTTTCGCCCACGTACATAAAATATAGCCTATGTGATATGTCAGTCAGGAATAAAGCAGCTTTCGATTGGTGAATAAATTTCACATATCTACAAAATTATACTTTTTTAAATTTTCCGGAAAGTTTTTTTACTTTTCCATTATCATTTGATACAGTAAGTTTAAATGTACCAACCGTTTCTATCTATCTACTACTATAAGCATCTCACGCAAAAAAATCATTAAAAAGAAAATTTTTGTAGTTCGTTCGCGAATTACACAAGACTTGTAACTATTTCTATTAACCCTTCAGATACCGTCAATTAGAGACACAATAGTAAGACAATAGAATAGGCGCGGTCACCGGTGGTCGCTTGGGGATTCATGAATTAAAGTAGACACGAAGTAACGGTTTAAAACAGGCTCTACCCGCTCTAAACCTATTAATTAATTAAACCCCAAGCGAACTCGCTCTCATATTGTCTTTCTATTGTGCCTCTAATTACGCTATTCGAAAGATTAATAGTAATATGATTTACTTACAGCTGTGAAAGACATCCCGGACGCAATGCTAGTGGACGATCTGCATAAGACCTACGTCCCGTTTTGTAGAAAGAAAGTCAACGCCGTCAAGGGCGTCAGTTTCTCTGTCAAGAAAGGTAAGCTTTGGACAGGCCTATTGGTCTAGTGATTAGTGACCCTGACTGCAATGCTGGAGACGACCGTTCCCATAGCAATCCCCTGATTGATCCCCACATTCTGGAACGATGGGTTCGATTCCCATCCAAAACAAATGTTTGTGTAATGAACACGATCATTTGTCCTGTATCTGAATGTAATTTATCAACAATATTTATGTATTTAAAAATATTTAAGTATGTTTATAAGTTGTCTAGTATTCATAGCACAAGCTTTGCTTATTTTCGGATCAGTTGGCTTGGTTATGTAATTTAGCTTCAATATTTTTTTTGGACTGACTGACATTTTTGACTATTCAAAAGTGCCTGCAAATGGTCTATTTGTAATAAATGCTTTTAGTTTTGTGGTATATTATTACTGATTGTTATTTTTTATTTTGTGAAGTTGAAGATAAATAGAAAGTTTCGAGATTATGTGAGACTCGATCTACATTTCGACCGAAAGATCAACGATCCGAAGCTACCATTCAATTAATTGAACGTTATTTTCTAGGCGAATGTTTCGGTCTCCTCGGAGTAAACGGCGCGGGCAAGTCCACCTGCTTCAAGATGATTACGGCTGAGGAGAGCGCCACCAGAGGCAACATATATAGTAACGGACACCACCTCCGGAGAGGGGCCAGTCGGGTAACAGTAGCCCTTATGACGTAGATATAAGGTCCACATTGCATAGCGACAAGGCCACTACAACACGATAAAAGTTGAGTGCCGTGGTACGGAGGCGGCGCCGCACCGTGGTGATGGGGACGGGCCCCTTAAAAAGATAAAGAAGACCTTAAGAAGAAAGAAAGAAAGAATAAGTAAATACGAACAGGGCCCGATCTAGCTATTTAGCTGTTCCGGGCAAAGATAATTTTCTGTTCCGACTTTCGGTACCTCTGGTCGCTCGTCCAAGAGGATGGTGAGGTAGACCGGGACGTAACACAT
The DNA here is from genome assembly GCA_949319445.1 of Mythimna lalbum. NCBI lineage: Eukaryota > Metazoa > Arthropoda > Insecta > Lepidoptera > Noctuidae > Mythimna > Mythimna lalbum. Next base: position 19,492,365 of record OX439360.1, read on the forward strand.
CGAATCAATGCAGGATGGATGAAATGGCGACAGGTCACGGCAACAACTTGTGACCCACGGATACCCTTCAAGTTGAAGGGTAAAATCTACAAACCCGTGATAAGGTCTGTCATACTGTATGGATCAGAATGTTGGGCTGTGAAAAAGACGGATGAAAAAAACTTGCATGTAGCGGAGATGAGAATGTTAAGATGGATGTGTGGTGTGACGAGAATGGATAAAGTGAGAAATGAGTATATTAGGGGAAGTATGAAAGTGGCGCCAGTGACTGAAAAGCTGAAAGGAAATCGTTTGTCTTGGTATGGTCATGTAAAGAGGAGAGATGAAAGAGTTATGAATTTACATGTGGATGGATGGAGAAGGAGAGGGAGGTCAAAGAAAAGATGAACGTATTGTGTGAGAATTGATATGAAAGAAAAGGGAGTTAGTGATAGTGTGACGAGCGATAGGACAGAATGGAAGAAAAAAATGTGATGCGCCGACCCCAAATAAAACGGGATAAGGGCTGGAAGACGATGGGCAAAGATAATTTTCACCGCCCTTTACATATGCAAAACCATATAAGCCATGAGTCTTAAGTCTACTATCCAACCTAAAGTAAGTTGGAAGGTGGCATATAAAGTTCTCAACATGACAACTGGTGAGTGGATGGCTAGGTTGGAAGATAGGAATAAGTCAATTTTGCCGCCCCCCATTTTTTGCCACTCGCGCGATCTGGGCAAATACCCGTCTTGCCCCCCTTTAGATCGAGTCCTGAACACGAATACCAACTTCGTAAAGGAAACAGTCGGACAACTGTAGCTCTTATTACATAGAAATGAGATACACATTGCATTGAAACTACGAGTAGTCTACTTGAGCTTCCGAGTTACGGTTGAGGAGAGCGCCGAGAGAGAAAACATTTTCGGCAAAGAATACCTACCCCGGAGAAGATAGATAAGTGAGATAAATGACTCACTGATAACCAATTATTTTATCTGTTTTTAGGCGGTTTCTAAATACACTAATTGTTCTTTCCCGACAGTACCTCCAGACCCTAGGCTACTGCCCACAGTTCTTCGGGCTGGACATGTTCCAGACAGGGGAGGAGAACCTGGCGATGGTGCTGACGCTGCGAGGGTATGATCGGCAGCAGGTCGAAGCAGAAGTTAAGAACTGGATACATATTGTTGGTAAGTGAGGAAAATTTTAAGTATTATTATTATTTAGGCACCGAGGCCGATCAAGGAAAAGGTGGGAAGACGTCTTTCGGAAGAGTGTTGGATCCGAGTGGATAACTATCAGCGGAAGTCTAACTGCTTTCGCAGCCACCGACACAAGTGTACGAGGGAACATCGGGGTGGTTTTCGTCAGTAAGAGTCTGACAAACCCCTCCAACTACCTCAAGGCGGAGGACATCCATGAGAATTTCAAAATATGATGCCTATGTATACGAGTTTTTGTGTTTGGTAGAAGATTTTGTTAGTGACTAATTTTGTCTGACAAGTGATTTATTCTTCGCCAGGACTGGAAAAATACGCCCGTAATCCTGTTGAAAGCTACAGCGGCGGTTGTGTGCGACGCCTAGGTGCAGCCGCGGCGTTATGTGGTAATGCAGACCTCTCCTTACTGGACGAGCCCAGTGCTGGAGTAGACGTGGCCGCGCGCAGGAGACTGTGGACGGCGCTGAGGAAGGCTCTGAAACGTCAGCGATCTATCGTCATCAGCTCACACAGGTATGTTCTAGTTGTGTAACTATCTACTAAGTATTTTGTATTTCTAGCGTGAGCATTATTTTTCCTTCGCCGGAGTCCAAAGATTGCTGGAATTATTTTTATAAAGATTGTATTACTGGCAGTATGGACGAGATGGAAGCTCTGTGCTCGCGCATAGCCATTCTGTCGGGGGGACGCGTGCGCGCGCTGGGCACGGCAGCTGGACTGCGCGCGGCGCACGCTCAGGGCCACGCCGTCGTGTTCAAGATCTCACAAGCTCAGAAGAAGGGCGGTACGTACACAGTACACACATCGCCATCCTGTCGGCGGGCCGCGTGCGCGGCGCACGCGCAGGGCCACGCCGTCGTATTCAAGGTCACGCACGCGCAGCAGGGGGACGGTACGTACACACATCGCCATCGTGTCGGCGGGCCGCGTGCGCGCGCTGGGCACGGCGGCCGGACTGCGCGCGGCGCACGCGCAGGGCCACGCCGTCGTGTTCAAGGTCACGCACGCGCAGCAGGGGGACGGTACGTACACACATCGCCATCCTGTCGGCGGGCCGCGTGCGCGCGCTGGGCACGGCGGCCGGACTGCGCGCGGCGCACGCGCAGGGCCACGCCGTCGTATTCAAGGTCACGCACGCGCAGCAGGGGGACGGTACGTACACACATCGCCATCGTGTCGGCGGGCCGCGTGCGCGCGCTGGGCACGGCGGCCGGACTGCGCGCGGCGCACGCGCAGGGCCACGCCGTCGTGTTCAAGGTCACGCACGCGCAGCAGGGGGACGGTACGTACACACATCGCCATCCTGTCGGCGGGCCGCGTGCGCGCGCTGGGCACGGCGGCCGGACTGCGCGCGGCGCACGCGCAGGGCCACGCCGTCGTGTTCAAGGTCACGCACGCGCAGCAGGGGGACGGTACGTACACACATCGCCATCCTGTCGGCGGGCCGCGTGCGCGCGCTGGGCACGGCGGCCGGACTGCGCGCGGCGCACGCGCAGGGCCACGCCGTCGTGTTCAAGGTCACGCACGCGCAGCAGGGGGACGGTACGTACACACATCGCCATCCTGTCGGCGGGCCGCGTGCGCGCGCTGGGCACGGCGGCCGGACTGCGCGCGGCGCACGCGCAGGGCCACGCCGTCGTGTTCAAGGTCACGCACGCGCAGCAGGGGGACGGTACGTACACACATCGCCATCCTGTCGGCGGGCCGCGTGCGCGCGCTGGGCACGGCGGCCGGACTGCGCGCGGCGCACGCGCAGGGCCACGCCGTCGTGTTCAAGGTCACGCACGCGCAGCAGGGGGACGGTACGTACACACATCGCCATCCTGTCGGCGGGCCGCGTGCGCGCGCTGGGCACGGCGGCCGGACTGCGCGCGGCGCACGCGCAGGGCCACGCCGTCGTGTTCAAGGTCACGCACGCGCAGCAGGGGGACGGTACGTACACACATCGCCATCCTGTCGGCGGGCCGCGTGCCGCGCTGGGCACGGCGGCCGGACTGCGCGCGGCGCACGCGCAGGGCCACGCCGTCGTGTTCAAGGTCACGCACGCGCAGCAGGGGGACGGTACGTACACACATCGCCATCCTGTCGGCGGGCCGCGTGCGCGCGCTGGGCACGGCGGCCGGACTGCGCGCGGCGCACGCGCAGGGCCACGCCGTCGTGTTCAAGGTCACGCACGCGCAGCAGGGGGACGGTACGTACACACATCGCCATCCTGTCGGCGGGCCGCGTGCGCGCGCTGGGCACGGCGGCCGGACTGCGCGCGGCGCACGCGCAGGGCCACGCCGTCGTGTTCAAGGTCACGCACGCGCAGCAGGGGGACGGTACGTACACACATCGCCATCCTGTCGGCGGGCCGCGTGCGCGCGCTGGGCACGGCGGCCGGACTGCGCGCGGCGCACGCGCAGGGCCACGCCGTCGTGTTCAAGGTCACGCACGCGCAGCAGGGGGACGGTACGTACACACATCGCCATCCTGTCGGCGGGCAGGCCGGCTTTTAACTAAAGTTATGACAGTGTCAAAAAACACGGTCTTATTGGACAGTAAATACCTATTTAAAGAAAATGTCCACTTACTTGTAGATTTTATTATCCTTATTATTCGGCCAGAAAGTGCTTAAGCCATAGCTCGCACTGGTGACTTTTGTCACGGTGATAATTGTACCCATTCTTTCTCCCATTCTAGATTCTACCCATTTTTTGTACCTAACTGTCACATCTTCAAGTGGACGCACTACATGTGTACATATGCACGGTGACTTTTTTGTCAAAAGCATTATGTTTAATATATATTATTGATTAGTTAGTTAGGTGGCCTGATGACTAACCTATACCGAGGCTCAAGTTTCCTTTCGGATAATCCTGGCCCCAATTGTCAGCAACAGGAGGGGCCCAGCGGGGTCAAAGCCTACTGGGGCCAGGGTTATCCGAAAGGAACTCGAGCCCCGGTACGAAGGCTAGAAGGAACGGGGTGGGGTTTTTAGTCAGTAAGAGTTTGACACTATCTCCCGCTCCACCCAAGAGCGGGGGTTGTCATAAGATGATCTTTGCCAACCGACAAAAAAGGACATGTTGGTTTTATTGATTTTATTAGCAGTAAGTCCTCCATGTACTAAATAAATAAAATATTCGCCGCCCGAACCGCTTAAAAAAAAATAGTTTTGTTAATCAATTACATTCTGTTATAGGCACGTCGCTTTATGCTCGAATTAGAGCTTGGGAACTGCAAATATATTTCTTTTTTAGTAGCTACTTATGAAGTTTCAATGACATTTCCAGGTGCCGGCAGTAAGACAGAAATAGATAGATTCAAAGCGATGATGCAAGAGATTTTCAACTGCACGCTTAGGGATGAACACAAGGTAAGCCCTATTTATTTACTGAATAACATTCGAGCCAGTTTCTGCTTCCGAAAGGGAGGCTCGGCCCCGGTATACAAGGCAAGAAGGTACGGGGTGGGTTTTTTAGTCTGTAACAGTCTGACACTATCTCCCGCTCCGTCCAAGGGCGGGGGATGTCATTTGAATGATTTTTACCCACAGAAAAAAAAATCAACCCTTCGCAAACTTTCAGGGCTTGCTCAGTAGACGAAATTGCACAACCTTCCACAAATCGATTTGTGGAAGGTTTTGGTACAACTTCATCCTTCTTTCTCGCTCGAGAGACTGACATTTTAAAACGTCATGGTTAGGCAGACTCTCTTAAAAACAGCCCTTAATAAGCCAATGTATCTAGGAAGGCTTCTTACAAACAAACTTATACATACATACAGCAATGGACCTTGAACTAAGCTATTGTAACTAATTTTAAGCTCATTAGGGCTAAGTAAACCTAAGAGACGGCCGAGTAATGGGGCGCAAATTAATATAAAATAGTGTCGCGGCAAATTTTTTCCCTTATCCTAGAGTGCATCCAAAGGATGGATCCTATTTTTATTACAATCTAACCTTATATACAGGGTGTGGCGTAAATAGTGCTCGAACGTTAATTGGGTCCTTTTCCACTCGCCTATCGTAAACATCGAAAATGGTTTAAAAGCTTGTTACTTCATTTAATGCAATCCAACGCGATGTTTGACGAAAAGGCAACGCAAAAAAAGAGAGATAACGCCTGAAAACTCTGTTAGTATTCGGTAATTCCGAGATTTACTCGAAAATTTCAAAAAGCTTGCTCCAGGAAATAGCTGTTTTTATTAAACCCTTAAAAGTTTTTGAAAAAAGTTGTCATCATTTAGAATTTTAATAAAATTTGCAAGGTCTCTAGAGGTTTATTTTTTGACTTTTTTAATTTTTAGGCAAATTATGAAGTGTCAAAGTTCATACAAAATAGGAGATTTTCAGAGGTTTTTACTGGATTAGTTTTAAACAAATTTAGAAATTGGTTTCTATAGAAACCCAGATAATATTCTCAAGATACTGTGTTTCCAAAATATCTAATGAAAAATGTGTAATAACGTCATAATCAGTTTGAGCGGTTGTATGAAAAACAGTGAAAATGTGAGTCATGATGCACCACCTTAAGGGGTCGACACACCATATATTCAGCTATCACATACCACAATGTGAACCACTTTTTACCATAGGTCTCAGAATAAAAAGATCAGTTTGATCTTTGTTTTTTTTTTTAATCAACACCTTGCGATACTAATTTGGCTTTATTAAAAAAAAAAACATTATTTTGTTTTTTGTATATTACTGCTGAATACATGTGCTTTAATATGCAAATAACAGTTTTACTATAAACTTAAAAATATTAAAGAAAAAAATAGTTTATTTCACATTTGAATTCCACTCCTTAGCTGCCCGCACAATGAATGTGTTCCCAAAACGTTTTATGCGTGTAAGGTGGAATACCACTTATTCTCAAAATTAGAGAAAAAAATATTACAAGTATTATTGATTTGTTTATATTTACGAGTTTTATAAATTTTATACAGGGTTATTTGTAAAACACTGGCAACCTCTCAGGACTATGTTTCTAACATCATAAACAACAACTTTTGTTCTATGACTTTTAAGAATTTGGTATATTTTAGTTCATCAGATTTTCATACAAAAATATAAAATAAAAATTGAACTTTCAAAATTTACAAAGTCTATGCGAAGCAGGCTGTAGTACAACGGCGGAGGGGAGCGGGATCGGGCGGCGGGGGTGCTTGATACGCTTGCGTCACGTCATACAGACGTAGGTAGGTATAGCAAAATACAGAGTTGCAATGTTTAGATAGAACTACGCAATCTTGAAGGTTTGTTTTTGGTAAATGAATTATGTTTTATAAAAAGTCATACAATAAAAGTTGTTGTTTATGATGTTAGTAATACAGTCCTGCAAGGTTGTTAGTATTTTACAAATAACCCTGTATAGTTTACAACTTTCTGAAATTTTGTGAAGATTCAAAACTGTACCTGTGCTTGCCTGCATCATCATCATCATCATCCTGCCCTTATCCCGTTTTATTTGGGGTTGGCAACACGTTTTTTCTTCCATTCTGTCCTCGCATAATATGCTTGCCTGCATATTATGCTTTTATGTAAACCACATAAAAAGAAAAAACCAACCGGCGTTAGTTGAGTACTAACGCCCAATTCGTCCTCAGACGATGCTGCACTACCACATCAACGAGACGATGCAATACAGCGAGCTGTTCTACGAGCTGGAGTCCCTACGCGCAGAGTTCCCCTCCCTCATCGAGGACTATTCGGTCACGGAGACCACGCTCGAAGAAGTGTTCCTGTCCTTCGCGAAAGAGCAACATGAGCAACAGCAGCAGCATGGTCCACAAGCTGTTTAAGATTGACCACAGATTGTAAGAATCAGTATCAAAATTACTTATTATAAATAGCAGCAATTAGCATTTCAAATATTAGTATAGGGGAGAGAGGGAGCGTGATGGGAACATCTAGCTATCTCTTTTGTACACACGTAATCTAATGACGGTGACGTCACATTTCAGGTTCTGCATCCTTATTTCGTTACTTGAGAGTTTGCCCTTCCACCAGATTTAAAAGTTTCCTAACTTCTTCTTCTTCTTCCTGCCCATTTTTTTGTCGACAGGGAAAATCATCTTTGATGAAACCCGCTCTTGGGTGGAGCGGGAGACAGTGTCAGACTCTTACTGACTAAAAACCCCGCGCCGTTCCGTCTAGCCTTCATACCGGGGCACGAGCTCCCTTTCGGACAACCCTGTCCCCAGTAGGCGTCGACCCAGCTGGGCCCCTCCTGCTGCTGACAACTCCTTGAGGCGCGCGGGAACAGTGCGCGCCGTCGACGTCTTAGACTCGGTCCATTACCGGACGATCGGACAGCGAGCTACCCATAGTGCGCCTGATGCGGTCAGCCTCCTCCTTTGCAAGCCTTACTACTTGGCAGAAGGAGGCGACCGCCTGCCATTCCTCCTCGCTCCGGACCATGGCCTCGACCAGGGCCCGGCGCGAGAGGTCTCCGCCGCCGATCGCCCCCACGAGGGCACGACGATGCTCCGCCCAGGCAGGGCACACCTCGACGGTGTGCTCCACCGTGTCCTCCGGGCGTTACGCACAGTGGCGACACCCGGGCGTCTCTTCCGCCTGAATCCGATGCAGGAACCTCCCGAATTTGCCATGTCCGGTGAGGACATGCGTCATGCGGAAGGTAAGGACGCCGTGAGGTCTTTCCAGCCACGCCTCAAAGAGGGGACTTACCGCCATAATCGTGGCGTGCCCAGCACTGGGTTGCGATAGCCGTTCACGCCATTTCACCATGAGATCCCGCCGGAGCTCTGTCCACCATGCCTTGACATGTTGCGGCAGTGGACTTTCACCCCGGCGTTGCATCTCCACGCGCTTATCGTGCATGTGTGCAAGGACTGTTGCCTCCAGATCTCACGGTCTCATCTCCGGATCTCACCTCCAGCCAGAAGGCTCGCCGCTACGCGGGAGATCGTGCGGTAACCCCGCCCCATTCGTATTGCCATGACCCTCTGGCAGGCGTTCAGTATAGACGCCGGTCGCTTTGCCAGCGACGGCGCCCACACCGGCGCCCCGTAGAGGGCCATGGACCGAACGATCCCCGCGTAGAGCCTCCGGCAGGAGGCGTCTGGACCCCCAAGATTGGGCAGGAGCCGTTTGAGAGCAGCCCCAGCCCGGAGAAGCTTGGGAGCCAGACGTCGGAAATGTTCTACGAAATTCCACCGGCTTTCGAGGACGAGTCCCAGATACTTCATCGTCGACCCGACGCCGATGCGAACTCCTCCTACCGTAAGCTGGAAGTCCGATGGTGGCGCGTTCCGAGGGCCGTGGAAGCACATTGCCTCGGATTTATGCAGCGCCACCTCGAGTCCCAACTCCTGGATCCTATCAACGGCTATCGCAACCCCGCGTGTCGCTAGAGCGACCGCCGCCTGGTGCGAACTTCCCTGCGCTAGAATCAGCGTGTCGTCTGCGTAGCAAACCACGCTGACCCCGTCAGGGAAGTCACCGCGCAGCACGTAATCGTAGCCGATGTTCCACAAGGGTGGGCCTAGAACCGACCCCTGCGGAACACCGCACGACATCTCTCGACGTTTCCAGTCTCCCTGGTGACCGGGGTAGAAAATGTACCTGTCTGACAGGTACGCCTCGACCTCTCGACAGAGGTATTCAGGCACCCGGTGGTACCGGAGTGCCCTCCGGATCGTACTCCAGGGCAGGGAGTTGAAAGCGTTGGCAATGTCCAAGGACACTGCCACGACACACCTACCCTGGGACACCGCTTCCCCTGTCGTGAGGGCTCGCACGCGCATGATGGCGTCTATTGTAGAGCGCGCCCTGCGAAAGCCGAACTGTCCGTCCGACAAGTCCGGCCCCACCCGTGTTAGCCGCACGACGAGGCGGTTTGCATTAACTCTTTCAAAGAGCTTGCCCACCTCGTCAAGCAGCACAATGGGCCAGTATGCGGACGGAGAGTCCGCAGGGCGCCCTGGCTTCGCTACGAGGACCAGTTTCCCCATCTTCCAGCGAAGTGGGAACTGGCCCCTCTCCAGGCATGCGCTGAAGAGCCCTCTCAGTCGAGGCCCGAGAGCCTCCATGGCCAGGACCCAGGCTTTTCCTGGTAAACCGTCGGGTCCTGGGGCGGTTTTTTTGGCACTCAGCCTTCTCACCGCCACTCTCAACTCTACCTCGGTCACTTCTGGAGCACTTGGGATAACTTTTCTAACTGACTGAGTATTAAACGGAATTGAAAAATCCTATTTGCGATTTTAGATAAAGTAACTTATTGAGTCGGCCAGTAGCGTTAAAATTATAGGCTGACTTTTGTTTTTAGTACGTGTAAAAATATTAGTCTGCTATGCTAGTGGCTGCCCAACGGTCTAAACTAATCCGACTGAACCGAGCGACAATGAATAATTTACTTTATATTTAAGCGCAAAGTTGTACGAATATTAACATCAACATTTAGTCTTTGGGCTTCCCACACCTAGCGGGATGTTTTGCGCTTTCGAGCCCTGATCTTAAGGTCGATATTCAATATCAACTTGTCAACACACCTCTTTGGTCTGCTGAGGCCAAATTGACGTCTTTGTACTTGTAATGATGATTACTTATGTGTACTAGCCATACTATGAAATATCTGCACCTGCACCATGGCTGAAATTAAAAATAAAATAAAAAAGAAGACTGATATATTTGTACTTATTATTAAATAAGCTCAATAACTTATTAATACAACTGACATTTTACAAATATATCTGGCTAAAAGTATACTCGAAAACTATATTACTCCCTACTACTGACTATATTATCCCCTACAGGGGAACGTAGCGTGATGACTTGTTAGTGTACTATTTGAAGGATTGATTTTTTGTTCTTTCATTCATAAATTGTATCCTTTTTTACCTTTATTTTTATAATTATACTATGTACGTATATTTACAATGTTATAAAATATAGTCTTTATATTTTGTTATCTTTTTCCTAATATCAATAAATATTTTTACGTGTGTAATGCTTTTTTTATTTTCCATTGTACATAAATTGAAAACCCCCGAAAAAAATAAACTCTTTATATAACGGCTGCACGGATTTCTATGAAACTTGGTAAGTACACAGTTACATCATGTCCTGGAAGGTTCATAGGATACACACTTTTCATCCCGGAAGTATGGTCTCTTGGGACAATTTGCTACTATAAAACTTGTAAATGGCCGTTTTTTACCTATTTTAAGTTTTACTGTGCCAAGTAGCTGTAAGTTTTCCTAAAAGTAATAAAATAAAATAAATAACGCGAGCAAACTAGCTAGCTGCAGCTAGTACTAGATACAGTATACAGTCACATAATAAAATTAGTTTTCTTCTAGCAGACCTTGTTATATGAATGTATATATATTGAGTGCAGAACGGGTCCCAGCACACTTTCCTGAGGTGCACCTGATCTATGTCATAGAATTTTTAGTGTTCACTTTTGAACTTCACTTCGAAGCATTTATTATATTATTGAGGTAAGATTGTAACACCAGGAAGAAAACGTAGGAGTTACTTCTTTATTTTGTTTAGTAAGCCGTCGTGCACTACTTTGTTAAAGGCTTAGCTTATGTCCAAACATATTGTAGAACTTTATTAATATAATATTGTTTGTCTTCTTGTTTAGCTTATGTCCAAACATATTGTAGAACTTTATTAATATCATATTGTTTGTCTTCAGTGACTAGATAGCTTATAACATCAACAATACGATGGACTAGTTTTATTGTTCCATGCTTCTCACGACAGCTGAACTCATGATTAGATATTATGCTTGGTTTTCCTTTCAGAAGCGAACCCATGGCCCCAGTAGGCTTTGTCCGTGCTGGGCTCCTACGGTTTTGCTAACATCATCTTGAGGCGCGCGTGTCTAAGCTCCGTCGACGACTTGGGCTTGCTCGCAAAAGGAGCCGACCGCCTGCCACTCCTCCGCACTCCGGACCATGGCGTGTACCAAGGCTTGGCGTAAGAGATCGCCGCCGCCGATTGCCGCCACAAGGACACGGCGACGCTCTGCCCAAGTGGGGCACATCTCTACTGTGTGTTGCACCGTGTCTTCCGGGCGGTCCACACAGTGGCTACACCCGGGCGTCACTTCCGCACAAATCCGGTGTAGGTACTCTCCGAATTTACCATGTTCGGTGAAAACCTGCGTCATACGAAAGTTGAGGACGTCGTCAGGTCTTTCCAGCCACTCCTCAAAGAGGGGACTTACCGCGATAATTGTAGCGTGCCCGGGGATAAAGTAGGTAAGTATTTTTCAGGTTATTCAAAATGAAATAAAAAAATCATCCAATCACGCTAATTAATCAACAAGTTAATTAACGAAACCAAATTAAAAAAATGATAATTGGAAATTAGTTCACCTTATTGAAACACGGGCAAACTCTATGTAGAGTAAATGTACTCTAAGAAATGGGTTGGGGCTGCAAATACATCATATAAGTGTACAACAGCTAAAAGAAATCATGCGGTTTCCTGTACGGAAAGAGAGTATTGAGTTAAAATTAAGACCTGAACATAAAATCTATCTTTGTTATGAGTGGACATTACAAGTTTGTATATTGTTCATCGTTGTAACATCTAAGAGTGCACTGGCGTGCCGGGGCGGGGGCAGGCCCCCTCACGATTATCCCATCTTCATGAACCGTACGCATATAAACGCGACCTTACTTGTTGCCGTGATGGACGAAAAATTCTTCGTAAACCTAACAGGCATCTCGGACCCCATTGAAAGAATCATATTATCATCGTGGAACGGCTGGGTACCGGACAATACCACGCAAACAGACTGGAAGAAATGGCAAGCAGAATATAAGGCGTGTCAGGAAAAGTATGAAGGGAGTAATGACATCAAGAAAAAGAAGAAAAATAAGCCTAAGGTGGAAATAAATGAGCCGTTAGATTGCACTAAGTACGGATTCCCAGCACCGGGAGGAGCGGGAGGAGCTGGAGGGGCGGGAGGACCTGGTGGGGCGGGTGGACCTGGTGGGGCTGGTGGACCTGGTGGGGCGGGTGGACCTGGTGGGGCGGGTAGACCTGGTGGGGCGGGAGGACCGGGAGGGTCGGGATGGGCGGGAGGACCTGGTGGGGCTGGTGGACCTGGTGGGGCGGGTGGACCTGGTGGGGCGGGTAGACCTGGTGGGGCGGGAGGACCGGGAGGGTCGGGATGGGCGGGAGGACCGGGAGGGTCGGGATGGGCGGGAGGACCGGGAGGAACTGGTTGGTCAGTATCCGATTATAGTGATGATGACCATCGAGGTCCAGGCAGCGGCTGGCCCGATGCACCCGGATGGCAAGGTAATATAATAGTGTGTGGTACGGTAGGTTTATATCCGTGACTAGATACGCATGCACAACATCGCACGGGTGTTACAAATCTTAGGAGTTGTCGGGTTCTCATTGGGCACACCATAATTATGGCGGCAAGTCCCCTCTTTGTGGAATGAAAAGACGTCACGTCGTCTTTACATTCCGCATAACGCAGGTCCTCACTGGACACCTCTCTCGGTCCGGTTTGCGTATTTGAGAGATGATACTTTGTGTTATTATTACGACGATTTCTTTAGCGGGCTCAACACTTTTGGCAAACTAACACCAAACACGATCATGAGTGTTTGATTGTATTTGCCTGATTTTTTTTGTGCTCGCCATTTATCTTTGTGAACTAATTTCCCCACTTAGTCCTCGATGGACCATTGTGCGTTGCCCATAGCAGCCTTCACTCCAACCAGCGCACCTTTCTCCCAAAGCAGGTGAGACCTTTGAGTTAGCTCAGTAGCCCGATTCACGTAATCAAAACCGTAACGAATAGTAACGACATCGTAGTCACTTAGTAGTTTTTGTCATTTTCGTATTCACATCCATCAATGGAGTTTGAACGACACCGATTATTAAATTGTTCGATCGAAGAGTCGTTGAAGCGTATTCAGCTATATGAATCGTCATTCAATCGTTGGCTTGAAGTATCCTCATAGATAAACGTTGTTTGATCGGGTCGGATGCCAACGACTAAATATCAAATACTGCAGTTCAAATCACAGGGTACTTTGTAACATAGTAGTACGTAGTACTCTGTGGTATCTGGCGACAAGTCGTTGATAGATCGTTTAGTTTCAATCCAGTTCAATTGTCATTCTATCCAATCCCGATTAAAGAACACGTGAATATAGATTTTGGATAGGACTTCGGTCGAACGACTATAAAACTTCAAAGATGCTTGTTTGATTTTACGTGAATCGTGAAGTTGGTTGGAAGGTGGCACATAAAATTCTCAACCTGCTAACTTGGATGTAGATGGCTAGGTTGAAAGATAGGAATAAGTCAATTTTGCCACCCTTCATTCTTTACCACCTTGGGCAAAAGCCCGGCTTGCCCCGTAGATCGGGCCCTGTCAGGGCGTCCGTGAGTGAATTCAATGCTCCTAAGGTTCGTGGTCTTATTTCGCCGACGGCTATGCACTCGAGGAGCACGTGCGTGCAGTTTTCTCCGACTCCATGCATGCTCTGCAGTGCACAAACGACTTTCCGTGATATTCATTGTGAAGAAGTGTCTTTCCGAACCGATATAGCAGGTTCTACACATCCTAAGTAGTGTTTGATTTTTCAGCAAACAGCCGACTACTTAGGTACTGGCTACTTAAACCTCTCGGCGAAATACTGTCCACCACGATACTCGTACTCTATAAAAGAACCCATGTTCATGAATAAAGTACTTCCAGTCACTGGGTGCGACTGGAATACCATGCACACGTACTGGAGAGCAAGATAAAGTGTAACGAGGGTTCGGCCCACTGACAATCGATTACCCCATATTTGTTAGAATTTTTTTAACACGAAAAATTTAAGTCAGCTCAACGTCCATATTGAATAAAGCCAAGGTTCTCCTGACCACACTATTATCGAAGTGTAAGCTAATGATAGCGACGCGATCATAAATCAGTCGGTCGGTTTGAACGAAAAGTTAGCTCGTAGATTCTTCCGTGGTACAGATCACAGAAAGGATGAAAGAGGTTAGAATGGAAATACTTCCCGATTTGTACTACAACGAGTGTCGCCGCTTGTCTCACACCCTTTAACTCCACTACAGGCAATTAACCAATACGTACGCGCATTACACAACTAACAGACCACACACACTTAGATCGCGAGCTATTGGTAGTTGAACTATGAGCATTGCCCTACATTGTGGCAAGCCATTCTAACCTCTTTCATCTGTTCTGTGGTACAGACGCAGTCAAAATTGCTTTATTTCAGGCGTATTGTACTACACGGGCAGTTTGTGGGCTGACTTCGAAAGTTTGTTTTAACTCTTGTTTTATGAAATAGGTAATGAAAAAAAAATAACCCTATATTTTATCATGACACAGGTCTTGGCCCGGGCAGCGCCGGAGCCCCTATTCCACCATGGGCATACGTCCCCAAAAACATTGGCAAGATGTCACTCTGCTATCTGTCGCCTACAAAAGGAAAATGCAAAAAAAAATTAATAAGGTCAGAAATTATATAGCAGCATAATCAGCCTTTTAATTAATGTTCCCACTGCTCGGACTAGAGATGTGCTGTTGTCGGCAATATGGGAATATTGCTGGCAATATTGCCACCAATATTCATACATCGGGCAATATTCCCGGCAATATTCCCACTTCACGGCAATATTGCCGGCAACGGTACATCTCTAGCTCAGTGACTCAGGCCTCCTCTCTAGGAGACGAGAGTGAATGCGGTTTATTGAAGTTTTATAAAGCACGGTCCACATTATTGTTTTTTGTCGTAAAGTAGTGCCATCTGTCGCAGTCATAGATATCCGTGGTCGCAGTTGATTAGCTATATAGGTACCTAATGCTTGGTACGATTTGTGACGTAAGCTTGATCGGTTTAATTTTTTTCGACAATTATGTGAGCTTACTAAGTTAAAGAAAATTGACATAGTCATTTAAAATGTAGTAGTGATCGGACTATCGAAAATTCTAATCGAACACGAGATGGATAGAAAAATCTCCACGACATGATATTTCTTGCGTTCACTCCGACTCCGAGTCAGTATGCCTTCATACTTAAGGGTTTATGCATACCATTGAATTTTCTTCTATCTTGATATTTTCTTTTTCATATTTTAAAGGAAAAACAATTTACAATTTCGCATTTTACTGTAAACTTACAGTGTTTGCACCCGTCGCAGGCAACCACGCCCCGCGCTCGTTTTGCTACGTGATAACTAATAATACATTAAAGTTCTCCATCGGCACAACTACATGCACACCGCTAAAGTTGATCTAGCTACACTGTGCAGGTATAATCAGGTTATCGCAATGGGGACCGCCGCACACGATATACACGCGACGTCACGCGACGGGTACACACGCGGGCGACTGCGCGGGCTACCGCTTAACTCAGGGTTGGTCCCAACGCCTACACATATACCCACTCATCTTTTTACAGATGGGGCTACAATCCTTACCTGGATCAGTGCGTAAAATATATATATGGTGGATGTGGCGGCACTCGCAACAGGTTCACTACCCAGGAGATATGCGAAAAGCACTGTATGCAGCCTATAGAGCCCAGCTGTTCCGCAGATTCCGGTATCAAGGAAACAGTTTTTAAATTTCCAGAAGAGTAATTAAATTGACCATGAATATATTTTTTTATTTTATTTTTATCAATTTCCTTACTTGATCCTTCTGAAGTGTTAACTTTAAGAGTTTAAGAGTCTGTCTAAAAAGTCAAACGACTTAGGATTTTTTGAAGAAATACTTATATTACTACTTAAACTTATATTCGATATTTTTATATGGTTCTTCTATTAGTAAACAATTATCAAGATCTCTTAATCAGCCTAGATTTATTGAACCAGTGTTGACTACATCAGATTTCATTTTACCTTAAAAATTACCCAAATGACTTTTTAAACAGACTATAGTGCACACGATACAGACTGTACCTACATACTTAGTATGCGTTCCAAAAAAGAATAGGATCGATTGCCATGTTGTGACGTCACGTTATACTGTCAAATCGAAGAAATTGGGTAGGGTGAACAAAACAAAAAAAAAATTGATTTATTTACGAATCGTGAACGAAAAGAGTCTAATCAGAATGTAGTCCTTCAATTTTGCTCATCTTTGCGTCACTGTATGTAGTGTCTGAGTAGTGGCAAATGGAAAAAGAAGGCGAGTTGTTCCTAACAATGAAAATAAGAAGGAAAACAGTTATTATTTAACTAATTATGACATAAAACAACATATTTAGCTGATTTATATTAATCAATAACGTGTTTACTTTACCTAGATTGAACTAAGACTTAGTAATACAAATTTAAAAAAATGCCTTAATTGATACGCAAATAAGTTTTCTTTGCAAACCGTACTTTTCATTCAACATTTGACAGATCGAGGTTATTGGCTTTCCTAATCTTATTTGGAACGCATTTTACGTAGATTTTACACCGACATTTGTTTGCACTATAATGTTGCACAGACAAAATCCTATTGTACCTAATATTTGTAATTTACATATGTCTGTATCATGTTTGCCGACGCACCATAAGCTTAATTCATGAATCCCCAAGCGACCACCGGTGGCCGCGCATCTATTGTCTTACTATTGTGTCTCTAATTGACGGTATCTGAAGGGTTAATTGCACAGCCTTAGTAGTAGGTAAGTTGTACTTATATTACAAGTGTTCTGCAAGATGTTTAAAGGGGCCCAGTCAGGCTAAACAATTAATGGTAAAGAAGTCAATTATTTTTTTAAGTACCTAAAATTTCTTCGCAAGTAGAGATCATAGTGTTTAAGCGATTAAATTTTTTAAATAATAAAAATTTAATCGCTTTCAAACCATAGACATAAATGTGTTTAAAGAAATATATTACTTTCTGCACTGGGTCTCCCCGATTTTTATTGTCTATTGAAAATACGCCTCTATTTCTAGAGAGGTCAGTGCCTCTGACTGACGCTAAAGAGAGAGTTGCCAACTTACAAATATTCCTAATCTTCACGGAAAATAGTAAATTCTGATAACTTTGAGGTCTTCGAAATCTTTAAACTTATATATTAGGTGTATACATGGTTTTTCCTTCAAAAATTACTTAAGATCATTCAGTTAATTCTAAATGATCTCATGTTTTTTTTTAACTCGATAATTTTTTTGGCATATTAGTATTTGAAAATAAATTCTTAATTTAAGATAATCTGATTATTCGATATTTTAGTACTGTAATGGTTTTTCTAGTTGTTTATTTTGTAACAAACAAACTCATACCGTTTTTGATGAGAAAATACAGAAGGCCATCTGCTTCTACGCTGTCTTAAGCATATTTTAACCTGAGCGATAAAGATAGCCGTCAGCCGTAAACCAAATAAGAACATATTTTTTTTTTATACTAATCGAGACAACAAACACCGACAGACGACAAAACCGATTAACTGACATTTTCGAACAATTTCAATGGGCATCGATTCTTATCATATTATATTTTTAGCATTCCTTTAGGAAAAAAGCATTTCTAAGGTGTGTTTTTACAACAGCCAGACATTTTTTTACGGTTATAACCAACCAACATATGCAATGTATTTATTGGCCTCAGCACAGCCCATCTTTTTCATGACTATGGTTCAGTATCTACTTGGTTCGGTCTCCAGAAGGAAGTCTCTAATCACATATACTCTGACTGGCCCTGGTAGTAGGCCATATAGGTTTCTACTTATCGGCCCTGCATTTGATTTGGTCATGAATGATGCAACAAGCCTTTTTAACCCCCGACAAAAAAGAGGGGTGTTATAAGTTTAGGGTGTCTGTGTGTCTGTGTGTCTGTGTGTCTGTGTGTCTGTCTGTGGCATCATAGCGCTTAAACGAATGGACCGATTTGGATGTGGTTTTTTTTATAAGAAAGCTGACGTTACCGAGATGGTTCTTAGATACAATTCATGAATCAGGCGTTCAAGGTCAGCAGCACATTTGTTGGCTGTGGCTGGGATCTTAAACGCTTTACGGATGTATAAATACTTATGTGTGACCTAATGTTTGAAATACTCGTATACATTTTTCATGATGACGAGGACCTGATGCTAGAACTGGGAAATAGCTGATGGAACCCTGGAATTCTTACTAGTAAAGCCGTCGAGTTTGGGCTCATTAGATTTGTCTTCACCAGTTCCAAACATTTTTCATGATGACGAGGACCTGATGCTAGAACTGGGAGGTAGCTGATGGAACCTTGGGATGCCAACTAGTAAACCCATCGAGTTTGGGCTCATTAGATTCGTCTTGACCAGTTTTAAATATTTTTCATGATGACGAGGACCTGATGCTAGAACTAGGAGATAGCTGATGGAACCCTGGAATTCTTACTAGTAAACCCGTCGAATTTGGGCTCATTAGATTTGTCTTAACCAGTTCCAAATATTTTTCATGATGACGAGGACCTGATGCTAGAACTGGGAGGTAGCTGGTGGAACCTTGGGATGCCTACTAGTAAACCCGTCGTGTTTGGGCTCACCAGATTTGTCTTAACAAGTTTCAAACATTTTTCATGATTATGAAAACTTGATGCTAGAACTGGGAGGTACCTAGCTGATGAAACCCTGAAATGCCTACTAGTAAACTCGTCGAGTTTATGCTCATTAGATTCGTCTTAACCAGTTCTAAACATTTTTCATGATGACGAGGACCTGATGCTATAACTGGGAGATAGCTAATGGAACTCTGGAATCAATATTATAAAACAGGAATGAAATTTAATTTAATGAAATTAATTAATTATTATTATTTAGAGGGAATTAATTTTCTAATTGTCTTGTCAATCAAGTTTTGAATATGAATGCCAAAGTTGTTTTAAGATAAACCTTAATAAAAAGTACATCTAGCCAGTTTGCAAGTTAGTAGTATTAGTGTGGCCTTCATGATTGTTACAATATAGAAAAGATAATATCACAATAATGGATTCCTCGATTAATTTAAAAACTTTAAAATAAAACTAAAATTAAAAATTTTAAAAAACCCCCGACGCAAAAATAAACTATAAAAAGTAAAAAATAAGTTAGTAAATTACTCTTTCAACCTTTTAACGTCATTAAAGGAATCTATAAATATTTAAAAGATGAGTGTCACTAAGTCGGGGGACCGCAATTGTCATTTTTAATTCGTTTAAGTAAAATAATAATTTTCATATTGCGGTCCCCCGACTTAGTGACACTCATCTTTTAAATATTTATAGAATCCTTTAATGACGTTAAAAGGTTGAAAGAGTAATTTACTAACTTATTTTTTACTTTTTATAGTTTATTTTTGCGTCGGGGGTTTTTTAAAATTTTTAATTTTAGTTTTATTGTTCTTTCATTCATAAATTGTATCCTTTTTTACCTTTATTTTTATAATTATACTATGTACGTATATTTACAATGTTATAAAATATAGTCTTTATATTTTGTTATCTTTTTCCTAATATCAATAAATATTTTTACGTGTGTAATGCTTTTTTTATTTTCCATTGTACATAAATTGAAAACCCCCGAAAAAAATAAACTCTTTATATAACGGCTGCACGGATTTCTATGAAACTTGGTAAGTACACAGTTACATCATGTCCTGGAAGGTTCATAGGATACACACTTTTCATCCCGGAAGTATGGTCTCTTGGGACAATTTGCTACTATAAAACTTGTAAATGGCCGTTTTTTACCTATTTTAAGTTTTACTGTGCCAAGTAGCTGTAAGTTTTCCTAAAAGTAATAAAATAAAATAAATAACGCGAGCAAACTAGCTAGCTGCAGCTAGTACTAGATACAGTATACAGTCACATAATAAAATTAGTTTTCTTCTAGCAGACCTTGTTATATGAATGTATATATATTGAGTGCAGAACGGGTCCCAGCACACTTTCCTGAGGTGCACCTGATCTATGTCATAGAATTTTTAGTGTTCACTTTTGAACTTCACTTCGAAGCATTTATTATATTATTGAGGTAAGATTGTAACACCAGGAAGAAAACGTAGGAGTTACTTCTTTATTTTGTTTAGTAAGCCGTCGTGCACTACTTTGTTAAAGGCTTAGCTTATGTCCAAACATATTGTAGAACTTTATTAATATAATATTGTTTGTCTTCTTGTTTAGCTTATGTCCAAACATATTGTAGAACTTTATTAATATCATATTGTTTGTCTTCAGTGACTAGATAGCTTATAACATCAACAATACGATGGACTAGTTTTATTGTTCCATGCTTCTCACGACAGCTGAACTCATGATTAGATATTATGCTTGGTTTTCCTTTCAGAAGCGAACCCATGGCCCCAGTAGGCTTTGTCCGTGCTGGGCTCCTACGGTTTTGCTAACATCATCTTGAGGCGCGCGTGTCTAAGCTCCGTCGACGACTTGGGCTTGCTCGCAAAAGGAGCCGACCGCCTGCCACTCCTCCGCACTCCGGACCATGGCGTGTACCAAGGCTTGGCGTAAGAGATCGCCGCCGCCGATTGCCGCCACAAGGACACGGCGACGCTCTGCCCAAGTGGGGCACATCTCTACTGTGTGTTACACCGTGTCTTCCGGGCGGCCCACACAGTGGCTACACCCGGGCGTCACTTCCGCACAAATCCGGTGTAGGTACTCTCCGAATTTACCATGTTCGGTGAAAACCTGCGTCATACGAAAGTTGAGGACGTCGTCAGGTCTTTCCAGCCACTCCTCAAAGAGGGGACTTACCGCGATAATTGTAGCGTGCCCGGGGATAAAGTAGGTAAGTATTTTTCAGGTTATTCAAAATGAAATAAAAAAATCATCCAATCACGCTAATTAATCAACAAGTTAATTAACGAAACCAAATTAAAAAAATGATAATTGGAAATTAGTTCACCTTATTGAAACACGGGCAAACTGTATGTAGAGTAAATGTACTCTAAGAAATGGGTTGGGGCTGCAAATACATCATATAAGTGTACAACAGCTAAAAGAAATCATGCGGTTTCCTGTACGGAAAGAGAGTATTGAGTTAAAATTAAGACCTGAACATAAAATCTATCTTTGTTATGAGTGGACATTACAAGTTTGTATATTGTTCATCGTTGTAACATCTAAGAGTGCACTGGCGTGCTGGGGCGGGGGCAGGCCCCCTCACGATTATCCCATCTTCATGAACCGTACGCATATAAACACGACCTTACTTGTTGCCGTGATGGACGAAAAATTCTTCGTAAACCTAACAGGCATCTCGGACCCCATTGAAAGAATCATATTATCATCGTGGAACGGCTGGGTACCGGACAATACCACGCAAACAGACTGGAAGAAATGGCATGCAGAATATAAGGCGTGTCAGGAAAAGTATGAAGGGAGTAATGACATCAAGAAAAAGAAGAAAAATAAGCCTAAGGTGGAAATAAATGAGCCGTTAGATTGCACTAAGTACGGATTCCCAGCACCGGGAGGAGCGGGAGGAGCTGGAGGGGCGGGAGGACCTGGTGGGGCGGGTGGACCTGGTGGGGCTGGTGGACCTGGTGGGGCGGGTGGACCTGGTGGGGCTGGTGGACCTGGTGGGGTGGGTGGACCTGGTGGGGCGGGTAGACCTGGTGGGGCGGGTAGACCTGGTGGGGCGGGAGGACCGGGAGGGTCGGGATGGGCGGGAGGACCGGGAGGGTCGGGATGGGCGGGAGGACCGGGAGGAACTGGTTGGTCAGTATCCGATTATAGTGATGATGACCATCGAGGTCCAGGCAGCGGCTGGCCCGATGCACCCGGATGGCAAGGTAATATAATAGTGTGTGGTACGGTAGGTTTATATCCGTGACTAGATACGCATGCACAACATCGCACGGGTGTTACAAATCTTAGGAGTTGTCGGGTTCTCATTGGGCACACCATAATTATGGCGGCAAGTCCCCTCTTTGTGGAATGAAAAGACGTCACGTCGTCTTCACATTCCGTATAACGCAGGTCCTCACTGGACACCTCTCTCGGTCCGGTTTGCGTATTTGAGAGATGATACTTTGTGTTATTATTACGACGATTTCTTTAGCGGGCTCAACACTTTTGGCAAACTAACACCAAACACGATCATGAGTGTTTGATTGTATTTGCCTGATTTTTTTTGTGCTCGCCATTTATCTTTGTGAACTAATTTCCCCACTTAGTCCTCGATGGACTATTGTGCGTTGCCCCTAGCAGCCTTCACTCCAACCAGCGCACCTTTCTCCCAAAGCAGGCGAGTCCTTTGAGTTAGCTCAGTAGCCCGATTCACGTAATCAAAACCGTAACGAATAGTAACGACATCGTAGCCACTTAGTAGTTTTTGTCATTTTCGTATTTACATCCATCAATCGAGTTTGAACGACACCGATTATTAAATTGTTTGATCGAAGAGTCGTTGAAGCGTATTCAGCTATATGAATCGTCATTCAATCGTTGGCTTGAAGTATCCTCATAGATAAACGTTGTTTGATCGGGTCGGATGCCAACGACTAAGTATCAAATACTGCAGTTCAAATCACAGGGTAACATAGTACGTAGTACTCTGTGGTATCTGGCGACAAGTCGTTGATAGATCGTTTAGTTTCGATCCAGTTCAATTGTCGTTCTATCCAATCCCGATTAAAGAACACGTGAATATAGATTTTGGATAGGACTTCGGTCGAACGACTATAAAACTTCTAAGATGCTTGTTTGATTTTACGTGAATCGTGAAGTTGATTGGAAGGTGGCACATAAAATTCTCAACCTGCTAACTTGGATGTAGATGGCTAGGTTGAAAGATAGGAATAAGTCAATTTTGCCACCCTTCATTCTTTACCACCTTGGGCAAAAGCCCGGCTTGCCCCGTAGATCGGGCCCTGTCAGGGCGTCCGTGAGTGAATTCAATGCTCCTAAGGTTCGTGGTCTTATTTCGCCGACGGCTATGCACTCGAGGAGCACGTGCGTGCAGTTTTCTCCGACTCCATGCATGCTCTGCAGTGCACAAACGACTTTCCGTGATATTCATTGTGAAGAAGTGTCTTTCCGAACCGATATAGCAGGTTCTACACATCCTAAGTAGTGTTTGATTTTTCAGCAAACAGCCGACTACTTAGGTACTGGCTACTTAAACCTCTCGGCGAAATACTGTCTACCACGATACTCGTACTCTATAAAAGAACCCATGTTCATGAATAAAGTACTTCCAGTCACTGGGTGCGACTGGAATACCATGCACACGTACTGGAGAGCAAGATAAAGTGTAACGAGGGTTCGGCCCACTGACAATCGATTACCCCATATTTGTTAGAATTTTTTTAACACGAAAAATTTAAGTCAGCTGAACGTCCATATTGAATAAAGCCAAGGTTCTCCTGACCACACTTCGATAATGCTAATGATAGCGACGCGATCATAAATCAGTCGGTCGGTTTGAACGAAAAGTTAGCTCGTAGATTCTTCCGTGGTACAGATCACAGAAAGGATGAAAGAGGTTAGAATGGAAATACTTCCCGATTTGTACTACAACGAGTGTCGCCGCTTGTCTCACACCCTTTAACTCCACTACAGGCAATTAACCAATACGTACGCGCATTACACAACTAACAGACCACACACACTTAGATCGCGAGCTATTGGTAGTTGAACTATGAGCATTGCCCTACATTGTGGCAACCCATTCTAACCTCTTTCATCTGTTCTGTGGTACAGACGCAGTCAAAATTGCTTTATTTCAGGCGTATTGTACTACACGGGCAGTTTGTGGGCTGACTTCGAAAGTTTGTTTTAACTCTTGTTTTATGAAATAGGTAATGAAAAAAAAATAACCCTATATTTTATCATGACACAGGTCTTGGCCCGGGCAGCGCCGGAGCCCCTATTCCACCATGGGCATACGTCCCCAAAAACATTGGCAAGATGTCACTCTGCTATCTGTCGCCTACAAAAGGAAAATGCAAAAAAAATTTAATAAGGTCAGAAATTATATAGCAGCACCAGCCTTTCAATCTTAGCCTTTTAATGTTCCCACTGCTCGGACTAGAGATGTGCTGTTGTCGGCAATATGGGAATATTGCTGGCAATATTGCCACCAATATTCATACATCGGGAAATATTCCCGGCAATATTCCCACTTCACGGCAATATTGCCGGCAACGGTACATCTCTAGCTCGGTGACTCAGGCCTCCTCTCTAGGAGACGAGAGTGAATGCGGTTTATTGAAGTTTTATAAAGCACGGTCCACATTATTGTTTTTTGTCGTAAAGTAGCGCCATCTGTCGCAGTCATAGATATCCGTGGTCGCAGTTGATTAGCTATATAGGTACCTAATGCTTGGTACGATTTGTGACGTAAGCTTGATCGGTTTAATTTTTTTCGACAATTATGTGAGCTTACTAAGTTAAAGAAAATTGACATAGTCATTTAAAATGTAGTAGTGATCGGACTATCGAAAATTCTAATCGAACACGAGATGGATAGAAAAATCTCCACGACATGATATTTCTTGCGTTCACTCCGACTCCGAGTCAGTATGCCTTCATACTTAAGGGTTTATGCATACCATTGAATTTTCTTCTATCTTGATATTTTCTTTTTCATATTTTAAAGGAAAAACAATTTACAATTTCGCATTTTACTGTAAACTTACAGTGTTTGCACCCGTCGCAGGCAACCACGCCCCGCGCTCGTTTTGCTACGTGATAACTAATAATACATTAAAGTTCTCCATCGGCACAACTACATGCACACCGCTAAAGTTGATCTAGCTACACTGCGCAGGTATAATCAGGTTATCGCAATGGGGACCGCCGCACACGATATACACGCGACGTCACGCGACGGGTACACACGCGGGCGACTGCGCGGGCTACCGCTTAACTCAGGGTTGGTCCCAACGCCTACACATATACCCACTCATCTTTTTACAGATGGGGCTACAATCCTTACCTGGATCAGTGCGTAAAATATATATATGGTGGATGTGGCGGCACTCGCAACAGGTTCACTACCCAGGAGATATGCGAAAAGCACTGTATGCAGCCTATAGAGCCCAGCTGTTCCGCAGATTCCGGTATCAAGGAAACAGTTTTTAAATTTCCAGAAGAGTAATTAAATTGACCATGAATATATTTTTTTATTTTATTTTTATCAATTTCCTTACTTGATCCTTCTGAAGTGTTAACTTTAAGAGTTTAAGAGTCTGTCTAAAAAGTCAAACGACTTAGGATTTTTTGAAGAAATACTTATATTACTACTTAAACTTATATTCGATATTTTTTATATGGTTCTTCTATTAGTAAACAATTATCAAGATCTCTTAATTCATGAATCCCCAAGCGACCACCGGTGGCCGCGCATCTATTGTCTTACTATTGTGTTTCTAATTGACGGTATCTGAAGGGTTAATCAGCCTAGATTTATTGAACCAGTGTTGACTACATCAGATTTCATTTTACCTTAATAATTACCCAAATGACTTTTTAAACAGACTATAGTGCACACGATACAGACTGTACCTACATACTTAGTATGCGTTCCAAAAAAGAATAGGATCGATTGCCATGTTGTGACGTCACGTTATACTGTCAAATCGAAGAAATTGGGTAGGGTGAACAAAACAAAAAAAAAATTGATTTATTTACGAATCGTGAACGAAAAGAGTCTAATCAGAATGTAGTCCTTCAATTTAGTTGGTTTGAAATTTGAATAAAAAAATTGGTAGGTGGATAAGGGAAATGGTACTTTCCGCCATTAACAATAGAGTCGAAAATCGCGTGAGTGACTCGCGAAGGACAAAGTAATAAAATTGATTTATGGCCCGCGATGCGACTCTATTGTTCTGGATCTATCCCGAGACGTCAGTATCTAGAATTTTCTTTGCTCTGCGTATAAATACGAGCCACCGAACGGAGGTGAGTCAGTTTTGCTCGATCCAGCCCGTCCCTTTGCTGCCCTCCCCCAGCGACGCCCTAAGCCGAGGCTCGTACCCCACAGGGGGTGCCCTTAGCGTTGTCATCATCATCATCATCATTTCAGCCGATACACGTCCACTGCTGGACATAGGCCTCCCCCAAGCGTCGCCACAACGAACGCTCCTGCGCGTCTCCGCTCCTGAGCGTTGTCGCTTAATTTTAAAGTAGTTTGTAAGTAAGCCCTGGCTGGAGGCTTTGATTTTACTCAGGGCCGCCACAGGCAAGTCCGGTTGAGCAGACGACAACCTCCTAGGTTGACCTGCGAGAGGCCACTCATAAAAAAAAGGAAGTGAGTTCTGATTTCGACTGCGAACAAGAGCGATCTACCTAAGTGTGCGAAGTGATTTTATCTATTATTGTTGACTGGACTAATTATTTATTGTTTGTGGTAAATAAAGTTTTTTATTGGTAAATCGGCATTTAGTTACCCACGTACGTAACAATACGTTTTAAAAAAATGTCGTGATTATAAAATCTTCTTGAAATCAATGAAACAAAATGATTACTTAACATTTTGAATTATGTCTGGCTGGTTAGGTACGCCGTTGGAGGTAGAACAGAATAGAATAGAATAGAATAAACTCACTATAGGCATCTTGTAACAAACGCTTGATTAAATTATACGGGACGATGCCTATAATATACTTACTTAAGTGTATTTTTATACCTTTAGGACCTGCCAGGTCCTAAAGGTATAAAAATTTCGAGCCGCGACACAAACAATGATGATGAATGATGATTGATGTACAAAAAAAAAAAAAAAAATAAAACAAAATCCTCTAATGGAAATTTAAGTGATTGGTTTAGACATTTTTTTACTTTGAATTTGTATTAGTGCCTTGCTTAACCATTATTTTGATTAAACGATGACGGTCAATGAATAAAAAACCTTTTTTAATTATGTCAATTTGTGTTTTATTTTATTGTTTTTATTACAAGTAATGAAAACTCAACTTACAGTCTTAAATTCATTGATTTGCTTCAGATATTTCCATGTTTGTTACATACTATCGCATCTGATCGTGGTGTTTACATTCATTTTTATTTCAGTATATGGTTTTTAAAACCAAACCCAGAACTATTGTATTTAAAAACTGGTGCATACTTCTAACTTCCGTTAGAGAAATCGTTCTCCATTGATTTGTTAGTGGTCGTAAATACCAACTTCTTGAATTTTCTGGGGTGTATGTCCAAGCTAACTTTTAAAATAAGGCTTTGACATAAATAGCAATAATATATTATGAAACACCATCGTATTTTACGTATTTCTAGTATAGAACACAATTTTACAACTTTTAAAGTTAAAAAGATATAAGCCAAAAACGAAATTATTTTTGGTTTTTCGTTGATTACCAAAAGTGCTATTTTGGTGTTTACGACCTTTGTTGTCGGAAGCATCGATATTATATTTTTAGCATTCCTTTAGGAAAAAGGCATTTCTAAGGTGTGTTTTTACAACAGCCAGACATTTTTTTACGGTTATAACCAACTAACATATGCAATGTATTTATTGGCCTCAGCACAGCCCATCTTTTTCATGACTATGGTTCAGTATCTACTTGGTTCGGTCTCCAGAAGGAAGTCTCTAATCACATATACTCTGACTGGCCCTGGTAGTAGGCCATGTAGGTTTCTACTTATCGGCCCTGCATTTGATTTGGTCATGAATGGTGCAACAAGCCTTTTTGAAGAAGATCACCAAAAAGGTACATATGTGCTTTAGTACATAAAATAAGTACGGCACATGGCTTGAACAAAAGCTAGCTCACAAATGTTTACTTCTAATACCATTTTAGATTTCAAAATCATTTTGGAAAACAACAATCAATATTAAGTTTCCCCGGAAAAATCCGAATCGAAAATTTTACTTCATAAGAACGCATGCTGTTATAATAAGTTAAAAGAAAATAAATTCTAATAGTTATTTTAAGTTTTTAAATTCCATATTAAATAGAAGTTCCGTAACCGTGCCATCACCCACCGCTCCGTGTTCTGTTAGCACTTTGGCAGAACGAAAATGTGAATACGGCAACTACGGCAACACTACCCAGCTGTCACTGTATTATCGCTGTCAAGCGTTTTCAGGCCCAACAGGGCTGCCAGTTTCCCAGTTTGTATACTTTATACAGAATCTGTATAATTCGGTAATATGACTCTTTGACAGTGGGAAATTCTCGTATTTATAAGGAACATTGAGATAGGTTGAGACTAAGGTTAGAATGTTAATTCTAACCTTAGTCTCAACCTATCTAAAACTGTACGGCGAATCGCACATCATAACATTTTAATTGCATTTAGCCAAATCATCACTTTGCGCGTCTACGCCAAACGATGAAAATTATTAATTAAGCAAATCAGTACGTGTTCAGATCGCCATAAGTGCCGTCGCGCGTGCTCCCTCGCTTCATCAACCAACCTAACTATTTGTAGCATTTTAACAATACACTTTTTGGTGAACATTCCTTTCTATCATTGAACATCCCAGCAGGTAACCTTTACAAACACATTAATATTTTCCGTAATTTACTTTTATGAATTGATTAAACATGGTTTTTTTAATCACATTGCGATATATGTTTTCATTATTTTTATTGACCTGTTTATAAAAGCTTTTACACGACAAGATCTCAAGAAATAAAGTGTCAAGATATTTTTTTTTTATTTCAATCCATTTGAACCTTGATTTATATTCGGTTACTAACAAACGAACGAAAGTATAAGTTACATAAAATATGATTTGAGCTTGGGTCACCAGTCATTTCATTCACTGTTTAGTTAAAATTATTTAGAATAATTTTACTTTTTATCTACTGCAATGCCATTTTGTATAAAATATGTTCGTTCAACTGGCATCCCTATTCTTTGGATCTGTCATTAGTGTCATTGTCAACTGTGCAGTGTCAACAAGGCAACGTCACACGAACGCGATCATTTCACTTCACTCGATTATGTCTGGGAAATGAAAACATTAAATTTTGAGGAAGTTTTTAAAATGTTCAATACATTGTCCATAAACTTTACACGATCCTAAAACGGGTTTGTTGCAACTTATGTTTATACTGGCAATTTAAAACAATATTATGCATGCGAATAATATAAGCTTATGTTTAAATTTCACTTGTATACAATCCATTGTGATGTCTCTCCAGATGTAATTTTGTGTTAATGTGTGGTGCAGTTAAATTAAATCCTTGTGAAAAAGATATTTGGAGTTATTAGTGATAATGAATACGCGAGTGTTGTCGGTGTTGATGTGGAAACATGCGGTGGTCAGGGTACGGAGGTTTATACACACAGCTGTGGACTGTGTGTCTCCTCTACTGTTCTTCCTGTTAATATTTGCCTTCAAAGATTACTTGAAACCTCAAATGAAAATGGCAGAAGAGAAAAATCCAGTAGCCAACACGGTGAGTGAAACATGCAACATATTTTTCCTTATTCTATTACTGTTCAAAAGTTTTCATTAAAATCATTTTATTATTTCATTAATTCATGAATCCCCAAGCGACCACCGGTGGCCGCGCATCTTTTGTCTTACTATTGTGTCTCTAATTGACGGTATCTGAAGGGTTAAAATATATTTTAATTTGATTATGTTGCTAGTAACAACAACTTTAATTTTAGAGGGTACATTTAAACTTAGGGGAGGAAGGTCCAGCAGTGGGACAATATGGGCTAACTATAATAATAATAATTTAAATTGGGTCAGAAGTCTCTCAGAATTGTACCTACTTGTCTGACTGTAGTTTGGTTCAATAAATTCAATAAACTAATTTATGTATTAACCCTTCAGATACCGTCAATTAGAGACACAATAGTAAGACAATAGATGCGCAGCCACCGGTGGTCGCTTGGGGATTCATGAATTAAGTAATTCACTAAACCCCAAGTGAAAAGCGTTCACCCTCTCATTGTTTTTCTATTGTGTCTCTAATTACAGTATTGGAACGGCAAAAGTTTAAATATTTTTATTTTTATGTTAAAATGATTCCGCCTCCAACATAATGGTTATACAGAGAGTTCAAAACTACATATTGAAACAGATATCAAATGCACCATGGTTTATAAAAACAATAGAAGTTCATGAAATTCTAAACATGCCCACAGTTAAATAAGAAATAGACACTCATGGAGAGAACTATAAGCTTAGAATGTCGAATCACCCAAACCAACTAGCAGGGCAACTCACTATCCCTGAAACCATTCTTCAGCTTAAAAAGCGGCGTGATATCTTCGACGATTAGAGGGTCTGTGACCCAACTAATGAAGAGTAAAGGGCTGGCTCTAATGGGAGCAGCACCCTAAACGACAAAAAGCATCCACCACATCTGCTTATAGTCTGGAATGACTGATTGCAAGATCAAATAAAAGAAAAAAAAAACTATTAAATGATTGATTTTGAAATATTTCAGAATGCAATAGATTATATAAATAAATCTCTCTGCCTAGCCTTATCCCATTTAATTTGGGGTTGGCTCTCCTCATCAAATTATATAAATAAATTATATTAATTATTTATTTGCAGACTTAATGTCTATGGCATTAAAGACATACTTTACTAATTGAACTATCATTAGTACACATACTTTAACCTTTCAATACAGTTTCAAGTACCGTTATATAGAACCACAATAGTAAGACCACAAAATAGATAGGGACAGAAGACTATCTCATGTATGTACTTCACTTTTTATACCTACGTTAGTGGACGCAGACTAATGAGCGTTTGAGCTGGAACTGTTTGACGAACAGGCCGAGACGTTACCGAGATATCCTGTCCGTGAGCGGTGTCTATGGGTGCATTGCTTGAGCACGCTTAGTATGTAGATGACTTCTGTACCTATATGTTTTGTGGTATAGACAATAGGTATACAAACGCCGGTGTTCATTTAGGGTTTCATAAATTAATTCATGAATCCCCAAGCGACCAACGGTGGCCGCGCATCTGTTGTCTTACTATTGTGTCTCTAATTGACGGTATCTGAAGGGTTAATATGATTTAATTCATTAGACCCCAAACGAACGCCGGCATTCGCACTGTCATTGTTTTACTATTGTGTCTTTAATTGACGGTATCTGAAGAGTTAAAAGCAATGCTGGATTTTATTATAATACTAGTTTCTGCCAGTAGAAAATATAAAGTTATGTCACTCTGTGATAAGGCAGCAATCTATTGATGAAATAACTTTTGCATAAGTCCAATAGTTTTTATATTTATTCTTTACAAATAAAAATTTAAGTCTTTTCATTGATACCGTTATCACAACCAAAGAAAAGATCTATTTCTTTGTTTGTGATAACGTTATCAAAATCCATTATGTTACTTACTTAAGAGGAGTTAGTGGATGAACAGACGGACACAGAAAACAACTTAAATCCATTAAAACCCAAGCGAATGCCGTCATTTGCGGTGTTATTGTCTTTCTGTTGTGTCTCTAATTGACGGTATTTGGTATTGAAAGGTTAGTGGAAATCTGGTGCTCCGTATTTTAGGGCACTTCGGTATAGATAGGTTAAGTAAACTAGTTTGGCCCAAGCCCTCCCGATTTTAAGATGATCCTTTCCTTCATCCTAAAATCAGGTTTGGCAACATATAATTATATAATGGTTGTAGTGGCGCTGCAATAAATGATCAGCAGTCTCGGCATCAAGTCTACCTTTGTAGAATGTTTACTGATGCAAAAAGTTTTAATGAATCAATAAATAAATGTAACTTCACTAGCGATAGATTTATTTTTTTATAGCCTCTTTTATATAATGTGAATATGACAACACTGTAGACTCTGTGGATTCATAAATTACTTTCTATTTACCCGACAACGGCACAGTCAAATGAGGGTTTATGGTTTTGATTTGACAAATTTGGTCTACACGTCTACACTGGTCTACACGTCTACACTGTCCTCATTTAATATTAATTCATGAATCCCCAAGCGACCACCGGTGGCCGCGCATCTATTGTCTTACTATTGTGTCTCTAATTGACGGTATCTGAAGGGTTAAGAGGGTCCTTCTCCACTCGCTTATCGTAAACATCGAAAATGGTTTAAAAGCTTGTTACTTCATTTAATGCAATCCAACGCGATGTTTGACGAAAAGGCAACGCAAAAAAACAGAGATAACGCCTGGAAACTCTGTTAGTATTCGGTAATTCCGAGATTTACTCGAAAATTTTACAAAACTTGCTCCAGGAAATAGCTGTTTTTTTTAAACACTTAAAAGTTTTTGGAAAAAGTTGTCATCATTTAGAATCTTAATAAAATTTGCAAGGTCTCTAGAGGATTACTTTTTTGACTTTTTTAATTTTTAGGCAATTTATGAAGTGTCAAAGTTCATACAAAATGGGACATTTTCAGAGGTTTTTACTGGATTAGTTTTACACAAAATTAAAAATTGGTTTCTTTAGAAACCTAGATAATATCCACAAGATACTGTGTTTCCAAAATATCTAATGACAAGTGTGTAATAACGTAATAATCAGTTATGAGCGGTTGTATGAAAAACAGTGAAAATGTGAGTCGTGATGCACCACATTAATATAGTAATATGGATGTATTGTAAAACCAATAATTTTTTTAAAAGAATAATGAAATTTCTTGCCGGCTGTTCTCCATAGGAAACAACCATTTGGAACCGAGCACTAATTTACGATGCTTTATAAATGCCCATGCAGACCTATCTACAGTAAATTTTGCTTAATTAAATAGTTAAGCTTTCCACATTGCTCGCAGAACAAATGGCCGTTGGAGCCAAAGGGTTGTGGTAGGAATGGCGACCACGTACCCGAAGACGTAGCGTTGGAAGGCCTACTACAAGGTGGGCCGATGACCTGGTAAGAGTTGCGGGAATCCGATGGACATCCACAGGACCGTTCATTGTGGCAGCACTTGGGGGAGGCCGTCTTTCGGCTGAAATGATGATGTTGATGAGTTAAGCTTTTGCCTGCAGCTTCACCCGCTATATTAATAAATTAGTGGGCCTGTGTGGTGTTAATTGAACGGAGTCAATCTTTATATAAATTCCATTTACTTAGTTCAATATTTAACATCATGAAACTTCTTTATTAAAATAATAGTGTGTTAATTACTCATTAACATTGTATGGCATTCTTAACAGCTGTTTATAAATATATCATTCGTGACTCAGACACTGTAAGAATGACTGTTTTAATTGAGAGTTGAGATATGACTCAGAAACCAATCTTATGACGTGGGTAGAACTTCCGATCGATCGAGAGCGCCTGTTTTAAGCACCGGCCACACAGAACAGCCTCAAGGCACGGACCCGTCGCAGTCGCGGCGCCCGTTTAATCTACTTGCATATAAAATGTATACAGCCGTCGCGACATAAAACATACAGAAAAGACGGGACGCCGTCTTTTCTGTATGTATCTTTTCGCGACTGCGACGGGTCCGTGCCTTTCGTCTGTTCTGTGTGGCCGGTGCTTTAGACTCCACGTTTTTAAAACGCGCCATTTAAAAAACGCACGCGAGTCAGACGCAGCCTGTAGACCTGATAGGAAAAAGCGAGCCCTCGCCACGTCACACAAGTGTCACAGCAGATGGACCACATGCCACAGCCACAAACGCCGAGAAGCTAGCAGTGGTCATAAGCCACTTGTGGCCGATGGCTGCTTTGTTAAGCCATGCGCGCAGTATCATAATGAACTCTGACGAAGAAGGTTTAAATACGCGAATGGCATACGGCGTTTAGTGACCCCTTAGTCTGGACCGCAACCGGCTAGATCTAGAAACGTGACAGACGGGGGCCATCATCCTCAGCGAGTAGCGCCCCCCAAGTCTGCACCTCTGTCGCTGGTCATCGCCCGGGCAACTGAATGTCTTACCTGGCGGCGATTGACCGCCGTGGCGTATAGAATAGAATAGAAATACTTTTATTCGGTACAGACACAACACAACGGTTATATGCACAAAGTAAACAAAAATAAAAGTACAAAGTGCGCCGAGCGTGCCCGCACCGAAATAGCGTAGTGAAATAGCGGCACGGTATGAGTCCTGTGCCGCGGCGCTACCCGACTGAACACAAAACAGTCACTCACAGGTAGAGATGTGTCGTTGCCAGCAGTTTGGGAATATTGCTGGCAATATCGCCACCAATATTCATACATCGGGCAATATTCCCTCCAATATTCCCACTTCACGGCAATATTGCCGGCAACGGCACATCTCTACTCACAGGCAAGCAATTTGCCCGTCGTTACGGGCAACTACCCGACACCGCGGAACAAAGGTTCGCCTCTTGCGAGGGCGCAGCGACTTCCAACAGAGTGCGGCGTTTCGTGGCCAGTTCAAGCCACAAGAAGCGAGCAGCGTCGATCTGTAGCGTGTGCAGCCACCGCCGCCAATCGTGTGCGGCGAATCCATATAAAATGTATGAAACCTACAGAAAATATGCCGGGTGCGTTTTGTGGTTGTGGCCGGTGATCCTAAAACGCGCGTCAACGGCGCGTTTTTAAAAACGTGATTTGTTGTGGCCCTTATAAATAGTTCTTGGCATTTTTCTCGTACCTATTCAAATTGTCATTTTGAGGCCTTACCATGACGAGTAATGCGAACACATCTTACCATGCAAAAGATTTTTTTTTTAAATATGGGTACACATTTAAAAAAAAAACAAGTTAAAAGGTCAAGTGTGCATGTGAGAAAGAGGGATGGAGTTATACACCTATAGCTCCATCCCTTTAACAGTTCAGTTTAGGTCGTCAAATGAATCGCGTTAAGAGCTCGTGATACTTTCGAAATCTGTTCAGCTGCTAAAGAGAGTAGAAAAGAAAAATAATAATTAAAAAAATAGTCATTTATTACAGTAATATACTGTAATATCAGTTGACAGTTATCAACGAAGTAGTAGTAAACAATGTTCATTAAACTCACAATTATGCAATATTGCATGTTGTGCAATATGCTTGCTGTGCAATATTGCATGTTGTGCAATATGCTGCTGTGCAATATTGCATGTTGTGCAATATGCTTGCTGTTCTGCTTGAATAGATTTATACGGTTTGATATTATTAATTTCTAGTTTAAAATCACTTGTACAGAAATAAATATTTCATCATCATCATTTCAGCCGATATACGTCCACTGTTGGACATAGGCCTCCCCCAAGCGTCGCCACAACGAACGATCCTGTGCGTAAATACTTATTATTACTTAATTACATTTTTGTTCATCTGAAAAACGGCTAAAGGCCAAAACGCCAATGCCTTCAGTAATATATAAGTAATATATAATATCCATATAAGTAACACAAGTAAGTGTCGCCGCACATGGGCCACATGCTACAGCTACAAACGCCGCCACGAGAAGCTAGAAGCAGCTACAAAAGAATCTGAAGCGCGCGACAGCCATTTGTGGCCGGTGGGTGCTACTTTTTTTAACCCATAGGCGAAGTATCATAATTGACTCTGACGGTGTTTTGTATCGGCGTTCAGTGGCCAGTTCGGGCCACAAGATGTGAGCAGCGGCGATTTGTAAGCGTGTAGCGGCCACCGGCGTCAAACGTCCACAAAAATGGGCAGCCACCTTTGTTCGCAGTTGTACATTAACTGTCGCCGCCACAAAAAAACGTTAGAAGTGGCCACAAAAAAAGCTAGAAGCCGCCGCAAAAGACAGTTGAAGCGCGCGACAGCTTGTGGCCGGCTTGAAGCTTGAAGCGGCTTCAAGCGTTTTTTTGTGGTGGCACCGCCGCACACGCGCCACAAAAAAGGCCGCTTCAAAATAAAGCTTGAAGCGGTGTTTTTATGAAGCCCGCGTGCGGGGACAGTAAACTGCAAAATAATATAACAATTTTTGACTGACTTAAACTATCCGAGTACAACTTAGTCGGCTGCAGTAAAGTGAAGGCAATATTAAACTGCTTTCACATTCGTGGCAAGGATAAAAATCTTGGTCGGAACGAAGAGGCGGTTTTTATTGATAATATTCTGCTCATAACCAGTATTGCGGATGTGGACTATCACTGATTTGAGTTGGCCAGTTTATATCTCTCCTCCTGTACATGGCTGAAACTTTTTACCCTAAGAGACAGCCATCAGGATAGAGTTTTGTAGTGTGGTTATACGTGTGGTTATGCATCTAGCGAGGGGAGAATGCGGGATTCATGTATTGTGGATGTGGACTATCACTGATTTGAGTTGGCAAGTTTATATCTCTTCTCCTGTACATGGCTGAAACTTTTTTGCCCTAAGAGACAGCCATCAGGATAGAGTTTTGTAGTGTGGTTATACGTGTGGTTATGCATCTAGCGAGGGGAGAATGCGGGATTAGTGGGGTCTCAGCTCTCGTATCCCATAAACCTGAAATTCCTCTCTCCAACCGAAACCAGACATGAGTGCTTCTTTGACTGCCTGAAGAATATATGCAATAACTTTCTATCAGGTGGTAATCTACAATGAATTCATATGGAACTCAGGGTCTTCATACTGCTGACTGCATCTCGTCTACATTATTAACGGCCATCGGTCATGAGTCATGAGCAGGAACATGAGGGTATACCCTGTGAAACCGCGTAGAACCAACGCTTTTCGAATACTAAGACCCTTCACAATTGTCAAATATGCAGTCTCCGTATATTTTGTAGAAGCCGACGTGGGTATGCATCGG
This sequence comes from Mythimna lalbum, assembly GCA_949319445.1. Lineage (NCBI taxonomy): Eukaryota > Metazoa > Arthropoda > Insecta > Lepidoptera > Noctuidae > Mythimna > Mythimna lalbum. Next base: position 19,529,079 of record OX439360.1, read on the forward strand.
GGGGTAGTGTCGGTGGACAAGACACCCTGTTCTCTTTGGCTAATGAGAAGTGGCGCAGCAGTGCTTGGCACTAACAATCGCTGGGAGGCATGGCAAAGTAAAGAACTGCACGGACGCTTTTACCAGGCCTCTAGCCTTTCATGGGTCTGATGTAGACCAATTAGCATCTGTAGCCTGGTTCCATTACTATATAGACCAACTAACAGCAGCCTGGTCCCGTTCTGGTGACCTCTTTAGGGAAACTTGGCAAAGGTTTTGCCTGTCATTTATGGGCTAATTTTTAGTGAACGATGCACAGGCATTTTGCCGTTCGGGAGAATTGATACGCCAAATTATATCTAGTTGTTCTCATCTAGATAACGAAGAGTACTTGCATTGGTACAACCTTTTAACCAGGAACTTGCTCTGAACTAGAGCCCTAACCGCCGATAGTTTAGATCCTGTTCCAAATACCTGTGCTATATGTTTTATAATACTATTGTTTACCACGAAGCGCGAAGGTATCTTCCAAAACAACGGAATGCTTTCTTCTGAGTGTGTCCAGGAGTGCCGGATTTTAGATAACCTCATGGATACTCATGCTCATTCACTCACACTTTGCCACTTTTTCGAGTTATCAAACTCGAAAAAGTGGCGAAGTGTGAGAAGAGAAACGTCTGAAAAATAAATAAATGTCCTACTTACATGCTGCGTACTTAATTACTGAATATGTGCCGTGCATATCAACCGGCGCTCTAAACCACTACACTGAACCACAAAATAGATAGGTACAGAAGACAATCTCATGTATGTACTTCACTTTTTATACCTATTATCGTGTCCGTGAGCGGTGTCTATGTGTGCGTTGCTAAAGCGCGCTTTATATGTAGATTGACTTCTGCACCTAATATTTTGTGACTGAACGGTCGCGTAATGAAAAAACGCCCATTCCTAAAATTTACCGATGTTTCTTGAAGTCTATTAAGTGCTTGGCACCCACTGTTTATTTCTAATGGGTGCTCGAACCCCCGAGCACCCACGGAGTCGACGCCCCTGAGTGTGTCAATGACACGGAGTGACGTCAGCTACAAATTAGGTTATGAGTTCGACGCCATAAAATAAGCTATATAAAACACTCATGAAATACAATTCTACAAACGTAGTACGTCCAAAAACCTTCAACAGTGGAACAAGTTTATTTGTATCCTGATCGATATCATCCCCTTAACTTGGCGCCATCCAGTCGTGTTTGGCAGAAATTTTTTTGGCATATAGCCAGATCCCGAGTTCAGTAAATAGATAACAATGTAATAATGGGTAAAACCATCACCCTTGACGTGACGGAGGAAATTAAACAGTGTACTTACTATTAAAACAAACTCGAAGAAGGACAAACTTAGACAAGGTCAAAGCAAGGCGAATAGATATAAACTACTGCGCTACACCATCAACGATTGCATCACTGCTTACTATCAGGTGGGATGGCAGTCAAGCACTGGTTTATAACATTAAAAAAAAACTTAAGTAATTAAGTTAATTTTGCTGTTAAAAGAAAACCTTTGATCAAGTGTGCCACAAAGTAGGGCTCATACTTCAATTACCAATAGCAAACTTGCGATCTAAGTGAGCTTGGTCTGTTACTTGCGTAATGGGCGTTCGTATTGTTTTATTGCCTGTAGTCACAAAATAGATAGGTACAGAAGACAATCTCAAGTATGTACTTCAATTTTTATACCTACGCTTGGTGGACGTACACTCATAACTTTTGAGCCGGAACTGTTCGACGAACGGGCCAAAGCGCTCCGAGATATCGTGTCCGTGAGCGGTGTCTATGTGTGCGTTGCTCGAGCGCGCTTTGTATGTAGATTGACTTCTGTACCTGTATATTTTGTGACTATACGCCTCAAGTATAGCTCGTTTAACAAAATGGAAAGGTCTTCAAGCGTATCTCCTGTTGGCTCTTTAATTGTTTAATTCTTGGAAGAATGACACACAGGCTAAGTAGGTATATGATAGGTATGCTTCTCAGAATACCGCCAATTAGCAACGAGCTTGTTTATCTGTGCCTGTGCGCTCATTATCTATCTGATAGTTTCTTTCTTCACATTACGACTTCGTAATTTCACTAGCTAATGCAGCGGCGTCGCCCGTGTAAATATTTGAGAATTATCACACAGGAACGACTACTACTTCTTCAAATCAAATCAGAAATATAATTTCAAATAAACCATTGACAGGCATTTTCGAATTGTCAATATGTCAGTCAGTCGAAAAAATGGATTCCAATAGATTTTACACCATGTTATATTTTCTCCCAAAAATATTTAAAAAGGTTACAAGTTAAACATGGACAACACTGACAAAGTACAACTCAGGTGACGACAGGTCATAGTGGGCATTAGGTATACGCGATCCCACCTGTTGATAAGCAGTGATGCAATCTCTGATGGTGAGGCGCACCAGCTTATGCGCCTATTCACTCTGCCTTGAAGACACTCAAATTTTAATCTGATAGGAAGACCGGAGCAGGCAGATTGCTCCAGTCCTTCGTCGTGCACGGTATAGGACGAGAGGCCATAGAGGTTTCAACAACGTATTTTGGAGCCAGCCAATCGGAGCGCCGATCGTCAGAAACTTGTCGATCACACGGTTTTAATGTTCCCACGTCCTATTTACACCGCTTGAATTGCTTTATGTGAGACCGGATAATATAAAAAACTAGTCTCGTCCTTTGTATGAAAATCCAGTCTCACCCCCCGAGTGTGAGACCGAGGTAGAGGTGAGAGTGGCGGTGCGAAGGCTGAGTGCCAAGAACACCGCCCCAGGACCCGACGGCTTGCCAGGGAAAGCCTGGGTCCTGGCCATGGAGGCTCTCGGGCCTCGACTAAGAGGGCTCTTCAGCGCATGTATGGAGAGGGGCCAGTTTCCACTTCGCTGGAAGACGGGGAAACTGGTCCTCATCGCGAAGCCAGGGCGCCCTGCGGACTCTCCGTCCGCGTACCGGCCCATTGTGCTGCTCGACGAGGTGGGCAAGCTCTTTGAAAGAGTCATTGCAAACCGCCTCGTCGCGCGGCTAACACGGGTGGGGCCGGACTTGTCGGACGGACAGTTCGGCTTTCGCAGGGCGCGCTCTACGGTGGACGCCATCATGCGCGTGCGAGCCCTCACGACAGGGGTTGCGGTGTCCCGGGGCAGGAGCGTCGTGGCAGTGTCCTTGGACATTGCCAACGCGTTCAACTCCCTGCCCTGGAGTACGATCCGGAGGGCACTCCGGTACCACCGGGTGCCCGAATACCTCTGTCGAGTGGTCGAGGCTTACCTGTCGGACAGGTCAATTATCTACCCCGGTCACCAAGGAGACTGGAAACGTCGAGAGATGTCGTGCGGTGTTCCGCAGGGGTCGGTTCTAGGCCCACCCTTGTGGAACATCGGCTACGACTACGTGCTGCGCGGCGACCTCCCTGACGGGGTCAGCGTGGTCTGCTATGCAGACGACACGCTGGTTCTAGCGCAGGGAGAGTCGCACCAGGCGGCGGTCGCTCTAGCGACACGCGGGGTTGCGATAGTCGTTGATAGGATCCAGGAGTTGGGACTCGAGGTGGTGCTGCACAAATCCGAGGCCATGTTTTTCCACGGCCCTCGGAATGCGCCACCATCAGACTCCGTGGCTGGAAAGACCTCACGGCGTCCTTACGTTCCGCATGACGCAGGTCCTCACCGGACATGGCAAGTTCGGGAGGTTCCTGCATCGGATTCAAGCGGAAGAGACGCCCGGGTGTCGCCACTGTGCGCAACGCCCGGAGGACACGGTGGAGCACACCGTCGAGGTGTGCCCCGCCTGGGCGGAGCATCGCCGTGCCCTCGTGGGGGCGATCGGCGGCGGAGACCTCTCGCGCCGGGCCCTGGTCGAGGTCATGGTCCGGAGCGAGGAGGAATGGCAGGCGGTCGCTTCCTTCTGCGAAGCAGTAATGCTAGCAAAGGAGGAGGCAGACCGCATCAGGCAACGGCGCCCCCGCCGCCGCCACCGGGATTCCGATCCCGATTTCCGGCCACCGTAGACGCGGGCTCGCGGACGGCGAGCCATGGGTAGCTCGCTGTCCGATCGTCTGGTAACGGTCCGGACCGAGCCAAGGCGTCGACGGCGCGCACTGTTCCCGCGCGCCTCAAGGAGTTGTCAGCAACAGGAGGGGCCCATCTGGGTCGAAGCCTACCGGGGTCGGGGTTATCCGAAAGGAAACTAGAGCCCCGGTATGAAGGCTAGAAGGAACGGCGCGGGGTTTTTAGTCAGTAAGACTCTGACACTGTCTCCCGCTCCACCCAAGAGCGGGTTTCGTCAATGATGATTTTCCCCGTCGACAGAAAAAAAAAAAAAAAAAAAACCCCCGAGTGTGAACTATGTTTAAGGGTTGAGAGGACACAAATAGACAAACCTTTTTTTTAGGGGTCGAGGGACCGAGAGTGGACTAAACCAAACAAATTCGCACTAGGCAGACTGTTGTTTAAGTTTTTTGCCATTTATGTACTAGGTAATTCAGTTTTGTTCCCATAATACATTCTATAAACATACACGTTTCGAATTTCTTTGTGAAACTCTGTTAGAGTCTGTCTAAAAAGTCCACCGACTTGGGTAATTATTAGGCATTATTAGGGCAACATGAAATCTGATGTAGTCAACACTGGTTCAATAATCAAGATTGATCATTGTTTACTAATAGAAGAGCCTTATAAAAAGTATCGGATATAAGTACTTTTTAAATAATAAAAATATTCCACAACTATCACACAACGCCGTCTAGTCCCAAGCTAAGCAGAGCTTGTGTTAGGGGCACTAGACAACTGATAAACATACTTATATATTTCTAAATACGTATGTATTTAGAAATATATAAGTATGTTTATCAGTTATATTATAGACTAGCTTCTGCCCGCGACTTCGTCCGCGGAAAATTTCTTGTTTTAAAATAAGATTACACTCGATTAGACGATGCGCACGTTCAGCGCTAGATTCCTGAGCACGGGCCTGTGATGTTATGGCATTTTGCCTAGCGAGCCGCTGCGAGCGCTCAGCGCTAGTCTCCCTATCCCTTGTCTCAGAGACATGCTGCCTTAAATGAGATGGACGCTGCGCACGTTCAGCGCTAGATTCCCGAGCACGGGCCTGCGATGTTATGACATTTTGCCTACCAAGCCGCCGCGAGCGTTTAGCGCTAGTCTCCCTATTCCTTATCTCAGAGACATGCTGCCTTAACTCAGATAGACGGTGTGCACGTTCAGCGCTAGTTCCTCGAGCACGGGCCCGCGATGTCCTCACATTTTGGCTAGCGAGGCGCTGTGAGCGCTCGGAGCTAGATTCTCTAGCGCGTGCTTGCGAAATATATTCTCTATTTCTCGAGAGGCGCTGCTCATTTTCAGGGGCAGATTCTTCCGTACGGCGTACTCGAGCGGCTCTTGTCTGTGATGTCTGCCGGGACAGTTGAGATTTCCTTTTAGACATGCTCTCAACAAACTACGCACAGACTTGAAAACAATTATGAACAAAAGGAGAGCGACTCGAACACCGTCCGCCTTTACAAAACAAAACAATCGTAATATCGAATAACTCGTATCGATTATTACGATAGAACGAAGTACGAAACTACGAACATACAAAAACGTACAACGAAATTACGATATTTTCGATTATGAGGTATCTATCAACAACAACAACCATACGAACGAAACAACCGAAACCAATAAGCAACTGACAGAAGAACTCCAACTAACGACAACGTGGGCATAATAATTCGAGAGGGTCATCAATCCACAGAAAGTCTTAACACCGCGATTCAGAAAAATTACGTAATTGCAGAACGCCATCTATGGGCAAATAGGTGAAACGTTGGGCACGCCACAATTATGGCGGTAAGTCCCCTCTTTGAGGCGTGGCTGGAAAGACCTCACGGCGTCCTTACCTTCCGCATGACACAGGTCCTCACCGAACATGGCAAGTTCGGGAGGTTCCTGCACCGAATTAAAGCGGAAGAGACGCCCGAGTGTCGCCACTGTGCGGAACGCCCGGAGGACACGGTGGAGCACACAGTCGAGGTGTGCCCTGCCTGGGCAGAGCATCGCCGTGCCCTCGTGGGGGCGATCGGCGGCGGACACCTCTCGCGGCGGGCTCTGGTTGAGGCCATGGTCCTTAGCGAGGAGGAATGGCAGGTGGTCGCCTCCTTCTGCGAAGCAGTAATGCTAGCAAAGGCGGAGGCAGACCGCATCAGGCAACGGCGCCCCCGCCGCCGCCGCCGGGATTCCGGTCCCGATTTCCGGCCACCGTAGACGCGGGCTCGCGGACGGCGAGCCATGGGTAGCTTGCTGTCCGATCGTCCGGTAATGGACCGAGCCCAAGACGTCGACGGCGCGCACTGTTCCCGCGCGCCTCAAGAAGTTGTCAGCAACAGCAGAGGCCCAGCTGGGTCGAAGCCTACCGGGTCCAGGGTTATCCGAAAGGGAACTCGTGCCCTGGTTTGAAGGCTAGAAGGAACGGGGTGGGTTTTTAGTCAGTAAGAGTCTGACACTATCTCTCGCTCCACCCAAGTGCGGGGGTTGTCATAAGATGATTTTTGCCCACCATAAAAAAAAAATAGGTAAAACGTCTGCACAATGAAAGTTACGCTAGGGGCATTTTGCGTTTTAGTAATTTTATATTATCTTCGAAACTGTATGACCAATTGCTATGCTGTAAATGGCACATCTTATCTGTATAATGTTCTTGTGATACTGAAATAATTTATTGTCATAAGAATTAATATTTTGTTGCTCAAATAATCAACCAAACGTAAGTATGCCGAAAAAAATATATTTTTAATGCAATAAAAGAAGTATAAAAGATGAAATATAAAAGATAGAGATATGGTACCGCGGACTTTTTTGTAGAAATAATTAAGACGAACCAGGTAGCCATACATTATTTTTAATTTTAAGCAACTGTTTAGGCAGCGCACGCAAATAATTCTATTTTATGAGGTATTTTTTTCCGACTTGCTAGACAAAAGTTGTGATAGCTCGGTTAATATACATGCTATAGAAACAATTTATAGCCTATAGCACTCAGGAATAATGTAGCTTTCTTCCAGTAAAAAAAATTTTAGAATTGGATTATTAGTTCCAGAGATTACCCCCTACATACAAACTTACAAACTTACAAGCTTACAAACTTACAAACTTACAAACTTACAAATTTTACCTCTTTATAATATTAGTATAGATAAATTACACCCAGACAGAACAAATAATTATACTTATCACACAAACATTTGTCCTGGGTGGGTGGGAATCGAACCCACGTCCTCCGGCATAGCAGTCAAGGTCACTAACCACTATACCAACAGGCCAGCCTCAAATGATTATATATTATACAAAATAACCCAAGTCGTTTTACTTTTTAAACAGACTATAGACGTCTTTCGACAGTGATCACCTTACGTTGTTAATAAGAAATTTATTGGCGATTTCTTCTGAATGTTGACTAGACAGCAGTGACGAAGGTTCCATACAACTCGATTCCCACCGGCTTCCCTTCACAAGTTTAGAACACAACCACTCTCTACCGTAATTGAGAAATGGCACAATCAATCAATCTTTTCTTTATCTTTTATCAATCTTTTGTACAGAGAAACATTACAAAACGCCTACACTATGGATGGACATTAAATCAACAAAATTTGCATTTCAACAACATGTTGCTATAAGATAAGCCGCAGGCGCTATCGGCTTAAAGCTTTACAATTTATACGTCATGACGTGACATAAAGGTCAATAAACTTACGCGCTTATTATCGCTCCAGTAAGCCGGTTTTTTTTCGAGATATTTGATAGAGTTGTATTGAATAGGCTTAAAAACTACTAGACTGTTTTTAAAAATTCTTTCAGCATTCGAAAGCTACATTATCCACGAGTAACATAGGCTAAATTTTATTTTGGAAAAAAATAGGGTTCCGTAAGATATTTGGGTTTTTCGGACACAAGGTGTAAAAAATCAACCAGAAAAGTTACTTATTTTGCGTACGCTGCCTAAACTATAAAAGTAGAACCATAAAATGTTCTAATTAATTGTAGATCTTATATCTACAAAAAAGTCCGCGAAACAGTATACCTATGTATATCTATGTCGAGTGAGGCACAACAACCATTTTTTTATCTAATAATCTTGAATTTTTTTTTGACTACATTTAAACGCATTTATTTTACTCATGCTATTAACCCTTATCAAAATAAATTATTTCATCACTAAGTACAGTTTATGTAGATAATATTTGGTCTTTGAATGATTAAAATTGGACTTTTGGTTTTGAAGTTATGGCGAAATTAAAATATTACGATTTCTGCTGCACTTATCAAAGCCACTTCTATTATGTTTGCAAAACACTGTTTCAATATCTCAGTGCTTACACGTATAGTAAAAGTGGACTGAAGATACATCTGCCTATACAAGACTGAAGCCAGGATGCCAATCACAGATTTTCGGTAAGCTTTTTTTTTTTGCTTCGGCTTACCTCTTTCAATATTTCACGCTTCGCCACTGCTAGACAGACGGCAATTCTGAAAGTCAGCTGAAAAAAAAACATCATCATCATCATTTCAACTGAAAGACGTCCACTGTTGGACATAGCCCCCCCCCCCCCCCCCCTAAGTGTCGTCATAACGACAGGTCCTGTGAGTCTCGCATCCATCGGATCCCCGCGACCCTCATCAGGTCATAGGTCCAACTTGTGGAAGGCCGCGCCAACGCTGCGTCCAGATACCAGAGAATGGGCAGCAACATCCTCCGTGTATTATAACACCAGGCGTGTTAGCGTAACGATTGTGACAACAACCCCCCCCCCTCCCAGAAATTATGCGCAAAAAAAAACCACAAACATCCGAATTGAGAACCCTCTCCTTTTTTATATGTCGGTTAACCCTTCAGATACCGTCAATTAGAGACACAATAGTAAGACAATAGATGCGCGGCCACCGGTGGTCGCTTGGGGATTCATGAATTAAAAAAGAAATGGTCCCTAGTGAGAAATCCACAAAATCCACTTACATTTAATTAGTCTTAAATAAAACTCTTTCATTCACAGGACATACTGCCCCTAGACGAAATCATACCTCCGCCATATTGGATTATGTACCACCCTGAGTCGCTGCTCACCAACTCGCTGATGGATGACGTCGGTGCCAAACTGAAACTGCAGAGGCTGGCTTCCAATACAGGTAAGTGAGAGATCCTCGCTTAACAGCAAGGAACAGCTACCATGTTGACTGGCGATATTTCATGGTACTCAATCGAAGAAAAATTCAGGTTTTTTTTTTATTATTGATAGACTCGCATTTGACCACTAGCTCACCTGATGGTAAGCGATGATGTGGCCGACGATGGATCATGCTTGTCTAGAAGCTATCTATTCACTCTTGACTAAAAAGACCCTTAGGTTATAGCTATCACACAGACTCCGGCAGGGAATTCCACTCCTTAATTGGGACTCAAGTCTGCTATTACAATAGTGTCAGAATGGTCTATCATTGATTTTATAATTGTTGATTTAGACAAGTTTTGGTAATCTACTAAAGGCGTCATTATGACTTTCCAATGGTCAACCACTGACACTCCATTGAAGAAAATGGCATAGAATGGCAATCTCGTACATAATGACGAATGAATATATGTTGTATGCGGTAATCTACTAACATTTTGACAGTTCCTTGATCAATGACCTACCATTAGAGCGTCAATGTGCAGTGATTGATTTTAATTAGCTCGATATTGTCATTTTATTACAACTCTGTTGTGAGACCATTGACCGATCAATGTTCGATCAATATAAATTAGCAGATTACCAACTTTTAGCAAAATGGGATCGTGTTGGAATGGCAAATTTATCAAAATAATAATAATAATATATAATAATAATAAATTTATTGCCCAAAGAAAATTAAAATACATAACATGTTACTTAACAGTTCGAGTTATTTTCTTTTTACACAATTTGTGAACAATGTCCCCTATGCTAGGAAAGTCCTGTGTTATAGGAGACATTCATTCGCCCATTATTACAAATTTACTATAATTTAATAACCAAACGTGTAACAATAACAAAAATTTATGTACGTGTGAGCACGCATGCATGAGTAGTATGTGTTAGAAAGAGTGAGAGTGTGGTGGTGTGTGTGTGTAAGTGATGATATAAGTGTGATTTTTTTTTTTCTCTCGACGGGGAAATCATCATTGACGAAACCTGCTCTTGGGTGGAGCGGGAGACAGTGTCAGAGTCTTACTGACTAAAAACCCCGCGCCGTTCCTTCTAGCCTTCATACCGGGGCTCTAGTTTCCTTTCGGATAACCCCGACCCCGGTAGGCTTCGACCCAGATGGGCCCCTCCTGTTGCTGACAACTCCTTGAGGCGCGCGGGAACAGTGCGCGCCGTCGACGCCTTGGCTCGGTCCGGACAGTTACCGGACGATCGGACAGCGAGCTACCCATGGCTCGCCGTCCGCGAGCCCGCGTCTACGGTGGCCGGAAATCGGGATCGGAATCCCGGCGGCGGCGGCGGGGGCGCCGTTGCCTGATGCGGTCTGCCTCCTCCTTTGCTAGCATTACTGCTTCGCAGAAGGAGGCGACCGCCTGCCACTCCTCCTCGCTCCGGACCATGGCCTGAACCAAGGCCCGGCGCGAGAGGTCTCCGCCGCCGATCGCCCCCACGAGGACACGGCGTTGCTCCGCCCAAGCAGGGCACACCTCAACTGTGTGCTCCACCGTGTCCTCCGGGCGTTCCGCACAGTGGCGGCACCCGGGCGTCTCTTCCACTCGAATCCGATGCAGGAACCTCCCGAACTTGCCATGTCCGGTGAGGACCTGCGTCATGTGGAAGGTAAGGACGCCGTGAGGTCTTTCCGTGGTCCAGCCACGCCTCAAAGAGGGGACTTACCGCCATAATTGTGGCGTGCCCAATATAAGTGTGATGATGTCTGTGGGTGTATGGTGATTATAAATATTTGAGATTTATGTGGATGAGGGTTTAACCAGTGCTTCTGTCTCGTAACTAAATAGCAGATTATTTGAACTAAATAGCAGACTTGGGCCCCTGTACGCATAATAACAATATACCACAACTATCACACAACGCCGTCTAGTCCCAAGCTAAGCAGAGCTTGTGTTATGGGTACTAGACAACTGATAAACACACCTATATATTTCTAAATATATACATATTACAGATAAATTACAGCCAGAAACAGAACAAATTATCGTGCTCATCACACAAACATTTGTCCTGGGTGGGAATCGAAAACGACCTCCGGCATAGCAGTCAGGGCCACTAACCACTAGACCAACAGGCCTGTCAAATAATGAAAGTGTTCATAAAACGTACGTACGTATGGGCTGTATGGTCGTTATGCCCGAGTAATAAGTACTACACCCACCCTACCGACTCTTTTTTTTTACGATGGGCAAAAATCATCTTATAACAACCCCCGCTCTTGGGTGGAGCGGGAGATAGTGTCAGACTCTTACTGACTAAAAACCAACCTCGTTCCTTCTAGCCTCTTCATACCGGGGCTCGAGTTAAATTTCGCATAACCCTGGCCCCAGTAGGCTTCGACCCAGCTGGGCCCCTCCTGTTGCTGACAACTCCTTGAGGCGCGCGGGAACAGTGCGCGCCGTCGACGTTTTGGGCTCGGTCCAGACAGTTACCGGACGGTCGGACAGCGAGCTACCCATGGCTCGCCGTCCGCGAGCCCGCGTCTACGGTGGCCGGAAATCAGGATCGGAATCCCGGCGGCGGCACCCTACCGACTCGGGTCAACGACTGTTAATTCTATACGCACTAGGTACACACTGAACTTCACCGCCATTTATGCCAGACGAATCGATTCACCTTCAACCTTCAAACAACGAGTGAGTACCCTTCAATAGGCTTATACTCTGTTCAAAATTACATTAGAAATTTATGAATACCTTTTATTACTGTCCGTTCAACCGATTTTGACTTTTATTACGTTGGTGGCATGACAAACGGTGGTTGCAGTAAATAGTTGGTATTGTAACCACTTTTTTGCTCTTAATGCCATCCTTATGCCTACGAAATAGAAGTTAAAATCGGTTGAACAGACAGTAAATAAGGTTTCTTTAAATTTCTAATTTCAACGCGAACATGGTATACGTCTGACCTACTCCAGTTCTCCAGTGAAAATTATTCGAGAAAACTTAATACTTTAGGAAGTCCAATCTTTTTACACTATTAATGTTTTTAACGAGGTTGCATAACGTAGACACAGATTGGAACACCAGGTCCTAGACCATGACGTTTAAAGTAAGATTGTTTTAATCTAGTTTCAGTGTGGGTAAGAGACAGAGCTATACAGGTTGTGTAGCGCCATCTCTTACCCACACGGAAACTAGATTAAAACAATCTTACTTTAACGTCATGGTAACCCCGCGTAAAAAAAGAACATGTCACTTGTACACTCTATTACAAAATTAATTTACAATCATAATTCTTTCATAAACCATACACATTTTAATACATATAGCATAGCATAGCATAATCAGGGGACTCGGGCCTCCTCTCTAAGACAGGGAATGGACCGTAATCCACCACACAGGCATAGTGCGGGTTGGTGAATATCACAAGTCATCGAATGTTTACTTCTAGGACATGCCGGTTTCCTCACGATGGTTTTCTTTTCTGTTTTGAAGGCAGTGGCGATGAAATAAATTACTTAACTTATTTTGTAGTTTGAGCTCGCGACCACTCGTAAGTCGGGGCCGTTACCATTCGGCCACCACTGCTCTACATGCCACCACACCTCTCTCTATTACATAAAGGAGAAAATAAATAAATATATATTTTTTAATTTCAACAAAACGAGGCTCGCCATCCAATGCACAATTACAGCTCGATGTCCTAAGATTTAAAAGTCGTAAAAGTTTTGTTGAAAGCGTGAGCCCATCTCAAAGTAACACCACCTCGGAGAGATGCGACCTCTGGCGGGTGAAGTGTAAACCTCCTGAAGATTTTATCGAGCCGTCGGAGAGTCCCTCCTGGACTCGAGTTGCTGTGGCCAACCTGGAAAACTCTAAACAAACTCCGCACCCAAGTTTTGCGCAGCAAAGGCAATCTCCACAGGTGGGGATTCTCGGATGGTTCCGATCTTCAGTGTTTATGCGGGGTTCTCCGCTTCCCATGTCCCACCTTCCGTCCTGCATCATGTACCCTGTTACCTGTTCACGTAGGGACCTAATGATAGCATCAGCGGACGGCATTGCCGTGGCCGAATTCTGGATCAGGCAAGGAATTTAACTAATTTTGCGATTCGATACGCTTAGAAAATTTAAAATAAAAAAATACGCTGCTTTGCCACGATGCTTATTACTATGTAAAAAGTATGTAAGTATAATAGTATATGTAAAAACCAACATTGTTCTAATATGACTCATTTTAGAGCTGATGCTGATACCGAGCAAATGTATGACATTATAAATAATTGCGATAGGCAATTAGTTCACTTCCATTCCACTCATTTTCATGAGCGAAGGAAAAACAGTTTCAGGGTCGTTCATTATACTAGTGATCGCAGTCTGTGTTTTGGTAAATTAATCTAATCCTATTAGCGTATTAGATCTATATTTCAGGACACCACGGCGACGCGACCAGTCACCATCATCATCACTTTTTTATGTTCCCACTGCTGGGACTCAGGCCTCCTCTCTAGGAGAAGGAATGGGCCGTTATCCACCACGCGGGCCCAGTGCGAGTTGGTGAATGTCACATGTCTTCGAATTTTTGGTTCTAGGACTTCGAAGTTTTCTCACGATGTTGTGTTTTCCTTCGCCGTTTTGTGAGCAGTGGTGATGAAACGGCGACTCTGGTATCTGTATTAGGACTGGGTGATACAAATCGTATATAGTTACGAAATCTATATATCGGTACAATATCCAAAAACCGCTTACTGGCGTATTTGAAAACTATATATTACAATATTGATATTGACATACCGCCCGAGCACTCGTATCGCGTCTGTGACCATACCGGTACAAATATCTAAGAAGTTTTGTATAGTGTCTAGTTTGGTAGCTTAGAGCTATATTTCACCGGGGCATCATAGCGGCGAGACCAGTTGTGCTGCCATGGTCTCCCCATGTGTAATTATGCCTCACTGCTGGGCGAAGGCCTCCTTCTCCCTTTTCCACACACGCCCGTCGCTCTTTTAGGGTTCCGTATTCCGTACCCAAGGGGTAAAAAATGGGACTCTATCGCTAAGAGTTGCCAGAAAAAGAGGTGATAACTTGGAGAAGTTACTTTTGACAGGAAAAGTAGATGGGAAAAGACCCAGGGGCAGCAGTCCAATACGTTGGTCAGACCAAATCCGTGTTACACTGGAGACCACAGTCTGCAATGCCGTCCACATCGCCGAAGATAGGACAGAAATATATGTAGTCCACAAGAAAGTTATTCGTTGAGTTCACGCGACCCTCAGCATTGAGGATAAATCTAGAAGAATAACAAAAAAATAAATCTTGAATAATTTTAATTAGAAGGTCTAGTTTTCGAATTTCTGCCAGCGGCTTGGCCCGCATATATAAAATATAGCCTATGGTACTCAGGAATAAAGCAGCTTTTTATAGGTAAAAAAAATTTAGCAATCAGAACAGTACTTTCTGAGATTCCTTCCTACAAACAAAAAAACAAACTTGACCTCCTTATAATATTAGTGTAGAGAAAGGCCTGGCTGATATGCCTTCGCCTTAGTCCAAATTAGTCCATGCTAAGCTACTGAGTATAACATATAAGTAGAAGTACATACATAGACCATAATGGTGATGCCTATATTCAAATAATCAGATGCATTAGTACTCCATCCATCCATCCGTCACACGTGTTTGATCAGACGTACTTATGAACGATGACGCAGATAAATGAGTATGTAGGTAAGACCTTGTTTGTGGCATAGTACATAATGTGCTATATCTAAGCCACAAGTGTGTGGAGAGACAATAAAAATAAAATATAAAAAACAGTAGCGCATCGTTATAGGGAACAGGGTCCAATCCAAGCTACCGGCGGTCAGGGCTCCAGAGAATGAAACCTAACAGTTTAAACCGTGTTCAGAAGTACCGCTTTCTGAATCAAGCCCTTGATCCAGTCGCCTAACGAGAGCCTCCTAAGGTGTTGGCTCTTAGCTATTAAGCCATTGGCTGACGCGACTATCTGTCCAATGATCGCTGAGTCCTCATCCCACATGTCGGCAACCTCGCGAGCCAAGTCAATATCTCAATATACTTGATTTGTTTATCTTTCTCGGCTATATTATTTATTATTATTATAGCTAGCCTGTATTGTCTTACTGCTGAACAAAGGCCTCGATCTATGCGATCCAAATGAAATGGGACTGGGCAGGACCTGTTTAACGAGCGGTGGGTCCGTAAAACACAGGATTGGTGGCCAGACACAGTGACCGCGACAGACCATGAGGTTGATGGCGGGACAAACTTGATGTCTTTCTAAGAATTGGAATGAGAAAGCGAGGAACCGTAATCGTTGATCGTTATGGAATATTATTTTATTGTTTTTCCCCACAGATCGTTCTGAAAAAGGCTACTTTCCACTCGCGAATGGATCTCAACTCGCTGACTTCGCGACTGATATGCAGATCATGGAAGCTGTCGTCATATTTCATGTAAGTAGAGTTCCAGAGAAGTCGTGAGGGAATCGTAGTTTACGAGGATAAACTGTCCTAGATGTTCGTCGTAGACTTCGACCTGAAGCCATATAATTTGGATGTCTTGTCCACCCAGCCTAGACAGACCTGGCGATGAACGACGAAGAGAGCCGATCCTAAATCTTAATTTTTTTAATAAATACGAGTTTGTTATGAACGTTAATGATGCAATGCGGATCACTCACAATTTCCTTTCCAAAAAAGGCAGATGATCGACTTCAGACACTTTAAAACTTGATTGCCATAATTACGCAAATGCACTTGCGAAAGTGTGTGACTGTGAACAAATAAATTTTAAGTGGTTCGTTCCTTTGACAGGGTATGTCAGGGGAGACATGGCCGGAGAGGCTGAACTATACCATTCGCATGAAGGGCGCCTTCCATACGGAGACGTTCGAAACTCTGGATGATTCACCAGGACCTCACAGGATGTTTGGTAAGATAATGTATACATATAACCACAGAAAACTTGAAAGAAGTTAGAAAGGAAATACTTTCCAATTTGTACTACGCGAGTGTCGCCGCTTGTCTCCCACCCTCTAAGGCCCGGTATCCACCAAAGCGGAGAGGAGAAGAGACGAGAGGAGATGACCATTACAGACAATAAACCAATACGAACGCGCACTACGCAACTAACAGACCACGTACACTTAGATCGCAAGTTTGCTATTGGTCGTGTCCCTGCCCCGCCCAGAAGGCCATTCTAACCTCTTTCATCTTTTCTGTGTATATAACTTACAAGCATGAATGTCTAAGTCAAATTTAGATAAAGTCCTCAAGGTAGACTGATGACCTGGTGAAGGCTGCGGGAATCGTCTGGATGCGAGACCCAAAGGATTGTTCGCAGTGACGATATTGAAAGGAGAGGCCGGGGAGCAAAATGATGATTTAGTCCCATGACATAAACTAGGGTTAAGCTGTCTGTTAGCTCCTAATCGCACTTTCCTATGCTTCTATCCTTTTCTATCACTTACAACCATCTTTTAAAAGAGCGAGAAAGGGCGGGATTGCGATCGTACGCGGCGGAATCGAGGCGGTCGGCAACACTGTAGCTCAACCCTGAGGGCTATATTTCACCGAGACAACATGGCGGCGCGACCATTCGCTGCTACCAACAAACTGTATACAGCTCTATAGAGAGTTACTCACCCAGGGTGTCCGTTTGGTTGCGCAACCAATTTGGTAGCGAGACCAGCTCAAACGTGTGGCGAGTCTGGTGTGAATATGGTCTAATTTGGTAGCTTAGGCTTTGGTGTGACCAGTTGCGCTGCCAACGCCATGGTGTCCCGGTGCAATATAGCCCTTATTGTCCATTAAAATTGAAGCTTTATTTTTTATATTTTTTTTATTTATTCTTTTGTTACTTAATTATATAATTTATTTAATAATGTTGTATGTTCTGCAGGATTTAAATATGGAACGTTTATGCGCATCCAATGGGCGATCGATACAAGTTACATCAAGCTACTCACAGGGAATGACGTGCCTCTGGTGAGTTCACTCTATAGTCTATAGGTACTTTTACACAAAGATAATGTTCACTTTTCTACGTTATATGTATTTTGATTGCTGACTTCAATCCTGCAGCATTGTGGGATCACGATTTTGATGCGGGATTGCATTCCCTAGTGACAACGACGACGTCACTATTTTCTTAATTCGAACACACAATAATAATGCGAAGAAGGTTGCATTACAAAAATGCAGATATCCTTTTTTCCAAAAAAAAGTAAACAACTTTTTTTTTTTAGCGTAGTAGCAAATGTCTGTATCTCTAGTGGATACATATTAGACAAAGTAGAACTACATACATACTACATAGCACACACGTCGGCCACGTACGCCGATCTGGGTGCGTCGTCTCTAATTCTCCATACATTTTATATGGCAACTAGACTTGCAGAGCTACATTAGATCTACGCCACGCAACGCGCCCCTACGTACAAATCAGGCGTGGTCCACGTGTGCGTCGGTCTAGTATAGTTCTCACTTTACTATTATACTACGCGATATTCAGACCGTTTTAGTCTATGGTTCGACGCATTTATTTATTATTTTATTAAAACTTCATGCAACATAAAAGTACAAAGGCAGACTTAATGCCTTAGGCATTCTCTAACAGTCTACCTAGGATAGTAAAGAGAAAAACATGGCAGGTGTATAAAAAAAAAAGTTTAATGAAAAAAAAATGACTCAAAAATCTCTCCTATCGTAGTGTAATAAGGATCAGACTGGCTTACTCCGGAAGAAAAATAAGACGAGTCTGAATATCGTACGCGTTATTCAGCGTAGTGTAATAGGGCCTTTAGCGATACAACAAAGCAAACATAAGTTGCTAAAGTATTTGCAAATCAGTTGCACATTATACGAGCAAAAGTAGGCATAATTTGTCACCCACAATGTAATAGGGGGCGTTTCGACGTGTCCGTCCATCCGCATCCGTTTCAAAGTGAAATACCAAAAAAATATAATTAAATACCTCCTCCATTTTGAAGTCTGTTTCAAATGGATTACGCAAATCGGTAGAAAAATAACGTATAAGGCCGTTTGGCCGTCTGTCCACCGCCGCCGTCTCCCGGTGACGGCGGCGTCACCGAGAACGAGATTATTTCGGGCCGAGCGCATCTTAAACTTAAACTCGGCCCGAAATATTCTCGGTGACGTCCCAGTGGCGGCGGTGGTGGACAGACGGCCTAAAGCTACTCGCCCACGTCCGATAATCGGTGACCGATTTTTTGTAGAAGAAAAATAGAACACAATGATAGCAATAGTGCAACGCACACGTCCTACAAAAAGTCGGCCAGAAATACAGAACAATGTTACAAATATACAAAATCGGTCCGATTATCTGTCCTACAAAAAGTCTGACGTGGGCGAGCAGTGTAAGTAAGTATGGATCATATCGACCCTTTTTACTTTTGACTGGACTTTGGACTGGCCTGTTGGTCTAGTGGTTAGTGGCCCTGACTGCTAAGCCAGAGGTCGTGGGTTCGATTCCCACCCAGGACAAATGTTTATGTGATGAGCATGATCATTTGTTCTGTGTCTGGGTGTAATTTATCAATATATGTATGTATTTAGAGAAATATATAAGTATGTTTATCAGTTGTCTAGTACCCATAACACAAGCTCTGCTTAGCTTGGGACTAGACAGCGTTGTGTGATAGTTGTGGAATATTATTATTATTATATTATTATTATTATTTTAGAAAGAAAAACGTAAACGACGTCGTTTGCCTTTTAAGGTTGCGTGTTTCCTTTTGAGGACAAGGAAAAAACGGAACCCTTATAGGATCACTTTGTTGTCAGTTTGTCTGTCTGTCAGGAGACCCTTTATCTCGGGAACGCGTGGAAGCATCGAATTAAACCATATACTTAACTCTGCGGTATCTTGAAGCTGAGAAAAAATCAAAATTCTAAGTTAATGAGGAAAAACGATAGGTTTATTTCGCAAAAAACTTATAAAAATACTTCTAGTTAATGAAGAAAAAAGATACAGCCGTTTATGTCGACTGTCTCAAGGGGATCAAAATTCATAGGATACTTCCCGTTGACCCAGAATCCTAAATGGCATAAAGCAAGGCCTTAACAATGCTAAAGAAATAAATCTGAAAACGGTAAATATCACAAACAAAACTGTTTGTTTTGTTTGTGATATTTACCGTTTTCAGAAATTTCCAAAAATTTCCGATTCAGAAAATCTCCGAGTCTTATTTCGGGAATAATATAATAAAAGTGTTTTTAAAAACCTATTTGCAAAATATAAATCATTTATCATTTCTTAAGGTGGGTGACTGCAATTTTGCTGGTAACTTACATAAACAGTACATTTCAAACACACTCAGTTCTATTGCAGTTTTTCACTATTGTGAAAAGGGCAAGGACAAATAAGTCTGAAACGATAAGCAAATATCATACCATGTTATTTGTTTATTACCTCGTTGCTACTGACTACGATATCAGAACATGTATAAATATGTGAATATAGGTTAAGGAGACCTTTATACAGACAATATTATCAATGTCGGGTAACTGTTCGCTGAAGTTATTTCTGTTTGACGGGTACAAAAACATTACACTGATATTATAAAGGCGAAAGTTTGTATGTATGTTTATACTGGGTTATTTATTATTTTTGCATAAAAATCTGATGAACTAAAATATAATAAATTTAAAAATGTCATAGAAAACAATATTTTCATAGCAAACTTTTATAAGCTCGGTATACCTATATAATTAATACTTGTCAAAACGGATCATACGGAACCAAACTCGATAGGGTTGTGTCGTTTAACTACCAAGTTCCTAGAGCCACCTTCCGGTTCCATCATCAGATCAGCTCCTTGTCACAATAATTTTGCATTGTCATCTGATTTACATATGCACGCAAAATTTCAGGTCAATTGGTAACTAACTGGAAAGTGGGTCAAATTTAATTTACAAGATTTGATGACAGACAAACATCGGGACAGGTAAAAGCTTGTAAAAAGTTATTGTTTATGATGTCCTTAACATAGTCCTGAGAGGTTGCTAGTGTTTTACAAATAACCCTGTATATGTAACTCATATTATTTATTCCACAACATTCAAACGTCATCTAGTCCCAAACTAAGCAAAGCTTGTGCTACTCGTATGAGTACTGGACAACTGATAAACATACATATATATTTTTAAATATATACATATTATTATAGACCAGCTTTAACCTGCAGCTTCGCCCGCCACTCAGGAATAAGGCAGCGTTCTATTGTTGAAAAATTTTTGCAATCGGACCAGTACTTTCAAAAATTACCTCCTACAAACATAAAAACAAACTTTGCTTCTTTATAATATTAGAGGAGATAAATTACACTCAAACACAGAACAAATGATCGTACTCATCACACAAACATTTCTTTTGGGTGGGAAACGAACCCATGACCTCCGGCATAGCAGTCAGGGCCACTATCCACTATACCAACTGGCCAATTTCCGCGGCCATTACATTCAACGTTGGTGATTCATTTCCACTTTTGCTGCTTGGTTGCCCAAGCTTAAACCAGTCCAAAAATCAAATAAAATAAATTCATCATCATTTTAGCCGAAAAACGTCCACTGTTGAACATAGGCCTTGCTCAAGTGTCCATACAATGACCTGTCCTATGCGCCTCGCATACATCGGACTCCCGCAACATTAAAAACTTGTTGTACCTACGCTGGTCGATCGCGCTAGGGTCAGCGCATTCCGCCGAACTGTACGAATACGACTGGGCGATTGAGCCGAGATATCGTGGTGTCCGTGAACAGTGTCTATGTGTGCGTTGCTCGACCGCGCTTTGTATGTAGATTGTCTTCTGTACCTAACTATTTTGTGACATATTGCCAAATCATTTTGCTACACCACATTACAAAGGCCTTACAGTGTTCAATCATGTTAAAAAACAATGGCTATTGTGTTGAACGGATATAGTCACAGAGGCAGCCGGTTGTAGCAAATCACCATGCAATTATATCTTAGTATTGTCAGATGAATGCGAGATAATAGCAACTGTATGGACATTATTCATTATTGAGCTTAGGGCTGCGCGCAAAATCTCCCGCCAGGGCTGCGTGGTTGTTCAAAAGACTTACCGTGACCCTGAAACTTAAACAGCAACTGAAGGAACAGGGTATTTAGTCAGTAAAAGTCTGACACGCCCGCTCGCACTTTAAAAAAACTGGGCAGTCGGACTCGCGCCCTGAGGGTTCCGCACAAATTTGCGTACGTAAATGGAACAATTCCCGAATGGAGTCTCGCAAAAAAAATTGTTACGTAACAACAAAATTACTGTTTTCAGATTTATTCCTATGCCTGTGCTATAAGACCTTGCTTTGTGCCAAATTTCAGAATTCTGGGCCAACGGGAAGTATCCTATGTACGTTTTTGGTCACATAAACCGAAGGGTCTTTTTTTCTCGTTAACTTCCAAGTTTGATTTTTTTACAGCTACAAGAGTGCGCAGATCAGAGGATATGGTTTTAATTTCAACTCGATACCTCTACGCGTTCCCAAGATAAAGGGTCTTGACAGACAAACAGACAGACGGACTGACGGACAACAAAGTAATCCTATAAGGGTCCCGCTTTTACACACACATTACAATATTATTCAGTATCTCGACTCTCAGAGGTTTGCGGGTTTGGTTTCGAGTTCTCATCGCGGTGAAAAGAATTCAGCTAGACTCTGCGTTACCGAATATACTTTGCTGCTCGTCCTGCAGCTTTCGGAATTTATACGAGACCAATAACAGAGCTGTATTGCGTTCGCTTTCTCTTTGTCCTTCTGTCGTGTCTCTAATAACGGTATTCGAAAGTTTAAAATATCATTGCGCAAAACAGTTTTTATGTACTAGGTACTAGCTGACCCGGCGACCTTTGGACTGTTTATTATCAGTTAAGGAATGTGGATCTGAAGTTCAACTGTCATTATTACTTCTACTTTGAGTCCATAGATGGCGTTGCGAGTATCTGAATTGCGTGTGGTATGATATTTTGCTTCTTGAACACTTTAAATTCATATATCTTTCGACATACCAACCAATATCAATGAAACAAGCCAAGGATTGGAATTTCCTGCCGGAGTCTGTTTCCTGATAGCTACAACTTAGGGGTCTTTAAGTCAAGAGTGAATAGGTTACTTCTAGGCAAGCGTGCTTCATCGTCGACCACATCATCGATCATCAGGTGATTTGGTGGTCAAACGCGAGCCTATCAATAATAAAAAAAAAAAAAAAATCTAAGTAATTTTCACACAATTCACACAATTTTATATAGTGCATTTTTACGTGATACACGCAGAACTAAGACTTTTCTACAGATTTATTGCCTATATGTATTAGATATAAAAGATTGGTTTTTAAAATCTCAATAGAATTTCGCTTGCGCTAAGAGAAACTCTGAGTGATTTCGTAAGTGTTTTTTGTCACTGCAAAGTAATGGCATTGACTAAGATTTGTAACGCTGCAATCTATGACAATGAAGAGAAACTGGTTGAATATGGTTTGATGATAGACTAGTTAGACAAGACACTCATCATAATGAAAGAAAGGAAAATAATTAGCTTGCGCGAAATGACGCAATCTTGCGACTAGCTTACAATCATATACAAGGTGTCTTTGACATGGACGCACTAACGAATACCACTGATCCAGTACATGATTCTGGACCCTCCTAGTGGTGGAATTTTTTGTCAGCTTTTTTCTTTCTAACCCTGATGATATTTTTAGGAAAAAAACAAAAAAAAATATTAACAAAAAATTAATCGGCGTAGATGAAATCGTTATTTTAATCAAGCCCGATGACATTTTGAATTGTAAACAGCAGGGTTTCATTCATTTTTTTACAAAACATGTTAGAATAACGTTTTTATACGATTTTAATTTTAAAAAAGTAAAAAAATTGGAAAAAATCGACAAAAATTTCCACCACTGATGTACCAGAATGATGTACTAGATCCACAGCATTCGTTTGTGGGTCGACGTCAAAGACACCCTGTGTGTCACTAACTTCTGCCAGCAGTGTCGCCCGCGTGCAAAAAGGTTCCTCCATGCAAGAGATTTGCCGTTGCCGGTAATATGGCCGAAAAGTGGGAATATTGTTGACAATATTGCCCGATGTATGAATATTGGTGGCAATATTGCCAGCAAGTTTCCCACTTGGGATAATATTGCCGGCAACGGCACATATTATAACTCTATCTCCATCGGTTGCACGCTTGACATTTTGGAACGTCATGATAAGGCCCCTGGTTCTTAACTACAAATTCTCCATTCAGAAAACATTACTAAGTACTTCATTCAACTAATTCTCTCCTACAGAACCTCTCCCTCCAAGAGTTCCCCTACTATCACACGGCCAAAAACGCGGACACCTCCGCCATCTGCAAATTCCTCACGGTCCTGTGCTGGTTGTCGCTGATGCTGACCTTCGTGTTCCTCATGTGTCGTCTGCTGCAGGAGAGAACCTCTGGTATACAGGCAAGTATAAGGAAATAAATTTACTCTGTTTCTAATTTGAGGTTATTTCAATTTAAATTAATATTATTTTTATATAATTTTAAATTTAGTTGTAGCCTCAGATACATCATGGTGCGTTCTGATCTGGCAAATGCGCCGCCCACCGGGATCCCGGCTCTTATTTCCAACCTGGAGTTCTGGAACGCTAAGTCTGACAACAACCCCCCAAAAGAGTGGAAGAAGTTATTAGCTTATTTCCTACTTTAAAAAAAGATACATAAGAGAACAAACGTCCACCAACATGACGCATAACGCTGTCCAATTATAATAATGAACCTTTTCTCCTTCCCCAGGAACTAATGAAAATGGTAGGCGTATCCCTCAACACCCTGGGCCTCTCTCACTTCCTCAACGTGCTGCCATGTGGGCTGATCTTCGCCATCGGAGGCACCATACTCTTCAAGGTGACAGACAACCCGCTGGTGCCCAACACCAATGGGGTCCTCATGTGCCTGATGCTGCTTCTGTACTTCAACACCGTCGTCTCTTTAGCTTTCGTCTGCAGTTACATTTCCAGAGGGAGTGAGTATTTTTTTTTTTTTTTTGAATGGAGATGCGTGTGAACAACTTTATAGCCTATTAGCTGCTAGCCCGCATACATAAAATATAGCCTATGTCACTCAAAAATAAAGCAGCTTTCTATCGGTAAAACAATTTTCGCAACCGGACCAGTACTTTCGTTTTTTTTTTTAAATACAGGGTTATTTGTAAAACACTGACAACCTCTCAGGACTATGTTACTAACAACTTTTATTCTATGACTTTTTTTTCTTGTTCTATTAGTTCATCAGATTTTCTTACAAAAATAAAATTATTTAAATTAAATGTTCTAAATATTACGAAGTGTATGCGAAGCAAGCAATAGTATAAAAGAGTGAGAGAGAAGTGGGGATCGGGAGGGAGGTGGGGGATACAAACAAAAAAAAAATTAAGTCAAATAAGTACACATCAAAATTTAATCTTGTTCTCCTTCTTGTAGCTCAATACGCCGCAACCCTGTCAGTGTTGGCGTATATCACGCTATGGATGCCAACGCGAGTGCTGTCAGAGCGCAACCTGCCTTACCTAGCGACGCTGGCGACTGGGTTCCTGCCGCATATGCCTATGTACTCGTTCTGGAAAGAGGTCTCTACGCTGGAGGTTTATGGTTAGTATTTATTTAGATATTATATTTCTACAGTAAAAACTGGTCCTAAATCATTCTACGTACATATGTAGAATGCTTCACGACCTATGGACCAAAATCGTTACAACGCAGCGTAGGTGATGACTTAGGGCTCAAACTAGGAATTTAAAACAAGCTTTTAATGAAAATATTTTTTTTTTATAGCAAGCTTTTATAGCTTGGTATACCTGTATAAGTAATACTCGTCAAGACGAATCATACGAGCCCAAACTCGATGGGGTTGTGTTGTTTGACTACCTGGTTCCTATAGCCACCTTCCGATTCCATCATCAGATCAGCTCCATGTAACAATACCTAATTTTGCATTGTCATCTGATGTACACATGTATGCAAAATTTCAGCTCAATCAGTAACCGGGAAGTGGTTCAAATCTAATATGCAAGATTTGATGACAGACAAACTTCGGGACAGGTGAAACTAAATAAAAGCTTGTAAAAAACCTTTTTTCTTCCAGGCATAGGCGCCAACTTCGGCAACATCGCCACAACACACACCTACAACAACGTCTCTGCCCTCGTCAGTCTCTTCTTCATGCTGCTACAGTCCGTCATCTTTTACTTCCTCGCGTGGTATCTGTCCCTGGTCCGACCAGGACAGTATGGACAGGCGCTACCCTGGGACTTCCTCTTCAAGGTATGTGTGTATTAGATCTTTATTTAGAAAAAGAAGTAGGACCACCTTGTTCTTAACTCAACTTGTAAAATGACTTGAAGTAATCTTCTGTACAGGGTTATTTATAAAACACTGTCAACCTCTCAGGACTATGTTAAGACCATCATAAACAACAACTTTTGTTCTATGACTTAAAAATTTATTATTTTTTGAGTCCATCAGATTTTTATATAAAAATAAAAATATTTAAATTGAACGATCGAAATGTTATGAAGTCTATGCAAAGGAAGCGATAGTACAATTGCAGTGGGGATCGTGCGCGGGCGGCCTAGGTGGGTACAGAAAAATACGTATGTGTTAGATGTGTTAGATAGAACAACGAAATCTTGAAGGTTTGTTTTTGATAAATGTATTATGTTTTGTAAAAAGTCATAGAATAAAAGTTGTTGTTTATGATGTTAGTAATACAGTCCTGTAAGGTTCTTAGTGTTTTAAAAATAACCCTGTATTTTTAAAAACGAAATACCACTTACTGTTTAATAACGAAATCTCAAAAACTATAACACCTACAAACTGGCAGGTAGGTTCCTTATAGGGTGTAGACATCCACTAATAACGGATTTTACGAAACTCGGAATAAAGAGGTACTGAGGATGAATCAAATGAAAAAAAAACCTTTTTATAAAAAAAAAAATAACCGACTTCACAAAAAAATTGAATTGAATTTGAGGAGTTCCCTCGATTTTGCCAAGATTCCATCATCAGATCCCAACTTGGTGACTATGGGACCATTTGGAAAGTCTACTCTTTCCAACAAAAAAATAATTTTTCAAATCGGTTGGCAAGCGGCGAAGTTATGCGCGAACAAACATAAAAAAAAACATACAAACATTCGAATTGAGAACCTCCTCCTTTTTTAAAAGTCGGTTAAAAATAGCGTTCATCTCGGAGTGGTTACACACACAAATAGGAATTCCTTTCTCTCTCTATTAACGCTAGGGTTCTGTACGTTCCTCCTTTCAGCGGAACCGAAAGCCGAAAGAAAAGAAAATCAAAGAGCAAAGTGGAGACCATGAAATGTCCAAGAGTGCGAACTCAAGTGTGTCCACGGAAATGTATAGAACGGCCAACTATGAAGTCAGAAGAGTGACTCAGGGGATCGGCAGGCTGAGTGATTACGTCATTGATGATGATGTTAGTAGATGCAGAGTCGGTAGATTGTAGACTTTTTGGGGAATTGGGCAATAGCATATTTTGATACAAGTGTAGAAAGTTTGTCATTGCGACCGAGGCGGAATCCGCACGAGCCGTAGGCGAGGGTGTTTATGGAGCCGAGGGCTGCAGTGACTAACTTGTACGTGTGCCAACGACTTTTTTCAATATACTCACTGAAATGAATAAACGGGGGTTGACCGGCGAATCGTTGGGGCAACGCGCGCCCGATACATGGCATAACATTATGGCGGGGGGAGCACAAGCACTTTTTTGCACTAGTGCGGGAAATAGCCTATTGCGTGCCTGTAATCGGTGCGATAAGAGCGGATTTTCGAGTGAGTGTATTGAAAAGTATTTGGTCAAAATCGGGTACTAGACCGGATTTTTTTAAATTATTAGTAGTTTAAAAAGTAACTTCGCCAAAAACATTTTACGTGATTAATATAGATGATGATGTTAGTAGTTTCGAGTCGATAGATTGTAGATTTTTGGGGAATTAGGGAAAGTATTTGGTCAAAATAGGGTACTAGACCTTTTTTTTAATTATTCGTAGTTTTAAAAAGTAACTTTGTCCAATAACATTTTGCGTGATTAGTGAGGATGGCCAGTCGATAGATTGTAGATTTTTTGGGGAATTGGGGAAAGTATGTTATGTTAAAATCGGGTACTTGAGTCTGTCTAAAAGTCAAAAGACTTAAGTAATTATTAGGGCAAAACGAAATCTGATATAGTCAACTCTGATTCAATAATCAGGATAGATTTAGAGATCTTGATCATTGTTTACTAACAGAAGAACCTTGTAAAAAGTATCGAATATAATTATTTTTTAATTCATGAATCCCCAAGCGACCACCGATGGCCGCGCATCTATTGTCTTACTATTGTGTCTCTAATTGACGGTATCTGAAGGGTTAAATGATTACCGTAAAACGGGGTGAATAGAAACAAAACTTTGGTTTGGTTTTTCACTTTGATACCACATTATCGGCCTCCAACAAAGCATATACTTTTTAGAATAACAATGCATGAATACACTGAAACAGTTAAATCCGGAAAAAAAAACATTTAAATATCGAGAAAATACCCTTTGAAGTTTTGTTTCTATTCAACCTTGAGTGTCTATTCACCCCGTTTTACTGTAAATATTATATAAAATTAGCTTCTGCCCGCGGCTTCACCCGCGTACATAATCCCAGGATAAAAAGTATCCTATGTGTTATTCTGGGATATGGTCTACTCGTGTACCTAGTTTCATCGAGATCCGTTCAGTAGTTTTTGCGTGAAAGAGTAACAAACATCCATACATCCATCCATACATACAAACTTTCGCATTTATAATATTAGTAGGATTCTCAAGTAGTTTGAATTTTTAGACAGACTATAGACCATTTTTTTAAATTAGTTGTAGTTTTAAAAAGTAATTTTGACCAAAAAAAGGTTTACGTGATTAATGAAGATGATGGTGTTAGTAGTTTCGAGTCCTTAGATTGGAGATTTTTTCAAGAATCGGGGAACATATTTTGTCAAAATCATTGTTAAATTATTTGTAGTTTTAAGTTTTTAACTTTGTAGGACAAAGTTAAAAACTGTTAATTTCTGCCTTTCCAATAAAGTGTAAGTAAGTACTGATTCACTCACTGACTCTGCAAACGTCCAAACCCTTAGACCTGTACACTGAAATCCTCGCTCCGCTCCAGTGGGCAGACAGCATAAGAGGTGGAAATAGGGGTCCAAAGTTTGTATGGAAAAAAACCTATGTAATGTCACGCGGGCGAAACCGTTAGCAGTGCTCTAGTACGTCATCGCCACTCCAAAACTAAATGTAGCAATTTTTCAGGCTATGTGGATCAACTTGTGCTGTTGTGAAAAATTACAAACTGTCTTATTAATTATTAAAAATCAGCCTTTTAAAAATTGTTTCTCTGTTTAGGCCCAGTATTGGAGTAAGAACGAGGTGAAACCGGACGCAGATGGGGAGGAGGAAGAGCACATGACCACTGATCCGCGGTACTTCGAACCTGCGCCGGCGCAGACTGAAGTCGGGATCAAAATTGTGAACGTGTCTAAGGTAAAGAGAAAATTGAATAAAAATCAGTTGAAAAAAAAATCATCATCATCTTTCTGTATTTGTCCCATGTTATTTAAGGTCCACGCTATATGTTTTTTTCTTCCATTCTGTCCTGTCACCCATCATTCTATCATTATCTCGGTTCTCTTTCAAATCACTCCTGGATGAACTACATGTATGCTTGTTTCATCCCTCCTCTTTATATGACCATTCCAAGATAAACGATTTTGCCCTCGCGGCTTCGCTCCCGCTCTTCCCTACTCCACCCTACTATACCCAACTCTACCCTACTCTACAGTATGTCCTATGTCCGTCACCTGGCTCTAAGCTACCTACCCACCAATTTTCAGCCATATCGGTACAGCCATTCTTGAGTTATAAATTGTGTAACTAACACGACTTTCTTTTATATATATAGATAAACGATTATTTATTTATATTTGGTTGTAACAGTAGATAAATAAACACAACATAGTCCTCTGAAGTTACCAGTGTTTTACAAATAACCCTGTATAATGTTTTAATTATTTTACCAGGCGTACCCCAAGCACCGAGCATTGAGGAACGTCTCGTTGGAGGTGTACAAGGGAGAAATAACGGTGCTGGTCGGACATAACGGAGCTGGCAAGACTACTCTCATGTCTATCATTACTGGTAAGAATAAAAAAAGAGTTTATCCTAATGATACTTAAATATACAGATTTGCTATAAGCGCGCAATCGTGAAGACTCGAAAGGATCCTAATTGAGATCCTTGGCTTTAGGCGTCACGCATCGAATCTAGTCATACGCTGCGCGGTGCTCCGAAATTAAATAAAAAATTGCCTTCGTGTATGTTTAGAAAGTGTACCAATTATGATACCAAAGTAAATAAAACACAGGCGATCTCATATCACAAGTGCTGCTGCGCGGAACACTTTTTTCGGTTGATTTGTGAGTGCGTAACATGTCTGTTTATTAAAATGTCATTGGATTATCCAATCAAATAAAATCACGCATTTTCCAGGAACTAGGAGGGTAACTCAAATTCAGTCCGCTCCGCTGCTATGAACCTCTTCTTCTTTTTTATCACGTCGGGGTCACCAGTTTTGAGATATGACGAACAGAGAGTAAAGTCCAACAAACCTCTGTTGAAAACGGAGGATCCTCCGACCTGACGCCCACCTGGCTGATATCGATCTGGCTTGAAAAGTCCGATATCGAGCTGTCGTATATACTCAAATCGCGCGGAGAACTTTAATTGCGCGATGCAGGATTTCGTATTTCTTCGTAGTTCTTTTGAGACGCCATAGATGTCGCTACAGAAACACTTGCATTTTTTAAATTCATCCTTACTAATATTATAAAAGCAAAAGTGAGTTTGTTTGTTTGTTACGTCTTCACGCCTAAATGGCAAAACCGATTTTGATGAAACTTGGTACACGGATTGACCATGTCCTGGAATAGGACATAGGATAATTTTTATTCCGGAAGTATGTTCCCTTGGAATAATTTTCTGCTATCACACGGGCGAAGCCGCTGGGAGCAGCTAGTAATATATAATTTACGTCGCTTCAGCACTTACGACGATCTAATAACACCATATTGGTTAAAATGTGTCCACCTGTTTATACATACAAATATAATCTCGAAAACCACTATACAAAGCGCCAGCTAAACTTAAAATAAAGTTCATTGACTTAATATTTTTCGTAATATCTCCAATATAGCAAAGGTACCAGAAAAACTATCAATTAACTGTATTTCAGAGAAGGTAAAGGATCACGATTGATGTCAATTCTAGACAGCTTTATGTCTTTAATTCCATTTTTTAAATTAAGAATGTCCATAAATGTAGGAGGGTTAATGACCGTTATTCCACGTTTATTTGGCGCCTACCTTACCTCCTTCGCCAATAAACTTCATAACCTAGTCGATCTTCTGTGTCCTCAGGAATGACAAGCGCCACCGAAGGGACAGTGTACGTGAACGGAAAAGACACGGTGACGCAGAAGAAAGAAGTACGCCAGAACCTCGGCCTCTGTCCACAACACAACCTGTTCTTCGAAGACTTGACTGTACAGGAACATATCATGTTCTTTTCGCTGGTAAGTAAACTGAACGTTAGAAAAGTCATCATCCCTGAATTCACTTTTGTGGGCAAAAATATAGAAGACCTATTATTAACTAGCTGTGCCCTGCGGTGTTGCCCACAAAAGTGATAGAATTCGGCGATGATGATGATCATATGCACAATGAATATGTTTCCAAACATTTTACTGACTATACTTATTACAAAAATTCCGAATTCGTACTATCTATAATTAGGAAAATGAGGCATTCGGAAAATTAAGAATTGTTAAAATTAAGAATTTTCATAAGGAAGAATTTGTCCGGATATTTTTTTTTTTTTATTCTTGTATAAATTTAGGGACTTTTGGTCACAGAAAGACCACGCCAGCCCCATCGTAACCTAATACAAGTAAAGCTACATTGACTCTTATTTACTACTAGGGCTCTAAAACCTTACTGACCAATTTATAAACACCGATAGCTGCGTTAGAGAGGGGTTCGGACAATATAAGTCCGGAGGGGCCCAACTGGGTCGAAGCCTACTGGGGACAGGGTTGTCCGAAAGGGAGCTCGTGCCCCGGTATGAAGGCTAGAAGGAACGGCGCGGGGTTTTTAGTCAGTAAGAGTCTGACACTGTCTCCCGCTCCAACCAAGAGCGGGTTTCGTCAAAGATGATTTTACCCGTCGACAAAAAAAAAAAAAATATAAGTCCGGATAATAATTTGCAAAAATTGACGCGTGGAAAATTAAGAAATAGGAAATTATCGCCGACATCGATCACGATGAGCCATTTACAAGCCTCCGCATATAATATAGGAGTATTGTGGAAACAGTTATAAAAGTAATTGAGATATACGATGTTTGGTAGGAAGATAGTGAAGACAATACAAAACACCGCTGTTAGACAGAACAATGTTTATGAATCCCAAGCAGTTATATAAAAGGTGTGGAAAAATATTATTATTATTATTCACCCTCAGCTCAAGCAAGGCTCTTACGCTGAAGCGCGGATGTCATCTCGCAAATTAGCCGATCGTCTCGCTCTGTCAGAGAAGCTGGGTTCATTAACGACAGAGCTGTCGGGCGGCATGAAGAGGAGGGCGCAGCTAGCTTGTGCGTTAGCGGGCGGCGCCAACGTGCTCGTGCTGGACGAGCCCACGTCCGGCCTCGACGTGGAGACGCGCCGCGAGCTGTGGGACTTGCTACTGGTAACTACTAACGACATCATCTTCTATGAGAGGATTGACGTACCCTTAATAGAGAACCTGCATGAAAAACAATGGTCACGCTGTGCCGCCAAAGAATCTTGACTTTGTAACTCAATGGCCGAAGAAGTCAAAAATGGGCTATTACTCCGAAGAAATTTGAACACAAATGTGATATAGCTTATGAGAAAGCTTATTTATTAAGCTACTCGATCATGATTAAATGTTTTATTTTCAGTCCCCCGTTTTTGTAAAAACTGAAAAATGGTACAGTAAAAACAAAACGTACTTTTTACGAAATTAAATTAAAACGTTATTTAATGCTCAAAATAATCAAGATTATTACACTCCTTCAGCTTGTAAAATTCAGATTGCTGTTCAATTTTTAAAAAACTAAGTTTTCCATCTCTGTGCTCGGGGATCACCGAAATCATCATTATTTTGTACTTCAAATAATACGTTGCTTTCATGGCAGTCTCTCCGAGGCGAGCGCACCGTGCTGCTGACGACCCACTTCATGGAGGAAGCCGACGCGCTGGGCGACCGCGTGGCCGCGCTGCACGCCGGCGTGCTGCGCTGCTTCGCGACAACTATGCATCTCAAGAAGGCAGTGGGTGAGTAACTGAGAAAGAAATTATTATGTATCGCGCGGACCAATAGTAGGTAGTGTAGCGTTAAAAAAAAGAAAAATCACCACTTGTACACGTATAATTTTGCATTTAAAAAAAAACAACATAGAAAAAATTATAAAAGGAAATAAAAAAATTCGGCGACTCTATATATATAAAAATAGGGTTTAAGTAAGGTGGCGAGATGGATATATAAAAAAAATAAAAATTTATAATTTGGAAGTTGTGCCTATAGGTACGGGATTGCAATCACGGGACCTCAGACGCGGACTCGTAAGCTATCAAAGAAATCGGTTCATTCCGCAACCTTTTTACACGAATTGCTGTGATTATACATATAAAACAGATGGCGTAAAAAAAACTACTCAAATATTACTTGCTACTACTGCTATAGAATAAGGAAAAATAGGGATCATGAAAACTTCACGTGGAGTGACGTCACGATGTCCACCGGGGTTTTCTCTAGTATCGTCATGCGCTAGTTGGCGCACGCATTTATGAATTGCAGTGGGCTATACTGTCCACTTCTGTGAATTTCTATCTCTATATCCAGAATGCTCCAAGAATACTCCGAGAATACTCGAAGAATACTCCAAGAACCGATTGATAAATAATCTATCGTGAGAAGAAAAGGAAAATTATCACTATGAGACACGAAACTGAACCTTCAAAGCAGCCAAAACTTAAAATATTTAAAATACATACCGGTTCTTTATATTGACTATCACTTATCGGTTTTTTATTTACTACCGAGTTTCACCAAACATTTAGCAGTTAGATCATTACTTATAATCACATTCCCTTTTTAATTCGTGTTCATCAAGCACTTTTTCTCAGAAAATTTCGTCGCCGAATGACAAATAAAATTTTTCCTTGTCAAACCTCCAAATTTTCCTATTCTCAGTTCAAATCAAAAAAAATAATATTAGAAAAAGGTAAACTAACGCGAACGAAAAAGTTTTTATTTAGCTAAACGAATTAAGCAACATGATAATGCTGCAATACCCCCTTTCTAAGAAAAAAAAGGACGAAAGTACGAGTGAGAAAAAAAAAACTGGAACAGACAAAGACAACAGCAGGAATCATTTCTGAATCATACGATATCGAAGTGCAATAGATACTGAATAAACACGGAGGCCTCCACATCTACACGTTATCCACGCAAACTCACGACATCTCAATTACGAAAATGGAGAATATGAAAGAAAATAACGAACTCATAAATCAAAATGTATATTGTCCAATTTGAGTCAAACACTAACCTACCACATCCTAACAACTATGAAGAACAATTAGGGAACTATATATCTAAGTAAAGCTAGCCTAACTTAACATAAGACTAAACTATTACCTAGCAACAACAAGAAAAAATCCGGGGATTATACATCTAATTAAAGCTAGCCTAACTTAACATAAGACTAAACTATTACCTAACAACATTAAGAAATTTACGTCAACACGTAAAGTCCAACCTTAGTTAAAGAAACGAAAAAAATTGGACAAAAAAAAGCAAACAACTAAGTTTGAAAAAGTTAACTTAAGTCAATTAAGTCAAAGAAAAAATTCAAATTGATTGTTGGATGACAAATCATTTGTGTTAAACAAAAGAAATAAAACAACCTAATTACGCTGGCAACCTAAGAACGCAGGTTGACATAACATAAAAATAAATAAATGTCATTATTAACGGATAATTTAAAAAGTTTTTAACTTAATTAAAAAACTTATGCAAAGAAATACGCCATAAACCAAAGAGGAAAAAGTGTTACAAAGCAAATGTTAATGATAAAATGGAATAAAGAGAATTTAATCCAATTTATTTTAAGATATCTTTGATATGATATTGTCCGGAGTGGACTGAATCACAATCCTGTAGCAAATAGGTGGTCCTAGAAATTACTCTTATCACGCGGCACTTAATAAAACGTGGAGCAAGCTTCCCAGAAAAAAAATCATTTCCAGAAGACTTGGAAAAGTTCCTTCTCCATACAGTATCGCCAACATTCAGAGTGATAGCTGATCGATTAGAATTATATGCGCGAGAGTTACGGAGGAAAGCTAAAGAAAGATTATCAGCAACCTTTGCATAAACTTCGTTGAGAGAAGATAGGTTTGAAGCATGTCGAGCCCGACTGTCTGCCAAATTAGAGCTTCGAGTCTGACTATATACACGACCGCTATCCATAAGGACCTCTCTACCAAACATAAGAAAGTTAGGCGTAAAGCCAGTAGCTAGATTAACACAAGAATTGAGGTAAAGCTTAACTTTAGGTAACATTTTAGCCCAACTTCTTTGGTTCTCACCAACCAAAATACCTAAACACGTAATAACACTTTGGTTGTATCGCTCAACCGTATTTGCTTGGGGTGTATAATATGGCGTAAAAGTAGGTGATTGAATATGGAAAGATCTGAGAAAATTAAGGAATTGATTACTACGAAAAACTGTAGCGTTGTCGCAAAGAATAGTACGCGGAACCCCAAAATTAAAGAAAATCTCAGACTCTAACGCTTTTATAACAGAAAGAGCGTCAATCTTTTTCAGAGAAACTAGCCATACATACTTCGAAAATACATCAACCATAGAAAGGATATATTTATAACCATAATAAGCACAGGGCAATGGACCAATTATATCGATAGAAATCATCTGTAAGGGCGAGGAAACCTCTTTAGGGTAGCACATCTGACCGCGAGGTTGCGTGTTCGAAATTTTATAGGCTTTACAAACCTCGCATTGACTTAACGTCGAAGTGACGTCACGGAACATATTTGGCCAGTAGAACAACTCCCTAAGTTTTAGATACGTTTTAGTAACACCGGGATGTATCGAAGGAAAACTATTGTGAATTTCCCAAATAGCGTCTGGAACCTTTTCAGCTGGTAACACCACACGCCATGGTTCAGAAGATAAAGGATTAGAAACAGGCATGCGTCTCATAAGGATACCATTGTTTATAGCGTATGCTGGGAACATTTGTGGCGTGTCTCGAGCACCTATATATACCTTCTTATACCAACGGTCATTAGTGTGTTCAGGACCCTGGTCAAACGACACAGGATTTGCATGGATCCTGGATAAAACATCGGGGACTTTATGTTGCAAACCTTTACGATGCACAATATCAAAAGTATATTGGGAGATAATAGTAGCCCAACGAGCTAAACGACCAGATGGGTTGTTAAGAGTGAGGAGCCACTTAAGAGCCATATGGTCTGTTATGACTGAAAACTTCATCCCATCTAAATAACATCGAAAATGTTTAATAGAATCCAAAACTGACAAGAGTTCACGTTCAGTAGTACTATAATTGCGTTCGGTTTGAGAGAATAAACGCGAATAATAGGCGATCGGGTGTTCAACGTCGTCAATCTTTTGTGTCAGTACCGAACCAAGACCAACAGCTGACGCATCGCACTGCAGGATGAACGGCTTCGAGAAATCAGGACATGCCATGACAGGCGTCTCGATAAGCGCTTGCTTTAACTTAGTGAAAGCCTGATCGGCCGCTTCATTCCAACTTATTGGATCATTACCTTTTCTCTTGCCAATAAGGGCAGTAAGCGGAGCAATTATAGAAGAAAACCCTTTAACGAAACGTCTATAGTAGGAACACATACCAATGAAACCGCGTAATGACTTAGCTGAAGTGGGAGTAGGATAATCTTTAATAGCATCAAGTTTGCCGGGATCGGTTTGAAGACCCTTTTCATTAACTATATAACCCAAATATTTTAGTTCGCTTTTGCAAAACTCGCATTTTTTCAAGTTTATAGATAAACCTGCTTCTTTAAGTCGAGCGAGCACCTTCCTGAGCAGCGCCATATGACTAAGGAAATCTTTACTAACGATTATCAAATCGTCGACGTAACCAAAAACACAGTCGTCGCTGGTAGAAGTAAATTCGAAATTAACGATCATATCAGTAAGGCGTTGCATCTCCGAGGCAGCGTTCGTTAGACCGAAAGGCATCCTAACAAACTCAAAAAGACCACGTTGTGGGACAATAAATGCTGTTTTCTCACAACTTTCTCTATCAGCTAAAGGTATCTGCCAGAACGCACTTCTAAAATCTAATGAGCTAATATATCTAGCACCACGAAGGTTGTCGAGGATATCGTGAATACGGGGAAGAGGATAAGAATCTCTGATTGTAACACTATTCAGTTTTCTACTGTCAACACAAAACCGAACGGAACCATCCTTTTTTGTCACCATTACCACAGGACTAGCCCATGGAGAACGAGAAGGACGAATAACACCCATGTCTAACATTTTGTCAATCTCTTCATTGAGAATCTTCAACTTGACTGGGGATAAGGGATAATATCTTTGACGTATAGGGTCTCCCGTAGTATTAATTTTATGGGACAACCAAGAGGTTTTTCCAAGACCAACTTTTTCCGAAGAGATAACTTCATACTCTTTAATAACTTGTTGAAGACAAGACTCTTGGTCCGGCGATAGGATATTACGAGGATGAATATAACGAACCTCAGAAATAGAGGAAACTTGAGGGGGAGAGTACTGAACAGTAGGAATAAACATATTACCATCAATATTTTTATCAAAAGCCTGACTAAAAATAGACGTCAAACCGAATTTATTCCAAAATTCGATACCTAAAATAACAGAAGATGACATCGAACTTGCCACTAAAAACTGATGAATAAAAGTTTTACCATTAAATTTAACTGGAAGATATACAGAACCAAGAATATCAATCGGTGAATTATTAGCCGATATAACACGGGGACAAGCTTTTTTTGATGTCAAAGAAATACCAAGTTGCTGAATAAAATTATCGCTAATAAGTGACATCTGAGCACCAGAGTCAAGTAATGCTTTAACGACTCTACCGCATAATAATACTTCTATAAACGGGCGGTTATCAAATGAATCTGAAGTAAACACTGGGGATACTGTACGGGAAGAAGCGTATCGCCAGTGGTTTTTACATTTTTTTGGATTACATTTCGGACATTCTCTTGTAATAAAT
Source organism: Mythimna lalbum (assembly GCA_949319445.1). NCBI lineage: Eukaryota > Metazoa > Arthropoda > Insecta > Lepidoptera > Noctuidae > Mythimna > Mythimna lalbum. The sequence goes on from OX439360.1 coordinate 19,566,797, forward strand.
CCAGGAGTGCGACACTTAAAACAAATCATGCCTGAGATCTCTGGGCAAGAGCGGTAAGAATGACCAACTTTATTACATTTCAAACAAAGCTGAGACTGACTACAACTAGGACAAAACCGAGGCTTACTAGTTTTTGGTCGTTGGGAAGTTTTGTTCGGCCTGGGTTTTGACGAGTTAAAAGCCTGAGAAGTCGACTGGTCGGCAACACAATTGAGACTGGCTACCGCCTTTGGAGGTTCTAGAAAGGACTCGAAATGAGTAACGACTTCGATTGAATTATTGATGTCATAAAATCTTTGGATGGATAAGCAAGGAGTGTATTTTGGCAACATATTGTGAGTAATGATTTGCAACAATTCCGGTTCTTCAATGGGCTTATACAGTTTTGCATTTAAATAAGACACTTCGATAATAAATTCTCTAATCAATTGTTCCGGTCTCTGCTTAAGGTTACGGATCTCCTGGCTGGTCTTAAATTCATAATCTGTCGTACCAAACGTATTAAAAAAGGCTTCTTTGATCTCAAAGAAGGAAAGACCCGGGCGACGGATCGTCCTAAAATATTTAAGTGCGACACCTGACAAGACTTCATGGAATTGCTTGACTAAATATCCCTCAGACAAATTGTCGGCCTCCCTGCATTCTTCTATACTCGTGAAAAATTCCCGAACGCAGGTCTTTCCATCGAAACTAATCTTCCACTTAGTAAGAGAGAACTGCCTGGTAAATTGTAGGCATTCATCAGATCTTACTGGTGAAGGAACGACACTTTGTGAAGAAGCGCGAGAAGCTCTTGGCGGAATAGGAGGAGGTTGTGGTCGCGAAATGATGGGACTATCACGACATGGTGTCTCACCAATAGGGAACCCCTCTTCTGACATGATGTAACTAATATAGACCTAATAACGAATGAAAGAACAGACTAAAGTCAATTAAATCCTAGCGAAAAAATAGGCACGGCATGAACAACTGGACAAAAATAATCCAGCAACCAGCAGTCAGCAAACGCCAAGCTAGAAAGCAAAAATATCGGCTAAATAACCGTTCATACTAAGCTTACCTTGAAAACCGAAGCCTATACATTCACACGTCACCATATATACCCTACGGGTTCTAACTACCGCTAGCTAAGGATATGGAATAAAAATCAGGAAACCTATCGTTATATTTGCTGCGATAAGTGGATAAAATAAAAGGCAGTTATGTGTTTTATAGTTCACAAAATTATTTTTCATTAAAAATCATTACATTTCATGAAAAAATAATATGTCATGGAAAAAAAACAGCTTCAAACATCTGTACTGGTGGTATAAATCCTATAATACCCTTCTTGAATGGAAGAATACACGTCCTGAAACCAATAAGCTTAAGAATCATTAGCTCCCAGAGGGAGTGACCATTCTCAATAAGGCAAAAAAAAAAAAATTATAAAAGGAAATAAAAAAATTCGGCGACTCTATATATATAAAAATAGGGTTTAAGTAAGGTGGCGAGATAGATATATAAAAAAAATAAAAATTTATAATTTGGAAGTTGTGCCTATAGGTACGGGATTGCAATCACGGGACCTCAGACGCGGACTCGTAAGCTATCAAAGAAATCGGTTCATTCCGCAACCTTTTTACACGAATTGCTGTGATTATACATATAAAACAGATGGCGTAAAAAAAACTATTCAAATATTACTTGCTACTACTGCTATAGAATAAGGAAAAATAGGGATCATGAAAACTTCACGTGGAGTGACGTCACGATGTCCACCGGGGTTTTCTCTAGTACCGTCATGCGCCAGTTGGCGCACGCACTTATGAATTGCAGTGGGCTGTACTGTCCACTTCTGTGAATTTCTATCTCTATATCCAGAATGCTCCAAGAATACTCCGAGAATACTCGAAGAACCGATTGACAAATAATCTATCGTGAGAAGAAAAGGAAAATTATCACTATGAGACACGAAACTGAACCTTCAAAGCAGCCAAAACTTAAAATATTTAAAATACATACCGGTTCTTTATATTGACTATCACTTATCGGTTTTTTATTTACTACCGAGTTTCACCAAACATTTAGCAGTTAGATCATTACTTATAATCACATTCCCTTTTTAATTCGTGTTCATCAAGCACTTTTTCTCAGAAAATTTCGTCGCCGAATGACAAATAAAATTTTTCCTTGTCAAACCTCCAAATTTTCCTATTCTCAGTTCAAATCAAAAAAAATAATATTAGAAAAAGGTAAACTAACGCGAACGAAAAAGTTTTTATTTAGCTAAACGAATTAAGCAACATGATAATGCTGCAGTAGGTATAGATACCGGTTCAAAAAAAAATTAAGCTGCGCAGAAGTCAAATATCGGGCCTATTTAGTGTTATAAAGTGAGACGAGGGGCGGGGAGCGTCAGTGATTGGCTCGCCGAGTTATCGCGTCATACACGTCACTAGTTTCGTTCCCTGCGCTTGCTGCATATATCTAACAACGACGACGATTGGCTCGCCAATGTATGGAATGCGCAAAGCGATCCCTACTCTGACGCCGAGCACTCAAGATCCATATCGATACCTATAGGCTCCCACGCGACCGGCGTCTTGTCGCCCGAACATACGCGGCAAAACCGTCGCACGCGCGACGATACCTTCTGTGACACCCATCAGTGCAAATGTTTTTCCTCAGTATGCCATTGTTGTGTTCTTAGTATAATTACTATAATGTACCTTATAAACTATTTTGAGGTAAACAAACGTTTTAACAAGCTTAGAATTATTTACTAAGAAATTTGTCCGCCATCTTAGGGAGTCCGCCAAATGTCGTAATAGTACATTATGACAATAAGTGTGTAATGTTAGTGATTACCGTTGAGGCGGTATTTAGACCCGAGCTATGGCGAAGGTGTTAAGAGAGCCGAAAACGGTAATCATTAATTATTCACGTGTATCATACGACGTTTTTCAATACACTTGTGAAGAAAATAACTGTAAAACTAGTAAACTTTTGTAGCGGTAAAAATCTGTTTTCATTATGCGCGGCCATTTTTTATTTGTATTCCTCGCGGGGGACGACCTGCGTCCATCCTGATAAATGTAATAACATTATGACGGTGGAGAGGTGGAACACTAAGGTTTTAACCACATTATAGCACTTGTGCGTAATGGTAATCAAAATCTCACAGTTTGGTAACAAATGCCATTATATACCTGAATGCAGTGCAATAAGAGTCACTTTATGAGCAAGTGTATTGAAAATAATTAATAATCTTTTTTCAGTGTGGATAAGAGATGGCGCTAGAGTGCTAGGCAACCTGTATAGCTCTGTCTCATACCTACACTGGAATTGGAATAAGAATAAAACAATCTTACTTTGAACATCATGGTAACCCCGCTGAATGCTGTAACTACTCCACTTTAATTCCAGGTACCGGTTACCGCTTATCGTTCACAACGATCGGCTTGCCGAAAGAGACAGCAATAAGCACAGTGGTGACGTCACACGTGCCAGACGCGACGCTGAAGGAGAAGACTATCAACTCGATATCATTCAACCTGCCCGCCACGCATAGCGGGAGGTTCCCGGGACTGTTCGCGGCTCTGGAAGCCAAGAGATCAGAACTGGGGCTGGATTCTATAGGTGTTGGCGTGTCTACGCTTGAAGAGGTGTTTTTGAAGTGAGTGGGTTTTCATAGACCGAACAGTTTGTTTTTTTTTTTTTTATCTATAGAATGGATATTCGTGTTTATTGGTATAGGACATTTCTAGTATGTTTTCTTTTTCAAAATTGGTTGGGGAGGAGAGGTGGGTTTTTTAATCCGTCTCTGTACACGATTTTGTGTGAAGTTACGTCACCACTCATATTCCGAGACTTCACACTCACTCACTCGGACGATTTTTCGACCAGACGGGTGCTGTGACTGATCCCGGCAACTGCCCGATATATGATTTCGGGCTGTTGTTTATGTTTTTAGAACAGTAATTTTGTGACGCAGGATTTCGTAGTTTAGTTCCTTTGTGACGTCATAGATGTCGCTGTAATAATTTCCAGCCGAAAGACGTTAACCAAATAATTTCTTATAAAAACAAAATATTCAACTGACTTCTACATAACATTTTATTGTCGTCCCCAGGTTATGCAGTGATATCGACACATCGTTGTCTGAAGATGAAGTGGACAACGCTGGAGAACCGGGTGAGTTGAACATCGTTCTCATATTTACTGTAGAATATGGCTTTAATTCACTAAACCCCAAGCTTTCGCTCTCTCATTGTCTTTCTACACCGCTTTTTGATCGTTTTAATCCCGTGGAGGGTCGATCCGGTTCATGGAACACTATCGATTTGTAACGATAAAATTAAAAAATAAAGTACCTTTTTTAAAACTCGTATTAATTTACGCATGTACGAAATTAATATCTTTAAGAAAACGTCAGCTAAGCGAGTCCAATGACCTGTAGGTAGTAGTCGGCGTTGCGTACTAACTACCTACAAAGCACGTGTTGTGTGTTGGTATTCGAAAGGTAACTGCGAGACAAAACATATTTTTTAGGTTTCCATACCACGTTAAAGGTCCAAACGGATCTAGTCCGGGATCTAGTTGAGGGTCGGGTTAGGTTTAGTCTTCATCATCATCACATCCATCATCTCTGCCGAAAGATGTACCCTGTTGGACATAGCCACAGAACAGAAAATATAGGTAGAAGTGCCCCTAACGTGGCTAAGCACGGGAACCAGTGTCGCCAAACTCACACATTTGCGTATCAAATTGTAATACACATTACACATAAAAAACAGTAATATGATTGGCTACGAAGCTACGAATTACAAACTTAACTTTTACAAATCATATTCTTATTGCTTTCATAAATTAGGTCTTATTACAACGTAAGAAAGTTGTTATTATTTGACATGACACAAACAATAAAGAAGTTTTTCGTCTAAACACCAATTTACAACGAGTTCGGCTACTCAACGCTAGATGGCGCTGTAACCAATTTATTCTATCCAGAACGCTAGTGGCTTTGAAATAGAAGCCATATTCACCTGCACATGTAATCGGCGAATCTCGCTTGATGTTGACACACGCGCGATATCTAAGAGGCACTTCCTCTACTTTTCTTTATTCCGTGGACATAGCCCACACAGGCCTACCCCAACTGTCGCCACGATTGACCCTGTGCGTCTCGCATCTATTGCATTCCGCCACCGCAGGCGTCAAAGTTATTAAACGTCAAAGATACACGTTATTAAAAAGCGTTCAAAAATATAACAACTTGTCTTGTGTGTGTTGCAGACCTACCACTAAAGCAGCTAACTGGCATCCCCTTGTATATGCGACAGTTGTTCGTGCTGCTGAAGAGACAAGCCAAGTATGCTATACACAAGAAATGGACCTTCTTGGCACTGGTGAGTTAAGAAAGAGCGAACTACCCAAGTGTGTGAAGTGATTTTATCTAACGACCTAAGCGATAGTATAACGGAATTCTAGTGTTAATTGTGATTTGGATTATTGTCGATTGGACTAATTTGTTATTGTTTGTTGTGAATAAAGTTCTCTGCTAGTAAATCGGCATTTAATTACTCACACGTAACAATATTATTCCTTTTTCAAAATATTTTTTTTTGTTTCTTTTTGTTTTGATTTTTGTGTAATACGACCCCTCTTGTTCTCAGCAAATCGTAATCCCAATATTCATGATCTTCATGATGACCAACCTAACAAACATCAAGCCGGATCCGCCGGCGCGCGCGGTGGCCATGAACTTGGACATGTACAGCGGACGTGAGAACAACCGCCTGCTGTACCACGTGGGTGGGGCCACCGTCACGCAGCCTGAAGTGGACAAGCTGCGGGCGCGGTACCCGAAACTAACCTTCGAGGAGGCTGATGATGTAGCTACCAGTGAGTATTTGTTTTTTTTTTTTTTTATAAGCTTGACTTGTCGATCTTCGCCCGAGAGCAGAGAGGGGTTTGGACGAAGGCCTTTTTTTCCTCTACTACTTTCAATGTTCGCGGGCCCGTGCTTCCCCTTTCCAGTTCTGGCGATTTCTTTAATTCGTTCGTCCATCTCATTCATTGTCAACTAGTTGTTAAATTAACTGATCAAATTCGAAAGCCGAATCAGCTCGAAAGGTTGCCCAACTTAATTGGAACTGGGCAGGATATTTCTGCCGCTCGACAAATTGGGCCGAAAATGAAACAGTGAAAGATCGGTGGACCACGAAGGAGATAGCGGGACAAATTAGACATACATTATTTGATTAGCTAACAAATGTGTTAAATCTAGACAAGCGCCACACGTCACGCACGTCGATGTGGACAAACCGAGGGTTGCTATCAAGCAAGCTTTTTATTTTTTTGACGAATTTATGATTTAACTTAATTTACTTGTTTGGACTGAATATTATTGTGATTTTTATTATGTTTGATTTCTGATTTGACACCTTTTTATTGGTTTTCTTGTATTTTCTTTTATTTATTTGACATTCTTTATTATTTGATATTGTATGTAATCATTTGTTGTAATAATAATTTCTCCGAGAGGCTAAAGATTATATGTGTGTGTGTGTATATTTGCTAGTTCTTTACGTTCAATGCTTGAATGGATTTGGTTGAAATTTGACATAAGAGTGGACTATATATCCTGGAATAGAATAAATGATTCCTTTAGGGCCTAGACTTTTTATCTCTTGGGATAATTATCTAGTTTATAGTGGATAAAACTGCTCTCAGAAGCAGAAAGCAATAAATTATAGAAACACTGTTCTATAATTTTGAGTCTTGAGGTGGTGAATTGACTGAAAAGATGAAAGGTAATTGGTTGTCTTAGTATGGTCATGTGAAGAGGAGGGATAAAGCGCAGAAAGATTTCTGAGTCATGTAGATGGATGGAGAGGGAAAGGCAGGCCGAAGAAAAGACGGATGGATTGTGTGAGTAGTGATATGAAAGAAAAGGGAGTTAGTGATAGTTTGACGAGTGACAGGACAGAATGAAAGAAAAAAACGTTTTGCGCCGACCCCAAGTAATATGGGATAAGGGAAGGAAGAAGAAGAAGAGGTGGTGAATTTCCCCAATAATTTTTCTACTTACAATTTTTGTTAACTATATACTTTCTTTACAGCGATTCTTAAAATCGGCCAGATGGACGTCTTACAATACAACAAGTATCTAGTGGGAGTGGAGGTCAACCAGACTGATGCCAAGGTGAGACAACAACGTTTAGTGTGTGTTTTTATGTAGTACGCGTACCCTGAGGAGTAGTTAGAGATACTGCGGCAGAAAAATGTCTGGAAGGACTTGGGGGAAGCCTTTGCCCTGCTGTGGGATACTTTCTTTCTTTTTATTTTCATATTTGCACCAAGGTCAACTCCACTTTGTGTCCAGGCAATCTCAGTCAATTCAAGGTTTTTTTTATTATTATTTTTCGTTTATTCATTCAGCATTCATATAAATTATATTTTTAAATATTTAAATAAAAAACCAAAAAAAAACATTTAAAAGTATAAAAAATTATGTCCAACCGGTATCAGGAATAGGGAATGCAAATCTCGCGAGATTGGGGCTCGAGCGAGATCTCGCGAGATTGTGAATACAATATCGCGAGATCTCGCTAATTTCGAGATCTCGCGAGATTGGCAGTTTTGTGTTTTTTTTTTTGCAAATCTGACTACAATATTTTAACGTCCATTTCAATCCGCGCTTCGGATAAGACGTTTTTATGCTCGAGTACAATCTCGTTAATCTCGCGAGATCTCGCCCGTTTTTCGTCCGAGATCAATCTCGCTAAAAAAGGCCGAGATCTCGCGAGATCGAGATTGCATTCCCTAATTAGGAACAGGGTCCAAGCTACCGGTGGTCAGGGCTCCAGAGAAAGGAACCTCCTGACTATACGATTATTATGATTATTGATAGCCCTGCCATTTAAGTTTGACGATTCTTCGGGGTATGTCAGTAACCTTGGTTTTCCTACTGATGTGATTACGCAAGGAAGCTCCGAGCATAGCCATCTATTGCCCTCTTTGGCTTTTTAAGCCTTCTGAAGAGGCCCATTGTAAACGACCACGTTTCTGAACCATATGTTATCACTGGCAACACGCACGGGTATTAATTAGACTTTCGTCTTAACACTGGTACGTTCGATGACTAGATACCGCGCAGCTTCTCATACGCTGCCCAGCCGATTCGAATTCGGCTCAACAAAAGCGTTCCCAAAATGTTATTGTGTTGTGGATTGGGTGTTGACAATTTATCTCTAAATATCTGTTGCCCGCGCGGCGTCGCCCGCGTGCATAAAATATAGCCAACTAGTTTTTGCCCGAAGCTTCGCTCGCGTTAAATTCGGGGTAACACGGTTCCCCTTGCGGCTTATTTTTTCCCGGCATCTTCAACAAATATAATACACAAAAATAAATACAAAAACTTAACAAATTTCTCGAGAATCACGCTATCGAGTGGTGAAATACGCTTGAAAATCGGTGCAGTAATTTATGAGTTTATCGTGAACAGACAGACAGACGGTGGTGGGGGACTTTGTTTTATAATATGTATTGATATCACTCAGGAATAAAGAGCTTTCTGTCGGTGACAAAAATTTACCTATCGGACCAGTACTTCCAGAGATTACCTCGTACAAACAAAAAAACAAACTTTACCTCTTTATAATATTAAAACAGTATAGATGGAAAGACATCGTTATGCCAATACCAATGCTCCATCTTTCCCCAGATACTATACACCACAATAGTTCGTCACACGGCGCCGGTCGCGCTGAACTTGTTGTCCAACATGTTGGCCGCGCACTACATCTCCTGGTCGGACGGCAACACCATCACCACCATGAACGACCCCATCAGCAGAGAGCTCAACTACGACGAGCCCAAACAGCCCAAGGAACTGATCACCGTCATCACGTGGGGCATCTGTATTACTTTTGGTAAGTTATCATTAGCAGATAGACAGGGTTCATTGCTCGCAGAACAGACGGTCGATGGGGACGAAAGGTTCTAGGGTGCCGACTAAGTACCGGAAGATGCAGCACGGAAGGCTTCTCACAAGGTGTACCGAAGACCTGGCAAGGGTCGCGGGAATCCGATGGATACGAGGCTCAGGACTGTTCGTTGTGGCAAAATTTGAAAGGCTTCTATAGTTTTATTTTTGACTTTTCTAATTTTTAGGCAAATTATGAAGTGTCAAAGTTCATACAAAATAGGAGATTTTCAGAGGTCTTTAGAGGATTTCAATAGAAGCCTATATAATATCCACAAGATACTGTGTTTCCAAAATATTTAATGAAAAATGTGTAATAACGTCATAATCGGTTATGAGCGGTTGTATGAAAACCAGTGAAAATGTGTGTCGAGATGCATCACCTTAATCACTGATTATACACTTCATACACTAATTCATACACTTCAACTCTTCACACCCACTCCAACACAGCTACTAGCGTTTTATTTATTTATTTAAACCTTGGAGAACCAACAGCTATGACAAATGAATAACAACAGTATAAAAAACATTGAGCCAATTACAGGTTCTCACGGATAGAGACCAGTAATAGAAAACTTACGATCACCAAAAGCACATTAACAAAAAAAATAACTTAATTAAACATCCCCCCTAAGTTCAATCAGCACTATTTATGCACTTATGAAAAAGTTCGCATTTAGCTGAGTCAGTGCAGAATAGGTTTTCGTAGTAAAAATTAAAATATTTTGTTTGTCTCTGACGCATACTTCTTCTTCTTCTTCTTGCCCTTATCCCGTTTTATTTGGAGTCGGCGCAACATGTTTTTTTCTTCCATTCTGTCCTGTCACTCGTCACGCTATCATCAACTTCTTTTTCTGTCATTTCACTTCTCACACAATCCATCCATCTTTTCTTTGGCCTCGCTCTCCCCCTCCAACCATCCACATCTAAACTCATAACTTTTTTAGCAACATGCGTTTCGTCTCTCCTTTTCACATGTCCATACCAAGATAAACGATTCCCTTTCAACTTTTCAGTCACCGGCGCCACTTTCAAACTTCCCCTAATATACTCACTTCTCACTTTATCCATTCTCAGCATACATGTTTGGATAATAAATTGTAAATCCCTAATTGGCTGTAACATTAGTTTAACATTACATACAAGTAAAGTTTGCAAAAGAGCTGTGAATTTTGTGAATAAATAATGATATTTTTTCGTTTCCCCGCAGTGGTCTTGTCCACGAACATCAACAGCATCTCGCTGCCGTGCAAGGAGCGGCTGACGGGCTCGCGGCACATCCACATCATGTCGGGCTGCCCCGCCGAGCTGCACTGGCTGGCCACGCTCAGCTTCCACTCCGCGCTGTGCGCGCTGGCGCTGGTCCTACCCACGGTCATCGCCGCCTGCACTATAGAGAAAGACGACACCATCAACCAGCCCGACTTGTTAGGTAAGTTCACTGATCTCTACTATTTACCACACTGGATTGGCGGCCTTCAAACTATAAAGTCAAAGTGCTTTTGTGCCCGTTTGATATTCACCATTTTGATGCTGTCGGCCGTAGCACAAAATAGATAGGTATAGAAGTCAATATCATGTATGTACTTCACTTTTTATACCTACGCTAGGCGATCGCCCTAGGATTAGCGCGTTACGCCGAACTTTACGAGTGCGACCAGGACTTGAGCCGAGATATCGTGTCCGTGAGCGGTGTCTATGTGTTTTACTCGACCGCAATTTATAATATAAATGTAGATTGACTTCTGTACCTATCTATTCTGTGGCCGTAGAAAGTGTGTGTGAAAATTTGTAAGGTCACGCTGCTTACAATATACATATGATATCGTTTTTTATAGGTTTTATATAATTCCTGAAGCAGGAATAACACAGAATTTTAACGAAATAACAAAATACTTCAATATATAAAATCAAAAATAGTTCAAAGTGCTGTACACTTCTCTGCAGTCATTTCCATTATTCGTCAAAAATAAGTTCTCCGGACGCTCGCGTGTGGCACTTCAAATAGGCACAAAAAACTAGCTGTCATACATATGGAACAGCCTATCCAGCGGTAAAAAGTAGAGGTCAGTGGATGAGTTATACTCCATTCGCATGAAAATTAGACATTAAAAAAAACCTTTTTCACTGTCCGTTGAAGCGATTTTGACTTTTATTACGTGGGTATAATGATGGCATTGTAAGCAAAAACAGTTTGTAATGTAACAATTACTTTTTAACTTTATAATATATTCCCTCGAAGTGCGAATTCTTCCCCTGTGGTGCTGATGCTCGTACACACTTTTCTCGTTTTGACTCCCTTCTTCCTGGCCTCAGAGAACTTTCGCGCTCTGACTTGAATCTCTTAGGATCACCTATTTTTCTTACTGCAGTTCCTGAAGCCATTAATTCTCGAACTCAACTTCTCCTTTCTGCTCACGAGCGTCTTAAAGATCTTTCCGCGCACGTTGCGATTGTCCTGTTGCGCATGTGCTTCGCTCTCCCAAAAATCACGTATCTGTTGCGGACCGCCCCTTCTTGGCTTTGTCCTGAGGAAGTTTCCTCGTTCGACAACGCCTTGAAATCGGTGGTGGAGTCTGTTCTCAATGTCTCCCTGGATGGGCCCCAGTGGAGGCAGGCGACTCTACCTATCCGATGTGGTGGTCTCGGGGTTCGGTGCGCTCGGGATGTGGGTCTGCCGGCTTTCTTGGCGTCTGCGCATGGGGTTGCCAACCTAGTCACTGTATTACTCAATACCAATGGTGACGGGGGAAGCATGCCCTTTGTATCGGATGCTGTGTCAGCTTGGTTGGTTCTCAACTCGGGTGCAACAATCCCCGATTCAGAAAATGTTCAGCGGGCGTGGGATGACATAGGAGTGAAGCTGTTCGAGGAGCAATTGTTGGAGGGTGCGTTGGGAGCCGATAGGGCCAGACTACGAGCAGTGTCGCAACCCGAGTCCGGGGCGTGGTCACAGGCGATTCCTTCGCCTCATCTGGGCACTCTTCTCGACGATGACTCTTTGCGTGTGGCGGTGGCTCTTCGCCTGGGCTGTAAGGTGTGCGAACCACACACATGCACCTGCGGTTCCATTGTGGAGGCCAATAGCCATCACGCACTAAGTTGTCGGCGTTGCACAGGGAGGTTCCCACGTCACCATGCCCTGAATGACATAGTCCGTAGAGCCCTTGTATCGGCAAACGTCCCCTGCGTGCTTGAGCCTGCAGGTCTTAGCAGATCTGATGGTAAGAGGCCGGATGGGCTGACTCTGGTGCCATGGAAAAACGGGAAGTGCCTGATCTGGGACGCAACTTGCGTTAGCACTGTCGCCGCCAGTCACCTGAGTCGCACCATGCACACTGCCTCTGCCGCCGCTGAAGATGCCTGCTCTAAGAAGAGGCTGAAGTACGCTTCCTTGGAGCAGCTTTACTATTTTGTGCCTGTTGCTGTGGAGACTCTGGGCAGTTGGAGTGTGGAGGCAAGGCGTTTTGTGTGGGATTTGGGCCGTAAACTCGGCGAGGCAACGGGTGACTCCCGGTCCAGGTCGTTCTTGGTGCAAAGGATGGCCATCGCTATTCAGCGAGGAAATGCGGCGAGTGTTATGGGCACCTTTCCACCGGGAACGATCAGGGGCGGGTTATTTATTGACACGTGACGTTACATTTTATTGTAAAATATTCATTCTTTTATTTTAATAATAGTAATTGCAAAATGTTTTTTCCTAATATATTGTTTTAAAAACTTTATAATATAATAATAATAATAAAGTTTATTTACTAAAAATAGTTACAGAATATACACAAGTAGATAGCTAGTGGGTAGACTTATACTAGGGATTACAGTGTGTTGCAAAAATTTCTGTACATAATTATAGTAACCCTGCCTCTTAAACTAGGCTATCCGATTTTACTTTGATTTAAACATTTTTTTTTATATTATAATAATAATAATATAATAATAAATATTTATTTGCATAATATTATAGTGGTCAGGGGCCGGAGTTTAGGTTAAGGTTACAAAAAAAAATACTATTACATACCGGCCATATCAGCTATATGTAAGTTCCGTGACTTTGTTTAGATCAATAATTGTGTTATTTGCTACTTTTTTTTCGGCAAAATTGTATAATATTAAATATTACTTTCCTTGTGAAACTGCGTAAAGTTTTACCCCTTTTCGACACGATTTCGAATAAAAATTACAATAAAATAACACGACAAAAAAAGCTGTATCAACATGAAATGTAGTATGACATTTGACGGATAGCTAGGTTGGATTACCATTAATTTTTTTCACACGAATTCCGGGCCAGTGCCTAAAAAATACTCGGTGACAACAACCGGCTCTTCACGCTGTGATAATACTAGTGCCAACTTCTTACGAAATTCTTCTTCTTCGTTGTTCTTGTTCTTTCCGAGGCACAAAGGAGTCCCATGATTAGCAAGCACGAAGCAGTGAGACATAACTAACTAAAAATATATTTCTCTCCAGGAGCGTTCGTAGTGGTACTGTTGCTGGGCAGCCTGGCGTTCTTCGCGTTCAGCTACCTCGTGAGCTTCAACTTTGGCGAGCGAGGCACCAGCATCATTCTCGTCGCCTGCATCATTATATTTGGTAAGTCATTCAATTATGTACATTTCTATTTTCATTATTATACACTGCGCTCAAGAATGGAGATCATAGACTATGATGACAGTTATTGGTTGCATAGACTGGCCGCTTGGTGGCGGGGGCCCTCAGATTTAAGCTAACCACCGAGCGAGTCGGACGTGTCAACCCCTGACTCCAGACTTCGTAATAAATATATAATGTGTTTTATTCCGAAACCCCACATACACGTAGGAAAAAAGCAGCTTCGTAACCCTAACCTAAATTAACTATCGGATATCCGAAATAAAAAAAAATATCCGCAACCGAAACCGATGTAAAAGTTGCAGATAAAGGTGGAGGCTTAAAGTGGCTATCATCATTTCAACCGATAGACGTCCAATGTTGGACATATGCCTACCCCAAGTGCAGTGGCGTGCCAGGTGCCTTTAGAGGGGGCAAGCCAAGGAATCTTAACTCATCTACCTACCCACACCACACCTAATATCCCGAAAAAATTGGCGGTATAATGCTGATTTTAATAGGTACATTTTTTTTACTGATAGATATTATTAAAATATATATTGGTACTTAAAAAAACGAAAAAGAGCCACCTATTGATATTGTTGGCAACTAGCTCATAACATTCTAGTTGACTTCAGAAAAATCCACTAGATGGCGCACAAAAGATTGTATTAATCCGTCCGTAGTATTTAATAAAATTTATCATTAAATAAAATTGTTTACGAAATGTAATATTATTGGAAAATACTCACAATTTAAACAGCTAGCTTTTAGTTCTTCTTTATCACACACATAACACTTAACTTTCGAAAAAGAGAATCAAGTTTCTATTTTCGGTTTACCAAAACAGAATAAATGAAATAGCATTCAACAGCTATTGAGAATTCTGATGCATTTTCATGGCACCAGCGAAGTTATTTGAGTCATACCTGATGTATTCCAAGCATTGTTATCGTTTGAGAAAAAATAACTGCCTATTATGTGATTTACTTTTCAGAGAAATATTCTAATTAGTAAAGTTACAAGATTATATTTATCTCTAAAACTCAAACTCTGCCTAAACAATATCGATTCCGCACATAATACGCTACACACAACAAAGTTAAATGACAGAAAACAAAAAAAATAACTATCAAAACAATTACGTGTTGTTAACCGATCACAGCAAATTTAAACTAATTTGTATTTTGTAGTTCGTAGTTCGTACTTTAAGCGTCATAGAGGGCGCCTCCATGCGTAATAATGGAGGTCTCTCGTACTATTCATTCATAACTTTTCCAAAGCCCAGCTTTATTTTAATACAAAAATGTTCGATGAATCTCTCATATTTTACCCACACAGACACAAAATTTGATGTTTTTATAGCAAAAAGAGAGACAGAAAAGCAAGCCTCATATGAAGCATTTGTGGTAGAAAGAGACAGGAATACATTAGTCTTCATCTCTTTCTTTTGTTAAGTGTTAGAGTGAGATCGGAGAGATTGCGGTCAGATTGGCAACCTCGCTTATAGTATCGTATCTTATTAATGAATTTTTGAATTTCGCACTAAGTGGCAACTGAGCGTAACCGCGTAGGCGCGCGAAGTTTAAAGTTTAGATTTTTGTTTTATTTAATTGATTAGCCGTGATCTATGATTTAGGTGTGTGGTAGTGGTAGGCAAGCCGGGCTTTTTGGCTTGTATTGCTCGCACGTCCCTGCCCAAGTGTCGCCATGGTGAACGATCCTATGGCTAATAAAGTGGCTATGATATTACATAAATCACTGATTGTAAAAACAAATGATAATCTATACTCCATTTGTTTAGGTATCTAGTTAACTAAATGTAAACAATCTTAACATGGCTGTTATCTAAAAAAAAAAACTAATTTTTTTAATCTATTTTTTTTTTTTAATTATTATTGATAGGCTCGCGTTTGACCATCATCTCACCTGACGGTAAGCGATGATGTGATCGAGGATGGAGCGAGCGCCTAGAACTAACCTAATCACTCTTGACTTAATGTACGCACAATGGATTTATTTCCATAAAAATCTTTACTAATATTATAAAAGCGAAAGTGAGTTTGTTTGTTTACAATCGGGTATTAACTTAGAAAGAAAAAAAAGAAAGAAAGAAAACACGTTTATTTGGCACACAGGTACACACAATGAGATAACAATATAATTATGGTAAACAAACTTAAACCTAGAATACATCTATATTGTATGTCTCACGGCTGTGCCAAATAGGTTCAGTTCAGCATGATGCCTGACGCTGGTTTTCAACTGAACCTAGCTATAAGTCTACGGATGTTAATCAGTTGTTTGGTGTGAGGTAAATAAATATAGGTGTATACTTAAACCGATGTTAGGTTGTCGTCTAACAGAACTTTTAAAACATACAACGTTAAGATAGCTTTTAGATAGTCTTATGCGCTAATGATTATGATTTTTGTGGCACTTACGCGTTTCGTTCAACATAGTCTAATGTCCAAAGTGAGTGTACACCGGAGTCGATTGAAATGAGTGTTCGGCATGCGTAATCTAGTGTGAAGCAGTACAAAATATATCGATGCATACCTGTTATTCTAGTTGTCAGTGACCCTGACGGCTGTGCCGGAGGTCGTGGATTCAATTCCCACCCAGAAAAAATGTTTGTGTGATGAGCGTGATCAATTGTTCTGTGTCTGGGTGTAATTTATTTATAACTAGCTTTGCCCGCGCGGCTTCACTACCGCTCTTCCCTACTCTAGTAGGGTACTAAACCCAACTCTACCCTACTCTACCCTACTCTACCCTACTCTACCCTACTCTACCCTACTCTACCCTACTCTACCCTACTACTCTACCCTACTCTACCCTACCCTACTCTACCCTACACTACTCAATTTTTTTTTCCATAAGAACCTTCTCCTCACAATAACAATCACAACAAAAAAAAAAATCAGCCAAATCGGTCAAGCCGTTTTCATGCCAAGTCGTGACAACGGAAAACGGGGGTCATTTTTATATATATAGATATGTATTAGAAATATGATAGATATGTGTTTGGTATGTATTTAGAAATGAATAAGTATTTTATCAGTTGTCTAGTACTCATAACACAAGCTCTGCTTAGTTTGGGACTAAATGGCGCTGTGTGAAAAGTTGTGGAATATTATATTACTAGCTTTTACCCGCGGCTTCGCCTGCGTGATATCAGAAAATTATCCCAAAGGAACATACTTTCGGGATAAAAAGTATCCTATGTCCTATTCCAGGACTTGATCTAGCTGTGAACCAAGTTTCATCAAAATTGGTTTCGCGATTTAGGCGTGAAGACGTAACAAATAAACAAACAAACAGTATTAGTAAGGATTATATTACATAACCTATATCTCAACAGGTGTCCTAACCCCCTTCATGAAGGCAGCACAAGAAATCTTCGACGAAACCAGCGGTATAATGTACTACTTCCTGTGGGTGTTCGGCTACATCGCGCCGCCGCACACGATGGTGACGACGGGCCTCAAGTGCCTGAGCGTGGGCCGCGTCAACGCCTGGTGCCGCCTCGCGCGCGCGCACTGCCCCCGGCTCTTCATCAACGAGGCTGGCTTCGATAGCGCCAAGTGCTGCGGTGAGCATCCTTAACATAACATATTTCTTTTTTATTATGTATTAACTCGCGTTTGACTGCTATCTTAGTGTGCCACACACGGACCACAAGAAAAATCGCTTCAAGCTTCTTTTTGAGGCTCGTGTGCGGCGATGCCGCCATAAAAAAAACGCTTGAAGCCGCTTCTAACTTTGTTTTAATAATAATAATAATCGTTTATTTGCTTAGAAAGTAGATACATAAAATAAGATAATTGCAAAGAGTTGTGATCCTGATACAGTCTACCTTAAATTAGGCATGCAAATATTGTCAAAGATTTGAATTGAGACAAAAATTAATAAGATTAGTGCAATTTATAGTGATCATAATAAGGGAATACATTATGTCAAAAACTAAATTTAAATTGTAGCGTCATTGTTTTTTGTGGCGGCGTTTTTTATAATAATGACGCTACCGCATGCCATTCGCGTATTTAATCCTTCTTCGTCAGAGTCCATTATGATACTGCACGCATGGCCACAAGCTGACGCGCGCTTCAGCTTTTTTTTTGTGGTGGTTTTTTTTTTGAAGCCCGTGAGTGGGGCTTCCCACCCTTACCTGACGGTTGGCGATGATGTGATATACATTGCAGAAGAACTAAATATTCAAAGACACAGACCAACATGCACTGGGCCCGCGTGGTAGACTACGTTCCATTCCTGTCTCACAGAGAAAAGACCTGAGTCCCAGCAGTGGGAACAGTATATCAGACTTGTTGTTGCATTGACAGTAAATCACATTCGTAAAGTTAACCACTGAAGGATTACCAATCAATTCAAAATCATCTCAGAGATATTTTACTTCTGGGACCTAGTCGCTCACTGAGAGACAGTAGGCCAGTGGACCGTATTGCCCAGTCATCGTGGGCCGTGGGCCCAGTGCGAGCTGGATATCAAATGTCTACAAGCGTTTGACATAACGAGTTTTAAAAGGTTGTAAAAAGAAACAAATAATATCCCAAGCCGTTTGTTTCAGCTGGCGAAAACCCGCGGTGTTATTTCTGCATAGACGAATACTCTCCCGGGAAAGGGATGATCATAATGTTGGTGCAGTTTCTGCTTATGATGGTGAATATTAATATATACAGGGTGTAAGGGACAGGTCTCCGCAAACTTTAAGGGCTTGCTCAGGAGACAAAACTGAACAACCTTCCACAAGACTTTTTCAGGAAAAATCTCCTTACAAAATTATAAACTTGATTGGACAGTTTGTATGGAGAAGCCGTTTTGTCCAAAAATCATTTTATTAATGTGTATACTACACCGACTTCACTGATACGGCTATCCTACGGGACACACGTCCTTGTGTGTTCATCATCATCATCATCATCACCTCAGCCGAAAGACGTCCACTGACGAGACTTCTAAACAAAACGTCCCTGTGTTACTTTTAAACAAAATACATCTTGTAGTAACATATAACACGCGGCTCGCGCGTACTCCAGCCCAGACTGTCATTACAGTGCGACTGTAATTCTTGATACTTTGAAACTATTTTAGACTAGCTCCTATCAGCGACTCTGGCCGCTATTAAAAACTAGCCTACGTGCTATTTATTATAATATTATTGCATTGTCACTTACAATTCTAATAAACTTACATACATCTAAAATTGATATTTCAGTAACCATGCAAACAACAGGTATTCATGACATTGACAAAATGAATACTATGGACAAAAAGAGAAAACAAAAAGTTTATCCAGTACACCAAACTATAAAGACGTACATTATTCGCATTGTTCTGTTCTGTAAAACTTATCGAGAAGATATCGATAGGCTAATCCATCAAGTTGGACCGTTCATTAAAAAGCCTTGCCATATGTGTAAGAGGACTATAAGTATGCCTAGCTTCATGTTAGTTCCATTTTCTGCCACTCCGGTTCTCTTTCCGCACAGACTCTAACATATTTTTCCGTTCCACAGACGATGGTATTCCTAACCGAACGCGGGATCTTCAACGGCTTACTAGACAAAGTGATGAACCTGCGCTACCAGGCGACACAACCCGCCGACCAGGACGACATGGTGCGCGCTGAGAAGGCTTACGTTAGCAAGGCCATCACCATGCGTAAGTACACTGTTCAATTCATCTAGAATTATGATATCCGCAGGGGAACCAAAGAACGATATAGCCCGAAGAATCGCCAAACTTAAGAGGCAGTGGCTAGGGCACATTGCTTGTGGAAGAGATGGTTGATGGGGCGGAAAGGTTCTGGAGTGGCGATTGCGCACTGGAAGACGCGTCGTTGGTAAGCCTCCCAAAAGGTGGACCGTACATCTGGTGAGGTCTACGCACTAGGTCCGTATTCAACGTTCACATTCCGATGTTGTAGGCGTATGTTCGTGGGCGTCTTCGGATGATGGTAGTGACGAGTTCCATTTTAGGGACCTCCCTGTGACCTTAAAATTTAGACTTAGTAATTTTTTTAATCTAGATTTTAGAACTTGTCATTTCTGAAGTGTTAAATTACTGTTACAGCATCCCTGAGTACTTTATCTTGGATCTTTAAATTATTTTGATGTTTCTCCGTTTAGTACAGCCCCAAAATTGGATACTATACGTCCAAATTGGCATCAGAATATGCTTGTAAAGTATTTATTTATTTATTTATTTATTAGGAGAAGCAATAGCTACAACAAAAGGATAACAATAGTATACTAAACATACAGCCAATTACGGGTTCTCACGGGTAGAAATAGTTAAAATAATAGAAAGCTTACGTTCACTAAAGCACATAAAAAAAGAACATAGTTAAATATAATTAAAGTACAATCAGCACTATTTATTATCTTATTAAGTATTGATAAACAAAACCGCTCGTTGTGCTGACACCGACGTTTATCGACTGAAATCATGATGATGATGATGAAACAAGATTTCCTTCCGAGTAACCAATATATACTGTTCTATTGTATGTCGCGGTCTCCAGTCTTTTATTTTTGATATGATCTTTCCATCGCAGCTTGGCGTTGTCTTTATAAAATTATGGTTTACTTCCAGCTGCGAAACAAGTTCCAGACGCCATGCTAGTGGACGATCTGCACAAGAACTACGTCCCGCTGTGTAAAAAGAATGTCAACGCCGTCAAGGGCGTCAGCTTCTCTGTCAAGAAAGGTAAGCAACTTAAATAGATAGTGATAACCCGGCTACTAGCCACCGTAGGCGAGGACTTGCAGACGACGAGCAATAGGTAGTTCGCTGTCGGGCCGTCCGGTATCCGTCCAGACCGAACCCGAGTTGTCGATGGCGCGAAGTGTTCTACGTGCACCTCAAAGAACTTTCAGCAAAACCGTAGGAACCCAGCAGGGCTGAAGCCTACTGGAGCCATCCGTCGACTTTCAAAATTAAAAATCAATAGCATTTATTTCAAAGAAACCATTTGCAAGCACTTTTGAATAGTCAAATGTCGGTCAGTCCAAAAAAAAGTGAAGCTAAATTACACGTTCCAAAGCGTAGATCTCTATGGAAAGGACGTGCAAGAAACTCCATGGACACTCTTTTTCAATCTTATCATGAGTTACATAAATCTTGGTTACATTTTTCTTGTTACTTCTAGAAGGGATACCCGTGGTCCTTGAACAAGAGCAAGTACAGGAACATAGGTATGGTTTTAGGCAGTAAAAGTCTCTTCCTTTCGCTCCGCCATAGAGCGGGAAATGTAATTAGATGAATTAAAACCTTAAAAAAATAGAGAGTAACTATTTGAGACAAGTCTCAACATTAGGTCTCAACTCAGTCAACCTCTCGATCTCCAGATCAGCGATTTACTTAATAACGCTAATTTCTAGGCGAATGTTTCGGCCTCCTCGGAGTGAATGGCGCGGGCAAGTCTACCTGCTTCAAGATGATGACGGCGGAGGAGAGCGCCACCAGAGGCAACATCTTCGGCAACGGATACCACCTCCGGAGAGGGAACAGTCAGGTAACTGTAGTCCTTATGACGTAGATGCAAGGTCCACATTGCCATGCAACAAGTCCAACCGCTTCAATACGATGGAAGTCGAGGAGAACACCCCCAGAGATAATATCTTTTTTTTTTATTGATATAAATTAGTGCTTGACTGCGATCCCACCTGATGGTAAGCAGTGATGCAATCGCTAATGGTGAGGTAGACCAGTTTATGAGCCTATTCACTCTTGCCTTGAAGACACTCAAATTATAATCGGACAGGAAGACCGCAGCAGGCAGATTGTTCCAGTTCTTCGACGTACGCGGTAGGAACGACGAGGCAAAACGCTTAGTACGGACCGTAGAGGTTTCAACAACGTATTTTCGGATATGAATATGAGGCGGTAGAGGAAACAATAATTTTACGTTTTCTGATATCAATAACTCTTCTTCCCCGACAGTACCTCCAGACCCTGGGCTACTGCCCGCAGTTCTTCGGGCTGGACATGTTCCAGACAGGGGAGGAGAACCTGGCGATGGTGCTGACGCTGCGAGGGTTTGATCAGCGCCGGGTCGAAGAGGAAGTTAAGAACTGGATACATATTGTTGGTGAGTGAAGAATTTTAAGTACTCGTTTTTTACAGGCACTACAATTAAAAACTGGCCAGGTTTGAATCGGACTTCCACAAGAAGGGTTCTGTACAATATTAAAATCTAGCAAAAAAAATTCGATAAAATAACGTTTATTGTATGTTCCTTTGATTCTAAATCTTATTTTTATTTTATTATTTAATGTTGTAGCGGCAATAGAAGATTCTGATTCTCTCTACAACTTAGGTTTTAAAAAGATACAGCCGGTTTTAACAGACGGACGGACAGACAGCGGAGAATTTATTATTTTTTATTTGTATAAACTAGTGCTTGAGTGCGATCCCACCTGATGGTAAGCAGTGATGCAATCTCTGATGGTGAGGCGCACTAGTTTATTAAAAGCCTATTCACTCTAGCCTTGAAGATACCCAAAGTATAATCGGATGGGAAGACTTACAGCAGGCAAATTGTTCCATTCCTTCGACGTACGTGTTTGGTTTAGTAATAGGGTCACGTTGACACACTTCATGCTTGGAACCCTAAAATGATGAAAACAGTCAGAATTAGATGAATGTTTAGGCAATAATTTAACTAAGTTTAATAAAATGGAATGTCTGGATTTAGCAAATACCTTAATTCATGAATCCCCAAGCGACCACCGGTGGCCGCGCATCTATTGTCTTACTATTGTGTCTCTAATTGACGGTATCTGAAGGGTTAATCCGTGACTTAATAATGCTCCCATACACTAAAAATGTTGAGTTGAGCGCCATCTAGTGAGCACGACTATGATCGTGCCCTCAGCTTTAACGATTAAGTTGTTCACCAAAAAACCAACTTTGTATACACCATAGGTTAAGATGGGCATTATGTCCATGCATACGAGATTTAGGTGCATTCCCACTGAAGTAGAGCTGGCGAACTGGAGCGCAGAAGAGCAGTCAAAAGTGGCAAGTGTGAAAAATGTCAGCAACAGCAGGGGCCCAGCTGGGTCGAAGCCTACTGCGGCCAGGGTTAGTTTCGAAAGGTAGCTCAGCCCCGGTATGAAGGAAAGGGGTGGGTTTTACACTATCGCTCGCTCCGCCCAAGAACAGGGATGTCATTTCGATGAGTTTTTACCCACTGAAAAAAAAGGGATGCTCTTTGCTCGGCACAAACTTCGTTCTGTCCGGGTCGAGACAGCGAGTTCATTAAATGTTTTATTTAAAAGTCTACTCAGCTAAGCCAATTACACGGTTTCCAATGATGCAGAGTTGAGCTTTCGATCACTTTTGAACCCTGAGTTTGTTTCGGCGTTTCTTCTCCGAGTAGTGAACTAGGAAACACCGGTCTCATCTATTTTTGTCCAATTATTGATGCCCTCGCTACAGTCGGGCGCCAAACCCTTTCTTGGAACTAAAATTACTTTAACCCTTAGGGTAACAATGTACTATTGTTTGACAATAGATTTCTCTTTCAGGTCTGGAAAAATACGCCCGTCGTCATGTAGAAGGCTACAGCGGCGGTTGTGTGCGACGGCTAGGTGCAGCCGCAGCCTTATGTGGGAGTGCAGACCTTGCCTTGCTGGACGAGCCCAGTGCTGGAGTAGACGTGGCCGCGCGCAGGAGGCTGTGGACGGCGCTGAGGAGGGCTCTGAGGCATCAGCGCGCTGTCGTCATCACCTCACACAGGTATGTACTGCTGAGCTTTGCTGGACGTTGACGTCATCACCTTACACAGGTAAACGAAACTGCGTGAAGCGAACGCTAACGTGGTTCTATACAAGAGTGCTCCGTTACAGCCTGTTCACGACCTTGGCGCTGTAAGCGGTAGCTAAGCGTGGCAGCGGCGAGTGGTAAGAATAAAAGTATGAAAATGTTTCGCGCACGCCACGAGACGCGATCGTCTGCCTATACCGCTCCGCTCGCCGCGCCTGTGCCGCTAATACCAATGTCGCGAACGGGTCGTTATGGGTTCCCTCGCGGATCTTTCCTGACTCGCGGGCCCTGCGCCCCTTTTGCTGTGTAATAATGTATTAAGTTTTCTATCGACACGACTACATGCACACCGTTAAAATTGAACTAGGGACACTGTATGTAATAACTCCCATTCCACGACAGGGACCGTTCGCGTCAAACCAAGCGTTTTGTCCACAGAACAGAAAATATAGGTAGAAGTGCCCCTAACGTGGCTAAGCACGGGAACCAGTGTCGCCAAACTCACACATTTGCGTATCAAATTGTACATTACACACATAAAAAACAGTAATATGATTGGCTACGAAGCTACGAATTACAAACTTAACTTTTACAAATCATATTCTTATTGCTTTCATAAATTAGGTCCTATTACAACGTAAGAAAGTTGTTATTATTTGACATGACACGAACAATAAAGAAGTTTTAACCAATTTACAACGAGTTCGGCTACTCAACGCTAGATGGCGCTGTAACCAATTTATTCTATTCAGAACGCTAGTGCCTTTGAAATAGATGCCATATTCACCTGCACTAGTATATAATATGTAATAGGCGAATTTCGCCTACTGTTGACACACGCGCCATATTTAAGAGGCACTTCCTCTAGTTTTCTTTATTCCGTGGTTTTGTCACACGAGACGTGCGCTTTACGCAGTTCCGGCCCTAGCGCTCTTAGTATACGCACAAACTTCCCCCACAGATTCTTAAGTTTTTTTACCTTTTGCAGATCAGGTTCCAGTTATTCTTTTTCTCTTTCTAGACCCTTATTCTTATTATACTTACATATTGACTAGGGTTTTTACCTCGGATATTTTAACTGTGAATGAAATTTAAAAAGAAAATATGAAATGTGTAACAAATAGTATTTATTGCTTACCATCAGGTGAGATCGTGATCAAACGCGAGCCGATCAATAATAAAAAAATTCAATAAAAAAGATTACTTATAAAAAAAGGGATATTGATTTTGAAAAAAAAAAATGAGATTACAATGACTCAACTAGTAGGTACCTCGCGATACCAAAAAGTATCCTATGTGCTAGTCTAAGACATGGTCTACCCGTGTACCAAGTTTCATCGAAATATGGGGTAAACCATGTCCTGGAATAACACATTCGACTACTTGCTGGATGTGAAGAATAGAATATAATAAACTTTATGCATAACAAACTTGCACTGGGTCCACGTGGTGGATTACGGTCCATTCTCTCTCTTAGAGAGGAGGTCTAAGTCCCAGCAGTGTAAACATTAAAAGGCTGACTATGCTATGCTATCACAAACCCGCTTCACAAATAAAGCAGTTTTGTTCCTAATTCGCGCAATGTGGTCAAACCGATACTTCTGCTACACCTTCTTGCTAGATTTGGCAGCCCTGTGGAAGCTCTCTTCTTCTGGCTCAAGTTATTTGCTTTGCGCGTACGATTGTCGACCCATGCCCGATACGCTTCATGTTTAAGCAGTTTAGCGCGATTACATTAGGCACTAAACCATGGACGGCGCGCACTATTCCCGCGCGCCTCAAGGAGTTGTCAGCAACATCAGAGGCCCAGCTGGGTCGAAGCCTACCGGGGCCAGGGTTATCCGAAAGGAAGCTCGTGCCTTGGTTTGAAGGCTAGAAGGAACGGGGTGGGTTTTTAGTCAGTAAGAGTCTGACACTATCTCCCGCTCCGCTCAAGGGCGGGGGTTGTAATAAGATGATTTTTGATCACCGAAAAAAAAAAAACCATGGTAGGGCAGACATGGGTCTCCCGACACATAGATTATTCTATGGAGATAAAGTCTATATGTCGGCTCAGGATGCTGATTACAATGAAAAATCTCCTTCAAAAGAAGATTCGCATGTGTGGACTGGGTCTTCTTCTCGGATCGATGGTTTTATTATTTCTCAAAGTTTTTGGGCCCAGTAGGTTGCCACGTTTCTACTTAGTTAGTGGCGTTTTTTAGGTGCTCCAAAGTGCAGGTATAGGGACACTTTGGGCACTCCAATAAGTGTGCCATTGTCTGGTGTCTGATCAGGAGCACCGGACTCGCACTTGGTGTCCGAAGAGTGTATAACCCATCCCCCAATTTGCCACCTTGTGTTTGCAGCTGCCTACTTGCGTGCGTTTCGTCTATTGATCGCTTTCTATAAAGGCCATTGCAAATCGCATCCGAGTGGTGTTGGGTGTTTTCCTCCGCCAACTTTGATCTCGCCGTGGATGGTCGATCCCGAATGGCCTGTGCACATCGAAACTCTTCCGACTTTTAAGTATACCCAGAGCTTACAGTATGCTTATATCGGGAGTCGGATTCATGATAACTTTTTTCAAGTTATCATGTGGTGGTGCGATTCCAGCCAACAGGGACAGCTTGATGAGTGGGGTTGGTTTCAAGCAGCCAGATTATTATTCTGCACGTCCCGTTTAGGGCAATGTCCACTTGTTTTGCGTGAGCGAATTGGTGCCACACTGGACATGCGAATTCTCCGGGAGAGAAGCATGACAGTTGGGCGAAGAACAACGGGTGCTGCTCCCCAATTGCTGGGGATAAGGCGCCTTAGCAGGTCATTTCGAGTCCCAGATTTCTGCTTGGTGTTGTGGCAGTGCACGTTAAACGTTAAAGCTCTGTCCAATGTAACGCCGAGGTATTCAGGGATCTTGCAATGTTCGACGGTAGTTCTTCGGTACGAAATGTTCAGTTTCCGGTGCGAAGATCCATTACGTAGATGGAAAGGGATTGAATGGATGGATTTGGACGTAGAGCGTTACAATCGTAGTACCTTCCAAGAGACTTAATAATAGTTGTTAATATATTTTCAACCTCCGTGGAACTAGTTCATTGAAGTGAGTAACGAGCCAGAAACAAACTAGTCCAGACCATGCAATTAATTTACCGTGTTGTAGGCATTAGGTATTCAATTCACACCGAGCCGTAAGGCAGTTTCTATAGCAGTGTAGAGAAGGGAACTGCGTCTGTGCGTTTGCAGCTTATAACTGTTCGGCTCATGTGAACTCAGCCGCGACTCTGCCAAGCGAGGTGTACTTCTCACAACACTTCGTCTCGTTGTCAAACTGGCTTCCATACTATTGATTTTGCTGATATAATTACATTCAGTCAAAAAAGTATCGGGAATGGATGATTTGTTTATGGTTCCAAATTCAAATTTTTGTTTTTTTGTAGTTGTTAGATTGGCACAACTGTTTTCCATTTTGGCGCGGAGTTTGAGTTGCATCTGTTATTTATATTAAAGTACAGTGCTGGTTTTAGTAATATCATATATAGTGTGTATTGCGAATTTCATAATGGACAAAAATATCGAACAAAGAGTTTGTCTTGAATTTTGCATCGCCAATGGAATTTCGTGTTCGGAGTCACTGAAAATGTTACAGAAGGCTTACGGTGAATCGACTTTATCAAAAACTCGTGCTTATGAGTGGTTTAAAGCGTTCAAAAGCGGTCGAGATGTGATGGAAGATCTGCCTCGCTCTGGTAGGCCGTCAACGTCTGCAACTGAAGTTAACATCGCAAAAGTGAAGGAAATAGTGACTGAAAATCCCCATTCAACTCTGAGAGAGATAGCCGCCGGACTTTCTGTATCTCACGAGTCGTTCCGTACCATTTTAACTAATCATTTAGGTATGAAACATGTTGCTGCTCGGCTAGTCCCAAAAGATCTGAATTTTCTCCAAAAACTCAATCGCATGAAAGTCGCTGAGGACATGCTAGAACGAGTCAGTTCGGACCCAACATTCATGAAACGCATTGTTACTGGTGACGAGACGTGGGTTTACGAGTTTGACATGCAAACTAGTCAACAAGAACTGAACTCAATTCAGGAAGCAGCGTTTAAAAAATGTTTTGATGAATGGGTTATTCGTTGGCGCAAGTGTATCGTTTCTAAAGGAGCATACTTTGAAGGTGATAAAATAAATTTGGATGAATAACAGACATTTTGTGTATTATTGATCTTTTCCCGGTACTTTCTTGACAGAGTAGTATAGATATGTCATTAAAATATAGCTTGAGCATAGTTTTCTCTTTGCCGAAAGATAACGGTTCGTGGTATTATTTTTATAATGGTTGTATTTATTGCAGTATGGACGAGATGGAAGCTCTGTGTTCGCGCATCGCCATCCTGTCGGCGGGCCGCGTGCGCGCGCTGGGCACGGCGGCCGGACTGCGCGCGGCGCACGCGCAGGGCCACGCCGTCGTGTTCAAGGTCACGCACGCGCAGCAGGGGGACGGTACGTACACACATCGCCATCCTGTCGGCGGGCCGCGTGCGCGCGCTGGGCACGGCGGCCGGACTGCGCGCGGCGCACGCGCAGGGCCACGCCGTCGTGTTCAAGGTCACGCACGCGCAGCAGGGGGACGGTACGTACACACATCGCCATCCTGTCGGCGGGCCGCGTGCGCGCGCTGGGCACGGCGGCCGGACTGCGCGCGGCGCACGCGCAGGGCCACGCCGTCGTGTTCAAGGTCACGCACGCGCAGCAGGGGGACGGTACGTACACACATCGCCATCCTGTCGGCGGGCCGCGTGCGCGCGCTGGGCACGGCGGCCGGACTGCGCGCGGCGCACGCGCAGGGCCACGCCGTCGTGTTCAAGGTCACGCACGCGCAGCAGGGGGACGGTACGTACACACATCGCCATCCTGTCGGCGGGCCGCGTGCGCGCGCTGGGCACGGCGGCCGGACTGCGCGCGGCGCACGCGCAGGGCCACGCCGTCGTGTTCAAGGTCACGCACGCGCAGCAGGGGGACGGTACGTACACACATCGCCATCGTCATCTCATATGACGGAAATGATGATGTTACAGGCATGTCGCATTATAAAATAACGACCGGGTTAAGTGTCTTCAAGGCAAGAGTGAATAGGCTCATAAACTAGTGCACCTCACCATCGGAGATTGCATCACTGCTAACCATCAGTTGGGATCGCAGTCAAGCACTAGTTTATATCAATTAAAAAAAAAACCGTAAAATAATCGTTACTAGCTAGTAATAAAGTATTTATGACACTTCCAGAGGTCGACGGCGCTAAGACGCAAGTGAACAAGTTGAAAGGAAAGCTGAAAGAGACGTTCAACTGCACGCTCAAAGATGAACATAAAGTAAGTCTTATTTATTTATTGAACTAGCTTTTGTCCGCGGCTTCGCATACGTACTTTAAGTATAGCCAATGTCACTCAGGAATAAAGTAGCTTTCTATTAGTGAAAAATTTTAGCAATCGGAACAGTACTTCCAGAGATTACTTGCTTCCTACAAACAGTGTCTTTACCTATTTATTATATTAGTGTAGATAGGAACGTAACACATTGGATCAGCGCAGAATAGATGAAATGGCGACAGACCACGGGAACAACTTGTGACCCACGGATGCCCCTTAAGTTGAAGGGTAAAATCTACAAGTCCGTGTAAGGCCTGTCATACTGTATGGATCAGAATGTTGGGCTGTGAAAAAGACGGATGAAAAAAGATTGCATGTAGCGGAGATGAGAATGTTCAGATTGATGTGTGGTGTGACGAGAATGGATAAAGTGAGAAATGAGTATACTCGTATTAGGAGAAGTTTGAAAAGCGGTGAGCTTTCTTGCTGGCGAAGGCCTTTATTATTTTACAGCTTTTATGCAAACCACATAAAGTACAAATTCCAACCCACTCAACTAACCTCCCCACTTCCTCCTCAGACGATGCTGCACTACCACATAAACGAGACGATGCGATACAGCGACCTGTTCTCCGAGCTGGAGTCTCTACGCGAAGAGTTTCCCTCCCTCATCGAGGACTACTCCGTCACGGAGACCACGCTCGAAGAAGTGTTCCTGTCCTTCGCGAAGGAGCAACAGCAGCAGAATGGTCCACATGCTGTTTAACAGAATGAACAGCAGACTGTGTAAGAATATAGAAGAAACTAGTTATTTACCGTGGCTTCGCTTTCGTAGCCTATCCCAGACAGGATAAACGCTCCAATGGCGTATCGATATAAAGTAGCATATGGCACTCGGATAGTTTTCTATCAATCCAATTATGTTAGGGGGCGGGGTGGGAGTGGCCGGGCCCAGTCCAGGGTGTCGCAGGCCAGTCCTCCACCTCCCCAAGAAATAACCGAGTGTCATAAAAAACAAGCTTGAAATGTCAGCCGAACACCGTAGGTTCATATCTTAGGTTCAAAATGCCTTGTTTTTTTGCGTTTGGCATAAATAGATGGGTGGTCGAGGGTTTAATTGGATCAAAGTAACCGATCAGCGCCATCTAGCAGTTACATGGCTACTTTGGGCCGTAACTTTCACCTTACCGTGCTGTCCATGGCCCCTCCCCAGCTAATTACTTGCAGACTGACTTTACAAGCGTATCTTAACCTGAAGGATCTACTTAGCATAGTCGGCCTTATAATGTTCCCACAGTCGGGACTCAGGCCTCCTCTCTAGGAGAGGGAATGGGCCGTAATCCACCACGCGGGCCCAGCGCGGGTTAATGAATGTCACATGTCTTCGAATGTTTGGTTCTAGGACATGCCGGTTTCCTCACGATGTTTTCCTTCACCGTTTTGTCAGGATCTACTTGTGTGAACATAATAATATTCCAGTTACATAGACTATGTATTCCATAGATAATGGTTCCATAGATAATGGTTCCATAGATAATGGTTCCATAGATAATGGGTCTGTCAAACGTTTTTAAATGCTACTTTTTAAACAAATTCTGATTAATTTCTAACCACAATATTTATCGTTTTGATTTCTACGTCAAAAAAAAGCAAAAACGTGCGTTAGGCGCCAACGGGCAATACGGCGATATCATCGGAGCGGTCGTTGTGGGGATGCCTATGTCCAACAGTGGTCGGCCTTCGGCTGAAATGATGATGACGATGATGTATAGTCTGTGAAGGCCAAGAGGTTAAGAGCGCCTTCACACTAGCGTTTGTCCAGCATAAGCGTCCGATAAACATTTATATATTTTACTGGGTGTAATTTATCTATAATATGTATACATTTAGAAATATATAAGTATGTTTATCAGTTGTCTAGTACTCATAACACAAGCTCTGCTTAGCTTGGGACTAGATGCCGTTGTGTGATAGTTGTGGAATATTATTGTTATTATATTAGATTATTATTATTTTATATTAAATTATATATGTATGTTTATTTTGTATTTGTACAGAATTTTGAGCCCTTTTTTATCATAGTAATTATTATTTTTTTCGTATTTTTAATGCACGTGCTATGCTTTTCTCTTTACCACCCTAGGTAGACTGGTAGAGAATGCCTAAGGCATTAAGTCCGCCTTTGTACTATTATGTTGCATGAAGTTTTAATAAATAAATAAACGTATACGCAGCGCAGACGCCGTGACGCCTGTGCCGCGTTGTTGCGGCGTTTCTTCTGGAGTCAATTGAACTCTACGATAACGCGGCGTAAGCGTCGCGTTGTTGCGGCGTTTCCTCTGAAGTTAATTGAACGTTTGCGCTGCGTATACGTTTATCGAACGCCTAAGCTAGACATAAATACTAGTATGAAAGCGTTTTAAAATGTGATTAGAACGAAGAGACAAAGTAGCACATGAAATCGTCGATTAAATATTTAAAAGAAAACTATACTACATTTATACATTAATTAAAAACTGACCGCTAATATTCTGTTAGCTTTGGTTTCCCAGGATAGCGGTGCCGTCATATAGCGGCCGTTTTCCGGAACAACGACTGTTTTCCTCTGCTGATGATAGTTCATCCTCCAAGTAAATTACTAAAGCTAAATCAAGGTCGTCCATTTTCTATCTTGGATACTTTTACTTTTACTTTTTTTTTACTTTTCGTATGACGTTTGTGACGTTTGTTTTGAAAAAATTACATAAAAAAAACTGATGATGTGTTAAAACGGCCGCTATGTGACGGCACCGCTATCCTAGGAAACCAAAGCTTTATCGAACAATAAAAATGCAAAAATTTGTCGAAAAAATCTAAACACTACTTCCATTACCGAAACGAATACGTAAAATGTAATTTAATAAAAAGTGATTTTATTTTTGGTAAAGATACAAATAAAATAAAAAATTAAAGACTGTAGAACACCCATTTCCTAACTTGTACATTCCTTGAATAGTTTTCTAGTCATAACACATTATTTCTCTTCCATTTTAATTTTCAAATCTGTTGCCAGAGATGTCATATCAGCCTTTTAATGTTCCCACTATTGGACCTCAGCCCCCCGTAGCCAAGTTACGACCGTTTCGCTTGCGTCGACCTTGCCGCTAATTCTTTTGTTCTGACCACGTGACTGAGCGTTGAGACAACGTTATTTCCGAACATTGAAAGCTTTCTACAAGCGTTAACTATTGCAGATTTGCAACTTGGTTAGGGGTACAGGCCTCTTGGTCAGGAGAGGGAATGGGCCGTAATCCACTACACGGGCCCAGTGCGGTTTGGTGGATGTCATCGAAGACCAAAGATGTAGCGTCGACTAAATCAGACGGGCATAGGCCTTTGCCGCGAGGTCTTTTTACCTAGTAAATTCGCTCGAGCGCCGATTGTACATACGTTTGTACAACTTGGAGACCTTGAAAAAATGCTTAGTTTTCATTTTGTAAACACGTTTGGACGAAAAATTTTGGTTTTTCTATATATTATTCTGTATACAGTGTTATTTTTAAAACACTGGCCACCTCTCAGGACTATGTTAATAACATCATAAACAACAACTTTTGTTCTATGACTTTTAAAAATCTATCATATTTCATCAGATTTTCATACAAAAATAAAAAATAATTTATTAATGTTCTGAATATTACAAAGTCTATGCGAAGCAAGCAATAGTACAATAGCTGAGGGTAGGGGGTTAAAAAGTCATAGAACAAAAGTTGTTCTTTATGATGTTAGCAATATAGTCCTGCAAAGTTGTTAGTGTTTTACAAATAACTGTATGTTAAATAATTTGTTTTCCGGGAAAAAATCAGAATTTTTTTTTAATGATTTACGTAAACAGTGCAATTTTTCGGGTCAATGAACCCCTGGCGGCTGGCGCTCGGGAGGTTAAAATAAAAAAAAATGCATGCATATTCTCTATTCCCTAAATAACTCAAGTTATGATAAAAATATAGTGATGGGCTAATTTTTTGTGGACGTTTCTTACCCTAAGGCGCTGCGCAAACGGAGACACTATTTGTTTCAGTTACCGACACCGAACACTTTTTGATCGTCATGAGTATGTCTTAAGTGGAAGCAACTAGACACAGAAAATGTTCACGTATGCGCAGGGAATGGATGGTTTCATACTGGTTCTATAGATATCAAATATTCATCGGCAGCTTGTATCTGACACAAGACACGTTTCAACCCTGCCTAATAGTTGGATTAAATAATGAATTACGATGGAGTTTCTTGCCAGAACCGGCAAGAAACTCCAAGGTAATTCAATTCTCCATAGGAAACAACCAATTTGGAACCGTGCACTAGCTTCTGACGTTTTTTAAGTGCACATAAAGGTCTATGTGAGATAAAAACTTTTGAATTTTGAATTAGGTACAACTAGACAAACGCTCTCTTTGTAGGAACTCGAAAGAAATATAAAAATGCGGTTTCTATTTTTGTTTATACGTATTTAATATTATAAAGTCAAAGATTCTATGTATGCATGTGTATGTATGTTTGTTACTCCTTCATGCTTAAACGGCTGAATGGGTTTTGATGAAATTTGACACACGGGTAGACCAATTTTTTTGAAATAATTTTTACACCAACACTAAGTTGCCTTGGGTTTCATTTTCTGTAGCCGACCTTACAAAGTTGCTAGCTAGTAATTTGATAAATTTTGATAACTAGACAACACACAATTCAATTACACAAGTCGCTCAACTTTAAAAAAATATTGCAGCTTGTGGCCTTAGACAGCCCTCGTCTGAGTTATAATTTAGAAAGCTATGCTAGAGATTAAGGCCTAGTTTATCAAAGAAAATTAATGTCAAAATCACACGTGGAATCGTAATCGAACGACTAGCAATATGAAGCTCGTTGACTATCCGGTAATGGTCCGAGACGAAGACACCTCAAGGAGCAAAGCTGATAGGGCCGCTGACTGCTAGGCTGCGGGTCATTTGAAAGAGTAACTGTAGCCTAGACAACATAAGCCAGGAGGGTCTTGATTCATTTCCCACCTATTAAAAATCCGTCCAAATATTCGCGTTTTATTTACGTTTAACTAACACTAATATACTTTCCAAATTATTATTTTTTATTAATAATTATCTAAACTAATATTACCTGAGAGGATAAGAACCCTCTCTGGCCCCAGTGTACCGAAAATGGTACACCTCGTACCATCTAACTTAACCTTAAGTGTCCACGCGTGTAGCGGCTTTTTTGTGACACTAATACGTAAAAATAAGGTTTAAGTTAGCTCTTAGCTGGTACTGAGGTGTACCGTTTTCGGTACACTGAGGCCTGAGAGGTAAATCATCAAGAGAGATAGATACCCGACAAATACGATAGCACTATCGCATCGGCACGTTAGAACTATCACGGTACTTCGTTGTTAAAACTAGAAGTGCGGGCGTCCCAAATTTGACCCATTCCTATATTCTTGCTGCTCTTGTTTTGTCATGCGTAGAATCGCAAAACACCGATATACATATGTATTGTGTAGATACTACACGGGCGCATTAACATGGCATCTGGGGGTCTACTCGCTTTCTCCGAAAAACGCAGTTTCGTTTGAAATTTCGCGTGTTACCTACCAGGGTTCCTTTCATTCCCGAAATTTCGCACGAATGAAAATTGTTTGACGTACCGAATCTCTAACCTACTCTAATTAGTTATATTTCGAAAAAAAAAAAATATGACAGAGGATTGTTTTCAATTTTAACGTCAAATTAATATCGTTCGTTTACGAAAATTCGTTTCGGAGAAAGCGAGTTGACACCCTGGCTTGAAAACAGTTGCCACATTGAATACTCGAAAATAGTTTGTACTGTAACGTTTAAAGCGTCGTAAATTCGTAAAGTAGGTCATGAGAAACAACTCGGCGCAAAATAAATGTTGATATTCAAAAACTAAAATAAAATTGAATGTACTCAATACTTCAAACGTCACTCATCAGGTGTCATATTAATGCGCATGGGTGCACTGTGCGTTCCAAATGAGAATAGGATCGATTTTTTGTTGTGACGTCACAATTTACTGTCAAATCTAAGAAATTTGGTTAAAATTGAGGAACTTGGAGATGAGTAAAATTGAAGAACTGAATTCTGATTTAACTTTTTTCGGTCACAGGTCGTAAATAAAATTTTTCGCAAAATAGTTAAAGTTTCGAAATTTCTTTCCTCGATTTGACAGTAAATCGTGACGTCACAACATGCAATCGATCCTATTCTCATTTGGAACGCATTATAATGTTAGTGATTATCTTTGGGGCGGTAGTCAGACCTGAGCGATGGCGAGGGTCCTAAGAGAGCCGAGAACGGTAATCATTAATTACTCACGTGTATCATACGACGTTTTTCAATACACTTGTGAAGAAAATAACTAAGTAAAACTAGTAAACTTTTGTGGCGGTAAAAATCTGTTTCATATGCGCGCCCATTTTTTTTCCTCGTGTGGGACGACCTGCGCCCATCCTGATACCATAAATGTAATAACATTATGGCAAGGGAGAGGTTGAACAAAAAGGTTTTAACCACATTATAGCACTAGTGCGTAAAGTTTTGTAACAAGTGCAATTATATACCTAATTGCAGTGCAATAAGAGTCACTTTATGAGCAAGTGTGTTGAAAAAATTACCAGTTAGCAGTTTCATGATGTGATCAGTTACCAGTTTCATTACCATCTCTCCAGTCTCCATATAAAAAGCAAAAATAAAATGGGCAAAATTGATATTCCGCGCTTCTAATATTAAAATGTTGAGATCGCACACGAGCCACCGGCTACAGCCCCAAAACGCCACCGGCATATTACCTATAGTTCTCATACATTTTATATGGATTCGCCGCACACGGTTGACGCCGGTGCCCGCCACACGCTACAAATCGCCGCTGCTCGCTCCTTGCGGCCTGCAATAGCCACTAAACGCCGTCACACGCCACTAAACGCCGTCACACGCCACTAAACGCCGTCACACGCCACTAAACGCCGTCACACGCCACTAAACGCCGTCACACGCCACTCGCACATTTAAATCTTCTTCGTCAGAGTTCATTATGATACTGCCATGTCTGCCATGTTTTCTCTTCACCACCCTTGGTTGACTGGTAGAGAATGCCTAAGCCATAAAGTCCACCTTTGTACCTTTGAGTTAAAAATGTAACATCCACCGGCCACACGTGGATGTGGCGCGCTTCAGCTTCCTTTGCGGCCGCTTCTAGCTTCACGTGGCGGCATTTTTGGCTGTCGTGTGAGGCGACCCTTACGTGTCTCTGCAAAAGGTTTGGGAGCCGGTAACCAAGGCAACGCGAACGTAACGATTGACGTTTAGTAGGAAAATCTTGATACTTGATTACTTTTTATTATTTTTTGTTTAATTATCCAATCTATTTGGTGAAATCCACCATATCGTTTTGTACTAGCAACTCTGAACTAACACTACACATGTATAGTTTCGTGATGAAGTCGAGAGATAGTGATATGTGTGTTTAAGTGAAATTGTCACTGTTGTGTGTAATGTTGTAGGGAGCATGAGGCCTTAACCATAGATTTATTGTATTTTTGTATTTATTGTTATGGTGTGATTTATGTTTCTAAATGTATTGTGTATTTGGGTACTTTGCTGTGTTAATTTTTCTACAATATTTATACTAAACAATAAATAACACTAGAAATTTTCTCTCAAAAAAGTATCAAAATTAGTTCTTAGATGAAGCAACAATTAGCATTTCAAATATTAATATGTATAAGGGAGAGTGAAGGCGTGATGAGAACGTCTAGCTACCTCTTTTGTACACACGTAATAAAGATAAAAGTTGTCATTATTTAGAATCTTAATAAAATTTGCAAGGCTTCTATAGTTTTACTTTTTTGACTTTTTTTATTTCAGGCAAATTATGAAGTGTCAAAGTTCATACAAAATAGGAGATTTTCAGAGGTCTTTACTGGATTAGTTTAACACAAATTTAGAAATTGATTTCAATAGAAGCCTAGATAATATCCACAAGATACTGTGTTTCCAAAATATCTAATAAAAATGTGTAATAACGTCATAATCGGTTATGAGCGGTTGTATGAAAAACAGTGAAAATGTGTGACAAGATGCATCACCTGAACTAAACCCGCACAGACTAAAACTGCAAAGTGAAGCACAGAGGTGTGACAATGGAAAAAAAATACTTTAATTTTAAGCGCAAAGTTGTACGAATATCAACGCAAACATTTAGTCTTTGGGCTTCCCACACCGAGCGGGACATTTTGCGCTTTTGCACCCTGATCATAAGGTCTATATTCAATATCAGCTTGTCTGCACACCTCTTTGGTCTGCGCTGAAGCCAAATTGATGTCTTTGTACTTGTAATTATATACTAGATATACCATGAAACATCTGCACCATGTGTTGATTCTCATTTGTACGATATTATTATAATTTAAGAAAAAAAAATTTTGTTTGTAAATGTATTTTAATGTAATGTATTAAAGGCATGTAATGTATTGTAATATTGATGACACACAACCAAAGGCTTTGTAATGTAAACACTAATTGCTTTAATTGTAAACTAATTAAGTAAACAGCCAGTTTCTGGGATGAATATCATCACGAAAGTAATGTGGTAAATTACTAATCGCATCGCTTTATTTTCGGCACAAAATATATAGGTACAGAAGACAATCTACATAAAAAGCTCGCTCGAGCAACGCACACATAGACACCGTTCACGGACACGATATCACGGTTCAATCGCCCAGTCGCACTCGTACAGTGAGGCGCATCGCCTAGCGTAGGTATAAAAAGTGAAGTACATACATGAGATTGACTTCTGTACCTGTCTATTTTGCGCTTTCGGTGTCAAGAGCCCAGGATATGGGTCGTGTCAGTCGTTCCAAGGATGTGGTATTGTTCGATACAATTACCCAGGACTGCAAAGGGCAGCTGAAGTGATATAGGTAGGTTTTAGACAGTCAAGTCTGGTACTCCCTTTCGCTTCACACAGAGCGGGATTATTTGGTGTTAATGATGACGTTCCACTTAAAAAAAAATATTGGTCATATTTTTTTTCACTCGCTAGTCAAGTACTGCGTATAAAGACAAGTCCACAATAGCTATGTTTAATGATTCTGGACCACACAAAAGAATTTATTATAAATTGACTTCACCTGCGTGAAAATAGGTTTCTCCATGCAAACTTTAGGGCTATATTTCCCCGAAACATCAAGGCGGCACGACCAGTCGTCGCTACTAACAAAATGTATACATCTCTATAGAGAGTTACTCACCTGGTGTCCGTTTGGTCGCGCAACCAATTTGGTGACGCGACCAGTTCGGACTTGTGGCGACTATGGTGTCTGTATGGTATCTAGTCTGGTAGCTTAGAGCTTTCTTACACCGGGACACCATGGTGGCACAACTGGTCGCACCGCTGATGAATAAAAATAAAACTTATTCTTTGTTAACGTCATAAAAGGAATCTCAGTGCAAAATTTCGGAGTTCTAGGTCCAAAGATTTGGGCTGGGCGTTAATGAGCGATTGATGACTCACGGACTTTGCCTTTTATACAGGGTTATTTGTAACACTGGCAACCTCTCAGGACTATGGTCCTAACATCATAAACAACAAGTTTTGTTCTAAGACTTTTAAAAATGTATGATATTTTAGTTCATCAGATTTTCATACAAAAATAAAAATATTTAAATTGAACGTGCTAAATATTACGAAGTAGACGCGGAGTAAACTATAGTACAATAGTGGAGGGGATGCAGGAGGTGTCGTGGGTATAGCAAAATACAGAGTTGAAATGTGTTGGATAGAACAAAGAAATCTTGAGGGATTGTTTTTGGTAAATGTATTATGTTTTGTAAAAAGTCATAGAACAAAAGTTATTTATGAAGTTAGTCATAGAGTCCTGCAAGGTTGTTAGTGTTTTTATAAATAACCCTGTATAAATAGACAAAAGTTGTTGTTTGCTATGTTAGCATAGCACTACAGTCCAGCAAGGTTGTTAGTGTTTTACAAATAACTCTGTATATAGATCATTATCGGTGCCAAGGAGATAACAGATATCTCCTTGGCACCGATAATGTGACGTTGCGACCTTTTTCTTCCAGAAATTTGGGAATAATCTGTCAAATTATTTAATGTGTATATTATAATATATAAGAAGCACGCCGCCGTCGTACTCAACAATTAATCATGCTTAATAAAAGTGTCATGCTTATAATTATAAGACTTTATAATTGGCTACTATTAAAAAGGACAAGTTGACTGATAATTTAGTACTTATTTTAAAAATAACAAAAATCAAATAGGCATTTAAATAAGCACAATAACTTATTATTATAACCAATGTTCTACGAATATCGCTGCCTACCCTATAGGGGAACGCGGCGTGATGCCGTGTGTTACTGTCCATGGACACGTCGCTTCATAGACGCGTGTTCGTCATTATACCCTTGGTGTATGTCTGTATAAAGCTGGGCCCGATGCGCCAATTAAAAAAAAAAACATGTTAACCATTCGTCTCAGCAAACAAAATCTGTTAGGCGACGCCCCTATTCGGTTAACAAACAATGTTGTTCTGTTGTCAAACAATGTTGTTCTGTTGTCAAACAATGTTGTTCTGTTAGCAAACAATGTTGTTCTGTTAGCAAACAATGTTGTTCTGTTAGCAAAAAATGTTGTTCTGTTAGCAAACAATGTTGTTCTGTTAGCAAAAAATGTTGTTCTGTTAGCAAACAATTTTGTTCTGTTAGCAAACAATGTTGTTCTGTTGTCAAACAATGTTGTTCTGTTGTCAAACAATGTTGTTCTGTTAGCAAACAATGTTGTTCTGTTGTCAAACAATGTTGTTCTGTTAACAAACAATGTTATTCTGTTAGCAAACACAAAAACACGGCGTAGCGGACCCGGCTATAAGCTTACATATTAAACTATGAAACTCTGTCGACGTAGCGACAATGTCGTGTCGTTGCAGCTTTGTCGAAAGTTGTTTTTTCCAATAGGTACGCGTCTATGAAGCTACGCGATACCTACGCATCCGTGGACAGTAGCACTTAGTGTACTATTCGATGGATTGATTTTTTGTTCTTTCATTTATAAACTGTATTCTTTTTTAGCTTTATTTTTTTAATAATAGTATGTCATGTACCTATATTTACAATTTTATATAAAATGTGTTTGTTTATATTTTTTAATCTTATTCCCGATATCAATAAATATTTTTACATGTATAATGCTTCTTTCATTTTTGATTGTTGCATCAATTTGTTACGGGAAAAAAGGTGTAAGCCTGCGTAAAAAAATCCTTTAAAACTATTGAATAAGCAGTGCTATTTTCTAAGAAAACAGCCTTGAGCTCAGCGCTGGTCGCAGCGACGAAATCCAAATAGGTAGATTGGATTCACAATTTAATGTTTATGTCTATTAGACTGTTAATCCTATGTACGTACGCTGTTTTCTTATAGAATAGCATGCAAGGTGGGTTGCTGCGTTACACGGGCGCCCGTGCGGTCCCATTCATCCATACACTTCTAGAAGTTTCCAGCCATCAATTGAGAAGTGGTCTCGGTGTTACATCACACTTAAATTACTTGGACTATTTGCAACTCGGCCCCCAGTACTTGTAACCTGCAAGTGATGGAGCTACTGAAATTTTTATAGGTCATTCAGCGTACTCTAAAAGCGGAACTTGACGCCCGTAAGCATGCAAGTGTTCTAGTTTTTTTAAGATATAAATGCGGCTAAGTCGGAAAGAATCATTGAACCCGTAACCAATAAATTCTGTTATTTAGTGACACATTTTTGACAAATTTTTATGATAATCATCATCGTCGAAGGACGTCCACTGTTGGACATAGGCCTCCCCGAAATGCCGCCACAACGACCGGTCCTGTACGTCAGGCATCCATCGGATTCCCGCGATCCTGACCAGGTTATCTGTCAACCCTGTGGGAGGCTTTCCAACGCTGCGGCTGCGTTTTATGTTATCAATATTAAAATCCCTTATGGTGGCCATGCCAGTTTATGTTACCTTCTCGAGGATAAAGCTAGAACTACATTAGACCGACGCACACATGTAACACGCCTTATTTGTACGTAGAACGAAGTCGCGTGGCGTGTATCAAGTGTTGCTCTGCAAGTCGTGCAAGTCCATACTAATATTATAAAAGCGAAAGTGTGTTTGTTTGTTACGTCTTCACTCCTAAATGGCAAAACCGATTTTGATAAATTTTGTTACAGAGATAGTTGACATGACCTGAAGACGGACATAGGCTAGTTTAAAAAAAAAGGGGGAGAGGAATTAAAGTATTTTAACCCTTCAGATACCGTCAATTAGAGACACAATAGTAAGACAATAGATGCGCGGCCACCGGTGGTCGCTTGGGGATTCATGAATTAATAAACGTGGGCGAAACCGCTGGTAAATGCTAGTTTCCTTATAAAATGTATGGAGACCGACGCGCCATCTCTTAGTGCCCGATATGACCTGTCGTCCTGTATGACCGATATGACCCGTCGTCCTGTATGGCCGAGATCGGCGTGTGTGGCCGTGTACCACGTGTGTGTGCGCAGTGTAGCTCAACCATAAAATATACAATCAACTCACCCGAACACCCTTTGCATATATATTATTGTTTAGTCTACCTATCATCTGGTTAGCATGTCATACTCATAATTTATTTATTTGTTTAATGCCATAAACAAATATGAGTACCTACAAGGGCAGACAAGTCACATGAGGATCTTATGCAGTTTGTACCAATCAACTTTTAGTGACGCAAACAAAATACATCGCACCTTTAGAATTATAGGGACCTAATTCAAAAAATCATGATCAATCTCAAAATCGATTAATTTATTTTCTCATAATACATGTAGACAACTAAGTTAAGAAACAAATTCAACTATTATTTGTATAAGTTGTATGAAATTTCATTGTAATAACCTTCATTTACAAAAAAAACTTACATGTATAAAACTTTATTTAACGTTTCCCAAAAATTTTCATTTTTTGAATAGGTCACTATAATTCTAAGGGTGCGACATTTTGATACAAGTGCAGAAAGTTTGTCATTGCGACCGAGGCGGAATTCGCACGAGCCGCAGGAGAGTGTTATAGGGCTGAGGGCAGAAAAAGGAAAATGATAAATATTTACCGTCATCATCATCATTTCAGCCGACAGACATCCACTGTTTGACATAAGCCTCTCCCAAGTGTCGCCACAATGATCGATCCTGTGCGTCCCGCATCCATCGGATTCCTGCAACCTTCATCAGGTCATCGGTCCACCTTGTAGGAGGCCTTCTGACGCTGCGTAAATATTTACTAGAAGGTTAAAATTGTATTAAGATTCGGTTACCTCATAGATTCATCTGTGAGAAGCCACCTATGGCCATAGAGTCAAGTAGAAAAAGCGTGAGAATACGTAGGTACCTACATACTTAAATTCACCTACACATTATAATTATGTATTTCATCATCATCATCAGCCATCGGGTCAAGAAACAACGTTCTTCGCCGCCTAACATCCACTAGCTGGGGAGCATCACCACAGGTACTGCGCACAACTGGCCTGTGTCTTGCATTTTCTGCGGGGGAGTATGCATGCCCAGTGTGGCATCGTTCTGTTAACGCTAAGGAGGTTGACACAGCGTTGAACGATACCTGTCGAATTATAACAGGTTGCTTAAAACCAACCCCACTTACAATGCTGTATCCACTAGCGGGTATAGCTCCACCGGAAGTCCGCCGCGAAACAGCCAGCCGCATTGAAAAAGCCAAACAGGAACGAGATAACCGTCACCCCCTCCATGGGCACCAACTCCCACATGCACGATTAAAGAGCCGCAAAAGTTTTCTGCGAACTACGACCTCCTCGGACAACAGTGATTCGGACCAGAGACGCGAACTGTGGAGAAAGAGATATCCTACTCCCCCAAACTTTATCTCTCCGGCAGAACATCTGCCACCGGGACACGAACTGCAGTGGCCAATCTGGAAATCTCTGAACCGACTGCGGACTCAGGTTGGCCGCTGCAAAGATAATCTGGCAAAATGGGGTTTCCTTGACCCACTGCAAATACAGTGCCAGTGTGGAGCTTCTTCACAGGATATGTGTCATCTCCTTTCCTGCCCGGCATGCACAACTACCTGCTCCCTAAACGATCTGAACGAGGCCAACGACAGAGCTGTCCAGGTGGCAAAGTATTGGTCGGACAGAATCTGAGTCAAATCGACACGAAAAGAAGAAGAAGAAGAATCATCAGC
Source organism: Mythimna lalbum (assembly GCA_949319445.1). Lineage (NCBI taxonomy): Eukaryota > Metazoa > Arthropoda > Insecta > Lepidoptera > Noctuidae > Mythimna > Mythimna lalbum. The sequence continues at coordinate 19,609,792 of OX439360.1, forward strand.
CTTTTGATGATCCCACTGCTGGGACGCAGCCCTCCTCTCTAGGAGAGGGAATGGGCCGCAATCCACCACGCGGGCCCAGTGCGGGTTGGTGGATGTCACATGTCTTCGAATTTTTGGTTCTCGGACATGCCGGTTTCCTCACGATGTTTTCCTTCACCGTTTTGAGAGCAGTGGTGATGAAATAAATTACACAAAGTAATGCGCCTGGCTGGGTTTGAACCCGCGACCTACAACTCAGCTGGGGCCGTTACCACTCGACCACCACTGCCTCTATAATTTATGTATTTAAGTAGTTGTAGGTAATACTAAATACATAATTATAACATCCCACTTCTGAAATCTAATAGAGATAGGTAATCGTCATGTTAACTTATAATAATATTTAATTACAACTTCAAACTATTCAAAAAGTATAACACCGTGAAGGGCGCGCAATTCCATATTCGAATGTCAAAGATGCTAGTGCGGGGACGATCATGCGCGCTGCCATTAGGGATGCGCATAATCATCGACTTTTTAGTCTAACAGTACTGTATACATACATACCTATTATAATTATATGTATTTAGTAGTAGGTAGTACTCAATACATAATTATAATATGTGTAGGTAACTCAAAGTATGAGTACATAATGGCTAATAAAAAAATGTACTTATAGTTAATTAGGTTCAATCATACCCGCGTTTCATAGCGCACGGAAATGTGATAAAAAAGTGTTATCTACCTACCTATAAGTACGTTAGGTACTAACGCGGTCATTTCTGCCCGATCACCTAAAAAATTTTTCGCTTGAATCCTGGGGCGCGGAGCCAAACCAAACGCTTTGATGTTTTCGTTTCGAGTGCAAGCAAATATGAACTTAGCGGTAGTCAGGCGGAAGTGTCATTGATGGTACTTAGTTTCTCAGTAAAAACAAGTATTTTTGCTTCATAAGCCTACCTTGTAATTTTATTACGTAGGTACGTAAACTTAATCTGATGAGTCAGATCTGTTCAATTAGATTAGTTGATGGGCAGGTATGTTCTTATCATCATTATCAACTCAAACATCAAAACATTAGTGTTTTATAAGAATGCTTCAGTAAAATGATGATTACAAAGTGCATACTCAGTGACGGCACAAAGTATATAGATACAGAAGTCAATCTACATACAAAGCGCGCTCGAGCAACGCACACATAGACACCGCTCACGGACACGATAACTCGGAGCGCCTCGGCCCGCTCGTCGAACAGTTTCGGCTCAAACACACGTTAGTGTGCGTCCACCGAGCGTAGGTATAGTGCGCGCACTACATGTTGGGTTCATAAGCAAAGCACGGCGACTTTTTTGTCAAAAGTCACCAGTGCGTGCTTTCGCTTAATGCCCGCTATGACCTGTATTGTACTTAGTGCGGGTGTCCAACTTGTGACTTTTTTAAATTTGTTTGGGAAAAAATATAAAATGGTGTAAAACTATTGAAATCCATTCAGTTACTGATTCCGAACAAACTAGGTAGTTAGGTGGTTGCGCCAATTATAGCGCGCGTAAAATTGGTTCCGAATTTGGCCGCATATAAAGAATACATCCGCGTTTTTTTCGAGATGACACCTTGCAACATTTCCTATCTTTCCTATCTCGCACTACCGCAAGAGAGACAGAGGGTAGAATGTACAATAGTCCGTTGAAATCTCTCGCAACGTAAAGACGTCGCGCGCGTTTTTACTAGAAAATTGAATATTGTTGAACTTTGACCGCTAACGCTTTGTGCTTGTGAACCGTGCAGTGCTTATTTACCTTCAATTCTACTCGCCCCTGGACTCAAGAGTTACGGAGAACCCAGGATCGCCCGCCAGCCGAACCCCGTGGAAGTCAAGTCTCAGAGTTCGAAAGGTCAGTGCATTCCTTATCTTGGAGCTGTTTTCTTCTGTCTTTCCTAGTCCTGAAACGGCTCCATCTGTATCCATCATGCATTGCAAGTCAAAGTCAAAATATTTTATTTTACATAGGCCTACCTACATGGGCACTGATAAATCGTGTCAAGTACCTACATATTTGTATTTCGATAGCCCGCAACCCGCGATACAGTCCACTTTTATACTTGGTGGCATATTTGTGCCACCAGAAGGTAGGTAGCATATTCAGGTTTCGCATAAGCTAAAAATAAAGTTGTAGAAATATCTGTAACCATAACCGAATCCGCTAATTTGGTAAATCTATGATCACCTGTATGATATTTAATCTGTATTTTAGATAATAAAAAAAATTTGGACTCGCATTTTTTCTTTTTTCGATTAAACATAAAATAACAAAGATATAGCTTATTAAAGTAACGTGACGTCACCCCGTGCGAAAAAATGCAGCACGCCGTGACGTTACACATAACTTTAATGGCCTATACTTTGTAATTTTTTGTTTAATCGAAAATACGTGATATCGTCAATATTTTTTTCTAGCCTATTGACGGTATGACTAAAAATGGCGTTTTCTGAAATTCATACGACGCTTAAATTATCTACCGGACATTCCAGTTCCGTTCGTTTAGTCATGATTAAGTACCTACTGTCGGGCGGATGGGATTACTGATAGATAGGTAGGTATAATATTGACATACTGCCCCCCTAGCCAAGTTACAATCGTTTCGCTTGCGTCGAACGTTTCGAGTTGACCTTGCCGCCAATTCTTTTGTTCTGACCTCGTGACTGAGCGTTGAGACGAAGTCGTTCCCGTACATTTAAAGCTTCTACAAGCGTTAACTATTGCAGATTAGCAACTTAGCTAGGGGTACTTGGTTTGTACAATGCATTCCATATAAGAATAGGATCGATTGCCATGTTGTGACGTCACGTCCTTCTGACAAAGGGCCCCAGATTTTTTGTTGCTTTACGGCCGTTCGTCACTTAGTTACGCTACTGGACCTGGCGAGCATCGACCCTATTGGGTGTTATTCCCTGGCCAGGCAGTGTTTCTGGGTGATTCCGTCTGGAACTTCTCAGTTATAGACAGTCTCCATTTGTATTCGTATGATGGCAATGTGAGCTCGCCTGCTATTCTATGGAATCTAAACTAATATTATAAAGAGGAAAGTTTTAATTTATTGTTTGTTTGTTACGAGTTAACTCAAAAACTACTGGACAGATTTTCAAAATTCTTTCACCAGTAGAAAGCTACTTTAACACTGTGTAACATAGGCCTAAAGTTTCTAATTTCACGCGGGCGAAGCCGGTGGCAAAAGTTGGTTAAACATAATTATGTAGATACAATATGTGTGTACATTGGTAGATACTGTTTTTTGTTCAGTGGGAAATCATCAAATGACCCACCCGTTCTGGATGTAACGAGTGTCAGAATTTTACTGATTAACCCCCACCTGTGTTCCTTCACTTGTCCTTTGCATTCCAGCAACTCTTTCGAATAATCCCGCAGTCCTGGCACCGAGCAAGTGGACCAAGGCGTAAGGATTACCTTCTCATGCTTTCCACCGCCAGAGGCATAGCGTGAACTAATTTAGACGTGGGCGAAGGCTTAACAGCGAGGTCTTATAAGTATTTCTTTCATAAATTCGAAAACGAGACTAAATCCAATGTTCGACCACATCGTCGCTTACTATCAGGTGAAACAGTGGTCAAACACGAGCCTATCAATTATAAAAAACTCGTTCTTAAAGAGCCCTCGCTTGTGTGCCTTTTGGGTGCGAGGTAGTTGGCGATGGCCTGCTTCGTGCACCACCTTCGTCGCTCCCATTAGGTACTGCTTGGCAGAAAATAAAAAAGGACTCCAAATTTTACCGGTGTTATAAGTAGGAGGTTCGAACTTGACAGTTTTTTTTTTTGTCAAATACCCACCTATTGTCCAGTGCACAGAAAGTGGGAGTTGTTTTTACGTTAACACGATTGAAACGTCTACCACGTTTGGTTCTCTGATTTGTTCAGAGCTTGGAGCGGGCCAATCGAAGCGCGGAACGTCATAAAATCGCGTAAGCGTATTATAAAACAAACTCGCACTATCACTAGGCACCGCCGGTACCTAAGCCTAACCTAAGGGTGTACTATGCCAAATAATCGAACAACAACTTTTTTGTTCGATTATTTGGCATTCGGTTTGGCATAGTACACCCTTAGGGGTTGCCTGTTGCCTCCAGATCCTAGGTTAGCCTAGGATCTGGAGGCAACAGTCCTTGCACACATGCACGATATGCGCGTGGAGATGCAACGACGGGGTGAAAGTCCACTGCCGCGACTGGTCACGGCTTGGCAGACAGAGCTCCGGCGGGATCTCATGGTGAAATGGCGTCAACGACTATCGTAACCCGGTGCTGGGCACGCCACAATTATGGCGGTAAGTCTCCTCTTTGAGGGGTGGCTGAAAAGACCTCACGGCATCCTGACCTTCCGCATGACGCAGGCCCTCACCGGACATAGCACGTTCGGGAGGTTCCTGCACCGGATTCAAGCTGAAGAGATGCCCGGGTATCGCCACTGTGCGGATCGCTCGGAGGACACGGTGGAGCACACAGTCGAGGTGTGCCCTCGTGGGAGCGATCGGTGGCGGAGACCTCTCCCGCCGGGCCTAGGTCCAGGTCCGGAGCGAGGAGGAGTGGTAGGCGGTCGCCTCCTCCTGCGAAGCAGTAATGCTAGCAATGGAGGAGGCCAACCGAATCAGGCAATGGTGCTCTTGCCGTCGCCGCCGGGATTCCGATCCCGATTTCCGGCCAACGTAGACGCGGGCTTGCGGACGGCGAGCCATGGGTAGCTCGCTGCACGACCGTCCAGTAACTGTCTGGACCGAGCCCAAGACGTAGACGGCGCGCAATGTTCCGGCGCGCCTCAAGGAGTTGTCATCAACAGCAAGGGCCAAGCTGGGTCGAAGCCTACTGGGGCCAGGGTTATCCGAAAGGGAGCTCGAACCCCGGTATCAAGGCTAGGAAGAATGGGATGGGTTTTTGGTCAGTAAGAGTCTGACACTATCTCCCGCTCCGCCCAAGAGCGGGGGTTGTCATTTGATGATTTTTGCCCACCATAAAAAAAAAAAACCTCTAACCTAGGCACTCTGTTCGGATCAAAACAAGTTGGGTATATAATGGACACAATAATAAAACAAATTATTTACAACAATAAATATTGTATTTTTCACATTATCTACTTACTCAACAATCTATGTGTAACACATACATCTACATTGGGCTAGCTATAAGTAAGAAAATCGAGGAATGTGTCTTTGACAATGCACACTTGAAACTTATTAGCATCTCCAACAGTATGGTACCATATCGACGATGAAGTGACAAGAACCTTTATCTACCAGAACATAATTTTGTTATTGTGTTAGTTCATTAGGTGAGCAGTCAGCAAATTGGACGCATACTTGCTTAATAGTTATTGTCAGTTATAGTCAACTCGTTAAAAAATAAGATATAAAATTAGCTGCTTTTGCCAGCTCACGCAAACGATTATTTAAAGTCTATTTACGTAAAAAAAATAAAATCCCAAAAATGTCACTTAGGAGTTCTTGTCACTTCATCGTCGATATACTAGATTACAGAAAAATGCTATAATTTTTTTTGTTATAAGAAAATATATTAAATGTTTTGTACTAGTGGTAAGCAGCTAAGCTAAGGCATCAAAATTTAAGCTTGTACAGCACAGGTTTATTACATATAAAGAAATATACTATATCTTGAGAGACACGATATAAAAGCGACATCACTTCTCATATGTCTGGCTGTTTATCTCCTACCTCTGAAACTGAGGGTACGTGCCACAGAGCAGCATGAAATGATGCAATGTGAAGTGTTACTATCATAGTCACAAATCTTATTTACTAACAATAAGTTGAATTTACATTATGTTATGTTATTGTGTAACATATGTATCTCTGGACCAAGATACCCGACAATGATTTATTATTATTATTATAAACAGATTTTGATACGGTTTCCAATAATACAAAAAATCAATAAACGAAGGTTTTTGTGTATAATTTATGCCTGTGCAAAGCCCGGTGGATTACTAGATATTTAAATATTATTTTCACAAAAATACATAGAGAGACCTCACTACACAAAATCTAAGAAAAATACCTTCTCAGTTTAAACGTTTACTAAAACATTAGTATGTTGCTTTTATAGATAAAATGCAATGTTAACTTTAAACCTCTTATTGATAAACATGATTGCCAAGTATGTTAGTGAAGATAACACAGTTTTTTTAACTTACAAAGCCAATTAATAGATATAATTTTGTAAAGTAAAACAAATTTGATTGAAATTATATTTCATTTAAATATCATGAATGAGACCCAATGTTTAAAATTAAAACTTAAGCATAATTTAAAAAAATAAGAATACAATGGTTCAGTTCAATTTTTATTTGTATTAAAATTTTATCATTACTTTAAACTTATCATACAATGAGTTGGCAATTGAGAGATAATCACAATGTGAATATATTTGTCTATTTTCATCAATATTTGTTGAATGAAATCAGCAATCGTCCAGCACCAATCTACTGAATTCTTGCTGATTCAGGCTATAACATATTGTAAAGGTCAAACATAATGTCATTATGGCATGCTAAGATCTGAAACCTTGATCTACAAGCAAACACTGCAAACAAAGGGAAAATTTCCTTTCAGTGCAGCGGCCATATTCCATGTGTGGGTTTGCTCATCATTCACTTAACATTTAAAGCTCACTGGATTGCTAAATAATGGTAATATTCCTAAGACAAGACAATACTCTGATGATCGGTACACAGCTCAAGATTGACCTACTTAAGTTAAATGAATTAATTTGCTATTCTTTTCAAACCAATATTATTAAATGCAATTTTCACATCTTCAAACACTTTTTGAGGCGACACCTCTGCACTAATCCTGCGCACCAGACTCTGCTCCTCATAGTGGTTGATGATGGGCAAGGTGTCGTTGAGGTAAGTGTTGAATCTCTTCTGCAAGCTCTCCAGATTGTCGTCCGAGCGGCCGCTACCGGCAGCGCCGCGTCCCAAACACCGCTCCGTGCAAATATCCCGCGAGCACTCGAAGAATAATACGAAGAGTAGCTTCGTCTTGTCACACATAACGCGATTCCAGCCGTCTAAATTGTCCTTGTTGCGCGGGAAGCCGTCAATTAGGAAACGCGTCTTCCCAGACTTCTGCATGGCCTTGTGAAGAAGAGAGCACGTAACCTCTACAGGTACAATCTCACCATTTCGAATTTTCTCCTCGATCATCTCTCCGTATTCGGACCCCGGCCTCTGTCGCTCTTCGCGCAGCAAATCGCCAGCGGATAGATGAACAAAATCATATTCTTTGGAAATAAGTGAACACTGTGTTCCTTTGCCGGAACCTGGTGCACCCAACACAAATACAACTTCAGGCACCATTTTGTTGAGATACTGCGAACACTGCCGCAACGCGCTGCTAAGCATTAAATGAGCAAGACTAAATTATTTATCTGGAATCCAATTAGTTTTATAAAACATGCGCACAGCTGCAACCTTGAGTTTTGACGTAACAGATGAATGAGTGAATGAACATATTAACGAAAGACGAATGGACGAAACGTCGGACTTAGGGATGAAACGTATTTACGCTACCAGGTTTTCATACCAGGTATTTGCTTCCACGTACGTACACCAGGTGCCGACCCGAAATACTTGCAAGACTTTAAAGTATTTTATACGGCTACTCGGGCGGGCTCGACGCGCGCCCGCCAGAGTCCCTGATTCGTGAGTCATGACGTAGCTTCGAACGTTGTAGTCTTTGGAACGTTGCGCGTCGGCTCGCTTCGGCCGCGTTCGGGTCTCGATTACTCTCGAACGATTATGCTCCTTATTTGTAAGGTTTTACGACACAATGTGGCATGAAAGTATTTTACTTTAATGGTTTGTCTTTGCAAGTATTTATTTGTATACCGGGGTTGTGCCCCATATTGAATTAAACGCTATGGCCTCTAGCGTGCCATGTGAACGATTGTTTTCTGTTGCCGGGAACATATTAACAGAGAGAAGATCCCGACTGGGAAGTCGCAAAGTAGAGCAAATCTTGTTTCTACAACAAAATAAAAATAATTAAAAAAAATATATTGTTAAAAAAGAAAAAAAAAGAAAATCGTGTATATAAAGAATGATTTATATTTTAATGAAAAAAAAATGTACATAAAGTAAATGAATTGAAATCTTTTAACTACGCCTGCTAAGCCACACTACATTTTTAAACAAAGTTTACATATAAAAACTAAAACAATCGTTAAAATAATTCTCTTAGCAGCCAGTCCTAAGCCTGTGATTAAAGTAGGAAGGAAAGATTTCATTTTCATCTACAAAAGTATAAGAATGTCGTATGGTACGAACTAGAAGTATACTGAAATACGCACTTGGGCTTAAAATACTTTCAAGTATTTTAATACCTGGTTTTCGTCCCTAGTATTTTTACATACTCGTACTTGCAAGCCCTGGTCTTGATACTTGCAAGTATATCTCATCCCTAGTCGGACTGAACTAAATTGAACGAATGAGTTTTAAGTACAGTCAGGTCGTAAACTATTCAGAGGATTGGTATTTTTTTATTAGGTAAAATTCTCGTTCTTATGGTGCAGTTAGAGAAGCTCGCGCAAACAAAACTAGATAGGAGAGACACTAATAGATTATGGCGGTTATCACACTGCCACGCACCACGCAGAATAAAACTGCCTAGTTTGGGCCCCGAGTGGGTTATTAGATTAGAATAGTGTGCTGTGATATAGCGGTAGGTAGCTAACGTCTGTCAAACGACTTGGGAATTTTTGAACGAAATAAAAAATCTGTTGTTGGCAGCACGAATTTTAGTTAGTTTCTATAGATGATGATAATTCTACAACAGATCTTGATCGTTATAACGATCAAGATCTGTTATAATATTACAATCAAGATCTGTTGCAGAATTATGCCATAGCTAGTGATGATGAATAGAGTGGAATATAATCGGATTTCTCTTATGATTCCCGTTTTACGTTATTTTACTAATTATTTTGTTATATTACTTTTGTAATTACGGCTATCATTAGACTGAAATAGGTAATATTCAATACCAAAATATTTTGCATTTTTTATTGTTAAAAAGTACCATAATAATATAAAAATACTTACGGTATATTCGATGCTTTTTATAACGTTCTATTAGTAAACAATGATCAAGATCTCTGATTATTCAACCATTGTGTTGATTAATCCAGATTTTATTTTCCTCTAATAATTAACAAAGTCGTTTGACTTTTTAGACAGACTAACATTTTTGCGCCCTTCGCCTGGTACCGCGGGCACCGCCCTATTTATGGCACTGGTTACAGTACAGTAGGCAAGTGTAATAAGCTTAGCAGGGTTTATGACAAAAAGAAAAAAGACTAGAATTTTTAAAAATAATTTATTAATTCATGTTTAATTCAAGCTTTCAGATTTCATCACCGAAGTATGAGAAGTACCTGAAACAAACATATTTAATTTAGTGGAAAGGTTTACAAGTATATTTTAAGGTAAAGCATAAAGTTTTAAATCAGAAGAAATTTGTTTGACCTCAAAATAATTCAGAACAGGTCTGTGAAGGTTCATCATTTTATATTAGAAAGGATTTATCCATTACTAGCTTTTACCCGAGGCTTCGCCAGCGTTTATTAATTAGGTAGTGAATGTTTAAAACTACCCTATGTCAGTCTCCAGGGTCCCAACTATCTCTGTACCAAAATTCATCGAAATCGGTTTTGCCATAATTATAGGCGTGAATACTTAACAAACAAATAAACAAACTCACTTTCGCTTTTATAATATTAGTAAGGATTATAAAAGTGAAAATAAGTACTCTTTCACGGTTTAACTACTGAACCGAATTTGATGAAATTTGGTATGGAGTGCACTGGAATCCCAAAGAAAAACTAAGTTATTTATTTTTATAATCTTTTGTAGCAATTGATCTGATTGCGACTAATTTGCCAGTGTCACGTTGAGACGGCGACTCGGTAGGTTATTTATTTATCTGGTTTCGACTTAGCGTCCGCTATAATTGACATTACGCGAACGTGAACAAGTTGTGGTTTTATCCACGCGAATTTATTTTTAATTTATTTTAGAGAAAGTTCTCACCTCTTTGAAAAATTCTCATCATCCTTTGGCTCGCTTCTTTTTCCCATGGATCTCTGTAATAAAAATAAATCTTTAAAATTCGTTACTTTCAAGATTTAGTTCAAGTTTTTGTGAAATAATTCTCAGGCCTGTTGAGCTTGTTAAACCATCACGGGGCATCTAGAACAGTGTTGTCATCATCTTAGAAATAAATATATCCATGTACCATGGCAGTCATTTCTGCCTGACCACTTAAAAAAAAATTTCGCTTCAATTCTGTGGCGCGGCAACGAAGCAAACCCTTTGAAGCTCTCGTTTCGAATGCAAGCAACAATGAACTTAGTGGTGGTCAGGGTCAAGTGTCTTTGATGGTACATGCAGACGAAGCCGCGGGCAGAACCTAGTGTTTATAAGTTAGGGGGTGATCCCAGGAAGTGCTAATCCAATTACAAAAATATCCTTCGCTTGTAAAAAAGTTACAATACCCCTGCGTGTTATACGCTATTTTTTTATCGCGATAAAATGTAGTTACAGTGGGACAGCCACAGAAATAAACTAATTATACAATCAAATTGTTAACCAATTCTTACCATTTAGTCTTCCACTATCTGTTAACTAACAACTCCTTGTGCATCTGTAAATAAAAATATTGGTTTGAAATTGATTACTTGTAAGTTGTAAGGATAGTAGAAATTGTTTTAAATAAATCTCAGGCCTGTTGAGCTTGTTAAACCATCACGGGGCTTCTAGAACGGTGTTGTCATCATAATAAAACCAAATTCAAACGACTTTTTCCATTACACTCACTGAAATGAATAAACGCGGGTTGACTGGTGACTCGCGCCCAGCATGAAGCGGTACATGGCATGACATTATGGCGAGGGAGAACACAAGCACTTCTTTGCACTAGTGCGGGAAATAGCTTATTGCATGCCTGTAATCAGTGCGATAAAAGCGGATTTTCGAGTGAGTGTATTGAAAAATAACTGTCGGAATAATCCAACATTAGCTGTTAAGGAGTTAATTAAAGTCATATTTAAAATAAATAATAGCATAGATATCTGAACAAGTTTATCAGAGAAAGTACAATATCAGTTTAACATCGTTAATTACCTGATAAAGAACTAATCAGCGTCCTTCGGTACACACGAATCATATCGACGCTTCGCTGTGGGTAAAATCACCAATTGTACCTGAAATAGAAACAGTCCAATAAGTCGAAACGCTCACAATTACAATTAAATGTAAATTAAAGTTTCATTTAATCAGAATAAATTAGTTTGTCCTCAAATTAATTCAGAACAGGTCTGTGAAGGTTCATCATGAAAAATGCTTATTATTTAAGTTTGTCAAAAGGTGAAACTGACAGACTGACATATCAACGCACAGCCGAAACAACTGGAAGCGTGAAATTTTTGCAAAAAGATTCCTTTTATGACATAGGTAAGCACTAAGAGAGGGATTTTCCAAAATCCACCCCCTTAAGGAATGAAAAGGGGGGGTCCAAAGTTTGATCAGAGAAACCTACTTTAACGCGGGCGAAGCTAGTATGTTATACAGTAGAATCTGCTTACAATGGTGACAAATCCGTTATATTGGTGGAAATTAAATTTGATAAAATCAGACATTCCACTTTATTGACTTTAGTCAAATCTAAATTCACTGATTCCAGGATAGCTCGCGAAATTATTTTTTTTACGTTTAAACCTATTGTATGACAAAATAGCCATTCAATAAGGTTAGACGAACTGAGAGGTTCGTCAACTTCATCCCTACAGGTGACAGAAATGACGAGGGTATTTGGTCGCGAATGTGCGACCCTGGCGAAATAAACGCGAGTGCAAATGCAAAAAAAAACTTAAATTTGTATTTCGCGGACTATCCGAGCGTTTTTACTAAAGGGTGGGAGTCATCTTGCTAAAAGTAGTAACGAGATTAATATTTAGTATTCAATTATTTACAAACAGTCTCAACAAGCCACTGAAGGAAGGTGACTACACAAGACTGCTAAAAACTGAAGTTGCCTATCATGGAATGACGCGTTATTAGCGTGACTTGTATATATTTTAGTTACGTAACATTCGACGATGATATTTATAAATAATATAGAATCATTACGTGTTTAATTATGCACTGTTTCGGAAACAACTGTATTATTACAATAATATTTACCATTCATTCAGTAATATTCTCATCTTCCCGCTGTTACTCAATACCTGCAAGAAAGAATATCAAATAAGTACTGGTTCATTTACAGTACACATATTTTTTTTGTTAATGTTTTCAGTGTATTAAATTTTTTTCCTCATAACTCAGTACAGGTCTGTTATAATCATCATTAAATGGAATCCGGTACATATTTTACAGTAGCAGCAAGTGAAATTTGAAATTTTTATTCCGTCATTTAAAACTATTCTAATATATTTACACTTTTATTGAGTGAAGAATATAAAAGCGCTTCTTTATTTGGGCTACACGTTTCAACTATCACAATATAACAAAAAAAAAAAGAAGACCGGAAAAACAAAAACTTTGCAGGACAACTACTCAAAACACAAAAACATACTTACTGCTCTTATCGCTAGTGCGGCAGTATGAGTCAAGTTACTTTATCGTGAGAATTAGTAGTCAATTTAATTATTAAATTAATAATAATAAAAAATATGCTTACCTTTATATTTTCGGTATGTAGCTTAGTCAAGCTCATGTTGCCCTGCGAAACAAAGCCAATGGTTACTTCATGACCAGATTGAAAAAAAAAAAAAAAAATCAACATGCATTAGTGTAGAGATAACGCTTGTAAGATTTGTACTAAAAGTGATGTTATCTACTACACTTTTGCATGTTACAAAGAGGTAAATTCAGGTAAGTTTAACTTTTTTTTAACCCGGCGTAGAATCTGTAATAGCCGACAAACACTCCCGTGTATTCCTTCCAGGGTCGCATATCCACGATCAAACACTCCATCTCGTCAGCTCTTCTGTCACCTATGGCGATTGGAGAGCTACACGAGATGTCGCAATCACACGACCCTGGCGAATAGGACACGACAACACTCGTCTAACGAATCCGATGAAGTTTGGGTTACACTTACCAGAATCTACCTCGGAATAAATGTTTAAATGATCAACTCACCTATTCCAAAACTGACTGTTCCAGCCAAATAAAAACACTAGGGTTGTTTACAATAGAAAAATTATAATTTAAAAATTAATTACAGTACAAGTAATGAATCATGGTTCCCGACATCATAGCGATTCATATCAAACAGACAGTTGTATATTCAATAGTTTATTTAGTATCTCAGGATGGCAGCAGCCACTCAGTAACAAACGTTCCGACCAGCGTCGACAGCTTAACACTTAACTTAATTGAGGCGATACATTCCGTTTTATGTTCAAAATAAAATTATTCATAATGTTAAAACGTAAAATTGTATAGTGCGTGAGGCGCGCTCAATATTGTTACATATATTACAGTATGGATTGCATTAGCTACGACGTTTACAATTTGTCCAGATATTGAGTTAGGTCGGGCAGACCCTCCTTAAGTCCTTTCCTTTTCCTTGTCTCCTGCAATGACAGAAAAAATACAGTTATAATTTAAAACAAAAAATGAAAATGCTGTTATTAGATACGTTTTTGTTAGATACGTCTTTTTAACTATCAGGGGTGATAGTTAAAAAGACGTATCTAACAAAAACGAAAACGGATAAAAAAATTTTTAATGAATGAAACGGGAAATCGGGCTTTTTTTTTCTTGTGTTAAAACCACACTGGAGAAAGTTCCTAGTTCCGGCAATGTATATAATTCAACTCTAGAAAAATTTTAGATGCGTCTTTTTTACTAACGGGGGCAGAATGTAACGCCTGCGATAGTATGCGGGCCCGAAACATAAGGATAGAGGTCCTGAGCATAAGGCAGTGTTTACACGCGGCTATACATCACACCTAACAGTAAGTGATGTGGTCATGGATGGAGCATGTTTACTTGTTTGTTGACTTAAAGTCCCCTATTATAGGGTAGTTTCCTGGGTCAAAATAACTACATTTTATTTAGTCCGTGTTTTAGATTATAAAAAAAATATTGGACACGTATTTTTTCTTTTTTAGATTAAACAAAAAATAACAAAGATACAGCTCATTAAAGTTACGTGTGACGTCACCCCGTGCGAAAAAATGTAGCACGGCGTGACGTTACACGTAACTTTTATGGGCTATATCTTTCTCATTTTTGGTTTAACCCTTCAGATACCGTCAATTAGAGACGCAATAGTAAGACAATAGATGCGCGGCCACCGGTGGTCGCTTGGGGATTCATGAATTAATTTACAAATAAAAAAATACGTGTCCCTTATTTTTGAATAATCTAAAAGACGCACTAATTACATTTTTTTAGGCAACTAGCCCATTGTAGCCATCAGGAAACACAGACCAATTTGGAATCGTGCACTAGCTTCTGACGTTTTATAAGTGCCCATGTAGGCCTGTGTCAAATAAAAACTTGTGATTTTGACAAACGCCAGCAGAGAATTTTACTCCTCAGCTGTACACATAATGTGTCCTCTGTGCGTATGGGTGGGATGTCCACCATCCATCTTCATGCAGTCTCTAATATAATAGAATAAGAGTAGTACGGAGCACAAACCTGCACGACGACGTAGGGCTTGGTGTTGGGCTCGCACGGGTCACCAGGCAGGATCTGCCAGTGGTCGAACACGCACTGCGGGAAGGCCTGTCCGCCCGTGTTGGAGCGCAGATCGGCCGTGAAGCCGAACGACTCGTTGACGGGCAGGTATGCCTTCACCACGAACATGGGCGTGCCCGTCACCTGCGACTCCTCGAACACGTGGCCACGGCGTCTGTTCAGCACGCCGTAGATACCTCCCACGGCTACCTCAGGGCACTGTACAAGGGTTGATGAACATTTTGTTGTTAATATCGTGATTTTGTAAGTTAAGCTGCTTTAGAAGTCTTGTAACAGTGTGCGGCCGTTCATATGGTGCATTAATTGAAGAAAATTATAATTTTAGAGATATCCATGTGGTCTTTAACCTCTCAAGCACCATTGTACCGGATTCGGTACACCTTGGTACCATCTAACTTTAAACCCTTTTTTTACGAAAAAAGTTTGAAGTTAGCTGATATAAAATGTACTGTATTCAGTACTCTGGTGCCTTAGAGGTTAATTGTTTTATGGCCATATCAAAGGCAGATAAATAATTAATTGAAGACACGCTTATACATAACGAGACCAAATTAAAAAAACTATTTGTTTCACGCGTTTATTTATTATATCGGCAGCAAAAATACATCTTTGAAAATTTTGAACTGTCCATTTATCACAGTTCATGACATACAGTCGATGCAGACGGACAACGAAGTCTTGGAGCCAAATCACACGATGCGGTGCGGCGACGCACCACAAGAATTTTGTTCGTGCGGCCCGCAGATTAGTCGAAATATTTGCGGTGCGGCGCCGCACCGCGTCGTGTGGTTTGGCCCTAAGTCATAGTCCCGTTTTAACTCTTTGGGTACAGAACCTTTACATTATAAACTGTTGTTGTATGTTTCAATTGTAAGGTTCCATTTTCAAAAACCCTTTTGACTCTGATTTCTTTATGATTTAGCGTGCGTTATACATGTCTCTATTTTTAATAACATGCCAACATTATATCAATTTCGAACACAGTACACACTAATGGAACAAACAATTTCAACACAGGGTATCTATCAATCACAGAATAGATGAAAGAAATTAGAAAGGAAATGCTTTTCGATTTGTACTATGACTGTCGCCGCTTGTCTCCCACCCTCTAACTCCACTACAGGCAATAAACCAATACGAACGCGCATTACGCAACTAAAAGACCACGCACACTTAGATCGCAAGTTTGCTATTGGTAGTTAAACTATGAGCATTGCTCTACTTTGTGGCCATTCTAACCTCTCATCTGTTCTGTGGTATCAAAAGCAACAAACATTGGGTACTTATTTCATTACCCAATCAATTTCAGGATGTCCCAAATAATCGAGGGTAGTTATAAATTTGGTTGGAGTGTTAGTTCCCCTATTCAGGCAAGGTATTTGTGAGGTGACAATGCCAAAACAAAGAACTGTTGATCTGCCACGTCTCGGAAAGGCGGAACTATCGTAGCATGCTAGTCCGCTCAGGAAAAACGTGGGGGCATGCTGGGACACACATTTGCACACACACACATATACACTAGATAGAGGTTGCTATCACATGTATTATACATATAATTGTAGTCTCGCAATCCAGTCTTGTGTTAGTAAGTCATGTAATTGTATTGTTTTCTAAAATTCCACAGATATCTATACTCTGTTCAAAATAGCAATAGACATTGTATGAAAACCTTTTATTGTACTGTCTGTTCACACGATTTTGACTTTTATTACATTGGCAAATGGAGGCTGCAGTATTGCCATCCTTATGCCTACGAAATAGTAGTTAAAATCGGTTGCAGTAAAAAAGGATTTTTTTAATTTCTATTCTTAATGAGAATAGGGTATAGATTAGAAACTGTAATTAACTTGATCAATGCAATTGGCGCAGTGGTTGAGCAATTGGCTGCTGCGTTACGTGTCGCGGCTGCGATTCTCACGCGGAACAAATATGTTTATGACCTATAGATTATAAAGTGTTCCAGGTTGTTTACATTTTTGTGAATGTACCCACAATACAGGAAATTATATTTAAAACTTGTATTTCATAGACTGGATTCGCGTTACTACAGAGTACAGACACGACAGTCATCATGCACAGTTGTTCCCACGTACCTGGATCTCGCACAGGTAGACCGGCTCCATAAGCCTAGGCTGCGCCGTCAGCAGGCACGCGTACAGACATCTTCTCGTCGTTGGAATGATTTGACCGCCACCCCTGTGCGACAGATAAACGTGTAAATATGACTTTGTTTAGAATGAAACAATTATTTTGAGGTTGCATTTCGCTTTTGTACTAATGAGCTACTATTGTGTTTTCAGTTTCACTTCTGCGGCGTCAAAATTTAGTTACATCATGCCTCATCTGGTGGAATAAAGATGTCATTACTGACACATTAGAAAAGTGTTGCCAGGGGAAAACTGAAACAACAACAGTGAGATCGACCACACTTCATCGCCCCATAAGAACATCTCGACGAACTGCACTGGGGAACCTAGGAATATGGACCAAAGTTGGCCACTGGAAAAATATTCTTGCCAAAGGAGTTTCTTCCAGCCATCTCAATCACAATGCCATCGTACAACCACCTGCACTTTTCAAGATTTATACGAGGCTATTAACAGAGCTGTACAGGTTGTCAAATACTGGTCGGAAAAAAAATTAGGCCAATAACAGAGGTTGCAAAATACTGATCAGAAAAAAAAATCCGAGTCCATTGACACGAAACGAAGAAGGAACTGGGCACACAAAAACAGTGCTCTTTTATGTGAAAATAGGGCTTTGCCAGCAAACCTCTAGAAAGTCAAGTATTCAAGTTTTTTTTGAGATCTTTCTATA
Organism: Mythimna lalbum; assembly: GCA_949319445.1. NCBI lineage: Eukaryota > Metazoa > Arthropoda > Insecta > Lepidoptera > Noctuidae > Mythimna > Mythimna lalbum. Next base: position 19,627,385 of record OX439360.1, read on the forward strand.
AACAATATTTCCAGTACAAACCTGTGGATAGCATCAGTGTGTAGCGTGACGTCGTAGATGTTGAACCTCACACCACGCAAGTTCTCCTCAGCCATGACTCCCTCCTTCGCGGCCCACTGGAAGCCGGCCACCACGGAGTCCTTGATCTCGTTGAGGTACTGCACTCCCTTGGAGCAGTCCACCATGATGTTGGGGCCGGTACCCTCGGGGCCGAAGCACCAGATCTTACGCGCCTCAGTCACATCGTACTCGTACTTGTCGGTCAAGTAACGCGCACGGGTCTTGAAGTCGTCACGGGGGTTCACTTTGCCCTGACAGATAAAAACAGTACATTAATAAGTTTCAATCAACACAGATGTCAACGGATATATCCCACAAACGCTCTCGCGTTTATTCCGCCAGGATCGCACATCCACGACCAAATACTCATCTCGTCTGTCATCTAACGGGATTTAAGAGCTGAAAGAGATCGAATACCCCATCGCAAAAACACGTCCCTGGCGAATAAGACGCGAAAACACTTGGACCAATTCGATGCAAGTATTTATTTATTATTTATTTATTTATTTATTATATTCTTTATTGTACACCACATAAACAAATACATAGTATTTAAAAGGTTAAACAATTATAGAAGGCGCCAGATAACCGTGGAATAAAGTACATTGACCTTTTCCTAATATCTCTGCGTAGGTATCCGAAAAACAAACAATGAATTGCTTTTCATTACTAGATCATGTAAAGAATCACGATACACGTCGATTCTAAACTACTTTAGTGCCTCGCCACACTTGGTGGAAATTCCGTCGCGGATCTTCCGCGTCGGAACGCCAATACATGTTATTGCATATAAATGACTAGCAACGGACACACTACGCGGATGATCGGTCGTTCGTCATTTATATGCAATAACATGTATTGGCATTCCGGCGCGGATGATCCGCGACGGATCTTCCGCCAAGTGTGGCGAAGGTCTTATGATTTCATTTCTGTTTTTTAAATTAAGAATATCAACAAATATAATAAGGAACAAGGGTCAGACTGTTATTCCGCGTTTATCTGGCGCCTGCATTATTAGGAATGTATCGCCCGCGCCGTAGCATGCAGTCCTGGGACATAAGGATAGAGGTCCTGTGCAGCGTTTAGACGCGGGCTCACCTTGTTCTCCTTCGTTAGCACGCCGCAGCCGTCAGCGCGAAGCGGCCGATTGGTATCGACCGACTCGCTACGGCGCGGCACGGTGTGCCGGAAGGTATTTGTGACGCATATTACAAATCAACAAACAAATGCGATCAGAATGTTATTTTGCACACCATGATTTTATCAGTTTAGACCATCATTTTTATTATGTGAATATGAGAAAACTAAAGCTGCGAACTCGATTTGCGGATTCATAGATTACTTTGTATTAATGTTGACTGGTTAACACTGTCAGAGGACTAGTCTGCATTTTATTTAAATAATTATTTTTAAAAGAGTAACCATGAGTTGAATTTATGTGTCTTCTTCACTCAAATCTGTATGGTTTAAAGTGACGAAAAAAAACTAACTTGTTAAAGTGTTGTTAAAAACCAATTTGCAAAATAAATATTACTTATAGAAAACAACCAATTCGAAAGGTGCAATAGCTTCTGGCATTTTATAAGTGTCTTATAAATGTGAAAAAAAAAAAAAAAAAAATTCGAGACCAAGAAAATGCGAGTAAAGAAATACAAAGTGCACTTACGTCATCGATATCCTCAGGCAGACCTTCGGGCATGGGCTGCGCCTTCATGAACAGACGGTTGTGCTTGTTGGGCGACTTGGACAGGCACATCTGGTCAGACTCCTCGGCCACGGTCTCGCGGTACGACACCACGGGGTCGGATTTCTTGATTGGAATGCAAGCGTGGTCCTCCTCCAAGTCCTAGGGAAAAACACAAATTTTGATAAAGAACAAGTATTTATGTATGTATACAATAGGGATTATAACATAGTCGACCCTATAATGTTGGACTACTGTTGGGATTGACCTACTGTTGAGACCTCTTCTCTGGGAGAGGGAATGGGCTGTAATCCACCACGCGGGCCCAGTGCGGGTTTTGGATGTCACATCATGTTTTTGAATTTTTGGTTCTAGGACATGCCGGTTTCTTCACGATGCTTTCCTTCACAGATTTGAGATCAGTGTTGATGAAATAAATTACACAAAGCAATGCGCCTGGCTGGGTACGAACCCGTGACCTACAACTCGTAAGTCAGGGCCATTACCACTCGGCCACCACTGCTCACAGTTCCCAACAATTTTTTTTACATGCATCTTTTCCATTACTAGAACACAAATTAACCTACTCCTCAATTTTATTGCAATAGAAATGTCTCACACATTAATGGGGTCGCAGGCTATGTGAACTTACAACCAATTCCGGTATGAAGTATACTGTTAGTCCTCTTTGACACCCAGATGCTTATTGTAAGTAACTGGCAACACTTGGGACTCATTTTTTTTCTTTAACCAAACTCTTTGAGATGTGTGCAAATTCTTCCAGTCCTACAAAGTACGCGTTATAAACGACGAGGCAAAACGCTTAGACCTGACCATAGAAGTTTCAACAACGTAAGGGTGGGTACTCGTCGTACGTCGGATTGAAATGAGATGGCGGAATCAAGTCATGTAATCCCCGCGCACATTCTCCAAAAGGCATCCTAAATAATATAAATAATCAATTTCCACATACCTTGAGACAGATCTCAAGATGCAGCTCTCCGGCACCAGCGACGATGTGCTCTCCGGACTCCTCGTTGATGCACTGCACCATAGGGTCGGACTTGGCCAGACGCTTGAGCCCCTCCACCAGCTTGGGCAGATCGGCGGGGTTCTTGGGCTCCACGGCCACACGCACTACAGGCGATACACTGAACTTCATGACCTATGGGAGAGGGGGGGACTGTTTTAGTATGTGTGTATCTGAAATATTCTATAAAGGTATTCTAGGTTGTAGAAATATTCTGGTTTTATTTCAATCACATTGGCTTATGGCATAAAATAGATAGGTACAGAAGACAATCTCATGTATGTACTTATTTTTATACCTACGCTCGGTGAACGAACTGTTCGACGAGTGGGCCGAGGCGCTCCGAGATATCGTGTCCATGAGCGGTGTCTGTGAGCGTTGTGAGAGCGCGCACAGTATGTAGATTGACTTCTGTACCTATATATTTTGTGGCTATGGTAACACTACTTTTGAGATGAATACGCGCAGTTTATTTATGGAGGATATGATAGTACTTTTCTTTGTTTTTAGCAAATTCTTTCTTTCTTTAACTATCAATTGTAATAAATAAATGTGTTTACCTTCATGTTGTGCGCATTCTTGAAGGTGGTGATGGTTCCGGTCTTGACGAGGAACTGGTCGACGCCGACCAGCCCGCAGATGTTGCCGCACGGCACGTCCTCGATGGCCTCCACGTAGCGCCCCATCATCAGGATCGTACGCTGGATGGTCTTCTCGTACACGTCCTATGCAAACAATGTTTTTGAAGGTTAGTATGGACTTTGAAAGGATGTGAACATTCGCTACTAAAATATATAATTACTAGCTGCTCCCAGCGGCTTCGCCCGCGTGATAGCAGCAAATTATCCGAAGGGAACATAATTCCGGGATAAAAAGTATCCTATGTCCTATTCCAGGAAATGGTTTATCCGTGTACCAAGTTTCATTAAAATCGGCTTTGCCATTTAGGCGTGAATACGTAACAAACAAACAATCTCACTTTCGCTTTTATAGTATTAGTGAGGATTACAGAATTAACAAGTACATAAGATAGATGAAATTAGTTGTTGAAAATTCATGAGTAGTTGTTTGAGAATTTGTCACAATTATTCATTCCAGTCACAGGAACACTGTTTAAATATCAGTACTTATTATAAATCTCTGTTTTTTAGATAATCGAGTCATTGTAGCGACGGTTCGTGCCGACCCCAAATAAAACTGAAGAACGGCAGGAAGACGATCTAGCGACATGTATGTCACCATATAGGAACTACACTATCAGTTCCTTTCGCGATTAGAACAAAATACAATCCGAATTCTACTATTGGGCAGTTGCCAGGACCAGACACAATACTCGTCTGGTCGAAGGATCCTTTAAAAGATTTGCGGCACTTTGTCCTCTGTTCTGCGTATCTTTAAATCCTTTTTATTTAGCTTTTTTACCTCTTTCTTGCCCGGGGTGAAGTTGGGTCCCATGATGCGGGCCTTCTGTCCGGTGATGACCTTCCCGGAGAACACGCGGCCGAACGCGTAGAAGCGGCCCTTGTCGGATGTGGGCACCATCTTGCTCACGTACATCATCAGCGGCGCTTCGGGGTCGCACGTCTGCATGGGAACAAGGTATATTAGTGTCATAGCGAGTAAAAGAGTTCATTGTGGCGACACTTGGGGAGGCCTATGTCCAACAGTGGACGTCTTTCGGCTGAAATGATGATAAGTAAAAGAGTGAGGAATTTTTGTAAATAAAGAAAAAAGAATTTATTTGGTTCACTCAACACAAGGCACACTGTATTTATGCAACAGGAAAAAAAAGAATAAAAAAAAAACAGTTGTATGCCTCACAGATGCAATAGTGCCTGACGCTAGTAATATGAATTCATAAGACTGAATTTTGATTTTGAGACTTCCTCTTTGGGAGAGGAAATGGGCCAAAATCCAGCAAGCAGGCCCAGTGCGGATTGGTGGATGTCACGTGTCTTCGAATTTTTGGTTTTAGGACATGCCGGTTTCCTCACGATGTTTTCATACACCGTTTTGAGAGCAGTGGTAATGAAATAAATTACACTAAGTAATGCACGGGTCTTTATCTCTCGGCCACCATTGCCCTCGGCTCTTTTTCCTGGACAATAAACCATTATTACTATTATTACTGTACAAATGAGTAGTTAATTTACCTTGATACCAATAGCGGCCTCGTCGTCATGGGGTCCTTCGTACAACATCTCCATACGGTACTTCTGCGCGACCACTGGGGAAGGCAAGTGGATGGCAATCATCTGGAGGAGAGCCTCACCGGCTGGCAGCCAGCTGCGCATCACCACCTGCACAATAACAAATGACGTTGAATGGAAAGAAGAAAGCTTGACACATTTTACTTTATTTATATTGTCCCAAGATAATTAGTAACAAGAAACATGTAATCGAAATATTTGTATCACATATCACTGATTGAAAGAGGCCATGGAGTTTCTTGCACATTCTCAACTCCATAGAGATCTACGCTTTGGAATATACAATGCACCATTTTTCTGATTGACTGATTTCTTGAAATTTCAAGTGTCTGTAAATGGTTTATTTGAAATAAATTGCTTTGAATCTTGAATCTTTATTTCATTGAATACCTAAAATTTTTCAAAGAGTCAAATGAAGTTTCCAACATACATTTTCAGCCCCTAAACATATCGCATCTCCACTCAAATAGCGTCACAATTAAAAAATCAAATGAATTATTGAGAAAAAGGCCTTTACGAGTAAATTCCAATAACTCAAGGATATGACGCAACAAATAAATATTAAAAAAAAATTGTTGGTGCTGTGGGCAGATAATTAAAATACAAATATGACACTATCTGCCCTTAAAGGCTGATGAATTCTGAAATGAATAGCATAGTTAGCAAAAAATGTTTTTTTTTGAGTTGCAACACTATTTGAGCAGAGATGCGATATGCTAGTTGCCAACTAATCTCTATTAATCAAATTAACTAAACAGTACACATAATTATATACAATACTAGCTTTTGCCCGCACGGCTTCGCTCCCGCTCTTCCCTACTCTACCCTGCTCTACCCTACTCTACCCTACACTACACTACTCTACCCTTCTCTACCCTACCAAACTTCACATAAAACATCTACTAAATAGTCCGAACAAAGCCTAAAAATTTGGTTTGGATAGGTGGGCCCGTTCTTGAGTTATAAAATAACAACGAAAAGTGGCATTGATTTTTATATATATAGATGTCGTACTTAGCCACCAGCATGAAGTTACGAAAAAATCATATTGAAAGACACTACGAGTTTTCTCACATGTGGTACGAGAAAAAATCATCTACGACATCAGATAAAAATAATATATTTTTTATGATAAATGTCTCACACATTAATGGGGTCGCAGGCTATGTGAACTTACAACCAATTCCGGTATGAAGTATACTGTTAGTCCTCTTTGACACCCAGATGCTTATTGTAAGTAACTGGCAACACTTGGGACTTAAAGTAATTTTTTTTTGTTGGTTTGTATTTTTAGAAAGGCTTCTTTAGATCCTATAGTAGAACCTATTGTATAAATAAACTGTGTTAGTTTGAGTCAAACATAGACCTAAACTAAATCAAACCTAGTTTTTAATCCCAACAGAAATGGCGAACTACCTACCCTAGTCTTAAAAAAATACACTGAACATAATTTATTGCGGTCCATGTATTGAGACATAATATTGACAAATAGCTGATTTTATTCTGTTTTGTCCTTCCTCCTTGACAATACATAGGAACTGAAATACAAATTCCGGCATCGCGGTATATATGAGTATAGATTTCTCAATGCGATTAGAACATATAGTTCGAAATCAACTATCGGGCAGGTACCCAGACCTGACAACACACGTCTTGTCTTTATACCCTGTTCAGTATACCTGTAAATTTTTAGACATGTCTTACCTTCAGGAGGGCCTTGCCGTCCTTGTCAGCATCCTCGTGCTTGATGGTGACTCCGATCTTGGTGAGGAGACCGTCGATCTCCTCCTTCTTGAAGTTCATGATGGCGTCGAACACCTTGTAGATAGGGTCCAACACGTACATGCAGAAGGAGCGCTTGTTGTCGTTGTCCTTCTGTTTGGCCCACTTCTTTGTCTTGGCGTTGAAGAAGTTCTCTCCCCAAAGTCTGTGGGAAATGTTGGGCTAAGTATATTGGCTATCAAGTGTAGGGAAAAGACTTCCAGCTATAAGCACATTATGGTAAAGTCTTGTGGGGAGAGATACATCAATAGAATTACACTATTCAATCCTAAATCATATTCCAATGAGTATAGTAGCCAATCAACTGCCTCTGAAGGTGACATTGATGAATCAGGCTTAATAGAGAAGTATGGATGAAGAAAGAATATGTTGCGCTCACCCTAAGTGTTAGAACACGATATGATGTCTTACACTATTGACACCTCTACGGGTCAGACAAATTGTTTCGTCTCGTCGTTTATACGGCAGAGTGATAGCTGCTGCGATCTTCCCGTCCGATTATAATTAAGGTGTCTTCAAGGCTGGAGGCTTTTAATAGACTAGTCAAACCATCAGCGATTGCATCATCACTGCTAACCATCAAGTTGGATTGCAGTCAAGTATTAGTTTAAATCAATTAAGACCTAATATGAATACTGAAATTTAACGTTAGATATTATGCTTTGATGATCTCTTTGTTGTTATCACTCCGATCATAAAAAAAAACGAAATCTAATCCTATAAATAGTACCAAATTACGGCCGCGCACGCATCCACTACCTAACGTTATTACCTTTGTGTTCTTTTAATTTACTAATTCATTCTATAACAACGTTACCTAGAAGTTTTTGCGACTTCCGACAATTACGTCACCGCCTAATTGTTTTAGTTTCTTAGCAAAAGGATGTTCCTCAACAACCGTAGTAAATAGCCACTGTGAGCAAATCCACCACATCCAGTCGAGATTAATGTCCGTCCCGGTCTGCCGCTGGTGTATAGCATTAAATGCTTAACCCAGTATCAATGGGACAAATACTATTTTAAAACTTGGCGAGTCAAGTTTTTTTAAAAAGCAGACGCTCAAAATGGAGGCACAACAACGTCACATCTCTAAAATCGACAAGTCTAATAAATTCGGAGAGCTGACTGAGTGAAACGAACCCAACTTCAATAGAGTAAAACGAACTGAGGCGATTATAATTCCTTTAACAAATACATATTACGCCCACTAATCATACTATAATCAATAAAAAGATGCAAAAAACTTAGAAGATTTGAAATTAATTCTTTAGCATCTCTAACGTGCTGATTGGCAATGAGCAGGGCAAATTGCACGCAGTACATTGACCATTGGGGCCTAAAGGTCCTGTAGTGGTGACCGCGTACCAAGGACGCAACATTGAAGGGCCTCCCACAAGGTGGACTGACGACCTGGTCAGGGTCGCTAGAATCCGATGGATGCGAGACGTACAGGACCAGTCGTTGTGGCGACGTTTGAAGAAGGCCTATGTCCAACAGTGGACGACTTTCGGCTGTAATGATGACGATCTCTCCAACAGAGAATTTCAAAATACGACAATACGTTACTTCGAGTGGCCCGTCAAATATATCGTTTTTTGAGATAGGAAATCTTCAAACAACTTCTGCTAGAAGTGGAGCGAGAGGGCATGTCGCTTTCATTGCCTAAAACCCACTTGATTATTGCAGTTGTTATTTCCGTTCCTGGATCATAAGTCTTTCGAACATTCCGTTTTAATATGAAAGAAACATGTTCTAGAATATAGGCATAAACGTATGCTGTATATATAAAAAAAATACAACCGTATTGAGAACCACCTCCTTCTTTTGGAAGTTGGTTAAAAAGCGTGTCGTTGCATTCCGAGATCATTAAAACATCGAAAGCTCTTTTAACAAATCGGTACGAGGCATTCGAAGTTAGTCAAACTACAGCAAAAATCATTAATCTATCGACAAAACTGCAATACAAACTAAGTTCTATCCGAAGGACCTAGAGTTCGTTTCAGCGAGGCTATTGCTAGAGACGAGGTCGCGTGTGCACGGATCAATGCTGGCGACACGTCATTATCTGCAATGCTGCATTTGGGACCTTATTCGTGTTTCATAGAATAGCAACATCGGGAAGGACGAAAAACAATTATGTAAAATATCGTCGGCGTCAGTGTAAGACCTTGAATTTAAATTGAATTGGTATTGTATCTACGCTTTAAACAAATATTTCGTGGAGATTACTATAGTAGAACTATGTTACATACAAGATCTTTTTATAGAGAACTAGCTTTTACCCGCGGCTTCGCCCGCTTTTATTAATATACTTTACTCTTCCTCCCCCTTTTCCCCCATAAAAAAAAATAACCTATGTTCGTCTCCAAGGTCCCAACTATCTCTGTACCAAAATTCATTTAAAATCGGTTTTGCCATTTAGGCGTGAAGACGTAACAAACAAATAAACTGACTTTCGCTTTTATAATATTAGTAAGGATACGTAACATACAAGATCTTTTTATAGCGAATACGGTTATGGCAACACAAATTGGCAGTTTGCTTTTTTGGTAAAAATGGAGCTACAAGATCCTTTTACTGATGCCGACGATATAGGTTTAATATTATTTAGGGACCTTTTTAGCAAATGGAAAAACAATTTTACGTTAGCGACGTCTCGAGAAACTCAATTTTCGTGAGCTATTTTCGGAAGCAACTGATTCCAGTTCGGGAGTAACAAGCACGTGTTGAAATATAACCTCAAAACGTTTATCTCAACACTTTCTGAGTGTCACTATAATTTTGTAAATCATGACAAGACGAGATTAAACTTTGAACTTGACAGGTTCAATCTGCCAGACAAGCTTTAGAGTATTTTCCTCTGGCATAATATCAGACGTGTTTGGAGAAGAATAAAGCTAAAACTAACATCAGACCGATGCCAAAGTGTAACACGCCTGATTTGTACGTAGAACGACGTCGCGTGGCGTGTATCAAGTGTAGCTCTAGAAGACTAGTTCTCATATAAAATGTATGGAGACCGACGCGCCCAGATCGGCGTGTGTGGCACACGTGTGATCAGTGTAGATCACCTTTACTATGGGTGAACCTAAATGACGAAACAAAAATTAGACAGAAATATGTACTTTCTCTCTCTCATCCGAAAAGCCTTTTTGAGTTAGAAAATCATGAGATAAATTCTCCCACTCTGAGTGGAGCAACCGTCATGCTCCACTTGTCAGACTGTTGTGACTTGGTCTGGTGTGTCGCACGTACTCAGCTCTTCTAGCGTAAACCCAACTGACTGAAAAAACCACACTTTTTTTGTGGAAAAGGGACATTCATTTACGACTTCTTCCGTTCTATGATGGAGTATGAGGGCGTAGAGGGCGTGTTAGACTTTACTAACTAAAACCACACCTATGTTCCTCCCTGTGTTCCTTCAGTTGCCCTTTGCGTCCCACAGCCCAAGCAACTCTTTCTAACAATCCTGAAAAGCCTTATAATCTGAAATAGATAAGAACATACCTGTTCATAAGCTTGACAAGGTCGATCTTGAACTTGTCAGCGTACATCTCGGAGAACTGCTTGAGGGTGAAGGCCCAGCCGTGGAGACCAGAACCGAAGCCGACGGAACCCTTGCTGGGGTCCACACGGACCTCACCTGGTTGACGGAAATTGACGTTGAGTATTTGCAGAAGAATCGGGTAGTTTTAAATTCTAATAGATTTACCAACAATGCTGCATGTAATTCGGTTTTGACGATGGCCGTTTTGCAATGAACATACAGAGCATAGACGCCTAATAGCAGGCGACTGATGTCTGTCAACACATATGACTTACAGATCAGTAGCCCGATTCACGTAATCAAAATCGTAACGATATTGTAGCGACATAGTCGTTTTTGTCATTTTCGTATTCACATCCATCAATCGAGTTTGAACGACACCGATTTTGAAATCGTTCGATCGAAGAGTCGTTGAAGCGTATTCAGCAATATGAATAGTCATTCAATCGTTGGCTTGAGGTATTCTCGTAGACAAACGTTGTTCCTTCGGGTCGGATGCAAACGACTAAATGTCAAATATTGCAGTTTAAATCACAGAGTCCTTTGTAACATGGTAGTACTCAGTGGTATCTGGCAACAGTGTCGTTGATAGATCGTTTAGTTTCGATCCAGTTCAATTGTCATTCATCCAATTAAAACGACTATAAAACTTCAACGATATTTGGCTTTTTTGATTTTACGTGAATCCGGCTTGTATCATCCCTACTATGTTGTAAAGATCTTGGTAGGACCAATAAGATTGCTGTACCCCCTCCTTCCTCATACCTCAGCTACTTGACAGAATTGTTTTAGTGCGTTAGATCAAGCATGTGGCGTCTAGGGCTGTATGATCGTTGCTGTTCACACATTAGACGATAATAACATGATATCGGCGAACTGGTAGTTTCATACATTTTCTAATGAAAGATGCAAGTTGTTGGTATGATTAAATACTGGATATCATAATGCATACAAGCTATTAGTTAACCCTTCAGATACCGTCAATTAGAGACACAATAGTAAGACAATAGATGCGCGGCCACCGGGTGTCGCTTGGGGATTCATGAATTAATGTAAACTCGACAGCATCAGGTAAACAAAATTAGTTCGACGATAACGTGTCATTATATATTTGCCTAATTAGTAAACGGCCAGAAAGCGATAAGAGTTATTTTGGAACGCTTATATTAGGCTGGTAACAATACTCACATCCTACTAATATTATAAATGCGAAAGTTTGTATGTATGGATGGATGTATGGATGTTTGTTACTCTTTCACGCAAAAACTACTGAACGGATCTCCATGAAACTTAGTACACGAGTAGACAATATCCCAGAATAACACATAGGATACTTTTTATCCTGGGATTATGTACGCGGGTGAAGCCACGGGCAAAAGCTAATACTATGTAAATCCTGTACGGTAAACGTACTTATCGACGTCCCCGGGCAATAAGTCGATAATTTCAAAATATAGTTTTTTCGATTACCGATTACGCCCGGGGACGCGAACGTAGTTATGTAAAATTTAGAAGAATAAAATACTTTTTTAGTTATCTTATTTTTTTTATCTTTATTTAATTATCTTAATTATTTGTGTTTTCTCGTACAAAGGCTAATGAATAACAAATAGTTGCTGTGTCGTTATTGATATCAATTCTTTGTTACTTGTAAAGTAAATTTATTTATTAACCCTTCAGATACCGTCAATTAGAGACACAATAGTAAGACAATAGATGCGCGGCCACCGGTGGTCGCTTGGGGATTCATGAATTAAAACTTAATGCATTAGTAGGTAAATAACACTGTACAAAGACGGAACTTAATGCCTTAGGCATTTTCTACCAGTGGACCTTAGGGTGGTGCAGTGACCCAAAGAACCACCACCATCATGGGCTCGCGGACGGCGAGCCATGGGTGGCTCGCTGTCCGACAGTCCGGTAACTGTCCGGACCGAGCCCAAGACGTCGACGGCGCGCACTGTTCCCGCGCGCCTCAAGGAGTTTTCAGCGACAGGGGGGCCCAGCTGGGTCGAAGCCTACTGGGACCAGGGTTATCCGAAAGGGACTCGAGCCCCGGTATGAAGGCTTGTAAGAACGGGGTGGGGTTTTTAGTTAGTAAGAGTCTGACACTATCTCCTGCTCCACCCAAGAGCGGGGGTTGTCATAAGATGATTTTTCGAACAGAAAAAAAAAAAAACCACCAGCATCATAGAGTCTATAGTACATTTATCGATTTATTTGAATGTTAGTGAAATGTATCTCAACAATCGTTGTGAAGAGTCAACAGTGATCAGTCCACCAATCCACGTTGAGAGTCAATGTCCGTCCCGGTCTGCCGCTGGTGTATAGCATTAAATGCTTAACCCAGTATCAATGGGACGAATATTATTTTAACCATTTAAACGCCTACGTTAGCTAGCTAGCGTTTGATTTAATTGTTAGCAGTACACCGCACACTACCCCCTGTATTATTTTAGTCGTTACATTCCATCCTAAGGTTGTCTGCCTACTGGGGCCAGGGTTATTCGAAAAGGAAGCTTGGCCTCGGTACGAAAGGCAAGAAGGAACAGGATGGGTTTTTAGTCAGTAAGAGTCTGAAACTATCTCCCGCCCCGCCCAAGGGGAGGGACTGTCATTTGGACGATTTTTACCCATAAAAAGATATCCCAAGGTTGTCTGGTAGATATCGCTGTTAGCGATAAGACCGCCATTGTACCCATAGATTTAAGTTCATGTACAAGCTGTTACTTTTTGGTGTACAATAAAGCTTATTCTATTCTAAACACATCAGCATTCATTCCGCCACACATTCAGAACCAAATACTCTATCTCATAATCTCTTCTGTCACGTATGGAGATTGAAGAGCTGAACGAGATGGAGTACCCAGTCGCAAACACACGACCCTCGCGAATAAGACACGAACACACTCAGACCAATCCGACCGCTTACATTACGGGTTACAATAAAAACCTTAGAAGCTTTTCTTAAATTCAAATGCTAAAAATGGAGACACAACACCTACATCTGTAAAATCTATAAGCCTGAAAAACACGGCCCGAATTCATTGAAATTATCAATTTGTTTAACTGTTTTTTCAATAGAAGAAAGAACTGTGTGTGGATGTTAAAAGCTTTCTACCGAGTTTAGGGGTAAAAAACGCATTGACCTACTATCACTAAACTATTTAAACGCTCTATTGAACTACTTTCTATTCTATAGCCACAATATTTTAAAGAGAAAATGTTAAAACTCGAATTGTTTGTTAACTTCAAAAGAAAAATTACGAAAAAAGTTCCTTTCGACTGTAGAAAACCATTTTATATTTTTACTAGCGGTGCCCGCGACTTCGTTTTTACAGGACTTTGAATTCATTTTTTCTAAAATAAAAGTAGCCTAAGTTGCTCCTTATTAAATCAGCTACCTGCCAATAAAATTCCCGTAAAAATCCAGCCATTTCAGAGATTAGCCGGAACAGACAGACAAAAATTGTAAAAAATATTAATTTGGTGTATGTACCGATATTAATATGCATGTATTAAAAAGCGGTTATTTCAATATTAGAAACACTCCAATTTTATTTATATGTTTAGATAATAATCTTCAAAAAAGAACTTCAGAAATATGCATTAAAAACTCTGTACGTGTCTTCACGATTTCATTCGGCCATTCGTTTCTATTCAATTCATTATCGAATAACGAGTCTTTATTCGATAATGAATTGAATAGAAACGAATGGCCGAATGAAATTACTCGAATAACGAGTCTAGTATCTTTGTCCAGACGACGTAAATGAATCAAATATCGATCTTTGGCAGGGCCAATGTCGCAAGTTCGCGACCTTTAAGATCGTTGACCCAATAAATGTGACCTTTCACAGCAGTCAAGTAGTAACTATTTTTCTTTGAAATGAACAATTTTATGGTTATTAGGGTTGCGTACCCAGGTAAAAACGGGACCCTATTACTAAGACTTATCTGTCTGTCACCAGGCTGTATCTCAAAAACCGCGATAGCTAGACAGAAAGAAATTTTCACAAATTATGTATTTCTGTTGTCGCTATAACAACAAATACTAAAAATAAATATTTAAAGCGGCTCCCATACAACAAACGCGATTTCTTTACCGAATTTTCTCAAGGACGGTACCTACGGAACGCTTCGTGCGCGAGTCCAACTCGCACTTGGCTAGTTTGAACTACATTCAAACAACTACGTAACATTTCAAAGAAATTCAACTTTCATACTAATAAGACTGAATCAGCACTTTTAAAGGTCAAAAGTTGTGAAGGGCTTCACAACTTCGTCACAACTACGTTTGACCTTTAAAAGTGCTAACTTTTCATGAAAGCAATATTCAGAAAGAGAATTCAATTACTTTCTGCAATACGAAGCTTTTGAGCCGTGGTGTGCCAGTGGTATCGACCCGACTTACGAGTTGTAGGTCGCGAGTTCAAACCCAGTCAGGCATATTACTTTGGAGTAATTTATTTCATTACCAGTTCTCAAAACGGTCATGCGAAAACATCGACATGTTCTAGAACCAAAATTTGGACGATATGTGATATCCATCAATCTACACTAGGCCTGCTTGTTGGATTACGGCCCAATGCCTCTCCTAGAGTAGAGACCTGAGTCCCAGCGGTGGGAACATTAAAGAGGCTGATGATGATGATTCACTATTGTCTTAAAGACACCTAAATTATAATTGGACGATAGGTGATATCCACTAATCTGCACTACGCCCGCGTGGTGGATTACGGCCCATTGGCTCTCCTAGAGAGGAGGCCTGAGTCCCGAAACTTTCAAAGTCGCGATCTATCGCAGTCAAATGAAATTCATGTAATCGTTATTAATCCTAACCAGGGTTGACAATCTTGGTACTGGCTAACGGGTAACCGTACAAATATTAGTATGCAAAATTAGGTTGGACACAAAAAGTTTTGCTTATCCATGCAGTTAAGTAGCTTTTTAATTTAGTGTTATTATAATACAGAATATTTTTGAAACCGCGTTGTAGATGGCAGTATTTTCAATGCGTAATTACATAGTTTTATTATCTGACGCAAAATGGCGGGAGGGATGTAGTAGGACGTTAGGGTGGCTTACTATTGATCGATTTCTAATTTTAGAATTATTCCGTAAATGTAATTTTTTAAATATTATTTATTGTTAAGAAAACAAATGAAATCCAATCGACAATTGATTGAACCAAATAATTTACTTTAGGCAACATTTTTCAAACTTAAAATCACAATGTACCTACAAACCAGAGTTGCCAATTTTTGAAAAACTCCACTAACTAAGGGAATTTTAAGTTGATTGGTGTTTGATTGGGAATTGGTATTCTGCGGGGATTCTTGCAACTCAACGTTAAATAATACTATTAGAAGTTCGAAAAACTAGACAAGTGGATACTTTTTAGAAACATGGTGCATGACTCATTGCTACAGTATCCATTTATAATTTTATTATGAATAACGTAAGTTTTATATTACCAACAGCAATCTTTCTACTTAACGAATTACACTTGTATTTAAAATAATATCAGTTGTATTTAATTGTCATTGTGTCTTAGTCCAAAATACGGTATGATTTTGTGCTTGCAATAAAACATATTATGAAAATTGTTTGTTGTGAAAGACGAAAACAAACATTTTTTACATAGTTGAAATTGATTTCATTCCTTAAATTTTATTTGGAGGAGTTTTGTGTGGAATAGTGCTAATTTTTCTCACTAAAATTCGGGGAAATATTAAAATTGCATTGGCAACCACTCAAAACAAACTTGGCTGCCGGTTTGCGCGCGTGTGTTAATCGGATTCTTGTTTGTTTTCTAGATTTTTATCGTTCATAAGTGCTTTTTCCATATAAGTCCGTTGAGTTGAGCCTCCGCTTCTCCGGCCGTGTCGAATTTGTGCTTGTGTTGGTGGAAATCCTTGTATTGAGATAGAACTCTGTAGAGTCTTTTGGTTTTAACATTTTTTCAAGCATTATCATCATCTATCATGTCTAACAGAAAGTGTTGCGTCCCCGGATGTGTAAACAGCTTAGGTAAGCATTTTTCCATAAAAAGCAGCTGTGTCAGTGACATCTAAATTATTCGCGTAATGCCTTCTTTCACCTTTGAAACTTTTCTATGAATTATATGAGCTTTGCCCGCCCGGCTTAGCCCCTACTTTTTCTTACTCCATCCTATTCTAGCCTACTCTACCCTACCCTATCCTACTCTAGCCTACTCTACCCTATCCTATCCTACTGTACCCTACACTCTTTACCCTACTATAACCCACTCTACCCTACTCTACCGTACCAAATTTCACATAAACCATCTATTAAATAGTCCGAACAAAGCCTAATACTTAACTTTGTGAAGTCTGTTTAACAATATTGACATTGTGCAACTACGTGCAAATATAGAAAATGTAGCTAAGGGAGAAAGTAGGCATCATAGTACTAATTTCTCACACCTACTGTTACTGGACATTAGAACAACATCCCAAGTTTGAATTTATTAGGTACTTCACATGTAACTAATTAAATTATATTTATGCATTCTTTTCAGAAACAAAGGTGAATTTGCATAAATTCCCTAATCCAGCTATGGACAAGGAGTTATTTAATGCATGGGTCTATTCTATTGGTGGTGACATTTTGCGTCTTGACAATGAACATATTTACAAATACCGCCGTGTATGTCATGTTCACTTTGAAGAAAAGTACTGGTGCCGTTTTAATCGCCTTACAAAAGATGCTGTACCAACAATGAACATGCCAGGTAATAATAAATATCTGCATAACTGAATCAATATTTTACTGTTCTATATGTTCAAATAGAACACTGAGCCCATTTATCTCTGATATTGATCTTTGTGTTGTTAAAAGAATATGTTTTCCCTGCATTTATGTATGGGAGAACTAATTGTTTTTCAACTACGTGACTAAATTGTTCTTGTTTGTATATAATGTTCGCTATTGTGTGGAGGTACCAAGTGGGAACCCTTTGTGTCCTAGTTTGACTCGTATTTTTGTTGTTGTCTGAAAAAAATCAAATTAATTGATTTTTTTATGTTGCAATTTATTCTTATTGAACATAATACCTAGTTCTACTTTTTCTTATTTTTTCCCAAATTTAATTGTTTTTTTTTTTATTTCAGGATTATCATACTTAAAATTTTATTCCGAAAGACAACCTTTGAGACCTCTTCAGATGTCTGAACCATCTACATCAAAAGGTATACTAACATTTATTTGAAAAATATATGTTTAATAATAATACTCAAATGGTTTTATATAATAAGTTTGATATTAGCAAACACTTCAAAGTTCTATTTGTATCAGTTTAAATGTAATTTAAATTACTAATTAAATGTATTGTTGCAGAATCTGTAGCTTCACAGGGGTATTCATATGTTTTAAGAGAAGATGTTCATGAGAAAGAAAATCTTGGTAAGTGAAGATTTTATATAAGTTATCATATTAATTCATTAAACCCCAACGTTCACAAGGGCTTCATCAGAAGACTTCACCAGACGACATCCAGACATCTTGCATTTATATCTAGAGAAATTAGTCACCGCTGTCCTTATGAACAGCACCTAGATTTTTCAGAATAAAGACACTGCGTGACTGTCGCCGTTCGCGTGATCTAATATTCCATTACAAAGTAGTTAATGGGTTTGTAAAATGCAGTGTAAATCACTATTTAAGTACACTAGTAGAGCGTATTCAATATTCAGTCCCTTCAAAACTTCCCAGAATGTGGAGTAATCTAGAGATGGGATGCATCTCTAGATTACTCCACATTCCTTTCCGTAAAACCAACCTTGGCTTTAACGCACCCTTGCTTCGAATGTGTAAAACCCACAATAGTTTTTGCAAATCACCAGACACCGATTTACACGTTGTCTCACTCAACAAGCTTAGGAGAGCAGTCTCGGAGGTATGAGCTTGTGCAAATTTTCCAACCCTACATTTCAATGTTATACTCTATCCACTTTTTTCTAAAGAGTCATTTTTCTACGTTAAATAAATGGCTATTTTCTATTATTATTATTATAATAATATTTTTTTTATTGTATGTGTGTTTTTTCCCCTTTGTATGTTTAATTTTTTTGTAGTATTTTTTTTATTTTTTTATTTCGTTTGTAACATAAATTTCTTAAGTAATTAATGTCATAACTAGCATGGTGTAAGCTGTGCATACCTGTAATGGGCATACATACCAGTGCCTTGATTTTAATATTATTTTTTAACAAAAAGTTCTGTATGTCATGCTGTTGGTGTGCCAATAAATAAATAAATAAAGACTTAAAGTCACCCAAAGGGCAATGGGAAGGGCTTCGCTCAGTTTTCTTGCGTGAAATCAGAAATGAAGATATCCGCAGGAGAACCTAGGTTGCCGACATAACATGAAAAATCGCCAAACTTAAGCGGCAATGGGCAGGGCGCATTGCTTGCAGAACAGATGGCCATTGGGGCCGAAAGGTTCTGGAGTGGCGATCGCGTACCGGAAGACCTCCTACAAGGTGGACCGATGACCTGGTGAAGGTTGGGGGAATCCGTTGGACGCACAGGATTGTTCATTGTGCCAACACTTGAGGGAGGCCTATAAGCTGAAATGATAATGATGAAACCTCTCATTATCTTTCTATTGTGTCTTTAATTACGGTATTTGAAAGTTTATATTATGGCCTTTAAATAAAAACCATAAAAAAAAAATATATCTTTACAGAACCTGTTACTTCACATTTGGATTGTCTGGCTATGCAACAAGATGCTCCAAGTGCAGGAGATGTGCAAACTATACAAAATCTTGGTAAGTGAAGTTGTTGTATAATCAACTTTAACCCTTCAGATACCGGCAATTAGAGACACAATAGTAAGACAATAGATGCGCGGCCACCGGTGGTCGCTTGGGGATTCATGAATTAACTGGTATGGATAAGGCTCTGAATAAAAACAGTTCCCACTTAACAACAACACTCACTTGACAAATATACTCTTGTCATTGCAGAACCTGTTACTTCACATTTGGTTTCTCTGGCTATGCAACAAGGCACTTCAAGTGCAGGAGATGTACAAATTAAGCAAAATCTTGGTAAGTGAAAAAAAAAAATTTACTGTTATCACACATAAATGATTTTATAACATTATCTATCAGTACCATATAACCGTACGACCTCATATACAACACACAACGTATAACATACAAGTAGTTTCGTTTTATACATAATATAATTATGTATTATTTTCCTTATTCCACCTGCTTTGACAGAAGACACATACAAGTAAAACTACTGAAGGACATTTTTTAAGAGATTAGATTAGTAACTTAAAGTCCACCCTTGGCTTAAAGAAGAGGAATAGGAGGAAACAATATAAAAACTCCACTCTTGCAAATACTTCTGTACATATAAAATATATTTTTAAATTCAGTTATTTTAATCGATATTTTTGTTTCTTTTCTATGCAGAGTATCGCCGTATGAAAACTCAGAAGCGTGTGAAACATGTTGCCGTCACTCAATCTGAACATGCGCTATACAAAAAACTCTTAAATATTGGGGTGAAATTAAGCAAATGTCGCAGTAAAGTTAAAGACCAAGCAAAAAAGATCAAGGCGCTGAAAAATTTAGCAACAAATCCACAGTTTTTAAAAACACTAGATGAATTGCCTAGTACATCAAAAATTTTAACTTTACTGCAATTCAGGGTGCATAAGAAGGGAATCAAAGGCCGTCGCTTTACTCTTCAAGAAAAACTAGTTGCCTTGTCCATTTTAAAGCAAAGCCCAAAAGGGTACAGATTCCTTAGAAAAATCTTCATCCTGCCGTCACGCCAAACTCTCTTAAAATTACTTCATATGGCTGACATTAATCCAGGAATCAATAAAAACATGATTGGACAAATAAAAAAAGCAACACAGAAAATGAAGACAGAACACACAATTTGTATTGTACTGTTTGATGAAATGTCACTGAAACCCAATGTGGCATATAATGAAAGAAAGGACAGAGTAAGTGGTTTTGTCACAAATGGCCAAGAGACAGTCCCTGAATATGCCGATCATGCGCAGGTGTTCATGGTAAGAGGTTTAATCAAAAACTACAAACAACCTGTCGCATACACCTTTTCACAAGCTGCAACAAAAGGGCCTGAACTTGCCAAACAGTTAAAATTGGTCATCACTGAGTTGCAAAATGCAGGGCTTAATGTGGTAGCGACTGTGTGTGATCAAGGCACAAATAATGCAAATTGCATTAAATATCTTTTACAAGAAACACGGGGAATATTATTGAGAAAGGGTGATGAAGCAAGAGACAATGTAATTTTAGTAAATAACAAAGAAATTGTTCCTTTGTATGACCCACCCCATTTGATGAAATGTATTAGAAACAATTTAATTTCAAAACATTTAAAATATGTTAAAAATAATGATTTCAAAATTGCAAAATGGGAACATATAATATCATTGCACAAGGAAAACCCAGGATACAAAGGGATTCGCTTAATACCGAAATTGACTGATTCTCACTGTGACCCAAGCAAAATTCCCCGTATGAAGGTAAAATATGCTACCCAGCTATTCAGCCAAACTGTGGCATCAAATATGGGATATCTTGCAGGTGAACACCTTTAGTACTTATTATTGTCCTAACATTATTTTATACAACTCACAATAGTATCAGTGAAAGAAAACAATATAAAATTAGTACTTGCTGTAATTGACTGGCCTGATAGTCTAGTGGTCCTGACTACTATGCCGGAGGTCGTGGATTCGAATCCCACCCAGGACAAATGTTTGTGTGATGTGCACAATCACTTGTTCTGTGTCTGGGTGTAATTTATCTATAATATGTATTTAGAAATATATAAGCATGTTTATTAGTTGTCTAGTACTCATAGCACAAGCTCTGTTTAGTTTGGGACTAGGTGATGTTGTGTGAAAGTTGTAGAATATTATTATGTTATTAGGCAGTCCTAATTATTTTTTTTAATATTTAAAGAGTGTAATAAATAACAAAAACCTGTATTTTTATTTTACAGATAAAGGCATAATATTAAAAGAAGCCAAAAATACAGCAGACATCCTATTCTTTTTTGACCAACTATTTGACTCCGTAAATGGAAGCTTTGGAAAAAGGAAGAAATATGGTAAACCTCTTCTTGGACCTGCAACGCCTACATCTGTACACCATAAGAATTGGAAGGAATCAAAAGAAATGTTGAAGTCTATGAGGTTCATCAATAAAAAAACGTTAAACGACGAGTATGTTCCGACATTGAAAAATTGGGTATGGACACTAGAAGGCATTGAACTATTATTAAATAAAATTGCTACAAACTACGGCGTAACATCAGTTTGGATGAGGCATCTGAATCAGGATCCAATAGAAAATTTCTTTGGTTCCATAAGAAGCCACGGATGCCGCAACGTAAACCCTACGCCTGAAAAATTTGAAGCGGCATTTACTACTCTGTTAGTTAACAGCCTCTCTAGTGTCCATGCTCCAGGGGCAAATTGTGAAGTAGATAGTTGTTACGCTTTACATGAAGTACTCATCACAGGCGGGGGCAGCAAAGACCAAAAACATTGCGAACTGGAAAATATTCCCGTCATAACATTGACACCCCTCGAAGAAAAAAATGATCCTCGCAAAATCGGCGGTTTGCAGTATGTAAGCGGATATTTTGTTAAAAGCGCAAAGAAAAGAGTCTTCAAGGGGTGTGAACAATGTAATAAAAATTTAATATCGACACATGAGCTTGATTATTTAAAATACAGGGAATACGCAAATAAAAAATGGCTTTGCAGTCCTAGCGACTCTCTCTTAAATTGTATTTCGAATCTGCAGGATATTATTTATACCATATTAAAAGACAATTTAGAAAAAAAACATTTAAAAGAGTTACTAAAAACAATTATATTAATGCATGTCGATTTTGATTTTGTGCAATGCACTACTCACAACGAAACGTTAATTGATTTTTTAATAAAAATATCCTGCAGATTCTTCATATATAATTATTGTAAAGATTTAAATAAAATATTAGTTAATAAGAGAGAGTGTGATGATGATACAGATTTGTATAAAGTAAAAGCCAAAAAACTTTATAAAAAGTGTTTTAAAAGAAAGCAATAAATTAATTTAACCGAAGAAAAACATTGTTTTACTTGGCCTACTATATCCTATAATACAATAAGTAACAATTCTAATGTATAGCGCTAGAGGTACGTAACCTAAATGTATAGGTACCTATATTCTCGTAGCTATGCATGTTAGAATTGGTTCCAAAACCAGCAGTCAGATGGCGCAAATCGCGTTACTCCATTTTCTCCCTGAGATAGACCTCTATTTCAGCTATACAATAGTACTCTGTGATCCTAACGGATGTTCATATATTTATTTAATGTTTTCGTAATATTACAAATACACGATTTTATTGTACGAGAACACATCGGGCGACCTTGGCGCGGATTAGGCGCGTTTATCAACGCCGATCGCGCGATTTACAAGTACAAAACATGCAGGCTGATAAATTGACGGTGGCGTTTGTATTCGAACTGTATCTAGTTCTATTGTTCGTTTAATTGTTTGACTAGATTGTATTATCTTTGTTTTGGGAGGCAAGGCTTCTAGATCATCAGGTATTATCAAAATTTACTGAAGCTTCCTCTAAACTGCTTTTTTTCATTGCAGTAAAGCTCAGAACGTATTGATCTAAGGCGCTATGCACTTTTTATTTCAGTTACCGATACCGAACACTTTTTGATCGTCACAATTATTCAAGTGGAAGCAACTGGACACAAAAAATGTTTACGTATGCGCAGGGAGTGGATGATTTCCTACTGGTTCTATAAAATTCAAATACATATTATCAGTAGCGTGTATCAAAGTGTCCACGTTTGCTCCCTGCATAAATAAAATTACCGCATCTTTTCATACTGTATCCGTGTTTCGCGCTATGATCTATTCGAAATTTGAAAAGACACGAAACGAAAAAAAAAAAAAAACAATTTGTGTATTTAAAAAAATACGTGTCGAACAAAGAACCTCTTTGCAAGATTCGATCGAGCTAAGGAGGAAAACCGACTTGCAACACCGGATGCAAAGTGATTGTAGACGAGATTCTCTTTTCATCGCGTGAAAAATGTGGTCAATGAACGCGCGACGGTTGAGTGGGGGCCGGTGCTCCATCAGTGCCAAAAACCAGTCCGTAGTCTGATGTACTTCCTTATATAAGCCGACGAACGATTTCATTAACTTTTAGCCGACATTTTGGAGAGGTATGATGCGTTCAATTTGACTTGTCAATTTTTCGATAGTTTTGGAATTACGGGTTTATTTACTTTGGCCCTCAATAATTAACAGTAATAAATAATTGCGTACGTCTACAAGAGGTGGTTTTATGAGTCATCTTTCAACAACACCCCCAAGTTTATTTCATTTCTTTCCGAGGGCGCTTTACGTAACACGTCGACGCTCAAAATATATTTATAGCTCTGGAACTTTCCGTCCAACCCTTATTTCGCAAAACGATGGTTTTCGTTTTGCGGCAATTGAACAAAGTATGTACCTACGTCGATAAGTATGAAAGGAGATCAAGTTTTGAATTAAGACTGGTCGCCCAAGTCCGATAATCGTTGACCGATTTTTTGTAGGAGAAAAATAGAACACACTGATAGCAATAGTGCAACGCACACGTCCTACAAAAAGTCGGTCAGAAATACAGAACAATGTTACAAATATATAAAATCGGCACTGATCTGCGCATTCATTCAAGCCACGTGTGTAACACGTGTCTGTATTATCGTAACTTGTAAACATCTTGTAGATAAAAAGCCAGGCTGCTATATTACTGTCTACTATTCTATCATGTATGGAGTCTGGTTTCCACACTTAATCCAATGTGAACCAATGTGCATGGCTCATGGGGGCCAGCCCACCTCTCTTCTAAAACTAGATCAAGGGTTTTATCATGACCTATATGTATACCGCCATCCCTATAATATTTCAGATTAGGTCCTCAAAAAGATCGCGTTTAGAGTTCGTGGTAGGCCCCTCAGGGCTTCCAGAGGTTTTTCAAGACGTCTGTAAAGGAATTCAGGGATCCTAGGGTCCGTATGCGTGTATCAGTATCCAAACTATTCTGTTACTAAATAATGATCCGAAACGACCTAAAATTTAACTGTTCACGAAAACCGACACAGCAACTTTTTTTAACGTTTACGAGAAAAACACATCATAAAAACAATAATGCAATGTCATTCACATTTGTTAGTCATCATACCTCTAAGCACTACCTTGATGGTGATAAAAAAAAGAGCCAGTCAGCAGGATTGGTGTTACTAATCTGAATGTGTACAAAATATTTGTCCGACTTTGATTTCCAGATCTGGCACTAATATTGGGTTGTGTTTTTCACCCACACTAATATTTTAAACAAGCAGAACATACTCTGCTATTCCAGGTCTTACGTCTACCTGTGTACCAAGTTTCATTGAAATCCATCCAGCGTCAACTCTAGCAGCATAATAGGTACACGCAGCTGCATTAAATGGGTACCCCTCTCACTTTAAAATACTTCAGAAAAGAGGGAGTGAAGCTAGAACTACATTAGATCGACGCACACGTGTAACACGCCTTGTACGTAGAACGATGTCGCGTAGCATTGATTTAGTGTAGCTCTACAAGTCTAGATTAGAAGAGCGACGCGCCCAGATCGGCGTGTGTCGCACACGCTACCTTAACTAGTTGATGACGCTGTCCATACACATGAGCCTAAATAAAGAAATACAAGTGTTTAACTTACCCATGGGACCTCCATCATCGTTGTAGGTGGCAATGATGACGTTGACGTTTTCAACAATACGCTGGAAGGTCTGATAGAGCTCCTCAGCTTCCAACTGCAGCTCCAGAAGAGCGCGGTCCATCTTGTTCATGAACAGAATAGGCTTGATGCGCTCGGCAATAGCCTGACGCAGTACAGTCTCGGTTTGTACGCACACACCTATGGAAATTAGACATGGTTAATCATTGTGTGGGCTGCCATGTGGTGTTTGATCAGGAACTATTTTTTTTAATCTAACCTTTCAAATATGGTATTAAGAGACAAAATAGAAAGACAATGAGAGAACGAACACCGGTGTTTGCTTGGGGTTTAATAAATTCATGAATGTTGCATGTTTTTGTGCAATATCAATCATTTCTGAAAATAATCTCAATGGTAAAGGGTACAATACTCCATGTGTCAAATGATTTACCAAAGAAAAGTGATGGACAGGAAACACGATGATCAACATCATGTTACAAAACAGTAGGATGTTTTGTTTAATTTGTTATATGTGGTATTTATTTTCTCGAAAATATCACGTGTAATCTAGAAATTACTGTTCAAAACTTTGTCAACAAAATGTTTAGTTCTTATCTTATATTTGTAAAAGTTAATGTCATTCAATGACGATATACATTACTTTGTAATTAATCATATATTAACCTAGAAACTACTGGTCATTTATAATTTTAATCTTTGGCATTTCGGTTTGTTATATCAGATTGTTAGCCGAACTATGTAATGTACTTTCATTGCAGCCATATTGAAAATTGTTATGCAATGTTTTATGCAATTCTAGAAAAAAAGACCATGAGGAGCTGAATGTATTTTTTAAATTATCAGGGTGAATTTTTTAAGCCTGGGTGATAATAGGAACTAAGTTAACAGAAGTAACAAAGTACTTTTTTTTACAATTGACATGGAATATGGTCTTTTTAACATAGCATGGGTAGGAATAACTGTAAGACGAAAATATGCATGTTTAAGATGAGAGAAAAAGATAGGTTACAATGAATGAATCCAATAGCTATCACCTGTACCATGCTATAGCATTTGTAGTGTAAATTACCACATGTCTGTTTGTGTCCACAAGTCCAAAAATTATTTTTTTAAATTTTAGGGATCAATTTATGTAAAAGCTATAGAACAACATACCAGAGACACAATCAACGACGACGAGGGCGCCATCAGTTACACGGAGCGCAGCAGTCACTTCAGACGAGAAGTCAACGTGTCCAGGCGAGTCGATCAGGTTTATCAAGAAACCCTTCTCACTCTTCTCGCGCTGGTCAGCGTTTGTGATGAAGACCAAGTCTTTCTCTTCAAGCTCGAAGTACATAGAGATAGCACTGGGAAGAAATTTTCATAGTTAAACATGATCTTTATTTCATAGATTGTGTAAGAGCTTTTCAGGAGTGTCATCAGATGGCCGTTCTGAAAGATCTTCAATGATATTCAGTTTTTAATGGTAAGAACATTCATCATGTGGATTTTGTTTGTTTAAGAAGTACCAACACTTTAGTTTTCAAATATTTCACATTATCTATTAAGTTGTGCAATTTTGACAAAAATTATATTTCAGTAATTTTTTAGAATCACTAAAACCAAGCTCTACTAAAACTTAGGTACTTTTCAATCTGTTACATTTAGGTAAATATGAAAACAGCTGATTTTGTTGACTTGGCATATAAATACCATGTTGCAGAACAATTTAGGTGACAATGGTAACAATAGCATAATTATGTTAAAACAGAGAGCTACAAGTGGTTTTTAAAGTCAATTACGTTATTTGATGCAATATGGCAAGTTTGCAATATGACAAATTATGAATCATGAGTTTACGTTGCGAGCATAACCTCAATTAGCCAAATCGACCGTAATTTCAGCGTCAAGTTCAAGGGTACATTAGCCGGCTCAGCGGCCTCCAAGTCAAGCAAACAATAGGCTGTCAGTTGCACCATGTGGTGTTAAAGGTACTCACGTTGACTTGATGGTGATGCATCTGTCCTGCTCGTCCTTGCGCGTGTCCGTGAACCGCGTCTCGCCGGCACGGGCGCCAGCGATGATACCGGCCTTTGACACCAGCGAGTCCGTCAGGGTGGACTTGCCGTGGTCGACGTGAGCGATGACGGACATGTTGCGGATGTTCCGCTTCTTGTCCATCATCTGCCGGATCTCGTCTACGGTGAAATTCACCTGCACAAACCAGAAAACACCTCGTCAACATACCCAATATCACAACACAGATGGAACACTTCATACACGCACGTTTCATTTTTCTGAAGATAGATTTAACTACGGCTTCTTTGGCACTAACGCATTATGCTGTTCTAACTGAATTTCCGCGAGTCTACACCGACACCGATCAATCACCGCGACACTTGGAAACGTCATCCGATCACAAAGACGACCGTCGTGAAGAATGTTGAATTTTATTTCCATTTTATACTCGACAGGGGTAAAATATGGGCACAAAACGTCGGCACGGATACACAGGAACACTTTTCACTATATAATCATGATGTTAAATACTCACCATATTGGATGGTTTTAGATTTTTCGTTCAATAAAATAAACTACCATACGCCAGCAATGGCGTACGCTTGAAAAAGGACCCGTTCGTCGGATGGCCGGATGTGGCAGGCAGACGTCAAATGAAAGTCAGTCCATAGACAACTTATATTGCCACTACCAAATATTTAGAAAAAAAAAAACACTTGTTTATTGTACCATTAAGAAAAATAAGTTGTAACAGTTTCAGAAATAATTAAGAACTAATCACACTTTTAAAAACAGTTAAGTGTTAAACAGTTAAGTTACACTTCGCTAGTTAAGATGAAAATGAGATTTTTAAATACAGTTCCGGTATTTATAATCATGTTGCTACACTAGAGTTGAGACACTTACTAAATATTGTACAATGTTGTTTATGGTCAAGTATGGTACAGATAATACAAAAAATGCCCTTGCTTAATGATTGGACAACGGAAAGTCGAAAATAAAATATTCTTGGATCAACGTTTGCCCAACACGAATTTTATTTTGGAATATGTCCATCAAGGAATCACATAAAAGATTAACATATTTTTCAGCTATTATTTTTTCATATAGATGAAGGTATCATTACACATTAAATAGGTAATATATTTGGTAATATCTCTAAATCTCTTAGTTTATGTACATAAATAAATAATTATAATATGACTTGCAGTCTGAAATCAGACTTGTGCTAAAGCAATAACTGTTATGATAAGCTAGCTGTTTATCCTTGCAATCAATATTACGAAATTATACGTAGAAGTTTATATAAGTCTATCTAAAAAGTCAAAAGACTTGGGTAATTATTAGGATAAAATGAAATCTGATGTAGTAAACACTGGTTCAATAATCAAGGTTGATTAAGAAATCTTGATCATGGTTTACTAATAGAAGAACCAAAAAGTATCGAATATATTTATTTTTTAAATGATTAAATATTATACTAAATTCCCAAGTCGTTTGACTTTTTAACCGACTTCGAAAAGGAGGAGGTTCTATGTTCGGCTGAATGTATGTTTTTTTTTTTTTGTATGTATGTTCACCTATATCTCGGTCAATTGTGGACCGATTTTGAAAATTTCTTTTTTGATTGGAAGGTTATGCTTCCAAGTTGGTCCCATAGAAATATTGTTATGATCTGATCATGAACTTCGAAGATATGGAACAGAACTCCTCATAGAATCATAGCAGAATTGCCGTAACAAGTAAAATTGCTTTGTTTATACGTGTAGTCGATGACCGACTGATAGAAAAGGGGGGGGGGGGAATGTATCAAACTGATCTGGTGATAAAGCCGGAAGGTAAATTCATGTAATATAACCGTATTTGGGATTATTAGAATCGTTACGAGATGCACTCTGGCTAATTATGTTTAGCTGAAGGGTAGGTACTTTTTAGTGGTGCTACCATAACTAAAAAGTGAAAAATAAAAAACTTTTTACAAAAAAAAAATTAAACCGGCTTCAAAAAGTACAAAAGAATTTTAATTTCGGAAGTCGGTGTTAAATAACGAAAAGACAAAATTAGGTATCTATTATAGAAACACCGACTTCCGAAATTAAAATTATTTTGTACTTTTTGAAGTCGGTTTAATTTATTTTTGTAAAAAGTTTTTTTAGACCGACTTTTATCTATAAAATATTGACACAACAATAATGAAAAAACAAAGACAATAAAATTGTCGCTTGCTATGAAAAAAGGTATTTCGTGATGCGATGATAGATTTAGCAATCGTTTTATAACGGATTGAAAGTGAAACAGGAACCATGCACTTTTTGCGGGATAAAAAAGTAGCTTATGATAGTCTATGACACTCACTTAGCGCTATTCTAGCGAAGTTTTCTAGTTATTTTGCATTATTGAAAGCATTCGTTTTTTAATTTGGATTTTGCTAAGATACCTACTTCCAGAGAGAGATCCTTTTACAAACATCTATCCAAACAAAGCGAAAATGTTATCTTAGTTGACTTCTTTGACCAGTAGATGGCGCTATAAGCTCTGAAATAAGATATTTTCCCTCGTGAACGTTGTTTTGCTACTAGACACTAGGTGGCGTAGTTATCAAAGAACATTCGCTCTAAGTAGTTTTGCTACTCGGCACTAGATGGCAAAGCTAAACCTACAGAAATGATTCAGATTTTATGTACTTGTTACCTATGTAAGTTTTGTATCACGCACTTTGTGACTTTTACTGTTATTTACAATATGAACTAATTTTTTTGCTTTACAAACACTACTTCTGTTTAAAATAAATATATCTATACCTACCTAGTTTTTTTTTTATTGATATTTACTAGGTAGGTAGTGTTTGATTGCGATCCCACCTGATGGTGAGCAGTGATGCAATCTCTGATGGCGAGGCGCACTAGTTTATGAGCCTATTCACTCTTGCCTAGAAGACACTCAAATTATAATCGGACGGGAAGACCGCAGCAGGTAGATTGTTCCAGTTCACGTACCTACGCGGTATAGACAACGAGGCAAAACGCTAAGTCCGAACCGTAGAGGTTTCAACAACGTACCTATGGGTGTATAATCGTCGTTCATCGGGTTATCTGAATCTACGGCAAATACCTATCTCTAAAAATTCCATAGGGCTGGTAAACTTTAGATATCTGTCCATTTTACAACCTACTCCTACATCTAATCAAACACCAAGTAGGCAAGTACCAATACAAAACACAGCTGTCTATCTATGGCAATTAAAATAAATATTACAGATTCTATAGATATGTATAAGTTCAGTTCGTTAACCAGGGGCAAGGGCAGGGGGTTAGGGTGAATATTGCATTATTGCGAGGGTGGAAATAGGGCTGGTACACAGAAAAGATGAAAGAGGTTAAAAATGAAATACTTTCCGATTTGTACTACAACGAGTGTCGCCGCTTGTCTCACACCCTTTAACTCCACTACAGGTAATACGAACGCGCATTACGCAACTAACAGACCACGCACATTTAGATTGCAAGTTTGCTATTGGTAGTTGAACTATGAGCATTGCCCTACTTTGATGCACGCCTGCCCCGCCCACAACGCCATTCTAAACTCTTTCATCTCTTCTGTGGGCTGGTAGTAGTTTTTAAATTTTATTTTTAACTAGCTTTTATCCACAATTAATTTTTTACCACAAGTTTCACACAACGTCACTTAGTCCCAAACTAAGCAGAGCTTGTGTTAAGAGCACTAGATAACTGATAAACATACTTATTTATTACGAACGCCGGCGTTCGCACTGTCATTGTCTTTCAATTGATACATATACTTATACAATATGTCATATTGTATAAGTATAACTAGCTGCTCCAAGCGGCTTCGCCCGCGTGATTTCAGAAAATAATCCCAAGGGAACATACTTCCGGGATAAAAAGTATCCTATGTCCTATTCCAGGACATGGTCTATCCGTGTACCAAGTTTCATCAAAATCGGTTTTACTATTTAAGCGTGAAGACGTAACAAACAAACAAACAAACTCACTTTCGCTTTTATAATAATATTAGTAAGGATTACAATCCAGACACAGAATAGATGATCGTGCTCATCACACAAACATTTATCTTGGGTGAGGATCGAACACACGGCCTCCGGTATAGCAGTCAGGGCCACTGACCAGTAGACTAACTGACTACTAGACCAACTGACCACTAGACCTACTGACCACTAGACCAATTGACCAGCCATTATTTCCCTTTCTGTGGCCTATCCTAGGACTAGCTTCTGACGTTTTATAAGTGCCCATGTAGGCCAATGTGAAATAAAATATTTTGACTTTGACTTTGACTTTGAATACAGAAACACATCTTTTACAAAAAAAAACTAGGTAAATTATTCTACCTTTTTAAAATAATTTTGTAGATGGTAATTTTGAGTTACCTATTATTTTAGAGTTACATTTTACCTTAATTTGATGGCTAAACCTTTGAGGCATAGGGAAAATGGAAAACGAAAAACATTGCAATAGGTGACGATACGGCCGAAACATTCTGAGTTTCACAAACTCTGAACAATGGACTGCATAATATATATTTTTAAAGTGGCGGATGCGTCTTGCATATTTTTTCAAGTACGGGAAAATGGGGTAAATAGAAACCAAACTTCAAAAGGTATTTTCGATATTTGAATATTTTTTGCAGCATTTTAACTAGGTACCTATATCAATTTATTAATGAATTGATATTTTAAAAAGTCGATGCTTTGTTAGCAGCCATATAGTATGGAAAACAAAACCAAAGTTTTATTTCTATTTACCCCTGCGTTTCTATTCACCCCGTTTTACGGTAGGTACGTAGACAGGGCTCGCGGACGGCGAGCCATGGGTAGCTCGCTGTCATGTCCTAGAACCAAAAATTCGAAGACATGTGACATACACCAATCTGCACTCGTTCAGCGTGGTGGATTACGGCCCATTCCCTCTCCTAGAGAGGAGGCCTGAGTCCCAGCAGTGGGAACATTTTAAGGCCGACTATGCTATAGTAGGTATAGGTAGCTATAAACTTTTTACAAACCTTGAATACTTGCTTAAATGCTCAAATCACCTCTACCATGACCTACCTACTTACAAATAGTTTTAAAAGGTTTTTAAATGCCTCAGAACGGTCAAGTCACGTAGTTTATCTAAAGTTAAAACATAACAAATAGCTTACCATTTCACGGTTGTTTTTGTACTGCTGCGTTCATTTGAAGGGTTTTAAAAGTCATAAAGATTAATCTAAGCAAAGTGGGAGGGATTTTACATTTAGATATGGCAGTGTTTGTAGGTACTTACGGGGTTTTTTAATCTATAAGCTAGTTTTCTTTTTTTGGTAAAAAACAGCCACCGTGAAGAAAAAATACTTTTTTTTGACGGTACTTAAAGAAGGGGGAATATTTTTCATTAACCCTTCAGATACCGTCAATTAGAGACACAATAGTAAGACAATAGATGCGCGGCCACCGGTGGTCGCTTGGGGATTCATGAATTAAACCCCAAGCGAACGCCGGCGTTTGCGCACCCATTGTCTTTCTATTGTATCTCTATTAAGTTAGGTAGGTACTAGCTACTAGGTAGTAGTAGGTACCTATCGTTTTACTAGTTCTAGCACGTGAGTAGGTTTGATGGTTTACCTAGTTGTTTTTTTATTAAGGTGTGAAATCATCCAATGATTTCTCCCGCTCTAGGGTGTTGTGAGAGGGCGTGTTAGACTATTGCTGACTAAAACCCATTCCTATGTTCTTTCTTGCGTTTCAGGACTCCAGGTTTTCCTTTCAGAAGCGAACCCATGGCCCTGCTGCTACCGACCGGTTTTCCGGACATCTCCTTGAGTCGCGCCTTCGACGGTGAGGCGGGTTCGAGGGCTCGACAGATTTCTACCAACACCTAATCACCAGGATTAGATTGCTGATGGCCGGTATTAGATTATTAGGCCGAAAATTGCTGATATTGAAACCGATCCTTTGGTCGGTAACAAAAACACTTTTCAGTATAATTTATTATGTAACATAATTTAATATGTAACACAAAAGATAATAAAAAATAAACTAACATGATGGCCATTATTTACATCGGGCAACCCTGTTCCGCCGGTTCGTAGGGGAGACGCCAAGGTCGCGAGATTACTTACATAAATTTGGACAAAATGGCTCGCCTGATACCGTGGGTGCGTGTCCGAATAAATTACACCTTTGTTATTGCATTTATGTACATTAAAATTACATAAATCGATGTTTTGTGGCATGTTCGTTAGGTAGACAATGTTATAATGGATGTCAAACATCCATTTTTGCAACCAAAACACAAGGTTCCAAATTCAAAAATACAATGTTCCAAATTCACAAATTCAAATTGTTACTTATATTTATAATCATTTTGGTTTTAAACATAACATTTACAATCAAATATGTTTAGTTTTTGGCTGATTTTTTTGCGATAGGAGTTCAGTAGCTGTTTTAAATATCCGTAAACTAGCTACCTGCCCCGGCTTCGCACGGGTTCTTTTCTAGAAATAAATACAAAAACTTAACAAATTATATACTAAAAACCTTCCTCGAGAATCACGCTATCGAGTGGTGAAAACCGCTTGAAAATCGGTTCAACAGTTTTTGTGTTCATCGCGAACAGACAGACAGACGCGGTGGGGGACTTTGTTTTATAAAATGTATTGATTGAGTGTGATTTAAAATTGGTTTAGTTTTGTAGTATTCAATATACATGTAATAATTGAAACGCGTTCTCGATATATTGGAGCTGAGAATGTATTGTACCTATACTTCAGCGAAGCTTGCCGAGAACGCTGACTATCTATACATTTGCTGTCAAATACTACAAAAACAATAGACTATTTTATATCCACCTACACGCTAGGTACAGTTGCTTATTATTCTCACCAAGTCGTAGTAGAGAGGAAAGCATATCGCTATTACGACCGTGAGCGCTTGATACGGAAATATCACAATTCGTAAGCTCATGAATTATTTATTGTCATCACTATATGCTAAGTTACTATTTAAATGTTAGATTACAAAACCTAAAGTTAAATAATGCCAAAGTTATTGAGAATCGAACTGATCCTAAAATTATTTATTAGGCCATTGGGCCCTGGGTACGCTACAGTTGTGGCTGTAAGTCCTCTCTTTGAGGCGTGGCTCGAAAGACCTCACGGCGTCCTTACCTTCCGTATGACGCAGGTCCTCACCGGACATGGCACGTTCGGGAGGTTCCTGCACCGGATTCAAGCGGAAGAGACGCCCTGGTATCGCCACTGTGCGGAACGCCCGGAGGACACGGTGGAGCACACAGTCGAGGTGTGCCCTGCTTGGGCGAGCATCGCCGTACCCTCGTGGGGGCGATCGGCGGCGGAGACCTTTGGCGCCGGGCCTTGGTTCAGGCTATGGTCCGGAGCGAGGAGGAGTGGCAGGCGGCCGCCTACTTCTGCGGAGCAGTAATGCTAGTAAAAGAGGAAGCCGACCGCATCAGGTAACGGCGCCCTCGCCGATTTCCGGCCACCGTAGACGCGGCCTGCGCGAGCCCAAGACGTTGACGGCGCGCACTGTTCCCGCGCGCTTCAAGGAGTTGTCAGCAACAGCAGGGGCCCAGCCGGGTCGAAGCCTACTGGGGTCAGGGTTATCCGAAAGGGAGCTCGAGCCCCGGTATGAAGGCTAGAAGGAACGGGGTGGGTTTTTAGTCAGTAAGGGTCTGACATTATCTCCCGCTCTGCCCAAGAGCGGGCATTGTCATTGGATGATTTTCCCCACCATAAAAAAAGGCCATTGGGCCCTTAGATACCATTGGAAGAAATATATTTAATAAGTATTTATGAAACTCAACTTTGAGTTAAGCTCGCCTATGTAAGAGAGGGAGATGTCTGGAAGGAGAAAGAGGAGGCCTTTACCCATACGGGATCCACATCCCAGGAGCAAAACTAACTTTACTAACACTAGGTTGATAAGTTAAAAGTACTAACCCAAGTAACAAACATTTGAATTGTAAAATATTAGGATGGGGAAATAAAAAGGCTTATTATTTATTTATTATATACTTACATGAACTTTGTTATCCACTTATTTTATGAGTTGTTATAGTGTAAAATAAATAATTAAAGAAAATTCATCTTCATAAATTTTGTTAAGCACTAGTGGGGCACTAGCGCTGAATAATAAATAACCCCGGCTTCGTAAGAGTGTAAATTATAAATACAAACCTTCTTCGTTTATCGACCATGTAATACAACTTGCACACTATTTAAAGTGTAAAATAAAAAATTGTTTTACGAAAAAGAATATCATCATCATCATTTCAGCCGACAGACGTCCACTGTTGGACATAGGCCTCCCACAAGTGTCGCCTCAATGAACTATCCTATGCGTCTTGCATCCATCGGATTCCCGTAACCCTTACCAGGTCATCGGTCCACCTTGTGGGAGGTCTTCCATCGCTGCGTCTTCCAGTACGTGGTCGCCACTCCAGAACCTTTCGGCCCCAACGGCCATCTGTTCTGCGAGCAATGTGCCCTGCCTATTGCCAGTTAAGTTTGTCGTTTCTTCGTGCTATGTAGGTTACCTTGGTTCTTCTGCAGATATCCTCATTCCTGATTCGATCACGCAAGGAAAAATAATATAACCGACATCAATATAAAAAAAAAAACCGTTAAAGTTATATCTAAGTAATACTGGATCGGAAGGTATGGTCTTCCTCTTTCTCTGGTTCCTAAAACAAAGGTGATAAGAATTGATAATTTTTACGGTGGGCAAAAATTATCTGACTAGATCGGGCCCTACGGCGAGCTACCCATCGATCGCCGGCCGCAAGTTTGCTGACATCTCCTTGAAGTGCACGCCCCACTAAGTTATGGAACCCTACAAATCGAAATCTTTAATCGCTCTTCCCTCTCACCTTTCCCAGTTACTAGGTGTAGTAAATCTGTTACTACGACTTGCAATTAGCTCGGCAGGAGCACAATAATAGCCCCGTGTTAAATATAAGGCGGCTATTTCGGACCACCGTGCATCCACGAGCGGTGGACGCTAATAGGCACAGCGATTGTAAAGAGGAATCAAGTGTATGAGCTTGGTTATCTTAGGCTGTAGATGTTCTTAGCACGCCATAATCCCAACTAATACTATAAAAGTGAGTTTGTTTGTTTGTTGCATCTTCACGCCTAAATGGCAAAGCCGATTTTGATGAAACTTGGTACACGGATAGACCGTGTCCTGAAATAGGACTTAAGATACTTTTTATTCTGAAAGTATGTTTCCTTGGGATCATTTTCTGCTATCACGCGGGCGAAGCCGCTGGGAGCAGCTAGTCACAAAATAGATAGGTACAGAAGACAATCTCATGTACATATTTATGTACTTCACTTTTTATACCTACGCTCGGTGGACGCACACTAATGAGCGTTTGAGCCGGAACTGTTCGACGAGCGGGCCGAGGCGCTCCGAAATATCGTGTCCGTGAGTGGTGTCTATGTGTGCGTTGCTCGAGTGCGCTTTGTATGTAGATTGACTTCTGTACCTATATATTTTGTGCCATAATCATGGCGGTAAGTTCCTTCTTTGAGGAGTGGCTGAAGAAGAGTCACGGCGCCGGCGTCATTATCTTCCGCATGAGGCATGTCTTCGTCCCGCCAGGGTTGCCAGGTGGAGTATAAAGTTGAGGTGAGCTCCTCGCCTCTCGCCAGTAGTATGATCCTTTTTTTGGGTGGGAAATCATCCAATGACTTCTCCCGCTCTAGGGTGGAGCGAGATGGCAAGTCAGACTTTTACAGACAGTCTTGGCCCTTACGTTTTAGCTGACATTTCCTTGAGGCACGTGTGGGACACTACGCGTCGTCGACGACTCGGACTCTGTCTGGAAAGTTACCGAACACCCAGACGGCGAGCTGCCCATTGCTCATCATCAGTGGCTGGAAGCCGGGGTCGGGATCCCGGCGCCTGCGGCTGGGGCTTGCGGAAGCCTGATCCATTCCTGCGTCGCAAGAAAGGGCGACCGCCTGCCAGTCCTCCTCGCTCCGGATCATGGCCCAATATATCCCAGGAGTATGATCCCTTGGATAATATTCTACTTTGATGCGGGCGAAGCCAGAGGCAGAAGCTAGTAGAATATGACTAAAGAGAAATGAGTCCAGTAGCATCGACACTGGCACGTCGCCTGCACTCTACACTCGTATTGTTTTTCTTGATTTAATTAACGAACCCGGATGCAAGCACCAATAATTAGTTTTGTAATTACATTAATGTAACTTTTTTGATAAAAATTAATCTATATTAATCTTAAATATAATTGGGAATATAATTCTGCTGATGATATGGCTGTTACCTCCTCTCTACAAACGTGAAGAATGTTTGTCTAAAAAGTCAAACGACTTAGGAAATTTTGTTTAATATACAGGGTGTAAGCATTGATGGGTTTTTATAATTCAATGGGTGTACGGGACAGCCCTTCACAAACTTAACCTTTTGAACGCCAATCACTTGTATACATGTTCGAGATTTTCGTGCCCTCAGCGCCACTACTTGATTAGAAGTAATAATAGTATTAAATAAATTTACGACTTTTAAAAGACCTTTTATTTTGTTTTTATGGAAAATTGACCTGTTATAAGCCATATTTTTAACTTTTTCACACATAATAAGTTCTTGTTTGTTTTATATTCAATAGAAACATTTGTTAGTTAGTTTAATAATTTTAATAATAATTTATTGTGCCCAAAAAATATACATGTTCCTTAATATATAATTAGCCCTAGACCCCACACTAGTATTCCCTGTATCGTGGGGCCTAGTCTCCTTCAGTCCGAGAACTAGATTGCACAAAACTTAAAAACTAGTAAAAAATACAAAAATTAAATCAACAGAAAATATATGAAAAGGAAAAGAATATTATAAACAATCTTCAGTTTGTTTGTGGGTAAGGGTAGTGTGTAGCTGTATTATGTATATATGTATGTGTGTGAATGTGTGAGTTCTATTTAGGTATGTGCAGAATTGCCTCAGTGCGCGCATAGTCCAGACTCAGCAACCACTTGTGAACCGTTGTTTTACATGGTTTCGTTAAGTTTAACATAGAAGCAATTTGTTGCGTGGCGCTGGAGGACACATCGCGTATTATACAGATGGGCGTCGAAAAGGTTAAGGGAAGTCGGGAAGGACTCGACGCACTAACGTATTATCGGTTGAGTGTGAACGGTCAAGTGTTTTTCTATACATTTGTCTGTTCTGGCGTTACGCGACGCATGTTCCGTCAGATATGAACCTTCCCTAAGGGCTCGCTCAGTAGACAAAACGGAACAACCTTCCACAGGACTTTTTTTCGTTTACTGAAAAAAATCTTTTGGAAGGTTGTTCAGTTTTGTCTACTGAGCAAGCCCTTAAAGTTTGCGGAGAACCAAAGTTGTTGTTTATGATGTTCATAACTAGCACCTAAGAGGTTGCTAGTGTTTTACAAATAACCCTGTATACACATACACACACTGATTGCTGGAAGGTGCTCTGGAGTGACGCCACTTGCACGTGGAGTTGCCCAGAAGCAAACAATGTACAACCATCAAAAAAGAGCACGGACGTCAGGTCTGTGGTTTAAATGTAAGTCAGGAGTGTGGTTTTAGCCAGTAGGAGTCTGACATTGCCCAGACAGGATCGTATGTGAGGCAGCCTGGCCGTCCATGAGGATTTCCCACTCCTGCCGAAAAAAAAAACCCTGTATACACAAAGGTACTTTCATATAAAATTAGTAAAAATAATACTAATGTATATATGTAGTAGACATGCATTTTTTATATGTAGATTATATAAATCTACATTAACTATCTACATTATGTTTTCCTTATCAAACAAAGAAAGTTAAACAAGCCGTTAATGATAACTCGACAGATACAATTAATGTAAAACATTAATATTATAATCAACTCGGTGCCTACAAGTCATTGTGTTTTTAAATTCATTCTTATCATTTCGGCAAAGGTCAGGAGTTAGACCACAGAGGTTAGACCTGGCGATAGTTTTTTTTTTTCTACCAAAAATATGATATGGCATGAAATACAGGGTTGACTTGACTCTTTAAATAAAAGTAAAAAGTTTGATTTGTATTGAAATAGTTATTTGTTATACAAGAGTGCAAAGTTACTTTTTAACCGCGTGCTCAATTTTGATAGTCGAGCAAGCGAAGGATTCTAAAATTGAATCACGAGCGCAGCGAGTGATTTATAAATTAGAATTTGAGCGTTAGCGAGAGAATCAAAAGAACACGAGATGCAACACGTATGTTTTCAATCCACTTCAGCGAGGAAATGACTAAATGCAAAAAAAAAGTAGGAGGTTTTGAGTCTGAGTTTTTAACAAATTAAAAAAAAGTTGAATGACAAATTTGGTACCATGGAGGTAGAAGTAAGTAGGTTTAATGATGTTTTGAATTCAAAAACATAGTGCACGCGATATTCTAAATTCAATTTACTTTATCTCACTAGAGAATAAAAACGGCTTTTGCTCTCAGATATCGAAGAGCAAAAACACTCTTTCCGAGATGGTGGGATGTGTGTAAAATTATTTAATTCCTAGCTGACTCGGCAAAATGGTTCTACCTTATAAAATACTAGCTTTTGCCCGCGGCTTCGCCCGCGTACTTACATAAAATATAGTTAGTATTAGTTGGTGGACCGTACGTTGTCGTGATTTATAATTATCCCTTCAGATACCGTATTAATTCATGAATTAAGTACTAACATAGGATAAGAATATTTGTTACTAACCTCAGTTCTGTGTTGTTGTTTACAAAATAAATAAAGCAGGTTTCAATCGGTGAAAAAATTTTAGCAATCGGAGCAGTACTTCTAGAGATTACCTCCTGCAAACAAAAAAAAACATAATAACAAAAATACTAACTTTTAACACTTTATAATGTTAGGGTAGATTAAAGAAAAAAGCGGTGTGGGGGTAATTTGAATTTTAATTCATGAATCCCCAAGCGACACCCGGTGGCCGCGCATCTATTGTCTTACTATTGTGTCTCTAATTAACGGTATCTGAAGGGTTAATTTGGTTTTTGTAGCATCCCCCCTAACTAAAAGAACTTGAATGCGATCCCACCTGATGGTAAGCAGTGATGCAATCGTTGATGGTGAGGCGCACTAGCTTATTCAGAGCCTATTCACTCTGGTCTTCAATACTTCTCTACTTTAATTGTTTCAGTCTTTCGATGTACGCAGTACAAGAGACGAGGTGAAAGTTTGAACAGTAAAGGTGTCAACAAAGTATGGGTGGACACCCGCCGTACCTCGGGTTGTCCGATGGTAGCAAGGTGATGACAGGATCAAGTCATGTAATTCCTGCAAACACTCTCCAAAATGTTTGTCCAATGTTGGGCATAGGTCTCCCCCAAGCGTCGCCACAACGACCGATCCTGTACGTCTCGCATCCACCGCATTTCGACTACTCTCACCAGGTCGTCGGTACACTTTATTTATTATTTATTAAAACTTCATGCAACATAAAAGTACAAAGGCGGACTTAATGCCTTAGGCATTCTCTACCAGTCTACCTAGGGTGGTAAAGAGAAAAAAATGTGCGAGTTCGCCACTCTAGAACCTTCTTTCCCTATCGACCATCCGTTCTACGTGCGATGTGTCCTGCCTACTGCCACTTTTTAGCTTGGCGATTCTTCGGGCTATGTTGGCGACCTTAGTTCACTAAGCCTGTGCTCACAAACTATTCCCAAAAGGAGTTTTAAGCGGAATTTTTTCGAATGAAGTTCTGTGGGTGTTTTAATTATTCGCAAATAGGGTAGTTTCCAGTGTCAAAATAACTACATTTTATTTTAGTCAATAAAAAAATTACGTATTTTTTCTTTTTTTTTTTTGTTTAATCAAAACAATAACAAAGATATAGACCATTATAGTTACGTGTAACGTCACGCCCGCCGTGCTGCATTTTTTCCTACGGGGTGGGCTATATGTTTGTCATTTTTGGTTTAAATTACAAATAAAAAAATTACGTGTCCCTTATTTATTTTTGTACAATCTAAAAGAAGGACTAATTACATTTTTTACAGCAACTAGCCTATTGATTCCTAGTGGATATTGTGATGTAAAATATGATGTATAGGACAATATGTGGAATCATTGAAACCGGCGCGATCATGGGAAAATGGAGCTGAGAATTTGGTGTAGTGTTGACTACTTCAACGAAGTTTGTCGAGAAAGTTGATTTGATACATTTACCGTCAAATACTGCAAAAACATTAGAATGCGTGTGTCCATATTCTTTGGAAATTATTACGAAGACATGGCTAAGGGCGGATCCAGGATTTTTTCGTACACAATTGGCAGACGGGTAAAAATCAACAATAACTTAAAGTGCCATGCTTCGATTTTCTTCTGAGTACGTATTTTGATGAAATCTGCACAGTACAAAAAATTCTGCCTCCATGCACCCGCCTCAAATCCACCCTTGTTGGATATGGCTTAAAGAACTTAGTACCCAAGCCAAAAAAAATAACAACAACAACTATTCTCAAAACCCTTCTGTAAGTTGGCAACCCTCAACTAGCACGATAGTAACATAAGCAAGTCCAAGCAGCACCAAACAGTACGACCTTCATACAGCTCTGTATATGAGTCAACGACTCAACGCACTGGCGGCTAGCAACAGTGGCCAGTAGTACTGAACGCTTCTTGGAGCCGTGCCAGCGGGGTACAGACTCTCTGTCGCTGGGATGTTGATACTCGGAGATTGGAAGCAGGTATTAACGTATACACATAGATGTGAGGAAAGCGAGAGGTGATTTTATAGGCTTAAGAATTAAATTACGAACAAAAGTTGAAGATTTTGAAGGAAACTTTATTTTCAGATAGATAAGCAATTTTTCGTTGGCAGAGAAGTTACTTTTCTTGGCATTCGAAGCTTTCATTTACGATTGATTGGTTGTTGGTCTAGTGGTTAGTGGCCCTGACTGCTGTGCCGGAGGTCGTGGGTTCGATTCCCACCAAGGACAAATATTTATGTGATGAGCATGATCATTCTATTCTGTGTCTGGGTGTAATTTATCTATAGTATGTATGTATTTAGAAATATATAAGTATGTTTATCAGTTGTCTAGTACCCATAACACAAGCTCTGCTTAGCTTTGGTGTTGTGTGATAGTCGTGGAAAAAGAAAGAAAAAGATTATATACTCATATTCAGTGGATACGAGACGCACGGGATCGCCAAGATAACCAAGGGCCCTGGGGCAAAAACAAACTGGCGCCCCTAAATTGTTTAGGCTTTATCATAATTATTTAATAATAATAATAATAATAATAATAACCATTCAAAAAAAACAAAAAAAAAATAAAAAAAAAAAAACAAAAAATAAAAAAATCAAACAAAACAAACAAAAAAAATCAAAAAAAAAAAAAAAAATATCAATTATTTAAAAAATATCTATATACTTATTTTAAAAATGCAACGCTACCACTTTATCTTTTTATATAAATCTCAAGTTATAAGAAGATTTATCATGAACATGCAACCTTTACCAGGTCATCGGTCTACCTTATAGGAGGCCTTCCATCGCTGCGTCTTCCGGTAGGTATGCGGTCGCCATTCCAGCCTTTCGGCTCTAACAGCCATCCATTCTGCGAGCAATGTGCCTTGCCCACTGCCACTTTAGTTTACTCCTCCTGCGGATATCTTCATTCCTGTAAAGGTGTAACGTGAATGATTAAATTTGGAATTCGAAGGTCTCTTTTGGAGAATAAATAATCTTTTAATAAATTTCTTGCAAATCGGAAAAACTATATTTTCTTCAACAACGAAGTTTTAGAGCTCATATTTAAAAAGAGAAGTTTGACAGGGATTCTGACGTCAAAGTCCTTCATTCTAATAATTATGGCCGCCATAGAAAAGCGTTTTTTCGAGAGAGAGAGACGGATATATATCTGCTTTTATTGGTCAAAGGTTTGGTTATCAAAGGTTTTCATTACTTACTCGAAAACCCGCTCTTATCCCACCGCTTTTAGGCACATAATTGACTATTTATCGCACTAATGTGGAAAACTGCGCGCTGGGCACGCGTTAACCCTACGTCAACCATTCTTTATCTCTTCGTAAGTGTATTAAAAAACGTTTGATACACGTGGAAATTTGTCACTGCAGCCCTTGACTTCATAACACCCTCGCCGAAGCTCGGGTGAAAGCCGCCTAGGTCGTAATGACGAACTTTCTCCACTTCTATAAAAATGTATTATTTTCATGCACAATCCCTTATTTCAACCCTTTTCACTATCTCT
Source organism: Mythimna lalbum (assembly GCA_949319445.1). Classification (NCBI taxonomy): domain Eukaryota; kingdom Metazoa; phylum Arthropoda; class Insecta; order Lepidoptera; family Noctuidae; genus Mythimna; species Mythimna lalbum. The sequence goes on from OX439360.1 coordinate 19,670,789, forward strand.
ATTTGATTTAGTCTTTGAAAAGAAAATTGTTTTACCTTTGAAAGTGATAGGAAACCGTAAATTAAAGATATCAGTGTAAGCGTTCGCTATTGGCAAAGTTACAGAATTGCCAGCCTTGAAAATGTTATGGGTCGTATTTTCATGGAAAATTATTAATGACACTTTATTATTATTTATTTCAACACATGAAGGACATTACGTAGGAATGATCGTAAAGTGTTTTTCCGAAAACTCGGAACTTTAAAAATGTATGCCAATGGCCGACTTCCGATTGTCATAATATAAGTGGTTATAAATCACACTAATCTGAGAAGTCGTTCGGTTTTTATTTCCTCTGGGTTTTATGGAAATGGGGAAAACATACCAGAGAAGTGAGTATACCTAGTTTCCTGTTACAAATTCTTGGGAAGATAAATAAATATTACAAGTAGAACTTTGCACTTTTTTTCTTTATTCAAAAAGCTTTTGTTTTACTACTACTACTAGACTACTACTAGACTAGTACTACTAGACTAGTACTTATAGATGTATAGGTGTATAGGTTGTAGTATTCGTCCATTTCTTTTTTAACTGTGGTAAAATATCAAATACCTTTTCTTACTCCGAGTGGAGCGACAAAGAAGTGTCAGTGGTCAAACTACTTGCTGACTAAAACCCCCATGTATGTAGGCACGGGATGGCGAGCAATGAGTAGCTCGCCATCCAACCATCCGATTACGGTCCAGACCGAGCCCAAGTCGTCGACGGCGCGTATTGGACCACGCGCGCCTCAAGGAGTTGTCAGCACCCGTGGGGGCTCAGCAGGGTCGAAGCTCACTGGGGCCATGGTGATGCGAAAAAGGTCCCCGGGGACATAGAACAATAGCCAACGAAGGAACAGGAGTGAGTTTTTAGTCAGTAAAGTCTGACACTATTTCTCGCTCCGCCCAAGACCGGGAGAAGTCATTGGCTGATTTTCCCACCTAAAAAAATAAACATGTATTCCTTCAATTGCACTTTGCGTTCCGTGGCTGCGGCTCTTTCGAAAAATTCCGGAGTATAGTTGCCACTACGGGGTTTTATTTTCTTGCCTCTTCGCTTGAGTATTAAAAACTATCGCTTGCTTGATATATACATACATACTGTAATAAATTTTAGACACTTTAGTATTGACAAAGTGCTACTGCACTTTTGACCCTAGACTGTAATCATTTACGCAATTTGTGACTAAAGTTAAGTTCCTTTAAGGGTGCGTCCACATCTGGCGAATGTGCGGCGAATGTGCAGCTCGCGAGCCGTTTGCGAGCTGCCCGCGAGCTGCGCGCGTGCAGTCACGGCAATGGTTTGGTGCGCCACTTTAGTGCAACTCATGCAAGGATCGTAAAAGGCGTGCGCGCGGCTCGCGATCTGCGCGCACTTAATTCTCGCACTTACAGTTCCGTTTTCTGGCTCAGTACTTTCGAACATGTCGGACGACACTAGTGCTTTTAATAATTCTCCTCTATCTACTCCACGACAATACATACTTAGCCTCTAGTAATCAGAAACGATCTGAGCGGGTAAACAACCATTTAATAACTAAGGCGCCGCCCGCGCGCTGTTCGCGTACGGCGCTTAGGTCGCGCGCGAACTGCGCGCAGGCGGCGCAGAAGCGGCGCACGAACAAAAATGCACGCGAGCAGTTCGCGGGCAGCTCGCAAACGGCTCGCGAGCTGCACATTCGCCGCACATTCGCCAGATGTGGACGCACCCTAATATTTCGATATTATTTAATTGTGACTCACACTTTGTACTAAGTCTGTGGAATTATCAATTATGGAATATTTTAAAGCATTTGCGCAATAATTAGTCCAAATGGTGCAATAGTCACTACGACTTAAAATATTCGTGTCAGAACTTGACAAGATTCGTGTGCATCTATAGTGCATCTTATGAGGTGACTAATCATCTATATAGGTGTTTATCTTGGCAATTTACCGTGGGATGACATATAAAAAATGCGCCAAGGGCACGCGCATACGGAAGCCGGAAATGTTTCTAAAAAGAAGATTCGATCTGAAAAGAAGAGCCCCGGTACGAAAGGCAACGAAGGAACAGGGGGTCTACTCGCTTTCTCCGAAAATCGAAGTTTTGATTGAAATTTCGCGTGTTTCCTACCACGGTTCCCTTTGTTCCCGATATTTTGCACATACGAAAATTGTTTGACGTACCGAATCTCTAAACCAGAGTAGGTTTACAGATTCGGTACGTCAAATAATTTTCGGAAAAACAATTAGGTACCTATGTTTCGAAAAAAATATAATTATGACAGTGGATTGTTTGCAATTTTAACGTCAAATGAATATCGTTCGTTTACGAAAGTTTCGTTTCGGAGAAAAGCAGTAGACCCCTAGGAGTGGGGTTTTAGCCAGCAAAAGTCTGACACTATGTCATTGGATGACTTTAACAACTAAAAAAAAAATGAGGAAGCCGGAAAATGGGGTATGTGGCTTTTGGCGCAGTTTGGGAAAGGTCCTATGTCCAGCAGTGGATATCATCATCATCATCACCATCAGCTTTTTTAATGTTCCCACTGCTGGGACTCAGGCCTCCTCTCTAGGAGAGGGAATGGGCCGTAATCCACCATGTGGGCCTAGTGCGGGTTGGTGGATGTCACATGTCTTCGAATTTTTGGTTCTAGGATATGCCGGTTTCCTCACGATGTTTTTCTTCACTGTTTTGAAAGCAGTGGTAATGAAATAAATTACACAAAGTAATGCGCCTGGCTGGGTTCGAACCCACGACCTACAACTGGTAAGTCGGGGCCGTTACCATTCGGCCACCACTGCTCAACAGTGGACATGGGACCTTTAACAGGCATCATCTGACAGCTCTCACTATTTATTTATGTACACAAAAGTACAGAGGCGGAGTTAATGCCTTAGGCATGCCTTTGACCGTCCGGTAACCGTCCGGACCGAACCCAAGTCATCGACGGCGCGTAGAGTTCCACGCTCAAGGAGATGTCAGCAAACCGTAGAGTCCCAGCAGGGTTGAAGCCTACTGGGGCCATGGGTTCTGCAAAACTTCACCCCGGGATCCTCGAATGAAGGCAAAGAAGGAACAGGGTTGAGTTTTAGTCAGTAAAACTCTGACACAGCCTCTCGCTCCGCGCAAGGACGAGAGATGTCATTAGGTGATGTACCACGTTAAAAAAAACCCAGTTAACCTTTAGGTGATGCAAAGACAAATTGTCCTTGTAACATGTTTTTGGTTTATTTTTTAATCATAAAAACTAGTGCTTGACTGTCATTGTAAGCATGCAGTGATGCAATCGTTGATGGTGAAGCGCGCTGATTTATCACTCTGTCAAGTTTTTGTGTTTAACTAGCTTTTGCCCGTAGTTTTGCCCGCTTACATAGAATATAGCCATATCACTCAGAAATAAAGCAGCTTTCTATTGGTAAAAAAAATTCGCAATCGGACCAGTATTTTCAGAGATTAACTTCTACCAACAAAAAACAGAAAAAAAAAACAATCTTTGCCTGTTTATAATAGTAGTGTAAATAAAAAATTAGCATTGAAGACACTTAAATTGTACACCATGTTACTTGCTATCGACACAAAATAGTGTTTTTTTTAAATCTGCAACGTCATCAGCTCGATTTAAAAAAAGTTTTTATAGCTCGTGAGCTTCTGGGGTTGCTAGGAGCAAAATCTTATTTTATTTTATTTCTCTGGTATTTATTTCAGGTGCAATGACGACTCATCCGATGATGCCGTGAATATTAAAAGAAGTGTAAAAGTAATAAAAAAACAGTTGGTAATTGAAATAGATACTTAGTTTTTTTTTCTTCTTCAATGTTTCGCTAGCTTCGCCCAGTGGTTTTGCTGGCGTGGGAACCTGTAATAAAAAAAATATATACAAGGTGTAAGGGCCTTCTGCTTTAAGGGCTTGCTCAGTAGACGAAATTGAACAACGTTCCACAATTTTGTTGTCAGGGAACGAAAATAAAAATCAGCCTCACCATACAAAATGAGAAACCTGATTGGACAATTTGTATGGAGGCCGATTTATTTTTTGTTTTCTGAAAAAAAAAAAAAATTGTGGAAAGTTGTTCAATTTCGTCTACTGAGCAAGCCCTTAAAGTTTGCGGCGGGCTGTCCCTTACAACTTGTATATAGGTATTCTCCCGGTATAAAAGTATGGCCCTAATTCAGTATATAGTCGAACAAAAAACCGTGTGCTAACGGGTATTATTCAAATCTATCTATAATCTACACTAAGACGTGTAAAGGTGCCTACTGGGGCCAGGGTCTGTTTCCGAAAGGGAAGCTCGGCCCTGATGAAATGCAAGAAGGAACGGGGTGGGTTTTTTTGTCAGTAAGAGTCTGACACTATCTCCCACCCAAGGGCGTGGGATGTCATTTGGATGAATGTTACACACCGAAAAAAAAGACAGTAAACAAACAAACTGAATTAGTTTTGCATTCATCTATTAGCAGATAATGATTAATTTGAGGACTATTGAAGGTGAACAGAGCTGGTGGTTAGATATAGAGTTAGAATAGAGTACCAACCGATTGGCGTATCTACCGGTTATTTACCGTGGCCCCCTGACATGCTTGATTCTTGTGTGAAAGTCAATCGGAAATCTTTAAGTTGAGAGTGAATAGGTTTCTTCTAGGTATGCGCGTTCCATCGTCGACCGCATCGTCGCTTTCCATCAGGTGAGCTAGCGGTCAAGCGCAAACCTGTCAATAACAAAAATAAGTTATTAGTATATTAGCGTCCATCGCAGTTTCAAATCGGTGGCCCAATATCCAGGGGTGGGTTTTATCATCCGACTAGGGCGGCGTGTCAGACTTTTACTGAATAAAACCCACTTCTATGTTCCTGTTTGTTTCTTTTCGCTCTAGAACCCCGGGGTTCTTGTTAGGGCTACCATTGAGACTTGAGACCATACTGGGGTGGCGCAAGGCGTGAGCACGGCCTGCTCGTCTGCTCCCTATACACGCCAATGACAAAACCAAAAACGACTTAAACCCACCCGTGTTGTTGTGATGCATTCCATTCTAATACTAAAAACTAATTTACCAACTGTATATTTTTAAATCGTATTTATTTTCCATTCCAAACGAATACCAACAACTTGAATTTGGTACAGTCAGCGCAGCCAAACCTAGTCAAAATAAATTTTAAATATGAGTCCAAACAAATACCAGTGGTATTAGTTGTTGGTATTAATTCATGAATCCCCAAGCGACCACCGGTGGCCGCGCATCTATTGTCTTACTATTGTGTCTCTAATTGACGGTATCTGAAGGGTTAAAACGGAGTAAATCGTTGTTTGCGTTTCAGTTGTACTATTACTTACTAGCTTTTGCCCGCGGCTTCACCCGCGTACATAATCCCAGGATAAAAAGTATCCCATGTGTTATTCTGGGATATGGTCTACTCGTGTACCAAGTTTCATCGGGATCCGTTCAGTAGTTTTTGCGTGAAAGAGTAACAAACTTCCATACATCCATACATACAAACTTTCGCATTTATAATATTAGTAGGATTATGTGGTTTCAGGGCCACGGTAGGTAATACTTTCGTACGATTCCGCCGCCCAACTATTTATTTACCTAATCTATGATTCATCATCGGCCATCAACACGGCGCGACATAACGATCTGAATGGAGCCAAACCACTGATGAATGAAATGTTCCTGAATACAGTTCCTGGTAAAATGTTGCGTAAGATCCGTTTCTGTAGTACACGGCCGAGCACGGTTACTGGCACACTGCTTTATGAAAATAAATGAGTCAGTCATTTATTTTAGATGGTGTGAAATACGTTTTTTTTTATAGAAAAACTCTATGGTAAGACGTAGCTTTTCTTTTTCGATGGGGAAAATCATCTTATAATAAATTGGTGGACTCTTGGGTGGAGCAGGAGATAGTGTCAGACTATTCCTGACTAAAAACCCCATCCCGTTCCTTCTAGCCTTCATACCGGGGCACGAGCTCCCTTTCGGACAGTAACCCTGTCCCCAGTAGGCATGGTAAGACGTAGCTAGGGGTGTACTTTTGCTCGTATTTACCCACTGCTCTTTATAATTCCGGTTTCTTTAGTTGAGTTTTAATTGAATTTTTGACGTTTGATGTAAACTGTTGTATATTTTGCAAATAGAGTTAAAAAGAGATATTTTTACACGTCAACATCGTCATCGATGTGTAATGTATCCCAGATTTTTGATTTGTGAATTCGAAACTTGTCGAATTCAGACACCATGTGTATACTTTTCCCTTTTAATTTTGAACACATTTGTTACTTTGCAGAAACCATAGATTCTCTGTTTTATGCTTGTGTGCTCGCTAAATTATTGTTTCGAAATAAATGGAAAGAAGATGTGAATTAAACGAACCTAATAACTTGTGTCAATTTATTTGGTCCGCAGTGTAATGGGACAAGTGCCAGTAGTCCGTTAAAACGGATGAAAACACAGAATAAATAAATATGACGCAACCACCTCATGGAAACGCCTAGAAAATATATATATTTAAAACTTAAAACACATTTCGTATTGTATTTACATTGGTTTTACACAAGAAAACATTACGTTTTGAAAAGTCGCCATCATTTATTTTGAGGTAAAGAAAATGGCGGGAAAATTGTTTCGGAATTTTCCAACACTATTAAAAAAAAAACTTTCAAAGAGACATTCTTAATTTAAATATTGAATTAAATCTCATAGAAAATTAGGAATCTTTGAAAGATTTACAAAGACAGGTTTTGTAAAATAGTACATTTTGATACAAGTGCAGAAAGTTAGTCATTGCGACCGAGGCGAATTCGCACGAGCCACATGTAAGTATCTATCAATCGGCTTTTTTCAATACATGAAGGAGGTTGATTGGCGACTCGTGAGCCCCAGCCCGATACGATACATGTAATAAACATTGTGGCGGGGAGAGCACGCGTTCTTTTCTGCACTAGTGCGGAAAACATTCTATTGCGTACCTAAAAGCGGTGGGATAAGAGCGGGTTTTCGGATTGAAAAAATATTTTTAATAGCTCTGTGAATTTTTCCCGCCAAGTCTAGGCCATTGTGTATAGAGCCATTAGCCATGTGAATACAAAACAAACGATTAAGATAAAACAATCCCAATAAATGAATAATAAACATGTACCTATGAATGTTTATCTATTAAACACTATTAAACATTAGTTCCCTTGGCCTTGTTTAGATACTGAACGACCTCAACTCACTCGCAGACATCACAACTTACTAGGAATTATCTATTTAATAAAATAATCCAATAAGTTTATCTCCATATTGATCTGTGAGTAATGAGTTAATAATAAATCATTTATTAATTGGTTGTTAAATGGGCAAGTAGAAATTATTGGTGTAGCGTAACGAAACAACATACATAGAGTAAGTAGGTTATAGTGACCAAAGAGGTCAGACAGCTGTGTACCCTGTTTTTGATTGTGGTAACACCAAGTAACACGTCATTTTGATACAAGTGAAGAAAGTGTTTTTATTGCGACCGATGAGGAATTTGTACGAGCCGCAGGTGAGGGTGTGTATGGAGCCGAGGGCTGCATGAGAAAAAAAACCACAAAGAGTTGTATTGAAAAACGTCGTTTGATACTCGTGCAAATTTGTCACTGCAGCCCTCGGCTCCTTAACACACTCACCTACAGCTTGCGAATTAAGCCTCGGTCGCAACTTTCTGCAATTGTATCAAAATCTACTAAATATTCCAGTTCAGGGTGAAACAGGAGGAAGTGTGAGACTTATACTGACTAGGACTGAACCCATCTGGGTTCCTTCAATTGCGCCTTGCGATCTAGGACCATAGATTTTCTTTTCAGAAATTCCCCACAGTCCTGGCGGGCATCGGCCCTACTGGGCCCCTACGGTTTGCTGCACATCTCTTTGAGGCGCGCGTAGAACACTACGCGCCGTGTCGACGACTCGGACACGGTCCGGACGGTTACCTGACAATGGGTAAACGCAATAAAAACCTTTTAATAAAAAAAAAAATAACCGACTTCACTAAAAAATTTAATTGAATTTGAGGAGTTCCCTCGATTTCGCCAAGACTCCATCATCAGATGTCAACTTAGTGACTATGGGATCATTTGGGAAATATACCCTTTTCAACAAAAAAGTACATTGTTACACTAGGGGTGAAAGTTACTTATTTAGTCGCCCGGCCGCCCTCCTCCTTCTCGGGACGAAATAAGTAACTTTCACCCCTAGTGTAACAATGTACTATTTCAAATCGGTTGACAAGCGACGAAGTTCTCCTCCTTTTTTAGAAGTCGGTTAAATTAGGAGTCGGTTAAAAAACGTGCGAAGCCAACAAAGAACCAATCCCACAATTAAAATACACTTCGTTTTAATTCATGAATCCCCATGCGACCACCGGTGGCCGCGCATCTATTGTCTTACTATTGTGTCTCTAGTTGACGGTATCTGAAGGGTTAAGAGCGAATAGATAGCTATTATCTTTATTCAGCCCACATGTTCACTCCGGGATACTACTAAGAAATCCTCCTGGAAAAACCCTTCAACACTTTGCATGATTTGCGGGTAAACCCCGGATGGGATTCTTCGAAACAGTTACCTCGGTCCTGGAACGCGAAGGGTAAATGAAGGACACAGGCATACTTACTTACATAAACGGCCGTACTTATTTTTTTTTTTCGTTAAGTTTGATTTTTTCACAGCTTCAAGGAACCGCAGACCTGAGTATATGGTTTTCATTTTAACAAGATACCTCTACGCATTCCTGAGATAAAAGGTTTTGACAGACTGACAGACGGACAACAAAGTAATCTTATAAGGCTTCCGTTTTTCCTTTTGAGGTGCGGAACCCTAAAAATGGTGTAGCAAATTTTTTTTTTTTGTACCAGTCTAACAATGTACCAATAAGAGACCTACAGGGTTCGTTACAATGGCCATAAATCACCAAGACTTTGAGCTACTACATAGAATTTATTTACGGTAAATCCAAGGACCACTTTCATCCTCGGGGTAAAATCCAGGAACAACCGCACTTCCGAATATAAGACACAAAAACACAGCCTATAGAATCACAAAAAAATAATAATATACATGACTGGCCTGTTGGTCTAGTGGTTAGTGGCCCTGACTTCTAAGCCGGAGGTCGTGGGTTCGATTTCCACCCAGGACTAATGTTAATGTGATGAGCATGATCATTTGTTCTGTGTCTGGGTGTAATTTATCTATAATATGTATGTATTTAGAAATATATTAGTATGTTTATCAGTTGTCTAACCCATAACACAAGCTCTGCTTAGCTTGGGACTCGACGGCAATGTGATAGTTGTGGAATATGTTTTTTTTTACCCAGTCTAACAGTGAACCAATAAGGGACCTACCGGGTTCGTTACAATAGCCATAAATCACAAAGACTTCGAGCTACTAAGGAGAATTGCTTTACGGTAAATCCAAGGACCACTTTCACCCTCGGGATAAAACCCAGGAAAAACCGAATTCCCAATATAAGACACAAAAACACAGCCGACAGAATGTTTCACAAAAACATAATAATAGACTTTTGCAACTTTATAAGTGAAGCCAGAGGCTGACGCCATATTTAAAAGTAAAAGGTGCCTAGTCTCTGAAATGTTACGTCTAAGAATAGACACGTCAATCAAATGTAAAATTAACAAGCTCAATAGCCCAATATTTGATTTTAAAAAGCATTGAAGTCTACAAGCTAGAACTACATTAGACCGACGACGCAAACGTGTGACACGCCTGCCCTCCTAGCCAAGTTACAACCGTTTCGCTTGCGTCGAACGCTTCGAGTTGACCTTACCGCCAATTCTTTTGTTCTGACCACGTGACTGAGCGTCATACCCGTACATTTGAAGCTTTCTACTAGCGTTAACTATTGCAGATTTGTAACTTGGCTAGGGGGGCTGGTTTGTGCGTAGAACGACGTCGCGTGGCGTGTATCAAGTGTAGCTCTACAAGTCTAGTTTCCATATAAAATGTGTGGAGACCGACGCGCTTAGATCGGCGTGTGTGGCACACGTGTGAGCAGTGTAACCTTTAGACACTATTTTTTTTAAATTGTTTATAGGTTTGCGCTTGACCGCTATCTCACACTCGCTGTTGGAAAGCGATGATACGGTCGACGATAGAGCGCGCTTTATCATTTCAGCCGATAAACGTCCACTGTTGGACATAGGCCCTTTCCAAGTGTCGCCCTAATGAACGATCCTGTGCGTCCCGCATCCATCAGATTCCCGCAACCTTCACCAGATCATCGGTCCACCTTGTAGGCTTTCCAACGCTGCGTCTTCCACTACGCGGTCACCACTCCAGAACCTTTCGGCCTCAACGGCCATCTGTTCTGCGAGCAATGGCCCTGCCCATTGCCACTTAAATTTGGCGATTCTTCGTATTATGTCGGTAACCTTGGTTCTCCTGCGGATAGCTTCATTTCTGATTCGTTCACGCAAGGAAGCTTCGAGCATAGCCGTTTCCATTGCTCCATTGGTGTCAGACTCTTACTGACTAAAAACCCACCCCGTTCCTTCTAGCCTTCATACCGGGGCTCGAGCTCCCTTTCGGATAACCCTGGCCCCAGTAGGCTTCGACCCGGCTGGGCAATTCGATCCTTGACACGTTTCCAAGACAAAGGGACTTGTCTGAAAGATAAACGGACAATAAAGTCCTCCTATAAGTGTTGCGTACGGAAATCTAAAAATAAGGACACTTAACACAGGAAACCAACATTTAAGATTTTATTGGTCCCACTTCATCAATTTTAATCGAATAAACCCGCAAACAATAGCCACACGCAAAAAAAAACCAGGCATCATTCAAGACCGAATTACCAGTCTAAAAACGGTGGTGGCCATCTGGCTCCAACTGTCACCATCCTTCTTATTGGCACAATTTATTTTCGGATACGCACGATTCGACGAAGAGCTAAGATGAGCTAGAATTGGCAGGGCGACCTTAAAACTAAAAACAGGACTCTGAATCATGCTGTTTCGTTATTCATGGCAACAATTATGGGGCCTCGTCTTCTAGCTGCCAATTTTCTCTATTGTTCGTATCGGAATTTATTATCTGTGGCTCTTAGCATCGTTTCGAAATTCGAACGGTGTCGAGGTAGGGATCAAAGCAAGTCAAAGCTCCATATATAAGTGATTAGCTTTTGCTAGCAGCTTCACCCGCGTACATAAAATATAGTCTATGTCACTCAGGAATAAAGCAGCTATCTATCGGTGAAAATTTTTTTACAATCGAACCAGTACTTTCAGAGATAAACAAAAAAACATAGAATTAAACTTTAGCTCTTTATAATAGGAGACATAGGTTTTTATACACTGGCCATTCACCACGCATTCAATTGGTCTTCCCGTCCAATTATAATTTAGGTGTCTTCAAGGCTAGAGTGAATAGGCTCTAAATAAACTAGTGCGCCTCACCATTAACGATGCATCACTGCTTATCATCAGGTGGGATCGCAGTCAAGCACTAGTTTATTTATCATTTAAAAAAAAGCATCTAAGGATAGAGAGTTTTGTAGCCTTCTTGCTAAGCTGGTGTTGAAGAGAAAGAAGTAAAAAATGAAAAGGGAGGTGGCCGAGAATATACAAGAAGTATCAACAGTTGAGAGGGAGTTTTTGTCGTTTTTTTTTTTAATTTATAGTGGATAATGCATTGTAAAATTGATGTTTTGTATCTCAAGTGTTTACACAACTGGACAATATGCGTGAAATCATTGAAATAGGTGCGATCTCGGTAAAATGTAGCGGAGGATTGTATTCTACAAAGTCAAACGTTTTTATTTCACATAGGCCTTATAAATCGTCAGAAGCTAGTGCACGGTTCCAAATTGGTCGTTTCCTATGGAGAAGAACGGGCAAGAAACCCCATGGTTACTCTTTTAAAAAAACTAAAGCAGCAAAGCTTGCCGAGAAGGCTCGATATACATTCTTAAATACTGCAAAAACATTACATAGAGTCTGTCAGTCTGTGTAACTTTTTAGGTAGACTTTAACATATTCTAATGAATCGCAAGGACAAGGATACTGGTAGCTGAAGGTGACGTTCCAAGATCAAATCCCGATGCAAATGACAGGTGCATGTAGTCGTGCAGTATATTTTATTGTATGACATTGCGCACAAGGTGCCCTGTTGTTTCTGCGGCTGAATAGAAAATAAATTCAAATGGATGTCATTAAATGCTAATGTATCTGCTGGAAAAATTATAATGACACTGAATGTTAAATTAGGATTTGGTCGGCAACAATGACAAACGATTTTATATATTTATGTATGCCATTAGGAATTACAAAAAGCCGCATCTGCGTCATCATTATTTTTTCAGCGACAGCTGGGTATACGGGTCCTATAACGTCTAAAAATCATAAGAATTCCAGGGTGAGCAAGAGACGGAACTAAACAGGTCGTATAGCACTACCCCTTTCTCACATATTTGTGACGATTATAAGACGTCATCCTCATGGTATCCTGGCCTTGGGCTGAGATTATCCGTAAAAGTTGCCGCGGCCGCAAAACGTAATGGGCAATTCGTGGTGGGTATTAGTCGGTCAAAGTTTGAGATTCCCTCTCGCACCTCGGGAGTGCGAGACGATATTTCCCATCCAATAAAAGGTGATCTGACCATCCGTTTCTTCCATCAATCCTCTTCCGTGTGACACTCATTTCTCAGCGTTTATATCGTCATATATTAATTTTGTTTTTGGTGATAAAATTGTGCAGATGGGTGATAAAATTGTGCAGATGGGTGATAAAATTGTACATCCTATTCCCAGTTACCAAATGCAGTTTACCTAAACCAAGCCCCGGCGTGAAAAGTCCTTAGCCCAAACGAGGCACACTTGCACCGTATGCTCCAATGTGTCCCCCGGGCGGTCAGCACAATGGTGAAACAAATTAAAAAGAAATTAATAAAATAAGATTTAAAACTAGGGTTATAGAATAAAAATACGGGTTTTTAGATTAATCGTGACATCTTCCTTAAAATATTTAGCAAAAATACGATTCATAGTTTATTCCTCCCATAACGAATGGCCAGTATTTTCCTAACAATGTAAACTTTTAAAGCTAACTATTAAACTGTCAGCGAAATGAAAAGTCTAGTAAATATATTGGCAAAGTCCGACACTTTAATGTATCTGTTTCAGCATCGAGGAAGTGGTGTGTAGGAGGAGGATTTATGTATCCGGATAGACATAGATTCTAAGACAAATTCTGTGCATCAATCAGCTTCAAGCAGTTGATTGAATTTAAGCTAGATCTACACTGTACATACGTGTGCCACACACGCCGATCTGGGCCCGTCGGTCTCCATACATTTTATATAGAAACTAGACTTGTAGAGCTACACTAGATCCATGCCACGCGATGTCGTTCTACGTACAAATCAGGCGTGTTACACGTGTGCGCCGGTCTAATGTAGTTCTAGCTTTATAATTGTTGATGATGATCAATGAGTGACAGACGTGTTTGTCGTAGATATCCGATTATCCGAAGAAATAAGGACTAAATTACGCGTGTAGAAGAATACGAGCCTTAGTGATGTGAGTTTTAGTCAGTAAACGTCTGACATTCTAGGCTTCCTACGAGGTGGATGGCTGACCTGGTGATGTTCACGGGAATCCGATGGATTCGAGACGCACAAAACCGGTCGTTGTGGCAACACTTGGAGGAGCCATATGTCTAGCAGTGGACGTCTTTCGGCTGAAATGATGAACCGAGATATTTGTAATAGTTATGGTTTTAAATATCCAATGTGGATTTTCTTACACATTCATCTCTTTATAGACCAGGGTCGATAATTTTTGAAACGAAATAAAATCATATAGTATGAAACCCACTGGAAACGAAAGAAAATATAACAAAAATTAAAGGAAAAATAAATTACGGGCGATCTGAGGTCGGGAAAAGGATGGGTGTGCATTTTTAAGGGAAAAAACAGTTTATCTCGATTTCCGACAAAACTACAAGTTCTATGTAAAAAAGTTAAATTGCAAAGTTGTAGATAATAAAAAGATCTACAACTTTTGTATTTACACTTTTTTCACATAACCTCAAAATGGATGTGAAAAATTCAAATAACTAAGTTTTTGGTTTTTTATTTTTATCTTTTACAAAAATTATTCTTTTTCCACGAAATTAAATGGAAACTTACCTTTTTATGTACCAGACACACTGTAATTTTTTTGATTTAAAATGTTTGTTTTTCACCTTCATTTTGACTTAATATCGAAAAAGAACCCTAATTTTCAATCGAAAATACTCACGTCACAATATCTCCTTTTTTAATAATTTCGCTAGGTTGTTTGTTTGTTAAAATCTCTAATTTCTGATGGTGTAAAAAAAAGTATCATTATTATGCTAAATTTCTCAGAAAAAGCCAAAAATCTCGAATCCAAAAATTCTTTTTCATAATCATTACCTATATACATTATATTATTAACTGATTTGATTGTTAACTATAGTAGTATATTTGGGTTCAGATTTCTGTCATTACCTATATACATTGTAGATCTTTTTATTATCTACAACTTTGCACTTTTGTTTTTTTACATAGGACTTGTAGTTTTGTCGGAAATAGAGATAAACTGTTTTTACCCTTAAAAACGGCCACCCATCCATTTCCCGACCTCAGATCGCCCGTAATTTATTTTTCCTTTCGTTTTTGTTGTATTCCCTTTCTTTTCCAATAGGTTTCATCCTACTATGATTTTATTTCACTTTTTACCATTAACAACGGCTTCAGCACTGGTCTATTATAGATATACGTTTTGAAATATACCTAGTTGGCATAACTTTTCTGACTGATGGACTTCTTAACGACGCAAAAGTGCCTGAAATGGCCTATTTGAAGTAAATGCTTTGATTCTGGGTTCTTCAATAACCGATTAGTCAACGGTAAGGTCTAGTAAGACATTAGGCATTTGAAGAAGTTTGACCAGAATGCCCGTGTTTTAATTTTCAACCTTTGCACGAAAGCCTGCGGTCTACCCCCCTTTTCGGACGAAGCTAGTTTTTTTGCCGACTCATTGTACGAAGTATGGCCACTATAGGTACGTTGTATCACGTTATTGGTATTTTGTAAAACGTGACCAGACTGGCTACGACGCGGTTCTCAAGGAATAACACATTAATATTGTGTTGTTTCCTTATTTAACGTTTTCCTGGAGGAAAACCACGATGCGTTTGAAACTGATGATCATTTTTGTTTATTATAAATCTGACAAAATAGAGGCAACAACGACCTTGTAATATTATCTGCCCTTAATGCTCATCAAGATCATCAGCATCATTTCAGCCGAAAGACGTCCACAACTGAACATAGGCCTCTCCAAGTGTCACCACAACGAACGGCCCTGTGCGTATGGTATCCGTCGCATTCCCGCAACTTAGCAGTCTGGTCCATCTTGTGGGAGGCCTTCCAATGCTGTATCTTCCCGTACGCAGTCACCACCCTAGAACCTTTCGTCCCCATCGACTGTCTGTTCTACGAGCAATGTGCCCTGCTCACTGCCACTTAAGTTTGGCCATTCTTTGGACTATGCCGATGTCTCTTGTCTTCATTCCTGATGCGATCACGCAAGGAAACTCCGAGCGTGGCCTTTTGAGTGACTGGCATTGTTCAGACCAAACGTACTGTCGGCTTGACTGTGAGCTCATGTTACAGATAAACAGCCCCGCTAGCCAAGTTACAACCGTTTCTATTCTATTCTCTTGTGTCAAACGCCTCGAGTCGACAACGCCTCTTATTATTTTTTTCTGACGTCATCTCAACGCTCAGTCACGTGGTCAGAACAAAAACATCGGAGGCGTTGCCGACTGGAGGCGTAACTTGGCTAGGGGAGCAGATAATTGGTGTAAATGTATACCAAGGACTGAGTCCACGTTCACACTGGAGCTGACAGTGTGCATACTCAAAGTCAGCCCTAGTGTGCGGTGGTGGACAATACGTTTGTTGTGGCCGATGCCTAAACCTTACAGCTCGCTCTAATAAATTGGTGACGGTGGACAATCGAACAGCTGTCGGGAACGGTCAACTGTGAGTCATGACTGTCGTCTCGTCATTAGGAGAGGATGATTCTTCTTGAGCTTTATATGGTCGCACTGAATCGCACTTTCCTATGCTTCTGTCTTTTTCAGTCACAATGAACCGCCGTTTACTAGATCGAAAAAGAGAGCGTGTCGACTGTCTCTCAATTCCGCCGCGTGTAAACGCACTCCCGTCATCCCGTGAGTGATTTGTTCGACCGCATATAACTCAAAGTACCCCTTAAAGTCTTTTTCGACTCGGCCATTTTGCTTAACGCGGGAAATTATCAAATGAGAAGTCATTTCAGCCAGCTCGTGGGGAAGCGCGAGGGAGTGCCAGACTCTTACCGACTTAAATTTACCTGTGTTCCTTTAGTTGCACTTTATCCATTGCCATGGTAATCTCTAAATCTATCGAACAATCCCGCAACTTTGTATTACTATTTCTTTGTATACTTATTTCAATAGTCCATTGTAATGCTATGGCAATGTCTCTAGCCTTCTTCCATTGTGGGCCATTCCTTTTCTAAACACGTCGGTACGTTTGTGGAAAAGAAAGACGGACTGCTTTGCCTAGGAATGAGACTTTACAGACCAATTGATACCCAGGAAAAAAGACTCCGGAGGATCAAGAGGCTAAATATAACAACTATGACTGAAAGCTAAAACGAGCCTAAGAAGGAGGGTAATCTTTTTCCAGACTTAGATCATTCTGACTGTCCACCCTCGCCTTCTAACTTATTAAAACAGAAAAGTAAGAAATCACTAAAACAGGCGCCGGAAAGTGACAAACAAGTAATTATTATTTAAGTTAATGATCTTCTAAATCCCTTAGTTCTGCAAGTGTCCGTAATAAATCAAGTGGCGCCAGTGGTCGTGAGTCACGGATCGACGTCGGCGCGGGCGCAGCTTTGTACCTACTATTTTTCAGCTAATTCTATTTTCAAACGCTGTATTAATTGCTCACTTAGTTCGACTGATGACAATTGCAGTGTGGGGGTTTGATTGTCATTATAAAAATAAAAATGGCGATTATAAACTATAATAATAATAATAAATGATAAATATTTATTCAGAGTTTTAAAATTTGGTAAAATAGTTACATAAAATCTTAGGAATAATTACAATGGTATGACTATGTATGTGTGTGACTATGGTATATGGACAGTTTGTGGTCTGTGGTCCAATACACACTGAACACATTTTTCTTTTTCAGCTGATAATTTTATTATTTCATGTTCATTCATTACAACCATATGGTTTGTGCATGTTTTATATTGTGGTTAATTAACTTATCAATATTGGTGTTATTCTGAGTTGTATTGTTGGTTTCTATTATTATGGCCTCAGTATATTTCAGTTGTCTTTTTCACGGTGACAATAATATTTCCATCAATTTTTTGTAACTGTCACGTCTTCAAGTGCGCGCATTACATGTTGGGTTCATAGGCACGGTGACTTTTTTGTCAAAAGTCACGGTAACAAAGTCACCAGTGCGCGCTATCGCTTAGGTTCTCAGGCACGGTGCTTTTTTTGTCAAAAGTCACGGTAACAAAGTCACCAGTGCGCGCTATAACTTAGGTTCTTAGGCACAGTGACTTTTTTGTTAAAAGTCACGGTAACAAAAGTCACCAGTGCACGCTATGCCTTATAGTATTCTTCTTTGTCCT
Organism: Mythimna lalbum; assembly: GCA_949319445.1. Taxonomy (NCBI): domain Eukaryota; kingdom Metazoa; phylum Arthropoda; class Insecta; order Lepidoptera; family Noctuidae; genus Mythimna; species Mythimna lalbum. Next base: position 19,688,503 of record OX439360.1, read on the forward strand.
CCGTTGACTTACTATCTATAACCCACGTTTCCGCTCCTGCTGTATATCCCACAGAAATTGTGTCAGTGTCGAGATTGTTTAGTGTCGTTTTTGTTTTGACTAATTTAAAGTAAATTTGGTCGGACCAGGATTCTAAAACCTGCACAGCAGTAACATTGTCCTCATCTAAATCCTGGAAGGCGTCGGTTTTGCAGGATGGGCAGCAGGTTACGCATATCCTGAGAAGATGCTTTACATAATCACACCGACGCTGATTCTGAGACAACCTGGGACCGCAGCCGGTTATGAGGTTTCCAGGTTAGCCACTGCAGTTCATGTCTAGGGGGATATATTCTGCCTGGGTGATGATGTGTTGAGGAGTTGATAGCTGATGGTAGTCAACGTTTAGCTCTTTATTAGTAAAATAATTGACGTAATTGTGTTGCCGGAATTCTTTACTAATATTTTTTATCGTTAATTTAGCTTTTTAAATATCCAATATGCTACTAATTGGGGTGATAAATACTTAATGCCCAACGACGTCTGCCCTAATACTTCATACAGTTAAATATCACTGTGAAGGCCTAGGATATATAGACCAGTGTATTACTATCGAGGGTTTATAATCTTTGAACACTCCACCCACGCTTAGAAATTTGGGGCACGAATCCATGATATTGAGTGCAAAATGAATTGTAAGTTTACAGCGAGTTTTGTAAGATTTTCTTGTTCTGCGTGCTATTTCGTGTTCCACTCATCATATCCACAGCCTATGGTAAACATATGCTACGCTTTAATTGTGCTAATAACCCACAATAGCCACACTTTGTGGTGGAAAATTTATTATTATTATTACTATTTCACCGATCTACCGGTAACCGTTAAAGCCGTCGACGGCGCGCCTCAAGGAGATGCCAGCAAAACCTTAGCGGCCTAGCAGGGCCGAAGCCTACTGGGGCCATGGGTTCGCTTCCGCAAGGGAAACGCGTGGTCCTAGAACGCAAAGAACATAGGAGTGGGGTTTAGTCAGTTAAAGTCTGACACGCCCTCCCACTCCGCTCTAGAGCGAGATAAGTCAATGGATGATTTCTTGAACTTTAGAATACATAAAGAATTGTTCTGTGTTATTTATGAATGACCCTGAATCGGTAGAGCGTTCTTAGATATAACTTAATTTACAAATATACTTAAACATTTTACAATAATACTATACAATATTGTTTTAATAATATAAGATCTAAACCTATCCTGATACCAAATAAGTGTGGTATTTGGGGGCACGGTAGTGCCCCCGCCAAAGACGAGCTAAGCGAAGCGCAAGGGCACTACCTTTAGAAACTAAATATCCGCATCACCTCCACGACGCTAGCGAAACGGCAAAGCCATACATTTTTACTGATGTGTAGAATTTGTGAAGTTAGGGTCTGTAGAGTCAGGCCGTGTAGATTCAGAAGCTTGGCTCTACATGAGATCTGATTTCTTTTTCACAGAGCAAACCTAATGTGGTCGTCTTGGCAACATTTTACATGAAATGTTTTTGGTGGGATGTAATTTAGGCATCTATTGATCTATGGACATTCAGTAAACGGCTAAGCTCCATATCAACTTACAAGACCTATACATAAGTACATATCTACCTAAATTAAAATTTATCGACTCAAGTCAGTAGATATTATTTCAAGACCTATATTTACCAAGAGAAAAGAAGTTTTAAATATAAAAAGCTTGATTACTTTGTAGGTACAAAAATGGCTGTCCGTTCCCCAGTTAACCCTGTCACTTCTAATGAAACGCTAAGCTAAAATCCATTGCGTAGCGACCCCCGCACTAGCAATATAAAATATGTCGCACGTCTGTATAGGGTTACTTTCCCCTACCATTTGTTTTTGACAGCATTATTTTAGTTTTAGTATGCTGTTGTATCTGTATATCGAGGTCTTCATGTTATTTGGGGGTTGTTTCTTCTTTCATGACTGCCTTCTCTTTCATGTCCTCACTTCACAGCATCCACTTATTATTTCACAGCTTCTTGGTGCTATCATCATCATCATCAGCCTTTTTAATGTGTCTACTGCTGGGACTCAGGACTCCTGTCTAGGAGAGGGGGCGCACTGGGCTCGCGCCCAGTGCGGTTTGGTTGTGCGGGTGGTTGTGATTTATTATTATTTTGTAAAATCAAAAAATATATCTGATTGCTACATGCTCTTGTTTTGTTTCATATTACTTAAGCTCTTGTGGGTTTAATGTACAATATTTTTCTCTTCCTCTGTGACTTTCCCCATTTCATTTCATATTCATCCCTCACTTACATACTATATCCATCAAAATTTTTGTGGTTTCCTATCCTCTTTTCTTTATTTCTTTATCATTTTTAATAAAATGTCCACCTAGCTATGTATTTCTCACAAATATTAATGGTAGTCCATAAGCCTAATTTATTCCTGTCCTTGCGGTTCAGCTATAATACCATTTTTTTTTTATTTGATTTTTTTTTCTCCCATATGCCTCATACTAGTTTTTTTATTTGTTTGTCTCTTACCTATATATGTATCGCTTACAATCTCATATTGGTTTTCTCCCTTTTAGCTTACTAGCTTATTCCCATATATCGCTTAGGTACCTACTAGATTTTTTGTCTTTCTCCCATGTAGTTATTATTTACACGTTTTTTTATCTTTCTCCTATATGCTTACTTGCTTTTTTTTTGTTGTTCTACAATACAAGAAACATACTAGGTTTTTTGAGCGATTCCGCTCCCGAGGCCTTTTCCAGGATCCAGACATGGTTATTGGGATAAAAGTAGTCTATGACATGACTCACGAGTAATAGTGTAGGTATATATTTTCATATATCTAACGATTATAATTAGTAAAGAAACGTATGTAGTTGTAAAATGACCATAAACCCCACAGAACTATTCCTTATTCCCACCACCAAGTCGGTCATTAAACTCATTATTCTAGAAAGAAGTCGAGTTGCAATAGTAATTCCCGGCGCGTCAGGGGCGAAGGCGTAGGGCGCCACGGCGGCGCGACGCTCCCGCCACCCGGGCGCCGGCGCCGCCCCGCCAAATATACGACGTTATAATACTGTGCTACTTCAAAAACTTCCCTTTCCTTTGTTACTTACAATATCTATTTATTGTTCGATTTTTGAAACGGTATTTTAAGAACCATTTTTGGTATTGAGGTATGGAAAAATTAAGTACTATAGAACTTTACGAACAAAAATCGATTTCTCTTTTTTTTTAAAACGTTACCTGCTGTTATTGTTGCCATTATTGTGAACAATATTGATATCTGTGTTGTGGTACCCAATTTTATGGTTGTTAAGCTTTGAACAATATTTTAAACGGAATGTTTTCGTAAGATTAGATTTAGTTATCAGACAATGGAAAGTACAAGGCAACTTATCGTTGTAATCGCGTTAGGTAGGAGTGTCCCTTGCCTGCTTCAAACGCTGACACCAAAGTGCATTTTTTTTGGTAACGTGTTATTTTGGAAGACTCCTTTTCGTTCTTACTTTAATGACTTAATAATTATGGAGTTAGTAGGTACCTACCTATGGAACACAGATGCCGCCAGCATCGTACTGGCGTTATTTTTTTTTTCTCGCGTCGCTTTTTTTACTGGCTCACATCACAGTCAGTGAAAATCATGTAGGCAAAGATTTATACATTAAGGCAATGGCTATGCAACCCATCAAGGGATAAAAAAGTGTTTTAGGTTCTGGGTCGTCGTGGTGGATTACGGCCCAATCCCTCTAGGTACTAGAAAGAGGAGGCTTGAGTTGAGTTGGAACATTAAAAAAAAGGCTGACTATGCTATGTTTATGCTACGTCATGGGCGCCCTATTGAAACTAAACTACTATGAAGGATCCCGTTAAGTCCCAAACGCAGCGAGGGAGTTTAGAGTTTAACTTACGAGTGTCGCGAGGGAGTTAGTACTAGCACCCTGAATGCAGTGAGGGATTTAAGCTAGACCAAGGCAATTTAAGCCCTAGCTTTTTGTTAGGCAATTCAAGGTTCAGTGACAGCGTGTAGTGTTTCACTTGCGCCTCAAAGAGATGTAAGCAAAAACCACGGATACGGCAAAAATGTACCAAGGTCCAACCAAGTTCACCTTGGTTGCACCTTGGTTTGTGTGTTTAGCCGCATAATAGCATAATCAGCCTTTTAATGTTCCCGCTGCTGGGACTCAGGCCTCCTCTCTAGGAGAGGGAATGGGCCGAAATCCACCACGCGGGTCAATGGGAAGGCTTTGACCAAACACACAAACTAAGCTACTAAACTAGCGTTCCAACCAAGGTCACCTTGGTTGGAACGCTAGTTTGCAACTGTCTGGTCTACCACTGGCCCCAATAAATGCTTACTAGGTAGGTTAATTACCACGGGTTGACTTTCGAAAGGCAAACCAGGGGTCCTAGAACGCAAGGCAAAAAAGGAACATAGGTGTGGTTTTAGTCAGCAAAAGTATGACAAGCCTTCTCGCTTCGTCCTAGAGCAGCAGAATTCATTGGAATATTTCTCACCTAAAAAAAACATCTCAAGGTAAACATACCTTTTAATATTTTATTTGAAAGTAGCTTTTGCTTTTTGCTTCGCCCGCACACATAATATGTAGCCTGTCACTCAGGAATAAAGCCGCTTTCTGCCGGTGAAAAAATTTTCACAATCGGACCAGTACTTATATATGTATACTAGCTTTTGCCCGCGCGGCTTCGCTCCTGCTCTTCCCTACTCCACCCTACTATACCCAACTCTACCCTACCCTACTCTACACTACTCTACCCTACTCTACACTACTCTACCCTACTCTAACCTACTCTACCCTACTCTACCCTACTCTACCCTACTCTACCCTACTCTACCCTACTCTACCCAACTCTACCCTACTCTACCCTACTCTACCCTACTCTACTCTACTCTACCCTACTCTACCCTACTCTACCCTACTCTACCCTACTCTACCCTACTCTACCCTACTCTACCCTACACTACCCTAATTTTATTTTTTTTCCATAAGAACCTTATCCTCACAATAACAATCACAACAAAAAAAAAACAGCCAAATCGGTCAAACCGTTTTCATTCCCCCAAAACGTCGCCTCTCACGAACAGGAACGTTCGTTGTGGCGACGTTTGGGGGAGGCCTATGTCCAACAGTGGACGTGTATCGGCTGAAATGATGATGAAAAATGTCTGATTTCAGGGCTTTAGCATTTGCTACTCTTAGCTTACCCGGTACTAACCAGCTGCACAATAGATATCGCCCACTAATAGATACACAAACCTATCTCAACACATAATCAAACTATAAAATAACCCCGTATAGTATGTAACAATCACATGTTCGCAGTAACACAATAAATCAACGGTTTCATTATGCACGCATTTGATCAGCCTTCAGATATCAATGAACATGACTCTATAGCACACAAAACTAATGTCACAAAGGCAAAAGTTTGTATGTTTGTCTGTATGTTTGTTACTACTTCACGGTGAAACTGCTGAAGAGATTTTGATTGATTTTTCATCATCATCATCGTCAGCAGTGGCGTAACTATATTATCTGAGGCTCGTGGCAAATCCTTTGGATGGGGCCACCAAAAAAACATGTCTCATTTTGTTTATTTTTTTATATTTTTGGCTACTTCTTCTGAGCTCGTGGCCTCTAAGACTGGGGGCCCCGTCGGACAAGGGGCCCCTGGCATTTTGCCAGCCTTGCCACCCTATAGTTCCGCCACTGATCGTCAGCCTTTTTAATGTTCTCACTGCTGGGATTAGTGGGAGCAGTGGTGGCCGAGTGGTAAGTGGTAACAGCCTACACTTACGAGTTGTAGGTCACGTGGTTCAAACCCAGCCAGGCTCATTATTTTGTGTAATTTATTTCATCACCACTGCTCTCAAAATGGAGAAGGAAAACATCGTGAGGAAACCGGCATGTCCTAGATCCAAAAATTCGAAGACATGTGACTTTCAACAACCCGCACTGGGCCCGCGTGGTTGATTACGACCCATTCCCTCTCCCAGAGAAGAGGTCTGAGTCCCAGTAGAGGGAACATTAAAAAGGCTGATGATGATGATGATGAGTGAGTTTTAAGTTTCTTTGGGAGAATTTCTGACTTTGGTGCGGGCAAAGCCTCGGGCAGAAGCTAGCCCAGTCTATAAATAAATGCTGAACAGCACTTAACACTCCCATAAACCAGCTGTTATGGTGCCACTAATACATATGGACGAACTGGTGATAAATAGCTACGTGAGATAAATATAGATGTTATTCCACGAGACAAAAGGTGTGGATGGTTTCTAATAGAGTGTAATGTGCTATTGTTAATGTGGCGTTGTTGCCATGGTTGGTGCAGTGATTCAGCGATGCCGCCGGGATCCTGAACCTGATTTCTGGCGACCGGACGGCGAGCAATGGGTAGCTCGCCGTCCGGTAATCGTCCGGACCGAGCCCAAGACTTCGACGGTGCGTATCGTTCCAAGCGCGCCTCAAGAAGTTATCACTAAACTGTAGGTGCCCAGTAGGGTCGAAGCCTACTGGGGCCAAGGGTCTGTTTCTGAAAGGAAGATTCGACCCCGGTACGAAAGGCAACGAAGGAACAGGGTGAGATTTTAGTCAGTAAAAGTCTGACACTTTCTCCCGCTCCGCCCAAGAGCGGGGGATGTGATTGGATGATTTTCCAACATAAAAAAGTGGTTCAGCGATTGACTGTGGCACTGTGTGTCAAGGGTTCGATTTTAGCACGTAATAAATATTTGTTACTCTTAATATGATTTCCTGGGCTTTGCTCGCGTGAAAATAGAAAATATAGGGCTATATTACTCAGTGATAAAGTAACTTTCTACTGATGAAAGAATTTTGAAAATCGGTTCAGTAATTTTTGAATTAAGTCGTAACATAAGTACAAACTTTGGACGCCCGTTTCACCCCTTTAGGGAGTAAATTTTGATAACTCCTCTCGTAGTGCTCGCCTACGTAACACATCCCCAGGATGCCTTTTGTAAGTCCCAGTAGTTTCGGCTATGCATTGATTTCAAAAAACCTCCCCCTCTCACTCTCTTCTCTCTTTTTTTTTTGATTTTTGATTGTGTCAGCCATTTTCTTCTTTTCTAAAAACAGATTAGTATTAGTTAGTATAGAAAAGTTTCCATGAAGTTTCTTGCACGTTTTTCTCCATAGAGATCTACGTTTTGACAAATCAAAAGTGCTTGTAAATGGTCTAGTTAAAATAACGTTTCTGATTTCTGATTCTATGGCCTACAGATAGATAGTACCGGGTTTGGATATGTTGGTGTTTGTGAGTTTACATATTTGTGAACGCATACGATACTGAAGTAATTTTTAGTATGGGAGAAATGTTTAAAAAAAATGTGTTGTAATTATAATACAACCATGATCATTATCATCATCATTTCAGCCGAAGGACGTCCAATGTTGGACATAGACGTCCCTCAATGTCACCACAACGATCGGTCCTGTGCGTCTTGCATCCATCGGATTCCTGCGACCCTCACTAGATCATCGATCCACCTAGTGGGAGGCTTCCGGGCCTTGGTTCAGGCCATGGTCCGAAGCGAGGAGGAGTGGCAGGCGGTCGCCTCCTTCTGCGAAGCAGTAATGCTAGCAAAGGAGAAGGTCGACCGCATCAGGCAACGGCGCCCTTGCTGCCGCCCGGGATTCCAATCCCGATTTCCAGCCACCGTGAACGCGGGCTCGCGGACGGCGAGCCATGGGTAGCTCGCTGTCCGATCGTCCGGTAACTGTCCGGAGAGTCCGGAAGTCTGACACTATCTTCCGCTCCACCCAAAAGCGGGGGTTGTCATAAGATGATTTTCCACATCGAAAAAAAAAAAACCTAGTGGGAGGCCTTCCAAAGCTCCTTAATTAAATCAAATTAAATATGATATATTAATAAGAAAACGCTAAATTGTAATTATGGAATAAACCAGCTATTTTTATCTTGAGAAGACCGACCATTTTACGAGCCGACTTCTAGACCAATAGCGAAGTGTGTCTGCTAATAAAATAGTTATCACTTTGATAGTTTACAATTAAGCGTGTGTTGATGCGTGTCCACGTGTAAGTCTAGCCGTAGCTACACTTTGTTACATTCTACAGATCTGAGAGAGGCAGAGGTCAACGCGGTAGGGTGACCGTAGATTGCATTGCCGCCGGGATCCCTATCCTGTACCCCTAGCAAGTTCAAATGTACGGGGACGACGTCGTCTCAACGCTCAGTCACGTGGTCAGAACAAAAGATTTGGCGGCAAGGTCAAGTCGAAGCGTTCGACGCAAGCGAAACGGTTGTAACTTGGATAGGGGGGCAGATTTCCGGCCACCATAGGCGCGGGCTTGCGGACGTCCGGTAACCGTCCAGACCAGACGGAGCCCAAGTCGTCGACGCGCACCTCAAGGAGATGTCAGCAAACCATAGGGACCCAGCAAGGTCGAAGTCTACTGAGGCCACGGGCAGTGAGAAATTTAGTCCCGGAGCCCTGGGACGAAGATAAAAAAAGGACAGGAGTGGGTTTTTAGCGGGGGATGTCGTTTGATGATTTTCTCACCTAAAAAAATTGTAAACGTAGATTAACTCGCCCTCCGGCCGTCCGGACCGGTAAGGACCAACCTCGGGCGTTTTGGCATATGCGCGGAACCGAGTGTAAAGACCAGACGAATGTTGCCCAATCTACTAACGAGCAGTAGTCTGGACCAGGCAGTCCAGGCAACTGACACTGATTTTGCAGGATTTTTACATTTTATTTCCAATATGGCGACATAGATGGCGTTACCAGTCGACAGCGCTTTGTATGCGGCCCAGTAGGCCCGATGCCTGGAAGGGCTGCGAGAAAGTTATAAAAGCCTGACATGCGCTCCACCCAGAGTGGGAGAAGTTATTTACAATGGAATAGAAAAAAAAAATCGCAACAGACACAGCACAACGGTTACAAACACAACGTTAAAATGAATAAAAGCGCCGAGCGTGTCCATATTTCCCACCTCGATAAAATTACTAGACCACCAGTTGTACGAGAAAGCGCCCCTGGTAGATGGAGAATATCCCACCCCGTAGCCACCGCAGGCGTGGGCATTCATGGGTAGCTGTCGTGTGTGTGTGCGCTCGCGTCCGGTAACCGTCCGAACCGAGCCCGAGTCGTTGACGTCGGGAAGTGTTCCATGCACGCCTCAAAGAGATGTCAGTAAAAGCGAGGCCCAACAGGGCCAAAGCCTACTGGAGCCATGATTTGACTTCCGCGTCGCCCAAGATTGGGAGAAGTCATTGGATGGTTTACCACCTTAAAAAAACGTCAATCATATCGTCGGCCAACGCTTGACCACTATATCACCTGATGGAAGGTGAGATAGTGGTCAAGCGTGAGCCCAACTATAATGAAACAAAACTTCGACTATGATGACCTTAACCTGTAAAATGGTATAAACAAAGAATTGTCCATCAGCGCCATGGTCACCGCCCAATCATAAACATTTTACTGTAGGAACGTCCTCGCCGCGACCGTAAAGTCATAATTAAGTGCAATATATAATGTAGTTTATGTACATAATACATATGAGACACAGATACAACGTGTAACGTTAAGTGAGCAAAACCTGAAAATAGTTTGATCAGAATGCAATAAAGTTGTATAATAATAATAATAATACCCCATCGTCGTATCTCTACGTTGACGTCGTGGTGGGGCTTGTGTGCTCCAACATGCCCTAGGTCTGTATCGGTAGAATTTCCTTTACCGTAACATACCTAGGGTGAGGGGCCAGACTAAGAGAGATACAATCCGCAGGGCAGTTTTGTGGCGAACTGTTGGATATTAGCGACCCCACGGACCCGATCTCCCGGGAGAATTCCTGTTCTTCATCTCCGGCTTGCCTTTATTGGCCGGCCGTAGTGAACACTGACGAGGAACAGAGCTCCCACCTCTCTCTTGCCTTTATTGGCTGGCTTGAGTGGAGATTCGCAAGAGCAAACATGCTCGGGAGAAGGATGCATAATCCAGTAAGGTGCTGGTAGGGATCTTGACCGTACTTCCGGGATTGTCCTGATAGCCGTGGTATGCCTCTCCACTCCTCAAGCGCCTCAGGATATGTTGCCCTCTTGTTGCTACGTCACTTCGTGCTAGCGACCGTTTTTGGGGGCCCATTTATTGAGTGTGCAAGTCACCCCCTGCCTTTTATCGATGGATATTAATGACATTGTTCAGGCAGGGGCCATAGTCTTAACATAGTTCCATGTTATCAGTCCACTTAAGACTCCAAAAACCATAGCCCTATTATTTAGTTTTCCATATTAAATCGCAATAGTTTTTCAAACCGGGGATTGTCCTTGGGTGCACTAGTATAGCGCGTACAGGGATAATCGTCGGTTGGTATCAAGATTCATTAGAATAACCTAAAGGGCCTCTGCGAGTTGGCTTCGGCTCCTTGTATGCCTCCCAAAGGCCCAGGACCTCAGGGTCCTGTGATAAATAAAGAAATGAAAATAATAATAATAATAATAATAAGGAGCAGAATCAATTAAGCCACTTTTTAATATAGGTTACATTTTTCAAAAAGTTCTTCATTTAAAAATCTCGCCCTGTCTATTTAGGAATAGGTCAAGCCATCACTTGCGCAAACCCGCCGAAATAGGTAAACAAACACAAATGGTTGTAGTCCAATAAAATTTTCTCACGCACGAGATAATAAAAGTTCTTATTTCAATGCAGATATTAATTTTAAACAAAGTAAAACCTTCAATTCTTTTTTTAATTTTTTTTTTTACAGAATTAAGTCTTTTAAATTAAAAATCATTTGGGGTGTCTAAGGTTTTACGCATTTAACGTTACACGTTGTATACAACATTATTTTTAGTACCTATATGCGAAACCTGAACATAGTTTGTAGAATCAGTAACTGAATCGATTCCAATAAAAAGTACAACAACAACAAGTAAGACACTATCGACACTTAGTACACTAACCAGCCAACGAGCCAAGGTGATGGCTATATTCATAGAAGTAATTGATCGAAATAACATTATTTTTCTTCGACTTTTTATATTAGCAAAAAAGCAAGCAAAAAGGTGGCACGGCCGTAACATTCTTTTGTCGAAGCAGTTTATGCTATTTTTGATCCCCTATTTGAACTTCGTTGTGTTTAAAACTAGAAGCCTGCATGCATAGCATGTAAGTGTATCACAAGTACATAATACGTATTATATTTTATTAGATAGTTTAGTCTGATTGCCAAGTCAATCTAGGTCATCAAGGTCCCTTAAGTACGGACTGAATAAATTAACTGACTTGGTATTAGGTACATGGATCTCACATCTTTTAAGGGTAGAAGAACTGAGTAGCAAGCTTTGTTTTTTTTTTACTATTTATGTTTGATGACATTATATCTACAATATTTTTTTGAAATATCAGTAATAGAATTTTTTGTAAATTATATTAAACTAGTTCTTGAATGCGATTCAACCTGCATCGCAATAGTCTGTCTAACAAGTCAAACGTTTTGGGAATTTTGTATAAAATTAAAAAAATATATATTCGACACTTTTTATAAGGTTCTTCGCTTCAGCGGTTATCAAGATCTCTTAATCAACCATGATTATTGAACCAGTGTTGACTACATCAGATTTCATTTTACCAAAATTATCCAAGTCGTTCGACTTTTTAGACAGACTCTAAGTGAAGCAATCGTTGATGGTGAAGCGCACTAGTTTGGGAAGAGCCTACACTCAAGACTTAAAGACACCTAAATTACAATCGGGCGGATTATTATTGCCTTACCATTCCGCATAAAAACATCGTGTGGTAAAATACCATTAGTTCGAACTTCAGAAGTCCCTGAAAACAATGATTAATTAATAATATTTCCCGGTGGAATCGTTTGACATTTATCCTAATTATTTTGCGTGTCATGTAGGTTACCATAAGAGCCGGTAGGTTAATTAGAACTAAAATATTATATAGTTAAACTGATACAGAGAGGAAAATTTTATTGAAAATGGAATTGTTTTAACTAACAATAAATACAGGTAAAGATTTTAGCTCGTTTGCCTCAAAGTTTTCCTTAATTTTAATTGTTATCAGTAACTGTTTTAGGTACCTATCTAAAAAGCATTTAATATATTTTAGAATTCACGTGCAAATACAACAGATTTTTCAATAGGTATATCTATTGCCTGATAATACTTGAAGAATAAATATGGTGGTACTGTAGGTATATACAAGTTGTAAGGGACAGCCCTCCGCAAACTTTGAGGGCTTGCTGAACAACCTTCCACAATTTTTTTTTAAGGGCCGAAAATCGGTCTCGCCATACAAATTGTTCCATCAAGTTAATAATTTTGTATGGTGAGACTGATTTCTTTTTCGTTTCCTGAAAAAAAATCTTGTGGAAGGTTGTTCAGTTTCGTCTACTGAGCAAACCCTAACATTTTGCGGAGGGCTGTCCCTCACACCTTGTATATGTCGCAGCCGTATCGTATACACGCTGTATATTTTAAGTTGCCGCGTCGGATTGTAAAACGTCGCTGTAATGAAATATGGTATCTCACATTCAGCCTCACATAGTGCACTTGTGTTTAGGCCACTGTGATTAAAATTCGGTTGGGAGGACTATTGTTTATGAACCGTAGGGGCCCAACAGGGTCGAAGTCTACTGGGGCCAAGGCCAGCCGCGCACAGCCAAAAACTTCTACAGATTTATTATCTTCTAATCTAATATATAAAATTTCCATGTCACAATGCTAGTTACTGTACCTACTCCTCCGAAACGGCTTTACCGATTTTTACCAAATTTTATAAGCGTATTCAGTAGGTTTGAGAATCGGCTACTATCTATTTTCCATAGCCCTAAGTGATAAGGGTTGTTCACCCTTAATTTTTATTTTTTTATTTTTGGACGAAATTTTTTGTTTTTGTTTTTTTTATAATGTGGCATTAAAAATACATACATCCCTAAATTTTTACTTTTTTATCACCAACCCTTATTTTTTTATAGCAAAAAATAATTTGTAAGGCAAAACAACGTTTGCCGGGTCAGCTAGTATGTGTATAGATTTTAGAGGACAATAGGATTACTTCATTAAAAAGTAGGTCTCGTAGTACCTAGGTACGACGATAACACTGAGGGCCATCTGCGCTAGCCACAACATTATCAGCTCCTACATTTAGGTATTCCACACAATAACTAACCGCAAAGATTAACGTCGTCAATAACAAATACATTTTATTGCAGCCATCGGAAAAACCCATTGCCGCCGCCATATTGGAACGCAGCCAGTATACCTTGACCCACCTGTTCGATGGAAAGAGACAGAATGTCGAGCATCCGGTAGCGCGTTAGAGGTCATGTTACGTTGGACATGTGAAGTTTACCCAATAGTGTTGCGTGGTCGGAGAAAGTTAATTTGCATTTGCATTCGGTCGTCAATTGTGAATATTGTAAAGGATATTTGTAAGGTCACTGATCTCGGAAACTTGGTAACTATTTTCTCAGAAGAGTTTTAAGAAAATTAGTTTAGTGTACAACGTGTAACGTCATGTGCAAAACCTGAAAATACCTTGATCAGAATAACGAGCAGAATCAATTAAACCACTTTTTAATATACCTACCTAGGTAAAATTTTTCAGAAAAATCTTTATTTAAAAATGTCGAAGGATCTATTTATGAATAGGTCAAGCCATCACTTGCACAAACCCGCCGAAACAGGTAAACAAACACAAATGGTTGCAGTCCAATAAATTTTTCTCATACACGGGATAATAAAAGTTCTTATTTCAATGCAGATATTAATTTTAAACCAACTAAAATTGCACATAAAATCTCTAAATTTTTTTTAAATGTTTTTTTTTCTTACAGAATTATGTCAATTAAATTCAAAATCTTTTGGGGTGTCTGAGGTTTTGCGCATTTAACGTTACACTCGTGGTTACACGTTGTATTGTTTTTCAGTGCTACAGAAGACCGTCTTTTCCTGTAAAAGGGCGTTGATCCTAAATAAAGTATAAACATCATTTTTTATTCAGGATCAATGCCCTTTTCAGGAAAAACGTGGCTGTACCTGCCCATGATTCATCAACCCTTTTGCCTGAAGGCTTATTTTTTTGGGATCAGCGCAATTGTGTCAGAAGTTTTTTGTTTTTTTTTTTTACATGTTTGTGTGTTTGTCGTACAGAATACTTAGTTACTGACAGCGGTTTCGACCCCTTGAAAGTAAGAAATTATCTCCAAATAATTGCAGGTAAAATATATCCTATAATATACTCGTATGTGCTGTTTCATTCAAGAAAACTAAATTGACTAAATTAATGCTTCTACATGCTAGTTTTTGCCAGCGGCTTCTCTCGCGTAAAAATAGACAATAATTATTTATTTATCTATAACTAACTGTACCCTCGCGGCCCACTCTACCCTACTATACCTTATTCTAACCTATTCTACTCTACTCTACCCCACTCTACCCCAATCTAATCTACTCTTACTCGGGGTGATTGATAAACATAATGGTACCAAACAGCTTTCTAGTGCTAACGGTCACTGGGATATCCGCGGACGGACGGACAGACAGACAGACTTGGCGAAACTATAAGGGTTCCTAGTTGACTACGGAAGCCTAAAAAGTAAATGTTAGGTACTAGCTTCTGCTAGCGGATTTGCCCCCTTGAAAGTAGGTTTCTCCATATAGATTTTGGAAACCCGTTTTATCTTCTTTATCATCATCATCATATTAGCCGAAAGACGTCCACTGTTGGACATAGGCCTTTATCCTCTTAGGAAGTAAATTTTTGAGGATCCTCTCTTATAGCATCATGTCATATACTAACAGGAAGCTTTGTACAAAATTTCACACTCCTAGTCCTAGTAGTTTCAGTTTTAGTTCAGGTTAAAAAGGTTTCACAAATTATAATTATCAATTACAAACACAGCTCTCCTGAAAAAAGAATCTTTTTCGTTGCCTTATGACCTTACGCGTAGGAGGCATCGAAATACTAATATTAATAACTAATGTTCTAGGAAAACGTAAGTAAACCAGTCTGTCAAGGACGAGAGTATTGGAAACTAGTAAGTAATACAAACACGTGTTTATTTAGGTCAATTTATTTTCTGTTGCAGACAGAATTCTAGAAACTATACGAATCCTACGAACTGTCAAACGAAATTGAACTGAGGACTGATTTGGTTTTTGTAGGGATCCGTAGCTAAGTCGGCAAAAATGGAACCCTTATAGGATAACTTTCTGGTCCATCTGTCTGTTCGTCTGCAGGAACGTGTGGAAGTATGTAAATTAATACATATCAGTAATAGACTCAGGTGTGCTGCCCCAAGCTTTTGAGAAAAGAATCAAACTTCTAAGTCAACGCAATCTAAAGATAAGGCCTATTATACATGAAGTTTAAATAAATAAATAAATTTACTCACTAGGAACGCACGCTACTACTACTCGCTAGGACGCGCAGGATCGATCATTGTGGCGACACTTAGGGGAGGCCTATGTCCAACAGTGGACGTCTGTCGGCTGAAATGATGATGATGATGATGATGACTCACTAGGAAACCAAAACCTATAGGGTACTTCCAATTGACCCAGAATCCTGAAATTAGGCATTTTTTTAGGGAATTTAACTATTATGTGTATTTACTTAGGTAAGTTTGTTCAGGACGCGCAGTGTACGAGTCGCACTTGCCGTTTTTTTTTTAAAGGGTCTAACTCCCCAGGTCATCAGGTCAGGATCTAATTTCTTCTGCGTAGCAGTAATGCTAGTAAAAGAGGAGGCCGACCACATCAGGCTACGGCGCCCTCGCCGCCGCCACTGGGATTCCGATCCCGATTTCCGGCCACCGTAGACGCGGGCTCGCGGACGGCGAGCCATGGGTAGCTCGCTGTCCGATCGTCCGGTAATGGACCGAGCCCAAGACGTCGACGGCGCGCACTGTTCCCGCGCGCCTCAAGGAGTTGTCAGCAGCAGGAGCCCAGCTGTGAAGGCTAGAAGGAACGGGATGGGGTTTTTAGGCAGTAAGAGTCTGAAACTATCTCCCGCTCCACCCAAGAGCGGGTTTTGTCATAAGATGATTTGCCCCATCGAAAAAAAAAGGTCAGGATCTGATAAAAGGATCCTAGAGAAATCGAAGGAACTCTAATAAAGGTACACTAATAATGGTTATATTCTATATCTACTTGCACACAATTTAAGGTTAAGCTGAAGGGTACTAAAAAGTTTAAAATCACTATTGACACTAAATCGATTATTATCTACACTTCTACACTAATATTTTCTGAAAGTACTGGTTCCGATTGCTAAACTTTTTGCACCGACATAGCTATAAGCGGGCGGAGCTGCAGGCAAAAGCTTGAATAATAATAATATTCAAAAAGTTTATTTCGGAACTTGCTATATTTTGTAAATAACAATTTAAAACATACAAAACTAAAGAAAGAAGAAGGAAAGAAAGAAAAACATTTTATTTACGCGAAATAAGACATAAAGCTAAGCTGTATGTCATTGTTGAATATACTAATTTATTCTTGACATTTGACCGACTACTAACTAACACACGACTCAAAAACGTGCTGAAACTGTTCGCCTTGTGTTCCGTGCGCTGCTTTCAATTCCTTTAAGTATACCTCCGTTCACTGTCCAGCGTGATCGTATGACTTTATATCGCCTTCTTTTTTATGGTGGGCATAAATCATCCAATGACAACCCCCGCTCTTGGGCGGAGCGGGAGATAGTGTCAGACTCTTACTGACTAAAAACCCACCCAGTTCCTTCTAGTTTCACACCGGGGCTCGAGCTATCTTTCAGATAACCCTGGCCCAGTAGGCTTCGACCCAGCTGAGCCCCTGCTGTTGCTGACAACTCCTTGAGGCGCACGGGAACAGTGCGCACCGTCGAAGTTTTGGGCTCAGTCCGGACAGTTACCGGACGGTTGGACAGCGAGCTACCCATGGCTCGCCGTCCGCAAGCCCGCCTCTACGGTGGCCGAAAATCGGGATCGGAATCCCGGCAGCGGCGAGAGCGCCGTTCGCGTTGCCCGACTTTATATCGGCTAACTATTCTTGCTGCTATGTGTAATCTCTGATCTAAACAACCTTATTTTTAGTATATGCGAAACCTGAAACACCTGTGTAGTAATTAACATAACTTTATCATGAAAAATACACAGTCACAGGGCCATCCAAGCGACTGAGGGGTTGTTTCTCACTTGCATCCAGCTGTTTGCTAGCGCCTAAAATGCCCGCTATGACCTGCCGTGATCTGTGTTGTACGTAATGTCGGTAGTGTCAGGTAACGTTTTTGGGGAAAAATATAACATTTTGAAAAAAATATTGGAATCAATTCAGTTAGGTACTGATTCTGAACAAACTAAATTTAACAAACCGCAGACGATTTCCGCCATGAAGGCCTAGCGCACACTCCTGCAATTCTGCGAAATTTGTCCAACTTGTTTTTTTTTACTGTGCATTAGGATGTGCGATTACAGTAGAGACACTGCGCAGCGACGCTCTTTTGCTACAACTGAGAGAATTGAATAAAAAAACAATTATGGCAATTTCAATTAATTCATGAATCCCCAAGCGACCACCGGTGGCCGCGCATCTATTGTCTTACTATTGTGTCTCTAATTGACGGTATCTGAAGGGTTAAACTGTTTGTTTTAATTAATTTCGAAGTTCGAGCGCTCCGGTCCTACACGTGTATTATTTTCGAATTTCAAAATTTTCTTTCATATAAATCTTATAAAGGTATATTAACTACAAACCAGAATTAAGAAAATAAACAGACAAATCAGTCGAGCCGTTCTCAAGTGTCAGTCATTATGTAGTAATTCATTTTTATTTATATAAATACTTAAATTTATTTAGATACTTGTTAGTTTTGATTAATAAATTGTTGTTACTCCCAGTAAACACGAAAACAAAATGAATGTCAAGGATTTCAAATTGTTTCCTAATTTGAAACCGTCAACGCTCAATGCTAAGCACTGTTTAAACGCACTCGCGGACTCGCATGTGTGGAGTACTCGCCCACTCGCCTTGACCTGAGGCAAGTAGGCAACTTTACATCATGTTCCCTTGATCACTGGAACTTTGGTTACGCGGGTAATGTAACCTTTTTGGTTCAATGTTTATTTTGCACACTGGAAAGTTAGGGAGGTCACCATTAGGAGTTTTTGCATCGTTTTAGAAAGTAGCGCGTTTTGGCTACTTTTGGCGTATCGTCACATTGATAACGCGCAATTTCATCTTTCAACACGCCACTGTATTGAGAAGTATTGACATTGAATCTTAACTGACTAGCGACTTCGTCAATGAAATCTACAAGCGTTTACAGGTAGTCCATTCAGCTCAAAATGCTGCATCACGACAGTGGCGAATTAGCGATTCATGGGCGCGACTGAATCGCGATATTTTAAAACCTTACGATTTTATTTTTACTGAATTGATGCAAAAAATCGCTTTGGACAATCTTCCTAAAGGCTGTAAATTTGATGAAGTCGTGTAGTAGTGAGTGACGGTTCTTTAATTTACGATTTTTATCTGCTGATTATATCGCCCTGTCTGATGTATTCGACACGCATAAAATACGCACGACAGCCGTTTGAAATGTGGATAAATGCTGATCTTTAAAATAATGGTTGTAAAAATACTAAATACCTTACCAGAAAATGGGGTCACTTGATAAAGTCGTGGAGCTATACCACAATACCAGTAGCAAGTAAGTACAAACAGTACTTCAGTTTGACTTTTTTCATGCCAATGTTATCTGAATTTCACAAGAAATGAAAATAAAGAAACCCAGCACCGTTTTTTTGAAGTCCTCAACATTTCTTGGTATCGTTTCAAGTCAAGTGTGAAATTAACAATGAACCGTTTTTACAAAAAAATCATTGACTAAAGACATTATGACGTCACAGGCCGTGAAATATGTAACTCTTACGTTCACTCCGCTTGTAAAGGAATGCAACTTTTTTTTTAAAGTGATATATTGAGCAAAGGCAAGGAATGCATCACGCCTCTTTGGAATGCATTGGCCCGCGCTACTTAAAAATTCTGAATAACTTAACGAATTTTAAACCTTATTTTATGATTATTATAGTTGAAAATCCTTTGTGTGAGTGAGTTTTCTTTTTTTAATTGAAAGTGGTTGTAAGGGTGTTTATTATGGTTAAAGAATTTACGGCACGCTATACCAAAACAAACATGGCTGTCACTATAACGACATGACTTATTGTAAAAGTTTCATTTTCATGATGAATTTATTATTTCAAGAGAACTCCTTAGAATGTTGTGAGTTGTTTGAAGATGAGAGAGTTCTGAGAAGCAGGATCAGGCTCAAGTTTTACCT
Organism: Mythimna lalbum; assembly: GCA_949319445.1. NCBI lineage: Eukaryota > Metazoa > Arthropoda > Insecta > Lepidoptera > Noctuidae > Mythimna > Mythimna lalbum. Next base: position 19,707,840 of record OX439360.1, read on the forward strand.
AAGACCCATCCTGGTTACCATAAACCAGTCATAAATGGTCTATCAATGCTCTTTCTTGTTCGTGGCATGGTCCTTCATAATATAAACCTTGAAGATAGATTAATTTATGCCTTGGTTCTGGCAGTTCAGGATAATGTACGGAGCTACTACTTCGTAAATTGTCCTAAAAAAATACATATGAAAGAAAAAAGTTTATTTGTAACTCGCACAAGACAAATAATAAAATATGAAAGATCTGTATGAGGCTAAAAAGACTCATATTCCTAACATACCTACATTATGTTGTGATATTAAAAAAAAAAACGACCTTCTGCTAATACTATAAATTTTAGTTTTTTTCAATATTTGTTTTATAAATATGTTTATTAATTGAACCTCAACGGCAAATTGGATTTAAATGGTATTTTGAACACGGGTAGACCATATCTAGGGGCCTGACCATTAGAAAAAGGGATGTAGATATACACGTATATAAAGCTATAAAGCTCCATCCCTTTAACAGTTCAGTTTAGGGTCGTCAAATGCATCGCGTTAAGATCGTGGTAGGGCTTCTGGACGGTTCCGTAACTAGCATTTTATACGGCCGACGAGAGCCTTTCAAGGGGCGCATTTCTGTAAATCGCCCCTTGAAAGGACCAACATTCTTTCACCAATAGAACGCTACCATCATAACAAAATGTATAATACAAAACTTTGGCCCTGGTTTGATCATTTTTCGCCCCTCTAGGATCTGCATCTGTTATTCAAAACTACCCTTCCCCAGCCCCCGTGATTCTGACCCCGATTACCAACCACGGTAGACACGGGCTTGCGGATGTCGAGCAATGGGTAGCTCGCCGTCCGGCCGTCCGGTAATTGACCGGATCGAGCCCAGACGCCATCAGCGCGTAGTGATCCACGCGCTCTTCTAAAAGATGTCAGCAAACCGTAGGGGCCGAGGTCGCTAGCTAGAACCGCAAAGGAATTTCTGAAAAGGAAACCCGCAGTCCTAGACGCAAAGGGCAACTGAAGGACACAATTGTGGTTTTGGTCAGTAAAATTACGACACGCCCGCGCGCTCCGCCTAGAGCAGAAGAACTCTACTAGATGATATCCACTCTTAAAAAAAATGACCCTCAAAAAACATTCCCGCGAACGAAGTGACGGGCCAAGTGTATAATCAGGTGTAATTAAGTTTTTCCAGGTACTAAAACAGGTGATTGCCATAATCTCACTTCCACCAATCAACCACAAAGGCTAGGTGTACAAAGACGAACTTATCAGCAAATTCCGAGAATAGCCGAGAACTCACGAAGCTAACAAAGGTATCACCGCGGGGCTAGAGGTAGGAAGTCGCCTCTATTGTGGAAGCTAACATTGACTCATTGCTGGCTTGATACTGTGTTCACAATAACAGACTTGTTTACTTAATTAATTCACTAGTATAATATGTCTGTTACTGTACAAGTATGAATTCTGAATAATGTCAGTATTTGCTAGTAGTAGAACTTAAGAATTACCAAATCTTACCCTCGATTTCTGATTTAAGCATTTGAAGTTTAGTATTTCACAAACTTTAATTTAGCCTGCAGCCTTACCATGGCGTGTTAAAATGTCAGGTGTGCGAGCGAGAAAGAGAGATGGAGCTATGCACTCTGTATAGCTCCATCCCTTTATTTTTTTCGTATTATCAGATCAAAATTATTTTTGAAAACAATATTTTATGAGAACATTGTTTTTTATGTTGCATAACTCTAGGTACCTCTGTATCGTGGGTGCGTTCTAAAATATGTATACTCACATCTACAAGACAACCAGACCTGGAGCAATCATCTGTAGGAGTGTAGGCCATACAAATATTGGTTCCGTGTGGGAACAGAAATCGCGTCTCCCAGCGTAGCAGCGGCCAATCACTCAACCACTGCGACCAGCCGACCACCGCACCGTGTGAAGGGTTACCCCTCAGGATTCGTCCTAAGATTTCAGAATTTTTAGACTTCTCTGGATTGCGGCTGGATTTTACAAATCTCATAAAGTCTCAGGATTTTATGAATTTTCAATAAAATACCTACAGCCAGTCCGATGCGTGATGCACAGGACCGGTCGTTGTAGCGACGCTTGGGGGAGGCCTATGTCCAACAGTGGACGTCTTTCGGCTGATATGATGGTGATGATGACCTACAGCTAACAGTTAAAAGTTAAAGAGATATCAGATATCAGAGTCATCTAGTCATCTCTCCTGAGCCCAAATACTTTAAGGGGAAAGAAAACCATCTATTTGAGAAGGAGAATGGAGAAAATATACATTTTTCTTTTTTTACTGTTACAAATGGTACACTTCATAAATCATAGATTTTACTAGAAATCTTCTAGCTAAACTTTTACAGTGACATAATATAATTATTATCAGAACCAAGCAAATATTGTTTTGTTATTCATAAGTATTTTTAGATCAGTGTCATAGTCTAGTAGTGGAAGGAATTTTAAGCGTGAGAGCGTGGGTTCGATTTGCTGATTGGGTCATTGGAGAGTCGGGGTTCCGTAATTAGCTCGCTGTCTGATAAAGATCAGGTCCTGGTCGAAGTTCTACTTGTTCCAGGAGCAGTGTAGTAACCAATCTTTTATACGTCCGGGGCCAGTTTCTGAAACTACGCACCCGTAAAAAAAAAATCTGAGCTGGCTTAACTGATATGAGTGTTTCGCGAAGCTTCGCTTGGGCGTATCCTTTTGGAGGTGATCAACGGTGGTGGCTGGAGCGGCTGGTCCTGGTTGAGGCTTTAGTACTGAACGAGAGGAAATGGGAAACAGTATGCTCATTCTGAAGAAATGAATCATGCAATTCTTATTCTTGGATTGATCATTTTTGCGCTCCATCACAGTCTGCGCCCTGGGCCTGGGCACTACTGGCATCGCCCTAGTTACGGCACTGGCCAGAAGATGTCAACATGAGTAACGAGACCCATTAGGGCAGATGCCAGCCAAGGCTACGGGATAGTTCGATAGATTTACCGAAACCCTGGAACACAAAGAGCAACTAACGGAACACAGGTGGGTTTTAGTCGGTAAAATACTAACACTCCCTATCGCTCCACCCAGAGTGGTAGAATTACTTTTTTGAATAAATTTTGAATCGGAAATGATTTTATAATAAAATAAATTGAATGAAATTCCAAGATATTTATTTATACCTCGACAGCTAAGTAAATATGAATGGCAAATGCATCACGCGACCGATTCCGACCCGTGCCTGACTTACTGACTAGTATTCTTGAATAATAAATTATAGATACCTACTCGTGTAACCACAAACACGTGATGGCTGCGAGCAAGTTTTTTGCGAAGATCGCTGGATAGAGCTGAAGGTACCATTATTATTAACACTGTAACACGGTACATTAATGCGGGTTGCGTTTTTTTCTGCTTCAATTATTATCAGTGCCGTAACCAGGGTATGGGACCAGTACAAGGAGGGCGATGGGGCATAACACAACTGGATGAAAACAGGAGCGCAGTGAGCATGGAATTTTTCGTTAGCAATAACGCAAATTGATGACATGTAGGAAAATTTTTATGAAAGTGCGGAAAATATGTAAGTATTGATACCTACTTCATGACTCCCGAGAGATCTTGCTACTTGCCGTGGGGCTCCCAAATCAAGGCTTAAATCTCCAGGAGGATTGCCTGGCGGAAGGTACGGTTGGTGTGAGGGTGCAACCCAGCGCCGGGCATGAATCAATCGCAGCAGTAAGTTTCCTATTTGAGCAGTGCGTTGGCACAGGACGCAAATCCTGATAGGGTCCAGAAATGGTCAAACTAAGAACAAGTTTTGTATCATTCATTCCATCGGAAGGAGTTTACTGTTTCTCATTCCCCCTCGCTTGGTATCATGTCCTGAACTAGGATCGGGTGTTCAAGCCGCCATAATCGCAATCGCCTCCACGAGGACATGGCGGGGCTCAGCCCAAGCGACCCAAACTGTCACTATAAACTTCACTGCGAGCTCCGTCAGATCCGAAACAGTTGTGTACTTACCTCCGTATCGGGTTACTCATGTTTAGTGATCCGGCTTCGACTTTTTTAGGGGTCCTCGTGGGGGCGATCAATGGACACGACGTCACCCAAGCGTCGCTTTCCACCATATGTCTCGAACGATCCGCACAATGGTGACACCCAAGTGTTTCTTTCCGACAGATCTGAAACAGGTATCTCCCGAAACACTCATGTCCGGGGAGGACCTGCGTTAAGCGGACCAGTTCAAACTGTTTTTAGGGGGGCGCAGTTACAGAAACTAGCACCGGGCGTAGAAAAGTCCATTTACGGCACTGATTATTATATCTAGTCTGTACTGTTCCACAGCCACAGTGCGGTTTATATGAAAGTATATTCGATACCTATAAAAACTATGTGATTTATAAAACTTTTGTCTGCCAGTTCATTCCGGCTTATGCTACTTTTCATTTTCCTGCGGGAACGGGACTTAATTTGTAGGGGGGGAATAGCTTATTATGTGCTATGTTATAAGTTTATACTCGTAACTTCATAGAGGCAGAGTCCGCCACACACTGTAAGAACATTAGAATGTATTACATCTACATTCTACTGGAACTCAATTATTCAAAACTATAATTATTCCAAATTAAAAGATATTTTGGAAATTCTTTTGTGTACTTAACAAGTTTAGGAACCATATTTGTCTTATAGTCTTACAAAACTCTACGAATTGTATTTTATGTAAATTTAAAAGGACAGAAAATATAGATGGCCGTTGGGGCCGAATGGTTCTGGAATGGAGACTACGTACCAGAAGAAGTAGCGTTGGAAGGCCTCCTACAAGGTGGGCCGATGACCTGGTAAGGGTTGCGGAAATCCGATGGAGGCGAGACGCACAGGACCGTTTATTGTGGCGGCACTTGGAGTAGACCTAGAAATGATGATGATGAACATAGAATATAATATTTATAAAATCCGGATTCGCTAAAGGAACACAGGTTGGTTTTACTCGGTAAAAAAATGACACTAGCTCTCGCTCCAAGGTCGGGAGAAATTGGGTTTTCATGATTTCTCACTAAAAAATAAAAACAAGATCTTGTGTTTAGCAGTTGAACCCACTTTGCATAATAGCATTTTAAGTCTGAAAAAAACTCCTGAAAACAAAGAAACAGACGGAAATCGTTTGAACACTAATGTGTTTACTGTGAAACCAACACAATGCGAGCTAAACCCAAACTTGACATTGACTTTAAGTCAATAATTTTATCTATTAAAGTACTCCATCGACCTCGACACCAATGCCAGACAAATCCAAGCAAATGTGATAGCCTTTTTATTCTTACAAAATTGACCTTTATTTTACCTGGTCAGAGTCGTAATTAGCATGGCAAAGAACATGATTTATGCTCTTTTGTTTTTAAAGTTTATTTCGCCTTTAATTTAGAGTCATAAGGCTCAAAATCGTTTAAACGTAATTTGGAGAACGTTGGCCAAGATAATAAAACTTTTCTACACTTATTTTTTGACCTTATTGCTATCGAAATACGGTTTTTAGAACCGCATAATGTTGTTTGGGAATTAATTTGTGGGTGTGACTGTGTTGTCTAAAAACGTTTTGTCGTTTGTTTTTTTGGCTAACTTTATTGAATGCTGTGACCATGCTGGCCATTTTAGCTTGAGAGGTTATGATGGCGCTACTAGCATAGACAAACCTCAGGAACTTTTTAGTTCTCTAATAAGCCGTGTGCCAAAATATACTGGTCTACTTACACACGTGACTGTAAAAAGTTGATAAGTTTTTTATAGCAACACTGTACCCACACATTAGAAGTATGCATTAGCATAAATATGGAGATCAGAGGCTCAACCACGAGCTGTTTACGCGATCAAGTCATAACGGGTATTAGGCGTCAAAATAGCTGGATGCGAGTGCAAAACAAACCCTCAATCGCCAGGATGGCACGGTGATTATGGTCAGATTTATGATTTTTAGGGTTCTGAACATACCCTAAAAAGAAAGAACGGATCCTCTATACGAACACTTTGTTGTCCGTCTGTCTGTCTGTTTATCAAACCTATCAGTTTAACTCGGGAACCTTCCTGCCCTTGTCCCGTGTTATTTGGGGTCGGCACACTTGCGCCAAAAAACGTGTTGCGCATTTTCTTCCATTCCATTCTGTCACCCGTCATGCTATCACTAATTTCCTTTTCTTTCATATCACTCTTAACACCATTCATCCATATTTTCTTTGGCCTCCCCCTCCCTGTCCACCCAGCCACATGTATACTCACTCTTTTAGTAACATGCGTTTCATCCCTCCTCTATCTCAGTAAACGGAAAAATTCGAATGAACGCTATGGTTACTTGTGCTATGGTGATCGATCTCGTAAAAAACAGAGTAGTTGCGAGTTTTTTGCTATACGACTACTATTACAAAATGAGCATACAAGTTATGGTAATTCAAATGACACAATACATGAATCACCAAACTTCATCTCTCAAGTCTTTTCTCAACTGTGTGGTTCAGTAGCCCTTTGTAGCCCAAGGTTAGCCCATAAAAAATCAGCCTCTCCATACAAACTGTCCAATCAAGTTTATAATTTTCTATGGTGAGGCTGATTTTTGTGGAAGGTTGTTCAGTTTCGTCTACCAAGCCCTTAAATTTTGCGGAGGGCTGTTCTTACACCTTGTTATGCGTATTCGAAGTCGTATTGACATTTACGCAGTACAAACTGTCCTGTCGCAGGCCTTTTTTATCTGATGTAAACTAGTGCTTGACTACGATCCCACCTGATGGTAAGCAGTGATGCAATCGTTGAAGGTGAGGCGCACTAGTTTATTAGGAGCCTATTCACTCTAGCCTTGAAGACACCCAAACTATAAATGGACGGGAAGACCGCAGCAGGCAAATTCAGGTCTGCTGTTAGAAATATCGTTAGAAATAAGCAGGTCCTTTGTACTCTTATATCCTTATTTGTTCTTTTCGATTTTAAGTGTTTTGCGTGTATATAAATAAATAAAATGGAGACTAATCCAGTATTCTACCATTTTGAACCTCCAGTAACATACTATCTCATAATCTACCTGGCCTTTCCCGAAATAGTTTGGAATCGGATACCAGTCTAACCAGAGGCGACTATTCACTCGCATATACATGTAAAATACCGGTATTCACCACAATTTTATATGCAACAACTGCGTATCAGACCTCCACAACCCAGTAACTGGGCAACACGATACTCCTTGGACAGACTTTCTGGCATCTGACTACCTATAACGACTTTTTTTTATGGTGGGGAAAATCATCCAATTCCATCCATTACTGGACGATCCGACAGCGAGCTACCCATGGCTACGTGCCCGGTTTCGTACCCGCAACCTCATGAACGAAAAGCGGGTGTCATAACCACTGGGCCGTCACGGCAATGTATGAATCACCAGACGACATAGATAAATAAATGCGGTTTACAAAACACGTTATTATGTCAGTTTTATTTAATGAAATCACTATCATATTACGACAGTAATGGCTTTTTCCCAGTAATTGACGTCCGATTCTTTGAATGAAGCGATGTCATTACGAAGTGTCTACTTTAAAGTGTTTTAATTTTTAATACATTGGAAATTTACAAGTTTTACGTTATCCTGTTTGAAATGTTTGTAGCGACATCTATGACGCCACATAAGAACTACGAAGAAAATACGAAATCCTGCATCGCGCAATCAAAGTTCTCCGCGCGATTTGAACATATACGACAGCCCGACATTAACTATCGGGCAGTCGCCCACCAGACTATAAACACCTGTCTGGTCGGAGGATCCTTCCTTTTCAATGGAGGTTTGTGAGACTTTACTCTCTGTTCCCCATGCCTCCAAATGTTGTACTTGATGCACTAGGATGTCGTCACTGTGCCGGATTAGTAGTAAGTATCTTGACATATTTTTTACGTCCATGCCCCCGCACTGCCCCCCCCCCTCCCCAAGTGCCCGGGGCCCGTAGTATTTGCTAGGTACTCTTGCTACGTGGCTAGTCCGCCACTGTGCTCTTATTTTTGTTTGAGGTAGGAATTAATCAAATGACTTCTCCCACTCTAGAGTGGACAAGAGGGCGTGTTAGACTTACTGACTAAACCACATCTGAATCCTTCACTTGCTCTTTACTGGAGCCATGGTCACTCTCAAACGTTCCTGCAACTCAGGGCCTGAATGAGCCTAAAAGAGGAAGCCTGAATCCCAGCAGTGGGAACATTAAAAAGGCTGATTTATGTATGAATAGATATATTTAAATCCATACTAATATTATAAATGGGGAAGTGTGTGTCTGTTTGTCCGTCTTTCACTGTAAAACGGAGCGACGAATTGACGTGATTTTTTTAAGTGGAGATAGTTAAAGGAATGGATAGTGACATAGGCTACTTTTTGTCTCTTTCTAACCCTACTTCTAAAAAGGCTACTTTTTGTCTCTTTCTAACACTACTTCCTTAAAAGGGGGGAAATTTAACGCGAACGAAGCAGCGGGCATAAGCTAGTCGGCTAATAAATGACAGAGTTTAATGAAAATACAACAAAATCAAGTCAAGTAACACAAAGTTGGTTAAAAATAGCACACAGCCTGGACGGCCGTCTACTATGTTGCCTAAACAATTATCATTGTTTTCAAACGGGAAAACGTTAATTAATTCACAAACACGCAACTTGTCATGTTAATGCGAAAACTCATTGAAAACATTGAAAAAATACATAGAGCCGCTTCCTATTGGTTCGACGAAATAAAATCTGATTTTAGCGAGTTTAAAAATAGAATGTTCATTAGTTGGTTTATTACGCGGTAATTATCTGTGCACACATCTCCAGTTTTTACAGATTTTTCAATGGCTGATGAAGAATTTTTTATTGATATTTTTAATAACCGCATTCTAATTATAACCTTCCTATTTATAAATAAGTAAATTAATAAATAGCATCCGGTTGGTTTGGAAGTCGGCCCCAAGCTATTTGGGAAAATGCTAGGAGATGATAAGGATTAAAAAGGCAGAAAAAGATCTATTGGGCATAAAAAAATTCATCCCCATCGTTGTCAATGAAAAAGTGTCCACAACGTTGTCAGCATTGCCATGTTGTACAGTAATGCCGGCCAAACACCATCCTACTTATCATCCAATCGGTTCGACGCTACAGGTTTGATCCAATCTGTAGTTCCATGTGTGGATGTGGATCCATTCCCGAAACCGAGTCTCGTGGCCTAAATTGTTGCTACGCCGTTTTCCGTAGCGGCCGGCTACGAGCTACGTTTATATGGAGTATCCCTACAACAGTAACGTAGCCGCTTTTTATGGGAAACCATAAAGTAACTAAGGAGTTGGAGCAAGCGAAGGCCATTGCTCTAGGTGGAGCGAGAGGGAGGGTCAGATTTTTACCGAACCACCGGGGTTCCTTCGCCACCGTAGACGCGGGCTTGCGGACGGCGAGCTATGGGTAGCTCGCTGTTCTACCGTCCAGTAACTGTCCGGACCGAGCCCAAGTCGTCGACGGCGCGCACTGTTCCCGCATGCCTCATGGAGTTGTCAGCAACAACAGGTGCCCAGCTGGGTCGAAGCCTACTGGGGCCAGGGTTAGCTTCAAAAGGTAATTTAACCCCCGGTACGAAAGGCAACGAAGGAACTGGAGTGGGTTTTTAGTCAGTAAAATTCTGACAGTATCTCCCGCTCCGCCCAAGAGCCAGTCGATGTCATTAGATGATTTTCCCACCGAAAAATAAGCACAAGTCCGAGCAATAATAACATTTTAGTACATTTTAGGCTGATTACTTATGTTCTATTATGTTGCATACTAAAGAATTCCAAAGATATCGTTATCACTGAACAATTCGCCGCTTGAAGAACAAAGACCATTATCTTGAACGTTCAAACAGGCATGTTTCAAGTGAAACGAGTAATCTTATCAAATCTCGCGAATTCCGGGAAGAAGCCTCGCCGCCCTGCTCCGGTTCTGACGTTTGTTTTATACATTTTAAGTCAATATTAACTGGTACTTAATTACTGGAATTCTTCGCTTCGAATTTATAGCTTTGTTGAAATAGTAAGACATGGGTTTAAGGGGATTCTAACTTTTCCAATCGCATTTGTATACAGGGTATTTGTAAAACACTGACAACCTTGCAGGACTGTATTACTAACATCATAAACAACAACTTTTGTTCTATGACTTTTTTCAAAACTATAATTCATTTACCAAAAACAAACCTTCAAGATTTCAATATTTCCTGGTTCTATTCGGTGGGGGTGCTTGACGCGACGCTAGCGCATCAAAAACACCCGCTGACCAAACCCCATCCCCTCCGTTATTGTATTATCGCTTGCTTCGCATAAAATTCGTAATATTTAGAACATTAATTTAATTATTTTTATTTTTGCATGAAAATCTGATGAACAAAAATATGAAATATTTTTAAAAGTCATAGAACAAAAGTTGTTGTTTATGATGTTAGTAACATAGCCCTGAGAGGTTGCCAGTGTTTTACAAATAACCCTGTATATACTTGCTTTCGGAATGATGTGTCAGAATTTCACCGACTAAAGTCCACCTGTCTTCTTCTGTTGCCCTTTGCTGTCACGGGTCACGTTCATACGTTCCCGGTTCCCGCAGTCCTAGCAGTCATCGGCACACAGTGCTTCTTCAGTTCTGCTGACATCTCTTAAAAGTGCACGTGAAACATTTCACGCCGCGCCGTCGGCTTTGTCTTGGCCATTACCGGATGGTCGGATTGCAAGCTACCCAATCCTCATCATCCGTCCACGCCTTTTTGTTGGTGGGAAAATCTTGCATTAACATCCCCCACTCTTAGGCGGAGCGGGAGTTAGTGTCAGACTTTTACTGACTAAAAACCGAATCTTCCTTTCAGAAACAGAGACATGGCCCCAATAGGCTTCGATCCTGTTGTGCCCCTCACGGCTTGCTGACAACTCTAAGAGGCGTGCGTGGAACAAGACGCGTGTCTTGGGCTTATTCCGGACGGTTGATAGCGGACGGCGAGCAATGGGTAGCTCGCCGTCCGCAAGCCCGCACCTACGGCGGCCGGAAGTCGCCCTGCGATTCTCGACACCCATGGCATCTTCTCCGATAGCGGCTTGGGCGTGAAGAGGTCAGCTTGCATTACTGCTTCGTAGAAGGAAGGGACCGCTTCCCATAGCCTCTCGCTTCAGAGTTCAGACAAGGGTCGGGCGCGAGAAGTCGCCACCGCCGATGACTGAGATAGAATTACGTTACCAACCGTATTTAATATAGAGAACAACTTCTTTTAAAACATTGGTAACCTGATCACAAAGCAGCTATCCTCGCGACGGTTCTAAGATAAATCACGAATAAGGACATTATGGCTGAGCGGTGAAGGTGACTGATAAAATGCTGATGCATGCATTATTAGTTTCTAATGCATTCAGAAACGTGAAATACAATACATAGGTAATTAAAATGGTTTCCATGTCGTTAGAAATAAAACAATTTACTGTTATTTAATTATTTCTATCAAAGCAGCGTGTGAGAAAAACGCCACGTAGGCGTCCCAGCAGCGGCAACATGCTTATGCCCAACTGTGGGCCCGATCACAGGATTGGTGTCCAGACACAGTGACACCGGACCACGTCAGACCACGAAAGAGGGTCCGGCCATCGCTTTCGTGGTCCGCCCTGCCCTGATCTGGATATCTTCATAACTAAAGACCCCCTAGGTTGTTGCTCCCAGGAATCACAGAACCTGGCAGGGAATTCCTCATTTCCAATTTTGCATTTTCCGGTACGGGGTCGCTCTACTTTAGCTTTCGGTGCTGTCGACCGTCTGTTCTGCAAGTTACGTGCCCTGTCCATTGCATTGTTTGGCGATTTTTCGGGCTATGTCGGTGTACTCGTACCTAGATATGTTTATTTAGAGACTTTTTCCATACAAGTTCTGTAACAATGACCCCTGCAGCAGTTGTCCAGTTTTACCACGCAAATTATTTTTTTAAAGAGTAACCATGAAGTTTCTGGCCGGTTCGAACAATGCGCTATCTTTTGACGTTTATACGTATAAGTGCTCATGTGGGATGAGAAATGTTAAATAAAAACAGTTTCATTTGATACAGACTTCTTAGTTATATTTTATACCGTAGGTAATGTTTTTACCCGATTACAATAATTTCTCACGATTGTTCTAGGATATGAATAAGGACAACAGGTAAGTGCAGTGAAGGTAAACGCGAGTGGAGCCAGAGTGCGGAACGTTCTGCTCGATTCAATGCGTGTCAATATGTTGGCAGCACTTAACTTGAACACGAACACATACTTTTAGGAATAAAATCTCACTCAATAGTCCAGTAATTAGTAACATTTTATAGGTCCGAGTAGGAATTACCTTCTCTAGTGTAGTAGCAAGTACTAAAAGGGACTTATGTCAAAAAAAAAAAAAAAACTGGGCAAATGCGAGTTGGCATGTCGCACGAAGGGTTCCCGACCGTCCGTAGCAAAAAAACATTTTTTGTATGGCCCCCTTTAAATTAATTTGTTTTTAGCATTTTTTGTTATAGCGGCAACAGAATTACATTATCTGTGACAACCAACTGTGCAACTGTGCGACTGTCTAACCAAAAACTATCACGGTTCATGAGATAGAGCCTGGTGACAGACGGACAACCTTACCTACTGTCTAACTGACATAAGCTTCTTATTTAAAGAAAAACTAATCTGTATGTTATAAAACCTAACAATCAGCAATTACCATAAACATTTTCGACAGATACCACAAACTGTAGCGGTCCATTAAGAGCGTTGATGCTCAACAATGCTCCTTCACATTTATAGGCCTCCATAATGAACCCCATCACCACAAACAACAGTTGCTTTCCGTTGAGACACAATCAAGTAAATACCAACATAACGAACGACACAAGGAGCGCAATCAGTGCTACCACACAAGGCAACTTGCTTCTCCGCATGAATGGAATACGCAGGTGTAGACCCTGCATTTATAAGCACTAGTGTTGTAAATGCCAATATGTTGTTAGTTTATAATTATGTCCGCTATGGGAATGGGAAATAATTAGTTATGTTATGTGCCATTTATAGCATCTTCTGAAGAAATTAAGTGGAATTCCAAGTAACCAGGAATTTGTGTACAAGAGATCAATAATGTAATTTATTTTAGGTGGGATGTCATCAAATAACTTCTCCCGCTCTATGTGGAGCGAGAGGAAGTGTCAGATTTTTACTGATTAAAACCTACAGTGTTTCCTTCAGTTGTTTTTTGCGGTCCAACACCATAGTATTGGTATAATGGTACCAACCAGGGTTGCCATATTTTTTTGCCAAATCGGGATTTAGGAACTTCTTGAGTGAAGAAAGCGGAATTCTTTCGTCGACAGCGGGACATAATAAAAAAATCATGTTACAATCAAAAGTTTTTAAATATTTATCTACAGTCCAAATTACGTTTACGTGAGGATAGAGCACAGAACACAGGAATCATACAGTCAATAGATAGTAAAAATATACAATATAAGTATAAAATATGATATTTTAAATTTACCAGATGTACCCTATCTTTAATTGGTTGAGTTTTATTTGTCTTCTAAATAAAATAAAATGCACGCCTCAAGAAGTTGTCAGCAACAGCAGGGGCCCAGCCGGGTCGAAGCCTACGGGGGCCGAGGTTAGCTCCGAAAGGCAAGCTCGGCCCCGGCACGAAAGGCAAGAAGGAATGGGGTAGGTTTTTGAGTCAGGAAGAGTCTGACACTATCTCACGCTTCGCCCAAAGGTGGGTGATGTCATTTGGATGATGTGTACCCAGCAAAAAAAAAAAACAAAGATACCCTCCTTTGGCTTTGTCGTAGTCGGGTAAAAACTGGATAATACAAGTAGTCAGCTGACCACTCCACAATTAAGTTCCTAATTTTCCTGTTAGGTATTTATTGTACTATCAGTTATCATTGTTATCAGATTCTGTTAATAATTCTTTAATAAGATTAAACCGGTTTTCAAAACACCGCCTGTCGCCGATACACGATTATATTTCTTGTCATTGTCGTAGTTACTGAAGGACTAGGCTGTGCCCTGGGGCCCCTGAGATCACGGGGGCCCCAAAACCTGATAAGCAAACCTCTTATCGAACTAGCGAAACACTGTCGCACCTTCAAAATCAAAATAATTATAATAAAATCTCCCAAGCCCCCAAACACAGAGCTGCAAGGCGTCGTATCACGAGAGAGACGATGGTGCAGGACTCGACCGAGACATGGAGACGACCACTCTGACAAGAGTGTACGACTTAGATATAAGAAGATAATATAATAGGTTGCTAAACTACTTAAATTATGGCAAGTCGTTTCAGTCAGAAAACGTTTGACACTCCCTCGCGCTCCACTCATGGCAGAAGAAGTACTTCAATGATTTCCTACGTTAAAAAAGAGGCCCCAGCTTTTTGCTCTAGGCCTCTTAGTCACCCAGCTACGCCGCTGGTCATCGTACTTCTTATTTCCATGCAATAGGCGCCAATGTGCACACATTGAACACTACAACACTATCAGGTGGAGTGATACGGCGTAAATCCCTATTGATAAAAAATAGTAAACAGTTTTACGGATTATTATGTTGTTATCTTTGGTCATATCGTTATGTTTTGGGGAATTTACACAAACATAAAAAACATTCTATTTACTATTTACGAGTACTTGAATACCTACACTGAATTTTTCAAGTGGCGTAAATCGTCGTCTTGGTTAAACCCACATCCAGATGTTCTTTTTTGTCCGGTGGGTAAAAATTATCCAGATGACATCCCTTGGGCGGAGGGGGATGTGTGAGACTCTTACTGTCTAAAAAACCCACCCCGTTCCTTCGTTGCCTTTCATACCAGGGCCGAGCCTTCCATTCAGTAATAGACCTAAGGTTCCATAAGGCTTCGACCCCTGCTGGGCCCCTACAGTTTCTGACAACACCCTAAGGCGCGCGGGAACAGTACGCGCCGTTGACGACATGGGCTCGGTCCGGACTTCTGACATGATCCGGACGGTTGGACAGCGAGCTACCCATTGCTCGCTATCCGCAAGCCTGCGCCTACGGTGGCCGAAAATCGGAATCCCGCGAAAGCGTCACCGGTTGGGGCGTGAGCGCCGTTACCTGAAGCGGTCCTCCTTTGCTAGCATTACTGCTTCGCAGAAGGTGGCGACCGCTTGCCACTTCTCCTCGCTCCGGACGCATCCGAAACTAGATATGAGGAATACCTACTAAAATATTTATAATGTATGTATGTATATGTATTTTGTTAGCCAAAACTCGCATGTACCTATACCATTGTTGGATAGTATCGCTATTATGGATCATCATATTTTGACAATAATGTCAAACAACTATTGTGGTCGAGATTTGGACTCGTATAAATTGTAATGACGGATTCGTGTACCGGTGTACATCACGCTATACTTACATATATTGCTTCTCACGTGACTCTAAAACCACATGTCAGTCTCATAGAGGGCTCTTCTAACGAAACCACACACTAACAAATTAAACTTTGGGTTTCCCACAAAACTACTAAAACATTTCCTTAAGCGTCAAAGTGTGACTTTGAAATTCTCAAAACTAATCTTTGCAGTTCTTTTTCCATTTTACAATACAAATGATAAATCATTTCCAACAACCTCACTTTTTAAATAAATCTTCAAAAAACTTAACAAAAACTTAGGTAGGTACCTACATTACACACTACAAAATTTTCTAAGCGGCAGCATCAGTTTGAGTTTAAAATTCACAAAACTAATTTTTGCAGTTCCTTTTCCACTTTAAAATACAAATGATAAATCATTTCCAACAACCTGACTTTTTAAATAAATCTTCACAAAAAAATACATAACAATCAGTAACTCGAATAACCCACTACTATTCGTACAAGAGTTCGTTCAATTCCTTTTTCAAAAAAACTTTTTTTTTCCAAGGCCTTATTCTGAGGCGACACGTGACCGGATGTCGATCGAGAGTGGATTCTCGCCGGGTGCACAGTTCTCAGAAGTTCGGTGATTCATCGGCGTAGGTAAACGAGACTTGTACTACACAATGGACATAGTAAATATGATTTTAATGACAGAACAGAACATATGTTTCTTGTTCTGAGAATTATCTAAGTAACCAAATTTATATTTTTTTGGTGTCTTGAAATTTTAACACTTTAGTTTCCCGAAGGCGCGGGCTTGCGGACGGCGAGCAATGAGTAGCTTGCTGTCCGACCGTCCGGTAACTGTCCGGATTCCGGACCGAGCCCAAGTCATCGACGGAGTGGGTTTTTAGTCAGTAAAAGTCTGACACTATCTCCCGCTCCGCCCAAAAGCGGGGGATGTCATTAGATGATTTTC
Organism: Mythimna lalbum; assembly: GCA_949319445.1. Lineage (NCBI taxonomy): Eukaryota > Metazoa > Arthropoda > Insecta > Lepidoptera > Noctuidae > Mythimna > Mythimna lalbum. Next base: position 19,724,186 of record OX439360.1, read on the forward strand.
ACACCGCGAAAAAAAACACTTCAGTTTCTGGAACGAAAATTATAGCATTTATTATTTGACTAACAGCCGCCCTCAGGCGGCGCACTACTTTCTTAACAAAATTTACCTATTTTTATGGGTTTTCCCTATTTTTTTCTTCTAAACTAAACCTTAATCATTCAAATGGTTTTTGAGGTTTAGCGAGACTAATGAACAACAGTTGATTTATACATGTACATATCTACCTATGTATAATTCATAGGTACTTATATTGTATGTAGATAGATAGTTAAATTAATTTTTCAAGTGCATTACATGACTTGCAATTGATTTGCATCGACAATTTATTTTCAGTAACAGCACAAAACATACAAACTGTTGCAACGGTTTTGTGGGACTTAGTCTATAATTTTACTTTCCATTTTGGAATAAAGTAAATAAATAATAATAAACCTCTTTAATGTGTCCACTGCTGGGATTCAGGCCTTTTCTCTAGGAGAGGGAATGGGCCGTAATCCACCACGCGGGCTCAGTGCGGGTTGCTGGATGTCATACGTATTCGAATTTTTTGTTCTAGGATAGATTCTCACGATGCTTTACACACTTGCACTGTTATAAATCTCAGGTTTTTCAAAGGAAACTAGGCCTGTTCTCCGGACTTTGGATTTTTTTGTCTAGTAACCCTGCCTATGAGATGCCTATTTACGTTTTCCATTTTAGTAACACATAGGTATCCATTTTTCGAGATTTTGTTATTCTTGGCCGCAACTTGGAAGACCCCAAAACCAAAATTTTGCGTAAAACCATAAATCTATTTTTCAACTTTGTCACTTGACTTCCGCGTATAATGTTCTACGTTCTAAGTTTTGGATGTCGATAATTTGTGGACATTTATAATTAGTTTACCCATTTATTAGATAACCCGTTTGGTGTTTTTGTGTAAAAATAGCGATATCTAAGTAGTAAATCAATGTTGAGTCATCGCCATTATTTTTAGAGTTTAACCTACGTAGATATACTCTCGCGTTTATTCCGCCAGGGTCGCTCATCCGCGACCAAATACTCCATCTCGTCAGCTCTTCTGTCACCTATGGGGATTGAAGAGCTAAATGAGGTGGAGTACCCAGTCACAAACACACGACCTTTACTCCGTGCACACGACCCTGGCGAATAGGACACAAAAACACTTGTCGACATGCGGATAAAGGGATGATGGACAAACATAACATAACAGCGTAAAGGACCAACATATAGCTTAGGATAAGGACTACAACATTACCTAATGGTAAAAAAAAAACATAATTTCGAAGACTAGCTTTGGCCAGTGGCCTTGTTCAGAAAACAGTTTTAGTTTTTTTTTACCTGGAGAGTCATTCTACAGATATTAGAGCTCAGTATCCTACAGAAATTCTAACCGCGAAAGAAGTCAACTACTGGACATGGCGTTGTCCAAGTGTCGTCACAATGAACGGTCCTGTGCGTCTCGCATCCATTGGACTCCCGCTACCCTTATCAGGTGTGCTAAAGAAAACAGCCTAGAGCGCAGCGTTGGCCGCAGCAACGAAATCCAAATAGGTACATTGAATTAACATCCCAACATACCTGTACATTGGGTTGTTTAAGCTATGGACTGCGCTCTCGACTCGTCGCTGCGGCCAGCACTGCGCTCAAGGCTGTTTTCTTAGAGAATAGCACCGCTGGTCATTGGTCCACCTTGAAGGAGGCCTTCCAACAGTGCGTCTTTCGATTGCGGTCTTTCGAAAAATTCTGTAGGTTTTAATTTCGATGTGCTGAACAAACTAACCAAGTATGCGTTTAGTATCTGTTGATTAGCACACTCATACTCTTTGTATGTTTTATGTAAACACACAAGAAATCTTCAACCCAATATATTCACTCTAATCAAGGTACAAAAGACGGTAATTGCTTGCACGTGTAGTGACGCAACCAGAATCTGTAGCATTCTTAGCAGTTTCTTGTTTGCGGCCTGCAATTGATAGTAGAATAGATTTTCATGGATATAAGGTACGCTGGAAGAGAATTCAATACTAATTTAGTCCATTTCCTTCTATCTGTCATCAAATCATTTAAAAAATTGGGTATCGTTCTCTCACCCGTTGCGAGCCCAACTGGGGCCATTGGGCTCTACTGGGGTTGTGCAAAAGTGAACTCTCGAGGCCCAGGAACAAGGGCAAAGAGGGAACAGGAGTGGGTTTTAGTCAATAAAAATCTGACAGGCCCTCTTGCTCCGCCCAAGGGTAGGAGATGTCAATAGATGATTTCCCACTTAAAACAAAAACCGGTTGCGAGAAGCTTTGAAAATTTAATCAAATAAAGAAAGAATAACTTTTCCCGCTCTGGGTGGAGCGAGGGGATGTCAGAAAATTACTGACTAAAATCCGCCTGTGTTCCTTGAGTTGCCCTTTGTGCTCCAGGGATCCCGAGGACTCTCTCAAAAATCAAAGTAATTATGCTGACAACTCTTTGAGGTGTTCGTGGAACAAAACAAGCCGTAGACCCAAACGAGAGCTACTTATGACTCGTCCTGAATTGCCTCTCTTGGGAGTTGCCTCTCCCTTATGCTTGCTTGCGCCTCCTTCTTCCTTATTCCTTGCCTGGCCCAGTTAGCCACTGCAATGCCGTCTACTGATGCTGTCATTAGATCCAGGTAACAGGGCACGTGATGCAAGATGATCACCACCTCCTTGGCTTGCTTTACTACGTCGTAGAAGGTGACTGCTTCACAGAAAATTAAGCCTGAATTCCGCGCGAAGAGATGGACCAGATATGGAACCTAGGTGTACCTGTTGTATTTAGATAGACACATCTGTATTTCTCCAGAGCTTACTCTGCTAACCAGGTACTTACTTCCATCAACCAGGTTTGTAATCCAGACTTCGTGCTGCTAATGAGAAATTCCAGACAGGAAAACTAAAAACACCACGACGAACCCAAGATCCAACCCCACATATTGTGAAGCCAGTGAAATTTTTGACATACAGCTATTATTGTAAGTTTTAATTTTCATAATTAGTACCTATTAGGTACAATTTTCTCAATGTTTCATTTTGATATTGATCTTAATTATTATTTATTTACTTATTCGTGTATTTACACGCAAACACTTAAAAAAAAAAATTAACAAATACAGAAAGAAGAGTTACAATGGTTTTATTTTCATCATTTATGTTATTATTTTTTTAATGATTTGTGCATTGTCGATTGTCGCTATTAATTAATTTGTACCTATAATTATTTATGGATTGCTGTAAACTAAAAACGTCAGTTGACAATAAATTAAAAAAATCATGATCTTAACCGTTAAGTAGGTCCTTACTGTTGGCCGCTTTATGGAAACACAAAGAAGTTTAAATTAACTTACACTTAACTTTGAAACCCATAAAAGGGATCAATACAAACACAAAAACATAAATACATTCAAGTCACATTCAACGCCTTTTTATTTTTAAAAGTCCAAAAGACCTTTTAACTTTTAACAAACGAGTCCATTCAACCTTTGAAAAACCGTATTTTCTACTTCTCGTAAAATACCGATATTGAATAAGGAAGGATGATTCATCGTAAAAGGAGGTTGTAGTCAACGCAGGTTGGGCTCATCTATATTCTAGACATCGTCTGTTTGGCAGTCTAGGCAGAACGGGGCTGAACAAATTAGCGTGCGTTTCGAAATTCGAATGTGGCTGGCTGGTGGAGTGATCGACAATACTGGCTGTTGTACGAAACCAGAAACAATGCACAAACCGTGCGAAGCCAAAAAGAAGAAAAAAATTAAATAATAATAGAATAGACTTTATTCTACACCAAACTTGTAACAACATAATTTTTGATAGAGTTTTTGGCTTTGATACTAAATCCTTGCCATGTCTTCGTATGAATAATTCATTTGTTTACCATTAGAATATGGATGTACTGTACACATGCTAATGTTTTTTAAGTATTTGGCAGCAATACATTTGCAAACGTCACTGAGGTAGCCGAAACTACAATAAAATTCTCAGCTTATTTTTCCGAGATCGCCTCTGTTTCAATGATTCCACATACCTATTGTCCAGTTGCGCACACTTGAGATACAAAATTACACCACAAAATAGATAGATATTTTGTGACTGCACCAATTTGACATCACAATTTCCACTAGTAATCAATTTGCAAATTATTAAAACGGCTACTGAACTTCACTTGAAGAAATCCCGCCAAAAAAACTGAACTAGGTAAATACGCCAAATGTCGGCCCCCTTAGCGATTTTCTGACTGCGGATCGCTCTAGCACCTTCAGTTTCCAACGAAAGAGAGCTTCTGATGCGGTTTTGGATAGCTTGACTAATCTATTTTATGTTTATAGGTATAAGATCGACATTTCTACTAATAGAAAAAAGTAATAAGGCTTAGATGCGTCGAGAACAGAAAGACCCTAAAGTCGGCCATTCACGGCCCATGGTCGGTCGCGTTTTTTCCAAATGTCGGCCGGGTATAGGGTGTTTTAAATTAAGATAGTGACCAATATTATTAATTTTAATAGTTAAATTATTTTTTTATTTCTTCTCATCAATATTAGATAAGTACTAAAATTATAACAAATTAAAACATCAAAATGAAATAAAACAAGAATTAATAACTTTAGCTTGTGTTAAAAATCAGTATTAGAATATAATAAATAGAATAGAATTTTTAATAAGTCTAAAAAATTAAAATAATACTTAAAACGTAATTGTTTGTTAACATTTTAACGTCTTTGTAACAATATTTATTTATTATTTTTATTTTTCAAACAAGCCGGTAAACATTAAGAAAATTTGTAACCGTATAATTTTCTTTGATTCCGTGAAGGCTTTAGATGGGAGATCTAAAGCCTTCACGGAATCTTGTCATTGTAGTACCTACCTTAAATTAAAAGCACTAACTGAAAACAAACTAAGTATTTGTCTAAGGGCCGCTTTTTGGTAAATAAAGATTCACGACCAACCATTTATAAGTTTTAAGCTAATAAGAAGTGTTTAATAGATAGCAAGTTCCAAAGAGAAATTCATATTATTTATATCTCAAATTCCAAAACCATAAAGCTACTATAAAATAATATGTCTACAATGCTGCCAACTCCTACATTTAAACTTAACTTCTTTAAATAAGTTTGATAAACAAATAAAAAATCACTACCCAATCAATGAAAAAATACAAAACTATTTTTTCATCAGCCTGTATAGTGGCGCTCGAATTCGAGGCTGGTCGACATTACGATCTTTAATATTTCTAATGTCGGCCCCTAATCCTTGTACCTTATTTCTCGAGATTCGATTAATATCACCCCGGCCGTTATTTGGCGATTAAACGTAAAATAGATTTATTTATCTAGAAGCTTTGAAAATTCTCTTGATTAGCCAATGGAATTGGTACAATTGGAATTTATCAAACAGACTGCATTTACTTTAAGTCGGCCACGGCCGAGAATCCAATTTTAAGTCAAAACTGTTACCCTAATGGCGGCCTTCTATTTTGCCCTGAAAAATATACGCAAAACGCTGAAAAAACTATCTCAAAATATAGTAAAAATAACCCTTTAGTGATAATAAAGCTTAAAACAAAAATAAAGAAATGTCTTATCGTTGTAATATCAATCCCCGAAATGTTAGTATTCACATCAAGTAAGCTACTTTTAATGCAAACTTGACGCTTCAACGACGCAATCCCTGCTGATGCTCAGTGTGCGAAAAGCATGTGACTTAATCGGATAATACCGGTTTGTACATATAGAGTATGAACTAAAGTTGCAATTCGAGAGGTAAAATTGTCACTTAATTACCTTTTGAATGAATGCAAGCTGAAAATGTGCAAACGGCCGACTATTGGGGGGAGGCCGACATTTGGCGTATTTACCCTACAATAAAAAAACGCACCTCTTTACCACAGATAAATTAATACACTTTTTTTTATTATGCAGTATTAACATCTCGGGAAAGTGGTCTTCGATACTTTCCGAGGAGTTTTAACCCTTCAGATACCGTCAATTAGAGACACAATAGTAAGACAATAGATGCGCGGCCACCGGGTGTCGCTTGGGGATTCATGAATTAAATGCTACCGTATCTATTAATATTTAAAAACGTTCAAAGCAGCTATTTTCCTCAAGCTATTTTTTATGTGAATGTTATATGTACTACATTCGATTACTCACCAGTCATAAAACACATGTGCATTGTAAGATCATCTGTAGGTACCGTGTTTTTTAGGATTCGTAGGAAATCGATCTTTTAGAACTCGATTGTAACTGAATCGATTCTTTGGACTATCTAGGTATCTTGTTAGCAACAAAACTGTTGGGAACTATTGTGAATTGAAAGAGGTTTCGGGGTATGCGGAACAGAACGTAAAGTACTTACCACACACCTCCATTAGCATAAGCATAGCATAATCAGGCTTTTTAATGTTCCCACTGCTGGGACTCAGATTTCCTCTCTAGTAGAGGGAATGGCTCGTAATTCATCATGCGGGCCCAGTGCGGGTTGGTGAATATCACATATTTTTTATTTTTTTCGGTTATAGGACATACCGGTTTCCTCGCAATGACAGCTCCATTATAAAGGGAGAATCCTCCAACCAGACGAGCGGTATGTGTGATCTTAGCAACTGCCCGAACTGCTAGGCTGTTTTTTTATGTTCAAATCCTGCGGAGAACTGTAATTGCGCGATGCGTTTTACTATACAAGCAAAATATCACCAGCAATCGTAGTTAAACTGCGCCCAAGGTCATCTTGTACAAACACATTACAAATGTCTGTCTAACACAGTATCACACCCAGTTGAATCCGGAAATAAGTTACATTATTGTAGTGGCGAGGTTTGTGCTTTGAAAACAACGTGGTGATGCAACAAACGATCCTTGCCTTGAACATAGGTAACGAAGGCTAACACGAGACGATTTTGACTTCCACCTTTTGTTGTGATAGTTGCAAACACAACCTAGCAAAGTGAGGTATTATAGACCCCTCCGACACCCAATGCGAGTGTGGTGCTTCTGACCAGTCGATGGCCCACTTATATAAATAAGTGTGCCATCTCAATAGGACTATTAGGCACTAATAAGTGGGTGTAGGTGTATGGACCTACACCTACACTTTGAAAGACCTATTATTATTATTTTTGAAGATAAGGGGCTATGCATCTCCCGTAGTATAGGGGATGTAGTCACTGCGACCTAAAATATCTATTGTGACTCGCTACATTGTTAGAGTAACTCTTTTAGAGCAGAGGCTTCCAGAAAGTCCAGAATACTCCTAACTTTAAGAGTTGGAAGACCTAAAAATGCCACTAATGACGAGAAAACCATCGATTCGAGAATAAGAAGAACTTGGTTAATCGTCTAAAGAATTCTACCGTTCCAGACTGGAGTCAGAGTGCATGTCAGACTTTTACTGACTAAATGCCACCAGTTCTAGCAACACAGTATCTCTTTCTCAAGTTCCCGTGACCCTAGCGGGCATCGGTCTTCCTTGGAAAAAGAAGAGATGAAGATGAGGAGAAGGAATGATGTCAGCAAACCTGCTGACATCTCTTTCGGGCTCGGTCCTTACCTAACGGCAAGACGGCGACCTACCCACTGCTCGTCTACCGCAAGCCTGCACACACATTACAAATAGTCTGTCTAAAACAGTAAGTTAAAAACAACGTGGTGATGCAACTGACCATCCTTGCCTTGAACATAGGTAACGAAGGCTAAACACACGAGACGATTTTTACTCCCACCTTTTGTTTTAATATGGTTAAACCCAAGTAGTCCGTTGCAAACACAACCTGGCGAAGTGAGGTATTACAGACCCCTCCGACACTCAGTGCGAGTGTGGTGCTCCTGACAAGTCGATGTCCCACATTTTTCCCATATTTTTGTATGTAAGCTTCACGGAGGCGTACATCAAGTGTATAATGACGAACACGCGTCTATGAAGCTACGCGTCCGTGGACTGTAGGCCATAGTTCTGTATGTAAGCTTCACGCTGGCGTACACCAAGCGTATGATAACGAATACGCGTCTATGAAGCTATGCGTTCGTGTACAGTAAGCCAAATTTTTGTATGTAAGCTTCACGCCAGCGTACACCAAGCGTATAATGACGAACACGCGTCTATGAAGCTACGCGTCCGTGGACTGTAGGCCATAGTTCTGTATGTAAGCTTCACGCAGGCGTACACCAAGCGTATAATAACGAATACGCGTCTATGAAGCTACGCGTCCGTGGACTGTAGGCCATAGTTTTGTATGTAAGCTTCACGCCGGCGTACACCAAGCGTATAATGACGAATACGCGTCTATAAAGCTACGCGACCGTGTACAGTAAGCCATATTTTTGTATGTAAGCTTCACGCCGGCGTACACCAAGCGTATAATGACGAACACGCGTCTATGAAGCTACGCGTCCGTGGACTGTAGGCCATAGTTCTGTATGTAAGCTTCACGCTGGCGTACACCAAGCGTATAATGACGAATACGCGTCTATTAAGCTACACATCCATGGAATGTAGGCCTTCACGTAACGTAACATCGCACTAGGCATTCAGAACTCATCACAACAAATCCGGAAGCAACATGCTCGTGCTACCGAGGTTGTTTGTCTATGAAAACAAGTGGGATGATGCAACACAGCCTCCCGGCATGACTACTAACGTTTTCTTAAGGCTGAAGCGCCCGACTAGTGCCATAAAACTGTGACTTTCTGAAACCTATTCCTCGATAACGGCCAGGTTAATAGGTTTGAAAAAATATATGTTTAGTATAGAAGGTTCATGAAGGACATTATCAACTATTGATTTTTTTCGTGCAATTTATACTTTTGTCTAAAAAAATATTTAGCAACTCTTCTTGGATCTTTAGAAACATTTTTACACATATAAATTGGTCGTTAAATATTCTTCAAAGTGAACACAGCATTATGTAAATCAATCAATTTTTCGTAAAGATAATGGATTAAAAGGTCAGCGGGGCTCTCAGTGCCGGTGCTTCTGCCGGCTCTGAGAGCCCACTGACACTCTGGGTGAAAATATTGTGGCGCCCACTTAAGGGAAGTAATATCGAGTGCTAGTTTTTTTGCTGATCCCAAGTATTAAGAATTTCATCTTTCCTTTAGCGTTACCCAGAGCTAACGGCGCGGCCGTAGAAAGTTTTGTAGCTCTGTTTTTTTTTATTTTTTTAAATATTTTTATTCCTTTTGTTTTTTTTTTATCATTCGTAATTTTTTTCAAATTTCTTTTCGTATTTGAATTTCTTGCTCGTGTTCACGTGATCAGTGAGTATTTTCCATCGATTAACTGATGCGGAAATTAACGTGAATATACTTTGCAAAATCCCAAACAACGTTACAGAATTGAATTAACAACGTAAAAGAAATTAGCAGCATTGCTGTGTGGTCGAGGAGCGACTCTAACGATATCGTATTACTTATATAACCCTCAAAAAATCCATGTAAACAAAATCTCAATAAAAAATATCACACACAGCACAGTTTTGAGGGTTTGTACCAGGAGAGGCAGGAAACTCCAACTCCAGACCTTGGCGCCCCGGGCCGTCACCCCATCTTGCCCCCCCCTTCCCCCCCCCCCCTAACGCCGGCACTAGGAGCTCTATCCGGACGCTGCTGGCCGGAATTAGATGAACAGAAACTCGTACTGCCACCTAGGCGGGTACGACTGCTGTCTCCATTTAATTCCGGCCAAATGTTCAAGGGACTATAAGCCTTAAGCGAGTACGCACACTACGACGCGTCTATTTATATCCTTGCAACTGATTAATGAGCGGCGGCGACCTGACGCCGTCCCATACAAAAACATATTGTTTATTTTATATATTTAGCTCTATTATTTAGTGGCATTGGTATGCTATTGTTGTTTTTTATATTGGAGCTATATAAAAATAGCTTGTGCTGTAAAATTAAATTAATTGAAGAAGCGATTACAAAAAGAGAGTATACATGTGTATGGAGAGGGAGAGAAAAGCTAAAAAAAAGATGGATGAATTGTGTGACAAGTGATATGAAAGAAAAGGGAGTTAGCGTGACAGGTGACAACACAGAATGGAAGAAAAACACGAGTTGCGCCGACCCCAAATAACACGGGATAAGGACAGAAGATATGATGCTGTAAAATTAGACGGCACGATTGGTTCAGCGGTTGAGCGATTGACTGTTAAGTTAAACACTACGTATCGCGGGTTTGATTTCAACACGGAACAAATATTTGTACGGCCCACAGATAGCTGTTCCAGGTCTGTGTGTCTTGTGCATGTGAGTTTACATGTATATGAACGCACTCAAGATACAGGAGTTATTCCTATAGAGGGGCAAAGTTTTCTTTAAAAAAATCATAGGCTGATTAGCAAGGTTTGCGAGATTGTTCAAAAGAGTCACTCCGGTTGTAGGACGCATAGAGCAAGAGAAGAAACACAGCTGGTATAAGTCAGTAAAAGTCTAAAACTCCCTCTCGCTCTACCCAGATCGGCAAGTTATTTGATTGTTTACCACCGTCAAGAAGATAGTGGCCTAGTAAACAAGGGTCTTAGTAAAGCTGGCTATAGGAAAATTGTCGTTGGTGATTTTTTGTATCGGCCATGAAAACTTATCACGTTGCATACGTGATAAGTTTTCATTCATTCATTTGTGATGAGTTTTGAAAGAAAGAAAAACAATTTATTTGGTGCAGCACAAGGCAATATTATAAAAAAGACGCAAAAAAATATATATATATACAGTCGTTGTGTGCCTCATGGCTGCACCAAAATACAACAATAATAAATCAACAATATTAATTTATTTCAACTTCTATTATAGCCTGTGATTACAACAGTAGTTCTCAACTACAAATTCTCGGACCACAAGAGCTAAAATATAGTTAGGCTCTAAAATAAAAAACAACTACCTAACATAATTTTCCTTCTGACCTCCAAAATCTCCATTTTGTTAGAAAACTCGTTAAACTAGGAAGCTGTTCACGAGCCAAACAAACAGAGAGCCTCACACACAATACCTGCCCACTAATTATGCATATACATCAACATTAGATAAAATCCAGTCAGGCATGTTTCTCACGCGAGGCTACGGTAATGGAGCCGCATTCAGATGCAAAAACACTAAAAATGTGCGCATTTATTGGCGGGACTGGAATCTAGTTGATTGCATTGAAGATGAAACTGATTAAAATGGAGAGAGGAGTTCTTCTTTATTTTGGCCTTTTAGCTAAGACACAGAAAAAGTTACAGTGACTAGCTTTTGCCCGCGGCTTCAACCGTGTCGTGCAATTATCAAAAGTACAAAATATATAGCCTATGTCACTCAGGAATAAAGCAGTTTTCTATAGGTGAAAATTTAAAGCATCGGACCAGTATTTTAGAGATTACTTCCAAAAAACAAAAAAAAAAACTTTATCTCTCTAATTAGTGTAGAATTTTATTTAAATCACTTCAAAAAGGAAGAAGTCAATTTGTAGATCAGATATGTTTTTTTTATTAGCCATTACTGTCCCACTGCTGGGCAAAGGCCTCCCCCAAGTTCTTCCAAAATTTCTTCTCCTGCGCTGTCTCTAACCAGTCCTCGTTCTAGGCGTCCAAATCATCAGATATGTTTATAATATACATATTTTTATGTATGTTCGGGCATAACATCGTCATATATTTCTAACGAATAAATCACTATCTTACAAAAAAATGCAAAATAACTTATTTTGGAAGTCAGTATTTCAGGTTTTGTTTTAAATTTTTTGCGACTGACTTTATATTGTATTATTTAGTTTGTATTTTTCATCTATCCTCAAAATCAAATCAAATATACTTAAAAAAAAGTTAATTTTATCTCCACAAAAAACACTTCAAACCTATAATTTTTCTTTTTTTGGCAGAAAACCCTTGGAAAAAAATTCATGAATTTGTAATTCGTCGGAAAACTGGAGTCTAAAGTAGGCGAAAGCCTGTACCTTGGAACTTCAGGCCCCTCAATCATCAAACATTCAGCTATTGTAAGATTATAAGGTAAATATGTAATACCAACGACCTTACAGCCACTAGACGTCTAAAAGCAGGCGCCGCATGTCGGTCAACACATATGACCTATAGATCAGATGTAGGTCAGCACAGAATAATTTCCAAATGGTCTCGACCAATCAGAATGCAGTACCCCCCGTGTAAGGTCGTTGGGTAGTACCTAATACAAGCAAGGTTTTTTACTGATAAGTAATCACGCTGTAAGATTTTTCAAGCTATTTATCCGATACACTAACGACAATGTAGACATTCTAAGATCTAAGTAGAAACAAGTAGGTAGGTACTAAAACTACAACATGGTCAGGAGCGAATGGGTATTTTAGTCAATTGAGTTATAAAACTCGAGGACACAGACATTGTATTTTATGATTGTTCGTGAGTGACCTGACATTGTTAGCAGAGTTTAGGTATTTCAGTAAACAATGTTGAAACCTGGGCCCTACCACGAGCTCTTAACGCGATCCAATAGGGTAGTTTCCACGGTCAAAATAACTACACTTTATTTAGTTCGTATTTAAAATTATAATATTAATATTGGATACGTATTTTTTCTGTTTTCTTTTTTCGATTAAACAAAAAATAACAAACTTATAGCCCTTTAAAGTTACGTGTGACGTCACCTCGTGTGAAAAGTACGGCGTGAAGTTACACGTGCCTGGGCTATATCTTTGTAATTTTTGGTTTAATTTACAAATAAGTCCTTATTTTTGAATAATCTAAAAGAGGGACTAATTAATTTTTTTACGGCAACTAGCCTATTGACGACCTAAATTGAACTGTTAAAAGGATGGAGCTATACAACATTATACTTATTTAGTTTATGCGAAACCTGAATATAGTTTGTTCAGAATCGCTAAATGATTCCAATAGTTTTTACATCATGTTTCCCAAAAATATATAAAAAGGTCACAACAAGTTGGACACCACCGGCACTAAGTACAACAGGTCACGGCAGGTCATAACGGGTATTAGGTGCCCGCAAACAGCAGGGTGCTAGTATGAAACCAACCCCTCAGTCACTTGGATGGCCCGGTGACTATGTATTGTTGCTGACATAACTTTGTGATTTTTCATGATGCAGTTAGGAAATTTTGTACATAGATTCTTTACATAAAAATACTAGACACGTGTTTCAGGTTTCGCAAATACTAAAACTAATGTTGTATGATATAGCTCCATCCCTCTTTCTCGCTCGCATGCCTGACATTATAGCACATCATGGTAAGGCCCGTGAGGCCTACCACGAGCTCTTAACGCGATCCATTTTGCGCTCTAAACTGAACTGTTAAAGGCATGGAGCTATATAGGGTGTATTAATAATAATAGTATATAATATTCCACAACTATCACACAACGCCCGTCTAGTCCCAAGCTAAGCAGAGCTTGTGTTATGGGACAACTGATAAACATACTTATATATTTCTAAATACATACATATTATAGATAAATTACACCCAGACACAAAACAAATGATCATGCTCATCACATAAACATTTGTCCAGGGTGGGAATCGAACCCACGACCTCCGGCTTAGCAGTCAGGGCCACTAACCACTAGACCAACAGGCCAGTTTTAATATATGTATATATATATAACGGAGGGTCGATATCAGTGGGTCGCGACATCGGAAATAACACTCGCAAAACCTTCGATAACACTTTTAATTACACGTAACAAACACTCAGTACAAAATAATCAAGGATGCCTGAGATATGGCTTGATTAAGAATTTAGGAACGCGGGAAGTTTAGCGTGGAGTAACCAATGTCTTCCCTGACCGCCGGACCGATTCAAAGTGCCCTCCAAATCAACGGACACCCGACACATGGCCCTACCCCCATTGCCGGTTAGCCAATTTAGAATAGAATAGAATAGAATAGAATAAACTTTATTGTACACCAAAAAGTAACACAGCTTATACATAAAATTAAATTTATGGGTCAACGTCAGTACCTGTCAATGTCGAATAATCGATTATACCTCCGGATCGACATTTGACTCGACTATTCGCTCAGTGTTGCTATTACTCCACGCTAACCATCCCCAAGTTAATACTTGACGTTCCCAAACGTAAGCTGTTTAATCTAACTACATAGTTCCTCCAGTGAAAGATAGGTGGCGCTGATGCAGACCGACTGATATGCGTCAACGCTTCGACATATATATATAAAAAAATATATTTCAGACTAATTTCATTATTACCTATGTATGTAAGACATTTCTCCATCCCTCTTACCTATTTAGGCACTGCCATGAGTGAGACACATTGTTTGTTGTAGTTTTTTTTTTTTTACTTTTAATTTCAGTTTTTTTTTCATTAAGTAGGTACTTGTTTGTTCACTGTGTGCCAAATAAACAGGTTTTCTTTCTTTCGTTCTTTCTCTCTCACACCGTCTGACAATTTAACACGACATAGTAAGGTCCCTGTTGACATATGTTATTATAGGTGTGTTTAATTATGGTTTTAGCCATTTAGGACACTATACAATATACTTGTAGTTCAAAGGTTATTACTTTATAAGCAGTAAAATAAGCCAAAAGCTTTATTAGCACAGTTAGGTACTTTACAAAATTGCACACAAAAAAAAGAACATTAATAAAAGTGCTCACAAAAAAAATACAACCGCCTTCAAAGTAAAAAAATAACACTCAAAAGTGCCATTATTAGTTTCTATGATAGTTTTGACTCTGTTATTTAACGTCGACTTCCGAAATTAAAGTTATTGGTAATTTTAAGTGATATTGAAGGAGGTTTTATTTTAAAATACATACATTACTCCCTCTTTTTGAAGTCGGTTAAAAACATTAAAAATTCTGTCAAGAACTCAAAACTATTTAATTAATTCTATGATTATTTTGTCCGTAAATATTGCAAATGCTGATTTCGTAGCTCAGTTTGCGTAGCAGCGTAGCAATAGACCTGGGAATTTATAGACAATGGAATCTTCTGGTTACGAAGTTTTGGAAAAGTCAAGTTTTCGTTTTCGTATGTCCAGCAAAGAGCAATGGTGGCCGAGTGGCAATGGCCCCGACTTGCGAGTTGTAGGTCGCGGGTTTGAACCCACCCAGGCATATTACGTTGTGTAATTTATTTCATCACCACTGCTCTCAAAACGGTGAAGGAAAACATCGTAAGGAAACCGGCATGTCCTAGAACCAAAAATTCGAAGACATGTGACATCCACCAACACGCACTGGGCCCATTCCCTCTCCTAGAGAGGAAGCCCGAGTCTTAGCAGTGGGAACATTAAAAAGGCTGATGATGGTGATGATGATCTCCTCCAACTGACCTGAACCAGTCCTAACGAGGGTTACGGAAATCAGATGGATGCAAGACTCGCAGGACCAATCATTAACACATACATTAGCATTGTAATCTAAATAAGGGGATGCAATTCGACATACATTTTCACTCTTTTTCATACAATCACTCTTACGAGATTATGACATTATTACACATTTTTCATTGTTTTCTTTTTAATTATGGAAAAATAGTATCTTTTAGATATTATCTAGGCTGCTATTGAAATCAATGTATTAATTTGTGTAAAACAAATCCAAGACCTCTGAAAACCTGCTATTTTGCATCAACTTTGACACTTTATAATTTACACAAAAATGAAAAAGACAAAAAAGAAGAACAGTAGACGCCTTGTAAATTTTATCGATTCTAAAAGATGAAAAATTCTTTCAAAAATAAACTTTTAGAATTTAAAATAAACACGTTTTTCCTGTAAAAAGTTTTGTAAAATATTCGTTTAAATCATGGAAATTCCAAATGCTAACCGAGTTGTCAGGCGTTATCTCTCTTTTTTCGCGTTGCCTTTTCGTCAAACGTCGTGTTGGATTACGTTAGATAAAACAACAGGCTCTTAAACCATGCTCGATGTTAACGATCATCATCATAATTTCAGCTGAAAGACGTCCACTGTTGGACATAGGTCTCCCTCAAGCATCGCCACAATGAACGGTCCTGTGCGTCTCACATCCATCGGATTCCCGCAATCTTTACCAGGTCATCGGTCCACCTTGTGATGTTGACGATAGGCTAGCGGAAAAGCAGCCTCTTAAAACCAAGTGACTGTATTCTGGTTCAAAAACTAAATACTTCTCAACTTGAAACTGGCTGAATGCACAAACCATACGAAGCTAAAGATAGAAAAAAAACCGTGCTCGGTTCTTGATCCTGTGGTGACGGGAACAGTCTAACGTAAGCCAAAGTATACATCCAAGATGGATAGGATGTTAGCGAGCCAACTAAATTAATGCTAATTGAATGTCTAATGACTTTCTGAGTGCACCAAGACGGATGCTGAGATTATGTAACGTAATGGATGTCTGGATAATTCCGGTGTTGGAGTGGAATGGAGCTATACAGATCGTATAGCACTGTCTCTTTCTCCCACCAGACTATATCTTTAGTATTGACTGTATTTTTTTTTGTTATGAGCCGATTAGCCTTGAAATGCGACCTACTTTTGAAATTAAGTATTATTTTTATCTAACTAGTTCAGGTTTGAGTAATATAAACAAGTATTTTTGCAGTTCCATAACGTTTTTATTTTCTTCAAAAATCCGTTTCAAAGTTCCGTACCTCAAAACGAAACGAGAACACATGAAGGTATCAACTTGAAATTAAAACCATATACTCAGATCGTCCCTTCAAGCTGTGAAAAAATCAAACTTCTGAGTTAACAAATAAAAAAGATACGGCCATTTATGTCGCAAAAAAAGTATATTTTGTTACTTTCAAAGATCGATTTTTTTTTCTTGAATCTTGAAATTTGGCACAAAGCAAGGTCATATAGCACGATTATAGGAATAAATCTGAAAATTGACAATTTGTTGTTACGTCACAATTTTTTTTTGTTTGTTAAGTTGTTACTTATAAAACAATCTGCCAACTCTATCGGCATTGTTCTCAGAAAACATGACAAGAACCTAGATCTTGATAACAATTATTATGAATTAGCGAATGCTAGAATAAGTTCTATAAATCAACTAGTTCGCGAGGGAGCCTACAATGAGGTCAAATGTTACGAATTTCAATTTACACGACACCGAATTAGCATTTACCGTTTATATCTCACCTTGCTAATCGATTTTCAACCTTATTTTTAAAGAATAAAGACACACAACATCAAGTTTGCCAACTGCAATTGCAAAGTTTGTACAGGTATAGCGTGACTCATGAATATTTGAATTCAGAACACTATCTGTTATTACATTATCTGAATATAATAAATATTTATGTTTAATAAGAACGCCCTAATATTATTAATATAACTTTAAGGTTCGTTGTCTAATCGTGATTGACGAGTTATGGAGATAAGATAATAATCTGCTTTTGTTTATTAATTTTCTTAACACATGATTTAATAAGAAACTGACTGACTAACACTACAACGCACAGCCGAAACTTCTGGGACTAGGAGTGTGAAATTTTGCACTAGGCTTCCTTTTAAGACGTAGGTTAGCACTAAAAGAGGTCACAGTCTACTAAATAGGGCCTAAAGCCTACTGGGCCCAGGGTTATCCGAAAGGGAGCTCGATCCCCGGTATAAAGGCTACGCTAGAAGGAACGGGGTGGGTTTTTAGTCAGTAAGAGTCTGACACATCTCTCACTGTCATTAAATGATTTTTGCCCACCATAAAAAAAGAGCACCAAAAGAGGTCTTTTCAAAATTCAGCCCCTAAGAGATGACAAAGGAGTCTAAAGTTCGTAAGGAGAAACCTACATTCACGCGGGCGAAACTCTGGCAGAAACTACTGCATGATAAAGCGTGGGAAAGCCGAGAATTTCAAAGACTCGTAACATCCTAAGTATACATACATATCAGTCTTATGTTCGAGCTACACGAATACTGACAAACGCTTGCACTGACTGGACAGTAAAAGTTTCTTCAAAAGACCATCTGAGACACTAATCTGCATGGTTCTCATATGAATTGACCATTACATATGTTTACTGTCCATAACTTTAAAAGAGACTGACCCCTGAGTTTGTTTCAGTGTTTCTTCTCAGGGTAGTCAGCTAAGAAACACCGGACTCATCATAGCAATAATAGCTTTTACCCGCGGCTTCGCCCGCGTTTATTAATATACTTTACTCCTGCCCCTCCCCCTCCTCTTCTCCTCTCTCCTGTTTTCCCTTTTCTTACTGTTTTTAAAATTAGTTTATGTCCGTCTCCAGGGTCCCAACTATCTCTGTACCAAAATTCATCAAAATCGCTTTTGCCATTTAGGCGTGAAGACGTAATAAACAAACAAACAAACTCACTTTCGCTTTTATAATATTAGTAAGGATACATCGATATTCGTGGACTTCATCTAGTTTAAACTGACTGAAAAAAAAATACATGTAGGTATACCTGTTTTTTTAAACCTCAACATAAATATAATTTATCATCCGTGCGAAGATACGATGGGTTATTAGTTATGTAATAAGAAAATACACATTGGTTGGTTTACGTTTGATAAAGAATCGCCTGTTTATCCAGACATTGAGTAAATGTTTATCCCGTCTATTTCAGAAACTGTATTAGCTTGAGACTAACGGAAAATTAAAAACATTTGCGAGTACGTACGGTGTGTGGCACAGCAACAGGGGCGTAGCTACCGCTGTATCAGCCGTATCAATGTTATAGGTCCCCCAAGCTACTGGGGCACCGAAGTGTGTAAAAATTCGTAACATGTTAACACCAAACTTCAATTCTCTCTGTGTTAGTAGGGCCTACGGTGTAGAAAAAAAACCTCTACAACTTTTGATCGCGCGATTATTGTTAAAAAAAACCGTCGTGTCCGTTCGTCACTGCGGCACAGTTGCGACGGTCGCGACTGTCTCCATGCCGAGCCCATGCTACAACCGAGGCGCGTAGGTATAGCTCGCGTTTCGTCCGTTTGTATGAAGTTGGAATACTGTATGATACTACATATTACCGTGGCCACATCATCGAGTGAGATAGTGGTCAAACGCGAGCCTATTCATAATAATAAAAAAACATTTTCGTATACAGGGTTACTTGTAAAACAATAACAACCTTGCAGGACTGTATTACTAACATCATCAACAACAACTTTTGTTCTATGACTTTTTAGAAAACATAATAGATTTACCAAAACACATACCATACACATTTCAACTCTGTATTTTGCCGCATCTTCTTACAACTCCCACGCACTGTTCTCGTCGTAATAGCAAGGATACTTTCAAAACATTGTCATCACACCTAGCAAGCATTCGCACCATTTCCGTGTACTCGACATTAGAATACACATTGATACACCATCATATAAAGATAATTACGTCCGCACTGCCGAATTTCGCTACAAGAATACGTATGACGCGACGCGAGCGCATCAACGCGACCGATCGACTAGTGAGGGTCGCCTGTAAATAGGTCAAGTTCATGTTCAGCTACCCTCCGCTATTGTACTTTCACTTGACTTCGTAATATTTAGAACATTCAATTTAAATATTTTTTTTTTGCAAGAAAATCTGATGAACAAAAATACGATACATTTTTAGAAGTTATAGGGCAACATTTTTCGTTTATGATGTTAATAACATAGTCCTGAGAGGTTGCCAGTGTTTTATAAATAACCCTGTATAATTTATGTGACTATACTGTACAATACTGAGCTCCAAAATACAATTTTTATTTTTTAAATTTGAAATACGCCGACTGTAACCATTATTTTACATGGAAAAATTGCCTTTCTGACTTCCAAAGTATCCCTCAAGTCTAGGCTTTAAGGTCGCCTTAGGTAAGTCTGGCAACCACATAGGTTGACCTGCAAGAGGCCACTCATATAAAAATAAAAGAAAAACAACAATAAAAGCTGTAATATCAATTATGGAATTCTCTTTACGAATCAAGCATGGCCGCCAGCGGCCGGTATGTTCCCAGCGTCTGACAGATACTCGTAGGTAGGTACCTATAATTTCGCAGGCTTGGCCTGACCGTGTGCCTGCCGACGATGACCGCGCCGGCCGCCTTGGCACAGTTTCTGCAGGCCTATCATCGCCTTCGACAAACAGTTATTATGTGTCATTTTTAGTAGTTGATTGAAAAGAGCCGTCTTAAGAAAGAAAGAAATATGCCTCTAAAACATTAGGTGTGAGGTTCGAAACCGAGAAAGTACTAATGTGAATTTGAAACAATCATAATTTGGAGGACCAAAAGTTGTAAAAAAAATAGGTATTCTACGTTCACGCTAAAATGGGTTTTAGTCTTACTGTACACGCACACGACCGGGCCTCAAAAAAACGCTAGAAGCTGCCACAAAGAAAAACTAGAAGTTGCCGCAAAAACTGAAGCGCGCGACAGCTTGTGGCCGGAGAAGCTTGAAGCGCGACTTCAAGCATGTTTTTGTGGCGCCACCAGCTCACACGAGCCACAAAAAAAGGCCGCCTCAAAAAGAAGCTTGAAGCGGCGTTTTTTTTGAGGCCCGCGTGCGGTGTGGCTTAGTGAACATTTACTATTTTTTGCCGTCACATTTTACTAGTTCTGGATTAGTCAAACATAAGTCAAAAGAAATGATTAATTATTACTAAACAATTATAACCGGCCTTAAAATGTTCCCATTGCTGAGACTCAAGCCTCCTCGAGAGAGAACGAGCCGTAATCAAGCATGCGGGCCCAGTGCAGTTGGCGGATGTCACATAAATCTTAAAAATTTTGGGTCTAGGACATGCCGGTTTCCTCACGATGTTTTCCTTCGCCGCTTTGAGAGCAGAGGTGATGGAATACACTACACAAAATAATGCGCCTAGCTGAGTTTGCACCCGCGAACTACCACTCGTAAGTCGGGGCCGTTACCACTCGGCCACCACTGCTCTCAATACTGTTCAGGATACTGATCATAAGTAAAGATCAAGGTTGGAACACTTAGGGTATGATTCCGAACCACGCTGCACGCAGCAGTGCTGCCGCGACACTGCTGGTCCCCACACAATTTCTATAAGCTTATATGAGATTACATTCCGAGTTAGGCAGCAATGTCGCGGCAGCAATATAGGCAGTGTGGCAATGTGTGGCAGCACTGCGGCAGCAACACTGCTTGTTGCCGAGTTCGGAATCATACCTTTATATTACACTTATATTATAGGTATTGCAAATAGGGATGTCAAATCCATCAAGCATTTCACTAAATCATTGTTGGTAACTTCAGGAATGTGTCGAGATATTTTCTGATCGTTAACATAGTTCTATGACAATATAAGATATGTAATAGCTAGTGGTCCAATTAAGGTCCAGCCTGTGGCCTAGGACAGGGTGATGAGCTAGCGCGGGTGCGGAAAACAAACGGAATTATACCAGCGTTTGCAACTGTGGGTCCATATTGAAGCCTTCAAGGCTTCAATTTGACGCGATAATTATACCAGGTGGGACAGGTCTCCGCAAACTTTAAGGGCTTGCTCAGCAGACGAAACTGAACAACCGTCTACACGATTTAGTTCAGGAAACGAAAAAGAAATCAGCGTCCCCATACAAAACGTCCAATCAAGTTAATAATTTTGTATGGATAGGCCAATGTTTTATCCATTCTAACTTCGGTCGGACAATTTTAACGAGTAATTGGGCAAATCATACCTCATACCTACGGCCCATGTGGTACGAGTTGCAGAAATTAAAAATAAATTATATTAACTTGATCGCGCTTGTTTCGCTGATTCCAAATTCTATTCAATTTTGTAGACACTTGAGAATGAGATGCATCTCATACATCAATTTGACATCACAATATCCACGAGGAATCAATTTACGAATAGTTATAATAGATTAGTGTTTTACAAAGTTAGTGTTTTACAAACAACCATTTCGCTTGCGTCGAACGCTTCGAGTTGACCTTGCCGCCAATTCTTTTACTCAGACCACGTGACTGAGCGTTAACTATTGCAGATTAGCAACTTGGCTAGGGGTACTGAATAGAGCGCGCCCGCCACCGCCCCCGCTATCTCCCGTACCACAGGTTCACTCTAGACCAGGCCTAACAGCTGAGCCCTTACGCACTTTACATAGCTACTAAGCTACGTGTCAACGCACTCTGGACATGGCAGGTGGCACTCCTTACCACTGTTCTCATGTTAATAATCCACACCCTAAACAGTTCTCCATAAAAACGAGCTTAATTAAATTATACATTAGGAGTTAATTAAATGTCTCCTAAATTAAAATTTCATAAGGAAATTTTAAAACGTCAATCATTTTGTAAATTAAATTATGTTATTAAAACGTCTCGTAGAAATGATGAGTTTATTTCCGTGAAGAGAGAAACATTAATTAAAAAAGAAACACGTTAAACGATTATTAGAAGTTTATGCCATAGAGTTCCGTTCTTAATTTAAAAACTGTCTGCTGCTCTTAGGGTTAACATATCTCAGGATTTGTCCTGAAATTTCAGGATTTTTGGATTCTTATCAGGATTGCGGGTGGATTTTGCAAATCTTAGGATTTTTAGAATATTCAATAAAATACAGCTTAGGTACACTTCAAAGTTTAAAGAGCGTAAAAAACTTAATAAAAAGTTTTTTAATAAATTTATTTTCCTTTGGTTTTGGCGGAACACTCCTTCTGGTGCTACCCCCACCGCTTTGAGTGCGATGTGCAACGCGTAAGTTAGATCAGCAGTGTGAAAAAATCTCAAACTGTAAAATCTCAGGATTTTTGAATGGAAATGGAGCCTTTTCTCTGGACTTTTTATTTTTTCGTCTGGTAACCCTAACTGCTATAGGCCACATGTCATGGCGTTCCCAGTGTTAAATCTTCTGAGCCCATCTATCATTCGTAAAAATAGATAATGAAATGCTTAAATTTTTGAAGTCACTATTTCATAATGGTGATGCAACATATCACATATGTATATAAAATAAATCCGATTTCACAAAAACCAATCTTAATTACTATTTTTTTTATCTTGACATGAAAAAAAACCTCAAAATTGCAAAAATATTAAGTATTAACTCTCAAATTGTAATAGGAAGCCAAATGTTTGATATAAACGGTAATAATTCATCGATTAACAGTTTAATTCGCAGCCTCGAACTGGCTATACGACTATGCACCTTATGTAACACAACATAAGAATCATATGAGTGTAATTTCTCTCAAATCAAGGCTGTCATAAGAACAAGAGATTGTGCAATGCGGACCGACTACCCGGAATGGGGTCATTTCCGAACTCAGCAAAGTTATGAGACTTTGAAACTTAACTTAGGGGTATAAGATTCAATTTTGAATGGCAGTATTGGGGCTCTGGTCCAAATACTGGTTTGCAAAAGTTTGACCAGACATTATAGGATAGAAGTGGTTTGTAAGTAGCGTTTTCATACTAATTAGATACGAGTTTCGTTTGCATGGAACTAGTCAGTTATTGCATAGTTTTCTGTCCTTGTTATGCAAGAAATGCATGTGCTTGGGACACGTGCAGGGTTCGGAAGTGGCACGTGTTTGTAGTACCTACATATTACGAACATAGGTGTATTACATGATCTTATTTCAGAATTATTACACTCTATAGATCGATTAGAAAAACAGTAATGCTCAAATTCACAACAGCATTTCTATTTGTCAAGTCTATTCCTCCATTCGACTCTATGAAATTGTCAGTTAATTAAGTACCTTTTTTTTATTTATCACTTAAAGAAAATAATACAGGATTGTCTAACTTAAATAACAACTAAAAACCACTAAGGTTCAAACTTGTGCCTTCATGAATCTATCTCAAAATAAGAATACCTATGTGAACACCTACTACTAAGCTAGTAGGTACTACATAATGACTACATCTCTTTGACTACACACTACACTAGTAGCACATCGGTATTGGTATTTCCGCATGCACACACAAACACTCTATTGAAATTATTTTTTAATATAAGTACATACTTAAGCTCTAAAATATTTAAGAACTAGCTTCTGCCCGCGACTTCGTCCGCGGAAAATTTCTTGTTTTAAAATAAGATTACACTCGATTAGACGATGCGCACGTTCAGCGCTAGATTCCTGAGCACGGGCCTGTGATGTTATGGCATTTTGCCTAGCGAGCCGCTGCGAGCGCTCAGCGCTAGTCTCCCTATCCCTTGTCTCAGAGACATGCTGCCTTAACTCAGATAGACGGTGCGCACGTTCAGCGCTAGTTCCTCGAGCACGGGCCCGCGATGTCCTCACATTTTAGCTAGCGAGGCGCTGTGAGCGCTCGGAGCTAGATTCTCTAGCGCGTGCTTGCGAAATATATTCTCTATTTCTCGAGAGGCGCTGCTCATTTTCAGGGGCAGATTCTTCCGTACGGCGTACTCGAGCGGCTCTTGTCTGTGATGTCTGCCGGGACAGTTGAGATTTCCTTTTAGACATGCTCTCAACAAACTACGCACAGACTCGAAAACAATTATGAACAAAAGGAGAGCGACTCGAACACCGTCCGCCTTTACAAAACAAAACAATCGTAATATCGAATAACTCGTATCGATTATTACGATAGAATGAAGTACGAAACTACGAACATACAAAAACGTACAACGAAATTACGATATTTTCGATTATGAGGTATCTATCAACAACAACAACCATACGAACGAAACAACCGAAACCAATAAGCAACTGACAGAAGAACTCCAACTAACGACAACGTGGGCATAATAATTCGAGAGGGTCATCAATCCACAGAAAATCTTAACACCGCGATTCAGAAAAATTACGTAATTGCAGAACGCCATCTATGGGCAAATAGGTGAAACGTTGGGCACGCCACAATTATGGCGGTAAGTCCCCTCTTTGAGGAGTGGCTGGAAAGGCCTCACGGCGTCCTTACCTTCCGCATGACACAGGTCCTCACCGAACATGGCAAGTTCGGGAGGTTCCTGCACCGAATTAAAGCGGAAGAGACGCCCGAGTGTCGCCACTGTGCGGAACGCCCGGAGGACACGGTGGAGCACACAGTCGAGGTGTGCCCTGCCTGGGCAGAGCATCGCCGTGCCCTCGTGGGGGCGATCGGCGGCG
Organism: Mythimna lalbum; assembly: GCA_949319445.1. Lineage (NCBI taxonomy): Eukaryota > Metazoa > Arthropoda > Insecta > Lepidoptera > Noctuidae > Mythimna > Mythimna lalbum. The sequence goes on from OX439360.1 coordinate 19,749,198, forward strand.
GACACCTCTCGCGGCGGGCTCTGGTTGAGGCCATGGTCCTTAGCGAGGAGGAATGGCAGGCGGTCGCCTCCTTCTGCGAAGCAGTAATGCTAGCAAAGGCGGAGGCAGACCGCATCAGGCAACGGCGCCCCCGCCGCCGCCGCCGGGATTCCGGTCCCGATTTCCGGCCACCGTAGACGCGGGCTCGCGGACGGCGAGCCATGGGTAGCTTGCTGTCCGATCGTCCGGTAATGGACCGAGCCCAAGACGTCGACGGCGCGCACTGTTCCCGCGCGCCTCAAGAAGTTGTCAGCAACAGCAGAGGCCCAGCTGGGTCGAAGCCTACCGGGTCCAGGGTTATCCGAAAGGGAACTCGTGCCCTGGTTTGAAGGCTAGAAGGAACGGGGTGGGTTTTTAGTCAGTAAGAGTCTGACACTATCTCTCGCTCCACCCAAGGGCGGGGGTTGTCATAAGATGATTTTTGCCCACGATAAAAAAAAAATTGGTAAAACGTCTGCACAATGAAAGTTACGCTAGGGGCATTTTGCGTTTTAGTAATTTTATATTATCTTCGAAACTGTATGACCAATTGCTATGCTGTAAATGGCAAATCTTATCTGTATAATGTTCTTGTGATACTGAAATAATTTATTGTCATAAGAATTAATATTTTGTTGCTCAAATAATCAACCAAACGTAAGTATGCCGAAAAAAATATTTTTAATGCAATAAAAGAAGTATAAAAGATGAAATATAAAAGATAGAGATATGGTACCGCGGACTTTTTTGTAGAAATAATTAGGACGAACCAGGTAGCCATACATTGTTTTTAATTTTAAGCAACTGTTTAGGCAGCGCACGCAAATAATTCTATTTTATGAGGTATTTTTTTCCGACTTGCTAGACAAAAGTTGTGATAGCTCGGTTAATATACATGCTATAGAAACAATTTATAGCCTATAGCACTCAGGAATAATGTAGCTTTCTGCCAGTAAAAAAAATTTTAGAATTGGATTATTAGTTCCAGAGATTACCCCCTACATACAAACTTACAAACTTACAAACTTACAAATTTTACCTCTTTATAATATTAAGTATAGATTATTTTTAGACAAAAAATGACTCATTTTAAAAAACACTAATTGATTCAGTATAGTCGATTCTAAACATATTATGAACAATCAAGATGTGCATTTTTAAGTATATTTTTTTAAGTAATTAAATTACTTACATGTTGTATACAAATTACAAAAATAATTATGTATAATATATTTTCTTAGATTTTTTTTTTTTTTGTTACAGAATAAAAACAGAAAAGAAACACAATTTCAATGAAAAAATCGTTTTCACATGATCATGCCGCATCGCGTCCCGCCAAGAGGCCTTCAACACAAAGAGGGTTGGCTACAGTCGGTGAGCCAAATCTTGTATGCACGGCATGAGCTCAATGGAAAGTAGTCGACCGACAAATTAATCGATTTTCGTCGACCGACACACGAGGTCAAAGTCAAGACGCCCCATAATCTATACTTATAATAAATCTGTTGAAGTGAAAATTCTGTTCATTGAAAATATCAAAAAAATTTATAGCAGGGAGTGTTACTAGACCGACACAAAACCCAAAAATGTAATTTAAAAAAAAATTGTCTGTCTGTCTGTTTGTTCAGGCATCACGCAGAAACTACTGGTTCGATTACGATGAAACTTGGTATAATTATTCTTTAAGATCCTGGGCACCACTCTGGGCTTTTTATCCCGGAAAAGTATATACAATAAAAAACAAACTTAATTTTGCGGTTCGATCCCTAGACCCCTTACTGTACCAACTGAAAATAATAAGTTTGTCGTAGGTTTCGTCACCCGCAGTGGAGTTCACTAAAATAAGCCGAAGGGGAACCGTGTTACCCCGAATTTAACGCGAGTGAAGCCGCGGGCAAAAGCTAGTAATAATAATATTATTAAAGCAAAACTTTGTGCATGTCACCGGAAATTCGCAAACGCCGTAAGATTGTAAAATATCGCGAGAAATTGTCAACTATTTGTAAAAAAGACACGGTTTTGTTAGAAACTAATGAATTTGGATGTGGTTTATCGTATACAACACAATTTTTCATAATATTATAATTTAATAAGGATTTATTACAATCATACAGATTTTGCAATTTTCCGGTGATATATAAATGTTTGTTACTTCTTTTTTTTTTCTTTATTGACTTCTACTAGTGCTTGACTGCGACTCCACCTGATGGTAAGCAGAGATGTAATCGTTGATGGTGAGGCGTACTAGTGTCTATTCACTCCAGCTTTGAAGACACGTCCTTACATTAGTAAGTAATACTAATTATAAAAGTGAAAGTGAGTTTGTTTGTTTGTTTGTTACGTCTTCACACCTAAATGGCAAAACCGGTTTTGATGAATTTTGGTACAGAGTTAGTTGGGACCCCGGAGACGGACATAGGCTAATTTAAAAAAGAAAGTGAGAAAAGGGGGAGAAAGAGAGAAGAAAAGGGGAGAGGAATTAAAGTATATTAATAAAAGCGGGCGAAGCCGCGGGTAAAAGCTAGTAGATTATAATCGGACGGGAAGACAGCAGCAGGCAAATTGTCTCAAACTTCCTGTCAATCATCAATCAACGTTATCTAATGCGTCACATTAGTATCGGTATTGTTATTCGGCACTTCCGAACAAGCTGATTAAGGACACAATTTTCTGAAAAGTGGAAATATAATCTGATTATATAGAAGTTTATAATTCATAGGAAACTGTATTGTGAAATGTTGGAGTCAGCCAGTCTAGTGGGGTTCTTAGTAACGATTGAGGAAAAGCAACAGAAAATACTACGGTAAAGGTTATTTTTCTAATTCAAAGAAAATTAAAATGTGTCTTACCTATGTAATGGAGGTAGTGTACCTATAATATTATGCTGATGTGGATTTAATATTACGTTTAGTAAAGCATTGATACGTCAGTTTGCGGCATTCACCCGAGCCTTGGCGAGGGTGTTATGGAACCGAGGACTGCAGTGACAAACCACGTGTATCAAAACACTTCATCAATACAGTGGCGATGACATAACAATCGGGGATTGACGCGCGCCCTCCCAGCCTGGTACGATGTAATAAAATTGGGGCAGGGGCGAACACGCACACTTTTTCACACTAGTGCGAAAAAAGTTAATTGCGGGCCCAAAGCGGTAGTGGGTTTTCGAGTACTTAAGTGTATTGAAAAATATTCAAATGATGAAATTACGTAGTGACTAGTGCGCCATTATAGTGTTTTTGTCTAGTAATCCAGTCTTATCTCCGATTTTCCCAAATCTGTCGGCGACTACGCAACAATCGTACGATCGTCCGCTGACAATGATATCAGCGGCTCGGACACAATATGTGTGCTGATAACAGCGCACCGTGCTCGTAATCTAGCGTCATGTTGCGGATTACCCACTTGGTGTTTTGGTTCAAAGGAATTTTACCAAACTCGATCCTAAGATTTTATTTATGATTAATTAATTTTAATTTAACCACTTGGTTTGCCGACCGTCCGGTAAACGTCCGGACCGAGCCCAAGTCGTCGACAGCGCTTAATGTTTCACGCGCACCTCTGGAAGATGTCGTCACCAACTGTAGAGGGCCAGCAGGGTCGAAACCACGTCGAGACCTACTGGGGCAATGGGTGATGCGAAACAAAACCCCGAGGCCCTGGAATGAAAGCAAAGAAGGAACAGGAGTGGGTTTTAGTCAGTAAAAGTCTGTACCGAGAAGGGCGGAATGATTTCCCACTTTAAAAAAAAACTAGGCAAGCGCGAGTCAGACTCGCGCACCGAGGGTTCCGTGCAAACAACAATAGCCGAATGGAATTCTCGAAGATATTTAGAATTGTAATTTTTTTTTTTTGTAACGTAGGTAACAACAAAACTGTTTTCAGATTTATTCCTATACCGATCGGTCCCGTGCGTCTCGCATGATGGCTGCGATAGATTCCCGCGACCCTCACCAGATCATCGGTCCATCTTGCAGGCGGCCTACTAAAGCTATATGTCTCCTGGTACCCGTAATAAAGATTCGAAGTGACAGAAAAGGATAAAAACATAGGAAAGTGTAACAACATGTACCTAATGCTACATCCGTATTGAGAGATAAGTGACTGTTGTGTTTTCTACTTAGGAATGCAAGATATAAAGATAGTCTTGGAAAATCCCAGATGTCGTCTAAAACCATTCAGCCGTTTGAGCCTGACGGCCGGCGTTCCAAAAAAACAAACAAACAATCACACACACAAAAATATAGTTAAAAACACGCTAATTAATAATAGTGAACGATAAATATTATTGTGATAAAAGCGCTTTGTTCTATATTTTTCGTAAATCGATTACCCTACGCTTTTTTCACAATAATATTTCTTGCTCATTATTATTATTTTAGCGTGTTTTTTTTTTAACTATATGTATTTTTCCCTTTTTATTGAATAATAAAAAAAAAATATTTAAAAAATATTTAAAAAAATTTAAACATTTTTTTTTTAATCCTGGCGAATCTAATCAGCCTAATCGAATATTTTAATCGGGATATTGTATTGTCATCGGTCTTTGATGGGTGTGCAAAGCTTAAAGAAAATCTGATCTCCCAAAGTTGGACAAAATCGAGCTCAAAGGTGGTGGTTCAAGCAAACAAACAAGCAAGCAACAGGTGAAGCTATTACAAGCGCGTTAATAAAAACATACAAACTCTCGCCTTTAGGACCGCATATTACCAGCTGCAGCCTGAAAATTATCCGCAGGGATCATACTCCCAGGATAAAAAGTGTCCTATGTGCTATTCCAAGACATGGTCTATCCGAGTACCAAGTTTAATCAATATCCGTTCAGCCGTTCCAGCGTGACAAAGTAACAAACAGACACACTCACAAACCTCCGTCTTTATAATATCAGTGAGATTGTGATATTAATTCCTCTGACCTACATCTACACTAATATTATAAAGAGGAAAAATTTGTATTTTTGTTTGTATGTTTGTAATTAATAAACTCAAAAACGACTGTGCCGATAACAAAAATTCTTTCACCATTAGAAAGCTACATTCACTCTGAGTAACATATATTATTGCCTATGCGAAGCCGGGACGGGCCGCTAGTCTACACTAATAATATAATAAAGATAAAAGAGGTAAAGTTTGTTTATTATTTTTGGAGGTAATCTCTAAAAGTCCTGGTCCGATTGGTAAAATTTTTTCTCCGATAGAAAGCTGCTTCATTTCTGAGTCACATAGGCTATATTTTATGTTCGCGGGGTAGCCGCTGGCAGAAGCTAGTATTATATATTCTTGTATATTCCCAATGCTTCTTGGAGAACTATAAATCTGAATGAAACACTTACATAGTGTGCACTTGGTGCAAACGTTTTGACATTAACACAAGACATTCGTAATTTATAATCCGTGAGTCAGGTCTTAGCTCAGGTTACTTTATAGTCGGTGATCTAACCAGCTATTTTAGAGCGGATTTCATAAAATTATTTAAATACCTCGTAGGTAATAATAGCCTATTCAATCTGCCCTTTTTCCTAAAATCATCCAATGACATCCCCCGCTGTTGGGCGGAGCGGGAGATAGTGTCAGACTTTTACTGACCAAAACTCACTCCTGTTCCTTCTTTGCCATTGTTTCAGGGTTCCGGGATCTACTTTGCATCACCCATGACCCCAGTAGGCTTCAACCTGCTGGGCCGTTACACTCCTACAGTGGCATCTGAGATTTTGTTATTCTAGAACGATACGTCATCAAGGGTGACTACAATCTATAGATATCAAAGACATTTGTTAACTCTGTGGCGCTAGTGAACAGGGATCTAAGTTAAAAAATTCAACTTTACAGGAGACGCACAAAACACTCCACGTGCTCCAAATTGCGTGTTTGACCTCGTATGACATATAAACCGGTACCAAATGAAAAACATGTGATATTCTTATCTACAAAACTATTTTTAAGAACCAGGTGTGGTTGTATTGATAAACACCAACCAAATTAAAATGTGGGCTAATTGTAAATCTATATATATTATAAAAGAAAGTCGTGTTTGTTACAACACTTATAACTCAAGAATGGCTGTACAGAAATGGCTGAAAATTGGTGGATAGGTAGCTTAGAGCCAGGTGACGGATATAGGATAGAGTAGGGTAGAGTAGAGTAGAGTAGAGTAGGGTAGGGTAGGATTTTTTTTTTATATACATTTTCTCCCCGGACATAATCGGGGCCATTACTATTGCTCTTATTTTTGCTACTCTTTCATTCAAGTTCTCACTCGTATGCCTCTCGTACTTTTATTCTTCATACTTTTTCTTTCTTATATCCATCATATCTTTAGGTCGGGATAGACCATCTATTCTCTAGCTTATTTAATCTTTATTTTTAACTAGCTTCTGCCCGCGACTTCGTCCGCGGAAAATTTCTTGTTTTAAAATAAGATTACACTCAATTAGACGATGCGCACGTTCAGCGCTAGATTCCTGAGCACGGGCCTGTGATGTTATGGCATTTTGCCTAGCGAGCCGCTGCGAGCGCTCAGCGCTAGTCTCCCTATCCCTTGTCTCAGAGACATGCTGCCTTAAATGAGATAGACGCTGCGCACGTTCAGCGCTAGATTCCCGAGCACGGGCCTGCGATGTTATGACATTTTGCCTACCAAGCCGCCGCGAGCGTTTAGCGCTAGTCTCCCTATCCCTTGTCTCAGAGACATGCTGCCTTAACTCAGATAGACGGTGCGCACGTTCAGCGCTAGTTCCTCGAGCACGGGCCCGCGATGTCCTCACATTTTGGCTAGCGAGGCGCTGTGAGCGCTCGGAGCTAGATTCTCTAGCGCGTGCTTGCGAAATATATTCTCTATTTCTCGAGAGGCGCTGCTCATTTTCAGGGGCAGATTCTTCCGTACGGCGTACTCGAGCGGCTCTTGTCTGTGATGTCTGCCGGGACAGTTGAGATTTCCTTTTAGACATGCTCTCAACAAACTACGCACAGACTTGAAAACAATTATGAACAAAAGGAGAGCGACTCGAACACCGTCCGCCTTTACAAAACAAAACAATCGTAATATCGAATAACTCGTATCGATTATTACGATAGAACGAAGTACGAAACTACGAACATACAAAAACGTACAACGAAATTACGATATTTTCGATTATGAGGTATCTATCAACAACAACAACCATACGAACGAAACAACCGAAACCAATAAGCAACTGACAGAAGAACTCCAACTAACGACAACGTGGGCATAATAATTCGAGAGGGTCATCAATCCACAGAAAGTCTTAACACCGCGATTCAGAAAACATGGCAAGTTCGGGAGGTTCCTGCACCGAATTAAAGCGGAAGAGACGCCCGAGTGTCGCCACTGTGCGGAACGCCCGGAGGACACGGTGGAGAACAGAACACAGTCGAGGTGTGCCCTGCCTGGGCAGAGCATCGCCGTGCCCTCGTGGGGGCGATCGGCGGCGGACACCTCTCGCGGCGGGCTCTGGTTGAGGCCATGGTCCTTAGCGAGGAGGAATGGCAGGCGGTCGCCTCCTTCTGCGAAGCAGTAATGCTAGCAAAGGCGGAGGCAGACCGCATCAGGCAACGGCGCCCCCGCCGCCGCCGCCGGGATTCCGATCCCGATTTGGCGAGCCATGGGTAGCTTGCTGTTCGATCGTCCGGTAATGGACCGAGCCCAAGACGTCAACGGCGCGTACTGTTCCCGCGCGCCTCAAGAAGTTGTCAGCAACAGCAGAGGCCCAGCTGGGTCGAAGCCTACCGGGTCCAGGGTTATCCGAAAGGGAACTCGTGCCCTGGTTTGAAGGCTAGAAGGAACGGGGTGGGTTTTTAGTCAGTAAGAGTCTGACACTATCTCTCGCTCCACCCAAGGGCGGGGGTTGTCATAAGATGATTTTTGCCCACCATAAAAAAAAAATAGGTAAAACGTCTGCACAATGAAAGTTACGCTAGGGGCATTTTGCGTTTTAGTAATTTTATATTATCTTCGAAACTGTACGACCAATTGCTATGCTGTAAATGGCAAATCTTATCTGTATAATGTTCTTGTGATACTGAAATAATTTATTGTCATAAGAATTAATATTTTGTTGCTCAAATAATCAACCAAACGTAAGTATGCCGAAAAAAAATATTTTTAATGCAATAAAAGAAGTATAAAAGATGAAATATAAAAGATAGAGATATGGTACCCCGGACTTTTTTGTAGAGATAATTAAGACGAACCAGGTAGCCATACATTGTTTTTAATTTTAAGCAACTGTTTAGGCAGCGCACGCAAATAATTCTATTTTATGAGGTATTTTTTTCCGACTTGCTAGACAAAAGTTGTGATAGCTCGGTTAATATACATGCTATAGAAACAATTTATAGCCTATAGCACTCAGGAATAATGTGGCTTTCTGCCAGTAAAAAAAATTTTAGAATTGGATTATTAGTTCCAGAGATTACCCCCTACATACAAACTTACAAACTTACAAACTTACAAACTTACAAACTTACAAATTTTACCTCTTTATAATATTAGTATAGATACAACACAGGGTAAATAATTTCCTTAACTCTGTTTTAAGTTTAATGCACATTATGTCACAAATACATACAAAACAAATATATTTTCAAAAATTAAGCAAAATTAATAAAGCAGCCCTCACTGGGCGTGTATCTATAACTATACAGCTACTCTCCATACACGTAGTTACTCGTATCTTGGCTCCTTATTTCTCGCAATGCATCTTTTTGCAATTGCTTTGCAGTGTTTTAAAAATATTCCTCTTAATTTTTTATCCTTCATTATGTGGCTGAAGTTGTCCGCCTTGACCACGGTTTCCATTTCTGCTTCTACCTGTAGCCTATCGATGCTATTTATAGGGCACTCTACCAATAAATGCTCAACATTTTCCACTTTGTCATCATCGCAAATGCACTTCGGACTCTCCTTGCATTTAAAGCGGTGTAAGTACTGAGAGAATCCTCCGTGTCCCGTCAAAACCTGCACTAAAATTGGGTCCATTTCTACTTTCCTGACAATGTGGTACGCCTCCACCGCATCCGGGAAGAAGAGTTTCATAACTTCCGCAGTGTGACCATCTCTATAGCGACGATTCCATGTGTCAAGCGTCTCCAGACGGATCTATCGTCTGACGAATGACATCGGACACTAGTCATAATCGACCCGCTTCTTAATCTTGAGAGCCGCGTCTTTTGCGAGAATGTCGGTCCTCTCATTTCCCTCCAATCCCACGTGAGCTTTCACCCAGAATAGTTTAATATTCTGAGCGCGCAATTGAGCTGTTTTTATCATCTTTCGAATTTGCACTGCTATGGGATGGAGGGAGGATCCATCAGCGACTGTCTCGAGTGCCGACCTCGAATCACAGAAGATTCGCGTATGTTCCGCGGCCCTTTTGAGCGCCAATTCGGTTGCTTTGTACAAGGCCCACATCTCCGCCTGGTAGACGGTGCAGAAGGACTCCAGTTTGGCTTTGTGTGTGCAGACCTCCCGCTCTTCTCTCCACAGTGACAGGGCTGCTCCCACTTTTCCCTCAATCATTGAGCCATCTGTGTAGATATCTTCCACGTTCTGCAGTCGTTCCACACCGTCCTCCAGTTTCTCGACCATCAGGCTTATCTGTTCGGCTGGTTGCGGTATGTTCGTAAAAGCTACCGGTCTCTCCACCTCTCGATCCCCTATCACCCTCTGGGAGTACCCCTTCTTTATCTCATAGAGAAGTGCTGCTTCCTGGATCCTAAGATCCAAAGGAAGCAACCCAGAGAGTGCTAAGGCCGAATGCAGAGAGACGGGATCTTTCGGGCAAAACCACGCTGCACTGCATCGAGCTGCTTCCTCACGCCTATTTTACTCGTAGCTGGTGCCCATGCGCTGGAGGCGTACATTAAGATAGGCTCTACTACTGCCATGTACATGGTTCTGATTATCTCAGGGTTTAATCCCCAGTGAATCTTGGCGGCTCTTGACATCTGACGATAGAGACCTAGCACCCTCCGGCACACACTCGACACGTGTGTGTTAAAGGTGAGTCCATCATCAATCGTCAGACCAAGAATTTTGATCTCCTTTGACAAGCCCACGCGTTCCCCGCCCATAGACGGAGCTGGAGTGTCATATTTAAGCTTGCGCGTTACCAGCATTGCTTGCGTCTTACTAGGCGCAAATTTGAGCTTATTTTTGACACCCCAGCCCCGGACATGCTCGAGGGCCACGTTGGCGCGTCTCTGAACTTCTGACCCACTGTCTCCCGAGACAATCAGAACCACGTCGTCCGCGAAAGCTTGCACGTGTTCTCCCATCTGTTGCAGTTCGTTCAGTAGAGGATCCAACAGAAGATTCCAAAAAGTTGGGCCCCCTATCGAGCCTTGAACACACCCCTTCTCCGTGTCCCTCAAACTCTCCGCCCCCCATACCTTACTCTTACCTTCCTCCCATCCAGGTAGCTATCCACTAATTTCCTCAGATTGATCGGACAACCAACCTTCGCTAGCCTGCATTTAATGGCTGGCCACCAAGCGTTATCAAAGGCCCCCTCTATGTCAAGTGATACTACTAGTATTATTTTCTTTTTCTCTAGTTCTTCCCTAATGTACTTCATCATGACATAGAGGGAGTCTTCCGTACTACGCTGTGGCGTAAACCCATACTGCATATTATTGGTCTTGGCGAGGGTGTGCCACCTTATCCGTTTTATGACCATTTTTTCAAATATCTTCCCAAGTGCCGACAAAAGACCAATCCGTCGGTATGACTTGGGAACAGTGTAGTCGGATTTCCCACTCTTTCTGAGGATCACCACAGCAGCCTCTTTCCACGCGGCCGGGAAGTGGTTCAGGGTGATGCACTTATTCAGTAGGGCAAGGAACAGTTCTGGGTTCAACGATATTGCTGTCCTGCAGATGTCCGGGTAGAGTAGGGAAGAGCGGGAGCGAAGCCGCGCGGGCAAAAGCTAGTTTAGATTAAAAACATAAAATAAAAAAATATTTTTCCATTTAAAAGAATAGAAGAGTACTTATTTGAAAACGACTTTTGTAGATTTTTTTACCTTAGATCCGTTTTCCGTTAGAATTTTTTTTCTGATCGCTTTCATATACTTAACTCATTTTCGACAAAATCAGACTTATACCCTTTTAACCACTAAAGCCACAAAATAAATCAAGCAAAAATCTACCAAATGAGGCGCTTCCCAATTTATAATGTCTATTTTGTTATAACGACAGTGCCTTTCTTCACCTTTTACAGATGTTTACGTGATGGCAGCCTCCCCGAGCTGCCGGGGAGAAAGCAGCCGCGCCCAGAGCCTGCAAGTTTCCATACCGGTGGCGACGCCCACAGGTCCTCGGCTAGCCGGCACGGTACAACCAACGACAGACGACTTAACTTCCAGAAGAGCTTTTTTTGGTGTGGGGTGACTTCTCCAGAGGTTGGAGCGAGACTGAGGAGATGTCAGACTTTTACTAAGCCGCACTTCTAACTTTTAGTTGCTCTTTGCGCTCCAAGGCCACGTAAACCTCTTTCAAACGTTCCCTGTAGTTGGCTGCCAGTGGCTTAATTCAATTTCTATCTTTTAATTATTTTTAACTTTTGATTATCACCATGTAGATAATCAAAAACCTAATAATATAATAATAAGCTCTCATAATAGAAGCAACAAGAAATATGTAACAAGCATTATATGAAACAAATGATTTAAAAGAGTGTCCATGCATGGAGTTTCTTGCACGTTCTTCTCCATAGAGATCTACGCTTTGGAACGTGCAATTTAGCTTTACTTTTTTTGACTAATCGAGATTTGAATATTCAAAAGTGCCTCTAAATGGTCTATTTGAAATAAATGCTTTTAATTTTAATTTGATGATTTCTTAGCTCAAAAAAATTTCTTACACTTCAGTGTCATGAAGAAAAAAAAATAATAATGCTTTTTAAGTTTATACTTGTCAATTTACAATCAATTAACTTTAAAGAACGAAGAAGATCAACATAGAAAAACAAAGCTATATTTTCAAAAACAGTGGATATTCATAGTTAAGTGTTATGCTAATGAAAAATTAAAATTCTAAAGTGATGATTGACTTTTATAGCCGACTGTACACTTTATTGTTTTGTTTGTCTGTTCGTTTTCCTTATAGCGAGCAGCAGGAGCATCGAGGCGGAGTTTATTGAACATATAACCTTGCTAAATGGTTTTCATTTTACAGTTTCGAAGGAAGGAATTTTCAGGTTATAATACGTTTAATGATGAATTTAAGACCATAAAGTTACCGATGGGTTCAACGACAATGTTTAACAATAGTATATTATGATATAAGTTTGTAATGTAAGTGATTACCGTCGAGGCGGTATTTAGACCTGAGCCACGGCGAGGGTCTTAAGAGAGCCGAGAACGGTAATCATTAATTACCCACTTATGTCATAATGTAACAATCTGTTTTCATATGCGCGCCCATCCTCATACGATAAGTGTAATAAAATTGCATTTCAGGGAATGTGCGTTGAAATTGCAAAATTTAATTCCAGCTACATCGTCGCTTACCATCAGGTGAGATAGGTAGTGGTCAAGCACAAGCCCCATCTACACTAATATTAAAAAGAGGTAAAGCTTTTATCTTGTTTTTTTTTGTTTGTAAGAGGTAATCTCTGGAGTCTGGAAGTACCGTTTTTACCGATAGAAAGCTGTTTTTTTGCGAAGTAATCTCTGGAAGTACCGACCCGATTGCTAAAATTTTTTTACCGATAGAAAGCTGCCTTGTGCCTGAGTGATATAGACTCCATTTTATGTACGCGGGCGAAACCGCGGGCAATTGCTAGTCATTAATAAAAAAGAAAATATTATGATCATGATCCACCTAGCTATTTACATTTTATCCTCCACACCAACAAGTGTGTAACACAATCACTTAGCGATACCAAATGGGTATTCCCTCGACGATATTTTGTGGTATTGACTAAAGTTCCTTCCTTCTTCCTAATCGATTAATAATGGCAATTGTTGTTGTTTTGATTATTACCTGCCACATTGAAATATAGACAAGCAATCAACTGATAGATAAGAGAAAAACAATTATGACGATGACTAACCAATTTTAATTGGAGACAACAGCCATAAGCCATTAGCAACAAGATTAGAAAAAGTCTGATTTTGGCATCTCAATATAGATAACAAATAATAATGTTGAATACACTTACTCGCAAAACCCGCTCTTATCCCACCACTTTTTGGCTCGTAATATACTGTTTTCTGCACCAGTGCAGAAAAGTGCACGTGCTCTTTCCTGCCACAATGTTATCAGGCAGGGCGCGCGTCAACCCTCACGCAAGTCGCTGGTCAAACCCCGTTTATTAATTTCTTCGTAATTCTATTGAAAAAAGCAAATCCGATACACTGTAAGTCGAGTTACAGTGTTTTACTTTAATAATCTAATCTAATTTAAATTTAAAAGTAATATGTGTGCAGGTACGCATTTGTGAATGTTGTGCACACCTGTAATTGGTTTGTTTGTACTGTATCATCTTCTGCAAGTTAAACGGAAAAAAATTGTTGGTGTGCCTTGTAACGAAACGTTACTTGTATATCTGTGGTGCAGAGTGAGCAAAGTGAAACGTCACTCGAATGTCTGCGGTACGGAGTGAAGTGTTCGGGGAGACCGAGTTGATAAAAAGGGAGTGCGTCCGCGCAGCGGCGCGCAGTCGCTTCTAGACAGAATAAGATAACTACTTTCGCTTAACGTCACGCCAAAAGCGGTTACAGATTCGAACGCGGAACGTTGTCAACGTAACTATTTAACGTACAACTATTTAACGAGTGTTGTGGTATCCCGAATTAGGGTAAGTCTTATTACAAACTCAAACACTAGAAGCTTAATTATGTACAGAGATATTAAGTTTTAAATAGCACACAAACCATCAACTTAATATTCATCTACCTTCAAGCACGTATAATGTAGAATTTGAATACGTAGCTTCCCAACTGTTTTTTTCTTACTTTGCTTAAGCTTATGGCTGTCTATAATGTAAACTCTGTTCTGGTAGGTGCCACCACGACAATACTACTACAATGATATAGGTACTTTCTTGTCGTCATCGGTGGTACCCCCCGGCACGGAGGTTATTGAGGCCGCATTTTAATATGCTGGAACGGTGGATTCCAGGTGCTACAACCAGTTTATATTGCGCCTACGGGTGAGACTACGTCCCGATCGGGTCGCCGTACCAGCGGGTCGCCGCACCAGCAAGATTCGCCGTGCCTTGCTTTCCTGCGCATCAGCCAACCACCATCTCCGGCCTTGGGGGTGTACTGGTCTCCGCCTGCGGGATACGGGAAGTACCTTTCCCTGCAGAAGTGATTATAGACGTTCGCAATCCACGACCTACAAATTTGTGTGCCTCCGGCTCTGCTAGGCATTAAATATTTGTTACTGGTACACACCTGTTTTAATTTCAAGTCATTACCGTCCTAGTTCGGGTGAAGTAAACGGGTGGAGGCTACACTTATTTCTCACCCGTAGGCGCAATATAAACTGGTTGTAGCACCTGGAATCCACCGTTCCAGCATATTAAAATGCGGCCTCAATAACCTCCGTGCCGGGGGGTACCACCGATGACGACAAGAAAGTACCTATATCATTGTAGTAGTATTGTCGTGGTGGCACCTACCAGAACAGAGTTTACATTATAGACAGCCATAAGCTTAAGCAAAGTAAGAAAAAAACAGTTGGGAAGCTACGTATTCAAATTCTACATTATACGTGCTTGAAGGTAGATGAATATTAAGTTGATGGTTTGTGTGCTATTTAAAACTTAATATCTCTGTACATAATTAAGCTTCTAGTGTTTGAGTTTGTAATAAGACTTACCCTAATTCGGGATACCACAACACTCGTTAAATAGTTGTACGTTAAATAGTTACGTTGACAACGTTCCGCGTTCGAATCTGTAACCGCTTTTGGCGTGACGTTAAGCGAAAGTAGTTATCTTATTCTGTCTAGAAGCGACTGCGCGCCGCTGCGCGGACGCACTCCCTTTTTATCAACTCGGTCTCCCCGAACACTTCACTCCGTACCGCAGACATTCGAGTGACGTTTCACTTTGCTCACTCTGCACCACAGATATACAAGTAACGTTTCGTTACAGCCTTAATAACAAAATAAAATAAAAGAAAAAAAAATACAACCGAATTGAGAACCTCGTCCTTTTTTTGGAAGTCGGTTAAAAATTACACTCATTAGGCTAAGCGCGCACCGCGATAAAAAATCGTTGCGATTTTTTTAATGCGAAATAAAATCGCAAACTACAATACTTCATACACGCACGATTTATTTTCGCAATGCGCGGATTGTAGTGTATTTCTGTGGTTCACAGATTTGCGATATTTTTTCGCAACGATTTTTTATCGTAGTGCGCGCTCGCC
The DNA here is from genome assembly GCA_949319445.1 of Mythimna lalbum. Lineage (NCBI taxonomy): Eukaryota > Metazoa > Arthropoda > Insecta > Lepidoptera > Noctuidae > Mythimna > Mythimna lalbum. The sequence continues at coordinate 19,764,619 of OX439360.1, forward strand.
CTTAGATTTCGAGACAGTTACATATACCCATATTGTTATTATTATTTTCATTTGATAGTATGTAGGAGGAGATATAAGCAAAACACTGTATTTTAGTTACTAATTTAATTAATTTTAATTAGGTATATGGATAGTATGGATGTAAAATGCACATGGCTGCATATAACGTAAAAATACCTTTAATTTGGTGCCTAACACGTAAGAGTTAGGTAGTATTAGGTAAATCAATGGTATTTAATAATGTTATATTATTATAACATTCATTAGTCATGTAAAGAGGAGAGATGAAACGCATGTTGTTAAAAGAGTTATGAATTTACATGTGGATGGATGGAGAGGGAGAGGGAGGCCAAAGAAAAGATGGATGGATTGTGTGAGAAGTGATATGAATGAAAAAGGAGTTAGTGATAGCGTGACGAGTGACAGGACAGAATGGAAGGAAAAAACATGTTGCGCCGACCCCAAATAAAACGGGATAAGGGCAGGAAGATGAATGATATTATTATAACATTATATTTAATTCATGAATCCCCAAGCGACACCCGGTGGCCGCGCATCTATTGTCTTACTATTGTGTCTCTAATTGACGGTATCTGAAGGGTTAAGTAGCTTTTCTTAGGCAAAAGCTAGATAGAAAGAAAGAAAACTATTTTATTTAACATAGAAGCCTATGTCACTCAGGAATAAAGCAGTTTTCTGTCGATGATCTCCTTTCTACAAACAAAAAAAATAAACTTTATCTCTTTATAATATTAAAAATACCAATACTAAAAAAAAGTACCAATTTGACAAAATAGATATTTCTGAGATACAGTGTTTTGGATTCACTCGTCAGAGCGGGTTGAGAAGGGGGTACTGCGCAGCGAAAAACGAACTTCACACACATCTTTTAATTTGAATCGACCTATAATGTAAAGAATTATTACTATTTTGAAGATTAGGGGCTATGCATCTCCCGTTGTGTAGGGGATGTAGTCACTGCGACCTAAAAGATCTATTGTGACTCGCCACCTGGTTAGAGTAACTCTTTTAGCCCGGTGACTTCCCGGAAGTCTAGAATACTCCTAGCTTTAAAAGTTTTAATCTCCTCCGGGCGAATAATATGAAAAATAATGTAAAGTAACTGAAAGATTGTAGTAACGCGCAAAACGCGTTAATCTGTTTCAAAATCTACAAAGAAGCGACTGTTTACCGTGGCTGTTTACCTGGTCATATCTTATCACGCAAGTTTAGACATTAGCAAAGTATCCACAAACAACGTGAGGCCATTTTCCTGCAACTTATCGCTGTTTTGTGAACAGATAAGAACCTCCTCAAGATTAGCGGATATTATGACTGTGACGTCAATCCTCAGGCTATCTGGTAATTACAGGGAATCATGCCTTTAAGCTGAAGTGGAGTTGGTGGTAATCGGTATCGGTATAATCTTGTGTTCGGATAAATTAGGCCTAGCGCGCACCACGATAAAAAAAAAATCGTTGCGAAAAAATGTCGTAAGTCTGTGAATAACAAAGATACAATAAACCCGCGCACTGCGAAAATAAATCGCTTATGATTTACAGTGGCAAATGCGAAAATCTTACAATAAATCTTGTATCATATGAAGCGGTACCGAGATCCACGTATTATGAATAAAATCGCAAGAGCAGCGGTCAGCTGACTTAAAAAATATGTGGAAAATTAAGTATCCATGTTTCTAACCACACTCCAATTTTTCGTGGCGGCACGACTGAAACTCGTATTTGGCACCAGTATTTCGCAGGCGGCAATGAATCGTACTTAGTACGCGTAGGAATTATTGTCGTTTGGTATTTTACATCGCTCTTTAAAAATCGCAACGATAATATCGTAGTGTGCGCTTAACTTTAGGTAAGTAATCGGTAACGCGATCCTACGTAGAAACAGGGTTTGTCACTATGCTACTCAAAGCATAAACAATATAAGCTAGATGTCGGGCAGGTCCATAACCCTCATTTTATGGGCCTATTGGCGAATTCTCGAGACGAAATAAGTTGCTTTTACCCCAGGGGTAACAATGTAGGTACAATTGCATTTTTGTAGTTGTATTTATAAGAGTGTCCTTGGAGTTTATTTTTATTCCAAAGCGGAATGTGCAATTAGCATAATTTTTCTGACTGATTGACTTTTTGACAATTCAAAAGCGCCTGTAAATGATTTATTTGAAATAAGTGCTTTGATTGATTGATCGATTAGTATGGTAACTCTCCTAAGTAAGCTACCAGATTCTACAGGAATCCAAGGTTATTGTTAAACTTTGTTATGAGTTATACCAAGTTTAACAATAACAAAATAGTTGCGACAACTATGTATAAAATGTCAACTGCTCTGTAATTTAAAATTCATTCCAAGAATTCGGAACTATTTGGCAATAGCACGGCGCCAACAGTTTGGCACCGACTTCTCGAACCACGTTCTCGAACGTAACTCACTGACAAATTACTCGCTCTAAGCTTTATTTGAACTGAACTAATTAGCAATAACCTAATTAATAATAAGAGAGGCACAAATATGCCAGAATTTTGAAAGGAATAGGAATAAATTCTAGCTACTCAGCTCTAGCAGGGGAGCTAGAAGAGTAGAAGCTATTCCCAAGAAGTAGCACCCCTCCGACACCCAGTGCGAGTGCGGTGCTCCTGACCAGACGATGGCCCACTTATTAGGGTGTTTTTAATATCGTGCCTATTACATCACGTATGCGGGTTTCCACCGCATGCAGAAAATTCCAAAATGCAAAAAAAGCGTCTCGCCTGCGTATCCCACGCATTACAATAAACACTTGTATGAAATTGACATTTGCGGAGATTTGCGTCATTAAAACTCGCACGACATTAAAAATATCCTTAGAAGGCCCAAAGTTTACTAAAATCTACACTTCGGAGGACGTAAAAAACGCCACTGACGCCGCTTTAAATGTGGCAACATACTGGGCCCAAAAACTTTGAGGGAAGAGAAAACTATCGATTTGAGAAAAAAAAATTATAGCAGGAGGTGACCTCTTTCCATTCCCTCTGGCTCCACACCATATCCTGAACCAGGGACAGGCACGACAGGTCGCCGGCGCCGATCATTTTCTCACGCCTCGGAGCGGTCCGTCCAAAGGGGCACGTCACCTCCACCGTATGCACTGTCACTTGCAGGCCGTCCGCACATAGGTGACACCTGGGTATTTTTCCATTTGAATCCGAAACAGTAACTCCCGAACTGGCTATATCCAATGGGGAACTGCGTCAAGCGGAAGGTGAGGACACCATAGCGCCACTCCAGCTACTTCTCAAAGAGGGTACTTACCGCCGCGACAGGCGCACTCAAATGGAAATTGCTGTAGCAAAACTGTTAGGGTGTATTTCAACATCAGAATGTTACCAGTTAATAAATTCAAGAAAACGTTTTCGCTTGGCTTTTTACCAACTGTTTCTATTCAAACCAAAAATATTGACATTTTATGCATATCTTTTGACATTATTGTAATATTGCTCAGTCTTTCTATCGCATTTTGACAATAAAAAGCATAACTTCTCATTTAATTATGTAGGGTCGTTCATAACTCAACGTGTTACACTAACTTGTTCATTTTAATATTGCATGAACTGTCATGTGAAGTTGCCAATCCGGCAAAGATACTTAATATAACTAATTAACTATGTATGTATGTGATTCTGTTTAATATTTAGAATCGTGATTTACCATACTCGTATTAGTACTCAAAAATAAACGATTCTCTTCTACGGTAAAATAATTCGACTGGCCTGTTGGTCTAGTGGTTAGTGACCCTGACTGCTATGCCGGAGGTCGTGGGTTCAATTCCCACCCAGGACAAATGTTTATGTGATGAGCATGATCATTTGTTCTGTGTCTGGGTGTAATTTATCTATAATATGTATGTATTTAGAAATATATAAGTATGTTTATCAGTTGTCTAGTACCCATAACACAAGCTCTGCTTAGCTTGGGACTAGACGGCGTTGTGTGATAGTTGTGGAATATTATATATTATAATTAAAGCCGATTGAAAAAGAGGAATACAAAAAAAGACGGAGAAACTTCAAAAGAATGAAATTGACCTTATTAGAGACTGAGTAAATTGTGCTACAACGTCACTAAATTACGCTTTGACCTGGTTTCCCTAAATCGCAAGAGCGGCGGAGAACCCGTAAAAACATTGGCTGAACGTTCTCGAGGATGGTATTAAAGCAATGAAGCAAGCAAAGAGTAACTAGTTCCTGCTAGCCGCTTCGCCCGCGTTTAATTTGAAAATGATCCCAAGGGAAGGGAACATACTCCCGGGATAATAAGTCCAGAATATGGTCTACTCTTAAGTTTGAGCTTCACTTCACTTTTTTTGACTGACCGACATGACAGGAATACTGTTGTATTCCTGTCACCACTAGAAAGCCTCATGACAGGAATACTGTTGTATTCCTGTCATGAGGCTTTCTAGTGGTGAAAAAAATTTAGCAATCGGACTAGTACTTCCACAGAAATTACCAACCTCGTACAAAAAAAAAAAAAGCTACCTTACTTTAACTTTATAATATTATAGTGTAGACACAAAATCAAATCCGTCATTCGGTAATAATGAAGTTCTGAGGAAATTAATTTATAAAAAAAAGCCCAATTGAGAATCTCCTCCTTTTGAAGGCAGTTAAAAGACGTCTAATTCCTTCTTAAGTACATAACAAAGAGCGCTCCACGACACACGGCTCCAATAAACAGTTTATTGTCAAAGTAAGCGGCTGTTAGATTGAGTTTCGGCAGTTCGGCACACATGCGGGTGGAATGAACGCAGGGTCAACACACTCCCGTGTCACTCCGTACTCTGTGGATTATAATATAATACAAGTTACTGTTACTTTATTATCTGTGGTACGTGTGTAAGGATTTCAGTAGGCGGATCGGTTTTTTAATCGGATATTTTTGGTGGTTCTTTTTTTTTAATTGGTGTGGTAAGTAATTGAGTTTGGATTCTAAATCCAAATTTGGAAAATAAATCGGATCTATTTGTTTGATTATATTTTTTAGTACAGAGATTTACGCACAGGATCGTTCGTTGTGGCGACACTTGGGGGAAGCCTATGTCCAACAGTGGACGTATATCGGCTGGATTGATGATGATGATAGAGATTTGTTACCTAGATGATTGAACTGTTTTGAATAGTTTTATAGAACAGGGGATGTTTTTTTCGCCTTTCTATTGGCTTTTTTTTTATCGGTGGGAAAATCATCTAATGACATCCCCCGCTCTTGGGCGGAGCGGGAGATAGTGTCAGACTTTTATTGACTAAAAACCCACTCTAGTCCTTTCGTTGCCTTTCGTACCGGGGGCTGAGCTACCTTACGGAGCTAACCCTGGCCGCAGCCCCAGTAGGCTTCGACCCAGCTGGGCCCCTGCCGTTGCTGTCGCCTTTCTATTGCCTTGAGTATTCTGGCTCTGGCAAGAATCTCAAATAGGTACTTAATGTATTAAAAATGTTTTAATGGATAAGTACTCAAATGTGTACCAAAAGTCTTCACTCTGTCTCTTTGTGTGTACCTGTCTCTGGGCTGTGTTTTATAAAAAAAAATAGGTTGTACATAATATGTATGTAGGTATATGTATATAGTAAATATGTACTCAACAGGTGTATAGTCAGATAATAAAATACTTAGTTAAGACTTTTAAATTAATTGAATTGACCCAAAGCACTAATACAAAACTAGCAAGGTCAATTGAGTTATTATGACAATTATTACAATAGATGACTAAAATAAAAATGTGTGGTACTGAGTACTGGCGCCAAATTGATTAATTACTAGCTTCTTCCAGCGACTTCGCCCGCGAGAACGTAGATTTCTCCATACAACCAACGTTTTCCTTACCAGTGGAGTTTCCTGAAATCCGTACTTTGAGGATGTCTACAACCCTTAAGGAACCTACCGGTTAAATTTTAAGTTTGTAGGTGTAATAGTTTCTTAGATTTCGTGATTAATCAATGAGTGGTATTTCGCTGATATTCTAGATAAATTTTCTGCGTAAGTCCTAGTGTTTGGACTTACGCAGAAAATTTAAGGCCATCTAATAGAAGTGTCAACCGGAAAGTAAATCTCCATGATACAATAAGTCTATGGTCAGACAGAATTAAAGACACCTTGGTAATAGAAATCTATCTATCTATCATCTATGGATTGTGTATAGAAAAAGAAAAATAGTCAGTCGGTACGTACTTACGCCTATTGAACCGATTGATTGATCCATCGTGTTAACCTCATACAATAAAAACTCGTAGATTCACATCTAAGTATAAACAATCTATGTGAAACACAAACATAGACCTAGGTACAGCTTATTGTCATTTTTTTTCTTCTTTCCGGCTTCTTGTCATTATAAAAGTGTATGTTCAAAATGATTTTATTCTAGAACAGATTCGAGTTGTGGAATTCTAAAAAACCAATTAAAAGTTATTCACATTATAATCGTAATAGAACTCAGGGACAATTCGGGCTTGTTTCATAATGCCCGAATCTAGCTACTACTTCCCGAATAAATTCAAAAATGGAACCGAATTTCCATGAAATTATCTGCTAAGTTATCTTAATCATAGATTGTGAAACAGGCTATTTGTCAATAACTTTTTGTAAGTTAGTAGTATTTTTGACGGTTTGCAACTAAGTTGCAAATGTAGAAATCCCTTAGAATACAGGATTATTAGTCAATCAGATTAAAATACAGGATACAGATAACAATTTTCCACCTACTTCCTGTAAGCACAGCTGAAACGCATCCGCCCGATTACAATCCAAAATAAACATGTAGCCACCTACATGACAATGACATTTGGGGGAATAAAAATGAAATACGAGATTGAATGTAGGCACATAATTAGTTGTCTGTCTGTTCGTATCACGTTCCCCCATCAGAGACAGACTGACACGGAGCGATGAGAACCATTCGTTTCGACTCGTATTTTTGGCGCGAAGTCGTTGACTCGCCGCCATCTGTCTTTTGTCGAAAAACGAAACAAATTATGTAAAGTCGTTTTCCATGTTTGGGCATTGTTTTTACTTAATTGCCTTGCATTTGTTTTTAATACTTGAAAATGTTGTAAGTATTTTTGTCTTAAGGTGAAAATGAAGGGCCTTCCTTTGTTCTTGATTTTAATTTAACCCTAATTCATGGTCAGAAGTACAGATACATTCAGTCAAAAAAGTATCGGGAATGGATGATTTGTTTATGGTTCCAAATTCAAATTTTTGTTTTTTTGTAGTTGTTAGATTGGCACAACTGTTTTCCATTTTGGCGCGGAGTTTGAGTTGCATCTGTTATTTATATTAAATACAGTGCTGGTTTTAGTAATATCATATATAGCGTGTATTGCGAATTTCATAATGGACAAAAATATCGAACAAAGAGTTTGTCTTAAATTTTGCATCGCCAATGGAATTTCGTGTTCGGAGTCACTGAAAATGTTACAGAAGGCTTACGGTGAATCGACTTTATCAAAAACTCGTGCTTATGAGTGGTTCAAAGCGTTCAAAAGCGGTCAAGATGTGATGGAAGATTTGCCTCGCTCTGGTAGGCCGTCAACGTCTGCAACTGAAGTTAACATCGCAAAAGTGAAGGAAATAGTGACTGAAAATCCCCATTCAACTCTGAGAGAGATAGCCGCCGAACTTTCTGTATCTCACGAGTCGATCCGTACCATTTTAACTAATCATTTGGGTATGAAACATGTTGCTGCTCGGCTAGTCCCAAAAGATCTGAATTTTCTCCAAAAACTCAATCGCATGAAAGTCGCTGAGGACATGCTAGAACGAGTCAGTTCGGACCCAACATTCATGAAACGCATTGTTACTGGTGACGAGACGTGGGTTTACGAGTTTGACATGCAAACTAGTCAACAAGCTTCGGAGTGGCGCCTTCCAACTGATCCGAAACCGAAAAAAACCACGCCAAAGTCGATCAAAAGTCAAAGTCATGTTGACTGTTTTCTTTGACTACCGCGGTGTTGTGCACTCTGAATTCTTACCGGAAGGTCTAACGGTAAATAAAGAATATTATTTGAGCGTTATGCGGCGTTTAAGAGAGCAAATTCGACGAAAAAGGCCAGAATTGTGGAAAGAAAATTCTTGGATTTTGCACCACGACAATGCGCCTTCGCACAAGGCTATCATTGTGAACGAATTTTTGACCAAACACTCAACAAATACCATCCAGCAACCACCATATTCACCAGATATGGCTCCTGCTGACTTTTTTCTTTTTCCTAAACTCAAATTACCGCTTCGTGGCACCCGTTTTCAATCGATAGAAGACATAAAGGAGAATTCGCGGCGAGAACTGAACTCAATTCAGGAAGCAGCGTTAAAAAATGTTTTGATGAATGGATTATTCGTTGGCGCAAGTGTATCGTTTCTAAAGAAGCATACTTTGAAGGTGATAAAATAAATTTGGATGAATAACAGACATTTTGTGTATTATTGATCTTTTCCCGGTACTTTCTTGACAGAGTAGTACAGTTCCGTACCCAAGGGGTAAAACGGTACCCAATTACTAAGACTGCTGTCGATCTTTCTGTCCGTCTGAGTCTCGAACATTTTTCCGAATTGCATTTTTAATTAGGTCACGATGGGGCTGTGACCAAAAGTTCCTTTTATAAAAAAATAAAAACGTATTTTTTGTGACGTAGGTACTTAACAACTTTCCTGTTTTCAGTTTTATTCCTATAAGTACCTGTGTATATCTTACCTATAAGATCTTGCTTTATGCCAAATTTCAGGATTCTAGGTCAACGGGAAGTACTTACTCTACGATGATTTCTTTGAGAGTTTTGTATCGTATTGTTTGAGGTATTTTGCAATATAAACAGCCGTAAGTATCTTTTTTATTCGTTAACTTATAAGTTTGATTTTACAGCCAGACAGACAGACGGACGGAAGGACAACAAAGTGATCCTATACGGGTTCCGTTGTTTCCTTTTGAAGTACAGAACCCTAAAAATCCAATTTAAAATTGCGAGACATAGTACTAGGTATTAACAAGTTGTCCTACTTAGATAACAAATAATGTTTAGCGAGAATGATTATGTAGGTTACCGACATTATATGGTTTATGTAAGCAGTAGATTTTATTCAAATCATGCCTGTATGCACTCCAATAAGTAGGTTATCAATAACATTATATTCAGCTGCTGTCATGATTCAGTTGTTATCAACTAGGTACATGAATTCGTTTGGTTTTCCTTGTTCAATTTTCCTGTAATCAAAACAAATACGGGAATTTAAAATGCGATTAGGAACGTCATTGACCTCTATTTGTTTATATTCTTGACAAGTATGATTTGAAAAAATATCATAAAATTATGTTATTTTTTCAAATTGTATTGCGTACCTACACTTAAATAACATTAATTTTACTTTTTTTTATCCGGTATAAACTAGTACTTGACTGCAATCCCACCTGATGGTAAGCGGTGATGCAATCGTTGATGGTGAGGCGCACTAGTTTATTAAGAGCCTATTCACTCTAGCCTTGAAGACGCTCAAATTGTAATCGGACGGGAAGAACGCAGCTGGCAAATTGTTCCAGTCCTTCGATGTACGCGGTATAAATGACGGAGCGAAACTTTACTTTATTTACTTAGTTATATCTAAGTGAAGAATTTTTTTTATTGATTAAACAATAATGTTCTTTCTTCACTCAAATTAACTAAAATAAGTATACATACTATTTAAGTCATAATTACTTAAAAAAAGAAAGTACTAAGACACTTCACACAGTGTTTCAAAGATGAGCGGAATTAAGAAACTAAATTCTGGTTAATCTTTTTTAAAAATAATAAATCATTTAATTTTAAAAATATCTTGTTTTGCACACCCTACCCAACTGATTCCATTTGACGTCTCCTTTTCAGAAACGAATCCTTGCCACCTTGGCCCCAGTAGGCTTCGACCCTGCTGGGCCCCTACGGTTTGCTGACAACACCTTGAGGCGCGCGTGGAACAAACAATTCATAACGGGTGATGAAACACCGGCCTCATCTCGTTAAAACTGACTGAAAACAAAATTGACGTGTAAAAGTGTTTTTTGAAAACCTATTTACAAAATAAAGATCATTTATCATTTATGAAACATCAAGTATCTAGTGCCACGGACGCACCCTATTCAAGCAATATGCAGTGGAATCAGTCATCGCAGTTGGGAATCCCGCTGCGTTGCTCTAGTCACGTAGTCTCTCTATTTGTTGCAACTTGAGCTGCACTAACTAGGTTACTTAAACAGTTTATGCTTCCGATATATTTTTCCAATGAAATGCCTGTTATTTATTTTGAAATAGCTTCTGTCATCGGCTTTGGTCGCGTGAAAGTAAAAAAATCCTTAATCCTGCATGGCCTACCCCTATGACGTTGGTTAAAATTCGTACCTACAGACCTTTGAGCGTGGTCGGCGAGCAATAGGTAGCTCGCTGTCCGACCGTCCGGTAACTGTGACAAGTCGTCGACGGCGAGTACTGTTCCTGCGCGCCTCTAGTAGTCAGCAACAGCAGGGGCCCAGCCGGATCGAAGCCTACTGGGGCCAGGGTTTAGCTCCGAAACTCGACCCCGGTATGAAAAGCACGAAGGAACGGGGTGTGTTTTTTAGTCAGTAAGAGTCTGACACTATCCGGTCCGCCCAAGGGCGAAGAATGTCATTTGGATGATTTTTACCCACCAAAAAAAAAGACTTTCGAGCGAACGAAGGTCGAACAAACAAGTCTATTTTATTTAGGACATTAGGTATATAGAGATTCTTATATCTATAAAAGTGTTTAATAAGTTAAACGCATAATTAGTACAGAAAAGTATGTGAAAAAAATTATGACACCCATGCAAAGATGACGCTCTAGTCTAGACCCATCCCATCTTCGCACTAACTGTGTGATAAAATTGTTTGCAGTATTGGCTAACAGCACTTGAAAATAATACTTCCAATAACACCTACTTGTTCACTTTTTCTAACACTCGAGTACTTGAATTATAACAAACTACCTTTTGCCCGCGGCTTCACCCGCGTAAATAAAATATAACCTGTCACTCAGGAATACAGCAACTTTCTATCGGTGAAAAAATTTTAGCAATCGGACCAGTACTTTCAAAAAACATAAAAACAAACTTTACGTATTTATAATATTAGTGTAATAGATGAGAAAGTGTATGTTTTTTGTTATTTTGGGTACCTTTTTGTTAATTTGGATGTTTGATAATTAAATTGATCACGCCTGAACAGCTTTGAACCAAAAGGAGCAAGTAGAAGTATCATTATCAGCTAAAATACGAGCTGATTGCAAAAAACTTCACATATGATAATGTACATATTAATATTACAGAACTTAGGATCACTGCCTCCCTGGTAATCTTATCAAACAAATCAATATTTTGACATATCGCGAATACCAAAGTAAACACAAGGCGACGACATTGAAAAATGTGCAAAATATTTGCACACTCCAGTCTACCATAAGACTGTGGGCAAACTTACTTATTAATATGGACACAACTATAGAGTAGCCAACCACATAGTAGATTAACTTGATGTTATGGATGCTTTCCTGGAGATCTTCTAAGCTGTTCAATGCTTTTTTTTATCAATCTTGTCATGTTTCGATCCTGTTTCTTTTGGCCAAAAAGAAAGAAGAAAATAACATCTTGGCCATGAGGCTAAGTAGGACCCGGTTTATAGTTCCAACAAATAGCAGAGATATCTCGAATAACATCAATCACTAGGTTTCTCAAAAGATGGACCCATGAAAGCGGTGGAGGTCTTTTGGTGTTGGTGGTGGTGGTGGTGGTGGTGGTTATGGTGGTGGTGGAGCAGTGGTGGTGGACACTACACACACGTGTGTCGTTCGTCGTCGGTCTCCATACATTTTATATGGATACTAGACTTGTAGAGCTACACTTGATCCACGCCACTCAACGTTGTTCTACTACGTACAAATCAGGCGTGATACAGGTGAGCGTCGCTCGAATGTAGTTCTAGCTTTATGGATGCGAGAAGCTCACGGCCGGTGGATAAAGCGACGCTAGAGAGGGACCAATGCCGAGAAATGAACGTTTTTATTTTAATCCAAAATGACGATGCATTACTGATTTATCTTGCTTATACATCATAGTTTGTTTACAAGATACTTCCGAGTCCGTAAGAATCACGTGATGAACAAGCGTATAATTAGACAAGTAACATCAACTTGAGTTGTTTACATACACAAATAAAACGTAATTAACGTCGACTCGTTCCTCGAGGCTCGAAATAATAGGAAGCTATCGTGAAGGACGCTGGGCTTTTAATAATAAACAATTTGACTGTTAGGTAGCTATAAAATTGACGTGAGATTTTAAGTTTTGGGGCGTTATCACACTAGCGGTTTGTGAGCGGTTGTGGAGCGGGGCAGGCTCGCAGCGAATACGTCGCGAACACGCCGCGGTTGCACAGCGAAGACGTGTGGTGTGGTGGAAATTCGTAACGTTTTCAACTCGTGTTTGTAGCAAGTTAACGACGTACAATACACTCAGTAACAAAATGGATTCCGACGATTTTGTTACTTCGAAGATGCCGGAAACCCGCATCTTGTTGCCGGATCACGCGTGTCCGTAGCAAATTCGCTACGCATGCGCGGCCTGTTCGTTGCGCACCCGCTCCGCTTTGAATACGCTTGCAATAATAATAATTTGTTTATTTCTAAATTTTCAAATACATTACATTAATGTGGTCTCAACTCAACCCCTGAACTAGGACAACCTGTATGACAGGCGTTGAGGTATCTCCGATCAAAGCAATCCGCTAGTATGATAAAGCCCTTAGGCCTACTGTCGACGGTTGCGTAGCTTCATAGACGCATATTCATTATACGGTTAGTGTACGCCTGAGTGAAGCTTAACATACAAAACTATAAAACTCTGTAGACGACAAAGCAGCAACGTCGTGCCGTCGTCGTGCCTGCCGTTTCGCCGACAGAGTTTCACGTCTATAACACTACGCTTCCGTAGACAGTCAACCTTACTTTATGCTATAACCATATAACTATTTAAAAACTTGATAATAGACATTGTAATCTATTATTTTGAGAAAAACTTCCGGAAACGTTGTCGGTGTCGCATAATGTAAAATTTCGGGAAGTCTCTTTCCAAATTGTGCAAGGACTCAAAACAAGAGGTCTTGAGTGATTTCCTTACACAGCCAAATAAGTTTAATTGTTGAAGAGATAAGTTTTTCATCGAAGATAGTGTATTAATTGTCCTGGTCGAATATAAGTTGTATGTTTCTAACTATTCCGCCTCAGAACCTTGAAGAGGCTTCTGCAGATAGGAATGCGGGTTGGTCCTCTGCCAGAGAATTTACATTGTCAATATACACATTAATATACATACATAATGCTGCCTAGCTTGGTGCCAGCATTCTGACCTGCCTACCTACCTCCTAGACAAAGACACTGGCAGTACCTTTTATAGGGTTCCGTAGTCAACTAGGAACCCTTATAGTTTCGCTAAGTCTGTCTGTCTGTCCGTCCGTCCGCGGATAATCTCAGTGACCTTAGCACAAGAAAGCTGTTTGGTACCAACATGTATATCAATCACGCCAACAAAATGCTAAAATAAAAAGTGGATTTTTTTTTTTATTAGTGTAACACGTATGGCCAGTGATTCATTTTGTTTTCTTTTCATTTCAATCCTAACGTGTGATATATTGTTGGACAGGTATTAAAAAATGAATATTACTAAAATATCTTTAATATTTTCGGAAATAATGCACCGTGCTTATGAACCCAACATGTAGCGCGCGCACTAAAGACGTGAAGGTTGGGTAAAAAAAATATTGTCACCGTGACAAAAGTCACCAGTATAAGTTACAAGTTAAGTTAAGTTTGATACAGACACTTTGTTTTCCGTTTCAATGGGCATGTAACACATATCTAGTGTTTTTGCAGCATTTGGCAACAAATTTATAGAGTCAGCCTCTTGGCAAGATACAATACACAAATACAACACACTCAGCTCATTTTTTAGGGTTCGTAACCAAAGAGTAAAAACAGACCATATTGCTTTTACACCACTGTCCGTCTGTCTGTCACCAGGCTGTATTGTATCTCATGAACCGTGACAGCTAGACAGTTGAGATTTTCACAGACGATTACTGTTGCCGCTAAAAACAGTGCGCTGAGTGCGAGTTGTTTTTACGTTAACGTGATCGAAACGTTTGCCGCGTTTGGCTCTCTGATTGGTTAAGAGCTTGGAGCGGACCAATCAGAGCGCCGAACGTTACAAACGTGTCGCATGCATTAACGTAAAATAAACTCGCACTAGGCACTCAGAATCATACAACAAACGTGATTCTTTTGCTACGGACGATACGGAACCCCTCGTGCGCGAGTCCGACTCGCACTTCGCCAAATTTTTTTTCGTCCTGTCCAAAACTTCCTGGCAATAGTTAGTACCTAGGCAATGACTATACCATTATTATTATTTTATTATTATTATGAGCCCGTTATAATAATAATAGGCACCCCAGAATATAGAATCATTGACAGAAAAGTTAAAAGAAGTATAAGGAAAGATATAAGAAATATCAACACTAATTTAGTTAAAACTGCTCTAGAAAAGAACACATCTTTGAGAATTCTAAAGCATGGCGTCACAAACGGAAGAGCTTGGATTAATAGTTTAACCGATAGTGATGGAACAAAACAGTACAGTAGAGACAAAATAATGGATATAGCCACAACATTTTATAAATCCTTATATTCTGATCATCCTGCACCAGAATACAATACAGAATATAGTATCTCAGAATCCATTCCCCCAATAAACGGTTATGAAGTGCATAAAACACTTACTACTATGCGTTTTAATAGAAGTCCTGGGGAGGATGGAATTACCACGGAAGCCCTAAAAATCGGGTCTCAAACTTTGCTTCCCCACCTAACTAACCTGTTCAATACTATACTCCAAACAGGAAAAGTACCAAGTGCCATGTGCCACTCAAATATTATACTTTTGCATAAAAAAGGCGATAAAAGTGATATCGGTAATTATCGACCAATAAGCCTAACATCCCACATTTATAAAACTTTCATCAAAGTTATACATAACCGACTTGATAAAAAACTGGACAAACATCAGCCACCAGAACAAGCGGGATTTCGCCCTAACTTCTCCACAACTGACCATCTTCAAACACTTAACCAGGTAATAGAAAAGTACGCAGAATATAATATCCCACTATATCTGGCCTTTGTGGACTATGCGAAGGCCTTCGATAGTGTTCGTCACAATGAAATTTTTGCTTCTCTTGAAAATCAGGACCTTGAAAAACAATATATAGACTTGCTTAAAATCATTTACTGCAATAGTTCCGCAAACATTAAATTAAATACCTCAGGACCATCTTTTAAAATTGAAAAAGGTGTTAAGCAAGGTGATCCGCTCTCTCCCAAATTGTTTACGAGCACATTGGAAGAGGTATTTAAGTCACTGGCAGCCTCGTGGAACACCAACGGCATTGACTTCGGTAACAAGAGGCTTACAAATCTCCGATTTGCCGACGACATAATACTTTTTGCCCCTACGGCTCAGGAGCTACAGTCAATGCTCCAAGAACTGAGCACGGCTAGCCTCAAGGTGGGACTTGCAATGAACCGGTCCAAAACGATGGTGATGACTAACAGCATCAAACGTAAGGTCGAGGTAGATGCGCAGGAAATACATTATGTCGATGAGTATATCTACTTGGGCCAGTTAGTATCTTTCGAAAACAGGCAGGAAAAGGAGATAGATCGACGAATCCAGAATGCCTGGAAAAGCTACTGGTCCATGAAGACGCTAATGAAGGGTGATCTACCGATCTCCCTGAAGCGTAAACTCATCGACATGTGTATCCTGCCCATCCTAACCTACGGTGCTCAGACCTGGTCTCTCACCGAACTACAAAAGTTTCGCCTTGGGGTTTGCCAGAGAGCTATGGAGCGCAGCATTGTGGGCGTAAAAAGAATAGACCGAATACGGAACGACACGCTGCGCTCCATAACAGGTATAATAGATGTGGGCAAAAAGGCTGCCAGGCTCAAATGGGACTGGGCGGGTCACGTCAGCCGCATGCACAAGGACCGCTGGGCAAGGGTCGCCACACAGTGGGTTCCTACTGAGGGAAAGCGCCGTCGAGGCCGGCCTAGAAAGAGGTGGCGGGATGATTTGGACGCCTACCACAAGGACTGGTTAGAGACAGCGCAAGAAAAGAAATTTTGGAAGGACTTGGGGGAGGCCTTTGCCCAGCAGTGGGACAGTAATGGCTAGTTTAAAAAAAAAAAAAAAAAAAAAAAATGAGCCCGTTGTATCCCACTGCAGGGCAAAGGCCTCCCTTCCTTTATTCCATTATTTTCTGTCCTTAGCCACTTCTAGCCAATCCTTAAGGTAGGAGTCCAAATCGTCACGTCACCTCCTTCTCCTACCGCGTCGCCGGTTCCTGCTGTTTGGAATCCAGTCAGTAGTTGCTTTCGCCCAATTTTGTTGTGACATGCGGCAGATGTGACCTGCCCAGTTCCACTTTAGTTTGGCGGCTGAGTTACCTACGTCTGCGATTTGTGTTTTGGAACGAAGTATACTGTTCATTATGCGATTGGTTCTTTTCGGATGGAAATGGAACGAAGTATTCTCGGGGACTATACAATTAGGAGGTAAATTAGTATAGCTACAAAAAAACATGCGACATCTTTCGACATCTGAGAGGCGAAAAGATTCATATCAAGAATTCGAGATTGAATTGATTGATAAGTAAATACAATTGAGAGGCTATGTTCTGTAGCAAGTTCTTGGTTGATTGATACTACTTATACCTATGTAGGTAGGTACTTATTTGTTGACTTAGTATAATGTTTATATATATATTTATCATTTATTTATTAATTTTTTTACATTCTGTATTTGACTGATAGCTATAACCTAGGGGTCTTTAAGTCAAGAGTGAATAGATTGCTTCTAGGCAAGCGTGTTCCATCGTCGGCCACATCATCGCTTACCATCAGGTGAGATAGTGGTCAAACGTGAGCCTATACATTATAAAAAAAAAGTAGGAATCCCTTACCAATAAACTACTATGACTATGACTACTTCTAAGGCTGAAGGAATGTTCGAAAGAGTTTTAAAGGCATGTAAGTAGATCAGGGGATGTCAAGTCCTAGAAATCTTGGAGTTGATTTTGGACTTATTTTTCGGTGGGTAAAAATCATTAAGACAACATCCCCCGCTCTTGGGTGGAGTGGGCGATAGTGTCAGACTTTTACTGACTTAAAAACCCTCCACGCTCCTTCGTTACCTTTCATACCGGGCCAAGTCTTCCTTTCAGAAATAGACCCTTGGCCCCAGTATGGGTGATGCGAAAGAGACCCCAGGTACCCTGGAACAATAGCAAAGAAGGAACAGGAGTGAGTTTTTAGTCAGTAAAAGTCTGACCCTCCCGCGCCACCCAAGCGCAGGAGATGTCTTTAAGATTTTTTTTCCACCTAAAAAAAAGCCGGCCTGGGGAGCACCATCTTATAATAAAGAATTTATAATTAAGATAGGTACCACTAGGTACCTACTTCCACAGCCTTCCCTCCTACAAAAGTTTACAACACAGCACATAACAATCAACCCAACCCACACTTAGCCATTGTGTTGTTTTTTATATCAATAATATTACATTTTATAACAATACTAGCTGGTATGATCATGTGAAAAGGAGGGATGAAACGCATGTTGCTAAAAAAGTTATATTGACATCTAGACCCGGGCGGAGTTTATACAAAACACTCAGTGACTACAATGGCCCTTTCATGTTACGTTACAGTAGTCTATACTCAGCTTTATTGTATAGGCAACAGGAGCGAAGTTGCGAGCAAAGTTAATATTTCATGAAGAAGAATTATTTATCCCCTCGCGCGACGTTAATCACCAAAAAATAAAATAATAAAAATACTTTTTCTAGATTTCTCTAGGAAAAACAAAGATACCTACTTATAGAAAGCAAAATTTTCGGTCAAAAAAAAATCGTACAAACGTGTGTACAAAACGACAATTAATTCATGAATCCCCAAGCGACCACCGGTGGCCGCGCATCTATTGTCTTACTATTGTGTCTCTAATTGACGGTATCTGAAAGGTTAAGCGTTTTTCGAGGTCACTCAAGTTGTATTTGAGACGTATGTACAATCGGCGCTAGAGGGTTAAAAGTAGGTAAGAAGTCAAAACGAAAAATACTGGCGAAAACCAAATTGACGGTGACGAAAAATAAGTGAAAAACGAAATTGAACATTTTATAATTGCTAATCCTTCTATTTTTAGCTACAGTTTTCGATCGAGAATACTCTATTAGTGTGTATTCTTTACCGAAGGCACAAAAGTTAAAAATAAAGTCAGTGCTATTAACCTTTACGACGTAATACCTACATTTGTTTAAAATACATGTTAGACATCTAACTATAATAAATACTGGCAGCCTATTGAATTATTCATTCGGACATCTTTGATTCACAAACAACTGAACCTACTTACTATATTACAATTTAGTAGGTATTTATTTACTGGATTAAATGTAACTAGCTGTAAATTCCCTAGAAATCTTTTCAATTCATTCAACAACAAATATATCTACTTACATTTACACACGTTTTTCCTCAACCCATTCATGGATTGAAAAATCTTCCATGTGACAATTAGTTTCTTTGTATATAGTACGATTTCATCATAATTCAATGTCGTTTGTTTATGGGCGTGTCCGCGCTTGAACACGTGCACTTTTGCACACATACGTGCGAGCTAGCACGTTTGACTCTTTGTCCGCCACCGAGCGAACAAAGGGCCTCCATCATTTTTATGAAACTGTTAAAACATTCGATATTTGAAATGACTTTGTTTTTTATTTTTGTTTTTGGAATATCATCGTTTGTTACGAGTTGTCAGTGGTTTTTGTGGTTTTTTGGCGGGTTAATGATAATTTTATTTTAAATACAGGCACATTAAGACTCAGTTTCTTTTATTTTAAGAATATTTTCAGAAAACAAAATAGATAAACTGTCAAAGTAGAGGTATCGTTCCAAAAACCGAGTAACATTTCAGCCAGTTTTCAGTACCGTTTACTTAGTCTGTTTTTCTACGCCATTGTTCAAGGAAAATTATTATTAAGGTAATTATTCAACCTATTCTATTCAACAAAGATTTGTTGATCAGATCAAAGTACAAAAACGTCTTTGAACGTCTTGGGGGAGGGTCTGTATGTATGCTTTTGCGGTTGCACAACGACATGCTTTGCTTCTGCTTTGCTTGGTAGTATAGATGCAGGCCTACCTTATCACCTCCTTCAGAGGTGATAAGGTGGCGGGGTCTTGAGGGAGAGCGCTACAGTCGTGTAGATCCTCAAGGCAAGTCAGGCGGATCCACCTTCTCGAGGTTGCCACCCCGTTTTTGGTCTAATTCCATCAGAATTAGACGTAACCGAAACTGCCTGGCGACCCACAGAGTGGGGGCTATCCACTCAGTCCTGTCCCAACTACCACATTACCTATAATTTCCTGCCAGCTACCCTCCTCCACCAAGTTCCAAATATCCCCTCCCACCAATTCCTACTCCTACCAGCTCCATAACTCCCCTCCTAATCGCAACCCTTCTGTGACTGGGTGGTTGCGAGCTCGACCATCACTAAAATCAGCTGATGGCGAGTAGGAGAAGCTGGTCACCTGCGCTAGGACCTGCGCAGTCGAGCGCCGTGAGCGGGGATGAAGGAGTCCTGGGGGGCTGAGCTGAAAGTGAGCAACACGCCCTCTTTGGTCCGGATTTCAAGCAAAACGGTGGCCCTACCTTCTAGCCAAGGGTAGGGAAATGGCCATGGTGTCCCGTCAGAGGGCCACAGGCGAGGTGCGTAGGGTCCGCTGAGGTCGTCCTCGGACGGCTGAAGCGGTGGGTAAAGGTCATGCTGACGGTGTAAGTGAGGGTTGATCAGTTCGTTGGGGGCAGGCCTTTCGGTCTCCGACGCCAGCCCGATCGAGCACCCGATGTCGCACTGTAAGCCAGCCTTGCGCACCTATATCCCTCTGGTAGTCCTAACGTCGAACTCTTTTAAGCAGTGAGACGTTCCCAGGTGCGGGCTCCAAGGAGGGTGGGAGCCAGAGGGATGAACACTAATACTGCTAAGACATGGATTCTTTTAGGCCAATCGACAAAACCACTGGGGCGGAGCCGGCAGAAGCTGGCGGAGCCCCCAAGCGAAGTGCTTGCACTTCGCTCGCCCCTGGAGGACCTGCGGCGCAAGTCGCAGGCTCCAGCGCGGGTGCCGGTCTAGCTGTGGCGAATACCGCAGCCAAGACCAAAACTAAGTCCCATTTTAAACGAAGGACCACGGCGCTGCAAGGGACCAGTACCGGACCTTCCAATTCGAAGGTGGAGACATCGGCGAAGGCTAAGGCCACTGCTGATGAACGCCTTCCCGAGCATCATCCTCCCCCTCCGCAAGCGGGCTCACAACCTGCGAGCATGGAGGCGGCTGGCGCCGTTGTACCAGGGACAAGCTGCAACACGGAGGATGCTTTCTCTAATGCCTGGCAGGTACAAAAAAACAAGGGCAGGGGCAAGAAAGCAGGTAAGGACCCTTCAGGACCACCAGCTCCACCCGGCCAGGGCAAGAGAAGGGAAAGGCCGGCGCGTAAGGAGCGCCGGCAAGAACGCAGAAGGGCCGGCAAAGCGAAGGCCTCTCAGGGGAAGCAGGCTGCAGCCGCAGCCCCAAGCAAGGGTAAGATAAGCTTCTCCACAGGTGGACCGGCACAATCAGCCAGCACGACGCAGCGGCCCGCTGGGGGTGATCAGGCCGTGGCTAAGCGTGCTCTCAATGAGACTATTTCACCTCGTGGCGAGCATAAGCGGCTGCGGCTTGACCAGTCCGAGCGGGTCGTGTCAAAAAGCTATGCTCAAGCTGCCAGCTCCGCCCTGAGCGTCGCCATTGTTGACGACCGTACGGGGATCATAAGCCAGGTACTATCGGACCAGGTCGTCGCCGCTATCCAGAAGAGGATCATCGGCGAGTCCTGGACCCCTCTGCAGGACAAGCCCGCGCCGGTCTTCAACGCCAAGCCGTTGTACGCCGGTGGCGTACTCAAGCTGTGGTGCAGCAACGACCACACTCTAGCCTGGCTAAAGCAGGCAGTTTCTGAGCTGGCTCTCCCGGCTAGCACGTCGCTAGTCGTCCGTAGCCAGTCGGAGCTCCAGAAGCGGGTGCGTATAGGCATCGCGATACCAGACGACCATGGAGTATACGAGGACTCGAAGATCATTGGGCGAGGCCTCTGCTATCAAAACCCATGGGTCGACGTCAAGAGGTGGGTATTGATACACGCTGATAAGCAAGCAGCGTGCTGGTTCTTGGTGCTGGACATACCTGAGGACCAGGTTCCGACCCTGATGAACGCTGAACGCCGACTTGCGATGGGGGTGGGTACGGTGTACGTCAAGTTTCAGGGTCTGAATGGGAAATTTGTGGAAGTTCCTCGGGGATGGGACCGTGACGCCAAGACGCTACAGGAGGCAGGGGGGACTCTTCCCCCACTAAACAACCCGGTCGCACCAGTGGCGGACCCTGCTGTGGAAGCAGAGCCAGTCGCCGCCGCAGCCATCGTGGAGGCCGTCCCTCCGGAGGGGAAGGAGCCCGACGACATTACGTTGTCTCCAGCTTCGACCCCGGGGGGGGTGGACTTCGACGAGGGCGATTTGTTTGCCGGGCTGCGCCTAGAGGGCGGGGACGAGGGGTCTGCCAGCAATGGCTTCCCTCTCGCCCAGTAAAATTGTGCAGGCGAATCTCCACCACAGTCAGACTGCGACGGCCCAATTACGCAAGTGGCTGGAGGTTCAACACGCGGCCATTGCCCTAATCCAGGAGCCGTGGGTTAGAGGCGGGCGCATATGCGGACTCTCCAATCTTGGTGGTAAGATCCTTGTCACTACGGACCATGAGAATCCCAGATCGTGCATCTTTATAACAGGTAACATTAAAGCACAGCCTCTAAACGATTTCTGTTGCAGAGATGTCTCTGCAGCAAGGCTGACCATACAGCGAGATGCCACTGACATGGCATTAGTCCTTGCCTCGGTGTACATGCCAGAGGCAGAGGAACCGCCTCCCCACGACCTGATCCGTCTGATTACCCACTGCGAGAGCAACGGGGAAGAGATGGTGATCGGGACGGATGCGAACGCACACCATCCACTGTGGGGAATGGACACGCAAAATGCAAGGGGTAAGGCACTGGTAGAATACCTATTTACTACTAACCTATCCATACTAAACACAGGTACAGAACCAACTTTTGTAACCAGACGCAGTCGTACAATAATAGATCTCACCCTGGCAACAGAGGGAGCAGCGGAATTAACTACTGGGTGGCATGTCTCCAAGGAGGCCTCCTGCTCGGACCATAGGTGGATCCGCTTCGACATTCAGGTTTGTGCAGCACCTATACTACCGCGGCGTAATCCACGGAACACGGATAAAGCCGTATACAAACGCAGCCTAGACTCAAAGCTAGTGCCTCTACTAGGCGATTCGTTGGTATTTCGAGACTCGTCGCAAATCGACGTGCAAGTCGACCAACTCACTGAATCATTGATAAACAGCTATCATACTGCCTGCCCAGAAACTCTCCCGCGCAATAAACCGGGTAAACAGCCGTGGTGGGGCGCGGAGCTGGAGCGCAAACGCAGTAAGGTAAGGAAAGCTCTGAACAGAGCCATGAACACATGTGCGGAGATGGACTGGGACGCATACCACGCGGCCAAATCCAGCTACAAGAAATGCATAAGGTACAGGCGTACCACAGGGTGGCGGAAATTCTGCGGTGGCATTGAATCCTGCCAACAAGCAAACAGGGTGAGGAAAATACTAGCACAACAAGATGCTCCTCAGGGCCGTAGCTAGGGTCGAATTTGAGGTAGGGCAGCATTAGTTACAGGTAGGGCGGAAGTAAAAAAATTATCATAATTGATCTGCCGTCGAAACACGGGCTCCTAAATCAATCACCATGTATATCACCATCATGTGAATAGTTATTCGTAGACAAATAATTACTGTGACAGTGCATGAGCATGGATCTAAGAACTATTAAATCCTCAATGATGAAGAACAAGTGAATAAGATGGTTGAACTTCCAGATTTGGATGTAGAGATCCACGTCTGAGTGAGAGTGAGGTAATAATTAATTATTGGGTGGGGTGATACGAGTAAATAGAAACGACCAAAAATACCATTAAGATCACATTGTTTTTGCGTACTTATTATAATAATTAACTAACATAATAATAAAAAACATTTAAAACAGCTGAATTCTACGATTCGCCATGTTATTAAAAATGCGAAGAACTTCGTTCAGATCAACTGATTTTGTTCTTTTTTTTTCTAAGGCCAGAAATACCATACCAGCCATTCTCTCGTGACCCATTGACAGCCTTTGAGGCCTATTGATTGCAGTTAAAGTTGAAAACGTAGATTCACACACTGCAGTGCTACATCCTATGGTCGCCACAGACGCAAAAAGTTCATATGTATCTTTGAACGCCTCTCGTTGCCTGTACAAAACTTGCAATGTATTTTCCATTATATCCTCGTTACGATTCAAGTAAGCTTTAACCACACTAGCCTCTTCTCTTGATGGAATTTTCAGACCTGAAAAATTAGTTAAAATTGTAAATTGAACATGACAATTTTTTTGAATTTTTTTTTTTTTTTAAACTTACCCAAATTTTTCAGTGGAACCATTTTATCTACATCCAACTCATCAAGACTTGCAATCGAATTAATTAAATCATCGTTGTCCGAAAACCTTCTTTGTAATTCAGCAATTAAAATGTCCAACGTTTCGAAATACTCAGACTTAAATGGCTCGTCGTTCTCATCTATATTTTGTCTGGCGGAGGAACAGGGGGTGTACGTCAAATAGTCATCCATCCGATTTGGTTTTTTTACTTGCCTCTTCGAGGTCTGTGTCCTATTTTCAGATTCGCCGCAGTCATTGCTTGTTAAAGACTTAGCTTCTTCCAGAATTTGATTATACATTTGATTTGATCTTAATTTAATAATTTCATCTTTGACACACTTTATGATTGTTATGGCATCTTTTAATCCTGCGCTTCGGGCTTGCAAAGCTGCGTCTGCAGGTTGTAGCGTGGATAAGATTTTTTTGGCCACAACCATGGCTATTCGGAATTCCAGATCAAGCATGACTTTTTTAATACCTATACTCTTGGCGACGTCATCACCGTTGAATCTGCCATTTTTAATTTCTTTCAAAGTCTGCAAAATCGATGAATAATTATCGTATACAACTTTTGTAACTGCTAAATGTCCAGACCAGCGTTGTTCGAGGAGTCGGCCAATCCATTATTCCATCATATAAGGCAGCTATTTTGCCATGATGAAAGAATTCATGTAACATGATGCATTGGTCAAAAAATAAACGAATAAAAGTCATTTCTGAGATAGTCCTGATGACTATTAAGTGCAAGCGATGGTTATAGCAGTGGACGTAAGGAATTTTTCGGCCCAATTTATTTTCTATTCTAGTCGCAACTCCTGAAACTTTCCCACTCATTACACTTGCGCCATCATAGCATTGGCTAAGCATAAAAGAGGGGTCAATGTTATTTTCCGTGAGAGTATTTAACGTTAATTCCGTGAAAGTGGCTGCATCAAGATTTTCAGTAGTCTTAACCATCAGCAACGACTCATTGACGACACCATCCTTGACGTAGCGTATTGCTAATGCAATATTTTCGCGGTTATTTTTATCTCTCGTCCCATCTTCCATTAGAGTAAACCATTTCACGTCAGATTCATTAATATCTTTGACAATGGAACTTCGTACCGCTTGAACCATTGCTTGAATTATTTGATTTTGAATTTCGGGTGAACGATATGTTGCGTTTTGTGGTATATGAGTGAGAACCTCGTTCAAATTTGGATCTTTCATACATGTGTATTCAAATAAATTCTGAAATAATCCTTGTTCTTTTTCTTCTTCCAAAATATAATTTCCACGCAAAGCTAATTCGTTGACAATTAGAAATTGTATTACTTCCATGATAGACTTTACATAATACCTATATTTTTCTAATACTTTTTGATTTATTAACGTTTCAACACTGCTAGATGTAGATATTCTTTGTAATTTCTCCTGCCACATCGACATAGCTTGAATATGAGAAATTGTGTTTTCATGTTTTGGAAAACCAGTTTTAGAATCAGTGGCATTTTTCCAGTTTCTAAATCCTGTGGAAGTGTACGAAGTCTGTTTGCTTCCATGAGGTAAAAATTGCTGGCATGGATAGCAAAAAGCAGCATCTTTCTCGACAGAATACTGCAACCATTTATAACGCTTGAACCAATCGGAAACAAAGGCCCTGTTGTGTTGTTTTGGATATGTGTCTAAAACAACTTGTTTTATTGGTTCTCCGATTTGTGCAATATCAGACGGAATACCATAGCTAACGTTACCTGTTGCTACGGAACTAGGAGTAGCGATTGTATTTGGTGCTTCCACCTGTTTTGAACAGTTAGGTTTTTCGTGGTCAATTTGCTCCTCAAGTCTTCGTTTTTTTCCAAAGAAAGCCCGTATATCCATCGCGAAATAAATGAATCTTCAATTTATAGCAATACAAATAACAATTGTATCGATTTTTGTCTAAAGCACTCTTCACCGTACACTTCACTTAACCAAACTACAAACAATCATAATCAATCTTTAGGTCAGGTTTAAAAGGGGATTCCCCGTACCATAGATTGCAATATAGCCCATATTGCAGTCTATGGTACGGGGATTCCCTCTGCATCACACAGATATTGGCGCCCAGTACACGCTCAATCTGGATCACGATCCAGATCTTGCCTTCTCGCTCTTAGATAAGACGGTGTCCCTTTCAGACTCCTACGTGAAAGGGACATAATTCAGTTGAATCTTCAACTGTTGACAATTGTAAACAATTGAAAAGGTGGCTAAAATGTCATGGGCGTCCGCAAAAAGGGAAAAAAAATTAGCTGATTGAGAGGTTAGTCATCGAATATTCGTATTCTAATTCTTTGTATAAACCCATCGCTTCATGAGATGGCGCTTCGAATGCCATCTATACACAGAACAAAGAATTATTATAATATGAAATGAATGTCACAATCTGTGGTAGGTAAGTATTTTCGGAAAAACTTAGATACCTATCGCTACATTTTTTTTCTCAAACTATGAACAAACAATTTAATTATAATAATTTATCTTAGTTTTAGATATTTTTAAGGTAGGGCATTGTGGTTTCAAGGTAGGGCATTGCCCCACAATGCCCCCCCCTAGCTACGGCCATGATGCTCCTGGGTCTGTCATGCTGCGCAAACCAGACAGCACACTCACCAAGTCGCCTGAAGAGGCAAGACGCGTCTTAGTTGAGGCTCATTTCCCGGACTGCGTCCTTGTACAGGTAACGGACTGGTCTGACGTGACCCTAACACCAACAGACGACGACTGGCAATATGCACACAGGGTGATTACGCTGGAAAAACTACAATGGGCCATCCAAAGTTTCGACCCTTTCAAGGCACCAGGTCCGGACGGCGTGTTTCCTGCTCTACTACAATGGGGCGGAACACCGCTGGCAACACGCCTATTACCCTTATTGAGAGCGTGCCTGGCCTGTAGATACGTTCCCAAAGGATGGAGGGAAGTGAAGGTAATATTCATTCCTAAGCCAGGTAAGAGTGATTATACGAGCGCCAAATCCTATCGACCCATAAGTCTGACCTCTTTCTTACTTAAGACGATGGAAAGGCTATGTGAAAGAGAGCTTCGGGATGGCGCCTTAAAAGCAATACCATTACATGGCAACCAACATGCATATAGCTCAGGTAAGTCGACAGAGTCTGCTCTTCATCTGGTAGTGAGCCAGATAGAGGATGCAATTCATCAGAAGGGTACCTGCCTGGGCACTTTTATAGACATCGAAGGAGCCTTCGACAAAACAAACTTCTCCAGCATTGGCACCGCCCTCACCAAGCACGGGGTGGAACAGGTACTAATCGACTGGATCACAAACATGTTAAGCAAACGGATAGTTCGCGTTGGTGATGAACAACAGCTGGCCTTGATAGCTAGAGGCTGTCCGCAGGGTGGTGTACTCTCACCGCTTCTGTGGAACTTGGTAATCAACGAGCTGATCACTATACTCAACGCGAATCGTTATTATACAGTAGGGTATGCAGACGACCTAGCAATCCTCGTACCTGGGAAGGTGTCTGGAACTATCTGTAACCTCATGCAGCAGGCACTTCGCATCGTGGAACGCTGGTGCAGGGAATATGACCTGTCAGTGTACCCCTCTAAAACTGAGCTAGTCATGTTTACGCAGAAGAGAGCACTAGGCCGCTTCAACCTGCCTAAACTGTTCAATACGGAACTCCAGCTGGCAACCGAGGTCAGGTACCTGGGAGTCATCCTAGACAGTAAGTTGAACTGGGGCACCCATTTGGACAACAAACTAAGCAAGGCGTGTATCACCTTCTGGCAATGCAGGAAAATGATAGGTAAGAGGTGGGGCCTATCTCCCAAAATCATACTATGGCTATACAGTGCCGTAATACGGCCCATGGTTACCTATGGCGCCGTGGTGTGGTGGACTCGCACTAAGCTGGCCACTGCAGTAAACAAACTTCAACAAATGCAGAGGCTTGCCTGCATGGCAACAACGGGTTGCATGAGGACTACTCCGACTGCAGCGCTCGAGGCCATGCTGGGACTCCCTCCACTCCACCTGTTCATACAACAGGAAGCGACGATGGCGGCAGTACGCCTCAAAACACTGGATCTCTGGGGTAAGAGAGTAACTCAACACACCGCTCTGCTAGAGGAACTCAATAATGAGTTTCCCATTACTAAAGCAATAAACGATCGGATTCCTAAGCAATTCATCTTTGATAAGAAATACAAGATCCAACTGCATGAGGATGACCGCTGCGAGGGGCTGTGCCCCGCAGAGCTGCGGATCTTCACGGATGGATCCAAAACAGGTAATGGCACGGGTGCGGGAGTCTTCTCAGAGGACTTCAACATTCACTTAGCCACTCCATTGGGGGTTCATAACACGGTGTTCCAGGCTGAATGCGTGGGCATTACCCTGGCTGCTTCAGCCGTCTTGATCAGGGAAGTTAGGGACCACTCAATACGCATACTCTCAGACAGCATGGCTGTCCTGCAAGCGCTGAACAATCACACAGTCAATTCAGGGCTAATATACGAGTGTCACCAACGGCTTAACCAGGTGGGTAAACACAACCAAGTAACCATTCAATGGATCAAAGGGCACAGCGATTCCCGAGGCAACGATGCAGCGGACGAACTCGCCAGAAGGGGTTCGAGTATGGCAGCAGTGGGTCCTGAACCCATTGTGCCACTTCCCTTCAGTTATCTACGCAATCTGGTAAGGAACCGTACCAGGGACATACATCACAAACTGTGGAGTGAACATGGTGAGTGCAGGCAGGCCAAGGAGGCGCTCCCCTCGATTGATGGCCGCTTCACGAAAAAGGTCCTACGACTGACGAAACTACAGTTGCGCAAAGTTACGGCCGCTACAACTGGCCACGGGACCTTTAACAAGCACCTTTATGTCATAGGAGTTACGGATAGTCCACTCTGCAGAGCCTGCATGGAGGAAGAAGAGACAGCAGCTCATCTGCTTCTAAGCTGCCCTGTGGTCGCTGGTTACAGGGCCAAGCACTTCGGTAACCCAGGTAACCTTCGTGAAATGGTCGGCAACACTAAGGCGCTGCTGGCCTTTCTTGAGGAGCTGGGGTGGATCGAATAACCCATTTGTCCCACCCGTACGCAAAATACGCGCTTTAGTCGTGGAGTTGCGGATAACAGCCCGTTTTACCTATACCTATACCTAACGTCTTTGTACAAGTGTTATTATAACAGAAATACCTACGTATATAACAATAGCGTACTTATGTAGTAGGAAGCGCAATTAGTTGTCCGCTTTGTTTCGTTACGGTTTGTTAGCTTCATAGCCAAGAGCCTGAACGTCTGGCGGCTCATGTAATTGTCGGTAAAAGACGGTTCAGGCTCCACGTCTTAATTTAAATTTGGAAGACGTTAATTGTTGTTTTGTAATTGTTTTTGTTTTTTGGTAAACATGATTACAAGGTTGAAATACATAATTTAAACTTAGGTACTTAGTTTAAGTAAAACTTTGTCTTATAATGTGAATAATTTGCTTGTTAGGTCGATATTTGGGGCTGCCATATACTTAGGACAGAAAATAAAAATTGTTCAACAAAATAGTAACAATTTAATAGATAATTAAATCTACGGGTACCTACAATGGCGATCTTATCGCTGTCAGCGATATCTACCAGAATATAAAAACTAAGAGTCTTGAAAAAATATCAATCGAACGACAAATTGTAGTAGTCTCTAATTAAATACAGGCTGAAAATTAAAAGGAACTTTGAACAATAAATGACTTATATTGACATAAAGTAAGTACTCTTACTGTTTCAGGAAACTATAAAGCCTTTATTTACCTGCATGCTCTTGCACTTTCAGGAAACTGTTGAAAACTTTTCTTGTTGGAAAACCCAAATGACTGTTCCTTTTGGTATTTACAATTAAACGTAGACGTGCAAATTTTAGTTGATTTCCATGATATATAGACCAACAGGAACTACCTACGTACCTACATACCTATAGGTACATAATAATATCTACAACTAATGTAAATAGATCGATAAAAAAATGTTTTATTATAAAAATAAAAATGAAAATTTAAAACTGAACCAAAACGTAATTTGTACCGAAACATTATTTCAGAAAGGGTTACAGAACCAAATGCAATATATTATAACAAGCATTAATTGAATTATAGCTTTTAAAACAATGGTACACGTACAACAAACACACTGTGCAGTTAATTAAACAAAGCATTTCCTGCGGGTTTCCATCGGCCCAGGTAGAGTAAACTCAGCGAAATTAATACCTTATCACATTAACAACAATCCCTACTAATATTATAAATGCGAAAGTAACACTGTCTGTCTGTCTGTCTGTTACGCTTTCACGCAAAAACTACTGAACTGATTTAGATCAAATTTGGTAGGTAGATAGAAGAGACACTGGAATAACACATAGGCTACCAATAATTCCACTGCTGAGCACGGGTCTCTGCCCGCGCGATATAATCTGTAGTCCACGCGGGCGAAGCCGCGGGCGGAAAGCTAGTTATATTATATATTATAAAACTTCTCCATAGGAAACGACCAATTTGGAACCGTGCACTAGCTTATACGTTTTATAAGTGCCTATGTAGGCCTATGTGAAATAAAATATTTTGACTTTGACTTTGAAAACAAAGTCCCCCGCCGCGTCTGTCTGTCTATTTGTTCGCGATAAACTCAAAAATTGCTGCAACGATTTTCAAGCGGTTTTCGCCACTCGATAGCGTAATTCTCGAGGAAGGTTTAAGTATATAATTTGTTAAGTTTTTGTATTTATTTCTGGGTACATTAACGGTATTTGATGAAGATGTCGGGAAAAAATAAGCCGAAAGGGGAACTGTATTAACTTGAATTTAACGTGTGCGAAGCCGCGGGCAAAAGCTAGTTCCTTGTAAAAAAGACTAGAGTTGAAACTACCTGTCACATAGACACATAGACTTTTCCCCCCGAGGTTTTTTGGCGGGATTTCCTCGAGTGAAGATCGGTAGCTATTTTATTATATTCCTAGTGGCCATTCTGATGTAAAATTGTTTTGCAACTAGACAATATTATAAACAATCTCGGTAAAATGGATCTGAGAATTTTATTCTAGTATTGCATTGACTTACCCAGCGAAGTTTTCCGGGAAGGCTGACCCGACCCGTTTGCAAATATGTGCTGCAAAAACATTGAATGTGTTGCAGGCGTAGCTATTTTAATGTAAATCAAAAAGATAATAGATAATATTTATTACTGAAGACGAGGCAGTATGGTCTAAGTCTAAGCCGTTTAGCTTGCTCAAATGCTACGAAACAAAACGAAAAGCTTTGCCCCCGAGTTTTAAATGCAGTATTCGAAATTCAATTAATTTGACATAACTTTAGCCTGGAAAATCTACCGAAAATGTAAGTTTTGACACGTACTCAATTCAAAACTGTCCATTGCCTTAATTCATGAATCCCCAAGCGACCACCGGTGGCCGCGCATCTATTGTCTTACTATTGTGTCTCTAATTGACGGTATCTGAAGGGTTAAATGTCGTTTTATAACGTGCATGTAACATTGAAAGAAAAGAAGGTGATAAGCAATTGATTTCCCTGGCTGTACAAACAAAGTACTGCGCTGTGCACCGTTCTAGTACGAACCGTACCTACTCTAACACCTGCGCTACTATTGAGCAATATTTATGGTTGCGATAAGACTAATAAGTCATATACTTCAAACTAATACGGAGTTGTAGTATGAGTACTTAGGCTTTATCCATAGAGACCTTGCGGTGACCAGGGATGAAAAGACCGTAAATGCCACGAATTCTGAGTTAAAATATTGTATTTTAATACATGAATCCCCAAGCAACCACCGGTGGCCGCGCATCTATTGTCTTACTATTGTGTCTCTAATTGACGGTATCTGAAGGGTTAATTAAGTAAGATGAAAATTCTGGGCCCAGAAATTAGAAACGTTTATTTTAAATAGACCTATAACAGGCACTTTTGAATTGTCAAAATGTCGGTCAGTCAAAAAAAAAAGTGAAGTTAAATTGCACGTTTCAAAGCGTATCTCCATGGAGAAGAACCCACCTTGCAGTAACTACGTTTGTTACATCACTAAATAGATATAATTTGAAGCTATTATGGCGCAAGGTTTTAAATCTTAGTCCCTTCAAAGATATCCTTTATAACATGTTTGTATTTTTTCAATAACCAAGTAATTCAGTAATTCCAAGTTCCAAATATGAGTCCATTCAAAGTTATTCAAATCCTTTTTTTACAAATAAAACAATGATAACGTATTTTGTGATTAAATGGCTTGTTTTTTCAGTCGCTTTTTTATCAGGACAGGAAAGAGGCAGATTGAAAGACACAGGAGGGTTTTATTCAGTAAGTCTAATAAGACTACGCCCTCTCACCCCACCCAACATTACCAATACCAACTTCCCAAATATATTTTTTTTATTATTATTATTGATAGGCTCGCGTTTGACCACCATATCACATATCACCTGATGGTAAGCGATGATGTGGTCGACGATGGAGCATGCTTTTACTAAAAATAACATATTCACTCTTAACTTAAAGACGCCAAGTTCTAGCTATCCAGAAACACAGACTATGGCAGGGAATTGATTTATTGAGAAATTGTTTTGAACCTGTTGTATTCGAGTTTATTTTGTGCGAGTGAAACTGTGGACACCAACTAGTCTACAAATAAGTAGCAGCGTCTAAATTATAAACTCCTTAAAGGAAGTTTGGCATAAATAAGCGTGCTACAATGAAACAGTGGGTGCGTACAGTGGCGGACAAGAGTGGAAAGTGTGCCAGGACTATAACGGGGAGCTTCCGCGCTTGCACAACTTGTGAAATCCGTAGAAAGTGGCCGCGACTGTACACTACTGCGACTGTAGTGAAATACTCGCTTTTGTTGTGTTTGTGGCCTATAGACTTCTTCAATGACATTTATTGTTATTGCAAAAACTACAAACTGCAATTTTTTACCCAAATTAAATTAAAGTCAAATATGTTTATTTGTGACACATAGGTATAATGTATGTAGGTACAGTATATAGTGTTAATTATAAAATTTCGACTCACTATGCGTTGCCTTTATCCTCAAGGAGTTGTCAGCAACAGGAGGGGCCCAGCTGGGTCGAAGCCTACTGGGGCCAGGGTTATCTGAAAGGAAACTCGAGCCCCGGTATGAAGGCTAGAAGGAACGGGATGGGATTTTTAGTCAGTAAGAGTCTGACACTATCTTCCGCTCCACCCAAGAGCGGGGGTTGTCATAACATGATTTTCCCCATCTAAAAAAAAAACTGCGTTGCCTGGGCGTACAAATATTGTTTACCAAATGGTGAACTGAAAAAAAACTATGTTAGAACAAGTTTATAATATTGCTTGTTAAACTTTAGTAATAAAATATAAGTAACACATCACAAAACAACAAAATAAATCTATATCTATCGATTCGTCTGGGAGCAGTGGTGACCGAGTGGTAACGACCCCGATTTACTAGTTTACGTCAAGGATTCAAACCCAGGCAGGCACATTACTTTGTATAATTTCATCACCACTGCTCTCAAAACGATGAAGGAAAACATCGTGAGGAAACCGGCATGTCCTACAACCAAAATATCGAAGAAAATATGTGACATATAGTATCTATAGACCCGTATTGATCCCGGCATCCTTCAAGTGTCGCCACAACGACCGGTCCTGTGCGTCTCGCGTCCATTGGATACCCACAAACATCATCAGCTTATCGATTTACCTTGTGGAAAGCCTCTCCATCTGTTCTGCGCAATGCTGGGTTTAGTGACTCTTCGGGTCATGTCGGTAACCTTAGTTCTGCTTACGTACAGACTTTTTGTAGGACAGATAATTGGGCCGATTTTGTATATTTGTAAAATTGTTCTGTATTTCTGACCGACTTTTTGTAGGACGTTGCACTATTGCTATCATTGTGTTCTATGTTTCTCCTACAAAAAATCGGCCACCGATTACCGGACGAGGGCGAGCAGCCTTATAGATCTTCATTCCTGATTCAATCCTGTATTTTGACTGGCCTGTTGGTCTAGTGGTTCGATTCTCACCCAGGACAAATGTTTGTGCGATGA
This sequence comes from Mythimna lalbum, assembly GCA_949319445.1. Classification (NCBI taxonomy): domain Eukaryota; kingdom Metazoa; phylum Arthropoda; class Insecta; order Lepidoptera; family Noctuidae; genus Mythimna; species Mythimna lalbum. The sequence goes on from OX439360.1 coordinate 19,798,500, forward strand.
GCACGATCATTCGTTCTGTGTCTAGGTGTAATTTATCTATAATATGTATGTATTTAGATTAGAAATATTTATGTATGTTTATCAGTTGTCTAGTACTCTGATTTGCTTGAGATTGGGCGGCAGTGTGTGATAGTTATGGAATATTTTTATATATATTAATTACGCAAGGAAACTTCGAGCACAGCCCTTAATTATTTTACCAGCTGTTAATGTCTTACCACACAATTACTAACAATGGATTACTAAATACCTTTAATGGCGCTAAACAGTTCAAATTGACAATGTTTCAATGACCTAATTAACGGCAGCGGTCGCTTTTAATTAATTAATGAGGTGCAGTTAGAACAGGGCTTAATGCTTAATGGCGGCCAAGTGTTGGTTAACGCAACTAAACAGCTGAGGGATAACTCGTTTGAATATTTAAATTAGGTATCTATTTGTAAATGTTGTAGTGCTAATGCTGTTTTAAGGTGTTTTTAATATCGTGCGGATTTCATCACAAATGCAGATAATTTCATAATGACGGACAACGAAGTGGTCTTACAAGGGATCCATTTGCTGCCAAGAAGTCGCGGTCCCCTATGTAGGTACTTGAAAATAACAACTGAAGGCCTGGTCGTAATTACGAACAACAGCTATAATCTTATATAGAATGTATGGAATGTCAATCATCGCCTATTGTCAGGCTTCTCGCTTACCCTTTCTATTGATCAGCTCAGCATATGAACAAAAGGTGGTCATTAGGTAACTTATAATCTGCAAGTCACTTCTGCTGTTCTACCTTATCGCTGCCTAGCGGTATATTATCACCTTGTAACAGTAGAGTATAAATCAATAGAAAATAGTTGTGGGTTTTCATTAAAAGTTTAAAGACAACATTTGAAAAATTGAAGAAAAGGAGCAAAATACGGAACTTTCCAGAAAACTTCGAAAGTTGATGTAAAAAAAAAGTTAAACAAATTATGTACTTGTGTATATGTTATGATTACAAAATATGCAATTATATAAGCAAACATACAAAGATACAGATCGATCTCTTTTTTCAAGTCGTTTAAAAAATAATCACGTTTACTTAATTTGTCGATAAATAAACTTAATTTATTTACTGTCATATAAGGCCAAAAGTGAGCACAAGATAGGATTTTTAAAAACCCCCAAAGGAATTAGATATGGAAGGTCTGAATAATTGTTGAGCACACACATGAAATATCATCATCAATAGCCTTTTTAATGTTCCCACAGCTGGGACTCAAGTCTCCTCTCTAGGAGAGGGAATGGGCCACCACAATCCATCACGCGGGCCCAGTGCGGGTTGGTGAATGTCACATGTCTTCGAATTTTTGGTTCTAGGACATGCCGATTTCCTCACCGTTTTCCTTCACCGTTTTGAGAGCAGTGGTAATGAAATAAATTACACAAAGGAATGCGCCTGGCAGGGTTTGAACCCGCGACCTTCAACTCGTCAGTCGGAGCCATTACCACTGGGCCACCACGCCTCAAGGAGTTTTCAGCAACAGGAAGAACCCAGCTCGGTCGAAGCCTACTGGGGCCAGGGTTATCCGAAAGGAAGCTCGTGCCCCGGTATAAGAGGCTAGAAGGAACAGGGTGGCTTTTTAGTCAGTAAGAGTCTGACACTATCTCCTGCTCCACCCAAGAGCGAGCGGTTGTCATAAAAAAATGGGCCACCACAGCTTCAACACAGCATGAAATGTGTATATAAAATATGAATAAATACGACGCGATATGCCAGATGAAATCTTACGTCAGAAACAATTTTCTCTTATGAAGCTGTATGTATATTTTTCAGTGACAAAAATAAAAGGTGTAGGCAGTAAATCTATTAAATTGCATAATCTATTTATTATTAGACAGCTTGGAGACGCTACACAATGGTGCAATGAATCTATCTGATTTATAGTCAGCGGGCCGACGATACAGACACCATCATTTCTATTTTTACAGGACTTTCCTTCTTACGTCATTTGTACAGACAATGACAGATGTGACAGTTTTATGTTTACCTTTAAAGTCTATGTCCTATTTTTTAAACAAACGAATGCCAAATTGCTTTTAAATAATTGTTGGTAGGTAGAGTCTGTCTAAAAAGTCAATCAAATTGGGTATTTTATTAGTTTTTCTAATTTTAGTAGAGGTATTTTATTTTTAATTAAAGTTTCTGAGGGATAATAAATGATGTCAATTGTCTAGCGTATTCCGTTTATGGTAAACAAATCTGATGAAGCGAAAGATTATAATTATTAACTTTGTTCGAACTACCCAGGTCGTTTGACTTTTTAGACTATACTGATATCAGATTTTTTAGATTATCTATGTTGTCTTATACAATTCAAGTAAATTCTAGAGTACAATTTTATCAACTTGTTGCTCAACAGGATGTCAGTAGGACAAGGTCAGATTACGACCGTCACGGCTGTGATTCAGACAGGGATGCCAGAGAGACCCGCTGCTGTATCCGTGCGGGTTAGATACTACTTGATAACAGCTCCACATGTTTTCCAGTACGTGAAAGATAAGCTAACTCGAATGGTTTATCTGGCATGCTTCCAATACCGGGTTATAAGTTATAACTAGTTGTTTTTTTTATGAAAATTTTGATGTTTAACAGGCTTTTCCTAATAAACAACGGATGGGATTAGTCTACAGAGTAATCAGGCATGGTAGCTACACGCATCTCGGCACGTGCGAAGCTTGGAGTCCCGCCAACCGATTTCCGAAGTATATCGAGTATTGCCCAGCAGAGGGCGCACCTGCGCGCAAAACATGTCGCCGAGTTGAAGGTGACCCGCAGGTTAAAATTAAAAGCCAACGGGGTCTTTCGCAGAAATTGCCTCCGCCACCAGCCAAATGCCGAATTTCCTTTAAATGCCACTAGAAATACAATCGGCTTCTTGATAAATAAAAGGTCGCAAAAATTGGCAGCTATTTAGCTTTTTGTAGTTACATTAAAATCATTTCTGAGAAGCTCGCGTACCGATAAATTATTTTAAATGATTTGGGGATTTGGGCGTTTAGATATTTTTGCTAATACCACATACAAATACAGTTTTAATAAAGCACACTGCATATAATAGCTCGATGCCGTTAGAAATCAGTCAACAATGTATCTACGTTGACATTGTCCTCGTTGTAACAGTGTATCCTTGTAACGAACAAACAATAGTTTTTGACTATTCTTCTTTTCTTTTACGTGAGTCAAGCGTTGCCGAGGGCAAACGACCGCACACAGTGTTTTCTTTGGAACCTTTCCAATATTAAAAAGCTTTGTAGCAAAAATCGACATTTATTTAGTTCATAGACATAAAAATGCTGTTTCGATAATCTTGCAAAACGTTCTTACTGAGGTGGATTGTATTCCTGTCGATGACATGAAAATTTTGCTTTAGTGAAAGTCAAAAAGACAGGCTACAAGAATGACTGATTCATATTAAATAGGTAACCACCCAGAGTCTGAATGTAATGTCTTTTTACTCGTAAATGTCTTCCAAGAGATATAAATTTTAATAAAACGTCATAATTTGTTCAACTTGCGACTGTGAGGTCTGCCAATTCTGTGTTACTGTTTTTAGGATCATTATATGCTTAAATGATTGACTATTTCATTATCAGAATATGTACTACATTGATAGGTAATGGAATCGTGAATAGATCACTCAGAGAACTTGTAATCCGCTATATATAGCGGAATTTAGACTGGGTGTTCTATACCCAAAAGAAAGTATAGTACAGAAAATGCTCAATTTACAATAATATTTTTTCAAAACGAGCATTTTTGTAATTATTGTTGATATTAACTCAGCATAAAATATTTATATTTCAACACGCTTGCATGTTATTTTCGGCGAACGAAATGAATAGGCGAACGCAGTGCAATCAGTCAACATACTCGTCGTATGAAAAACATCGAATCATAAATATATAAGTGTTTTAACAACAGCCAGTATAAACACGACGGTGTTAGTAAATATTGCGATGTTTTAACGAGAACAATGCGTAGGCTTCAGCGGCTAATGTTCGTGTTAACAGCATACTGACCCATATTATAAGTGACCGTGATTTGCCGCCCCCGGAACTACACGTAACCACACCCCAGACGGGAATAGCGAATGTTCTGGATAAGGTCATTACAAATTGAACTTCAAGATTGCATCTGAAGGACAGGGGTAGTTTTTAGTCAATAAAAGTCTGACACGCTCTCTTGGTCTACCCTAGAATGGGAGAAGATATTGGACAAATTTCTACCGTGAAAAAGTGCTAGTCATTGCATATATGCATATCTGTAAAAGTAATCAGGTTTAATGACCACTGCTGCCATCGAGCAATCTATTCCCCCTTTCTGAATCCATTTCAAAATGTGTAGGGAACCGTAAATGCGATTTTTCGAGTTTTAGTACTGCCTACTGACAAGCCCAACAAGGTGGTAGGTACACAGTAGCGTGTTTTTTAAATGTTATAATATTTTTTATTTGTCCAAACGTGTTTTTTCGAAGTCATCTGGTATTTTTGCCACAAAAATCGGACATCCGGCCGCTCGGGCGGCGAGATATCGTTGGCATCGATTCGTATGTCCTTCGTTTGTTTCATAACACGAATATCGACTCATTAACTAATAAATAAAGTCTTAATTCGTTCATTCTCTGGTACAGCCGTATAGGTTAGTAACAAGCATATACGTAGTTATCGAAGTGTGTATTTTGACATAAAATTGCATTTCAGTCAAGTTTATCGGTTGTTTACATTTAGGAAAATTACTGTTGATCTTCACAAAATGTATTCTGTTGACAATCTGTTTAGCCAGTAATTTATAACCTGCTTTTTTTCTTTTCAATGCACATTTAAAACGTTTCTTAGAATTAATATTTTGTGCGAGATGTGTTTTTCGAAACAAAATATTTTTTAAATCTTGTTCCCAGAATTCCAATTCCGTAGGGATAAGCAATTTGTCCGGTGGACTGAGCGCATGGTCTTGACACCTTTTTTCGTTACCGGACAGGTGCAATTTCTCAGGAAAATACGTTCAGATTAGATAAACAGATAGTAGTTCATATGACAGTTGATTTGCTATGGAGTAACTAAATCTCGCTACTCCATCATGTAACAGTTGTTGATCTCATTCCTCAATGTCAAACTGTACTTGCAATGTTATGTCTTTTCCTGCTTCGATTGCTCATTACATTACGTCGTTACTCTTATGTAAGGCATTTGTTGTTTATTTCTTTGTCATTATTTATTTACATAATTTGAATGTGCTATATCATTGTTTTTGTTTTGCATTTTTGTTAATGTATACTGCAGTGTTTTCTTTGAAGTTGCACTGCTTTGAACTTTGTCTGATTGAAACTACAAAGAACTGCCTCAAATATCGTCTGGGTGTTTAGACTCCGGCACAGTTCGTTTATTAGAAAATGATTACTGGTTTATAGGGGTATAGAAATGAAATCAAGGAGTAAATGGTATAATAATCTTCATAATTTATTTTCTCTTTCAATTTTATCATACAATATGATACTTCGTATAAAACAATATTCTTTGTTAAATTCATAGAAATATATTATTTTAGTATAACTGTTTTCATATCTTTTATAAACTTACAAATTACTGTTAACATTCTGACGAATTCTTTTGTATAAAAATAATACAAACAGGCCTCGGGTGCGTTTTTTACAGTTCACAGAGCGACTTTCTTGGAGCTCTCAGCAGCACGACACCCGCTAGCCGTATATAGTCTATATAACAATTCAACTTGTTAATTGGTATTATAATTACTTTACAATAACCTATAGAAGACAATGGTACAGAACAATTTACTGTAGCACATTAATGGTAACAAAAACAATTAAAAACATAGGTATAGGCTTTAGTTTACAAAGCGTAGGCACTCGAGATTGCTACTTCATCCTATAAGATAAACATTCTCACTAATAAATACTTCCATCACGCATTCACTCGCATCGTTCACAATTTCATATGTCAAACATCTGCTCACTACGAATCACTTGTATACGTCCACAACTAATATTTTAAATCGGACGGCTTCGCATTACTAAAGTCGCGTCCTCTACAGAGCACCGGGTCAGTTCCGAGAATCATCTTTCAAAACGGAGAAATTATTTGCGCGATCCATGCTCTCGCTCAATCGCACAACTTTACAAGGCACTCCTTACTTGCATTCGGTCAGTCTCCCACACAAGCACTTAATTTGTCTCGAAACAATCAAGCGAAGCGAACAAAGACGTTCCAGTCCACGGCGGCGTTAAAACGCTATTGTCGCGTTTAAAAAATTAACCTTGTGCAACAAAACGTGATTCGGAACGTCCGAGTGTTGAACACATGGCCGCCATTCCGCGAGGGCGGCGCAGGCGGAATTTTAATTAGCAGAACATCCGCTCGTGACTCGGCCTGATGCGCCGTTGCCACTCTACGCTACACTATCTCTTTCACACCGGCTGCGTTTCGTACCTGTCACAACACACAGGCGACGCGAGTCTCCGTCTAAATCGCAATAAATAACGTTCGAAATGTAACTAATTATTATAATAAAATTCTACTGGACAGAAAAAATACACACAATGGCCGGGACACAATGAACAATGGAAATCCCCGATTCAGCGAGGGCAAGTACGGCAACATCGCTGAAACGGGAAATTCGCCGTAAAACTGGCAACGCCGCCTCAACCTCGTTCAGTCAGTCTGCAAACGAATGACGTCGCACGATTATCCTTTCTAGTTTCTACACTATTCTAAATGAGACAATGCAATACTGATTTAAGGAAAACATTACTTCTGCAACTTACAATGGTAGCTAAAGCCTTTGCAGTTGTGACTCGCACTAAGTACATTCCACGCTAAGTGGCCGTCCACAACATGACCGTTTCACAAACAACAACGTCCTGGAATCAGCTCACCCGAGCGGAGGTTCTGCCTGCACACATCACTGGCAAACCTAATCTCTCAAACTTAACATCCACAGCATCCTTAACGTAGCGTCAACACCTTATACACTAGTGTTCATTAACTATATATTACACAGTAAAATTAAGATCACAAATCGCTTTGTATGTTGCGTCCTACCGGGCGCGACTAGCATGGAATGTGGTGGAGCGGCGGCGACGGCACGATCAGAAGTGCGAGTCAATGTGGCAGCCGCCGTTGGCGTGCTCCAGCACCTGCTCCTTGAGCCGGTGCACGTGCTCCTTCAGCTTCACCACCATCTGCGCCAGCTCCACATTCTCACCCTTCAGGATCTTCACTTTATCTTCCAGTTTGGAGATACGCTCCAGCTTACGCCGTCTGCACTTGGATGCAGCTACTCGATTTCTTTGCCTTTTACGTTCTAATTTGATTCTTTCTTGCGTGTCCATGTCTATGGGTGACAGGGGAGGCGAGCTCGCAGCACTGGGTACAGTTTGCGGCTCGTCCTTGACCACGGGTGTGGGGTAACGGTCAAGCGGCCGGTCCAGGTCGGCGTACACTCGCCTGTCGATGACGCGTCCGATCTGTGGCGCCGGTTCTGAGGAGTGGTGCAACTTATCCAATGCCTCGACAAACGGCCGCGCGTACATTTCTTGTTCTTCCGTCGGCGCGATACTGGCCGGGAATAACACTGGCGCTCCGGGTGTAGGGGTCGCCGTTGTTATCATACCGTTCTGTATGATCAGCTTCTCAAGCTCCGGGGAGCCGAGTTTCAGCATCTGCAGGTCTGGCGAGGACAGGACCGGCGCGCCGCCGATCCGGGCCCGCTTAATGCCCCGCCCCACGTCCAAGGTGAGGGGCCTCTTCAGGTTCTCCACAGGTCCACTGAGGGGATACTGCTCGTCATAGAAAGTGGTCTCCATGCCGTGTTGGAAGCGTCGAACCATGTGTTTGCACCGAACAACTCGGTATCACTGAACTCACTGCGCGAATATCAAAACTTTTTCATGCGGCAACGCACGTCCGACTCCCTCAACGTTCCACTTGTTTCTAAACATTGGTAAGAAACAACCACTGCTTTTATTGAGTGACTCAGATAAGCTATTTTTAGAAGTAGCGTGATATAGTCGAGTGCTCATTGGTCGGATATCGCGCGATACCAAGTAACGCTCGCGTGTGATTGGTGATTGGCATTGTAGCGTAGCGCGAGGCCGCGTCGGGCTGTTTACGACTTCGTACGATTACCGAGAATCAGCGAGTGCATGCCCATTGTATTAATCATTTTATACCATTAATTCATGAATCCCCAAGCGACCACCGGTGGCCGCGCATCTATTGTCTTTCTATTGTGTCTCTAATGGACGGTATCTGAAGGGTTAAACGAGCGGCCAAATTAATGTTTCGATCACAAATATTATTTAAATACTAAAAAAACCACTGTCGAATAATATCGAAACGTTTAAATTAATATTTTAAAGGTGTCAGTGATTATTTTTTTATGTTGTGTATATTGTGTTGCTGGCTCCGAATAAATGCTATTCAATTCTATTTTTCTTCGATACAAGATTGTGAAGCAGTTTTATCTATTGTTTTCCGGTAAACGTAACTATGTTAATCATCATCACCATCAGTATTTTTAATGTTCTTACTGCTGGGACTCAGGCCTCCTATATAGGAGAGGGAATGCGCCGTAAACACCACGCGGGCCCAGTGCGAGTTGGTGGATGTCACAATATGTCTTCGAATTTTTGGTTGGCACATGCCGATTTCCTCACGATATTTTCCTTCACCGTTTTGAGAGCATTAAAATAATGTAAATGTACCAACATAATACATAATTTACTTGGTGCATACGTTATTATTTAATGGACATAGAATTAATGAGATTAAAAATAAAACTTTACAATCTCTCGAACTTATTTCAAAGATTTAATTAAATACATTTAAATCAGGACTAGTCCTGACTTATACGCGAAAATTATGGTCACCTGAAATTACAAAATTCACATGTTTTTAAAATTATGTTTTTAATTAAATTTAATTCTATATCTACACTAATATTATAAAGACGTAAAGTTTGTGTTTTTGGTTGTACTCTTAGCTGTTTTTTTCCTGAGCGACATAGGCTATATTTTATGTATGCGGGCAAAGCTGCGAGCAAAAGCTAGTTAAAAATAAATAAGTGACATCTGAACACCTTTTTATAGGCATTTTAGTTTGATGACTGTTGATATATTTTAAAGATTCTAGCTTAGTTCAAAGATGCTTTCTGGAAATACCTCAGCGAGTGATTTCTTTTCTTTATGCGATAGGCGTATAAGTACTTCGGAATAAAAGAATAAAGAACGAGAGTCAAAGTGTAACAATGGAAACGCACGAATTTGGGTGAGGCACGGAGGCGGGGTAGCCGCTCGCGGTGCAAGAGAATATTGTGCGGGCGACGCGGGAGGGGGCCGTGCGGGAGAGAGCGAGACAGCACGCAGCTCCCGTCTCGCTCCCCCAAAGATAAGTCCAACAACTGAGCAAAAGAAAAATAAAATGCATTTAAAATTCCTTCATTATTGTGGACTTTTGATGTTATTGTAAAGTTGACCTTCATTTTTTATGGTCATAAAAACAACATCAGCCACAGAAGCCTCTAGATATATAGCTAGGTTATAATAGGCACTACCGCAGTCCACATCTGTGTGAACTCCTTATGTAGATATTAACCATCATCAAATTAATTACTTTGTTTTTATGGTAACATAAATATGCAATATCGTCTAGTACAGTTGAAGTTGTGTACCTACCTAACTACATTTTTTTCCTCATCCTATTACGTACCTAAACAAAAGGCGAGTGCAATATAAACTCATCAAAGCGTGATTTGCCACAAATATGTAAATTCCATAAATTCTTTAGAAAATCCTGTGACAAGTTACCTAATACAAATTATAACAACTTACCTTCGTAAAATTATTAATGAGCCATAAACCCCAAACCAAAAATACAATACAATTCCCGCTAAAAACATAAGTACTGTCATCATATTAACCATCAACAAAAAAGAAAGAGGTTATGCAATCGATGTAATTGTTCTTGCCCTATCAGCTGTTGTTGTCTACCGAATATCCATAGTAAAAATGTCTATGATGTACCTGCGGAACCCACGCACCATTAACTTATTTAGGGTCAAGTGCACATCTGTGTGCCACATCTGAAGGTCCCGTATATACCTACCTTGATCTCCACTAACATATAAATTAATAACTGAAGTTGAAGGTAAATTTATTACTATGTTATAGGTATATGTATTTCCAAAAATAGCACGGATATATATCATAATATAGGTATTATTGTTTCTAGTTAATTACAATCAATTTAAATGAATAGAGAATATTGTTATTCCCATTACTGTTGTATTATGGCGGTTGACAATAATAAAATAGAGGAAACTTACGGATTCTGAAAACATAACCCATATCCGATAAATAAACAACATAACATAATGTAGACATGCAAAGTTATGCCTAACGACTAATATTAAAACCGTAGGTACTGACCGTCAGTAAATACAGGGTTAATACTATCGTAGATTAATTGCTATGGTTTGCAGGCAAATCTAGTTGTACACAAACAAAAATATTATTTAATACTTAGTAAATATTATGCTACAATGAATCCTAGTAGCGCCATCTATAGGTAATGTTTCTAAACATTATTTCGTTTACTCGTCTCTAGATGGCGGTATTAAACAGTATTGTAACTTTCGTCTACTCGCTAACAGATAGCGCGCTTAAAATAATCTAGTCGCACAAATTTGCAAAATAGTTAACCCTTCAGATACCGTCAATTAGAGACACAATAGCAAGACAATAGATGCGCGGCCACCGGTGGTCGCTTGGGGATTCATGAATTAAAAAGTATACGGCTCAGATTTAATTCATTTTAGCATGGAAAATGGAGAGAAAACATTAATACTTCTCTTTCAGCACGTTCATAAAATTGAGATTGGTTTTTTTTTTCTTATCGGCGATACCGGGGATACTCAAAAGCCCGCGAAATTCAAATTGATTGCTTTATACAGGACAGTGTAACGGGCGGGATACATATTTATTTACGCAATTAAAATCATCAATACTATTTGTCTTAACCTATTAAATAGCTATTTCATAAAAAAAAGTCGTAATAAATAAAATAAACACTTTTTACGCCTGTCAGTCGTATTTTAATCGGCATACAACTTCGCACTGACTTGCAAAATGCAAAAAAAACTTTAGAAAACTTAAATTTCGATAACGCAAAGTAAACTTGGCGAACGAAGTGTTGTGGGATGTGGCAGTAACTTGGAAGTATAAGCATACGTCCTGCAGAGAAATAAGGCATCCCGAAAAATAATTAATTAGAAGTCTGTCTAAACAGTCAAACGACTTGGGTAATTATTAGGGCAAAATGAAATCATCATCTAATGTAGGTTGTTCAATCAAGGTTGATTAAGACATCTTGATCATTGTTTAATAGAAGAACCTAATAAAAAGTATTGAATATAAGTATTTTTTAAATGATTAAATATTATACAAAATTCCCAAGTCATTTGACTTTTTAGACAGATTAAATGAACATAGCTCCTTATACGTATAAATAAACTCGATGTAGGTATCTGTTTGTAATATCAATAAAACATTTTTTTTACTTAATGAAACGGTCGAACAAAATTTGAAATGACTTTTATTAGGATATAGCTAACTTGTAATGAGTAACTAAAGCACATTTTCATTTTCCCGCAGGAAAGACTTTTTTTTTTTTCTCGACGGGGAAAATCATCTTTGACGAAACCCGCTCGTGGATGGAGCGGGAGACAGTGTCAGACTCTTACTGACTAAAAACCCCGCGCCGTTCCTTCTAGCCTTCATACCGGGGCGCGAGCTCCCTTTCGGACAACCCTGTCCCCAGTAGGCTTCGACCCAGCTGGGCCCCTCCTGTTGCTGACAACTCCTTGAGGCGCGCGGGAACAGTGCGCGCCGTCGACGTCTTGAACTCGGTCCATTACCGGACGATCGGACAGCGAGCTACCCATGGCTCGCCGTCCGCGAGCCCGCGTCTACGGTGGCCGGAAATCGGGATCGGAATCCCGGCGACGGCGGCGAGGGCGCCGTTGCCTGATGCGGTCGGCATCCTCCTTTGCTAGCATTACTGCTTCGCATATTTTTTCGGAACGGAAAAAAAGACGGATATTTTTGCACACGACTAACTCCCTTGCGTGACGAGTGACAGGACAGAATGGAAGATGAAAAAGGGTTGCGCCGACCCCAAATAAAACGGGACAAGGGCAGATGATGATGATTGCCCTAAAAATGGAGAATAATGTTTTTAACCTCCACGCGTACAATTTCACGGCCAACAGATAGAAGAAAATATGTAGCAGAGATCACACTAATATTATAAAGGCGATAGTTTGTGTGTTTTATTCGTACTTTTGTTACTTCATCGTACTGAAACGACTGAATGGATTTCGATAAAACTTGGTAGAAGGGCTAGCTAGTCTACACTAATATTATAAAGAGGCAAAGTTTGTTTTTTGTTAGTAGAAGGTAATATCTGGAAATACTGGTCCGATTGCTAAAACTTTTTTCCGATTAACCCTTCAGATACCGTCAATTAGAGACACAATATTAAGACAATAGATGCGAGGCCACCGGTGGTCGCTTGGGGGATTCATGAATTAACCCTTCAGATACCGTCAATTAGAGACACAATAGTAAGACAATAGATGCGCGGCCACCGGTGGTCGCTTGGGGATTCATGAATTAAAAGCTGTTTTATTACTGAGTGACATAGGCTATATTTTATGTACCCGGGCGAAGTCGTGGGCAAAAGCTAGTTATAAATAAAAACCACATGTCACTTTATACAACATCGATATTTATTGCAACAGTTCATTTGTACATCACATTGTCAATTTATTTATTGTTCACTTAATAATAACTTAATCACATTTGTCTAACGGGCCCCTTGCAAGGGCCTGCAAGCTTTTCAAAAGTCAAGATTCTAGGATTCCAAGTGTAGTAAAGTTGGATTATTTTGGCCTGAGGAAAACTTTGACCCAAATTCATTCACCAATAGAAACACAGTTTCTCATGTTCCTATTAATTAATAAGCTTGTGCCAAAGTTATACCCTAGGGAAAAATTACCCCACTTTACACGTTATTTATTCTATATATTCAACAACTTTACAGCCACTAGACGACCATGCAACGACCATGACAACGACCATGCAGGCAACGCATGTCTGTCAACACATATGACTTAAAGATCTGATGTAGGTCGCCACAGAATAGTTTACAAATAGTCTCGACCAATCAGAACGCAGCACCCCGCTCCCCCGTACCTCGACTAGTTGACAGAATTGTTTTGGTGCACTAGTTCAAACATGAAGCATCTAGTGACTGCAAGGTCGTTGTATAAAACATTAGTTTTACTATATCCGAAACCCGAAACAAATGTCTAGTTTTTTTATGTTAAAGAATCTATGTACAAAATTTCATAACTGTATCATGAAAAATCGCAACGTTATGTCAGCAAATATACATAGTCACCCGGCCATCAAGGCGACTGAGGGGTTGTTTTGCACTTGCATCCAGCTGTTTGTTAGCTCCTAATACCTGTTATGGTCTTCCGTGACTTGTGTTGTACTGAGCGTCGGTGATATCCAACTTGTAACCTTTTAAAATATTTTTGGGTAAAATATAACATGGTGTAAAACCTATTGAAATCCATTCTGTTACTGATTCTGAACAAACTATATTCAGGTTTCGCATAAACTAAAAATAATGTATATTTTACCCAGGGCAAAAATTACCCCACTTTACTAAGTACTTAATATATATATTATTTTTTAATAATTGATTTATTTGACGGTAACTGATATGATTCTGACATCTTCGTAGGGTTTATCTGTCTTGGGGTTGGTCTTGACACTGCCGATGTTTTGTACCACTTCCATGCCGCGCACCACGCGACCGAACACCGTGTGCTTGTTGTCCAACCACGGCTGAAAATGAACATATTTTAATAATAAAAACATATAGTAAGCGAGAAGTGTTGATAAAAAGTTTTATGCTACAGGGGCCGTTTAAATATTACGTAAGCAGATTTTTTGCAAATATTAAATGATCTTTATTTTTCCCGTAAATAGGTTTTCAAAAAACACTTTTACACGTCAATTTTGTTTTCAGTCAGTTTTAACGAGATGAGGCCGGTGTTTCGTGGCTGACTACCCTGAGAAGAAACACCGAAACAAACTCAGGGGATTATTAACTCCTCCTCCCCTTTGTCATCAAAATAAGCAAAGTTCTCACCCCACCCCGTGCCTACGTAAACATTGGAACAAGCATTTGTCAATATGTTGGTTTCATTATTAATTTATGAGCAATAGTCGTAAGTCTAGAAAGGAATAGAAATAAAGGAAAAACAAACTTCATTTAAATTTTTTACATATTAATTCAAATTACAGTCCTCAGTCATGATACACGAATCCATGACTCAAAATCTTCAATGACATTGGATGTTTGCTGCTCAGTGATGTGTGTCTACTCACTTTCTTGTGATTTTGGAACATCGACATCGGCAAAACTTAAAAAATATATACTGCGTAATCACACCCCCCATCCAAAGCAAAGACCCCCCCTGCAGTGATTACGTAATATTTGAATGGCCTCACACAACAAATTGGCGTAGTATAAAAATTTCATAAACAATCAAATTCCTCGACTGCATTTTTTAGTTTCTATTAAATACAAAAGTGTACTATTCAATCTACGTAACTAGTGGTTTCTATCTACTACATACATTACTAAATTGAAAATATATACCTGTAGTTATTTGCCAAGCTAATTTCTGCTAACACAATTATGACTTTCATTTTTGGTCACTAAAAGATGAACACTATGATATGAATTCCTATACACGCCGATGACATGAAGGCATGATGCATGATGGACGTATCAAATTGTTCAATATCCCCATCAGTGGCAGTCTTGAGCGGACCCACGTTCAACGTTGATTGCGACACGGAATTTAAAAAAAAAATAAGTGAAAATAAAAAAGCCCTATCCAAAATAATAAATCCAAAAAAGTCTGATACACCAAGAATTTTTTGCCGTCGGATTGTTCCGACGAGTGTTTTCGTGTCCTATTCGCCAAGGTCGTGCGTTTGCGACTGGGTATTCCATCTCGTTTAGCTCTACAATCCCCATACGTGACAGAAGAGCTGACGAGATGGAGTATTTGGTCGTAGATGTGCGACCCTTTTTTTATTATTATTGATAGGTTTACGTTTGACCACCATCTCACCTGATGGTAAGCGACCTGGCGAAATAAACGCGAGCGTTTGTCGAACAAATGATATTTATTTTTGCAAATAGGTTTTAAAAAACATTTTTACACGTAAATTTTTTTTTCGTCAGTTTAATCTAGATGAGGTCGGAGGAATATATGTATACCGAACAAAGGCGGTTAAAAGTTAAAGAGCCTGTTTCACCACCTATGATTAAGTTTCCGTTATCTTACTAGGCATATAATTTCATAGAAATTCATCATTTGTTTCATTTTTGAATTTATTCGGGAAGTAGTGGCTATTCGAGTATTGTGAAACAGGCCCTAAATATTATGTCGTACTAATAAAAAAAAAACGTGTTGCGCCGACCCCAAATGAAACGGGATAAGGGCAGGAAGATGATGAATCAAACTAGGCTTTATTCGACTTACAGTGGGCGCCAGCGTGATGAAGAACTGGCTGCCGTTGGTGTTGGGCCCGGCGTTGGCCATGCTCACGGTGTAGGGCCGGTCGTGCTTCAGGTGCGGCTTGAACTCGTCCAAGAACTCGCCGCCCCATATGCTCTCGCCGCCTGTTCCTGTGCCTGATACAAATGAAAAACCAAATTATAGGTTCAAACAATTTTTTTTTTTATTTTCAAACTATAGTACTTCTATACTAATAAATATAGCTAGAAAAATAACTCATTGACCAACAAAAAGTTTATCCACATTGATGTCAATGGAAATAGTGTCCAGAACGCTGGCAGCATCGCCACACTGGATAGCAATGCTGATTCATTGACCGAAGCAAAGCCCAGCCCTCTGATCACGGGAAGAGTCGAACAGCTCTTTCCTCCCGAACAACCCAATGAGTGCTCAGACCCCATGGCCCTAGTGTATCAACCCCAAACGGTTCAAACATATAACTTCCAATGAGGTTATTATATTTACGTCGTTTGAGGTTTTCTGTACCTGCAGCAGACGCCCCAGCACAGCCTGCCGTACTCAGAAGATGGGATGTCGTAAGGGTGTCGTCACAAGTTGTATCCCACACCAAAGGCCTACCTAACTTCTTAGACTACAGATTCATTTACATTTTCGTACATAGCGCTTGTGTTGCGTCTTTGCTGCCCCCATATTTTCAATCGCGTCTATAATCTCAGCCGCACCCACGTAAGTCATTGTGATTAGTAAGAAATCACTGATTAATTTTAGTATTATTATAAGTTTCCATGCACTTTTTCTGATAATCTTATTCGATATATTATATTTTAACAACTCTTGCATGCTGACAATTTACTTTGTGATGTATGTACTGTACTCATGTTTGAGCAAATAAATGATTATCTTATCTTATCTTATCTTATAAATTATGAATTTTAGACTATAAGCAAGTCCGGTCTTATACGGCTTTTCTGATTACTAAATACATAAGCCAAGAGTTGCTTGTTGTGATAATGAATCTTGTGAATTTTGGACTATGAGCATGTATTTATTTTAATATTGATTTTATAAGGATTTAAATGTCGCCTGATTTTTTTTTTTTTGAGACCGCTAATCATCAAATGACTTTTCCCGCTCTAGTGGTCAGCTAGTCAGGCGTATACTGATTAAAACCCTTACACCCATTATCTAACAATCAATTACATCGTCATTTTCCATCAAGTCAACTACACCGTCATTTTTCATCAAGTCAACTACACCGTCATTTTCCATCAAGCGACGCTATCTCACTTTATAGAAAACAATTCAAGCAGGAGCCTATTAATCAAAGAAAGATGATAGAAAAGAAAGTAAAAAGAACAAAAATACACATTCTTAGAATAATATCTTCAGATTATCGTGAATTTCATGTTGTGTAATATCTATTATTGAAATTTAGCTTTAAAACGATTACTAATGACGTATTTACTATCTCTTGATAAAAAAGTACTCCATATTACCTGCATTATCGACAAACAACTCTGGTCACAACACGATAAGTGGCACGTGGGCATCAAACGTGTCGCGAAAACGTGATCATAATAAAACGGTTTTTGGACAAATAATTACATAATTCGCGTCTGGAAACTTCGTGATTATTTGTAAGATAGTGACCGACTGTAAACAAGTTTTTTTTTTAATTCATGAATCCCCAAGCGACACCCGGTGGCCGCGCATCTATTGTCTTACTATTGTGTCTCTAATTGACGGTATCTGAAGGGTTAATACCAATCTATACTGTCTTTGAGCATGAATTTATTGTGTAGTGTTGTTCTATTTCAAGGCCGGTTGATCTTAGATGCGTGTAGGTTTATTCTTTTTGTAATGAGAAATCGCAAAATAACTTTTCCCGGTCTAGGGTGGAGCGAGATTTATCAGGAAACTCAGACTCCGGCTGGGAATTAAATCCCTTGCACGCACAATGAATGTGTTTCCAAAAAGTTTTGTGTGTAGGTATGGGTAGGATGACCACCATGTAGCGGTGGCGTATCGTAGCGCACACGAGTGACGCCGCGCCGCGCGTACGTCCCGCCGATTCGTCGATATATTTGCGGTGCGGCGCCACAACGCATCGTGTGGCCTGGCATTTAGTAAAGTCTAACACGCTCTCTCACTCCATCTTAGAACGCGAGAAATCATTGGATGATATCCTACCTTAAAAACGAGAGACGTTAAACATGGCACACAGCGCTAACCTAAGAAAAAGCCAATAAAAGTATTACCAGTAGGATCTCCGGTCTGCACCATGAAGCCCTTGATGACGCGGTGGAACACGTGCCCGTTGTAGTACCCGTTGCGCGCGTGCACGCAGAAGTTCTCGGCCGTGCGCGGCACGTCCTTGCCGAAGATGCGCACGTGCACGTCGCCCAGGGACGTGTGCAGGATCGCCTGCTCGTACAGGCGCTGCACGCCTGCACCATAAACACGGATATTTAGGCGATTATCACACAGCCACGAAAGTACACAATAAAGTAGAAATGAAAAACCAAAAAAAGCTTTGCTTACCTTGTCCCTCAGTAGCAGAAATAATGTCCTCCTTGGAAGGCTTTTCATTAAAGATGTCTCTGTCTGCATCAGGACTCTTGATGTCGTCGGGACTCCGCCTGGAAAACATGTAGAAGCGGTTCTTCTTGTAGGCCGTGCAGAACAGCGTCGGGTCCGTCTTCACGTTCAGCAGCGTCGGGTTCTCCGAGCCTTCCATCTCCAAGGTTGTCGCTACTTTCGATTGGTTTGTGCGGCCCTGGATAAGTGGGGAAGGTTGGGTTATTCATAAAGCACGGAACGGCGCACCGGTAGGGACTACAAACGCCATTGCTAAAAGTAACCGTGTTTGCTTAGTCATAATTAGACTTGTAGGAAATGTTTTTTGAGGTTCGTTTTTTTTTTTAAATCTGTTATAAACTAGTACTTGACTGCGATCCGACCTGATGGTAAGCAGTGATGCAATCGAGGAAATCATTATAAGTAGATTTATTATATGTGGGGTGGGAGGAAGTGTCAGGCTTTTATAGGCAGGTTGCTCTTTGCGTTCCAGGATCGCGGTAACTCTTTGCAACAATCCCGCAGCATATTTGTCAATGGCTACCAATTCCTATTAGTCAACGATTTTATTTTTACCTGCCTGCTACATTATACCATTCTGTGGATCAACGTATTCTTTCTCTTTGTCCACGTCATCACTGTTTTAATAGAACATATCAACAAATTAGGATGTTTGCAGTAAGGCCTACTGTAACTTCATAACGGACGCGTAACTTCATAAGACGCGTATTCATCATTATACGCATGATGTACGCCTGCGTGAAGCTCACTTATAAAATTATAGAGTTGTATTGAAGAAGCGGCAACGAAACGACGGCACGTTAGTGTCGGATTAAGCTAGTGGCCCCACCTGTAGCTAACTCTACCAAGGACCCTCTAAATCTTTATAAATGACACCGAGCAATAACTCTTTTAACTTCTTTTCAAACCGGCCCTGAAATTCTTAGGTAGCGATGCGTCCATAGGTGTTGACTTTATTTAAAATCTGGAACTGGTTAGAATGCATATGACAAAAGTATCTTGACGTTTTTTACGTCCATGCAGGGCCCCCCAATGCGCGGACCCGTAGCATTTGCTACTCTTGCAACGTGGCCAATCCGCCACTGCACGACGTTTCCACTTCGTACGTAGGGCTACACTGGTCTTAAAAATGGTACCTGGAACAGTGCCAGATGCAAGGGCCGCAAGTTCTCGGGCTTGCCGAGCATGGCGACGCAGCGGTTGGTGACCAGGTTGACGACCTTCACGCCCAGCATGGTCGCGTAGATCACGAAGTGCCCGCTCGTGTCGAACAGCACGTTGGCCAGGTGCACCGAGTCCGACTTCTCCAGGTCACGTTCAGCTGCCATTCTGGGTGACAGAAGACTTTGTGTTAAGGAATCTCGCTTATAAATTACTGAAGCGGGCCACCGTTTAACACCTACAGTTACAAAAAATAGGCGAAGATCAATCAAGACATCTTCACACATCCTTCCATCGCGCCATACAAATATAGCACATCTCCGCACAGCGATCTCCACTAAAGCTGAGCGGAGAGATGTGTCAATAACACAATTCTATGGGTGGTTTAAAAAACATCTCTCCGCTCGTCTCGTGTCCGCTTTGGTGGAGTCCCGGCCTAAAGCTTGTTAATAGATTAGAATAAACTAAACTAAAACTAATGAGCTATTACCACTGGTGGGGAGTTATGCAACGACATCTACTATTAACTATCCTCCTTCGCAGTATTAGAGTTCTCCGCGCGATTAAAACATCTACAACATCCCGAAATCAAGTATCGGGCAGTTGCTCGGACCGAACAAAACAACCGTTTGGTCGGAAGATCCTCCCTTGCCAACGGAGGCTTGTGGGACTTTACACCCTATTCCACATGCTTTACAATAGTTTGTATAGCTAGGATAAGGACCGCAGCAGTATGCCCAAATCGGTTCAGCATATCGCAAGCTTATGCGCTATACGTGACCTGAAAACTGCAATAAAATACACACAGCAAATCCCATCACCTTAACACAGTCAAATGGCACAGCAAATAAAATTATGACAATGACCGCGCCCGTGGGAAAGACCCATCTCAATGAAGCATATATGTTTTTATTTGCAGATTTTCATCAAATTGGATGTCAGTTAGAAGTTGGTATTACCGTCTTCCAAACTCCATGTTGGGCAGCTGCTGCGTCTGATGCTGCAGCTCCTGGAAGCGCTGCAGGCTCTCGTCCAGCACCTTGTGCAGTTTGCCTGACAGGAAATGGAACACACGCACCTATTACATCAACAGACAAACACCCTACTTATTACATACTGGGCTCGGACGGGTTACACAAGCTTTTAGTTTTGTTAGTGATAGGTTTGTATCTCACTAGGTAATGATGTGACACCAGTGGTGGAGCTACTATTTAGTTAACTTTAAAAATGAATTCAGCTCTATGGAGGGGATCTCACTTGGTGTGCGCTTTGGTTGTATAAAATTAAAATTCATCATCTTCCTGCCTTTGTCCCGTTTTATTTGGGGTCGGCGCAACACGTTTTTTTCTTCCATTCCTGTCACTCGTCACGCTATCACTAACTCCCTTTTCTTTCATATCACTTCTCACACAACCCATCTTTTCTTTGGCCTCCCTCTCCCCCTCCATCTATCCACATGTAAACTCATAACTTTTTTAGCAACATGAGTTTCGTCCCTCCTTTTTTCCTTTTTACCCTTTTTACATGACCATACCAAGACAGACGATTCCCTTTCAACTTTTCAGTCACTGGCGCCACTTTCAAACTTCCCCTAATATACTCATTTCTCACTTTATCCATTCTCGTCACACCACACATCCATCTTAACATTCTCATCTCTGCTACATGCAATCTTTTTTCATCCGTCTTTTTCACAGCCAATTCATTAAACCCCAAGCAAACGTTCGCGCACCCATTGTCTTTCTATTGTGTGTCTAATTATCACGATTGAAAGGTTTAGGCTTTTCAGAAGGAACATAGTAAGCAACAGTTTGTGTTAACAGCAACTATTCTATTAGATCAGTAGTAACAGCCCAAGCGCATTAACATGGCACCTGGCTCGAAAACAGTTGCCACATTCAATACTCGAAAATTGTTGATATTGTTACGTTTAAAGCATCGTAAATTCGTAAATTGGTATGTCATGAGAAACTACTCAACGCAAAATAAATGTTGATAATCAAAAAAACTAAAATAAAATTCAATGCACTCAATACTTCAAACAAAATTCATCAGGTGCCATGTTAGTACGCGCACAAGTTGTACATGAAAAAATTTTTTGATAGCATTTAGTGTCTCACTGCTGGGCAAAGGCTATCCCTTTCTCCTTCTAAACCTCCTCCTCTGTCTAGGCCGACCTGTGGCCAAGTTTTCCCTGCAAATGTGATCATCGCACCACCTTCGCCGCAGTAGACCTCGGCGGCGTCAACCGGGACTCAAGCGTCCATTGAGTATGAATATTAAGTTATATTTTTTTTCGAATGATTTTACTTCTCCAAGTGTCGCCGCTTGGGGGAGACCTATGTCCAACAGTGGACGTCTATCGGCTGAGATGATGATTTTACTTACTACAAATACTTTTTTAAGTATGGAAGAAGAAACCTGTTCCCCTAGCCAATTCGCTAATCTGCAATAGTTATCGCTAGTAGAAAACTTCAAATGTACGAGAATGACGTCATCCAACGCTCTGTCACGTGGTCAGAACAAAATAATTGGCGGCTAGGTCAACTCGAAGCGTTCGATGCAAGCGAAACGGTTGTACCTAACTTGGCTAGGGGGCCAGATCATCTTTGCTAACGAAACTAATCTGAGTAATTATTTACTTAGTCTAAGATAGTCTCACAGCTAGACGAAAGCCTCTTCCATCTGGGTATTCTTTCCAGAAGCCACCTCGAACCAAGAACCAGAACTGCCCTTCTTTCTAAAAAAAGGTCGATATTTTGTCAGCAAGGCGACAAGGCGACTGACTGTGCCACCACTGGCGTCCAAATCAGGTTTAATCCTCGGAGGACTGGATCTGGTGTTGGGTGCAGTCCTCAAGATACGTAACTACACACACTTAGCGCTTAAAGTCTTATCGCTTATCGCTAGTTCACAAAGTTAACAATTTCATGAGCACAAAATCATTAGCACTATATCATCGTACCTTCCGATCCAAGCTGATGGACGCCATCTTCTTGCCGTCGGGCGAGAACGCGAGCGCCGTCGGGTACGTCTTGTTCTTCACGAAGTCGTACAGGTCTGTGTCCAGCTTGGAGCCGAAGTTCACTGTCTTCGGGAACTTGTACTCGTGTTTTGGGCCCGTCCAGTATTCGATGATACCTTAAATAATATAAGCAACATGTAGTATAATATAGCCTTATAACGTTCCCATTGCTGGGATTCAGGTCTATGTATGAGAGGGAATGGGCCGTAATACACCACGCGGGCCCAGTGCGGAATGGTCGATATCACATGTCTTCGAATTTTTCGTTCCAGGACACCTGTGCGTTCTTTCCGCACGAATCAGGTGCACGAACCTTCAGAACTTACCATGTCCGATGAGGACTACTACCTCATGAGGAAGGTAAGGACGTCGGGATGTCTCTCCACCTACTCCTCAAAGACTGACTTACCGCCATGATTTTGGCGTGCCCAAATATTCTATAGGTACCTTCCTAATGGAATTTATTTTTATTGATTTATATTATTGCTTGGGTCGCGGGAATCCGATGGATGTGTGACGCACAGGACCGGTCGTTGTGGCGACGATTGGGGGAGGCCTATGTCCAACAGTGGACGTCTTTCGGCTGATATGATGATGATGGTGATATTATTGTTATGGTTCCGCACCTCAAACGGAAAAATCGGAACCCTTATAGGATCACTTTGTTGTCCGTCTGTCTGTCTGTCTGTCAAGACTCTTTATCTCGGATACGCGTGAAGGTATCGAGTTGAAATTAAAAATATACTCAGATCTGTAGTCCCTTGAAGCTGTGAAAAAAATGAAACCTCCAAGTCGACGAAAAAGAAGATACGGCCGTTTATGTCTCAAAAAACGTATATTTCGACACACCTACTTCCTACTGACCTAGAATCCTGAAATTTGGCACGAGGCAAAGTCTTTATAACACATTTAGCAAAAAAACGGTAAAAATTATTTTGTAGTTACGTCACAAAAACAATTGCGATTCAGAAAAATTCGGAAATTAAACAGTTTTCAAAGATAAGTTTGTACGGAACCGTGCGCGAGTTCGACTCGCACTTCTCCAGGTTTTTTTTACTAGCCTATAAGCCTTCTGTAAAATTTAATAATATAAATAGATCTTGTACACTATTTAAGTTGAACTAAGTTTTTTTACGTGTAGTGACTGCCTATCTGAACTCCACAACCCAGTAACAATACTCCTTCACAAAATTAAAGAAAATTATGTGAAATGGTTTTTTGGGAGCAGTTGTGGCCGAGTTGGTGCAAAACGGTGAAGGAAAACGTCGTGAGAAAAAAAAAAATTTGAAGACATATGACATCCACCAACCCGCACTGGACCCGCGTGGTGGAATTACGGCCCATTCCCTCTGCCGGCTGATTATGCTATGTGAAATGTTTAAGACTTTACCTTGCTTATCAACGGACACTGCTGTCTCATAGACTGGGTTGTAAGCAATGGTGGTGACGGTGGCTTGGTGGAGCGTCTCGAACGTGTACAGGGGCTTGCTCTCCGTCTGTGTGCCGTCGAAGATGTGGATCTTGTTGCTCGCCTTCTCTGAGCTGATGTAAAAAGAACAAATAAGTAGAGTTAAAACCTTATTTTGTTTTAAGTGATGTTTAAAGGAAATAACGGATTTTTTAAAATTGATATAAACTAATGCTTGACTGCGATCCCGATATCTTTAACCGAGTTTCGAACAAACGCTTCCATTCTCGAGGAATTGGGTGTATAGGAACGCTTGTCTACGCTAGCGCAGTCGTATTTTAAACACTTTGGCCATATTTGTCGACGTGGAGGTGACTGCATCGAACGCCTATACAAGGAAAGGTAGATGGAACGAGGCCGCGTGGCAGATCTCCGATGCGATGGATTGACCAACTAAAAACGGCTGTTGGCGGCTCATTGAACGAGTGCGCCCGGATGACTGTCAGCATGCAAAAGTGGCGGGAAGTCAAGGACAGCAAGCTACCCATGGCTCGCCGTCCGCGAGCCCGCGTCTACGGTGGCCGGAAATCAAGATCGGAATACCGGCGCCGTTGCCTGATGCGGTCGGCCTCCTCCTTTGCTAGCATTACTGCTTCTCAGAAGGAGGCGACCACCTGCCATTCCTCCTCGCTCCGGACCATGGCTTCTACCAGGGCCCGGCGCGAGAGGTCTCCGCCGCCGATCGCCCCCACGAGGGCACGGCGATGCTCCGCCCAGGCAGGGCACACCTCAACTGTGTGCTCCACCGTGTCCTCCGGGCGTTCCGCACAATGACGACACTCAGGCGTCTCTTCCGCTTTAATCTGAAACAGGTACCTCCCGAACGTGCCATGTCCGGTGAGGACCTGCGTCATGCGGAAGGTAAGGACACCGTGAGGTCTTTCCAGCCACGCCTCAAAGAGAGTACTAACCGCCATAATCGTTGCGTGCCCAACCTTTGTGTTAACCACGACCACTCTGGCAAGAGTGAAACGACCAAGAAGAGTGCTTGACGGCGATCCCACCTGATGGTAATCAGTGAAACAATCGTTGATAGTGAGGCGCACTAATTTATTACTAGCCTTGAAGACACACAGCAGGTAAATTGTTCCAGTCCCTTGATGTAAGTGGCATAAACGACGAGCCAAAACGCTTGGTTCAAATTTCAAAGTTCATCTTTACTAAAATTAAAATTATAAAGCAGAAAACCTATTAGTTTGAATTAAAAAGTTTGTTTAGTGCTTTCTTTTCAGCTCGGGCTTGTTTTGCGTCTATCGTACCAGGGCTAGACCGCCGGGCGGAACCGCAGACCGCAGGCTCTGTTGTATAGAGGTCTTATGGGCTATGGCGTCATTATGTTATTTAATAAATGATTGTATAAATAAATTGATACATACATAGCAAGTGCAGATATGGGATCCCCTGCCGAGTGCACCCATTCAGCAACGTAGGGCTCAAATTCTATGGTGATCATGTTGATCATGTCTGAAAAAAAAATTCAACATTAAATTTAAAAAAAAAACTAGTTTGAATTGGTCTCTCGCATTTTCAACATGATGTTATTTTATAAGGTTGCCTTGTAATCTATTAGTAGAGAATTTTGGATTTATGTATTATAATAAGATGTCTGTCATTAGATCCTTGTCTAAACAGTAAGCCATTGTTCAGGAAGCTGATCTGCCCCCCTAGCCAAGTTACAACCGTTTCGCTTGCGTGAAACGCCTTCACGTAAGCTTTCGTCGAATTCTTTTGTTTTAGCCACGTGACTGAGCGTTGAGATGACGTCATTCCCGTACACTTGTTGCTTTCTACTAGCGTTAACTATTGCAGATTAGCAACTTGGTTTGGGGTACTGAATTCCATGACGCTTCATATATTTGTACAACACATCATCTTTCTTTGTGTGTTCGTATCGTACACGCCCGGGCGCCATCCCAATCCGTCTAAGGGGTGGGAGATATCATTGGATGAATTCCTGCCTAAAAAAAATAACCAAGATTTTCCTTAAATTATTTTAATAATCTGGTCATAGTCGTAGTGCCAGAATCCGCGAAATTCCAATTTTTCAATGTTTCTGCATTTTGCAGGTAGTGTCAAGTCATATGTAGAATAAAATATGATTGGAGGATGTAATATGTTTACGGAATTATAATCAGAAGTAGTGTTAATAATAATTTTATCATCAAACAAGATCAACTAGATCCAACTATTTGTTTACTGAATCAATAATTATTATCTTGCTGTGTCTAATAACATTTATGAGACTAGAGTTCCGCATTACGTAACCCTTGGAACAAGTATTAATAAAAGGTCAGCTAGGAATTCTATGAGGAAAATGTTGCCCGTACCCATCTGTTGCCTGAATGAGGTAATAAAGACATTAGGGAGGGAGGAGAGAGAGTTCAATCTAAATGTCATCCAATAATCCAAAAAAAAAAAAACGTAGGGAAGGGTTTTGACAGGTATTTTACATCATCATCATAGAACCATGTAAACTCAATAAAATCCAGAAAACTGGTTCAAACACATGTCAGCAAAATTGACGGTGATGGGGCCAGTTAGGGTTGCAGATTATATGAAAGAAGAAGTTACCATGGCTTGGCATTACCTGTTTCTGTATTATTTAGGGTCAGTGCAACATATTTTTCTATCATTCTGTTTTGTGACCTATCATGATATTTATTTAAGTTTTGTTCGTTGGTTTGGTTTGTTTTCTATTATTAAATATCACTCCTCACATAATCAATACATCTTTTCTTTGGCTTCCCTCTCCTCTCCATCTGTCCACATGATCAAGGCCCGATCTAAGGGGGGGCAAGCCAGGCATTTGCCCAAAGCGGCAAAGAATGAGGGGCAGCAAAATGGACTTATTCCTATACTCCAACCTAGCCATTAGCCATCAAGACCCAAGTTGGCAGGTTAAGAATTTTATGTGCCACCTTCCAACCGACTTCAGGTTGGGTAGTGGAAATATTTAAGACTCATGACTTATATGGTTTTGTGTATGTAAAAGGCGGCAAAAATTATCTTTAGCTAAATAGCTAGATCGGGTCCTGCACATGATTGCTCTTAACTGTTGTAACATCTAGCTAAGCATAGATTATTATCTTACCAAAATTAACAACATCAAACACCTTGATAGTCTTCTCCAGAGAGGCGGTGCAGAGCAGTGAGCCGGTCGTGTTGGCAGCAACATGGCTGATTGGTGCCAAGTGGCAACGGAAATGTTTCACAAATTCTATACCTTCTTCCTGGAAATCAAGCATTATCAAATATAATAGCATTAAAGTTCTTATAGTTCTATGATGAATTGATGATCCTTGATGAATCTTGAGAAAAGTTCATAAAGTTCTTTGATGAATTCTGGATTAAAATGGTTACTCATTAGAAGTACAGCTGAATTCTAATTAACAAATATTAGTTTTGAATTAGTCTTTACTATACTGTATTATACTGATAATACTGAAGACTTTTATTTCACTTAACTTAATCATCTTTTTGATTAAAACCATTATGGCGCCAAAATGTAATTAGTCCTTTGTGTCATAGTTAACCTAATTATGGTCTTAAGATATGTACCTGTTTCTTCCAAAACTTCAAGTGGCCATCCTGACTAGCGGTGATCACGAAGTCCGTCTTAGTAACAACGACATGAGTGACCACATCGCGATGCATGTAACTGAACTCGTACGTCTCAGACGTCGGCAGGTTTTCAATGTAGAGAGATTCAAACTCCAACACTGTAATTTATAACATATTAGTTAGCATACGCTTCAAATACTTGGAAATTCGAGACATTTTCATCATAAAACTACCTTTTCTTTTTTTAGTCTTAGGTTTTGAAGCCTCGGCGGGCATAGGCCCAATCCAGCCATCGGTCTCTTCTGCTTCTTCATTGTTATCAACGCTGCTGCTTCTCTTCTCCGCAGACATTATTGGCACTCTTAAAAACTAATTTGGCTTCTGTTTTATCTCAAAAAGACTGGATTTTAAAATACTTTTCGTAGTTTTGTAAACACTGTCCAACTTGCTTGACAATACTTGAATAACCTAACAAAATTTAAACTATTTGATTTAATGCAAACTGTCGCAGAAATTTGAGACTTCCTAAATTGTTTTCTTTATACAAACTATGATGCACAGCCACAGAGCATAAAGTAATAAACAAAATAAAAAGACCCCATTGGTAATCTAATGACAGTAATTCTGATTGGTTGAACATAAAATTTTTCGCTCTTACCATTGGTTAACATTTTAAATTCATAGACAATAGTAAGCGTTTCCACGAGAATATTTTGTTTTGTATTTTCTAATTAATTTCAATGTAAAATATTTTGGAAAAGTTTCCAGGGATATTTTTTATTGTTTTAAAACCATTTCACGTTGTTATAACTTGAAAAAATATTTTTTAAATTATTCGCCAGTCACGTTGGAGGAACGCTAAAAACTTTTTAGCTACCTTGTCTATGCTCAAAATGTCTTTTACGAATTCGTAGTGATGGTGGCTGGCTTCCTTGCAAACGAAGCATCGTAAATTACATCTTATTTGTAAATCTTATTAAAAATTTGATCGTGAAACGATCGAATCAATAGTGATTTAAGTGCTCAAGAAGTTTCACATCTAATCGGTAAGTGAAAAGTGCAACATTGATTGTGAAACCGCGCGCTACCGGTACCTCTACACGTGGTTAGGCTGCCTGCTATACGGCGTACGTACTCTACAGATGTGTTTTCTTGTAATTATCAGCGAATAAAGCAACGACGCATATACCCCAAGTGTTTCCAAGTGAAATCGCATTATTTTTATGTCAACGCATCATAGTTAGGTTGTTTATTGAACGTGGTTAGTTTGACAAACGGTGACTCGTTGCTGACACATATAGCTGCTGTTGAGGTAATTTTATATTCGAAATATACTATCGGCATTCATGTGTATTCGTTAAATTGCAGCGGCAACAATTACTGAAATTGCTCCGTCACCATTTTGCTATCTCGTCAGCTCCAAACTATTTATCGTACCTTCTCTTGTAGCTTTCTTTTTTTTTTCTCTGTTAGTATAAGACAATGACGCATCACTGTACTATGAACAGCATGTGGGAAAGTACTAATAAATATAATGCCTATATGAACCTTACAAGTCTAGTTTTAAGCATGTGTTATGCTGTCTACCTGTTACATGCTCACACAAAGGACTCATTAATGTACATTGAAATGGTACATCTGTATTATCTGCTATTGTACTTGTGAATTCATTGACATCAATTCAGTATAGACAATAATTATTATGTTCATTGGTTAATGATAATGTATTGTTTCACACTGTGATGCCAGTACTTTTTTAAATACCAACCCTTTTTCTAACAATATTCAAGAGTAATAATCAATCTGCTATGATAGCATTTTCTAAATTTCCTTACCATTATTTTGCTGTTCTATTAATTAGTATTTCTCAGTATGAAAGTCACTGCAGTCAGTGAACAATTGCAGTTATCACTTTCTAAGAATTCTTCAATATCAGTTTCACATATCACTGGTTGTAAAACCATTCAAATACCCGCTTTTTGCATTTTAACCTAATAACTACAAATATTAATCTGCAAGACTGAAGGTAGTGTAATTTTCTATATCTAAACATAGACAAGTAAACAAGAAAACCAATGTTAAAAGGTATTAATGCGGGATGGGCCAATAAATTTCAATTTTTTTTTAAAAGAATCAATAGTTTTGAATTATATCTGGCACGAACGGTAGCTTCAATCTTACAGAAAAAGTAAAAAAGTTGCCAGAGACAATCACAGTCCCAAATAAGTCCAAAAAGGTTTGTTACACTTTTACAAGAGAACAGTTACAACTTTCAAATTATGCTCCATTGACCCTTTTGCAGTTGCATTTAGAAAGCCATTCATTTCATGAATGTTACACCATAACCAACTTGATTTCACACTAAAATTCATGTAGGACTTTGTATTTTTGATGTTGAACCTTTTCCAAAGTAATTATTTGTTTTAAGTTGTCTTTTATTTGGTTTGAGATAAGTTTTGAAATCTTTACTGTCTTCACTTGGTAAGTTATTTAATTTTAACAATTCATTCTTGAAGCAATCATTTGCTGATGGTAGAAAAACATTTAATTGAGGCCATCACCATCTAATGAAGATGTTTCGGTTTTTTTGACCTGAAGTTCTTCATAGCAGAACTAGCTTTTGCCTGCGACTTCGCTCGCGTTAAATTCGGGGTAACACGGTTTCCCTGGGAAGTGGGGGGTTAGAAAGAGACAAAAAGTAGCCTATGTCCCTCTCCATCTCTTCAGCTATCTCCACTTAAAAAATCACGTCAATTCGTCACTCCGTTTTGCCGTGAAAGACGAACGAACAGACACACACACTTTCCCATTTATAAAATTAGTATAGATATACAATGCTTATTTTCCCTTAAAAACCCTTAAAACTGTGAAATTACTCAATGGATACTTGACCAAACAAGTCTTGATTCCCCTGAGAACTACTTACATGCTTCATACATAAATGGGGGCCAGCTATTTACATAGTGACTGTACATACACTAGTTATCATAATTGCTACAAGTTAATGACTTTCCCACTTGCAGCTTTCACTCTATCCCCTCTACAATCTGCTACACTTTATCGCCGCGAAATGTGGTTGACCTGAAGGTTTTGTATTGTCTTAATTTAAAAACAACTACTTCTAATGAATTTAGACATTTAAAATCATTGTTGGTAGTGTAAGATAGAAAAAAAAACCTTGACGATTTTTTTCTTTGATTTGATTTCTTATTAAAATGTTGCAGGTGTCTTAATAAGCGAAAATATCGTAACGAAATTAATTAGACGAGTAAAAACTTACTGATTATGCAAATAAAACTGAGTACTCAATTATGTCTTGCTATATTGTTAATCAATAGTTTAGAGGCCAAAGAAAGCTGTCGCCATGTCGAGGTCGGTCGGCCGTGTTACTTGTACTAACACTATGGTTTCAATAATTTATTGTTTTCAGTGGAATTTACATAAGTCTGTTACCATATGTACTAACACAAATATGTATTATAATACATCATTGTAATGTTGACACAGGTATTTGAATCACTGTAATAAGTACATGTGTTTCTAATTAAAACCCAGTTTGCCCTCTGAGAATTACATAATGCACTTGTACCAACTGACCTATTTTATTTCTGATCAAATTCAAGTTGTAGTTTTCTTATAATCAAACAATTTTACCGAGCCATGTTATGATAACAAGAGTTATTACAGTCGATGATATATGTACCTATTCGCGAAAATAAATTGCTAAAAATATCGTATTGATAGAAGACAGTTCAAAGTTACACAACTTTTTGATGTCGTTCATCATTGTAATGTTACGCATTGTCCCCTCGCTAAGCGCCGGTACGAGTGCTGCTAAAATACCCCAAGTCAACAGACCTTGTGGAATGTGCGATGTTCACGTTCTCAATTGTTTTGCATCGTACCGGGCCTCCCTTTATACATCTCGATCAAAATGTTTGCCGCGACTCAATTGGTGTAAATCGCACGTAATTTACCGTGATCTTGGCACATGAAGCGCGTTATCAAACTCAGGGTCATCACGTCAGCGGAACTTCTGTGTAAATAATTAAACTCGGTATCTCTGTTACACTCGTCGTTCGAAAAAAGTGTAAGAAAGAGACGGACGAGGCGAATGACCGTGTTTTATAAAGGTCATTATTACAAGGTCAAAATGTTGACCGAATAATTTTTAGCACCAAAACGTGTTTTATCTCATCGTACTATTTAACTTATCTTCGTTTATTCATTTCAAATTATTATGTAGGAAATTCCATTATCGTATTTTTCAATACAAAAGTAGATTCTGTAACTTAGCTTTCTAGTAGAGGTGCCGTTATGTTAGTGATAAGAGTGTAATCAACGGAGTGCATCCTATTGTTCCAGACAATGAGTTCGAGCGTATGCTACAAGTGTAACCGGACGGGGCACTTCGCCCGCGAGTGTACCCAGGGAGGCGTGCAGGGTGCTCGCGACTCTGGCTTCAACCGCCAGCGCGAGAAGTGCTTCAAGTGCAACCGCGCCGGACACTTCGCGCGTGACTGCAAGGAGGAGGCCGACCGTTGCTACAGGTTAATAATTATTGTCTTAGCATTTTTTTTTGACAGGATCAGATCAGGTTCCAGTAAAATCATACACGGACGAATACTTATTTAAAAGGTTCATCGAAAATGGGACAATTAAAAAGAGTTTTCATTGAAAACTTCTTCACAGTTATCGACCAGTACGGCAAGTCGATGAGGAAACAGATCGGTGACCCATTACTCAACCACCGAGAACGGTTGCCTGAAGCAGTAGCGTCAATCAATCGAGAATCTTAGTTGTAACGTTTGCTATAGGTTAACGACACTTCAAACGATACATGTTTCGTGTAGACATGAAGTATCTCTATTGGTTCGTTACGCATGAGTGGTCACGTTTGAGCGGCCGCCTCACGCGTGTAGCGAGCGAGCAGGCGTGCGCGCACGAGGAAACAAGTGCCACGCGCGCTCGCATCCGCTTGCAAGGAATACCCGAACAGCTCAACATGTCCTATTATAAACTAACAACATTCAAACACTACAAAAACTTTACAAGCCTTTCATCGATAGAATTCTCTATCTACACCATTTCTGTAAAGCAACTCAATAAAATCAATATGCCGAGTTAAACTAGTTTTGCTTGAGACTAGTCTATCTACTAGTTACGCCTACTTATCAACTATTTCATACCACCCGTGTTAGGGTGCACGTTAGCTAACCGCGATTCTTATCTGAGTCTCGTCGGTTTATCATTAGATCATATCTAAAACCAGTTTCGATAACGAGAATCGTCTTTGATGCTTCCTTGCTATTCGTTTAGCTAGTGTTACCGAGGACTACCAAGTTTTAGGCTTGCTAGACTCGATTTTTCAGGATTATCAGGATAAATCATGATTTTACCCTGTCATGCCCCTTAATTACGATTGAGGACTTGACAGGTTAAAAGCCTACAAAGATCTTTTAGACAAGACCTAATCAATAGTCTTTGTTAAGAGCCAGTCTTTCATAGAATTAAATTACTATGTTAGCTCTTAATCTTTGATGCTGTTGCTAGGTATATCTCTCAAATATTTTCGGCTTTCGGCTCTTTGATCATTTGAAAATTAATTCATTTAGATAAAAATGTAACAAAAAAGAAACAGAAAACATATCTAACTGTAGGTCTACGTTAAAACCGAAAGTACATCGAGCGTGTCAAACAAGCGCGCATATAAGGGTTGATCACAACCACTCACCTTGGTTGCAAACTAGTGTTCCAACCAAGGTGACCTTGTTTTGTGTTTGGTTTGTGCTGCAGCTACAAGGATGTAAACTATGCGCCAACACGTTCGGTGATTGGAAAAACGCGCCCCCCAACCAAGGCCGTAGGGCAAGGGTTGAAACTGGCACAAGGTCACTTTGTTTGCAACCTTCTGGTCAACCCTTCAAAGTAGACTACAGGCGACGAATTAACATTGTAAATGATTTTTCTAACTACCTTCAATAATTTTAATTATTTTAGTATTGGTTAGTGTTGTACTTTCGGTAGACCAGTAGACCCCTGAGTAAAATATTAACTTGGTCCGAGTCTCAAACACGGTTTCTGCCTTATTAGTTGAAAAAGACTACAGGCGCAAAAAAAAACCCCTATAGTTTTTTATATATACTGAGATCCCTTCTTTATAGCACTAAAAAAGGACCGATAAGTTTAAAAGGGCAAGAGATTAATTATAGACCTCTGGAACACTATTTTTGGCTCGATATAACCACTTAAAGAACTCGAGGGTCAGAACCAATAGCATAGCATAATCAACCTTTTTTATCTTCCCACTGCTGGTACTTAAACCTCTTCTCTAGGACAGAGAATCGTCGTAATCCACCACGCGGTCTCAGCGCGAGTAGCTGGATATCAGGATCAGAACAAATATGTATTTGAAACTGTTGACCAACCTGTAAAAAAAGCATCAACGTCTCTGGCGCAATCGATAACTGCTTGATGTATGTACTGTTGACATTGACCTGAGCATCGAGGTCATCGAGAAAGTTTAGTGCATCCACTAATGTTCTAATGTAAATATGACCTGTTGTCATTGACCTTGACGACACCAATTTTTTTATCGCCTTTTTTACTCGTGTTTTTTAGTTTTTGTATCTAATAGTTTTGTATATTTTGTGGTGCAGATGTAACGGCACGGGACACATAGCGCGCGAATGCGCGCAGAGCCCCGACGAGCCGTCGTGTTACAACTGTAACAAAACCGGGCACATCGCACGGAACTGCCCGGAGGGCGGGCGCGACAGCTCCAACCAGACCTGCTACAACTGCAACAAGTCCGGCCACATCTCACGCAACTGCCCCGACGGCACCAAGACTTGCTACGTGTGCGGCAAGCCCGGACACATCTCCCGCGACTGCGATGAGGAGCGGAACTAACACACGCCTCGTCGCGACTGCCTATATATAAAATAAACTATGTATATTATGATGCCACGCACGGACGATAAGCAAAGGACGCGATACGCGACACTAGATCGTAAGACCACACGACTGTATGAAATTAATGCAACGGAATTATAAATCAGATGCAGCAGCGGTATTCACGTGACAGACTGAGGTGTATGATTTTTAAAATGTTGACTTGTATATAGGTCTCAGCCCCGCGCGAGCGCCGGCGGCGCTCGTCGATACGTTAAATGTTTGTTCTTGCACGACGTGAACGAGTTATTGTGTTTTAAATCATTTAATAATCGTGATTGAACTATTGAGGAGGTAGCGTTACAGTTTTTAGCATTACAGAGTATATATTTAATATATTTTGTACAGATTTTTTTGACAAAAGATAAATTGGATGCTGGCGTACAATATGAGTTTTCAATGTGAAGAGTGGAGGCCCCGGAGCGACCCGAACCCCTACTGGACTCTCTTGTTCATCTTGTTCTACAGTTGTTCTTACGCGATCGTACTGCGATCCGACGAGTCTCAATCTTACACCCTATCACCTCGCGTGATTTATTTTTATTGATCAGTTCCTTTGTTTATGAGATCCTGCTAACTTGTGGAGAATTCAGTGGTTAATTAGAATTTCATCAATCAAAACATTTTTTATTTTGTTATCCCTGTCTTTGTGCCTCTGTAATACACTGAAATGTATAATGATTACTCAAATAACAGTGGGAGATGATTCATTAATAAAATCTTGCCTTATTATTTTACAAGTTTTCATCTTGTCCTGTTTTTTTGATATCATAGTATTTATGTTGACTGTTAACATGTGCTCACAACACGAACACACATAAATAGCTATAAATCTCCCAAGTGAAATAATATAGTTTAGATCACATGACTGAGCTCATATCAATTGACTGAACAAGAGGGCAATACCTTTCCTCCAACCATATACCTAGAACACAAACGATTTATTTTTATTAACTACACGGCACGTGTATTGATGTGACAACTGATGATACAATAAAAAAGTTATATATAGAAAGCGAAAGTTTGGCCAGCGAAAGCTTCCCTTGTTTTGGTCGATAAATGTAAGTACCTATCTACAGCCTCGAACTGGTATGAGCTGTAGGGTTTGAACATAAGTTCAAAGTCCATCGTTGTATTGTAGTCTAGGGATACTACTAAAGATTGAAACAAAGTGCTGAAGGGAAGTAAACAACAAGCCACTATGGATCTTGTGCCAAATAGAAATTAAACTGAACAATGGAGTTTATGAAAATAAACATCTTTATGCAAAATCTTCATGAAAAATAAATAAGCGTAACCAGCACACTCCGCCCTGTCTAACCTGCCCACTCTGCCCTGTCTAACCTGCACACTCCGCCCTGTCTAACCCGCACACTCCGCCCTGTCTAACCCGCACACTCCGCCCTGTCTAACCCGCACACTCCGCCCTGTCTAACCAGCATACTCCGCCCTGTCTAACCTGCACACTCCGCCCTGTCTAGCCCGCACACTCCGCCCTGTCTAACCCGCACACTCCGCCCTGTCTAACCAGCACACTCCGCCCTGTCTAACCTGCACACTCCGCCCTGTCTAGCCCGCACACTCCGCCCTGTCTAACCCGCACACTCCGCCCTGTCTAACCCGTACACTCTGCCCTGTCTAACCCGCACACTCCGCTCCGTCATACCTACTCAACGCATCTCACAACACACAAAATGTTTAGGAAACACATTACACAACTAAGGAGTAGGATTCCGTGCCGTGATACCTAATGGAAAAGTGCGAATTCATCAAATAAAAAATCAAAGTAGTCGAACTTGCACTCACAAACTCAAATACATATTATTGACTTGCAAATACAAAACGTGCATTTTTAAATTGATTACTCAGTCACTCACCCTAAACTCAAGGTGAAAACGACAATAACAAGCAATTTTGTGATTTTTATTTTTCATCGGCATTTCCCAGTCTGAACTGGAATACAGAGCAGCTCACAGGTTTTAATAATAAAATTCTTTGGTCTCTATCTAGTCGCAAGCACGAACTATTGACCATATAAAAGGCCCATAAACTTGGCCTCGTGGGTTCGATTCCCAGTTGGATCAAAATCGTGGTTGAGATTTAATGGCTATTTTGGCAAAATGTGTGAAAAAAAAACTGGAAAGGCGTGCGAAGAGGCTAATGTATCGGTAGAGGTTCAGGTGGGAAAAAGAAAACTAATACATCCATTAATTATGCCACTCACGCATATTCTTGTAAGTAAAATTAAGAATTCAACATAAAACACGCCAAACATCGTCCCGTGCAAGAGACCCCGCCCTGAACCGGAAGTCCCTAGCTTTATATTATTATCAACAAATATCCAAAAAGTTGTATAAATTGACAAACTTATTACAGTTGATTACAATAACGAAAGCTACTGGTACAAACTAAAATATTCTAATTAAATACAGTAATATTTTCAAAGTAAGGAATTAATACAAAAACAAAAAATTAAGAATCTACATTGACATCATAAATGTACAATTGTCATATTAGTCTCATTAAATTTATAGGTGGCGCTTGTGTCAATTTTATGAAGATTTTACAAATATGACGATGTTTACAAAGTACTCTGTGGTTACTATTACACTAGTTGTCTAGATTAGCCGGTAGATGGCGTTTATGCTGAAGTGACAGCTGGTGAGTTGGGGTCTGGCGTCTCTAGAGCTCCCTAGGCCTACGGCAACACTGCAGATGGATAGCCGATATGCTAATTGGTGATCCAACACGCGTAGGGTAGGCAGCCTTCAGTTCTTTTATAGGTTGCATTTTGGTGAGTGTGCAGGAATTGCATGACCTGATTCTGCCATCTCATTTCTACCATCGGACAACCCGACGTACGGCGAATATCCACACTTCGTTGAAATTGCTACGGTCCAAATTAAGCGTTTCGCCTCGTCGTTTATACCGCGTACCTACATCAAAGGACAAACAATCTGCCTGCTGCGGTCTTCCCATCCGATTATAATTTGGGTGTCTTCAAGGCTAAAGTTCACCATCAACCATTGCATTATTGCTAACCATCAGGTAGGTGGGATCGCAATCAAGCACTAGTTTATAACAAATAAAAAAAAGGAATATCTGTGGCACCCTGGAGCCCAGTTAGGTTACGCTCCACTCCGTGTTTCAACCGCATTTAGCCAAATGTGAGTCGACTAAAACGATTCTGCTGCAGGTAAGCAGAGTTCTATCTGCATTATGACGTAACAAGCTGACGCCCGTTGGACAACCGAGATCCGCACTAGCGATTGGCGATTCCGAGATGTTTTAACAATCGGAAAGTGTTAACAGTCGTTAACACTTTCCGATTATAAAATATAGATTCACCATTCTACAAAATAATCGAGATGTTTGTCGATTGTTTCGAATCAGCGGAATCGACCGCTAGATTTAGATTGTTCGAATCAGTTTCTCACTGCGAAACTCTAATGCTGGTTGTAGACCTAGAGCTAAGCTAAGTTAGTTTAACTAGCATAGCTGACGCAGTTTTTCAAACTACATATCGACATGCACAACTTACTTAGCTTTGCATATTTTAGTTAGCTCACATAGCTTGCGGTCTGCACACAAGTATGGAAAACTGCATCGGCTATGTGAGCTAAGCTAAACTAACTTAGCTTAGTTTTCGGTCTGCAACTGGCATAAAGCTAAACTATCGAGGAACAATTTGCAAACGAACTCTCCATGCATGGGGCGTGCATGGCACGTCGCAATAGCAGACCGAATCGAAACAATCGAAAACCGTCGAGATTTTCGAACAATGAATAAAACCTCCACCACGTGTCTATCCGTTAGCGATAAAAAAAAACTACTGAACGGATTTTCATGCGTTTTTCACTTATAGACAGATTGATTTATGAGTTTAAAATGTAAATATAATACTTGGATTATTATAATAGAGAAGTATAAAGATTTGCAACACCCATGCGAAGAAAAGGCGATAGGGAGAGAGACGTCAAAAAAAAGGTGGATGGATTGTGTGAGGTGAGGAGTAATATGAAAGAAAGGGGAGTTAGTGATAATATGATGGGTGGTGGACAGGACAGAATAGAAGAAAAAAAACGTGTTGCGTTGACCCCGGCCTATTCACCCTTGTTTTGACTATCCGGCCAGATACCGGATCATAAAATGTTTTATTTATTCATTAGTTTAATATTCAAAATTAGCAATTGTCAAATTGTAGTAAATGAATACTAAATTGTCCGCATTTTTTGTTAAGAAGCGACACCACTTGGCTTCGTAAACTAGATCAGCTTCTGAAAATGGCCTTTCGCAGTAAATGCAGCCAGGTATTGAAAAATAAATTCTAGCAAATCAAACTAATCGCGACATGAAATGCGACAAAAATCTGAATATCCGGTAGCCGGATATCCGGTGCTCCAGCCTCGTAGCTTGCCGATTATCCGATATCCGGCCAAACCACTATCCGTTTCATCTCTAATAAAAGTAAGTCTTAGAATTTATATTATTTATGAACATACTAAAAATAGGTCTCTGGCTAGATCTTACGCAATTGTGTAGTATCAGATCATTATAAGCAACATATTGCACGTAAAAAGCCGGATTGTGGACATAAATTAACGATCTAAATAAGTAGGCCAATACATGAATACAAATTAGGTGTTGAGTTGCTAGCCATGGGTTCCGTACCTCAGTCAGCGAACACGGAACCGATAAACGATCACTTTTACAGTTTTACTTGGTTATCAATCTGTTAAAAGATCCTTTTTTCGCTCGCTACCTCTTGGAGTAGTGAAAAGTAAACATAATCCAAAGATAAGACCGTTTATGCGCATATTTTGACTCTCGCAAGGCATCCAAAACAAAACCTGTGTAGGTATAGTACTTCATCAACATCATTTCAACCTCCCCCAAGTGTCTCCATAATTACCGGTCCTGTACGTCTCACTTCCATCGGATTCTCGCGCCTCTCACTAGGTAATCGGTCCACCTTGTGGGAGATCTTCCAACGCAGCGTCTTCCGTCATCCGGTATAGTATCATTATTAACTGTAAAGTATACTAACTAACAAGGTAGGAATTTCTCAGTCAACTCTTATCTAAGGACAGTCAGAGGAACTGAATTCAGTAAATATATGTGTTACGGTAGACAATCATATTCTAATCAACATACAACTTGATTATAACTGCAAAGTGCAAAACTTAAGATAATTTGAATTTCCCTGGCTACCCAGGAGCATTGACCTGAACCATAAACAAGAAAAATAAAATCAATCTCAAAAGCACAGATAAGTACAGTACTGAACATCTCAAAAGCATGAGTAATTAAATAGAATAGGTATGCAATCATTTTCTGTTTTCAAACAATTTAAACTAATGCTCGCCCAATAATGCATCTCATTTAACATTTTATTCCAATTTGAATATAATTAAAGTAATTTACGGTAACGTTTTGAACGTTAACGGAACATACCGGTTATTGCACTAGCCGGGCGTGGTGAAGTGCGGCTGCGCGACAATCGCATTTTCTTGAATGAAGTGAGTAATGGGACGTTGTTAACGTACTTGTTTATTTATTTGAGTTAAACTTATTTTAAATGAATTTTTATCAAATTAAGTGAGTTTGCGTGTTTATAGGTAGTAAAGTGAAGTTTAGGTGCAAATGTGGTGGTGTTCTTTGCTTATAATTTAGAAGCAAAGACTATCCATGGGCGTTAACTTCAGGTTAGAGAAGTGTTTAACTTTATTATTAAATTAAAATTAAGGTTAATCGAGTATTAAACTCGTTCTATATTGACTTATTAAGCTACAATTTGTTTTATGTGACCGGTGTTACGTAAACTGAACTTTTAACTGACAAGAGTCGGTGTTTATGTTGGCCAATGATTGTTGCTAATTCGAATCTTGAATATAAACTAGCTTCAACGACTGCTAATACGCTCCTATTTACTAAAATTTCTATAGTGGGTTTTCATAATTTATCTTATAAGTATTTCCCATAAGTCTTGTGTGTATATTGGCTAATATAAACCAGAAGTTTTAGCTAAATATAGCTGGACAACTGCTAATTATTTAGCTGTCAAAACTTCATTGTTATAAAATTTAACAAGTTTTGTTTACTTTCTTACTATAATATAGCTCAATAAATATGAAATAAAGCAACAGAAACAGGTATATGTCGGCGTATGATCACTCGAAATACACAGTCACAGTAATATCAGGCAAATGTTAGAGTGATAGTAAAGAAATACATTACTTCAGTTCTAGGTGTTTATTCCATTGCGATGAAAAAGTCCCTTTTCAATCACATTACATCGGTTTTTTTACTTGAAAATTGACAAGCATAAAAATTCAGAAGGTAGAATATATTTTAAAATGAAACTAAAAATATCACAGTAAATTCTTATTTAAATATGACCGAATGCTCTGATATTTTTAAATAAAAGGAAGTGGTCAAGTTAAATCCTGATAAATTCCACTGGATTTTATAATATTTTTTTTAGAAAGGAAGTTGTCATTTAATTAGTTATAAATTGAACAGGATGTTGTAATATTTAATTTTACATGAAGTTATCAAATTAAATCCTATAAATTCAATAGGATGTTGCAATATTTAAATTAAATTAACCCTTCAGATACCGTCAATTAGAGACACAACAGTAAGACAATAGATGCGCGGCCACCGGTGGTCGCTTGGGGATTCATGAATTAATTTAATTTATTTGTCTGATAATATTTTTTTTTTTGTTATTAGTAACATAAAAGGCACACTAGCAACTGTTAACAGCTACTTTTGTCAGATACTGTTATAAATTGTGTTATAAATATTCCAATATAATAATTAATTTTTAATTACTGTTACAGGCAGCTAAAATCAAAGACTGAATTATGAATCTCATAATATTAACATACATACTATCTACAACAGTATTGCAACTATGTACATCACAAGAATATGTGTCACCAACATACAACCCGGATGTTCAACAGACGAACCCTACAAATGATTACCTCAATCCAGACCCAAAGTATGACAACCCATATGACCCAAACAGGAGGTCTCAGAATCGCAACCAGAATCCAACACAACAATATGATCCTAATCAGCCTTATGACCCAAATCGCAGTCCGTATGACCCAAACCGGAGTCAATATGATTCTAACCGGAATCCGTATGATCCAAACCGGAGTCAATATGATCCCAATCGGAATCAATATGATCCAAATCGTAGTCAATATGATATAAATCGACCAGACCAGAGGTACAATCAGTTTGAGAACCGAAATCAAGATGCAAACTACAATCTGAACCAATACACTCCTGAAACTCCACGAGCCTCCTGGGACAGCAGCAGGACGTACAGTACTTCGTTCAAGGGTGCCCCTTTAGAACATGAAAGTGTCATTATTAATGAAGCGTAAGTATCCTCACCACAATTATTTATTCTTTTTATTGTTTTATTATAACTTTAATACATGAATGGTGCCTTTGAATAAATACTACATGGCAGCTATTAGAGATCAATTGAAATAAGATTATTTGAAAGATATTGATTTTAAATGCTCTTGAAATCTTTATACACTTATGGACTAGAAAAAGTTTCAATTAATAAACATGACACCTACAGAAAACCTACAAAACTCCTAAAAATTTTTTCTATGGAAAATAAAAATAAATACCAATCTCTCTGGTCCTTATGTGTATAGTCTAGTTTCAGACTATACACATAAGGACCAGAGAAAGTTTCCGCAAGGAAATATTATTTCCCCATATGCATTAAGTTTCAATTAATAAACATAACACATAGGTACAGAAAACCTACAAAACTCCTAAAAAAATTTCCTTTGAAAAATAAAAATGAATACCAACCAAACTAGATTTTTAAGTATTAAATATGGGGTGTTGGGTCGGCCAATTATTATTTTTCTTTGTAGGGGGTTATAAACTGGCAAAAACTCTATACTATTCTTAAAGCTTTAGAAATCATAAAATATATATTATAAAATCTCAATGACATAAATAAAATTATAAAGCATTTCCTCATTTAATGAAAGTATTCATGTATCTGTCATTTTCACAGCACCTACTTCATAGTAGCATCTAGGATGGTTCGGCCGGGCCAGATCTACAAGATATCAGCTAATATCCTGCAAGCCCGCATGCAAATGACAATCAGGGCTTCAATCTCTTGCAACGGAGTGGAAATTGCCGATGTAAACCAGAGAGTGAAAGAGGGAGTTCCTGAAATATTAAATATGAGGGTAAGCCTAATAAACACTACAACCAAAAACTATGTATAATAATAATAATTGGTTGGTTTCGGCTCTTCGTTAGCCTTCCAAAGGTCCAGGACCTCAGGATCCTGAGATAAATAATAATAATATTCAACAACCATCATACAACGCCGTCTAGTCCTAAGCTAAGCAGAGCTGGTGTTACGGCTACTAGACAACTGATAAACATACAAATTCTATAAATAATAATACATATATTTCTTAATACACCCAGACACAGAACAAATGATCATGCTCATCACATAAACATTTGTCCTGGGTGGGAATCGAACTCACGACCTCCGGCATAGCAGTCAGGGCCACTAACGAGTAGACCAACCGGCCAGTCATAACAACGACAAAAACAAAACAATGTTTTTAGTTTTACTTTATCTGTATCTTCACACAAAAAGCCTTTGTTATACCAAACCAATGTCCTCCAGGTGCCCCGAACAACAGTGCCCGGAGACTACAAGCTCCGTGTAGAAGGCCTTTACCTGGACACGCCGTTCGGAGGGCGCGCCTTCGTGAACGAGTCACAACTATCCTTCTCCAGACGATTCATGACCATATTCATACAGATGGACAAGCCTGTCTACATGCAGGGACAAACTGGTGAGTAGCATATCATAGCATAATCAACCTTATAATTTTGGCACTGATGAGACTCAGGCCTCCTATCTAGGAGAGTGAATAGGCCGTAACCCACCATGCGGGCCCAGTACGGGTTGGTGGATGTCACATGTCTTCAACTTTTTGGTTCTAGGACATGCGGGTTTC
Organism: Mythimna lalbum; assembly: GCA_949319445.1. Lineage (NCBI taxonomy): Eukaryota > Metazoa > Arthropoda > Insecta > Lepidoptera > Noctuidae > Mythimna > Mythimna lalbum. The sequence goes on from OX439360.1 coordinate 19,841,978, forward strand.
CTCAAAATGTTTTCTTTCAACGTTTTGAGAGCAGTGGTGATGAAATAAATTACACAAAGTAATGCGCCCGTATGTAATCAATAATCGGTTTATGATTACAGTTTTAGGATGTAATAAGATTTATCCTACTAATATTATAAATGCGAAAGTTTGTATGTATGGATGGATGTATGGATGGATGTATGGATGTTTGTTACTCTTTCACGCAAAAACTACTGAACGGATCTCGATGAAACTTAATACACGAGTAGACCATATCCCAGAATAACACATAGGATACTTTTTATCCTGGGATTATGTACGCGGGTGAAGCCGCGGGCAAAAGCTAGTTTTATTTATATGTACAATGTTACTCAAAAATACTTTTTTTTATGTTACATATCATTACTAAAATAGTTATGAGTATGCATGTAGATGAATGTAGAGGGAGAGGAAGGTCAAATAAAAGATGGATAGATTGTGTGAGGAGTGATATGAAAGAAAAGGGAGTTAGTGATAGCGTGACAGGTGACCAGACAGAATGGAAGAAAAATACGTGTTGCGCCGACCCCGGGACAAAGACAGGAAGAAGATACAAAGTTACTAAAAAAATATGCTACGGCTTTATGAGTGATCGAAATATTTGTTCCGTGCAGGAATCGTACCAGCGAAACGTGACGCATCAGCCAATCATTTATCCGCTGCGCTAACCGTGCCATTTTCAAAAACTACATTAAATCCTTTTATTTCAGTTCGTTTCCGCGTGATACCGATCAACACGGAGCTGAAAGCGTTCGGGCGAGCTATCGACGTGTTCATCTTGGACCCCAACCGACGAATTATGAAGAGATGGCTATCTAGACAGGTAATGTGGCTATAAACTTTGTAGAACTAGGACAATTTTACTCTATTGCAGTGTATCATTTCATTGAAGTTATTTTGTTGAGGGGATTTCGTTTTAGATGGTTACAGCTAGGGAATTCAATCCCGCATCAAAATCGCGATTACGCCAGTCTGCGGGATTGAAGTCATCAATATCGTGGGATTTGCGAGACCGGGATTTTTTAAGTATTAGTAAAAACCGATCCGAGCCCCGGTTCAGGCCATGTTCTGCGAAGGAGCAATGTTAGCGAAAGAGGCTTGAGGATACAGCCATACAGGTCGTCCGGCCGTCCGGTAACCGTCCGGACCGAGCCCAAGTCGTTGACGGTGCGTAATGTTCCACGAGTGCCTCAAAAAGATATCAGCCAGGCCGCAGGGGCCCAGCAAAGCCGAAGCCTATTGGGACCTTGGGTTGACTTCCGAAAGAGAACCTGTTGTCCTGGAACGTAAGGTAATGAAGAAACATAGGTATGGTTTGAGTCAGTAAAAGTCTGACATGCCCTCTCGCTCCGTCCTAGAGCGGGAGAAGGCACAGGAGATGATCTCTCACTTTAAAAACCGAGAGTGACGACTGAGTCTCATTCAAATACCCACAAAGTAAAGTGCTCGGCAATGGTGACTAATGACCAGCCCTCCTAGTCAAGTTACAATCGTTTCGCTTGCGTCGAACGCTTTGATTTGGCCACGCTCTCTATACTTTTGTTCTGATCACGTGACTGAGCGTTAAGATGACGTCATTCGCGTACATTTGAAGCTTTCTACTAGTGATGTAACGAATATTTGGCAACTTTTCTTGACAAACAAAAAGGTATTTAAGTATTGATTGAACGGATATAGAATGATAATACAACTGATGTGAAGAATGTAAAATTTTGACGAATATTCGCGAATAATATAAGGCGAATAATATTCGCGAATTTTGTTAGCGAATATTCTTTGCGTATGTCAAAATGTGCGAATATTCGCGCGAATGCGAATATTCGCTACGTCACTGCTTTCTACTAGCGTTAACGATTGCAAATTAGCAACTTGGCTAGGGGTACGCGGGATTCCAATGGATGCGATACGCACAGGACCGGGCATTATGGAGACACCTCCCCCAAGTGTCCCCATAATGCCCGGTCCAACAGTGGACATCTTTCGGCTGATATGATAATGAAATGTTGATACAAGACATAGGGACCAGGGTTCAACCAGGCTTCAGATTGGCAAAAGTGGCCTCTTCTGTCATGGGGTACTGTTTAAAATGCTATAAAAAATACCTCCCCAAAGGCTTGGCTCAATGCTGGTTCAGCTCCACTACCACACTAGGGTCTATTGATTAGTTTGGAAACTATAATTTTTTTTTTTGTAATTTGAAAATATAGTTTAAACTTGTGATCATTTATTACTTTTGTTTTTGAAAACCATAGCATTATTTAATGTAGAAGCACTTTTTTTTTCCTATTTGTGAATGTGAGGTACCATGAAGCATTTTTATTGGGTTACGACTTTTTATTCTCTTTGTTTTTGACATTACGAGCATGGCAGTTAGGAGTTTGTCATACTCACTTAAATGTCTCGTTGTTGGTGGCGCGTGTATTGGGTCATTCGGTTCCCTTGAAAATGGTTGAGCTGAGTGGGGCTGATGCACGCGTCATGCTCGTGAACGGGTGCCGTCAGTTGAGACTGGTCATCTCTTAGCTGCCAGTAGCTTAATTCAGTTTTTATCTTTTAATATATTTTTTATTTTAATTTTATTATCTACATTGTGCTCACATAATAGAAGTAAACAAACATTATATGTAACACATAATATGATTTAAAAGAGTGTCCATGGAGTTTCTTGCACGTTCTTCTCCATAGAGATCTACGCTTTGCAACGTGCAATTTAGCTTCACTTTTCTTGGACTGACCGACATTTGACTATTCAAAAGTGCCTACATTTGGTCTATTTGAAATAAATGATTTTGAATTTGAATTTGAAAGTGCTCGGGCGGGCGCCTAAAAGAGTTTTCATTTAAAAAAGGTTTCATAAATCATAACCACACAATTTCGCAGTCACTTCATCTTTCACACATAATAACAAGCTGATAGGATCACAATAAGTGAGTTATGTTCTATTGTGCACCGCCACTGGATCCGATAGGCCAGTTAGTGTCGTGTGGACGCCATTGTTCACTCAAACTGTAGTGTGATACGAGATACGACTTGACGCCTACTAACATAGATGTAGCTTGGTCAAGTTTGATCTACACTATATCCTATTCGTGTTAATTCATGAATCCCCAAGCGACCACCGGTGGCCGCGCATCTATTGTCTTACTATTGTGTCTCTAATTGACGGTATCTGAAGGGTTAAGAATAGAAATTTAAAAGAAACCTTTTTTTTAATGTTTAACCGATTTTAACTTCTATTCCGTACGCATAAGGATGGCATTAAAAGTAAAAAGTTACAATACGAACTATTTACTGCAGCCGCCATTTGTCATGCCACCAACGTAATAAAAGTCAAAATCGGTTGAACGGATAGTAATAAAAAAATTTCATTATCTTCTAATGTTATTTTGAACAGAGTATAGGTAATCTTTGAAAGTACTGGTCCGATTTTTTTTTGCAACGATCACTTTTTAAAAGAGTAAACATGGAGTTTCTTGCCGGGTTTTTCTCCATAGGAAACGACTAATTTGGAACCGTGCACTAGCTTCTGACGTTTTATAAGTTCCCATATAGGCCTATGTGAAATAAAATATTCGAATTTTTGATCATTTTTGAATTGCACGTAGGTAAAAACGCTGCCAGAAGCTAGTCAACGATAACAAAATAAAATAAAAAAAAAAATACTATGTGAAAAAAAAAAATAAGATATTTATTTTTGGAGGCGACAAATTGGCGGCAGCCAACTGTATAACTTTTATACAAGTACACAGCACCAGTTTGACCAACTGTATAACGTTTATACAAGTACACAGCACCAGTTTGACCAACTGTATAACTTTTATACAAGTAAACAGCACCAGTTTGACCAACTGTATAACGTTTATACAAGTACACAGCACCAGTTTGACCAACTGTATAACGTTTATACAAGTACACAGCACCAGTTTGACCAACTGTATAACGTTTATACAAGTACACAGCACCAGTTTGACCAACTGTATAACTTTTATACAAGTAAACAGCACCAGTTTGACCAACTGTATAACGTTTATACAAGTACACAGCACCAGTTTGACCAACTGTATAACGTTTATACAATTACACAGCACCAGTTTGACCAACTGTATAACTTTTATACAAGTAAACAGCACCAGTTTGACCAACTGTATAACTTTTATACAAGTACACAGCACCAGTTTGACCAACTGTATAACTTTTATACAAGTATACAGCACCAGTTTGACCAACTGTATAACGTTTATACAAGTACACAGCACCAGTTTGACCAACTGTATAACTTTTATACAAGTAAACAGCACCAGTTTGACCAACTGTATAACGTTTATACAAGTACACAGCACCAGTTTGACCAACTGTATAACTTTTATTCAAGTCAACAGCGATATACTGGTCTGCGATAGCTCTTTAGTAATCCTTATTCAATTAGTACTATTAATTGAAAAAACAGGTTGGCCTATACTAGGAATCACTCCTGTATGCTGGTTGTATTCATAAACTAGTTAATAAAATTCACATATAAAAGGCCGGAAAGTGTTAACCCGACAATGTCGAAGGGTCACTCATTAAGGAATTATTCTAACTGCATACATAATGCGTGCATCGTATCAGTATATTATGTAGATTGAACTCTGAGCATGTGTTACTATTTCGATCATGACACTTGGTTCAACAAGCTACTCTATTTATTTAAAAAGGTATTTACTACTCATTGGGGAGTATAAATATGTGTGTTCTTTGAAATAGCAAAGTCGTCATTTGTATTTCGAGATAGCTGAGTAATTAACCTGTCCAGCAGCCTTACCATGACATGTTAAAGTGTACACCCTATATAGCTCCATCCCCCTAACAGTTCAGTACCCCTAGATATTGCAAGTTGCTAATCTGCAATAGTTAACGCTAGTAGAAAGCTTCAAATGTACGGGAACGACGTCATATCAACGCTCAGTCACGTGGTCAGAATAAAAGAATTAGCGGCAAGGTCAACTCGAAACGTTCGACTAGTAGGTACTAGAGCTTTAGGTATCAAAGCGATATAGGCCGAACAGTTAGTACAGTCACATTTCTACGGTTATTTTTAAGTTTTTAGTAATACAAACGAGAACGAAACTGTTTTATCATCAAATATTATATCAATCGGGAAAAAATCTAGACTCTAAATTACTACTGAGCAGTCTCTAGAACTCTTATAATCTTGTATATTTGTAAATGCAAAATCCTAACATAGCTGAAAATTTTTACGGTGTTTCTTTTTAGGATGTACACAAAAAAATAAGAAAGTATTTTCTAAGATTAACCCCCTAAGGTAGTCCTAAGAGGATGAAACGAAGGTCCAAAGTTTTTATGGTGAAGCATATTTTCATGCGCGCTGGCAGGAGCTAGTTTTATTTATTATTATTTAAAAGACGATCGACCATCAGACGTTTAGTGTACTTCCGATGGTCGATCGTTTTTGTTTATTTAAAAGACACTGGAATTATTTCTTCCTGGGGAATTGGGGATAGAATTTCCTAACCCCCTATTTGAATAAAAACGGTCAGGTCAGCAAGTGTAATGCTTGGCAAGTTCGCATGAATGTACGACTTGTACCTCCACGCCCCATTCTTATCTAAGCTACATTATCGTCTTTCCATTTTGTTATGTTAAATGATTGTTGAACTTGTCTGCAGAGCAACTTCGGCACAGTCAGCCTGCAGTACCAGATGTCGGACCAGCCGCTGTTCGGCGAGTGGTACATCCGCGTCGAGGCGCTAGGACAGATCGAGGAGGCGCAGTTCCTTGTCGAGGAGTACTATCAGACACGATATGAGGTAGGTACTGCTCTATTCATTGCAGTCCTGGAACGGAAAGGTAACTGATAGTAGATAGGCGTGATTTAGTAAGTTATAAATCTGCTGCCCCCAGAGCAGAGAAAGGTATGTTCTGCCATTACAGGTTTTTAGGGTCAGGTTCACACCGAGACAATACGCTGCGCGAAGAGCAACTCAAAATTAACTGTATAAACTATACAAAGAGATACATATTTAAAATCGAGATGCGTCGTGGCGCACCATGCAGCCCTCATGGTGCAACGTATTCTAAACTCTCTATTCCGAGTCACTCTTCGCTCAGCGTCGCGTCTTGGTGTAAACTGACCCTTACAACGTTTACAAAATAACCTTTACAATTAAATTTTAAACTGTCTAGACTAATCTTGACATCTGCTTAGAACCATCAGTGTATAACGTAGCTTAAAAAAGGCATCCTTTCTGTAAAATGGAGTGGGCTTTAATCTATCTTCTTATTATTTTTGTATTATTATTATATCTCCTTAATCACCTGTGTATTAGGTACACATGGGTAGTGGATTGGTGTCCACTGTTTATAAGGCTTTTCTTTAAACAAGAATATCATAACATTGCAATGTCATATGATTTAGACATAACAGCTCCAATGTTACATAACACAGAAATAAAATATATCAGAACACCTGATATTATAAGCAAAGTAATGATTATAAAGTTATAAACCAGTCATCGACGGCGGAAAAAAGCGTGGGGTGCTTGATTTACGAAAAATATGGCACAAAGCGCCCCACGCTTTTATCGCAATAATATTAATACTTTTCGTTCATTATTATTATTTTCTACCTATACTGTAAATAAGAATAAGAACTTTCTAGTTTGATATGTTATGAAAGCGTGTTTTTTAGTTTTTTAAACTATATTTATTTAATTTTGTCTGTCTATCTGTCTATTTATTCTGGCAAATCTCAGAAATGGCTGGAGCGATTTTGACGAGATTTTAAATAGGGAAAAATAAATAGGGTACAGCACAAAAAAAAACAATCCTTTTGAAATAGTGACCAAATAGCATTGTATTGTTTTACAAGTCTCTCGCGGATGAAGTCGCGGGCATTAGATAGATAGACAAATAGATAGATATAATTATATTCTCTTTGTTATTAGCTAGTTTTGTTATTTAAAAGCACGAGTGACCCACTTGGCACGGATGCAAATTATACACGGAAACATTCCTCATTTTTTCCTTTTAGTGAAAACCACGTCAAAATCCTTTGCGTGGTTTAAGAGGTTTTATAGAGTTTGGCACAGTTTGGCATGTGTGTGTTAAACATGCAGACGAGGAAAGTTTTTATGTTTTTACTATGTACGGATGTAGCAACATCTATGGCGTCACGCGATTTGGACATATAGAACAGCCCGAAATCATTCGGGCAGCTGCCCATTAGACCATAACACTTGTCTGGTCGGATGATTCTCCCTTTTCAACGGAGGTATGTGGGACTTTACTCTCTTTTCCGCCTACCTCCAAAGGGATTTTTAGTAGGTATTCTATTGTTCTTTCCAAGGTTCACTAGGAAAAGAACGGAAGAATTAGGTACAAGTTCGGAATCAAAATAGTTTGAAAAAAAAATTACAAACAAATATCTATGTATTTAATTTATAACATTACTAATCCAGGTCAACGTGACAATGCCCGCGTTCTTCTTCAATACGGAGCCGTACATCCACGGCCGTATCATGGCTAACTACACGTCGGGGGCTCCGGTGCGAGGCAACCTCACCTTGAAGGCGACCATCAGGCCCATCCCGCAGTACCGGCCGCGGTACTACACGCAGGGACAGTTCAATAACAGAGGGCAGTTTGGAGTGCCAACTGGATATGCAGGCAATCAGTATACAAGAGGTGAGATGTGAAAATATTTTTAATATAACGAAACAAAACCAAATAATTATTACGAGTAAATGTAGTTATTTTGTACATTTTTGTGGTTTTTTTTTTAGTTTGTTAAACAAACATCACCCTAATCACACTGGAAATAATATTTCTTTGATCTCATTTGTTTGTTAAAATGCTTTATGCACACAAAAGTATAGAAACAAATTTAGCCTTAGGAATTTTCTAATATTCAACTTTAGGTAATGCAGAGAAAACTAGTGGTGGCCAGATAGTTGCAACAGCATCCTGAGAACTGTAGCGGAGAGATATAGTTTCATCCCGATTGTAAAATTTCTTGTGTAAGGGCTAATTTGTACTAACTATAGATACTAAATTATTTATTAAGTTACTAACATTGTACGGATGTTTTTGTGTTTGAAATAAAGTAAATTTTATTCTATTCTATTTTTCACAGTCCGCCAAAACTACCCTTACAACCCTAACTACAACAACAACAACAACAACTACAACGGCAACTACAACGACAGCAACTACCAGCAACAGTACGACGGCAACTATCAGCAACAATACGACCAGTACGGACAAACCATCGTGGATGAGTTCGGCAGAGTCGTGAACAGGGAGAACCGGTACTTACCTGGCCAGCCTAACCAGTTGGAGCAGCCCGACTGGTGGTATGACCCGCAGAAAGTGGTTACGAGGATGTTTAACTTTGTGAGTATGACATTCTGTAACATTTCGACAATATTTTCTTAGTTTGCGTTTAGACTTGGTACCATTTTATCTATCTATAGCAGAGACTCCATCCCTAACATACCTTACCTTATATCTCCTGGATACCTCATATTTTTCTCCTGTTGTCTATCCTAGTATCAAATATCATCCGAACGAAGGAACAAATTTTCAAAAATCCTATATCGCGGTATTCCTAGTTCTCCGCACGATAAAAACATTTACAACAGCCTGAAATCAACGAGGGCAGTTGCCTGGAACAGACAAAACATTTGTCTGGTCGGAGAATCCTCCCTTTTCAACAGAGGTTCTTCACACTCTATTCCGCATACATCTAAATGACTAACAAACACACACATACGTATACATATTGACCTTTACCTTTAAATGTTACTGTAATATACGACGTCACTATACTTTTCCCTAACTTACTTCTTCACTCGTGATATTTTTAACCGACTTTAAAAAAAAAGAGGTTGTATATTTGGCTGAATGTATTTATATAATCATCAATCTGTTTGTCTCCAGGATGAAAAGTACCCATTCTGGATGTTGAAGCCGGACCCGACCCAGTACGCGATCGACCACAACAGCAACAACAACAACAATAATCCGAACTACAACACTTACGCGACTACTTCGAGCTACAACAACTATTATAACAACCCCTATTACGATCAACTGCCGTATTTGAGATTTGTGAGTATTTTTTTTAATCTAACTTTGCTAGACTCGAAAGCTCAATCACAAAATATGTACAGAAGTCAATCTACATACTGTGCGCGCTCTCACAACGCACACTTCGCCACCGCTTACGGACACGATATCTCGTCGTCCTCGGCCTGCTCGTCGAACAGTTCCGCCTCAAACGCTCATTAGTGTGCGTCCACCGAGCGTTAGGTATACAAAGTGAAGTGCAGACATGAGACTGTCTTCTGTACCTGTCTATTTTGTGGCTGAATCGCGGGACTTGTTAACTAGGCTAAGCTTGTTGCTCCTAACGGATGACCCCAGTTAAGCTTTGGTTTCCTAGGAAAGCGTTGCCGTCATATAGCGGCCGTAATATTACGGACGAAAAAAGGCGGCCGTCTTTACGGTGACGACATGTGGAAAGTTCCACGACCGATTTAACACACCGTCAGTCATTTTTTAAAACAAACGTCAAACGAAAAGTATCCAAGATAGAAAATGGACGACCTTGATTTCGCTTTTGTAGTTTGCTTTGAGGATGAACTATCATCAGAAGAGGCAAATAGTCGTTGTTTCGGAAAAAAAACACAAATACGTATTAAAAATATCTTCACCGCAATCAATGTAACGTTCACGAAACCCATCTGAAACCAACAAGACGGCCGTCATGCAAATGACGGCACCGCTTTTTGACGTTACGGCGTAGTTACCGCTCTCTAGGAAACCGCGCCATTATGTTTACATAGACAACGTTCTAGTGACGTCATTCGCCGCTGTATTACGGCCGCTATATGATGGCACCGCTATCCTAGGAAACCAAAGCTTTAGACTGACGACGGTAGTTCTAAAGGACTGCAGACTTATTCAAGTATAACATTTTGAGGCACTATGTATTCAGCAACATAAACAGCAGCTAACAATACCAAAACCGTTCAACGCAGTTCAACGGTACCTACGACTTCAAGTACCCGATGTCAGAGCTCGCTCAGCTGGTGCCCACTCTGGATGGCGTGGAGGTGATCATCACGGCGTCTGTGGGCGACCCGTTCTTGGACGAGGTCATCGAGGGCTACAGCATCGCAAGGATCTTCAACTCTTCGATGCAGGTCACCTTCCTGGGGGGCACGCCGCAGGTGTTCAAGCCTTCGATGCCGTTTGATGTTTATGTGAGTATTAATTGCCGCCTGCAGCCCCACCCGCGTGGTTTTAGTACTTTCTACCTTTATGAATTATTAGCTTTTGCTTGCAGCTTTAGTCTGTCACTTAGCAATAAAGCAGCTTTCTATGGGTGAAAAAATTTTAGCAATCGGACCGGTACTTTCAGAGATTACCTCCTACAAAAAACACTATACAAGGTGTAAATTAATTTGATCTTTTTGATTAAGAAATTAGTTTGATCAGAATGACGAGCAGAATCAATTAAACCACTTTTTAATATAGGTTACATTTTTCAAAAAAAGCTTCATTAAAAACTTTGACGTGTCTATTTATGAATAGGTCAAGCCATTACGTGCGCAAACCCGCCGAAATAGGTAAACAAACACAAATGGTTGTAGTCCAATCAAATTTTCTTGTACACGGTCACGGGATGATAAAAGTTCTTATTATTGAAATAAGAACTTTAGCAGATATTAATTTTAAACCAATTAAATCTGCACATAAAACCTTTAATTTTTTTTTATGTTTTGTTTTTCACAAAATTAGATCTTTTAAATTAAGAATCATTTGGAGTGTCTGAGGTTTTGGGCATTTAACTTTACACATTGTATATGTCATGTAGAAGATAGGCTTGTACATCTAGGATTTATCTTGGTACCTTGGTATTCAAATCTGCTCAACCGTTTGAGCAAGAAGAAGTAACAAACATACTTACTCTCACTCATAGATATAAACTTATTTTCTTGCCGGATTCAGTGTTTCCTGATGCTATAACCTGGGGGTATTTAAATCAAGACTGAATAAATAACTTCTACAAGGAAAGTAATCTATCGACAATCACATATCATCGCTTGCTATACTATGAGATAGTCTTTAAATGCGAGCCCATTTTGTATCAAGTGGAGAAAGTTAGTCATAGTGACCGAGGCGGCATACTTTACATACGTTTTCCAATACATTAACGAAGACAAATAAACAGGGATTGCCGCGCGCCTCGTGGGGGTCGCCGCGCGCGCCGCCTGATGTGATGTTATGACATTTTGGGTTGTTAGCGTTGTGTGGGGGGCAAGGACGTGCAGTCAATTGCGTGCCGATAGATGTTGTCTTCATTTTACAGCCACACACAAAGGCACAATGACTTAAAAAACTCTCCTTACAGATGGTAGTATCCTACCACGACGGCTCTCCGCTGCCTAGCTGGCAAGCGCGAGGAGTGTCCCTCCAGGTGCACGTACAAGTGGAGGGCAGAGGGGGCGGCGTGGACCCGCAGCAGCCCGCGCTGGTGCCGGGCAGCGACGCCGTGTGGCATCTCAAGCTAGACCTCTACAAGTTGTTACGTGAGTATTGTGTACCATACAAGCGCGAGGAGTGTCCCTCCAGGTGCACGTACAAGTGGAGGGCAGGGGGGGCGGCGTGGACCCGCAGCAGCCCGCGCTGGTGCCGGGCAGCGACGCCGTGTGGCATCTCAAGCTAGACCTCTACAAGTTGTTACGTGAGTATTGTGTACCATACAAGCGCGAGGAGTGTCCCTCCAGGTGCACGTACAAGTGGAGGGCAGGGGGGGCGGCGTGGACCCGCAGCAGCCCGCGCTGGTGCCGGGCAGCGACGCCGTGTGGCATCTCAAGCTAGACCTCTACAAGTTGTTACGTGAGTATTGCGTACCATACAAGCGCAAGGAGTGTCCCACCAGGTGCACGTACAAGTGGACGGCAGGGGGGGCGGCGTGGACCCGCACCAGACTTACTTTATTAATTTCCTCCTTATTCCAGGTCTACAAAACGACCCGAACTACCGCGAGGTGCTGAACAGCATTACGGGTGTCCGCCTGAGCGCGCAGATGGTGGACTCGGTGGGCTCGCACGCCAACGCCGACGTGCACTTTATCGCGCATTACAGCGCCAACAACCAACACATTCGTATCTCCACTAGCACTACTGACGCCAGGGTGAGTGTCACAAATGTTGGCCCCAACACTACTCGTCCAACTTATGGATCGAGATAATAGTATTTACAAATAAATGACTTTTAATTACCAGAAACAATAACACTTTTTCCAACTTACAATAACCAATCGTTAGTAACGACGTAAAGTAACGGCATCGTTGAACGCTGACACCGGTCGCTGAAAACCGCACTCATGACCCGACACGAAAACAGCAACACATGTATTTCTGAGCTACTCATAGCGCTAAAAGGGCACACACTTAATTCACGAATCATATTTTAATCAACATACAACTTATCTCTGACTTGTGAAATGCAAAAAAATTAATGAAATTTTAAATTTTGTCTTACACCTTAAGAAATTATAAAAAATAATACCTTCTTTTTTATAAATATGTTCTTAATACTGAGTGGTCGTCCCTTAGGTGGGCGAGTACATAATCTTCCACGTGCAGAGCAACTTCTACATGGAGTCGTTCAACTACGTCGTCATGTCTAAAGGAATTATCCTCACGAGCGGACAGGAGATCATGCAAGTAAGTTTGTTATGTGAAATTGTGTTTTACAGTCAATACCTACAACTTTTTATTACAGCTTGGAGGACTTACGGCTTACAAAAAAAACTAATCTCTACTCTCTTTCTGTACTCTGAATTATCTTAGTTTCCTATAAATTTTTTAGGGGCTTAGCAGCCAAAGTACTACTTGAATCATTGTCGAAAAACAAAATACACTACCACCCAAAAGTTTAGAAGCACATCTATCACCACATCAATAAAAATTAAATTTATTTAAACATAACACAAAAAAAATGCCAACGTTTTCTTTTATTTAATTTTACCACGCTGTTTCTAAACTAAATCCGTACAGGCCTAAATTTGGTAGATCTTCGATTTCATCAATATAACATTGTATTTGGGTGATGCTTTCCTTTGTGAATAAGATTGAGTCCAGTACACGGTTGATATTGTGGAAGCCTATCTCTGGTAGGCCTTGGGTCTGGAATGTGTACCTATTTGAAGAAGACAAACTTTTAGCAGCAGTAACTTATATTTCCTTCAGCTTGAAAAAAAACACATTGCAATCAAGAAATCAACCGTCAATTTCCTATCAATTTACTAACCTATTCTATATCTAGCCAGTTCTCTACTAGCTAATAAGAAAAATAAATCGTACGATCCCCTCCGATATGACAATATAGAAGCGTGTGTGTCCGCGTGCAGGAGGGCGTGCGCACGTTCGCGGTGACGGTGTCGGCGGAGATGGCGCCCGTGGCCACGGTGCTGGTGTGGAGCGCCGAGCGCCGCGCGCACGTGCTGGCCGACTCGCTCACCTTCCCCGTCAACGGCATCTCCAGGAACAACGTGAGCCACTCACTCTCTACTGTGTATTACAGAACCTAGCTCGAAACTGGCCAATAAATCAGTTGGGTAGTATAGTTGGCCTTATAGTGTTCCCACTGTCAGGACTCAGGCCTTCTCTAGAAGAGGTAATGGGCCGTAATCCACCACGCAGGTCCAATGCGGGTTGAAGGATATCACATATCTTCGAATTTTTGGTTCTAGGTCATGCTTAATTATGATTTACATCTCTGAGAAATATTCTAATTTGTTAAGTTACAATCATATTATTTATCTCTAAAACTCAAACTTTTTCCCTGACCAATATCGATTCCACACATACACCACAAACACAAGTATTGTTTCCGAATTCATTTCAAAGTTAATAAACTGTTAAATGACAGATAACTAAAAAAAACTATAAAAACAATTACGTACAACACGATAACCGCTCAAAGCTGTAAGATGCACATACTAAAATGTGACGTCATCGCTATTACGTTACGTAAGCTCAAAAGAGACAGCGAGACATTCCCACCACGCCCCCACCCTTCCTCAAAACTGTATTTGGAATGCTAAATACTGTTTCATTCAAAAGAGATACAAAATAAAAAGTAAGCACAGGCGAGTACCGAATAGAGCATGAACCAAATGTCATATCTACAAACGATTATCAATTTCATTATTTTATTTTATAACTAACATTACAATCTGTGGGTCACAGTTCACGGTGTTCATAAACAACCGCAAGCACCGCACAGGCGAGCGCGTGGAGGTGGCCATCTACGGCGAGCCCGGCGCCTACGTGGGGCTGTCCGGCATCGACAACACCTTCTACACCATGCAGGCCGGCAACGAGCTTACTTATGCTAAGGTTGGTTTCTATATAAATCACTTTATAAGTTGTCTCTTTTTTTTTTTTTTTCAAGGAATGGTCAATTAAGGTGAGTCGTTAAACATTAAGTGATAACGAAGACTGGGGAGTCGGTTGTCCTTGTTTCTTATTGCATTATTACTTTACACAACATTATTCTTAGTAAATTATGCGAAACTTGAATATAGCTTTTTCAGAATCAGTATCTGAAAACATTTTTTGCACCATGATATATTTTTCCCAAAAATAGTTAAAAAGGTCACAAGTTGTATGACACAGGTCACGACAGGTCATAGCGGATATTAGGCGCCATCAAACAGCTGGGTGCAAGTGCAAAACAACCCCTCAGTCGCCTGGATGGCCCGGTGACTTTGTATTTTTGCTGACATAACAAGCTTATAACTATGATTTTTCTTGAAATTTTGTACATAGATTCTTTACATAAAAATACTAGACACGTGTTTCGGGTTTCGCATATACTAAAACTAATATTGTGTAAAACTAATAACTAAATTGCACAGGTGATATCCAAAATGTCTCACTTCGACGAGTCCACGAACGGCACGTTCGCGTACACGTGGCGCTCGCACTTCGGCGACGCGGACGACCTCGTGTACTTCCCCTCGTCCACCTTCGGCATCGACGCCAACCGGACCTTCGAGTGAGTATACCGTATTATTTACCACTATTCTAAAGCCGGATATCCACTAACTAACTATGTTCCGTGTATTTGCACCCGTACTGATAGAGACGGTACGCGCATCTCCATAAAAAACACGAGCTCCATAGTCCCCTTGCAAACATTTGTCATCCGACCACTATATTTATTCTCGCGTGGACTGTGAACACGACACGTACGCAGTAAACGTTTTATTTTGCTCACGTCTACAAGCAGACTGATCCCCGCTGTGTTCATGCAAAAACCGCCACCGATTGGAACACTGAGTGCGGAGCGTGTAATGTTGCACCCTTCAGAAGTTCGAACGCACCCATCACGTGGAGCAGTTGTAGGAGCGCGTAGCGCAAGAGATTCGCGAAAACAGTGAATACCAGGCTTAACTTAGATTTTATTGTCTTTTGATAAACAACGGAGAAGGATGCCCAATTTGGGATTTTTTTTACTTTGTAATTTTTAGTTCTAATTCAAATCCACACCATTAAGAAGCATTTTAAATTGAGTAATGTTTGTCCCAAAGGTACGCAGGCCTCATAGTATTCAGCGACGTGCCAGTGACGCGGCGCTACACGACGTGCAACGTGTCGCAAGGCTACGGCGAGTGCCTGGAGGGGGGCTGCTTCCCGCTCGCCAAGCGCTGCGACGGCGCCTACGACTGCCCCGACCACACGGACGAGTCCAACTGTGAGTCACTACTATTGTTCAGTGACGTGCTAGTGAGTGCTTGAAGATTGTATTTATAGTCTATTCGTGCTAAGAAAGTAGTGACTCATCAGTGCTATTGTAAAATAAAGATATATTCTTACTGGGGTAAAAATTAAACCATTATGAAACTAAAGCAAACTTCCTTCAGTCTAATCAGATTAATTTATAAAGTACATAATAATCATTGTAATTTTGTTACACAGGCGAAACCGACATAAGCAAATCGTTCGAGCTGACGCACTTCCGCAAGTTCCGGTTCAACCGTGTGCAGCGCCAGTACGAAAACGTGTGGCTGTGGCGTGACGTCAACATCGGCCCGCACGGACGATACGTCTTCACTGTCGACGTGCCGCAGGTCCGTTGTGATGATTCCGTGGAGAATGTTACATTTATTTCTGTACGGGACAGATTAGTAGCTGAACTGGGCCCTTGCCATGACGTGTTTTAATGTCAGTCGTGCAAGCGAGAAAAAGGGATTGAGCTGTACACCCAATATAGCGCTATCCCTTTAACAGTTCAGTTTAGGTCGTCAAATAGATCTCTTTAAGAGCTTGTGATAGGGCTTCTGTATACTATAATTGTTTGTATCTTTGTGTGTTAGATAGCGATGTGTGTCCAACATATAAAACACTTCACGTAGTGAAACAATAGTTTTTTTTTAACTATAGATTATTCACGTTAAGAAAATAGTGACTCAGTCAGAGTCAGAGAGAATCAGTGCTCCTGCGAAGTGCAGTGAGAGGTAACCATTTTTTAAATTGACAAAAGATACTTTCGTACTGTCTGAATGATTAACATCTATTGTCTAATTGCTCAGCTGAGTGACAACAATGAGTAACTATGTCCTTAACGTGGATACACTATAGTGTTGTACCATCAAATACACTACCGCCTGACCACCTTGTAAGTTCATTTTTACTTGCACTCGAAACGAAAACTTCAAAGGATTTTTTTTTGGCGCTGCGCCGCAGGATTCAAGCAGATTTTTTTTAAGCAATCAGACAGAAATGACCGCGATGGTATATGTTTATGTTTCAGCATCTTTTACAATGTTCCATTATATTACAGATACCAGCTCACTGGATAGTGTCAGCATTCAGTATGTCTCCGAGCCTTGGTTTAGGCATGTTAACGGAACCGAAACGCGTAAGTATTTTTTTATTAATTACTCGAAATCTCATTAATTAAACAAAAATTTTATCAATACCGGCTGGTCTCTTCTTTTAGACATTGTTAGGAAACTGATTTTCAACGTATTATTTTAGAAGTTTGAGTTTCATTGTTCTGTTTTTATTACACAGTACATAGGTGTCCTACCATTCTTCATAAAAGTGGAAGGTCCGGATCAGTGTCGCCAGGGCGAGCAAGTCGGTCTGCGCGTCGTCGTGTTCAACTACCAGCCGCAAGACATCGAGGCTGTTGTCGTGCTATCCGCCTCACCTGACTACAAATTCGTACACGTCGAGGAGAATGGCATTGTGAGTATGCAGCCTCAAATGAAACTATAGTCTAATCGCATTAGGAAGATAGTGACTCATCGGTACTTCTGCAAAGTGAAGACGTACTGAAAAAAAATTAAACTTATTAATTTTATAGCCAACTTTCATTACACAGAATCTTCAAATTTTTTTTTTTTTTTCAAATTATATTCATCAGAATTTTCATTATATTTTTTACACATAGACGAGGAAGGTATTCATTCTTAAAATTGACAAAGTAAACGTTCTCAGTTACAACAACTGGCCAATGCGAACACTCCTTTCTAGTTTCAAGTTCGAGGCTCAGTGACAACGATGAGTCACTATTTACTTAACGCAACTACGCTTTAGATTGCTAACGTGTTCAGTCCTTTGCAGTCCAATCAAATCCTATCTTGTTTTTCTTTAGGTGCGTTCGTACAATCCTCGTACATCATTCGGCGAGCACCAATTCTTCGTGTACATCACCTCAGGTGACGCGGCAACAGTGTATGTGCCAGTCGTGCCAACTCGACTGGGAGACATCCACGTGCGACTGCATGCGTCCACGCTCATGGGACAACACCACTACGTGAAGAAGATCACTGTCGAGGTAGGAGTCACGTCATGAACACTAACCCCACACCAATTAGCACGCCTAACATTTAGCCACCAATTTAGGTCACATACATCACATACGAGTACATGGCAATATTTATTATATCATTATGCACCGTAAAATTATTACCGTGGTTCTGGAAAGCAAAGGGTAATTAAAACTCACGGGTGGGTTTTAGTTAGTAAAAGTTTGAATTTCCCTCTTCCACTCTTCTCTTTCCTTACCGTCCACCCTAATTTGCTAATTAAAAAAAAAAATGGCGTTCAAAATGGTTCAATGCCCATTTTACACGAGGTAAACCTCGCTTAGACTCAAAAGCCATTGAATTATAATAATATTAACACTTTCTTTTTTTGTCCTACAGCCGGACGGCCTACCCCAGTACCGTCATCAATCAGTTCTTCTCGACCTCTCGAACCGCGCGTACGTGTTCCAATACATGCACGTGAACGTGACAGAGACGCCCGTGATCCCGTACGAGGTGGATCGCTACTACGTGTTCGGCTCCAACCGCGCGCGCATCTCTGTGGTGGGCGACGTGGTGGGGCCGCTGTTCCCCACCATGCCCGTCAACGCGACCAGCTTGCTGCACCTGCCGATGGTGAGTGAGCTTGTATCTACAAGTGATCCCGTACGAGGTGGATCGCTACTACGTGTTCGGCTCCAACCGCGCGCGCATCTCTGTGGTGGGCGACGTGGTGGGGCCGCTGTTCCCCACCATGCCCGTCAACGCGACCAGCTTGCTGCACCTGCCGATGGTGAGTGAGCTTGTATCTACAAGTGATCCCGTACGAGGTGGATCGCTACTACGTGTTCGGCTCCAACCGCGCGCGCATCTCTGTGGTGGGCGACGTGGTGGGGCCGCTGTTCCCCACCATGCCCGTCAACGCGACCAGCTTGCTGCACCTGCCGATGGTGAGTGAGCTTGTATCTACAAGTGATCCCGTACGAGGTGGATCGCTACTACGTGTTCGGCTCCAACCGCGCGCGCATCTCTGTGGTGGGCGACGTGGTGGGGCCGCTGTTCCCCACCATGCCCGTCAACGCGACCAGCTTGCTGCACCTGCCGATGGTGAGTGAGCTTGTATCTACAAGTGATCCCGTACGAGGTGGATCGCTACTACGTGTTCGGCTCCAACCGCGCGCGCATCTCTGTGGTGGGCGACGTGGTGGGGCCGCTGTTCCCCACCATGCCCGTCAACGCGACCAGCTTGCTGCACCTGCCGATGGTGAGTGAGCTTGTATCTACAAGTGATCCCGTACGAGGTGGATCGCTACTACGTGTTCGGCTCCAACCGCGCGCGCATCTCTGTGGTGGGCGACGTGGTGGGGCCGCTGTTCCCCACCATGCCCGTCAACGCGACCAGCTTGCTGCACCTGCCGATGGTGAGTGAGCTTGTATCTACAAGTGATCCCGTACGAGGTGGATCGCTACTACGTGTTCGGCTCCAACCGCGCGCGCATCTCTGTGGTGGGCGACGTGGTGGGGCCGCTGTTCCCCACCATGCCCGTCAACGCGACCAGCTTGCTGCACCTGCCGATGGTGAGTGAGCTTGTATCTACAAGTGATCCCGTACGAGGTGGATCGCTACTACGTGTTCGGCTCCAACCGCGCGCGCATCTCTGTGGTGGGCGACGTGGTGGGGCCGCTGTTCCCCACCATGCCCGTCAACGCGACCAGCTTGCTGCACCTGCCGATGGTGAGTGAGCTTGTATCTACAAGTGATCCCGTACGAGGTGGATCGCTACTACGTGTTCGGCTCCAACCGCGCGCGCATCTCTGTGGTGGGCGACGTGGTGGGGCCGCTGTTCCCCACCATGCCCGTCAACGCGACCAGCTTGCTGCACCTGCCGATGGTGAGTGAGCTTGTATCTACAAGTGATCCCGTACGAGGTGGATCGCTACTACGTGTTCGGCTCCAACCGCGCGCGCATCTCTGTGGTGGGCGACGTGGTGGGGCCGCTGTTCCCCACCATGCCCGTCAACGCGACCAGCTTGCTGCACCTGCCGATGGTGAGTGAGCTTGTATCTACAAGTGATCCCGTACGAGGTGGATCGCTACTACGTGTTCGGCTCCAACCGCGCGCGCATCTCTGTGGTGGGCGACGTGGTGGGGCCGCTGTTCCCCACCATGCCCGTCAACGCGACCAGCTTGCTGCACCTGCCGATGGTGAGTGAGCTTGTATCTACAAGTGATCCCGTACGAGGTGGATCGCTACTACGTGTTCGGCTCCAACCGCGCGCGCATCTCTGTGGTGGGCGACGTGGTGGGGCCGCTGTTCCCCACCATGCCCGTCAACGCGACCAGCTTGCTGCACCTGCCGATGGTGAGTGAGCTTGTATCTACAAGTGATCCCGTACGAGGTGGATCGCTACTACGTGTTCGGCTCCAACCGCGCGCGCATCTCTGTGGTGGGCGACGTGGTGGGGCCGCTGTTCCCCACCATGCCCGTCAACGCGACCAGCTTGCTGCACCTGCCGATGGTGAGTGAGCTTGTATCTACAAGTGATCCCGTACGAGGTGGATCGCTACTACGTGTTCGGCTCCAACCGCGCGCGCATCTCTGTGGTGGGCGACGTGGTGGGGCCGCTGTTCCCCACCATGCCCGTCAACGCGACCAGCTTGCTGCACCTGCCGATGGTGAGTGAGCTTGTATCTACAAGTGATCCCGTACGAGGTGGATCGCTACTACGTGTTCGGCTCCAACCGCGCGCGCATCTCTGTGGTGGGCGACGTGGTGGGGCCGCTGTTCCCCACCATGCCCGTCAACGCGACCAGCTTGCTGCACCTGCCGATGGTGAGTGAGCTTGTATCTACAAGTGATCCCGTACGAGGTGGATCGCTACTACGTGTTCGGCTCCAACCGCGCGCGCATCTCTGTGGTGGGCGACGTGGTGGGGCCGCTGTTCCCCACCATGCCCGTCAACGCGACCAGCTTGCTGCACCTGCCGATGGTGAGTGAGCTTGTATCTACAAGTGATCCCGTACGAGGTGGATCGCTACTACGTGTTCGGCTCCAACCGCGCGCGCATCTCTGTGGTGGGCGACGTGGTGGGGCCGCTGTTCCCCACCATGCCCGTCAACGCGACCAGCTTGCTGCACCTGCCGATGGTGAGTGAGCTTGTATCTACAAGTGATCCCGTACGAGGTGGATCGCTACTACGTGTTCGGCTCCAACCGCGCGCAGATCTATCATTAGAATTAAGGGACCATCGAATATGTCGTCCTATATTTTATATTTGCTGGCACATCCCACAGGAAGCATCTTTGCTAAAATCTAATTCATCTCGCACAGGATTCCGCCGAACAGAACATGTTCAGTTTCGCGGCGAACATGTACTTCACGCTGTACATGCGCCTGATCAACCAGCGCAACCGGACGTTGGAGCGCGACGCGTTCTACCACATGAACATCCTGTACCAGCGGCAGCTGTCCTTCATGAAGCCAGACGGCTCCTTCAGCTTGTTCCGAAGCGACTGGTGAGTTGGTTATATTGTTACAATGACCGTGAACTGCTAATACCTCTTTACTGATATTTATTGAGCAATTAAGTTTACTTATCACTTTGAATTATAGGCGTCGCACGTTTTTGTATTTTTTTTTCTGTAAATCATAGGTATAGAGGATCTTATAGTCTATTCTCGTTAAGAAAATAGTGAGTCATCAGTGCAACTACAACGTAACGGCGGATTTATAGTGGAGTGAAAAGTACACCATATTGAAGCAATTTTTTCACAATACTATAGTATTTTTTTTTATTGATAAAGCGCGATTGTAGTGTCTCACAGGCTTACAATACCAGCCATAGTCATTGTGAACACAACTTTCTATTTTATTATGATCTAATTTGTCAAAGGGAGTGGCTTAGCCGAGTGAAAACGATGAGTCACTATTTTCTTATCGGGAACACACTATAGACAAACATGAACAACTTTGAAATTTTGTTCAGATATATTTTTTTTTTTTTTGTTTTTTTTTTTTTTATCAGGAATCAATCGGCATCAAGTGTTTGGCTGACTTCATTCTGCGCTAAGATATTCCAAGATGCGTCGTTTAACGAGTGGGAGAACTTCATATACATCGATCCGGAGGTAAATCACAATTATAAACCATTTAGAAACCAAGTTAAAATAGTAATTTTTGCTATTGAAAACTGTAAAAAAATATAAATAATATTTGGACTAGATATTTTTACTCTACTCAGCCCCTGCAGTGCTTACGTTCACCAGTTAAAAAACCAGTTCCAATATCTACTCCTCTTCACAGGTAATATCTATGGCAGTAGCCTGGGTGTTGGACCATCAGACGCCGGACGGCGCTTTCTACGAAGTGACATGGCTGCCCAACAGAAATGACAACTCCACCATCGTCGTGCCTAAGAACAGCAGCCTGTATAGAGAGGCATTCGGACATGCGGGCTGGCATGATCTCAGTGCTGTTGAAGTAAGTTTGTCTGACCACTATCACACACACACATTTCTTGTATCAAAGCGAAGTGAATAAAGTCACGGTTACAGCCTACGACATCGACCAACGTTTTGTTCTACCGTTTCGAAGACATATTCCATAGTTTGAACTTCCATTCCTGCGGAAAAATTAAAAGTAGCTTAAAATACTCAAAAAGAAATGGTATACATAAATATGTTATACTCCTTGTAACATCTGTTATTCGCCCAGAAAAGGTTTCGTCAAAATCGATCTACAATCAGTCAATCAATCAAATCAAAACCAATTAATCTAACTTGCACATTACAGGTTTTATTGGCATTATTATACATTGTATAAAACAGTCGCTTTCCGCGACTATTTGCTTTTCTGCTAACATCTAAACCACGGAATGGATTTAAATGCAGTTCTCACTAATAAAAATAGCAACTATGTAGAACAGTTTAACATAATGTGTGTGTTGTCAACAGGTAAACGACTCGATAATAATGCAACGTAACATCACTCTGACTGCTCAAGTTGTCATCACGTTGGAAACTGTGAAAAACCTTAAGGATATTGGAGTGCGGGAGGTAAAAAAATTAATTTGAATATATCGAGCCTTTTTAGGAAGAACATCGTAAGCGACAATGAGCGTTTTTGCAGTACTAGTAGGTTTTCTCTTCCATAATTATAAAGTATTTACGAAAATATGTAGTGTAATGTCCTGTGCGCGGGGGTGAAGGGGGAGTGTCACAACGAAACAACTTGTTCTTAAGGTGGTGCATCACGACTCACATTGTCACTGTTTTTCATACAACCGCTCATAACTGATTATGACGTTATTACACACTTTTCATTACATATTTTGGAAACACAGTATCTTGTGGATATTATCTAAGTTTCTAAAGAAACCAATTTCTAAATTTGTGTAAAACTAATCCAGTAAAAACCTCTGAAAATGTCCTATTTTGTATGAACTTTGACACTTCATAATTTGCCTAAAAAATAAAAAAGTCAAAAAAGTAATTCTCTAGAGACCTTGCAAATTTTATTAAGATTCTAAATGATGACAACTTTTTCCAAAAACTTTTAAGGGTTTAAAAAAAACAGCTATTTCCTGGAGCAAGTTTTGTGAAATTTTCGAGTAAATCTCGGAATTACCGAATACTAACAGAGTTTCCAGGCGTTATCTCTCTTTTTTTGCGTTGCCTTTTCGTCAAACATCGCGTTGGACTGCATTAAATAAAGTAACAAGCATTTAAACCATTTTCGATGTTTACGATAAGCGAGTGGAGAAGGACCCTCTTAACACGGTTTATTTTAAACTGAAGACGCATACAAAATCCTCCGCTACCCGCTATCACTTATACTATAACTTATATCTAAGTACCAACACTACGTCATGTAGTAGCAACAATTCTATTATATCGGTAGTTATATGAAGTTATATTTTTTTTATTTTTTTTTAACCTACTAGTACTGCATAAACGCTCACTGTTGCTTACGATGTTCTGCCTAAAAAGGCTCGATATATCGTATGAAAATATTGTGCGTTCTTTGTAGACCGGAAAAAATACGTCATGTTTTTGTTCTACAAATCATTAACCTTCTGAACGCCATAGTCATGTATATATGATAAAGAAAATTATGTTCAGCTTGCCACGGTTACAAGTCACGATTACATGACAGATTGCTTAAAAATCTTATTTCATCGTGTACTTCGTCCGACGAACCGGCTCGTGTGGTTATGTTGTGCTCAAATGTTGAGAAGATCGCGACGCTCCTGCGAGGGGGCGTGGCGAGCGCTGTTAAGGCTGTAGCTCTGTGACTGCGGGTGCCAACCGGGACCCGTAAAAACGGGCCCGTCGTTGTGGGGCGCTTGCACCCATATATTTCTCTCAATGCGTATGTACTGTAGGTATGTGATGGCTTTATACAGGTCAGTAACAGCTGGTTGGTTTATGCCCGTCATTATGTGGCAGGTAGAGTGTGATAGCATTGGCATGTCCCCGTAGGGCCTGAGCGCGCGCGTGTCGTCGGCGCAGCAGCGCGGCGTGCGCTGGCTGGAGCGGCACCTGCGCCTGCTGGACGAGTGCGGCTCGCCCTACGCGCTCGCGCTCGTGGCACACGCGCTCACGCACGCCAAGGCGCCCAGCTCGGAGCACGCCTACCGCCTGCTCAAGCGACGCCAGAGATACGAAGGTAACGACACGACAGCACGACGTTGCCGCTTCCTCGACATAGTTTCATAGTTTTGCATGTAAAACATCACGCAGGCGTACACCAAACGCACAATAACGAATACGCGACTATGAAGCTACACGGCCATGGACAATAGACCAAAGTAGACTAGACTAATTTTTCATCTACAATGCTACATCATAGTTCACCGTGTTGTGTCCTAAAAGTGCTGAATGCGTCGTCGCACCAACAAACTTTCGGTTTTTTCTAAACAAACAAATATGCAAATTACGACGCGAAGTTTTGATTAACCCTTTACCCGCCAAGGTCGCACATCCACGACCAAATAATACTCCATCTCGTCAACTCTTGTATCACCTAAGAGGCTTGAAGAACTAACTTGAATAGAGGAGATGGAATACCCAGTCGCAAACACACTTCCCTGACGAATAGGACACAAAAACACTCATAGGACTGATTCGATGTGGGCGATTAACGGCCTCAACTCACCATTTTAATCCAATTTCTTCCGACAGGCGGTCTAAGCTACTGGGGCCAGGAACCAGTTCCTCAGCCCCCATACAAGATGGAGAACCAGAAGCCTTTCCTCCTGCCCCGCCTGCCGTACAAATATGACTCGAACAACATTGCGGCCACGGCCTACGCGCTGCTGGCGTGCATGGACCACCAGGACAACAACGAGGCCATCGTCATGTGGCTCAACTCGCAGAGGCTACAAGATGGCGGATGGGCTTCTACGCAGGTTTGTGCACACTCGAACTCAAAACATTTAGTTCAATTCAGCCATATACAACCATTTTTGAAAAGTCAAAGTCAATCTGTTAATAATTACTTACTAAAAACTGCCTAGATTGTTGACTGTCTCCATAGATCTTAGCTAAAAGCACAGCAGGAAGGTAACACGGAACAATAAAAAAAAAAAATTCAATAAAAATGTTTGTGATTAAATGAGATCGATTTCAGAGGTATCCGAAACTTTATTGTAAAATCTCATCACCCTACTCATTCTAACATATTTT
Organism: Mythimna lalbum; assembly: GCA_949319445.1. NCBI lineage: Eukaryota > Metazoa > Arthropoda > Insecta > Lepidoptera > Noctuidae > Mythimna > Mythimna lalbum. The sequence continues at coordinate 19,867,522 of OX439360.1, forward strand.
AGCATATACCAAATGTTGTCGAATATCTTATGTTGAAAACTTGAAACGCCATTAATGACTACGTTTATTTATGTCTCTCCTCAGCATAAGATTAGGTGATGTCACGTTAGCCTATCGTGAAAACCTTTTTTTTTGGTTTTTAAAACATTGTTGTACGGCGAACCGCACATCATAACATTTTAATTGCATTTAGCCAAATCATCACTTTGCGCGTCTACGCCAAATGATGAAAATTATTAATTAAGTAAATCAGTACGTGTTCAGATCGCCATAAGTGCCGTCGCGCGTGCTCCCTCGCTTCATCAACCAACCTAATTATTTGTAGTATTTTAACAATACACTATTTGGTGAACATTCCTTTCTATCATTGAACATCCCAGCAGGTAACCTTTACATGGTCCTTCGAGCCATCGGGCGGGACCACGCGAGTTTTTGATAGTCCTCCGTGCGGAAGGAGTTGACTAGTGTTAAAGCAAACCAAAAATTAGTGTGGATACTCGTTCGGTGAACTAGCAACAGTGTGGAATAGCAGTCCGCATCGAAACAACAAGCAAACATTAGCAGGGCGTCAGCAGCAGGACGTCGCCAGCAACAAGGAACCAGGATCAACAGCAGAACTGTTTCCTTTAACATTGACCAAACAGCCGTAAGCAGCGAAGAACTCAAGTAAGATCTTTCCTTTTATAATTAACACAGCATAAATTACTTTCACCAGCAAAATGGAAGGTCTTTACGACTCTCAACTGGAGATTAGGGAAGCAATGAAAAAAATGAAAATTAACATAAAAAAGGACGGAGCCGAAAGGAAAACTGATGACTATTTCAGACGTCGTTCGGATTTACTAGAGAGCTACTGGACAGATTACCAGAACAATCATATGCGTATCTGTGCGATTGGGGTCGAAGACCATCAATATTTCCTAAATTCTGAGCACGAACAAACAAGTCAGCTATACACGAGCATTAAAGCGTTAATTGCCGAGCAGAATTTGAGGTTAGCAGCGAGAATTCAAGCACCAAACAAACGAGCTCAACCCGAGGACGAAGATCGTCAACAACAACGAGCGGAAGGGGGTCCGAGCACCAGCCAGGTAGTGTTGTCAAAGGGTTCGACTAGCAAACTCGATGACATGGTTCGCAGACTGTCGGCGAATATCAAAGCCTTCAAGAGAGTCGTGAGCAACACCAACCTGGAAGACCTCAATGAAAAATGGGAGTTAGAAGATGCCCTGAAAACATTACAAGCAAAATGGAAACAGGTGGATGAGCTGTACTGGGAAATTGACGGTGAAATGTGCGGCGCAGACGAAGAGTATGACATCGTTTACAATGACAACGAGAAAACGTTCATCAATCTCAAACGGTCACTCAACAAGAAGCTCTGGTCCGTGTCTCACAGAGAACATAGCACCCCTCAAATGGATATTCCGGTTTTTACAGGCAAATATCACCAATGGTACTCATTTAAAGATTTGTTTAATGAGACCATACACAACAATAGATCATTATCAAGCGCACAAAAGATGCAATTTTTGAAAGGAAAGTTGCGAGGTGAAGCAGAAAAAATTATACAGCATCTTCCAATAAGCAGTGAAAACTACAACACTTGCTGGGAGCTTTTAAATCATCGCTACAACAACAAAAAGCTTATTTTTAACACTATTGTCAACACTTTACTCGGTTTACCTAACATGCAACAGCAATCTTTGAGTCAAATCAAAAAATTGCACGACGTCACTCTAGAAAGCATACATGGCATAAAAAATCTAGGTGTCGATATTAACACATGGGATCCGCTCCTTGTGAACTTATTGTCACAAAAATTGGATCAAGAAACATATGGGGACTACGTAGATTCCTTGAAAAACGCACGAGAACTACCAGTACTGCAAGAGTTTCTCGACTTCTTAGAGAGCAAGTTTACAAGTTTAGAATCTTCACGTAGGAAACATGAAAGTTTTCCACAAAAAGCAAATTCAGAAACGAGAACATCAGGTGGAAAAAATCATCATGGTGTCCACAACAATCAGCACAGCAACAACAATAAATCATTTTCCAAGGCATTACACGTGTCGACTACGCATAAGTGTCCACTTTGCGGTCATCAACACGGCCTATATAAATGTAAAACGTTTCTAGAATTGAGCAACGAAAACAAACTAAAAACAGTTGCGAAATTGAAAATATGCATTAATTGCTTATTCGATCACAATGGTCAACAATGCATTTCTACCAAACGGTGTCGCAATTGCCACGAAATGCACAATTCAATTATGCATGATGCATGCACAAAATCGAAATCGCAATCTATGAACAGTGCAGCTGTAGCTAACTGTCGGCAAAATAACGAACACCCAATAATGTCTATTTCATCACATGCCATTGGGAATAACCAGATGAATGAGGTAATGTTAGCCACCACATTAATCAAGGTTGAGTCCATCGATGGGTCTCATCAAGTCTTGAGAGCCTTGATAGATCCGGGTTCACAAGTGTCCCTTATCAAAGAGGAGGCAGTGAAAAGGTTAGGATTACAAAAATCGCGATGCAAAGGAATCGTAATGGGTATAGGAGAACAGCATAACAAATGTAAAGGAAAACTGACTATCCACTGCTCATCAACTCACAACAACTTCTCATTTAGTACAGACGTGCTAATTATGGATAACTTACTAGGGAACTTACCTATCAAAACATTTGATCGACCTAGTTGGTGTCATATGGAAAACATAAAGCTAGCAGATCCCGAATTCAACTCAAGTAAACCGGTGGACTTACTACTCAATGCCAACGTCCATGGCATTATATTACTATCAGGATTGATCAGAGGAGAAAACCCTTCCCAACCAGTAATACAACAAACTCAACTGGGATGGATTATCTACGGAGGTGGTGAAGAAACGACGTCATACCGATGCAATGTCGTACTAAGCAATACCCAAGACATTCAAAGATTCTGGGAGATTGAAGACATCAATGAGGAAACGCAAGTGTCGTCAGAGGATCAAGAATGTATTGACTATTATTTGGCAACAACGAAACGACTTGCAGATGGGCGTTACGAAGTCAGACTACCTATGAAATCAGACACCGAGGGAAAGTTAGGGTCATCCAAAGAAATGGCCGTAGCCCAGTTTCAAAATCTGGAGCGGAAATTCCAGAAACAACCAAACTTAGCAGAGCAATATAAATCGTTCATACAAGAATACCAAACTTTAGGTCACATGCTGCCTAGTAACAACAACAATCAAACGAGATCGTGTTACCTGCCACACCACGCAGTACTACGAGCTGAGTCAACTACAACAAAACTGCGTGTCGTATTCAACGCGTCTGCCAGGACGTCTAGTGGATACAGTGTCAATGATTTAATGTTTAAGGGTCCTAAATTGCAACAGGACCTCCAAAAACTAATCATCAAATGGCGTCAATATCGGTACGCATTCACCGCCGATATCGAAAAAATGTACCGACAAATAATGGTGAATGAAGCAGATCGTCGATATCAGCAGATAGTGTGGAGAGATTCGCCACACAAAACAATTAAAACATATCAACTCGCAACAGTAACATATGGTACAAAGTCAGCACCTTTTTTAGCAATGATGACCTTGCGACAATTAGCAAAGGATGAGGAGCAGAAATATCCAGAAGCTTCCAAGGTCTTAACAGAATCATTTTACGTGGATGACTTGATCCATGGATGTCATTCAATACAGGATGGTAAACGACTTATAACAGATCTCAACAAATTACTGAAGTCAGGAGGTTTTCAATTACGAAAATGGTCAGCAAACAGTCCGGAACTCTTGGCGAACATTGATAACAATCAGAGCGAAGGAGAAATAATATTTAACTTCAAAACAGAAAACACATCAAAAACATTAGGATTACGATGGAATGCCACAGATGATCAATTTACTTTCAAACACAGTTTAGCAAAACATAACACAACATTAACGAAGCGTATGCTTTTGGGTGAAATCTCCAAGCTATTCGATCCCTTAGGATGGATATCACCAGTGACAACAAAATTGAAAATTCTATTCCAGAAACTATGGATAAACAACCTGGACTGGGATGAAGAAGTCCCAGAAAACATTAAAAACGAATGGAATATGTTACAAACAGACATACTAAACATCAATGAATATAAAATACCACGATGGATCAGGTATCAACCCAATGACATCATCGAACTGCACGGCTACTGCGATGCGTCGACAAAAGCGTATGCGGCAGTTATTTATGCGCGTGTCAAAAAACATAACAAATCTTCCGTAGTACTAGTTGTAGCAAAATCACGACTAGTTCCGGTTTCGAAAAGCGTATCTATACCGAAATTGGAGCTGTCAGGAGCACATTTACTAGGAAGATTGATGAACAAAGTCATCAGCTGTTTGGGAGACCAAAAAACGCAGATATTTGGATGGACAGACTCGATGGTCGTCTTAGGCTGGTTACAAGGTGATCCCGGTCGTTGGAAACCATTTGTAGCAAACAGAACAAGAAGCATAACTGAAGTAATAAAACCAGATTGCTGGCGTTACATTAAATCAGAAGAGAACCCAGCGGACGCGGCAAGCAGAGGTCTCTTGCCATCTCAGTTAAAACATCATAGCCTGTGGTGGGAAGGACCTGAAACCTTGAAAATATTCGAGGCAGGATTATCAAAACCAACCGTTTTTACAACAGACCAAGAACTTAAAACGAAATATATTCAAAGTCAAAAAACAAATGTGTTAATAACTCAGCATCAAAATACAGATACAGAGAGCATCATTATGAAACTATTGGATAAATACAGCTGTTTTACAAAAATCGTCAAAGTACTTGCATGGTTATTACGCGCTACAAAATCAATGCAATTACATAATAACGCTACGTCAATTAAACACAGTTCATTACCATCGTATCTCACGTTACTTGAAATGCGAAACGCCAAGTTATTGATTGTTAAACATGTACAAAGAACAGTATTTTTAGAAGACATAAAACACTTGAAAAAACACGGTAAGTTAAGCAACAAGAGTAATCTATTGAACTTAGATCCATTCATCGATCGAGTGGGTATCCTTCGGGTAGGCGGTCGCCTTAGAAAAGCAGACATTGGGATGGAGATGAAACATCCAGCAATATTGCCAACCCAGAGCCGCTTAACAACACTTGTTATCAATCAAGCTCATCTTTTAACTTACCATGGTGGACCACGCTTAACTTTAGCAAACATCAGACAGAAGTATTGGATAATCGGAGGCAACAGAGCGGTCAAGAAAGAAGTTAGAAATTGCGTTATTTGCAGAAAACATTCACCAAGATTGCAGTATCAGTTAATGGGAGATCTACCAGAATCTCGAAGCAAACCCGCTCCACCTTTCTATCACACCGGTGTAGATTACACCGGCTATGTTGAGGTAAAAAGCAACAAAGGACGAGGGATAAAGACAACAAAGGGCTACATAGCATTATTCGTCTGTATGGTGACCAGAGCAATTCATCTGGAACTAGTGTCCGACTTAACTAGCTCTGCGTTCTTAGCTGCACTGCAACGGATGGCGGCCAGAAGAGGGACTCCTTGTCACATATACAGTGACAATGGAACCAACTTTGTTGGGGCGAACAGAGCGCTACAAGAACAATTTCACGATCTACAAGGCATGTTCGACAACAACTTATTAGCAGAAATAACCGACTTACAAATACATTGGCATTTCAATGCACCGTCGTGGCCAAGCGCTGGTGGATTATGGGAAAGAGCCGTTAGAAGTCTAAAACATCACCTTAAAAGAGTAGTTGGTGAGCAAAAGCTGACTTTTGAGGAATACACAACCGTCTTAGCAAAACTAGAATCATGTTTGAACTCTAGGCCGTTGTGTGCGTTATCGGAAAACATAGATGACTTGGAAGTACTGACTCCAGCACATTTCCTAACTGGAAGGCCAGGAACATCAATTATTGAAACAGAACATGATGCACGCACCAGGTGGACTCTATCAGCCAAAATAGCACATGACATCTGGAAAAGGTGGAAAACAGAATACTTAGCACAACAGTCAATGCGTCCTAAATGGACTAACACTAAAGAAAATATAGAAATAGGACAATTAGTAACTATACAGGACGATAATCTCCCGCCAGGGAAATGGATGATGGGAAGAGTAATAGGACTCAACCCTGGACAGGATGGTCTCGTGCGAGTAGTATCTCTCAAAACCAAAAATGGTGTCATCAAACGACCTATCGTCAAATTATCGACTCTACCGATCTCATCTAGTAAACAGGAAGAAACGAAAAACAAACAAGACAGTAATAACAACGCGTCAGGAGAAACCCAGACCAAAATCAAAGTCACTAAACCTAAATCATTATTTACATCAATGGCAATGTCCTTGATATTTTTTATGTCATTAATAACAACAATACAAACATCAGAAATCATCTCACCATTACCCAACAACATCTCGTTATATTTTGACTCTATCCATAACATGCAACTTATACGAGATAAATGGACTCTCGTTGTATATTACAACATGTCTCCGTACTGGGACGGCATGGCAACAGCAACAAAGTTCCTAACCTATCTAGATAAAACATGCAGTACATTAACCGAAACAAGCCGCTGCGGCATGCTACTACTCCAATTACATCACGAGTACTCAGAATTACAACACTACAACCGACTCCTATTGAGTCAGCATTTTGACGCGCACGCCAGACAGCGTCGCGGCCTTATCAATGGAATAGGTAACATTGCAAACGCACTGTTTGGAGTATTAGATGAGAACTTCGCAGAACAATATAAAAAGGACATTCAACTCATACAACAAAATGAGCATCATCTCACAAACTTACTTAAAAATCAAACATCCATCGTTGAGGCTGAATACAATGTGCTAAAACGGACAGCACAACATATGCAACTACAACATAAATCAATTAACAAGCATTTGAACGAGCTAGATCGAGCAACTAACATCATTAAAGAAAACATGGACAAGTTAAGTGATAGTCAGGATTTCACTTTGTCAGCGCTAACAGCAGTTAATTTACTTCACAACCTGAAAACAATCCAAGATACTCTACTGGATACCATAACAGACGTTTACCATGGCAAATTCAATACTCATTTACTCACCCCTGATCAATTAAGGAATGAATTACAGTTCATATCTGGGCAGCTCACCAAAGACGTGACCATACCAGTGGACGACATACAGTCAGACCTTAGATCAGTCTACAGCATGCTGAGAGTAAAAGCAAGAGTAATGTCAGACTATGTCATATTCGAAATAACATTTCCATTGTCTAGCAGAGATAGCTATAAGATTTATAAGATCATCTCCGTTCCTCATCAAATCGGTACTAACATGCTTAACGTACTCCCTTCAACAGAGTATGTAGCAATAAACTTAAAAAAGGATGCGTATGTAACAATATCATTCACGGAACTTCAGCTATGTCAACATAATGAAAACTCATACTTGTGCTCAATCGACAAGCCAGTCAACTATCTTCCAATTGATGAGAAGTTCTGCAAGATTAATCACAACACTAATCAATGCGCAGTAAGCAAATCTCCATGCAGCGATATATGGATGGAGCTGAACGACCCATCTAAGTATTTATATTTTTGCTGCAATACTTATCCGATCAGGATCATCTGTCAAGATCAGATCACTTACAAGCAAATCAGTGGAGCTGGGATAATCAGTTTGAAGCCTAAGTGCATCATCAAAGGCAAAGACTTCGCTCTGTACTCTCGTTCCCATTCAGGAAATAGCATAAAAACTGGCCCTGAAATCGAAACTCCACAGATAACAGAATTCCATCATTTAGTAAACATTTCCTTATCAGACTACACAGAATCCGCAGACCCGCTAAACCAAACCTTAGAAAACCTCGACAAACAGATCAAACAGCTGAAAACGGCTACAGCTAACACGGCGAACGAGATCGATCGAAACCACCAAACACTATCAACAAATGACATTCACCTATACGTCATTTCCTACGGATTGTTGTGCACGGCCATTGTGGCAGCAGCGGTGTTCCTGTGGTGCAGGAGGAAGACGTCTACCAGGGTCCTCACGCAGTCGGAACCAACAGTGACATTTTCGCGAAACATCAATTTAAGTTCTAGTGAAATAAATCAAGTGAAACTTCCGCGAAAGCAGAGCATAGTGGCTGACCGTCAGCCCAGTGAAGTGAAAGTGTTAGCTAGTAATTCTTATGTAAACATGGCACTTGACCAAGGTACATCCCCTAGACCACAAAAACGTAGCTTTTACATTGGGGATGATACTGTTTAAATTTTTATTAATCTTATATAAGTTTTTTGTAACATTCTCGGCCGGGAGCATGTACGGCGAACCGCACATCATAACATTTTAATTGCATTTAGCCAAATCATCACTTTGCGCGTCTACGCCAAATGATGAAAATTATTAATTAAGTAAATCAGTACGTGTTCAGATCGCCATAAGTGCCGTCGCGCGTGCTCCCTCGCTTCATCAACCAACCTAATTATTTGTAGTATTTTAACAATACACTATTTGGTGAACATTCCTTTCTATCATTGAACATCCCAGCAGGTAACCTTTACAATTGTACACTAGGTATTACTTCAAGTACTAGGTACACAAGACACCCAGATCCGGAAACAACTATCTGTATGCCTTTTAAACATTTTGACAATCGCTCATCCACTGCGCCAAACATGTCAAATGTGAAAATACTGCTTTAAGTCAAGCTATACTGTTGCCTACATGTTTAACACTTATTTTTGGTGTCAGCCAAGGGTGCTGCTAGTCTATGTTTAATCATCATTATTTCGTTTTCCCTAAGGACACATACATAGCTCTGCGCGCCCTGATCGAGTACACGAACCGCAAGCGGCTGCGCGACGTGTCGTCGCTGTCGGTGAGCGTGGACGCCGTGGCGCTGGCCGGCGACACGCGCACGCTGCACGTCAAGAACGACAACCTCGCCATCATGCAGTTCATAGAGGTGAGATCCCAATAATATATAGACATTCCAACTTTCAAGATCAGCGGCAGCCGTTGTGTGTCAACTGTCACTACACCACTGTAGATGCCGTTGGCAATCTGCCGATTAAGAAAATAGTGACTAATCTTTGACAAAGATGAGTCACTATTGTCTTAAAGCGAATAGACTAGAAGCGGTTCTCCAAACTAATTCTGCCATATTGGTTTGGTTGCATTTGGGATGATCATTTTTTTTTTTTCAAGTTCTTTTAAATATTATTTTGGTAAGATGTGACATAGTAAAAATGGCGTGTTGTGTGCGCAGATCCCGCAGGCGTGGGGCACGGTGAAGGTGACGGCTCGCGGCGCTGGTTACGCCATCCTGCAGATGTCGGTGCAGTACAACGTCGACATCGCGCGCTTCCAGACGCCGCCGCCGCTCAACTGCTTCTCGCTGCTCTCTTCGCACCACTTCTACGGCAGGAATCAGTCGCACATCGAGTTCCAGGGTTGTGCTAGGTAAGAAAGGAATTATGTTGAAAGAAAAAGAGTTTATTTAGGTCAAACATGGCGCATACCTTAAAAAATAAAAACAAATAACAATAACGATTTATAAGTGGTAGGGTATGCGTCACATCAATACTATACAATAATATACCTTTCCCTACCCTATCGAAAATAACGCGTCCGCGCGTGCGTCCGCGGCGCCGTCCCTATGGTGGCCACGTGGCGGCGCCTGGCGCGCGCCCCGCTACACATATAAACATAAAGCTCTAAACTTGAACTAGCGACATTGCGCTGGTAATAATCCGGTTTCCGTGACGGGGACCCGAGCAGCACATACGCGCATAGTCACGCGACGGTTGTCGTCAGCACGGCATTGGCCCATAGAAATGACACCATATTAATTTTTCCATCCCTACATTTGCATTGTCGTGGTCCGGCAGCTGGACGCTGCAGTCGGAGTCGCCGCGCTCGGGCATGGCGGTGCTGGAGGTGGGCGTGCCGACGGGCTACATGATCCAGCAGCAGAAGCTGGACGCCTACGTGCTCAGCCGCCGCGTGCCCACGCTGCAGCGCGCCAAGTATCTGCCCACCAAGATACTCTTCTACTTCGACTATGTGAGTATTCCAAGTATACCAAGCACGTAAGTGAGATGCCGGCGATTTGCTGGCTGGACAGTGAAACATCTTGCGAATGCTCAGAGTTTGATCCTGACTCGATGACGACTTGCTCGGCGTTCAGCATAGTCAATATTTTATTTATTCATTCGAAAAATTCCTGCCTAAATCTCGTAACGTATCTCTTTTTTTATTTATTGACATTGTGCTCACATAATAGAAGCAACAAAAATATGTAACAAAGATTTTGTAACTTATAAATAACATGATTTAAAAGAGTGTCCATGGAGTTTCTTGCACATTCTTCTCTACAGTAGAGATCTACCACTGACCTCTAATTCTACCACTGTGGTCAGTGAAGTCTACGCTTTGGAACACGTAATTTAATTTCACTTTTTTTTGTCTGACCGTCTTTTTGACAATTCAAAAGTGCCTGTTATTGGTTTATTTGAAATAAAGTTTCTGATTTAATTTATGTGTACAGTTGTCAGAAGAGCCGACGTGCGTGAACTTCACGATCGAGCGCTGGTTCCCGGTGGCCAACATGTCGCGATACCTGCCCATGCGGGTTTACGACTACTACGCACCTGGTAAGCACTCTATACTCTAATTTTTAATAGTTTAGTTAATTTACTGATGCCGCGATTTGCTGGATCAAGCAGTTGGACATGTTTAGCCAAACTGACATGAGTGGTATAATGAATGAATAACCTCTGTTATATGTTGATTGAAAAGTACGGTTTGCAAAGAAAATTTGTTTGTGTATCGATAATTGTTTTTTTTTTTTTGTTGTGGATTATTATTACAATTAGAAATGAAGCAGCTTTCTATCAATGAAAAAATTTTAGCAATAGAACCAGTACCCCTAGCCAAGTTGATAACCTGCAATTGTTAACGCTAGTAGAAAACTTCAAATGTACAGGAATGGACGTCATCTCAACGCTCAGTCACGTGTTCAGAACAAAAGATTCGAGGGCGTGGCCAACTCGAGGCGTACGAAGCAAGAAAAATGGTTGTAACTTGGCTAAGCGGGCTGTACTTTCAGATATTACCTCATACAAACAAAAAAACTAACTACCCTGTTTAAAATACTGACTTATTACTGATATCTCGTATCAGTAATAAGTCAGAAAAGGACATCTATAAAAAAAAAAAAACGAACAATTTCCCCCAACAGAACGCTTCAACGAGAGCATATTCGACGCGCTCCCGACCTACCTCCTCAACATTTGCGAAGTGTGCGGCTCCTCGCAGTGCCCCTACTGCGCCATCTACAACCACGCCTTCCGCGCCGCCCTGGCCACACCTCTGCTACTTGCAGCCGTCCTCCTCACCGTCTCGCGCTACTTGCGACCACTAACGAATCTCTATGGTATCTCGTAGGTATGTATATTTTTATAAGCAATCGATTTTGTAAAAGATTTGTGGATAATACCAAAAGATTGTGGTTTGTTTACAGAATGACTTATTTTAAAGTCTCTTTTTATATAGCATGGGTAGGATGACACAACAGGACGAAAATATGCATCTTTAAGATGAGAAAAAAATATAGGTTATATCCACAGAAAAGATGAAAATTAGAAAGGCCTTCTGGATGGGGCAGGCGTGCCTCAAAATATGATTATGCTCATAGTTGACACAATCAATAAGCAAACTTGCGATCTAAGTGTGCGTGGTCTGTTAGTTGTATAATGCGCGTTCGTATTGGTTTATTGCCTGTAGTGCAGTTAAAGGGTGGGAGACAAGCGGCGACACTCGTTGTTGTACAAATCGGGAAGTATTTCCTTTAGCTTTCATCTCTTCTGTGCTTATATCCGACAGCTGTCACCCGCACCATTCTATCGCAATTGTAGTGTAAGTGTATATTCGTGGATGCGTCCAATCATAGCCCAGTGAGTAGAAATTAACGATATTTCATTATACAGAACACTCACAGTCGTTACATCTCGCTCACTCGTTTTAAGACCATGACTGCTAAGAATTATGGTTTCTATAATATCAGCGTCATTCTGTAAAACAGCCAATTTACGATTGCGTGAAGCTAGCGTCCATATGAATGTAGATAGTATGTATACAATTTATTGAGTAACTAATTCTAATGAGTGACAAAAATCACAGAAAATTACTTAAAATTAGGTAATGAATTATATCATTGGGTTCAAAAATTTAATCTGAGATCGTGTTGAAATATCAGATAGATATTATTTTTAGTAAATACAAAACTTGTCTGATAAAAAGCAGCCATTTTTACTCTACATCTAATGAAGTTATTTTTTTCATAAGACCCAAATTTCATTATATTTGGGTCATTATTACTGGCTGCTACAAGATTACTTTATGCAGCTGTAATCAAATATATTTATATATACCTATCATATTTTATGACCTACTAAGTTCCGTACTAACCACCGTTTAGAAATTAATTTATATTTGTATGATATAATGAAAAGACAGACCTTATGCACGTAAGCAAAGATATAGATATCATTTACATACTTATACATGCTGATTTACTTTTAAGGAAAATTCGTAGCATATCTTTAGAATTGCCTTGTAAGATTATAAGGAAAAAACAAGCTACAAATTTGTATTTTATATAGTAACCTGCCTCGTTTCTTTTGAAAGAGTATTATAAAAATTGTGTATGATGCTTGTTATCGATAGGGCCCTGTTACTCACTCCATTCTAAACAGTACCCCTAGCCAAGTTCTGCAATCTGTATCTGCAATAGTAGAAAGCTTCAAATGTACGGGAACGACGTCGTCTCAACGCTGTCACGTGGTTAGAACAAATGATTTGGCGGCAAGGTCAACTCGGAAGCGTTCGACTCGAGCGAAACTGTTGTAACTTGGCTAGGGGGGCTGTTCGCGTTAAGATTAGAAATTTAACGAAACATTTTTTACCGTCTGTTCAACCGATTTTAACTTCTATTTCGTAGGTATAAGGATTGCATTAAAAGTAAAAAGTGGATACAATACCAACTATTTACTGCAGCCGCCATTTGTCATGCCACCACCGTATCTAATAAAAGTAAAAATCGGTTGAACAGACAGTATTTAAGGTTTTCATTTTCTAATGTAATTTTGAACAGAGTATAGAGCAGGTTAAACGCTGGCATGTGGCTACTGACCAATCTGCGAAGTATATCTTCCTTATACCACCATCACCTCTTGTAAACTTGGCAACTCCTCCCCATTCCATAACGAAGTAATACCTATGTTTTAAGGGACCTTCTCTTACCATGATTCCTTTCTCCATTCCATGATTTAGTATTAGTTAAGAAGTGTTCATCGTAGTTTAAGTGTTACTATAGACGTGTGTCGTGGTGTTGCCTGCAGGAGCGAACATTCAATTTGTACCTCAGTCAGTGCTGGATAAAGCTACCGTGGGGCCTGAAGCAAATTCTATCAGATGGGCCTCTAAATATTTATATAAATAAGAATATTATCTAATAAAACCTCTTTTTTTTTCAAAATGGGGCACATGGCTCCCTAGGTGGTGATAGATCTACAGCCAGTGGCCCACATTGTCTTTATCAAAAATGTGGAGTTGGTTAGATTCATTTGAGTTGTATTTGTGCGTCCAAGTGAGTCCCAATCCAATGCTCACGGCCCGTAACATTTGCTAATTTTACTTCCTGGCTTATCCGGCACTGACCTCAGTAACAGAGTGATACTTTTTAGAAGAAAGATGGAAGTACTTTTTGAGTACAGTCAGTGACCTGATGTATCTAACAAAACAAAGAGGTGTCAGATAATGCAGTCCGACGATGGTACGGTCTATGCTCCGATTTTGAAAGCCTGTCAGCAACACAATGCATGTCTAAAGCTAGAACTACATTACACAGACGCACACGTGGACCACGTCTGATTTGTACGTAGAACGACGTCGCGTAGCATGGATCTAGTGTAGCTAGCTCTACAGGTCTAGTTTCCATATAAAATGTATGGAGCCTGACGCGCCCAGATTGACGTGTGTGTCAGACGTGTGCTCAGTGTATTTCTAGCTTAATTGTCTACAAATCCACTTTTTGTACTGTTTGTACCATACGGTTTATCATGATCATGTTATTATATGTTTATATTTTCACCTATGAAATATCCTTTTAATTTAGAACCTCTTTTCAATGTTTTCATTGGTGTATTTTTTACGAATATCGTTTTTATGCCCCTTTTCTATTCTCCTGGGTGCTGTCGGCATTTTATTTTACATTTATTGTTTCTATTTTAATTTTACCTGTTTGTAATTTCTACGTCTTGTACAAACTAATCCATAAATCTATTACCATACATATCGAAGTCTGCAACTTATTTTGATCAATTTGGAAAGGGGCGATATGGTGATGATATATTAGCATAAAATGCATCCTTGCCTTGATTCGCAAATTTTTCTATGCAGGCAATGTGCAGTAATTGTATGTAAATATTATGGTTTAAGTCTATATCATATTTGAAAAAATAAAGAAGATGCAGATGATATGAGAGAATGTATACTATTTGATGAACTTATTTTAAAATTCTAGATGTGTAGGTTGAATGTCATGTAGAATGGTTTATCAAATAGTCTAAACACATTTTTTGCAACTACCCTCTATTTACAATTAAGCTTCCAAGCAATAATATATCAAAATGTCAATCATAAATAATGCCTTATTAACAAATTATTAAAAGACAATATGAGAAATTAACAATTATTGAAAATATTTTAATAAAAAATATACATTGATTTGTAATTGTATTATAATTAATTAATCAATTAGTAGTAGTTATATGTTTTTGTATTGTGGTAACTGAGAGTACCTATTTATTTCTTACGATTATGTGTTTTAGTGTCACATTCATGAAATATATTCGATAGCATTTAGATATTGTGACATTGTGTACAAAAATGTCCCGTCCAAAATTGCCAATAGAGGAAAATAAAAATTATATTAACTATATAAAAAATGAATCTCATGTCTGTAAGTAAATGTGAGCAAGTTACTTAAGTAGTTTCCGTCCAAATTACCAATGACTGATTTTTTTACTTTATGTATTGTGTGTAATATCTTCCTAAGTTGTTACAAAGCTTCTCTGTAGAGTACGAGAGTGGTTTATTGTCATAGATTTATTTCCAAATAAAACCTTATGAAAATATCCGTTAGTTTTATTATTCTATCCCAGTGATAAACATGAAATGCCAAAATTGATCCATCTGAGGGCCCACGCTGCGTTAAGCGGTAGCCCGTGCGTGCACCCGTCGCGTGACGACGCGCGTGTATCGTGTGCAGCGGTCCCCGTTGCGGAAACCGTATTACCTGCAGTGTGTAGCTAGTTTAATTTTAAGGGTGTGCATGTAGTTGTGTCGATGAAGAATTTTAACCTTTTGAACGCCAATCACTTGTATACAAGTTCGAGATTTTCGTGCCCTCAGCGCCACTACTTGATTAGAAGTAATAATACATAGTATAATATAATAGTATATACATATCGCGTATTATATAGGTGGGCGTCGAAAAGGTTAATGTATAATTACGTAGCAAAATGGGCGCCGGGCGCGTGCCACTACCAAGCACTTATGTAAGGGACTACGCTGGAACCCGCTTAAAGCAGCGTCGGCCCTAATATATAAAAGGTAATGGGGTGAGATGGTTGATAGGAGAATAGAAGGAACTGTGCAGTGTCCCGAGTAAATTGGGACAAAGGCAGGATGATCAAGTACATAAGAGAAAACCGCCACTTGCATATCAAAATATCATTAGACGGAGGACAAATAAATAAATAATTATTTATTTGACAATAATTGACATATTTATATGACTTTTGATATCAAATAAGTAGTACTTAATTGATTATGTTCATTCAAAAATAAATATTATATATATATATTATAGTTTTGCATGCCATAGAGCAGAATGTAGTGGAAACCCCCAATTCTGTATCATCTTAAAATTGTACCTACATTGCTTGCAAATAAATAATTCTGATTTTGACAAGAATTTATGTCTGACCATTCAGCCAACCATTATTAAATTTTGGGTACTTGAGTTGTAATTAGTTACCGATTTTGCAAGCTATTAGATGATCTCAATAAGTGATTCAATGTTTTTGTATTTAATTAGTGATTGATTTGAGATCACACTTTCAGTTAAATCATTTGCGTGCCAAGAGCCTACCTGCCCAGTAAAGTTGTTGTTATATGTAGCTTTTGACCCTGGTGGCCCCGACTGCTTTGCCAGATAATGGGGATTCAATTTCCACCCAAGAAAAATATTCCCTCGCGCCCCTGACGCCGATTCCGATCCCGATTTACGCCTACCGAAGGCGCAGGCTTGCGGATGGCGTGCAAGGGGTACCTCGCCGTCCGATAGTCCGGTAACCGTCTGCACAGAGCCCAAGTAATCGACGGCGCGTAGTGTTCCATGCGCGGCTGAAGGTGTCAGCAATCATTGGGGCCCAGTAGGGTCGAAGCTTACTGGAGCCATGGGTGATGCGAGAGATAACCTGGGGCTCTGAAACATGGGTTTTAGTCAGTAAGTCTGACACGCCCTCCCACCCTGTCCAAGGGAGATGTCACTGGATGGTTTATAAACTTAAAAAAAAAGTAAAAAAAAAAACCTAAGAAAAATTATTGCATGATGAGCATGATAATTTTTTCTGTCAGGGTGTAATTTATCTAATTGTAATTGTCAGTACTCAGCAATAGCATTACATATGGACTAAATGGTGTTGTGTTAAAGTTGTTGAATGTTATTGTTGACTTGTGTTTATGTCCAGGTAATTAGTCCAACACTAAGCAAACATACTATACTTAAATTTTTCAAGATTTTCGATTATTGCAGCACCCAGTTCCCGAGTTCTCAATACTGAGTGATTTAAGAATTTGTAGTACAACAAAGTTCATCCCTTGAAAATCTAAATGCCAACTTGCTTGACAATGAATCTGATGTAATAATTCCCACCTATGTGACACATCATGCATTCCATTGTCTTCCACATAATCACAACAATAAGGAAATATTTACAAACACAACTCGTTTTAACAATTTATTTAATTTTTACATCACTATACATATCAATAAACTTATTGATCATAAATACTTAACAATAACTGGACTAGCACAATGTTACTGTCGTTTTTTGACTTGTTTAGCTTTAGCAGCTGAAGCCTTGGCCGCAGCACCTCCACTGAACAAACTAGTGAACATCTCTGACATTTCAGGCATTTCTGACATCTTTGCCAAGTTGCTTATCTGTTTCAAATCTTCTTTAGTCTCAGGGTCATTCATCATTTTAGGTAAAATCATGATGAACAGGAGAGGCAGAATCATCATGATAACCATTGGGTTGAACAGGAAATCTGTTAGTCGCCATTGCTCTCTTACCTGGAAATATCTGAACTTTGATAAAGCCTTAAGTCTCAACGGGTATGGCACCTGGATAACCTGGGACGTCTGGATGTAGTTCACTTTCCTGGCTCTGAACTTGCCCTTAGAGTTGATCTCCACTCTAACTGGCTCGTACATGTAGTCGGGATGTATAATTTCAACAACGTACGAACCTGAGGGAACATTGTGTATGACGAATGTTCCGTCTCCTCTGATGAAGCCTATGTATTCACCGCCATTAACATGGATTCTAGTGTCAACTTGCCATGGTCCTAATTCTAGATCCTCGGGTGGAAACACTTTACCCTCAATAGAATATCTGCCGTTTCCAACTTCCTCTTCTAGGATATTGATAGCAGATGATACGTATGGAAATGTACACACTGAGAGGACGACTGAAAGGAGTTGCTTCATTTTCAGGGTTGGTTTAAAATTTTTGCAGTTTGACTTGTATTCGTGTTTAATTTAATTCCGTATTAATTAAATAGTCACAATCGATTTCAGTTCACACAAAAAATGCAATTAATAAGTCCGTCAGGTGATGGAAGAAGACTTTGACAGATGACACATATTGTAATGTCATTTAGGGATGCTCGATCTGGTATCGATTATTCAAAGAATTGATTTTGTAGACCAAAGAAAATCAATTTTTGAAACTATCTTAAATCTCAAAAACTTAAAATCGAGATTCATATTTATTCCTGCTATTCATAAGCATATTATTATTTTAAAGTATTCAAAGCACCTAGGGATAGGGGTAGGAAGAAGAAGAAGAAAGCACCTAGGTAGGTTTAGCCTGTCTAAAAAGTCAAACGACGGTTAAATGAAATCTGATGTAGGCAATACTAGTTCAATCAATAATCAAGGTTGATGAAGAGATTTTAATAATTGTTTACTAATAGAACCTTAAAAATTTTTTCTTCAGTATTGTACAGTTTTACAAATAAATGTATTTCTTAAATGATTTTAAATTATTAGGAGACTTTTTAACAATATAAATGATAAGATTATTTTTTAATATGTGACATTTTGACATGAGCATTCATATATTACTTTTTACTTTTCAGTTCTTACAAAACACTACAGAGGTATTAATTAGTAGTGGAATTAAACCTTCTTTAACAATAAAAGATTTTTGTTTAGAATATACCTATTTCAGTCTCTTTAATAATATTCTTATTACAATAGTAGGTGCAATAATATAATAGTGTTATAAGTAGAGATGTGCCGTTGCCGGCAATCAGGGAATATTGCCGCTAACGGCACATCTCTAGTTATAAGTATAAAATAGGTAATAACATAAATCTGGAATCGTAAGAGAAGTCTGATTCATAATATTCTATTCCGCTTAATGATTCATCATCACTAGCCATACTACGATCAACATCTATTATAAAGAACTATAATCATCTCAAGAAACAAGTGAATGACAGCTAAAATTCGTTTTACTTTTCAGACAGACTTCATTTTCCTTAAGCTATTTTTTTGTGAATGTTGTCAGTCATAACATGTATATTGTAGGATCATCTGTACCGTTCAATCTTTAGGAACTCATTCTTTTAGACCTTAATTTTTGTGTTTGTTTTGACTCTTTTATTTTGAATCTAAGTAATTAAAAAATCGATTTTGTTAACCGGTGTACAATCGAGTACGAATGGGCATCCCTAATGTCATTGACTTGACAGTTTTCTTTTTTAGTTTGAATCATAAATAGTAGAGGTCATTGTTTTGAATCATAGTGATACTGCAGCAAAAAGTTTTAATTTATTTATATTTATTAAATAAATACAATTGAAATCTATTGCTTTCACTACAGTGATAAGTTTTGTATTGTTTAAACATATTATTTTAGTTTCTCAAAATCTCAATTTTTCACCTTTCCTAGCAACCATAGACACAACGTCGTCGGGAAAAACCGGTTTACGTTATCGATTTTAAATAAACGACCAATCACTACTTTTGTTGTTTGTCTATGATTTTTTGTAAACAATATTGTTTGAGTATTGAACATGTGCATCTCGTGTTTATTAGTCAACTTTATTTAATTTAGACATGCTTTTTACACAGTAAAAACGGAAAAATAACTATGTCAGGATACTTGGAGATAAAGTATCCATTCAAATCTAATTTGGGCTTAAATCCTTTCAAGGTAAGTTTCGCAAAGTGTAATTTATTCATTGGGATGTATCACAACATTGTGGCATTGATTATTTTTGTTATTGTCAGTCGTGGAAAAGACAATGGTGTATTTTGAGACCGAGTCCGACGTGTTCGGGGGCCTCACTGGCGGTGTACTGCAGCGAAGCAGGTGCTGCAGCGGGTTCAGTGGAGCTGCCGTTGGGCTGCGTGGTAAAAAGAGCGAAGTCTCGCACGCGGCCGCATGCCTTCGCTGTGTTTTCTGTTGACGAGCCGCGAAAACCCCGCGTGTTGCTTGCAGCACAATCTCTCCATGACACACAAGTTTGGATGGAAAAAATCCGAGCTTTGTTAAATGGGAACAAGTTGTTAGGTGAGTGTCTACCTTCATTATTGTTCATTTTTCAATGTGTTCAAAGTCCAAACGGAACCTTGGTGTTTCTTGTTTTTTATCAAAAACTTTCCAGTAGCATTGATTCTGTGTTGTGTTGACATAGTTTTTTTTTATTATCTAAGTGGACTATGCATGAATACACACAACTATTTAACTGATTAACAAAACAAGACAAATGTTATCAAATTACCCCATTAAAGTGCAGTGTAATTCTAATCAAAATTTTTTTCCAAAATGTCTTCCTTGTATGATTATGACTCATTGCACTTTGTCTTTCATCATAGTGAGATATAAGTACATATCTGTACCCACCAAAATACAAGATTTGTCAACCTATAAAAACCTATTTCTCACAAACTACCTACAGAGATATTTCAGTACCTACTGGCTAATTAAAATTCAAATGAAAATAGTGAGTCAAACAAGAATTAGTGTTAAAAATATTTAGGTCTCAACATGTGTGTGTATGAGTGTGACCTAGATACACTGAGTACTTAGGAAACCTGTAAATGGTTCATATGTAACCAACCCGTTGCTTATGTAAGTATAACTGGTCTAAGTTAAAGTAAACAATCATACAAAATAGTTCAACATCAATAGATCAACAGTAGACATCACTTCACTATGCTTATTTTTGTTCCCTAAAAGAATAGAATAAAATAACTATGAAATCATACTAATATTGTAAATGGGAAAGTGAGTTGGTTTGTTTGTTTGTTACGTCTTCACGCCTAAATGGCAAAACTGATTTTGATGAATTTTGGTACAGAGATAGTTGGGACCAGGGTTGGACATAGACTAATTTAAAAAAAAAAGTGAGAAAAGGGGGAGAAAGAGTAAAGTATATTAATAAACGCAGGCAAAGCCGCGGGTAAAAGCTAGTTAATAAATAGTTAAAAGGTTTTCCTCTTTCAAAGTTGTTGTTTCAATTATAAATTTAAGTAAAAGAGGTCAAATAGACTTGTTTTTCAGAAGTGTTGGACAAAACATTTTACTAAAATCATTTGTCACAAAATGATAGGGTATGTACATTACATGGTATTAAATTAAAATAAATCATCAAAGCTTTTTGATGTCATGCACAAAATTTTAATTTATAATAAGTATATTGAAGCCCTGGCTCCTGAATTAGGTAGCAACCTGTGTTACAGGAGCCAGTGTCTTCACGCAGTTGCAAGTGGTACATGAGATCTCATTTATACATGTTTGATAAAAGATGGAATTTTACTACTATATTATATTACTTTCCGAAACAGATTTATTATTATTATAGTTAGCCCATTATGTCCCACTGTGGGTCAAAGGCCTCTCTCTATTATTTTTAAAAATCATGTTTCCTTGCAAGGAACACATCCAGGTTGTCCCGCCATCTTCTCATTCAATAAAGAGGTAAAGTTTGTTTTAAAGGTCTGAAAGTACTGGTCCGATTGCTAAAACACCGATAGAAAGCTGCTTTATTCCTGAGTGACAGGCTATATTTTATGTACATGTGTGAAAACGGGCAAAAGCTGTCTCTTAAATACATAAACAGTGTAGTGTTAGATTCAAACAAACAGGAAAATGTAGTTAAGACTTTTTCCATTTCTTTTTCAGCCTTAATTTTAAAGGCAGAAATTTTAGCAGTCATGTAGCAGAATTGGCCAAGTGCGAGTTGGATTCGAGCAGGAAGGGTTAAAGGGAAGAAATAAAATAAATATTTAATTCATGAATCCCCAAGCGACCACCGGTGGCCGCGCATCTATTGTCTTACTATTGTGTCTCTAATTGACGGTATCTGAAGGGTTAAGGGTGCCCCCTAAAATATTTATTTTATTTCGTTTTTAGTATTTGTTGTTGTTCAAAGTCAAAATATTTTATTTCACATAGGCCTACATGGGCACTTATAAAACGTCAGAAGCTAGTGCACGGTTCCAAATTGGTCGTTTCCTATGGAGAAGAACCGGCAAGAAACTCCATGGTTACTCTTTTAAAAAAAAAGTGGTAGGTGTTACAATATGATAGTATATAAGAACAGTGTATATCAATACTGTACACAAAAGCAAAAAATAAAAAAAGTAATTTAAATAGGAAGTAATCTAAAGGTTTGTAAGGTATATAGTGTATTTGTGTTGTTTCTGTTACCGCTATAGTGGCACACATAATTTGTGAAAATTTCAACTGATTAGCTATCGCGGTTCTTGAGATACAACCTGGTGACAGACAGACGGACAGACAGAGAAGTCCCATATTTACCCTTTGGGTACAGAACCCTAAAAACTATCTTTTGTAGCTATGATAATATAAAACTGGAATTTAAAATAATGTGTTTTTAAGTTTGCTTCTCTCATTATTATTTCAAACATAAGTCAACAACCCCTTAGTCATATGGAATCACAGACAATGGTACCTTTGAATGGTGTAAAAAGGTGGCACTGATTTAGTATTGTATGCAGATGCAGACAAGGTCGAACACCTTACTGGAGTTCATTTAATTTAATTCTGGGAATGCAGTTATGTTGATTTGTCAGACACTACATATAAAGTCTCACAAAAAATTAATAAAAGGAAGTCAAAGTTTCAGTTCAAAATCTTTCTTCTCTTGTCTGTCACTATCTATCACTTCAACTGTTTGTTTATCTACACTAATATTATAAATAGGTAAAGTTTGTTTTTTTGTTTGTAGGAGGTAATCTCTGAAAGGACTGGTTTGATTGCTAAAATTGTTTCACCAATAGAAAACTGCTTTATTCCTGAGTGACGTAGGATATATTTTATGTACGCGGGCGAAGCCGCGGGCAAAAGCTAGTTTATTATATTTATTATTTCTAAAACATACAATGAGCGGCCTTATCGCATTCTGCGATCTCTTCCAGGCAACCTGGAATGGACAGTAATCAGAACATGATATGGGGCTGTGATTAGTCTGTTTAACTTTGTTTTGAGAAAATATGAGGAAAATGCAGCCAAAACAGCCACCAAATGTTAAGTTTAGACATTCATATATTAACGTCATCAAAATGAAATTAGGACACATTCATGTAGTCTGTATTCATGTCACATGCGCCAACTACACACCCCGTCCATGGCCTGATATTTGCATCAACGCCATTGACGTCACAACATTGAATGGTAATACGCACAAAACCCATTTAAAATTGTAATACCAACATACAATGATCTATTAAGGTTTAGACAGACTGAAGCGAATTACGCGCGAAAACCTGCATCATTTTTTAAGGTCAATGCTGACGTATATTCGCAAGTGAATAGAATAAGTATTTGGCTACCGTAACAAAGTGAATGAATAATAATATGTAATCGGATCAGTAATTTTTGAGAAAATCTCAGACATAATACAAGGTATCTACCTATATACAATACAGGTCAAATACAGGAACTTTTATGTTTGAAGTCGGTTAAAAAATCAGCCGTAATATCCTATCCGCATTGGCATAGCTATTGAAGGTCTAGGCGGGTCAGCGCCCTGGGGCCGCCAAACTCGGGGCCTGGAGCGCCAAAACCTTATTGAATGTCCTTTTTGAACTTGCGAAAAATTCCCGTACCTTCGAAATGTACATAAAATAGGGTGTATCACAACTTTAAACCATGGCATTTTAGTCAGTTAAAGTCTAATACTTTCTCCCACTCAACCCAGACCAAGAGAAGATGTTTGATAATATCCCACGTAAAAAGAGGCCCTAGATTTTTTTGCCACAGAGTCGTTGGCATTGGTTAGCTACTCGCCGTCGATACACCTCAGTGTGAGTACAACCTCGCTTCTATTGTGTACAAAACACACTGTATTTGAAGAAGACAGCATTTGTAACATTTAAGTACAATTGAAATGGGTCAAGGCTTTGGCAAACCCATTACAGCTTTCAGACTTCTGAGTAGGTACTGTAATCAACTTTGTAATAGGACTTGCCTTGAACAAAACCGAGACAACGAGTTTTATACTTATTGTATTGGTCCTTTTCAATTTTAAAAGTTTGTTTTTATGACGAAGCAGTAAACCAAATAAACAAACATTGTTGTGTTCAATGTTTTCACTGTTATTAAGTAAACTCGTGTTTATGAGTAATAGACTGCATGACCAATGTCAACATTTACTGATAGTATTGACATTAACCATTCATAATATCACGCCCATTTTTCTATGAAGTGATAGGCAGAAATGATCCAATAATAGGGGAGATGTGATGTTTTGTGACGATGTTTGAAAAATCGATTAATTAAAATTTTCTTCAAAAACAACCGGACAGCATAGCATAGCATAGTCGGCCTTATAATTTTTTCCACTGTTGGGACTCAGGCTTCTTCTCTAGGAGAGGGAATGGGCCACAATTCACCAGGCGGGCCCAGTGTGGGTTGGTGGGATGGATGTTCCATGTCTGCGAATTTTTGGTTCTAGGACATGCCGCTTTCCTCGCGATGTTTTCCTTCGCCGTTTTGAGAGCAGTGATGATAAAATAAATTACACAAAGAAATGCGCCTGGCTGGGTTTGAACCCGCGAACTACAAAAAAACAATCTTATAAAATAAACGTTTAGCATTTAGAACTCTAATGCCAAAGTTTGACTGCTTTTCAGGCTAAGGTTGAGTTATAGTTTAGATATTGGGTGTAAGTCCATTTAACAGAGAGTAAATTTATTGCCAGCCACCTGGCAGAAATCTAAATTACAATTGCGGAATCCACAAATATGAATGTAACTCTATCTCGCTTTCACGAATAAACTACTGAACAAATTTTGATGAAATTTGGTACGGACAAAGTTTGAACTCCAAGGAAAGACATAGCTACGATTTAGTATCAGCAATAACCGACATTCTCATGAACGAAGCCGCATGCAGAAGCTAGCCTACTCTTCCACAATCAGTGAACCAGCTTCTGCCTGCGGCTCCGTTGAACGGGGTGGGTGGGGTTCTTAGTCAGTAAGAGTCTGACACTATCTCCCGCTCCAAGAACGGGGGTTGCCATAAGATGATTTTCTCCATCTAAAAAAAAGAACGACTTCGCCGCAGCCATGCCATTGCCATACATTTTGTACTTAACGTTTTAGATGGGAATCTGACTCGCTAAGCGCCCGTTAGACCAATGATATCATTTCATTATCATGCTAATGTTGATTGGGTAATCTGTTACATTGTGTTGTGTGATCTAATTCGTGTAATCTGCCGCAATGTCACAAGCCATTGATATAACACACATCGTCATACTAATTACATTTCATTTGGCTGTTTGTTTAATGTTTCTGAGGGTAGTTTTGCATTCAAATTTTGAAATAAGAATAGAAATGCTAATTATAAAAAAAAAATCGAGTAAGACACTATTCAATCAATAGTCATATAAATATCACCTATAATGTAAGTTTACTGGACTTTTTCAAGTACACTACGTCAATTGTTTACATACAAATGCAATAAACAAATATATATTTATATGTTTTAAGACTGTAAACATGAAAAATTATATGAAACTCTTTTTTTACCGACTTCAAAAAGAAGGAGGTTCTATGTTTGGTTGAATGTATTTTTTGAGACTATTGATGATTTTCATTCATCAAACATTTTTTTTTTTTGCTTCTAATATGAATGCAAAACGCCCCTCACGTCATGCTTCCTCATCTTTCAGACACCGAACCATTGCTCAAAGACTCGTACTCGGTGAGCGTGGTGGCGACCGAGTTGTCACGCAAGTGCGCGCTGAACGCCGACACCGTGGTCACGCTGTCTGCGGGCGGCGTGATCGTGGCGCGCGCGCAGCTCGCCACCTTCCTGGAGTGGAAGCACATCAAGGATGTGCGCCTCGCTAACGACGATAAAAACAGAACTTGCGTTCTTCATGTTGATAGGTTGGTGTATTACTCATTTGCTATGAAGGCCAAAGAGCATGCTGTAAAGGCCGAAATACTGAGTGACTTGACTTGCAAGCGATAAACAACTTTTTTTGGGTTTTCTTGGTGCATATCACAATCAGCCTTATAGTATTTCCACTGCTGGGACTCAGGCCTCATTTCTAAGAGAGGTTAGAGGCTTAAACCTCCACTTGGACCCAGTGCGGATTGGTGGATGTAACATGTCTTCGAATTTTTGGTTCTAGGTCATGCCGGTTTCCTCACGACTTTTTCCTTCACCGTTTTGAGAGCAGCGGTGACAAAATAAATTACACAAACTAATGCGCCTGACTAGGTTGAACCCATGAACTACAACTCGTAAATCGAGGCCGTTACCACTGCTCCTCTTGTTTTGGTGGGAAATCATTAAATGATTTCTTCCGCTTAGAGTAGAGGGAGCGGAAATGTCACACTTTTATAGACAAAACGCACCTATGTTCCTCCAGTCGCCATTTGCGTTTCAAGGCAACTTTTTCGAACAATTTCGCAGCTCTGTAAACAATTTCAACCATTAGATTAATTCGCAAATAATGGAAACAGCTGATTTATGTTTCGCGATTTCAAGTTTTTTCATTTCACCCCTTAAAACATTGCCAACAAGTCAAGTCACCCTGTGTTCTGCACACACTAAGCTTCTTCAATTTGTTTAACCTTCTTTTCGTGTGGCTTTATATTTTAGCAGTACATGGTGCAGTGTTGCATGCTTGCCTTACATGTGGATCATAGACTGTCTCTCACAAGCAATGATAACATTATGCTTATCTAGGAAAATGCCAAATATGAGTTCGGCCCAAAAATGTATTTAAACAATTATCATTTTTGGAATTAAACAATTTTACAAAAATCACAAATTCTTCCTGTGTAGCGGTGTGAAGTCTGACTTCTGTTGCATGCATATCTAGCTCATATGGGCTCATACTGTTTTGAAAAAATGCAACGCACGTTATTTAATAGACCTATAGTTTTTTTTTTTTCTTAATACCAACAGTAACGATAAAAGCTTAATTGAATTGTATGCTGATGGTTAATGACAACAAATAAATGGTCGTTTAATATTTATTGCTTTCTCTAAAGTGAAAAGCAAAACCATGATGAAGTATTTGCTAAAAAAAGTCATTTAATAGCAAATTATTATCGAAAAGAAACCATGGAACTGGAAGACTGTTCGTTCAATCAACAGAAATCTAATTAGATCATTAAACCCTAAGCGAACGCCGGCGTTAGCTCTCTCATTGTCTTTCTATTCTGTCTCTAATTACGGTATTCGAAAGGTTAAACAAGTAAATAGAATAAACAAACGACACAACACGGAAATTAAATGCAGTGTAAAGTTCAAACGGCTACCAGTTGGGACATCGTGCCGCAAAACTTTATTTTCTCACGAATACTTACGTAACAACTAAGAAACATGAACTTTACAGTGTACCACACGGCATAATAACAAATGAAATCGTCGTACGTGTCTTAGTAAAAGTAATTCACTCAATTTATGTTTAAATCACGTTTACTCGAATTTGGCGCCAATTTTTTTTACACAACATTCGGTCTTTATGGTTGCAAAACCAGCCAGTTTTTTAAGATCAAGGCCAAATGTGAGGCCTTTTTGAAAAAAAAAAAACAGACTTTTCACATTGACAACTATGAATTTTAAAGTTGTATTTTTAATTTTTTAGGATTCCGTATCTTAAAAGGAAAAAAACAGAACCCTTATAGGATCACTTTGTTGGCAGTCCGTCCGTCCGTCCGTCTGTCTATCTGTCGGGAACGCGTGGAGGTATTGAGTTGAAATTAAAACCATATACTCAGGTCTGCGGACTCTTGTAACTGTAAAAAAATCAAACTTATAAGTTAATGAGGAAAAAAAGATACTTCGGTTTATGTAGCAATAAACATACTTTTCGAGACTCTCGAGGAAATCAAAATACATATCGTACTTCCCGTTGACCCAGACCCCCAATCCTGAAATTTGGCTTAAAGCACGGTCTTATTGCACAAGTACAGGAATAAATCTGAAAACTGTAAATTTGTTGTTACGTCACAATTTTTTTTTTGCGATTCGGAAAAATCTTCCGAGACTCCATTCCGGAATTGAACTATTTACATATGTAAGTTTGTACGGAACCCTCAGGGCGCGGGTACGACTCGCACTTGCCCAGTTTTTTTCATTATCGGATTAGAGCGACATCAAACAAACAATAGTCAAATTGAGAATCTCCTACAGTTTTGAAGCCGGTTTAAAATAAAATTGCATAACTGACAAGAGCGTACAAAAGTCGCCACAATGCACAATGAACTAATTCCCAGAGCCGTTCTGTTGAAATTTAGAAAGGCATTGACACTCTGAAATTGATTTCGTTCATTAAGTGGCTATCGAAAGCTTTTATTTAGGTTGCGTGTTAGAGAACTATTAGTATCAATATCTGATGACTGTTAAACGTTATTTATTGCCAATATTCGTATTTCTTATTTCTCAGCTGAAAAATGTCATGTTTACCAAGGTATAATTAGACGATAATTAGTTTTTTTTTATTTAACAATCTATGTACACATGGTAATAAAAGAAAAGAAAGAGGAAACATAAGAATAGTTCAAAGGTGATGCTTATTTTTAATGAAATCTCTTCCAGCATACATGTGTAAAAGAAAAATTAGTAGGTACACACAAAATACATAGCTAACTATGAAAAAATATGACATGCAAAAATATACTATTATAATTACATATACATAGTAAAATAATATCACAAAAATACATACTAAATGATAATATAATAAAATAGTGTAATTATGAGCAGACTAGAATACGTACCGGAAGACGTAGCGTTAGAAGGCCTCCAACAAGGTGGACCGACGACCTGGTCAGGGTGGCGGGAATCCGATGGATGCGTGACGCACAGGACCGGTCGTTGTGGCGACGCTTGGGGGAAGCCTATGTCCAGCCGTGGACGTCTTTCGGCTGATATGATGATGATGATGATGAGCAGACTAGCCGCCTGCGGCGGTTTCACCCGCGTCTTTGGTTATTGCCCCGCACTCTTGGGTTGTAGCGTGATGTTATATAGCATATAACCTTCCCTGATAAATGGGTTATGCGACACTAAAAGACATTTCCAATTCGAATCGGTAGTTCCTGTGATAATAAAAGATCTAAAGAAAGTAGGCCAAACGAAGATTGAAATATCATCAAGCTTTAATATTTAAAACGATATGGCCAGTTTTACTTGGCCATATCCCGAAATGGTCAATTTCCAAGATGACTGGCTACGACATTTATAGACTTTCAGCATCGCAAATAAAGTGTGTGTGATGGTATGTGTGTTTCGCAAAAGAAAATTTAACAGTTTTTCTAAACAAGGTGTAAGAGACAGCCCTCCGCAAACTTAAAGGGCTTGCTCAGTAGACGAACGAACTGAACAACGTTCCACAAGATTTTTTTTCAGGAAACGAAATGAAAAATCGGCCTCTCCATACAGACTGTCCAATCAAGTTTATAATTTTGTAAGATGAGGTTGACTTCTTTCGCTTCCTGAAAAAAAAATCTTGTGGAAGGTTTTTCAGTTTCGTCTACTGAGTAATCCCTTAAAGTTTGCGAAGGGCTGTCCATTACACCTTGTATTATGCTCATACTCTGTTCAAAATTACATTAGAAATATATAAAAACCTTTTATTACTGTCCGTTCAACCGATGTTGCCTTTTATTACGTTGGTGGCATGACAAATGGCGGCTGCAGTAAATAGTTGGTATTGTAACCAGTTTTGTGCTTTTAATGCCATCCTTATGCCTACGAAATAGGAGTTAAAATCGGTTGATCAGACAGCAAAAGATTTCTTTGAATTTCTATTCTTAACGCCAATAGGGTACAGGTAGGTCACAGTTTCATTATACAGCCAACTATTACCTACTTTAATGAGCAATAATTGTTTTTAAATGAACTAGTAGCAAATACCAACTGGTTTTTTTATTTGTTAACAAATTGACGTCATTTACTTAATTGTCAACACCAAATGTGTTCTAAGAAAGGAAAACATAATAAATTTTTTTTATAATAGATACTGGGATTTGCCCTGGTATTATTCAGAAAAGAAAATGAGAAGTAACACAAAATAGATAGGTACAGAAGACAATCTCATGTATGTACTTCACTTTTTATACCTACGCTCGGTGGACGCACACTAATGAGCGTTTGAGCCGGAACTGTTCGACGAGCGGGCCGAGGCGCTACCGAATAGAGTTGTAAAAGTAACGAAATAAATCGTACCCGTATGTATTCGTTACTTTGACAATGAATACTCGTTACTTTCGTATCGTTACGTTACTCGTTACTACTGATACCGCATGTCATATGAGCAACGAATCAAGTACGCGTACAGTACGATGTAAAAACAACAAGTCGGTGTCAAAGATTATTTATTGACAATAAAATTTCAACGATAAATTTGCATAGAAATTGTTTTGCTAATAGAATCAAACCTAAAAAATTAAACAAAACAATTTTAAAAACACCAACCCTTTCTTCTTAGACTTATATTACCTTATATAAGCCCTTATTTATATTAACTTGGTAAACGAATCGTTCTTTGTAACGAATGTTTTTGAAGTCACCGCGCACCCGTAAAACATGCGACCAGCTAACGTTTTAATACGCATCGACGGAACTTGCATGACCTGAAACAGTGTCGGTACCCATAATACGAAACATGCGAGTAACGAAATGCTTTCCTGAGTAACGATTCGTTACTCGGTACTAGCTGCAGCACCCGTTACTCAGTAACGAATACATACGGTTCATTACAGCTCTACTACCGAAACATCGTGTCCGTGAGCGGTGTCTATGTGTGCGTTGCTCGAGCGCGCTTTGTATGTAGATTGACTTCTGTACCTATATGTTTTGTGGTAGTAAAGTTTTGGTTTTGTAGCTATATAATATAGACGGGTAATTTGTTATTTTTATATCGTCTGTCATCTACACTAATATAATAAAGAGGTAAAGTTTGTAGGAAGTAATCTCTGAAAGGGTCTGATTCCTAAATTTTTTCACCGATAGAAAGTTGCTTTATTCCCGAATGACATACTTAGGCTATATTTTTAATCGCGGGCGTAGCCGCGGGCAAAAGCTAGTATTTCATAAAGATGACAGCCCGTGGAGGTTTGAGCGTAGCCGTGGTTTCACTAGAAACTAAGCTAAAAGCAACTTTTTTTAGTTCATTTTGATTTTCGGACATTTCTCGTTATTGAATTTAGTCAAGTTAGTGCTTCAAAGTCCACCTACTTCTTACTTCGACCGGCGTCCATACTGAACGCCTGCCAGAGGGTCATGGCAATACGGATGGTGCGGGGTTACCGCACGATCTCCCGCGAAGCGGCGAGCCTTCTGGCTGGCCTACCACCGTGGGATCTGGAGGCAACAGTCCTTGCACACATGCACGACATGCGCGTGGAGATGCAACGCCGGGGTGAAAGTCCACTGCCGCAACATGTCAAGGCATGGCGGACAGAGCTCCGGCGGGATCTCATGGTGAAATGGCGTCAACGGCTATCGCAACCCAGTGCTGGGCACGCCACGATTATGGCGGTAAGTCCCCTCTTTGAGGAGTGGCTGGAAAGACCTCACGGCGTCCTTACCTTCCGCATGACGCAGGTCCTCACCGGACATGGCAAGTTCGGGAGGTTCCTGCATCGGATTCAAGCGGAAGAGACGCCCGGGTGTCGCCACTGTGCGCAACGCCCGGAGGACACGGTGGAGCACACCGTCGAGGTGTGCCCTGCCTGGGCGGAGCATCGCCGTGCCCTCGTGGGGGCGATCGGCGGCGGAGACCTCTCGCGCCGGGCCCTGGTCGAGGCCATGGTCCGGAGCGAGGAGGAATGGCAGGCGGTCGCCTCCTTCTGCGAAGCAGTAATGCTTGCAAAGGAGGAGGCCGACCGCATCAGGCAACGGCGCCCTCGCCGCCGCCGCCGGGATTCCGATCCCGATTTCCGGCCACCGTAGACGCGGACTCGCGGACGGCGAGCCATGGGTAGCTCGCTGTCCGATCGTCCGGTAATGGACCGAGTCCAAGACGTCGACGGCGCGCACTGTTCCCGCGCGCCTCAAGGAGTTGTCAGCAGCAGGAGGGGCCCAGCTGGGTTGAAGCCTACTGGGGACAGGGTTGTCCGAAAGGGAGCTCGTGCCCCGGTATGAAGGCTAGAAGGAACGGCGCGGGGTTTTTAGTCAGTAAGAGTCTGACACTGTCTCCCGCTCCACCCAAGAGCGGGTTTCGTCAAAGATGATTTTCCCCGTCGACAAAAAAAAAAAAAAAAACCTACTTCTTACTTTTCATGATGCTTAAGTATACCAATACGTGCTTAAAAAATCATTCAAATTCAAATTGCAATTTCATCTTGGCAACAAAAAATTTAAACTAATTAAAAAATTTCATACCCCTTTTATAAATGTGGTTTGCTGTTAGAAAAGTTGTGGGTTAAGCTCGCCTATTTACATCAACTGTACTATTTTTACTGTATGATTAAAATTGTGTGTACAATAATGAGTAAAAACTTGGTCAAATAATGTTATTGACAGATTGACACAAGTATATTGTGTTGTGTATATTTTGAGTATACATTGCGGCTAGTGAAAGTCCATCAATCAATCAAGTAGTTTTTGCAATCGTGTAATTATAATAAAAAAGATGTGAGACACGTAAAATACAGAGTACAATGTGTCACATATGACGTGAACGAAATGAAAGAAGTAGTGAGGCGAAGTGAGCCGTAACATGTTGATTCTCATGATGATGATGTTTTGCAGTGAGTTCAGGCACGGCGGCGGGGAGTTGAGGTTCTCGTCTCCGCTGGCGGCGTCCCTAGCGCGCGCGCTGCGGGCCGCGCTGGGCGGCGCCGGCGCGCGCGCCGCCCACAAGCTCAGCAAGAGCGAGGGGGACCTCAGGGCTCCCAAGTGTAGCGACACTGACATGGGTATGTTACTATTCCATTTCCACACACTAACTATTTTTGACTGCCATAATTATAGACGATTATCACACGTCCACGGTCCCGCAGCGTAGCGCGTGAATGCTGGTTTTAACGTCGCTTGTAAGTATCTCCGTTTGTACAGAAAACACGCACAGTCCAACACACATAAAATGCATCCACGCGCGTTCATGCAGATCACGCGCCTACAAGCGGAGAAACATGCGGACACGTAAATACGCGCGTAGGTGCGTTGACACGCAACATGCAGCGTGATGCGTGGCATTTTGATAATCGCCTTATTTATTGTATTACTATAATTTTTATACGTACAACTCATCTCTTCTTTTCCCACACGAAAAATAACTTACCGACGTTAAATATTCTGTTCAAAATCAAAAATTGTATGTGTTAATTTTAAAGGGGGATAGGAGGATATTATAAGTGTCGTGTAATCCAGGTGACGTCCGTCGCAGCAGCTGGTACAGCGGGCCCTCGGAAGTGTCTCTGGATGATATAGACCTCGTCATGTCTAAGGTGAGCAGTCGACTTGCTCGTTATTCTGTTAATTGACAGTTTCTCCAACAACTAGGTATCTTAATATTATATTAAACGAATTTGAAAAATTCTTTCAATTTCTGATTTTGTCTAATTTTGCCGATTTGCGATGTTACTTTAACGGAGTGACCAAGGTCTGTGATGATTGCAGCTAGCCTGGCAGATGAATGTAACATTTCTATCTTCCTTTTATGGTAATATTGGCGAGTTGTTCAATAAGTTGAATTAAATAAATATTGTCTTGTCTATGAGCAGGAGTCCACGCACATCCCTCTGGGCCAACTGTCGCGCTACAGCGGCGCGGGGCAGCTGCTGCAGGCGCAGCCCTGCAGCGCGCACTCCGTCACCTCCTTCGACGACAGGTCAGTATTCTTGTCTATGAGCAGGAGTCTACGCACATCCCTTTGGGCCTTGGCGTTCAAGGGCCATGGTCACTCTTTCAAACGCTCCCGCAACTCTAGCAGGCATCGAGTGTACTGGGCTCTTTCAGTTTTGCTGACATCTCTTTGAGGCACGCATGGTACACCCGCCGCCGTCGTGGTTCTTACTGACGGTCGGACGGTGACCTACCCGTTGCTCATCGTCTGCAAGCCCTCACCTACGGTGGCCGAAAGTCGCCCTGCAACCGTCGTCCACTGCGACGTTGTCCAGTTTGTTACGCAAATAATAACATTATCCAATGTAAACACTTAATAAAAGTAATATGTTTGGTCCAGCGTATCGGATCGTCGGTCGCTGCTGTCGATAGCGTCAGGCATCTACGAGGAGATCCCCGACCTGCCTGAGGGAACTAACACCAGCACACTTTGTAACTACCCGTCGTGCGATGTGCCAGACGGCGTGCTCAAGGTAATTCTTTTTTTACTTTGTGAAATAACTTAGGATTGTAAAACACAGAGTAAGATAATGTGGATATACATTATTTGAACATATGAATAAAAAAACAAACATTCACAAAATACACATTCACATTAATAGTTATACACTAGTATTTGCGTTAAGAAAATAGTGATTCATCAAAAAGAAAGAAGATGATATGTTGAGTTGCGGTGAGATATTCATTTTTACTTCAACTGGTTAATGTGAAAATGGGTTTCTAGTTTACTATGATCTGATTTATCTGGGCGTGACTTAGCTGAGTGACAACGATGACATCACTATTTTCTTGAATAGGCTCTAGTCATAATTTTTTTTAGCACGACCAATTTCGATGCAATTCCCCCATATGTATTAAAAAATTAAAACCTGGAAAACTAGAATATATTTTTAATTGAAATAAACATGTATTTAAATTAAAAAAAAACGATTCTTCATTCGACATCACATCACACTAGACTCAGATAAAGATTATGGGACGAACTTACAGCCTATAGCCAGCCTATGATGTGATGTTTTTGTTGTATGTATGAACATGTCCCCCCCCCCCCCCCCTCAGGCGCTGGGCGCGCCGCTGTGCGAGGAGCCGACGTACGAGTGCGTGGGCGAGTGCGTGTACGCCACCATGCGGCGCCGCCGCCCGCCGCCGCTGCCGCCAAGACACCCTTTCAGGTACATATTTAATATATCTGCTCTAGGGCGACTCACAGCCATAACAAACGTAGGCTTGCGGATGGCAAACAATGGATAGATCACCGTCCGAAAAGATCAAGGCGTGCTTGACTTTATTACATTCTGAATTTAATACTTTTGATTTTCTCGTGGAGATGCAAATTAACTTTTTTCCCTCGCTACACCCAGGATTCTTACCTTAACACTTTAATACCCTCGCTGCACTCGAGATTTAACCCCAGATACGAGACATTTTAGTTTCAATATGCCCATGGCACAAGGCACTGGTTTATCCCTTTGGTGAATAATCTACTATTAAACACCATGACACCACCAGCACAGTGTGGCATAAATTAATGAGCTAATAGTTTGATGACCAGAAAGTTATTCCAGTCGCACACTATGGGATTAAAACAAAATATTTACGTTGTGTAATATAGAACCACTTTTCCATTGCAGCACATTAAAAGCCGGTGAGACCTGGGGCCGTCGCTCCAAGACTCCACGCGAAAGCAACGTGACGCGCCACTCGTCCCTGGGCTCTCTGCCCCGCTGCAGCAACACGCTGCCGCTCGCACACACGCACACCAACACGCTGCCCAAGAGACAACCCTTCAGCGTGTTCAGGTAACTACAACGTGACGCGCCACTCGTCCCTGGGCTGTCTGCCCCGCTGCAGCAACATGCCGCTGAATTTAACTCGAAGAATGCTCGCAAAAAATATTACAAATTGTATAGATTTCTAATAACAAATCCGTTTTTTTTATCCAGAAAACGTCTCAAAAGCGACTCCCGCATCGCCGGCTCACAGAAATCAGAAACGTCCAAAGAAAACAAAGACGTCGAAACTAAAAAGAAGAAGTTCGACTTCACGCCCACGCGGGACATATTCAAGAGCTTCAAGGTTAGCCGTAAGATGAAGAACCTCAAGATCACCACGGGGAACTTGTCTAAAGGGGAGACGAAGAGCTGCGAATTTCTAGATGACACAGAACACGTGCAGGCAAACCGTTGTTCCAAGTCTGTCGAGTGTCTCGAAAATGACTTTACCTTCGAAGCCGACCTGTCCATAGAGTTCACAGAGGACAACGTCGCCGCCCTCTCGCTCCCGCAACAGATCGTCGACTTGTTACTAGGCCACGAGCAAATGAGCAAGGTACGCCTAAAAGATCAGATCGAAAACGACTACATGCCAATGTCGCCCATCATCCCGCCGCCCCCCATAGAACACCACTACATAGTCATGTCGCCAAGGACCAATATCGCCTGAACTAGTCGCCTATACTGTAAGTTAGTTAAGCCGTAAGGACATGTTGACACTCATATGTATATGTTTTGTAATCATGTGTGGATATGGTTTGACCAAAGACCATTCTCGAAGAGATTGTCTTTTGATATAAGTCTGCTTTTTACGGTATTGGACACAAATTTCTTTTTTTTACAATGTTTTCGACTAGTAATAATATAATATTTAATTTATTATTTTTCGGTGTATAAAGAAATTGTGTTCAAATACTTAAAAACTCAAGACTAAATCGTTTATGCTGGATTAAATATCGACTGCATCTGGGCAACGTCGATAGTGCTTACTATATTTATTGACCAGGTTTAAAATTTAAATTATCGACATTGCTCTAGTGTTGTCTTTTTTTTACAAAGTATCACAATGCTGATATTGCTCGGATATAGCTTATTCTGCTCACTTATCAACTTTGCCCAAAACAGGCATGTTAGTAAGTGATTTTCTGATAGTGTAGTGATTGTCGATAGATTTATCGATATTGAAAAAAGACATTATGTCGAACTGATTCGTGAGACATAACGAATCATTA
Source organism: Mythimna lalbum (assembly GCA_949319445.1). Lineage (NCBI taxonomy): Eukaryota > Metazoa > Arthropoda > Insecta > Lepidoptera > Noctuidae > Mythimna > Mythimna lalbum. The sequence continues at coordinate 19,904,286 of OX439360.1, forward strand.
TAAAGACCTTTAATAGTTTGTCTTTTCAATCTTAAGACAACTGTACTTTAATAGACTGCTTAAAGATCTGATAACGGTAGGTAATACCTTAATACTATGAAAACATGTGTGTAAAAGACTAAAAAACTGACTTTTTTTTGTCGAGTCTCATTAAACATGACAAACATGATACATGTCCCATGACACGTGACAGAACTGTAGCTAATACTAAAAAACAAACAGCTTGTAACTAAAATAGTATTGCTAGTACCAATAATACTCTAAAAATGGAACTCATGAAACCCCAGCATGTTCTATTGAGAAATGTGCAATAAAAAAAAAGTATTTAAATTGGTTCATTTGTTAAAACTATGGTGATGTAGACACATACACTCATATAGAGGTCAAGCTTATATCACCCCTTTATTTGTGTCGGGCGTTAAAAATCGTTTACCTCAAAATAATCTTCCGTAAAAATAAGGCCTCAAAAATTCCTGACAGATTATATTGTAACTATTTTTGATAACGACAGGACAAAATTATATGTATGTAAAATTATATTTCTAAAAAACCTTTCAAGCACTTAGACACGCGATCAATTTGTTTTTTTACTACTAAAAAGTGCTTTTCACTTATCACTTATTTCAAAATCTTTTTATTTGAGTATTTAACATCGTTAATTTGCTATTTCGCGTTGTATTTGAAAGTTAATCGACATAAAAATATTCGGAGAATTTCGAATAAACTTTATGAAGATACACTCAACAAAAGATATTAGTATCCAGCTTATACATACGTCAAACATCTATTTATTGACTGCTTGAAAACTTTTTGAACATGACATCATTTAGACGAATAGAAAACGCACAAAATTGTTCTGATAGCTGCCTGGTACTTACTTCTTTTGTCGATTGTACCATGAAATTGAGAAAAAGCAAAGGCCTTATGGATAATAAAAACACAATCTAGATGTAACGAGACGAATGAAAAACGGATTATTTCTCGAATAGTTATTACAAAGGTTATATAGAAAGTAACTAGATAAGATTGTTTGTATATCTTGGTTCGTCGAATACTGCCAAAAATGTAGGTTCTAAGATCGATAGGTATAAGAAACGGCTTGAGAGCAAAGGAACTTTCTTTAACGAAAGTTTATGGTTACATTGTCAGAGTCCTAAGCTAAATACTTTAGAGTATTTGAGGAATAAAATTCGCCTATGTGTTATTATTAAATTAAATTATTTATGTGTATTTGAGGCTTCATTATACGTAACTAAATGGCAAATGTTGCCAGTGTTTGCAGCGGCTAATAAATAGAAATATTACTTAGGGCTGTGCTACACGATGCGGTGCGGCGCCGCACCGCAAGTACAGGGTGTAAGGGACAGCCCTCCACAAACTTTAAGGGCTTGCTCAGTAAACGAAACTGAACATCCTTCCACAAGACTTTTTCAGGAAACAAAAATAAAAATCGGTTTCTCCATACAAACTGTCCGATCTAGTTTTAATTTGGTATGGAGAGGCTGATTTTTGTTTTCGTTCCCAGAAAAAAAGTCTTGACGGAAGGTTGTTCAGTTGCATATACTGAGCAAGTCCTTAAAGTACCCCGTGGTACGTACGTGCGGGACGTACTGTGCGTTCCAAATGAGAATAGGAAAGCCAATGAACTCGATCTGTCAAATTTTGGTTGAAAAGCATAGTTTTCAAAAAAAGCTTATTTGCGTTTAAATGGTTTTGTTTTTGTTTAACTGAGCCTTATTAAGAAATAGATAAAAAAGTTATTTATAACTATTATTTTTTTCGAAAACTATACTTTTCAATCAAAATTTGACAGATCGAGTTCATCGGCTTTCCTATTCTCATTTGGAACGCACAGTACGAGCGGCGTGGCGTCACTCGAAGTCTTGGCGGCGTCGGCGCTGCGGCGCCGCAACGCGCCGTGAGGCCCGGCTGTTAAGCTGTTTGAAAATGCTCCAAAATAATGCTAAGATATTTTGCTGAATTATTTAAGTATGCGATAGGTTTTAAAACTGAAAAAGCCATTGTAACATCCAAGGACTCAGTGGATCGGTGGTTGTGCGTAAATTATCGAAAACTTTAAAAGGCAGCTATTGCAAACGTTACAGTTTGTATTTGTAGATTTTTAAGACATTACCACTAAAATATACTTGTAACGTTATTGTGGCCCTCGTTTAGACCAAATTGTTCTGCATCATACTGCCTAACGACACGAGAAAAAGGTGTACGATATTGTATGTGTGTATTTGGACTATATATTAGAAAAATTTGTTTAATCCTATAACCGCTTGCATCGGATTGATCAGAGTGTTTACGTGTCCTATCCGCCAAGGTCATGCGTTTGCGACTGGATACTCCATCTCGTTTAGCTCTTTAATACCCATACGTGACAGAAGAGCTGACGAGATGGAGTATTTGGTCGTGAATGTGCGAACTTGGCGGAATAAATGCGAGAGTGATAGTCGGATATATCCGACTTAGGCGGTTAAAAGGTTTAAAAAATACTCAAGCCGCGAGAGCAAAGAGGTGTGTAATGCCTTGATCACACGTACCGAGTAAACGGGCGAGACAGTGTTGTCGGCCGAGTACTCGGTACGTGTAAACACACGCTTATCTTTACAACTCGCTTTCATCACTGTCTCGGCCGAGCAACATTTGACTGCCTCGCCCGTTTACTTAATACGTGTGATCAAGGCATAAGTAATATCGTACGTTCATCAAAACAAAAGACTGAGGCACATGACTAGTGTATTTTGGAGATATTTAACTTCATAGGGTCAGTATTATCGGATGTGGAGCGTGGAGTCGAGCGATCAGACGGAATTATTATAATACATGTTCACGACACACAGGGATCAAGTTATGTACTGATTTTAAAGACTTTTTCGATAGTTTTAAGTCGATTATTTATTTGTTTGTCTCATCTTATCATGTGAACGCACAGTTAGATTCAAATTTTACACTCGCAATACAATCATAAGTTGGAAAAATGATTTTTGGAACTTTGAAAACGATTCTATATTTCTGTGCAATTTACATTTTACTGTCTTTACTTCTTATTTATTATTAAAGTAAGTTAAATTAGAATCTCTTTTTGTGATAAATCCTATTTAAATGCATAATCAACGGCCAAACTCCGTCCAGTGCGTGGGGAAAACTACACCTATTCGGTTTAAATAAAAAATATTTTTAATTTTATTTACGAGATTGCTACCACATGTGTTAAAGAACTTGATCACCTTGGTGTCGTGCAACAAATGTCTCGCTTGTATATGTATACGGCTTAATTTGCTATATGTTGTGATATTTAATGCTAATTACTTGTTAAAAACTTTTCTATAAGCTTGAAGGCTTCTGTTGGTTATATGTATCTATATTTCTATATAAGGGCGTGGAAACACTAATCGGTCGGTCCTCGATCGATGTCGACTGATTCTGCCAGCGATCGATGACGTCGATTGGTGTGCTAACCCCCTAATGCGTTGCCGCCTAATGTTTGATGCGCAGCGCCAATGTTTGTCAAATGTTTGTGTGTTTAGTCAAAAAGCAGTATTCAGCTGATTCTTAATAATATTTAGCTTATCATTGTATAGCTCACTTCGTTGACGTCATCCACAGTTCGATAGGATTAGGTTTTCAAGTGTTAAGGATGTAGTATAAAGGTATATAGCTATTGTCGCTTCCTTTTGAGAAATTGAAAGAAAAATCTATATTGGATTTTGTGTAATTCCTAAATTGTGGCTATATAACATGCGTATAGCTTGAAACTGTTTTTCAAAATGTGGAGATAGTAGCTCACACTTTCTAGAAAAGGCTGAGATCTCTTTATATTGTCGCATGAGGCGATAGATCCTACAACAATGTGTGAAAAGGTATTTATAGGGAGCTACGTCGGTACTTAAATATATTCAATCATAGCTTTTGCGTTAATGCGTAATAACAAGGAGCATAAGGACTACTGTCCACTGACACGTAGCTTTATAATAATAATAAATTCACCAAAGTAATTACATACAATATTACAACTTTGGAAAAAGAAAATCAAAAAACAAAAATGGCTTTTACTTTTCTCAATAGTTTACAAACAACGTCCTCAGTGACAATATTTTTCAAGCGCCTTTTTATCCTTGCAAAGATAGATTCAAACTGAATGGCGACTCGGATCAAAAGACGAGAGCCGCTCAGAAGCAAATTCATGTGACAACGGAGGTGAGGGGTGGGCTTCTGAGCAACAAAAAACGAACCGCACAACCGCCTTTAAGTTTGAATCGAAATATAGCAGTGTTGCGTTGCTGTAGTCATTTTGACGATGTATCAGAATGTACAAACTGTTATACATAACATTCTATGGGTGCAAACATAAAGAATTCGAAGTCATTTCTAAAAAATTGATCACGGCTGCAATGGAGGATGTCTTCAAGTTTCTAGAATGGAAAGAACTAGGCATTAATGTCAATGGCAAATACATCACTCACCTTCGGTTTGCCGACGACATAGTAGTCATGGCTGAGACTATGGAGGAACTCAGTACAATGCTCGGTGACCTCAGTAGAGCTTCTGACAGAGTGGGACTTAAAATGAACATGGACAAAACCAAAGTTACGGTTAACATCCATGTAGCACCCACTCCTATCAAGATCGGAGACTCAACACTCCCACTCACAACGTCCAGTTGGGTAGGTCTAACTTCAAGAAACAGGTCAATCGTCGAATTCGACTCGGCTGGGCAGCGTTTGGGAAGCTGCGCGGTGTCTTCCCGTCCAATATACCACAGTGTCTCAAGACGAAAGTCTATGACCAGTGCGTGTTGCCAGTGATGACTTATGGCTCCGAAACGTGATCGCTTACAATGGGCCTCATAAGAAGACTCAAAGTCACCCAAAGGGCGATAGAAAGGGCTATGCTCGGACTTTTCTTGCGTGATCACATCAGAAATGAAGAAATCCGCAGGAGAACCGAGGTTGCCGACATAGCTGAATTGCCAAAATTAAGTGCCATGTAAGTGTGGCGACTTTGGCTATTGCCACTTAAGTTTGGCGACTCTTCGAGCTATGTCGGTAACCTTGGTTCTCCTGCGGATATCTACGAATCGACATTATCGTGGCCGAAAAACCTGTATCTTTATGTTTGCACCCTAATACGGCGTCAAAATGACTACTACAGAGTTACTGAATCTTGCTTATCAGCATGAGATGTTTATGTTCTATATTTAAACATTAAATATACAAGGTGTAAGGGACAGCCCTCCGCAAGCTTTAAGGGTTTGCTCAGTAGACGAAACTGAACAACCTTACACAAGATTTTTTTTCAGGAAACGAAAAACAATCAGCCTCACCATACAAAATTATAATCTTGATTGGATAGTTTGTATGGAGAGCCCGATTGTTTTTTTCGGTTCCTGAAAAAAAATTGTGGTAGGTTGTTCAGTTTCGTCTACTGGAGGGCTGTCCCTTACACCTTGTATAACAAAGAGCTATGATTGAAGATTTTTGAGGACCAGAGCGTCATTGGGAATAGGCCAACAGGGTGATAATACAGTTGATTAGTTAGAAAAATTACTCAGAATTGTGGGTGACCGTCTTAGTATAATTTAGTTTAATAGGTCGCGTTCATATCAACACACGCACTGACCAGTTTTGTATCTAGCTGTAGTTGTACTTAAATTTAATACATACACTTACTATGTAAATGTGGAAGATTCTAATGTCGTTGATGGTTAAGAAGTTTTGAGACTGAATCGTGGCAGAAATCAATCAAGAAAGCATCTTTACATTCATTCGTTACTTTTCCTAATTGCTGATTAAATAAGGTCAAATCGTGAAGTTGCTAATCTATTTTAATTTTATCTTGTATACCTATAAAATGGTCTGTCATCTAACTGTTTACCTTATACCTGTACCCCTAGCCAAGTTGCTAAACTGCAATAGGTAACGCTAGTAGAAAGCTTCAAATGTACGGGAACGACGTCGCCTCAACGTTTAGTCACGTGGTCAGAACAAAAGAATTGGCGGCAAGGTCAACTCGAAACGTTCGACGCAAGCGAAACTTGGCTAGGGGGGCTGGATTGATTTTTGTCAGCGCCACTTGGCAAATTTCCGACAATCTGTTATTTTTATTTTTATTCAAAGTTAATGGTGGCTCGGAACACTGCAAATTCGTGTGTCAGCGTGGTTTATTTGCGGTACTTTATAGCCGCCATTAAGTTTGAATCGTACTTTGCTAGTTTGTCGTGCGTTTTTATTACAAAAAGCAGCTATTGATTTAACTCCAATAAATTAAGAAGCCTTTACGCATTTGTTTATCTTTATAATTATAAAATATAATCTTATTTTGTTGTTCTGTTGCGCCAATTATTATAATTATCATCATGAGAGTATATTTTATTCTGCCGCTTTGCTTTTGATCACAATTTGTTACCATTTTTCTGAATTATATTTTGTTTTAATTTTTTTGTTGTTTTAGGTTGATTGAGCTCTTGTTATGTAGAATTGGGTATTTGAATCATGATAGATTTTTGTAATCAATATTGGAAAGTCTGTCTTTGTGTACTGGGTAGAATATAGATAGTACTGAAGTTTTTGAAGCCGTTTTCTGATTGTGTCCAAAACATTATTTTCTCATTTACTTCCAATTAGATGTGTTGCAACTACGGCAGCTATTTGTTTGATTAAGTAGTATTATTACTTCTGTCGATAAAGATTAAATAAGAATTCAAGAGCTCTGACTATAAAATGTTTAATTTCATTTTTGACTGTGGAAATACAGTATTTTTTTTGTAAATTAGACAGCTAGTTCGGAATTCGGTAATGGACCATATTGTTTTTTGTTTCGCGTTTTTTGTACTGCGAAGTGTCGATAAGTAACTGTGCATCGTGTTATGCAAATAAAGTTTGTATGTGCAGCTTGTGTGTTATTTTTTAACATGTAACGTTCCCATCCTTATCCTTCCTTTTACATATAAAATAAATTACTCCACTGCGTCTTTTAGTCTCTCTGTTCGCGATAAACTCAGAAACTACTCAACGGATTTTCATGCGATTGTTACCAATAGACAGATTGTTTCATGAGGAAGGTTTCCGTATATAATAAATGCATATTTTAGTAAATAAAAGCCGAGAATGTCAAACATTTGTAACACACGTGTGTGAGTCGACCAGTACAGAGTGCCTAGTGTAATTTTGTTTTACGTTAACGACGTTTATGACGTTCGGCGCCTCTTAACCATATATATAAATATATATGGTTAAGGTATATATTATATCTTAACCAATCAGAGCCAAACGCGCTAAATGTTTTGATTGCGTTAACGTAAAAAAAACTCGCACTGAAGCAGTCTTGGCACGTCACTCACACGTCACAGTTTTAGGCGGCCCAAAACGATGTCACACGGTATTGGGTGGCCCAAAACTAAAAACCACCGACACTGGCTGAGAAGGTTGTCCGACAGAGCCACGAACACATGGTCGCCAGGTGACTGGGATTGTTACGATAGAACGGATGGAGGCGACATTATATTAACAACTAATTTATCTATAATATTATGTATGTATTTAGAAATATATAAGAATGTTTATCAGTTGTCTAGTACTCATAACACAAGCTCTGCTTAGCTTGGGACTAGACGGCGTTGTGTGATAATTGTGGAAATTATTATTTAAAAAAAACCGAAATTTTGTACAATCACCCAGGTCATCGGGGTATTTTTATTAGTAGCCAAGGGCGGTATTTTTAGCGTTCAGACTTAGACCCGCCCTTCTCATTTCTACCTCGGTTACCTCAGGACTATTGCCTTCGTTGCCATCGTGATCCGCGTCAAGTGCGCGTTAGTGGCGGTGCTATAGGCAGGAGAATGTTCCCCCGTGATGTCTACTGAGTCTAACGGCCCATTCACGACCTTAGCGCGGCGAGCGGCAGCGGCGTCCGGGGCGGCGAGCGTTAAGAACAAATGTATGAAAATGTTTGAAGCACGCCACGAGTCGCCGCTCATAGCGAAAATGCGCGCGGTTTTGTCAGAGCGAATCGTTGCGCGGCGCGCGGTGCGGGGGGCGGCGAGATCAAAAGTACAAGCGAATGAGCGCGACGCCACGAAACAGAGCGGCGCGTTTGGCGGCGTGGATAGCGGTGTAGGTGTGACGGACTCGGCGGCGAACTCATTTTAAATTTCATAAAATATTTTATTTTAGAAGATTTTGTGGCGGTAATGGATACCGAAGCGTTTATTACTGAAATTTTAAATCGACCCCCAATATGGATGCCAAAACATCCCCAACACAAATACAAAAACGTTATAAAAACGTTGTGGGAAGAAATTTGTGCAGAAATTCGTGCACTCCTTCTCTCATACTTGTTTTAAAAATATACTGCTTTCTAAACACAGAAGGGATAATTTTGATAACGCTATAATTTTGAGCACATCTCGACTACCTAAATACGTCCACCTCGGCCGCTGCCGCTACTGAGGTACGTGGCGTGTAAAACGCACCGCTTGCCGCCGCCGCGCCGCCTGCCGCTAAGACCGAAGTCGTGAACGGGCCGTAAGTAATAATAATATTCCACAACTATCACACAACGCCGTCTAGTCCCAAGCTAAGCAGAGCTTGTGTTATGAGTACTAGACAACTGATAAACATACTTATATATTTCTAAATACATATATAGATAAATTACACCCAAACACAGAGCAAATGATTATGCTCATCACACAAACATTTGTCCTGGGTGGGAATCGAACCCACGACCTTCGGCATAGCAGTCAGGGCCACTAACTACTAGACCAACAGGCCAGTCAAATAAGTATGGTTTCATAAGACGCAACTCGTGCATAAATTATTTCAAAGTGGATCTAAATAAAACATAAGGTAAATTATCAAATACTATATTTTTCCGCCAAAACCAAAATACATAATATCACAATTTATACATTTCTAGCTTAATTGTTGTTGCATGTATTATTTAGCAACCATTTTCATTGACTAACATTTAAAATACACGATTTTTTTTTTGTACAGTATAAAATTCAAGCAATAAACGAAAAATAAACTATATAAAAGAAAAATTCCATAAGAATAAATAAATTAAAGCCAATTTTGATATAACAGTAATTATTATAACAATAACATAAAATAGCTCTTAAATATAAAAATATAGAAAAAAGTGATAAGTACATAATAATTTATTTATTTATTAACTGCATTATGGCAGTAGTTTGTGTTTCATTGCATATAAAGCAAACGTGTAACATGTGGTATTCTTATAATAAATTATACAGGGTGGAAGGGCTAGCCCTCCACACACTTTAAGGGCTGCTTAGTAGACGAAACTGAACAATCCTTACTAATATTATAAAAGCGAAAGTGAGTTAGTTTGTTTGTTATGTCTTCACGCCTAAATGGCAAAAGCGATTTTGATGAAACTTGGTACACGGATGGACCATGTCCTGGAATAGGACATAGGATACTTTTTATCCCGGAAGTATGTTCCCTTGGGATAATTTTCTGCTATCATGCGGGCGAAGCCGCTGGGAGCAGCTAGTCTTCCATAAGACTGTTTTTCAGGAAAACAAAAAAATCTGCCTCCTTGATGGATCAGTTTGTGTGGAGAGGCCCAGTTTTTTTTCATTTACTGAAAAAAAATCTTGTTGAAGGTTGTTCAGTTTTGTCTACTGAGCAAGCCCTTAAAGTTTGTGGAGGGCTATCCCTTACTCCCTGTATAGTATGTTGTGATGCAAGGAACTATCTCCATTATGCTTACATAAAGAACTACGTATACAAGTGAAATTATTAAAAGTTATAATAATCCTAACATTTATTTGATCACTGATTTTGTGTATGTGAGAAACTATCAACACGGATTGCATTATGTTAAAAAGTGTGGCTTACAATCTATTCTTACTTTGCTAACTAATTTGCTAATTGCGATTGTTGTCAGAGCCTTGAAGCCCTACCACGAGCTTAATAATAATAATAATAATAATATTTATTTCTCTAAAAACTAATACTACAAATTACATAAACTTTAAATTACAGGCTATATACTTAAGACTATAAAACAGAGGAACATCTGTAACCGAACTAGGACGAGTCCTGTATCTCGGTATACAGCGCCACACCCTCGGATCAACAAAAAGCATTTATTTAGCCCAATCGGCATGCAAAATAGACTCTACTTGAGTTACATTGATCATTAGATCAGTAACCTATTAAAACTATTCTAAAAAATATTAATTTTAAAAAGTGTTTATGTTAGTGTATTTTTGTGTAAGTGTAGAGTAGTGAAAGGTGTAGGGGTGTTGGGTAGTGTGGTTACGTATTACCGAAGAGTTTAAAACTACCTATAAAATAAATATATGTCATTAAAATAGGACACTGACCATATCCCTTTTACTCGTTTCCAATATTCTCATTTCTGTACGAGGAGGAGGTTTTCTGTTTCCTCATAAGAAAGGTTGAGCAGGTAACTGTGGACCTTCACCTTACAATCCAATTTGTTGAGCGGATATATATTAAGTTCCCTATTAACTTGATTGTACAAAAACGGAGCCACAAATATGTAAAATCTTTTAATGAAAGATGTTTTGGGCTCACATGATCGCGTACAAACCTCATACTTTCGGCGTTTGTTGGTCAAGAGTGGATCATAAACGAGCTCACTGTGCTTCTTTAAAACAACTCTTTCTATAAACAGTTGCCTCACAGTCGAAACTTGGCAGAGCTGATAGAGCGTTCGTGTTGGGAACAGTATGGGCTTGAAATTACTCACTTTCAGGATCGCCCTCTGAGCAACCTCTAAGCCATGAAGCGTGGTCTTAGGAGCTCCACCCCAGGATAAAATGCAGTACGAAATAATGGACTGACATAAAGCAATATAAACATTTTTTAAAAGTGTCGCTTTTAAGACGTGCCTAAGATTCCTAAAGACATAGATAAGTTTCCGCACCCTAGAACTCAATAACCTTATATGTTCTTTAAAACTGAAATTACTATCCACTGTAACGCCCAGGTATTTCATTTTATCCGCACATTCCAGTGGTTTACATCCACAGTTTGTTTTTAATGCACACCTATGTGGGATGATGCGATAGTTGTTATTAATTTCAATTTTTTGACGTATAGAGAAGGTTAGGTATTTCGTCTTGTCAATGTTCAACGTAAGAATATTTTTATGTAACCACTCCTGAACCATATCGAAACCGATCTGGGCAGCATCAAAAACCTCATTCCATTTATTGGCAGAGAAGAGGAGAGCAGTATCATCCGCATATGAGATTATTTCGCCTTTTGGTATACATAGGTTAGTAAGATCATTGATATATACAAGAAATAGGGTGGGTCCAAGGATGCTGCCCTGCGGCACTCCGTAGGATATAGGAAGCTCTTCACTGCAGTGGCCACTCACTCTAACACACTGATAGCGTCCCGTTAGGTAACTCTCAAAAAGCTTAAGCTGTCTTCCTCTTATACCTAGTTTTTCTAATTTGTGCAATAATATAGGGACCGAAATAGTATCGAAGGCCTTAGCGAGATCCAAAAAAACCGAAATACACTTTTTACCCTTGTCTAGCTTTGTTGTGATATAGCTAGTTAATTTATGCACTGCTTCATCTGTTGATTTCCCTGAACGGAAACCAAATTGATTTTCAGAAAAGAGTTTATTTTTTTCAAAGTAATTAACCAGTCTGTTATTTATTATTTTCTCTAGTATCTTGGACAATGCGGGTAGAATGGAGATTGGCCTGTAGTTACTAAAACGATATCTATCTCCTCCCTTATCGATTGGACACACGACAGACTTTTTCAAAGCCTCAGGGAAGGTTCCAGTTTCAAGACACAAATTGAAAATAACTGTTAGGGGAGGGACAAGAAACTCTTTAAATTGCTTTAATATTTTATTAGAGATACCATCCAAGCCCACCGAGCATTCAGTTTTTAGTCCTTCTATATGTCTTGCAACCTCCTCCTCACTAGTGTCTTCGAGAAAAAAAGAGTATGCTGTCGAATTATTAACAGAACCAGTCGATGAGAGAGTATTTAGGTTAATATGTGACTGCATTATATTTTCAGCTAACGACTTACCCACATTTATGAAATAGTTGTTCATTTCATTAACTGTTAGCTGAGGAGTTGAGCAAATTTTTAACAGTTCTGAAGGACAGCTGTTGTTCTTTTTAGTATTAGTTATACTTTTGATGGCATTCCATAACTTTTTTGGATCATTGCCAGCCATCTCAACTTGATTTTTGTCATAGGATCTTTTCACTTTTTTAATAAGTTGGTTACAAAAATTTCTGTAACGCACATACGTAGCTCTTTTAATTTCATTATGGGGGTCTTTTTTATGATTTGCATGTAACCGATCTCGGTTCCTCATGCATCGTAGCAATCCCGGTGTGACCCACGGTTTAATTATTTTTTTACGCCTTGACTGTGTAATTTGTTGTGTGTTTTTTTGCATTGACGACTGTATGTTTTCAATTAGATAGTCTACAGCTATGGCGGGATCCTTTGTCAGCAATATTGGCTTTAAGTCAATACTCAAAATATCTCTCCGTAGGCCCTCAAAATCAACTTTTGTAAGAGTAGTTTTTGGGTAGTTACGTACATGCTTAAGATTCATACAAAAGAGGACAGGATGATGATCAGTCAGCGTAGTCTGAGGTATAAGGGTTGTGCACGAATTTTGAGTTTTGAGTAAAACATGATCAATACACGTACCGCTTGTTGGACGTGTAACTTCAGTGTGAGCCGGTAAAAGTCCATGAGAAGCAGCCAACGTGAGGTATCTTTCTCCAGTAAGCTCAATTTTGCCGCAATTAATTGCAATGTTAATGTCTCCAATAACAATTATGTTATTGCAGTATGCTAACTTCGACAAGGTACTATCAAGGGATGCTAAAAAGTTATCCAAATTTCTATAGGATGGCGAGCGGTATACTGATACTATTGCAGTGGTCTCATTTTTTAGTATCAAGCAGTTACCTTCCTGGAAGTGAGGTTCTTCAACAATAAAGTTTAACTGATCTCTACAGTAAACTACGACACCATCGTTTTGTTTGCAGTTAAGTTTTGTTGCATAGGATCGATAGCCTAAAAGTAAGGGTAGAGAATCAGTTTTTTTTAACCAGCATTCTGTGAGAACTAGTATGTCACATTCGACTCTTAGTCTTTGCAACATAGTTTCTAAACCCAGAATATTGCAATTAATGCTACGAATATTCTGGGTCAGAACCGTGAGCCTGTTATTTTCTGGGTAGAGCAATTTATGACAATTTTCTATCTCACATGTAATAGCTTTGGATACAGCTAATCTGTCAATATTTGAGGATAGGTCAATCAAATTATCGAATTTTTCATTTGTGTTTGCAGGTCAAAGAAGAAAATTTCGATTTTTAAATGAAAAAGTACGAAAATATGCGTTAGTGAAAATGACTTCGGTAGTACGTATGAATTATTTTTGTGGACGGGTTTTTTGTTTAGTGTGTAATGTGTTTGTTGATGTGTACATATACAATACAGGTAATTGAAAAAGTGGTTTTGATATACAATCCATGTCAAAGTGACATTAATAGTCGTGACAAAAAAACACAATAACTTCAAAGACATAGGATTAACATGCAACGTTAACAGTAAAAAAATAAATTTGATATAAAAAATGTAGTGAGACATTAGTCATGCGGCGTTTTTCAGTTTTTCGAGATCAAACTCAGAGCTTACACGAATCTGCTGATCACCCACAGATTTCCTGAGATAGACAATGCCATGGGAAGTCCAGCAAAAGTTGTAGCCATGCCCTTTTTGGAATTGTCGTGCCGCATAGAACAACCGTTGGCTTTTATAAGTAAGGGTTTCCGATACATACACTGGTTGTACTGCAGATTGGAGACCTAAGTGGGTGGTGTTGAGCTTATCTCTCGTTTCCCTGGACCGATTGAACTTTTTTCCTCCTGCTATGATTTTATCCTTTAGAATGACAGTGTTTAGATCGATTATGATTGGATTAGTGTTGTCCTTAGTATTTATTCTATAAATGTCTCTAATATCCGACTGCTGTACTTTGACATCAAGAGTCTTTCCCATACTCAGAAATAGGTTGCAAAGATGCTCCTTGTTTTCACCGTTTAATTTAGGGACGTTACGAATCTCTAATCCCGACGAACGAGATTTGCGCTCCAAATGCTCAACTTTTTCCTCCAGCTGGTGAATATATTTTTTATCTTCTTTCCTCTCCGTCTCAAGGCAAGTGATGCGAGACAAGAACTCATCGTATTTGCTTGACATCACTTCCACACTCTTCTTAAGTTCAGTATTTTGCTCCAAAATGTTATTTAGTCTGGCCAGCAGGTCTTCATAATGACTCTCCTGCAATTTCGAAAAATCAGAAAAAGCGTTCATTGTTATAGCGCCTGAATTTGCTTCGACACCATCAAGTTTTCGCTTTTTATTTCGTTCCATCATTGTTGCTATCGATGATAGATCAGGCGCCGAGACACACTGATGGATAGTTGACTTATTAGCACTGAGATGTACGTTAACGGGGTCTTCCTTCATTGAATCGACAGTTGATGACGTCGGCAGCGGTGTAGCAGGGGGTGTCCGGTTCGTAGGCATCTTTAATGTGGTCTATGTAAGTACAGAGTCGTAGAAATAATTTGTACCACACAAATTCGTGTAAATCACTATTTTAGCTTTATAAATAGTCAATAATGCAACTTAAAACAGGTCACGAGACAGAGATCCGTGAGGAATAAAATCTAAAATTTCGAAAAGTGACAATCGAAACTCAGATTTGAACTTGCGACACTCTGTGCATTCACCTGGCGCCTTACGCCGCTGAGCTAAGTTAATACTTAACGAAGTGATCAAATTTGGCAGTCAGTATGGTCTTGCGCGAACCGTTTCGGCAGGTAGGTGATTAGCGTCCGAGAAATTACTTTGTTCACTAATGAGATCAAAGTCCAAATTTGATAAAATTTTAATGATTTGGCAGTCGGTTTAGATTTTAATTTTAAATTTTAGAGATGATGCACTTGATATTTCACTTTAGTTTTTTCACAGTTTATGACTCGTACACTAGAGTTTAATATTGTAGATTTATATTTTATTAAAAAACACTTTTATGAGAGATTATGATTTAAAAGCTCGGAGAGTTCTGATAGCACGTCCGTTCACAACAACGTCAAAACGGGGGGGAATTAATGCTATCCAGTTTAGGATCTAATCTGAGCTGTTAAAGGGAGTAAGTTATACAGGGTGTAAGGGACAGCCCTCAACACACTTTAAGGTCTTTCTCAGTAGACGAAACTGAACAAACTTCCACAAGACTTTTTTTCAGAAAATGAAAAAATAAGTCTCCCCATACGAAATGAAAAACTTGATTGGACAGTTTGCATGGAAAGGCCGATTTCTTTCCGTTTCCTGAAAAACAAGGTCCTGTGAAGTTTGTCTAGTTTTGTTTATTGAGCAAGCCCTTATAGTTTGTAGAGGGCTGTCCTTTACACCCTGTATAGGGTCCATCCCTCTTTCTCGATCGCACGCCTGGCATTTTAACACGTCATGGTAAGGCCCCCGATTGCTGTTACACGGTCTATTGCTAGTTTTTTTTTCTATACTTGCTTCATCACGTTAAAGTTTGCTTCTATCAAGTCGTATGGAATGACATATGCAAGTTTCACTGTATTCTCACCAGACGGCGCTGACTCAGTTTCACTACAACTTTTACGTTAACGTGATCAATAGTATAGAAAATCACATTAAAGCCATCAGGCAGGTAGCCCAGGTAGAGGTGTGAATAAACGCTACATTTTACAAAATATTATAGTGTGCGTAGAGATCATAGAACACAGAATCGCCGCGACGGCAGCGGCTAGAGTCGGCATTACTATCTCACTATATTCGGGCGTCATGGCCATAGTCAGAATGAGGAATCTTTCACACTAAGATAGCCGAAGATACAAGAGGCAATCAATCTCTACAAAAAACCTACTTAAGCATAATTGAATTTTGTTCGTATTGGGAGTTTCTGAAGTAATTCTAGGAGCGTATTATGCCTGCTATAATGTTTAATCAAAAATGATAAATAGTAACCTAAAATGCCATCTCCAGCAGTGTCCGCACGACCCTCCCGCGCTCAGTAGTACAGATCTATCGTTGTGTTCATAACCACGACTCATTCGTCGCCATTTTATTATTTATTCTTATTTATCGTTCCATTATTTACTTCGATAAGCTTTTCTCTTAAATTTAGACGAAGTAAGCTTGAATTAAATTTAGGTCCCATTCCAAATGCTACAATTTACGTAAATAATACTATTTTTTCGAGAAATAAAATCCAATACTGTTTGTTTTTGAATTGAACATCCATATTTTGCGCTACTATAATAAAATAATAATATCTTTACTTTTCTAAACATTGATATGTAAAAAAATGATGATTATTCTCCTCTTGACATAGGATTTATTTGTTCTTTTTCGATTGAAAGGTAATAAATTAAATGTCTAATCATAAATGTTCCTCACATCCCTTAGATTTACTTTAGTAGCCAGATCAGCGTGAAAAGAAAAAATAAACGTTAAAATATTTGATATAAACATAAGACAAAATCAGTAGAAAATGATTAACAAAATTGATGTGACCAGTTTTCAATCATAAATGAATAAGGGTGTAACCAAACCAATGCATCGATGGTAGGATGGATCAGTCGACGTCTTTCCAAAGTTTCTACTACACCTGAGATGGCAAACCTTAATTGGCATCTACACTAAAATAATAAAGAGGTAAAGTTTGTTTTTTTTTTTGTTTGTAAGAGGTAATCTCTGAAACTATTGGTCCAATAGCAAAAAAAATAGCACAGATAGAAAGCTGCTTTATTCCTAAGTAACATAGATTATATTTTATGTATATTAACATAAAATAGTGTAACCAAGTAGCCATGAAGGGCCGTCAAAGTATCTTGACTTGATTACTTTTTATATAAAGTAACAAACCCGTTGCTGAAATTTTTATTTGCAACACGGAATTCGTACTGCATTTGAAAACATTGTTTTCTTTATTCAAATAAAATTAAAATGAATGTTATTTCTGCTGTTGTAAATTACGTGAGTGCTAAGTATTTTAGTTTAGCATGAATTATATCGTTGCTACTCACGCACGCGTTGACACATGTCATAGGTTTGCCATCTCCTTACTATACCAAACCATTGATTAATTGGTGTGGTAACACCATAATAAGAGTGCTATATGTTTATCACATATTCATTTCCTCTAAAGTGGACATAAGACAAAACTATTTAGATTAATAACTTATACTATGCATATCAGATCTTTCTCCATAAACGGTAATAATAATAATTCAATCCCTTATTCTTATAATAATAAATTAAATGCGTTACTAGGACACTTGCTAGTTATCAATAATTCATGTATGTATGTAATTCATGTATATACGGCCACCATTCAAGACATATGTATTCGACAATTGGTTCATAATTACCAATTTGATGGTTAGATAATTAAGACCCATTTGATGTACACTTATTTCTTGAACAGCAGAAGAAAGAATAGATTGAAAATGTGACAATGTATACAGGGTTATTTGTAAAACACTAACAACCTTGCAGGACTGTATTACTAACATCATAAACAACAACTTTTGTTCTATGACTTTTTACAAAACATAATTCATTTACCAAAAAAAGCTTCCAGATTTCGTCGTTTAATAACACATTTCTACTCTGTATTTTGCTATACCTACCTACGTCTGTATGATGCGACGCATCCGATCCCCACTCTCTTCCGGTATTGTACCATCGCTTGCTTCACATAGACTTCTTAATATTTAGAACGTTCAATTTAAACTATTTTTAGTTTTGTATGAAAATCTGATGAACTAAAATATGATAAATTTTGAAAAGTCATAGAACAAAAGTTGTTATTTAGGATGTTAGTAACATAGTCCTGAGAGGTTGCCAGTGTTTTACAAATAACCCTGTACATCTTTTAAAGACTTCTGCATGTTTACAAAAAATAATAACCTATTTATGCTGGCAATACAGTTATAAATGTGTCTTGAGAAGCTTACACAATAATTTACAAGTTGTGTTTAATTTAGTCTACCTTTTTGATCATGGCTCAGTAAAAACATCATTATTGGGATACACTAAACTTACACTAATAATAATTGCTACCAATAGCCTCTAAACTAAATGCAACACCTTGCATGCAAACGAATACTATTTTGTTCTTGTCCATTACAAACTATTGACTATTTTATTTATGAGATTAAAAAACTAACCTATTTATTTGATCGAGTTATAACAACGATCTTGCAGTCGCTAGACGCCTCATGTACCAAAACAATTCTGTCAACTAGCCGAGGTACGGGGCAGCAATCAGAACGCAGTACCACGCGTTCTGATTGGTCGAGAGTCGAGACTATATATATTATTCTGTGGCGCCCTACATCAGATCTATAAGTCATATGTGTTGACAGGCATGCGTCGCCGGTTATTAGACGTCTAGCAGCTGCAAGGTCGTTGTGTTATACGTACCTTTATGTTTTGTTCAGACAACTTGTACAGACTGATTTTAGTTATTAGTGAGAAAGTTGCCAAAAAATCGTCTTTTTTTATTTAAAGCTACCATTGGAAATAAATGTACTATGGTCTATAAAATTAGACAATGTAGCTTTAAATTAGTTTAAATACACAAGAGTTTAAAATGTGATGTTTTGAATGGCTTAAGCGCGTCTCGGCATTTTGCAAAAACGATATTATGAGAAACGACTTCACGATCAGTTGAATTTTGCGAAAGAGACGTTTTCCGCATAAGCCATTTGAGTGTGGGGTTGAGACACATACACACACACCAATAATTGCTTTTTACTATAATAATTGCAAATCTGTCGATTTAATTTCAATAATTTAAGGATCAAACCTTAAAAGCTACAGATTGCAGTGTCGAAACAGTGAATATACAATAACATTGCTTGAACACTTATTAAAAAATACTTTTTGTTTCTAAATCGTCAAAATTGGTTCATTTTGGGGTTGTACAATCCAAGCTAAATAAGTATTAAATAAGAAAAGGTAGTATTTAACTGTTCCTCAATTTATTCCTGTTTTCTACTTCAAAATATGCCTTTGTTCCACCAAAAATACTATTTGTACACTAAAATATGCAGTGCAGGCTGGTTTAAAAAAAACTACGAAGGTCGTCGACGACCGTCGTCTCAGCGCCATCTTCATCTAATCTAACTTGCAGGCGCGGGCTTGCGGACGGCGAGCAATCGGCAGCTCGCCGTCCGACCGTCCGGTAATCGTCCGGACCGAGCCCAAGACGTCGATGGCGGTCGGCGCGGATGTTCACGCGCGCCTCAAGGGATTGTCAACAAACCGTAGCAGGCCTACTGGGGCCAAGGATCTGATTCTGAAAGGAAGATTCGGCCCCGGTACGAAAGGCAATGAAGGAACAGGATGGGTTTTTAGTCAGTTAATGTCTGACACTACCTCTTGCTCCGCCTAAGAGCGGCGGATATCATCGGATGATTTTCCTACCTAAAAAAATCTAATCTAACCTTTCCGAGTCGGGTTGCCCCAATTCCCTTAATAATTTTAAAAAGGCCATTAATATTTTGTGTACAATTAGTATTTTTATTGAAGTATAAGATTATTGATTCACAGTTAAAAATATCCCAAATAACAAAAACATATTTAAGCTTCGGTATTTTTAAATCCTGCTATATTCAGAGTCAAGCAATTAATGTTTTGGATTGTACAACCAAAATCTGGCGTCTATCATTACAATGTATAAAACAAGCCAGATTCAGTCATCATTTTGTATCAGATTATTTCCCATTCGCTATCTAAATGGTCGTCGGGAGACAGGAGGGACTTGTCTTTGAACCCATTCTGTTTCGTGTCTAGCTTCAATTCTATATTCTCTAAGTTCCAAGTATTGGGTAGTTGGACCACTTTAGGAACTAAATCCATTGGACTAGGGTCTTTAATGGGTGTTTTTACGGGTTTTTGGATCGGTTTCGACGCGGTTATTACCTCGGGAGGTGGTGGGAGGATGTCGACGTGTCTGAACGTCGGTGCTGGGTCCGGTGGCGTCTGCGTCTCGATCTTGGGGCTGTCTATGCTGAGAGACTCCAAGTTCAACATCTTGGCGAGGATCTTCTCCTTCTCTTCAATCTGCTTTTCGAGTAGTTCGTCGTTCTGTTGCGGGATTGCTCTGAAATTGAAATACGAATGGTTGATAGAAAGTTTCATTAAGAAATGAAAAAATAAAAAACTTAGAAGATACATTCTTATTTATTCCGCACTTGTGTTATTTATGAAACGGTATTTCGCCATATTAATTATGCCATAACAAACAATCAGGCGGTGTACATAACGGTACGTGATCACACCTGTAGTTTCAGGGGTTCACACACCACAGACGCAACACAACTACTGTTTTCAAAGAGCCTTTTTATTTTTATTTGAAGTTGTACGTGTTTTAGCTCTGCAGAAATACCTCATTAACTTTTCTAGGACTTTCTTAACCCAAACGCAAAAAAAAAACAAAGTATTTTGAACTTAATGCCCTACTTATACCCTACGGCAGATATTTCGAGCGTTTTCTCTTATGAACCTATGCGATATCATGCGCCATTTGAATAATTCAAAATGAGATGAAAAAGTAGTCTTTTTACTCACCCATAAACGCTAACATTCATGACACAAGGACTGGTATAGCTGACATTATCCGCCGCCTTCCTGACAGGTGTGGCCATCCGGGGCGTACTGCCCCCCGACCCGCCATCCCTCCTCCGACTCCTCCTACTACTATGAATCAGCTCCCCATCATATTTCTTCTCCATTATACTATTGTACAGCTTCAATTTCCTTTGCAATTCTTCTGTCTTCACTCTTCTGATTTCTTCAGCATCGCTTGACACATCTCTGAACTCGTTTACAATCGATTCTAGTACATTCTCGGATAGGTCGAGGGGTAGGTGTTTGATGGGGGGTAGTTCGAAGCACTCCTCGGCGCTGGCGACTGTCCCCGTCTCTATGAGCTCGTTCTTAGTGAACATGGAGATGGGCTGTTCTAGCACGCTGGAGATGTAAGGGACGGTCTGGTCTATGTGCGTGAAGTCCCGGACAGAGTTGACCGCTTGCTGGATGGATGAGGTTAGCGACTTCGTCATCAAGTTCATCGGTTCTTCTGTTGGAAAAGATACTAAAGTTGATCATAGACGACAAGAGTTTTATTAAAAAATATATCAGTGAAAAGCAACAATATTTTTAGCATATGCGATACTTGAATATTGTTTGAATCAATAACTGAATCGATTCCAATAATATTTACACCATATTATATTCCCCCTCCCCCAAAAGTCATAGTATTAAATTCATAGCCGTATTATTTTATTTTTTATTCATTAAAGTCATAGCGGGCATTAGGCGCCAGCGCACAGCAGTGTGAGGAAGAAAAACAACCCCTCAGTCGCCCGGTGACCATGTATTTATGTCGCCAACCAGGCACCATAACTTTGTGATTTTTCATCATAGTTTTCAAATTTTGAACATAGATTCTTCACATAAAAATACTAGACAGGTGTTTCAAGATTCGTAAATATACTAAAAATGAGGTTGTTAATGTGAAAGTAACTCTGTCTGTTACACCCTTCCGGTTAAATAGCTGTACCGATTTTGATAATACTCGGTACAGAGTAAGCTTGAACCCCAGGTCATGGCTTACTTTTAATCTAGCTTCGACTTCGCGTCCTCAATAACCAACATGCTGATAAAGCAGCTGGCTGAAGCTAGTATATAACGGTATGCAAGCTGATGCAGTATTTATGTTACATTTTCTCTAGCATCTTTCCAAGAATTCGCCCGCGTATTAAAGGAAAATTGTTCCAAGGAAATGTTCTCTTTTTTATCAATAATATTTGGATATAAAAAGTCCTATGTGGATTCCAAAACGTGGTCAAATCCGTTCAGCTATGGGCGTTAAGCAAACACATTCATACAAATTTTTGACTCTATGACACAACGCTGTCTAGTCTAAAGTTAAGCAGAGCTTGTGTTATAAGTACTAGACAACTGATAAACATACTTATATATTTCTAAATACCTACATTCATATTATAAATTATACCCAGTCACGACGAACATTTTGACCTCTCTCTATCAACCCTGTGGCATGGCTTGCCATCGACAGACTATCGTCTAAATTTCAACAACTACTACCTATATGGGTGTTGTGCTAAAAAAAATATTTGCATCCATCGGCATCGTAAGTAGATGGATAAACTCGCAAGAACGATCCAGCATTTTTAGTTAGATGTGTAATATCATCTATACTTTAGCAGGGTTCGAATCTACTACGCCTCGCAATCTAATCGAACTCCATCAAAACAGCTATATATTTTTAATAATATAATCTAGTGCTTGACTGCGATCCCACCTGATGGTAAGCAGTGATGCAGTCGTTGATGGTGAGGCGCACTAGTATATTAGGAGCCTACTCACACTAGCCTTGAGTACACCTAAATTATAATAGATCGTAGGCTATTTTTTATACCCTTAGGCACCTAATAATAGACTGATTATGCTATCTATATGAAAATAAATATTTTTGATAAACAATTATTAAAAATTCCAAATTAGCATAAATGCATTTAGCAGTGTTAGCAGCATACTCGAGCAACAAGACAAGCACACAAAGCCATTGCTTGTACATAAATATACAGAAACAAAAGCGGAAGGTGATTGGATACAAAATAAAAATGCGGAAGTATGTTGTGCACGTGTATATTTATATATAAGTCAATGGCCATGCTGACATAGAGACAACGCATGTAAACGTACACTTGCTTGCAAAATACACCAATAAAAATTAAAACATGCATAATAGGGTAGTTTACAGGGTTAAAATAACTACATTTTATTTAGTCCGTAATTTAGATTATAAAAAAATATTGGACACGTATTTTTTCTTTTTTAGTTGTGTGTGACGTCACCCCGTGCGAAAAAATGCAGCACGGCGTGACGTTACACGTAACTTTAATGGGCTATATCTTTGTAATTTTTGGTTTAATTTACAATTAAAAAAATATGTGTCCCTTATTTTTGAATAATCTAAAAGATAATTAAATTTTTACGATAACTAGCCTATTTTGACAAAAAAAAATTGTAGGTACTAAGAATGTGCAGTAAAATCATTCATGTAATATTAATTCCAATAAAAACACAAACATCAGCAAAATTAAATCGAAAAATAGTTTTTATTGCAAGCAAGTGTACCAAAAAATACATAAATAAACGAAACTCGTTGTCAATCCTCTCACTACAGCGGGTAACTAGATACAGGATGTGTATAATTACTACTTATAATTTCTACCCTGTCAATACATTACTTTTTAACAAGCTCAAAAGGTACACCCTGTATACAAATCTTTAATAAGCGATAGATCTAGTCTACAACCATTAAATAGTTTTATTTTAAAATAGACACAGAAATAAATATAGTTTTTAAATGTACCTACTGATTATTTCAGAAAGTATCGTCGATAAATATTTTCTGAATTTACAAAAATGCCTAAACATTTTTTTTATTTTCAATTTATTACTTTTAAGTATTAACTTTACACCTGATATACACTTATAGTTAATGATGAGTTGAAAAAAATGTCACATTTATTTCTGCATCTGTCTTAACTTCTAGTAACACACTAAATAAAATAGTTGAGACATAAAGCCAACTTCACAAGCACCGTAATGGCGCATACACACACAAGCGCCTGAAGTGCACCGATGTGTAAACACCCTAATACATAGTTAGTCGTGAAAACATCACGATAATGACGTTGACACGACAATAAGTCTCAGATACATTAAGGGACATAATGTCCCCGAAGATGACGCATAACGCCGCCAAAGTGTCCAACATGTCCCGCGTCACGAGAATGTATCGAAAAATATTGGGGGGCAAGTATCGGCCTCACGAAGATTGAGCGATGTGCATCTAGTTGGGGGACATTCTGTCCCCTAATGTATCTGAGACTTCATATATACAGTATATAATAGGAATGTATAAGTACATTATTGTCAATTTAAGTACGTGCTGATACATCTTAACTAAACATAAGTAAAAGTATTTTGCACTAAAATAAATACTTTTTAGATTCCCGATTCAAGATTGAGACTTACTTTATAAGATCGTAAATTCTAGTCACTTTAATCTAATAATAAAAAATAAATATTATAATTATTTTTGTGCAACTACTAAAACTTTATCTTTTACTTGGCCTACAAGCTCACAAAAAAAAAAACAATTTGAATTCTCAGTCAAAAGTTATGTAACATTTAAAATCGAATTTAAATTGGCTATTGCTATCTTTATCTTGCAGATAACATAAGAAGCAGACGGAGAACTGTACCCCTAGCCAAGTTTGCTAATCTGCAATAGTTAACGCTAGAAGAAAGCTTCAAATGCACGGGAATGACGTCAACTCAACGCTCAGTCACGTGGTCAGAACAAAAGAATCGGCGGCAAGGTCAACTCGAAGAGTTCGACGCAAGCGAAACAGTTGTAACTTGGCTAGGGGGGCTGTTTGTCTTTACAGTCCATTCTTGAGCTGGCTTGTTAAGCACATATAAACATGTTATTGTATTGGCATTCTAATTTTATAAAGTACTGTCAAACACTGAACTGCGATGCGAATTGCTTCGACGCGATTTCGTGCGAGCTCGCAGGTTTTTACGATGCAGCATCGCATCGCAAGTATGTGTGTTGGCAAAAACAAGAACCAGCACCAAAAACTAGTTGCGACTTAAAAAATATCTTACCTACTTTTAGCACATGTAATAATCTAAATATTAATGTCTACTATACATGTATAAAAATGTATGAATTACATTGGCCGCGATTTGGTATGATTAAGGCACATCTTACTTATGTACTATTTACATATTATTCTTATTTCTAACCATCATAATCTCACAACTATATTTTTTTATAACAAACTCTTCTGTATGAAGGCGGTCGTTAATATGGCGCTTGGGACTTGAGACAGACATTATCACATAGATATGAGTGACAGAGATGCCGCTCTACAAAACTGATCGTTCCCGAATCTCGTTGTGCCATATTTACTTCCGACCATAGTGTGCAGGTTTTAAACAGAATGCCGTAATTAGAGACACAATTAAAAAACCATTGTGTCCCGCGTAGATCTGCGTTCACTATATAACATGTTTAAACAATTTCCCTATATTTTTCTAAAATATAAATTCTTTCCAATTATTTAAGTTAATACAAACTAAAAAATAACTGACGCCCACCACCTAAGGTACAAGGTATTTTGATTTTAATTCAATGTTTATAAAGACAATCTTTAAAGGCCAAAAAAAACGCAATGTTGGTGTAATTTTTTTGCACCTTTTTGGTCTAATTTTTCAATAGTTAGATATCTGGTACTATATGGCGATCTGACATATTTCTATACAAAAATTGACGAACTGTCAATATTTTCCCTGAGTTACAAAATATCTGGCTATTGAAAAATCAGCCCTTTATATTCTAAAGTTTACCTAAGATGGCACTATTTTTAACTATGGCGTATATATTGATATGTTAGTACAAGAATGACTTAATTTAATATATTAAAGGCACCTTTATAATTGACAAATGATGAAATTACAGTACTACTGATTAAGCACCTTGCATTTAATATAGCGATAAAGTTTCAGTAAAATAAATCATCTGCCGTTTAGATAGTGATCAATCTTATTATTTTATTGTCGACTTCTATTGACCAATCAATTTGATAGTCGACTTGCATTGATCAATCATTTTGATAGTTGAGTTCTATTTTGATCATTCATATTT
Source organism: Mythimna lalbum (assembly GCA_949319445.1). NCBI lineage: Eukaryota > Metazoa > Arthropoda > Insecta > Lepidoptera > Noctuidae > Mythimna > Mythimna lalbum. The sequence goes on from OX439360.1 coordinate 19,930,161, forward strand.
AAAAAAAAATATCGACTTCATTTTAAAAGTATAACACATTTTAACGTATCGTGTGCTAGTTGTGTCCATGTATATTAATGAAAATAAGTACATAAATTTTCATTATAACATATGTGAGCATAAAGATAGTATAACTGTATAATATATAAATGCATGGTTGATGAGGACGGAAATATGTTCATAATACTTGTAGTTCACAACGCTGTCTTGAACACATTACATTATATAATAACAACCGATATAATACTATCATGCCTGCTGACTTTTGTCATCATTCCGAGTCTATACCGGGCCAAAGATGTTTTTTGTGTTTTTTAAATGTTATTTGATGATGAAAAAATAAAATTTATGACAGGACATTTTTTTTTTTTTTCTGTCGACGGGGAAAATCATCATTGACGAAACCCGCTCTTGGGTGGAGCGGGAGACAGTGTCAGAGTCTTACTGACTAAAAACCCCGCGCCGTTCCTTCTAGCCTTCATACCGGGGCTCTAGTTTCCTTTCGGATAACCCCGGCCCCGGTAGGCTTCGACCCAGATGGGCCCCTCCTGTTGCTGACAACTCCTTGAGGCGCGCGGGAACAGTGCGCGCCGTCGACGCCTTGGCTCGGTCCGGACAGTTACCGGACGATCGGACAGCGAGCTACCCATGGCTCGCCATCCGCGAGCCCGCGTCTACGGTGGCTGGAAATCGGGATCGGAATCCCGGCGGCGGCGGCGGGGGCGCCGTTGTCTGATGCGGTCTGCCTCCTCCTTTGCTAGCATTACTGCTTCGCAGAAGGAGGCGACCGCCTGCCACTCCTATGACAGGACATGGTGTGTCTTGATAAAATATTTTTTTTTTTACAACGTGTAACTTTAAATGCGCAAACTTCATTCACCCCTAATGATTTTTAATTCTTTTGACCTAATTTTGAGAAAAAAAAAAAAAACATTAAATCAAATGTAAAGGTTTTGTGCTGTTTTAGTTAAGGGTGTTATAGTTCTTATTTCAATGTAGATACTCCTATCTACATTGAAATAAGAACCATTTGTGTTTGTTTTTCTATTTTGGCGGGTTTGCGAACGTGATGGCTTGACCTATTAATAAATAGACAAGGCAACATTTTTTATGTTTTTTTTTTTTAAATTGTGACAATTGATTCTATTCGTTATTCTGATCAAACTATTATCAGGTTTTGCGCATTTAACGTTACAAGTTGTATACATATATCTTTATCTGTTTGGTAACATCTTAAAAAACTAAAAATCAAACCATAAGTTTAATCTTAGTTACTGGATTCTGTGGCTCTGATAAGCAGTTACTCAATGTCCTGGTTCAGCATTTGGTTAGGCTGGAGCTGATCTCAACATATCTATTTAGGAAAAGGCTCTGCTGATAGACTTACGGCTGTCATAGTAAGAAAAGTCGACAGGCAACGAACAACACTATTGAGTTTTGATTAGCGGAGTACTGAACGACATCAGCAATATCGATGTCGTGGCCAGTTTTTAGATCTGATCACTTCATGATATCATAATTATTGTTTAAATTATTATTTGTTAAATAACAATAAAAATTGGCTTCAACGTCACATGGCTTAATAGTCTATAGTAATTTATAGCTACAAAATGTGTGAGCAGGACGATAGTGAATATTTATTTAGGATTTATACAATTAGTAAGGGCTCGTGTCGTCTCACTCTCACAATTTATAACCACGCTTTCCATATAGGGTGTGGTCAAGTCATTCATATTCTTATTTTAACCAAACAGTTATTACAAAAATATTTGTGGTAGAGAAATTAAGCAAGCTTGAACGATACATTTTAAATTGATTTTGGTAGGAAAATATTCCTAAGTCCTCTTTGTATATTTCATAACTTGTTTATTAGCAAATATGTCTAAATTAAGTCAATATCCTTAAATCTAATATGGTCTAACAATGACTAAAACTTAAATTTAGAACGACGCTCAAGAATGTATTTTATTTAAAAGATTTCATACTCATCCCTGAACTGGATTAAAGTGTTTCAGTATCATTCTACATTCAGGTTTAATAAACTAAAAACAGTCAATATTCTACAAAAAGAAAACATTCCATAAGTTTAAACGTGCGCAAATAAGTACAACATACATTACAGTAGAGCGTGTAAACTGGAGAGGGCATCGGACTGTCTACACTGATCTAAAAAATGCAGAAATGCAAAATAAAAATATGTATAACATCACAGACTTTGCAAGAAATGGAGTGCTCATTGAAATTAATCTTTCATAGTCTACTGTTTTGCAATTTGAAAGTAGGAATGCTGTTTTTAATATTAGTTTTCAGCAGTCTTTTCTCAATTCAGTTTAAAATAGGCACTGATAAAACGACATTTTTCAATAAACTTGCATCAATTGAATACATCAACAAATAAATTATTCCTATATTTTTAAGGACAAATTCTATTATAATTTCAGTGTCAATATGTCTTCAAATCTGTGATTCACCTAAATTTTTTGACATTATCATTGATAGCTGTAATGAGATTACGGTTGAAATATAGACGTTTTAACACTTCGCGAGGGTAGAATTGAGTTTCTTTACGTTGAGCACTCCATTTATTTACCATCTATGACGTCTGTATTTTTTTTGTTTTTGCGTCGCATGCTTAATGTCATAAAGTAGGTCCGTCATGCGTCGTCCAGGCTACAGGCGCTACGCGTGCGGAGTAAGTTTGCTGAACAGACCTGCGGCGAGCGCGGCGGGCTCGGGCTTGTGCGCGAGGCGCAGCAGCGAGCGCGGGCCCTCCAGCACGAACACCTCGTCCTTGTTCACCGACACCGACAGGATCCTGAGGAGGTACACAGTAGTGGACATGTTATCAATCTTGAAGGATTATGTTTAATTTTAAAGTTGTCAGTACTTATCTAGTCCCAAACTAAGTTTGTGCTAACTCGGCTTAGTTTGGGACTAGATGGCGTTGTGTGTTACATATAAAGTTGTGGAATATTAGTATTTACCTTCTGAGATCATCGACGACGGCGACAGCGGTGAGCGAGCGCGGGTCCAGTATGTAGAGGATGTGCTCGTTGTGCGACACCAGGAAGTGCTCGCGGAACACGTACAGCGGGCCCAGGTTGTACTCGTGCGTGCTGTGCGAGTGCTTGTGCGCGCTGGGGTTCAGCAGCTCCGCTATCGTCAGCGGGTTTGATATCGCCTCCTGCAATTATAGATAGCACAAACATTCATACATCATCATCATTTCTACTGAAAGACGTCCACTGTTGGACATAGGCCTCCCCCAAGTTTCTTGTCTCGCATCCATTGAAATCTCGCGACCCTCACCAGGTCATTGTTCCACCTTGTGGGGACACCCGCCAAAGATGCGTCTTCCGGTACGCAGTCGCCACTCTAAAACCTTGCAGCTCTGTTCTGCGAGCAATGTGTCCTGCCCACTGCCACAAGTCTAGCGATTCTTTGGGCTATGTCTGTAACCTTGGTTCTCCTGTAGCTGCTGAAAGACACCACACAAACACTACGCCCTGCAAATCTACGAGGGTACATCGGGGTAGTTTTAATCAGTAAGTCTGACAGACCCCTCCGCTCACCTCTGGGCGAAAGACTCCCACGAAGTATTTCCATCACGAAAAAAAAGAGCTTGTCCTACATACTCGTGTCACATACCTTGAACAACAGCGTCTGCAGCACATTCCCCTGTGCATCAGCTCTCCAGAGGCGAAGCCCCGGGCGCGCGCAATACGCGGCCGCCGGGCCGCCGCGGGCGTACGAGTGTTGGAATGTAGCACCCAGCGAGCATAGGCTATCAGAAAAAAAAACAAGAAGTGTGAATATCCTGTAGACTAAAAGACACAAAAATGTTAGTACACAATTAGTTTACGAGACGAGGCTCGCGAACGTCGAACCGGCACTAGTCCAGAGAACTGGAAGCCATATTCACTCTCAAGAGAGTGGTGGTACCAGTTTTTACAGGTACGTGGACCCGGGTTTAAAGTGCAAAAGTCCATTGAAAAAGTAGGATCTTCCGACCAGACGGATGTTGTGTCTGGTCTGGGTTACCGCCCGATAGTTTGATTTTGATTTCCGGTTGTTGTATATGCTGTAATTGAGCGGAGAACTGCAATACTGCGATGTAGGTTTTTTTTATTTTATTTGGCGTTATACATATCGCTAATTTGGTAAAAGCCTGCCCACTCCGCCCACCTTACGGCGCTAAACATCTATGAAGATACCCACTCTAAAAAAAATAGGAAAACCCAGTCCAGCGAAATTGTGGTACTCGCTGGACACAGCAGTGTGTTCTGGTAGTGGCTCATCTGTATGTTTGTGTGTGCTCACCTCTTGCGTTCCTTCTTGCCCAGCTGGTTCACGTGCCAGCGCGCGTCGCGTCGCTCGCACACGATGCTCCGGTACACGCTGGACACAGCAGTGTGTTCTGGTAGTGGCTCATCTGTATGTTTGTGTGTGCTCACCTCTTGCGCTCCTTCTTGCCCAGCTGGTTCACGTGCCAGCGCGCGTCGGGTCGCTCGCACACGATGCTCCGGTACACGCTGGACACAGCAGTGTGTTCTGGTAGTGGCTCATCTGTATGTTTGTGTGTGCTCACCTCTTGCGCTCCTTCTTGCCCAGCTGGTTCACGTGCCAGCGCGCGTCGGGTCACTCGCACACGATGCTCCGGTACACGCTGGACACCAGCAGTGTGTTCTGGTAGTGGCTCATCTGTATGTTTGTGTGTGCTCACCTCTTGCGCTCCTTCTTGCCCAGCTGGTTCACGTGCCAGCGCGCGTCGCGTCGCTCGCACACGATGCTCCGGTACACGCTGGACACCAGCAGTGTGTTCTGGTAGTAGCTCATCTGAACTATCTCGTGTTCTTCGTTCACTATCTCCATTGATTTGCAGAGATGCTGCAGCAAAAGTACAGAATTTAGTTATTAATGAGAAGACTAAACTAGGAATCATATTCATCAGCATCGCTACTAGGATAGAGTGGAAGCCGACCCCAAGCTAGGGACATGATGATTCCACTTTTTATACGTCGATCAGTAAGGCCCAAGAATTTGTTTTAAGAATACTCATACAGTTATTTATTTGTAAAACAGTAACAACCTTGCAGGACTGTATTACCTACTAACATCATAAACTACAACTTTTGTTCTATATTTTTTACAAAACATAATAAAACAAATGTATTTTGTATACTGTATTTTGCTATACCTACCTACGTCTGTATGATGCGATGCCAGCACATCAAGCACCACCGCCGCCCGATCCCGCTCCCTCCGCTATTGTACTATCGCTTGCTTAGCATACACTTCGTAATATTAAGAACATCTTAAGAGCTCGCCAGTATTTTACAAATAACCCTGTATAGCTTGTTTGAAAAATGGTCATCTCATATCTGTCACATTGTCGAGTAGTGCCAGCCCTACCACGCTTGGTACATCATAGTTTTTATTAAAAATCCAATCGCTCTTTACAAACTACAACTACTGTCATAAACTCATAATCGTGACCTATAAAAAGAGACCTTACCATCAACCTTGCCGGAGCATCGTCCACGACACTATCGTTATTTCCGTTCAATATAACATCGGCGGTAATAACCTCTAATGATAAATGTATATTTAATTATTATATTACTCAGAGGCGGCTAAAAGAAAAGTTTAGAGAGTACACTTACATTATCGCTTTACGCAAATAGAAGAAGATGTTGTATCGTTTATAGTCGTCTTTGTGCATACTGTTTGATAACCAAAGATCGGAATAGGTAGGGCTATTTCGGTTCATTGACTGCAAACATTGATGTTAATAATATGGATTTGGATATTCCACGGGATTACGGCTGATACTGCGGGATTTAATTGAATTTCATTATTTTTGTCAATATGTTTTAAAAAAAATGTAAGCCAATAAACGCATGACCTGTAAACATTACGCCAACAGCAGAATCAAGTTTATCTATTTATTATACTATCCTTAATCCCGTCCTTCTTATATTTACCCGTCAGAAAGGAATTGTAATCTTTCATTAGTCCCGAAGGCAAGAATAGTTTATTTTATAATTTTACTATTTTAATTCATGAATCCCCAAGCGACCACCGGTGGCCGCGCATCTATTGTCTTACTATTGTGTCTCTAATTGACGGTATCTGAAGGGTTAAAACCAAATTCCGGGACTCGGGGAATATCCATATTATTCTAACCAATGGCAAGTACGTAAAACAGCCCTACCTATTCCGATCTCTGTTGATAACAGATCAATAGATATGAGAATTGGAATACGATAGTTTGTGAATATGCTAGCATGTTTGTAACTTCTTCACGCTCGAGCCCTCGAACCGAATTTCATCGAAATCCGTTCAGCTAAATGGATTTGGATGAAATTTTGTCGGGTAGACCATGTCTCGGAATAGCACATAAGATAGATGAACTTTTTATCTCGGGAAGTAGGTACGAAGGTTTTCTTTAACATGACCACGAATACAATGTAATCAAAAAGTTAAACATAACTATCTAATCCACGACATAGCACGAAGAATTGCCAAACTTAAGTGGCAATGGGCAGGGCACATTGCTCGCAGAACAGATGGCTGTTGGGGCCGAAAGGTTCTGGAATAGCGACCACGTACCGGAACACGTAGCGTTAGCCACCTCCTACAAGGTGGGCTGATGACCTGGTAAGGGTTACAAGGAATCCGATGGATGCGAGACGCACAGGACCGTTCATTGTGGCGGCACTTGGGGAGGCCTATGTGCAACAGTGGACTTCTTTCGGTTGAAATGATGATGATGAACTATTTAATACGTTCAATGTGATAGTACTTCACAGGCGGTTGATTAACCGTGGGACCTTTGCCGTATGGTTCGACAGGCGTCATCAGGTTGGACGTCGTTATAAAAAATCTTTTATTATCAGACATTAAGGCCGTGGTGAGTTATAACTTTGATCATATTTATTGTTATGTTTTGACAGGTCTAAGAACTAATGCTATCCCTACAAATATTATAAATGTGAAAGTAACTCTGTCTGTCTGTCTGTCTGTTACGCTTTCACGCAAAAACTACTGAACGGATTTAGATCAAATTTGGTAGGTAGGTAGAAGAGATACTGGAATAACACATAGGCTACCTATATTCCACTGCTGAGCACGGGTCTCTGCCCGCGCGATATAAACTGTAGTCCACGCGGGCAAAGCCGCGGGCGGAAAGCTAGTTATTATATAACTTTATTGCACACCTTAACTTAATGAAGGACAAACATTTACAAATATAAGTGTCCAAAGGCGGTAGGGATTAGGTCATTGCATTTGTATCTACTGGCCTTGGGACGATTTTCTACCTTCACACGGGCAAAGCCACTGCAGCTAGTAAGGAATAAGAAGTACTAACTGGGGTCCCACTATCACAGAAATGTTTTTTTTTTTTTAAGAGAAAAATCATCTAAATGACATCTCCCACCCTTGGGCGGAGCGGGAGGGCGTGTCAGACTTTTACTGACTAAAAATCTACTTCTGTTCCTTCTTTGCTATTGTTCCAGGGCCTCGGGGATCTCGTTCGCACCACCCATTGCTCCAGTAGGCTTCTCTAAAATTCACCTCCAAAGAGAATTTTCCATACAAACATTGAGCCCAAATGTTCATAGTTCGTATGGAATACGCTGTAGTCTTTCATTTTGAAAATTTTCATAAAAAAGTAAGTACACTGTTCAATAGCCAAACGCGAGTCTATCAATATAAACAATTATTAGATAATAAAAAGTAGCCCGTTTGACACCGTGGTCTACAATTACTTGACATGAAATATCTAACTCATACAACTTTCTAAAAGTGCTTGTAATACCAAGACATGATCACAATGACATTTTAATACAGGTTTTATTTGTACTAGAGACACATTTTTCTGTTATACAACTTTGGGCAAAAGGTTTATAAATATTGACCAGTAGGTACCTATACATAACCAAACCCGTACAGCGAGTATCCACCTTTACTTTGTTGAAACCTCTACGGTCCGGACTAAGCGTTTCGCCTCGTCATGTATACTGTGTACATCGAAGTACTGGAACAATTTGCTTGCTGTGGTCTTAATAAACTAGTGCGCCTCACCGTCAACGATTGCATCACTGCTTACCATCAGGTGGGATCGCAGTCAAGTACTAGTTTATATCAGGTTTAAAAAAAGCCCATGCATGCAAAAAAACCTACCAAATTTTTAAGTACTCAAATATTTGGCAGTAAGTAATAAATATAAACTAGTGCTTGACTGCGATCCCACCTGATGTAGGCAGTGATGCAATCGTTGTTGACTAGTTTATTAAGAGTCTATTCACTCTAACCTTGAAGACACCTAAATTATAATCGGACGGATTTAAAATAATATGTCCTGTGAGGGACCGGAGTAAGTGTCGGAGTAAGTGTCGGCCTAATCGGTCACGGCCAGCGTATGTTCTTCTTTTATTAAAATTTACAATACCAAGTAGTGCTTGTCTTTTATCGTGAGACATTTTTAAATCCTTAAATAACCTCCTTAATATGCGTTAAGCATCGTCCTTTTAGAAAGCGAATACAGCGCATCAGTTGTTCGCCAAACTCGAAACGCCGATTTTGCCGAAAGCGGTGATCGCGTATTTACGTGCTGATAGCTTTCTAACCAGTTATCCAGTTTACCATTAAGTTTGCAGTGCGTTTGAAGCGGCATCCGGTAAACTGGTGGCACGTGTCGTTGGGTCATTCAGTTCCCTTACCTTTTTTTCATTATTTATTTACATTTTTCACTCATAATAGAAGCGACAAATGTTTTTGTAAAACATAAGATTATTTTTTTTTTATAAACTGTCCAAAGAGATGTTTTGCACTTTCTTCTCCTAAGAGTTTCACTTTTTTGACTGACCGAAACTTTGACAATTCAAAAGTGCCTGTAAAGTTTATATTTATTTCATTGTAAACGGTTAATATTGACCGGCTGTAAATTGCGACCAGTTATCTAAAGATACATTAGAGGACAAAATGTCCCTCAACCTGACGCGCAACGCTCAATCTAAATGACGTTGCAACATTGCCTAGTAATGCCCAGTCCTCCGGAACTTGCTCCCCAATACTTTGCGACGTATTCACGTGATGCAAGACATTTTCTTGAACTATTTGACAGTGAGTCATGTTGTAGGATTTAGTGTCCTAACATTTCTGAGGGTTTTTTCAGGTGTAAAATTATCCAATGACATCTCTCGCTCTAGGGCGGATCGAACTGCTACATTCCTGCTTTGCCTTGCGTTTCAAGGAGTTCCCTTCCGACCATGACCTCAGTAGGCTTCCGCCATGCTGGGTCCCTAGAGGTTTAATTTTTATATTAGCGAGTGACACTTACCATATAGAAGTCGATCTCAGTCATTATGATAACGCCGTTCTTATCACCAGAGAAGAGTCTCATGCCGTTTTTGGACCACTCTATAGCAGTGATTTTGCTCTTGTGCAATTCGCCTATTGTGTATCTGAAAACAATGCACGATATCGTATTAGGAATTCAGCACACTGCGTCTTTAGTATCGCAACAAACTGAGTAGGTATCTTGTGTCATGGAAAAACTCCTACACTTATTTTTAAGTTCATCACACTAATAATGTACAAGCGAATAATGTAAATAAAAAATTATGGTAAGTTTTTGAAATATACAGGGTTATTTTTGTAAAACACTAGCAACCTCTCAAGACTATGTTACTAACATCATAAACAACCACTTCTATTCTATGACTTTTTAGAAAACATAATACATTTACCAAAAACAAAACTTCAAGATTTCGTTGTTCTATCTAATATGTTTCAACTTTATATTTGGCCGTATCTACTTACGGCTCCCACGCACTGTTCTCGTAATAATAGGAAGCAGGCTTCCGAAACATTGTCATCACACCTACCTCACAAGCATTCGCACCATTTTCGTGTACTCATCACACTAGGAAATCGATTTTCGTTCAATTTAAATATTTTTATTTTTGTACAGTCAATTTGATGTACGAAAATATGTTTTTTTTTAATCATAGAACAAAAGTTGTTGTTTATGATGTCCTTAACATAGTCCTAAGAGGTTGCTAGTGTTTTACAAATAACCCTGTATAATCATTGAATTATAAAAACTGTATAATATAGGTACTCTGTAATGTAAACTGAAGCTTCCACCGCGCACACACACACACTTAGGGTAGCAGCCACCGTGTAATGGGACAAAGGCGAGGCAGAAGAAGAAGATACCAAATGGATTTTAAGTTCCAAAATGAGTATGCAAGTTACACCATTACTAAGATAAGGTCTCACTAAGGCTAGGGCATTGTGAATAATCAAATCTAACAATGTAGAAGATCTTGATGCTATGAACTGTTGTATTCATAATATTATCAATCGTTAAATTGTGTCAACTTGTGGTTAGCGTAGCAACTAAAGGTCAGGACTAAACGACCACACAATATTATATCAACAAGGCTATCCTAGTATTTACAATGTTGATGTAGGTACATCTTGAAAAATTTGTTTACTGTTCAATGAAAATGTACTAAGCGCGCCCTTTTATCATGGCATTCATTTAGGTGCCAAATTGCATTACTGAAACTGGCACAAGTATTTTTTTTGCGATGGGGAAAATCATCTTATGACAACCCCCGCTCTTGGGTGGAGCGGGAGATAGTGTCAGACTCTTACTGACTAAAAACCCCACCCCGTTCCTTCTAGCCTTCATAACGGGGATCGGGTTTCCTTTCAGATAACCCTGGCCCCAGACCGACAGACAGATAATTTTATATTTGTCTTATGTCCTTGATTGATTATATTATTATATGTCAACATAATATTTTTTGATATAGTAGAAACGAATATAGAAGGACATGGCGTGACGATTTGGATTCCTACCATAGGCGAACATTACAAGATAGGTTTAGCTGTCAGTTTTGCTACAGTCAAAAGTTTTCATTGACGAAAATCCTACCGTCTAATGCGAACGTAACGGTTACAACCGTTTCGCTTGCGTCGAACGCTTCGAGTTGACCTTGCCGCCAATTCTTTTGTTCTGACCACGTGACTGAGCGTTGAGACGACGTTATTCTCGTACATTTGATGCTTTCTACAAGCGTTAACTATTGCAGATTTGCAACTTGGCTAGGGGTACAGATCAAGGCTGCAACTAAGTGCTCGGTTTATAATGTACCCGGAAAGCTGCAGTCCGCGATGAATGGCGCTGCATTACAAAGATGATCACTCATCATGATTCACAGTGATGACCACGACCACTGTGGCAAGTGTACCGACTCAGAAGAAGAAGAACGCGGTGATTGACGTTTTTTAGTACCGATTGACAAAAACCATCATTCATGATTGATGGAATTGGTTGACACTTGCATAACAGTGTAATGTTCGCCTTAAGGATTGGTCAGAAATAGCTAAGGACAGAAAAGAGTGGAATAACGGAAGGAAGGCCTTTGCCCTGCAGTGGGACACAATGGGTTCATTCAGACAACGGCATTTAGATTACAGTTGTAGCAGTGGCTGAGCACTTCGAGTTCGATACTGGCACTGAACAAAGGAAGGCCTTTGCCCTGCAGTGGGACACAATGGGTTCATTCAGACAACGGCATTTAGATTACAGTTGTTGCAGTGGCTGAGCACTTCGAGTTCGATACTGGCACCGAACAAATATTTATTTTGTATGGCCTACAGATAATTGTTGTGTCTGGGTGTTCGCTTGGCTGCTGCGCTGCGTGTCACCACTTCCACACGAAACAAATATTTATTTTGTATGACAACAGATAGCGTTGCCAGGCGTCAGATAAAGCCGGACTGGGTCAGCCTTTTTATCTATAAAGCCTGACATAGTCTTTGGCCTGACGCAACTGCTTGTCCGGCCAAATTAGGCGGAGTCCGGCCTGTCCAGCTATTGTTAGGCTTTTAAGCTTTAATTAGACATTTTTTTTTAGGTTTTTCTTGTTTTTTATATTTATCACGTTTCACTAGCTTAAGCGGAGCGGACCAGCAACTATAGTAGCCAATTTTATTTTCGTTTTTTTAGAACTAAAATGGACAATAATAACAAAAGTCGAGTTTGACTTTTAAAAAAAATTGTCGGCCATTATATGTCATACTCAAATGTCCGACTTGGCTGGTCTGCTTGGCTTTTAGTTTTGAAAACCTGGCAACCCTACATACAGATAGTTCTTTCGGGTATCCTGGTATTATGTGGGTTTACTTATTCGAGAACACACACACGTTACAGGAGTAATTCCTAATGTGGAGACAATATTTTTTTGACCATAAAAATCTTTCCCACCTTTCAACTTTGGGCTCCACTTTAGGCTTGAAAGTGTCAGGCACATTCTCCGGGTGCTCCTTGGGTATCTGGAACACAGTGACCTGGCCGGCCGCATTGCCAGCGCCCACCATGTAGTCCACTGTACTCACTATCTTTACATATGTTATTGGGGATGTTGATGCCTGAAATATAAGTCAAGATGTAAACAACTTGTCTAAAGTAATTTAACAAATGAGTTATCTTACTAAGGGGTTTGATTTAAAAAAAATTGTTTCAAGTTGGCCTACAAATAGGTATTTATAAAATATCAGAAGCTAGCCCACAGTTCTGTTATAAATTGTGAGACAGCCCTAAAAATTTAAATTACAAACGCTGACGCTTGAACTTCATGGTGGACACAGTAATATTGTATTATTTTTCTCAACATTCAAAAATAGTTTTATTAAAAAAGAGACTTAGAAACTGTCCCGTAACAGTTCCTATTAGTTGTTTCCCATGGAGAACGACCAGCAAGAAATTCCATGGTAACTCTTTCATTCTCTGTTGGATAAAAAGCTACTCTGAGCTATCACTGAGTGCCATTGCTACTTTATTTTTTTATAAAATGCTCAACATCTGTTGGATAACCCATGGCAGCCAAGAGTGAATGCGAGAAAAAACTAACAATGAGATAATTTATAAAAATATTCTATTCAATTCTAGAATGGCCATTAAAAATTAAATAGTAGTTTAGAACAACAATCTAATTGAATAAATACAAATTATTATTTTATATTTTTATAATTAAAATACAAGGCTTAGGTATTTTAACTACATTATAAGTGTGTATTTTACACATTTTTATTGTCTTTAAGGCCAAAAATAATAATTATGTGACATGAACTCAGTTGCATATTGTCTGTAAACTAGTGTAATTATTTCAGTTTTAAGTTAGAAAAAATAAAATTGTTGTACAATTTTTTGGGACTGTACAAACTCCATACTGTATTTAAATTAAGTTCAAGTATCAATGTCATAAGTGATTTAGATAGGCACCAATTTTATCTAATACAATTAATTCATGAATCCCCAAGGGACCACCGGTGGCCGCGCATCTATTGTCTTACTATTGTGTCTCTAATTGACGGTATCTGAAGGGTTAAACCATGTTCACAAAGAAATCAATATAATCTTATCTTTTACATAGTTTCCATTATCTTATTGACTCATAATATTTATACAGCAAGTTTGTTGTTCAGAATAATAGAAAATTATTTTCTTTTTTTTCTTTGAGTTCTTTCTCTACACCTTTTTGTCTGCCTTTCAATATTTTATTATCTTGATTCAATTGAAGTCCTGCTGATATTTATTGTAATGTGCCTTATTATTATACAAGCAATATTGTTTTATCAATGTACCTTCTTCATTTAACATTATTTTAGTGGGTGTAACGTTTTAAGGCACCTTTAGCCTTGAAATATAAAATAGCTTACATAAACAATTTAATTTTAAGAATATTCTACAAATTAAATAAAATGGAAACATAATTATTTTGTTATCTTTAACTACAACTAGCACAAATAATGATTTTAAATTATGATCGGTAGAAACTGCGCTTGGAACTGTATGCTCGCAAAGGAAGGGCACGATCAATGATTTGCGTGGGGAAACCCCGTCCCTGACACACTGAACAGAAAGAGTCTTACCTCGCATCGCAATCTCTGTATGTTTCCCTTCTTCCGATCGTACCAGTACACCAGGCCGACGTTCGTGCCCAAAGCTATGTACTCGCTGACAACGTCCACGCATGTTAGACACAGCTCGTTAGAAAATATGCCAGTCTGTATCCTAGGCGGAATTAAATTCAAAATATGTGAACAGGGGGCCCATTCTCTGACGAAACCTTCCTCTGCGCCACCCGTAACTTCCATTTTAACTAATAAAAATCACTTCTTATGATATATCATGAAAACTGCAATTATTTAAGCACATACGCATGACAATAATTAAATAAATAATTTGATACAAGTTACAAATTAAAAACGAAAGTGTCCTGTTTGACTTATTTTGACATATGGTTGGTTTGGTTGATATGGTAGAATAGAAAAGTTATTTTTTTAATTTATTTCTTGACCATGGATACAAAGTCTTTGTCGATATTGGTAGAAAACAAACGGTATCTGTTGTGTATATATTATTTACTAGCTTTCCGTCCGCGGCTTCGCCCGCGTGGACTACAGTTTATATGGCGCGGGCAGAGACCCGTGCTCAGCAGTGAAATTATAGGTAGTCTATGTGTTATTCCAGTGTCTCTTCTACCTACCTACCAAATTTGATCTAAATCCGTTCAGTAGTTTTTGCGTGAAAGCGTAACAGACAGACAGACACAGTTGCTTTCGCATTTATAATATTTGTAGGGATTATAAAAAAAAAAAACAAAGAAACTGCGAAATTCATGTTTGCCTTGTTCAGATTTTATCGACGAACACTAATAAAGTTACAGAAGAATTTACGGTTTACATTAATCGGTTTTGGTGACAATTGGTTCCCGCTCTAAATTACTGATTACGGTTGGCCAACTTTATAAACCCAACTGTACACTTGTCATTTTTTTGTCAAACTTGGTCCGTAGTGCGTAAGCCATCTCGCCACGCATTTTGGCAAATAACTCATACGAAATGGCAGAATCAGCGACAGAGATTCCTATAAACATTGAAGAAGCTGTCAGGGAAACTGTAAAAAATGTTACGGAAAAGCCGCCGACAAGTATTGAAGGCATTGCGATTGCATACTTGAGTTTAGTGATTATGGCTGTATTGCCTATCTTTTTCGGCGCTTTTCGGTCAGTGAAATACCTGAAGGAGCAAAAGGTAAGTCTGGGCAGAGTTTTCAGATGCTAGGATATAATTTTATCACATACTTGTTGAATTTAATTGGACCCAATGAGAAGGATACACGTTCTACATCGTGGCATATGTTGCCTGTCAATTCTTTACATAGGTACTATAATATCTGCCTGCTAAGTTCAAAACAACGTGACGTTCTTGATTCTAATTAATACCTTTCCTGTCAGTGATTGTCACTGATAATATAGTAATTAACTTTAGGTACAATCATTATTCAGATTGTCACACTCTTAACAATTTGTTGTGTCTTGAAGTTATTTTAAAGTCTTGAGGAAAAACCTGGTTGCTTTTATATATGAATAAATATTTATCTCATACTAGCTTTTGCCCGCACGGCTTCGCTCCTGCTCTTCCCTACTCTACCCTACTCTACCCTACTCTACCCTACACAACTCTACACTACTATACCCTACACTACTCTACACTACTCTACCCTACTCTACCCTACTGTACCCTACTCTACCCTACCCTACCAAACTTCACATAAACCATCTACTAAATAGTCCGAACAAAGCCTAAAAATTTGGTTTGGATAGGTGAGTTATAAATTAACAACTTTTCGTTGTTAATTTATAACTCAAGAACGGATTCTTGAGTTATAAATTAACAACGAAAAGTGGCATTGATTTTTATATATATATAGATGTACTAGGTACTTCCCAAACAATTAAAAAATTTTCTTACTAGATTATATTTATAAATAAAATAAAAAGTTTTATTAACATGGGCTCTGTACTATTAGTGTATTCTTATTTGCTTGATATCTTAATAGAAATCTATACTGACTAATCTATCAACACACAGTTCAAAGCACTGAATGGATTGTGATAAAATTTGTGATGCAGTTAGTTTTTCAGTTGTGTTAAAACAAGATTTCTTGTGGGTGAAACTACTGGTAGAAGCTAGTTAACTCTTCAGATACCATTATTTAGAAACACAATAGATAGAAAATGACAGCACGAATGCCGTGGGGTTTAATGAATTAAACACCAAAGAACAATCAGCCTCTGATGTTACCACTGCCAGGACACAGACCTCACTGTAAGGCAGAGTGGGCCATTACCTACCAAGCAGGCCCAGCACACCCATTTGTCAGTCTATGACATGCCAGTTTCCTCATAAGATTTTCTTTCACTCTTTTGAGCATCAAAAATACAAAAAAAAAAAAAAATAGACAAGACTCGTAAAACATTTTCAGTTCCTAGTAACACCTTGAAGGTAATTAAAACACCTTCATAAAAAACATTTGTAATGGGAAAAGACGTAAAAAAATCTTTATATAAATATATGTTACAAACAAACTACTTCAGTCTCAGTACCTTGTAGCCTTGGAATTATGTAAATCAAATTATGTGTGACTGATAAATGTGATAGTATCAAACATGTTTTGGGTGTAGCAAATTGTAATTTAGTAAAATTGATAGTTAGTGGCAGTCAAACTCTTTCGTCTTGCCCCTGTACCATTTTTCTTGGGAGCAGGGTATGACTTCTCCTTTTCCAATCTCTCCAGTCGACCATCATGATATTGTTTAATTCATGAATTCCCAAGCGAATGCATGTTCACGCATCTGTTGTCTCAAATTGACGTTATCTGAAAGGTTGTCACAATTGTGAGTTATTCAAGCTAGTATGTAATTTACTGTCAGTCTTAACTGTGTTTTTGACATGAAAGCAATATTTTTTTTTTGTTAAATGATTATGTGACTAAATATGCAATTTATATGTTGTTTTTCATTACACTTTGCCTTGCCTCACATTGGGGAATGTAAATGTTTTGATTCAAAGTTTTTCTCGCAGTGTACTTCAAACTGCTAGAAAAACATTAAATGAAATCAAATGTTCATTGTTTTACATCAGTCTTATTCAGTAGCTTATATTAATTAGGTTTTATATACAGGGTCAATTTTTCAAGAGTGCGGCTGACTAAATCCAGAACTATGGATAACAGCAACAAATACTCTAAGAAGTTTCAGATTCAACAGCATAAGCACAGCATAATCGGTTTTTTAATGTTCCAACTGCTGGGACTCAGGCTTCCTCTCTAGGAGAGGGAATGGGCTGTAATCCATAACACGGGCCCATTGCGGGTCACATGTCTTCGAAGATATGCCGGTTTCCTCTCAATATTTTCTTTCACCATTTCCGTTTCAGACCAAATATTGTTTTTCTTTTTTAATATTTTGCTTGCAAACGGTCTGATAAGCAAGTGGGCAGATGTTAGTTGGCGATGAGCTCTAAATCTTAGTCCATTTTACTTCTAACACCAGGTTATCAAGGATGTACTCTTTTTAACCTTCTTGTTCATCTATTCAAGTTCTGGATTAAGTCACATGCTAGTGGATTGATGTGATGACTCAGTTACCATACCAGGTAGAGGTTTTCCCTGAGCTTTATCTCCTCATACACAATGGGGAACTCATAAGTACCTCTGCATTCTAGTATTGGTTGTATACAATGATATGATTGATGTTTAAAAGGGTTTTTAAAACCTATTTGCAAAATAAATATCATTTAGCAATATCTACACTAATATAATAGAGAGTAAAGTTGTTTTTTGTTTGTTTGTAGGAGGTAATCTCTGAAAGTGGTGGTCGCTAAAATTGTTAAAAAATTTTAACCGATATAAAGCAGAATTATTCCTGAGTAGCATAGGCTATATTTTATACACGCGGGCGAAGCTGCGGGCAAAAGCTAGTCATTTATATATTGGCTAGAATCATTCTAGAATTAGGAATGATGAAAACTAAAACAGCATCATTGGATTCATGCCCACTTGAAAAATTCACCTATATTATGTTACATAAGGCCTTATTATTTAATATTTACGTTTCACATTTAACATATTAGGTATGGCCTGATATGCAACCAGTATCAACAGCAAAAATTGGTATAATTTCACTCTGACTGTATTCCAATTTATTATTCAATTGGAATATAATAGTGGTCGTGAGACTGCTAACTTACTTAGGCACTCAATGAACTATAAATATGGCAGTTTGAACTGAGGAGCAAATAAAATAATCAAACTTTCTCACTGCTGGGTGGAAGGAGGCCTGAACCTCCTTTTTCTATAAGAAAAAATAGGTTATATTTGAAAAATTTTGGAATGAATAGAATTTTTGGTTCTACAATATGCGCGCAGCGTCGCATCGCGTCGCGTCTCGGTGTGAACAGACCCTGAGGGCTAAAGCTGCATAAAGCTGAGAAATCATCGAATGAGTTCTCCCGCTGTAGGGTGGAGCGGGAGAGCGTGTAACACTTTAACTGACTGACTAAAACCACACCTATGCTCTTTCAGGTGGTTTTTGCGTTGTAGGACCACGGATATCATTTTCATACTTTACCCCATGGCCCTAGCAGGCATCGGCTCTATTGGAAACCAAAAAAATAATCAAACTTATGATTTTCTCACTGCTGGGTGGAAGGAGGCCTGAACCTCCTTTCTCTATTAGAAAAAATAGGTTGTATTTAAAAAAAAATTGGAATGAATAGATTTTTTGGTTTTACAATGTTTCCTCATGATGGTTTCCCTTCACCACTTTGAAAGTACTGGTGATGAAATAAATTACACATTGTCGGCCATTGGTTTCCTTGTTGGGTTTTCCACGGCGTACCCCTCGCAAGTCGGGGCCGTTGATTTCCGTGAGATTTTCCTTGTACTGCCTACTATTAGCGAGTCTATCACGACATTTGACTATTCAAAAGTGCCTGCATTTGACCTATTTGAAATAAATGATTTTGAATTTATATAACTTATGTAGTTATTCCATTTCACCAATTTAAAGTTTTTGAGATGAAGGTCCACCTATACTAGCTTCTGCCAGCGGCTTCGCCCGCGTGAAATTCGGCTTCTCCATACAAACTGGACCTCCATTTCATCCCCTTAGGGGGTGAATTTCAAAAATCCTTTCTTAGCGGATCTCTAAACCCTATAAGGAACCTATCTGCCAAATTTTAAGTTCGTAGATGTTATAGTTTCTGAGATTTCGTGATTAATCAGTGAGTGGTATTTCGCTTTTATGTATAGAAGACTTTTAAGAAATAGAACAAACTATTTTGTAATGGAAAATAGCTTGCGCACACAGACAGAGGTCAAGGTGAGAGCGCACGCCACAATCGCGGCGGTAAATCTCCTTTTTGAGGAGACTGACGCAGGCCCTCTACGAACATGTCCAGTTCGGCAGGTTCCTGTTTCGGATTCAGGTAGAAGAAACGCCCAAATGTCTACTGCGCGGTCCGCCCGCAGGATTCGGTAGAGCATACGGGGGAAATCTTTCCTGCTTGGACAGAGCATCGCCGCATCCTCTCGCGTCTGACTCTGGTTAAAACCATGGTCCAGACTCCAGAGCGAGAGAGAATGGGAAGTGGTCACCTCCTTCAACGGAGTGGTAATGTGGGCGAAAGAGGTGGCCGCAAACCGTGAGAGAATGGACATCCTTACTGTAGCCTAGAGACGCCTCGGCGGCGTCGGGAATCCCAAGGCGATATCTGGTCACAGTAGGCGCCCGGCGACCAGATTGCTCGTATATATTGCCAACTTCCGGCGCGCTCGGAGGAGACTGCAAATACAATGTAGTCAGTTGTTAGTTGCAAAACCCAAGTATATAGGTTGAATGTTGCAAATAGTTTATGATCTAACTTTTCCCAGCTATGTACTTTGGGCTTTTGCCCAACAGTGGGACAGCAATGGCTACAGAAAAAAGGGGCACATAAACTGGCGGTAACGTAGTTTATTGGCTGCTTCGAAAGTGTCTTTGCTCTGTAAACTGATTCAATAAATCTTTTTCAATACACTTACTCACTCGCTCTCCTTACTACTTTTAGGCACGCAATTACTGTTTTTCGCGCTAGAGCAGAAAAATGCGCGCTCTCGGTGCCGCCGCAATTGATTACATTTACCGTATCAGAGAGCAGTGGTGGCCGAGTGATAATTGTCCCGACTTACAAGTTGTAGGTCGCGGGTTCAAACGCAGCCAGGCGCATTACTTTCATCAACTGAATTTTTTCATCTGCTCTTAAAACGGTGAAGGAATACATCATGAGGAAACCGGCATGTCCTAGAACCAAAAATTCGAAGATATGTGACATTCACCAACCCGCACTGGGCCCGCATGGTGGATTACGGCCCATTCCCTCTACTAGAGAGGAGGCCTGAGTCCCAGCTGTGGCATTAAAAAAGCAACATTAAAAAAAAAGGCTGATGATAACCGTATCAGACCGAGCGCTAACCGACCCCCACGAGGCGCACGTCAACCCCCGTTTATTAATTTTTTCTTAAGTGTATAGAAAAACATCGTTTGATACACGTGGAAATTTGTCACTGCTGCACTCGGCTCCATAACACCCTGCGAATTCCGCCTCGATCGCAATAACAAACTTTCTTCACTTGTATTAAAATGTACTATTGTTATCTTGTCTTTCACCTACCTCTATTGGGACAGTAGTACCTACAGTACCTAACAGGCTTGTATAATTGATTTTTTTATTTATCTTGTGTGCAGGAGTCCGGGGAACGCACTGAAACGATGTCGAACAAGGACGCGCTGATGTTCCCCCTGATCGCGTCTGCCGCCCTCTTCGGCCTATACATCTTCTTCCAGTTCTTCTCCAAGGAGTACATCAACCTGCTGCTCACGGGATACTTCTTCTTCCTCGGAGTGCTCGCCTTGAGCCATCTTCTAAGGTAAGAGCTAATATTGCTTGACAAAAATTATAATTTTGAGTTTGTTAGTAAAATATGTACACAAGGTTTTGTACGAAATCGAATAAATCATATTTGTTATTTGAATATTTTGCCTTATTGCGTAGTAGCAGTTTGCTGCAGTACTTCGAGTCTAGTTTTACATTATTATTACTTTCCAGACAATTAATATACCTTTCGAATACCGTAATTAGAGACATAATAGAAAGACAATGGGAGAGCGAACAGCGAGCATTCGCTTGGGGTTTAATGAATAATATATTTTTGTTGGACTACCTTCCACAAGGTGGACTGATGATCTGGTGAGGGTTGCGTGAATTTGTTGGAGTGAGACGCATAGTACCGGTCGTCATGGTGACACTTAGGAGAGGCCTGTGTCCTGTTGGCACGTCTTTCGACTGAAATTATGATGATGATACATGCATTCTCAAACTTTCGCCTTTATAATATTCAACATTCAAAAATTTTGAATTCACATAGTCGTACATGAGCACTTATAAAACGTCAGAAGCTAGTGTACGGTTCCAAATTAGTCGTTACCTATGGAGAAGAACCGGCAAGAAACTATTCCTCTTGTGAATCGTACTTATGATGCTGCTCGTACTATTATAAGTTATAACGGAGACGCCAACGCAGAAGACTCTGGATGCGATCGACGTCGGCTAATCCATTCTACCATGGATCGATGGCATCTATCGAGCGACGTTCAATCGATTGGTACACCCTATGAGTTTTGAACTTTCTCTCACTAAGTTCAGTTATAATGATGATATTCTCAAACTTTAGCCTTTATAATATTAAAGTAATGTTTGTTCGTGCAGCCCAATAATCTCGTTCATGGTGCCGGCGTCGGTGCCGAACCTGTCGTACCACATCCACTTCACGCGCGGCGAGGGCAGCTCGCGCTCGGACATCATCAACTACAAGTTCACCTCGTACGACATCATCTGCATCATCATCTCGCTCGCCATGGGCGGATGGTATCTGCTCAAGAAGGTCAGTTGAACAGTCTAACTGTATTACAAGGTTCATCAGTATCTGTTATGATTGATTTTGAAACGCAACAGACTGAAAGACTGGGGCCAGGGTTATCTGAAAAGAAGATCGAGTACCGGTATGAAGAGGCTAGTAGGAACGGGGTGGGTTTTTAGTCAGTAAGAGTCTGACACTATTCATTGCTCACTACTCATTGGATGATTTTTGCAACCGAAAAAACAAAAAAATAGACTGAAAGAAAAAAACGCATGATCGGGCTAAGGGATTGTTCGAAAAAGTCATTGCGACCCTGGAAAGCAAAGGGCAGGAAGGAACAAGGAAGGGTTTTAGTCAGTAAAAGAGCGACTTAAAATATAACTTTACTAGCTTTTGTCCGCGGCTTCGCTCGCGTTAAATTCCCCCATTTTAGGGAAGTTAGGTTAGAAAGAGACAAAAAGTAGCCTATGTCACTCTCCATTCCTTCAAATTAGGGAATGCAAATCTCGCGAGATTGGGGCTTGAGCGAGATCTCGCGAGATTATGAATACAATATCGCGAGATCTCGCTAATTTCGAGATCTCGCGAGATTGGCAGTTTTGTGTTTTTTTTTGCAAACAATCACAATATTTGAATAAATTAGGAAAAAAATAATAAAAAATGTAAATATTATAAGATAACCATAGGCGCGGGCTTCGTACGGCGAGCAATGGGTAGTTGTCTGTCCGACCGTCCGGTAACTGTCCGGACCGAGCCCAAGTCGTCGATGGCGCGCACTGGTTCGAAGCCTACTGGGGCCAGGGGCAGTTACCTACGAAACGTAGCTCAGCCCCGGTATGAAAGGCACGAAGGCAGTAATAGTCTGACACTATCTCCCGCTCCGCCCAAAGGCGGGACATGTCATTTGTATGATTTTTACCCACCAAAAAAAAGTATTATAAGATAAACATTCGTTTTCACGAACTTTTTCAATATTTTTTTTTGCATTAAACATTGTTTGACGTATCTGTCTATAATATTTGAACGTCCGTGTCAATCCACGATTCGAATAAGACGTTTTTATGCTCAAGTACAATCTCGTTAATCTCGCGAGATCTCGCCCTTTTTTCGTCCGAGATCAATCTCGCTAAAAAAGGCCGAGATCTCGCGAGATCGAGAAGTAGGGATACCAAATATCTCCACTTAAAAAATCACGTCAATTCTTCGCTCCGTTTTACCGTGAGAGACGGACAAACAGACACACACACTTTCCCATTTATAATATTAGTATGGACTTACTACACAAAAAGATACACGTGTAGTAAATAAAGTTATATTTTGAGTCGCTCTTTTAAAATGTGCGCGCAGCGTCGCATCGCGTCGCGTCTCGGTGTGAACTGACCCTAAGGGCTAAAGCTGCGGAAAGCTGAGTAATCATCGAATGAGTTCTCCCGCTCTAGGGTGGAGCGAGAGAGCGTGTAACACTTTAACTGACTGACTAAAACCACACCTATGCTCTTTCAGGTGGTTTTTGCGTTGTAGGACCACGGATATCATTTTCATACTTTACCCCATGGCCCTAGCAGGCATCGGCTCTATTGGAAACCAAAAAAATAATCAAACTTATGATTTTCTCACTGCTGGGTGGAAGGAGGCCTGAACCTCCTTTCTCTATTAGAAAAAAGAGGTTGTATTTAAAAAATGGATTTTTAAATACAACCTATTTTTTTGGATTGGAATGAATAGATTTTTTGGTTTTACAATGTTTCCTCATGATGGTTTCCCTTCACCACTTTGAAAGTACTGGTGATGAAATAAATTACACATTGTCGGCCATTGGTTTCCTTGTTGGGTTTTCCACGGCGTACCCCTCGCAAGTCGGGGCCGTTGATTTCCGTGAGATTTTCCTTGTACTGCCTACTATTAGCGAGTCTATCACGACATTTGACTATTCAAAAGTGCCTGCATTTGACCTATTATAAAATTTTTACTGACTAAAACCACACCTATGCTCCTTCAGGTGGTTTTTGCGTTCTAGAAATACGGATATCATTTTCATACTTTTCCCCATGGCCCTAAAAGGCATCGGCTCTATTGGAAACAGTCCTAAAGTTTACAAAGTTGGGAATCCTAGCAAAGGAGAGATAAGTACTTCACCGGAACAGCTGCTCAACGTTTATCAATCATAAGTTCGATTATGGAGTACTGCTCTGATCTTTAGTACGGGTAGATACCAGATTAATGCACTTGAGTCAATTGAAAAACGAGCCGAGGGGATCATTGGTAATAATATAATATTCCACAACTATCACACAACGCCGTCTAGTCTCAAGCTAAGCAGAGCTTGTGTTATGAGTACTAGACAACTGACAAACATACTTATATATTTTTAAATACAAACATAATATATATAAATTACACCCTGACACGTGGGCGGGAATCGAACCCACTACCTCCGGCATAGCAGTCGGCCACTAACCTCTAGACCAACAGGCCAGTCCAAGCAATACATTTACATAGACCAATGTGGGTGTAATTTATCTATAATATGTATGTATTTAGAAATATATAAGTATGTTTATCAGTTGTCTAGTACCTATAACACAAGCTCTGCTTAGTTTGGGGCTAGACGGCGTTGTGTGATAGTTGTGGAATGTTATTTTGGAGGTAGGTGGAACAGAGAGTAAAGTCCGGCAAATCTCCATTAAAAAGGGAGGATCCTCCGACCAGATAGGTGGTGTTGTAGTCTGGTGGGCTACTGCCCGATAGTTGATGTCGGGCTGTCGTATATGTTCAAATCGCGCGGAGAACTGATTTGATTGCGCGATGCAGGATTTCGTATTTTCTTCGTAGTTCTTATGTGGCGTCATAGATGTCGCTACATTATTATTATTATTATAGAATGGTTCTAAAGTGTACAAACTAACGAAAGACTCAAAGCAACCCTGTTTCCACCCAGCACTGGATCGCTAACAATCTGTTCGGCATCGCGTTCGCGGTGAACGGTGTGGAGCTGTTGCACCTGAACAACGTGGTGACGGGCTGCATCCTGCTCTGCGGCCTCTTCATCTACGACATCTTCTGGGTCTTCGGCACCAACGTCATGGTCACCGTCGCCAAGTCCTTCGAAGCTCCCATCAAATGTGAGTCTCGTTACTATTTATTTATTTTTTACTAGCTTTTGCCGGCGACTTCGTCCTCGTACATAAAATATAGCCTGTATCACTCAGGAATAAAGCAGCTTTCCATTGGTGAAAAATTTTACCAATCGGACCAGAACTTCCAGAGATTACCTCCTACAAACAAACAAAAAAAAACTACCTCTTTATTATATCAGTGTAGATTTAACCCGACAGCCCCAGCATATAAGTAGGTATATATAGGGAATAACGGAAAGGTTTGATTAATAATTAATTACATTAATTAATTAATTATTATTTTCGATATTTACTAACTAGTTTATGAAGAACTTATTTACATTCTGGGATAGGTACATACCCTATAAATAAAACGCTATTTATTTATATATATTTTATAATCTACGCGGACGTACCGAGTCTAAGACGTCGACGGCGCGCACTGTTCCCGCGCGCCTCAAGGAGTTGTCAGCAGCAGGAGGGGCCCAGCTGGGTCGAAGCCTACTGGGGACAGGGTTGTCCGAAAGGGAGCTCGTGCCCCGGTATGAAGGCTAGAAGGAACGGCGCGGGGTTTTTAGTCAGTAAGAGTCTGACACTGTCTCCCGCTCGACCCAAGAGCGAGTTTCGTCAAAGATGATTTTCCCCGTCGACAAAAAAAATCTACGCGGACATCGCTTGGCGTTTAACTAATGATCTAAGATCCGATAGAAGAAATCTCTTCCCTTCCCCATTTTCCCATAATGTGTTCATTAAGACATTGCGCATAGGTTGTCTAGCTAAATCTGGTGTTAATGATATTAAACAATAATAAACAAACAATGTTCATATAGTTTCGAAAAAAAGTGGTTGTGAAATACGGACGGACAGACAGACAGACACGACGAATCTATAAGGGTTCCGTTTTTTTGCCATTTGGCTAGGGAATGCTAAAAAGTACTCCTAAAACTTCGACATGGACTGCACGTACTGTTGCATTACAGTATGTGCGGTCCATGTCGAAGTTCTTGACCAAGAAACCGCCAATTCTCTAGCGTCTACCCATCAAACCCGCAATGCAATCATTCAATACACACGACAATATGCAAGATTTAATATTTCCTGCAATTTATGTCCGTCATTGTTTGTCTGACTTCGTTCGAAGGACATCTTCTAAACCATGCGCGGTTGTTGCCACCATTTTGCACTTTAAATGACTATGACCCGACTAGCACTGGACTCGTCCGTGTATGACATGTTTAGAAGGCTTACTGTCGTTTGGGGCACGTCAAAAAGTACATAATAAAGTAAATTATTACCTATACTTTTTTATTGTTAAAATTTTCACTAAGGCTAAGCGCGCATCGCGATAAAAAATCGTTGCGATTTTTTTAATGCGAAATAAAATCGCAATGCGAAATATTTCATACACGCACGATTTATTTTCGCAATGCGCGGATTGTAGTGTATTTCTGTGGTTCACAGATTTGCGATATTTTTTCGCAACGATTTTTTATCGTAGTGCGCGCTCGCCCTAACTATTGAGACCGAGGTATCTTGCATAATTCGTTGTAAGAAGTTTCATTAAAACGAAGTTCATTTATTTCCAAGAAAAAGGACTTTACACCTAGTCGGGCCCAAATTGTGTTGATTGGAATGAGACCAAGCAACTGATGATGAATATGTGATCACGAAGGATATTTGTCACTAGGTTTCTAATGAATTTCGCCAATTGTTACGCGGGAGATATTTAATTTCTCTCCGACCACATCTGCCGAGCTTGCCCCTAACCGCCACGCTTACCCCTATTCGCCACGGAGCACTTTCTCAAGGGGTGAGGCTCCCCCAAAAACTCCAAGCTTTTTTAACATAACAATACATTACCAGTCTACACAGTTCTATTATTTTGAATGGTTTCCTTGACCGGCAGGCAAGGGGTTAAATTAAAAAAGTAAATATCAAATTTTTGCCATCCACACGCTAACAAGAAGGATGGCTTCCTTTATAAAAACTTTTTTGTTTGCAACTGGTATGTTCAAGAGCACGTTTTATTTTTTGTACGTTTGCGTAAATGTTTTTCTCGACGAGTTTTACAGGTTTCCTTACGAAGGGTAAACTTTGAAAGTGGATGAAAAGAAACTCTTGGAATAATATTCAAATGACGCACGTCGTGGCCAACTCGCAGGGAAGGAGCCTTTGTCTCGTTGGTTTATAACAATAAAGTTCTAAAAACTTTATTGTTATTTGAGCTATTTCAATTGGTTACGCTCTCCGTTGAAAAGGGTTGTTTTCTAAAGGTCAAATTGTGAAACGTTGCTTATGAAATACCCACGTAACGAAACAAAAATACCATTATGTTACTACTATACTACTTTTCTTTCTATGTTATGTGCGAATTTTTCAATCACTACTTTTTTGACTTAGTAAGTTTTATTATTTATTTGGTGTTGAGTTTAGAGATATTTGTGAATTTGTGTGCTATTCTATAGAAACCGCAATTTTTATGCCTTAGGTAAAAATTATCTATTCACTATATCTGACCCCGCAGCTCAGTGGTGCCATCTATGTTTTATTGAGTTATTATTGTTCGTTTTACACACATTGCTCCACATAAGAATTACTCCTGTATCATGGGTTCGTAAAGAAATCAAACTCCCCTTAAGAGGGTCCTTCTCCACTCGCTTATCGTAAACATCGAAAATGGTTTAAAGGCTTGTTACTTCATTTAATGCAATCCAACGCGATGTTTGACGAAAAGGCATCGCAAAAAAAGAGAGATAACGCCTGGAAACTCTGTTAGTATTCGGTAATTCCGAGATTTACTCGAAAATTTCACAAAACTTGCTCCAGGAAATAGCTGTTTTTTTTTAAACCCTTAAAAGTTTTTGGAAAAAGTTGTCGTCATTTAGAATCTTAATAAAATTTGCAAGGTCTCTAGAGAATTACTTTTTTGACTTTTTTAATTTTTAGGCAAATTATGAAGTGTCAAAGTTCATACAAAATAGGACATTTTCAGAGGTTTTTACTGGATTAGTTCTAGATAATATCCACAAGATACTGTGTTTCCAAAATATCTAATGAAAAATGTGTAATAACGTCATAATCAGTTATGAGCGGTTGTATGAAAAACAGTGAAAATGTGAGTCATGATGCACCACCTTAACACGCAGCGCTGCAGCCAATTGTTCACCCATCGTACTGTCTAGATTTTCTTCAACTATAAGTCACTTGAGTAACAAAAGTGTCTGTCTCCACAGTGGTATTCCCTCAGGATCTGCTCATCAACGGTCTGGACGCCAGTAACTTTGCCATGTTGGGCCTGGGAGACATCGTGGTGCCCGGCATCTTCATCGCCTTGCTACTGCGCTTCGACAAGAGCCTCAAGCGTAACAGCGAGTTTTACTTCAGGTAAGTTTATTTATTGTTTTACTAGCAACTGCCAGCGACTTCGACCGCGCGAAAGAAAAAAATCTCATGGGAACATACTCCCGGGAAACATGGGCGTACCCAGGGTGGGACAGGAGGGGCATCTTGCACCGCCCTGTTCAAGACCAGCTAAAGACGTATTAATTACGTATAAAAAGTAACAAAAAAATTGGAGCTCTTATATTTTACATTCTCAAACTTTTCTCCAGAAGTCTTCAATTAAGCTCAAAGATATTTATTCATTCGGTGCGAAGAGTCCTACTTGGTTTTCCTGCCCTGGGACTCCGACAAGATAATACATGCCATACTTTGGCCCTATACCCCTGAACAAATGCTGGGTACGCTCGAGCGGGGAAGAATGTATTCAACGTATATGTTATACCAGTTCATGTCCACTTTTTGGTGTACAATAAAGTTTATTCTATTCTATTCTATATGCAAGCATGTGTCTTTATAATATAAGTGTAATAAGCCAGGATTAGGGTTGCCAGGTCTTGAAACTGAAAAGCCGGACAATCTATCCTATTTAGCCGGACATTTAGTCATAAAGGCCGATATTTTTTTAAGTCTAATATAATTAATAAAATCTTTATGAATTCTAAAGAAAAAACAATAAAATTAAGTGATATTATTGCTAGACTATTGCATGTCCGCTCTACTTGTGCTAGCAATACAAGGTAAGGCAAAACTAATGACAATTCTAAATAAAATGGTCTTTAGAAAGCCTAACAAAAGCCAAAAATGCTCAAATTTGGCCGGACACGCAACTAAAAAGCCTGACTATGTCCGGCTTTATCCGGACGCCTGGCAACGCTATGTATGATTAACTCATTCTCTTGTCTGAGTCTGTTTGTCTGTGTTCAGCTTAATACAATAGTCGTACTAGCAACATGTTGTGTGTGTGCAGGGCAACGTTCACGGCGTACGTGGTGGGTCTGCTGGCCACCATCTTCGTGATGCACATGTTCAAGCACGCGCAGCCCGCGCTGCTGTACCTGGTCCCCGCCTGCCTCGCCACGCCGCTCTCGCTCGCCCTGCTGCGCGGAGACATCAACGCGCTCTTCAAGTGAGTATACGGACTTCCTAATGCTAGCACTTCTCTTTCGTCGAGAGTGTAGTTGGGCCCTCGCGTTACATCGCCTCGTCAAGCCTTGCCTTGCCTCGTCACGCCTCGTGTGCTCTCCGGCTGGAGTCAGTCGAGAGTGGCGAGGCGCGGCGTCCACATTGTCGCGTTTATTCAATCAGTATGCCACCTTTGTAGTCAGACGTCAAATTTTGCGGCGCAATAATGACGTACGCGTGGACCTAGGGTGATTTAGTTAAGTTTGTTGATTTATAGCAAGCTATGGGTGTAAAGATGTTATCCACCATTGCCTTATTCTCTAACACTTTTTAATTTTATAAATGACGCATAAAGTCTCGGCACTTGTCATTTCGAGGTCGTCCATTGTAATGGCGACACTGAGAGACTGCGAAACTGAAGAAAAAAAGATGCGTGAAGATACTGGGCAAAAATCGCCCCCATAGCCTTCCATCTTATCTATTTCAGCTAATCTACTGTAAGTGCTACTTCATCGCAGTGTTTCCTAGGCCATACACGACGACGATGCCAGACTTCTGAACCCCATTGCGTGTCGAATATAGCCTATAACTCTCAATAATTAATTTAACAATAAATATTATACCACCAGCTACGAGGACCAGCCCACAATAGTCGAGCCCGCAGTAGAAGACACGAGCAAGTCAAAAAAGACTGAATAGTCTCGCAACGCCAACGTCCAGAGCACAAACTGCAGCACACTGGTACCGTACATTCATGTCCACCGCGCGGCGGGCCTGGCTTGTGACGTCACATGACACTACCGGCCAACTGTGACCACGTTTGACTGTCGACCGCTTCCAACCCTGCTGTAATACCCTTGGCTGTGTTTTATGGATCTTTTCTTACATATACAATTGTACAAAGTATACGCTAACAATTTACTTTAGGAATTTCTGTTCGTAAATTGTAAAAAAATACATTTTACATCAGTCTCGACAGATTTACGCCTATTTCTCTCTTATATTACCTCTATCTCCATCTCCAATCAATGCCTTTATAATTAAATTTTCTGCTCAATTTTATAACCTCGCGTTTTCAAAACAGCACGGTTCGTAAGCGGTCCTGCATCTGTGATGTTCCTGTATAAAAATGTACGTAAATGTTGCTATTGTAAAAAAAAGGGTAATATAATTTAGACTTCCGTCGTATCTTCCATCGGTGTTTCGTGTGGTAGAAGTTTTTAATTCTACCGAATGTGTGTCTAAAAGTACAGACGATGACGTCAGGTTGACTGATTTAAAACTAGTACACTAGCGAGTCACAAACCTTTAAATTTGAACGGTTAAGAAGGGTGTTTGAGGAAAATTTTTACTAAGCTTCCATGTAGTGCATTTATATCGTAAGGTCTCGACATTTTTAAGTTTATTTGGACAAAATTATGTGAAGAACAAAAACAATTTTTGATCAAGTGAGAAAGTTACGTTGGTGGGTCACCATGGCCCTAGCCTAGGTGTGCAACAGTGCACCGCGAACATTCCAACTGCCGCCTGACCTCATCGTCCCTCTGTGTTCGAACCTTTAGCTAGAATCAGATGGATGTGTAATATAATTAGAAATTGTTTAAATTATAGCAACACTGCGACAAAATTGATTTCTATAATTTTATGTTGAATAAAATAATTTTATACTATTTTTCGTTAAGGTATTTTTTTTATGGAAAATCATTTTATATGTTTTTGTTTTCTGTCAAACTTATTAATAAGTTTATATTTTTTGTTAACCTCGACCATGTCTGTTGTTTCAAAAGTTACCGACGCCAAGTATTCACTGGACATTTTATTTTTTCTAAACATAGTTATGTTAAGTACAATAAATATATAATATAAACGTGGTATGAAGCTATTTTTTTTACTTTTGCCTTTGGTTGTTTCTTTTTTACAAAATTGAAATTAATTTGAAGAACATCTGGAAATAGGTATTTATTGTAACAAACACATCTGTCATTCGTGTAGTAGGTATGTGTCTATGTATCTTGGCGAGTGCCCAAATCTATAGTCTGTTCAAAATAACATTAGAAATTTATTCAACCGATTTTGACTTTTATTGCGTTGGTGGTATGACTGGATTAATAGTTGGTATTATAACCACTTTTTTGCTTTTAATGCCATCCTTATGCTTACGAAATAGAAGTTAAAATCAGTTGACCAGACGGTAAAAAAGGTTTCTTTAAATTTCTATTCTTAACGTGAATAGGGTATAGTAATTTTATTGATTTACAACAATGTAACGAGCCTTCAAGGAGGTCTTCAAGAATTTTCAAACTTATTATACCTAAAAGGGTTACCGACGGCAGGGGTAGTGGTTTGCTAAATTCTCTGTTTTCTCCAACCATGAGTAGGCCAATCTTTCTTCGCTAATGACATTCTGTACATATCGTTCTAGATCATTTCCCTGGTTTAATCGACCGCATTCAAGGCTCTCTTGTCACGAAGCGCAATATTATATTTATGATTCTTAGTAATATGCATAATAAATACATAGATTTTGCATTTAGTCATTTTTTAGATTACATTCCACGGAAACCGTTCGTGGGCCATATAATAACAATAATCGTAATTTTTCAAGTAAATTTTTAGCATATTATAAGGCATGATATATATTTATAGGACATTTTTTCAATACACGTGTTTAGTAAATAGATGACACAATCCGAGCTACCCCTCAAAAGAAGAGAAACAATTGATTTGTCAATAATGTTTCTTCATGACGAGTGTATAGTTGTGGACATTTTGAATGTAACTGCATTATGTAATTGATGGTAATGTGGAACACTGAACTGTTATTAAAGAGATCAGATCGGTCGACTGGGTTTTATTTCTTTGTCCAAAGATCCTATTTGAAAGCCATAAATTTACTTGCGTCACTGCTTACCATCAGGTGGGTTTGCAGTTTGAGGCCAGGGTTATCCGAAAGTGAGCTCGAGCCCCGGTATGAAGGCTAGAAGAAACGGAGTGGGTTTTTAGTCAGTAAGAGTGACACTATCTCCCGCTCCGCCCAAGAGCGAGGGTTGTCATTGGATGATTTTTACCACCACAAAAAATAAATAAAAAAGGTGGTTTTGCAGTCAAGCACTAGTCTATAACATTAGCATTATGTAATAAGCTTACAATGTTCCCACTGCTGGGACGCAGGCCTACTCTCTAGGAGAGGGAATAGGCCGTAACCCACCACGCAAGCCCAGTGCGGGTTGCTGGATGTCACATGTCTTCTAGGACATGTCGGTTTCCTCACGATGTTTTCCTTCACCGTTACAAGAGCAGTGGTAATTAAATAAATTCCAAAAAGTAATATGCCAAATCAAATCATCTTTATTGTGGATCATAGGTAATTGTACATTATGGTGTTAGTGTACAGATGGTGTTAATGGTATTTTTACGTACAGCTATGTCCTACCCTGAGGGCGTACAATACAATATTTATATCTATACTAAATTAACATGCATGTTTTCCAGTGTTCATTATGTATCTATACAAAACGCAACATGGCCCAGGCAAATTGTATTTTAATAGTGATTTATCAGCAAAGAAGTCGTTTATAGAATAATAACATTTATTTACTAATAGTTCATGGAGTTGCCTGTCTAGGTTTAAACCTGCGACCTACAACTCCACTCCTAAAACAAAAAAATATACATCGTTTGTGCTGTAAATTGTACAGGGCAAACCTATCATCAAGGTTAAGTAACATTTTCCGAGGCCGGTTGGTAGATTGGTGACCATCCATTAAAAAATACAAAAATAATTAAATAGCATAGCCTCCGAGTATCGGACAGCTTGTCAATATTTGCTTGTCGTTATTACAATAGTCAAGCCTGTTCATTCATTGTGCGTACAGCTAAGGTGTGGAATTACCTGCAGAAGTTTGTTTCCTGATAAAAATCATACAGAAACCCGAAAATCTGACCACCAGTAGTATTGCCAGTTACTAAGTCGAGGAGGTCGATTAAGCAGTTCCAAGAAAGAAATACTACTGGCCACATTGACTGATTTACTGACCAACTTCATAACATTAAGGCCGGGACTTCACCAAAGCAGAGATGTGTGCTGTAGGAGAAAAGATGTTTTTCAGCTCGGGGGACTCCACCAAAGCGGAGATGTGTGCGGTGTGCTGTGCGAGAAAAGATGTTTTTCAGCTCGGGGGACTCCACCAAAGCGGAGATGTGTGCGGTGTGCTGTGCGAGAAAAGATGTTTTTCAGCTCGGGTGACTCCACCAAAGCGGAGATGTGTGCGGTGTGCTGTGCGAGAAAAGATGTTTTTCAGCTCGGGGGACTCCACCAAAGCGGAGATGTGTGCGGTGTGCTGTGCGAGAAAAGATGTTTTTCAGCTCGGGGGACTCCACCAAAGCGCAGATGTGGCGGTGTGCTGTGCGAGAAAAGATGTTTTTCGTCTCCACTGCGCGTCGCGCCATAAACATATTACACATCTCCGCACAGCGATCTCCACTGAAGCTGAGCGGAGATATGTCAATAACACAATTCTAATATTTGTATAAAAACATCTATCTCTCTGCTCGTCTCGTCTCGGATTTGGTGGAGTCCCGGCCTTACATCAATAAATTTGCTATAGAGGTGGCTAAACTACAAATAAACAACATCAATATTTTATTAACATTTATTAATACGTAATTAATATCTATAGAATAAGTTTATAATTTCTAGAGTAATTGTTACAATGTTGTTCGGTAGTTGCACCCTTGGGACGATATCAACCAACTATATCGTCGACGATATGAGGGGAAGTGCAGCTACCGGGCCACATTATAATACTGTTCCAATTCGTTTTCAATGCACAAAAAAATGGTAATATTTTAGAATATTATTATCTCACTTAATACACGTTAAAGCTTACAACATTCATAATAAACAGAGTCCGGAATTAGGTAGAGTTGTTTCAGTACTCATTACTAATTTCATACAGCGAAAGAATAACGTGGATATGCCTCAAATCCCGAGACTAATTTTAAAGAGCAGATTTTTTTTTATGACTGTCAGAAATATAGCAGAAAAATTTCTTCCTCCAGTAATGTGTCGGAGGAAGTTAACCTCACCTCAGTTCATGTAAAGAGATCTATTTCAATTACAAATATTAATTAAACTTGTATGTTAATTATCTCTGTTTTATTGGTCTTATAATAATAATAATTCTAATTTCAGGCAACTATGGCCCTTATACACTATACATAAAATAATCTTTAAAATAATAAACTAATACATATGAATAACATTACGACTTATCTACTTAATAATTAAACTATTGCACACGAAGCAACGGCATCGTTTACCGCTGTGAGGTAGGTATGCTGGCACGAAATCGGCAATACACGACACCCTTCGCCCAAAACTCTCCTTTGAGGAAGGTGTCCAAATGATGAGTCGGCCCTCGCACCACAAACAACTTGAAATTAGTGTTATGGCGCGGCTCCAACTGCTCGACCCTCAAAGTCCAGTTTGTCTTGACTTGTACATACTCCACGATCTCCTCAACCTTCGTGGCGTGATGTAACCTCGAAACGTACAGCTGCGTGTCCACGTGGGTATTGCAGGACGCAGCTGTATATTGAGTCCTGTCACGCGCGGTAAAGTTTTTATTATTATTTATCTTCTACACTAATATAATAAAGAGGTAAAGTTGCTTTTCTTGAGGTAATCTCTGGAAGTACTGGCCTGATCGCAAAAATTATTTCACCGATAGAAAGCTGCTTTATTTCTGAGTGACATAGGCTATATTTTATGTAAGGCTAGAGCAAAAACTAGTTTATAATATTGTTGGCCGCATAGGATTTTTCATTAGAAATCCCGAGAAGATCCATATTAATATCTACATTTCGACGCAAGTGCATGAACGACTCCACCTAATTCCAACCTCCAATAAAACACGTTAATCAGACATTTAATATTCCTGTAATGAAGTAGTCATACATAAATACAGTTTTGAACTCGTACCGTTTTGTTTGTAAAACGGGAGGCAAGTAGAGTTAAAAACATCACAATGATAAATTCATAGTCTGTATATATAGTAGACTATGTTTCATTAGAAGTTATTATAAGTATAATATAAATAACCGCTGTTACAAGCGTTATGGTCCTTCGTTAGATATAAATGCGTATAAGTTTTATCACACGGGAATTGCACATGATTGTAAGGCCGCGTCCACACGTCGGGCAGGCGTCGGCGAGGCGAGCGCTGTGAGGGCGCGGCTGAGGAAAACAACTGCTACTCTCGATGGCAGTCCCACCATACTCCACACCGCTTACTTCCATATAAATATCAATTCATTATTGTTCCTCCTTCGCCAAGCTTCCAGATTTTTACCTTCACTTTGGACGTAGATAATCACGTGTTTCTCAATCGTCAGTCCATTACTCAAACTTTATGACTGCCATTCCTCTTAACATTAACGAAGCTACGGTAGCCGTAGCCGTGCTTCAAAATACTTAAATACATTCGATATATTTGGTCTACTGAATATTTCATTTTCCATTAGCAATTTCTTGCAATTGTTAAAGAAATTCCGACTTTATATTGGTATAGAATAAAGTCGTTTTCAGAATGACTTAGAAACTGAACTTTATTCGACGTTATAAAAGTTGTAAACACATACGTTTATATGTTTTTAATAATAATAATAATAATGTTGGGCAAAAAAGAACGCAGGATGCGTGTCTATGATGGCCCAGCGACCATTTTTGAAGCGAATCGTTCGCTAGAAACTGTTGGTTGATCACACTTGCTGTAGTCATTTAAAATGGTGGGTAGTTGCGATGCGTCGTCTAGACGTGTGCCGAAGCCTCCGGGTGGTGACGGTTCAACACGCCCAAGCCAATGCATGACACGATGTTCTTACATCCATCTTCCATTATCACAAATTTCACCTGCGATTGGAAAAAAATATTAGAGATATATAACATGCTACTCTCACAAGCTGACTTAGTGGCGGTCGCAAAATATAATGACCGGTCGTTCTAGCGGCACTTGGAGAGGCCTATGTCTAAAGCTGCCATCTGACGGATTGCATCGCAACAACCGCACGCAGTTCATATATTTTCATGCAAAATGTATGTAGTTTTGTACGTCAAGTGTCTGCGTAACTGGACAATATGTAGAATAATGGAAACAGGGGATCTACTCGCTTTCTCCGAAACGAAACTTTCGTAAACGAACGATATTCATTTGACGTTAAAATTGCAAGCAATCCTCTGGCATAATTATATTTTTTTTTCGAAACACAACTAATTAAAGGTTTAGAGATTCGGTACGTCAAACAATTATCGTTCGTGCGAAATTTGGTGCGATCTCGGTAATATGGTCCTAAGAATTTTATTGTAATGTTAACTCCCTTAGCGAAGGTTGACTTGATACATTTGCTGTCAAATACAACAAAAACATTAGAATGTGTATATCCACATTGTAATGGTAAACAAATAAACTATACATACGAAGACACGGCTCAAAGGACTTAGTATCCAAGCCAAAAACATTAACAATAAAAAAAGTAAAAAAAATACAACAATTCAAAATATAGAGATTAGGAAGAATTACTGAAGTAACAAAGGTTTTTTTTTGTTTGGTTTTAATCTTCTATGATTAGGAATAACTGGTCACCGTCGAATGTATATAGGAAATAAGCAACAAACCTTGGTGATGAGCTCACAGACGTAGATGGCAGTTCTGGTGTGCATGGTGATGTCGCCCACGAGTATGAAAGACTGCCCTTCAGCGAGCGCCATGTAGATTATCACTTGATCCTATAACAGACGCTAAAAATAATAACCCAACTACCATTATAGCTATTATTACAGGTACACTGAAAAGTTGTAGCCAAAATGTTGTCGATTCATTTTTAAAGAAAACTTTGCCGCACATTAGGAATGACCCCTGCATCGTGGGTGCGTTCACAAACATGTAAACTCACATATACAAGACATCCAGACCCGAAACAACTGTAGCCTTACAATTATTTGCTCCGTGCAGGGATCGAACCCTCGACTCGCAGCCAATCGTTAAACCACTGCGCCAAACGTACCATATGTATGTCACGGGTTACGGGTGCTATAGGGCCGAAACTGCGAAAAACGGTCGGCACGGGTCGTGGAAACCATTATTA
This sequence comes from Mythimna lalbum, assembly GCA_949319445.1. Taxonomy (NCBI): domain Eukaryota; kingdom Metazoa; phylum Arthropoda; class Insecta; order Lepidoptera; family Noctuidae; genus Mythimna; species Mythimna lalbum. The sequence goes on from OX439360.1 coordinate 19,967,715, forward strand.
CCTGCGCCGTGTTCCTAGTTCATTGTTAACGGTGTGCATGTAATCGTGTCGATGGAGAACTTAATATTTATTACGCAGCAAAAAGGGAGCGCGGAGCCCAGCGAGCCGCTATGGAGAACTGCAGTATGGAACCGCGTGGGCGACCGTTTTACGCAGCTTGGTACCACAATCCTGACTGCAACAAGGCAGTTCTAGGTTTTTCAGGGATGTTCGAGAAGAAAGAAAGAAAGGAAAAAAGATTATTTGCGTCAAATATGGCGCATACCTTAAAAAAATAAAACATATAACAATATATTGAAAATGTTTCTGGTTCTTCTTGCTCTACCTAGAAAGAGGTAAGTGTAGTGGGGCGTACCTGCAGATGCGTGTCGAGGCAACAGCCGGTGAGGATGTCGGCGCGCAACGCGGCGCCGGCGGAGCGCCCCACCTCCAGCGGGTCGGCACCGCGCTTGCCGAGCCCGTCCGCGGCCAGTCGGCAGCCTGATGTCATCTCGCACATCGCACTACATTCAATTATATCATCATCATCATCATTTCAGCCGAAAAACGTACACTGATGCACAAAGCCTCCCCCAAATATCGCCACAACGTATAGGTCTGTGCGTCTCGCATCCGTTGCATTCCTGCGACCGTCACCAGGTCATCGGCCCATCTTGTGGGAGACTTTCCATCGGTCGCCACTCTAAAACGTTCGTCCCACCGACCATCCGTTCTACGAGTGATGTGCCCTGCCCGATTCTTCGACCTATGTCGGCGACCTTAGTTTTCCTTAAATTATTTGCGTCTTAACTATTGCAGCTGACTGTAGATACGAGAGCTATACGCCAAAGTGCAACACACACAGATTCGAAGCGTGGATATAAAAAATTACGTAACACATTGACCATCTCTCTCGATGTGTTAGTGGGAAAGCTGCGTGGTTGGCTAGGTGAACACACATAAGTGAAGCGGTCCTCGACACCAGGCTGAAGGGAGGCCAAGAAGTCCATACTACACCTCTGTCAGGACAGAGGCAGCCTGTACCTGCTGGCGGAGACCATCAACCGACACTGCACACTGATTAGACACCTCCACACAATAAGCATCACAGACAGTCCCTTGAGCAGAGCACGCTTGGAAAAGGAAGAGACAATTGTGCAAGTTTTCCTTAGCTGTATAGAGGTTACTGACACGAGTATGCGAACCTAAGAACCTCTGAATTCCCTTACTGCAAACCTAAAGAACCTGGAAGGCCTAATCTGTTTTTGGAAAGGTGGGCTGGATAGAATAAGCCCGCCAAAGGATGGCTGCCATTGCCCACGTACAATGGTCCGTATAGAACGAAGTGCGGAAATCAGACTCCGATAGCTATCTATCCCCCCTACCCCTACCCCTATCTCCTCCTGCGGACCCTTATCTCCACAGGTTTCTATCGAGGTAAACAAACGCGTACAGATGTAATTTTATTACAGTTTCCAAAGCTTTTATTTGGACAGAACCAACATTGTTTCTACATTGAACTAGATCTTAAACCACTAGGTGCTTTCAACAAGCACAGGAAAGCAATAGGTGTGCGTGATTCGTTGTCGCAATTACTGCTTACTAAATTAAATTAAAATATTGCGTCCACAAAGTGAGTTTTCAATAGTTACAATGGTTGGTATTAAATCTATATATATCTATATACATTCAGTCAAAAAAGTATCGGGAATGGATGATTTGTTTATGGTTCCAAATTCAAATTTTTGTTTTTTTGTAGTTGTTAGATTGGCACAACTGTTTTCCATTTTGGCGCGGAGTTTGAGTTGCATCTGTTATTTATATTAAATACAGTGCTGGTTTTAGTAATATCATATATAGTGTGTATTGCGAATTTCATAATGGACAAAAATATCGAACAAAGAGTTTGTCTTAAATTTTCCATCGCCAATGGAATTTCGTGTTCGGAGTCACTGAAAATGTTACAGAAGGCTTACGGTGAATCGACTTTATCAAAAACTCGTGCTTATGAGTGGTTCAAAGCGTTCAAAAGCGGTCGAGATGTGATGGAAGATTTGCCTCGCTCTGGTAGGCCGTCAACGTCTGCAACTGAAGTTAACATCGCAAAAGTGAAGGAAATAGTGACTGAAAATCCCCATTCTACTCTGAGAGAGATAGCCGCCGAACTTTCTGTATCTCACGAGTCGATCCGTACCATTTTAACTAATCATTTGGGTATGAAACATGTTGCTGCTCGGCTAGTCCCAAAAGATCTGAATTTTCTCCAAAAACTCAATCGTATGAAAGTCGCTGAGGACATGCTAGAACGAGTCAGTTCGGACCCAACATTCATGAAACGCATTGTTACTGGTGACGAGACGTGGGTTTACGAGTTTGACATGCAAACTAGTCAACAAGCTTCGGAGTGGCGCCTTCCAACTGATCCGAAACCGAAAAAACCACGCCAAAGTCGATCAAAAGTCAAAGTCATGTTGACTGTTTTCTTTGACTACCGCGGTGTTGTGCACTCTGAATTCTTACCGGAATGTCTAACGGTAAATAAAGAATATTATTTGAGCGTTATGCGGCGTTTAAGAGAGCAAATTCGACGAAAAAGGCCAAATTTGTGGAAAGAAAATTCTTGGATTTTGCACCACGACAATGCGCCTTCGCACAAGGCTATCATTGTGAACGAATTTTTGACCAAACACTCAACAAATACCATCCAAAAGTCAGCAGGAGCCATATCTGGTGAATATGGTGGTTATATTCACCAGATATGGCTCCTGCTGACTTTTTTTTTTTCCTAAACTCAAATTACCACTTCGTGGCACCCATTTTCAATCGATAGAAGACATAAAGGAGAATTCGCGGCGAGAACTGAACTCAATTCAGGAAGCAGCGTTTAAAAAATGTTTTGATGAATGGATTATTCGTTGGCGCAAGTGTATCGTTTCATTAGGGTAGCGTTAAATTAGGGTAGTATAGGGTAGAGTAGAGTAGGGTAGAGTAGGGTAGGGTAGGGTAGAGTAAAGTAGAGTAGGGTAGAGTAGAGTAGGGTAGGGTAGGGTAGGGTAGGGTAGAGTAGGGTAGAGTAGGGTAGAGTAGGGTATAGTAGGGTAGTGTAGGGTAGAGTAAGGTAGGGTAGAGTTGGGTATAGTAGGGTGGAGTAGGGAAGAGCGGGAGCGAAGCCGCGCGAGCAAAAGCTAGTCTATTATATAAAAATGAGTCCCGTTTTCCGTTGTCACGACATGGCATGAAAATGGCTTGACCGATTTGGCTGATTTTTTTTTTTTGTTGTGATTTTTATCGTGAGGACAAGGTTAGGTTGTTCAAGGGAAAAAATAAGAGTAGGGTAGAGTAGGGTAGAGTTGGGTATAGTAGGGTGGAGTAGGGAAGAGCGGGAGCGAAGCCGCGCGGGCAAAAGCTAGTGGATAATAATTGTACCTCTATATTCCAACAATGCCCAATTACTAAGAGAAATTATTCTGTAAGAGAGAATGAAAATTATTTTATTTGGCACAGAAAATACGAAACAACACAACGCAGAAACAAAATGTAGACATTATTATTATTATTATTATGAGCCCGTTGTGTCCCACTGCAGGGCAAAGGCCTCCCTTCCGTTATTCCACTCTTTTCTGTCCTTAGCCACTTCTGGCCAATCCTTAAGGTAGGAGTCCAAATCGTCACGCCATCTCCTTCTGGGCCTACCGCGTCGCCGGCTCCTGCTGTTCGGAATTCAGTCAGTAGTTACTTTCGCCCAATTCTGTTGCGACATGCGGCAGATGTGACCTGCCCAGTTCCACTTTAGTTTGGCGGCTGAGTTACCTACGTCTGCGATTTGTGTTTTGGAACGAAGACATATAAAATTAAAAAAAGAAAAATAGCATTGAAAAAGAAATTGCTAAACCAAAATATTTGGTTGATCTTTTAACGTTCAGGTTAAAAAACAAGAAAACGAAAGGACGATACGGACAAGAAGATAATAATAAAGAAGAAAGAGAGGGGGATGGATAAGGGCAGGAAGATGATGATAATTAAAGGGCATTAAAAATAACTAGCCCGCCATCTCAGGTGTTTCGCCATGTTGGATTTAGAATGACGTCATACAACTAATCATGCGTTGTCATCCAAACTAAACGTGTATACAAATTTTCAGCTCAATCAATTGAAGATATCTGCTTCAAAATTAAGTAGCAAGATTTCACCCGAACAAGAACGCTATGCAATATAAACACAGTACTTACATGATACCGCTGCAGTTGTTGGGCGCCATGTTGGGGTCTTCCTTGAGCACAGTGATGTCGGTGCGGTGCTGCAGGTCCTTAATGCTGTCCTTGAAGCCATCCGACATCTGAGTCGCCAGCTGGAGGAGTTGTCATCCGTATAGAGAATGGAACATTTATAGGTACTTTAATTTATAATGCTTGACTTTATTTTTTTATCAAATTTGAGCTTGGATTCGTATAGAATTGAGTTTAATTATCCAATTTTTATACCTATATCACTCTACTTGTCAAAATGTTACTTATCACTGGTGACAAGCAAATATAAAGTTATACTTTAACCTGCAGTTGTAAGGTTCAAATTTCTTTACACATAGTATAATTCCATCTACCCACTCACCCATTGTTTTCTATTCTTTTATTTAATAAAATAATTTGTTTTTCAATTCAATTACATTTCTGACGCATAGGCAGAGTGCTTAACGCTAAACGTCAACGTGGAGATACGGTAAACGATGGGGTTATTATTATTATTTCTTTATTTTCATTTTACACATATTTTATATATTTTTAAATATTTCTTAAGGACACTTATAAAAAAAAAAAAAAACATTTAAAAATATAAAAAAATAGTATTCCGCCGGTATCGGGAGCAAGGTCCAAGCTACCGGTGGTTAGGGGTCCAGAGACAGGAACCTCCTCACAATGCGAGCCGTATCGAGGAGTACTGCCTTCTGTATCAGGCCCTTGATCCAACCGCGCAACGATAGCTTCGACAGATGGTCGTCGAAGCTTTTGGCTATGAGGCCATTGGCGGTCACGACAATCGGCACAATGATAGCTGAGTCCACAGATAGTTATTATTATTATTATTATGCGGCTAGCGACCATTTTAGTCATAAGCTCCTCCAAGCTCACCAGCATAGAAATAAGGTTCAAATTCATGTAACATACAGCGTGCCACAAGCCACGATTTGACAAGATTGTACACATGCCTACATGCATGTGTACAAATCACGAAACACACAAGTTTAGACTCACCGACACTGACATAGCGTTCATATTACCTTGCAGTTACACACCACCATACTCCCTACAGGCAGAGTTCATCCAAGTTGAAATCTACCGCAACTAGTAATAAGGTACACATTCACTTACCCGCATAGGCAAGTTGCCAGCCACAAAGCTCCAGCCAACGATCTTGCTGACGTACCCTCGCTCCATAATATTGACTGCGTTGAGCTTGTACACGGGCATGGAATGCACGGTTACGTAACCGCCTCCCTTGGGGTAGTAGCTAAAACGGGGTTTTCAATTAATATATCAACTTTATAAGTGAATCATTGCTATCACAACTAAGTAACATACTACATCACAACTGAGTATACATTACTATCACCACTGAGTAAAGCATTACTGTCAAATAAAGCAAAAACACATACCCCCGTCGATGCAGTCTTATATCAAACGTAGCCCCAAAGAGCTTGAGTGTATTCTTGAAGACCTCAGTCATGTACTCTATCTGCGGGGCCATGTCAGCGTTGGTGCCTCCCTTCAGGTCCAATGAGGTGGGCCCGTCGGCCATCAGGGCGCAGGGCAGGGCTATCTGCATGAGTAGGCTGATCGAGCTAAAGGACAAAATTATTCGGTTGCTTAGTAAGAAACAATAGTGAATAGGGTAGGATACTTTTTTTACTACATTTGCCGAAAAATTAAAAAAGTAAAATTATAGAAGCCTTGCAAATTTTATTAAGATTCTAAATGACGACAACTTTTTTCAAAAACTTTTAAGGGTTTAAAAAAAAACAGCTATTCCCTGGAGCAAGTTTTGTGAAATATTCGAATAAATCTCGGAATTACCGAATACTAACAGGGTTTTCAGGCGTTATCTCTCTTTTTTTGCGTTGCCTTTTCGTCAAACATCGCGTTGGATTGCATCAGTTGAAGTAACAAGCTTTTAAACCATTTTCGATGTTGACGATAGGCGAGTGGAAAAGGACCCTCTTAAAGTACTCCGGCAACCATAATTATTATTATTATTATTATTTGAGTCCATGTAGGTCTGCCTGCTGATGACGTACATTTGACGTCGCGTGTCGTACGTAAAGCAACTGTCCCATTGTAGTCTGTTGCGAGAACGGATTTGGTTGGCGGATTCAGTCCGTCGAACTAAATTCGAACGTACACACATGAACACGGTAACAGATCATATGTACTACCTGACTCGGCGAACTTCGTACCGCCTAACAGTCAATGAATGTAGCTATGCTGTATCTTTCTATATGTATAGTCAACAACCAATTGCGATGTTGCTTCATCGCAACCTGTTGACTTTAGTCTGGTCTATTTAGACATCCAAAGTTACAATAATACACACCCAGCGAAAAATTTGTATTTATTTATCGAAAAATAAAAAGTGAAATAAAAAACACTTTTTTACAAAAACAATAAAATACAAGTAACTTTAATTTCGGAACTCGATGTTTCTGGTATTGTTTCTTCGTTATTCAACACTGAGTTGTACGAAATGAAAACCTCCTTCTTCTTTTGAAGTCGGTTAATTACGAAACCAAACCTGTTCTGTGCCAATTTTTAAAAGGCAAAAGTTTACAGCACTTGTACGGTTTGACTTCATGAAAGAAGTCTTTGCACTCGCAACTCGCGCGGTAGGGTCGAGTCGTACCTACCTACGAAGAATTAATATTGAAATTTAAGGAGTATTTCTTTTTTCGGTGGGAATCTCTTGGGTGGAGTGGGAGATAGTGTCAGACTTTTACTGACAAAAACCCACTCCAGTGCAGTTGCAAACTAGCGTTCCAACCAAGGTGAACTTGGTTTGTGTTGCGGCTACATGGATGTAAACCCCGCGACAACACGTTCGGTGGTTGGGTAATCGCGCCTCCCAACCAAGAGTGTTGAAGGTCGTGGTTTAGAACTGCTGTCTACATGGATTGAGACTAGGATCACCTTGATTGGGACGTTGGTTTACATCCATCTGGCCGCCCTTTATCGCTTTTAGGACGATTCTTTGAAACCGAGACAATGTCTCATTCATCTGGCCTAGTTTTCGTACCTATTTTGTGTCGTAAGCGACTGGGCACAAATGACTGCCTTTTCATTTAGTGATGGGGGAAAACTAACATGCAAATAAAAATATCAAATTGTATAGAAAAAAAACTAGGCCAGATGAATGAGACATTCTCTCGGTTTCAAAGAATCAATCACCCTTTAGTAATTTGGTTAATTGGAGCTAAATATGTATCTTTAATGATAAACTATACATTTAGACGTAAATCTGTTCAAACTTCATTATAATCATCATTTCGTTCGAAGCACGTCTACTGTTGGACAGTGTCGCTGAAAGAACCGATCCTGTGCGTCTCGCATCCATTGAATTCCCGTCGATTAGTCCGGAAATAGTTTTAATTTAGGCTACCGAAAAGATGTGAGACAAGCCCGTGCCGCCTGCGAGGCGCTCAAGGATCCGAGGACACTATAAAGGTGGGCGTCCGTAATCCTGTCGGTCGTCAAGAGCAACACATCGATTTTATTGAAGAAATAAGTATGCTGCCGCCCACGCGATCCTTTAATTAGCAAAATTATCTCCATGGGAATATTTTTTGCAAAGGTATGTAGGTTATCATGAATTTAACGAAACGAAATGGCGACTTCGAAATAATATTCAACGTATGTTCGTATCGGATATCTTCATATCTATGGTTCGTATCAATGTTTTTTTTTTTTAGGGACTTTAAACTCAATGAGCATGTCAGCCCCATCGTAACCTAAACTAAATTTACAAAAACAACATAACTTAATAATCAACAAAACTGTTTTACCAAGGTTGAGCTAGCGACACATTGCCATGTCAAATGTAATCTTAGCAGCATCACTTCTAGGGTTAGCCAGGATTTAAAAAAAAAAACCTACTTACTTATATAAATTTTATTGGTGTTTTGCGATTTTGTCAGTGGCTCCCTTGCGGTATGTTGTGTATAAGAACGTTCAAATCAGAGCTACCATATTTTAACATTCTTCAAGCATATTTTATGAATATTTAGAAGCACCTTTTACTATTTCTGAGAGTTTACGATTTTATGTTAGTTTTTATTTCTTTTTCTTTTTTGTTTTGTGTTTGTCTTTAGTTTTTGTTGTCTAAAATGTTTTGAGCGCCAAAATAAATATTGTTCTGTTTTTTTTTTCTTACAGATCAGCAGGATTTCATGGCCTTTTTTGTTTTTAATTTGTTTAATTCACCATTTAAACAACCATTTTTCTTTAAATCATCATTTCGGATTTGAAGCAGCAGCTTGATAGTACAATTTATTGTAGTTTGATTATTCCTTTATATTTCAATTTATTGATGAGGAAATTAATTGGCTCTTAACGCGATCCATTTCACGGCTTAAACTGAACTGTTTAAGGTGGTGCATCATGACTCACATTTTCACTGTTTTTCATACAACCGCTCATAACTGATTATGACGTTATTACACATTTTTCATTAGATATTTTGAAAACACAGTATCTTGTGGATATTATGTAGGTTTCTAAAGAAACCAATTCCTAAATTTGTGTAAAACTAATCCAGTAAAAACCTCTGAAAATGTCCTATTTTGTATGAACTTTGACACTTCATAATTTGCCTTAAAATTAAAAAAGTCAAAAAAGTAATCCTCTAGAGGCCTTGCAAATTTTATTAAGATTCTAAATGACGACAACTTTTTCCAAAAACTTTTAAGGGTTTAAAAAAAACAGCTATTTCCTGGAGCATGTTTTGTGAAATTTTCGAGTAAATCTCGGAATTACCGAATACTAACAGAGTTTCCAGGCGTTATCTCTCTTTTTTTGCGTTGCCTTTTCGTCAAACATCGTGTTGTATTGCATTAAATGAAGTAACAAGCTTTTAAACCATTTTCGATGTTTACGATAAGCGAGTGGAGAAGGACCCTCTTAAGGATTGAGCTATATAGGGTGCATATAGCTTCATCCCTCTTTCTGGCTCGCACTCTTGACATTTTAACGTCATGGTAAAAATCTAAATAGGGACACCCTATTCAGACTTTTTATATTTTAAACGCTCTTCATGAGGCTTCCCTTCTCTCGATAAAAAACAAAAGACGACCGTAATATGGCTTCTTCGTCTTGCGAGTTTTTTAAAGTTTATTTTTGTCAAACAAAATTGCCCAACATGAATTTGTAACTACGTATTCCACAAAATCTGCCTACTCTTTACCCCACGTAGGGTCGGGTCAGCTTCCAGTCTAACGGGGTGCAGTTTGACTCCACAACTCAGTAAATGATTGTCTAAGGATGGAATTACTACTAACTACATACGTGTAACACGCCTGATTTGTACGTGAAACGACGTCGCGTGGCGTGGTTGAAGCTCTACAAGTCTAGTTTCCATATAAAATGTATGGAAACTGACGCGCCCAATACGGCGTGTGCAGCACCCTGTAGAGTTCTAACAGAATAACCTTCCAGTGCCAGACAACGCTTATACAGCCCGTATAATCGTAGGTGCCAAATTAAGCCACAATGAAGCCTGTACCAAATTCTACCGAAGAGGGTAATATAAACCCATAATTTTGAAAACGAAATGATAAAGAATGAAACCTTTTTTAACTTATTTTCGGGGCTCTTACCTAAGTAAGATCACTAATGATGGATCAATGCCTACATTGTGTTTGAAGTGGTTTTTTTTTTGTCGACGGGGAAAATCATCTTTGACAAAACCCGCTCTTGGGTGGAGCGGGAGATAGTGTCAGACTCTCACTGACTAAAAACCCCGCGCCGTTCCTTCTAGCCTTCATACCGGGGCACGAGCTCTCTTTCGGACAACCCTGTCCCCAGTAGGCTTCGACCCAGCTGGGCCCCTCCTGCTGCTGACAACTCCTTGAGGCGCGCGGGAACAGTGCGCGCCGTCGACGTCTTGGACTCGGTCCATTACCGGATGATCGGACAACGACCCATGGCTCGCCGTCCGCGAGCCCGCGTCTACGGTGGCCGGAAATCGGGATCGGAATTCCGGCGACGGCGGCGAGGGCGCCGTTGCCTGATGCGGTCGGCCTCCCGTTCCTCCTCGCTCCGGACCACGGCCTCGACCAGGACCCGGCGCGAGAGGTCTCCGCCGCCGATCGCCCCCACGAGGGCACGGCGATGCTCCGCCCAGGCAGGGCACACCTCGACGGTGTGCTCCACCGTGTCCTCCGGGCGTTGCGCACAGTGGCGACACCCGGGCGTCTCTTCCGCTTGAATCTGATGCAAGAACCTCCCGAACTTGCCATGTCCGGTGAGGACCTGCGTCATGCGGAAGGTAAGGACGCCGTGAGGTCTTTCCAGCCACGCCTCAAAGAGGGGACTTACCGCCATAATCGTGGCGTGCCCAGCACTGGGTTGCGATAGCCGTTGACGCCATTTCACCATGAGGTGTTTGAAGTGGTTAGAATTCATATGACACAGGTAGGTATCCTGACTTGTTTGTGTCCCACTTCAAATCCCGTATCATTTATGACTGATCCAGCACTGTAACCCTTGACAAAACTTGTGAGATTTTCAGGTTTTTGAGGTGGGATTTTTTCGAGTGTATTTCAGTGGCCGTTTTATTTATTCGCCAATCAATCCGTAGTCGATATTGTGATGTTTAATTGGTGTATTTTTGTATCTCGAGTTCGCAAGTGTCATGAAACATTTCTGGATCTAGGTGAAGTCAAGCTAAGATTTTTCTTGGAATATCTGACTACCTCAGCGCAGCTTGCCCAGATGGTGAACTCGATACATTTGCTGACAATTACCCGGCTGGATCTATCTAATGGCTGGCTAAAAGGGCTACAGCCCAGGGCCCCGTAGGGAAAAAGTGAGCCCAGTCTCCATAGAAACCAATGAAATATGTACCTAGCTTGGTGAATCCAGAAACAAATGGACTACTACTTCTGGACAAACGTAACTAGTATAAAATAGGAGACAATATTTTTAACACTGCTGATAAGGCTAATTACTATTATCTATTTTTCTTTTCTTTTTATGGTTTTTGTCTTCACTTTTTCTCGTAAGTTAAACGACCAACTATCACGAGGAGTAACTACGTGCTCTTTAATATTTGAGCTAGCTTATGCTTTCTTATTATGTGGGCTATGTGGTGTTAACCCAGAGCCCCACAAATTGACGATCCGCCCCTGCAAATACCTGCTGCTATGTAAAACATTAGAATGACACCCGCATTCTTATAAAACTCAAAATAACATAGAGTGCCTCTCGACACTGGCACATGCACAAACCGAATGAAACCAAAACAAAAAAAAACGACACACAAATAATTCTCAACCTTTCCGATAACCAAAAAAAAAAAAGAACAGAGAAGCAGCCTAATGGTAACGAGGAGATTTGTTAAATAATAAAAAATGTAACGGAACACGGTGTCTCCAGTTACTCCTTCCACCACCGACACTACTACACACGTACAGGGGCCCGAGTCTGCTATTTTTATAAATTCGTCATTCCAACACGATCCCATTGTCATTTTGCTAAAAATTCGTAATCTGCTAAATCATAATGGTCGATCATTGATCGGTCAATGGTCTTACTAGCGTTTGGGTAATAGAGTGGTGGTAGAATGACAATATCGAGCTTACCAACCAAAAACTGCACAATAACGTTCTAATGGTAGGTCACTGATCAAAACAACTGTAAAAATTGCAAATTACCGCATACGTCAGATATTCATTTGTCATTATGTACGTACGAGATTACCATTTTAACCCTTCAGATACCGTCAATTAGAAACACAATAGTAAGACAATAGATGCGCGGCCACCGGTGGTCGCTTGGGGATTCATGAATTAAGCCACTTCTTTCAATGAAGTGTCAGTGGTTGACCATTGGAAAGTCGTTATGACGCTATTATATTAGTACACTAGCTTCTGCCCGCGACTTCGTCCGCGGAAAATTTCTTGTTTTAAAATAAGATTACACTCGATTAGACGATGCGCACGTTCAGCGCTAGATTCCTGAGCACGGGCCTGTGATGTTATGGCATTTTGCCTAGCGAGCCGCTGCGAGCGCTCAGCGCTAGTCTCCCTATCCCTTGTCTCAGAGACATGCTGCCTTAAATGAGATGGACGCTGCGCACGTTCAGCGCTAGATTCCCGAGCACGGGCCTGCGATGTTATGACATTTTGCCTACCAAGCCGCCGCGAGCGTTTAGCGCTAGTCTCCCTATCCCTTGTCTCAGAGACATGCTGCCTTAACTCAGATAGACGGTGCGCACGTTCAGCGCTAGTTCCTCGAGCACGGGCCCGCGATGTCCTCACATTTTGGCTAGCGAGGCGCTCTGAGCGCTCGGAGCTAGATTCTCTAGCGCGTGCTTGCGAAATATATTCTCTATTTCTCGAGAGGCGCTGCTCATTTTCAGGGGCAGATTCTTCCGTACGGCGTACTCGAGCGGCTCTTGTCTGTGATGTCTGCCGGGACAGTTGAGATTTCCTTTTAGACATGCTCTCAACAAACTACGCACAGACTTGAAAACAATTATGAACAAAAGGAGAGCGACTCGAACATCGTCCGCCTTTACAAAACAAAACAATCGTAATATCGAATAACTCGTATCGATTATTACGATAGAACGAAGTACGAAACTACGAACATACAAAAACGTACAACGAAATTACGATATTTTCGATTATGAGGTATCAATCAACAACAACAACCATACGAACGAAACAACCGAAACCAATAAGCAACTGACAGAAGAACTCCAACTAACGACAACGTGGGCATAATAATTCGAGAGGGTCATCAATCCACAGAAAGTCTTAACACCGCGATTCAGAAAAATTACGTAATTGCAGAACGCCATCTATGGGCAAATAGGTGAAACGTTGGGCACGCCACAATTATGGCGGTAAGTCCCCTCTTTGAGGCGTGGCTGGAAAGACCTCACGGCGTCCTTACCTTCCGCATGACACAGGTCCTCACCGAACATGGCAAGTTCGGGAGGTTCCTGCACCGAATTAAAGCGGAAGAGACGCCCGAGTGTCGCCACTGTGCGGAACGCCCGGAGGACACGGTGGAGCACACAGTCGAGGTGTGCCCTGCCTGGGCAGAGCATCGCCGTGCCCTCGTGGGGGCGATCGGCGGCGGACACCTCTCGCGGCGGGCTCTGGTTGAGGCCATGGTCCTTAGCGAGGAGGAATGGCAGGTGGTCGCCTCCTTCTGCGAAGCAGTAATGCTAGCAAAGGCGGAGGCAGACCGCATCAGGCAACGGCGCCCCCGCCGCCGCCGCCGGGATTCCGGTCCCGATTTCCGGCCACCGTAGACGCGGGCTCGCGGACGGCGAGCCATGGGTAGCTTGCTGTCCGATCGTCCGGTAATGGACCGAGCCCAAGACGTCGACGGCGCGCACTGTTCCCGCGCGCCTCAAGAAGTTGTCAGCAACAGCAGAGGCCCAGCTGGGTCGAAGCCTACCGGGTCCAGGGTTATCCGAAAGGGAACTCGTGCCCTGGTTTGAAGGCTAGAAGGAACGGGGTGGGTTTTTAGTCAGTAAGAGTCTGACACTATCTCTCGCTCCACCCAAGGGCGGGGGTTGTCATAAGATGATTTTTGCCCACCATAAAAAAAAAATAGGTAAAACGTCTGCACAATGAAAGTTACGCTAGGGGCATTTTGCGTTTTAGTAATTTTATATTATCTTCGAAACTGTATGACCAATTGCTATGCTGTAAATGGCACATCTTATCTGTATAATGTTCTTGTGATACTGAATTAATTTATTGTCATAAGAATTAATATTTTGTTGCTCAAATAATCAACCAAACGTAAGTATGCCGAAAAAATATATTTTTAATGCAATAAAAGAAGTATAAAAGATGAAATATAAAAGATAGAGATATGGTACCGCGGACTTTTTTGTAGAAATAATTAAGACGAACCAGGTAGCCATACATTGTTTTTAATTTTAAGCAACTGTTTAGGCAGCGCACGCAAATAATTCTATTTTATGAGGTATTTTTTTCCGACTTGCTAGACAAAAGTTGTGATAGCTCGGTTAATATACATGCTATAGAAACAATTTATAGCCTATAGCACTCAGGAATAATGTAGCTTTCTGCCAGTAAAAAAAATTTTTAGAATTGGATTATTAGTTCCAGAGATTACCCCCTACATACAAACTTACAAACTTACAAACTTACAAACTTACAAACTTACAAACTTACAAACTTACAAATTTTACCTCTTTATAATATTAGTATAGATTACCAAAACTTGTCAAAATCAACAATTATGAAGTCAATGATAGACCATTCTGACACTATTGTAATAGCAGACTTGAGGCCCAGGTGTACTAACCCAGCCAGGCGCATTACTTGTGTAATTTATTTCATCACCATTGCTTTCAAAACGGTGAAGGAAAACCTCGTGAGGAAACCGACATCGACATCGTCATAGAACCAGAAATTCGAAGACTGGGCCCGTGTGGTGGATTATGACCCTCTCCCTCTCCTGGAGCGGAAGCCAGAGTCCCAGCAGTGAGAACATTATAAGGGCCAACGCTACGTTAATTCATGAATCCCCAAGCGACACCCGGTGGCCGCGCATCTATTGTCTTACTATTGTGTCTCTAATTGACGGTATCTGAAGGGTTAAGCGGCAGCCCGCGCGTGCAACCGTCGCGTGACGTCGCGCGTGTATCGCGGTAACGGAACCGAAATATTATCTGCGCAGTGTTGCTAGTTCAACTTCGGTGTGCATGTAGTCGTGTCGATGGATAACTTTAATGTGTTATTACGTAGCAAAACGGGCGAGGGTCGCGGCTGCCCGCGACGCTAATAATCAGCAATGGAATGGTTTTGTTCCCAAAAAAAAACCAAAAATACAGCAAATAATAACCTTTGAAGCACAAATAAGGCGGTTTTCTCACCCAGCAGTGCGCGTGTCGGCCACGTAGTGCCCACGCTTGATCCTCTTGCCGGGGAAGAACTGAATCTCCGTGGAGCCGATCGTTTCGCCGCGGAGCTTGGCGCCGCACATGTCTGCTACTAGCTTTATGCCTAAAATAAGGACCAGTTGAAAACTAGTGTCGAAATTTTTTTTTGGTTTGATCTTGACCGCTATCTCACATGATGGAAAGCGATAATGCGGTCAACGATGGAGCATGCTTAGCTAAAAGTAACCTATTCACTCTTGACTTAAACATTCCCAGGTTGGTCCAGTTGTCTAGCATTTATGCTGCACTGTATATTTGTAATTATTTTCTGTAATTTTGAACTTATTGTCTTTCTAATAGTAATAATCCCAGTCCTTCAAATATAAACTCTCTTGCATGGTAATAAGATGCATGATTGTTGGTAATAGGAATTGTAGTTGCAATGTTTAAATTTTTGGTTTTCTACATTATACAGATACTAGCTGCTGCCAGCGGCTTCACCTGCGTTATAGCAGAAAATTATCCCAAGAGAACATACTTCTAGGATAAAAAGTATACTATGCCCTATTCCAAGACATGGTCTATCCGTGTACCAAGTTTCATCAAAATCGGTTTTGCCATTTAGACGTGAAGATGTAACAAACAAACAAACTCACTTTCACTTTTAGAATATTAGTAAGGATGTTTGAACAACTTCTAGTGTGTGCGAGGCCTGTACTATGCGTTCCAAATGATAATAGGAAAGCCAATGAACTCAATCTGTCAAATTTTTATTGAAAAGTATAGTTTTCAAAAAAAAAAATAGTTATAAATAAAAACTATGCTTTTCAATCAAAATTTGACAGATCTGCAAAGTACCTCTCCATTCTATCATGCCTAGCTTTTTCTTAGCTATGTAGGGTTCAAGTACCAGTTTCACAGGCAACAGTTAAATACCAGTAAAATACACGGAGCAACTGATTATTTAACTCCACAACACAATAACTGCTCTAGATGACACCATCACTTAAATGAACTTTTTGGTGGAAAGCTTAATGGGTCTTGCAATGGGACATTAATAGACAAGTATGAAATACCATATTAATGATACAAATCTTCTAGTAATTAATTAAGGAGAATATTAGGCAAATAAGGAATTCAAAAAAAACAGCTATAGTATACTTTTTAAATGACTGCTTTAAAATGTTGGTGTGATTGATAGTCACAAAATTTGAAAGTCCAAAATAATTGAAGAAAAATAATGTTTTAACAAGTCAAATTACACAACACAAAGTAATACATTACACCATTTTATTGCACCATAATATTTTTAGGGTAATAATTTTTATAAAAAAATAAAAAAAAAATAAAGAGCCTATTTAATCATTAGTTCAAAATGTAAGGATAATGCTGCTTTATTTTAATGATATTTTAAATGTTAAAATATTTTTATTTTGGTAAATTTTACATTTGGAACTAATTAAATTATAAAATAAACTTAAATAATTAAAAATAATATAAACACTTCAATGATATTTTAAGTTTAGAAACTGATAAAGTTGAAGTTTCGGTCAGTGGGTCGTCTTAGGGGCCGATTTTCCGATAATAATATTAGGGAGTAGGGTTTTAGAGATACGCCCAACTACATTTTCCTAATATAAATAGTATATTTACCTACGAGGTGCTGCGCCGCTAAGCCCGGCTTGCTGCGTTTAGCTCGAATGTTTGTCACTCGCACTGGCTTTTGCAGAATAGCACTCAATGAAATCGCGGTTCGGAGTATCTGACCGCCCTGCAAACATTTTTATTCACATTTTAATTCAGCAGCAGAACACACAAATAAATAATAAAACAACGATATTTACCCCTTCTAAAATATTCCCGTCAATTTCAATAAAAGGTTCTGTCATAGCCATTTTGATGCGTACCGAAACACACGTCTTTCTATGACAATATGATCACAATATTTCGCAATTTATGAAAACCCTATGATTGAAAAAAGACACGCGTGAACTCTCGATAGAGACTTCTTGTAATGCACTCCACTCCACCCAGTGTTGCCAGTATGATTTTCCAAAAAAGGACGGTTGGCTTTCTGAAAAGGTACGGTTTTTAACTTCAAGGTACGGTTGGGTAAGGATATTTCTGCAAGAACTAGATGAGTTTTTTTTTCTTCGAGTTGGCTGTCTGCGACCATAGGTTGGAGAAAAAGTGATTGGGAATCGTACATAAATATACCTCATTTCAGTTTTCAAAGTTCTCGACAGGCGCTAGAGTTGTCTTTTGGAATCATTTTGAATTTGAAAATAATTTTAATATCAAAAGAGTACAAAAACATAACAAAACAGAGTATTTTTACAAAAACAGAGAAATTGTAAATGTTTCAAGAAGGTACAAATCGTTTTCATGTAACTCAAGTAAATATATAAATTAGCATCCAAAATTGTATGAATTTACTCAAATTATTTATGACTAGCTTCTGCCCGCGACTTCGTCCGCGGAAAATATCTTGTTTTCAAATAAGATTACACTCGATTAGACGCTGCGCACGTTCAGCGCTAGATTCCCGAGCACGGGCCTGCGATGTTATGACATTTTGCCTACCAAGCCGCTGCGAGCGCTCAGCGCTAGTCTCCCTATCCCTTGTCTCAGAGACATGCTGCCTTAAATGAGATAGACGCTGCGCACGTTCAGCGCTAGATTCCCGAGCACGGGCCTGCGATGTTATGACATTTTGCCTACCAAGCCGCTGCGAGCGCTCAGCGCTGGTCTCCCTATCCCTTGTCTCAGAGACATGCTGCCTTAAATGAGATAGACGCTGCGCACGTTGAGCGCTAGATTCCCGAGCACGGGCCTGCGATGTTATGACATTTGGCCTACCCAGCCGCTGCGAGCGCTCAGCGCTAGTCTCCCTATCCCTTGTCTCAGAGACATGCTGCCTTAAATGAGATAGACGCTGCGCACGTTCAGCGCTAGATTCCCGAGCACGGGCCTGCGATGTTATGACATATTGCCTACCAAGCCGCTGCGAGCGCTCAGCGCTAGTCTCCCTATCCCTTGTCTCAGAGACATGCTGCCTTAACTCAGATAGACGGTGCGCACGTTCAGCTCTAGTTTCTCGAGCTCGGGCCCGCGACTTCCTCACATTTTGGCTACCGAGGCGCTGTGAGCGCTCGGAGCTAGATTCTCTAGCGCATGCTTGCGAAATATATTCTCTATTTCTCGAGAGGCGCTGCTCATTTTCAGGGGCCGATTCTTCCGTACGGCGTACTCGAGCGGCTCTTGTCTGTGATGTCTGCCGGGACAGTTGAGATTTCCTTCTAGACATGCTCTCAACAAACTACGCACAGACTTGAAAACAATTATGAACAAAGGGAGAGCGACTCGAACACCGTCCGCCTTTACAAAACAAAACAATCGTAATATCGAATAACTCGTATCGATTATTACGATAGAACGAAGTACGAAACTACGAACATAAAAAACAAACGTACAACGAAATTACGATATTTTCGATTATGAGGATGATTTCGATTATCAACAACAACAACCATACGAACGAAACAACCGAAACCAGTAAGCAACTGACAGAAGAACTCCAACTAACGACAACGTGGGCCTAATAATTCGAGAGGGTCATCAATCCACAGAAAGTCTTAACACCGCGATTCAGAAAAATTACGTAATTGCAGAACGCCATCTATGGGCAAATAGGTAAAACGCAGGGACGTGCGAGCAATACAAGCAAAAAAGCCCGGCTTGCGGTAAAATTTCATGACACCTAACATCTAAGTCATTGAACTTAATAAAATAATTATTTAAAATAAAATCTAAACTTTAAACTTCGCGCGTAATTGAAAATTCATTCATTAGTTACGATACGCTAATACAAGTTCTATGCAACTTACCCAGCGTTCCAAATCGAGATAAAAGTGAATTGCGAATCCGACTAAATTAAATAGTCACAACATATAAGGACAATTGAATAATAATTGTGACGTTGCGCGTTGGTCGGGTTCGCGGTATGGTCACTTTTGTCCGCAATTCGAAACGCACGGGTGATGGAACGTAACAACGTTGCCATCTCCGATCTCGCTCTAACGCATGAGGCATTTACCGGGCTTGCTTTTCCGTTTCACTTTTCCCTATAAAAACACAAAAAATGTGAGTTTGTGTGAGTAAATATTATAATGTGTGAAAACACTCGTCGAACAGTTTTAAGTCAAAAAATGCCAGGCTTCGGAAATTTTATCAATGAAATTTTTACGCATATTGCGAAAGCGAGGCGCCCTCTATGACGCGCGTACTATTATCAGTTCAAATTTGCTTTGAGCGGTTATCGGATTATGTTTTGATTGTTTTTTTTTAGTTTTCTGTCATTTAAAGTGTTATAATTAGTTATTGCTGTAACTTACTTGGTTTTGAAGTGATTAAAGTTAAAGTATCTTTGAAATGAATTCGGAAAC
This sequence comes from Mythimna lalbum, assembly GCA_949319445.1. Lineage (NCBI taxonomy): Eukaryota > Metazoa > Arthropoda > Insecta > Lepidoptera > Noctuidae > Mythimna > Mythimna lalbum. The sequence continues at coordinate 19,987,271 of OX439360.1, forward strand.
ACATGCAATTGTTCCTTGTGAAGTTGTGACGGATTAAAATGTGTGGAAAAAATACTTAGCCAGGTAAAACCTTTGAGTTTTAAAGATAAATATGATCTCGTAACTTCACCTAAACCTACCCCTGATTTGAATATTTCTCAGAAAACTAAATCACATAGTAGGCAATTTCATCGCTCAGTTTACAGTGGATTGTAGGTTGCTCAAATTTAAATAAATAATTATTTTGTTGGTGTTGCATATTTTTCTCAAACGATAAGAATATTTAGAATACTTCAGGTTATAATGACTTAAATAATTTCGCTGGTGCCATGAAAATACATCAGAATTCTCAAAAGCACTTGAATTCAGTTATTTCGTTCTGCAGTTTTGGTAAAACGCGAATAGAAACTTCTATTTCTCGACAGTTAAGTGACGAAATTTCTAAGTACAATATGCGTGTAGAACACAATCGCGCTGTTTTTCAAAGGTTAGTTGATGTTGTGTGTTTCTTAGCGCTACAGGAACTTCCTTTTCGAGGTCACGAATTCACGATGAGTCTAAAATCTCATTAAATAAAGGTAATTTCTCTTTTTCGACAGTTAAATGTTATGTGTGTGATAAAGAACGAAAAGCTAATAAATGCTGTTTAAATTGTGAATATTTGCCAATAATATTACATATCGTAAACAATTATTTTTAATGATGAATTTTATTAAATACTACGTACGGATTAATACATTCTTTTGTGCGCCATCTAGTGGATTTTTCTGAAATCAACTAGAATGTTTTGAGCGAGTTGCCAAAAATATCAATAGATGGCTCTTTTTCTTTTTTTTTAAGTACCAATATATATTTACTTAATTTCTAAAAGTAAAAAAAAAAAATCAAATGTACCTATTAAAATCAGCATTACAGTAAGAAATTTTGTTTTTTCGGGATATTAGGTGTGGGTAGGTAGATGAGTCAAGATTCCTTGGCTTGCCCCCTCTAAAGGCACCTGGCACGCCACTGGTAAAACGTTGGGCACGCCACAATTATGGCGGTAAGTCCCCTCTTTGAGGCGTGGCTGGAAAGGCCTCACGGCGTCCTTACCTTCCGCATGACACAGGTCCTCACCGGACATGGCAAGTTCGGGAGGTTCCTGCACCGAATTAAAGCGGAAGAGACGCCCGGGTGTCGTCACTGTGCGGAACGCCCGGAGGACACGGTGGAGCACACAGTCGAGGTGTGCCCTGCCTGGGCAGAGCATCACCGTGCCCTCGTGGGGGCGATCTGCGGCGGAGACCTCTCGCGCCGGGCCCTGGTTGAAGCCATGGTCCGGAGCGAGGAGGAATGGCAGGCGGTCGCCTCCTTCTGCAAAGCAGTAATGCTAGCAAAGGAGGAGGCAAACCGCATCAGGCAACGCAACGCCGGGATTCCGATCCCGATTTCCGTAGACGCGGGCTCGCGGACGGCGAGCCATGGGTAGCTCGCTGTCCGATCGTCCGGTAATGGACCGAGCCCAAGACGTCGACGGCGTGCACTGTTCCCGCGCGCCTCAAGGAGTTGTCAGCTACAGCAGAGGCCCAGCTGGGTCGAAGCCTAGCGGATCCAGGGTTATCCGAAAGGGAACTCGTGCCCTGGTTTGAAGGCTAGAAGGAACGGGGTGGGTTTTTAGTCAGTAAGAGTCTGACACTATCTCCCGCTCCACCCAAGGGCGGGGGTTGTCATAAGATGATTTTTGCCCAATATATAAAAAAAAATATAGCTAAAACGTCTGCACGTCTGCACAATGAAAGTTATGCTAGGGGCATTTTGCGTTTTAGTAATTTTATATTATTTCCGAAACTGTATGACCAATTGATATACTGTAAATGGCAGATCTTATCTGTATGATGTTCTTGTGATACTGAAATAATTTGTTGTCATAAGAATTAATATTTTGTTGCTCAAATAATCAACCAAACGTAAGTATGCCGAAAAAAAATATTTTTAATGCAATAAAAGAAGTATAAAAGATAAAATATAAAAGATAGAGATATGGTATCGCGGACTTTTTTGTAGAAATAATTAAGACGAACCAGGTAGTCATACATTGTTTTTAATTTTAAGCAACTGTTTAGGCAGCGCACGCCAATAATTCTGTTTTATGAGGTATTTTTTTCCGACTTGCTAGACAAAAGTTGTGATAGCTCGGTTAATATACATGCTATAGAAACAATTTATAGCCTATAGCACTCAGGAATAATGTAGCTTTCTGCCAGTAAAAAAAAATTTAGAATTGGATTATGAGTTCCAGAGATTACCCCCTACATACAAACTTACAAACTTACAAATTTTACCTCTATAATATTAGTATAGAAGATGTTCCAATTAGTAATCATTAATAACATTATAATTTAAATTTTTGATCATTTCATTTACAAAGTCTTTTTAGATCTAAGAAAATCAAGTTACATCTAAAATGTTTCAGAAGAAGGCGATTTTTTGGTGTTTTTTACCCTTTGTAGTGAAAAACAAATCACTATAGTATAAAGAAAGGTACGAAAAAAGTACGTTCTACACTGAGGTACGGTTGTGTGAATTATAGTACGGAAAACCGTACTTTTTGGTACGGTCTGGCAACGCTGACTCCACCGGATGTTGCCGAATGCCGAATCTCGAATGATCAAAATGTCAATGTTAATGATTGATAAATGATAAGACTCGGTGTTGGTGTTGCTCTCATAAATATCACGTTCACCCCATATTTTATATAAATTCAATCATCATCATTTCAGCCGACAGACGTCCACATTGGACATTGGCCTCTCCCAAGTGTCGCCACAATGATCGATCCTGCGCGTCAAATTCAATAGCGGATCTTAAATTTGTACACTGCGGTCGACATGCCAAGGACGAAAAACGCTTGAGGCAAAGGCGAATTAATCCCAGTCATCCCTTTCTTAATAGGTTATTGTAAACTGTACCCAAGCCGACGAGTGCAATACAATTCTAATAATCCCAACCACGGCTAGGTTTCTTGTCTTGGCTGCCATTGAGATCAAATCATTGACCTCGAGAGTTGTCTGTTGTCTTCTCACAATTTTATTGTATAACTCACAATAAATTTGTATTTGATCTTGGATGTACTTACAACTTGTACCTGATGTTTCTTCGCATTTTACACATTTGACCTTGAGGCTTAGGTCTGATTCAGTGCCCCCCGATGTTTCCACCCTTTACTTTGACATCTTAACGGATCCCGAAATCTTAAGTTAGGCATTGTTTTTGAGTCAAATTTTGCCAAGTTTTTTGCACAGCAAACAAGACATGTTATACACTCTCATACACTTTGGTATCATAATTGGTACACTTTCTAAATACACACGAATTCATTTTTTTATTTAATTTAATAGCAGCGCGCAGCGTATGACTAGATCCGATGCGTGACGCCTAAAGGCAAGGATTTCAAATAGGATCCTTTGGAGTCTTCACGAGTGCGCGCTCATACCAAATCTGTTTATTTAAATATCATTGATAGCAAAGAATGCAAAGAAGCATAGATTCTATGAAGTCTGGGCCCACCGTCCAGTAGCTATATTATGTGTTATGTCGTTCAATATGTTATTTTGAGCTGAACAAATCTTAGTCTAGTTTCTATTTTTTTTACAAATAAAACAATGATAAAGCGGGAACTACATTAGATCGATGCACACGTGGACCACGTCTGATTTGTATGTAGACTATGTACGTTTACATGTTGGTTTTGCCAATAATGGGTTATTGGCAAAACCAACATGTAAACTAAATGTTAAACAGAGGATAACTTTGATCAGACTAAGATTTGGAACTTGTTGCTGTAGTAACTTTTATTTAGCTCAAAAACACATAGCTAATGGAAGGTGGACCCAGGAGACTTAAAAAGAGATGCAAATTTCTCCTTTCCTAAGTGTTTTTTCTTCAGTGCCACATTATCCTGATGTGGTTGACGATTTGGGACACTTGTCCTGGAAGTAATCTATTCACTTTTGACTTAACCTTAGATACATGATTTGAGTCAGAATGACTCACTCGTGAAGTCGTGACGCATATTTACCTCTCTCTCCCTAAATAGTTGTTGTATCTTAACGGTTTTTCAAATCAACCCAGTGTCACTACTAGAGGACCGAATAGTGCAAGTGGTTTGCAGGTAAGTGCTTGTTTTTTCAGTTACCTTGTTTATTTCAGCAACCTGAAAATCTTGTTTCATACTTTTTCAGTGACGTATTTTTTGTCGTAGTCGGGTTTTAGTTTTTTACTTTTTTAGAGTTGTATTCTAAGAGTTTTGTGTTTTAGTTAAAGTAATTTTCTTGACATAAATATGATTATGATTCCTTTTTTATAAATTATTAAGTAACTCATGTTGATTTTGTTATCTTATGAATAATTTCATTGGTTTTTAAGATAAAAAAAAAATACTAATTAACCCTTCAGATACCGTCAATTAGAGACACAATAGTAAGACAATAGATGCGCGGCCACCGGTGGTCGCTTGGGGATTCATGAATTAACTGAGGTTTTTTTTTTAACTATATATCATTTAAATAAGCTTTTTCATAAATTAAATCTGAGTATAATATCAATTAAATAACAATTAAAAAACTAAATACCAATTAAATAACTTCTGAGTCATATTGACCTCACGTTGTTTTATTAATAACGTCAATAATTAACGTTATTAATAAAATAACGTTAAGTATCTAGGTTTAAAGAAACTCAGATGGCAACTATCTAAAAACACAATTTTTTTTAACCCTATCTTAGGGTATAGGTTCTGAACTGGCAGCACAGTACGATAATATTGTCGTTACAAATTATGCGCAACAGTGTTGATAATATTGCCATGTTCTGCGATTTCGGCGGTCTCTCCACTCCAGTGCCTTTAGCTCTCGCCGGAACGCCCATACCGATCTGTTCCGACTTTCGGTACCTCGGGTCGCTTGTCCAAGGGGATGGTGAGGTAGACCGGGACGTAACACATCGGATCAACGCAGGATGGATGAAATGGCGACAGGTCACAGGAACAACTTGTGACCCACGGATGCCCCTCAAGTTGAAGGGTAAAATCTACAAGTCAGTGATAAGGCCTGTTGTACTGTACGGATCAGAATGTTGGGCAGTGAAAAAGACGGATGAAAAAAGATTGCATGTAGCGGAGATGAGAATGTTAAGATGGATGTGTGGTGTGACGAGAATGGATAAAGTGAGAAATGAGTATATTAGGGGAAGTTTGAAAGTGGCGCCGGTAACTGAAAAGTTGAAAGGGAATCGTTTGTCTTGGTATGGTCATGTAAAAAGGAGGGATGAAACGCATGTTGCTAAAAGAGTTATGAATTTACATGTGGATGGATGGAGAGGGAGAGGGAGGCCAAAGAAAAGATGGATGGATTGTGTGAAAAGTGATATGAATGAAAAGGGAGTTAGTGATAGCGTGACGAGCGACAGGACAGAGTGGAAGAAAAAAACGTGTTGCGCCGACCCCAAATAAAACGGGATAAGGGCAGGAAGATGATGATGACATTTCAAGTAAAAGGAATACAACTTTTAAAAAATCGACTAAGTCATTTTTATTATAGTTTTCACCTTATAAAATTCACAAGTAAAATAAAATTTCACGATTTACTCAAATATCGCTGCACCAAAAATTATAAGTAGCCATAGTTTTGCTATCGTTCTAATTTTTTACGAATAATAATTATGTTAATAAAATAATTTTGTTAAGATTGGAAAATAGAAAAATATATCGGGACATATGAATTAAGAACACAGTAAATTTATTTACCCGTTTTATTTCATTAAAGTAAAATTCTTTTTTCACAGACAAAACAGTCCGTAAAATACAATAAAACAAGATTTTTTAGTCGATTTAAAATAATTAACAATTAGCATTATTCGCACCTCTACAAAAAAAGTTTTCTCATTTTGTCTGTGGATTCTTGTAAACGGAAGTTCCGCGCAAAATGTCAATAGTCAACACTTGTTTTGTTGGGAATTTTTGCCAATTATTTGAGAACAACTTACATTAAGTTGTTCAGTAAGAGAATTATTTACACCAATACAGAAGTACATAATATAGATAACTACATGGCATCTTAATTAGTAAACGCGCCAGCCTAATTCACGATGCAAAGGAAACCTGGATTCCCCGTCGCCAATTGCAGTATTAAAATGGTAACTGACCCGGTCTTTATGTACACAGTAGTTAGAAAGTGCAACAAAACTGTTTATCAAGTAATTTAAACTATAATTCTTTTATTAACTGATGCCGGAACTCTCAATAATTCGGCGCAATTTCGAGGTGCGTTCCTTGCCGCTCGAGGAAGTTGCATGTGTTGATTAAACAAAACAAATAAAGTTTGTTATTTAACACGAGCTGAAATGATATAAACTAAATTCACTTAATATTTCCATGTATTCATGTATCTAATGATATATCTTTTTACCTCGAAAGCATAAAATGACTTGGTTATTAGATGTTCTGTGTTTACCTCCAGTTTTGCTACATATTGTTCTTTTCTTGATTCTTCGCGGCTTGCTTGCCCATAGTTTAATTCATTAAACCCCAAGCGTACGTCGCCGGCGTTCAATCTCTCATTGTCTTTCTATCTATATATATAAAAATGACCCCCGTTTTCCGTTGTCACGACTAGGCATGAAAACGGCTTGACCGATTTGGCTGATTTTTTTTTGTTGTGATTGTTATTGTGAGGAGAAGGTTCTTATGGAAAAAAAAATTAGGTTAGTGTAGGGTGGAGTAGGGTAGAGTAGGGTAGAGTAGAGTAGAGTAGGGTAGAGTAGGGTAGAGTAGGGTAGAGTAGGGTAGAGTAGGGTAGAGTAGGGTCGAGTAGGGTAGAGTAGGGTAGAGTAGGGTAGAGTAGGGTGGAGTAGGGAAGAGCGGGAGCGAAGCCGCGCGGGCAAAGCTAGTTGTATATATTTACACTGTATACACTATACACATACACATTAATTCATGAATCCCCAAGCGACCACCGGTGGCCTCTATTGTCTTACTATTGTGTCTCTAATTGACGGTATCTGAAGGGTTAAATATATTTACTCACCCACATGTCTATAATTATAGTTTTCGATAGGCTAATGATACTGTCTGAATTATCCACTGTAGTCAAAAGTTTTTAAATTCTAATGATTTGTGTTTATTCAGCCGGACTGCGTAGTCGTGCCAGACCCATTGCTGTACGAAGATGATGGAGATCAGCAGCAGCGCCGGCAACAGCTGATCAACTTTGGACATTCACAGTGGGGCTTCAATAATTGGAGCTGGTCAGTCAGCAAACAAGAGCTAGGTATACTTTGATTTAATTGAAGTTATTGTTAATGCAAAACTCACTGTATTCTTTGAAGTTTAAGGCAGAAGTTTACATAATTGCACACTGTTATCACACCAGTTATGTTTAAATCATTACATCCCAAGCAAATGCGGCCGTTCATTCTCTCATTGTCTTTCTATTGTCTCTAATTACGTTAATTATAAAGTTAATAGTATAATATTATTTATATAGCCTCTTTTTGGAATGTGAATGTGAGAACACTGTATAAACCACAAACACTTAGATAACTTTCTATTACAACTTACTATATTTTTATTTTATTATGATTAATTTTGTGCTTTTGTGTACAGTGTTGACTGGTCTACACTGTTCTCACATAAATCAATCAATATTGTAATAAACACATTTTTTAAAAGAGTAACCATGGAGTTTCTTGCCGGTTCTTCTCCATAGGAAACGACCAATTTCGAACTGTGCACTAGCTTCTGACGTTTTATAAGTGCCCTTGTAGGCCTATATGAAATAAAATATTTTGACTTTGACTTTGAATAGTATGACTCAATGAATCATACCCAGAACTTAATTATAGCAGTAGTACTTGGTTGGTTTCTGCAATATTATGCTTGATAGGTAGAATCTAAATTTTTGATAGTATATGTATGAAATTTCTTCACCAATTCAATACTTTAAACTAGCTGTGCAGTAATTATTTTAACTCATCAGAACATCATCATCTTCCTGCCCTTGTCCCGTTTTATTTGGGTCGGTGCAACACATTTTTTTCTTCCATTCTGTATTTTTTAACTCTTCAGATACCGTCAATTAAAAACACAATAGTAAGACAATGACAGAGTGAACGCTGGCGTTTGCTTGGAATTTAATGAATTAAAAATCATATGGCAAATGCATATTGTGTATTTTTCTGTAGTTCAGAGCTGCCAACATAGTTTGACCACATTGTGGCTACTTTTCATGATTATGAACATTAATAAAACATTTTGTTTTAGATTTTGTGGACTTCACAAATGGCAAGTACTGTGCAGGTGTAGTTGCCTTTGTCTCTATAACAGTGAAGAGCTTTGACATACACCGAGAGAATATCGGCTATGCCACCTCCACTGCCAACTCCAAGGGTTTTGCTATTTACAAGTCTAGAAAGGTATGAATAAATTTGAAGTAATCACTATAAAAATTTGTCCATTAATTAATTGCTTTTACTGATTGATTACTAATTGCAACAATGGAGCATATTTGTCTAGAACTAAACTTAACCACACTTGATTTTAAAATGCCAGATAATATTGGCAGCATATTGGTTCCTTTATATTAATGTTTCTGTATTTTCAGTGTGCAGTTACAAATGCACTGCGTGAGACCTTGCTGAGTTTTGGCGGTAGCGTGGCCACTGAGCTCACGGAGCTACTGGAAGCAAACCGAGTGGAGGCGCCGGCCAACGCACCCGAGCCGGCCTCGGAGAACAATCAGAACGTCGCGAACAGACCTGTGGAGCCCAAGAATGTGACGCTCGAGCGCACGCGCAAGGAGCCCGACAGCGCCTCCTCCCCGCACACCGCTCTGCGCTCGCCGCACGCGCCGCCGCCGCCGCCCGTGCAGAACGCGCCCCTCGCTCCGCCGCCCGTGCAGAACGGGCCCCTTGCTCCTCCGCCTGTGCAGAACGGGCCCCTCGCTCCGCCGCCCGTGCAGAATGGTCCCCTGGCGCCGCCGCCCGCCGTCAAGAACGCCGCTCGAGTGCTCGGCGCCGCGATGCCGGCCGCTAACAGGCCCCCGCCGGGCCCCGGGCGGGCGGCCCCGGGCCCCGCGGCGCCGCTCCCGCACGCGCGCCCCAACTCCAACGTAAGTTTCGTGCTGCAGCCGGTGGTGGGCGGGTACGGCGCGCCGCCGCTGTACGGCGCGCCGCGGGTGCCGGGCCCCGGCGCGCCGCACGTGTTCCCCAACGCGTACTACGAGTACGGCGGCGGCGGCGGCTGGCACTTCGCGTACGAGAGCTACGACCGGCCGCCCGGCAACGTCAACCTCAACTTTAACCTGCCGCCCAAGAACCTGGTGGTGAACGGTCGCGGGCCCTGCCGCCCTCCCGACGACGTGACGTTCGCGCCGCCGCCGCCTGCGCAGGGCTGCTGGATCAAGCCAACCATTTTCTATGACGGCTTCTGGACGGAGCAGAAGGTCAAGAAGTGGGTGGCGGAGCAGGTGGAGAAGCAGTTCCCGGAGGACTCGAGCGCGGCGTCGTCGTCGCCGGACAAGGCCTAGCCTCCGCACGAGGCCCAGCCGCCGCCGCAGCCCCTAGCCCATAGCCACTAGTATTTTATCAGCGAGTTATTCTTATACACACGTGGAAGTTTTTTGCCACACCTGCTCACACGAGTATTGCAGTAGTTTTGAGAATAGTGAATGTATTATAGGTACGTTAGGTATATTGGTAAGTTTTAAATCTCAAAAATGGTGAACTATTTTTTATGTAATTTTTCCTTGTTGTATGTAGTTGTAAGTGTTGTCGCCGGGCGGCGTCGCGTGACCGCTTCCTTGTCGGAAGTCGGTGTCGGAGTGTTTTTAATGTCAGCTTCTAAGATATAGCACACACTGGTAACTGTCATCATGACTTAACAAAAAAGTCACCGTGCGCGCACTTGAAGATGTAACAGTTGGGTAAAAAAATGATTGTCACCATGACAAAAGTCACAGTGCGTGCTATGTCTTACTTGGTCTAGTATAATTCTGAGAATAGCCTTCAGATTCGCACACCTACCTCTATCGTATTGATGTTCTCTTGTGTGATGGTTTTACTAGATTTTATCAAAAAAAATTGTGAATGACCTGTCAAATTTTACTCAATGTTTTTTAACATTTAAATATTCCTCCTCTTATGATTACATTAGGAATTGGGTTTTGACAGTGTTACATACTTTAGGTATTAAAAGAGTGGAATTGCGAATGTACATAGATATTATGTACCTATGTAGTTTTACTGTGTACATAGTTAATAACTGTTTTTATTGAAATAAAATTGTTTGAATTCATGTCATGTTTGATTGATAGTTTCGTTAATTAGTTTACCTTTTTATTGCCCACAATTAGCTTTTTAGTTAATCGCCTTAAACCTATTATTTTGGTCCTGTTTTATTTTTGCCTATTAATATTTTTACCCGTTTCCGATCCCACACAGCTGCCGAACACAGTCCACCAAGAAAATGAACAAATGATTGTTGAGCCTCCAAAGTTGCCCTTGGACGGGATGAGCGAGGAAGAAGCACGAGCGGAGCGCAAGCGGCGCCAGAGGCAAGCGCAGGAAGAGTTCCGACTCAAACAGCTCATGAAGCAGCAAGGACTCGGTTAGAACACATTATTGTTACCAGCAACTTACTCATAGTTAGATAAAAATATAACTAAGGTTTGTAATGAGAGCTCTGTATAGTACGATTCAACTTTAATGGCGGTTCTGAACACGCGGCGAGTCGCTACGCAGCCGCGCAGTAAAGCCTGGTACATACTGCTGTAACGTAACATGCAATGTAACAGAATTCCCAGTGTGGTTGGTCGCGTTGCGCGCTTGAATCGTTCATACTACGCGCGCGAGCAGAGCATTGCAACTATATGAGTAGGTACATGCGAGGTGAGTGCAAGCGCTGTGTCCACACTTATTAATGCTCTTTTCATGTTACGTTACAGCAGTCTTAACAAATTGACACGCGTAAAAATGCTACTTCGTACAGTTATTTTCGCATAATTCGACAAAATGTATTGAACAGCATAGCTTAATTTCTTGATACTTCGCATAGTAAGTTTTTTCATCATAATGTTGAGAACAATGACACAGTTATTTCAATTGAACCTAGTATGTGATGCATGAACGGTCTAATATCTAATTATAGTAATTGTGATCAACAATCCTTGCTCAAACCATTTTGCGTACGGCGTATCAAGATTGCTTAAACAAGTTTAGTATAAAATACAGTTTGAACACGTCGAAAATTATTTGAGTTACTGAAATTCGGACACAGCGTCTGAATCGACACATTTTATTAACCGACTTCGAAAAGGAGGAGGTTCTATGTTTTTCAATATTTTTTCACTAACGATTGCAACACCATTTATTAAAGCTGTTTATTACAGCCAGATAAAATAATATAAATTTTATTACCTGAAGTTAACGTCTTAAATAGGCTGTTGCAAACACAACCTGGCAAAGTAGGGGAATAAAGACCCCTCCGAAACCCAGTGCAAGTGCGGTGCTTCTGACCAGACGATGGCCCACTTATTAAAGTGCTCAGTGGCCCTACACCTGCACTTCGGAGAACTTAAACAACGTCCCTGACTCCGCTATAAACGTGGCAATCTACTGGGCCCAAAGGCTTTGAGGAAAAAAAACCATTGATTAGAGAAGAAAAACGCCTTATATCCACCTAAAAAGTTTTATTAATAATTTTTCCTCATATATTTTAAAACATTTAATTTGACTGCACTAAACAGTGTGTGTCCGAATTGTCAGTAAAAAAAAAGTTTTAATAAAAATGTGCTAATTCGGACACTGTGGCCGAATAGCAACTCTTAAATTTACAGGTACGTCAATAGACGTACCTGTAAATTTAAGACCATTTTAAACCATTTGACACCGTGATAGAGTCTGTATGTTGTACATTAGGGCGATTTTCGTAGGTACTTCATGTGTTACCTTTGTCTCGGAGCTATAACTAATTCGTACAAAATCTTGGTTGTTCTAAATGCATTACTCAATCATTTGTTATTTAGATAAATGCCGTCATAATAATAATTTTGATAAGTAGTTTTTAGGAGTCATTAATTCTAAAGTAATTTTGATAAATAGGTTTGGTTAAGTAGGTAATGTAATACAGTGCTATGTGATTTATTGTAGGCAGTTTTTATGATTTCTTATTTTCATGTAATTTCTTTAAAACAATGAGGTAATGACTGTATCTCTGTTTTACAAGTTTACTTATATTTTGAGCAATTAAATGTTTTTTTCTTGCATTTTTTTTTTCAATTAATTTACTTCTTTTATTTTATCCTTTCTCCACCCTTATTTTTTTTTATATGAGAAAAGAGCACACGTCTTTATGGTGATGGGTTACTGATTGCCAACTTTTAGTCACTTATGATAATAATTAGAGGCTAAAAACACTATTAAAACAGACTAAGTTCTATAGAAAAATGCAAGTGAAAATTAAAAACTTCCCACAACTTACTAAGCACATTCTACACAGGGCAAATATCTGAGATAATGATAAAATTAAGTTTCATGGCTCAACGGGTAGTGTAAGGGCCGAGTTACACCGGAATGGCAGCAACGAGGCGAGCACTTTCAGTGTAAAGTAATTTTAAACTTTATCTACATAGCTAAAAGACCAAAATCGCTTGAAAAGCATGAAAAGGCCGCGAGCGCCATGCGCTTCTTGTCAGTAGTTCTAGCCTAGCCTGCCGTTGGCGCTGTCATTATGGCGTGACTTGGTCCTCGAACTGTTTAGTTGGACTAAAGAGATTCCTAATCCGACAACCAGTTTCAGGCGCTTTTTATTAGTAGTCTGTCAGATAAAGTTGCGAAGTGAACCTATCACAAGAATAAATGTTACCACAATAACTAGGTATAGCTTTGTATTCACTGATATAGATTTTTGTACGTAAGCTAGGCACGCATTTAGGCAAACGAGGTAGTTGCTCTTGCGTTATCTATATCTGTGTTTGTATTACTCTCGCAAGCTGAGTAAGGCCGGACGCACACATTCGGTTTCTGTATTAGGTTTCCCGATCAGAATTTAGATTCGGAAACTTCGCAGTAAGAACGTGTATGCTTTTCTGAAAAAAAATTATGAAAGAAGAGCATTTAGGTTTCCGAATCTAAATTCCTGATCGGGAAATCTATTACGGCAACCGAATGTGTGCGTCCGGCCTAATACGTACCAAGCAAAGCCGTCGTGAAAAAGAGATAGGACTAGTCTTGTATAGCTCCGTCACTCACAACAGAATTCTGACACATTCAATTGATTGATTGGGTTTTCCCCTGCAGGCTTATACAAATTAATTTTCTGGTAGCGTTTCCGCTAAGTACAAAATGAAAGGCTATGACTCTATCTGCGGCGAAATGACTCGAATGATTAGCGGGTATACTGTCAGAAAAATCATTTGTCTACTCTTTCTGAACGTAATATTGTCTGCAGATGACAAACATGAGCTGAGTAGAAACAGCAGCAGTTTCGACCACTTACTGCTGGAGATACCGTCGCAGGACATTATGATAGAAGCCACGGGCGAGGAGGCCGGCAAGAGGAAGTCTCCGGCGGCAGAGGGTACGAGCGCGGCCAAGCGGCGCAACAGCTTCAAGAGCAAGTTGGATATCGTGAAAACAGACTGATGTCTAGATGTTGAAGTAATAAGCATTTCATGGAACCAAAAGTAATTAAAGGTTGGCTGGTACCTTTTTTATTTGGACACTAGTCGCATTTAATCATAATAATTATTATTATTTAATTAACTACACGTTGATTTCCTCAGCAGAAATAAAACTAGTAAAAAAATTTGAATATAGAACCTCTGCCCCCTAGCCAAGTTACAACCGTTTCGCTTGCGTCGAACGCTTCGACGCAAGCTTTCGTCGAATTCTTTTGTTCTAACCACGTGACAGCACGCAGCAATGTTGTCAAATGCCCCGCAACATTTTGGTACTCATTCACGCGACTTGTTGGTCATTTTCAGTGTTGCGTGTCAAGTTGAGGGACATATTGTACCCTAATGTATCAGAGGCTACAAGCATTTATTAGTATAAGTACTAAATCTAATGGCGGTTCGGAACACTGGGCGAGTAGCAGGCGGCATTTTTTGAATCGTATTTGTATAAGGGCCAACACTGCACTAAGCGGGAGCCGTCGTGTGCGGCGGTCCCCGTTGCGGAAACCCGGATTATTACCTGCGCAGTGTCGATAATTCAACTTTTACGGTATGCATGTAGTCGTGTCGATGGAGAACTTTGTGTTATTATATAGCAAAACGGGCGCGGGGCGTGGCTACCCGCTCGTCGTGCGCTCCGCCCCGCCGGACGGAGCACTATTGTATGGAATAGCGCGGGCGCCCGAAGCGCGTAACGCAGCGTTCACCCTAAATGTTTCCTGAAGTTATGATCATTTCTAATGAACAATTATATTACTATTGTGTTGCCATTATCTATACTTATAATAAATCTGTAGAGAGGTCAATTCTGTACATGAAATATATTTCCAAAATAACTATCAGGGGGTGATTAGTGATCGATACTGATGCTAAAAATGCAAACAGTAAAATTTTTGTCTGTCTGTATGTTCTTTATAGAAACAAAAACTACTCGATAGATTTTAACGAAACTTGGTACAATCATTCTTCATACTCCTGGGCAGATTATAGTATACTTTTCATCACGCTACGATAAATAGGAGCAGAGCAGTGAAGGGAAATGTTGGGGAAACGGGAGAAATTACTCAATTTTTTAAGTTTCCGTCGCGTTTGCAGCCTTAATGGTTAAAGCTACACAGAAATCATGTATTACGGAAATATTCTCCTTAAAATTATATAAAAAATATCCCACGACAGCATATGTCTATCATTTATGGTTGACTCACAATAACACGTGTAACTTCCGATAGCTTAGCAGTTCGGAGCTTTCTGTTTATTTTTGTCAACTCTTACGTTTATAACCCTTTCACTCATCCCTAATTTAAAAAAGTTCACATTATTATCTATTCAATAAAAAAAGAATCATAGAAATCGGTATAGAAACACCAAAGTTATACATGAAATACGCTAATAAGCCATCGCGCGTGAATACTGAATCCAGTCCCCGGCTCTTAGAATTCGATATCAGACTTTTCAGATCTTTGATTTTGACGTACCCGTTGTCACTGGCATAAGGAACATTATGAATAAGTTTTCATTAATAAAAACACAATATTTTGAAATCATTTTATTTTATTCACTAACAGATTACGCATCTTACAAAGGAGTATTTACACGAACGAAAAATACTAAGTTCTAAGTTATTGTACTCAGGTAAATTAAGAAACGAAAATGACACCCTACTTATAATTAAGAGTTAAACGAAAAGTCACCTTAAAACAAACGACTTAAGAGCTAATTAACATTGACTGCTTAAGTTAAGTGCAACAGGCTAGGCAATAATGGAGTACCTTGTGAAGGTAGGTCATAGTAGAAATTAAAAACTAAATTAAAATAATAATTATGTATCATATTCTCATAGAACATGATTTGTGCACGAAAATACATTTTCTGTTGTTAAATATATAATAATGATTTGATGATAAAATGGTAGGTAGCTACTTGCCGTGTGATAAAAAAGCTAAAGCTCTTATAATCATTGAACCTACTGAAATTCGTCAGGTCATCATATTTAGGGGCTTGGCTAATAGCAAAATCAATGTTATATCGATTAAAAAAACTAATGTTGATAATTTTCCTGTATATCATAATTCGTCGCCAGCAATCTTGAGCTACATTCAATGTTTAATAGACATATTGAAGTTTTTCTCTTTATTTTATTCGGTCTAAAATAACTCCTTTTTATGTTATAAAAAAATAGACTTATTTTGAAGCGAATAAAGTTTCGTCCTATGGCGACCATTACACGGTAATGCAGGCGTCAATCGATTCCATCAATCATGATAGTTTTCGTCAATCAAAACATTGACTGTGGCTAAACTGACAGTAAAACCTGTCGTGTAATGGACGCCTATGGTATCCTCTTTCAATTTTTCTTTAGCATTAATAATATTTTGTTCTGTTCAATAAGTCTAGTAAACGGAATTACTTATACATGAAACGTCTCAAGAAACAGAATAACTTTCTACACAGCGACGATTCCAATTTCACAACCAATAAATGAATACAAAAGTTTGCTTAGAACTCCAATCCACTTGAAAACAAAACTTTTGAGAATTAAGATGATAACAAATTACGTTAGTCAGTACACATCACTGTGCGTCCCTTTTAGCGAAACTCAGCCGACATATCAGTACTGTTATAGTATTTAATAAGTGTACTGGAGTTTTAAGTTGACCTCTTACACAACTGAAAGTTGATTTAGTCTCCGAAACAGTAGGGGACATAATGCCCTTCCACATGACGCGCAACGCTGTCAAAGTTTTCCAACATGTCCTGCGTCACGTAAACGCGTCGTAAAAATATTGGGGTCAAGTTACTGGACACCGGACAACGATCAGCGTCGCGTACATTGAACGTTGTGCATCATGTTGGGAGAGCCTGTCCCCTAGTCAGGGGCGTAGCTACCGCCATATCAGCCGTATCAATGATACGGGGCCCCCGAGCTACAGGGGCCCCGACATATGCCTAAATTCGTAACATGTTATTCACAATCTCAAATTCTCATATTGATAAAAAGCTAGGAGTGAATGAATAATGACTATATGATACTCTGTAAAGAGTTTTTAGCCTTTTAGAATAACATATAAGACGACAATAAAAACTCATCCTATTTTTAGTAGGTAGGTTACCTTCTGAATGATCCTTTCAAAAGTATTTAATATGGGGCCCCATTAGGACTAGCTACGCCCCTGCCCCTACTGTATCTGAGGCTTTTTGCTGTTACAGTACGCGTCAAATAACTTTGCCGCTCTGAAGTTAGGCTTTCCTTACAACGGCGCAGGTACTATCGAGTGGTATAGGTGCGAGCGGAACACAAGCTGGTATCGGACGTATACGAGCAACTGAGATAGACACGTAACACTGAGGTTCGCGCATGCGCAGTGCTGTCTTTTTCGTAAAATTGACTAATGCGCAGTGAATGTAGCCAACTTCAGAGCGGCAAAGTTATTTGACGCGTACTGTACATTGAATCACTAAGATGACATTCTACAAGACAAGTCATGTGCTGGATAGCTAAAGTAACCCGAAACGAACCTCTTTGAAAATCTATTAGCCTTGCTAAGTTAGGTATCAGATAAATTTGCAATAATAGTTTGACCCTCCTACATTTTATTGACATTCTTAATTTAAAAAACTAGAATATGGACATAGAGATCTTGAATCGACGTCTATCACGATCGTTTACATTTTCAAGTAATGAAAAATAGTTTATTTTCGTTTTTCGGGTTAAAAAAGGACAATATATTTTCTTGCTAATTTATCTGTCGCCTAACATAGTAAATAATTAGTCTTTACATCCATTTAAAGCGTTTACTACTGGTTAAAAGATATTTCATAAGAAAAATTAACATAATAACCGTGATAATTCTCTTGACAATTTATTAATATAGTTTAAGGGTGATGCTTACAATTCAGTGCTTGATAAGTTTACCTAAACAGCTACTATTCAACTTCTATGACATTTGCTCATCTAATTGGTATCACCCTTAAAAAAATCGTCATGGGAAATATCGTGAGATGTTAGACTTACTGAGAATTCGGACAGTGTCCAAATTGACATACTTTCTTCACACGATTCGGACACACACTTTTTAGTAAAGTCAGAGAGTTTTAATATCATAATAAGGGAAATACCGTTACCAAAACTATTTTAGGTTGGATTTAAGGCGACAGCTATTGGGTAATATTATTTTTATATTATACTTTAGGATTTTTTTATCTGACTGTATTAGTACAGCTATTTAGATAACTTCAATAAATTTAGTAGTGTCCGAATCGTCAGTGAAAAAATATTAAAAATTGTGTCGAATCGGACACTGGCCGTCTTGCCAGTAATTCAGATGTTAACACTATAAACCTCGCCTCATTGGCACTAACATAACTAGGAGCTACAAACTTTAGAGCTAACATACACTATGTATGTGTACAAAATATATACAAGGACACGAGTTATGTATGAAATAGTTATGCGTTCTACCTATTCGTCCATACAGCTGGATATAACTGTGGAAGATTACATTGTGGTGTTTTGAGTAAAAATGCGAGGGGCTAAGTGCCGAGCTTAGACAGCTCAGGGTTGTGACATTCAATATGAACGAATATTTCAAATGATGGCGAAGTATCTGCAGATAAGGCAATAATCTGAATGGAGCGTTTTGTTATACAGAGTTATTTGTAAAACACCGGCAACCTCTCAGGACAATGTTACTAACATCATAAACAACAACTTTTGTTCTATGACTTTTAAAAATTTATCATAGTTTTAGTTCATCAGATTTTTATACAAAAATAAAAATATTTAAATTGAATGTTCTAAATGTTACGAAGTCTATGCTAAGCAAGAGATAGTACAATAGTGGTGGGGAGCGAGAATCGTGCGCGGGCGGCGTAGATGAGTACAACAAGATAAAGAGTTAAAATGTGTTAGATAGAACAAGGAAATCTTGAAGATTTGTTTTTGGTAAATGTATTATGTTTCGTAAAAAGTTGTAGAACAAAAGTTGTTGTTTATGATGTTAGTAATACAGTCCTGCAAGGTTGTTAGTGTTTTGCAAATAACCCTGTAAACATACTGTGATTATATTGTCTTATAGTAAATCAGTGTTATAATTGGTACTTTGCCAGTGTAGGTATTTCAGGTACCTCTGCAAAACTTTCAATACGGCAAATGAAAACTCAATATTAATGAAACCTAATAAAAATATATGGTATATTCACAGTTGGACAAATTCGCGTTCGACCACTATATTACCACATGGTAAGCGAGTCTCTTACTTAAATACCATTCAAAGGGCACTTTTATATGGACTCATGTCACTAGTTCTAGTCTACATTATTACTATCACATTTCACATGCAACAACTCGATACCTACAAGGTGTAAGGGATAGCCATCCACAAACTTTAAGGGCTTGCTCAGTAGACGAAAGTGAACAACCTTCCACATGACTTTTTTTTCAGGAATACAGCCTCACCATACAAAATTAAAAACTTGATTAGACTGTTTGTATGGAGATGCCAATTTTTTTTTGTTTCCTGAAAAGAAAATCTTGTGGAACGTTGTTCAGTTTTTTCTACTGAACAAGCTCTTAAAGTCTGTGGAGGGCTATCCCTTACACCCTGTATATCTGTGTGCTGTGAGTCCAAAGCCAAGAGATGGATATCTTCTACATGAGTCAGCACAAGTGGTTATGTTTTCGCCGCCAGGTAGACTATCTAGTCGTAACTAGGAAGTTATTGCCCCCACTTCAAAACGCTGTACATTGCAGCGTGTACCGTAAATCCGTCATCGCTTTTCTTCCTTCCGACTGCGAATATACAAAAATTACAAATTTTTCAATCCACAGAAAAGATGAAAGAGGTTAGAAATAGAAAGGAAATACTTTCCGATTTGTACTACGAGTGTCGCTGCTTGTCTCCCACCCTTTAACTCCCTACAGGCAATTAACCAATACGAACGCGCATTCCACAACTAACAGACCACGCACATTTAGATCGCAAGTTTGCTATTGGTAGTTGAACTATGAGCATTGCCTTACTTTGTGGCCCGCCTGCCCCGCCCACAAGGCCATTCTAACCTCTTTCATCTGTTCTGTGGTTCAATCAATTGTATTGTCTGTGTATATTACGATTTATCAGCTGTCTGATTGTTTTTAAAATCAACCTCGAATCAGTCCTTTAACGTTTTATACTTCTAGTCTGTATTCATATCAGTTTTATGATATATTAAAAGAGTATGTTAATATCTACTCCGTTCTACTGTTATATACCTTACTTCTTAGCCCAAATGGCGTGATTATATGAGAAAAACTTGCATTAAAAATGTTATATTAGTGGGTCCTAGTGGGATAAATATACAGAACCCCTATTTATATATAAATGTATTATATAATAATTCAAGATTGCATTATATTATATGATAGGAACGATACAAGCAGAGTAAATACTTCAATAGATAAGGATTAACCAGTCTGTCATTCTAATTATAAATATAGGAAGGCTACTGATATATTCGTTTATTATGTTTCCTACAAAAATATGTATTACAGTGTATAATAAATTCTATTACTTTAGTAGTGCACATTTCAATGAGTTCTATTGTAGTCAAAAGTCACTTATTTCTATTTTTTTAACTTGACCCGAATAGGCGACTAAGGCCTTCTGTCCACGGACGCATAGCTTCATAGACGCGTTTTCATCATTATACGCTTAGTGTACGCCTAAAAACACGACGTTGCCGCTTCGTCGACAGTTTCATAATTTTGTATGTAAGCTTCACGCAGGCGTACACCAAGCGTATAATCACTACTACGCGTTTATAAAGCTACGCGTCCATGTCCAGTAGGTTTAAGAAGAACCAACTGCAGCAATACTGAAGACGGTAACACGTTGAAACTTACGGCAGAAAATTTAAAGTGTAACGCGGCGTGCTACGTTAGAAATATGTAGTAGCGAAGCGATCCAATGCGGTTCACAGGAATTCAACGCGTTGCGGTGGCTCTGTGCTACGTGCCCGCGAAGTAGCTGCTTTAACTGCCTTTTAAATAAAACAAGTCACCACACTGTAAGAGTTCGCGCGAAAATATCAAACTAGCTAATTGCGACCGCTTTGATTCGCTCATTACCGCACCGCACCCACGTGCATCAAACACGTAGGCCACCGCGTGGGAGAAAAATCTACACATACGTGAAATAAATATCAGCGTTAGATCAATAGGATCTGTGTTATAGTTTAACACCCACAAAGGAACCCTACAAAGGTTTCAGTCGAAAATGCTACGAATGATAGCAAATGCACCTTGGTATGTAACCAATCAAAGATAACACCACAACCATAATATGAAAACATTAAAGCAAGAAATAAAAACCAGAATGGATAATTATTTATAGATCAAGGATCGCACACCACTACAATGTACTTGAAAACACCTAATGAGCGACCCAATCATGCCACGAAGGCTAAAACGGAAAACCCCACAGGACTTAAGGGCCTATTGCACCACGCGTTATTAAGCACACGATATTTAGACTGTGACAGGAGAGAGTGGAAGAAAAAAACGTGTTGCGCCGACCCCAATTAATATGGGATAAAGGCAAGAAGAAGAAGAAGATTCAGACTGTCTTAATTTTCATTCCGAAAAAGCCAATCTGACCCTTATTATGTACGCCACATCTATCTGAATATCGAGTGGTGTAATAGGGCCTTATTGTTTTAAACTGTAAGTCTGTGTTTAACATAAAGCGGACCTTTCTTGCGACATGTACCGCGCAAGCCTGATATATACAAATACCCTATTGCTGAATATCGTTTGCATAGGTTGCGATCTACACTATCTCATCATCATCAGCCTTTTTAATGTTCCCACTGTTGGGACTCAGGCCTCCTCTCTAGGAGAAGGAATGGGCCGTAATCCACCACGCGAGCCCAGTGCGGTTTGGTGAATGTCACATGTCTTCGAATTTTTGGTTCTAAGACATGCCGGTTTCCTCACGATGTTTTCCTTCACAGTTTTGAGAGCAGTGGTGATGAAATCAATTACACAAAGTAACGCGCCTGGCAGGGTTTGAAGACGCGACCTACAACTGGTACGTCGGGGCTATTACCACTCAGTCACCACTGCTCGTCTATCTACACTAATCCTTACTAATATTATAAAAGCGAAAGTGAGTTTGTTTGTTACGTCTTCACGCCTAAATGGCAAAACCGATTTTAATGAAACTTGGTACACGGATAGGCCATGTCCTGGAATAGGACATAGGATACTTTTTATCCCGGAAATATGTTCCCTTGGTATAATTTTCTGATATCACGCGGGCGAAGCCGCTGGGAGCAGCTAGTAATATAATAAAGAGGTAAAGTTTGTTTTTATGTTTGTAAAAACAAACTTGTAACTGGTAATCTCTGGAAGTACTGGTCCGATTGCCAAAATGTTTTCACTGATAGAAAGCTGCTTTATTCCTGAGTTACATAGGCTATATTTTATGTACGCGGACGAAGTCGCGGGCAAAAGCTAATACAAAATATGATTTAAAAAAATATGCAAATACCTTTCAACTAATAAAACGTGCACTACCAAAGCAAATATGATTGTCCGCTACAGTTTACATATAGTTATGATCTTAGTACATCGATCAGTTGGAAGATGCTACAATTTACAACCTTAGTATGTGCATCTCCATGAAAACTTATCATTTTATAGTGATATAAATCTTAGTTTCATGTGTTGATGAAAACTGGGCCTTAACCAGTTATCTTAAAGTCCAAATTTCTTTATATTATCCTCAAAATCCAATATTGAGGTTTGTTTGTTAAAGATTTGATATACAAATCTTTGTCGTCAGTTTATTTTTATACAAATGCAGGTCATGAGACATCCTGCTATTTCGAACTGCAGTCATTTATGATGCGAGTAGCCACGTAATGGCTAGTGGCCGTCATATTGTAAGAAGTCTAGATATTAAAACAGAAATTAAAAGAGAAACTTCTACTATCAAAATATAGTAAAACTAATATTATACCATTTCAGTTTTTGTGAAAATGTAGACCTCTTCCTGGTGTCCGATATTTATATGGGTACCATCAAAGACACTTCTGCCTGACCACCGCTAAGTTTATTTTAGCTTGCACTCAAAACGAAAACTTCAAAGACCGCGCCGCAGAATTCAAGTGATTTTTTTTAAGTGATGAGGCAGAAATGACCGCAATAGTACACATGCATTCTCATTCTCTCGTAAACATACAAAACTTTTGTCTGAACAAACCCGTCCCGATGAGCCCAGACCCCGACTATATGAAGTCCCACTTCCATACATAAAACTTGAGTAATAAAAGTCAAATAAAAGCGCACGTGATAAGTGGAGTGGTTCACTGCCGTAGTCAACAGGTGTGGCGTGGCGTGCCGCCGTCACGTGGCGGCAACATTAGTGATTATAAACAAACGAACGACATTAAACTCTAGGTTAGTGGAAGGTTGTAACGTTGAATACCGCGTGTTGAACGTACAATTCCGTTTGGCGGCGCTGCCGAGTCCACTGCATACTGCATTGGCTGGAACAATTACAACATATTATTTATTTTTTGTCAATAGAAAGCATATAAACAATAATTAGCTTTTTAATGTATCTACCTGCTGGGGAGAGGTCTGACTTCTCTATGAGAGAAAATAGGCTATAATCCACCACGCGGACCCAGTGTGGGTTGGTTGATGTCACATGTCTTCGAATGTTTGGTCCTATTATGTATAGGTATGTTGATTTCCCTTTCATTTATAGACCCGCGCCTTTTTTTTTCGGTAGGCTCTTTCTCGCATGATGAAAAGCGAAGATGTGGTGGCCGACAATGGAGCGCGCTTGCCTATAAGTAACCTATTCAATCTAAACTTAAAGATCCCCAGGAGTTTAATTTCTTAGCAGTACGCACAATGAATGTGATCCCAAAAACATTTTGTGCATATTGGTGACCCTCATGAAGTTTTCTTTTAGCGTTTGAGAAAAATGGTGAAGAAATAAATTACACTAAGCAAACCGCCTGTCTAGGTTTGTACCAGCGACGTACAAGTCGTACGTCAGGGCCATTACCACGGGGTCATCCATCACAGCTTCGCTTTTTAACAATATGAATTAGAATAATGTTTGTTAAGACATACTCGGTATTTTTTAAACTGGGAAATCATCCAATGACTTCTCACGCTCTAGGGCGGAGCGGGAGGGCGCGTCGAACTTACTAACTAAAACCCGCACCTATGTTCCTTCATCGGCTTGCGTTCCAGGATGTTTAACCTGCATGGTGTGTTATCCCACAATATTGGGCACGTACCTGTCGATCACTAGACAGGGACCTCCTCTGCTTCTTTCTCCCTCTGACGCACCGCGACGGCAGTCTCCACGAGGAGGTAAAGACACTTGAACTTGTCGCGTTCGCCCTCACTGCTCACGTTGGCTGGCACCACCTGGCGAAACAGAAATTAAATAAATATCATATATATTCAACAACTATCACACAACGCCGGCGCCGTCTAGTCCCAAGCGTTATGGGTACTAGACAACTGATAAACATACATATATATTTCTATATACATACATATTATAGATAAATTACACCCAGACACAGAACAAATGATCATGCTCATCACATAAACATTTGCTCTGGGTGGGAATCGAACCCAATGGAATGAAGAAGACATACGGACGTGTCAAACTTTCGTTAAAGTAATAAGTTTATTTGTTTTCATAAAGAAAGATAACACCTACATTGGGTATAACACTAGACACCGCACTATAGTGGTTTCGTGATAAGAAAATAGTGACTCATCGTCGACTCTCAATTTTTTTGTTAGCATATTTTGTGTCCCACGGCTGGGCGTAGGGATATCCTCTCTTCTATCAAACGTCTAGGGCGATTTCTGGTCAAGTTTGCCTCGCGAACATGATCAGATAGTCACACCACCCTCGCTACGGTCAACCTCGACGGAGATTAGAATCAATTAGATCGTAACAAATTAGAAAGCCGTGTTCACATTGTCCAGTTCACAATCACAATCAATTTAAAAAATGTATACTTATTCAAAATACTGACGATTATGATTAAATTTTCAAATTACAAGTTATTAATTATTTTTATTTGAAAATACAGTGTCATTAAAAGTTAGCTTTAATATTAATGGTTCAGTTTTTACCCCAGTGTGAATACGCCTTTATTTTGCAGTGGCACTGATGAGTCACTATTTTCTTACCGCGAATAGACTATAATAGGACACCTTGTGACGCAGAAACAAGTCTCACTCGACAGACGAATAAAAGATGAGGGTGTGTGTACCTGTATGCGCCTGCGCAGAGGGTGGGGTAGCTGCGGAAGGTGTGCCAGCTGTGGGTGCCATCCTCCTGGTGTGTCCCCTCCTGTGCCCGCACTACTGTCCGCCGCCTCCTCCCCTTCCGCCGTCCGCACCGACACCACGCCCGCACCGCGCCTGCACGACAATCTTCTTTTACTACACTTGTTTCATCTCACCAAAGCGGCCAGTTCGCGGGTATGTCTTCACGTACACTTTTTCTCTCTGTGTGTAAGCTCAAACTGCTCAATGTCATAGAAAATAGCTTAAGCACACAGAAACAACTACCTACTACCCTGGACAATCCATCTTATTTGGTGTATCCGGTACAGCGACACGGTAATGTGAACCTAGCTCTAGAGTCCAAATTAAAGTTTCATACACACGTCAATATTTAAATTGGCATAACCGACGTGTGGGAACCAATGTCCTATGACTTGTACTAAACTATACATATATTTTGACATGACTGACCAACGATTTAAAAAAAGTCGAGACCTACAGGTATTATAACAGCCTAAATTTTAAAATTAGCAGAGAAGAGCATAAAAAGCGGAGAGAATAGGTTTATGTCAGATGAGACAATAATACTATATGAAAGCGAGTCTTATTTCCTGCCTAGTGTAAAAATTCCTTCAATAACATGACGAGATGCCAGACTAATGAACGTATTTTCCATAACAATGACATAAATGAGGATTTGTGAGCTGAACATGAATTCTCTAGATATTTATGCAAATCGAGATTCTACCTAATTGAGAATGCCAATAGGAAATTATATTTCGTATTGGCATAAATAAAATATAACACAGAGGTAAAGTTAGTTTTTACGTATTTTTGTTTGTAGGAGGTAATCTCTGGAAGTACTGGTCCGATTGCAAAAAAAAATCCACTGATAGAAAGCTCCTTTATTCCTGAGTCTGAGTCAGGTCATATTTTATGTACGCGGACGAAGTCGAGGGCAAAAGCTAGCACGAAATAAAATACGACACCTGGCCTATCTGAAGAACTTCACCAACCAAATGTGTATGTCCCTACTCCCTACATACTGCAAAGGATACAATTTCGAACGCCCACAACTTTATCTCACAGTAAGAAGAAATCATGTATCAGGGGTGTTCAAAAACATGTAAACTCAAATACAAAAGACACCAAGACCCGGAACAACTCTCTGTAGGCCATACGAATATTTGTTCCATGCGGGAATTGAATCCGCAGCATGCAGCGCAGCAGACAATCGCTCAACCACTGCGCCAGCCGTGCCACAGAGTGGCTTCTCTTGCTACAAAAGGCCTATCAGAAACCAACCCTCTAGCAGCGGGGTGTAGTTCCCGGTCCTCCGGTCCGTACCGTATGACGGACTGCCACACGGAGGGGTCGTACTTGACCTCCTCCTCTGAGACAGCACTGGATGAGTATCCCTCCTCGCCGTCGGCTATTTCGTCGCCGTCACTTCTGTAGACTAGAAGGCCGTCGGTGTACTCTTGTTCCGTGCTCCGGTCGGCGTCGCCGTCGTTCTGTGGAGCAGAATTTCATTTTGAATTTTTTCAGTGATTTTGTCTCTCTACTCATAATCTACATACTATACGAATAGCAGACTGGAGAAACTGTGGGGTATAAGCAAAATTTAATTACTGGTCGGTAAGCAAGCAAGATCTAAAGAGGGTGGATTACTTTGTAGCGAAAGATCACTTCACACACTTCAGATGCCATTAATTCATGAATCCCCAAGCGACCACCGGTGGCCGCGCATCTATTGTCTTACTATTGTGTCTCTAATTGACGGTATCTGAAGGGTTAAGTTTGAATCATTCTTTATTTGATAGTTCCCTAATTCTGCTGGCTGGACCAATTTTAATCATTATTTTTTTTGTTTTATTTACTAGCATACAGGGAAGGTTGTAATTAGGGTAAGGTAGGTAGGTAAGTAGCGTAGGGTAGAGTAGTCAGTTGAGCGGAGCGAAGCCTTGGGTAATAGAAAGTAATTATTATAATGATAGTTACCTCAACTTCAACGCCATCCCACGAGGCGACGACGACGCCAGCCGTGTTGGCGTTGCCGCCCGACGTGCCGGGCTGCTTGCGGCCGCGCCGCGAGATCGTGTAGTGCAGCGGGTCGTGCCCCTCGCGCCGGATCATCTCCGGGAGGATGCGCCGGCGAGCGTTTATGAACCAGTTGCATACCTACAACGGATGGGAGGTTACTGATTGGCTAGCTTCCGTTTGTGTTTGGTGCGCCGCCTCTCCTTGACTTTGGGGAACTATTTTCAGTCTGAATTTAAAAGTTGACATTCATAATTCATCTTTTAGTTCACTGGCCCTGGACCGGCCCACACTGAAAACCAGCGCTGTGAGCTCGTCGCATTATACATGCATGAGGCCGCAGCTTTATGCTGAGCGTTCGGCCGTTTTGCGCGGATGTGACGCATATCTTTCCTATCGACTGATGTTATGTTATGTTTGTAATTTAGCTTTAAGATTGCGTCTTATTTCGCGTAAATAAACTGTTTTTCTTTTCTTTCTTTCAAAAAGTTCTCGCCGACTAATTTAAATGAATACCTTTTAATTTTCATACGTGTTTAAGTAAATTTAAAGAAACATTTTTCTATACTGTCTCACAGCTGAGAAGTCTTTCCAGGACTCCTCTCTCTAGGAAGTCAACTATATCATTTAAAGCATATCGTCGTCAACATCAAGCCGAAAGATGTCCACTGTTGTACATAGGCGTCCTCCAAGTGTCGCCATAACGAACTGTCAAGTGCGTTTCACATCCTTCGGATTCCCGGTTTCTTTTAGTGACAGATTTTTTGGAATTATAATACTACTGATTCACGGCGATTTAAAAACAGACAGGAATAGATTTTAAATCTTCAGATTTTTCAAAATCTGCGATCGTGCATTAAAATGGAATTCACAAGAAAGCCTGTGTATCGTTTTAAATATCGCAGCATATGCTGAGTTAGGCACCTTTTTGGCGTCGCGTCGGACAGATTTTAATTTATTTATTTGTATTTTTAATGATTGTGTGAGGCACGAATAAAGGTTTTTTTCTTTCTTTCTTACAATACAACTACAAAATCCTTACTAATATTATAAAAGCGAAAGTGAGTTTGTTTGTTTATTTGTTACGTCTTCACACCTAAATGGCAAAACCGATTTTGATGAATTGTGGTACAGAGATAGTTAGGACCCTGGAAACGGACATAGGTTAATTTTAAACATTCACCATTAATAAACGCGGGCGAAGCCGCGGGTAAAAGCTAGTTCTCTATAAAAACCCACCTGCAAAACAGTCAAATTGGCTTCCTGACTCAAGGCAATCTTCTCAGCATCATTCGGGTACGCATTGTACCGGTGGTCATACAGCCACTTCTTCAATATCTTCACGGAGTGCTTGGCCAGATTGCCGCGGCGCTTGCGGATGGACACGATGCCCGGGGGAGGGTTGGGCATGCCGCCGTGCACGAGGCTGACCCGCCGGGACCGGTCCGCTTCGCCATCTGTGCCGCTCTCGTTGTCGTCTGTCGATGAGGTCGACGGGAAACGGTCGCGTGCTGCAAATAAATACCTAATTCTGTTTAAAAATGTGTTAATTGTTCTTTAATTTTATGGGATTGTGGAGGTCAGACAGACAGTCGTGATGTTTAGTTAAATCCGAAAAATTCCAAGGATAAAAAATACTTTTTATCCTTGTAATTTTTCAAGGCTCAAACGATATTTTCACTACATAAGTAGTCGACCTTATAATTTTCCCACTGTTGCGACTCAGGCCTCCTCTCTAGGGGAGAGAATGGGACGAAATCCACCACGCGAGCCCAGTGCAGGTTGGCAGATGTCACATGTCTTCGAATTTTTGGTTCTAGGACATGCCGGTTTCCTCACAATGTTTTCTTTCATCGTTTTGAGAGCAGTGATGAAATAAATTATACAAAGTAAAGGCTGGGTTTGAACCCGTGACCCGTAAGTCGGGGACGTTACCACTCGGTCACCACTGCTCCCCTCATTTGCCAGATAAGCTTTCAGCTCTATCTGGCAACAGCCTATTTCTTATTTCGTCGTACACATTTTCTGCCTCGGAAAACAAACGTTGTTTGTTAGGCAAAACCACGGAATAAAGAAAACTAGAGGAAGTGCCTCTTAGATATCGCCCGTGTGTCAACAGTAGACTAAATTCGCCTATTACATATTATATACTAGTGCAGGTGAATATGGCATCTATTTCAAAGGCACTAGCGTTCTGAATAGAATAAATTGGTTACAGCGCCATCTAGCGTTGAGTAGGCGAACTCGTTGTAAATTGGTTAAAACTTCTTTATTGTTCGTGTCATGTCAAATAATAACAACTTTCTTACGTTGTAATAAGACCTAATTTATGAAAGCAATAAGAATATGAATTGTAAAAGTTAAGTTTGTAATTCATAGCTTCGTAGCCAATCATATTACTGTTTTTTATGTGTGTAATGTACAATTTGATACGCAAATGTGTGAGTTTGGCGACACTGGTTCCCGTGCTTAGCCACGTTAGGGGCATTTCTACCTATATTTTCTGTTCTGTGGGCAAAACTATGGAATGGATAACCGAATTGTCCGGCAGTATATTCTGATTAGTAATAACTTAACTGTATATTATTCGGTATTCGGTTATTCGGCGAAACCACTACTCGGCGCTTCTCTAATAATAACCTAATAGGATAGCGTTGTAAAAAGAGAAACTCCAAATTAACCCTTCAGATACCGTCAATTAGAGACACAATAGTAAGACAATAGATGCGCGGCCACCGGTGGTCGCTTGGGGATTCATGAATTAATGGAGTTCTTCATAAGGCGTGATGTGATAAGATTATACTCGAGAGGAATATAAAGTTATGAACTGAAGTTGGATAACAGGGAGCTACATCCTTGTGATATTTCGGAAAGAGACACGAAATTCTACCCATCTATACTTACTCTATAGTATAAACTAGCTTCTGCCAGTGGCTTCGCTCGCATGAAAGTAGGTTGTAGGTTAGGTGAATTTTGGGGGAACTGAATTTTAGTGCTCGCCTGCGTCATAAAAGGAATCTTAGTGCCCGCACCTAGTCCCAGTAGTTTTGGCTGTGCATTGATATGTCAGTCAGCCAGTTTCTCCTTTATATATAGATAAAGAGAAGTATTTTTTCTTTGTTTTAACGTGCTAAAATCTGAAATACCAGTAGGATTAGAAAAATCTTTGTGTATGTGATAGCCTATGTCCAACAGTGGACGTCTATCGGCTGAAATGATGATGATGTGATAGCCAGGGTCATTACTAGTAGTAAACGGCTAAATAACATCACGCTACGGAGACATCGACATACACAATACACCCAGACTAGGAACAACGTGCGGATATCGAACCCGCGACACGCAGTGCAGCACCCAATTACTCAACCGAGCCGTCAAAATCGTCAAATACATAAAACACATAGATAGATAATATAATATTGTTAAGGAT
Organism: Mythimna lalbum; assembly: GCA_949319445.1. Lineage (NCBI taxonomy): Eukaryota > Metazoa > Arthropoda > Insecta > Lepidoptera > Noctuidae > Mythimna > Mythimna lalbum. The sequence goes on from OX439360.1 coordinate 20,017,737, forward strand.
GAGAGCGTAAAAATCATGTTTGTCTTCCTTCCCTGCCGAGTTTTCATGAATTATACTTTTGGAATAAATCTGTAAAAATCACGTCGTATGGGTTTTGAAAACACGCGTGACCCGTTTCTATTGTCAAGTCATGACTTCGGTAAATTATTCACATGTGTCATAGCTAGGGTTGCCCCTTTCAGAGTGGATTAAATATTTCGAAGCATTTGAGAAAGGGACATAAAAACAGTAACGCAGTCAAGCACCGTAATCAGCCTTTTAATGTTCCCACGGCTAGGACTCAGGCCTCTCTAAGAAAGGGTATAGGCCGTAATCCATCACGCGGGTCCCGTACGGGTTGGTGAATGTCACATGTTTTATAAAAAAAGAGTGCATTTGCCTTTTTTTGTTTATCTGTTTGCAAGACCGCGGGAATAGGGTCGAAGGTTCGGTCCCCAGGTTGAAGCAGTGTCTTTTGTATGTAATACAATAGGCAATTCTTGGTCCCAGTCGAATGTCTAGATTTGTATCCAGTTTTAATATTTTATCACTGCGCTACTTATACATAGTTAACCTAATTAGGGTTTACAGCTTATAGACTTTCTATTGTCTACTAACTTTTCGGAAAATACAGGCGTGTTTATTAAGAATATTATTATTTCAGAAGAAAACGAAAGTTTGATTAACCCTTCAGATACCGTCAATTAGAGACACAATAGTAAGACAATAGATGCGCGGCCACCGGTGGTCGCTTGGGGATTCATGAATTAAGATGGAACTTAGTTTTATCTCTTTTCGTTTTCTCGATAAAATATTGATGAGTTATAAAAAACGATTAGTAATGTTTAGCAGCCCTGATCGTAACGTATTGTCAACATTTGTTTTGTGACAACGTGTGTCGCATAAGTTTCTGTTTGCTCGGCAATTTTAATAACATGATGTTTTACGTACTTTTGTATAATGGTAACGGGAATATTGTCCTTAGAATTTCTGATTTTGAGTATATAAATGTACTAGTTTTTGCCCGCGGCTTCACCCGCGTACGTAATCTCAGGATAAAAAGTATCCTATGTGTTATTCTGGGATATGGTCTACTCGTGTACCAAGTTTCATCGAGATCCGTTAAGTAGTTTTTGCGTGAAAGAGTAACAAACATCCATACATCCATACATACATCCATCCATACATCCATCCAACCATACTTACATACAAACTATCGCATTTATAATATTAGGAGGATGTTGGGCTATGATCGGAGTTTCCTTAAGTGCTCGAATCAGGAATGAAGATGGACATCTTCAGAGCAGAGGATATAAAGTTACCAACAATAACTCAAAGAATCGCCAAACTTAAGTGACAGTTGGCAGGCACATTGTTCGCAGAACCGAATCTGTTTGCCGTCGTACCTAATAGAAAACACAGTAACTTAACTTTCTGTGTTCTCACTTTTTTTTTTATTATCGTAAACAAAATTTCGCTTCTGGTTCCCGAGTTAATAAAAAAAAAATGAGAACACAGAAAGCAGAGGCATGTGATGGTCGATGGGGCCGAAAGGTTCTAGGTAGCGACCGCATACCGGAAGATGAAGTGTTAACCCCCTCACAATGTGTGGATGGAAGGAATCCGCTGGATGCGAAACCCAAAGGACCAGTTGTTGTGGCGACTGGCGACACTTGAGGAGGCCTATGTGACGTTTGCAGTGGACGTCTTTCGGCTGAAGAGATGATGAAGAGGATGTTGAATGAATTTTTTACTTACATTATTTGTGTCAGGTAGACATAACGCATACCACAAACAACGAAAACATAATAAATAAAAACTGTGCGTCATATCAGCGCTAAACAGATGATTACATTGCGTTGTGGAATATTTATTATCTACACTTCACTACATAGTATAAAACAAAGTCGCTTTTTTTTGTCCCTATATCCCTATGTACGCTTAAATCTTTAAAACTACGCGACGGATTTTGATGCGGTTTTTTTTAATAGATAGAGTGATTCAAGAGGAAGGTTTATATGTATAATAACATGCATTTTTTTTAATAGATAGAGTGATTCAAGAGGAAGGTTTATATGTATAATAACATGCATTAAATAGTGGAGAAATACTGTTACTCGAGCGAAGCCGGGGCGGTTCGCTAGTATATTATAAAGGGGTAAAGTTTGTTTTTCTTTTGGTTGTAGGCGGTAATCTCTGAAAGTACTTGTCTGTTTGCTAAATTTTTTCACTGATAGAAAGCTGCTTTATTCCGGAGTGACATAGGTTATATTTTAAGTACGCGGGCGAAGACGCAGGCAAAAGCTAGTTATTAATATTATCAAAACGGGTCACGTCAAATATAGAGCCTAAAAATACAACATATTTCTCTCACAATAATTCCTCGTCCAAAGGCACTCAAACTAATGTTGTCGGGATGTCATCTAGTTTATTGCGTTAGTGTGTGAGGCGGCGGAAGTGGCGGGCCCGGTGGGGCCCGGGGTGCGATCGATGCGGGTGAACGTCCGCGGGGGGTGACGCAACACCTCCAAGGACATTCGTATTTACCGACAACAGGACATGATATCAAACTTGTTTTGTCAATACTACTCTCGTAAGAGGTCAAGATTCAAGTCGTATCCTTTCGAGTTTTTTTTAGTAATTTTTATGTTTACTTTACTTTAATATCAAAATTTTTGGTTGTCAACAAGTCTATAGATATTAGAGCAGTGGTGGCCGAGTGGTAACGATCCCGACTTACGAGTTGTAGGTCGCAGGTTCAAACCCCGCCAGGCGCATTACTTGTGTAATTTATTTCATCACCACTGCTCTCAACGGTGAGGAAAAACATCGTGAGAAGACCGGCATTCCTAGAACCAAAAATTCGACTGGGCTTGCGTGGTGGATTGCCCATTCCCTCTCCTAGAACGAGGGCTGAGTCCCAGCAGTAGGAACATTAAAAGGCTGATTATGTATGTTATGTATGTTATGTATGTAACAAATCTATTACGTCTAGGCAGATTGGACAAGTACACTCACCTTGTGTATAGAGACCCTTTCACAGATTGAAATTACCTATGTTTCAAGTGAAATTATGAGGAATAGCGAAAAATACTCAAAGGAGTTTCGGGATGAAAATTGAATCATTAGTTGTTAGGGTTCCGTACCCTAGGAGTGCCAACGGGACCCTATTAGCCCGCTCTGTCCGCCTATTAGCGGGCTGTATCTCATAAACCGTAAGAGGTAGAGAGTTGAACTTTTTTGCAGAATGTGTATTTTGTTGCCGCTACAACAAAACATAAAATGAAGAAGGTACAAATGGAGGAGTTCCCATACAAGAAACGTTATTTTAGCGGCGTGGTCGATTTTAATATTGTAGTGCGGAACCCTTCGTGTTCAGTTCAGTTATTTACTTTTTAGAAAAATCAAAAGCTAGGAATCATCATTACCGCTGATATACGTCCACTGTTGGAGATTGGCCTCCCTCAAGCGTCGCCACAACAAACGTTCTTGTGCGTCTCGCATTCATCGGTTTCCCGCAACCTTCACCAGGTCATCGTTCCACCTTGTAGGAGGCCTTTCAACACTGTCGCCACACCAGAACCTTTCGGCCCCAGAGGCCATGATTCTGTTCTCCGAGCAATGTGCCCTGCCCATTGCCACTTAAGTTTGGCAAGCCAGGATTCAAGGTCTTTTAAAATTGTAAACAAAAAAAAAATAGACAACAGGAGTAGAAAACCTCACAAGTAAACAAGTCAAGCAACAGTCCGGTAAAATGGCCCTAGTAAATTAGCACAGGCAGACAAAGCGATGTTCTAGTGAACTGGTATTGTGCAGCTCGCATTGTTTTGCAAGTGGAGACGCTGAACACAATGTGTCGTACAACAACGTACCTAGGTGTTGTTCAACGACACCGCACAAGCTACGATGTCCAGGTCTGAACTGGGTGATTCTTCTAAACTTTTTTTAACTGCCCTGTTGGTGTCACAGAACAGAAGAATGTATGATTCCTGTGTTCTATGGTTGGTGTAGTGGTTAGTGACCCTGACTGCTATGCCGGAGGTCGTGGGTTCGATTCCCACTCAGGACAAATGTCTGTGTGATGAGCATGGTCATTTGTTCTGTGTCTGGGTGTGATTTATCCACGGAGGATTTATCTATACTATGTATTTATTTTAAGTATGTTTATCAGTTGTCTAGTACTATGTCTAGTACCCATAACACAAGCTCTGCTTAGTTAGGGACTAAAAATGACGTTGTGAAAAAAAAACATACCTAGAGAACTTCTTAAGAATTTGATATTTTTATTTGCATATTAGTTTTCATTACCACTGCTCTCAAAACGGTGAAGGAAAACATCGTGAGGAAACCGGCATGTCCTAGAACCATATTCGAAGACATGTGACATTCACCAACCCGCACTGGGCCCGCGTGGTGGATTACGTTACGGCCCATTTCCTGTCCTAGAGAGGAGGCCCGAGTCCCAGCAGTGGGAACATTAAAAAGGCTGATGATAATATTAGTTTTCCCCGATCACTAAACCAAACACACAAACCAAGGTCATCTTGATTTATGTGTTTGGTTTGTGCTAGTTTGCATCCATCTAGTCACCCTTCGCGTGTATCAAAGGTAATCTTTAGCGCCCAGTAGCTTACGACACGAAATAGGTACGACAACTATGCCAGATGACTGAGACATTCTCTCGGTTTGAAAGAATCACCAATTACATATTACAGGAAATGAAAAAAAATAATAAGAAAAGCTATGGAGGCCTAGCTTTTCTGAGCTTTTATGAGAATCAATCTATTTGAAAGACGCAGCACGGCTCTAGCTCGCGTAACGGTAGGTTCCCTAAACAAACTTTGGACATCCCTGTTTCATCCTCTTAGGGGGTGCTTGACAAATCATAAAGGAAACCATGTGCAAAATTTTAAGCTCAACGGTCGCTTCGGGTCCACCTTATACCGGTGTCTACTGGGGGTCTGGGGCCAAGGGTCTGCTTCTGAAAGGAAGGCTCAGCCCCGGTATCAGTGACGAAGGTTCCATACAACTCGATTCCCACCGGCTTCCCTTCAGAAGTTTAGAACACAACTACTCTCTACCGTAATTGAGAAATGGCACAATCAGTAATTATAAAACTACAAAGAAACATTACAAAACGCCTACACTAAGTATACACTATGGACATTAAATCAACAAAATTTGCTTTTCAACAACATGTTGCTTTAACATAAGCCGCAGGCGCAATCGGCTTTTTAGCGTTTAAATTTCTATACAAGATATACGTCATGACGTCACATAAAGGTCAAAAAACCTTCGAGCTTCTTAGCGCTCCGGCAAGCCGGTTTTTTTTCGAGTTATTTGATAGAGTTTTATTGAATAGGCTTAAAAACTACTAGACTGTTTTCAAAAATTCTTTCACCATTCGAAAGCTATCCACGAGTAACTTAGGCTAAATTTTATTTTGGAAAAAAATAGGGTTCCGTAAGATATTTGGGTTTTTCAGACACAAGGTGTAAAAAATCAACCAGAAAAGTTACTTATTTTGCGTACGCTGCCTAAACTTAAAAAGATAGGACCGTAAAATGTTCTAATTAATTGTAGATCTTATAAATATCTACAAAAAAGTCCGTGAGACAGTATACCTATCTATGTCGAGTGAGGCACAACAACCATTTTTTTATCTAATCATATTGAATTTTTTTGGACTACATTTAAACGCATTTATTTTACTCATGCTATTAACCCTTATCAAAATAATGTATTTCATCACCAAGTACAGTTTATGTAGATAATATTTGGTCTTTGAACGATTAAAATTGGACGTTTCGTTTTGAAGTTATGGCGAAATTAAAATATTACGATTTATGCTGCAGGGCCCAAGCGTCACCAAGGCCGGTGAGCGTGCGGGAGGGGAGTTTAGATCTATGAGTAAGGTCGTTCGCGAAGTCTAATAATTTTCGTGCGATTTTTTTTAGATTCGTTCTCAAAACTACACCTACGCAAAAGTTCTTCTCAGAGCTGGTTTTTTTTTTTAACATTTTAATACATCCCTTTACAATAAATATCAACATGCGTAATAATCAAAAACAAGAACGATTATCTGACCTAGCCATTCTTTCTATAGAAAAACGTTCTTTACTAAAAATTAAGAATCTTCCCGGTTTTTATGATAATGTCTTAGCGCACTTTGTAAGAAAGAATAGACGAATAGCTTTAGAGTATAAGTAGTATTATTAGTACTTAGTCGATTAAGTTTTGTTTAATTTACATCATATCATCATTTCACCACAAACGGCTTTTATCAAAGCCACTTCTATTATGCTTGCAAGACACTGTTTCAATATCTCAGTGCTTACACGTATAGTAAAAGTGGACTGAAGATATATCTGCCTATACAAGACTGAAGCCAGGATGCCAATCACAGATTTTCGGTAAGGACTCAAGACTACGTGCCCGCGCTCGGAGTAGGCAAGCATTTTTTTTTGCTCCGGCTTACCTCTCTCAATATTTCACGCTTCGCCACTGCCCGGTATTAAGGCTGCAGTCTTTTAAAAATTCACCCGCGGCAAATTATTAGCGCATCTTTGTATGCTTTTTTTGAACAAAATAATGAAACAACTTGAAATATTATTATATCACATATTTAACCATAGTATGAGTAGTAGCCAGTTATTGTTTTTAAGTCAATTTGGGTGTATTATGTTTGGTAAATCAAGCGTTAAACATAGCTCTTTCGTGCCAACATCATTTCGACTTATGTTTGTGAGCTTCGTTAATGGCATAATATAACGAATTTATAAATCTTACGAATGGAAACTAAGCGCAACATTATCATCTTTGAAATGCATTCATGGCTAGTTCTAATTATGTTTCATTTTCTTATTTCAGAAGTCACAACTTCATCAAAATTCTCAACATTTGGCTCTTATTAAATGTTTTTTTTTTTCACAATAACTAAGCATCGTAGTTACATCATAATTAGATTATTTTGATGATAAAACTTCAATAAAGCAAATGATAAAAAAGTTAAAATCCAAATCACCACAATTTATCAAAAATATAGATTTTAAAAGATGTCCAAAACATGTGTACAAATACTAATAATTTAAAAAAACATTTAATAAGAGCCAAATGTTGAGAATTTTGATGAAATTGTGACTTCTGAAATAAGAAAATTTTACATAATTAGAACTAGCCATGAATGCATTTCAAAGATGATAATGTTGCGCTAAGTTTCCATTCGTAAGATTTATAAATTCGTTATATTATGCCATTAACGAAGCTCACAAACATAAGTCGAAATGATGTTGGCACGAAAGAGCTATGTTTAACGCTTGATTTACCAAAAATAATACACCCAAATTGACTTAAAAAAATAACTGGCTACTACTCATACTATGGTTAAATATGTGCTATAATAATATTTCAAGTTGTTTCATTATTTTGTTCAAAAAAGCATACAAAGATGCGCTAATAATTTGCCGTGGGTGAATTTTTACAAGACTCCACCTTTAAAGGAACCGAAGGGGTGGGTTTTTTGGTCAGTAAAAGTCTGAAACTATTTCCCGCTGCGCCAAAGGATGAAGGGGGATGTCATTTGGATGGTTTTTACACATCGAAAAAAAAAAACCTGATACCGGTGCGGTGTAGCGGTGGCGCATCACCGTAGGTCTAGTGGTCCGATGATGAATTGATGAACCGGCTCCGACACACACTCCCAAAAATGCAACCGATGCTAAACAGACAGGCTAGCCATTTGGCGTCCATGCTCAAGACTGGAGTTCATTTTGAGCAGTAAAAACATATACCCATTTGATTAAATCATAATGGCAGTTCGATGTAAGAAAGTACACGATTACACAGAATTCACTGTGTTTTCGTAACGTGCTCATTCTAGACATTAGTGTCAATTTGTGATCAATGTTTTATGTGTTTAAAGAGTTATCTGAACTTGCAACTGTTCCAAGGAAACATACAAAGAGATTGTTTTCATTCCTTAAACGAAAGTTATTAAAAGCCATCTTTCACAAATAATTGACCAGGAGATCAATAACAAACGCTCTTCTCCTCACGGCTAAGGCAAAGACGAGGCGATTTATATTGTATACTGGATCCTATCCCTTTGTCACTCACAGGTTTGCTGGAAGTTATTGAGTTGACCTTGCCTTTGTCCATGAATTGTCAAATCGCTGTGAACTATATACGTTTTTGTGTACAATAAAGAATACTAATATTATAAAAGCGAAATTGAGTTTGTTTATTTGTTACGTCTTCACGCGTAAATGGCAAAACCGATTTTGATGAAACTTGGTACACGGATAGACCATGTCCTGGAATAGGACATAGGATTTTTTATCCCGGAAGTATGTTCCCTTGGAATAATTTTCTGCTATCACGCGGGCTTAGCCGCTGGGAAAGCTAGTCAAATATAAACACAAAATCCATCGAGTTTCACCACTTCACGAGCCTCTAACGATTCGATTGAAACAAATCTGATAACTTACTAGCTACCAACATTTACAGTTCCAGATAAACAGTATTCATCACAATAGCTATAGAAATGGAGGAAAGAAAAGACCGGGAGTCGACATCAAAATGGAACAGAATCTTAGCATCTGCGCGGGATAGCCGCCAAGATACCGGACTGACATTATAGAGCCGCTACACTGGTCGACGAGTTGCGTAAACGACGAGGTAATGAAACACTTTGTTATCAGGTGTTGCAAGTTATAACCAGGTAGGTACGAGCTCTGCGCCTGCACTCGTTAGATGGTTCAAATAGCAATGTTCGGGATCCAGCACTATACTGGGTCGAAGCCTACTGGAGTCTGGGTTATCCGAAAGGAACTCGAGCCCCGGTATGAAGGCTAGAAGGAACGGGGTTGGTTTTTAGTCAATAAGAGCCTGACACTATCTTCCGCTCCAATCAAGAGCGGGCGTTTTTGCCCACCGAAAAAAAAAAGCACTACGAAACTTTCGACAAATCTAGGATAAGTTAGGCAAAGGCTGTTCAGTGTATTCATATTACTGTTTAGCCATAGCAGTGACATTGACACCCTGATTGTCCAGAAAGCAGACACCCTGTTACAGAAGTATATTCAAACATATGTGTATAATACACTATATATAATACACACAAGGGATATTTTTCAGTCTGCTACCAAAAAAGGCGGAAGTTCTCTATGCGACTGAATAAATATTTTTTCTTCATCTTCCCAGCCTTTTTAATGTTCCCACTGTTGGGACTAGGCCTCCTCTCTCTTGGAGAGGGATTTTTTTTGTCTTATTCAGCGATATTGTTTGTTTAGAAAGTACCTATTTATTTCTAAGTTTTTTTTTTATAAGTAAAATTGTTTTTCATATTGCGAATAAAAACAAATTTCTTTCTTTTTACGACGTTAGATAGAATTTCGGAGATAAACAATGGAACGGTGCAATAAATGATAGTATTTCTTACGGGAATACTGCAATTGCATATTTGTTTATCAATGCCTCGCTAAGTACAACTGGAGGGGTCGATTCCCGGGTTGGGTAAAAAGTGCTATTGGGTTCTTTCATTAGGAATTACTCTGTAGTAGTCCGGAATTTGGAAGTTGGTGGTGTGACACCTGTTTCCCGGAAAGCACTTGAATCCGTTGGTCCTGCGCCTGATCTCCCCGGTCGTGTCGAAATGCCGTCCCATCGGACTATGAGGGTAAAGGAACAGAGAGTGCACCTGTTATCTATGGGAGTCACAGATCTAAACGAGATGGATTACCCAGTCGCAAACACGCGACCCTGGCGAATAGGGCGCGGAAACACTCGTCGGACGAAACAAGGGTTAACTAAAGTTAGGTAACCTTTCATCCATTTACGATTTTACTTTAAAAGACAATGGTTTGTCTTGTGATTTCACTTTCATATAAATAGCTGAACTTTTGACCCAAATGGCGCCAAATGATAATCCGAGTGTATTGTCGTTTCGCAAGACTGTCGTCGGAATGATTGATGGGTCGCGTAATAAAATGGGTTAGCAGGACTCGTGAAGCAATCCATAACATTATGACGGTGATGGAAAAAGTTTTAACCCTTCAGATACCGTCAATTAGAGACACAATAGTAAGACAATAGATGCGCGGCCACCGGTGGTCGCTTGGGGATTCATGAATTAAGTTATATATCATTCGTTCATAAAGAAGGGAATTCGTCTAATGACATCTCTCGCCCTTTCGTGTCACACTTTTACTGACTAAAACCCGCTTGTCTTGTGTCTGCCTGTGAATGGTGGGTTTGGGGTTTTTTAGACCAGTGGTGGCCAAGTGTTAATGGCCCCGACTTACGAGTCGGGTTGCGGGTTCAAACCCAGCCAGGCAGGCGCATTACTTAGTGTAATTTATGTTATCACATCATTATCAAGGAGAACATCGTGAGGGAACCGGCATGTCACAGAACCAAAAATTAAAAGATATGCGACATCCACCAACTAGCAATGAGCCCGAGTGGTGGATTACGGCCCAGTCCCTCTCCTAGAGAGGAGGCCTGAGTCCCAACAGTGGAACATTATAAGGCCGACTATGCTATGCTATGTTGGGATTGGGAACAATGTAGAGTTTTACGTAAAAAATGCTAATGCAAGATCGATTAAACTTGCAGTGGGCACACAGTTGCTGCTATAACAACAAATACTAAAAACGGAATAAAATAAATATTTATTGACGCTCGCATACAAAAAACGTCAGTTTTTTTGCCGTTTTTTGGTACGACGGAAACGGAACCTCTTCATGCGAGTCCGACTCGCATTTGGCCAGTTTTTACATTAGCTGTATCATAATATGATCAGATAAAGGAACAGTGATGGCCGGATGGTAACTGCCCCGACTTACGAGATGTAGGTCGCGGGTTTAAACCCAGCTTGGCGCATTACTTAGTGTAATTTATTTCATCACCATTCCTCTCAAAATGGTAATGATATATGATATTTATTTTTGCAAATAAGTTTAAAAAACACTTTTACAATTAAATATATTTTTTTTTTTCGTGATTTTAAGCTAGATGAGGCCGGTGTTTCCCAGCTGACTACCCTGAGAAGAAACACCGAAACAAACAGGTGAACATCGAGAAGAAACCGGCATGTCCTAGACCAAAAATTCATGTAAAATTACCAACCCGCACTGGGGCCGCGTGGTGGATTACGGCCCGTTCCCTCTTTATGTAGTGAGGAGGCTTGAGTCCCAACAGTGGGAGAATTATAAGGCCGACTAAGCTATGCTATGCTATGATCAGATCCCTACTAATATTATAAATGCGAAAGTAATCCTTACTAATATTAAAAATGCGAAAGTAACTCTGTCTGTCTGTCTGTTATGCTTTCACGCAAAAACTACTGAACGGATTTAGATCAAATTTGGTAGGAAGGTAGCAGAGACACTGGAATAACACATAGGCTACCTATAATTTCACTGCTGAGCACGGGTCTCTGTCCGCGCGATATAAACTGTAGTCCACGCGGGCGAAGCCGCGGGCGGAAAGCTAGTAATCTATAAAGTGTTTATTATCTCTTCACAATCAGTTCTCATCAATGTAGAATTAAAGGGCAGGAGCCGTTACCTAAAAATACATTCTATACTCCTTGGGTTACACAGAAAAAGAGGGAATACAGTTGTTTTCCTTTTTTTTTCTAAATGCTTTTCTTTTTTTTTAATAAAATAAACTAGTGCTTGACTGCGACCCACCTGGTAGATGCAATAGTTGGTGGTGAGCGCACTAGTTTATTAAGAGCCTATTTACTAATAATTCACTATGCAGGTGTTTTCAAGGCTACAGCCTCGAATACACCTGAATAGTGAATTTCTGACGCAACAAGAAATGAGGAACAGTTATGACAAGTAATCTCTAAATTATAAAGAAAAAGTATATGGGGTTTTTTTTTTTAAATTATTTTTGTAACCCAGATAAGATAATTTTATTGAATAGTGGGCAATATACTCTTATTTTAAAAATTAGTTTTTTGTTTAGTTCAGCAACATACAGGGAAGGTTGTAATTATACATTTAGATAATAATGATGATGCAGATGATAGGGTTGTCACAGTAAGTAGCCAGTGCAATGAAAGATTGAGGATCGCACCGAAGGATGCGTTTTGCGAGTACATGTCGACACCGACTGAGCTTAACTCTCGTTTGCGAAATCATCGCTTACCATCAGGAGAGATAGTGGTCAAACGTGAGCCTATAAATAATTAAAAAAAAAAGAAATTACTTTTAGTAATGGATAACTATAACTTAAGGTTTGCCAACATGCTATGGAGCGCAGCATATTATGTGTTAAAATAACGGATTGCTTTTGAAACGCTACACAAAATTTTTTTGTTATTCGCGAAAGTGAGAAATTTAACATTTGTTACATAACTAATTCATATCAGTGTATTATCATTCTATATCCAATCAATCAATACTTTAATAGCTTTTTGTTTGTCGAAAACATTAACCAAATCTTCGCATGTTTCTTGCGAATATTCATTATATCACTGCTGCCCAGCTAAAGGGGCTGGATATGTCTGGCACATGCCAATAGTGCAGTGGGCCAGTAAAACGCAACATTGGTGCCCTGAAATCGCATGACGGGGTCATGGTAGACCAAGAAGGAGATAGATGGATTCTTTGGGAATCGGAATAAAGGTAGGCCTTTGCCCAGCAGTGGGACAGTATGGGCTTGACATAATAATTTTTTTTTTATGGAAAATTAATGTGTCTATAGGTTTAAAACATGCCTAATTTATTATTTAAAACATATTCATTGTTATGGGATAAAAGTAGATAACTGTTTTAAGAAGAAGATTAACCAACATTTCATTTGCGACAATAATTTTGATATGAATAATTTGACTATCAATATCAAAAAGTCGGTTTTATTCTGCAATTAATTTAAAAACAATGACTGCAAGCAAATTGAAAATATCAACAAAGCAACAGTGGCGCCACCTGGTGTAGCGCGTGATTGAACTAAAATTGACTAAATAGTTCCAATGGCGGGCGGGCCAGCCGCCATCTTGTGCCTTGACTGCTGAGTGCTGTCAATTTACTGTCACCGCGACATTTTATAAAAGTCAAAGAGAATTCAATAACAACAACAAACAGAATGTAAACGTTCCCACCTATGATAATGCCTGCCATCATCACATGCAAAATATAACTATATTGGTAAAAAATGCACATACAATATCGATCGAGGTGACGCGATGCGTCCACGTTATACATAGGTCACAAATGGACGAGCTAAAAATAACCCAAGCACGTGCCAATTCAACAATAAGTATAAAAATCTTCGCTTACATAACATTACACACTAATAACACACAATTAGAACTTTATCAGGCCAGAAATACTGTTAAATGTCTCCTAGCTATATAGGTACCCAGCTAATGATAAGCAATGTGGCGCATTGGCGCCATTTTCCTTTCACAATATCGGGCTCCTTCGTGACGTAACAGTCCTAATTTGCTCCGCCTGCGATTCCTATACAATAAATAAGATTGTAGGCTTTGTTTTTATTGTAATTTTCCCCCGAAAAATGCTATGTTTTCATATAAATGTCACCTTGACGTATCACGTCAATTTGACAAGCATGGCGGAAACGTGGCGTCGTTTTGATTTTGGACCGGCTCACCTCCAGGAGATGTTGAATGTTGTCTGTTTGCTACACGGGCACTTCTGATGATTTCCCTGGTGAGTTCTCTCACGTCCTGACGCTGCTGGTAAGCCATATCGGGCCGGTCGCGTTGTTCTTGTGATAGACCGGCCGTGGGAGGTAACATCGTTGCTCACTCAATCCATGCGAACACTTCTTGCTACACTCAGTCACTAGTACACAATAATAACTAAGTCCAGTTATAGAAATAAGTCCGCTGATATCACTGAATTTGTGGAAAACAAAAATAATACAGCTCAACTACGCACAGCAAACCGAACAGAGCGCGACTGTCGAACGGGGGACGGCGGGAAGCTACAGCGCCGCCGCGCATCTATCCCTTATTAACTTGCGTAAAACTATATTGCGTTCTCGCTTACTCGACAACGATTTGATGACAGATGCAAGTGTATATGTCAAAACAAAGCGTGGGCTGTTTAAATGTCAAACATTCAACCGTTTTATGTAGTGACATCTATCTAAAATTGAGTGAACTGATAGAAAAATGGGCACAAAGATATTTTAGCACTGTTTTCACCGCCTTCTGAACTCATTGAGTAATACTGTCTAGATTACCCGTAGGATACGAAAATAAACATCGTTGTGTGATCTCGTCCCGATTAATACCTACCTATACTATCAATCTGGTAACTAATGGTAGGAAGTGGAGTGGCTGCGTAGTAGGTAACGGGTAATGGTCTGGTTTTGTTTGTATTTGATTGTGTATCTGGGCGGGTGGCCCAGTTACTAGTCAGTCACTCAATGAATACCTACTACGAACTGCGACTATTAGGTACTGTTGAATTCATGAATTTGTGCTTGAAATTGTGGTAGATCTTAGCGTGGCCTTAGGCATTATTGCGGGATAAAAATTAAATGATAATAATATAGAGGTAGGTACGTAGATACATATTTAGATAGGGACCTAGGGACTTTAAAATAATTATGTATTTTTAATTCTAAACTAAGTAGGTACCTACCTAATGAATACGGCCACAAATATAAAAACAAAAGCTTTATTTATTTATAAGTATAATAGTATGCCTAAAGACTGCAAACAGTTGCGGAATATGCAGAAAGTATCGGCCAGTAATTTTTCTCTGTATAATAGATAGGTCTGGCCATAAATATCAGTATTTGTATTTTTATGGATCTAAAGATCGCGGCACACGGGCTGCAACCACAAAACGCCGGCACTGGATATTTTTTATAGTTCTCATACGTTTTTTATGAATTGGCCGCACACGGTTGAAGCCGGTGGCCGCCACACGCTACAAATCACCATTGCTTCTTGTGGCTCGCACTGGCTATTTAACGCCGATACAAAACGCCGTCACACGTCACACGCCATTCTAGATAAAAACTGAAAATATTGATTTCAGCGCCATTTAGCGGGAAATGGCCACGAACAACCCGGAACAACCACCTTAAGAGAGCAATGGTGACGATTCCGACTTACGAGTGAGTCACGGGTTCAAACCCAGCCAGGCACATTACTTTGTGTAATTGAACCAAAAATTCGAAGACATGTGACATCCATCAACCCGCACTGGGCACGCGTGGTGGATTACGGCCCATTCCCTCTTCTAAAAGAGAAGACCTTCTAAGTCCTAGTGGGGACATTAAAAGGCTGATTATGCTATGTTTAATAAAAAAAAAAAAAAAATAACAAAAACTTTTTACAAAAAAATTAAACCGACTTCAAAAAGTACAAAATAACTTTAATTTCGGAAGTCGGTGTTTCAATAGATACCTAATCTTGTCTCTTCGTTATTTAACACCGACTTCCGAAATTAAAGTTATTTTGTACTTTTTGAAGTCGGTTTAATTTTTTTGTAAAAAGTTTTTTATTTTTCACTTTTTAGTTATGGTAGCACCACTAAAAATTACCTACCCTTCAGCTAAACATAAATTACCTTATAGCCAGAGTGCATCTCATAACGATTCTTATAATCCAAAATACGGTTATATTACATGAATTTACCCCCTCCCCCCTTTCTCCTCCCCCTTTTCTTTCAGTCAGTCATCGACTACACGTATAAACAAAGCAATTTTACTTGTTACGACAATTCTGCTATGATTCTATGAGGAGTTCTGTTCCATATCTTCGAAGTTCATGATCGGATCATAACAATATTTCTATGGGACCAACTTGGAAGCATAACTTTTAAATAAAAAAAAATTTTTCAAAATCGGTCCACAATTGACCGAAATATCGGTGAACATACATACAAAAAAAAAAAACATACATTCAGCCGAACATAGAACCTCCTCCTTTTCGAAGTCGGTTAAAAATAACCTTTATTTCAGACTAAAAATCAATAGCGTGATAAACTAAACTGAATGTTGAATAAATTGTAAAATGTTTTGTGTTGTAGTTGTATTAATTCGTGGTGGATTACGGCCCATTCCCTCTTCTAAAAGAGAAGACTTGACTCCTAGCAGTGGGAACATTATAAGGCTGATTATGCTATGTTTAATTGTTATTTGTTACTCAATAGCGTGATAAACTGAACTGAATGTTGAATAAATTGTAAAATGTTTTGTGTTGTACCTAGTTGTATTGTTGTTGTAATAATTTAATTGTGTTATTGTTGTAATAGTTGCTGTTCTTGTAAAGATTTAACTAGGTGGGTTAAAACCTTGTCAAGTCGCACCGAGTAATAGCTGTTTGGTGATTGTGTTATTCTTCCAACTTATGATGTTGCCCTTGTGACGGCTAAGAAGGTTGTGGTGGAAATATAAGTGAACAAAGTTTTAATAAAAATATGGACGGTTTTTTTAATGCGTCAGTAAAGTAAAAAAAATAAATTATTACAATTACAAGAAACGATACATCTATACAATGAATTAAGTATCTAAACACTTAAACAGTTACAATAGGGTGCTGTTGCTTCTTCATGGATTCGATGATGCGCTGGTAAATCATCTCGGGGGCCTTGCTTGAGAACTGGAAGTCCAAGTGGCTGAAGTGTTCTTCGGGAACCATGTAAGTTTCTCTGACGTTGGGGAGCTCCTTCTGCAGTCTCAAGACATCTTTAGGGTGAACGAGCCAGTCCTCCTCGCTGTAGTACAGGGTGACGGGGGCCTTGATCTTGGTGATGTTGTACTTGGGAGCCTCCAGCGTGCCATACACCTGGCTGTTGATGTAGGGGCCGTAGTCGTATCTGCGGAACTCGTGAGAGGCAACACCTTGACCGTATTGTTTGATGACCTTAGCAGATGAACCAGCCGGCAAGTGTGACATGACCATGGGGAGAACGTTGGAGTCCATGCCATCTACGTTAACACCAGCCATGACGAATTGTACGTTTGAGCAGACCTTCTTGCAGCCGATCTCGTTCTCGCACATAGCTCCACCAATAGTATGAATCAGCTCCTTGCTTGGAGTGAAGGCTTCGTTTCCAATTTGGTAGCTGATCCTATCTTGGAACTTGCTGATAGGGGAAAGCATGCGGAACAATGGGCTGCGCACGTTCGTCATGTAGACCATGGGAGATAGAGCGTACATCATGTAGATCTTGTTGTTGTACTCGGGGCGGGTGGCGGTGAGCGCGAAGATGACTGTAGTTCCCAGGGCATGTCCGATGTAAAATAGTTTCTCCTGCTTGGTCGTCTCTAAGGCGAAGTCCATCATGGCTGGCAAGTCGTGGAGTGCGATTTCATCAATGCTGAACTGCCAGAAGTCAGTCATAGCAGGCCATCTAGTCACGTGGCGCCTGGAGTACTTGTTGCCGCGAGCGTTGCCGATCCATACATCATAGCCAGCATCAGACAGCAAGAAAGCGAGTGATTTTTTGGGGCCCATGAGAAGCCAGTCGTCAGAGCTTCCGAGCATACCGTGCATCAAGAACACAACAGGCTTCTTCAAGACATCACGGACCTGCTTCTTGGGAGGAATTCTGAAGACAGTGAGAACGTAGCCATCGTCGGTCTTGACAATGTGTTCCTCGATGGGGTACTGGTATTTTTGTGCCAGTTGGGTAGAGTTGAGAAGGACATTATCGTTGACTTCCTGTGTGGCGTGTTCGTAAACTTCGTGGAATTTGACCTTTTCTTCCTCTTCAATATGCCTCATAGCTTTTTGGGCGTCGCCGAAGATCTCCTCGAGGTCTTCTGGGGTTTGGACAGGAAAATTCGGTTGAACAGCCATCCGCAAGCCATTCCATTCAATCGTGTCTCCTAAAACTTGAGTGTTCATGTAGTCTTTGTTCATAACCGACCTAACCAGAGGCGAAATCCACTTTTGGTAATCACCATGGACAATTGAATGCTGGTTTCCATAGTACCTCCTCTCATTGGACTCCTGAGAACTTTCACTTGAAGATGAGTGACGGTGGTTCCTGTCATGGTGGCGCGAGAGCCGAGAGTGCATGCGGGTGGATGGCCATTCTTGAGAGTTCAGGGAAGCACGCTGCTGGTACTGTTCTTGGTAGGTCGGCAGGCGCTCATGGTACTGTGTGGTTGGTACCTGGGTTAGCAGGTCTTGGTATGTCTCATCCTGAACTTGGGTCCGGAATTTCTGGTCTTTTATCTGCTTGAGGTTCTTCTGGGTCTCAAGCGTCAGGTCCCTGAGCTTCAGGTCTTCTGTGGGCTCGTCACGGAGTCTTTCGTACTGATCGATGTACCTCAGCTGCTGAACGTCGAGGCCGTCCACTCCTCGTTGTTGCTGCTTGAAGATACTGGCAGTGATGCCGTGGGCGAGGGTAAGGCAGACCAACACACAAGCTGCCTTCATCTTGCCGGTTTGATGTGTGTCGATTGTGGAGAAATGCGCTGTATTTATATGCTATATTTTGTCGATTCTGCTTTACGAATACGTGTGTAGTTGTGTGAGTAAGCGGTGACGCCGGTCGGCGCCGGCGCATCGCAAGTGCAGCGTATGCGTAATTCGTAGTTCGTGGACATTTTGCTGGCTTAGAAACAAAATTAACTTGTTATTTTTTTTACTTAGAAACTGGTTTTTCGTCACGTTTAATTTTATGATTGCATCTAACATTTAGAGGGCATGGGATGGGGCATGGGCTCCACAATGGCGTTTGTTAGTGGCCTTTTATACGCCTTGTGCGAGCTTTCTTCTAGAAAAAATACAATACAAACATAAAGGTTTAGATATAAACAAAAAACTTTTTACAAAAAAAATATAACCGACTTCAATGATAAAAAACACTGAAAAGTATCAAATAACTTTAATTTTGGAAGTCGGTGTTTCTTTAATAGTTTAGTCTCTTCGTTATTTAACACCGACTTCCAAAATTAAAGTTATTTGATACTTTTCAGTGTTTTTTATCATTGAAGTCGGTTATATTTTTTTTGTAAAAAGTTTTTTTTATTTCACACTTTTTAGTTATGGTACCACCACTAAAAAGTACCCCTCAGTCAAACTTAAATACCTTATAGTCAGAGCGCATCTCATAACGGTTCTAATAATCCCAAACACGGTTAGATTACATTAATTTACCTTTCGGCTTCATCATCAGATCAGTTCGATATATCCTCTCCCCCTCTTCTTTCAAACAGTCATTAGACTAGATGCTGGAGAGGGAAAGGATATATCGAACTGATCTGATGATGAAGCCGAAAGGTAAATCTTTCAATCAGTCATTAGACTAGATGCTGATAATCCCGGCTGTAGCATCAGGCCAGATTTATGTCAACATTGCAATGAACTTAAAATTTAGTCCTGTTTAAAATGAGCCCAAACACGACTACGGTGCTGTAATTTCAAGGTTTGTACTTTTTCTGATGCTGGCTTCAGCGCCAGGTCTCTATGTACTTCGGTGTTCTTTATTAGCAGTACGTCTCCACACATCGAGCCGTTTTCAATGAGCCTAAACTCGATATATCTGCTGTTTGTTGTCGAGGACTTAGGTACTCTGCAGACTATCCTGACTGCAGCATCAGGTCATGACTTGATGATCATGAGACCAATTGTGGCAAATGCCCTATCAAACATCAAAACAATTTACTAAAACAGTCCTTGCCTGTTCGAGTAACTTCTTACTGTTAAGGAGTTGTACCTTCCATCATCAGCCCAGCTACCTGAGATAGTGACGACCATACGCAAACACACAAGATACTTCATAAAATATGCGAAAATCAATAAGTGAGCCTATAAAATTTAAAGGTTGCCCTCGATTTCTCCAAGATCCCATCATCAGATCCTAATTTGGTGATAATGGGACCACCTCAGAACTATCTACTTTCGAACAAAAAAAGAATTTTGAAAATCCGTCCACATTTGGCGGAGTATTCGACGAACAAACATACAAAAAAAAAAAAAAAAAAAAACATACAAACAGCCGAACGTAGTACCTCCTCCTTTTTGTGAAGTCGGTAAAAATAGGGGCCCTATTTTTACCGACTGGGACCACTGGGACCAGGGACTGCGCCCTGTGCCTGGGCACTGCTGGCACGGCCCTAGTTACCGCTTGGGCTCTACCAAATAATTTATTGAGTGTATATTTTATTTTAATTACTCACGTGTATCATACGACGTTTTTCAATACACTTGTGAATAAAATAACTGTAAAACTAGTACACTTTTGTGGCGGTAAAAACTGTTTTCATATGCGCGCCCATTTTGTTTTTCTTTTGTTCGTAGGGGACGACCTGCGCCCATCCTGATACGATAATGTAATAAAATTATGGCGGTGGAGAGGTGGAACAATAAGGTTTTAACCACATTATAGCACTAGTGCGTAATGGTAATTAAAATGTCACAGTTTGGTAACAAGTGCCATTATATACCTAAGTGCAGTGCAATAAGAGCCACTTTATGAGCAAGTGTATTGAAAAAGACAATTATTCTTTTTTCAATACTTTATTGCAATCACCCACACAATACACCCACGTTACGGCACTAAAGTACCTATCTATTTTGTGACTAAAGTCCCTTAAGGGTATCTTCTTTAGCCGGCCACAAATCCAGAAGGGGCTGCTACCGAGAACAGTTTGACTGGCCTGTTGGTCTAGTGGTTAGTGGCCCTAACTGCTATGCCGAAGGTCGTGAGCTTGATTTCCACCCAAGACAAATGCTTGCGAGATGAGCACAATCATTTGTTCTGTGTCTGGGTGGTAAGTGTTTATCTCTAATATGTATGTATTTAGAAATATATAAGTATGTATATCAGTTGTCTAGTACTCATAACACAAGCTCAGCTTAATTTGGGGCTAGACGGCGTTGTGTGATAGTTGTGGAAAAAAAAGTATATCCCCAAGAACACTGCCGGGAATCGAACCCAGAACCTCATACTCGACAGTAGCGCTTCCGTTATCTTTTTTTACGCAGAAAATCATCAAACGAGTCCTCCCGCTGTGGGTAGAGTGAAAGGGGGTGGCTGACTTTTCCTGACTAAGACCCACCTGTGTTCTTTCAGTTGCCTTTTGCTGTCTAACTTGGCCGCGGAAACTCATCCAAACTATCCAGCCCATATCTAGCTACGCAGGCAACAAGCACGCATGATAGGATTAAGGGGCCTAACCATTACGTGATAAAAATGTCAAGCTATGAGTGAGGAAGAGGGATAGACTATACAGGGTGTAAGGGACAGCCCTCCGCAAACATTAAGGGCTTGCTCAGTAGACAAAACTGAACAAGCTTCAACAATTTTTTTTTTCAAGAAACGAAAATAAAAATTGGCCTTTTCATACAAACTGTCCAATCAAATTTATAATTTTGTATTGTGAGGCTGACTTTTTACAGAGTTACAGGGTGTAAGTGGCAGCCATCGATATCCGTGGGGAACTTTAAAGGCTTGCTCAGTAGACCAAACTGAACACCCTTCCACAATATTTTGGGAGGTTGACTGGGAGAGAATGCCTTATTGCATTAAGTTCGCTTATATACTTTATTCATGTACTACATGTACGTGAATAAACTTCATATACAGTAGTGGTAATAAATAAGATTTTTATTCAGTAAACGAAAGTTTGTGGAGGGCTGTCCCTTACACCCTATATAGCCCCATCCCTTTAACAGTTCAGTTTAGGTCGTAAAATGGATCGCATTAAGAACTCGTGGTAGGCCCTCAGGCTCTAAAACATATTCACTTTTGGACTGCATAGTTGCTGTAGTCCCCCTAAGAACCGGTTGTTGAAGTCACCGAGTATTTTGTAGGGACTGACCCGGGTCTATGTCGATTTCGAGGCCCCGTAACAGCGATTTTATTTTAATAAAAAAAAGGAAAATTGCGTTTATAAGAATTCCAAAATCGGAAGCATCTTAAAATGGTATGTACGAGTACATTGAGTAATGCCAAGAAGGCTTCAGCTCAGCATAATGCCTAGTGATAACACAAGGCCACCACCTACCGTAGACGCGGGCTCGCGGACGGCGAGCCATGGATAGCTCGCTGTCCGAACATACGGTAACTATCCGGACCGAGCCCAAGACGTTGGACACGCCACAATTATGGCGGTAAGTCCCCTCTTTGAGGCGTGGCTGGAAAGACCTCACGGCGTCCTTACCTTCCGCATGACGCAGGTCCTCACCGGACATGGTATGTTAGGGAGGTTCCTGCACCGAATTAAAGCGGAAGAGACGCCCGGGTGTCGCCATTGTGCGGAACGCCCGGAGGACACGGTGGAGCACACAGTCGAGGTGTACCCTGCCTGGGCGGAGCATCGCCGTGCCCTCGTGGGGGCGATCGGCGGCGGAGACTTCTCGCGCCGGGCCTTGGTCGAGGCCATGGTCCGGAGCGAGGAAGAATGGCAGGCGGTCGCCTACTTCAGCGAAGCAGTAATGCTAGCAAAGGAGGAGGCCGACCGCAAAAGGCAGCGACGGCGCCCTTGCCGCCGTCGCCGGGATTCCGATTCCGATTTCCGGCCACCGTACGCGAGCTCGTAGACGGCGAGCCATGGGTAGCTCGCTGTCCGACCGTCCGGTAACTGTCCGGACCGAGCCCAAGACGTCGACGGCGTGCACTGTTCCCGCGCGCCTTAAGGAGTTGTCAGCAACAGGAGGGGCCCAGCTGGGTCGAAGCCTACTGGGGCCACGGTTATCCGAAAGGAAGCTCGAGCCCCGGTATGGAGAGGCTAGAAGAAACGGGGTGGGTTTTAGTCAGTAATAGTCTGACACTATCTCCCGCGCCACCCAAGAGCGGGGGTGGTCATAAGATGATTTTTGCCCACCGTAAAAAAAAGGCCACCACCTGACGCTGATTTTCAGCTGCAGCCCTTGGGTGCCATATGCTCGAAAACAGAAAATCCTTACTATATTTATTAATATTATAAAAGCGAAAGTGAGTTTGTTTGTTTGTTACGTCTTCACGCCTAAATGGCAAAACCGATTTTGATGAATTCAAATTCAAATTCAATTTCAAAATCATTTATTTCAAATAGACCAAATGTAGGCACTTTTGAATAGTCAAATGTCGGTCAGTCCAAGAAAAGTGAAGCTAAATTGCACGTTCCAAAGCGTAGATCTCTATGAAGAAGAACGTGCAAGAAACTCCATGGACTGGACATGAATTTTGGGTACAGAGATATTTGGGACCCTGGAGACGGAAGTATGCAATTTTTTTTTTTTAGGTGAAAAAATGGGGAGAAAGAGGGAAGAAAAGAGGAGAGGACTTAAAGTATATTAATAAACGCGAGCGAAGCCGTGGGTAAAAGCTAGTATTTCCTTACTAATATTATAAAAGTGAAAGTGAATTTGTTTGTTTGTTACGTCTTCACGCCTAAATGGCAAAACCAATTTTGATGAATTTTGGTACAGAGATATTTGGTGGTGCTCTGGAGACGGACAAAGGCTATTTTTTTTTTTAATTCGAAAAGAGGGAGATAGAATAAAGTATATTAATAAACGCGGGCGAAGCCGCGCGTAAAAGTTAGTATTTATTAAAAACTAAAAGGTTCTGTGCATCATCATCATCTTCCTGCCCTTATCTCGTTTTATTTGGGGTCGGCGCAACACGTTTTTTTCTTCCACTCTGTCCTGTGCTCTGTGCATAGACCAGCTAAAAGAAAATGTTGCGATTTTTATTTATAAAATAGTACAAACAAGATTTATGTGCCCATTTAAAACAAATAATTAAGCTAAGATAAAACTTTTTACAAAAAAAAAAATGAACGTCTCCACAAAAAAAAAGCACACAAACGATCAAAATAACTTTTATTTAGGAAGTCGGTGTTTCTCGGTATTGTTTGTTTCATATTTAACAATATTTTTTTGAAAATTGGTTAGAAATAAATAGTAACTATTCAAGATTTTTATTTTTTCCTAACCCTTTTATAAAAACAAGCTTTATTACTTTCTCGTAGATCAGAATGATACACGTTTGAAATCGTAAATTAGGATCAGACCAATGTTTTTTTTTTTATTTTTATCGAGCTAACCAATTTATATCATATTTTGATTTTTACCTAGCCGTTGAACATATAAATTTTAATAAAATAATTTTGCATTGTGTTCTCTTTCATATTTGTGGATTTCCAGGGGTTCAAAAAAGTTTCATAGAACCTCGCCTTAAAATATCATCTCATTTCGTTAAAAAATGCATAAGCAAAGCCACAGGAAGTCGCTAGTTTATGACAGTAACGAATTAAAATTGCTTCATTCATTAAGTAATTGCTTGTCAGCACATTGACCTTATGAAATGTAAAACGTTTTAAACTTTGCACCTACAAACGTTTTAGCTGCACTAGTGAATAAAATGCTAAATAAGTATTTACACCTATTTTAGTATTTTCTTGCTAATACCGCAATAATTATGAGTAGATAATACAAGCTGTTGCCCGTGGTTTCGTTTGACTTATTTTTAGGGTTCATTATCTCTAAAAGAAAAAACGGAACCCTCATAGGATCACTTTGTTGTCCGTCCGTCCGTCTGTTTGTCTGTCTGTCTGTCAAGAACACGGATCAAGACCCCCTTTATCTCGAGAACGCGTGGAGTTATCGAGTTGAAACTAAAATCATATACTCAAGTTGGCGGTCCCTTCAAGATGTAAAAAAAAACAAACTTTTAAGTTAACGAATAAAAAAGATACGGCAGTTTATGTCGCAAAAAAACGTATAAAATAATATTTCACAACTATCACACAACGCCGTCTAGTCCCAAGCTAAGCAGAGCTTGTGTTATGGGTACTAGACAACTGATAAACATACTTATATATTTCTAAATACATATTATAGATAAATTACACCCAGACACAGAACAAATGATCATGCTCATCACACGAACATTTGTCTTATGTATGTTTTGATACTCTCAAAGATCGAAATTCATAGGGTAGGTACTTCTCGTTGACCCAGAATCCTGAAATTTGGCACAAAGCAAGGTTTTATAGCACAGGTATAGGAATAAATCTGAAAACAGTAAAGTTGTTACCTACGTCACAAAACATTATTTTTTTTTGGAATTCGGTAAAATCTGCCGAGAACCGTCAGTGTGCGAGTCCGACTCGCGCTTGCCCAGTTTTTCTTTCTAAACCTCTCTGTGTAGGGCGATCTCTGGTTTTTTTTTTCGGTGGGAAAATCATGCAATGACATACCCCGCTCTTGGGCGCAGCGGGAGATAGTATCAGTTTAGTTTTACTGACTAAAAACCCACTTCTGTTTCTTCTTTGCCTTTGTTCCAGGACCCCGGGGATCTCTTTCACATCACCCATGGCCCCAAAAGGCCCACTCTTGGGCGGAGCGGGAGATAGTGTCAGACTTTTACTGATTAAAAACCCACCCTGTTCCTTCGTGCCATCATACCGGGGCTGAGCTACACTAACTCTGGCCCCAGTAGGCTTCGACCCAGCTGGGACCCTGCTGTTAGGGCCATCTCTGGTCAAGTTTGCCCTTACCATGACATGTTATAATGTCAGTCGTGCGAGCAAGAAAGAGGTATGGGGCTGTAAACCATATCCATCCCTTAAAAGTTCAGTTTACGTCGTCAAATGGATCGCGTTAAGAGCTCGTGGTAGGACTCCAGATCGTCACACCACCTTCGCCGCGTTTGAATAAGTATAGTTTATTTACTAGTAAATTAAATAACTTGATCTGATTGATATTATTTTTACCGACTTCACAAAAAGGAGGAGGTACTATGTTCGGATGTTTGTATGTTCATCGAATACTCCGCTAATTGTGCACGGATTGTCAAAATTCTTTTTTTGTTCGAAAGTAGATAGTTCTGATGTGGTCCCACTGTCACCAAGTTAGGATCTGATGATGGGATCTTAGAGAAATCGAGGGCAACCCTCAAATTTTATAGGCTCATTTATGGTTTTTCGCATATTTTATGAAGTATCTTGTGTATTTGCGTATGGTTGTCACCATCTCTGGTAGCTGGGCTGATGATGGAAGGTACAGCTCCTTAACAGTAAGAAGTTAATCGAACAGGCAAGGACTGTTTTAGTAAATTGTTTTGATGGTTGATAGGGCATTTGGCAAATTTGGTCACATGATCATCAAGTCCTCATGCTGCAGTCAGGAAAGTCTGCAGAGTGCCTAACTCCTCGACAACTAACAGCAGATACATCGCGTTTAGGCTCATTAAAAAGGGCTCGATGTGTGGATAAACGTACTGCCAATGAAAAATACCGAAGCACATAGAGACCTGATGCTGAAGCCAGGAGCATCAGAAAAAGTACAAAGCTTGAAATTACAGCACCGTAGTCGTGTTTGGGCTCATTTAAACAGGACGAAATTTTTAGTTTCATGCAATGTTGACATAGGATTATCAGCATCTAGTCTAATGACTGATTAAAAAAGAGAGGGAGGGGATATATCGAACTGATCTGATTATGGAGCCGAAAGGTAAATTAATGTAATCTAATCGTGTTTGGGATTATTACAACCGTTATAAGATGCGCTCTGACTATAAGGTATTTAAGTTTGACTGAGGAGTACTTTTGACTGGTGGTACCATAAATAAAAAGTGTAAAATAAAAAATCTTTTTACAAAAAAGATATAACCAACTTCAATGTTAAAAAAACACTGAAAAGTAGACACAAAATAGCTTTAATTTTGGAAGTCGGTGTTAAATAACGAAGAGACTAAACTATTATAGAAACACCGACTTCCAAAATTATAGTTACCTATTTTGTACTTTGCAGTGTTTTTTCAACATTGAAGTCGGTTATTCTTTTTTTGTAAAAAGTATTTTTTTGGATATTGTTTCTCAGATTCTTTATGCTTTCTTTATTCGGGACGCACCGGATCGTTCAATGTGGTGACGCTTGGGAGGGCCTATGTGTTCAACAGTGGACGTGTATCGGCTGAAATGATGATGATGATGAATTCTTTATGAGAAATAAAGTTCAAAATCATACATTAGTAATAAATATTTAGGTGACAACTAATTTAAGTTTAAAACTGGCCACGTGCGAGTCGGGCTTGCATACGCAGGGTTTCTTTTATATGGAGGCCTAATTTTTTTTTGAGGTTGTATATCATCCAATACCATCAAACAACTCCTCCCTTTCTGGATGGGGCGAGAGGGTTATTGACCACCTTACCCACCCAACCAGATGCAACTGAGAACCGGTATGTTATACTTATGGGTCGACTGTCTATCAAAGTTAAAGTCAAGTCGTTTATTGCGAGCTAAGTGCACAATGTTGGTATTATGTTACATGTTATGTAAGTAGATATGACTTAGCAGCCTTTTTACAAAAGCATTGAAATTATTTATTTATTTATTATATTCTTTATTGTACACTACATAAACAAATATATAGGAAAAACAAAACAAAAAAAAAAATTGACGTGTAAAAGTGTTTTTTAAACCTATTTGCAAAATAAATATCATTTAACATAAAGAAAAAACTGTACAATGGGCGGTCTTATCGCACATGGTGATCTCTTACAGACAACCTATATAATTATATCATTCGCCTGCCCTTCATCATCAACATATCAGCCGAAAGACTGATATGATGATCCTACTCTACCTGTAGAAGGTACACCCTTTACGGCACTAAAGTCCCATAAGGGTATCTTCTTTAGCCGGCCACAAATCTAGAAGGTGCTGCTATCGAGAACAGTTTGACTGGCCTGTTGGTCTAGTGGTTAGTGGCCCTGACTGCTATGCCGGAGGTCGTGGGCTTGATTCCCACCCAGGACAAACGTTTATGTGATGAGCATGATCATTTGTTCTGTGTCTGGCTGTTATTTATCTATAACTAGCTTTGCCCGCGCGGCTTCGCTCCCGCTCTTCCCTACTCCACCCTACTATACCCAACTCTACTCTACTACTCTACCCTACTCTACCCTACACTACCCTACTCTACCCTACTCTACCCTACTCTACCCTACTCTACCGTACTCTACCCTACTCTACCCTACTCTACCCTACTACTCTACCCTACTCTACCCTACACTACCCTAATTTTTTTTTCTATAAGAATCTTCTCCTCACAATAACAATCACAACAAAAAAAAAATCAGCCAAATCGGTCAAGCCGTTTTCATGCCAAGTCGTGACAACGGAAAACGGGGGTCATTTTTAGAAGATAGATAGATAGAAGATAGAAGATATGTATGTATTTAGAAATATATAAGTATGTTTATCGATTGTCTAGTACCTATAACACAACCTCTGCTTAGCTTGGGACTAGACGGCGTTGTGTGATAGTTGTGGATCATTATAAAAAAACATATATAAGAATATATATTATATATCATTCGCCTGCCCTTCATCATCATCATATCAGCCGAAAGACGTCCACTGTTGGACATAGGCCTACCCCAAGCGTCGCCACAACGACCGGTCCTGTGACGCCAGCCCTACGCTTGTGACGCATCCTAAATTAGCATGTATGAAACTTAAATACACTAGTTTACAGCCCCGGCCGTCCGGTACACCGTGATGGGCCCAAAGAACCGGCCGGAACCTCCTGGGGCCATGGGTTGACTTTCAAAAGAGAAATGCGGGGTCCTATAGTCTGACAAACTAGATCTTGAGTCCTGACACCTGCTGACTCAGGGATGTTATTAATTGATTCCGAATTCCTTTTAAGTTATTTTTAACCGACTTCAAAAATGGGAGTATTGTGGGTGTGTGGGGTTTGTTTGGGGGTTGTGGTTCCCTGAAAGGATATGCTTTCATTTGAAAGCCCAACCACAGACCAATTGGGCACGCCACGATTATGGCGGTAAGTCCCCTCTTTGAGGCGTGGCTGGAAAGACCTCACGGCGTCCTTACCTTCCGCATGACGCAGGTCCTCACCGGACATGGCAAGTTCGGGAGGTTCCTGCATCGGATTCGAGCGGAAGAGACGCCCGGGTGCCGCCACTGTGCGGAACGCCCGGAGGACACGGTGGAGCACACAGTAGAGGTATGCCCTGCTTGGGCGGAGCAACGCCGTGCCCTCGTGGGGGCGATCGGCGGCGGAGACCTCTCGCGCCGAGCCTTGGTTGAGGCCATGATCCGGAGCGAGGAGGAGTGGCAGGCGGTCGCCTCCTTCTGCGAAGCAGTGATGCTAGCAAAGGAGGAGGCCGACCGCATCAGGCAAAGGCGCCCTCGCCGCCGCCGTCGGGATTCCGATCCCGATTTCCGGCCACCGTAGACGGGGGCTCGCAGACGGCGAGCCATGGGTAGCTCGCTGTCCGATCGTCCGGTAATGGACCGAGTCCAAGACGTCGACGGCGCGCACTGTTCCCGCGCGCCTCAAGAAGTTGTCAGCAGCAGGAGGGGCCCAGCTGGGCCGAAGCCTACTGGGGACAGGGTTGTCCGAAAGGGAGCTCGTGCCCCGGTATGAAGGCTAGAAGGAACGAGATGGGGTTTTTAGTCAGTAAGAGTCTGACACTATCTCCCGCTCCACCCAAGAGCGGGTTTTGTCATAAGATGATTTTCCCCATCGGGAAAAAAAAAAAAAAAACCACAGACCGATATTGGTCAAATTCTTTCAAAATCATATAATTTCGGAAGTCGATATTAAATAAACAAACAAACAATACCAGAAACACCGACTATTTTGATCTAATGCGATCAAAATAGTCGGTGTTAGTGATTACCCATTTTTTGTAAAAAGTGTTTTTAAAAGTATAAGTAAGTATTCTTTATTTTGAAGTCAGTTATATTTTTTGGAAGGTAAAAAGTTTTTTTTTATATTTGCGTAATTTTTTTTTAAGCCACCTTTTTTCATGTAGGTACCTAAGCTGCTCTCGGTGAGTCTGTCATTACTGCACCAAATGTTTCTTATCTCCACATCAACTATGTAAATAAAACGGCCGCTATGTAAATGACTTAATAATCGCTTATCATAATGCTATCATTTCATTTTGTGTACATGTGGCATGTCTCTATGGAGTTAGGGATATACCTATATTTAGGTACGGTAGATACTTTACCTACGTTGAGAATAGGATCGATTGCGATGTTTTGACGTGACGTCGTACTGTCAAATCGAAGAAATTTTGCCGAAATTGATGAACTCAGAGATGAGTAAAGAATTGGTTTCTGATTAAACTTTTTTCGTTCACAGTTCGTAAATTAATTATTTTTTTTGTAAATTTATTAAAGTTAAAAAAAATCTTTCCGCAATTTGACAGTAAATCGCGTTGTCACAACATGGCGGTCGATCTTATTCTCATTTGGAATGCATTGTAGACCATACCATAGTTATTTGTCAATAGGTTACTATCAGCAATAGTGGAGTAGCCGAGTGGTAGCAGCCGCGACTTACAAGTTGAAGGTCGCGAGATTCTCGAGCAATATATCCATATGGAGCAGTGGTGGCTGAGTGGTAATGGCATTCCCTCTCCTAGAGAGGAGGCCTGGGTCCTGAGTCCCAACAGCTATAATTTAACATTCAATTTTTAATAATTTAGTAAATAATCATAAAAATCATTAAGTAAGTATTTCTTTAAATAACATGTTAAAAAAACTCCAAGAAATAAATAATAAATTAAATTTTAAAATTATTAAATACAAAATAGAAGTCATAAAGAAATAAATCCTCTCGGTCAATACAAAAAAGCCTTTTATTATCTTTCCACTTTGCAGACTAGACTAGAGCAAATTGTAACCGTCTTTTACATTTTATTTCTTTTATATTTTATTTACTTAGGTACATATATCTGCTAACTTCAATCAAACTATATATTTTCACCCTTTTAGCCGAAATCCATAGGCATGAACATAGGCCTCCCCGAAGTGTCTTTTTACTATACACCTAGATACATATTTTGACAAATATTTAAAGGGAGGTGAGGCAAAAAATCTAAGGTACCAATTTCAACAGAAATCCTGTTTAATTAAGTTTTTAACTTGTTTTCCAGATGCTCAATGAGACTCACTGAAAGTCAGTTTCTTCTATACACTTAGATACTTTGGTTTTTTTATGGTTCTTTGATACATACTGTTGATTGACAATGACCACTGACCAGTCTTCATTTACCCATCACTAATGAGCGTTAAGATTAAATCGCTAAAACCTCCGGTCGATCATGGCCTCCGAACAGTTCGCTCACAGTTCAAACCCGGAGAACTCGTGCAATGACCAAAATATTCTTCATTTTATTCGCATTGATCAACTTAAGAAATGGAAACATGGCGGACCATTTAATCTCAAGTTCCTTAGCGAAGACAAGGGAGAACCTAGCTGAAAGGTTCATCAGACATCCAATAGTCACTTCAACGACGTTCGCGACCTCCAATGCTTTCGCCGCGGCTATTAACCTAATAACCAGGTTGCCCTTCGCAGTTTCCAGGACTCTAGGACCCGTCCAGCTTACATCTCAAGCCAGCAATACAAACACAATAGATGCAGTCGATAAGTTCATCGCTGCTTTCAATGCTGGCAAGGAGAATGAGGATGCAAGAATAAGTATCGTTGCCATCCTTATTAAGTATGGTTATAGAGTTGAAAAACATGACGTCACAACAGAAGACGGTTACGTGTTGACCATGTTCAGGATCCCCAGCAGCGGGCCTGCAGTGTTCCTCATGCACGGGCTGCTGGGCAGTGCGGACGATTACATCATAGCGGGCCCCGCAAGCGGCCTCGCGTACCTGCTAGCACAGCACGGCTACGACGTCTGGATGGGCAACGCCCGAGGCTGCAAGCATTCCCGTCGTCACACCAGATTGAACCCCTCCGATGCACAGTTCTGGGACTTCTCCTGGCATGAAATTGGCATATACGATCTCCCAGCTATGATCGATTTTGTGCTAAGAAAAAGAAACTTGAAATCCTTAAAATATATTGGCCATTCTCAGGGAACTACAGCTTTCTTCGTGATGGCCTCTGAAAAACCTGAAAATAATGCGAAGATATCGGTGATGGTTGCGCTGTCTCCTGTCGTGTTTATGTCAAAAGTGCGGTCTCCTATAGTGAGGCTGCTGGCTCCCGGAACATCAATTTGGCACGGGGTGTCCAAGAGTCTGGGACTGTACGAGTTCTTGCCTGACAATAATGTTATTAGCGCGTTGAAGGTATTAATGTGTGGAACAGGGCCCATCGTGACGATCCTGTGCAGCAATATTTTGTTTCTTATTGTTGGTTTTGACTTTGGTCAGCTCAACGTTACGAATTTGCCCGTGATATATGGGCACATGCCGTCTGGCGCGTCCATGAAGCAGTTTGTTCATTACGGTCAAGGACTGATATCTGAGGATTTTAGGAAATTTGATTATGGTAGTGAAGAGAATGTGCGAAGATATGGTGTGAAGATGCCTCCGAGATATGCGCTGGAGAAGGTGGCAGCACCAGTTTGTTTGTTCTACAGCGACGCGGACTGGCTGGCGCACCCCGGTGACGTGGAGCATCTGCAGAGCAAGCTCCCCAATGTTGTGGACACCTATAAGGTTCCTTATGAACAGTTCAATCATGTGGACTTTTTATTTGCTAAAGATGTGAAAGCATTGGTCAATAAAAAGTTGATGAAAGTGCTTCTGTCGTTCTAAAAATATTTGGTTTCTAACTGTGGAATAAAAGTAACAAAACTAATTTAATTTTTCTGTCAACTTATTTACATACTTGCAATACTATAATACTTACTAATAAACAACTTAATACATAAATAATTACAAACTGCAAATTAGGCATTTTGCGAATTGTTCATTCTGAGAATTAGGCATTTTGCGAATTGACCATTTTGAGAAATAAGTAGGCATCTTGCGCCTAAACCGTATGTACAAAACGCGTTTAAAAAGAATCCACTGGGCATCAAACAAAACATTCTCAAACATAATATACGTATGACTCCCGATAAGGTTGTTATAATTACGTGGCTTGAGGTTTTCTGCACCTGCAGCAGCCGCCCCAGCACAGCCAGCACGGCCTGCCCGCCGTACTCAGAAGCAAGAATGGCGCACGAATCCCACATCAAAGGCCCAGTAAAAGTACCCAACTTCCAAGACATTATGGTCATCCCGGTTGGCATCATTGGCCTCTTCCCATCGT
Organism: Mythimna lalbum; assembly: GCA_949319445.1. Classification (NCBI taxonomy): domain Eukaryota; kingdom Metazoa; phylum Arthropoda; class Insecta; order Lepidoptera; family Noctuidae; genus Mythimna; species Mythimna lalbum. The sequence goes on from OX439360.1 coordinate 20,050,705, forward strand.
CACGTGCCATGTGCCATGCCATTGGGAACTAAAACAGCCGGCTCGCCAGGGCTATGATAAGAGCTCGACAGATGATTTCATGCTAGTGTGCCGAGTTATCCAACCGGAGCTTCTACTGGAAGATAGGCCATGGTGTCCGAGGCGGTCGACTGCTTCATTAGCATTGACATTGAATATGTTGGGCACGCCACGATTATGGCGGTAAGTCCCCTCCTTGAGGCGTGGCTGGAAAGACCTCACGGCGTCCTTACCTTCCGCATGACGCAGGTCCTCACCGGACATGGCAAGTTCGGGAGGTTCCTGCATCGGATTCAAGCGGAAGAGACGCCCGGGTGTCGCCACTGTGCGCACTTCCGGAGGACACGGTGGAGATCACCGTCGCGGTGTGTCCTGCCTGGGCGGAGCATCGCCGTGCCCTCGTGGGGGCGATCGGCGGCAGAGACCTCTCGCGCCGGGCCCTTGTCGAGGCCATGGTTCGGAGCGAGGAGGAATGGCAGGCGGTCGCTTCCTTCTGCGAAGCAGTAATGCTTGCAAAGGAAGAGGCCGACCGTATCAGGCAACGGCGCCCTCGCCGCCGTCGCCGGGATTCCGATCCCGATTTCCGGCCACCGTAGACGCGGGCTCGCGGACGGCGAGCCATGGGTAGCTCGCTGTCCGATCGTCCGGTAATGGACCGAGTCCAAGACGTCGACGGCGCGCACTACAGTGCGTCAAGGAGTTGTCAGCAGCAGGAGGGGCCCAGCTGGGTCGAAGCCTACTAGGGACAGGGTTGTCCGAAAGGGAGCTCGTGCCCCGGTATGAAGGCTAGAAGGAACGGCGCGGGGTTTGTAGTCAGTAAGAGTCTGATACTATCTCCCGCTCCACCCAAGAGCGGGTTTTGTCAAAGATGATTTTCCCCGACGAAAAAAAAAAAAAACATTGAATATGTGGAGCTCACATGTAGCGATCTGGAGGGTGATGTCTTTCAGTATAGCACCTATGTTACGTGAAGGTAGCGCCGGCCTGTAGCCAGAGGCCCGACTTCAATTCACCCACAGGCAGTAGGCGGAACCGCTCAACAGAGGTTATTCCGTACCAATTTGTGCGACTTATCCCACTATGGTTTCTCGAGCAATAAATCCATACTGAGCAGCGCTGGCCGAGTGGTAATGGCCCCGTCTTATGTCGCGGGTTCGAACCCAGCCAGGCGCATTACGTTGTGTAATTTATTTCATGACCACTGCTCTCAAAACGGTGAAGGAAAACTTCGTGAGGAAACCGGCATGTCCTAGAACCAAAAATTTGAAGACATGTGACATTCACTAACCCGTACTGGGCCCGCGTGTGGATTACGGCCCGATCCCTCACCTAGAGAGGAGGCCTGAGTCTCAGCAGTGGGAACATTAAAAAAGGGCCGATGATGATGAGATGATGATGAAATCCATATTGAGACATGATACAGTAAATAAAATCTAGGTTAGGTTCCATAGGTAGATAGGTACTAAATTTCAATTCAATTTAAAGTACCTGTGTACTAATAGTTTCTAATCCTGCCTACACCATTATCGTCAAATATCGTGAAAACGTTTCATTGCGCAAACAGATGATCGCAACAAAAATATCGGCACGAAATTAAATAAGTGATTTGCAAAAACAAAGGCGAGGGACGCTACGCAAACAGTTTTGTTCGGCACTTCAATTTTGTTGAACTAAGCATACAATGACTCTGAAAAAACTGTTTCGGGTTCCGTATTAAAATGGTTTAAATTTTCGTGGTACGGCTTTGTCTGTTTGACTGTCATAGGAGGACCTAAATACTACTTAATGCTTTTTTATATGTAAAGGTCGCCGCATTAATTTTACAAAATTACATTTAACATTAATTCATGAATCCCCAAGCGACCACCGGTGGCCGCGCATCTATTGTCTTACTATTGTGTCTCTAATTGACGGTATCTGAAGGGTTAACAAAAAACGTGTTTCGCCGACCTCAAATAAAATGGGATAAGGGCAGAAAGATGATGATGATGATTAACAAAAAAATAAAAATATTGTTATTATCATTACAATAGGAATTGTTGTCTTCATTTGCCCTTTAAAATATATTTGTACCCTAGTTTTTGACTTACATCTATATTAATAATCCGTGGAAATATTTGTCTTTCTCTCATATTCTGAAGCCAATAAAACGAATACTCTAGTTGACGGAAGTCTTTATTTATGTAAGTACATACTAGTTGCTACCAGTCGTAACATACTAAAAAAATATCTTATGTTGTATTGCAGGAAAATATGGTCTATCCTTACACAAAATCAAAATCCGTTCAGCCGTTCGAGCGTAAAGAACAAATACATACACGCTCACAAACGTTCACCTTTACAATGGTGCGATTAGGTACATTACAATTAAAACGATATCTCTAATTAGCTATGTAGTAATTAATTATATATTAATTAGTAGAAACCCTATGAAAATAATTCAACTTCTTTTTTTCTTTTTTTTTTTTTTCGAAAGATTCACAACAAAGTGCGGAACCCAGCGAGGGCGAGCGCGATTAGCTCTTGACTGACTTAGTTTTTGTTTGTAACAAGACTCGTTTTACTTGAATATTTACTTACCTAAAGAATTGTGCAATTATTGATGAGGGAACGGAACATTAAACTATGTTACCAACCAAACCAAATAAATGGGTTAGTTACCTAGCTATGTTATAGGTATGTTTCGGGAACTATTAGTTATTTGCATGGATTAACCTTGAAAATAACTAACAACTATTTCATTAGTACAGAATTATCAAATAACTCTTCTCGGTCTGGGCAGAGTGAGAGGGAAACTAAAACCCGTGTCATCCTGTCCATCCTGATATAGGGACAGAACAAGCGGCTTTGTTTTATACTTTGTAGTGATTGTAACACTTACATGACATACTCAACATATAACATTTGACCAGGTTTTTTCTAAGGTGGGCCAAATTCATACAATGACAACCCCCGCTCTTGGGTGGAGCGGGAGATAGTGTCAGACTCTTACTGACTAAAAACCCCACTCGTTCCTTCTAGCTTCATACCTGTGCTCGAGTTTCCTTTCAGATAACCCTGGCCCCAGTAGGCTTCGACCCAGCTGGGCCCCTCCTGTTGCTGACAACTTCTTGAGGCGCGCGGGAACAGTGCGCGCCGTCGACGTCTTGGGCTCGGTCCGGACAGTTACCGGACGGTCGGATAGCGAGCTACCCATGGCTCGCCGTCCGCGAGCCCATGGATTAAGCTTGAAAACTAACAACTATTTCTTTATTTAACACGTCATGGTAAGGCCTCTGAACTAATATTTGTATGGCCTACACACAGTGGCTGCTTAGCCATGTAATTAGCAAGTGTATGTAGCAAATGCTACAGGCCCCGAGCATTCAGGGCCTCCGCGTGTTTGGGGTTCCAGTACTTTATTTAATGAAAAGAACTAGCCAAAGCATATAGGTACATTATCATTTATCATCAGCCTTTTTAATGTTCCCACTGTTGGGACTCAGGCCTCCTCTCTAGGAGAGGAAATGGGCCGTAATCCACCACGCGGGCCTAGTGCGGGTTGGTGGATGTCTCATGTGTCCGAATTTTTGGTTCTAGGACAATATGCCAGTTTCCTCACGATGTTTTCTTTCACCGTTTTGAGAGCAATCAATGGTAATGATACACAAAGTAATGCGCCTGGCAGGGATTGAACTCACGACCTACAACTCGTAAATCGGAACCATTACCACTCGGCCACCACTGCTCTAAAGTATTATACACTAGGTACATGAAAACTAAATTCTTGTTTTTTCTTATGTGATAATCAAATTTACTTCAGACTTTCCTCCATAAAAGTTTACAGAATAGAAGATCACTTAGAATTCCCTCACTATCGTACTTTTCACGTAAACATTTCAAAATCCTCAGGTTATTGGTTTCTACCTAAAATGTTTAGTTCGGTTAGTACCCTTTCATTGGTTTTCGTTTCGGTTTCGGCCATAAATTGTCCTTCCCATAAATGCTAAGCGAAGCGCCATCTGTTGAAGATGTTTCGAATCATGTTAACTGCTTTATCGCTGACTAGCTGCTGCCAGAGACTTCGCCCGCGTGTTAGTAGACCCGGGTAACAAAGTTTCATCGCAATCCATTTAGTAGTTTTTTCGTGAAAGATTAACAAAAATCCCTACATTATTTTTATTTATGGACCAGTTATTACTTGAGTGGCCGCTTCCGCTTCCTTCGCGGCGGTGTCGTCGCCGGCGCGGGCGTCGGTGTCAGACATGACATTAGGTACTCTAGGCTGCATGTTTTTTGGGGCACAGAAGGCAGGATAGAAGGTAAAGACAAGAAACATGTAATTTTTTACACAACATGATTGAAAAGAGTGTCCATGGAGTTTCTTGCACATTCTTCTCTATAGAGATCTACGCTTTGCAGCTTTGGAATGTGCTATTAGCATATTTTTTTCTGACTGAATGACTTCTTGACATTTCAAAAGTGCCTGCAAATGGTTTATTTGAAATAAAATGCTTCAAAGCATTTGTTCAAAGTTTCAAATCTTTGAAGGTTTGAAGTACCTATATGTATTTGGTCGAATGAAGACGGGATTTACCTATAACAGGAGCCCACTTTATTTATTTTCCTCTGTTGTTACACAAAACTCAAGGTGGGTTCGAATGCAATTGCAAACTCACGACTTAATACAGTTATTTTCTGTCTAGGAATTTAGTTAGTGTCTATCTGCTAGCAGAGGCGGCCTTACCCATTGCGAGGCTCCGGGCGCCAGGTCTTTGCGAGGCCCTTTGTCCTACGAAAAAGTACCTATGTGATGTAACTGTGTGATGTGCGTGTGTGTAGGTCTGGTTGTTTGGTCATAAATCGAGTATTCTTTTATTTATGTCACACGTTCGCCGTGCGAAAGTTGACCCAAACGCTTGCGATCGTGAGCCATTCTGATGGCAACTCGTAAATCATTGCAGCCTAGTTTCTTTTTTACTACAGAGTCCCATCCTTTTGGAGGTCGACCCTTGTAACGGTTGCCAAACGGATATCTTAAATGACATAATAATAGTGCACGCTCTAAGTCCCGCGTCGGATCACACACAACGTGCTCGAAGAAGCCAATGGCCTTTAGTTGACACCACGTGGACAATTATTTAGAAATTTTTAACTTCTTCCGAATCGATAAGTACGTTTTCATACATGGCCGAGATATATCCAACACTTTTCGTCAGCATTTCATTTCGAAAACATAATTTTTTTTGCGATTCGTTATGTTTGACGAGAAATGCTAAAGTTATACAAATAAATAAAATTTGAGTTTTAAAATATTTCACACACAGTTTTTTTTACACTTTATCAGCTTACTCAATAGGTAGGTACTTAAAATACTATAATTTACACTTGTCCAGCTCACTCAATACTTGAACAACTATAAGAACGTAATTCTAAATATAATTGAAAGATATGTACGATACAGCAACGATTTTGTAACTCGTACTAAGGTGGCAAAAGTTGACGACAAGTGAATTCCTCTAGCGACGGGGATTCCCCGAGCGATAGACGAGCCAGAACATTATGTCCTGACTCCCGAGTCACAAACGTACTATACTAGTCCCGAGCGCTATGCGTCTAAAAAACCGATCTTCAAGTGTTTCAAGGAGCGATATTCGAGTACTACTTACAAAATTAATTTATCAATTATGATTTGAATGAATGAATTATTTAACTAACTTTATTTTAACTTACCGTTATGTTGTAGCCTTAATAAATAATTAAGAATCAAATTAAGTTTTAAATTTTTAAAATCTGTATTTTATTTTTAAATTTGCTTGACGCGAGGCCCCTGCAAGAGCGAGGTCCCGGGCGATTGCCTTGTTCACCACTCCCTAAGGTCGCCGCTGTCTGCTAGCGACCTCTAGTTCTGCATCGATGTATCTTTCCTCCTTAGTATCTATCCAATTAGGTTTAATACTAGAGCATCGGAAGACGCAGTGTTGGCGCGGCCTCCCACAAGGTGGACCGAACACTTGGTGAGAGTCGCGAGAATGCGATTGATGCGAGACGACAACACAACAAGGCTGTTCGTTGTGCGACACTTGGGGGAGGTCGATGTCCATCAGCGGACGTATTTCGGCTTATATGATGACTGTATGATGACATTACTCTAGTGAGGTAAGCAGCATGATGTGATGCGCGATTATGTTGCGTATGTATGGGGTAGTATTTTTGAACAAAAAAACAAAAACTTTGAGAAGACTTAATTTATTTACATCTTAACATTAGATGGAATATAATTATAACATTGCTTTAGCTGAATGATGACTTCTTGTTCCTGCAACAAAAAAAAAAAACTGTTATTCCAATGTATAATTTTTGCATTAAAATCTAAAATGTATTTTGTTATTTTCTACATAACAATAGAGACAACAACAACAACACAACACAACATATGCAGAGGGCCAATAAGAAGGCAACTAAGCGAAGTATGGAGGATGGAGATTGTTACGCCCACCCCAATTAAATTATATCTAGCCTGTAGTGTCCCACAGCTGGGCAAAGCCCTCAATTCCTTCCATTGTTCAAGGCCCTGAACCACTTCTTGCCAATTCTTAGCGAAAACATCAAAATCGTCCTTTTGTGGTCTTCTGCAACCCTATTTCGTTATTACAGTGTATTGTTGTGGTTTGAAATTGGAAAAATAGTATATTTTGATACAAGTGAAGAATGTTTGCCATTGCGACCGAGGCAGAATCCGAAAATTACAAATTGTTTGCCTAAAAGCGGTAGAGTTAAGAGCGGATTTTTTAATAAGTATATTGAAAAATATATGTCCTAAATGATCCTCTAAAAAAACTGGTTCGAACGCATTTGCCTCCAGCAGTAGCGTGTGCCCTGTGCGGCGGTCCCCGTTGCGGTTTTTAATTATTACCTGCACAGTGTAACTAGTTCAACTTTTATGGTGTGCATGTAGTCGTGTCGATGGAGAACTTTAATGTGAACTTTAAGTAGCAAAATGGGCGCAGAGCGCAACGTAGCGTTCGGTCTTAAAGTGTTACTGTGGTTCTAGAACGCTAAGGTCAAATGAAGGAACGTTGGTGGGTTTCAGGCAGTTCTTCTCTCAAACCGATCGTTTTCCTTTATCTCAAAGCTTGTGGGCTCAGTTTGTTGCCACGTTTATAGCGGCGTTTTTTAGGTTCCAGTCAGTTAAAGTCCGACACGTGTCTCACACCAGAGTGGGCGAAGTCAATTGATGACTGCCCACCTCAAAAAAAGGTCCTTTTGGTGGATGTGACCTCTACATGTGTGTTTCCTCTAGACTGGTATTACCAAATGTTTTTCCTCAACAATAAACTACTATTATTATTATTACTCTTGTATGCAATTTTTTTATCTGCTAAATTATTTAATAATTTGTAGCTTTAATAAAGAAGATTTTTTAAATATTTTATTTACAATAAAGTTATAAAGCTTTTAAGCTGCTCATAATAAAGAAAGTCCCTCATGAGTTTTGGTGGCAGAGTTCGTCACACGGTCACCGGCCGCCATAGAAAACGACTTTTTGGACAAATGAGACATACATGTAGCGACATCTATTGCGTCACATAAGAACTAATCCTGCATCGCACAATTAAAGTTTTCTGTGTAACTTGAAAATACAGAATACCCCCAAATCATCTGCCGGGCTTATGCCTACCAGACATAACACGCGTCTGGTCGGAGGATTCTCCCTTTTACCTCCGCTGAAAAGGGAGGGTCTTACCACTCTGTTCCGTTAACCTCAAAGATGTATTTATTTAAAATAACAATATTAACAACACTTATCTAGTTTTCATTTCTCTGTTATTGTTTTCACTGTTAATATACTATGTTTGTATATTTGTTGACAAACTATATAATAATATAATATAATGCACATTTAAGAATTGATAGAAAGTAGAGCAGGAAACCAAGTAGATTGTCTTTTTTATACCTTTACTTAGTGCTGTTGGCGTTGATGTAGTGATACAGGATCACTAGTAGGAATATAGAGACCCCCAGGATGTTGGAGAACACTGCCAGTTGGATGTCCGTGATCATGATGACTGGAATTAGCTGGAAAAACAAAGATACTAATGTAATGTAAACAGAATATTTATTATTACTGATAGCTTCTGCTAGCGGCTACATCCGAGAAAAATACAGCATGTATACACTTACTAAAAACTTTTCTTTATAATATTAACCCTTCAGATACCTTCAATTAGAGACACAATAGTAAGACAATAGATGCGCGGCCACCGGTGGTCGCTTGGGGATTCATGAATTAAGTATAGATTATTTTGCTCATATGATATTATTATAAATGATAATATTCCCTCTCCATCTATAATAAGATCTGAAATAATTATGTATATTTATTTTGTCTATTTTCAATCAGTTATTTGGCTATATTTAATTTGTTTGGCATCACACTAATATTGTAAAGGCAAAAGTTTGAAAATTTGTTTGTTACTCCTTCACACATGTGGATTCCTAGTGGGTACTATTGTCTGTATAGTTCGACCAGTGCCATTGGGTTTCTCTGGTGGGGGTCCTCCACCTTTTGGCATGAAAGTCACATCAGAATATGCTAAGTCAACTGAGTAGATTGAGTAAATATTGGGCCCAAAGCAGACTCCTGAACAAATAGAAGTTGGGGTTCCCCAGAACTGAGGAACCCCAACTTCCATTTGTTTGGTTTATAAAAATGTTTCCAATATACTTAGTTTAATAATTGAGATGATATAAAATGTAGTATGTAACTAATTTAGTAAAGATTAAATTGCTATAAAAAAAAGATGCTTCAGGGGTGCTTCTACACTTTGTACCAAGTGTCTTTCAAGAAAAATTTACCTTGGGTAATTTGGTAATATTGTGTATGTGCAAAATCTTGCATCTTGATTAAGTTGAATATTGTTATTTTAACAGTTTAATTATGGTTTAAAACACGGTAAGTGTATCCTCATTCATGACCAAGCCCAGTGTGGAGGTTGTATTATTAAAATTTTACTAAGTTTAGCGAGCTAGTGAAGTGTTTGTCTTGTTTAAAATGATAAGGAATTCTTATAAGATATTAAAAATACATCAAATACTTACTATTATGCAGTAAATTAGTTAAAACGATTGCGATAAATCCGGACACCGCAATGAAAACAAGTACACGTCACTCAGAAGAAGTTCGAATGTCAGATATTTGGTCAGATACATTAAGATGGCAACATTATTGCAGTTTGAACCATTTTTAGGCTATTTTGTGTAATGTAAAATTACGTGGACAGTATTAAAATAATACAACAGCAATTTTTTTACTAAAAAAGGTCTTAATAAATTAAATTTTCCTCCAACGTAATTTTTTTTATGAAATTTAATCTGTGTTAGGTAATGCTTAAAATATACAGTAAATTCCTGACGCTTGATGCTGGAATGCAACATTCGATGAACAGTGTTGTCAACTTAATGGATTTTCCACTAATACAGGTTGTTTGGACCCTCATCTCCTTGAGTGGAAAGTAATTTTTGGAAAGTAATGGTTCAAAGAATTCATTTTATTATTATTTACAAGTTGGTTTACTCATATTTTATACTAAATTTAACCTTTGCTTCCTCCAATTCTTTAAGTTTTGAATAAACCTGTCAAGTTTGTTTCATTTTAATTAAATGGTCTTTTCTTTTTATTCTACTAAGTTTAATTATTTTATTTGTTTTATTAGATGTGTTTATTTACAATTATTTAAACTTAACAATTTTTAATGTATCCATAGTGAAAGTTAACAATTTTGAAATATTTTGAAATATTCTAAAGTTTTAACGCGAATTTTCGCATAAAATAAATCATTTATTGCGTATGCATCTATTGTACAATAGATAAAATTTACATATCTACATAAAAAAACTTAAACTTCTTCCTTATACTAAAACCTAAATAAATACATTACGGACTTATATAAAATACAACGAATTTATTACGAATTTTCGTATATTTTAACAACAAACAATAAAAACAAAAATGGATAAGTGGAATATTTAGTGATTTGTCGTCGTTTTGTATGTCGTTATTTTTTGTTGTAATCAGTTTTCTTGTGGTTTGAAGTGTCGAATGTGGTGAAAAGCTAGATTAATTATTGGCAGCATTGTCTGTCAAAGGTTGAGCGGAAATAGGAAATGTTGCCTTTTCTACGGGCGAACGAAAAAAGAAAAATAGGAAATGTTAACTATATCCTAGATTTATGATCCCTTGTGTTTCTGTAAATTGAATGTAAATTGAAAATCTTTCATCAGATTTAATGGTGTATAATTTTGTTGTATAATGCTATGCTAAATGGTTCACCAAACAATTTTGCATGTCTTTACATTTTTACCACCTTGCCATATATATGGGTTAGGCAACACGGAATTTACTGTCATCATAGGTGTCAAAATTTTACGTTTTCAATTTGTTTTCCGCAACTTTGTTTACGATGATTATTTAATAAATACATTGAATTAAAGCTTTATAGTGGGGAAAGTAGTTGTGAGTAACCGGGCCCTTAACTGTAAGCATAACAATGTATTTCTCTTCAATAAGTTCCCGGTTACTCCTTTACGATACCAACAGTTGGGATTTGAAAAAAAGTTACTGGTGTTATGAAGGAATATTGCGGGATATATCCTGGAGTGATGATAGCAAATATCTGCTACAGGTTTGTGTATAAATTCTAAGTTATAATAATTGATTTTATGTCCATACCTGTCTGAGGAATATTTCCAAAGAAAGAATTGTTAGGTAACCCTAATACTGTGTATGTTTCTATAGCCTTATTTAGGCCAATGATAATCTCTGGGTGTGCCAAGTATTGAATTGTCAAAGAGCATAGACTGGTTGTTCATTAGTCATCCAGTACAATGGGAATAACAAAGTAAAATTAGAGATATTTATTGATTGTGCCCCTGATTTGACCTACAAAAATTACTAGTTAATTTTTTTAAATCCAACCTATTTTCTTTCAGGTTAATTCTAAGGGCGTAGTGGAAATCCTAAGCCCAGCTGACCATGACATCAGAACTCTGCAGCATATTCCTCTGAAAGATACCTGGTCGGCCTGCTTCCATCGAGAGGGACATCGTAATGTTGCCATCGGCACAAGAAGTGGCAATGTAATGATATGGGACACTAAAAACAAAAACATCACAAAAACATTCCCAACTCCCTCCCAACAGTCCTGTGTGAACTATGTCAGTTATAATGCCAAGAACACAAGTCTTGCCGCCTCCATGCAAAATGGGGATACCGTTATATACGGTCTTGTATCAAACATTCCTGTGCTAACCGTCAAGCTGTCCAGCTCTAAAAGTATCTCTGCAATGAAGTTTCATCATGAGAGTCGATCTCTGCTAGGTCTAGCCACTGATGAAGGCCATATTGTAATTCGTGATATCACCACCAACAAAGACAAAGCCTTCTTTGAGCATGTCCATGCGTCACCTATCAGTGACATTGCATATTCTCTTATAAATAGAGACGTGTTGCTTTCCACTGGTTATGATAAAATCATGAATGTATATGATGTAAGATTGCAGAATGTGGTTTCAACAATAAAAACCTCATACATGTTGACCTCCTTAGCAATTAATTCTGATAACCAACTTGCCTTGGGTACTAAAAATGGCCTGGTGCTAATTTATGATCTCCGAGATCTGACAACCCCATCTAAAGTATTGAAAGGTCACGATGAAGAAGTCCACAAGGTCTCATTTCAACCAACCAGAAGAAAGATGATGTCAGCTGATATTAGTCTTCGTGAAGATACAGAGAGCATCCACTCACCCCAGAAAATGTCTTCTCCAATACGTTCCAGAACATCAGATATGTTCTTTGTTTCGGATTCACCACCAAGAACTTATTTGGACGTTTCACCCCAAGGAGTTGATGCTAAAGGGGACTCATTCCTTGCCATGATGGGTCTTGATAAATCAAACGATTATGAGGATGAGGGTAATAAAACTACAGAATTTGAAAGAAAGAGTGACAGACACGATCTGAGGTACCGTCAATTGGATGCAGAAAAAAATATTAGTAAAGTATCAACTCCTTTGAATAACCGGACAGCTGAAAACTTAGGTTTTCCTTCACCCATCATAACCAATGGTGGTTTGGATAATAAACGAGGCTCTAATGTCAATTTGTCACTTCAGCAGAAGCCATCAAACTCAGTCCCAGCTGTGGCCGTAGAATCGGCAGCTGTCGAAGAACTCAAAGACTTTGTCAAGCTGGCTCTCACAGATGTGTCTGATGATAACAGGAACTATTTCCTTCACATTATGATGGCGCTAACTAAACAGAAGTTGTATTTAGAGAAGCAATTGTCTGGTATGAGTGAGCAAATACAGAACATGGCACTTACTCAAAATGCTTTGGTTGAAACAAATAGAAAACTTGCATTTGAAGTTGATCAGCTGAAGGCAAGAAATAATTTTTTATAAGTTGCTAATAAAACTTTAAAAATTCTTCGTATTAAAATTTATTACTGATTGAGTGTTGTGAGCAGAATTGTGTTTTAATAATTATTAAAAAGTAATAAAACTTGGCAGTCATCATGATGTCACAAAACATAACATTCCAATAAAAATAAAAATGTTTTGCACAACACTGAATAAGTCTAAACTTGCATGAAAGCAGGCTTATAACTGCATTTATCCTTGCCAACATTAAAAAAAAAATAACTTTTTAATATTGCTCTCTCGATCCTTAAAGGATTCTTAGCTGATAATAATTATGTAGAATCTCAAATATTTCAGTGTAATAATAATAATTAATAAAAAACTAAATGTAAATTATTGATAACCATGAAATGTATCACAAAATTAAAATTATGTTAAACAATTACATAAATTGTTGTGAACCTTATGACTGAAGAGAAAAAAGTGATTGCTAGTAGTACCTTAGATATACCTCAAAATTCCTAAAAATACGTAGGTACAGTGCCAAATTTATATTGAATAATAATTATTGATGAATTTGCTTGGCATGAAGTTATGTAAACTAGGTGATATGTGCCATTAGAGAAATTGTTACGTTTCCCAATATACCAGTATTTTATTAGTTGACAATAATATCAATTTACATTTTAGCATATTTGTAACAATTGTAACAATGCTGTGGTTGTTAGCATTTCGTTGTTATTAATTTGTTTGTTAATAGTTACATTATAAGTAAATGTGGATTCAATTAAATAAACCATCTTTTAACACGTCTTGTTTCATTAAAATAATAACAATTGCAGAATGTCTTTAGGGCAATTTATGCCCCTGACAAGTCAAGGCGTCAATCCTACTATCCTACTTCCTACTAATATTATAAATGCGAAAGTTTGTATGTATGGATGTTTGTTACTCTTTCACGCAAAAACTACTGAACGGATCTCGATGAAACTTGGTAACCGAGTAGACCATATCCATATAGGGATTATGTACGCGGAAGCCGCGGGCAAAAGCTAGTAAAGAATAAACCATCAGCTGTTGAACCTCGCGTGGGTGCAAAGCGAAGCGGTCGCAATCAGTTGGTTTGATATTTTCGCGCGAACTCTTGCGGTGCGGGTTACTTGATTTTATACGCCGCTAACACCAATAAATTGTTTAAATCTTATCTTTTGGGCCGCTGGCAGTCTGTTGGAGCCGATAAGAATTTCTCAGAATGGTCTGATTTGGCTGTTAGTGTTCCTCAGAGTGACGGTCTCTCATTCTCCGTTTTTAGTTGCTATCACGATGGCACTAACTTTCTATCATCTTTATGAAGAGGATTAGAAGCTATATCGTCATTTTAAATTAGATGAACTGCTTCTGAACAAACTCGAGTGGCTGCAGAATTTGTGCATCCGACTTATCTTGTGCCTCCCCTAATACGATTCTGGCGTTTGCTCATCCTAGAGTTTCATTGATAGGTACCTACAGTAGGTACAGTAGGCATCCGCGGTATACAAGTTCCTCGACTTTACTTGCATAGGCTCCGATTGACATGCGTACCAAATTATCTGCAGATTGGTGTGTGTTCGCTATAGATGAAATAGAGATGGCGTATCTACCTTTTTTTCGTTGTATGTGTGAACCCTGAGGCCCGAACTCTCTCTCTACCAAGCAACGGTCAAATTCAATCATGCCATACATGAAAACACGGTGCTGCCGCCGTGTAACGGAAAGAGTGAACGCAGCATTATATCATAAAAAAAAATCTAGTTTCGAGCATGTACGATGTTAGTATGATACCCATATATGGTAGGTAGTGTATTTTAATTAATAGAGCATGATTGGCTAATAGCTGTTCTTTTGAGTTCAGAGCCATGAATATCGATTAACCGTGAACACGAAAGCACTCACACGGGACGATTAATAGTGAATAGATATCTATCTATTTCATAAATCTAAGTACCTATTTCATACCTTATTTTTTAGGTAAGAAAACATCAAATGACTGCGTGTGCGTGTCAGGCATTTACTGACTTAAACCCATCTTTCTCCCATCTTATCCCTCCAGAGGCCCTTTGCATTCTTAGGCTACTACAGTCACTATTTCAAACGTTTCCGTAGCATAGCAGACATCGGCCTTACTAGGCCACTATTACAAGCAGTTGATAGTGGTTGAACGTTGGAATATGAGGATGTCCATTTCTTCGAGGTTACGGTTATCTCCTTTTTCGAATCACCTACTGCTTCGCAGAAGGAAGCAACCGCTTCCCATTCCTCTCGCTCCAAACCATGGCCTGAACCAGAGCTATGGTTTGCGGATGCGTGAGGTTGTCACCGTCGATCGTCTCCTTGAAGACCACGGAATAAAGAAAAGTAGCCTATATTTTCTGTTCTGTGTTGAAGACACAGCGCGCTGCTCCACCCTAGCGGGGAAAACTTACAGCGTGTCCTCGCGGTGATCCGCACAATATTGACCTTCCAAACTGGCAATGTCCTGTAAGGACTGTGACGGTTTGGGCGCAATCGTTTCCATTAGCAACTGCGCTGTAAACGGCCATGGATTTCACATTTATTCCTTGCTAACAACAAAATTTTATGATTGCATCAACTACTTTAAAAATACTAGTTTATGCAACCGGCTTTGCGCGCGTAAAAATATATGTTGCTTAGTATAAATGTAGCTTTATAATGATGAAAGAATTTTTGAGTACTTTGTGGCTTGTGATTTCGGTTTTATCAATTAATTCATGAATCCCCAAGCGACCACCGGTGGCCGCGCATCTATTGTCTTACTATTGTGTCTCTAATTGACGGTATCTGAAGGGTTAATAATAAAATACATTAATTAAGTATTTTTTTGCATTAGGACTGGACAACGTTTGTTTCCAAATTCTTAATTTTTACCATAATCAGGTTCTGTAAATTCAGTTTCATGTAAGAATGTTACCTAAAAGTTAACTATATGTAACCGTTGCATGCTTGCCAAGAAGAAGAAGCTCCCGACTTCTTCACATGAATGTTTTTTTTTCTAATATTGCTCAACGATCAACTAATCGTATTTTTTGACATTGACAATGAATGACAGTGACAGTTGAGAAAGTCTTAAAAGGGTAGGTTAGAGAGTGTACTTTTGAATTAAAACTTATATTTTATAGTACAAAATGGGTGAATTAACTGCAACTAATTTGTTTGAGTCACAAATTATTTTCGCTGATCACAAGGACTTGATCCACGATGTCGCGTACGACTTCTATGGCGAGAGAATGGCCACTTGTTCCAGCGACCAGTATGTGAAGGTATGGCTTGTTAGCAAACAAAACAGCGGTAACCTATTAACAATCGACGATAACACATTATTTGTGACTAATATTACTCAATTGATTATGTTATAGATGAGTGATTAGTGAAACTTAAGCCTGTATGTTTTAAATATACGATATTTGACTAAGGAAACATTATTGGGATGCAAACTGCATATCAATTATTTACAATAAACTTATGACTTTGATTAACCCTTCAGATACCGTCAATTAGAGACACAATAGTAAGACAATAGATGCGCGGCCACCGGGTGTCGCTTGGGGATTCATGAATTAAGTAAACTCTAATGAAGTGCATGTTCTTTTTAAAAATGAAAGTTGTCTTTTATGTGGCACTGGTAGTATCTAATGCAGATTACATTTGTACCTTAAATGAGTATAAAGCAATCTCATAAGTATTCTTATACGCCTTCAAATATTGTAAAGCTGGAAAAAAAAAATCTAACACAAGTACAAAACTATTCAAAATCAAATAAGAAAAAGTCAAGTATTTAGGAGTAATTTATGATGGCAATTTGCTTTGAACCAAGTATCTCAACTCTCTTCTAAAATTATACTGTGGCTATGCATAACCGTGATTAGAGCAATGCTGACTGATGGCCTTCGGATTGGTGGGCAAAATCTAGACTACCATTACAGTTCCCAGCATGTAAGTTGGCAAGAGTCTTTAGATGCATAGAAATCGTTTTTAGATCTATTTGGTGGTCAAGTGGGACACAGGGTATCAGTGGCGAAGCGTGAAATTTTGAGAGAGGTAAGCCGGAGCTAAAAAAAAAGCTTACCGAAAATCTGTGATTGGCATCCTGGCTTCAGTCTTGTATAGGCAGATGTATCTTCAGTCCACTTTTACTATACGTGTAAGCACTGAGATATTGAAACAGTGTCTTGCAAACATAATAGAAGGGGCTTTGATAAGTGCAGCAGAAATCGTAATATTTTAATTTTGCCATAACTTCAAAACCAAAAGTCCAATTTTAATCATTCAAGACCAAATATTATCTACATAAACTGTACTTAGTGATGAAATAATTTATTTTGATAAGGGTTAATAGCATGAGTAAAATAAATGCGTTTAAATGTAGTCAAAAAAAATTCAAGATTATTAGATAAAAAAATGGTTGTTGTGCCTCACTCGACATAGATAGGTATACTGTTTCGCGGACTTTTTTGTAGATATTTATAAAATCTACAATTAATTAGAACATTTTATGGTTCTACTTTTATAGTTTAGGCAGCGTACGCAAAATAAGTAACTTTTCTAGTTGATTTTTTACACCTTGTGTCCGAAAAACCCAAATCTTACGGAACCCTATTTTTTTCCAAAATAAAATTTAGCCTATGTTACTCGTGGATAATGTAGCTTTCGAATGCTGAAAGAATTTTTAAAAACAGTCTAGTAGTTTTTAAGCCTATATAATACAACTCTATCAAATAACTCGAAAAAAAACCGGCTTACTGGAGCGATAATAAGCGCGTAAGTTTATTGGCCTTTATGTCACGTCATGACGTATAAATTGTAAAGCTTTAAGCCGATAGCGCCTGCGGCTTATCTTATAGCAACATGTTGTTGAAATGCAAATTTTGTTGATTTAACGTCCATCCATAGTGTAGGCGTTTTGTAATGTTTCTCTGTACAAAAGATTGATAAAAGATAAAGAAAAGATTGATTGATTGTGCCATTTCTCAATTACGGTAGAGAGTGGTTGTGTTCTAAACTTGTGAAGGGAAGCCGGTGGGAATCGAGTTGTATGGAACCTTCGTCACTGCAGGGTATAAGGTCCGATCCAAGCGTGCGATTGGTGCGCAAGTTGACCTTTGCCCCCCGCACAAGTGCACCAAGCGCGAATTTATCCCCACTACGTGAAAATCTTGCCAACTTACGTGCTAGGTACTGTACTAGGCTATAAACGTTCTAAAAGCCTGTTCCACTATCACAGGCTGCAAGAGTATCACCATCTATAGTTATTATATTTTCATTACTAGTTGCCGGCAGCAGCTTTGCCCGCTTGATAGTCGAAAACTTGCCCAAGAGAATTACTCCCAGGATAAAAATGATTGTACTATTCCAGGACATGGTCTACCATTGTACCAAGGCTAATTGAAATCTGTTTAGCCATTTGAGCATGAAGAAGTAACATACACACACTCTCTCACAAACATTTTAGTTTGATGTAATCTCAGAGCTCTCGGGTCCTGGACCTTTGAAAGGTGTACAAGGGACCGAAGCATAGACAGAGACCTCTTAAGCTGCTTGAACTCATTTAAGAAAAGTTCCTGCGTCTATGCACAAATTTGTGTCGTTACTACACACACACTTGTAAACTGCTTTCGCACAGACCAGGAAAAAAGACTTGTCCATGCTAGACTCGATGTGTCAAGTTGCTATGGTGTGGTAGGGAGTAGGGTAGGCGAAGGGGTACCACGATGAATTTTAGTGCCTAGATCCAATAAAATTCTTATAGTGTATGAAAAAATGTTAATTAAGTTTAGCATGTACGTACAAGCACTCTTAGTGGCCAGCCAGACTGAAAGACCTGGTTCGGGGTGGGCGCGGCGCGGCAATCTCAAGCATAAGAATTTCATATGAGTGTCCATAGTAGGCTCGCAGGCGCGGGAAGCGGCGCGGGCGGCGAGCGCTAACCCTGTCCCTGCACCCGCACCTCGCTGCCGGTCTGGCCAAGCAACACGCACCGCTTCCCGCACCGCGCTACCAGTCTGGCCAAGTTACACGCGCCGGTCCTCGCACCGCGCTGCCAATCTATCCAAGCAACACGCGGCGCTCCACGCTCCGCACGGCCAGTCTGGCCAAGCAACACGCGCCGCTCCCCGCACCGCGCATCTAGTCTGGCTGAGCACTTAGACACTTCGTGCACAGTGGTACCAATTGACTAAGTACTATTATTAATTTCAGGTATGGGATTCAGATGGCCAAGGTGGGTGGCGTCTCACAGCTAGCTGGAAAGCGCACCATGGGTCCGTGTGGAAGGTCACCTGGGCGCATCCCGAGTTTGGTCAAGTCATTGCTACCTGCTCCTTTGACAGAACTGCAGCTATATGGGAGGAAGTTGGTGAGAACTATATTCAAAAATAGACATTCACTTTGTAGATGGATAAAGCAAGCATTTTGTAGAGGGAGATTTTTTTTTACTGTCACATGTTGGAGTAAAGAAACATCCTGCTGTTATTTAGCCTCATCATTTATATCGCGTACAAGGCCAGAGTGAATAGGCTCCTAATAAACTAGTGCGTACCAAACCGCACTGGGCCCGCATGGTGGATTACGGCCCATTCCCTCCTAGAGAGAAGGCCTGAGTCCCAGCAGTTAACATTGTAATGCTGATTATGCTAAAGTAGTATGCTTCACTACCAACGATTGCATCACTGCTTATCATCAGGTGAGATCGCAGTCAAGCACTAGTTAAAAAGGCGGTTTCGATAGCGTTAGGCGAACATTAATTTGGGAGCAATTTATTAATCAAAATTTTACGATCGTCCGACATGCAAATCTTGTAACGGGGTGCATCAGTCACGCGCCAGTCAGTTGTAAAAAAATTATACATAGTACATCTACTTTCTAAAATCTGTTGTTAGCTAAGTAGTCCAGTATCACTACATAGTATAAAACAAAGTCGCTTTTTCTGTCCCTATATCCCTATGTATGCTTAAATCTTTAAAACTACGCTACGGATTTTGATGCGGTTTTTTTTAATAGATAGAGTGGTTTATATGTATAATAACATTCATTAAATAGTGGAGAAACACCCAAACGAAGCCGGGGCGGGTCGCTAGTTATAGATAAAACAGTAAGCACTGCTCATTAGCCAGAACTCGGTCGCCTCCTGCTAAGCAACAATGCTAGCGAAAGTTAATATTTCGCAATTGTCACAGGTGACACAGCAGCTTCGGGTTCAGAGAAAGGGTTACGGACTTGGCTGAAGAGGTCCAACCTGGTGGACTCGCGGACCTCGGTCACAGACGTCAAGTTTGGACCCAAGCACTTAGGACTCCTTCTTGTCACATGTTCCGCTGATGGCATTATAAGGTACAGTTGATTTGTATCCATTTATGTCAAAGATGAAAGACATGAAGGTATGCAAGTAACAGCAAAAGAAAATCTAAGAAAGAAAGAAAGAAAAAGAAGACTGTACGACTGTACTATGCGTTCCAAATGAGAATAGGATCGATTGCGATGTTTTGACGTGACGTCGTACTGTCAAATCGAAGAAATTTTATCAAAATGAAGAACACGGAGATGAGTAAAATTGAAGAACTGGATTCTGATTAAACTCTTTTCGTTAAAAGTTCGTAAATAAATAATTTATTTTGTAAATTAATTAAAGTTTAAAATATTCTTTCTTCGATTTGACAGTAAATCGTGACGTCACAACATGGCCATCAATCCATTTCTCATTAAATTTGGAACGCATTGTACAGTATGGCCGAATAGAATAGAATAAACTTTATTGTACACCATCATTTCGACTCGCAAGGAATTAAAAATGGGTCTTCAATCCTAATGGAAATTAAAATTATTAATTTTTATTGTACACATGAATTAATTATGCTTTTCCTGTGTTTTTAGGATATACGAAGCTCCAGATGTAATGAACCTGGCGCAGTGGACTCTGCAGCATGAGATTCCAACCAAGGTATCAATAAGTTGCCTCTCGTGGAACCCATCACTATCCAGGTAAAGACAATTTACATCTGAGTGAACTGCTGAAATTATTATCATCTTGATTGCAGGCAGTTCAACAAATCCATATATTTCTTAAAGCACCTTTGCCAATTATACATGCTTTTTTTCTTTCTTTTCTTTCACCTTTCTATGACGTGTTAAAATGTCAGGCGTGCGAGCGAGTAAGGGTAATGGAGCTACACTCTATGCGGGGTTATTTGTAAAACACTAACAACCTTGTAGGACTGTATTACTGACATCATTAACAACTTTTGTTCGATGACTTAAAAAAAAAAACAATACATTTACAAAAGAAAAAACTTCAAGATTTCTTTGTTCTATCTAACACATTTCAACTTTGTATTTTGCTATACCTACCGACGTCTGTATGACGCAACGCAAGCGCATCCCCGCTCTCCGATATGACTATCGCTTGCTTCGCATAGATTTCGTAATATTTGGAACGTTTAGATTAAATATTTTTATTTTTGGTATGAAAATCTGATGACAAATTTTTGAAAGTGATAGAACAAAAGTTGTTGTTTATGATGTTAATAACATAGTCTGAGAGGTTGCCAGTGTTTTACAAATAACCCTGTATAGCTCCATACCTTTAACAGTTCATTAATATAATATTTGTTGTTAGGGTGGTGCATCCTCCCATGTTAGCAGTTGGCAGTGACGAACCCAACACCACAAACGCAGCCGCCACCGTGCAAGGCGACAAGACTACCGCTTGCAATGGAAAAGTGTTCATATACGAGTGAGTATAAAGATCAATTTCCTTCAACAATTTCAAGCTACGTATAATCTTTAATGGTTAGAATGAGGAGAAAGAAGAAGAAGAAAAGGAGGTAAAGTTTGTTTTTATGTTTTTTGTTTGAGATTACCTCCTAGGTAATCTCTGAAAGTAGGTACTGATTCGATTGCGTAAATTTTTTCACCGATAGAAAGCTGCTTTATTTCTGAGTGGCATAGACTATATTTTATGTATGCTAACCAGTTTCTGGCACATCTTTGGCACAGGTACAGTGAATCGTCTCGCCGTTGGACGCGCACCGACTGCTTGTCGTCGGTGCAGGAGCCAGTGAACGACATCGCCTTCGCGCCGAACCTCGGCAGGTCCTTCCACTTGCTAGCTGTGGCTACCAAGGATGTACGGATCATTAAAATTGAACCTATCGCGTAAGTAGCTCTGTGAAAGTCTTCTATTGGTATTTTCATATGCATTTAGTAATAAAGTGTTATTATGATAGTACAAATTATATAATTAGTCTTTTAACCGTCTGCGATGGATTAATCCGATGAGTGTTTTTTCGTCTTATTCGCCAGTGTCGTGTGTCTGCGACTGGATACTCATCTTGTTTAGCTCTTCAATCCCCATAGGTGACGGAAAAAATGACGAGAGGGAGGATTTGGTCGTGTATGTGCGACCCTAGTGGAATAAACGCGAGAGTGTCTTAGAAATAAAATTATCATGACACCTCGGTGTTGTTGTTTATGAAGTGTAACAACGTGAGTCTCACGATGCCTTGCAGAGAATCAGCCGGTACGGGCGCGAGCAACAATGGCGCTGCGGTGCGCTTCAAGTGCGAGGTGGTGGCCGCCTTCGAGGAGCACTACTCGTGCGTGTGGCGCGTGTGCTGGAACCTCACCGGCACGCTGCTCGCCTCCTCCGGCGACGACTGCGCCGTGCGCCTCTGGAAGAGTCAGTACACTCCTTATTGTAGTAGGAAGTCATCAAGTGCGAGGTGGTGGCCGCCTTCGAGGAGCACTACTCGTGCGTGTGGCGCGTGTGCTGGAACCTCACCGGCACGCTGCTCGCCTCCTCCGGCGACGACTGCGCCGTGCGCCTCTGGAAGAGTCAGTACACTCCTTATTGTAGTAGGAAGTCATCAAGTGCGAGGTGGTGGCCGCCTTCGAGGAGCACTACTCGTGCGTGTGGCGCGTGTGCTGGAACCTCACCGGCACGCTGCTCGCCTCCTCCGGCGACGACTGCGCCGTGCGCCTCTGGAAGAGTCAGTACACTCCTTATTGTAGTAGGAAGTCATCAAGTGCGAGGTGGTGGCCGCCTTCGAGGAGCACTACTCGTGCGTGTGGCGCGTGTGCTGGAACCTCACCGGCACGCTGCTCGCCTCCTCCGGCGACGACTGCGCCGTGCGCCTCTGGAAGAGTCAGTACACTCCTTATTGTAGTAGGAAGTCATCAAGTGCGAGGTGGTGGCCGCCTTCGAGGAGCACTACTCGTGCGTGTGGCGCGTGTGCTGGAACCTCAAATTTTCCTATAAATGTTATTTTGTTTCACAAAGATATAAATAATGGACCCTTAATCTAGTTGCAGACGCCATTTCATACTCTATAGTAATCATTCACTCATTCAGGGCGATAGTAATTGATCTCATTTATATTTTCCAGTGCAATACCTGAACCAGTGGAAATGCGTGGCGGTGTTCAAGAACGAGCCGCTGCCGGGAGACTCGCCGCCACTGTCGCGTCCGCACACCACCTACATGCGACTGGCCACCATGGCCAACCCCTCACACATGCCCTTCCACTGAGCATCAACACCGCCCAGCGCCACGGTCAGTAGCCCCGCACACCACCTATGGGTCCTCATTGGTTAGGTTAACTGGGTGAAATCTTGTAACTTAAAAATGGTTATCCTTAACAGATTGTGCTGAAACTGTGCACTCATGTAAGTGACATCATTCCAAATCTAAAGAGCGTTTCCACATTTTTTATTTTATCCACAACAGACAGAACGTCATTTGAACAATAATATCCACTGGCGCGGAGTTGGGCAGAGAGTAAACAGGAGCGGACCGCCAGAATGGGCAAAGGGGAGCCGACTTTGAAATAAAATATTGAACACGTGGCACCGAGCTAGATAAACTGTGGTGCTGAGAGGAGGACTCCGACCGGAGAGTATCGGGTGTCGGGTACACTTGTCAAGGCAGGACTCGTGCGCTGACCAATAGTACCATCGTAAACTTTATATTTTTTTCACGACATTCGACATTGTAGTCGAGTATGACACCAGATCGTGAAGTAACCAGCCCCCCTAGCCAAGTTACAACCGCTTCGTTTCTCTTGCGTCGAACGCCTCAAGTTGGCCACGCTCCAGATTCTTTTGTTCTGACCACGTGACTGAGCGTTGAGATGACGTCATTCCCGTACATTTGAAGTTTTCTACTAGCGTTAAAGATTGCAGATTATCAACTTGGCTAGAGGGACAGATTGTTTTTAAGCTGGTAAAGTAAATAAAAATAAATAAAAGTAACGCACATCTTATATTAATCTTTCAATAAAATACCTGCATGCAAGCATAACATAACACTCTATTATTTAGCATTTAAATGTAAATCTCATTTTATAAACTTCAAAAAATACTAGTCCAAAAAGTCGATCGACTCGTTGGAAGTCGAGCGCGCGTACAAAAAGTAAAACGGCTTCATTCGCTTAACATTACACTGAGGGCGGCACGCAAAAATTTAACTAAAACTCGCTGTACCAAAACGACTAATCGCATAGCTCCTTGATATTCGTCGAATTTGAAATTGCGTTCCCCTCCACTGCATTTCTGCACACATGCAAAATTTCACAAGAAAAATAGTCAACCCTATTAAAATTTAAAGGTTTATTTACTGTATGGACTTTAAAAGAGACTTTGACCCCTGAGTTTGTTTCGGTGTTTCTTCTCAGGGTAGTCAGCTAGGAAACACCAGCCTCATCTAGCTTAAACAGACGAAAAAAAAATTTACGTGTAAGTAAGAAAGAAAGAAAGAAAGAAACCGACTTGGAAAAGGAGGAGGTTCTATGTTCGGCTGAATGTATGTTTTTTTTTTGTTTGTGTATGTATGTTCACCGATATCTCGGTCAGTTGTAGACCGATTTTGAAATTTTTTTTTTTGATTGAAAGGTTATGTTTCCAAGTTGGTCCCATACAAATATTGTTATGATCTGATCATGAACTTCGAAGATATGGAACAGAACTCCTCATAGAATCATAGCAGAATTGTCGTAACAAGTCAAATTGCTTTGTTTATACGTGTAGTCGATGACTGACTGAAAAAAAAGGGGGAGGGGATGTATCGAACTGATCTGTTGATAATGCCGGAGGGTAAATTCATGTAATATAACCGTATTTGGGATTATTAAAATCGTTATGAGATGCACTCTGGCTATACGGTAATTTATATTTAGCTGAAGGGTATGTACTTTTCAGTGGTGCTACCATAACTAAAAAGTGAAAAATAAAAAACTTTTTACAAAAAAAAATTAAACCGACTTCAAAAAGTACAAAATAACTTTAATTTCGGAAGTCGGTGTTTCTATAATAGATACCTAATCTTGTCTCTTCGTTATTTAACACCGACTTCCGAAATTAAAGTTATTTTGTACTTTTTGAAGTCGGTTTAATTCTTTTTTGTAAAAAGTTTTTTATTTAAACCTATTTGCAAAAATAAACATCATTTATCATTTAAAAACAAAATGAATTTCCACCAAAAAGTCAATTCCCAACTGTACATTTAGGCTAAGAACTCACAAAGCGGTTTTTATCCGCGCCCGCCGCGGTAGAGGACACAGCTATTTTATTTCAAAACTTTCGAGATCTCAGATTTACGCGGTTACCCAACCGTCGCGGTTGCGATTCAACCCGTCAGGTTTGCGGGCGAATATTTATTTATTTGGAATAGCAAACACGTTACATAAGAAAATAATAAGAATATCGCAAGATATGCGGTTGCAAAACGCGTCGTGAAATGTGCTTTCATTTTTACATTCTACAGAAGCTGTGGCGGCCGAGGGTGAAAATCCCTCGTGAGTTCGTAGCCTTATTTTGATTAGCGAATAATAAATTAGCATGGGATTTATTTTTGCGAATTACTTTAAGATGCCTTGAGACAATTTGATACGCCACGTAAAGTCGCGATAGGCTCAAATTCGTCAGGGCTGAAAGTACTACATAGCACAACTTATTTTTTTTTGTTGTTTCGTTGCATACTAGCTACAGGACTCTTCATTGGAAATTTTATCCAGCTAGGCGTCGTTCACACTGTGATCAACATCGTGGTGTACGATATTTTAACGTATTCCATCGCAGACCATTTACTTATCACGTGAGACGGTGGTCAAGCGCGAGTCTATAAAAAAGCAATTACGAATTTGAGCAAATGTAATGCAGGGTCGCGGATTTTAAATAAGTAGAGTGATTAGTCGGAGTGTACAGCGATGCTCTAATAGGTAGCGGGCACTTCATAGGCGCCGTGCGTCTAATCGCGGTTACTTCATAGGCGCCGTGCGTCTAGTCGCGGTTACTTCATAGGCGCCGTGCGTCTAGTCGCGGGTACTTCATAGGCGCCGTGCGTCTAGTCGCGGTTACTTCATAGGCGCCGTGCGTCTGAGCCGCTGTAGGTGCGTGCTCTCCTTGCCTATGCTCCGCGTTGAATACCACCCAACCTGCGGTAGAGGCAGCATTGGCCGCTTCTGTAAAAAAATAACTTAATGTTTATAAACATGCAACAAACGAGTCAGTTTCATGTAGCCACGACAAAATATAATTTATGTTGCTAAAAGAGTTATCAATATACATGTGGATGGGTGGAGAGGAGGAGGGAGGCCAAAGAAAAGATAAATAGAATGAGTGAAGAGTGATGTGAAAGAAAAAGAAGTTAGTGATAGCATGACGGGTGACAGGATAGAATGGGAGAAAAAAACGTGTTGCGCCGACTCCAAATAACACGGGACAAGGGCAAGAAGATGATGATGACACACACTTTATAATATTATAAGATGTGATAAATATGACGTACCTGTATTGCCCTCTCGCTCTTACAATGGCTATTTGAAGACGAGTGTGGACTGACTATGTTGCTGCGAACGAAAGAGACAATACATTTACTTATACAGGGTGTAACGGTAATGGGTGGCATATTTTAGATTATACTTTTTTCTTCATGGAAGTATTATATTCCATTTTTTACAACCGATTTTTACTTTTACTGCGTTGGTGGCATGATAAATGGCGGCTGCAGTAAATGCAGTTGGTAATTTATTTTTTGCTTTGAATGCCATCCTTATGCTTATGGAACAGAAGTCAAAATCGTTTGAACGTACAGCAAAAAAGGTTGTTTAAATGTGGTAGGCGGAACAGAGAGTAAAGTCCCGCAAACCTCCGTTGAAAAGGGAAGATCTTCCGACAGGGCTACTGCCCGATAGATGATTTCGGGCTGATCTTTGATTGCGCGATGCAGGATGAGTATAGTAAAAGGCAAAAAAAAAATTGTCTTTCCGAAAGTTAAAGTGAGAAAAAGATGTAAATTCTTTTTTCTGATTTTGCTATTACGTTATTGATGGAAGTAGTGCGTTTCTTTGGCCATAAGGGCTATGTGACCGGAGTTTCCTTGCGTGAGCGCATCAGGAATGAAGATATCTTTTATGTATAGCTTTTATGCGTGTACTCACACACACACACATTATACAGACCAGTCTTACGCAAACTGTCGGTTACAGTATTCTTTCTGATAAGGCTTTTTTTTGTAAGAGGGAAGTCATCCAATGACTCCTGGCTCTAGGGCGGAGCGGAAAATTGTTTCAAACTTACACTGACTAAAACCCACTTCTATGTTCTTACTTTGCCTTGCTATCCAATACTCCAGATTTTCCTATATATAAGCTTGCCTATTTATTCTAGATTAAAACTGCCACTTGGTGAATGTAGATGTCGCTCTTGTCGCGTTCCATGAATTTGATGTTTTCCGTATAAAATGATGATCGCAGAGAAACTTACCCCAACGAGGCGCGTTTGATAGTAGTGGCGTTACTTTGCAGCAAGATTCTAGTCTGCGTCGGCGGCGCCAGCGACCCGCTAGCTCGCCAACTGTCAAAACAAACAAGAATCAAGACGTGGTTGAACTTCCTAGTTTTTAACTTTTTATTGAAAGTATTATAGAAATAAACATAATATCCTTTGGACAAAGTGGGTCTTGAGACAGAGAATGTAACAGAAAATTATTCGTTTGTCTCGTCGAGCTAGTGTCAGAAGTTATAGTTACTGTTCAGCAAGCCCTTTTATTTGATACGTATATTATAGGAAAGCAAAGAAAACATAGTCTGCCATCTTTAGAAGTGCGCCATATTTTAAATTCAGAGTGGCGACACTATTTTTCGAGTTATTCTCAGCTCATTCAAAATAGCTAGTTCGCCATCTAGGGTACTCCGCCATTTTGGATTTAAAACGACGCCACACAGCTAACCATGTATTGTCATCCAAACTAAACGTGTATACAAAATTTCAGCTCAATACGTTGAAGATATCTGCTTCAAAATTGAATCGCAAGATTCCACCCGAACAATCAGTTACATGCATATATACATTGCAAGTTAAAGATTTTTAATCAATTTTATACCATTATCAACTTTAGTGTGGCGTATTTTAAGTTGATATTTAAGTGACCATTT
This sequence comes from Mythimna lalbum, assembly GCA_949319445.1. Classification (NCBI taxonomy): domain Eukaryota; kingdom Metazoa; phylum Arthropoda; class Insecta; order Lepidoptera; family Noctuidae; genus Mythimna; species Mythimna lalbum. The sequence goes on from OX439360.1 coordinate 20,078,604, forward strand.
GTATTACAAAGCCTCGTATAAAATGAAACGGGTTGTAATGGATTTGAATTTCGCACTAAATAACATAATAATTTCTGTATTTAAATAGGTACGTTTATAGGTTTCCTCACCTTGGTAGCCCATCCCCTGCCTTCCTGTAGAACTCGACGCGCTTGTCGCCGACCCTGTTGGGACAGCTGGTGAGCCTCACCGCCCGCTCCTCATCGAGGTTCACTTTCCTCACGCACGGCGCGCGCATGGTCTTGCTCCGGGTGATCTTCTTGGCGTCGCTGTCCGTGGAATGTTCGTCGATGCTCGGCAGCCGAGGGTCCAGGCCGCAGTCGCCGTTGTCGTACACCTTGTACACGGGCTTCTTCAGCCCGTACGTACTTCCAAGGGGCCTGTTGATCGTTCTAGGGCTTTGCAGCTGGCTCTTGACGGTAGGGGTTATTTTGGGTTGCGTGTCGGTGTATTTAGGCAGAGGGGGAGTCGCTTGTAGTCTGACAGGGGAGGGGGTGGCGTGCGCGGAGAGAGGGCGTGCGGGAGGGGGCTCGCGCTCGACGGAGGCGCGGTATACGGGCGGGGTGGGGGGCGCGTCCCGCTCGTAGGCGGCGCGGTAGAGTGGCGGCGTGCGCGGCGCGGGCGACACGGCGGCGGCGCTCCACAGCAGCTCGGCGGTGGGCGCGGCGCCCGCCTGCGCCACGTGCGTCTTGATGTTGTACAAGCCGCCCACCGGACCGAACGGGTCCGCCTTTATCTCGGCCACCACGTCTATCACGGGCCTCGTGCACAGCTCCGATATTTGTCTGTATATCTGCGAACCAATGCGCAAGGGGTTTTAACCTTTTTTTCTGTAGAAGCTTAGGCTAATAATTTTGATTTTTCTACAAGTTGAGGTGATCAGTTATTGTACATTTAAACACTACTCTTTTATAATCTTCCGAATTGTATAAATACAATGTCGGTCTTGTTGACAGAGCACCTAGCGCTTCCGACTCCGGTCCTTCCATCTTTGTTCTTTAGATCTGACTCTTTTCTACTAAGTCGACAAAATTCGGCAGAGTTCTAAAGTTGCGATTTGCCAAAAATAAGTCCTGCACCTATACACTGACCTCTCTGTTAGTGGCTGCCTCAATGATGCCGAAGGGATGTGTCCTCATCCTCATGCCAGGTCGCCGAACCCAACGGTGCCGTGACGCCTCCTCAATCTTCATCCGGACCTCTACGTTTGGTTCCAATAGATGCTGTATAAACGCCTTGCATTCTGCGAATAAAATCACATTCATTAACTATCCTAATATGTATCTGGTCAAGCATCCGATAGAGAACTCCCTCCAGCTATATATATCATTAGTATAATATAATGATCAAATACTCAGCATTTGATCATTATACTAATGAAAATTATGTAAAGCATTTTACGACTATTGCTATATTATGGCAAGCGACACCCGTTTAATATCTACTATTTTGTTTCAGATCCAACTTGACCGCGCCGGCCGGAGCTTGTTATACGGACATTTTGTGAATTTTCATAGACTGACAGTGGAGTGATTCCAAAGAGATGCGATCAGTTTTGTGGTTTTGTTAAAAATATACGCTCAAATATTACCTAAAGCGTTGAAGTTTTTCATCTATTCCAACAACCGTCTAAGTAACAATAAAAAATATTACTAGCAAGATTTTAATGGTGTCTACTTGCAATCGTAATGAAATCATCATATTTTTGTTTTTATTTTTGTATGTTTTTGATTAATCTAAGTATTAAAAATGTCACATGAATAATTTTTTATTTAACATAGTAAGTACTAACTACTACTTGCGGATCTTCCCCCGTGAAATTACTATTCAACTGTTTTTACCCCAGAATAAATTGTAAGCCTTTGCAGTTGCACTGGTAAGTCAATATTTCCTTAACGAGAATAATAATAATAATAGCTTTATTATTCTGAACTATCCTCTTTCGTTTTTCTTCCTTTATATTATGTCTCTTAGTTCAGCGTGCCTCCTGGCAAAGGCCTCCTCCAGCTGCTGCCACTGTACTCTATCACGAGCCACTCTCCTCCAATTTGGGCCCGCAGTCAGTTTGAACTCATCCTCCCATCTCAACAATTGCCTTCCCCTACTCTGTTTTCCATTCCTTGGGTACCAATCCGTCACAAATGGCTCCACTTTTCCTGGCTTTCCCTCATCATGTTGGCCCCTTAACGTGAATAAACTAGTTCAAATTCCGATGTTTGCGCGTGGAATAGCGTGTGATGTATGTAGTAAGAGCTGATACTACTGACCTCTATTAGAGTGCGTGCACGTTGTTGGCCCGTGGCCGAAATCGGAAACATCGTTTGCCGCCATATTGACGTTTATGTCATTGTATCAGGGGAATGTGTTGTGTTCTGTTTTTAATTTGTTTCCAAAGTAAATAATCGTCATTAGTATACCGAAAGTGATTAAAAGTTTTAGTAATTCAATACAATTCAAAACAATGGTTACATTTTGGACACCACCGACAACCGGGTAACATACATACCTAAGCTTATAACTTTGTGATTTTTCATGATACGATTTTGAAATTTTGAACATAGATTCTCTACATAAAAATACAGGTGTTTCAGGTTTCGCATAGACTAAAACTAAGGTTGTATAGTAGTAAGGCGTCAGTTACCAGGCGTGACGGCGGCGAGTGCGGCGCGCTGCTTGCGCGTGAAGCCGCGCGAGATGGCGGCGCGCAGCTGCGGCCGCGAGCGTCCCTCGCCGCTCTCCGCGCCCGTGAAGGGCAGTCCGCCCGTCACCATGCCGTACACGATCACGCCTCTGCAATCAAAAATGCCTCTATTCAGGGCTATTTGTAAAACACTAACAACCTTGCAGGATTGTATTACTAACATTATAAACAACAACTTTTGCTCTATGTTTTTTTAACCGATTTCCAAAAAAGGAGGAGGTCCTCAATTCGGTTGTATTACGTTTGTAAAAAAAAACCGACTTCACTAAAAAAAATACACTAAAACGATCAAAATAACTTTAATTTCGGAAATCGGTGTTAAATAAAAAACAAAAAATACCGGGAAACGCCATTTTTTTTAGTGAAGTCTGTTTTTTTTGCAAAGTTTTTTTTACAAAACAATTTCCAACCTTCAAGATTTCGTGGTTCTATCAACGCTGTATTTTGCTGTACCTACCTACGTCTGTATGACGCGTCGCAAGCACATCAAGCACCCTCGCCGCCCGACCCCCGCTACCCTCCGCTATTATACTATCACTTGCTTTGCATAGACTTCGTAATATTTAGAACGTTCAATTCAAATATTTTTATATAAAAATTTGATGAACTAAAATATGATACATTTTTGAATAATAGTCCAGGGAGCCAGCGTTTTACAAATAACTCGAACCTTGTTGTGAGTGATCATTACCATGATGTCTAAACTCATGAATCTGGTGTGAGAAGATAGTGCTATACGGCCTTAATAGGACCGAGATAATGTACCACGCAATTTGTAGGACACTATAGCTGTTAATCCCTACTAATATTATAAATGCGAAAGTAACTCTGTCTGTCTGTCTGTTACGCTTTCACGCTGAACGCAAAACTACTGAACGGATTTAGATCGTTCAGTATATAGAAATAAATTCAGATATTTAGAAATTTGGTAGGTAGGTAGAAGAGACACTGGAATAACACATAGGCTACCTATAATTTCACTGCTGAGCACGGGGCTCTGCCTGCGCGATATAAACTGTAGTCAACGCGGGCGAAGCCGCGGGCGGCAAGCTAGTATTACATACATCTAAACATAGTAACAAAAAAAAAAAAACAGCTGATTAGTAATCATTTATGATGACCTCGTTATCTATATTATGTTGAAAGGAGGGGACTCATTGATCAAACCATACATTTTGTAGGACAAATACTTTTTCTAATAATTTAGATAATTATTAAGAGATTTAACAAAAAAAAAAAACCAGTTAGTAATATTTTTTTTAGAATCATCAAATCGACATACTCTATCCCTGCTACCTCTGTTAGCTACCACAATCGAGAGTTTCGAATAGTAAATTGTTGGGCGTCTCATCAAAATTAAGCTACTCACGGAAAATCAGATTGAACCAGCTTTCCATAAAATCAGAGGTCAGTTTATACTGGACAAGGTAGACGTACATGCTCCATAGGTCGACTTCGGGTCCATATTTTCGGCCGTCGACGAACAGTTCCGGCGCCGCGTACTCCAGCGAGCCGCATGGAGTCCGTAGCGCCGCGCCGCCGCTCCACATGTTTGATAGCCCGAAGTCTGCCAAACGACAAAAGATCACCATCATCATCATCATCACCATTTCAACCGGAAAACGTCCACTGTTTGATAGAAGCGCTCAAAACCAACACGTTTAGATACTTTTGACGTTTCTGTAATGATGCGTTTACACCCCGTAAGCAAAAATAGATAGGTACAGAAGACAATCTCATGTATGTACTTCAATGTTTATACCTATGCTCGGTGGGTGCACACTGATGAGCGTTTGAGCCGGAACTGTTCGACGAGTGGGCTGAGACGCTACCGAGACATCGTGTCCGTGAACGGTGTCAATGCGTCCGTTGCTCAAGCGCACTTTGTATGTAGATTGACTTCTGTACCGTACTATATATTTTGTGCCGGAACCACTTACGTAGTATATTTTGGTCCAATACCCTTAGTATTGGGGTATTGGACCCTAAACCATCTGCACTATCTACTTACCAACAATTTTGATGAATTGCTTGGTACTGTCCAGCATGATGTTTTCCATTTTCAGGTCCCTGAAAAACAATTGTTGCAAGGTTTATTCAGTTTTATTGTAAAACTAGATCTAAGTTTAGTCCAAGCTCTGCCTAACTCTTCAGGGTGACGTTTAAGGAACGCATATGGAGTAGACTAGTGTTGAGTTTTCGTAACTTTTCCTTTTAACTCTTATCGCTTGTCGTGGCTGGTCGTGCGTTTGTGACTGGGTACTCCATCTCGTTAAGCTCTTCAATCCCCATAGGCGACAGTAGAAGAAGAACAGCTGATGAGATGGAGTGGAGCTGATGTGGTGGACCAAATGGTCGTGGATATGTGACCTTAGCGGAATAAACACGAGAGTGTCTCTCGGATATATCCGACGCTGGCGGTTAAAGCTAAGTCCGCGCACACGGGCCTCAAAAAAACGCCGCTTCAAGCTTCTTCTTGAGGCGGCCTTTTTTGTGGTTCGTGTGTGGCGGTACCACCACAAAAAAACGCTTGAGCCGCTTCAAGCTTGTCCGGCCACAAGCTTCAACTGTTTTTTGCGGCGGCTTCTAGTTTTTTTTTTGTGGCCACTTGTAGCGTTTTTTTGTGGCGGCGTTTTTTTGAGGCTCGTGTGCGGGGATACTAAGTGTCCACTGCGTCGGGATCGGAGCGTACAGGGCGGATAGATTCGTCGTTTTGTATTGATTTGTATGGTACAGCGCGCACTTTAGACGCACGCTGTCGGCATTTTACACTGCGTACGCTCCGATTCCGACGCGATGGACGCTAAGCTGGAAAGGTTAAATACTTGATGCTTCTGTGATGTCACCATAGATCCTGCACGCTTTCTATTCACCAAAAAGTTGGGTGCAGGTTTGATTAGTACAGGATTCAATACCGGTGCACGACGCCCCTTGCATGCATGTGCCGCACGGCGGACACGAGCTGCGCGGCGAGTGCGCGCGCGCGCGGCTCGGGCAGGCCGCGTGCGGCGCCGCGCGCGCCCAGCACGTGCGCGCACAGGTCGCCGCCGCCCGCCGCCTCCATCACCACGTACAGGCGCGGCCCGTGCTGCAACACCCACCAGTTATTAGGTCCGGTTATTTATTTTCAATACACTGTCTCGAAAACCCGTTCTTATCCCACCGCTTTTAGGCACGCACTAGACTGTTTTCCGCGCTAGTGCAGAAAAGTACTGCCACAGCTTTATTACATTTGTCGTATTAGGCCGGGCGCGCGTCAACCGTCATGCGTCGCCAGTCAACCCTGTTTATTAATTTCTTCGTGCATTAAAAAAAGCCCTCTGCTCCATAACACACTCGCTGGCTCGTACGGATTCCGCTTCGATCGCAATGAGGAACTTTCTGCACTTGTATCAAAATGTACTTACATAGCTCGCTGCGAGAGCGCGGCATTGTCGCGGACACGCGGCTATACCGTTCTGAGTCGAGGCGATACGCTGGCGGAATAATCGCTCGTTCGTGGAGTCTACCTGGCGATAGAAGCACGGACTCGTCGCGAGTCTCTCGCTCGTGGGGATGGTCCCTAAGAGTGTGTATAGAAACACGTGGCATGACGATACTATCGCCGCGGTTGTCTGGCTCGTTTAGATAGTCCTTAAGTTTCGAATGTGTTTGTGTGTGTTGTGTGCTTGCGCAGCTAACCATCATAGTTTCGTAGAGCGCCGCGATGCAGGGGTGCCGCAGCTTCGCCATGACCCTGGGCTCACGATGGAGGTTCCGACGGGCGTACTCCTCTTTTATACACGTCAAGTCTATGATCTTTATTGCCACCTTAAACAGACAAGTTTTCGTAAACAACTATCATTATGGGAGGTATGTTTTGGAGGGATTTTTTCCGAGTAATATTTTAGTTTCTTTTAAATGTTCATAAATCGATTCCTAGTTAATCGATAGACGCTTTGTAGTATCTTTAGAACAGGCGTGATGTCGGTATAATGGAGCTGAGAATTTTATTGTAATTTTGACTATCTCAGCGTAGCTTGCCGAGAAGGCAGACTCCATACATTTGCAGCGAAATATTGCAAATCATTAGAATGTACCTATTAAATCTGCATTCTAATGTAACCAAAGTTCTGTAAACCAAAGTAAGTAAGTCTGTATGTTTGGATATTTATTTCATTCTTTATGCATACAAGAGTAGGTACAGAGGCGGAATTAATGTTTTAAGTAATTTTCTACCAGCCAACCTTTGGGTGGTGCAGAGACATATTGTGGTAGGTGCAATATTAAGCATTACATATTATAAAATTATATAATATATCTGTATTCGAAGACATGTGACATCATCATTTTCTAAGCTCTCATAGAGAAAGCCTGGGTCCTAACACAACTCGTTAGTCCAAATCCCCAGGTCAGTGGCCATAAAGAGAAGCCGAATGATAAAAAGATAGATAGATGTATTCTTTATTGTACACCAAAAATAAAAATTACATCAGGAACTTAAAATTAATAGTTAGTGTCACAATGGGCGGTCTTATCGCTAAAAGCAATTTTTTACAGACAACTTTTGGATGGATTTGACAGAGAAGGAGAAAAAAGATACGCAGGTAATTTGTGGTGTACTATTTAAATCACTACATAGTATAAAACACAGTCGCTTTTTCTGTCCCTATATCCCTATGTACGCTTAAATCTTTAAAACTACGCAACGGATTTTGATGCGGTTTTTTTAAATAGATAAGAGTGATTCAAGAGGAAGGTTTATATGTATAATAACATCCATTAAATAGTGGAGAAACACCCGAGCAAAGCCGGAACGGGTCGCTAGTAGATATACAATAAACTAATAAATTACATGTAATACAGTCAATACAAAAGATTATTGCCGTCGCATAATATATCAAAGATAAAACTAACACTTTTATTCTGGCACTCAGGGTTGCTAACAGTCAAATCGAGAAGATGACTGAAACATTCAATTGAACCTCTGGCGTAATAGCAGGTGCAAAAAATCAAATTTTCTTTACCTTTTTGCCTATTATCCTATGTGTAGCTTCTTCAACTCTAGCAAAGTGCCCTTTCCCCAGCACCTTGCCAGTCATTAGATAATTTCCAACACTATAAACTTGTCCCTTATTCCTGGTCATATTGGCAGTCTTCATACTAAACTTTACTCACTAATTTTGACTCATAATTATATTATTTCAACCGCGATAAAAAACTATTTATACTAGCAATGCAATTCACACGTTTTCTCACACGATTATTATTGTATTTACTTGTAAACGTCATAATAAATGCTTGGGTACCATCTTTTGTTTGGTCTTCGAAATTGGAACTATTTATTGACGGGCGTGACATTTGATTGGACTATTTTTAACGGCTAAATGTAACCGCCAGTGCCCCTGCACGTTGAACGGCGGCACAAAATAGGTTTCTTAATTAGCTTCGCGTTTATTGTCAATCAAAGTGATCGTGATATCAAACGCGCCGCCTGCTGCCGGCGTGTATCAGTGATTAGAGATCACTAATCTATAATAAAATATAAAAATGAACCCTTAAATTTTCCTGGTCACTCTATAGGTAACTTAACCCTTCAGATACCGTCAATTAGAGACACAATAGTAAGACAATAGATGCGCGGCCACCGGTGGTCGCTTGGGGATTCATGAATTAAGAATGGGTGGACCAATTTTCATATTCTTTTTTTTATCTTTTTTAACAAAAAGCAAAGTGGAAAAATATATAGCGTAGGGTGGGTAGCGGTAACAATTATGGCGGTAAGTCCCCTCTTTGAGGCGTGGCTGGAAAGACCTCACGGCGTCCTTACCTTCCGCATGACGCAGGTCCTCACCGGACATGGCAAGTTCGGGAGGTTCCTGTATCGGATTCGAGCGGAAGAGACGCCCGGGTGCCGCCACTGTGCGGAACGCCCGGAGGACACGGTGGAGCACACAGTCGAGGTGTGCCCTGCTTGGGCGGAGCAACGCCGTGCCCTCGTGGGGGCGATCGGCGGCGGAGACCTCTCGCGCCAGGCCTTGGTTCAGGCCATGGTCCGGAGCGAGGAGGAGTGGCAGGCGGTCGCCTCCTTCTGGGAAGCAGTAATGCTAGCAAAGGAGGAGGCCGACCGCTCCAGTCGCCCTCGCCGCCGCCGCCGCCGGGGTTCCAGCCACCGTAGACGCGGGCTCGTGGACAGCGAGCCATGGGTAGCTCGCTGTCCGATCGTCCGGTGACTGAGCGGACCGAGCCAAGGCGTCGACGGCGCGCACTGTTCCCGCGCGCCTCAAGGAGTTGTCAGCAACAGGAGGGGCCCATCTGGGTCGAAGCCTACCGGGGTCGGAGTTATCCGAAAGGAAACTAGAGCCCCGGTATGAAGGCTAGAAGGAACGTCGACAAAAAAAAAGCGTAGGGCTGGTAGCGTAGGGCTGGTAGCGTAGGGTGGGTAGCGTATGGTGGGTAGCGTATGGTGGGTAGCGTAGGGTGGGTAGCGTAGGGTGGGTAGTGGGTAGCGTAGGGTAGGTGACTACGTAGGGTACGTAGAGTAGAATAGTCAGTTGACCGGATCGAAGCCAAACAAAAGCTAGTAGAATAAGAAGTAAGAGATTCGAAACTAGAAAGGGTGGAAAGTTGTAGTGGACTTTGGAGAGGTAGTACCCAAAATATTGATGCTTTATTCGTAGTAATCTTTCTAGCCAGACTCTATCAATCACTTTTTTCTCAATGGAAACTAGATTTTTTCTTGAAATGGGTGAAACTGCATTAAATAATTCAGAAATGACGCAGAACAGGAAGCACTGCGGTATCGTCCCTTTCACTATTTAGGTAGGTAACGGAGTTCTGAAGTCGTCTGTTACCTGCAGGCCACCCTACGACGGCCGGAGATGGATGCACAGGGAGGGAGGAAAATCTTTTTACCGACTTCCCAAAAAGGAGGAGGTACTACGTTCGGCTGTTTGTATGTTTTTTTTTGTATGATTGTTCGTCGATTACTCCGCCAAATATGAACGGATTTTCAAAATTCTTTTTTTGTTCGAACGTAGATAGTTCTGAGGTGGTCCCATTGTCACCAAATTAGGATCTGATGATGGAATCTTGGAGAAATTGAGGGCAACCCTCAAATTTTATAGGCTCACATATTGATTTTCGCATATTTTATGAAGTATCTTGTGTATTTGCGTATGGTCGTAATCATCTCAGGTAGCTGGGCTGATGATGGAAGGTACAACTCCTTAACAGTAAGAAGTTAGTCGAACAGGCAAGGACTGTTTTAGTAAATTGTTTTGATGTTTGATACTGTTTTAGTAAATTGTTTTGATGATCAAGTCATGACCTGATGCTGCAGTCAGGATAGTCTGCAGAGTACCTAAGTCCTCGACGAGTTTAGGCTCATTGAAAATGGCTCGATGTGTGAATAAACGTACTGCTAATAAAGAACACCGAAGTACATAGAGACCTGATGCTGAAGCCAGGAGCATCAGAAAAAGTACAAACCTTGAAATTACAGCACCGTAGTTGTGTTTGGGCTTATTTTAAACAGGACTAAATTTTAAGTTCAATGCAATGTTGACATAAGTCTGGCCTGATGCTGTAGCCGGGATTAACAGCATCTAGTCTAATGACTGATTGAAAGAAGAGGATATATCGAACTGAATCTAACTGTGTTTGGGATTATTAGAACCGTTATGAGATGCGCTCTGACTATAAGGTATTTAAGTTTGACTGAGGGGTACTGTTTAGTGGTGGTAGCATAACTAAAAAGTGTGAAATAAAAAAAACTTTTTACAAAAAAAATATAACCGACTTCAATGTTAAAAAACACTGAACAGTACCAAATAACTTTAATTTTGGAAGTCGGTGTTAAATAACGAAGAGACTAAACTATTATAGAAACACCGACTTCCAAAATTAAAGTTATTTGGTACTTTTCAGTGTTTTTTTAACATTGAAGTCGGTTATATTTGGGTATAATCTCTTAACCTAGATTAAACATCATCATTGTCATATCAGCCGACAGACGTCCACTGTTGGACATAGGCCTCCCCCAAGTCTCACCACAATGAACGATACTGCGTGTCCGGCATCCATCGGATTCCCGCAATCTTCACCAGGTCATCGGTCCACCTTGTAGGAGGCCTTCCAGCGCTGCGTTTACCGGTACGCGGTCGCCACTCCACCTAGATTAAACATTAATAATAATAATTTAACATGCGTAACGACGACGACTCTTAGTTCCGATTGTGGACTGGACCAAGTTCGGAAGCGACCGCTTGTCCGCAGTTCCGACTGTCGCGACGCGGTTACTGCAGAACCTACCCAAGCTGAAGAATGTGCTGCACCAGTGTCAATGAGACAGTTCATACAATAGTAGCAAGATAGCATTAACTGAAAACAAATATAAACAAATTCTTAGAGAAAAAAAAAGAAAACAAGAATTAGCTTTTCGTTCAACTTATTCTGACGTGACATATTACCGACATTCGTGATTCGCTACGTTTCGACACACTCAAAGACGCGTACAGACATCAATAGGCGTGCGTCGCGAATGGTTCGTTACGCATGCCTCAACCTGAGGCATACGACGGTACATTTATGCATGCGTCCCGAACGACACATGCTCAAGCTGAGCACGCAAACCACCACGCAAGGTGTTCGTCTGTAGAAAACGCAAACAACACGTGCGCATCCACACGGAGCACACGGCTCGTACTGAGGCAGTGTTCGCAACGATCGTATGACGCGAATGCTCACTGTGAGTATACATACGTCCACACAGCCTGAGGCATGCGAGACGAACCATTCGCGACGCACGGCTCTCGATGTCTGTACGCGGCTTAAAATGACTTCTCACACTATGTGGAGCGAGGAGTATCACTCTTTGAGTGACTAAAACCCAGTGTTCCTTCAGTTGCCCTTTGCGAGGGGCTCGGTAACTCTTTCAAACAACCCCGTAGCCCTGACGTGCATCTGTTCTAACTGGTCCCGTTTTTTTTTTTTTTCTATTTCCCCCACTTCTGTTCATAGAAGATGACTGCCTCCATACATGGCCTGAACCGAGGTAGATCGGCTCCACGAGGAACGGAGCTATGTGGGTATTTACACCCAGTTCTGCATAACCCTTAAGGTGGTTTCTCCACTGAATAGAGGTAATGGAATCCAGTCTTTAGGTAGGTGAGTAAATAAAATATAACTAATAATCTATACATTTATTATCTCTTACAAAAATAAAATGCAGTGGTTATAATCTACTTACCATAATTTGGAAATGTTAATATATTTTTTTAGGCACAATATACTTATTCATAATATTTTACTAATAACTAAAATAGTTTTAAAGTGTATTAGTAATAAGAGTATTTTGGATACATGTAAGAACAAACAAACAAAAGAGCAAAACTCCGTTCTCTCTGCACTGATTTGATGGAATAAATTATTTTTCTTTTTTCCTTAATAAAAAAATGGGCCAATCTAAGGGCCTATGCACACCACGTTTTTTAAACGCGCCGTCGACGCGCGTTTTGGGAGCGCCGGCGCGTTTTATCCTGCAGGGCAGTTTGTTGGCGTTTGTATCGATACAAACGCGCGGCACCAGCGCGTGTGTCTCGAAACAAACGCGCGGCACCGGCGCGTCTGTATCGATACAAACGCGCGTCGCCGGCGCGTTTTTATCCTGCAGAGCAGTTTGTTGTCGTTTGTATCGCTACACACGCGCGTTTGCATTGCGTCTGTATCGCTACACACGCGCGTCTGTATTTATACAGGTGTGCAAAGGTTTACAGGCTGCGTCTGACTTGCGTGCGTATCGCGTCTGTATCGCTACAAACGCGCGTCGACGGCGCGTTTAAAAAACGTGGTGTGCATAGGCCCTAAGAGTTGTCGCTATTTTCCTTGGCAGTGGAATAATAACAATATTATCTAGTTAATTAATCGTTTTGTTTTGCTAAAATATTTAAATGCTTTCGGCAGTAACACTACCACCCAAGTTATGTTTCTAAGCTACTAGTACCAGCGTCCAGGTCTATCAGTGGAGGAAAGTACTCCCATCTTATACAATGTGTAACGTTAAATGCGCAAAACCACAGACACCCCAAATCCGGGCCCTGGTCGAGGCCATGGTTCGGAGCGAGGAGGAATGGCAGGCGGTCGCCTCCTTCTGCGAAGCAGTAATGCTAGTAAAAGAGGAGGCCGACCGCATCAGGCAACGGCGCCCTCGCCGTCGCCGCCGGGATTCCAATCCCGATTTCCGGCCACCGTAAACGCGGGCTCGCGGACGGCGAGCCATGGGTAGCTCGCTGTCCGATCGTCCGGTAATGGACCGAGTCCAAGACGTCGACGGCGCGCACTGTTCCCGCGCGCCTCAAAGAGTCGTCAGCAGCAGGAGGGGCCCAGCTGGGTCGAAGCCTACTGGGGACAGGGTTGTCCGAAAGGAAGCTCGTGCCCCGGTATGAAGGCTACAAGGAACGGGATGGGGTTTTTAGTCAGTAAGAGTCTGACACTATCTCCCGCTCCACTCAAGAGCGGGTTTTGTCATAAGATGATTTTTACCATCGAAAAAAAAAAAGACACCCCAAATGATTTTTAATTCGATTGACCTGATTATGTGAGAAAAAAAAAATTAAGGTTTTATGAGCAGTTTTAGTTTGCTTAAAATTCATATCTGCATTGAAATAAGAACTTTTATTATTCCGTGTATGAGAAATTTGATTGGATTACAACTATTTGTGTTTGTTTACCTATTCATAAATAGACAGGTCAAGTTTTCAATGACTGAAGATTTTATTGAAAAATGTAACCTATATTAAAAAGTGGTTTAATTGATTCTGCTCGTTATTCTGATCAAACTAATTTCAGGTTTTGCGCATTTAACGTTACACCTTGTATACAGACTTTATGGGCATAACAATATAGTAGCGACTTACGTCCTTGAATTAAGATTATCAGTTACACTCAGTGGCGACGTGGGCCACCGCTTACGGCCTCGCGGTCCAAGGGCCCTCACGCCTCGAAGGCCCGCGAACATAAAACACCCGGAAATACAGAAACCGGCTAGCAAGTATCTAGCATAACTAACCTACCACATTCGTTTTTTAAAGATCTAGTCTGGCAACATTTGCTGGCGTTGCGGGCGGTGGATGACGCGGGGAATCCTCGCTTCGCCCGCTGGGGATTTCCCATTCAGTTTGCTCCGTCTATGTTCGCGCTTCTAAACACATGCAGTCATGCAATATTTTAAATAAAAAGTTTGCATTTTTATGAAAAAAAAATTTTGAGTATTAAAATATTTTTTCTCTAAGCAAAATCTGTCCTCTTGCATTATCCATCAGGGGTCCTCGCAAAATATATCTTGCCCACATTAAATTTAGGCCTTACCCCGCCACTGGTTACAACAAACCATTTAAAACATTATTAGTTCGCAAAGATGGTGCCTGAGTTAGTCCAAATGACGCGAGTTTGGGTATCGGAACCTGATATCCAAGCTATAACTTTAGGATCGTTTATACCGGAACACTCTCCACAATCGACCGGTACGCCCGCTTGTTTAAATAGTATAAAGTCTGATAAACCTTCGTAGAATAATAAACATAAAGCGTTTCCTTTTAAAATAGACTTCAAACATTCTATGGAGAAAATCGATTCCCCCGTGGACCACCCTATCACACCCACAGGCTGCGACATTCCTATGCAAACATAATCTTTGCCCACATCTACGAAAGATTTCAGGGTATAGGTCGAAAGAGAATTTTTTACTTCGGTTAACTGCTTGTTTGCTGGATTTAATGATATGTATTTGTCCAACACAGCACAAAGGATGTCACGGCGACTTTCTAAGTCCAGTTTTAGCCACGATTGTGAGAGCTCGCGCAGCTTAGCCAATCTGTCACATTTCACGTGATAGAAGGTATATGGGTAAGTATAGGAAAAAACAGCTTCGGCAACTTGGGCCGGTCCTCTGAAGTCAGCGATATTGTTCACCCACACCATGGGCGACTGCGTACTATGCGTCACCTCATTGATTTCCGCTATACCGTTCATCCAAAGCGATAGGTAGCGAGTATCGTCTTGTTGCACTAAAGATATCATTTCTTTCGTGGTCCGGTAGGGTTCGACAGTCACGACTGATGGGTTCTCCTCTGTTAACTCGACAGGATCCAGCAGGAATGTCCTGTCGTTGTAAGTCAGGGTGTCCGAACATAGTACACTGGAGGTTAAGGGCTTATTTTCAGATTTTTTCAAATTGCACTTCCAGCTAAGGGTATCTTTAAATTGTTGGTAGACACTCTCTTGCACCAGGACCCTCCTCAGGTGCCACGGGGCCTGCAATGTGAACGTTACATGTTTAGCTTCAGGTCGAAAGTCAAATTTCTGCGCATTTTTACTTTTATGCAAAAATGAGGTCAATGACAAGGTGACGTGGTAAAGATCGCGAAAATGTACTAGCGATATATGACCAGTCGATGCGGTGCCTCTTGAAGAAAGGACACCCATTAGCCTGAGCTGATAGTTTGTTAGAGCATGTCCGCAACATAGGTAGGAAAGATGCTCTTCTATGAAGGTTCAGTTGTGGTGGCTTTAACCTGCAACTGAACCTACATTAGGTACCTTTTTCTTCACCTTTGTTATCTGTAGTTAACAAAGGTATGTACCTAATATTGCAACCTAAATTCGTTTAATTATAAAGCTCAATTCTTTATTCTTCTGGACGGACGGTAGCAATCATGGTCATCCATTTTCAGACACATACTCGTAGCGTGGTGGCAACACTGGCAACCTCTCGCCAGACCCTTTTTTTTTTACTGAACTCTTTTAATATCAACAACTAGCAGTTAGAAGGTAGGAAACATTTTTCTTGTAGATTTTACCACTTCAATAAAATATAATATTGTACTTGTGTAGCTATCAATCTAGTAGAAAATCGTTACAATCTGTGTAGGGGACATGCGCTGACCAACTCCCAGCGTTTAATAAAATAACGAATGATGAATGGAGTCCAGAGGCTCTATATGTCCAGCATTAAATTAAATGATTTTCGGCTAAAGTTACGAGAATGATATTAAGATATTATTATGTGCTTCATAGAACATACCTTTGTAGAGACAGAGATGAATTTATCGACGGCAGAGTCGATATCCGCATCATCAGCTACCACGGCGACAGTGCCAGAATCCAACCCTACGCGCAAATGAATATCTTTAGTGAGAATTGTGAACATTGGCAATTTTATCAACTGTCAATTTATAATGTCCGTAAGGATTGAGGAGCCACATCTCGTATCTTAATGAAATTAAACATGTAGCGACATCTATGACGCCACATAAGAACTACGAAGAAAATACGAAATCCTGCATCGCGCAATCAAAGTTCTCCGCGCGATTTGAACATATACGACAGCCCGACATTAAATATCGGGCAGTAGTCCACCAGACTATAACACCTCTCTGGTTGGAGGATCCTCCCTTTTCAACGGAGGTTGGCGGGACTTTACTCACTGTTCCGCATACCTCTAAACTGGTGACCCTGACGTGATCCGTGAGTCGGGTAGATGCTGCAAGCTCCAGTGAGCCGGAGTAGTGCTGCTGGCTCCAGTGAGTCGGAGCGGTGCTTGTGCGACATAGGGCTTGATTGCTGGCGTCGACCAGGAGAGGTTCTTCATGGCTCTTCAATGACTGGCTGAAGGTGCGGTGTGCAAAGCCAAGGTCGCTGATGCGGCTGAGGCGATGACCAGGTATGACCAGGTTGGCATTCTGGTGGTCAGGATACCCTTAGCCGAGGGTGCTGTCTGTATGGCTCGTTGCTCGAAAGCTTGAGGAAGTGACGTTGACGTCACGAAGGAGTAGCTGCACGAAGGCTGTGCTGATCTTTGTCGAGGGTCACCAGTTTAGGGGTAAGTAGAACAGAGAGTAAAGTCCCACGTACCTCCGTTGAAAACGGCAGTCGCCCACCAGACTATAACATCCTGTCTGGTCGGAGGATCCTCCCTTTTCAACGGAGGTATGTGGGACTTTACTCTCTGTTCCACTTATCTTTAAAAAAACTTATTTAGTAGTAAGTTAAAAAAATTGTAGGCTCTATCTTGGATTTCGTAGTATAATATATAAAAAGTTACATGAACATGAAGGTGGCTCCTCAATCTAAATGTTTGGCTTGAGGAGCCACGTCAGAACTACGAACATCATGGTTGAATATTTATCATAATTTGGTATGATTTAGTAGCATTTTAAAGTAATTAGTAGACGAGCACTGTAGCGTTAAAATTAAAAAAGTTATAAGCTCTTCGTTAATTTCCTATGAAATGGTTTGAAGGGTGACCATGAATACATTATTTACTAAGACAATCTTTGTTTCGTGGTTTCTTTGTCATGTCGTGTCAATAATGAATTAGGGATGTCCAATCAATTGTAATCGATCGATTGATGTTTTTTCTAATAGTGTATTAAAAAAACCTGATCTAACCGTTTAAAAGTGTGCGGTCTACTTATAACTGGGGGGCTGAGTCACCCGCGTCCGTAGGATGATACCCATTGCTAGGACCTACACGTGGTCCCCGGGTAGTGCTAATCAGGTGACATTAACAGGTAGGTTTCGACCGACGGCTTGTGACCACCCACTGGGCAAAGACAACGGCCTAGCCGTGTTTCGGCACGATGCCCAGTGTAGCCAATTCAGAGGAGTTGGGTCGAAGTGGCGGTTCCAATGCTTGCAGACCGGCCAAACTCGTGCTGGTATTGACGTATCGGGAGACTAGTCGTGGAGGGTAGCGGGATCCGAGCCACGGAGCACCGCTGGCCGACCGCAGTTAGTTGGGGGCCCAAGTAATGTGCCAGCAACACATAAGAGGCTGCCCCGCCAACTAGCAAAAAATCCCGGTATGCATCATCGTGCTGGTTGGCGACCAGATGAGTGGGCCCGATGGTTATATGCGGGTGGGGCCGGGCGTCCCCGTAGTCTCCAGACTAGTATCCCAACGATGCTGTCCTGCCAGTACATGACTGAGGATTAGCTGCATGGGACTCCATTTTACTTCCTTCTCCTTCCTACTTCACTCTCGATATGCCAAGGATGAAAAAGAGACACGTTAAACAGCGCTTGCACTCCCACTTAAAGTCCACCTCTGTAATATTAGAGGTCTGCACTCCAATCTCGCAGCAGTCCATCATCACCTGGAGACTAAAAAACCGTCTCTCTTTTTTCTTCCAGAGACGCAGATACGAAGTCCGTCAGATGTATCGTACCCAGTGGCGTGCCAGGTGCCTTTAGAGGGGGGCAAGCCAAGGAATCTTGATTCATCTACCTACATACACCTAATATCCCGAAAAAAATCGCGCTATAATCTGCCGTCACATATCATCAGTGCAAAATTTCTTACTGTAATGTTGATTTTAATAGGTACATTTGATTTTTTTTACTGATAGAAATGGGGAAGATTTTTGCCACTTTTTACCGCTAGGTGTCGCTATACTTATGATCCATTAGGCTTTAAATCTGTGCAGCATTATTTATAACTTTTTGGCATTCTATTAAATATAAATAATAAAAATGATGAACTGTACAGTGCCGGAATGCAAAAAAAAATAGTAATTATTTATACCTAAAAGATAAAAATAGGAAAAGATTCTGGGCTAAAGCAATAACACGACCTGAATTGGTAAAATCCCAATCTACATATTTACGATTATATAGGTACATTATGTGGGCATCATTTTACAGAAAATTATTTTAAAACTGTGAAGTCGTCTACAGGTGAATGGGTATATTCTTATATTTGGTCGTTCAAATCTTTCAAAATGTCCTATGTAACATGATTGTTTATATTGCAGGTTTCAATTTAGTGCTTATGATAAATGATCATAGACAAGCACAAAAAGTTTATTAAATGAGCTAATACACTCACTCTCCAAAATATTCTTGTATTTGATGTTTATTTATTGGTGGCAATGGGGTATTGCTGTTTATATCTTTATAATAATCTTCTTTTGGTATGACCATAACTTCGGTTTGTACTGGTTCTGGGGACATAATTTATGTTGAATTTAAAATTTCTATCATACGGCTCTAACCTACAAAAACAGAAGATAGCTTAGATTTTGATTTACACAAACAATAATAAACAAGATAAAAGTTTATAGGGTCAAGAGTTTATTGTTAACACGTTAAACGCCGCCTTGATTTTTGAGTTTTTCTGTTTGGGCCATGGGGGACACCATGTAGTCGACATGCGATTGTTCCGTTAGAGCCGCGGGGGACACCATGTGTCCGCGAGCTAGAGGCGACTTTAAGCGTTTCGTTTGAGCCGCCAGGCATAAATGTGAAGCAAATATGTATTAGACGTGACCCCCACGGCCCTGTAGACAAATTATTTGTACTTGGTTTTTAGAAAAAAATATAACTTGGAAAAATATGTCATATAATCTCACAACATGTAATGGGACAAGAATTTCAATGTGAGATTGTGTATCATTATTTCATAATTTTATTAAAATAATTTGATAGTTATTATGGTTTTCAATTATTACTAGCCAAAAAAGGTTCTACTACAAAATTAGTATAATTCGGGTAGTATTCGGGGGTAGTTTGCTAAGTGAAACCGCATGTGTAAATAAAAAATGTGACTATTTATTTTAAGTTATTAACAATTAGAAAACAAATAAATCAGACTACAGATTGAGATCAATGGAATCTTAGTAAGTAAATTGTTTAATGAATTTTATGGAAACACTCAAAACAAAGAAAAGGTTTATTAGGACAGGTTTCACAAAAGGTAACAACCTTTTTAGTCTTGTTTTTGGCTAGAACTCGCCCCATTACTTTTGTATTTTCTTTATAGCACTGCTGACATGTTCGCCGATTATTTTTGTTAGTACCGTCTTTCTTTGTAAGCTTATGTTTTATTCTTCTTGGCCTTGAAATCTCGTTTGAGGTTTCTTCACTTCTCGTCAACAATCCCTTCAACACCTGTTTCCTAAACTCAACTATTTGGATTTTTTTCCCAGTTACCATCTGATATATTATTAATGCATTGACAAGTGCAGTATTTAAGAGCAAGTTAATACCAGCTTTTTTATACCATTTGACTGATTTCCTTAATGGTGTGGAATATGCCGCCATTTGGTCAGACAAATCAACTGCTCCTTTTGCTCTGTTATAATCTAGAACCATTTTCGGTTTCAAAACAGTTTTCCCCCGCTTTGTGATTGTCTGAAATCGGTCGGAATGTTTTGTAGATAGAACCAGTACATCTCTCTTATCCTTCCACTTCATGACTGTAATTCCATCTTCACTCTCTCTGGCAATATGTTCACCTCTTTTCAGTTTAGCATCTGTAACAACCTTTGGAATATGTCTTCTGTTCTTCCTAATGGTACCTACGAGATGGGTTTCATTTTTTAATAGATCCCTTGCTAAATCAATACTCGTGTACCAATTATCTGTGTATAAGGTGTGACCTTTGTTTAATAAGTCACTGCAAAGGGACATGACGACGTTTGCCGGCGTTGTGTTGACTTGGTCGTTTTCTTTTCCAGCATAAACGTTGATCTTATACGTATATCCGGGTAGTGTACATAATTTAAATTCTTTTATGCCATATTTGTGGCGCTTCTGCTTGTTATATTGACGAAAAATGAGTCTGCCACGGAACGGCACAATGCTTTCGTCGATACATAGATCTTCGGCTGGAGTATAATGCTTTGCAAAATTGGTGTTCATTACATCCAGTAAGGATCTAATTCGGTGTAATCTATCAGATTTGTGAGCATCGTCATGCTGGGAAAAATGAAGCATTTGGAGAAGCAATTCAAAGCGATTACGAGGCATAATCGTTGCAGCAAAACGATGGCCAGTTATTTCGTCCTTAGACCAATAATCTGACAACTTAGGAAGTTTTACCAATCCCATAAATATTATTAATGCAAAAAAGCTTTTCATCTCGGGCAAGTTAGTAGGTGACCAGTTACGAATTCGTGCTGCCTTTGAAGCCTGGCGCGTGGCAATTCTGTTAATAGCGAACTGATTCGTATCGTCAACTATCTTCTGAAAAACTTCATCAGGAACCAAAAAGCAGTAAAAATCTGCAGGTTTTTTGTTAGTCATTGCTAAGCGAAGGTAGGAAGGCAAGCCAGGATTTTCAGTGAAAGGTATTATATGACGTTGGTTACCTGTAGGCGGTGTCCAAGTACGTATAAACTGTGTTGTTTGTCCCGAAGTATCTGGATATGGACGCTCTTCTGACTCACTTTCTTCACTTTCGATTACCATTATACGACGACGTTTGCGTGGAACCGGGTGGATTATCTCGTCTTCATCGGAGCTTATATGGAAACTATTATTTAACAAATTAATTTCTAATTCTTCAATTTGTGATAAATCGTCCTGAGTTATCTCGAATTCTTCGAAGAAATCCATTATAGTAGAGTAAACAATATTATTTTTACGTAAACAAGAAAATAAAGTAATTGGTTGCGAGATAAATAATAAAACAACGTGCTTCCAGTGTTCACTAACACATAATAAGCGCTCGGGAATCGCGACGAGCAAGTGGACGGCGGCGCGGCGCGCGGGCACGAGCGGTGGGGCCGGCGACACCCCGACCCCCGCGGCCCCCGCTAACGGACATGCGAATTATTTACCGCGTACGCCATGGGGGACAACTAATGAGTGACACTAGTGTTTTAGAAAAATTAAGTCACAACATACATTTATTCGATGTTTTTTAGGTTATTTACCACATTTTATAACCCCTCGAACAATAAAAACTTATACATGAAATTTTATAAACTTGTTATTATTGGCCTGGCTCTATCGACTACTTAAGTGAGGCCCATATGTTGTCCTCCATGGCGTTTAAGGTGTTAATCAGTTAAAACCATTCACCAAGAAAATATAAAATAGTGCAGTCCTTTTTTTCTTTTATTTACTAACTTCTCTACAAGGTCTGCCTTTCTTCCACTACAGGTCGCACCCCTCTTCTTTAATTCCTCTTTGAGCTGATTTAATTTCCAGGTAAAATACATCATCAATACAAAAATATTTCATACAATTTCATAAGAACCGCTACGAACCACAGAATGTAAATAGATCATACGCGTGGCGCCCTCTGAACACAAAATCTTCCCCATTAAGTAAATATATATTGGTACTTTAAAAAAAAAGAAAAGAGCCGTCTATTGATATTTTTGGCAACTCGCTCACAACAGTTAGTTAGTTGACTTCAGAAAAATCCGCCAGATGGCGCACAAAAGATTGTATTAATCCGTCCGTAGTCTATATATATAAAAATGACCCCCGTTTTCCGTTGTCACGACTTGGCATGAAAACGGCTTGACCGATTTGGCTGATTTTTTTTTTGTTGTGATTGTTATTGTGAGGAGAAGGTTCTTATGGAAAAAAAAATTAGGGTAGTGTAGGGTAGAGTAGGGTAGAGTAAGGTAGGGTAGAGTAGAGTAGGGTAGAGTAGGGTAGGGTAGAGTAGAGTAGGGTAGAGTAGGGTAGAGTAGGGTAGAGTAGGGTAGAGTAGGGTAGAGTAGGGTAGGGTAGAGTAGAGTAGGGTAGAGTAGGGTAGAGTAGGGTAGAGTAGGGTAGAGTAGGGTAGAGTAGGGTAGAGTAGGGTAGAGTAGGGTAGAGTAGGGTAGAGTAGGGTAGAGTAGGGTAGAGTAGGGTAGAGTAGTAGGGTAGAGTTGGGTATAGTAGGGTGAAGTAGGGAAGAGCGGGGGCGAAGCCGCGCGGGCAAAGCTAGTATTTAATAAAATTCATCATTGAATTGTTTACGATAGAAAATCTAGAAATCTATTTCTACTAACTGTGCTCTATTTTCCAGTTGAGATTTAAAAAGAAAGAAAAACGTTCGTTTTGACCCATTCATGTGCTTTTTCACGTATCCCTACTCTATAAAGTCTATTAAATATTATTTTATACTAGCTTTTGCTCGCGGCTTTGCTCGCGTTAAATTCGGGGTAACACGGTTCCCCTTTCGGCTTAATTTTTCCCGACATCTTCAACGAATATCGTTTATGTACACAGAAATAAATACAAAAACTTAACAAATTATATATTAAAACCTTCCTCGACAATCACGCTATCGAATGGTGAAAACCGCTTGAAAATCGGTGTAATAATTTTTGAGTTTATCGCGAATAGACAGACAGACAGAAGCGGCGGGGGACTTTGTTTTATAAATAATATGTAACAACAACACACGCCAATACAACACAACAACAAACAACAACACAACAACAAACAACAACACGCCAACAAACAACAATTACATTCGCCATACAAATTCATCTTTAGATAGGAAAATATGAAATAAGTATTATTTACTAGCTTTCCGCCCGCGAGGACTACAGTTTATATCGCGCGGGCAGAGATCCGTGCTCAGCAGTGGAATTATAGGTAGCCTATGTGTTATTCCAGTGTCTCTTCTACCTACCTACCAAATTTGATCTAAATCCGTTCAGTAGTTTTTGCGTGAAAGCGTAACAGACAGACAGACAGAGTTACTTTCGCATTTATAATATTAGTAGGGAAGTAGGGATAATCGCGCGTAGAAACTTTAGAGTTTTCCGCACGGGTTGCGCGATGCAGAATGTCGTATTTTTTTAGTTCTTATGTGACGCAAAAATATCACTATAACAGAGCTCTTAAACATGTATACTTATTATGTGGAAGTAAATCTAATACATAGGTACCTCTAATTGTACTTTTTACCCACAACGGCCACTCAACTTTGAGCGAGTCTTGCAGCGGTTTCGTATGCAAACGAAATCTTTTGATCCTGTAAAAAATGAAATATAAGATTAATAAAATAAAAAAAAATTGTATTCAGATAATTATACTCTGAAATTGTTGTCTTTTTTTTGGCTTAGATACTAAGTCTTTTAAGCTGTCTTTGTATGAATAGTCAATTTGTTTACCATTACTATTGGATGTACACATTCTAATGCTGCCAAATGCTACAATAAGCAGTTGGCAGCAAATGTATCGATTTAGCCTTCTCGGGAAACTTCACTGAAGTAGTCAACACTACAGTAAAATTCTCAGTTCCATCTTACCGAGATCGCGCCCGTTTCAATGATTTCACATATTGTCTAGTTACGCGACACTACACCAATAGTTCAATAGTATAAAGCCTCGTTTGTACTAGGCGACAATGTCGTATGGCACGAATTCTGATTCATTAAAGTAAGTTTGTATTTATACTTGACTTACCTTTGTGCATCATAGAGCAGTGTAGCTAAGAGATGAGAAATAGCAGCCGTTGCCTTATACACACAATACATTATTTTAATCGGACAGAGCCACTTCATCTTACTACCAATCATGAGTAGTGAGTCATCGGGACGAAAGTAGATACTGCCAACTACAACTAATATTTACAATTCATTATTATCAGTGGTGGCTTTAGGGGGTAGGGAGTGGGGCAAACACCTGAGGCCTTCCTCTTGCTGAGGCCTCGCACCACAACTCAATTTGAAAAAATCCTGGTTAGTATGAGTTGGACTTGCGCACAAAGGATTCAGTACCATTATAATCTTTTTTTTTAGTTTTTATTGTTATAGCAACAACAGACTGGCTCAGTTATGATCACGTATCTGTTATGTCCATTAATTCATGAATCCCCAAGCGACCACCGGTGGACGCGCATCTATTGTCTTACTATTGTGTCTCTAATTGACGGTATCTGAAGGGTTAAAACACCATTTTTAGTAAATAGGTTGATGCTGCCAGTCTTCTGGGCACATTCCCGGATGACAGCGATGTGGAAGAGTACTTTGATGCCTGAGTGTACTTTGTGTTTTTGTATTTTATTTATGTATGTCATGTATTTATTTAGGTCTTAGTATAAGTAGCTTAAGTTTTTTTATGTAAGTACATAATAATATGTAAATTTTATCTATTATAATAAAAAATATATTGTTACTTCCCGGTGATCCTAAACTTTTGTTTACATAACACCAAACCATTGGTTAAAAGTTTTTCGCAAATTACTTATATTTGATGAATGGTAATTAGTACTTTTTATTTACACTTTTTTGAATTTTATTATAATTGTTTAAATGTTCAGTATATTTATTATCTATAATATATTAACTATCGGACGGACACAAAGACATACTCACGGAAAACAGATGTTCCATGAGTTCCATCACCAGGCCCTATCGGAATACAGCACTGCAATATTTTATTTCTATGTTAAATATTGCAGCTTATGCTGAGATAGGAGCCTCTTTTCGCTCTCGCGCAGGCCAATTATTTTAAAGATTTTAATATAGGTATGTATATTTTTTATACTGTTGACTGGCCTGTTGGTCTAGTGGTTAGTGACCCTGACTACTATGCCGGAGGTCGTGGGTTCGATTCCCACCCAGGACAAATGTCTGTGTGATGAGCATGATCATTTGTTCTGTGTCTGGGTGTAATTTATCTATAATATGTATGTATTTAGAAATATATAAGTATGTTTATCAGTTGTCTAGTACCCATAACACAAGCTCTGCTTAGCTTGGGACTAGGTGACGTTGTGTGATAGTTGTGGAATATTATATTATTATATTATATTATATTTAGTTAATAGATTTAAATTTCGTTATTTTTTATTTTATTGTTTGTCCTGTGCGAGTCTCAAATAAATGTTTTCTTTCATGAACAGCCTTCCTTAAAAATACACTACTTGCCTTACAATCTTTTGCATAGGAGGCATGCATTGATTGGGTAATTACTTAATGGCCTTTTATTATTACTAGCTTTTACCCACGCAGCTTCGCTCCCGCTCTTCACTACTCCACCCTACTATACCCAACTCTACCCTATCCTACCCTAAACTACTCTACCGTACTCTACCCTACTTTACCCTACTCAACTCTACCCTACACTACCCTAATTTTTATTTTTTTTTTCCATAAGAACCTTATCCTCATAATAACAATCACAACAAAAAAAAAAATCAGCCAAATCGGTCAAGCCGTTTTCATGCCAAGTCATGACAACGGAAAACGGGGGTCATTTTTATATATATAGAAGATAGAAGATAAGCATGCTAGTCACTTACAACTTAAAGCAGGATCCACATAACAGCTCAAATACTGGATAAGAAGATTGAGTTGTGTGTTAGTCACTTCTATAGGTATATTTCTGTAGAGATATTCAAGTTGTGCAATTAATTCATCAATCCCCAAGCGACCACCGGTGGCCGCGCATCTATTGTCTTACTATTGTGTCTCTAATTGACGGTATCTGAAGGGTTAAGGTGGCATTCTTTTTGAGGCTTGAAGCCATGTTTCGTAATGTAATCCCAAAATGTTGATCACCATCATCATCATCATTAAATTCCCAATTATTTTTAATGAACTCTTTCCCATCATATACATAAGGATGAAATTTTGTAGTAATCCCATCAAAGTCATTACACAGTTCTAATAGAGTTTTGTTCTTATTTAAATATTCCTGGAATAGAAAAATTAAATTTATTAATATTAACTGGAAGAAACGAAATTCTATAATGTATATATGTATATTGTATATGATCAATCACATACAGAAAATCTAGAAATCTAAATAATGATACAAATAAGTAGAGTTTTTAGTAAAACAGTATGAAAATGTCACAAATAACTTATTTTGTTAAACTTGTAATAATGTTTCAGAGTTATAAAAGTGTTAGTGTACCTACTTTAAGAATAAAATTGTTTACTGTCGATTACTTGAGTTTATTTTATTCGCAACATTCCCTACTTCAAGAAAACTTTGTTTCTCAATGAGTTCACAATAAGGTTTTTTATTTCAAAAAGTTTTATTTAGGAAGGTGAACCGAACCGGTACCAAAAACTTTTACCTGTGCAAGACTCGTATCCACGGACGTTTCAGAGAATTTTAAATCCATAATTATTTTATTACGGCCGCTGTTCGTTGAACTAACTCAATAAATATGATAAATAACGATAACAACATTAACAACTCGGACTTGTAGATAGGTAACATCAGCCCAAAAACCCACAGAGTACTTTGTATGCAAAGACCCCCCAAAAACCCCCGGGCCCGGCGATAAGGCGTTATCTTGCTTGACATTTGACTTTGACAGTGACAAATGACACTCTAAAGATCAAAGCATGTCATCTGCCCCTTGGAATTAGTAAATACCACTAGACAATTGATGGCAAATATGATTTTTAATAACATTTATTTAAAATCCATCACATCATCAATACAACCCTCTAAATTCGTTCAACCCAGTTGAATGGCTATTTTATGAAAAAGACATAATTTTAATGATTATAATTTCATGGGGTTCGAGTCCGCGTTTTCTTTTCAAGGAAACACGCTGACAGATCGACACTTTGCGTGACTAGAGAGCTGGCTCGTTCTTTGCTCAAAGAATTAGCATCGCCATTCAACGTGGCAATGCTGTCAGTGTTCTGGGTACTTATGGCGGTAAGTCCCCTCTTTGAGGCGTGGCTGGAAAGACCTCACGGCGTCCTTACCTTTCGCATGACGAAGGTCCTCACTGGAAATGGCAAGTTCGGGAGGTTTCTGCACCGAATTCAAGCGGAAGAGACGCCCGGGTGTCACCACTGTGCGGAACGCCCGGAGGACACGGTGGAGCACACAGTTGAGGTGTGCCCTGCTTGGGCGGAGCACCGCCGTGCGCTCGTAGGGGCGATCGGCGGTGGAGACCTCTTGTGCCGGGCCTTGGTTGAAGCCATGGTCCGGAGTGAGGAGGAGTGGCAGGCGGTCGCCTCCTTCTGCGAAGCAGTAATGCTAGTAAAGGAGGAGGCCAACCGCATCAGGCAACGGTGCCCTCACCGCCGCCGCCGGGATTCCAATCCCGATTTTTAGCCACCGTAGACGCGGGCTCGCGAACGGCGAGCCATGGGTAGCTAGCTATCCGATCATCCGGTAACTGACCGGACCGAGCCCAAGACGTCTATGGCGCGCACTGTTCCCGCGCGCTCAAGGAGTTGACAGCAACAGGAGGGGCCCAGCTGGGTCGAAGCCTACTGGGGCCAGGGTTATCTGAAAGGAAACTCGAGCCCCGGTATGAACGCTAGAAGGAACTGGGTGGGGTTTTTAGTCAGTAAGAGTCTAATACTATCTCCCGCTTCACCCAAGAGCAGGGGTTGTCATAAGATGATTTTTCCCAAAAAAAAGTGTTCTGGGTACACTTCCGGATGACGGCGACGTGGAGGAGTTCTTCGATGAGTGTTCTTTGTGTGATATTTATGTACATAGTCAGGTTGTGATATAAATAGTTTAAAAAGGTATCACGTGTAATGATCATAAATATTATATTAACCCTTCAGATACCGTCAATTAGAGACACAATAGTAAGACAATAGATGCGCGGCCACCGGTGGTCGCTTGGGGATTCATGAATTAATGAACGATTAGACTTAGGTATTTTTTTATGGCATTAACCCTTCAGATACCGTCAATTAGAGACACAATAGTAAGACAATAGATGCGCGGCCACCGGTGGTCGCTTGGGGATTCATGAATTAATGAACGATTAGACTTAGGTATTTTTTTATGGCATTAACCCTTCAGATACCGTCAATTAGAGACACAATAGTAAGACAATAGATGCGCGGCCACCGGTGGTCGCTTGGGGATTCATGAATTAATGAACGATTAGACTTAGGTATTTTTTTATGGCATTAACCCTTCAGATACCGTCAATTAGAGACACAATAGTAAGACAATAGATGCGCGGCCACCGGTGGTCGCTTGGGGATTCATGAATTAATGAACGATTAGACTTAGGTATTTTTTTATGGCATTAATGAACGATTAGACTTAGGTATTTTTTTATGGCATTAACCCTTCAGATACCGTCAATTAGAGACACAATAGTAAGACAATAGATGCGCGGCCACCGGTGGTCGCTTGGGGATTCATGAATTAAATTATCCCCGAGGAGAATACATTAATTTTCACTTTCGTAGAAGTGATAAGTCACTGCTGTTAGGTGTAAGTCATTTGGTAAAAGCTTTTATGCCGATATCCGTGTTTTATGCGAATATTTAGTTGAATTGTTCAGTTTTATTTTTATTTTTGATCCACTTAAGTACCACTTCACCACTGTGTACCTTGTACACAACTGCAATGTAGATAATTGAACGCGATTAATCACACTATTATTATAAAGGTGAATGTTTGTATTTCTGTGTGCTAAGTACTCCATAACACTCAAACGGCAGAACGGATTGTATGAAATTACCACAGGATGAACAACACCTTTTTCAAGGGGATTTTTTTTTAAGCAGAGAAAGGAATCCCTGGAGGGGGGGGAGGAATTCCTGTAAGGGAAACCGTAGTCCTAGTACGCAACGGGTAACTGAAAGACACAAGTGGGTTTTTGTCTGACACGCCCTCTTGCTCCACCGCAGAGCGCACAGTGTTTAAGAAACCCTTAAAAATCGGACATGATTAAGTAAATACCATGAGTCAAGCAAGAGTTAAACTCCCATGTGCGCAAGATTGTAAACTTGTTTTATAATCGATAAAATTTATCATTTTAAGACACATATTTTGTCTAGTAGTTCCAGAAATTTTAATTTTATTTCATTATTTAGACACAATATTTTTCCATCCATCATAAATGATTTCCGCAATTATATTCCCTATTAAATAATACTTCGGTATAAGCCCTTTACACAGTACTTTTTTCTATTCCGATTCCGGTCTAGGGCCGGAGATTTTTTTTTTTTTTATATGCGCCTACACAAATCTTTAGAGCAAAGTTTTATTTAATCGTCTAAAAAAGTTTCAGGCGCTTTAGGAAACTGGTAGAAAAATGTTTAATTCTTCTTTTACTCTTCACCATCGCCTTTAAAAATACTAGTTATTTTAATAGTACTACACCGGCCCCCAATTATTATTTTATTGTTTCGTTCCAAGGTACATTCTAGGGTTTTTCTCAAATTGTCAAAATGGGCCTTATATTTTTAACGAGTTTACATAATATATGTCGTTGTGTACGAGAAATAGTACTTAGTATAACATAATTTTACTCAAAGCTGATGTAAAAAATATATATTAAAGCACCCTTTATCTGTACCTACTTACTTAGGTAGGTATGTAATACGACGTACCTAAGTAGGTAGGTACAGATACTGAGTTGTTACGGAGGTTCAGTTCCGATTGATTTCGTACCTCCGGTTCCGATTTCGGTTCCTATACTTTAAAATGAGAAGTTGTATCGGAGGTATAAAATAGTTTATGGGTACTTATCGCGTGGTGAATCTCTTTTTTCCTGTGTTTTCTATCAATTACTCTTTCACTTGTTATTTTGTTTCGTATTTGTTTTGTGTTGTGACTTTGCACTTCATATATAACTACTGAACCACGTTTTTGATTCGTTTTAGTAGTAAGTATTCGTCATTTTACGTATCTCCTTCCGCACGCGTCATGCTCGTGAATGGGTGCCGTCAGATGAGAGTGTTCATCTCTTAGCAGCCCAGTTTAAATCTTTTATTTTAATTTTATTATTTACATTGTGCTCACATAATAGAAGCAACAAGAAATATGTAACCAAATATTATATGTAACTCATAATATGATTTAAAAGAGTATCCATGGAGTTTCTTGCACTTCTCCATAGAGATCCACACTTTGGAACGTGTAATTTAGCTTCACTTTTCTTGGGCTAACCGACATTTGACTATTCAAAAGTGCCTGAAAATGGTCTATTTGAAATAAAGGCTTTTGTATTAGTCTCCGATTCTGAATTCGATTTCGGGTCTGATTTCGGTTCCGATTAAAATTCCAGTTCCGGTTCCGATTCTGGATCCGATTTCATTTCCAGCTCCGATTCCGATAAACCAAATTTAAAAACTCCGCTTACGTATTCGGTTCTGAAATAATCATTTCCGTTACATCCTTAGTAGACACAATACCTACATGCATAGATAGATACTGTCAGAGCGACGGGCGGTACGACCTACTTGCACCAGACCGGAACAAATTTGTTGGACCCAATGGAATTAGAAGCATCTCTGCGTCCATTCCCGTGCTACACATTCTGTGTGTAACTTACTTGCGTATAGACCCAAATACAAATGCCTGTAACCCGCACTAAAGTATGCAAGTATCTTGCATGCCTTTGCCTTGACTATGCGAGAACAAGTTTTGATTGGTCTACGTCACTTTGGCATGCAGACCTTATAGATTATTTTCTACTAAAGTAAGCACCAATTTGGAATAACAGTTATTGACTCACCTACATTTATTCCGGAAATAAAGACAGATATAAAGCTGTACCTGTCTTGATTTCTTGAATCGAGAACTATCGCGATCCTTTTTCTAAAACGTTTTAAATTTTATAGTAACGAAAAACTGTTCATTGTTTGTTTTTTTTTTACCCACTTATGTGAAGGCCAATGTATTTTGTTAAATGATATTTATTTGAAAATAGGTTTCCAAAGAACACATTTAAACGTAATTTTTTTCGTTAAAAGTAAACTAGGAGAAGAAACACTGAAACAAACTGAGGGGCCAAAGTTTCTTAGGTTAGGTGGGTTAGGGGTCAAAAGGTTGGATTCGCGCCACGACACGATGCGTGCAAAATATACACACAAGCCATCTTTGTTTATTGTTCTTTCTATTTGATAATAAAAAAAAATCTATAGATTCTGTTAAATAAATCTGTAGAAGTAAAAATTCTGTACTAGTAAGCGTTCTAAATAAGAATAGGATCGATTGCCATGTTGTGATGTCACGCCGTACTGTCAAATTGAAGAAATTTTGGCAAAATTGAAAAACTCAGAGATGAATAAAATTGAAGAACTGGATTCTGATTAAACTTTTTTTGTTCACAGTTCGTAATTAAATTAAATTTTTCGTAAATTAATTAAGGTTAAAAAAAATATTTCCTCGATCTGACAGTAAATCGTGACATCACAACATGGTAATCGATCCTATTCTCACTTGGAATGCACTATACATTAAAAATATCAAAAAAAATAATGGGGTGTTACTACCGACACCGATCCCAAAAATATGATTAAAAAAATTTTTGTCTGTCTGTCTGTTTGTTCAGGCAACACGCAAAAAGTTCCAGTTCGATTACAATGAAACTTGGTATAACTATTCTTTAAGATCCTGGGCACCACACTGGGTACTTTTTATTCTGGAAAAGTATATACAATAAAAAAACAACTTATTATTTTACTGTTTCATTATTTTGTTAAAAAAATGCATACAAAGATGCGTTAATAATTTGCCGCAGGTGAATTTTGACAAGACTGCAAGAACCTTAATATGAATTTGTATGGTGAGCGATATTGTATCAATACATATTATAAAACAAAGCCACCCGCTGGGTCTGTCTGTCTGCCTGTTCGCGATAAACTCAAAAATTACAGCACCGATTTTCGGTGCGCGGTTTTCACCACTCGATAGCTTGATTCTCGAGGAATATAATTTATTATAGAGGAGGATAATTTGTTAAGTTTTTGTGTTTATTTCAATGTACATTAACGATATTTTTTGAAGATGTCGGGGAAAAAATAAGCCGAAAGGGGAACCGTGTTACCCCGATTTTGACGCAAGCGAAGCCGCGGGCAAAAGCTAGTATAATAATAAAATAGTTAAAATAAAATTAACAAAAACTTTTACATTTGAAGTCTAATTAGAGCATTATCTATTAAAACTGTGGGTCTACTCCAAAGCAGCATTAGTATGTGTTGTTGTTTTTTTTTAATGGAGTATTTGAATTAAGAATCAGTCTAATAAGCTATTATAGTTTGCGCATTTTATAAAGAAGGCTGCCAGTGTTTTTTTTTACTTTTTTAGTTTATATGAAATTTTCAATGAATTTTAATGTGTGTGTTTTTGTGTGTGTGTAAAAAATTCAACTCCACAAAGGCTGAGAGTTATTTTAACAGCGTGACAAAAAACTAAACTCAAAGTCCGTTGTTAAAACGCAGCTGAATTTTTGTAAGTTTGCATTTGTACCGTTGTACGTACATAATTACATGGTTCACGCTTTCTTACATTTTAATTAAACCAACAAATTGCTTTATTTGCTTTTATTTCGTGTATAAGGGTGTTTTTTTCGACTCCAAAAAGAATTAAGAATTTTAGTGTTCCGTGTCTATGAATGCTAAGGCTGTGGTTCACATAATGTTCTATGGATAAAACGCGGGCTGCGTTTTATCCTATTGAATATCTTTCTTATGAAATAACCATTAAGGCGACCTGAAATTTTATTTCCCGATCATACAAGTTGACACTACCCTGCAAAATATTAAATAAAAATTTGAATTCCGCGGGCTACACTGGCATTTCAGCTTAAGAAAACGAGAACTTGCCTTTATAGAAATGGACTAGACCAATCAAATAAGTAAGTATAGAGATAATATATAGTACATTGTTACACTAGAGGTGAAAGTTACTTATTTCGTCCCGAGAAAGAGTTGGCGGCCGAGCGAAGCGAGGTCGCTAATCCGAGGGACGAAATAAGTAACTTTAACCCCGAGGTAAGCATTGTGCTTTTCATTACGAATACAAGAAGATAGACCTAGTTTAAAAAAAAAATGATTTGACAGATGTTAGGTGAAAGTAAAACTCCCTAGGGATGCAAAGTGTGATACTTTTCAGCCCGCTCCTCAGGCAACTTCAGACCTACTTTCAGAGTATGAGTAATGAAAAATAGTTTTTCACACCACCTGCTCGAAAATGTCAAATTATATGTCAAGCAACCTTAACCTAAAGTGAGTCATTAGTGGCCGGGGCATAGAAATATATTATATCTATGGGCCGGGGGCACAGCCGGTCAATAATGTTGTACTGGATTCCATTATGACCCGCTGGTCAATAATGTGACTATTATTTTCTCACAGTAGGTGTAAAAAGTAGAGTATCCTCCTCTGAGCTAAAGGTGTCTTTGCTTTGGGCTAGCTTGAATTAATCGCTGCATTCAGGATTCTTGTATTAACTCCCTCGCTTTGCTCGTGAGTTAAATCCCGAATCCTTCATTGCGCTCGAGATTCAATATGACGCCCGTGACATAAGACACAACTTTAGCCCCTCGGTGCATAATCTACTATTTCACACCACCTGCTCGAAAATGTTAAACTATATGTCAAGCAACCTTAACCTAAAGTGACCGGCGGCACAGCCGGTCAATAATGTTGTACTGGATTTCATTATGACCCGCTGGTCAATAATGTGACTATTATTTTCTCACAGTAGGTGTAAAAAGTAGATTTTTCACACCACCTGCTCGCAAATGTCAAATTATATGTCAAGCAACCTTAACCTAAAGTGAGTCATTAGTGGCCGGGGGCCATTGAATTATACCGAGGGCACAGCCGGTCAATAATGTTCTACTGGATTTCATTATGACCCGCTGCTCAATAATGTGACTATTATTTTCTCACAGTAGGTGTAAAAAGTAGAGTATCCTCCTCTGGGCTAAAGGTGTCTTTGCCTTGGGCTAGCTTGAATCCCTCGCTGCATTCAGGATTCTTGTATTAACTCCCTCGCTTTGCTCGTGAGTTAAATCCCGAATCCTTCATTGCGCTCGAGATTCAATATGACGCCCGTGACATAAGACACAACTTTAGCCCCTTGGTGCATAATCTACTAATAGCTAACCTGCGTTCAGAACACCCCTTCAACCGTTCTGAGCCCTAAAAAGTATGGCAAGTTTGTAAGTAGGGAATGCAATCTTGATCTCGCGAGATCTCGGCCTTTTTTAGCGAGATTGATCTCGGACGAAAAACGGGCGAGATCTCGCGAGATTAACGAGATTGTACTCGAGCATAAAAACATCTTATTCGAAGCGCAGATTGACATTGCAGATGACGTTAAAATATTATAGTCAGATACGTCAAACAATAAACATTGTTTGACGTATCTGACTATAATATCTGACTGACGATGCAAGAAAATATATTGAAAAAATTCGTGAAAATGAATATTTATCTTATAATATTTTTTTTTGGTGGGTAAAAATCATACAAATGACATGTCCCGCCCTCGGGCGGAGTGGGAGATAGTGTCAGACTATTACTGCCTTCGTGCCTTTCATACCGGGGCTGACCTAAGTTTCGGAACTAACCTTGGCCCCAGTAGGCTTCGACCCAGTGCACGCCATCGACGACTTAGACTCGGTCCGGACAGTTACCGGACGGTCGGACACCCATTGCTCGCCGTCCGCAAGCCCGCGCCTATGGTTATCTTATAATACTTATGATTTTTATCGTTTTTTTTCCTAATTTATTCAAATATTGTGATTATTTGCAAAAAAAACCCCAAAACTGCCAATCTCGCGAGATCTCGAAGTTAGCGAGATCTCGCGATATTGAATTCATGATCTCGCGAGATCTCGCTCGAGCCCCAATCTCGCGAGATTTGCATTCCCTATTTGTAAGTAAGTAAAAAAAAGATATACAGTAGGGCCTATTAATTCGTGCAGCCTCTGGGTTGTTTATCGCGGCAGTTTGCGGCTCGCCGTGACTCGCCTCATGGGAAATTAGCGACGACTGTACGTTGCCGTCGCGGACTCGAGAAAGCACCCAATTTTGAAGTTTTTAAACTGCGAACGAATGGCTGCCCCGCTTTGCGATGCGGCGTAAAGTTTCTTTTTAATAGGAGCGTAAAATGATTCTGGATGTTATTTTAAGATTTCTTTTTGTTTGTCCCGTTTTTGGGTAACTGGCTCTCTAGACTCCGTCCACCTTTCACTGCAATCTATTTCATCCCTTCATCCCCTTCTGGTGGAGTGTGAGCGGGACGAACGCCTCAGGAGAAATATAGTTAGCACTCTAAATATGTTAGATATTGGTATTATCAACAACATATTAGCAAAGCCTACTTCAGACGAGGCAAGAGTCTTGTACAAAATTTATCACAACCACTTAGAATAAACTGTAACACAAAATTTGGCTACGATGGAGCGACATAGTCTAAATTGAGACAAAGCTCCTTAAAAAAGATTTTAAAAAAAAAATCCCCTTCGTGGTCTGCCGCGACCCCGTCACACTGTCTCAAGGCATCAACTCTGTGCTTCTTTGCCCCACAGTTTTTGCGATACCAATGCGGCACTATAATGGTGGCAGAAATTGTCTACCCAGTCCCATTTAAGTTATGTAGTGACATCTATGACGCCACCAACTACGAAGAAAATACGAAATCCTGCATCGCACAATCAAAGTTCTCCGCACGATTTGAACATATACTACAGCCGACATCAACTATCGGGTAGTAGCCCACCAGACTATAACACCTGTCTGGTCGGAGGATCCTCCCTTTTCAATGGAGGTTTGGGGGACTTTATTCTCTGTTCCGCATACCTCCAAAGCCTACATTTAGTATTCAAGCATGCCGCCGGTATCCCCGCGCTGTCACGCCAAGACAAGGGGATATTATCAACTTTATCCCAAAACACGCTCAAAAAGTTAGTTTTGCCAATTATTCTGCTTACCCCGATAAGGATGACGTGATCAAATTTTCTCTAAACGCTCGGCGGGGGCTAGATTAGTGTAATCCAGTAAGTGAACCTAATCATATTTGCTTGGAACAAAAACCACAGAAATGGTTACCGCAGACTTCGTACAGGCATTAGACTCGCCTCCAGTTACAAGCGACAGCGTTTTTAAACATATATTTTTTTAATTTACATACATCCATGGATCTTGGTTCTCCTGCGGATATCTTCATTTCTGATTCGATAGGCATTAGGTTTAGGATTCGCAGGAGAACCGACATAGCCCGAAGAATCGCCAAACTTAAGTGGCAAAGGGCAGGGCACATTGCTCGCAGAACAGATGGCCGTTGGGGCCGAAAGGTTCTGGAGTGGCAACTTCGTACTGGAAGACGCAGCGTCGGAAGGCCTCCTACAAGGTGGACCGATGACCTGGTGAAGGTTGCGGGAATCCGATGGATACGAGACGCGCAGGATCGATCGTTGTGGTTACACTTAGGGGAGGCCTATGTCCAGCAGTGTACGTTTGTCGGCTGAAATGATGATGATGACATTCGTGGACAGCAAGTAGATTGACCACGGACGCGTAGCTTCATAGACGCGTGTTCGTCATTATAAGCTTGGTGGCTTACATACTAAACTGTGAAACAGTGTCAATGAAGCGGCAACGATACGCCGGCACGACGTTGCCCAGTTCACAGTAGGCCCAAGTTTACCAGTATTTTTTTGTGGTGTGAAAATCATTAAATGGCTGACTGGCCTGTTGATCTAGTTGTTAGTGGCCCTGACTGCTATGCCGGAGGTCGTGGGTTCGATTCCCACCCAGGACAAATGTTTATGTGTTGAGTATGACCAACCCGCACTGGGCCCGCGTGGTGGATTACGACCCATTCCCTCTCCTAGAGAGGAGACCCTGAGTCCCAGCAGTGGGAACATTAAAAAGGCTGATGATGATGATGATTTGTTCTGTGTCTAACTGTAATTTATCTATAATATGTACTATTTAAAAATATATAAGTATGTTTACCAGTTGTCTAGTACCCATAACACAAGCTCTGCTTAGCTTGGGACTAGACGGCGTTGTGTGATAGTAATAAAAAAATAAAAAAATGACTGCTCCCACTCTGGGTGAAGCGGGCGGGAGTCAGACCTTTACTGACTAAAACTAGCCACTTTAACTAATTCGAATTATAACACTAGAGCTTTAGATTCACTCCTTAAGAGAGTACGAGTACCTACGTACATGTAAACCCGCAAAAAATATGAAACAGAAAGTCAAAGTCAAAATATTTTATTTCACAAAGGCCTACATGGGCACTTATAAAACGTCAGAAGCTAGTGCACGGTTCCAAATTGGTCGTTTCAAAAGAAAATATTTCCCGATTTGTACTACAACGACTGTCGCCGCCTGTCTCACACCCTTGAACTCCACTACAGGCAATAAACTAAAACGAAAGCGCACTACGCAACTAACTGACAACGCACATTTAGATCGCAAGTTTGCTATTGGCAGTTGAACTACGAGCATTGCCCTACTTTGTGGCACGCATGCCCCGCCCACAAGGCCATTCGAATCTTTTTCATCTGATCTGGGTAAAACCAAACGAATAGTGGTGAATGGTGGACATTCGACAGGTAGTACTGGTCCGATTGGTAAAATTTTTTCACCAATAGAAGGCTGCTTTATTCCTGTGTGATATAGCTGCTTTATGTACGCGAGCGACCCCGCGAGCAAAAGCTGTTGTTTATATTTTCCCGTGTAAGTGTTCAACTTGTGCCACACCAACTATATCTCCCTCTTGAAGGAAACTCCCCGTAATCCTCCTGCTACTCTAATAATACACAAATTGTGTTGTATGTCCGTCCGTCTGCCTCAACGTGGATTAAAGAGACACAGTTTCCAAATTATTGTATTAAGGAAATGAAACAGCTGCAGACAGGGTCCTAATGATAGTTAATATTGTTGTAATAATATATATAATAATTCACGTGTTCGGTTTTATTGGAGAAATTATTGAATGAGCCAATTGGCTAAGTGGAGAGGTTACTTCTAGGAAGCGTGCTCCATCGTCGGCCACATCATCGCTTACCATCAGGTGTGATAGTGGTCAAACGCAAGCCTATCAATATAAAAAAAAAAGGTTGGCAGTGGGACTGAAACCCATCACCACTCAGAACCTTTCGGTCATCATCATCATCATTTCTCCGTCATACGTCCACGGTTGGACATAGGCCTTCCCCAAGTGTCGCCACAATGAACGATCCTGTGTGGATCCATTGGGTTCCCGCAACCTTCATCAAGTCATCGGTTCACCTTGTAGGAAGCAAATGCTTATTAATTCATGAATCCCCAAGCGACCACCGGTGGCCGCGCATCTATTGTCTTACTATT
The DNA here is from genome assembly GCA_949319445.1 of Mythimna lalbum. Classification (NCBI taxonomy): domain Eukaryota; kingdom Metazoa; phylum Arthropoda; class Insecta; order Lepidoptera; family Noctuidae; genus Mythimna; species Mythimna lalbum. The sequence goes on from OX439360.1 coordinate 20,117,091, forward strand.
GTGTCTCTAATTGACGGTATCTGAAGGGTTAATAATTATAAAATCCATAATCAGGTAATGTATGTACAAACAACTACGAAATTCGAGAAAAAAAAAAAACTTTGGCAAACCGAAACTTTTTAAAGTCAAAATGGCTGCGCTCGGACGATCCCGGCGGCCGTTGAGTCGAGATTAAAAAGAACTTTAATTGATTACGTGCGCGACTGGGCTCGAGCAAAAAGGAGCACAAAGTCCTCACGCCAACTAATTAACGCTCGATTTAAAGTTGGAAAGAAATCTGCGAAGAATCCCCCGCTGTTAGTACCTACTTACTATTTTTTTTTTTTTTTTTTGTGTTATAATAACGGCACTTTATGGACTTAGGAACCTTTCTTTTGGGTTAGGTGTGCTTAAGCTATATCGTAGGTACCAGTTATTATTTTCATTTCTTTATCTATCACAGGACCCTGAGGTCCTGGGCCTTTGGGAGGCATACAAGGAGCCGAAGCCAACTCGCAGAGGCCCTTTAGGTTATTCTAATGAATCTTGATACCAACCGACGATTATCCCTGTACGCGCTATACTAGTGCACCCAAGGACAATCCCCGGTTTGAAAAACTATTGCGATTTAATATGGAAAACTAAATAATAGGGCTATGGTTTTTGGAGTCTTAAGTGGACTGATACCAGTTATTATTATTATTATATACTTTATCGTACACCATTACACATACAAAAAGGAAACTAAAACACATACATACAATGGGCGGCACATACATACAATGCATGTGTAAATGTAAATTTTAAGAATATTCTTATTCTCTATGTGTCTAACATTAATTACAGCAATAACTTTGTATTTTATTAAGATATTGGTTATTATTATATTGGTTGCGGGAAGCCGATGGATGCGAGGAGCGTTCGTTGTGGCGACGCTTGGGGGAGGCCTATGTCCAGCAGTGGACGTGTATCGGCTGAAATGATGATGATGATGATTGGTTATTATTATACTATTTTAGAATTTGCATTAAATAGGCATATTTTTTAAATAATGGGCCACCACAGTGTCAGTGTGGAAGTGTGCCCAAAAGACTGGCGGCATTGCCACGTTGTATGACAATGCTTAAAATCTCTGACCAAGACCAATTCCAAACGCCTTGTTGACACTTCGCGTGACCCAAAGGCTGGCTTTTACCTTTATTAACTTAAATGTAAATTACACAAAAGTACAGCGGCTTACTTAATAATGCTATCAGTCCACCTTAGGGTGATGCAGAGATAGATATTTTTTCCTTTGCTTTGTTTATTTAATAATTTTAAGTACACGCGTATCTTTACTAGCCGATCAATGTCTTACCGTCAACAACAGCTGCCGCTGAAAATCAGCAGTTAAATCCAAGCCCACAATAATAATAATGAAAAAAAAAAACCATAGCCTACCTATATTAGTCTTCCCACATGTTGCAATAGTTCCCCTTCAACCGGGGGTTGTCCTTGGATGCACTAGCATAGTGCAAACAGGGATAATCGCCGGTTGGTACCACAATCCTTCATTAAAAGCATTTAAAAGGGCCTCTGCGAGTTGGTTTCGGCTCCTCGTACGCCTTTCAAAGGTCCAGGACCTTAGGGTCCTGAGTTAAATAAATATATGAAAAAAATTAGTAGTAATGTTACTCATATTTTAAAAAAATGTATGTTACTCTATCTTGTTTATTAAATTAACCCTTCAGATACTGTCAATTAGAAACACAATAGTAAGACAATAGATGCGCGGCCACCGGTGGTCGCTTGGGGATTCATGAATTAATAACACATCTTGTAACAGACACATTCCCAAAGAGAATCTTACCAACAAAACCTTTTCGCTATTCAAAATACACTCCCACCACTTTCTTCTTAATTTTCTCCGAGTGGCAAAAGCGAAAACATGCCTTACGTACATATATACCTTTATTTTACTTGGAAAAATTGACTCGGCCCATCGTTTATGAGGTATACCAATGGAAGAAGGGCCGAAAGTACCCAGAGCTTTTAGCGAGAAGGGTTCGTTCTCATTATTACTATGGCCTGGCTCACTTACTTCGCTTTTTAAAGCACACCACGCTGTTTCTAAATTATTCCTAATATGGTGAACAACCAATATGGTTGGCTGTGAATTGAAAATTATTATTGGGTTATACCTTTTCAAAAAGAGTGATGTACATATGTATAAAAGTTTGATCGCTTTGTCGTGTGTATGTGGTAGATACTATACGGGGTTATTTGTAAAACATCATAATCAACAACTTTTGTTCTGTGACTTTTAAAAACTTATCATATTTTAGTTCATCAGATTTTCGTACAAATATTTAAATTGAACGTTTTAGATATTACGAAGTCTATGCGAAGCAAGCGATAGTACAATAGCGGAGGGTAGATGCAACATGAACGTGACCTATTTACGGGTGTCCTTCACTGGTCGATCGGTCGCCTTGCGCTTGCGTCGCGTCATACGTGTTCTTGTAACGAAATTCGACAGTGCAGACGTAATTATCTTTACATGATTGTGTATTAATATTCTAATGTCGAGTGAAATGGTGCGAATGCTTGCTAGGTGTAATGACAATGTTTTGGAAGCCTGCTTACTATTATTACGAGAACAGTGTGCGGGAGCCGTAAGTAGATACAGCAAAATACAGAGTTGAAATGTGTTAGAGAGAACAACGAAATCTTGAAGGTTTGTTTTTGGTAAATGTGTTATGTTTTGTAAAAAAACAAAAGTTGTTGTTTATGATGTTGGTAATATAGTCCTGCAAGGTTGTTAGTGTTTTACAAATAACCCTGTATAGCTTTTAAACGGGTGACCCGATTATTTTTCGGTGTAGTTGTGTTTTTTTATCTGATTTATACTTGTGGTTAACTGCGATCCCACCTGATGGTAAGCAGTGATGCAATCGTTGATGGTGAGACACACTAGTTTATTAAGTGCCTATTCACTCTAGCCTTGAAGACACTCAGTCACACAATTACATTCAGTCAAAAAAGTATCGGGAATGGATGATTTGTTTATGGTTCCAAATTCAAATTTTTGTTTTTTGTAGTTGTTAGATGGGCACAACTGTTTTCCATTTTGGCGCGGAGTTTGAGTTGCATCTGTTATTTATATTAAATACAGTGCTGGTTTTAGTAATATCATATATAGTGTGTATTGCGAATTTCATAATGGACAAAAATATCGAACAAAGAGTTTGTCTTAAATTTTGCATCGCCAATGGAATTTCGTGTTCGGAGTCACTGAAAACTGTTTCTGTAACATTTTCAGTGAGGCTTACGGTGAATCGACTTTATCAAAAACTCTTGCTTATGAGTGGTTCAAAGCGTTCAAAAGCGGTCGAGATGTGATGGAAGATTTGCCTCGCTCTGATAGGCCGTCAACGTCTGCAACTGAAGTTAACATCGCAAAAGTGAAGGAAATAGTGACTGAAAATCCCCATTCAACTCTGAGAGAGATAGCCGCCGAACTTTCTGTATCTCACGAGTCGATCCGTACCATTTTAACTAATCATTTGGGTATGAAACATGTTGCTGCTCGGCTATTCCCAAAAGATCTGAATTTTCTCCAAAAACTCAATCGCATGAAAGACGCTGAGGACTATCATTGTGAACGAATTTTTGACCAAACACTCAACAAATACCATCCAGCAACCACCATATTCACCAGATATGGCTCCTGCTGACTTTTTTCTTTTTCCTAAACTCAAATTACCACTTCGTGGCACCCGTTTTCAATCGATAGAAGACATAAAGGAGAATTCGCGGCGAGAACTGAACTCAATTCAGGAAGCAGCGTTTAAAAAATGTTTGGATGAATGGATTATTCGTTGGCGCAAGTGTATCGTTTCTAAAGGAGCATGGGGAGGAGGTTTGTAAGGTGATAAAATAAATTTGGATGAATAACAGACATTTTGTGTATTATTGATCTTTTCCCGGTACTTTCTTGACAGAGTAGTATAATCGTTTTTATTTGAAAGGAGTTGTTCTAGCGATGGTTTTTAATATATTACATACTAGCTGCTCCCAGCAGCGCGTGATAGCAGAAAATTTTCCCAAGGGAACATACTTCCGGGATAAAAAGTATCCTATGTCCTATTCCAGGACATGGTCTATCCGTGTACCAAGTTTCATCAAAATCGGTTTTGCCATTGAAGCGTGAAGACGTAACAAACAAACAAACAAACTCACTTTCGCTTTTATTATATCAGTAAGGATTATTACATATTATTATGTAATTATTGGCCAGTATTTAGAACCTATATATCTTAATTACCGCCTTAATTTATGCACTAGTGTGCAAGTAACGTGATTATCTATCTTCTATATATATAAAAATCAATGCCACTTTTCGTTGTTATTTTATAACTCAAGAACGGGCTCACCTATCCAAACCAATTTTTTAGGCTTTGTTCGGACTATTTAGTAGATGGTTTATGTGAAGTTTGGTAGGGTAGAGTAGGGTATAGTAGGGTAGAGTAGAGTAGTGTAGAGTAGAGTAGTGTAGAGTAGAGTAGTGTAGAGTAGTGTAGAGTAGAGTAGTGTAGAGTAGGGTAGGGTAGAGTAGGGTAGAGTAGGGTAGAGTAGGGTAGAGTAGGGTAGAGTAGGGTAGAGTAGGGTAGAGTAGGGTAGAGTAGGGTAGAGTAGGGTAGAGTAGGGTAGAGTAGGGTAGAGTAGGGTAGAGTAGGGTAGAGTAGGGTAGAGTAGGGTAGAGTAGGGTAGAGTAGGGTAGAGTAGGGTAGAGTAGGGTAGAGTAGGGTAGAGTAGGGTAGAGTAGGGTAGAGTAGGGTAGAGTAGGGTAGAGTAGGGTAGAGTAGGGTAGAGTAGGGTAGAGTAGGGTAGAGTAGGGTAGAGTAGGGTAGAGTAGGGTAGAGTAGGGTAGAGTAGGGTAGAGTAGGGTAGAGTAGGGTAGAGTAGGGTAGAGTAGGGTAGAGTAGGGTAGAGTAGGGTAGAGTAGGGTAGAGTAGGGTAGAGTAGGGTAGAGTAGGGTAGAGTAGGGTAGAGTAGGGTAGAGTAGGGTAGAGTAGGGTAGAGTAGGGTAGAGTAGGGTAGAGTAGGGTAGAGTAGGGTAGAGTAGGGTAGAGTACGGTAGAATAGGGTAGATTAGAGTAGGGAAGAGCGGGAGCGAAGTCGTGCGGGCAAAAGCTAGTCTATTATACAACGTGTAACAAAAAGGGTATATACATCAAAAAGCCCTGAAGTTTACTGGTGGTATAGAATCTCTACACAAAGTTTCAGCTCAAAATAAATTACTCAAAGAATTGATACCAAATTCTTGGTATCCTTGGTATCGTATGATTCTCGAATTCAAATCATAACAAACGTGTCACGACACTACGAGGGTCAATAACATTCCACGTCACTTGCTAATACTAATAAAGACTTCTTCTGTAAATCTGATCGCCTAGTACCTCTCTTCCTAATTCTACCTAATTTCGATACGCGCGGCGCGTGTGTGAATGAAACGCTGTTTGCCTAGTACCTGCCTACTTAAAATTTTGCCTTAAAAAAGCAGAAGGTCACGCGAGGCAAAATATCTGCAGGTGTCAGTTCCTGGATGCGACGGAAGAGGTGCTGACCTTCATTCTGCAACACTCGCCATACCTACTTGCATATGGTTAGAGGTATACAGCGCTAATGCAGCTCGCCGAGTGCGCTAGTACCTACCTACGTGGGTTATTTTCAAAATGCTCGAGTACGGCCTCCTCAAATTATGGATCGATAGTGTTTGGGCGACCCCCTAAACCAGAAGCGTGGAACCAGTTTGTTGCAGACGATGTACCTTTCAGTACCTATGTTACAAAGTACTCTGTGAATGTACCTACCTACTATCCGATGGAAGCCCGCCACCGAAGAAACTGTCGGCGCTCAGCTCCTTCTAGGTACCCGCGATAAATCGAGGACGATAAAGTTCGCGAGCAGCTCGCACATTACCGGCCGTCCTCTCTTCCGACACACAACATCATCTCATAATATTCACTATTACTTAACACCATCACCATAGAAATGCCATCACACACGATTATCACAACTGCAATAAAATAATGTTTAAAATCCAAATCACAAACACCGGAACGGATAATTATGCTATGCGACTGCATCGTAAGATTATTGGTCATCCACTAATGCAAAATTATATTTATTTATTTACCTAAATTTGACTTTCGGCGCGTACAAAGACGCCGCCAGTACCGCCAAAGAGAGTAGCCGAACGGACGACGACAACATTGCCATCTCTCTCACATCAAACACGCAGGCGGCGCGTGCGACTGGGACAAAACTATTTTATCGTGTTCAATAACATTTGAGCTTCTCAAAGGAATTTTTTTAGGGATCTGTGAACCGTTTTTTAAAATTATCAATAACAATTCTCGTTTCTTATGGACTCCTAGTACTTTCGCATGTTTTTCATTTATTATAAATGATAAATTAAGACTAAACTGTGCTACTACTGGTAATGTTTTTGTAGAAAAGGCAAAAAGTTACGCAAAGACCTAATTGTGCGCAAACGTATAGTTTTTTTTAGAAATAAACGCGAAAGATTTGTTGATTTGATTATAATCTCGGGGTAAAATTAAACTCACACGCATTCACGCGGCGTCGTGAATGCGCACACTACATCTAAATAATTAATTTCTTGTTAACTAAGTACATAATTACATATCCTATGTATAGCAACCGACATAAAAAGAATTAGGTACGTAAGAAAATTCATCTCGACCCTGCAAAAAGTGACAACTTATTGAAGTCCTCTAATTAAATTAAATTCAAGAACGGAACCCACTGGGAGTTTATTTGTACCAGGAGGCACATAAGTTGCTTAGAGATGATATTTGGGTTCATTTTAACAGATATGAAATCCTTTTTCGCAGTGTCTAACGCCGAGTACAACGTTCGTTTAGATTTTACGTAGGTAGGTACTTCGTTTAAATTTTTCGTAAATTAAGTATTTGTTACTGTCCTATCTACGAAAACAATAAAAAAGTATGTAGATATTTCTTATTGTTTCACGTAAATACCAGATAGGTACCTAATTATTCCATATCCTTACGAATACCCTTATCTAATTAGTCTCCTCTAAAAGCGGCGTGAGTCGCACGAAAAATAATATGCGCTGCGCGCTAACGAACACGGGCCTACGCGGCGCGCAGGTTTTTCGATGGCCTACGCACGCACTCGCTCTAGTTTTTGGCTTGGTTTGTTGTACACAAACATAATCTTAGTCTTTGTAGGAAAAACTTATTTCTTCTTAAAACTATTTTTCTTAAAAAAAAAAATGTTAGAAAAAATAAACATGCGGAACCCTTTATCCACTGTTTGAAGAAATACCAGGAGTAAGAGGTTTGTTTTTAGTCATAAACAGTTCAATGACACCGATCAGCTGACTTTTTGCTAGTGATGTATTGGTTTCAGTTTGAAATGTTCGGTTTCTGGTATCATATGTATGGAATAATTCACAACTTCCTACCATGTAAACATAAGGTTAGAAAACCCTTTCCGTATCGTTTGTTATCTTATCAAGAGGCCGTGCACTTGGTATGTATACCCCCTTTTTGTTACACGTTGTATAAGTAAAGAGATTATCATCGTCTGTGCAAATTCGAATCCTTAAGTTCTTCGGGCATATCACCCGCAACGAGCAGGAAACGAGCAGCAAGGGAAAGTCGAGGGCAAAAGATCTCGTTGACGCTCTCCAGCACGGTGGACGAACCTCATCAAAACTGTGACACACTGCAGCGTTAATGAAAGCTCCCAAGCCGCCTGCACACAGATCTGCATGGCGTCGTATCGCGAGAGAGGCGGTGGTGCGGGACTCCACCGAGACATGACCACGACCATTCTGTCAAGAGTGTACGACAGAGAAGATAAAAGTGCAAGTAACGTAGCTTAAGGCCTTTCACAAGCAAAATTGCTGTGTTTACCCATTCGCCGTCAATCAACTATCTTTTTCTCACCCATGATTGCGTTACCGACAGTAAAATATAAATAAATGAGTAAATTCGCACATTCCACTTTTACTAGCAATCGGACGTGATCAGATTACAGTTTGTAGCAAGCAAACAATTTTACGATAGTATTTATGGCATTATACACGGGAAAGTGTCCCTGATAGCGAACCCAGCCCTCATTCAGGGCTATAAATTATAATCGAAAAGAGCCCACAACTCGAGTCGCCAAAACGTGGAAATTATTACGTTTCCCGCGCTCACCCGCTGTCAATGTTGCCAGCGGCTTTATTTTATTTATACCTTTTACGAGTGTTGCCAGCCATAAAAAAGTTTTAGTGGGTGTTGTAAAAGTAAAGGTGCCGGTTTTTTCTCTCTCGTTAGAATACAGTGTTGATAGGTTACGGGAATAGTGTTTTATTAAACAGTATTTCTATAAGGAGGTTTTGCGTCTCGTTTCTCGCTCTTTAGCAGTTATTTTTGTGTGCGGCGACCTAAAGAGTAGTCTAACTTTTGCTTTGAGTTTAATAATATTCACACAACTATCACACAACGCCGTCTAGTCTCAAGTTAAGCAGAGCTTGTGTTATGAGTACTAGACAACTGATAAACATACTTATATATTTCTAAATACATTCATATTATAGATAAATTAATGTAATGAGATAGATCACTGGGATCAATAGATCAATGTCTTTATTATTTCATACAAGACGCGTATGAAGGAAAAAAAAAACGGAAACTTCAAACTTCTCTATGTATATAGTTCAATCCCGGAATGGAGTCTCGGAAGATTTTTCAGAATTGCAAAAAAAGTAAGAAATTGTGACGTAACCACAAATACACAGTTTTCAGATTTATTCTTACATTTATGCTAGCTTTTATATATATTTTAATTTCTGGATTCTGAGTCAATAGGACCTTATGAAGTTTGATTTCCTCCAGAGTGTCGAAATATACGTTTTTTTCCACGTAAACTGAAGTATATTTTCTCGATAACTTAAAAGTTTGTTTTTTTTTACAGCTTCAAGAGTCTGCCGTCGTGAGTATGTGGTTTTAATTTCAACTCGATATCTCCACGCGTTCACGAGATAAAGGGTCTTGACAGATAGACAGACAGACAGACGGACGGACGGACGGACAACAAAGTGATCCTATAAGGGTTCCGTTTTTTCTTTTTGAGTTACGAAACCCTATAAAGAACTTACTATCCCATATTTGATGTTTTAAGCTTTGTTCAAGCAACTGTCTGAATCAAATATTTACAAAAGAAACCATCTGAACATTAACAATATCCTCAGACCCAAGAAACTAGCAAGTACAGACGCGTGAAAAAACCTTTGTAATATAAGTGTTTACTTCGAGCCGTGTATGTTCGGCAAACAACATTTATAAGCAAATGCGGGTGGTTTACACTGTTACCGAATGTACCTGCGAGTGTCTGAGCAATATCCGCTCCTACCTCATATCCGCTCTTCGTTCGCCGTCTTTAGGATGCGGCGTAAGGCATGGGTGGAAGCGATTTTAAGCAAAACCTCCAAGCACCCTCCTTTTAGCTGTAAAACATAATGCTACCGGCGTGAAAGAGAGACGGACGTATACAGGACGAATAGCGCTATCCCTTTAATAATAATAATAATCCCCATCGTCGTATCTCTACGTTGACGTCGTGGTGGGGCTTGTGTGCTCCAACATGCCCTAGGTCTGTATCGGTAGAATTTTCTTTACCGTAACATACTTAGGGTGAGGGGCCAGACTAAGAGAGATACAACCCGCAGGGCAGTTTTGTGGCGAACTGTTGGGTATTAGCGACCCCAGGGATCCGATCTCCCGGGAGAATTCATGCTCGGGAGATGGATGCATAATCCAGTAAGGTGCTGGTAGGGATCTTGACCGTACTTCCGGGATTGTCCTGATAGCCGTGGTATGCCGCTCCACTCCTCAAGCGCCTCAGGGTATGTTGCCCTCTTGTTGCTACGTCACTTCGTGCTAGCGGCCGTTTTTGGGGGCCCATTTATTGAGTGTGCAAGTCACCCCCTACCTTTTATCGATGGATATTAATAACATTGTTCAGGCAGGGGCATAGTCTTAACATAGCTCCATATTACGAGTCCACTTAAGACTCCAAAAATCATAACCCTATTATTTTGTTTTACATATTATGTCGCAATAGTTTTTCAAACCGGGGGTTGTCCTTGGGTGCACTAGTATAGCGCGCACAGGGATAATCGTCGGTTGGTATCACGTTCCATTATAGTAACCAAAAGGGCCTTTGCGAGTTGGCTTCGGCCCCTTGTACGCCTCTCAAAGGCCCAGGACCTCAGGGTCCTGAGATTAATAAACAGATGAAAATAATAATAAGTAACTTGGACCCTGCTCCCGAAACCGGCGGATAACTATGTTGTATATTTTTGAATGTTTTTTTTTTTATATAAAATTTTGTTAAAAAAAAATTAAAAAATGTATTACCATATTTATGAAAAATAAATAAAGGAAATAATAATAATAATATTCCACAACTGTCACACAACGCCGTCTAGTCCCAAGCTAAGCAGAGCTTGTGTTATGGGTACTAGACAACTGATAAACATACTTATACACCCTTCCTCAGTGAATTATGATGGTATTGTCTCTTCGTAGCATAATCAATCAACAATCAATCACCAACATTCAATAATCGATTGAGAAGCGAGTCAAGAAGATCGGTGGCACCATTGCACTAGTCAAGTTAAAATTTAATTTAATTTTCCCGCTTCATCACCAGATCGGTTCGATACATCCCCCCTCCTCTTTTCTTTCAGTTAGTCATCGCCTACATATCTTCTAAGTTCATGATCATATTCAATATTTCTATGGGACCAACTTGGAAGCATAACCTTTCAATAAAAAAAAAAATTTCAAAATCGGTCCACAATTGACCGAGATATCGGTGAACATACATACAAAAAAAAAACATACATTCAGGCGAACATAGAACCTCCTCCTTTTCGAAGTCGGTTGAAAAATACATAGTCACTGGGCCATCCGGGCGATTGAGGTATGGTTTTGCACCCCACCAACCGTGTTCCCACGTTGTCGTCGTGGTGGGGCTTGCGTGTCTCAATGACCTTGAGGGCTATGCCGGTAGAGCTACTCATGCCGGAAGGCCTCAAGCGAGAGACCAGACCAAGAGGAACACACGGCGGAGTCCAGTCGGACCGCCCGGCGGGTGCGCTGTCCAGGAGCGCTGGCACCAACAGCTGTTGGCGCCTTCTGGACAGCGATTTCGAAGAGTGGGTTCGCCTCGGGTACGTGTCTGCTCATCAGACACGACCACGATGGCGAACGTGTCACTGGGGACCCCACCCCATAAAAAAGGCAAAGCTGTGTTCAGCACATCATGGCCGCGCACTTAAAACAGACATTACCCCAGGAGGGTACCGCCTGCCCCGCAGGCGGAGAATCCCTCCCCGAGCAGAGCTCGGGCTGCCCCTCGTATTCTGGGGGGGGGCAAAGAGCGCGCCAGGTCCGTTAAGGACCTGTTTTTACCGTCCTTCGCAGACGCATCGAGCCAGGGTGGCTCACTAGCCGGCAGCGCGGAGTCCCTGGGACCAGTTCCCAGCACGTCCGCGACGCCGGTGGAGGCCGGGCGTAGCTTCGGCCTCAGGGAGGTGAGTGAAGACGCGGTGTCGGACTCTGATGCCGCGTCTTCACACAACTCTGACGTGATGGAGGTGGAAGAATCCACCTCCATCAAAAGGAAGGCGGAGTTTTTACGCTCCGTCTCCGATGACGAGGCGGCACCTGCCAGGAAGGAGCGCCAGCGAGGGACGCCAGGCCAGCCTCATACCGCCGGAGATCCCTACCGAGCTGCCGGAGGGTATGGAGGAGGCCATGGCCAAATTTAAGGAGGTCGTGGCAGCCGCCATAATGAGTGTGGCCAACAAGCGGGAGAGAGTGGCCAAGAAGCGCTCCATCGAGTTGGCCAATGCCACTATTGGGGGGGCTCTGGGGTTCGTGTTCGAGCTCTACGAGCTGACCCTGAATGGGAGGATTGGCCGACTCGAGGCCTTGGCCGGTCTCCAGGACTCCCCTCCTGAACAGTCACCGGAAGGACGGAGCACGAAGGCGGAAAGCGAGGTGCTGTCCTTGCTGCGGCAAGAGCTGGCTGCTGCCAGGGAGCAGCAGCAGCAGCAGCAACGCTTCCAGGAGCAGTATCAGCGCCAGCTTTCCGTCCTGGAGAGCATCGTGCTGCGTCCCTCGCTCGCGGCCTCCAACCCGAAAAGAGTGGCGTCATATGCCGCCGTCGCCGCGGCCACGACGACTACTGCACCCAGGGCAGGTCCGTCGGGGCAAGTCGCGCGCAAGGCCGCGGCGCCGGAAGCGGCGAGGTCGGGTCCGGTGACCAGAAAGCAGCAGCAGGGGAAGCCTGCCGCCCCCCCGAAGGGCAAGGTGGCGGCTGCCACCAAACCGGCGGGGCCTCTTGCCGCGGCGGGGCCTCCTGCCGCGGCGGCGACTAGGTCGCGCCTGCCGCCTTCTCCGCCCAAAGACTCCTCGGCTGGCGCCGAGTGGACGGTCGTCGGCGCCAAGGAGAAGGCGAGTAAGGCGGCTAGGGCGACCAATAGACGCAAACGGCGACGGGAGCGCAAGAAGCGGGCCATGGCTGCCAGACTTCGCGCCCCGACTTCCGCAGCTGTAGTGATCACACTACAGCCGGCTGCGGAAAAGAAGGGCGTGAACTACGACGTAGTCATGGCCAAGGCGAAGCAGGCGGTGGTGGGGCACCTCGACGAGTTCGGAGCCTCCGGGGGCTTCCGAATAAGGAAGACCGTGACCGGAGCCCGAATTTTGGAGGTCCCCGGGGCGGACAGCGGCGAACTCGCCGACGCTCTGGCCGACAAAATCAGGGCGTCCCTGGACGTCGAGGAGGCCCGAGTGTCCAGACCCACCAAGAGCGTAGACATGCGCATTATGGGTCTGGACGACTCTGTCAGGGTGGAAGAAGTGATGGCCGCCATCGTCAGGGCGGGAGGGTGCACGACCGATCAGGTTCGGGTGGGCACCATCCGCGCTGACAGCACGGGCATGCGAGCCGTCACGGTGAGCTGCCCCGTGTCGGTGGCCAAGGCCATCACGACCGAGGGCCGAAGGCTGTTGGTGGGCTGGGTTTCAGCCCAAGTCAAGATGCTGGAACCCAGACCTCTGCGGTGCTACCGATGCCACGTCGGGCACCACGTGGGCGCTTATTGCGCCGCAGAGGTGGATCGCAGCGACCGCTGCCACCAGTGCGGACAGCCTGGTCATAAGGCCGCCGAATGCCGTGCATTGCCGCACTGCTACGCATGTGCGGCGGCCGGCAAGCCGGCCGACCACCGGGCTGGGGGTAGGTCCTGGGACCCTCCCACCATTGCCAAGGGCAAGGTCAGAAGGGGCATCCACCCTGACGTCCTAACCGGCGCAGCCACTACCCTGGCTGCTGCCGCCATCGCCGCCGCTCCCGCCGCCGCGGCAGGACCCTCACAAAGGGCTCAGGAGGAGACGATAATGGAATGTCAATAACGACACCATTACGTCTCCTCCAGGCGAACATCAACCACTGCGCCGCCGCTCAGGATCTGTTGCTCCAGAGCATGGCGCAGTGGTCGATCAATATCGTCGTCGTCGCCGAGCCGTACTTTGTCCAACCCCGTGGAGACTGGGTTCAGGACTTGGACGGCTCGGTGACGTTAATTTCGTCGGCCGCCGCTGGTACCCTGCCCCCCGAGTCCGTCACGAGGGGGCGGGGTTGTGTGGCAGCACGGTTCGGGGACATCGCCGTGGTAGGCGTTTACCTGCCCCCGAACAGATCTCTCGACGTGTTTCAACTCTCCCTGATGGAGCTAAATTCCGTCGTCGCTGGGTTCGGTTCCCTCCCCGTGGTCGTGTGCGGGGACTTCAATGCCTGGAACACGGCTTGGGGTTCTCGGCGCACGAACCGACGGGGTCGGATGGTGGAGGACTGGGCCTTGGAGCTGGGCCTGGTCGTCCTGAACCGGGGCTCTGTCCCCACGTTGGTGCGGATGCGGGGTGAGTCGGTGGTGGACATCTCGTTCGCCAGCCCCGCTCTGTCACCACGTGTCGTCGACTGGCGCGTTATGGAGGAGGTGGAGACGTACTCCGACCACCGGTACATCCGGTTGGACGTCTCCGCCGAAACCTCGGCCGCGCCGGTCCGACAGAGCCCTTGTGGTCCGCGGTGGGCGCTTAAGCAGATGGACCGGGAGCTCCTCCTGGAAGCCGCGACGGTACAGGCCTGGGTGCAAGCACCGGACAGGCCTGTCGACATCGACGTCGAGGCGGAGTGGTTCCAGGAGGCCATGTCGCAAATCTGCGACGCGGCAATGCCCCGAGTCCCTCCAGGTCGTGCTAAGCGCCGCGTGTACTGGTGGTCGCCGGAGATCGGCGCACTGCGCAACGCGTGCAACCACGCGCGCCGCCGGTACGACAGACACTGCAGGCGCCGCAACCGCCAGCCGGATGCGGAGGTCAGAGAGGCGGAGCTGTATGAGGGGTACAGAGAGGCAAAGCGCACCCTCCGAACGGAGATAAGGCGGGCCAAACTCGAGGCCCGCAACGTGTGGCTGGGGTCTCTGAACGCGGATCCTTGGGGGCGCCCGTACAAATTGGTACGGGACAAGCTACGCCCCTGGGCTCCGCCGCTGACTCAGAGTCTCCGGCCCCAACTCGTGGAGGGTGTGGTAACCACTCTGTTCCCTGCGCGAGGGGAACACTCCCCCCCGGCCATGGCTCCGCCCCCGCCAGTAGTGTCTGACGCGGACCACAACAGCGACGACGACGACAACGCTCCAAAGGTGACCGAGGTAGAGGTGAGAGTGGCGGTGCGAAGGCTGAGTGCCAAGAACACCGCCCCAGGACCCGACGGCTTGCCAGGGAAAGCCTGGGTCCTGGCCATGGAGGCTCTCGGGCCTCGACTAAGGGGGCTCTTCAGCGCATGTATGGAGAGGGGCCAGTTTCCACTTCGCTGGAAGACGGGGAAACTGGTCCTCATCGCGAAGCCAGGGCGCCCTGCGGACTCTCCGTCCGCGTACCGGCCCATTGTGCTGCTCGACGAGGTGGGCAAGCTCTTTGAAAGAGTCATTGCAAACCGCCTCGTCGCGCGGCTAACACGGGTGGGGCCGGACTTGTCGGACGGACAGTTCGGTTTTCGCAAGGCGCGCTCTACGGTGGACGCCATCATGCGCGTGCGAGCCCTCACGACAGGGGTTGCAGTATCCCGGGGCAGGAGCGTCGTGCCAGTGTCCTTGAACATTGCCAACGCGTTCAACTCCCTGCCCTGGAGTACGATCCGGAGGGCACTCCGGTACCACCGGGTGCCCGAATACCTCTGTCGAGTGGTCGAGGCTTACCTGTCGGACAGGTCCATTATCTACCCCGGTCACCAGGGAGAGTGGAAACGTCGAGAGATGTCGTGCGGTGTTCCGCAGGGTTCGGTTCTAGGCCCACCCTTGTGGAACATCGGCTACGACTACGTGCTGCGCGGCGACCTCCCTGACGGGGTCAGCGTGGTCTGCTACGCAGACGACACGCTGGTTCTAGTGCAGGGAGAGTCGCACCAGGCGGCGGTCGCTCTAGCGACACGCGGGGTTGCGATAGTCGTTGGTAGGATCCAGGAGTTGGGACTCGAGGTGGCGCTGCACAAATCCGAGGCCATGTTTTTCCACGGCCCTCGGAATGCGCCACCATCGGACTCCCAACTTACGGTAGGAGGAGTTCGCATCGGCGTCGGGTCGACGATGAAGTACCTGGGACTCGTTCTCGACAGCCGATGGAATTTCGGAGAACACTTCCGACGTTTGGCTCCCAAACTCAACCGGGCCGGGGCTGCTCTCAAGCGGCTCCTGCCCAACCCTGGGGGTCCAGACGCCTCCTGCCGGAGGCTCTACGCGGGGATCGTTCGGTCCATGGCCCTCTACGGGGCGCCGGTGTGCGCGCCGTCGCTGGCAAAGCGACCGGCGTCCATACTGAACGCCTGCCAGAGGGTCATGGCAATACGGATAGTGCGGGGTTACCGCACGATCTCCCGCGAAGCGGCGAGCCTTCTGGCTGGCCTACCACCGTGGGATCTGGAGGCAACAGTCCTTGCACACATGCATGATAAGCGCGTGGAGATGCAACGCCGGGGTGAAAGTCCACTACCGCGACAGGTCGAGGTATGGCGGACAGAGCTCCGGCGGGATCTCATGGTGAAATGGCGTCAGCGACTATCGCAACCCAGTGCTGGGCACGCCACAATTATGGCGGTAAGTCCCCTCTTTGAGGCGTGGCTGGAAAGACCTCACGGCGTCCTTACCTTCCGCATGACGCAGGTCCTCACCGGAAATGGTAAGTTCGGGAGGTTCCTGCATCGGATTCGAGCGGAAGAGACGCCCGGGTGCCGCCACTGTGCGGAACGCCCGGAGGACACGGTGGAGCACACAGTTGAGGTGTGCCCTGCTTGGGCGGAGCAACGCCGTGTCCTCGTGGGGGCGATCGGCGGCGGAGACCTCTCGCGCCGGGCCTTGGTTCAGGCCATGGTCCGGAGCGAGGAGGAGTGGCAGGCGGTCGCCTCCTTCTGCGAAGCAGTAATGCTAGCAAAGGAGGAGGCAGACCGCATCAGGCAACGGCGCCCCCGCCGCCGCCGCCGGGATTCCGATCCCGATTTCCGGCCACCGTAGACGCGGGCTCGCGGACGGCGAGCCATGGGTAGCTCACTGTCCGGTCGTCCGGTAACTGTCCGGACCGAGCCAAGGCGTCGACGGCGCGCACTGTTCCCGCGCGCCTCAAGGAGTTGTCAGCAACAGGAGGGGCCCATCTGGGTCGAAGCCTACCGGGGTCGGGGTTATCCGAAAGGAAACTAGAGCCCCGGTATGAAGGCTAGAAGGAACGGCGCGGGGTTTTTAGTCAGTAAGACTCACACTGTCTCCCGCTCCACCCAAGAGCGGGTTTCGTCAATGATGATTTTCCCCGTCGAGAAAAAAAAAAAAAAAAAAAAGGTATGGTTTTGCACTTGATCCAGCTGTTTGCTGACGCCTAATGCCCTGTGACTTGCCGTGGCCAGTGTTATACCTACTTAGTGTCGGTGCTGTCCAACTTGTGAGCTTTTTAAATATTTTTGGGAAAAAAATTAACATGGTGTAAAAACTATTGGAATCCATTCAGTTATTGATTCAGAACAAACTATATTCGGGATGCGAATCCTGAATGTACTAAAAATAATGTTGTAGAATTATAAAAGCGAAAGTGAGTTTTTTTGTTTGTTTGTTACGTCTTCACGCCTAAATGGCAAAACCGATTTTGATGAAACTTGGTACACGGTAAGACCATGTCCTGGAATAGGACATATGATGCTTTTTATCCCGGAAGTGTGTTCCCTTGGGATAATTTTCCGTTATCACGCGGGCGAAGCCGCCGGGAGCAGCTAGTAGATAATAAATCGCTTCCTCTTGTAACAGAGGCCGAAGCAGCAGTGAAGCAAGCGAAGTACTGATATTGAGAGCGTAGGCGTACCGCATGCCGACCGGCTTCGCGGCCCGAGCATCTCAGGGCTGCTCAAACAGTCGATTGAGATCACCTAGACTAGTGGCTCCCAACAGTTACAATATTCCTGCGCACTTCTTTCTTCTAAAAGATGACCTTTCACTGCCCGTTTCAGTTAAAAGATATTTATATCTGAAAAAAAAAAATACAAAGACACATAGGTTCGTCACCACGTACGTATGTTTGTACTCGTCCAATGCATTCGGTCTTTAAGGAGGAAGGGCAGACGGTCGGCTTCTTCTGCGAAGCAGTAATGCTAGAGGAGGAGGCAGCAGCACGCGTGAGGGAACGGCCTTCCTCACGCCCCAGCCAGGGTTCAAACATTGTTACCATGCAGGTCCGCGACACGCAGCGTAGTAGCACTAAATATATAGATACAGAAATCAATCTACATACAAAGCGCGCTCGAGCAACGCACACATAGACACCGCTCACGGACACGACATCTCGTAGCGCCTCGGCCCGCTCGTCGAACAGTTTCGGCTCATTAGTGTGCGACCACCAAGCGTAGGTATAAAAAGTGAAGTACATACATGAGATTGTCTTCTATACCTATCTATTTTGTGGTAGTAGTCAATCACTCAACCACGGCGTCAACCGTGCCAACAATTGTCAACATCAAATCGCAAGAGCTACCGCTCCCCCTCTTGTGTAACTCAATGCCCCCCAAAAAAACCTACCTGTGTTCCTTCAGCTCAAACATTCCCACAGCCCTGACAGGAAGTCTAAGCACCCCTGGATCTGAGGATATACCTGGATCTATGGACGGATATAAGATTTGCGTGAGAAGTGTGGATAACGTTACTGACGACTGTTCAACCAATAAAATTACCCTAAAATCACAAGGTAGTATTTACAATAAGTGTAGAACAAGCTAAGTAAGTAAGGTTTTAGAGCCCTAGTAGTAAATACGAGTCAAGGTAGCTTTATTGGTATTAGGTTAGGATGGGGCTGGTATGATCTCACTGTGACCAAAAGTCCCTAAATTTATAAAAGAATAAAAAAAAGCTAGCTATTGATATATATGTACTACGCACTACATTACGCCGAACGCTCACTTCAACCGACTCAGGTGTAATGTAATCCGCTTGAACATTACACTATGTTGAACGAAAATTATCCTCTAAACGCTATCTTAGCGCTGCATGTTTTAATAGTTCTGTTAGACGACATAATGCCAATGTAGCGCTGCAGCGAACTTTTGTTTTAACTTTTCATTATTTTCAAAAATAGTGTCTATGAACGTGCTTGTCTATCACTAGAATAAACGTTGATGAAGCTAGCAATTAGCGTAGACTAAGGGTAGGACATGTTGTTCGTAAAACATTTTTTTACACCATCTATGTTATGTACATTACCTATGAGACCAATCTACAAGCCGGGCATTTGCCAAGAGCGACAAAAACTGTGGGACGCCAAAATTGACTTATTCCTATCTTCCAATCTAACCATTCACACCCAAGTGCCATCGGCCAGGTATGGGTAGCTCGTTGTCCGACCGTCCGGTAACTGTCCGGACCGAGGCCAAGACGTCGATGGCGCGCACTGTTCCCGCGCCCCTCAAGGAGTTGTCAATGACAGAATGGGTCGAAGCCTACTGGGGCCAAAATTATCCGAAAGGAACTCGAGCCCCGTTATGAAGGCTAGAAGGAACGGGATGGGGTTTTCAGTCAGTAAGAGTCTGACACTATCTCCCGCTTCACCCTAGAGCGGAGGTTGTCGTGAGATGATTTATGCCCATCGAAATAAAAAAAAAACACCCAAGAGCCTCAGGCAGGTGCCACCTTCCAACCTACTTCAGGTTGGAAAGCAGAAATATTTAAGACTTAAGATGATGACTCTTGACTTATGTTTATGGTTTTGTGTATGTAGGTAAAATGCGTCGTAAAATATCTATGCCCGGGGCGGCTAATAAACTAGATCGGGCCCTGCCTGTGATCTACAATCAAGCAGAATTAAATTGAATTGACAACGTATAACCGAAGTAATGCACACTACATTATGTCCTTAAAAAAAATGTTTATTTTGACTGTAAGCAACTTACATTACCCGATGACAGCGATGTGGAGGAGTACTTTGACGCCTGAGCGTACTTTGTCATTTTGTATTATATTTATGTACATATTTAGGTTTTAGTATAAATAGTTTAGGGAGCAGTGGTGGCCGAGTGATAATGGCTCTGACTTACGAGTAGGTCGTGGGTTCAAACCCTGCCAGACGCATTACTTTGTGTAATTTATTTCATTAACACTGCTCTCAAAACAGTGAAGGAAAACATCGCGAGGAAAAAGGCATGTCCTAGAACCAAAAAGACATGTGACATTCACCAACCCGCACTGGACCCGCGTGGTGAATTCCGGCTCATTCCCTCTCCTAGAGAAGGAGGCCTGAGTTCCAGCAGTGGGAACATTAAAACGGCTGATGATGTTGATAAATAGTTTATTTGTATTTATTTTTTTGTAGTCTTTTTAATATGTACGTGAATGTACATAAAAAAACTTAAATACTAAAACTCGTAAGTCGGGGCCGCTACCACTCGGCCACCACAGCTCCTCAAGTACTTATTGAGATTTATTTATTTATTTAATGCTTTATGCACACAAAGTACAGAGGCGGACTTAATGCCTCAGGCATTTTCTGCCAGTCAACCTTTGGGTGATGCAGAGAAAAATAGTGGTAGGTGCAATAAATGAGAAAGAGAAAAGGAATACAAGAATTAACATAAGTACTAATAAACCATATAATATATATAATACAATTATACAATATATACTCAAATTAATAAACTACATACCTAACTAATATAGTCAAACAATTGGTCCAGATCGACAATTGGAGAACATTAACGTTGTGATGATACTACTGCCAACTTCTTACGAATTAGCTCTCGAACTTTAGTTTTGAATGCTAATCGGCTTGTTATTTATGTCTTTATTGTACATCTCAACACACAGACATATTACCGATTTTTAATTTTCACACGTACAAAGTCTAACAATAGCTAGCTGATACCCAAATAAGTCAGAGGTACCCAAATACCCCAATCTCGAATACCCAAGTTACCCAATCCATGAAAAATTGCCATGGAACACTGCCTAGGGCACAAAAGCCTCGTGTCTGATTAAGGGACGAAAAATCCAATAATTTGACATAAACTTTCCATGCTGCATTGAGACACTCGAAATGTGTTAAGTGTCTTGCACAGTGGAGGTGTAGCGATGCGATGCTTTTTACTGCATTATGTGAACATAGGCCTTTCACAATTATTTAAAATCATATTAATTTAATTATATACATAATTACATTATATTACTTTACTACATATATTATTATATTAGTATATTTATGTATCTCAGGATTTGCATGCAGTCAACTCACAGAGACCCCTTAGATACATTTCATGGAACGTGGTCCAAGTTGTGACGATTATTTCTCTATGGGAAACTGTTGTAACATATAAAATAAAGTTACACTAACAGTTACCAAGAACTACGTTATATTAACACTATCGCTCTTACCTGAGTAATGTTATTAATGTATATGTATATAAAACAGGCAGGGGTTAGTGGTCGCTCCGGAGTTTCAGGAATGAAGATATCCGTAGAAGAATCAAGATTACAGACATAGACCAAAGAATCACCAAACATAGCCTTGTGAGCTGGGGACATTGACTCGCATTACAGTTGGTGTACGGGGCTGAAAAGTTCTGGAGTGACCATCGTGTACTGAAGGACGCGGCGTTGGAAGACCTTATACAAGGTTTTTTTTTTGGTGGGTAAAAATTATTCAAATGTCAGACTCTTATTAACTAAAAATCCCCTACCCCGTTCCTTATTGCGTTTCTTTCAGAAGCAGACCCTTGGCCCCAGTAGGCATCGACCCAGCTGGGTCTCTGCTGTACTTTAAAATACTCAAGATATGTTTTCGAAATAAAAGGTTTGCATTTCCTATGTCGATTATACTTTAAGATCTTGTTGTACTTTTCTTTTATACTGTGTTTGTGGAAACCTTTTTAAGAGCTGAGCTGTGCTATCCATACTAATATTATAAATGGGAAAGTGTGTGTGTCTGTTTGTCCGTCTTTCACGATAAAATGGAGCAACGAATTGACGTGATTTTTTAAGTGGAGCTAGTTCAAGGGATGGAGGGTGACATAAGCTACTTTTTATCTCTTTCTAACCCCTCACTTGCCTAAAACGGGGGAATTTAACGAATTTAACGCGAGCGAAGCCGCGGGCAAAAGCTAATAATATAATATATTATTTATCTACTTATTCATTTATGTACACACAAACACTTAAAAAATGAAATTAACAAATACAGAAAGAAGAGTACAAAGGTACTGCTTATTTCAAATGAAATTCCTTCCAGCAGACCAGAGAGAGACCAGACCAGATGTATATCGTATCTCTTTAAACCGTTTGTGTACAAAAAACTTTATATTCGTAAGGAATTGAGCAATCTATACTGTCGGCGATAAATTCCGGCCGAAGGAAGTGGGGGCGACACGTTTTATCTGGTTCCTGAAATAATCCGCACCTATTCACACTACCATATTGTTAACATGTACCTACGATTAATTTATTATCACTATTTGTATTTTGAGACAAAAATATACATTAAAAGATGTAGATAAAAATACACATACATATATATTTAATATAATATATATACTTTTTTTTTACTATTTAATTATTTTATTTCATTTAAAATAAAAGAATGAATATTTTACAATAAAATGTAACGTCACGTGTCAATAAATAACCCGCCCCTGATCGTTTCCGGTGGAAAGGTGCCCATAACACTCGCCGCATTTCATTTTGAGACTATATTCATTTATTTTTTAAATCGTCACATTAAACTTATTTGATCTTTTGTATAGAAAATACCTATATTGTAACAACCTGCCATTTTTCGTTCCGAAATTGAATTTAGAATTCTTGTTGTAAGTTACTAGTTCTTGTCCAAGTTTAGTCAATAAGTAAAAATATAGCCTACTAGCTGCTCCCAGCGGCTTCGCCCGCGTGATAGCAGAAATTTATCCCAAGGGAACATACTTCCGGGACAAAAAGTATCCTATGTCCTATTCCAGGACATAGTCCATCCGTGTACTAAGTTTCAACAAAATCGGTTTTGCCATTTAGGCGTGAAGACGTAACAAACAAACAAACAAACTCACTTTCGCTTTTAATATAATATTAGTAAGGATATTACTCAGGATGAAGGAGCAATGCTAGTAAAGATGGACGCCGCACGCGAGATTCAACAGCGGTCACGCCCCAGCCGACGCCAGGCGTCCGATCCCGATTTCCGCCCACCGCCCGTAGGCGAGGGCTCAGGGACGGCAAGTAATGGGTAGGTCGCCGTCCGACCGTCTGGTAAACGTTCGGACCGAGCCCAAGACGTCAACGGCGCGTATAGTTCCGCGTGCACCTCAAGGACTTATCAGCAAACCGTAGGGGCCTAACGGGGTCGAAGCCTACTGGGGCCAAGGGTCTGCTTCCGAAAGGAAAATTCAGCCTCGGTACAAAAGGCAACGAAGGTAACGGAGTGGATTTTTAGTCTGTAAACGTCTCACACTATGACGCTTCGCCCAAGTGCGAGGATATGTGTTTTGGATGATTTTCTCGCTTACAAAAAAACAAAACACTCAGGAATAAAGGAGCTTTTAACAAACTTTATCTCTTTATAATATTAGTGTAGATTTGAACTAATAATAATCCTCTGACAAAACAATCACAATGGTCCATCTCAACAGAAATTAGCTAAGTGCGCACGATACGAGTATATTAGAAAGAAAGAAAGAAAGAAAGAAAGAAAAAAGAAAGAAAGAAAGAAAGAAAGAAAGAAAGAAAGAAAGAAAGAAAGAAAGAAAGAAAGAAAGAAAGAAAAACGTTTATTTGTACCTCAAACATTAGTGCACAAGCGTATGCGCAGACACAGATGCACTCTCTGTTCCTTTACTCTCATAGTCCGATGGGGATAGGACGGCAATCCGACACGACTTTCAAACCGGGCTCTAAGCTATTGCTAATCTAAAAACCCAATAGCAGTTTTTGCTCGACATGGAAATTGAACCTCGATATCAATGAGGCAGGCAATTAGGTGTCCACAAACAATAATAAAATAGGTTCTAACATAAAACCGTAATCTTTTAAATTACTTGGCAAGTAATTCGCGTAAACATTGTTTCCTAAAACTTTTCCAAAGATTGATTAAAAAAGTTGTTTTTACTATCGATGATAATATGAAGTCGATTTATTGTACAAGTTCTTTTTTTATGTATTTTCTTAATACAAAGTCACATTTGGCAGGAAATTAGCCGTTGAAGGTCCGCGATTGACATTTGCGGAGCGGAAAATTATGTATCGTCGCGCGCTGAAGTGTTAGTGAAGAAATAGTACATTTTTATATAAGTGGAGAAACAATAGAGCCGTACAGGTTGCCAAATATTGGTCAGAAAAAGTATAGTTTGAAAGCATCGACACGAAAAGAAGAAGAAGAAGTGGAGAAACGAGGCGAATTTCACCTGAGCCGTGTTATAGAGCCAAGTGCTGCAGTGACAAGTGTCCACGTGTATCAAACGACATTTTTTAATATACTTACGAAGAAATACTTTCTCTGTAAATTAAGATGCATTTAAGTTTAATATCACATTTAGTTGCCTTACATTTTATTTTTGGTTTAGATGGTAACTGGCTTTTGCAAGTATTTTTTATCAGAATCTCGTTGATTGAGCCAGGTTAGGTTAGGTTAGGTGGTTAGGATACCATTTGAAATCGTGGATACTGGCTGTAGGACTCACCGTTCGAGAGCTAGAGGAAGTGATGGCGTCACGATGTAGTGCAGCAGCGCGAAGATATTATTTTCTACTAGCTTTTGCCCGCGGCTTCACCCGCGTACGTATTGGGCGGAGCAACGCCGTGTCCTCGTGGGGGTGATCGGCGGCGGTGACCTCTCGCGCCGGGCCATGGTCCGGAGCGAGGAGGAGTGGCAGGCGGTCGCCTCCTTCTGCGAAGCAGTAATGCTAGCAAAGGAGGAGGCAGACCGCATCAGGCAACGGCGCCCCCACCGCCGCCGCCGGGATTCCGATCCCGATTTCCAGCCACCGTAGACACGGGCTCGCGGACGGCGAGCCATGGGTAGCTCGCTGTCCGATCGTCCGGTAACTGTCCGGACCGAGCCAAGGCGTCGACGGCGCGCACTGTTCCCGCGCGCCTCAAGGAGTTGTCAGCAACAGGAGGGGCCCATCGGGGTCGAAGCCTACCGGGGTCGGGGTTATCCGAAAGGAAACTAGAGCCCCGGTATGAAGGCTAGAAGGAACGGCGCGGGGTTTTTAGTCAGTAAGACTCTGACACTGTCTCCCGCTCCACCCAAGAGCGGGTTTCGTCAATGATGATTTTCCCCGTCGACAGAAAAAAAAAAAAAAAAACCCGCGTACGTAATCCCAGGATAAAAAGTATCTTATGTGTTATTCTGGGATATGGTCTACTCGTGACCAAGTTTCATCGAGATCCGTTCAGTAGTTTTTGCGTGAAAGAGTAACAAACATCCATACATACATCCATACATACAAACTTTCGCATTTATAATATTAGTAGGATTTTTGTATTATTTTCTATTATGTCCAAATTACTGTTTCCCGATTCATATCGACCTGCTAGAACAACCAATGGACTATTGATATGTCGAAAGGAGTAAATTACCAGAAACACTTGTGTCTCTCAGTGTACTGTCCATTTTATTAGTGGCAGTGGTGCCGCTACATTACCACTATCGACTGGAACCCACCGTCATACTTGTATATGTGGGAATATAGACCATTCTAACATTACGATCGGCTTGCTCAAACGACTCATGATCAAAGAAACCATTGCATGCATGATTATGATGAAACCACATTTTCTATTGATAAAGTTTTGGTTGTTTTTATTGCATCCTAGGTTTGTGTTATGAATTATGTGAGATGATTATTAACGGGTCATTTGTGTAGCCAGGTTTGATTACTCAAAGATTCAAAGCATTTGGTTTCAGTATTATTTTCTATTATGTGCTTTTGTGTCCAATTTAAAGTTTTCTGATTTGATATATCAATTCCATGTCATGTCTACCCAGAAAGATAACCAACGGTCCATAATATTATAACAATAATAATTTAAAAAAAATATTTAACAATAATGTTTTATTTAAACTAAAAATGTTTTATTTGTTTTATATTAATTCATGAATCCCCAAGCGACCACCGGTGGCCGCGCATCTATTGTCTTACTATTGTGTCTCTAATTGACGGTATCTGAAGGGTTAAAATATTTAAAAATATAATTTATGTGTTATATTTATTAATACACCACCATATAACGCTATCTAGTCCCAAACTAAGTAGAGCTGCTTGTGTTATACATACTGATAAACATACTAATATATATATAAATAAATATATGATATTGGTGATAAATTACAGCCCTACACAGAACAAAAGATTGTGCTCATCACACAATCATTTGCCATAGGTGGGAATTGGAGCCACGACCTCCGGCGTAGCAGTCAAGGCCACTAACCAACAGGTCAGTCACTGATATGTCGAAAGGAGTAAATTACTAGAAACACTTGTGTCTCTCAGTGTACTGTCCATTTTATTAGCGGCAGTGGTGCCGCTACATTACCACTGTCGACTGGGGTCCACCGTCATACTTGTATATGTGGGAATATAGACCATTCTAACATTACGATCGGCTTGCTCAAACGACTCATGATCAAAGGAACTGGCATGATTATGATGAAACCAAGTTCTTTTGATAAAGTTTTGGTAATTTTTTTGCGTCGTAGGTTTGTGTTATGAATTGTTTTTTTTTCATGTGAGATGTTTATTAACGCGTCATTTGTGTGGCCAGGTTTGATTAATGTTTTGATTGTTACTTATTTTTGCCGTAGGAGAAGACTGCAGTTCAAAGGTTCAAAGCATTTTATTTCAAATAAAACCTGTAACAGGCACTTTTGAAATGTCAATAAGTTTCTCAGTCAGAAAAATTACGTTAATTGCACATTCCAAAGCGTAGATCTCTATGAAAAAAATGTGCAAGAAACTCCATGGACACTCTTTTCAATCATGTGTAAAAAATTACATGTTTCTTGTCTTTATCTTCTATCCTGCCTTCTGTGCCCCAAAAAACATGCAGCCTAAAGGTGAGTATAGACCACAACATTTTCTGGAGCATTTCTGTGTAATGTACCGTTCTTACGAATGGTACAATATAGGCAAAAGCTCAGTTTCCAAAGCATTTCCATGTAATGTAACGTTCCTGCGAATGCTCGGCGTTATGTTACGGGTATATGCTCACAGCGAGTGTGCATTTACGAACATTTCGTTGTACCTTGCGTTCATTCTTTTTTGAAATGTCACCCCGCAACCGCGCATCGCCCGTACTCGTAGCTCGACGAAATGTTACACCAATACGCTCGACGAAATGTTACACCAATACGGTCGACGAAATGTTACACCAATATGCTCGTTGGTTTGTAACAAAGAGGCGAGCGTGCTCGACGTTTCGTTCGTAAAAGGATGATACACTAGAACATATCATAGAGCGGCTCGTTGTTCTGTTATAAGTAAATGTTGTAGTTTATACTCACCTTAAAGTACCTAATGTCATGTCTGACACCGACGCCGGCAACGACACCGCAATGAAGTAAGTGGAAATTGTCAGTTAATTATGAGCGTTTTTAGTAAGTTTAGGGATTTGAATGTGTTTTTTTTTCAAGATAGTTCTCACATTTATCATAATTACGTGGCCGCTATGAATTTACGCTTATACATATCGTATATTTTGCTTAGTACAGTTCTTTAATGAACAATTTTGAAAATATGCCGTCGTTATGAAAAACAACATAATGAAAATAGATGAAAAACCAAAAAAATACTAACGGCGAGGTCGCTATTAACTATATTAATAAATAATTTATCGAAGTTTTTTAGTTTGTCCGAATACAAATGCCAAAACTGATTATTTGATACAAAAATTACAGAAACATCACCTTTGCTACGAAATAGTTGTCAGCAACAGAAGGGGCCCAGCTGGGTCGAAGCCTACCGGGTTCGGGGTTATCCGAAAGGAAACTAGAACCCGGTATGAAGGCTAGAAGGAACGGCGCGGGGTTTTTAGTCAGTAAGAGCCTGACACTATCTCCCGCTCCACCCAAGAGCGGGTTTTGTCATAAGATGATTTTCCCCGTCGACAAAAAAATACCTTTGCTACGTAATATACTACGCGCTACGTGCTACGTGGTTACGTGCTACGCGGCTACGAGTTTTCGTAGCCATTCACACGCACGATGCCTATACGTTTCTGTACTATAACGTTAATACTGAGTTTGAGCTATAGTCAGCCTATAGTCACCTTTGCCCGTAGATAAGTCGGATGGAACGTACTACTTCCTGGTTATAAAAATCCCTATACTACATAAGATATTGTATTAAAGAGCATGGTTTACACCTGAACAAAGAAAGAAAGAAAACTATTTTATTTGGCATTCACATTCGTAGACCACGGACCAAGTTTACTGATATTATACAGCCTTAGCAATTATAATATTAAAATTATCAGCTGTTTAATATAATAATAATCTATATATATAAAAATCAATGCCACTTTTCGTTGTTATTTTATAACTCAAGAACGGGCTCACCTATCCAAACCAAATTTTTAGGCTTTGTTCGGACTATTTAGTAGGTGGTAATGTTAGTGCTTATGTTTACTTCAAATCACTTGAAAATGCCATGTATTTGTCAAGTCAAGGTTTTTATGAATAACTTTTTTGGAACATCTAATGGAAATATCAGAAATTCTACCGAACTGCACCCGTGTTCGACTGTTTTATTAAAAATTTCATAAATAAACAAGGTTATTTTTTTATTTTTTTTTCTTTATTGCAAAAAGGTAAGTAATTTATAAGCTAAGCCTCACAAAAACGTTGCAATGGTTTGACTGTGAGTTCGTTGAGTCTCTAGACATATTTAAATGTACTTAAAAAAATTAACTTGCTGTTATATAAAACTTATAACATTTCTAAATAATGTAATTTTAATTAACGTCTAAATCTATTTGTGTTAGTTTCACTCCTTATGTCTGCCGACAGACTGTTCAATACTTTTAATAGGTATGGTATTTATAATACACTTTTCCACTAATATTTGAAAGATTGTTCGAAGATAGTGTTCATTATGTGTGTGTGTTTGTGTCTACTATAAATTGCTCAAATTTTAAAACAGATTTTGATTAAATCTGGCATAAAGGTGGACCACGTCTTTTTATTCGTAAGACAAAGCTTAGCAAAGTTTTACCTAAAAAATATAAGTGCTTATGTTCTCTTGTAATAATTTTCTACTTTTAACCACCGTTGAAACCGCTGGCAGTAGCTATACCTTGTATTACTAGGTCAATTCACACTATAAGTCTAAACAGGGTGGCGCCGATAAATACAACAAAAATCATTTTATGACAACCCCCGCCCTTGGGTGGAGCGGGAGATAGTGTCAGACTCTTACTGAGTAAAAACTCACCCTGTTCCTTCTGGGCCCATCTGGGTCGAAACCTACCGGGGTCGGGGTTGTCCGAAAGGAAACTAGAGCCCCGGTATGAAGGCTAGAAGGAACGGCGCGGGGTTTTTAGTCAGTAAGACTCTGACACTGTCTCCCGCTCCACCCAAGAGCGGGTTTTGTCAATGATGATTTTCCCCGTCGACAGAAAAAAAAAACCCTGTTCCTTCTAGTAACCCTGTCCCCAGATTTTTATATATACCAAAAAAAAAAGATAAAACAAATATTATTACGATCGATGATTTTTTAATATAACGCAGGCAATACCGCGGGTAGAAGCTATCTCTTCAAATACCTATTTAAGCGTTTATATTGCAGCTAGCTATTTAAAAATGCGACAACCAGGAAGTTCAGAAGTTCAATTATTTTTACCCGACTGCGCTGACGGCCCTGTTTTTTTTTTTAAATGAACTAGCTTCTGCAAGTGGCTTCGCCTGCGTGACTGACAACTCCTTGAGGCGCGCGAGAACAGTGCGCACTGACAACGACTTCGGGCTCAGTCCGGACAGTTACCGGTCGGACAGCGAGCTACCCATTGTTCTCCGTCCGCAAGCCCGCGCCTGCGGTGGCCGAAAATCGGGATCGGGGTCCCGGCGGCGGCTGGGGCACTGTGAGCGCCGTTGCCTGATACGGTCGGCCTCCTCCTTTGCTAGTATTACTACTTCGCAGAAGAAGGTGACCGCCTGCCACTCCTCCTTGCTCCGGACCATGGCCTGTACCAAGGCTCGGCGCGAGAAATCGCCGCCAGCTCTGCTTAGCTTGAGACTAGACGGTGTTGTGTGATAGTTGAGGAATATTATGTGCAATATTGTTATTATAACTGTACTACTGTTGAAACCTGCACTGTGGCGCTCTACAGGGGGCTTCATAAAATATTTTATGACACTAATAAACTTGAAGGCTGTCTACACAAGAGCGAGTTTAGTAACGTACTCCCAAGTTGGCGGCGTTAAATGACCGAGAAATTAGATATATACCTTTATGTGCCGGTCGGTTTGGTTAACGAAGGCGCACAAATTACGTGGATAAAAAACTTTGTGCCATCTCTTATTGTATGGACTTGGTAAATGATACGGTTTTGTCACATGAGTTTGTGGGGGTGTTGTCTGTATATTTAATACTTTTTTTTTTTATCTTTCAGTTTTGCCATTGCCATTGTTCGTAATACACAGAAAATGATGAAAATGAAAATTAATGTTCTGTCATTAAACTACTGCATATATTCGAATAATTTGTTTGGTATGCACACTGGAAACATCATGAAGTATATGCGGTTTAGCTCACTGTCCTATCGTCCGGTAACTGTCCGGACCGAGCCCAAGACGTCAACGGCGCGCACTGTTCCCGCGCGCCTCAAGGAGTTGTCAGCAGCAGGAGGGGCCCAGCTGGGTCGAAGCCTACTGGGGACAGGGTTACTACAAGGAACAGGGTTTTTTTTTCTGTCGACAGGGAAAATCATCATTGACGAAACCCGCTCTTGGGTGGAGCGGGAGACAGTGTCAGAGTCTTACTGACTAAAAACCCCGTTCCTTCTAGCCTTCATACCGGGGCTCTAGTTTAATTTCGGATAACCCCGACCCCGGTAGGTTTCGACCCAGATGGGCCCAGAAGGAACAGGGTGGGTTTTTACTCAGTAAGAGTCTGACACTATCTCCCGCTCTACCCAAGGGCGGGGGTTGTCATAAGATGATGTTTGTTGTATTTATCGGCGCCACCCTGTTTAGACTTATAGTGTGAATTGACCTAGTAATACAAGGTATAGCTACTGCCAGCGGTTTCAACGGTGGTTAAAAGTAGAAAATTATTACAAGACAACATAAGCACTTATATTTTTTAGGTAAAACTTTGCTAAGCTTTGTCTTACGAATAAAAAGACGTGGTCCACCTTTATGCCAGATTTAATCAAAATCTGTTTTAAAATTTGAGCAATTTATAGTAGACACAAACACACACACATAATAAACACTATCTTCAAACAATCTTTCAAATATTAGTGGAAAAGTGTATTGTAAATACCATACCTATTAAAAGTATTGAACAGTCTGTCGGCAGACATAAGGAGTGAAACTAACACAAATAGATTTAGACGTTAATTAAAATTACATTATTTAGAAATGTTATAAGTTTTATATAACAGCAAGTTAATTTTTTTAAGTACATTTAAATATGTCTAGAGACTCAACGAACTCACAGTCAAACCATTGCAACGTTTTTGTGAGGCTTAGCTTATAAATTACTTACCTTTTTGCAATAAAGAAAAAAAAATAAAAAAATAACCTTGTTTATTTATGAAATTTTTAATAAAACAGTCGAACACGGGTGCAGTTCGGTAGAATTTCTGATATTTCCATTAGATGTTCCAAAAAAGTTATTCATAAAAACCTTGACTTGACAAATACATGGAAGTGATTTGAAGTAACATTCATACATGTGACAGTTGATTTTTATTTCAAAAGGCAATACCAAACTTGAGGATATATTTCGAAGGGTTAGCGATGAACGTTTGTTTTTCAGTGTCATGATGCAACATTTCACTTACTGTCTTCGAACGCTCGTAAAACAAATGTTTTTTTCTCATAAAACACATTTCACTAAATCCTCTCGATCGTCATTTATGCTTATGTCAGTTGTCATTATTCACGCGTCGTCATTATGAGGGTAGCGTTAAAAGAGGAAACACTCTGTAAATATTTCTGTCAGGATGCGTGATTGCGTTATTTTTGTTCCAATAATGCGTTACGTAATAAATGTATCCTATTTTTACAAGCTTTTATTTAGTTTCACCTGTCCTGATGTTTGTCTGTCATCAAATCTTGTAAATTACATTTGACCCACTTCCCGGTTACCGATTGAGCTGAAATTTTGCATGCATGTGTAAATCAGTTGACAATGCAAAATTTTTATAACATGGAGCTGATCTGATAATGGAACCGGAAGATAGCTACAGGATCTTGGTAGTTAAACGACACAACCCCATCGAGTATGGGCTTGTATGATCGCTATAAAAGCTTGCTATGAAAAAAATATTTTCAATAAAAGCTTGTTCCTAAACAACGGGTTTTAGATGTAGGTGCTGGTAGTGGAAATGAATTCTTAAACTGTAAGCAGAGTGGTTGAATGGTGACCAAGGTTGCATCAAGCAAATCAGGGTCTACCTATAATGTATCTGTGCTATTCCACGATACGCTCTACCTGTATGTTAAATTTTAACCCTTCAGATACCGTCAATTAGAGACACAATAGTAAGACAATAGATGCGCGGCCACCGGTGGTCGCTTGGGGATTCATGAATTAAACAGATTCGTGCAGCCGTTTGATCGTGAAGAAGTAATAAACGACACACTCGCAAACTTTCGTCATTATAATAGTGTGAGGTAAATTCGATTGGCCTATTGGTCTAGTGGTTAGTGATCCTGACGGCTGATTCCCACCCAGGACAAATGTTTGTGTGATGAGCATGATCATTTGTTCTGTGTCGGGGTGTAATTTATCTATATATGTGTGTATTTAGAAATATATAAGTATGTTTATCAGTTGTGTAGTACCCATAACAAAAGCTCTGCTTAGCCTGGGACTAGACGGCATTGTGTGCTAGTTGTAGAATATATGTAACTATATTATATTAATTTAACTAAAAGTATACATACGACGGCTAAATAAACAACCAAAACATTAAATAAAGAAAAACGGTTCAATTACATCTTCAAGGGTTCCTACATAATGTTCCGCGTAATATTCTATTTTCAATATTCCTTTTACGAAAGAAATTGTCCTTTTAATGAACATTACAACTTCACAAGAAAGACATTTTTTTGTGCGAGTCAAAAAATCCTACAAATACCTAAGCATGTTTTTGTCAAAAGAATACCTACGTCTGTGTGCCGGGGGTTCCCGATCCCCAGAGGCGTAGCTACCGCCGTATCGATGATACGGGGCCCCCAAGCTATAGGGGCCCCGCGTAAACATTCGTAACATGTTATGCAAGACCATCAATTCTCTTACTGATGAGAGGTGCATAACTAAATGATAGGATGTTCCAATTTTATTACTCTCTCCGTTCGTTCTAGTTTTCTCTACAAAAGATTACAATAAAAGCTTAACTTTAGATTCAGGTTAACCCTTCAGATACCGTCAATTAGAGACATAATAGTAAGACAATAGATGCGCGGCCACCGGTGGTCGCTTGGAGATTCATGAATTAAAAAAATTGTATTCTCAATAAAAATATTACATGTCGCTTACTTGAGAACATTAAATATAACTTACTAGCTCTAGCCCGCAGCTTCACCTGCATACATAAAATATAGCCTATATCACTCAGGAATGAAGCAGCTTTCTATCAGTGAAAAAATTTTAGCAATTGGACTAGTACATCCAGAGATTACCTCCTGCAAACAATAAAACAAAAAACTTTACCTCTTTATTATATTAGTGCAGAAATACTAATTAATTAGGTTCGAAAACATCCGTCACAAAACAATTAAAACCACCCGAAAACTCAACCGACCTGACGCATTCATTTTTCGAGTAATGCCAGGTTGGCGATTAATTCATGAATCCCCAAGCGACCACCGGTGGCCGCGCATCTATTGTCTTACTATTGTGTCTCTAATTGACGGTATCTGAAGGGTTAAATAATGACTAAGCTGGGTTTTAAATTCATTGAATAAAGGTTTCTTATGCGTGAGGTTATTTTATTGTATAACTATGCTCCTTCAAATCTAAGCGTAGTTGGTCCTCGTTTTTTGGTAATTTTTCTGTATGGAGCTCAAACATGGACGATCCAACAAAAGCACTGTAAAAAATTGTCGCTCTTGATGTGGTGATGGAGGCGTTTATTGAGGATAAAATGGACTGCTCACCACACTAACGTTTCTATTCTGAAGAGCTGTGCATCAAACAAAGACTTTTATCGATTGAGAAACTGCGAATCTTTAAAATGTTTGGACATATCATCCGTAATGAAAGCTCTTTAGAACGTTTAGTGGTACAGGGTAGAGTCGAGTGCCAACGTTCTCGCGGTCTATCACCTACCAGATGGACGGACCTCATCAAATCATCTTCTAAGTGTGCCCTGATTGAATGCACAAGCAGAGCCACGAATAGAGAGAGATGGAGACGTCTCGTAAAAGCCGCAACCAAACTACCAGACGATCCATGGCCACGACCACTCCACCAGGAGTGTACGACTGAGAAGAGAGAATAAACTTGTTCGACAACTTTTGATATGGGGCCCCTTTGTGACCACCTACGCCCCTGCCGATCCCTCATCCGCCTGCCAGGGCCAATACCTCGTTCGATCTCGCAACAAATCATGCTGAACGTTTCATGTACCCTTTTATTTCCCCGCCATTATTGGTAGGTAGCTGTAAGATTTTAGAGAACAATTCAGAATTCATAAAAACGAGACATTGACGAATACTCACGATTGCGAACGAAGTTGATGGTTTTATTGTTTCCACTTGTATGTGTGTTATGTTTAATGGAGGGTAGTAATATATAAATACTTTGAGAGAGCAGGGTGATTCCCGACAGCTATGGGTAGCTCGCCGTCTGCTCTTCCTATAAGGACCTAACCCGAGTCGTCGACACGGTGCCTAGTTTTCCACACGCGCCTTTAAGAGTTGTCTGCAAACTGTAGGGCCCCAGCAGGCATCGGCCCTGCTGGGGCCATGGGGCAAAGTATGACCACGATACACGTGATCTTAGCGTAAAAAGGCGAGTGGTTTGTCAGTAAAAGTCTGACACACCCTCTCGCTCCATTGTTATTGTTTTTTGTTTTATTTGGACATTACTACTTTTTAGTTTTTAATTACATATTTCATTATTAAAATTTGGGTAATTTTAGTGATTTTGTAAAGTCTAAAATGAATGTACTTTTTTTATTGATATAAACTAGTGCTTGACTGCGATCCCACCTGATGATAAGCAGTGATGCAATCTCTGATGGTGAGGCGCACTTGTTTATGTGTTTGTGTGTCCATTATTTGTATGCGCAAGTATAAATCCTTACTAATATTATAAAAGCGAAAGTGAGTTTGTTTGTTTGTTACGTCTTCACGCCTCAAAGGCCAAACCGATTTTGATGAAACTTGGTACAGGGATAGACCATGTCCTTTTAATCCGGAAGTATGTTCCCTTTGGATAATTTTCTGCTATCACGCGGGCGAAGCCGCTGGGAGCAGCTAGTTGGTAATAAATTCTAAATAAAAAAAGTATTCACAGTGACATTTCTACAGAATATACGGCATACGTTACCTTTCCACGTGTTGAAGGGTTAATTGACGCAAAAACTTCCACAAAAAGTACAGAGTCACGTCGGATTTCAAACGACCCCTGATTCTGTCGTTAGAAAGAGACGCAGCTATCAGAAGAGTGCGCAGATACGTAGGTTACAAAGAGCATCCCTTTGAAAATTGACATAATTTTCCACGCGAAAAATTCCTCTGATCCTCTCTGAAAATTCCACAAATTTTATTGTTGCGTCGTTTGTAAAGGTTATGTTACAGCGATAGCGATGTATCGCTTTTGTTTAGCTTGTTTTATTTTGGTAGCTGTAGTTCTTATAGAAAGAAAGAAAAACAGTTAATTTACGCGAAATGACGCAACCTTATAACTAGCTAACAAAGTTTGACAGGCTTGTGTGGTCCAGTGGTTAGTGACCCTGACTGCTATGCCGGAGGTCGTGGGTTCGATTCCCACCCTGGACAAATGTTTGTGTGACGAGCATAATCATTAGTTCTGTGTCTGGGTGTAATTTATCTATAATATGTATGTATTTAGAAATATATAAGTATGTTTATAAGTTGTCTAGTACTCATAAGCCAAGCTCTGTTTAGCTTGGGACTAAACGGCATTGTGTGATAGTTGTGGAATATTATTATAATCTTATGGCTTTTGATAAAGATTGGGAAAATAGCTTTTCGCAAAAGGATGAGTAGGAAAGAAAGAAAGAAACAAACATTTATTTGAGACTCGTATAGGACAAACCAGTAGCGTAGTTAAGCGTGGGTGAAGTGAGCCCTCGCCCACGGCTTCGCACCGAAAGCGACTTCTTATAAGCCAGAGCTCTTTATGAACGAGTGTATTTTTTTAAATTAATACGCTCGACCCCTACTTAACCTGACGATAAGTGACAATGTGGTCGAACACTGGGTTAGTATAGTCGCCGTCTCGTGTTAAAAAAAAAGGAAAGAAAAAGATCTCGCTGATGTGCTTTCGCTCACGTTTAAATTAGTCAACGCTACGTCTCTGGGACAAACAACATCAATTGGCAGAATCATCACAGCTGTGATTTGGTGGATTTGTTTCTCATTATAATTTTGTTTATTTGTATGTATATATATATATAAGTATTTATTTATAAAAGTTTTATTTATATATATAGATATTTATTTTAGTTTTAGTTTTTTATTAGTTTTGTTTGCCTTTATGTTGCACCTGCCATGTTTTATTTCTGCACCACCCTAAGGTCGACTGGTAGAAAATGCCTAAGGCATTAAGTCCGCCTTTGTACTATTTTAGTGCATAAAGTTTTAATAAATAAATAAAATAAATAAACATAAAAAAAACATTCTTCACTGGCCCTGTAAAACATACAGTTGGCGCCCTGAAATCGCACGACGGGGTCGCAGACCAAGAAGATGACGGGAAGACTTGGATGTCTTCCTTAGCAAATGGCAAGAAGTGGCTCGGAGCCGAGAACAACGGAAAAAATGGAGCGAGGCCTTTGCCAAAGACAAAATAGACTAGACATAGCAATAATAAATCATTCTTCATGAGGAAGTTGGAAAACAAACCTATAGTTTGTAAAAAGAAAATGGTATTTCCGATTTCAACCAAGTAAGTTGGCGTAAGTACTCTTCACATACAAGTGACTTTGCTTGCATATGTATCTGAAAGTACGTAAAATACGTTTCAAATGAGAATAGGATCGACGGCCATGTTGTGACGTCACGATTTACTGTCAAATCGAGGAAATAAATTTTTAAACTTTAATTTATTTACGAAAAATTTAATTTATTTACGAACTTTGAACGAAAAAAGTTTAATTAGAATTCAGTTCTTCAATTTTACTCATCTCCGAGTTCTTCAATTTTGACAAAATTTCTTCGATATGACAGTACGACGCCGACGTCACGTCAAAACATCGCAAACGATCCTGTTCTCATTTGGAACGCATAGTATATAGCTACGCCTCTCTCTCGCTCTCTGTGTAGCTTTGCCCTTAAGCTGTTAGATATATATTCGACGAAGTGTGCGATATTAATTAGGGCTACAGATATTTTGGATATTTTACGTCACATATTACGTTTTTCTCCAACGAATTCGTTACAGAGGGTGGTCTCTAATATGATGATGATGGTAATGCTAATTAAGTGTTTCAAGCTCTCAAAAAATTGATTATTCACGGTGTTATGGGTGTCCAAATGCAAGAAAATTTTAAGTATAGACCTGATGGTCTGTTGGTCTAGTGGTTAGTGTCCCTGACTGCTAAGCCGGAGGTCGTCGTGGGTTCGATTCTCACTCAGGGCTGTTTGTGTGATAAGCACGATCATTTGTTCTGTGTCTAGGTGTAATTTATCTATAATATGTATGTATTTAGAAATATATAAGTGTGTTTATCAGTTGTCTAGTACTCATAACACAAGCTCTGCTTAGTATGGGACTAGATGGCGTTGTGTGATAGTTGTGGTATATTATTATTATTAATTAGGCGGCACAGTAATCCCAGTGGTTGAGCGATTGGCCTGCTGCGCTGCGGGTTGCGGGTTTTATTTTTGCACGAAACCAATATTTGTATGACCTAGAGATAGGTGCTATATCCTTTGTTTTAAAAATAATGTGCTAAAGCGGTAGCGTTGCTCTCTCGGAGACGGCGACGGCGGTGTGCCGTGGTTTGCAGGCACTTCTTTTGAGATATTGCGACCTTATGTGGCCTTAGAGTCTTGGAAACTGACGGGATTCATACTACCTCTTACTCGGATAGATAGTTTACCGCGTTTGGCCCAAGGTAGCTGCAGAATACCGAGCGTTTCCAGCAAATCTGATAGACCCCTGCACTCGTCTTGAAGTGGAGGACACTTAAGATTTTCAACGTTTACAAAATGGTATTGCGTGTCCTGTTGTAAAATGCACATTGTTTACCATAATAATCCAGTTATTTTGTCCTCCTTTGTAACTAAGTAATAAGTAAGTAGCTAGGTAATTTATAATTCTGGAATTTTAGAAGTATTACCTAGTCTATGTCACTTACTTTTTTGAGGTTAAGGTAACTAATAATAAAACAAAAATACACATAAACTTTGTGATTTTGTTTGTAGGAGGTAACTCTGAAAGTAATAGTCCGATTGTAAATTTTTTTTTCACTGATAGAAAGCTGCCTTATTCCTGAGTGACATAGGGTATATTTTACGTACGCAGGCGAAGCTGCTGACAAAAGCTAGTGTCGAATAAGGCAGTAGACTATCAAAACCATGCCACATTTCTTAATTTCCGCTTCCCATAACTCTCTGTAGACATAAAAATCTTTGGTGAATAGCGTTTAGCTCACAATTGAACAGCTATAACGCCATTGACGCAATTAAGCACAGATTTATGGCCTCACAAAGATATAAACACACGAATGAACGCTCGCCGGGAATACCACCGGATTGTCGCGTCTGACAGATTTATACATTGCACTGTGTACGGAACGCACCGCTCAGGGTTGCCAGCGCAAAAAATTACAACGTTTATTTATTAGAGGCAACATTTGCGTATCCCAACTGCATCGCTATTGTGTAACTCTCTTTATATTGCAGTCCGAAGGATTTTTAAGGAAATTCCTAACCTATACCTACATTACTATGAGCCTATCGTGTCCTGCAGCAGGGAAAAGGTATTAGGTAAGGTAAGGCTTTATTCCTTTCTTCCACTTTTCTCTGTCCTTAGCAGCTTGTCAGTACATCTGGCTTATCCTTTAGGTACGAAGGTATTATCTGGGCATATATAGAAATGCAATAGAAGTTGAAGGGTAAAATCTACAAGTCCGTGATAAGGCCTGTCGTGCTGTATGGATCAGAATGTTGGGCTTTGAAAAAGATGGATGAAAAAAGATTGCATGTAGCAGAGATGAGAATGTTAAGATGGATGTGTGGTGTGTCAATAATGGATAAAGTGAGAAATGAGTATATTAGGGGAAGTTTGACAGTGGCGCCTGTGACTGAAAAGTTGAAAGGGAATCGTTTGTCTTGGTATGGTCATGTGAAAAGGAGGGACGAAACGCATGTTGCTAAAAAAGTTATGAGTTTACATGTGGATGGATGGAGGAGGAGAGGGAGGCCAAAGAAAATAAGGATGGATTGTGTGAGAAGTGATATGAAAGAAAAGGGAGTTAGTGATAGCGTGACGAGTGACAGGACAGAATGGAAGAAAAAAACGTGTTGTGCCGACCCCAAATAAAACGGGACAAAGGCAGGAAGATGATGATATAGAAATGCAATTCAGAATTCAGATAAGGCCACGAGGTCTTAACGCGATCTATTTGACGACCTGAACAGAACTGTTAAAGGGATGGAGCTATAATAGGGTGTATGGGTCCATCCCTCTTTCTCACTTTTATGTTTGACATTTCACATTGTCATGGTAAGGTCCAAGATAATGTTATTATTTGCTACGACTAAACGAAATAGCACTTTGTGTGGTTGTGAAGGCTAGGACGTCATAGATAGTTCCGTGTATACGATAGTGCGTTTCTTTTAAGTACCACGATAAAACTGATATTTCTTTGTATCCGAAAGTTTAAGAGTACCTACCTATGTACCTACCGGTGCTATGTAAATGAGCACACAGAGGGAATACCACCGGATTGTCGCGCCTGACAGATTTATACATTACCCCGTGTTCAGAACGCACCGCTCAGGGTTGCCAGTAGAATAAACGAAAGCTAGCTTCTATATTTTTTTTTTTTGGTACGACAGTTATGCGTAGGTATATTTTATGTTTTTTATAGACTTTCTAGGGAACTTGATATTGCCTTGTTCTGTACCAGTGTAGCGTCTTAGCGACGGCAAATAAGACAGAGATTTTGTTAAGTAACTAGCTTCTCTCATTCGTTGCTTCTAGATGCAATTTAAAAAAAATAGTGATGTAATACGTACTTTCCTTCACGATATATATAAATACATTTTTTGTCTACGTGGAGGCTTGTAATTAGCGATTTGAAAATATCACACTTTTATATCAATTATTTTGTTAATCTGTAAGCCTTCTTTAAAATGGAATAAATAAATAAATAAAGCGACGTGAGTTTTATACTAAAAAATAAGTAATAATAATAATAAAAACTTAATTCAGTTAATTTTGACCAGTAGGTACATAAGACTAGGCTTGAACTACATAAAAACCTACACTACGTGTGTCACGACTCACGGCGCGCACTGTTCTCGCGCACCTCAAAAAGTTGTCAGCAACAGCAGGGGCCCAGCTGGGTCGAAGCCTACTGGGGCCAGGGTTAACCGAAAGGGAGCTCGAGCCCTGGTATGAAGGCTAGTAGGAACGGGGGATTTTTAGTCAGTAAGAGTCTGACACTATTTCCCGCTCCGCCCAAGAGCGGGGGTTGTCATTGGATGTTTTTTGCCCACCATAAAAGGCTTGTACTACATAAGAACCCACACTACATGTCAACGTGTGTCGTGGGAATACCTGTTACATTTTGACCTTGACCTTTTTATTTCTGGATCGACCTTGACGGCGCTTTCCCTCTGCAGAACAAAAATTCCGTAGAGATTACCAACACTTTCCGGTAAGTGGCAACCCTGAGCGCATCTGTTACCATACCTACGTACTCGCTTATCAAAGATAGCGCAGTTTATGAATGTGATAGCACTGCGTGATAAACCTTATGTTACGGCGGTGCGGCCTCACCATACAGAGCTATTGCTCGCAGCACAGATTGCCTGTGGTACCGAAAGGTTCTGGAGTGGCGACTGCGTACCGGAAGAATAGAAAGATGAAGTGATGGAAGGCACAAAGTGGACCGATGATCTGTTGAAGGCTGTGGTAATCCACTGGATGCGAGATGTAACAATGCTCAGAACGTATCTTCTTTCTTTCTTCTTTAGCCGGCCACAAATTCAGAAGGGGCGGCTACCGAGACCAGTTTAACTGGCCTGTTGGTCTAGTTAGTTAGTTAGTTAGTTAAGGCCACTAACCATAGTAGGCTTAACTGCTAAGGGGCAGGTTGTAGGTTCGATTCCCACCCAGGACAAATGTTTGTGCGTTGAGCACGATTTTTTGTTCCTTGTCTGGGTATAATTTCTCTATAATATGTATTTATAAATTTATAAGTAGATATGTTTATCAATTATGTAGTACTCATACCACAAGTTGGCTTCCACTCAGCAGGAGCCCAGCTGGGTCGAAGCCTACTGGGGCCAGGGTTAGTTTCGAAAGAGTAGCTCGAGCCCCGGTACGAGTATGAAGGCTAGAAGAAACGGGGTAGGTTTTTAATCAGTAAGAGTCTGACACTATCTCCCGCTCCGCCCAAGAGCGGGGGTTGTCATTGGATGATTTACCGACCATAAAAAAAAAAAACAAAATTTATACTTAGTTTTGGGACTAGAAGGCGTTGTGGAAAAAAAAATATAGCCTTCTTGTGTCCAGAGTGATGGATCTCTTGGCTGATGTGATGATGATGAGATCTTACGCCTTTTTATCAAGAAAGTAGGTCAACATAGGTTACGTAGGGTAACGGTCAAATTATGTGAGAACCATGCAAGTAGGGTAATTTCCAGGGTCAAAATAACTACATTTTATTTAGTACGTATTTTAGATTATAAAAAAATATTGGACACGTGTTTTTTCTTTTTTCGATTAAACAAAAAATATCAAAGATATTATAGCCCATTAAAGTTACGTGTGACGTCACCCCGTGCAAAAAATTGCAGCACGGTGGCGTGACGTTACACGTAACTTTAATAGGCTATATCTTTGTTATTTTTGGTTTAATTTGCAAATAAAAACATATGTTTCCCAAATTTTTGAATAATTGGACAAATTATATTTTTTATGGCAACTAGCCTATTGGTGTCCGATATTGTCTTTTGAGGAAAGAAAAATTGAGTAGACATGTCCAGTCAGTGAAAACATTTGTCAGTATTTTTCTTGCTCAACTCAAAACTACTAAGGACCACTAAGATCAAAATATTTTGGTTGGTTCGTGTTTACTACTACTGGCCAGTTTTTTGTACAGGTACGATTGCTGTGTCCTCAAAAATAAGATACCTACTTGAATGTAAACTAAACTGAATCAACAAAACGAAAAAAATCCGATCTAACCACGGTATTGCGTAACAACCAGCACTTACAGCCTCATGTTTGCGAAGATGCCCGAAAATAAGAAATACACAGACGAGCAAACAAACAAACATACAGACAAACATTGACGCTTCGTATCAAAGGCGTTTCAATCGCCGTCGCCAAACATGCTCGCGCCAGGCTCCGCAAATAGTGGAGATTTCATCGCCGCACTTAGGGATTGGTTCTACCAAAAAGACAAAATCGTTTTAAAAAGTTTGTTTTGCTTTTTATTATCGACAGAAGCGCCTCAATACTTGTGTATATTGTACAACTGAAATAATTGCGATCGATTGCGTCAGATTGCTTGCAAAATCATTTTGTTTGGTTTTTTTGCAGTCGGGTTTTAATAACACGGCAAATACACCAAATTTTTGCCGTTTTTTGCTACGGGCGGTAATTTTGTGTAATGTACATTTTGAGCGAGTCTCGCCTCGAAAACCGGCCTAGTCGGTTTTTTTTTTATTTGCATTAAAATAAGAACTATATCATACCGCGTATGAAAAAATTTAAATGGGACAACAAAAACCTTTTTATATAAAAAAAAAATATAACCGACTTCACTAAAAAATTGAATTGAATTTGAGGAGTTCCCTCGATTTCGCCAAGATTCCATCATCAGATCCCAACTTGGTGACTATGGGACCATTTGGGAAGTATAAAAAAGAGTTTTTTAAATCGGTTAGCAAGCGACGAAGTTATGCGCGAACAAACATAAAAAAAAAAACATACAAACATCCGAATTGAGAACCTCCTCCTTTTTTAGAAGTCGGTTAAAAATTTGTGTTTGTTTTTTATCTATTTTGCGGGTTTGCGCACGTGACGGCTTGACCTATTAACAAATAGACAAGGCAACATTTTTAGTAAAGATTTTTTTGATAAATGTGACCTATATAAAAAAATGGTTCAATTGATTGCTCGTTATTATGATCAAACTAATTTCAGGTTTTGCGTATGAACGTTACACGTTGTATAGAAGATTTGCGGAGCCTTCTCGTACGTATCAAGACGCCTCCTTAAGAAAGGGATGCTTGATGTAAAGTGTTTGTTCAGGTTTTGACGATACATTTTGGACGCTGTTTTAGTTTCGTTCACGCTTTTTTAATTCAAAAGGTGGGTTGAGATGATAAGCGTGTATGTACGTGTCAGGCATATGTGAAGTATCTTACTTAGCAGGGTTTAACATTCGAAGTCTTGGGTCAACTATCTATCTTTCAAAATGGATTATAATATTATAATTTAATTCATGAATCCCCAAGCGACCACCGGTGGCCACGCATCTATTGTCTTACTATTGTGTCTCTAATTGACGGTATCTGAAGGGTTAGGTAGTAATATTTTATTCCACAACTATCACACACCGCCGTCTAATCTCAAGTTGATAATCTACAATCGTTAACGCTAGTAGAAAACTTCAAATGTATAGGAATGACACACAAAGAAATCAGAGGCGTGACCGACTGTAGAAAGATATTCGAAACGA
Organism: Mythimna lalbum; assembly: GCA_949319445.1. Taxonomy (NCBI): domain Eukaryota; kingdom Metazoa; phylum Arthropoda; class Insecta; order Lepidoptera; family Noctuidae; genus Mythimna; species Mythimna lalbum. The sequence continues at coordinate 20,161,015 of OX439360.1, forward strand.
AACGGTCGTAGCTGAACGGTGCAGCGTTGGAAGGCCTTCATCAAGGTGGACTAAAGGTTTGATGTGGTTAGCGGGAAATCGAAGGATGCGAGACAAGACAAGACCGTGTTGTGGCGACACTTGGGGATGACTATGCCCAGCAATGGACGTATTCGGCTGAAATGATGATGATGACGTGGCAAAACATTATTTATTTACGTTTATTATTGTTTTCTGTTTATTTATCGTCTAGTACGCGTATATTTACTTCATATTCAAATCCCACTTCAAAAGCTCTCAACAAATAATGAGTGACGTCATCTATTGCGTAGTAATTCACAACCAAAACAAAACATGGCCTACTTAACAACAACATTTTAAATTCATTCAAAACAATCTCTATTACTACAAAATAAAGTTGAAAATCATTTGATAGGATCGTTTGATAAGTTGGTAATAAAAATGTGTGTGATTATAAGTCTTATTGCGGGGGTATAAGGTTGTAGGGGTATGTTGAAGTGGGGTGAATGAACTTGGGGTCCACGTGGGGCTTGCAATTGCGCAGTTTTGAACCCCCTGCAGTAGTTACGACGCACATTGGTATATGGGGGAGGGTATGCTTACCAGTTATCGGGATAGAGAAAGAAAAACTACAACCTTTGCTTAAAACTATATTATTTAATGATTGTCTTGTATTTTCAACCTTCAAAGCCTTAAGCACAGGCGTAGGGTAGCCAGCGTTTCGGTGTTTTACAGGATGCTTTTTGGAGAGTGTGCGCAGGAATTGCATGACTTGATTCCGCCATTTCAATTCTACCATCGGACAACCCGACGTACAATGAGTATCCACCCATACGTTGTTGAAACCTCTACGGTCCGGAATAAGCGTTTCGCCTCGTCGTTTATACCGCGTACGTCGAAGGAATGGAACAATTTGCCTGCTGTGGTCTTCCCGTCCGATTATAATTTGGGTATCTTCAAGGCTAGAGTGAACAGGCTTTTAATAAACTAGTGCGCCTCACCATCAGAGATTGCATCACTACTTACCATCAGGTGGGATCGCAGTCAAGCACTAGTTTACACGAATTAAAAAAAAAATTGTTTATGTGATGTACAATAAAGAAAAATAGATACCTTATTATAATTCAATGTTATCAAGATCCTACCTAATATATGGAGCTATCAATTGTACTGCCTAGATACTTATTATAAAAAATTATAACATCTTTCTTACCTAGTACAGAACGAAGCCCCAACAGTGTCAGTCTGTGTGACAGCGATAAACTTAAAAACTTCTGCACGGATTTTCATGCAGTTTTCACCAAAAGACAGAATGCTTAATGAGGAAGTTTTAGGTGTATAATTCATGTATATTATACCCGTGCGAAGCTGAGGCGGGTCACTATAGTTACTCTAAAAATGTTGTCTCATTTATGCCTTTTTTACCGACTTCAATAAAGGAGACGGTTCTCAATTTCATGGAATGTTTTTTTATCTCTCTTTGAAAAACGAAGAAACAAAAGTAGAAACACCGGCTTTCAAAATTACAGTCGTTACATAAGTCGGTCGACTTTAAATTTTTAAATCATAAGCAAAAGATTCAAAATAAAACTGCCATTTAAACATGCAGTATGCAAGCTTCAAGAGTTTCATCTCATTCATTCCGTGCATCCTACTGATTATAAGCAGCTAATCAGCCCCCCCATTGGGAGAACCAGCGTGACAATAAATTAGAATAAGCGAGCTCAGAAGACATTTAATTCGTAACAAAAGAGGCCACAGACTGATTCATATGCATCTAACGGCATTGGACCAAAATTTAACCAAACAGTAAAAAGATTAGAAGGCCCACTGAAAAAACTAGCGATTATCAAAAACATTTATTTCAAACTAGCTAAAACCCGCGGCTTCGCCCGCGTTTATTAGCCTATGTCCGTCTCTAGGGTCCCAAATATCTCTGTACCAAAATTCATCAAAATCGGTTTTGCCATTTAGGCGTGAAGACGTAACAAACAAACAAACAAACTCACTTTCCCTTTTATAATATTAGTAAGGATAGACCATTTGCAGGCACTTTTGAATAGTCAAATGTCGTTTAGTCCAAGAAAACTGAAGCTAACTTGCTCGTTCCAAAGTGTAGAGCTATAAGGAGAAGAACGTGCAAGAAACTCAATCTCATTGCTTCAACACGTTCCTGAGAAAAGGGGCCTTAACAGTCGGACAACAAAATGATCCTATAGGGTTCCGTTGTTTGCCAACTTAGGTAAGGGACCTTAAAAGTATCGAAACGCATGAAGAAAGAAGTACGAAGAAGATTTGTACGTCTTATATTTTCTTTAGGCTTAGAGAAGGAATATTATCAAAAAACCCGACGATACCGACATGATATGGAGCTTTTTTATTTGTTCACTCTACGTATGAACTTATTAAGTTTAAAATAAAGTAAGGAAGTAGGAGCGGATCCTTGGCGGCAGTGTCTGAATAACCTACGTGATTAATCAGAGCTGAAACGTTAGGATTATTCTAGTCTCGTTATATAGGACGCAGCTTCATTTGGGATCCGTTCTTCATTGTCTGAAAACATTATACTCATGACTATATCTTATTGTCTCGTTTTAAATTTAATAATGAATCTAACTAATGGGTAACAATTTCAAGCCATAGTAACAATTAAAAATCTTTTGTAATATTAGGAATAAGACGTACGGCGTTAGGCCACCGGTACATGGTAGACACTCCATCAATACGTACAAAACGTTTTGGGAACATATCCATTATGCGTACAGCTAAGGAGTGGAATTCCCTGTTGGTACACCGTACACGGATAGCCCTGTCCTGGAATAGGACATAGGATACTTTTTATCCTGGAAGTATGTTCCCTTGGGATAATTTTCTGTTATCACGCGGGCGAAGCCGCTGGGAGCAGCTAGTTCATATTAAAAGAAAAAGAAAAGTATTGACTGGCCTGTTGGTTTAGTGGTCAGTGGCCTTGATTGCTATGCCGGAGGTCGTGGGTTCGACTCACACCTAAGAAAAACGTTTCGTGATGAGCACTATCATTTGTTCTGTGCCTGAGTGTAATTTATCTATAATATGTATTTATCTAGAAATCTATAAGTATGTTTATCAGTTGTTTAATACTCAAAGCACAAGCTCTGGTTAGTTTGGGACTAGATGGCGTTGTGTGAAAGTTGTGGGATATTATTATAATGATATTAATATAATTTTCCAAAATTTACCACCTAAGGGGATGAATTGGGGTTCCAAAGTTTGTGCGGGGAAACCTACTTTCACGAAAGCGAAAATGTTATCAGAAGCAAGTACTTGTATTATAGGAAAATAAACAAATGCTAGTGTTTATTTTTCACAATAAAATGATTGTTATTTATCGAATCTCATTCTTAATCACAAGTCCGGATTTTGTGTCGACGTCGCGGCCAATAGCAATTTTAATTTTATAAAAATAAACCTTACTATTTAAGACTTATTTTTACCAGACCCTTTAAAAAAAACTTTATTATTTTATGTAACTTTCAAATATTTCCGTGTCGCAATCTCGTAGATTTGAAATCGTAAGTTTAGATTTGTGATTTTTTTTAAACCGAATCATGTTTTGATTTCTACCAAAGGGTTGGCTATTTGATCAATTTTAATAAAATTATTTTTCAAGGCGTTCTCTTTTATTTATATTTGTGGATTCCCAGAGGTTCGACAAAAAAGTTCAAAATTGGTAAGACCTGGCTTTAAAAAATGAAGTAGATCAAAGTTTTTCTTTTTTTCTCATAGACAGTAACAGGAGCGTGTACCCTGCGTTAGGGCGCGTATTTAGGTGACCCATATCCGGCCCTTCGGGGAACACCGCGGTGCACGACACTGCAATCAAATCAGCGTTTTTGCGCACTTACAGGACTCTCGGCGCTCTTTATTGAATATTAGTACTATGAACCATGAAGCTCTTATAAAGGTTCAAATCGTCCATCATCAGAGCTTTCCGAGTTGAATTCGGTAACAAGCTTACTTATATAATGAAAGAATAGATAATGTAACGTGCTGAACGACTGTCAAAGATTATGGCGGACTCCTGAAGATGGCTGACAATTTCTTTTTCAATACACTCGAAAATCCGCTCTTATCGCACCGATTACAGGCATGCAATAGGCTATTTCCCGCTCTAGTGCAAAAAAAATGTCGTGCTCTCCCCCCCCCGTGTATTAATTTTAGTGAGTGTATTGAAAAAAGTGGTTTGACACACGTGCAAGTCACTGCAACCCTCGGCTCCATAACACACTCGCCTAGGGCTCGTGCGGATTCCGCCTCGGTCGCAATAACACCCTTTCTGCACTTCTATCACACTGTACTATTTAGGTGCACCATTGCTATCAATCATGACAAAAAAATTACGTCACAATAAATCTAACATGACGGACTATTTTTGGGGTTCCTATCCCAAGGTTGTTTGGAAGATATCGCTGTCAGCGATAAGACCGCCATTACTGTGACTTTTGTTACTATTTTGGTGTACAATAAAGTTTATTCTATTCTATTCTATTCTATTCTGTTCTATTCTGTTCTATTCTATTCTGTTCTATTCTGTTCTGTTCTATTCTATTCTATTCTATTCTATTCTATTCTATTCTATTCTATTCTATTCTATTCTATTCTATTCTATTCTATTCTATTCTATTCTATTCTATTCTATTCTATTCTATTCTATTCTATTCTATTCTATTCTATTCTATTCTATTCTATTCTATTCTATTCTATTCTATTCTATTCTATTCTATTCTATTCTATTCTATTCTATTCTATTCTATTCTATTCTATTCTATTCTATTCTATTCTATTCTATTCTATTCTATTCTATTCTATTCTATTCTATTCTATTCTATTCTATTCTATTCTATTCTATTCTATTCTATTCTATTCTATTCTATTCTATTCTATTCTATTCTATTCTATTCTATTCTATTCTATTCTATTCTATTCTATTCTATTCTATTCTATTCTATTCTATTCTATTCTATTCTACTAAGACTCCGCTGATACACGTAACATCGTACCTCTTAAAGGGAAAAAAGTAGTTTAAATGCTAACCTAACCTAACCTCTCAAGTTCCTTCGGGAACTGGCAAGAGCATGAAGACATTGTATTTAAGCAATAAGTATTAGAGTGGAGTCTGCTGAGCGAGACGCGGTTTTCACTGTTGTACTGATATTGTTATTGTTATTACGAACATTCTGACTTAAGGGGTATGTTACACCCGGAGTTCCGGCGGAAGAGTCACTGCGGTACTGGAACAAACGGCAACTGAAAGAACACTAGAGGTTTTTAGTCTGTAAAAAGTCTGACACTCCTTCTGGCTTTTTTTTACGGTGGGCAAAAATCATCTCATGACAACCCCCACTCTTGGGTGGAGTGGGAGATAGTGTCAGACTCTTACTGACTAAAAACCCACCCCGTTCCTTCTAGCCTTCAAACCAAGGCTCGAGTTTCCTTTAGGATAACCCTGACCCCAGTAGGCTTCGACCCAGCTGGGCCCCTCCTGTTGCTGACAACTCCTTGAGGCACGCGGGAACAGAGCGCACCGTCAACGTCTTGGGCTCGGTTCGGACAGTTACTGGACGGTCGGACAGCGAGCTACCCATGGGTCGCCGTCCGCGAGCCCGCGACACTCCTTCTAGCTTTACCCAGCCCGAGCGAAGTTGTGTGATAACTTTCTACCCCGGAAAAGACTCGAAACGACGTGTCTTGATTGCTTGAGAAATCAATTTCATGAAATTGAAAACTACGGTGGTAAAAAAAAAAATAACCGTTTTTAAATTACGATTAAGAGTGTTGGCTAAACTTTATAATCAGAGATCAGTCTGGTAGACTAATATCAGATAAGTGGTATTAGAAGCTTTGGTGGGTTAAAGCCAAGTATTATAGCATATTTGCTCTTTTTAGTTAAGTTACTGGGTTTAGTATTGGAAACATATCTATCAAGAGGTATTGACTAAACTCATAAAATAAAATTAAAACTTATGCACATTATCTTACTAATATTATAAACGCGAAAGTTTGTATGTATGGATGTTTGTTACTGTTTCACGCAAAAACTGCTGAATGGATTTAGATAAAATTTGGTACAATAGTAGACCACGTCTTGGAATACCACATAGGATACTTTTTATCCCGGAAGTATGTTCCTTTGGGATAATTTTCTACTACGACGCGGGCGAAGCCGCTGGCAGCAGCTAGTAATATATATTATAACGTGTACTTAACTGGACTGCGCCTATAATTATGTGACAAACTTTAATCTCCTTCTCCCCATCTTCATCTAACTTCTTCTTCTGTGCTGTACCAACTTTGTATTCTAAGAAATATGCGGATTTTCACAAGTGATCCTGTTTTTTTAGATAGATAGATAAATTCTTTATTGTACACCAAAAATAAAAAATTACATAAGAAACTTAAAATTAATAGGTTGTCACAATGGGCGGTCTTATCGCTAAAAGCGATTTTTTATAGACAACCTTTGGATGGATTTGACCGAAGAGGAGAAAAAGATACGCAGGTATTTCGTGGTGTGCTATTTACATATTTACAATACATAAACTAATAAATTACATATATTACTAACAATATAATATATGTAATGAAATGACATTTCATTAATTCAAATTTGCCGCGCTTCGCGCGTTGAAGTTGTCAATGGAATTAATGTTCTGTGGAACGGGGTGACGTGTGATTGAATGGCAGATGATGTTTAGATTATTTTGCATATTTTATTGTTAAAAATTCTATTGTAAAGAGATAAAATAAAGGGATATAATTGAGGAGGCGATATTAGTAAACTTTAAATGTCGTTTCTTTGATTTTCAGAGAAACAATTTGTGGTTTATTTGGAAAATCCTCAATAACATATCTTATAAAACGACATTTTCGTCAACTAGAAAAAGATGGACCGGTTACAATTTGAGTTCACGATGATAGCCTCAAATTATGGCAAATCTAATATATTGGCCATAACCTCAATAACTACAGAGGAAGGAAAATGTTATATTTTACCACCATGTTATACTGCCACGTGTAATGTCACGGCGACACCTTCCTGCACTTATTGATTGATTATCTCTTGCTACGCCAATGTCTGCGGTGACCGAAATTCCGTCAGGAACATCAAAAACCTTTGATACAGAGCTACCCCTTAACAGTAGCTAAGTACGGACCGGTGTGAGTTGGCACAAGTTCGGGTTAATTTGACTGTTTGTTAGATATATCGCCTTTTAGCTGATCACCGGTCTGTCTGTGTAGCTGCAGGCTTCAGGCCCACGGGACTGACATGCTTTGCTTGTTTTAGTGAAGCTACTTCATTTAACGACACTCGTGCGTCAAGTTGAGTTTTGAAGTGGCCTTGATTTAGCGAGTTACTAATATTCATAATAATAATATTCCACAACTATCACACAACGCCGTCTAGTCTCAAGCTAAGCAGAGCTTGTGTTATGAGTACTAGACAACTGATAACCATACTTATATATTTCTAAATACATACATATTATAGATAAATTACACCCAGACACAGAATAAATGATCATGCTCATCACACAGACATTTGTCCTGGGTGGGAATCGAACCCACGACCTCCGGCATAGCAGTCAGGGCTATTAACCACCAGACCAACAGGCCAGTCAAGATTTGTTGTGATGTCAGTATCTGTGGAATCAAATATACTAACGCTACTTGCTCTATAGTTATCGCGCAAGTAGACAGAGTATTTCAATTCCACCTATAAGCCACACAACCACAGAGATTTTTTGGGTACAGGTGGGTTTTAGCCAGAAAAAGTTTGACACTCCCTCTCGCTCTACCCTAGAGCAGGAGAAGAAATTGAATTGTTTATCACCTCAAAAATCTGTAAGCCATACCACACAATGTATTATGTAATAGATTCTATTTTATACTAGCTTTTGCCCACTGCTTCGCCCGCGTACATAAAATATAGCCTATGTCACTCAGGAATAAAGCAGCTTTCTGTTGGTGAAAAAATTATAGCAATCGGACCAGTACTTTCAGCGATTACCTCCTACAAACAAAAAAACAAAAATAAACTTTAATTCTTTTTAATATTATTAGCGGCCCGTCCCGGCTTCGCACGGGCAATAAATGTAGCCTATATGTTACTCAGGGTGAATGTAGCTTTCCAATGGTGAAAGAACTTTATGATTTAATTTAGATAGTTATAGTAATTTTTTTTTCTCCCATTTATTTGTATACACTGTGTCTACATCTCTCATCCAACCATCCTGTCGCAGGTCTGCTGGAAGAAATTTCATTTGAAATAAGCAGTACCTTTGTACTCTTCTTTCTGTATTTGTTAATTTCATTTTTTAAGTGTTTGTGTGTACATAAATGAATAAATAAATAATTAAATAAAACTTTTGGAGTTTGCACAGTAGTTTTTGAGTTTATTTATTACAAACATACACACAAAAATACAAATTTTCCCTCGTTATAGTATTAGCGTAGATAAGTATAGAAGTATACAACGTGTAACGTTGAATGCACAAAACCTGAAAATAGTTTGATCAGAATTTTTGAAGTTATATTTTTCAGAAAAATGTGCATTTACAATGTCGACCTGTCTATTTATGAATAGGTCAAGCCATCACGTGCGCAAACCTTCCAAAACAGGAAAACAAACACAAATGGTTGTAGTCCAATCAAATTTTCTCATACACGGGATAATAAAAGTTCTTATTTCAATGCAGATATGAATTTTAAACAAACTAAAACTGCTCATAAAACCTTTTAAAATGTTTTTTTTTCTCACATAATTAGGTCAATGAAATTAAAAATCATTTGAGGGGTCTGAGGTTTTGCGCATTTAACGTTACACGTTGTAGATCATTGACACAACGCACATGCGTTGTGATAACACACTTGGGAGAGACTTAAGTCCAAGAGTGGACGTCTTTCGGTTGAAACGATGATGATGATGATTATTAGCAACAAAAAATAATTTTGGTTAATGACTTGTTTAAAGATCTTTGCAAAAAAGTACCAACATCAGTTGTCGAATGTTAAGGTGGTGCATCACGACTCACATTTTCACTGTTTTTCATACAACCGCTCATAACTGATTATGACGTTATTACACACTTTTCATTAGATATTTTGGAAACACAGTATCTTGTGGATATTATCTAGGTTTCTAAAGAAACCAATTTCTAAATTTGTGTAAAACTAATCCAGTAAAAACCTCTGAAAATGTCCTATTTTGTATGAACTTTGACACTTCATAATTTGCCTAAAAATTAAAAAAAGTCAAAAAAGTATTCCTTTAGAGACCTTGAAAATTTTATTAAGATTCTAAATGATGACAACTTTTTCCAAAAACTTTTAAGGGTTTAAAAAAAACAGCTATTTCCTGGAGCAAGTTTTGTGAAATTTTCGAGTAAATCTCGGAATTACCGAATACTAACAAATTTTCCAGGCGTTATCTCTCTTTTTTTGCGTTGCCTTTTCGTCAAACATCGCGTTGGATTGCATTAAATGTAGTTACAAGCTCTTATAGCATTTAAGCGAGTGGAGAAGGACCCTCTTAAATCTAGCCTTAAAAACAGCTTACATACATCAGACCCGACAATTAGACCGCACACCCCCGTAATGGCGGAGTGTGGAGACAGATTTTATTCCAATCCGAAACGCATCAAGTAATTAGAAATAAACAACGCGAACTACAGACGAGCGTGCACCGACGGAAATTGTAGGGACACCATGAGTTGGGCGGGATTTAAACAGATTTGCACAGTTAATATATTAGACTGTCATTTGTTTATATGGATAAAAATATGTTCTTACAAAATAGACATTGCTCTTTCTAGTAATCGCGCTTGACTGCTATCTCACCTGATAGAAAGTTACGATGTAGTTGACGATGGAGCACATTTTTAACTAGAAGTAGCTAATTCACTCTTGACTTAAAGGTTGTAGCTATCAGAAAACGCAGACTCCGGCATGAAAATTCACTCATTAGCTGTATGCACTATGAATATGTTCCCAAAAAGTTTTGTACGTAAGGGTTATGTGCACTAAGTACCGGTGGCGCATCGCCGTACGTCTGGTAGGCCGATGATGGAAAGGGCTTGACACAATTAAATTATGCAATTCAGACGCACACTTGTCGAAATGCAAGCGGTAGAAAACGACAGGTTACTCCTCCTCGTCGCTGACGACAGGTAATGTGTAACCAGGAATTGCCACATTATGTGGTGATGCTTGTACCTAAAGTCAAAGTCAAAGTCAAAATATTTTATTTCACATAGGCCTACATGGGCACTTATAAAACGTCAGAAGCTAGTGCACGGTTCCAAATTAGTCGTTTCCTATGTAGAAGAACCGGCAAGAAACTCCATGGTTACTCTTTAAAAAAATGTGTTTATTACAATATTGATTGATTTATGTAAGAACAGTGTAGACCAGTCAACACTGTATACAAAAGCACAAAATTAATCATAATAAATAAATAAAAGTAAGTCGTAATAGAAAGTAATCTAAGAGTTTGTGGATCATACAGTGTTCTCACATTCACATTACAAAAAGAGGCTATATAAAAAAGCAGAAATAATTTAAATAATTACAACTATCAATAAATTGTTAACAAAAGCTAAACTAAGCCGAGGTAAAGGCAAGTTAGAAGTTGATTTAGCGAGTGCTGTATTATCTGTACACATAAAGACCATATGGCTTCGTTACTAGAGATTGCAAGCAATAAACAAACGTGTTTTTATTATAAAACTGCTGGATTGGTATCATTCTAGCGACATCTATTTCGCCACAGAGGAACTATAATTCGAAATCCTGCATCGCGGTATTAGAGTTCTCCGCGCGATTATAAAAGCACCAAATTAACTACCGGACAGTTGCCTAAGACCAGACACAACACCCGTCTGGTCAGAGGATGCTCCCTTTTCAACTGAGATGTAGGATAGAATGGAATAAACTATTAACCCATCAGAATTCATCTCTAACCTTCAAAAGATACAGAAATGGTAAGGAATTTTATAGTAAGTAATATCTGCATATTTCGGAATCATGGTCACTCTACCAGTTAACATGCGGGCAACATTAATTAGTAAACAGTCGACCGTCTGAGTGTACTAACAAAGCAAGATTTTTCTTGTGTTCCACACTGCCTGTGGAAACAAACTCTTTTTTTTTTCTACAACTGGGAGTTTTTTTGAAACGTGAAATTCATGAATTTAAAACGGGTGAACATTTTAAATGTTAATTAGGCTTGGCGATAATTTTTGCAGTTGCATACTGAAAATCTGTTACTGCGAATGCGCGATTAACTTTCATGGCTCTTAAAAGTTTATAGCTCAAACGTAACTTTTTAATAAGATATTACTTTAATGAGTAACGATTTTGCTTTTACGATGTTTTCGTAGAGGGAATAGTTTTCTATGCGTTTAATTTTTTGAAAGCACTTTTAGTAGATCCGACATCCGCATTGCGCCCGTGTATTTTTTTTTTCAAGGTGGGATATCATCCAATGACTTCTCCCGCTCTAGGATGGAGTGGGAGAGCGTGTTAGACTTTTACTGACTAAAACCGATTCCTATGTTACTTCTTTGTAACTTGAAGAAACACAGGATATCTTTTTTTATTGTTGACAGGTTTGCGCTTGACCACTATCTCAACTGATGGAAAGCGACGATGCGTTCGACGATACAGCGCGCTTACCTAAAAGTATTTTATACCTATTAATTCTCGATTTAAAGATTCCGAGCTTGTAGCTATCAGGAAATAGACCACGGCAGAGAATTCCACACCTTAGCTGTATGAACAATGAATGTGTTCCCAAAACTTTTTGTGTGTATAGGTGGGATGTCGACCATGTACTGTTGACGCATCGCATCTTTTTTATCTAGAGAGTAATTTCTGATTATCACACGGGCAAAGACGCTGGCTGAAGCTAAATCTTGAATGAAAGCTTTCTTCATACACCGGCACATCGGTTTTTACGTTACTAAATCCATTTTTCTCGAGACTATTTTCAGAGTTATGACCACGCAAGGTTATCGCAATTTCTCCAATGTGGCCAGAAAGGAGGCCTAACTAGCCCAATAAATAATCTGAAATGTTAATGGGTTGCCAGTAAAACGTTTGCGAGTAGTTCTATACAACCTTGTCCTTTTCTGTTTTGTTTTGTGTTTTTTGTGTTTTTTTTTGTTTTTGCTCGGGACTTTTTTGCTGGTTGTTTTTTGTACTGCTTCCTTTTTTTGGGAGAATTTAAGCTTGACATTTTTTTTTCATATCTATTAGTATGTCATCATCATCGTCATTATTTCAGCTGAAAGTTGACCACTGTTGGACATTGGCCTCCTTTAAGTGTCGCCATTACACAACAGTTAGTACGTATAATATATTTTAGTACCCTTAAATGTGATTTCTCTCTATCACTTGTCATCATTGTTGAGTTGCCTTTGTACATGTTTTCATGATCATTTATTTATCAAATCATTGTGATCTATATTAATGTATTGTGTACTATGACCATCCATAGCTTGAAATTATAATAAACTTCGAGGTATATTACGAACTAGCTTTTGACGCGGTTTCACTCGCGTATATAATATATATGTGTCTATGCAACTCAAGAATAAAGTATCTTTCTATATATAAGTAAAAATTTTTGCAATCGGACCAGTGCTTCCAGAGACAGAGAGACAGACAATAAAACATAAAAACAAAATTTACCTCTTTATAATATTAAAAAGTGTAGATTTATATTTTTTGGTAAATTCTCAAGTTCAAGTCTTGAATAACCCAGCTTTTTAAATAACGTAAGCACATACTAAAAAAGTCGTTAACTTTCGCACCACTAACAAAAAACGTAATTTCCCAAGTACATTTTCTCAAGTCCTTTTTGAATAGCAGACGCAAAATAATAAGAGGAGGTAGGACGTCTAATATCGCAACAATGTGTCATAGTTGTAACTTGCATTTGTGTGCCATGCCGTCTCGGGACGATGCAGCCGACGGGCTGTCCAAAGTTAGCACCCTTCATACTTAGCACGTATCCCAAAACTTAGAACAAAATCATTGTCACCCTACATTACCACCCTGTATACTAACCAATGCTGGTTTTGTTCTCAGAAAAACATTTGTTTTGAATAAAAGCAGCGATGTATGTTGATTGCGACTGGGGTAGGTTTTCGGTCGAGGGTCGTACAGTAAGGGTGGGTTTACAGCTTTTGTAATAAATTTCCTCAAGTTCAGTTTCGGTTAATATAATATGCCACGTTTGTTAACATGCACGGAGCGGTAACCAAATATTGGTGTTTGTAACTTTTCGGTGCCGGCAGTATTCATTAAACTCTGACGCTTTGTACTTCACATTGAACGTTGACATTATTAGGCCATCTTATGTACCTCTTTTTAGGTGAGAAATCATCCAGTGACTTCTCTCGCTCTAAGGCGGGATGTCAGACTTTTACTGACTAAAACTCAATTCTGTTCCTTCCTTGCCTTCGTTCCAGGGCCCGGGGTTCTCTTATGTATGATGGCCTCAGTAGGCGTCGAACTTGCTGGGTCCCGTACATCCCGCTGTACGTCCTGCGGCTGGATGTAGCATACGCACCATTGTGCACGCATCCAGCATGCTGGACGTCACAGATTATACAATCAGTTTACTGACATCGGTTAGCTGACAATCTGTCTGCTTACCATCAGGAGGGATCGCAGTCAAGCTTTTGCTAGTGGTTAAGCGCGAACCTATAAAAAAAAAAAACAAAAAAAAAAAATACGACCGTGATAGTTGGATGACCCACCATTAGGATTTCAGGCCGCAAGCCGGCTACACGTGTGGACCGTCAGGTCGCGCCGTTCTTAAGGGAGCAGTGGAATAAGTGACGTCTGGCACCACGGTGCTCGGGTCGCAGCGACATGAAGTATGCATGGCAACGAATGTTGGATTAAAAGAACTGAAAATATTCAGGGTTAGGCTTTTTTGAAAACAAGACGTTTAGGGAGCCTGAAAGTCTTTGTTTTTTATTTTAGCATATTTTTTTTAAAAACATCATCATCATCATCATCATATCAGCCGAAAGACGTCCACTGCTGGACATAGGCCTCCCCCAAGCGTCGCCACAACGACCGGTCCTGTGCGTCACGCATCCATCCGATTCCCGCGACCCTGACCAGGTCCGCGGTCCACCTTGTTGGAGGCCTTCCAACGCTGCGTCTTCCGGTACGTGGTCGCCACTCCAGAACCTTTCGTCCCCATCGACCATCTGTTCTACGTGCAATGTGCCCTGCCCATTGCTACTTAAGTTTGGCGACTCTTCGAGCTACGTAAAAACATAATTCAATTGTAAACCAGCTGAACTAGAAAATGTTGTTTAGCCATATAAATTAAAAGATTTTGACCGCAGCTTCGCCCGCGTTCATAAAATATAGCCTATGTCACTTAGGAATAAAGCAGGTTTCCATCGGTGAAAAACTTTAGCTATCGGACCAGAGATTACCTCCTACAAACAAAAAACCAAAAAAAAAAACTTTACTTCTTTATTATATTAGTGTACAAGTGTAGATTTATTGTGATACTAGTTTTTGCCCGCGGTTTTACCCATGTACATAAAATATCACAGCCAGGAATAAAGCAGCTTTACGAAGAAAAAGTTTACCAATCGGACCAGTACTTTCAGAGGCCTCTACAAAGTTACCTCCTACAAAGAAAAATATAAACTTTCTCTCTTTATAATATTAGTGTAGATATTAGTTCCATACATTCATAATTCCCTCATCTCCGCCAAGTTGACGAGACCAGCCCGTTGCTCTAACATAATGAGACGCTACTCCTCCCGCCAGCCGTCAACTTTGCGACGTTTGTGAGCAAAGTGCTCCCACAAATAAATAACTTTCTCTTTTGTACGCACTTTATAACGGCCGGGGATGCCATAAAAACATGTGGTTTGGTTACGATAAAGAGCCCATTGTGGGTTTTTTCGTTAACTCCCCATGGCGTGACACGGCTTCAAAATGGGGAACACTTTTGCTTTAATTAAGTTGTATGATAGGGGTAAGATAGTAGGGTTAGCGAAATACTAAATTTTTTATTGCATTTTGCAGGTTAGTGTCTGTAGTTTTTCATGAAAAATACATTCAATAGCATGGAAGGAACTGAGAGGGCTTTTTTTTGATGGAAATCATCCAATGACTTCTCACACTAGGGTTGAGCGGGAGGGCCTGTCAGACTTTTACTAAAACTACCTACTCCTTTGTTTCTTCTTTGCTTTGCGTATTATTACGTATTGTATGCGCAGGACCTTGGGGTTTCCTTTGAGATGCGAACCTGTATTGATGGTCTTTATTACGTACTAGCTGCTTCCAGCCGGCTTCGCACCCGCGTGATAACAAAAAATTATCCCAAGGGAACATATTTCCGGGATAAAAAGTATCCTATGTCCTATTCCAGGATATGGTCTATCCGTGTACCAAGTTTCATCAAAATCGGTTTTGCCATTTAGGCGTCAAGGCGTAACAAACAAACAAACAAACAAACAAACTCACTTTCGCTTTTATAACATTAGCAAGGATTATAATTCCGTAAATAAATAGATAGAATAGAATAGAATAAACTTTATTTTACACCAAAATAGTTTTTTTTTAGATATTAAATATAGGACGATCAAAGAATAAGATCAGAGCGACCAAAAATTTCTTCGCATTGCTATCAATTGGTCAAATTAGTTTTGTCTTCAAATTAGTCGCAAAATGCCTCGCGATGGCAAATATTTATGTTTGTAAGCATTACGAGCCTTATACTGTTCCCACTACTGAGACTCAGGCATCCTTTCTAGGAGAGGCAATGGACAGTACTCGACTGCGCTGGGGCATTTTGGTTGGTATGTTTTGTTCGACAAAAGATTAACGATTACTATGGTATCATGTAAGACGGGTTCCTCAATTCGTGTGCCGCACAACGTATGCCAGGGAAAGATTTAATGCTATGGCGCGTTTAAGGAATATTGCGCTTTTTCCTTGATTTGTGAATTGAATTATTGTGTATTGGATTTATTTGAGGTATTCTCTCGTTTTTTTCTGTATTGTTGTTATTTTTACGAGAACGGCCTGTATTGTGATTTTGTGAGGATAGACATAATAGATCAGAAGATAACATTATTATATGGCAGTCATATTTTAGAATGAATTGTATCATCTTATTTTAATCAAATACATATGTATATTTTTGGATTAGAAATGAATGAAATATAAACTTGTGTTATGGATACTGGACAACTGATAAACATACTTATATGTTTCTAAATACATACATGTTATAGATAAATAATACGCAGACACAGAACAAATGATCATGCTCACATAAACATTTGTCCTGGGTGGGAATCGAACCCACGACCTCCGGCATAGCAGTCAGGGCCGCTTACCACTAGACCAACAGGCCAGAAATTATGGGTAATTGTATTTAAACTAAGAGTTTGTGAATTGTATTGTTTCTTCTTCTGTGGCTCAGTTAATAATTAAAATTGTTATATTTCTATAATTATTTATCCGAATTTTTTGATTATTTTTCCGAATTATTGTAATTTTTATTTTTGATAATACATACCTATTTATAAATGTAGATAATATTTTTTATCTAACATTTCCTTAAAGGCCTAAAACACTTATTCGTAAAACTTTTTTGTTTTTTTTGCTCATTGCCAAAGCTAAGAAAGGGTCTATATGCGACATAAAAGTTACATTCTGGTTTCTTTCAGCAAGTCCAACCCGGTGAGGCATGGTGATAGCCATTCATAAGTTATGAATATGTGAGCCCTGCTATAACATCATGATAACATTATAAAAAAGTGTCGGAGCCTTAAATATACGTATGGCAGCGTTATGTGGCTAGTGATGTGCGTCCACAGCTATATCGATTCATCGTAAGTTGAATGTCGACTATCGGTAAAGTTATCAAACTTAAAATAAAGTAGTAAATAAAAAATATAATATCGCTGGATCGTCGATCAGTAGACGGTTGCGTACTAACTACCTACAGGTCATTGGACTCGCTCAGCTGACGTTTTCTTAAATAAATTAATTTCGTACGTGCGTAAATTAATACGAGTTTTTTTAAAAAAGGTACTTTTTTTTTAATTTACTCGTTACAAATTGATAGTGTTCCATGTATTCCTCCTCTTATATTTATTCCTGCTATTACACATATTATTTATATCGTTTAATACAATTTTGTATAGCCAGAAACATTCCTTAGGCTGTTCCTGAAAAAAAATATTTGCAATAAATAGAAATAGAATGCAGGAGTACTCACTATTACAACAGGGCAGTTCACTATCATTTAATTGTGAAATACATTTGAATTTAATTTACAACTTTGTTGGTCAGCTACGCTTATAACCATCACAATATTGAATAATTTACTAACAATGTAATATAATGTATTACATTACAATAATTAATAGTAAAAAGGCGTGGTTACAGCACGGGGAGCGCTTTCACGTAATTACGCAATTATGGCGGATTACAGAATTAATCTCATACTCTTGCACGCACGATAGTCATTTGCCGTTTTGGTTGTTAAGTCAACAATGTACTCACACCTACTAACACTTGTTATGGTATAGACGGTACAGTCATCACCTCCCTAACCATTTTCCAACTGGCTTGGGGTCGGCTTCGAGTCTAACCAGCCGCCTTCCTATTCCCATTTCCGGCCACCGCAGGCGCGGGCTTGCGGACGGCGAGAAATGGGTGGCTCACTGTCCGACCGTTCGGTAACTGTCCGGACCGAATCCAAGTCGTCGACGGCGCGCAGTGTTTCATCGCGCCTCAAGGAGCTGTCTGCAACACAATACTCCTCGAATAGACAGATGGTCAGACTTTCTGGCGTCTGCCTACCTGTAACGACTAGCGACCGTTAAAGATCTTCGAATGACAACCGGAGGGGATTCACGTGCTTTCCGACGCACAGGGTCTTTAATGTCCTAGATAAAGTTAGAAAAGTAAAAACTCATGAGGAGCCTAAACCAGTGGGCTATCATGACACATGCGTTCACCCGAATCCCACCCAAATGCTTCAGCTATCGCCATGGCCCACACACAATGGTCCGTATAGGAGTAAGAAGGAGAGACTAAGTGCGGAAACCTTACTTATATTGATGACTGAAGATCAGCTATCGGATGAGACATGAGATGCTGACATCGCGTAATGTGCAACCAACCATCGCGTCATAGCACCTTCCAAGATGACCACTTCGGATCAACCGTCGTACATAATCGTTTTTACAAGCTTTTTAGTAACATGCAATGTATTTTCGGCTCAAATCTTCTAACTCAATTTTGAAGCAGATATCTGCAATCAATTGAGCTGAAATTATTAGAGTTCGTTTAAAACTCTCAATCTTAACGGAAAGTAGTTTTTTATTCAATTTATTTATATATATAAACAAACAATGGAAACTTTCGTTCAATTATGAATGTTGTGGAGATGGACGATCAGAATAAATTATTACTATCGTTTTTTTTTATTAATTTCTGGGTCCAGCCAGTGGCTCCAACCCCGTGGTTTTAGTACCGGAAACACTAAAACCACGCGGCACCGTATACGCATGTAGTACAAATAGTTTTCATCCAAATCAGCCTACCTGCTCACAGCCGTTTGAGTGAGATATTCGCCTTTATAATATTGAGTTTACAAGATCATACAATCGACTAAATAAAAAAACCAACTCGACTAAAGGCACATCACTAGTGACGACCGCATTTTTCGCACCCCACTAAGTGATTCACGATAAAAAGCCCGCATTACGTGAATGGCTGTCTTAGGCGGATGGATATGACGGATATAAGTCAAACTACGGGAGGGCTGGGCTGTGTTTTTCTACTACATAGATATTTTTTTGTAAAGTAATGACTGCGGCAAGAGTCGATGTTCTAGGTTAAGCAACGCTTGCTGAGGTCAGTGTGTGGATGGGTGACCGTCTAAATATACAGCATACCTACATTAACATAACTAAATTCGAAACTATAACTACGTGCTGCGCGGCGTCCTCCCTGACGGGGTCAGCGCAGTCTGTCTACGTAAACGACACGCTCCTGGCCCAGTACCAGGGTTTCCTTCCACCATGGGATTTGGAGGCAACAGTCCTTGCATGCATACACGATCTGCGCGTGGAGTTGCAACGCCGGGGCGAAACTCCGCTGCCGCGCCAAGTCGCAGACAGAGTTCCGGCGTGGTCTCATGGTGGAATGGCGAGTGGCGACAGCGACGCCCGGGTGTCACCATTGTGTGGACCGCCCGGAAGACACGGTGGAGCATACGGTACAGGTGTGCCCCGCCTGGGCAGAGCACCGCCGTGTCCTCGTGGGGGCGCTCGGCGGCGTCGATCTCCCGCGTCGGGCCTTGTACAGGTCATGGTCCGCAGCGAGGAAGAATGGCAGGCGGTCGCCTTCTTCTGCGAAGCAGTAATGCTAGCAAAGGAGGCGGCAAAATTACACTCAGACACAGAACAAATGATCAAGCTCATCACATAAACATTTGTCTTGGATGGGAATCGAACCCACGACCTTCGGCATAGCAATCAAAGCACCACTAGAACAACAGACCAGTCGAATATAAAGTGAATAAAAATGTAATATTTAACAAAGTAAATATTAATGTCAAAAAATTGACTCCGCGACATGCAGGGCAGTAGATCGTTCAACCTCTGCGCCAACCGTACCGTCAAAATCACTTTGCCTTTTACATATTATACAGGATAAAAACTTTAGCTGAATATTCCTCTATCACTAACAAATCAGGAACACGTATGTATGTAATATTAGACGCGATTATTCGTTTAATAAAGCGAGTTATTCGCGCCCGCCACAAAACCGTGTACGTATAGGAAAGCTGAAATTTTAATGAGAGCCCCCGGGCATGTGGACCGCTGTTAAAGACCCTGCACATCAATTTAACAGACGGTGGAACTGAACAGATTTACACGATTCAAAAAATCAAAATCATTTATTTCAAATAGACCAAATGTGAGAATGAGAGAGAGAGAGAGCAGTGGTGGCCGAGTGGTAACGGCTCCGACTGAGAGCAGTGGTGGCCGAGTGGTAACGGCTCCGACTTACGAGTTGTAGGTCGTGGGTTCAAACTCAGCCAGGCGCAATACTTTGTGTATTTTATTTCATCACCACTGCTCTCAAAAACGGTGAAGGAAAACATCGTGAGGAAACCGGCATGTCCTAGAACCAAAAAATTCGAAGACATGTGACATTCACCAAGCCGCACTGGGCCCGCGTGGTGGATTACGGCCCATACCCTCTCCTAGAGAGGAGGCCTGAGTCCCAGCAGTGGGAACATTATAAGGCTGCCTATGCTATGCTATGCTATAGACCAAATGTAGGCACTTTTGAATAGTCAAATGTCGGTCAGTCCAAGAAAAGTCAAGCTAAATTGCACGTTCCAAAGCGTAGAATTCTATGGAGAAGAACGTGCAAGAAACTCCATGGACACTGATTTAAATCATATTATGTGTTACATAATAATATTATAGTAGTAACTAGACGGCGTTGAGTGATAGTTGTGAAATATTGTATTAAGAGGATTTTATGAAGTGGGAAGCCACCCACCAGTGGGTCGTAGGTTTGATTCCCACCCAGGAAAATATTTGTGTGATGAGCATGATTATTTTGTTCTGTATCTGGGTTTCATTTATCTATAGATAGATATACAGAATAAACTTTATGGTACACCAACATAGAAACAAAACTTTTAGTTCATTAAAGCCCAAGTGAACGCCGGCGTTCGCACTTTCATTGTCTTTCTATTATGTCTCTAATTGACGGTATCTGAAGAGTAGTAGTAACTTAAATCTATGGGTACCAACAAAGACACTTCCGCCTGACCACCGCTAAGCTCATTTTTGCTTGCACTCGAAACGAAAACTTCAAATGATTTGGTTTGGCGCCGCGCCACAGGATACAAGCGAATTTTTTTTTAAGTGAGTAGGCATCAATGACCGCGATAGTACAAAGGCGGTCTTATCGCTAACAGCGTTATCTACCAGATAACCTTAAGGTGGATTGTAGGAATCCTTACTAATATTATAAAAGCGAAAGTGAGTTTGTTTGTTTGTTACGTCTTCACGCCTAAATGGCAAAACCAATTTTGATGAAACTTGGTACATAGATAGACCATGTCCTGGAATAGGACATAGGATACTTTTTATCCCCGAAGTATGTTCCCTTGGGATAATTTTCTGCTATCACGCGGGCGAAGCCGCTGGGAGAAGCTAGTTTAAAATAAAAAGGGCCTGTGGTGTACTGCCACAAGCTCTACTTAGTTTAGGACTAGATGGCGTTGTTTGAAAGTTGTGAAATATTTTACTTTTATCTAGTACTCCTAGACTGAAACAACTGAACCTATTATAACCATATGTTTTACCTCATGCCTTACATCTCGCTAAAAATAAATAAGTGACTAGTCTGCAGCCTCCCTAACAATACTCATCTGGATACTGAAATTATAACATTTCGGTCCCCATTCGATCGAGCCGTTTTCCTCGCTTCACTCGTTGGATTATCTTTTAATTATTCCCTACGCCTGTTTTTTCGTATTAAATACGCTATCATTATCAATTTCCCTCGCCCGCCTCAATGGCTTTGGTAATTATAGACATTTTAATATAAGTTGTTGATTCAGTATTATATCGGCCTTTTCCCAATCTGTCTATAAGATAATAAATCTGTAGAAATGTTTTAAAAGTGCGGGCATCACGTATTCACGTAAATCGATGTAGATAACTTTTATACATTAAAATTATGTGTAAATTAATGTATTACTTAGACTTTGTATCACCGTAATCGGTTGGCTATATCAAAAGATATTTTTTTTACTAGCCATTACTGTCCCACTGCTGAGAAAAGACCTCCCCCAAGTCCTTCCAAACTTTCTTCTCCTGCGCCGTCTCTAACCAGTCCGCCATAGAAAGATATATGAATTTTAAATGTTCAAGAAGTAAAATATCACACCACATGCAATTGACTGTTAAGCGGTATAAAGTTCACCAGGTAAGCTAGTTTATTTATACGAATAACAGTTTATTCTTATAGATAAACTAGCGTAGCTTAGCTCTTTATGTCATTCAGTACTCAGGCCATGGTCCGGAGCGAGGAGGAGTGGCAGGCGGTCGCCTCCTTCTGCGAAGCAGTAATGCTAGCAAAGGAGGAGGCAGACCGCATCAGGCAACGGCGCCCCCGCCGCCGCCGCCGGGATTCCGATCCCGATTTCCGGCCACCGTAGACGCGGGCTCGCTGACGGCGAGCCATGGGTAGCTCGCTGTCCGATCGTCCGGTAACTGTCCGGACCGAGCCAAGGCGTCGACGGCGCGCACTGTTCCCGCGCGCCTCAAGGAGTTGTCAGCAACAGGAGGGGCCCATCTGGGTCGAAGCCTACCGGGGTCGGGGTTATCCGAAAGGAAATTAGAGCCCCGGTATGAAGGCTAGAAGGAACGGCGCGGGGTTTTTAGTCAGTAAGACTCTGACACTGTCTCCCGCTCCACCCAAGAGCGGGTTTCGTCAATGATGATTTTCCCCGTCGAGAGAAAAAAAAAAAAATGTCATTCAGTACTGACTGACATAACGTAGCACAGCCGAAACGACTGGGACTGAGTGCGTGAAATTTTGCATCATGTAGACGAGAGCTATTGGAGACTTTCCAAAATTCACCCCCTAAAGGACGGTATGAAATGGTGGTCAAAAGATTGTATGGAGAGACTTCCTTTCACGCAGGCAAAGCTGCTGGCAGAAGCTAGTTTTACTATACATTATTATTTAAAAGAGTTGCCTTACCTTCTACATCGTGGGTGAATTCACAAACACGTAAACTTATAGACATAAGACATCCAGATCTGGAACAACCTGCAGGCCTCACAAATACATATTTGTTCCGTGGGGGAAATCGAATCCGCGACTCGCAGTCAAACAACTGATAAATATACTTATATATTCCTAAATACATACATAATATAGATAAATCACACTCAGACACAGAACAAATGATCTTGATCATCGCACAAACATTTGTCCTAGGTGGGGATCGAACCCACGACCTCCGGTATTGCAGTCAGGGTCAATAGCCACTAGATCAACAAGCCAGTCATTCCATCGTTTCAAAGCGCTTTCATTCCGGATGATATGTCCAAAAATTTAGAAAATTCGCAGTGATGATGACCTACTCAAGATTCTCATAAGTAGCTGACCATACCTAAGAATCTCAAGACTACAAATACAATCAGGCTGTCGACACACAGCCGCTAGCTACAGCTATACCACGGACACGAACGAAGTCCAGCAAGGTATGGTCGCAAGTGTGTACCGGCCCTATGAATATGCATGAGAGAGCTCATACCGCGCCGTGTGGGGGTTGAAGGAAGCGGGGGGGAGGTGGTCTGATAGATGTAATTAGTTAACAGATATTGTTGGGAAGATTGGGAAGATGAGATAGGTGTGTTGTGTTGTAATGGTAGTCGGAAAATGTTTTTTTTTTAATTTATCGTGGATAGGTTCGCGCTTGACCACTATCTCTTCTGAAGGTAAGCGATGATGTGGCCAACGATAGAGCACGCTTGCCTGGAGGTAACTTATTCCCAGCCTATTAACCTAAAAAATTTTTCTGTTAAAGTTTTTGTTAAAACCTACTTGGAAAATAAATTTTATATCATTTATCATTCACTCTGTTGTTTCAATCACAATATATTTTCATACAAGGTGTAACGTTAAATGCGCAAAACCTGAAATTAGTTTGATCAGAATAACGAGCAGAATCAATTAGGTCAATCGAATTAAAAATCATTTGGGGTGTCTGAGGTTTTGCGCATTTAACGTTACACGTTGTATATGCCATTTACAATCTACGTATATCATCTATCTATATATATAAAAATCAATGCCACTTTTCGTTGTTAATTTATAACTCAAGAACGGACTCACCTATCCAAACCAAATTTTTAGGCTTTGTTGGGAACTATTTAGTAGATGGTTTATGTGAAGTTTGGTAGGGTAGGGTAGGGTATAGTAGGGTAGAGAAGGGTACAGTAGGGTAGAGTAGGGTAGAGTAGTGTAGAGTAGTGTAGGGTAGAGTAGTGTAGAGTAGGGTAGAGTAGTGTAGAGTAGTGTGGGGTAGAGTAGTGTAGAGTAGAGTAGTGTAGAGTAGAGTAGTGTAGAGTAGAGTAGTGTAGAGTAGTGTAGGGTAGAGTAGTGTAGAGTAGTCTAGGGTAGAGTAGGGTAGAGTAGGGAAGAGCGGGAGCGAAACCGTGCGGGCAAAAGCTAGTACAATATAGAGATCGTAGCCTACTGAAGATTTCCCATACATCACAATTAATAAGTATTTTAGTGGTCATCAAATAACTCCTGTCGCTCTGAATGGAGTGACACCCACACCTCTGTGATTCTTCAGTTTCACTATGCGGTCTATTCCTACGGTAACTCTTTGGAACAATCCCGCAGGCTTAGCAGGCAACGGCCCTAGATGACCTCGCCAGTTAGTGTCTAAGACGTTATTTTGAGGAAAGAACCATATAACCATAAATTTTTCTGCAATGTTATATTGTAATGATCCAATTAAATCTATAAATTTATGTTATGTTAGCTTTAATTTTTAAATTTAATTTTTGATTTTCGTAATAGTCCAATTGTATTTATGAATTTATGTTATGTTTTCTTTAATTTTTAAATTTAATTTATTTGTTTTATAAATTAATTCTAATCTACATTATTTAAATCAATTAATGACATTGTAATTTTATTTCTAAATGTAGCTAAATAATCTGATTTTAATTTTATTTTCTGATATTGTTAATTGTTATTTCTAGTTTTAGTTTTACTTCAAAGGCTTGTCTTAATAATAGCTATCTGAAAAAGATTGTATAGACTTAAGGGAGAGCGCTGATGTCTGAAATACAGATTTTTTATCTAGTTCAGACACAGATGTTCCTCACTAGATTTAACTTAATGTGCAACTCAAAGGTCTACAAAAATTTTAAGGTGTATTATTTTTTGGAAACAATAAATTATTATTATTATTATTTTTATATATTTATTTATCTCAGGACCCTAAGGTCCTGGACCTTTGGAAGGCGTACGAGGAGCCGAAACCAACTCGCGGAGGCCCTTTTAGATGCTTTTAATGATGGATTGTGGTACCTATTATTATTATTATTAATGTATTATTAATTCTACTGTTACCCATTTTCTGAAAGGTTTGTAGTTACTACTTGTTTTACCCTTGAAATTGACTTTGTTTATGTAACTGTTAAATTTTAATAAGGTTCAATTCTCAATTGTAATTCTGACACTATACGTGTGGACTTGTAATTGGCTTGTGTCGTCTATGTTAGTTTTTATTTTTTGCTTCTTTAAGCTGTAAGTCCTCCAAGATGTAATAAATAAATAAATAAATAACCGTATAAGAGCAAGAGTGCAAGAGTGTATATGGGTTACATCTAAGCAAGCGTGCTCCACCGTCAGCCACATCATCGCTTAAGGCATAAGCGATGTCATCAGGTGAGATAGTGGTCAAACGCGGTATCTATACTATACCTACACTAATATTATAAAGAGGGAAAATTTGTATTTTTGTGTGTAATGAATAAAATCAAAAACTACTGTGCCGATTTCAACACTTCTTTCACCATTGGAAAGCTACATTCACCCTTCTTCTTCTTCTTTTCGTGTCGAATGTTCTCAAACTATACTTTCTCTGACCAATATTTAGCAACCTGTACGGCTCTATTGTTGGCCTCATTTAGATCTTGAAAACTGCAGGTGGTAATGCAGGATGGGCAGCATAGCAGGTGGCGCATGTCCTGTGGAGAGGCACCACACTGGCACTGTGCTAGAGATGGGTCGAGGAAGCCCCATTTGGCCAGATTGCTTTTACAGCGGCCAACCTGGGTTCGCAAGCGGTTTAGAGATTTCCAAATTGGCCACTGTAGTTCGCGTCCAGGGGGAAGATGCTCCGATGGGGTGATAAAAAGTGGAGGAGATGGATGTTTCTCCCTCCACAGCGCGCATCTCTCGTCCTCTGCACTGTCTTTCAAGGAGGTCGTAAATCGCATAAAGCTTTTACGGCTCCTTAAACGTGCAGGTTTTGGTTGGTGTTTATGCAGGGGGTGACGGTCGTCCCGTTCCTGTTTACTCTTTTCGATGCGGCTGGCTATCTCGCGGCGGACTTCTGGAGGGGCTATACCGGCTAAAGGGTACAACATCGCAAGAGGCGTAGGTTTTAAGCATCCCGTTACGATGCGACAGGTATCATTCAGCACTATGTCCACCTCTTTAGCGTGGGCGGAACGATGCCACACTGGGCATGCAAACTCTCCAGCCGAAAAAGAAAGGCATAGGCCCGAAGTACGAAGAACCTGTGGGGTTGCTCCCCAGGTGCTGGATGTAAGGCGGCGAAGGATATTATTTCTAGTGCCAACTTTTTGTTTGGTTTTTATGCAGTGAAACTTAAATGTCAGGGACCTATCCAAAGTAATGCCCAGATATTGAGGCTGGGAGCAGTGCTCTATGTCAACTCCTTGCCACCTTATACTTAAAGTCCTATTTGACTGACGGTTACGAAGGTGGAAAACACAGGACTGGGTTTTGGAAGGGTTTGGTCGTAGAGCATTTTCATCATAGAATTTGCCAAGTGCTTCCAGGGCTTCCGTCAGTTTTTCTTCTGCCGCTTCGAAAGTAGGTGTCTGAGCAGCTAAAGCAAGATCGTCTGCATACAAGAATCGTTGCGTATGCGGTGTGCTAGGCTGATCGTTTGTATAAATGTTGAAGAGCGCAGGAGCTAACACGCTACCTTGAGGTAGGCCGTTTTTCAGACTGCGCCACCTGCTTTTGCTGTGGCCAAGATGTACTTGAAAGCGGCGATTATTTAAAACAGCGCTGAGAATATGAACAAAACCAGTATCCCTTGTCAGCTCGCCAACCTTCAGCAGGAGACGTTTGATGTTGACTGTGTCATAGGCTGCCGAGAGATCAACAAACACAACACCTGTGACATTGTTTGCCTCGAAACCATCTTCGATAAGTTGCGTCAGTTTGAGGGTCTGATTGGAGCACGACTTTCCTGGCCTAAAGCCAGCTTGCTCAGGGATAAGGTATGGTTCGATTGTGGATGTAAGACGGTTCAGCAAGATCCTTTCAAATAGTTTGAATGTGTGGCATAAGAGGGATATAGGTCGGTAACTTTTAGGGTCTTTTGGGCATTTTCCTGGTTTAAGTAGAGCAATCACTTTAGCCCGCCTCCAAAGTTGAGGGATCTTAAATGATTTGAGGCATGCGTTGAAGAGGGAAAGTAGCCAGGATACAGCTACTGGTCCGAGGTGTTTTAACTGGTCGACAGTAATGTCGTCGAAACCAGCAGCTTTGCCATTTTTTAAGTTTTTTATCCCGTATATCACGTCTGACAATGTAAAAGGCTTGCTTATATCAGTTATATTATTATTGTTAGCAGTTTTAGACAGCTTTTTGGTCCTGGACAAGCGATGCAGTGGTTTACCATTAAGAAGAAGCTGGTGCGCAACTTGATTTGCAGTCACCTGGCCCGGGTTCAGAGCTTGTGGAGGGTTGTCAGTGAGTTTGTGGATAGTGTTCCAGGCCTTTTTGCTGTTGTGTGTCATGTCAATTTCAGTAACTAGTGTCAACCATTTTTTTCTGCGGCTATCGCTTACATCACGCATTAGCTTCTCGCCGAGTTCTAAAGTTTGTTCAGAAAATGGGTCAGTGTTGTACGAGTCTTCATAGTCTGCTAAGAGAGAAGCTGATTCCTTGCTTAGACCTGGGATGTAAGCAGTGCGGCAACCTCGTGGAATAAACTGTCGTGACATGTCCCAAACTACTTTAACAAACTTCTCATAATTGGTCGGCACAGGTTCTATGTCAATCAGCTTTGAATCAATGCCATCAGATAACATTTGCCAGTTGGCCTTCGAAAAATTGAATCGCCGCCTAAATGGCACATTGTGAGGTTTCACGGCGGCTTCAACGCGACAACCTATTGGCTTGTGTTGGGTTCTTGGTATAGGCTGGTGGACTATCTTAGTGCAAAGAGGGCTTATATTACCACTGGCAAAGATTAGGTCGGGGTTGTAGCCACGGCGCCATCGACCACTATTAAAGGATGCAGGGAGTTTGGCATCGTGTATTAAGGTGAGGTTTTCTGCCTCCGCCCATTCTTCCACAGCATCACCATTCGCATTGTTAACGGTATAGCCCCATGCGGCGCTATGGCTATTAAAATCACCCAGTATGATTCTAATGGGCCTGTCATGGAAATTGCTCGTGCAGTGAAAATGATACGGTTGATTTGGAGGCTTATATATGGATGTTATTGTACAGCTGCCTGTATCGACAGTAATTATTTCGATGTCGTCGTCAGAATTGCAAGCTGAGGAGTGCACAGCAATGTTTGGTCTAACAAAAACAGCACTGCCGTATTTAGCATGTGGGATCTCTGCTGTAAGGATCATACCAGGTACTTCCGGTCTAGGTAGTTCGCTGTCACGGTGAGTTTCTTGAACGCACAGTATGTCGCAACGTACGTCTTGGCACAGATTCGCGAGAAGCTGGGCCTTGTTGCTTGAAAAACCTTCTATGTTAATAGAGATCACGTTTAGAGCTGGTTTAGTGATTGAGAAACCAGAATTGGCGGGTGGAGATGCCGTTAAGGTTGGCATCAAGTGCCTTTGGAGAGTTTGAGACATCGTGGTGAAAGGATTAGTCAGCTAGACTCTGCGTTACCGAGTGCTAGCTGTCCAGGGTGCGCCGGGCGTTTAGAATCGCTGTACGATGTTTTTAACGCCACTCGGGGAGGCTCCTTTCATGCACCCCATTCACCCTGAGTAATATAGACTATATTTATTGCCCGTGCGAAGCCGGAACAGGCCACTAGTATATTAATATTATAAAGAGGTAAAGTTTATTTTTATGTTTTTTGATTGTAGGTAATTTCTAGAAGTATTGGTCCGATTGCAAAAAATTTTTCACCGATAGAAAGCTGCTTTATTCCTAAATAACATAGGCTATATTTTATGCACGCGGGCGAAGCAGCAGGTAAACGCTAGTTATTAATAAAATAAAAAAGATTTGAGTAGAACTCGATCTGCCCAGTCAGTACATGCCTACTGGGGCCAGGGTTATCCGAAAGGGAGCTCGAGCTCCGGTATGAAGGCTTGAAGGAACGGGGTGGGCTTTTAGTCAGTAAGAATCTGACACTATCTCCCGCTCCGCCCAAGAGCGGGGGTTGTCATTGGATGATTTTCCCCACCATAAAAAAAAATGCATATCAATGTCAGCAATCCTATATAGCTGAACTCACGACCCGTTCCAAGACATATCCTTCACTGAATGTCTTCCCCAATCAATTTAACAAAAAGCTCTATTATTTACGAAACGCAAGTCACTTTTTATACGAAATCAAACATATGTTTATGTTTCATTCCATTTATTTCAATTCATTTCTGTCGGGGGACAAAAAGTGAAATAGTCGCGGGACAATAGTTTGGTGTCGGCGTCGGCGGGCGGAGCTCGTCAAACTTATGAGCTAGTGCTGTGCCCTGTCGGCTAATTGGTAACATCGATATTTTATTTTTGAATGTAAATAAGTTTTGGTAATATACTCTACGGAGAACTAAAGTTGCCGACATAGCACAAAGAATTGTCAAATATAAGTGGCAATGGGCAGGGCACATTGCTCGAAGAACAGATGGTCGTTGGTGCCGAAAGGTTCTGGAGTGGCGGCTGCGTACCGGAAGACACAGCGTTGGAAGGCCTTCAACAAGGTGGATCGATGACCTAGTGAAGGTTGCGGAAAACCGATGGATGCGAGACGTACATGATCGTTCGTTGTGGCGACGCTTGGGGGAGGCCTATGTCAAACAGTGGACGTATATCGCCTGAAATGATGATGATGATGATGAATAAACTCTTTGCCAGTAGATCGACCAACCAGCACTCGTTGCAGCACACTGACATGTCTACTACTTGCACACTTTTGCACCAGTTAAAGGCAAGTGTATCGCCCGCCTTTACTTGGTAAAACATGTTTACTGTATTTATCAAAATATTTTTAGGCAAAAATACCAACGAGTGCTAACGACCGAGTAGTTAGTAGTGGTCTAAATTTTAAGTTTTTTTTTTATGGTTGTATCCAAATCCTTTCATTAGATAGATAGGGATAGTTATATAGTATTTACTATTTTTATGTTATAGGTCTGTCGATCTGTTGACTGTTAGAAAATGCTTTGTTGCATTAAGTCCGCCCATGAACCACTACTGTCCGATGGATGCGAGACGCACAGGACCGGTAATTATGGCAACCCTTAGGGGAGGCCTATGTCTAACACTGAACGTCTTTCGGTTGAAATGATGATGATTTACGACTACTGTACATGAAGTGTAAATAAATAAGTTGTTTAATTTGGGTATACTGGTAAAGGTAAGGTAAACAGGAGGGGCCCAGCTGGGGCGAAGCCTACTGGGCCCAGGGTTATCCGAAAGGAAACTCGAGCCCCGGTATGAAGAGGCTAGAAGGAACGGGATGGGTTTTTAGTCAGTAAGAGCCTGACACTATCTCCCACTCCGCCCAAGAGCGGATGTTGTCATTGGATGATTTTCGCCCACCATAAAAAAAGGGTCATTAGTGACACGCCATGTTACACCACTTTGGCACAATGGGTGCATGTTATACATGTGCATGTACCGGATCTGTACCTAAGGTATACCTACGCAAAAGATTAAATTAAGACCTTTCTCCAATTGTATCTTTTACTAACATA
Organism: Mythimna lalbum; assembly: GCA_949319445.1. Classification (NCBI taxonomy): domain Eukaryota; kingdom Metazoa; phylum Arthropoda; class Insecta; order Lepidoptera; family Noctuidae; genus Mythimna; species Mythimna lalbum. The sequence continues at coordinate 20,191,833 of OX439360.1, forward strand.
GTTTTAAGGTTTACAATTACTCATATGAAATGACAGCATACCTAACTGAATTAAGAAAACCATTGTTTGTAAAAAATAAAAATAAAACTTGTTGATTGGTTGGAAATGCCTAAGGCTTTAAGTCCGCCTCTGTACTTTGTTCTGCATAAAGAATGAAATATTATGGATGCGGTATTATGTGACACATAAAAGGCTAAAAGTCGGATCCCATCGAATAAATTGCTATAACAATAAGTGAGCGTTACAACACTACGCGACTTGTTGTGTCGCCAGCGCAGACGCTCGTATGAATTGCCTGTCGCTTCTTTCCGACCGTGTTTCTTTGCCATTTGAGTTCAACATCGCGATTATGTTAAGATGGATATGAAGTGTTTGGACAGTATTGTAATGTGGTTTTAAATGTAATTAGTATAATATAATAATATATTTTTGTGATATTTATTTTACTATGTGTGGAATATTATTATTATTTCATTTATTAATTTTTTATACATATGGTAATACAAATACATTTTTAAATATTTTAACAAAATTATATTACAAAAAACATTTAAAAATATAAAACATTCATATCCGCCAGTTTCGGGAGCAAGGTCCAAGCTACCAGTGGTTAGGGCTCCAGAGACAGGAACCTTACAATGCGAGCCGTATCGAGGAGTAGGCCTTCTGTATCAAGCCCTTGATCCAACCGCGCAACGACAGCTTCGACAGATGGTCGTCGAAGCTTTTGGCTATAAGGCCATTGGCGGTCACGACAATCGGCACAATGACAGCCGAGTCCACATTCCACATGTCAACAACCTCGTGTGCTAAGTGGAGATATTTGATTTGTTTCTCTTTCTCAGCTTTCACGAGATTCTCGTCATGTGGGATGGTGACATTGACTATCATTGCTATTATTTATTATTATATACAAATAAATCCTTACTAATATTATAAAAGCGAAAGTGAGATTGTTTTGTTACGTCTTCACGCCTAAATGGCAAAACCGATATTGATGAAACTTGGTACACGGATAGACCATGTCCTAGAATAGGACATATGATACTTCTTATCCCGGAAGTATGTTTCCTTGGGATAATTTTCTGCTATCACGCGGGCGAAGCCGCTGGGAGCAGCTAGTAAGAAATAAAAAGCAAGGATTAGAAGTCCATCGTCACTTCTTATCCAAGTTCGTCGCATCCACGAGTTCGCCGTACTCTTGTTCGTCGTTTGAAAGAAGTTACCTGCTATAAATGAACTCTACTTTTATTTTTGTTTAGTACTTACTAACAACTGGTACTTGCTCGGTACTTGCCGCTGTAAAGTTACGTTCCAGTGCAGTTCTGTTTGTTCTTCAGTAATAAGCGAGGAATATTCATTTGTTGATGTATTGTTTTATTCAAATATTTATTTTATTTAATATTTAAGTGGCCGATCAGTGCAAGATTTACTTACTTAAGTTCCTATATCCTATAGATGAACCAGAGCGTCCATATAATGTTGAACTTTGCCTTTCATTTGCTCATACATTGCTCCAGATCTTTCCTTAGTTATTTGCCTCTGAAATTATCGTCCGTGGCCAAGTCTGCTTAAGGTGACCATGTTTACGCTTTCCTTGAGGATTCTAGTCTAGGGCTTGCCTTGGTATATTTTTAGGGTTCCTTCGGAGCGCATGGCCGATCCAGTTTCACTAGCGACGTTTGATATGCTTCCTTAGAAAAAAAACTGATTTTCCCACAAAGCGGCGATATAATTTGGAGCGACAAGAGGAAGCAGTCACATCTAAAAGGATGTAGAAGCAAAAGTATGCTGGCGTAATGTGCGATTGAAAGAGCCACCGCGGTTATGGGCCTCTCCCATCCATAGTTCAACCTTGGCTTGTGTTGCTTCTCCTTTAAGATCGATAAAATAGTTTAATAGAAATCGCTACTTTGAGGTTTGAGTTCACACATAATATATTAACACGGTGTTTTAAGTAGGAAAGACAGGATGCTACGCGAATGGGACGGTGAAGCAAAGCGGCGCAAATAGAACTAACAATTGATACTGTATTATGGTGACCTACGTGACCAATCGCACGTGAGTGCGGTGCGGCGATGAGCGAAGCGATGCGGCCGCGAACAGTTGTTTGATATTTCCGTGTATGAAATGACCACCGGGTTTATTGGCTTGTTTTAAATAAATTAATGCTAAAGTGGCGTAAGACAAGTTCACAGCGTCGCTTTAAATTTGGCCTACTACCGCGTTGCTTCATAAAAGCATATTTGTCATTTTACGCTTGGTGTACGCCTTCACGTCGTGGCGTCATTGCCACTTTGTCAACAGAGTTTCGTAGTTTTGTATGTAAACTGTGAGCAGACGTGCACGTGGAGTACGCGTCTATGTATCTACGCGTCCGTGCTCTTAGCGTAAACCGCATCTGATCGCTTCGCAATCAAATTCACGTTGAGCCACTCATGAAGGACGCCTCGTAAGATCACTGTCAACGCGTTATCGACAATCGCTTTACATAATTCTGTTTGTGTCATCACGGCGGGGTCGACGACCGCGTCATAATCGGAACACGCTAGACATTGACTCCGCATATTTCAGATCCGACAACTCTAACGTACTCGATAATCGATTCCGTGTGGGCACTGTTTTGCATGTGATCTTTGTAATATCTACTGTCTCTTGTTCCTGAAGTTTTATGGCTAGTTTCTGAATTGATTATTTGGAGTTAAGAACACGGCACACTTCCAATGATTTCAATTTGAGAGCCAGCAGAAGAGTTTGGAGGTATGTGGAACAGAGAGTAAAGTCCCGCAAACGTCCTTTGAAAAGGGAGGATCCTCCGACAGGTGTTATAGTCTGGTGGGCGACTGCCCGATAGTTGATGTCGGGCTGTCGTATATGTTTAAATCGCGCGGAGAACTTTGATTGCGCGATGCAGGATTTCGTATTTTCTTCGTAGTTCTTATGTGGCGTCATAGATGTCGCTACAAGAGTATTCACATCATACCAATGTGTTTGTTACTTCTTCACGCTCGAACGGCTGAACAGATTTGAAACAACCCCCGAACTTGGGCGGAGCGGGAAATAGTGTCAGACTCTTACTGACTAAAAACCCGCCCCGTTCCTTCTAGCCTTCATACCGGGGCTCGAGCTCCGTTTCGGATAACCCTGGCCCCAGTATGCTTCGACCCGGCTGGGCCCCTGTTGTTGCTGACAATTCCTTGAGGCGCGTGGGAAAACTGCGCGCCGTCGACGACTTGGGCTCGGTCCGGACAGTTACTGGACGGTCAGACAGCGAGCTACCCATAGCTCACCGTCCTCAAGCTGGCGTCTACGGTGACCGGAAATCAGGATCGGAAACCCGGTGGCGGCGAAAGCGCCGTTGCCTGATGCGGTCGGCCTCCTCCTTTGCCAGCATTACTGCTTCGCAGAAGGAGGCGACTGCCTGACACTCCTCCACACCATGGCCTGAACCAAGGCCCGGCGCGAGGGTGAACCAGGTCTGGGAATATTAGCAGCTTGTGTACAATAACGCTTTGAAAGCCCTCCTTCAAGAAATTATGTTATCACTAACCGTACCACAAACGCTAACCTCCATTCCAGTTTTGTGAACTTAAAACTGATAAACTAAACTGCTTAAAACCGACATTATAGCTCTTAAACATTCAACAATAGTAAATGATAACCCTGCTAACCCTCAACCAAACTGTGCCGACCTCATAAGAAACCTGAAGGTACCTCTAAAGATACCTGTACCACAAAATAGATAAATACAGAAGTCAATCTTATGTACATATGTATTTCACTTTTCATACTTACGGTCGGCGATCGTGCTAGGGTCGGCGCTGTTCTGTCCGAGCGAGCCCGGGCATGGTGATAAATGCATAATATGAATTGTAAAAATATGACATGGTGTCATAGTCATTTTCTCTTTTGCAGCGCTAGGCCGGGAACCGGGGCGCTTATCGACCTACCTAACTGTTCTGCGTTACGATTGGTAGCTTAAAAACGATAATTCACCATTTAATGTTGAATTTAAACAACTGTCTACTGAACAGTTACAATAACTTTTTTTTTGTTGCTCCATTATTGCACAAAAAGAGTTCACAGACGCGTGTCTCAAGCAGATGGCGCTCGCACTCACACTGGTCCCAACCGAACCGAGATATCGTGTCCGTGAGCGGTGTCTATGAGTGCGTTACTCGAGCGCGCTTTGTATGTAGATAGACTTCTGTACCTATCTGCATTGTGCCTGTACCGACCTCATAATATACTTTTAGGTACCTGATACCAGTACGGCCTTCAATTGAACAATACAAATATCCTTTATCTGCTAAAATACCTGCCAAGTATGGACCTGATATCCATTTTAATAATTTCCCTGGCGAACCAATCCACAAACAAAGTTACATCTGCATAAATGAACGACATTATTTCAATAGCGTAAAAGTTTATTTTTGCATGACACAAGTGTAGGTGGTAGTTGTAAGATCCCTTGGAGTTATAAGAGCTATGCCAAGTGGAATATTAGTCGTTACTTGTAACGCGATATCGAGTAAATACCTGTTATATCGGTATTCGTGTTTCGAATTCGTTCATCGATTGTTGCCAATTGATGTGTTGTATTTCAACTGTTTCTGGGGTTTTGGGTTAAAAATTAAGAAGAGATGTAGTTGTATTGAATTAGAATTTGGTTTTGTAAGTTATTAGGTTTTTTTTTGTCGACGGTGTCCATGTCCGGTGAGGACCTGCGTCATGCGGAAGGTAAGGAAAGGTCGCTGTGAGGTCTTTCCAGCCACGCCTCAAAGAGGGGACTTACTGGAAAGTTATTACGTCATTTGTAGCCCTTTTATAAAAATTATATTCTGCGATATGGCATTCTTTCAGCTAACAATAGTCCAATCTTCGGTTGAAGTTCTATTTCAGGGCTTTATATGTCAGTTATATGGAGGTTTAAAGTCACCCAAAAGACAATGAGAAGGTTACGCTCAGTTTCCTTACGTGATCGAATCAGGAATGAACATATCCAAAGGAGAACCAAGGTTGCTGACATAGTATGAAGAATCGCCAAACTTAAGTGGCAATTGACAGGGTATGTTGCTCGCAGAACAGATGGCCGTTGAGGCCGAAAGGTTCTGGAGTGGCGACCGCGTACCGGTAGACACAGTGTTTGACAGTCTCTTAACAAGGTGGACCGATGACCTGGTTGCCGGAATCCGATGGATGCCAGACACACAGGATCGTTCATTGTGGCGACACTTGGGTGAGGCTGAAATGATGAATGAAGATGGTATGTCAGAAGCTTGGATAGACACTTTGTAGTCTCGTGTCTCATTCCACATTGATGTATCCACCTAGAACAGAGGGGATGATACTTTGTCTTTTCTCTTAATTGTGGATTTATGGAGGATTTGTTTTTTCTATCTTATTTTTTTTAAGCACCTTATAAAATAGTAAGTCTGCCTTGCCTCCTAAATGTGTGGTGGTTGACTTTTAGTCACTCTGGATTAAGTTTAACAGCAGTATTTAGTATAAAGTAACTTACTTAACTGATCTCCGCGACACAGTAACTGGGTACCACGGCACCCCTTGGGAAAAGAAGTGTTAGCTTAACACAATCATGCTCTGATTAAAATTATTTAGAAACTGCAGATTCGATAGGTGTTGATATGTAATAAATGACGATGGCAATTTTCAATTAGATAATTTGTAGGTATATTATGCGTTGTTGCATTTTCGTTTGTGATACTATCTTCCGCTCCGCCCAAGGGCTGGGGATGTATGGTTTTTATCCACCAAAAAAAAAATATTTCTTCCATGATATATTTAAAAGTGATTTTAGAAAATAGGTCAAGGCCAGGTTTTTCGTATCTAGTTATTACTTAAGTCATTTAAGCACATAAATACCGTATTATCTCCAAAAGGCCTAATCTTTAGTGGTGCGTAACCGTTCACTCTGATATAACTGCGTAGCAGTCGTAACGGTGTATGTCGCCTACGCCGTAGCAACTGGCTACGGCGTAGCACTGACCAATTCGCTTTGTTCATATTTTTATCGTCTTTGTTTTTGATCGTTAATATGATCTTCAACTTGAAGGAACGTTTGCTTAAGTCAGCCTGTGGATGGGTGTCCAACCATTCGTCACATTCGTATCTCGGAAATGAAACCTGAAACCAGTCTTGCTAAAGAGTATCCATCCTACCCAGTTACTGGGTTGTAGAGGTCAAATAGGACATTATGTTTTTTATTTTTAAAAAATTTACTGACATTATCTACGTTTCATTGACAGTGACATTTAGTATTTTTATTATTAATTAATATCTATAATATTAATGTTATGACCAATATGGAATGTAATTTGATTTATTTTTCTAGCAACTTAATACACCAGTATTTCTATATTATTATTTGTCACGTTTAGTATTGTGGTTTTTAAATTTTATATTACACAGTGTTCAATCTTAAACTGTTTGACATAAATATAATTTATTTGATGTAAAAAAAATCTAAATAAATTCAGCTGCGCCCAGTTACATTGGACCAGCGTGGCGGGTTATGGTCCAAATCCCCATATGCGCGACACTTGAGGGAGACCTATGTCCAATAGTGGACGTCTATCAGCTGAAATGATGATGAATATTTATTCCAGTTACCAGTTACACAGGAAGCGAACCCCGATAAAGCCAAGCCAAGCAGATTGATTGTTCATGATCTTAAAAATAAAATGAACCATTTCCACCAAGTTTAACTAAAACTACATTGAACGAAAACATTTTCTACTAAAAGTTAAACATAAAAGAACACAAATAAATCACAGAACTTGACAAATAGAAATGCTGGCGTGCCTTGCTCCCATACGTTACGACTGTATTCACGACTTTTTACTCTATTCACGAGTTTTTACCCTATTTGCGATTTAGTACCTAGACACGATATAGATGTCGCCACCTGAGTCGCCGAGAGATTGATTCACCAGACCGCTGTAAAGTTTTTGTTGGTACAACTTATTTACTAAGTTTTTCGTTATCAATTAATCAGTTGATTTTTCATTTTTCCTTCCATAACGCTGCTCGCCCGCGTCCGATAATCGGTGGTCGATATTTTGTAGGAGGAAAAATAGAACACACTGATAGCAATAGTACAACGCACACGTCCTACAAAAAGTCGGTCAGAAATACAGAAGAATGTTAGTAAAATACAAACTCGGCCCGATTATCTGTCCTACAAAAAGTCTGACGTGGGCGAGCAGCGTAATGGTGGTGACCTAACTGGCAATTTAAATGGACTAGCCATGCTTGCTGATTTGTTTGTGCTCATAAAAATATTTACCACTCCAGAACCTTTCGGCCCCAACGGCCATCTGTTCTGCGAGTAATGTGCCCTGCCCATTGCCACTTAAGTTTGGCAATTCTTTGCGCTACGTCGGCAACCTTAGTTCTCCTGCGGATGTCTTCATTTTTGATTCGATCACGCAAGGTAACCCCGAGCATAGCCCTTTCCATTGCCCTTTGGGTGACTTTAAGCCTTCTGATGAGGCCCATTGTGAGCGACCACGTTTCGGAGCCATATGTCATCACTGGCAACACGCACTGATCATAGACTTTCGTCTTGAGACACTGTGGTATGTTGGACGAGAAGACACCGCGTAGCTTCCCGAACGCTGCCCAGCCGAGCTGGATTCGGCGGTTGACCTCTTTCTCGAAGTTCGACCTACCTAACTGGACTGTCTGTCCGAGGTAGACGTAATCTTCCATAATTGAAGGTGCGCTTTGAATATGACTGGTTATTAATTAATTCATGATATGCAACATAATTTTGTTCTTGACTAGAAAATATAATCATCATCATTTTCATTTTTAATTTGCATGTTGTGCTCATCTGCCGTTGACTTTTTACTCTATTCACGAGTTTTTACCCTATTTGCGATTTAGTACCTAGACACGATATAGATGTTGCCACCCGAGTCACCGAGAGATTGATTCACCAGACCGCTGTAAAGTTTTTGTTGGTAAAACTTATTTACTAAGTTTTTCGTTATCAATTAACCAGTTGATTTTTCAGTTTTTGCTTGTGTAATGGTGGTGACCTAATTGGAAAGTTAAATTGACTAGCCAGGCACGTTGTTTTGTTTGTGATCATGAATTTTTTTTTATTGATATGAAGTTGATTTCTTTTTAAATTTTTAAAGTTTGTATTTATAATTTTTTAAACTATCGGCGGTCTTGCCACTCCCCAACTGTGTTGTGGTCTGTTTTCATGGAGTGACTTATGGGAAGGTTACGAATGTATTCACGACTTTTTACTCTATTCACGAGTTTTTACCCTATTTGCGATTTAGTACCTAGACACGATATAGATGTCGCCACCTGTGTCGCCGAGAGATTGATTCACCAGACCGCTGTAAAGTTTTTGTTGGTAGAACTTATTTACTAAGTTTTTCGTTATCAATTAATCAGTAGATTGCTCATTTTTGCTTGTATAATGGTGGTGACCTAACTGGAAAGTTAAATTGACTAGCTATACCTTGTTTGTGATCTATATGCAACACCATTTTATACTTGAATTTAAACATATTTTAGAGGACATACCTCTAAAATATGTGTTGGAACAGAGTGTAAAGTCCGTTTAACGGCGGTTTCGTTGAAAGGGAAAGATCCATTGACCAGACGGGTGTTATGTCTGAGCCGGACAACTGCCCAAGAGTTGATTTTGAGTTGTTGTTTAAATTCTGATCGTGATCTATGTATCTTAGTTCCTATGCAGCGTTATAGATGTCGCTACATGAATTTTGAATTTTAGTTCCTAAACGGAGTGAAAAGAAAGCCTTCAAATTAAATAACCATAAATATTATTTTTTTTTACGTGGCCATCATGGCAGTTTCCTGTACCTGTGTCCATTACATTAATATTATAAAATAAATATATGCATTTAGGTTATATACACAACCCGTTTGTTACTCCTTGACGCTAAAATTGCTAAAATAATTTGGATGAAATTTGATACACTAGTAGATCATTTTGTGGTATAAAATAGGATTTTCTACTTTCACGTGGGCGAAGCTGTTGGCAGAACCTAGTTTATAAGTAATAAATACTATCTGTGTTGGGTCATATTGCATGACCCAAGTCACAGGTACAGTTAAAAAGATTGATTCACTGCAGGGTTTTAAACTTTTTGCCCAAGATCGGATGCTCTGTTTTTGTAATCGGATGCTCTGTTAAGATTATGGTGGGAGTTCCTGACTGTTTTGCTGATTTCTCGGTGAAGTTCGTGGACTGGATTTTGTGGATATTTATGATTTTTGTCTAGTGCTGGATGTTAAACTTTTATAATCAACCAGTTTTTTTTCCCGAAGCATCGGCTGCGAAAGAGTCCATTGTCCATCTGTCAAGATCCTTTCTGTCAAAAACTCGTAGAGGTTTGGAGCTGAAATGAATGAAAAATACTCCATATCTTTTGCCATTATCTTCCGTAGGGGCCCAGCAGGATCGAAGCCTACTAGGGCCAAGGGTCAGCTTCAGAAAGGAAGACTCGGCCCTGGTATGAAAGACAACGAAGGAACAAGTGTGAGTTTTTAGCCAGTAAGGTCTGACAAACCCTGCCGTTCCGCCCAAGAGTGAGACATATGTCAATGGATGATTTTGCCACCGAAAAAAACCCATTATCTTAATAGACAAATAATATGGGGATCGACGGACAACGTAGGCATCGGTATTGGCATCTACACAAGCACACATGGTAGTGACGCAATCAAGATTTCATCATCATCATCAGCCTTTTTAATGTTCCCACTGCTGGGACTAAGGCCTCCTTTCTAGGAGAGGGATAGAGCCGTAATTCACCACGCGGGGTTGATGAATGTCACAGTCTTCGAATTTTTGGTTCTAGGACATGCTGGTTTCCTCACGATGTTTTCCTTCACCCTTTTTAGAGCAGTGGTGATGAAATAAATTACTCAAAGTAATACGCCTGGCTAGGTTTGAACCTGCGACCTACAGCTCGTAAGTCGAGGCCATTAACACTAGGCCACCACTGCCCATCAAAATAACTGATAGTCAAGATTTATCAAAAATATAACAAAATAAGTAGATAATATTGTGGGATACAAAATCACCTGTTATAAAGAAAGCAAGTATGTTCAGAAGGCCTGCTGAATCTTCAGAAGAAGATTTAGCAGCCCATACATACTATTTTAAGAATTTGCGTTTATAATCTTAAACCTTTGAAAGCTAACGCTCATTCCAATGCCTTTATAAGATAATAAAACACGTATTTTATATTTTCAATAAACTTCTTTCAGTTCAAAGTGAATAGAAGTTTTAATCCGGCCAAATTGGCGCCTTGTCACACGGCGGAGAGCGCAACGCGTCGCCGTCGTGTGTGGCCGCTTCAGCAGCGGGGACCACGGGGTACTTCACGCCGGCAGGGTCGCCCGGGACGTTAAATATTGTAATTATTTTTTTTTGAAATTTTATTCCCTATTGATAGTTTTTCAAAACTATCACGAAACATTTCAAATGACTTTTTAAGCAAAATTTGATATAGTTTAAATAGGATGAACGACAAGCTAATGCACAGTGGGAACGTTGGGAAGGTCTTGCCACGCAATGGTTTCGTAGTGGGAAAGCGCCATCGAGGCTGGCATTAGAAAGAGATGGCCAAACTATCTAGACTCGTACCAGGAGGACTGGTTTGAGACGGTGCTAGAAAAGAATGTCTGGAAGGACTTAAGGGAGGCCTTTGCCTAGTAGTGGAATAGTATTGCCAATAGATAAGCCAATATATTTAACTTAAAATATACATATTTAAGATAGAGTTAACTGACAGCTATCAGGTAAGGTTGACTTGTGATATGGACTTCCTCCAATCCCCTCAACTCATTTTAACCCAGTGAGCTTCTATACCTCTTCGGAAAGTCGTCCTCCTATATTTAATTTATCTTCCTGTGTCTTTAGCTCCCAGAAGAACATCCACCTTATTTATAACCTTTTTCAGAAAGGCCAGGCTCGTAGTATTCATAACCGACGTGCGTATACCAAGCAAAAGTAATATGCAAGGATTGTAGCAAGCAGCGGGTGTCAGTATGATTGACATGGCACTTTGGGATATTGTCCTGGAACACTGCGTGAATTTCAGTTAGTAAAAGTGTGGCACTCCTCGCTCTGGTCATATTCGGAAGTCAGTTGATGATTTTCTAACGAAAAAAAAATTGCTGTGAAGTGGGAGTCGCTGTTTGCAGGGCCCCAAGTTTACCAAAGCCCGCGCTTTCAAGTCGTGTGAATTGACATTAATTGCACACAAATTGTGTTTTGTTGTGTAGTGTAATCCCGTCTTGATAAAGCTTAATCATTAGTGAAAAGTATTTATGTTCACTGAATGTAGAATTAGAATCTGTTTAGCTGAATTTGAGGGAAATCGGCGGAAATTCGCGATTGATTGAACTGTAAATTACGTATTGAAAGAAAAGTATTTTTGAATGGTAGAAAAATCGTGAAATGAAAGAACAGATTCTTATTTTCAATAAAAGATCCGTTTGCTGAATTTCACGCCGATTTGTTGATCTGTTAGGTTAAATGATTTTTCATATTTAAATAACAGCATTTATTTTTCATATTTAACGAATACTCTCGAAATTTTCCTTTTAATTTTTATTGATGTGTTGTTGTGATCAATGATAGAGTAAGCTTGCCTAGAAGTGACCTATTCACTCTTGACTTAAATTCTCCTGGGTTGCAGTATATGGTTTTGTATATATGTATATAGCGTCTTACCATCTGGTAAGGCCTCGAGCCTATATGAAAAATTCCTCGTTACTAGTTGAAGATTGTACAGATGACGGTATTCATGTAACACAGAGGTGTAATGTCTGTAACTCTTGTCTTGACCTCGACTCGAGAGGTTAGCCTATTAAATAGTCTAGACACCTTTTTGGATTAACATGTCAAATGACTTGAAAATGGTCAAAGCTGTCGCTTGTTGAGATTTGACCGCGTTATAGTCCTAGGCCTAGGAACGGTCCTGTGTGTCTCTAATCCACTGCATTCCCGAGGCTTCCTTCAAATGTCGCCACAACGAAAGGTCCTGTATGATTCTCATCCAGCGCATTTCCGCGACTTTCACCATGTCATCCCACCTTGTGGAAGACGTTACAACGCTGTGTTTTTCGGTGCGCAATCGCCACTCTAGAAGCTTTCGGCCCCATCGACCATCCGTTCTATTTCGTATTTAATATATTCAGGGAACTTTTAAAAGAAACAAAACTATATTAACATGATAGATTTGTTAGAAAAACTCAGTCAGAACCAGCCAAGCCCGCAGGCAATGCCTTCCATCCAATCTCATTCAAAAAGTATAATTTCTAAGAAAAATGTTACGAAAATTTTCTGACATTTGTTTCCTCTTAACTCTATAGGGAGGGGATTAATGTATTTTGTTTTTCTCTTGTTTAAGTTCCTTCGTCCCGGGAAAGAGTAATGCTGTGCAGTCCCGCGTTTGTTAATGCATTCTTTATGACATCTCTAGCCGTAGTGTTGTTACGGGACTCGACAGATTTATTGGTTAAATATTTACTGTGATGCATTAGTGGGATTAAATTGTTATGTACGTGTCGTGCTGTTTAAAAAGCTAGCTTATAAATCAACTTTAAAATTCATACAGAAGTCGAGTTCTTTTTTAAATAAACTTGTTTGGAGATATACTATCGCTATAGCAATGTCTGCTGGAAACTCAAAGCATTTATTTTAATTGGATAGAGACAGAAACACAAATTGAGGGAGCAATTTATTTTAAAAAGTAACTTTGCCTATCTAACTGTCCCCTCACACAGGCTTCAAAAAAACGCCGCCACAAAAAAACGCTAGAAGCGTCCACAAAAAAGCAAGAAGCCGCCGCAAAAAACAGCTGAAGCGCGCGACATTGTTTTTTGTGACAAAAAAAGAAGCTTGTGAAGCGGCGTTTTTTTTGAGGCTCGTGTGCGGGGAAGATTTTAACATTTCAAAAGAACCTGTAAATGGTTTATTTGAAACAAAAGCGACGAATTTTTTTTTCATTTTCATTTGGATAGTCCACTCTCTCTCACAGTAGTGAGACCTTTGCCCCAGCAATGGGAACGTTACAAGCTGCTTATATTTACTAACGGCAATGGGAAAATGTACTTATTATTCTAATTTCACTCACACATTACCTTCATAAAAAATCTTGATAAAACAACACTAATTGCAAGTCCAAACTAGCATTGCTGCTTACCCCAGTCTTTTTGTTCGTATGTAAACACGCGGTTGGGTTCCGCAGGTAATTAATTAACGCCTTGTGTACGCCCACCGGCTATTTTATACTTTAGGGTTCCTTAAACCAGAGGTTTTTATCATTTGCGTAAGTGAATCGCGAAGGTGAGGTCTGATGTGTATCTTTTTAGGAAATTGAGCGTGAATTTTGTGCTGTTTTTGAGAGAGATATATGAAAATAATTACTTGGAATGTAGTTTATTTTTTTTCAATACACTTGCTCATAAAGTGACTCTTATTGCACTGCACTTAGGTATATAATGGCACTTGTTACTAAACTGTTACATTTTGATTACCATTACGCACTAGTGCTATAATGTGGTTAAAATCTCATTGTTCAACGTCTCTATCGCCATAATTTTATTACATTTATCGTATCAGGATTGGCGCAGGTCGCCCCCACGAGAAAAAAAAATGGCCGCGCATTTGAAAACCGACTTTTACTGCCACGAAAGTTTACTAGTTTTACGCTTATTTTATTCACAAGTGTATTGAAAAACGTCGTTTGATACACGTGAGTAATTAGGGATTGCCGTTCTCGGCTCTCTTAAGACCGCGTCGACGGTAATCACTAATATTACACACTTTTATCATAATGTACTATTATAGATCATTTTGCCATGAGTCGTTTCTGATTTGAAAACTATCTTGTCTTTTTTATTGTTTAACCAGCTGCTCCCAGCGGCTTCACCCGCGTGATAGCAGAAAATTATTCCAAAAGAACATACTATCCTATGTCTATGACATGTTCTATCCGTGTACACAGTTTCATCAAAATTAGTTTTGCCATTTAGGCGTGTAGACGTAACAAACAAACGAACAAACTCACTTTCACTTTTATAATATTAGTAAGAATTATTGACTAGCTTCTGATTCGGTTTCGTTCGCTTGAATGTAGAAAATATATAACCATTCACATATTACATACACTCATTTACAAAGTAGCATTTTAATGAAATAAGATTTTTTTTTAAACAATCCGTAGGTAAAGTAGTTTTCGAGTTTATTAATTACAAACCAAAATACATAAATATAAAAATGCAAATCTCAAAGATAAGACCCTGAGATGCATAAATCAAGAGTAAATAGATTACTTCTAGGAAAGCGTACTTCATCATCGATCTCACCAACGCTTGTCATCAGGTGATATAACGGTCAAGCGCGAGCTTATGAATACTTACAAAAAATTATGGGTTTCACAGACTTTTTAAAAACTACGTACGGAACCATTAAGGTACATTACATTCGTACTCTCCACCACCATTGTTACTTAGTTCTATTCAAAAACTATATTGTTTTGCAGAGCTCTAATGCGCTCTCTAGAGAACAGTTATTTCGACTTACAATGGGTAATTTTAGCCACAAGTTTGGCCAATAAGTCTATTGTAGCTATTTGAGCGTGTTGCCAAATTATCATGTTCTAAACCCAGTTATTATGAAGCAAGTAGCTCAGCTTCTATGGGTAACTAGTTAGTTTGAATTGCTTAAGGCCCTAACTTCCGAGAAGTGCTATAAGACAGTGACTTTCTGAAGTCTACTCCTCGGTAACTGCTGGGTCAATAGGTTTGTAGCGACATCTATGACGCCACATAAGAACTACGAAGAAAATACGAAATCCTGCATCGCGCAATCAAAGTTCTTCGCGCGATTAGAATATATAGAACAGCCCGAAATCATCTATCGGGCCGGAGGATCCTCCCTTTTCAATGGAGGTTTGCGGGACTTAACACTCTGTTCCGCATACCTCCAAATGTTTATTATAGATTCATGAACAACATTATCAACATTTGATTTTTTCGTAAGATTGATACTTTTGTCACGAAGAATTCCCAAATTCAAGTAGCATGGGCAGGGCACATTGCTCACAGAACAGATAGCCGTCGGAGCCGAAAGGTTCTGGAAAGGTGACCACGTAGCGTTGGAAGGCCTCCTACAAGATGGACCGATGACCTGGTAAGGGTTGCGGGATTTCGATAGAAGCGAGACGTACAGGACCGTTCATTACGGTGACAATTGGGGCAAGCCTATGTCCAACAGTAGACGTCTTTCGGCTGAAATGATGATGATACTGTTACTCCAGAGCTGCATGCTGAGCTGTCTCAACTTTGTGCCCCAGTTAAGTACAGCCGCATCAGGAGACATAGCTTGTTTGCTGTGCCTGCGAGTCACACTGTTGCGCGAGCTCAGTCTCCTGTCCCTCGAACTCTTTCTGCGCTCAACACTCTTTTGGACACGTACCCTGACTGTGACGTGTTCGCGGACGAATGGAAGATGATCATGTCAGTATGTCTGGAGTTTTGTGAGATGAACACTCATCTCACAAAACTCCATTGTTAGTGAATTGTTATTATTATTATTATTGTATATACTTAGTCTTTAACTAATGTAATTGGCGGATAGCCGTTTTTGTTAAAGTAAAACCATAAATAAATAAATAAATGATGATATTTTTGCCAAAAAAAAAACTAACGGCTTTGATATTTAGAAACATGTTGATCGTTAGAAAAATTGCTGGTTAAGTGTTCTTCAGAATGTACATAGCATACGTAAATCCTTACTAATATTATAAAAGCGAAAGTGAGTTTGTTTGTTTGTTACGTCTTCACGCCTAAATGACAGCACCAATTTTGATGAAACTTGGTACACGGATAGACCATGTCCTGGAATAGGACATAGGATACTTTTTATTCCGGAAGTATGTCCCTTGGGATAATTTTCTGCTATAACGTGGGCGAAGCCGCTGGGAGCAGCTAGTTGATCAATAAATCAATTAATTTAAAGGTCAGCGGGGCTCTATCCGGTCAGATGTTCAAGTCACTATTCGCTTTAATTCTCTCCCCACAAGTATTTCTAAGTAAGATTTTCTAGACTTTAGACAAAGCGTGATGTTATCATCGATCCAGATTTGGTTAGCACCCACTGGCGTAGCTATCAAAGAGCTAGGCAATGCCCTGGGCCTCCAGGCTCGAAGGCCTCCCAAAATCTGAGCACGAAACCACTTTTTGAACTAGGGAAAAATTTCTTTCAACGAAGTTTAAATAAAATAAGTTACAACGCACAGATGGTCGATGGGGACGAAAGGCTCTGGAGTGGCGACCACGTACCAGAAGACGCAGCGTTGGAAGGCCTCCAACAAGTTGGCCCGACGACCTGGTCAGGGTCGCGGGAATCCGATGGATTCGTGACGCACAGGACCGGTCGTTGTGGCGACGCTTGGGGGAGGCCTATGTCCAGCAGTGGACGTCTTTCGGCTGATATGATGATGATGAAGTTACAACGCTACTTATTTGTGGCAACTCTTTTTAGTCTGTAGGAAGGAAAAGAACTGGAACAATTTGCCTGCTACCGTCTTCCCGTCCGATTATAATTTAGGTTTCTTCAAGGTAAAGGTGAATATTAGGCTCTTAATAAACGAGTGCGCTTCGACATCAACAATTGCATTACTGCTTGCCATTACGTGGGCTCGCAGTCAAGTACTAGTTTTTAATATTAATTAAAAAAAACTATATATATATATATTACTATATATATATTAGGGGACAAACTGTCCCCTTACATGTTGCGCAACGCTGCCAAATTGTCCAACCATGCCGTTTACGACGAGTTGTTCATGGGTGTCGCCATTTTTCTTGGCTATGTGGCCTTACAAAAGATAATACGAATGATTCTCGTACATCAGCTTGTTCAATATATAACATAGAGTACAGGCACAAAAGAAAGATGGCTACAGAAGTCAATTTACATACAAAGTGTACTCGAGCAACGCATACTTAGACAACGCTCACGGACATGATATCTCGGACCGGTTGGGACCAGTGCGAGCGCGAGTGTCACGCGCCTGAGTCGTGCATCCGCGCGTTTGTGAATTTTTTGTGCAAAAACGTTATAACTGTTCAGTGAATGGTTGTTAAAATTCAACATTAACGGGTGAAATAGGTAACGTTTTTTAAGCTACCAGTTGTTTCAGAGAGGTAAGTTTATAATTTTGTTCCTCCTATTTAATTCTCAACAATAAATCAATCAACTAGATAAGAATAGAACTAGAGAGAGTGCCACTACCACAATAGTTTTTTGTGCATTATGTGCATAAGCCAAAGTTGACAACCCTAGCGAGACCACAAAGATGGTATATCTTTCTTTGTGTGTGTGTATGTCATGGCAATATCTCAGAATTCATCACTTCATGATATGGCCAGCTAAAACTGGCCAGATCGCCTAAACGTTAACCTTTGATGATACGTCAATCCTCGTTCGGCCATATCATTGATGTAGGACTTCTATGATAATAAAAGATCTAAAGAAGGCCATACGAGCATTGACATATTATCAAACTTTAACGTTTAAAACAGGAAGGCTTTTTACAGGAAAAATAGCCACAACCTTGAACTGCTCATCGTAACTGGAAACTGGCATGGTTGATGGCAATCGACGAAGGGGCCGCAGCCCAATAAGATGGGCAGATCAGGTCCGCTCCACACTGGACACCCAATTGCACGTCGTACTTCATGACGCTAAGAACCGTCACAGATGGCGAGATACCATTACTAAGAAGCTAATCCAGCGGGAACTTCACGACCCTCAGTAATGAGGAATACGATTCGAGGAGGAGGAGGAGGAACGTTTAAAACGATCTGGCCAGTTTTACTAGGCCATATCATGATGTGATCAATACTAAGATCTGAAGTCATACTACCGATTTTGGTTCTGCAAGCGATCGCTAGAGGCGCTGCCAAGCCATACAAAAAATCTACGACGTCGATATCGAGTAGCAAGCTTTAAACTTTAAACTCATGTTAGAGGTACTGGTATATATATATATATAAGAAGCTAGTCTTATTTATATGTATGCCAGTACCTCGCGGCATCGCCCGCGTGATAGCAGAAGACATGGTCTATCCACCTACCAAAATTCATCAATATCGGTTTCGCCATTTAGGCGTGAAGACGTAACAAACAAACAAACTCACTTTCGCTTTTATAATATTAGTATGGATTGACTTCTGTATCTATCTGTTTAGTGGTACAGGTTGCAAAACATACGACAAATGAGTTGCCGACTTGGACATTCGCCAGCCTACGCAAAAAGTCTAGGAAAAATGATGATTAGATCCCTCACTGATAATAAATGATACGTTTTTTCCATAATCCCCATTAACCATAGTGAATGATGGATAGACAACGATGTCGATGGATGATGTCGATCGACAAATCGCCAGAACGCCGCAATGCCGTTCAGCCAATATTTTTAATCGGTGTTTTTATAACACTCGTTAATAGTGAGACATACGGCTAGTGAAATGACGAACCAATTCATTCCCTGCCGGAGTCTGTGTTTCCTCATAGTTACAACCTGGGGATCTTTAAGTCAAGAGCGTTTGGAGGTCATGTGGAACAGAGAGTAAAGTCCCACAAACCACCGTTGAAAAGGGAGGATCCTCTGGCCAGACAGGATGTTATAGTCTGGTGGGCGACTGCCCGATAGTTGATGTCCGGCAGTCGTATATGTTCAAATCGCGCGGAGAACTTTGATTGCGCGATGCAGGATTTCGTATTTTCTTCGTAGTTCTTATGTGGCGTCATAGATGTCGCTACAAGTGAATAGGTTACTTCTTGCAAGCAGGCTCCACCGTCGACTAAATCATCGATTACCATCAGGTGAGATGGTGGTCAAACGCGAACCTATCAATAATAATAAACAAAGGAAGTGATGAAATTATCATTATGTGTTTATTTAAGGAGTGGAATTCTCTGCCAGAGTTTGTGATTCCTCATAGCTATAATCTGTGGATGTTTAACCTTATCAACGCCCATCTATATAATACGCGATGTGTCCGCCACGCAACAAATGTAAAAAAATATTTTCGGTCGTTTTTGTTTCTATTGAATATAAAACAAACAAAATAAAAGGTCTTGTAAAAGTCGTAAATTTATTTTATACTATTATTACTTCTAATCAAGTAGTGGCGCTGAGGGCACGAAAATCTCGAACTTGTATACAAGTGATTGGCATTCAAAAAGTTAAGTCAAAAATGAATAGGTTACTACTAGGTGTAGTGTTTTCATTCGACGACATGTGACATTCACCAACCCGCACTGGGCCTGCGTGGTGGATTATGGCCCATTCCCTCTCCTAGAAAGGAGGCCTGAGTCCCAGCAGTGGGAACATTAAAAGGCTGATGATGAGGTTCAATACGCACCCTAAAAAGATGTCAGCAAAACTGAAGGGGTCCAGGAGGGCCAAAGCCTGCTAGGGCCAGGGAATTTCTGATAGGGAAGTAATGGTCCTGAATTGTTTAAGGTATCTGAAGGACACAGGCGTGGTTTTAGTCAGTAAAAATCTGACACGCCTTTTCGCTTCACCCAAGAGTGGAAGATGTCTTCAAGGTTCTGGACTGGAATGGACTAGGCATTAATGTCAATGGCGAGTACATCACTCACCTTCGGTTTGCTGACGACATAGTAGTCATGGCTGAGACTATAGAGGAGCTCAGCACAATGCTCAATGACCTCAGTAGAGCTTCCGAAAGAGTGGGTCTTAAAATGAACATGGATAAAACCAAAATCATGATTAACAACCATGTAGCGCCCACTCCTATCAGGATCGGAGACTCTACACTCGAAGTTGTGGAAGATTACGTCTACCTCGGACAGACAGTCCAGTTAGGTAGGTCGAACTTCGAGAAAGAGGTCAATCGTCGAATCCAGCTCGGCTGGGCAGCGTTCGGGAAGCTACGCGGTGTCTTCTCGTCCAACATACCACAGTGTCTCAAGACGAAAGTCTATGATCAGTGCGTGTTGCCAGTGATGACATATGGCTCCGAAACGTGGTCGCTCACAATGGGTCTCATCAGAAGGCTTAAAGTCACCCAAAGGGCAATGGAAAGGGCTATGCTCGGGGTTACCTTGCGCGATCGAATCAAAAATGAAGACATCCGCAGGAGAACTAAGGTTGCCGACATAGCGCAAAGAATTGCCAAACTTAAGTGGCAATGGGCAGAGCACATTGCTCGCAGAACAGATGACCGTTGGGGCCGAAAGGTTCTGGAGTGGCACCTCGTACCGGAAGACGCAACGTTGGAAGGCCTCCAACAAGGTGGTCTGATGACCTGGTGAAGGTTGCGGGAAGCCGATGGATGCGAGACGCGCAGGAGCGTTCGTTGTGGCGACGCTTGGGGGAGGCCTATGTCCAGCAGTGGACGTGTATCGGCTGAAATGATGATGATGATGAAGAGTGGAAAAGGCATCGGATGATTTCCCATAAAAAAAAAACTTAAAATATTTTCGAAATATTTTTTTACATTCAAAATTTTTTCCAACAATGTAATATAATAATAATAATATTCCACCACTATCACACAACGCCGTCTAGTCCCAAGCTAAGCAGAGCTTGTGTTATGGGTAGTAGACAACTGATAAACATACTTATATATTTCTAAATACATACATAATATAGATAAATTACACCCAAACACAGAACAAATGATCATGCTCATCACATAAACATTTGTCCTGGGTGGGAATCGAACCCACGAACTCCGGCAAAGCAGTCAGGGCCACTAACCACTAGACTAACAGGCCAGTCAACAATAGCTCGCCATCCTTTCTTACAGTGTGTCACGAACAAGTGACAACCTATCACGAGACGATTAATAGAAATAGTATCTGGTGTGAAGTGAGGCACGCGATCCTGCCATCAGCTGGCCGCGCGCCGCGAACGTGTGTTCATTACTTAACGCAGCTTTAAAAAACATGCGACGTCAAATTTTACGTTCTTTTTTTGAAAACATAAATATGGCTGCAGGTTTTATTTTTGTTAAATCTCATAACCCTCTGCGGGTTGCGGATGGTGGAACGACCTGTACCCCTAGCCAAGTTGCTAATCTGCAATAGTTAACGTTAGGAGAAAGCTTCAAATGTACGGGAACGACGTCGTCTCAACGCTCAGTCACGTGGTCAGAACAAAAGAATTGGCGGCAAGGTCAACTCGAAGCGTTCGACGCAAGCGAAGCGGTTGTAACTTGGCTAGGGGGGCTGGATAGCTGGATAGAATTGGAATGAGAGCCGTGATTATTGGAAATAATGGAGGGAGGCCTTTGCCTAGCAGTGCCTAAATAGGCTAGCTATAATGGTTCTTTTCGACTTTCCGTGAAGTTTTTGGTATGGAGCGTGTGATGAGAAGATTCAAGAGAATATAGGCCTTACCACGACGTGATAAAATATCAGTTGTGCGAGCGAGAAAGATGTATAAAGCTATACACTCTATGTAAGGGAGAGGTCTACGCAAACTTTAAGGGCCTGCTCAGTAGACGAAACTGAACCACAATATTTTTTTTCGGTAACGAAAAAAGAATCGGCTTCCCCATACAATATTACGAACTTGATTGAACAGTTTATATGGCGAGGCCGATTTTTTTTCTTTTCTTTTCTAGTGTCCATGGAAACAGTAATATAAGCGACTTTTTTTCACTTATTACTTGACAACTTGACAGCGCTCTTGCTGTACTTAGCCAATCTAGTACCTTTATTTTTTTACGCGATTAATCATGAAATGACTCCTCCCACTCTAGGTGGAGCGAGAAGAAGTTTCAGAAGGTAACTGACTAAAAACTCGCCTGTCGTCGACACGTCTAGGGCTGCTGTTAAGACGGTGGCTGTCGACATTCCAATTTTGAAGATCAGCTTCAACCGTCGCAGTGTAGGTCGAAGGTTGCAATTACCTCTGCCGTTGACAAGATGCCACTTGTGCCGTTGACACACGCGACTCTGGAACGCAAAAACCAACTAAGATACACTTAACCCTTCTCAATAATCCTAGACAATAATAATATAGAAATGTTGAAAATGTATATTTTTTTTCATAATGGCGGTGAGTGGCTATATATCATCGCACGCCGCTGCTACCGCGCGGTCGGCTAACCGCGCGGCTATAAATCGCGCCGTGTCAATTATCATGTACTCCGTCTTAAAGGGGATGCGATACAGGCGAGAAGAAGAGGGTAGCTTTTTAAAAGGGTGAAAAGGATTTACTGGGAATCTAGTTCTAATTGTTCCATTCTTTGGGTGTTTTTAATATCGTGCAGATTTCATCACGCATGCGGGTTTGGTCCGCATGCAGAAAATTTCTAAATGCAAAAAAACGCGTCCCGCGTGCGTTTTCCACGCATTAGAATAAATACTTCTATGTAATAAATAATCCCACATGCGAGATCAATATATATTTTACTAGCTGCTCCCATCGGCTTCGCCCGCGTGATAGCAGAAAATTAATAAACATCATAATGGCGGGACCAAATCTTGTAACAGAATAATTTTAGCATGTATATTTAGTACGTTTTAGTACGATTTTGTACGCTTCGTGAAATTTTTGTACCTCACACGGTTTAAGCGGAATTTCACGATATTGTTGGTCCCGCCATTATAACCAAGCTTGTACGCTAAAACTATAACGAATTTCATCATTCTGATAAAACTAGTATTATGTACGCGATTTTGTACTTCCGAAAATCAACAATAGGTAACTGAAATATTATTAGTTTTTTTTCAAAATCTTTTTTCTTATTTTTAACATTTACGCGCCTGAACAATTTGACGACCAAAAATACGTCATGTAAAAAGTTGCAGTTACATTTCGTGCAGGCGCTGGTAACGAGGGTCAGTCTGCAACATAATAAAGTGTCGACTAAGGTAGGCTTATAATAAATTTTTTCCGTATTTTTTAAATTTTATTTTAT
The DNA here is from genome assembly GCA_949319445.1 of Mythimna lalbum. NCBI lineage: Eukaryota > Metazoa > Arthropoda > Insecta > Lepidoptera > Noctuidae > Mythimna > Mythimna lalbum. Next base: position 20,214,825 of record OX439360.1, read on the forward strand.
TGTTTACGCATTATTATAACAAAATAAACGAAAATAAGAACACAAGATGAATGAAGTTTGAAACATCAACAACGACACATTTTTGTCTTTTTTTTTTTTTAATGCTGCCATTTATGAAATTTATATTATTTATATGTTGTGAAAATGAATTAACGAAATAATAATAATTATCTTCCACAACTACCACAGAACGTCGTCTAGGCCCAAGTTAAGCAGAGCTTATGTACTTATAAGTACTAGACAACTGATATGATAAACATACTTATTTTTAACCGACTTCGAAAAGGAGGAGGTTCTATGTTCGGCTGAATGTATGTTTTTTTTTTGTATGTATGTTCACCGATATCTCGGTCAGTTGTGGACCGATTTTGAAATTTTTTTTTTTTGATTGGAAGGTTATGCTTCCAAGTTGGTCCCATAGAAATATTGGTTTGATCTGATCATGAACTTCAAAGATATGGAACAGAACTCCTCATAGAATCATAGCAGAATTGTCGTAACAAGTCAAATTGCTTTCTTTATACGTGTAGTCGATGACTGACTGAAAGAAAAAGGGGAGGGGATGTATCGAACTGATCTGGTGATAATTTTTTACTTTTTGAAGTCGGTTTAATTTTTTTTTGTAAAAAGTTTTTTTTAATACGTACATGTTATAGATACAACATATTAATATTAATTTAATGCTATATTTATCCGTCTTTTTTTAAATACGACCGCTAGCTCTCTCGCCCTCCCAGTCATAGTCTCTACATTCCAACTTGCATACCTCAATCTCATTTCCCGAGCTTGTTTCTTACGTTGCACCCACCCGGAATGGTGCAACAACCCTGGTCTATTTCCCACAGAAGCCAGGTGCTGCCCCTGCGTGTCGCCTGTGGCGTACGCCTTAGCCCTATCGCGTATTCTATCAAAACCAAACATGAGCTGAGGGATTTGGCTAGTTTTTTAAAGTCGGCCGCCAGCCTGTGATACCAACCCTCCTTGGGAATGCTTTTGTTGGTGCTTAACTCGCCACCATGAGGTGACCTAAGGTGCTATAGTGTGCAGTCTCTAAATATCCCTAAGTCGCCTCTTAGGACACCCACGGGAAGATATGGGATGGTGCTATTCTTTACGTCCGACACCATACAGTACAGTATAACTCTTGTCACTAAAGAAATTTAAATATCATAATAGATTGCTTTTTATCTTCCTTATCCAAGTAACTGAGTAGTTCAAAATATATCTGTATTACTTTACCATTGTTTCTTTATTGACTCAGAATACAATATTTCAATTTTAAGTAAAAATTGTTAAGTATTATGTTGCAGACTGACCCTCGGTACTATTACCGAGGGTAGAAAAGTAGGATATACTTATAGGTTATTTATAGTAGTAACTTTATAAAGTATGTTAAAACGTAAAACAATAATTTTCCAATATGGCACACTCAATATTTATTGATAACATAGTGTTATACTATGATATAAATAAAACACGTAAATAATAATGAAGCGCCTGCACGAAATGTAACTGCAACTTTTTACATGACGTATTTTTGGTCGTCAAATTGTTCAGGTGCGTAAATGTCAAAAATAAGAAAAAAGATTTTGGACAAAAAACTAATAATATCTCAGTTACCTATTGTTGATTTTCGGAAGTACAAAATCGCGTACATAATACTAGTTTTATCAGAATGATGAAATTGGTTATAGTTTTAGCGTACAAGCTTGGTTATAATGGCGGGACCAACAATATCGTGAAATTCCTCTTAAACCGTGTGAGGTACAAAAATTTCACGAAGCGTACAAAATCGTACTAAAACGTACTAAATATACATACTAAAATTATTCGGTTACAAGATTTGGTCCCGCCATTATGATGTTTATGAAAATTATCCCAAGGGAACATACTTCCGGGATAAAAAGTATCCTATGTCCTATTCCAGGACATGATCTATCTGTGTACCAAGTTTCATCAAAATCGGTTTTGCCATTGAGGCATGAATACGTAACAAACAAACAAACTCACTTTCGCTTTTATAATAGAAGTAAGGATTCGCGTTTTATAATTGTAAATTTGACGAGGCGTAAAAACTTATTCGATAGAATTCATAATCTGTACGCACATCTATTCGTCATCAAAAATTTCGTCCGCGTTGCTGTCAATGGAAAAATGCCTAAAACACTGGCCGCACTGCCATTCAACGTGGCAAAGCTGTCAGTGTGCCAGTGCCAGGCCGACTCTATGGTCACGTGGTGACTAACTGCTTGCTAATATCCCGAAAATGATTTCGGTTGTACTGAAATGTTTGTAACCTAGGAACACTTAGATAAGGTTAGCGGACCTAGGCCTGATGGGGGGGGGGGGGTATGGGGCAGCGCCAACAGTCTCTTGCCTTTTGAATACCGTTATTAGAGACACAATAGGAAGAGAATAAGAATTAAAAACCGTAACGGATAGGAATGATGGCTCTATATTGAAACAATGGATAAGGACGCAAATGTCATCCTCAAACCGTGCCCTGAAGTAGTGTAATGTGTGTGTTTGTTAATTATTATTTGATATTATGTAATTTAATTATCATTGACAAGCTTCTTGTATTAATTAATTGACACACACATACACTAACACTAGTCTATAAATTGTATTTGTCTTTACTAACAATGGATTTTATTATCGGAAAAATAATTTATTGATATTATACTTACCTTTCGACTGTGAAGTGAGCACCATTGGCTGACTTTAGAAAAGGCATTTCATTAAACAAAATGGTTCATCCCTCATAATATCTACCTATTCATCATCGTCAGCCTTTTTTTTATGTTCCCATTGCTGGGACTTAAGCCTCATCTCTAAGACATGCCGGTTTCCTCACGATGTTTTACTTCACCGTTTTGAGAGCAGTGGTGATGAAATAAATTACACAAAGTAACGCGCCTGGCTGGGTTCGAACCTACAACTCGTAAGTCGGGGCTAATACCACTCGGCCATCACTGCAGCTTATTACCTATTAATTGTAGCCAATTTCCATAAACGACATAATATTATCCATAAACGACGTAATATTATAAATCAGTAAAAAAATAGCAACGAGGAAATTATTGACATCGGAATTATTAATCGGAACCACTTAAAAGGCTAGCTGACTTCTGTAAGCACCACAGATAAAAAATATATTCGAGCGCGCGCTGCAAAAGGAAATACGTCATACATTTTTTTTTTAAATATGCAAAGCTCAAAGGAAATAAATTCAAAGGGAATGTTTAATATCCTTTTTTATTTTTAAAAATTCGATATTGCTCAGCGAAGCTTTTATAGATTTTCCACGTTTTAAGTTTCATATCTTTCATTTATTTTTAATTTGTTTGCTGTGATTACTTTTTTTATTTAATATTGAAATGTTGTTTCCTGTTTCGGTGTTTACTTTCCTGTTGAGCAGTAAAGCTTTGGTTTCCTAGGTAAGCGGTAATTGGTTCGATAAAACAGCTATAATAATCACTGTCGCTATAACTAGTTGTCTACACGTCTTCTACACAAGTTTTTTTTTATGTTTGTAGTATGAAATCGCTGAAAGTACCGGTCCGATAGCGAACATTTTTTCATCAATATTAAGCTGATTTATTCCTGGGTGACATAGGCTAATTATAGGTACGCGGGCGAAGCCGTGGCCATTGAGTAGTATCCTATAAAAGTGATAGTTTGAAGCTTAGTCTTGAGAATTAAATGTCACATGAATGCCATAGAGACAATAATAAAAATAAAGAAATGTTGAAAGGCATAGTATAATTGATATTACCAATGGCTGTTTTTGAAAGTGTATATTAGGCCTCCCCCACATTAAGCGTGCGCGTTCTTCGGGCGCGTGAGCGACTAGGGCACCGCCAGTGGGGTCAGCCATTAATATTCAACCATTTCATATGACAAAAAATACATTTTAAAACTCTACAATAAATAACAAAACCCTTTAAAAACCAATTTACATTTAATCACGTTATTATAACAGTTTTGTTTACCAACCAAGATGAGATAACGTAATGTCTCCCTTACTTAGCTCGAAATCTCAAGTTAAAATTTATATAAGCAATCTTGGCAAAAGCTGTGATCTTGTTGAAGTATTGCCTTAATTACAGAGCGGTAATTGACCTATAAATAGTGGCAACACCGACACACCCTGGGTTGCAAGCGACCTAATGTTACCATGTGTGTGAATTTAAGCGTAAACAGTTTTATTCGTGTAACAGGGGGAGATTTTTGAATTAAGAATAGATTAGGTATGTTCTAGTTCTTTGTTTGAATTTTATTTGTTGTCTTTGAATTGAAGTGGGTAATGGAATTCGTTTATTGTTTTTAAAAAAATATTTAAACTAATAAAAACTAACTAAAATAATTAAACAATAAACGAATTCCATTACCCATAATTGAATTCGTTTATTGTTTAACTATTTTTGTTTTGATTTTCTCGAGTTTTTTTTTAATGGATTTAAGCTATTGCTTGACTGCGATCCTGCCTGATGATAAGCAGTGATTCAATCGTTGATGGCGAGGCGCACTAATTTAGTTTTTTCGAGTTTTCTTACAGTCTCTACGAGTAATTTGTCACATTTTTGCGATATTCACTTTTGATGATTGATAACAAAATACGTATGTATGAAAAATACGCACAAAATTTTCAGGTCGACATATTGATAAGTAAACTGTTTTTTCTTAGGTTTCTGTTTTTTTTATCTTTCAGCATTGCACAAAATGTATGTAGCCAGTGTCAATTTTAGAAAGTATTTCGTTCTGGATATATTATATTTTCCATTAGAATGTGAATGAGAAAAAATCTTAATGTTTTTTCAATATTTGGCAGGTCGAGTCAATGTTTCAAGTTACCCTCGGCAAGATTCGCTAAGGAAAGAAAGAAAGAAAACTATTTTATTTGGCATACACACTCGTAGATACACACAATGTAGTAACAACACACACACAAACACACCTCTACCTACACACACACACACACACTAATGATTATATAAAAAAAGAAAACTAAATGTGTCTCTCACGGCTGCGCCAAATAGGTCCAGTTCAGCAAAACTGAGTAGGTACTAAAATAACATTCTCAGCTCCATTTTAACCGTAATCGCGCCTAATTCCATTATATATATTTTCCAGCTGTGTAAACACTAAAGACACAAAACTACATCAATTTTAAATTACAATATTCACTAGGGAACAATAAATGATAATAAAAACTGGTACTGAACACTCAAAATAATCCCGCCAAAAAAAGAAACATCAACTGTATGTGTTATGATAACCCCATAATAAAACTGATAGGCCAACCTATCAGTTTTATTATGGGGTTATCATAACTATCGTCATTATCATAATTTTAGGCTAAAGACTCTACAGAAGCTGTTACTTGAAAAATGCTATTACACATTAGACGAATTTCTGAATGACAAATTTATTTAATATGAATTCTGGAATTATAATTGTGTTATCATTTAATTTTATTTTATTATAATGCAAATGTAATTGAAATATTTATTACAATTAGCAAATTTTGATATTCTTTTTTTTTTGCTAGATATTTTTTTATGACATTTGGATTATTTAAATTATTTTGACATATGTAAATTGCTGACATTATTTTACTTTTTATTTTTTTTGTTTAAGTTTTGACAATTTTTATTTGCTGACATTGTATTTTTTTGTATCACGACTAATTTAACTGTGATCACATCAGCACTATTTTGTATGCCTTTCGGCGGGACATGGGTGGGACCACACACTACCTATATAATTATAAGATCATTGTACCCTGTGTTCACAAATAATAAATGAATTTGAATTTGAATTTGATCACGGGTAACCTTTTCAGTTGTCATCCCAAAAGTTCTGTGCGTCTCGCATCCATGGGATTCCTGCAATTCTCACCCCCGATCACCACCTTGCTAATCACTACATAGTATAAAACAAAGTCGCTTTTTATGTCCCTATATCCGTATATACGCTTAAATCTTTAAAACTATGCAACGGATTTTGATGCGATTTTTTTCAAGAGGAAGGTTTATATGTATAATAACATCCATTAAATAGTGGAGAAATACTGTTACCCGAGCGAAGCCGGAGCGGATCGCTAGTTTGATAATATTTGGTAAAATTCTGTATATCTATGAAAACAGAAGCTAGTTAATTTTACGTGAAATATTTATATTATCAAATTGTAGTTTTTGGAACCCAATATTCATCAATGAGGTAATCTGATCATGTTAGCCTTAATTGAAGTGAAATTGTTTATATTCTCTTTTATTTTGTTTGTCAAATATCAGTGCTTTTTTAAATGGAATTAATAAAATCTTGGTATTTATTGCTGGTTCCTGATAATTGTCTACTTATTTATTTTGGTTCTCTAAAAAGTGTTTAATTGACTACAAAATACTTGTCATTTAATGAAAAATAAGGTTTTTAGTTTGTAATTTATTAATATAATATATATGTTTATTTATTTGTATAAATATTATATATATTTAATATATATATTTATTTATATAATTTATTAATATTTATATACATATAGGTTGTCGACATAGCACGAAGAATCGCCAAACTTAAGCGGCAATGGGCTGGGCACATTGCTCGCAGAACAGATGGCCGTTGGGGCCGAAAGGTTTTGGAATAGTGACATTGCACCGAAAGACGTAGCGTTGAAAGGCCTCCTACAAGGTGGCCCGGGAAGGGTTGCGGGAATCCGATGGATGCGAGACACACAGGACCGTTCATTGTGCGAGGTTTGGGGGAGGCCTATGTCCAATAGTTTCTATGGCAAAACTAAGTCAGCCGGCTCAGCTAGTTATAATTTTTTTTTATTGACGTCTTAGGAGCCATGTAGTGTAAAGACCCGGACCGAGCCCAAGTCGCCGGCAGCGCATAGTGATCCACGCGATCAAGCATCCTCAAGAGATTTCAGCAAACCCTAGGGGCGAAGCAGGGCCGAAGCCCACTAAGGCCATGGGGATTTTCTGAAAAGGAAACTCGTGATCCTAAAACGTTAAGGGCAACTGAAACACACAGGTGACGTTCAAGTCAGTAAGTCTGACACGCCCTCGCACTCCACCTTACAGCGGGAAAAGTCAATGGATGATTTCCCACCTTATAAAAAATTATGTGTAATAGTTTATTATTATTATATTATAATTAGTCCATATTGTCCCACTGCTGGGCAAAGGCCTCCCTCCACTCCTTCCAACGATCACGGTTCCTCGCCTTCTCATTCCAATTCTTAAGGAAGCCATCCTGGTCGTCCCGCCATCTCCTTCGTGGTCTGCCTCGGCCCCGCGTTGCTGTGTCCGGTTAAAAAAGGTCTTGTGTTAAAAAAATAAGTTTTTTTATCATGTCGCATCGTGTCTGTCTGTGGGTACCTTAAAGCGTTATTTACGCACATTACCACCGAATCGCTGTTGTGCATATCATAAATTTTAAAACCCAACCAGACGGGTGCCGGGGTAATAACTTGTATTCAAAGTAAACATACAATAGTAAACACGCTGCAACCGGTGAACGGGTGTATGCATTCATTAATATAATGTTTGATAAGCCAATTGGAGCTACTAATGGCATAAAAATATTATTTTTGCTACCTTCTTACTCTTTTTTTATGGTGGGAAAAATCAAACAATGACCACCCCCGCTCTTGGGCGGTGCGGCAGATAGTGTCAGACTCTTACTGACTAAAAACCCACCCCGTTCCTTCTAGCCTCTTCATACCGGGGCTCGAGCTTCCTTTCGGATAACCCTGGCCCCAGTAGGCTTCGACCCAGCTGTGCCCCTCCTGTTGCGACAACTCACTGAGGCGCGCGTGGAACGCCACGCGGTCGCCGACGACTTGGGCTCGGTCTGGACGATTATCGGACCTAATGGTGACACCCGGGCGTTTCTTTCGCACGAATCCGGTGCAGGAATCTGCCGAAACGATCATGTCCGGTGAGGACCTGTGTCATGCGGAAGGTAAGGACGCCGTGTTGTCTTTCCAGCCACGCCTTAAAGAGGAGACTTATCGCCATAATTACGGCGTTCCCAAAGGTATCAAGAGTGGCAAGGCACTTTAAGGCTGCAGTCTTTTAAAAATTCACCCGCGGCAAATTATTAGCGCATCTTTGTATGCTTTTTTTGAACAAAATAATGAAACAACTTGAAATATTATTACAGCACATATTTAACCATAGTATGAGTAGTAGCCAGTTATTTTTTTTAAGTCAATTTGGGTGTATTATGTTTGGTAAATCAAGCGTTAAACATAGCTCTTTCGTGCCAACATCATTTCGACTTATGTTTGTGAGCTTCGTTAATGGCATAATATAACGAATTTACAAATCTTAAACTTCTTCGAATGGAAACTTAGCGGAAAATTTTCATCCTTGAAATGCATTCATGGGTAGTTCTAATTATGTTTTATTTTCTTATTTCAGAAGTCACAATTTCATCAAAATTCTTAACATTTGGCTCTTATTTGTTTTTTTTTCACAATAACTAAGCATCGTAGTTATATCATAATTAGATTATTTTGATGATAAAACTTCAATAAAGCAAATAATAATAAAAAAAATGTGTATAAATTATTAGTATTTGTACACATTTTTTGGACATCTTTTAAAATCATTATTTTGGATAAATTATGGTGATTTAGATTTTTTTATTTTTATTATTTGCTTTATTGAACTTTTGGCATCAAAATAATCTAATTATGATGTAACTATATGAGCACCCATCTACAGACCATCCTTGGCAAGTGTTGCTTAACTTTATAAGCCCGTGCTTCCGTTTTATTTAGCTACGCTGCAATTCAGTTTAAACATAGTAGGGGCTAATCATACACGCTGTTTGTTCCCGCCATAACACAACCCGTATAAAATTGAACTATTTATATTTGTTTAAATACACGGTACGCCCGAACTTGGCAGCGCACGCTGTGGGCTATTTGCTCGAAATTTTCCTAATTTAAAGTTTTCTTTGATTAAAATTTTCGCCCGCCTCTGGGGATTGAGTTGTTGAGGGTTAATCGTTTGGCGATTGCTGGACTTTATCTACATTTGGACTTCGGACAATCCCAGACGCTAATTCTGTGTAATGATTTATTGCTGGGTACGTTTTAACCGGAAGACGCAGTGTTGGAAGGCCTCCTACAAGGTAGACCGTTACACTCGTAAAGGTTGAGAGGATCCGATGGATGCGAGGGTAATACCCCTGTTTTTTTTTTCTTTAAAAATTTAGGAACTTTTATAACGCAAAGCGTATGTCAGTCCCATCGTACCCTAAGACAATAATTGCCAAACGTAATACCCCTGTTGCCATAAAATTTTAAGGCATAATATAGTTTGGCATAACGTTTTCGCATAACTTTTATTAGCATAATAATACTTTAGCATAGTGCAAAGGCTGGCATAACTATAATTTAATCTAATATGTTCCGCTTAAGTTGCGAGTTGCATACATTTTAAAGGCATAATATTTATTCGTCTAATAATCTTGAGTCAAAAATACAACGTGTAACATAAAATGCGCAAAACCTCAGACACCCCAAATGATTTTTAATTCAATAGACCTAATTCTGTGAGAAAAATGACATTAAAAAAAAATTAAGGTTTTATATGCAGTTTTAGTTTGTTTGAAATTCGTATCTGAATTCAAAAAAGAACTTTTATTATCCCCTGTATGAGAAAAGATTGTACTACAACTATTTGTGTTTGTTTGCGAACATGATGGCTTGACCTATTAATAAATAGACAGGGCAACATTTTTAATGAAGATTTTTTTTTTTAATTTAACCTGTATTAAAAAGTGGTTTAATTGATTCTGCTCGTTATTCTGATCAAACTATTTTCAGGTTTTGCTCATTTAACGCTACACCTTGTATAAAAAGTCATAATCATATTGGGTGAATGTAGCCAATAATTTTAAAGTGATCTTTAGGTACTAGGTAATGTAATACATTTGTGGTCAATGACGTTTTTACTTGGCTATGGAGAAGTCGAATGCGAGATGTACAGGATCGTCCAATTTGGCGACAATTGAGGATGCCTATGTCCAAAAGTGGATGTCTTTCGGCTGTCATGACGATCATGACATTTCTATTTATGACGCTAATAATCCACAGGCGAAAGTTTGTGCATGTGTGTGTATGTTTGTTACTTCTTCAGGCTTGAACGGCTGAATGGATTTTGATAAAGCTTGGTAAAGCAAAAGAGAGCTTAAACTCTCGATTACTTGTAATAAGGAGTGGAGGCAATTGGAAGCTTCAACTTATTAGCGCTAAATAAGAAGTCTTAGACAGCCAGCCTTTCGGTGTTTTACAGGATGCTTTTTGGAGAGTGTGTGCAGGAATTGCATGACTTGATTCCGCCATCTCAATTCTACCATCGGACAACCCGACGTATGATGAGTATCCACCCATACGTTGATGAAACCTCTACGGTCCAGACTAAGCGTTTCGCCTCGTCGTATATACCACGTACGTTGATGGAATGGAACAATTTGCCTGCTGTGGTCTTCCCGTCCGATTATAATTTGGGTATCTTCAAGGCTTTAAGTTTTTAGGAATAGGCTTTTAATAAACTAGTGCGCCTAGGTCGGATCGCAGCACTAGTTTATACGAATAAAAAAAAAATGATAATGCTAGTCTTGAATCGACACGTTTCGTGATCCTTTACATGATCTAGTAATGAAAAGCAATTCATTGTTTGTTTTTCGAGTACCTACGCAGAGATATTAGGAAAAGGTCAATGTACTTTATTCCACGGTTATCTGACACCTTCTATAGTAGACTAGTTGAACACAAACTGGATACACTTGTGCTGAATATATTATACCTACTGTCTGTGGGTAGACGTCGTTTCCGAAACGACGTGTTTGCATAAACAGACCCGAAAGAGGAGGGACGATGGCGGCTAGTATGGATTTCAGAATGATTGTAGAGTCGTAGATAACTTTTTAGATTAGCCTTTCAAAGATGATCAAAATATGAAGGTTTATTTTGATTATCCTTTGTTTTGCACTAGTGCAGGTACAGTCAGAATGCTCTTAGCTAACCATTTTTTATACATGAGGAGTCTATCTGCGCTTGAAACATACATTCTCCAAGTTCATCATCATCATTTCAGCCAAGAAATTGTACCAACTTTGAGGAAGTAATAATTTTGTATCTGTGAAACTTTTAGTCTATAGATTTCCTAAAATGTAAAAACTAAAATAAATATCTTTGTGTCACATACGCCAATATTATGTTTTTTTTCTTGGTCGTGAACATTTGTTATAGTATTTTAGATCCCGCCTCGACTGCAATGACAAACTTCATCCACTAGTATCGAAATTACATTTTACTGGAACAATTTTCCTCCTGCGGTCTTTCCGTCCGACGGGTGTATTCGGGTGCGTTATAGGCTCCTCATACACTAGTGCACTTCACCATCAACGATTGCATCACTACTGACCATTAGCAGGAATCGCTGTCAAGCATATGTTACTAGCTTTTACCCGCGGCTTCGCCCGCGTCTATTTATATAGTTTACTCTTTCTTCCCCTTTTCTCAATTTAAAAAAATAGCCTATGTCTGTCTCCAGGATCCCAACTATTTCTGCACCAAAATTCATCAAAATCGGTTTTGCCAATTAGGCGTGAAGACGTAACAAACAAACAAACTCACTTTCGTTTTTATAATATTAGTAAGGATTTACAAAAAAAAAAAAATATTTAATGAAGCCAAAACGAAAACATTCTAATCTTTTTTTTAAGTGAAAATGTGTCTAAAGACACCTCATTTTTATTAGCAACGTTAATTAAAACCCCAAAAACCGCCATGTCCTCTAAAATTTCACTCTCCCATTGCCAAAAGCAACAAATATGTAGATGGGTAACAGCGATACAGCGGTAAATAAAAATAGGGCTGGTGTGAACATGGCTTAAATCATTTTTTGAGTTATGGCCGCCAGTGTGGCTACACCCTTGTGATAATACATTATTTGTGAATGCGCGCTTGTCTTGTTATTAATATGTCCGGTAAAATGTTACGTTTTCATGAAAATGAGCAGTTTTATTTGTTTAAAAGAATTTACATTTGAATTACCTAATAATGACATTAGGGCATCAAAACAAAAAAAAAAAACAAAAACACAAATCCACCAAACACAAAAACAAATCACAAATCACACATCAAATCCTTACTAATATTATAAAAGCGAAAGTGAGTTTGTTTGTTTGTTTGTTACGTCTTCACGCCTAAATGGCAAAACCGATTTTGATGAAACTTGGTACACGGATAAACCATGTCCTGGAATAGGACATAGGATACTTTTTATCCCGGAAATATGTTCCCTTGGAATAATTTTCTGCTATCACGCGGGCGAAGCCGCTGGGAGCAGCTAGTTTAAAATAAGAAAGTGTTTTATTTTGATGTCGTTTTCACTGATAAGAAGAACAATACACGAAAAAAACTGGGTTATAAGGATTAAAAACTGATACTGACTTAACTGATACTAAAATCACCATTGTAGTATCCCCCTGCGGGGAAAAGGCTTCTCCCTTCTCCATCCAAAGTTCACTGTCTTGGAATTTTCTAGCCGGTTCAGGAGTGAAGTAACCACTTTTACACCGGGGTCCAGATTTCGCGAGAAAAAAATATCAGTTCCTGCATTATGTTAAGTTCGAATACAATAAGTTTGCAAAGAAAAATATTTTTTCAGCTAAATTGGTTAACTATGAGTATTTTAGATTGCATGTAGCAGAGATGAGAATGTTGAGATGGATGTGTGGTGTGATGAGAATGGATAAAGTGAGAAATTAGTATATTAAAGGAAGTTTGAAAGTAGCGCCAGTGACTGAATTTGTTCCCCTTTCCCCCATCCCATCGAGTTTGACGCGAATAATTTTTTGTTTTCTTTCTTTCTATATCACTATTCATTCTGTGATTGCTGGGCGAATGTATAAAATGTAGGCCAATTGTTAACTATGAAGGAACGGCGCAGGGTTTTGAGTCAGTAAGACTCTGACACTGTCTCCCGCTCCACCCAAGAGCGGGTTTCGTCAAGGATGATTTTCCCCGTCGAAAGAAAAAAAAAATACCTGAAAAAATGCTGTTCATAGAAGTGTTTGACCTTTATCCTCGGAAAGATGGCCCAAGTATTCAAATTGGCTCGGTACAGACGTATCTTGATCTAAGTAGTTATCAAACCTCTAAGCCAAGTGTACCACAGCATTCCGCTCTACTAAGGGCGCGCTATAAATTATACTATATCTGGTAATTAACCATTAGGCCCTTAAGTAAAGGTTGACAAATTAACGGGCACACATGAACGGGCCCCGTATATCAATGGTGATTTAGACCCCATGGCTTACACGATATATATGTATATAGTATAAATATATGTTAAGTAACAGTAAACTTAGAGAACGTACTGTCAAAATCATATTAATAGATTATTTGGTAACCCAACTATTTAAAGATTCAAAGCGTTTTATTTTAAACTAGCTTTTGCCAACGTGCCTATGTCAAGAATTAAGTAACTTTCTATAGGTGAAAAAATGTTATCAATCGGACTAGTACTTTCAGAGATTACCAACTACAAACAAAGAAATAAGCGTTACTTCTTTATCTATAATATAAAAATAAATCGCAAAATGTGTTGGTAAGCGCATAACTCAACAACGCCTGGACTGATTTGGCCAATTCTTTTTTTGTTGTTATTGTTATTGTGAGGAAAAAGTTATTATGGAAAAAAAAGGAAGTAAAAAAGGGTAGTGCAGGGTTGAGTAGAGTAGGGTAGAGTAGGGTAGAGTAGGGTAGAGTAGGGTAGAGTAGGGTAGAGTAGGGTAGAGTAGGGTAGAGTAGGGTAGAGTAGGGTAGAGTAGGGTAGAGTAGGGTAGAGTAGGGTAGAGTAGGGTAGAGTAGGGTAGAGTAGGGTAGAGTAGGGTAGAGTAGGGTAGAGTAGGGTAGAGTAGGGTAGAGTAGGGTAGAGTAGGGTAGAGTAGGGTAGAGTAGGGTAGAGTAGGGTAGAGTAGGGTAGAGTAGGGTAGAGTAGGGTAGAGTAGGGTAGAGTAGGGTAGAGTAGGGTAGAGTAGGGTAGAGTAGGGTAGAGTAGGGTAGAGTAGGGTAGAGTAGGGTAGAGTAGGGTAGAGTAGGGTAGAGTAGGGTAGAGTAGGGTAGAGTAGAGTAGAGTAGGGTAGAGTAGGGTAGAGTATGGTAGAGTAGGGTAGAGTAGGGTAGAGTAGGGTAGAGTAGGGAGCGAAGCCGCGTGGGCAAAAGCTAGTAATATATATAAAAGTATAATATTAGTGTAGGATATAGTTTGTAAGTTTCCATTGTACAACTCTTTAGACATCCTCTTACTATCAAATTATATAGATATGATATTTAACAATTTTAGTAAATTTTTATTTTATTCAGGATCTGATGATGGAATTGGGAACTGCAGCATTATCATGTTGCTTAATTCGTTTAGCTAAATAAAAACTTTTTCGTTCGCGTTAGTTTACCTTTTTCTAATATTATTTTTTTTGATTTGAACTTAGAATAGGAAAATTTGGAGGTTTGACAAGGAAAAATTTTATTTGTCATTCGGCGACGAAATTTTCTGAGAAAAAGTGCTTGATGAACAGGAATTAAAAAGCAAATGTGATTATAAGTAATGATCTAACTGCGAAATGTTTTGCGAAACTCGGTAGTAAATAAAAAAACCGATTTGTGTTTGTGAATATAAAGAACCGGTATGTATTTTAAATATTTTAAGTTTTGGCTGCTTTGAAGGTTCAGTTTCGTGTCTCATAGTGATAATTTTCCTTTTCTTCTCACGATAGATTATTTATCAATCGGTTCTTCGAGTATTCTCGGAGTATTCTTGGAGCATTCTTGGAGTATTCTTGGAGCATTCCATATTAAGGGATAAATTAACAGAAGTGTTCTCCATTGGAATTGGTTAATACGTGCGCCAACTAGCGCATGACAATACTAAATTAGAGAATACCCCAGTGGACATCGTGACGTCACTCCACGTGAAGTTTTTCGTGAACCAATTTTTTTTTCCTAATTCTATAGCAGTAGCAAAGTATCATTTGAGTAGTTTTTTTTAGGCTAACTGTTTTATATAATCACAGCAATTCGTGTAAAAAGGTTGCGGAATGAACTGATTTCTTTGATAGTTTACGGTAATATTTAGTTTGCGCCAGAGGCTTAGTGATTGCAATCCCGTACCTATAGGCACAACTTCCAAATTATAAATTTTTATTTTTTTATATATCCATCTCGCCACCTTACTTAAACCCTATTTTTATATATATAAAGTCGCCGAAGAATTTTTTTATTTCCTTTTATAATTTTTTCTATGTTGTTTTTTTTTTTTAAATGCAAAATTATACGTGTACAAGTGGTGATTTTTTCTTTTTTTTAACGCTACAAAAATGGCTCTCCGGCTAACAGAAGTAAGTGTTTTTACTTAATAACTTTAAAAATTTAAACGATTCTACATAAAGAATTTTTTTTTTTGCCTTATTGAGAATGGTCACTCCCTCTGGGAGCTAATTATTCTTAAGCTTATTGGTTTCAGGACGTGGATTCTTCCATTCAAGAAGGGTATTATAGGATTTATACCACCAGTACAGATGTTTGAAGCTGTTTTTTTCCATGACATATAATTTTTTCATGAAATGTAATGATTTTTAATGAAAAATAATTTTGTGAACTATAAAACACATAACTGCCTTTTATTTTATCCACTTATCGCAGCAAATATAACGATAGGTTTCCTGATTTTTATTCCATATCCTTAGCTAGCGGTAGTTAGAACCCGTAGGGTATATATGGTGACGTGTGAATGTATAGGCTTCGGTTTTCAAGGTAAGCTTAGTATGAACGGTTATTTAGCCGATATTTTTGCTTTCTAGCTTGGCGTTTGCTGACTGCTGGTTGCTGGATTATTTTTGTCCAGTTGTTCATGCCGTGCCTATTTTTTCGCTAGGATTTAATTGACTTTAGTCTGTTCTTTCATTCGTTATTAGGTCTATATTAGTTACATCATGTCAGAAGAGGGGTTCCCTATTGGTGAGACACCATGTCGTGATAGTCCCATCATTTCGCGACCACAACCTCCTCCTATTCCGCCAAGAGCTTCTCGCGCTACTTCACAAAGTGTCGTTCCTTCACCAGTAAGATCTGATGAATGCCTACAATTTACCAGGCAGTTCTCTCTTACTAAGTGGAAGATTAGTTTCGATGGAAAGACCTGCGTTCGGGAATTTTTCACGAGTATAGAAGAATGCAGGGAGGCCGACAATTTGTCTGAGGGATATTTAGTCAAGCGATTCCATGAAGTTTTGTCAGGTGTCGCACTTCAATATTTTAGATCGATCCGTCGCCAGGGTCTTTCCTTCTTTGAAATCAAAGAAGCCTTTTTTAATACGTTTCGTACGACTGATTATGAATTTAAGACCAGCCAGGAGATCCGTAACCTTAAGCAGAGACCGGATCAATTGATTAGAGAATTTATTATCGAAGTGTCTTATTTAAATGCAAAACTGTATAAGCCCATTGAAGAACCGGAATTGTTGCAAATAAATACTCACAATATGTTGCCAAAATACACTCCTTGCTTATCCATCCAGAGATTTCATGACATTAATAATTTAATCGAAGCTGTTACTCATTTCGAGTCCTTTTTAAAACCTTCAAAGGCGGTAGCCAGTCTCAATTGTGTTGCCGACCAGTCAACTTCTCAGGCTGTTAACTCACCAAAACCCAGGCCGAACAAAACTTCCAATCAACCAACAACTAGTAAGCCTCGGATTTGTCCTAGTTGTAGTCAGTCTCAGCTTTGTTTAAAATGTAATAAAGTTGGTCATTCTTACCGCTCTTGCCCAGAGATTACAGGCATGATTTGTTTTAAGTGTCGTACTCCTGGATTTATTACTAGAGAATGTCCGAAATGTAATCCAAAAAATGCTTAGACCACTGGCGATACGCTTCCTTCCGTACAGTATCCCCAGTGTTTACTTCAGATTCATTTGATAACCGTCCGTTTATAGAAGTATTATTATGCGGTAGAGTCGTTAAAGCATTACTTGACTCTGGTGCTCAGATGTCACTTATTAGCGATAATTTTATTCAGCAACTTGGTATTTCTTTGACATCAAAAAAAGCTTGTCCCCGTGTTATATCGGCTAATAATTCACCGATTGATATTCTTGGTTCTGTATATCTTCCAGTTAAATTTAATGGTAAAACTTTTATTCATCAGTTTTTAGTGGCAAGTTCGATGTCATCTTCTGTTATTTTAGGTATCGAATTTTGGAATAAATTCGGTTTGACGTCTATTTTTAGTCAGGCTTTTGATAAAAATATTGATGGTAATATGTTTATTCCTACTGTTCAGCACTCTCCCCCTCAAGTTTCCTCTATTTCTGAGGTTCGTTATATTCATCCTCGTAATATCCTATCGCCGGACCAAGAGTCTTGTCTTCAACAAGTTATTAAAGAGTATGAAGTTATCTCTTCGGAAAAAGTTGGTCTTGGAAAAACCTCTTGGTTGTCCCATAAAATTAATACTACAGGAGACCCTATACGTCAAAGATATTATCCCTTATCCCCAGTCAAGTTGAAGATTCTCAATGAAGAGATTGACAAAATGTTAGACATGGGTGTTATTCGTCCTTCTCGTTCTCCATGGGCTAGTCCTGTGGTAATGGTGACAAAAAAGGATGGTTCCGTTCGGTTTTGTGTTGACAGTAGAAAACTGAATAGTGTGACAATCAGAGATTCTTATCCTCTTCCCCGTATTCACGATATCCTCGACAACCTTCGTGGTGCTAGATATATTAGCTCATTAGATTTTAGAAGTGCGTTCTGGCAGATACCTTTAGCTGATAGAGAAAGTTGTGAGAAAACAGCATTTATTGTCCCACAACGTGGTCTTTTTGAGTTTGTTAGGATGCCTTTCGGTCTAACGAACGCTGCCTCGGAGATGCAACGCCTTACTGATATGATCGTTAATTTCGAATTTACTTCTACCAGCGACGACTGTGTTTTTGGTTACGTCGACGATTTGATAATCGTTAGTAAAGATTTCCTTAGTCATATGGCGCTGCTCAGGAAGGTGCTCGCTCGACTTAAAGAAGCAGGTTTATCTATAAACTTAAAAAAATGCGAGTTTTGTAAAAGCGAACTAAAATATTTGGGTTATATAGTTAATGAAAAGGGTCTTCAAACCGATCCCGGCAAACTTGATGCTATTAAAGATTATCCTACTCCCACTTCAGCTAAGTCATTACGCGGTTTCATTGGTATGTGTTCTTACTATAGACGTTTCGTTAAAGGGTTTTCTTCTATAATTGCTCCGCTTACTGCCCTTATTGGCAAGAGAAAAGGTAATGATCCAATAAGTTGGAATGAAGCGGCCGATCAGGCTTTCACTAAGTTAAAACAAGCGCTTATCGATACGCCTGTCATGGCATGTCCTGATTTCTCGAAGCCGTTCATCCTGCAGTGCGATGCGTCAGCTGTTGGTCTTGGTTCGGTACTGACACAAAAGATAGACGACGTTGAACATCCGATCGCCTATTATTCGCGTTTATTCTCTCAAACCGAACGCAATTATAGTACTACTGAACGTGAACTCTTGTCAGTTTTGGATTCAATTAAACATTTTCGATGTTATTTAGATGGGATGAAGTTTACAGTCATAACAGACCATATGGCTCTTAAGTGGCTCCTCACTCTTAACAACCCATCTGGTCGTTTAGCTCGTTGGGCTACTATTATCTCCCAATATACTTTTGATATTGTGCATCGTAAAGGTTCGCAACATATAGTCCCCGATGTTCTATCCAGGATCCATGCTAATCCTGTGTCGTTTGACCAGGGTCCTGAACATACTAATGACCGTTGGTATAAGAAGATTTATATAGGTGCTCGAGACTCGCCACAAATGTTCCCAGCATACGCTATAAACAATGGTATCCTTATGAGACGCATGCCTGTTTCTAATCCTTTATCTTCTGAACCATGGCGTGTGGTGTTACCAGCTGAAAAGGTTCCAGACGCTATTTGGGAAATTCACAATAGTTTTCCTTCGATACATCCCGGTGTTACTAAAACGTATCTAAAACTTAGGGAGTTGTTCTACTGGCCAAATATGTTCCGTGACGTCACTTCGACGTTAAGTCAATGCGAGGTTTGTAAAGCCTATAAAATTTCGAACACGCAACCTCGCGGTCAGATGTGCTACCCTAAAGAGGTTTCCTTGCCCTTACAGATGATTTCTATCGATATAATTGGTCCATTGCCCTGTGCTTATTATGGTTATAAATATATCCTTTCTATGGTTGATGTATTTTCGAAGTATGTATGGCTAGTTTCTCTGAAAAAGATTGACGCTCTCTCTATTATAAAAGCGTTAGAGTCTGAGATTTTCTTTAATTTTGGGGTTCCGCGTACTATTCTTTGCGACAACGCTACAGTTTTTCGGAGTAATCAATTCCTTAATTTTCTCAGATCTTTCCATATTCAATCACCTACTTTTACGCCATATTATACACCCCAAGCAAATACGGTTGAGCGATACAATCAAAGTGTTATTACGTGTTTAGGTATTTTGGTTGGTGAGAACCAAAGAAGTTGGGCTAAAATGTTACCTAAAGTTAAGCTTTACCTCAATTCTTGTGTTAATCTAGCTACTGGCTTTACGCCTAACTTTCTTATGTTTGGTAGAGAGGTCCTTATGGATAGCGGTCGTGTATATAGTCAGACTCGAAGCTCTAATTTGGCAGACAGTCGGGCTCGACATGCTTCAAACCTATCTTCTCTCAACGAAGTTTATGCAAAGGTTGCTGATAATCTTTCTTTAGCTTTCCTCCGTAACTCTCGCGCATATAATTCTAATCGATCAGCTATCACTCTGAATGTTGGCGATACTGTATGGAGAAGGAACTTTTCCAAGTCTTCTGGAAATGATTTTTTTTCTGGGAAGCTTGCTCCACGTTTTATTAAGTGCCGCGTGATAAGAGTAATTTCTAGGACCACCTATTTGCTACAGGATTGTGATTCAGTCCACTCCGGACAATATCATATCAAAGATATCTTAAAATAAATTGGATTAAGTTCTCTTTATTCCATTTTATCATTAACATTTGCTTTGAAACACTTTTTCCTCTTTGGTTTTTGGCATTTTTCTTTGCATAAGTTTTTTAATTAAGTTAAAAACTTTTTAAATTATCCGTTAATAATGACATTTATTTATTTTTATGTTATGTCAACCTGCGTTCTTAGGTTGCCTGCGTAATTAGGTTGTTTTGTTTTTTGTTTGTTTGATTTGTCATTTAACAATCAATTTGAATTTTTTCTTTGACTAAATTGACTTAAGTTAACTATTTCAAACTTAGTTGTTTGTTTTTTTTGTCCAATTTTTTTCGTTTCTTTAACTAAGGTTGGACTTTATGTGTTGACGTTATTTATTTTTTGGGAATTCCCGGGTTTTTTCTTAATGTTGTTAGGTAACAGTTTAGTCTTATGTTAAGTTAGGCTAGCTTTAATTAGATGTATGATCCCCGGATTTTTTTTCTTGTTGTTGCTAGGTAATAGTTAAGTCTTATGTTAATTTAGGCTAGCTTTACTTAAATATATAGTTCCCTAATTGTTCTTCATAGTTGTTAGGATGTGGTAGGTTAGTGTTTGACTCAAATTGGACAATATACATTTTGATTTATGAGTTCGTTATTTCCTTTCATATTCTCCATTTTCGTAATTGAGATGTCGTGAGTTAGCGAGGATAACGTTTAGATGTGGAGGCCTCCGTGTTTATTCAGTATCTATTGCACTTCGATATCGTATGATTCAGAAATGATTCCTGCTGTTGTCTTTGTCTGTTCCAGTTTAACTTTTTTCTCACTCGTACTTTCGTCCTTTTTTTCTTAGAAAGGGGGTATTGCAGCATTATCATGTTGCTTAATTCGTTTAGCTAAATAAAAACTTTTTCGTTCGCGTTAGTTTACCTTTTTCTAATATTATTTTTTTTGATTTGAACTTAGAATAGGAAAATTTGGAGGTTTGACAAGGAAAAATTTTATTTGTCATTCGGCGACGAAATTTTCTGAGAAAAAGTGCTTGATGAACAGGAATTAAAAAGCAAATGTGATTATAAGTAATGATCTAACTGCGAAATGTTTTGCGAAACTCGGTAGTAAATAAAAAAACCGATTTGTGTTTGTGAATATAAAGAACCGGTATGTATTTTAAATATTTTAAGTTTTGGCTGCTTTGAAGGTTCAGTTTCGTGTCTCATAGTGATAATTTTCCTTTTCTTCTCACGATAGATTATTTATCAATCGGTTCTTCGAGTATTCTCGGAGTATTCTTGGAGCATTCTTGGAGTATTCTTGGAGCATTCCATATTAAGGGATAAATTAACAGAAGTGTTCTCCATTGGAATTGGTTAATACGTGCGCCAACTAGCGCATGACAATACTAAATTAGAGAATACCCCAGTGGACATCGTGACGTCACTCCACGTGAAGTTTTTCGTGAACCAATTTTTTTTTCCTAATTCTATAGCAGTAGCAAAGTATCATTTGAGTAGTTTTTTTTAGGCTAACTGTTTTATATAATCACAGCAATTCGTGTAAAAAGGTTGCGGAATGAACTGATTTCTTTGATAGTTTACGGTAATATTTAGTTTGCGCCAGAGGCTTAGTGATTGCAATCCCGTACCTATAGGCACAACTTCCAAATTATAAATTTTTATTTTTTTATATATCCATCTCGCCACCTTACTTAAACCCTATTTTTATATATATAAAGTCGCCGAAGAATTTTTTTATTTCCTTTTATAATTTTTTCTATGTTGTTTTTTTTTTTTTAAATGCAAAATTATACGTGTACAAGTGGTGATTTTTTCTTTTTTTTAACGCTACAAAAATGGCTCTCCGGCTAACAGAAGTAAGTGTTTTTACTTAATAACTTTAAAAATTTAAACGATTCTACATAAAGAATTTTTTTTTTTGCCTTATTGAGAATGGTCACTCCCTCTGGGAGCTAATTATTCTTAAGCTTATTGGTTTCAGGACGTGGATTCTTCCATTCAAGAAGGGTATTATAGGATTTATACCACCAGTACAGATGTTTGAAGCTGTTTTTTTCCATGACATATAATTTTTTCATGAAATGTAATGATTTTTAATGAAAAATAATTTTGTGAACTATAAAACACATAACTGCCTTTTATTTTATCCACTTATCGCAGCAAATATAACGATAGGTTTCCTGATTTTTATTCCATATCCTTAGCTAGCGGTAGTTAGAACCCGTAGGGTATATATGGTGACGTGTGAATGTATAGGCTTCGGTTTTCAAGGTAAGCTTAGTATGAACGGTTATTTAGCCGATATTTTTGCTTTCTAGCTTGGCGTTTGCTGACTGCTGGTTGCTGGATTATTTTTGTCCAGTTGTTCATGCCGTGCCTATTTTTTCGCTAGGATTTAATTGACTTTAGTCTGTTCTTTCATTCGTTATTAGGTCTATATTAGTTACATCATGTCAGAAGAGGGGTTCCCTATTGGTGAGACACCATGTCGTGATAGTCCCATCATTTCGCGACCACAACCTCCTCCTATTCCGCCAAGAGCTTCTCGCGCTACTTCACAAAGTGTCGTTCCTTCACCAGTAAGATCTGATGAATGCCTACAATTTACCAGGCAGTTCTCTCTTACTAAGTGGAAGATTAGTTTCGATGGAAAGACCTGCGTTCGGGAATTTTTCACGAGTATAGAAGAATGCAGGGAGGCCGACAATTTGTCTGAGGGATATTTAGTCAAGCGATTCCATGAAGTTTTGTCAGGTGTCGCACTTCAATATTTTAGATCGATCCGTCGCCAGGGTCTTTCCTTCTTTGAAATCAAAGAAGCCTTTTTTAATACGTTTGGTACGACTGATTATGAATTTAAGACCAGCCAGGAGATCCGTAACCTTAAGCAGAGACCGGATCAATTGATTAGAGAATTTATTATCGAAGTGTCTTATTTAAATGCAAAACTGTATAAGCCCATTGAAGAACCGGAATTGTTGCAAATAAATACTCACAATATGTTGCCAAAATACACTCCTTGCTTATCCATCCAGAGATTTCATGACATTAATAATTTAATCGAAGCTGTTACTCATTTCGAGTCCTTTTTAAAACCTTCAAAGGCGGTAGCCAGTCTCAATTGTGTTGCCGACCAGTCAACTTCTCAGGCTGTTAACTCACCAAAACCCAGGCCGAACAAAACTTCCAATCAACCAACAACTAGTAAGCCTCGGATTTGTCCTAGTTGTAGTCAGTCTCAGCTTTGTTTAAAATGTAATAAAGTTGGTCATTCT
Organism: Mythimna lalbum; assembly: GCA_949319445.1. Lineage (NCBI taxonomy): Eukaryota > Metazoa > Arthropoda > Insecta > Lepidoptera > Noctuidae > Mythimna > Mythimna lalbum. Next base: position 20,238,178 of record OX439360.1, read on the forward strand.
TACCGCTCTTGCCCAGAGATTACAGGCATGATTTGTTTTAAGTGTCGTACTCCTGGATTTATTACTAGAGAATGTCCGAAATGTAATCCAAAAAATGCTTAGACCACTGGCGATACGCTTCCTTCCGTACAGTATCCCCAGTGTTTACTTCAGATTCATTTGATAACCGTCCGTTTATAGAAGTATTATTATGCGGTAGAGTCGTTAAAGCATTACTTGACTCTGGTGCTCAGATGTCACTTATTAGCGATAATTTTATTCAGCAACTTGGTATTTCTTTGACATCAAAAAAAGCTTGTCCCCGTGTTATATCGGCTAATAATTCACCGATTGATATTCTTGGTTCTGTATATCTTCCAGTTAAATTTAATGGTAAAACTTTTATTCATCAGTTTTTAGTGGCAAGTTCGATGTCATCTTCTGTTATTTTAGGTATCGAATTTTGGAATAAATTCGGTTTGACGTCTATTTTTAGTCAGGCTTTTGATAAAAATATTGATGGTAATATGTTTATTCCTACTGTTCAGCACTCTCCCCCTCAAGTTTCCTCTATTTCTGAGGTTCGTTATATTCATCCTCGTAATATCCTATCGCCGGACCAAGAGTCTTGTCTTCAACAAGTTATTAAAGAGTATGAAGTTATCTCTTCGGAAAAAGTTGGTCTTGGAAAAACCTCTTGGTTGTCCCATAAAATTAATACTACAGGAGACCCTATACGTCAAAGATATTATCCCTTATCCCCAGTCAAGTTGAAGATTCTCAATGAAGAGATTGACAAAATGTTAGACATGGGTGTTATTCGTCCTTCTCGTTCTCCATGGGCTAGTCCTGTGGTAATGGTGACAAAAAAGGATGGTTCCGTTCGGTTTTGTGTTGACAGTAGAAAACTGAATAGTGTGACAATCAGAGATTCTTATCCTCTTCCCCGTATTCACGATATCCTCGACAACCTTCGTGGTGCTAGATATATTAGCTCATTAGATTTTAGAAGTGCGTTCTGGCAGATACCTTTAGCTGATAGAGAAAGTTGTGAGAAAACAGCATTTATTGTCCCACAACGTGGTCTTTTTGAGTTTGTTAGGATGCCTTTCGGTCTAACGAACGCTGCCTCGGAGATGCAACGCCTTACTGATATGATCGTTAATTTCGAATTTACTTCTACCAGCGACGACTGTGTTTTTGGTTACGTCGACGATTTGATAATCGTTAGTAAAGATTTCCTTAGTCATATGGCGCTGCTCAGGAAGGTGCTCGCTCGACTTAAAGAAGCAGGTTTATCTATAAACTTAAAAAAATGCGAGTTTTGTAAAAGCGAACTAAAATATTTGGGTTATATAGTTAATGAAAAGGGTCTTCAAACCGATCCCGGCAAACTTGATGCTATTAAAGATTATCCTACTCCCACTTCAGCTAAGTCATTACGCGGTTTCATTGGTATGTGTTCTTACTATAGACGTTTCGTTAAAGGGTTTTCTTCTATAATTGCTCCGCTTACTGCCCTTATTGGCAAGAGAAAAGGTAATGATCCAATAAGTTGGAATGAAGCGGCCGATCAGGCTTTCACTAAGTTAAAACAAGCGCTTATCGATACGCCTGTCATGGCATGTCCTGATTTCTCGAAGCCGTTCATCCTGCAGTGCGATGCGTCAGCTGTTGGTCTTGGTTCGGTACTGACACAAAAGATAGACGACGTTGAACATCCGATCGCCTATTATTCGCGTTTATTCTCTCAAACCGAACGCAATTATAGTACTACTGAACGTGAACTCTTGTCAGTTTTGGATTCAATTAAACATTTTCGATGTTATTTAGATGGGATGAAGTTTACAGTCATAACAGACCATATGGCTCTTAAGTGGCTCCTCACTCTTAACAACCCATCTGGTCGTTTAGCTCGTTGGGCTACTATTATCTCCCAATATACTTTTGATATTGTGCATCGTAAAGGTTCGCAACATATAGTCCCCGATGTTCTATCCAGGATCCATGCTAATCCTGTGTCGTTTGACCAGGGTCCTGAACATACTAATGACCGTTGGTATAAGAAGATTTATATAGGTGCTCGAGACTCGCCACAAATGTTCCCAGCATACGCTATAAACAATGGTATCCTTATGAGACGCATGCCTGTTTCTAATCCTTTATCTTCTGAACCATGGCGTGTGGTGTTACCAGCTGAAAAGGTTCCAGACGCTATTTGGGAAATTCACAATAGTTTTCCTTCGATACATCCCGGTGTTACTAAAACGTATCTAAAACTTAGGGAGTTGTTCTACTGGCCAAATATGTTCCGTGACGTCACTTCGACGTTAAGTCAATGCGAGGTTTGTAAAGCCTATAAAATTTCGAACACGCAACCTCGCGGTCAGATGTGCTACCCTAAAGAGGTTTCCTTGCCCTTACAGATGATTTCTATCGATATAATTGGTCCATTGCCCTGTGCTTATTATGGTTATAAATATATCCTTTCTATGGTTGATGTATTTTCGAAGTATGTATGGCTAGTTTCTCTGAAAAAGATTGACGCTCTCTCTATTATAAAAGCGTTAGAGTCTGAGATTTTCTTTAATTTTGGGGTTCCGCGTACTATTCTTTGCGACAACGCTACAGTTTTTCGGAGTAATCAATTCCTTAATTTTCTCAGATCTTTCCATATTCAATCACCTACTTTTACGCCATATTATACACCCCAAGCAAATACGGTTGAGCGATACAATCAAAGTGTTATTACGTGTTTAGGTATTTTGGTTGGTGAGAACCAAAGAAGTTGGGCTAAAATGTTACCTAAAGTTAAGCTTTACCTCAATTCTTGTGTTAATCTAGCTACTGGCTTTACGCCTAACTTTCTTATGTTTGGTAGAGAGGTCCTTATGGATAGCGGTCGTGTATATAGTCAGACTCGAAGCTCTAATTTGGCAGACAGTCGGGCTCGACATGCTTCAAACCTATCTTCTCTCAACGAAGTTTATGCAAAGGTTGCTGATAATCTTTCTTTAGCTTTCCTCCGTAACTCTCGCGCATATAATTCTAATCGATCAGCTATCACTCTGAATGTTGGCGATACTGTATGGAGAAGGAACTTTTCCAAGTCTTCTGGAAATGATTTTTTTTCTGGGAAGCTTGCTCCACGTTTTATTAAGTGCCGCGTGATAAGAGTAATTTCTAGGACCACCTATTTGCTACAGGATTGTGATTCAGTCCACTCCGGACAATATCATATCAAAGATATCTTAAAATAAATTGGATTAAATTCTCTTTATTCCATTTTATCATTAACATTTGCTTTGAAACACTTTTTCCTCTTTGGTTTTTGGCATTTTTCTTTGCATAAGTTTTTTAATTAAGTTAAAAACTTTTTAAATTATCCGTTAATAATGACATTTATTTATTTTTATGTTATGTCAACCTGCGTTCTTAGGTTGCCTGCGTAATTAGGTTGTTTTGTTTTTTGTTTGTTTGATTTGTCATTTAACAATCAATTTGAATTTTTTCTTTGACTAAATTGACTTAAGTTAACTATTTCAAACTTAGTTGTTTGTTTTTTTTGTCCAATTTTTTTCGTTTCTTTAACTAAGGTTGGACTTTATGTGTTGACGTTATTTATTTTTTGGGAATTCCCGGGTTTTTTCTTAATGTTGTTAGGTAACAGTTTAGTCTTATGTTAAGTTAGGCTAGCTTTAATTAGATGTATGATCCCCGGATTTTTTTTCTTGTTGTTGCTAGGTAATAGTTAAGTCTTATGTTAATTTAGGCTAGCTTTACTTAAATATATAGTTCCCTAATTGTTCTTCATAGTTGTTAGGATGTGGTAGGTTAGTGTTTGACTCAAATTGGACAATATACATTTTGATTTATGAGTTCGTTATTTCCTTTCATATTCTCCATTTTCGTAATTGAGATGTCGTGAGTTAGCGAGGATAACGTTTAGATGTGGAGGCCTCCGTGTTTATTCAGTATCTATTGCACTTCGATATCGTATGATTCAGAAATGATTCCTGCTGTTGTCTTTGTCTGTTCCAGTTTAACTTTTTTCTCACTCGTACTTTCGTCCTTTTTTTCTTAGAAAGGGGGTATTGCAGCATTATCATGTTGCTTAATTCGTTTAGCTAAATAAAAACTTTTTCGTTCGCGTTAGTTTACCTTTTTCTAATATTATTTTTTTTGATTTGAACTTAGAATAGGAAAATTTGGAGGTTTGACAAGGAAAAATTTTATTTGTCATTCGGCGACGAAATTTTCTGAGAAAAAGTGCTTGATGAACAGGAATTAAAAAGCAAATGTGATTATAAGTAATGATCTAACTGCGAAATGTTTTGCGAAACTCGGTAGTAAATAAAAAAACCGATTTGTGTTTGTGAATATAAAGAACCGGTATGTATTTTAAATATTTTAAGTTTTGGCTGCTTTGAAGGTTCAGTTTCGTGTCTCATAGTGATAATTTTCCTTTTCTTCTCACGATAGATTATTTATCAATCGGTTCTTCGAGTATTCTCGGAGTATTCTTGGAGCATTCTTGGAGTATTCTTGGAGCATTCCATATTAAGGGATAAATTAACAGAAGTGTTCTCCATTGGAATTGGTTAATACGTGCGCCAACTAGCGCATGACAATACTAAATTAGAGAATACCCCAGTGGACATCGTGACGTCACTCCACGTGAAGTTTTTCGTGAACCAATTTTTTTTTCCTAATTCTATAGCAGTAGCAAAGTATCATTTGAGTAGTTTTTTTTAGGCTAACTGTTTTATATAATCACAGCAATTCGTGTAAAAAGGTTGCGGAATGAACTGATTTCTTTGATAGTTTACGGTAATATTTAGTTTGCGCCAGAGGCTTAGTGATTGCAATCCCGTACCTATAGGCACAACTTCCAAATTATAAATTTTTATTTTTTTATATATCCATCTCGCCACCTTACTTAAACCCTATTTTTATATATATAAAGTCGCCGAAGAATTTTTTTATTTCCTTTTATAATTTTTTCTATGTTGTTTTTTTTTTTTTAAATGCAAAATTATACGTGTACAAGTGGTGATTTTTTCTTTTTTTTAACGCTACAAAAATGGCTCTCCGGCTAACAGAAGTAAGTGTTTTTACTTAATAACTTTAAAAATTTAAACGATTCTACATAAAGAATTTTTTTTTTTGCCTTATTGAGAATGGTCACTCCCTCTGGGAGCTAATTATTCTTAAGCTTATTGGTTTCAGGACGTGGATTCTTCCATTCAAGAAGGGTATTATAGGATTTATACCACCAGTACAGATGTTTGAAGCTGTTTTTTTCCATGACATATAATTTTTTCATGAAATGTAATGATTTTTAATGAAAAATAATTTTGTGAACTATAAAACACATAACTGCCTTTTATTTTATCCACTTATCGCAGCAAATATAACGATAGGTTTCCTGATTTTTATTCCATATCCTTAGCTAGCGGTAGTTAGAACCCGTAGGGTATATATGGTGACGTGTGAATGTATAGGCTTCGGTTTTCAAGGTAAGCTTAGTATGAACGGTTATTTAGCCGATATTTTTGCTTTCTAGCTTGGCGTTTGCTGACTGCTGGTTGCTGGATTATTTTTGTCCAGTTGTTCATGCCGTGCCTATTTTTTCGCTAGGATTTAATTGACTTTAGTCTGTTCTTTCATTCGTTATTAGGTCTATATTAGTTACATCATGTCAGAAGAGGGGTTCCCTATTGGTGAGACACCATGTCGTGATAGTCCCATCATTTCGCGACCACAACCTCCTCCTATTCCGCCAAGAGCTTCTCGCGCTACTTCACAAAGTGTCGTTCCTTCACCAGTAAGATCTGATGAATGCCTACAATTTACCAGGCAGTTCTCTCTTACTAAGTGGAAGATTAGTTTCGATGGAAAGACCTGCGTTCGGGAATTTTTCACGAGTATAGAAGAATGCAGGGAGGCCGACAATTTGTCTGAGGGATATTTAGTCAAGCGATTCCATGAAGTTTTGTCAGGTGTCGCACTTCAATATTTTAGATCGATCCGTCGCCAGGGTCTTTCCTTCTTTGAAATCAAAGAAGCCTTTTTTAATACGTTTGGTACGACTGATTATGAATTTAAGACCAGCCAGGAGATCCGTAACCTTAAGCAGAGACCGGATCAATTGATTAGAGAATTTATTATCGAAGTGTCTTATTTAAATGCAAAACTGTATAAGCCCATTGAAGAACCGGAATTGTTGCAAATAAATACTCACAATATGTTGCCAAAATACACTCCTTGCTTATCCATCCAGAGATTTCATGACATTAATAATTTAATCGAAGCTGTTACTCATTTCGAGTCCTTTTTAAAACCTTCAAAGGCGGTAGCCAGTCTCAATTGTGTTGCCGACCAGTCAACTTCTCAGGCTGTTAACTCACCAAAACCCAGGCCGAACAAAACTTCCAATCAACCAACAACTAGTAAGCCTCGGATTTGTCCTAGTTGTAGTCAGTCTCAGCTTTGTTTAAAATGTAATAAAGTTGGTCATTCTTACCGCTCTTGCCCAGAGATTACAGGCATGATTTGTTTTAAGTGTCGTACTCCTGGATTTATTACTAGAGAATGTCCGAAATGTAATCCAAAAAATGCTTAGACCACTGGCGATACGCTTCCTTCCGTACAGTATCCCCAGTGTTTACTTCAGATTCATTTGATAACCGTCCGTTTATAGAAGTATTATTATGCGGTAGAGTCGTTAAAGCATTACTTGACTCTGGTGCTCAGATGTCACTTATTAGCGATAATTTTATTCAGCAACTTGGTATTTCTTTGACATCAAAAAAAGCTTGTCCCCGTGTTATATCGGCTAATAATTCACCGATTGATATTCTTGGTTCTGTATATCTTCCAGTTAAATTTAATGGTAAAACTTTTATTCATCAGTTTTTAGTGGCAAGTTCGATGTCATCTTCTGTTATTTTAGGTATCGAATTTTGGAATAAATTCGGTTTGACGTCTATTTTTAGTCAGGCTTTTGATAAAAATATTGATGGTAATATGTTTATTCCTACTGTTCAGCACTCTCCCCCTCAAGTTTCCTCTATTTCTGAGGTTCGTTATATTCATCCTCGTAATATCCTATCGCCGGACCAAGAGTCTTGTCTTCAACAAGTTATTAAAGAGTATGAAGTTATCTCTTCGGAAAAAGTTGGTCTTGGAAAAACCTCTTGGTTGTCCCATAAAATTAATACTACAGGAGACCCTATACGTCAAAGATATTATCCCTTATCCCCAGTCAAGTTGAAGATTCTCAATGAAGAGATTGACAAAATGTTAGACATGGGTGTTATTCGTCCTTCTCGTTCTCCATGGGCTAGTCCTGTGGTAATGGTGACAAAAAAGGATGGTTCCGTTCGGTTTTGTGTTGACAGTAGAAAACTGAATAGTGTGACAATCAGAGATTCTTATCCTCTTCCCCGTATTCACGATATCCTCGACAACCTTCGTGGTGCTAGATATATTAGCTCATTAGATTTTAGAAGTGCGTTCTGGCAGATACCTTTAGCTGATAGAGAAAGTTGTGAGAAAACAGCATTTATTGTCCCACAACGTGGTCTTTTTGAGTTTGTTAGGATGCCTTTCGGTCTAACGAACGCTGCCTCGGAGATGCAACGCCTTACTGATATGATCGTTAATTTCGAATTTACTTCTACCAGCGACGACTGTGTTTTTGGTTACGTCGACGATTTGATAATCGTTAGTAAAGATTTCCTTAGTCATATGGCGCTGCTCAGGAAGGTGCTCGCTCGACTTAAAGAAGCAGGTTTATCTATAAACTTAAAAAAATGCGAGTTTTGTAAAAGCGAACTAAAATATTTGGGTTATATAGTTAATGAAAAGGGTCTTCAAACCGATCCCGGCAAACTTGATGCTATTAAAGATTATCCTACTCCCACTTCAGCTAAGTCATTACGCGGTTTCATTGGTATGTGTTCTTACTATAGACGTTTCGTTAAAGGGTTTTCTTCTATAATTGCTCCGCTTACTGCCCTTATTGGCAAGAGAAAAGGTAATGATCCAATAAGTTGGAATGAAGCGGCCGATCAGGCTTTCACTAAGTTAAAACAAGCGCTTATCGATACGCCTGTCATGGCATGTCCTGATTTCTCGAAGCCGTTCATCCTGCAGTGCGATGCGTCAGCTGTTGGTCTTGGTTCGGTACTGACACAAAAGATAGACGACGTTGAACATCCGATCGCCTATTATTCGCGTTTATTCTCTCAAACCGAACGCAATTATAGTACTACTGAACGTGAACTCTTGTCAGTTTTGGATTCAATTAAACATTTTCGATGTTATTTAGATGGGATGAAGTTTACAGTCATAACAGACCATATGGCTCTTAAGTGGCTCCTCACTCTTAACAACCCATCTGGTCGTTTAGCTCGTTGGGCTACTATTATCTCCCAATATACTTTTGATATTGTGCATCGTAAAGGTTCGCAACATATAGTCCCCGATGTTCTATCCAGGATCCATGCTAATCCTGTGTCGTTTGACCAGGGTCCTGAACATACTAATGACCGTTGGTATAAGAAGATTTATATAGGTGCTCGAGACTCGCCACAAATGTTCCCAGCATACGCTATAAACAATGGTATCCTTATGAGACGCATGCCTGTTTCTAATCCTTTATCTTCTGAACCATGGCGTGTGGTGTTACCAGCTGAAAAGGTTCCAGACGCTATTTGGGAAATTCACAATAGTTTTCCTTCGATACATCCCGGTGTTACTAAAACGTATCTAAAACTTAGGGAGTTGTTCTACTGGCCAAATATGTTCCGTGACGTCACTTCGACGTTAAGTCAATGCGAGGTTTGTAAAGCCTATAAAATTTCGAACACGCAACCTCGCGGTCAGATGTGCTACCCTAAAGAGGTTTCCTTGCCCTTACAGATGATTTCTATCGATATAATTGGTCCATTGCCCTGTGCTTATTATGGTTATAAATATATCCTTTCTATGGTTGATGTATTTTCGAAGTATGTATGGCTAGTTTCTCTGAAAAAGATTGACGCTCTCTCTATTATAAAAGCGTTAGAGTCTGAGATTTTCTTTAATTTTGGGGTTCCGCGTACTATTCTTTGCGACAACGCTACAGTTTTTCGGAGTAATCAATTCCTTAATTTTCTCAGATCTTTCCATATTCAATCACCTACTTTTACGCCATATTATACACCCCAAGCAAATACGGTTGAGCGATACAATCAAAGTGTTATTACGTGTTTAGGTATTTTGGTTGGTGAGAACCAAAGAAGTTGGGCTAAAATGTTACCTAAAGTTAAGCTTTACCTCAATTCTTGTGTTAATCTAGCTACTGGCTTTACGCCTAACTTTCTTATGTTTGGTAGAGAGGTCCTTATGGATAGCGGTCGTGTATATAGTCAGACTCGAAGCTCTAATTTGGCAGACAGTCGGGCTCGACATGCTTCAAACCTATCTTCTCTCAACGAAGTTTATGCAAAGGTTGCTGATAATCTTTCTTTAGCTTTCCTCCGTAACTCTCGCGCATATAATTCTAATCGATCAGCTATCACTCTGAATGTTGGCGATACTGTATGGAGAAGGAACTTTTCCAAGTCTTCTGGAAATGATTTTTTTTCTGGGAAGCTTGCTCCACGTTTTATTAAGTGCCGCGTGATAAGAGTAATTTCTAGGACCACCTATTTGCTACAGGATTGTGATTCAGTCCACTCCGGACAATATCATATCAAAGATATCTTAAAATAAATTGGATTAAATTCTCTTTATTCCATTTTATCATTAACATTTGCTTTGAAACACTTTTTCCTCTTTGGTTTATGGCATATTTCTTTGCATAAGTTTTTTAATTAAGTTAAAAACTTTTTAAATTATCCGTTAATAATGACATTTATTTATTTTTATGTTATGTCAACCTGCGTTCTTAGGTTGCCTGCGTAATTAGGTTGTTTTATTTCTTTTGTTTAACACAAATGATTTGTCATTTAACAATCAATTTGAATTTTTTCTTTGACTTAATTGACTTAAGTTAACTATTTCAAACTTAGTTGTTTGTTTTTTTTGTCCAATTTTTTTCGTTTCTTTAACTAAGGTTGGACTTTATGTGTTGACGTTATTTATTTTTTGGGAATTCCCGGGTTTTTTCTTAATGTTGTTAGGTAATAGTTTAGTCTTATGTTAAGTTAGGCTAGCTTTAATTAGATGTATGATCCCCGGATTTTTTTTCTTGTTGTTGCTAGGTAATAGTTAAGTCTTATGTTAATTTAGGCTAGCTTTACTTAAATATATAGTTCCCTAATTGTTCTTCATAGTTGTTAGGATGTGGTAGGTTAGTGTTTGACTCAAATTGGACAATATACATTTTGATTTATGAGTTCGTTATTTCCTTTCATATTCTCCATTTTCGTAATTGAGATGTCGTGAGTTAGCGAGGATAACGTTTAGATGTGGAGGCCTCCGTGTTTATTCAGTATCTATTGCACTTCGATATCGTATGATTCAGAAATGATTCCTGCTGTTGTCTTTGTCTGTTCCAGTTTAACTTTTTTCTCACTCGTACTTTCGTCCTTTTTTTCTTAGAAAGGGGGTATTGCAGCATTATCATGTTGCTTAATTCGTTTAGCTAAATAAAAACTTTTTCGTTCGCGTTAGTTTACCTTTTTCTAATATTATTTTTTTTGATTTGAACTTAGAATAGGAAAATTTGGAGGTTTGACAAGGAAAAATTTTATTTGTCATTCGGCGACGAAATTTTCTGAGAAAAAGTGCTTGATGAACAGGAATTAAAAAGCAAATGTGATTATAAGTAATGATCTAACTGCGAAATGTTTTGCGAAACTCGGTAGTAAATAAAAAAACCGATTTGTGTTTGTGAATATAAAGAACCGGTATGTATTTTAAATATTTTAAGTTTTGGCTGCTTTGAAGGTTCAGTTTCGTGTCTCATAGTGATAATTTTCCTTTTCTTCTCACGATAGATTATTTATCAATCGGTTCTTCGAGTATTCTCGGAGTATTCTTGGAGCATTCTTGGAGTATTCTTGGAGCATTCCATATTAAGGGATAAATTAACAGAAGTGTTCTCCATTGGAATTGGTTAATACGTGCGCCAACTAGCGCATGACAATACTAAATTAGAGAATACCCCAGTGGACATCGTGACGTCACTCCACGTGAAGTTTTTCGTGAACCAATTTTTTTTTCCTAATTCTATAGCAGTAGCAAAGTATCATTTGAGTAGTTTTTTTTAGGCTAACTGTTTTATATAATCACAGCAATTCGTGTAAAAAGGTTGCGGAATGAACTGATTTCTTTGATAGTTTACGGTAATATTTAGTTTGCGCCAGAGGCTTAGTGATTGCAATCCCGTACCTATAGGCACAACTTCCAAATTATAAATTTTTATTTTTTTATATATCCATCTCGCCACCTTACTTAAACCCTATTTTTATATATATAAAGTCGCCGAAGAATTTTTTTATTTCCTTTTATAATTTTTTCTATGTTGTTTTTTTTTTTTTAAATGCAAAATTATACGTGTACAAGTGGTGATTTTTTCTTTTTTTTAACGCTACAGAACTCTTTAATTTTATGGGCACAGTTTAAATGGTGATATTCTATTGGTACCTTACTATGGAAGTTGCGTTAATGCGTACCTTCCATTAAAACTATTAAAAGCGCGCGAGTCCGACTCGCACTTGACCGGTTTTTCCGTTATAGGCTGATGAACCAGCCAGGCCTATAAAATAAAAAAGTAAATCTGTTCTCGTTGCTCGAGTGCTCGGCTCCCGTCGCGAACTTGCTGGCCAATATTTATCATTTTAATTAAAACGCTAAGCCCATGAGTTATAGCAGTTCTCAGGTATATTTTACTTTTTAATTCCCTGTCTTCCTGAAGTGGGAAAGGATTTAAAGTTGCTGTAAGATGGGATTTAAGAAGGTAGTAGCAGGCGGTGGAGTTTTGAAGTGTGGATCGCGAATTTTGAGTTCTTTTTGTTTTGGAATGGATTTTTCTTGGGCTTGGGTTGTTTCCAGGGTCAAAATAACTAAATTTTATTTTGTCCATATTTTAGATTATAAAAAAAATATTGGACACGTATTTTTTCTTTTTTCGATCAAACAAAAAATAACAAAGATATAGCCCATTAAAGTTACGTGTGACGTCATCCCGTGCGAAAAAATACAGCACGGCGTGACGTTAGCGGATTTAATTTATAAATAAAAAAATACGTGTCCCTCATTTTTGAATAATCTAAAAGACGGACTTTAGCAATCGGAGTAATAAGTATGTAATGAAATGACATTTCATTAATTCAAATTTGCCGCGCTTCGCGCGTTGAAGTTGTCAATGGAATTTATGTTTTGTGGAACGGGGTGACGTGTGATTGAATGGCAGATGATGTTTAGATTATTTTGCATATTTTATTGTTAAAAATTCTATTGTAAAGAGATAAATTAAAGGGATATAATTGAGGAGGCGATATTAGTAAACTTTAAATGTCGTTTCTTTGATTTTCAGGTAAGTTATAGGTGTAATGATCATAGTTAAACGTTGTAATATAGTAAGGACGTATTAAATAAACAAAACTTTGATTTTCAGAGAAACAATTTGTGGTTTATTTGGAAAATCCTCAATAACATATCTTATAAAACGACATTTTCGTCAACTAGAAAAAGATGGACCGGTTACAATTTGAGTTCACAATGATAACCTCAAATGATGGCAAATCTAACATATTGGCCATAACCTCAATGACTACAGAGGATGGAAAATGTTATATTTTACCTGATGAACAGAAGCCAGTGATTCATCATACATATATTGTCAAAATGAACACTTTCACAAAAATAAAAAATAGCATAAAGAAAAGGCATCAATGCAGAAAAATATGGATAAAAATGGATGAAGATCTTAAGAAAACATATATAGATGAGGAAGGTAATATGAAATTTTTAGATCAATATCTAGAAGAAATGAACACAAAACAACCAATAGACAAAAACGACAATTTGCAAAATATCTTGGAAAAATTAATAGAAACAACTACAAAGAAAGAAAATAAACATATTTCAGAGAAATTTATTATTGAAAATTTCACAATTAAGAACCCTAACGCAATGCAGTGGATTGAGAATATTGAAAAAGAGTGTGAGCGCTTTAATATATCAAAAGATGAAACAAAAATAGATATATTGAGGTTATTTTTAGAAAAATCTTGTTTGGATTGGTATAGCTCGATGGCCATAAAACTTACAATAAAGGCTGAATGGAAAGAATGGAAACACAAATTTCTAGAAACTTTTAAAAACAGAGGATGGGACATAGTCACATATGCTCTAGCATTCAGGTATAAAGAAGGACTACTAATTGATTATGCTATAAAAAAAGAGAGGCTTATACTAGATATAAACAAATCGATAGACTCCAAAACAATGATAGATCTTATTGCAACGGGTTTACCAGGTTTTATCTTAAATAAGTTAAACAGGGATGAACTCAATGATACTACTGATTTGTTCAATGAGATAAGAAAATATGAAGGTATGATGTACAAGAAAAACTCAACCACAATAAAGAGTGGTACATCCCTTAATAAAAATAAATAGAAGGAGAAGAAGCCATGTAAGACTTGTGAATCTTTGGAAAAAGGAATTCGATATCATCCGGAGGAGACATGCTGGTTCAAGAAAAATAAGAATGAATCTGAAAAGGTTTTTAAACCCAGAAATGTAAACAACAACTCCATTATTGAAGTAGATATAAATACTGAGAAAAAAAAACGAGTAAGTAAACCATTAATCAAAATCAAGCTCTTATTAGAAAATAAACTAGAAGTGAGCGGCATTTATGATTCAGGTTCACAGATTTCTTTAATAAATTCAAAGCTGATTAAAGTGAAAGAAAAAAAGGACAATGTGAATATAGCATATATGAAAACGGTTAATGGTGTGAAAAAACAGATGGCTGTATTACAATAAAAATAAAAATATTCGATTTAGAAGAAGAGATGGAAGTATATATAGTGGATAATGAAGATTTCGAAGATTTTATAATCGGATTAGATATGATAAAGAAATTCAAACTAACCCAAAATGAGGACTTGCAGATAGAACAAAAGAAAACAACAAATAAAATAGATGAAATGTCTAAAGATAACAGATATGAAGAAAAGAATAAAAAAACATTGGCATTTAAAAAAGGTGAAAATAAAAAGTCCCGCTTATGTGTAGATTTCAGAGAACTAAACAAAATTGTTGTTCCATAAGCTCAACCTTTCCCATTAATAGATGATTCGATTATTAAAACTAGAAACTGTAAGTATTTTACTACATTGGAAATAAACTCAGCATTTTGGGCAATACCGCTACGGGTGGAAGATAGAAATAAAACAGGATTCGTCACACAAGATGGCCATTACCAGTGGACCTGCCTTCCATTTGGCTTGAAAACATCACCAGCAATTTTCCAGAGAATTTTAAGCAATATTCTAAGAAAGCACAAGCTCACAGATACTCCGTTAACTATATTGACGATATTTTGATATATTCGACCACCTTTGAAGAACATATAAGACACATAAGAAATGTATTAGAGGCAATAATACAAGAAGGCTTTAGATTGAAGCTTCAAAAATGTACCTTTGCTTCAGACTCAGTAAAGTACCTCGGTCATGTAATTCAGAACAATTCAGTAAGACCACTTAAAGACAATTTGATCTCGATAAGACATTTTCCAACTCCTAAGACACAAAAAAACATTAGACAATTTTTGGGAAAAATCAACTTTTACCATGAATACATACCAAGAAGCGCAATTATTTTAGACCCATTACATAATTTATTAAGAAAAAATGAAAAGTTTGTGTGGTCAGAGAAGTGTGAAGAATCATTTAATCAAATAAAAAAATATTTATGTTCCCAACCCGTGTTGGAAATATTCGACAAAGACTTACCAATAAAAATCTTTACAGATGCATCTCTCTATTATTCTCATCTGATCATCATCTCACCTGATGGTAAGCGATGATGTGATCAACGATGGAGCACACTTGCCTAGAAGTAACCTATTCACTCTTGACTTAAATATCCCCAGGTTGTAACTATCAGGAAACAGACTCCAGCAGGGAATACTCCTTAGCTGTACGCACAATGAATGTGGTCCCAAAACGCTTAGTGCATAATATGTGGGATATTGACTGGCCTGTTGGTCTAGTGGTTAGTGGCCCTGACTGCTATGCCGGAGGTCGTGGGTTCGATTTCCACCCAGGACAAATGTTTATGTGATGAGCATGATCATTTGTGCTGTGTCTGGGTGTAATTTATCTATAATATGTATGTATTTAGAAATATATAAGTATGTTTATCAGTTGTCTAGTACCCATAACACAAGCTCTGCTCAGCTTGGGAATAGACGGGCGTTGTGTGATAGTTGTGGAATATTATTATTATATTATAGATTTTATTCTACTAGACTATTCTCTAAATTCTAAGTCTGTTTCTGTCTCGACTCAATTAAATTGATTTACCTTTTAGATTATTATATTTATTGACAGGGTTTTTTCAACTTAGGGGAAGTTGTAGCTATCAGGAAACACAGACTCCGGCAGTGAATTCCACTCCTTGGCTGTACGCACAATAAATGTGTTCCCAAATTGTGTTTACGAAAGTGAGGTCATCTCTAATAAATTTTACCTAAAACCAATGTTACTAAAATATGTAAAATATTTGTTAGCCATAAATCTAGTAATCCATGTTAATAATTTATCACTGCACGCTCCAGTTTTTTTATTATCTCCATAACATGGTAACATGCACAAAGCGCAATCCATCATATGCGACTTTTTAAAATATTGAATGTTAGATACCGCGTTCTATTTTATTTTATAGTCGTGTTACACGATAGTTTGTGTTGTCGATGCCATTTTAATATTTTTGAGTTCAAAAGGATTTTTTTGTACAAATTTTTTTTGGTTGATCTATAGGTGGGGTACTTTATATAGAATGTTTGGAAATATTACATGAACCAGTTTGCGATAGTAAAATTGAGGCAGTTATGCAATCGTGTTTATTTTGTTTTGTGGAGAATGTTAAATTACTTCTCCCGCTCTGGGTGGACCAAGATAACATGTCAGACTTTTGCTAATTAATAATCAGCCGTGTTCCTTCAGTTACACTTTATGTTCAATAGGGCTTCTGTGAGTCTTTCAAACGATTCCATTTCATTCCATTTCTACGCAATATATATTTTTTTTTTCAATTTGACCTATGGACATTCTATCAAGAAAAAATAAAATCTGTCTCTCTACATTCCTCGGAAACTTTACACTTCAGGTTGTGTATACAAGAAAATTTTGAGGGGGAAGTATTTTTGAGATAATTTTAACAATTTAAGATTACTTCCTTTCATAATTGACCAAACATTACTATAGCATAACAAGCATAAGCATAATAAGCCTTTTAGTGTTCTCTCTGCTGGGAGTCTGGCCTCCTCTCTAGGAGAGGGAATGAGCCGTAATCACCCACGCGGGCCCACTGCGGTCGAATGATGTCTTCGAATTTTTGGTCTAGGACATGCCGGTTTCCTCACGATGATTTCCTTCACCATTTTGAGAGCAGTGGTGATGAAATAAATTACACAATGTAATGCGCCTGGTTGGGTTTGAACCCGCGACCTACATCTCGTAAGTTGGAGCCATTACCACTCGGCCACCACTGCTCTCTACAAAACATTATTATACATGTATATTAACCCTTCAGATACCGTCAATTAGAGACACAATAGTAAGACAATAGATGCGCGGCCACCGGGTGTCGCTTGGGGATTCATGAATTAATATTTTTTTAGTATACTAACTCAGCCGACTGACGGCCCGACAAAAATATGTTACATCGTAAGAAGAATAACTGTTAAATCTTCGGTTAAATTAACGTAGTTTGTAGTAACTGTAGTAAGGGTTGACAGCTAAAACTAATATTGGCCAATTTGAATGTAATAAAAAAGATATATACAGCTTCCCATGCATTTGTTTCCATTTTCTATTTTTTTTTTAGTTTAGTTTATTCAAAATTTGCTTACAATATTCATTACAAAAATTCTGCCAAACTGTGAAACAGTTTGTCGGCAGTAGTTCTCGTTTCACATTTCAACAAATCTTGTAAGACGTGATAATAAACTTATGCTATGCTAACAACATACAAAATTAATAACCGAAACACCCACGAAATCAAACAATATCATGGATACAACCTGCGGGGCTTGTTATACAATCTACATGACTACGGACACAGTGATAGATAATGTTTTTTTAGTATTTTTTTAAGGTGGTGTTTAAGTTTAGCACATGATAACAAATTTGGGGGTAACTCATTTGTAAGGGTTAAGGCTAAGGAATAATATAATAAAACTCACGTGAAATATCTGAAGGGTAGGTATCTGTATATTTTTCTCGATATACAACTTGGACACGTCCGTATTCGATGCTGTCCCCCAAGCGAATAGGCCGAACCAACCGCCGCGTGCTTCTATCACGTCCACATGACAGTTCGTGTTGCCAGTGTAATAAATAAAATGTCCCAATATAATCAACTAAAATGTGACATCGATTTAAAAACCTAACACTCGACCATCCTGACGTCGTGCATGTCCTCATGCACGTAAGAAAATTAGCTATACAACCTAACACTCGGCCAGCACAGATGACAACATCGAATCCGACTCACATATATTTAAACATTATTTCTATAACAGGTACATTCTTTGCAAATCATCCTATTTGCTAAAATATGAGATACAATCATAATGAAAAATATATCAACAAATATCCAAAAATACTAGAGTTGTGAACCCTCCTTCTCACAACCCATTGTAACATTTACTTGTGAACCCTCCTTCTCACAAGCTATAAATACATTTCATAAAAAATAAGTCACGGCAGTTGTGAACCATCCTTCTCACAAACCGAGGTGACTGTACTTGTGAACCCTTCCTTCTCACAAGCAATAAATACATAAATAAAATAAACTAGAAAATAAGTCACGGAAGCTGTGAACCATCCTTCTCACAAACCGAGGTGACTGTACTTGTGAACCCTTCCTTCTCACAAGCAATAAATACATAAATAAAATAAACTAGAAAATAAGCTGTGAACCATCCTTCTCACAAACCGAGGTGACTGTACTTGTGAACCCTTCCTTCTCACAAGCAATAAATACATAAATAAAATAAACTAGAAAATAAGTCACGGAAGCTGTGAACCATCCTTCTCACAAACCGAGGTGACTGTACTTGTGAACCCTTCCTTCTCACAAGCAATAAATACATAAATAAAATAACCTAGAAAATAAGTCACGGAAGCTGTGAACCATCCTTCTCACAAACCGAGGTGACTGTACTTGTGAACCCTTCCTTCTCACAAGCAATATATTAACTAAAATCATAAAAATAAATTCTTAATCGCCAAGTTGGTAGTGAATCTTCTTTCTCACAAACCATCGTGACATTACAAACATGAGTCGTGAGAACCTTACGTCTCTCAAATAAACATAGTAAAGAGAAATTATAAATTTTGACTAAACAATCGTAATAAAAATGAATTCACATTACCTTTTATTATTCATTAAAATATTTGTTATTGTTTAACTTCTACATTATATATCCTCTACTTCAAAATCAATAATAAATCAGTGTAGTTATTAGTCAACACAAAAATATTTATGAAACTTTCTTAATTTATTCATCACGGTGGAAGTGGCGAGGCAGATTATGGCGTAATGCAAATTGAAATCTAATTAGCTATCCTAAATTAGCTTACACATCTGTATCTTCATTACTATCGCTAACCGGCACATTATCAACATCATCATCACTGCCCTCATTTACATCTAGAGCGGCTACGTGAACCCATGGCAACATACGGTCGGCAGCGACAGTGGTTTTGCGTTTATTTCTGGTGCTAGACAATCCAGGTATAGCTGCCAATCTATAACGATCATTGCCCAATACAGCGACTACACGATAAGGCCCAATGTAAGGTGGTATTAGTTTTTTACTTTTTCCGTCATTCGTAAACGAAGTTCTCGTAATTTTCACAAGGTCGCCCTCACCGTATACACGCGCAGGAGGTCGGTTTTTGTCATGAGCGGATTTTAGTTTTTCCTGTTCTATATCTATTTTATCCTTAACAGATTCACGCAAGATTTCTGTATCCAATTCCTCTCTACTCTGCCGAACTAACTCGTTAAATCTAGGGTCAATCTCTGCATTCATACTTAATCCGAACATGACCTCAGCCGGCGTTCTACCCGTGGTCTTTTGGCGAGTATTATTCATACCCCATTGAACTCTACCTACTTTATCATCCCAGTTTCTTTCATCGAAATTCAGGTTTTGAGCAGTCAGCGAGTTTAAAATGGTGCGGTTGTACCGCTCTACTTGTCCGTTCGATCTCGGGCTAGCGACAGCGTTTAAAATATGGCGACTACCTTTATCTACACAAAAACGTTTAAACGCGTGTGAAGTGAAACATGTGCCACGGTCACTAATGATACGGTCAGGAACCCGAAAAGTACAGAATATGTCTTCGAGAACTCTTACAGCCGTCTGTGTTTTGGTATTTCGTACTGGTTTAATGAAACGAACTTAGTGAACGCGTCCACTATGACAAGGAGGTAAGAATTCCCCAACTTTGAACGAACAAAGGGCCCAAGGTGGTCAACGTGAATGGTGTGGAAAGGTACTTCTACTTTGGTAATCGTGTGTAAATGACCCTCATCAACCGCGGTTTTCTTTGAATATGCGCACTCAAGACACGCTTGAACATATTTCTTAACAAATCGTGACATTTTAGGGAACCAATACGTCTTCTTAATACGTTCTAGCGTCTTTTCTACCCCAAAATGTCCGATATCGTCATGATTCATGCGGCATAGTTGCCACCTTGCGCCCTTTGGTACTACCCAGCGTAAATCATTACTATCTCCGTTCAAACATTTGAAAAGTTTGTTATCCTTTATCAAATAGTTTTCTTTAATATATTTTAAATTATCAGCATCCATATCAGTAGTCAGTATGTCACGAATTCGACGGAGTTCCGAGTCACCCATCTGTAAGGTGTGTAACCAGTCGTCACTAGAAATCAACATAATGCTCGGATACTGGTCAATTTCGATTGTGTCATCAACTAATTCAGTCGGATTTCGCGAAAGAGCATCCACATGTGCCATCTTAGTACCGGCGCGATATTCTACAGTACATTGAAATTCTTGTAGGAGAAGCCACCAACGAGCTATACGTGGAATCATGTCTCGTTTCGAAAAGGTTGACCGCAAAGCGCTACAGTCCGTGACAATCTTAAAGCTTTGACCCAACAGGTAAACTCGAAATTTCTTCAGTGAACATACTACAGCTAGGGTCTCAAGTTCAAATGCATGAAAATTCTTCTCCTCTGGGGAGGTTTGCCTACTGTAGTATGCCACAGGTTGGAAAGGGTCGCGCGCATTACTACGTTGAAGTAGTATCCCACCTATTCCTATTCTACTTGCATCGGTGTGCAATTCTGTTTCGGCAGTCGGATCATAAATTGCCAATATCGGTCGATCAACTAGTCTATCCTTGAGTGCCCTAAAAGCTACCTCTTGATCCTCAGTCCAAACCCAATCCGCACCCTTCCTGAGCAGCTTATTCAGTGGGTGTGCTAGAGTCGCGAAGTTCCTGATGAATTTTCTGAAATAGCCCACCAATCCGAGAAACTGACGTACCGAGTGCGAGCTGGTTGGACAAGGAAAATCTAGGACGGACTGAATTTTCTTATTACCAGGGCGAACGCCTGCGGCACTAATTTCGTATCCTAAATAAATTATCTGATTCTGAAGAAAATCACATTTCGATAAGTTGAGGGTTAAGTTCGCCTTCTCCAGTAACTGCATCACTCTCTCAAATCTCTCCAAGCATTCCTCAACACTCTTTCCGTAAATAAGAACATCATCGATGTATACCATAGCCTCTGTAAACCTAGCAGATCCTAATACCCTATTCATCATCCGCTGAAAAACAGCGGGCGCATTTGCCAATCCGAACGGCATGCGATTAAATTCGTATTGGCCGTCCGGGGTTACAAATGATGTGAGAGGTTTCGAGTCTTCGGTTATCGGTACCTGGTAGTAACCAGATGCCATGTCCAGAGTAATGAAGAACGCTTGACCTGAAAGTCGAGCAATCTCGTCCTCAATAATTGGCATCGGGTACCGTTCCTTCGAAGTTATTGAATTCAAAAGCCTATAGTCGACACATAATCTCTGCTTACCATCCTTTTTGCGCACTAGTATGATAGGACTTGCATATTCCGAAGCAGATTCCCTAATTATTCCAGACTCCAACATTTCTCCTATCATTTCCCTCACATGCTCCCGTTCTTTATGTGCTAATCTATATGGTCGGTATACAACAGGGCGTTTGCTTGTTAATTCAATATTCATTTCCGTGGTGCTTGTGCACCCTAATTCTTTAAGAGATGTCGCAAAACAATGTTTATATCTAACAAGTATATCCATCAATTGTTGTCGATGAGACTCATCGACTGCAGTTCCTATTTTGACTTGACTAGCATCTATCATACCGGCCTCTACCGTCGATGAGTCTGATGAAGAGAATACACTATTAACTACCTGGACCTTCGAACCCCTTCCAATGACAACACCCTCTTGCAACCGACAGCATTTAGACAACGGCGTAATATAGACGTAAAGGAAGTTATCTCTAACTCGATATACTCCTCCGTAAACAATGAACTGATGTTTAGGTTTTCCTATAACTTTCCCACTTAATAAAAGATCTCCATCTTTCATTGTGTCAACACGGCTTTTAACTGCAACTGGACCAAAGACAAAAACATCTGAAGCTACTACTATACTATTGACTGTATTTTCTTGGAAGTCTACATCAGGAAAAGTCAACTCATTACTATTAAAGAATTTTAACTCCTCCGCATTTTTATACACAACGACATGTGATTGCTCTGTAAAGGACTGTCCTACAAGCAAAGGTAAATCAAGAAGCCGATCCTCGACTACGTGACACAAAACACGACCATTTACACCGTCAATGCTTAAATCGACCTCCACTCCGCCATCGGAACTAATAATGTCATTACCAAAACCTCTTAGAGGTATAGAAGGACTATTGTAGGCGAGACCTAATTTTGAAGCCATGGATTGTGTAATTAACGTAACCTGACTACCAAAATCAATAAAAGTTTCAGTTGGAGTATTATTTATTCTAGCTTCTTTAACGAACTTTGAATTTGATTCCGCCGTTGATATTTGCATCGTATTTTGCACGTTATCAGGTTTTTTGTCGTTTCCTAGTCTAATTCCGCAATTTTCAGTTTTATGACCGACTCTACGGCACTTTTCGCAATGAATTAAGGGTTTTGGACATTTAAGATACGGGTGACCTATCTCTTTGCAATTAAAGCAAAATAATTCGGAGCGATTATTACTATTACTGGTCCTTGTGTTATTTGGAAACTTAGATGCATTGGAAGTTTGAACTTTAGATCGAGCACGATCATAGGGTTGTGTATGTGTAATCTCCTTATTGCTCATAAGGAATTGTAACAATTGATCGGGTTGGGTACAACGTGTCGCATTGGCGCTAGACCTCACTGTCCTATCACTCAAACCATGGATTAAACATTCCACTGCGCGTTTGCCATCAATGTCACAACGATTCAAAAGCGCCAATTTTTCGTAATAATAGACCTCGAGAGGTTCATTGAACCTACTCTTTCTCCTGAGCATCTCCTCCAAGGATTGGCCATAATTTTGATCAAACGGGAAGGCACATGTCATTTTGTGCTGCCACTCACTCCAAGTGAATAGTATGGAGTTCAAACTCTCATACCAAGTTTTAGCCAACCCTTGTAGTTTCTGCATAGCGAAATGTATAACAGTCCTCTCGTCCCAGCCGTAAACAGTGGCACACTCATTTACTTTTTTAAGCCAAATATCAATTCGCTGACTCTTTGAAGAAGGGTCAAAGTCTGGCAAAATATTTTTGGGATTAATACTACTGCTGTTAATATTATGTGACGGAAGTGTCGGTGTTATCGGCTGTGAACGAGACTTAATATTGTCTATAAAGTTCATAACATCCCTATGTGTAAAAATTGGACTATCTGACCGTGTATCCTTTGGTATCGCTGGTGCGTCGTCGGCAGCATCCCGTACTGCACGGGACTTCTTCGCCGCCGGACGATCACGGGGCGAGCTTCTATCTCGCGGCCGCAACCGCTCCAGTTCGTTATCCTTCGACGAACGGTGGTAGCCGCGCTCAGCGCCACCCGATTGTGACCGCCGTCGTCGAAGGTTGCGCTCCCGTCTCAATTCACTCTCCAAAGCACGAAGTTGTTCGCGATGTTGCTCCAGCTCCTGTTCCAGTTTTCGGGCGCTGCTGCGCCCCTGTTCTTCATCTGGAGTGCGCACACGACTGCGGCTGCGATAGCTGCCGCCTGCTCGGCGTGCACGACTGCGACTCCGTCTGCTTGAGTATGCACTCCGATCAGCTTCGTCACGGGTTGGCGTCCTCAGGAGCCGCCGCGAAGAAGATTCACTAGCTCGTTGCATCGTTTCTCTGGAACTTGTAAATGTAGGCAATGTAACTTCTCAATAAAACACATAAAAATAAAAAATAAAACAAAAATGTTTTAATGGCGGTATGTCAAACTATTAATTTAATTATCTCGAAAACGGGGCCTCGTAGGTCAAAAACAATGATATTTTCGGCCCCCCTTGCACCCCCTAGGTGTGTGGGAAGTATCATATACATATACTTTGAAACCTGAAAACTGACTTTTGAAATCTGACCCCTATAATCACAAAATACAAACACACTAAGGAATTCTGTTCACTGTAGTTTAAACTAAGAACAGTGGGCAGAAAGCAGGCTAATCCCACTTCTGAAATGTAAGGGTTAAGGCTAAGGAATAATATAATAAAACTCACGTGAAATATCTGAAGGGTAGGTATCTGTATATTTTTCTCGATATACAACTTGGACACGTCCGTATTCGATGCTGTCCCCCAAGCGAATAGGCCGAACCAACCGCCGCGTGCTTCTATCACGTCCACATGACAGTTCGTGTTGCCAGTGTAATAAATAAAATGTCCCAATATAATCAACTAAAATGTGACATCGATTTAAAAACCTAACACATTCATAAACATCGGAGTAACATATTTCCTCGTGCGTTTGCCAAAGTAGTTCATTATTCACATATTCTATGAGCTTATCTGAGATTTCAATTAAATAGTTAAAAAAAAAGTTAATCCAATCTTCTTCTTCTTTTCGTGTCGAGTTAATCCAATTTGAACCAGTTATTAATAACTCATTTAATGCATACAAAAAAAATTAACCATTTGTTTTTACTCGTACTTATGTAGTTAGTATGTTTGAACTATGTAAATAAAGAGGAAAGATTTGATTTCTTGTTTGTTGGTTTGTTTGTATCGTTGGTTTATTTTGCCATTTTATCACTGAGTAAGGGTGTTTTCAATATCGAGCGATTTTCATCACGCATGCGGAATTGCTCCACACGCGTATCCCCCGCAGATGTCCACTTCATACATTTGCGACCAAACCCGCATGCGTGATGAAATCTGTACAATATTAATAATATAAAAAAAACATTTATTTGCGTACTTACATAGCCAACAACACTCAACACAACAATTTGAAATCACAAACAGCTTCACTAGCTAAGTCTTATTGTTAGCTCACACAGAACTGATTCACCCTGTTCCCCGTACTAGTATAAACTGTATTACGGTGAAACAGTATTCATCGGCCGCGGTTTATATTAGTTCATACGTTAGACTAGTGCCACTAATAATGTAACAAATAATTAATTCAATAACAAATCAAAGAAAGACGTTACTATGGTTAGATACAGCGGGTATACATTAATTCATGAATCCCCAAGCGACCACCGGTGGCCGCGCATCTATTGTCTTACTATTGTGTCTCTAATTGACGGTATCTGAAGGGTTAAATATTGTTTATCCGTCACCTTACGAGAACTGTGGGTAGTTTCAAAAGTTGACATAGTATATGCAAGGCTTATAGATACTTCGTTTGTTTATATTGTTGATAGGTGATAGATAAATGCATCGTAACCGTTGTTGATTTTATGTCGCTTGGAAATGTAAGTTAAAAAGGAAAAATAAAATAATAACAAATTAATTAAATTTTAATTAAATAAATAAAAGCATACAATAAAAAAAAATAGGTCGCAATTATACTGATTATCATTTTTTTTTTTTTTTTTTTTTTTTTTTTTATTATTGATAAGCTCGCGTTTGACCACCATCTCACCTGATGGTAAGCGATGATGTGGCCGACGATGGAGCACGCTTGCCTAGAAGTAACCTATTCACTCTTGACTTAAAGACCCCCAAGTTGTAGCTATTTTTGGTAGTAGGTATATGAAGAAGGTTTGTATGTGGATGTATGTATATATGTATGTATGTATTTGAATGTATATTATTATGTATGTTTATGTATAAGTAAAGGTGTGTGTGTTGTGGAATGGTGTCCGGTATTTTGGTGATTTGGTTACATAGTCATCATCTTCCTGTCCTTATCCCGTTTTATTTGGGGTCGGCGCAACACGTTTTTTCCTTCCATTCTGTCCTGTCGCTCGTCATGCTATCACTAACTCCCTTTTCATTCATATCACTTCTCACACAATCCATCCATCTTTTCTTTGGCCTCCCTCTCCCTCTCCATCCATCCATCCATTTGGTTACATAGTGATTTTAATTAATTGTTCGGTATTGTCAAAATTCAATGATTTTAAAAAGTTAACAATATCGGTTTTAAATTAATGTTTATTAAAATGGCGAATTTGGACTTGTTTTGATATTTTATTATATATAGACGGTCCTACGGAGTGTATAAATCTTTTTACCGACTTCCCAAAAAGGAGGAGGTACTACGTTCGGCTGTTTGTATGTTTTTTTTTTTTTTTTTTTTTTTTTTTGTATGTTTGTTCGTCGAATACTCCCCCAAATGTGGACGGATTTTCAAAATTCTTTTTTTGTTCGAAAGTAGATAGCTCTGAGGTGGTCCCATTATCACCAAATTAGGATCTGATGATGGGATCTTGGAGAAATCGAGGGCAACCTTCAAATTTTATAGGCTCACTTATTGATTTTCGCATATTTTATGAAGTATCTTGTGTATTTGCGTATGGTCGTCACCATCTCAGGTAGCTGGGCTGATGATGGAAGGTACAACTCCTTAACAGTAAGAAGTTACTCGAACAGGCAAGGACTGTTTTAGTAAATTGTTTTGATGTTTGATAGGGCATTTGCCACATTTGGTCTCATGATCATCAAGTCATGACCTGATGCTGCAGTCAGGATAGTCTGCAGAGTACCTAAGTCCTCGACAACAAACAGCAGATATATCGAGTTTAGGCTCATTGAAAACGGCTCGATGTGTGGATAAACGTACTGCTAATAAAGAACACCGAAGTACATAGAGACCTGATGCTGAAGCCAGGAGCATCAGGAAAAGTACAAACCTTGAAATTACAGCACCGTAGTCGTGTTTGGGCTCATTTTAAACAGGACTAAATTTTAAGTTCATTGCAATGTTGACATAAATCTGGCCTGATGCTACAGCCGGGATTATCAGCATCTAGTTTAATGACTGTTTGAAAGAAGAGGGGGAGAGGATATATCGAACTGATCTGATGATGAAGCCGAAAGGTAAATTAATGTAATCTAACCGTGTTTGGGATTATTAGAACCGTTATGAGATGCGCTCTGACTATAAGGTATTTAAGTTTGACTGAGGGGTACTTTTTAGTGGTGGTACCGTAACTAAAAAGTGTAAAATAAAAAAAACTTTTTACAAAAAAAATATAACCGACTTCAATGATAAAAAACACTGAAAAGTATCAAATAACTTTAATTTTGGAAGTCGGTGTTAAATAACGAAGAGACTAAACTATTAAAGAAACACCGACTTCCAAAATTAAAGTTATTTGATACTTTTCAGTGTTTTTTATCATTGAAGTCGGTTATATTTTTTTTGTAAAAAGTTTTTTTGCAAATGAGGTTATAAAGTGAGGCACAGATTAGACAATATCTTTCCTTCTTTTTTTGAAATGTATAATAATATTTAACACTTCAGATACCGTCAATTAGAGACACAATAGTAAGACAATAGATGCGCGGCCACCGGGTGTCGCTTGGGGTTTCATGAAATAATAGATAAAACCCCCTTACATAGGCCTTTATTTTTTTATTTTCACGCGGGCGAAGTCGCTGGAAAAAGCTAGTATAATATATTCTAGTATATTAGAGTAATTTATGTAGGTTTATATTGTACAGTTGATCCTATTCGCGCATGAGATCTTTTGCTATATCTCAAAGGTTTGCGGGAGAAAATTCAATGTTGAGTTAAGCTCGGCTTTGTGCATGAATCGTCAAAACTCTGTGTACTAAGCAAATTAAGTGGATAAACAAGTTTTTAATGAAAATAATTTTTAATAGCAAGCTTTTATAGCACGATATATAGCTATATAATTAGTAATACTCGTCAAGACGAATCATACGAGCCCAAACTCGACGGGGTTATGTTGTTAAACTACCAAGCTTCTATAGCCACCTTCCGGTTCCTCATCAGATCAGGTCTATGTCATAATAATTGTGTATTGTCATCTGATTTACACATGCATGCAAAATTTCAGCTCAATCGGTAACCGGGAAGTGGATCATATTTTACTTGCAAGATTTGATGACAGACAAACATCGGGACGGGTCAAACTAAATATAAGCTTGTAATAGAGATTGATTCTTTATTGTACACCAAAAATAGAAATTACATGAGAAACTTAAAATAAATAAGTTTATGTGTACAATAAGAAATTAAGAGTTATATTTTTCTAAC
This sequence comes from Mythimna lalbum, assembly GCA_949319445.1. Classification (NCBI taxonomy): domain Eukaryota; kingdom Metazoa; phylum Arthropoda; class Insecta; order Lepidoptera; family Noctuidae; genus Mythimna; species Mythimna lalbum. Next base: position 20,266,124 of record OX439360.1, read on the forward strand.
TTCTACAGATACTAAGTCATCATCATTTCAGCCAAAGGACGTCCACTGTTGGACGTAGGCCTCCCCCAAGTGTCACCACAACGAACGGTCCGGTGCGTCTCACATCCACCGCATTCCCGCGACTCTCACCAGGTCTTCGGTCCACCTTGTGGGAGGCATTCCAACGCTGCGTTTACTGGTGCGTAGTCGACACTCCAGATAAAAAGTATCTTGATTTTTTTTTAATGTTGCATTTTCACATTGATGTTCTTTCTTAGAGAGAGGCCTGAGTTCCAGCAGTGGGAACATTGAAAAAGACTGATTATGCTATAAGCTTCATACCAGAAATTGCTCCTGAAACGTGGGTGCGTTTACAAACATGTAAACTCACGTACACAAGACCTTCGCCGTGCCCTCGTGGGGCGATCAGCAGCGGCGATCTCTCGCGCCAGGCCTTGGTTTAGGCCATGTTCCGGAGCGAGGAGGAGTGGCGGGCGGTCGCCTCCTTCTGCGAAGCAGTAATGCTAGCAAAGGAGGAGGCTGACCGCATCAGGCAATGGCGGCGCTCACAGCGCCCTAGCCGACCCCGGGATTCCGATCCCGATTTCCGGCCACCGTAGGCGCGGGCTTGCGGACGGTGAGCAGTGGGTAGCTCGCTGTCCGACCGTTCGGTGACTGTCCGGACTGAGCCCAAGTCATCGACGGCGCGCACTGTTCCTCAAGGAGTTGTCAGCAACGGCAGCTGGGTCGAAGCCTACTGGGGCCAGGGTTAGTCTGAAAGGTAGCTTAACCCCCGGTACGAAAGGCATCGAAAGAACAGAGGTGGGTTTTTAGTCAGTAAAAGTCTAACACTATATCCCACTCCGTCCAAGAGCGGGGGATGCCATTAGATGATTTTCCCACCGCAAAAAAAAACACATACAAGACATTCCGACCCAGAATAAGGTTTCAGATACTCGTTCCATAGCCATACCATAGCGCAGCATCCAATCTTTTAAAAGCCGCACAAACAGTGTCTTCAAATTCTAGCGTTTCTAATAATAAAGTTGTCCTGACCACAGTTAGCCTTCAGTAAGTCAACTAGACAAACAACTAACTACATCGTATTATACTCAACTGGACTGCACTGTGATCCATCATTGTGAGGATACGAAACACCCCGTAGATACGCCGTCTGCTCGATTAATCACCCTGTATACGTATGCGTTTAAGGATCGCTGTTCATTACTCGACCAACTTATGATTTTACGACTTTTATGCGATTTAGCTTACTTGTTACTCTTAAATATACCACAATTTTTTTTATTATTAAAAATACTTATAAGAAAAGATCTTGTTAATATTTAAGTGAAGTCTCAATAAATAATATTCATAAACAGCAAAATTATTAGCGTTGATTTATATCCCAAAATGTTACTCAATTCATGAAAATATTATACAGACTATTGATTATGAAAGAATTTATTTTCTGGTAGCAATTATTATGAATTTTTGATTCAATTATGAATTTACCAATTATGACAAATCGTGTACAATTTTGTGTTTTCGGTTATTTTTTTTTTCTTTTGATTACACAAATATGATTAGTAACGGATACGGATAGAGCCCCATTTTTTTAGTACTGATAAAATATAAGGGTGTAAATAATCTGTCTAAAAAGTCAAACGACTTGGGATTTTTGTATAATATTTAATCATTAAAAAAATACTTATATTCGATACTCTTAATCAACCTTGATTATTGTCATAGTCATAGTCATAGTAGTTTATTGGTAAGGGATACTTACAAGTCAATTACATAATGTTACATTATACTTTGTCAACAAAATGATTACATATAATGTCAAGTGATTAAATAATGTCAAACATATAAAATAAACAAAAAAAAAAAAAAATAGAAGTCAAATCACACATTAAAATAAAAAATCATAACAAAAGTCAATAATAAATAGTCAGTCCAAAATAATATTAAATTAAATTACATCATAAATTCGTCAAAAGAATAAAAAGCTTGCTCGATAAGCCATTTTTTCAAACGTGCTTTGAAGCTCCCTATAGTCGGGGCACCAGAAATAGCTGCAGGTAGCTGATTATAAACTGTCGGGCCCATAACATGAGAACCAGCGTTGACTACATCAAATTTCATTTTACCCTAATAATTACCCAAGTCGTTTTACTTTTTAGACCAACTCTAAGTATTTTTTCTTAGTAGAAACATTTCAGACCTTTACAAAGAAATCTCTAGTAAGCAGATTCCTAATTCAAATTTTCTGATGAATGAGACTTTAGAACACCACCCACTAACGATCTTTGCGACAAAAATTTCGCGAGTGATCGCAACATTAATGGCGAGCTTTAATTCCCGTGTATACAAAACTCGATTAAGGTCGAGTTTCGAACGTTTTTGTTAACTTATGAACAGGAAGCGATGTTTTGCTGCAATATTTTCAGTTCTGCTGATGTAACTTCAAATAATTTAGTCGGAGTAGCTGTGTGCTGTCGGACTCGCCTGCAGTTGCGAGAAACATCGTCAGTCATTAGGTTTTCCGTTCATTTTAAAGGAACTCGGTTTTATGGGTTTTATTTTTATATTGATTGTGCTATTGGAAGGGCGGTTTTTTTCATCTTTCTCTTACTTTGACAAATAATAAGGGTGTTTTTAATATTGTGAGGTTTCATCATTTCATCACGCATGCGGGATGACTCTGCACGCGTAAACCCCGCAAATATCGATTTCACACAAGTATTTAATTGTAATGCGTTGAATACAGAATATTTTTTTTTGCATTTTGAAATTTTTTGCACGCGGAGTGAACCTTAAATAATTATTATTGTACTGGGATAAAAGAGAAAGTGATCATGAATTAAATAACACAAAACAATGCCTAAATCTGTCTGGGCTCGAACCTGCGACCTACAACTCGACAACAAGTCTAGGCCGATACCACTGGACCATCACCGCTCTCTATATCAATATGTATAATACCTACCTAAAACCAATGCATGATTTTCGAAATAAATGATAATGATAAATAAATGATAAATGATCTTTATTTTGTAAATAGCTTTTCAAAAAACACTTTTACACGTCAATATTGTTTTCAGTCAGTTTTAACGAGATGAGGCCAGTGTTTCCTAGCTGACTAGAAAATTATACAACGCTAGGTTATTTTACAAGTAGATAATTAAACCGATACAAAAGTCCCTTCCCTCCACTCGAAATTTCCTCACCCTAAACATTTAATTTATCTTCAGTAAACGTTTCTCCAATCTCCAAATACGTTTCGAGAGAGCTATTGACATATACTCGACGAAAAAGTCAAAAAAATACGGAACTTTCACATTAAACAGCAATTACGACAACAAAACGAGAGTCCGAGATGTCTTTTTACGAGACCAAGTCCTCCAGGCGAGGCCTTTGAGGCCCCGAGCCTCTTGCCCCGGGCCTCCACTTCACCCTCGCATAGCGCTAACTGTTGCATGCGAATCGCGGACTACTTGTCCCTGAGTTTTATTTGAAGCCCCGACTACTGCTGTGCGAGTTTTTATTTCAAGTCCCGTTGAGTATGTACGGCTTGCTTGAAGTTGTATGTTAGTTGAGAGAGATATTTCTTTTATTTTTTATTGTAGCTTCAGCTTGGTTTTCAGTGAGGATGGCTTTGTGAGCAAATCATTTTTGGATCGAAGAACTAAGTGCCTAAAATAATAAAGTGAAACTACTAGTGATAACAAATTTCAAACTAGTTCCATGGGCTTGCGGATGGCGAGCAAAGGGTAGCTCGCTTTCCGACTGTCCGGACCGAGTCCAAGTCGTCGACGGCGCGCATTGTTGGGGCCCAGCTAGGTCGAAGCCTACTGGGGCCAGGGTTAGTTTCGAAAGATAGCTCAGCCCTGGTACGAAAGGCAACGAAGGAACAGGAGTGGGTTTATTGTCAGTAAAAGTCTCATACTATCTCTAGCTCCGCCCAAGAGCTGGGGATGTCATTAGATGATTTTCCCACCGGTAAAAAAAAAATATTAATTCCATTATTTCCAGATTTTTTTTAAATGGAAATGGTGATTTAAAAAAAATATCAGTAGTTCCATAATGGAACTGTTAATGGTACTAGTGACAAAGAAACCACTGTACCAAGGTTAGTGATAGAATGCGAGTGATAAAGAATAAGTTACTCAGATGGACTGTGTTGATGATAAAGACACACGTGTATTTGTTATTCCGTTTATTAACTGCATCTTGTAGTAACAGATGGAATAGAATGATTATTTAGACAATTGTATTCCGATTACATTTCTGTAGTGATGAAGATGATTAAAAAAAAAAAAACGAAACTTGTTTTTTTTCCCGTAAGTGTTTCATGGTACACTAGCTTCAGACAGCGATCTCGATAGTTGATTTTGGATACCAGTTATCTATATTAGTACTAGTGGAGTACTCTAATACCGCGTTGGAAGAGAAACAAATGTCGCTACAAGTGTAAATGAGTAACAAACATACACACATGCATACAAACTTTAGATATTGGTGTGATAAAGGAGATGAAAGAAAATATGTCTAGTAACATAATACTGCAATAGTAGCTATAAGTGGTACTAAGATAAAATACATGTCAGTAACAAAATCGCCTTCATATCAGCACAAAGTTAAATATCAAAACAACGCTGATTTTCAAGTTACATAAAAATCTCACAACACAAAACACACAGCAAAAATTGAGTGTATTATCGAAGCACACATTTCAGGGAGAAACACCAAGAGCTCATTACTCCAGCCGAGATCAAAAAGGGGTGTCTCATCTCTCTATTTGTACACCCCGAGACGCCAACTTTTATTTCAGACCCCTATGTTAACAAGACATGCATAATGGCTAAAAAAATAACCAAAGAGGATGATATTCAGATAAATATGGAGGTGGAAAACCCGGTTTTTGAAGTCAGGTTTTGAAAACCGTTCTTTAGACGGTAAAGCGGTGTTGTGCTATCGTTTCTTGGAATCTTTTGGAGGTAATGACGGGGGAATGTTGCTCGTTTTTCGTCTCGCTGGAACGTGACTGGCTTCTGAGCCGGGTTTGAGTTCATTTTATTTCGTTTTGGTGTTTCTAAGATTATGTTTTCGTCAGTTTCTTGTGATTAGGAGTGGGGTTTGTTTTTAGGGAGTTTTGGATTTTGCAGAAAATTATCAGGGGCCTTAACATAACATAGCATAGTCGGCCGTATAATGTTCCCATTGCTGGTACTCAGGCCAAGCTTAGTCCTCTCTAGGAGAGGGAATGGGCCGTAATCGATCACACGGGCCCAGTGCGGGTTGGTGGATGTCACATGTCTTCGAATTTTTGGTTCTAGGACAAGCCGGTTTCCTCACGATGTTTTCCTTCACCGTTTTGTGAGCAGTGGTGATGAAATAAATTATACAAAGTAATGTGCCTGGCTGGATTTGAATCCGTGACCTACAATTCGTAAGTCGGGGCCGTTACCTTACAGCCACCACTGCTCCGCAGGCCTTAACATGGCCTTAAAATGCCAGGTTTTCTAGCGAGAAAGAGAGATGGAGTTATACACCCTATATAGCTCCGCCCTTTTAATAGTTCAGTTTAGGTTGTCAATGGATCGCGTTAAGAGCTCATGGTAGAGCCTCTGAACAACGGCCAACTATGTAGATGTAAAAATCAGATGTGAATAGTCTTCTTTCATTCGAAATAATTGCTGCAGACTTTTCCATGGCCTAAAAATATGTTTACAGAAAATAAGACACACAGAAAGGATAGGAATTTTGTTTGTTTAAATTTTACAAGTATTTACTTTAAAAACACTTAACCATCATTACACATAAAAAAAATTATAAAAATACTTAAGAACTCACTAAGTTAACATCAATCTAAAGTATGGCGTCGAAAAATTCCTCCGAAAAGCTGCTCTCGACTGGTAATGTACCAAAAAGACTGGCGGTATTGCCACGCTGTATGGCAATGCCTATTCTGTGTCCAAGGTAAGTACTTAACTTTAACCACTACTTAACTATAATTACTTTAACTCTAACAAAAAATATTGTTTATGGTGTTAGTAATACAGTCCTTTAAGATTGTTAATGTTTTACAAATAACCCTATATGTATATATATACCTAAGATACCTTATTAAAACACAATATTAAAATACGGGGTCTCTTTGACTTCGTACCGCACTAAACAAAAAAAACTAGTAGTTTCTTACATGTTACGGGGTCTAATAAGCCCCTTACCGACATAATAACAGTTTTAAAACAAGGTCTTAAACACCCCGTACAATAAAAAAATAAAAAACACTGCTGCTGTCAACGTGTCAAAACAGGTAAAAAAAAACGAAAATAAATCCACACCTATCAAGCAAATTCACGTGCCAACCCTAATCGCCTACGATATCGAAGGATATTGCACGAATAAACAATAATAGCTCTGTATAAAAAATGCATTAGGGTCACCAAAAGGCAAGTTTTCCAATGGCTGATGATGTAAAATGCATGTTGTACGGCTAGGCTCGTGCGTTGACGAATGAAACGGGAGTTAATCCCGACTTCACCCCTGTCGGCGTCGAAAAGATTTCCCCTGGGAATGTCACACGAACTGAACCCTTTGGTGTGGTGCAAGATATAGGGGATAGCGGTTTCAGTAAATTAGTAACTATATTGGGCACCGGTAAAGTAGCCGAAAAATAAACGATTTTCCGAACGATTTTTTTTTTCATTCCTAAAAATATACAGGATCGCTATAATGTCGATTCAAGACAGTTTTATAACTTTATCTCCATTTTTAACGTTACTACGACGACTGCTGAAGATAATGTGAGTATTTCTTTCATGTGGCCAAACACAAAAAAAAAATTCTTTGGTAAAACTACTACTACTCGCTTTTTTGCAGGTCAATATCTAGGAGGTTGCCGACTACTTAACTTTTTTTTAATGGTGGAAATCATCCAATGACTTCTCCTGCAGCGGAGTTTCACGCCGGCGTTGTATCTCCAGGCGCAAATCGTGCATGCGTGCAAGGACTATTGCCTCCAAATCCCATAGTGGCAGGACAGCAAGGAGACTCGCCGCTTCGCGGGAAACCGTGTGGTATCCCCGCACCATCCGGATAGCCATGACCCTCTGGCAGGCGTTCAGCATGGCCACCGGTCGCTTTTGCAGCGTCGGCGCCCCGTAACAGGCCATGGATAATTACCATAATAGCGAACGGCCGGCAATCTTATTCCAGGTACCGAGCAGTGAATATATTCGTATCTAGAACTTCTCTGTGATAGTTTTGAATTTAAATTAGCAATTAAGTACAGAACTTATTAATGAGAGATTTTATTTAAGCGTGACTGAAATATTGTGGAAAAGAAATGAATTATATTTGTGTTTTAATAATGAGTTTGGTTTTCTATTGGGAACTCCTTTATTTCTGAACTGTAGCCAGCACTTGTAACTTATTTATTTCCAAAAACTAAAACATACTCGTACAATTAGAGAATGTAATTTTTACTAGTAGAATTATTTATCGCCGTTATGTTACCCGCTAACGCTTATGCTCTGCCCCACACCTCCATACGGACTGAAGTAATATTTTAAGCGGCTTTGAATCATCGCTGCAACTCTTTTTTCCGATACCCGCCATATTGGTTCGTGACATTAAGTATTTAGGTAATACCACCTTAATTTCGGGGCGGTTATATTTCTATTGAGAAGGATTATCCTTCCTGATGTATGGTTTTATGGGTTTGGGAGTTTTATTAAGTGTGGCGTGTTTATCGAGAGATGTATGGTGGTACGATTTTTTTTTTGTTAATAGGCTTGCAGTTGACCACTATTTCAGTCGATGAAATGTAACGATGTGGTCGACGATGGAGCGCGCTTGCCTAGAAGTAACTTATTCACTCTCGACTTAAAGATCCCCAGGTTGTAGTTATCAGGAATACTGACATTTTGATTATTGACAGGTTCACGTTTGATCACTATTTCTACTGCTGGGACTCATGTCTTTTCTCTAGGTTAGAGAATGGGCCGTACCTAATCCACTACGCGGGCTCAGTCATCGACGACTCCAGTTAGCTCTGCTCAAACTAAGGAGGCTAGGAAGTGGAATTCCTTACCGGAGTCTGTGTTTCCTGATAGCTACAAACCGGGAATCTTTAAGACAAGAGTGAATAGGTTACTTCTAGGTAAGCGTGTTCCTTCGTTGACCGCATCGTCGCTTTCCATCAGGTGAAATAGCGGTCAAGAGCGAAACTATCAGCATTAAAAAAAAACTGCAGAGCTAACTGCAGCGACACGGGTTGCTCGTATTATTATTATTATATAACTTTATTGCACACCATTTAGTTAATAAAGGACCAACATTTACAAAAATAAGTGTATAATTGGAGATCGCAGGTCGTGGGTTTGATTCCCACCCAGAACATATGTTTACGTGATGAGCATGATCATTTGTTCTGGGTCTGGGTGTCATTAATCTATATTATGTATGTATTTAAAAATATATAAATATGATATTATTTATTGTTTATCAGTTGTCTAGTAGCCATCACACAAGCTCTGCTTAGCTTAGGCACATTTAATGCAACGGTATTGTAATTCTGTACTCTTTCTCTTTTTTGTTTCTCTTGTTGTTTTTATTATTTTTTATGTAGTGGTATTTTGTGTTGCTTGCTCCGAATAAATGCTATTCTATTATATTCTTAGGACTAGACGGCGTCGTGTGGTAGTTGTGGAATATATATATTAATTTCTACCAGACAACCTTTCGTATGTATGAGCTCTAGCCGGATATGGCTGAATATCTGTGTTTTATAAGGCGTAATTGCCTATCAGACCTCCACAACCCAACAACAATACAACATGATACGCCATAGGTGGACTAATGGACAGACTTTCTGGCTTCTGACTAACTGTAAAGACTGTCAAAGATCAACGAATATCAACTGGGACCAAACGTCGGCCAACAAAAAGTAATGTCATTACCAAAACACCGTTTGCTTATTCCCATCAAATAGTAATATTTTCACGCAGAATGTTCTAATACTCGTATTATCGCTGAAATCGTATTGTTGGCAATGATACGAGATGGCGCGCCGTGTCCCCACGGAACCCCAAAATGTCTACATGCGAAAGCGTTAATTACGTTAAAGTAAATCACGCGAAGACATATTGCTAAGTATTGTGCGGGGCCATGAAGTCAGCGGGATGGGGATTAAAGGATTTTGTTTATAGGAAGAGTAGGGGTTGTTTTTGAATTAAAAATTTAGGGGGATGTCCGTACGCCTCAGCAGGGATTCAGCTATCCAATATCAGCGTCAGGTATATTTCGCTGACGCATGCTGAGTTCGACTCCCATTTAGTGCATCAGGCGCACAGTGCGCTATGTTCGTTATTAAATACCTACCCTTGACAGTCTATGTCACTTTTTTGTTTTTATTGTGTACTAGCTTTGGCTGGCGGCTTCACCCGCATACATAAAATATAGCCTATGTCACTCACGAATAAAGCAGCTTTATATCAGCGAAAACATTTTTGCAATCGGACCAGGACTTCTAGAGATAACCTCCTAAAAATAAATAAATAAAAAAACCCTCTATATTAAGTGTAGATTTTATAAATTTTTCATTTTATACAAACATCAATCCTTACCTGCTTTTATCTAGGAAGGTACTCATAGAATTGATATTCGGGATTGTTTTCATTTTTCAACCAAAAGGAGGTTCTCATTTCAGTTTTGTAGTTTTAGTTTTATTTAGGCGCTTAGTTTCATAATTTAGTTGTGTTTTTGTGTATTGTCTGTTCATTTTCCTGCGTATGCAACGCAAATACTCAAGTTTTTATTTATCTCCTTTATTATCAATATTTGCCAAGCTTTCAGGCTATAGCCAATTATATTGTACGTGACCATTTATCACACAGAACAAATAATTTCATTGTATTGCTTGCCTGGTTTCGTACGCTAAGCACATAATGGAACATAGTTCTGGGTTTTAGTTAGTAAAAATCTGACATGACCTCACGCTCCGCCCAAGAGCGGGAAAAGTGGATGGGAATGCTAAGAAAAGAAGTGGTCCGCATTTTGTCAGGCTAATTAGTTGATACATCTCTTATAGCAAAGCGATAACTAAGCATAACAAATATGTACCACAATCGCTGTTTTCATGGCCGCACCCTCAGGGAATTCTCCAGCGGGCGCGGAGCGCACGGATCCCTGATTTATGTGGAACCCATATAAATGCAATCTGCTTAATTGCCGCCTGCTATGCTCGATAAGCTTTGCTATGCTATGCTGTGCTATTGATATACTGATAGTTTCCATTCTTTTTCGAATCGCTGCATGCCTGTGGAGATGGTTTTAATACCGCGTTTTTTAAAGGGATGGCTTGAATAGTTTTGCATCTCTATGTTACACCAGAATTAAGGTAAGTTTAGGCGTTCGTCACGTCATCGTATCATCATCATAATCTCAGTCGAAAAATGTCCACTGCTGGACATAGGCCGCTCCCAAGAGTCTTCAAAACGAACGTCTCGCTTCCATCGCATTCCCGCAATCCTCACTAAGTCCTTGGTCTTCCTTATGGGAGGCCTTCCGTACGTTTTCGACGTCATCATATGAAATTAATAAAATAAAATATCCAGCTTAGAAACAACCCCTTGTTTTTGTATCGATGGGTTTTAATTTTTTTTCTGACCAGTATTTAGCAACCTCTTCATCTCTATAATATGTTAGTTTCTAGGGTCAAAATAACTACGTTTTATTTAGTCCGTATTTAAGATTATAAAAAAATATTATTTAAGTTACGTGTGATGTCACCCCGTGCAAACAAATGCAGCATGGCGTGACGTTACACATAACTTTAATGGGCTACATCTTTGTCAATTTTGGTTTAATTTACTAATACAAAAATACATGTCCCTTATTTCTGAATAATCTAAAAGACGGAGTCATTAAATTTTTTACGGCCACTAGCCTATTGGCATTGTGTGAATCCAGAAAAGTGCAGGTTGTGCAGGACGGGTAGCATAGCAAGTGACGCAAGCTCTGGGAAGCGGTTCCACACTAGCACTGTGTTTGAGATGAGTCGAGGAAACCCTATTCGGCCAAATTGTTTGTGCAGTAGCAACCTGGGTCCGTGGTTAAAAGATTTCAAGATTGTTCACTGCAAGTTGGGCCCAGGGGGGAAATGTTAGGATGGGGTGATGAACGGTGTTGGGTGTTTCTGCTTCCATAGCGCGCATCTCTCAAACCTAAGAAAAATACCAGGAATGGGCGGGATAGTCACCACAACCAAGGGACGCAAAGGGCAACTGAAGGAAAATAGGTGAGTTTTAGTCAACAAAAACTTGACACTCCCTCTCGCTTCACCCAAAGCGAGAGGACTTATTTGATGATTTACATCCTCAAAAAAAGAGGGCGCAGGTTCTTTCTAAGCTTGTTTCTCATTACTGAATTGAAATTCAAACTCACGATGATTTGCTTGCTATACTTGCAAAGCCGGAAGCTTAAAGAGCTCTCATAATTTAAACCTTACCCTAACAGGTATTCCATTTAAAATGCCAAGAAAACACACGTCAATTCGTAAGCAGTGAGCAACAGTATACAAATATTTTTAGCATTTCAATCAGCTTCCCCTGCTTATGTCAAAACAAAACGTTTTTTTTTTCTCTGTTCGCTCGCTCGCAAACCATCTCGTGTGCCCCCAGGTTTTACTTCAAGTACAAATTAAAAATGCTTCGTGGGGACTATTCTGGTAACAGTGTAGAAAAGACTAGTTCTGACCTAGTATGTTCTAGTTGAGACATGTCATATCAATGCTGAAAGTATCAATAAGGTAATGTAAAGGGCATTTGCCCAAAATTCCAAAATGTTCCTGCAATTTAGAATTTTTATTATACAAAATTTTTCCTACTTAAAAAAATAAAGAAAGATTTAAAATTATATGTTGTTAGGAGAATTATATATTTGCAAGAATACAGGTTTTGCTGCGAACAATTTCAGATGATTTCACTGCATTCCAACCTAAAATTGAACCAAATTACAACATAACTATTACGTTGGAAAAATAAAATAATATTTATATTAATTAAATCTTATTATCATAATTTTAACGCCTTTGTCTAATGTTACTCGGAGGTGCAGCAGTAATACATTTTTTCTTCTATTCTGTCTAGTCAATCGTCACGGTATCACTGACTCCTTTTCCATGTAATGGATTGGCCACACGGTTGCAAACTAGCGTTCCAACCAAGGTGACCTTGATTTGTATATTTGATTTGTGTTGCGGTCAAACGGATGTAATTCGCGCGCCAACACGTTCGGTGGTTGGGAAAACGCGCCTCCTAACCTAGGGCGTTGAAGGTCATGGATTACAACTTACCGCTGTCCACACAGATTGGAACTATCAAGGACACTTTGGTTGGGACGTTGGATTGCCACCATGTGCTCACCCCTTAACTTCTTAATACACAATGTCTCTATTTTACCTTTTGATTCCCTCTCCTAACAAATCTTCAACATTAATATTTACAAAAAGGTAGCATCGATCAAAGCTATGTAAGTGTTCACGCCTTTCTTAATTTACCAAAACGATTATTTTAACCTAATTTTAAAGTACTACGAAAATAAGGGCAAACAAAATTCCAGCAAAAAAATAATCGCAAATCAAAAAGCTACCCTCCAATGCGATCCTAAAAAAACAATCCACGCACATTTTCATAATAAAATGCAAACACAAAAACTCAATCGGCATCAATTTCGAACGCATTACAGCTTCATGTAAATATATCGCGTGCGTCGGTAATAGGCCCCGCGTCCCCGGGTAACTTACACCCTTCGTTAATGAATGAGAGATTCTTTTTCGATTTTCATCAGAAACAAAGGGGGAATATTTTTGGCAGACGGCAGGTATTCACTCGGTGTGATATACCCGTATGTTGCTTTATGTCGAGTGTCTTCATGATATTATGTTCGTCATTTGTGTGTGAAGGAAATATGTATAGTGGAGATGTTGTGTTGTGTTGTGTACAGTATGTTATTTTGTAGTAACGGGGAGGGCTGTAGTATGTTTTTTTTTGAGGTGGTGATTAATTTAATGACTTCTCCTGCTCTAGGGTGGCATACTGGGTCGCTACGGTTATGCTGACATCTCTTTCAGGCGCGGGTAGAATATGTTCCATCGACGAGTCGGTCTCGGTCCGGACGGTTCCCGGACGACCGGACGGCAAGCTACTCATTGCTCGTTTTGCGCAAGTTGGGGTCGGCCCTGTCACTCCTCCTCGCTCCAGACCATGACCTGGCTGATCGCCGCCGCCGATCGCCCCCATGAGGACATTCCTTCACCGTGTGTTCCACCGTGTTCCGAACGGTCCATACAATGATGACACCTGGACGTTTTTTCTTACCATATCCAGTGAGGACCTACGTAATGCGGAAGTCGAGGACGCTGTGACGCCTCATCAGCCACTTCTCAAAGAGGGGACTTACCACCATGATTGTGGCGTGCCCAAAGGTAGCCTACATAGAAATTGAGAAAAAGAGTGCTTTTTCGACGATTAGCATAGTTGGCGTTATAATGTTCCCACTGTTGGGACTCAGGCCTCCTCGCTAGGAGAGGGAATGGGCCGTAATCCATCACGCGGGCCCAGTTCGGGTTGTTGTTGGATTGTCAGCTTCCTCACGATATTTTCCTTCACCGTTTTAAGAGCAGTGGTGATGAAATAAATTACACAAAGTAATGCGCCTGGCTGGGTTTGAACCCACGACCTACAACTCGTATTATTACCAACTTATTTGAGTTTCCTTGAGATAACGTTACAAATCTGACGCATAATTTCCATTCTCAACTGCAAACCGACAATAAAATAATAAAAATGTGACTTACATAACTGTCGACAGGTTTAAACTAGTCCAAAAATTTACTATCAAGTGAACTGCCATTTTAACTATGAAGACATCTCGTAGGAACTGCGTTATGGTAGTAAAACCATAACGTGGGAAAAAAATAAACAGAAGAACCAGTATTCACAAGTCTTTAAAAATATACACTGTCGACACACAAACGTCTATCAGAGATCCATGGAGAATATGATTCTGGAGGTGATGGTAATTTTCATCGGCGTTTTCCTAATGTTTAAAAAAAAAAATGTACTTTTTTATTTAACAGTTTTCATCATCAGCAAGGCGAGGCTTGAGCTATCTTTCGAATTAACCCTGGCCCCAGTACGCTTCGACCCAACTGGGCCCCTGCTGTTGCTAGCGTGCTACCCATTGCACGCCGCCCGCAAGCTCGTGCCTACGGTGGCCGAAAATCGGGATCGGAATCCCGGCGGCGGTGGGGGATGTCATTGGATGACTTAAATAGTAATAGTTGGTAACTAAAAAATAAGGGTGGATCTTCTGCACCTACTTCCTCAATGGTCGAACTCTATAAACGTGATAATAACAAATGAAAAGTCACAGAATGTAATGAGACAGAAGAAGATAGTGTCATTGTACAGGCTACGGACTATCGATTTCACATTTTTTCCTATCTTTATATGGTTCGAGGTATATTCGGATGGCGAGCTTTGTTATGTAACATGTTACTGCAACGGAGGACCAATTTTTCAAGGACTTTTTGACTCTTTGACCCCTCACGAAATCATCAATTATTTTAATAATTTGCTTGTTTTCTTATTATATTAACTTAAAAACTTGTTTTATAAGTTTTTGTAATCTAAGTATGATACAAGATTTAAGGGACAGGTCTCCACAAACTTTATAGGCTTGCTTATTAGACGAAACTGAACAAGATTTATTCCCAGAACAAAAAAGAAGTCGCCCTCGTTTATTGTATTTCTACTGTTTTTTAATATGTGTGAGGTTCAAATAAACGTTTTTCTTTCTTTCTCTCCCCATACAAAATTATGAAAACTTGATTTAACAGTTTGTATGTAGAGGCCGATTTTTTTTCGTATGTTAACCTAAATAAACAAATTACTCTTCCAGCTTTGGGTAGAGCGAGAGAGAGCGTCAGACTGTTCTAAACCCCACCTGCGTTCCTTCAGTTGCCTTTAGCGGTCCAGGGCCGTGGCACCTCTTTCGAGTAAACCCGTAAACCCGCAGCCCTAACCGTAAACGGACTTATAGACCCTTCGAAATAGATTTCTAGGTAAGTAAGTATTAGAAACAACAAAGATTTAAATCAAAGTACTAGCTCAAGTCAAGAATTCTAGTGAGAGCTTTGTAGGTATAAGGGATTTTGAGGTAGTCGAAAACGGAAAAACGCAGCACTTAGCATGGAAAAATTCAGTTGCAAAGAAAACTCGTATTTCTCCAATATGTGTAGGTACAGAACAGGGATGTTACGGAGCTTCGACTCCGGTTCCGTTAAGTCGGAACTTCCGATTATTATTACACCTTCGGTTCCGACTTCGGCTCCGACACTTTTAAATCGGAGGTTTTAATCGGAGGTCGAAGCATAACATAGCGGCGACGGCGGCCTGTGGCGACTGTTATGAACAGGTTCATAGATTTAATATAATGTGTGTTCTTGTTTATTTGGAAATAATATGCTAATTTTTTTTCATTGTTTGTGTTTTATTTTATAATTAAAAAAAATTTATTAAAGAATGTTTTATTTGTACGTAAATAAAAATTCTTTCTCATGCCACCACTTCTGACCCTGCCTCCGACTCCGACTCCGATTCCGATTCCGACAAATCAAATTTAAAAACTCCGACTCCGACTTCGGTTCCGATAAAACTACCTCCGTTACATCCCTAGTACAGAATACTATTTTTAGGGATCCGGGTAGATCGGGACCCTATTACTAAGACTTCGCTGTTCATCCGTCTGTGTGTTCGTTTGTCTCCAGTGTATCTTATGAACCGTGGTAGTTAAACCGTTGAAATTTTACCAGATGATCTTTCTGTTGCCGCTATACCAACAAATGCTTAAAAAAAACAGAATTAAATAAATTTTTAATTATTTTTGGTAAATATTGATAACGGCATACAGGTACACGCTTAAAATATTCACAGAATATGATCATTTATTTAATATTAATAATAATTCATTTATCTAACACACTATAGACACAAACATCAGTGGCGGTCTGGCTCTTGTACTTGGATATTCTGTATCACAAGTCCCAGACCTCTCAAAGTACAGGGTGATTAATAAAAAAAGCGTGACAGACAAACAAAGGAAAAATAATAATTATATAGAAATATATATTCACTTTAAAATAAATAATTTTGCGTTTCAGAAAAATCTTTGAGTCTTCGACCAGGAATTGAACTGTTACATAAGTAAGTAAGTTTGTAAGGAACCCTCCCTGCACGAGTCAGTCGGACTCGAACTTGCCCAATTTTTCATGCAATCCACGTGGCGAACAATTCTCGTGCTTCTCTACAGCTTACACCGCTTGGTAACGGGCGCAACGATAGATATATTTTACTTGTATAATATAGTGCCGATTGTACCTTAATGAACTTAAAACAGGAAATGTATTAAGTATGCACGTGGTGGACTTAAGGGTAAGTGCACACTGCGATGTAATACGGCCCTTTATTTTGCGTTGATTTTTTTTTTAAATATACATTGCAAGATGTATTGTATCGTTACTTCACTGGACGTACCCGAAGAGACTGTGTTTGAAGGCCTCCAACAACGGTATCTGATGACTTGGTGAGGATCACGGGAAGCTGATAGATGCGAGACACAAAGGACTGATTTTTGTAGCTACAATTGTTGGAGGCCTTTATCCAGTAGTGAACGTCTTTCGGCTAAATAGAAATAAAAAGAGTATTTATGACCAACATGGCGCATTCCTTAAAAAATAATAATAATAAAAATTATCTCTATCTATCTAATGGTGTGGGATATGAGTCACATCCGCAAAATGGCCCTGTGCTCAGAATAATCTATACTTATAATAAATCTGTAGAGAGGTCAATTCTGTACATGAAATATATTTCCAAAATAACTATCGGGGGGTGATTAGTGATCGATACTGATGCCAAAAATGTAAACAGTAAAATTTTTGTCTGTCTGTCTGTCTGTCTGTCTGTCTGTATGTTCTTTATAGAAACAAAAACTACTCGATGGATTTTAACGAAACTTTGTACAATCATTCTTCATACTCCTGGGCAGGTTATAGTATACTTTTCATCACGCTACGATCAATAGGAGCAGAGCAGTGAAGGGAAATGTTGGGGAAACGGGGGAAATTACTCCATTTTTTAAGCTTCCGTCGCGTTTGCAGCGTTAATGGTTAAAGCTACACAGAAATCATGTATAACGAAAATGTTCTCCTTAAAATTATATAAAAATATCCCACGACAGCATATGTCTAACTTTTATGGTTGACTCACAATAATACGTGAACTCCCGAGAGCTTAGCAGTTCGGAGCTTTCTGTTTATTTTTGTCTACTCTTACGTTTATAACACTCTCACTCATCCCTAATTAAAAAAAGTAAGTGGAAGGGAGAGATCTGGAACGTCTCGAATCGTCTCGCGCATCACGTTGTTTTCCAGTCTCCTGGATCTTAGAATTCTACATAAGACGTTTTAGATCTTTGATTTTGACGACCCCGTTGTCGCTGGCATAAGCAACAGGATCCGCGTACGAAGTCGCTGGCAGAAGCTAGTACATAATAAAATGAGGAATGGGGAACCAATATAAAAACGAGGATAGTGCCAGTATTCATTAGTGTCGACTTATAGGCCTTTCTGGCAACAGTCCTTGTATACGCATGCACGAATAGCGCAGATAGGTGCAACGCCAGAGTGAAACTCCGTTGGCCAAGACATCGTAGCACGGTGGGCAGGTCAGGCGGGATCTCTCGGTGGTATGGAAACAGCGATTGTTGCAACCCAGCATTGAAGGTCAGATTGAATATGAATTTGTATCACGATTTTCACTAATACCAGTTGTAACATTACAATCCAGTGTAAAACTACCTTAACCTCCCATCGCATACCAGGATATAATAAAGCTAACAGTTTACAATACACCTGTCAGCATGGTGAGCCGACATGCCAACCCGCCATAATCGTTACGACGATCTACGACACCGATCTCTCATAATGATGTCTGTTTGATTACAATATCGATAACAGTGCGGTCTACTTTTCGAGGTAATTACCTAAATCGGTATTAGGGGTATTCGATTTATCGAGTTTTAGGCGTACTTCACTGAAAAAGAAGAATGATTGATTTTACTAAATTTCGCGTAAATTTTATCAAATCCGCGGGTTAATATGGTCCTACACACGAAATTGTTGATTTTACCAAATAGAACTGGTTGATTATGTAAATCAAAAAAGTGGATTTTCTTAAATTCACTCTTGTTATAGTAAAATTAACTATGAAAAGGGTTGACTGTGGCAGTTCATTACTCAACCTACGCTACTTTAGAACATTCAACAATTCTTTGTTTTCAGTGTTGTACTTATGAGTGTACTAAAGCATAGGTCCGATCGTGTGCGGAGTATTACAGTGCCTTGGTGGCCAAAATCATCCAATGATAACCCCCGTTCTTGGGTGGAGCAGGAGATAGTGTCAGACTCTTACTGATTAAAAACCCACCTCGTTCCTTCTAGTCTTCATACCGGGGCTCGAGCTCCTTTTCAGATAACCCTGGCCGGCCTGGCCCCAGTAAGCTTCAGTCACATACGGGCTGGTGCTGCAAAATGCCATTTGATTTGAACTCAGTGCAAAGGCCTGTGGAGAGGCCAATTGGTGATCCAGATTTGGTTAAGTCCAATCTTCAAAACCTTGAGCACAGGTGTAGGGTAGCCAGCCTTTTGGTGTTTTACAGGATGCATTTTCGAGAGTGTGCGAATTGGACACTCTCGAAAATGGGGTAGTTTCCAGGATCAAAATAATTAGATTTTATTGCCTTATTTTAGATTATAAAAAAATATTGGACACGTATTTTTTCTTTTTTCGATTAAACATAATAACAAAGATATAGCCCATTAAAGTTACGTGTAACGTCACGCCCGCCGTGCTGCATTTTTTCGCACGGGGTGACGTCATACGTAACTTTAGTGGGCTATATCTTTGTCATTTTTGGTTTAATTTAAAAATAAAAAATACGTGTCCCTAATTTTTGAATAATCTAAAAGACAGACTAATTAATTTTTTTACGGCAAATAACTAGTTGGTTCACACTAATATTAAAATGGGTCAAAAGTTTTTATGTCCATGTGTGTGTCTATGTGTTTGTTAGTCCTTTACGCTTGAACGGCTTTTGACGTTTGGTACACGAGTAGATCATGATATGATTCTTTTGTATCTCTAGAGTATGGTCCTTTGGGGTAATTTTCTACTTTCACGCGGGCGAAAGCGCTGGCTTATGATGCTTTATCCTTTTGCAAAAGTAGTATGATTTTGAAAGTATTTAGGGTTTGTTACCCTAAAGATAAAAATGAGACCCTATTACTAAGACTTCACTGTAAGTATGTCTGTAATCAGGCTGTATCTGTCTCTCCAGACAGTTGAAATTTTCACAGATGATGTATTTTAGTTTCCGCTATAACAAAAAATTCACAACAAAAAAAATTGTGAACAAAAAAAAATGTGTAGACAATGCGGAACTGTGCGGTTTCTGTTTTGTGCCGTTGCCGGAAAGATCATCAATTAACTTCTTCCGTTCTGGGTAGAGCGCGGGTCAGATTTTTACTGATCAAAACCCGTATGTGTTCTTTCAGTTGCCCTGTACATTCCAGGGTCGTGGTAACTCTTTCGAACAGTCTTCTGAAAGTATATAGTTTACCAAGAGGTATAAGAATGGACGTATAACTGTGTAATCTGCAAAGCCAGGACTATTATCCTTGTGGCGAGTCCTTGGCCTGGCAGTCAGGGCCCAAGGCTGCGTGATACAATGCTCGTAATCCGAGTCGATGCATTCGCTTGCTCATTTCATAGAGTTGGCGGCCAAAGAGTATGTAGGCTGCAGAGGGATCAGTTGGGACAGTTTGAACGTATTTACTTATAATTATTTTAATAACTAGCTGCTCTCGCAGTTTTACCTGCATTTTTGATTACTGCACCTTTTGATGGTATGGATGGCGTTATGTTATTTATATTTTAGACTAACTTTTGCTCGCGGCTTCGGTCGTGTTAAATTCGGGGTAACATGGTTTCCCTTTCGGCTTATTTTTTCCTCGACATTTTCAACGAATATCGTTAATGTACACAGAAATAAATACAAAAACATAAATTATATACTTAAACCTTCCTCGAGAATCACGCTATTAAGTGGTGAAAACCGCTTAAAAATCGGTGCAGTAATTTTTGAGTTTATCGCGAACAGACAGACAGACAGACGCGGGGAGGGACTTTGTTTTATATGTATTGATACAATATAGCTCGCCATACAAAAAAAATCTTCTTCTGAACATGTGTGTACATAAATTATAAATAAAAAAAATATATATATTTCGTCAAACTAGTAATTTATTAGATTAGCGCCTTCAAGCAAACCAACTCTTCCGCTTTATTATATTATAAGTATGCTCGTAGATTTCTCACATGGATATTTCACTGAAACCTACATAGAATCATGTACGTTGCCTTGGACGCCGCTTAACTTAATCGAGGTTGGGCCAGACATGTCTTGACGTATGTCAAAAGAGAAATGGGCAAAAACGAACATCAAAATCGTTCACACTAAATGACAAATGACATGACGGCATACCAATGCGAAGATGGAGATACGAGCTGGGGCCGTATTATGACCTCTTAAAACTATCATGATTTCGGTGTGAAAAAGAGACGGAGCTATACAGGACGAATAGCACTATCCTTTTCTCACACAGAAAACATGATGGTTTTAAGATGTCATAATACGGCCGCTGGACTGCTACTTGAAAGACTGGCACGTACTAGTAAAGGACTGAGTGATGTGGAAAAAGGTCCAGCAGTGGGGCCAACATTGAAAAGCAAAAGCACTGAAATTTTGTTTATTTATACATATATTATTATTATTTTCATCTGTTTATTAATCTCAGGACCCTGAGGTCCTGGGCCTTTGAGAGGCGTACAAGGGGCCGACGCCAACTCGCAGAGGCCCTTTTGGTTACTATAATGGAACGTGATACCGACCGATGATTATCCCTGTGCGCGCTATACTAGTGCACCCAAGGACAACCCCCGGTTTAAAAAACTATTGCGACATAATATGAAAAACAAAATAATAGGGCTATGATTTTTGGAGTCTTAAGTGGACTGGTAATATGGAGCTATGTTAAGACTATGGCCCCTGCCTGAACAATGTCATTAATATCCATCGATAAAAGGCAGGGGGTGACTTGCACACTCAATAAATGGGCCCCCTAAAACGGCCGCTAGCACGAAGTGACGTAGCAACAAGAGGGCAACATATCCTGAGGCGCTTGAGGAGTGGAGAGGCATACCACGGCTATCAGGACAATCCCGGAAGTACGGTCAAGATCCCTACCAGCACCTTACTGGATTATGCATCCATCTCCCGAGCATGTTTGCTCTTGCGACTCTCCACTCATGCCAGCCAATAAAGGCAAGAGAGAGGTGGGAGCTCTGTTCCTCGTCAGTGTTCACTACGACCGGCCAATAAAGGCAAGTCGGAGATGAAGAACAGGAATTCTCCCGGGAGATCGGGTCCGTGCGGTCGCTAATACCCAACATTTCGCCACAAAACTGCCCTGCGGATTGTATCTCTCTTAGTCTGGCCCCTCACCCTAGGTATGTTACGGTAAAGGAAATTCTACCGATACAGACCTAGGGCATGTTGGAGCACACAAGCCCCACCACGACGTCAACGCAGAGATACGACGATGGGGTTATTATTATTATTATTATACAACTTTATTGCACACCTTAACTTAGTAGAGGACAAACATTTACAAAAAATAAGTGTACAATAGGCGGTCTTATTGCACAGGGCAATTTCTACCAGACAACCTTTGGATAGACTGAAACGAAAGGAAAAAGATTTCGGGTTGACAGTGTACAATTTGAAAGGAGAAGAAAAACTAAAGTGATAGATAATGCTCTTTCACCATTTTCTTAAACGTATCTATAATAAACAAATATATATCTATAATAAACATAAAAATTCTTTTCTGCCCCTCGTGTTGAAGGAAGACTTTTGGCCGCAGGGCGTGGTGTTCCGTCGCTTCCGCGGACAGGTGCCACAGAACAGCACGAAGTAAACGTAGTGCGATGTGAAGTGTTACTAACATAGATTTAAGTCTTATTTACTAACGACAACTTGTATTTACTCTATATATATGTTAGTCTGTAAGGTATATATCTATGGGCCAAGATGCCTGATAATAAATGATTTATTATTATTATTATTATTATTATAAATCTGTAGAAGATTTTAGTTGTGCGCGCATCACGTAAAATGTAACAAGTCGATGTAGATAATTTTAACATACTTAGGCTTTGTTTTATCGCAATCGGTTGACTAATATCGAAAGATATACTACATTCATTGACTGTTTAGTTAGGCCTGGTCAGCTAATTTTTAAATAAATTCGTTATCTTAATAGTAGACAAATAATACGGGTATCGACACACTACATTGGTAGCGGATTGGTATTGGACCGAAACCTAGATTCTATTGGAGAAGTAGGTTAAACTAATATTTTCAATGTGGAGGCATCCAACGTGGCTCGAGGCTGGTGGCTACTGACAGAGTCCTCCAGGGAAATAAGTGTGAAGCTAACATTATTTTACACGGTGTCGATCGGTGCTAACAATTTTAATTTTAGTTTGCCGAGCTGGTTCTTTTAGGTGTAACCAAAAATGTTTCAGTTTTTTTTTAAATAACTAGACTAGCTTTTGCCCGCAGCTTCACCTGCGTACATATATAGCCTATGTCACTCAGGAATAAAGCAGCTTTCTATCTGTGAAAAAAATTTCGCAATCGGACCAGTACTTTTAGAGATTATTATTATTATATACTTTATTGTACACCGTTACACATACAAAAGAAAACTTAAAACTAAAACACATACATACAATACGATCTCTTCCAGGCAACCTGGAATGGACAGTAATTGCCTGGACAAGAAATGGGGCTGTCATAGGTGTGACAAACCAATTATAACATAATAAAATATATTATAATAGATACACAGATATATATATATATATATATATGCTGTATAATAGATACATAAATATAAAAATATAATACTTAATTATAAAAACGATGAATGAAATGTAATGTACATAAATGACGACTATCGACTTTCACAGCGACAGGTAATGTTCCCTAACGAGTCTTTTAAAAACAGGCAACGATTGAGCGCGTTTAATTGTGTCTGGCAATCCATTCCACAGACGAGCAGCCTGGACAGTAAAAGATTTGTCATAGAAAGCCGTGGTATGGATTGGCAATTTAACCCTTCAGATACCGTCAATTAGAGACACAATAGTAAGACAATAGATGCGCGGCCACCGGTGGTCGCTTGGGGATTCATGAATTAAGACGTAAGTTCTCTGATGATTACCTCCTACAAACAAAAAAAACAAACTTTACCTCTTTATTATATTAGTGTAGATTAACAAGCTGCTGTCAGCGACTTTGCGACGTGATAGTAGATAATTTCAAGGAATCATACTTCCGGGGTATAAAAGCATCATATGAGCTATTCCAGGACAATAATCTACTCGTGTACTAAGTGTAAAAATCTGTCAAGCCGTTCGAGCGTGAAGAAGTAACAAACATACGAACATATTATATAATCACTAACGCCTTTATTACATCAGTCATCATTATTTCAGCCGATATACGTCTACTGTTGGACATAGGCTTCCCCCAAGCGTCGCCACAACGAACGATCCTGTGCCTGGTTTCCCGCAACCTTCACCAGTCAGTTTATTACATCAGTGGGCAGTGTGATGACGAAACTTACAATTTGCCGCGTAGCGGTCTGCTAGGGGCAAGCCGATGGCGTAGCATCATTTGCTACGCCGGACGGCGCCGTAGTAAAGACAACAAACTATAACATTTCAATGTTGCCATATTATGCTCATAAAGTAAGCACAGGTACTTATTCATGAGTGCGTAGTTTATTGAGAAATAAAATGGTAAGGCATCCAGGTTTTTTTTTAGTTGGGTCTCCTCCATGAAGACACGGCGGTGCTCTTTTTATCTTAGGAGTGAGCTCAGGAGTACGATTCCTTGGGATAGTTTACTACTTTCACACGGATTCTGCCGTTTGCAGAAGCTAGTACTAGAACAGATTCCACTAAGAATATATACTCGTACGCGACTTAGGAATCGAATACTAGGACCAACATAGATCGGCCGGAGGACACGGTGAAGATACAACGCCGTGTTCTCGTGTAGGCGATTGGTGGCAAAGACCTCTCGTGCCGGGCCCTGGTACAGGTCACCGTCCAGACCTAGACCGAGTAGACGTCGATGCGAAGTGTTCCACGCGTGCCTTTAGGCAAAACCGTAGGGGCCCAGCAGGGACGAAACCTACTTCGCTTCTGAAAGGCAAACCAGGGGCCCACGAACGCAAAGCAAATAAGGATTGGTTTTAGTCAATGAAAGTCTAACACGCCCTCGCGTTCCTGTCATAATTTCTCACCTAAAAAAAGGCATCAGCAAAAAACTGTCCCATCTTTTTGAAGCTTACTCTCTTAATCTATATTGGTGGCGTGGTGGCTCCCAGCGAGCGTGACCTTGTACTTGTTAACGCAAGGCTCTTACAGCTGTGTTGATTCAGAGCTGCATGACGCTGTGACGTCACCAGCGTTACACCCTTACGAGTAAGGTTGCGCAGTGGGTGAGCATTTGGCGCTAAAGAAACATGGAAGAAAATAATGCGTTTTATAGTCAGCTAGCTTTTGTTAATGGTTTTTACCGCGGTTTTATAATTAACTAGCTTTTTCCTGCGACTTCGCACGCGTACATACCCTATGTCACTTCGAAAAAAAAAATTTTAGCACTCGGACCAGTACTTCTAGAGATTACGTCCTACAAACAAAAAAACAAACTTTACCTCTTTATTATAGTAGTGTAGACATAGCATAATCAGCATTTTTAATGTTCCCACTGCTGGGACTCAGCCCTCTTCGTGCCCTCGTGGGGGCGATCGGCGGCGGAGACCTCTCGCGCCGGGCCCTGATCGAGGCCATGGTCCGGAGCGAGGAGGAATGGCAGGCGGTCGCCTCCTTCTGCGAAGCAGTAATGCTTGCAAAGGAGGAGGCCGACCGCATCAGGCAACGGCGCCCTCGCCGCCGTCGCCGGGATTCCGATCCCGATTTCCGGCCATCGTAGACGCAGGCTCGCGGACGGCGAGCTATGGGTAGCTCGCTGTCCGATCGTCCGATAATGGACCGAGTCTAAGACGTCGACGGCGCGCACTGTTCCCGCGCGCCTCAAGGAGTTGTCAGCAGCAGGAGGGGCCCAGCTGGGTCGAAGCCTACTGGGGACAGGGTTGTCTGAAAGGGAGCTCGTGCCCCGGTATGAAGGCTAGAAGGAACGGCGCGGGGTTTTTAGTCAGTAAGAGTCTGACACTGTCTCCCGCTCCACCCAAGAGCGGGTTTCGTCAAAGATGATTTTCCCCGTCGACAAAAAACAAAAAAAAACCTACAACTCGTAAGTCGGGGCCGTCACCACTCGGTGACCACTGCTCCTAATATAATTAACTCCTGCAAATGGCTTTATCTGCTTGAAAATAGATTTCCCGATAAAAACTGTAGACTCCCGTTTTATCGTTTTATCTGTCTGTACCTGTGTCCCTGGTGAGGACCTGTGTCAGGCGGAAGGTGTGAGGTCGCAGTAGTGCCTGACCAGATAATCTATGCGACTCTTACTTAGCCACAAGGTCTTCAGAAATATGGTTTTATTAACCACAAATTAACTGAATTCCTGCCAATAACTATCGACTTCCGCAGCTAACCTCCCGACATACCCGTACAACATACGGTTATTACCGTTTGCAATGTAAAGGCCCTTTTTATTCTTTTGAGGTCAAAGGTACCTCACGATTGAGGGTGACATCATAACGAGGGATATTGGGCTTTCGTTTGTTCGTAAACCTTTTGCGGTCGTCATTGGAATAAGGAAACTAGGAATATAGTTTATTATTTAGAGATCATAGTAACATTTAGGTACTATAGGGAATGTGGACATTTTTTAAATGTTTCAATGTCACACAGTCAGTGTCGGATTAAGACTGCTTGATGCCCTAACCCATCCACGCCTGTGGGTCAACTAGAATCGGTCTTTAAACCTTTACAGCCTAAAAACATTAGATTTTCGTAAAATAAGGTGATGAGATGTAACTTACCTTATATGTGGAGTAGGTGCGACAACAATAAAAATCAAAGCACAAATTATTTATTTATTGAAACGCACCTTGCGGCTTTTTCGGGTATTGAATTCACACAAGATAGTATTAAAGTCTAACATTTTTAACATATCGAACTCTATGGATTTTTTGGTACTTCTACTGCCGGCCCCCAGACGTAATGCCCTAGGCAATTGCTTAATTTTGTTGTGATTTGTTGTGTGGGCTATGTTGTCCGTAATAAAAATATATTATTATTATTTCCTTTATTCTTTGTACAAACATATAAATTATATTTTTAAATATTTAAATAAAAACTAAAAAAACATTTAAAAATATAAAAAATAGTGTCCCACCGGTTTCGGGAACAGGGTCCAAGCTACCGGCGGTCAGGGCTCCAGAGAAAGGAACCTCCTGACTATACGAGCCGTGTCCAGGAGTACCGCTTTCTGAATCAAGCCCTTGATCCAGCCGCCTAACGAGAGCCTCCTAAGGTGTTGGTCGAGGCTCTTGGCTATTAAGCCATTGGCTGAAACGACTATCGGTACAATAATCGCTGAATCCACTTCCCACATGTCGACAACCTCGCGAGCCAAGTCAATATACTTGATTTGTTTATCTTTCTCGGCTTTCACGAGGTTCTCGTCATGTGGAATGGATATGTCATTATTATTATTATTAATTTGATTAATGGTAAATCCGTCACTACACACAGTACATTGCAGACTACCCCTTTTTAAGTTTTCGTACAAAAACGGAACACTATTACTATGACTATAGTGTTAGTAAAAATAAATGAAAAAAATTTAGGAATAAATGTTACTGCCTACTCTAATACTGGAGAAAAAATATTTAAGGTGGATATGTATCCATTGCCTTCACAGAGGACTTTCTATCATCCTTGCATTCATTTACTTTCAGGTAGCTGTTAGAACTGTCCCTCACCCTGTGCATCAGCGATTATGGCATAGAAGCCATCCACTTGCGCGATATATCGCTGAAGGGCTGCAATAGCAGTTGCTAGCTTGGCTGTAATAGTATTGAAGGAAGACTTTTGGCCACAGGGCGTGGTGTTTCGTCGCTTCCGCCGACAGGTGCCACAGAACAGCACGAAGTGTACTTAGTGCAATGTGAAGTGTTACTAACATAGATTTAAGTCTTATTTACTAACGACAAGTTCTATTTACTCTATATATATATGTTAGTCTGATATCTATGGGCCAAGATGCCAGATAATAAATGATTTATTATATTATTATTATTATAGCGAGGAAGTCCAATCAGTAACCTGAAAGAACCTGAAGGCATTATTGTATTGTATCCGCATTGTGTTATTTCTAGGTTGTTGGTTGGAAACTTTCTAATCAACTTTAAAATATACTTAAGCCCTATTTCATTTTAAATCTTTATTGTATTTTTTTTGGTGTACACTAAATAGTGGTACGTCCTATATATGTATGTACGAGTAGGCCACGGCATCGTCTACCACCAGGGGAAATAGTGGTCAAACGTGAGATTATTATTATTACAAAACCGGTTCTCAGTAGCACTAGGGTCCAATACCCTACCTCTTTTGGGCCCGAGAGGAGAGTGGGGAAGCGGGAAAAGTTATTTGATAACTTCCGATCTAAATAAACAAAAAATTTCAATCCCCGGCGGCCCTATATCCGTCACTTTAAATTCGGTCAAAAACCTCAGTCGATCTTTGTCAAGAGTACTGTAATGTAAAGAAATAAGTGAATGATTGGGCTGCGGCGCCCGAAGGGATGCTTAACAACGATCGCTCAAAATATTTAGTTTTACGAATTTCCCTCAAGTATTTTTTAGTTTTAAAGCTGTAAAAATGTCTGGCGTTTTAAGTGTTCTTGGATAGGTGTCTAATTTAGTAATTATAGTAGTGGATTTTTTCACCTCACAAGTGATGGTATGTTGTGTCATCGTGGGGCCGATCGGCGACGGCGAATTATTGCGCTAGTCCATATTCAGGCTATGGTCCGGAGCAAGGGAGAAGCCCAAGACTCCGACTCCCGCGTGCCTCAAGGAGTTTCCAGCAAGGGTAGGGACCCAGCTGGGTCGAAGCCTACTGGGGCCAGGGTTAGTCCGAAAGGTAGCTGAGCCCCCGGTACGAAAGGGATTGAAGGAATAGGAGTGGGTTTTTATTCAGTAAAAGTCTGACACTATTTCTCGCTCCGCCCAAGAGCGGGGGATGTCATTAGATGACTTTCCAACCGCGACAAAAAAATGTCTTAAAAAAGCTAGCAAAACCAAAATTTTAATAAACAAAATAAATAGGTGTACAGCTGCACTTTATACCTAACTAGCATTTACTCGCAATAATTTTTTTCGGTGGGTAAAAATCATCCAAATGACATCTGAAGAGGCTAGACGGAACGGGGTGGGTTTTTAGTAGTAGAGCGGGGGTTGTCATATGACATACATAGACAATATTTTTGCGCACCGTAAAAAAAACTGTTTTTGGTCAGTAGGTAAAAGATGACACTCCCTCTCACTCCACATAAAGCAGAAAACAGAAGTAAAGAAGTTACTTGATAATTTCCTATGTAAAAAAAGTGTTTCCACGAGTTTTCCATGTAACATAAGCTTATGTTATAACTTACGGAAGTTGCGAGTTCTACATATACATCTGTGCGTACTCCTTTGGGGAATGCAAGCTAGTGCGTAGTGTCAAATATCTTCAAAAAGCCAATATATTCTCTACCATCAGTATCTTTTTCCTTTTATCTTGTTTTTGTGTGTTATGTCAAGAGCAATGCATTTTGATTATTTCATTTTACAAATCCACCATGTTTTACACGTAATACAATACAATTTTTTATTTTATTTTAACACACCTTGAAAACCTGCTTCTACTTTTAGCGCTTGTTGCCTTGCATTTAGTGAATTTTGGAAAATGCAATTACCCGGCCCAATATTATATTTTTCAATACTCACACTTACTCGAAAACTCGCACCTATCCCTACTGCTTTTAGGTACACATTTTACTGTTTTCCGCACTAGAACGAAAAACTATGCGTGCTCACCCCCACCAAAGTTTACTGTATTTATTGTATGGGATAGCCCTCGCTTATGTATTTCTTCGTAAATGTATTGAAATAACGTCGATTGATACATGTGGGAATTGTGTCACTGCAGCACTCGGTTTCCCGGCGCCTGGCTGGGTTTCAACCCACAACCTACAAGTTATAAGCCGAGGCTTTTACTACTGGGTCACCACTGCTCTCATAACTGCTGCGCTCTCTTTTATTGAGTAATCGTCAAATCAAATCATCAAACTACTCCTAATAACAAATTACTTCCTCTCTAGCTGATTTACAAACATACCTTTTTTTTTGTTTTCAAAGGGGAAACCTTCAAAAGGCGCCCGGACTTCGGGGATAAGTCCGGGGAATGTGGGATTTTTACCTCACTAAAACCACCCCGGTGATCAGCACGTAGAAGGGGCCCCGTTACCTCTCAAAAGACCATTCCGGAACCCCCTCAGTACAACGCCAGTTACGACACATCCCTAAAGAGACTATGACGGTCTCCTCTGAGCCTCTTTGTGCACGGCAACACGTGACCACTGTGCTACCGTCTTCCCTGGAATCCCTTCATGAGCGAGCAGAGTCCCCACTCAGAGCGCCCGTGTTTCCATAACTAACATACCTACAAACTTTCACAGTAACAATACTAAAGCACTCTATATCTAGAATAATCTAGATACCGAATACACGTGGCTGGAAAAGTATTTCTAGGTTGCCAGCACTAGTTCAAGGATTACAGTGGAACCTTGTAACCTTCATTCTAGCATTATACAGTCCCATTGGTAAAACGCGAAGGGCATATCTGATAAATTGTGATATTGTAGATTGAATTATATTATCTGCTGTTTTCTGTTGAAGGGGAATTGCATTTTATTTTGAACTAGTGTTTTCGCGTGGTTTCAATCGTATTTTAGTTACTATTACTCCACTCACGTACTGATACAGGGCGTAAGGAATAGCCCTCCACAAACTTTTTAAGGGCTTGCTCAGTAGACAAAACTGAACAATCTTCCACAAGATTCTTTTTCAGGAAACGAAAAAAAAATCGGCCTCTCCATAAAAACTGACCAATCAAGGTTTTAATTTTTTACATGTCTTGTGGAAGGTTGTCCAGTTTCGTCTACTGAGCAAGCCCTTAAAGTTTGTGGAGGGCTTTCCCTAACACCTTGTATAGCATATAGCGTTCCTCGATAAATATGCTATCCAACAGTATAAGAATATTATCAATTTGAACCAAGTTTGTCAGATTAGAGATTTAAATAAACACACTCATAGAGCCACACTCTGCTTCATAGAGACACATCTAGGTTATTGTTTCTTTTCTATTGATCATAGTGTGTTACTTCTTCAATTTTATATTATTAGTAGTTTTCTTCTTAGCATGTCGATGGCAAAATTAAATTCCTTGCCTGGCCCAATGTCTGACCACGGCAGTGCCGTCCGCTGACGCTGTCGTTAGGTCCCTACGTGAACAGCCCCCCTAGCCAAGTTACAACCGTTTCGCCTGCATCGAACGCTTCGAGTTGACCTTGTCGGCCTTGTCGCCAATTCTTTTGTTCTGACCACGTGACTGAGCGTTGAGACGACGTCATTCCCGTACATTCGAAACTTTCTACTAGCGTTAACTATTGCGGATTAGCAATTTGGCTAGGGGTACAGGTAACAGGGCACGTGATGCCTCATCTGCGACATTGTCGACGCTGCGCCCAAAATGGGTGCGGAATCCGTTTAGGGTTTTCCAGGTTGGTCATGGCAACTTTGTGTTCAGGCGTAGTTAGAGCTGATTTAACCACTTTTTATATATATCTACAAGTAACCTCCTTAGTTTTCCACCTGAAAGTTATGGTTTTCTTTACAATAATATAGGTGCATGAATTATACACGTCACAGGACCGCTCGTTGTGGCGACGCTTGAGGGAGGCCTATGTCCAACAGTAGATGTCTTTCGGCTGATGTGATGATGATGATGATTATACGCGTAAACGTTCTCTTGAATGACTCTGTCAATAAATGAAAATCCGTTCAAGCAGATCCAGTGAAGGAATTTATTTTACGTAAGGGTATTTAGATGTTTTTGGCTGTAATTAATGAGTTTGTGACAAGAAAATTTGAACCTAATATTTTTTTTTACAGTATTATTAAATGCTAAACTGCCTAAAAAATTAAACATAACTTTGCTCTGATAAATCATCAAACTAAGTTTAGGAATTCGTAGCAAAAATTCAAATAAATTTGGTGAAAAAGCGTTCAAATATCTATGAAGAGATTTCAAATGAATGTTCTGAATTTTTCAATAAGAACATTAAGGAATCCCTCAGATTTCCCAGATGACCTGGAAAAATGTAAATGACAAAATCCCTAAGTACTCTAAATCTCTGATGAAATAAGAAAATTATGCAAATATTAGTATCCAGCAACTCAAAATCATAACGACGAGGAAACGAGCATCGGAATGGCAACATTCTTAATCTGCGCAAACAGATAATATTCAAAGCTTAACAAACTTATCAACTTTATATACCAAGCAATTATCACCTCTAACGCTAACACGGTAAGTTACAAGTCAACCGCATAATTTGAAAATGTTATGACCAATAACAATGATCTCTAGTGGTCGGTGAGATTTCATTTCTTTGGTCGGCTAAGTGTTGATGTGAGCGGGGAGGGGTAGGTCAGCTAATTTTGGGCGTTCCGCTTCAAATAGACTTGAAAACAAAGCGCGGATTGTAAGAAAATCCC
Organism: Mythimna lalbum; assembly: GCA_949319445.1. NCBI lineage: Eukaryota > Metazoa > Arthropoda > Insecta > Lepidoptera > Noctuidae > Mythimna > Mythimna lalbum. Next base: position 20,298,165 of record OX439360.1, read on the forward strand.
GCCCGGGACCCGTACCTAGCATTCGCTTTACCAAATTACTGAAATTTCATTCAGCCAGCGGACTCTAGGGGAGCTGGTGACCGAGCTTAGAAGAAAATTAATGATGTTTATGGATGCGGCACTTTTAATTTTAAGATAAATATTCTGTGAATTTCTTCTCCGGACTTACAACTGAAGTAGACTGAAGCACCGAAATTACAACTCATCTCTACCAGTATAATGAAATCGCTTTCATAACATATTTTGCGAGATTACTAAGCATTTCAAGCAGTGAATCCCTACCACCAGCATCACTCAATCTTAGGTATCATTTTCATCAAGTTTATGTTATCCATTTAGTTTATGCTAGTAAACTCTGTGTGTGTGTGTGTACTTTGGCATTCTAACCCCTTACACCTACTCAGTGTTTTTGACCATCGATTGTCGAAGAATCTAAATAGATTGACCATAAAATATGACAGTTCGGTAGAGCCAGTCAATTAAATAAGTTATTTATGATTTTATTACTGATCAAACTGCCAAGTTATTTTCCACCTAATGTCAGGAACGGCGTTTTTGGGAATCTTCTAATATAATGTCATTTTTCAAGAGCCTATGGAGAAAAATATACCACATCCATGCACGCACCCATCATCCAGGATCCAAGTATTTTGTGTTGGAATTTACCCAGTTTTATAAAACCAAAGCGGGCGAAATGAGCTTAGCGGTGGATCGTGTAGCGAGCGCTGAGTGCCGGGCTACTTAGCGGCTGCCGACCGGACTGTGTACTGTGCACGCTGTGTACTCTACGAATACACTGTGTACTTTGGTGCAGCTGAGAAAAATTTGGAAAATTAGATCGGAGGTTAGGGATTAGTGAGTGAATGTGGCGGAAGAATGTTGAGATTTGGTTCTGTTTGCCAGCGTTCTAACTTTTTTTAGATTTTATTTTTTACTAGCTTTTGCCCGTGCCGTCGCCCGCATACATAAAACCGTCGTCGCCTATGCCACTCAGGAATAAAGCCAGCTTTCTATCGGTGTAAAAAAATATCAATCGGACCAGTACTTTCAGAGATTACCAACAAAAAACATATAAAAAAACAAACTTTACCTTTTTATATTAGTTTTATTTTATTAGTTTATTATATTAGTGTAGATATATGTAGACTAGTGTAGACAAAGAAATTAAGTATGACAATTTGGACAACCTAGAATGGACAGAGATTGCCTGGATACGAAATGGAGTTAGGATTTTGTAAGTAGATAGGATCTTAATAAACTGGTACGCCTCGTCATTAACGATTGCTTTTCATCAGGTGGGATCGCAGTCATGCACTAGCACCTTAGCATAAACTTTAATTTTACGAGTAGACATCTATTTTTGATCGTAATGAGAATCGAATTGTATCAAAATAGGTCCAAATTATTTCGGTATTTGATTTTAGTAAGTGGAGAAAGATCAGTTAAAACCATTCAGTTGTCCTACTGGAAAAGATAACGCCACGAATAGATAGCCCGTTTAAGCAATTTTATTTAAAATTGCTTAAACGGGCTACACTTACCCTATACACCCCTATTTTTTTATTAGTACATAAAAGTACTATAGTATATAAAGCATAGTCGGCCACATCATCACTTACCATCAGGTGAGATAGTGGTCAAACGTGAGCACATAACAACACGCGAGCACGTAACATTATAAAAAAGTGAAAAATAAAAAACTTTTTACAAAAAAAATTAAACCGACTTCAAAAAGTACAAAATAACTTTAATTTCGGAAGTCGGTGTTTCTATAATAGATACCTAATCTATTCTTGTCTCTTCGTTGTTTAACACCGACTTCCGAAATTAAAGTTATTTTGTACTTTTTGAAGTCGGTTTAATGTTTTTTGTAAAAAGTTTTTTATTTTTCACTTTTTAGTTATGGTAGCACCACTAAAAAGTACCTACCCTTCAGCTAAACATAAATTACCTTATAGCCAGAGTGCATCTCATAACGATTCTTATAATCCCAAATACGGATATATTACATGAATTTACCCCCTCCCCCTTTCCCCTCCCCCTTTTCTTTCAGTCAGTTATCGACTACACGTATAAACAAAGCAATTTTACTTGTTACGACAATTCTGCTATGATTCTATGAGGAGTTCTGTTCCATATCTTCGAAGTTCATGATCAGATCATAACAATATTTATATGGGACCAACTTGAAAGCATAAACTTTTAATAAAAAAAAAAATTTCAAAATCGGTCCACAATTGACCGAAATATCGGTGAACATACATACAAAAAAAAAAACATACATTCAGCCGAACATAGAACCTCCTCCTTTTCGAAGTCAGTTAAAAAAGGGCTTGATCCGTACCCGTTTTTAATCATATTTGTGTGGTCAATAATTGGACCTGCCGAGTCTTTCGAACTGCCGAGGACAGAATGAAGTACGTTATTAATACAGAAAATAATAATTATATACACTAATTACAAAAATCGCTATAATCATAACTGAAAATCACGCCTAGTAGTAGTATTATCAGTCTTGTTATGTTGAAAACGAGAGAATGTCTCACTCATAGTAGCATTATCAGTCTTGTAATGTTGAAAACGAGAGAATGTCTCATTCATAGTAGCATTATCAGTCTTGTTATGTTGAAAACGAGAGAATGTCTCATTCATAGTAGCATTATCAGTCTTGTTATGTTGAAAACGAGAGAATGTCTCACTCATAGTAGCATTATCAGTCTTGTAATGTTGAAAACGAGAGAATGTCTCATTCATAGTAGCATTATCAGTCTTGTAATGTTGAAAACGAGAGAATGTCTCATTCATAGTAGCTTTATCAGTCTTGTAATGTTGAAAACGAGAGAATGTCTCATTCATAGTAGCATTATCAGTCTTGTAATGTTTCCATTACTGGGACACAAACCTCTTCTCAAGAAGGAATGGGCCACGCAGGCCCTAGGAGTAGGATATGGCGGTTTCCTCACGATGTTTTCCTTTACCGTATTGAGAGCAGTGGAGAAGAAATAAATTACACAAAGTACCTGGCTGGATTTGAACCCGCGACTATAACTCGTAAGTCGGGCCGTTACCACTCGCCCACCACTGCTGTCGAAAGATTGCATTAGAAGCAAAAAAGTGGTTACCAACTATTTACTGCAGCCACCATTTGTCATACCACTAACGTAATAAAAGTCAAAATCGGTTGCACGGGCCGTAAATGTCTAATGTAATGTTTGTTTAAATGTTTAATTTTGTTATGAAAGAAGTATAAACACATTTTGAGAGCCACTGCACTACAGCGATGACAATAAATAAAAATATATTTTATTACAGAAATATTGTAGGAGGCCTTCCAACGCTACGTCTTCCGGTACGTGGTCACCATTCCAGAACCTTTCGACCCCAACGGCCATCTGTTCTGTGAGCAATGTGCCCTGCCCATTGCAACTTAAGTTTGGCGATTCTTCAATGACCTGATCCCTGATTCTTCGATGAGCTGGGCCAATGATCTGGTAAGGGTTGCGGGAATCCGATGGATGCGAGACGCACAGGACCGTTCATTGTAGCGACACTTGGGGGAGGCCTATATCCAACAGTGGACGTCTGACGGCTGAAATGATGATGATGACAGAAAGATTTATTTTAAATCGAGTCCATATTTCAATTTAGTTTCCGCCCATATTCAGTGTTATATTAGAATACTGACAGTAAAAAAGCTAATTCCAGTGAAAATCGAAATAGTACAAAGAGAATCAATGATTGAAGAATAAATAAAATGCGACTGGACAGAGCGCGGCCGTTACCACGGGCTGGAAAAAATACCGGACAACATTTCATTGGATTTTTCCAATGAAATTTCAAACTTGTAAATGATAGGATTTTTGCATGAAGTTATTTTTTCCTTTTTTTTTTGTGTAACTATAACAGACCAACATCGTTGACATAGCGTAGTTTATTATTTTTTATTTCTGATTGGATTCCGGTATTGTTTGTGAAATTTTTTGGAATGTACTGTGTTAAACCTTTCCTAAACAATAGATCATTTACTAGCTGCTGCCGACGGGTTTTGCCGCGTAATAGTAGATAATTAATTGTATATATCAAGTGAATATAATAAATAAATAAAAATGCCCTTTATTCCACTACTTACAATTACAGAAACTCGTTTAGTTATGAAAACTATTTAAAAATATATATATACAAATCTCTTGTTCTCAATCCATTTAAACTCGTTCCTTCATCTGTTTCTTCTACTTTGGATTGTCATCGCTATTCAAGTGAATATACTCACAGGATAAAAAGATCCTATAGAGTAGAATAAACTTTATTGTATATTTTGACTGGCCTGTTGTTCTAGTGGTTAGTGACCCTGACTGCTATGACGGAGGTCGTGGATTCGATTCCCAAACAAGACAAATGTTTGTGTGATGAGCATAATCATTTGTTCTGTGTATGGGTGTAATTTATCTATAATATGTACGTATTTAAAAATATATAAGTATGTTTATCAGTTGTCTAGTACCCATAACACAAGCTCTCTTTCGCTAGCTGTGTGATAGTTGTGGAAAAAAATCACAGAAACTTAACTCTATGGGTACAATGGTGGTTTTATCGCTGACTGCAATATCTACCAGACAACCTTGTGATGAACTATAAGAACTTAAACTAAAAAAGGGTGTAGTCTGTGGTGTACTGCATCCTATGTACTATTCCAGACCACAGTTCAGTCGTGCTCCAAGTTTCATTGAAACCCGTCCAGTCGTTGGAGCGTGAAGACGTAACAAACATACACACACACACACACACTAAATTTCGCCAAATAATATTAATGTGCATATATTGCAGAAAGAATATTTCCAGTGTAGAAGCCCCTTAAAAGGACCTGGCTCCTATTTAGTGCCATAAAAAGGTAACTTTCTGAAGTCTACTCTTTGGTAACCGCTGTGTTAATAGATTAGAAAGAAATGTACTAAATATATTTTTTAATCGACTTCTAAAAAAGGAGGAGGTTCTCAATCCGTATGTTTGTATTTTTGTTTGTTCGCGCATAACTTTGTCGCTTGCCAACCAATTTGATAAATTATTTATTTTTTGGAGCGGGTCTACTTCTCAAATGGTCCCATAGTCACCAAGTTGGGATCTGATGATGGAATCTTGGAGAAATCGAGAGAACTCCTCAAATTCTTCCGAATTCAATTAAATTCGGAAGTCGGTAATTTTTTTTATAAAAAGGTATTTTTGTAATCATAATAATATAATCATAATCGTATAATTGCTAATATGGGTAATTACATAAAGATATGACTAATATTATATGATATATATTATTGTATGACTAATATTTGGCAAAAAAAAAATAACATACTACTATTTCGCTTGTTTTCCCTCCTCCATTCAAAAGGCTTTGATCTGAAAAAAAATCTTGGTTAAGTGTTATCCAGAATGTATATAGCATATTCCAATCAATTAATATTTTTCAAAGCAAACGTTTTTAAAGGTCTATGCGGGCGCAGGCGGCTGTACGAGTATGTATGCATCTAATTCCGAAAGATATTCAATGTGAGAAAGAAAGAAAACACGTTTATTTTGCACACAGGTACACACAATGACATAGCATTTATAATCTTAATCTATCTATATATATAAAAATCAATGCCTCTTTTCGTTGTTATTTTATAACTCAAGAACGGGCTCACCTATCCAAACCAAATTTTTAGGCTTTGTTCGGACTATTTAGTAGATGGTTTATGTGAAGTTTGGTAGGGTAGAGTAGGGTAGAGTAGGGTAGAGTAGGGTAGAGTAGGGTAGAGTAGGGTAGAGTAGGGTAGGGTAGGGTAGGGTAGAGTAGGGTATAGTAGGGTAGAGTATGGTAGAGTAGGGTAGAGTAGGGTAGGGTAGAGTAGGGTAGAGTAGGGTAGGATAGGGTAGAGTAGGGTAGGGTAGGGTAGAGTAGGGTAGGGTAGGGTAGAGTAGGGTAGGGTAGAGTAGGGTAGAGTAGGGTAGAGTAGGGTAGAGTAGGGTAGAGTAGGGTAGGATAGGGTAGAGTAGGGTAGGGTAGGGTAGAGTAGGGTAGGGTAGGGTAGAGTAGGGTAGGGTAGAGTAGGGTAGAGTAGGGTAGAGTAGGGTAGAGTAGGGTAGAGTAAGGTAGAGTAGGGAAGAGCGGGAGCGAAGCCGAGCGGGCAAAAGCTAGTTACAGTATACAAACTAAAACCTAGAATACATTTTATGTCTCACGGCTGCGCCAAATAGGTCCAGTTCAGCATGATGCTAGGCCACTACGGATGCACTATACACCTTAAAGTAAACGGTCAAATTGTATCAATTGGTGTCTTATACGTAAAAATGATCAATAGCAATTGACAGTTTCGGAGACCCATTAGAATACCGTTATCATTTCCAATCACCACGACATTCCAACAATGAATAATATCACAATTAATTCATGAATCCCCAAGCGACCACCGGTGGCCGCGCATCTATTGTCTTACTATTGTGTCTCTAATTGACGGTATCTGAAGGGTTAACCACAGCCTCTCGTCACCAGTGATTATACAACCTTTACGCAAATTGACCAGTAATCCCTAATTCAATGGCGGAGATTATGGACATTGACTGGCTGTGCAAATTTGTAAATCTAATACCAAGTTAATCGTGATCTAATCCTGATAATTGACTTAGCAAGCAAGTCGATTAGTTAACTATAGTTAATTGCTATCTATAGTTATGTTTGTTTATTGTATTTGTGGGCTCTATCTATTAGGCTGTATAATAAATCCTGTTTCATAGACATAAATATTCTCATCATCATCAATTCAGTCAAAGTCAAAGTCAAAAACATTTATTTCAAATAGAGGCAGTCAAAAAACATCCACTGTTGGACATAGACCTCCCCCAATTGTCGCCATAATGATCAGTCCTGTGCGTCTCGCTTCCATTGGATTTTACTTACTCTCGCCAAATCATTAGGCCACGTTGTGGGAGAGGCTTTCCAACGTTGCATCTTTTGGTACGTAGTCGCTTCTCTGGAGGTTTTTACTGGATTAGTTTTAAACTCTGTTTTGATTTCAATAGGATTCTACATAACAACCACAAGACACCTGTATTTCAACATGTCTAGAGAAAAATGTGAAGTGACATCATACCTAATCACTTAAGAGAGGTTATATGAAAATGAACTTCGATAAGGACGCTCTTAGTACAGAAGTCAAGTTGTAAGTGATTTTACAAGCTTTTATTTAGTTTCACCTGTCCATGTCCAGATGTTTGTTTGTCTGTCATCAAATCTTGTAAAATGAATTTTGACCCACTTCCCGGTTACCGATTGCGCTGAAATTTTGCATGCATGTGTAAATCAGATGACAATGCAAAATTAATATGACATGGAGCTGATCTGATGATGGAACTGGAAGGTTAGTTAAACGATACAACCCCATCGAGTTTGAGCTCGTAAGATTCGTCTTGACGAGTATTAATTATATAGGTATACCAAGCTATAAAAGCTTGCTATGAAAAAACGATTTTCATTAAAAGCTTGTTGACAACTCAAATTCATATAAAAACTCACTCACATCAAAGTGAGTTTCCTTAGTAACGTCCCACACAGCTCCAAATCTAGCGTAAGTGTGGCAAATGGATTAAAAAATACACCAGCAGTGTCCCGTATAGATGCTCTTTTCGTATCTGAATAGAAAATACGGGAAACATTTTGGTGCCGGACAAAAAATGCACCTCCCTTTCATGGAGCGCGGTCGGGTAAATTATTTAAATTGTGTCTACGAGTGCTGGTTTTTTCTTTTGTATAATTTGGTGTAGTTAGTAGAATTAACTTTTTTTCAATTTGGCTTATATTCTTTTTTTAGGTTTTTTTTTTAAGTTGAAAGGGCATCGTTTGTCTTGGTATGGACATGTAAACAGGAGAGATGAAACGCATATTACTAAAAAAGTTATGAGTTTAAATGTGGATGGATGGAAGGGAAGAGGGAGACCAAAGAAAAGATGGATGGGTTGTGTGAGAAGTGATATGAAAGTAAAAGGAGTTGATGATAGCGTGACGAGTAACAGGACAGAATGGAATAAAAAAAGTGTTGCGCCGATCCCAAATGAAACGGGATAAGGGCAAGAAGACGAAGAAGATTCTTTTTTTAGGTACTGAATGATTTAACACAACACACGTGGGTTTTCATGAGGTTACGTCGCATCTCATTTAAAAAATAATACGAATGGTGTTTTTTTTTTTCAAGTAATCGATCAAACCCCAAGTAAATGGCGTTCGCTTGTGATTTCGCGCCATTTGGTTAAACACCAAGCGAACCTAGACGATTGAGAGTTTTGTTTCTAGAGTAAATATCCAAGAATGTAAATAAAAAGTTCTTCATAAAGTAGTCTGTGAATATGAAACATTCCGTTATTCCCTATTTACACCGACGTATGTCGCCGACGATGGAGCACGGATCTCTTAAGTCAAGAGTGATTGTCTTAAAGACCCCTAAGTTGGAGCTATCAGGAAACACAGACTCCGGCAGGGAACTCCACGCCTTAGCTTGGCTTGCTTGGTAAGGTTTTTCTTTTTCGGGTGGAGCAAGAGGAATGTTAGATTATTCCTGACGTAACCCCACCCGTGTTTCTTCAGTTGCCCTTTGCGTTCCAGGGTCCCTTCAAAAAACTTCACGCTTGCAGTCTCAATAGTTTCGGCTGTGTGTTGATATGTCAGTCAGTCAGTCAGTTTCTCCTACTTTTGACCCTTGTTCATTACTTTATGGGGTGAATTTGGGAAAATCCTTAATGCACGCTTACGTCATAAAAGGACGCCTTGTGCACAATTTCAAATTTATTTATTGTTTATTAGCTTTTGCCCGCGGCTTCACCCGCGTACATAATCCCAGGATAAAAAGTATCCTATGTGTTATTCTGGGATAGGGTTTACTCGTGTACCAAGTTTCGTCGAGATCCGTTCAGTAGTTTTTGCGTGAAAGAGTAACAAACATCCATACATCCATCCATACATCCATTCATACATCAATCCATACATCCATCCATACATCCATCCATCCATACATCCATCCGTACATCCATCCATACATCCATCCATCCATACATCCATCCATACATCCATCCATACATCCATCCATACATACAAACTTTCGCATTTATAATATTAGTAGGATTTCACAACCCTTGTCCAAGCTACTTCGACTGTGCGTTTATATGCCAGTCAGCCAGTTTCTCCTTTTATTTATATAGATCATCGGTTTAGGTGACATGTAAAAATGTAACCAACAGACTATAAAATAATATTGTAACCTAACTGAGAAAAAAAAAACATTCAGCAGTAGAAATTTTCCTTCACAAACTCTAAACTAAAAAGGTACCTCGAAATAAATAAACTAAATAATTTCCTCCGATAAACACGGCTATTGGAGACGAATTTATATTAGTTTGGAAACAATTTACTTCAGGCTTGCACCTTGGAAAAAGTCTAAACAAATCGCGGCAGACTCTGAACTATCGCGCAGACGTCTTGTCGTGTTCTGGGGTACAAGAATAGAGGATTTTTTGGATCCATCCAATTTTTTATATTGTTGATAGGTTCGTGCTTGACCGCTATCTCACCTGATGGAAAGCGACGATACGGCCGACGATGGAACGCACTTACCTAGAAGAAAGCTATTCACTCTCGACTTAAAGATTCAGAGTCAAAGTCAAAATATTTTATTTCACATAGGTCTACATGAGCACATATAAAACGCCGGGTAACTTATATTCCCGGGTTGTAGCTATCAGGAAACACAGATTCCGGCAAGAAATTCCACTCCTTAGCTGCACACACAATGAATGTGTTTCCAAAACGTTTTCTGCGCGTACGTGGTGCGGGTAGATTCATAAAGAAATACAAAGTAAAAAAAAAACGATGTACAAATAATTGTCTTTTACGATTTTTATTTTACGAAATTTGTTTTTTTCATAGCAAGCTTTTATAGCTCGGTATACCTAAGACCTGCCTCGTCAAGACGAATCATACGAGCCCAAACTCGATGGGGTTGTATCGTTTAACTACCAAGCTCCTATAGTCGCACCTTCCGGTTCCATCTTCAGATCAGCTCCTTGTCATAATAATTTTACACATTCATGCAAAATTTCAGCTCAATCGGTAACCCCAATGGATCAAATTTAATTCACAAGATTTGATGATAGACAAACATCGGGACAGGTAAAACTAAATGAAAGCTTGTAAAATATATTTATTTAAAAGAACGGTACCCCAACTCGTGTAGCAGTAACATGAAACTCCTCCGATACCTGGAGTTGACAGTTTCGTTTCGCCCCAAACTTTTCTTTGTTAACCCGCTGTGGCAAAGTTGTGTCGTTAGTTCGTCCTCAGATACTCCGATATTGGCCCAGCCTGGCCCAGGGCGGCGCAGGGCGGCCCAGGGCGGCCCAGTCTGCCTTATGTACTCCAACTTATGTATGTAAATGTGAAGTTAGCGGTTAGTCTTTCAGTCGATGTTATGTAAAACTTATAAGTGGTAAGTATCGCGAAAGTGTTTGACTTCTTACGATGAATTTCTTTCTTGCGATTTAATATTAAGTTAGGGAGCCGTTTCTGTATTTTGTTGGTTGAAATAGTGTGAAGTAAGAGATCTATAAATCACACTTAATATAATATAGGTGAAAGTTTGTGTGCGATTGTGACTCTTGCAGCGGTTGAACGAATTCGGGTGCCATATAATAATATAATCTATATTAGCATAAATCTGCGTGTGTCTTCCCCTTATTACTAGATTATAATTATATAATTCATGGCACAGAGTGATACAAAAATAAAAAATGGAAACAATAAAATTAAAAAATCAAAATCAAAAATATTTTTTTAAATTTTTTGTTGTTGATATGCTTGCGTTTGTCCACCATCTCTCCTGATGGTAAGCGACGATTAATATACAAAATACAAATCACAATTAAATACAAAAATAAATAATACAAACTAAATAAAATTAAAAACAAGAAAAAAATAATAATATAAAATAAAAATATGACAAGCAGGCAAACTTGTTTACCTGAAAAAAAGCGTGGGGTGCTCAATTTACGAAAAAATATGACACAAAGCGCCCCAAGCACCACACTTTTTAGTTTGATATGCTATGAAAGCGTGTTTTTTTGTTTTTTATTTTATTTATATATATTTATTATCCCTAGAGTGGAAATAAATAGAAGAATTTCCCTTAGGATAAATTAAGTATGTGTAATTTATGTTTATGTATATTGCGTTTAATTAACGTATAGACACTAAAGGATATGTTGTATTTGCAACCCCACTAAATGAACAACCAATCACACACATCACTAGCTTACAACAAACCAAGCCTTACAATAGCCCTGTCAACATACACAACCGATTATCAGGTTAAGACATTAACTAATATTATTACAGATGCATTAAATGCAGTAATGCGCCTGAAATGGATATTCAGTAAGCTGGAAAGCGATCGCACGTTGAATCAGATTCCCTATTAACATTAACAAGCATTGCAAATGCCTAATGGCGGGGTCACGATGTAAGCGGGGAGCGAGATAGATTGGAAGCGGAAAGTGAGATAGTTTGAAAGCGGGAAGCGAAATAGATTAAAAGCAGGAAGCGAGATATATTGAAAGCGAGAAGCGAGATAGATTGAATGTGGGAAGTGAGACGGATTGAAAGCGGGATGCGAGACAGATTGAAACCAAAACAGATTGAAAGCGAGAAGCGAGACAAATTTCCACACTTGCAAAATTAACACACGCATTTATAACTGCATATACTAAAAACGTAAGTTAAACTGGCGTTGTATAGTTTACATCGCTGTTATACTTAAACCAGATTGGCTCAAATAAGTATCTTTCAGAAGCGTGTTTTAGTTTTGCAAGTGGAGCACCTTACCGACTGTGTTATGAAAGTCTGTTTTATCCTATTAATAGATGTGACATTATCTTACATGACAGACTAAACACTTAAGCTCATTTCTCGCTACCACTGGGACCCAACCCCTGTACTGGTCATAGCTGAGACGAGCGCAGCGTATAGCGTATAACTGAATTATATAATTGTGCCGATGTCCGGCTCCGTGACTACACGTACCAGCTAGCTCTTAAACTATCAAGATATTGTATATGTAGATCAAGTTATATTGTTTGTTTTCCTATGAATATTGTTGATAGTTTGTGTTTGTGTGTGTTTGTTGATAGTTGATTTGGGTTTATCCACACTAATATTATAAAGAAGTAAAGTTTTGTTTTATGTTTTTTTGTTTGTAGGAGGTAATCTCTGGAAGTACTGGTCCGATTGCTAAAATTTTTTCATCAATAGAAAGCTGCTTCATTCCTGAGTGACGTAGGCTATATTTTATGTAGGTATGCGATCGAAGCCGCCGAAAAAGCTAGTATTCAATACGTTAGTTGTGAAACTACAAAACTAAAGTTTAGGTAACTTAAGGTAAGAAGCTTGAGGGCCATTTATCCTTTAGTTGGCTAAAAGCTTAGCTACAAAAGCTGAAAAAAGGGTTATGCTCGTAGTTACATTACGTGAACGAATTAAGAATGAGTATATCCGCAGAAGAATCAAAGTTACCTACTGATATAACCCGAAGGATCGCCAAAATAAACTGGCAATTAATGGCATATTGCTTGTAGAAGAGATGGTTGATGGCACCAAAGCATTCAGGAGCGGCGACCGCGTACTGGAAAATGCAGCGTTTGTAGGCCAAGGTGGGGTGTGGGAACAAGGTGAACCGATGACCTGGTGACTGTCGCAGGAATCCGATGGAAGTGAGACCTACAGAGACTTGGGGGAGGCCTATGTCTAACAGAAATAAACAATACACAATAAAAAAACAAAAATAATGATGACTGTGTTACCTTTTTACAAGCTTTTATTTAGTTTCACCTGTCCTGATGTTTGTCTGTCATCAAATCTTGTAAATTAAATTTAACCCACTTCCCGGTTACCAATTGAGCTGAAATTTTGCATGCATGTGTAAATCAGATGACAATGCAAAATTATTATGACATGGAGCTGATCTGATGTTGGAACCGGAAGGTGGCTAAAGGAACTTGGTACTTAAACGACACAACCCCATTGAGTTTAGGCTCGTATGATTTGTCTTGACGTGTATATTTATACAGGTATACCGAGCCATAAGAGTTTGCTATGAAAAAAAAATACTTTCATTAAAAGTTTTGTTTGCCTTTTGCATCCCTTGTGCATAAAACCAGTGTCAAGTCTAGATAGAAAGTAGGTATAGCCTTTTCTGATACAGGCTACAGTCACTTTGTTTTCCATTACAATGCAAATGTAACTCATTCAAATGTTTGCGTTTGGCGGCAAAGGTATCGAGGCAGCCTTCTCGGCGAGTTCGCTGACGTACTCAATATTACAATAAATTTTATATCGCTCCATTTTACCGAGATCGCGCCTTTCTCAATTATTCACATATTGTCTATTGTCTAGATACTTGAAATACTTGTTAAGTTTATGTATAAGCTGTGTTACTTTTTGGTGTAAAATAAAGTTTATTCTATTCAACAAGAAATATGTAATCAAACATTATAATGTAACACATATGATTTAAAAGAATGTCCATGGAGTTTCTTGCACGTTTTTCTCCATAGAGCACGTTCCACTCTTTGGAACGTGCATTTAAGCTTCACTTGTTTGTTTGACTGACCGACATTTTGACAATTCAAAAGTGCCTGTAATTGGTCTATTTGAAATAAATGTTTTTTGACTTTTGATTCTATTTTATTCTACATCAAATAAAATTAAAAACTAAATATCCATCACAAATCAATTTGCGAGCTCTCAATACTTTATCGTTTTCTATATTTTCATAGGTGATATACTAAAGGTAGAAACTACACTGTTAACACGTGTGCCACGCCACGCCGATCTGGGCGCGTCGGTCTCCATACATTTCATATGGAAACTAGACTTGTAGAGCTACACTTGTAACACGCCACGCGACGTCGTTCTACGTACAAATCAGTCGTGTTACACGTGTGCGTGTTAGCAGTGTAGTTCTAGCTTAAATAGTGAAATATCTAATGAGTCTAGAAAAAATCACGTCGAAGTCACCAGTTTAGAGGTAGGTGGGACAGAGAGTAGTCCCATAAACCTCCTTTGAAAAGGGAGGATCCTCCGACCAGACAGGTGTTATAGTCTGGTGGGCGACTGCCCGATAGTTGTTGTCGGGCTGTCTTATATGTTCAAATCGCGCGGAGAATTTTGATTGCGCGATGCAGGATATCGTATTTTCTTCGTAGTTCTTATGTGGCGTCATAGATGTCGCTACAAGTCAGTAGTTACAATATATCGTATGTCATGCCCAGAACTGTTATACTGCGCGGTTAATAGACTGCTGTAACTATCAGCCTCACAAACGCGGGTCAAAGACGTTCAATGTTGGACATAGGCCTGTCCCAAGTGTCACCACATTGAACGGTCCTATGCGTCTCGTGACTATCGGATTTTCGCAACCCTTACCAGGTGGAATCGATCCATCTTGTAAGAGGCCCTCCAACGCTGCATCGTCCAGTATGTGGTAGCCACTCCAGAAACTTTCGGCCCCAAAGGTCATCTGTTCTGTGAGCAATGTACCCTGCCCATTGCCACTTAAGTTTGGCAATTCTTAGTGTTATATTAATGACCATAGACCACAATAATTCATCGAGGGCACGACCTTCAGCATTGAGCATAAACGACGCAAGGAGGAGGAAGAAATGTCCATAACAAAAAAAAACAAACAATCGCCACTCAGCACCCGCCCTTATTCCCAATTTGCGTCCACACATATCATAATTATCCGATATAATGCGACAAAATTAAAATTAAACTCGTACTCATTGAGCTAATAGGGCATTACAGACCTATATTATTTGGCCGCGTTGCTTTATTACGTTGGTGACGTATTCAGAAAGTAAATTAACCAATTTGTACGTATAATTATTTCATTTGGGATTTTATTAAAAATATTCTGTTATTTGGCTATTTGTTTTGCGTAATCTGACATGGGAAATGTGTTGGGAATTAAGCGGCGTTTTAATTTAACGGGTCTTTATTTACCCGTATTTCATTTTGGGAAATAAGGTTCTTCGTTTAAGGAGTTTCGTTATTGAGCTAAATAATGTTTAAGTTTTGTGAGATTGTTGCCTGGAGTAAATAAACTTTTAGTCAGTAAAAATAATAATAGGTAGGTAATAGGTAAAACGGGCTGTTTTCCGCAACTCCACGACTAAAGCGCGTATTTTGCGTATTAATAATAAAATAATAATATAATAATAATATAATTTATTTCTCTCAAAAAGGTACATTTTAACAAAAGTTTTATTTTTACATTTTGCCTAAGACTAACCTTTGTGAGAGCTGGAGTCTGGACTAGGTTCGGAACCTGTATGACAGGTCTCCAGGCTCACACCCTTTTGATCATAAACGCATTTTGCGGCACATCATATAAATTCATGTTATTTATAAAGTTGAAAAGTCTGACACTGGGATCTCGTTCTACGCTGAACGGCATGGGCAGGCAATAATTATGGACGTAAGGCCCTCGCCCACAGCGACTTTTTGTAGCGATATGCTGTAGCGCCATCGCATCGATATAGTCGCGATGCTGTAGCGCGTTCGTAGCACGTTGTCATCTTGTCTATAGCGTTTGCAAATGCGACTGACGCGCGCTAGTTGCGATGCTGTCACGTGCTTAAGAAACGCGAAAAAGTTCTAAGGGGCCTAAGGTCCCTCTTTGCGGAGTGACTGGAAAGGCGTCATGGCTTCCTCATCTTCCGCATAATGCATTTCCTTCTACGGCAAGTTCGACAGATCCCAGGTACGGCAGAAAGTTTTTGATGTTTTTTTTTTGTCGATGGGCAAAAATCATCTTATGACAACCCCCGCTCTTGGGTGGAGCGGGAGATAGTGTCAGATTCTTACTGACTAAAAACCCACCCCGTTCCTTCTAGCCTCTTCATACCGGGGCTCGAGTTTCCTTTCGGATAACCCTGGCCCCAGTAGGCTTCGACCCAGCTGGGCCCCTCTTGTTGCTGACAACTCCTCGAGGCGCGCGGGAACAGTGCGCGCCGTCGACGTCTTGGGAAGTTTTTGATGGTTACTTACACCTCAAAAAACCAAAAATTCGGGACTTTACACCAAATCAGGGTGTAATCTTATAAAAAACAATTTGTTATTTAAGCTATTTATTTAAATAAACATGACTTTTGTCAAAAAAAAAAAAACGATCAATTTTCAACCGAATAAGAACAAATCCATTTCAAATTAACCACCAAATACCTACACATGTAAAACACTTTGGAATCTTGCCTGCTACAAGAACCACGAAAAATGCATACCACCATACATTATCCACGTTGACCGGCTTATACGCGGACTCGCCGGTGGAAGTGCGAAGCAACGCGCTTACATAAATTGTCACTGCGCATGATTTAACTAGTGTTAGCACCTAGCGTTCTCTACATTTTTATTTCTTCGCCCATTATCCTAGAGTCGGGTACAGTCGCGTTGAAAATACTCAGGAGTTTTAAAATCTTTTATACGTTGACTTGATTATAATGCTTTGCAAAGTTATGACATATGTATCTTAGAGATGGCAAGAGAAAGAGAAGATACAGAAATCAGAAACGTTTATTTCAAATAGACCAATTAAAGGCACTTTTGATTTAGTGACGCATATCTTCCCTATCGACTGATGTTATGCTATGTTTGTTACCTAGCTTTAAGTATGCGTCTTATTTCGCGTAAATAAAATGTTTTTCTTTCTTCTTCTTTCTTTTCTTTCATTTGTCAAAATGTCCGTCAGTCAAACAAGTGAAGCTAAATTGCACGTTCCAAAGCGTAGATCTCTAAGGAGAAGAACGTGCAAGCAACTCCATGGATACTCTTTTAAATTATAATTATTATGAGTTACATAAATCTTACACCAAACAGAAAGATGCACTCAAGTTTTTTATAGTACCTAGTTGAAATGTAGAAGAGCATCTGGGAAAACATTTATCATACGTATGGCAAAAAAAGTGAATTCCCTGCTGGAGACTGTGTTTCCTGATAGCTACAACTAAGGGGACTTTAAGGCAAGAGTGAATAGGTTACTTTTAGGCAAGCGTGCTCCATCGTAGACCACATTCTCGCTTACCATCACATGAGATAGTGGTCAAGCACCAGCCTATCAATAATAGAAAAAAGAGTTTCAAGGTATAGAAAAGAGTGGAAGTTATTTGAAGAGACTATTGTCAAGAGGTGAAGGTCACGGGAATCTGATGAATGTGAGGTGCACAGAACCGGTCGTTGTGGTAGCACTTGAGGAAAGCCTACGTCCAACAGTGTCCGTCTTTCAACAAAAATGTTGACGACAATTGTGAAATGTACCTTCACACTTATGTTTAAGTTTTTTTTTATAGTCTCGCGCTTGACTGCTATCTCTCCTGATGGAAAGCGACGATGCGGTTGACGATAGAACACGCTTACTTAGAAGAAACCTATTCACACTTGACTTAAAGTTGCATTGCATATTGCTTATTCTAACAGTGGTTCCCAACCTTATTTTGTCTACTGCCCACTTTGAGAATAAATATTTTTTAGCGCCCCCATTTTTTCACCTATTTAAAAACCACTATAACTTCAAATTAAATTAATTAATTATTGTGACCTAGATATGTATATTATGTATATTAACGGGTCTTTCTGGGTCTCTTCCCGTCCCCCTTGAGACCTGCAGCGCCCACAAGGGGGCGTTATCGCCCACTTTGGGAAAGACTGAGCTAATCTTAAGACTGCATCATTTTCCGTAAACAAATTGTTTTTCTTTCTTTTCCTGCTACAAACGTTGCCGTTTCCCCAAATATCTCAGCACCGAACCACCGCTGTGCTCACCAGTACATTTACATACAGTTGCCATATATCGCATCGTTCGGACATACATTACGGGCAGTATAATTTGACGATAAGTAACGCTGTCCCGAACATAATCTACCGTCGAATCTGAATAACTACCCAAGAGTTTCGGTAACCGGCGATTTATGTAACAGTGTTTGTTTTCTTTGTCATATTATTAAGGGGAATTCTTCCTGTATATCTTGGGTTTTAAATTTGTTTGTCTGCTTTTGGGAACTCTACTGCAAAATGATAGTAAAGTGATGAGAAACAATGTATTTTTTACTAGCGACTAGAGTGAAGCCAAATGGATGGGTTATGATTTTAGCAGTCCATATTATTTTATTACTAGCTGCTGAGAGTGTTTCCGCTTGATAGTGAAATATTATCCCAAGAGAACGTTTTCCTGGGATAAAAAGAAAAAATTAAATGTGCTCTTCCAGGATAACAAGTTTCATCGAATACAATCCAGCTGTTCGAGCGAGAAGGAGATATATACATACACACACAGACCATGACTTTCGCCTTTTTAATATTAGTGTTAATTTATAGAAGTTGCCCCACACTAGGTATACTCATAGACATAAGACACTAGGTGTCTTGAGCCGAAACACCTATCTGTAGGCCATGCAAATATTTGTTCCGTTTGGGAACTTATGACAAATAACCCAACAGCCTATGCCTAGCCTGGTGACTCTCTAGTAACAAAGTGTTTGTTTTGTAACCGAACTAATATTATGATAAGGAAATATTTGTATTTTTGTTTGTAATGAAGAATTTAACAATTTCTTTCACCATTAAAGTTCTATGGGCGGATGGCGAGCAATGGATAGCTTGCCGTCCAGGCGTCCGGTAACCTTCCGGACCAAGCCCTAGTTTTTGATGGCGCGTAGAGTCCCACGCGCGCCTCAAAGAGATGTCAGCAAGACATCTGAACGGGAAATCCGTGGTCCTAGAACGCAAATGGAAATTGAAAAAACATAGGTTTGGTTTTAGTTAGTAAAAGTCTGATAGGCCCTTACGCTCTGCCCTAGAACGGGACAAGTCAATAGATGATTTCCCACCTTAAAAATAGCCCTATTATAGAAACACAGCCCTATAATTATACTGAAGGCACCTGAACACGTGCCATCCCTACTCAGCACCGGACAGTAAACAAACAAAATAATTACAACAGTTTTTCATTAAATATCCAAATCTGTATGGAAACAGAAAGTACACGTCTTAATTAACCAAAAACAAATCTTTTGAAGCAATAAAGTTGATTCATTAAACAATTTTAATTTGCAGTAATTCATCGCTGCCGGTCGGGGTCAGCGGCGCAACTCATAAGCGATAGCGTTTTTCATACGTGAACGTTTTTGGCTAATAATCTGGACAGAATTGGGACGAACAAAGGGTGAGAGTCAGTACTCGTACAATGTGATAAGGCAATTTTTCTTGGTTCTTCAACTTCATGTTTTTGAGTGCTTTGCAACTGTTTCTTTCCTTAATGGTATTTTCAATAGATGAGCATAGTGATAGCTTGTGATAGCGTGACGAGTGACAGGACAGAATGGAAGAAAAAAACGTGTTGCGCCGACCCCGAATAAAACGGAACAAGGGCAGGAAGATGATATGAGCGTGTTAATGCATATAAATACCTACTATTAATCATACTTACTTACATACATACATATTTCAATAATTCAATCCGAAAAATATCAAATAACTTTTGGAATACTTGACCTGCTGAGTGTTAGTGTTAAGTACGGGGTTGTCAGTCCCTCGGAAAGTACGAAAAGCCGTTGGCTGTTCAACGTGACTATTCTGCCAGCGTTCTGGGTACTGTTTCTGTTGACAGTGATCTGGAAGAAGATATTTTGATGACCAGTGAATTTATTTATACACGTTGGTACATACTATTCTTTTCAGTTTGTATAGTTTTTTATATGTTTACTTGTTTGTAAGTATAGTATAATTAGTTACATATTTGTCAGAGTGTTTCCAGAAAGCTACAACTTGGGGGTCTTTAAGTCAAGAGTGAATAGGTTACTTCTAGGCAAGCGTGCTCCATCGTCGACCACATGATCGCTTACCATCAGGTGAGATGGTGGTCAAACGCGAGCCTATCAATAATAATAAAAAAAAAATATTATTCTGTTACTAAACTATTGAAATGAAATTGTAATTTAGAAATTGGTACAAATCATCACACTGTTTGTTTTAAGAGACCGCTAATTACTTACATCTTGTACCACAACAAACACTGCCCGTTACATCATTGGAATATTAATTTTTGCTCTGGAAGCTTTCCATGATGAATTTTATTATCGGCACAGTCCCCCCTGAATCCAAATTGGACCATTAGTTTCGAATTGATAACACACTCGGACGGCCAACGATCATTTTTGTTACTTCACAAAGATTTTCTTTGATTTATTTTGAATACGTTTTCCATTAAAAAAGGAAAATTTAACTGGCTTTAGTTGGTATTAATTTAATGTTATTTAAGTGGGGTATACAATAAAGCTTTTGCAAAATAATATAGGTTCGTAGACCTCTTGCGAATTTATCTGGATTATTTTAGCACACTTGGACTAGTACCAAAAAAGGAAAATTTTACTGGCTTTATAGTAATATGGTATTAATTTTAATGTTATTTAAGGTGATATGCATACAAGAAAGGTTTTGCAAAATAATGTAGGTTCGTAGACCTCTTGCGAATTTATCTGGTTTTTTTTTTACGGTGGGCAAAAATCATCTTATGCCAACCCCCGCCCTTGGGTGGAGCGGGAGATAGTTTCAGACTCTTACTGACTAAAAACCCACCCCGTTCCTTCTAGCCTTCAAACCAAGGCACGAGTTTCCTTTCGGATCACCCTGGCCCCAGTAGGCTTCGACCCAGCTATGCTGTGGCTGACAACTCCTTAAGGCGCGAAACGATTTGGGAACACATTCATTGTACGTACAGCTAAGGAGTGGAATTCACTGCCAGTGTCTGTTTCCAGATAAAAACAATCTAGCCAAGCGTGCTCCATCGTCGACCTCATCCTCGCTTACCATCAAGTGAGACCGTGATCAAACGCAAATCTATCAGCCTTTTAGCCTTTTGTCCGTCTTTTTTTCTTTTTAGCCTTTTTTAACTTTAAGTTCCTATAGTTCATCCTAAGGTTGTCTAGTAGATATCGCTGTTAGCGATAAGACCGCCATTGTATCCACAGATTTAAGTTTCCGTGAAACTGTTCGATCTATTTCGGAGTACAATAAATTTTATTCTATTCTGTTTTATAACACTTATCATATTGTATGAAGGCGTTTTTAGGTTTCTGTATTTTTGATACTTCTTCACGCACGAACGGCTGAACGGATTTTATGTTTGGTATACGAGTAGACCCTCTCCTGGAATAGCACAAATCAATCAGCATTACCTTCCAGGAACATGGGTTTCCCTTTCAGAAGTCAACATATGGCCCCAGTAGGCTTCGGTCCTGCTGGGCCTTATTGTTTTCCTAACATCTCTTTGCGGCGCGCGTGAAACACTGCGCATCGTCGACGACTCGGGCTCAAGTCCGCAAGTCCACGCCTACAGTGGGTTGGAATGATTTCGGTGGCTTTTTTTTACGGTGGGCAAGAATCATCTTATGACAACCCCCGCTCTCGGGTGGAGCTGAAGATAGTGTCAGACTCTTACTAACTAAAAACCCACCCCGTTCCTTCTAGCCTCTTCGTACCGGGGCTTGAGTTTCCTTTCGGATAACCCTGGCCCCAGTAGGCTTAGACCCAGCTGGGCCCCTCTTGTTGCTGACAACTCCTTAAGGCGCGGGGGAAGAGTGCGCGCCGTCGACGTCTTGGGCTTGGTCCGGACAGTTACCGGACGATCGGACAGCGAGCTACTCATGGCTCGCCGTCCGCAAGCCCGTGTCTACGGTGATGATTTCGGTGGCTAAGACGTGAGGATGCCCGTTTCCTCACATGAATGGCCATCTCCTTGATTAGCATTACTGCTTCGCAAAAGGAGACGATCACGACTCATCCCTCTTCGATGGATCGATGACCTGTACCCCTAGCCAGTTGCTAATCTGCAATAGTTAACGCTAGTAGAAAGCTTCAAATGTACGGGAATGACGTCATCTCAACGCTCAGTAACGTGGTCAGAACAAATGAATTGGCGGCAAGGTCAACTTGAAGCGTTCGACGCAAGGGAAACAGTTGTTATTTGGCTAGAGGGGCTGATAAAGGTCACGAGAATCTGGGTGGTCTATACCCAATACTAGACTTCTTTCAGCTGGAATAATAATGATGATGGTGAAAACTTTGCATGTTGTAAAACCTAAAGACACATCTATGAACTAATCAGTCGTTATGTAAAGGCTACATAACAGGCGATATCAATTATCACGCCACGCGTTTAGTTAAATTATGAACC
The DNA here is from genome assembly GCA_949319445.1 of Mythimna lalbum. Classification (NCBI taxonomy): domain Eukaryota; kingdom Metazoa; phylum Arthropoda; class Insecta; order Lepidoptera; family Noctuidae; genus Mythimna; species Mythimna lalbum. Next base: position 20,320,460 of record OX439360.1, read on the forward strand.
ATTACGGTGGGTAATTGGGAACCCGGCGGCATCGGATTATGTTACTAGTGTATTATATACCTATTGTTGTTAAGGGTAGGACACACTTTTGACCTTGTAGAGAATATTATGGCTTACATATCTATTCCAGGTCTGAGGAGATAGATATCTAGGCGACCGCCGGCGACCCCGATCACCGGCCATGGCAAGCGTGGGCTTGTGGACAGCGAGCAATGGGTAGTTCGCCGTCCAGCAGTCCGGTAACCGCCCAGACCGAGACCGGGTCGTCAAAACGTGTAGTGTTTCACGCGCCTCAAATAGATGACAGCAAAACCGTAGGGCTCGAAGCATACAGGGGCCATGGCCATACGTACCGAAAACCCGTGGTCCTAGGACGCAAGGGCAAAGAAAGAACATAGGTCTGGTTTCTCGGGCCGCTAAGATCGGGTTTCTGAATTAATAATAAGCCTGTATGTTTCTTTGTCTACAGATATGCCATTATTGTAGTATTTGTTGAGACGGACGTAAAGTGGTGCGACTACCACGGAGTTAGACTAACTCCGTGGCGACTACCATTAAAATCGATTTCGTTCGAAAATTTTGCGAGAGTAGGCAAGTCTTTCTTTTTCCTTTATTATTTTCTTTAGACAGACAGAGGGGGCAACATTACGGCGTAGAGAATTCTTACGTGATACGCACTATATAGGGTAGGATAAACGAGATTTTGACAAATACTTAATTTTAAATGCTTATATCAAAAATGCCTTGATCTGCTAAAAAACTGAAATGGAAATGGGCGGGGCATGTGGCAAGGTTGTCAGACGAACGTTGGACCGAGCGCCCTTATGACTCGTTGGAGAGGCCCAAGGGGAAAACGGCATAAAGGGAGACCACTTACAAGATGGGCGGACGACATTTTGAAAACGGCTGGTTCAAACTGGATGGATACAGCACAGGATAGGGAAAGATGGATTTCCTTGGAGGAGGCCTTCACTCACGGAGGGGTTCTTGCAAAATAAGCAAATTTATTATTAGCTTAGGATTAATTTACTTTGCACCAAATAGGTATTTTTTAGTTTGTATTTTACTTTGTACTTATCTGTTATCTTGCAAGAAATATAAAGGTTTTTTTATTTTTATATCAAAAATTGGGAGTAAGTATTTACGCAAATCCCTGATACTTAAATCACCTTTCAGTGAACTTAGCGATTGAGTACGCGCCCTTACCACAGAGCTATAGCGCATTATTTATAGAGTAGCTCTAATAGATACGCATCACGTATTATTGCCTGTTCGCTGTATGAACACGATACACACATTACTGTGATGGACTTGTTATTACTAATATTAGATAATCGTGTGGACAGATACGACTGTTTGTGTAAAGCTTTAAGCTGTCAAGTCTTTGAAGCTCATGAAATCACAAATCAGAAACTTTATTCCAAATAGACAGAACCTGTCAGATACCGTCAATTAGAGACACAATAGAAAGATAATGACAGCGCGAACACCGGCTTTCGCTTAGGGTGGCATTTTTTAATTTGTCAAAATGTCATTCAATAAAAAAAAGTAAAGTTGCACGTTCCAAAGCGTAGATCTCTATGGCGAAGAACGTGCAACTAACTTCATAGACACTCTTTTAAATCATGTTATGAGTTACTACATGTTTGTAGAAGGATTCAGTCTCGTTGACATCGTCAGCATTCGCCTTTCAATGGTCTTCAAAATGCATTTGTTTTTGCACAGAAAACACAAATCTGGGCAAGTGCGAGTCGGACTCGCGCACTGAGGGTTCCGTACAAACTTACCTATAAAGAAAGAAAGAAAGAAAGAAAGAAAGAAAACTATTTATTTGGCATACACACTCGTAGATACACACAATGCAGTAACAACATGTAGCCATGTACCTATGTAAATCGTTTAAGTCCTGAATGATGACAAAAAAGTTTTTTTTTTGTCTGATATAAACTAGTGTTTGACTGCGATCCCACCTGACGATAAACAGTGATGCAATCGTTGACGGTGACATGCACTAGTTTATTAAGAGCCTATTCACTCTAGCCACTGAATACACCCAAATTATAATCAAATAGGAAGACCGCAACAGGCAAATTGTTCCAGTCTTTCGATGTACGCGGTATAAACGACGAGGTGAAAGCCTAGCCCAGATCACAGAAAAAATTAAAGATGTTAGAAAAGAAATACTTTCCGATTTGTACTATAACGAGTGTCGCCGCTTGTCTCCCACCCTTCAACTCCACTACAGGAAATAAACCAATACGAACGCGCATTACGCAACTAATAGACCACGCATACTTATGTAGATCGCAAGTTTGCTATTGGTTGTGTCAATTATGAGCATGATCATATTTTGAGGCACGCCTGCCCCGCCCATAAGGCCATTCTAACCTCTTTCATCTTTTCTGTGGTCCGGCACGTGGAACAACGTAAATGTCGATACTCATAGCGTAGCATAGCATAGGCGGCCTTATAATGTTCCCACTGCTGGGACTCAGGCCTCCTCTCTTGAAGAGAGAATGGGCCGTAATCCACGACGCGGGCCTAGTGCGGGTTTTTTTTTTGTCGACGGGGAAAATCATCTTTGACGAAACCCGCTCTTGGGTGGAGCGGGAGACAGTGTCAGACTCTTACTGACTAAAAACCCCGCGCCGTTACTTCTAGCCTTCATACCGGGGCACGAGCTCCCTTTCGGACAACCCTGTCCCCAGTAGGCTTCGACCCAGCTGGGCCCCTCCTGCTGCTGACAACTCCTTGAGGCGCGCGGGAACAGTGCGCGCCGTCGACGTCTTGGACTCGGTCCATTACCGGACGATCGGACAGCGAGCTACCCATGGCTCGCCGTCCGCGAGCCCGCGTCTACGGTGGCCGGAAATCGGGATCGGAATCCCGGCGACGGCGGCGAGGGCGCCGTTGCCTGATGCGGTCGGCCTCCTCCTTTGCAAGCATTACTGCTTCGCAGAAGGAGGCGACCGCCTGCCATTCCTTCTCACTCCAGACCATGGCCTCGACCAGGGCCCGGCGTGAGAGGTCTCCGCCGCCGATCGCCCCCACGAGGGCACGGCGATGCTCCGCCCAGGCAGGGCACACCTCGACGGTGTGCTCCACCGTGTCCTCCGGGCGTTGCGCACAGTGGCGACACCCGGGCTTCTCTTCCGCTTGAATCCGATGCAGTAACCTCCCGAACTTGCCATGTCCGGTGAGGACCTGTGTCATGCGAAAAGTAAGGACGCCGTGAGGTCTTTCCAGCCACGCCTCAAAGAGGGGACTTACCGCCATAATCGTGGCGTGCCCAGCCCAGTGCGGGTTGGTGGATGTCACATGTCATCGAATTTTTGACTCTAGGACACGATGTTTTCCTTAACCATTTTGAGAGCAGTGGTGATGAAATAAATTACACAAATTAATGCGCATGGCTGGGTTTGAACCCGCAACCTACAACTCGTTAGTCGGGGCTGTTATCTGCTCGGCTGTCGGTGGATACTCGCCGTACAATTAAACTTGTATGGCTGAATGTGTTTAATCATTCCAATGTTTTTCGTCACGAACATAATAAGTGAACAATGTATTAAATAAACTATGTATCCTTTAAACTGTCAGGTGGAGCACCTGGGACCACGGCTTGCGTACAATGTTAAGTAAATTAAATTTCCAATACAACTAGGACTAAGTATATGTCAGTGGTCAACTGATTTACCGGCTACCCTTTGGATTGTTTTATTGTCTGGGTACAGGTACCTCACCTATACTACAAACTTGCTTCGCTCTCTGTTAGTATATAATTGTATGTATAATTCAGTTCTTTTTTTAGGTTCTGTACCTTAAAAGGAGAAAACGAAACCCTTATACAACATGTTACGTTAAATGCGCAAAACCTCAGACACCCCAAATGATTTTTAATTCGATTGACCTAATTATGTGAGAAAAAAACATTAAAAAAAATTAAAGGTTTTATGAGCAGTTACAGTTTGTTAAAAATTCATATCTGCATTGAAATAAGATCTTTTATTATCCCGTGTATAAGAAAATTTGATTAGATTACAACTATTTGTGTTTGTTTACCTATTTCAGCGGGTTTGCGCACGTGATGGCTTGACCTATTCATAAATAGACAGGTCGAAGTTTTTAATGAAGATTATGTTGAAAAATGTAACCTATATTAAAAAGTGGTTTAATTGATTCTGCTCGTTATTCTGATCAAATTAATTTCAGGTTTTGCGCATTTAATGTTACACCTTGTATATGATCAATTTTCTTAAAACCCCTTGAAGCTGTGAAACAATCAGACTACCAAGTTAAAAAAAAAAGATACGGCCGTTTATATTGCTAAAAACTTATATTTCGACATTCAAGGGAATCAAAATTCATAGGGTATTTCCCATTGACCTAGAATTTTGAAATTTGGCATGAAGGAAGGTCTCATGGTACAAATATAGGAAAAATCTGAAAACTTGCAACTAACCTTAGGTACTATATGAATCTAAATTCTGGTCTGCTACTGAAGATCTGCAGAAGATCTAAGTAAAGGTGAGCCTCGTGAGGTGAGCAGAGGTGGCCGAGTGGTAACAGCCCCGACTTACGAGTTGTAAGTCGCGGGTTCGAACCCAGCCGGGCGCATTACTTTGTGTGTTACTTTCATCACGACTGCTCTAAAAACGGTGAAGGAAAACATCGTGAGGAAACGGCATGTTCTAGAACCAAAAATTCGAAGACATGTGACATCCACCAACCTGTACTGGGTCCGCGTGGTGGATTACGGCCCATTCCCTCTTCTAGAAAGGAGGCCTGAGTCACAGCAGTGGGAACATTTTAAGGCCGACTATGCTATGCTATGCTGAAGGTCTGCGGGATGGTTCGAAAGAGTCACCAAGATCTTGGAACGTGAAGCAACTGAAGAAACACGGGGGGGTTTTAGTCATTAGTCCCTAAAAGTCTGATACTCCCTGTCCATCCAGAGCGGGAGAAGTAATTACAATAATAATAATATTTATTGATCCAATAAACATCAAATTACACACAAGAACATCGGTAGGTAGGAAGTAGGTACAAAGTAAATATCTGTGAGCAAAATCTTGTGTACAAAGTTGTTGACAATTTTTAAGTCTGCACATATACTTTTTGAGTCCATTGAACCCCAAACTAGGCAAGGAATGCCTGTATTTTGGAAGTCCACAGATTCCTCCTAAATAACATTGTCTTACTTATACTAATTTATAACATAATTACTAGTATGTATTTTTATATGTTGGTTATTAAAAATTTAATTTTTAACTGCAAATCTACGATGAAGCTACTTGACAATAGTAAGGAGATCTTCAGTCGCTTCATATGTTAATTCCTGTAACCTTGATAAAAAAAATTGATAATTTACCACCCCCTAACCTGAAATTAAATACATAAAACTAATACATTAATATGCTTAACTCAACCATATTAAAACTGGGCTGGGGCTGCTCTCAAGCGGCTCCTGCCCAATCTTGGGGGTCCAGACGCCTCCTGCCGGAGGCTCTACGCGGGGATCGTTCGGTCCATGGCCCTCTACGGGGCGCCGGTGTGGGCGCCGTCGCTGGCAAAGCGCCCGGCGTCCATACTGAACGCCTGCCAGAGGGTCATGGCAATACGGATGGTGCGGGGTTACCGCACGATCTCCCGCGAAGCGGCGAGCCTTCTGGCTGGCCTACCACCGTGGGATCTGGAGGCAACTGTCCTTGCACACATGCACGACATGCGCGTGGAGATGCAACGCCGGGGTGAAAGTCCACTGCCGCAACATGTCAAGGCATGGCGGACAGAGCTCCGGCGGGATCTCATGGTGAAATGGCGTCAACGGCTATCGCAACCCAGTGCTGGGCACGCCACGATTATGGCGGTAAGTCCCCTCTTTGAGGCGTGGCTGGAAAGACCTCACGGCGTCCTTACCTTCCGCATGACGCAGGTCCTCACCGGACATGGCAAGTTCGGGAGGTTCCTGCATCGGATTCAGGCGGAAGAGACGCCCGGGTGTCGCCACTGTGCGCAACGCCCGGAGGACACGGTGGAGCACACCGTCGAGGTGTGCCCTGCCTGGGCGGAGCATCGCCGTGCCCTCGTGGGGGCGATCGGCGGCGGAGACCTCTCACGCCGGGCCCTGGTTGAGGCCATGGTCTGGAGCGAGGAGGAATGGCAGGCGGTCGCCTCCTTCTGCGAAGCAGTAATGCTTGCAAAGGAGGAGGCCGACCGCATCAGGCAACGGCGCCCTCGCCGCCGTCGCCGGGATTCCGATCCCGATTTCCGGCCACCGTAGACGCAGGCTCGCGGACGGCGAGCTATGGGTAGCTCGCTGTCCGATGGTCCGGTAATGGACCGAGTCTAAGACGTTGACGGCGCGCACTGTTCCCGCGCGCCTCAAGGAGTTGTCAGCAGCAGGAGGGGCCCAGCTGGGTCGAAGCCTACTGGGGACAGGGTTGTCCGAAAGGGAGCTCGTGCTCCGGTATGAAGGCTAGAAGGAACGGCGCGGGGTTTTTAGTCAGTAAGAGTCTGACACTGTCTCCCGCTCCACCCAAGAGCGGGTTTCGTCAAAGATGATTTTCCCGGTCGAGAAAAAAAAAAAAAAAAAAACCATATTAAAACTAACTTACAAAATAAAAATAAAAGCCCTCAAGAACTAAAAAAGCAATCTAAAGTACGGCGTCGAAAAGTTCCTCCGCGTCGCTGTCGACTGGTAATGTGCCCAAAAGACTGGCGGCTTTGCCACGCTGAATGGCAATGCTTATCCTTTGTCTGAAGTAAAAGCCAGCCCTTGGGTCATAAGGAGGAATGGCGGGCGGTCGCCTCCTTCTGCGAAGCAGTAATGCTTGCAAAGCACACCGTCGAGGTGTGCCCTGCCTGGGTGGAGCATCGCCGTGCCCTCGTGGGGGCGATCGGCGGCGGAGACCTCTCGCGCCAGGCCCTGGTCGAGGCCATGGTCCGGAGCGAGGAGGAATGGCAGGCGGTCGCCTCCTTCTGCGAAGCAGTAATGCTTGCAAAGGAGGAGGCCGACCGCATCAGGCAACGGCCCCCTCGCCACCGTCGCCGGGATTCCGATCCCGATTTCCGGCCACCGTAGACGCAGGCTCGCGGACGGCGAGCTATGGGTAGCTCGCTATCCGATCGCCCGGAAATGGCCCGAGTCTAAGATGTCGACGGCGCGCACTGTTCCCGCGCGCCTCAAGGAGTTGTCAGCAGCAGGAGGGGCCCAGCTGGGTCGAAGCCTACTGGAGACAGGGTTGTCCGAAAGGGAGTTCGTGCCCCGGTATGAAGGCTAGAAGGAACGGCGCGGGGTTTTTAGTCAGTAAGAGTCTGACACTGTCTTCCGCTCCACCCAAGAGCGGGTTTCGTCAAAGGTGATTTTCCCCGTCGACAAAAAAAAAGCCCTTGGGTCATACGAAGTGTCAACAAGGCGTTTTGAAAGTTATTTAAATAATTGGTTTGTTGCTGAAAAAAATGGAATAACTAAACCACCATTTTCTTTGTAGTAAGATAGTTTTCTAGCAGTGAATAAACTGGGTATCAAGCTACTACTTACTACCCAGTAAGCTCAGTTCCCGCCGCCACCAGATTCCGATCCCGATTTCCAGCCACCGTAGACGCGGGCTCGCGAACGGCGAGCCATGGGTAGCTCGCTGTCCGATCGTCCGGTAATGGACCGAGTCCAAGACGTCGACGGCGCGCACTGTTCCCGCGCGCCTCAAGGAGTTGTCAGCAGCAGGAGGGGCCCAGCTGGGTCGAAGCCTACTGGAGACAGGGTTGTCCGAAAGGGAGCTCGTGCCCCGGTATGAAGGCTAGAAGGAACGGGATGGGGTTTTTAGTCAGTAAGAGTCTGACACTATCTCCCGCTCCACCCAAGAGCGGGTTTTGTCATACGATGATTTTCCCCATTGAAAAAAAAAAGTAAGCGCAGTTCATTCTGTTCATAACGGAGTGATTTAAACTCGTAAAGATCGTCCCAAAAAATAGGTTTATTTTAAGGCAAAAAGCACATAAGACATTTCAAAATAGTTAAACATATTTTCAGCGGGGTTTATCCTTAAAATATTCTCCTTGAGAATATTGAACAGTCTAGAAATCTAGACTATTGAATTATTAACTTGGCTGTTAGGTTTATCATGTGAGATACACTGCTTTGTGGATAAATTTTCTAGTTGAAAACTTAAGTATAGTGTTAATAAATAATACGATGAGAGAACTTGATGCAAACTTGCAAATAGGTGCTTAAATGTTTAAATAAAATGAAATAAATTACGTCTAAATTAAACCGTTTTCAAAAGGTAATATAGTTCACTGTAAAATGCTTTATTCTTAATATATTTGGCATACAAGAGTGTGGTCTATCTTCTTGTAGCATAATAAACTTAATAAATTATGTATCAGTCAGCCTTACCAGTAAGTGAGTCCACTTAATGATAGTGATAGTGTGACAGATGACAGGACGGAATAGAAAAAAAGACGTTTTGCGCCGACCCCAAATATCATGGGATAAAGCCATGAAGAAGAACATTCAGCCTCACCAGCGCCTGTCAAAAATCTTTTAGATACAAGTTGCATGTTGTATATTAATAATTGCTAACCTCAAATTCACAGGCGCTCAAATCCAAACGAAATAGATGGCCGTCTACTTTGATGTTTATTTTAAAGAGTCATAATGAAAAACAATCAACTTAAAACACAGAAGATTACAAACTAAGTTGGTGGTAAAATGGTACCATTTTGAACCAAGAAGATGAAGCAGAAAAACTAACAAATCTCGAAATCAATCAATCAATAAAATCAATAAGTCTGAGCATAACTGATAAAACATATTAAGAGGATTGCATGCTCAGCGACGCTTAGTAATTTAAAAACGTAGCGTCCTTTAGATTGCGGGCGGGTAGCGTCAGCAAATATATACGACTTACTATCGGCTACTCACCGCCGTGGATTTGTCAGCCAGCAGCCGGCGAGCGATGCGACGTGCTCGTTGATGTAGCGTCCGCAAAACAGGCGGACGTAAATTACAATATTGTTTTAATTGATTTTTCTATTATATACGCTGATTTTATTATTATTATGAGTCCATTGTGTCCCACTGCAGGGCAAAGGCCTCCCATCCGTTATTCCACTCTTTTCTGTCCTTAGCTACTTCTGGCCAATCCTTAAGGCAGGAGTCCAAGTCGTCAAGAAAACGTGTAAATAAGAAGGTTTTAAAGGTCTCTTAAAGTTTGTAGGTAGGTTACGTTAAAAATATTTTTGAAAAAAACTAAACAACACACACAATAGTTTTCCAAAAAAAAAAAATTAGACATAAATAGAGAACAGGTTGCTCGCGTTACGTATTGTTGTTGGGGTCGAAAGGTTCTGGAACAGCGACTATCTACCGGAAGGTACAGCGATGGAAAGCTTCCCACAAAGTAGACCGATGATTTGGCGAATGTCACGGGAATCGGATGGATATGAAATCAACAGCACCGTTCGTTGTAGCGACAGTGGACTTTTTTCGACTGAAGTGATGATGTTGGTGATGACGTGGCCCAGTAGTTGTCAAGATTGGGCTGAGGATGATAATGATGATAAACAAAAAAATATTACAAGAACACTTCCATAAATTTCTTTCTGCTGCTAACCGTACAACCGGTAGCCGATCCCCTCGCTCAGGAAATTGAGTGAATGTTTTCCAATTTAATCGCATCTGCTCTGATACGTCCCTGGGACAGTCTCTGTGTTTCCCAAACACACCCTACGTGTCCCGACTCCTGCAACACGACTTTTTGGACTTAATAACTTTACTGGTTTAAAGTATATCCCACTTTAGGAGCAAGCTTTCCGTTTTTGCTGCTCAATTTTTGTTTGCTCCTCTGTTTGGTGCCGATTGGAAAACTTGGGATTCAAGTTTGTCGATGAGTTGAATGGTGAGAGTATTCCATGTGGCAGAGGGTTTTGTTTAGCAGGACCTTGTGTGGCATGTGCGAAATATTTCAAATCCACATAATTTAGTCGCATAATATGGGTAGATAGATGGTGAATAACGGTCACATTACACAATATAACAGTAATGATCCTCATATTTACTATTTCTGGTAAGCGAAGTCGAAATAGACCCTGGCGGAGGTCATACAAAATACTCAGTGGCTACAACCGTCTCTCCCTCGCGCGAATGGGAGTTGAGTTTTATTATTACATAATTGCGCGTTTTTACGTAAATCACCAAAAAAAAAACTGGATTTTTCTAGGAAAAACAAAGATATGGAAACCAAAATTTTTTCGCCAAAAAAAAATTCGTACAAACGTGTGTACAAAATGACAATTAAGCGTTTTTCAAGGTCATTCAAGTTGTACAATCGGCGCTGGAGGGGAACAACACCCCCCCAGGGGGGTACACAGATGAAACCATTCAATAGCATAGGTAGGTATTCAATGCGTTCTGTTATAATTTTACTTAGAATACATTCGATTCATATTTTCTTTTTTACAGAATGATAGAAAAAAGTACTCGATAGAAGCATTTTCCGTAATCGCTTGAATTACGTGAAATTGCTACGTAATGACCAAGTATTACTGCACTAATGTTAGGGTGAGAGTTAGGTTTGAAACAGCGGCCATGTAGGTTATATAATAGGTTATATAATAGGTAATATTCTGATTTAAACCAGTTACAGGAGCCATCGTAGGTGTGGGCTTGCGGACGGCGAGTAATGAATAGATCGCCGTCCGGGCGTCCGGTAGCCGTCCGGATCAAGCAAAGCCAAGTCGACGGCGCGTAGTGTTACACACGGTATTTTTAATTCGATTGACCTGATTATGTGAGAAAAAAAAACATTTTTGTTAAAAATTCATACCTGCATTGAAATAAGATCTTTTATTATCCCGTGTAAGAGAAAATTTTATTGGATTACAACTATTTGTGTTTGTTTACCTATTTCAGCGGGTTTGCACATGTGATGGCTTGACCTATTTGTAAATAGATAGGGTCGACGTTTTTAATGAAGATTTTTTTGAAAAATGTAACCTATATTAAAGAGTGGTTTAATCGATTCTGCTCTTTATTCTGATCAAACTAAATTCAGGTTTTGCGCATTTAACGTTACACCTTGTATACATAGTTTCTGCCTACCCCTATAGAAAAAAGGCGCGAGTTATGTATGTATACATAGAAAATTGAAGTTTTAATTTCCTCACCAGAAAGCCAACAAAACCACAATTGAGTAATTTTCACATTAAACTTTAAAAACAAAACCAGTACAAACCTATAATCAAAAAACAGTTTTCTACAAAAATATACCCTTTCCATAATCAGATAAAAAGCAGGACAACTAGGATATTTATTTAGCGACTCATGTACAGTCAGCGCGTGTATTGTTCAGTCAGTTTATAAGTTTACTTTGTACATATCGTCGTGTTGTTTACTTTGCCGCACAAAAAATAAGGGGCGCATCTGCCCGTTTACTGTTTAGGCAAAGTTGTGTCATTTACATATTGAGAATCAGGAAAACATTGCGCATATATTGTAGCTACATGTATACTTTTTTTGTATTTCTATGAGACAGATAGATATAGATAGGATGATATATTCTTGATTGTATACCATAAATACAATTAAAAGACCGCATTGTCTTATCACTAAAAGAGATTTTTTAGAAACAACCTTTGGATGGATCGACACGGGTAAGCAAGGCTTATCTTTTATATGTTTTCAGTACACCTATAAAAATCCTCTCATATCCCTACCGCTTTTAAGTATGCAATTTACTGGTTTCCGTGTTAGTGTGGAAAAGTGCGGGGGCTCACGCCGCCACAATTTATTGTATTTATCGTATCAAGCAGGACGCTAAGCAACCCCCACGACTCGCCGGCTAACTTCTGCTAATTTATTTCTTCGCAAGTGTATTAAAAAACGTCGTTTGATACATGTGGAAATTGGTTACTGCAGCACTTTGCTCCATAACACCCTCGCCCATGGCTCGGGGGAATTTCACCTCAAAAGGCAAACTTTCTCCACTTGTATGCAAATGTACTTTTTTTGCTGGGCAAAAATCATCCAATGACAACCTCCGCTCTTGGGCGGAGCGGGAGATAGTGTCAGACTCTTACTGACTAAAAACCCACCCCGTTCCTTCTAGCCTTCATACCGTGGCTCGAGCTATGAAACTGTACTGATTGTCCATTTTGTTTCTTGATCAGTTGTGCCCATTTTCCTAATGGCGGTAGACTTGTGAAGTTCAATTTATTATTAATAGAAGAGTTGGGTCACGCTAACTTTTTACACTTTGTTTTGTTACTTATTTGCGGCATGTAAACACAATTATTTAGTTGACTGTACGTATTTAATTGGTTCGAACAAACAATGGTGTTCGCGCTATGAAATTGTAAAGTGGTGTAGTATTATTTTGAAAAGCTTCTAGAAATAGTTATGAGAAAATTATTTTGCATTTCTATTTCCTTTTTAAGTTACATTATTTATTTAAACTTAATGTACAGTAGTGGTACATAAACGGACTAATGCAACAATGTATTCATTGTGCGTACAGCTAAAGAACAGAATTCCATGCATGTGTTTTCTGAGGGTTTTCTAAGTCAAGTGAATATTGTATTTAAGGTTACTTCTAGGTAAGCGCGCTCCATCGTCAACCACATCGTCGCTTTCCATCAGTTGAGACAGAGGTCCGGTGCGAACCAATCAACGATAAAAAAAATGGCTCATCATCATCATATCAGCCGAAAGACGTCCACTGTTGGACATAAGCCTACCCCAAGCATCGCCACAGCGACCGGTCCTGTGCGTCACGCATCCATCGGTAAAAATGAATATTTTCTACAAATCAACCTTTGGGTTAAAAAAGACAACACTGTGGTAGGTGAGCACAATCCTACTATTATTATAAATGCGAAAGTTTGTATGTATGGATGGATGTATTGATGGATGTATGGATGTTTGTTACTCTTTCACGCAAAAACTACTGAACGGATCTCGATGAAACTTGGTACACGAGTAGACCATATCCCAGAATAACACATAGGGTACTTTTTATCCTGGGATTATGTACGCGGGTGAAGCCGCGGGCAAAAGTTAGTAAATAAATAATTATTAGATATTTCAAATAGAATTACGTATCATTATTGTTGTTGTATCATCTAAGACGGGAAATCTTCCAGTAGTGGACTGTTATAAAAATGATAGATAGATAAAATTGGGGGAGCACAAGAACGGAATGTTGAACCATCAATCTGGGTCTGATTACGTGGTTAATTTACAAGGAGTCTATGGGCACAACGATTTTGTAAGTCTACCAGTAGATGATATAGGTGACATTTTAACAGCAATAGTGATCATCCACAAGTTTTTTTTTATGGTGGGAAAATCGTTTAATGACAACCCCCGCTCTTAGGCGAAGCGGGAGATAATGTCAGACTCTTACTGACTAAAAACCCACCCTGTTCCTTCGTGCCTTCATAAGTTCATACCGGGGCTGAGCTACCTCTCGAAACTAACCCCGGCCCACTGGGGCCCATCTGGGTTCCTGCTGTTGCTGACAACTCCTTGAGGCGGGCGGGAACAGTGCGCGCTGTCGATGACTTTGGCTCGGTCCGGATAGTTACCGACGGTCGACCAGCGAGCTACCCATTGCTTGCCGTCTGCAAGCCCGATCGTCCATAAGTTACATTTCTTGTTTGGATTCACATGAACTTCCGAAATCTATACTTATAATAAATCTGTAGAGAGGTCAATTCTGTACATGAAATATATTTCCAAAATAACTATCAGGGGGTGATTAGTGATCGATACTGATGCTAAAAATGCAAACAGTAAAATTTTTGTCTGTCTGTCTGTCTGTCTATCTATCTGTCTGTCTGTCTGTCTGTCTGTCTGTATGTTCTTTATAGAAGCAAAAACTACTCGATGGATTTTAACGAAACTTGGTACAATCATTCTTCATACTCCTGGGCAGGTTATAGTATACTTTTCATCACGCTACGATCAATAGGAGCAGAGCAGTAAAGGGAAATGTTGGGGAAACGGGAGAAATTACTCCATTTTTTAAGCTTCCGTCGCGTTTGCAGCCTTAATGGTTAAAGCTACACAGAAAACATGTATAACGGAAATGTTCTCCTCAAAATTATATAAAAAATGTCCCACGATAGCATACGTCTATCTTTTATGGTTAACTCACAATAACACGTGTAACTCCCGATAGCTTAGCAGTTCTGAGTTTTCTGTTTATTTTTGTCTACCCTTACGTTTATAACACTGAATGTCGCTGGCATAAGCAACAGGATCCGCGTACGAAGTCGCTGGCAGAAGCTAGTACTTAATAAAATAATATCGGTTGGTCAGTCTATGTGGAACAGAGAGTAGAAACCTGCAAACCTCCATTGCTAAGGGAGGATTTTCCGACCAGGCGGGTGTTGTCTGATCTGGACAACTGTCCCAAAGGTGATTTCAGGATAAACATAACAAACATAATTATTACAAGAGTATAATTATGTTCAAATCGTGTGGAGAACTCAGTGCGTTAGTTCCTATGTGACGTCCTAGATGTCGCTACAAGTCCAAAAATATTTTGAACTTCTGTCAATTTATTTATTTGCGTCACCAGCAAAGGTTACGCAGAAAATCAACCCAAGGAAACACCATTGGCTTTGAGCTATTTCAAGACATGTTCTACACGTGTACCAAGTTTCTTCAGTACATCTGTTCGGTAGTACTAATATTATAATGTGAAAGTTACTACCTCTTTATTTTATGCTGAAATGACGAAATTTGATACGGAAAAATAGAATACGCTTTATTGACTCTTCGCGTGACCCAAGGGCTGGCTTCTACCTCGGTCAGAGATTAAGCATTGCCATACAACGTGGCAATGCCGCCAGCCTTTTGGGCACACTTCCAGTCAACAGCGATGCGGAGGAGTTTTATGACGTCATAATTAGCTAGGCCTTTAGTGTATATATTATTTTTAATAATTTAAGTTTATTTTATAATTTAATTAGTTTAATTATTGTCCTTCGATATAGAATAAGTTTGAATCCCAAGGAAGGAAATGGGCTACTTTTTATCTAGTTTCAACTTCGACTACGTGTCCGCAAGAACGCTAGTGAAAGCTAGATATTATTTATTTATTTATTTATTTAAATCTTTATGCACAAAGTTGTACAAAGGCGGACTTAATGCCTTAGGCATTATCTGCCAGTCGACCTTAGGGTGGTGCAGAAACACATCAATAAAAAAAGATAGATTAATCATCGTAAGTTTGTTGAGAACCCAAGATCTGCTTTTGTAATACCCGTGTCACGTCATTAATAAGGGCCCAAATCGACTTACTGAAGGAACCGAGGTGGGTTTTATTAATACCTATTTATTTGTTTTTTAAAATCAAAAAAAAATATATATAATTTTTTTTTTATGAAAATAAACCAACGTCACAAAAATATTGAATTGAATTTGAGAAGTTCCCTCGATTTCGCCAAGATTCCATTGTCAGATCTGGGTTCAATCATTCATCAACTTGGTGAATATGGGACCATTTAGGAAGTATACCCTTTCCAATAAAAAAAATTAAATACATACACCCGAATTGAGAACCTCCTCCTTTTTTAGAAGTCGGTTAAAAAAGTCATGAATATAATATTTAGCAAAACTTCCCAAGCTGATGCGCAAAGAACTTAAAATTAGACCATTTTTAATACGACTGCCATAAAAACGTCAAGTTCCTCGGCGACTAGCAATAAAAGCTTGCTCGTGTGTTTGTACGTATGTGTGTCTGTGAATGTGTGAGGTTTTAATGCAAACGTATATAAAACGCGTTGAATTTACAGCGACATGTTGCCACAAATGTACAAACGATGGAAAAAATAAAAATGTTACCGCACACCGCTTGTTTGTGTTGCCAGCTTCGAGTTTCCCAGGAACGAGGGAGTTTCACCGAGTGTTTGGGTTGTGAAGGTTAGTTACTTAATCACTCTATACAAGATATACATAACTGGCATCTACCAGCAGCTTTGCCTGTGTGAATTTATAAAATTATCCCAAGGAAACATACTATACGAACAGTTTAATTCATTAAACCCCAAGCGAACGCCGACGTTCGCGCACCCATTGTCTTTCTATTATGTCTCTAATTATCACGATTGAAGAGTTAAAGAGATAATTATATAGAGGTAAATATAGAGATAATTTTATACTCACATGCGGGCAAAGTTACTGGCGGCAACTAATTTTAAAATAACGCAGTCATACTCAAAATAATAGTTACGTTGCGTGTGGCATGTTGAATTCCAAACGAAACGAACGTTGATAAGGTAATTCCAACTGCGGTGAGAGAATTATTACAAAACTAATAACTACTCCTGGTACTAGATAATATAGAAACCAGAATAAAGTCAGGAATTCAAACCGCCCAAGACTTAGCTTAAGCTTTATCCCCATGGTGGATAATCTACATTTTACACCTTATCGGAAAATTAAAAGGGAATATACTAAAACAAATTATACGTTAGAGAAATAAAACACTCTTTATAAGTTTACTCTGTATGTTTTGAGATTTGATCTAAAAATGATCGAATTTGATGTAATATACACGAAAAAAATCATAAAATCCAGTCAAGCCGTTTCGGATGATTTTGAAAAAAAAAAACACTGTGATACGACAATTTTATATATTTGATAATAAACCTGTAAACCACGACTCTCCTTCATTTTTCGCAATAATCTCATTTCTGGCCACTAGCCAACTATCCGCGGTATAAAAAAAAACTCGTAAAGTAAGTAAAGTATGTTTTTCGGGGTAATTTTTCTTTTAGCGTGGCAACCCAAACGCTTCAACCACGTTCGTTCAAATGAGTAATGCGGCGCGTGGTCTGCGTTTGAATTGATTCCCAGTGTTAATACCACACCTTCTGCCGTACTCCTATACGTGCTGCTATAGGGGGACTTGTGTTGTTTTACGTATAATGTAATTTTTTTTAGGCGGGAGAAGTAAATCATCGAATTACTTCTCCCGTCCTTGGGTCCATATAAGAGGATGTGTCAGACTTTTACTGACTAGGGAACCCAGGGTAATATGCGGGCTCGCGGACGGCGAGCCATGGGTAGCTCGCTGTCCGATCGTCCGGTAATGGACCGAGTCCAAGACGTCGACGGCGCGCACTGTTACCACGCGCCTCAAGGAGTTGTCAGCAGCAGGAGGGGCCCAGCTGGGTCGAAGCCTACTGGAGACAGGGTTGTCCGAAAGGAAGCTCGTGCCCCGGTATGAAAGCTAGAAGGAACGGGACGGGGTTTTTAGTCAGTAAGAGTCTGACACTATCTCCCGCTCCACCCAAGAGCGAGTTTTGTCATAAGATGATTTTCCCCATCTTAAAAAAAGAAGGGCCCCAGGGTTCTTTTGCATCATCCATGGCCCCAGTAGGTTTCGACACCCCCCCATAATCATCATCATCACCATTTTAGCCGAAGGACGTCCACTGCTGGACACAAGCCTCCCAAAGTGTTGCCACAACCGATCCTATGCGTCTCACATCCACCGCATTCCCTCGACACGTTTGGGTCGGTCTAATGTAGTTCTAGCTTAAGAAATGTTGCGGATAGGGAGAATATTTTCAAAGAGTCAAAATAAAGTTGAGAGTTAAGGATTCATAGCGCAGTTTTCTTTGTTTTTCCCGGTAAAGTAACATTTATTTATTTATTTAAAGCTTTATGCACAGAGTTAAACATTACATTTTATAATTACAATAAAATTATGTCAGATAATAATTAAATCAATTATCACAAATAAATTAAATGGGTCGTGGGCTTTTTCACTAGTCGAGTCTCTAAAGTACTGTTACCAAAAATAATGTATTTTTTTATTTTTGGTTTTAAAAAACCACTTAAAATCAGAATAATTATAAAAGGTAGAATTTGGAATCGCGATCCCGGTCCAAAGAGCCCCAAGACCCAATTAAATTACATAAAATTGAAATAGTAAAGAACGTATTCAAATCATAACTGTGCCTAATCTTTTCATAACTGTGCCAACACCAAGTAGACCTCCACTTTCAGCAGAAACGACTGAATACCGGCATTTATATGGAGCGACTACCTACCAGATCTGCACAACCCAGTAACTGAGTAACACGATACCCTTGGCAAAACTGGTGTCAGATTTTCTGGTTTCTGATCACCCGTAACAATTGCCACAAGTCGGACCAAGACAGCTACGAGCTTACTGGGTCATCATCATCATTTCAGCCGAAGGACGTCCACTATTAGATTCCCCCAAGCTTGCAAGCAAGCAAGATTGCCACAACCGAACCTATGCGTCTTGCATCCACCGCATTCCCGCGACTCTCACCAGGTCGTCAGTCCACCTTGGGGGAGACCTTCCAACGCTACGTTTTCCGGTGTGCTGTCATCATCCCATCAACCATCCGTTTTAAGAGCAATGTGCCCTACACACTGCCACTGGTTATGACGTCGCCCTTGGTTTTCCTGAGGATATCTTCATTCCTGATGGAATCACGCAAGGAAACTCCAAGCACAGCTCCCTTTCCTATATCCTTTGAGTGACTGTAAGTCTTCAGATGGAGCCCATTGTCAGCGACCATGCTTACCGGGTTTTTAATCATAAAATACAATATCAAAATTGCAGCCTATTTTATATAAAAGGATTCCGTTAACAATACTTCACCAATCCCATCACGTCTTTATTGGCAGATGATCTGATTCACCGTAAAGCGCTCTCACCGACAAGCCCTTTCAGTAAATATTTATTAAATAATTTTGCATTAGCCCGACTTAGTTCGCGGTGGAGCTCCGTAATCCTCTTACGTCTACGTTGTACCGCCATAGAGTAGCAGAGAATTGTGCAGAAGCGACAGATAGTAGGCAGGTAGCTGAAATTTGAGCATCCTTAATAATATAATAAAAGCGAAAGTGAGTTTGTTTGTTACGTCTTCACGCCTAAATGGCAAAACCGATTTTGATGAAACTTGGTACACGGATAGACCAAGTCCTGGAATAGGACTGGAATAGGATACTTTTTATCCCGGAAGTATGTTCCCTTGGGATAATTTTCTGCTATCACGCGGGCGAAGCCGCTGTAGTCAATAGTGACCGAAAAGTGATTTGTAGCCGAAATTGTAACCGGATATTTGGGTTCTCCTTTAGTTTCGGTCATAAACGAAACTTCAATCATTTCAGATGAAAGATCACTGCTAGACATAGGCGTTGCTCAAGAGTCGCCACAATTACAACAACAACCATCTAACAAACAACTCGCAACACCACTCACAACAATCTCCCGCAACCTCTCGCAACTCGCGTTTTGTGCATCTCGCATCCATCAGATTCCTGCAACCATAACCAGATTGTCGGTCCATCTTGTTGGAAGCCTTTCAACACGCAGCGTTGAAAGGCTTCCTACCGGTTCGTGAGCGTCAATCCAAAACTTTTGCCTCACCGAGTACCAATCTGTTCTGTTGCCCTGTTTAATAAGGATAGATATAGGTACATAATGTAGGTATGGATGTTTGAACAAAGATGTGTCCTATCTGTTGGTAGCAAACTATTCTGTGGAGAGGTTTACCGACAATGTGCAAGTTTGGTACAGAGCAGTACACGTCCCGGCTACATATTGACATAATCAGGTGCACTCTCATATTTATATAGATAGATCTATGGAAAATTGAACCAACTATCAATATTAAGGTGCTTGGAAATCTTGCTTTAAATAATTGTACCTGCTGAAATTACACTAATGACTCGCCCCAGCTCTACACGGGTGCAAATTATACACACAAAGCTTCCTCATCTATAGCCCTTTCTATTAGTGAAAGTCGCATTAAAATCGGTTGATTGGTTTAGGAGGAATTAATGGATAAACAAACATACGTAAAGATCAAATTTGTTTTGTTAAATATGTTTATGCCATAAAAACAAAAATGTTTATTCGTCAGAATATGGTAAAATACAGTTTCAATATTGGTTCCAGCATATCCAGCCATACTGTGGCCGCCGGGCCTTGGTTCAGGCCATGGTCCGGAGCGAGCAGGAGTGGCAGGCGGTCACGGCGCTGTCGCCGTCGCCGCCGGGATTTCGATCCCGATTTCCGACCACCGTAGACGCGGGCTTGCGGACGGCGAGCCCTGGGCGGTCCGCTGTCCGATCGTCCCAGCTGGGTTGAAGCCTACTGAGGCCAGGGTTATCCGAAAGGGAGTTCGAGCCCGGTATGAAGGCTAGAAGCAACGGGGTAGGGGTTTTAATCAGTAAGAGTCTGACACTATCTCCCGGTCCGCCCAAGAGAGGGGGTTGTCATTTGACGATTTTTGCCCACCATAAAAATAAAACAAATTATATAATGAAGGCATCATCACTATATCCTTATCCTTCACCCAACTAACTTGGGGTCATGTTATATTTTTCACAATAATATTTTAAAAAGTTCACAAGTTGGACACCACCGACACTCATCATCATCATATCAGCCGAAAGACGTCCACTGTTGGACATAGGCCGCTTCCAAGCGTCGCCACAACGACTGGTCCTGTGCGTCACGCATCCATCGGATTCCACCGACACTAATTTCAACATAAGTCACGGCACGTCATAGCGGGTATTAGAACCCAGCAAACAGTTGGGTGCAAGTGCAAAACAACCCCTCAGTCGCCTGGATGGCCCGGTGGCTATGTATTTTTGCTGACACAACAAGCTTATAATTTTGTGATTATTCATGACACAGTTATGAAATTTAGTAAGTACATAGATCTTTTGCATAAAAATACTAGACATATGTTTCGGATAATTATACTAAATCTAATGTAATATAATGCAATTTAAAAAAAAACTGTTTATTTGTTACTATTACCTACAGAAATGGAATGTAACATGAAATAAGTGTATTAATCAAGGTGAACGACAGAAACATGGGCCAAACGTTTTAACGATATTTATGAGCAAAAGCACTGTTTCAAGTGTTGTATGCTAAATGAGCCACGAAAGAAAACAGTTCAGATTGCCTTTATTTTTCTTATTTTACTTCAGCCAAATCAAAAACATCACTTCAGCCGCATTACATTATTGCGACGTTTTGTAATTTAGCGCGCGTACTTATAAAACAGCTAGTTATACAATATGACTACGACATATATACATTCGAGGTGTTTTCGTTTAAATTTGTGAAGATTTGCTATAAAACTTCAGCGAAATGGAGTCTTTGTGTGTCTCTCTGCAAATGTTCTAGGATTTCTGCTATTGCATATCTAGTGATTGTTAGACACCATTTCATTACATAAGATTTTGCTGGTAAGTTCTGAAGGGATGCGCAGAAGTTACTAGTTTCAACAATTTGTTATCGTGTTCCATGTTATTGGGATGATCAATTCTGGAGGGATTTTGGGGCGACCCCAGGGTCAAGTTTGACCCACCAACATGATCAGATCGTAACACCAACTTCGCTCTAATCGACCTCGACGGCGTCGACCTCCCTCAGGCGTCCACTAATCCAGATTTACTATTCTGAGTTAGTTTCTGGATACCAAAATTAAAAAAAAAAAAAACAAAAAAATAATAAGATTATCAAATTGTTGTGTTTTTTTTTTTCAAGATTTAGGTGTGCGAGACTCATCTGATTCTTTATACAGATTGCTATACAAATCAACAGCGTTCTTAACTTTCTTTTCTTTTGATTTGAAGCCTAAAGATTACTTCTCAGATACCACCTAAATATTCCTTATTTACGGTACAATCTCTGGGCAAAAGGTAACCTGAAATTCCAATCTCAGTTTCAACCTTGGGCAGGTTCTGAATCCTAAAACTAGACTGTCACATGAAGACATTAACGTAAAAACACGAGCAAGAATACCGACATTGACGCATATAAGCGGCATATTACATTCTACACGCCGGAGTTATTAATGGCGGACGTTCAAGCACTAAATCAGATGCAGGACTAACAAAAATGGAGTCTTTGAAGTGTTTGAGAATTTGATGTATGTTCTGAAGTGTGGCACGGAGTAAGTAATGTGACAGAGGCCGATAGTGTCTCATTTGTGTCGTGTGATAATACTAATAATATTACACAACTTTCATCTAGTCCCAAACTAAGCAGAGCTTGTGTTATCACTACATAGTATAAAACAAAGTCGCTGTTTCTGTCCCTATATCCCTATGTACGCTTAAATCTTTAAAACTACGCAACGGATGTTGATGCGATTTTTTTTTAATAGATAGAGTGATTCAAGAGTGAGTTTATATGTATAATATTGCACCCGAGCGAAGCCGGGGCGGGTCGCTAGTGGGTACTAAATAACAGATAGACATATTTACATATTTCTAAATACATACATATTACAGATAAATAATATCCAGACACAGAACAAATGATCATGCTAATCACACAAACATTTGGAATCGAACCCGTAATAGTTATGTTATTTAGTTTTGACAAATATGTTGCATTTTCAAATCAAATCAAATCAAATCATCTTTATTGTTGATCATAGTTAATTGATTAATTGATCTAATTAATTTCAGTTACTTATATTAAATGGAACTCTGGGCAGTCGCTTCATCATGAACTTATTGACTGGCTAACAATTTGACCATGTCATTAGTTGTTTCTAGATAGTGGCAATACGGAAGCTGAAGAGTGAAAATAATGTGACGTTACGACCGTATGAGGTTCGGACTCTGTCGCGTATCTACTCTCGTCCGGGTCAGAACGAAAGTATTTCGTAATTTTTGTTTCCAAACATTTATTCTTGAGATAATACACTCCGTAAATAACGGTGACATTTTTGTGGATGTTTCGTTTCCTTTGATAATTATTTTGAATCCCTCTGTGTACCTGATGTTAAGTCAGAATTTTTTTTTTTTTTTGGTTAACAGAAACTCTGTGTGCGTTTTAATAACTAGCTTTTGCCCGCGGCTTTGCTTGCATATATAAAATATAGCCTATGTCACTCAAGAGTAAAGCAGCTTTCTATCGGTAAAAAAAAATTCGTAATCGGACCTGTACTTTCAGAGATTTCCTCCTACAATCAAAAATTTACCTTTTACCTTTTTAAAATAATATTGTAAAAAAAGATATATATATATATATATATATATATATATATATCCTTTTTACACTTATATTAAAAAAAAAGATAAATATATATAATTTTATTTTCTCTTAAGATTGATTTTGAAATCTAAGTTCAAATAAACTTGAATAAAAGAAGATGACATTATTCTTTTTTCGAAATTACAAAGTTATTAATTTATTGGTTCCTTTGTGTTTTGTATTTTCTGTAATATCGAAGTATTTATAACCTTCGGATCACACGCCGTCTCGCGTCACCCAGATGATATACTAACTTAAAAAAAAACCTCAAAAGAAAACAAAAAAGTGTATCCAGTACAATTAGAATAAACATAGCTCGCTGACCGATCGTCCGGTAACTGTCCGGACTAGAGATATTGGTGGCAATATTGCCACCAATCTTTCCATTTTCGGCTAAATTGCCGGCAACGGCATATCTGAAAGAAAGAGAAGAAAAACATTTTATTTGCGCGAAAAAGACGTAATCTTATAACTAGCTAACAAACATATAACAACTTGTGATAGGGAAGATATGCGTCACATCCGCGCAAAACGGCCGCACGCTCAGCATAAAGCATCTCTAGTCCGGACGGAGCCCAAGTCGTCGACGGCGCGCACTGTTCTCGCGCGCCTCAAGGAGTTGTCAGCAACAGCAAGCAGCGATCCAGCTGGGTCGAAGCGTACTGGGGGCAGGGTCTAGTTCCGAAAGGGAGGCTCAGCCGGTATGAAAGGCAAGAAAGAACGGGGTGGGTTTTTTAGTCAGTAAGAGTCTGACCCTATCTCCCGTTTCACCCAAGGGATGATTTGGATGATTTTTACCCACCAAAAAAAAGGCCTTCATTACTTGCACTAAACTTTTCAAGTCTGAAATAAAAACGTTCAACGATCCGTTCGTTGATTAGCAATGGCTTTTCTATGACATGCTTAATAAAACCACATTCACGGTCAATTGTCAAGTCTTAGTCTCATTTCTGATCGATTGGTCCCGCACTTCCTGACTAATTCACTAGTCAGACACAAAAGATTTAAAAAATAATACTGTGCTGATAATCCAGCGAATCAATTAGGTTTTAAACATTTTATTCACTGAAAAATCCTTCAGGCGTGGAATACCTATGTGTAGGGTTGCCAGGCCTTAAAACCGAAAAGGACAGACGGATCCAAACATTTTTTTTAATGATATAAACCAGTGCTTGGCTACGATCCCACCTGATGATTTATTTGGTCACAAAAGCCGCAATTTTTTTTAAAGTTAAGTTTATTATCAATTAATTTTTAAATTCTAAAGAAAAAACAAAAAAAAAAATAATAGACTAATTGCATGACCGCTCTGCTTGTGTTAGCGATAAGTAGCGATATAAGTAAAGGCAAAACTCAAATGACATCCTCATCATTTCAGCCGATAGACGTCCACTGTTGGACATAGGCCTCCCGCAAGTGTCGCCACAATTAACAATCTTGTGCATCCCGCATCCATTGGATTCCCGTAACCTTCAACTTCAACTTCAAATGACGATTCTAAATAATATAGTTAAAATTTAAAAAAATCTAACAAAAAACAAATTAAAAAAACCTAACAAAAGACAGATGGACAGGCTGGGCTCCGTTTAATTTGGCCGGACACGCAACTAAAAAGCCTGCACCCCTAGCCAAGTAACAATCGTTTCGTGTCGAATTCCGTTCTCCAATCGGTAACGCCTCGGTGTCAGCAATTGTAGAAAACGATAAGTTGGTAGCCATGTTGACGCGCCTGAGTCGGCCACTCGTTCTACAATGTAGCCTTTGTATAACAAAGGATGTAGCGTTGAACATTTATTTATTTATTTATTTAACAATTCATGTACACACTGAACTTAGGTATAAAAAAAAACAAGACAGAAACAGAAAAATAGGTACATAGGTGATGCTTATTTCTAAAGAAATCTCTTCCAGCATACGCGCGAGAGGAAAATTGGAAAAAAAGAGATGTAGACACCGTGTGTAAAAGTGAAAGGAATAAAGAAACAAATAAAACAATTATAATTAAAATAGACCTACTTTATAAATATATACATACATATAGTAGAATAAATATCGCAAAAAATACATACTAACTAATATTATATAATTATAAATACATAACAAATAAACAACTATGACGAAACAGAAAGATAGTGTTCTTTCACTGCTTTTTTAAAAACTGCAATAGTTACAACAACATTGTAGAAATTCATTCTATAATTTTGAACGATTAGAACTTGGCTACGAATTTTCTATTCGTTTGTTCTGACCACGTGACTTAACGTTGAGTCCCATATATTTGATGAGTTTTCGACTAGCGTTAACGATTGCATATTATCAACTTGGAGAAGGAGTAGCAGGCGGTCGCCTCCTTCAGTGAAGCAGTTATGCTAGCAAAGGAGGAGGCCAACTGCATCAGGCAACGGCGCCCTCTCCACCGCCACCGGGATTTCAATCCCGATTTCCGGCCACCGTAGACGAGGGCTTGCGGACGGCGAGCCATGGGTAGCTCACTGTCCGACCATCCGGTAACTGTCCGGACCAAGCCAGAAGTTGTCAGCAACAGCAGGGGCCCAGCTGGGTCGAAGCCTACTGGGGCCAGGTATATCTGAAAAGGAGCTCGAGCACCGGTATGAAGGCACGAAGGAACGGGGTGGGTTTTTAGTCAGTAAGAGTTTGACACTACCTCCCGCTCCGCCCAAGAGCGGGGTTTGTCATTGAATGATTTTCCCCACCATAAAAAAGGGGTGCTGACTGGTCGCCCGGCAACGCTACCTACGTGCACGGGTGATGTCGAGCGAATTACTAGTCAAAATTTATCCTTGACGTTTCGGCTTAAGAGGATAATATAACCAAAGCTGTTTCTGAGAATACAGGCTTATTTCACGGTAGGTTGTGTCCAGTAAACGCGAAAAATTCGCTCGAATAAAATACAGCTTTTTTGCGTTTCTCGGAAATCATCAAATATGATCGGAGGCTTGGGAGTTTGCGTGCATTCAAATAATTGTGTGAAATCATCGCTTATTTTATTGTTTGATTAATGCGTTCTGTTTATTTTGATCTTCAATTAAGATTGTTGAAATGTTCCTTTAGATAATTATGCAACATTAAAGTTAAATTGTTTGTGAAACCTGTGTTATGTTAGGGTAGCAAAAAAATATTGAATAACTAGCTTTTACCCGTGGCTTCGCCCGCATTTATTCATATAGGTAATTTAATTTAGTAATAATATTTGTACTCGACTTCCCTCTTTCTCCGCCTTTTCACACTTTAGAAAAAAATAAGCCTATGTCCGTCTCCAGGGTCCCAAATATCGCTGTGGTACAGAAATTCATCAAAAACTGTTTTGCCATTTAGATGAAGACGTAACAAACAAACAAACTCACTTTCGTTTTTATAATATACGCAAGAAAGTAAGGATTTTAATAAATATCTTCACATACAGACGATTACTGACTAGAATCCACCTATAGTCTTTTTAGGGTTCCGTAACTCAAAAGGACAAAAAAGGAACCCTTATTGGATAACTTTGTTGTCTGTCTGTATGTCTGTCTATCAAGACCCTTTATCTGAAAAATGCGTGAAGACATCGAGTTGAAATAAAAACCATAACACAAGTCTACAGTCTCTTGAAGCTGTTAAAAAAGCAAACCTCAAAGTTAACGAAAAAAAAAGATACGGTCGTTTATCATAATCATAATCATTTATTTTGTTTGTATTGTTTGTAAAACATAGGTAATACAGAGGGTGGTATAAATAAAAAGTGCGCTATGTTTTGCCAAATATTGGCATATAAACTTATCTTGCATGCATATTAACAAAAATTTAAAATTATAATATAATGTCAAACAATTAAACAATAATTTCAAAAAATATAAAAATCAATACAGAATGTCAAAACAAAATAATTGAAATGTCACTGAAATTAAATAGAATGTCAAAACTTAAATATAATGTCATCAAATAAGTACAATGTCAAAAAAAATTATGTCGCTAAAAACGTAGGTTTCTACACTCTCAAGGGAATCAAAATTTATCGGGTACTTCCCGTTGACCTAGAACCCTAAAATTTGGCATGAAGCAAGGTCTTATAGCATACTAGCGACCCGCCCCAGCTTTGCTCGGGTGTAATATTATTCATATAAACCTTCCTCTTGAATCACTCTATCTATTAAAAAAAAGCGCATCAAAATCCGTTGCGTAGTTTTAAAGATTTAAGCGTACATAGGGATATAGGGACAGAAAAAGCGACTTTGTTTTATACTATGTGAATATAGAATATAGAAAGTGAATATAGAAATAAATCTGAAAACTGAAAATGTATAGTTACGTCACAAAAAAAATCCTATTTAGAAAAATCTTCAAGACTCTATTTTGGAATTGAACTTTGATTTGTTGATAGCTTGACAACGATAGTATCTGATGGAAAACAACGATGTGATAATGGAACTGGCTTGCCTAAAAGTAACCTGACTCTTGATAGGTTGTACCTATCAGGAAGCACAGACTCCAACCGGGAGTTTCTCTACTTAGCTGTACGCACAATGAAAACGGTTTTCTGTGTTTTGTTAAGATCATCCTTCCGTTTTCTACGTGATTTGCCAGAACGCTTGCCTGTGTCAAAGCTCCATATAGTGACTATTTTAACCTACACCTCATTGGCAGAATTTTCATTTGTATACGAGGTGTAAGGGAGCTCCCTCCACAAACTTTAAGGGCTTGCTCGGTAGACGAAACTGAACAACCTACCACAAGATTGTTTTTGTAAAATCTCGCAAACTTCCGTTAAAAAGGGAGGATCCTCCGGCCAGACGGGTGTTATGTCTGTTGGGCCACTGCCCGATAGATGATTTCAGGCTATTTTATATGTTAAAATCGCGCGGGAAACTTTAATTGCGCGGTTTTTTTTCACAATTTAGTAAACTTCACTTCTTTAGTTCACTTTTTTAAACTAATATAAACTTTTAACTACTAACGATATGTAATGTTGTGTGTGAGCTATCCAACATTTTAGTGAACCAGTGTAATATAAAACAAAGTCACCTCTGTCTATTTCTTCGCTTACCTCTACCAAACCGCGCAACAAATGTTGCTACGGTTTTTAACAATGGAAAAAGCGAAAAACTAAGCAGATTAGTGTTTAAAATTTGTGCCCGTGCGAATCCAGAAACCGATCGCTAGAAATAAAAATGTCATTAAAATTTTAGTCATAATAACATTTTATAGGTTGCAGTAATCACGTTGCAGGAAAGTTTCAAAGATTCACTGTCGCTTTAGAACTCTAAAGGGTAACTGAAGGACATTGGTGGGTTTTAATCAGTAAAATTCTGACATGTGAATCAAGGAACAAAAATAAAATTGGACTGTCAATTTATTTTTTAAACCATGCATTCCTATGCATGTAGTAAAAAAGTAGTTATTGTATATTTGATATTTATGTCAAAAATTTAATTTTTATATTTTAGTCTGTTTAGATAATCTCCAAAACAAGTGTAGTAACAGGCTACTATTCTTTATTTAGAAAAATAATTAGGGAGTCGCGAAAATTTAAATATTGTTTCAAATTGTGATCAAATGGTATTATATGGTTTTACGATTTTAATGTAAACGAAGTCGTGAACAAAAGTTAGTAAGAAGTGAAAACTTTATTTATTTATTTAACATTCTATGCACATGAGAACAGAGGCGGACTTAATGCCTTAGGCATTCTCTTCCAGTCAACCTTTGGGTGATGCAGAGAAAAAGTAATGGTAGGTGCAATAACAGAGTGAGAGAAATGCGAATTTAAGAAATGATATACTAATAAACCATAGAATGATAATAATAATATTCCATAACTATCACACAATGCCGTCTAGTCCCAAGCTAAGCAGAGCTTGTGTTATGGGTAGGTACTAGATAACTGATAAACATACTAAAATTTTTCTAAATACATTCACTATATAGATAGATTATACCCCGACACAGAACAAATGATCATGCTCTTCACATAAACATTTGTCCTGGGTGGGAATCGAACCCACGACCTCCGGCATAGCAGTCAGGGCCTCTAACCACTAGGCTAACAGGCCAGTCAATTATCAAATAGATATACTAATAAACCATAGAATAAATATATACAATTATACAAAAATAAAAATCTATAGAAATCCCAATCTTAATTGTAGGTACATTAATCACCAAGTAATCTCCAGCATTCCCACCTAACTATATCTACATAGTACATATAGTTTAGAGTACAAGGAGCATATAATCAAGAGGTGCATGTTCTCAGAGCAATTATAAGCCCATAATGATGGACTAATGACTCATTTCACGGATGCACCTGCTCTAATATACTGCTCATCGATCATTCTTTACGCAAACCTGTCGCCCTGGTACCGACAGCATGATACATCTGATTTTTGTAACACTTTTTGTTAGTGGATAACAAAAAAAAAATGTATTTACATTATTTAAATATTAGTCAACTATTTATAATCTAACTCTGTACATAGATATGATTGTACAGATGATAATATACTATGCTACAATAACTATTTTTGAAAAAAAAAATGAATAACTATTTTTAATGGGAATAACATGCCTGCCTATACAAAGTTTCCTTTTCCTTAAGAGGAGGCCTGAGTCCCAGTTGTGGGAACATTATAAGCTTGATTATGGTATACAAAGTTTATTTGAATCATAGATTGAGCAGTTCAAAGGGTGCAGTTCCATAAAACATCAATTTCATAGGTACTCGTACATTGACACCTTTTCCAAAAACCAGATACCTACCTAAAGATGTACTCGTATACAGTTTTGATCATATTTTTTTTAATCATATATTTTCAGAAAACTTATTTCTAGCTATAACTTATCTATTAGTCATGAATGCGACTTGAGGGAGATTTGGACCGAACTCCAGGTGCACTAGCTTCTGACGTTTTATAAGTGATGGGCACTGTAGGCCTATGTGAAATAAAAACTTTTGACTTTGAGGTCAAGCAGGGTTATTGGGGTTTTCAAATAGGAATTACTTTGCAGTAGTAGTGCTGTTTCATTTTTTAAACGGCTTGGCAGTTGTGGAAATTGCAAAAAAACATCGATTTTTCGTTTCCTTATAAAGAGTTAATACTTTCAACCCTATAAACTGTAGAAATCTTAGATATAATTTACAGGACTACTACAGCAACGAAGCAATTCCAATGCCCAATATAATTGTAGAATAGAAACGCTGAAATACAATAAAAATAGAAGCAAGACTGTTTGGCTGACCACACTGTACTAATTACTGCACCTCGCTGCGTTTTGGTCCAAGTCATAAGAGCTAGCGGGGTAGAGCTGTAAAAATAATCAAATCAAATCAAAAAAATTATTTGCTAGAATATGGTACATAAGGTGTTACAGTAAATTTGTTTCAGCATATCCTGCCATAACATGGCGTGCAAATATATTCACAGTCAGTGTCGTCAATTAATCTAACTTGCACATTACAGGTTCAATTGACTTGTCTTCTAAATATTCTTTAACAGTATAATATTTTTTAAATAGTAATACCGTAAACACAATTATAGGAAAGACAAGGTTGTTTGGTGTAGGATTGTGTTTGAACTTTACAACCACATTGTAATTTTAGTTCTCCTTTCTGCTCTCACACTAATATTTTACTCTATCACGCTTAATTCATGAATCCCCAAGCGACACCCGGTGGCCGCGCATCTATTGTCTTACTATTGTGTCTCTAATTGACGGTATCTGAAGGGTTAAACGGCTGAACAGATTTTGGACAAAACTTAGCACACTGGTAAACTATGTCTTACACATAGGATACCTTTAATATTAGGACTATCTTTCCCTTGGGACAATTCTCAGTCCTCATGCAAACGAAGTCTTCTGCAGAAGCTGATAATATTGTCTTTTCATCACCCTAGGTTGAATGGTAGAGAATGCCTAAGGCAATAAGTCCATGTATGTACTTTGTGTTGCATGCAGATTAAATAAATAACTTTTATGCTTGAAGCGGAATTATCTGTGTAAAATCGCTTCAGCTCATACCTTGACACGCATCTCTAAAATCCATGAGTCACAAAATTCTTCGTTATCAAAAAGGGCCTTTGTTAAACATTGCCAACTAAAATATGGTGCAACGAACTTGGTGCATCGTCGCTTTGTGTTGCCATATCAAATATTAGCACAGCTGTTTATCCGATGCGGTATAAACTATGGACAATGCATGCGCTAATTGTTCTTCAGGGTTCAAAGAACTTTGTCAGGCTTTTCACATATTTTTTTTTCAGGTGATTTGTGAAAGGTCGTGAGCATCGTATCAAACAATGTTGCTTTTCATGTTTATCTGTATGCGATACCTTTCGGCAAGACTGTAGTCAGGTTTTCTTGTTTCTAATGCAGAGAATTCCACTCCTTTGCTCTACCGACAATGAATGTGTTCCCAAAACGTTTATTGCGTTTTGCCTAGGTCATCCATCCATTTTCCACATAATCTGCCTGTATCAAAGCTCCAAATTGTAATTATTTTAACTCACTGGATTGTTGAAAGAGTCATTGTGGCTCTGGAACACAGGTTTTTTGGTCAATAGTCATCCCACCTATACGAGTGCGATGTTCACTATGTACCGGTGGTGGTGCACCGCGGTATGTCTGAAGGTCCGGTGATGAAACGGGCTAGGTGGAATTAAATTGTGTAATTCTAAAGCACTCCCTCAAAAAAGCAATGCTTTGGTGATCTGGATGATTGACCCGAGTGTCTGATTTATCTACTTTATTTTCTTTTTAACATTATATCCGGAAGCTTTAGGTATACGTACCTATCAAACCTCTAGCAGCACAATCTTAATTTTTCCATTTTATTACATTAAAAGGTCTGTTCGTATAAAAAAAGAAACCGACCTAGTGCAAGTCAAGCTCGCATGCAAGGGGAACAAATCATATTTTCAAATGTTTTTGTCAATCATAGGCTTTATAATATATTGTACAAATACTTTAAGGCGGAAAACCTTTGATTTATCACTCCAAAAATATAATTAATTTATTAGAAAAAGAAATTGTAATAAAGTATAGTCTTTTTATCTTAATTTTATTTTATATAATGTGACTTATTTCTGGACATTTTATTTAATTAATTCGGAATTTATATCTATTCCAATTCTATTATAATTTATTTGACATGCGTATTGTAATTAAGTTTAATTTTGACATTGATTTTGACATTAACTTTGACATTAACTTTGACATTAACTTTGACATTAACTTTGACATTAATTTTGACATTACTTTTCTTTTATTTTATTATTTAATCTGTAATATTAATTATTTTCTATGTCAAATCAATCTAATTACTTTTATCTTATTTTTATTTATAATAATTTGAAGCCATGTTCGCTCATTCATGCATAAGTTGTGGTTGCCTATAATTGAGTGTTCAGTATAGAACCAGGCTACGTGTACCATTTTTTTTTTTTAACACTCGTTGGTGGTCCTTAAATAAATAAATAATTTTAGACACGGTAGTTTCAGAGATAAGGAATGAATAGTCAATACATATTTTATTTATTTATTTATTTAACAATTCATGTACACACTGAACTTATAAAAGAAAACAAGACAAAAACAGAAAAATAGGTACATAGGTGATGCTTATTTCTAAAGAGAACTCTTCCAGGATACGCGCGAGAGGAGAATTGGAAAAAGGAGATGTAGACACCATGTGTAAAAGTGAAAGGAATAAAGAAACAAATAAAACAATTATAATTAAAATATACCTACTTTATAAATATATACATACATATAGTACCTAGAATAAATATCGCAAAAAATACATACTGACTAATATTATATAATTATAAATACATACCAATAAGCAACTATGCCGAAATAGAAAGATAGTGTTCTTTCACTGCTTTCTTAAAAACTGCAATAGTTTGGCAGCCTCTAATGTCAGGCGGTAGTTCCACAAAGGTACAGCGTGTGAAGTGTAGGAGTAGGAATATAAATCGGTGGAATGGGGAGGGATTTTTTTGTGTTCTTAAATGGATTACGGTCCATTCCCTCTTCTAGAGTGGAAGCCTGCGTCCTAGCAGTGGGAACATTAAAAAGGATGACGAAATAACTTAAAAACTACTTTTTTAAATATTGATGAGATTTTCAAAATATACTTTCAGTTGACGTGTCGTACGGTAGTTTAAAATTTTTCTAAAATTGACCCTCATATTCTATAGTAATTAAGTAGTTTACGTAAGGTAAATGTTGGAGTCACAGATATTTATGTGAGCCAAAATTTTTCGTTTTAACTTTATTGGATAGTTAGATTTGGAGAACATTAGTTTGGATAGACAGACATACATTTACACGAGTGATAAGATTAAGAAGAGTAAACTAACGTTCTTTCATTCGCACGTTCGGAACCCAAAATCCTAACCCAATAAAAAAAAACTCATCTCAATAACAATCAATGTTTAAAAAATGGGGAATAAAGAGGATTAAATTAACCCTTACTTTTTGAATTGTTCTTACTTAAATCAATATTGTAATAAAAACATTTTTTAAAAGAGTAACCATGGAGTTTCTTGCCGGTTCTTCTCCATAGGTAACGACCAATTTGGAACCGTGCACTGGCTTCTGACGTTTTATAAGTGCCCATGTAGGCCTATCATCATCTTCCTGCCCTTATCCTGTTTTATTTGGGGTCGGCGCAACACGTTTTTTTTCTTCCATTCTGTCCTGTCACTCGTCACGCTATCACTAACTCCCTTTTCATTCATGCCCATGTAGGCCTATGTGAAATAAAATATTTTGATTTTGATTATGAATTTAGTATAAGTATCTAACTACTTATTAGTCAATAACCTGAAATCCTGTAAAACTGGCACATTTTTCAACAAAGTACGGTTCCAAAAATTTCTAATCCCAAATCCGTACTCAATCAGAATCAGAAAGGAAGATATTTGCAGAAGAACTAATCAAAGCAGTCATTACCCACGAACCTAAAAGCAGAATTATAATCTATCTTGCAGTATATCGTATGAGCAAATCACACAAGATACATAAGATATACCGATATATTTACTAACGTAGGCGGTCTCGACTGGCCGTCTGCAAATTTTATGGCATAAAGGAATATTCTAAATAAGCTATAAAAGACATTTTCCTTGAAAATAACTTGGTATATCGTGATTTAGGAGCGCGCCATGAAAATATTATGTGAAAAGAAATTGATGTTATGAGTATGCGCGCAACAGCGCAGGCGCCGATATTGGATGGAGGCTGGCTTGTAATACTGTGTGTTTCATCAAATAGTTTGTATTTGGTCGGTATTTAGATTGATAAGCTTGTATTAAGTGGCGATCCGTTCCTGTTTCGCTCGAGTAGGCACGATGAAAATTCTCTATGTTTAATGAAGTTATACACAGTAATCTATGAACCCCAGGGTCCTGGAACGAAGGTAAAGACTCAGTAGCTCGCTGTCCGACCGACCGGTAACTGTCCAAACTGAGCCAAGACGTCGACGGCGCGGCACTGTTCCCGCGCGCCTCAAGGAGTTGTCAGCAACAGCAGGGGCCCAGCTGGGTCGAAGCCTACTGGGGCCAGGGTTATCCGAAAGGGAGCTCGAGCCCCGGTATGAAGGCTAGATGGAACGGGGTGGGTTTTTAGTCGGTAAGAGTCTGACACTATCTCCCGCTCCACCCAAGAGCGGGGGTTGTCATTGGATGATTTTACCCTCCTTAACACCTTAAAAAAAAGGCAAAGAAGGAACAGAACAGGTGTGTCAGACTTTCACTTACTAAAACCAGTGGGTTTTAGTCAGTGAAAGTCTGACACACCCTCTCGCTCCTCCCAAGGGTGGGAGATTTAATTAGATGATTTCCCACCTAAAAAAAGAAACAGTAATCTATATCTAAGTCTCAAAGATGGATTGTTAGATACAGGCCTCCCTCAAGTATCAAACGGATAGAAAAATAATATATTGGGAATTAAAAAAATCATCCACATCGATGTTAATGGAAGAAGTGCCCAGAAAGTG
Source organism: Mythimna lalbum (assembly GCA_949319445.1). NCBI lineage: Eukaryota > Metazoa > Arthropoda > Insecta > Lepidoptera > Noctuidae > Mythimna > Mythimna lalbum. The sequence continues at coordinate 20,355,521 of OX439360.1, forward strand.
GCAATGTTTAGGTTGGCCGAAGAAAAGCCCGGCTCTCACACTAAGAGTCGACCATTTCTAATTGTATCATACAAGTTTAATTTAGGATGTTTAAATTTAAAGTAATTAAAAATTAGGGCAAAGAATCGCCAATGAAGAATCGCCACAACGACCAGTGCATCGCTCACCCATTAGATTCTGGTGACCCTCACCAGGTCATCGGTCCAACTTTTATTTTATTTCTGTGGGAAAAATCATCCAATGACAACCTCCGCTCTTGGGTGGAGCGGGAGATAGTGTCAGCCTCTTACTGACTAAAAACCCACCCGTTGCTTATAGTCTTCATACCGGGACTCCTTTAACCCATCCATCGGTCAACGTTGTAGAAGGTTTTGCAACGCTTTATCTTCTGGTACACGATCGCCACTTTCTAGAGTGAGTGAGAGAGATTTTTTTCTGCTATATTATTTCTGATAGATTCATTAAAAATCTGCTTTTTAAAATTAATCTCGAAATTTGAGGAATATCTACTTTATTCTTTGGCTGTATGAAATCAGTATCAGTACATGAATAACTCTAACTAATAAGCTGTTATATTTATTAGTTAAAATGTTTATAAGTAGTTACATAATTTTGAAAAGGGAGTTAGTGATAGCGTGACGAGTGACAGGACAGAATGGAAGAAAAAAACGTGTTGCGCCGACCCCAAATAAAACGGGGTAAGGGCAGGAATATGATGATGATGAGGTCTAGATAGACCCACAAAAAAATCACAATATGGTTATTTCATCATCGCGTTAATATGTAAATAATGAGGTGCCATCTATAACAGTCGGTATGATTGTCACGCTCAACGGGGCCAGGCGGTGACTCACAGTGACTGTGACTAACTGATATATCGCAACCAAACTGTCTATTTTCATCTCTGGACGGCTAACCGTGCGGACTTTTGAACTTGTAATATTTTGTTTATTTGTACAGTCATTTCGTACGTGTTTCTGTAAACATTGATCTGATTAATAACTATTATGGACAGATTTGATGCCATGACCAACTGGAGTTGGTCTAGACTAGACATACCTAGCCTCTTATTTTTTTGTAAGAAACTATACTCTGTTCAAAATAACCTTAGAAATGTATGAAAACCTTTTATTACTGTCCGTTCTAACGATTTTGACTTTTATTACGTTGGTGGCATAACAAATAGTGGCTACAGTAAATAGTTGGTATTGTTACCACCTTCTTGCTTTTAATGCCATCTTTATGCTTTCGAAATAAAAGCTAAAAGCGGTTGAACGGGCATAAATTTCTATTCTTAACGCAACAGCCAAATTCGTTCAGCCGTTTGAGGGTGATTGAGTGACAAACATACATACATAATACTAGCCACTGCCAGCGGCTTCACCCGCGTGAAAGTAGAAAATTGCCCCAAGATATATTTATTTTGTGAACAGGTGCTTTAAATAATATAAAGTATTGTATAAACAAATAAGTTGATATAAAAGAATCAACAATGTCAAAGATCTATGCATGTCAAATTATAAAAAGTCGAAGTCTAAAATCAAAGGGAACACGTAAAATATCCGATCCATAAAAAAAATGAGAGATGAGAGACATGAGAGCCTTTCCCATACGAACCCACAGGCCTAAACGAACCTACAAGCTGCAGGCAAAATGTTTCCTAGCTTTTAACATTTTTTTGCTCCGTGCAAACTTGCGCGCCAGTACACTGCATCTCACTGCCAAAGTTTGCGAGTGTGTGTTTACTACGTCTTCACACTCAAATATGTTTATTACGTCTTCACACTCAAATATGTTTATTACGTCTACACACTCAAACGGCTGAATGGATTTCGATGAAACTTGGTACACAGGTAGACCACATCCTGAAATAGCATATAGAATAATTTTTAATCTGTGAGTATTTTTGCTTGGTATAATTTTCGCAGGCAAAGCCGCTGGCTGCAGCTAGTGATACAATTGACATATTTTTTAATCTTTGTAGTAAAATCCTGTAACTATTATATAGCTTAGTAACCAATGACTAACAGCACGTGTTCAGGAAGGCCTTGGTTTATTTAATTAATGTGTACCATACTTGTGACTCAGAGTTACAGTCAGTTGGCTTTTTATTTAAAATTCATCACCTAACTGTTTGGTTTTTAACTAGCTATAATATTTTTTATGTTATTTTTTTGCGCGTGATTCATTGGTTCACGGGCAGTTTAGATACGTGATTTGAGTTTATTATGACTTTCAAGTCTTTAGTATTCAGATCTTGGGTAGAGAGCTGGGTGGGACAGAAAACTATTAAACATCGACTAGGAATATCTTTTTTTTTACTAACAGTGGAAATCTTTATCGGATTTTGTTCCCGTTATTTAATGGCAGAGCAGTGGTGGCTGAGTGGTAAGGTAACGGTCCCGACTTATGAGTTATAGGTCACGGGTTCAAACCCAGCCAGGCGCATTACTATGTGTGAGTTATTTCACCACCACTGCTCTCAAAACGGTGAAGAAAAACATCATGAAGAAACCAGCATGTCCTAGAACCAAAAAATTCGAAGACGTGACATCCACCAGCCCGCACTGTGCCCGCGTGGCGGATTACGGCCCATTCCCTCTCCGAGAGAGGAGGCCTTTTTTTTGGTGGGCAATAATCATCCAATGACAACCCCTGCTCTTGGGTGGAGCTCACCCCGTTCCTTCTAGCCTTCATACCGGGGCTCGAGTTCCTTTTCAGTTATTCATGGAACGTAAAAGGCAACTAAAGAACAGGTGTGGTTTTAGTCAGTAAGTATAAACCTGACACATCCTCCCTCTTTAGCCTGGAGTGAGCAGAATCATTGCATCATTTTCCACTTTAAAAAAATCTAACGATGATTTAGTTCCAGTTTATCGTATCGGGTGAGATAGTGATCAAACGCGAACCTATATTAATAAAAAAAAAGTTACAGGAATCGTCAAGAAAACACTGAACCATTCTCAAGAAGCATCGCACACAGCAGTCTATAAAACTAAACAATAATGATAGCATTATAAAAGTTTTGTAAAAATATGCTGCCTTGTTCTTCCAATATGTCGGTATAGGCGTGAATTGGCAGGACGAGTGTCTGCGGCGGCTGGCCCAAGGCGACGGCGATACTGTCCTGATGTTTGCTTTACATTGCGTGCTAAGAACTTGCTGATTAATTTTTCGTTCATTAAAAAAGGGCTTCTTCTTCTTCTTCTTGCCCTTATCAAACATTACTTGGGGTCAGCGCAACACGTTTTTTTCTTCCATTCTGTTCTGTCACCCGTCAAACTATCACTAACTCCCTTTTCTTTCATATCACTCCTCACACAATCCATCCATACATTCTTTGGATTTTAATCTATTTAATTAATTTAATTATAGACCTATTGTAAATGTTGTGCATACCTGTAAAGTGATTTTGTTACACAGTATCAGCACAGAAATGTTTTGTAAATAAGTTGTTGGTGTGTTTATGCAAATGAATACCTATAAGTAAACACCCTTTTAAAGACTAAAACAAATCATCTAAATTGGTTCAGTCATTCTCTAGTTTTTCGTTTAATTAGAGAAATAACCATGTGTCATTCATATAATAATAATATAATATTTCACAACTATCACACAACGCCGTCTACTCCCAAGTAAAACAGAGCTTGTGTTATCGGTACTAGACAACTGATTAACATAGGTAATTATATATTTCTAAATACATACATATTATAGATAAATTACATCCAGACACAGAACAAATGATTATACTCCTCACACAAAAACATTTGTCCTTAGTAGGAATCGAACTAACTGCAAGACGAACAGGCCAGTCAATATGTATTTATACATCGTGTAACGTTAAATGCGCAAAACCTCAGACACTCCAAATGATTTTTAATTAAAGAGAAAAAAAAAACATTTAAAAAAAATTAAAGGTTTTATGGGCAGTTTTAGTTTGTTTAAAATTCATATCTGCATTGAAATAAGAACTTTTATTATCCCGTGTATGAGAAAATTTGATTGGATTACAACTATTTGTGTTTGTTTACCTATTTCAGCGGGTTTGCGTACGTGATGGTTCGACCTATTCATAAATAGACAGGTCGAAGTTTTTATTGAATATTTTTTTGAAAAATTTAACCTATATTAAAAAGTGGTTTAATTGATTCTGCTCGTTATTCTGATCAAAGTAATTTCAGGTTTTGCGCATTTAACGTTACACGTTGTATATAACGGAGGATCGATATCAGTGGGTCGCGACATCGGAAATAACACTCACAAAAACCTTTGATAACACCTTTAATTACTCGTAACACACACTCAGTACAAAATAATCAAGGATGCCTGAGATATGGCTTGATTAAGAATTTAGGAACGCGGGAAATTTAGCGTGGAGTAACCAACGTCTGCTCGGACCGACGGAACGATTCAAAGTGCCCTCCAAATCAACCGTCACCCGACACGTGAACCTACCCCCATTCCGGGTAGCCAATTTACCTGTCAACGTCAGTACCTGTCAATGTCGAATAATCGATTATACCTCCGGATCGACATTTGACTCGACTATTCGCTCAGTGTTGCTATTACTCCACGCTAACCATCCCCAAGTTAATACTTGACGTTCCCAAACGTAAGCTGTTCAATCTAACTACATAGTTCCTCCAGTGAAAGATAGGTGGCGCTGATGCAGACCGACTGATATGCGCCAACGCTTCGACACGGCCGTCCTGATGATCACACGTCCTCGTGTGGAGTACCTGGAATGAAAGAAAATCCTCGAACAGTACACATTCTAGTCGTTCGGCCAATCCTGGCCCAAGGTGGTGGGGCATAAAAGGTACTCTGATCAAAATCATCAATCATATCTAGAAGAAAATCACAACAATCTCAATCTCTCAAAGCCGACATGTTGAACAACACTCAAACTCATTCAAATAATAGGAAACTCATTAAAATATTGCAGTGCTCATACTCTGACCTCCATCCGGTCTTCATCATCACACTTATAACCTCCATCCGGCTATAAGCATCAAACCAATCGACCTCCATCCGGTCTTCATCATAACACATTATAGCCTCCATCCGGCCATAAGCATCAAACCAATCGACCTCCATCCGGTCTTCATCATAACACATTATAGCCTTCATCCGGCCATAAGCGTCAAACCAATCGACCTCCATCCGGTCTTCATCATCACACATTATAGCCTTCATCCGGCCATAAGCGTCAAACCAATCGACCTCCATCCGGTCACTAACACAACAGGCAACCTCTATCCGGTCACCTCCACATGTAACCTCCATCCGGTTACAAACAACACCATCAAGATAATCATTTCGAGCCTTTAATCAAAATAATCCTTAAAGTAGGTTTGTTCAACATGTTGCTTTATTTTTCCTATAACGTTACAGATTATAAGAAAACTCTTACTATGCTAGGTACTCTAAATGTTAAGTTGACTACTTAGTGTTCAACTAGTCTTGTCAGCGTTATCATTTTCGTCATAGCTAGTCTCGTCATCATCGCCTACGTGCATGTCAACGTCAGTTATTTTTCGCAGGCGGTTATGTGCGTACTTCGAAACATAACGGTCACCATTAAGAACCTCAATTACTCCTGCGCATCCCTACAGGATCGCCAAGTCTCTCAAGACTTAATGGTTTCCCACAGTACGTCCCAGATTTGATCGCAATTTGAATTGAATACCGCATACTTACGGACTACTGTGACCGCTAGATACCGGTTTCTATTAAGCTACGACTACAAATCAAATCTCCTATAATCTGATCATCCTATAAACTTCATCGTCATCATCAGCCCTTTTTTTTATGTTCCCACTGAAACGCTTGCGTTTCATTTTCTCTCTATTGCGGTGTCACTGTCTTTCTATTGCGCCTCTAATTGACACGATTGAAAAATTTGAAACGTCAAAGGTTAACCGACTCTTTCATAAAAAATTAAATTAATTCTTATTCAGTTTTCGTGGCGCCGCTGTCAAAAAATGAAACTTTACCGCACGTTAAATCTTTAGAAGAACGGCCCCATACACGAGAATACTTATTAATTAACTGTCCCAACTGAGCTATGATAAACAGCATTGAAAGTAGGGTAGAGAGCAGAATCGAATGTACGCGATCTGCTTTCTGAAGTTCTATATCTCCTAACTTCAGCACTTGACTTTATTTCATATCCTAAACAACTCGATTTGCATTATGAAAAACAACCACTCTTTCAAATCTAATGAAAATCCGGCTTTAATCAACGTTTGTAATACTACATTAAGTCTCTCGAAGTTCTTAATAGATTCCAAAATAATCAAAATATTGACAACTCAAACTATGACGTAGGTTTATCAATTACCCCGTTGAAAAACAGAGTCACGTTTCGATACCGACTGGCATAGTCAAATGTTTATACTGACCGCTGAAAAAAATCATCATCATCATCACCATCATCACCATCATCACCATCATCACCATCATCACCATCATCACCATCATCACCATCATCACCATCATCACCATCATCACCATCATCACCATCATCACCATCATCACCATCATCACCATCATCACCATCATCACCATCATCACCATCATCACCATCTTCACCATCATCACCATCATCACCATCATTTTCTTCCATTCTGTTCTGTCCCTCGTCACGCTATCACTACACCTACACAACCAACACAAACACACACAACACCCTAACCTAACCCTAGCCTATATACAATCTAATTTTTGTAAAATAAAGCGCACTATGTAAACGAGTTATTTGGTCCGAGATACGTGGCAACGAATACCAGTAAGGCACGTTATTGTTTAGTTTACAGTAGTCTTTGCACATTATTTCTGACCGGTCGAGTTTTTAAGCCGAAAGAGCTAAATTAACAGACACCGTATTACTCGGTAAAATAATATTTGCACGCAACAATTCATCTACCCGCTCACGCATTATTATTATTATTATTTTTTTTCGCGCTAGACCGCTATGGTCGTCTTTTGCTAAGATGAGTCAATTAAACGAATAAGTTCACTTTTTGTAACACGCGTTTATAGCATACTATACTGTCAGGTACACGTCAGTGTCAATAACGTAAAAACTATCTATGGAGGAGTTATCACTGTCAAACAAAAATCGAAACGGTATCTACCGGATATACCGAGGGTAGATGTAATTACAATTGTTTATGTCGTGAACTTTAGCAATTTAACAAAAGAAGTGTGTCACGCACGATCATACTATTTAAACTGAATCCTTGCAACAATATTTCACGGCCAAAATATCACTTCGCAAATAGATGTTGTGAATAAAACCTCAATCAAACTACGCAAGTAATCTGAACACGCTAAACTGACCCTTCAATGTAACAAAACTGTGTTTACGTTTGCCGTGAAATAGTGATGACAGACTTTAAAGTGAAAGAGATATAACACTCAGCATCAGAATTAAAATGGAATGTGAATACCTGACCTTGTTCCTGGTTCCTTTGACAGCACATACGTCATCCAGTCACTCGCTACGCGATGCCTTGGCACCACCATCGCCTTCACGTCGCTTGCTTCGTCCAATTATTCCACAGTGTAACATTTGACAGGTAGCGTTTTGTGTGAAACGTTTTCTGATCTGGTATCGCACTCGACACACTGCACCTCAGGCACGCACACACACACACACGCGAAGCACGTATCGGAAAGTAGTACATCGTAAACGAGCACTTGCACCCATCGCTCTTTTCCCGGTCACTAGCTGGGTGGTACGTTGTAATTTGCTCTCTGGGGATACAGCGGTACCATGGTCCAACATTTGTTGCTCAGGATTAGGGAACAACCCCAGAAAAAAACCTAATCAGACCATTTAAGTCAGCTCTTCAATCCGGTTCTTACTTTCTTAAAGCGACCATAAGCAGGGCGCCATGTTGGTCTTGGTCCGTCAAGCACATTTCTGCAGTCGTCAACCAAGCACGTGCATCTACATCTTGTTTCTCAGGATCGAAATCCGGTAAACGAACGCCATGTGACGACGTAGTAGGTGTTTTCATGGCTTGAATCAGCGGCAGAAAATTGCGGTTCTGTTGTTCCAACAAACGCATCCATTTTTCGTCGCTAGCGTTTTCATTTTTGAACACGTGGGTCGTCGTGGTCCAATCCCAATTCTGATAACGGAGGATCGATATCAGTGGGTCGCGACATCGGAAATAACACTCACAAAAACCTTTGATAACACCTTTAATTACTCGTAACACACACTCAGTACAAAATAATCAAGGATGCCTGAGATATGGCTTGATTAAGAATTTAGGAACGCGGGAAATTTAGCGTGGAGTAACCAATGTCTGCTCGGACCGACGGAACGATTCAAAGTGCCCTCCAAATCAACCGTCACCCGACACGTGAACCTACCCCCATTCCGGGTAGCCAATTTACCTGTAAACGTCAGTACCTGTCAATGTCGAATAATCGATTATACCTCCGGATCGACATTTGACTCGACTATTCGCTCAGTGTTGCTATTACTCCACGCTAACCATCCCCAAGTTAATACTTGACGTTCCCAAACGTAAGCTGTTCAATCTAACTACATAGTTCCTCCAGTGAAAGATAGGTGGCGCTGATGCAGACCGACTGATATGCGCCAACGCTTCGACATATAAATATCAAAATACATAAAAGCAATGATTGTATCTATTAAATTGTGCTCAAAGTAACAGCAATATCACTAACTAAATGAACATCATTGGAAACAAAAATATATTCTATTAATTAATTAGTTTATTGACCAAAGCACTCACAAACAAACATTGGGAAATTGTAACAGGTAATTTTTTTGGAAATATTATTATGTATTTGTTTACAGTGAATTGATTAAAATACAGAATAATCCTGTGTATATTTTCATAGTAAGTACAACAACAAATACGATATAGAGATTCAGATACGATAGAGAGATAGTTCGGTGGTTTCGGCATTATGCTGTGCGTTCGGCCGTTTTGCTCGGAAGTGGCGCATTCTTTACATTAAATGTAGGACTTTGTTTTTTCGGTGGGCAAAAATCATCTTATGACAACCCCCGCTCTTGGGTGGAGCAGGAGATAGTGTCAGACTCTTACTGACTAAAAACCCCACCCCGTTCCTTCTAGCCTTCATACCGGGGCTCGAGTTCCTTTCGGATAACCCTGGCCCCAGTAGGCTTCGACCCATTTGGGCCCCACCTGTCGTTGACAACTCCTTGAGGCGCGTGGGAACAGTGCGCGCCGTCGACGTCTTGGGCTCGGTCCGGACAGTTCCCGGACGGTCGGACAGGAAGCTACCCATGGCTCGCTGTCCACGATGCATTAAATGTACTTAAAATGTTTGAATACTTTTTGGCCATTCTGGCAAATAAAATGTTTTTCTATCTTTCTTTTCCTTTTTTCATTCAAATATATACCTAATGTCACTGCGGTTAAAAAACGCAAAGAGCAACTGAAAGAAAATAGGTATGTTTTATTCAGTAAAAGTCTGACACATCGTCTTGTTCCACTCCAGCGGGAGAGAAAAGGGTGGCTAGGGCGAAGTGGGTATATTGTAGATACGGAGTTAATTTAGAGATAAAACATAACGGGTTTGATACTTAAGATCAACAGTCATAATAGCAGCAGTTAAAACATCAACACCGTAAGACCAACGATTCAAAATCTCAACACTTCAGAATGTCAGCAGCTTATTAAGTCAACAGTCAGAGTTTAAAATCTCAACTTGGAAAGTATCAGGTAAATACTAATTAATTCATGAATACCCAAGCGACCACCGGTGGCCGCGCATCTATTGTCTTACTATTGTGTCTCTAATTAACGGTATCTGAAAGGTTAATGTTATACATGTTTGTTACCCACAACTAATGTGACCAACTCACTTTTTTTCAATATTATAATTAGTTTTTATCTCCTATTGCTTCAACTCAATATGATTCATGAATTAATATTATTTCCTGTAGATTTAAAATCTCTATTCGGAAAGTTTTTTTTTTTTTTTGTGGAATGTTTAGGCCCCGCACACGGGCATCAAAAAACGCCGCCACAAAAAATACGCTAGAAACGGCCACAAAAAACAGCTGAAGCGCGCGACACCTCTTGTGCCCGGTGAAACTTGAAGCCGCTACCATACCAACAGAGCAATGTATTGAAACCATTTCTAAATTCCCACCCACCAGAATGGAACAGCGCAACTTTGAATGTGGACTGGCCAACTAAACAATTCTCCAGTGACCAGCTCGGTTGGCAACCTTGCCAAGCTTGCAACTTTTTGCTACACCACCCCCCAGATACACTAATGAAAATCATTCCCAATCAAATATTAACTTTATCTAGCCGACTTAAGGTTGAAGAGAGTTAAGCTTAGATACGGAATTAACTTGGTTTTCAAGTTATATACAAAAGTGGACAGTGCTAATAGTTAGTGTCCTTCGAATTGTTATTATATACTTTTTGTTTTGCAGCCAAATGGAGGGTAGTGTACATTTATACAAAATTCGAGATACCCAACTACGCTTTTGGTTTGCAAAATTTTTGTATTTTTGTTAATTTTAGCCAATGGGATCCGTGCGTGGGTTTTTAAAAGAAAAGCTCTAAAATGTTGGTAGTTACAGCAAGTTTGGTTCTCGCATTTTCCTGTAAAAAGTAGGATATTTTTTTTTTATTAAAGAAAACTTTCCTCAACTAAGAAGTGAAAATTATGTTCCAAGGAGAAAGTTTTGTCTATTGCAACAACAAATGATCAAGGTATTTTCATTCGTTTAACCCTTCAGATACCGTCAATTAGAGACACAATAGTAAGACAATAGATGCGCGGCCACCGGTGGTCGCTTGGGGATTCATGAATTAATTTTGGTATAATTAAAGAATTTTATTTTTACTAAGGCCGGTCAGATGAACATGGTGTAACGGCCCTCTTACATTTGGTAACATTCCTAATTTCAAAAACAGAAATAAAGACTCGACACGTATCGTGGTCCTATACATTTTCAAGTTACAAAACAGTTGGTTGCTTGTTTTTCGGGTACCTACGCAGCGATATTAGGAAAAGGTACTTGATTTCAATCGGGAGACTTTTACTGGCCAAAACCTACCTGTGGTCCTTCAGTTGCCCTTTGCTTTTCAGGGCAGTAGTAACTGTTTCGAAAAATCGTCCAGGAGTTTCGTACCGGTCTTTCTCCTTAGGAAACAACTAATTGGAACCGTGCACTAGATTCTCAACAAGTGATCATCTACACTAATAATATTATAAAGAGGTAAAGTTTGTTTTTTATTTTTTAGTTTGTAGAAAGTAATCTCGTAAAATACTGATCATATATTTTTTTACTGATAGAAAGCTGCTTTATTGCTGAGTGACATAGGCTATTTTATGAATGCGACCGAAGCCGCGGGGAAAAGCTAGTTTGAAATAAAATATTTTGGAATTGAATTGAATGCCGCAGTCCTGAAAAATCGTGTATACTTCAATTTCATTTCAAATCTCCTATTAAACGGCCCCATATTACTACATACTTAGACAGACTCAACAGCTCTAAATCGGTCTCCTAAAGCCATCGTGAGGTTATTCAGCCAATCCCTTTTTCTTTCAGACCACAATTCTACCTAAATTTCTTTTGAACACCGTCCATACATCAACTTAGTTCCACCTCGTAATCTGAACTAACCTCAGGAACATTTATAGTCTACGATACGGGTCCGATACGATCGGGTAAAGAGGATCCTACTTCATCATGAACGGATTTTTTCCTAACTTTTATTTTTAAATTATAATTATGTACTAGTGCTTGACTGCAATCCCACCTGATGGCAAGCAGTGATGCAATCGTTGATGGTGATTCGGACTATTAAGTAAGTATTTTTTTGTTTAAACGTGGTGTACATGTTACATTGCATGCCAGATAATAATAAAATATAAGTTCTGGCATGTTCAGACGCATATCGTGGCGTAGTAATATTTAGGAAAAGATGGTGCACAAACCGTGATCATCAATTTTTTTTAAGTATGTATTAAATTTAGTTTACATGATGATTTTTTTGTTGGTATGTTTAGTGGTATGATTGCATTTCAATAGCATAGTTTTAGATATAATTCAATTTCAAGTAGTCATTATATAAATTAGTTAGTAAAATTATGACTACTTTTTTAAGAGTCTATTCACTCTAGCCTTGAAGACAGTAGTGTGTTGGCAGTGTTTGTCATCTCAAGCATAAGGACATGATGTATTTGAAATCTGTCAGTTGCCATACGGCGCGCGAACGACCGGAGCAGTTGTGTGTAATACACTCAACCTAGGCTACGTCCGTACTGACAAGCTAGTTTCGTAAAATCTTTAACGTTCTTTTCATTTTGTTACTTCTTTCTTGCTACAGCGATAGGAAGTGGTGTTGGACAGGCGTTTTGGGCGACTTAAATTATGCTTTTTATGTTAAAAATTCCGTAGGTTTTTTTTTTGGAAGGAAATCATCAAATGACTTCTCTCGCTCTTGGACAGAACAGGAGTGCGTATTAGACTTTTACTGACTTAGACGCACTCCTACGAGTATGTTCTTTCTTTGCCTCGCATTCCTGGGCCCCGATTTTCCTTTCAGAAGCGAACCCATGGCCCTTGGCTTCGACCCTGCTGGGCCCCTACGAAAATTTCTGTAGGCTTAAGGCCCGTCATAAGCAGTAATGTCCATCGCCAATGTCAATGCGATTAAAATAACGACACGATCCCAAAGATCGTACACGCTAACGAGGTTTCACTTGTGGGTAACTTAGCTTCCCCAACCACGCCCATCAATCTATGCTTTCCACAACGAAGTACAGACTCTGTACGTTACTCTACATATCTGCTGTTGATTCATTCAATTTTAGCCTTTATATCTCACGAAATAAAGGTTAAAGAAACCGCAGAGTTATCCCAGTTAAGGCGGATCGCGGGTAGAAATTGATTGTGGAAGTCTTTATAGTGCTTAATGAAAGAATTGAAACAGATAAAATGGAGTCGGACTGGACTTGGGTGGCTCCATTCTACTTGGCGTTGCAATTTTTGGATTCCATTTGGCTGTTTTTGCGTATTTTCTCGTGCCAATGCGAGGTTGTTAATGATTGGTGCCTGAGTGAAAAGTGTAGTTGAAAGAAAAGATAGAAAGAAAAGAAAAGTTTATTTGCGTCAGATAAATGGCGCATAGCTTTTTTTTTAACGGTGGAAATCATCCTATGACTTCTCCCGCTCTGGGTGGAGCGAGAGGGCGTGTCAGACTTTTATTGACTAAAACCACACTGGTGTCCTTCAGTTGTCCTTTAAGTACTAGGGCTACGGGTTAAACAAATAAAACAAATTACAATTTCGATTTATAAGTATTACGTAAATAGATTGATTGATAGATTGGTTGATTGATTTTAAATAGATTATTGATTGGTTGGTTGCATGATTTTTGATTGTTTGTCAATGTTTTGATGTAGAGAAGGAAGGAATTGGGGAGGGGGGAACTGTCAAAGGAGACAAAATGCAAGTGAATTAGGAATGTGATCTCTCTATTGCTCAAACATTTGCTGGAAGAAAATTCGTTGTTGAGAAAAGATTTTCATGCATGAATTGATTACTTATGATTGTGTTTTAATGTTAAATTTTGTGTATTAAAGTAAATATAAATAAATTATGAATTTTCGGCAAAAAAAATAATTAAAAATCTTTGTCAAAACAGCAAAATTATGAACACCAGGCAAAAAAATAATTGTCAAAACTAACAAGTTATGAAATTTTAGCAAAAACATGAGGAAACTTTGTCAAAACTGCAAAATTATAAAAACATATATTTTGTAAAGGAAGATTATTGATTTGAAAAATCCTGACTTTTTGTGTGACCGCACGATTTTTAACTTTGGAATGCACGACTTCGGCTAGATTCAGGAGAATTGCATAAGACAAATTTTGGAGGAAACTGTGTCGCTCTGTCCCCAAATAACTTTTGTAAAAGCACATTCGTAACCTTTTGACCGCCACGTCAAAAATACAAGAGCGTTTTTTTTTTATTATTGATAGGCTCGCGTTTGACCACCATCTCACCTGATGGCAAGCGATGATGTAGTCGATGATGGAGCACGCTTGCCTAGAAGTAACCTATTCACTCTTGACTTAAAGACCCCCAAGTTGTAGCCATCAGGGAACACAGACTCCGGCAGGGAATTCCACTCCTTGGCTGTACGCACAATAAATGTGTTCCCAAAACGCTTTGTGCGTATGGGTGGGATGTCAACCATGTAACGGTGACGCAACGCCGTACGTCTTGTGGTCCGATGATGGAACGGACTTGGTGGAATTAGATTGTGCAATTCCAGTGCACACTCCCCGAAATGTAAACGATAGAAAACCGACAGACTAGCAACTCGGCGGCGATGCTCAAGGCTTTGTAGTTTCGACTCCACAAGTGCATCATTGCCGATGATTCTCTTGGCTCGCCTCTCAATCGACTCCAGCGCATCAAGCTGGAATCAAATAGCGTGCTAAGCAACTTAGCTAAGTATTTCTTCCAACAATACAAATAAGACACAGTACTTTCTTATAAGATTTATTAGCGTTTTTTTTTTTACGGCGGGCAAAAATCCTAATCACACACAATACAATCTTATGACAACCCCAGCTATTGAGTGGAGTGGCAGATAGTGTCAGACTCTTACTGACTAAAAACCCACCCCGTTCCTTCTAGCCTCTTTATACGGGGGCTCGAGCTTCCTTTTGGATACCCAGCTGCTGAGAACGACTTGAGGCGCGCGGGAACAGTGCGCGCCGTCGAAGTCTTGGGCTCGGTCCGGACGGTCGGATAGCGAGAGGTTTATTAGCGTTTATGCCTGTCTTGTATTTGTGACCATCTAGTAGTCAGATATCTACATGACTCATCGTTATCATCATCATCATCATTTACTGGCGTACACGTACCGGAAAACGCAGTGTTGGAAGGCCTCCCACGAGGCGAACTCAACAGTCCAAAACTGCGAGACACGCATGACCGGTCATTGTGGCAACACTTGGGGGAGACCTATATTGGACATAAGCCTCTTTAAGTTCCCCCAGTGGACGTCTTTCGGTTGAAATGATGATGATAGGCAATGTACATTACCTAACTGAAAAATCGAAACTAGTAATTCAAAATTCGTAGCATTTTGCGACTCATCAGCTATCGTAAGGTACTAATCACTTTCACTAATCAAGTGCAAACGAGCCAGCCAGCTCAGCAGCCAGTTAGTTTACAAGACGAGTCGCACAAATCAGCTGGCTTTAAGTTGCCGTCAGCGGAATCAAATAGCTACGGCGAATTTCAATACAGAGGTCACGCTGCAGAGAAATATCCAGTAAGTTAAACGACTTATTAAACCTTAAAAATGCCTGCGAGAATATAATTATATAGATACATAAAAAAAAATTGTCGCCTTGTTGTCCTGTGGTCATAATGTCCATCGTGCCGTAGACTTACGGATGGCATTTAAAGTGTCAATTTGTCATGCGTCTAAAGGTATAATTCCGAACCACGGTGCACGCAGCAGTGTTGCCGCGACACTACTGGTCCCCATACAATTTCTATAAGCATATATGAGATTACATTCCGAGCTAGGCAGCAATGTCGCGGCAGCAATGTAGGCAGTTTGGCAATGTGTGGCAGCACTGCGGTAACAACACTGCTGTTTGTTGCCGAATTCGGAAACATACCTTTAGGCTGCTCGCCTACGTCCGATAATCGGTGAACGACTTTTTATATGAGAAAAATAGAACACACTGATAGCGATAGTCTACGTCCTACAAAAAGTCGGTCAGAAATACAGAACAAAGTTATAAATATACAAAATCGGCCCGATTATCTGTCCTACAAAAAGTCTGACGTGGGCGAGCAGCGTAACGCAGTAAAATTTAAAATCGGTTGAACGGACAGTAAAAAGGGCTTGTTTAATTGTCTAATTATATTGTGATTATAAAAGCGAAAGTGAGTTTGTTTGTTACGTCTTCACGCCTAAATGGCAAAACCGATTTTGATGAAACTTGGTACACGGATAGACCATGTCCTGAAATAGGACATAAGAAAATTTTTATAGCTTGGGATAATTTTCTGCTATCACGCGGGCGAAGCCGCTGGAAGCAGCTAGTGAAATATATGTAGACAAATCTCAAGGACTTTATCAATTTAGACCTCTGCTTTCCCCCTGTACGCCCCCATTTGGTATTCCCGTCACGCGCGCCTCACGTAGGTCGATATGACAGCTACAGTCTCCAAAATTGAATTGATTTTTATCAAGCGTCGGGCAAACTCGACGATTTCTTGGCTGATTCCCCTTTTTTATTATTTGTCCTAGAAGGGTAATCCTTATTGAGGTGTGAAAGGAATACTGATATTATTGTCGATGTTTATTTGTTTCTATAGTGATACGTTTGCGTATTCGTATGTGAAGTTATCTACTTATGTCAGGGGCGCCAACTTTTAGAAAACCTTATCCGAAAGGGAAGGTCGGCCCCGGTATGAAATGCAATAAGGAACAAGGTGGGTTTTTTAGTCAGTAACAGTCTGAGCCACGGACCAGTCGTTGTGGCGACGCTTGGGGGAGGCCTATGTCCAACAGTGGACGTCTTTCGGCTGATATGATGATGATGAATACTCTGACACTATCTCCCGCTCCGCCAAGGGCGTGGGATGTCATAAATTGGATGATTTTTACCCACCAAAAAAAAGGATGATCATCATGACTCGAAAAAGTGGCGGAGTGTGACAAGAGTAATGCACACTGATTGACTGACCAATAAATAAATATCCTACTTACAAATGTTTCATCAACAAACATTAGTTTTGGTGCGGGAATTTAACCCGCGGCCGATGCATCTCAACCGGCGCTCTAAGCCACTGCGCTAAACGAGTCGTAGGATAAATGATAATTACCTATTTATTTTGCGAATAGGTTTTAAAAAAACACTTTTACACGTATTCTTTTTCGTCAATTTAAACTAGATGAGGTCGGGTAGAATAATGCAAAAACGCCTATCGCTAAATGGCGACTACTATTCTGTTTCTGGATGTCTATTCTCTGGGGTGCTCGGCACCCACTGTTTATTTCTCATGGGTACTCAAGCCCCTGAGCACGCACCCATGGAGTCGGCGCCCCTGACTTATGTATACTTTTTGTATTTTCCTGATGCTGACGCCTCAAAGAAAAGTCTTACATGAAGTAACGATCTGTCACTTATTGCTATTCAAAACCGTTAGGCGCTTTGTGTAGCTTTCAGCCTTTCATGTTTTAGCAACATTATATTATTAGTTTATACTGAACGGCAGTTTAATGGAGTAATTGCGACACAAATTGTAGGCTAATTAACGCCAATTTTCTTGCGAGGTACCAGTTATGTTTAAAAAATATGTTTCCTTTGCACAGACTTTTTGTAAAGATACCTAAGGCTACTTCAGACGTTACATTTTATTGTAAAATATTTATTCTTTTGTTTGTATTACTTGTCCTTTGTTTATTAAACCATTAAATACAATACACCGGCCTCATCTAGCTTAAACAGACAAAAAAAAAAAATTGACGTGTAAAAGTGTTTTTTTAAACCTATTTGCAAAAATAAATATCATTTATCATTTAAATATTCTGATCCTAAAGACTATAAGTATAAATACTGTAAGTCAAATGTATTTGTGTTGGCACCGACGACATGATGACATGACAACTCAGAAACGACGGGAAAGATTATAAAAAAAGTCAAGAAACCTGAAACTGACCCGCACACGGGCTTCAAGCTTCATTTTGAAGCTCCGTACAAAAAAACATTTGAAGCGGCTTCAAGCTTCGCCGGCCTCACGCGCTTCAGCTGCTTTTTGCAGCGGATTCTAGCAAATTTTTTTTGAGGAGGCGTTTTTTTGACGCCCGTGTGTGGGGCCAGTTATTTCAAATAGACCATTTACAGACACTTGAGATTTGCCAAATTATGAGTTACAAAAACCTTGGTTATAAATTTCTTGTCGCTATGTGAGCACAATGTGGATAAATAATAAAAAGGTAAATCAATAGCAATTAAAATAAGCCACTGGCAGCTAAAAGTCAAATGCTACTTTATCACTCAGTGACATATACATACCTACATTTTCTTTACTTACGCTACTGCGGAGCTGTGGTGGTCGAGTAGCACTGGACCCGACTTACGAGCTGTAGGTCGCGGGTTCGAACCCAGCCAGGCGCATTAATTTGTGTAATTTAATTCATCACCACTGCTCTTAAAACGGTGAAGGAAAATATCGTGAGAAAGCCGGCATGTCCTAGAACCAAAATTAGGAGACATGTGACATCCACCAACCCGCACTGGGCCCGCGTGGTGGATTAGGGCTCAATCCCTCTCCTAGAGAGGAGTCCTGAGTCCCAGCAATGGAACATTAAAAAGGCTGATGATGATGACGTCACTTAAAAATAAATTAGTTTCACATAACAGTAAAGATTGTGCATTTGCTTCAACTTCTTAACATTCCAAACTAAATACGAAGCTTGGAACATGTTTAACGCTGATAATACCACGAAGCCTTTCAAACTACTTATAAACCCCGATCCCAATCAACCTTACAAGTACAAATTCATAATAGCAATCGCTCACACTCAATCCAAAATCAAGAGCCAACATAATTTAGTAACAGAATGTTCTAAAATGTAACAATTGTAATTCAAAATGATTAAAGCGCGTCACGTTTTCGTGCCAAGTGAGTTCGCAAGTTCGTCTGAAGCGTGCCTTATCTGGAACTTCAAACTCTGATTGGCTGTTGCGCATTTGAAAGTGTGATAATAATGGCGTGTTCAGACCTTGCAAGTTTGTAAAGAGGCTGGTGATGAATCATTGGAGATTGTTTCAATGATTAAAGGTTTTTGATTTGGGAGAGTTTTGCTTAGCTGGGTTGAAGTTAGCGAAATTCTTGTATTTTTAACCCCCGACGGAAAAGAGGCATGTTATAAGTTTGACGTGTTTGTGTGTCTATCCGTGGCATCGCAGAATGGACCAACTTTTTGAACAGCAACAATCTATTAGCAAAAGAGTTGGCCAAATTCCACCTGCGCTCTTAATGAGTCGCAAAAGTTTTTTAAGATTTACGATGCAGATACGGAGCACTTTTCTTTAGATCAGAGACTCGAACTGTGGACGAATAGAAGAATAGACTTCTTCTCAGTCGTACACTCTTGACAGAGTGGTCGTGGTCGTGTCTCGGTCGAGTCCCGCACCACCGCTTCTCTCGCGATACGACGCCATGCAGCTCTGTGTTTGGCGGCTTGGGAGCCTTCATTAACGCTGCAGTGTGTCACAGTTTTAATGAGGTCCGTTTTGATGAGAAGAAGAGAGAGAAGCCACCGGGACAAAAACTGCAGTGCTCAATCTGAAAATCTCTAAATCGACTGCAAAGATATTCTGGCCAAATGGGTATCCTTGACCCATTGCAAACATAGTGGCAGTGTGGGGCCCCTACATAGGGTATGCGTCACCTCCTTTCCATGCCTGTATGCACAACTATCCGCTTTTCCACGACTTAACGAGGCCAACGATAGAGCTTTCTAGGAGGTTAAATATTGAACGCTTCAGATCTGAGTTAGATCGACGCGAAATATGAAGATGACCGCAGCAGTGAGGGAATAAAGATCCTCATGTTCCAGCCACAGGAGACGTCCCGAGCGACGGGAGTCCTAGAACTACACTGCGCACACGACGTCCACGTCCATACATTTTACATGGCAACTAGCTTGTGCCCACAGCTTCACCCACGTACACAAAATATAGCCCCTTGTCACTCAGGAATAAAGCAGCTTTCTATCGGTGAAACCAAATTAGCAATCGCACCAGTACTTTAAGAGATACCTCCTACAAACTTTACCTCTTTATAATAGTTAGGAGGAATCTAGCTCTTGCTTCATATTATATTTAAAATATTGAGAGGAAAGGTGCACAATCCAATGGTTTTAGGACAGCTGAGCCTGTGTGTTCCCGACAGGTAGTGTGGCGACGACGACGACCGCGCTTGCTGGTCGTGCCGCGTGGCCGGACCAACCTTTTAAGGGAGGTGCCACTTACGCACGCGATTCACACGCTTAACCGGATAGCTAATGAGATGGACTTATTTTGTTGTACTCTGGGTGAAATCACAAGAAATGCCTTATTTATAATAAGTTAGGATAAGCGCATTTACCGCATTGGGGATTAAAAAAAAACTGTAAAGATAGATGTAAGATGAAGGAATAAATAAAATAAAATATTAGTGTAGATTGCAATTAGACTTGTATAGCTAGATTGTATTGTATTTTTATTAGACTTGTATTGTATACATTAGATCAACGCCACGCGATGCAACTCTACATACAAATTAGACGTGGCCCACGTGTGCGTCGCTCTAATGCAATAACCGCTTTAGCGATGCACAACGAGCCGAAATTAAATAATTTTATTATTTAGTCTTTATCGACCTAAATAAGTAAAATACAAAGGTAAGCGTGTCTCAAATGGTCCATTAAACGAGTTTCACTATAATTGTTCGGTGCGGACAATTTTCTTATAAACGCCGCGTTCTAATCACGCCATCGCAAAAACAGGGTGACCCGCATGTGGTTAGGGTTGCCCCGACCTGTGTGACTGCTTAATGGGTTAATTGGTTTCTAATATAGAAGGAAAATATTAGCTCGGTACAGTCGGTGGGTACTTGTGTAAAACGCAATCTAGCAATCTAAATACTAACATATAAATGAAGCGATATCTGTGTTGTAAAACAAAAAAAAAAACAAAATTCTGCATCGTGGTATTCAATTTACGTGATGACACACACCTGTTTATTGTTATGTAGGATATATGTCAGTTTACACCCTGTTCTGTGTACCTCTAAAGACATGTATTAAAAAATATAATTACACAAAAATAAAATTTTGACAGAGAAATAAGAATCAAATTATTTTTTGGCCTATTTATTCCCACTGATACGCAAAAAAAATCTCCCGTTTTACGAGTGTGTATGAAACTCGGTTTATCATATTCTCCCAGCTTCCTTTTTCCAGCATTACACTTCCAAGGCTTCTATCTTATGCTGTTTAGTAGTTTTGGCGCGTCTATAATATTCCAGTTTTCTTCTCCAGTACAAAGTTTCTAAGGCGTATATCTTGTGCTCTTCTTCGGGTACTTGATTAGCAGCTTATGCAATGAGTCTGCCATCAAAGTTTCTTACCCATCCCTGAAAGAAGGGGGTGAGATTTTAGTAGGTATGATAAACTGCCTGTATTTTTTTTCAACGTTACCGACATAGCCCGAAGAATCGCCAAAATTAAGAAGCAGTGGGTAGAGCACATTGCACGCAGAACGGATAGCCATTCAGGCCAAAAGGTTCTGAAGTACCGATCGCATACCGTAAGACACAGTGTTTGAAGGCCTTCCACATGGTAACTAGTACCCCTAGCCAAGTTGCTAATCCGCAATAGTTAACGCTAGTAGAAAGCTTCAAATGTACAGGAATGATGTCATCTCAACGCTCAGTCACGTGGTCAGAACAAAAGAATTGGTGTCAAGGTCAACTCGAAGCGTTCGACGCAAGCGAAACGGTTGTAACTTGACTAAGGGGGCTGGTAAGAGAAACGGGAATCCGATGGATTAGAGACGCACAGGACCGTTAATTGTGGCGAGGCTTGGGGGAGACCATAAAGGTATGATTACACTGCACGCAGCAGTGCTGCCGCGACACTACTGGTCCCCATACAATTTCTATAAGCTTATATGAGATAACATTCTGAGCAAGGCAGCAATGTAGGCAGTGTCGCAATATGTGGCAGCACTGCGGCAACAACACTGCTGCTTGTTGCCGAGTTCGGAATCATAGCTTAAGACATCCACTGACGGTATGTCCATGTCTTATGGCTGAAATAATGATGATTTCTTTTGATATAGGGAAGTAGAGTTTATTTACTCACACACTATAAGTTCACAAGTATTCCCTGGGTAAAACAAAAAGTTTTTACGCCAACAATAAAGTAGGTATTATATAAGTTAAACACAATCTCCTCCACAGTTACTCGCAATCTCATCGAATACAGTATCGATATTACTTTTTCGTATAACAATATATTTTCAATTTCCTGTTTATCACAGTATTATTATGGCGCTTCCTCTAAATACAAAAAATACTGATTACGATGCGTGGCAGCCCTGGCCCGGTACGGTGACAAGCTAACGGCTTCGCTGTGCGGGTGTGCGTACGCGCAAGACTTTGGCGCGGTGGACCGAGTACATTGACGGGTTTATATTGAATGTTACATGTACCTACTTAATCGAAATCCTCATTTCTCTTTCAAGCTTTTAGAACCTCTGTCTGAAAGAAAACAGATAGAACGATGTTAACAACCTTGTGAGTAGCCTATTGGATTGGGTGGTTGGTATCAAAATTTACCATCTTGGTAAATTTTGACTGGCCTCTTGGTGCCTTGGCCTAGTGGTTGTTGACCCTGACTGCTATGCTGCAGGTCGTGGGTTCGATTCCCACTCAGGACAAATGTTTGTGTGATGAGCATGATCATTTGTTCTGTGCCTGAGTGTAATTTATCTATATATGTATGTATTTAGAAATATATAAGTATGTTTATCAGTTGTTTAGTACCCATAATACAAGCTCTGCTTAGCTTGGGACTAGATGGCGTTGTGATAATTGTGGAATATTATTATTATATTATTATTTTGACGTTCTTTGTTCCAGTTTTGATAGCCAGTTCAGTGACATAATATTTTAAAAATTACTTTGTAAATGTTGGAATAAACCTGTTGTTGTCCAAATTAAAATTCTTTAGTCACAACTCTATAAATAGTTTAACGAAGCTGAAAGTAACTACTAGGTACTTTCGTAAATTACATGAACCTTTAATTTAAATAAATATGTTATCTATCTCTTTTATCAATCATTGAAATCTCAAAAAAAAAAACAAATTTTTATTTATTTGTTTGCTATGATCTCCTTTTCCGATCATAGAAGAAGTAGGTACAGCTATAAAAAAATATTAAGTAGGTACTTACTAAATGAATTTACGTGTATATCCATAAAATAAAATAAACTTTATTATTTATTTATTTTATTAATGTAAACTTCAAATTAATATTATAACCCTTTAAATAATAATCGAATTTCATACAGACGAAGTATTTTATGCTGGAACAATCAATAATCAAAATAAAACACAAACCCAGCAATGTACAGCATCCAAGTTCAAATGTACTGCGGCGCCTGCGCAGACGGCGTAATGATCGGCGGCGCCACCTAGCGGCGGATAACGGAGCGCCTTGATTGGTTAATATATGTTTACACCTTTATTACAGCTATAATTTCTCCTCGATCTGTTGCGATTGCGCAACTGCAGCTTCATTTGGTGGCTTAGATTGATCTTGCGTACGAAAATGGGTATACAGCATCAGGTTTAGTATTTATGCGAAAACCGATACACGGGTCTAGAATTTTTATGTAAAGACTGTATTCTGAAAAATTACAAAGTAGCTTGTATGTCAAGCAAAAATACATAGTCACCGGGTCATCCAGGCGACTGTGGGGTTATTTTGCACTATACCCGCTATGACCTGCCGTGACCTCTGTTGTACTTAGTGTCGGTGGTGTCCAACTTGTGACCATTTTTGAATATTTTGGGAAAAAATATTTTATATATTGGTATGAGGCGCCAGCAAACAGCTGGGTGCAAGTGCAACCCGTCAGTCGCTTGGATAGCCCGGTGACTATGTATTGCTGACATAACAAGCTTATAACTTTGTAGTTTTTCATGATACAGTTATAAAATTTTCTATATGAATTCTTTACATAAAATTACTAGAAACGTGTTTCGGGTTTCGCATTTACTATAAATAATGCTGTACAGTGTACATATATAGAAAAGCCTGTGGTAAAATCAGTCAGTAATTTACGCAAAAGCAATTTGATTTCGGTGATCAAGTTGATACAAAGGAAAGTTCTTCACACAATAGGCTCAATAAACTGTCACAATAAACTCATACACAGCTTTTACAATATTGCACACTTTGCCAAACTACACGGTTTTCTCCGAACCACAATGGAACATAACAGGCATTCTGTCTTCACATCAACAAAAACGTCATAAATAGGGATGGCGATTCTTTCTAATGAAAAACGATTTTTGAATCGATTCGAATCAAAGTTTAAAGAATCGTCGGCCATATTATTGCTTACATCAGGTGATATAGTGGTTAAGCACGTGCCTTCAAGGCAAGAGTGAATAGGCTCTTAATAAACTAGAGCGCCTCACCATCAACGATTGCATCACTGCTTACCATCAGGTGGGATCGCATTCAAGTCAGTTTATAAGAAAAAAACTCGAAACCCAATTTTAAATCTCTGAGATCGATTTACAGTGTAGCGCCATCTATGAAACCACATAAGAACTACGAAGAAAATACGAAATCCTGCATCGCGCAATCAAAGTTCTCCGCGCGATTTGAACATATACGACAGCCCGACATCAACTATCGGGCAGTCGCCCACCAGAAAATAACACCTGTCTGGTCGGAGGATCCTCCATTTTCAAAGGAGGTTTGCGGGACTTCACTCTCTGTTCCGCATACCTCTGACCCCGACGTGATCCAGTTTGGAGGTATGCGGAACAGAGAGTAAAGTCCCGCATACCTCCAAAACAGAATCGATCCATTAATTAAGATCGATTTAAAAGCTAGATTTTCTTGACCACGATAACATCGATTCTTCGAATAACCACGATCTCAGATCGCCACCCCTAGTCTGAAATATTCCAAAATACGGGTTTTATTATGAAAAACAATGTGGGGCGTAAAACTGTCACCAGTTCATACATTCTCATTAAAGTTTTCGCGAATAATCGGCCCGATGATGCGATGGTCCACGTTAAACAATGTCGTTGCTTATTTTAGACTGGGAGTTTTAATTTATTGTCCCTGTTTCAAGTTTACAAAGTCTTCTCGTGTTTGCTTGTCGGTTTTTCGATTCGCGGATTATCACTTAATGCAGGGGTCTTCAAATTATGGCCCGCGGGTCAAATCTGGCTCACCATCCAGTGCCATATATCCGGCCTACGACAGCGTATGTCTTATATAATTCATAATCATATTCATATCTTTATTGGCATACCACAATGTTATTAGAGATGTTACATAAGTTACTTAAAGTTAAGTTACAATTATGGACTCTGTAGGGCACAGCTAAAAAAAAAAAAATTAAATTATAAATATGAATAAAATTAAAAAAAAAAAATTATAATAATGTCATTAGTTTAAGTTATGTAAATAATAATTATAATAACAATTATTGTTGTTATCATTACTGTTAAAAGTTGAAGAAGATAACACAGAGTATTTATTTTATTATGGATATTCTCGCGTTTGACCACTATCTCACCTGATGGAAAGTGATGAGGCAAGCGAGCTCTATCGTCGGCCACATCATCGGTTCCCATCAGGTGAGAGAGTGGTCAAACGCGAGCCAAACGTAAGAAAAAAACTGAAATAATCATTATGGCCCTAAGGCTTGAAAGTTTGGGGACCCCTGACTTAAAGGGTAAAATGGATTTTGTGAGTCAACCTTTTTAATTTTCTGTGTGTGAGGACAGTTTTATAATACTGCCGTTTTGGTGGGATTTCAAAAAAGTTGGTGAAGTGCGTCTCGCTTGTTTGTTTATTGCGAGAACTGCTTTCTCGTGACAACGGCTTTCATCGTCATAATTAAAACCGTTTTTCTGTTAAACATAAGGTTTTAATGAGTATCATAATAAATGGGTTCTTAGGATGGCTATAGTTGGGTTATGGATTGTTCGTCACCGTGCCTTGGACTTTAAGGGAAACTGTAGTAACTTGGTTTTTTTAGGTGGGAAATTGCATCACTCCTAACCGTCAGATGGGATTAGAGTCCTAGTTTATATAGAGCAGTGGTGGGCGATTGGTATTCGGCCAGCACTGCTCACACTCAGCCACCACACTTCCACTTCGCTCTTAGTTGGGACTGTAAAACTTGAACATCTAAAACTCTGCACCTATAAACAGGAGCTACATGTACAATACACGAACGCTCTCAATGATTCACTCAAGCCCCACAACTACAAGTACAGTCAGTATAAAAAACAAGCCGCAAAAAAATCGAAGCCGCAGGAAGCGGTCAGCGGCGTCGACCGTCGAATTTATTTGCAAACGGTATCTGTCGCGGGGTATTATGTTACGAGGAAGTTAGCGCTGTTAAGATAAGGGTATCGCCTCTGTATCCGCTACTCCGACACTTTTGAGAAATGCCACAGACTAAGATTTTGTAGTGTTACATGTGTCCTTTCTGTAGAAGGAACTTTCAAATCGATACTAACATTTAAAAGCGGTATTTCCGACATTAATCTTTTCACTGCCAACGTCGGATACATCCGATAGGTACTCTTGCGTTTATTCTGCCAGGGTTTCACATCTACAACCAAATACTCCATCTCGTCATCTCTTCTGTCACCTATGGGGATTGAAGAGCTGAACGAGAAGGAGTACCCAGTCGCAAACACACGATCTTGGCAAATAGGACATAAAAATACTCGTCGGACCAATCTGATACAAGTGGTAAAAGAGTTAAGAAAAAAAAGCAAAGATTCAAAACTAAAAAAACGTTCTGGGACTCAGGTCTCCTCTCTAGGAGAGGGAATGGGCCGTAATCCACCTAGCGGGCCCAGTGCGGGTTGGGCATGATAAAAAACGTTTGTTTGGTACAAACAGAAAATCACAGAAAAACTTAGGTGAAAACAAAAACGAACAAAAATAAATAAGAAAAAGAAATTGTCGTTGATTACACTCAATCTACGTGATCTAACATACACAAAAGAGAGTAGTTAGAGTGGAAGAGCCAGTAGAAGAGTTTTTTGACGCCATATTTTTGTTTGATTTATACATAGTTCGTTGTAATTAGCGTAGGGGTTTTAATTTTATTTTAACTATAATTACTGAATTATAGTTAGTAAAGTATATTTTTAAATGTAAAATTATTCGTGTAAATAAACAAATTTCAATTTGCAAGAAAAAAATAGACATATACAGCTATGAAAGGTTTTTTTTATTTTTTTTTATTTTTTTTTTCTGTCGACGGGGAAAATCATCATTGACGAAACCCGCTCTTGGGTGGAGCGGGAGACAGTGTCAGAGTCTTACTGACTAAAAACCCCGCGCCGTTCCTTCTTGCCTTCATACCGGGGCTCTAGTTTCCTTTCGAATAATCCCGACCCCGGTAGGCTTCGACCCAGATGGGCCCCTCCTGTACAGCTATGAAAGGTGGACCCAGGATTTATAATTATCCTCCTTTACTACAAAGTACTAGTTTGATTTCCCCAAAAACACGTCCCAGGAACTAAAGCCCACATACCTGTTCTTCCCACAGTATAGTCACAACGCAAACTCTACATTCAAATACGCCATTACTCATTTCACGTCAAAACCGTCACAGTTTTATTTACACAGGGCCATCACAATGGTTCTTTGGAAGTTTTTACTCGTCTAGACTGTACTTTCGGCTCAAAATTAATGAATACTTACTCAGGAAAGGTGTCTGGGTTATTTTGCAATGTTTTCATAAGCATATTTCATTTGGAAAGTGATAAATTGTCAGCGGTGTTCGGCTTTAGTCACTTCGGTTGAAATTGAGATTTTTTCTGTCAAGAGGTTTTTTTGTTTTGTAATGCGGAACAGATATATCATCGAATACTGTAGGTATTTGGTTTTTGCGTCACATAAGTTACGAGTTTTATTTAGTGGGATTCGGATTTATTCTTAATAGTTTATATATCATCATCATCATCATCATCAGTCTTTTTAATATTCCCACTGCTGGGACTTAAGCCCCCTCTTTCTCAAACCCTGCCGGGCGCATTACTTTTTGAATTTATTTAATAACCACTGCTCTCAAAATGGTGAAGGAAAACATCGTGATGAAACTATGTATGTCCTCCCCACTGAGCCCGCGCGTGCTGGATTAAGGCCCATTCCCTCTCCTAGAGAGGAGGCCTGAGTCATAGCAGTGGGAACATTATAAGGCCGACTATGCTATATGCTAGCTATGCTCCCAAAAATGAAAAGCAAAATTATTTAACAGCTTCACTAAACAGTAAAACCAACATCCGTAATTGGGACTTTATATCATAAACTATAAGTATATACCCAAATTAATCCGAATTACCGTTAAACCGAAACCGAATGAAATCCCTGTTGATTCTGTGTCGAGTTTACCCTTAACAGTTATTTTATTCAATTAACTTCCATCCATCAAACTATCTGTCATACAGTTATTCCCAAAGCTATACCTTAATAAAATAAGGAGTACATTAATACAAAACTTCACCTCTGAATTAATGACTCAAATTATTGTACCTTTGGGTCTCATTGTAAATTTCGATATAACAGACCCCTTTTAGGTACACAAGCGATCGAAGGTTTATCCTTTATCCGAAAACTGACACACAATTTTCATCCTTACTCAAATGGATTATCGGTTAAAATCCTATGCGGGTTTTTGCTATAGGTTTCAGAACTTGCGTTCGCTTTGTGTAGTCGCCATAAATGCCAATGCCATAAAGTGCATTTTGATGGGGAGCGCTTCCCCATAAACTTAGGGACGATAATATTAATATGAAATTACATAATTATATTAAGAACGATGATATTTAGTGTAGGATTTGAATGAACCTACTTCAAAATTACGAGGTTATGGATTTAAGTTTTATTTTGGTGTTTGGGGAATTAGTGGAAATTAAAGGAATTAAAGTTGTTATGGAGAAGAAATTTCGGAAGGACTTGGGGGAGGCCTTTGCTCAGCAGTGGGACAGTAACGGATAAAAAAAAATAAAAAAGTTGTTTTGGTGCTTTGGGGGTATCATAAAAGGTTGTAAAAGCAAAATTATTATTGGTGCTCTGAGTGAATTCACTAAGAAAGCACTTTTAATACTTTGTTACGGAATCTAGTCTGTAAGCGAATAAAAATAAATATATATTAAATAGATTTCAAACAGAATTAAAGTAATCTACGTTATTTTTTTTTTGCTCTGTGCAGATTAATTCCGTGTATCTGGAAAATTAGGAAGACGTTGGTGTCCATATTTTCAGGCTTTTAGTCACCTTAAAAAATATATTTATTTATATAATTAGCATCAGCTTTAGGTATACTTAAAGCTAATGCTAATTGTTTTTTTTTTAAACTAACAAAAAGTTGTCATTATCAAAAAACCGCCCGCAAAAAACGATAAAAAAGTTGGTTGATAGAATTTATTTTAGTTCAATTATTCTCGTAGATTTCACGGCACCAACTGCATTAGACTGCTTAAAGTGATTTTTTTCCAACTTTTTAGTTGATGTTTTTGTGGGCGGATTTTTTTGACACTGTCAATTAGTTTTTTTTAAATATCTGATATAAACTAGTGCTTGACTGCGATCCCACCTGATGGTAAGCAGTGATGCAATCGTTGATGGTGAAGCGCACTAGTTTGTGAAGATTCCTACATTTAAGTGAATAATTATTTTGAAATCGTGTTCTCAAGTCCCTTTATTTTGATACCCCACATGATTAAATCACGATAAAAAAAATAGTAAAAGTAATTTGGTGTTAAAATTCACCATAAAAATTTTTGTTCCGTATGAGAATCAAACCTGCAACACGCAGCACAGCAGTCAGTCGCTCATCCACTACACTATGCGCGCCAACAAAATATTATAAAATCTGGTACAACAAGGATTTCCCAACACGGTAATACACATAAAAAAAAATGGATTTCTGTGGGAAATCGAAAACATGTCACCCTATATTTTGCTTCAATGAGCTAATCCCTCCATCATATTTGTAAATTAAATAGGTACATGTGGAGGTAGTGGCGTAGTCATAATGGTGCCCTTTATTTTTGAAGTTTGTTTTTTTAACCCCCGACAAAAAAGAGGGGTGTTATAAGTTTAGGGTGTCTGTGTGTCTGTGTGTTTGTCTGTGGCATCATAGCGCCTAAGTGAATGGACCGATTTGGATGCAGTTTTTTTTATTTGAAAGGTGTCGTTACCGAGATGGTTTTTAGACACAATTTATGAAGATCTGATCAGGCGTTCAAGGTCAACAGCACATTTGTTGGCTGTGGCTGGAATCTTAAACGCTTTACGGATGTATACTTTACTAATACATACTTATATGTGACCTAATGTTTGAAATACTCGTATACACTTTTCATGATGTTGAGGACCTGATGCTAGAACTGGGAGGTAGCTGATGGAACCCTTGAATTCCTACTAGTAAACCCGTCGACTTTGGGCGCATTAGATTCGTCTAAAAAAGTTCTAAATATTTTACATGATGACGGGAACCAGATGCTAGAAATGGGAGGTAGCTGATGTAACCCTGGCATGCCTACTAGTAAACCCGTCGAGTTTGGATTTTCGAGGAGATTCGTCTTCACAATAATGGTTTCATCGATTATTTAAAAAATGTAAAATAAAACTAAAATTAAAAAAATTTAAAAACCCCCCACGCAAAAAATCTAGGTATAAAAAGTAAAAAAATAAGTTAGTAAATTACTCTTTCAACTTTTTAACGTCATTAAAGGAATCTATAAATATTTAAAAGATGAGTGTCACTAAGTCGGGGGACCGCAATTGTCATTTTCTATTCGTTTAAGTAAAATAATAATTTCATCTTTTAAATATTTATATTATATAAATATTTATATAATAAGGTTGAAAGAGTAATTTACTAACTTATTTTTTTACTTTTTTTTGTACGAAATAGCTTACTAATAGCATAGAAATAGTGCCTTGAGAGGCTTTGGAAATAAAAATGAGCTCTTTTAATAGATCATTCAGAAGGTACCATCGCGGTCATTACTACCTGATCACTTAACAACATTTTCGCTTGAACCCTGCGGCGCGGCACCAAACCAATTCCTTTGAAGTTTTCGGTTCAAGTGCAAGCAAAAGTGAACTTAGCGGTGGTTAGGCGAAAGTGTCTTTGACGGTACCGAAAAATAGGTTGAATTTTATTGTCTTCTTGTACTCGTATGTAGAAAATGCTACAGGAGGTATGCAAAAAATGCGAAAGGAGCGAGCTAAAAAATATTTACAGAGTATAGTCATTATTGATTAATTCCTGGTATTTTATCAATATAAGAAATTAAGATTGTGGATAACATGTTATGAATTTAGGCATATGTCGGGGCCCTGTAGCTTGGGGATCCCGCATCATTGATACGGCTTATACGGCGGTAGCTACGCCCCTTGTGTGGAGATCACGACTATCATTTAATTTTACACACTACCAGCATTGGGCACGCCACAATTATGGCGGTAAATCCTCTCTTTGAGGCGTGGCTGGAAAATCCTCACGGCGTCCTTACCTTCCGCATGACGCAGGTCCTTATCGGACATGGCACGCTCGGGAGGTTCCTGCACCGGATTCAAGCGAAAGAAACTCCCGGGTGTCGTCACTATGTGGAACGCCCGGAGAACACGGTGGAGCACACAAAGAGTTGGCAGCAGCAGCAGGGACCCAGCTGGGTTGAAGCCTACTAGGGCCAGGGTTATCCGAAAGGGCGCTCGACCCCAGTATGAAGGCTAGATAGAACGGGGTGGATTTTTAGTCAGTAAGAGTCGGACACTATCTCCCGCTTCGCCTAAGAGCGGGCGTTGTCATTGGATGATTTTTGCCCACCAAAAAAAAAAAAAAACTACCAGCACAAAAACACACAATACAGCAATAACACACAAACAAAAACAATTTCACTGTGTACTGTGTGCATTTGACAGGCTTTGGTCGTCAATATCAAAATTTAAATGCTTTTAAAGTTAGCGAGTGTAAAATTAGCAGCTATTGTATAGTTAGCCTCGGGTGAGGATGTTATGTGGTTTATTACGCTGTTACACCGTTTATTTATTTATTTGTGGGTGTTTTTCGACTAATTATGAACTGTTTTTGATGTTATATGTCAGGGAAATATCTGATATTTTAAACAAAAATGGTTGAATTTTTTTTTTGTTGTCAAAAGCACACATTTTCATCTATACTAATATTATAAAGAGGTATTTTTTTTTTATTGTTGGAGGTAATATCTGAAAGTACTAGTCCGATTGCTAATTTTTTTTTACGTTGAAAGCTGCTTTATTCCTGAGTGACATAGGCTATATTTTATGTATGTGGACAAAACCGCAGACAAAAGCTAGTATATAATATTAGTCAAAACGAAATATTTTGCCATTAGCTTCTGCAAGCGGCTTCGCCTTCTTGAATCCTACGTGCTATCCCAGGACATGGTCTACCTGTGTATCTAAAGTTAACGGTATACGTTTCTATCTGCGAAGCAGTAATGCTAGCAAAGGAGGAGGCCGACCGTATCAGGCAACGGCGATCACAGCGCCCCAGCCGCCGCCGGGCTTCCGATCCCGATTTCCGGCCATCGTAGGCACGTGCTAGCGGACGACGTAACTATCCGCACCGATCCCAAGTCGTCGACTGCGCGCACTGTTCTCCCGCGCCTCAAGGAGTTGTCAGCAACAGCTGCAGGGACCCAGCTGGGTCAAAGCTTACTGGGGCCAGGGTTATCCGAAAGGGCGCTCGCGCCCCGGTTTGACGGCTAGATGGAACGGGGCGGGTTTTTCAGTCAGTAAGAGTCTACTAAAAAAAAACGCTATAGGTTTTTTGTCATTCTGCCCTATCACCCGTCCTGCTATCACTGAAGCTAGAACTACATTAGAACGACGCACACGTGTAACACGCCTGATTTGCACGTAGAACGACGCCGACGTCGCGTGGCTTGGATCAAGTATAGCTCTATAAGTCTAGTTTCCATATAAAATTTAGACTCACCTGCATGACGTGCCTCGTTACCTGTTCACATAGGGATCTAATGACAGCATCAATGGACAGCATTGCCGAAGCCGAATACTGAACTAGGCAAGAAATTTAACTAGTTTTGCTATTGATATGCTATGAAGAAGAAGAAGATATAAAATTTATGGAGACCGACGCGCCCAGATCGGCGTGTGTAGCACACGAGTGGGCCGTGTAGTTCTGCTTTAACATACCTTTTTATGGTGGGGAAAATCACCCAATAACAACCCGCGCTCTTGGGCGGAGTGAAAGATAGTGTCAGACTCTTACTGACTAAAAACCCACCGCTTTCCTTCTAGCTTTCATACCAGAGATCGAGCCCCCTTTCGGATTACTCTGGCCCCAGTAGGCTTCAACACTGCTTGCTTTAAAATGCCTAGTTTTTACGTAGTACAACGTCGCGTGCCGTGGATCAAGTGTAGCTCTACAAGTCTAACTTCCATATATAATGTATAGAGACCGACGCTTCCAGACTGGCGTATGTGGTACACGTGTGTACAGTGTAGTTCTACCTTGACTCCATTTTCATTCATAAAATCAATTTACTAATAATTACAACAGTCACTGAACTCGACTCAAAGATCCCGTAAAAAAAACCCATATAACAATTTATCTCCCAAGTTCAGCTACTAAGTACAGACAAACGAATAATTATGTCACCAGCAGCAAAGATTTTAGAAGTTATTAAAATGGTTTGAATAACAGAGCAGAAGCCGTGTGATTCTTGTAAAATATTTCTTGATCAGGAGGCCAAAGAAAAGACGGATGGAATGTGTGAGAAGTGATATGAAAGAAAAGAGAGTTAGTGATAGCGTGACGGAAAAATTCAAAATCGCAGAAAAATGTGTTTCTCCCGCAAGGTGAAGAGATTCCTGCGACCGTCACCACCTGGTGAGGGCCGCAGGAATCTCTTCACCTGATGGATACGAGAAGTACAGGACCGGTCATTATGGCGAGGGGAATATGCCCAATAGTGGACTTCTTTCGGCTGAAGATGATGATAACTTTGACGTCACGGCTGGCGCACAGAACAAATCTTTTTATGGCCTACATACTCGTATATGTAGTTGTTTCTAGTCTGGGTGTCTTGTGTATGTGACCCATAGAAATATAAATAACAGTCTTATATCTATGACCTGAACTAAGGCCCGGTGCGAGAAGTCACCACCGTCGTTCGCTTCTACGAGGCCACGGCGCCGGTGGTGCTTCACCCAAGCAAGGTATACTTGCACCGCATGCTCCAGTATACGGTGGAAGTGTGCCCCGCTTGGGTAAAGTGGATCGTGTCCTCCGGGTGGTCCACATAATGGTGATACCCGGGCATTTGTTCCTCCTTTAACGGATTTAAGGAGTGGAATTCTTTGCCGGAGTCTGTGTTTCCAGATAGCTATAACCCGGGAATCTTTAAGTCGAGAGTGAATAGGTTTCTTCTAGGTAGGCGCGTTCCATCGTCAACCGCATCGTCGCTTTCCATCAGGTGACATAGCGGTCAAGCGCAAACCTATCAACAATAAAAAAAAATATCGAAACCTCCCGAATTTACCATGTCTGGTGAGGACCTGTGTCATATCAAGGTGTAGACATCGTGGTGCCTCTTGAATGGAGAGTGAAGAGCCTCTTTGAAGAGCTTTATCGCCATGATTATAACGTACTCATTCATTGTCTGAACTAGAAATCATGTAAGTCTGACATTGAGTTAGGTCATAATTTCGCTTACTGAAATAAAAGCCAATAAATTCCTCTGAAACATATCTGTATTATCGGGATTCGGCGAATTTTCGCGTGATCGCGTTAAATCAGAGGGCTGACATCAGCTTAACGAAAAGTCACGTGGTCAGAACAAAGGAATCGGAGGCGTTATCGGCTGTAGATTTTTAAAAGTTTGTTTTAACTTTTTATTTTTATTATTGATGGGCTCGCGTTTGATCACCATCTCACCGGATGGTAAGCGATGATGTGGTCGACGATTGAGCACGCTGGCCTAGAAATAACCTTTTCACTCTTGACTTAAAGAACCCTAAGTTGTAGCTATCAGGAAACACAGACTCCGGCAGGGAATTCCACTCCTTGGCTTTTTTGGTAGTTCGTCTAATCGCGAAGTATTCGGACGAACACGAATTCTTGGTACAAAGCCGGTTAGAAATGAGTTTGACCTCTAATATAGACAACATTTTCGCGAATACCTAAATACGATATTTTTATCGCAGCACGAATCATCATCATCATGATCATTTCAGTCGAAAGACGTCCACTGTTGGACGTAGGCCTCCCCCAAGCGTCGCAATAACGATCGATCCTGTGCATCTCGCATCCATCGTATTCCCGCGACCCTAGTGAGGGTCATCAGTACATCTTGTGGAAGGCGTTCCAGCGCTGCAACAAACCGGTACGCTGTCGCCACTCCAAAACCTTTCGGCCCCATCAAATGCCTATTCTGCGAGCAATGGGCCTTGCTCATTACCACTTAAGGCCTTAACTCCCGAGCAGTGATATAAAACAGTGACTTTCTGAAGCCTACTCCTCGGTAACGGTTAAGTCAATAGATTTGAAAAAAATATAATGTTTAGTATACCTACATAGATTCATGTACAACTTTATCATAATATGACTTTTTCGTAAGACTAAAACTTTTTCCAAAAAAAATTACGACATGATATTTTTGCGTTTGATTTCCCTAATCCTCTCAAATGGCTTTGATCTTTAGAAAAATGTTTGCACAAAACTAATACAGGTTTAGTATTCTTCAGAATGTAAATATAGCATATTTAAATCAATTAGTATTTCGCAAAGAAATGGTCAGCGGGGCTCAATCCGAACGTAGCTGGCCGGAATTAAATGCACAGATAAGTACTCGTACTGCCACCTAGGCGGTAGTGCGAGCATGTGTGCATTTAATCCCATCAAAATATTCATGGTACTATAAGCCTTAAGTTTGGCGATTCTTCGGGTTATGTCGAGAACTGGTTCATTCTTTGGGAGGCTTTCCAACGCTTCCTCTACGAATATTCACGTGATAATGTAGCTACAGTGTAACAATCGGAATTCCGATTCAGTCATCGATGTACGCGTGCGTGACCCAGCCCCCAGCAGGCAGAAACTACTCAAACTTACATTACTCAGTATTAATACAGAGGATTATGTTAGTAGAACTATTCCACTTAGGTCGCTACAGAGATCAATAGCGGGAAATACGTTAAAATCTTACCAGAGTTACTCAACTTCATATCCTTTGAGATTCGACGTATCGAGTTCAATGCGTGCCGATGTTGTGGGACGATGGCGAAACGATCCTTTTACGAGATTGAGTTTGCAACGAGATTGGAAAAAGTTGGAATTAGCATAGCATCCCATAGCATAGTCGGCCTTATAATGTTTCCCCTGTTGGGACTCAGGCCTCCTCTCTAGGAGAGGGAATGGGCCTTAAACCACCATGCAGGCCCAGTGCGGGTTGGTGAATGTCACATAATGTCTTCGAAGTTGGAATTTTACGTGATAAATACGAATAATGATATTTATTCATTTTGAAATATTCATTATTTATTTATTGTGCTCACCTATGTAGTGTTGACTTTTTTAACCTATACGTACCTACATAATAACAAATTAATAAATACGTTATAGATTTGTTTTATTTTGTATTTATTGTTAAGTAAATAAAATATTATTTTATTACATATAAACATAAATCACCTAAACTAGCTACAACCAACAAAATAATCGGAGGCGTGGCCAACTCGAGGCCTTCGACACAAAATTAATAAAAATACAAACTTCGGTTTAAATCAATAAAAACGGTAGTAGTACTTTCTGATTTAAACTACCGTATAAATAGTTCTCATGTGGTCTTTACGCACATAAACTTATATTTTAGTCGCCCATTTCATAATAATCCAAGCAAACTATCTCGTTTGGGATCTCCCTAATCGTCCCTCCGAATACGCACCCAAATTTTACTCAAGCAAATTGTTAAACTAATATATAAATTCGTTGAAAGTCAGTGGTTTCCATTCAACGTTACTTCGCTGACTAGGATTCAATTAAACTCAGTTACTATTAATTTGTTCCTATATTGAGCTGGTGGGATTGCCAATAATTTATTAGAGGGGGCCCTTTGTAAGCCCAAATGTACGCAAATTTCATCAATAATGTCATTAATGTGGAGTGGTTTAATAATTATTGACTGATCCGTCGCGGTTGCGACGTGATTGTCAACTTGGATTTGAGGCTTATTGGTGCCAATGTTTGTGATTCGATTCAATCCTTACTAATATTATAAAAGCGAAAGTGAGTTTGTTTGTTTGTTACGTCTTCACGCCTAAATGGCAAAACCGATTTTGATGAAACTTGGTACACGGATAGACCATATCTTGGAATAGGACATAGGATACTTTTTATCCCGGTAGTATGTTCCCTAGGGATAATTTTCTGCTATCACGCGGGCGAAGCCGCTGAGAGCAGCGAGTTAGAAATATTTTATTTCGCATAAATCTACTATATATGGGCACTTATAAAACGTCTGAAGCTAGTGCACGGATCCAATTGGGTGTTTCCTGCAGAGAAAACCGAAAGAAATTAATGTCCCCGCACACGGGCTTAAAAAAACCATGTGGAGGAGTTTTTCGGCGCCCTACTTTAGATTAGTTTTTTAGTTCTTTAGGGCTTATATTTTTATTTTGTACGTTAGTTTTAGTTAGGTGTATATCAATAGATAAGTGTTTTTAATTTTCTTGTTATATCTAGGTATGTTAAAATATTGTACATAAAGAAAATACATATTGACTGGCCTGTTGTTGGTCTAGTGGTTAGTGGCTCTGACTGCTATGCCGGAGGTCGTGGGTTCGATTCCCACCCAGAACAAATGTTTATGTGATGAGCATGATCATTTGTTCTGTGTCTAGGTGTAATTTATCTATAATATGTATGTATTTAGAAACATATAAGTGTGTTTATCAGTTGTCTAGTACCCGTAACACCAGCTAAGCTTAGCTTGGGACTCAAAGAGAATAAAACCACTTGAGAGCTGATAGACCGATTTTTTCTAGGCACACGATTCACCGTTGCGGGTCGGGGGACGGGAAATAATATAACGGCTGTGATTGGCTGATGCAACAAACCCAGTAAAAATAGTGATGAACAAGTAAATTTTGCAGCAATACTATCGATGTCGATAAAATCGACGTCGATTAGTTCTGCTTTTTTTTTAAACATAGACGATTTTCCTCACCATAAAATTGAACAGGTACTCATTTTTAGGGTTCCGTAGTCAACTAGCAACCCTTCCCACCAAATTCATAGGGGTTTACCTAAATTATTTTTTGATAATGTTAATATTTTCGGAAATAATCGCTTCAAAAATAAAAAAAAAATGTGTCCCTCTCTAACTTTTTAACCATAAGTTTAGAAAATATGAAAAAAATCTCAAAAGTAGAAAAAAAAGTCTTTATAAAGACTTTCTAGGAAAATTATTTTGAACTTGACGGGTGAAACAGTCGACGGTAAAACGTAATGGGATCCACAGATGGGCCTAAATTATCATTTTGACAGTTAACATACAAGAGGTTATAAAAAGTTGTTCATAATAATTTTTGAACTAAGTTTGTAATTCAGCCGTATATGCAAGCATTTTTTTAAACTTAATTTACATATTTTACTATTTTGAACGTGTCTTCTTTCAAATAAAAAAATAATTGTTATAATAGGTTCATGCAATCCAAAATTACCACCGAAAACCCAAGATACATAACACGTCTCGTTTGTATAAATTTTATTCCTGAATTGATGGAGTCATGGTATGAGCTATTATAAACGAATTATTCGGTTGGTCTCTGGTGGTTTCTTTGTGTATTTGCTCTTGCTCGTTGTCTGTCGGCGAGCCATGGGTAGCTCGCTGTCCGATCGTCCGGTAATTGACTGAGTCAAGCACTGGGCGGAGCATCGCCGTGCCCTCGTGGGGGCGATCAGCGGCGGAGACCTCTCGCGTCGGGCCCTGGTCGAGGCCATGGTCCGGAGCGAGGAGGAATGGCAGGCGGTCGCCTCCTTCTGCGAAGCAGTAATGCTAGCAAAGGAGGAGGCCGACCGCATCAGGCAACGGCGCCCTCGCCGCCGTCGCCGGGATTCCGATCCCGATTTCCGGCCACCGTAGACGCGGGCTCGCGGACGGCGAGCCATGGGTAGCTCACTGTTCGATCGTCCGGTAATGGACCGAGTCCAAGACGTCGACGGCGCGCACTGTTCCCGCGCGCCTCAAGGAGTCGTCAGCAGCAGGAGGGGCCCAGCTGGGTCGAAG
Organism: Mythimna lalbum; assembly: GCA_949319445.1. Taxonomy (NCBI): domain Eukaryota; kingdom Metazoa; phylum Arthropoda; class Insecta; order Lepidoptera; family Noctuidae; genus Mythimna; species Mythimna lalbum. Next base: position 20,394,680 of record OX439360.1, read on the forward strand.
CCTACTGGGGACAGGGTTGTCCGAAAGGGAGCTCGTGCCCCGGTATGAAGACTAGAAGGAACGGCGCGGGGTTTTTAGTCAGTAAGAGTCTGACACTATCTCCCGCTCCACCCAAGAGCGGGCTTTGTCAAAGATGATTTTCCCCGTCGACAAAAAAAAAAGTTAGGTAACTTAATTTTTTATTCACCATTGGGAATCATCGATAAAATAATATTTATCAACTATATTTTGAAGTTGTCACATCACTTCATCACTCAGTAGAAAGTACTCATGGGTAGAAAGGGATAGATTTATCTAATATTCTAGTGAACTTTCACTAGAATATTAGATAAGTCTATCATAAAGGACTTTTTCAAAATTCATCAACGCGGTATCACTTTTTTCGTAACCAACCAGTTTAGCTTGAGCTCTCTAATTACCAATAATGTAAATAAATAAAAACATATTTTACTTAAGGATGAAAACTTATGCCATCTTTTTAATAAATACATGTTCTAGATGATTTCCCGCACCACTTAATTGCACAGGAACTCATTTTTGCTTCGGTTTTAGGCAACAAATGTTTTTTAAGGTACTAAAATTAAGGAATGTGCACAGATCCAACAACTGGTCAGTACTAAGAAATGCACTGATATCGGCATCTAATATAAGTGCAAAATCATATATGTGTCGTGAGCTGGAGTCGCCCGTATGAGCGGTCAAGTGGTTGTATAGTCATTGTTGGGACTAGACAGCGTTGTGTGATAGTTGTAGAATAAAAAAAATATACATTAAAATAAATATGTAACTTAACCCTTCAGATACCGTCAATTAGAGACACAATAGTAAGACAATAGATGCGCGGCCACCGGTGGTCGCTTGGGGATTCATGAATTAAAAAAAATCTGCGTTTATCTTTGATAATAGATATAAATAAGTTTGATTATTGAGACAGATGTTATATTCTGTGATAAAACCAGTAGCAATTTACAATATCCAAAAAAGTATAAAAAATCCCATCCTGGAACCACATTAATCCAGGGTCATCACCACAGCACTAAAACTCAACCACTAAAAACAAATTACAGAAAATATTTTCTCACATTAAACCATAATCTTAACAGTTCAGTTATAAAACTCATTTTAACGTCTGAAACCATAACTCTAAAGTCTCAACAGTTAAAATTTAACTGTCCAAGTTATCCAACGTTCAGTATATCAAGAGTATGCTAACTGAGACCGTAAACCGTATCACAGTTTAACTTGAAACTGAAAACGTTTTAGTTAAGTTTATGGGTCCACAGTATGTTATGAAAGGTATAGAAGTAACTGGTGGGCTCATGGCTAAATTAAGGGCGTTGGTCCTGGCTGGACTGGAAGTTGGACGGACTGACCAAATAAAAACGGCTGTTGGTGGCCCATTGAACGAGTGCGCCCGTTTGACTGGCAAAAGTGGCGGGAAGTCATGCGGCGTTCCCTAATAGCTTTCATTTATTTAAAACAATCAACATTGTTTTTAATTATACAGGGTGATTGGAAGATGGGTGCAAAGCTTTGGACGAATATAGTACAGACCATTTAGAACCATTTCAGCCATGGTTGTCTTAGACGAAGTTTTACCAATTTTTTTTATTTATTTTTTTAAGTTTTATTTCGGAAATTCCCAAAATTTCATGTAAACTTATTTATGGCCAAATTGAATGATAAATGAATTCATTTTTATTTTATTTTGATAAAGTAATGTGTAAACAATTTCAGAAAAAAATTAAACTAAAGTAATACTTTTTAAAAACTTTATTTAAAAAAAAACTTAGGGTGCTTTTTTTCTTCAAACCATTTTAAAAATATGCGTGATCATCGTTCTTTCTTTTGAGGTATCATTTATGTGGATATCTTACAAATTATTGAAGTTTTAGGACTTACAAACCAATTTGAGGGAGAAATTTTAAATTTTAGGCAATCTACCAAAAACTACGTTTTTGTATAAAATAATACTTTATGCGTTCGAAATGATAGCGCTTTGCAACCATCTTCCAATCACCTTGTATAATGTTAAAATAGAATAGTCACATGCAGAAACAATTTATGGAATATAAATTAAAATAAAATATTGATTGAATAAATTAAAAATGTCTCTACAAACAAATTAATCTGATTTCAGATAAATATCACACTTAAATAATAATGTTATAAAGGCAAAAGTTTGCAAATGTGTATGTGTGTATTTTTATTATTTCTTAACGGTCAAACAGCTGAGCGGATTTGGATGAAACTTGGTACACGAGTAGATCATATTTGGGAATAGATATATTTTTTCTTGTTTTTTATATTATTGATATCGATATCCGTGATTGATAGGCTCGCGTTTGACCACCATTTCACCTGATGGTAAGTGATGATGTAATCGACGATGGAGCACGCTTGCCTAGAAGTAATTTATTCATTCGTGACTTAAAGACTCTTAAGTTGTCGATATCAAGAAACACTGACTCCGACAGGGAATTCCACTCTTTGGCTGTACGCACAATAAGTACCAAAACGCCTTGTGCGTTTGGGTGGGATACATGGTAGATACCATGTACCAGTGGCGCAATGCCGTACGTCTAGTGGTCCGATGATGGAACGAAGTTGTCGGAATTAGATTGTGCAATTCCAGTGCACACTACCCGAAAAACGATAGAAAGCAGACAGGCTAGCAACTCGGCGGCGATGCTGCTAGCTTTTGTCCAGTGAGAAGGTTCCCTTAAGCCTACCGTTCGAGCGTGAAGAGTTTATTTATTTATTTATTTATTTATTTATTAAAAACACACACTATCTTTACAGGCTTGCTGGCCCAATACAATAGGTGGAACAAAATAAATCATCTTATGGTTAACTCTTATCTAAAAAAACTTAAACAACTATAAAAAAATCCAAAAAAGAAAAAGAAAATATATCATAATACTTAACCTACATATAAGTAAATAAAATCAGACTTAATACCTAACATTAATTAATATTTAATTATAACAAAGAAACTTTAATAAAACCCTTGCGAATTCTATCTCATGACTCGAAAATAAGTCAATCCTCTCATGCACTTCGTTTAGCACGCGTATTGTGCGGGTGAGGGATGCTTTTGACAGCAGGTTGGTTCTGGCAGCAGGCACGGCCAGCAATGGCGGTTGCCGCCGCCTCCACACGTACCGGTCTGGCACGCACAGCTTCAGGTGCCGCAGCACGCCCGGGTTGTGCGCTACTCCCCGCAGGAGCTTTACTGCATACGCCGCGAGTGTAAACTCCCGGCGTACTCTGAGCTCGTTGTACCCCACCATACCCAGTACAAACAGTGTCGGATACATCAGTGGGTAAAATGGGTAGACCCCATAGAGTTTGAAATACAAGTGTCGTGTGAATTTATTTTGTACTCGTTCCAGCATGACACTGTATTTCGCTTCATGAGGAGCCCAAATCACCGCACTGTGTTCCAAATGACTCCTTACCAAGGCGTCATACAGTACCCTGAGTGTGGTAATATTAGTGAATCCCTGCGACTGTCTCAGCACGAAACCGAGGTTTCTGTACGCTTTCTTGCAAATCTTAATGATGTGATCGCGGAACGTTAGATCTGGTGTAAATAGCACTCCTAGATCTCGTACTTGAGACACTCGCGGGATTGGCACTTCCTCTAGTTGGTATTCGTAGGCTATGGCACTCTTTGCGCGCGTAAATGTCATGATTGAGCATTTTGCAGTGTTGAAATAGAGTTTGTTGTTGTGACTCCACTCAACCACTCTGTCTATGTCTTCCTGTAAACGCTCACAGTCCGACTCCCCTTTGACCTCAAGCAGCAATTTGAGGTCATCTGCAAACAATAAACATAAACAATGTTTGACTACATCTGGTAAGTCATTTACCATTATAATAAATTCAAGAGGACCCAAATTGCTGCCCTGGCTCACTCCTGACCTGGTGTAGTATGGCTCGGATTCGACCCCGTTGTAGTCAACGTACTGCTGTCGGTCTTTTAAGTAACTAGCGAAGAACTGTAAAAGATGCGGCGTGCAACCTATTTTTGCTAGCTTCATTAGCAGTACATCATTGTCAACGGTGTCGAACGCCTTCTTAAAATCAAAGTATGCCGCATCAACCTGCATACCAGCATCGACGGCCGGTGCCACCCGCGCCACGAAGTTAAGCAAATTTGTGCCCGTGCTACGCGCCGGCCGGAACCCGTGCTGCGCGTCCGATAGCTGTGCGCTTACTTGAGCCTGCACGCAGCGCTGGATAGCAGACTCGAACACTTTTGCAGGTGTCGACAACACTGCCACTGGCCTGTAGCCACTGACATCTGGACCTGACTTTCCCTTAGGAACCGGAATTACTCGTGTAATTTTCCACCTAGGTGGAAACGTTGCCTGTTTTAAACAAGTATTAAAAATATGATGCAGTGGCTCAGCCAGCACCCTGCCACAGTCTCGGAAAAGGAAAGCTGGAATGCCATCGGGGCCAGATGATCGCTTTGGCTTGAGCTTTATGAGCGCTTCCCTTACGTCTTGAAGACTAAGGGTCTCGATGTGCACTCGCGCACTGTTCGCTTCCGCTTCCGCCCCCGCCACTCGCGCCTCAAGCCGCGGTTGCTCTTTATTGTACACCGACTCAAAAAAACACGCAAATTCCCGAGCACACTCTTCATCTGAAAGATGCTGACCATTCTTTACAATAACCTGTCTATTTAACCTACTTCGTTTGGACCTAATATACTGCCAGAATGATTTCGGATCTTTTGAAAATTGATTTTGTATTTTAAGCTTGTGTTGTTTGTGTGCAATATCTATTGATTTTTTAATACGAGTTCTGCATTTAGAAAATTCTGAATAATCGCTATTCAGCATTGTTTTTTTGAAGGTTTTATGAAGTTTAGCTTTATTCTTTATATCTTTTATGATATCCGCGGTGTACCATTCGGGATAAACGTATCGAAAGTTTTCATGTTTAAGCTTTTTCCGAGGGACACATTTATCTAAAATATCACACATTTTATCATAAAAAATGTCCAACATCTCCTCCAAATCATGCATGTCATAAATCATACTCCAATCAGTGGAAGTCAGCATAGAGTACAACAACTCGTAGTCTGCTTTATAAAAGTTCCACTGCGGCCGCACACTACGCGCTGCGGGACTGCCGCTGGACGCGAGCGAGGGCGCGGGCGGGGGAGCGGGCGGGGGCGCGCGCGCGTACGGTACGCCGATCGCGAGCGGCGGGTGATGCGCGTCGACGGGCACGAGCGCGTCTTCAGCCGCCACAACCGAAATCCCGACAAAACCTGTGCTCAGAACCAAATCCAACTGACGACCTAGATAGTTCGGTACCGAGTTACTTTGAGTAAATTCGCAATAGGACATAAAACATTCATAATAATTTTTAACATTTACAGGACACGAATATAAATTAAAATCACCAATAACAATTATTTCTCTATATCTATCACATAATTTTTCAATTAACCTAAATAAAGTCAAGTAATCATTCTCGGAACTCCCTGGTGGTATGTACACAACACAGCATAAAAATAAAAATCTATTTTTGAAATAAACCGTTGCACTAATCATTTCAAAAACGCAGGTGTCTATCGACGCGTCCGCGATAGGTACTTGTCGCAGCTCGTATCGGTGTGTGGCCACGAGAAACGCTCCGCCCTGCTTCCGACCATCCGCTCGATCGCAACGGAGTATTTGATATCCTGGAGGGATTATTTCAGAATCTTCAATGGAATGATTGCAACCAGATTCAGTTATTGCACATAAATCAAATTTACATGACTCTATATTGCTTCGAAATTCATCTAGTTTTGTTCGTAGACCTCGTACATTTTGATAGAATATGTCGATGTTATGGTTATAATATGCTTGATTTTGTTCTATTTGAGTTCCGAAACCAAATCCACTCACTGAATTCGGCATTCATTGGCCAGATTTCGACTTGGTTCAACTTATCGAAACACTTTTCTGGTACTCCAATAACAAACGATGAATAATCCCTTTCAATTTTGTGTTTCAGTTTATCTATTTTAATTGGAACATCTGTGCCACATACATTTTTCACGTGGTCAGTTATGGTTTCAAGAGTAGTATCCGGATGCAGTCGCCAAACATGCAGATACTTTTTCCGGTCAGTAACTTGAATTGCTTTCAACTCCGTGTTCGTTCCCACTTTGATCTCTTTAGGTTGCCTGAAATTTTTTTTAGTTTGAACAGTTGTCCATCCTTCTTTAACCTTCTCCATTTCCTCGTTAGATGGTTCACTAGTCGCCAGTGGGCTAGTCCTACCTAAAGTTTTTTCCGGTACAATTTCTGTAGACTTCGTGGCCCCACTTTTGTTTACCTTTTGCGTTTTGCTGTAGGTATGAAGAGTTTTATTGGAGACGTTGACCTTATTCTGTTGACCCACGACCTCAGCAAAAGACGGTGTCGAAGGAAGTTTTTGGGGAATATCAGCTGCTACTTCGTTAGATTGGCTATTTTGAGTTAGCTTAGCTTCTATTTTTTCTTCGAGCACTCCTATCATTTTAATTATGTTGCTCAGCTCAGTTTTTGTTTGAGAAAACTGATTTAGTAAAAGCGATATCGCACTTGCCTGGTTGTCCATGCGAGTTATCATGTCAGCTTTAAAATCCCTTAATTCTTCGAGTAGAAGGGAATCGGAATCCATAATTATGGGCGAATATTGTGTCTGATTTCCGCGCTGACTGCTTACATTGTTTACAGGAGTGGTAGCATTAAAGTTAGGGATGTTTATGCGGACCGGGGTTTCGCTGTTGCCTCTTTTTGGCTTAGCACAAATACATTCTGGACATAACCATTTCTTTTTATATGTCTGAGTGTATGTCTTAAACACATCTTTGTGTATTTCGAGACAGACTATATCATACCTTTTCATGCATTTATCGTTGGCACATTCCATGAAACAATCCATTATGAGCGAGCCACAAGCGCCGCAATTATTAGACATTTTTAATGGTTTTTTCAACAAAAAATTAAGTTCAAATGTTCAAATCGCCAAGAACTTTGCGGTTCACATAAGAAAAATGAATAGACTTTCAATAAAAAATACAAAAAGAAGCAAATGTTCAAATCGCCAAGAACTTTGCGGTTCACATAAGAAAATGAATAGACTTTCAATAAAAAATACAAAAAGAAGAAGTCTTTCGTCAGGTTTGAACTCGGGATCCTTTACACAGGAGTCGGCTTACGACACAGTCTACTATAGAAGATAATAAGAGTTTATACGAAATAGCTGTGCGTATTTTATTCTTTGAATTTAAAAATAACAGTTTATTGCTCTTGATGTGTATTGGTCGACACGATAGCGTCGCGTCGCGCGTCTATTTTGAATAATATCGGTGCAGATAAATTCAGATAATAATTAATTCACTTAGTTTTGTTGTTTTACACGTATTAGTTTCACTGTTTTTATGTTATAGCTCAGTTTTTAGTATAAAAGTTGCGATTCACTGCACTGTTTGTTTGTAAACACTATAGTTCGGACTTGTTCAATAAACACAATATTATGTACACATCACTTGTAATATTCCTTTGCCAACGTTAGACAACGCTCATTACATGGAAATAGTTCGGATAGTTATACAAATAGGCTTTAAAACTAGTATTTAGTATTTTTTTACATTATTTAAATACGGAGCCGATTTATTTGGACGCGACCACTAGCGCCAGCGTTATGATGTTGCAGTTAATAAACATATACAAACAAACTGTACAATATTAGTGTTTATTACTCAAACTTTAACTTGTACAAATGGTCCCAAAGTCACCAAGATATATGATCTGATGATGGAATCTTGGCAAAATCGAGGGAACTCCTTGTATTCAATTTTTTTTTTTGTGAAGTCGGTTATTTTTTTTTTTATAAAAAGGTTTTATTAAAGCTTACTAGTACAGTAAAAATAGTGGTCAGTCTTCCGACGTGAAACACACTAGAATGACCGCGTACTCTGCTTACCTCAAAAAGTAAAAGCTACAAGATACAGGTTCGGTGGGTGGCGTGACCTGTCGCAACTGGCTTCTGACTCATATTATCAATTTTGCCTCCACTTTCACTGTCACCCAACCAGTACTCTCTTGGTTAGGTCGTGTACTGAAGAATATTAATGTGCCTGATCTCCTGACCTCGATCTTAGTTGATAGTTATCTATAAATTACCTTTAAGATGAAACGAACCAGTCTAAGAGACACCTATTACCTATTCTTTCTTGCTTTGATGGGTGATGGGTCCAAGGTGATAGGACACGCATATTGTAAACAAAAGTGCAAATCGGATTTGCGCACAAACGGTTCCTTGTATCTACACAACTTTTTTTTTCACAATTTATTTTATTTTGTGGGTAGGGAGGCCAAACAAAAATGGATGGACTGTGTGAAGAGTGAAAGAAAAGGAAGTTAGTGATAGTGTGACGGATGACAAGACAGAATAGAAGAGAAAAACGTGTTGTGCCGACCCCAATTAAGATGAGATAGGTACAGGAAGATGAAGAAATTAATTTTATTCTATTTTTAGTTTGTTCTTGTAAACAACAAAAATGTACATCATTTGTAAAAATTTCAACTGTCTAGCTACCGCGGTTCATGAGATACAGCTTGGTATTAAACAGGCAGACAATGGAGTCTTAGTAATAGAAGCCAGTTTTTATCTGTTACGTATGGAACCCCAAAAACGTTGTTTTACTCTGAAAATCATCTGAATTTGTAAAGCTCATTTTTACTTTTATTCTAGGTCAGGTCAGTGTGGCTTATCGTCGACCACACAGCGTCAGGTGAGATATTGGTTAAACGCGAGCTTATCATTTCAAAAATAAATGGCAACGCATCGATGGCTGTACAAAAGAGCAAAGTTAAAATTTTGCTGCCTACATAAATTCACGTTTTATTTCTATGGGTAAAAAATACTACTACTTATCTTCTATCTTTTTAATTCTTTAATGTAAACGAAGACATAACATAACATATGGTTTTTTTTTGTCGACGGGGAAAATCATCTTATGACAAAACCCGCTCTTGGGTGGAGCTAGTGTCAGACTCTTACTGACTAAAAACCCCGCGCCGTCCCTTCTAGCCTTCATACCTGGGTACTATTTTCCTTTCGGATAACCCCGATCCCGGTAGGCTTCGACCCAGCTGGGCCCCTCCTGTTGCTGACAACTCCTTGAGGCGCGCGGGAACAGTGCGCGCCGTCGACGTCTTGGCTCGGTCCGGACAGTTACCGGACGATCGGACAGCGAGCTACCCATGGCTCGCTGTACGAGCCCGCGAACATATGGTGGTACAGACATATCTTAAGTCTTCATTTCACCTTTTCATTTATGTCTATCTGTCATGGCCAAAAGGCGCATAGCTTTGTTAATCTGCGGCACTTTGACTGAGAGCAGTGGTGGCCGAGTAGTAACGGCCCCGACTTACGAGTTGTAAGTCAGGGGTTCAAATCCAGTCTGGCGCATTACTTTGTATAATTTATTTTTCATCACCACTGCTCTCAAAACGGTGAAGGAAAACATCGTGAGAAAACCGGCATGTCCTAGAACCGAAAATTAGAAGACATTTGATATTCACCAACCCGCACTGGGCCCGCGTGGTGGATTACGGCCCATTCCCTTGACTGACTGCTGATTCGGACACAGTGTCCAAATCGACACTTTTATTTCTAAAATGTTTTCACTGACGATTTGGACGCACACTGTTCAGTAATATAATAGTACCAAGCGTTACCAAATCTAATTTAGGTTGAATTTAAGGTGGCAACTTCAGGTAATATTTTTTTATATTGCATTTTTTAACTTTTTTTTATCTAACTACATATACTGAACAGCTTCAATAAAGGTAATGTACGAATCGCCATCAACTCGATATATTAACCAAAAATAATAAAAAAACAACAGATACAGCATCTGAAAAATGTTTAAATGTGTATAATTTTTTTTTTATTGTCGATAGGTTCACGCTTGACCGCTACCTCACCTGATGGAAAGTGACAATGCGGTCGACGATGGACCGCACTTACCTAGAAGAAACCTATTCACTTAAAGATTGCCGGATTGTAGCCAGCAGGAAACACAGACACCGGCAAGGAATACCACTACATCCATATATTTAGAAAAATCACATCTAAACAGCATTTTAACGGGAACAGCAACTATAAAAAGTAAGAGCAGAGGTACCGACGACTGGTACAGAGCATCACAGTTCATTCCATTTAGTTCTGACAATCAGCTCTGAGGCAGTTCAGAACATTTCGCCAAACCCCCGCCCCCATCAACTAATACATATTGTGGTGCAAGTTATAGGCGTTGAGCGGAGATTAGATCAGCTTATGAACACTTTTGGTAGCGTGTAGCGAACGTTAATAATGACGCTATTTGTAGCCAAAACCGTAGGTGGGTAAAGTGGGTCTACATTAAAAGAGCCCAGCACGAGCCGAACTCAAATTCGTATAGTGTCGCTCGTGCTCGGTTCCTCTAGATTTGGCCTACACTACACGAATTTGAGCTTGGCTCGTGCTTCGGTTGTTCTCTGTTTCTCTAGCGTACCGTAGCCGAACATCTGGTAAAGGTTTACCGGATGTTTGACTCAGCTGCTCTCTCAGTTTCGGCCACAACCGGAACCGTAACTGATGTGATAACAGAACAAATGGCAAAAAAAATATTGTTACTGTTATTCTTAACTATATTTCAAGATGTTTAATTATATATAACGGAGGGTCGATATCAGTGGGTCGCGACATCGGAAATAACACTCACAAAAACCTTCGATAACAATTTTAATTACTCGTAACACACACTCAGTACAAAATAATCAAGGATGCCTGAGATATGGCTTGATTAAGAATTCAGGAACGCGGAAAGTTTAGCGTGGAGTAACCAACGTCTGCTCGGACCGACGGAACGATTCAAAGTGCCCTCCAAATCAACCGTCACCCGACACGTGGACCTACCCCCATTCCGGTTAGCCAATTTACCTGTCAACGTCAGTACCTGTCAATGTCGAATAATCGATTATACCTCCGGATCGACATTTGACTCGACTATTCGCTCAGTGTTGCTATTACTCCACGCTAACCATCCCCAAGTTAATACTTGACGTTCCCAAACGTAAGCTGTTCAATCTAACTACATAGTTCCTCCAGTGAAAGATAGGTGGCGCTGATGCAGACCGACTGATATGCGTCAACGCTTCGACACGGCCGTCCTGATGATCACACGTCCTCGTGTGGAGTACCTGGAATGAAAGAAAATCCTCGAACAGTACTCATTCTAGTCGTTCGGCCAATCCTGGCCCAAGAGAGTGGGGCATAAAAGGTATTCTGATCAAAATCATCAGTCACGTCCAGAAGAAAATCACAACAATCTCAATCTCTCAAAGCCGACATGTTGAACAACACTCAAACTCATTCAAATAATAGGAAACTCATTAAAATATTGCAGTGCTCATACTCTGACCTCCATCCGGTCTTCATCATCACACTTATAACCTCCATCCGGCTATAAGCATCAAACTAATCGACCTCCATCCGGTCTTCATCATCACACATTATAGCCTCCATCCGGCCATAAGCATCAAACCAATCGACCTCCATCCGGTCTTTATCATCACACATTATAGCCTTCATCCGGCCATAAGCGTCAAACCAATCGACCTCCATCCGGTCTTCATCATCACACATTATAGCCTTCAGCCGGCCATAAGCGTCAAACCAATCGACCTCCATCCGGTCACTAACACAACAGGCAACCTCTATCCGGTCACCTCCACATGTAACCTCCATCCGGTTACAAACAACACCATCAAGATAATCATTTCGAGCCTTTAATCAAAATAATCCTTAAAGTAGGTTTGTTCAACATGTTACTTTATTTTTCTTATAACGTTACAGATTACAAGAAAACTCTTACTATGCTAGGTACTCTAAATGTTAAGTTGACTACTTAGTATTCAACTAGTCTTGTCAGCGTTATCCTTTTCGTCATAGCTAGTCTCGTCATCATCGCCTACGTGCATGTCAACGTCAGTTATTTTTCGCAGGCGGTTATGTGCGTACTTCGAAACATAACGGTCACCATTAAGAACCTCAATCACTCCTGCGCATCCCTACAGGATCGCCAAGTCTCTCAAGACTTAATGGTTTCCCACAGTACGTCCCAGATTTGATCGCAATTTGAATTGAATACCGCGTACTTACGGACTACTGTGACCGCTAGATACCGGTTTCTATTAAGCTACGACTACAAATCAAATCTCCTATAATCTGATCATCCTATAAACTTCATCGTCATCATCAGCCCCTTTTTTTATGTTCCCACTGAAACGCCTGCGTTTCATTTTCTTTCTATTGCGGTGTCACTGTCTTTCTATTGCGCCTCTAATTGACACGATTGAAAAATTTTAAACGTTAAAGGTTAACCGACTCTTTCATAAAAAATTAAATTAATTTTTATTCAGTTTTCGTGGCGCTGCTGTCAAAAAAAGAAACTTTACCGCACGTTAAATCTTTAGAAGAACGGCATACACGAGAATATTTAGGTTCAAACCACCCGAAGTAAACTACTAGACCTATTAACTGTCCCAACTGAGCTATGATCGCGATCTGCTTTCTGAAGTTCTATATCTCCTAACTTCAGCACTTGACTTTATTTCATATCCTAAACAACTCGATTTGCATTATGAAAAACAACCACTCTTTCAAATCTAATGAAAATCCGGCTTTAATCAACGTTTGTAATACTACATTAAGTCTCTCGAAGTTCTTAATAGATTCCAAAATAATCAAAATATTGACAACTCAAACTATGACGTAGGTTTATCAAAAACCCCGTTGAAAAACAGAGTCACGTTTCGATACCGACTGGCATAGTCAAATGTTTATACTGACCGCTGAAAAAAATCATCATCATCATCACCATCATCACCATCATCACCATCATCACCATCATCACCATCATCACCATCATCACCATCATCACCATCATTTTCTTCCATTCTGTTCTGTCCCTCGTCACGCTATCACTACACCTACACAACCACACACAACACCCTAACCTAACCCTAGCCTATATACAATCTAATTTTTGTAAAATAAAGCGCACTATGTAAACGAGTTATTTGGTCCGAGATACGTGGCAACGAATACCAGTAAGGCACGTTATTGTTTAGTTTACAGTAAGTAGTCTTTGCACATTATTTCTGACCGGTCGAGTTTTTAAGCCGAAAGAGCTAAATTAACAGACACCGTATTACTCGGTAAAATAATATTTGCACGCAACAATTCATCTACCCGCTCACGCATTATTATTATTATTTTTTTCGCGCTAGACCGCTATGGTCATCTTTTGCTAAGATGAGTCAATTAAACGAATAAGTTCACTTTTTGTAACACGCGTTTATAGCATACTATACTGTCAGGTACACGTCAGTGTCAATAACGTAAAAACTATCTATGGAGGAGTTATCACTGTCAAACAAAAATCGAAACGGTATCTACCGGATATACCGAGGGTAGATATAATTACAATTGTTTATGTCGTGAACTTTAGCAATTTAACAAAAGAAGTGTGTCACGCACGATCATACTATTTAAACTGAATCCTTGCAACAATATTTCACGGCCAAAATATCACTTCGCAAATAGATGTTGTGAATAAAACCTCAATCAAACTACGTAAGTAATCTGAACACGCTAAACTGACCCTTCAATGTAACAAAACTGTGTTTACGTTTGCCGTGAAATAGTGATGACAGACTTTAAAGTGAAAGAGATATAACACTCAGCATCAGAATTAAAATGGAATGTGAATACCTGACCTTGTTCCTGGTTCCTTTGACAGCACATACGTCATCCAGTCACTCGCTACGCGATGCCTTGGCACCACCATCGCCTTCACGTCGCTTGCTTCGTCCAATTATTCCACAATGTAATCTTTGACAGGTAGCGTTCGACTTCAAGCGTTTTGTGTGAATCGTTTTCTGATCTGGTATCGCACTCGACACACTGCACCTCAGGCACGCACACACACACACACGCGAAGCACGTATCGGAAAGTAGTACATCGTAAACGAGCACTTGCACCCATCGCTCTTTTCCCGGTCACTAGCTGGGTGGTACGTTGTAATTTGCTCTCTGGGGATACAGCGGTACCATGGTCCAACATTTGTTGCTCAGGATTAGGGAACAACCCCAGAAAAAAACCTAATCAGACCATTTAAGTCAGCTCTTCAATCCGGTTCTTACTTTCTTAAAGCGACCATAAGCAGGGCGCCATGTTGGTCTTGGTCCGTCAAGCACATTTCTGCAGTCGTCAACCAAGCACGTGCATCTACATCTTGTTTCTCAGGATCGAAATCCGGTAAACGAAGGCCATGTGACGACGTAGTAGGTGTTTTCATGGCTTGAATCAGCGTCAGAAAATTGCGGTTCTGTTGTTCCAACAAACGCATCCATTTTTCGTCGCTAGCGTTTTCATTTTTTAAACACGTGGGTCGTCGTGGTCCAATCCCAATTCTGATAACGGAGGGTCGATATCAGTGGGTCGCGACATCGGAAATAACACTCACAAAAACCTTCGATAACAATTTTAATTACTCGTAACACACACTCAGTACAAAATAATCAAGGATGCCTGAGATATGGCTTGATTAAGAATTCAGGAACGCGGGAAGTTTAGCGTGGAGTAACCAACGTCTGCTCGGACCGACGGAACGATTCAAAGTGCCCTCCAAATCAACCGTCACCCGACACGTGGACCTACCCCCATTCCGGTTAGCCAATTTACCTGTCAACGTCAGTACCTGTCAATGTCGAATAATCGATTATACCTCCGGATCGACATTTGACTCGACTATTCGCTCAGTGTTGCTATTACTCCACGCTAACCATCCCCAAGTTAATACTTGACGTTCCCAAACGTAAGCTGTTCAATCTAACTACATAGTTCCTCCAGTGAAAGATAGGTGGCGCTGATGCAGACCGACTGATATGCGTCAACGCTTCGACATATAGTTATATAATTTTCATAAATTCTAAGGAATCGAAAATAAATCGATGATCACATAAATAATGCGGTACCTATAAATATCACATTTTACACGAACAAATAAACACAAAACAAACAACAATAAAATTGTTTTGTATACAAAGACGAATGAGTCACTCATTTTTCAGGTATTGAATACAACCGTCAGCTCAAAGACGCTAGTTTCAGTCGAGCCTCCGTATTAAAACAAACTAAAAGACCAGCCGCCAAACAGTTTTTAGCTAAAGGTCGGGTATTTTTTAAGGAATTCATCAAATTATTTTTTTTAATTTATTTATTTATTTATATGAAATAAACATAAATATTTTTTTATTAATTGTTTTAGAGTCAGTGCACTTTGGTGATTTTACCAGCCTCATAGGAAATCTTTTAATTTTTTCTTTCGTATATACTTTCAAAAGAAGTTAATTATTAAAAAATGGCGGTGGCGCGCGCAATATGTCACAGTCCTCGCTTAGCGTACTGAATTCTTCAATCTTTTAGCTATCCAGTAGTGTAATTTATTTTCGTATGGAGATGTTGATGATGAGAGCTGCGACTCCGAACTGTATCTTCCGATTTTATTATCATTTGTTTTCTAAATTGCCTCTCATTATGGAAGCAATTTTAAAGACGTAATCACATCAAAAACGCAAGTTCCTACAAACATGATTTATGCTGGTTGCGGTTGCTTGTAACTTGCGCCACGCACCCAGGGAATCCCTCTCACTAATGGTACTCGGTCGAAAGCGCCCAGTGTTTACTTTTATTGTGGAGATAAATCTGTCTTAACTGTTCCGATAATCGTCGCTAACTGTGGCTACGTAAATATTGCTAGTATTATTGCTTCCTCCTCTATTTATGCTGTTTATGTAAAGGTGGAGTAAATAAACGGTGTGTCTTAAACGATACCCCATCCAGTGATATTTCGTGTTCGAGCAATCTCTGTCCATTCTAGGTTGTTTGCAAGAGATCGTAGACTGCGATAAGGCTGTCAATTGTATGCTTTTTCTTAGTATAATATGTTCGTTTCCAAGCCAGAATATATACTATCCATACTAATATTACCATATTATTTGCAGAGGAACCAAGGTTACCGACATAGCACGAAGAATTGCCAAACTTAAGTGGCAGTGGGCAGGGCACATTGCTCGCAGAACGGATGGCTGTTGGGGCCGAAAGGTTCTGGAATGGCGACTTCGTACCGGAAGACGTAGCGTTGGAAGGCCTCCTACAAGGTGGGCCGATGACCTGGTAAGGGTTGCGGGAATCCGATGGATGCGAGACGCACAGGACCGTTCATTGTGGCGGCACTTGGGGGAGGCCTATGTCCAACAGTGGACGTCTTTCGGCTGAAATGATGATGATGATACTAATATTATAATTGGGAAAGTGCGTGTGTCTGTTTGTCCGTCTTTCACGGTAAAACGGAGCAAAGGATTTTTTTAATGGAGATAGTTGAAGGGATGGTAAGTGACATAGCCTACATTTTGTCTCTTTCTAACCCCCCACTTCCCTAAAATGGGGGAATTTAACGAATTTAACGTGAACGACGTGGATGAGCAGTGGTGGCCGAGTGGTAATGGCCCCGACTTACGAGTTGTAGGTCGCGGGTTCGAACCCAGGCAGGCGCATTACTTTGTGTAATTTATTTCATCACCACTGCTCTCAAAACGGTGAAGGAAAACATCGTGAGGAAACCGGCATGTCCGAGAACCAAAAATTCGAAGACATGTGACATTCACCAACCCGCACTGGTCCTGCGTGGTGGATTATGGCCCATTCCCTCCTCCTTACATTAAAAGGCTGATGATGATAATGTTGATGAACGTGAACGAAGCCGCGGGCAAAAGCCGGTAATAAATAATATTTTGCTTTTTTATTGTTAATAGGTTTGTGCTTGACCGCTATCTCACCTGATGGAAAGCGATGGTGCGGTTGACGATGTAGCGCGTTTACCTAGAAGTAACCTATTTACTCTTGGCTTAAAGATGGCCAAAATAAAAAATTCGTTGAATGTGGTTTTTATTGCAGCAGTAATGCGTTTTTTTTAAATTGATATTTAAAACTAGTGCTTGACTGCGATCCCACCAGATGGTAAGCACTGATGCAAGTGAAGCGCACTAGTTTATTAAGAGCCTATAATTATAGATTCTATAGAGGTTCACACGTGTATAATTATTTATATCTATATTTAAAATGCGAAGACGCGTGATTAAGTAAGGAACTATATTATTATTGTATACAATAATTATTAGAATTCTTGCCGTATTAAATTAGAATATTGTCCTCAAGGCCGATATGAGGAGAATTCCCATGATTTTTATTTCTAAAAACTTTAATTCGTAAAAAATACATTCAAAATGTATTTTCTTTAGCATACACATCACACACTTACTAAAAAAAAAAAAAAATAGAATCTAAAGTTAATTTTACTTTTTTCTCCTCTAAAGATAAGTCGACATCGTCCACTCATAAACGTACCTTTTAGAATGTTATTGCGAAAAACTTAAGACCCAGGATAACTTAGTTTAAGGGGAGTTTAATTAATTGACTGGCCTGTTGGTCTAGTGGTTAGTGACCCTGACTGCTATGCCGGAGGTCGTGTGTTCGATTCCCACCCAGGACAAATGTTTGTGTGATGAGCATAATCATTTGTTCTGTGTCTGGGTGTATGTATTTAGAAATATATAAGTATGTTTATCAGTTGTCTAATACCCATAACACAAGCTCTGCTTAGCTTCGGACTAGACGGCGTTGTGTGATAGTTGTGGAATATTATATTATTATTAATTGTGTACAGATTACTGCAACTTCTAAATGTTTTCATGTAAACATAAGATATAATTATCTGTAAGTTTTGAGAAATAAATTTATTTATTATTATTATTTTCCTGTAAACTTTTAATACTGATCACATCGATAATGGATTCCGAGCTTCCGAAAGGTTAATCCGTGGTTCTGGAACGCAAAGGGCAAAGAAGGAGCACAGCTATGGTTTTAGACAGTAACATTCTGACGCGCTCCCTTGCTCTAGAGCGGAAAAATCATTGGATGATTTCACACCTTAAAAAAAAAATCTCATCTCAGCGACAACCGAATCCATACAAAACAAACGAGCAAGCGGTTCTTAATAACACGGGAACTATCCCTCAGTCTTCAAGTTTTGCGTCTACGATAAAGCTAGATTATAATCTAGAATGGAAATGTCTACGTGTGATGTAGCTAGAGTGATGGCGACATTTCGTAGCTATCTCGCTCGCTCAGTAATATCTTTTTACACTTATGAGTGGCCTTAGTAATGTTCGTCTCGTGATCTCTGATTGAGTACCAGTCTATAAAGAAAAGAAAGTAAGCATGTCTATTCCGCCTAAATAGACGCACAAATCATTACAAAAATACAAAAACCAGTTTCCCTGTTAGGCCATGTGTGTATCGGGCATAACTGTACTACGGAGTTGTCTATGGTTGTCTGTGGCATTTTGACGCTGGCCTCAACGGAGACAAACATTAACAAAAATTAAAATAATAACCAAAAATAAAAGAAAAACATAATTATACTAATACAATCTAAGAATCTAAGTTGTGCGTCGCATCTAAGCAAGCATAGACCGTTGCCCGTTGGGCAAATCCAGCCATGGACGATGTGTATGATAATAATGATATCATCTAGCCGATTTCGGCCACAGCTACCTTATTTCCAAGCACAGAGCGGACCTTTCAGAACATTTCTATTGATGCCACCACCACCTCATGATAAATAATAGCCGTTGGTGGTCTAGCTTTGAAGTCGTCGCGTTTTTGGTTCAATTTCAACCTCCTTTTATTTTCAAAGGTCTGTATGTGACGCTGCTCACTACATCTTCACTCAAGCTGATCTTATGCCTGTTTCCCCCAAGCTGTGGGGTCAATTTAGTATAGAACTATGCGGAACAGGGCGTAAAATCCCGCAAACCTCTGTGGCGACAACATCGCCTTAAAACCATTTAACAAAATATTTCCATGCTCTTGCTTTTTCCTTTAGACCCCGGCATGTTGACGGTTCAAAATGTCGACTGGAATCTAGATTTTCATCACGTAACAACAACAATATATAAGTTGTATCCTGCCTGTTTTCATATTTACCTGGTTCCCTCATCATCTAACAAATCTACATTGAGTTGGAAAGGCATTTTCTCAAACTTCCACTTAAAAAGGGAGGATCCTCAGACCAGACTGGTGTGGTGTCTGATTCGACTGCCCTATATTTGATTATGGACTGTTGTATATACTCTAATCACTCGGAGAACTTTGACACCAAAATGCAGGAATTTATAATTTAATTCTCATGTGGCGAGATAGATGTCGCCACTTAGTCATTTTGAACGACCTCTACTCGCGTTATTGCCATGAAAATGTGAATAACCCTCGACTAATGTAAATAAAAACTTTATTAATCGCTTGACCTGCCGGATAGTTTGACATGCTAGAGCCAAATGAGAAGTGAGCCAAGAGAATGCTCTCGTCGAGTGCATCATTATCACTTACAAACAAAAACCTACTGTTAATTTCATGATCCCAGGTGGAGGCGAGTTAAAAGATATAACTTAAGTCCATAAATAGCTTGAGTGTTAAAACCGTGCTATATTTTCTTCACGTCCCTTCAAGCCTTGTGTCGAGAAAACATATTATCTTCGAAGTCATAACTCATAACAAAAGGCTCCATACAAAGTCAGCCTAACAACCCACATAAAAACACATTTAAAAAACAATCCTACAAAACAATAGACGCGTAATTATCTTGTGTGAACTCGTAAAAACTTCAACATGACGCTATCAAATATTTGCACCTAAGTTAACGAGGGGATCCAGGCTATAAAACGTACCTATATCTTTCATACTTCGCTGTTCACTGCCTGTTAGACTTAGAGGCAGGTTTTATTCATTCATAGCGAGCGTTCAATGTACGTTGTAAATCATTAGTGATGTATGGATGCGCAGAAAGGGACTAGTTTTATTACGGCTTCGTTTTATAGTTTGCCCAATAGCCGCGGTACTACAGGCTCTGGTTGCAAGTTTAGGGAATTAGGTGCTGGCCTTCAAGTGAGCGGGTTGGCATGAGCGGGCAGCGGGACAAGGAGGATGATTTAGGAAGCAGAAACGAGGAAGAAAACTTTCGACGATGACAACGTTCGGGCTCCAATCGACGATTGCATCACTGCTTACCATCAGGTGGGATCGCAGTCAAGCACTAAATATTACTTTCTGTAATAGTAATTTAAAAAAAAAAAATATTTCTTAATAAAATTTGATCAAATTACAGGAAATCAACACTTGAGCATTTGCCAGGACCAGACACAACACCCGTCTAGTCGGAAGATCTTTCTTTTCACCTTGTTGCGCCTACTCCTAAAATAAACAAAACTTGACATCGACTGCCAAAATTAAAGATTTTTTTTCCAGAAAGTCTATTCTATTTTTGAAAAACTTCTATTCTTCCAGTAGTTCCATGATTTTCTTTTATATTCTTTACCCAGCTTACCTAATGGCCCGTAGCTCTCTGTCCACCCCTAATCCGGTTGTTTTATGACTCGCCTTTTGTAGCCGCCGGCACTGAACTCCGGACCATTTTCATTTATCGTGCGTATTGCATCCGATTCCGTACGTTTATACTCGACGATTTAGTTTAGTGTGTCAGGGAAGCGTGCGATTTTTTTACGTCCTGATTGAAGATTTTATTCGCTTTGTGTGCGGGTTTTTTCGTCGATGATTTATTTATTTATAAACGATTTATAGTGATGACCAATGTGTGTATTAGATGATGTTTCTTTATTTAGATTAGTGACAAAACTTCTTAGCATCGTGGGTTAGGTACATGGGTATCTTTATTTTATGGTGGGGAAAAATCATCCAATGACAACCCCCACTCTTGGGCGGCGCGGGAGATAGTGTCAGACTCTTACTGTCTAAAAACCTACCCCGTTCCTTCTAGCCTTCATAACGGGGCTCGAGCTCTCTTTCGGATAACCCTGGCTCTAGTAGGCTTCGACCCAGCTGGGCCCGGGTTGCTGACAACTCCTTAAGGCGCGCGGGAACAGTGCGCGCCGTCGAAGTCTTGGGCTCGGTCCGGACAGTTATCGGACAGTCGGACAGCGAGCTACCCATGGCTCGCCGTCCGCAAGCCCGCGTCCATCATCATCATCATCTTCCCGTTTCATTTGGGGTCAGCGTAACACGTGTTTTTCTTCCATTCTGTCCTGTCACTCATCACGCTATCACTAACTCCCTTTTCTTTTATATCACTTCTCACACAATCCATCCATCTTTTCTTTGGCCTCCCTCTCCCTCTTCATCCATCCACATGCAAATTTATAACTCTTTTAGCAACAGGCGTTTCATCCCTCTTCTGTACATGACCATACCAAGACTTTTCAAGGTTTTCTTTCAACTTTTCAGTCACTGGCGCCACTTTCAAGCTTCCCTTAATATACTAATTTCTCACTGTTACCATTCTCGTCACATCACACATCCATCATCACACTCATCTCAGAGCAGCTACATGCATGTCCTGGAATGTCATATATTAAATCTTACTAACACTTTACGAAATATAGCTTTTTGTTAGATTAGAGAAGCAAATACGTGAGAGCCAAACCTCAAATTTAAAATTTTCGCGTAAATAAACTGTTTTTCTTTCTTATTCTTTATACAAGTTGTAACGTTAAATGCGCAAAACCTGAAATTAGTTTGTTCAGAATAAAGAGCAGAATCAATTAAACCACTTTTTAATATAGGATATCAAAAAAATCTTCATTAAAACCTTCGACCTGTCTACATATGAATAGGACAAGCCATTACGTGCGCAAACCCGCTGAAATAGGTAAACAAACTCAAATAGTTGTATTCCAAACAAATTTTCTCATACACGGGATAATAAAAGGTCTTATTTTAATGCAGATATGAATTTTAAACATACTAAATCTGCTCATAAAACCTATAATTTTTTTTATGATTTTTTTTCTCAAATAATTAGGTCAATCGAATTCAAAATCATTTGCGGTGTCTGAGGTTTTGCGCATTTAACGTTACACGTTGTATATAATTTTTATTCCGGAAGTATGTTCCATTGGGATCTCAATGAAGACGCTTATAGCAGTTAGTATGACATAACAATTATTTGGGCTCGGCTTATGCCACTATTAAACAAACAACAACACATTTCGATTAACACACAAATTCACTTACCCGCAGTTGTGACAAGCTATGTTAGTGTATCATATATTATATCTGAATATCACAACAACAGTTACTCGTAGTTCGTTATATAGTTTTGACGTCTAAAATTAATTGAAATCTTTTATTCGGGCAAAAGAAGTCTGACACTTCCTTTCTCTCCACTCAAAGCGGAAGGTTTATTGGATGATTTCCTAGCTCAAAAAAGTCTTGTAAAAATAAATAATTTGAGGTTTGACTCTGGTCTATTTGCTTCTCTAATCTTACGAAAAGCTAACTTTCGTGAAGTGTCCGTTGATAAGATTTCTTGTATTTTTTTTTTTGTCGACGGGGAAAATCATCTTATGACAAAACCCGCTCTTGGGTGGAGCGGGAGATAGTGTCAGACTCTTACTGACTAAAAACCCCGCGCCGTTCCTTCTAGCCTTCATACCGGGGCTCGAGCTCCCTTTAGGATAACCCTGTCCCCAGTAGGCTTCGAACCAGCTGGGTTCTGCTACTGACAACTCCTCGCCTGACACATGCTGAGCTGGAGTTCCGATTTGTTGTAACATTGAGATGGACACTGCAATAAGGGGAGTGAATCTCCTAAAGGACTAAGTCCGCTGTGAATGTCACTTTTTTTCCTTATTTAAGTAATATTCCACAAATATCTATCACACAACGCCGCCTATTCCCAAGCTAAGCAGACCTTGTGTTATGAGTACTAGACAACTGATAAACGGCTTATATATTTCTAAATACATACATATTATAGATAAATTACACCCACACAGAATCCACGACCTCCGGCATAGCAGTCAGGGCCACTAACCACTAGACCAACAAGCCAGTCAAAAGACTTAATGTCATCATCAGCCAACTCATCATCTCATCAGCTTCCCGAACCAGCCAGATTCCGAAGGCTTCAGCACCGTGAACCACGTAAATACGCTGCAGCAGGTTATACATAAGATTGAGGAGTATAATCAGCCTCTCTGCTTAGCATTTGTGGATTACTTTGTCTATGTATAAGTGCTTAGTTTTTACTTTGGTGTGTGTTTTATATTTGCAATAAATATGTTTTTTTTATTGATCCCTACTATTAACTCTGTCTGTCTGTCTGTCTGTTACGCTTTCACGCAAAAACTACTGAACGGATTTAGATCAAATTTGGTAGGTAGGTAGAAGATACACTGGAATAGCACATAGGCTACCTATAATTTTACTGCTGAGCACGGGTCTCTGCCCGCGCGATATAAACTGTAGTCCACGCGGGCGAAGCCGCGGTCGGAAAGCTAGTATAAAATATTGCTGGACTGCGATCCCACCTGGTAAGCAGTGATGCAATCCTTGATGTTTGGTCTATTTATCTATACCTCTAATTTTGTGAATTGACGGTACCAAAAACCTTTTTTGTAGACAGTCAAGATCCAGCGCTACACAGATACCCTTCTTATACCTTCAATTAATTCGTCTGTCTATTAGTATGTCTAAACAGTAATTAAATACATGGTTACATAGCATGTCGGAGCAGGCGGTTGGTATTGATCTGTGTTCGCTAATTGAGTAACATAGCTTTGATCGGGTCGCTGGCTTTGAATCAAATTGTTGTTTTATGTGTTTACTGTGTCTCTATGTGTTTGCTGCCCTTGGAAGCCAATCAAATGAGTTTTGAATAAACAGGGATCTTGTTAAAGAATTATCCCTGAGTTTATAATAACAGTGGCGACCCGGTTTAGCTTTACGCTGGTGTTACAGATTCACCGTAGGCGTGGGCTTGTGGAAGGCGAACAATATGTAGCTCGCCGTCCAGTGTAAGGTATATAACTTAACGTTTCCACTATACACTCTCACTAAGGTTCAGTTGAAAACCAGCGTCAGGCCACTACCACGTAGTTGTCTGGTATTTTTGCTGAACCGCCCCTTAGTTAAGTTAGAACCCTTTCGCTTGCGTCAAACGCTTCGAGTTGGCCACGCCCCCAATTCTTTCGTTCTGACTATGTGACTGAGCGTTGAGTCGACGTCATTCCTGTACTTTTAAAGTTTTCTACTAGCGTTAACTATTGCAAATTAGCAACTTGGCTAGGGGTACTGGACCTATTTGGTGCAGGCGCGAGACACACAATACGCCAATTAAGTAAAACTTAAAAAAAAAAACTAATTGTTTACATCTACATTGTGGGTGTGCCAAATAAAATATTTTTCTTTTCCGTCCGGACCGAGCCTGAGTCGTGAAACAATATTTAGTTTTGCATATTTAATATGTATTAAATATATTATATAATATTTAATATTTTTATTTAAATAAAAAAGCTCCACTAACTAAAGATAAAAACCCGAATTTATCCTGTCCCTACCTAGTGATGAGCCGTAACCATGGATAATAGTGCTGCGCCGTTACGTCGAAACGTTCGATACATTATAATTTTCGCGAGTAATTAAATACGATATCGCAGTAATTTCGAGGGCCATTATCGAAAGTTGCTATTAATTTTACTCCGCAATAACGACGTTTTGAGCTACAAATGAGTTTTGTTTTTGGTGCTTAACAATATCTGCGTGTTATTGAATGTTTAATGGTGTGAAATGTGTTAAATGCTGTAACATTTTTCGTGTATAATGCTTTTGGAAATTTGAAGATTAAAAGCATTTTATTTCACTTTTTAAATGTCAAGAAGTCAGTCAGTTAGAAAAATGATGCTAATTGCACATTCCTAAGCGTAGAGCTCTATGCAGAAGAATGTGCAAGAAACTCCATGGACAATCTTTTCAATTATGTTGTGTAATAACAATATCTCTGTTACATGTTTCTTGGCTCTATCATGTTAAATCCTGCCCCAGCCACTGGGTAGCTCACCGTCCGGCCGTCCGGTAACCGCTGAGGCATCGACGGCGTATAGTGTTCCTTGCACGCGCAAGAAGATGTCAGCAAAATCATAAGGGTACAGCAGGGTCAAGGCCATGAGTTTGCTCCTGAAAGCAAACCTCACAACTCAACAAGATGAATAAGGAACATACCAGTGGGCAACTGCAGATATGTCAGGTGTTGAACTACTTATTATTGGTAGACTCGTGTTGGACCACTATCTCACCTGATGGTAAGCGATGATATGGCTAACGATGGAGCATGCTTGCCTAAAAGTGACCTATTCACTCACCACTTAAAAACCTCTAGGTTCTAGCTATCAGGAAACACAGACTCATTTATATTTATACTCTTCTCGGTGTCTGTTCTTGTTCACATTCATTGTTCTGAAGTAGCGACAGCGTACCGGAAGATGCAGCGTTGGAAGGCCTCCTAAAAGCTAGATCGATGACCTGGTAAAGGTTGTGAAACTCCGATTGATTTTTTTTTCGGTGGGCAAAAATCATCCAATGACAATCCCCGCTCTTGGGTGGGACAGGAGATAGTGTCAGACTCTTACTGACTAAACCCACCCCGTTCTTTCTAGCCTTCATACCGGGGCTCGAGATCCTTTCAGATAACCCTGGCCCCAGTAGGCTTCGACCCAGCTGGGCTCCTCCTGGACTCCGATGGATGCGAGACGCACAGGATCGTTCATTATGGCGACACTTGGGAGAGGTCTATGTACAACAGTGGATGTCTTTTGGCTGGAATGATGATGATGATCATGATACATTGTACTTAACATTTCTGCCATCATCTACCTCTTATTCCTCCAAAGCTATGTGTTCCATAAGTGCTAAAACAATGTTTTATACTACCGTGCTGCGTCCGGATATAAATCAATTTAATATTGTTTTGATTGCTACCGTTAATTAATTGGAAAATAGCATTTTATGACGCAATCAATTTGCTGTAAAATGTTATGAGGCAGTATGTAGGTATAAAATATTTAATTAATTTAAGCCGTTTTATGACGTCCAATTTTAACAATATCTAATAAATGTCTGTTCAAAATCAAATCATTTATATCAAATAAATTTACTGACACTTTCGAATTGTCAAGAACTCAATCAGTCAGATAAAACAATGCGTATTCCAAAGCGTACATCTCTAAGAAGAAGAATGTGCAGGAACTCTATGGATACTTTCAACAATTTTGATCGTTTCTATCCAAAAGTACAGATAAATTGTTTATACTGTAAAGAAGTATCGAATCTATAAACTGTCATATTAATTTTCGACTTAATTAAATACTAAAACAATGAAAATAAAAACACTTAGACAGACTAGTTTATTTTTTTTATTTTTGATAGGCTCGCGTTTGACCTCCATCTCACTTGATGGTAAACAATGATGTAGTCGACGATGAAACACGCTTGCCTAGAAGTAACCTATTCACTCTGGACTTTAAGACTCTTAAGTTGTAGCTATCAGTTTAGTTTTACTAATTAAAACTGTACAGGGTATAAGGGACAGACCTCCACAACCTTTAAGGGCTTGCTCAGTAGACGAAACTGAACAACCTTCTACAAGATTTTTTTTCAAGAAACAAAAAGAAACGGCCTCTACCTATACAAAATATATAAAATCCAAAATAAAATATCCATAAATTCTTCAGCATCGCTGTCGATGCCAAGTTTTCGACGGCGCGCGAGTATATTCTGGAACCAAACATCGGAATACATGTGACATCCACAAACCTGCACTGGGCTCGCTTGATGGATTACGGCATTCCTTCTCTTAGAGGGAACATTATAAAGCTGATTATGCTACTAGGTATGCAAACAATAGCCGGGCTTATTGTCTAAAGCATCAGCCACCACTAACTCAACAGGCCTTACTGAAGGTCTAAGCCATCTCACTCTACCAGTCATGACTTAACGCGTTTTAAAAACACTTAGACCGTTTTCCCAAATTGAATAATGCCCACAAATTGAATCGCTAGAGCCAGTAACGTATTCACATCCTCTTAAAAATCACGTCTTCCATTTGCCATTTCCTCGAGCGTGCGCTTAACAAAATGGCTATAAAAGTTAAAGTCTCCAAATTTAAATATCGCAAGCCGTCTGGCCGTCCCCGTGCGCGATTGATGTTTATACGTATATACAAAATGCCGAGACACCGTCCTAGATGTGGGTAGGGACAGGATAATTATGGATGTGGTGAAAGTTCTTCAAATAGTTCTTGATTTGGAAGATCTCCATGAAGATGTCACCCAACGGGCTATGGAGAAGGCTATGCTTGGTGTTTCCTTGCGTGATCAATCAGATACAAAAATAAAATTGACTTATACTAGTTTAACTATAAGCTGATCTTAAACATATTTGGTAAAAGCTAAGTAGATAATGATGCTGGCTCTGCTGTCTCCTGCTCGATATGGAAGGAAGTAAGCACTGTTTTTACCGACTTCCCAAAAAGGAGGAGGTACTACGTTCGGCTGTTTGTATGTTTTTTTTTTTTTTTTTTTTTTTTTTTTTTTTTTTTTTTTTTTTGTATGTTTGTTCGTCGAATACTCCGCCAAATGTGGACGGATTTTCAAAATTCTTTTTTTGTTCGAAAGTAGATAGTTCTGAGGTGGTCCCATTATCACCAAATTAGGATCTGATGATGGGATCTTGGAGAAATCGAGGGCAACCTTCAAATTTTATAGGCTCACTTATTGATTTTCGCATATTTTATGAAGTATCTTGTGTGTTTGCGTATGGTTGTCACCATCTCAGGTAGCTGGGCTGATGATGGAAGGTACAACTCCTTAACAGTAAGAAGTTACTCGAACAGGCAAGGACTGTTTTAGTAAATTGTTTTGATGTTTGATAGGGCATTTGCCACATTTGGTCTCATGATCATCAAGTCATGACCTGATGCTGCAGTCAGGATAGTCTGCAGAGTACCTAAGTCCTCGACAACAAACAGCAGATATATCGAGTTTAGGCTCATTGAAAACGGCTCGATGTGTGGATAAACGTACTGCTAATAAAGAACACCGAAGAACATAGAGACCTGATGCTGAAGCCAGGAGCATCAAAAAAAGTACAAACCTTGAAATTACAGCACCGTAGTCGTGTTTGGGCTCATTTTAAACAGGACTAAATTTTAAATTCATTGCAATGTTGACATAAATCTGGCCTGATGCTACAGCCGGGATTATCAGCATCTAGTCTAATCACTGATTGAAAGATTTACCTTTCGGCTTCATCATCAGATCAGTTCGATATATCCTTTCCCTCTCCAGCATCTAGTCTAATGACTGTTTGAAAGAAGAGGGGGAGAGGATATATCGAACTGATCTGATGATGAAGCCGAAAGGTAAATTAATGTAATCTAACCGTGTTTGGGATTATTAGAACCGTTATGAGATGCGCTCTGACTATAAGGTATTTAAGTTTGACTGAGGGGTACTTTTTAGTGGTGGTACCATAACTAAAAAGTGTAAAATAAAAAAAACTTTTTACAAAAAAAATATAACCGACTTCAATGATAAAAAACACTGAAAAGTATCAAATAACTCTAATTTTGGAAGTCGGTGTTAAATAACGAAGAGACTAAACTATTATAGAAACACCGACTTCCAAAATTAGAGTTATTTGATACTTTTCAGTGTTTTTTATCATTGAAGTCGGTTATATTTTTTTTGTAAAAAGTTTTTTTTTTGTGTATTGATTTTGTTGCAAGATCCCAAACAGTTGAATCATTTCTTCGAGATTCGTCAAGCTTCATTGTCTCGAGAGATAATTATTCCGATGTCGCAACTGCTGATTGATACAATGACATGTGACACGCACAGGACCGGTGATTGTGGCTACACTTGGGGCAGGCCTATATGTGGACGTGTTTCGGCTAAAATTATGTGATGATAACGACTGGTTGGTTTGTACAACTGTAGCAAACTCCTCAACAACAAAACTTGAGCAGACATCCCTTCATACGTCCAGGGTCCCCAACACAGTCTAGGTGTAAGACGCCGAGACGCGGTGACTGACCTCCGACCGTGATGTGCAATATACAACGAATATTAGCCGCAGCACATACCTAGCCATTGTACCGTCGATGTAGACCTTTAGCAATCTCATTAGGGGAGGCTAAAGCCCTGGGATAGATTAGCAGGTAGCATAAGCTTGAGAGACGGGACATTTGAGGCCCGAGTTCACTAATAATAATAATAATAATAATCATCTTTATTCAGGTAAGTTACACCCATATCATTAAATTGACACAAAACATACAATAATTACACTAATATTACAAAAATAATAAATAAACATTTACAATTTACATATTCAAAAAAGTAGTTTCTTTTGTACTGCTACATGTCGGTCACTACAATGCCTAAGGATATAGCAGTCCATCCTTGCAGCAAACATCGCCAGTGCGGCGTTGGTGCTACCCCTCACTCTGCGCAACATAGATGCGGAACGCTTTCGCATAGTGGCATGGAAGCAGTCGGTGCGTGCTTCTGCGAACATGCCCGAAGCACTACAAGTTCGAGGCAGCCCCATCACCGCCCTGAAAGCGTTGTTATATTGGACCCGAAGAGCGCTGTAACTTTTCTTGCTGTAATCAGCCCATAGGCTGCACGAGTACAGTGAGGTACAGTACGCTCTAAAAAGCGTCACTTTTACCTCAACAGAACACCGCGCAAACCTACGAGCTATCATATTTGCTCTGACAGACAGCGCCCTCCGTTCCCTCTCCATATCTACATGGTCTTTCAGGTCGGTAGTAAGCAGATGTCCTAAGTATTTAAATTGAAAAACTCTTTCGAGAGGGGTACCATACAGCTTAACTTGTGGTATAGTAGCAGGACATTTAGCACCACCGCCCTCAAACACCATGTATTGGCTTTTCTTGCTATTGTACAATAGACCATGATCACAGGCATACTCCTCACATATCCGCATTAACTTCCTCAGGCCGCAGACCGAGGCACTCAACAGAACCATGTCGTCCGCATAACTAAAGTTGTTAACACAGACACCGTCAATATGGCATCCGACATGCTGCCCGCTGAGCGCCACGATCAGTCCATTAATGTATAAGTTAAATAGGGTTGGAGAAGTTAATCCACCCTGCCTGACACCACACTCAAGCCGATACGGATCCGACATTGTCCCCGCCCACCTGACGGTATTAGATTGGTTTGCGTACCAATACTGGAATATATTAATGAGCTCCTGTGGTAAATTAATGTTTTTCAGCTTTTCCCACAGTAACTCGTACCCAACAAGGTCAAAGGCTTTGGACAAGTCGAGGAAGCACGCATATACTGGCGTTTTGCGATCTGTGTAGTATTTGACGGTTTGCTTTAGACACAGTATGGCACTTTCTGTGGATAACCGCGGACGAAAGCCGAACTGGTTGTCATGCAATGTTACATATTTATTTAACTGTATGTTAAGCAAACCGTCAAAAACCTTAGCAATAATAGTGGCGAGAGAGATGGGCCTGTAGTTACTCTTATCCGTGAGATCACCAGTTTTATTTTTCACTACAGGCACAACCACCGTTTTCATACAAAGCCCGGGCAAATAGGCATGACTCACGCATAAAGAGTAGAACATTGCTAGAACCCTAGAAATATGAGACCCTGCATATTGCAAGTGCTCAACGCTAAGTCCATCATGTCCCGGGGACTTGCCACGTGACATACTCCTTATAGCTTCAGTAATATCTTTAGCTCGGAAGCTAGTCCCTACTCTTTGCCCGTTCACGTCAGCGTTGAGCACCTGCACTGCCGGCTCCAAACGTGATTTAACAGCGAAGTGATTTTTAAAGATATTCGCAATCTCCACAGGATCATTGACCCCGTCGACGCTAACAGGATGGCCGGACCGTACATTCAAACTGTTTGTCATCTTCCAGAATTCCCGGAAATCTCCCGTACTGTGTTTTACAGCAAGAATGTCCATTTTTATTTGGTGTTGATGACTTTGACACCATTTTAAACGTGACTTGAACACTCTTCTGCTTTCACACATTTCCTCAAACATGCAACCTGACTTAGGTCTACCGCACGACACCCAGCCAAAAAACTTCGCCCGGGCCTCCCTGTGAGCCACGCTAACATGTTTGTTCCAACCCGCCACGCGCGCGCCACGCGCCCCACTCTTTTTGCCTCCCCGACTAGCCACAGTCGCCGCATCTCGGAGAGCGGCAACAATGTCAGAGTAGAGCGTGTCCAAAATGCACCTGTGACCACTGTCCTTGCAAACGCCATCTGCACAACTAGACAATTCGGATGGAAAGTCTATGAGTCTCAATCTATTATGACACTCCATGGAATACAATGCAAGTTGCTCCTCACTTTTTACTCCCCATATTACGTCTTTGTTTACATCAGTTATTCTTGACGTCATTTTAATATTTATTAAATTTAAATTGCATTTTATTATAAGTGGGAAGTGGTCAGACCATAAAGTATCATACTTGACACACACATCGACAACAGTCCGCCCTGCCGCATGAGTTGTAATGCAGTGGTCCAGCCAACTGACAGTCCCATGTGCATCACTCAAAAATGTAAAAGTATTACGGTCCTGTCCCAGTAAGTCTACATCTATACATGCCCATGAATGATCACGACATATATTTATAAGCTCACTGTAAAACAACTCACCCGGATTAGCGTTGAAGTCGCCCAGAATGAACACTGACTCGACACCATATTCGTCAATAATAGCGCTTACCGCACTCAAGCAATCGGTAAAATCCTGTAGATTGTCAATAGAGTTTGTTGGTAAATAAACACTCATTACGATCACTGGTCTATCATTCGTAGTAATTTTAATTCCACAAATACGTGGATTATCACAAACGAGCACTTTCACTTGCTGGAACACACTATGTCGCCACAATAACGCCACTCCGCCATGGGGCCGCCCGCGCAGGATGCCCGCCGACGTATCAACCGCCGACGTCGCCGTATAACCAAAATCCTTGTCAACGGTGCCCATATAAGGTATATCGTGTGATAGTAACCAAGTTTCTTGCAAGCACACCAAATCACATGTACGACACAGGGTTCTCACATCATCAATTGAACGTTTCACATTTTTACAGTTAAATGTAGCAAACTGATAGTAGCCAGTAACCATTATATAATTATCCCCGGTCGTTGTTATCCGTAGAACGCATAACATTTACATTCCTGCGTTTGTAGCTCGCAAAACGTCGAAATATAATACCCTGGGGCCACAACGTTTCATCCATGAACCTTGGAATATTAGCCTCTGATATAAAGAATTTATACGCTTTGTAACCTCTATTAAATTTCATATTTATTCTTTCTAGTGAGACCGTTTCTCCGACTAAACTGCTGGTTATGAATTGTCTCGTTAGTTGTCATTTTGATTGACTGTTGTAAAGTGAGGATGTTTAGTAAAGGACATGGGGCATAGGGAACTGACAGAATGTGGTGTAATTAGTCCTCAGAAGTGAAGGTGTGGATTAGGAGCTATGTTATATTTCTACCCAACCGTAAAGTTAACGCTTTATTTTATCTTTTAGTGATCGAAAGAGGTTTATAGCCTGTTTTTAATTACTATGTAATAATAATTATAATAATAATATTATGCTTATTAACAAACCAACACCAACACCTTAGGAGGCTTTTCTTAGGCGGCTGGATCAAGGCCCTGATTCGGAAAGCTGTACTTTTGGACATGACTCGTAAAATTAAGAGGTTATTCTCTCTGGAGCCCTGATCGCTGGTAGTTTGGACCATGTGCCCGATACCGGTGGGCTACTATTTTTTAAAATATTTTAAATAATATATATAAAAAAAAAATTAAAATACTGTTATTATTTCTTGGAGTAGATTTTCAGTCCTTACCTAACCACTGGGCCATCACGATATGGAAGAGTCACTATGAATAATAAAAGGTCCTGTTCTAGTCGTGGCCGTTCATCCTGGCGTATCGCTCGATCTCCGCTTTAGCCATTTAGCCACGTGTCTCCTTATCAGCTACCCAACTATGTAGTAATTCTCTCCATTTGTGACAGGAGTTACTGGTTTTATTCAAACGAGCCACCCTTTGGGAAGCAAAATACTAATTCAGTGTCTCATAAAATTAAATCTGTCAACATAAACTGAACAAATGTCAAGTCTTCAATACAAACTTTATTTGCACGTCTCAAATCCTTTACAGCTCACAAAATAAAGTCTAATTCGGCATGATTGATGGCAAAAGCAATTTCAACCTCAAGGCCAAATGAAACTGAGCCAAAACGTGTCCATTACCACAATTAAATGTGCATACAGTCCTGAAAGTGATATGTTAGCCTTATTTGAGTTCTTTAAGGTTCATTTTTGTGTGGCACGTATGATTGTAACAGCAAAATAGATAATGTATCTTTCTTTTGTACTACTATGTATGATAATGCTACCAGGAAAAATGGATTAAGCGACAAACCCGTTAAAATAACGGACACTGCTTCAGAATAATGATTCTAAACATGTGCTCCCCGAATCCTGAAGTGATTAAGTCAAGCCACTTATATTAATGGATTCTGTTCAAAGTAAACGTTTGATTATTAATATTGTATTGGCTTGTTAAAGTTCATTGATCTCGCAACACGTTGGTCGCCGTGTCGGACAACAGTGACCGCCAGTTAATGTTCCTTTCAGGTCACGTCGGACAACGGTGACCGACGACTTCCTTTACTGTGACTTAATTTGCAAGTGGTACATCATATATGACAAAAAGAGCCTAGCATCAAAAAAACGAGCGTGTCTGAGTGTAAACTGCGCCCGGCGCGAATCTGTGGTCAGTTGAACCCACTCAAAATGGGCCCGCGGGTTAACTCGACCCAGTCACATTTTCAACGGGCCGACTGGACCCACTGCACAATTTTATTTTTAGTACAGTCACGGAAGAAAGTCGAAGCTATTGAAATATTTTTTAATCGCTATTGAAATACTGGACCGGTCGTTGTGGCGATGCTTGGGGGAGGCCCATGTCCAGCAGTGGACATCTTTCGGTTGATATGATGATGATGATTGAAATATTTATTTCTTTCTAGGTCCGGGTTTTAATCCACAGATTGAGCAAAGAATTGTAAGACAAGAGTTCTTGAATAGCAGCACAGATTCTGACTACAGTTCAGGCACTGTGTTCGTTCATTTAGACTTAGACAGAACTAGAGACTACCTACAGGTCCTTGACCATTTGGTTAGTTTCTGAAATGAATATACGACGTTACTGAAGTTCAGTGTAAAGTAAGTGGAATCAAGTCATATAATTCCCGCGCACACTCAAATATTAACGTGTCATAAAACAAACAAACCTCCTCCCTCCTCATCATAAGAAGACTTAAAGTCACCCAAAGGGCAACGGAAAGGATAGCCCTTTCCATTGCTCTTAGGGCGACTTTAAGGCTCGGAGTTTCCTTGCGTGATCACATCAGGAATGAAAATATCCGCAGAAGAACCAAGGTTACTGGCACTATAGCTTGAAGAATCGCCAAACCATTGCCATTTAATGGCAATAGGCAGGGCACATTGCATTCAGAACAGATTGTCGTTAAGGGACGAAAGGTTCTGGAGTGGCGACCACGTACTGGAAAACGCAGCGTTGGAAGGCCTCGCACAAGTTGGACTCACCTGTTCAGAGTCGCGGGAATCCAATGGATGCGAGACGCACAGGACCGGTCGTTGTGGTGACATCAGACAGTGGACATTTTTCAGCTGAAATGATGATGATGAAAAGAAACTAAGAAAATAATCTTCTAGATCAAATCTTAAAGAAGTAAAGAAGCCTCCATGTCAGTGATATACATTAAAACAGTACAACTGTCTGTATTAAGACACAATCTCTTGTTTCCAGTCCGCTGGAGTCGTTAGACAAAAGACAAATACGCAACACCCGCGCGTACGGACAGAAAATAAAGAGAGATTAAAAGTAAAGAGCGGATAGCGGTAGGGATGGCAGAGAAAGTTCCAGGATTAAAAAAAATATTTTACTACGTTAATACAAAACAAAATTACAACACTTTTCAAACAACATTTTCTATATTAGTGTATGTAGTGTTAACGTTAAGTGTTAACATAGATTATAAGCTTAAGTTGTTACTAAAATTCAATTTTTTTTTTGTTTTGCGGTTAAAACAAAAATTATCATTCTTATTTAAAAAAAAAGTGTTTTTGTAGAAATATCCAATGCTAGACATGAAAAGTCTAGGGATATTAATACAATATATTTTATTTTAGGAAATTGTCCACGTTTAAGTAAAAAAAAAATGCTTATGTCATTCATTGGTGAAAGAAATTTTAAAATAAGTTCAAAGTTCAGTTCTTTAAAAAAAAAAAAAAAAAAAAACGTTACATCACACTAAGAATTCCTCCTGTATGCGGATGCGTTCTTCCAGTTACCATTTACGTTCCAGAGCGATACTAAACTTTTCAATTATTCCCGCAGACCAAGTAAAACGTGGACAGAACGGATATCTTTTGGTGAGGTACCAAAAGAGATCCGTTTTGTCTACGTTTTTGCCAACCCTACCGAGGACTAGAGGCTTCAAGTAAACAGCAGTGTCTAGCTACACAACACAATTATCGAGACATATTACTTACAAACTAAATGCTGATCTGTACTGAACTATTTAGTCTTTACTTAATTTAGTCGCCTATGTAATGAAAATGATAGACCATGTCCTGGAATAGGACGTAGGATACTTTTTGTCCCGGAAATATGATCCCTTGGGATAATTTTCTGGTATCACGCGGGCGAAGCCGCTGGGAGCAGCTAGTGAAAAATAAAACTAGTTTTGACATCGACACTAAGCGTGTTTGAGAGACCTATTTTATGGTAAAACATCTGTGCAAACAATCCTTACTAATATTATAAAAGTGAAAGTGAGTTTGTTTGTTACGTCTTCACGCCTAAATGGCAAAACCCATTTTGATTCATTTTGGTTCCGAGATAGGTGGGACCCTGGAGATGGATATAAGCTAATTTAAAAAAAAAGTGAGAAAAGGGGGAGAAAGAGGGAAGAAAAGGGGAGAGCAATTAAAGTATATCAATAAACGCGGGCGAAGCCGCGGGTAAAAGCTAGTATATTTTACTATTTGTTTTTACGAGAAAAAATCAGAAAAAGTTTTTTTTTATTTTGTTGGTAAATTACGTAAACAGTGCAATTTCCGGGTCAATGAATCTGGCGCTCTAGTTGGGTGTAGGTA
The DNA here is from genome assembly GCA_949319445.1 of Mythimna lalbum. Classification (NCBI taxonomy): domain Eukaryota; kingdom Metazoa; phylum Arthropoda; class Insecta; order Lepidoptera; family Noctuidae; genus Mythimna; species Mythimna lalbum. The sequence continues at coordinate 20,430,989 of OX439360.1, forward strand.
GGTACCATTTTTTTTTCTGTAAGATTTCAAATTTTATAATATCGAGTGATCCCTAAATAAATAAACGAACACATAATCAAGCAATTTAACCTATTCATGGTAAAACATCTGTGCAAACAATTAATTATATAGTAACACGGAAATTAACAGACCTCTTCATAAGGCAGAAATTAAAAGTGACACATGCAAACTACGCTTTAAAATCTAAAAATATGAACTAGTAGCAATTATGATTTTGTTAGCCATTTAAACATTAGCGCAGTGAATCATATTTATGAGTAACGTTGAGCTGCTGAAAATTTTACGCAGTATTCAATAAAAGTGGGTCACACTTTGCATACTTAATTAGTTTGAGTGTGATGGTTCCGCAGATTATTTTATTAATATTTTTCGAATGTTTTGCTGATGAAGCCGCGTAGTGTAACCCGCGCGCTTCAAAGAGTTGTTAGCAACCGTAGGGGCCCGGTAGGGTCGAAGCCTAGTGGGGCCATGGGTAATGCTTAAGAGATTCGGGGCCCTGGAACAGTGGCAAAGAAGGAACAGGACTTTTTGGAACGGTTTTTAGTCAGGAAACGTCTAACACTATCTCCCGCTCCGCCGAAGAGCGGGGGATGTCATTGGATGATTTTACCACTTCTTGGCAAGCGTGCTCCATCGTCGACCACATCATCGCTTACCATCAGGTGAGATGGTGGTTAAACGCGTGCCTATAAAAAAAAAAACCTTCATTGTACTAAAAAACTAGCAATAAAACAAAAAACAACAAACATCGATACCCCAAAATCAATTAACAAAACGATTCTCCTAACCGAACCCTAATCCGTCTGTCTGTCTGTCTGAACAATAACTCCGTAATTGCTGCGTCGTAATTAACCGGGCGATGAGTCAGTCCACTTTCATAGGTCTTTGTTGTGAAGTACTTATGAGGGTAACACGGAAGTGACAAAGGGTTTTAGTGCTAGATATGTAGAAGTCAATTATGAAAGACCTTGGGCCCTTATTTGAATAAGTGTGAAGTGTTGTCTTTGTGGCATTATTGTTGGAAGTATTTTTGAAATTGCGTCGTGAAATTATGATGATACATTGTCATAAGTACAGTCACAAATACAAGTTTTCTTTCAAGGTGAATTGCATAGCATAGTCTGCCTTATAATGTTCCCATTGTTGGGACTCAAGCCTTCTCTCTAGTAGAGGGAACAGGCCGTAATCAACCACGCGGGCCCAGTGCGGTGGCGGATGTCACATGTCTTCAAATTTTTGGTTCTAAGACAGTTTCCTCACGATGTTTTCCTTCACCGTTTTGAGAGCAGTGGTGATGAAATAAATTTGAATACAAAGTAATGCGCCTGGCCCCGATTTGAACCCACGACCTACAATTCGTCAGTCGGGGCCGTTATCACTCGGCCACCACTGCTCACTCATATCTTGCTAATAGCTTGCCGTCCAACCGTCCGAACGAAGCCCAAGACGCCTGAACCCTCGTAATTTTTAAAGAATCTTTTTAATGTGAATGTGACTCCACGGATTCAGAGTAGCGGATTTATTGTGCTTGTGGGTATCATATTGTGAGAACATTATAAGGCTGATTATGGTTATTGCGCTAGGCTAATCATTTTTTTAAAGAGTACCTAACTAGAGTTTTCTGCCAGTTCTTCTCCATAGTAAACGACCAATTTGGAACCGTGCATTAGCTCCTGACGTTTTATAAGTGCCCATTTAGGCCTATGCGAAATAAAAATATTTTAAAATGTTATTTATTTATTTTATAATTGATGTACACAAATATAAACAGAAGAATATACATCAAAATTACTGCTTATTTCAAAAGAAATGTCTTCTAGCAGACTTGCGAAAGGAGAGGTTAGAAGAAAATGTAAACAATAGTGTGACTAAAATAAGAAAAGAAGAGTTGCTGTTGTATAAGTTGAGTTGAATGTTTTATTATATTTCTTCACTCCTTAAAAAACTTTTTTTTTTATTGTTGATAGGTTCTCGCTTGACCACTACCTCACCTGATGGAAAGCGACGATGCGGTCGACGATGGAACGCGCTTACCTAGAAGAAACTTTTCAAGTTTCGTAATCCAATGGTTCCTCTATCAAATTCGATTAAACGCTCGATAAAGATTGTATTAGGATGCAAATCACATAAAGTACAGCATGGTGTTCATAATGATGATGTAGCAAGTGAAGTGTGTAACAGGTCGTCTGGACCGCCGGGGTGAACGGCTAGTGTAGGCCCCGTCGGGTCACTCACACGTCTGTGAGACGTACGGGCCAATAGGATAGCGAGTTTGTCAGCCAACATGTTGGTGAAGAAGTGTCTGGCAGGCTTAGCAGTTGGAGTGAATAGCTTAGTGTAGGCCCCGCCGGGTCACTCACACGTCTGTGAGACGTACGGGACGGTAGGATAGCGAGTTTGTGTGCCAACAAGTTGGTGGAGAAGTGTCTAGCAGGCTTAGCAGTTGGAGTGAATAGCTTAGTGTAGGCCCTGCCGGATCACTCACACGTCTGTGAAACGTACAAGTCGGGATAGCGAGTTTGTCAGCCAACATGTTGGTGAAGTAGTGCTTGGTAGGCTTAACAGTTAAAGTGAACGGCTAGTGTAGGCCCCGCCGGGTCACTCACACGTCTGTGAGATGTACGGCACGGTAGGGTAGCGAGTTTGTCAGCCAACATGTTGGTGGAGAAGTGTCTGGCAGGCTTAGCAGTTGGAGTGAATAGCCAGTGTGGCCCCGCCGGGTTACTCACACGTCTGTGAGATGTGTGGACCAGTAGGATAGCGAGTGTGTTAGCCAACATGTTGTTAGGCGATGAGCTTGGCAGGCTTATTTGCCAGGCGAACATTTAGTGTAGGCCCCGTCGGGTCACTCACACAACTAAGAGACGTATGGACCGGTGGGATAGCAAGATTTTCAGCCAACAAAATGTGTTTGGCAGGTTTTACAGTGCAGGTAGACATTTAGTGTAAACCCCGCCGGGTGCCTCTCACGTCTTTGAGATGTACGGGCCGGTAGCCAACATGTTGGTAGGCGAAGTGCATGGCAGACTTAACACTCGAGGTGAACGGTTGGTGTAGGCCCTGTGTAGTGGTGTAGGTCTGTGAGATGTACAGGCTGGTATGTCAGCGAGTTTGTCAGTCAACATGTTGGTGAAGAAGTGTTTAATAGTCTTGACAGCTGGGATGGACGACTAATGTAGGCCCAGCCGGTTTACTCACACGTCTGTGAGGCGTACGAGCCAGTAGATTAGCAAGTAGTTAGGCAACATGTTGAAGGACACAGGAAGTTTTTAGTCAGTGAAAACAGACTTTAACTGCCTAAAACCTACCTGTGTGCGTGTAACGAGTGGGCGTCTGACACTCTCACTCGCTTAACCTATATTGGTACCCAACAAGCTTGCTCCAACATTTGGCTCGCCATTCCCTGCATCAGTACGTTCCATCCAGCCGCCGAAACTACCAGACAGACAAATGAATTCACAAGTTCCTGAAACTTGCTTGCAGAGTTTTGTGATAGACTTAGATGCTGTCGTGTAAAAGTATCAACTGGAGTGTGTCACTCCAGATAACTTTGCCAATCAACTCGAGAGGAGGGTAGTTTTGATCTCAAGTTTCGGGTATTAAAGTCGATATTAGTTGTAGAGATAATAGTTATTGTTTTGTCTGATATATGATTGTTTAATCCATAGTTCTGAGTGTAGTTATGAAGGTTGTTTGTTGTCGTTTCTAAACTAAGGCAGCAGGAGCAGCTCTATGGGAGTTTATTGATTAATAAATAAAAAATAATCTCCTATTTAATTTGTTAACATTTTATTGATCATCATCATCATCATCATTTATTTATTTATTCATTCATGTACACACATACACTTAAAAAATGAAATTAACAAATACAGAAAGAAGAGTACAAAGGTACTGCTTATTTCAAATGAAATTTCTTCCAGCAGACCTGCGACAGGAGAGTTGGATTAGAGATGTAGACACAGTGTATACAAATAAATCAGAAAAAAAAAAACTATAATTATCTCAATTAAATCATATAATACATCATCATATCAGCCGAAAGACGTCCACTGTTGAACATAGGCCTCCCCCAAGCGTCGCGTCAGCGTTGGTAGGCGTCCAACAAGGTAGACCGAAGACCTGGTCAGGGTCGCGAGAGTCCGAAGGATTTTATTGATAGTTGTAATTATTTATAATTTTCTTTTTTTATATAGTCTCTTTTTTTAATGTGAATGTAACACTGTTTAGATTACTTCTTATAATATTACAACAAACTTTTTTTTTATTATGATTTTGGATACAATATTGACTGGTCTTCACTGTTCTAACATAATATCAATTAATACTAATACAGAAATATTGTAACAACAACCACTTTTTAAGAAAAAGTATTCATGGAGTTTCTTGCCGGTTCTTCTCCATAGGAAACGACTAATTTGAAACCGTGCACTAGCTTCTGACATTTAGGCTAAGAACTCACGGAGCGATTTTCGCCCGCAACCGCCGCGGTCGTGGATCTGCGGTTTTATTTCAAAACTCACGAGACCGGTTATTCGCGCGGTTACGCGGCCGTCGCGGTTGCGATCATCGCCCGCAAACGTGGCGGGCGATGATCGCAAGATTGCAAGACGGGCGGTTAACGATCAGTTGAGGTCCAGACCGCCATGGACACACACCAGAAACGAACCGTTGCGTTATACTTACTTCACAGAAGATCGCGCGGGCCGCGGTTACCCGCAGCCTCGGCGGGTGGCGCCCGCGCGCTTTGCGATCGGTTGGCCGGCGGGCTTTTGGGCCTTCTTTTTTTAATTCTTCTGTGAAGTAAGTATAACGCAACGGCTCGTTTCTGGTGTGTGTCCATGGCGGTCTGGACCTCAACTGATCGTTAACCGCCCATCTTGCAATCTTGCGATCATCGCCCGCCACGTTTGCGGGCGATGATCGCAACCGCGGCGGCCGCGTAACCGCGCGAATAACCGGTCTCGTGAGTTTTGAAATAAAACCGTAGATCCACGACCGCGGCGGTTGCGGGCGAAAATCGCTCCGTGAGTTCTTAGCCTTATAAGTACCCCTGTGACATATGTTTTTTGAAATATATTGTTTTTTTTTTAAAGGTGTTTCCATAGAAAAACGGAAAGCGTTACAAAATATTGAGTGGTATATACAACATGTTTATTTTGCTCACAATAAACAAACAAGTAAGTATTAAATATTTAAATTAACCATAACAAAATAAAAATACAACTGTGTCACGGCTGCGCAAAATAGATTCAGTTCAGCATCATGCCAGACAACTACGTAGCATTTGTCTAACGCTGGTTTAGTAAAAACTGACCAAGTCTGGCGAGTCGCGAAGGGACACTACAATATAAATATAAAATAGAACAAAAAACGCTAATATTATTATTTAATATTTTAATTCAATTCTTGTATGTATTACATATTTTAGCGGCAATAGAATAATAATATAATAATATTCCACGCTAAGCCGAGCCCCAAGCCCCAAGCCCCAAGCCCAAGCTAAGCAGAGCTTGTGTAATGGGTACTAGACAACTGATAAACATACTCATACATTTCTATTATAGATAAATTACACCCAGACACAGACCAAATGATCGTGTTCATCACACAAACATTTGTCCTGGGTAGGAATCGAACCCACGACCGTTAAAGGTTGGTGTTATTACCATAACGTTGCTTTAAAACAAGATATTGATTAACTGCATAAAAACAATTGGATTAATAACATAAACACGAAAGTTTGTGTGTATGTTTGTTACATCTTCACGCTCGAACGGCAAAACGGTTTTCCATGAAACTTGGCACACTGGTAGAATATCTACCATTGGGACAATTTTCCACTTTCATGCGGGCAAAGCCGCTGGTAGCTGCTAGTGTCTTAATAAATCACACAAATTACTTTAAGCGCAGGCAAATTAAAATGCAAAAGACATTACAAATACAAAAATTATTGTATTTAATATTGGACATTAAATACAATAATTTTCAGTAGCAGAAGTGCAATAATAACATTATATGAATGCAATGAAACCAAATAGCTCACCAGATCGTGGCATTTAGCACACAAGCATAAGTTTAATGGAAGTGGCTCTTTGCAAGAGATGTTTATAACTTCTTCTGAACTGTCTAACAGAGAAGAGCGGTTACAATGTTCTGCCTCCCTAGCCAAGTCTTAACCGTTTTGCTTGCATTAAACGCTTCGACGCAAGCTTTTGTCGAATTCTTTTGTTTATATATTTTATCTTTTGTCTATTCTTTTTTCTAACTACGTGACTGAGCGTTGAGATGTCGTCGTTCCCGTACATTTGATGCTTCCTACAAGCGTTAACTATTGCAGATTAGTAACTTGGCTAGGGATACTGGCATAGCTATGAGAGTGAAAATACATTGATAGTCATAGTAGAAGTGATTCCACCCACGAACAATAACTGTTTAGACAAGTTTTCTAGACATATTGACATTCTTTCACCGAAATGAATCGTTGAAAGGACAAGAATGAAAGAAATACTTATATTTGGAAACGTTACGTCACGAAACTTAGAAGTTAATAACTTCACCAATACCACGTAAAAAAAAACATAAATTCATGTATTTAAAACTCTTTTTCTTTCTTTTTTCTTTCATGTCACACTTCGTCGAGCCCCACCGCTCCCCATAACGTGTGACGTGACCACTTAAGCCAGAAATGTTACGTGGTCCATTCCAAATAATTTTGAATTTCGACAATTGCGAACACCGATAGAATGTCACTTAGTCTATAGGTAGCCTGCGTGCACTTACATTTTTATTTGCCTTGATTTTTATTTTATTTTATTTCAAAGATGTATATAAGTGATCAAATGTACCATATGCAACTAGGCTGGCTCTTGTAACACAGGTAGCTTCCTAGCTCAGGAATCAGGGCTTTAAGAAATTAGTTACTTATATAATGATGATGATGACATCTAGCCGATTTCGGCCACAGCGACCGCATTCCTTGGCTCCTCATGGTGCTTGTGAGCTCAGCTCTGCTGCTCTGTTATGTGCCCTCATGTGACTTGCATATCCAACCTAGGTATATCCAACACTATTAACGGTATGATACGTTATTGCTGTTGGTGGTCTAGCTTTCTGGTCGTCGCGTTTTTGGTCTAATTCCTTCATTCTCAAAAGCCGCCATAACGCCTCTATGTAATTTTTGTGTCAATGAACTTATTAATATTATTATTTCTTTAAATATTTAAATATTAAAAAAAATTAATAAAAAAAAAACATTTAAAAATATAAAACATAGTAGCCCACTGGTATCGGGAACAGAGTCCAAGCTACGGCGGTCAGCGCTCCAGAGAAATAATATTATTATTAGCCTATAAGTTACCCGAGATATTATTGGATCTTCTTAAAATTTCGCCACAACCGCTGGCCCTGCAAAAATAGAGAACACAAACAAAGTTGTCCACTAAAGGCTATTTACCGCCGGTAAACACTGTCTCATCCATCCTCCTTACATCTTTGTCAGTTTAATTTTACGAGTCAAATAAACATGCGCGTGAGTTTCCGTATTTAATGCGAACACCCCAAGGTTGGGCTGACGCACGCTGATGCGCTTGTTTTGATATTAAATGCACACACATACACATAGTACGCATATACAGGCATACAGTCTCGCACTAAAGTGTTTCTCGCTTAAATTATGTGACATTTCGAATTGGTGCTGAGTGTACCAACAGAATAACAAATATTCCATTATGTTATGCCGTGGCGTAAAAGTTTATTCGCGTTTATTTAATTGAGTCCCCATTAATTGATATTTATGATAATAAAAAGGATATTTTTGTATTATATGTCTTTGTATAAACAAATATTGATATAGCTTTAAGGGGAGGAGGGGAGGGGGAGGGAGGAAGGGGAGGCCTATGTCCAGCAGGGGACGTCTTTCGGCTGATATAATGATGATGATAGCTTTAAGTGATTTAAAAGTAACAGCGATGTATCACTATTAAGTTGATAAGTCTTGTTGTTAACAACAGTAGGTATCACCCATGGCCCCAGCAGGGTCGAAGCCTACTAGGGCCATGGGTGATGCGAAAAAGATTTCTGGGGCCCTGGAACAATGGTAAAGCAGAAACAGGAGTGGGGTTTTAGTTAGTAAAAGTCTGACTCTATCTTCCGTTCCGCCCAAGAGCGGGGGATGTTTTTAGATGATTTTCCCACCTAAAAAAAATGTCATCACCATCATCATATATTAGGTATGTAAGCTGGTTAATGAAAGTTATTTCTTATACTCGTATGTATTGCGAGTTTTCGGACAAGAAATTGTTATTATTAATTACTAGTGCTGCTCCTAGGAGCTTCGCCTGAAATTATCCCAAGGGAACATACTTCCGGTATAAAAAGTATCCTATATCCTATTCCAGATCCTATGTCCTATTCCAGGGCATGGTCTATCCGTGTACCAAGTTTCATCAAAATCGGTGTTGCCATTTAGGCGTGAAGACGTAACAAACAAACTCACTTTCGCTTTTATAATATTAGTAAGGATTGTGAGTTTTCGGACAATAAAACTAAGGTAATCGACATTGCTTGAAGAATCGCCAAACTTATGTGGCAGTGGGCAGAGCACTTCAGGCGTTATATCTTTTTTGCGTTCATCAAACATTGCCACGGATAAAACAACAAGATTTTAGGCAATGCTCATGTTGACGAGAGACGAGTGAGACAGGGTCCTCTCAAGTAAAAGTTAAGCTCTGCCTTACTTCACCCTAGAGGAAGAGAAGCGATTCGATGATACCTTACATACTCATGTCCTTCCACCTTTGACCTCAAAAACCTAGTCACACATAACCTTAAAATCTCGCAACTTTTATAAAGAGAAACCACCTACACGCAATTTCATCGCGAAACCAGCAGTTATTTATAATGAGCTGTCGTAATGATGACTGCATGGATGTTTAATATTTTTTATAACTCATTATATTTATACAGACAACTATAATGTGGGCCTGGTCAATAAATTTACTTCGCTTGCCGAACGAGGCAAGGATCCATTCGTGAGATAAAAGACAAGAACAGTAGGCCTTTTTTTGGGTATCGTGTTGGCCTAGTGGTTAAGCCTTTGGTCCCAGTTGTCATTCGTACTTAGATCTTTGACAGTAGTTAGAACTGGTTAGACACCCGAAAATTTGACTTGGATTATGGAGGTCATATAGGGAGTCGCGCTATATAAAACAGGGGTATATCCAGCCGTTAGAATGGAGCTGATCCCAAGCTAGGTGGCGGTAGGGAAATTATATGTCAATTGTGGATGTCAGGCAGGCTTCGCTCTATGGAAATCCTGTGATAAAGTTGTATTAGATTAAAGTGGAAGTCATCTGCTCAAATACTTGTGAAAATTTAAGAATACAATGAAATAAAGAAAAAAAAATTAATAATGTACGAGTATTGCAATTTTTTTTCTTCAGGCGGAAAATCATCAAATAACTTTTCCCGTTCTAGGCGGAGCGCGAGGGAGTATCACACTTTTTCTGAATAAAACTCACTTATTCCTTTGCGTTCCAGGGCCACGGTAGGTATCTTTTTTCTCAGCCCGGGATAGTGATGCTCAATTGTTTTTTAATGAGTAACTGCAGGACCTGTAAATAAATTTGTAAAAAAAATTAAAGTAGGCAGTTTTTGATATTAGAAAGGCCTAACAACAGTAATTCCATTACTACCATTATTCCATGTTATTCGGGGTCGGCAGTGGCTGAAAAGTTAAAAGATAATCGTTTGTCTTGAGAAAAGTAGAGATGAAAAGCATGTTACAAAAGGAATTATGAGTATACATGTGGATGGATGGAGAGGGAGAGGGAGGCCGAAGAAAAGATGAATGGATGTGAAGAGTGGTATCAAAGAAAAGGGTAGTAAGTGGTAGCGTGACGGGTGATAGGACAGAGTGGAGGAAAAAACGTGTTGTGCCGACTACAAATAACACAAAGACAAGGGGCAAGAATATGATGATGACACCAGGTCTTCCACTCTACTTTGTCAACACAATCAGACACAAAGTTGTTGTTTCTTTTTTTTTCAATTTAAGTTTCTTTATTTAAAGTTATTTCTTCATTGTGCGTGTCTGTTTCCTAAATAAATGTATTTTTTTTCTTTCTTTTTTTTTCAACAGTGGCTACCAATGGCTACCACAGACTAACAATAAATTTCAACTGGTATTTCTGCAGTCTGCCTGCCGCATGCGCGCGCGCAATCGCAGCGCTAAAACTGCGCGTGGGCGGCGCACAAACGCATCGCACTCTTCCGCATATGACTCCGCTCATTTCGCTTATTATAATAACACTCATAAAAGCTATATAAACGATGAGTCTCCTGGCTTTTTGTTTACAGTATTTTCATGGAGATATGTTAATTTTCTGGATTTTGACAATCCGTGTGTTTTGATACCCTGTTGGGCCTCTACGGCTTGCAGACATCTCTTTGAGGAGCGCGTGGATTGTTCAGAAAAGGGGGTGGTAAACAGGTGATGACCCTGTTCATACAATGTTTTTTTTTAATGGTTTTATAAACAACGAGGAGAGCGGGGGGCTTTTAAGCCCTAAAAGGTACCGCTACTGCTATCGATGTATGATACTGCTTAGTCCATTTGTGATCAAGTGCACACCGCACTATGCTACTATTATTATTATGGTTTTTAGGTAATTTTTCTCAGGCCAATACCTGGTGTTCTATCGGAATCTCACGGGTGTGAACCAAGGTGAGATCCTACTATATTATTATTATTTTGTTTGTTTCACAAAATAAGTACCTATGTTTGTGTTTAATGAAGGTTCTCGCTAAATTTATGTTTGTGATTGTTAACATTTTTATTTTATTTTTTGTTAATTTATGTGCTTATTTTTGTAATTTTATTGTGCTTGTGTATTATTACTTGTTTGCTTTTCTGTTTGCATCAAATAAATTCTTTATCTATCTATCTATCTATCTATCAAGCGCTCGAAATGCCAGCCGGACACTGTAGGTTCAAAAGTTCGTTTTTTATTAAGAGATGTCAAACATAAATAGCTTCCTTTTAGACAACCGTACTCCCATCGTTGGTCACATCATCACTTATTATTATTATTTTGAAGATAAGGGGCTATGCATCTCCCGTAGTGTAGGGGCTGTAGTCACAGCGACCTAAAAGATGTATTGTGACTCGCCACCTTGTTAGAGTAACTCTTTTAGCCCAGAGGCTTCCAGGAAGTCTAGATTACTCCTTGCTTTAAGAATTTTAATCTCCTCTGGGCGAATAACGTGTCGGCCCAGATGGATACTCCACATCATCACTTACCATCAGGTTAGATAATGCTTTAGTGACATCTATGACGTCACATAAGAACTAATCTTGCATCCTGCAATCAAAGTTCTCCACGCGATTTGAACAATCATCTATCGACAGTTGCCCACCAGACACAATACCCGTCTGGTCGTAGGATCTTCCCTTTCCAACGGAGTTATGTGGGACTTTACTCTCTGTTCCCTCCAAAGTGATAAATTAAATGAAGTGTATTAAATTTACAGTTAAGTGAAATACATTAACTAAGCAGTTAAAAACAATATGGTAGTACATTACCAGAAAATAAAAGGCTTTTTTAGTTGTTTGATAAAACGGTTGAACATCATGCTATGGTATTCGCCGCTTTTTAAAAAAGCTAGCCTATTAACAAAATGGCGAATTAAGCTAGTTGCCTGCGACATCCATGTGCTAACATGTCAGAGATATACTGCATGCATATGTATGCATTCAACGCGCGATTGGCGAAGGCCTGTCATTTCAGTACCTACTCCAAAATATAGGTTTTTAGTCTGTGACAGAACGTTCGGTTGCAATATTTTTGCAATACGTAGATATTTATTCTGTGTGCGACTTGTTTTGTAATATTGATTTTGCATACGTTTTACATTGTTACATATGGAACGGAACTAATGTATTGTTTTCTAAATTTTAGAAACGTTTGTTTTACTCAACCGTTGGCTGTTACTGTTACTGTTTTTTTTAAGGTTTTTGGAAGATACGACTTTAACGACAGTTTTTTTTAAATATCTTTTAAAAATGAATAAACCATTTTTATTCTCGGTGGGCAAAAATCATCTTATGACAACCCCCGCTCTTGGGTAGAGCGGGAGATAGTGTCAGACTCTTACTGACTAAAAACCCACTCTTGTTCCTTCGTTGCCTTTCGTACCGGGGCTTGAGCTATCTTTCTAAACTAGCCCTGGCCCCAGTAGGCTTCGTCCCAGCTGGGCCCCTCCTACTGCTAACTCCTTGAGGCGCGCGGGAACAGTGCGCGCTGTTGACGTCTTGGGCTCGGTCCGGACAGTTACCGGACGACCGGACAGTGAGCTACCCAGGGCTCTCCATCCGCGAGCCCACGTTAAAACCATTTTATTTCAGGTTAGTTAGTTATACTTGGTACCATACTCTCGACTGTCAAATGCGAACGGCTGAGCAAAGCCTCCCCTAGCCCCAAGTCCTGACAGGAACTCGGCTTCCATACTTCCACAAAGCAGTCATCGTGGTACTTGTCCAGGGAATTTCATCATCATTATCATCATTTCAGCCGAAAGACATCTACTGTTGGACATAGGCCTCCCCCAAGCATCGCCACAACGACCGATCCTGTGAGTGTGTGTGTGTCCAGATAATTTAACCCTATGTTATAAAAAATCTTGCTTACCATCGCAGTCACGCACTAGTTTATATCAATTAAAAAAAAAAACTATAGTAGTGTGTTCTATTTTTCTCCTACAAAAAATCGGTCACCGATCGGACGTGGGCGAGCAGCCTTACTTAGAAAGGTTTTAGTTTACAACTGTTGTTGAAAAAAGCATTAAAGAGAAATCTCAAGTGCAAAAAGTCCATAAATTTACCATTACCGGCTTTTAGCCACACTGCGCTTTTTGACCACTCTTTTGGTAAGCCTACCCTTAAGTGGAGGCTGGAGTGGTCAATCTGCGTATGGCTAATGTGACCTACGGCTCAGGGTATAGTCGCCATGGTATTACAAAGGCACTCGCACTATTCACATGCTTTTCAAATACTTTAGTAGGTACTTGTATACGTTTTACTTTGAAGTTTTTGAAACATACATGTTATAGATAGTAGATATAGTATTTTATTGGTAAGCAATTCTCAGAAGTCATATTTGCAATTCATTAAAGTAATAAAAATATTTAAAATACATTCGTTATGAAGTACAGAGCGTTGGTTCTCGATACCAGGCAATACCAAGACGCAGGCAGGCTAAGGAGGCCTTGCCACACCTCACCAAAAAACTCGTGAAACTGGATAGAGGCAACCTGCGCCTGGTAGCGGGGACCATCACCGGACACTGCAGTCTGAATAAGCTCCTCCACATAATAGGTATTACAGGCAGACCCCTGTGCAGAGCATGCTTGGAAGGAGAGGAGAAAATTGTGCATGGGCTCTTAGACTGCACAGGTGTCACTGAATTACGTACATGAACCTTAGAATCCCCGAACTCCTTTATCCCCGAACTCCCTAACACCCTGAAAAACCTGGGAGACGTAATCTGTTTTTGGAGAGAAGTGGGCTGGTTGGGATAAGCTCACCAAAGGTTATGGCCGTCATAGCCCATAGGTCTACGTGCGGAAGTCGAAGCTTACTGGGGCCAAGGATCTATTTCTGAAAGAAAGGTTCGGCCCCTGCACTAAAGGCAACGAAGGAACGGTTTTAACGTTAATAAAACTACTACACTATCTCCTGCTCCGCCCAAGTGCGGGGGATATCATTCGGTGATTTTTCCACTCAAAAAAAAATCGAATTAAATGCGGAATCCACACTCAGACAAAAAGACAATAGTTAAACTATCTAAGAATACTCTCATTCAGCTTAATATCGTATACATATGTTGGTAAATGAAGTAGCACATAGTACAACAATGTATTCGGTACAACATTCAGATGTAAGCGAAGTTGAAAACGATTCGAACCCGTGACCCTTCGGGCCCTCGTCAAGCCCTGTCGCTTCAATTTGCGAAATAATTTACAACTCGCGTTCAAACGCGAATAACTAATAACATGTTATGTAGTACTTACGAGACTAGCTTTTCGCGCGGCTTCGCCCGCGTTTATTAATATACTTTACTCTTTCTCCCCCATTTCCTCACTTTAAAAAAAAATTGCCTATGTCCGTCTCCAGGATCCCAACTATCTATGTACCAAAATTCATGAAAATCGGTTTTGCCATTAAGGCGTGAAGACGTAACAAACAAACAAACTCACTTTCGCTTTTATAATACATATTAGTAAAGATATCCTTAGTATACGCTTATACCATAGGTTTTGAGAGGAAATTTCGTTCCAAAGCTCGAAAATATTTATTTTTTAGAATAAAATTCCCCATTGTTGTGTTCAAGGTGGCAAATCATCCAATGGTTTCTCGCGCTCTGTGCCGAGTGGCAGTCTTACACTTTTTTCACTTTAACGGACTCAGTCAGATAATTTGCAGAAACTGATTTTATTATTACGATTACGCATATTTGCGGTTATATCTACAGATTTCAAATCATCATCATCATCATCTTCCTGCCCTTATCCCGTTTTATTTGGGGTCGGCGCAACAAGTTTTTTTCTTCCATTCTGTCCTGTCGCTCGTCACGCTATCACTAACTCCCTTTTCATTCATAATTATCACTTTTCACACAATCCATCCATCTTTTCTTTGGCCTCCCTCTCCCCCTCCATCTCATCCACATGTAAATTCATAACTCTTTTAGCAACATGCGTTTCATCTCTCCTTTTTACATGACCATACCAAGACAAACGATTCCCTTTCAACACAAACTATATCAAATAAAAACATTATAAACAAATCAACTTAGCAATGAAACCTTTAAATCAAGGTCTTAAGTTTTTTTTTTTTTAAAGCAAAGACATAAAAAAAAAAACATGTGACATCCACCAACCCGCACTGGGGCCCATTCCCTCTCCTAGAGAGGATGCCTCAGTCGTAGAAGTGAGAACATTATTGTTTTACAGGATGCTTTTTGGAGAATGTGTACAATGAGCCACCCATACGTTGTTGAAACCTCTACGGTCCGGGCTAAGCATTTCGCCTCGTCGTATATACCACGTACGTCGAAGGAATGGAACATTTTGCCTGCTGTAGTCTTCCCGTCCGATTATAATTTGGGTATCTTCAAGACTAGAATGAATAGGCTTTTAATAAACTAGTCCGCCTCACCATCAAAGATTGCATCACTGCTTATCATCAAGTGGGATCGCAGTCAAGCACTAGTTTATACGAATTAAAAAAAAAGGTCAACTATGGAGTAGAAAGCAACGAAATAAAAAATAAGTCCTAAGCAAATTATTCACTCTCAAGTTGTCCAGACACGTCAGAGTCGCCTACTTTCGTTTTCAAACCGTCTGGCACCAGTTGAGGTCATCAGGGGAATTTTAAATGAGACACATTTCTGGGACGTTGTTATTTATATTTTTTTACTTTGAATTTTTTGATATCAATGTCTTTCAAAACATTTGCGGGGAATGTGTTGAAACTCATATTAGGGAATTATTATACTAGTAGTTATTTTATAAGAATAAGTTTGTGAGACTATGTGTGTTTGTTACTTTTCAAGTTTGATTGACTTAGCAAATTTCAATGTAACTTCGTACACGGGTTTTTTTTCTTTTTTCAGTGGGTAAAAATCATCCAGATGACATCCCCCGCTTTTGGGTGACTTTTACTGACTAAAAATCCCACGCCGTTGCTTCGTTGGCTTTCATACCGCCGAGTCTTTCTTTCAGAAATAAACCCTTGGCTCCAGTAGGCTTCGACACTGCTGGGATCCTACGGTTGCGAACACTCCTTGAGGCGCGCGGGAAGAGTGCGCGTCTCAAGGAGCCATTTTGTTTATAGTACTTATTTGTTGTTACAGCGGCAACAAAAATACATAATTTATGAAAATGTCACTGGTCTAGCTACCGCGGTTCTTGAGATACAGACAGACAGACGGACGGACAGACAGAGAATTCTTAGTAATAGGGTCCCGTTTGTACCTTTTGGTTCGGAACCCTAAAATAGATTGATTCAATAACATAACAAAGGCTCATCAAGAAGAAAGTAGTTCAAAAAGATCGAAGCCTTGAAAGGACAATCCTCTTATAAAACTCTGAGCTCGTGATTTATCAAATATATCGATGCTTTAAAAGTACCGAATGATATGGAACTCGCTCAAGGGATAACTTCTTACAAACGTTGAAATGCCACTCAGTATACGTCACAGTGTAGAAAATATGAGATCTCTTTTGCGCCACCTACGGCCCAGTAGGCCGCGACCCTGCTGGGCCCTTACGGTTGCTGACAACTCCTTGAGGCGCGCGTGGAAAACCACGCACCGTCGACGACTTGGGCTCGGTCCGGACGGTTGGACGGCGAGTATTGCATGCCGTCCGCAAGCCTGCGCCTGCGGCGGCCGGAAATCGGGATCGGAGTCCTGGTGGCTGGACTATGACCTCTTAAAACAATCGTAATACCGGTATGTGGGTGTGACGAACCTATTATTTTTATCTATAATGTGTTTGTATTTAGAAATATATAAATATGTTTATCAGTCGTCTAGTACTCATAGCACAAACTTTGCTTAGGTTGGGTCTAAATGACGTTGAAAATTTGTGGATAGTGTATTATCGTTATTATCATAAAAAAAAACTTTATAATATTAATTCTGAACAACATTTTTTACTCTGTGGTTATAAAATGAGGTGAAAGTGAGGGACGAACGGACAGAATTGCGACCTCTTCTTGTATGTTCACGTCTCGCTAATTTGTTAATGTGATGTATCGGCGGTATTGTACAAATAAAGTATATTTATGGTACATAATTAGGTACCGTTTCATATCCAATATTTGCTAGAATATGACTCCGTTTTGCGATATGTATTTTTGTAGTTATGTGAAACAGAGTGTAAAGTCTCGTAAATGTTCGAGCTCATGACACAAAAATCAGTCCCAGGTGGGAATCAAATCTACAACCTCGGGCATATCATTCAGGGCTACGGACCACTAGACCAACGGGTCTGTCAATTGATCCTATGATGGTTCCGTTTTTGCCGACTAAGGTACGTGACCCTTTTTTATGGTGGGCAAAAATCATCCAATCACAACCCCCGCTCTAGGGAGGAGCGGGAAATAGTGTCAGACTCTTACTGACTAAAAACCCACCCTGTTCCTTCTAGCCTTCATACCGGGGCTCGAGCTCCGTTTCAAATAACCCTGGCCCCAGTAGGCTTCGACCCAACTGGGCCCCTGCTGTTGCTGACAACTCCTTGAGGCGCGCGCTGTTGACGTCTTGGGCTCAGTCCGGACAGTTACCGGACGGTCGGACAGCTAGCTACTAATGGCTCGCCGTCTGCAAGCCCGCGACTACAGTGGCTGGAAATCGGGATCGGAATCCCAACGGTGGTGGCGAGAGCGCCGTTGCCTGATACGGTCGGCCTTCTCCTTTGCTAGCATTACTGCTTCGCAGAAGTAGGCGACCGCCTGCCACTCCTCCTCGCTCTGGACCATCGCCTGAACCAAGGCCCGACGCGAGAGGTCTCCGCCACCGATCACCTCCAAGAGGGTACGGCGATGCTCCGCCCAAGCAGGGCACACCTCAACTGTGTGCTCCACCGTGTCCTCCGGGCGTTCCGCTCATTGGCGACTTACGAGCGTCTCTTCTGCTTGAATCCGGTGCAGGAACCTCCCGAACGTGCCATGTCTAGTGAGGACCTGCGTCATGCGGAAGGTAAGGACGCCGTGAGGTCTTGTCTGAAAAGAGGGGACTTACCGCCATAATTGTGGCGTGCCCAAAGGTATGTGACCCTGGAAAAATCTTTTGTTCAGTAGTGGCGCTTGCGACCTCTACACCAACATGACAGTTTTAACCCTTCACACGTTTTATAAAAGTTCTATAGCCAAGTAAATTGTACAGTAAATACATAGCCATAGTACGCTTGGGCGAGTCCACTTTGATCTCTTCATGGTGATTATACTTTGAATAATTCATCACTCACCCGCTCTCCAATAATGTGGTCGTTGTATGTATTATTTATTGAACCTTTTATATTAAGGGGCGATGTTTATAAATAATAATGTTTTATGTACTAGGAACTTTGAACTTTGAACTTTGTGAAAGAAGAAAATATTATTGGGTCTAAAGAAAAATATTTTGGTGTAAAAGGTGTTTGGTTTTCATGTTTTATACAGTCGATATTTACAGAAGGGCATGAAGATATTTTTTATATTATCATTTTATTTTTGAAGAACCAGTGTTTTCTAAGAATTCTTGGAGATAATAGAGTACTTACCTATAAATTTTTATTTTAATAATATTTTGTCAAGTTAAGAGCAGTGGTGCCTCAGTAGTAATGGCCCCGACTTAAAGATGCAGGTCGCCAGTTCAAACCCAGCCAAGTGCGTTATTATTAATTTTTTTCCAGACATCTTATGGGTCCATATTGCAAGCAAATTGTTAGTATGTTTTTAAAAATAGTCTCAACAGAATTATTTTTTGAGAGTTGATAGTAGTTGCAAAGGAGGAGGCTGACCGCATCAGGCAACGGCGCCCTCGCCGCCGTCGCCGGGATTCCGATCCCGATTTCCGGTCACCGTAGACGCGGGCTCGCGGACGGCGAGCCATGGGTAGCTCGCTGTCCGATCGTCCGGTAATGGACCGAGTCCAAGACGTCGACGGCGCGCACTGTTCCCGCGCAACTCAAGGAGTTGTCAGCAGCAGGAGGGGCCCAGCTGGGTCGAAGCCTACTGGCGACAGGGTTGTCCGAAAGGGAGCTCGTGCCCCGGTATGAAGAATAGAAGAAACGGGATGGGGTTTTTAGTCAGTAAGAGTCTGACACTATCTCCCGCTCCACTCTAGAGCGGGTTTTGTCATAAGATGATATTCCCCATCGAAAAAAAAAGAGTATAAATTGTTAGTTTGATAATATTTTGTCAAGTTGAAGAGCAGTGGTGGCTCAGTAGTTATGGCCCCGACTTAAAGATGTAGGTCGTCAGTTCAACCCCAGCCAAGAGAGTTATTTAAAATAAAAAAATTTTAGACATCTTGCGGGTCCATATTGCAAACAAATTGTTAGTATGTAAAAATAGTTTCAACAGAATTATTTTCTGAGGGTTGATAGTAGCGCCTTTGAAGTTGGCCTGGCATATGGAGACCTAAACGCTTAATGTAAGGGCTGATGAGAGTGGCTTAATTCATGAATCCCCAAGCGACCACCGGTGGCCGCGCATCTATTGTCTTACTATTGTGTTTCTAATTGACGGTATCTGAAGGGTTAAGAAAAAGTTAAACATGGCCAGAATCTGGGAGAGGTCATTTTACATTATAGAACAGTGCTGGCTTTTGAATTAGTTTTTCAGTCTCCTACATAGCTCTCGTCAAAATTACACTAATATTATAAAAGTCAAAGTTTGTATGTCTGTTACTTCTCCACGCTCAAATGGCCAAAAGGATTTAAATGGATACACTGCTAGTCAAAGTCAATCGACTTGGGTAATTAATTATATTAGAGTAAAATTAAATCTGATGTAGTCAACACTAGTTCATTAATCAATGTTGATTAAGAGATCTTGATCATTGTTTACTAATTGTAGAACCTAATAAAACAAATCGAATATAAGTCACAAGTTCCCAAGTCGTTTGACTTTTTAGACAGACTAACAGCTATAAAATATCACCTCATCATCATCATCATCATCAGCCTTTTTAATGTTCCCACTGCTGGGACTCAGGCCTCCTCTCTAGAAGAGGGAATGGGCCGTAATCCACCACGCGGGCCCAGTGCGGGTTGGTGAATGTCACATGTCTTCGAATTTTTGGTTCTAAGACATGCCGGTTTCCTCACGATGTTTTCCTTCACCGTTTTGAGAGCAGTGGTGATGAAATAAATTACACAAAGTAATGCGCCTGGCTGGGTTTGAAAATAGCACCTAATAAGAAATAATCCTCGATGTTCTCTTAGGTTCTTACGACTAGCGGGCAAAACCACTGGCAAAAGTCAGTTACGACTATAGTGGAGAAACTCTTTTCCCTCTTCCCAGCAATGGGAACACAATTAGACGAGTGGAGAACGTAATTTAAAAAATTACAATAAAGAAACAATGATCGGCTAACTGGCCATCTGTGGGAACACTATTAGGCTGGTTATGCTGTAACCTACTTTAAAAAATTAAAATAAAGCAACAATGAGTGGCTAAAAAAGCCATATCCGTTTCAACTCAAAAACGGAAACAAAGTAACGTTACAACAAAAAACGCGTCGCTCAAAATGACAGTCAACGGGACGTTGCGTAAATTCCGCTCTGCAACGATACAGGGTGCGCAAAAAATAACAATATCAATAACGCAACGTGTGGATTTCACGAGCGCGTCAAACGCAACGCGTGACATTCTCAAAAATGCAGCGTCATACACTGAACGTTGAGATGAGAGGTGTATAGAGATGCGTGTTGTGTGCGTGGACGCTGCGATTTGAGGACTATGGTAAAAAAAAAAACAGATGATGAAAAATAGCAGTAAAAGTAAGAATGCAACGGTAAAAAGATCTTTGTAAAAGAATGTCAAAGGCTTTTTGCTTTTTTCCTTGTTATAAATACTATTCAAAATAAATCATCAAAAATTATAGCATCTATGGTTGAATCGTTCTATCCGCATTTCTTCAATTGTCTTTTTGATTTCTATCGCAGTTCTAGCAGGTATCGACTCTAGCGGGTGCTGTCACATCTTATGGACCATAGGGCGCCATCGACCTGGGGTTGATCGTTATCGGACGATGAGCTACCATACTTGCTGTCCGCAAATCTGCACCTATGGTCCCAGGGATCGCCCAGTAACTTCCAACATCTGGGGCATCTTTTGCGGCGTTTGTGCTGTGAAAATATATTTCTTTCGCCATCTTCTTCGCAGCGCTGAAGGATATGGCGGGTAAAAAGCATTTTAAGCATGTAAACTCACTAACAAAAAACATATTTACAAGATTTGTTCCATGTGGAAATGAAACCCTCGACACGCAGCTCAGCAACTAATTGCTCCACCACCGCACCAAAAACGCCGTCAAATAAAAAAAAAAACCAAAAACCCTCAAATGCACATGCAGTCAGACATTAAAGCAGTTTTAAAACAGTTAAACAAAAAAAAAAACATTAAAAAGCGAGTACAAAAGCATAGCTCTCGCGCGCCCACACCGACTAAGTCCCCGTATCCACCCACCGCTAATTAGGGGCCTTCGTTTCATCTCACTTTGTCACTTTATTCGTGGAAAAATGCAGTTTAACAAAGGGAAGTAAGTCAAAGAGAAGCATTATACTTGCATCTCGATTAGCGAGGGTGACTCATAATAATTAGCATAACTATACATAAGGCAAGGTCTTTGTCTCAATATGAAACGATCAAAGTGAACGAACTAAAATAAGATCAGTCGCTAAATAATAAAAAATGATGAGTTCTTTTTTAGGATTCCGTACCTCAAAACGTAAAAATCCCTTTAAAGATCCCTTGTTGTCTGTCCGTCTGTCTGTCAAGACTTTATCTCGAGAACGCGTGTAGGTATCGAGTTAAAATTAAAACCGTTTGCTTAGGTCTGCAGTCCCTTAAAGATGTGAAAAAATTAAAATTCTAAGTTTACGGAATAAAAAGATACGGCCGTTTAAGTCGCCAGAAACGTCAAGGGCATCAAAATTTATAAAATATTTCCTGTTGGCCCAGAATCCTGAAATTTGGTATAAAAAACCCTTGTTTTATGCCAAATTTCAAGATTCTGAGCTACATAAATTTCAGATTTCTGCCCTTGCATATAGTAAAGATAGGAATAAATCAGAAAACAGTAAATTTGTTGTTACGTCACAGAAAAAAAACTTAAAATAAAATCATGGAGACCATTTTTGAGAATTGATCTATTTACATAGTGAGTATGTACGGAACCCTCAGTGCGCAAGTCCGACTGGCCGGTTCTTTTTTTAATATGGAGTAATGTCTCGTTCGAAATTTGAAAGAGGTTCGATTATAAAATGAGGTCCTAACCTAACGGCACTGTTGAAATAATAACATGTCCTTTTATGTTTTATGATAGCTTATCGAACAGGTTTTCTGCCAAAATAATAAACAGATTATTATTATGGACACTTTAAAAAAATTGCTGGCAATACAATCATACTAAATTTTGAGAAACAAACTGCAACACAGTGTATGAATTTTACCAACACATGCAAGGGGTTCCGTGTACAAACAGAGTTCTTGACAAGCATAATACTCCATGTATTATGCTTGTCAAGAAGTTACCTTTTCAAGTCAAGCGTGCATTACCTAACCCTTTGATTTCCCCAACATGTCGAACCACAAAGTTGAAGACATGTGACATTCATCAACCTGCACTGGCCCCCGCGTGGTGGATTACGGCCCATTCCCTTTCCTAGAGAGGAGGCCTGATTCCCAGCAGTGGGAACATAAAAAAGGCTGATTACGCTTATATTATATTACTAGCTTTCCGCCCGCGACTTCGCCCGCGTGGACTACAGTTTATATCGCGCGGGCAGAGACCCGTGCTCAGCAGTGGAATTATAGGTAGCCTATGTGTTATTCCAGTGTCTCTTCTACCTACCTACCAAATTTGATCTAAATCCGTTCAGTAGTTTTTGCGTGAAAGCGTAACAGACAGACAGACTTAAAAATTTTCCTTTGAATTCCTTCGTCATTAATTTCGTTTCCAAAATCATTCGTTTAAACAAAATAACGAACCTTGAATGTTACAAATGCGTGTCAGTGTTCAGGAACACTGTCTCGCAAACACTTTGTTTTCTGTTCGGAGACTGAAACACCTGAGATTTCTTCAGGTCCTCGCCTTCTTATTATCAACATTTTTTGTAAGAATTAAAAATATCTCCGAGAAAGAATTTGTTGAAGAAAAATTAAGTAAAGTATTTTCTTGTTGCTGAAGAATTTTCTTGAGTCTATTATGTGAAGACTAAACTTAGTGAGATATTAAAATTATAATATAATATAGGTATCATTTTCCTTAAGGACAAGAGTAATACCAAGTCGGTTATATTATTCAGTTCTTACTTGAGGTACCTTTTGCAACATCTTATAGTGACCGTCTTATCAATATTACAAATGTTTTGTTTTAAATAATTATATTGACTTGGCAATCGGACAAAAAATATAATTTAATATAATAAAAATGTTTATATAGTCTATAACCAGTCAAGCACTGGCCTATATAATTATTATATAAACTAATGCCTGACTGCGATTTAACTGATGGTAAGCAGTGATGCAATCGTTGATAGCACTAATTTATTGAGAACCTATTCATAACTTTGAAGACATCTAAATTATGATCAGACAGGAAGACCAATTATAAATCTATAAATCATCATCTTCCTCATTTTAGACGACAGACAAACGTGGAAGACGCATTGTCGGAAGGCTTCCTACAAGGTTGCGGAAATCCGATGTATGCGGGACGCACAAGATCGATCATTGTGGCGACACTTGGGGGAGGCCTATGTCCAACAGTGGACGGCTGTCGGCTGAAATCTATAAATAAATCAATGGTAAGCGCTAACAATCTGGTAGTTTTATGATTACTTAGTAAGAATAGCTTTACTTAGTGAAAAAAATCCACTCGAGTGTGGGTCGGACTCATGCACCGAGGAACCTGAACAAAGCCTGGGCCATAGTACGATCTCGAATTGAGTACCTTTCGAAGTTTTGTCAGAAACACAAAAGGTTATTATTTTGTAATTTATGTACAAATTGATGGTTTTTAGAATTTTTCTTTACTTGTACTATGAGACATTGATTATTGCCTTTCAAAATTCTAGGTCAACGGGAATTACACTACCTATAGAATTTGATTTCCTTGCAAGTGTCAAAATCTGCACCTAAACGGTTGAACTAGAAGTTATTTTTAGTGCTCTAAGGGGTAGCATATTTAGGTACTAGACACTCCATGGGTTTCTGCGATAGAGGGACTTGACAGACGGTTGGACGGACGAAAAGAGTTACCCTATAAGCTTTCTCTTTTTGCCGACTGAGATACGGAACCCTAAAAAGGAGGTAGAAGGTCTATGTTGTCTGATAGCTACAATCTACGGATTTTTAAGTCAAGAATGAATGGATTACCTATACGTCGTCAGGTAGATGTCGCTGTTAGCGATAAGACCACTATTGTACCAATAAATTTTATTCTATTCTATTCTATTACTTCTAAGCAAGCGTGCTCCATCGTCGATCATATCATCACTTACCATCAGGTGAGATAGTAGTCATACGCGAGCCTACTCCTTAAAAAATAAGTTAGGTAGAAGATATGATACCTAAAGTGTGTCATAAGAAAAGAGCATTGTCATCTGACCGTTTTTATGACAAACAGATGAAACAATATGTTGCAAAATATGTATAACGAGTGAGTGAATGCTTCGGGAATTAGGCCACCCTGGCTACTGACACCTCGGCCACTCACACCAAGGGCCTATGCACCGGAATGATATATCCTTTCTTTGAAACTCCTCATATTTTTAGCACTTATTGTGTTTCTTGTCATTTAAATATAATTTTCAGTTTTTGGCACAGTATTTTATGTGTTGTAGGTATTATTTTTCTTCGTTTTTAAAGAGTTTTGAACCTATAGAGGGCTTATGACATCCTGCATTTTTGACGAATGACTTGATTTGCGTAGTGCATGCGCCATTGGCGGCATTCGGCAATAAATTGGTTTTATGGATCTTTTTTGGATCTCTACGTCTGGTTAGGAATATAATATGATATGCGACAGGCATGTCCAGCCTAGTCCCACTTAAGTTTTTTTTTGAGAGGGGGGAGGGGTCAAAAATCATCCAATGACAACTCCCGCTCTTGAGCGGAGCGGGAGATAGTGTCAGACTCTTACTGACTTAAACCCCACTCCATTCCTTCTGGCCTTCATACCGGGGCTCGAGCTTCTTTTCAGATAACCCTGGCCCCAATAGGCTTCGACCCAGCTGGGCTCCTGCTGTTGGTGACAACTCCGGAGGCGCTCGGGAACAGTGCGCGCCGTCAACGTCTTGGGCTCGGTCCGGACAGTTACCGGACGATCGGACAGCGAGCTACACATGGCTCCGCAAGCCCGCGTCTACGGTGGCCGGAAATCGGGATCGGAATCCCAGCGGCGGCGGCGAGAGCGCCATTGCCTGATGTGGTCGGTCTCGTACGTGTGGAACATGTACATCATATTGCAGATAAATAGCACCTATACATAGAACAAATGATTGTGCTCATCACACAAACATTTTTCTTGGGTGGGCAATAAGCCCGCGACCTCCAGCATAGCAGTGAGGGTCACTAACCACTAGACCAATAGGGCAATCATCAACGAACATAAAAGGGAAACTGAATGACTGACATATCAACGCACAGCCAAACCTACAAAACCTAGAACAAGAAATTTTGCACGAGGTTTTCTTTCGAGGTTTTTTTTTTGAGGTGGTGATATAGACGAACACATTTCACACAGATTTTTTTAAAATTCATTCCCTAAGTGGTTGAAATGGGTTTCAAAGTTTGTATCGAGAAACCAGTCTAGTCTATACTAATATTTTTTTTTATTAGCCTATTCTGTCCCACTGCTGGGCAAAGGCCTCCCCCAACTTCTTTCAGGCATTATTTTCCCGAGCCACCTCGAACCAGTCATTCCTACCGCAGACGGTAGGAATCCAGGTCGTCTCGCCACCTCTTCCTAGGTCGACCTCGGCGGCGTCGTCCATCTTCGGGTACCCACTTTGTGGAAACTCTTGCCTTGCATACTAATATTATAAAGAGTTAAAGATTTTTTTTTGTTTGTGAGAGGTAATCTCTGTAGGTAACGGTCCAATTGCGAAATTTTTTCACCGATAGAAAGCCGATTTATTCTTGAGTGACATAGGATAATAATGTACGCGGGCGAAACTGCAGGCAAAAGTTAGTTTTATATATTTCATTTAGCACGTTTGTTTTATTGTGCTTCTTGCTAGGTGACTCAGTGGATTCATAAGTAACAACGGACAGTCTCCATCTTTTTTAAGGCAAATTGATATAATGATAATAACAGTAGCCTTATCTCGGCGTGCTCGTAAGTTAAAAAAAAAACCCTTTCGAATACCGTAATTAGAGACAATAGAGAGATAATGAGAGAGTGAATGCCGGTGTTCGCTTGGGGTTTAATGAATTAAACGTAAAATTTACTAACAATATGAATAGCATACTTTTTAAAATCTCTTAAAGCCGTTTATCGACTCAACAAAATCCTAGTTAAACCCAAAAAAAGCACAAAATAATAGTCGTTTAACAACAATTTCCCAAAGCAATAAACAGCTCATAAATTCAATTAGTTAATGCAAAAATTGATTTACAGCGCCAACGCGCTGGGTTGGTCGAAATAAAATCATATAACGTCGACCGAAATCGGCAGCCTGCCAGAAATCTCTGCTGCGAAAAAAAACGTGACCATTCGAAATTATTAATGGTGGAAAATAATAAGCCCGCTCCATATATCAGGGGTAGCGGGCCGCTGCATTTGATTTTTCATATGTTTTGGCTTAAAACCTGAACGCTATTGCCAAAAGTTTGCAAAAGATTTACTGGAGGATCGCGGATATTAAATTATTGCTTTATTATGGCATTTTGGTTTGCGCACCATTTTATTTATTTGTTGCTCTGTGTTTTTTTTTTCAGTTGCCACCAGTAAGCGGTCCGGTTGCAGTATTTTTCAAAAAATACTTTTAACAATGAAACAAAAATATTTCTGTACATTAAATCCACACACCGCAATTTTACGGTAGGTAAATATAGCATAAATATAAAAGCTGTTGAATTTTAAAATCAGCTTAAATTGCAGAATGTATTCTCTACAATAGTAATCGGATTTCAAAATACAATTTGTGCTAAGTCAAAATATACTTACTTCAAATTAGCTTAGGTTATCTATCTACTTAGATAAATAGATTTATTTTAAACCACACAAAATATAGTAGTATCTTAAAATTTAATAGAGAGTAACAAAGGCGTCCTTATCACTAAAAGAGATTTTTTTACAAAATAAAAATGATTTAATCCTTAGTTCATCATAAAATTGCCGAATATTTTTTATCTCCAAACAACATCGCAGAAATATTAGTAAGGTGAAAATTTGTAAGTGTTGTGTGAATGTTTACCACTGCTTCACGCTCAAACGCCTGAACGGATTTGAATGGGATTTGGCACAATGGTAGACCACGTTCTGGAATAGCATATACTGTTTATCACAAGCTTAGAATTCCTTGGGACGATTTTCTAGTTTGACGCGGACGAAACCGCTGGCAAAAGCTAGTATTAACATAATTGACTCGCGATTAAAAATAACTTATAATATTAATAAATACTGCATTTTAAACGACAAATCAATCGGACGAAGATACAGGGTCACCGGATTTAGAGAAATAAGGACAAATGCAGAAACCACAACCATAAAACTGATTGATGCAGAAGTCTAATCTCATCAAAAGTCTCTTCTCATGTATGTACTTTTTTTTTTTTTTTTTGTCGACGGGGAAAATCATCTTTGACGAAACCCGCTCTTGGGTGGAGCGGGAGACAGTGTCAGACTCTTACTGACTAAAAACCCCGCGCCGTTCCTTCTAGCCTTCATACCGGGGCACGAGCTCCCTTTCGGACAACCCTGTCCCCAGTAGGCTTCGACCCAGCTGGGCCCCTCCTGCTGCTGACAACTCTTTGAGGCGCGCGGGAACAGTGCGCGCCGTCGACGTCTTGGACTCGGTCCATTACCGGACAATCGGACAGCGAGCTACCCATGGCTCGCCGTCCGCGAGCCCGCGTCTACGGTGGCCGGAAATCGGGATCGGAATCCCGGCGACGGCGGTGAGGGCGCCGTTGCCTGATGCGGTCGGCCTCCTCCTTTGCAAGCATTACTGCTTCGCAGAAGGAGGCGACCGCCTGCCACTCCTCCTCGCTCCGGACCATGGCCTCGACCAGGGCCCGGCGCGAGAGGTCTCCGCCGCCGATCGCCCCCACGAGGGCACGGCGATGCTCCGCCCAGGCAGGGCACACCTCGACGGTGTGCTCCACCGTGTCCTCCGGGCGTTGCGCACAGTGGCGACACCCGGGCGTCTCTTCCGCCTGAATCCGATGCAGGAACCTCCCGAACTTGCCATGTCCGGTGAGGACCTGCGTCATGCGGAAGGTAAGGACGCCGTGAGGTCTTTCCAGCCACGCCTCAAAGAGGGGACTTACCGCCATAATCGTGGCGTGCCCAGCTCATGTATGTACTTCACTTTTCACCCTACGCTCGGCCGTCGCGCTAGGATTGCCGTTCTGTCGACTCACCGAGCAAAACCTATTTTAGCATAATCAGCCTTGTGCCTTATAATGTCTCCATTGCTGGGTCTCAAGTCTTCTCTCCAGGGAAGAAAATGGGAGCATATAACCACGTGGGCACAGTGCACTACCCAAAACCACAAAATAGATAGGTACACAAGACAATCTCGTGTACGTACTTCACTTTTTATACCTACGCTCGGTGGACGCACACTAATGAGCGTTTGAGCCGGAACTGTTCGGCGAGCGGGCCGAAACGCTTCCGAGATATCGTGTCCGTGAGCGATGTCTATGTGTGCATTGTTCGAGCGCGCTTTGTATGTAGATTTACTTTTGTACCTATATATTCTGTGCCACTACCCAAAACATTACCCGGTTTTTTCCAGGTACCCACTGTGTTTTTCGTAATTTAATAAAACGGTATTCTATTAGTGCATTCCACTGTTCAAATCACGTTTGTTTGGTTTTATTTAAGCGGTAGAACTATTTTATTGAAGTTGTGTAAAGTAATTAAAATTGTAATATAGTGGTTCAAAATGCTGGCTTCGAGTAACAGAGTTTTGAGTTGTTTGGTTTGTGTGT
Source organism: Mythimna lalbum (assembly GCA_949319445.1). Lineage (NCBI taxonomy): Eukaryota > Metazoa > Arthropoda > Insecta > Lepidoptera > Noctuidae > Mythimna > Mythimna lalbum. The sequence continues at coordinate 20,459,949 of OX439360.1, forward strand.
ATTCTAGTACTGTTGTGGTAACTTTAATAATTGACAGAAACGATTTCAAGTTAGATTAGATTAGGTTAAACATTGACTTTTAAATGCCTTTACTGCTGGGACTCAAGTCTGCTATTACAAAAATGTCAGAATAGTCTATCATTGTTTTCATAATGATTGATTTTGACAAGTTTTGGTAATCTGCTAATATATTATAATGGCATCATTATGACTTTCCGACGGTCAACCACTAACAATCCATTGAAAGAAATGGATTGTCAGTGGTTGATAACAAATCAATATCTGAAGTATGCGGCAATCTGCTAAAATTTTGACAGTTCCTTTGATCAATTAACTACAATTAGAACGTCATTGTGCAGTTATTGCTTTTAATAACCTCGATATTGTCATTTACCACAACTCTATTTATTAGCAAGGGGAAAATCATCATTGACTTTTTTTTTTCTCTCGACGGGGAAAATCATCAGCAGACTTAGGCCCCAGATATGTCATGGTTGGCGCAATAGTTGAGCGTTTAGCTACTGTGCTGCGTATCGCCTGTTCAATTCCCGCACGGAACAAATATTTGTATGGTCTACTGTTTTTCTGGGTCTGGGTGAATTGTCAATGTGGCTTGGGTTTCCCTACTTGAAATCGAATGACGCGATCGATTAGATGGTCAGTCGAGAAATGATGTTTCGAGATTTTGATGCTTCGAGGGAGTGAACTGTCGAGCTCATAATTTCAAGTAGGGAACCCATGTGGCTTGGACCAGAGCCGAACGCGAGAGATGGATGAAAACACGGCGGTACTCTGCCGCAGCAGGTCAGACTTCCACCGTATCTTCTGGGAATGGATCACAATAAACCGTGGTTGAATGTTGCTATTTGAAAAGTAAACCCTTAACTTGAAGACTTTTTAGAGGTTATTTGTCACTTGTATAAGTAAATTGACTTAAAAACATCTTTAAATACCCATTTAAGAAAATATTTTGTCTTTGAGACATCTCAAAATTTCTGATGTTATCATAAATATTGTTTTGATGACTTATTCATGCTAAAGACGCATAAAAACAAAATGATTATTGAAATTAAAATCTACAAGATCTTTATCAGGACATGCAAAGTCTCAAAGAGTTTACAACTTCATATTTTTGCAGTCGAAATGTATTTTTAAATTTTTTATGATACTCGTATAAACTGGTGCTTGACTGCGATCCCACCTGACGGCAAGCAGTAATGCAATAGATGATGATGAATCGCACTTGTTTATAAAGAGCCTATTCACTGTAGTCTTGAAGACACCTAAATTATAATCAGACGGAAAAGCCGCTTCAGTAAAACTGTTCCAATCGTTTGATGTACGCGATAAATGGATACAAATTTCATAGAAATATTCAAATTGTTTTTCATCTCAAATTCTGCCCCTGATAGTTAAAAATACATAAAACGGATAAAAAAAAAATTATTGAATGAAACGGGACATCAAGCTTTTTTTCTTTGTGTTAAAACCGCACTGGAGAAAGTTAGCAAAATATAAAAAATACAGGCAGATGCGCGTTTTTTTTCTGATTCCGGCAATGTACTTGTATATAACTCAAATCTGGTAAAAAAATTAGACGAGTCTTTTTTACTAACGGGGGCAGAATTGTAGATTCAAACTTCTTTATATATCTGGAAAATGCCCTTTAGGATCCTTAGGAGCCCTTTGATCTTTAGGAGCCCTTTAGGATCGGTGAAAGATCTTCCGGAGAAAAGCTTATTCAATTCAGATTTTACAGTTTTCAAAAACTTGGACATCTGAATATCCTTTTGTGCATCACCTATTGCGATTGGCCCTTTATTTTACGTGGGAAATCATCAAAAATGACTTGTTCCGCTCTTTGTAGAGCAAGAAGAGTGTCAAACTCTTACTAACTAGAACCCACAATGTTCCTTCAGTTGGCCCATTTTTGCCGTCCGCTAGCTCGCTGGCAATTGACTCTATACGGTGAACATGTTTTTTTTTCGGTAGGCAAAAATCATCTTATGACAACCCCCGCTCTTGGATGGAGCGGGAGATAGTGTCAGACTTTTACTGACTAAAAACCCCACCCCGTTCCTTCTAGCCCTCATACCGGGGCTCGAGTTACTTTCGGATAACCCTGGCGTAACTTTTCCCATTTATTTATATTTCACGTAAATTTCGAAAAACATCCCAAACTTTTCCATTCTCAATATTAGTGAAACACCAACACACAAATGTTTACCAGCTCTGGGTCGCACAACAATCGCTCGCCGAAAGCGCTTCGTCAGCTGAAAGCGCAGCGCTGGAAATCGATTGCAGTAGCTGCATTCCTAAAACGCTGTGTTGGGTATACGAGGATGTCAACAATGATTTACGAGTATTAAGTAAACAGATGTTTTGAATTTTGGTCGGATTGTGCAAGTCAGGAAAACCATTTAAATTAGATGATTGAACAAAGACTGTTTCAGTAAAAACTCTTCTCTCATGGGTAAACATAAGCATAGCATAATCAGCTTTATAATGTTTTCCAACTGCTGGGACTCAGAGCATCCTCTCCAGGTGTATGGCCTATTCCCTCGATAGGCCATATACCATGCAAGCCTGGTGGATGTCACATGTCGTCGAATTTTTGGTTCCTATCGCTTGGACTCAGGACTTCTCTCCAAGATCCCACTCTTGGAGAGAAGTCCTATAGGTCATAATCTATCATACGGACTCAATGCGGATTGGTGGATGTTACATGTGTTCGAATTTTTGGTTCTTGGACATGGCGGTTTCCTCGCGATGTTTTCCTTCACCGTTTTGCGCCTATTAACTCCTAGCCTTGAAGACACCTAAATTATAACTGGACGGTAAGACCGCTAAGGCCAATTGTTCCAATCCTCCGATGAATGCGTTACAAACGACCAGACGAAACGCTTAGACCGAAACGTAGAGGATGTAAAAGTAACCAATGTAAAAGTGGACATTCGCTAATGCGAAAGAGAACTCCGGGCTAAAGTTTGTGAAACCTTTCTACTTTGCCCTAGAGCGGAAAAAGTTATTGGATTATTTTCCACCTACAAAAAAAGCAGATTGGGTTTTTTCTTTGTGGGAGCCGTAAAATAAACTCGATTCCCTTCATATTTCACAAAAAGCGCCACGGGGAAGTTATTAACAGTTTGAAAACCGAAAACTGCAGTCTGTTTGTCGAGAACCATTTTTGATTTCGCTCCAAAGCCACCCGGTATTAATAACTGTTGCATACCCCTGAATTTCGTAAAAGCCCTTTGAACATTGCACAGTGGTTAAATACACTGTTTTTCGTGTATCCTTTTATGTTTTCCGTGAAATGTAATCTTTTATGAAATTTAAAAAAGGAATCTGAAATAAAAGAACAGCAATGAAAAATTTTTTGTTGAGTTTTTTCTTTACGCAGAAAAATAAAGAGTGGAAATACCTGGCTTTTAAAATAGTTGGTTACGTGTTGATTTTTGAAAGCCAAAAATGTTTTTTTGTGAATAATGGCTTACATAACAGTGGCTGAAGCTTATTCATTCATGAATGTATTTCGACGTTCATTTATAGTAAAATAAAGATCTTGTTTATTTATTTATTAAAGTAAAATCAACAGTTTCTGTGTAAAAAAGGCTGCAAAACTTAAAATTTAAACAAGGTAGCCGCTAAACACAGAGCTGCATGGCGTCGTATCACGAGAGAGGCGGTGGTGCGGGACTCGACCGAGACATGACCACGACCACTCTGTCCAGGGCACTGAGTGTTTTTGAGACGCGTTTTCCATTCAAAATGTGCAGTTGACAGTGATGTCTCCAATAAATATATATAAGGAAAGTTACAAACGAAATATCAGAATACCGACTCTGTACACAACTACATGCACAAGTGAAATGTGATCCCATGTGATTTATTTTTGTATGATTTGTGCAACGCATAAAAGTACACGAAGGCGTGAAAAGCTTTATACAACCAAAAACAAAAAAAAAAATTTGCGTATCACGCCCGTTTATGTCACTGAGTGAAATTAAGCCACGGGGGCTTGATTTCAGCGGTCCACGTGCTAGAGGCGAGTCATCTTCCGCTGTTTTGTCTAAGCTCCATTATATTAACATAAATTGCACACTTAAGAAATCCCTCTTTTACCCCCTTAGAGGCTGAATTTTCTAAAATCCTTTCTTAGTGCTCACCGACGTCATAAAACGAAGCCTTGTGCAAAATTTTACGCTCCTAGGTCCAGTAGTTTCGGCTATGCGTTGACATGTCAGTCCGTCAGTTTCTCCTATTATAATATATATGTAGATTAACACACATTTATTTATTTATTACAGGTACTCTCTGCATTAACAGTCGGAACCAATACGTGCAGAGTCATTATTAATTACAATATAACAAAAAAGAAACACAAAAGTATCATTATCATCATTAAAAATTATCATTATCATTAAAATTATCACTATAGGTGCAGCACATCATCCTCTTTCCTACAATACCTACCACAAAACATTTAATTCCAATCGATAAAAGACTTCTAATTTGCTTCTAGAAGCAATTTCATCAAGTCTATTATTTCCGATATTCTTGTCTATAATAGTCTACTTTCAAAGAAAAAAGACACTAATTCAATACTTTGAAAGTGAATTGCCGTCGACTGTCGTGGAATGTATTGTGAATATTCCGTTTGATTCTACTTGATGAAGGGTTCATTTGTCTTTGATGTGTGTTAAAGACGCTGAAGGTAATTTAATGGTGATATGACATTTCTTTGTACTATGTCGATAATTTCAGAGGCCAGCTACTAATTTAACGTGTACCATAGAACTGTTTAATAGGACAAGTGGGAACAAGCGCCAATTTGGTTCTTAAAATAGCGATATTTGAAATATGACGTACTTCGATTTAGAATCCAGAGTTTTTAAGTGAAAAATCAAGTCAAGTACAATGGAGCTTTTCATTGCACTTTTTAGAATAACTCTCCGTTTTTATGATAACAATTTTACAGAATAATAATAATATTTTTGACGTTAAGAATTCATTTTTTCACTTGAAAAAACTTAATTTACATAGGTATTTATTTATTTAAGCTTCATGCAACAAAAAGTACACAGGCGGACTTAATGCCTTAGGCATTCTCTACCAGTCAACCTAGGGTAGTGCAGAGACAATATGGCAGGTGCATAAAAAAAAGAAAATATTATTTAGTAAACCAATATATAAGTGATTTTTAAAGTCAACATTCGATAAGTCTAAAAGTGGAGCTCAAAATGAGGAGATATTTTACATCTACAGTTACATTTCAGGGAGTGTGCGTTGGTACTGCATACCCTAAGGGCGAGCGCGCACTACGATAAAAAATCGTTGCGAAAAAATATCGCAAATCTGTGAACCACAGAAATACACTACAATCCGCGCATTGCGAAAATAAATCGTGCGTGTATGAAATATTACATTACATTAAAAAAATCGCAACGATTTTTTATCGCGGTGCGCGCTTAGCCTAATTCCGCCTAGCCCGTTCCATCATCGGACTACTAGACGTACGGCGATGCGCGTCCGGTACATGATGGACATCCCACCTACACGCACAAAACGTTTTGAGAACACATTCATTGTGCGTACAGCTAGAGTGATTGGAAGGAAGGAGTGGAATTCCTTGCCAGAATCTGTGTTTCCTGATAGCTCCAGTCCGGGAATCTTAAAGTCAACAGTGAGTAGGTTACTTCTAGGCTAGCGCGTTCCATCGTAGACCGCATCGTCGCTTTCCATCAGGTGAGATAGCGGTCAAGCGTGAACTTATCACTACTAACTTATTTTTTAAACTGTTATACTAAATATTGTGCTTTAGCTGACATTTGTAATTTTTTATTATTATTGTGGCATTTGTATTTTTTTATTATTTATTTACGCATTGACGTTGCTCCATATTGTAACATTTATAAATTTATTATTTTATCATCATTACATTAACTTTAACATACCTGCAAATAATATTTAAGTTTACTTCTCGCATGATTAATGTATTTTTCTCTATGCTCGCCACCATAATTATTTGTACGTCTCTAGGCATAACATAGCGACCTTCTTCTTCCTGCCCTTATCCCGTTTTATTTGGGTTCAGCGGAACACGTTTTTTTCTTCCATTTTGTCCTGTCACTCGTCACGCTATCACTAACTCCCTTTTCTTTCATATCATTTCTCGCAGAATCCATCCATCTTTTCTTTGGCCTCCCTCTCCCTCTCCATCCATTCACATGTAAACTCATAACTCTTTTAGCAACATGCGTTTCATCCCTCCTCTTTACATGACCATACCAAGACAAACGGTTTTCTTTGAACTTTTCAGTCACTGGTGCCACTTTCAGACTTCCCCTAATATATTCATTTCTCACTTTATCCATTCTCGTCACACCACATATCCATCTTAACATTTGACCTAAAAACGCGACCTATGAATCTTATTTAAGATTTGTATTCACTATTTGTACTAAACAAATAATAAATGATTATTGATTATTATCAACAATAAAAACAAACAATTAAATGAAATTCAATATTCTCATTTCCCATTTACACAAATGGCAGGAAAATGTTTCCAACAAATCAAATCAAATCAAATCAAAATTTTTATTTGCTAGAAATACATGGTTTAGAAGGAAAGATCTTATAACCTAAAAGTCACTGTATTCTGCCTGCAAGCAAGCGTGCAAAGTATTTATATTTATGTCATTAAATTAAATTATTAAGTATTACTTCATGCAATTAAATTATTGTCATTATATACATTTTCATAAATTCGATTAATATTTAAATTATTACAGTCAATTTATAGTCAACATTAAATTACTAACTAATTAAATTACTAACTAGTCAACATTAAATTACTAACAAGCTGAAAATGTTCGCGTGACGCTTAGCGTTGCAGTTTAAATAATAAATTAGCGTCAGTATAACCCGTGCGATGGCACCCCTTTTCTATGCAAACACATAAGCTTGTGCATTGCTAGAAAAAAAGCGACAAGTGACAGTGGGACTCGCGTACTAACGGTTCCGTGCATAAACTTTGTGTAACACAACGCGCGAGCGATCTTTCCGGCGCATTAATAGGTTGATATACCAACCTGTTAGTTATACAGTAGCTTCTACTTTATAACGAAGGAGATATAGATATACCTGGTGAAGATCGCGGGAAACCGATGGATGCGAGACGCACAGGATCGTTCGTTGTGGCGACGCTTGGGGAAGGCCTATGTCCTACAGTGAACGTATATCGGCTGAAATGATGATGAAGAAGATATGATTGAAAAAAATGTGTCCATGGAGTTTCTTGCATATTCTTCTCCATAGAGATTTATGCTTTGAAATGTGCAATTATCATATTTTTTTCTGACTGACTGACTTTTGACTTTTCCAAAGTGCTTATAATTATATGGTTTATCTACACTAATAATTAATAAAGAGGTATAGTTTTATGCGTTTCATATTTTTTGTTTGTATGAGGTAATCTCTGGAAGTACCGGTCTGATTGCTAAAAATTTTTCAACAATAGAATGCTAGTTAATTCCTAAGCGACATAGGCTATCTACACAAATATTATAAAGAGGGAAAATTTGTATTTTTGTGTGTATGTTTGTAATGAATGAACTCAAAAACTATTATTGTAAAGAAACATTCACCCAGAGTAACATAGGCTATATTTATTGCCTGTACAAAGCTAGGAGGTGCCACTAGTTTGAAATAAAATGCTTTGAATCTTTGAATCTTGTATCTGATATAAAAATTATTTTTCATTACTCATACTCTGAAAGTAGGTCTAAAGTTGTCTGAGGAGCGGGCTGAAAAGTATCACACTTTTCATCCCTAGGGACTTTTACTTTCAACTAACAGCGGTCAAATTATTAAAAAAAAAACTAGGTCTATCTTCTTGTATTCATAATGAAAAGCACAATGCTTACCTCGGGGTTAAAGTTACTTATTTAGTCCCTCGAATTAGCGACCTCGCTACTCTCGGCCGCCAACTCCTTCTCGGGACGAAATAAGTAACTTTCACCCCTAGTGTAACAATGTACTATTACACTAGCTTCTGCTACCCACTTCGCTTACATGAAAGTAAACAAATATCTCAAAGGAATCTACGACTGGGATAAAAAGTACTAAATGTCCTATTTTAGAGCAATGCAAAACACATGTGCAGTGTGTTCAACTGTTGGAGTGTGTATGAGTAAGAAACACACAAACTGTTTTTCCCCTTCATAATATTAACGTGATAAGCAATTGTGAAAAACCTTTATAATGTAGGTACTGTAGATACAGGCGCACGATAGAAATTAATTTGCCGATTTTTTTTATCTTTTTCTGTACTGTTGAAATAAAACGCATGATAGAAATTAATTTTCCAAATTTTTTACCTTTTTCAGGAGAAAAGAAAACATGTTTATTCTACCTAAATAGACACAAACGTTACAAAAAATATACAAAAAAAAAACAGTTTCCCCGCCAGATCATGTGTATCGAGGTTAACTGTGTTTTGCACCATATTGTGATAATACTAAAGGCAATACTATTTATATATCCATATTAATAGTATTGCCTTATTTGATCAATTTATTTGTAAACATGTGTCAAAGATAGGTTGATCCTCTATATTTTGCCAGGCATACAAATATCTATAATTATGTAAACATTCACAATTAATTGATATTAAATAAATTCAAAATTAATCGGCACAACATCCCAAATTAAATTAAATCAATTTCACTAAATGTCAAAGGGATTAAGTTACATGCTATATTAATACAATTGAGGACCATCCAAATAAATCAGGTGATATACAATTTTATTCTGTATACAGGGTTATCTGTAAAACACTAACAACCTCTCAGGACAATGTTACTGACATCATAAACAACAACTTTTGTTCTATGACTTTAAAAAAATTATCATAATATATTTTAGTTCATCAGATTTTCATACAAAAATAAAAATAATTTAATGAATGTTACAAAGAATATTACAAAGTCCCAGTAAGTATTGGCCTTGCAGGGCCTCTAAGGTTTTCTGACTGCTGATATAATATATAATATAATATAATATTCCACAACTATCACACAACGCCGTCTAGTCCCAAGCTAAGCAGAGCTTGTGTTATGGGTACTAGACAACTGATAAACATACTTATATATTTCTAAATACATACATATTATAGATAAATTACACCCAGACACAGAACAAATGATCATGCTCATCACACAAACATTTGTCCTGGGTGGGAATCGAACCCACGACCTCCGGCATAGCAGTCAGGGCCACTAACCACTAGACCAACTGGCCAGTCAAAAAAGCCAGTGATATAGGGATGGGATTTGTCATTCTCGGTAAGGTGTGGATCCCTAAAAACACCATTTATATGGGGTTTTATGCAGTATTGCACGACTTCACAGACGTTAAGACGGTGTTTGTTAAAGAGTCTCGTTTACAGTTTATGGCCCGCCACTGTCCAGGGTGCTGCAGAAATACAAGTTCCTTTATTTTTGGGTTGAGAAATTATTATTTTTATTTTTTTATTTTTATTTTACTATTTTTGGAAAAGTTACAGCTAGGATACAGATAGTTGGAAAATATTGAAAGAAGGCCAATTACAAGTTTTCACAGATAATTTTACACACAGATACAAGAGACAGTAGACAGACAAAAAAGAAAAGAGTAAAGATACTCGGAGCCAGTACATAATTATAATTAAGTATAGTTTACACACACGACAGTTTTAGCGATCATTAAAGAATCTAGCATACATATTTTTTCTAAGTTTATTAGTGCTGGTGGAGAACAGGTCAAGATCATCAACACTTACACACATTGCGTTGTACGCTTTGCTAGCTCTTATCATGTAAGAGTTCTGCCTGTAAATACACCGCACTGAGGGAACATATAGAGGTCGATGATTCCTAAAAGTAAAAGATGGAACACGCAGCCCAATTTTGCCGATCAGTTCCGAGCAGTCGACTGAACCATTAGCAATATTAAACAAAAGTGTCATGTCAGCAATTTTTCTCCGCTCAATTATATGAAGATGAAATAATTCTTCCCTCTTTGGGTGGTTACAACCTCTTCCGTTCTCTGCCGTGCATAGAGATAAACATTAAGAAGTCGATGAGATATTCTGACATAGACATCAATAGAAGAAAAGTTTTAGTAAAAATTTCCTCATTAAAATCATAGTAGTTGTATCTAGAGTATTATTGCTGCACCACCTAAGCGCTACATTTCCATAAATTGATTGACATTTCTGGATCTGAACAAACGCTAATTACTTTACTGTTTATGAATATTATTTATTTAGACTTTACCTAAGTAATAACAAGACCTTTTCTAATAGGCCCTTTAAGTATTTATACTAATTAAAAATTTATGGTGAATACATAGTATAGCATAGCATAGTCGGCCTTATAATGTTCCCTTTGTTGGGACTCGGACCTCCTCTCTAGGAGAGGGAATGGGTCGTAATCTACCACACAGGTCCAGTGCGGGTTGTTATCTTCGATTTTGTTTTGTTCTAGGGCATGCCGGTTCCTCACGATGTTTTCCTTCGCCGTTTTGTAAGCAGAAGTGATACAAAAAAAGGTAAATTACACAAAGTAATGTTCCTAGCTGGGTTTGAACCCGCGACCTGCAGCTCGTAAGTCGGAGTCGTTACCACTCGGCAGCTATTGCTTAATGAGGAATATAGTATCTTTTAATGACCCAAAATTGTCCTGTTAGTTATGTCCATATATTTAATCCAGATATATGACACCAGATATGTCTTCAGCCAGACAACCTCGGCTATTTATAGCCACTAATTAGTGGTCTCGCCCTCTGTCGGTCAGATAATAAGTCATTAATTGAGTCCTAAAATAGAACCAATTAAAACTACTTTGGCGTACAAAAACAGTAATTACCAATTTGACGTGTCGGTGCTTTTGATTTAATAATAAAGTTATTTTTTAATATTTTTTAATCGATGGTTAACTCGTTAAACTGTTTGGGTCTAGTGGGTGGCTACGTTAACAGCAACATCGATGGCACTCATCAAATCTTCCAAAGTGCAGGTGTAAGTAATACCTAGTCAAGCTTTCTCACTTGATGCTAAGCAATCGTTTATAGTGAACTGCACTAGTTTATTAAGAGCCTATTAATTCTAGCCATACTTAAACAAACCTATTTATTTTAATCGTTATTTTTTTTCAAATCGATGGTTAACTCGTTAAACGCTTTGGGCTTAGTAGGTGGCTACGTTAACAGCAACATCGGTGGCATTCATCAAATCCCCCAAAGTATGGGTACTTGGAGATTTGTAATTTGTGGCTCATGTTTTGAACATGGGCACTATATTCTCACCTGATGGTAAGCAATCGTTGGTAATGAGCCGCACTAGTTTATTAAGAGCCTATTCATTGTAGCCAAACTTACAGACATAGCATAACATAGCTTAACATAATCAGCTTTTTAATGTTACCACTGCTGGGACTTAGGCCTCCTCTTTAGGAGATGGAATGGGCCGTAACCACCACTAGGGCCGAGTGCGGGTTGATTATGTCTTCGAATTATTGGTGTGTCGGTTTCTTCACGATGTTTTCCTTCACCCTTTTTGCAGCTGTGATGATGAAAAAAATTACACAAAGTAATGCGCCTGGCTGGTTTTTTTTTTTTGACGACGGGGAAAATCATCTTTGACGAAACCCGCTCTTGGGTGGAGCGGGAGACAGTGTCAGACTCTTACTGACTAAAAACCCCGCGCCGTTCCTTCTAGCCTTCATACCGGGGCACGAGTTCCCTTTCGGACAACCTTGTCCCCAGTAGGCTTCGACCCAGCTGGGCCCCTCCAGCTGCTGACAACTCCTTGAGGCGTGCGGGAACAGTGCGCGCCGTCGACGTCTTGGACTCGGTCAATTACCGGACCATCGGACAGCGAGCTACCCATGGCTCGCCGTCCGCGAGCCCGCGTCTACGGTGGCCGGAAACCGGGATCGGAATCCCGGCGACGGCGGCGAGGGCGCCGTTGCCTGATGCGGTCGGCCTCCTCCTTTGCAAGCATTACTGCTTCGCAGAAGGAGGCGACCCCCTGCCATTCCTCCTCGCTCCGGACCATGGCCTCGACCAGGGCCCGGCGCGAGAGGTCTCCGCCGCCGATCACCCCCACGAGGGCACGGCGATGCTCCGCCCAGGCAGGGCACACCTCGACGGTGTGCTCCACCGTGTCCTCCGGGCATTGCGCACAGTGGCGACACCCGGGCGTCTCTTCCGCTTGAATCCGATGCAGGAACCTCCCGAACTTACTATGTCCGGTGAGGACCTGCGTCATGCGGAAGGTAAGGACGCCGTGAGGTCTTTCCAGCCACGCCTCAAAGAGGGGACTTACCGCCATGATCGTGGCGTGCCCAGCCTGGCTGGGTTTGAACGTCTTACAATCACTCGTAAGACACCTACATTTTATTCGGACGGGTCAGAAATCACCTTTATTTAGCTTTTAAATAATATAATAGAGTGAAACTACTCAACTACCTGTCTGTTATTTCTTTGAATGCCTTTATGCCTGTTCATAGCGGACTGCAAATCGACACTAATATTTTTTTATTGCGACAAGCACGCGATGTATTCAGCGCACTCGTGAACAATTCCTTCGAAAATGTACATTATTATTTTATTAATTTTAATTTGTCGGTTCAATGGCTACGGTCAAATGCTAGTGAGCACGGATTATTGTTAACTTTCAGGCTGTGACTTGGAAGTATTTATCGGGAAAAGGGAATATGGGCAATGGCCATGAAAGTTTTAAATCAATGGATAAAAATATGAGTCTTGAAAGTTCTTTTTTGACAAAACATCACGTCAAAACCCGTTGTCTGTGCTTCGAGATTCTGCGGCCCTGAAATGAAAAGAGTAGTGAGATAAATCAGGACTAAGCTGATGGAGCCCCGTTGCATAGACCTTATTTCTGTCTGCCTCATAGTTCCAAAGAATGGGCTCGCTACAATCATAGTAGTAATTTCCTTCCTGAAGATCAGTTTGAGAAGCGCCACGTTGTTTCCACTTTTCACCTGACGAAACCACCTGCGGTTTAGAAGGTACCTTTTTGTTTCAAATCAGAGGGCATGGTGAAAGTCTGCCCCGCTAAAGTGGAGACCTGCCGTGTCCTCGAGGAGGTAATAGTCGGCAGCAGAGTCCTCTCGTGTCCGGCCCTGGTATGGTGTGAGTCACAGACCGATTCCCAGTGAACGTAGTAGGTGTGAGCTTGTGGACGGCGTGCTTTGGGTTGCTCGTCGTCTGGCCGTCCTGTAAAGAGGAAGTTCCGAGTCGATGCATTGTGTTTCATGTGCGCCTCAAATAAGTCACCAAAATAAATGTTGTAAGAATATTCGAAAGAATTACCGTGACCTTGAAACGTAAAGGGCAATTGAAAGAACACGAACTCTTCCGTTTTCTTTTAGTCTGGAAAAGTTTGACACTCCCTTCACTGCACCCAGAGCAGGAGAATGTATTGGATGGTTTTCCAGTTCAACAAGAAAAAGGCGCTCGCGCGCCCTTCATGCATTAGCTTCGCTACGTGCGTGATTTCCCTGGGCACTGCACATACATCCTCTCACTCGCAGTTACATGCATGCAAAACGTTTACCACGCGCATCCTCAGTGCAAATCTTGCGTAAGTTGCGCTAAAGAGGCGCAACAAACAATTGAAATAACTGCACGCGTACAGTCTGCGTGTGGGTCACTAGCGGCGTATTTGAGGTGCTTCGCAAAACGTGAACACACTCTAAGGGCCTCACTAGGACGCTATGGCGGCGTAGCCAGGTCAAAATGCCAAAAAACAAAAAATGGATTGGCTACGTGGCCAACAGTGGCTAGGTAAGGTACACACTATAAAGCTGCATGCATTTTCTTGGTTGCGCGAATTGGCAGCGCCACCATGGCGTCCCAATTAGGCATGGGCCTTAGACGCATCGGCTGAATATCATTCAGGCCGCTAATTCAACGACCGTTTAGTTATCAGGCTAGCCTGTTAACTGAATATCAAATTAAGTTGGCTGCGACAGGAGCACATAATCCTTACGAACTACTAGACTAACATGCAAATGAGAATAACAGCAATTATTCAAACAAACCCGTGGCTAAAGTTTTTATGAAAGGCGCACTAAACAGGCCAGTAGAGGCTTTTATTAGAGCAATAACGAACAATGTTCCGTATTATGTCGGGCTGCCATCTTTACTGTGACCCTTGAGGGCTGGCGACTCACACGGACCGCTAGAAAATGTATGTGAAGTTTTACCACATTTTTTTTTACATAAAAAAATAATAACTTGTTGAGTGAGTCGTCTACTGTCTCTTTTAAAAGCTGTTATGGCCCTGATTTATGAATAATTTTAAATACGGCCAGTATTTAAAATTATTTAAAAAAAAAAATGGTAAAACTAATCCATACTGCTTGGGGTTGCAACATAGCCGTTTGGGGTTGAAACTCTTGGGCCGTGGGGTCCGAGTGCTCATGCGATTTTTAAACAATTATCCAAACGCCTTGTTGACACTTCGCTTGACCCAAAGGCTGGCCTTTACATACAACGTGGCAATGCCGCCAGTCTTTTGGGCACACTTCCAGTCGGCAGCGATGCGGAGGAATTTTTTGACCTCATATTTTTGGTAAGAATTATTGTGTATATATATATCTAGTTTTAAGTGTTATTGTTTTTCATGTTCTTCCTAGTTTAAATAAATGTTCTTAAGTATTTTATTATCCATACTAATGTTATACATGTGGAAGTTTGACGTGTAAAATTGTATTTTAAACGTATTTACAAATATAATTTATCATTACATTAAATATAATTTATCATTACTGATTCTAACAGGAAATTCCACTCCTTAGCTGTACCTACCCAAAATGAATTGACCGTAGATTTCTATGAAGCACAACGTAATAGAAACTCAGACACAGACATCAGCTAACCCTTGCACAGAACCCGGTCGGTGTGGGTTGGCTCGCTCATAGCCGTGGGTAAAGCGAGGTGCGACTGTTTTATGTTAGCGTTTTTATATCTAATTTATTACCCCAGTGTCAACTTGTATAGGGTGTTCACTAAACTCTACGAATTGTGTGTGCTTGGCTTAGTCGGGAAATTAGCTGTTAGTTGTATTTTAAGTTAGTTTTTGAGTTGTAGGTTGCAGTATTTTTTGACAAGGTAATCGCAGCCCAAGCACGTCAAGTGCAACTGAAGGAACACAGGTGAGTTTTATTCAGTAAAAGCCTGATACTCCCTCTCGTTTTACTCAGAGTTAGAGAAGTTATTTCATAATTTCCAACCCCATAAAAAAAGCCCAGCAGGGTCAAAGCCAACTGGGGTCAAAGGTTGTGCGAATGAGAACCCCAAGGTTCTGAATCGAAGGCAAAGAGGGAACAGGAGTGGGTCTGAGACGTCCTTCTACTCCACCCAAGAGTGGGAGATGTCATTACAAAAAAAAAAACAGTTGGAAAAATGGTTGAAAGTTTGTTTGATTGAGTATTGTCATCAATCATAATCATCATTTCACCTGAAAGACGTCCACTGTTGGACATAGGCCTCCTCTAAGCGTCACTAAACTTTACTGGCCTGTAGGTCTAGTAGTTAATGGGCCTGACTGCTATGCTGGAGGTCGTGGGTTCGATTCCCACCCAGGACAAATGTTTGTGTGATGAGCATGATCATTTGTTTTGTGTCTGGGTGTAATTTATCTGTATATGTATTTAGAAATATATAAGCAGTTTATCAGTTGTCTACGTATGATTCCAAATGATGACGTATTTAATTCCAAATGGAGCGTGATAACTTCGACTCGGAACTTCTTTTAAAAAGTTGTAAAAAGAGTAGCCCTATAGGATATGGAATCATCAGACTATTCCAATAGAGAATTGAGAGACCGTAGAATTGGGTGCACGTTAAATCGTCGACTTTGTCTTCGTTTACGACGTCTCCATCGACGGTATGCAAGCCACAACACAACCGCTGTATCCGAGTCCATTTTTATAACTGACCAAATCCGTCTCATCACATACGCGCGTGATTTCGCCGCATCTGGACGCAATACAAATCAAAACGCGCGAGTGGACTCGCGCGTAAATCGCGCTTTCTGGACAGGCTCTAAGGTCGTGAATGGGCCGTAAGGCTTTAATGAAGCCGATTGTAAGCAATTAGGTTTCGGAGCCGTCGATCCGTGATGTCATCACTACCAACACGCGCTTTTATGTTTGTAATAATATTATTTATAATATTATAGAATAGAATAAACTTTATTGTACACCAAAAATAGTAACAATTTCACAAAAACTTAAATCTATGGATACAATAGCGGTCTTATCGCTGACAGCGATATATTCCAGACAACCTTGGAATTATTATAGTATGTTCCCGATAAATTATAAAAATTGTTTTCAAGCGTGTAAAGCCGGTAGCAGAAGCTAGTCTCCAATTTCCCGAGCACCCTGTACACTAAAACGCTACAACGCTATTACCACTAGGGTTGTATTTTTTTCATTTTTGGCCACAATATTGCTACTCCGCAGCACTGTGGGAAATTAATTATGACTTATTTTGTAATGCTGTATTTCTGCGAGTCGTGGAATTATTGCTATCGTTAAAGAGAAATATTATTGTGTTAAACTTTTGAGGTGTAGTCTAGAAAATAATAAAACGTTAATAGGGCTGTTACCTGCGGGTTTTCAGGCTGAAGGAGAAGTTTCGTTTTTGTTAAGAAAAAGTTTGAAGTAATATATTATTAGGTTTTTTTCAGACGACTATGCCACAGGACAGACCAGGGGCTGGAAGAATATTTGAAAGAATAAGGGCTATATTCCATCGAACAAACCGACGTACGGCGAGTATCCACCCTTACGTTGTTGAAACCTCTACGGTCCGGACTAAGCGTTTCGCTTCGTCGTTTATACCGCGTACATCGAGGGACTGGAACAATTTGCCAGCTGCGGTCTTCCCCTCCGATTACAATTTAAGCGTCTTCAAGGCTAGAGTGAATAGGCTCTTAATAAACTAGTGCGCTTCACCATCAACGATTGCATCACTGCTTACCATCAGGTGGGATCGCAGTACAGTACTAGTTTATATCAGATAAAAAAAAGACACCTTGGCGGCGCGACCAGACGTAGCCACCAACAAAATGTATACAGTTCTATAGAGAGTTACTCACCTGGTGTTCATTTGGTTGCGCAACCAATTTGGCCATCTCAAAAAATGGCCACATGATGTTATAGAGAGCAGTGTAAGATGGTGTCTTTTTACGTTGACACAACGTACTTCTATAGGCCAGCTTAAGGTCAAATTGTAACCACCCACCATCTCTCGCTCTGCTTAAAGTGAGAAAGCTGTAAGTATTCAGACTTTTACTGACTAATACTAGCCTGTGTTCCTTCATTAGCACTTTACGTTCCAGGATCGCAGTAATTCTTTTTAACGATCACCAAGGACCTTGCCAACGACCCTAAGGACCTGGCCAACGAGCCCAAAGACCTGGCCAACGATCCGAAGGACCTGGCCAACGATCCCAAGGACCTGGCCAACGCTCTCAAGGACCTGGCCAACCTGCTGTGGCTAAGTGTATGAAATATAAGCTATCCTCCTCTTTCAGAAAACTCTTTCAGAATTTTTACTTGCTAAAAACAGCTATTTCCTATTTATTTCGCTACGTAAAAACAAATACATATGTACAATAACAAGCACCCAAAAAAAAAACACAATTTAAAGACCAAAATGCCAGCAAAATCTTTTAAATCCTCTAAAAAATCTTTCCACAGACATAACTAGCCCATTCCATTTTCTCGAAACGTTCAAGCTAAGTGGTAATTAAAAAACAAACGTTTACTTTAGAAAAGGATTCCATTCAGCCAGGGACGTTAGTTGCTAGATTGAGGAAACGTCATTTCCGTTCGAAGGACGGCGATCATCTGACGATTTTTTGCTGTAATTGTGTGGAATGGTGGGGGTAGACGAGAGTTTAGGTTCGATTCCGGGGAAAGTATGAAAACTGTTTTAATTAAGATTGATTTAAAAACTGTTAAAAGTTCTTATTTATAGTGGATTGATGACTTGGTGAGGGTCGCAGGAATCCGATGAATGCTATACGCTTTGACTTGGTTTTTGAGGGAGACCTATGTCTAACAGTGGACGTCTTTCAGCTGAAATGATGATGATGAAATATCTAGGTATCTGCCTATTTATCTTTTAAACTACAGAATGAACATTTCTCATTAAGGTCAAAATGCCTTTTCTCACAACGTAAAAAAATGTTTCAAGATTTCATTTTTTTTCTATCAACTTTTACTTATTTAGATGAGAATAACAACGTGTTTATACTAAGAAGTAGTTATATGTGTATGTATTTGTGTGTTTATTGATTAGAAAATAAAAAACCTCATATTATCGAATAAAGTATTCGTAATAATAATACCGTAAATAGGCAAGTTCTACATTTTTTTTGGTGTTTGTTTTCTAAGTTTCAACATGTTTTTGTTTTCTACAATTTTTGTGCGGCAAAATAAATATTTTTATTTCTTTCTTTTTTCTTTATCTACAGTAAGAATTTTTCTTTTTTGTTTACTTTAAAGTTCGCACCTACCATGTTATGTTTCTGCACCACCCTAAGGTCGACTGGTAGATAATGCCTAAGGCATTAAGTCCGCCTTTGTACAGTTTATGTGCAATAAGCATTAATAAATAAATAAATAAATATTAAAAAAAAACGTTCATGAAAAATATTCTTTACAAAAATGTCCATTTACTTCAACAGAATTGAAATAAAGATACTTTTTCCCGTTCGGAGGGTAGTCGAAGAAACAATAGAACTTAATGCGAGTATTACAGCAGCGGCCGAGGAAATTAGCGCCGTATCAGTGGCGATGACAGGACTTAGCCGACTTCAAAGAAAGAAGGTTATTTGTGAACCGCTTTTATGCCTGCTCGGTTAAGAATGTTGGAGAGAGACATTTCTTTAATTCAAAGTTTGTGGAATACTAATGAAGTCGGAATTTAGTAGATGAAAACTTATTATAATATCTCTGAAGGAAAATTCCTTCAAAAATGTACTTGAAAATAGGAACTAAGAGGGGCTCGTGTATAGTTAATAACGCACGGGTTACTCGAAGCTTATTAGGGCTTTACCCCTGGGGGTTCACTTTTGGAACGAGCACAAAGAAGGAACATGAGTGGGTTTTAGTCAGTTCGCCTCCCACTCCGCCCAAAGGCGGTAGATGTCATTAGATGATTTTCCACCTAAAAAAAAGATTGCCTGGGAAGCGGGATTGATTAAAATAGTATCAGTAGCCCTGGAATGCAGTAGGCACGGGCTTGCGGACGGCGTGCAATGCGTAGCTTGCTGTCCTACCGTCCGGTAACTGTCCGGACCGAGCCCAATTCATCGTCGGTGCGCACTGTTCCCGCACGCCTCAAGGAGTTGTCAGCAACAGTAGGGGCCCAGCTGGATTGTAGGGTTAGTTTCAAAAGGTAGCTCAGCACCGGTATGAAGACACGAAGGAACGGACTGGGTTTATAGTCAGTAAGAGTCTGACACTATCTCCCGCCCCAAGAGCGGGAGTTGACATTAAATGATTATCCCACCATAAAAAAAGTCCTGAAATGCAAAGAACAACTATAAAAGTTGCACAGGTGAGCTTTACCTACTCAGTTAAAGTTTGAGACGTTTCCCGCTCAACCCAGAGCGGAAGAAGTTTGATGATTTCCTTCTAGAAAAAGGTTACAATAGGTTCCCAAAATAAACCCAAACCGTGACGATCACAGACAATTAATAAATTAGCACTACCAACCAAATGTTTGTAAGACATTACATATAGGATTTTACTTGACAATAATTAAAACGGTGACAGTTGAGTCACAATAATTGGCTTGTGTTGAAAAGCATTCCAGTGAAGCAAAACATGGAGAAAATAACCATTATGTTGTCTAAAGTTTAATTGGATGAAAATGTATCACGACATGTGGAAATCTCTGCGAAATGAGTCACTGTTTTTCTTCTGTTGTTGGAGAGAGATAGGTGTAGGTTGTTAATTTTTAAGGATCAATGTCTAGGTTATACCTATTCGTAGTGAAGCCAAATGATTTTATTTATTTATTTATTTAAACTTCATGTATAGTAGTGGTGCATAGGCGGACTTAATGCAACAAAGCATTCTCTACCAGTCAACCTTTGGGTTAAAAAAGACAACACTGTGGTAGGTTTGCACTATAAATTAATAACAGATACTACAAACGGAAAAATATAAAATAAGTTATTTTCTTTTAGTCTAGAAACACAAGTAAGTATGTAGATTTTAAACCGACTTCTAAAAAAAGAGGAGATTCTCAATTCGGATGTTTGTATTTTTTTTGTGTTTGTTCGCGCATAACTTCGTTGCTTGCCAACCGATTTGAAAAATTATATTTTTGTAGGAAAGGGTATACCTTCCCAAATGGTCCCATAGTCACCAAGTTGGGATCTGATGATAGAATCTTGGCGAAATCGAGGAACTCCTTAAATTCAATTATTTTTTTTAGTGGCGACCACGTACCGGAAGACGTAGCATTGGAAGACCTCCTACAAGGTGGGCCGATGACCTGGTAAGGGTTGTGGGAATCCGATGGATGCGAGACGAACAGGACCGTTCATTGTGGCGACACTTGGGGGAGCCTATGTCCAACAGTGGACGTCTTTCAGCTCAAATGATGATGATGATGATGATCGGAACAGGTGAAACTAAATAAACGCTGTAAAATAGTGTATTTAAATACTCTCAAACAAAATGATACAAACAAACATGTACTCAAAACTTTCATATTCCGCACCTAAAAACGACCAAAAGGACACGAAAATTCGCTGCCACATGTGAAAATCCTTCACTGACTCAGTGTTTACTTGCAGACGTATCCGAGGTCATCGCCGACTCTCAAGGATACGCTATCAACAAATTAACATACATTATCTCCAAGTTAAAAGCAAAGCCCTCGACTGTTAAATGTGGACTAACATTTTATAAATATGGGTGTGAGTTCCAAGTAAATGGTGAGACATTTATACTTCAGAATTTACGCCGACCTTGGAAAAGATTAAGGGCAAGACTCACCAGTATTCGTGTTATTTTAAAAGTGTCAGTCGTTTGACAATTTTAAAATAACATGCTTTTTTATTATTGATAGGCTTGCGTTTGACCACCATCTCACCTGATGGAAAACGATGATGTGGTCGACGATGGAGCACGCTTGCCTAGAATTAGTAACCTATTCACTCTTGACTTAAAGACCCCCAAGTTGTAGCTATCAGGAAACACAGACTCTGGCAAGGAATTCCACTCCTTGGCACGATAAATGTGTTCCCAAAACGCTTTGTGCGTATGGGTGGGATGTCAATCATGTACCTACCGGTGACGCAACGCCGTACGTCACCAAAACACCAAAATTACAACCATTTCACGGAAACTTTAACCTATGGGTACAAGAGAGGGATTATCGCTGACAGTGATATCTACCAGACAATCTTAGGATAGACTATAAGAACTTAAACTAAAAAAGGGGGTAGTCTGCGATGCGATGAGCTTAGATATACGAACCCGATTCCCGCGCCTATAGTGACTGTAGATCGCCCTGCGACTTTCGACGCCTAGGAATACTTCTGTCGCAACGGCTGGGGCGTGATGTTATCCATACTCTCACATTAACAACCATCTCCTTCACTAGCATTACTGCTACACAGAAGGAGGTGACCGCATTCCATTCCCTCTAACCGTAGGGGTCCTACAGGGTTGAAACCTACTGGGGCCCTGGAATGAAGGCATTCTTCTTTGTTCCTACAGGAATGCGTTTTAGTCAGTAAAAGTCTGCCTCGCCCTAGGGTGGAAGATACCAAAAGACGATATTTCATCTAAAAAAATCACATTCCCTCTTCTCTCTCGAATACTGAAACTAAAATCTTCAGGGTGTACATCAAGACCTTTAAACGAAAAGGTCATCTAAAATTGTTCCGGAAACAGGAAGGAATGAAGGTTGTACATACATACATATTACTAATGTCTTCGAATGGGTTTAATAACCCGGCCGTGGAATGGCGTCAAAGTAATCGTTTCTAAATAGCCAACGAACGTGGCTTGAATAGCAAATAAATAGTTTTTAGCAGTAATGTGTTAAACGTGATAAGGTGTAGAGCGTATATAATGAATGATACCTTTTAAAGTTTCATCTTGGATACGTATTGAATATATATACACTTAGGCCGGTTATACATGGACAGCTCGAGCAATTAATCTATATAATACTAGCTTTTTTCCGCGGCTGCGCTTGCATACATAAAATATAGCCTAAAAGCAAATGAGGAGTTTTCCTTCAGTGAAAAAATTTTAACAATCGGACTACTACTTTCAGAGATTATCAGGAGGTAATCTCTGAAAGTACTGGATTGATTGCTGAAATATTTTATTTGTTTGTTTCTTAGTTTGTGGGAACAAACTACTGGAGTAAAGGTTGGACGGGCTGCGGGCTACAAGGGGTAATTTCTTGCTTTGCCATAATCCCCATGCTCCGATCTCAGTGTGGTTGTTGCATTTTCTGGCGTCTCCTTTAATAATATTAGTTTTTTTTAGGCCTACTGTCCACAGGCGCGTAGCTTCATAGACGCGTATTAGAAGCGGCAACGTCATGCCGTTGTGTCGTTGTGGCTTATTCGACAAAGTGTCATAGTTTTGTATATTAGCTGTGAGCAGGCGTACACCAAGCGTATAATGACGAATAGTATAGTAGGCCAAAATCGCCTCTTACGATATCCACAAGAGGAGATGGGATGGTGCTAGGCACTTTTGAATTGTATGTCTCATCTAAAACATGGTACAGTATAAGTTACGGTACCGTCTTAGTTAGTAGGTAGATACTTTGTAAACGGTCAATAACCTATTTAAAATGTGCTATGAATAAAATTGGCAATGCAGCTGACCTTAGACTAGTCATGGTCAGGCGCATTGGTGTATTGCACTCTGACGATTTGATCATGACATCAATAGTGGCAGTTTCTGCAAAATCAAATAAAACATTATTGGTTTCTGATTAGAAAATTCCATAGAAGAATATGTTTACAGGGTTCCGTGCGACCAAATAAAAATATGGAGCCCTTATAGGATCACTTACGTCTATCTGTCTGTACATATGTTACAGTCTATTTTGACTTATTAAAAAAAAAACAATTTTAACAATTTATTTAACAATTTATAAAAATGTTTAAAAACTAGAAACACAAGCATTAAAACCTAATAATAATAACATAGAATTGGTTAAAATTGAATGAAAAAAAAAAGTTACAATGAAAACAAAAGTTAAAAATAATAACGTCAAAAAGATTAGATTACTGTTATTAATATCAAAAAAAGGTAAGCAATTGTAGCGACATCTATGACGCCACATAAGAACTACGAAGAAAATACGAAATCCTGGATCGCGCAATCAAAGTTCTCCGCGCGATTTGAACATATACGACAGCCCGACATCAACTATCGGGCAGTCGCCCACCAGACTATAACATCCTGTCTGGTCGGAGGATCCTCCCTTTTCAACGGAGGTTTCACAGCGGGACTTTACTCTCTGTTCCGCCTACCTCCAAACAATAAAAATTTCAATAAAAAAAAATAGGTATTAATAATCTATAATCCAAATCACAAAACTGATCAACTTATCCTGAGTTGAAAAGCCGAGACGATCATACAATGATATGATTATATGGCCAGAATCAGAATTAAGCTGAAACTAAATAATTTCATGACAATTTTACGGTGATCCAACTTCTTCGCTATTCATAACTCACTGAAATATTGTGGAAAACAAAACAATAAAACCACTGTATTTCATTTGTAAATGCGTTGAGACAACTGGCCTTAGTAGAGTCACGGCCAAACACTTCAGTGTGTTGCACTCTGTTCTTGGAACGAGGCATAAGCTGAAGCGGGTTTTGTTTGTGAAATAAACAGATAAATACTATATTTTGTATATCTGTACTAATATTTCGAAGATTTTTTTTTTGTTTGTAATGAATACTTAAACTCTAAAGATACTAAATAGATTTTAAAAACTCTTAGACCATTTATCACTGAGTGGCATACTACTTACTACTATTATATCCACGTGAGCGAACCCGCTTCAAGCGCAAGTCAGAAAATAAGAAAGTAAACTGTGGTCGCATTAAGAACCTCCACAAAGTTTATCCGCTTGGCTCTTGATCCTGAAGATGGATAATGTAGCCGAGCTAGACCAGGAAAGAGGTGGCGTGATAATCTAAAAGCCTACTCAAGAGCTGGTTTGAGGTGGCTTGAGACAAGAATACCTGGAAGAAGTAGTAAAAAGTAAAGACTAATAAAAAAAATATGTGAACCCTAATTTACAATATTATTGATGAGGATTAGAGCAACCAATCAAAAATATATTCACACATAATACAAAGAAAAATGTAAATAATAATAATTAAATCATTTATTTAAAAAAAAACTTCAGAAATATTGACTGGTAGCCATTGTTAGATACAATCACTACAAAAAAAAAATGTCTAAGTAATCGCTAGTATTTTCATAATCACTAGTATTTTCGTATTCTAGTATAGTAATAGTAATAGAAGTCCATATAATTATGCAGACCAGACCTAAAACGTCTTAATAAGAGGCATTGAAACTCTACATAATACCCAAAAAATTGAGCCAGTTAAAAAATATCCAAGATATTTTTATAGGAAGATGCATGAAAATTATAGCTACTACTCTTAAGTAGGTTACTTTTAAGCCAGCGCCCCTTCACCGACTTACACAAATCATCGCTTACGATTAGATAGTCGTTCAACGCGAGCCTATCAATAGTTTAGGTTAAGGTTGTTATTAAAGCTCTTGCACTTTTGAAACCACTACCCATTCACGCTACCACTTATGGCTTGTCCCGTATACCGACAGCGTGATAATTTTGGCCACGAAGCGAAGGTGAGAGTGCGATATTTATAAACGAGTCGCATTCAACGCATGCGCAAACTCTTTGCTTCCTGTTTTACGCTTGTTATTATGATTACTGGCATTTAATATGCATCCCGATTGCATTGAATTATGATTTATCAAGTAGAAAAGAATACGACATTTTAGAAGCAGCACTGAAAAAAAAGAAATGTTGAATGTAGTAAATTAGCGTAGGTTGAGTAATGAACTGCCGTAGTCAACCCTTTTCTTAATTAATTTTACTATAACAAGAGTGAATTTAACAAAATCCCTTTGTTGATTTACATAGTCAACCAGTTCTATTTGGTAAAATCAACAATTTCGTGTGTAGGACCATATTAACCCGCGGATTTGATAAAATTTACGCGGAATTTAGTAAGATCAATCATTATTTTTTTTCAGTGTGGCTGTTTAGTGATTTTCCATTTTAATGAATAATGTAATATGTGTTTAGTATTAGACTTACCTACAACAATTGCAATTTGCAATAATAATAATAATCTATACTTATAATAAATCTGTAGAGAGGTCAATTCTGTACATGAAATATAGTTCCAAAATAACTATCAGGGGGTGATTAGTGATCATCGATACTGATGCCAAAAATGCAAACAGTAAAATTTTTGTCTGTCTGTCTGTCTGTCTGTATGTTCTTTATAGAAACAAAAAACGCGATGGATTTTAACGAAACTTGGTACAATCATTCTTCATACTCCTGGGCAGGTTATAGTATACTTTTCATCACGCTACGATCAATGGGAGCAGAGCAGTGAAGGGAAATGTTGGGGAAACGAGAAAAATTACTCAATTTTTTGCAGCCGTAATGGTTAAAGCTACACAGAAATAATGTATAACAGAAATGTTCTCCTTAAAATTATATAAAAAATATCCCAAGACATCATATGTCTATCTTTTATGGTTGACTCACAATAACACATGTAACTCCCGATAGCTTAGCAGTTCGGAGCTTTCTGTTTATTTTTGTCTATGGCACCAAGGTGTGTGCACACTGTCACGCGCGTAAGTGGAAGGGAGAGATCTGGAACGTCTCGAATCGTCTCGCGCATCACGTTGTTTTCCAGGCTCTTAGAATTCGACACCAGACGTTTCAGATCTTTGATTTTGACGACTCCGTTGTCGCTGGCATAAGCAACAGGATCCGCGTACGAAGTCGCTGGCATAAGCTAGTTAATAATAATTTATTGACACACACACAAGTTAGTAAGAAAATAATGATAAAGAAATGAACAATTAGAGTAAGACAAACGATACACAGTAGAAGTGGCCGTGGGCCCCAAACTAGGCGTAGCCTTGGTGGCCCAGGTGATTTTACAGTAGAGTTTTATGCGACAGTACAATTTTGCATAAAAGAAATAACAGAGAGAAATTAATACAATACAATAAACAATAAGAACCTTGAAAAATCGCTCCTATGGTCCCTAAAATAATTGCCCCAGTAGGTATTACTTCTTTGGTATTTTTTTAGTAGGTATATAGCTAATCTAGTGCTTGACTGCAATCCCAACTGATGGTAAACAGTGATGCAATCGTTTATTGGGAAATGCACTAGTTTGTTAAGAGCGTATTCACTCTAATTTTAAATACACCTTAATTGTTATTGAACGGGAAGACCGTAGCAGGAAAATTATTGAGGTGTTAATTTTTTTTCCTTAGCCATTACTGTCCCAAAGGGCAAAGGGCAACTTCTTACAGGTATTATTTTCTGTTCTTGTGTAATAATTAGTGTATTTGTTTGTGCAGATACATCTATACTAATATTGTAAAGTGGTAAAGTTTGTTGTTTTATTTCTTTGTTTGTAGGAGGTAATCTCTGAAAATACTGTTTCGATTGCTAAGAGAGAAAGCTGCTTTATTTCTGAGTGACATAGGCTATAATATATACGCACGCAAAGTCGCGGGCAAAAGCTGGTATATGATAATTTCGGAAGGCTCTTTTTTCAGATTCAGGAGGTAAAAAACGTTTCAATATCACCATAGAGCGAACTGGCCGGAGCACGGTGGAGTATACAGTAGAGGTGTGCCCCGTATTGGCGTAGCACTGCCATGTGCTAATCAGTCAAAGTTTGACACGCTCTAGCATAGAGCGAGAAGTCTTTGGAAGACCGCCTAAAAAATTTTAATGACTATAAAATAACAATTAAAAGACATTATATACTCTACTTACGTATAAAATGGGAACACATTCATTGTGCGTCCAGCTAAGGAGCGTAATATACCCTGCCGGAGTCTATTTTCCCTGATAGCTTACAATCTGGGGTCTTTAAGTCATTGCTTTTAATCAGGTGAGATTTTGACCAAGCGTGAGCCCATAAACATTTATGGTCGAGGCCATGGTCCGGAGCAAAGAGGAATGGCAGGCAGTCGCCTCCTTCTGCGAAGCAGTAATGCTTGCAAAGGAGGAGGCCGACCGCATCAGGCAACGGCGCCCTCGCCGCCGTCGCTGGGATTCCGATCCCGATATCCGGCCACCGTAGACGCGGGCTCGCGGACGGCGAGCCATGGGTAGCTCGCTGTCCGGTCGTCCGGTAATGGACCGAGTCCAAGACATCGACGGCGCGCACTGTTCCCGCGCACCTCAAGGAGTTGTCAGCAGCAGGAGGGGCCCAGCTGGGTCGAAGCCTACTGGGGACAGGGTTGTCCGAAAGGGAGCTCGTGCCCCGGTATGAAGGCAAGAAGGAACGGCGCGTGATTTTTAGTCAGTAAGAGTCTGACACTACCACTCCACCCAAGAGCGGGTCTTGTCAAAGATGATTTTCCCCGTCGACAAAAAAAAAGCCTATAAACATTTAAAAATAATGAAATAGTTTTTTTTTTCATAAACAACAGCTACCTTATACCTGAAAACATGAAAAATAATGATTGCGAATAAAATAATATTTTATTTTTAACTACAAAACAATTTACGTTTCTACCTTTACTTAAATTCAAAGCAGGTGAACCCACAGAATCAGATTTACATAATTTCCTCAGCTACAAATCCCCATGGGTACACCATAAAGTAACTTATAAGTGAATTAGAAAACCATAACTTTTGCCAAGCTATGATGTGAATATTTGACGAAGATTATTCAATATTGTGAGGTTGTAAACAGCGGAAAATATAAGAGTTATACCTTCTTTAGAAATATATACGATGGGCGAACGTGGCGGGAGAGGTGGGAACTACGGATGGATTTACTTAATGTTTTTGGTTCGTCCCTGAAGATCTTTAAAATTGAGGTTATATATGGTAAACGTATTCTTATTTTTGGCTTAGAATTGAATAATTTCTGCCAGCAGCTTCGCCAGCATGGAAGTAGATTTATCTACACAGACTTTGGACCTAAGTTTCATCCCTATAGGGGGTACCAAGTCGTCGGCGGTGCGTGATGTTCCAAGCGCGCCTCAAGGAGTTGTCAGCAACTGTAGGAGCCCTACAAGGTCGTAGCCTACTGGGGCCATGGGTGATGCGAAAGAGATCACCGGGGTCCCGGAGCAATGGTAAGGAAGGAACAGGAGTGGGTTTTTAGTCAGTAAAAGTCTGACACTGTCCCCCGCTCCGCCCAAGAGCGGCATGACATGACATTGACATCCCCATTGGATGATTAAACCACCTAAAAAATCCCTATTTGGGTGTGATTTTTGGAAAATCCTTTTTAAGTAAGCCCAAAGAGAGGATTTTTCTTCGTCATAAAATGAAATCTTATGCAAAATTTGACGTTACTAGACCCTATAGTTTCGGCTGTGACTTGATATTTTGGTCAGTCAGTATATTATTTTATATAACAGATAACACCTAGTAGTGAAATTGGTGGGTGCGTGAAATGGAAATAATTCCCGTTGCCTCAATAAAGAATTTGAAGCGTTGAGGCATTTATCAAAGTTTTATTCTAAACCTGTCAAACTGGCATATAAGTTTGATGTTAGCTTAAAATACTCAATTCAAGAACCTGCCCATAGGGATTGACAGCTTTTTATGCGTAGTAACTGAAAGTATATTTAATTTTTACTTTTTATTTAAGTAAAGATTGACGATTTTACAGTAAAAGTAGTCTTTTGTTAGTTTTCAGTTTGTACATAATTTTTTGTAAACCATCGGTTGTTACATGAAGCATAGACCGTGAGATTCTTTAAAAGATTTACCAGCTACACGGAAGGAAGGCAACGGGCAACTGACGGAACAAGAGTGAGTTTTAGTCAGTAAAACGGGAACTACATCAGACTACCACTATTCTTCTCTGCATCACCCAAAGGTTGACTGGTAGAAATTCCATAAGGCATTAGTCATCATTATTAGTTATAAGATTAGTTTATTATTTTGTAAGATTATGCGTGTATTTTATTTATGGGCCTTAGTTGCCTGATAATAAAAGAATATTATTTATTACTAGCTTTTGCCCGCGGTTTCACCCGCGTACATAGTCCCAGGATATAAGTATCCTATGTGTTATTCTGGGATATGGTCTACTTGTGTACCAAGTTTCAACGAGATCCGTTCAGTGGTTTTTACGTGAAAGAGTAGCAAACATCCATACATACAAACTTTCGCATTTATAATATTAGTAGGATTATTAAGTCCGCCTCTGTATCTTTATGCGCATAAAGTATCAAATAAATAAAATAAAGTAACTTAGTAAAGACCAATAACTAAAACAAATCCTTCATCCATGCACACATTTTCAAACTTAAACCGCACCAACAATTTTGAGTGACGCAAAAATATTTTCTCAATTTCGTCCATATTTCCCCTCGCGCCAGTACTCGCTGCCAGTACTGGCTCCAGCTGCGTCCGGTTTATGTGCCATCAAAGTCGACGCAGCGATAATAGCGGCCGCGAGTGTGCCCCTCGTAAAAATATAACGCTTTGAATTTCAGTATCGGAGGAGAGTGACGGAGGAGGGTGCCGCGAGGAATTATGGCCCCAGGAATTAGTGTTGTTTATGAAAGTTGGTATAGTGCTTTTCTTCTGGTTTTATCCAGGTTGGCCAACCGCTATATGTGAGCTATTCGTGAATCTAACTTCACACTAATCCATAAATCAGCCACATACGGAGTATTCGTGAAACTAACGTTACACAAATCAAAAGATACACGTGTGATTCGGTGTGTAGTTGTCCATGCGCGCCTCAAAGAGATCAGTCAGAGTCAGCAAAACCAAAGGAGCCCAGAAGAGTTGATGCCTGCTAGAACTTCAGAGATGTTTTAAAGAGTTTACCGTGACTCTAACATGGAAACAGTAATTAAAAGACTGTGGTTTTAGTCGATAAAAGTCTGACATACCTTCCCATCCCGCGCTAGAACGAGAGAAGTCATAATGATGATTTCCCAAAAATAACGCTTTTTAGAATCTATCCAAAGAGCGCACCTCGAAGAGATGTCAGCAAAACCAAAAGGGTACATATACACAAGCAAGGCCGATGCCTACTAGGGCTGTGAAAAGACATGTTTCTAAAACGCGAAGAACGGAAAATAGGTGCGGTTTTATTAAATAATGCCGTGATCACACGTACTGAGTAAACGGGCATGACAGTGCTCTCGGCCGAATACTCGGTACGTATAAACAATGCGCCGAGTCATCATCATCATCATCATCATCATATCAGCCGAAAGACGTCCACTGCTGGACATAGGCCTCCCCCAAGCGTCGCCACAACGACCGGTCCTGTGCGTCACGCATCCATCGGATTCCCGCGACCCTGACCAGGTCGTCGGTCCACCTTGTTGGAGGCCTTCCAACGCTGCGTCTTCCGGTACGTGGTATGCGCCGAGTGCTAAGCGCTTATCTCTACAACTCGCTAACATCACTGTCTCGGCCGAGCGACATTTTACTGTCTCGCCCTTTTACGTACAAGGCATAAAAGTCTGGCACGCTCTCCCACTCCACCCTAGATAGAAGTCATTTGATAGTTTCCACCTCAAAAAATCCCATAGTGTGCACCATCGTCAACCACGATTTTGTTTAATATCAAGTGATAACAACCCTTAATAAACTATTATAATTAGTAAAACGTACGAACATCCAAGAATGCAGTTCTGTGTTATATTCTTTTTCTGTAATTTTCTTTTTCACTATATTAATATTTGCTAACTTTGTTTTCTCATTCAAAACAAAATTCATAACATAAATACCTAATCTCCTATGCATAACATCCCTATACAAAACAAGGCACTTTAATAATATAATTTTTAAAACACATGCAAATCAAAATGACATTCCAATTTCATCTCCGACCTCGCTCATTTCTCGCTTAGCTTCAAGTGGGACTCTTCTGTCCCGACACGTACAGACGGACAATATTAACGGGTTTTGCATACAAATAGCTAATAATGTTCGCGAATGCTGTTTTTCGCACTTTGGCAAGACGCCAGTGAATCGAAGATTAGTAATAATTGACAGCACATCATAAAGATGTACGCGAATAAGAAATGAATAGTGTGGATGTGAGAAATTTTGGATATTTCTATTTGATAAAAAAACACCGTAATATTTTAAGTGATAATAAGAAATAACCTAGACAACTCCGTTGTCTATAACAAGGTGCAATAATGTTATACCTGATACATACATGGCCTGACAGGGATACTGGATTTTATATTATTGACATTGTTATGATTTGTGTTTTTATTGTGTGTTTATTTAGGCGGAATAAACAACATGTTTTCTTTCTAATATTGTTTTTTAATTTCAGAATAAACTTCCATAATAAATCATACAATTTTGTTAGTATAATAATAACTTACAAAACTATGTTAGTAAACAAAAACAAATACACAGATGTTAGTAATACAAAAACTTAAGAGCTTTGTTAGTAGACAGTATATTACAGGAGTATTTAGTCGGCTTATATATCAAATTATAAGACAATCTAGTTTATTGGCAATGACACTCAGGTGACCGTTTGGCGCAACAAGGATGCTGCTCGCTTGCTCGTGACCACAGCGAAGCTATCAGTCTGGGCATCCGCAAACATCCCTGAGGCACTACAGAAGTGTGGCAGAATCAACAGTATCCTTGTTGTACTGAACGCGAAGATTATTAACGGCCTAACAAAAGCAGATAAAGCGGGATATGGGTTGTTCCAATGTGTGTATTTTTGTTACTCTTTCAAGCTAGACAGGAGTGGAAATGCGTCATGGCGTCCTCACCTTTTGCATGACGCCGGTCCAGAGGATTCCCTCCGATCATCGATCATCGATCGATCGGCCCCAGTCGCCCCCGATTACTAAGATACTGAATTGTTCCAAGGTAAGGAACTGTATGTTTTTGTTAGAATAAAAGAGTCTGTAGTTTTTAGTACGATCTTTTTTCTTAGTAAGTTTATTTTTCTACTTTGATTTTACCTGTCATTGCCTTCTTGTGTTTCTGGTGTGTCATGAGGAATTAAACCAAGTTAAGTTTTACCAAAACTTATATTGTTTCATTCCAATACCATTATATACATCTCCTGTGTTTTCCACCGACTACGCTCTGCACAGTTAGTGGGCTTGAGTTGCCCCACTAACAGGTTATGGGAACCGCACCTACAGGAGCATGTATTGTAACGGGAGTTCGCAAAGAGAGCAGAACTCAATAATGGCACAAGTAAGTGGTTCAGGCAGTAGTGCCCTATCTATGGAGAAGTTAGAAGGCAGCAGTAACTACACCACATGGAAATTTCTTATGGAAATGCATCTGATACATGACGACTTGTGGGAGTATACAAGCGTCACGCCTGATCCAACCGATACACAAGGCATGAGAAAAGACCAAAAAGCTAGAGCAAAGATTTGTTTAATGTTAAAACCTCATTGCTTGGTGCACGTACGCAAATCAAAAACAGCAAAAGGTGCTTGGGAAGCGCTGAGAGACGCGTTCGAAGATAAAGGTCTAAATAACCGTTGTCGTTTACTTTCAAAGCTAGTAAGCATTCTCGGACACATTCTCTCCGGTGGTGAGACACAGCTCGTTAAGAGTCCTCCTCTCAATAGCAGCAAAGAGTGGTTTAAGTATAGACCAAATG
The DNA here is from genome assembly GCA_949319445.1 of Mythimna lalbum. Lineage (NCBI taxonomy): Eukaryota > Metazoa > Arthropoda > Insecta > Lepidoptera > Noctuidae > Mythimna > Mythimna lalbum. Next base: position 20,492,935 of record OX439360.1, read on the forward strand.
GACGTGAAAACTGCGTTCCTGAATGGAGACTTAACGGAAAACGTGTATATGAAGCAACCAGAAGGTTTTCATGAAAAGGGAAAAGAAGACTATGTGTGTCTACTTAAAAGGTCGCTTTATGGGTTGAAGCAAGCCCCTAGAGCATGGAACAACAAATTGAATACTGAGTTGTTAAAGTTGTCATTTAAGAGATGTAAAAATGAACCTTGCATATACACAAGATCCCAGGGTAAGAGCATCATCATTTTAGCAGTGTACGTCGATGATATGCTAATATTTTGGAATGACGCAGAAGAGCTGCGCAAAGTAAAAAGAGATCTCATGTCAAAATTTGACATGAAGGACCTTGGAAAGGCAGAGGATATTCTGGGAATACATATAACTCAGAATGATATTGGAGTCAAAGTTGACCAAGAGAAGTATGTCAACAAAATTTTGAAGGTTTTCGGGATGGTTGACTGTAAAGTTGCTTCAACGCCATCAGTTTCTGGTCAAAAGCTAGAGAAACCTGGACCAGAACACAAACCTGATCCGACGATTCCATATCAAAACTTAATTGGTTCACTGATGTACTTATCTGTATGTACGAGACCAGATATTGCACATTCAGTTAATTATCTTAGCCAATTTAACACCTGCTATGCTGAGGAACACTGGATAGCTGCTAAACGTGTGCTAAGATATTTAAAGGGTACTAAATCCCTAGGGATACAGTACAAGAGGACAGGAGGAGATAAAATGCAGGGTTACGCAGATGCAAGTCATGCCACTTGTTATGATAGGAGGTCATACTCGGGTATGGTTTTTTTGCACATGGGCGCTGCAATCTCTTGGGAAAGCAGAAAACAAAGGACAGTTGCACTATCCACTGCGGAAGCGGAATACGTAGCGTTGTCTGAAGCTGCTAGGGAGGCAATATTCCTGAAAAGATTATATTCGGAAGTCACTGGTCAAGTAGAGGTGCCAATGAAGATCTTCAGTGACAGTCAGTCTGCTGTGGCCATTGCGCAGAACCCTGTACACCATCAACGTACAAAGCATATAGATGTGCGACATCATTTTATAAGGGAGACCGTCGAGCATGGCCATATTTTACTTGAGTATGTAGAGACAGCTCATATGGTTGCAGATGTATTGCCGAAGCCTTTGTTGAAAGGGAAGTTTAAGTGGTGTGCGCTAAGTATGGGTGTTGTATGATTGAGTGATGGATGGAAGTAGAGAAATGAACTTAAGGAGGAGTGTTAGAATAAAAGAGTCTGTAGTTTTTAGTACGATCTTTTTTCTTAGTAAGTTTATTTTTCTACTTTGATTTTACCTGTCATTGCCTTCTTGTGTTTCTGGTGTGTCATGAGGAATTAAACCAAGTTAAGTTTTACCAAAACTTATATTGTTTCATTCCAATACCATTATATACATCTCCTGTGTTTTCCACCGACTACGCTCTGCACAGTTAGTGGGCTTGAGTTGCCCCACTAACAGTTTTCTTGTTTGAAACCAGTATTCATGATACGAGTATGTTTCAGGGTAGAAGGTGCAAAAATAAGAAGTCGGGTGCTTTCTATGAAAGTGAGTTTAATACTGACGATATTGAATCACACCTTCACTCTATACGGTGCTACAATAAGAGTGAGTGAGAAGTACATACACATCAAATGATCTTTATTTTACTTTTGTTGTGACGAAAGGTAAGTTTTGCTTTAAATATCATTGACTATACCCAGACGATCAAAGTTACAGTCCAAAATAATTTAATTAGTTCATTCCAGTTAGTAGTTTGCGGTATAGGCACTTAATCAACCGTTTTATAGTTAAAAAGAAAAAAAGAAATACAAAAGAAAATGAATTTATTTAAGGCAGACAAAGGCTCACCAAGAATAATTGAATCTTTAAGGCTTTAAATTTTTTATAAGGTCTACTACTACTAGAACTACTATTACTAGAAGACTAACATTTAAAGAGAAAAACAGACTGACTGACAACGCACAGCCAAAATTACTGAGACTAGGAGCGTGCACAAGTTTTCTTTTACAAGTTCTCTTTATAAGTCGAAAGCGAGCACTAAGAGAAATTCAAAATTACTCCCCCCTTAGGGGTTGAATTTTGAAAAGTGGGGTCTCAAAGTTTGTATGAAGATACAAACATGATACAAATAGATTTGTATGTTTGTATATTCACGCGAGCCAAGCCGCTGGCATAAGCTAGTTTATTAATATACACAACCCGTTGCGCCCCACTACCGAGCTCGAGTATCTCCTTAATAAGGAGGATATAATCTACCACGTTGGCTAAACGGGTTGGTACCGGGTTTTATTTCAAGTTTTCCTTCTCTTTCAATGGTTGTATAGTGACTGTTTCTCTATTCGCCTCTTACGAAATCCTGGGATGAAAAGGAGTGGTGACATAGTGTATTTTTACTCCGTCACCAGTTTACTAATATGCCTTCTCCAAAACCTATATGCTTATCCATCAATGTGTTGTATGCAAAAGTCATCGGTTTTCACGTTCGCAACCGCAGGCTTCCCTTATCGCCTATTGTCTGTCCGTCTGTCTGTCGCTCAAGGTCTGCCGTGTGCGGTCTGGGGGATCCGGGAACCGTACTCGTATGGCGAGCTTGTATATTTTTAATTCAAATGAAGGCCTTTGAGGGAATTTTCAAGGATTTTCGTTGGGTCTTTGAACGCAGTTCAATATTTTAATGGAGTTTGAAAGGAAGTAATAACAATGGTTTCCCCAGTGCTTTGTGGTTTGAAAAAATAGAAGTTAGTGGCTTTGAAATAGATTTTTTATTATTGTTAGACACACGCTTGACCACTATTTTCAACTGATGGTAAGTGATGATGTGATCGGCAGTAGAGCACGCTTACCTAGAAGTAATATTACTCATTCTTGACTTAAAGACCCTAGGTTAGCTATCAGCAGAAACCTAAAAACATAGTCGTAACTTATTATTAATATTGATAGTGGTTATAGTATACAGATACGTATAAATTGAAGATATTATATTAAATAGCCTGGGTTAACGTACGTTAAGCTGTAAAATTTTTTACTTACATTAGTACCGTGGTATCATAAGTATGTGATCTCCAGTTACTGGGTTGTAGAGGTTAGATGATAGGCAGTAGTTATTACTGGCTTCTTGCCTAGTTAGAACTACAAAAGATAGTAGTGAAAATGCCATCTTGTAAGACATACTGACGTAAGGTTGAAAACATACTGGATTAAACTATCTAGTAGCAGTCAGATGATTGGCAGTCACTATTTGTAAAATACTGATATTCAGTTACACAGAGCTAAGACTACAAACAGCGGTGTTTTTACTTATACCCAAGGTTGAAGACATACTAGATCAACCTCCAATGAGTAATAAGGCAGAAGGAAGGTGACTCAAACCCAAGGTTTCATAAGGGCAAAAATTCAAAAGGAACTCTACAAAATATCCAGAAGTTTCCTTCAGCTAACCTTGGAAATCAGCAAAAAAGATCAGCAAAAACCTCCACGCAAACATAATTCTTTTGACAGTTACAGCCATTTTGATCTGTACATGTATAATTTAAGGTTCGTCCGGTCACGGATGGCAGAGCAAATTGTATGGAGCCTTCGTGTATTTTTGAAAGATATGCGTTTTTCTTTTTTTATTGTTGATTGCAGCCTGCATTGTTCTGTCCGGATGGTGTTAGAGCGATTTTACATTGGATTTCGATGTCGAAATTGTGATTTTAAGTAGCTTTTTTGTTTGGAATAAATTTTAATGTGATTTTTTGATTTTACTGTTTTTTTTTTTGTTTTTTTTTTGTAATAATATAGGTAAATAATATCTATACTAAAAGTTTTAATTTAGTTTGTATTTTTGTTTGTTATTAAACAAGATCGATTTTCAAAATACTTTAACCAAAATAATACTACTTTATCACTGATTAACATTGGCTATATTTTTTTTAATAACGCATGCAAAGCCGCTGAAAAACTCGTAAATTATATCTTTACTAGCTGCTCCCAGCGGCTTCGCCCGCGTGATAGCAGAAATTTATCCCAAGGGAACATACTTCCGGGATAAAAAGTATCCTATGTCCTATTCCAGGACATGGTCCATCCGTGTACCAAGTTTCATTAAAATCGGTTTTGCCATTTAGGCGTCAAGACGTAAGAAAGAAACTCACTTTCGCTTTTATAATATTAGTAAGGATATATTTCAACAAAATTGGTCAAAAATACATTTAAAAATTAAAAATAATAATGGCCCTAACGTTTGAGTCTCGTTGATCCGAATCACAACGCCTCGCTTATGTTAACTATCTATACATATGAGTACTAAGTATGTTAATTGCTATGTGATAGTTCAACGACTTTTTGGCAACATGCCAATATAACCGTAGGTCATGGATCTCACTGCTACAAATGGGCCTTCCCATAAGCTGCTATACCCTTTCCAGGCAGTTTTATGAGTGTGGTTAGTTTCTGTCACCATAAAATCTATACCTACTCTAGCCGTATCGAAACGTATTTTTAAGGTCTGTCATCCAATGACTATTCAACGACATCCAATGATATTTTCTCGCTATAAGATGGAGTGGAAGTGTCAGATTTTTACTGACTAAAACCACACCTGTGTGGTTCTGTTGCTCTTTGTGTTCTAGGACCACGGGTTCACTTTTCAGAGAATTCCCGTGGCCTTAGCGGGTATGGGTCCTATGGTTTGCTAACATCTCTTTGACTAGTGTTCGCTTGACTACTTGGTACGATGACTGGACAGCTGGTTGTCGAGTTACCAATTACTTGCCATTCACAAATCCGCGCCTACTCACTTCTACTACTCTTAGGTTGACGTTGACACGAGTTTTCCGAGGCACAGACGAGCCTTGGTACGTTAAGTTAGCCATCCACAAGGTGACCTTGGCAAGCATTACTTCACCTTTGAGGTCGACACGAGCGGCAGTTATTATTCTAGCTGTCATCATCATCATCATTATTTCAGCTGTAAGACGTCCATTATTGAACATAGGCCTCCTCCAAGTGTCGCTATAATGGCAGACTCTTCTAGAATATCCTCTACGCCATGAAACTGAACAAATAGAGTAAAGGAATCCTCGAATCGACAAAGTAATGACTTGTTTTATCTGATTAAGAAAACGCTATCTCTAAAAATAGTAGTAGAGGATTCTGATGGTAATTACGACAACATAATCAGAAAAGCGCTATCCCATATCTTTGTACCATAATCTCTCTTAGTCAAAGTCAAAGCATTTATTTCAAATAAATCATTTACAGGCACTTTTGAATTGTCAAGTAGTCAATCAGTCGGAAAAATGGTACTAATTGCACACTTCAAAACGTAGATCTCTATGGAGAAGAATGTGCAAAAAACTCTATAGACATTTCTACCAAGCATACTGATTATGGTTCATTAAATCCTTCAGCACAGAACATGAAAACCAATCAGCACCAGTAGACAATTCTAGAATTACGAAAATTCAAAAAAAATAAGAACGTGTCTCTGCTGACGGATAATGAGCTGTCAAAATGACAGGTCAACACAGTATACAATGAGCTTTACTCAAAGCGAGGATTATATACAAAAATCGTCACGCTTCGGCGCGTGCGCAGCGTGCGTGACGGATAAATTGAACCAACGCCTTTGATAGCCATGTATACGAGTACAAGCGAGCGCCCAAATGTTAAGGATTAATACTTCAACTTTTGAACTTTACTGTAATTAGACATTTGCCTGCGTTTAACACCTTATCCAACCATGTATTTTTGTAAAACCTTTTATAAAAAAAAAATAACCGACGTCACTAAAAAATTAAATTGGATTTGAGGAGTCCCCTCGATTTCGCCAAGATTCCATCATCAGATCCCAACTTGGTGACTATAGGACCATTCTGGAAGTATACCTTTTCCAACAAAAAATCTTTTTTCAAATCTTTTTTGCGCGAACAAACATCAAAAAAAGTACAAAAATCCGAATTGAAAATCTCCTCCTTTTTAGAAGTCGGTTAAAAATATGTGATACTCAAATCCCCTACATAGAATCTAATTGAAATATTATGTAAATAAGAAAAAATAACTATAAAATTTGACCTACTTGACTTAAGTTCCTGTGTCCCCTAGATGGGGCGTCCACAGTGCACCACCATCCCGTTTAGTCTTGAGCTTCGCGTTTTATTTCGCTCCAGGTCTTCCCAATGTTTTTCGCCTCTGCGATGACCGCTCGTCGCCAGGTCTGTTTAGGTCGACCACGTTTGCGCTTTCCTTGAGGGTTCCAATCTAGGGCTCGTCTTGGTCTATGTTCAGGATCACTTCGGAGCGTGCGGCCGATCCAGTTCCATTTGCGGCGTTTGATCTGCTGGTCGATCAGGGTTTCACTGCAGCGCTCCCACAGATAGCCGGGCCAGTAGATAGGTATCGAGAATATGGCGAAGACAGCGGTTGGGATAAAAACCGTATTGATGTAGGTGTGACACGTGGAAGGTCACAAAAGACATCTCGCATAGACTATAATATACAACGTGAAACATTAAATGCGCAAACCCTCAGACACCCCAAATAATTTTAATTAAATTGACTTTATGCTGTAAGAAAAAAAAACATAAAAAAAAAACTAAGGTTTTATGTGCAGTTTTAGTTGGTTTAAAATTCGTATCTGCATCGAAATAAGAACTTTTATCATCCCACATTTGAAAATTTTGAAAGGACTACAACCTTTTGGGTATGTTTACCTATTTGGGCGGGATTGCGCACGTGATGGCTTGACCTATTAATAAATAGAAAGGGCAAAATTTTTAATGAAGAATTTTTTGAAAAATGTAACCTATATTAAAAAGTGGTTTAATTGATTCTGCTCGTTATTTTGATCAAACAGTTTTCAGGTTTTGCGCATTAAACGTTACACGTTGTATAAATTATAAATATAAATTGTTATTGTTGTTGTGATTGATCACTTCATGATATGGCCCACTAAACGTTAAAATTTCATGATAATATAAAGTCTCAATAAAGTAGGCCAAACTTGGATTGAAATATCATCAAACTTTAACGTTTTAAACACGCCAGATCGTGAAGTGATCAATTTCTAAGATCTAGCCACGACAGATATAAGACGCACAGGACTGTTCGTTGTAGCAACACTTGGAGGACATATTATATCCAATGTGTGTACATCCTTATCTTTTCAATTTCCCCTTCCATCAGATTCGAAAGCTTTCTAACTTACATAAGCGAATAATACTATACTATATATAATAATAAACTTACATAATATAATATAATAATAAACTTACATAACTTACATAAGCGAACGAATTTGGAATATCTATCCATTTTGCGATTTTTGATAATTAGGTAATTTTTAATACAAATACGTAATCAAACAAACATACAGTCAACTGTCCATTTATTATGATGAAGCTGGATTGAAAATATCCATCTTATATTCAAGTTTATTGAACGCTTAGAACCCAAACAACAAATATCACAAATTTCTCATCATCTCCCTGCTCTTGTCCCGTTTTATTTGGGGTCGGCGCAACACGTTTTTTTCTTCCATTCTGTTCTGTCACTCGTCACGCTATCACTAACTCACTTTTCTTTCATATCACTTCTTATACAATCTATCCATCTTTTCTTTGACCTCCCTCTCCCTCTCCATCCATTCACAAGTAAACTCATAACTCTTTTAGTGTTTCATCCCTCCTCTTTACATGACCATACCAAGACAAACGGTTTCCTATCAATTTTTCAGTCACTGGTGCTACTTTCAGACTTCTCTTAATATACTCACTATATCCATTCTCGTCACACCACACATCCAGATGGATGTGATGTTAAGATTAATATCACAAATTTCTAATTTCACTAAAAATATTAAATTACATACGCACATCTTACCTAATAAGTTTTCTTAGCTCTTAGAGAATTTAGTCTCATAATTAATAATACGATTTTTATTCAATACACTTCTAAAGCTTAAATTAAAATAACATAAATCTTTTCATATTTCTACAGTAAATTACACCGCCAATGTCATGTAAAAGTTACCTTGATACGTTGGAAAATACTTCTATTCACGTTGTAGACTGCGTGGGCGCTAAATAACGTTATTTCATTCTGAGATACTATTGATTTGAGTACGATAAATTATATCAATGTCTGACATCTAAGATAATATCTAAGACCCTACTATCCACGGACGCGTAGCTTCATAGACGCGCAGTCGTCATTATATTACGCTTGAAAGAAAGAAAGTAGAAGGAAAAAAAAACAGTTTATTTACGCGAAAAAATACGTAATCTTAAAACTAGCTGACAAATATAACACAGGTTAGTCTGAAAGGTAGCTCGAGCCCCGGTATGAAGGCACGAAGGAACGGGGTGGGTTTTAAGTCAGTAAGAGTCTAACTATACCTCCCACTCCGCCCAAGAGCGGGAGTTGTCATTGGATGATTTACCCCACCATAAAAAAAACATAGCTTGGTCCTGTGCTTCTCAAATCTATCGGATTTCTATGACCTGAGAGATGACGGACCTAGTAACATAGGACCGTCAGTCCACCTTGTAGAAGACCGTCCAACGTTACGTTGTCGGGTACGCTCTAGAATTTTCACCATCCCCCCTTTAACCATCCTGTTCTGCGAGCAGTATGTCCTACCTATACCCACTTACGTTTGGTGATTCTTCGGACTATGTCGGCAACTTTGGGTCTCATGCGGATATCTTAATTTCACTTTTAATACCTGCTAATATGGCCAAGCTGACAATACAAAACAATGTTTAGTGACTAACAAAGTGTGCAATGAAAAAACAATTGATACGCCTAATAAAAATAAACACCACAACATTAAATTCTCCAACAAGTTTGTACCTAAATAAACTGACCGTAAAAATATATTTCTTCCAAATAAAGATATCCTAACAACCGTACGTGCCAGTACTTAAAAATTTGGTCACAAGATAACATCTAAAAGATAGCTATGCAAATACGCGAGTCGCATACTCATCGGTACAGCCAGCCGGGCAGCCGACTTGCTGATGATTCGGACAGTGTCCGAATTAACACATCTTTTTTTAACATTTTTTCTCTTGATTCGGATACACACTGTTTAGTACAATCAGATAAAAAGTTTTGAAATATATTAAATGAGGATAAAAGCGTTACCAAAATGATTTTAGGCGGGAATTAACGCAGCAACTCCGGATATTTTTTATTTATTATATACCTACCTAGGTATATAATAAATAAAAAATATCCGGAGTACAAAAAAAAACAAACGATTACGCTCACGTGACGTCAACAACGTCACAATGGTTTACCCCACTCCAGTACTACTGAATCAATTGAGTGTCTTATTGTCGCTAAATTGTCATAATCCCCGACAAATATTATTTAATTGAATCTTTACTTAAATAATAACAAGACATTTTCTAATAAGCCCTTTAAGCATTTGTACTAATTAAACGTTTAGTTGTGTATTTTGAGATTTTTTTTATCTGACTTTTCTAAACAGCTTCAATTGTGTTGCGTCCGAAATGTCCGGAAAAAATAATGAAAACGTGTCGATTCGGACACTGTGGCCATATCATCAGTAAGGCGTGCTTCGACCCGGTGCGATTTTTACGTGCAATTAAATCTTTTTATGACCATCCCTCTACTTTAAAAGCTTTATTATACTTGAAGTAGTAAAAACTTTTGAAGTTATTTTGTTTTATTTTATTCCTTATTTTGTATTGTTTTAAAGACTGTATTTTGTGTTATCTGAAGGTAATTACTTAATTTAATTGTTTTTGTATCTTTATTAGCTGAGCTTGAAGACTTGATCTTTAACAGTTTGTCAAAAGGGAATTTTGTTTTATTTCGAAAAAGATTAAAACTAATAAGTTCCTGTATCACCGTGAGTGAAAAAATATTTAGAAGCAGTGGTGCCCAAATGTTAACTGCCCAGACTTACGAGTTTTAGGTCGTGGGTTCAAAGCCAGCTAGGCGTATTACTTTATGCAGTTATATCCTGCCTAATGATTTTTTTTTTTGCGGTGGGTAAAAATCATATAAATGAAATCCCCCGCTCTTGGGCGGAGCAGGAGATAGTGTCAGACTTTTACTGACTGAAAAACACACCCCGTTTCTTCCTTGCATTCCATACCAGTGCCAAGCCTTCCTTTCAGAAATAGACCCTTAGCCCCAGTAGGCTTCGACTTGCTGACAACTTCTTGAGGCGTGCGGAAACAGTACGCGCCGTCCACGACATGGGCTCGGTCCGGACTGTTACCGGACGGTCGGACAGCGAGCTACCCATTGCTTGCCGTCCGCAAGCCAATATCTACATGGTGGGTCGGATGTACCGGTGGTGGATGTAGAATATAATATCCACCTGGGTTAATTCAGTTACACTGATTGTAAAGGGCACTGAAGGACACGCAAAGCGGGAACAAATCAAAACCGAACTTATTTCAAAAGACAGTATAAACACGAAGCTACTAAGTAGTAAATACCGCTAATCTCAAAATCCGAACAAGACTCTAAAACAAGAAGCTCGTAACTGCGCTTTTCATATCACTTGCGACTCCATACACTAATTTCCCTGAAGACTGCCTGCCCTAACGCGAATAAAACTCAGTGATGAGGTAATACTTACTCAGTGACGTGAAGATAAATATTACACTGGCGGGAGGGATCTTGGAATATAAAATGGCGGTAGTGCGTATGTTTTGCATGTAAGATGGGAAACGTTACGCTCCTTTTTTTTGGCAGTTGTGTAAAAAGGTTGGCTTTTTATTGATTGTACAATGTAAAGAAATCATTATTCCTCTGAAATTCTCCGTATGTGTTAAAAACATATTCATTGTGCGTACAGCTCTGAAGTGGTATTCTCTGCTAGTCTGTGTTGCCTAATAGCTACAACCTAGGGGTTTTTAAGACAAGAGTAAATTGAGTACCTTTGGGCAAGCGTGCTCCAACGTCGTCCACATCATTCATCATCACATCACACATCATCAGTTACTTACAATCAGGTGAGATAGTGGTCAAGCGCGATCCTATCAGTAATAAAAAATTGTAGCAGTAGTAACGGTATCTAAATCAAGTACATCAATATACTCGATTTTATCTTACCGTCGTTCACTCGTATCTTAGCTCAAGCTAATCCCATGTTATACACTACTTTTATAATAAGAATTGTCGAATTTTCAGGCTAGAATGTGACAAAAACTAATTTAAATTGCTTCTTTTATAAATAGGATTAGTGTCTATCCCTAATACCTAGTGTGTTTGTTTATTTCAAAGAATTATAAAAAAAAAAAATTACTTGCATTTGCCCGCAGTTTCGCCCGCATATATAAAATACACACTCAGGAATAAAACAGCTTTCTGTCGGTGAAAAAATTTTCGCAATCGGACTAGTACTTTCAGAGATTACCTCCCAAAAACAAAAAAAAAAAACTAACTTGACCTCTTTATTATAATAGAGTAGAAGTGTAGACTACCTAACTCTTTTTTCTTTTTTCTCCATTTCTTGCATTTACTTTCTTATCTGATGCCATATATTTTATTACAAGGCCAGTATAAATATGTATAACTTGTATGTTGGAAAACGGCTAACATAATCCCCTGGGAGTTCCCGTACCCAGGCGCTTGACGACTTAATGTGGCCCAGTGGCTTGGAGAGATAAAGTCGCGATACATGCTCAGATTGCATCTACACGGAATACACGTTACGCACTTTTGCGCGAGAAGCGTTATCATGAACGTTGTGGTTTCTCATTCCAAGGAATTTCCGGGAAAGGTAAAGGAAGAAAAGGTTTTTGCGTCTATAAAGCAAAGTTTTTGTTTAATGATTTAAACTAGTGTTTGATTGTGATCCCATCTGATGGCAAGCAGTGATGCAAACGTTGATGCTGAAGTGTTCCTGTGCGCCTCAATGAGCAGGGTCCCAGCTGGGTCGAAGCCTACTGGGGCCAGGGTTAGTCGCTTCGGTATGAAGGCATGAAGGAACGGTGTGGGTTTTTAGTCAGTTAGAGTCTGACACTATCTCCCGTTCCGCCCAAGAGCGGGGGATGTCTGTGGATGATTTTCCCACCAAGAAAAAGTCTGTTGGATGAAATGTTGATGATAATGATAGTTTCGTCACCTTTAAAAGTAAATGAAAGAAGAAAGAAAAGAAGAAAGAAAAGAAAGAAAGAAAAACATTTTATTTACGCGAAATAAGACGCATACATCATTAAAGCTAGATAACAAACATAACGTAACATCAGTCGATAGGGAAGATATGCGTCACATCCGCGTAAAACTGCCCAACGCTCAGCATAAAGCTGTGACCTCACGCATAATGCGATGAGCTCACGCTGGTTTTCAGCGTGGGCCGGTCGCTGTGTCGATCAACGGTTACCTCTACCATCTTGGTATGAACCGACCCTTAGTTACCACATACGATACTCTCATGAATCTCAACAAACTACGAAATACACAAATTAATTAATTTCAAAGATCTAACAGAACTTGCACACGTTTTGTAACTTAAACTGGAAGACCGGCTTCAATTGGAAGTTGAAGTCGAACTGACCGATGAAGTTGTATTCAAACGGGAACCGAACCTGCATCACTTAATTAGATGGAGAGTGTTTGTAAAACGGACTTGGGTTCCTCGAGTTACTTTGGTTTGATGGAACTTATTTTGGCCAAAGGTTTTCACACACAAAACTTTCATTGTGCATAAAGATAAGTATTTTTACATTCCCTGCTGAAGTCTGTGTTTCTTCATAGCTATAATTTGTTGGTTTTTTATTCTCAAGAGTGGATAAGTTACGTCTAAGTAAGCGTGCTGCATCATCGACTACGTCATCGGTTACCATCAGGTGAGATAGTTGTAAAGAGGCAATCTTATCAAAACAAAATGGTGAAGAGAGTTGTATGTAAGTTTTTAACATATTGCCTAAAATGATGAACAAGTATAACCATCATAATAGTAATCATCATTATCCACATCTTATATTTGCAAGTGACTGGGCATTTTTTCTAGGCTTTTCTTTTCAAGTACCGACCTCTGGGTTCTCCATTCTTATTCAAGTTTTGCCCGCGAAGACAACAAAGTAATCAGTTATAAATAAAAATCATTTTTAGAATCGAATGTAGGATTGTTCTAAAATGTTTAAAGTGCTTTTTTCGAAGACATGTTACATCCACCAACCCGTACTGGGCTCGCGTTGTGTATTACGGCCCGTTCCCTCTCGTAGAGAGACGGCCTAAGTCCAAGCTGTGGGAACTTTAAAAAGCAGAAGGATGAATAACTAGGTTTTGCCCGCAGCTTCGCTCACGTACATAAAATATAGTCTATGTCACTCAGGAATAAAGTAGCTTTCTATCGGTAAAAAAAAATGTCGCGATCGGACCAATACTTCCAGAGATTACCTCCTACAAACAAATAAATAAACTTTACCTCTTTGTATTATTAGTACTTATAGATGAAAATATATTTTTTAAAACACACTAATACTCTTTTTACAAACAAATTTTATCGTCAGTTTAAACTACTTACTAACTACTTTTGAAAGAGCTTTTTTTCACATATTCTATCATTATACTAACTATCATTATCATAAAACACACATCTAAAATTTTCTAACTGGAAGCATTATGAGTGTACATTCAAAGTAACGTACGTAACATGCATTGCCTTGATAACAACGCTAGTAAAAGCCCCATCTAGTTGATGTCACCTCCACGTCGCCCTCACAGACAAAGTGATAGTTTGTTCTGATGGTATGGCCACAACAGCATGTGTTTCATAGCATTTGAAGATTACCTTGCCGGGAAATGGGCTCAGCATGTTATGCAAAAATGCTCCAAATAAGGATTTACCTTATAGCATTTGTGCTCGTGGTAGATTACGGCCCATTTCGTCTTCCAGAGAGGAGGCCTGAGTCCCAGCAGTGGGAATATTACAAAAGGCTGATGAGATGAGATGAGATGATTTGTAGCGACATCTATGGCACCACATAAGAACTACGAAAATACGAAATCTTGGGGTCTACTCGCTTTCTCCGAAACGAAACTTTCGTAAACGAACGATATTCATTTGACGTTAAAATTGCAAACAATCCTATGTCATAATTCTGTTTTTTTTTTAAACATAACTAATTAGAGTAGGTTTAGAGATTCGGTACGTCAAACAATTTTCGTTCGTGCGAAATTTTGGGAACGAAAAAAACCGTGGTAGGAAACATGCAAAATTTCAATCGAAACTTCGTTTTTTGGAGAAAGTTAGTAGATCCCCTGTTATCGCGCAATCAAAGTTCTCCGTGCAATTTCAATATATATGACAGCCCGGGCAGTTGCTCACCAGACATTAATACCCGTCTGGTTGGAGGATCCTCTCTTTTCAACGGAGGAATGTGAGGCTTAACTCTCTGTTCTGCATACCTCCAATTGATGCCAGCAAACCGTAGGATCTCAGCGGGGCTGATGCCTGCTAGGGTTCATGGGAGTATATGAATGGGATACTCGTGGTCCTAGAACGAAAAAGTAAATTAAAGAAACATAGGCGTAATTAAATTTCAATAAAAAAAATATAGATATCTTTAGATAAAAAAATCTAAAAAAATCTTACAGGATTGTTGAAGTGTTGTTTGCCGACAATATTTTGACATTTAGTTACATTGTTTAACAAAAATAACTGTCACACATCTTGTGTAAAAATGATATACAGGACACTCTAATTTAAAAACATTACTTTTTTCAGTACAACATATTTCAACTCCAGTGAAAGATTTATCTCAATCCACGCCTATAAATTGTGTGAAAAGAGAAAACAATCTAAAAGTACTACTCTACCCTCACAAATATAGAGAATACTGAACACATTCCGGACTTTATTAAATCGGACCAAAGAAAAATGTGCAGAAAACAGGGAATTAATCATCGTCCAATGTGGGCCACAAAAAAATCTAACAAAGTAAAAATTTTCATCCGAATTAAATATTAATTATTGCGCCCAGGACTTGGCAGACTGACCACGCCCCTCAGGACAAAGGGAAATGATTTATTTGTGTTTTTTATTACAACTTGATTATAATTTAGCGGAAGACATTAGTCACCATATAATACCCAAAAAACAACTTTAACGTCTCGAAAATTAGGACGAATTTCCAATTGAAGTAGCTTCAAAGTTATCGCCAAAACGAATGATAATTTCTGCCAAATTTTCGGACACAAAGCGATAAAGTTTAATTGTATACTCGAGTTAAAAAGTACATTAATTAAATATGGCGAACGACGGACAATGAAAAAGACATTGTGAGGCTTTTTCTTAATGATCGTGATTTAATTATGTGAGAGTAATTTAGATGGCTATCGAGAGACGAACATTAATAAAACACCTCGCATGTCGGACGGCCAATAAAGGCCACATGCGCGATAACATCCATCACTCCACTTTTATACAAGGTGTGTTTATCTATCTCACTCATTAGGGCAAGTTATTACGCTTTATCATTGAACTAATTATCCACACGGGCCTGAAAAAAATACTACAAGCGGCCACAAAAAAAAGCTAGAAGCAGCCACAAAAAAAGCTGAAGCGCGCGACAGCTTGTGGCCGAAGAAGCTTGAAGCGGCTTCAAGCGTTCTTTTGTGGCGGCACCGCCGCATACGAGCCACAAAAAAAGGCCGTCTCAAAAAGAAGCTTGAAGCGGCTTTTTTTTGTGGCCCATGTGCGGTGACAGTAACTTGCACTAACTTGACTGGAAGCTAAGCTTTTAAAAAATATGTTCGTATAGCTATCGACTTCTTAGGTTGATTTTTAAATTATATTTTTCAGTCATACATGGTAATCTCCTTGAAATCTGTATAAATATAAATAATTGTTGCTAAGTGCAAAACTCGAGAATGGCTGGTCCAAAATATAAGTAGGGCTAGGTTAGTAGTGATGGTAAAATATGGAGAACTTTATTATTAAAAAAAAAAAACACCTGTGTACTATACCCATGTTTGCAAAATAAATGATTCTTATTCTTATTCTTATTCTTAGGTACAGTATGCTGATAAACCAAACAAAAAAAAATTAAAAAAAAAAGAAGGAAAAAAAGAATGAATGAACGAAAGAACTAATAAATCGAACGCGCTAATCTCAGGAACTACTGGGTAGATTTTTTTTAGTAATTGATTGTCCATTTATCGAAAAAACTAAAATAACATTACGCTACGAATCCCAAGAGCAGAGAAAATCCAAAAGACGCGGTTGAAAACTACTGAGAACATTTTGTACCCTTAGCCAAGTTGCCAATATGCAATAGTTAACGCTTGTAGAAAGCTTCAAATATACGGGAATGACGTTGTCTCAACGCTCAGTCACGTAGTCAGAACAAAATAATTGGCGGCAAGGTCAACTCGAAGCGTTCGACGCAAGCGAAACAGTTGTAACTTGGCTAGGAGGGCTGGTACTGTGACGCCTATGAAAGTCACATATCGATATGATTGCAAACAAGAAAGTTAATATTTTTTTAAGCTTTATGGTAATGAAAAAGGTTTAAAACAGATTCGAATTGTTTTAATAGATGGATGTCAACAGTGAAAAATATTAATATAATTTTATACAGAAAGATGTATTAAAGGCTATTTAACCTCGCTAATATTATAAAAGCGAAAGTGAGTTTGTTTGTTTGTTTGTTACGTCTTCACGCCTAAATGGCAAGACCGATTTTGATGAAACTTGGTACACGGATAGACCATGTCCTGGAATAGGACATAGGATACTTTTAATCCCAGAAGTATGTTCCCTTGGGATAATTTTCTGCTATCACGCGGGCGAAGCCGCTGGGAGCAGCTAGTATAAGTATAAAAGTGAACCAAAACTCTTTCATTGGCGTCTCGCACGCCACAGTACTATAATGAAATAATAACATACTACAAAGTTTTACTAGATGAAATCTGCATACAAGACAAAGACCAGTTCTGGCGGATTATTATAACCTTGGCAAAGAAGGACCTTCTATCAAGGTTTCCGAGACCTTCAAACTAACTGATATTCTAGATAAGGACACGGGAATTTATAGTATTGCTAACCTTAGCGTACAATTGTTAGTTTTCAGGGTCATTTCAAAGATATGATTCAGTTTCAGAGGACACTTTGTAAATGGTAGTGTAGGTAGTGCAATCTTCTTTAGTACCTACTGGTAGTTGGAAGAGCGGTATTTTGTATACAATATGGTAATTTCCAGGGTTGAAATAACTACATTTTATTTAGTCCGTATTTCAGATTATAAAAAAATATTCCGGTGCGAAGTTGTCACTCTAGAACCTTTCAGCTCCATCGACCATTGTTCTACGAGCAATGTACCCAGTCCATTGCCACTTTAATTTGGCGATTCTTCGGGGTATGTCGGTGACTTTGGTTCCCTGGCGGATATCTTCATTCCGATGCGATCACGCAAAGAAAGTCCGAGCACAGCCCTTTCCATTGCCTCTCATCCTTTTGATGAGATCCATTGTAAGCAAATTGTAAGCGACCACATCAAACTGTCAAATTTCGTTCAAATCATTTCGTCATTCGGAATATCATCAAAACTGCTGGCAGATAGTTTGGTAATAAAATAAAACAGCAATTAAACTCTGCACATAATTTTAATTGGGAGCAGTGGTGGCCGAGTGGTAACGGCCCCGACTTACGAGTTGTAGGTCGCGGGTTCAAACCCAGCCAGGCGCATTACTTTGTGTAATTTATTTCATCACCACTGCTCTCAAAACGGTGAAGGAAAACATCGTGAGGAAACCGGCATGTCCTAGAACCAAAAATTCGAAGACATGTGACATTCACCAACCCGCACTGGGCCCGCGTGGTGGATTACGGCCCATTCCCTCTTCTAGAGAGGAGGCCTGAGTCCCAGCAGTGGGAACATTAAAAAGGCTGATGATGATGATGATGATGATGACATAATTTTAATTATGAGAATTTAAACAATATAATCACAGTATCACATTAAGTTCACGAAGCTGAAAATGCAATTTTAAATACTCGACTGCATTTGATACTGATAATAAAACAATCATTTACTTATCTGATGTCACGGTCCACTGGGTTGATGGCTTGATTGTAAAAATGCTTTACGAGCTTGAGATGCATGCAGATGTGACTTGGATTAAAATGTTTTACAGATCTATTAAAGAAATACCTGAAAATAAGGTAGGACAAGCCAAGTTACGACCGTTTCGTTTCAAATTTCTACCTACAGTCGGTAACGCCTCCGATTCCTTTGTTCTGACCACGTGACTTAACCCTTCAGATACCGTCAATTAGAGACACAATAGTAAGACAATAGATGCGCGGCCACCGGGTGTCGCTTGGGGATTCATGAATTAAGATAAAATCAAAGTCTCTTTTAAAGTCCACGCATGCCTTGGTTCAGGCCATGGCTCGGAGCCAGGAGGAGTGGCAGGCGGTCGCCTCCTTCTGCGAAGCAGTAATGCTAGCAAAAGAGGAGCCCGACCGCTTCAGGCAACGAATTCCGATCCCGATTTCTGGCCACCAAAGAAGCGGGCTTGCGGACGGCAAGCCATGGGTAGCTCGCTGTTTGACCGTCCGGGAATTATCCGGACCGAGCCCAAGTCGTCGACGGCGCGCACTGTTCCCGCGCGCCTCAAGGAGTTGTCAGCAATAGCAGGGGGCAAATGCTGGGTCGAAGCCTACTGAGGCCACGTTTAGTTTCGAAAAAGTAGCTCGAGCCCCGTTATGAAGGCTAGAAGAAACGGGGTGGGTTTTTAGTCAGAAAGAGTCTGACACTATCTCCCGCTCTGCCCAAGATCGGGGGTTGTCATTGAATGATTTTCCCACCATAAAAAAGTCCATACAGCAAATATGACACGTATTTGTCAAATCACATGAGAACTATGCATATTAGTGCCTGAGATTGTCTATTGAGGAAATAACCAAACAGATTTGAGTGGACCTGTCCAGTAAAAGTAATGTAAATGTGTTTATTGTGTATGTGAGAGCAGTGGTGGCCGAGAGTAGGTCGCAGGTTCAAACCCAGTTGTGTAATTTATTTCATCACGGCTGCTCTTAAAAAGGTGAAGGAAAACATCGTGAGGAAACCGGCATGTTCGAAAAGTAAAAATTCAAAGACATGTGTCATTCACCAACTCACGCTGGGCCCACGTGGTAGATTACGGCCTATTCCGTCTCCTAGAGAAGAAGCCTGAGTCCCAGCAGTGGTAACACTCAAAAAGCTGATTATGTATGTATGTTATGTATCGTGTATGCCCCAATTTTTGCTTTTTTTGGCTCTGCTCAGCAACGGCTGTGACAACGGTCTTTTCTATGGCTTCTGTGTGACACCTCCTTTATAATAAAGTCGTGATTAGATCGTAGGAAAATCTGTTGATGAAGGTCTTTGTCAATGTGCTCACGCGTGGAGACACTCATTTCACGACCCACTGCTTGGCAAGTGGTGTTCATTCACCATTCAACTATCATCATAAGCTTAAAATGATGACAGACCACGGATGTCGTGACAGACATTCAAATTTTGAATGACGTACTCGAAGTTTTATTTTTGATAGATTTGCGCTTGACCACTATCTCACCTGATGGAAAGCTTTAATGTGGTCGACGATGGAGTGCGCTTGGTCTAGAGCAAGGTGCACTAGATGCTCTTGCTCTATAAAGATATTTGGAGGTATGCGGAACAGAGAGTAAAGTCCCGCAAACCTCCGTTGGAAAGGGAGGATCCTCCAACCAGACAGGTGTTATAGTCTGGTGGGCTACTGCCCGATTATTGGTGTTGGGCTGTCTTATATGTTCAAATCGCGCGGAGAACTTTGATTGCGCGATGCAGGAGCTTATTTCTTCGTGGTTCTTATGTGGCGTTATAGATGTCGCTACAGATAAAAAGATCCCCAGATTGTATATGATTCCAGCAGGGAATTCTTTTTCATTGTCTTGCCGTGCTAACTATAACCACCCTAACTAACAGTTTTGTCAATTTTGAGTTATTGGTAAATTCGGAATCAGCAAGACGAGATCAACATGGATAAATTTCCATTTTTTTTAAAATAAATTAAGTAGAAACAAAGATTGTGTTAGAATAAACACAGTAACTGCATCATTAATTATAGATTCCTAAACATAAACAGGGTAAGGGTTGTTAAGGTTTTTATGTTAATGTAAGTTAAAAGAAATTGTATCACAACCCCTAGTGATAAGCACCCTGAGAGCACATGCCTTTAGTTATCCTTAAAAGAGGTGTTATGGTATGGTACGCAGAATGAATTTCTATAATGTCGCCGCCCCAAGAAATGTACGCAGGGCAATTCCTAGTCATCGAAGGCTCGGGCTTGCGGACGACTAGAAATGCGTAGCTCACCAGCTACCCATCCGGTAAGGACCGAGTCCGAACACTTGACGGCGCATAGCGCTTCACGCGCGCTTCAAAGAGATGTCAGCTAAACCGTAGAGACCCGGTAGGACTAATACTTGATAGGGCTACGAGGAATTTCTAGAATAAAAATCCAGTGGTCAAAAATCTGACACGCTTTCTTGCTCCACCCTAGAGCCCAAAAGTCATTAAATAATTTCCTACCTCAAAAAAAGAGGTAGGTTGACCGCAGGCTGTACCGATCTGGCCAAATGAGGTATCCTTGACCGATCTCAAACACTACCAGTGTGTAGTTCTTTTTCAAGATATAGAACACCTTCTTTCCTGTTCAGCATGTGCAACCACTGAGAACAGTGGAGCTCGCGGGTTCAAACCCAGCCAGACGCATTACTTTGTTCAATTTATTTCATGTCCACTGCTCTCAAAACGGTGAAGGAAAAAATCGTGAGGAAACCGCAGCATGTCCTAAAACGAAAAAAATTTAAGAGGATGTGACATCCACCAATCCGCACTGGGCCCGCGTGGTGCATTACGGCCTATTCCCTCTACTAGAGAGGAACCTTGAGTTCCAGCAGTGGGATCACTATAAGGCCGACTAATCTAAATGTCGTGAAATGTGCAAAAATTTATCTAAATCTTTTCACGACGTAAACAAAGACAACGAGAAAACGATCCAGAAGGGTGTGATCACAGCATCATTATGCCAGTAATTCAGTCGAATAAACATGAAAGATGGATAAAACCATTCTAACTTCAACTAAAAGCTAAAATCATTAAGATAGAACGCGCCATAAATATAGAAACCTTACAAATTAAATTCCACATTAAAATAAATTATTTTAACTGCAACTAGGAAATAATATCTCTCATAATCAGGGGTGCATCCTTATGGCGCATTTGTTTACCACTTCCCTTTACAGTCAACACAGGGGAATTTGAACCTTATAGCTGTTGTAATAGAAAGGAAGGTAGTTGCATGTGATATCAGAAGTGTTTAAGGGATCTGTTAGAGACGTGACGCGCGAGACGTTTACGCGGGAAACATATTTTATTAAAATTTTCCATCTTCGTAGTTCTGTTCAAATGTAGGCAAAGAGTAAGAAATGTAGGCAGATAGGCAACTGTATTGAATTTATTTACCTAATAATAATTATGAAAATATATAATAGCTGGCAACCCATATTTTTGTTTCCGAAAAGTTTTACCGAAAATCCAGATAAGTTGGACCCAAAACGAAGCCAGCATTATAAATAAACAAATAAATGGAATTATACAGAAAAAAATACACCATACGATATGACGTCTGTAAGGGACGATGTAACACTAATGAACTAATCTGAATTAAAGGAATAGAAATATGTGCATATTGTGCAGGTGTAATATTGCAGAAATTTTACTCATCACCACCTCTCGTTAGGCAATAAGAATGTTTTTCCGCACGAGAGGGCCATTTTACGCTCCGTACTTGTATGTCTCCCGAGATAGCTTCTCAAACTGTTTTCCATAGCATCTTTGGAACATACAAAGAGGATCTCGGAATTCGGTATAAAGTCAAGAAGGAACGGGGAGGGTTTTTTAGTCAGTAAGAGTCTGACACTAGCTCCGCCCAAGGAAAAAAAACCAGGTTTCCCATACAAAAAGATGGCTCACTAGAGAGGAAATGGGACAAAAGTTTAGGGCGCCAAATGGCTGGAAACGCTGGTAAACATCTCACTTATCCCTCTTTACAAAATATTCAAAAATGAGTTGCGTCAACCAATCTGGTCTTTTAACTGAGGCTTATTTACAAGTAAGCATTATACCTTGCTTTAGCGGAAGGAGGATCCACGTGTTTGGAGGGATTGCTACCAGCATTTGGAAAAGTGTGTAGCGACACCTATGACGCCACATAAGAACTACGAAGAAAATACGAAATGCTGCATCGCGCAAAGTTCTCCGCGCGATTTGAATATATACGACAGCCCCAAATCAACTATCGGGCAGTAGCCCACCAGACTATAACATCTGTCTGGTCGGAGGATCCTCCCTTTTCAAAGGAGGTTTGCGGGACTTTACTCTCTGTTCCGCCTACCTCCAAAAGTGTATCACATCTGGGGGAAGCGGAAAATCGATTCCAAAGATTGTGCCGGTCCTCTCTAATACACTTTCTGAGTTACAAGAGCGTTTGTGTATGTTTTTAACTTCTGCACACTCGAGTGGGATTTCATCATATATTCTGGTAGCAGCTAGTACAAATTAATCCCGAAAGGTCCTAAAGTTTAAGAAAACTCAATCAACTGCCACACAGATACACGCTACGGTATACCTGACAGGTTTGCCTGCACAGTTTTGTAACATAAACCACCACCCTAGGTAGACTGGTAGAGAATGTCTAAGGCATTAAGTCCGTCTAAGTACTTTTATGTTGCATGAAGTTGAAGCACAACACAACTGTGTAGAGGCAAATCTTTTATGTTTACCCTAGCGTGTATGGCAAACTTAGGCAGAAAACTTGGCAGTAACGCCTGATCTCGTCTGGCACGTAGTCTACATCTCATAGCGGCGTCGTCAGTTTGCGAGGAGATAATGAGCACGCTTTGTTGCCATCGCGTTGCGGCGCACACAGGCACCGACAGATCCCTGTGAGACACGTAATTTTGTCGGCTAATTACCTGCTACACTTTCGGCCTATGCGTAAAAGCCTGTGGCTTATACGTCAGTCGATAGGTTAGGTTCTTTTTAGGGGTCCGTATCTTAAGAGGAAGAAACAGAACCCTTATAGGATCACTTGGTTGCCCATCTATCTGTCAAGACCCGAAGAACGCATGAAGTTGAAATTAAAACCATATACTTAATCTGCGGTTCTTTGAAGCAGTGAAAAAATCAAAAGATACGGCCGTTAATGTCGCAAAAAACGTATATTTCGATATTCTTGAAGAGATTAAAGTTTAAAGGGTACTTTTTGTTGACTCAAAATCCAGAAATTTGGTATAAAGCAAGGTCTTATTAAGAAGGAACAGATTCGGATAAGTCTTTGAGACTCCATTCGGGAATTGAACTATTGTCCATTCCGAAATTAAACTGTTTACATATGTGACTTTGTACGAAACCCTCAGGGCGCGAGTCCGACTCACACTTGCCTAGCTTTTTTAGAGTTCCATCTCTCAGGTGGTAAGAGATTTTTTATATGATTACTTTATTGCCTGTCTATCAGTCTGTCCATGTATCCGCCTGTCATGATTCTTTTCTCAGGAACGCGTGGAGGTAACAAACTGTATAACAGTGAATCAAATAAATTTCTGAGTCAATTTAATTTAAATATTCCATTGAAAAAGAGAGGTAGCCTATTTATGTTCTCTTTAGATGTTTAATTTGAGCTTACAAGGATATCAAAACTAGAATACTTCCCGTTCACTAAGAATTCTAAAAGGCAAGAAGCAAGATCTCATAGCAAATGCGAGCTTAACTCAACAATGAGTTTATATTATACTAGCTTCTGCCCGCGACTTCGTCCGCGGAAAATTTCTTGTTTTAAAATAAGATTACACTCGATTAGACGATGCGCACGTTCAGCGCTAGATTCCTGAGCACGGGCCTGTGATGTTATGGCATTTTGCCTAGCGAGCCGCTGCGAGCGCTAAGCGCTAGTCTCCCTATCCCTTGTCTCAGAGACATGCTGCCTTAAATGAGATAGACGCTGCGCACGTTCAGCGCTAGATTCCCGAGCACGGGCCTGCGATGTTATGACATTTTGCCTACCAAGCCGCTGCGAGCGTTTAGCGCTAGTCTCCCTATCCCTTGTCTCAGAGACACGCTGCCTTAACTCAGATAGACGGTGCGCACGTTCAGCGCTAGTTCCTCGAGCACGGGCCCGCGATGTCCTCACATTTTGGCTAGCGAGGCGCTGTGAGCGCTCGGAGCTAGATTCTCTAGCGCGTGCTTGAGAAATATATTCTCTATTTCTCGAGAGGCGCTGCTCATTTTCAGGGGCAGATTCTTCCGTACGGCGTACTCGAGCGGCTCTTGTCTGTGATGTCTGCCGGGACAGTTGAGATTTCCTTTTAGACATGCTCTCAACAAACTACGCACAGACTTGAAAACAATTATGAACAAAAGGAGAGCGACTCAAACACCGTCCGCCTTTACAAAACAAAACAATCGTAATATCGAATAACTCGTATCGATTATTACGATAGAACGAAGTACGAAACTACGAACATACAAAAACGTACAACGAAATTACGATATTTTCGATTATGAGGTATCTATCAACAACAACAACCATACGAACGAAACAACCGAAACCAATAAGCAACTGACAGAAGAACTCCAACTAACGACAACGTGGGCATAATAATTCGAGAGGGTCATCAATCCACAGAAAGTCTTAACACCGCGATTCAGAAAAATTACGTAATTGCAGAACGCCATCTATGGGCAAATAGGTGAAACGTTGGGCACGCCACGATTATGGCGGTAAGTCCCCTCTTTGAGGCGTGGCTGGAAAGGCCTCACGGCGTCTTTACCTTCCGCATGACACAGGTCCTCACCGAACATGGCAAGTTCGGGAGGTTCCTGCACCGAATTAAAGCGGAAGAGACGCCCGAGTGTCGCCACTGTGCGGAACGCCCGGAGGACACGGTGGAGCACACAGTCGAGGTGTGCCCTGCCTGGGCAGAGCATCGCCGTGCCCTCGTGGGGGCGATCGGTGGCGGACACCTCTCGCGGCGGGCTCTGGTTGAGGCCATGGTCCTTAGCGAGGAGGAATGGCAGGCAGTCGCCTCCTTCTGCGAAGCAGTAATGCTAGCAAAGGCGGAGGCAGACCGCATCAGGCAACGGCGCCCCCGCCGCCGCCGCCGGGATTCCGATCCCGATTTCCGGCCACCGTAGACGCGGGCTCGCGGACGGCGAGCCATGGGTAGCTTGCTGTCCGATCGTCCGGTAATGGACCGAGCCCAAGACGTCGACGGCGCGCACTGTTCCCGCGCGCCTCAAGAAGTTGTCAGCAAAAGCAGAGGCCCAGCTGGGTCGAAGCCTACCGGGTCCAGGGTTATCCGAAAGGGAACTCGTGCCCTGGTTTGAAGGCTAGAAGGAACGGGGTGGGTTTTTAGTCAGTAAGAGTCTGACACTATCTCTCGCTCCACCCAAGGGCGGGGGTTGTCATAAGATGATTTTTGCCCACCATAAAAAAAAAATAGGTAAAACGTCTGCACAATGAAAGTTACGCTAGGGGCATTTTGCATTTTAGTAATTTTATATTATCTTCGAAACTGTATGACCAATTGCTATGCTGTAAATGGCAAATCTTATCTGTATAATGTTCTTGTGATACTGAAATAATTTATTGTCATAAGAATTAATATTTTGTTGCTCAAATAATCAACCAAACGTAAGTATGACGAAAAAAAATATTTTTAATGCAATAAAAGAAGTATAAAAGATGAAATATAAAAGATAGAGATATGGTACCGCGGACTTTTTTGTAGAAATAATTAAGACGAACCAGGTAGCCATACATTGTTTTTAATTTTAAGCAACTGTTTAGGCAGCGCACGCAAATAATTCTATTTTATGAGGTATTTTTTTCCGACTTGCTAGACAAAAGTTGTGATAGCTCGGTTAATATACATGCTATAGAAACAATTTATAGCCTATAGCACTCAGGAATAATGTAGCTTTCTGCCAGTAAAAAAAAATTTAAAATTGGATTATTAGTTCCAGAGATTACCCCCTACATACAAACTTACAAACTTACAAACTTACAAATTTTACCTCTTTATAATATTAGTATAGATTTATGTTATTATTCTTTGTGTTAATATTAGTATGAATTTAAATATATCTTTGCAGCTTTATCGCACCACATAGATATATACAAACAAATTCAGGTTCAAAGTTCATCTAAGCAACAACCTAATTAAGCTTACCTAATGTTAAACCAAACCAACAAGCCCATTAATTCCGAGATCAATGAACTTTCAGGAAAAACTTTCCCTATAAAATTAATCTAAATTACGTCATGACAAGATAGACACCTATAGGATAAAGTGTAAAAAACTATTTTTTGTGATTCGAAAAATCGTCGAGACTCGATTTGGAAATGCATTATTTGAAAAGTATGTACAGAACCTTCGGTGAGCGAGTCCAACTTGCCCTTAACTGATTTTTTTTTTATGTGGGAGTGTCGATCTCTGTGTGTTTTTCAATCTGGCTGCGATAAACAAGCATTCATCATCATCATCTTCGTCACCAAATGGAGGTTTTTTGTATGTTGGAAGACCCGTTAGCTCCGACTGGTCCCAAGAGAATGTCACAAGTCATTACAATGTTTTCCTTCACCGAAAATAAGATAAATTATAAATAAATTAGATAAATTTTATTGTCATAAAAAACATGTACAAATACAAAGACAGCTACACAAATCATAGTGTTTGCTTGAGTTTGAACTCTCAACCCGTAAAGTCAGAGCCGTTTTTAACTTTTTACTAAACTACACAGTTCCATGAAAATAACCAATCACTGAATAAAAACTAGATCACATTATTTGTGAAAAGACTCAAAGTCAAAAATTAAAGTCAAAAGTTTTTATTTCCCATAGGCCTACATGGGCACTTATAAAACGTCAGAAGCTAGTGCACGGTTCCAAATTGGTCGTTTCCTATGGAGAAGAACCGGCAAGAAACTCCATAGTTACTCTTTTTAACCGACTTCGAAAAGGAGGAGGTTCTATGTTCGGCTGAATGTATGTTTATTTTTTTTTTGTATGTATGTTCACCGATATTTCGGTCAATTGTGGATCGATATTGAAAAATTTTTTTTTTATTGAAAGGTTATGCTTCCAAGTTGGTCCCATAGAAATATTGTTATGATCTGATCATGAACTTCGAAGATATGGAACAGAACTCCTCATAGAATCATAGCAGAATTGTCGTAACAAGTAAAATTGCTTTGTTTATACGTGTAGTCGATGACTGACTGAAAGAAAAGGGGGAGGGAAAAGGGGGAGGAGGTAAATTCATTTAATATAACCGTATTTGGGATTATAAGAATCGTTATGAGATGCACTCTGGCTATAAGGTAATTTATGTTTAGCTGAAGGGTAGGTACTTTTTAGTGGTGCTACCATAACTAAAAAGTGAAAAATAAAAAACTTTTTACAAAAAAAATTAAACCGACTTCAAAAAATGCAAAATAACTTTAATCTTCAAGAGTGGAGACAGAAGCAATGTCTCTAATTATCGCCCTATTTCGGTTCTGAGCTCCCTGTCTAAAATCCTTGAGAAAATATTGAACAATGCTCTGGTAGGATATCTTTCCAAATACAACATTATTGCAAAAAATCAATATGGTTTTCGACAGGGAATCTCGACTGAAGACGCCGTCCTAGGGCTTACTAATAGCGTTGTCACTAAATTGGATAAAAAACTTAAATGCTACGGTGTCTTCCTCGATTTATGCAAGGCATTCGATTCTGTTTCTGTTCCTATGCTGCTCTCTAAACTAGAAAACATGGGGATCCGCGGGCTTTCGTTGAAAATCTTCACTGATTACTTAACAAATAGAACTCAACGCGTAAAAATTAATTCTTTGGTCAGTGAAGATGAGTGTATCAGTTTCGGTGTTCCGCAGGGAAGTATATTGGGTCCAACCTTGTTCCTAATATACATAAACGACTTGTGCCTAATGTCCATCCCTAACTGTGAAATATTTACCTATGCAGACGACACAGCACTTGTTGTTTATGATACTGACTGGAGCAAAGCTAAGGAGAGAACAGAACATTCCCTCCGCCTTGTGACTGAATGGCTCTCAGCTAACTTGCTAACACTTAACATCGACAAAACTAAGCTAATACGCTTCTCGTTGTGCAGTTCAGCTCCCACACCAGCTGAATCTAGTGCAGTAAAGGTCCACTCTTGCCCAGGTCTCGATGCTTCTTGTCACTGTCTGATACTCTCTTTAGTCCCAAGTATCAAATATCTGGGGGTGTACATCGATGCAAGTCTTTCGTGGCGTCCGCACATTGAGGCTTTATGCTCGAGGACAAGAAAGCTTATTTATCTTTTCAAAGAATTGAGACATGCTGCTGATCCTGCAACTTTGTCTATTGTTTACCAAAGTTTATGTGCATCAATACTCACGTATTGCATTCCTGTATGGGGTGGTACCCACAAAAGCCTTCTGCTTCAAGCAGAGCGTGCACAGAGGGCGATTCTTAAGGTCATGCATTTTAAGCGAAGAGATTACCCAACTACCCAGCTTTATACAGAATCCCAAGTCCTCACCGTACGGCAACTGTTTGTTTTGCGTGTAGTCTTACGCCGCCATTCCATGCTTCCACTAGACTCAAACATCCTTCTTAGACGTCGTGTTTTTCCGGTCAGTGACTCCCTACATTGCAGGACCGCTTTCGCAGGTCGTCAATTCACTACCTTAAGCGCTCGCATTTATAATAAGATTCACCATCTGATCAGTATTTATACTTTAAACAAATATACACTAAAGACTAAGTTATCAAATTGGTTGCAAGAACTGTCTTATGATTATACCGAATCATTACTAACAATCGTCGTATAACTATGCCTCTATGCTGTTACACGTCTTTATATAAGGCTATTTTAATTGTACCAAAGCTTCTATTTTTGTTCATCTCCAAGGAGGAACTGGCTCCTGAGATACAAGTATTTATTTTACTTAGTTTAGGAGTCATATGTTCATTTTATTTCCAATGATCAGTGTTTGTACAACTATTGTATTTGTTCATGTTATTATATGTTGTTAATGTGTGTGTTAAATGTACAAATAAATATATTATTATTATTGTCTTTATTCATTTTATAAACATATAAATCATATTTTTAAATATTTAAATAAAAAATATTTAAAAATATAAAAAATAGTGTCCCACCGGTATCGGGAACAGGGTCCAAGCTACCGACGGTCAGGGCTCCAGAGAAAGGAACCTCCTGACTATACGAGCCGTGTCCAGGAGTACCGCTTTCTGGATCAAGCCCTTGATCCAGCCGCCTAACGAGAGCCTCCTAAGGTGTTGGTCGAGGCTCTTGGCAATTAAGCCATTACCCGACACGACTATCGGTACAATGATCGCAGTGTCCACATCCCACATGTCGACAACCTCGCGAGCCAAGTCAATATACTTAATTTGTTTATCTTTCTCGGCTCTCACGAGGTTCTCGTCATGTGGAATGGAAACATCAACAATCACTGCACGCCTCTCACTTCGGTCCACCACCACTATATCAGGCTTATTAGCTAAAATAGTCCTGTCAGTGATGATGGACCGGTCCCAGTACAAAGTGATATGGCCATTATCAAGAACTGGGTCGGGCTCATACCTGTAGTATGGCACTTCTGATTCTACAAGAGAGTACTTCAGAGCAAGTTGCTGATGTATAATCCTGGCTACTAGGTTGTGCCTATGCAAGTATTCTCCGTTAGCGAGACGAGAACAACCAGAGATAATGTGACGAATTGATTCTCCCGGACGGTGACATGCCCGACAGATGTCAACCGTGCCGTCCTTCACAATAAATCTCCGGTAGTTATTCGTCATGATAACTTCGTCCATAATTGCACAGACAAAGCCTTCGGTTTCCCCAAAGAGGTCACCGAAACGCAGCCAGGCTACGGACGCCAATTGGTCTACATCGGGCCCATGAAGGGCCCGGAAAAAGCGTCCGTGAAGCTCTTTGCTCTGCCATACTTCCCTGCGATCGTTAGTGTCAAGCACTATAGGTTTGCGCCAGTTCTCGTTAGCCAGGGCGAGCGGGGTGAGTCCCTTGTCCACTGCCACTACATCTCGATGCATACCCACGTCGGCAGCTAGAAAATATTCCCTGAGACTGCATACCTCGCGGTTGTGTAGGGTCCTTAGCATTTAAAAAGCCTCGACCCCCACACTTCCGCGAGATATACAGTCTCATCACCGACGATCGTGGGTGATGCATTCGGTATGCAGTCAGCAATATACGGACCCGCCTATCCAGGGCGTCAAGTTCCGTTTGAGTCCATTTAAGTATGCCGAAAGAGTACATCAGTACCGGCATGACCCAACCGTTGAAGGCGCGCACCTTGTTTCCGCCTGAAAGAAGGCTATTGAATACCTTCTTCAGGCGCCCAAAGAAACGCTCCTTCAACGATTGCTTCATGTCAGTGATACTGATGCCTAGAGCTTCCGACATACCTAAATACTTATAGGTTTCGGTTGACGAGAGGGACCTCAGGATTATGGAATCCGTGAGTTGAGTGCCCACGGACTCCACAACCTCCCCTCGCTTTACATGCATGACTGCACATTTGTCCTCACCAAACTCCATCCTGATGGCACTACTGAAGGTTTCAGTTACCTTCAGTAGCTCCATCAGTTGCAGATTGTTGGGGGCAAACAGTTTCAAGTCATCCATGTAAAGGAGGTGAGATATAACCTGACCACCTCTCTTCAACCTATAGCCTAGACCTGAATTCTCCAGCAGTGTGCTTAGAGGATTCAAGGCTAGGCAAAACCAAAGTGGACTCAAACTATCACCCTGGAATATACCTCGCTCAATCCTAACAGGTTCGCTATTCCCCCGGATATTTCGACATCCTGGATAGCGGAGGACCGTACTCCATTGCCTCATACACGACATCAGGAAGGTGCGTAGAATTGTATCAATTTTATACAGTTCAAGCACCCTCATGAGCCATGTATGAGGAACAGAGTCATAGGCCTTCTTATAATCTATCCAACATGTCGACAGATCCTTTCGGGAACGTCGAACCTGTTGGCTAATGGCCATATCAATGAGGAGCAGCTCCTTAGTACCGCGAGACCCGTTCCTACATCCATTCTGAGAAGGTGACATGATCGAATTTTTGTCAATATGACTATTAATTTTGCTTCTCAGTATGGATGTAAGAACTTTATAGACCGTCGGCAAACACGTGATCGGTCTATAATTTTTAGGCTCCGCAGTACTACCTGATTTATGGAGCAGGTGGGTTACTCCTGTTGTTAGGAACTGAGGCAGCGACCCTGACTCTAAGGCAGACTGGAATTGGGATGCCAATCGAGCGTGCGACTTTTGGAACCACTTAAGCCAAAAATTGTGCAGCCCATCCGGCCCTGGAGATTTCCAGTTAGGCAACGGACGGACTGCACGAGCTACATCTTGGGGGCTGATGTCGATTGCCCCCATTTGTGGTATCCGATCGCACGCACGTTCAACCTCCCGAGTCCAGTCACCCTCGGTGTGACTGACTGGCACCGACCAGATGTTGCGCCAGAATGAAATCATGGCATCATCATCTGGGAGGCGCGCGTCAGTCACACCTTGGTCCGGTCGCTCCCAAGCCCTATAAACCCACCTTTCATTACTCCGGAATGTGCGATTCTGGTTGTATCGCTCAACCCGCCTCTTATACCTGCGGATACGGTTTGCCCATGCATACACCTTCTGCTTCAGGAAGTCGATGCGCTCTGTGACTCGGGACATATAGTCTCGGGGGCTGATGTCAGTCCCCAAAAATGCCCGTCTCACAAAGCGCATCACTCTTGGGCGTGTGTTGCCCTCCCTGAAGCAGATCAGTTTGCCGATGAGTGCTCTAGCCCCACCGATACGACGCTCGATCCTGCACTGCCAGGCCGGCACAGCTGGTTTTGGTCGTGTAGCTACATTAATGTTTGGGAATTTGACATGAGCTACACGACATGCCGCTACGGCCGCACAGTACAATATCGAGTGTGTATCGGTGTTATTATTATTATTATTATAATTTCGGAAGTCGGTGTTAAATAACGAAGAGACAAGATTAGGTATCTATTGAAACACCGACTTCCGAAATTAAAGTTATTTTGTACTTTTTGAAGTCGGTTTAATTTTAATAATAAAAATGGTTGTTCTTACAATATTTGCATATTACAGTATTAATAGATATATTATAAGAACTGTGTAGACCGGTCTATATTGTACTGAAAAGCACAACAAAAATAAACATAATAAATGAGAGTCATAAGAGAATGTAATCTAAGAATTCGCGGAATCTACAGTGTTCTTCCATTTACTATATAGATTAAATATTTAAACGCCTCTGAAGAGTCAAGACGAGATATTCAAATTTTTCCTTATTGAATCTGAAACTAAATTATTATACTTACGGCACTCGAATATTATGAGTGACGGGTAAAAATTCACCTATCGCGGAAAGTGCCGGGCTCCTGATGAAATTGACGGCTCCGAATAAGTTACAGTATAATTCGAACCCTTAATATTTAATAGGTATTCTATTCTGTGAAATAATTGACTATGACGTAAGACATGACGTAATTTAGATTAATTTTATAGGGAAAGTTTTTCCTGAAAGTTCATTGATCTCGGAATTAATGGGCTTGTTGGTTTGGTTTAACATTAGGTAAGCTTAATTAGTTTGTTGCTTAGATGAACTTTGAACCTGAATTTGTTTGTATATATCTATGTGGTGCGATAAAGCTGCAAAGATATATTTAAATTCATACTAATATTAACATAAATATAATATAAACTCATTGTTGAGTTAAGCTCGCATTTGTACATGAATTATTTATCAATGTATTAAGGTTAAGAGGGTCCTTCTCCACTCGCTTATCGTAAACATCGAAAATGGTTTAAAAGCTTGTTACTTCATTTAATGCAATCCAACGCGATGTTTGACGAAAAGGCAACGCAAAAAAAGAGAGATAACGCCTGGAAACTCTGTTAGTATTCGGTAATTCCGAGATTTACTCGAAAATTTCACAAAACTTGCTCCAGGAAATAGCTGTTTTTTTTTTAAACCCTTAAAAGTTTTTTGAAAAAGTTGTCGTCATTTTGAATCTTAATAAAATTTGCAAGGTCCCTAGAGGATTACTTTTTTGACTTTTTTAATTTTTAGGCAAATTATGAAGTGTCAAAGTTCATAAAAAATAGGAAATTTTTAGAGGTTTTTTTTACTGGATTAGTTTTACACAAATTTGGAAATTGGTTTCTTTAGAAACCTAGATAATATACACAAGATACTGTGTTTCCAAAATATCTAATGAAAAATGTGTAATAACGTCATAATCAGTTATGAGCGGTTGAATGAAAAACAGTGAGAATGTGAGTCATGATGCACCACCTTAAGTTTTTTCGTGTGTACAATAAAGAATTAAGAATATAATATTATTACTTTAATCTTTATTTATTTGTGATGTTTAAATATTATATGTATTTTCTGTTTATTTCAAACATTAATTCGCCGAAACGAGACATTTACTAGTACAACTCGAGCATGGACTATATAATAACACTAGTTTCTGTTCGCGGCTTTGCACACGTGACAGTGAAATGTATATATAAATATATATATATATGTATGTAGCCTATGTTATTCAGAGATAAAGTAACATTCTACTGGTAAAAGAATTGTTGGAATCGGTCTAGTAATTTTATACTTTATTAGTAAAATAAAAAATCTACAAAAAACACTTTTTTTTTCTCTTTACAATATTAGACCAGAAATATAAAAAAAAATATTTTCCTAGATGCACCTTATATTTGTGACTCCAAATGATGTAAACAATTTAAATTTTGCCTAAAAAGGCAGTTGTGCCCTTTTTTATTTTGATGGCCAAATAGGTTAGTACACCCTTCACTCAATATACCTGGAATTTTTTTCTAAGAAATACTATCCTAGAAAGATAATGAACGTTAAAATATTCAAAGATTTCACAGTAACTAACAAATATGACATTTAAAACCGTCATAATGTTGGCTGGTGGAAATATGGATAATTTTATTCTTGAGACACTATGGTATGCTAATGTGGGCCTTAGAACGAAACTGGGGAGTGTCCAGGTGTCTTAGGGATGTGCATTTGTCATGCAACTAATGGCAAGATTTTTAAACATATGTAGTTTCAAGGATATTTAAAAAATCTAAACATTCAGATCAAAGCTACAGGCTGGAGGAAAAAGAAAGTCAAGACCAATGCATGATGCCAGTGATGACATCATTTCAGCCGATAGATCCACTGTTGGACATAGGTCTCCTCTAAATATCGCCACAATGAATGATCTTGTGCGTCCCGCATTAATCGGATTCCCCTAACCTTCACCGGGTCAACGGTCCACCTTGTAGGCCTTGCAACGCTGCGTCTTCCGGTACGTGGTTGCTACACCAGAACCTTTCGGCCCCAACGGCCATCTGTTCTGCGAGGTTCTCTTCTCTTGGTTGGTGATGACATATGGCTCCGAAACGTGGTCGCTTCCAATGGGCCTCATCAGAATACTTAAAGTCACCCAAAGGGCAATCGAAAGGGCTATGCTGGGAGTTTCCTTGCGAGATCATATCAGAAATAAAGATATCCAGAGGAGAACCATGGGTGCCGACATAGCTCCAAGAGTCGCCAAACTGAGTGACAGTGAGCAGGGCACGTTACTCGCAGAACGGATAATCGATGTGAACGAAAGGTTCTGGCGCGATGACCACGTACCGGAAGATACAGCATTGGAAAGCCTTTCAAAACGTGGACCTATTATTACTACCTGGACAGGACCGTTTGTTGGCACGACACTTGGGGGAAGCCTATGTCCAACGGTGGTAGTCTTACGGCTTTGGGTGACTTCAAATGTGCCTTCTGATAAGGTAGTTAATTTATTAAGTACGAACAAATATACAACACAATTACACACACACTGACCCATACATGCACATACCACTCCACACACACCAACACACATTACTTATTATTATTATTATTTTTATTTAATGTAAACTCTCAAAATCTCTCTCTCGAAATTTAAATATATTTTTAAGGCTAGACTTACAACAACCGTACTCAAACAACCGGATCCGATGTAGCTGCAGAACACTGACTCCCAAGCCACAGGTCTCACCTAGCTTAGGAGGCAGGGTACTAATATTAGAAGATACCTTCCTTTAATGTACTTATATTTGTAAGTCTTACTTAACTTTATTTGTAAGGTTTATTAATTGGTTCAATAAAGTTATTATTATTATATTATTATTTATTTTTATTTACAAATATAATGGTAGTTACTGTTTGTTGTTCTTATTGTTGTTGCCGTAATGTCTCTATTTCACAATTCTGCTTTCTACGTAGTAGTGCTCCTAATGTCATAACAAACATTTCCCTAAAGAAGTCAGCTACAACCCTAGCCTGCAGGCAAGTCGCAATTCAAGTTGCATTACCTTTATTAAAGGATATTAGCGTGTCGAGAGCAAGCATACGGATTTACATGTTATGTTGTATAGAGAGGGAATGTCTGAGAGAATTTGCGACAGTCTGCGGTACGCTCTTGTTTTTACTCGGCTTGGTTATGAATTTTAGCGCTTTGTGAGAAGTCGAAAAGTAGATTAAGGCGTAGACAAAGATAATAAGAAACAAGGCAGACTATCTGGCAAAACAAGCATGTTTGGATGGCACTGATTTCCTAGATTCAAAGATTTAAAGCATTTTATTTCAATTAAATAAATACCGCGGTCTCGCGGTGCCGCTTACCGCAGTAAGGGCGTCTTCAAAGCAGCAAAGGGCTAGTTTAATTGATCCAGAGATTTTACACTATTTCAACGATATAATGTAACGTTTGACTTTGACACTAAGTGCGTAATAGCTTTTAATAGAACGACATCTGTCAGATCAGTCAGTAGAATATAGAACAAAGAACATTACAGATACTTAAATAAGTCAGTATATCGTAAGGAACACATTTAAGCGGTTTACATGCGAAGTAATTGATTGCTTGTATTTTATCACATGAAGTTTATGCATGTGCGTGTGGAGCAAGTTAGGAGAGATCGCGGGTTTGGAAATGATTCCTCTGATCAATATTGCAAATGAGAAGTTGTCAATATCTATTTGTTTGCTACGGATTTATAACCATCTCATTATTATAAGTATAAAAATAGATTAAATCATGGAAAAAGGCAATATGGTAATGGTTTATTTCGCTAAACATTTTTATCAAGATAACGTTCTGGGCAGAGCAAGGGGGCGTGTCTGACTTTCACTGAATAAAACCCACTAATGTTCCTTCAGTTGTGCTTTGTGTTACTCTTTCGAATATTCCCGCAGCTCTAGTAAGCTGGCGGCAACCTCTCGCGCCGTGCCTTGGTACAGGCCATGGAGTGGAGCGAGATGGAGTGGCAGGCGGTCGCCCCCTTTTGCGAAGCAGTAATGCTGGCAAAGGAGGAGGCCGACCGCATCAGACCACGGCGCTCACAGCGATTTCCGGTCACCGTAGGTGCAGGCTTGCGGACAGCGAGCAATGGGTAGACTGTGGACTGTGGGACAGGTACACTGTGCTCACTGTTCCCGCGCGCCCAGAAAAGTTGTCAGCAACAGCAGGGGCCCAGCAGGGTCGAAGCCCAGCCCCGATATGAAAGGCAAGAAGGAACGAGGTGCGTTTTTAAATCAGTAAGAGGAGACATCTCTCGCTTCGCTTAAGGGCAAGGGATGTCTTTTGTATGATTTTTTTCCACCAATTCCAATGCAACTACCGAAGTTGCCAACACTAATGAAGTTGCCAAGCTACTGGCATAATAAAAACCCTTTACGCTGATAAAGCGTCGAAGAAAAGTTAGCGCTTGATATGTGTAGAAAAATATAAGCTTAATGTTATATAACCAACACAAAAAGTGGGCCACCCCACATTTTGTTTAAATGAGTTTAGGTCAAAGGTAAAACAAGTTGGTAAAATATCTGATAAAGTACTTCATAAACAAATGCCAGAGCTATAAATTACCTACTTAGACTTAAGATGTAATAATTAGATTAGGCTAAAGATAATAGCAAGATATCTTTACAAAATATGTATACCACATTCAATTCTTTATTATTTCAATTTAATTAATTATTTTTCTTGTACCAGCACTCAAACGCCGACACTCAGACCACACCCTACTCTCTTAAAATACGTAAATGTGTTTCAGATAGCACATAGCACATATCTATAAGGAAGCGATTCCAATTACACCGGTAATCGATTTTTGAGTGTTTTCTGTAATGAATCGATACTTTTTATCGATATTTTTGTTTATTGGATTTTGAAGGGCGTATGTGTCACGCCCTCTAGATTGTAGAGTTCATTAACAGGTCATCTTTGAAGCGTTAATTTAGAAGTTAGTGATGCATCAAGGAAAAAAAAATTTATAAGTCTTTTTTTTTTATTACATCAGAATTATTTAACGTCATAATAGTTATTGCTAGATGCTACAATTTCTCAATCTCCCTACATCTCTATTTTTTCCAGCAACTGCGAAAAGAGGAAAAAATAGAGATATAGGATTTTTTATTATTGATAGGATCGCTCGCATTTGAGGGTGAAACGCATGTTGCTAAAAAAGTTATGATTTTACATATGGATGGATGGAGGGGGAGAGGGAGGCCAAAGAAAAGATGGATTGTGTGAGAAGTAATATGAAAGAAAAGGGAGTTAGTGATAGCTTGACGACTGACAGGATAGATTGGAAGAAAAAAACGTGTTGCACCAACCCCAAATAAAACGGAATAAGGGCAGGAAGATGACGACGATAGGCTCGCGTTTGACCACTATCTCGTCTGATGGTAAGCGAAGATGTGGCCGACGATGGAGCTCGCTTGCCTAGAAGTAACCTATTCACTCTCGACTTGAAGACTCCTAGGTTGTAGCTATCAGGAAACACAGACTCTGGCAGGAAATTTCATTCCTTAGCTGTGCGAATAATAATAATAATAATAATAAATAATAATCAACTTACATTACCCTCCAATCAACTTACATTACCCTCCAATCAACTTACATTACCCTCCAAAAAGCTGCAATTTTAAACACTTGCAGAATAGTAAGAAAATTCATGCAAATCGAGGAAAATGAAATTTCTCCACATAATACTCATTTTACTCACAACACGCTACATTGACTTGGCTTAGCCCGTTAATGTAGCTTAAAAAACTAGCTCAGAGCTAAGAAACTCTTAACGTTTTCCCAGATAATAATAATAATAATAATAATAATTTATTCAAATAACGTTAATAATGAATATGTTCCCCAAACGCTTTGTACGTATGGATATAGGTGAGATGTCCACCCATGTATGTGTAGATACCGGATTGACGGTGGATATTATTTAAATTTTGAATTTTTTTCACACTAAAGAAACAAAATACATACTCAAAACTACCCACGTCTTTGTCTACGGCACTAAACATCAAAATTAATATTTAATTTAATTTTACGGCTATGTTAGTTAGGTAATTTTATAGCTTTTTGATGAGCTAGAAACATTAAACTTTTTTGTCTAATAAATTATTTTACGAGCAATAATATATATTATGTTCTATTAATTAATTATGTGATAACATTTCTGAGAATGTCGGCTTTTGATTGAAAGTTAGAATCATTTAGAAAATTAATGTTGGGTGGGCGGGGAGGTTTATTTCTTTGTTTTATTGATCATTTATTTTATTATTTATTATCTGGTCGCAATGATAATGATAATGCAATTTCCTGTTTATAATGTTTATTTTTTCCGGTATTTACAAGCACAGTTTTATTGTTTTACTTGCCTGCGAACTGCGGTTATGTTTGTTGATAGTTTTTTTTTTCGGGACATCCCCCGCTCTTGGGCGGAGTGGGAGATAGTAACAGACTTTTACTGACCTAAAACCCACTTCTGTTTCTTCGTTGCCTTTCGTACCGGGGCCGAATCTTCGTTTCAAAAACAAATCCTTGGCTCCAGTAAGCAATTTATGGAGGATGTTACATATTTCTTTGGCACATGCTAGAACCTATACGCCTTGTTACATTTCAATAATTATAATGATTTATATCAGGTAAAAGTAAAATACACTAAAATACATAACTATACATATACATGCATTACTTTATGTATTTTATTTCATTACCACTGCTCTCGAAACCGTGAAGGAAAACATCGTGAGGAAACCGGCATTGTCCTAGAACCAAAAAAAATTTAAGGACATGTGACATTCACCAACCTGCACTGGGCCCGCATGGTGGATAACGGCCCATTCCCTTTCCTATAGAGGAGGCCTGAGTCCCAGCAGTGGGAACATTAAAAGGCTGATTTCGTTATTATTATTCAGGTAAAATTACCATATCACATATTATACACTAATATACCTACATAATTATACACGTATTCAATTATTTTGTTAGTAAATATGATTATACACGTATTCAATTATTTTGTTGGTAATTTTTATTTTGTTAGTAAATAATGATTTAAAACTATGTTACGAGTACTAACACCTCACTTAACACTTATTTAAAAAAATCTTGTATTTATATTTATGTTTACTAGTTTTTTTAGACAGTTTTGTAACATTTTCCAACAAATTACGAACCACATATTGCAATATACAACATAATTTTTAGTAGGTATATGCTTTCGCATAGCGTTTGTTCAGACTAAGTAACTAAATGGATTCCAATATTTCCAAAAAATATTTAAAAAGGTCACAAGTTAGACACCACCGATACTAAGTACAACATAAGTTACTGCAGGTCATCGCGAGCATTAGGAGCTAGCAAACAGCTGGGTCCAAGGGCAAAACAACCCCTCAGTCGCCTAGACGTCGCACTGACTATATATTTTTGCTGATAACAAGTGAATGGATGGAGAGGGAGAGAGAGGCCAAAGAAAAGATGGATGGATTGTGTGAGAAGTGATATGAAAGAAAAGGGAGTTAGTGATAGCGTGACGAGGGACAGGATAGAATGGAAGAAACAAACGTGTTGCGCCGATCCCAAATAAAATGGGACAAAGGCAGGAAGATGATGATAACAAGCTTATAACTTTGTGATTGATTTTTCATGATACAGTTATGTTTGTACATATATTCTTTACATAAAAATACTAGACACGTGTTTCGGATTTCATTAAAACTAAAACTAATATTGTATTGGCCCTCATCAAACTTCATCCCCACCTAACCGAAAATTACCAATCCGTCTCTATTAATTCACAGAATCTGTGTACGAATTCCTAGTTAATATAGTGCGTATGCCATAGATATTAGTGTGGTTAGCGATTTCGGGATGAACATCGATGGTTGTTGAGCAGTAATTAGTGGATTCCGATGTGCTTTGACGGTGCCGCCCTTTGATCACAGCGCGTTATGGATGTTTCATGACTAGATGAGACACGAGAGACGGATAATTTTGATGTTGTTTTTTTTTTGTTTTAGGGGTAGAGTCTGTTTATTTACCGTCTATTTAAAGCTACGTTGCTACTTTTTTATCTATATTTTTAATATTATAAAAGAGTAGTTAGATTTTTGATTTGTAGGAGGTAATCTCTGAAAGTACGGGTTGATTGCAAAAATGTATAACCGATAGAAAGCTGCTTTATTTTTGAGTGACAGGCTATTTTTTTTTTTTTTTTAACTCTCACACAACGCCGTCTAGTCCCAAGCTAAGCAGAGCTTGTGTTATGGGTACTAGACATCTGATAAACACACTTATATATTTTTAAATACATACATATATAGATAAATTACACCCAGACACAGAACAAATGATCATGCTCATCACATAAACATAAACATTTGAACTGCGTGGGAATCGAACCCACGACCTCTGGCATAGCAGTCAGGGCCACTAACCACTAGATCAACAGGCTATATTTTACGTACGCGGGCGAAGCCTCTGGCAAAAGCTAGTTTTTAATATAATTATGCATAATTAAAGAGCAGTGGTGGCTGAAGAAAAGAAAACAAAATATTCAATAATAATCAAAGTGATAGAGTGACGAGTGATAGGACAGAATCGAAGAAAAAAACGTGTTGTGTGAAAAAGAAAACAGGACAAGGGCAGGAATCAAAATGACACAAGCCACATCTAGCACAAAAGTATCTGTCCACGTTGTCACATAAAAAACAGATTCATAGCATACATAATATATTTATGTTCTCTTGTATATTTATATTAATGTGATGTAATATATTATAGGAACACAGTGACCGCCAGACAACCGACAAAAAATATTACGGTTGGTATATTTATATATGTATATAGTAAGTATATATAGTAACTGTATACTTTATTTGGCAGTTTATCCTTCTCAAGGTAACGCAAAAAATATGTTGCCATGGTGATTAAGCTTAGAATAATACTTGTATAACCTCCTTTTTTGTGGTAGGAAATCATGCGATAGCTCCTCCCACTCTGAGTGGAGCAAGAGGGAATGTCCGACTTTTACTGATTGAAACCCATCCCGTGTTTCTTTCCGATCTAAAGCGATGGTTTTTTTTTGTTCAGTGAGAAAATCATCCGGGGGCTGAGCTACCTTTTGGAGCTAACCCTGGCCCCAGTAGGCTTCGACCCAACTGCTGTTGCTGACAGCTCCCTGAGGCGCGCGGGAACAGTGCGCGCCGTCGACGACTTGGGCTCGGTCCGGACAGTGACCGAACGGACTTTTTTCGTTGGTTACCACATGACATGGAAGACAAGAAATGACTGTGTCCATTGGTGCCATAAAATGATAAAAAAAGTTTAATGGAGGATAGACATTGGTCTCTAATATTGTGACAGGTGACAAAACCTAGGTGTACAGCTTTGAACCCAAACTAGGTCTTTCCTTTAGAAGATTTGCCGAAGAATGTTAAGAAAAGTGAAAGTGCTTTTGGAGGTATGCGGATCAGAGAGTAAAGTCCCACATACTTCCGTTGAAAACGGAGGATCCTCCGACCAGACCGGATGTTATAGTCTGGTGGGCGACTGCCCGATAGTTGTTGTCGGGCTGTCGTATATGTTCAAATCGCGCGGAGAACTTTGATTGCGCGATGCAGGATTTCGTATTTTCTTCTTAGTTCTTATGTGGCGTCATAGATGTCGCTACATGCTCATAGTCCGTGAATGCGGATTCACAGACTATGAACAATAGGCAGCTTGTTGTGGCCCGAAAGCGCTCTGCGATTTCCGATATTTACTTCCTCGGGATTGCAGCTCTCTTCTTTGCTGGCATTACTGCTTTGCAGAAATAATATTTCTGCAAAGCAGTAATATATTTCTAGCTCCTGACCTTGGCATGAACTGGAGTCGGACTTGAGAAGTCGTTGCCACTGATTTTTACGAGAACATAGCGGTAATCCGCCCAATCGGGGCACACCACTACCGTGTCCTCCAGGGTTCTGAGCTCGATACTCTTTTCAACCAAAGTATATTTAAAAAGAGAGAGGACTGACTGACATATCAACGCACAGCAAAACTACTGGGTTTAAAAGCGTGAAATTTTGCACAAGGCTTCCATTTATGACGAAGATGAGCAATAAGAAAGGACTTTTGCGGGAGCGAAGCTGTTGACAGAAGTTAGTTTTGATATTTAGCAAAGAGCCATTCATGACAGAAACACCAAGTCCCAACCTCCTTACAAACAATCTATCTTCATACATTGACCATGAAGTTAATTTCTAAGAATCGACAATCAAGCTTTCAAAAGTGATTTTTAATGGCCACAAACTTTTTACACTCATTTTAATGATCTCACACAATGTTTATTAATAGAACATAGTGTCTTATTATATGTTAATAATTTTATGAATGTTAATCTATATTTTTTTGCGAACATTAAGTGGTAAGCTACCGATCTGTCGATACCCATGTCCGATATGATCGCTAATGACGTGTATAAGTGGGAAAGGGATGGAGATACGTAACTCTGTGTGTGGGAGAGGGATAGGGTGGTGTTTGTTTTTGCCTCGTGTCTAGAAACCAGACGGTATTGTATAGTGGTAATTAAAGCAGGTTTATAGTATGAAATCATATTTGGGAGTTAGTTTGTATTGCATAATCTCGGCTCTTTATTTGGACAGACCGGCTTAGAAGTAAAATCAATAGTATTACTAATTAAAATAGTGCTGGGGAGCTTCGTATTTATTTTTTGCTCTTGGGACCAGTTTAATTTAAAAAAAATTGTTTGCACTTGACAGATCGACGAAAGTTATAGGCTAACAGAACACAACAAACCTTACAAGCCGCTTAAAATTTAAAAAATACAATTGAAAACTCGAGCAAAAACGAAACAAGTATCTAAGTAAAAAGAAATTAGCGCGAGCAGACAAAATCACAGGGCGCAGCTAGTTTACCCGCAGAAGACACCTCAGGACGATTCCCAGACATAGCAGGCTTGCAGACGATGAGCAATGAGTAGCTCGCTGTCCAGTAAGGACCAAGACTGGGGAGTCGAAGGTATGATTATGATTCATGCGTTCTTAATGAGATTATGATGTCAGTAAATCCATTGAGCCCTAGCAGGGCCGATATCCGTTAGAGCCACAGGAAATTTCTGAAAAGGAAACCCGTGGTGAATGACAGAGATGTGTTTTAAGTCAGTAAAAGCCTGTCATGCCCAAGCTCCACCCTAGAGCAAAGAAAGCTTGATTATTAGCTAACTAAAAAAAAAGAATCCATATTTGAATAATTTAAAAAATCACTCACTTTTCAATTTAAACATCGAACACTCCTTTTTACCTTTAATAGAAATTTGAAAGGGGCCATGACATTTTACTAAACAGCCAATGAACTTTTGATGGGCGTACTTAATTTGAATTCTGGCCGTCAAGGCATAGTAAATCGTTTTCTCCGGCGGAAGGGAGATTTTCAGCGAATTCCTGAAACACCTGAAAGTGTAACGATTCAAGAGGGGTTTAATTAAACATTGCCAATACTTATACTGTTAATTTTAACATTCATTGAAACAGTAGCTTGGGTTGTATTACGTATTTTAATTGTATTGCTATCGTCTGTTAGCTGTGGCAAATATCAATATTGCTATTTGAAATATGATAATTGACAAA
The DNA here is from genome assembly GCA_949319445.1 of Mythimna lalbum. NCBI lineage: Eukaryota > Metazoa > Arthropoda > Insecta > Lepidoptera > Noctuidae > Mythimna > Mythimna lalbum. The sequence continues at coordinate 20,537,082 of OX439360.1, forward strand.
CGATTATCACTTTTAAATATTGATGATTGTACACAACATTTTATATTTTTAGGGTTCCGTACCTAAAAAGGAGAAAACGGATCCCTTATAGGATCATTTTGTTGTCCATCCGTCCGTCTGTCGGTCTGTCAAGACCCTTTATCTCGAGAACGCGTGGAGGTATCGAGTTGAAATTAAAACCATATAGGTTTGCGGTCCCTTCAAGCTGTAAAACTTGCATTCGATTGCATCACTGCTTACCATCAGGTGGGTTCGCAGTCAAGCACTAGTTTAATACCACATAAAAAAAAAATCAAACATAAGTTGACGAATAAATAAAAAAGATACGGCCGTCTAAGTCGCAAAAAACGTAATTTTGATACTCTCAAAGTTCGAAATTCATAGGATATTTCCCATTGACCCAGAATCCTGAAATTAGGTATAAAGCAAGGTCTTATTGCACAAGTATAAGAATAAATCTAGACACAGTTTTGTTGTTACCTACTTCACAAAAGAAAATATATTTTTTTGCAATCCGGAAAAATCTTTGTGACTCCTTTCGGGAATAATTGTGGTTTACACGGAACCCTCAGCGCGCGAGATCAACTCGCAATCTTTCTAGTCTGACGGGCCAGCAGCTTAGTTCACTTACATAGAGGTGCAGTTTGCGTTACGATAAAAAAAATACTACGTGATCTCACAGGTCAACTTATGAAAAAATGTTGAAGATATCATACAATGTTTAAAATTTTTTTGACTGCAACCTCTTAGAAGTTTTTATGGCTGGTCAAGGTTTTTTTTTTGTGACTGGTGTGTCTTTTTTTCTGTTATGTAAAAATTCACTTAATTTTTAAATACTTGGAATACAAGCTTCATGAATGTTTCGAAAGTCTTTTACTGACATTCATACATATCCCCAACATAATTATGATCTTATAAATTTCGTAACTTAATTGGATTAAAATTCTTTCGTCTATCCATTGATAACAACTGGTTTTACTGTTTTTACACGTAATACCAACCCACCGGTGTATAATGACAAAAAGGCGGGAATCCGAATTAAAATGGACGCCGTAAACAATGCTTTGACAGATAATAAAATACTCGTCTATGGCGCGGACGTAATCCAATACAGATTATTGAATTTTACCTTGTTTTGTTCAACGAGAGTGATTTAGAATTTTATTTCAGTCATAAATTGTAATTATGCGTGGTGTTTTGTTTGTGATACAGTGAAATATGGCGGCCACCACTGGATATGACAATAAACAAAAGTATAATTATTACGGTTGTCACCACTTCCAAATTAATTATTCGTTGGAATCTGTCACTGATTTATTTTACGGCTTTGACGAATGAAATAGAATTTATAATTTAATTTAGCTAGCTTTGCTGGTTCAAAAAATAAACGCACGTAGTTATGATCTATAACTTGTTTTGATTCATATGTTAAGTGGCTTTTGCCAGCGACTTGGCCTACGTGAAGGTAAATTTCTGCATACAAGTTTTAAACTACCCTTTCATCCTTTTAGGGGGTGAATTTCGGAAAATCCTCACTTAGTGCTCGCTTACGTCTTGAGAGCAGTGGTGGCCGAGTGGTAATGGCCCCGACTTACGAGTTGTAGGTCGCGGGTTCGAACCCAGCCAGGCGCATTACTTTGTGTAATTTATTTCATCACCACTGCTCTCAAAACGGTGAAGGAAAACATCGTGAGGAAACCGGCATGTCTTAGAACCAAAAATTCGACGACATGTGACATTCACCAACCCGCACTGGGCCTGCGTGGTGGATTATGGCCCATTCCCTCTCCTAGAAAGGAGGCCTGAGTCCCAGCAGTGGGAACATTAAAAGGCTGATGATGATGATGATGATGATGATGATGACGTCTTAAAAGAAAACCTTGTGCAAAATTTAACATAACTAGTTCCAGTAGTTTCAGTTTTACGTTGATATGTCAGTCAAACAGTTTTCCCTTCTAAAGATATAGATATCCTTCGGTTTGGTTTAGGTGCTATCTCAAAACTTTAACCACGAGTTACTCAACTCCAAAGAAATTGAACTAAGACCATTTTACCCATCTTCCTAACTAGTAGCCTCAAGCGATATTTACCTACACACATAAATTAAGTTTTAAAGCACTAAGTGGGGAACGCAATTATTTCTAAGACATGAGGTACTACATAAATATGTAGTCTTGTGAATTATGAATATTGGTTGAGTATTATCACTCCTACGTCGCTACGGGGTTGGCAGTTAGCGAGCTGTCACTCAGAATGATTAAAGTTTGACATAATCAATATTAAAAGGTTGGTAGCCCGTGATTTTGACGTTAGATTTTTTTTATTAATGTTTTTGGCTTGGATACCAAGTTCTTTAAGGCATTCAACTAAAACTGCTCATAAAACCTTTAATTTTTTTTATGTTTTTTTTTTCACATGATTCTAATCAATCGAATTAAAAATCATTTGGCGTGTCTGAGGTTTTGCTCATTTAACGTTACACGTTGTATATAGAATTCTTTGACAACACTTTGAAAATAATGTCAATGATTAAATACAACTTACATAATTCTACAGGGACCAAAGATTTACCTACCAACTCATACAGCCGTGGTTTAGCAGCCCGAGTGTTTTGTCAAGATTAGTCCAGACATACTAAGTGGATCATCCCTTTTACTCCGAACGTATTAACCCTAGATAGATAACCATATTTCACTATACACTAAAGATAACCATACGTCGACTCGACGTGCGAATGTTTGAGTGAGCATATATTGGATTATGTATATAATAGGTTTATAAATGTGATATAATGTATTACGTACTATAATTGTATTGTGAGTAAATCAAAAACATTAGAGTTTATTTATATTTTTAATAGAAAAAAAAATTAATTAACAGAACAAGGTACTTCTTACTTTACCAATCTTAAGCCTTTCGGAAATTCTCCATCAGTCATATAACTTATTATGTAAACTTTTCAAAATTAACTTTTTACAATCTCTATAATATAAAAAACATGATAAAATAACCATTTTTATTCATTTTAGCCTCAACGGCACTTAGATCAGGCGCTGGACTAGTGCTCCTCACAAATGGGATTTTTTGCAGCCGTCACACTTTGTTTTTGTCATTTTTCTAATTTTTGATGGAAAAAAGGCATAATATTTTCTTTTCTTTGCCTAAGGGATACCTTTACGTTGTGTGGGAGGTACAATTTGTCTTTTTGGCAATAATATAAAAAAAATTCTTTTATATTCGTCTGTTAACTAAGCATTTGCTACCTTGTCTCCATTCATGGGGTTATCAAGGTATTATCTACTGAGTTTCTTCATAAATTTCATCATGTCCGTATAATATAATATTAGGTTCTTACACATGAAATTAACGTTTTGTACGGGAGGAATATAAAGTTTTTTTTTTTTTTGTAAAATATTTTTTCAATTATTCAAAGTATGGACCGTTGTTATCTATGCACTTTTGCCATCTCATAGGTAGTTCATTGATCATTTTACTAAAAAAAACATAGGGGCGAGTATCAATAAACTCTTTGAAGGCAAATTGGACTGCCGCATCGGAGTTGAATTTTTGTCCTTGTAAGAAGTTGTCCAAATTTCGGAAAAAATGGTACTTTGTTGAAGCAAGATCCGGGGAGTACGGTGGGTGTCGCAGACATTGCAATTGTAGACAAAATGCTAATTTCATATGTAAGGAAATAATATTGGCCACTTGTTCTACCTTTAGTAGCTGTACAATGATTTACTCTAAGAATTTGTCACTGTGGCATAATAGTACAACTCAGCATACTTGGCGAAGCAATTTCAGGAGTTTTAGGTTCATTTTTAGACATATTTTCAATATCGAATGGGTATACCACTGGGGGAGCACTCACTTCAGTCTTCCGTATCACTTTGTACTTTATCTTCTAATAAATTGCCTTCAGTTTCAATGTCCGACCCCTGAATCTCTTCATCGCTCATTTCATGCAACAACAGACTGATTTCTGAACCATCTATATGATTTAGGGACATCATTATGTTATTAATAACATAAATAAAAAACAAATAAAAAAGATGTATACTTATTCTCAAAAAATAAAGTAACACGTTTTCCCAATAGTCGAAAAACTGACACTAAAGATAACCATACGTCGCTTCGACGTACGGCAGATAAATATTGACGAAAGTATTAAACTTACCCGAGTGTTAAGGGTGTGTCCTGCAAGCTTCGATAGCCGACTGAGTTGGCAGGAAAGGGCAATTCAGTGATACAAAAAACAAACGAGTTACAACATTTTTACAAAATCGAATACGTCGTTTCGACGTAGGTTATCTTTCTAGGGTTAAAATTACATTTTCTATTAAAACATTTTCGTTTAAATTCTAATGCTCGTTTAATTGGGTCGAATTATTTTTGGAGTGCCTAGTTAGCTTAAATTGGATTATTTTTTAAGGGACTTTCTGTTTATTTATACTTTGAAATAACTGTCTTTTTTATTGCGATTCAAGAGTTTTCTGTTTTGTGATTTGATGAATTACAAAAGGTTATTTTGATATATAGTGTAGCATAGTATAATCTAATCGCCCTGTGCGAAAATAAGACCACTTATCGTACACTTATTTTTATAAATATTTCTCCTGTATTAAGGTGCACAATAAAGTTATTTAATAATAATAAAAATAACCTGACTTTTATTGCTCCCAATGCTGGGACTTCGTCCTTCTAATCTACCGCGCGGGTCTAGTGCAGATTGGTTGATATCATTATGTCTTTATATTTCTGGTTATAGGACATGGCGCTTTGCATGGAATGCGCATGGCTGGGTTTGAATCCGCAATACACACAACTCGCAAGTGGAGACCGTAAACCACTGGGCTACGGCTGCTCTCATCTCTTTTGATATGAAAAATTCAAATTCGAACAAAAACATGATTTCATGACCTTACAATCAGAAATGATTCATTTTTTTAAAGTAGTACCGAATAACATGGTCAGAAGAACCAATGTTACCAACATAACCCGCAGAATTACCAATGCTAAGAGGCAGAAGGCAATGCGCATTGCAGATTGCTTGCAGAACAGATTTTCTATAGAACAGACAACTCTGGAATGAAGAACGTGTTCTGGATGACGCAGCGTTGGCAAGCTACCCACAAAATAAACCAATGATCTGGTGAAGGCTACAGGAGTCTACTGAATGTGAGATGCACAGAATCGGCCGTTGTGGCGATGCTTGAAGAGGCTTACAAGTAGTCAGCAGAAATAATATTAGTTCGGCAGCTCCATTTTTTTTGTAGTCATTAGGTAACTTCTGTGGGTGCTCTGGTTGGGCGTAAGGGCTGTATTTCTTCAGTTGGGTTTGCATTCCAGCGCCACTATGGCACTCTTTAAAAAATTACCACGTTAATAATTTGGTATCATCATCTTCCTGCCCTTATCCCATTTTATGGGGTCGGCGCAACCTGTTTTTTTCTTCCATTCAGTCCTGTTGCTCGTCACGCTATTAGTAACTCTCTTTTCATTCATATCACTTCTCACACAATCCACACACATCTCCACATCTTTTCTTTGGCCTCCCTCTCCCTCTCCATCCATACACATAGACAGATTATAAAATAATAATGATGACCTAAAAAAAACATTAAAATATCTATAATTTATTAGCCATTATCCTCTCTTCTAACTTTGCTGTGCCCGACAGGGTCCATATTGATCTTGACTAAGTATTGAGTGTTGACGACCTACAAGTACGTTACTTTTTTGAGTGAGTAATAGAAAAAAAATAAACATGTTGCATGACCAACAGATTCCTTCCCTTCAACCCCAATTGAACACCTCCACAAAGATAGATGGATGCTACCTCGTCAAGAAAAAGGCTAAAAAGTCTAAGTACCCCTCTCAAGTTTTTCACTTTATAGCGTAATATTAAAATAGCACATTAACCGATCGCGTCCATTATCTAATAAGAACGCTTTCTTTAGGGCAGCACCATTAATCCCGGCCAAGCTCATGCTAGCTTATCGGGTGGGGTGCTTGTGACAGCGGCGGTCGAAGGAAAAAACAATTTTAGCCAAATAGTGTTAGTATATAGCGCAATAAAATTTACTAGTCGTAAATAAAAAAAAATTAAAAAAAAATTCTCTCAAAACCAGCTGAGCGTCCGAATGTCACCGCAAGGATCCAGCAGAATATCAGCGTCAGGTATTTTTGCCTGACACATGCTGAGCTGGACTCCCATTAGTGCAGCACGGCATCCACACCGCACTAAGGGTCTATTTTGACATTTCTTTATTTATTTTTGTCTAAGTTCCTACATGTGTTATTATTATTTTTTTCTTTTCTTTGTTGTTGTATATTAGCACGAGTGCTTAATTTTTTTAACTTGTGTGTAATATGTGATTTGGTGCATTTGTTGTGTGTAGCCAATAAATGCTTTATCTATCTATCTATCTATCTAGCAATGGAGCTATGCTTCCAGTTTCCTGTGTGATAGTTGGTGATGGTGATGATAGTTGGTGATAGTTGGTGGTTTTTTTTTTTTTTTTTTTTCTGTCGACGGGGAAAATCATCATTGACGAAACCCGCTCTTGGGTGGAGCGGGAGACAGTGTCAGAGTCTTACTGACTAAAAACCCCGCGCCGTTCCTTTTAGCCTTCATACCGGGGCTCTAGTTTCCTTTCGGATAACCCCGACCCCGGTAGGCTTCGACCCAGATGGGCCCCTCCTGTTGCTGACAACTCCTTGAGGCGCGCGGGAACAGTGCGCGCCGTCGACGCCTTGGCTCGGTCCGGACAATTACCGGACGATCGGACAGCGAGGTGATAGTTGGTGGTAGTGATGGTGGGTGATAGTTGGGTATGCGATGGATGTAAAACGCACAGGACTGTTCGTTATGACGACACTTGGTATGTCCAGCAGCCGACGTCTTTCGGCTGAAATGATGATGATGATGGTGAATAGTGTTTACACACACTCGAGTTTAGTCTGACAGATCTGGTCCGTTCCTAACAAAGGTCTAGCGTGACTCAGCGTAAGCAATTAATATTTACTTACGTTGAGTGCCTATCGACCTTGGCACGGACGGACCAAAACCATCGTACCAAGTTCAAGCGTGTATTGACACTATTAGAAACATAAAAAGAGAAAGACATATGGCCCTCTCAGTCTATGATATTGTTCTACGACACACTGTATGCACACAGCAGAAGACCATTGGTTTAGTTATATTATTGGTATTGTTATTAGTTAAGTACATTTAAGTATGTCTAGAGACTCATCGAGTCACGCCACAGTCAAACCATTACCAACGGTTTTGTGGGGTTTAGCTTATAAGTTACTTACCTTTTTGGGAATAAATATAAATAATAATCCTTACTAATATTATAAAAGACTTTGTTTGTCACGTCTTCATGCCTAAATGGCAAAACCGATTTTGATAAAACTTGGTACACGGATAGACCATGTCATAGAATAGGACAAAGGATACTTTTTATCCCGGAAGTATGTTCCCTTGAGATAGTTTTCTGCTATCACGCGGGCGAAGCCGCTAGGAGCAGCTTAAATAAATCCCAGCTGCTTTTCGGATCACATATTTTGTTTTAGTTTTGGCTTTGTTATCATCATCATTTCAGCCAAAAGATGTCCACTGTTGGACATAAAAAAAACATATTAAACGACATGTATGTATTTATACAATTATATTCCATCAATATAATTGTACAACAAACTGTAAGCCATTATAAATATATGTGTAATTAATTTAGTGAATAAATTATTTAATTTATAACAAAATCGCTAACAGAACAACCACACACGTATAGCGATCATAAAATAAATCAAACGAGTTTATGGCCCAACTATCCCGGCATTAAAATATGGCGAAACGCTTAGCAGAGCTGCGGGGTGAATGGAAAAACTATAAGGGTGTGTGGACATAAATTAAGTCACTATTTTTTAATGACACTAACTAATGCACTATTTTGTAATGACATAAACTAATGCACTATTTTTTTAATAACGTAAACTAATGCATTATTTTTTCATGACATAAACTAATGCACTATATTTTAATGACAAACTAATGCACTATTTTTTTAATGACAAACTAATGCAGTATTTTTAATGACAAACTTATGCACTATTTTTAATGACAAACTAATGCAGTATTTTTAATGACAAACTAATGTAGGTACTATTTTTTAATGAAAAACTAATGCACTATTTTTTTAAGGACGTAAACTAATGCACTAACGACATAAACTACTGCTTACCATCAAGCGATCCTATCTGATGGTAAGTTGTGATGCAATCGTTGATGATGAAGCGCACTAATTTACACTCTAGCCTTGAAGACACCTAAATTATGATCGGACTGCGAATTAAGACCCTAGCAGACCAATAGTTCCAGTCCCTCAATGTAAGCAGTATAAACGACGAGGTGAAATTTTAGTTCAGACCGTAGGGTGGTCACTCACCGTACGTTGGTTTTGATGATTTTCCAACTCAAAAAAAGTCTCATCCAAGGAAAGAGACTTTAAGAGGCTGCTTTTCCACTCGCTTATCGTTAACATCGAGAATGGTATAAAAGCTTGTTGCTTCATCTAACGCAATCCAACGCGTTGTTTGACAAAAAGATAACGCAAAAAAGAGAGATAACGCCTGAAAGCTCTGTTAGTATTTGGTAATTTCGTGATTTAACCCTTAAAAGTTTTTGAAAAAGTTGTCGTCATTTAGAATCTTAATAAAATTTGCAAGGCTTCTATTGTTTAACTTTTTTAATTTTTAGGCAAATTATGAAGTGTCGAAGTTCATACAAAATAGGAGACTTTGGATTAGTTTTACAAAATTCAGAAATTGATTTCAATAGAAGCCTAGATAATATCCACAAGATACTGTGTTTCTAAAATATCTAATGAAAAATCTTTAATAACGTTATCGTTAATCGGGTAAGAGCGGTTGTATGAAAAACAGGTAAAATGTCTGTCGAGTTGCATCCCCTTAACACTAACAACACAGATGAAACGATAACAGTTCACGGTGTCCTCTCAACTGGTTTAAAAACCAGCAAGTTCAGGATGTCACTTCTTGAAAAAATTTGATGCGAGTTCAAAAACCTGACAATCACCATTAAATGCAAGTTGGGAAGCATTCAAAATGTTTAAATGTGTTCAAATACATCATAATGGGCCATAACGTAGCAGTAAGGGGATCAACAGGCAAATAAAAACTTCGCGATTTGACGTAGTGTAAAGGGGCTCGTACAATAAATTTGTTGCTCTCCCGAAATCGTAAAGGTTGATGTGTGAAATTTAAAGTATTATCTGTGGAAGGGTTATGTTCACACGCGGAAATTATTGACACTTCACAAATGTTTATACGATCAGAGTTTATACTTCTTTTGTAATAACATTAGACATTTTAATTAAGCCTTTTTTACGCGTTGGTGAAATAGTTGGTAGTTTAGCCACGTTTTTTTGCTTATAATGCACGTACGACGTACGGCGATGCGCCACCGGTACACGGTGGATATCCCACCTACACGCACAAAGCGAACGGCGAGCCATGGGTAGCTCGCTGTCCGATCGTCCGGTAACTGTCCGGACCGAGCCAAGACGTCGACGGCGCGCACTGTTCCCGCGCGCCTCAAGGAGTTGTCAACAACAGGAGGGGCCCAGCTGGGTCGAAGCCTACCGGGCCGGGGTTATCCGAAAGGAAACTCGAGCCCCGGTATGAAGGCTTGAAGGAACGGGGTGGGGTTTTTAGTCAGTAAGAGTCTAACACTATCTCCCGCTCCACCCAAGAGCGGGTTTTGTCATAAGATGATTTTCCCCATAAACCTACACGCACAAAATGTTTTGGAAACACATTCATTGTGCGTGCAGCTATGGAGTGGAATTCCTTGCCGGAGTCTGTGTTTCCTGATAGCTACAACCCGGGAATCTTTAAGTCGAGAGTGAATAGGTTTCTTCTAGGTAAGCACGGTCCATCGTCGACCGTATCGTCGCTTTCCATCAGGTGAGATAGCGGTCAAGCGCAAACCTGTAAACAATAAAAAAAATGCCGTCCTTATTTCTACTTCTGCCTGCTCTTATCCCATATTACTTGGGGTCGGCGCAACACGTTTTTTTCTTCCATTCTGCCCTGTAACCCGTCACTCTATCACTAACTCCCTTTTCTTTCACATCACTACCTCTCCCTCTCCATCTGTATACTCAGAACTCTTTTAGTAATATGCGCTTCAACCCTCCTCTTCACATAACCATACCAAGACAACCGATTTCCTTTCAATGTCTACGAAATAGAAATCAAAGTCAGTTGAAGGGACAGGAACAGAATGTGCAAGCTTGTATTGAAATGGAGGATCATAAGAGGGCCTTTCTTCACTAATCTATCGACTACCTGAGCATGGTTTAAAAGCTTGCCAATTCATCCAACGCAATGTTTAATAAAACGGCAAAGCGAAAACAGAAAAATGAAAATGCCAACAAAGTTTTCAGCGTTATCTCTTCAAACACGTTAGATTGCGTTAGGTGAAGCAACAAGCTTTTAAACCATGCTCGATATTGACGATAGGCAAGTGGAAAAGGACCTTCTTACATATTTTATTTATTATTTTATTCTGTCTTTTTTGTCATACCGGCAAAACAGAAATGTATCATATGAGATACAGGATACTTACGGGCAGACGGACAAGTCACGTCTTAGCAACAGGATCGTTTTTTTAAACCTCTGGGTCCGTACCCAGAAGTTGTATCCTAAAAATTAAAAACATAAAATCCAACGAGCTGTGGGCGCGTAAAACGCAGGATTGGTGCCCCGACACAGCAACGCGGGGCCGAGGCAGACCAAGGAAATGGCGGGATGACCTGGATGGCTTCCTTGAGAATTGGAATGAGAAAGCGAGGAACCGTGATTGTTGGAAGGAGCAGAGGGACGCCTTTGCCCAGCAGTGGGACTATATGGGCTAACTATAAAAATAATAATAAATCGTACATTTCTTCTAAATGGATCTACCCAGAAACTACGAAACGCCACCACGCTTCACGAATATACGACGCATTTCTTTTGCTTCAACCACATTTGAACATCTGGTCATAAACGCGCATTTTAACCCCCATTTCTTTAAGATTTCACCTTTAACCCGAAGAACGAGCATCAGTAAACAGGTGACCTACAATAATCTACGCACAAAATAAATTGAAACCACTACTAGATAGATAATTGAACAGATAAAACTTATTTTTACGGCCCCAACCCAGCTGTGAACAATAATCTACCCGTGTGAACTATACTGGGGTTATCTCTATGATTGATTGATTTCTTACTAATTATCGTTTTTACTATAACGGAGCCAATTTGTTAGTGTTTATGACGCAACTTTGACCTTACAGCTGCATATTAATATGACGTGTGATAGTCTTAACACGATATCTGCCGGTCAGGGGGTAAATTAGGAGATGATGTAATTTGAATTAGTTTACTTGTGTAATTAATGGATCTATTTCGAACATCTTTTCATTAATATTGTGCTATATTCTGCCAAAAAGTTATATAGGCTATGTTACTTAGTCATAAAGTAGCATTTTTTTAGTGAAATTTTTTTTGCGGTTTTGTAGTTTTTGAGTTACCTCGCCAAGTCTTCGTGGGCGCGATCGGTGGCAGTGACGTCTCGCACCGGGCATGTTCAGGCCATGTTTTGCAGCAAGTAAGAATGGCAGGCGGTCACTTCGTTCTACGAAGTAGTAAGTGGAAGCATCGCAGAGTTCTCGTAGGGGTGATCGGTGGCAACGACGTGTCGCATCGGACCCTGGTACAAGCATCCACAGCGAGTAGGAGTGATAGGCGATCGCTCCCTTCTGTGAAGCGGTAAGTGGGAGCATGGCCAAGTCCTCGTGGGGGCGATCGGCGGCAGCGACGTCTCGCACCGGGCCCTGGTACTGGCCGAATTTGCAGTGAGTCGAAATGGAAGGCGGTCGCTTCCTTCTGCGAAGCGCTAAGAGGGTCCTTCTCCACTCGCTTATCGTAAATATCGAAAATGGTTTAAAAGCTTGTTACTTCATTTAATGCAATTCAACGCGATGTTTGACGAAAAGGCAACGCAAAAAAAGAGAGATAACGCCTGGAAAGTCTGTTAGTATTCGGTAATTCCGAGATTTACTCGAAAATTTCGTAAAACTTGCTCCAGGAAATACGAGTAGCTGTTTTTTTTAAACCCTTAAAAGTTTTTGGAAAAAGTTGTCATCATTTAGAATCTTAATAAAATTTGCAAGGTCTCTAGAGGATTACTTTTTTGCCTTTTATATTTTTAGGCAAATTATGAAGTGTCAAAGTTCATACAAAATAGGACATTTTCAGAGGTTTTTACTAGATTAGTTTTACACAAATTTAGAAATTGGTTTCTTTAGAAACCTAGATAATATCCACAAGATACTGTGTTTCCAAAATATCTAATGAAAAGTGTGTAATAACGTCATAATCAGTTATGAGCGGTTGTATGAAAAACAGTGAAAATGTGAGTCGTGATGCACCACCTTAAGTGGGAGCATTGCCGAGTCTTCGTAGGGGCGATCGGTGGCAGCGACATCTCGCACCGAGCCCTGGTACAGGCCATGATTCGCAGTGAATAGGAATGGCAGGCGGTTGCTTCCTTCTGCGAAGCAGTAATGCAAGCCAAGGAGGCGGCCACACGTGTGTGGGAACGGGCTTCTTTACGCTAGCCGCCGGGATTCTGACCCCGATTTCTAGCCACCGACCGTAGGTGTAAGCTTGCAGATGACGAGCTATGGGTAGCTCTCCGTCCAGCCATCCGGTAATCGTCCGGTACCTATCCAGATCGAGCCCAAGTCATAGGTGTGACATAGGGCCATAGGTTGATTTCCTTAAGGAAAAATTGAGATTCTGGAACGCAAGACAAAGAAGGAATATTGGTGTGGTTTTAGTCAGTAAAAGCCTGTCTTACCCTTCTCGCTTCCCGCTCTTAAGAGGAGCGGGAGAAGTCATTGGATGATGTCCCACTTTAAAAAACTACATATAGGTATTTTAGCAAACAAAAAAAAAAAATGTTCAAACTGTATTTGAGTTTTGAGAGATTAACGAACAGCAATTGTTTTTTATTTATAAGAAGAATAGCTTCTGCCAACGACACATGGAGATAAGTTTCGCCATACAGAATTTGGACTCCCGTCTTATTCCCAATTATGCATCCTCTTTTAGTGCTCGCTTGCGTTGTAAAAGGAAACCTTGTGCAGAATTTCACGCTTCTAGGTTCTGTAGTTTCGGTTTAGCGTTGATATGTCAGTAAGTTAGTTTCTACTTTTATATAATTACTAGCTTTTACCCGCGGCTTCGCCCGCGTTTTAATATACTTCACTCTTCCTCCCCCATTTGTCACTTAAAAAGAATATAGCCCATGTCCGTCTCCAGGGTCCCAACTATCTCTGTACCCGAATTCATTAAAAATCGGTTTTGCCATTCAGGCGTAAAGACGTAACAAACAATCCAACAGATAAACAAACAAACTCACTTTCGCTTTTATAATATTTTTAGCAAGGATATGATGTATGATGAAACTGGAAGACAGGAATTCAGAAGAAGGAATGTAGATAATACTATTTTCTCCGAAATACCTAACTATTTCAATTTAGAATTTAAGGTAAAGATCAAATTTTGGAATTACCAACTCCAAAGTCAGAGTCCAGAGTTGGTAATTCCAAAATTTTACAAGACAAAGTTTAAATTTGATTTCAACTTATACTTTTTACCCTAACCTTAAAACCTCTTTAAAACGAAATTTGATACTTTAGTTGTTGGTAAAGGATAAAAAACTATGTATTCAAATTATTATTTAAATAGAGAGCTGATGATACTTATAACATTAACTTTGATAGGTACAATATTTAAAATTATTGATACAATCCCCTTTAAATGTCAAAATGACTCACATTTATTTAAAGATCTGACTATGACCGCAAAAAATAACCTTTTGCCATGAGACTTCCTGTTATATTAATTTAAGAAATTATAAACAAAATAATAATGAGCATTATTATGTAAATACATAAACATAATTCTGATATTACAATTAATTAGTTTACTTAAATAGTTATTAAAAGTGAAACATTGATAAGTGCGCGCCGTTTGCTACGGTTCGAGTCATTCTGAAAAGAACCAGTCTAGTATATTACTAATACCTAACAGTTATTTCTTCGTCTCCTACCCCTCAGAAACCATGCACTTTCCAAGATACATTTTTCCGACTATATTGAACTCAAAAAAAGCCTTATAACTTTGACCAGTTTGTATGTTCATCTATTTCCCTCATAGCTTTTAAACTACTTATGTCATAATTTGACAATGAGTTATTATTTAAAGCATTTTAATTGTCCAATAATTATAGACTACGAAATAGTAGGGACACAGTATCTACTGTTTAGATGTTTACCTTATAATACGTAGTATCGTAATAATAATAATCGAGCGTGCTCGGGAGAAGGATGTATAATCCAGTAAGGTGTATACTTCCAGGATTGTCCTGATATCCGTTGTATACCTCTCCACTCCTCAAGTACTTCAGGATATGTTGCTCTCTGGTTGCTACGTCACTTCGTGCTAGCGACCGTTTTCGGGGGCCCATTTGTTGAGCGTGCAAGTCACCGCAAGCCTTTTTATCGATGAAAATTAAAAACATTGTTCAGGCAGGGGCTCTAGTCTTAACATAGTTCCTGGTAACCAGTACATTTAAGAATTCTAAAACCATAGCCTTATTGTTTTTGTTTTCCATATGTTGCAATAGTTTCACCAACCTGGAGCTATCCTTGAGTGCACTGGCGTAGCGCGTATAGGGATAATCGCCGGTTTGTACCACGTTCGATTAAAAGGGTCTCCGCTAGTTGGTTTCGGCTCCTCGTCTGCCTTTCAAAGGTCCAGCATCTCAGGGTCCTGATATAAATAAGTATAATAATAATATCGTCATTTATGTAATCGTATTATCGTCCCATGTAAGTCTGTTTTCAAGCAAATTCAAGAGTCTAGATGTCATAATGCATAGCATACGCGGCTCACGTTGCACCCGTAATATACGTGACACACGCTGCATACGCTGCACACGCTGCATACGTGACACACGCTGCATACGCTGCACACGCTGCATACGTGACACACGTAGCATACCTCTCCCCCTAGCCAAGTTACAATCGTTTCGCTTGCGTCGATCGCTTCGAGTTGACGTTCCCGCCAATTCTTCTGTTCTGACCACGTGACTGGGCGTTGAGACAACGTCGTTCCCGTACATTTGAAGCTTTCTACTAGTGTTAACTATTGCAGATTAGCAAATTAGCTAGGGGTACTGGTACACGTTGACTCATTTTGTGTTTAACTTTGAAGCTTTAAAGACTTGCAGTTCTATTGCTGACCATCGTCCACGTTATCTATCAACGTTGAGCGGACAGCTGATAATACCGAAGTAGTGCGCAGTAGCGATAAGCAGCGACTTAACCTATTTATTATTCATTATACAAAAAACTGACTCATATTCATTAGAAAAAAAAAACTTAACGTACTTATATTTTTTGCACGATTATGTCGAGTAGGTTAGTTTTTGTGAGAAATATTATAATGCAAAGCACTGCTAACCCAGTGGCAACGGCCCTGACTTACAAGTTGTATATCGTTGGTTCAAACCAGAGCTGTAACGAAGCTCCGTATTTGAAACTACTAAAAATCAGAAATACACAGAAATATCCGTAACCGAAACCCATATACCGTAGGTGAGACGGTATTTCTGCTGCTCAACCTCTATCAAGCGCAAGTTTGATTGTGTATGGAGTACTGCTCTTATCTTTGGGATGGGTCTACCAAATACCAGCTTGATGCGCTGGATTTGATTGAGAAGCGAGTTAAGAAGATCATCGCTTATGATGTACTTGTCAATTCAAAACTAAGCCTTGCGATGCCGAGTTGCAAGTTGGTTTTAAATCGTTTACATTTTCGAGGAGTGTGCATTGGAATTGCACAATTTAATTCTGCCAAGTCCATTCCATCATCGGACCACATGACGTACGGCGTTGCGCCACCGGTACATGGTGGATATCCCATCCATCGTACAAAGCGTTTTGGGAACACATTCATTATGCGTACAGCTAAAGATTTGGAATTCCCTGCCGGAGTCTGGGTTTCCTGATAGCTATAACCTAGGGGTCTAAGTCAAGAGTGAGAAGGTTGCTTCTAGGCAAACGTGCTCCGTCGTCGGCCACTTCATCGCTTACCATCAGGTGAGATAATGGTCAAACGTGAGCCTATCTGGTACCTTCGGATAGAGGCGGAGTCTTAAAGGTTCCGACAGGATTTTGTTTATTTTAGCTGGCCAAACAAATAATAATCTATATATATAAAAATCAATGCCACTTTCGTTGTTATTTTATAACTCAAGAACGGGCTCACCTATCCAAACCAAATTTTTAGGCTTTGTTCGGACTATTTAGTAGATGGTTTATGTGAAGTTTGGTAGGGTAGAGTAGGGTAGAGTAGGGTATAGTAGGGTATAGTAGGGTATAGTAGGGTATAGTAGGGTATAGTAGGGTAGAGTAGTGTAGAGTAGAGTAGTGTAGTGTAGAGTATCGTAGAGTAGAGTTGTGTAGAGTAGTGTAGAGTGGAGTAGTGTAGAGTGGTGTAGAGTAGCGTAGTGTAGAGTAGTGTAGTGTAGGGTAGAGTAGGGTATAGTAGAGTAGTGTAGAGTAGTGTAGTGTAGTGTTGGGTAGAGTAGGGTAGACTAGAGTAGAGTAGCGTATAGTAGGGAAGAGCGGGAGCGAAGCCGTGCGGGCAAAAGCTAGTATAGACTAAAAATAAAACCCCAATCTTACCATTTGTATTAACTTTTATAATTTTAAAACTCTAATACTTCTACCCTGAATGGAGCGAAAGAAAGTGGCAGACTTTTATTCACTAAAACCTACCCCTTAGTTTCCAATTACTCCACCTTTTAGTTACCTTTTTCATTAGAGGGCTCATCATAATCAGCCTTTTTAATGTTCCCACTGCTGGGACTCGGGCCTCCTCTCTAGGAGAGGGAATGGACCGTGATCCACCACGCGGGCCCAGTGCGGATTGGTGGATGTCAAATGCCTTCGAATTTTTAGTTCAAGGACATGCCGGTTTCCTCACGATATTTTCCTTCACTGATTTGAAAGCAGTGGTAATGAAATAAATTACTCAAAGTAAAGCCAGACTAGGTTCGAACCCGCGACTGACCACTCGTAAGTCGTCGGGGCTATTACCATTCGGCCACCAATGCTCTCATTCGTTATTATTTAGTATTCAATAATTATAGTATCTATTTAGTATTCTAGGGCTGTGGTGACTAATTTAAAAAATACCGCAGGCTTTGATCAACCCAGGAATAGAACCCAAGACTCACCAGAGCTTTCATTTATCAAACTAGCGAACGATAGTCACCATTACTCTATACATTATTTGCACACAACATAACCATTAATTAAATCATACAATGCCAGACTGGTTACCGTATAGGACCATAATAGATTTTCTACCGCATTCTACCAAACATGGTAGCTTACCCAAATGGTAATTACGGGTTAGAGTTCCGTAATTAAATTATGAAACTTTTGTTACCGTGATTTAAGTGACAATAGCGAAATAGCTTACCTGGTAAAGGGGAGGTCATAGGTTCAAATTATATAGATAGATGCGAAGTTAAATTAATCATGGTATTTCATTGAATGTTGTAATTCAATTGACTTCTAGAAAAAAAGGGAAAAATAATTAATTATACTCTCACCACTTTCTGTGACTGGCCTGTTGGTCTAGTGTTCAGTGGCCCTGACTGCTGTGCTGGAAATCATGGGTTCGATTCCTACCCAAGACAAATGTTTGTATGATGAGCATAAAGATTTGTTTTATGGCTGGATGTAATATATCTATAATAAGTAGAAATATATAGAGTATATTTATCAGTTGTCTAGTACTCTCAGTACAAAATCTGCTTGGTTTGGGACTAGATGGCGTTGTGTGATAGTTATTATAATATATTTTAAAATAATCTTGAGTTTTGTTAATTTTATAGTCGATATGTAACTATTATATATGCTCCTTACTTACTAAATTTATTTCAACCCGGGAATAGAACCCAAGTCCCCACGCTCAACAGTCGCGTTTGCGATGACCACGATACAAATGAACCAATTGCATAGAAGATAAAATTGTAGCTGGTTTTTAAATCGGCCCTGTGTGGCCAAGTTATGGATTGACCTTTCTAGATCATATTTAGAACACCGGACCAGATCAGGCAGGATATCCAAGATGATTGCATAGAAGATAAAATTGTAGCTGGTTTTTAAATCGGCCCTGTGTGGCCAAGTTATGGATTGACCTTTCTAGATCATATTTAGAACACCGGACCAGATCAGGCAGGATATCCAAGATGCCCGTACGCCTTCGCTAGGGGGGGAGTACTGTAGCTGCAATACATTGATACTCATTCGACCGCTGCCGCCGCAATCGGCGCGCCAACTCACGTATTTCATAGGAACTACACCTGTCAATGAGGTTGTCAACCGGCTCACGACTTGAAACTATGTATTTAGTAATTATAAGTTCTGTACATATTTCTGTAAATTCATTCTGATTTCATCAATATAAATTTATCAGTACATCTGGAGTATCATTGCTGACACCACCTAAGCGCTACAAACCTAATTACATATTAATTTTGAAACATAGCATGTTCTCTTTCTCTTAGTTTAAATACCACAGTTTTAAGAAATCGTTCCCAGAATCTTTCAACTCCAGTGCGGGCAGTGTCTTTGAAAATACTTTCTTTAATAATGGCGGACCGGGCCAAATTGACATATCTGGTAAAATATTGGCTTCCCCGGCGATATTGTAAAATAATTTAGTATCAGGGTAGATGGGGAGGTTAAATTTTTTGAAATATTAGGATTTTAGGTTGGTCTAAAATAAAATAAAAGGAGAGAATAAAAGTGCGTAGGTAAAGGATTCTACACCGTGGTTAATGGGTTCATAGGCACTGGAGCAGGTTCACAGGTTCACATACCTCAGAAGCATCGTGCCTGTAACTAGAAGAACCATAGAGGACATCTTTACGGGTCATCAAAGCTCAAGGTACCTGTCCCAACCTAAAAATCGTCGGAACCAAATACCAATCTACGCTAATCTACAAATGCGATACGTGAAATGTAAAAAAAGACATCTACACCAAATCCTGGATTTCAACAACTGATATTTTCATTGTATCCATCAAATCTACAGGTCCGAGACCACTTATAACGTAGAAAGCTGATCGACCACCAGATCAAGCGTCATAGGTTAAGATCAATTGCCCACACACTTCAGAAGAACTCCGATCACGGACTTGAACTGGTGGTGATTTGGAACCCTTAAGGATGAAAGCCTGGTGCGTCGCTAAGTTTGCCCTAAGAATGCACTGTGTTAGTAGAAACGACGTGCATCGAAATGCAGAACGGGGTGAAACATGACGTTCTAAACCGATCGCAATGGAAGACTACTGTGTATCTGCCTTAAAGCCCTATATAGAACCTAAAATGAGTAAGGGGAAAAACAGTGAGAGAAGCAATCCTCACATAAGACTCGCCGCAAGTGTCGTCCTGGGCATCGGGAGTTATAGAATAAAATAGAATAAACTTTATTGTACACCAAAATAGTAACAAATTCACAGAAACAAATCTATGGGTACAATGGCGGTTTTATCGCTAACAGCGATATCTATCAGACAACCTTGGGATGGACTATACTTAAACTAAAAACAGGGTAGTCTGCGGTGTAATGCAAACAATATGAATCGGCAAAAAAAAAGAGAGATCCCTGGCCAGTATAGGACCGAGCTATGGGTAGTTCACTGTGCGATAAGGTTTAAGCCTCAAAGGATGTCAGCATGATTTAAGTCGTCAGGGCCTATGCTTGCTTGGATTCCAGGATCTGGCTCAAGTTCTCTCTAGACCGCAAATGTTCCATAATAAATCCTTTCATAATTAGGCCTATCTCTTAATGGTCATAGCTGACGTAACCAGTTCGGGCATGCGGAACTATAGACATTGAGGCACTCAAGCTTGTCTACATTTTTTCTATAATAGCTGATCTAATATGGCAGCTACCTTTGACAGACTTCGTGGCGACCGTGAGGAGTCTTATAAGGAGATCTAATGACTTGTGTGAGAAAAATAGTTGGATTCATTTATTTTCTTGGATTGTGATGATCTAAATGCTGCTAATTGTATACTTATGTTAGAATTGCGTGTTGGTTATCACTTATAATTTACCAGAGGAGTTGTTTAATATTTCTTTTGACTTCAACCTCAAAGAAGTTTATATGGCGGCCGTCAACCAATTTCATTTTAACTTTTATTTTGTGAATGTCGTGGTGTGTCGCGTTTTTCTAATGAATAAACTCAAAAACTACTTGCATGAAGATTAAATAAATAAATAAATAAATGATAAGGCTATGTTCTACATAATTATGGCAATCATACAATGTAGCAAAGTCTTCAGTCTGAGCATATTTCCACTCAACAGCGGTGTGTAAGAATTTTTGACGCCATATTTTTTCTTTTAAGTGTTTTTGTTGTAAAGTTTATAAATATGTCTTATTATTATTACATTACTAGCTTTTACTCGCGGCTTCGCCTGCGTTTATTAATATCCTTTAATTCCTCTACCCTTTTCTTCCCTCTTTCTCCCCATTTTCTCACTCAAGAAAAAAATTAGCCTATGTCCGTCTCCAGGGTCCCAAATATCTTCAAAATCGGTTTTGCCATTTAGGCGTGAAGACGTAACAAACAAACACAGTTTCGCTTTTAAAATATTAGTAAGGATTATATTATTGTGAGCTTTACTAACCATTTCGAATTTATCATCTTATCTACATAGTTTTTATATATCACATGTGACAGTAATCATCATCAAACATCTTCACAAACTAATATTAGTATAAAGTAATTTTGTAAAAAATCTGTGATGTAAGATTGCGAAAATAAAATTAAAACGTGCAGTGTTTGTTTATCAAGACCTAAATAAAAGCATTCTATGTTGTTTTTCGATCTTTAAAAAATCGGTGTACCCGGTCAGCAGCACGTGGCGTCATCAAATTCAAAAGTTTGTGCGTTCCTTTCATTTCAAGTTGTTTCTGCCTATCCCATACCCTCAACAACTCGACCTACGCCATATATCAAAATATTACAAAGTATCAATAAGTTAGCTAGATAAAGATTCGCAAAAATAGAATCCACACAAAGTTCATTATCGATGTCCGCGCCTGCATATTATGTACTAGCTTTTGCCCGCAGCTTCGCCCGTGTGCATAAACACGACACTATGTCAATGTTACTCAAGAATAAAGTAGCTTTCTATGGGGAAAAAAAATCGCAATCGGAGCAGTACTTTCAGAGATTACCTCCTACAAACAACAAACGAACTTTACCTCTTTATAATATTAGTTTAGACTAGCTTTTGCTGCGGCTTCAGTCTCGTTAAATTCGGGGTAACACGGTTCCCCTTTCGGCTTATTTTAGTGAACTCCACTGCGGGTGACGAAACCTACGACAAACTAAACTTATTATTTTCGGTTGGTACAGTAATGGGTTATACTTTTTCGGGATAAAAAGTACCCAGTGTGGTGCCTAGGATATTAAAAAATAATTATACCAAGTTTCACCATAATCGAACCGGTAGTTTTTGCGTGATGCCTGAACAAACACACAGACAGACAGACAAAAATTTGTTTACTCACGTTTTTGGGTTCGGTGTCGGTCTAGTAACACCCCCTGCTATTTAATTTTTTGATATTTTCAATTAACAGAATTTTCACTTCTACAGATTTATTATAAGCATAGATTTATTGTAGTTATATTTTGTTCAGAAGAGCTGTCTTCTGTTGCGAATGATATAAAATGTATCTTTCCCATGGAAGTAAGGCATGACACACACGAGTGACTAACACTTGATCATTAACATTTGCTGCTCTATACGGAGCGTTAGTCATGGTGTACACTGTAATTAATATCGCATTATGTAGATAGTTATAATATTCTTATAATTAGGAATTTCTCAGTAGCAGTCCAGATTTGTAGCTTGATGAGCCATCGTTGGTGAAATGTCAGTGAGTGGATAACACCTCTGCTATAGAGAGGTATTAGGAACCAGTTTACCAACTAGAGATGTGTCGTTGACGGCAATATTGCCCCGAAGTGGGAATATAGGTGGCAATATTGCACGAAGTATGAATATTGGTAGCAAAGTTGCCAGCAATATTCCCACTTCGGGTAATATTGCCGGCAACGGCACATCTCTAGTACCAACTGATTGTTACAAGATGCTCTCCTGTTTGAGGAGTGGTCGAGGCACCACGACAACTGCACTTTCAGCCTGTCACAGGTCCTCACCAGGTATGATTATTTCGGGCGGTTCCTGTTTCGGATTCAGCCTATAAGACACGGTGGAGCTCTGCCCCGTTTGAGCAGAGTACTGCCGTGTTTTAGTGGAGGTAATCGTCGGCGATGACAAAATAACAACCGAACTAATCCTTAAGCAACTTGATGGTGAAGAGATACAATATTTGTTTATGATACAGGTTACTTTAACCCAAAAACTGTGTAACGACATTTATGGTGCCACAAAAGAACCTGCATCGCGCAATCAAAGTTCTCCGCGTGATTTGAATATATACGACAGCACGATATCATTTATGGGGCAGTGGTCCACCAAGTCTGGTGCATAGTCTATTAGACCACAAACAAAAAAAAAAACATAAAAAACAAACTTTACTGTGTAAATGTTCAGAATTAGTAACATTTTTGGGAAAAAATACCATGTTATATTTTTTCCCAAAAATATTTAAAAAGGTCACAGGTTGGACACAAAACAGGTCACGGCAGGTCATAGTGGACAATAGGTGCTATCAAATAGCTGGGTGCAAGTGTAAAGCAGCCCCGCAGTCGCCTGGAAAGCCAAGTGACTATGTATTTTTACTGACATACCCAGCTCATAACTTTGTGATTTTTCATGATACAATTATGAAATTTAATTAATTATTATTATGTGCCTATAATTTATATGTCTGGTTACTGTACTGTTAGTGTAAATTGGCAATAAATAAATAAATGTTGTACAAAGATTCATTTAACATAAAAATACTAAAATCAATATTGTATAAGGTGTATTTAACCGTATCGCAGCCGCGGGCCCCACACAATGGCTATTGCGTTTCGATTGTCAAACTTAGTTCAAATACCAAATATTTAAACGTTACAATTGCCGTTTTAACCCTTCAGATACCGTCAATTAGAGACACAATAGTAAGACAATAGATGCGCGGCCACCGGTGGTCGCTTGGGGATTCATGAATTAAATATTAACGACGTTGTTATTGTGTTCAGCGAGTTTAATGGTTTAGTTTGGCTACTTTGGTATTTTGAATTGATTGATAATTTTGTATTTATAGGCCATTAATATGTCTGTGGAACTACCAACTCTGTCTAACAAAAAGGTATCCTGTTTTTTTTTATTATTAAGCATATAGGCTCGCATTTGATAGATGATGTCGTCGACAATGGAGCACGCTTGCTTAGAAGTAACCAATTCACTACTGATTTTAACAGCGTCGACAGCGCGCACTGTTCCCGCGCGCCTCAAGGAGTTGTCAGCAACAGGAGGGGCCCATCTGGGTCGAAGCCTACCGGGGTCGGAGTTATCCGAAAGGAAACTAGAGCCCCGGTATGAAGGCTAGAAGGAACGGCGCGGGGTTTTTAGTCAGTAAGACTCTGACACTGTCTCCCGCTCCACCCAAGAGCGGGTTTCGTCAATGATGATTTTCCCCGTCGAGAAAAAAAAAAAAAAACTACTGACTTTAACAGATTCCGGCAAGAAATTCCACTTCTTAGCTGTACACACAATAAATATGTTCTCAAAACGTGTTGCGTGAAACGAAAAGATAGAGTCAGTCAGTGGTCATGCTAACCGCCAGCTTACCAGGCCAAAATGTAAAAAAAAAATTGGACAAGAGCAAGAAGATGATGATGAATGTCATGGCTACCAGGTTCTTAAGACCGAGTGCATTTCAACTAATAAACTTTTACAAAATATTTATTCATACGATCTGATTATTCCTGGTCCGAGCAGAGACAACAGTGAATGCAGACATCAAAATGCCAAGCGTTTATTGAATTGTGTTTGACATTTGAATAAAATTCCTATTATAACGGAACAGGCTGCACTACAGAGGGGCTAACAAAACCACGCTTTAAATATTTTAAATAGTAAGAACGGGCGCACATCGGAGACTAACGTGTGCCTTCCTTGGAAATTGGGAGTCAACTGCGTAAGTTGTCGTGTCGACAGTTTATGCGTTTAATTTGGCTGAGTCAGCGTAGAGACATTAACGAGGGTGTGACGAAATAGAATTAAACTTATTTTTATTATTGATAGGCTCACGTTTGTTTACAATTTCCCCTGATGGTATACAATGATGTATGTGGTCGACGATCAATATACAGCATTTAGCTACGATGAAAAACTGGGTTTAATCAATCCAACCGACGGATCTGATTAAATGGTTAGTGTTTTTTATCGTATCAAAATTATATCACAAAGAAATATTGGTCAAATAAAAAAAGTACTCGTATTTTGTCTTTATTATTCCTCAGAAAATAATTTTGGTAGCTAATTCATCATTATTTCAGCTGAAAGACGCCCACTGCTGGACATACATATACACCTCCCCAAGTGTCGCCACACTTCCAGTCATGTGTGTCTCGCATCCATCGGATTCACGCTACCGTCACTCAGGTCACCGGTCTATCTTGGTAACCATTTGATAATGAATTAAGATTTATTGATACAATAAGCTAATCAATTTTGAGAGTAGTGGTGGCCGAGTGGTAATGGCTCCGACTTACGAGTTGTAGGTCGTAGGTTCAAACCCTGCCTGGTGAATTACTTTGTGTAATTTATTTCATTACCACTGCTCTCAAAACGGTGAAGGAAAATATCGTGAGGAAACCAGCATGTCCTAGAACCAAACATTAACCTACGCGCACTGGGCCCGCGTGGTGGATTACGGCCCTTTCCCTCACCTAGAGAGGAGGCCCGAGTCCTAGCAGTGGGAACATTAAAAAAGCTGATGATGAAGCATAGCAAAATTTAGCAGCTAAAAGTCGCTAAACCGCGCTGTCACTTATTTTTGGTAGGTAGTGGACGAAAAATCTGCGACTAAATGTTAACGAGAAATACCTCCCCATCGGGCGTTTGTTTTAATTAAAATTTTAGGCTTCATCCAAACTATTCAGTTTCATTACTACAGTTTGTTATGACGGGAATGTTATTGTTCAATATTGGATATAATGAAAAACAGCCGATATACAGAATATTTGATTACCAGTAGGCCAAAGTGGAATCTGAACGGATTAACACATATTTATCAAAATGGCAGATTATAATGATTTATATGAATTAATATTGGGCTATATTGAGCAAGCGAGAAAAACGATTCATACTTTTACGGGCTGTAATCTAAGCGTGTTCTTTTTATAACCCGAGTCGCGTGGTTCTTGAGACTGAAATTTCGGTCCCGGAATCAACCTATAAATACAAAAAATATTTTCTAGTCATATTTTGGGACACAAGAAAACCATATTCAAAGTAATGTTAAGAAAAATATATGTAAGTTTTATATACGGTATGTTGTGTACGTAGCCCAATATCCGAGTATATGTACGCTGCCTAACAAATATCAATGACAGCGCCATGACAGTACTTCAGATAGAGAACTTAAGTCTGCTTGTAAAGTGATTTATTTTTCATTATTTACCTAATATTAATATTTGGAACAGAAGTAAACTGCAGTAAAAGCACTGCTAGTTTAACTAAACAGTAATCAAGTGTCGATCTAGAATATATTGGAAGTAAAAAAAAAATAATTGTCGATTTTTCTGTTTTTAGGTTAGTAGATCATATTTACAATTGGTAAATATTAGATCTCGGTTAATTTGTTTTAATAATATTAAACCATTTCTGTTTTTAGATAAATCAAAATTTGTGTGTTATTTCCTCCGGTATCATCTAACATATTACATATATACATAATATTTTGAACTATTGCATGAATTCTATAATCTGTATCGGTACTAAATAAGCAGTAACAGAGGTAAGTTAGTATAAGAACCCTACGACCCAACTCTTTCAAATAATCCCACTCCTTACTTTCCCCCTTTGATAGTAAAAAAAAACCTCTCCACACCACCTCAGTCGTCACGACTTGAGACTAGAAAGCGATGTCATGTAAGATGTTCGATAACAAAGTATTTTCAATAAACAATCAATGGATAGTGGGAACGGCGTGAGAACGGTTAGCTTCACCATTATATTGTATTAGTGGCGCAAAAGATAAAACCAGGGTCGGTATTGCGTCGTTTAGATCCGATGGTGACTTATTCTGGAAAATATTTTGGGCATTGAACTCGAAAAAAAATTAGAACTAGCGTTATTTTTTGAGGGCATACAATTCGACGTACATTTTCACTGTTTTTCATACAACCGCTCTTACGCGATTATAACGTTATTACACATTTTTCATTAGATATTTTGGAAACTTAGATATCTTGTGAATATCCTGGCTCCTATTGAAATCAACTTATAAATTTGTGAAAACCTATTTTGCATGAACTTTGACCCTCCATAATGTAATGAAAAATTAAAAAGTAAAAAAACATACCAACAAAAGCCTTGCAAATTTAATCAAAATGTGAACGACGACAATTTTTTTCAAAAACTTTTAAGGGTTTAAAAAAAGTTCGTAGGAAATACGTTTGGAACAAGTTTTGTGAAAAATTCAAGTAAATCACGGAATTACAGAATGCTAACCGCTAGAGTTCTCAGCCGTTATTTCTTTTTTTCGCATTTTCTTTTCGTCAAACATTTGGATTGGATTGCGTTAGATGAAATAATAAGCTTTTAAACCTTGCTTGAAGTTGATGATTGGCGAGTGGAAAAGGGAAGCACTTAAGGCAGACTAATCATCCTAATATTGCGGTTTGGAGGTTGATAACAAGAGTGTGGGGTGTGGACTGTATAGATCAAATAAAACAAACACTGTTGGAAATATTGTTTATATTTTGGCCAAAAGATGGCGTTGTTTCTTGAGCGTCAATTTCTGGATTGCGGTGTTAAGATTTTCCGCGATTAGACTAGGTTCGCGATGAATTTAATTTTAAATCAGTTCCAACTAAAAAGTTCCAAATATGTAAAGTGCCAAAAAGTTTCAAAGTGTCTACAGTTCCAAAACGTTCTATCTAATACAGTTATACAAAATGTGAAGTGTTTTCATTGATACCTCCACCTTTGCTTCGGTCGCGAGTGCTGCAGATCCAATGCAGGCTGGTGAACGGAGTTGTTCAAACACTTCAGTTATAGGTCGCTGGTGGTTTACTTATTCATTTCCCTAATGTTCAGTCTTGATTTAATATTTACATCACAACTTAAACAGAAAATAGAGTATATAACAAACTAGAAGACACATAGAACTTTACATAAGAGAGAACTTGCATTTTTACTTCTTCATGTTAGCTGGATCCGACGAACTGTGTCGACTGAGTTTTCGGCCTATATTTATACTCTAAACTCCTGGGTGCAAGTAGTGGTCTGGGCGATCCATCATTGTCCCAGTTTTCCTCTTTCTAACCTCCATCTCCTCTAATCTCCTTCGTAGCGCCTGGTTGAGACCTCGATCTTGTCCCAAACCGGTCGAAACTTGTCGCGACCTGCTCCTGCGATCGTTAGTTCCTTGTAAGCGACGCCACTTGGTGCATGCTTTTGATCTCACTTGATTGAAACATTCAATCAAGTGATATTCTTAAAGTTTGGGTTGGGGCTCGTCCGTAACAAAGAGAAAACACAATATCATGTCCCTGTACTATGAACCTGTATCACAGGCATCTCAGTTACCCAAAAGCCAATGCGAAGGACTATGCTTCGAGTTTCAGAAATGGAAGATATCCACAGGAGAAACAACCTGCTGACATACCCTGAAGAATCGCCAGAATGAAGAAGTAGTGGGCAGGACACGTTGCTCGCAGAACAGATAGTTCATAGGGCGGAAAAGTTCAGCAGGGGCTTGATGACTTTGATGAATGCGAGACGCACAGGACCATACATTATAGTGACACTTGGGGGAGGCCTATGTTCAACAGTGGACGTCTTTCGGTTGAAATGATGATAATATAGCCGTGACAACATCGTCTCGATTTCATTTTGGAGACATTGCCTAAAAAAAATATTATTCAATATTTTTTGATTATCCACCCTTTCCTATAGAGTCGTATGAAATATGTGAAACTATCCACCTAGCATCTACCTCGTCCATGAGTTCCAGAATAGTGGCAAGCGAAGAACTTAAACTGGATGCAATGGCGCGTACTCTTGGAAATTGTCTTAAGAGAGCAAAGACGTTCCCTGTTAGACGACGAGTTACTATTAACTACTAGTGATGACCCAAGCCGAAAGGATAATGTTGTAGTGTCGATAAAATAGCACAAAACTTATCATGTATAAGACATAATATGTTATTGGTAATCAGACAAGAGGATCATTGGCAAATGATGCACTCGTCGAGTCGAAACTTCAAAGTCTTGAGCATCGACGCCCAGTTTTTAGATTTTCATGATACTTCATCAGTACGTACTGGAAACATCCATACTCGTATGTACAAATACTTTTGGGAGCACATTCTTTGTATGTATAGTTAAGGAGTGGAATAATTCTTTGCAGGAGTCTGTGTTACCTGATAGCCAAAACCTGGGAATCGAGTAAATAGGTTAGTTCAATAGTGGTCAAGTGCGAGCCTACTAACAATGAAAAAAGATAACTTATTGCAAATAGCCTATTCGCAAACACATTTAAAAAGATGACAAAGTAAAACATAGTTTCTGTGTCTTGTCCTGGTTAAAGTGATTCCAGTAATTTTTGTATGGCAATTATCTTTTTTGTATTTACTAACTATAGTTTTGTTCAGGCGGACATGTAATTTTAAATCTTAGTGTAAACAAAATATAGTACGTAAGGAGTACGTAAATTTGGTATAAATATTAGTTTTGCGCCTGCTTGAAACCAAACCATAACAAAAAAGAAGAAATCAAAACTATCGACATCACTCTCAACACAACACTACCAAAGTATTACAAGAACAGCGTTCAGCAGACAAGTTGTCTGCACCGTTAACCTGACAGTAATAACGTTATTATTGTTATTTTATCGATGTTAAAACTATCGATAGTACCCTATCCCTCGCTTATCACCACGGCTCTCAAACTTAACGCATTACTAGAACTGCATTCAGTGAGGAACTTGCCCGTACACTTAACCTGTAGCACATAATTGTAATTTATAAATTATTAAATACATAATAATGCACTTTGCGCTCAGAGTAGGCAGAAGAATTTTTGGAATCGAGTTTTTTTTTAGTTTTTGGCATTTTCTGAGAAATGTTGCCATAGTAATGATATTTTTATTTACACCGTCCAAAATTAGAGATTTTAACGAACAAAAAGCCCAGTTTAAGTTTGTATGGATATTTTGACGTGAGAATTTTCGATTGAAAATTAGGGTGCTTTTTCGATATTAAGTCAAAATAATGGTGAAAAAATAAATATTTTAAATAAAAAAAACACAGCGTGTTTGGGACATGAAAAGGTTTCAGTTTCATTTCATCAAATTTCGTGGAAAAAAAAATTTTAAAGATAAAAATAAAAAACCAAAAACTTAGTTATTTGAAATTTTCACATAAATTTTGATGATATGTGAAAAAAGTGTGTATCCAAAAATTGTAGATCTTTTTATTATCTACAACTTTGCGGTTCAACTTTTTTCTATAGGACTTGTAGTTTTGTCGAAAACCGAGATAAACTGCTTTTTACCCTCAAAAACACACCCCCATCCATTTCCCGACCTCAGATCACCGGCAAATTATTTTTCCTTTCACTTTTGTTATATTCTCTTCCTTCTCTAATGGGTTTCATCACTCATTTTCATTCATTCATTTAAAACGGCTTCAGCACAACACTATTCGTACAACCCGCTAGCTATAGAGATCGAAACAAAATTCATAATCATCATCATTTCAGACAAAAGACGTTCACTGTTGGACCGTACATAGCGTCTTGTATCCATCAAATTCCTGCAACCCTAACCAGTATCTATAGCCAAGTTGCTAATCTGCAATAGTTAACGCGAGTAGCAAGCTTCAAATGTACGGGAACGACGTCATCTCAACGCTCAGTCACGTGGTCAGAACAAAAGAATTGGCGGCAAGGTCAAATCGAAGCATTTGACACAAGCGAAACAGTTGAACTCGGCTTGGCTGGTCATCGGTTCACCTTGTAGGAGGCAAACATTTTAAAGAAGTAAATTGGTTTGCTAACAAATGGGATTGTGATCATTCTTTCACAAATAGAAAAGTAATGTATCGCCGAAAGTTTACACTACTTATTAACAAGGAAAAATACACAATTTTTGTGGTGTAGACTACAAAAGTGAAGCCAGGAAGAAAAGTTAGTTTCCACAAAGCATGTTTTTCGTTTCGCATAACATGATCATCAACGCGACGCTCTTCAATTAAGGCTACACTAATTAGAACTCTGAAGAGGGCCCTCCCTCCGTGCGAAAGGGGAAAACTGCCAAATTTTTAGCAAGAGTACCTATGCTAGCTCGACTTGATTACGTCATACATGAAGTATTTACATGTGGTTAGTTGAAAGATGACTCCTAGAATTGAGTTGCTTGCATGCTTTGTAAGAAATGACTAGGGTACGCTGGACATGACTAAAGTTATAGAATTTAACAACACTATGAAAAACACGTTTAGGTACAAAAAAAAAACGATACTGAAGACTATGGCCGCAACTGTACAGAAACCACAGAGATGTGGGAAATATTGTTTATTTTTTGACCAAAAGATGGCGCTGTTAGATGCGTGTCGACTTCTAGATCGTGACTAGGTTCACGATGACTATTATTTGAAATTAGAATCTTTCTATATCAGAAGGTTGCGTGTTCATATCACGTCGGGGTCACTAGTTTGGAGGTATGCGGAACAGAGTGTAAAGTCCCGCAAACCTTAATTGAAAAGGTAGGATCCTCCGGCCAAACAGGTGTTACAGTCTGGTGCAGGATTTCGTATTTTCTTCGTAGTTCTTTTGTGTCGTCATGGATGTCGCAGTTCTAAAATTTTGAAGTAATATGAAGTTATACAATATTTGAAGTGGTTCCACTTATATTGCTACGGTCGCGAGTGCTGCAGAATCAGTACGGGTTGTGAACGGAGTGTTCAAGAGACGCATTGGACGTTGGAAGTCGCTGAGCAACCCTCGACCACCGAGGTTGAGCGGGCTTTTGCGAACGACGAGACGAAAGAGAAGTACGCGACGCTCAATGGGATATTCAACGGTGCAACGATGCGTAGTATTCCCTTTGCGCCTCAAAGAGATGTCAGCAAACACCGTAGGGGCCCCCCAGTAGGACCAAAGCTAACTAGGACCTCGCGACTTTTTAAAGAGTTACAGGGTCCCTGGAACGCAAACGGTAACTGGAGGACACAGGATTTAGTTTCCGTTGTCGTTAGAGGATACAGAGATTACCTAGAACGGGAGAAGACTTTTAATGAAGGGATCTCCTTATAACAAAGAATGGTGCGATCCGTCCTATCTTATGGTACTAGATTTAACATCGATCGCTGCTTATACTTGATGATCGAAAATATGATTATGATCCTTGAAGCTCATATCCGAAACCTTTAAAACAACATTTTTTTTTTTCAAATATCTAAGTATCGTTTAGTTTTATAATATTTAACCACAGGATAGGTAAGCATGCCATCACAAACAGCAGCCAAAGACATACAATAATAATTTTATTTTTATTAGTTCAGGAACCTAATATCGAATACAATTCATACATCACAGCACTAATGCACCGGGCGTACACGCCAGGTATCCGGCACGTATACGACAGGTACACGGGACGTAGACGGTACGTATACGGGACGCATTACACAGCTTTATGTGCTCTCGATATTCCAATATTCCATTAGTTTAAGCGCAAATAAGGGATGTTTTCATTGTGCTCTGAGGTTTCAGTGACGAGGTTGGATTTTAGCGAGATAAAATACGAAATGCTAGCATTAGTGGCCCAGTGATACCGCCGTGTCGTATGTGGGATCAAACCAGCCAGCGTCTTACTTTGTGTAATTTATTCGATTACCAAAATCAAAATGGTAAAGAAAACGTGAGAAAACTGGCATAACTTAGTATCAAAAATTCGAAGAGTTGTGATATCCACCAATCCGCACTAGGCCTGCGTGGTGAATTATAGCCCATTCCCTTTTCTACGGGGGAAAACTGAGTCCCGACAGTGGGAAAATAAAAAAAGGCTGAATATGCGAGTGCTATGCTAAAACACGAAATAGCTATTTTGTAAATAACGGTTTGATTAAATGCGTTTTATATTTTCATTATCTCCTGATATGTGGCTGCAGCAACATTTCATTGCGAGACTAATAAATTGTAAAAAATAATATTGCAACCCTGATATTCCAAACGCTTTATGACCACAAAATATTTTTATTCGACAAGAATGAATATTGAGAATTTATTTCCTGACATTTTTACTAAACTCTACTTTTACACAACATAATTATTTTTAAAATGAGATTAATTTTATTACACTAGCAAGTAAGACTAGTTTTTTAGTTGTAGAATTAGAGTAAAAATTGTTTTTTTTTTTACAAAAAACTGATTGTCATACTTTCAGTGGAAACAGTTTTAGTGACAAATTCAAAGCAATTTAAAGAAATGAAAATAATATTGTTTAGCCGAACTAGTAGTGAAATCTATTCGGTGGCTATCACACCACTACGCACCACGCAGCCAGCATAGCGCGTGAAAAGGCACCTACCTACACACGTACTTGCGGGAGTGCAGATCTGCAACATCGTATACAGTCGATATTGTACGCACGCTTAATCTGTTGCGTAGTACAATATCGATGGTTGACCATATCATGAAGTAGCGAATTCTAAGATCTAGCCACGATATTCATAAATAAATAAACACGTACTAAAAACAAATGCAATGTTATTAATTATAAAATACTAAATTATGAATATAGGAACACCCAATCATCATCTGCAAGAATTTATTAAAAAAGTAATTTGACGAAAATGAAATTAAAATTTTATTCTGCGGCTTGTTGGTTCATTATACGAAAAAAACGTGGAAATACATTTTCCATGTCATATCGTTACGTCAAACGCAGCCGAAACAGAGAGCCATTATTTTTTATGGCAACATTACAGTTCGGCACACGAATCTGGTCCTGAAAATCTTTTGAATTGTTAATTTGTGTTCTTATTATTTGTTATTATTGTTATATCCAGCCTATACGGTCCCACTGCTGGGCAAAGGCTTCCTTCCATTTCTTCCATTGTTTCATCGATCGATTCACGCGATGGGCTAAAGTAGTCGCAATTACCGATATTACTGCGGAAACTGTGGCCAAAGCATTTTTGTTGGGATAGATAGCTCGATTCGGTTGCCCTACTGACATTGTCACTGACCACAGGGCTGATCACGGTAGGTTCCCATTCAAGCCACCACGCCAAAGCAACAACGTGATCATGCAATATATAAAGAGAGAAGATGAGAATATGAAGGAAATAATAGACACTATCTCATCAGGCCATATTCAGCAAATAGAAAAGTCACGGTGGGTGTAGCCAAGGAAAAGAAAATGAAGAAGAAGAAGGCAAGATTCTTTGGAAAGCTAACGTTGCCACAGAGAACAACATCAAACACGTACTTAAGTATATACCACATCAGACAATGACCAAGTCTGAGGATGACTTATTCAAACACCTGTTGAAGAAATCAGAAACATCATCAACTGATGTGGGAGGAGCAGTCTTTATGTCCATGAATTTCTCCAGTTGGTGTACCAGCATCAGACATGAAGGTGTCACCCCAGTTTTTGAAGAGTTAGATAGGTTATTAGGAGTGGAAAATGTAAATAGACACAATAGATGTAAATGAGTTTATTTAATTGTGTACGTGTATGTATTTATGTCAGTCACCCACGGAACCAAATGTTTATCTGTAGTCTAGGGCCCATAGCACAAGCACTTCTTAGTTTGGGATTAGATGGCGTGTCGTTTCTCACTAGTTGTGGATTATTATACAATTATATTTATTATTATTGTTGGTTAAAAGCGCGCAGGGATAAAACTATGTGAAGTGAAAAAGAATAGATACAATTATTTTCTATTGATTTGAGAACTATTTTGTGAATGATCAAATCACATCACAAAAAAAGGACCCCAAAATTTTCGTTTTCTTTGGCAATGTTACAGACCACCATCTAAATTACTATATCGGGACAATCCTTTGGAATCCGCTGTTGGCTGTCAACAAGGTGATCTCCTTGGGCCAGGGATCAACAGTTTAGCCCGACAGTTAAATTCTAAATTCAACGTGTGGTATCTCGACGATGGAACCCTAGGAGGCGATGCAGACACAGTTTTGAATGATTTAAACTTACAAAAAAATCAAGTCAGATCAAGTCCTATTGAGTATAGGACTTGATCTGAACCTTTCAAAATGAGAACTATTCTTATCTGACAACAGACAACAGATTCTTTCCAAATTTAAACACAATACCTCCTGAAATTAAAATTATAGAAAAATGCTCTCTTTGTCTCCTTGGGTCTCCTAATTGCGAGGATCTTTTTCCCAATTTTGTCGAGGAAAAATTCAAAATTTTAATGATGTTTCGGAAAGATTACTTGAAATTAACATAAATTCAGCCATCACTACGAGTATAATTCGTTTCTGCTGTTTCGACCCTAAATTAACTTATTTCTTTCCCGCTTTTCACTTATGAAAATAACCCCATCTTTTGGAAAAAATGGACCAAATTATACGGCATACTCTTACATAAATTCTAGATGTGGCCATATAATACGACCGCTTCCTATTCGTATGGGTGGCCTCAGCGATCGTGGGTCCGACTGTTCACAAGTTGTTTAAAGATCTGTCGAAACGTCTAGTTGACACTTCATTTGACCCATATGAGGTTTTTAGGGCCTTGGAAATCTCTCTTCAAGGCGGGCGTGCAACACTGATCACAACACATCACAGGTAGGACCAAGTTTGGATCACACGTTGATCCAAACTTGGTCCTACCAGACGGCCACATTCAAAACTTCCTTCCTATTCTTCATCATTTCAGCCAAAAGACGTCCACCGTTGGAGGCCTCCCCCAAGCGTCGCCAAAACGACCGGTCCTGTGCGCCTGCCATTATTTATCGGATTCTCACAGCTCTCACCAGGTCATCGGTCCATCTTGTGGGAGGCCTTAGCACTGCGTCTTTCGGTACCTAGTAATCACTAACGAAAAACAACAAAACAATAATTTATATAAGTACAACCCGTAATTCCTCGAGTATTAGTAAAATGGAGGAATCGAGGAATTTTTCACTTTAAAAGAAACTCAAAAGAATACGCCATATGTGTACCCCAAACACACACAGTCACAAATAAAATATGCAACCAAGTGTAATTAAAAGAACGTCGACTAATTTTTATAGCCTTTACCCGAACTTGTACATAATAAGGATTTCCTGGCCACCTGCAATGAGTGTCTTTTGTTTTTAAACCGACTTCAAAAAGGAGGAAAAACTTTGCCCTCAAAGTTGCGGCAATCTCTTTCGCTAGCATTACCGTCTGTAAACAACGTATAACGTTAAATGCGCAAAACCTCAGACACCCCAAATGATTATTAATTCAATTGACCTAATTATGTGAGAATTAAAGGTTTTATGTGCAGTTTTAGTTTGTTTAAAATTCATATCTGCATTGAACTAAGAACTTTTATTATCCCGTGTATGAGAAAATTTGATTGGACTTCAACGATTTGTGTTTGTTTACCTATTTGGGCGAGTTTGCGCACGTGATGGCTTGACCTATTCATAAATACACAGGTCGACGTTTTCAATGAAGATTTTTTGAAAAATATAACCTATATTAAAAAGTGGTTTAATCGATTCTGCTCGTTATTCTGATCAAACTAATTTCAGGTTTTGCGCATTTAACGTTACACATTGTATATGCGGTGAGGACCTCCGCGCGTGTAACACACGATTGTGACACGCTTTGACTTTTAATGTAAGTATATTCAATGTAAGTAGCTATTATTATAAAACACGGGTTTCTGAATTGAAAGTTTTGACGGCGAGCAATGAGTGTCCGACCGTCCGGTAACTGATCGGACCGTCGTCGACGGCGCGCACTGTTCCCGCGCGCCTCAAGGAGTTGTCAGCTAACAGCAGGGGCCCAGCTGGGTCGATGCCTACTGGGGCCAAGAGTCTGCTTCTGAAAGAAAAGCTCGGCCACAGTATGAAAGGCAAGAAAGAACGGGGTCGGTTTTTTTAGTCAGTAAGAGTATACTATCTCTCGCTCCGCCCAAGGGCGGGGAATGTTATTTGGATGACTTTTATCCACTAAAAAAACAATTTTATGATAAGAGAATATACCAACGCTGCGAGATAATTTAAAAGAGTTACTGGAACGCGAAGGGAAACAAAAGGAACACGGGTGGACATCAGAAATCTGACACCCTCTTTCGTTTCACCCAGAGTGGAAGAAATTATT
This sequence comes from Mythimna lalbum, assembly GCA_949319445.1. Lineage (NCBI taxonomy): Eukaryota > Metazoa > Arthropoda > Insecta > Lepidoptera > Noctuidae > Mythimna > Mythimna lalbum. Next base: position 20,573,792 of record OX439360.1, read on the forward strand.
TGATTTCTCGTCAAAAAACAAAGATCACATAGTTTTGGCGTGACAAAGTTAGACAAGTAAAATGCTGAAGTTAAGTTTGACAAATATCCAATTTTTAATTTGAAAGCAACCGACAAACGAATACAAAATACTTTAAAAAGGTGTTTAAAAACAAAGCCCTTTGTTCCTTATGTTAAATAATATAGTTTCCGTTACAATTGTGACGGTCTTGTTACAATAATGCCCAGAAAACGTTGTTAAAATTGAATTATTACGCATTTACCGTTTCCCAACACATCTAATTGGCGATGCGGCGTGTTTTTCTTAGGAATTATGTGTGTAAGCCGGTCTGAACAAAGAGGGGACTAATTATAACGATTTTAACATGCAAATGCTAAAACAACTCATATTTTTGTAGCCTCGTAATTATTTTCTTTTGTTTTTATTTTGTTGTCGTTATATAACTGTTAACTCAGATTTGATCTGGAAATTTGTAATGGCCAGTTTAGTATTTTTTTTTTTGTTTGGCTATTTAATAATGAGTACACTATTATAATTATACTGAAGAAAATATTTCTATCTTAAGTCTAGGAGCCACGTCTCTGTTTTTTCATCTGATATAAACTAGTATTTGACTGCGATTCCATCGCACTCGTTAATGGTGAGGCGCACTAGTTTATTAAGAGCCTATTCACTCTTGCCTTGAAGACACCTAAATTATAATCGGATGGGAAGACCACAGCAGGCTAATTGTTGCAGTCCCTCTATGTACTTGGTATAAACGACAAGGCGAAATGCTCAGTCCGAACGCAGAAGTTTCGACAACGTAAGGGTGGATACTCGCCGTACATCGGGTTGTCCGATGATAGAAAGTCAGGTGGAATAAATTCATGCAATTCCCACCCACGCTCTCCAAAATGCATCCTGTAAACTACCGAAAGGCTGGCTACCCTACGCCTGTGCTTTGTAGATTGGACTTCACCAAAACTTGAATATAGGAAGCAAGCGATATAAAAGTGTAGAGAAATTTAGGAAAAGCCTAAGCCCTAGAGGTCACCGCTATGAATAGCGATGATAAACCAGAGTAGAAGAATTTTATTTTATTTATTCAGACAAAAGCATTAAATATTATACTGTAAAAAGCCAACGGCATTTTCTCCAGGTACAGCCGAGTTCAAAGGAGTATCATGCACTTTGGAGGAGTATTAGTGATGCATGACTGGCCACATGTAACTAAAACGCTTTATATAGATAATGTTACATTTTAATATACCTTCTTGCCCTGGTATTGAGAGCGGGTGGACAGACTTGAAGGTTATATGATAGAGGTAGCATGTAGCTAAGTTTTTGGGGTTGGTAATTTCAACTTAGTTATTGTGAATTGATCTGAAGAGAGCGATAGGGACTATTAAACTAAACAATGTTTTAGAAAAATATATAAATGCTGCCTTTCAAAATATCGGCCGAAGAGTCTCAAGTGCTCTTCGATTATTTCGGGAAACCAGGTAACGTATCCTGGAGGCTGGGCTTTTCTTCGGCCGGCCAGATAATTATCATCGCCAATTGACATGGCAGTGTTGTCTATCTTCTGAGCTGCTTTGTCACAATTGCCATTTGTTAATGCTGCTAGTTTTCGGGTTATTTTTCCATTGACAGCGATGTGCAAAAGTTTTTAATACTCAATGAATTCTTCCTCCATCTCCTACCTGTTTCCTGATTATCAATGGGTACACATAACTTTTTATATCTTATTCGTTAATCCATAGTAATAGCACGATATAAAAAAAGTGATATCAATATATTTATATGGTACAAAAAGCAGTTCCTATGGCCAAAAACAGACTTGTGTGGAAAAGGGAGAGTGAGGCCTTTGCCCAGCAGTGGGACATAAATGAACTATGTAAAAAAAAAATCAGTTGTAGGAATTAAAATTAGAAGACTTGATTTGAACAGAATCAGGACAATTTTATAGAGGCTTACGAGTGTATGTATGTATGTTTTCAACTCATTTACGCACAAACAGCTAAACAGATTTGGATAAATTTTAGCATATACTTGTTATTCCGGAAGTATGTTCACTTGGATTTTTATTTTCAACTTATCTGCAAGCAAAACCACTGGTAGTAATAATAATTATGATAGGAAGATTTAAAATATATAGAAAATGAGATAAAGGCAGGAAGAAGAAGAAAATAGGAAGATTTAAAACACCTTTTAAAAAAACAATAACTTTTAAGTTTTAATATCGTTAAAAGATCCCTTCGTACCCTTTCTTCAGTTAATTATAACGTGAAAAATACATATCAAAACTAATTACAGAACTTCAAAATTGATTTTCTCCATTTAATTGCTAAGAAATATTAAATTAATTTTGGCAAAACTTTTTAAAAGTCTTTTGATCATTACCCCTTCATATTTTTCGAGGCCTTGGCTTATATAGATAGAGATTTAATTAATTGGTCATTTTAACCTGGAGGGTTCCGTAGCAACGTTGGATTACCCTGAAAGGGATAAACCTACCCTCTGGGAGTTTATGGCTAAGATAACAAATGTATTATGTGTTGCAGTATACATAGGAAGGTTGTTTGTATTCCAAATTGTTGACGTGCCCTTTTTAAGTAGGCATTTGAACGTTTTGAACGTGGATTCTCAAAACATTTATTTCAGAAGACTTTATTTAGATAAAAAACTGAAAGTAGGAAAGCTTACGCGGGCGGTTTTTTTAGTGCTAATAGGTTTTGCGCTTGATCTTACCTGATGAAAAGCGACAATACGGTCGACAATGGAGCGCGCTTACCTTTTTTTTTTTGTTTTCTTGGGGAAACCTTCAAAAGGCGCCCGGACTTTGGGGAAAAGTCCGGGGAGTGTGGGATTTTTACCTCACTAAAACTACCCCGGTGATCACCATCAGCACATAGAAGGGGCGCCGTTACCTCTTAAAAGACCATTCCGGAACCCCCTCTGTGCAACGCCTGTTAGGGCACATCCCTGAAGAAACTGCGCAGTGGTCTCCCCTGAGCCTCTTAGAAATCTTTTCTGATAGTGTTTTGCAACCTGTACTATCAGCAGATGGTTGTGCAGGATGGGCAGCATAGCAGGTGACGCATGCCTTGTTCAGTGGCTCTACATTGGCACTGTGTTTCTTAAATCGTCAAAATTGTTAGTCTTGTTTTAAAATGTAAATTATCCTTCAAACATAAAATTCGAAACTACTACTTGAAGTCCTCTCAACCTTAGTTCGGTCTTCGTCAGAATTATATAGTATCTTAATGATTTGATATTTTTCATAGTATTTATTAGTTTATTAGTTTTAGCATATTTATGTATTTTATTATTATAAATTGCTGTACCTTCATTATTTTACATCTTCAAGAGAACCAAGGTTACTCACAAAGACCGAAGACTCGCCAAACTTAAGTGACACAGAACAGATGGTCGATGGGATCGAAGGTTTTAAAAACAGTAAATGCGTACCAAAACACGCAGCATTAGAAGGCCTTCCACATGGTGGATAGATGGATATGAGACACACAGGACCAGTCATTTTGGTAACGCTTAGGTGAGGTCAGTGTCCAACAGTGGATATCTTTTGACTGAGATGGTAATGAAAATGAGGATATTTTTTCAACGATGAGTACCTACTATTCGTGGAGGAGATTAGACATTTAACCCATCACGCTTGTCTGACGCGCTAAAGAGCTAACTAAAAAAAAGTACGTACTAGTGCTTTACTGCTATCCCACCTGATGGTAAGCAGTGATACAATCTATGATGGTAAAGAGCACTAGTGGATAAAGAACCTTTTCCCTCTAGCTCTGAAACCCTGACAATATTATCTTATTAAACCAGAAAGCCAAACCATTCCCATTTCAAAACACTTAACAAATCGCCATACAGTTGCCAAAAAACTTGTAAATTATGCTAAAGAGATTCATCTCTGGGTAATAAATTTATAAAGAGCTACGTTAAAATCTGGTAGTAGAAGCCTTATCAATTTCAAAGAAACTTTAATACTTTGAAGCGTCTTTGTAAACTTTATGCTAATAGTAGATGGCTAAGTTGAAGTTAACCCTGGCTTAAGTTAAACAAAGTGCTTCTGAGTCGAGAAGTTAGGACGCTCGAAAAAATTGCCATGTTGTAGAGCCTTTTTTATCTATATACTAGCGACCCGCCCCAGCTTCGCTCGGGTAACAGTATTCCTCCACTATTTAATGGATGTTATTATAAATATAAACCTTCCTCTTGAATCACTCTATCTATTAAAAAAAACCGCATCAAAATCCGTTGCGTAGTTTTAAAGATTTAAGCGTACATAGGGATATAGGGACAGAAAAAGCGACTTTGTTTTATACTACGTAGTGATATGTCACAGGGAAATGAGGATATCAGGGATTTCACGAAATGCCTAGGGATATTACGAAATCCCGTTAGATGTCGAATATTCTTGTTTGTTACGTCTTTTTACTAAAATTATCTAGTGATATGACGAAGTACTAATACCAAATCAGAGATATGTCATTCCACTAAACTAAATGTAGTGAAATAAAGAATACTGTTGATAAATCCTTACTAATATTATAAAAGCGAAAGTGAGTTTGTTTGTTTGTTACGTCTTCACGCCTAAATGCTAAAACCGATTTTGATAAAACTTGGTAAACGGATAAACCATGTCCTGGAATAGGACATAGAATACTTTTTATCCCGGAAGTATGTTTCCTTGGGATAACTTTCTGCTATCACGCGGGCGAAGCCACTGGGAGCAGCTAGTAAAGCAACAAAAAATAATTACAGATTAACTGGTGCATTTTTATTAGAAAATAAAGTTTGATTTTTATCCGGCAGTATCCGCTTTTCTGACATTTTACTAGATTTAGTGTAGTGAAATGACATATCACTGACAATAAATTGGTGACATATTACACTTTTAGTAAGAAGACGTAATAAACAAGAATATTTGACATCTACCGGGATTTCGTGATATACCAAGGGATTTCGCGAAATCCCTGATATCCTCATTTCTCTGCGACATATACATATGAAAAGAGCCAAACCTACAGCCAAAGCTACTGGGCTAAGAACCTGAAAATTTGCACAAGGTTTATTCTTGTAACGTAGGCAAGCACTAAGAGAGGATGTTCCAAAAATCATCCCCTAAAGGGATGAAACGGGACCAAAGTTTATATAGAGAAATCTACGGCGCTTAGTGCTCCATGAGCGCCTCAAAGAGATGTCAATGATTCGTAGGCGCCGAGTAGATCCGATGCCTTCTAGGGTCAAGGGTTTGTTTCTGAAAGGAAACCTCAGCCCTAGCATGAAAGGTAACGAAGGAATAGTAGCGAGATTTTAGCCAGTAAAAGTCTGACACGCCCTCTCACTCCGCCCAAGGGATGTCATTGTATGATTTGCTCACCAAGGGATGTCAATGCCTAAAAACCCTGGAGAAGGAATACTTGCGAACAACAGCAGTGGAAAGACAAGCCCTATGTCAAAGCAATATTTCACAAAACATTATAATTTATAAATTCTGTCTTTCAAAACTCGCTGAAACTGAAATCAACAGTGCCTTCAAAATTCTCGTCTGATATGAAACGCCAGACAAGAGCCTTGTATTTCGTTTCTTTTCCGTTTAAAACAAAATAAAATGGACGTACAAAACTAAGAACGAGTAATGCCCGTGGGAGGTAAGAGTTCCGGGTTCGATTCCTGACCGAGGCAAGTCAGCCATCGAGCTTAGTGCGCGTTGTTTCCCCGCCTCGTGGGAATTGTTTGTTCGTAAGTATGTGTATATATAAAACTGAAGGTTTGAACGTCTCGAAATCTTTTATTTTTGAGAATTGTTTGACTGCATTTGTAAATGTTGAGTGTATTCTAGCGAATTGAACGTGTATTACACTTATTGTAGATTCTATTTTCAGTGCATTTTTCATTTGCCATATTTCTACCTCAAATTGACCGTTTATGTTTTGTTAAATCGCTATTTTATGAATTTGTGATGTTTTTGGTAAAATCCATTTGCCTGCTGCGGTATTCCCGTCGATTATAATTTAGGTGTCTTCAAGGCTAAAGTGAATAGTCTCTTAATAAGTGCGCTTCACCAGTAACGATTGCGTCACGGTGAAATAATCGTAGTCAAGCACAAGTTTATATCAATTATATAAAAATAAAATTTTGGTATTATTATTATCTACTGGTTAAGATATCCCGCAGGACAACAAAGATCGCCGGCATAGCCCAAAAAAAAATGCCAAAGTAGTCAGGGCACATTATTCGTAGAACAGATACTCGACGGGGTTGAAAGGTTCTGTAGTGGCGATCGTGCACTGGAAAACGCAGCGTTGGAAGGCCTCCGGATGTTAGACGCACAGGATCATACGTAGTGGTGACACTCGGAGGAGACCTATGTCCAGCGGTGGACGTCTTTCTGCTGAAATGATGATACTGGTTTTAGCTAATGTGAAGCATATTATTCTAACCAGACAGATTGCGGGCTAGCGGACGGTGAGCAACGGGTAGCTATCCGTAGTCCGGACAGTTACCGTCCGGTAACCGTCCGGTAACTATCCGGACCGAGCCATAGTCGTCGAGGGCACGCATTGTTCCCGCGCACCTCAAGAAGCTGTTAGCAACAGCAGGGTCGAAGCCTACTGGGGCCAAGGATTTGTTTTTTGAAATAAAGATTCAACCCTAGAACGAAAGGCAACGAAGGAACTGGAGTGGGTTTTTATTCAATAAAAGTCTGACACTATGGGACAAAAAAAAGCACAGAACATAAAACTTAAATTTACCAGACTGATTTAATTACCACCACCCCCACCCTACAGTTCTACACAATCTGCACCTCAGACCAAAATCACAAACAAAATAAATAAACAAAAACAAGAACATTAAAAAATAACAAAAAAGACGGAAGCGCCGTCTCGGAAGCCGGCATTGTACAGAACTCATATTCAAGAAAATATGACACCAGTTTTGCCGTGTCCATTGTAATGCTTGAAAAGTATAACTGGCTCACTTAAAAACACAATACATTCACGAAAAAGTACGCTGAAAACACACAGAGGGAGCGAAATCTGTTGAAAGTGCAGCCAAATGCACACACTGAAACGATCGCAGCGTCTGACTAGACTTGTGTGCCTCAGGGTCGCAAGTAGTGGGGGTACACAGTGTTGCCAGGTGTCATTTAGTTCCCTTGAAAATGGTTTAGCTGAGTGGGGCTGATGCATGCGTCATGCTCGTGAACGGGTGCCGTCAGTTGACCGGTCGTCTCTTAGCTGCCAGTGCCTTATTTTATTTTTAATTCCTTTTTTATTATCTGTCTACATTGTGCTCACACAATAGAGGCAACAAGAAATATGTAACTAAGTCTGTTTATGTGTAACTCATAATATAATTTAAAAGAGTGTCCATTGAGTTTCTTGCACGTTCTTCTCCTTAAAGATCTACTCCTCTTTGGAATTACGTGCATTACGAGTACGCTTCACTTTTTTTTGGGACTGACTGACATTTGACTATTCAAAAGTGCATGTAAAGGTCTATTTGTAATCAATGCTTTTGATTTGACTGATTTGTGCCGATTCGCGTAGAACGTCCCGATTTTCAGGAATCTGGCTACGTGGCCCAATTTGCGCCTGGATCAATAAAATTAAAAACTATTATAATTACCTATAAATTATAATAGTTTATATTATTACTGAGTATGACAATGCGTTTCAAATCACACTAGGGCGGAAACATTTGCAGCTACAGCTACAAATGCAGCTGAAGGAAATATATCGGTTTAGTCAGTAAACGTCTGATATTTCCTCTGGTTCCATCCTAGAGTGGAAAAAATCATTGGATGATTTCTCACCTTTAAAAATGGAACACCGAAAAACGTAGCATTGAAAGACCTCCCACAAAGTGGACCGATGACCTGGTGAGGTTCGCGGGAATGCAATGGATGCGAGACGTACAGGTCCGTTTGTTGTGACAACACTTGGAGAGGCCTATGTCCAACACTGGACATCCTTCGGCTGAAATCATGATGATGATAAAAAAAACCCAAAACCCGAATTCCGAATTATTTTAACATTTGTCTCTATTTTGTCCAATCGAACATGGCAACACTAAATACAACCGCGTGTTCAAAATTCCCGCGCACTGAACTTTGCCTTTATCTGGTAATGTCCTGTGCACATTGAGAGAAAAACGTTTATTTTTATTACGCTCGGCTACTGCCACAATAGATGTAACACCTTTACGTGACTTATACTTAACTTTTATAGTTTGAATTTGAAAGTTTAACTTCAACGATTTTCATGTTTTCTGTTACTATAATGGCTTTTCATGGCGGACATTTTCATAAAAGTTTCCTTGTAATCGCATCGGTTGTAAGAGTGCCAATATTAATTTAATAAAACTATGGTTTATTTTTATGTTTCCAGTCGATAGTACTCATTGTTACCACGTCTTTTAACACAAATAAAATTCAAGTTTGTAACAAATATGAGATTGTCTGATGACCTGATGAAGGTTGCGGGAAGCCGATGGATGCGAGACGCACAGGTTCATTGTGGCGACGCTTGGGGGAGACCTTATATGTCCAACAGTGGACGTGTATCGGCTGAAATGATGATGATGATGATGATGATGATGAGATTGTTTCATTTCTATTGTTTTATATCCAATTTCTGTATAAAAATGACAAGTTAAATCCTATTTTGACCTGAAAAACTATCAAATGTTGACATTTAAAAGTGGTAAAATAAGTTTTGACACTGAAACCGGGCATTAGATGATTTATAAGTATGTTGTTCTTTATTATAACTTTTACTTTAATCGATTTTTTTTTGAGCTGTGAAATCATTCAATCTCTTTTCCTGTTCTACAGTCTCTACTCTAGAGACTACTCGAGAGAACGTGTCAGACTTTTACTGAGTAAAACCAAACCAAGCAACGCAAGGACATTTAAAGGACCACCACTGGGTTCAATCAATAAAAATCTGACACTTTTTCGTCTTTTGATTTCCTGGTTAGTGGCTCTAACTGCTAAGCCAGAGGTCGTGGGTTTTTTTTAGGTAAGAAATTACTAAATTGCATCTTCCACCCTTTCGTATCAGACTTACTGACTAAAACCCTCTCCTAGTTCCTTCGTTGCGGATTCCCACCCAAGATAAATGTTTGTGTGATGAGCAAATCATTTGTTCTGGCATTATTTATTTAAATTATATAATCTTTATTACTACTATTTGTCTCTGCATCACCCAAAGGTTGACTGGTAGAAAATGCCTTAAGGCATTAAGTCCGCGTCTGTACTATTGTGTGCATAAAAAATAAAGAAATAAATAAATCTCTGTGTAGGTAAATTATATAAACTTTATTTAAATTTTTGAATCTTTAGTTCAATTTTGTAATCTTTATTTAAATTAAATTATAAAATAAATAAAGATTTAACTGACTAAACAACTTAAACTGTATCAAAGATAAAATCGGTTCATAATTAAAAGATGCACCAAACGGATGGCACACAGCGCAGACCATGTGCGAGTCATTTGCGTATGCTAATCCGTGTCCGACGGCCGCTATATAAATTGATTTATCGCTCGAATCGGACGGTCGGACGGTCGGTCACACACATTTTATATATGACATCTGGAAATGTTGACGCTGGATATATTTTTTGGAAGGCTAAAAATAAATGAATTATTAAATGTAAAATTGTTAATAGGACTTTTTAATAATTTACCCTGTGTCCTTCAGTTACCATAGGGAAATTCTTATGAGAATAAACGATCACAAACCTCAAATTGAAGGGCACAGGTGTGAGACGAATAGGCGCAAAAACCACTTTGGGCTTCCTTTTCAGAAATTTCGTGTGGCCTAGAGCCACATCCTTTATCTTTAAGATCCAAAATTACCTTGAAACCAATTTCACACTACAACTTTTAGTAGATAAATGAATTTGTATATATTTAAAACCACCCTTTAATTTTACTCGAAAAAATTCGCCAAGTACCACCTAAACTCCATTACTTACCTAGAAAAAATCAATGCCATATTTTAAACTGGCCACAGACTAGCACATAACCATAGCTAATGTAAAGCTCGAATATAAAATCGCAATAAAAAGAAAAGGCGTTCATTCAACCCTTACAACTTTTTTATTAATTTTTTTATTGTGGGGAAAATCATCCAATGACAGCCCCCGCTCTTGGGTGGAGCGGGAGATAGTCTCAGACTCTTACTGACTAAAAACCCACCCCGTTTCTTCTAGGCTTCATACCGGGGCTCGTGCTCCCATTCGGATTACCCTGGCCCCAGTAGGCTTCGACCCAGCTGGGCCCCTGCTGTTGCTGACAACTCCTTGAGGCGCCCGGCTTGGAACCCTTACGCGTGAAATACAAAAATACATCAATTTTCTAGCAGATAAATCAATTTGCAAAAAAAATTAAAACAACCACTTGAAAAAAAAACCCGTCAATAAACGATCAACCCATTTTTCTATTACTTACATAGAAAAACTCCATGCCTTATTTAAAGCTCGCCACAGACTAGCATTATAACCATAGCTAACGCGCTGAAATAGCCGCGCGGCTGGACCGAGGTGTTACTCTGTGGTCAGTGATTAATTTTGCGGTCATGTATCGTGTTCGGCCAGTAAGGGAATGAAAATTAGATTAAAATGGCTTGATGGTCGGTAATAATGGATCATCTAGTGGTCAGCTGGTGCGAGGGATGGGGTCTCTAAGTTCTATATGGGCTTATTACAGTCATTTTGAAGCGGTGTTGTGGAGATTAAAAAAGATTGTTTAGATTTATTTATTTATATATACTTTACTAGCTTTTGCCCGCGCGGCTTCGCTCCCACTCTTCCCTACTCCACCCTACTATACCCAACTCTACCCTACTTTACCCTACCCTACTCTGCACTACTCTACCCTACTCTACCCTACTCTACCATACTCTACCCTACTCTACCCTACTCTACCCTACTCTACCTTACTCTACCTTACTCTACCCTACTCTACCCTACTCTACCCTACTCTACCCTACTCTACCCTACTCTACCCTACTCTACCCTACCCTACTCTACCCTACCAAACTTCACATAAACCATCTACTAAATAGTCTGAACAAATCCTAAAAATTTGGTTTGGATAGGTGAGCCCGTTCTTGAGTTATAAAATAACAACGAAAAGTGGCATTGATTTTTATATATATAGATTGCACATCAAGTTTATAATCTTACACAAAGAATCATATAATAAAAAAAAACACACAATTGGCGGCCTTATCGCACCAGGCGATCTCTTCCAGTGGTTGTATAGTCATTGCTTACAGGCAACCTTGAATGGACAGAGATTTCCTGGACACAAAATGGGGTTGCACTTGGTGTAAATAATTATAAAAGTAAACAAAACTTATTTAATACTTAATACTAAAATATATACACATGTATGTATATACATACAAAATATATATATAAGCAATAGAGTAAGTGGAGAAATGAAGAAAAAATCACAGTGCATTATATGATCAATAGAGAAGTAGTGGCCAAGTAGCCCTGACTTACGGGTTCAATCCCAGCCTGGCGCATTAATTTGTGTAATTTATTTCATCACTACTGCTCTCAAAACGGTGAGGGGAAAACATCGTAAGGAAACCAGAATATTTTAAAACTAAAAATTCGAAGACATAATATTACATTCACCAACCCGCACTCGGCCGGCCTATTCCCTCTCCTAGAGAGGAAGCCTGAGTCCCAGCCGTGGGAACATTAAAATAAGAATTATGCTTATGCTTTATGATATGATCCATCTTAAACCAGTAAATTAAAATTACGTGAGGAAATCGGCACGTTCTAAAACCAAAAAATCAAAAGCTCAGCGCCAATGAACCTGTCAAACCTTCGTTTTGTAATAACACAAGAATGAAATGAAATAAGTTTAAAAAAACCCATGACATGACAATTTTTCATCAATTTAAACTAAATGTTGCCGTTGTTTCTTAGCTGACTACCCTGAGAAAAATACCGAAACCAACTTAGAGATCAGTCTCTTTTAAAATTCATACAGCAATCATGTAATGATCAAATCCCATTGTGCTGTGTCTGTTCTGTACCTAATAAAAGTATTTCTATTCTATTCTATTCTATTCTATTCTATTCTATTCTATTCTATTCTATTCTATTCTATTCTATTCTATTCTATTCTATTCTATTCTATTCTATTCTATTCTATTCTATTCTATTCTATTCTATTCTATTCTATTCTATTCTATTCTATTCTATTCTATTCTATTCTATTCTATTCTATTCTATTCTATTCTATTCTATTCTATTCTATTCTATTCTATTCTATTCTATTCTATTCTATTCTAAATCAAACATGTAATGGTCAAATCAAACAAGTAATGGTCAAATCAGACATTTGTAATGGTCAAATCAGACATGTAATGGTCAAATCAAACATGTAATGGTAAAATCAAACATGTAATGGTAAAATCAAATCATACGAGAATTTATTAGTGTGAGAATGGTATTACAATTACAAGGGGCAGAATTAATCATTTCTAACCCAGTCAATAGTTTAGAAATAACTAGTAGGAACAAAGTCAAAGTATGGTCTTTTGGCTGAGTATAACTATTCACTAACAATAACAAAGCGAAGCCTCTGAGACATGATCTATCGATTTGTATTCGAACCCAACGCGGCTTAAAATAATAAGTTAATTGATAAAACTCTCTTTGATCAGAAAAACCTGGCACTCCTCAAATCAAAATTATATGTTACTAGCTGCTCCCAGCGGCTTTGCCCGCGTGATAGCAGGAAATTACCCCAAGGGAACATACTTCCGGGATAAAAGTATCCTATGTCCTATTCCAGGACATGGTCTATCCGTGTACCAAGTTTCATCAAAATCGGTTTTGCCATTTAGGCGTAAAGACGTGACAAACAAACAACTCACTTTCGCTTTTATAATATTAGTTAGGATATTAGCCACGCCACACCCACTTGGTACATAGATAAAACTGAATTAGAACATAGGTTATTTATCCAAGCAGTACTCTTCCTTGAGGGTAAATAAAACACTGATCACTTAGGCAAAGACGCGGCCGTAAGCTAGCTAGTTAAACAGTAAAAAAAAATATATATTAACTTATGACGCTTTATAAATCAACCATCCCTGCGTATACGGGGTTATTTATAAAACACTGGCAACCTCTCAGGACTACGTTACTAACATCATAAACAACAACTTTTGTTCTATGACTTTAAAATTTTCATCATATTTTGTTTTTGTTTAATTGATAGTATCAATTTAACAAAGTTTATTATTACATTAACAAAAAAAAAAAATTTTGGACATGTCATACGTAAAGACCGTCTCATTTCAGGGCTATGTGAAAAAAGAATTCGAATTTGAAGTAAAACTTACTTACAACTTACCAAATTACGTTTATTTTGCCTTACACTTAACAAAATCAACCCAGTAGGTACCTACTTACTAAAGCCAAACATACTCTATGAAACTCATACCGTCATACATTCCGCCTCGGCACCCGTTAGACTAAAAATCTAATGGGATTTGCATGAGAATCGAGTGAAGGTTTATTTTGTGGTTGGTATCATTGCTTAATCAATTTGGAGGCTCCGTTTAAAGGGGCAGTTGTGGCCATAGATTAAAATGGTTTGGGTAGAGGCAATGGAGATGTAAATGTTTATGGTTATAGAGATATTCGTACATAACAGGAGAATGGGGTGTATAAAAGACCCTTTAGGAATGTTAGTACTTACTTACTTATAATAAGAAATACTGAGAAACAGATTTTTTTTTGCTTTTGAATTTGTAATTTGAAGTTGAGTTTTATCAAATTATACTTTGCTAAGCTTCAAAATGTCATAAACTTTAGCTTACTGTGTATGTAAAGAATTAAGAAAAACCTACTAAATATTTAATACTAACTTTTGCCCGCAGCTTCGCCCGTGTACATAAAAAATAACCTACCTGACTCAGAAATAAAGCAGCATTCTATCGGTGGACATTTTTTTGCAATCGGCCAGTACTTTCAGAGATCCTCCTATAAACAACTTAAACAAACTATACTTCTCAATTATATTAGTGTAGATAATGCAAAATATTTAATATACTTATTAAAAAATTACACATGTACATAAAAAAACTTAAATTATTTATACTAAAACCTAAATAAATACATAATGTACATACATAAAACACAAAAACACATAGTACACTCAGGCGTCGAAGAACTCCTCCACATCGCTGTCATCCGGAAATGTGCCCAGAAGACTGGCAGCATTGCCACGTTGAATTAAATATTTGACGTCTAAAAATGTAGAAAGTATGTCAAACATTATTTGTATTTACGAGGATTTTACTATATTTATATTATTTGCAGACAAAGTACCAAACATTTTTTGCCCCAAACATGGTCCTTCGAGCCGGATACCACGATGGTTACACGAGCCAGTTGTTTTATTATAAAAATCTTTTCTTATTAAATCGTCCTTCAAAATTTGAAACTTTGAGTCTATTTTAATTGAATACAAAGTAAGTCCCTTTCGGTACTAATTTACTAAAGTTTGGAATCAATCTAATTTCGTTGTTACAATCTTGATAAAATAACTGGGCAACGACGTTAACCGAAAGTTTTATTTCTTAGAACAGAAATATTATTATATCATTTTCAGTTTGTATTTGCTTACTTTTGGGGTGCAGCCCTTGTTAAGACATAAGTAGCAAATACGAGTAGAAGTATCTAAAAAATAAAAGGCCTTTTTTGACATTTGTATTTTGACTACTAAACTTCTGACTAGCCTGTTGGTCTAGTGGTTAGTGGCCCTGACTGCTATGCCCGAGGTCGTGGGTTCGATTCCCACCCAGGACATATGTTTGTGTGTTTGGGTGTAATTTATCTATAATATGTATGTATTTAGATATTTATAAGTATGTTTATCAGTTGTCTAGTACCCATAACATAAGCTCTGCTTAGCTTAGGACTAGACTTCGTTGTGTGATAGTTGTGGAATATTATATTATTATTATTGATAGCTTAGGTGAGGTAGTCCTCACTGGACCCCTAATTATTATTTTATTGTTTCGTTCCAAGTTACATTCTACGGTCTTTCTCAAAAGTTAAAATGGCCCTTTTATTTTTTAACGAGTTTAAAGCTTTTTTTACTTTCACTATTTGCGTATTCAGCCAGTGTCAAGCTTAGGAAGTATGTTTTAATTTTTATGTTTTTTGTGTGTTTTGTGTTTTTAATACGTGTAGCCTATGCCACTCAGGAGTAAAGCAGTTTTCTGTCGGTGAAAAAATTTTAGCAATCGGACCAGTACTTTCAGAGATTACCTTCAACAAACAAAAAAACAAACTTTACCTCTATATAATTAATTTAAGTGTAGATATAGTTTAGAAGAGAAGATTTCTTGTTAGCACTTCCTTCTAGTTCATCATACAAGTAATAGGATATACGCACATACATACGAGGAATCATTTTGTACCTTAGCAAAAAGGTTAGTGTTTCATTAATCACAAGTTGGCAGCGAGATTTGTCCTTGAAGCAATGAAAGTATCAGAATCCCCAAATTTCATAAAAAAACTTGAGTACCTAGTGATCTTTTTCTTCTTTCGTGACGATCAGACTCCAATTTGGCCCAACCAATATTTAGCCACCTGGACCGCTCTGTCGTTGGCCTCGTATACATCTTGGAAAGTGCTAGATAGTAGTGTAAGGTGGGCAAGAGAGGAGGTGACGCATATCCTGGGAAGGGGTTCCACACTGGCACTGTATTTGCGATGAGTCAATGAATTTGGCCAGGATATCTCTGCAGCGACCGAAATAAGCCTGCAGTTGGAGTCTGAGTAGCAATTAAACTCTTCTTTAGCCTAAAACAATTTCAAACATTTGCATTAAAAAACTGGTTAAGTGCAAGATGGACTCGCGCTCTGGGTTTCGTACAAACTTACCCATGTAAATAGTTCTATTCCGGAATAGCCACATTCCGGAATTGAACTAGTCTCGGATGATTTTTCCAAAACGCAAAAAAAATAGTTTTCAGATTTATTCCTATATTTGTACTATAAGACCTTGTTTTATATCAAATTTCAGGCTTCCAGGTCAACGGGCAGTTACTGCCCGTTGACCTGGAAGCCTGAAATTTATGAATATTGATTTCCTCGAAAGTGTCGAAATCTACGTTCATTGCCACATAAACCGAAGTATCTTATTTTCTCGTTATTTTACAAGTTTGATTTTTTATAGCTTCAAGAGTCCGTAAACCTGAGTAGATGGTAATTTCAGCTCGATACCTCCACGCGTTCCCGTGATAAAGGGTCTTGACAGACAGACGGACGGATGGACGGACAACAAAGTTGATCCTATAAGGGTTCCGTTTTTTTCCTTTTGAGTTTCCGTAAAAACATTTAATTCAGAAGCCAACCCAGCATCATCAGGCTTTTAAACTTACACTACCTACTGCCACAGTGTAGATTTCAGGCAGACCCACGTATAGCCACTCCCAGCCATCCATTTACAAACATTCCTCACCTAGCCCACTAGAATTCACACGTACCATCCCCGCCCATTCCGACTCCACCAATACACTTACACAATTAAACCTTTCAAATTGAATTGGAACCTATAAAGATCGATTCAGTATAAATAAAGTACCTACTCCTTCCAAAAACAAACATAGTAAATAGAGGAGTGACCGTTTTCACACCAAATGGTCTGTGAAAAAAGAAGCATACGGTTTTTGGGTTCTGCGGGGCGATAGCTAAACTCTAGTTTTGTTATAACACTAGCTCCTGCCAGCAGCTCTGCTTGCGTGGATAATTGATCCAAAAGAAAGAAAGAAAATCATTTTATTTGCCCGAAGAGGCGCAAACTTAGGACTAAAAGAATAAATAGTATTCTAAGTGCTTTTCCAGAATGTGGTCTACCCGTGTTTCAAGTTTCATGTATGTGACGAAATCTGGTGGTCATATCTTAAATTCAGCGTCTTCCTAGAAATAAATAATTTTTCTCTAGACAGTCATAATCATTTCGGGAAAAAATCTTAAAACAAAAAGAAATAGGAATCTTATGATGCAATTAAATTTTTAATTTCTACAATTAAGCGATGGCGTTCCTATTGAATTGTTTAATAGTTCAGAAACCTGTATATTTTAACAAACATCAAAAAATTCAGTTTGTTTTAAAACGTGCATTTCTTGGTCGACAACTATTTGAGTTCTTCCATTTTATTTCTTTTTTGAAGAAAGGCTTTCCAAATTCAGATAAGTTTAGTTTCCAAATTGAGACAAAAAAAAACTTTACAATATTTAATTCTCAAAAGACCCGACAAGCTTATCACGCTCACGCTTACCCGTATTTTTTCCAGTCCGCCATTGCACCGCCTCCGTTGACTGAAATAATTTCGCATCGGGCTCATTTGTATGTAAATGCAGCCCGACCGTTTATATCTCTGTTTGCCTCTCCATGTTTTTTTATAGTCTACGCTTTTAAAGTATTATCCGCCCGGTTGGGGCGCTGTTCTAGTGGAGTGGCTTGTGGATGTATAGATATTTCTGCTTTGGCTTTAAGACCTTTAAGTGGTAACCAGGTATAGAGCTTAAAGGTTGCTAAGCAACTTCAGTTTTTTTCCTATTTTTAGAAAGATTTTTAGAGAGGAGACTTGTTTACATTTATTTTGCGTACTACCTTTTTATAGAAGCTTTGGATTTTTTTAAACCTAGATAAGCTAGAAGCTACCTAGTTGGTAAGATAATGGCTGTGCTAGACTTTTTTGTAAACCTGTGTTATTTGTGAATTGGAGAAATTTAACGCCTTCTCATTAATTTTCGTACAAACAGTCGAGTTAGCTTTTTTCTCCCGTTAACATTGTGCGGCCTATTGCTTTAAATTCTAAAATGATACTAATATTGTCAGAATCATTGTAGTAGGTAGGTACATTATGTGGATTATCATTTTTGATACTGAAGAAAAGAAAATTGACCTGTAATGGACGCTTTCCGACGGCCTTCCAGAGGAAATCATGATGATAATAGTGAAGAATACTTTCAAACTTATATAGAAACCAAAAAACATGATACTACCTTACCATCGAACAGATAGGTACTCTCTATAATGATCGCACAAAAAATGGCTGATTGACTAGCTGTCTGCTTCAAACTCAATGAATCTCATTTCCCAAAGCATGAATGGTAAAATAAGTCAGATTGAACTAAAAATCTCATCAAACTTAGAAAAAATGCATTTCGATTTCCGAGTCAATCTGGAATCTGGCATTCTTTGGTTTTCTTTTGCTTTGAGATGAGATTGGCACATCATACGGTAAAGAATTATGACATCCTAGATTACTTAGTAGACATTTGTGGCCGTCATTGAAGAAATTGTAGTTTACTATCAAACGAATTGAATAAGAACAAAAATTTGTAGGGGACTCATGCTATTCAAAATTTTTTTCCAGAATTCAATGCTCCTACGATCGCAGTAGGAGCAGTACACCAATCAAAAAATTCTGAGCATTTTTTTCCCCGAACCGGTGTTCGGGATTACGGCCCATTCCCTCTCCTAGAGAGGAGGCCTGAGTCCCAGCAGTGGGAACATTAAAAAGGCTGATGGATGGATTATGGATGGGCGAAGCTGCGTGCAATAGGGCAGTAGATAATATTTATAACTGCATAGATTGATACTTTAAACATGGGAGATTGAAAAAAAAATAACAGTCGATATTATTACTTAAGAATTTTCACAACATTTCCCTATTCACAAAAGACACTGCGTTCGCAAGTTCATTTACCCGAAGTGCGATAAAGTGCGTGATGCTTCATCCTTTGTCTGCAAGGCGTTACATTGGTGTTGGTGTAACAATCAAGCATTATTAATGAGCTTTTGTTGGCAGTAACTGCGAATTAGTTTTTAATTAACAGCCGGAAACATGTACATTGCTACATGGCGATTGTTTTAACAAAGATTGGTGGAAAATGCATGTAAGGCGCTGATGAATTGGTCAGTGTTGAGTTTAAGCTGAAAGGTATACATATTATTCAGTTCTTTATAAAACTAAGCATCGGCCAGGAGAGGTTTTTCATAGCACGGTAAATGGTGGACATCCCACCTACGTTTTGGAAACACATTCATTGTGCGTGCAGCTATGGAGTGGAATTCCTTGCCAGAGTCTGTGTTTCCTGATAACTACAACCCGGGAATCTTTAAGTCGAGAGTGTATTCACTCTCGACTTAGTAGTCTTCACAACACACATACGTGGTTTATCAGTTGTTCAGTACCCATAGAACAACCTCAGCTTAGTTTGGGACTAAATGTCGTAGTGTGAAAGTTGTGGAAAATTGTATTGTATTACATTTGAAACTTTTATTGTCTTCAGATGACACTTAAAAATGCAGCGACAAAGCAGAACAAGCAACTCTGAAGTACCCAAAACCGATAAACTTATATTTAAAGAACTTAATCATTTAAAAAAAAAAGTGTATTTGATACTTTTTATAAGGTTCTTCTATGTGTAAACAATGACTAAGATCTCTTAATTAATGATTATATTATTATAAAAAGGATGAGTTTCTAGCTTTCTAAGCTAGAGAGCATATTGTAAACGTTGGAACTGGACAATAGTGCCATTTCCTAGCTATTAAGCAGTAAACCGAGGTGTAATTAAGGTAATTTAATAAAACACCACGATTGAGTGCGCACTGCCACCCGTGGCGCAGACGCATGTATACGCTGAGGCCGCTAAAATGGTGTTGGTTTGGCGATCCCTTCAGAATCTTTAGCCCTTGTCATAAATTTTCTACATTTACGCGGGCGAAGCCGCTCGTGGAAGTTAATAACAAATAATAAATTGGAAAAATCACTATCATCATTTTAGCCGAAGGATGTACGTCCAATGTTGGCCATAGGCATCCCCAAATGTTTCCATAACGACCGGTCCTTGGCATCTCGCATCCATCGGATACCCGTGACCCTCACCAGTTTATTGGACCACCTTATTGGAGGTCTTCCAACGTTGTGTAGGACGTATGAAAAGTAAGTAAAGGGAGTCAGCATGGCGTAGACAAAACAAAATAGAAGAAAAACGTGTTGGACCGATACAAAAAAAATGGAACTAGGGCGCGTTAGACCCTTACCTCAGTTGTTGGTAGGCGATGATGTGGGCGACGATGGAGCATGCTTGAAGTAACCTATTCATTATTTACTTGCGTCCCAGGTTGTAAATATCAGGAAACACAACCACGGCAAAAAAATCTACACCTTAGTTAGCTATATCCACATGCTCAATGATGTATGTAAAAGTTTATGCATAGGTAATGAATAATCCACAATGATGCATGTCAAATACTTAATGTATGCACAATAAAAGAATTTTCAAAACGTATTATGCATTATTTTTTTTAATAATCCTGTCATCGCTTTTCAACCACAAGACAGAAAACTACTTCATTTAATTCTATGCCGGAAAATCATTGACTCGCCTGCTGTTAATATTATACAAAGAGGCCACAGTTTCCCTCAATTAAGCGTCTCAACTTAGGGTGGATAATCAACAGCTGATACGAGTGACTCGGCGAAAAGGGCGCCCTCGAGCGAAGTCATCTTGTTAACATTTAAAACGATAAAGTTTTAGAACGAAACGACAGTCGTTTAGTTTATAATTTATTAAATTATTGGTAATGTTTAATTGTTTTTCACAGCTGTTAGTCAATATAACAAGTACGCACTCAAATTACAGTGACCAGACATGCAAATAACCAATGCATAGTTGTATACATTTTTGTTTTAATTTTTTACAAAATGGTTTTTTATCGATTGACTTACTATTTCTTTTTTCATATCCAAAATTTCATACGCAAGTCACTTGAAAATACGAATCACTCAAATATTATACAAAATTAACTCTGTAAAAAAGGTAGATTTTTAAAGCTTTTTTATATTTTTTTAATATATTTGATTTTCATCCAGCTTACTTTAAAGCCGGTTGCAGACCGAAAACTAAGCTATACTAAAGCTAAAGCTAAACTAGGCTATGCTAAGCTAAACTAAGCTAGAAATAAATGACGTGCACAACCTTGAGCTAACCCAAAGCTCAGTCAGTGTTGCAAAGTTTCACTTAGACGGAAGACGCTCGCCATGAATATAATCGATGAAGAAAATTCCGATGATGAATATGTTACACATAGAAGAAAAAGATTAATAATGAGACATTCCAGACTTTTGATATGTCAAGACATTCAATTTCTTAGGGCTTAGCATAGCTCGTGTAGCTGCGCATCGGCACACACAACTAACTTAGCTTCGCATATTTTAGTTAGCTCTCATAGCATAGTTTACATTGTTTGCGGTCTGCATACAAGCATGGAAAACTGCGTCAGCTATGCGAGCTAAGTTAAAAAATATTTTTATTTATTTCTGTTGATTTATTTATTATATTCTTTAATGTACACCTCATAAAAAAAGAAAAATATAGGACAAACATTATTCAAAATAAGTGTACTATGGGCGGTCTTATCGCACAGGGCGATCTCATTTACATGGTTTTAAGATTGCTTAGGTATTATATTTTTGTTATGTGATTTCATTTATTTGAACTCGATATTACTTACCTTTGATTGTTTTATTGTTTAAAATTGATTATAATTAAATTCATAGGTATAATAAATAACCATAAAATCATTAAAAAAACTTTTTTAGATTTTTTTGATACTCTTCAGACATAATCAAAACATGCACATTTTAGCGGCCCAGATTGCATTGAAGATAAAATCCTTCACGTATGCGTTGTAACGATATAAACCGATGCTTTTAGCGTCTGTTGTGCTAATTGCATGCAGAGGATTTCACTCAGATCCAGTCCTTTGATAATTTACTGTTGTAATAACGCGAGCCGAGACGAAAAGGTCTTATGTGATGGTAATCATTGTATATTCATACTTATGTGCAGATGATAAATGCCATGTAAGGGATTTATGTCTGGTTCCTATTTTTAAATAGGTTGGTAAGCCATTCAAGAGAGAAACTAATAGAATAGAAGAGAGTAGTAAGGCTGAAGCCTACTGGGGCCATGGGTTCGTTTCTGAAAGGAAAACTAGGTGCCCTGAAAGATTAATAATAATAATATTCCACAACGATCACACAACGCCGTCCAGTCCCAAGCTAAGCAGGGCTTGTGTTATGAGTACTAGACAACTAATAAACATACTTATATATTTCTAAATACAAACATACTATAGATAAATAACACCCAGATACAGAACAAAATGATCATGCTCATCACACAAACATTTGTCCTGGGTGGGAATCGAACCCTTGACCTACGTCATAGCAGTCAGGGCCACTAACCACTGGACCAACAGGCCAGTCAGATTGGTTTTAATTTGTAAAAAAAGTTTGACTCGCCCTCCCGTTTGCTTCTTTTTAAAAGCGATCCCATGGCCTGAGTATTAGGAAATGGGGGTCCTGAAAAGGAATATACGAGTGGTTTTACTCAGTAAAAGTCTGAAACGTCCTCGTCATTGAATGATTTCAATAATATCTATAATAATAATATTTATTGTCACGCGAACTAAGAATTGCATTTACAATTTTTTTTTTTTTTTTGATAATATAAACTAGTGCTTGACTGCGATCCTACCGATGCGATGCAATAATATTGTAATACAAGACTTTTGATATATATTGTATAAATCCTATTGTGCGCAAATACAGAAGCGCATCAAGATCCTATAAATAAAAATGATTCAAAGTACAATTTATTTCACAATTACTAACACCATTTGTTTTCGTAAATCAAATAAATAGGTAGGTAGGCTAATAATATCAATAATAAAACGCAATAGCACCTTTTGTTGATAAACAATAACATAACAGTTGGCTCTGTTTATTAGATAGCATTTTATATAACAAATAGTAATTAATTTCTGCAATAATCAATAACACCCATTTAACCAACGACAACAATCAACCAACCAACCAACCAATTAAACAACCAACCAAACAATCAACCAACCAACTAAACCAATCAAGAGATACAAATAGGGAAATAACAATATCTATACAGAGTTATTTTTAAAACACTAGCAACCTCTTGGGTGCTAGTTAAGAACATTATAAGCAAAAACTTTTGTTCTACGACTTTTTACAAAACATTAACACACACTTACCAAAAACAAACCTTCAAGATTTCGCTGTTCTATCTAATACATAAATCTAATATGCTGAGCAACGGCCTATTCTTGCTTAGATGCGACGCACAACTTAGATTCTTAGATTGTATTAGTATAATTATTATGTTTTTTTCTTATATTTTTATTATTTATAGGTTAACTTTGGTTTATGTTTGTCTTAGTTTGTCTCTGTTGAGGCCGGTGTTAAAAACACAGATTATAGTGGTCAAAATAAACTACTGAACTCCGTTGTCTATGGTTGTAAGGCGTAATACACACCTATGCCCGATACACACATGACCTGAGAGGGAAATTTGTTTTTTTATTTTTTTTAATGTTTTGTGCGTCTTTGCACTTAAACAAGTGGAATAAACGTGATTTCTTTCTTTCTTTCTTCTTTCTTTACATTTCAACTCTGTATATTGCCGTATTTACTTACGCCTCCCGCGCACTGTTCTAGCAGTAATAGTAAGCAGGCTTTCGAAACATGGTCATCACACCCACCAAGCATTCACACCATTTCCGTGTGACCTGACATTAGAATATTGATACACCATCATCACTGCTGAATTTCGCTACAAGAACACGTATGACGCAACGCAAGCGCATCAATGCGACTGATCGACTAGGTACTGAGGGTCGCCCGCAAATAGGTCAAGTTCATGTTCAGCTACTCTCCACTATTGTACTATCGCTTGCTTCGCATTGACTTCGTAACGTTCAATTTATATCATCATCATATCATCATCAGCCTTTATGTTCCCACTGCTGGGACTCAGGCCTCCTCTCTAAAAGAGGGAATGGGCCGCAATCCACCACGCGGGCCCAGTGCGGGTTGGTGGATGTCACATGTCTTCGAATTTTTGGTTTTAGGACATGCCGGTTTCCTCACGATGTTTTCCTTCACCGTTTTGAGAGCAGTGGTGATGAAATAAATTACACAAAGTAATGCGCCTGGCTGGGTTCGAACCCGCGACCTACAACTCGTAAGTCAGGGCCATTACCACTCGGCCACCACTGCTCAGTCAGGGCCATTACCACTCGGCCACCACTGCTCAGTCAGGGCCATTACCACTCGGCCACCTCTGCTCAGTCGGGGCCATTACCACTCGGCCACCACTGCTCAATTTATATATTTTTATTTTTGTATGAAAATTTGAAGAACCAAAATATGATACATTTTTAAAAGTCATAGAACAAAAGTTGTTGTATAAATAATCCTGTATATGCATGTAAAAGGAGAAACTGACTGACTGGGGAGGGCTGTCCCTTACATCAAGTATAGTAACAGAACTCCTTCAAAACTGCTTGACCGATCTGTATGAAATTTTTTGATTATGTGTGGGTCTGAGGATGGGTTGTAGGCTATTGGTTCCCCTCCCGCCACTACATAATTTTTTTTTGAATAATTTATATGGCAGGATAACGTTTGCCGGTTCAGCTAGTTATCCTATAAATAGATAACAATAGTTATTGTATCTAGCGCAACCCCTCCCCCTCCCCCCACACTTGGTATCAACGTGACTTAGCACGATATCTAGTAATTAAAGTAAAAACATGTAGACATGCAATTAACAAGATAATTATAAATTTGTGTCAGTGTGGGTTGCCAGTATTTACCTACTTGTTCATAGTTTAAGGAGATCACCCATTTTATTCAATGATTTAGGGATAAAATAAAAAAGTCAGTGGCTAGGAATAAATTAATCCACAGAAAGGATGAACCGCAGGTCCAAAGTCTGTAGGCAGAGACCTAGTAAATACAGTTAGCAGCATTATTTGCTAGCCGTAAACCGTAGATAACTACCTTTTTGAGCTTAAGTTCTTATAGCCTATCCAAAATAATTTCTGATAGGTATCGTTGTTAGCGATAAGACCACCATTGTACCCATGCAATATTGTTACTATTGTAGTGTCTAATAAATTTTATTCTTCTATACTTTTGCACGGATGTGATATTTCTACTTATCTACATCTCTCATCCAACTGTCCTGTCGCAAGGCTGCTGGAAGAAGTTTTATTTAAAATAAGCGGTACCTTTGTGCTCTTCTTTTATCTATTTTTATGCAGGCAAAGCCATTAGCAGAAGCTAGATAATGTATAAAGCAGTTTAAACCTATGAACGCTGTTCATTAAATTTCAAAACAACATAATAGACAGCGAGTCTCCACCGCTCATAAACATAATAACCCACAGTGTACTGACATATTCATATATGTAAATATAGTAGGTGTGTACACGGGCGGTTGATGCACTACATACCGTGAACCTACTTGTAACCTTGTCATTGTAACAATGAGGAAAAATTGAGGTAGGTACATAATCACGTCCGTGTGTCGTTGTGGTAAGTAAGAGTGTACATTTTTCCTTTCAGAAATTAGAAACGTTTATTTCAAATAGACCTACTACAGGCACTTTTGAATTGTCAAAATGTCGGTCAGTCAAACCAGTGAAGCTAAATTGCACGTTCCAAAGCGTAGATCTCTATGGCTTGCATTTTTATGACAAGCTTTATTATTGATAGACTTGCGTTTGACCACTACCTACCTCACCTGTACCCCTAGTCAAATTGATAATCTGCAAATGTTAACGCTAGTAGAAAACTTCATATGTATGGGAATGACGTCATCTCCACGGTCAGTCATGTGGTCAAACGTCAACGTGGTCAGGACTAACGATGAAGCACGCTAGCCAAGAAGTTAGTTATTTATACTGTTCAAAAGGCTGCCCTACTTAAAAAAGGACCGGGCAGGACGTGTTTTTCCTTATGCCTCACAAACTGTGAACCAAAGTAAGACAATATTGGAGCCCTGACAGATTTTAATTTTAGGTGGGAAAACCATCCCCACATCCACACATGACATCTCCCGTCCTAAGGCGGGGCGCAAGGGCGTGTCGGACTTTTATTGACCAAAAACTCACTCATGTTCCTTCTTTGCCAATGTTCTGAGACCCGAGGATCTCTTTCGCATCACCCATGGTCCCAGTAGGCTTCGACCCTGCTGGGCCTCAACGGTTTCTGACATCTCCTTGAGGCGCGCGTGGAACAATACTCGCCGTCGATGACTTGGGCTCAGTCCAGACGGTTACCAGACGGTCAATGGACGAGCAATGGGTAGCTCGCCGTCCACAAGCTCGTGCCTACCGAACTGACCGTGTCCGGTGAGGACCTGCGGAAGGTGAAGATGCCGTGAGGTCTTTCCTGAATCCTCAAGAGGGGACTTGCCTCGATAATTATGGCGTGCCCGGAGACAGTGAGATTACACCTATTGTAACTTAAACCATAAATTGGCAGTAGGCAGTAGCCTACTTTGTTTAACTGGTTATATAAATAAGGTCCCAAAAATATATAAAATCAATTAGTAAAAGCATGTTTAGTCCAAGAGTTGTAATGATGTAACTTTGCAGATAAAAAACATCATGGATATTCCCTATTGATATGACAGAACAACATTTGGCAGGTCAGATTATAAATAAATAAAATCTAGCCACAAAGAACGCAATATCTATATCTAACTAAACACGTGTTTTACACATTAGTGTTTGTCTGTGACTCAAGTACTTCACCATTTAGTAAACAAACTACTAATTAAAAAACAAACACCAAAGTATACATAATCACATAATAGTGTACATCGAAAGTGTTTACACCGCGGTTATTGCACCAATTAACTCGGTTACTCGGTTCTTCGATTCTTCCTAGTAACCTTGCCATGGACGATGAACCTCTACACGACCGTCCTCAACACGAGAATCGAATATCAATCGAGAATCGTTTAGAATCAGATTAATCGATTCGAGGCCAAGTTTTACTTTAAATCGAGTAATTGATTCAAGGTTTACATGCATCGTGGGTGATTGATTGAAATCAGTTTAAAATTAATCATTAATGTTAGTCTAATCTCAAACGTACTTAGTTTTTTAAATTGTAATTCATCTAATAATCTAAGAACCATAGAAAAAATCTCTTCCCTCATCTCTTATTTTTTTTTTGTTTATTTATGGTGGGCAAAAATCATCTTATGACAACCCCCGCCCTTGGGTGGGCGGGAGATAGTGTCAGACTCTATCTCTTATTCGATTATGATAAAAACATCATTGGCACCAGATTTAGCTAAGCAACCTATTCGAAATGTCTTAATAAACGAATTATCTAGCACATAATATTTATTACAATCAAATAACAGATGAGAGAAGAGATTTCTTCTACGGATCTCGTACTATAAGGACTTCTTTTGCTCGTGAAAAGGTCTTTAAGACTTTTTTTGACAAACTAAACCTGTGCCCTTGAGTTGCTCTATGCGTTCCAGGACCACAGTCACTCTTCCGAATTTTTCAGACACCCAATTCAGTTATGACAGATCAGATAGGCATTTTTTCAGATACAAAGAGGTCTGAGTACTAGCACTGTAATCTGGGACTCCTTTCTGTAATATAGAGTGGGCCATCCAGCACGTGGGTACCTATAGTGTGAGTGGGGGGCTATCTGATTTTTTATTGTTTTGTTTCTTTGCCGTTTTGATAGTAGTATCCTCTAAACTAAGCGTTTCGCGTCGTCGTTTATACCGCGTACTTCAATAGACTGAAATAATTTGCTTGCTGCGGTCTTCCCGTCCATTTTAATTAAGGTGTCTTCATCAACGATTTCATCCCTGCTTACCATCAGGTGGGAACGCAGTCAAGCATTAGTTTACATCGTTAAAAAAATCATATCGTGCTGTTTTTAATTTCCGATTTTGCGTTTGTATTAAATGATAAATGATCTTTATTTTATAAATAGGTTTTCAAAAAATACTTTTACACGTCACTATTGTTTTCAGTCAATAACGAGATGAAACAAACTCAGGGGTTTTTTTTCTCTCTCAACTCAGGGGTCAAAGTCTCTTTTAAAGTCCATACAGTAAAGAACATGTAATGGTCAAATCATATGAGAACCATGCAGATTAGTGTGTCAGAAGGTTTTTTAAGGAAAGAACCACACAGATTTGAGTGGACCTGTCCAGTCAGTGTAAGCATTTGTCAGTATTCGTGTAGCTCAAACTTAGGACTACTAAGGAGCTCAACAACTTGACGAACAATACCAAAGATAGGACATTTGAAAAGAATATGTGAAGAGTCTTAGCACAAATGCCTCAGCTTAGTGGTGCATACGTGACGGCAGACAGCGAGACGCCCCACAATCGATACTAGGCGATAATTATATTGTATGACGTTCTTACGTAACCACTTGTATCACGATACTAATCTCGACTTTGATTTGACACGCGTCGGAAAATGTTGGCAAATCCAATAGAAAGATAAATAAACAAAGACAACAGAAGCTATATAAAATGTAATCCTTACTACTCGTAATATTATAAAAACGAAAGTGAGTTTGTTTGTTACGTCTTCACGTCTAAATGGCACAACCGATTTTGATGAAGTTGGGACCCTGGAGACGGACATTGGCTATTTTTTTTAAAGTGAGAAAAGGGGAGATAGAGGAAAGTCAAGTACAAATATTATTATTAAATTAAAGTAAATTAATAAACGCGGGAGAAGCCGCGGGCAAAAGCTAGTTTAAAAATATTAAAAGGTTAAATAAAGGTAACCGGATTTCTAAACATTTTATTGAATTATATAAAAATATGATATACATCATTTTATTTTTAGGCAATCCAAGAAAAAAGATAAATGTCGGTTGAACCTGTTTTAAGGACCAAATGTGACCAGAAGAGTTGAGACACTACTGACACTAAGTACAACACAGGTCACGGTAGGTCATAGCGGGTATTAGGCGCTAGCAAACAACTGGGTGCAAGTGCAAAACAACCTCTCAGTCACCTGGATGGCCCGATGACTAGATATTTTTGCTAACATATTTTTTTGTTTTTTTTTTTTATATATTGTATAGGCTCACGTTTGACCACTATCTCACCTGATGGTAAGCGATGATGTGGCCCACGATGGAACATGCTTGCTTCATGATACAGTTATGAAATTTTGTACATAGATTCTTTACATAAAAATACTAGACACGTGTTTCGGGTTTCGCATATGCTAAAACTAGTGTTGTACAACCTTTTAATAAATTACCATAGGGTAGTACACTCCACATAACACATGCACAAACGGTTTAAAAATTCATTTCTGAACGTTAAAACCTAATTTTTCCTGCACTTTATGTTGAAAACTTTCCACTGTTCGTGCTCGCGTGCTCACCGTACTTACCCCGTCGCTTGATTAATATTTATAAATTTAATTACATGTTTCATTAGTGTCGGCGGTTGATAGCACTGGGGTTCGGTTCTCGGGTTGACAATTTTTTAAAGTGGGTTTTTAACTGTTTGTAATAAGACTGAATGCATTTTATTTGTTTATGTTTAAATGCTATTTACTGAGGCGGTATGCAGTTGATAAGTCTTAAAATGGGTAGTGAGTGAGGTAGTTATTTTTACTGTTTTATTTAATATATAACTACTTTCTACTCTTCTCTTTACTACTAATCAAATTTAAAAGAGTTCTTAGTATACACATAGATGGATGGAGAGGGAGAGAAAAGCCAAAGAAAAGATGAATGGATTGTGTGAGGAGAGACAGGACAGAAAAAAATCGTGTTGCGCCGACCCCAAGTAATATGGGATAAGTGCAGGAAGAAGAAGAAATGGGAAATCAAGGAGGAAAGGTGGAGCGAGAGGGTGTATCTGACTTTAACTAACTAAAACCCACCTGTGTTTCGGCTGCCCTTTGCGAAGGCCACGATAACTCTTTCAAAATATATTCAATGCTTCCCCTAGAAAGACCAACAGAGCGGTTGTTATTACTTACCCATTTTTTTTTAAAAAGAATGCATTATACGCCCCTATTTTTAATCACCTAGTACAAAAAAAATTAAGCTCTATCCGTACCTACTTGTTACTGAAAATATTTATATAGTCAAAAGTAAAAAAAAAGCAAATCTCAAAACAGGCCACAAAAGTTTGTCACTAATGGTAAATTCGTAATTGAATCGATCACTCATAACCATACATTAAAGGGTTAACCCTTCAATTGCTTCTAGAAAATACTACGCGCAGTGTTTTTTCATTTTGATCGTCAATCATTCATTCATAATCCTGCCTAAAAAAATATTTTACAGGCCGGCCTGTAAAACTATTTTTTTCTGTGGAAAAATCATCTAATGACATCCCCAGTTTTTGGGCGGAGCGAGAGATAGTGTCAGACTTTTACTGACTAAAAACCCACCACTGTTCCTTCGTTGCCTTTCGTACCGGGGCTGAGCAACCTTTCGGAGCTAACCCTGGCCCCAGTAGGCTTCGACCCAGCTGGGCCCCTGGTCTGTACAATATTTCCATAGATTGAGTGTCATTTTGGGATATAAACAAACGCTAAAAACTTTGCTGTTTACTCGTATATTATTTATTGAAACTACTTTTTCTAATAAGCCCTTTAAGTATTTTTACAAATTAAAAATTTATGATGTATTTACCGGCCAGGGTGTATAAGAATCATCATCATCATCATTTCAGCAGATATGCGTCCCCCAAGCGTTGCCACAACAACCGTTCCTGTGCGTCTCGCGTCCATCTGTTTCCCGCAACCTTCACCAGGTCATCGGTCCACCTTGTAGGAGGCCTTCCAACGCTGCGTTTTCCGGCACGCGGTTGCCACTTCAGAACCTTTGGGTCCTAACGGCCATCTGTTCTGCGAGCAATGTGCCCTGCCATTAAAGTTTGGCAATTCTTCGTGCTTTGTCGGCTACTTTAGTTCTCCTATGGATGTCGTCATTCTTGATTCGATCACGCAAGGAGACCCCGAGCATAGCCCTTTCCATTGCCTTTTTGAGTGACTTAAACGTATACGAATATACCTCCGAAAAACAGAATCAGTCATTAGAGAGTCAACGCTCTCAAGTAATTTACACAGTACCAGCCAATATTCCCGTCCAAACAAGGCAGTAAGACAATAAACTGGTCAGGTAATTAATCACAGGGTTTAAATCACTAAATCAATATTTGCACAGCGGCTTACGAATGCAGCGAACTTGCCGCTAACTGCATAACGCTGCCACAGAGTAGAGAGTTGGAACAGAGGTTTCAGTTGTTGTAAATTAGTTTTTTATTTTATTTTGATTCTTTAAGTTCTAGCCCTCGTGACTCTCACCAAGTCGTTGGTCCGCCTTGTGGGAGGCCTACCAACGTTGAGTTTTCCAGTGTGCGGTCGCCACTCTATGACCTTCCAGCCCTATCGACCACCCGTCCTACGAGTATTGTGCCCTGCTCACTGCCACCTTAGTTTGGCGATTCTTCGTGTCGCGTTGCGAGAATGCGTTGGATGAGAGACGCACAGGATGCACGGTCGCTGTGGCGACGCTCGACGTGTTTTAGCTGAAATGATGATGATAATGATGTTCTAGCCAAGTGGCACTGGGCAGGGTACATTGCTCGTAGAACATTTTGTCGTTGGGGCCAAAAAGAAAACACCATGGACCATTTATTATCTATTCCAGTAGGAATAGGTAATAAATAAATTATAATAGTATTATAGTAGACCCTGAAGTACACTTTATATTGAGGCCAAACACTCCATAGTATTTGTAATTAGATACTCTGTGGTACCTGCAATTTTGCATAAGGTCCGTCAACTCCTTCTGCGAATATATTTAATGTGACAAACATGATGACAGAGGGGACGGTAAAAGAGTATAAAAAGACTGTCCTTTCGACCCTGGCGAGCTATTGAACCTGACAGTGTTGTTCATTTGACGAGGAGCAGGCGCAACCACGCATCGGAAGGTTATTTCTGAAATAGAACTGTTATTTAGTTAAGATACGAAGAATGTTAAGTTGGATTACATTAATCCAAATAAAAAAGAGATAGATTTCATCATCATCATCATTTCAGCAGATATACGTCTACTTTTGGACATAGGCCACCCCCAAGCGTCGCCACAACGAACGTTCCTGTGCGTCTCGCATCCATCGGTTTTCCGCAACCTTCTGGTGAAGGTTGCCCTGGTGGTAACCAGTACACCTTGCAGGAGGTCTTCCGGTACGCGGAGATAGATTTACATGGTACCTATTAACTCAAAATCTAGGCAACCAGACCACCTAGTTTAGTAATAGTAATAACAAAGTATAATCAGCTTTATAATGTTCCCAACTACTGGGATTCAGGCCATAATCCACCACGCGGGTCTACCGCGCTAATGTTACACTTTGAATTTTCGTTTTAGGACAAGCTGTTTTCCTCTTCAAACCGTAATAAGAGTTGCAGTAGTCATGATCATCATCATTTTAGCTGAAAGACTTCCACTGTTGAACAGAGGCCTCCCCCAAGTGTCGCAATAATGAAAGGTCTTGTGCTGCAGTAGTGATGAAATAAAATACACAAAGTAATGCGCCTAACTGCGTTTGAGCCCGCGACTAAAAAATCGCAAGTCAAGGCTATTATCACTAAGCTATCACTATCCCCGAAGGCTTAACTAAAAATAAAAAAAATATATACAATAGTCAAGCCAATAAACTTAATACTAATGAGTTCCTTTTATGAAAAATCTGCGTATCTTGTAGAATAACTACTAGACTAGCTATAACAACAATCTGTGCCTATCTCAGACAATACGGAAACCATTTAGCTAGATTGCAATTATAAAATATAAACTCATAACATCTAGTTACTTGGTAACTACGCAACGTTACACGTGTATCAACATAAACCACCAATTATTTCTAAACACAAGTAGAAAATTATACCCTCGTCTCACGTCAATTAATCACAGATTCCGCCAATTTTCTCCATAAAACCAGAATCAGTTAACAAATGATTAACAAAAACCTGCTACACCGGAAAAACTCGAACACTTACGAGCGCTTCCGATGAAAATGTAAACAATGGAAAAAAACATGGCGTAGTATACGCGCGGTTTGCACATAAAAGAACAATGACTGTTAAATCAATTTATAGACGTCATTAGGATTGTTATGATATGTTAATTGATGAACGAGAAGAGTTTATGCGCGTTTGTCATTTCAGCTATTTATTGAGCATTAATTTATTAAGATAGCTATTCTGTTAACGTTGACATTAAACTGTTTTATTAGCAGTTAAATGTTTTTAAGTGACCATCGGTAGTAGAGGTTAACATAACCGTATCATCATCTTCATCATCATCTTCCTGCCCTTATCCCGTTTTATTTGGGGTCGGCGCAACATGTTTTTTTCTTCCATTCTGTCCTGTCACTCGTCACGCTATCACTAACTCCTTTTTCATTCATATCACTTCTCACACAATCCATCCATCTTTTCTTTGGCCTCCCTCTCCCTCTCCATAAATCGACCAACCATATCTCACGACCATAAATCGACCAACCGTATAAATCTCCTAAAATGGTTGTAGAGCAATAGATACAAAAAAAAATCAGCCCTGTATTATATTTTATTTGTTTTAAGCGTGGAATATCTTCTGTAGAAAAAAGAAAAAAGACCAAAAAGTTCTGGGTGGAGCAAAAAGAATTACTAGGTTTTAAAAAAATGTAAACTCCACACCCAATGTTTTCATGGCCATGATAGCTCTTTCAAGCAATCCCTTAGACATTGATATTGAAAAACCAACATGAGTTTCTATGATGTTGACTCCGTTTCAGGAAACGGAATTTCTTTGTCATAATAATGACAAAGAATTTTGACTTACATTTTATAAACCATTCCTTCTCCTAGAGAGAAAGCCTGAGTCCCAGGAGTGAGAACATTATAAAGACTGATTATGCTATGTTTTAATTACTTTGCTTATGTTTTACTACTGATAGCCTCACAAATTGATCACTATCTCACCTAATGGAAAGCGATGATGTGGGCCACATGCAGCATGTTTCAGCATGCTTATTTATTTATTTTTTCGAGACCCCCAGATTGTTGCTATCAGGAAACACTCATCTTCGGCAAAACTTTAGCTGCACGCAAAACGTGTTTCCAAAACTTTTTGTGCGTATATATATGTTCACTTTCTGAAACCTTAGACACTCGTGACATCGTGAGTGATAGATGTCTAATAATCATCTATAATTCTTGCGTGTTCTACAAACCCGTGGTACCTATTTTCAGGGTCACTGAATTTGAATATAATACGAATGGGGATTTTTGCTTCCACAGTTTATCTTTTATAAGAAATATAACTAGTTCAACGAGACTTCTTGGTACTTAAACATAATTAAAATTAATAATTAGATAATATTGTCGTGGAAATGTACGTGCTTTGAAAGTAAGTAGCGTGTGTAAAGACTGGTTTTAAGACCTAGTATTTGCGGTTAGAATTATGTAAGTATGATCTGGTGATGGTGGAAAATTTTACAATATAGAAATATTGTAATACTCGTAATATTTTTTTTTATCTCGTGAAAACTGAGAAAGAGACTCGTGAAAGCTGAGAAATAGAATCGTGATAGTTAAGAAAAAAAAAGGTTTATATCTTTTAATAATAAAAATTAATAATAATAATATTCCACAACTATCACGCCGTCTAATCCCAAGCTAAGCAGTGCTTGTTGCTTGTTATTGTTGTGATGTTGTAGTTGTTTTTGAGTGATCACAATCAATGTATATTATACTTATTAAGTTAACTGATCGTTATAAGAAATAAAATTACAGATTCAGTTGTTATGTCTTATAAATATTACAGATTTTGTATTTATATTATAAGTTACAAACCTTCGAAAAACATGACCAAACTTCTGGGATATTTGGTTAAAAAATTATACCGTAGAGAAAATAAAGGTAACTAAAGGTAAATAGTAAAGGTAAAAAAGGTACTACATCTGAGAGGTATTCAACCTTATAAATAACCAATAATAAAAATATTTTTTTCAATTTTTTTTTGTCTACTTCGTCCTCCCTACATCATCATGAAAACTTATGCATAAAATTATGAGATCATCTCGTAGGAATCTCTATTATCATTATCATAACTGCCTGCCCATTGCATTGTTAAAGAGATATTTGCATCTAAATGTACTGCGGAGGAGGTCAAGTAAAGAATTTGCTAGGTCACCCATCGAGATGTCGGTCGTGGAAAACTGTACCCCACGAGAATTTTCTTCACCATTTTTTGATGAAGTGTTTATTTTTAACATATTTTTTTTGTTAGCCTGTTCTGTCCCACTCCTGGGCAAAGGGCTCCCTCCATTCCTTTCATCTTTCGTGCGCCCGGGCTTCTTACCAATTTTGGATATATAGATTCCATCTATCTAATTCGTCGCGCCATCTCCTTCGCGGTCTACCGCGGCCTGACGCACTGTTTCAGGGCACCAAATTTGTGCTACTTTGGCCCACATTTTATCGGGCATGTGCAGACGTGTCCTGCCCAGTCCCATTTCAGTTTGGCAGCCTTTTGAGCCACATCAACTATTTTGGGTGTTGGAGCGCAGTATAGTGTTTCAAACTCGATCCGTTAATTTAACACCTAGTATAATGCGCTCCATGGCTCGTTGGCAAACCTTAAGTTTGGACTTCTAGATGTCAAAGACCAAGTTTCTTTTTATTTTTATATTTAACCCATTTCTTTTCAGTATCTTAAAAAAAATCTGCAGTAGCAAAACGCACTATGTAAAATAATTACCCCAATATTTATTTTTTATTTACTTTTCACTTGTGTACCGATGACAGTACAAGTTTTTTTTTTCATTATGTACAGGCTCCCGATTGATTGCTATCTCACCTGATGGCTTACCATCAAGTGAGATAGCATCGCTTACGATGATGTGGTCGACGATGGAGCGTGCTTGCCTTGAAGTAACCTATTCACTTTTGACTTAAAGATCCTACAAGTTACAGCTATCAGGTAACGAAGAGTCCAGCTAGAAATTTCACTTCTTATACCTTACAATAAAAACCTTGCCAAAACCTTATATACTGCATATAAGTGGGATGAGGTCTCTACAATATTCTTTTTTTTTTTCAAAGTCAAAGTCAAAATATTTTATTTCACATAGGCCTACATGGGCACTTATAAAACGTCAGAAGCTAGTGCACGGTTCCAAATTGGTCGTTTCCTATGGAGAAGAACCGGCAAGAAACTCCATGGTTACTCTTTTTAAAAAAGTGGTAGGTGTTACAATATGATAGTATGTAAGAACAGTGTATATCAATACTGTACACAAAAGCAAAAAATAAAAAAAGTAATTCAAATAAAAAAGTAATTTAAATAGGAAGTAATCTAAAGGTTTGTAAGGTATACAGTGTTCTCACATTCACATTACAAAACAAAAAAGAGGCTATATAAAAAAAGCAAGAAAAATATAGATAATTGCAACTATCAATAAATTGTTAACAAAATAAATTATCAACGAATTTAAGGTAGTTGAAGTCTCAAAAATTAAAAAAAAAAGTATTGCAAAAGCCTATAAGAAAGTCCTATAGAAAAAAAAAATAATACAAATAAAAAATGTATATATATTAAAACAGAGGTGGAGCAGTTAACAGACACAATATTGGTGAGTTACCAGGGAGCCACATGTGCAGAGGTAGTCATTGCCAAACAAGCGTGTCTTCGACATAGTCTTTAACCTTGTAATATGGAGGTCTTATCTTAGGATTTGCATTTGGTTATAGGTCACAATGTAGTTAATAACTTTTGAGAGTTTTAACGTTACAAGCTTTGTCATGGATAGTTAAGGTTTTTAAAGCTAAGCGTATACTGCATCGGAATCGGACTGAATTAATTGTTGTTTTTTTTGTCAGTATTCTGCAGCTCCAATTGACGAATTCTGTATATCTAAAACTGTATATGTTTTTTGTTTGTGTGTGTTTTAGTGAGTAAGTCGTTGAGGTGCATACTCAATAAATAAATATATGCAAGTATTGTGACTTTAAAAAGGAAAAAAAAAACGGTGAAGGAAAACATCGTGAGGGTACTGGCATGTCCTAGAACCAAAAATTCGAGGACATGTGACAATCACCACCCCGCAATGGGCCCGCGTGGTGGATTAAGGTACATTACCTCTCCTAGAGAGTAGGTCTGAGTCCCAGCTATACTATGTTATTTTGTCTTTGCGTGTTTGTTTTCTTTTGTATGCAGTCCCTGAGTGACCGCGCTTTTAGTCGTAGGTCCTGTCTTCATGGTTGAATTGCAATAAATAGAAGAAACTTTAACCACTAGGCTTCGAAAAGTAATAACAAGGTGGTCCTTCTCCAACAACGCACGATCTTGGTGTTCCACTACCATAAAGAAACAACATAACTTGTGCTTTACTTTTCCGTCAGCGCCATATCTAGTAGCAACGCGGAACCAAATGTCAAAACATACCATTTTGGATCCACGTACCGCGTAACTAATGTGGCAAGCATGACCTTTACAAACGTTTCCTCTATTTGCAGTTTTTAGACTAATAAGCGCTATATCTAAAGGTAGAATGAGATGGTTCACTTGAAGTAATGTTCACTTGAAAGAATTTTCACAAAAAAAAATGTTCACTTGAAAGTATGTTGACTGGAAAGAATGTACCCTTGAAAGAATATTAACTTGAAATAATGTTTACTAGAAAGAAAGATCACTTGAAAGTAAAGAAAGATCACTTGAAAGTATGTTCACTTGTAAGAATGTTCCCTTGAAAGAATGTTCACTGAAAGAATGTTCATTTGAAAGAATGTTCACTTTGAAAGAATGTTCACTTGAAAGTATGTCCACTTGTAAGAATGTTCCCTTGAAAGAATGTTCACTGAAAGAATGTTCATTTGAAAGAATGTTCACTTGAAAGAAAGATCACTTGAAAGTACTTGAAAGTATGTTCACTTGTAAGAATGTGCCTTGCAAGAATGTACACTGAAAGAATGTTCTCTTAAAAAAATTAATGATTTTTTTTCATTAAATGTTTACACGACTTAGCTGGTACATACCGTCAAAAATAGGCCACCCTTCAATTTCTAATACGTATACGACAATGGTGTTTAAACGTGTGCCCCCTGTGCATACACCTTTACATCAAAGATAGGCTACATTAGCCTCATTACAGTAAATGATTGCAACCCATAGTAACACTGATAACAATAATAAAGTCACCGTAGACCAAATCGGCTAGGGAGTAGGTATTATCAAAGACACTTCCGCCTGACCACCACTAAGTTCATTTTTGGTTGCACTCGAAACGAAAACTTCTTGGCGCCGCGCTGCTGGATTCAAGCGAATTTTTTTTAAGTGGTAGAAATGACAGTGATGGTACATAATATCTTGGTCAGATTTTCGAAATGATCACTAAATGAAAACCAACTAAAAGTAGGCAGGTCGTTTAAAGGTTAACATTTGATGATATGACAATCCTCGTTTGGCCATATTATTGCTGTAGGAAATGTTAACAAAAGGTCTAAAGAAAGTAGGCCACACGCGGATTAAAATATTATCAAACTTTTTAACATTTAAAACGATCTGGCCAGTTTTACTTGGCTTATTCATTCTTGACTTAAAGACCCCTAAGGATGTAGCTTTCGGAAAACAGATTCTGTCAGGGAATTCCACTATTCCTAAGCTGCACGCAAAATGTATTCCCAAATGCATGTATGGGTGGGATGTCCACCATATACCGGTTGCGCAACGCTGTACATCTATTGGTCTGATGAACATTTGACAGGTAAAGGTAGAGGATGTGCCGTTGCTGGCAATATTGTCCGAAGTGTAAATTATGCTAGCAATATTGCCACCAATAATCATACTATGGACAATATTGCCGGCAATATTGCCACCAATATTCCCACTTTTCGGCAATATTGCCGGTAACGGCACATCTTTACGTAAAGGTCATTGACATTCCAATCCTTATTTGTAATGCATTGTTTATAGCGGTATCATACCTCGGAAATTAGGATACGTTTTATCGCGAAAAAGTGTTCCTTCGGGATAATTTCCAGCTTTCACGTGGGCAAACTTATGTGGCAATGGGCAGGGCACATTGCACGCAGAACAGATGATCGATGGGTATGAAAGATTCTGGAGTGGCGACTATGTACCGGAAGACACAGCGTTGAAAGGCCTCCAACAAGGTGGACCGATGATCTGGCCAGGATCGCGGGAATAAGATGGATGCGTGACGCACAGGACCGGTAGTTGTGGCGACGCTTGGGAGAAGCCTATGTCCAGCAGTGGACGTCTTTCGGCTGATACGATGATGATGATGACGTGGGCAAAGCCGTTGGCAGGACCTAGTCTGTAATCAAGGCGTGTATATTCACGGCCGGCACTTTTCCGTGAGTGTTCCTTCCATGCAATGTATGTATGACCTTTTCAATTGTTTCCTCGTGAGCAGAATTTTAATTATCGCGCTCTTCCGCGTGGCGTTAGACACGAGATAAAAGTTACATGTTTGTTTGTTCGTTTGTTTCTAATTGTATGCTGTTTTAAACTTGTGCGTAGTTTTTTTTTTAGATGAGAAATCATCCAATGACGATGTGGCGACCATGGAGACCTTTAATGCTACTTACTGCCTTGCATACTAGCAAAATATACTCGCAACGACAAATACAAATACATACATTTTTTTATTGTATATATGTTTTGTTCATTGTGTGCCAAATAAAAATGTTTTCTTTCTTTCTTTCTTTCTATGCAAAAGCATTTATTTTAAACTAGCTTTCCGCCCGCGGCTTCGCCCGCGTGGACTACAGTTTATATCGCGCGCGCAGAGACCCGTGCTCAGCAGTGGAATTATAGGTAGCCTATGTGTTATTCCAGTGTCTCTTCTACCAACCTAACAAATTTGATCGAAATCCGTTCAGTAGTTTTTGCGTGAAAGCGTAACAGACAGACAGACAGACAGACCGAGTTACTTTCGCATTTATAATATTAGTAGGGAAGGGAAGTAGGGATATTAGTAGGGATAGACCATTTTCAGGCATTTTTGAATAGTCAAATGTCGGTCAGTCCATGAAAAGTGAAGCTAAATTTGCACGTTCCAAAACGTAGATCTCTATGGAGAAGAACGTGAAAGAAACTCCATGGACACTTTTTTAAATCATAATATGTGTTACATATAATGCTTGGTTTCATATTTCTTGTTGCTTCTATTATGTGAGCACAATATAGATAATAAAATAAAAATAAATAAAAGGAACTGAATTAAGCCACTGGTAATGCTAAGCTACTTGGGCTCAGTTCGGACGGTTACCAAACGGCTGGACAGCGTGCTACCCATTGCTCACCGTCCTCAAGCACGCGCCTACGAAGTGATATGAATGAAAAGGGAGTTAGTGATTGCGTGGCGAGCGACAGGATAGAATGGAAGAAAAACATGTGTTGCGCCGACCCCTAATAAAACGGGATAAGGGCAGGAAGATGATGACCATTTTTTAAAGAGTCATTCGTGATAGCTAGGTAAGTTTTTAAGGTATATGAAGGGCAATCTGCTCTGGTTTCATCACGGTCTTCCGCGAGGCGTTAGGCACGAGATAGAAGTTGCATGTCTGTTTGCGCGTTCGTTTCAGATTGCATGTGGTTCTGGATTTAGGTCATTTATAAGCCGAAGATAATAAGGATTTTCGTATTGTTTGTTATAGGACGTCAAGTTAAAAATATTTAGATAAATAGGTTACCTGTTTTTTTTTTTCAGTATATTTGAGATAGATAGATAGATAAATTCTTTTTTTTAATTCTTTTGTTCTTTTTTGTTGTCCTTGTTTGTTTATTTGTTTTATCTATAGTTCTGTATACACTTGTAAAAGTGAAGACTTATGGTAGTCAGTATCTAACTTACTGTTCTTTATCCGTTTTTTTAAACTGTATGTTTTCCATATCTTTAAGTAAATAAATACATATAATTGAAAACCCTGTTTTTAACAGCTCGTTTCACCAATAACACCTCAATAATGGCTTAAATTGTAAAGATTTATTTTTTAAACAACAAAAAATACAATACAACATTTTCAGCAAACAAAAACATCAGTATTTCTAAGCAAACGATACTGATTACTCGACTTCGTGCAACATTTCATTTCAACCTCATAATGACCTGGGTGAAAGGGGACAAAAACAGTGGCAGTCATCCTCATTCCAGCCTTTATAATAATGTTCCCACTGTTGGGACTCAGGCTTCCTCTCTTGGAGAGGGAATGGGCTGTAATCCGCCACGCGGGCCCAGTGTGGGTTGGTGGAAGTCACATGTCTTCGAATTTTTGGTTCTAGGACATACTGGTTTCCTCACAATATTTTCCTTCACTCATTTCGAGAGCAGTGGTTACGAAATATATTACCTACACAAAGTTATGTGCATGAACAGTCTTTTTGTTTTAAATGCAAGAGTGGTTAAGGTTCATAAGAAAAGAAAAAATAAAATACCGGAAAATTCTAAAAATTCTGGCAAAACTGAGCATATGTTTCCAAAGGATTTCATCGTGAACCCACGGGTTAGACAACGCCTATTAGGTCACCTAGTGCTCAAAAACCGGCCTTAAGTCAGAACCACACTAGACCGATGCACACGTGGACCACGCCCGATTTGTACGTAGCGGCGCGTTGCGTGGCGTCACGTGGTGTAGATCTAATGTAGCTCTACAAGTCTAGTTGCCGTTAAAAAATTTATGGAAACCGACGCGCCCAGATTGGCGTTCGTGGCTCACATGTGCGCTATGTAAATATGCATGTGCGTGCCAAATACAATATCTTTATTCACCAAACCAATGAAGTCCATGGAAGGAAATATTTACCTACATACTAACATTAACCATTAATATATTCAGTATTTATAACTGAGTTCCTTTTCCTGAGGAAATACGACGGAAAG
Organism: Mythimna lalbum; assembly: GCA_949319445.1. NCBI lineage: Eukaryota > Metazoa > Arthropoda > Insecta > Lepidoptera > Noctuidae > Mythimna > Mythimna lalbum. The sequence continues at coordinate 20,615,691 of OX439360.1, forward strand.
GAAGATTTCCTTCCTCTTCAATTTTGAGGAAGTAAATAACATATGTATTTATTGTACATATGTAAACTGGTAGTAAGATAAGAGTATGAAGGTCGATTTTATGGGAAGAACAACCAGCTGCTGGCGACTGCGTAATAATAGGAAGTTGTCCCAAAGGGACATTCTTCCTGGACAAAAAGTATTTTATGTTCTATTCTAGAACATGGTCTACCCGTGTACCAAGTTTTATCGGAATCCAATCAGCCGTTTGAGCGTGAAGAAGTAACAAACTTACATATACCGAGATGAAATTTTACATGCTTCCTATTAATTTCATAATTTGGACCTATTGGATAATGCCAGTTATATTTTAACCAAAAACATATTACAAAATGCAAGATAAAAGTAATTTTAAATTTGGAAATTAGAAAAAAAAAATGTTATCAGCGCTAAGATTGATTAAAATATAGTTAACTGGAATTTAGTCCTACCCAACTGGACCGTCTGTCCCAGATAAACGTACTCGTCCACATCTTTTCGCAGTTTTACCTAACTTAAAATTTTGTTTTTAAACGAGTATTCTTCAGTAATTATTTAACAAAAACAACAAAATTTAGGTAACTTCAATAATAATAAATAAACGGTATTATTTTCCCGATAAACTAGATTGAAATGTGTAATTGAATACAATGATTGAGGAAAACCATACACTTTTATTAGTCACACCTATTTAGATTGACTGCAAGCAAAAACTAGGCTGGTTACAAAAAAATAATATTTTAACTTCGTTGTATCTTTCCGTAACAATAATATGGCATTTTTAAAGGCGAGTCTACGCTAGAAGAGGCAAGCACGAGCGGAGCACCGAGCTCAAATTAATGTATACTCTATTCAAAATAACGTTAGACAGTTATGAAAACCTTTTCTGTCCGTTCAATCGATTTTTACTTTTATTTCGTTTGTGGCATGACAAATGGCGGCTGCAGTAAGTAGTTGGTATTGTAACCACTTTTTTGCTTTTAATGCCATCGGATCCTTATGCCTACAAAATCGAAGTCGGAGGTCGTGGGTTCGATTCAAAGTCAAAGTCAAAGTCAAAATATTTTATTTCATATAGGCCTACAAGGGCACTTATAAAACGTCAGAAAATTCCTACCCACCCAGGACAAATGTTTGTGTAATGAGTATAATCATTTGTTCTGACTGGGTGTAATTTATCTATCATATGTATGTATTTAGAAATATATAAGTATGTTTATCAGTTGTCTAGTAACCCATAACACAAGCTCTGCTTAGCTTGCGACTAGACGGCGTTGTGTGATACTTGTGGAATATTATTATTATTATTATTTAATAGAAGTTAAAATCGGTTGAACAGACAGTGAAAAATGTGTCTACTCTTAACGTGAATATTGTTTTTTTTTTGGTGAGTAAAAATCATCCAAATAACATCCTCCACCCTTGGGCGGAGCGTGAGATAGTGTCAGACTCTTACTGACTAAAAAAACCACCCTGTTCTTTCTTGCCTTTTATACCGAGGCCGAGCCTCCCTTTCGGAAACAGACCCTAGCAGCCCTAGTAGAACGCGAATAGGGTATAGTGTAGACCGCCACAGAGGAGCCGAGCATGAGCGACACTATACGAATTTGAGCTCCGATTGTACTCGGCTGCTCTAGCATAAACCCACCTTTATAGTATGTAAGTATAGAATGGTTTCCGAACGCAATAGTTTACCAAGGCCATAATGACAGAAATATCTATAAGGAATTGTTTTATTTACCAATCATAATCTATGTAATTTTAGTCTTAAAACCATCATGTCAGTTTATTTATTTTGCTGTCAGTACTGCCCAAGTTTCATATTTCAGTTTGGTATTGAATTTAATGGCCTCAATGTTTGACTGGGGTTGACACATTTTATGTCTAACTACATCAAAAGACTAGAACAATTTGCCTGCTGCGGTCTTCCCATCCGAATTTAGGTGTCTTCAAAGCTAGAGTGAATAGGCTGCGAGCCTATCGTAATAAACTAGTGCGATTCACTATCAATGATTGCATTGCTGCTTACCATCAGGTGGGATGGCAATCAAGCGCTGGTTTATATATTTGATTGTTATTTACATGTAGATTGAAAAAAAAAACACTTTCTAGAGTTAATTGAGTCCATTAATCAAAGAAGTACTAGTCATTAAGTAGCTCACAAAATTTTGTGTATCTATCTTCATGTCTTAGCAACAGAACCGATTTTAAAACGTTATAATGTCCTGGGAAAAACTCCTGTATTGTGGGCGAGTTAATCAATTACAATAAACATAATCTGTAAGCCAAAGAAATATTTGTTGAAATAGAAATTGCGATACGCCGCACATCAGCCAATCGCTTTGCCACTCTGCGCCTACCGTGCCGTCAAATTTAAACATCAATTTTAAAGAAAAATAAAAAGCATCCGGGAAGAACTCGGGAGTAATTTTTGACAATCACGCGGGCAAAACCTCCGGTCAAAGCGATTGTAAAAAGGGTGGCATAAATTCTTCTCCTTCTTCCTTCCCTTATATAATTGGGGTCGGCGCAACATGTTTGTTTGTCCTATCACCCGTGACACTATCACTAACTCCCTTTTCTTTCATATCACTCCTCACACAATCCATCCCTAAAAAAGGGTAGCATAAATATTTTATCTAAATAAAACATTTTACAATAAGCTTTATAATAAACTTGGAGTGTGTATGTTTATTCTTTATTGTACACACAATTTATAAATACAGTAAAAATAGGACAGTTGATGTACATAGGCGAGCTTAACCCACAACTGGGTTTTTTAACAGCAAACCACATAATGGAAAATAAAATTTTGAATTTGAGGAACTTTAAATGTACAAAAAAAAATTAACATAAATTAAATCTAACTTAAAACTATACAAAACAAATATGTGCACAGTACTCTATATTATTATGTTTGTTACTTTTCCACGTTTGAACACTGAACGGATTTTGATAAAACTTGCTACACGGGTATCCTGAAAAAGTGCATAGGTTACTTTTAATCCCCGGGATTATGTTCCCTTTGTATTATTTTCTAGTAACACCGAAGCGAAGCCACTGGCAGTAACTAGCTGGTAAATAATTCTCTACATCATATAAGTTAGTTACACAATTCCAAACTAGATGGCGCTAGCATCCTAACTTGGAACTAAGTGAAAACTTTTACACTGCCGGTTTTCTCAACACACTTCTACCAGGCAACTTTGCTGTCACAATTACCCTAGATAATAAAACCAAAGCGCCCTTAATCAAATCACAATTTCAAAATCCACTATTCCATTACATCGTAATAAGTTCAATCACAGAGTCAATCTGTTGTTATATACTTGTTAAGGTCGTTGCACACAGCATTTGTGATGTATAAAATATAAATTGTAACAGCAATACAATACAACCACAAAACAATAACAACAAACAAAAATAACAATACAAGCAATCAAAACAAACAATACATACAATTTAGAGCAGTAGTGACCAAGTGGTAACGGCCTCGACTTACGAGTTGTAGGCCCTGGGTTCAAATCCAGGCAGGCGCATTACTTTGTGTAATTTATTTTATGACTACTGCTCTCAAAAAGGTGAAGGATAACATCGGGAAACCGGCATGTCCAAGAACAAAAAATTCAAAGACATGTGACATCCACCAACCCGCACTGGGCCCGCGTGGTAGATTACGCCCGGTTCCCTCTACTAGAGAGAAGAGTCCTAGCAGTGGGACAATGGGAAAAAAAGTCGTACTGGATAATTATGTCAAAATGTACATCATCCTTGGCTTTAGCAAATACTTTTTGTACATTGCTCTATAATGTGTACATTGCAGTCCATAACTGCAGTGTAAGCCAGGCCTAACGTAGATACTCGCGCATAAACGTACAAATAAACCCAGCGCACGCGCGGGAGCCACGACCTGGCTCAATGCTACGCGCGTACATGCGACGCACACATCCACGTGCGCATGTGTGCGTCAGCGCGTGTCGACGGCTTGTTTACATCAACACAAATGTAGCTAGTGTACCGCGATGACTAGTCTTGATCGATTTGCAGCACTTTTTTTATTGTTTTCAGTCTAGCTTGTTATGAAAAATTAACTTGTAAATTACATTAATTTGAAAACGGCTAGTCATGATGGCTTAGTGGTTAAGACAAGTGCCTCCCATGCCTGAGATTGCGGGTTAAAAACCGGGCGAGTAACAATATGAATTAACTGCTAGTATTCTGAGTAGTCCGAATAATTTCTGAAGCATGGGCCCTTGAAAGCACGTAAAGCCGTGGCCGTGGCAGTCGTTATAGTCAGACACCAGAAAATCTGACCATCAGACTATCCAAGGAGTGTCGTGTTGCTCAGTAACTGGGTTGTAGAAGATTGATGGTAGTAGCTCCATGTAAAATACGGGTATCAGCCCCATCCGAGACTGAAAGCCAATTTCAAACTAGTTGGTTGTTCTTTGTAAATTTGTACCAAGGTGGACTTTTGACCTGGTGAGGGTCGCGTAAATTTGTCAGATGCGAGACGCATAGAATCGATCATCGTTTGGCTAAAATGATGATGAATATACCTGACTATGATGATGAGTCAGCTAGGCAAAGTATAAGGTAATAAAATTCTCGCAGCAATATTGATCGTCTGTAATAAACACCTGCTTCTCTCTTAATAATATTGACGTTATCATTAATCAAAGTTAAACAAAACATTATCTTGGCTACCTAAATATTTTTAGAGGGAGAACAGTTTCTCCAAACTGAAATTACTATTTTCATTACAAAACTTTTTCAATTTCCAATGTTTTACTTCAATTTAGGTTAAATATTACTAGATAACTTTTAGTTACTTTACTAAAACAGTAGTTTATTAAAATATGAAGGGATGAGTTGATTCATTGTTCTTAATTGGCAGTGAAGAAAACCACTTTAAAACAGTAATTAAAATTATATTTTTATTTATTAGTCTTTTCTGCTTCACCTGATAAGTAACTGTTTACCTAACTATTGGTTACCTTTTTTGTGAGGTAGGAAAATATCAAATGACTTCTCCCGCTCTAAGCTGGAACGAGACGGCGTATCAGACTTTTACTGACTTACTTCCCCTGTGTCCTTCGGTCTTCTTGTTTTCTTTAGAACCACACTAGCTTTCAAAGGTTTCTGTAGAAAGAGTTGGTTACATAAAGTACTCTTTAGTCAAATACTCATTTGGCAAGATTTGTCATTTTAACTAAAATTAATATAACATAGGCAAAAGTTTGAATGAATAAAATTCTGTATTTAATAATATCTGTAACTATATTACACTCACGACTGAAATTCTCCATCGTCGGCCACATCATCGCTTTCCTTCAGGTGAAACAGTGGTCAAACGCGAGCCTATCCGTAATAAAAAAAAATCGGCACACAGGTAAACCATACCAACAATATAGGATTTCTTGTACTATATCTCACTCTTAACTTGCTATCCCGAGAGTGTATTTCCTTGAGATCATTTTTTACTTACCATGGCCAAAACTGCTGACTGAAGACAGTATTTTTTAAATTCTTTGTTTTCACATTAAAAAAAAGTCAGCTTGACAAAATACTCGCTACATATTTATTGTGATACAGTCCCGTGCGTTTAGTGCCAGTTTTGTTTTTAGTTTAACGCGATCAAAACTTTAACCGCGCTTGGCTCTCTGATTAGTTAAGAAAATAGAGCGGACCAATCGGAGCGTCGAACGTCATAAACGAATGCATTAACTTAAAACAAACTCGCGCTCTGGTAACCTTGAATAAACTGCACATAGCTTGGTCATTCCGCAACAACGGACCAAGACTGCTCAGTCCCGCCATACACGCGTGTGTGTGAATGTTTACAGATAATAAAATATTCTCGAGTATTCAACTCGTGCGCACTATATTTGTTTGGTAGAGTCTTTGCCCTGCTCCCTTGCATTTAGGACCGTTTAGGGTCGTATTCCGATTTAATTATCGTAATATAGGTCCCGATGTGTCATCAATACCTTCCTTGTGTTATGATATTTCCTGGTATGAATATGGATTAGCGATCGATCTGATGCTCATCAGAAAGGCAAATGAATGTGGCAGAATGTTATTTAATACGTATAATTTTATGTAAAACGTCTTGGGGTAGGTAGAGAACTGTCTGAATATCAAACTACATATTACTTAGAATGGACTTTGAAAATTACTTGAATATTCCATTTGCTTCTGCCCGAAGAATTGCCAAATGTGGCAGTGAGCAGAGCACATTGCAAAACAGATGGTTGATGGGGACAACAGGTTTTGGAGTGGTGGTGGTGGAAGAGTGCGGTAGACGCAGCGTTGGAAGGCCTCCCATAAGGTGGACTGATGACCTGGTGAGGGTCGCGGGAATCTCATGGATGCGAGATGAATAGGACCGGTGGTTATGGGGTCTTGGGGAAAGCCTATATCCAAAAGTAGACGTTTTTCGGTTGAAATGATGATGCTAATGATGACCTAGACTTTTTAGTTATTATTAGATATAATAGATATCAATGTGCAATTCGTCAACGACTAGTCACCGGCCTGAAGGTAGAAAATTGTTTCAAAGAAACATTCTTCCAAGATATAAACTCCAAGCCATGGTACCCCTCCTGAAGGGTACCATCCTACTTCAGTCCACTCCTGTTCCCTAACAGGAGTGGGTTTTTTAGTTACTAAAAATCGGGCACTGAAAACCCCTGTACCTGCCCCTTTTATCCAAATTCGTTCAGGTATTTGAGCATGAAGGAGCAACAAACATACACACAAATACAATACCTATACAAACTTCTTTATTTTCCCAACAAATTGAAATGCCTCTTGTTATTTTTTTGCATGAGAGATGCAAATTCTGTAAAGAAAACATCCACATCATATCAAAAATATTTTACGTTTTAATACTTTTTCGGATTTATGAAATTTGTAAACGAGTAAATTTTTTATTTTCGTCATTTAACAAGGTTATGTCATAGGCTCCTTTAGTTCAAAAAATACCTGAAAGGCCTCAAAAGCAGGTATTTCATAATGTTGTTCGTGTTACGTTACAAATTTAAAATGTTTTTGGAAAAAACGATTGTTTTGCGTGAACAAGTAAATTACATTTCCCAATAAGAGAAACGGTTTTAACGAAAAAATTAAAATTTACATAAGAAAGACTTATTTTCTGAAGACACGTTATGAATGGTCTGTTTTCGGTTATTTTTCTTTAATATATAGATTGAGGATGTTTTTTTTTTATGGTGGGCATAAATCATCCAATGACCACCCCTGCTCTTGGGCGAAGCGGGAGATAGTGTCAGACTCTTACTGACTTAAAACCCACTCCGTTCCTTCTAGCCTTCATACCGGGGCTCAAGTTCCTTTTCAGATAACCCTGGCCCCAGTAGTCTTTGACCAAGCTGGCCCCTGCTGTTGCTGACAACTCCTTGAGGCGCGCGCCGGAACAGTCCGCGCCGTCGACGTCTTGGGAGATTGTGGATGTAGAACCTAATAAAAACTACTGTAATAATAAATCAAAAGATTGTTCTAATAATTCGGGCAGTTGTAGTCTAGGTTATGGCGTTAGTTTATTTAGTTTATAATGCCAGCGCTGCGTTATTTATCGTTTTAAATATCGCAGCATATGCTGAGTTAGGCACCTTTTTCGCCTCGCACAGATTTTGATGTTATTTTTCCATATTTTAATTCTATTTTGTTTCTACTGTAGGTTTGACGTACGAATAAACGTATTTTCTTTCTTTTTATAGCTAAGCTTGTTTTATTCTTTAAAAAATCATCTTTTATTTGACTTCTGAGCCTAAGTTATTGTATTTTTAATTTGAAATATTTTATTGTATTATTATTATGAGCAAGCAGCGGTGGCCGAGTGGTAACGACCCCGACTTATGACTTGTAAGTCGTGGATTCAAAGTCAGCCAGGCACATTACTTTGTGTAATTTATTTTATTACCACTGCTCTCAAAAAGATGAAGGATAACATCGGGAAACCAGCATTTCTACAAACCAAAAATTCTAAGACATGTGACATCCACCAACCCGCATAGGACCCACACGGTAGATTATGCCCTATTTCCGTTCCTAGAGATATAGTCTGAGTTCCTGCAGTGGGAACATTAAAACCACTGCTCTCAAAACGGCGAAGAAAAACCTCGTGAGGAAACCTGCATGTACCAAAAATTCACCAATCTGCACTGGGCCAATCAGTGAGTGTTTGGCACGTCTAATCTAATGCGTAGTACATATAATTATATCGATGGAGCCTAGTTATCTGAAATAAATGAATTTAATTAACTTTATTCACAACACAAAATCGCAAATGGACAATTACTAAAACGACACACAAATAAAATATTCCTTTGCACCAAATAACACATATACACATACATATTCATTAGTCTTTTTGCACACAACAGCAAGCTGCGCATGTGTGAGTAATCCTTTAAAATGTTGCCAACTTATTTATGGATTAAATCCTTCTTTATGACATTAACGCGTCGGTTGGATCCGCGATTGTTTTGATGATCATCCCGGTGACGGAAAACAGATCTTGTCAGCTGCCTGATTATCGAACTGTACTGCGCAGTTTATGTACGGTCAGCAAGAAAAGTTACAAAGGTTGTTAATATTATAAAAAACATTTTTTTTTAATACTTTTGTTGGTAATGCATAAACTCAAAAACTACTCGTTAACACCGATTGACGTTCATCATCATCATCATCATATCAGCCGAAAGACGTCCACTGCTGGACATAGGCCTCCCCCAAGCGTCGCCACAACGACCGGTCCTGTGCGTCACGCATCCATCGGATTCCCGCGACCCTGACCAGGTCGTCGGTCCACCTTGTTGGAGGCCTTCCAACGCTGCGTCTTCCGGTACGTGGTCACCACTCCAGAACCTTTCGTCCCCATCGACCATCTGTTCTGCGATTGACGTTAGATGTATAATATTTTATACTTTCACGTGAGCGAAACTGCTGGCAGAAGCTAGTTTATTTATATACATACCCTCTAAGGTGCCTACTCCAATGACTTTTTTACTAATACACACAGTGAATTTGACACATAAAAAAGTACACAGCTTATTATAAATATAAATACATAAAAAAATATAAGATTTATAGTAAAATGATTTATAATAAACTAATTTCTTATTACAAAAAAATAAATAAAAGCTGAATAATTTAATCTTCCTAATTCTGAGAAACAAACTTAGAAGGCTCAGTCCGAGCTAATGGGATAGTTCGAAAAATTTACCGTGGCTCTAGAACGTAAAAGGCAATGGAAGAAACACAGGTGCGTTTTAGTCAGTAAAGTCTGACCACTCCCTCTCGGTCGCGATAAATATTGACATTTATGAAGAATCATTAGAAGTAAATCAATATGACTGTTGGTCATGGTATTTTGTCAAATGCACCTGCACCAATTGGTTCAGGTGCTAATTAGCATTATTCAACTTTATCCGATAAACATCACACTCGATCACAATCAGGCGATACGATCGTCATAAATATTTATTTCTCTCATTGTTGTCGTGGAAAATCACAACAAGTAATGCTGTAATATAATAAAGTCACAGTTTCTTAGCAAGGGTGGATCAGTATTCTTGGGTCCGTAGGCATGGGCTTTCGGACAACAAGCAATGGGTAGTTCGCTTTTCTGCTGGCCGGTAAACGTCCGGATCAAGCCGGAGATGTCGACGACGCGTAGTATCCCACGCGTGCCCCAAGGAGATATGTATCAGCAAAACGATAGAAGCCTAGCAAGGCTAATGCCTACTGGGGCCATTTCTTTGGAGTTGATATGTGAATTGGTCCTTGCTTCCAAAGGACAAAGAAGGGACATTGGTTTGGTTTTAGTCCGCCCTAGAGCGTAGGAAGTCATTGGATAAAATCCGTCTTAAAAAAAACTCTTCCGCATCCGCCTTAAAAATGTTATGATCACAGTTGAAAGCCACCGGAAAATAGTCAAGTTCGAGTCGCAGTATGAAGTCACCTATCGTCTAAGAAATATAGCATTCAACAAAGTTAAAAAAAGTTAAGTTTTTAAAAAGACGGCCTGACTAACATTTTGTAAAGTTCCAGTGAGCAAAGCCGTGGAGCGAGTACTAGTAAATTAATAAGCCTATGAATGTTAGTTTATTTGCTCACGAAAATTACAAAAGTAACTTGATCAGCATGACCGTGAAAATGTAACGTCACAAGCCTGCAGCAATTATTAGTTACTTATTTACCTTTTATATAAGTTTTCCTCACTATTCAATTAATTTTAAAAATTTGTTATTTATTGTTAGTCTGGAGTAACCGTGCTTCTCACTAAGGATCGGGTGTTGATAGCTGCGCTACAGTTTTAATTATTGCAGCTACCATCGATTCACATTGTACACAGGACACGCGACGCCAATGTGCGTGTGCATATTTTACGTTTTTTGATAATATTACTTTACTAGCTTTTACCCGCGGCTTCGCTAGCGTTTATTCATATACTTTAATTTAATACTTGACTTCCCTCTTTCTCTTCCCTTTCTCACTAAAAAAAAATAGCCTATGTCCGTCTCCCAGGGTCCTAATTACCTATCTAAGTACCAAAATTCATCACAATCGGTTTTGCCATTTAGGCGTGAAGACGTAACAAACAAACAAACTCACTTTCGCTTTTATAATATTAAATAAGCATTTCTGTCGAAGGTTATTTTATGCATTTTATCTATTGCCTGAAAATAAAGTGATTATTATTTTTTATTTTTTTTAAACCACATAGGAGTATTATTATTACAGTTGTGAACGTGCCTATTGTGCCCACAGTGGCAGATCCGCGCATGTTTCCTAGAAGACTCAACATCTGCTACTAATTAGTTTACTCTCCTATCTTCCTGACATAAACAGCTAAATCCAGGAATAAGACACACACCAGGACTTACTCATCCTTGCAAATATATTTGAAAGTCCTTTGCTAAAAACAAATCAACCCTTTTCTCCTTTGAGACTTGAATGAAACTAGGGCACCATAATAATAATTGAATGGGGAACTTCTATGAATAAATGTTTGACTCTTGTTAGCTTAAAACAGTGAATTAGCTCATGGTTTTAATTGTTTGTTCCCTTAATTTTTTATAAAATACTAGCGGTCTTGGCAAACGTGGCTTTGTTACGTATATAAATTATGAAAAAAAAAAAATGGGTGGATTTTTTTTTCCTGTCTTTATCTACTCTTCTAGGAGTTTAAAAAATAGCCTACAACCTATTCTCAAACCTACTAATATACATATTAATATTCTAAAGTTTTTTTTTTTTTGTAATTTTGTTTTTTTGTTTGTAGATGATAATCTTTGGAAGTACCAGTCCGATTGCTAAAATTGTTTTACCGATAGAAATCTGCTTGTTTCCCGAGTAACACATGCTATATTTTATGTACGCGGGCGAAGCTGCGAGCAAAAGCTAGTACACAATAAATTCATAAAAATCGGTCATGCCGTTTCGGAGGAGTTTGACCACAAACAGTGACACAAGATTTTTTTATTAGATTATGAACTAGTGCTTGACTGCGATCACACCTGATGGTAAGCAGTGATGCAATCGATGATGGTGAGGTGTGCCTATTCACTCTAGCTTTGAACACACCTAAACTATAATCCGACAGGAAAACCGCAGCAGGCAAATGGTTCTAGTCCCTCAATGTATAAACGACAAGGTTACCTATTATATTTATTTTACCTATATATGCACTTTTGTTAACACTTTATTGTAAATTATAATATATTATTTTTTAAGCTCCTGCCATATTATCTCTTCATCCCTAGACTAGACCTAAACTGGCAGAGAATGCCTGAGGCATTAAGTACGATTTGCACATTGCATATAGATTAAATTTGATAACAAATTGTAAGAGATTTTTGTAGCGTAATAGACGTATAAATTACATCGATGAGACGAATATACTTTAGACATAGTAAAGAACCTTCCTACAACAGCAAATATTAACTGACCAGCTCACGCAAAAAAATCTTGCAAATTAATTGATCCTTAAACATATCTTCAATGCCACACCGGCCTAACTCGCGATCATTAAAATCCTCGAATCGTACCCACATCGGGGCGCGCCATTAATACCGAAACGGTCTTTTGGTCCTAAGTTCCCGTTTGGTCCTTTTGGAACAACAAGAGCGTAATGCTCGTGAGTAATCCACGCACAGTGGCGTAACTGTAGGGTGGCAAGGCTGGCAAAATGCCACGGGCCGCTGGCCTGGTGGGGCCCCTGATCCAGGAGGCCTTGAGTTCTGAAAAAGTCAATATAGACATATATATGTATAGTTGTTGACTAGCCTGTTGGTATAGTGATTAGTGGAACTGTCTGCTAAGCCGGAGAGTTTATAAATAAGTATGGAAATAATTATTTGTACTTGACTTCCCTCTTTCTCTACCTTTTCTCACTTTTATTTTTATATTAGCCTATGTGCGTCTCCAGGGTCCCAACTATATCTATACCAAAATTCATTAAAAAAGGTTTTGCAATTTAGGCGCGAAGACGTAACAAACAAACAAACAAACTGAGTTTCGCTTTTATAATATTAGTAAGGATTATTTCTTTCAATTTCGTACCAAATTACATTCTAAAGTTTGACAAAATGGGCCTTATATATATTTTTTAAATAGTCTAATAATAAACAATATTTTATGTCAGTATGTCTTCAGTGATTTAACCAAATTAAAATAACAAAGTTGTCAATTTTCCTGGGGCCCCATACAATGTTTTTGGCACGGGCCTCAGATGGTATATTTACGCCACTGTCCACGCAGCTACGGACTGACCGAGTTTAGATTTCATTTGCTAAATTAGCACCGCGTTTGGGTACGTGGTTTTACAATTTTAGGTAAGCAGGCAGACCAGTAAGGCGTCTTATGGTTTGAAGATTTATAGCTTATTATACAACTTTATTTTTAGTTACGAAACCTCTATATGGTTTGTTTAGAATCATAACTAAATAGATTCCAATAGGTTTTACACCATGTTATATTTTTTCCCAAAAATATTTAACAAGGTCACAAGTTAGACACCGACACCAAGTACAACACAGGTCACGGCAGGTCATAGCGGGCATTAGAAACCAGCAAATAACTGGTTGCAAGTGCAAAACAACCCGTCAGTCGCCTGGATGGTCCGGTGACTATGTATTTTTGCTGACATAACAAGCTTAGATTTTAGACCCGGTAGACTGACGACATCATAGAAATCGCTGGCAAACAGTGGGTGGAGACAGCAAAGAACAGGGACACATGGAAATCTCTAGAGGAGGCCTTCACCTTCGAGAACTATCTATTATATAAGGAACAAATATCGTAGATAATATTGGAAATAAGTTTATTTTTGTATTCTTTTGTAAGAAATATAAGACTTTTTTTTTAAAAAGCTTACAACTTTGTGATTTTTCATGATACAGATTTATACATAATTTTTTTACATAAAAATACTAGACACGTGTTTAGGGTTTCGCATAAATTAAAAATAATGTTGTATTTATCATGTAAACGGTCAAATGCTGCAACTATAGTTGAGTCTGTATCAATGAACAACAAATGGCTTAGCCAACGCATTGGTATTGGTAGACAGATTGGCAGTTGCAATGTTTTGTTAACAGCAGACAGAAGGACGCTGGGACCAATATTTGCGACATGAGTATTGTTTAACTAATACTCGAAAACTTATTAATTATAATTCCTGAATAACTAACTTGACAAACCCTACTTTGGAGCCAATATTGGCAGTTTGACAAATATTTTACAAAAAATTTACAAAAAATTTCTCCCTTTTTGGAGGGAGTGTTAGACTTATATTAAAACCGGTTTACGGAAACTCTTTTGAACAATCGCAGCTCTGGCAGACAAATACCTTACATAATGGAGAGCTACCCATTGGTCGCTGTCTGCAAGCCTGCTCGTATGGTGGCCAAATATCACCCTGCGGGTATCCTTACTAATATGTATTATAGACACGAATATAACTCTGTCTGCCTGTCTGTTTGTTTGTTATCTCTTCATGAGCTAATCGCTAAACCATATCTTGGATAGATCATGGGATACATCATACACATTTTACTCTGAGAGTATGTTTGCCTTGGGTTTATTTTCTACTTTCATACGCAGGCGACGCCGCTGGCCGACGCTAGTTAGCAATAAATAGTACCAGGAGATAATGAGGTCACAGAGATAAGTCAGCAACGAAGTAATGTAAACAATTACAGACACCGCAGTTTTCCAACAAACGCGTGTGGAGATTTAAATTAAAATGACTATCTGTGCAAGTGGCGCGGGCGCAGCTGTGTTGGTGACTCAGTTGTCGAGTTACAGACCAAGAATTGAATGTAGATAGGACTGTGTGATGTTGTATGGTTTATTGCCTACTTAGGTAGAAAACTATTTGATGAGAAATATCTACTACTATTACTATACTATATACCTAGCTTGTTGCTTGAAAGAGCTGTACAGATTCCCAAAAAGTAGACAGAAAAAATAAAACCAAGTCCATCGATACGAAAAGAAGATAATAATAGAAGAAAATCTTGTTTTTCAGATAATTATTTGACATTTAAAATAGGAGCCACACTAGGCTCCTATTTTATTTGGATTCGAAACCAGGCAGGCACTTTTTGGAAATATTTCATCATTACTTGCCCTGAGAATGAAAAAATGTTCTAGAACTAGAAATTCTAAGATATAGACATATTTATCCATACAGGTATAGCATTTCGTATCATTCCCAGTAACCAAAGTTAGGCACAATAGTGAAAAAAACTTAAATATTTATAAACTTGACAGATGAAGCTGATTTATCGAAAAAACATGACAACTAAAATAACTTTATAGAAAAAATCTTCCGAAATCTTAGAAAAAGAGTCTAAAGTAAGATCAATATTTCTGAAACATTACGAGTACAGGTATCTTAAATGTCGATGACTTCAATACCTAGAACACCGAAAAAAAAACACAACTTCATTAAACTCGTCGCAGTTTCGTAAAAGAATAATTTATAGTCATTTTAAAATTAACTTTTCTTAAAAAAATTAAATATAAACTTTCAAATGCAAATGTCCAGAACATTCCAGAAATATATGAACAAATCTATTTCATTACGTGTTCTTTGTCGGTCCCCGAGCCTTTGATCGCGCCGGTAGCCCGTATAATACCTATCCGGTAAGAATGTTCGTAACCGCATTGGTAATTTATTGATGGCTTATAGAAACAAAATATGTTCCATTTATTAATTAAATTCAAGTTATACCTACTATTGTTATTGTAGATATATAATCATGCATCAAATATAGAATAATATTGTTTATTTTTATTACCAAACAAATTGTATGTTTGCATCAGTGTTGTATTGTACATAAGTGGTCAAAGTTCACAATTCTTTTGCACTTTAATCTTACTTAGGCCAATGGTTACTTTAATCACTTAGCTGGATTTGATTTTTGAAGTTTATGTTCGAGGATACTACGATTAAAGTATCTATTATTTGTTTACTGTGCAAACCTACCACAGTGTTGTCTTTTTTAAACCAAAGGTTGACTGGTAGAGAATGCCTTATTGCATTAAGTCCGCCTATATACCACTACTGTATATGAAGTTTAAATAAATAAATACAGTATTATTCATGGCCACATAATAGTGTTATTTGGTTTGTGCCTTTACTAATGTGCAACGAATGGTCATGAAGGAATTGTTCTTATAATCCTTAAAGTTCTATGTTGAATGGTCTTACCGAATCTATTCATAATTTTGTAATATAAAAATAATATAAAAACATTTATCTTTAAAAAAAAAATACCATGAAGTTTCTTGCCGCTTTTTCCCAGAAGGAAACGACTAATTGGAACACTAGACCAATATTTAGAACCTGGTGTACTCCAAAACGGGAACCAATCGATGCACCCTCGACCAGGGAATGCAGTATTTTATGGACATAATTATAATAAGACACTTTTTAACACAATAAAACTAGAAATTGATTCCTACCTACTTACAGTATATTATAAACATCCTCCCACGCAAAAACATGAGGTACCTAGACAGCAAACGACCCAAAACACAGCTACGAATTTATGCATATCCTTTTACCCCCTTACCCTTAGAAACTGCGCTTGAAGACTCAAGTCCTTGAAACTAAAAAAAGACTCAAGAAGAAACAAAAAAAAATCGTGTAAAACCTGTACTGAAATGTCCTCTGAAATTCTACTTTCAGCGGCAGAATTTCAAGAATCTACCTGAACACGCCAGAGCTTTGCTCTGAATAGTAAGACAGATTATGGCGTAAGTCGTCGCTAGAGACCGAGCGCACTGTGGAGCACAACTGCTTGTGTTTGGAAAAAGAAGTATTTTTATTTATTTGTCGTGCAGGTTTTTCTTCAGTTGGGAAAGTGAATGTTTTTGTAAAGAATTTTGTTACTTTTCAATTGTGTTTCTAATCAGTAATTCCTACTATTTTCTTTATAAAATAACGTAACGTAATTTTGCTGACGCTTTTATACTGGACATTGGTTTCAACCTAAAAACTCCTTAAAAAAATTCAGGAAAAACTAAAATAGAGATGAATTGGACATATTCTGAATCTTCAGACACCTTGTACTTTATTTCTCATCATGGTGTGATCCGGGATGATAATGGTCAGAACAAAACTTCGTGTCATTCTTGATAATAGTTGTGAAACTAGAACCCGTGTTTTGCTCGATGGCCTCAAATATGGTAGGCAAACCTACAAGGAAATTTGGGCAATATTGTCGTTAGATTTTGTTTGTTTGCAATTGCACTCTCCGTAAATATTCATTAGTTGTTTCTCAGATTCCGAGAGTGAGACTTATCGAAATAGCTATACTGCATCGTTGTTCAAAGCAATTTCTACACAAAAATCACCTCTTTCACGACCAATCCATTAAAACAGACGATATCTCCTACCGGAAAACCCACAGAAAAAAAAAACATAAAAATCTAAAACTTTCTTTTTGTTTTTGTCCTCGTCGCGTACATTTCGCCCAGCGTGCAAGCTCCCGACACGCCAAGTGTCACGTTACGTGTAGAGCGTCTGCAGGCGCGATGACACTTGCAACTGCTATTTGCTCTAATTGCAAGTATTATTACACACGGTACAGTCGGCGATATGTTGGTGTCGGCAGTGTCTACACTTTCAAGAGTTTGACACTGGAAGCTCTCGTTAGAGTTGTGTGTTTGTGATAATTTGACGATGTTATGCCTACCCTGCACCATCCATAGGTATAAATACTGATATTATACAACATTATTTTTAGTTTACGCGCAACCTGAATATAGTTTGTTTAGAATTATTAATTGTAAGGATTCCAATAGTTTTAGACCATGTTATATTTTTTCCCAAAAATATTTAAAAATAAACTGCAAAAATTACTCAGAGGCATAGCGTAGACTAATTCAGACGTGGCATCATTAACGAGACCATTTTATTCCATAAATTCGAAAAAGAGACAGCTACTATCGCAACCTAGTGTTCGACTATATCGTCGCTTACCATCAGGCGAAACAGTGGTCGAAATCGTGCTTATCAATTGCAATAAAAACCCTAGTTTATAAAGAGCCCTCGCTTGTACGCCCCCTTTGGATGCGAGGCCAAAATTACTTCAAAAATAAAAAACAAAATATTTTTATTTCACATAAGCCCTACATGGGCACTTATGAAACGTTAGAAGGTAGTGCACGGTTCCAAATTGATCGTTTCCTATGGAGAAGAACCGGCAAAAAACTCCATGGTTACTCTTTTACAAAAAGTTCCTTTACTTCCTCAAACAATACATCTTCATCTTCCCACTGAAACGCAGATCAAAATATAACTAATACCATACCTATACTCGTTTTCTTATACAACAATTCAATAAGCCCAGTTTCCAGTGTTTACATCAACGAGTAGGTAGGTAGGTATACAAATGTTGTTCATTGTACAAAACCGCAACAAAACTGTGTTTAGATAATGTTTATTTTTTTTACTTTGAAAAACATGTTATTGTCGATATGAACATACCTCCTAAGATTTACATAAAAGTGATCTATGGTTGTAATCTATATGTCGTGGTCAATACCTAGACCATGACGTTCAAAGTAAGATTGTTTTAATCTTGTTTATGTGTGGGGTAAGAAACAGAGCTATACAGGTTGTCTAGCGCCATCTCTTACCCACACTGAAACAAGATTAAAACTATCTTACTTTGAACGTCATGGTTACCCCTAGATCTTAGTAATTAAATACTTTATGATATGACCAATTAAAACTGGCCAGATCGTTTTAAACTTTAAAAATTGATGATATTTCAATCTTCGTTTGGCCTACTTTCTTGAGACCTTTGATATGGCCAATCGCGGATTGACATATCATCAAAAATGTTAACGATTAAACGATCTGGCCAGTTTTAGTTTTAGTTGGCAATATACATATTATCGTGAATGAAGTGATCAATTCTGTAATCTGACCACGTTTATATGAAAGGAGAAACGACTGACTGACATAACAAAGCACAGCCGAAACTAGCTTTTTTTATGACGTAGATGAGCGCTAAGAGAGGATTTTCGAAACTCACCTTCTCAAGAGTATGAAATGAGAGCCAAAGTTTGTATGGAGAAACTATCTTTATAAGATAAAGGTAATTTCTCCATAATCGTTGGTAGAAGCTACTACAATATAAAATTAGCTTTTGTAAACTGTAATTAGAAAAACGTTTGCTGTCAAAACGCAACCTAACATAACATTTAATGAGGTTTGTTTTACTAAAGATTCTGCACTCAAAATACTACTCAATATTTACCGAAAAGTCACGAGAGGTGCCGCCGATCATATCCGACCTGCAGTACCGAACTCCTAACTGCGCAGGAGTTTCGTACCTAACGCGGAGCTTAGTCATGATTCTACGCACCAATATCAAGTTTTATTTATCTTCCTGCTCTATTTTTTCTTTTGTTATTATCATCAAAATTTCGGGCTAAAAACGTCTACTATTGGACAAAGGCCTTCCCCAAGTTTCGCCTCAAGGACCGGTCCTGTGCGTCTGTCTTGCATCCAACTGATTTCCGCGACCGAAAGCATCCCAGAAGTGCACCGATGACCTGGTGAGCAGGTCATCGGTGTACTTCTGGGATGCTTTCTAACACTGCGTCTTCCATTGCAGGGTTGTTTTGTATCACTACATAGTATAAAACACAGTCGCTTTTTCTGTCCCTATATGCGCTTAAATGTTTAAAACTACGCAACGGATTTTGATGCGGTTTCTTTTAATAGATAGAGTGATTCAAGAGGAAGGCGAGCAAAGCCGGGGCGGGTCGCTAGTTTTCTATAAAGAAGAAGAGACACTGAATTCTGTAATATAGTTTTTTCAACTCATTACCGTTCGATCGTTACGGAAATGATATCAGCAAAATGATCAGTAACACTAGGTAATGACCCTAGTTGAGGAGCTAGGGTGGATCAAATGACACATTTGTCCCTGCTTTGACGTTGATTTGTGGATATCAGCCTGATATACATACACACAGATTTCTGTTTCTACCTAGCTCTGGAGCTTCAAATATATCTCCATCATCATAATCATTTCAGCCGAAAGATGTCCACTGTTGGACATAGGCCAACCCCAAGTGTCGCCACAATGATCGGTCCTGTACTTCTCGCATAAATCATCTCTACCATATTTAAATGTTTTTAAAACATATAATTTTTATAGTTTTTAGCTTGTTGATGAACCACGCTTTATATGTATTAAGCTTGAACAAGTAAAGGAAAAAAATAAAGCCAAACATTTCTGAAGCAAATAAGACTTCTCCAAACCTGTTTATTAGTTCAGGCACTAAATTAGTAACACATGAACAGTAATCAGCAAACATGTTTACAGAAATCCTTGAACCTAATCAAATATCACAACAGAGTAATAAAATTGCGTGCAAATCTCAATTTTTCGCACCAACCGATGACGCATCCTTGCGCTATCTACAATAGGTATATAACCTTATGTGGTTATGCTCGTATAATGTAGTTATGCACACGTGTTCATTTATTTTGCTGAGAGTGTAAACAAGGTCTACCTACGAGTACATATCTTTAGTTTACTACCCCACATTACAGTAGCAGTAAAAAGAATAGAATAGCGTTCATTGTGGCGGCACTTGGGGGAAGCCTATGTCCAACAATGGACGTCTTTCGGCTGAAATGATGATGATGATGATGATGATGATGATGATGAAAAAGAATAGCAGACTTGGACAAATAACCATGTATTAAGAGCTTATTCACTCTAGCTTTGGAGACATCTAAATTATGAATGGACGGGAAGACCGCTGCAGGTAAATTGTTCCAATCGATGTACGTGGTATAAACAACGAGGTAAAATGCTTGGTCCGGTTGCCTATTTTATAGGCTACATTAAGTTTCCCAGGGATTACAAGCACTTCAGTCATCATCATTTCAGCTGAAAGTCTCCACAAGCATCACAATGACGACCGGTCTCGTACCAACTATGTAACATTATGGAACGCAATAAAGTATTGAGTATTGAGTCTTGTACGTTTTGCATTAATAAAATCTCCGAAACCATCACCTGGGTCTTCCAGTGCACCACCGCCACTACAGAACTCTTCAGCTCTATTGACCATCTGTTCTGTGAGCAAAATACTTTTACTCACTGCTACATGTATGTTGGACGAATCTTTGGGCTATGTTAGTAGCCTTGGTCCTCCTGTAGATGAGTTGAAAAGGATATGCAAATATCTAGCCACAAATTAGAAAAAAGAAATATTAACAAGGATAACATAGTAGGTATCAAAGCGTACTAATAATCTTTATGTTAAATATGTAGGTATATAAGCACAGTAGGTGTCCGTAGTACTATGGGTTCGTTAACCCGAGGTCGACTAGTGTTTACTTTCCGCACACGATATTGTGTTTAAATCGTAATTATGTGCATTAAACTGGTCGTTTCATTATTTGTTTTTAATTTATTTATTTGTCAATATGTAATTTTACATAGTGTGTTGTTAGTTCTTTACACTCTACCACAATATCTGGTGTATAAATATCATAATGTGTTAATTAGTATTTTAAAATAATCATTATTGTCAATTGTCAAAGAGCAATTCTTATAGCGTTTTTAAATTTGTTGAATTGAGAACATTTCTTTTCTACGATTTAGTAACACCAAAAACATATTATAGGTATGTTGTTGTGATTGAAAATAGGAACTGTTTAGTGGTCAAAATCACTTGACTGCAAGAATTGATGGACTAAGTTGACGGTCAAGAAGCTTTTGGTAAGCAACCAAAATGAGCTTTATATCTGAGGGTGCACACAAGATTATAGGTTATCTGGATAATACAAAAAGAAAGAACGAAAAAAAAGAAGAAGAAGAAAAAAGAAAGGATCAGACATAACATGTTGCCACAGTATATCTATGACATCTACTACTGCAAAAGAAGAGCAATAAAATATACCGAATATGGGGTTACCTCGTGCGTTGATTGGTAACTGCAGTCTTATAAAAATATTTGCGGTCAAAATAAAAGTATTGCAAAACTAATAGACTTCATATAAAGACTTTATAAAGCAATGGCAATAATTATACCTGTATGTCATCATGACATACAGGTATATTGCCTGAATGGGGATAAGGTCTATGGAAAAGGTTTTAGAAAAGTTGAGAGTGAGCAACTTAACGTAACTGTAGATGATATTATGTTTATACCTAAATTACATTTAAACTTTTTAAACGTGAGTATGAATACGAGAAAAATTATAAAAATTGTTTATCAAAAGAGATTTAAAAGAGAGATAAAGATAGATAAGATAAGATAAAGTAAAGATTTTTGCATTTATAATGAAGACAAATGTAAAATTAATGAAAATAATTATGAGAAAGGTGAGGTAAATACAGGCTTTAACCATCTCACCTCAACACTACTATCCACAGGTTGCTGCTGTAGTTTCTACAGAACCATACTACAATAATGATTATGGCATAAAAGGTTAGCGCATCTTATAATTTGTAACCTAAAACTTAACAAACAAACTAACTGATAGGATAAGGTTTTCTTCTTCATCTGTTACGCTCAACTATTTGGAAAGACTTTTAACTCTTTTGGGAAAACAATCAAAGAACCATTCTCAAAAGACGCTGCTAAACCAGCTAGCTACTGAGATACTTCAGTTAGTATACACAAATGTGTGCGATCCAATAAATGATCATTTTGAAAAAAATATTGATGAAACTCAGAACTTTTTTTTAAGTAATCAATTTGAAAAGCAAGTTTTCTTTTAAATAAAAGAATTTAAAGCGTTAGTGGAAAATCAAACGAGCAAAAAAATTACGAACTGATAACAGTAGTAAATAAAAAGAAAGAAAATCCATCAGTTTACATTATACATACCGGAGCAGTATGCGATTGCTGAGCAAATAGAGAGTTAGTAGGAGTGATTCAAATTCCAAGACTCAATTTGGGACAAAAGCTGCAAATACAGCAATAAACTTGAAGAACAATTAAGCATGAACTGGACCGGAAGTTGACCTCCAAAGGCTAAAATATTTGGATGCAGAGCTTTCGTGCACGCTTCTAATTATAACAAGAATTAAAAATTACATTTTAAATTATTTATTTAGTGTTTAAGTGGAACTTTAGTACATATTTATATACATACACATCTAAAATACATGCAGTTAAGTGGCAGCAGTGATGTGGCGGAAGTCAGTGACCTTCTACATCACTAAATGTTTTGGAGAGGTGCCCTCTGTGCACCCAGGCACGGTTTTTCAAGGTAAGCGGGGTCTGAAGGTGTATTTTAGGAAGGCACACAAACCCCAAGATGCACTCACTTCAGACCCTGTTATTGGTTCTACATCCCTTACGCCGACTACACTAACATTTGACGCGCTTCGGAAAACTCACAAAATTCAAAAACTGTTTCTGTTTTAAAGTGAGTTCCTCGCGGTGGTAGGCCTGTTGTAGCGCAACACTTAGCAGGATGCATTCGTCTTGCTGCCCGGGAACTCGCTAAGTGCCTGGGAACAACTGCTCACCTTCCTTTACAGAAAATTGCATGTTGAAAAGAATTTGGCAACCTTAAAGACCTTAACCACACAAATTAAAGAACATTGTAATACGAGTATTTCTGCATATAATTTGGATTCAAAATTATCGACACAGACACAAAGTTATTATCTCTGCAAGAAGTATACCATATCTGGTCGAATTTAAATTAGGGGAAAGAGACATTAGCGGAGCAACCAGAATTCTTTTCAATAGTGATGTAATGGCTCCGTGTTCTCCAGATACTCTAGTAGCTCTGGAGAGCAAACACCCTGCCCCAGCAGATGGCCTCTCTTTTCCTGACCCTCCTGATTCGGACTTTCATACCCTCACCGTTACAGGTTGAGAGGTAATCTCAGCCGTTTGCTCCTTCCGGAGCGGCTCTGCTGGCGGCCTCGACGGCCTAAGTCCTCAACACCTGAAGGACCTCATGTGCTCAGGCACCGGGGAAGCTGGCGAGTTGCTCTTGAAGGAGCTTACGGCTCTGGTTAACCTAATGCTCTCAGGCAAGGTGAACGAGGCCACATCGACACTCTGTACGGGGCCAATTTATGTGCCCTTTGCAAGAGAGATGGCGGCATCCGACCCATTGCCGTGGGCACTACATACCGTCGTATGGTCGCCAAGATTTGCTGTAAATTTTATGATAAGGCTGTTTCGAAAAAAATTAAGCCCCTGCAGCTAGGCTTGGGCTCCAAAGGGGGTTGGCTGCGAGGCTGCCGTATACGCATTGTCGACCTACCTAAATTCTAACTTAGACGGGGGCATCCTGAAGGTCGACATAAAAAATGCCTTCCTATTGCCCTATTGGTTAAAAGGGACACCTTGCTTTCAGAATCTAAAAAAGAAGTACCCCAAATTATTAGTTTTCTTTGGCAAAGTTATAGACAACCATCTAAATTACTGTATCGGGACAACCTTTTGGAATCCGCTGTCCGAGACGATACGGCTACAATGCGATACAACTATTTTGCATCGAAAATCATAAAAGTACAAATATATTCGCGTAAATAATATTTTATTTATTAGCTAGTTTTAATTTATTTAACAACCGACTGCTCTTTACCTATTATTTTTGTTTACCTACCAATCAAACGTTTCAATCCATTTTATTACTCTATTAAATATTACACTAAACCATTTCAAATACATTAATGACTAAATATATTTACCTAGTAATGCGCACATCAATAGACTTATATGTTTAAACTAATACTTATAATCGTTTATTTATGCAAAACAAGAGCCATAACCAACCTACTTGGGTGTAATTGTTAATAATTAAACTGTAGAATTAATAACCGGCTTGTAAACAATCCCTTGTCTAATTACAGAGTTAAGTAATTAAATAAAAACTGTTTGTGATAGCTAACAGCATACTTGATACTAGTTTTTACAAAGTTTCAAGAGGCTATATGTTTTTTTAAATCTTCATTAACGTGTTTTGTCACAATATATGCTGTCGCTCTATAGCCAAATTTTAGATTTTAAGCTATTTAAATGATTGTTATATCATCATTTCAGCCGATATACGTCCATTGTTACATATAGGCCTCTCCCAAATGTCCTTACAATGTGTGCGTCTCGCATCCACCTGATTCCCGCAACCTTCACCAGATCATCGGTCCACCTTGTAAGAGGCCTTCCAACGCTACGTCTTCTGGTACGAGGTCGCCAATTTAAAACTTTTCAGCTTTAACGGCCATCTGTTTTGCAAGCAATGTAACATCCACCAACCCGCACTGGGCTCGCGTGATGGATTACAGCCCATTCCCTCTTTTAGAGGGGAGGCCTGCCTGAGTTCCATCAGTGGGAACATTATAAGGACGACTATGCTATGCTATAACTGACCTTACAAAAAAATGCAGTGTAATCCTTACTAATATAAATAAAGCGAAAGTGAGTTTGTATGTTTATTTGTTTGTTTGTTACGTCTTCACGCCTAAATGGCAAAACCGATTTTGATGAAACTTGGTACACGGATAGACCATGTCCTGGAATAGGACATAGGATACTTTTTATTTTGGAAGTATGTTGTGTGAAGCCGCTGGGAGCAGCTAGTCTCAAAATAATTTTACAAAAGGAAAAAGTTCGATCAACACAACACAAAGTATGAAATTAAACGGCATCACTCATTACTAAGCAATTACATGCAACGCTGCCTCCGTTTAGTCATATCATATGTGATTAGCCTCGTCATCGGTATTCCCCACAGTTTTTCAGAATGAGGAAAAACTGAAGTAGTAGCTTCGTGGAAAAAAATCGCGTGTGTTGTGTAACGAGTGATAACACGAAACAGATCATACTCGTTTCAGTAATTACATTATACGAGTGAGCTGTAACCACATCTTCCTCGAATGTCGATGGAAGTGAGATGAGGCAAATGGTTTCTTGTAATCGTTATCACAACCAACGATAAACTCGTATATGTACTACGCAATAGATGCCTAATCTAGTGCGGAACACACGCTTCAGTCGAGTCAGGTGTATTGTCGACTGTACACCTTGAACATTACACTATGTTGAACGAAACGCGTAAGTGCCACGAAATTCAATAATACAAATAGTTCACAAATACAATACATTAGTTCTCAAATACAATACATTAGCTCTCAAATACAATACAATAGTGCTCAAATACAATACAATAGTTCTCAAATACAATACAATGGTCGCGAAAAAGTATCCTTTAATAGAAATCTTAATAGCTATTTACACTAAATACAACTTAATAGCTACAACTTAGGGGTCTTTAAGTCAAGAATAGATAGGTTAATTCTAGGCAAGCGTGCTCCATCGTCGGTCACATCATCGCTCACCATCTGGTGTGATGGCGGTCAAAAAAGAGCCTTTAAAAAAAATCACAAACCCCACATACCCAGTTCCACTTAAATTTCTAACAGACAACAGTTCAAAAGTGAAACACATGATTCAGATGAAATACGTGAGTCAAAAGGAAATTTCCCTGCTGATGTGGGCCAGATAGCGCGTAAAATTGTGAACGTCGCGTGCACGTTGAACGCGTCAATTGAAGATGAATTGTGCACGTAGGATGATGATGAGAGCGTCCCTGTTTATAAATCAGAAGCCCTACCACGAGCTGTTACCGCGACCCATTTAACGACCTTATTTTTTGGGTTACGTATCTTAAAAGGAATAACCTGTATGCCATGGTCCGGAGCAAGGAAGAGTGGCAGGCTGTTTCCTCCTTCTGCGGAGCTAGCTGAGGAGGAGGCCGATTATATCAGGCAACGGCGCTCACATCCCACCCGCCGCTGGTATTCCGATCCCGATGTCCGGCCACCGTAGGCGCGGGCTTGCAGACGGCGAGCAATGGGTAGCTCGTCGCAATCCAACCGTCCGGTAACTGTCCGGACCGAGCTCAAGTCATCGACGGCGCGCACTGTTCTCACGCACCCCAAGGAGTCAAAGCCTACTGGGGCTAGGGTCTGTTTCCGAAACGGAGGCTCGGCCCCGATATAAAAGGCAAAAAGGAACAGGGTATATTTTTTAGTCAGTAACAGTCTGACACTACCTTCCGCCTAAAAGCGGGGGATGACATTTGGATGATAGTTACCTACCGAAAAACAAATAATAGTCAAAGATGTGTATATTGTCTTGATACGTATGTTTCATTCGTAATTAGTGTTAAAATACTCTTAACTGTATGCTTTACAGCATCACCATTTCCTTATCTCCAACCTCAAAAACGCAGCTTTTATAACTGACTTCTGCAGGAGTCAAAACAGTTACTCAAATTACCGACGCAAACTAATAAAAACAGGAAGGTTGTGATAACCAACAAGTAATAACCGTTTACGGGTAATAAACCAAAATAATAATTAAAACATCAAAAGCGCCGCGTTTAGTACATTTTTTGAACGTTTTGCGATTCGTCACGATGTAAAGTTTACATTGCACCGGTTGTTTTTGGGTTCCACATATTTATTAAAATATTTAAAGCTTGAAATCTTCATTGAAAGCAGAAACTGTTATTTATGGAGTATATCAAAAACAAATCTAAACTAAACTTCCTAACCAATAAATATTATATTTTATGTACAGAGTCCCCTGTGACCACTTGACTGAAATCCCTAGTACCTATGGTTATAGCTACTGTATTCCACTGGCTTTGCATAGGTGCACACGTCTCACGTAATATTATCGAAACACACCTCCAGTATATAAAGAAAAGGATAATAAACAGTTATTATTTAAATCCTTAAAAGTATCTCTTTGGTGTCCTAACAACCCCAACCAACAACTACCACTGACTACCATGTAGTTGCCTGGCATTTTTGCTGAACTGGACCTATTTGGCGCAGCCGTGAAACACACATTGTGTCAGTGTTTTTTTTTTTTCTAAAATTTTGTTTTTACAGTGTGTATCCATGCGTGTAAATAAATTATTCTTTCTTTCTTGCTTGCTTTATTTTAAGTTTATCTGGCACCTTGTACCTATAGTATGTTTAACAGTTGTCAGCACAAGTTCTACTTAGTTTAGAACTAGATGGCGCTGTATGAAATTTGAGGAATATTCTCGTTCCAGTAAATATCATCTCCAAGATAAGATACTTAGTAGGAATACGCCAAGTTCATTGGCAGTTAGTCAAAGACTCATATACATCAGTACTAAAGTTTACGATCAGCTAATGACGGTTCAAAAGCAAACGGGTCTTTTAACAACTTACTACCTACCTTAAAATTTGAGCCTATTCCAAAGAACAGCATACAACGTCGTTGTTTGCAATACAAATTTTATGTTTCTTCATCATTTGCATTTTGTTAAGTGTGAAATTTGAATGGAAATCCGTGTTTTCTTTGACCGTGGAGTCTTTTATGGGGTAGAATTGGATAACGGTACTGCGGCCTCTGAAGTTTAACTACAATATGTATTATATAGTACATTGTTGAAACTTATGGTACCTGTTTAGAGCCAAATCAGAAATGACATTGCTTAATCTTTCATTAGGTGGTAAGGATGTCAGAAAACATGCAGCCGCGAGTACTGTGCCCGCTAATGACAGTTTGCCTATAGCCATACCCGTCAATCTCACTTATATACAGCTATGCCCGCTAATGACACTTGCCTATAACCATGCCTGTTAATCATACCTGGCAGCCATGCCAGCTAATGACACTTTGCCTATAGCCATGCCTGCCAATGACACTTGTCTATAACCATGCCCACTAATGACACTTGTCTCTAACCATGCCCACTAATGTCACTTACCTACAGCCATGCCCCCGCCAGTGGCAGCTATAGCTTATACATGCCAATAATATTTTCCTGCGGTCATATTCGGTAATGACATTATCTCAGCCGTGCCAGCCAACATAAAACTTCTTACAGCCATGCCAAGAAGTGAACCAAAAGTGCATGAAAGTCATGACCATCCTTACAAGTTTGATGATTGAACTTCACTTCTTAAAACTAAAGTCCAAAGGTAAACCGATGTCCAATTTTTATTCACTTCGTATCAAATCATAACATTAACACATACGGAACCTTTGGTAAAACTGTAAAATCCAACTTTTTCTATACAAATAACTTTAGGCGGCCGAAATATTCAACTTTGTTATGATATAAAAATATATTTTTGCTTCCTAGAACTCGATTCGATACGTTAGGTTACGTTTGAAAAGCGTGACGGACATGCACATCTCAACTTGAGTCGACTGCCAAAATATTTTCAGGTGAATTTCAAATTTATTTTAAAAAGACGTTATTGAGTTTTATTTAAGGTGGGAATTGTGGAAAATCATCCAACGACTTTTCTTGCTCTAAAGCATAGTGGGAGGATGTTAGACTTTTTTCTGACTAAAACTATACCTATGTTTATTCTTTGTCATTAGAATAGCCTTTTATTCCTAAACATAGGGTTACAAGAGGTTCCTAAGTTTGGTCTGCCTTTTGGCACAGGCTTCCTCCAATTCCTTCCAATGGGTCCTGTCCCTTGCTACTCTCAACCAGAATGGTCCCGCTGTCTGTTTCAAGTCTGTCTGTTTCATCTTCTGACTTGACATCCCCTTCTTCTTTTGTCGTCTCTTGGTTGCCAAAGGGTGACTTGCTTGCTCCATTTGTTAATGGGGTGATTGAATTAGATTGTATTAAATTAGATTGATACTTTATGAGCGATAAATTAAAATTAGAATTAAATTAAAATAATAACTCTAGTTTAACGGGAAACCAATGGATGCGAGACAGGATCGTTCGTTGTGGCGACGCTTGAGGGAGGCCTACGTCCAACAGTGGACGTATATCGGCTGAAATGATGATGATGATGATGATGAATAACCTAGCTTTAAGTTGACTAATAGATAATAAAAGCCATGGAGTATCTTACACATTCTTCTCTATAGGGATTTATGATTTGGAATGTGCAATTAGTAGGTATCAATTTTCTGACAGACTGTCTTCTTGACAATTAAAAAGTGCCCGTTAGTGGTTTATTTGAAATAAATGTTTTGATTCTTTGTTTTGTTTGTTTTTTTTTTTTTGTTTTCTTTCTTTGTTTTGATGTTTTGTTTTGTTTTGTTTTGTTTTGTTTTGTTTTGTTTTGTTTTGTTTTGTTTTGTTTTTGTTTAACTGTGGGCTGTGAAGACTTATTGTTACACGTGTTTTTTTTGTGTTATTAACTAGGGCTAGACCACTTGATGGTTAGCAGTGATGCAATCGTTGATGGTGAAGTGCACTAGTTTATTAAGAGCTTACCTAAATTATTGCTGTTGGAATTGAATGATGGGTGAAAAAGAACTTTTTATATAAAAAAATAACAGACTTGATGAATTTGAGGAGTTCCCTCGATTTCGAAAAGACTCCATCATTAGATCCCAACTTGGTGACTATGGGACCATTTGGGAAGTATAACCCTTTCCAACAAAAAAATAATCTTTCAAATCGGTTAGCAAGCGACGAAGTTATGTGCGAACAAACATTGAGAACCTCCTCCTATTTTAGAAGTCGGTTAAAAACAGAGGATTTTATCCAAAAAACACCTTAAAAGTAATAAAAACGCTAATACCTTTTTTATTACGTCATTTTCGTGACGTAAAAGTACAGTTACTTCATTCTGTTTCAAGCTACACACAATAACTAAAGGCCCCACAATTATTTTTAATTCCTTCGCGACTTCGCAATTTCGGCTCTCATATAATTTATCGTCCATAAAACCGAATTCGGCACAAAGTGACAATCCCTTTGTCGAGTTACGTTTCCGAGAAATCGTTTGATGACTGACAGACAGACACTTATTATTATGTACGGGTTGAGTTTACATCTGACATTGTTGGAGGTATTATTAAATATAGTATTTTTTGGCTGTATGTTTTTTTTTTGTATCTTTAATGTCGCACGTCGCGTTAGCTTTTTATATGTCGCAATGATTTCATTTTATGATCTTTTAGGTGCAAATGACTGATTAGATTTACGTTAATGCCATTTCAACGTTTTTTATTGGTAGTCACAAATTTAATTTCTTTTCGTTTATATATAATATTTTATATTATTTTGTATATTACAGTTTATTATTTTACTCCGAACGATAACAGAGCGTTAGTTTAGGTTGTTTTGTTGGAATTAAACTGAAATAGATACAAAATACTATTAAAACCAATAAAAATAAAGAATCAACAAGGAAAATAGAGTTTCAGGCTAAAATCACTGCTTCCCTAGAAAACTGGAAGACCATAACTTGGTGCCTATTAGTAATATCTTGAATTCGATAGATAAAATGTATTCGTATAATTCAGGTGTCTTCAAAGCTAGAGTGAATAGGCTCTTATTAAACTAATGTGTTTTACGTCAACGACTGCAGCACTGCTTACCATCAGGTGGGATCGCAGCAGTAGTTTAATATTATATAATTTTTAAGATTGAAATGGTTTAGGTGATTTCTTATGTCGATCACACACCTTGAAATAAATCAACCTAGAAAGAAGAGTTCATCCAAAGTTCACATAACCTAACAAATAAACAAATCGCATAAACATAAATACACTTAATTGCATAAATACGAAACAATACCATCACTTATTGCGCCAATAAAAAAACTCAGTAAACGCCACGTGTGCTGAGCGCAGTCGTAAATTGTGTGCGTCCGTTTATTTGCGTCCATCTCCAAACTGTGGCATGTGCGTTTTTGCGCATGTATATGGTGAAATGTGTATGGGTGTATTGCGGTGAAATGTTTGCGAAAAAATGTGGAATTTTAGTGGTATTGTTGTTTATTTCAATGCTACGCCTACTAGACTTAGCGTGGTTTGCTTGCTTTGCTTGCTTGCTTTGCTTGCTTGCTTGCTTGCTGGTTTTGTTTATTTTCATATAACCATTCATACGTGATTATGTGTGTTGCAGATATTTTGGATACATAGATATCTTGTGGAAATTATCTTTAGTTTTTTCTGAAAGTTTGCTATTTTACGTTAAATCTGGCCCTCCATAATGTACTCATACTTGAAGAGAAAGAACCTTGCAAATTTAAAGATATTCTGAATGACAACTATATTTCTCCAAATCTTTTAGGGGTTTTAAAAAAACACGTATTTCCTGAAGTTCTGTCTGTGAAATTTTCGAATAAATCACGGAATTAAGATCCGAATGTAGAGTTTTCAGGCGTTGTCTCTCTTTATTTGTGGTACCTCTTCATTAAATATCGCGTTGGATTGCGTTAGATAAAACAAAAAAAGTCTACGTTGTTACTATGCTCGACGTTGACGATAGGCGAGTGGGGAAGGGCCCTCTTAAGGTAAGTACCACTATCTCCACTAATTCTCTAAAACCAATAGTCGCTCTAACTAATAAATAACACACAAACATGCATAAAACAATTGCTATTTGACCCCAAACACACAAACACACAAATGTACGAATTTAAGAGAATACTCATTTAAATCCGCAATAAATAATCGGCAATGGCCAGAACAAACGGCGCGTAACCAGTAACGTAAACACGTGAAATGTAAGCGGATTTGTACGGCCGTCAAACGTAAACGTAAACTTGAGCGCAAAATTGCAGTTTGCGAGTAAGTGGTGCGCGTTTTATGGTAAGTGTTACGTTTTTGGAATTCTGACGAACGTTTCGATATTTTTTTGGTTTATTGATAGGTACTTTGCAGTTCTTATTACGATCTTTTCTGAATTTAGGGAAACGAGATATTATAATGAAAACTACCTACAAAAAATGAGTATACAAAATTTTTATGAAAAAATGGGAATTGTAAAACGAAGTTGAGCGGTATGAATTTGAGTAAGCGACAAATTAATAAACTAACGACAAATTATTCGGCAGTTAAATTCCAAATTAAACTTTTGGTATCTCGACGACGGAACCGGAAGGAGGCGATGCAGACACAGTTTTTAATGATTTAAATTTCCTAAAAAATCAACTCCACTCAATAGGACTCGACCTCAACTTTTCTAAATGTGAGTTATTCTTATCTGACAGTACTAACAGACAACAGACTGCAAATTTAACACAATAGCGCCAGATATCAAAATTATAGAAAGAAAATCTCTTCGTCTCCTTGGGTCTTCTATTTTCCAGGATTCCTTTCCCAATTTTGTTGAGGAAAAAATTCAAAACTTTAATGATGTTTCGGAAAGATTACTTGAAATTAATATGCATTCGGCCATCACCTTAATTCGCTTTTGTTGTTTCGGCCGTAAATTAACATATTTCCTCCGCGCTTCTCGTTTTTTCGCCGTCGCTTTCATTTATGGAAACACACCCATCTTCTGGAAAAAATGGACCAAATTATTCGAAATACTCTTTCATCAATTCTAAATGAGGCTTTGGACGATCAAGCTTGGGCTTATGCTATTCCAATCCGTATGGGAGGCCTCGGCATCCGTAAAATTACCAGTATCAATTGACCAGCTTTTATATCATCGGTTTACGGCACTGAAAAATTAATCAGGAATATCCTATCTTCCTCACTGATTGATTTTGATGTGCCGTGTTTCACCGAGGCTATAGACGCTTGGAGACTCGCTTGCCCGAATTACAAACAGCCCGACAACCTTTCTTCCCAAAAACGTTGGGATGAGCCGCTTTGCAGAGTAGTACAAGAAAACTGTTGGCAACATCAGTGACTACTGCGGAGCGTGCACGCCTGCTAGCTGTGGGGGAGTAGGAATCGGGACTTTGGCTTCATGCACTACCGTCGTCGAACATAGGCACCTTGCTCGATGATACTACCTTCCACCTCGTTACCTCCCTACGTCTTGGATTTCCTTGTTGTTCTCCTTATTGTTGCCACTGTGGCGAAGTTTTCAGCAGCCTCGGACACCACGGTCTGTCATGCAGCCGAAGTGCGGGTCGCATAGCGCGGCACGCAAATATCAACGACATCATCCGTCGCGCTCTTGTCACCGTCGGCGTTCCGGCCGTATTGGAACTTCATGGCCTGGCACGCAACGAAGGCAAAAGACCGGATGGTTTGTCTCTATTTCTATGGAAGATGGGTAAGCCTTTGGTGTGGGACGCTACTTGTGTCGATACTCTTGCGCCATCCCATTTTCCTAGCTCGTCGTGCTGTGCCGGTGCTGCTGCAGTGGTTGCAGAGAACTTCAAGCGGCGGAAATATAATAACCTTGTTGGTAGTTCTATTTTCGAGCCTGGGGATCGAGTTTGGGGTTGAAACTCTCGGATCGTGGGGTCCGAGTGCTCACAAATTATTTAAAGAACTTTCGAAACGCCTCGTGGACACTTCGCGTGACCCAAAGGCTGGCTTTTACTTCGGTCAAAGGATAAGCATTGAAATTCAGCGTGGCAATGCCAGTCTTTTGGGTACATTATCAGTCGACAGCGATGCAGAGGAATTTTTCGACGCCTTACTTTAAATTGCCATTTTTCTTTTTAGTTCTAGTTTATGGTTTAATTAAGTTAAATTTATTTGTTGTTAAAGAAGTTAAATAAATTTATTATATTTGTTTAAAAAAAAAGACCTCTACGAAACTATAGCTAAATATATTAACGACAAATTGAAAAATAATAAATTCTAGCTAAGCGACTAAATTAGTAAGTGAGGGTTATAGGATTAATAACTAAAGCTAATAAAACGTAAATTAAAATTGATAAACCTACTGCTTATTTTGAAGTTTGAACTCGGATAAAAAAAAAAACTGTATTAATGAATAAGTATAATTTTCTCCAAAATGACGAAGAACTAAGATATAAAATCAATGTCAAGCAGTCGTACATTGTAAATATCTACACCAGCACAAAATCTATATAAGCAAGCAAAAATAATTAAAATACACAGAACTAATCAGGCCAAACTAGCAAAACAACACGTCAGTTCTGAAAATCGCCAAGTTAAATGTTGTAACAAACAAACTAGTAACCAGCACTAACTGGCTGCTAACATGAAGCCATTAAACGAACAACTTGTCCAATTTATTAGCAGTTCAGCGAACCCCACACCTATTGGTGCGCACGCGCAGATTAACTCAAATTATCTAATAATGAGTGCAACGAGGGAACGCCCGCGCACTGCACGGTGACCACGCGCTGGGGGAGGCAGAAGGACAAGACTAGTCATCAAACTACTAGAATTTGAGAATGGACAGGTCTATCTTGATGACTTTGTGTGAGTTTCCACCACGATTGTACGACTCTCGTCTTTCTCGAGACTTAACCTAAACGGCTTTTTAAGTACCTATCCAGATCACGCGTTTTACCCGCGCAACAATTTAAATTGCGCCCAGGCCTCATTCCTACCGATTTTAGTTCTGCAAGTGACCGCTAGAGGCGCTGCAAATTTTGCCATGCAAAAAAGTTACAGCGTCGATATCGAGTAGCGACGAATACTATTGCTTTAAACACATGGTAGAAGTACAGAACTCCAGACGCTGCGTTTTACGCGCGTTCCTATGCGCAATTAAAGAAGGGTGTCAGTCAGTTTTCATAGACCGAGATAAAGATGTTGTGTAGTGGAAACGTAGTAAACAACGATTTCAACTGTTGCATCCAGTTCCTTCGAACAGAGATCAATATTTCATTATTTTGTATGAAAAAAGAAAGAAAAAACTAATGCTCTCCGTAAGGTTTATTGCATACCTACAGTATGATGATCTGAACCTACAGTATGATGAAGTCTTCACGGTTAGACAAATAACCAAAGAATTAATAAATCTATTATTTTACTGCATTCCCTGCAACACGCAAGCATTGCGCAGAAACTGACATGGGTGACAATATTGCGTACTGGATGACTTACCAACTACAACTGAGCCCTCTCACCGAACATTTAATAAGACAACAAGGGGTCAATATAATCATACTACTGCGTAGTAACTTGTAACCAGTATAAACTGAGCTTGAGGTTAAACATGAAGTACGGTTCTAAGGGTCAATGGAGATGGTTGGAAGACTTATTACAATAATATGGTTCGTACAAGCTATTGCTTTTGTCCGCTTTGACAATTAATTGGTGTAGGTTGGGTTTCATCGAGCTGGTGTTCCATTGTTACAGAATTATGTATGAGCTTTTAAATAGTTGCAGGATTGTTTGAGTTGCCACAACCCTAGCAATCTAAGGGAAACTGAAAAAATACTGGTGAGTAAATAATTTTGACGTTTCCTATCGCTTCAGGCGCGAATATGCGCGAACGTGCCCTCGTTGTCGCGTTATCGAGAGAGTATCATAGTTTTGTATGCAAGTCTTCACGCCGGCGTACACTAAGCGTATACTGACGAATACGCGTCTATGAAGCTACGCGTCCGCAGCCTATCATAGAGAGGGAGAAGTTATTAAATTATATTTAAACGTTTTGGGCGTTAAGTTAACGTAATTTTATAAATTATATAAACATTTATTGTGCGTACAGCTAAGGAGTGGAATTTCTTGCCGAAGTCTGTGTTTTCTGATAGCTACAACCTGAAAATCTTTAAGTCCAGAGTGAATAGGTTACATCTAGGCAAGAGCGTTCCATTGTCAACCACATCGCCGCTTCCCATCATGTGAGATAGTGGTCAAGCGCGAACCTATCTATACTTATAATAAATCTGTAGAGAGGTAAATTCTGTACATGAAATATATTTCCAAAATAACTATCAGGGGGTGAATTAGTGATCGATATTGATGCCAAAAATGCAAACAGTAAATTTTTTGTCTGTCTGTCTGTCTGTCTGTATGTTCTTTATAGAAACAAAAACTACTTGATGGATTTTAACGAAACTTGGTACAATCATTCTTCATACTCCTGGGCAGGTTATAGTATTCTTTTGATCACGCTATGATTAATAGGAGCAGAGCAGTGAAGGGAAATGTTGGGGAAACGGGTGAAATTACACCATTTTTTAAGCTTCCGTCGCGTTTGCAGCCGTAATGGTTAAAGCTACACAGAAATCATTTATAACGGAAATGTTCTATTTAAGATTATATAAAAAAAAATATCCCACGACAGCATATGTCTATCTTTTGTGGTTGACTCACAATAACACGTGTAACTCCCGATAGCTTAGCAGTTCGTAGCTTTCTGTTTATTTTTGTCTACTCTTACGTTTATAACACTCTCACTCATCCCTAATTAAAAAAAGTTAACATTATTATCTATTCAATAAAAAAAGAATCATTGAAATCGGTATAGAAACACCAAAGTTATACATGAAATACGCTAATAAGCCATCGCGCGTGAATACTGAATCATGCTATAAGGATTATTTTTGTGTAACGGTCGCCGCCCGCGACGCGGCTCGCGGCGGCAATATTTGGCTGTTGATGCGAATAGACGTTCAGAGTGTTCGACCTTATTGACAGACAATAATTGATTTTAACAAACCGTGCTTATCAGCGCGACTTTTAGTCTACTCTTACGTTTAATAATTTATTTTTAGGTTTCTTTGGTTGTTATTTTATAAAATAGGTATTAGTTATTTTGTTAGTGTTGAAATAATTCTTAGTAGGTATTAGCTTAATTATAAATTAAACTTTTTTTTTATTTATTTAGCTGTAGTTTTAAATAGGTAAGTACCTAGGTATCAAATAGGTTATTTCATTCTATTAGACGTAGTTTAGGTACCTACTTATAATAAATCTGTAGAAGTGAAAATTCTGTACATTGAAAATATAAAAAAAATAAACGGCAGGGGGTGTTACTAGACCGACACCGAACCCACAAATGTGATTCAAAAATTTTTTGTCTGTCTGTCTCTTTGTTCAGGCATCACGCAAAAACTACTGGTCCGATTACGATGAAACTTGATATAAATTCTTTAATATCCTGGGCACCACACAGTACTTTGTATCCCGGAAAAGTATATACAATAAAAACAAACTTAATTTTGCGGTTCGATCCCTAGACCCGATTACTGTACCAACCGCAAATAATAAGTTAGTCGTAGGTTACGTCACCCGCTGTGGAGTTCACTAAGGGGCGCTGCACATGGCTAAGATACTATAATATTTGGGTAAATAATAATTATGTAGTTTCCGTTTTCTAAACGTTTTGTAAATGGCGTTGGCGTCGAGTTAGATCACGCTATGGGAACACTTTTTGGGAATGAAGAAAGGAGCGCGTTTTCCTATAAACCATTTATTAATTACATCGAACATGGAGACATTGGCACCATGTCTGTGGTGTGTGCACACTGTCACGCGCGTAAGTGGAAGGGAGAGATCTGGAACGTCTCAAATCGTCTCGCGCATCACGTTGTTCCAGTCCCCGGGCTCTTAGAATTCGACATCAGGCGTTTCAGATCTTTGATTTTGACGACCCCGTTGTCGCTAGCATAAGCAACAGGATCCGCGTACGAAGTCGCTGGCAGAAGCTAGTCAACAATATAAAAGGTACCTAGATAGTTACCCCAGGGAAGGATATAAGCTACTTTTTATTTAACATCGGCTTTACGTCCTCAATAACCAACATTTATAAGAACAAAGTATTTGTTACGCTTTTACGGTTAAACAATGGAACTGATGAACTGATTTTGATGAAATTTGGTACAGAGCAAGTTTGAATATCATAATCAGGCTTTTAATGTTCCCACAGCTGGGAATCCGGCCTCCTCTCATTATGAGAGGAAATGGGCCGTAATCCACCCACGCGCGGGCTCAATGGGGAGGACATACCAGTTTCCTCACGATGTTTTCCTTCACCATTTTGAGAGCAGTGGTAATAAAATAAATTACACAAAGCAATGCACCTGGCAGGGTTTGAACCCGCGACCTACAATTCGTACCACTGTGCCACCACTGCTCTCCAAAGATCAACATAGACTACTTTTAATCTGGCTTCGACTTCCACACCACGTTCACAATAACCGACATCGACACGGACGAAGTCACGAGCAAAAGCTAGTTGATAATAAAACCTTAATGTACGTGTAACGTACAAAAGAATTGAAGCTACAATGCAAGTCATTGTCTGAAACACTGTGTAGACTTTCTTAATTGCTGTTTTGCAGTTAATTTTATTTACAGGCTTTGAAAATACTACTCCAAGAAAGTATTATTGTACGTAGTTTTCATGAAATAATTTAAAGATCTATTATTATACAACATTATTTTAGTATATGCGAAACTAGAATGATAGTTGGTTCAGAATCAGTAACTGAATCGATTCCAATAATTTTTAAAACCATGTGTTAATTTAAAAAGGTCACAAGTTGGACACCACCGAGTACAACACAGGTTACGGCATGTTATAGTGAACATTAGACAAGCGCCCAGGGCCTCAAGTCTGCTATTACAATAGTGTCAGAATGGTCTATCATTGACTTCATAATAGTTGATTTTGACAAGTTTTGGTAATCTACTAATATAATGGCGTCATAATGACTTTCCAATGGTCAACCACTGATACTTCATTGAAAGAAATGGCTTAAAATGGTAATCTGGTACATATGACAAATAAATATCTGACGTATGAGGTAATTTGCAAACACTTTTGACAGTTGTTTTGATCAGTGACCTACTATTAGAACTTTATTGTGCAGTTATTGGTTTTAATAAGCTCGATATTGTCATTCTACCACTATTCTATTACGAGACCACTGACCGGTCAATGATCGATCATTATTTTTTAGCAGATTACGAACTTTTAGCAAAATGACAATGGGATCGTGTTGGAATAACGAATTTATAAAAATAGCAGACTCGGGCCCCAGCTGGATGCCCGGATGACCCGGTGATCATGTATTTGTGCGGCCAACCAACAAACTCATAACTTTATGATTTTTTATGACATAGTTATGAATTGTTGTACACAGATTCTTTATAAAAATACTAGACACGTGTTTCGGGTTTTGCATATTATACTAAAACTAATATTATATGTAGTTAAAGCTTTTGCCCGCGGCTTCGCTCGCGTTAAATTTGGGGTAACACAGTTCCTCTGCGAAGAAAGGTTAGAAAGAGTCAGTCTCCATCTTTTCAACTATCTCCACTTAAAAAAACACGTCAATTCGTCGCTCCGTTTTACTGTGAAAGACGGACAAACAGACACACACACTTTCTCATTTATAATATTAGTATGGATATAGATAGATAAATAACACCTGATTTTTTAATCAAAATTTTACCAAATTGCCACAAAGGAATTCGCCACAGTTATTTTTCAATTCCGAAATTAGATCCATTTTTTTTTTGTAACCGCAATTGCTCCGACCTTTCGTATCCAATTCCGTTTTCTGCTACCCACAGCCAAACCATCGAGGAAGGTAACCACAGAGGGTCGTACCATGGCTTGTACCATGGCTTGTACCATGGCTTGAGTGACAACCTGGCGGGCTAGCGTGCGCAATAGTTTTCCATAACACACGCACGGCTCGTTTCCAATCTGTTTCCTGGTGGGGACCTGTTTTGTTTTTTAATCTTTGTAACATGCGATCAACTGCATTTTGTGGCTGAAATCATTTATACAAATAATAAATGAAGGGCTGGATCCAGAAAGTAGTAATTCAACATTAATCGTTCTCATCTTTCGGTGCAGTACCCAAGTCCGGTCTACAGTGGGCACTACTGGCAGGTTCAATGTGGCTGTCGGCTTACACCAAGGGTCGGCTCTCAGCCCTTACCTCTTCCTGATGATAATGGACGCTCTGACGTCGGACATTCAGGAAGAGGCTCCCTGGTGTATGTTGTTTGCCGATGACATTGTGCTGGTTGCCGAGAGTGGCCTAGAGGTCCAGAACAGATTGGAGGTGTGGTGGCACAGACTGGAAAGTGTTGGCCTGAAATTGAGTAGAACTAAAACGGAGTACTTGTTCTGCGATTTCGGCGGTCTCTCCACTCCAGTGCCTTTAGCTCTCGCCGGAACGCCCATACCGATCTGTTCCGACTTTCGGTATCTCAGGTCGCTCGTCCAAGGAGATGGTGAGGTAGACCGGGACGTAACTCATCGGATCAACGCAGGATGGATGAAATGGCGACAGGTCACGGGAACAACTTGTGATCCACGGATGCCCCTCAAGTTGAAGGGCAAAATCTACAAATCCATGATAAGGCCTGTCATACTGTATGGATCAGAATGTTGGGCTGTGAAAAAGACGGATGAAAAAAGTCCAGAATGGATAAAGTGAGAAATTAGTATATTAGGGGAAGTTTGAAAGTGGCGCCAGTGACTGAAAAGTTGAAAGGAAATCGTTTGTCTTGGTATGGTCATGTAAAGAGGAGAGATGAAACGCATGTTGCTAAAAGAGTTATGAATTTACATGTGGATGGATGGAGAGAAAAAGGGAGGCCAAAGAAAAGATGGATGGATGGTGTGAGAAGTGATATGAATGAAAAGGGAGTTAGTGATAGCGTGACGAGCAACAAGACAGAATGGAAGAAAAAAACGTGTTGCGCCGACCCCAAATGAAACGGGATAAGGGCAGGAAGATGATGATCTTTCTCAGTCCATGCAGTAAGGTTGTGGAACTCTCTTACGCATAGCATTCGACATCTGCATTTCGCTCTTCAAATCTAATGTAAAATAATCTTTCTTCTCTAGTGTGATATGTATATATATTATGTATTTTTTAGTATTATGTAAATAAATATCTGTAACTTTAAGATTTCACATACTGTTCTTTTCTTCTTTCTAAATTTCTTCCTATCTCTCCTTTCACAGTTTTGCTGAAAGAAATTTCTTTTAGAAATGAAGAGTATCTTTACAAAACATTTATAATATCGTATCTTCTTTTGTAAGTTTGTGAGTACAAATTGATAAAATAAATAAAAATAAATAAACAACAAATTTACTTAACTTTAACAGATGGCCGAAAAATTCTGGAGTGGTGACCACGTACTAGAAGATGCAGCGTTGAAAAGCTTCTTTAAGGGTGGACAGATTACCTAGTAACGGTTGCGGGAATCCGATGGATGCGAGACTCACAGGACCATCATTTTTGGCGACATCTGGGGGAGGCCTATGTCCAACAGTGGAAGTCTTTCGGCTGAAATGGCGTACAAACTTTCTATTCCCAGATTGTAACTACATCTACGACCGAAAAATCAAGCGATAGTTTAATTTGGAAACTAGTATCAGCAATTTCTGAGTTTACTATGCCAATTTTTTGGAAATTTCTATATTGTGAATGAATTTTCTGGTTCCAATAGACATTTTGCCTTTTTAGTCAAAATAATGTGGTTAGTTTCTCTGGAGCTAAGAGTGTTAAGAGTGAACTTGGTCCTAGTAAGCAGCGCATGCTGCTTACTAGGACCAAGTTCTTGATACCGATGGGATACTGTTTTTACACGACTGCGATGTGGTTTATGTTTTTAGTGTCAAAAGACTGACATTTCCTCTTACTTCACCATAAAAAAAACCTTTTTATAAAAAAAATAACAGACTTCACTAAAAACATTAATTGAATTTGAGGAGTTCCCTCGATTTCGCCAAGATTCTATCATCAGATGCCAATTTGGTGACTATGGGACTATTTGGGAAGTATAACCCATTCCAACAAAAAAATATTTTTTCAAATCGGTTGGCAAGCGATAAAGTTATGCGCGAACAAAGATAAAAAAAAATACAAACATCTGAATTGAGAACCTCCTCCTTTTTTAGAAGTCAGTTAAAAAGAGTTTTCCTTTAAGAAGGATATCTCTTATAAACAAAGTATAGCAACAATATTTATTCTGTTAGTAAACAAACTATCGTGCCACATTAAGGTCACCACACAATCAACTCACAGTAATATGCCATAAAACAACGCTTATTAGAAAAGCCACAAACATTATTTACTATTAAATTATCATATTACCTCGATGGCGATTC
This sequence comes from Mythimna lalbum, assembly GCA_949319445.1. Classification (NCBI taxonomy): domain Eukaryota; kingdom Metazoa; phylum Arthropoda; class Insecta; order Lepidoptera; family Noctuidae; genus Mythimna; species Mythimna lalbum. Next base: position 20,657,980 of record OX439360.1, read on the forward strand.
TCCGAAATAATAAAACATTGTGTTGATAAGCGGAATTCATTGTAAAGTGAATCATGGCGATAGCTTGGAACTGAGGTCAGGAGACGATTTTGTGAATTTAATTTCTATGTTTTAGTATAAAACTCGCTTTTGCCCGCAGCTTCGCTCCCGGCCACTGACTAATATACTCTACTCTACCCTACCCATTAATTTTCAGCCAAATCGGTGCAGCCGTTCTTGAATTATAAATACTGTAACTAACACAACTTTCTTTTATTTATCCTCTGGACACAATACTTCACTATTTTTATATTTAATACAAAAAATATGGGTCCGTACCTGTTACTGATTATATTTGTGTACTAAAAGTAAACAAAACGCAATTACAAAATTGTGCAAGAAAATTTTTCATCTATACTATTATTATTATTTAATACTAGCTTTTGCCAGCGGCTTCGCCCGCGTACATAAAATATAGCCTATGTCACTCAGGAATAAAGCAGCTTTCTATCGGTGAAAAAATTTTAGCAATCGGACCAGTACTTCCAGAGATTACCCCCTACATACAAACTTACAAACATAAAAACTTACAAATTTTACCTCTTTATAATATTAGTATAGATTATAAAAAGGTGATCTATGAAATTACTGGTCCGATTGCAAAAAAAAATTTCACTGATAGAAAGCCGCTTTATTCCTAGAAAATATTACGTGCAGTGTTTTCCATTTGATTGCCATTCATCTAAACTACAGGAGACGTCCTTCAGATAATGGCGGATTTACAGTGACCATAGATGGAGTAGAGCTCCATCGTCATCGTTGGGTAGTCCCTTTTAATTCAGTTCTTTTAAATTTAACTCTCACATCAGTGTGGAATACTGTAACTCAGTAAAATCGATTAAATATATTTGTAAATATGTGAATAAAGGGGCTGACCAAGGACCAAGCTACTTTCTCTTTAGACAATTTAAAAGAAGAAGTCAAAATGTTTGAGAGTGGAAGGTAAATCAGTAGTTCAGAGGCAGTGTGGCGAATTTTTGGATTTCTTATCCTTGAGCTAAGATGAAATACCGTAATAAAATATTACGGTATTTCATCTTGCTGTGCACTTAGAAAATGGTCAAAGAGTATTTTTTAATCAAGAAAACCTAGCTAATAAGGTTTCCTGTCCACCAAAAACGACTCTCACGTGATTTTTTAAACTATGTCAAGTAGATGATTTTGCAAAGAACTTGCTGTATTTTTAAGTCCCTGCTTTCTATGTTTGGAACAGTAATCGGTTCGAAAGGAAGAAAAGAGGAGTAGATGTACATGGTTGGCCAGGTATTAAAAAAGACAGCACTTTAGGCAGGGTATATACCTACGGTCCATCCAAATAATACAGAGTGCCACCTTCGTTTGTTGCTTCATGAAGTTCGAGGACCAGAGTCATTTCTAACATTTTCATTTGTAAATGCTATAAACTTGAGGATGATCAACACTGACGTTCAGCTCTAGAAGAGGCAGCCATGAGCCAATCGCCGTTCATGATGAGAGAGTTTTTTACAATAATGTTAGTTTTTGTCAACTAGCGGATCCATTCAGCCTGTGGGAAGAATATAAAGAATATATTTCAAAAGATTTTAAACGACACATGGAGAGGCAGGTAAATGACGGACTAGAAAAAGCTATGGATCAAATATGGAATAAGTGTCTACTGGACATAGAAGAAGCAAGTGCACTTACTACATGTGAATGAACTGAAAATGAATCAACTATAATGTGAGTGCCTTAAAAAAAATTGTACATAACGATGAAAATCTACTTACAGATGAACAAAAATTAGCTTACCACGAAATTATTTCGAGTACAGATGGAAACAAGGAAAAAAATGTTCTTTTTAGAGGCTCCAGGTGGGACTGGTAAAACATTTATTATAAATTTAGTTTTAGAAAAAGTAAGCAGCACTCGCGCACTAGCGGTCGCGTATTCTGGGATCGCCGCGACGTTATTGGAAGGTGGTCGAACTGCACACTCTGCTTCGAAATTGCCCCTTAATTTATCAAGTGTAGAGACGCCAATGTGCAACATTTCCAAATAAAGTAATCTTGCCCAATTGTTAGGTAAAACAATAATAAAAATAATAGTCTGGGATGAAAGCACAAGGGCGCACAAAAGAGCTATTGAAGCATTAAACCGAAGTCTACAGGACATAAGAAGTAACGACAAATTAATGGGTGGTATGACAGTATTTCTGGCAGAAGATTTTCGCCATACGTTACTAGTCATAACGAAATGGACACGAGCGGATGAAATTAAAGCATGCATTAAAAGATCTCATGTATGGCCCTTTACTAAAATTCTTAAATTACCAAAAAATATGAGAGTACATCTGAGAGGGGACGTCTCTGCGGGAGATATATCAGATTTTTTACTCCAATTAGGAAACGGCAAGTACCAAGAATTAGATGGAGTTATAATCATACCAGAAAAATTATGCACGGTAGTAAGTACAGTCGAAGAGATGATTGAAAAAAAGTATCCAGATGTGGCTCAAATAAATTAAAAACCAATGGAATGGCTAAGAGAAAGATCTATATTGACGCCTAAAAACGACCAAGCCGCTGCTTGGTCGTTTATTAACGATATTTTGCTGATATCATTTTTAAATCTGAAGAAATAGTGTATAGTTCAATAAACACGGTAGCAGACGAAGCAGTCCACTATTCAGTTGAGTTTCTGAACAAGATTAATCCAGCCGGCCTTCCATACCATGAACTTGTACTGCGTGTGGGCACACCCATGATGTTGCTTAGGAACTTAAAGCCTCCAAAGTTATGTAACGGTACTAGGATGCAAATAAAATCATTGCATCGCAATATTGTTGAGGTTATTATTTTGACTGAGTCTGCCAGGGAGAAACTGATCATACCGCTTATTCCATTAATCCCGAATGATCTTCCTTTCGAATTCAAAAGATTACAGTTTGCTTTGCTATGGCAATAAATAAATCACAGGATCAAACCATACCATAAAAAATTCCGGAATTCAAACGAAATGAATTTAAAATGCAAAAATACTTTAGAGTACTGAACACTTATCTACAGTCATTTGCATTATACGTCAAAATTAGTTCTTTAGACGCTCGCGAGTGGCGTTTGAAATGGACATAAAGAATTAGCTATCAAAAATATAGAACAGTCTCTCCAGTGCAGTGGTAAATATTAGAGGTCAGTAAGTAATTCCTAGTGTTGAGTAACACCTAAAGAAAAATACATTTCAGTGTTATTAAAAACACCAGCCTCTAACTGTATGATAAAAAAAATATACTACCGTATCTTTTTCGTCATACACCATCATATACTCGTAAGTCAAGTTTTCACAACGAAATTGTAAGCAAAGAACTTGACAACACTAGCATTGTGTTGTGTAATATTTGCCAAGGAACTCCTTGTTTACATTATCGTACGGCAGACAATTACTGACTAAATTACTAATAGTATTTGCTTCAGCATAGTTCGCTGTTTGCACAGCGGGAATTAATTCTCGGCTTTCGGCGACGCGGATTTACTTAGACTGAAGATTATGTGAGACTACACATCACTAGATAAGTATACAATTTAAATTGTGGGGATATATTGTTCTCGTATAATGTTAATGTTTTGCTAAAGGAAGAACAAGCAATGATTTCAGTGGGCGTGTGATTGTAAGTAGTGCAAAACGAAAATATTAATAAAGATTGCCTGTAGAGTAAAAACGAGTTAAAAAGATCGTCAAAAAAGTGGAAAAGGTTGATAAAGATGACCGAAAAACAAAAAGTGAAAATGGCGAACACAGATTGCATACAAAGCAAAAACGGGTGAAAGAGATCGCCAAGAAACTGAAAATAGCTGTTGAAGATGGCCCGAAAAAGGAATAACGGCGAACAAAGATTGCCTACAGAACAGAAACAGGTGAAATAGATCACCAAGAGAGCGAAAATAACTGACAAAGATAGCCGAAAGAGCGAAAATGGTTGAAAAAAACGCCATGAAAGTAAACCCAGTTGAAAAAGATTACTCAGAAAACGAAAACACCTGAAAGAGATCGCCGAGAGACCGAAAACGTCAAGACTGATCAACGAAAGTGTAAAATCGCCTGATAGAGATCGTCGAGAGAAAAGAAAATTGTTGATAGCTGGTATAAGTCCCTGATTTCAATAGTTAAAAGCAAGAAGAAAATGATGATTCGATGTAGTCCAAGATTGATGATTAAATTTAAAATGCCAGTTTTTGTGCCTTCAGCCAACTCAGCGCTTAAGAAGCAAAGGTCACGGGTCAACAGCACAAATCCATAACCAGCATATCGCATCCTAATTCTCGGAAACATTTATCGTACGCACGTTGCGCCAACGCTTTGTGTGGACAAAAAACCAATGCGAAAGAGAAGAAAAAAATTCGCAATCATTTGTCCATCAGATACAATGGGTCCACCGTTACCCGTTATAATGCAGGATGCTAAATAATTACACATTCATACTCAAATGTACGGTACTGTATTGAAAATGGCACAGTTACTGCTGTTTTGAAGAGCGTTGCACTGTGATCCGAGCGATTGTTAAACTGTGGAAAAATTCTGTTGTGTTTTTTGTGTGAGATGTGGGTTAAGAATTTAAGATATGTAGATGTCTCATATGATTGATATTGGTTTTATTTTTTGTAATACTGCTTGTGTTTTGTGCAAACATATTCTTAGGGTATTAGACTCGGGCTTTCGGACGATGAGCATTGGGTTGCTTGCGGTCCAGACTGAGCCAGAGTCGTCGACGGTGCGTAGTGTTTCAAGCATGCCTCAAAGAGATGTTAGTAAATCTGTAGGGGTCCAGCAGGGCTGATGCCTACTAGGGCCGCTTGAAATTTCTGAAAAGGAAACTCGTGGTCCTAGAACGCAAAAAGAAACTGTAGGATCTACCTTCCTGCTCCTTTGTAAAATAGGAGAAGTCATTGGATGAGTTCCACCTCAAAAGAAAGTAGGCCTTACTAAAAAAATAATTTCAAATCAACGCTCACTTGTCGAGGAGCAGTATGAGCACAGTGACTCGTTTTATCGCGTAGGCTGGACTATACTAGTCAACAATATAAAAAATAGATTTCCGTGTGTATCTAGGCTTTAATTAACTGAATCCAAAGTTCACAGATTAAATCTGGCACGTACAGTTTTTGGGATATTGTCATTTAAATAACCGGTATTAATATTTCATATTCGTGCAGTTTTCATTAGAAAAAGGGTATTTACACGGGTATTTCTTATTTCAAGTCTTACCTACTTGTCACATTGCAGTCATATGGTCTGTTTTTTCTCCCAAACATCACTATCCGCATCAGTGTGGACTAGCTAGACTATCTAGATTTTTTTTTCTTTTTTGAGAACCATTTCTTTGGTTTGTCGTCACTCAATGTGAGAATTGCATCGAAAGATGTAGGTGCTAAAGAATTTATGATTACAAATTTTGATTCAATATGCACAAAAGGTCCACATTAACATTCTTTTACTTTTATTTTGATTAAAATCAGAAACGTTTATTTCAAATCGACCTATTACAGGCACTTGTTTTTTTTTTAACTGTCAGTCACTTTGACTCCTGAAAAAAAAAAGTGCCTTTCAAAAAATTGAAGCTAAATTGCACGTTCCATAGATCGTAGATCTCTATGGAGAAGAATGTGCCGGAAACTCCAAGGACACTTATTTTAATGCTCTCCAGTTTTATACTCATTGAAAATGAAACCTCAGAGTTTAAGCCAGTGAATCAGTCACACATTATCACTAGAAAATACTGTTAAAATTATGCAAATATGAAAAAATATAATAGCGTTTTTAGAAAAGATAACCGCGTCGAATCTTCCTCAATACTGCAAAATAAAAACATTCTCAAAATATTCACACGGCTACGGAAAAAAATAACAATCTAGACATAATAACAGTTTTCAGAATAGCCATGCATATAAAATCTACGAGAATATTGTCTATTCTGCCGAGTAAAACGTCCGCTTCGGCGAGTCGACGTCGACGATAATTTGACAAGCAACGCCGCAGTATGGTATTATCTTCTATACATGTTCAGACATGCTCTGTCTCGCCGCTAACTTAACTATGGATGGAGTTATTCATAGTTATACAAATGTGCGCTTTGTCTTATATTTGCTTCTATCAGCACATTGGTTCAAAGGTGAGCAATTTACTGCCGTGCTGAGTATCGCAGGTTCGATTCCCGTATAAAAAATATTTATGTGGAGAGTTGTTTTTATTAGCATTACAATGTTTTCAGCTCTCTTTGAGAAGAAATTTGTCACAATGAACTAACTCAGTAAGGGTTGGTGGATGTCACATGTCTTTGAATTTTGGTTCTAGAACATACCTATCGGTTTTCCCACAATCTGTTTCTTCACAGTTTTTTGAGAGCAGCGATCTCTACACTAATATTATAAAGAGGTAAAGTTTGTTTTTTGTTTGTAGGAGGTAATCTCGGAAAGTACTGGTCCAATTGCTAAAAATTTCACAGATATAGTAAGCTGCTTTATTTCTGAGTAACATTGGCTATATTTTATGTATGCAAGTAAAGCCGCGCGCTAGTGATAAAATATTTATTTATTTTATTTATTTATTTATTCATTTATGTACACACAAACACTTAAAAAATGAAATTAACAAATACAGAAAGAAGAGTACAAAGGTACTGCTTATTTCAAATGAAATTTCTTCCAGCAGACCTGCGACAGGAGAGTTGGATGAGAGATGTAGACACAGTGTATACAAATAAATGGGAGAAAAAAAAATTACCATAACTATCTGAATTAAATCATATAATACATATATAAATATATCAAAATAGATACAATACATAAATTAAATTATAAGTATATATACAAAATATAACTTTACGAGATGGTTGAGAGGTAATGTTCTTTGACTAGCTTTTTGAACACAGATATAGTTTTAGCGTCACGGATCTTAGCTGGAAGTGAGTTCCACAGTCGAACTGCATGAAAAGAGAAGGAGTTGGAATAGAAATGAGTATTATGGGATGGGAAATTAAGATGGTATTTAAGGTGGGCTCTGCAAAGGGCGTCGGCAGGGCGGGTGAACGAAAAACGATCACGCAGGTAGCCAGGATAAGCAGGATTGAATAGGATGTTGTACAGAAATATATTACACAATGCAAAGCGCCTAACATGGGTTTGAACCAACAGCCTCCAAAACTCGTGGCCGTTACCACTGAGACGCCATATTCTACCTTGAGTTCAATCTAGACTGAAACAACAAATTAGTCCAGTATCATATTCCAACTACGCATTCTCCCTCAGCCCAGCTCTATTAGACATAATTGCTTAGTTAGCTGTTAAAAAGCCATATCACTAATTTTCCTGGTTTATCTCAATTTGACTCATTCTATGAGCTGTTATTTGGTGCGTAGTTTTTATTATCTACAACGTTGTAACCTGTTCTTTGTGTCCGCTATAATGCTGTGGCTACATTATATCGCGAATATTTGTATTGCGTTGTCGCGATAAACACATCACCCGGTGACTGGGTTATGGAAGTCTGATGGGCACTTCATATAGACTGGAATCTAACCCCAAGCTAGTTGGGAAATAGGCAAAGAAGATGGTTGTCTTTATAAACAATATTTGAGTCGCCCAAATTGAAAAAATTTCAACAATTAAATCTACTAACTTTACTCAAAATAAGTACAAATGAGAGCCAAAACCAATTGCGCATCATACTTTCCAAAGCACGGAGACCTCATAATATGTCATGTAAGGTCACGCACCCACGTATAGACCTTGAAGCGTTGCTCACCTTCGAAATGTCTCCATGAAGTTTCTTGCACGGTCTTCTCCATAGAGATCTACGTTTCGAAATGTGCAACTAGATTTAATTTTCTGACTGATAACTTTTTGACAGTTAGAAAGTGCCTGTAAATGGTTTATTTGAAATAAATGTAAAGCAAGCAAATTTGACAATCATTATAATCCGAAACATTCGTCGTAAAACGTAGTCATTTATTTCCAATTAATAGCTAAACTGATCCGTAAGGTGTCCGGACGTAAAGAATAACACCACCCCCCATTTCTTCCCGTGAGTGTCGTAAGAGGCGACTAAGGGACATTTTGAGACCGTGCGCACTGTCAAGCACCTGAGGTCACCGCGTGGTGGCGGGTAAACCACCAGCAACAGCATTTCCAGGGAGGGTTAGTTATGCAAAATATTTGCCAAATCCCTAGCAACATGTTTGGAATTAGAAGAAGAAGGCCCAATTAATATGGGATAAGGGCAGGAAAAAGGAGAACTATATAAAAAGCATATTCTTTTTTTAATAAGTAATCCAAAATATTCTTCATAAACGAAGACACTTAAAACAACTGCAGTAAACCAAAATCCGTGCGCATGAGATATTAATTAAAACAGAACAATCCCGACTATTAGCTGCTACGTTTGGCAATATCCCGGAGTCTAGCGCGGAAATGTGAAAGAGATTAATATGACCCGGGCTGAATAGGAATTCCTTTGCAACGCGTCTTAGGGTGCGACTGTACTGCTAGCTATGAAGCGATAGCTAAGAATAGGTATGTAGCCATAGAATAGTAGCTGTGCAACAAAAACAGATAACATTTTATTAATTAAAAATTAGTTTCTAGAATATTATCCTAAAAACATACTCCCGAAATAAAAAGTATCGTAAATGCTATCTAGGACATTGCCTAGCCTAGCCGTCACTTAAACGGATTCGAATGAAACTTAGTAACAAAATAGCTTATTATCGTGAATAACACTAAGTACTAATTGAACACGGAGAATCCGCGATCAGAAGTTAATATTTGGTAAAAGCAACAATCGATTTTCATGTACTTATACTCATAACTAGCTTATAAAAGCTCTCGCACAGGGCCGTGGTGGATACGGCCCATTCCTTCTCTAAGAAAAAGGCCTGAGTCCCAGCAGTGGAAACATCAAAAGGCTGATTATGCTATGCTATGCTTATACTTATAATGTCCCACAGCTGGCTAAAGGCCTCCTTTTTTCCATTGTTACCAGTTTAACTCAATATCTAATTGCCAATTTCTAAGGAAGACGTCTATGTCATCCCGCGGTCTCCTTCGTGGTCTACCGCGAATCCGTCCTGCAGTTTCAAGGTACCAAATTTTATGTATTACGGGCCCGCCGTTAGATTGGTATGCACAAGACATGTCCAAACCAGTCACACTTAAGCTGGGCAGCCTTCCGAGTTTGCGAGCCATATCAACGATCTGTTTTAGAGCACATTATACGAGTTTAATTCATTAAACCCCAAAAGTAAACTTCGGCGTTTGCGTACGCATTGTCTTTCTCTTGTGTCTCTAATTGTCACGATTAATTCGAATGCGATTCATTTTAATCCGATCCGTAACCTATCTATACCGATTTTAAATTCTCTGTATGTCTCGTATATTATTATTCGCCCGGAGGAGATTAAAACTCTTACAGCTAGGAGTATTCTAGACTTCCTGGATGCCTCCGGGCTAAAAGAGTTACTCTAACAAGGTGGTGAGTCATAATAGATCTTATAGGTCGCAGTGACTACATCCCCTACACTACGGGAGATGCATAGCCCCTTATCTTCAAAATATCTCGTATCTTGCACTACTCCACAGCTTTAGCCCGAGTCATGTACGTTGCGTGTGACAGTTGAGAGTCTGCCAAAATCGTCGCGTGAACAACTTGCCATAGCATTATCCACCACGCTGGACCGGCCTGGACCCCCTTACTTTTAAACTGGATTCCGTTTGCGTATTTACATGAGCATAGTTTGCTTTAAGCTCGATGGTGGGTTGGTCTTGGATGGGTATATTATACAACTTGTAACGTTAAATGCGCAAAACCTGAAAACAGTTTGATCAGAATAAAGAGACAGAATCAAACCACTTTTTAATATAGGTTACATTTTTCAAAAAAATCTTCATTAAAAATGTTGCCCTGTCTATTTATCAATACGAGCGCAAGCCCGCCGAAATAGGTAAACAAAAAGAAATGGTTGTAGTCAAATCAAACTTTCTCACACAAGAGATAATATAATAATATAATATAATATAATATTCCACAACTATCACACAACGCCGTCTAGTCCCAAGCTAAGCAGAGCTTGTGTTATGGGTACTAGACAACTGATAAACATACTTATATATTTCTAAATATTTACATATTATAGATAAATTACACCCAGACACAGAACAAATGATCATGCTCATCACATAAACATTTGTCCTGGGTGGGAATCGAACCCACGACCTCCGGCATAGCAGTCAGGGTCACTAACCACTAGACCAACAGGCCAGTCAAATAAAAGTTCTTATTTCAATACAGATATTAATTTTAAACAACATACCTGCACATAAAACCTAGATTTTTTATTTTTTATTTTTCACAGAATTAGGTCTTTTAAATTAAAAATCATTTGGGGTGTCTGAGGTTTTGCGCATTTAACGTTACACGTTGTATAGATTCACGGGCATATTGTCTCTGTGTGTGTACCTAAGCTATTTTCTATGACACCAAAGGTTCTGTGTTTACGTGCATGCAGAAAAAAAAATCGGTCAATCGTGGACACTGAGGGTTCCGTAAAAACTTGCCTGTATACTCGTAAATAATTCGACTCGTCTTCGACTTATTTTTGGCTCGGTGTGTGTGTGGTGGATTATTTTTTTTCTAAAAAGGAAGAGAAATATCCTTTTCAACAGAAATATTATACAAAAGTACAATCTGCAACCAAATATTGCGAAAAGTTAAAATTAGCACACAGTAACATTTTCCCTGTACAGTAAGCAGAATTACTAAATCGTCTGTTACAGAACTTGGCTCTTGATGCGAGTTCATGACCAATGTGATAGATGACGTTTATCTTTCAACATACTGCTGATAAGGATACACAGAAGTTTAATTCAAAGCAGAAAGTCCATGGGTTGTACAAAAGAAAAATCCCCGGGGTGTCCCAGTCCTGGAAATTTCCAATCATCGCAGGCGTGGGCTTTACGGACGGGAGCAATGAGTAGTTTACCGTCCGGACCAAGCCTGGGTCGACAATAGCGCGACTGGGGCCATGGGTCGTCCAAAAAAGAAACCCTGGGTTCCTAGAACGCAAGACTAAGAAAGAACATAGGAGTAGGTTTTATACAGTAAAAATCTGACACGTCTTCCTGCTCCGCCCTAGAGCAGAAAAATTCATCGGATGATTTCCCACCTAAAAAAAAAACAAAAGTAATGTTTCATAAGTTTTAAAAAGAACTAGGCAATTTCATTATATAACTAGTTTGTGCCAGCGGCTTCGCCCGCGTAGAAATAGTAAAATACATACGCCTATGTCACTCAGTCTTATAGTAAAACATTCTTTTGGTGAAAGTGATTTCAAAATCGATCCAGTAGTTTTAGTGCGGTGGTTGACAAAAAAAGGGGACCACGTCTGTGCGGTTGCCGACAGGGAAAAGGGGACCACGTCTGTACGGTTGCCGACAGAAAAAAGGGGACTACTTCTGTACGGTTGCCGACGGAAAAAAGGGGACTACATCTGTGCGGTTGCCGACAGAGAATAAGGGAACCACGTCTGTACGGTTGCCGACAGAAAAAAGGGGACTACATCTGTGCGGTTGCCGACAGAGAATAAGGGAACCACGTCTGTACGGTTGCCGACAGAAAAAAGGGGACTACATCTGTGCGGTTGCCGACAGAGAATAAGGGGACTAAGTCTGTGCGGTTGCCGACAGAGAGTAAGGGACCACGTCTATGCGGTTGCTAAAAGGGAATAAGGGACCACGTCTATGCGGTTGCTGACAGAGAAAAGGTGATTACATCTGTGCAATTACTGAAAGAGAAAAGGTGACTACATCTGTGCAATTACTGAAAGAGAAAAGGTGACTACATCTGTGCGGTTGCCGACATAGAAAAGGGAACCAAGTCTGTTCAGTTGCCACATTTAACTACTCGGCTCGTTCGAACTTAACCCAGACTCTGTCAAGCTGTTTGACATATCCGTTGACGTCCCGTTGTCAAGTTGGCTTCCATTCTATTTATTTCACCGACACTTCTATACTATTGACTTTATCGAAATGTAGAATAAAGAAGATTCTCACCTTCTAGACATATTCTGCCGAATGTCTGTTGTTGTATTTCTGAGACACTCACGCCCATTTCTTGTTAGACGAGTTTCCTGAATGTTTTCCTTAAGTTTTTTGTTAGGTATCGTGAAAACTCTCCTCGATAAATACTGGCTGAATTCCCAGGTGACATTGCCGAGTCTAATAATTCGTATCTTCGTGTATCTTTGAAAAAAAGTGATAAGCTGTTCAGTTTCGTATCGGGAATAACAAAAAAAAAAATTGTTTTTTATTCGACTACGAAAAAGACCATACTAATATAATAAATGTGAAAGTAAAAGTTTACTGTCTATGGACACGTAGCTTCATAGACGCGTATTTATCATTTATACGCTTGGTGTACGCCTGCGTGAAGTCCACGTACAAAACTATGGCCTACTGTTCACGAAAGCATAGCTTCATAGACGCGTATTCATCATTATAATTATATGTTACGTACGTATTCATGGACAGTAAGGCCTAGTGCATATCTTTTACGCTTTCACGGTTAAAATACTGAACCGATTTTGATGTAATTTGACAAAAAGTAAGCTTGAACCTCAAGGCAGGACAGACTACTTTTTATTTAGTTTTGACTTCGACTTTGCGTCTGCTTTAACCAACACTTACGCGAACAAAGCTAAACTACACTAATATTATAAAAGGTTAAGTTTGTACTCGTAGAAAGGATCTTGAACTAAAGAGCGAATTTTCAAAATTCTATCACCAGTATCTATAGCTACATAACCTATTCTTGAATATCGTAAGGTAGATTTTATTGTAATTAGTATAATTTTTTTTACTGCAAAAATAGCTAGTTAATAATAAACCAACCAATTTCACGACACAACATTCAAAACTAAATCCATTCAACATCGAACTACATTTACTATAGAACCACCCATCTCATAGCACCCATAATGATCACCTAAACGAGGAGACAGACAAACAGACAAGTTGACAGATAGCTCGCACAGGATACACGGCAGACGAAACAAAAAAACTTTAGCTGATTAACGTTTACAACGTAAATGATCGCAAGTGAAACGACCTCGCTGGAATTATTACTGGATAAGGGTGGGTGACCCCTCAGGGTTAAGAACTGGTAATGGAGGATTAACCAAAAATCTGGAAGGTTCCAGAAATAGTCACAGGACTTTTTGAATGTGCACCACATAACACAGATTCTTCATGGATTTGTCATACTACTATATGAACTAAATTTTAATGTGCTTGATAGATTTGTCGCAGGAGAACCAAGGTCGCTGACATAGCCCCAAGCAATGCTAAACTTGGGCTTTCCCATAAAACAGACAGTTTATGTGGCCAAAAAGCTGCTAGAGTGGCGACAACGAACCGGAAGACGCAGCGTTGGAATGCCTTTCTCAAAATGGACCGATGACCTGAGGTGAGAGTCCCTTAGACTGTTTACCCATCCATCTCCTTTTTACCATTTTGCCATCTGTGACCATATGTGACCAATGTGGCCATCCATCTGAAAAGATATTGTAATTGTTATCACTACTATTTAGAGAGAGTAACTTAACAGTACCTACGTACTCGTATATACCTTTTTAACCGACTTCAATAGAACAGAGGAGATTCGAATTTCAGTTGTTTGTTTTCTATTTTTATGTTTGTTACCTCAGAGCACCGTCATAAAAAGTTATTTTTAACATTTTAATATTTTTCGTAGTAATTTTTTCGATTGTTTTTTTGTATAGTTTTTCATTGCTTATATTAGTTATGTGATAACCCAAACAATGAATAACAATCTAAACTAGCAACGTCTTATATATTTATGTATCTTCCATCTTACGGGGGAAGGAGTTCTTTGGATTGGGACCGCGGTCCCCATTTCCACCTATTTTTTTTTTGGGTAGAATTTTTGGACCTCAAATAAAATACAGCTTTTTGGTAACTGTAATTTCAATGCTTTTTTTTGTGGTCCCCAAATACTATTAAGAAAATAATATTTTTAATGGAAGGTGGTGGAAGTTGGGACCGTGGTCCCGGTTCAGAGAGCCCCGTGACTCCATCTTATGTCAAGTACGAGATACAAAGAAGATATCTCTACCCTCATCTGTTATTCGATTATGATAAATGTTATGTGTTTATTATGACATTCCGAATAGGTTAACTAGCTAAATCTGGTACCAATGTATTGTCTCTTCCTTCATCTGTTATTTGATTATTCAAGTCACAGGTGAGGGATGAGATTTATTTTATTAGATCTTAGATCAGTAGTTTATAATCGCTTTAAGCCAAAATACTCATGAAGTTGGAAAGTAACGCACTTGACGACTGTACAATAATAGTGCACACACAATTGACTCCACTAAACTGTATGGTGATGTCATTGACATGATCGTTCTGTACACTCATCATGACTATGACAATGTCAGATTATAATGAAGAGACAATACCAGGAAATTAGATGATTAAAAACCTTCTAGACTTTTCACCAGGTGACTTTTTTTTCGATGACTAATCATCAAATGACTTCTTCCGCCCTTGGGTGGAGCACGAGGGCGTGTCAGACTTTTACTGACAAAATCCCACTCCTATGTCCCTTCTTTGCCTTGCGTTTCAAGGCCCCGGGGTTCATTTTTACTTAACCCCTTTTTTTATGGTGGGCTAAAATTGTCCAATGACAACCCCTGCTCTTGGGCAGAGCGGGAGATAGTGTCAGACTCTTACCGACTAAAAACCCACCCCGTTCTTTCCAGCCTTCATACCGGGGATCGAGCTCAAAGCATACCGGGGATCGATCTCAAAGCCTACCAGCCAGTCAGCCTCCGGGTTTACTAACCCCTGGACCCAGTAGGCTCCGGCCCTGTTGGGCCCTTACTGGTTTCGACCCTGCTGGGCCCCTACGTTCTTCTACTACTACTATTCCACTACTATACTCATTCATAATAAGATTGGACATTAAACATACCTTTTCTACAGTCCATTCAACCGATTCTGACTTCTATTCCATAGGCATAAGGATGGCATTTAAAGCAAAAGAGTGGTTACAATACCACCTATTTACTGCAGTTACCATTTATCATGCCACCAACGAATTAAAAGTCAAAATCGTTTGAATGGACAGTAAAAGCGGTTTGTTTAAACGTCCAATGTTATTTCTAATGGAGTTAGGTAATCGAGCATACTATTTATGTTTTCTATTTTATTGATGACGTTTTCATTTTTGATCGACCTGGTGATCTAGAGGTTTATAGTCCCGACTGCTATGCTGGAGTTCGTGGGTTTGATTCCCACCTAAGACAAATGCACAAACATTGTAATTAGCAATATATAACCATGTTTATTAGTTGTCTAGTATGTATAAACGCAAGCTCTCATCTGCTTAGTATAGGCCTAGAAGACGCTACGAGTATGTAAAAGTTGTGGAATATTGTAATTATTCCTCCTTCTCCTCCTTCTCGAGTTGTTTTCCTCATTACTGAGGGTCGTGAAGTTCTCGCTGGATTAGCTTCTTATTGATATAATTATTACATATCATAATTTTAATATAAATAAACTTTACTGCCAGGTATCTTCTGCCCAGCAAAATACGATGAAAGATCGAGCTATTTATTTCATCGATCCTCCATTGCTGTTTTGATAACGTCACTCCTCTCATTGCCAGAAACTAGGCAAAGTATATCGGGTGCAATATCGGCCATATTTCGAAATGCACACGAGAGCGCTTAAACGTCGGTGTAAAGCCACGGACACATATATCCAGGGCTGCATGTCTCACCAAGATCAAAAGGAAGTGAGCACGTTTATTTCTGGATCATAATGTAAACTGCGCTCACCAAGGTTGTGTGCACTCTTCCTTTTTGACATTTGTCAAATTAGCGATCGTTATTTTGCTGGCGATGCGGCCGGAGATGAATTCATGTTATTTATATGTTTGACTTGGATATTTTCTTGAGAGTGATTGACCGAATGACGAATATTATTACAGTGCTCTGCGGTATCGTGGTGATTATTATTTTTATAAATATGTATTTTTGGATGGTACCGTTAGCCGCAGATGCTGCAACACCAGTTGATAATAACTGAAGAGATATGTTTTCTTTAAAGTGATCACTTTTTTATAGGCTTGCGTTTGATCACTATTTCACCCGATGGTAAGCAATGACGTGGTCGACGATAAAACATGCTTGCCTATTTTTTTTAGTTGTAAATCATCCAATCATTCAGCAAGGCGCTGGGATTGCACTCTAGGGTAGAGTCAGACTTTTACTGACTAAAGTCCATTCCTATCTTCCTTTTTGCCTTACGTCCTAGGACCCCAGGAGGTCAACCCGTATGGCTGTTATTATTTGTTAGATGTTTAGTGCAAATAGATCAAACGACCAACAAAAACCTAACTCATTTTATATGTATAAGCTGTGTTACTTTTGGTGTACAATAAAGTTTATTCTATTCATTGAACTCATTAGTAGTCCTGAATTGCTACACGAATACTGAAAAATGCGTGCACTGACTAATGACTAGACAGGTCCGGACTCAAATCTGTTCTGCTGTGTGGTTCTTTCCTCAAAAGACCATCTCAGACACTAACTGCACTTTCTCTGCATCACCCAAAGGTCAACTGGAAGAAAATGCCTAAGGCATTAAGTTCGCCTTTGTACATTTGTGCATAAAGTATAATAAATAAACAAAAAAAAAAAAAAAAAATAAATAAATAAACTGCATGGTTCATCTAATGTTCATCTAATAGTTAATAAACTGCATCATTACCGTGTACTGACAGCTGGTAGCACTGACTAATGATCAAGTCCACTCATATTTGTTCTGCTGTGTGGTTCTTTCCTCAAAAGAACATTACAGAAAACACTGAGCTGCATGGTTCGTATACGATTTAACAGTTACATGGTACGGGCTTTAGAAGAGAATTTGACCCGTGAGTTTGTTTCTGCATTTCTTTGCAGGGTAGCCGGAGCTGTCTCATAACCGGCCTCATCTAAAAAAAAAATATGACAAGTTAACAGTGTTTTATAAAACCGTTTTACAAAACAAATATCATTTATCATTCAAAATGTGGTCATCAATGAGAAAGATACAGTACCTGAAAAATGTATGGAATTTTCACAGGCAATTTATTATGGCCCTTATCCCAAGCCGTTTGGGATAAATATAAATTCGGGGAAACGGCAGGTAAACAAAATATGATATATTATGGGACACCTTAACCCATTGTAGGATGTCTTTTTTATTTTTGATAGGCTCTCGCTTGACTACTGTCTCACCTGATAAAAAGCGACGATAGAGCACGCTTGCCTAGAAGTAACCTATTCACTCCCGACTTAAAGCAGACTCCGGCAGAAAATCCCACTCCTTAGCTGAACGCGCAATTATCTGTTCTGAAAATATAGGTAGGATATGGTGGAATGTCTTACCTATTCCTTTTTAGGGTACCGCACCCAAAGGTTAAAAATGGGACCCTATTACTGAGACTTTCGCTGTCTTTCCGTTCGTCTGTTTGTCATCAGGCTGCATATCAAGAACTATGATAGCTAGACAGTTGAAATTTTTACAAATTATTTATGTCTGTTGCCGCTCTAACAACAACTACTAAAAACAAAATAAAACAGGGGGCTATGGAACAACCGCGTTTTTTTCCGTTTTCTTTTTCCCCGGACGGTACGGAACCCTACGAAACCGAGTCCGATTCGCACTTGCCCCGTTTTTCTCAACTTCGAGCTTTAATTGTAATCACTATAATATTTGAGATATTTTTGGAAAATATTTTGTACCGTTTAAATTATTATTAATGACTTCTCAAAGCTCGAAGGTAGAGCGAGAGGTCGTATCATACTTTGACCAACTAAAATTCATCCTGAACTGAGTATCTATGTGTAATTTCCATGAAACACATAGTAATAATAAAACCCGGAAACAGGCATTTTGCCAATGTTGCCGAGATCTTGTGTAGTAATGCTGCCTCTCCGCTGTATTCATCACCTCATCCCTTCTTTGTCCTTTCGCTAATAGTATAGTTTATCACCTCTTGGCAGCTACATTATCCTTTTCTATGCCAACCAAAAATTATAATCATCATCATCATCAGCCTTTTAATGTGCCCACTGCTGGGACTCAGGCATCTTCTCTATGAGAGGCCGTGATCCATCACGCGGGCCCAGTGCGGGTTGGTAAATGTCACGAATTTTTAGTTATATATTTGAGAGCAGAGGTAATAAAACAAAATACACAAAGTAATGCACCTGCCAGGGTTTGAACCCGCGACCTACAAACTCGTAAGACGGAGCCATTACCACTCAGCCACCACTGCTCTCAAAAATAAATAGTTATTTTATCCCTATCCTAATATATAGGTTTTATTTTTTTTATTATTGATAGGGTCACGCTTGATTACTCTCTCACCTGATTGCAAGGAATGTTGTGCCTAACGTGAGAGCATACCTGTCTAAACGCAGGTTGAAGCTATCGGGAAACATGAACCTTATTAAAAGTCTTAGTCTCCCAATAAGCAATGTAGAGGGCTATTTATATCATATATAGATCGACATAGCCCGAAGAATTGACCAAACTTAAGTAGGTAGCAGTAGACAGGGCAGGACAGGGCTACCAGTAATTACTCGCAGAACAGATTGTCGATTGGGCCAAAAGGTTTTGGGATGAGGACCACAAACCAGAAAACGGAGCACTGAGTGTCCCATATGACCTGGCAAGGTTCGCAGGAATCTGATGGATGAAGAGACGCTTAGGACATTCACTTGGGGGAGGCTTATGTGCAACAGCGGACGTCTTTCGGCTAAAAATAAGAATGATGATTAAAACTGCGGGCTCGTGGACGGCGAGCCATGGGTAGCTCGCTGTCCAATCGTCCGGTAATGGACCGAGTCCAAGAAGAAGTTTCCGCGCGCCTCAAGGAGTTGTCAGCAGCAGGAGGGGCGCAGCTGGATCGAAGCCTACTGGGGACAGGGTTGTCCGAAAGGGAGCTCGTGCCCCGGTATGAAGGCTAGAAGAAACGGCGTGGGGTTTTTAGTCAGTAAAGGTCTGACACTATCTCCTGCTCCACCCAAGAGCGGGTTTTGTCATAAGATGATTTTCCCAGTCGACAAAAAAAAATATTAAAACTTTATAGGAAGACCCTTTACTTTTGAAGTGATTGCTCAGGAAATACTAGCGCTTCTAATCTCGAGAGGTCTGCAAAATCCTCGCCTATTTATTAACCTACGTTGACGTTTCCTACTTCTCCGTTTTATTATCATTTTCAAC
This sequence comes from Mythimna lalbum, assembly GCA_949319445.1. Taxonomy (NCBI): domain Eukaryota; kingdom Metazoa; phylum Arthropoda; class Insecta; order Lepidoptera; family Noctuidae; genus Mythimna; species Mythimna lalbum. Next base: position 20,677,323 of record OX439360.1, read on the forward strand.
GACAACAATACAATCATTTAAATCTTTTTAAACAAACCCGGAACGCGGCAACCTGCCAACGTCACAAGGATGTAACATAGAAATGCTTTCTGTCATAGTTATGTGTTGATTAGCATAAACAAGCTCCTGCGCAATGGCGAAGCGCTCTTCCGGATTTTTTCAACGTTACACCACGAACGGAATTCCAGCCCGCATGACATTGAATGTTCATTGCCAATGTTTTGCATCTAGTAATAAAAATGTATGTGTGTGTGAGAAATGTTATCATTTGTTGAAGAAATCGCAAAAATGAAGTAGTGGATTCAGCAGTTATCTGCATATCTGACTGACCTGGTGAGGGTCGCGGTCGCCGATGGATGCCATACGCACAGGACGGCTCTTTGCATCCATATTTGTGTATGGACGCCATATCGCAAAACGTCACCAGCAAAATACCATCTTCGCAAAATGACTTTTCGCAAAATGCCACTTTCGCATAATGCCAAAATGACACTTCGAACTCAATATTTTTTTTTTATTTGGACGTTAGTATATTTTAGGATTTAATTTACGTAAATCGCACATCATCATCATCATCATATCAGCCGAAAGACGTCCACAGCTGGACATAGGCCTCCCCCAAGCGTCGCCACAACGACCGGTCCTGTGCGTCACGCATCCATCGGATTCCCGCGACCCCGACCAGGTCGTCGGTCCACCTTGTTGGAGGCCTTCCAACGCTGCGTTTTCCGGTACGTATTCGCCACTCCAGAACCTTTCGTCTCCATCGACCATCTGTTCTGCGTGCAATGTGCCCTGCCCATTGCCACTTAAGTTTGGCGACTCTTCGAGCTACGTCGGCAACCTTGGTTCTCCTGCGGATATCTTCATTTCTGATGCGATCACGCAGGGAAACTCCGAGCATAGCCCTTTCCACCGCCCTTTGGGTGACTTTGAGTCTTTTTATAAGGCCCATTGTAAGCGACCACGTTTCGGAGCCATAAGTCATCACTAGCAACACGCACTGGTCATAGACTTTCGTCTTGAGACACTGTGGTATATTAGACGAGAAGACACCGTGCAACTTCCCAAACGCTGCCCAGCCGAGTCGGATTCGACGATTAACCTCTTTCTCGAAGTTAGACCTACCCAACTGGACCGTCTGTCCCAGGTAAACATAATCGTCCACAACTTCGAGTGTAGAGTCTCCGATCTTAATAGGAGTGGGTGCTACATGGTAAATCGCACATTATGCGATAATTATGTTTTTTTTAGAATATGTAAAATATGTAAGTGGCATTTTACGTCAATATGGCATTTTGCGTCAATATGTTATTTTGCGAATGTGGCATTTTGCGTCTAATCCGATTCATGTCAAAAGTCATAAAAGTTCGATGTTAAAGGACTTCACAGAACTTTGTCAACGCAATATAAAGGAAAAAAAAGAGCAAAAAAACCTGACTAACCATAGTAAACTGCCAACAGAAACAAAAGCTCAAGCAAACCCACCGTACGCACTAGTATGGAAAACAACGAACAATGTACCTATTTGTCACGCCATGGACTTAGTATGTGCATAATTATGTCCCAGTCAGTGAGGGTATGTACTTGAGAGACATGGCACCTGTCCCGTTCGTCAGGTGGCCTGATGATCTTGGAGTAGAAAGGGCGTATAGACTTTCATAAACTATTGGCAGATAAATAGTTTTAACTAGAATAGATTAGAATATAAATACTTTTATTCGGAATACATGCTTATTCGAGTTTACAACGATTGTAAACCCAAAGTAAAAAATAACAGAAGTACAAAGTGCACCGAGCGTGCCCGCACCGAAAAGGTTTCCAAACTCAAGGGAACCTCAGCATTTGCTGGGCATTGAACACCCAGCGCTGATTTTCAGTTGGCATCCCGCACGGACTAGGGTAAACAAACTTATAAACGTATATACAATACGCGGTGTATCACCATTTCTACTTACTTGAGTAGAATATAATAATTAAAAGTAAAAGTAGAATATAAAATATAATATTACTTACTATATTTCACCCGTGCAATGATCAAACCTTTCAACCTTGTTTATTCTGAAATATTGTATTAAAAAACAATTTGGCTTGCAGAAAATTAATTGGATTATCTCTTAATTTTCCATACCTTTGTATGGAAAATTAAGAGATAATCCAATTAATTTTCTGTATCCTATGCTAAAGTTATGCATCACTAGCTCTAAAAAGATTTCTCAGAGCCATGTTTTAATTGAAAATCACCGACAGTTTTAAGCCCTATTTCATACGCTATAAAATATTGACGCTTACTTCGCATTATATTTTGGAAACAATAATGGTCATTATCCTTACTAATATTATAAAAACGAAAGTGAGTTTGTTTGTTTGTTTGTTACGTCTTCACGCCTAACTGGCAAAACCGATTTTGATGAAACTTGGTACACAGATAGACCATGTCCTGGATTAGGACATAGGATACTTTTTATCTCGGAATGAGGTTCCCTTGGGATAATTTTCTGCTAACACGCGGGCGAAGCCGCTGGGAGCAGCTAGTAAATAATAATACCACAATTACGCCTTGGTAGATAAATTTCTTAGAATCATGTGTAGTCCCCGGTAACCGTCTGGACCGAGCCCAAGACGTCGACGACGCTTATTGTTCCACGCGCCTCAAGGAGTTGTCAACAAACCGTAGGCGCCCAGCTGGGTCCAAGCCTACTGGAGCCAAGGATCAGCTTCTGAAAGGAAGATTCGGTCCCGGTACGAAAGGCAACGAAGAACAGGAGTGAGTCAGTAAAAGTCTGATACTATCTCCAGGTCCGCCCAAGGGCGCGGAGATGTCGTTGGATAATTTTCCCAACTACAAAAAAAAAAGAAACGTGTAGTCAAGTAAACTGTGTCTACATTGGAGGAGTAGTACGACACTTATACGCAAAAGTGTTTTCTGCATGGCTGTCATGAAACATAAAAAAATCGTGTCTGTGTTTTTTATCCGACTTCTTTGAAACGGCTTGATCGATTTTTTTGGCATACATTGTGGTAGCTCTGAGAAAAGGTTGTAGGCTATTTTGTACCATCCTACCTGTCCCACCAATTCTTTCTTTAATAATTTATATGGCAGTACAATTTTTAGGTAGGTAGGTACCTAAAAATGGAGAGAGCTTGATAATGTACCATCAAAGACACTTCCGCCTGACCACCGCAAAGTTCATTTCTGCTCGCACTCGAAACGAAAACTTCAAACGGTTTGGTTTGGCGCCGCGCCGCAGGATTCAAGCAATTTTTTTTTTAAGTTTAAGTGATCAGGCAGAAATGACCGCGATAGTACATTACAATGTTGCGCATACTATACACAATTTAAATTCTTCAAAGCGTATTCTTTGCTGCAATAATAATTCCATTTACAACACAAATAATTTCTCCTTTAATTCAATCGCAATCAATAAAATGTTTTTTTTCCAGCTCCACTAAAGGGTACTCCCATAAAAGGCCTACAATGAGCTACAAGCAAACAAATCAACATTAAAAGGAAAGCAAATTAGAATGAAGCAGATAATACTATCAATTGCTACCATAAACCTGCTGCTGACCGATACCGCGATAACACCATTTTATTGGGCTATTGTTCTTCAAAAGGATTCTCTGTTTTAGTGGCAAATAAATTATCGCCTGTGCATTGAACTCCTGACCTGAAATCATTTAAGGAATGATTGTGATAGCGCGACATTTATGGCTCGAAGTATCTACTTGAATTGGCAAATGGAACTAATGATTAACTAGCTCAGTCGACATGATTTGCAAGATTTACTAGTTGCTGCCATGGCGTATATTTATTTAAATTGCCTTGTCCCCCTAGCACACCTCATCAGTCCGCCTCACTAGTTCACGCCACCAGTATTTTCTCCCACCGTAATATCCCACCAACCACTTTGCTCTATCATTTTGCCCCACCGTTTTTACCCTAGCATTTTGCCTCACTATCTTTACTTAGCCGTTTTTATTCATCTGTTTGTGGTTAAAATGGTTAGGTATTTTAACCCATCATTTTACACCACCATTTCGACCCACCATTTAGCCTTATCATTTTGCCTCACCATTTTGCTTCTCCATTTTGCCCTTTTATTTTGCCCCATCATTTTATCCCATCATTTTACCCCACCATTTTACCCCACTATTTTACCCCACAATTTTACCCCACCATTTTGCCACACCATTTTGCCACACCATTTTGCCACACCATTTTGCTCCACCATTTTGCTCCACCATTTTGCTCCACTGTTTTACCCCACCAGTGAGGTAAAGTAGACTGGTCACAATTTTGGCCTCTACTCAGCCTGACTCATTAACTTTAGTTGGACATATTACTTCTGCATAATTTTAACTTTCTTGCTAGTGACTTTACGTGCACGTATTTTGCGACATTGTTCTAACTTTGTATAATTACTTACTTTATGTATACATTTTATTTCTTTCAAAAGAATGTTCATGGAGTTGGAATGGTTGATTGATGTATGCTTTGGTTTTATCTAACCAACTGACAAACTCTCAATAATTCATTAGTGCTTGTATATATTTTGAATATAATGAATGTATTTTTGAGCATAGAAAATGAATATAGTAGAAAAATACCTTGAGAAGTCTATTATCTATATGTGTAAAAAAAAACTGACTAATATATCAACGCACAGCCTAAACTACTGGGACTAGGAGTGAGAAATTTTGCACAAGGTTTTTTTATGGCGTAGAACGAGCAATAGGAAAAGGCTTTCCAAAATTCACCCCCTAAGGGAGTGGAACGGGGGACCAAATTTTGTATGGAGAAACCAGCATATACGCGGGCGAAGCCACTGACAGAAGCTAGTCATATGATAAAACACACGCATTATATTATTAATGTTGATAATACTCGGAACTTATATCCTAGTGATAGATAAGCTATGGAACATAGGAACTATTTGTCAAAATACTGAAATTTTAAAACAAAAATTCGCTGTAGCACTACATTGGTGCTATGTCGTCTAACAGAACTATTAGAATATGCAGCGCTAAGATAGCGTTCATGTGACATTCACCAACCCGCACTGGGCCCGCGTGATGGATTACGGCCCATTCCCTCTCCTGAAGTGGAGGCCTGAGTCCCAGCAGTGGGAACATTAAAAGGCTGATGATGATGATGATGATGAAGATAGCGTTTAGAGGATACTTTTTCGTGACCAATATGTCTTAAGCGCCATGAATTTCGTGGCACTTATGCGTTTTGTTCAAAATAATGTAATCTTCAAGGTGTACAGTCGACATTACACCCGAGTCGACTGAAGTGAGTGTTCGGCACGCCCAATCTAGTGGGTAGTGCGAAAATATCGATGCTCGGAACCAAGAAATTATTGATAGCATTTACCTAAAACAGTGGTGGCAACACGCTCCAGAAATATGACTTCCCCAATGTTCAGTATAACCGACGGTGGCAAAGGGCCAAGAATACACTAGGATGAAGATATATTATGACATTGTACATTCACTAACTGAGGAAGGACTAAACGACGAACTGAGAAACTGCGTCACCACTCAAATGAGTATAATTTGTGGAATGGTATAAAATAAAAATAACATCATTTTTTCTAATATTATAAAAGCCAAATTTTATGTATGTAACTTCTTCACGCTCAAAACAGATGACGATTAAAATTGGTACACGTGTAGACAGATGGGTAAAAAGAATACTCTGGTATGTGAAACATGTTTTTTAAAAGGATGGACACTCCATAGAGTTTCTTACACGTTCTTCTCCAGAGAGATCTACGCTTTGAAACGTGCAATTTAACTTCACTTGTTTGACTGACTAATATGTTGACAATTCAAAAGTGCTTGTAATTGGTCTATTTGAAATAAACGTTTCTGATTTCTGAATAATTCTCTTTCTACTGGTTGACGGCCATTTGAGTGAGTATGAAAAAGTAGTTTAAAGAAGCAACAATGAATAAATAACAACACTATTAACATTCTCAGTCAAGACTTACAAAGATCCCATGAGAAATATAAATTCTTTCAACAACAATAAAATACAAAAACTTATTTGACAAGTAAAGAAAATTTTTAATCAGACTACTGCGTACCTAATATTCCACTGCTATTCATCCAATTTTTCCCATCTATGTCGTTACTAGGGCAAATCATAATTGCCTCTCATTTTAATTAATTGGCCTTTGATTCGAACCTTAGGTCAACAATCACATATTTCAAGCCTCAATTCTCCATGTGCCACAATAAAATATATTATTTATCTAATGTATAAAACATAATAATCAATTTAATGGGCCAATCAGAGGCCCCTATCAATAAATAAGTTCCAAACTGCAGTGCCAGCTCTGGAAATTACTTATCATTAATCGCTGCGTCTTCGTGTGGTGTAAGTAAAAAGACTTAAGTTTTCTTTCTTCTTTTGTTGATAAGCTCGCGCTTGACCACTTTCTCACCTCACAGAAAAATATAGTCGACGATAGAGCACGATTGCCTAGATGTAACATATTCACTCTTGATGACCCTAAGTTGTAGCTATCAGGAAACACAGATTCCATTCCTGAGCTGTACGCATAATGAATGTGGTCCCAAAACGTTTTGTAGCAGGTTTGCTGGAAGACATTTCTTTAGAAATAAGCATCACCTTTGTACTAATCTTCTGTTTCCTTCTTCTTCTTTTACTATCGTGTTAAATAAATAAATATTACCTGCCATAATAGTTTGGGTCACTTGAAATAATTAAAAGCGAAAAAAACTTCATTTGCAATAATAAAATAGGATGCATCGTGTATCGTCACTACGTTCGTAAACCCACACACAAGACATTTTGAAGCAGAACAGCTATCTATAGGCCACATAACTTTTTTGCTCCGAGTGGAAATCAAACCCGTGATACGCAGCGCAACAACTGAACTATAAGAATAAGATTCTTTCTTAGAAAATTCAAAAGTTTGTAAATGTTTTTTTTTTTTTAATAAAACCTTTGAGTTTTGTAGCCTCAGGCATGTTACATCACACCGCCAAAAGTTTATAACTTGTACGCCAGCCTTAGATCACAATTAAGTTGTTAGGCTCATCGAAAACGTTCGTCTACTAATAAAGGCGGTCAGTCAGTACTATTAAATATTCACTTACTGTCCCCGATTTTATTTTCAGTAGCTGGAAATGAAAGAAATGCAAAAACCCTTCTACAAATTGAATTGTTTTAGTAATTGAAGGTGGGTTTGAGTTTGAGATACAATAATACTTTATAAATAGGAAACAAAAACGCGACCGCGATAAGACCGCCATTTGTACACTTATTTTTTAATAATTGATGTTCTGTATTTTTTGTTTATGTGGTGTACATTAAAGAGCATAATAAATGAATATTAAAAAAAAAACTATAAAAGGAATTAAATTATGAACTAAACTTGGGTCAGTCAAAAAAAGAAATTAATTTATAAGGAACTCAAGCGTGCTCCATCGCCGGCCACATCATCACTTACCATCAAGTGAGATAGTAGTCAAACGCGAGCCTATCAATAATAATAAAAAATTACAACAGTTATTATCAATAGCTAATTTTGGTAAACAAAATTGCTCATGTTGGCTGATGCCTCTTGGAAATAAAAAAAAATTACATTGAATGTAATGATGGTATCTGAATTTATTTGTTTTATATTATACATATAAAAAAGAAATTGCAAAATATTATTTGAGAAAGAAAGAAAGAAAACATGTTCATTTGGTATTTTTTTAAAGCATTTATATAATTTTTGTAGCTTTTGTAATATAATCTTCTAAACTTTCAATTCCATAATATTATAATAGTCTTTGTTTTGTTGTGTAGTATTGTGTCGATTTCGAAACAGAGTAAAAATTGTATATGAAATAAAATGAAATTAACAAATAAAAATAGTTTTTGAAGTATACATCGTCGACCTATTTACTAATTTATTATACACTGATAGGTAACAAATATGCCTATAATTTGAATCCCAATTCATTCCCAGAAAACAAAAATCAGGCGCAGCTTTTAGTAAGACTGTTCGAACATAGAATTTGACTGTCTACCCACAAAATAGATAGGTCTACCCAAATCCTAAGTGACCCTAAGTGACCCTAAGTGACCCTAAGTGATCCTAAGTGATCCTAAGTGTCTACGCAAATTGTGGATGCGATAGCAGCCGAACTATTAAAAAACAAAAAAAAGACATCACTAGTAAAATGTTTTTTTAAATAAATGATAGCAAGTAAAAAAAATCTTACTTTCGTTGTAATGTACTATTTAAATAAAAAAACAAGTTTGTTACAAGATGAAGAAATAAATCACGATGAATCAAGAAACACCTAACAAGTCATAACTAAATGTAGGTAATTTCAAATTCTTGAAACGTCAAACCCACGAAACGTCGAGATACCAACAGTTCTCTAAATATCAAAGTAGAAAACACAACCCAAAACTTAACAAAACTTAATTCAAGACACTAATAAAATATGCAATGGCGAAAATTATGTCCATTACAAAGGACTCTATAAATACATGTCTTGGCGCACCAAACCGAGGGAAAACGCACACTTGATGTGCCTCCTTCGCAATTATCGGCGGAAATAGACGGTTATTAGAAACTTATCGATGGCAAACTTCAAACAGAACCTTACTACGGGGACATAAACGCTATTAAACATGATGGGGCAAAATGGTTCAAAGACGGGGTAAATAAAGCATACAGCAAGGTTTCGTGTCCGTTGCCATGCGAAATGACAACGAATAAGTTATCTATGTGACGAAATGGTTGGAATAACACTATTATTATTGTGGTATAGTTGTGCTGTGTTATGATACAATGTGGTTTTGAGAGGCCATTTTCTAATTGAAAATTACAATAACAAAGCAATAAATTTATTAAGGTTTTTTCTAGGTGGTAAATAAATCATCCAATGACATCTCCTGCCCTTGCGATGAGCGATGGATGTCACTTTTACTGACTAAATCCCACTCTCCCCTCTTAGCTCATTCGTTGCCTTGCATTCCAGGGCCGGGTTTTCCTTTCAGAAGCGAACACATGGCCCCAGAAGGCTTCGAACCTGCTGAGCCCCTACGGTTTGCTAACATCTCTTTGAGGCGCGCATGGAACATTACACGCCGTCGTCGACTTAGTCCGGACGGTTACTGGTCAGTCTGACGGTGAGCTCATCGTCCGCAAGCCCGCGCCTGCAGTGGTCGGAAATTGGGATCATGATCCCGGCGGCTGGATCACCCTCGCGCGCGCGGTGGCCTTGTTTGCCAACATTACTGCTTTGCAGAAGGAGGTGACCGCCTTCCACTCCTCCTCGCTCCGGAACATGCCCTATACCAAAACCCGGCGTGGATCGTTGCCGCTGATAACCCCCACAAGGACACGGCGATGCGGTGCACACTTCTACCGTATGCTTCACCGTATCCTCCGGGCAGTCCACACAGTGGTGACACTCGGGCGATTCTTCCACACGAACATTTTAAGAATCTTAAAAAAAAAACCTATTACAATACAAAAATATGAGGGCTGCTGTGTAGTAATTCCCAGTATGAAGAATTTAAAAAAAAAACACACAAAATATGTAGATGTAACACACAAAAAAAAAAAAACAAAAACAAAACGTGTCAAAAAAACATGTTTTTTACAATTACGTATTGTGTTTCGATCTTCATAACGAAGTTCATGAAATGGTACATAACAATAAGTCTCATAATGTTTCCACTTCCAGACTCAGGCCTTCTTTCTGAGAAAAAGTATGGGCCGTAATCCACCACGCGAGCCCAGTTGCTGATTTGTTGGATGTCACGTTTTCGATTTTTTATAGACACACCTATTCCTCCTCTCGATATTTTTTTCCTTCACCGTTTTGAGAGAATTGTGATGACTTCTTGTGTTTGAAGACTTCCAATTTGTAAATCGGGACGGTTTTGCACTAGGGTACCACCATTTTCATGACCCAAAGTGGATCATCATCATTTCAGACGAAAGATGTGGACACACACTGTTGGACATAGGCCTCCTCAGTGCTGCCACAATACCAAACCTTCAATAGTTTTGCCATTGAAGGTTTCAATCAAGTAGAATGTCATCTAACCATTTCATTTTTTGTTGGTAAATATGAAGGAAGGTATCCCACTTTACTGACTTAAACTCCACCCGTGTTCTCAGTTCCTCTCTTCTAACTCTCAGCCCTTTATCTAATCATGGTCCCATCAAAATTACATTGCAAACACAAAATACAACGATTAAAGAACACGACAAAACCATTCGCATTTTCCAGCCTATTGCAAACATTCGTAAAGAAACCAATCGTGCTGCATTGACCTCAGCAGAAACATCAGAATTCATATCACGCGCCCGCTACGGTCCGCCGCGATATACTGAGACAGTTTAATCTGTTATGTACCTACAACATACGTTATTCTACGCTCAAGGTTACAAATACTAGCGCACGACTAAATTTGTATTCAAAATAAACTTGGTAAATTAGGTAGTGGCCTTGGATGGCGACAGTGGCGATAAATTCGTGGGTGGCGGTTTGCACAAGTTTTTTTAGCTTTTCAATGTTAGTGTGTCAAGATAAACTGTATCGTTCGGCTTGTGATCGAATACCTACTGCTCAAGAAATTCACGACAAACAGTACGGATAGATATGATGATCTTTTCGTACCCTAAGGGTATGTCAGGGCCCTATTACCAAGACTCCACAGTCTGTATGTCTGTTACCACGCTGTATTATCTCGTGCATAGCTAGACAGTTGACATGTTCACAGGTAATGTATTTCTGTTGCCAGTATAACAAAAAACACAAAAAACAGAATAAAATAAATTGTGTAAAAAAAGTTGTTTAAAAAAAGTTGTGTAACATTACGGAACCCTTCGTGCGCGAGTTCGATTCCCACTTGGACGGTGTTTTTGTACATGGGACATCATCAAATGACGTCTCTTGCTGTGGGTAGATTGAGAGTAAGTGTCAATTTTTACTGACCCACAATATTTCTTCAGCTGCCATTCACAAACTATTTCGAACAATCCCATCCAGTCCAATCGCGAGAGTCCTGATTTTGATTCCAAGTTCATGTCCTAAAAAATAAAGTTTTTACTTGTATAGCTTTTACTATGGTATAAACTAGTGCCCGACTGCAATCCCACCTCATGGTAAGCAGTAATGCAATCGTAGATGGTAAGACGCACTAGTTTATTAAGAGCATATTCACTCTAGCCTTGAAACCTTGACTATCTCCCTCTTCGATTAGTAAAATGCTTTTTAAGTAAATGACAGCAATCTTGGCAAGAAACTGAATCGTATTTTCGTTGCAGACGTTATCAAACGTCAACAGTCAAATTTTAAAACTGTCATATCTGTTACATTAAGACGTTACTCAAACGCTTACTATGACGACATTCATAGGAAGATAATTATAACTAGTAAATTATTAGCCAACTCTCGTGGCAATTCTAATGCGCCATTTTATCAGTTCATATTATAGATCTAAATAAAAGGAAAAACTGTCTCACTGACATATCAACGTACAGTTGAAACTACTGGGACTAGCAACGTGAAATTTTGCACGAGGGTTTCCTTTATGACGTAAGCGAGCACTAAGAAAGGGTTTTTCGAAATTCCACCCCAAAGGGGATACTACTGGGGTTTACATGGAGAAACTTACATACACAAGGGCAAAGCTGCTGACAGAAGCTAGTAGTGCTATAGATTGATCTTGTTTTAGACGGACAGTTAACGAAAGAGATGGCTGTAAGCGTGAGGAAACGGACTTTCTCATGCTCCAGCCACCGGGATCCCGACTCTTCCAGTCACAATAGGTGTGGGTTTGCAAACGACTAGCAGTGCTCACCTGTCAGCTCACCTTTCGGCCATCCGGAACGAGCCGGAGTCGTTGATAGCTCATAGTGTTCCGGTCGGTCGGTGAGCTACCTATTACTCGCCGTTCGCATTCTCGCGAATACGGTGGCCGTAAATCGGGATCGGAATCCCGGCGGCTGGGGCGTGAAGGCCGTTGCCTCGCGCGTGCAGCCGCTTTCTTTCCTAGCATTACTGCTTCGTAGAAGGAGGTGATCGCCTGCGTCTCCTCCTCACTGCGGACCATGGCCTGAACCAAAGTTCGGCATGAGAGATCTTTGCCAACGCTCGGAGTCGTAGCCTACTGGAGCCTTGGTTTGTGGTGTTCTCTTGAACACTGGGGTCATGAAACAAATGCAAAAAAAAAGTAGGTTTTGGTTAGTAAAAGTCTGACACTCCCACTCGCGGGAGAAGTCAGTGAATGTTTTGTTTACCCACCTGAAAAAGGAGAGTCAGAGTAATCTTTTTATAGTCACAGACCAAATATAGGTTATGTACCGTAAATGTTTTACGCACTTGGAGTGCCAAAGAGCGCCAGATTCGGACCACTGTGTCAATGCCAATTTCAACTGGGTCAGCAAAATTGTTTCAATGGTACATTTGTTGATGCGTTCAGAGAAATTCAGATTAATTAATTGTTACGGGAACTAGGAAAACAAACTTCACTTTAAACTTAATGGAACAATCCAATTCAGTTAGAATGCGTCTGAATTGAATTTTCTATTTGCTTCCAATAAAAATACCCTGTATCTTCTAGAAGAAAACTCATCAACGCATGCGTTTTTACTTGCCTTATTATGGCTGTCATGGGTATTTATCATCGCCTCCTTCGCGAAGCAGTAATGCTAGCAAAGGGGGCGGCCACACGTACGAGGCAATGGCCCTCGCGCCCTAGCCGCTGGGATTCAGATCTCGATTTCCTGCCACCATGGGTACGGGCTCGCAAATGGCGAGCAATGGGTAGCTCGCCGTCCGACCGTCCGGACCGAGCTCAGGTCGTCGACCGCGCGTTTTCCACACGCGCCTCAAGGAGTTGCAAGCAACTATGGGGGCCCAGCAGGGTCGAAGCCTACTGGGGCCACGAAGGAGATCCCCGGGGCCTTGGTACAGTGGAAAGCAGAAACAGAAGTGGGTTTTGACACTATCTCTCACTCCACCCAAGAGCATTTATAAATGCGTCTTCTTTTACACTGCAGTTACCACCGGAACCTTTCGGCTCCAACAACTATCTGTTTTGCGAGCTATGTACTCTAGCCACAGCCACTTAAGTTTGGCGATTCTTCGGTTTGAGATCTGATGCGATCACGTAAAGAAACTCCGAGAAAAATTCTTTCCATTGCCTTCAACTCAAACACTCTAAAGAAATACTTCGTGACACGAGAGCAGTGGTGCCCGAGTGGTAACGGCCCCGACTTACGAGTCGAGACCGTAGATCGCGGGTTCAAACCTAGCCAGGCGCATTACTTTGTGTAATTTATTTTATCTCCACTGCTCATAAAACGGTGAAGGAAAACATCGTGAGGAAACTGGCATGTCCTAAAACCAAAAATTCAAAAAGTTTTTATTTCACATAGGCCTACAAGGGCACTTATAAAACCTCAGAAGCTAGTGCACGGTTCCAAATTCGAGAAGAGCCGGCAAGAAACTTTATGGATAACAAAAATTTGAAGACATGTGACATTCACTAACTTGGGCCGAATTCCATTACTCAAACCCAGTGTGGTTTGAGTAATGGAATTCGGCCCAATCCTTCACCTAGAGAGGAAGTCCGAGTCCCAGCAGTGTTAAAAGGCTGATTATGCTTATGCTTTAGTAAATAAAAACTTCGTGAGGAATTTGAGGAAATTATAACAATAATTTGGTGTTACATTTACAGTCCTAGCCTTCCTGAAGTGTATGGATGATTATAGTGAGTTTCCGAACTGAGCATTTTAAGTTAAGAAAGAAAGAAAAGTATTTATTTTGGTACACAAAACATTGTAGACAACAAAAACTTAAGACAAATACAAAACAAAAAAATAAATAAATAAAAAGTATGTCTCACGTTTGCACCAGAAGAACGTCTTAAAACCTAATTAAATGCCAAATTTTGACCGGTTCTCAGGGTAGAGAGTATGAGAAATACTCGACTTCAAATGCTTAAATCAGAAATCGGGGGTATATCAATGCCAAAACATTATTTAAGATATTAATATAAGTGCAAAATCAGTGAAAGACTTATTTTCTTTTATCGCTGTTTATAGCACATAATTCGTTTATGTAAATCAGGTCAGATTGTGTATCAGGCGAAAGACGGTTATATTAATTTAAAATGCTGTAATGGCTGCCTTTTGAATTCGGGAAATAAAAATAGCACGCGTTATTTCTGGTGCAGATAAATTATTTTGTAACTTGGTTACGAAAACTAGGCCTTATTTATAAGATTTTTTATTTATACAGGGTAGCTTTTTAAAAATGAATAATAATATGTGACAATACTGTAGGCTACGCGGTCGTGTCATAAAAAAAATATTATAAGCTCCATGTAGGCCCAATTTGAAATAAAACGCAAAGCAAATGCTTTGATTTGAGAATTACCTGGCTTACACTACTCTGAAAAGCAAACACTGTACAAATACAGAGCTACAAGTATTTTAGAATTGTTACAAATATATGGGTCAGTTTATTATGAGCGATTTCGGTCTACTCTAATAGAAGATTCAAGTAGAAGATCCAAAACAATTGTAAATATAATGCAATAAAAATAAAAATTTCAAATGTCACTCAATTTAAAGATATTTAAAAAGACCTGTTAGTATTGTCATACTACTATTACTTTGACCATGTCACAGTCTGTCTAAAAAGTCAAACGACTTGGGAATTTTGTATAATATTTGATAATTTAAAAAATACTCGTATTCGATATTTATTATAAGGTTCTTCTAATAGTAAACAATGATCAAGATCTCTTGATCTCTCACTGGTTCAATAATCAAGGTTGATACCTTGATTATTGAACCAGTGTTGACTACATCAGATTTTATTTTGCCCTAATAATTATCAAAAAGTCGTTTGACTTTTTAGACAGACTAATGGAAAACACTTAAGACACTCAAAAAAAAAGAACTAAGTGTAGGTAATCCATAAGAACTGTCTATGATTAAGGTAAATCGAAACGCTTACAAAGACGCAAAAACAAGATAATAGCATAATTGCAAAGCTCCGACCTTCCTAACATCCATTAAGAAATTTTTAATCTCAATTATGCATTACAATGATACATTTACAGGCCGCAGTGCGCTCCAAAAATGCTTTTTTCTCTCATTTTAGTAAAGTAATGAAAATTTACGAGGCCGCCAAGAAAAACTTGGGAATTCTGCCATTTCTGCTAAAACATACCTACTTATCAGATGGACCAAGTGCTGCCAAAGACGTTTACTCAAGAGATTTGTATGAGAGCGAATTTTGACTTTTATGTTTGAAAGGATAATTTTTTGCTTTTATTGATGCAATTTTGATGCGGTGATGACAAAATGTTTGTCATTCGCGAAATTAAAACAAAATCGTCGTTAGTTGTGACTTGCTTTTTTGTTGATGAAATTGTTTATATATTTTATTTGTTTGTTTTAATGCTGCGGTATATTCTTTAATTTGATGGATCAGTGAATTTTGCTGTGTTATGAATATTGAACGTTAAGCAAAATCAATTCCATTTAAACAGGAACTTGCATACATTTACAATACAAGCAGTTTTTTTCTTCTTCTTCAAAATCGTTGCCATACACTAAGAATTACTCCATCGTAGATGCGTTCACAAATATTTAAACTGACATACACAAGACACAGATCTAGAACATTTATCTGTAGGCCTTACTAATATTTGTTCCGTGCGGGAATCAAACTAGCAACACGAAGCGCAGCAGTCAATATTGTTTATACTGATTTTTGCCGCTACTGATCAATGTAAAGAATCATTGATTAATTTATTTGTGTCCATTTTATCACGATTCCACTCTAAAAGCTTCAACATTACACTTACATAAATCTCAAAATCAAGATTGATTCAAATCTCGCATTTGGCGCAGTCAATGTCACGGCAAACTATCCCATATTCGGAGCGTGATCGGAATAATCGCCGGGCGTTTCACGAGCGAGGCAAAGTACGTGCAAAATCCACTCATTTCATGCCTTTTTACGATCCCGACGTAAATTCTTCTTCATGCCAGAATATAGCTGTCATAAAAAGAAGACCTAGGAATTGTGAAAATAAATGCTGATGTGCTTTAGCTAAGGTTTTTGGCAATGCAGAAATATTTCTGGGCACGATTCTCGGTTAAACAAAGGTGGGAATCGTTTAGCTTGTAGATTTTGGAACAGATGAACAGTGTTATGCAAGGGGTGAGCAGTATTTTTTTTAAGCTATTGCATAGCTTCTATCGCGGGCCTTGAGCGTGGAGACCGAATCCAGAAATTCCGTAACGAAAAAATCCAAACACAAACTAAATGGTTGGCATGGCAACTTGTCAACTTCAATCACAAATAATATTTTTCTATGATAATTGCTTAAGTTGATAAAAAATGCTATGCAATAGCTTTACCGCGGCAGTCTCCGAGTGCCACACGTCTTTTTATTTATTGTTGATAGGTTCGCGCTTGACCGCCATCTCACATTTTTTGGAATAGGTGACGCAGTAATTGTGGTTGTCTATGTGTTTGAATCGTGTAGCTTAATAATCAAAGCTGTTGTTAGTTGTTGCTATTTGAGGACTGTGAAATCATTACTAAGTAAACTAAAACACATTTAAAAAGAAAACTAATAAAAAAAAAGCAAATGGGAGTCGGGACTTGCTTAACCCTTCAGATACCGTCAATTAGAGACACAATAGTAAGACAATAGATGCGCGGCCACCGGTGGTCGCTTGGGGATTCATGAATTAAGAAGGTTTCCGTACTATTCGAACAAAAATACTGACCAAATAACGTTGCTTAGGTTAAAATAGTCTTAAATAATTTTTAATTTCTTGCGTTTATTATTTTTGTTGTAGCTGCAATAGAAATGAACAGTGTAAAAATCCTAGCTATCTACCCTCTTTCGGTAAAAAAAAAATATAACAACTGACAAACGGACGGACAGTGAAGGTTTTGCAGTAAGTACCCGTTGCCACCCTTTGGATACAAAACCTCAAAATAATTTAAAGGAATATCACACAAAATTATCGTTATTAAGTATTGAAAAATCCAAACATGCATTTTATAATTCTTAGTTAAAAGAACCGTCGATTTATACAAACTTAGAACCTTGTCATATTTACATATTGCATATCGATGTAGAAAAAACAACACATCAACGACCGACTTTAATGTGACAAAGTCCAAAAGTGTTAATTACATTCGTGAAGTGACTGTCCATCACTATTTTCTAAACAAACCCATACTTACTTACAGTGCAGAGTGGTACCCCCATATAATATATGTTGTCGTAAAAACCACCATCAAAATATAGCAGGCAGACATATTGGCGTATCGATATACATTTGAATTTCAAAGTTCAAAGCAAAGCTTAGTTTTTATGCACCGCTCTAACTGAGCTTACGGTGGTCGGTCGGCAGGCTACGTGATCTGACTTGTTGACAAATTGCCAAAGACTATGTGACGGCGTCAGATGCCAAGATTTTGACTTGCTGCGGGCGTTTATGCCTACTTTCGAGCACGTAAAAGAAACGAGATAGGTACTTTGTATGTAGTTATTTTAAATATGATACTCGTACTATATACTACTGTTTACAACAAGATGGATTGTAGATCTAATAGACCTTATTTAAAAAAAAATCGGAGGAGTTTTTTTATATGGATAATGTTATTGGTAAAGAAACACGATATTATTACCTTTTTATATTTTTTTTAGTTTTCTCACCTTAAAATACCTTTATCTTCTAATTTTGAAATGATTCACAATTTGAATATTTATAATTACTCCATTTTTATTATCATCATCATCATTTCAGCTTTAATTCATGAATCCCCAAGCGACCACCGGTGGCCGCGCATCTATTGTCTTACTATTGTGTCTCTAATTGACGGTATCTGAAGGGTTAAGGCATCCACTGCTCCTCGCTCTAATCCTCTTCTATGCGTCTCGTGTTCTTCTGATTCTCACTACCCTTACTAGATCATCGAATACCTTTTTGAAATAGTACCTAATAGTAATTTGATTACCTAGGATAACATAATATTAACATCTAAATAAATTAAAGAAAAAGCAGTAAATACATGAATAAATCAATTACTAAACATGTAGAAGTTTCCAATGTATTTAATAAAGGTAGCTAAGACGCTGCTTCCCTAGGCCTAGGCACTCCTTGCATCATTACTGCTGCTATTGAGGCGAATATCAATAGTCTCGGTCACCATGGCGTGCACCATGCAGACGAAGCGCTGTACGCTCAGTGAGACACCATCCAGCGAGCTCTTGTCACCATCAACATTTCAGCTATACCTTGCACGCGATAAGGGTAAAAGGCTGGGCGGTATGTTTGTAATATGGAAACGCTACTTTTTCCCGCACAACACGCTTAACTAGGAAAATGAACCATCTTAATTCGTCAAGCTGTGCTAGCCCGGCCACTACATCCACGGCGAAAAGTGGCGGAAATATAGCAGCCTCGTTATTAGCACGTAACTGGTTTCGAGTGGTAGGGAGTCAAAACTCTTGGATCGTGGGATCCGAATGCGTAATGGTTATACACTATTTATACAAATGCCTAGTTGATACTTTACGTGAAAACGTGACCCAAGTGTTGACTCTTACCTTGGTCAGACCTTGAACATTGCCATTCATTGTAGCCATGCCATGCTGCTAGTCTTTTAGGTCTACTTCCAGTCGACAGCGATGCGGAGAAATTTTTTAATATACGTGTTTGCCTTAGGTGTTTATTATAATAAGTTAGTAAACTATATCATACCTATATATCCTACCTACAATACCTACATTTTACAGCGTTTAAAATAAACCATTGTCATTTCTGTTCAAATTATGATTATTAATCTATGCCCCCTCGAACCCATATCGACTACAAATTGGGAGAACTCCAAGCCGTAGCGAAAGAAAATAATATTGTTTCTTAGCTAATATTTACCATTCCCGTATTCCGCGTGTCTTTACAGTAAACGATAGACGATGGCCGAATATTGATCGAGGACAATTAGCCGATAGTTGGCTTTTAATGTTTACGCTGAACCTTTTATTGATTTTTTTTTTTTTTTTTGGAAGGGGTGAGCAGTGTCTGTAGTTGTCTGTAATATTGATATTGAACTGAAGAGCCGTAAAGCAGACGTTGGGGGGTTTAGCCCAAGACGGCGTGTTCCTTCTAGACAAGCGTGCTCCAACATTGACCACAATCACTTACAAATTGATTTAATTGATTCTATATTTTTTTTACTATTATATATTGATAGGCTCACTTTTGTGACCATCATCCCAACAGCAGATGGTTAGCGATGTGGTCAATGTTGGAGCACGCTTGTCTAGAAGGAACACTCTCGAAAAATAAATAAATTTAATAAAGAGGTAGTTTATTTTATTGTTTTTTTTTTTGTTTGTAGTAGGTAATCTCTGAAAGTACCTGCCGGTCCGTTTCACTGATAGAAAGCTGAGTGTCATAGGCTATATTTTATGTATGTGGGCGAAGCCGCGGGCAAAAGCTAGTTTTTTTAATGTTTTTGTATGATTTTGGTTAAAAAAATATATTTTGAAATGTAAATTATATGCTTTTAAAACGAAAAAAAAAAGAATTTGTTCTTGTTTCTGTCTTGAAATAAAATCAAATATTTTAAATCAAAATCGGATAATTTTATGAACATAAACAAAACAATCACCACAAACTTCACTCTTATGATTTCAGCACCAAAATAGCCACGTATACTTGAGCAAAATCGACAGAACATAACAACCAAAGCCTTCCTATTCCACTTACAACAATCTCAGATACGCAACTCTTTCAATATAATACGGGAACAATTTATTTCATCATTTAACTATCTAAAGTGGTTTCATACAAATTGTATGTAATGTGATTGTGGAATGATGTAAACTAGGAACGAAGAGGCTGATGACTGTCATTAAGCCTAATTTATATATTCTGTCAGAGGAACGGACGATTCGTGGGAGAGGTGCGTAGAAAAGTGTTACAAAAAAGAACAAAACACACCAATTTCGCACGTTCTTTGCCCAAAGAATTAGCATTGCCATTCAACGTGGCAATGCAGCCAGCCTTCTGGGCACATTTCCGGATAACAGCGATGTGGAGGAGTTCTAGGACGTATTAGTGTATTTTGTACATAGTAAGGTTTAGTAATAAAATATTTTAATAGAAACATAATTGATATCACGCTACAACCAATAGGAGTGAAGTAGTAACCCAAAAAAGAGGATAAAATCGTAAGGGACGGCTTTTTTTTGGTAGGAAAATCATCCAATGACATCTTCCGCTCTTGGGTGGGGAGCGGGAGATTGTGTCAGACTTTTACTGACTAAAAACGCACTTCTATTCTTTCGTTGCCTTTCTTACCGGTGCCGAATTTTCCTTTCAGAAACAAATCCTTGGCCCTAGTTGGCTTCGACCCTGCTGGGCCCCTCCGGTATGTTGACAACTCCTTACTACCGCTGATGGCCCCAAGAGAACACGACGGTGCTCTGCTCAAGCGAGGCACACCTCAACCGTATACTCCACCGTGTCCTCTGGCGATAAAATGGTGACACCCGGACGTCACTTCCGCAGGAATCCAGGTGCAGGAACCTCCCGAATTGACCATGTCCGATGAGGATCTGCGTCATGCGGAAGGCGAGGACGCCGTGAAGACGCCGTGAGGTCTTTCCAGCCACGCCTCAAAGAGGGGACTTACCGCCATAATTATGGCGTGCCCACTGTGGGACAGCTGGTAATAAATTTACGTCAACATACCAAGTAGTGCCATCATACGAATCCTTCCGCATATCTGCATGTTGGCCGCCTCTGAACTTGAGCAACGTTCTTCCTTGAAACTAATTAAAATCCTGCTTCCGCACGGAAGAACGCTCTTGTATATCTAACAAAATACGCGCACATGATAATTCCGCTTTAGTATCCGGTTGTTGGCAAAATAAGGCCATTTTACGTTTTGCAATGATATGACAAAGTAATTATTGGTTTTTCAGCACCAAATGAATCTAATATAAAAATGAATTCTTATTTTTCTTGCTCAATTAGTTATCACGTGTGAACGGCTGGACCAATAGAATTTTATTCATTCTATTTTTGTTGTATTTGTTATTGTCGGGAGGAGGTACAATTATTTTTGAAAATGATAGAACACTATGGCTGTTTGACATTTCGCGCATTTGACAGTACAAAATGTCAGTCGGGTTAACAATTACTTTGTTCAAGCTTCGTGATATGTTGCTACACGTGAGGAATCGAATAATCCCTGCCCCAGCTACTGGGGTCCCCTCGACCCTAATTTCCAGTCATTGAAGGCGTGAGTTGGCGGACGACGAGCAATCGGTAGCTCGCCGTCCAGTAACCATCCGGACCAAGCCCGAGTCATCGACAGCGTACAGTGTTCGTGACGCGTCTTAAAGAGATGTCAGCAAAACCGTTAGGGCCTAGCAGACCCAAAACCTAACTGGGGCCATGGGTTAACTTCCGAAAGGAACCCAGGGTCTTGGAATGCAAACAAGGAACTTAGGTGTGGTTTTAATAAGACGCCCTCCCCCTTTTCCTTAGAGCAAGAGTAGGTAATCATTGCTCTTCTGATTCTAACACCAGAGTGTGACTTGTTTGCTGGGAAAGGGATAGATGTGACTCGTTGAATGTCTAAGGTTTTGTGAGAGGATGGATGAAAAAAAATGAGTAAATCTTGTCTTATTTGGTTTTGTTGGATTTTTTATTTTTTTTATTTTAGTGGTAACGTATATGTTTTTTTTCTTAGTTTCTGTACAACGCATTAGTTTAGGCTGTAATTTTGTACTATTTAATTGTAAATAAATAATAAATTGGATGATTTCTCATCTAAAAAAACGTGTTTGTGAAAAGGCTAACTAAACAAAAAGTAAAAAATCCGACCAAAAAAATTTCGTATTACTTCTGTCCAGAACTGTACAAAAGTTGCCTAAGAATAATTTTCACGGTAATTACGATAGGCCTATCCGACTGCGTGTACTTAGACTCGATATGAATTGACACAAATGAAAGGAATCAACTCATTACGCTGAATCAACGATTTCATTAATTTCAACTCATTACGCTGAATCAACGATTTCATTAATTTTATCTCATTATTTAGTAGGTCCTATTTGCTGATTGGGGGTATCAAACTATCTGCTTAACAGTGTACAAGAGATGCAAAGTCGTTCTTGTAGTTAAGAGTATCCCGCGGCTTCGCCCGCGTTTATTAATATACTTTACTCTTTCTCCCCCTCTTCTCACTTTTTTTTTTTAATTAGCGTATGTCCGTCTCCAGGGTCCGAAAAAAAAAAACCACATCTCATCACCGTATCATACCAACAAAAGTTTAAACGACAACTTGGCGATGAAATGTTGACGCGAAGCCGGGCACGACAACTAGAAACTCGTCTAGATTACGTACTAGATTCGTCGCTCAGCTCCGCCTCGCAGCCGGGTGATTCCGGTAGCTAAAGTTGCGTCGAGCTCGAGCGACGAATACTTCTCGACGCCGACGACACCACCACCTGCGCGTCGGCGGGGAAGAGGCCGACTTCCGGCCAGTTTAGGAATTTGAAGCCCTTCGGCCTCTGATAGGGTCCCCGATACCGGTGGAAGTGTGCGGCGCATGCGATGGACACAATCCATTAATGAAAATGTCATGTACTCATAATTTGGGACTACAGAGGGAGGAACTAACCTGACTGCTTACCGTGGGCGGATGCTTTCTCGGTGCTTGAGCCAGCTGTCAACGTTTCGGCCCAAAGACTATCGGATCAGGTGCGAGTCCATACAGCGTAACCGTATGTTGGACGACGCCGTACTTGATAGACTGCGCCTAGAATCACGGAATGGCCGTGTCTCACCTGTTTCACCACGGGCTGCAGTGCAAATGCAACCTAGTGCTTCAACGTAGTGTTCGTCAGGGTCGCTGCCCTAGTACCTAACGACAGGAATAACCCACCTACTCCATAAATCGGGTAGTACCTACGGCGGAACCCAAAAATTATAGACCAATCGAGTGTTTGCCGATGATCCATATAGTTCTTACTTCCATCCTGAGAGCCAAAATTAATAGTCATATTGAGACAAACCTCATCATGTCTGCCTTTCAGAATGGATGTAGGAACGGGTCCCGTGGTACTAAGGAGCTGCTCCTCATTGATTTTGCCATTAGTCAACAGGTTCGTCGTTCTCGAAGAGATCTGTCGGCATGTTGCATAGACTTTATGAAGGCCTATGACTCAGTGCCGCATACATGGCTCATGAGGGTGCTGGAGTTGTATAAAGTTGATGCAACTCTTCGCACCTTCCTGGTGTTGTATATGGGGCAGTGGAGGATGGTCCTTCACTATCCAGGATGTCAACAAATCCGAGAGAACAGCGAACCGATAAGGATCGAGCGTGGCATATTCCAGGGCGACAGTCTGAGTCCTCTATGATTTTGCCTAGCTTTGAACCCTCTCAGCACAGTGCTGGAGGGTTCCGGCTTGGGCTACCGGTTGAGAAGGGGTGGTCAGGTTATATCTCACATGGATGATCTGAAACTTTTTGCTCCCAACAACTTGCTACTGATGGAGCTACTGAAGGTAACTGAAACCTTCAGTAGTGCCGTTAAGATGGAATTTGGTTTGGACAAATGTGCAGTCGTGCATGGAAAGCGAAGGGAGATTATGAAATCCGTGGGAACCCAACTTTCGGATTTCATACACATTAGATCCCTCTACTCAACCGAAACTTATAAGTATTTGGGTATGTCGGAAGCGTTGGGCATCAATGCTGCTGACGTGAAATAATCGTTAAGGGAGCGCTTTTTTGGCCGCCTGAATAAAGTACTAAATAGTCTTATCAGGCGAGAACTAGGTGCACGCCTTCCACGGTTGGGTCATGCCTACTCTCTCGGCATACTCAAATGGACTCAGACGGAACTCGACGCCCTGGATAGGAGGGTCCGCATTCTGCTTACCGCAAATCGGATGCATCACCCACGATCATCGGTGATTAGGCTGTATATACCGCGGAAGTGTGGGGGTCGTGGCTTCTTAAATGCCAAGACCCTGCAGAACCGTGAGATATGCAGTCTCAGGGAATACTTCCTGGAAACCGACGTGAAGATGCATCGAGATGTAGTGACGCTGGACAAAGACCTCACCCCGCTCTGCTTGGCCAATGAGAACTGGCGCAAACCAATAGTAATCGATACTAATTATTATTATTATTGTTTGTTTTTTGGCTACCTACGCAGAGATATTAGGAAAAGGCAACGTACTTTATTCCACGGTTATCTGGCGCCTTGTATAATTAGCCTAACTAACTGAAAAAAACTAGACATGTTTTACAGAATTATTTTCATATGTGTTAGAAATGACAGGAAATGAAATTCAGTAGGTACGATGTTTAATAATCCGTGAAGAGGTTAATGAACTTTAGAACTGCCGTAGAATTTATACATTTCAAATGCATTATTAAAAAAAATTAAATACACTTACTCGAAAACCCGCTCTTATCCCACCGCATTTAGGTACGCAATAGACTGTTTTCCGCACTAGTGCAGAAAAGTACGCGTGCTCTCCTCGCCACAATTTTATTACATTTATCGTATCAGGCGCGTACACCCACCCACCCCCATTTATTTACTTCTTCGTAAGTGTATTGAAAAAAGTCGTTTGATACATGTGCAAATCCGCCACTATAGCCCTCGGTTCCATAATACACTCTCACCTACGGCAGGCACTGCGCATTCCACCTCGGACTTTCTGCACTTGTATCAAAATGTTCTGTATCTACTATTTATATTATACAGAGGTAAAGTTTGCTTTTTATTATATTTTTTTTATTGTAGGGGATAATCTCTGAAAGTACTGGTCTGATCGCTAAAATTATTTCACCGATAGAAAGTTGCTATATTCCTGAGTAACATGGTCTCTAATTTATGTGCGGGTAAAGCCGTGGGCAAAATCTAGTTACTTATAAATTAGTATAAGACTTTAGAAGACGTGTTACAGTAATACGTAGATACTAAATAAACACATCAACAACCAATGCCAACAACATAATAAATATTGCAAACAACTATGAATTTATATTCACAACATAAGTTTCAATAACAGTTACTACTAATCTCTACCTAGATCACGAACATCAACTGGAGGTGGAGGTGTTAACCCTTCAGATACCGTCAATTAGAGACACAATAGTAAGACAATAGATGCGCGGCCACCGGGTGTCGCTTGGGGATTCAGTAATTAAGAGTGACCAACTCGACATACATTTCTGTACAATCACTCTTAAGTGATTATGATGGTATTACACATCTTTCTCCAAATATTTTGGAAACATATATTGATATTGGCTAGGTTTCTATTAAAATCAAGACTAATCCAGTAAAGAACTCTAAAACTCTGCTATTTTCCATACGCTTTTACTTGATGTTTTTTTTTTCCGGTGGGCAAAAATTGTCCTATGACAACCCCCGCTCTTGGGTGGAACGGGAGATACTGTGGTCTCTTACTGACTAAAAACCCCACCCCGGTCCTTCTAGCCTTTATACCGGGGTTCGAGTTCCTTTCGGATAACCCTGGCTCCAGTAGGCTTCGACCCAGCTGGGTCCCTCCTGTTGCTGACAACTCCTTGAGGCGCGCGGGAACACAGTGCACGCCGCCGTCGACTTCTTGGGCTCGGTCCGGACAGTTACCGGATGGTCGGACAGCGAGCTATCCATGGCTCGCCCGGTGAGCCCTGATTATGATTATGTTACACATCTTTCTACAGATATTTTGGAAAAAGAGATATCTCATGAATATTATATAGGTTTCTATTGAAATCGAATCATGAATTTGTTTAAAAAACCAATCCAGGAAACACCTCTAAAAATCTGCTATTTTGCGTAAACTTTGGCCCTACATAATGTACTTACGTCGAAACCTTGCGCATTTAATCAAGATTCTGATTGGTGGTATTTTTTTCTAAAAACTTTAAAGCGTTTTTAGTATTTCCTAGAGCAGTTTTTGTGTCACATTCGAGTGAGTGACAGAATTACTGAATACCAAGAAAGTGTACCAAACAAAAAAAAAAAAACTTTGCGTTGGATTGAATAACAAGTTTTTTTAAACTATGCTCTTAGATATTAACGCCAGATAGATCGGAAAAGACCAGCTTATGAACCTATGTATTATTATCTAGTAATACAGTTAGCAAGGAAAAACCCATAAAAGAAAGTCGGATAAGCCCATAGTAAAAGTGTAATAATACTTTAAAAAAACTCTTATTTTTTTCAGACTTACATGTTCACAAGACACCCAGACTTGAAACAACTACATGGGTAGTTGTTCCAAGTCTGTGTATCTAAGCCAAAAAAACGTTTTTTTCGTGCGAGAATTTAACCCGCGATACGCATTTCAGTAGCCAATCAGACACCCACTGTGCCAATCCTACCGGCTATTTAGAGTTTTTTGCCGCTGCTAACCGTACTTAATTACTTTAAAATAGTAAAACGCACCTAACAGTCAATGATGATCATTTTAGCGTTGTTCAAAAATTAAGTTCGAAATCTGAAACTCTTACTACAAATGAAAATACCGTATCTAGAGAATGGAATTGGATTTTGTAAACAGAAAGAAAGAATAATAATAATAATATTCCACAACTTTCACACAACGCCGTCTAGCCCCAAGCTAAGCAGAGCTTGTGTTATGGGTACTAGACAACTGATAAACATATTTAATTTCTAAATACAAACATATAATAGATAAATTACACCCAGACACAGAACAATGATCATGCTCATCACATAAACATTTGTCCTGGGTGGGAATCGAACCCGCGACCTCCGGCATAGCAGTCAGGGCCACTAACCACTATACCAACAGGCTAGTCGAATATTCATTTAGTGTCTGCTATACCTACAGTACATTCACACAACAACCCACCGCAACAATAATTCAAATAATTGTCTAACAACAACGATTTATATCGATAATAACATCAATTACTAACCTCATTACAAATTGCCAACAAAATAAATATGACAAAATTGTCATTAGCAAGTAACCACAACCCATTATTTTTATGACCAAAACATTCAATAGTAAACTCCTGCGCACTTTTCAGGTTATTGCGTCATGCGTCATAGGTTAACGACCCCACTACTCGGTCAAGGTTCGTTCTAGTATCGGGTGAAATCGATAGATGGCACTATTATCAATTCTTACCAAATGTTTCGATAACTTTATACGTAGAGTAAAATTTCGCTATTTAAACCTATATAAAATAAGTACGGTAGCCTTAGTCATAGTGATTAGTAAAAAAATATTAATATATTTATTATTATCGTCAAAATCAAAATTTCTAACTGCAGTGTGTACCTACCTACATAAATAAGCGTTAGACGTCATAGCTTACGATTAGGAGTTAAAAAAATAACAATAATTGCAACAAATATGACGGAGGATCATCTTATAATGGCTAGATTGATTTTAATGTTTATATTCATAATCGTCTGGGCAAGATTATGAAGAAAGTATTTGTTGGAAAATCCACCGGTTATTAGGTAAATATCTCTGAAGCGAAATCGGGGCGGGTCAGTTGATACTACTTTTTTTAAATTTTTAAATTGAAAGGTTAACTGATTTATTAACTTCTATGATTTGACTTGTAGAAGTTCTGAAGTGGGTAGGTATATTGTGCTAACGTTTATCTCCACACTCCTTCCCCCCTCCTGCCATAACAGACGGACAGACAGATTAGTCAACACTCAACTCACAAAGGGATACATATAAACTTTATGACATTCAATTCCGGTGTCCTGTTTTGTAATATGATTTATTTTACGACTGAGAAAGTAGATATATCAAGCTTGGACCAAATGGACTAGTTGACATGATAGGGATTTTTGTCATAGGGGAGGATTATTGTCATAACTTTTGTAGTATTTGTCGCATCACAATATGTCTTGATGTTAGAAAGACTAAGATTTGACAGATAACTAACAAAAAGAAGTATAAGCATAATTATCTAATGACAAGCCCCGCTCTTGGGCGGAGCGGGAGATAGTGTCAGACTCTTACTGACTAAAAACCCACCCCGTTTTTTCCAGCCTTCATACCGGGGCTCGAGCTATCTTTCGGAACTAACCCTGGCTCCGGCAGGCTTCGACTCAGCTGGGCCCCTGCTGTTGCTGACAAATCCTTGAAGCGTGCGGGAACAGTGCGTGCCGTCGTCTACTTAGGCTCGGAAATTGAATGAACAGGAATCTCACCGCGACAGCAAACTACCTAGATTGCAAGTACCTATCTGGTATGATCCTTCATCATCAGCCTTTTTAAAGTTCCCACTGCTGGGACTCAGGCCTCCTCTCTAGGAGAGGGAATGGGCCGTAATCCACCACGCGGGCCCAGTGCGTGTTGGTGGATGTCACGGTTTTTGGTTTTTGGTTCTAGGACATGCCGGTTTCCTCACGATGTTTTCCTTCACCGTTTTGAGAGCAGTGGTGATGAAATAAATTACACAAAGTAATTCGCCTGGCTGGGTTCGAACCTTCTAGGGCCATTACCACTCGGCCACCACTGCTCTACTCGGCCACCACTACTCTACTCGGCACCACTACTCTACTCGGCCACCACTACTCTACTCGGCCACCACTGCTCTCTGTATGATCCTTACAAACGGCTAATTATAATGTGGTGTATTCTGGTGCGGCCAAGTTAGGCCTGAAAATTCGGTAGACCGATCACCTGGTGAGAGTTACAGCTTTCCGCTAGATACGAGAAGCATCAGACCAGTCGACGACATGACAACACTTAATTTCTTTTTACTAGCTTTTTTTTTTTTTTTTTCTTTCGACGGGGAAAATCATCATTGACGAAACCCGCTCTTGGGTGGAGCGGGAGACAGTGTCAGAGTCTTACTGACTAAAAACCCCGCGCCGTTCCTTCTTGCCTTCATACCGGGGCTCTAGTTTCCTTTCGAATAACCCCGACCCCGGTAGGCTTCGACCCAGATGGGCCCCTCCTGTTGCTGACAACTCCTTGAGGCGCGC
The DNA here is from genome assembly GCA_949319445.1 of Mythimna lalbum. Lineage (NCBI taxonomy): Eukaryota > Metazoa > Arthropoda > Insecta > Lepidoptera > Noctuidae > Mythimna > Mythimna lalbum. Next base: position 20,706,399 of record OX439360.1, read on the forward strand.
GGGAACAGTGCGCGCCGTCGACGCCTTGGCTCGGTCCGGACAGTTACCGGACGATCGGACAGCGAGCTACCCATGGCTCGCCGTCCGCGATTTTACTAGCTTCGTACAATACTACTACGTAATTTTTACTCTCCACAATTTTACAATATCTACCCAGTATTAACATCGTAAGTACATATTCCGCTCAGGTATTTTCTTCATTTATAATCGGGCAGCCGTCCAACTGTCGCTGGCAAGTATTTAGGTATGCAGATCGAATGAGTTACTGCTACCTAATAGGTATTAATCATTAGGCCATAAAGTAGTTAATATTATTATGTTACAGTACTTGTAACAATTGTAATAAGGAAGTCTGTTGTCAGACTAGCGTGGCTCGTGGTCATAATACACAGTGGATTATTGCATCTTGTGTAAACATGCTTTACAATTTGAAGTATTTTATTAAAAAATAATTGAGCTTTAGTTGGGCATGATAGTAGGATATGAGAGCAGTTGTAACAGCCTCGATTTACAAGTTGTAATGGTTCAAACCTGGCCAGGAATTTATTTCATCATCATTGTTCTCAAAATAGTGAAGGAAAACAAACATCGTAAGGAAACCGATGTCCTAGAACCAGAAGTTTGAAAACATGTGGCATCCACCAATCTGAACAAGGCCCGCGTGGTAGATTACAGCCCGTTACCCCTCCTAGAGAGGAGGCCTGCGTCCTCGCAGTAGGACTATCAGGTTGATTATGCTTTAGCGAGGCTTTCCTTCAATGGTTATACGCAAGATATGATTGCAGAGTTGAACTAAATACCAGAAGAGATAGATCTCCACTCACAAAATAAAACAATGATGTATGCTTTAGCGAGGCTTTCCTTCAATGGTTATACGCAAGATATGATTGCAGAGTTGAACTAAATACCAGAAGAGATAGATCTCCACTCACAAAATAAAACAATGATGGTAAGCAAACATTCAATGGTTATATGCGAGATTATGACTGCAGAGATTGAAGAAAATACAAGAGAAAGATGAGTAGAGGTGTACAAAATAAAAGAAACGATGGCAAGTAAACATTCAATGGTTATATGTGAGATATGATGACTGCAGAGATTAAAGAAAATACCAGAAAAGAAAAATGAGTGCAGATTAAAATCAATACAAATGCTGGCCAGCAAACATTTAATGATTATATGCGAGATATGACCGCAGAGATTGAAGAAAATACAATTGAAAGATGAATGGTGTTACAAACTAAACAAATGCTGGTGATAAGATTATTTGTCAACACTCACTAAAAAAAAAACAAGAATATAAGTACTGTTACATCAACAAGTAATTAACCTCTGCACATTCGTAAATGAGACACAAATATCAAAACAAATGCTAGACAATTTTCCTAGAAACTGCTACAAAAAACACAAGTGCTTTTTTTAAGAATTGCGAGGATCGCCATGAACTTGGCTCCGTACCAGAGAGCAAGAATCCGTCCGATAATGACGATCTTCCGGTCAGACGGACGCACAGATTTCGGCTGGCTGGAAATGATAAATACATGGCCATTTTTTATGTATGTTTAGTAATATTAATTCTCGCGAGTCTAGATGGAAGATTACGAGGAAAATAATGTATCACATTTGCAGATTAATGTGAATTGTTTCATGTAATATTCTATTGAAAACTGTGTGAATGTTGCAGATTTGTAGTTCAGAGAACTAACGTGATGACTCATGAGTCTTGACACTCTAGAAAAAATCAAAACTGCATTTTTAGGGTACCACACCCGGGGCTTGGGCCTATTACTAAGCCTCCACACTCTACGTTCGTCCGTCCATATATCTGTCTGTGTATCCCGTCGAATCCTTTGTACACGAATCCGACGCGCACATACCTGGTTTTTCATATTACGTAACTCTTCATGTACGAGGACTCGTACCTCAGCCTGCTTTATTTCTTTTTGTACAAAAGCACTTTAAACAGAAACAACCGTGTGTGTAGTGACACAAATTGATTATAATATCTATATTGTTGTTTAATTCATGAATCCCCAAGCGACCACCGGTGGCCGCGCATCTATTGTCTTACTATTGTGTCTCTAATTGACGGTATCTGAAGGGTTAAAATATCTTTATTGTCATTTAAAACGTGTAGCATTCGAAACGTCTCTCTTTGCGGACCTCTTTCTTTTTGAGGAGAGAACTCACCAACTCCGCCTCTAAGTGGAATGAGAGAAAGAGCAAAAAGGCCCGTGTTACAGCTATCAGAACGACACAGACTTATCGCGAGTCAAAAGCGCACTACACAAACTGCAATCGATGCTTTGGCACCCATCACACACGATCCTGATTTACGCAAACTTCCCAGTACATTCCTCTCTGCATTTTACAAGTGCCTATAAAAGTATAAATATTTCCCGTTCGTAAATTTGGGTATATTTCAATAATAACAGCTCGAGTGAAACCGTCCGGCTTTTGACCCGGACGTCCTTACATATAAACAACACATTTTCGCACAAATTGTGGCGAAAATAACTTTTATAGCTATCTCTGATGATACCGGTTGATTTCTGGGGTATTTCCACGACTTGGCCCTTGGGAAGACGGTTGAAAGCCAGCAATCTGGTATTATTCCAGCCATGTGCAAATCAAATGACTGATACTGTCTTTGAACACATATCAACTTAGATTTGCAACCATTTTGTTGAATTCCACATAAGGCACGAAATGTATTTAAAAAAAAAAACAAGTATCAATATAACCTGACGATCAATAGACTGAAGAAATAATAACAATTTAAAAGAAAAAAAAAATAGCGAAATACTAGTAGATAGTCTGTCACTGAAAATCTAAATCTAGATGCCAGAATTCAGGACATAAAAATGGCATAAAACCGTCGCCTTCTTCAAATATATTCATACATTCGAATATCTAACTACCTTTGGGTGTAACCACTGTACTCAGAGAGTACTACTATTGAACAATATATTCAATTTGAACATCACCCCTCCCCCCCCTTACACCCCTCGTCTTCTTATCAAAAACCAATAACCTTTAACTACACCAACCAAATATCTGCTCAAAACCAAACAAAATGTTGAACGAAGCCACTCACATCTCGTTGCATCCAAGGTGATTTTGAAATCACATGCACAGCTAATGTAAACCATTGCTAAATAAAACAAACATACTCTGTTTACGTACATCGGCCAATATAAATTACAAGTGCGATCGTGTGTATTATATGAGAGTTCATATAGATTTTGGTTGGGAAATATCGTCTGTTTAGGAAAATAAAGTTTCCAGGAATGTAAAAGGATTAGACTGTTGACATTGTTATATTATCGATAGGCTTACTAGGTTTTTAAAACCTCTCCTATTTACTGCCCGTATTTTTTTATAAGGACATTTGAAAAGGTGTGGCAGGCAAGTTGACTAAAATTTTGAAATTTTGGCAGTTTAAGTCTTATGTCAAGTCTAAGGAACAAATATACATAATTCTATTCCCATAGTTTCTTAGAGCACTAGTGGTCGGTCTCAACCAAGTGTTTACAAGCACACACTTCATTCACTATACTATGCATTTTCAAGATCGCGAAGAGAATCATAAAGCATTATGTGTGAATGTCATCCTGCAAAAATGAAAGGAAAATATCTTGCATGTATCTGGTATGATGTCACTTTGCGTAGTGATGGAATTCGTGATAAAGACTTATGCTACCAAACTATGACTGAAAGGTGAAAGATGTAGACCGTAGGCGAAAACCTGGACAGCACTATCTAGTTATTTCATGAACACACTCCCCATTATATCTTCAAAGAGACGTCAGCAAAACCGTACTCGCCCAGCAGGACTGATACCCACAGGGAAATTTCGGAAAGGTTCTGGTCCCAGAACGCAAACGGTTAATAAAGTACACAGGCGCAGTTTTAGTCAGAAAAAGTCTGACACGCCCTCTCGCTCCACCCTAGAGCAGAAGATGGATGATTTACCACCACAAAAAAAAAAATCCGCTCGGTAATTTTCAGCCCACTCCTTTTCACACAAAGGTCTGTATCCCAGCAGTGGGAAACGTTATAGGTTGATATGCAACGTTAAACTTACCAATGGTAGTTTTGTGACTAATGTTACTAAAATAGGTATCTACTTAATAAGACTAAACAGCTCGTGAGAACTAAACGGCAGTTCATTGACCTAATCACTGATTAAATATAGCTGGCGACCCTGTATCACACATTAGCCATTTAAACTTCTCAAGGCCAGTTCTCGTAAAGTCAAATTCAAGACAATGTCACATATTTTTTCCAACTTCCGAGCAAAATAATCTTAGACATAAAATTCACATTAACATACAGATTTTACACACAAACACCGTCTTTTATTACTCACTATAGATAATCTCGAACATTAAACACCCATATATTTATTATAACCATAAATCAGTCTCGTGCTCTGAGGTGCATCACTGAACCGCAGGCAAAGTGCACTGCACTTGTATCTCACGAAAATACTGAAAAACATACCCTGAAATAACAGCAAACAGTGCAAAATCACTTAGCAAGTTCATACCTCCTACATCATTTTGGATTAGCAAAGATTTTTACGACCGTACCAACCCAAAATGAACTTTAGCAATCTAAATTTAAAATTCGATTTCGTAGATTATATTGCACCCATCTTCAATTTTACGACTGTTGGTCAAACATTGTAAAATCAACTCTATTGTTGGAATGATAAAGTAGATATAGGTTTAACAGTCTGATGATTTTTATGATGTTTCAGTAGCGGGTAGTAGGAAAATTGACCTCAGCTGGGTCGTCCCTGTAAATATTTGTACATCGGACGCGGTTGGTGCGAACTAGTAAGAGATTAGTGAGCAAAACTCCTGAATTTTAAACGTTTGTAATTTGGATAAGTCTAAAGTTAGGAGAGACTTACCAGCTTGTAATAACTGAAGCTATTTGTGGGAACAACCAAAAGGGTTTTAGTATAAATAGGGATAATGTATATGCAGAGACTAGATTTTGGCAGTTGCTTCCTTTTGCGATTATTTTGAGTAGTATTTGTTTAATAAGGATACAGTTTCTTTACTGTGAATGTGAAAGTGAAAACCAGACTCCAGAGACATGCTATTTTTTATTTTGTTTCGCTTTTTATTTATTGTACTTTTTTGTATGTTAAATAATCTTACTGTCCTCCCATGTTTGTTATACGAAAATATAGAAAATAAAAACTATATTCCTTAGAGTAAACCATGGAGTTTCTTACTTGTTCTTCATCATAGAAAACGACCGCTGTGAATCATGCCTAGCTTCTGACATTTTATAAGAGTCATATGCAGGCATATGAAGAATATTGCTATATATTATTACAACAACTTAAAATACATAAAAATTCCAAATTTGGCTATAATTGAGCGACATAGTCAATATCATGACAAAGCTCTTCTTGATAAAGAAAAAAAAATGATACTCGTATATTTTCAGTAGGTCTATTTGTCATAAACTATGAAATTGTCTAAACCTCAAACCAGGTCCAGTCTTATGAGCTGCGAAAGCTGTTAAACACTAAAGTTGTTTATAGCCTAATTAACGAACTATCTAGACTGGGGAAAACTAGGTAACAGCATTAGTAGATTTCATGGCAAATGAAAAGTTTCTCAAAAGAACTAATGAAATATGAACACTGCAAAAGTATCAGTTTTGCAATCAGCCGGCCCCATCCATTCTTACTACTTCATTCCCGATTCAGCAAAAAAATATTAGTGAAATCATATCAAGATTTCACCCCAAACATATGTTCACGATCTTACCTAACTCAAACGCAAAAAGCGAATGCGTTCGTCAAACGAATACACATTTTTTTTATAAATATCTTCACATAAAAATCTCAATTTCCCGTTTTTCGTGGGATATAAATTGCTCGATATAGTACATTGGGGTTCAAAAATGACGGTTACGTAGATGCGTCGTAAACATCACGTTTTTAGTGTACCGTGTCGTTTTCAGGACTCTTGCCATGTTACCATCGACAGGTTAATTGAGCGACTTTTTTATGTACACGGAAAAACACATATTTTTTGGAGTGAAGGAAAACGTTGAGTGCTTACTTTCCGTGCGGAAGTTTTGAGAGATGTCACGTAAATACATTGCAAACGTATCCTGTATTTTTTCATCCGTATTTTTATAATGCTTTTGTAAATAATAAAAGCAATCTTTTTTTTTGTATGTAATGTAATGTAATGTACAAGAACAGCTCTTCAAGTAAGTAATTTCTGATAATAATATGGTTGCGCTTGATAAATCCAATTTCTAGTTTCTAAAATATATTTACGCTATAAATAGTGGTCCAACGTTAAGGAGGTCGACACATTGTATATTCAGCGGTCACATACCACAATTTAAACCACTTTTTACCATAGGTCTCAGAGCAAAACTGATCTTTTTGAAAAACATTTTCTTATTTTGTTTTTGTATGATACTGCTGAAAATGCAAATAACTGTTTTACCGTATGTTTATTTAAAATTTTAACTATAGTCTTCAGATATATCACTATAGTCTTCTAATATACAACCTGCTTCTGCTTGATCAGAAGCAGTCTAATGTCTATTATTCGTTTATTGTTAATTACCGTTTGTTAAGCCTATAAATAAACTATTATCTAACCAACAATGCCAAGTCGCGGTCAGAAGGTCGCCAGTTCAAATCCCGGTTGAACTGTTGCGAACTCATATTCAGTCGAATGAACTAATAGAAATATTACTGATGTATCATTTGGTGCTATACAACATTTAACAAATGCGTCAGCATTTAGATTTTTTTTTTAGGTTTTTATGGATACGTTTTTTGTATGACAATAATTTTTTTTTTCTTTCTACTGATAGCCGGTGTTTTCTATTTGTGAAGTTGTTCGGGGTTGCGAGGTTGTTCGGAGTTGCGAGGTTCTTTGGAGTTACGAAGTCGTTCGGAGTTGCGAGGTTGTTCGGAGTTGCGAGGTTGTTCAAAGTTGCGAGGTTGTACGGAGTTGCGAGGTAGTTCGGAGTTGCGAGGTAGTTCGGAGTTGCGAGATAGTTCGGAGTTGCGAGGTATTTCGGAGTTGCGAGGTAGTTCGGAGTTGCGAGGTAGTTCGGAGTTGCGAGGTAATTCGGAGTTGCGAGGTAGTTCGGAGTTGCGACGTAGTTCGGAGTTGCGAGGTAGTTCGGAGTTGCGAGGTAGTTCGGAGTTGCGAGGTAGTTCGGAGTTGCGAGGTAATTCGGAGTTGCGAGGTAGTTCGGAGTTGCGAGGTAGTTCGGAGTTGCGAGGTAGTTCGGAGTTGCGAGGTTGTACGGAGTTGCGAGGTAATTCGGAGTTGAGAGTTTATTTTGGGATGCGAAATTATTCTGGGTTTCGACATTATTTATTGCTTGTTTGCCGTTACTTTCTGCACCACCCTAAAGTCAACTGGTAAAAAACGCCAAAGGCATTTAGGTGCGCCTTTGTACAGTGTTCACTAGTGCATAAAGTTTTAATAAATAACTAAATTGACAATGATGAGGGTATTTGTTCGGAACAACGCTCCTCCCTAACAACCGTTCAAAAGAGTTGCCACGGCTCTGTAGCACAAACAGCAACTGAAGAAATGCTTAAGGGCAGCTGAAAGAACACGAAAGTCTGATACTTCCTTCTGCTCCACGCAGAGCAAAATTATTGAATGATTTGGCTTTAAAAAAAAAAAAACTAAGAATACTTTTTCCAGTTCTAATTCTCTCTAACACTATCGAACCTGAGAATCAGACACAGAACAATTGTTACAACCAGCTTCCAAAGACTAGACGTGGCATTAAATCGTAATGTTCTTATAACAACGATAAGCAATCATTAGTAAAAACTAATTAGGCGATAAAAAAGTCGTAAACAGTTGAACGTTGACATGTGAAGTAAAAACATAGGGTGTATCAGCTGCTTATCATAGGAGTAGTCGTTAAAGCTGTTTCCGAGAAATGTTTATTACTTTGATAGATATGCTTTTGCAACTTGGCATATATCTATGATAAACATGGGAATAGGGGTTAATTTAGATACATTTCGTCCCAAAAATGAGAGCAGGGCGGCGCATTACCATGGTATATTAAAATGTCAGGCCAACGAGCGAGAAGGATGGAGAGAAGGATGGGGATACACCTACCTTATATAGCTCCATCCCTTTAAAAGTTCAGGTTATATCGTCTTCAGCTTGTGGTAGGGCTTCAGTATATACACGCTGCACACATGGCCAAATCTGCACGTGAATGTATTTCACCATCAAATTTGACCATGTGATATGCTTCAACCGAATTATACATATTGTCTTATTATTTTTCATCATAATTTTTATGATCAGCATCATCATCATTTCAGCTGAAAGATGTTCACATTTGGACACAGGCTTCCCCCAACGGTCGCCACAATAAACGGTTCTGCTATGCGTCAAACATCTATCGGATTACCGCGACCCTCACCAGGTCATCGGTCCACCTTGAGGGAGGCCTTCCAACGAAAGAGAAAGATGGTTTTTATTACTGTAATCCATATTTAAGGAGATTCCATAGAATATATCTCTATCTCTTCAATCTTTGCGTATTAAAATATCAACTTCATAAAAACTAGTATTTTTGAATTCTTGTAACTAATTCTTAAAAAAAACTGATATTCCCGAATCCCTAAACGGAATTAACTCCAACACCATGATTGAAAAAAGCTATATATCACAAAAATCTATACTAAATTAAAAACCATTCATATAAAAGAATGGCAAACAAATTATATGAAAGAGAAGCCAAACATACTAAAATGATTCTACACCCTTTTGCCTTTCATAAAGTTGTAACATACAGCATGAGTATTAAAACATTTCCAATCGGTACACACACTGCTAATCCCATTAAGGTAAGCGTTGTAGACGTCTCGCCCACCGAGTATCATTGACCACGAACGTCGAACTTTGACCTTCAAACAACTGCCTCGAGGTACTAAGTAAACACTCGATGCAATGGAGAAAAATATTGGAAATATTTGTGCTTCATGGATAATATTGAGATTCTGAGAGCAAAGAATTGGAAAAAATGGAGCAACTCGTGCATTTATATCATTACATGCTTTTTTGGTGATGATAAGATCAAGAAGCTTCTCTAAATCTAATTTAAGAATTATTACCGAAGAGCACAAGTAATTTTTTTTATAAGCATCATTTAGATACTTCAATTGATGTCTTCCAGGCTTTGAATAAGCTCCAAATTAACTAGTGCACGTCACTATCAACAATTGCATTACTGCTTAACGTCAAGTAGGATCGCAGTCAAGCACTAGTTTTTAAATCAATTTAAAAAATGTAACAAAAAATAACTATCGGCAAAAACTTAAAATCACAAATGACTCATAATAAAAACGGTAAAGGACAATAAAGTCAATCCAATTACTGACAGATTTGCTAATAAAAAAAAAGTTGGTCACGTATCGTATTAATTTTATTATGAATCATCAGTTGTACAAGAAAAAGGTTGATCCCAGCAGAAATCAGGACAAACCAGAAAAAAATATAAGCAAAAAAGTATACCTATAAGTAAAGTATTAGGTATAGATCCTTTAAATTAAGTGAACTGAACCGTGGCCAAAGATTTAAAATTTAGCTTCAGTCATGCCCTTTTTTGCGCCATCCAGCTATTATGCCATAATCTTTTCGACTCAGCCCCACAATTAGCTAAAAATAATTGGAGCCAATAAAAGTCAGTTCCTAAAAAACTCGGAACGAATATCCTAACATTTGTTTTTCGGGCGTAACCGATTCCTGTACGTATAGAGATTGATATAAAAGATTATGAGGCCGTTAAATTTGATAGGGTTATCGATGAACAAGAGGATATGCTAGATCTACTTTGATCAAAACTTGAAAATAAAAATGGAGTTCTCGAATAAATTCTACATTCAAGTCTTTTGTAAACGATGTGAAAAAAAAATTTGGTAAGACTGCTTCTGAAGAAAAATATTTAATAGTGAATAAATAGAATTAAGCTAAGCGGTTTTGCCTCGTCGTTTATACAGGGTAATTCGAAGGACTGAAACTCTGCCTGCAGTAGTCTTCCCCTCCGATTGTAATTTGAGTGTCTTCAAGGCAAGAGTGAATAGGCTCATAAACTAGTGCGCTTCACCATCTGAGATCGCATCACTGCTTACCATCAGGTGGGATTGCAGTCAAGCATTATAGAAAAAAATGCTTTCGTTGAAAAAATGAAGATGTCACAAACCAACATTTAAAAGCAACTACATTCACAAGAGGCTAGTAGAGTACTACTACCTATCTCAAAGTTGTAGAAGAGACACAAAAAGTTCTTTCGTATCTACTAAAGAAAAATAGAGCGTACAATGTCTGATAGACATTTCTACAACAGATGTTCCACTCACTGTGTTGCAAAATACACACGTCAAACTTGTATATTTTTCTATTCTTTTGTTTACTACGATTGAATCTAAAAATACGGTTGATTATTCCCAGACGAAGGTTATTTTTAGACTCGACAAGAAAGTAAAGTCGGTTTCAGCTCGAAATAAACCACGATGAGCGAAGGATAAACAAATCCTTCCTTACATGTTATAAAAGAAAATCCCTCACCGAGTCTGTATGAACGCAATAAACCAAAAAAACTATTTAACAGATTTTTATACAGTTTTCACCAATGACTTACTTGACGATCCTGTGTCCCCTAAATGGGGCCACAGTGCGCCGCTATCCCGTTCGCAAATTATAATAATTAGTAGTAATTAAATGAAACTTCAATAATAATTTAAATAGTTATCACCAATAGACAGAGTAATTCATGCGAAAAGTTTGAGAATGTATAAACATATGCATAATTATTAGTAGAGGAGTGCCGAGAATTTTAAAGATTTCTGACAGCCGTGCGAAGGGCATGTTGCTGGTTATCTAGAGATAAATTCTAAAAAGATATCAGTTCAATAAACTTTAGTGCTGATTTCCTATACAGTCCTGCATAATATCAGCCCGTCAATCTTTATTTATTCGCTTTAGATATTCGAGGCATAATTCAAAGCAGCAGACCGAATAATCATAAGTTATAATATTATGTGTAAAAAATCCATTTCAGATTGTCTGGGTCAGATTCGCGCCCCACATGCTAAATTTTCTATATTTTACGGTAAATTCCTAACAATGCTTGCATCTCGGACGTCATTTAGTTCTATCGCTAAATTGCAAATATGCTATATCTAGATTTTAAATGAAAGAAAAAAATAATAATGCCAGTTTGTTTAATTGTAAATGTTTGCAGATTTCTCAATTTTACGCCAAATCTGCAACGCAATTAGATAACGGATCAATTTCAAACTCTCAATGTGTAACAGTTGTTTTAAATTGCTTTTTCAAATGGACTGATTTGCGAGAATATCAGGACTATTAGGTGACTATTGTAGGTAGACGGCTGGAGTTAAAAATATAAATTAGTTAATTTTATGTTTTCTTTTCTTTATTGAAATGTAAGACAAATGTATATTACAAATTATATTTAGACAAAATAATGAGACTGGGCAGGACATGTCTGCTACATGTCTAATAGGCTGTGGGCCGTAAGAAGCTAGGACACGGCGTCACGGAGCTGAGACAGACCTAGAAAAAGATGACGGAATGATCTGGATGTCTTCCTTAAGAATTGGAAAGAAAAAGGAAGGAACCGTGATCGTTGGAAATAATGGAGAGAGTTCTTTGCCCAGCTGTGGGACAACGCGAGCTAATTATAATAGAATAATAATAAATGTTTTAAATGTTTTGTCAAAAAAGTACAGTAGGATCTTGACTGTACTTCTTTAAACCCTTGGGTTTGATCCAGAAAACCATTCCTCTTAATACGTTAGGAAGTTTTTCTATAAAGAGATCAGACTGAACTTGAGCCCTATTCCTGAAACAGCCAAAAAATAGAAGTTGGAACTCCTAGTTTTTTTAGATAAAGATAAAATGGAAGCGCCATCAAAAGTGATCATTTATAGAAAATTTTAAGGAATATAAATTATATACAATCTTTTGTCATTATATCTGTGATAAGCTGACAATGACTCGATACTTATTTGACTTTTGGTTCTTGACCTCGTGAGAAAGAAAATATGGAAGACATACTTACCTCATAAAAGAAGCCTTTTCAATGCATTTGACTCACCCGCAATGCAATTTTAAGAAACTATTTGAACTGGTTTCGTAATTTTTCGACCACTTGTACTAAAAAATGATAATGTATGCGTATATATAATTTTTTTTTTTGTTAGGGGCCAATATGGCCAAAAATCGTCATTTTGTAGAAAACGGCGTTAATCAACGATGATCTTGGTCCTGTATAATTTAGTTGTTCTTTTGTGTGCATTTTGTGTTGCAGTGAATATGTTTTTTATATATCTAAAAAAAGAAAGGAAATGAGTTTATTTTCGCAAAGTACAATGCATAACGACGATGCACAAAAAATTGATTTAACTAAGGGTAAATAAAAACGCCATTTTATAGGAAATCGCGTTATTTAAAGATAACATCAAGAAAGAAAGAAAAAGAGTTTATTTTCGCGAAGTTATAACATATAATAATAATCTTTTGCTTAAAAACTATGTGGAAGCAGTGACAACAGTAATGACATATTTAAAAAATTAAAAACTTACATCTTTCACCTTTAACGATGTTGTTATGTTTTTACAAATTGATATCATATTAATAAATAGGGAAAATAAAAACGCGATTCTGTAAGAAATCGCGTTAGTCAAAGATGACCTCAAGAAAGAAAGAAAATGAATTTATTTTCACAAAGTATAACGCATAGCACTACCTAATGCAAAAGAAAATTGACAGTATCAGAAAAATAAAAACACCATTTTGTAAGAAACCGCTTTGATTAACAAATACCTCAAGAAAGAAAGAAAAAGAGTTTATTTTTGCGAAGTATAACGCACGATTAATGCATAATATAAAATACATTTACTAAAAGCTGGCAATCGAGAGTTAACACAAAGTGATGAAAGGATTAATCTAGAAATCTGCGTTTTGATAGACAACATCGCTACTAGTCGCTAGTCATCATCATCATCAAAGATGTCCACTGCTGGACATAAGCCGCCTCCCCCAAGTGTCACCATAATGACCGGTCCTGTGCGTCTCGCATACATCTGATTCCCGCGACCCACACCAGGTTATCGGTCCACCTTGTGGGAGGCCCCTTCCAATTCGTCTTCCGGTAGGTGGTCGTCATTCCAGAACCTTTTGTCTCCATCGACCATCTCTCCTGCGAGCAATGCGCCCTGTCCAATGCCACTATGCGTCGCTAGTAGAATAATCTTAGCAATTTCGTTTTAACTATGACCATATCCATTTATTTCAGTTGCTTAGTAAGACTGAAATACTGAGATTCTAAAACAGCCAAAATCGTTTAAATATATCTTAAAAATGGAATCGACCTTTTTTGCAAGTACAGTTACAAAACTCTTAGGAGTTTGGACCGATCCAATAGTCATGTAAAGAACCTCACAAGAATTATTATTATTACACAAGATCAACCATGTAAAACGGCTCTACAGATTTGTCTCAAAATAAACTTTCTTAAATATTTCACAGGTGCTCAAACAAAAGATTAATAATATGATGTGCTTCGATAATTGATTTTCAGAACAAATGTTACATCAAAGGGATCTTCAGAGAGAATTGTCAAAGTGATTTGTCAACGAGTACCGTCCGCATAAAAGTGGATCGTTGATAATTCTTCCGAGAAAACAGTGTGTGGGTTTTTATTTAGAAAGAACGTATGGAATGTCAATTATTCGTCCTTCAAGGTAATTTCTGTTGAAGTGCACAGAACTGTGCAGGTCATTCAAATCATCATTATTTTGTAAACCTCACGTAGTCATCTACAGAAAAGATGAAAGAGGTTAGAATGACCTAGTGTGCGGGGGGGCAGGCGTGCCTCAAGATAATTATGATCATGCTCATAATTGACACGACCAATAGCAAACTTGCGATCTAAGTATGCGTGGTCTATTAGTTGCGTAATGCGCGTTGGTATTGGTTCATTGGCTAGTGGAATTAAAGGGTGGGAGACAAGCGGCGACACTAACTCTTTCATCTTTTCTGAGTGATCACCCTACTTTTAGTTCAATACCTTTGAATAATAACACTAGCTTCCAAAATAATTAAGAACCTTTTTCTGCGCTGCAAAATTGCCAAACCAACACCGTTTTTTTGTAGGTGGGAACAAAAAAAACAGTACTTTCAGAGATTACCTCCTATAAACAAAACAAAACAAACTTATAATATTTATCGATAAACGTTAAGCCTGCATACTTACTCGTTACCGAGGAATACAAATGTGTTTCAACTCTATTAACCCCAGGAATCAATTAGGCATAAATCTCAAAATCAGTACAAAACATTCGGCAAAAATTACCCAGTACATACCTACCTAAATAAAACAATTCTGTACACAGGATCATTGACCTCCTATTCGTGGATTATAGCGTTCTTGAGAAGCTTATCAGTCAAAGATAGATCCGCTGATTGTTTGAATAAATTACAGCTAATTAGACGCGAATAGGATTCTTAAGACTTTGAAGACTAATTTTATTCTAGTATTTGGTCGCAGATATGTCTATTTTTATTATTGATAGGCTTACGTTGGACCACTATCTCATCTGATGGTAAGCAATGATGTGGCTGACGATAGAGCACGCTTGCATAGAAGTAACGAATTCATTCTAGAATTAAAGATGACATTATAGCTATCAGGAAACAAACTGCGGCAGAGAACTGCACTCCTTAGCTATACGCATATTGAATGTGTTCTCAAAACGCTTTGTACGTATGGGTGGGATGTCCAGTCCACTATGTACCGATGGCACAACGCCGCACGTCTAATGGTCTGATGATGGAATGTACTTGATAGAATTAAATTGTGTAATTCCAATGGACACTATACTCCCCGAAATGCAGAAAATTTATCTTTTATTTAATCTACTGCAAACCAAAACCCCTCTTTACCAAACCACATCTTTTCCGATTGCAAATGAGCACATAGCATTGGTCAGACATTTTTCGAAAAATAAAGATTTCGTATTTTCGCACAAAAGGGTATGTTACTTTACGAAGACCTTATTTCACCAGTTCAAAAGATAGTGTGGTCCTTCTTACAGCACTTTGAACAGTAATTTCCCAGAAAATCCTTTTTAAATATTCCTATAATAAACTAGCCCGACTTCGAAACTTCTTTTTACAATTTTCCACAGAATCTAACCCATTAACATGAACTTTAAGTAAAGTTTGGATTAGCATAGCTTTAACGACACGAGCCAGGCACGATAGTCAAGCTGAAGTTAAATTATGTCGAGTAGCTTATGGTGGAGCCACACCTCCGTTCATCGCAGCTTCACGCTTCGATACGGCAACACCATATATCACCCACTATTCATTTGGCGGCGACCTCTTACACCGGGTATTTGTTCAGATCATGGTCTGGAGCAGGAGGCTAGTGGGCAGAGGTCACTTTCTTCTACGAAACAGTAATGTTAGTGAAAGAGGCGCGACCGCACGCGAAAGGCAAAGCACCTCACGCCACGGTCGCCAAGACTCCGATACAGATTTCCAGCCACTGTAGACGTGGGGTTCGCGGATAGCGAGCAATGTGTAGCTCGCTGTCCGGCTATTTTCAGAGTACGTATGTAGCTCGATGCATCACGACTAGACGTCGAAGTCATCAAGTAGTTGCATTGGCTGTCGTTAAAAGCCAGTGCTATAGCTTATACTCGTATTTTTCGATCCAGTTTGTAACAATTTCTTTTCTTCCATTCTGTCCTGTCACTTGTCAAACTATCACCAACTTTGATACTGTTACAAGTCAAATATGTGAATAAACATTAGATTTTATTTTCAGATTCATTAAAAAACAAGTTCATAACAACACGAAAAACATTCATAGCACAGCTTCGTAACCAAAAAGACACAGCTGTGGCCCCAACATTAGGTTCTCAGAGTATTTTCATTCGAAGCTTCCTAACCATACCTTCATCGGTTGCCAAGTGACAATGACCTTGGGATCACCGACCAGGTCAAGGCAAGTGCTTTATAGGGACCTGTCAAGGTCGCTGACTTTGCCAACTGTTGCCAATCATGGAATAATGACACGCAGAAACTATGGAGGAGTGGTCATTTGATCGTGGTTTTACGCCAAGTTAGAGTGTGACGCTAGACAAATTAAATTGGTTATAATATTTTAAATTCAATGCAGCGCGAGCTAGTGTCCAATTTGAGAGAGCCCTACCAAATCTAATTAGACTTCATGGTGATTAGAATGGATTAGTAGTGTTTTTATTTTTCGAAAAACGATAATTATAATCAGAATTAAGCAATTTTACATTACAAAGAAGTAGATAAGGACAGAGAAGAGTAGAAGAATGGAAAGAAAAAGAAGAATTCAATTCAAAATATTTTTATTTCACATAGGCCTACATGGGCAGCTAGTGCACGGTTCCAAATTGGTAATTTCCTATGGAGAAGAATCGGCAAAAAACTCCCAAGGTTACCTTTGCAGTGGGACACAGGCTTACAATTTTTTTTTTAATTTTTTTTATTGAAATATTTAAAAATAGAAATTGTATAAAAATAAAAACGAACATAGAATTTATAATAACAAATTATGAAAAAGCACTTTTGAAAGTAAACAGCTAGTACTTAAATTGAAACGATCTTATTTATTACCAAATAATAAATGAGATCGTTTCCTTAAGGTATAAAATAGTTTGTTATTTTAATAATAATAAATTATTTATTTACGATTATTGACAAGATCAGTTTTATTTTGTAACTAAAAATTATTTTTAGTCATAAAATACATATAACTTTTAGATTAAGTTCGAGTAAGTATTTTCTTCTAGGTATTATTAATGTAAAGTTGAGGCAGTCTGTTACTTGTATTTGAGATTGAAATCAAATATGTTTGGTCACGTTTGTTGACAAAGTTTGTGTTGGTTTTGGAGGGACGTGTCAATGTTTTAGAATCGAGACTTCCGAGCTTGTGGCACAGATGCTGACTTTGAGATCCTTTGGTGGGAAAACTTTGTGGCTATGTCCAATTCGATTTAAACCTTCGTGACCTACATGACAGATTGGTGGAAACAAGAAGAAATTCTATTGGCCAAGAGCATTAAAAAAAAAAAACAAATCGTTTTATTTCACATAGGCGTGTATGGGCACTTATAAAACGCCAGAAACTAGAAGCATGGTTCAAATTGGCCTACTTTTTCTGAATGTCATGTTTTGTACATATTAAGCAATAAATAGTTGAGCTAATCAATAGATCACAGTGCGATATTTGTATCCACGTGCTGTAATAACATAAACTCTTATTTAATGAAATCGAGTTATTAGTCCATACAAATAGTTTTGTCTTCACGGTTAAACTTCTGAACCGATTTTGATGAACGCACGGGATAAGTTTAAGCCCCAAGAAAAGACACAGGTTACTTTGTATCTCGCTTCGACTTCGCACCCGCACAGACAGATGCGCGAGCAAAAGTTAGTAGAATATAAACCGAGGCCTCATAAAACCACAAAACAATATTATAAAATAAATATTTTCCTCTTCAATCTAAAAACAGTTGCTCACGCAAGAAGATTCTAGGTACGAACCGAAAATTCGGAAAACCTGAAACATTACAGAACCATCCGAATGCAGATCGTGACGATGATTAATCATCAGACTCTGTTCCGGGAAGGGACCTTGGGCCCGAGGTGAAGGCCATTGGTGCGTCGGCCGGGCGACGAACCGAACTAACATGGCGGCACAGAAAATGGCGGGAGAGATCGCGCTGGAAGCGGCGCGAGCGCAGTTGCACTTTAGTGCGTACTTGTTTGTGTTTTGGCATGTATTGGTTTGGTTTTAAATATAGTATTGTTATGTAAGTATAAGTGAAAAATATATGAGACGAAAATAATCAACTTTTCGATACATTTACTGATGTTTACATAACACGACAAAATTTATTAAAAAATTGTTTTTTGTTTTTACTACTCAACATGTCAAAAATTTTTCATATTTCTTTTTCTAAAGTGGAAAATTTAAAACCAAACCTTTTCTTTCATTTGCCCTTTGCATCCAAGGATCACGAGTAACCTTTTCGATCCATGGCCCCAGTAGGCTTCGGCCCTATCTACGGTTTTTCTGAGATCTTATTGAGGCGAGCGTGAACGGTTCGGACAATTTCTGGACAGTGAGCTTCCTATTGCTCGTCATCCGTAATCCCTCAGGTCCATTTCTCCATCATAGACTGAGTATGGAAATCAAATTCCAATAGATAATTAAATCCAGTAACCTACAGACGAACCTGGGAATCAAAGCCAGGATCTGATGGCTTCCAAAGACACTTGCGACTCGCAAAAGTCAGAAAAACCATCCGCTTGAATTATATTTACTACATTTTTTTTCTAAGTTCAATTTAGAAAAAAAAAATGTAGCAAATATAATTCACTAGCTGCTCCCAGCGGCTTTGCCCGCGTGATAGCAGAAAATTATCCCAAGGGAACATACTTCCAGGATGTCCTATTCCAGGGCATGGTCTATCCGTGTACCAAGTTTCATCAAAATCGGTTTTGCTATATAGGCGTGAAGACGTAACAAACAAACAAACTCACTTTCGCTTTTATAATATTAGTAAGGATGGCCATATTAACAATTTTTAGCAACAGTTTGAAAGAAACAAATCTAAATTGGGATGTTAAAAATGGCTTGCAATGTAAACGTAGCCGCGGCATACATACATTACGAACATGGTTGCATTTTATTACTGAGTAATGCTCTGCGGTCAACTAAATTCTGTTCGTAAATATATCTCCACAGCTGTTTTCTCTCATGTATTTTATATGGGAGATGGGGGATTTTAGTTTAGTCAAATGGCTTTTTTAGGTGGAAAATCATCTAGACATCCAATGACTTTTACTGACTAAAACCCAATCCTGTACCTTCTTAGATAAAAAAAGAAAGAAAAGTATTTATTTTGGCGCACAAAACATTTTAGACAACTAAAAACTTAAGACAAACACATCATCATCATTTCAGCCTCCCCCAAGTGTCCCCATAATCACCGGTCCTGTGAGTCTCGCATCCATCGGATTCCCGCGATCCTCACCAGGTCATCGGTCCACATTTTGAGAGGCCTTCCAACACTGCGTCTTTCTGTACGTATAGCCATTCCAGAACCTTTCGTCCCCATCTACCATCTGTTCTGCTAGCAATGGTGCCCTGCCCTGGAGTACATTTTCGCACAACCTATGATTGTTAAATAGCCTAAATTAATCACTACCAGTGAAAGTTGAAGCTATCCCATGCAAACATTTTCAGGATAAAAAGTAGCCCAAGTCGAATTCTAGAACAACTTCACAGCTCTGTTGGAGCAGTGTTTGAGTGATTGGCTGCTATGCTGCGTGTCTCGGGTTCAATTCTTGCATCAAACAAATATTTACAAACTTTTAGCAAAATGGCGATGGGATCGTGTCGGAATGACGATTTTGTAAAAATAGCATACATAGGCCATTTGCCTACCACCGCCGTCACCGGGACTTCACCGAGAACGAGATGACGGCGCCGATTTAGCGATACATACATTTTTATGGCCATGTGTCCACCGCACGCCCGTCACCTGAGCGCATCTTAAACTTAAACTTGGCCTGAAATAATCTCGTTCCCGGTGACACGTCCCGGTGCCGGCGGCGGAGGACAGACGGCCTTAGGCTCCAGGTATGGTCCCCGCAACATAGCATATGCTTCTTTTCGCAGTCTTGAAATTCATCTTCTTCATTACTCTGTCTTTTGCTGCATCTGAAACGGTCTGAAAGGTAAGTAGTCACACCATCTTTATCAAGTATTCGGATCTCCAATCTGTGGCTACTTTCATTTTAATCTGTTGCTAAAACTCCTTCTAAAGGAGAATTTAACATTAAGGTGAGTATAGACTACAACATTTACTTGTAACAGAACAACGAGTCGCTTTATGATATGTTCTAGTGTAACATCCTTTTACGAACTAAACATCGAGCACGCTCGCCTCTTTGTTACAAACCAACGAGCGTATTGGTGTAACATTTCGTCGAGCCACGAGTGCGGGCGATGCGCGGTTGTGGGGTGACATTTCAAAAAAGGATGAACGCAAGGTACAACGAAATTTTGGTAAATGCACACTCGCTGTGAGCATTTACCCATAACATAACGCCGCGCATTCGCAGGAACGTTACATTACATGGAAACGCGTTGGAAACTGAGCTTTTGCCTGTATTGTACCATTCGTAAGAACGTTACATTACACAGAAATGCTCCAGAAAATGTTGTAGTCTCTACTCACCTTTAGCATAAACTATCCAGAAAAACAGTACAATTACCAATCTTATTTAACATCGAATAAATTAAAAATGTAATAAGCCTTATTACAAGATAAGTACCAGGTTCCAAACATAAATACCCCCTGTCTTATGCGCGCAGTATGAATTAAGTTCTCATTAATATCATTATCATAATTAGGCCCTATTAGCGAACTTATTATGAGTTCACGTGTCTGATCGGTGCTAATCCATACTAATCTTTATACAAAATTATTTTTAGTTTAGGGAAAACCTGAAATATTTTTTTCAGAATCAGTGTAACTGAATCGATTCCAAAATGTTTACTCCATGTTATATTTTTTTCTCAAAAATCCCGTCGTCACAAATTGCCCACCACCAACTCTAAGTAAAACACGGGTCACGGTAGGTCATTACGGGTATTAAGTGCCAACAAACAGCTGGGAGCGCGAGCAAAATAACCTCTGTGTCCCGGTTAGCCGGTGACCATGAATTTGTGTGGACAACCAGGTAGCATAACAAGCTGATGAAAAATCACGAGGTTATACTTCGTGATTTTTGATGATACAGGCATGAAATTTTGGTTAGCCCGGTGACCATGAATTTGTGTGGATCACCAGGTAGCATAACAAGCTGATGATCATGATCGTTATACAGGCATGGAATTTGAATATAGATTCTTTATATAAAAACACTATACACGTGTTTTGGGTTTTGCATATACTATAACTATTGTTGTTTATACGTATATAAAGGTGTGCAAACACGTGTGCCACGTACTTCGGTAACTGGACTTGTAGAGCTACACTAGATCGCGATGCCACGCCACGCGACGTCGTTCTACGTACAAATTAGGCGTGGTTCACGTTTTCGTCGGTCTAATGTAGTTCTAGCTTAATTCTTCTGTACACGTACACGCTTGGTACCTAACTCCTCCTAAGTAGGTCCCTGGATGGTTTGAAAATACAATAAAACCCAGCAGATGGCGCTGAAATCAAATTTTATTTTTTTCTGACAAACTGTCAGCTTTCGAATTGAAAGCGTTAGGACTGCTAGTATTATATATATAAATGTGATAGCAACTGTCTGTCTGTTTCGCTTTCACGTTTTGAATCACTGAACCGATTTTGATGAAATGTAGTAAGCAGTAAGCTTGAATTCCAAGGAAACTAAGGAAAAGTAGCCTAACAACCAATATTCACACAGACAAAGTTGCAGGAAAAGCTAGTATATTATATTTTTTTTTACAACGATGCTTTCCTTTTAGAATTACTTCTGTATCGTGAGTGCGTTGTTCACAAACATAAACTCACACTCATTAAAAAATTACGAAGAAAATTAAATTTCAGAAAACTACGAATACTATATTATAATTTTAATATTCGTGCATTTGACAGTTCATAACTTACAAAAAAATGCTTAAAGCCACTACTAGCTTTTTATTGTGGCCACTTCTAGCTTTTTTTGTAGCGTCGTTTTTTGAGGCCCGTTTGCGGGGACACTTAGACAAGACAACGTCTATCGGGTTAATTTCTATTAAATAATAATTAAATCACCGAGTATTCACAAATGTTAATCTTCCTCAAACCACTAACTCAAGTTAATTCAAAACAATGGCTCGAAAAGCATTGATAAACCTATAGTTAAGTAATTAGTTAAACAATCGTATCTCGAGTTCTGTTAAAGCAGTTTATGAGACATGCCGTTAAACTTTAATATGTGTTTGAAGTAGGGATGTACGAAGTAGAAGGATGGACGAAGATCGCGTTTAGCAAAGGCGAGGAATCTCACCGATGATTAAATACAAGGAAATAATATAATTTATCATTCTGGGTAAGGTAATCCAAATGTGGGTCCAAATGACCGTTCATCATCTTCTTCCTACCCTTCATCATCACCATCATCATAATTTCAGCCGAAATACGTCCACTGTTGGACATAGGCCTGTGTCACCATAATGACTAGTCCTGTGCGTCTCGCATCCATTGGATTCCCGCGATGTTTTTACCCATGTTCCGTTTTGTTTGAGATGGCCTTCTTTCATATCACCTTTCACACAATCCATCTTTTTTTTTTAGCCTCTATCTCCATCCATTAACATGATTATGTATTCAAAACTCATTTAGTAACATGCTTTTCATCCCTCCTCATCATATGGCCATACACGGATAAACAATTCCCTTTCAATTCTTTGGTCACTGGCACCACTATCAAACTTCCTCCACTCTAATAATACTCATTTCGTCACACCACATATCCATCTCAACTTTCTCAACTCTTTTTTCATCTGAATCCAAACGACCGTTGCAAACGAAAAATAAAGAACCCTTAGGCAGAGGACAGATTTTAGGTAGAAGTCAGATTTTAGGTAGAGGTCAGATTTTAGGTAGAGGTCAGATTTTAGGTAGAGGTCAGATTTTAGGTAGAAGTCAGATTTTAGGCAAAGGTCAGATTCTAGGTAGAGGTCAGATTTCTTACAGAGGTCAGATTTCTTGCAGAGATCAGATTTCATGCAGAGGTCAGATTTCTTGCAGAGGTCAGATTTTTTGCAGAGGTCAGATTTCTCGCAGAAGTAAGATTTCTTGTAGAAGTCAGATTTTCTACAGAGGTCAGATTTTTGCGGAAGTTTAAGCTCTTGCGCAGAGATCCGTCACAACCCTAGTACGTAGTTCAGTTAGAGCGGCAGATAATTGCGCCGCTCGAGTCTAAATGGAGCAAAGACGTAGTTTGTTGATGCAGAAGTGAGAGGGTTCGAGTGCAGATGACGAGGCAGAAGACGCAAGACAATGTGCAGATGCTGGGCTGTCATTGCAGGGTGAATGTTGCACCCCTGATGTTGAGAAAGAATAGTAGTTTGATCAACTTTCGTTTTTAGTGAATTTCATTAATGTAAATTCATTTCATCTTCACAAGTGAACATTATCTTAAGTTATTTTTGTCACGTTTTTGTAGATGTATAAACAAACAAATGAAATTCGGTTTTTTTTTTTTTTTTACAAAAAACTTGAGGCAAATACGAAACAAGTCAAAACCATTTACCTTGGTTTTGGCAACAGAATTGGTTCTAGTCACTTGTCTCTGATAGTTCAAAGATGTTTATTATTTTAACTCATTTCTATTTCATGAATTGGATTCATGATTCTGTTAAACTGTCAAAACAAAAGCGAGAGTGACCCCAGCTTCTGATCGTCTGATCAAGTTTTTGACATGCTGTCATTTCGCGGTAACTATTGAGTGTTTCGAACACAATATCTCTACAAGACCCTTAAGGCCCGTCCCCATCACCACGGCGCGGCGCCTCCACCATGTCACCTCATCGTGCAACGGCACTGCACCGTGCCATCGCACGGTGCCGCGAGCGGTGCGCCGCGATTTCTCAGTCGATATTTCGCAGTTGGCGTGCACGCATGTGTGTAAAACAAAATGGTGGAAACTATTGATGCAGATTTCTTGGTTTCGTTAATGGAGGCACGTCCAGTAGTTCTAAAATATTCAAAAAAAACCTATTCCCGGACAACCACCCACCCCGCCCACCGTGCACTCCGCCACTTTGCACGGTCTTTTGAGGAAAGAACCACCCACACAGATTTGTGTGGATCTGTCCAGTCAGTGCAAGCATTTCTCAGTATCCATATAGCTCAACTTAGAACTACTAAGGAGCTCAACGATTTGACGAACAACACCAAAAAATTGTTTGGATTTCATCTCACCAAAGCACCAATCTAAATAGCAGTGAACAGCAAATGCACTAGATAACTCGTTAGTAACCAGTTGCCACAGCTAATGCAAATCATTAGCCGACAATACATAGACTAGATAAAGGAGGCGTGTCTAGTCCTAATGGCACAGCCTTATTGTTTACCTGCGATTCCATCTACCCTTGACACATTAACGGGTTGACGTTAATATTTGCGGTGCTATTATTGATGTTGTTGTGCGGTAATTGCATAGTGTTTTATTGTAATCGGTAGATAAAAAAACTGATGATATAAACTTAGAATTATTGTTGAGCTGTTTCCTCAGCTCATGATGTAGATGTATCTGACATCTTGTGAATATTATCTAGGTTTCTATTGAAGTCAGAACATAGATTTGTGTAAAAATAATCAAGTAAAAACTTCTACCGTAGTCGGTCTTATAAAGTTCCCAACTGTTGGGACTCAGGCTACCTCTCTAGTAGAGGGAATGAGCCATAATCCACCACGCGGGCCCAGTACGGGTTGGTGGATGTCACATGTCTTCAAATTTTCGGTTCTAGGTCATGCTGGTTTCCTCACGATGTTTTCCTTCAAAAAATTCATCAAAATCGATTTTGCCATTTAGGCGTGAAGACATAACAAACGAACAAATAAACAAACAAACTCACTTTCACTTTTATAATATTAGTAAGGATTTAGGTTTACCTGTATAGATAAAAATATAAGTAGTAGACACTATAACCCAATATGATTCACAAATTAAACTTCTGAAACTGACAAGAGATGTTATAGACAAATATTTTGCTTGAGAGAGTGGACGAAGTACGCATCCCTCACATGTTTTTATATTAAACAATTGCCGATAAAAAAAAAACGTCCCAACGAACCAAGAGTTAATTTCAATGCGGTTTTGCTTTCCAAAATTAACTATAATACAAGGATAAAATAATACCATGAACCCGATGTGGATGAAGGAAAGGGGTAAAAACCCCAAATAAAAACTACTCATAATATACGTGAGGTTTATCACTTAGTTCTCGGAAACATTGAAATTGTAAATATACAGTGTTAATATTTAAATTCACAATGACTTCACGTAACTTCTACGAAAAAGTACGCACCGTACCTACCTATTGTGTTTTTTGTAGACTCACGTATATATTTTCATTTTAACGTTCAAGAATTTAAAGAGGTTTTCCTCTGAACGTCCGTGACGTATCCAGGTTTAGTCATTTTTAAATATACTTTTATATGTATAATTTCATTGCAAATCAATATGATACAAGATTACGTAGTTAGACCTCTAGAGTTAATAGTAACTGGTGAGATACTGGTCAAACACGAGCCCTTCATTAAAAAAAAATAAGTTTATAAAATTATAAACAAAGTCTGTAGAACCTATCTGTATTTTTGGAAAATAAAGATATTATTATTATTCCATTTTTTTTTTTTACGTGAGTAGATACATATTAATCTTCTTAGGAATATTATCGTGGACAAACATTTTAAATACATAGCGCAGTAAAAATTACCTACATATAAACTATCCCTCACTGTTTATCCTAATAGAGGACGGACAGTGTTGTACCTATAAATGGTTTTACCTGTGGACACCACTATACTGATATTTAAAAAAAACAAACAGAAATTCCCGTTAAGCATTTTTGCTGTGTGGATGTTTTTAAGGTATTTATCTCTTCTAATTCGTATTTTTTGTAAATAATGCAGAATCAAGGATTATTTTTGATCATACTGTAGTGTATATTCATTTAACAACCATTTTTAGCAGTATAACAGTGTAAACTAGCACCCATTGTACCGGTAATATACCGTCCGGGTAACGTTCCTAATTGGAGCCCGATTCGCAGACGGTGCTTAGTGTTCTGCGCGCCTCAAAGATGTCAGCAAATCGTAGGGCTCAAAGAAGGGCTGAAGCCTACTGGGGCTGTGGGTAGTCCGAAAGGGAACCAGAGTCCTGGAACCCAAGAAGGCACAAAAGAAACATAGGTTTGGTTTAGTCATTAAAAGTCAGTTACGCACTCACACTCCTCCCTGGTGGAAGAAGTAATTGAATGATTGATTTCTCAACTGTTAAAAAAGAAATACTGGTAATTTATTTTTAGGTATATTGTTAGATTTGTACCGGTGGACATCAAAGTATGTACCTATGGACTAATACTAGTTATGTATAATAAACTCTTGTATCACGTCCCATTTTCCTAGGTTCAATGATTTGAGCTCAACAGATCCTGAGATAGCATTAATTTCAATAAGGATCTGATATCCCTGTGGCCAAACCAACCCATGTATTGTGTTATGAGTTACATCGTTATTGCAAGTGATCCCAGTCGACGCATCTTCACGTCTTTTAGTTTTATAGGTTAGGTTCGGTGAAGCAGAGAAGGATATCGGAGACTATCAATCAAGTTATTGCAAATACAATGGATGGATGGATACAGGACTGTTGTAAAAGGTTTTTATGCGTATGAAGTCATATTTTGTTGGGCTGCATGGTCTTAAGTGATTGTAAATGATAAATAAAGCGATAATAAATAAATAAATAAATCATTTATTATCAGGCATCTTGGCCCATAGATTAACATATATATAGAGTAAATACAACTTGTCGTTAGTAAATAAGACTTAAATCTATGTTAGTAACACTTCACATAGCACTATGTACACTTTTGCTGTTCTGTGGTACCTGTTCGCGGAAGCGACGGAACACCACGCCCTGCGGCCAAAACTCTTCCTTCATCATGAGGGGCAGAAAAGTGTTTGGGACTCGCACCACAAACGCCTTGAAATTGACATTATGGTGCGACTCCAGCAATTGCACCCTCAGTGTGTACTTCGACTTTTGGCGCACATACTCGACGATGTCCTCCACCTTTGTGGTGTAATGCAGGCGGGAGATGATGATCGTTATCAATTCAGCCAAAAAAGACTATCTATTGTAATTTATTTACACAATTAAAATAGTATTTTTTACACCACCCGCTCGATAACAGCTACTTATATGTCATATAATCGTCACTTGAAGCAAGTCCCAAGACAGATAATGTAGTATGAGCGGATCCTTATGAAATAATGAGACCTTCGCAATACTCAGGAGTTAATACGTTCGGGATTAAAACTTAGAAACCTTAGTTTCGGTCGGAATTCAAACATGCCACCCACGACTTAAAAGAATGCAGCTCGACATACATTTTCACTGTTTTTTTTTTTGGAAACACAGTATTTTGTGGATATTATCAAGGCTTCTATTGAAATCAATTTTATTAATTTGTGTAAAACTAATCCGGTAAAGACCTCTGAAAATTTGCTATTTTGCATGAACTTTGATACTTTATAATTTATTTAAAAATTAAACAATAGAAATAGCCTTGCAAATTTTATCGAAATTTTAAATGACGACAACTTTTTTCAAAAACTTTAAGGGTTTAAAAAAATCACGTATTTCCTGAAACAAGTTTTGTAAAATATTCAAGTAATTAATAATTACCGAATGTTAACCGAGTTTTCAGGCGTTATCTTTCTTTTTCCACGTTGCCTTTTCGTCAAACATCGTATTGGATTGCGTTAAATGAAGAAACAAGCTTTTAACTATGCTCGATGTTGACGATAGGCGAGTGGAAGAGCAGCCTCTTAAAGACACTGCTTTATCCCCTAGTCACATAATCCATACTAATATTATAAATGGGAAAGTGTGTGTGTCTGTTTGACTGACTCTTTCACGGCAAAACGGAGTGACGAAATGACGTGGTTTTTTTTAAGTTTTCTAACCCTCCACTTTCTAGGGGAACCGTGTTACCCTGAATTTAACATGAGCGAAGCCGCGGGCAAAAGCTAGTCTACTATAAAGTCATAGTGTCATCAAAGTAAGGGAATATGAGATAAGTTTCAAAAAATAATTTCAAATGGAAGTGTCTTAGCTGAATCATTTTCAACAGAAGTAATATTGGCTATATTATCAATTCAATCAATTCTTAGTACAGATAATGTTAAAGAATTTACTAGGTCCTTGCATAACAGGTGCAATATATAAATAATATCAAGATACATAAATAATACAGCTTCATATCCTTACTAATATTATAAAAGCGAAAGTGAGTTTGTTTGTTTGTTACGTCTTCACGTTTAAATGGCAAAACCGATTTTGATGAATTTTGGTACAGAGATAGTTGGGACCCTGGAGAAGGGCATAGGTTATTTTTTAAGTGAGAAAAGGGAAAAAAAGAGGAAAGTCAAGTAAAAATATTATAATTAAATTAAATTACCTATATTAATAAACGTGGGCGAAGCCGCGGGTAAAAGGTAGTCTATATATAAAAGTGAAATAACACTCACTGATTAGTCACAAAATCTCAGAAACTACAACATCTACAAACTTACAATTTGACAGGTACCTTCCTTATAGGGTGTAGACATCCATAAAGCAAGGATTTTCCGAAATTCACCCCCTAAGGGGATGAAACAAAATTTGTATGGAGAAATCGAATTTCACGCGGGCGAAGCCGCTGGTGGAAGCTAGTTTTACATAACCGCAGATTTGTACTATGGCTACAAGATTTAAGTCACGTAGGTAGGTATTGCGGATTGAATGACGCATAATTGGTGATTTGACCCCACGTGGGTTTTATCAAAGTGGGGTGAGAGTACCAGTTGTCGTCGGTTAAATGTGTCGATCGCTGACGTCAAATTGTTACGTCTATACGAGTAGGTATTGTGACTGATAAACTAGGTAGGTCACAAAAAAGATCATTTGGTTATGATAAAATTTATAACATTCGGGGAATTTCTGCAGGCCTAGGCATTCGTTTCGATTCTCTTGCGTCGAATGCGTCAAAAGCTTCAAATCGACCACGCTTCCGGTTCCTTTGTTCTGACGTCAACTCAACCATCTATCACTTGCTTAGAACAAAGGAATCGGAGGTGTGGCGTGGCGTGCAAGAGAACCGAATCGAAACGATCGTAACTTGGCTAAGGGGGGCTGAATAGGAAACTTATTAGAAGCAGCTGAAGGACACAGGTGTGGTTTTAGTCAGTAATTAAAGTGTTAAACAAGTTTTTAAAGCGACCGGATACTATTCCAATTAAAAAATATACAACATACTCGTATTATTTACTTATTATTAATAAAAAACCCTGCGTCTTTCGATATGTGGTCGCCACTCCAGAACCTTTCGTCCCCGTCGGCCATCTGTTCTGATAGGCAGTTCAAGTCAGATAGGTAGTCAAGTCAGATAGGTAGTCAAGTCAGATAGGTAGTCAAGTCAGATAGGTAGTCAAGTCAGATAGACAACTTAGGCAGTAAGTGAGATGGGAAATTCAGTCAGATAGGCTATTCAGTCAGATAGGCAAGCTTAGGCAGTTAAGACTGACAGGCAGTTTAGTCTAATAGATAGTTTAGTCAGACAGGCAGAGCTTACGCAGTAAGTCAGTTAAGCAATTCAGTTAGATAGGCAAGTTTAGGCAGTTAAGACTGATAGGCAGTTAAGTCTGAAAGATAGTTTAGTTATATAGGCAGATTAGTCAGATAGGCAGCTAACGCAGTAAGTCAGTTAACCAATTCAGTCAGATAGGCAAGTTTAGGCAGTTAAGACTGGCAGTTAAGTCTGAAAGATAGTTTAGTTAGAGATAGGCAGTTCAGTCAGATAGGCAGCTTACGCAGTTAAGCCAGGTAGGCAGTTCAGTCAGATAAGCAGTTACGTCAGATAGGCAACTGTTCTATGTAAGATTCTGATATTCGGCTTCCAGTTCATTGTTGGTAAAAGTTTAAACTTTATGTAAGCACAGTAATGTTACATACTTTTGTACCAATAAACAAATGTGTTTATAATATTGTAGGTATATTACATAATAATACACCTAATTAAATGTAACAAATTAGATTAACAATAATTATCTAATGAATTCCGTGGATTGCTACTTAGCCCTCTTTCTCTCCCTTAACTTTTGTTGTGCCAACAGGGTCCATATTGATCTATGACAATTATCAACACTATCTTAATGGATTACAATAAAGTATTGAGTAAATTACAATATGAGAGATGACGAGACTTTACCTTGAGTAATCTAATTCAATTTTCTAATTTATTAAGTTTTTTCAACCCGCACTGGGCCCGCGTGTTGGATTACGGCCCATTCCCTCTCCTAAAGAGGACACCTGAGTCCCAGCAGTGGGAACATTAAAAAGGCTGATGATGATGATGATGAATTTAATTTTGAGCTAATAAAGGCTAAACTATAACCAGATAATGATAATGTGGTGTTGTGTGCTGATGACACCAAAAATATTTGTAGTATATGCAAACATAAAACAAATACAATAATAAATTATTGTATTTTGTATCCATAATTTCGTATCCTAAAAATAATACGAGTATAAACATCTAATCTAAAAGAACGATTTCAAATTAAAACACAAAAAAAAAAACAAAAAGAAGTTTATTCGATTACACAGCTACCCTGAAAAACTTAGATCGTCATGTTTTATCCTAAAAAGGTAAGGATGTTAGCTAATAATATATTTATTTGCTTCCCAGTACCATCGCAAAAAGATAAGAGTCAAAGTCCAAGAAAACAATAAATATATATGTATATTATAATAATATAAACAAAGTGCAATGCCGGAAGCGTCACGTACGCATTTACTATTTATCTTTATTAAAATCGAACGCATGTAAAAGTAGATATTATGTCAGATCCGATTGTCCCTACCGTGATAAAATATTTAAGGTGCAGGATACAAGATATATAATGTGATGGCTACAGAAGAAATTCAATAAATTGGTGCGATTATGCCTTAGTGTCTCATCAATTCATCACCATCATTTATTTTAATAAAACAAAAGTACTAAGCTTGACTCACCTTGATAATGGAGACTTGTTTCTCTGTTATATTATCATAGTATCATCATCACTTTGCATCAGGTGAGATAGCAGTCAAGCGCAAGCCTACCAACAATAAAAAAGTCACTCCATGCTAGACTATATAATTAGTTATAGAAAAACTATCGAATATTGATGTTATTAGTATTGTTGAAGAAGAAATACTCAATGTATCAAAATTATTAGAATTTATAAAAACTTTTACGGTGATTGCAATAATCCAATTGATTGAAAAGGCAACTTCATAGCTGAAAATAATTGGGTTCAAGAATACAGTTTATCTCATTTTCATCATCATATCAGCCGAAAGACGTCCACTGTTGGACATAAGGCTCCCCCAAGCGTCGACACAACGACCGGTCCTGTGCGTCACGCACCCATCGGATTCCCGCAACCCTGCCCAGGTCGAGGCCTTCCAACGCTGCGACTTCCGGTACGTAGTCGCCACTCCAGAACCTTTCGTCCTCATCCTACCCGTGCGTGATCACATCAGAAATGAAGATATCCGCAGGAGAACCAAGGTTGCCGATATAGGTCCGAGAATCACCAAACGTGGCAATAGACAGGGCATATTGCACG
Source organism: Mythimna lalbum (assembly GCA_949319445.1). NCBI lineage: Eukaryota > Metazoa > Arthropoda > Insecta > Lepidoptera > Noctuidae > Mythimna > Mythimna lalbum. The sequence continues at coordinate 20,737,924 of OX439360.1, forward strand.
CAGAACAGATGGTCGATAGTTTATCTATTTACTCAGAAAATAAATGGAAAGAACCAGTGTGTGATGTTGAGCTCGTCATTAAGTCAAAGAAAGAGTAAGAACGTAGTAGTGATGACTGAAATTACTCACATTGCGATAAAAGATCAAAAGATCAATTAAAACGAAATCGTGCAATGCCTGTTCCATCACGTAGACTAGATTTTTTCCTGCTTATCTAAGTTTAAAGTAATTACATACAATTACATGAAACCATAATACAGATAATTTAATAAATATCGATGTTAATATTGGCTTCTGTTTCTTGTAAAAAGATAACTTAATTTTTTTTTAGGCATATAATGTAGGTAAATAAGATAAGTATTGGTGGTTTCCTCCTAGTCAATTTTTTTGCGATAAAGAATGATTTGTAATTAGTGTTTTGTTCCGGAACAAGGACATATTCACACATTATGAAAGATTTCAGGACGAGGGTCGTTTTTTACTCTATAGTCAACCTGAGTATGGTTTATAAACTTGCCAGTTAATCCAACGCAATCTATCTATATAAAAATCAATTGCTGAGTCTCGCTAAAACTCGAGAACGGCTGGTCTGATTTTAATCATTCATTTTTTCTTTTGTTTACCAACACACAGGGAAGGTTTAAAAGCAAAAATAAATTGGTAGGATGGGTAGGGTAGGGTAGATAGGGTAGGGTAGGGTAGGTAGAGTAGGGTAGGCAAGGTAGAGTGTGTAGGGTAAGTAGGGTAGGGTAGGTACTCAGTTGACGGGAGCAAAGCCGCGGGTAAAAGCTAGTGATTAGCTAGAGTAATAAAAAGATAATGACAATGAAGATAGACAATACCTAAAAGCTCAGCTAGCATTTGGTAATACCGTCATTCACATGAATATTTCACAAAACCGGTACCAGCAAATACATTTTTTTTTACACTGTAAAAGTTTTTGGGAAAAAAATTTCGTCATTCATAAACTTGATTAAATTTGCAAGGATTCTATTGTTATATTTTTTTTGAGTATTTTCATTGTTGAGGACATCATGAAGGGTAAAAGTTTATGAAAATATTATCCAAATATTCAGGTCTTTACTGGATTAGTCTTACACAAATTGATAATATGATTACAATAAAAGCCTAAATAATATCCACAAGATATGTGTTTTCAAAATATCTAGTGAAAAATGTGTAATAACATCATAATCGCGTAATAGTAAGAGTATGAAAAACAGTGGAAATGTTTGTCGAGTTGCGTGCTCTTAAACCTTTGGTAACAACACGTTTGTGCTGTTGCTGTGGTGGACCGATGACCTGGTGAAAGTTGCGGGAAACCGATGGATGCAATACGCACAGGATCGTTCGTTGTGGCGACGCTTGGGGGAGGCCTATGTCCACAGTGGACGTATATCGGCTGAAATGATGAACAACACTGTTGCAACAATCGTGGGTTTCATTGTTACCCAGGATTGTGGAAGTCGAATGGTCGACAAATTGTTTTCGATACGTGCGACCCGCAGCAACACTGGTGGCAGATTTTCTGGCTTATGCAATCACATTTTAATAAACAAACAGGTCACACTCACAAATCAACCGAAAAATGTGTTCCGCGCAGCAGCGGCTGCACTTGTGGTATGAGATCCTCTCTGTGTTTTATTTACTTTAGTATCATAATTGGTACACTTTCTAAACACACCCGAAGACATTTTTTTTATTTAATTTCGTAGCAGCGCGCAGCATATGACTCGATCCGATGCGTGACGCCTAAAGGCAAGGATCCCAATTAGGATCCTTTCGAGTCTTCACGAGTGCGCGCTCATAGCAAATCTGTTTATTTAAATATCATTGGGCTTATTATGCCTATCTATAACATCTATCAAAAGAGGACTAGCAGTTTAACGTACATTCCGAGCCTCGGTGGAACTTTGGCATGTTAAGATGGTCACCCATCTACCCAGTGACCTCAAAAAGTGTTGCTTAACTTTAGGGATATGCCTTCTGCAGCTGTTGTATTTAGCTACCCGCTATAAACTACGCCTTAAGGTACCTACTGATTAAACCATCGCCATAATGTCTAGCAATCCTACTTACAATTGTTTCGAGATTAGATAAAATACCAAATGACGTCATAGCATCCACTTCTGCATCATTACTTGTGTCGATCGGAAATGTTTCTTCTATCTTATCGACCACATTGTCTGATAAATAAATGAGTCCGTTGGAATTGGAATGTCTCCTTGAGGAAGTAATGTAGTAATCCGTTGCAATAATGACCTCGATATTGTTTTAGTTTGATTTAATTTTTAAATAGTCTTTTTAGGGTATATTCAGGTCTGTAGTCCCTTGAAGCTGTGAAAAAATTAGACTTCTGACTTAACGAATAAAAAAACATATGGCAAAAAAACATGCATTTTGACATTCAAGATTGCCGGTGTCCTTGAATACTAAAATTTCGCATGAAGGAAAGTCTTCTTCTTCTTCCTGCCCTTATCCCATATTACTTGGGGTCGGCGCAACACTTTTTCTTCTTCCATTATGTCCTGTCACCCGTCAAACTATCACTAACTCCCTTTTCTTTCTATCACTCCTCACACAATCCATCCATCTTTTCTTCGGCCTTTCTCTCCCTCTCCATCCATCTACACTTATACTCAGAAATCTCTTAGTAATATGCGCTTCAGCATGACGGAAAGTCACACAGCACAATTATGGGAAAAATCCGAAAACAGTAATTTTTTTACTTTGTGTTCCATTAAAAGGCAGACATTCTAATGTTTTTGCCGTATTTGGCAGCAAATGTATCGGGTCAGCTTTCTCGGTAAATTTGCTGTGGTAGTCAAATAGGTTAGTTAGTTAGTTAGTTAGCCCATTTATGTCCCACTGCTGGGCGAAGGCCTCCCTCTCCCTTTTCCACAGGTCATTGCGGGCCAGTCCCTCCGGTATTTATCAAGCTCATCTCTCCACCTTCGCCTTGGTCTGCCGCGATGTCGCCTTGCGTTCAATGGGACCCAATAAGTCAAATAGGTACTACAATAATTCTCAGCTTCATTTTACCGAAATCACGCCTGTTTCAATGACTTCATATGATCCAGCTGCAGAGACGTACACAATGTTTACTAGGAATCAATTACTCTCGGATCGTGGGTTCCGAGTGCTCAGAAGTTATTTAAAGAACTTTCGAAACGCCTCGTTGACACTTCGCGTGACCCAAAGTCTGGCTTGTACTTCGGTCAAAGGATAAGCATTGCCATTCAGCGTGGCAATGCCGCTAGTCTTTTGGGTACATTACCAGTCAACAGCGATGCGGAGGAATTTTTCGACGCCTTACTTTAAATTGCCATTTTTTTTAGTTCTTTAGGGTATTATTTTTATTTTTTAAGTTAGTTTTAATTAAGTTAAATTTATTTGTTGTTGAAGAAGTTAAATAAAGTTATATGAATAAAACATCAATTCGCGAATAATTAACAAACCAAAAAGTATTCAGTATTTATTTGCAGGATCACCACGGAAAAAACGAAAACAAAGCGAAATTTAAGTATCATTACACTACGTCATATGTATTTATATGACTTATTTAGGTATCATCGATACCTAAGTTTCGTTTTTTCTGATCAGAGGTAAACAAAATGAAAACTACGATATCACTTTATCAGTGTTTTATGATTGATTGAGGCCAAAAATGCATTATGTATCTAATCTGGCTGTTTATAACACTTTGAAAAAGTATCTTTTTTTCCTTTTAATTTAGAACCAGACTAATATTAGTCTAAAAGAAAAAGCTACACAGAAATATGTCAATACTATACAGTAGGTACTTGAATGAATAATTCGTTCAAATTCTGTATAGTTTTGACATATTTCATACTTTGATTGCCTTGCTAGTGGGGATGGAACCTGCAAAAATTCTTAGAACGCTGCTGAAGCTTGATGCCAAGCTTCAGTAGTATTTCATCGTATGTTTGTTATCATACAACACATAGATAACAACATCTCTTCTGTTGACGATCATAAAAAATCAGGTTAGTCGCGGTTTGTGAAGACTCAACAGGCAGTGAATTCTGCCGGCGCCAGAATTCGTCGAAATCCCTTGAGGGAACTAAAAAAATTTATATCACCGATTGAAAATAGCCTAGACTTCATCTCCTTGGACTACAAATTGTGGTCTGTGTTAAAAAAAATGGTCTACTGTACTCGTCACGATACTTTGATATCATTAAAGCAGTGGAAAAATTTCAAACGGGCATAGTGCGGGAAGCGATAGTTGCGTGGCCTAAGCTTGTTATGTTAGGCTCAGGGTGAACATTTTGAGTGGATGTAAGTATCAATTTCTTGTTTAGATTCTCACACATGTATAAAATATGTGTAATGTATAAAATTATTCGAGTAGTATTACATAATAGGTACTTTTGGAAATCCTAATCAATAAATAAATTAATAAAAAAAAGTGGTGGAAAGATGTGAGGAGGAGGCGACTTTGCTTTAAAGATAAAGACTTAAATTATATTTGACAAAAAACCTTTTAAAATTAATATCCTTTACATAAACACAGTTTTTAGGCCCGGCTATCGAACCCTACCTCATCAAAATAATTTAAAACCACAGTTACAACTAAAACAAAATCCTAAATTGGCGCGATTTTCTCCGATTCCTCGCGAGATGGTAACGGTATTTCTTAATCAATCAATTTTGAATCTTTAAACGTTATTTTTACGGTTGAATTTTCTTCGTTGTTACTGCATTATCGGTTCCTTCGGATTTAATTAATTCTTAGTCATTGGTAACGGTCATCGGTGACTCAGTACAAATGATGTTGGAAGGCTTATAATGTACAGACGAAAGGTCAATTTATTACTTGTGTATGTATCATTAGGTGTCATTTCCGCAATAATGGTAGTTGAATTACGAGTACAACTTGTAGGTATAATTTACTTGGACACTCGTAATGAGGTGCTGGTCCGTGATTTACTTGCCATTTAAATTAATATCGGACTGCATCCGTTTGTTTATTTATTGAAAAAATCTTGTAGGTAACCTATGGATAAAACATTTCCATTACAACCAGAAATATTCAATCAAACAAATCGGGACTATCGTCATAAACAAAATGGAAATACGCAAATAAATGGTGCAATAAAATAGTGCCAATTAAAAATAAAAACATCATATACCTACTAGTATTACATACGGTTAACCTTAAAAGTGGCTTTGAATAAAAAATAAGACTAACGAAAACAGCACAAAAGTAATAAAAAATAAACCTACTTTTTTATTTCATATAAACTAGTGCTTGACTGCGATCCCACCTGATGGTTAGCAGTAATGCGATCGTTGATGGTGAGGTGCACTAGTTTAATTAACAGCCTATTCACTCTAGCTTTGAAGACACCTAAATTATATACGGATGGAAAAACTGCAGCAGGCAAATTGTTCCAGTCTTTCGATGTACGCGGTATAAACAGCGAGGCAAAACGTTTAGTGTGGACATCTTTAGAATCGTTGTTAATTTAAGATCAATTTATCAAAAACAAAAATGTCCAAGACACAGAAATTCAACCATTGCCATTGCCATTTGCAGGCAAAGAGCAATGGGGAAGCCCAAATCTTCGGCGGCGCATAATGTTCCACGCGCGCCTTAAATAGGAGCTAGCAAAACCGTTACAGTTCCGCAGGGCCGAAGCCTGGGCCCTGTGTTGACTACCGAAAGGGAAACTCAACGTCCTGGAACACAAGGTAAAGAAGGAACATAGTTGTGGTTTTATTCAGTTCTGTATATAGAATGGGACGAGTTCAAGAGCTTCGACTTAACTAAAACAATGCCTGATGAAGGAAAACAAGCTTTCCGAAATCAAGGCTGCTGGTGGACATCCCAACCATACGCACAAAACGTATTGAGAACACATTAATTGTGAGTACAGATAAGGAGTGAGTGGATTCTCTGCCAGGGCCTGTGTTTCCTGATGGCTACAATCCGGGAATCTTAAGTCAAGAGTGAATAAGTTACTTCTAGGTAAGCACGCTCCATCTTCGACCGCATTTTCGCTTTCCAACAGGTAAAATAGCGGTCAAGTACAAACCTATCAACAATAAAAAATAGCAGAGCGCTACTCATTGGATGACTACTCACCTTAAAAAAAAAACTGGACAGATAATACACTTTTCATCCGCAATATAACTTATATTTAATTACGCTCTGTAGCACTTTAAAGCAGCATATTTTGCGGGCAAATCGTAAATTAATGTGGAAATAAAATTAGCATAACAATGATTCACACTTAACGTCTTATAAAATATATAAAACGTGGACACACCTCTCAGTAACTGAGGTCATTGGATATGCGTGAGTCGTCCAGGCCCGACAAGTTGAGACAGGTATAGGTACATTACGCACCAATAATGCAACAAGTCTTCGTAGTTCCGTATATATTGCGCATTTTGTTTAACATTGTCTAAAATATGAAGGAACTGAACGAGCAATGGATGACAGTAGAGACAGGAGCTGACATTTTGCGTCTTATTTCATCATTAACGCAAATTGTTTATTTGAAAGCGTCTATTTATAGTATTCCGTGTACATTGCGCATTTTGTTCAAAACCGTTTGTAACTTGGAAGTTGGACGAGCAATGGATTGGCATTAAAGCTAATATTTAAAAGTTACATTACAAGATCAATACAATTTAAAATATTGTTTATTTGAATATACATGTATTCAGACTTTAGCACTCCACAATCGCGGTGCTAAAATATATTTGAGGAGTGACTGGCGAGGCGACACGGCGTCCTCACTTTCTGCACAATCACACCTTTTGCATGGTTTTGGATTAAGGTGGAAGAAACACCCGGGAGTCACCATTGTGCTGATCACTTGGACGACACGATGAAGATACTCGTACCACCCCTCTCTCGCTTGGCCGAAGCACCGCCTTGTCTTCGTGTTGGATTAAATCCCACCTCCTAAAAGTCACTCCTTCATATTTCTTTACACAAAATCACGGGAGCTTAACGAGCCATGGATTGATAGATTTTAAATTTCGAAGCTGACGTCTTGCGTCCTTATTTCATCATCGACAGAATTGAAAACACGTATTAATTGTTTTGTATACATTTAAAATTTTGATCAACAATGAAATACTGTTGTATGAATTCAACGAGCAATATATATAACGGAGGGGCGATATCAGTGGGTCACGACATCGGAAATAACACTCACAAAAACCTTTGATAACACCTTTAATTACTCGTAACACACACTCAGTACAAAATAATCAAGGATGCCTGAGATATGGCTTGATTAAGAATTTAGGAACGCGGGAAGTTTAGCGTGGAGTAACCAACGTCTGCTCGGACCGACGGAACGATTCAAAGTGGCCTCCAAATCAACCGTCACCCGACACGTGGACCTACCCCCATTCCGGTTAGCCAATTTACCTGTCAACGTCAGTACCTGTCAATGTCGAATAATCGATTATACCTCCGGATCGACATTTGACTCGACTATTCGCTCAGTGTTGCTATTACTCCACGCTAACCATCCCCAAGTTAATACTTGACGTTCCCAAACGTAAGCTGTTCAATCTAACTACATAGTTCCTCCAGTGAAAGATAGGTGGCGCTGATGCAGACCGACTGATATGCGCCAACGCTTCGACATATAGAAGATTTAGAATTATTGTCTAAATCGAAAATTTTGCGCGTATTCTCGTCATCATAATTTCAGCCAAAAACTTCTACTGTAATAGGACATAAGCCTCCCCAAATATCGCTACAACAACCGGTTTATCGTCGACGCTATTTGAAATATTGTTTATTTAAAAATGTGACTTTAGATATGAAAAGGATTTAGATCCTTGCTGATACTAAAATATTTCTGTTATCATGTATTTGTGACAACGAACTATATTGCACAATTATTAGAAATTATTTCACAAACCTAGTAACAAAGCCTACACGGACCAACGGAAGAAAAATATGGTGACATTGTATAAAACGGAGAAAAAATTCAGTAATCATACCTAAATGTACTAAATCTATTTCAATCCAACTAAACGTGAACATTATTTCACAAACCTAGTAACAAAGCCTACACGGACCAACGGAAGAAAAATATGGTGACATTGTATAAAACGGAGAAAAAATTCAGTAATCATACCTAAATGTACTAAATCTATTTCAATCCAACTAAACGTGAACAGTTACACACCTACAATAATAAACCCATAGGACAACTTCTTGATGGCCAAAAGACGACGACGACTAACTGCCAAAACTGTCGTTGCACGAATGGCGACATTGTAAAGAATATATACAGAAATTACACCTAAATGAAATCTATTCCAATCCTGCTAAAAGCGAACAATATATCTATAATAATAAACTTCTAGGGAACTCCTTGATAGCCACAAGCCTCGACAACCGACTGCTGTAACTGTCTTTGCACGGTTGGATCAAAGGCCTGATACAGAAGGCAGTACTCCTCGATACAGCTTGCATTGTGAGAAGGTTGCTGTGAGTTGCTGTGATGTCTGTAGTAAGTCTTAAGTCATTAGCTTGACAATTGACACCATGTAGGTAATAAAAAAAAAAACATACGATGGGGTGAAGAAAGAAGAAAAGGGAGAAAATAAAGCGGAAGATCTTAGTACTTAAAATCTCAAGGTCACCAAGCGTCAAGATGCCCCAATGGGTATTTTTTATTTACCCAAGACTAAGGATAACTCCTGTATGATGGGTGCATTCACAAAAATGTCAGTTCACATACGCAAAACACCCAGACCCGGAACAACTATCTAAAGGCCTTACAAACGCAGGCCGGAATCGGAACCTGCGACACGCTGCACAGCAGCCAATTGCTCGACCGCTGAGGCAACTGTGCCGTATTGTTAGAGAAGACAGTGTTATCAAAACTTCCATACAAATCAATCGTGGTGGCTACACAGTTTTTACTTAGATATTGACGGCCCTGGAAAGCTGACAAGACCATGAAAACTAAAACTAACATTCAGCTCACATTTCGCGGATATTATAATAACGCATATGATGAGGAAACCATAAAGAAGGAATTACTTGACCGTGTAATATGTTTAGGTGTTTGAGTTCAAGCTATCCTGTCGTAACCTGTAATTAAATAGAGAGAAAATGAATAAAACCAGACATTTGAAAATAAGAAGCTTAACCAAAGCCACAGATGCCTTGGACTATGCTAAAAAGCTAATAGGCTATGAGACAAGATTGTTTAGACGAGTGATGGTCTATAAAGGTAGAACTGCACTGCGCATATGTAATAACGTATGCCGTCGATTTAAGCACAGACCGACGTGCTATACATTTTATATAACAACTGGATTTGTAGAGCTACATTAAATCCACGCCAGGCGACGTCACGCACGTGGCTATAACAAGAAACTGCTGGTTCTGGCTGGATGCAAACAACCTGCCATATTTTGGGGAGATAGAGAAAGTTTCTTTTGAAGAGTACTTCACCTGCGGAAGGGTTTTTGCAAATTAACGATTTATTTAAGAAGGCTTTTATTATTATCTATTTATAAAGAGAGAAAGAAACATTACTCATGACAACAGTTTGGAAAATCACTTCGGGGAAATAATTTGACCGCACCGACTCAGACACCGCAAGGAAATGTGCAAAAACCTGAAGCGTAATTAAAGTCGATAAAAACTACAATATAAAAATAAATTACTGAAAATGAAATACAGCGTATCTAGTCTTATTTCGTTACGCCTATTCCCTGTCTCTGCAAATCGTAGCATAGTAACCTTATAATGTTCCCACTGCTGGGACTCAAGGAGAGGGAGTGGGTCGTAATCCATAACGCGGGCTCTGTGCGAGTTGGTGGATGTCACATGTCTTCGAATGTTTGGTTCTAGGACATGTCGGTTTCCTCACGATGTTTTCCTTCACCGTTTTAAGAGCAGTGGTGATAAAATAAATTACACAAAGTAATGCGCCTGGATGAGTTTGAACTCGCGACTTGTAAGACGCAGCAGTTGCCATTGCTTTCAAACCTTATCAGTACTTATAAATTGATTAATGAAGATGGAAAAGTTAAGAATTCTGAACAGTAGAACATGTAACAACTGGGAAAAACAACAAAACAACATAAACAATTCAACAGACTGAGCCACACATGACTCGTTCACCGAAGCTAGGTTAAGTACCTTTTACTGTACAACGAATCGACCACACATTAAAAAGCACTCTTTACGAAACATGCCATCATAACCATCAATACTAAATTTTACGACTCACCATAAAAAATCACACCGTAAAACAACCATTGGCTAGTTAAAAACAGATCGTTTGGCATAAAACCTTGGCTTGCTCAAAAATGAGTCAGTCGTTCGAGATTGTATACAAAATTATTAAGATAATAAGCGGATACGTATATTTTGATCACGAACCCATTGACAATGATCGGTACCGTGCCATTTTAGTGGTGGGAAAGGATCGATAAATTATCGATAGAATAACTTGTAACAAAAATACAAAAATGAATACTTATGAGGACAGTCAATAGAAGCGACAAGACATATATGTGTAACCAAGATTTATTTAACTCATTATTATTATTTAAAAAAGTATTCATGGAGCTTCCTGCACGTTCTTCTCCGAGATCTACGCATTGGAACGTGCAATTTAGTTCCATTTTTTTATTGCTAGATACTTTGAAAAATAAAAATTCCCTTTAAATGGTGTATTTGAAATAAACGTTTTTGATTTCCGAGTTTGTCGACTCAGATGTAGTTATAAAAAAAAAGAAAATACTCAGAGGAATCAAAAAACGTATATTTATTGTCTTTCATACTAATAGTGATAAGCTTCGTCTTAGTTGGGGTTGTCTCGCTACTGTCCACTGATACAATATAATTACCTCGAGTAAGTACAAATTCCGTTAAAATGATTGAATAGTCATAAAATAAGGTTTGTCGTTATCCTGAAGAGCTTCATTTTATGAACGGTTATAAAAAAACGCATGCTCTACGTTTACAATAAAATAACTGAAGCTCATTACAAAAACTTTGACATACCTAATATATCAAATACAAGGCAAGCTTTTACATTTTAATTAAAATACCTGTAATTAACTACAGCTCTAATTGAAACTGCAAAGCTAACTCCGGGAAAATAAACAGGACTATGTGAACTCATATTGCAAATTCAACATTAATTTCATCGATTCCGTATTCCACCACTAACCGCCGACTAACCTTTACTCGGCTGTATTTTGCTTTTGCAAGTTTAATCATGCTTCTCGGTCGGTTCGTGATGCAACGTTTCGCAACCCAAAACATTATTTTATCTTACAAATTGTATTCGTGTTGCTGTCGGCTGTCGATACGTTGTCCCCGAGCGTGCGGAGTATCGATAACGTTAATTTATTGAAGTGTGTGTCATCACTAATTCTTGTTATAATTGACGTTGATTTTTTTACTTTTTTCTGGGAAGGAACTGGGTTGTTTTAAACGTTTATAAATTGTATCAGCTCGTTAAAAGACGAAAAAGTTCAGAATAAAATCAATGTTGTCGATGCTTGAATTAAATTATTGTTTGTAGTATTTTTAAAAAACTTTGACAAACAAGTCGTACCTATACAGTCATCGAGAACAATACCATTGTAACAAAACGATCTAATAAATAACAATTTAATGATCTCAATTAAATCTAATAAATGCTGCCATTAAATAACTTACAAGAACAATCATTAAACAGTTTTAAAACCTGCACAATATAAGTTATACGAGTCATCCTAAGGTTCATATTTACCTTGGCGTCTAGATAAATTCCTTCGCAATTACTAGTCGTGATATTTGTTTTCTTAACTTTACACCAATTCTTATGTTAGACCAGCCCCCCTAGCAAGTTTCAACCATTTCTCTAGCGTCGAACGCCTCGAGTTGGCCACGTCCCCGATTCTTTTGTACTGACCACGTGAGTGAGCGTTGAGATGATGTTATTCCCATATATTTGAATTTTTCTACTGGCGTTAACGATTGCAGATTATCCACCTGGCTAGGGTTACAGATTTGTAAACTGCTTTGAAAAGACTGAAATAGACAATAGACTATACTATATATACTACTATACTATATATATATACTTCATTCAATACATAAGAATTCCACAATTAATTAAATTATAAATATTATCAATATCTTAGTTTCAGTATTATAAATATCAATCTAAAAATCTGATCAAAATCTGATGTACTCAACACTGGTTCAATAATCAAGGTTGATTAAGAGATCTTGATCATTGTTTACTAATAGAAGACCCTTATAAATAGTATCGGATTTAAGTATTTTTTAAATTATTAAATATTATACAAAATATGCAAGTCGTTTGATTTTTTAGACAGATTAGCAATATTTACACTGTCGTTCAACTAACACAATCGTTAAATTAACAGCTGTGCCAACAGCTGTTCATTCTCAAATGTCAAAAAGTGCCAAAGACCTTGTTTTAAACCAGTAAAAAAAAACAACTGCGTCGTCCTTGACGAAAAAACAAACTCGCCACTGATAACAAGATACTTGTCAAAACTTGCGTCAATTTCAAATAATTGTGTATTGTGATTAATATTTTTTTTAATTGCTTTACGAGGGAAAAATATTCACAGAAAGAGAAAAATGAAAAATGCTAGAACTGGTTCAGAAGTAAGTACGCCTCAAATAACTCAATAAGGTAAAGACACTGAAGAAATACCTACATCTTAATGATTTATATTGTTTAACCTTCCAAGAGACAAAATAGAAAAACAATGGGTGCGTTCGCTTGGGGTTTAATGAATTAAATTATACATTTACATTTTTGATGTTTTTCTAGATACATAATAGTAAACAAATCCACAAATGCGGTCTCCATAAAAAAGAAGCTTGAGATCTAAAAAGCCAATACTAATACCGCTGAGGCGTTGAAATGCCTAGAACCCAAAAGCAGCTACACACTACCTTTCTGAATTTGAAAAGAGTTACGAGGCAAAATAACACTAATAAAAATGTAATTATGAAATTTACCAATATTTTTAATTTAGATTTTAGATATTTTTCTAGACACAAAAACATTATAGAAAACTAAGCCACAAATGCGGTCTCGATTATCCATAAAAATGAAGTTTGGCCATGTCTAACAAACGAATTTAATTCAACCGCTGAGATGCCTAGAACCCAAAAACGGGTTAAAAGGGTTACGAGGCAGAATATCGCTACTGAAAATGTAACTGTGCAATTTGCCAATATTTTTATGTTTAGCATGTTAAAATGAATAGTATGAATACAGATCTATTCCTTTTGATCAACTTGAGAAATTATTTTAGATAAATAAAACAATACAGACAGGGAAACTGATAGTTTTAATATATTCCAGATAAAAAGAAATATTTAAAAAATAAACAAATGATGATGAGGTATATACATTATTTTATGCACATCTTATACACTATTATTATTATATCATTCACGTAAATGAACAATAAAATTTATTAGTTCATTTGTCAACACGCAAGGATTACTTGACAACGCTTTTGACAGTAATTTAATTTATGTGTTGTCTAGTGAAAAACAAAAATCATGAGAGTTGGGGCGTCCTAGGCCCGAAGCGCGGCTGCGCCACGACCGTCACTTCAAGCCGTCAGTTTGACTTGACTTTTCTTAGTGTTTATTTTTGTGAAATCATATTTGTGTTAGTAATAGTTTTATTTTATTAAATAATGTAAGTAAAATACATTTTTTTAATAATAAACGCCGGCTGCAGCAATACCGGTGCCTGTAGCAGTCAACCTGCCACATCCCTCGACGTTCAGTTAATCAAATGCCCCCACTGCTCCCAAGCACGTTATTCTAAAGGTGTACGGGGACTGAAGATTCACTATGGTAAGGTTCACAAACCACATAGTGTACCTTTGTGTCCCCCAGCCACTTTCCAAACATCCACATATTCGGAATCACTTTGGCAAACCCTATCAAAATTAAAAAATTCTTCACCCATCCTAAAGAGTTTCCCGAGGCGCGAGACGGTCCGTGGCGTCTGAATTTAGCGCAATGCTCTTGCAACTCAGGAGAATACACAAAGTGCTTGGGAGGAATTGCTTACCTTCCCTTATAGAATTCTGCATGTTCAAAAAAGTTTGGCTACAAAAAAATCATTAACAACCCAAATTAAAGACAACTGCCACAATTCGACTAACATTTTAGATCAAAATTTACCCGTTTTCAATAACGTTTCTAAGAAAGATGTGTGCTCTCATGTGGAATTCAAATTAGGTGGTGGCGACATTAAAGGAGCAGCTAGGCTACTATTCAGTAGTGATGTGGTGGTGCATTACTATCCAGATACACTTTCAGCCCTGGAGAGTAAACACCCAGCGCCTGCGGACGACTTCGCCTTCCCTGACCGTCCTGACACCCCAAATTCGGATTCATCTTTTTTCTAAATTTCAGCACCACAGTTACTTGCAGCCGTGAGCTGCTTCAGGAACGGTTCCGCCGGTGGCCTCGACGGCCTGACTCCTCAAAATTTAAAGGATCTTTTAAGCTCAGACACCGGGGAAGCTGGTGAGTCGCTTTTGAATGAAGGCGTGACCGATGCCATCATCGATGTCTTGTACGGGGTAAATTTATGTGCCCTGCGCAAGAAAGACTTAGTGGCATTCGTCCCATTGCTGCCAGGTGCACTTATAGGCGTACAGCCAAAATCTGTTGTAAATTATACAATCGCTCATTAAAAAAAAAAAAAACCAGCTCCTTCAGCTTGGCTTGGTTCAACAGGGGGCTGGGGGCTGTGAGGCTGCCGTACATGCCCTCGCCACATTCCTAAATTCTAATAAGGGTGAGGTAATCCTCAAGGTTGACGTTAAAAACGCCTTTATCTCTATTTACAGGGACACTTTGTTGGCTGAAGCAAAAAAAGAACTACCTGAAATTTTCGGCTTTTTATGGCAATGCTATAGGCATCCGTAAATATAAGCATCCGTAAATATAGGCATCCGTAAAAATTATTACTCGTATATAAAGATATTATTTTGGGATCTGCAATTGGGTGCCAACATGGTGACCATTGGGCCAGTCATTTTCAGCTTGGCTTTTCATCCAACCATCCAAAGATTGAAACCGTTTTAGAAGATTTCAAATTTCTCAAAGAGCAATTTAAATTTATTGGCCTTGACCTTAACCATTCAAAATGTGAAATTTTTTTCTCTGCCAGTACTGACAAACAATCGACTCTTCAGATTTTTTTTGCAATAGCTCCAGAAATCAAAATTTTAGATAAAAGTTCACTGCACCTCCTAGGTTCTCCTCCTCCTCTTTTGGAAGACAGTTTTTCTTCATTCATTGACGACAAAATTGAACTTTTTAACTACATTTCGGAATGATTTTCCAAAATTAACCTACATTCGGCTTTCACCCTCATACGATATTGTAGTTTTGCACCAAATTTTATGTATTTTTTTCATCCCCTTTATGGAAACAACCACATCTCTTGGACAAAATTGATCAAACTATTCGATACGCTTTAACGTCCATCTTAAATGTGACCCTGAATGACCGAGCGTGGATACAAGCCACGCTACCCATCCGTTTTGGTGGGCTCGCCATTCGCAAAATTTCTAGTATAAGTCTACCGGCGTTCCTGTCTTCAGTTCACAGCACTCAACAATTAACCAAATAAATCTTAACTCCATCATTGCTCGACTGTGAGGTGCCGTGCTTGACCAACGCCGTGGACGCCTGGAAAGTGGCTTGCCTGGATAAGGCGTTGGCTGAGAGTCCATTTTCCCAGAGACTGTGGGATTAGCCGCTCTGCAGGTTGGTACGGAATAATCTCATAAATACGTCCACCAATACTGCTTAACCTAACATAGGTACTATGCTAAGTGACACCACCTTCCGGATCGCTATATGCCTACGTCTGGGTGCTCCTAGTGGAGCTCCATATCGTTGTCAGTGCGGCGAAGCAGTCGACCGCCTCGGACACCATGGCCTATCCTGCAGTAGAAGCGCCGGTCGGATAGCACGACATGACAGTATTTATGACATCATCCGTCGAGCTCTTGTCGCCGCCGGGTTGCCAGCTGTTTTAGAACCCAATGGCTTGGCACGCGACGATGGGAAGAGGTTCTGGTTTCGGTAGATGCAGCATTGGAAGGTCTCCTACGAGGTGGACCGATGACCTGAAGAAGGTTGCGGGAATCCGATGGATGCGGATGCACAGGATCGGCCATTGAGGTGACACTTGGGAGGGGCTATGTCCAACAGAGAGAATGATGATGATGAAATAAGCATAACTTCACCTATACCATATCCACTGTATTCTGGAAAAAGAAATTCAATTGACAGCTCAATAAAATACATCTTCATAAAACACTTAAAAGCGACAATATATAGAATGACTAATGCCACCGAGAGGTCACTGTCAGACGACCTAGGGTTAATGAACTGCAATAAAAAACCTCGTAACATGTCTATTGTTTTCTATTTGATTATAATAATATGCGCTTTAATATTGTGTGGTTACGGCTGTGTTAATATTTCATGTTATTGTTGTACTCAACAGATGGTGGATAAGGAAGTTCTTTATTGTGGGGTGATTGGTCTTCTTTTAAAGGTAACACACCAATCATTATCTTTTCCGGATAAGACTCATGGTGGGCAAAAATCATCCAATGACAACCCCCGCTTTTGGGTGGAGTGGGAGATAGTGTCAGACTCTTACTAACTAAAAACCCACCCCATTCCTTCTAGGCTTCATAACAGGGCTCGAGCTCCCTTTCGGATAACCCTGGCCCCAGTAGGCTTCGACCCCTGCTGTTGCTGACAACTCGGATAAGACTCTTGGTTGACTGGTAGAGAATGCCTAAGACATTAAGTCCGCCTTTGTAACTTGTATGAGATACATTTTTAGTAATCAACTTTCGTAAGGCTGAATGTGAAATGGCTTCCCTAAGCATTCGTCCTAGTTTCATCATTATCATCATCATCATATCAGCCGAAAGACGTCTACTATTGGACATAAGCCTCCCCTAAGCGTCGCCACAAAGACCGGTCTATCGGATTCTCCCGACCCTGACCAGGTCATCGGTCCACCTTGTGGGAGGCGTTCCCACACTGCGTCTTCTATGATAGCTATTTTTAATATTTAAAAAATGTTTTTTATTTTTAAATCATTTTGTAAAAGAATATTTAAAAATATAATATAATATGTGCTAAAAATGAATAAAGAAGATAATAATAATATTTTGTTTAAGATTGTGGACTTTGGAGAAAGAGGAGATTAAAAAGATTTTCCATTTTAATCTTTATATCCCAAGAAGATATCTCTTTAAAATAATTTGAGAATTTGACGTGGGCGATGCCACTTGAAGAACGATTTTTTAATAGATCATTCTATTTTAATTATACTTAACCAATTCTCATAATATGATTGAGATATTAGTAATTTTTATTTCCAAATGTACTCTTGTAGTTTAATCTGTAACCATTTTAGGAAAACAGAACTAATAAAAAATATGAACATACGAGCATAGTTACAGGAAAATACACCCTAAGTAATTTTTACCAATAAAAATCTTACAATTTCCCTTTACACACTTATCTCGTTTTTTTCTTCTTTTGTATCGATCTCACTCTTTGATCTGACCAGTATTTACCCTCTTTTATCGCTCTGTCTTTACCCTCGTACTCATTGCCAGAAACATTCTCACGTTTCAACCCTAAAACGATACAGACACAAACTCAAAACATACCTAATACAATAACAATAAATCATACAAGTTTTCTAATACATTTTTAAACCACCCCGGGTTGCATCCCTTCGGAATATTGGTCGCATAAATCTCCCCAATGCGGTGTTTTTTATTTCACATTCCTACTGGTATTCGTTTGTCAGCAAACTTTCCAAATTAGTATTCAAAATAAGGATATTTTTTTGTTGTATTTTTATCTAAAAATGGTGCTAAATTTCGTGGTTGTTTTTCTGGAACTGCTTGTTTTTCATTTATTCACAATCTTCACTTAATTTTATAAAGAGGTAAAAATTGTTTGCATTTTTGTTTGTAGGAGGTCTCTGAAAATCAAAAAGCATTATTTCAAATAGACCATTCGCAGGGGCTTTTGAATAGTCAAAAGTCGGTCAGTCCAAAAAAGTGAAGCGAAATTGCAATTGAAAGTACTGGTCTATTTGCTAAAAATTTTTCACCAATAGTAAGCTGCTTTATTCCTGAGTGCTCCAATAGTAAGAGCTATATTTTGTGTACACAGGTAACGCGGGAAAAAACTAGTATTGTGTACATTTTTTGTGGATAATGGTAGCGATGACAATTGAAACTAGGCCACAATTAATGAACACAAAAGAACGGTGTTAACACATAAATAATTCAGCTTTTTTTATTTTAGTCCAACCAAACCACTGAAAATCTAAATAGCTACGTTTTTTTTATTGTTGATAGGTTTGCGCTTGTCTGCTATTTCACCTGATGGAAAGCGACGCCGATGATGCGATCGACGATGAAGCGCACTTTCCTAGAAGTAACCTATTCACTCTTAACTTAAAGATTCCCGGGTTTTAGCCAGCTTGAAACAAAGATTCCGCCACGTATACTAATTAGCCTAGTATCAAAATTCATCTTACATCTCAGTCCACAGTGTAAAATCTCATTAACACTATAAAGTTCTGACAAAGGAAAACTAAATGTCCGTGACAGATTGCTATATTAAACGAAACAAAAAAAAACCAAAAAAGCTATTAAATTTTCAGTATAAACCAGTTAGATCCAATAACACAAAGTCCATTCTATTTATATCAAGAAATTGCAATACCGATTAAGAACTGAAATGTAAAAACGTGATATCTTTTACTTGATAAAAACCATACTTCAAAGTATACCGTAATTTATACATTACGAAGAGACAACAATTATGCAAGTTATAATAATCCGAGATACTTATGCAATCAGCAAAGGTAACGATCAGCCTAATACAGCCTCAGAGTGGTAGACCTTTAATAATTTATAATAAGAGCGTAGGCCGAAGCTAAAGCCACTGATTCACTAGTGCGTAAGCTCTCGCGAACGTGTTTTATTGACAGATATGCGTTTCATTAGAGAGGTGAACACAAAAAGCATATAAAAACTTAGGCATCACAACTAAAAAATATAGACTGATCGCTAGTCTACCGACAATCGCTAATCAATGAAAACCATCATCGTCATGGTAGTAACTTCCATCATTTTTTATATTTATTTGGAGAGCTAAAATTAATCAATTACAATTACATATACAGAATGGATGAAGGAACGGAAAGGTACTAAGGAATATGGTAATTAGAGAACAGGATCTTCTTCCCTGAAGGGATTTCTCTAAACATGTTGGATAGATTATAAGAAAGTATTTGATTTAGTACTATGTGTATATGAAGGTTCTAGAACAACACTACACACTGCAATAGAGGACGGTTACTTACTTACAAGAATGTTGATATATTCAGAAGAATAGTAAACCGGTAAGAATTGAACCAGGTATATTTCAGGGTGATAGTTTGAGTCCACTTTGGTTTTGCTTAGCCTTGAATTCTCTTATTGTGCAGCTGTTATGTTATTACCTTATGGATGATCTGAAACTCTTTGCTCTCAACAATTATCAACTGAAATAGTAACTAAAAAAGGCAACAGATAAATTTCCGTGGCGTTATCAGGACAGAAAAGTGTGATAAAATGTGCTGTCACTGCTTGTGAAAAGAAGAACTATGAGTACTGAAAGATGTCATGTTTAAAATGTCTGTATAAAAAAGAACTTGCAAGTATTAGGTATACTCTTACGTTGTCAAATTTAAAATAAAAAAAACTGAAAGATGTGCTATTATTGTTTGTTTGAGAAATGCATTTTATAGTTTACAGTACCTTCTAGCACCAATATTTTGGTATTTACCTTAGCTCGACTACAATGGTATTAATCATAGGCAGTTTTATTACTTCTTTTTTCAAAATGTTCGCCAAGATCTTCCCATTTATTTTGTTACACACCAGTTCATTGCTTCCCTAACTCCAAGTGAACCAAGTCATCATTACCTCCCGTTAGCTTTAATACGTTTATGAATATCAAAATCTATATGGTTATTAAAGTATCCTACCATAAGTTCCAACTAAGTGTGGGTGTACAATATAAAGATGTTTTAAGAATCGTTGAAAGTGAGTTATTGGCGACTTATTGAACCCATCTTAGGTGTGGGTGTTATCAGAGACGGGCATATTAATCAAACAATCCTTATATAGAAAATTTTGGAGAAAATCTTGGCTTTTAAAGAGGTGGAGTTTAAAAATTCAATGATGGGCAGGGTTGAGATGACCTTGCTTTGATATGAGGTTTCAAGGACATTTCAAAAACGATAAGGTTTTTGTTTGTCTCCAGTTGTATTTGGTTTGTTGCAATGTATTATATTTTCACCAATCTTTAAGTCATCTTTTTTTTAAATATTTCCGCAAAGTAATTCGTTTCAGTATTACGCCAACCGTGCTGACTGTGGTATTATTTTGGGGTTTTCTTATAATCAAATTTGTTTTAGTTTTTCCCATTTGGCAACCTATCTTTATTCCTATCCAATAAATTGGAAAGGAATTCCCAGTATTTTTTTTTTTTGTTTCTGTCTGTTTTTTTTTCTTTCCGACTTCTAAAAAAGGAGGAGGTTCTCAATTCGGATGTTTGTATGTTTTTTTTTATGTTTGTTTGCGCATAATTTCGTCGCTTGCCAACCGATTTGAAAAATTATTTTTTTGTTGGAAAGGGTATACTTCCCAAATGGTCCCATAGTCACCAAGTTGGGATCTGATGATGGAAACTTGGCGAAATCGAGGGAACTCCTCAAATTCAATTCAATTTTTTTGTGAAGTCGGTTTTTTTTTTTATAAAAATGTTTTTGTAGTTGTTGTTTTGTTTAGATAGTTGTGTGTGTGTAATACATACATGCATGCATAGGTACCTAAACCAAAGTACGGAGTGACTGGTAAGTCTCTTGTAGGTTCTTCTAAAGAACGTCCTTGAAGTTTTACATTTATCATTTGTCATTTATATCTTTTGACTGACCGACCTTGACAATTCAAAAATGCCTGCAAATGGTTTATTGGAAATCAATGCTTTGAATTCGAGCTAAGATACGAGTAGTGTAGTATTATATTATAATGGTACCATGTTACAATCACTTTACTATTTCATTTCATTTTATAAACATTCCCATTAGTAGATCTTCCTCTCTCCCTCTGAAGGTAGCTTGGAGAGGTCTTGCTGGTAACCCCTTCCGATCTCTGAACAGCTCTTTGAAGAGCTTTTTTGCGTTTTCAGTTCTCCTAGTTTCTGACGGCTGCTGGGAGAGCCTCGCTGGGCCTCGTGTCACTTTATTTACCTCTTATTTTTATTGTAATATACCTCACAAAGAACATCTATTCTTTTCTTTCCTCATCCTTTCCTCTCCAAATTCTAACTTTCCTCTTACTGTACGATATAGGAATAAAAATGTATAATGATACATACAGAAGGCACCATTATTATTAACTACTACTAGATATTCATAGTTCTGCAACATACAATGACTTGAATCTTTTTTACTACCGTCCATAATTTAATTTATTCGTGATTAAACTATATACTGACGCAGGTATTAAATCATTCGATGAAATCAACCTCCCGTAATAAATCAGTTTGATCACAATAATCATTAAATCCGCATAATTGATTTTACAACATAAGGACTTGTACACAACCATGGGGTACACTAAAACTACTAACTAGGCAAGCACATTAACCTATCAGGGTTGCAAGATTACAGCTCGCCGTCCGACTGCACGGTAACCGTCCGGACCGAGGTCAAATCATCGACAACGCGTAGTGTTCCACGCGCGCCTCCAGGAGTTGTCAGCAACCGTAAAGGCTCAGCAGGGTCGAAGCCTACAGAGGCCATAGGTGATGTGAAAGAGATCCTCAAGGCCCTGGAACAATCGCAAAGAAGGAACAGTTTTAGTCAGTAGAAGTCTAACATGATCTCCCGCTCCGCCCAAGACCAGTAGATGTCATTGGATGATTTTCCCAGTTAAAAAAGGGTTGCAAGTTTATACGCAGACCTGAAAAGCTCTATAATTTTACACCGTACTGACACAAATGGATAGAAGTAGTCAAAAGAGACCTAGTTCACGTCCCCAATGCAATGTACAAAAGCAGAGGTGTAAATCTTATGCTTAGTGCAGTTGCTGATGTCGTATCGATAGCAAGAAAAGATAGAAGAAAAATGCACAGAGAGCCTTCTTTCCATTTAACTTCCTCATATATGCTATTGCAACTAACGATAATCAACCTCCATAGAGTTTAGTAGACATCTCTGAAAAAAAAATGCACCAAATGGACATATGAGACTGCCATGGACGATATTTCAATACGATATTTGGAACACAGAACGCAGACTTACGAGGTGATGCAATTTATCACTATTAAGAAATCCTCTTGGATATTAAGGTCAGAATTAGCTGACAAATTTAGGAACATAGAAGCAGTGGTAAGACTAAGAAGTATATCAAAATTCTTATTCAGAAACTATAACTTCCAGCTGAAAACATGACAGGAATGCTTACGGAATCAGCTTTCCAAATACGATGCAAGCAAGTATTCGTAGGAAAGAGAACAGTAAATTAAAATATAGATGCTTTTTACAAACCCATGGCTTTAGAGATACTCCTCAAGCTATACAAGGGGTCACTTTATGCTCTAGCTGCCTCTAATCGATGTTTAAAGGTAGAACTGATGACCAAGAAAGAGTAAAATCTAAGTCATGGAACTGCGGAGCGACATAAATAATTCTAATAATTAAATAATAAAGATTATGGGGAAACAGCAACAGAAACCATTCGCGAGAGCTGACGCTATTTTTGTCTCTTTTTATTGTTGAAATGCTCGTGCTTGACCACTATCTCACCTGATGGAAAGCGGCGATGTGCTTGACGATGGAGCACGCTTGCCTAAAAGTAACTTTATCACTCTTGACTTAAAGTTTTCTAGATTGTAAACAATTAATGTGTTCCTAAAGTTTTTTGTGCCGATAGGTGAGATGTACCGGAGGCGCATCACACCTGGTGGTCCGATGATGGACGGGCTTGGCGGAATTAGACTATACAATCCCGACACAAACGAAATGCAACCAGTAGAAAAGTCTAGTATTTTTTGTTTGACTGTCATAAAAAAGCACTACAGATGAATTTATCCAGAAGTTGACTATTCTGTATACTCTTAGACATCAGGCCTAATACGTCATTTCTGACAACATCACTATTAACAGCACACACAAGCTAATATTACCTATGACGTAATTACCGCTAGGTCAACATCCTGAGGCAATTTTATATCACTAGTGCGGTTCCTCTTAACTATAAGGAAGCGTTTAAATTCATAAGTGGCGCTTTGCCGTAATTTGCAAATTAACGGGTTTGCGTTTATTATAAAATTATGGCGGTAAAGTTTGATTAGGGAGGGTAATGAAAGGTTCAATTCCTGGAAATCAATTTTATCTCTGACCTTAAAGTTTGGAAATAATAATAGCAGATTTGGGAAAAGTGCTCGCAAAATAGATGGTCGATGTTGGAAACGAAAGGTTCTGGAGTAGCAATCATGTACTGGAAAACGCAGCGTTGGAAGGCCTCCCACAAGGACTGATGACTTAGTAAGGGTCACGGGAATCCGATAGATGCGAGGCGCACAGGACCGATCGTTACAGCGACAATTGGTGGGGAGACCTATGTCCAACAACAGTGGACGTCTTTCGGCTGAAATAATGATGATGATAATGGGCAATAGTGAAGATGTTAAATGTCCGCAATTTCGCAATAAAAAAGTGTATTGAGATTAAAAATACGAATGATTCGAAACCCCGACACATAGTCCAGAAACGAAGAGCTTACTCACCGTGCCCATGAAGATGACAAACCATTCTTTTTCTTTCAACAATATCACGCCACTATTTTGGCAAAAATATTTCGGCTAGGGTTGGCAGAGATATATCAATAATTACAAAAACCAGCATAAATAAATGTGGTGGGTCTAACATCATCAACCGAATACAAATTCAGACTCTGGGCTGCTACTTACATCGGCCTCCGACGGCCAAAGGGCCCTTTTCCACTCGCCTATCGTCAACATCGAGCGTGGTTTAAAAGCTTGTTGCTTCATCTAAAGCAATCCAACGCGATGTTTGATGAAAAGGCAACGCGAAAAAAGAGAAACAATACCTGCAAACTGTGTTGGCATTCGGTAATTCCGTATTTCAAAAAACTTGTTGCAGGAAATACGTGTTTTTTTGTAAACCCTTAAACAGTTTTTCAGAAGAATTGTTGTCATTCAGATTGTTTTATGTCCATAGAAACCTAGATAATAGTATCAACAAGAAGATAGCTGTGTGTCCAAAGTATCATAATCACGTACGAGTAGTTTGTATGGAAATGTACTTCTTCAAGTTGGCTGCTCCTAAGTGACAATATCAGCATTGTTTCCAAGACAACACAGTTCAACATCGCCAATTAAAAGCCTTTACGAATATGACACGAAGTTCCATCGGGAGCCGAACTTGCCCGACGTTGCGGCGGGCGCTCGATTTCGGTCCTTTACCAGACGTGCAACGTGCATCCCAGACATAGCGTGGGATGGCCCTCTGTAGGCGGTGCGACGACCCGGTGTGCCCGTAAATTAGTGCACAAGCTTACTGGAGTAGGGGGGAGGGGGAAGGGGGGAGACCACCTTAGGAAATATCACACCACTTATGAAATAGACTAAACCTAACCAATTAGGACCCAATGAAAAACATATTATTTTATGTATAATCAGGATCTACCGATTACCTGAGGATATTATTTTTCCTTTACCATTTCGAGAATAGTGGTAATGAAATAAATTAAACGGTTACTTTATTTTCAGAAATCAGAAACGTTTATTTCAAATAGACCAATTACATGCACTTTTGAATTGTCAGAATGTTGGTCAGTCAAAAACAAAAAAGTGAAGCTAAATTGCACGTTCCAAAGCGTAGATCTCTATGCAGAAGAACGTGCAAGAAACTCTATGGACCCTCTTTTTTAATTAAATTTTATCACCATATCGTCTGCTTGGGTACCTACAACATACAACCCCTATGTTAGGATCTTTACCACAATACCATTGCTAAACAAACCTTTGCTGTTATAAAAAAATAAATTTAAATAGGCCTATGTGAAATAAAATATTTTGACTCCAACTTTTGACTTTGACCAGCAGTTTCACAAATCACGGCAAGAACGCTGTTAGACCTACACAGAAAAAAAAACTACCTAATATTTCGCAACTTACACGACAAAAACATCATCTCCTAAAGTTTTTCCTAGGTATATTGGGGTCAATTTCCAATCTCTGGTAGTGACTTAACATCAGTATTTTACAGGAGCGACTGCCTGTCAGATGACCACAACCCAGTTACTGGGTAAAATACTCCTATGAGTGACAACCTGGACCCACAGCATTACGTGCTTTCCGAGGCAGTAACGTCCTAGATACTCTTGGAAAAGTACATAATTATGAATTAAAAACTTCACATAAATACTTGCTCAGTTTCGTACTCATTGGGCTATCAAGGCACATACAACAACACTAAATCCCGATTTTATATTAAAAAATTAAAAAGTGCATCAACATCACCCGACCTGGTCATCGAACTTGCGACCCCAAATGATAACCGCGCTCCAAAGCAACTAAAACATCTCCACCACAAGACAAAATACTGAGAACCGGCGGGTATGGACATCGTTGAATAACTATAAAACTCATTAATATAGATACACTAACTTCGCAAGGGGCATTGATTTGCGTAAAGCCTGCCTTTGACCGATCAAAAGGTCAAGATCCGATCCTTTGGAATCTTTAAGTCATAATAAACGATTTTACTTGCAGGGATTAAAGCAAATATATTTAGTAGCATACCAGTTTTTTGTTTGATTTGTACAAAGTTATATAGATATATATATAGAATTAGCTTTTGCCCGCGGCTTCGCCCACATACTTAACCTATGTCACAACCTATTGGAATAAAGCAGCTTTCGGTGGAAAAATTTTAGCAATCGGACCACTACTTTTAGAGTAAACCTCCTACAAACAAAAAATTAAAAACAAACTTTATAATATTATAGTGAAGATAAAAACTTTTTTTTCTACAGATTTTCTTCAAAATCAAACACTGAAAGAATCTCTTAACATAGCATTGGTTATCAGCTATAGCCTGTCCTGTCACAGCAGACGGGCTTGCGGACGACGGGCTTGCGGACGACGAGCAATGGGTAGCCCGCCGTCCGACCGTCCGGTAATATCGACTGAATCGAGTCAAGTCGTCGATAGTTCGTAATGTTTCCACGCGCTCCTCAAAACCACAGGGGCCCAGCAGGGCCGATGCCCGCTATGGCCTGGGGGTTTTCTGAAAAGGTTAGCTATTAGCGTGGACGCAAAGGGAAAAAGAATACAGGTGATTTTTATTAGTAAAAATCTGACACTCCCTTCTATTCCACCCAGAGCGGGAAAAGCCATTGGATGATTTCTCAACTAAAAAAAAAACTAGCACAGAAGTTAAGCGAACATCACGTTGCAGGTTTGAACGCAAATTGGAAAATCATCGCAATTAATTCATGCCTAGCAAAAACAGACATCTTTGTTTTTTTTTCATAGAGGTAATCCCTGGAAGTGCTGTTCCAAATGCTAATTTTTTTTTTGAAAGATGTTTTATTCCGAGTGACATAGGCTATATTTTATTTACGCAAGCGAAACCGCAGGCAAAAGCTTGTAGGCTATAAAATAAACATAAAAGTAATAAAAAAAACTAATAAAAAAAAGAAACTGATATTCCCAGAAAAAAAAGCAATTACCCAGCAAACACCTCTAAAGAGGTGTAAAAAAAAAGTTGTAAGAATATCGAAATAAAACCTCATTTCAGCGCTGTAAACAATCCAAGTGATTTTTCAATGCATCACCGTTGGCTGGGTGCAGTGAACATGATGTTATTCACCGAGCATCGAACCCGTGTCCTTGGCCTCAGGTCTTTGCCGCGCGAGCCTACGTGGTCGAGAGTCGCGCGGATTTAAACATGCTAGATGTGGCTTCATTGATCATGGGTACAATTTGTAGTAGTTTTTTTTTTTTGTTAAAATTAAACTTTTTAACTCCATATTTATTTTTAGCTAGAAGTTATTGTTTTTAGTGCAAATATAGTTTTAATTTATTTTTCGTAAAATAGTAAATTGTAAAAAAATTTGGAAGTGAAATCTCCCTTGTCATCTTCAACATTATTCTATGGTTTGTGTGATGAACACATTTATTGTGTTAACAAGTTGCTCATATATTGTCTATCATATAGATATTACTACAGAAAATTTCAACTGTAAGAGTGAAAAAGAAAAAAAGTATTTAACTCCTTTAATACATTTATAATGGGGGTTATTTCAAACAACCCCCTAGATATAAATTCATGAAAACCATTAAATGATTACAAAGGTCGCACGCTTGTTTGAAATTTCAGTACTCGACAAGCTAGGATTCTGGTTCGCTACCAAAGTTTCTTACAACAGGAATTATCCACCTTTTCACAAATCTGGTAACACCATGATGCTACTGTGACAATATAAAATGGAACTAACCATTTACCTTGATCTTGGTTAAGGTTTGTTTAAATTTAACGCTCAACTGCCGATTAAAAAATATTTTAAATCTTTTAATTTGTTGTTTCGTTTGTAGTGATTTCTGTAAGTCATTAAAAGTCCGATAGTGAAAATTTTTTCACCAATAGAAAGCTGTTTTATTCCCATGTGACACAGGCTATATTTTATGAATGCGGGTAAAGCCGCGGGCAAAAGCTAATGAAAAAATATTTTAAATCTTACCGTGGTACTTCCAGCTTCTCTACAAAGTCACTTCATGTTTTTTCCGTCTGTCAGTTCTACATATTGTTAATTGGTGGCACATCTAGTGCTCTTGTTGTGTTGGTACCTGCAGGATACCTAGGTGGATGCACAATAAGGCCTGTGTTAAATATTTTAGTGCAAGGATTTTTATGCTAATGTATTGATGTAGGGATAATTATCATGTTGAAGGCGTGTTATTTAATATAATAAAAGTTATGGAATATAAACGTGGGAGAGTTTTGTTTCAAGTAGGATAAGCATCAGCCTAATAACTCAAGCCGCGTCTCCAGGGGAGGGAATGGGCTGCTATCCACCACGCGGGCCCAGTACGGATTGGTGGATGTCTAGTGGTTAGTGGCCCTGATAGCTATGCCCAAGGTCGTGGGTTCGATTCCCACCCAGGACAAATGTTTGTGCGGTGAGCACGATCATTTATTGTGTCTAGGTGTAATTAATATATTTAAATACGTATTTAAAAATATATAAATACATATGTTTATCCGTTTTCTAGTACTCATAACACAAGCTCTGCTTAGCTTGGAACTAGACAGCATTGGTTTTTACATTACACAACTTGCACTGGGCCCGCGTGGTTTTTTTTTCGGTGGGCAAAAATCATCCTATGACAACCTCCTCTTTGGATTACGTCCCACTCCTAGAGAGGAGGCTCGAGTCCCAGCAGTGGAAACATTAAAAAGGCTAATAATGAGACAGCGTTGTGTGATACGAGTAGTTGTGGAATATTATCATTATTATTATATCCCTCATAAGATTAAAAAAAAAGAAACTAACAAATTGACACATAATATTCATCACTTACCATCAGATGCGAGATAATAGTCAAGCGCAAACCTACCAACAGTAAAAAAAAAAAACATTTCAACAAAACTAACTCCTACACAAAACTCTCGCTCAAGCTAGTTACAATATACGAACGTTCTCCATGCCTCAAGGTTACCGAGATTGGGCGGGACACACAGACAGACGGGCAGGAGCGTGTCCAGAGCAAGTCACGACCTGTTTGATATGTTCAACCGTTTCCACTTGTCGACAAACGTGTTATAAATAAGGTTATATGCTAATTATATATGACTATATTTATAGTTAATTGGATGATGTCGTTTTGCCGTATAGGGCGATAAAATGAGACGGGCTGGAAAAAATCTCGCTTAATCTACTACTTGTTATAGATTTTTTTAAGGTGGGAAATCATCTACTTCTCATGCTCTAGGCTGGAGCGCGAGGACGTGTCAGACTTTCACTGGCTAAAACCACATCTGTACCTACCCTTTAGTTGATCTTTCAGAATATCCTCATGGCCCTAGTGGCCTTTTTTTTTGTTTTAGAGGGGAAACCTTCAAAAGGCGCCCGGCTTTTGGGGATAAGTCCGGGGAGTGTGGGATTTTTACCTCACTAAAACCACCCCGGTGATCACCTTATTTATTACTAGCACGTAGAAGGAGCCCCACTACCTCTCAAAATACCATTCCGGAACCCCCTCTGTGCAACACCTGTTAGGGCACATACCTGAGGGGCCCTACTGGCCTACGGTAAGCTGATCATGTCTCTTTCGAGTCGATTCGGGCTCGATTCGGGTTCAGACGGTTTTATCGGACGGCCGGACGGCCGGACGGCCGGACGGCGAACTATTCATTACTCGTTGTCTCCAAACCTAAGCCTGCCGTGCGTCCGTGTTGTCTTTCGCTAGCATTACTGCTTCCTGATGGGAAATGAAGACGTCTTGGTATTCTTCCTCTCTCCAGGCAATGGCCTGCACCGGACCCCGGAACTTACTGCAAAATTTATTTATTTATCAAACAATACAGTGCAGTGATAGTACAGCCAAAATAACTATCTACACACAATTAGTTACTAAAAACATAATTACAAAAGCATATTATAACCGCTAAGTGCCACTTTGTTAAATTAAATTAATCGCGCGGAAAAGTCTAAAACCGCGATGTAGGACTTTGAAGTGATGAATATGAGTATAATATGTTGCTACCATCCTTTATTACAAAAACATTCCCGGGATAAAAAAAAATCATATGTGCCCAGACATAGTCTATCCATATGGCCTACCTAATTAAACATTCTAATTTATTTATATATTATTCATTAAGTACAATACAGTAGTAACATAAACTTTTGCTTTCGAAATATTGTGTGATAACTAGTTTAAAACAGAGTACTATAATATATTTTCTTCTTCTCAGAAGAAATAGCAGAATGAACAATAATATAACTAACTTAATTTCAAACATTTTCCTTAAATCTCAAATCTATAAATAATCCACCAAAAGGTTGCACAAAAAACGATTTTTTGCCAACCCAAAATCCGGTAAGTCGAAATGTATCATCTTATAGTAAGGTCCATCGACACCGCACGGGCATACTAACAGAGCGTTTAGCAATCTGCGATTACTGTGCTGATATTATCTTAGTACGATTAATGGCCAGCCCTTTATCCAATGTCGATAACCGTGGTAAAATGAAACGGTGCAACCCACCGTTCGAAACAACAAATCTAAACCTTACCCCAATTGTTACAGAGTTTGACTTTAAACAAAGACAGAAAAGCTTCCGAAAGATTTTTTCGCAAACTCGATTTTGTGTTGTATCTGCCGGAAAATAAGGTTGTAAATCAATTGCGTGTACATTTCTAAATAATAGCCTATGTGCACGGTCGGTTGTATGGCCTCGGGGTACAATAGGCAGGTCTGCAACAGATATATCTTGAAAACGAGACAATTTAAGGTATAAGTGGAATATTAAGCGTGTCAGGAAGAAGCAAGGTCTTTGTTGTAAGGCAACTGAATTGACAGCTTGTGTTTTCAATTGATTTAGAGAGGTACACTTTGATATCTTTGCCGATAGCATTTCTACATCGTAACTTTGTAACGTTCGAACATGTGACCAGACTACTTTTATTACCTTCTGTAAATGATTCAAGATAACCCACGGGTATTTTTAAATCAAAACCCAGACTGTCTGTATGTTTATCTTATTTATTTATTGTACTCACATGATAAATGCAACAAGAAATATGTAACCGAAATTATAACATAAGATTGGTGCTATTAAAAAAACACAGAATTAGTGCCCAGACACAGAGACACAGGGCCGCGTCTGACAGAAAAAAAAAAAAAACCATGAAGAAGATGGCGGGAAAACCTGGATGTCTTCGGAAAGAGAAAGCTAGGAAACCGTGATCGCTGGAAAGAATGGAGTATCTATAGTTTCTTTCATATTCTTCTTTATTAGAGAAGAACGCTTTGGAATGTGCAATTAGCAACATTTTACTGACAAAGTCAACTTCAGTCGACTTCTTGACAATTCAAAAGTGCTTGAAAATGGTTTATTTGAAATAAATGTCTTTGATTTGAGTTTTTATTTACGACACTATCAGATATACTTTGTAGAAGTATAACAGTTAACATCGTATAAATTTTTCATCACCTCAAGCTCAATATCAAATCGATAATTGCAGTCGGGTCCATAGAGGCTAAAATTATAATCTTCCTACTCCTAGCCAGTCTAACGATATACCATTTACTACTCCCAACATTGACATAAAAGAGCCCATAAAAATCTATTACCCACTAAAATCAATGAGTCTAGGCACAGCTACCTGAATCGATACTAAACGAGTCTACTCAAGAACTTGCTGCTAAGCCCCTCAAAACTTTACCGTGATGAAACTTTGCAATCAAATTTCTGAAAGCTAATTGAACTTTGGGCTAAAAAGTTTTAATACTAGTTAATAATTTTTATAATGGCCACAGTTTTGATAGTTATATTCAAGATAATTTTAAGCTCTCGTTAGCGTCAGAGCAGAGCTTAAAATTATTATTGGGAATCTCTCAGATTATTGTTATTAGAAAAGAAATCTTAAGTAGAAACACGAGTCTTAGCCAATATCTTGGGAAGCTCTTGTTAGGCGTACTTTTGGCAAGGCTTGTATTATTAGATTTCTTTCTCTGGAGCTCTTGACCGTCGATAACTTGGACCCTGTTCTCAATATCGGTGGGATATTTTTTTTTTTTTAAACAAATAATTAAAAAAATAAACTCTTAGTGTATTTAAACGTATAACCGAAAAAAAAAACATTTATGTATAAATGGAATGAAAAAACAAGACATCTATTTTTAACTAAAGATCTGTGCTGTGCAATAATATCCCTAATTACCTTCTAAAACCGTAAAGATGACGTACCGTCAGGTGTCCTGACTGCAAAGTTTCCCCAACTAAACCCTGTACTTAGTTCTTTTCTGCACAAAAAAACACCTACAGGCTGATCCTTTTCGCCCGACGCCGACGGCCAATAATGCGATTTCAATGTACCTGCTAATTGCGTCCAGCGTTGGTTTGGTGCCTGCTCTAGTAATGTTTGTATACAGGTTGTGATGTTGTCCGTTTAATCAAATTTAAGAGTTGAATGGTTTACTTGAGTCAGCTGTATGTGTTGTGTTAACTTCAGGTCTTATGAGAAATACAACAAACAAAGTTTATGTTGTTTTGGGATTATATTATTAGAATTATTCAATTTTATTAAAAATGTCTATTGAGACAATATTTTTACAACATTATACAATTATTAGTTTTCATAATTTTGATATAGCGTAATGCAGGACAATACATGTTGTGATGCAAATACTGTTTAGGTAATAATTAATTAGACACAAGTAATTAATTAGATTTTAACCTATTTTCAAAAATAAAGAAATTAAGTTTAAATCTAATGGGTCGGCTTCCAATCTAACCGAATGCGCAGTTGCGCACTGCTTTACAGACTAAACCCAGATATTGGGTAACGCAAACTTTTTTTGGTAAAGACTGGTTCGAAAAGATCGACACGTACTTCTAGTGGTCCATCGTGCGTCTGTAGCAACTTAGCCACGAACTCCAACTTAAACAAACTTTCAACAAGAAATAAAATATTCAAATAATTAACCATCTTCCTTCATCCTGTACACCACGGGTACCGCCACCTGCGACAATGGACTCGGGGAAGAAAAACAAACGAAAGTCAGCGGCGAGAGGAGGCCATGGACCACGGAGGTAGCTCTTATAGACGAGCTATTGATATAGTCAGAGCAACAAAGATATAGCTAGTAGGTATTTACACTGCTAAGTAAATCGATTAAGGAGACATCGAAGAGTTTGGTGATCATTTTCAGCTTAGCTATGATCAAATTTTGAATATATAATTACCGAGTGGCGCAAAAGTATGTCATAATTTAAATTGACTTTCATATAAAAATAAAAATATAGATTTTTCATGAAAACTTTACTTGATAGTGTAAAATATATGTTATTAATTGGAAAAAATATAGCGTACAAATGCCCACCTTCCAAGTTGAAACATAGTGCTCGTTTTATATCATTTAGAATTGTTACTCGCAAAACATCTGGCTCTAAATTGGCGGTATTTTCTTCAATGTTAGTCTTGAAAGCAGACTTAAGTTTATGGTAAACCCAAAATTTCTTAAAGCCCCAAAAGATGAAGTCTGGCACTGTTAGATCTAGCGATCTGGACTGTCAGTTCAAATATCAAGCCTAAAGATTGAAAATTAGTCAAATTGGCAGTAACAATATTTTAACGTCCTTGTTGAGGTGTATATCGCTCCGTGGCTTATGACAACAAATTCTCTATATCTCTACAAAATAAAAAAGCATCTCTAGTGACATTTCGCGCCATCTTCAAAACCAGGTATATTTGCATTGTGTGTGTTTACTTTTGCCCCACCCGTTATGTTGATACAAAATGGGATACAAATAATATCATCGTAATTACCACTCTTTACATATATGGAAACTGATCGCTTATTGTCGGTATCAGAGCATGAAAAGAAGGTTGCGCGAAAAAGATGCAGTGTGATGATGTAACCATATAAAATATTCGTAGAAAAATTTGTTCTTGCGGGAGCATCACCAGCAGAAAAACATGAACCAAACTACTGCAAAAATAATTATAAAATAAATTAGTTACTACGATATGAAGAGAAATGTATTCTTAAATAAACCACAGTCCTCCTAAAATTTCATTCAATAACTGAAACATAAAACTATAATAGATTTAACGAGAAACCATAATCTTATAATATCATTAAAACATCAACGAAGTATGGAACATCTTTCTCAGAAAGCGTTAATTTTTTAAATTCAGTTTCAAGTTTAGTTGTTGAAATATCAACATTGAAAGCTCAAAAATAGAGTTTAGAATTGAATACAGTAGATGAAGGAAGCAATATGTCGCAATGATTATCCGTTTTCAGTTGTTCTATGAAACGGTGATTTGTGAAGATTTGTATATTTATTCTGAGAAAACATTGGGAGAGTCTCGTTATGGCTTTACTGTGTTTTACTCTTATTTTGACAGGTGGCATGTTTTGATGTTTCTGAAAGACGCAGTCCTGAAATGAGATAGGAAATTATTTTATCGAAGCCTATTTGGGTACTTTTTATTGTCTATATTAAACTTTTTTGGTTCTCGAGTTTATTTTTAACCAACTTCAAAAAAGATAATTTTGTTTTTATGCTTATTACCTTAAAACCGTCGTCAACGTTGTTTATTAAATGATTCTTTTTTTTTAAATCAAATTCAAGTTTCAATGACGTAAAGATTATTGAAAAATTGAGGAAACTACTGTAATATTATACAGATTGGTACAAACTAGGTTTAGCTAAGAAAAGTTATTCAGCGAGTAAAATTTTTGTGTTAAATAACGAAGAAACAAAACCCGAAACCGACATTCACAATTAAATAGCACTTTTTGGTGTTTTTTACATTGAAGAATTGAGTATTTTTTTGTTTTCTTTTTTTCTATTTCTCTATAGTCAAAGATACAGAATGAGTAAATATTTTTTTTTTTTATTTAAAAAGATATGAATTCTTATATAATTTAGTGTCAGATTTTTTTTCTCAACAACTATTTTTCGTAAAATGCTATAAAGGGCAGAAAAAAATTTAGAACCGTTTAGAAAGAATACACTGTATATTATTTTATTATAATATTGAGTTATATCAACATTATTTATTTATTATATATATACTTTATTGTACACCAAGATAATAAATTACATACATTTGAGCCTTGCATTTGAACATTCACGGATGATAAAACCGAATCTTAATCTAAGCTAACCGATAAAATTGTGAATATCGTAATTATTATCATAAAAGTGAACAAATATTGACCAACAGAGTCAACACAATCAACAGTTAGGGTTACAGAACTTACTAATGAAGGTACAGATCAATGTCAGACATTTATTCTCAGGGACTAGGCAAACGATAATTTTGATATTACTCCGATAAGATAATGATATGTTTGTTTATTTTTAAATTTTACTTGTAGCTAGTTAGGTATTGAAGCTATTTACAAGTTCCTTGTTAAATATCATCATCATCTTCCTACTTTTGTTCATGTTACTCGGTGTTGTGCGCAACATGTTTTTTTCTTATATTCTGATCTGGATCTGTCTTTGTCTATCACTACCTATCTATCATCACCAAGCTGATGATGATATATATTATATTATGAAGCTAGAGAAGTGCAGTGAGATAAAACATATCACTTATCTACTTCAATACTAGGGTATTTGTTTTAATGATAGTCCCATTAGCTAGCCATTCATTACAACTATTCTACTTTTGAAAGCCAGAATAAACAGTTGAAGTAATTTTTTGAAGTAATTTCTAATTTTTATGGTAAAAAGTACTAACTAATATAAATGATACTAGACGGATCTCAGAGACAATTGTTTTATTTTGTAAAAATAACAGGCAAATTTGATGAGAACCACAAATATACCGAAACAGTATAATGAGAAAAAAATAAACACTAATATATAATAATATATATTAGTGTTTATGTGTTTATGTAATAATAACTACTACAATTCAACTAATTTTCTTTTTTCACGCACCATATAAAAGTAAGATTGTATCAAACGCTTGCATTACAATAAATGCTACGAGTATAACAAAACTGGACATAAACGTCTAAATTACAGCAATCATTTCTGCTAATGGGATATTAATAATTTTAAGTGACAATAACCCAGCGGCTAAGGCATTGACTGTCAAAGGTCGTGAGTTCAATTCAATCGCATTGAACTATTGAACTATTAGGGTAGAACCACTCCTTGTACAGTCATATTTAGTTTAGTGAGAAATATTAACGAGGCTATAGCTGATATTAAAGGCATATTAACATAGAAATGTGACGAATAATTTATTAAATACTACACATTATTCATCTTGAAAAAACTACACTTTTTGTAGAAATGGAAATACTATATCTATTAATAGATGATGACAATGATGATATTAACAAAAAACTATTAAAGCTTCTTTAATTTTGATACAAAATATAATCAAGACACTTAATCAATTCCCATAGGCAAGGCTCACGGAAGATAAAGACGAAATCGCCTCGAAACCATCACCATTTAAAATTAAACATTCAATTATCAAGAAACGTTGCGGTTCTAACAATTGTGGTTCCATTCCGGAGCACAATTAATAGAACTTAGTCAATCAGGCATCTTGCAAAGCTCAACAAATGTTCTCCATTATGCTGATAACATCGGTAGAAGGGGTCTAACAATTACTGTACAATCTACAGACAAATCAACGGGTACCGCACAAATAGATTTTATATCTTCATGTTTGGTGCAAGTTGGAAGCTTTGAAGTTTGTTAGAAATTATTGGACTTGTAAATTAATTTGAAACACTATACAGCATTTATTCAGCCTTTGCACCATATGATATCCCAAGATTTTGTAGGCTTCTCAATTTGCGATGCAAGTTTTTGCACATCTACACATCTTTCTTCACACATCACATCAAAACATTTTGCATAAAACTAATCTAGTACAGAATTTTGAAATTCTGCTAAGTTACGTGAACTTTGGCCCTCACTCACATATTAAAAATATAAAAAATACATCAATAGAAGCCACACATTTAATCGAGATTTCGAACGACAACTTTTCTGAAAAACTTTTAAGGGTTTAAAAAAATACGTATTTCCTGGAACAAGTTTTGTGAAATATTCGAGTAATTTACGCGATCGTGGAATGCCAACAGAGTTTTCAGGCGTTATTTCTCTTTTTTCGCGTTGCTTCTTCATCAAACATCGCGTTGGATTGCGTAAAATGCAGCAACAAGCTTTTAAACCATGCTCGATGTTGAGGATACGCGAGTGGAAAAGGACCCTCTAAGCCTGCTCATCGCTACTGCTTATACTTTCCACCTTTTCACGTTTAGTGGCAATAAATATTTATCGCTAGCGTCAGACCCTGGGATTTAGACGATACTACACAAATATTGTGCCGATACACTCCACTCCATGGTCACTTTGTAGTGGATTGTTTTAGGCCAGTTATTTATGAGTTGCAGAAGTGGTCCCTGTTTTCTTTCCTTGTGCAATGTTTTATTTAATGATCTTTAAAATTCGTTTGATGGTGAGGACCGTGGTTTTTAACCATAGAGTTTTGTACGAAAAGAAACGACTAAAACATGTTTTCATCTTTTTAAAACTGCCAGTCGCAACAGTAAAAGCAATTTCATTTATTTATTTAATGTTTTATAAAAAAAACTGGCTGTTCTGGCAAACGTTGTTCTGTATAATTATGAAAGAAAAATGGAGGGTGGGGGTAGGAGCATAAAGAATTGCCCAAGATCTATTCTCAGGCCCATCAAATATACGCAAAAATTTCTTAAAAATCAGCCGTTTCTGCTGAGGAGTTTTTATATATTAGAATCCAACTTTGGCGTTAAATGAAAAACGACAATAAAACAAAAGGCATTTACATTGTTGTTATTACCACTCCCGGGGATTATTTTCCTTAATTGTAGTTTTTTTCCCGTATCAAACATGACTTTGCAATTAGATATTAATAGGTATATTTTTGTGATTCAACCAGGGGAAAAAACTGTACGTCATCATGATAACTAACGACTGTAATCGTTTTAAATGAAAATATAGAATAAGTTTCGAAAGTAATTTATACGTTTCTAAATCGTTAAATTTATTACACAACTATGGCGAAAGTAAAAAGTGAGTTATGATTTTGACCAGTAGTGTAAAACAATATTTATTTGAACTTATAATTCCAAGTCAATCTAAAGATATAACACTTCAAAGCAACCCGTTTTAAAAAATGGTAATTTAATAGTTACATACCTATTATTACATATTATAAAAGGGCTTGGTTAACGCATTTAAAAAAACAGAAGAGTATTATGACAAGGAAATATTTTTAGACAGCGCTGTTTCAAGAAAGGCGTAGCTTGTATGCTTGTTACATACTTTTCAGAGCATACCTATTATTTTGTAGTAAGATTACATCATTACGCATTTTACCTGCTCTTCTTAGGATGCGAGTCAACTGTTTTTACTCTAATGATCAAATTCATTAAAGATATTGGGTCCTAATCACTATATCCCACGCCATCC
The DNA here is from genome assembly GCA_949319445.1 of Mythimna lalbum. NCBI lineage: Eukaryota > Metazoa > Arthropoda > Insecta > Lepidoptera > Noctuidae > Mythimna > Mythimna lalbum. The sequence continues at coordinate 20,776,327 of OX439360.1, forward strand.
TCCTTCACCACTTACTTCAGATACGGTATTCAATTTATTTACTGAACCAGGTGTTCCTTTCTAAATCTATTGTCCAGTAATTTAAGGGTACGACCCTTCAGACCCTGGACGTGGTCACTTTGTCAATTAACTAACCCGGAATCCAAAACACCATTGAATTATTTCATTTGTACAGATGAGCTTGAAATTGGGACTTTGGGGAAACCGTCACAAATGTACGCCGATCTTAATGTACGGGAATTTGAAGAGGACAATATGTAATCAAATGAAAAGTGACAATAGTTGGGATACTTGGATTAGTTAAGAAACAAATAAACATTATACAACTTAAGAATGTGTGTAATGAAAGGTTCTATAATACCTGCTGCAGGATTATAGAAGAAAGAAAAACTCACAAAGGTCAACTTAAAGAAAAAGTTATTTTATAACTAGCTAACCTTAGAATGTAGTATATCTCACGATATTGTCTACCAATTGTGATGAAACAAAACCTAAGTTATATATTATGTTACACACAATTTTAATGTATAAGTCTACATTGATTTCGTACATTGTATCGGATACGCGCACAACTAAAACCTACAGATTTATTATATGCATAGATTGCACATCTAGTACCAAAATATGTTCCATAATACCTAATCACTTTGACATTATTTGTGAAGATAAGTGTTATAAAACTGTAAGTGTAAACATACATACAATAGTCATTACTTGCATAAAAAACATATAAAAAAATTGAATTGTGTGAGGAATGATATGAAGTCAGTGATAGCGTAATGAGTGACCGAACAGAATGGAAGAAAAAAAATCGTTGCACCGGTCCCAAGTAACAAGGGATAAGGACCGGAGGATGATGATGATGATGATGATGATAAGATTATAATTGCCCATGAAAAGGAAACCCTTGCATAAAACAAGAAAGCATGATAATGAAGACTAATCATATTTATTGGCAGACTTTACTAATATTAAAATGCCAATAATAACACCATAATAAAAGGACTTAATAACATCGTAGCGGAAGAACATAACAGGAATACAATCAATTTTGCAAATAAGCGGAATGAGTTCATTAAAGCGAAACGAGAATAACACGAGGATTGAAAAACAACAAACAATAGAAGTAGAATTAAGGAACTATTTAATTCAAGCATTAAACTGACTGCACTAACACCTGTGTATATACTAATTACAAATTGTTATTCATTAACATACAATTTTTCGCATCTACATTTGTGTAAACACAACCGGTTTGCGATAGATAGAGGCCGGCCTGAACCAGTTCGATAGGAGAATTCGTTCTATTTATATGTATGTATACTGATATAATAATTTCACAGTGATCTAGAAAATGGCTTTATGTTAATCTAGTTTTCATTTCTTTTTTGCACTAAAAAAATATAGGTTTATTTGCATTTTTTTTATAATGCATTTTTAAATGACCTCATTGTGTAGCTTTTCTAATGAAACTGATTTTGAAGATATTTGGTTTTAGTTTTAGGAATTGGTTTCACAGTCCTGACGTAGGTAGAAAAAAGCTACATAGGTACTTGTACATCAAAGCTAGTTTAACAAATTAATTATTTAATCTGTTGTTTGCTATTGGTGGGCAAACGCGAGCTTATCAATAAAAATATAAAAAAGAAACGGCAAGGAACTCCATGTTGACTCCAAAAAACTATTCATTTTAAAACACACACTAGTCAACATTTCACCCGAAAATCACAATAAAGATGATAAAGAAAACGTATATAGAAAACACAAATCTAAAGGTCTTAAAAGCCAGGTTCTATAAACATTATAAGATCACAAAGTAGCCTAACACAAAATCATTTTCAAGAACAGTATGTAGCGACATCTATGACGCCACATAAGAACTACGAAGAAAACATGAAATCCTGCATCGCGCAATCAGAGTTCTCCGCGCAATTTGAACATATACGACAGCCCGACATCAACTATCGGGCAGTAGCCCACCAGACCATAACACCCGGTCTGGCCGGAGGATCCTCCCTTTTCAACGGAGGTATGTGGGGCTTTACTCTCTGTTCCGCATACCTCCAAACTGGTGACCCTCGACAAAGAACGTCAGCGCAGCCTTCGTGCAGCTACTACTTCGTGACGTCATCATCACTTCCTCAAGCTTTGGAGCAACGAGCCATACAGCCAGCACTCACGGCTAAGGGTATCCTGACCACCAGTATGTCTACCTGGTCATACCTGGTCACCATCTCAGCCGCATCAGCGACCTTGGCACACCGCACCTTCGGCCAGTCATATGAAGAGCCATGAAGAACCTCACCTGGTCGACGCCAGCAATCAAGCCCTACGTCGCACAAGCACCGCTCCGACTCACTGGAGCCAGCAGCACTACTCCGACTCACTGGAGACTGCAGCATCGTCCCGACTCACTGGGACAGCACCACCCCGACTCACTGGGGCATCATCCCGACTCACTGGGACATCAGCACCCCGACTCACTGGGGCATTATCCCGACTCACTGGGATAGCAACACCCCGACTCACTGGGGCATCACCGCAGACAGTTCCGACTCACCGAGAACTATGCGGCATCGGTTCCGACTCACTGGAACCAACCTACCGCTGGCCTGGCACACATCAAGAAGCATCAAGAACCATCGATCTCCGATCTCCGGAGGGGAGTGATGTAGCGACATCTATGACGCCACATAAGAACTACGAAGAAAACATGAAATCCTGCATCGCGCAATCAGAGTTCTCCGCGCAATTTGAACATATACGACAGCCCGACATCAACTATCGGGCAGTAGCCCACCAGACCATAACACCCGGTCTGGCCGGAGGATCCTCCCTTTTCAACGGAGGTATGTGGGGCTTTACTCTCTGTTCCGCATACCTCCAAAAGTATATTTCAAAAGAATATCACATTCAATTTTCTCATTTCAAAGAATCAGCTTAGAGATAATTATAGTCTGACACCAAAAGACCTAGAACAGAATTTTATATAGGTAAGATTATCCTCTGATCAGTTAATATTCAACGAGAATTATTTTTTCTGAGAAAGAATGAATTATGTTTGTAGAAACGGAGATTGGACGAGAGATGGAAATAGATATCTAGAGAAAAATGGTTATAAATAACAAAAATGTTATTCTCATGAAAGGATTGTTTGTTTTCGATGAAGGAATGTTTCATATATCTACTAAGTTTGATTCTTGAAGTGAGTATATAGTAAAGGACGACTAACACTTTTATCTTATATATTTAATAGGACATGGGGGAAATGGTGGTGGGGTCGCTGCCTACAGGTCGTAGGGTGCACTGCTGGGACTCAGGCCTCCTCTCAAGAGAGGGAATGGGCAGTAATCCACCACGCCGGCCCAGTGCGGGTTGGTTTATGTCACTTATTTTTCGAACTTTTGGTTTTAGGGCATGCCGGTTTTCTCGCGATGTTTTCCTTCACCGTTTTGAGAGCAGTGGTACAAGTAATGAAATAAACTACACAAAGTAATGCGCCTGGTAGAGTTTGAACCCGCGATTATATTATATTAGTCTAAAACAATCTTAATAAACGAATAACCTGATTTCACCACAACGGCTTCGATTTGAATGGAATATTACATGTATATTTGAGTGTGTCTCCGGATAGTTTTAAAATACGACTGAACTCTATAGTCGGTGATCCTGCAATCAGGTGTCAATTTTTTATTCTGACGAAAAAAGCTAGCTTACGGACAGTGGTGACTGATTAGCAAGTTTTATTTTAATTGAGTATAAATAAATAAGTTGCATTATTATCTTCTCTTATATATTTATAAAAATCAGTTAGTCTCGCTAAAACTCAAAAACTTCTTGATCGATTTTATCTACTAGTTTTTTTTTGTTTGCTTAAACATAAGTGTTTTACAGCTCAAATTTTCCTTCTTAATTTTTTAGATTTACCCAAAAATATTTAAAAATTGGTCGATAATTACCTGACAATGACTATTTATCAAGATATGACTCATGAAACAAATATGCTGCAAGGACTGAGTGAATCCATTTAAGAAACGAGACGCGTCGGCCATTTTATTTCGATTTATTTTGCTGTTGGCAACCATTTCCGTTCCATCTCTGTCAATAGGTATGTTGAAAACTATATAGCTCAGTGTGACTCAGACTCACTCATTTATATTCATTAGGCACATAATAATAATGACTTATAGATGCACATTAGTTTGTTTCGTATCATCCAAGCTTACCAATCGGCCACGGCTAGATTTTCAATGACAGGAATAAAAATTTATAACATGTATAGAAATACAAAAAAAGTTTTGGAAAATATTCGAGTAAATGACGGAATTAACAAATGCTAACAGGGTTTTCAGGTATTCTCTCTTTTTGCGTTGCCTTTTGGTTGAATGAAACAATATGCTTTTTAAACTATACTCACTTTGACGATATACGAGTGGAGAAGAGCCCTTTTAAGATTTTCCTTACTTTTTGGTAACAGATAAAAAGATATAATTATCGTATCGCCCGAACATTTGCAAAGAGTATTTCATGTAAACTTAGTATATCAATAAATTTAAAAAAGTGTCTAACCTTAGGTTGTTAACACCTCTACGGTTCAGACAAAGCGTTTCGTTTCGTCGTTTAGACTGCGCACATCGAAAGATTGGAACAATATGCCTGCAGCGGGCTTCTGTCGAATTATAATTTAGGTGGATTCAAGGCTATAGTGAAGAGGCTCTTAATAAACTAGTGCGGTTCACCACCAACTACATCACAGCTCACCATCAGGTGGGATTGCAGTCAAGTACTAGTACTACTTCATATCATAAAAAAAAAGCATCAAAGCTGCAAGCAGCATGTAAATCTACATATGTATATCTGTACCTAATCTATGCCTCAATCAAACAAAATCTGAGATTCATCTCAGATCTTAACACGCATATAGCATATAGCTAGTATAGATGTAGCTTTCGTGAAGCTACATCTATACTAGCTATCACACGCCGTACAACTGATCAAACACGCATACACGCGGGAATCCCGTGTCAATGTTTAGTTCCCGAAATAAAAACAGTGTTATCGTGCGTCGTCGACTAGTCTGGTAGTGCGTACCTTGGCAGCCGATCCAGATAACTCGCTATCTCTGTAGCTATCTGAGGGGGCTTGGGGCAAGGCAGAAGCTGAAGCTGGATAGAGGAAACGGAATGAAGTAGCGGGTGATGATTACGGCCTTGCTTAATTTGTTTAATTTTAAGGTGTATCTGTTTTTGTAATGCAAATAAACGCAATTTTCTATCTTTTTTCTTTCCTTGAATATTGGTAGAATAGAAGCGGATAAAGCCATGACCCAGTATTATGATGACCCAGTATTATGATGACCAAAGTAGTTAATGGCACCCGCCTCTCATGATGTGGTTTTTCAATCCATTTGTACTTTTATTAGTTAAGTGGTATTGGTAATGTCTTAATTATCGACACACCGCGCCTTTTGTCATTCATAGATCTTCGAAAGTTGTGATAGGTAGACACCAGAATATCTGACCATCAGCAGTCTATCCAAGAAGTATCGTATTGACTTGGATTGTGGAGGTCTGATAAAGAGTGATTGCTTGATGTAAAGCACGGGTATAACCGCATCCGGATAGACTGAAAGCCGACCCCAAACTATTCGAGAAAAGGCAAACCAAAATCTTAAGAGTGAGTTTGATGTTATACGTGATATTCTGCAATGAAAATATGGAACTGCTGAGACGACCCGTATTGAGATATCAAAAGAGGCTAAACAAAACGGACGCCACTGTAAACATTCACTTCACTTGGATTCACTTAGACTCAATCCATATAAATGTAGGGTCATCACAAACAAAATAAAGATATTTTATACTAATTTTATCAATTTAGTTTCACTTTTTTTGACTGACCGACATTTTAACAATCCAAACGGCAACTAAAAAGTGCCTGTTTCCGATTTCTGATTTAATCTAATAAATAAAATCTCATATCAGTATTTGTAAACATACTCACCTAAAACCCAAATTTTTTGCTTGCCCAATTTTTATTATCAGGACAACGTTTGCCGAGTCAGCTAGTTTTAAATACAGGAGGACTAAAAATAGTTTTTTTTATCAACTCGCTTCATCGTATACCTTCGGCCTCGCGGTAGCCAGCCAGTATCGTACATTGAACCAGTGCGAAGGACAGCGAGAAAGTATGTCTGTATGTATACCACTATTGTAATCTGTTTACATTGCAAGTTTATTGTGCTGTCATACTGTTTAAGTCTCCTCTTATTAAAATCTTGTGACATGAGAATGACAGTGACGTTGTTGACTATGATGGCGTAGAAACTTGGCAGAGAAGAAATAAAAGTGTCATTAGAAAAAATTGGAACAAAACAACGTGTAATGTTAAATGCGCAAAATCTCAGATACACCAAATAATTTTTTTTTATCGACCTAATTTTGAGAGAATAATCATAAAAAAATTGTAAAGGTTTTATGTGCTGTTTTAAATTTGTATCTGCATTGAAATAATAACATAACTATTAATATTCTGCTTATTAGTTACGATCTGAACGAGGCCAACGACAGAGCTGTTCAGGTGGCTAAGTATTGGTCGGACAAAATCTGAGTCAAATCGACACGAGAAGAAGAAGAAGGAGAGTTCTTATTTCAATGCAGATACAAATTCAAAACGCACATAAAACCTTTCCATTTTTTTACTATTAATATTCTGTTTATGAGAAATTTTTAATTGAACAACAACTATTTGTGTTTGTTTACCTTTTTGGGCAAGTTTGCGCACATGATGGCTTGACCTATTGATAAATAGACAGGGCAACATTTTTAATAAAGAATTTTCGAAAAATGTGACCTATATTAAAAATTGGTTAAATGGATTTTGCTCGTTATTCTGATAAAATATTTTGAAGTTTTGCGCATTTAACGTTACACATTGTATAATTATTTTTTCTTCACAATTTATAATACTAGCCTCATCGACGAGTAGTTTATCATTTGAATGTACATATCCCGGGATAATAAAGCCTATTGATTTTGCTCGTTATTCTGATAAAACTATTTTCAAGTTTTGCGCATTTAACGTTACACATTGTATAATTATTTTTTCTTCACAATTTATAATACTAGCCTCATCGACGAGTAGATTATCATTTGAATGTACATATCCCGGGATAATAAAGCCTCAGATACATAAGAGGACAAAGTGTCCCCAAGTAACATAACGCGCAACGCTCATGCAATCTACGTGACGCTGCAACATTGCTCAGTGTCCTGCATTTGGAAGTACTGCGAAAATCTCAGATACAATAGGGGTCAACCCTATTGTATCTGATATTTTCCCACAATATGCTATTCCAAAACATGGCAAAGCCACTGGCTAAAGGTATTCTTTATATAAATATATAAAAGAGGAAACTGCCTGACTGACATTATGAACGCACAGCCAAATATGACCAAGGCGAGCACTACGAGAGTATTTTACAAAATTTAGCCCCTTAGGGTATGGAAAAAAAGTCCAAAGTATAGAAAAACCGTCTCTCACGCAGACAAAGCTGCTGACAGAAGCTACAAGAAGACAGAAAACAAAACAATTCAAAAAACAGTCGTATAACAATCAGCAAACAAAACACAAACAAACAGACATCAAAACCAATTACCTGTTACCACCACATAAAACTAGAAAATTATTAATCCCACGTAACATTACGTACATTGCTCCAACTCAAGACTGATTCGCGCAAACGACGCGTAAAATTCGCAGCGGGATTACACGAAATGACGTCATAAAGCAAAATTACGCGACGAACGGTCCCCCGAACGATCGCTTGTTTCGTGGCCCGAATATATTTGCAATGCTTTTCTATTGGAGTGTCTTAGAGCTATTTGATTCGGTGCGGAGCTGTTTAGCTTACTAAGTGAATGATGCCCAAGCTGGGCTTTTTGTAGTGTTGATCAGAGCCTATTGAATGAAGGGACATATAAAAGCCTGACTATTTTATTTACTTACTAGCTTTTACCCGCGGCTTCGCCCGCGTTTATTAATATACTTTACGCTTTCTCCCCCTTTACTCACTTAAAAAAAAATAGCCTATGTCCAGAAGGACATAGCCTTTTTTTTCTAGGCAGGGCCTCAACTATCTCTGTACCAAAACTTATCAAAATCGGTTTTGCCATTTAAGCATGAACACGTGAGTTTACATGTGGATGTATGGAAGGGGAGAGGGAGGCCAAAGAAAAGATGGATGGATTGTGTGAGAAGTGATATGAAAGAAAAGGGAGTTAGTGATAGCATGACGAGTGACAGGACAGAATGGAAGAAAAAAACGTGTTGCGCCGACCCCAAATAAAACGGGACAAGGGCAGGAAGATGATGACGTAACAAACAAACAAACTCACTTTCGCTTTTATAATATTAGTAAGGGGGAGAAAGAGGGAAGAAATAGGAAAATGAATTAAAGTATATCAAAAAACGCGGGCGAAACCGCTGGTAAAAGCTAGTTTAAAATAAACATTTTTGATTTCTGTCAAGAATGAATAGATCACTTCTAGGTAAGCATAGACGTCCATCTTCAACCACCTTTATTATCAAGGGAGATAGTGATAGTGGTCAAGCACGAGTCTATCGATAATAATAAAAAGATAAAACAATGCTTTATATATTCACAAACGAAGACAAATAATGTCATGGCATCCACATTCCACGTTACCTCTATAATTTCAAAGCAAACCCAAGCCATGCAAATCGGTCTAATTGCAACCACCTCACATGTCACAACCTTCGCTAAAATCAATAGAAATCAGATCGATACAACCTCGAGAGCTTCTCAGAAAGAATCTAATATGACAACCTTTGTGACAACGAAATTTTTGTTAAAAGAAAATTATCTAAATTGTTCGCATCAAGTTATAGCAGAGGTATCTCGGCGCACGCCGGTTATTTTAGGCATTTTCAATTATGTTACGGACATTTTTTAGGGGTCCGTACGCTAGATTCAACTTTTATTTATTGCAAGGTCTCGGATTTACAATTTTTTGGGTTGACAGATTTAAAACAAATTAGAAATCGAGTGATGTTCTTCCACTTGTGTTTTTTTTAATATGATTCATTTTTATTTGTTGTTTATACATATACACTTTAATACATATATGTGCATAATAAAAAAATAAATACTAAATAAAATATTTATACTAAAACCTAACTATGTACATAAATATAATAAAAAATGACGAAGTACGCTCAGGCGTCAAAGTACTCCTTTGTGAATTGAATACAAAAAGCTGAAAACACTTAAAACTTACTGCAAAATCAACATTCAACACCTCTGTTTCTTTTACATGGTTTTGTAACATTTTCCTGAGGTTCTTATTATTATTTTTTTTGAGGACCACCCTCACAAATATCAGTCCAACATTTTTCCGTTAAAACCAATAAAAAAAGAAACCACCTAACAACAACAGACTAACATCCAATTTTTTTTTTACTTTAATATTTTAAGTCGAATATTTCTCAAACTCTAGCATGAAACTCTAACAAAATTCTGCATTTGAAGTAGCCTTGCCCTCTCCCATAGGAGGAGATGAATCCCAACAGAGGGAACCTTATAAGGCCAACTATGCTAAGCTATAAAGTAGCTTTGGAAACGTTCTAAATTCAAAATACTTGTGACATAAATATCCACCCTTAAATACGGAACCTACAGCTCGAAAAGCCAGTTTTAAACGCAACTATTTTTTTCATCTTTTCCCTTGCTGCGACAGGTACAACTATGCGATCCTACACTGCGCCAAGCTTGAGTCGTGTCCAACTGCTTACACACTACTTGTATCAAGCTATAATAAAAGTGTCAAGTATTTGCGAAAATCGAAAGAATGCAAGTGAAATACTTTTACCGTCTGGGAACTTGATACTCGAGTATTTCAACGATTAGAACCTTTTTAAGCAACTCAATTGGGTTGTATTCTTTTTAATATTTGTTACCACAGAACTCTGTAATTTATGATCCAATTTGGATCATTCTTTATTTTAACCGACTTCTAAAAAAGTAGGGAGTTCTCAATTCGGAATGTTTGTTCGCGCATAATTTCGTCGCTTGTCAACCGATTTGAAAAAATCTTTTTTTGTTGGAAAGGCTTCCCGAATGGTCTCATAGTTACCAAGTTAGGATTTGATGATGGAATCTTGGCGAAATCGGGGGAACTCCTCAAATTTAATTTAATATTTTAGTGAAGTTGGTTATGGTTTTCGAGGATCGAGGACCTGGTAAGAGGCGCGGGAATCCGACGGATACAAAATGTACAGGACTGTCTATTGTGGTGACACTTGCGGAAGGCCTATGTCCAAAGGTGTATGCCTTTCAGCTAAAATGATGTTTTATAATTTGAAGAAAAAATCATTTGTGGAATTTTTCTAATTTATAGTACTAGTATCAGAAAATAGATAGGTACAGAAAACAATCTACATACAAAGCGCGCTCGAGCAACACACACATAGACACCCCACACGGACACGATATCTCGGATCAAGCGCCCGGACGCACTCGTACAGATCTGAGCATTGCACTGACGTGTGTGCATACGCCTAGCGTAGGTATAAAAAGTGAAGTACATACATGAGATTGCCTTCTGTACCTATCTATTTTATGCCAGTACTTTCAGTTATAATATAATAATAATATTCCACAAATATCACACAACGCTATCTAGTCCCAAGCTAAGCAGAGCTTGTGTTATGACAACTGATAAACATACTTATATATTTCTAAATACATACATATATAGATAAATTACACCCAGACACTGAACAAATGATCACGCTCATCACACAAACATTTGTCCTGGGTGGGAATCGAACCCACGACCTGCAGCACAGCAGTCAGGGTCACTAACCAGTAGACCAACAGGCCATTCAGTTAATGACCTCCTATTCAAAGCTATCATTCAATTTTACAAAAATGAACATAGTACGCCAACTTTCAAAACCAAACCCGAACTCACTTTAACATTACAATTTTGCAAAAACGGTCCGAAAAGACTTTAAAATTACAAAGGCTAATAATAACTTTCAGTTAGTTTGAATTTTAATAAAGTCGCTTCGAGTTCGGCCGGCAACTTGTTCGGGAGGGTTAAGACGTTCGAGTATTAAGTCACGCTAAATTGGCACTGACGATGGACTTCTTCAGCAGTAGCGAATTTTAAGACAAAGATTTTTGCTGTGCTTTTGAGCTCAGCAATAGAGAATTTTAAGGCAAAGATTTGCTCATTGAGTTTAAAGTCTCTGAAAAAAAAAGAAAAAAAAGAGAAAAAAAGGAGAAAAAAAGAGAAAAAAGAGAGAGAGAAAAGAGAAAAAAAAAGAGAAAAAAAAGAAAAAAAACCAAACAGGCAAAGATTTTTGCTGAGCTTTTGAGCTCAGCAGTAGCGAATTTTAAGACAACAATTTTTGCTGTGCTTTTGAGCTCAACAGTAGTGAACTTAAAGGCAAAAATTTTTGCCGTGTGAGCCCAGAGGTACTTACTACTTTTTATGCTTAGATACTTTTTATGTAGGAAAAAAATTCTATCTTGAAAAAATTGCGGTCTTTCGCTTACGACGTTCTTCCTAAAAAGGATCGATATTAGTGTAATCAATTTACAAGCAATTTAATTTCAATAATTAAAATCATTCCTCATGTATTTATTAAATTTGAACCCTCAGTTAGTTTCGGTGTTTCTTCTCATGAAGTCAGCTGGAAACCACCAGCTTCGTCTAGTTTAAACTGACAAAATATTTACATGCAAAGTTAAAGCCTACTTTAAAAATAATATCATTTATCATTACAATGAATTAACATAAACCGCTTCACAAAACCAAATTTTTAATATTCCCAAACTTGATGCTCAAAACGCCAATCTTCACCTAAATATACAAACACGATAGCGTCAAATCCAGAGGCTAATAACATTTTACAAATACCACTAGTGCAGGAACAACAAAAGCCAAGGATGAAGCAAAAAGGTTTAATAACGCCGTACGTCGGGGTAATTCTCTCTATTTTTGCCGGTCATAACTTAAGGAGAGAAATAAGGCAGCCGAGTCCTTGTGCGAAACAATAATAAAAATAATAAATCCCCTTCAAACGTGGCTGACAGACGCGAAACTATTCGCTGGCGATTCTAGGGGGGCCAGGAGACTGGAAGAATTCAGGATAAAGTCCAACGTGAAGATTTTTGGTAAAAGGTCATGTTAACAGCGACAGTGAATTTTGTATCATGTCCATTTCTACGGTAGGTTAAGGGCGTATTAGACCTTGTTCCGCATTAAACGTGTTAAGAAAGTTGGCAAACATTATTTACAATATTCAAACAAACACTTATCTCATTTTTTCAATACAAGTCTGATAGAGAGTGAAACCCGGTTTCCGGAAAGCATTATCGACTTCACAATTAGGACGAGCAAGCCGAGCGATACGATTGGCTGTTGATTACAATTCATTCAACATTTTTTTTTGTTTTAAGAAATCATCAAATGTTTTTTTCTGTTCTAGGGCGAATGCGTCAGACTTTTACTGGTAAAAAACCCACCTTCCGATGCCCTTTTGCATTTCAGAGCAATTCCTTTAGCCTTAGGGAGCGTTGGCCTTACTGAGGGCCTTCGGTTTTGCGGACATCTCTTTGGGCACTCGGTCTTTACCAGACAGCCGCATGGAGAGCCTTATCATTGAACCTAACACTTGTTTGACAACATGTTATAATGTGTCAATTATAAGAATCAATATCACTTAATATCGGATTCTGATAGTAAATACCTACTGAACTATACAATCAAACCATGCAAAAAATATTTCAACCAATTTATTCACACTGTACAAATTATAATAACAACAAACTATAATCGTAGCACTAAAAGCAGTAGCGATTCACAACTGAAATACAGTAAAAATAGAATCCAATTTTCGAGCTATCAGCCACAAAATTTATGTCCATCATTTGCCTCCGAAAGCTCGAAAAAAACAACATCTCAGGCACGCCACGTTTCTTTTATTCCCAAGGAAGTGGGATAACACTTAATTTGAGCAATAAAAACAGAAATCTCGCAAATTCATTAAGCTTTTAACGAAACGACCCATAATTATAGAGTCGTTTCACCATTATTAATAACTCATAAAACAATACGAGAAGAAAATAAATTGTTCCGACTGCCTCTAGTGAAAATTCTTGGCTTTGAGCCTAATAGTGGCATTTGGAATCAGTTTGTTTTGTTTCTTGTAAAACATTTTAACAATTATGTTTTCCTCTAATCGCGTGCGTAATGGATGACATAGTTAAACTGTTGTCTTTTTTAACTTTTGAGTTTTGTTTATCTGTGATTTAATTGCGAAAAAGTTAATTTTGTGCTTGATTGGCTATGGCTATAAAGTTTTAAATTATGTGGTCGTAATTTTAACTAATTTGAGCATTTTAAATTCTTTGAATACCAAAGTTAATACAAAGTGTGTCATTCAAAGTAAAAATAAAAGTCCTTAGAACGGAACTCATGCACGTTAAATAATAATATTTCTTCATAGTATTAAAACAAAACAGCTCTCTCTTAGCCGCGCCTGTCGTTTTATCCGCTTACTCCTTTTAAACCACTCTACGGATTTTGATGCAATAGACTTGGACGGGTCAACATTATCTTCATGCCGTGCTATTTGGAGTAGCGCAAAACATTTTTTTCTTCAACTCTGTCCTGTGGCCTCTGTCACACTATCTCTAGTTCCCTTTTCTTTCTAATTACTTCTTACACAATTCACCCAAATTTTTTTTTTGCCTCTCTCCATCCAACTGTATACCTCATTACTCTTATTACCTGTATGAATGAGGTCCCGGTGGGCTACTTGTATTTATTTTTATAATAAACCTGTCCTACTATTGGGCAAAAACTTCTAAAAAAAGGGTATAGTCTGCGGTGTACTGATAGCAAATAAATTAATGAAACAAAATCAATTCCATTCATTTTAGATTTTTTGTCAAACCATATCCATATTTCTCATATCTCACAAAATCCTAGCACCATAGCCACCCTACCGAAATCCCGTCACCGCCAGCAACTCGGTGCGAACCCAAACGAAAATGCGGGAAATTTTTGTTTTACATGCGAAAATGGAGAAATACGCCTTCAAGAAGCTAACATCGGCATCGTGAAAAACCGTGGAACAATTGGACTGGAGTGTTTCAGTCCGCGTCAGGAATGACAGCTTTCCAATTCAATAGAATGGGGTTTGATCCTGTTTGTGGCAGCCGTTGTGAGGAATTTATAATTTGGCGCTTTGGGCTTCGATATGGAAGTTATGGAATTGAATAAATTATTTCACAGATCTGATATGACTGTTTATATTTTGACTAGAGACTGCAGCTTTTTTTTGCTCACGTATTGCTTTCAAACCATTCATTCATAACGAAAAAATTATATGTTTTAAAAAAGTGCAATACTGTATTCCACTTCAAGCCAATTCCAGTCGTTGATCATAATTTAGGCAAGCACCAGAAAATCAATCAGTCAGACAATCTTTTTCCCGGGTCAGTTTCCAGTCTAACCAGATGCAGCTAAGTTTTACATGGAACAGCCGTTAATCTGATCTTCATTCGTAACTTAGTAAAACTGTCATCAGATTATCTGGCTTCTGTCTATCCGTAAAGACTTTCCAAAGCTGTTCAATGAATGAAATGAAAACTAGAACTAAGTGCTGAACGTACTTTAAGAATCCCGAAAAAAAAAAATCATTAAACCCCAAGCGAATGCCGTATGATATTCATACGGTCCAGCTATCGCCACAGGAGACGTCACGAGCATCGAAAGTCCTGAGTGATTTCTAATCAGCAGTTGCTTGCGAACGACGAGCAACAGATCTCTCACACTCCAACTGTGCGGTAAGAAAACCGTGCGCAGGTCAAAGCAGCGTAGTATTTTTTCACAAGGTTGCGGAAATACCGTGGCCCAAGAATGCCCTAAGGAACATTCATCATCATCATTATCATCATCATTTCAGCCGATACACGTCCACTGTTGGACATAGGCCTCCCCCAAGCGTCGCCACAACAAACGTTCCTGTGCGTCTCGCATCCATCGGCTTCCCGCAATCTTCACCAGGTCATCAGTCCACCTTATAAGGAACATTGATGGGTTTTAATCTGTAAAACCCTGATACGCCCCCCCTTTCGCTCCTCCTTTGAGCGGGAGAGAACTTATATGTTGATTTCCCTTCTCTAAAAAAAATCAAGCCTTGTTCAAGGGAAGAAACAAGCAAAAACGTAAAATATACACGCGTCTAACAAATGTGTTACGATGTTAGTATATTATTAAATATGTAACAGTTTTTGTCAGTCAAGTAAAACTTGAGGAAAACGTGATGGGGAAACCCAGAAAGTTTTTATAATACATTCAGAATGTGTAATGTATTGGAAGTTTATATTATACTTACTTATATGTACACCTATCACCTGTTACGTCCGTTTTTTTTTTATATGCATGGTTTGTGCATAAAAAAAGTGTCACGCACCACGTAACGTAGCGCATGTAAACGCACCTACGCACACACTTGCAGGAGTGCTGATCTGCAGCATCGTGCGGTTTTTTTACGCACTCACGCGCGTATGTGCGTTTTGTAAATTACGCACGGTACTACGAGACTCAGTGTGCCATACCTTGCGTGTCGCCTCGCACCCACGCGTGTGAGTGCGTGTTTCTCCGCATGTAGGTGCGTGATCTGCATAACGCGCGTGGATACATTTTCAGTGTGTTGAACTGTGCGTGTTTTCTATACAAAAGGAGATAGTTACAAGCAACGTTAAGACACGCATTCACACACTACGCTGCGGGGTGCGTGGCAGTGTGATAACCGCGTGACAAGTGACAGGACAGAATGGAAGAAAGTTGCACCGACTCCAGATAAAACAGGACAAGGGCAGGAAAATGATGATGACGATGATGCGCGGTCTGTGCGTTTATACTTCATTCAAAGTATGATTCCACGTTTAAACAAACCTTTTTGCTGTCCATCCAACCGTTTTTTACTTCTATTTCCATGGGCTTAAAGATGGTATTAAAAGCAAAAGCAATGCTTACAATAACCACTAATTACTGCAGCCGCCATCTATCATGCCACTAACGCAATAAGAATCAAAATCGGTTGAAGAGACAATAAAATATGTTTGTAATGACGTCTAATCATATCACGAAGTATAACCAGATGTCAAGATAAGAATGTATGTTTTTTAAGTCACATTCTTTGAGTTCTATGATGCCTAGTACAGGTAGGTGTGTAGGTCGAAAGGTTCGCAGACTTTGTGAGAGTCGTGGGAATCCGACGGATATGAAACGCACAGTCCGGTTATTATGGCGACATTAGGAGGAGGCCTATGCCCTACAGTCAACGTCTTTCTGCTGAAAAAAATTAAAGATTTTTTTAACAGTTTAACATATTTAGTGAAATAAGAGCTACGTTTATGTGTAATTTGAGATATAGGTACAGTAAAAAAGCTATAAGAACAGACAAATAGATAAACGTTTACGTCTACAAATCACATTATCTTTGATTAATGAAGTAAACACTTAGTTGTGTAAACTTTTCCAATAATTATTTCATTAAATATTAATTAATAACATAAAATAACAACATAATCAAATCTAAGATACGATACGAAGATAAGATACTCGTACGACCAATTTAGTCATTTAGATCCTAATACATATCATCGTTCTCAAAAGTAAGTAAGTAGTAAGTAAGTTTGTATGTATGTGTGTATGTTCGTTATTCCTTTACGCTCAAACGCTGACCCCCCTAGCTAAGTTACAACCGTTTCGCTTGCGTCGAACGCTTAGAGTTGACCTTGCCGCCAATTCTTTTGTTCTGACCATGTGACTGAGCGTTGAGGCGACGTCGTTCCCGTACATTTGAAGCTTTCTACTAGCGTTAACTATCACAGATTAGCAACTTGGCTAGGGGTACTGATTTGGATGATATTTGGCACGCAATTTATTTCATCACCACACTGCTCTCAAAACGGTGAAGGAAAACATCGTGAAGAAACCGGCATGTCCTAGAACCAAAAATTTGAAGACATGTGACATCCACCAACCCGCACTGGGCCCGCGTGGTGGATTACGGTCCATTCCCTCTCAGAGAGGAGGTCCGAGTCTCAACAGTGGGAACATTATAAGGCCGACTATGCTATGCTATGGCACACAAGAATACTATATGCTGGAAGGGAGTACCTACCTATATATTACAGGCGAAGCCGATGACACAAGTTTATGTAAAATAATCCATACTTTTATACTTCTATATTTCCATACTAATATTTATATAAATATGAAAGTAACTGTCTGCTATGCTTTGACAGTTAAACTACTGAACCAATTTCGCTGAAATTTGGTTCGGAGGAAGCTTGAACACAAACTCCAAGGACGGACATAGACTATTTTTTATACATCTTCGACTTCGCGTCCGCAATAACCAACATTCACGCAGACTAAGCCACTGGCAGACCTCATCATCATCATCATTATCATCAGCCTATTTAATGATCCCACTGCTGGGACTTAGAACTAGGGAAGCATAATATTGAAGGTTTGAATTTAAATAAACGACTTAAAAATATCACTATAGCTATAGCCATGATTCAATATGGGCCAGAAAAAGGCGTTTCGTGAAAAACCTTTATTTAACTGGCCCATATGAATAAAGTCTGAGCACGAATTTGGTCCACTTTGCTCCAAAAGCACTAATTAGCAAACGTGCCGGTTACTTCATCCATGATAGCGAGGTTTTTAAACTGCTCTCTATTCAGAACGTTGGATAAAAATGATAAAAAAACCTGCTTTAATGCGAGTCGGAGTCGAGCACAGAGAGTCCCGAATCATTATCTATACAACATAAGACACTATATGATTGTAATTGCAACATAGACACTATGTAATTGATTGTTTCACCGTTGAAATTAATTTAAATAAATCAATGAAAAAGTTTATTTGCTGTTATACCGGCAACAGAAATAATCATCGGTGAAAATTTTAACTGTCTCGTTATCACAATATATGAGATACAGCCTGGTGATAGACAGACAGACGGACAGTGGAGTCTTAGAAATATGGCCCAGTTTTTATCTTTTGCATACAGAACTTTTAACTTATCCCTTAACTAACGGTTGTTTTAGTTATCTTTTAGTGCTTGTACCCAGATGTTAGTAATATATTCCTGAGAGGTTGACAGTGTTTTACAAATACCTAAACCTGTATAAGTTATTAAAATTTATCTACAATATTATAAAAGCGAAAGTTTATGAAGTGTGTCAGTATGTTACTTCTTCACGCTCAAACGGCTGAACGGATTTCAATGAAACTTGCACGGGTAGACCATGTCAAAAGTGTCCTATGTGCTATTACATAAAATACTTTTTACCCGACTGTAAGAACGGTTATCATCCCCAATAAACAAAACTGCGTAATAAAATAATATTTTTATGCGTTTGTTTACAATTTTCCACGTCATCCTAGATAATCATATCATATCAACTAAATAAACAAAAATATCAATCAATGATACGACAACATTTGCATATTTGACTCACACTGTTGCTCAATAATTAGAAAAAAATGCGCAACTTTTTTGCTAATGTACAAAAATACAGCAACACGGGATAATCCCAATTTCTGTGGCGACAGAGATATTAGTGGGAAATACCTCATACAAAAATCGGAACATTACAGATATCTGGTATTTTTTTAATCACGTGGCCGTCCTGGAATTTCGAATGCACACACGTCATTTGTCACGTAGCTAGGATATGTGTAATTGTGCCCTTGCAAAGTTCAAAGACCTGCTATTTTTATTTATACCTATGTAGCGACATCTATGACGTCCTATAAGAAGTAATCCTGCGTCGCGCAATTAAGGTTTCCGCGCGATTTCAATATATAGAACAGCCAGGTTCTGGAGCAGTGATTGCGTACTGGAAGATGCAATGTTAGGTAGTAGGCTTCCTACCCGGAGGACTGATGACTTTGTGAGGGTCACGGGAATCCGATGGACGCGAGACACAGAGGACCGTTCGTTGTAGCAATTTGTTGAGATCCCTAACTCCAACAATCAACGTCTTTTAACTGAAAAGATGGGATGAAACCATCGGTAAACGTTAGTAAATAAATGGGAAAGCAACTCGTTGTCTGTATATTTGCTTGTTACGTTTTCATCATGCTTAAACCACTTAATCAATTTTGATGATTTTATTGTACTCGTAAGAAAACTAGATTCTATTTACGTACCTTGGTGGGCGAAGTAGCTAGAAGAAGCTAGAATACTAATTCCAATCTTACTTGTAGAACGTAAGTATAATAGTAGTACTTTATAAACTTAGCCTATAGCATAATCAGCCTTTTAATGTTCCCACTACTGAGACTCAGGCACAAAATATATAGGTACAGAAGTAAATCTACATACAAAGCGCGTTCGAGCAACGCACACATAGCCATTGCTCACGGACACGATATCCTGGAGCGCCTCGACCCGCTCGTCGAACAGTTCCGGCTCAAACGCTCATTAGTGGTGCGTCCACCGACCGTAGGTATAAAACCTGAAGTACATACATTAGATTGCCTTCCGTAACTATCTATTTTGTGACTCAGGCCTCCTCTCTCTAGAAGAGGGAGTAATCCATCACACGTGGGCCGAGTGCGGGTTGGTAAATGTCTTCAAATTTTTGGTTCTAGGGCATGCCGGTTTTCTCGAGATGTTTTCCTTCACCGTTCTGAAAGCAGTAGTGATAAAACCTGGCTGAGTTTGAACCCCAACCTACCACTTGGCCACTACTGCACTCATAAACTTACTTTTCACTCACTGCTTTATAAGCTTACTTTTCCACAAATAACTGAAACTAAATCACCATCTAAATATAAAAACTCACAATATTTATGTGTCACTCGTAAACACCAAAAAGGCTGGACCAACATTGAAATAGGACACCACGACACATCATAAAACTTGAGTCTCGTCTTACAATACTTTAAATTAGAATTCTTCCTTCACTTTCTCCAAATAGATTCGTAGTTGGAAAACCATGTAGATCTTTAGTGACGCTTTTACGACTATATATAAAAATAAAAACGAAAAAAAAAAGTTGATAAACAACCCCAAAAACAAAAAATTACGAAGCAGTGAAGTAAGTAGGTTGAAGAATATATTTTAGTGCAATGATTTCTAAATGAAATAATTTTATTACCACTCGGCCACTAATACTCTACAGTATTGTATTGTATGAAGAGTTTTATAAGTAGCAAACCAAATTGTAAACGTATTCCCTATTATTGTTCAACCTAAGAAGTTCATTCTTTTCAGTCAGAAACCCGTCTGAAGCAGAAAGTTCAAGATATTTTTAACTAAAAGTCTGAAAGGTAACCTGTAGGATTGTAACCTACCGCATCCAGGGGAATCGGCTCAAGTCTGCTGCACCAAGGCATTGATTTAAGCCCGTATCATCTGGGAAGGCGGCGGGACGGTTTATAACCCTTGTTTTCGATCATGCTTGAATGAGTAACTGGAGTTCAGTTCTGGTTACATTTTTAGGCAGTTTGGGAAGATTGGAAGCTGATTTGATGCTTATAACTGAAGAGACGTAAATAAAATATTTTATAGATAAAATTGTGAAAGAAACAGCTCTTTACTGTATTGTATCTCTTAGCAACATTCTGCCTTATCCTTTTTTTTATAATGCATAGGCTCACGTTTGACCACTATCTCACCTGATGATGATGTGGCCGGAACACGCTTGCCTAGAAGCAATCTATTCACTCTTGACTTAAAGACCCCTAGGTTGTAGCTATCAGGAAACACAGACTCCGGCAGGGAATTCCACTCCTTAGCTGTACGCATAATGAATGTATTCCCAAAACGCTTTGTACGTATGGGTGGGATGTCCACCATGTACCGGTGGCGCAACGCCGTACGTCTTGTGGTCCGATGATGGAACGAATTTGGTGGAATTAAATTATGTTGGGGAAAAATCATCCAATGACAAACCTCGCTCTTGGGCAGAGTGGGTGTCAGACTCTTACTTAGGGGCCCAGCTGAGTCGAAGCCTACTGGGGCCAGGGTTATCCGAAAGGGAGCTCGAGCCGGGGCTCGAGCTCCGCTATGCTAGCTATGAAGGCTAGAAGGAACGGGGTGGGTTTTAGTCAGTAAGAGTCTGACACTATCTCCCGCTCTCCCAAGAGCGGGTTTTGTCATATTGTCATAAGATGATACTCCACATCGAAAAAAAAAAATGCTGGGCCCCTGCTGTTTAGCCGATTCGAGGAAGGCCATAAAACATCACGCTACAATCAATAGGAGTCCCAGAATTGGGAACATTAAGGTTGATTATGATACGAATGTCTCTTAGTTTTTCCTATACTAGTTCAGGTCAGCACGGTGATGGTGGTTGAGCGATTTACTGCTGGTTTGATTCCCACACGGGATATATATTTGTATGATCTTCAAATACGAGTAAGTGTTCCGGGTCTGGGTGTCTTGGGTGACTTTATATTATTTGCTTGACTGCAATCCCACCTGATGGTAAGCAGTGATGCAATCGTTGATGGTAAGGTGCGCTAGTTTATTAAGAGCCTATTCATTGTAGCCTTGAAGACACCTAAAATATAATTGGACGGGAATACCATAGGAAGCAAATTGTTCCAATCGTTTGATGTACGTTACACACATAAGGTTTATAAGTTTGTGAACACCCCACGATACAGGAGTTATTCCTAGAGTAAGGAAACGTTTTAAAAAAAAAAACAAATTACTTTTAGCAAGATCTCTGCTAACCCCACAACGCGTCCACTCCACCTGATTCTTGCAACATGGCGCCCTAATCCGGTATCAGCGGATTCGGACGCCATTTTACGTCTTTTTAGTTCCAATGGCTCGGATTTCAAAGTTTACTACAGTCATAAAAGGAGATGGATGTTTTTTGATTAGATTTAATTTGTAGGACCGGTGGGAAATGGCGTCTGGTGTTTGATGTATTAAATTTTTATTAAAGGCATGAATGCAGCTTGATTTAAGATAAAGTAGAGTTTTTAGTTCATTTCTATTATCTGTCTAGGCTTCTATATAGGTACCTAACGAACAAGAAAAAAAAATCACAAATCAATCACTTTCAAAAACTCACAAATATAATTTATAAATCTATAAACATAAAATAAAGTCTTAGTTACACCATTTCGGCTGGATCGATTTTGATGGAGATCAGACCTTCTTATAGCAATGCAGCGTGTCATGCCAATGACATAAGCGTTGCTAAGGTTCTTGTTGATTTGTGTAATGTCAGTAAAAATATACGCCTGTGATACAAGCTGTGCTGTGTTTGTTTCTGCCTACTCTGCTAAATAACTCGGATCTTATAATATTCTAATAGATTTTAATGATATTTTTTTTATAATTGATTGGCTCACGTTTAACCTCCATCTCACCTGCGATGATGTGGCCGATGGAGCATGCTTGCCTAGAAGTAACCTGTTCAGTCTTGACTTAAAGACCCCTAAGTTGTAGCTATCAGGAAACACAGTCTCCGGCAGGGAATTCCAACTCCTTAGCTGTACGAACAATAAACGTGTATCCAAAATGGTTTGTACATATGGGTGGGATGTCTACCATATACTGGTGATCAACGCCGTACGTCTAGTAGTTCGATGATAGAATGGATTTAGCAGAATTAGATTGTGCAATTCCAGGACACGCTCCCCGAAATTTAAACGATAGAAAACGGATGGGCTATTAACTCGGCGGCGATGCCCAAGGCTTTGAAGCTTTGACTCGACAAGTGCATCTTTGCCGATGATTCTCTCGGCTCGCCTCTCAATCGACTCCAGTGCATAATTTTGACTTTGTCTCTTGCCTAGATTTGCAGAATAACTATTAAAATAGGTATAGGAGGAAAAAAATACAAAATACCATGAAAAATTACTGCAACTGACAATACGTTGGTCACAATCTCGCCATCATCATTCGGATTCGTTGTATCAACTAGTAATAAAATAATAAATACTATAGAACCGAAGAGTTTGTTTGTTTAAACGCGGTAACATCAGGCACTAGTGCTTTGGATTTAAAAACTATTTTCTTTTGGATAGCCCATTTATAGAAGAAGACTATGTACCATCACGTTGTGACCAATAGGAGCCAAAGACGTTGGTAAAACCGTGGAAGGCAGGTTTTAGTCTTTTAAAATTCCTTGTTTTAGCAGGGACAGTGTGTAAAAAGAAAAGTGTCTGACATTTATGATACTACTTTAGAATAATATTCTACAAAACATAAAAATCAGCCCTAAATTAAGTAACTCTTATTTTTAGTTTCCTGTCTCCCCTGGTACCCGCTAAGATATCCCAAGGGAGAACACCACCAGCATACAGGTATTCAAAACACATGAGACACTACTGAGAACCTATGGTTTCATCCATGTAAAAATAACTTGTCAGATAGCTCTGGGATCTTGGTATAATTACAAATATTTGTTTGAAATAACTGATGCTCTGAAAATTTCACTAATGAAATGGTACTCATTATAGACGCAACAACAAACCATATCCTATCCTGATAATTACAATCCCAATTAATCTGCAGATAATGAGTCTTCCACGATCATAGAGTATGTCGATTGTGAAATGGATACTGTTTAGGCTTTTCACCGTAACTGCGAGAGACATGCAGTGACACTGAGGTTACTTCAATAGTATACATTTCAAAGTCATTACGGTTTGAGAGCGAGGCGATAGTGCAACGTAAATGAGGCCTATGTCCATTACAGTGCAAAGTTGTATGCTAATATGGAATAACATGTCAACAGGACCTACACTCGTGCGAACTGTAATTGTGAGAAAATAGCGTTTGAAAGGAGATTGGCGAGTTGGGTACCTCATCAAATCCAAACGTGTCAAAATCTAGTTATATGCTAATTATAGGTCCTATACTCGTAGTTATTTTCCAAGGTAAAATGTTTTATTAGTTGTTGGGGGTATTAAGAAAACAATGTTTTTAGGGTGCAGCCCCGTTACGGAAACAAAACGCATTAATGCAACAAAACAAAATGCATAAAATAGACGTATTACGTCAGTGTTGCCATACAATAAACCCAAATCGATGATAATGAGTTAAATCTTTAGTGAAGAAAAAAAAAATCGTTTATTCAATAAAAATAAGTGCAACACAAGTGAAATATGTGCAAACTTGAATATCTAGTATATTCAAGTTTCGGGTGGTAGTATGAGTAAAAAAAAAGTTAGAGAATGTTATGTTGAAAGGTAATCAATAATTAATAGACAGCCAAAACAATTGCACAAGTATTAGGTATATATGTTTTGGAAAGTATCTTTTGTGCAAATATTTTTATTAAATAAAAAGAAAGTAGATCGATTTGATTCGAGAATAGATGCTCATTTTAAACAACATTTAATAATAAATAGCTTTGGTTTTACTAAATTAATTTCGTATCGACTCGATGATTTTAATCGATCGATTCGATTAGTTAATCAATATTTGGCAACACAGCTGTCACTTAAGTCAAATACAAAAAAAATATATAAACCGTCATGTTCTGTTGTGGTCATGATATTTTTGCTTTATATGTTTACTCTGCACAATTCGTCGTCTGTGATATTATTGTGTAATCTTGTCTGCATCTATAAATGAAGTGTGAACTCTTATTTTGAGCCATCACGTTGCTTTAACATTACAATTTGCGTTCAGTGTATAATCCTAGGTTATGTTTTATTTATTTTAATATCCCCAAGTCTAATGTATGTCTTACCATTACATATTTTGTTATACTCCATTGTAGCATTCAAATCCATATATTCATTCTATGAAACGGTAAGCCTGTATGATACTGAAAATACATGGGTTTTGCCAATCGTCTTTGTGAACCTTGTAGCTGCAACCTCTTCCGTCTTCTGCCATGCATAGAGTACATGATTAAGTCGATGAGATATATTGACATAGACGTCAATTGTAAAATACGATTGCAAAAATTTCCTAACTAAAATTTTAACTATTGTACTATACCTGGAGTATCATTGCTACATACCACCTACACCACCACCTAAGCGCTACAAGCTGATAGCTACAAAACCTGGGATTTTTTTAAGTCAACATTGATTGAATTACTTCTAGCAAAACGTGTTTCATCATCTTTTATGATCCAAGACATGTCTGCAGAACCGTAGGGGCCCAGCAGGATCGAAGCTTACTGGGTTCGCTTCTAAAAGGAAAGCCCGGGGTTCTGGTACGCAAGGCAAAAAAGGAATATAGGACCACTCCTATGTAACTTTTCTCCTTTTTACACGCCCTCCCGCTCCGCCCTTGAGCAGGAAAAGTCATTGGATGATTTTTCATTTGAAAAAACTTAACTTACTGTCATGAAATAGCGGGTAAGTATGAGCATGATAACAAAAAAACTTGCAAGCCCTGTAATTATATAGAAAAGTTTTTTTTCATAAAACACTATTTAGATTAATTTAACATACAATTTTAAAATATTTTAGTATTTCATTAAAATACTCCAGTAACAAAGGGCACATTAATTATCTTATAATAGGACTTTACTAAAAGAATACAAAAAATATTTCAATACAAAACTAACAGAGAAAACAATTTAAACAAACCTCGACCCATTTACAAGACAATATATGAATAAAAAGACGCCAGAGATACAAACTACAAATAAATAAATAATAAAATAATACCAACAGTACTTTTGTAAAACAAAGTTATCCTTGAGCACTCGATTTCCTTCAATATGCATCTTGAAACAGCAAAAGAGAAATAAATAAAGGAGCCTGTGCACAAAGCCAGCGTGTAACGCAACCAACTAAAGAAAATCCTCCACCCTCTCGAAGACTGATCTTTAAAACCGACCCGGACATTCTAATATCGGCCACAAGACGTAACATTCGCAGGATATATCCGTTTAAATACCGAATAGGGGTGCTCGGGTTTCTTCGGGGATAAAAGGAATTCTATTGTTTCAAGAATTTGAATTTTACAGTTTGAATTTAGGTGTATGGGTGTTGTTTTAGTTTTGGTATGGCTGGAGTTCTTGTCGTGTGTATTAGACACATTAGAATGGAATAGAATAGAAAATATTTATTCAACATAGTTGCTTTCTTTAAGAGGCTGCTTTTCTACTCGCCTATCGTCAACATCGAGGATGGTTTAAAAGCTTGTTGCGTCATTAATGTAATCTAACGCGAAGTTTGACGAAAAGGCAACGCGATAAAAGAGAGATAACACCTGAAAACTCTGTTAGCATTGGGTAATTCCTTGATTTACTTGAATATTTTACAAAACTTGTTCCTGGAAATATGTTTTTTTTAAACCCTTAAAAGATTTTGAAAAAAAAAATCATTATTTAGAATCTTGATAAAATTTGCAAGGCTTTCAAATCTGCTTTTAAATCTATTGTTATACGTTTTTTGACTTTTTTAATTTTTGAGTAAAATATGACTGTCAAAGTTCAAGCAAAATAGCAGATTTTCATAGGTTTTCACTGGATTATTAGTGTAAAACTACTAATTTATAAACTGATTTCAATAGAAGCGTAGATAATATCCACAAGATACTGTGTTAGGTATCTTACATCTACAAATTCCAGTATGAAATATGGGCATTAGATTATTTTTTACTCTCCTACACACTACACCTTATTTGTTAATTGCCAATATTTATGGCAGAACAACGTATGCCGTTTGGCCAGTTAATTTGTTGACATTTGTTTGAAGTATGCGTAGAAAAAAGGACGTATGAACGACGATTTTGGCTTGATTTTCATCGGATACACTGCAGCTTACCCTAACTTAGCTCACCTATTTCTAAGGATTGATGTGATAAATATTAGTTGTCATATTACAACACCACCACTTAGCTCACCTGTTTCTAAGGATTGATTCGATAAATACTAGTTGTCATATCGGAACACCACTTTAAGTATTCATATGTGGCAATTATGGCTTGATATGAAGAGGTATCGTACTTGTCAATTCTAGCAAATTATTGACGGCATGGCTCGCTTTCAAGAACATATTCCGTGAATTTGCTGAACACTACTATTAAAGCAGGTATTATGAACGAATGAATATATTTCATTTCAATGAAACGGTTCTCCGTAGTCGAAATAAAGAATTCATATCAATTGAAATTACCGTGGAATTTATTTTCGTATGTCTGAAATACCTCGAAAATAGCTTTTTTACCTGACTACGGTTATATTTTTCGAGAATATGTATGTATGTTTATTTTGTTGGTATGCCTAGTGAAGACGAATAATCAGTTTCTTTTTTCGTGACAATCTTATAAAAAATAATTTTAATATATTACCCACATACTAAAATGAATTAATTTAAAAAAAAATACAGTGTCTAAAAACTAAACCACGAAAGCGACTAAGCAAAACCATAATCAGCCTAATAATGTTCCCACTGCTGGGACTCGGGCCTCCTCTCTAGGAGAGGGAATGGGCCGTAATCCACCACAGAGTTTAGTGCAGGTTGGTGGATGTCAATGTCTTCGGATTTTTGGTCCTAGGATAGGCCGGTTTCCTAACGGTATTTTCCTTCACCATTTTGAGAGCAGTGGTGATGATATAAATTACACAAAGTACATACCTACCTGACTGGGTTTGAACCCGCGACCTGCAACTTATAAGGCGAGGCCGTTAGTACTGGGCTACCAATGTTCAAAAGGTTTTCAAATACGTTAGACACATGTTGTCTTAAGCAGTCTGATGCAGTTCACGACTTCACACACAACTAAGACACGAGATCAACCCATCTTCATGAGATAAAATATTTATACCTATGATTGCATGTTACGTGAAAAAATCAAAGCTGGATATCACAATTTTTTAATTAATAAAAGAACTTGTGGACGAATACATACTCTGGGTGGAGCGGGAGAATTTATTTAAATAATTTCTCACGTAAAAAAGGGCACTGCAGAGCTGATGCCCGCTAGAAGGTATTCCATGGTCCTGGAAAACAAAGGGCTACCGAAGGGCATAGGTTTTAATTATAAACACAAACGTCTTGTTGCTCTACCTTAAAGCGGCAGAAGTTATTGAATGATTGTCAAAAATAAACTTAGGCCTTTAATAAGAAAAATAATATACCACCCTGATTTCCAGCCACCATAGGCGTGAACTTGCGGATGGCGAGCAATGGGTAGATGGTAGACGGTAGATCGTCCAGCCGTCCGTTAACCATTCAGACCAAGCCCAAGTTGTCGACGGCGCATAGTATTCCACATGTGTCTCAAAGATATGACAGCAAGGGCCACCAGATCCCAAAGCCTAAAGCCCGAAAGGAAAACCCGGGATCCTGCAACGCGGGGCATAGTTGGAATATAGGCATGTCAGACTTTCAGTGACTAAAGCCATATTTAGTCAGTAAAAGTCTGACATACCCTTGCGCTTCACCCTAAAGCGGGAGAAGTCATTGGATGATTTTTTACCCTCAAAAAAAAAACTACGAAACAAATTTTTCCCACAATTCCCACGTCCGACCAAATAATTCCGACTATTCAATTCTCCAAACAGATAAATCAAAGAAACAATTCGTTGCATTTCCCCGCATCCCTGAGACGATACGTCCAAATCTACAGCTAGGAAATTGAACTGTTGTTCTCAAAATGTATTAGTACATTTATTCGCGCTGGATGCAACCCGCTTCGATACCGTACGATAATATTTTAACTTTATCTCGAATGCTGTAACGAGAATTCTTCTGTTGTTACAGAGTAGAAAATTGTGGCGGAACAGTACGACAATTGACCAAAAAAAAGTACATTTATAACACTATACTATGTATAGGTATTTTTACCCCTGGTTTTTTAAATGAAGAATTTGAATGTTTGTCAAACTCTACTTTTGAAAAACCTGTGAATTTTAATAGGCTTTAAAGTAGGGTTTGGACAAGTTTTTAAATTCAAATAATCCCAGAAACCAGCTTTAATAGACACAATATTTCAAATTAACGAAGAATAAAAATAACGAAACCAACATGAGAAAACATGACCAATATTACAAATATTCATAGCACAAAACTATTTCTGTCTGTCTATACATTTCTTTATTTTTAATAGAGAATTTAACAGAATACTAAAATGAAACTTCTCAATTTAGATAGTTATAGTAATTTTTTTTCCGATTTATATGTATACACTGTGTCTACATCTCTCATCCAACTCTCCTGTCGCAGGTCTGCTGGAAAAAAATTCATTTGAATAAGCAGTACCTTTATACTCTTCTTTCTGTATTTGTTAATTTCATTGTTTAAGTGTTTGTGTGTACATAAATGTAAAAATAAATAATAATAAATAAACACTGATATCATTTACTTGTCTTACATTATTCATTTTAATTAATTCAATATTGACTTGAGCAACTAGACTCATAATAAAAATCAATATCTATAACAATATCAAGCAAAGAGGACAAGATCATTCAACTCAAAAGCAACCAATTTTAGCATTTGCAAGACCAAAACTTTGCCATATTTTTATATGCAAGATCAAAACTTTGCCATGTTTTTATATGCAAGATCAAAACTTTGCCATATTTTTCGATGCAAGACCAATAGTTCAACTAACTAGTTACCAATATTTTTTTGACTAACTGCAACATTTTTACCAATTCCTACACTGTGTCATTCACAAAGGACAACGCAAAAGCGACACGGCATGTTTATATCCGAGGGAGGCGCGCAAAAAGTGCAGCGTTCTGGCTACCTCTTTAACATAATAATAGATTTCGGCTTCAGCAATTTATTCCTAACCAGCTTCTCTTGCCGACTCGTGAATGTCCTGGACAAAGTTATTTGTATAAGTATTGATTTTAGGTGTGAAGACTCTTTTAATGGCGCCATGCGAGATTTTACTGCTGATATTTAAGTCTGTGATATTTGGTGTAGTGTCTACCGTAACCATTTTAATGGAATCAAAGAAAGACTAGTGAAATCAAGCCTTTTTATTATTTATGACAAATAAATAAATAATCCCTATTTACCACATTATATAAACAACAATCACAGATGACATCAAAATATTCCTCCACATCGTTGTCCACACAATTATTTATATTTATTTTAATGAAATAAAACAATATGATATGTGCCTTTGTAGGTACAGTATTTGTCACTAGTGCATAAAGTTTTAATAAATAATTTACAACCCTAGAACAAAAGTCAAAGATCATCATCAATACTCCTCCATATCGCTGCTTGAATTAATGACAGTTATTGATTTTAAATAATGCCTTAGATATTCAACATCAATACACGAACAATAACCAGAAATGACACCGAAATATTCCTCCATAATGCTCTCACAAACAGAGGTTAAAGAATAAAACAGGCCACGTAAGCTAAGTATTGGGTCACGGGAAGTGTCAACCAACCGTTTAGAGAATCCTACATAGAAAAAGAATAAAAATAATAAATTTTATTACCTATCTCAAACATGTGTATGCAGACAGAATTATAATAATACATGAATGCAAGCAAGATTTTAATTATAAGTGGCTCTCGATATGTCTGCCATTACGCCACGTTGCCATACGACTGTGTCATGGAAATTCAATGAACCAAAGGTTTCAACCACAAACTATTTTGGACCAAACTTCTTAATAGCTTAGGTACCTACCCAAAAATCATTTGGCAAATCTAAGACACAATTTAGGCTAAGGAACAAGCCAAGCCACTCCACTCAACCCCGCCCCCCGAGTCCGTCACGAGGGGGCGGGGTTGCGTGGCAGCACGGTTCGGGGACATCGCCGTGGTAGGCGTCTACCTGTCCCCGAGCCGATCTCTCGACGAACTGCACGTCTCCCTGATGGAGCTAAATTCCGTCGTCGCTGGGTTCGGTTCCCTCCCCGTGGTCGTTTGCGGGGACTTCAACGCCTGGAACACGGCTTGGGGTTCCCGGTTCACGAACCAGAGGGGACGGATGGTGGAGGACTGGGCCTTGGAGCTGGGCCTGGTCGTACTGAACCGGGGTTCTGTCCCCACGTTGGTGCGGATGCGGGGTGAGTCGGTGGTGGACATTTCGTTCGCCAGCCCCGCTCTGTCGCCGCGTGTCGTCGACTGGCGCGTGATGGAGGAGGTGGAGACGTACTCCGACCACCGGTACATCCGGTTTGACGTCTCCGCCGAAACCTCGGCCGCGCCGGTCCGACAGAGCCCTTGCGGTCCGCGGTGGGCGCTTAAGCAGATGGACCGGGAGCTCCTCCTGGAAGCCGCGACGGTACAGGCCTGGGTGCAAGCACCGGACAGGCCTGTCGACATCGACGTCGAGGCGGAGTGGTTCCAGGAGGCCATGTCGCAAATTTGCGATGCGGCAATGCCCCGTGTCCGTCCAGGACGAGCTAAGCGCCAGGTGTACTGGTGGTCGCCGGAGATCGGCGCACTGCGCAATGCGTGCAATCACGCGCGACGCCGGTACGCCAGGCACTGCAGGCGCCGCATCCGCCCACCGGATGCGGAGGCCAGAGAGGTGGAGCTGTATGAGGAATACAGGGAAGCAAAACGCACCCTCCGAACGGAGATAAGGCGGGCCAAACTCGAGGCCCGCAACGTGTGGCTGGGGTCTCTGAACGCGGACCCGTGGGGGCGCCCGTACAAGTTGGTACGGGACAAGCTTCGCCCCTGGGCTCCGCCGCTGACTCAGAGTCTCCGGCCCCAACTCGTGGAGGGTGTGGTTAGCTCTCTGTTTCCTGCGCGGGGGGAACACTCCCCCCCGCCCATGGCTCCGCCTCCGCCAGCGGTGTCTGACGCGGATCGCAACAGCGACGACGACGACAATGTTCCAGAAGTGACCGAGGTAGAGTTGAGAGTGGCGGTGCGAAGGCTGAGTGCCAAAAACACCGCCCCAGGACCCGACGGCTTGCCAGGAAAAGCCTGGGTCCTGGCCATGGAGGCTCTCGGGCCTCGACTGAGAGGGCTCTTCAGCGCATGCCTGGAGAGGGGCCAGTTCCCACTTCGCTGGAAGACGGGGAAACTGGTCCTCGTAGCGAAGCCAGGGCGCCCTGCGGACTCTCCGTCCGCATACCGGCCCATTGTGCTGCTCGACGAGGTGGGCAAGCTCTTTGAAAGAGTAATTGCAAACCGCCTCGTCGTGCGGCTAACACGGGTGGGGCCGGACTTGTCGGACGGACAGTTCGGCTTTCGCAGGGCGCGCTCTACTATAGACGCCATCATGCGCGTGCGAGCCCTCACGACAGGGGAAGCGGTGTCCCAGGGTAGGTGTGTCGTGGCAGTGTCCTTGGACATTGCCAACGCCTTTAACTCCCTGCCCTGGAGTACGATCCGGAGGGCACTCCGGTACCACCGGGTGCCCGAATACCTCTGTCTAGTGGTCGAGGCGTATCTGTCAGACAGGTACATTGTCTACCCCGGTCACCAGGGAGACTGGAATCGTCGAGAGATGTCGTGCGGTGTTCCGCAGGGGTCGGTTCTAGGCCCACCCTTGTGGAACATCGGCTACGATTACGTGCTGCGCGGCGACTTCCCTGACGGGGTCAGCGTCGTTTGCTACGCAGACGACACGCTGATCCTAGCGCAGGGAGAGTCGCACCAGGCGGCGGTCGCTCTAGCGACACGCGGGGTTGCGATAGCCGTTGGTAGGATCCAGGAGTTGGGACTCGAGGTGGCGCTGCATAAATCCGAGGCAATGTGCTTCCACGGCCCTCGGAACGCGCCACCATCGGACTCCCAGCTTACGGTAGGAGGAGTTCGCATCGGCGTCGGGTCGACGATGAAGTATCTGGGACTCGTCCTCGACAGCCGGTGGAATTTCGTAGAACATTTCCGACGTCTGGCTCCCAAGCTTCTCCGGGCTGGGGCTGCTCTCAAGCGGCTCCTGCCCAACCTTGGGGGTCCAGACGCCTCCTGCCGGAGGCTCTACGCGGGGATCGTTCGGTCCATGGCCCTCTACGGGGCGCCGGTGTGGGCGCCGTCGCTGGCAAAGCGACCGGCGTCCATACTGAACGCCTGCCAGAGGGTCATGGCAATACGGATGGTGCGGGGTTACCGCACGATCTCCCGCGAAGCGGCGAGCCTTCTGGCTGGCCTACCACCGTGGGATCTGGAGGCAACAGTCCTTGCACACATGCACGACATGCGCGTGGAGATGCAACGCCGGGGTGAAAGTCCACTGCCGCAACATGTCAAGGCATGGCGGACAGAGCTCCGGCGGGATCTCATGGTGAAATGGCGTCAACGGCTATCGCAACCCAGTGCTGGGCACGCCACGATTATGGCGGTAAGTCCCCTCTTTGAGGCGTGGCTGGAAAGACCTCACGGCGTCCTTACCTTCCGCATGACGCAGGTCCTCACCGGACATGGCAAGTTCGGGAGGTTCCTGCATCGGATTCAAGCGGAAGAGACGCCCGGGTGTCGCCACTGTGCGCAACGCCCGGAGGACACGGTGGAGCACACCGTCGAGGTGTGCCCTGCCTGGGCGGAGCATCGCCGTGCCCTCGTGGGGGCGATCGGCGGCGGAGACCTCTCGCGCCGGGCCCTGGTCGAGGCCATGGTCCGGAGCGAGGAGGAATGGCAGGCGGTCGCCTCCTTCTGCGAAGCAGTAATGCTTGCAAAGGAGGAGGCCGACCGCATCAGGCAACGGCGCCCTCGCCGCCGTCGCCGGGATTCCGATCCCGATTTCCGGCCACCGTAGACGCGGGCTCGCGGACGGCGAGCCATGGGTAGCTCGCTGTCCGATCGTCCGGTAATGGACCGAGTCCAAGACGTCGACGGCGCGCACTGTTCCCGCGCGCCTCAAGGAGTTGTCAGCAGCAGGAGGGGCCCAGCTGGGTCGAAGCCTACTGGGGACAGGGTTGTCCGAAAGGGAGCTCGTGCCCCGGTATGAAGGCTAGAAGGAACGGCGCGGGGTTTTTAGTCAGTAAGAGTCTGACACTGTCTCCCGCTCCACCCAAGAGCGGGTTTCGTCAAAGATGATTTTCCCCGTCGACAAAAAAAAAAAAAAAAAAAAAAGCCACTCCACTCAAGCTATTAGGTCACGGGAAGTGTCAACCAACCGTTTAGAGATTTCTTTAAAACAGACGGCCTTGAAATCCTCAGTCCCCATGTACAACTGTATCATGGAAGCCTGATAACACAATGATTTCAATCACAAACTATCCTGGACAAAACTTTTAAACAACTTACCCAAACAATCACAAATTTTGACCTGTGAATATCACTTAGTAAAATAAAACTAAGATTTTTTATTTTTTTTTTCAAAATAATTCGCCGTTGTCTTAACAAATGAGTCACAAATGACAGCAAATTTGAATATAGAATAATTGTATCGTATTCTTCTAGAATGTCAGATTGTTAGTGGCCAGTACTTTAACAGTGAAGAACGTTTTATTTGATGGGCTATTTTAATAGAAATCATGATGGAGGTTGTATCTATAGAGTTTTTACGTAGAAATTCGATCCTTGAGTTTACGTCAAGTATCGAAACTTTAAAAAAATTTTGAGCACTGAACACACGGACTAGAGTCCGAGTCAGCGATACGGAAGAGTTTTTCGACGCTATACTTTAGATTACCTTCAGTTAGCTCTGGATTTTTTTTGTGTATTATAATATTAAAAGTTTTTTTTTATTATATAAAGTGTTAGTTGAGAAAACTGACATTTACTTAAAAGCAATGCTTTCTCTTCAGTTCATACTTCACATACTCGCAGTTCTTTGGTATCGTAATATTTTAAACTTTTAAACGCTAAAGCAGCAAAAACCTTCAACACACCAATGCTATTTCCCAAAATACGTGGAAATTCCTTCCAGAATACTGCTACAAATATTATTATTAAACTGAAAACCGAGCTACAAGGAAACTCACTTCAATTCCGTTGAAGACCTCCCCAAAACCGTACAAGGTAGTTCCATTACAAGCACGAATTTTGCTAAGCCCTACCCGTCGTGAAATATGTAAAAAGTAATGAGAATACTGTGCACCATAACGAAATCAACGCACAAAACATTTTATCATTATTTAGACCAAGTATTAAGCTTATTACTTCAAGAGTTTACAAAATTATTTTAAAGTTAAAACATGCAACAATCAACCTTATTGTTATAGCACCAGAAGTTGTTGCGACAGCAAAATAGTGATGAGCAATCTCGGTCTTATGGTTCTGTGTTTCAAGAAAAACTTTGTCAATCCCTATGAGGTGTATAAACCTGCTAATAAAGACGTAACTAGGTTGCAACTTAATTTGGCTACTCAAAGTTTAGGTCTCTAGAATAGGTGTTTGTTTAAAAATTGTCCGGGCTTTGTGCTGTGTCTTTATTGGGGGTTCTGTACAAGTAAGTGTAGATCTAACATTTTGGTATTTTTTTTTTTTGGTGTGAAATCACAATCTAGGACATGGTTTTTTTATGGTGGGGAAATTCATCCAATGACAACCTCTTGGCTCCAACATCTTGGGCGTAGCGGGAGATAGTGTTAAACTCCTATTGACTAAAATCACACCCCGTTCCTTCTAGGCTTCATACTGGGGTTTGAGCTCCTTTTCGGATAACCCTGGCCGCAGTAGGCTTCGACCCAGCTGTGCCCTTGCTGTTACTGACAACTCCTTGAGGCCCGCGAGAACAGTGTGCGCCTTCGACGACTTGGGCTCGGTCCGGACAGTTACCGGACGTTAATTTTTTTTACTCACTTTGTTTTTTATTTGCATGAAATAAGAGGCTTTTTTATTTTATTTATAAGGCATCGTCGATGGCAACGTAGAAGTGATTTAACTGCGTGATAAGGAGAAAAGAAGGTAGATTAGGATGTAGAGTAAAGTTTGCAACTCGATTCCATTCTTTGTCACCGATCCGTCATAGTTTTATGTCTTCAAAAATCATTTCCAAGTTCAATCCCCACTCGGCCCCTCATCCTTGGTGAATGATGGTGGGCTCATCCGTCCTGGCGCGAAACCTCTGATACGTTTCTCAGCCAAGCAAATATGTGCTATCATTAATAACATGAAGCGAGGTAGGTCTCCAGGACATGATGGGCTCAGCATTGAGCACCTGAGGCATGCAGGTGTCCATCTGCCGCGGGTCCTGTCTTTGTTTTTCACAATGTGCATTAGTCACGCGTACCTACCGGCTAATCTGATGAAGACCATCGTAGTTCCTATTGTGAAGAACAGGACAGGTGACATCGCGGACAGGGGTAATTATCGTCCCATTTCGCTTGCGACTGTGATGGCAAAGGTATTGGATGGTGTGCTTGATTCTTGCTTAAGTAAATATATACATCTACATGATACACAGTTTGGGTTTCGCCCCGGACTATCAACTGAAAGTGCTATTTTAAGCCTCAAGCACACCGTTCAATATTATAAAGATCGCGGTACGCCGGTGTACGCCTGTTTTCTTGATCTCTCCAAGGCGTTCGATCTTGTCTCGTACGATGTGCTATGGAGAAAGATGGAAGACAGGGGTATACCTGCGGAAATATGTGGGCTTTTCCAGTACTGGTACGGTAACCAAATTAATCACGTAAAGTGGGATGATACAGTCTCTGAGCCGTATAGGTTGGAGTGCGGGGTGAGACAGGGTGGTCTGACGTCTCCCAGGCTCTTTAACCTGTACGTGGATGACCTGCTAGTCGCACTAAGCAGCATGCGTGTCGGATGTAGTGTTGATGGGGTTAGAATAAACAACATCAACTATGCAGATGACATGGTTTTGCTGGGCCCGTCGGCGGGAGCAATCAGAGAGCTGCTCAAAACGTGCGAGGCCTATGCTGCCGCACATGGATTAAGGTACAATGTCAAAAAATGTGAATACATGGTCTTTGAGGTCAGCGGCAAACGCCGTCGAGAAGTTCCTGAACTATTTTTGAACGGGACATCTATTAACAGGGTGTCAACTTTTAAATACCTAGGGCATTATCTGGCCGTTGATCTCAGGGACGATGTGGACATTGAGAGGGAGCGTAGGGCTCTAGCGGTCCGGAGTAATATGTTGGCCCGCAGATTTGCACGGTGTACAGACCAAGTAAAAATAACACTTTTCAAGGCTTATTGCCAAAGTCTGTACACGGGCAGTCTGTGGGTCGATTGTACTAAGAGATCGCTGGATGTCCTGCGCGTCCAATATAATAACGCTTTCAGGATGTTGTTGAGACTACCTCGTTACTGTAGCGCGTCGGAAATGTTCGCGCAAGCCCGTACCGACGGGTTCCACGCGATTATACGCAAACAGACTGCGTCGCTGCTAAGAAGAGCGAGGGACAGTCAAAACAGCATCCTGAGAACCGTAGCTGAAAGCTTCACCTCTCCGATTATTCGCAAGTTTGTGCAAAGATTGATTGTTACTAACACTAGGCAATAAGATTTTATTTTTATTTTTATGTTACTAACACTCTATGGATTTTTAAGTCTGCAATAAAAATTTATTATTATTATTATTATTATTATAGTGTAGCGACATATATGACGCTACATAAGAACTACGAAGAAAATACGAAATCTTGCATCGCGCAATCAAAGTTCTCCGCGCGATTTGAACATATACGACAGCCCGACATCAATTATCGGGCAGTCGCCCATCAGACTATAACACCTGTCTGGCCGGAGGATCCTCCCTTTTCAACGTAGGTTTTCGGGACTTTACTCTCTGTTCCACTTACCTCCAAAATAGCTCCGCTTTGAAAGGTTAGAGTCACAACTTTTTTGTGTCAATTTCTTGTTTTAAGAAACCGATCACTGCGACCACCCTTTTAATTATGCTCTATACCATGATACCCCATTATTTACCGGCTTTAATGTCGCTATAAAACCGGTCATCCTGAAAGTAAGCAAGGGTTCTATGCACCAGGAACCCAACTGTAAAAAATAAGATGACGACCTCTAGTGGAACCCCGTTTCTCATTTAAAAACCTCGTAAAACGTCAAGAAAATGTTTTGACACTGTTCCTAATATAAATTTAGGGAGTGTACACACTTGATAAGGTAAGTTCGCTCGTAAAAGCCAGCGAATCAAGGCGACGCGATAACGTTGCGGGTTTTATCCACGTCTAAAGGAACCTTATTTCTCTTCTGGTTATTTTTGAGGTAATGATGGATGGTTTCTTTCAGGATTTTTTTAAATTTTGAGATGATTTGGGAGAAGGAAGTTGTGGAGTTGGTGTCTTGTGAATAATTTTGGGTTTTATGTTAAGTAAAGTTTAGACGTTTACTAAATAAGTTAATCTAAACTAATATTATGAAGAAGTAAATTTTGCTTTTGTGTATTTTTTTTTTTTTTTGTTTATAGTAGGTAATCTCTGAAAGTATTGGTGTGATTGCTAAAATTTGTTCACCAATTTCACCAGAAAGGTGCTTTATTCCTTAGTGACATTGGCTATATTTCATGTATGCGGATAAAGCGATAGGCACTTTATATTGTTGGTGTATACAGAGTGAAACGAAAAGATGTGGCCATATTTAAAAAAAAAATCTGCCCATCAAAATTAAACGATTTTCTTCAAGGAAGTCAAGGTGAATTTTAAAAATAGTATATTTTGATACAAGTGCAGAAAGTTTGTCATTATGATTGAAGCGGAATTTGCTCGAGCCGCAGGAGAGTGTGTTATGGACAAAACTGCACGTGTATCAAACGTCTTTTTTTAATACACTTATTTACGAAAAAATGAATAAACGAAGGTTGACCGGTGACTCGTGGGGGTCGAAGCTTACCTAGCCCAAAAAAATTAATAAAATTGTGGTGGGGGAGAACAAGCGCACTTTTCTGCACTAGTGCGGAAAACAGTCTATTGCGTACTTAAAAGTGGAAGAATAAAAGCAGGTTTTTGAATAAGTGTATTGAAAAAAAATAGTGTATTTGCCTCCCATACTATACCCAGTTTATAAAATAACTTTTATTTTTCAGGAATTAGCCAAGGATCTTTTGGCGTTTGAATTTACTATCAGAAGGGTGCCAAAATATTTTTGAAATTGCTAGTGGAAACTATATTGAAAAACAAAATAACAAGTGGCAATTAGATCTTGAAAAGTTTGGCACGTCCACTCGCTCCGCCCTATAGCGTGAAAAGTCATGATTTCCCACCTCGAAGAATTGGTTTTGTCATTTTCTTTTCGCTTTTCTTTCAAAAATATTTTGCATTACAGTTGACGTAAGGTTACTCAAGATTGATAAAACAGTTTTTGCAGTAAAAAATCTTCAACAAAAATTGTAATAGAATAAAATAGAATATTTTATTCTATTACATATGTATAGTCAGTATCAAATTTCATGTCAAATGATATAAAATATGTAACATATAAACAGGTACATACTCGTCCAAATAAAAAAAAAGACTTCGTCACGTACTGCGAGGACTGGTTAGAGACGGCGCAGGAGAATAAAGTTTGGAAGGACTTGGGGGAGGCCTTTACCTAGCAGTGGGACAGTAATGGCTAGTGAAAAAAAATACTTGTAAAATAATAGTTTTTACTGACATGCTTAATAACCTGTATTAACTTTCTTTATTGTTGATAGGTTCGAGCTTGACCACTATCTCACCTGATGGAAAGCGACGACGCGGTTGACGATGAAGCGCACTTACTTAGAAGTAACTTATTCACTCTTTACTTAAAGATTCGATTTCGGGTTGTCGTCAACAGGAAACACAGACTCCGGCAACACTTTGACATAAACAACGCTTTATATTTTAATATCTATTCTATAACTTGTCTCTGCATTCATTTGACTGGCCTGTTGGTCTAGTGGTTTTTTTTTTTTTTTAGTGTCTTATTACACCGCAGACATGGTAGTCTGCGCCCTTTTTTGGAAATGTTATACATTATTTGTTAACAATATTGTTTATTGCAGTTGTGGTGCTCCTGTGTCGGACACACATTTTCCTTATTTCTAAGCTTATAATTAGGTGAGTCCATCTTAATATATTTTTTTTTTCTTTTGCTTTTTTTTTATATACATTTTTAATGCCTGTATTACACACGATAGACACTTCCTTTTTATATATATATATATATTACCACAGGCATTACAATTATTCTTAATTATAAAAAAAATATCTAGCATTTATCATAGTCTGCCCTATGGTACAATAAAGACTATGACACATGATAGACATTAGTTTTTTTTTTTTTTGTGTTTCTATGAACAGTATATGACTACTTATGCTATTTAAGCTATAATTATAATAATCATTTATAGCTATAACTAGAACCTCATGGCAGCGCGAGCCGACCAGTTCCGATCGACGGCATCCGTTCACGGACATGACGAACGCGTCTGCGTCGTTTAGCTCAACCATATCTTAGGGAACTCTGCAACCAGACGCGCAACGCCACCATCGGCGGGACCTCTATGTGAGTTTGTCAGAGTCGCGCTGCCATGAAGCTCTACATTTCTATTTGTTTTTGCAGGGTTTACTGAGTGGACAGGAATCTGAATAGGAGTTGGATGGGGTCTTGTTGGAAGTTATTATTGGGGACTTCTGACCAGGGACTTCGCTAGCCCAAACAGAGCATCCACAACGGCTGAGTCTCGATGCTGCATGGCCGTCTTTAAGTTGTAATCGACGACCGTTTTAGTCGACGCCTCCATCGCTCTCTTTGCAAAGCGGCCCGTGGCGTCGTCGGTGTCATCGGAGTAATAGACACAGCTGACACTATGTCTCAACACCGCCACCACCGCGTGGGAGACGCTGGCGTGGATTTGGAGCCTCCTGGATTTAGTATTAATGATGATAACACTGTCGTAGGTCAGCCCCTGAGCTTCGTGTATCTGGTCTGGTGGTTAGTGACCCTGACTGCTATGCCGGAGGTCGTGGGTTCGATTCCCACCCAGGACAAATGTCTGTGTGATGAGCATGGTCATTTGTTCTGTGTCTGGGTGTAACTTATCTATAATATGTATGTATTTAGAAATATATAAGTATGTTTATCAGTTGTTTAGTATCCATAACACAAGCTCTGCTTAGCTTGGGACTCGGTGACGTTGTGTGATAGTTGTGGAATATTATTATTATTATTTTATTAAATATTACTTTATACTAATGTTCAACATAATGTTTATTGCCATAAATAAGTGAAATAAAAAGAAGAGATTTCTTTAGAAATAAGAATCATTCTACTATTCAACTATTCTTATTTTGGGGGCTGAGTCACCCGCGTCCGTAGGATGATACCCATTGCTAGGCCCTACACGTGGTCCCCGGGTGGTGCTAATCAGGTGACACTAACTGGTGGTAGGTTTCGACCGACGGCTTGTGACCACCCACTGGGCAAAGCCGTACCGCCAAACGGCCTAGCCGTGTTTCGGTACGATGCCCAGTGTAGCCGATTCAGAGGAGTTGGGTCGAAGTGGTGGTTCCAATGCGTGCAGGCCAGCCAGACTCGTGCTGGTATTGACGTATCGGGAGACTAGTCGTGGAGGGTAGCGGGATCCGAGGCACGGTGCACCGCTGGCCGACCGCAGTTAGTTGGGGGCCCAAGTAATGTGCCAGCCACACATGAAAGGCTGCCCCGCCAACTGGCGAAAAATCCCGGAATGCACCATCGTGCTGGTTGGCGACCAGATGAGAGGGCCCGATGGTCAATTCCGGGGGGGCTCGGGCGTCCCCGCAGTCTCCAGACTAGTACCCCAATGATGCTGTCCTGCCAGTGCATGACTGAAGGTTAGCAGCATGGGACTCCATTTTACTTCCTTCTCCTCTCCTACCTCACTCTCAGTATGAAAAAGTCGACAAAAAAGAGACATGTTAAACAGCGCGTGCACTCCCTCTCACTTAAAGTGCACCTCTGCAATATTAGAGGTCTGCACTCCAATCTCGCAGCAGTCCATCATCACCTGGAGACTGAAAAACCATCTCTCTTTTTTCTTTCGGAGACGCAGATACGAAGTCCGTCAGATGTGTCGTACCTGTCCTACCCAGGGTTTACCCTGGAGCACAATTTTAAACCGCGCGCTGGTGTATGTTTGTACGCACGGGACGACATATGCTATCGTCGTCTCCGCAATCTTGAGGATTCCAGGTTCTCAACGCTTTGGGCCCTGGTGGACACAGGCATGGATAAAATTATCTATGCTTGTGTCTACCGTTCGCACAGTGGAGATCTGGAGACCACCGGGCTCACACAGTACCTTAGTGAGGCGGCGGATGCGGCTCAGCAGAGGTACCCTTCTGCGCAATTGGTGTTACTGGGGGATTTTAATGCCCACCATCAGGAGTGGCTCTTCCCATACCAGTGCACAGACCATGCTGGTCGAGAGACGCGAAAGCTTGCGCTAGCGTTAAATTTAAAAAACACAAGGGTGCCGGGTGTTGATTCGCACACGGCCAATTGCTTGGACCTTCTGCTGACAACAGATCCAGACCGCTATTCAGTGTCAATATCATCACCGTTAGGTAGTTCCGACCACTGTCTGGTGAAATCTGTATCAGTCTACTCTTCGCCCGATCCCTGCCCTAGAGGCACCAGGCGGGTTTGGCGATATAGGTCAGCAGATTGGGATGGCATGCGATCTTTCTTCGCATGTTATCCTTGGCAGCCTACTTGCTTTTCTTTGGATGATCCATCGTCGTGCGCAGATGCTGTAACAGATGTGTTGCGGGGGATGGAGTACTACATTCCGTTCTCCGACGTAACCTTGTCTGGCCGAGCTCGCCCTTGGTTTGGTGCTGAGTGTGACCGCGCTAACGCGCTCAAACACACGGCATATCAAGCATGGGTCCAGACTCGTATGCACAAAACGCATGACGTGAGCCAGAAGAAGAGAGCCTTCAACAAAGCTGCCAAGTCTTGCAAGAAGGTGATGCGGAGGTCACGGTTCGACCACATTAGCCGCATCGGGAACAAACTAGCTTCGTACCCTGCGGGTAGTAAGGCGTTTTGGTCCCTGGCTAAGTCGGTTGAATCGAACTTCTGCCGCCCCTCACTACCGCCACTGCTGAAACCCGACGGGTCGCTGGCACATACCGCTGAGGAGAAAGCAAATTTGTTTGCCACACTCTTCGCGGAATCTTCGCGTCTAGATCCTGGTAACGCGCGGCCCCCTGCTTATCCTGACGGTTGCGATACGAGTATGTCGGATATTCGCATCCATCAAAAGGACGTCCGTAGGGTGCTGCGTAATCTAGACGTGAACAAGGCTAGTGGTCCAGACGGGATACCGGCAATTGTACTGAAAACGTGTGCGCCTGAACTGTCTCCGATCCTGACACGCTTATTTAGGCTCTCATTTAAGGCTGGAAAGGTGCCGACTGCATGGAAGCAAGCTAACGTACAGCCCGTGCCCAAGAAGGGGAGTCGGGCTGACCCAGCTAATTATCGACCAATCTCAGTAACGTCCATTCTCTGTAAGACTATGGAACGTGTAATTAACACTAAGCTCCTGGCATACCTAGAAGCTAATGATATCTTAAGTGACCGTCAATACGGCTTTCGCCGAAATCGGTCAACTGGAGATCTTCTAGCGTATGCCATCCACATCTGGAGTGAGGTCATCGAGAAGCATGGGGAAGCACTTGCCGTCTCCCTTGATATCTCGAAGGCTTTCGATAGGGTTTGGCACGAAAGTCTTATTAGTAAGCTTCCATCCTTCGGTTTACCCGCTGGCTTGTGTTCTTGGATCGCAGACTTCCTGAGTGACCGGTCCATCCGAGTGGTTATCGATGGCTGCTCGTCTAGTCAAATGGCCATTAATGCCGGGGTCCCTCAGGGGTCAGTACTCTCAGCAACATTATTCTTGCTGCACATAAACGATTTGCTTAAGCCCGGTACCTTTGGGTATGCAGACGACAGCACTGTTGCTGAGAGTTACATATCCAGTGCACGAGCTAGTGGGCCACGGATCCAGTCTCTCCGTGAGTCTATGGTTGAGCGCTTGAACTTATCC
Organism: Mythimna lalbum; assembly: GCA_949319445.1. Lineage (NCBI taxonomy): Eukaryota > Metazoa > Arthropoda > Insecta > Lepidoptera > Noctuidae > Mythimna > Mythimna lalbum. The sequence continues at coordinate 20,820,208 of OX439360.1, forward strand.
TTGGAGGCAGTCTCCGATTGGGGCGATGCCAATTTGGTCAAGTTCAATGCCGCAAAAACCCAGGCGTGTCTATTTTCCGCTAAAAGGAGCCAATTCAGCCCCGCTCCAACTTTCCGGGGTGTAACCGTGCCGATAACCGACCATCTTGACCTTCTTGGTGTAACGCTGTCATCAACACTCAACTTTGGGCCTTACATCGAAGCAAAGGCTCAACTGGCTGCAAAAAAGCTGGGAATCCTCGCAAAGGTCAGACAGTACTTCAAGCCGGAACAGCTGCTCAAACTTTATCAAGCGCAAGTTCGATCGTGTATGGAGTATTGCTCTCATCTTTGGGACGGATCTGCCCGATACCAGCTTGATGCACTTGAGGCAATTGAGAGGCGAGCCAGAAGGATAATTGGCGATGATACACTCGTCGATTCGAAGCTTCAAAGTCTTGAGCATCGACGCCGAGTTGCTAGCCTGTCGGTTTCCTACCGGTTGCATTTCGGGGAGTGTGCGTCGGAATTGCATAACCTGATTCCGCCTAGCCCGTTCCATCATCGGACTACCAGACGTACGGCGATGCGCCACCGGTACATGGTGGACATCCCGCCTACACGCACAAAACGTTTTGGAAACACATTCATTGTGCGTGCAGCTAAGGAATGGAATTCCTTGCCGGAGTCTGTGTTTCCTGATAGCTACAACCCAGGAATCTTTAAGTCGAGAGTGAATAGGTTTCTTCTAGGTAAGCGCGTTCCATCGTCGACCGCATCGTCGCTTTCCATCAGGTGAGATAGCGGTCAAGCGCAAACCTATCAATAATAATAAAAAAAAATAAAAAAAAATATTCTTCTATTTCCTTCTTTTCTTTTTATTATTATGTATATAAATTGTTAAATAAATCATCATTATCAGCCTATTTTTAATGTTCCCACTGCTGTGACTCAGGCCTCCTTTTTAGGAGAGGGAAAAGCCGTAATCCACCACGCGGGCCCAGTGCGGGTTGGTGAATGTCACATGTTTTCGAATTTTTGGTTCTAGGACATGCCTTGTTAAATAAATAAAAAATAAAATATAAATTCCATCCCACTCTTTTATTTCCTCTCAGTTGCCTAGTCTATCCACTCCCTAAGCCCCGATGCGTTCGTCATTTCCGCCGAGTTTTTTACGATCGTCGCCAAAACGTCAAGTTAATCAAGTAGTACCCCAACATGGAGGCAAACGATTTTAATTAAACTAAATTGCGTAATTCTTTCGTCTGTTAAGAGTTTTATTAACATATAATATACGGTTTAAGTGCCAGCGTTTTGTTGAGATGTTAAATTTTTGATTAAATTGTGGGTGACGTACATTCGTGAAGTGTTCACTCGATATGGTTCCTTGTATACTAGGTTTTTCCCGAGAGTACGCTCCCGTGGCTCGGTTTTTCGGTAGATGGAGATAAATAATATAATAGCTTGAAACAGTCGATAATCTATAGGTAATAATCGACATTTTCAACGCGTACTTCGAAGGACTGGAGCAGTTTGCCTGCTGCGGCCTTCCTGTCCAATTATAATTTGGGTGTCTTCAATACTGGAGTGGTATTGAAGACACCCAAATAGGCTCCATAAACTAGTGCGCCTTACCATCAACTGCTGATTGCATTACTGCTTATCATTAGGTGGGATTGCAATCAAACACTAGTTTATATTATTTAAAAAAAATCGGTTACTTAATATTTTGCAAGGAATAAAATAGAATTTGCATTCTCATCTCTGCTTCATGTAATCTTTTTTCATCCGTCTTTTACACAGCCCATTCTGATCCACAGGTCTTATCATGAACTACAAGAACTTCTTACACTGAAAATAAAACTTTTAGTCTTAAAAACACACACACGAAACGCGTAAATTGAAAAGCAAGTTTCCCAAAGTGCTGGTAGGAACAGAATCAGTGAACGTGGATCAAAACAGTGTGACAGATCTCATAACGGACTGTAGGAACTTACACTAAAAGATAGAAAAGAAAAGAAAGAATATTCTATAACTAACTGTTAGTCTTAAAAAAAACACACACACGAAACGCGTAAATTGAAAAGCAATTGTCCCAAAGTGCTGGTAGGAACAGAATCAGTGAACGTGAGAGCCCACCGACCGAAAATCTATTTTACAAATGAATAAACAAAATAAGCACCGCTTCCCTTTCAAGAAAATTACTTAGAAATATGACGAGTGTACAGGAGGCTCCTTTTGTGGACTTAGCTGTCGGTTTTATTTTTACTTATAAGCTAAATGCTGTGATGCATTGCATAGCATAATGACGCTTGAAAGGCAAAAAAGTCTAAGCGTCATTAAGTAAACTTTACAGAAGAGTGATTTAAAGTTAAAATTAAACAAAAATATGTTTTAAAAAAGTTGGATTTAGATACTATCAACAAATTATTTCTAAAAAAAATAACTTTAATTCACTCTCCTGTAAAGTTTACTCAAAGTCGCTTAGTAACCAGCCATAGTGTTTCCATTGCTCCTGCCCAGCAGAGCTGCTGTTGATTCCCCTCCAGGAAAGAGAATGGGTCGAAATCGATCACGTGGGCCCTGCGTGGATTGGTAGATGTCACATGTCTTCGAATTTTTAATTCTAGGGTGTGTTGGTTACCTCACGATGTTTTCTTTCACCGTTTTAAACATAGTGGTCATAAAATAAATTACAGAACAAAATATTACTTTGTGCAATTTATTCCGGTATTCAAACCCATGCCATGTGTCAGGGCAGCGGGTCAGTTTACCATTACTGTCATGTGGTTCTTGATTTTATTTAATACTAGCTACTGCCTGTGCTTCGCCTACATATGCCTAGAAAATGTATATTATAGTTTATTATAACATTATAAATAAAATAGTATTCTACGCGTGAGAGGTGGAGAGATGAGCTTGATAAATACCGGAGGGATTGACCCGCAATGGCCGAAGACAGACGTGTGTGGAAATGGGAGCGGGAGGCCTTCGCCCAGCAGTGGGACATAAACGGGCTAACTAACTAACTACGTGTGAAAGATTATTTTAATTCGGTCCAGTAGTTTTTGAGTTTATTCATAACAATCGAAAATACAAATCTTTCTTCTTTACTTTACGTAGATATTAAAATAAAAAATAGTACGATTTCCTTTGGCGATATTTTATATTTTATTGTTCAAAGGAGTAGGGTAGTATTTAACTTATGATTAAAAAATACATTAGGATCGTAGCAGATCGCATTTTATAGTTATATACCCCCAGCGGAAATAGCGTGTATATATGTCATATAATGTTTCCTCTGGCCATTTATTTACAGCTGTGTTTTAAATTCAAACATGAACAACTTATAGAACCCCAATCAATGTTAGGTCATAAACTTAATTGCTACAAAATAGAAATACAAGTTAAAAAAAATCTCAATGATTCTAAACTCTAACTTATAAATACAAACTAGCGTGCAAATAATCCTTAATTCTATGCAAATGATGCTATTAAAATAACATGCACAGCTTCCTTATATATTATTATTTAAAAATATGGTAAACATCTCCATTAGTATATAAAAATGGCAAAAACTTTATAATATGTATCATACAACGCTCGTGCAGCGTGCATTGAATTTTATTAGTTTCCTTACTTGACTAAAAAGACACGGTATTAAGGCGTGTTCGATGATTTAGATATTTTTTTAGGATTCCGCACCCAAAGAGTAAAACGGGACCTTATTACTAAGACTCCACTGTCCGTCCGCCCTTCTGTCCGTCTATCACTAGGCTGGATCTCATGAACCGTGACAGTTAGACAGTTGAAATTTTCACAGATGATATTGTATTTCTGTTGCTGCTACAAAAAAATAAATTAAAAAAAAACAGATTAAAATAAATATTTAAGAGGGCTCTTATACAAAAAACGTGGACTTTTTTGCCGTTTTTTTGTTAGGAATAGTACGGAACCCTTCGCGTGTGAGCCCGACTCGCCTTTGGCCAGTTTTTTTTTTATCTAAAATAACTGAGATACAGAGATGTTGCCAGATTTTTTCCTCAATGATTCTCTTGGGAATTAAGTAAATACAAAGTGAATACGAGAGTAGTCTCGCTAGTTACCTACATAAAATAAATACTGTTAGAGCCTCAGTAGGTCTATAGAAAAACAGAATCAATTAATGAGAACTTAAAACGGTTTTGAAAGTTTTTCAAAGAAACCTACTTAAATATCTCGGTTTTTTTATAACAATGCTACCCTGTCCAAATGCTGGGACAAGGCCTCGTTCTAAATTCTTTCAGGTATCAATTTCTCCGGCGACGTAGTAGGCCCAGAAGGAGATGACGTGAAGAGTTGGACTCCTACCTAAATGATTGGGCAGAAATAGCTATGGACAAGGAAGAATGGAAGGAAGGCTTTTACCTTGCCGAGAGACACAACAGGCTAAAAAAGACACTTCTTGTACCACCACGAAAAATTACAGCTCTGCTTACCATCAGGTGGGATCGCAGTCAAGCACTAGTATATAACAAGTAAAAAAAATGCAGTACCCCTTAGAGTTGCCGTCTAACTTCAAAATTTTTCACAAAAAAATATAGATACAAAATAAAGAACAGCCTGTACACAAAATAAGGCGGGCGTCACACCGCGAGGGCGATCACGTAACGCGTCATCAAACACCACGGGGCAGGCATTGTTCTAAATATTTCGTCGGAAACCCGCCTAAGTGATTGTTGGTTGAATTTTATCAATGGTATAACATGTGTGCAAGTTTTGCTGATTTTATTTTTTGAAAATAATTAAGATTTCCCAAAAATCATTACAAAAAATAAAGTATTGGGATTTTGTGGTTGGCTAAAACAATCATCAAAAACTCTTTATCCTTAAAACTTATACAATGACCACAACAGAACTTTTACGACACTCATATCTACTAAACACTTCAATGGATGGAAACTTACCTACATAAGTGATAGTCAATTTTAATTTAGTTTAATGGTATGCGTGCAAGCAATCGCTCTATTATCCGGACGAAATTGTGAATTAATTTCATAATAACCGGTAATCGTATACTGCTGGATATCGGCTTCTAACAGAATGAAATGATTGCTGATATTGGGTAGACTGAATTCTGTATAATTAGAGGAACTGCCTATCTGGCCTTCAGAAACCATTTCTGAAGGCTTGGTGCCCTTGAGACTTAAAAGTCGTAACAGTTTTGTTGCAAGCGTGAGCCCATCTCAAAATAACACCACCTCGGAGAGATGCGACCTCTCTTGAAGAGTTTAAACCTCCTGATGACTTTATCGAACCTTCGGAGAGCTTCTTTCCCCGACACGGTAACCTGGAAAATTCTAAACAGACTCCGCACCCAAGTTGAGCGCAACAAAGACAATCTCCACAGGTGGGGATCTCGGACGATTCTGATCTTCAGTATTTGTGCGGACGGCGTCTCTCTGCAGACCATGTCCCACCTTCCGTCCTGTTACCTGTTCACGTAGCGACAGTATCAGCGAACGGCATTGCCGTGGATAAATTCTGGACCAGGCTATGGGATACGCTAAAAAAGGAAACTATTTGCTGGGGAACACGATATCCCTTGACCAGACAGGTCTCTCTAGTCTCTTTTCTAGCAATAATAATATCTGACAAGCTGATCCGACGAACCTCGTACCACCTAACAATCAATGAATGATGTATATCTTTCAATATAGTCAACCAATTGCGCTGACCCGGCGAACTTGGTACTGCCCAACAGTCAATGAATGTAAGTATATCTTTCGATATAGTCAACCGATTGCGATGAATCAAGCAACTTCGCTCTCGCCGCCGCCGCCGGGATTCCGATCCCGATTTCCGGCCACCGTAGACGCAGGCTTGCGGATGGCGAGCCATGGGTAGCTCGCTGTCCGACCGTCCGGTAACTGTCCAGACCAATCCCAAGACGGCGGCGGCGCGCACTGTTCCCACGCGCCTCAAGGAGTTGTCAGCAACAGCAAGGGCCCAGCTGGGTCGAAGCCTACTGGGGCTAGGATTATCTGAAAAGGAGCTCGAGCCCTGGTTTGAAGGCTAGAAGGAACGGGGTGGGTTTTTAGTCAGTAAAAGTCTGACACTATCTCCCGCTGCCCCCAAGAACGGGGGTTGTCATTGGATGATTTTTGCCCACCATAAAAAAAAAAATGTTTATCACAAAACATTTGTCTTGTGTGGAAATAAAACCCACGATACGTTGTGCACGATTAGTAACAAACAGCTTCTGCATATCTTTTCAAAATACTGACGCGGAAACCAGTTAAATCGACTCAATACTTCCCATCGTCACAATCTCACCCGCAGGTGGTCTAAACTCACTAAACTTTTATCTTTTCCTTATCAAATGTCATTGGTGGGCCGAACGTGACACGCTTGCGACACCAGCCCACCGTTATTGCCTCCCAACACGGAAGGCGGTCGAAGGGACATCGAGGCTTGATTGACATTACTTACTTATTCATTCCGATGTCCTTTGGAAGGCTTGGGTCAGTTCTGTCTCTTACTAGGTGTACTCGAAGATGGATTTGGCAAAGTCATAGTATATAACCTATATTCTGAGCAATTTTGAAGGAAACTTCTTTCAATGTGGTGGGAATCATCAAATGACTAATCCTGTTCTAGGATCAACCGAGAAGGCCTTTTTTGTGGTAAAATCATCCAATGACATCTCCCACTCTTGGGCAAAGCGAGAGGGTGTGTCAGACATTTATTGATTAAAAACCCAGCCCTGTTTCTATTTTGCCTTTATTACCAGGTCGACATTCACCAACCCGCACTGGGACCGCGTGGTGGATTACGGTCCATTCCCTTTCCTAGAGCCCTTTCTAGCCTCTCTCTCTGGCCTCGCCTGAGTCCCAGCAGTAGGAAGATTTAAAAAAGGCTGCTTATGTTATGCAAAAAAAATTATTAGTCGCAAAAAGCATACCGCATACTGCAAAGTAGTGTGTTTGACCATTAAAAAAAACTTTTTGACACATTGCGACTTATGTTTAACTGCAATACCACCGGATGGTAAGCAGTGATGCAATAGTTGATGGTGAAGCTTACTAGTTTATAAAGAGTTTTACACTCTAGCCTTGAAGACAGCTAAACTATAATTAGACGGGAAGACCCAATAGAGGTGTCAAAATATAAGACACTAGCTTTTGCCAGCGGCTTCGCTCGCATACATAATATAGTCTATGTCACTCAGGAATAAAGCAGCTTTCTATTGGTGAAAAAATTTTAACAATCGGACCAGTACTTTTAGAGATTACCTTCTACAAACAAACAAAAAAGAAACTTTGCCTCTTAATTATGTTATAATTGTATATAAATGTAGATGTAGATGTGTAGGACACTCGCTGTACGTCGGGTTGTCGAATGATGGAAATGTAATGGCGGTATTCCACCATTACATTTCCATCATTTCGTTTTGTAATAATTAAGAATGTGACTCAATAGATCATCCGATGGATGCGAGACGCACAGGACCGTTCATTGTGGCGGCGCTTGGGGGAGGCCTATGTCCAACAGTGAACGTCTTTCGGCTGAAATGATGATGATGATGATGATGATGACTCAATAGAGTCACATTCATAATTATTACAAATAATTAGGAATTATAATAATTTGTAATAATCATTTGGAATAATTATGAATGTGACTCTATTGAGTCACCCTATTGAGTCACATTCATAATACATTCATAATTATTACAAAACGAGACTATGAATGCTCTTAATAACACAGAAATTGCATCTCAGTTCTATCTACATGTCCTCCTTCTGACAAAATAGTAATGCTGGCAAAGAAGGCGGCTGCACGCTCGAAGCAATGGCCCTTGCGCTCCATCCGCGGTGATCCCGATTTCCGGCCACCGTAGACGCGGGCTTGCCGACGCCAACCGTCCGGCAACCGTCCGGACCGAGCCCAGGTCGTTGACATCGCGTAGTGTTTCACGCGTGCCTCGAGGAGTTATCAGCCACCGTAGGGCCCAGCAGGGTCGAAGCCTACAGTGGCCATGGGTGATGCGAAAGAGATCCCTGGTGTCTTGTAACAATGGCAAAAAAAGAAAAGGAGTAGATTTTAAGTCTGACATTATCTCCCGGTCCAGCCCCAGAGCAAGGGATGTCATTAGACGATTTTCTCACCTGAAAAACAAATTCTCATCTACCGTTCTATCTCCTGTTTACGCTTTCGACATTAACACAAGTAGCAATATAAGTACTTATCTATTATTTACTAATTCACATAATTACTTTACCTAAGCCATTTCCTACTGATCATTAATCTTCCATCTTTTCGACATCCGGCGGTAAGGGTCATTTTTGTTTGCGGTACCGCCTGGACCCTTTAAATACAAATAACGTTACCTTCAGGGAACAATGTTTATGAGTTTTTCATTGAACGGAGGTCTCTCGGAGGGAGGGAGGGTAGGACAGGATGTTTGACATAAGTAGTGTAAAGTATACCTTGGGACGCGTTTCTTATTTGCCAGGTCATTAACTTGTTTCGTTTTTTGAAAGATATTTGACTTGGTGTGTGTGTGTTTTTTTTGTTTGTAAATGTTGTGTGTGTGATGGTGTGCGTGTGATTCAGGTTAAATGGTTGATATTATGAGATGTTTCGTGTTATGTTTTTAAAGGCATTTTTTAGGGTTCCAATCCTTAAAAGGAAAAAAGGGAGCTCATATAGTTGTCCGTCTGTCTTTCTGTTTCCTTTATCTCGGGAACGCATGGAGATAATTATCGAGTTGAAATTAAAACTAAATTCTCAAATTTGCGGTCCCTTGATGCTGTGAAAAAATCAAACTTCTAAGTTAACGAAAAAAAAAAGTTACGATCGTGATACTCTCAAGGAAGGAATCAAAATTCATAGTCATATACATTTACTTACTTTACTTTTTTTTACTTAGTTGTATCTACTTTTAAAAATTGACATTTGTAGATACTTGTCTGGTTTTAAACCCGCAACCTCAGGCATGAGAAGCGGATGCCTTAACCATTGGGCCAGCACGCCACAATATACAATATTTTGTGATTAAATATTATATAAACATAAACATAATATACACAAATAAGTACATTTATATAGATGTTCATAACAAACACCTGACATGGTACCTACTTCCACAATGTTGCACACATTTAATCAAACACAATAAATACGCAAAAAAAATATTTCTACATGATTCCATCGACAATATTCCTAAGGCAAGTCGTTGACCCCTTTTTTTTTTTTTTTTTTTTTTTTGTCGACGGGGAAAATCATCTTTGACAAAACCCGCTCTTGGGTGGAGCGGGAGATAGTGTCAGACTCTTACTGACTAAAAACCCCGCGCCGTTCCTTCTAGCCTTCATACCGGGGCACGAGCTCCCTTTCGGACAACCCTGTCCCCAGTAGGCTTCGACCCAGCTGGGCCCCTCCTGCTGCTGACAACTCCTTGAGGCGCGCGGGAACAGTGCGCGCCGTCGACGTCTTGGACTCGGTCCATTACCGGACGATCGGACAGCGAGCTACCCATGGCTCGCCGTCCGCGAGCCCGCGTCTACGGTGGCCGGAAATCGGGATCGGAATCCCGGCGATGGCGGCGAGGGCGCCGTTGCCTGATGCGGTCAGCCTCCTCCTTTGCAAGCATTACTGCTTCGCAGAAAGAGGCGACCGCCTGCCATTCCTCCTCGCTCCGGACCATGGCCTCGACCAGGGCCCGGCGCGAGAGGTCTCCGCCGCCGATCGCCCCCACGAGGGCACGGCGATGCTCCGCCCAGGCAGGGCACACCTCGACGGTGTGCTCCACCGTGTCCTCCGGGCGTTGCGCACAGTGGCGACACCCGGGCGTCTCTTCCGCTTTAATCCGATGCAGGAACCTCCCGAACTTGCCATGTCCGGTGAGGACCTGCGTCATGCGGAAGGTAAGGACGCCGTGAGGTCTTTCCAGCCACGCCTCAAAGAGGGGACTTACCGCCATAATCGTGGCGTGCCCAGCACTGGGTTGCGATAGCCGTTGACGCCATTTCACCATGAGATCCCGCCGGAGCTCTGTCCGCCATGCCTTGACATGTTGCGGCAGTGGACTTTCACCCCGGCGTTGCATCTCCACGCGCATGTCGTGCATGTGTGCAAGGACTGTTGCCTCCAGATCCCACGGTGGTAGGCCAGCCAGAAGGCTCGCCGCTTCGCGAGAGATCTTGCGGTAACCCCGCACCATCCGTATTGCCATGACCCTCTGGCAGGCGTTCAGTATGGACGCCGGTCGCTTTGCCAGCGACGGCGCCCACACCGGCGCCCCGTAGAGGGCCATGGACCGAACGATCCCCGCGTAGAGCCTCCGGCAGGAGGCGTCTGGACCCCCAAGGTTGGGCAGGAGCCGCTTGAGAGCAGCCCCAGCCCGGAGAAGCTTGGGAGCCAGACGTCGGAAATGTTCTACGAAATTCCACCGGCTGTCGAGGACGAGTCCCAGATACTTCATCGTCGACCCGACGCCGATGCGAACTCCTCCTACCGTAAGCTGGGAGTCCGATGGTGGCGCGTTCCGAGGGCCGTGGAAGCACATTGCCTCGGATTTATGCAGCGCCACCTCGAGTCCCAACTCCTGGATCCTACCAACGGCTATCGCAACCCCGCGTGTCGCTAGAGCGACCGCCGCCTGGTGCGACTCTCCCTGCGCTAGGATCAGCGTGTCGTCTGCGTAGCAAACCACGCTGACCCCGTCAGGGAAGTCGCCGCGCAGCACGTAATCGTATCCGATGTTCCACAAGGGTGGGCCCAGAACCGACCCCTGCGGAACACCGCACGACATCTCTCGACGTTTCCAGTCTCCCTGGTGACCGGGGTAGACAATGTACCTGTCTGACAGGTACGCCTCGACCACTAGACAGAGGTATTCGGGCACCCGGTGGTACCGGAGTGCCCTCCGGATCGTACTCCAGGGCAGGGAGTTGAAGGCGTTGGCAATGTCCAAGGACACTGCCACGACACACCTACCCTGGGACACCGCTTCCCCTGTCGTGAGGGCTCGCACGCGCATGATGGCGTCTATTGTAGAGCGCGCCCTGCGAAAGCCGAACTGTCCGTCCGACAAGTCCGGCCCCACCCGTGTTAGCCGCACGACGAGGCGGTTTGCAATAACTCTTTCAAAGAGCTTGCCCACCTCGTCGAGCAGCACAATGGGCCGGTACGCGGACGGAGAGTCCGCAGGGCGCCCTGGCTTCGCGATGAGGACCAGTTTCCCCGTCTTCCAGCGAAGTGGGAACTGGCCCCTCTCCAGGCATGCGCTGAAGAGCCCTCTCAGTCGAGGCCCGAGAGCCTCCATGGCCAGGACCCAGGCTTTCCCTGGCAAGCCGTCGGGTCCTGGGGCGGTGTTTTTGGCACTCAGCCTTCGCACCGCCACTCTCAACTCTACCTCGGTCACTTCTGGAGCATTGTCGTCGTCGTCGCTGTTGCGATCCGCGTCAGACACCGCTGGCGGAGGCGGAGCCATAGGCGGGGGGGAGTGTTCCCCCCGCGCAGGGAACAGAGTGCTAACCACACCCTCCACGAGTTGGGGCCGGAGACTCTGAGTCAGCGGCGGAGCCCAGGGGCGAAGCTTGTCCCGTACCAACTTGTACGGGCGCCCCCACGGGTCCGCGTTCAGAGACCCCAGCCACACGTTGCGGGCCTCGAGTTTGGCCCGCTTGATCTCCGTTCGGAGGGTGCGTTTTGCCTCTCTGTATCCCTCATACAGCTCCGCCTCTCTGGCCTCCGCATCCGGCGGGCGGATGCGGCGCCTGCAGTGCCTGGCGTACCGGCGTCGCGCGTGATTGCACGCGTTGCGCAGGGCGCCGATCTCCGGCGACCACCAGTACACCTGGCGCTTAGCTCGTCCTGGACGGACACGGGGCATTGCCGCATCGCAGATTTGCGACATGGCCTCCTGGAACCACTCCGCCTCGACGTCGATGTCGACAGGCCTGTCCGGTGCTTGCACCCAGGCCTGTACCGTCGCGGCTTCCAGGAGGAGCTCCCGGTCCATCTGCTTAAGCGCCCACCGCGGACCGCAAGGGCTCTGTCGGACCGGCGCGGCCGAGGTTTCGGCGGAGACGTCAAACCGGATGTACCGGTGGTCGGAGTACGTCTCCACCTCCTCCATCACGCGCCAGTCGACGACACGCGGCGACAGAGCGGGGCTGGCGAACGAAATGTCCACCACCGACTCACCCCGCATCCGCACCAACGTGGGGACAGAACCCCGGTTCAGTACGACCAGGCGTTGACCCCTCCTGTCACAGACGAACTAAGTTGCCATCTAAATTCATTTAAATGCTGATAATATTGATAACTGCCTAGACGCGGTCAACGACCTGTTATCAATGACCTTCCCTACGTCCGATATTTTTGCATGAACTGAAAATATATACGTCATGGTTGAATAACATAGGTGTTTATTTATCTAATCATTACCGATTAAAAAAATAACGCAGCAGTAAAAAGGTCGAAAGCCTGGCTTCTTATAAATCTGCAACAATCTTAAAAACCTAAACGTAGAACTACACTGCTCACACGTGTGCCACACACGCCGATCTAGACGCGTTGCTCTCCACACGTATATGTAAACTAGACTTGTAGAGCTACACTAGATCCACGCCACGCGACGTCGTTCTAAGCGCAAATCAGGCGTGTTACACGTGTGCGTCGGTCTAATGTAGTTCTAGCTTAATGATTTAACCCAGATTTCTGATTCATTTAAAGATAAGTAGGTATTTCTCAAAGTCTTCTCTTCAAAGTCTTCTTAAAGTGGGCTAAGATCTTAACTCAAGAAACCCGACCCAGATCTATTATTTAAGACATAAAAACCTAACTAATGTCAAAAACTTTAATTTCAACTCTTCATTAATGGAATTTGTGGAAGAGACACAACAATTCTGCCAATAAAACGTGTGAACTAATTATAGACCGTCAAACGCTGGGGAATATTTAGCGAGTAATAATAGTAAATAAAAATTAAAGTTCAAATAAGTACATGACTTTGAAAACTTGAAGACTTTTAAAACGTCAAAACGTGTAATTAAAGCAAGAAGCTTACAGAGTACTTTAGCGTCAATATCTTGCATCAGGAATAAAAATATCCGCAGGAGAACCAAGGTACCAACATAGCCTGAAGAATTACCAAACTTAAACTCTCCAATACCGTAATTAGAGACACAATAGAAAAACAATAATAATAATAATACTCCACAACTATCACACTACGCCGTCTAGCCCCAAGCTAAGCAGAGCTTGTGTTATGGGTGCTAGACAACTGATTAACATACTTATATATTTCTAAATACATACATATTATAGATAAATTACACACAGACACAGAACTAATGATCATGCTCATCACATAAACATTTGTCCTGGGTGGGAATCGAACACACGACCTTTGGGATAGCAGTCAGGGCTGCTAACCACTAGACCAACAGGCCAGTCAAGTCAATGAGAGAGCGAACGCCCCGATTCGCTTTGGGTTTAATGAATTTAGCAGTGAGCAACATTGCAGAACAAACTGTCGCTGGGGCCGAAAGGTTCTAGAGTGACGACCGCGTACTGAAACCCGCAACGTTGGAAGGCCTCCCACGTTCACTTGAAAGAGACCTATATCCAAAAGTGGGCGGTCCATCACAGTCATCTGATTGCATATCCAAATAAACAAAGTCAATGTGATTTTTCCAAAGGTCATCAGTTGTCCTAAGCCGGTGGTTGAACGCGCAGTTCATATCATACGTCTCAAGTATATACTTAATACTTATCATACTTTTTCGATTAACAGGACATTTCCTGTACTTGTTGATCAATTAATTTAAATTAATACGCATTAAGTTATAACTACAGTTACACAATATTGCAACATTTTTATCAATACCTAACTGTATTATTTTGCCTAAATAGGTAACTGCATTTTACCTATTTAGGCGTTCATGTCCAGACTTGTCCGAATCAGTAATAATGATGCAATGACACTATTTATTCATCACGCGGTCCTAAAAGCGATGTCAACAAACCGGAGGGGCCCAACAGGCCCGCGGGGACAGGAGGGGCCCCGCTGGGTCGAAGCCTACTGGGGCCAGGGTTATCCGAAAGGAAAGTCGAGCCCCGGTATGAAGGCTAGAAAGAACAGGGTGGGTTTTTAGTTAGTAAGAGTCTGACACTATCTCTCGCTCCACTCCAGGGCGGGTTTTGTCATTGGATGATTTTTCCCACCGAAAAAAAAAAGGCTGGTTGGGATGTTGGGATTTGCTGATAAGGAAACCTCGTAATTGCGCTCTCGATGCAAAGGACAACTGAAGGTGTGGTTTAGATAAGTAGGTATTTTTCAGTCTTTTCTTCAAAGTCTTCTTAAAGTAGGCTAAGATCTTAACTTAAGAAACCCGACCCAGATCTATTATTTAAAGGGCAACTGAAGGTGTGGTTTCAGTCAATCAGTAAAAGGCTGACACGTCTTTCGACTCCACTCAGACTAGAAGAAATTGCTGGATGACAGCCTTAATTCATGAATCCCCAAGCGACACCCGGTGGCCGCGCATCTATTGTCTTACTATTGTGTTTCTAATTGACGGTATCTGAAGGGTTAAAAAAAACTCTCTAGGATAAAAGACTTTTTGAAGCACAATACTTAATTACCTACCATTTACTGGCTTTGTTTGTTCCCTTTTGCATACCCTTTCAGCATAGAGACAAAAATGTAAATTCACATACATTTTGTAGCTATTTTTACATAATACCTACATTTGTGAATGTAGAACCGCCTCCCGAAATGAGTGGCAGATACCCACATCACATTAACATGACGGCTATTTTCACTTTTATAACTTTTACAAAAACAAAAGGCTTCCTTTCCGTAAGTGTATGTGTGTGTTTTTATTTATTAACACTTATTTACAAACATAGGAGTTGAGCTGTATTTTTGGACAGCCATTTTCAATACGGATATAATTTTCATTCAAGGGTTTTTGTAAATTGGAAATTAAAGGTCGTTGAGCTCCTTGGTAGTCCTGAGTTGAGCTTTGCAGATACTGACAAATGCTTGCACTGACTGGACAGGTCCACTCAAATCTGTACTTACGGTTCATTATTCAAAAAACCATCTCAGACTAATCTGCGTGATTCTCATGTGATTTGACCATTATATATTTACTGTATGGACTTTAAAAGAGACTTTGACCCCTGATTTTGCTTCGGGTTTCTTCTCAGGGTAGTCAGCTAAGAAACACCGAACTCATATAGTCTAAAAATATGAAAAAAAATGACGTGTAAAAGTGTTTTTAAACTGTTCAATCGTGATAATTAGAGACACAATGAAAAGACAATGGGTGCGCAAGCGTTCGCTTGGTGTTTAATGAATTAAACCTATTTGCAAAATAAGTATAATTTGTTATTATTTATCAACAGCATAAAAATCATTAATTTGCAGCTTCTTAAGGAATTAATGGATACAATGATTGTGATTTCCCACATGTTTTAACTCTCAAAGTCAAAAAGTCAAAGTCAAAATATTTTATTTCACATAGGCCTACATGGGCACTTATAAAACTCTAATATAATTGGAGTTTTTCTGTGTTACTTATGGTAGTTATACCAAAATAAGCTGTGCCTTTGCATATTGAAGACCAAGTCGGAATGTAGCCATCCGGTGACCATCTCGACCGTTTCCGAGTCGTTGACGAAGCATAGGGTGCCACGCGTGCCTTATTGAGATGTCAGCAAAACCGTAGGGGCCCAGTAAGGCTGAGGCCTACTGGGTCCATGGGTTGACTTCTGAAAGGCAAACCCATGTTCCTAGAACGAATGAGCAACTAAAAAACATAGGTGAGATTTTAGTCAGTAAAAGTCTGATACGTCCTACAACGAAAGAAGTCATTATTAGATGATCTTCCAAGCGCACTTAGGTTTTTTTTTTTAATAATTTGTAATTGTAAGGTTTCTCCAATAATTGAGCTCTAAGCTTGTCTCAATATCTGCATTTTTCCTGTAACCTCCATTCATACCATGTTGGTACATTAGATATTCATTATGTATCACTTTCTCTGCGAGCTTCTTTGAGAGAGTTTTCGCCAAAGTAACTCGTTCAAAGAATGGAACGTTATTACTTTTATTATTATCTGTATCAGTATATCTCAGAACCTTAAGATCTTGAATCTTTGAAACGCACACGTGGAGCCGAAACTAACTCGCAGAGGCCCTTTCGACAATTTTTATGGAAAGTAATAACAACCGAAGATTATCCCTATACGCGCAATGCTAGCATCTAAGGAGAAAATTCGGTTGGTGAAAATGTATTGCGATTTATGGTAAATCAAAACAATAAAGCGACATTTTTATTATTATTCATATTTTAAAATATAGAACACTAGCTTTTGCCCGCGGCTTCGCTCGCGTACATAAAATAGCCCATAGGCTATTTGCTGCTTTAATCCTGAGTGATGAGAGAGTGACTCAGGAATAAAGCAGCTTTTTTTTGGTGAATTTTTTTTTGCAATCGGCCCTGTACTTCTAGAGATTATCTCCTACAAAAAAACCTTTATCCCTTTATTATAATAGTGTAAATTTCAATTATATTTATTTTGTACATTTAACACACAGTAACATATGAACAGATATATTATATGTATAATAGTTGCACAAACACTGATCAATAGAAATAAAATGTAGATTTGACTCCTAAACTAAGTAAATTAAATACTTGTATCTCAGAAGCCAGTTTCCCCTTAAAAAAATATGATGTTAGGATCTAGAGGAAATAGATCTGCATCACAAGGATTTTTTTTCTTATCTATTGTACCGCTGACATGGTGGTCTGCACAATTTTTTACATTATCATTTTGTTTACAAATTTATATTGGCCTTCTGTCGTGTCCTCATATATACTTAAAAACTAAGTTTAAAACACTACGCGAATCCACCTCAGATTCATTTCTTCTTTTTGTTTTTCCTTATTTTCTCCAGCATAACAGAGATTAGCCAGTATCTACACTGGGTACCCCTTGGCCCTTTGGCCTTGACTTACTGAAGACAGCTTCTGATTAAAAAGAAGCCGCCTCTAATGTTTCTAACGATTCTATTAATAGCCTGCCTTCGCGTCATCATGGAAAGTGAATTAAAAATCCTTCAGCAATCATATGATCGTGACGTCAGCACTACGATCAAAATATTAGATAATAAACACAGCAAGGTGACACTATGATAAAAATAATCGGGGGTTCAACGACCGCGTTATCAGGGCGACCTCAGAATCACCGATAGCATATCACGATGCGTTACATGCGACTTGCTAGCATGTGTGTTAGATTATTTAGGCGTGAGCTTGTATGTGAAAACCCAGTAGGTGGCTACATTAATAGCAGCATCGGTGGCACTCATCAAATCCTCCAAAGAGCAGGTTTAGGGTCACTTGGGGCATTCTAACGTGTGGCTTATGTTTTGTACAGCAGCATCGCACTCACATTGAGTAGCCGCCTACCGGCCCCAAACAGTTGGGCGAGTTTACCATCGAATCGAAAAAAAGATGAAGATATGTGAAAACAAATATCTACCTATAAAAAGGAACTCACAATATAGGAAGCCTATAAAACTTATTGCCCTGCCAGGCCTGCATTATGTTCAAATGTGCTAGAAGGAACACAAACAGAAAAAAGAAGTTACACCCAGAGCAGGAGAAATCATTTAAAGGTTTTTCTCAAAAAAAAAACTAGGCAAGATAAAAAAGAAAACAAAATGTAAAATTCGTATCGAGTCGTCAAATCGAGCCTTTTCAGGAAGAAGATTATAAGCGACAGTTATTTTTTGGCAGAACGGGATTCTATACTTCAATTTTCTTAGTTTTATTCTGTTTATTTTTTAACTAGCTTTTGCCCGCGGCTTCACCCGCGAACATAATACCAGGATAAAAAGTATCCTATGTATTATTCTAGGATATGGTCTACTTGTGTACCAAGTTTCATTGAGATCCGTTCAGTAGTTTTTGCGTGAAAGAGTAACAAACATCCATACATCCATCCATACATCTTTTTTTTTTTTTTTTTTTTTTTATTAAATAGTTTAAAAAAAACACTTTTACACGTCATTTTTTTTTTTTTTTTGTCTGTTTAATCTAGATGAGGCCGGTGTTTCCTAGCTGACTACCCTGAGAAGAAACACCGAAACAAACTCAGGGGTCAAAGTCTCTTTTAAAGTCCATACAATAAATATGTAATGGTCAAATCACATGAGAACCATGCCGATTAATCTGAGATGGTCTTTTGAAGAAAGAACCATACAGATTTGAGTGGACCCGTCCAATCAGTGTAAGCATTTGTCAGTATTCGCAAAGCTCAACTCAGGACTACTAAGGAGCTCAACGACTTGACGAACAATACCAATGAAAGGACATTTGGGTAGGCCGCAGAAAATACTCAAATTGCCAGACAAACGGTTACGAGAAATAAAAAAGTAACCAACATAGTCCTCACATTCACAATAATAAAAAGAAAGTTAATTTTTACAATGTAAAAATACTTACAAAGTAAATATTTATGTCAAAAATTAATAATAATAAACATTATTTAATGTAACATGTCAAATTGTAAAATAAAATAATTTACAATGTCAAATTGTAAAATAAAATAATATTACAATGTCAAATTGTAAAAACTAAACATTAATGTCAAAGTGAATAAAAAAATGAATGAATAATAAACACAATTTAAAACAAAAAAAAAAAATTACAACAGTTATGTTATAAGAATTAGAGGGTACTGGAGCAGGTCAGTCTCAAGCCTTTTCGTCATCAACATAGTCCTTTACAGTGTAAAAAGCTTTTTGGAAAAGTTTTCGCTTTACAAATGATTTGAATTTATTAAGGCTGAGTTGTTGAATATGACTAGGCAGTTTATTATAGAAGCGTATACATTGACATCTAAATGAGCCCCCTATTTTTTTGAGCCTGGTTGCTGGAACTACAAATTTATTTTTGTTTCTAGTATTAAAATTATGATTATCACTGTATTTTTTAAACATGTTTTTATTTTTATATGCATACAAAATGTTCTCGTAAATATACTGAGAAGGTACAGTCATTATATTGATATCCTTAAATTTATCTCTAAGGGAGTACCTGGGACTTAGTTTATAAATCGATCGAACAGCCCTTTTCTGCAAAACGAAAATTGTCTGGATATCAGTGGCATTACCCCACAGTAGAATACCGTACGACATGACACTATGGAAATAGCTAAAGTAAACTAAACGGGCAGTCTCTACATCAGCTAAATTTCGAATTTGTCTAACAGCGTATGCTGCAGAGCTAAGTTTTTTTGATAATTTGTCTATATGTGGGCCCCACTGAAGTTTAGCATCTAGAGTTATGCCCAAGAACACTGTAGTATCTTCAGGACTCAACTCTTTACCTTTTATTAGCACACTAGTTTCTACTTGCCTAACATGAGGCATGATAAACTTAATACATTTAGTTTTCTTTTCGTTAAGAAGTAGGTTATTTACATTAAACCAGTGTACTATCATACATCCATCCATACATCCATCCATACATCCATCCATACATCCATCCATACATCCATCCATCCATACATCCATCCATACATCCATCCATACATCCATCCATACATCCATCCATACATCCATCCATACATCCATCCATACATCCATCCATACATCCATCCATACATCCATCCATACATCCATCCATACATCCATCCATATATGCAAACTTTCGTATTTATAATATTAGTAGGATAAGGCAATCAAAAATATATGCAATCAATTTAACTTACAGAATTAAAACTAACTATTTTTTTATAATAGGTATAAATTAGTGCTTGACTGCGATCCCACTTGATGGTAATTATTATTTAACAAAAATTGAAATATCACCAAGAACCAAGATCGATCATCAAGTGATTGATTTCTGAGTTCTGACCACGACAGATAGACCCAGAAATTGGCATTTAGTACGAGAGGAGTATAGTATTTTTTTTTTTGTAAAATATATTGTATTATATAATCAAAGTATGCACCGTTGTTATCTATGCACTTTTTCCATCTCATAGGTAGTCAAGGTAGGTTCATGGGGGCAAGAATCAATAAACTCTTTGAAGGCGGATTTCTTTTTTTTTTATTGTTGATAGGCTCGCGTTTGACCACCATCTCACCTGATGGTAAGCGATGATGTTTTTCAGTTTAACGGAAATTTCGTTATATTAATTACTTTATATTTTTTAGCTACCTACTTATGAATTTTGCATACAAATCACCTTCTGGTTCAGTTTCTATTTTAACAATGTTTTTACTGTGCTTCAAGAAACCTTATCAATTGTATTTATTCACATTCAAATTTGGGATTTCCGGGCAATCCGAATTTGTAAACGTCTTGTTCATAAAGGTCTCCGTTAAATAACGTTTGCATAAGAAATATACTCCAAATCTACCCTACAAAATAGACATAAAAACTAAAGATATCCCAACACAGGGTTAAAAATCCAATATGGCGGACATCCATGAATCATTGTACAAAACAATTAACCCAGATATTGCGATCGAGGCATAAGCTCCATGAAATTATAAATTATGTAGGAAGTAACGCTGGTGAATCAACTGGTTGCATGCGCCGAAGGTAATACACAGGAAAGTTAGGAGCTCGGTCAAATCGATCGTCATTTTAGATGTCACGATATAAGCTAGTGCTAGACTGTGATCCCACCTGATGGTGAGCAGTGATGCCATCTTTGATGGTGTAGCGTACTAGTTTATTCATACTCGTAGCCTATTCACTCTTGAAGACACTAACATTATAATCGGACGAGATGACCCGAAGCTACCTAAATTATTATCAGACGAGAAGACCGTAGCAGGCAAATTGTGCCAGTTCTTCGATGTATGCGTAAAAACGACTAAACGAAACGCTTAGTCCGGACCATAGAGGTGGAATTAACAATGTAGAGCTAGACACTCGCCGTACGTCGTCTTGTCCGATGGTAGAGAGGTAAAGTCGTATGATTCCTGCATACACACTCCAAAATGCAACCTGTAAAACACCGAAAGGCTGGCTATCCTACGCTTGTGTTCCAGGCTTTGTAGATTGCAGATGAATGGGCATCTCAGATGTTACCTTCAAATGATAATCATCAACTCAAAATATCTGATTATCGATCTGATTTATCGAGTATATTTAATTACTAAGTAACTAATGCTATACGAACGCAGCGCGATTGATCGCTAATGAGTAAACTGTCTATAAATGCTGATTACCGCTTTACAATATAATTCGTGCAAGGCAATGGAATAGAGTCTGTTGATCTACAATAAGCTAGTACCAAGTACGATACATGACTCGTACATTTTTGGATAATCGGTGCGCTGTACTATTTGTTTTTACGCTAACACGGTCGAAATGCTTACCCCGTTTGGCTCTCTGATTGGTTAAGAGCTAGGAGTGGGCCTACCGGAGCGATGAACGTCATAAATGTATATCTAAGTCGTAATACACACTTTGGTCTACGAGTATACCTAATTGGGACAAAGCTCTTTGTGTTACGAGATAGATTAAAACAAAAATATTAACTCTATAATTAAATTTAGAACAATCGTTAAAAACCTTGTTACATTTTTTCAAATTCCACATCAGTAGACTTTTTTATTTTCTTTATTATTGATAGGCTCGCGTTTGGCCACCATCTCACCTGATAGTAAGCGATGATGTGACCGAGGATATTTCTAGGCAAGCATGCTCCATGCTTGCCTAGAAATAACCTCTCAACAATTCACTCTTGACTTAAAGACCCCTGAGACTCGAGTTCTTCAAATTTATTGGGCTGTAAAACAATAGATACCTTCAGTGTTGTATATAAAACTGTTTCAGTAAGACTTGAGCCTCAGACATTATGGGACAAATTCTCCTGCAACATGACCAACAACGCTTCTATGTGACGCTGCAACGTTGCACAATGTACCCATAATATTGCATTTCATGTAAGTATGTAACGCAGAATACGTAGCTGAACAATTTATATATTATGTTGGGGGACATGTTGTCCCCCTTATAAATCTGAGGTTTTAAACATAACATTCAATCAGAGTTAGTAAAATAGTCACATTACATTTTACACAGCATATGAGTATATCTGACTGTAGAAAGACAGCAGGCAGTCTCAATTTTTTTTTTGCCAAAATATCACTGACGAATAACAAAAATATCTAAACCAAACCACACTACAAAAAAAATATACAACCTTAAAACGAATACAGAACAATATTCACCCAAGTCCACACGCTAAGCAGTGGCATACAACCTTGTACCTTATCTAAAAGTGAGTCAATACATACATAAACTGTACTGCAGCTGTTTTCTGGTTACTCGCCCTTCATCCATCGTGCGTTTCAATGTTACTTAAATACTTAATAACTATACACTAGGTCAGTGTTGCCCGTTTGTTCGCCTTGCATGATTTTTTAGAACTAATTTGTATTGGAATAATTGCTTTGGTCTATCATGAGCAGTTGTTGTGGAAGCTAATGTATGTCATTAGATTTATGTGTATCTTCATCATGTAGTTAATGTTTCATCTTTTTAAATGTGGATTTATCATTGGCTTTTGTTTTAACTTATTTAAGATTGATGCAAGACGTGTTCCTTTTTATTATTCATCACCTCGTATCACTCCTTTTGTGTAGACACATATCAATTTAGATATAGTCCATTTATTTTGGATATGGTCTTTCCTCTTAACAAAAAACTTAATTCACATAATTTTCACATGCACATTCCTCAACTTGAATATACCTCACTCTTTAAAATAATGCGTATTATTTTAAAGAGATGTAATAATGTATAGAATACGAATGTAATTTACTTGAAATTACTCAAGATTTAATATTGATACAAAGAAAACTGAAGATTTATCACCAAAATACTAAATTAAAAATGTTTGAAAATGATCAGAATTATGGATTAGTTTATTTATTTATTCTATAATATATTTACTGTTTATTGTACCTACACCTTGTAAAAACACACAGGACAAACATTTATAAAAACAAGAGTACAATAGGCGGTCTTATCGTACAGGGCAATCTCTTACAGACAACCTTTGGATGAATTGAACGAAAGGAGATAAATAGATTTGGAGCTGACAGTGTAAAAACATCAGAAACAATACTAACAGGACATAATGATACATAATACATACATACCATACCAAATAATATACTTATAAATATAATATAGGTATGTTGGAAAAGCCAGGCCCACTTCTATTATAGCTGATGCGTTCTACAAACGAGCACTTTGAATAGTGGAATGCATCCATTTATCTAAATTTTAGATATTCTGATGTTCCCAAGGACATAGCATGCGTGTAAAAGAGAATCTGAAAGTGGTATTTATGAAAAAAAGTAGTACAAGGTTATAAGAGCACATTATAAAGTAAGCAAAATACAAATCTGATACAGATATTTTGAAGTTACTCATGCTTATTCAATTGGACTCGGGTAAGATCAAGATTGCTGGCAGCAGCATATTTCAGGATTGCATAAAAAATAGATTGCGCTATCATAATTTTAGTAGTAATGAAAATAAAATTTTGAAGTCTCTAGGAAATAAAGTTGTCGATGTAAATCTTCAAGCTATTTACAATATGATTTAAAAAAAGACAGCATTAAAAAAGAAAACCTGGAGAAGTATCGACTAATCGATTTTAAAGACAGTCCGGTAACTGCCAACAACAATCACTAGCGTCTAAGTAATATTGATCTTCAACTTAAATTCAATGCTCCAGTCTCCAATTCAAGTCAAGTTTATGACTTTGCTCTGTAACATGTAAGAGATAATAAAATTCATAAGATTATCCCAACTCTACAAAACGCTATATACAAAGAAATAATATTCAAGAATAAAGCAGATAATATAGTAAAATCAGGTGCATTAGAAACCACAGGTGTCGATAATCCACAACAATTAGAGGCTGACGAAATAATTTATACAAGTTATTACACGTAACTACTTGTATTAGATATGACTACCAGTCTATAGTCACGTAGGTATCTGGATTCAATGAATCATATTGTTCCGGACGGGATATAATACTGATATTTCTATATGGAGAAAATAGTAACAACTGCAGTTTTTTTTCATTCCTTGTAATCTGACTTGGACAGGTCACTATATCTCTAGTACCTAACGTTAAAGTTTAATGTTGGAACACCTTTCTTTTAAATATGCTCGTCACATCGTAGCTTCATTCATATGCGGGATTGTGTGAAAGAGTAACCGTCGCCCTGGAAGACAGGTGGCACTAAAAGCTCGACATTGGTTCTCACTTCATCCAGAAAGGGAGAGAATTATTTGATGATTTGACACCTCACAAAAAGTCTTGTTTAGATAGCCGTCTATCATGCTAGCTCTACTCATTAGTTTGATGCAAAAAACGATGATCAACTCATTTGAAGACTGCTACATTTGCTTAATATAGGCCTCCCGAAGTGTTATCACAACGACCAATCTTGTGCGTCTCGCAACCATCGAATACCCGTGAATCTCTTTAGGTCATTGGCTTTCCACCACTGCGTCTTCCAGTACGAAGTCGCCACACGAGACCATTTCGGCTCAATAGACCATCTGTTTTACGAGCAATGTCACTTAAGTTTGGCGAGTTTTCAGGCTGTATCGGTAACCTTGGTTTTTCTGTGGATATCTTCATTTCTGATGTGATCACGAAAGGAAACTCTGAGCAAAGCCCTTTCTATCCCCTATGGATTTCTGCATTTCCAGAGGCGTGGCAGACGCGTTGCTATCTTAGAGACGAAGATGCAATGTCTCAGCAAGACTGAGCAAGTGCGAGCCGGACTCGCACAGTGAGGGTTCTGAATAAACTTATCTATGTATACAGTTCATTTTTCCCGATTGGAGTCTCGAAGTTTTTTCCAAATAGCTATTTTTTTTTTGTGACGTTATAACTTCACACACGTAACGGTACGGTTTCCAGATTTATTCTTACGTTTGTGTAAAATGGAAAGTTCCTTAATTTTGGTTCCCATGAGAGTCGAAATAGACGATTTTTACGACAAAAACAGCTCCGAGGTTTGATTTTTTCACAGCTTCAAGGGATCGCAAAATTGTGAGTATATAGTTGTACTTCCAACTCAAGACCTCCATGCGTTCTCAAGATAAAGGGTCTTGACAGACAGACAGACAGACCGACGAACAAACGAACAGACGGGCGGACAACAAAGTGATCCTATAAGCGTTCCGTTTCTTTTTTTTAGGTATGGAACACAAAAAAAGGTATCGTTTTCCATCGCATATCCTTCAAATTCTGAACAACCACCTACTGAGAACTTCTTATCATTAAATTGACAATCTAAATTAATATTGTTAATAATCTGATCATCAATCATCGTGTTGCCTTGCATCATGCCAAGATCATGTCCGCAGGAGTTCATCGCCACGCTTCCTTAACCAAGGTCAGATGGTGATAATTGATAGCATGTTGTTTGTGTATCTTTACTGTTATCAGTTTCGTCACCAGTGTCTGGGTTTAGTGAAAGTTGTTTTGTTTAGAACAAAATATACGTTTTAGACTCATTTTTGCAATCAGTAATTGTTGATAAGTAGGCTTTTATCAGGTTGTTTGCAATGAGGAGATAGTGTGAGGGTCCGGTAGGTGTTTCTAATTCATCATTCACCTCGTCGTCATCATCCACTGCCTGACTTTACTCACATTCATCGTCATAATTATTTACTGCCTTAATTTACTCATTGCTTAGTATAAACTCACCTTTCTTGTCTTCTATTGTATGGGGGCATATTATTCACAGGAATGTGGGCATTGGCGCAAGATGGGATTTCATTTCTTTTTTTAGTACTAAGCAATAGTGCTTGACTGCGATCTTAACTGATTGTAAGGAGTGATACAATCGTTACTGTTGAGGCATAATATTTTATAAGAAGCCTATTCACTCTAGCCTTGATACTACAAATATAAATAACTGGTTTTAGTTACTTAAACTGTTTTTTTTTTTTTCAAAAGTATCAGTTTAGTTAGTCATTCAAAAGCAGTGTCTTGTTTTTTTAAATTGCTTGCTTACTTTGCCATGAGTATTAAAACGAAGACGATAATTTAGATATACAGGGTTATTTGTAAAACACTAGCAAGCTCTTAGGTAGTGGTTAAGAACATCATAAACAACAACTTTTGTTCTGTGTCAATACATAAGTATATAAAAATAATTTATCGAATGCAGCATTATTAAAAAATAATCAAAAATTAGCCATTGAACATCCAACCCTAGCTACACCGTATACAGTTCAATTTTCGCTGTACTCATTTAATCAATCAGATGATCATGGATCATCACGGAATTAGTCCACAATCGGTCGTGCCCTGACGCAAGAAGACTCCGATATCCTAAGGTCACATTGTGTATTGACACCAACTGGCAAGGCTGACGGCAATGACAATAAACTGACGTCTGGGGTGACGTCAAATTGTCATTAGAAGTAATCTTAAGTTTTAAGTAAATATTTGGAAAAGTAATAGAGAATTTTTGATTGGAAAATGTATTTGTTTTAATGCAGTATGGCCTTGATCACACGTACCGAGTGCGACAGTGCTCTCGGCCCAGTACTCGGCACGTATAAACAAAGCGCCGAGTGCTCGGTTGAGCGCTTATTTCTACAACTCGCTTATATAATAATATTCCACAATTATCATACAACGCCGTCTAGTCCCAAGCTAAGCAGAGCTTGTAAACATACTTATATATTTCTAAATACATACATATTATATATACATTACACCCAGACACAGAACAAAATAATGATTATGCTCTTCACACAAACATTTGTCCTGGGTGGGAATCGAATCCACGACCTCCGGCTTAGCAGTCAGGGTCACTAACCACTAGACCAATAGGTCAGTATATCACTGTCTCGGCCGAGCAACATTTTACTGTCTCGCCCTTACACTCGGTACGTGTGATCAAGGCATTAGAGCTCATTTGCCGTTTGAAATATAAAACAATAAACATGCTAATTTTGATGATTACAGTAGGTACCATGTACGTCCAATATAACGTGTGTATCTATAATTGTATGTATTGATTGATGGTCTTATTTCTTCAGTATTAGTAATGACTTTTGCCAAAGTCAATCTTTAGTATCTTTTTTCTCACTTTGTTCTATAGCGCCCCTAAGACCCTTTTAACAAAAAGGGTCTTTTTGATGTGGGAATTCTCCCACTTTAGGCTACTAGTGGATAATAATCCAATGACTTCTCTCGCTCTAAGGCAGAGCAGAAGGGCGTGTCACACTTCCAGAAACTCGGGTACCCATGGGGGTTGAGTTCTGAAATGGGTTGGGGCTCTGCTGCTGTTCGTTTTCAGTTTTGCTGACATGTTTGAGGCGCGCATAGATCGTAGTCATAGTCGAGGGGTAGCGGATGGCGAGCAATGGGTAGCTCTTTGTCCGACCGTCTGGTAACTGTCCGGACCGAGCTCAAGTCGTCGAAGGCGCGTACTGTTCCCACGTGCCTCAAGGAGTTGTCAGCAACCGTAGGGGCCCAGCAGGGTCGAAGCCATAGATATAAGAAAGGAGGAGATATGCTAAGTAGTTAAAAATGTATCGGAACACGGTGTTTCCAGTTCTCCCTTCCACTACCGACACTACTACACGTACAGGAATGAACGAAAAAAGAACACGCGCATCCCTGACTAGCGGAACGGATCAGCAGCCGGTATTATGAAATACGCTGCACTGATAAAGTATCGTTATGTTATTTTTACATTGCTTGTCCAATTACTGAGCGTTAAAATTTGGTAGTTGTTAAAGAGCAATGTATTTACTTTATGAGTTATACAGTCGCTTTGATATACGAAAATCGTAGTAGCAGCAATGCATATTATAAAATTTGTTGTTTTTACTGATTTTGAAGATAAATATAGCATTAAACTTGTATTTACATATGGTAAGAGATTCCGTGATGACCCAGGCTTGTCTTATCACTTCAGTTCTTACATGAAACCACTGAACAACACGGCATTTCAAATTTGTTTACGATCACGTATCGCGAGTCTCACAAGTTCATAACTGCCGGCCGTTTGCCCCAATATGCACTTATAATGCAATTCGAGTGGACATGCACACGCCCCCTTGCCACTTCTCCTGTTATTTATATTTCTATGGTCGAAGCCTATCTATTGCTTGTTGTCCACTAGCTCGTGCCTACGTTGATTACTTGTCTAATATAACATTACCTTCTTGTAGGTAAATTCTGAGTTAAATATAATATCTTCTTCTCTATTTAACATTTAAAGTTAAACAGGCGTGGCAATATTATTCTTCTTATTAATCTTAATATTGTAATTTATGATATTTACTCGCATACTTAAATAAAAATAAACTAACATTTTAGCAAAATGTTAGCTCTTTATAGTCAGTCTTAAGCTAAGGTCATACGGCTTAATCTCTTAAATCTACTTGATCGTGCAATAAAATTGCAAAATAAATACGAAAATACTTTATCACTTTACTGTGAGTGTTAAATTGCTGTGTAAATTGATGAGATAATTACTGAAACAAGGACATAATCCTTTTCATATTATAACGCTATTAGGTAAAGAATACAACAACGTTTTGTTTTTTTTCGTTTTGTTTTGTATTGGTTGGTTCGTTTCGATTTGATCCGTTTTGTTTTGTTGTCACCAATGACTTGGTGCCGGTTTCGGGAGTCCGATGGATGCGCGACGCACATACTGGTTATGGTGACACTTGTGGCAAGCCTGTATCAAAAGTGGACATCTTTCGGCTAAACATGATGATGATGAAGACACATTTTATGATGTGTATTTCAATTTAAATATTTGGAAAATTAAAGCAACAAGTCATAGAATACAAGTTTCAAATTCATTTGCAATTTTTTTTAGATCCTTAATTAAAATACACGATGCTAAAATTGATACTTGAATTTATTGCGATGAATTTAAATTACCGTGAATTATTTGATTGATCAAGTATACATCTACACTTGTTAAAACAGGAAGCATGATGAGTACAAATCTTACTAGTTCTGAGTTGTTTATCATACATACACATATCTTGTAAGATATTATAGCCTATAGCAATATAATTGGTTGACATTGATAAGCATTGTTCGTAATAAACTTACTTCTTTAACTACAAAATACTTACTAAAGATATATGTAATAACTTTACATGTACATGATACAAGACATTAACTGACTGTGAGTATTTACAACCTAACTACGTACATAGAGATGTCCATATACAGGGTTATTTGTAAAACACTAACAACCTTGCAGGACTGTATTACTAACAACATAAACAACAACTGTTGTTCTGTGACTTTTTACAAAACATAATTCATTTAACAAAAATAAACCTTCAAGATTTCGTTGATCTATATTCTAACTACTTTTTTCAATTTTGTATTTTGCTATCAATCCCCGCTCTCTTCCGCTATTGTCGTAATTATTTAGAACGTTCAATTTAAATATTTTTATTTTTGAATGAGAATCTAATGAACTAAATTATGATACCTTTTTTAAAACTCATAGAACAAAAGTTGTCGTTTATTAACATAGTCCTGAGAGGTTGCCAGTTTTTTACAATAACCCTGGATACAAAATAACATAATTATTATGAACACTACACTTCCAGAAGTGTCAGACACAGCTCTATCAAATCACCTATGGATTGTTCAAAAGAGTTATCTTCCGTAGCCCTGGCACATAAAGTGAGGCAACACAATTATTATTGTTAGTCAGTGAAAAGGAAGAGTTATTTAATGATTTCCTCACTGAAAAAAGCCTCTCCAATCACATGTGTTCTGAAAATGGAACTATCAATAAAGTCAAGATTTTGCTCTGAGTTTTGCATATTTAACATATATGACGTGCAGCTGTATTGCACCTATATTTAGCCATTTAGATATTTGTCAAGTCCTATGGGCGGTAAGGCTATTGCCACAAATCGAGCATTAATAATAATAATAATATAATATAATAATATTCCACAACTATCACACAACGCCATCTAGTCCCATGCTAAGCAGAGCTTGTGTTACGGGTACTAGACAACTGATAAACATACTTATATATTTCTAAATACATACATTTTATAGATAAATTACACCCAGACACAGAACAAATGATCATGCTCATCACATAAACATTTGTCCTGGGTGGGAATCGAACCCACGACCTCCGGCATAGCAGTCAGGGCCACTAACCACTAGACCAACAGGCCAGGCACTCATCCTCACTCTGGGCTGCTGCTCAGAAATTCCATAAGAAAGTAGTGTACCAAATAAAAAAAATGTGTTTATATAACACTACCTAAACCAGGATTCAAACCTAGTACCTACCTCATTTATTTATTTATTTATTTATTTATTTATTTATTAAATTAGGTTCACCAACGATTATATACACTGAATACAGCAACATTACACATATATAAAATTAAACTTCAGCGCAACAATCACTTAAAGGTAAACACCACATGCATAAAACAATAAATTAGAGAATTAAGCTACCATAAAAATTCATTAAAAAAAAAGACAATCATTGAAGATAATGAAAGGTTTCAAAAAACACAAAAATTTATAAAAATCCATAACAAAATCATTAAAAACAAAAAATCACACAAAAATTCATAAAAGTTCATAAAAATTTCATTAAAATTATACCAAAGGGAAAATATTTAGAATCGTAAAACAAAAAACATTAAAATCATAACAAAAAAAAAAATCATAAGCATTCATTGGTTAAAATTGGTAACATTGATAGAATTAATTACAGTGATAAAATTGATTATAGCGACAAAATGAAAATAATCAATAACTTGATTAAATTAATCTTAGAGACAAAATTAACATCTTAAAAACAGTGATAAAATGAATAAATTGGTAACATGAATAAATTGATAAAATGAATAAATTATAAACTGAATAAATTGATAAAATTAATCATAGTGATAAAATTAATAACAGTGATACAATTATTTATAAGAAAATGACTAGGGGTTGATAGGCAAACGATTAATAATGGCTTTCTGTTTAGCGAGTGAGTCAAAGTGGAGATCAATAACATCACTGTAGCCATTCACTGCTTTACACATTCTCGCAACAGGTGAATTGGCTCCCAGAACTGTTCGTCTCATTGGCATACAAAGAGGAGTGATGGCACTACGCGGGATTCTAGAGGGTGCGCGAAATCTGAAAAGGGCGAGTAAGCTAGGGCTGTCTATTTTATGCTTAATGACCTTATAAGCAAGCATCGCATCAATTAAGTGTCTACGCTTGTCCAGCGAGGTCATGTTAAAATACTCAAGTCTATTATTGTAGGACTTTATTTTTTTGGCGATACCATTGGAAAATGCGAGGTGCCATGCGAATCGTTTCTGAACACGTTCAAGTCGCAATGAATGTGTTGCATAGTGAGGACGCCAAACTACGCTACAATATTCAAGAATGCTACGAATGAGACTGTTATACAGTAGCATTTTGGTTCTCTTGTATCGAAAAGATTTACAATTTCTTAGGACGAACCCTAACATTTTCGAGGCTCTTTTAATAATACTGTCAATATGTGGTGTAAAAGTTAGTTTCCTGTCGAACAACACTCCGAGATCCCTTATTGTATCAACTTCCTTAATTTCTACTTCGGATATATGGTAACTACTTCGTATTGGGTTGTTTTTTCTTGTGAATTTAACATGGCAGCACTTTTTAGGATTTAATTCCATTTTGTTACTGTTACACCATTGAACGAGACGATTGAGGTCACTTTGTAGTTTTAATATATCTTCTTCAGACCTAATAATTCTCAAAAACTTTAAATCGTCAGCATACATAAAAAATTCCGAGTACAGAAAACTCGTTGGAATATCATTTATGAAATAAATAAATAAAATGGGCCCCAAATTCGAGCCTTGGGGAACTCCGGAGGAAACGCATTGCAGGTTTGACTGATAACCGTTAACGACCACAAAGAAAAATCTCTCCCTTAAATATGAACTTAGCCAATCTAACAAGGACCCAGAGATGCCGTAGGCGCGCAGTTTCGTCACCAAGATTTTATGAGAAACTTTGTCAAACGCCTTGCTGAAATCCGTATAAATAACGTCAGTTTGATGACCTGCATCAATAGCCTTTACGAGAAGTTCTGTAAAAGGGACTAGATTTGTGCAAGTAGAACGGGTTCTAACAAATCCGTGCTGATGGTCACTTATAAAAATCTTTAAATGATCCTGAATATATGGGCATATCAGTGATTCGAATATTTTGCCAAACGTAGATAAAATTGAGATAGGTCTGTAATTGGTTACAACGTCTCGATCATCCGATTTGTGAACTGGAACCACCTTTGCGATTTTCCACTTAGATGGAAATATACCGGTTGCCAATGAAGTGTTATAAATTAACATTAGTGGGTAAACTAGCTCAGAGGAACAAGCTATTATGAATACTGGGGGGATTCCGTCAGGCCCAACCCCTTTCTTTGGATCCAGATTCTTCAATTTATTGTGAAGAGATTCACAAGAAATAACGGGACTAGTTAGCTCCAAACTATTGTTTTCTAAGATTTTCAAGGATTCGGAATAGTATTCAGCACCACTATTGTCATCGGGGCTGTAAACAGACGAGAAATAGTCTGCAAAAAGTTCACATACTTTAGACCCGTCAGAAGTAGCGGTAGTTCCATCGTTCATGGTTAATGGGTAAGCGCTTGAACCTCCTCGTTTAGCTTTTATATAAGTCCATAGCAACTTAGGGTTAGATAACAATTCGTCTTCTAAATGTTTTATGTAGTTTTTGTAACAAGTAGTTGCGAGATTTTCACATCTTTTGCTAATTAGTTTAAACTCTATTGCATCTAATGGGTTCTTATACTTTTTAAAACGCTGTCGAATCTTATTTTTTTCATTTAATATTTTAATCAATTTGCGACTAAACCATAACGGGTATTTTCGGTTTTTAGGTTTACGTAGTGGCAAAAATTGTTGAATTGCA
The DNA here is from genome assembly GCA_949319445.1 of Mythimna lalbum. Lineage (NCBI taxonomy): Eukaryota > Metazoa > Arthropoda > Insecta > Lepidoptera > Noctuidae > Mythimna > Mythimna lalbum. The sequence goes on from OX439360.1 coordinate 20,853,221, forward strand.
GTACCTAGAGTATCGTAGAATATCTCTACCATCTTATTAACATCACTTTTTTCACCGAATAATAAATCCCAGTCTAGTTCTTTAAAAAAATTACGAATTGCTTGATAGTCCGCCCTATGGAAGTCAGGAGTTGCTTTTGCCATGTTGTAGGGGAGCGCTGTTACCCTGTCAAATGAGATAACAATGTCTAAAGGAGGATGCTGTCGATCCACATTGCTTAAAGGACACATGCTTTCAGTTACACAACATAGAGGAATTGTGGAGAGCACAAGATCCAATATACGATCAGTGGAGTTCCTAACAAAGTTACATTGCTTTAACCCGTTAACACAAGCGAAATCCGTCAAGAGTTCATTAATATTACATGGTCCAACACTATTATCAGTGTCACCTACGCATTTCCAATCGATGCCACCCAAGTTAAAATCACCCACAAGACAAACGTCACTGTCAGTTAATTGTTCAAAGACTGCATTACAAGAGTTTACAAATTGTTCCAAAGTACAGCGACGTACTGGCGGAGGTAAGTAAACCGCACAGAGAGCTATTCGACTGACTGTTCGTGTCCACGGCAGTTCTATAGTGACCCAGAGATCTTCGCAATTACTTTCCCAGTTATTTATACGTTTTGACTTGATGCTTTTTTTAATAGCGATCAGAACTCCTCCTCCCTCTTTTTTCCCAATGGTTAAATTTGCACTTTCCCTGTCCCTTCTATAGACCACGTACCTGTCGTCGAACAGCTCACTGCTCAGCACAGAATTATTAAGCCAAGTCTCCGACAGTATAATTACATCAAAGTCGCTGCAACATAAATTCCGATAGAAAACATGGGTCTTCGTTCGTAGGCCACGACTATTTTGGTAATATATTTTTAAGCACTTGAATTTTATTTTTAAGCCATTTCATATTGCATGCAAAGAACTATAATTGAGAAGTTTACAATATTACATAATCTTGTTCAGAGAATCTAAATTTTTAATCAGAATATGTCCTTCATCATCAGTCTTTCTCATAAAAATCCTGCCGTTTCTCACCCAAACATACTTATACCCCTTTTCTTTCGCCTTCAACCTTGCAGCAGCGTGAAGAGATTTATTGGATGACGATAAATGTTCCACGATGTAAACTGGGGACTTATTACCAGCAAGCCCAAAGTCTGCACTATTAAGCTTATTGTTCTTATTGTTTTTGTTGTATTCAATGACGGCAGCAAGCAGCTGATCCCGTATCCTTGGTGAGGCGAGCTGAACCACAACAGACCGGGGACGAGAGCTGTCGGTTTGTAGCTTCGCAGTACGGGTGCAGTGCAAAATATCACCATCCTTCAATTCACACTTAACTACAGATCCCAGCTGCTTAACAACGGTGTATAGGTTTTCTTGCTTATTTTCAGGAAAACATTGAATCTCAAGGTTGTTAGACCTTGCCTGCTGCTCCAGGTAATTCAATCGCTGACACAATTCTGAGTAAGAGCTCTTTAATTGGGTATTCTCTTCCTTATATTCCCTTACAGTGTTCTTTAGAGCAACATGCTCAGACTGGAAGTCCTCAAATTGCTTAGTATGAAAATTTAGTGATAAGCTTAAATCTTTCACCTCTTTCCCTATTGGTTCCAATTCTTTGTTAATAATACTTAAAATAGAATTATTTAATTGTAGTAACATAGCAGCGAACTCCTTTTTGATAACATCTTGCACTATTTCACGCACGTCGCAGCTGGTCAATGATTTATTCTCGGGGGGAGAGCTTACAGGGGGGGAGTTCAAGGCAAATCTCTTAATTGCCCTAGAGGTCGACATACTGCGCGCAGGGGTGCAATCTTTATTTAATGGGTTAGGAATCACATTAGTGCAACTCGAACATATCCATTTACAATATTCATCGGCGACGGCAGAAATTTTCGGTAAAGAAAGGCAAACAAAGTGATAATTCAATTTACATTTCTTGCAAGTTATATATTGATCACTATCTCTGTTGCTGTTGTTGATGTTGGTGCAGCATCCCCATGTTGGTAATGTAGCCATTATAATAAGGCCACAACTTGAAGAGCAACACTTATAAGTTTGCTACAATTTGTTAACTTATAAACTTCCGCTTAAAGTATTAAAATAATGCAATCCAACCTTATGCCGCCTCTGGAGCGCGCGATCGTGAGCTCGCGAGAAGAACGTCGTAAGTCCTCCTTATACGGCGTCGCTTACGCGTTTTTATTAAACACTCTTGGTCAACGGTTAATGACGGTAATTCGTTATTGAAAATTAACAAATACTGACTATTAATCAACAATCACACGATGTCTCAACTAAATCACTGCACTGTTCGATAATGGGAACTTATTAGCTCGATATTATCGATAAATCTGTTTCCAGGTAAAGTTTTAAACACAGTAAAAGAAATTATTTCTTGAAGAGCACTTCAACTTAGATGTTTACTTTACGGTAGCTTACGAAACTTCGACCATGCTTACCACATATCTGGACCACTAGATCAAAAAGGTAAGACAATAAGCATAAGTTCCTAAATTAATTAAACCCCAAGCGAACGCCAGCGTTTGCTCTCTTATTGTCTTTCTATTGTGTATGTTACGGCATACAAAAGGTTAAAATTTTACAGACCATCGCTTAGTCACCAATCCAAACTTAAACCCACCTATCCATTCCAATGACCTAAAAGGACTGCATGTCACATACCTTCGTCTCCTCAAAAGGTCACTCTTTATCTGGTCACCCCGTCAAGGAAACGTCGAGTATGTGACACTAAAAATAGCTCAGATAAGCAGCGTTGTCTTATCATAGCGACAGATTGTCTGCCGTCCCGATTGGCGAATGAAGCACTAGCTTGTTGGCCAAGCAATAAAATTGATATGAGAATGTTATGGACTCGTATGGCAGCGTATATGGTATTAGGAGTTTTAGTTGTACACTGTTTAATGTTTGATAGGATTAGTAAATGTAAGTTTTTTTTTTAAATTGGTGTTATAAATAAATCTTTTGAAACTTTTTTGTTAATAGTAATAACCTATACAAATTTCAGATTTGGTATGATACCTAGTTGTAAGTTTAAATTTTAGCATGATTTGTTGTTAAATGTTCAAAAATGAAACGTTGTCTGGTCGAAAAATGTCGCTTAAAGATCTTCAGTATATTTTTTTCTATGCTCTAGTTTTTGGTGTGGATTAACGCCGGTGCTCCTGTGCAGTGGAAATGTTTTAAGGCTCATAACTCTATACTTATTAACTATTGTCCTCCACAGTTTCACTCACATTTTTAGTTCCTACTCCGATACTATTGGTTATATTTTTATAAAATATAGTATTTCTCGATAAATGAGCAACTGTAAATTGCAACACAAAATAATTTCGATATTGGAACTAGTAGTTCCTAATATTAGCACGAACAATATAAGAAAGTAGGCATAAATCGCATTAATAATTTTAACCAAAGTGGCACATACAATAGGTACTAAACTTTCCTATACATGTGATACCTACCAACCAGCACAGCAAATAATTTGTGTGTACAGGAGGCTATACTCTCTCAGTATCGGAAATAATATGAACGGATCATGCTTATGTTTATATCATTTATCCTTTTTTCTACCACCTGGTTTTCAACGCCACAATGAATCCCAAATCCAAGTCCATCCACTAAATATGGGAAATCGAATGTTCAATTTGTTTATGTTTATTCATGAGGACCAAGCGCTTGAACACCGCCCTGTACAAGAACATACGAAATTAATTTGGACCCACCTACTTAGCATTCATTCCGTACAAACCGATCCCCATGTTGTATTAATACAACTGAATTAATTTACTGTTGTTGATAAAGTCTTCCAGTTGATTAAGAGCTGAGAAAATTTAGTTTGGCGCTCGATTTCTTAGAGGATGTTTATTAGAAGGCTGCTTTACATACTGATTGGATGGAGGATGAAATTGCTGGAGTCGATTTGATGGAATAGGTTGTGTTCGATGCTGGAAATAATTGTTTACTTCTGTCTATATTGAATCTCTGTCCTTAGTTACCAAAAACATATCGTCCTCATTCTAGAGTATTTGAGTATAAATCTGCTATAAGTACTAATGTAGAAATAATATAGTCTGAACTAAAACCGTCTTAATGTTGAACTGGTAACAAAAAGCTAGTAGTGACTTTGTACCCAATCATTGATAGTAAAACTTCAATTCTTTGTTAATTTTGCCTTTAACTTGAGATAAGAACTTTCAACTCCGGCACTCCAATTTATTCAAATGAATTCCTACCTTCAGAAAGCTTAAGATCAACACCCCACTTTTCTTCCAACTTTAGAGTCGAAAAGTACATCGTATCGTAAAACAGGGCTTCATCAATCAAGTTAATTAATATGTAGGTAGGAGGAAAATATTTAGCTCTGTAATGTAACAGATAAGAAGCTTGCGTTGGCTTCTGAATAACAAACAGTGTTTAGCATTCACAGCAAACGTTCCTAGATATCGAACGTGATGAAAAAATACGCTGCGGCGGTGCCTGAGCCGATTTCAATTTGTATTTACCAGACAATCGTTTCTCGTTGTTTTAGTGGCTTTAATGCTCCCGACCACGACTTTTTTTTTGCCGCATTTACGGGTAGTTGGATTGTGATTTCTGGTTCTAGGGACGCCTTTGATGTATTGTGGCGGGCTTCGGGTAGCATTGGATCTCGCGGGTTCAGTTGATTGATTGATTTGATTTCGATGTGTTGGTTGGATATTTGGGTTTTTATTTTTTTTTGTTATGGATTTGATTCTTATTGCTTTCTGGATTTGGGATTGTTTCGGGAGAAATATAAAAAAGTAATTTCAGTAGCAGGTATATAGCAGTAGATGTCTTGCGTTGAAAAAAGTTGTTTGTAATAAATAAAAATACGAAAATATAAATTTTCACTCGAATAAAAATAACGTCTATTTTTGACAAAGAATATAAATTGAGACCGACTGTTTTATTACTTCTGATATCATTTTATTCCTTCTTGTGAAGATGAACCTCATTGGCGCCAACAATAATTGCGCTGTCCTCATTCAAATAAATTATTTTCTTCCTGAATAAATTGTACCTTCATAAACATATAAACTTACCATTTACCTTGTTTTAAAGATAACAATATTCTTTGTATAGGATAGCAGCTTCCTTGTAAACAATAAATAATGCTTCTGTGTTTCGTTTTCCTGTATATAATTTTAAATTGCGTAAACTCTTTGCCATTTGAAGTAACTTCCATACATTACAGATGCTAATTAAATTTATAATTACTGCTGATTTTATATTGTGCAATATATCATATAATGAACAGAGTCACAGTACCCATAGTGATAAGGCCCATGAGAATAAATCAAGTCAATAAGTAGCAATCTTCGAATAACAAATTTGTATGGATGGCCATTGCGATCATTAATCATGACAATGACAACCAACACCTTTTCAAGGTCGTCCGTAACATATTTGCAAGAAAGGCTCATGTTTCATCTGTAGACCAACACATAATACCGTCGCTTCCTATTAAATTTACACCGTCCCATGAGACCCACATTTGTTTACCGCCCATTCCATATACGGATACATCTCAGGTCATTCCCATACCCATTACGTGAAACCATTAAGTCAAAATTAAATCCATCTGCGTACATTTCAACATTATAATTTTGAGGGCATTGCAAAATTGCTCCAAATATGATGACGTCATCAAAAATGAGTAATGATCCGTCTAATGCGCTGTAGCATACGAAATTAAAGCAATAAATTTGAATAACTTGATGATAGGGCCCTCGTCCGAGACCTTATTTGTGAGGTCTCTTTAATGAAATTGCATAAGGTAGAATTTAATATGCTTCACTATTGATAATCCCTTAACATCATCATTTAGCTAAGTGGACCTGAGAGTAGGTCGTACAATCTTAGCTAGTGACGGGAGAGATGACCCGAGGGATTATATTGGGCTCTTACATTCTAGAATTAGGTATAAATTTAGCTCGGCCTATCGTTGTTCACTGTCCCTCAGTAAACATATTGCCTAAGCCCTGTTTATTGATAGCATCGTACTGCAATACTAACTTTCTCTTATATATGGATCTAAATTATTAATTTAAGCCATTACCGAAATAGGACTAGCCATTTTGACCTTTTTCAGGCTTATATTTATATCAGCATCTACATGATCAATATGTTTATATATTGTTTTCTTATTATATTTGTTTTTTTTCTGTCATGAACTCTTTAGTCTATTTTTTGCTAATACTTACTTTTTTAAAATCAGAATATACTTATATTTCAGGAAGATCAGCTTATTTGAAGTTGTCCCAGCAGTGGTTTTCAGCCTTCTGCATTCAGCTTTCTCCAGTTTTAACCATCAGCTCTTTTATATTTTAAAGTATGTATTTTTGGTTTCTTTTCACTTCTTAGTCGTCTTGTAAAGACTCAATTCTAGGTTTACCATTTGACTTATAGTAAGTGTATGCGTGTTGTGTGTTTGTGGGTGGTATATTTTAAATTGTACTGTATTAATTATAATCAATATTATGTTTAGAGGTAAAAAGGGAAGTTTTCAATAAAATTCTGGTTATTTTTTAAAAACTGGATGTTTTACTTTACGATATATAATAATTATATGTTCATTGAAACAAATTACAAATACAAAATTTACACAGTTTGTCTTAAGATTAATCAATAACTACATTACATTTAATCGTACCTATCATTTAAAAGACTACTCATACATTTTATGTATATACCTAAAGATACAGTGACAATAATTTATACAACGGACGAGGGGAAAACGATGTTAAAAATATGTCTTGTATGAAAACTTAAACATAATAGAACTCCTAAATTATTGGACAAAGATGAATAAATGGTACCCGTCTAGGGTTAATTACTTAAACATAAACCAAACTGATCTAATATGTACAATCTTTAAAACCAATGTTACAAAAAAAAGTTGAAAACAACAGTTTCCAATTTTTGGTAAGCCGAATGTTTTTATCGCTACATACAAAGAGATCCATCGGTAACAGTGTTGAAAGAGCTTCGTATTTTTTTGGTATAAATTGAATAACACAAACTAATAATCAGGTATCAGGGGCCATTGATGATGAAGGTTCGTCTTATCAGACTAGAATGTCTCGGAAAAATGATGCAGCTTCCGATGTGGCCAAAATTATTTACAAGTCCAATGGCAAAAGCTGGAAAATGAAAACATCAGTCCAATCCTTAGCGATATCTGTTAAAGCCATGCTTTCTAGCATCGTATTAAGTTTGGCATTGTACACCAAAGCATATATTCCAAATGTATACATGCATCTACCTTAATATTATTTGTTAAAATTTAATGGACCATTTTTTGTTCCTAATTTGTTCAAAGAATTATATACAGTAAACCAACTTGAAACTTTCAATACAACAATTAAGGACAGAGTTAATCGCACGAGCAGCTTTCGTTGCGATTGTTGGACAATACATACATAAAAATATATAGCAGGCGTATCCCCTTGGATAAAGAATTCGTTAACACAAAAACCGCATCTTACAGTAACTTCTTAATCATTATGTTTTATAACTAACATTTTTATTCTTATGTTAGTTCCTTGACTCATGTTGTGCGAAAATTTTCGTTATTTTTTATTATTCTTGTTTAATTATTAATAGTTATTATAGATACCAATAATTATGACACACTCTACTATAACAACGAATACATGCGTACTACTGTCTGGTGATATTACATTATCGTTTATATTGAGTTACAGACACCAATTATTTTCTATTTAATTATATTAATGAAGTGCGTGAGGGTATGAGAAGAGAACAGAAGATTCGTTGTGTCTTGAAATATTTCGAAGCAAATAGGCTTAGGGACATACAACTCTAGATCGCGACCATTAGTTGTAGCTTCTACTGCGATCAAATAAACAACATCGTCGTAGAATTGATCACTTTCTATAGATTCAACTGTGGACGCAATATTAAAGAGGATCAACCATTATTTCTTTGTCTTAATGACCAAATTCGTCACAATGTACAAGATATATTTACAAAGGCCTGGTTATGGTCTAGAGAAAGTCCTAATTTTAAACTTGAAACTTTCCCATTTGTTTCGAAACCGAAGGAGAGCTACTAAGATAGAATATGCTTATAATAAATCAACAATAGCGTAGATACATATGATACAGAGATATAATTACGATCAATTATTTTTTTAAACAACGTAACGAGAATATCAACTTTTCAGTTCTGTGAATGATTTCACTAACATTTAAATCGCATTTATAGTTATAACCAATTCTTATGATACAAGTACTTCTTCGCAATATGTCCGCCTGCCAGGTTATATACATCTAATCGGTTCGAAGCGAGATTGTAAGCTTAATTTCATGCGATCTCGATAAATTGATACACAACAATATTTCCACTTATATCACGGTCAAACTACTCATTGTCTACAACTAACAAAGTACCTACGCGAAATATACTGTTCATTTCTGCACAATACCCAGTGACTTCGTAAAACCATAGTATTTGACCGTGCTATACGTACTTAATATATAAGTATATCATAATTACATATATAACCTACAACAACTACGTCCTTTATGATATTTTTACTTAAGACGCTTTATATATATACCCTCTAATTTTTTGTCACAGTGTCGCTTTATTTTGACTTCATTATTATAAACATTTTTTTTCAATACTTACTTACATACCTGAGATTAAAATATACTTCCATGGTATTCATTAAAAGAATTTTAAGGCTAAGAAGAGTGGAAGCCTTAAGCAAAGAATTTTGAAGAACATTGTCCAAGGAAGGCAATGATAATCTTAGGGACATTTATACATCTAAAATACATAAATGAAAACTATTAAACCCTGATAATTCCAATAATTATTGAAAGAGAAGCGCTAATTTACAACATTTTAAATTCGATGTTGTTATAAAATACTCTTGGGGTTTTGACAACTCCCCCACTAATAAAAATCATATTTACAGGATTTGTACAGCGGCTTTGCAAACAATTTTTTATTAAAATAACTTTAAAAATTCTGTGGTAAAACGCCCCGATTCGAATCAAAATTAAATATTGCTTTACATCGATTACACAAATATAAAATGCGAAAATTAATTTTCATTCGAAGCACACAGTTTTGTTTCGGAAATTTTTCAACATTATACGGAATATTACAATTTAAAACCGTATTTGAATTTCTTATTCTATACCTATTGTTGGAAAACGACAGATCGGCTTACAATTTTTATTAGTAGAAGAGAATTATTCTAATTTGAGCGTGATGTCACTAATACATAGACATGTTATATTGCTTTCAATCGTTGATTATTGGTTATGAACCCCATTATATACATGAAAAGTTGCATAAATGAAGGAAAAATATAGCGACTTTGAAAACAAATATTATAAAAAAGTCCGCAGAAAACTTACAAAAGAAAAAGCAGAATGAAATGACATTTTATTGTCAAAGTTGAATATACGGAGGGACTGGGTGTACAGTCAAAATATAAACCTAATGAAATTCCTCATTCAAACACAATATTTAGACATACTTGAAGACTTCTTTCACATCAACCCATTGAAAAACAAATTCGAAAGACATATTGACAAAAACTTTACTAAAACCGGCATTGTAAGCATTCAAGTTTTTTATACTAACATAATATTCAAACCTAATATGAATTTAAATTTTTATCACGTAACTATTTTATTAGTCGTATATTATTTAACGACCTAGGACAATCATCAAACGAAAACCAGTTCGAAATTCTAAACAATCAGCAATTAAATAGTTATGACAAAATTATTTTGGGCTAGCAACGTACCGTAACGTACTACGTACAAAACAAAACAAAAATGAAAAGACTGATCACATACCCAACGAAAATGCTCCAGAAAAAAAACGAATTTAGACAAAATTCAAATGTTCTGGAAAAGGGAATGATGGAAACAAAATTTTGAAAGGCAATTGCAGAAAAAAAAGGAATTTCAATATATCTTATAAAAATGAAAGCAAAATGATGAAACAAAATGCAAATCTGGCATCGAATAATAATAATAATCTTACCATATCTTTTATACGAGTTTTGTCAATTAATAGCGTCTAAACACTACGCGCTTAAAATACTTGTTTGAGCATCACTAAAGTAAGTATTACAAGAACTTTCAAGTTTTTTTTTTCTTTCATTAGGCACAAATTTATTTTTCGTCCTTTCTTATATAATCGCCCTACGACACACAAGACAGATATAGATAATGCTCTTTATGCATTTTTTCTTATTTAAATGGGTTTTCATAGACACTTACTAATTAATACATGAACTTTTTTACATATATAATATATTATATAAAGAATATAATATAGGTAAAGCATTTCTTTCTTACCTATTACAGCACAACGGATCCCTTATATTTATGGGACACAGAAGTATCTACAAATATTGTTACAATTTGAAAACAGGTATATTATGTAGAAGAGTATCTATCTTAATAATGAATGAGGTAACATTAATTTAAATATTACCCCTTAACTGACACGATTTTCAATGAATTGACAGATTTTTTAGCAAAAATGTTTCTTTTTTTTTTTTGTTTAAATACAATTTGTTTAGCTTATGCTCTGCTGTGGAAATCGGAATTAAAATAGATTTCGATTTCATTTACTTACCTAAAATATTATGATTTGTTTATTATTTTTATGCTATCTATTTCTGAAATATTCTGACTATCTATTATTATGTCGGCAAATTTTGTAAAACGTCCAAAGTCCGTATTCCACAGCAACGCAAATATCAAAAATATTCTTCCACAATATAAAATGTTATGCCCAGTATTAAAAATTAACGAAAAAATTTAAAGAGTAAGAGAAGCTAGCGCTGCTAAAACTAATCTATGCGATATCAGTCTCCACTAGAACCTTATAATTTAGAAAATCCATAAAGTAAATCACAGAGTTTGAATTAGCAAAACATTTTGTGTTGAAAACTAACGACTTTTTGACCCACCCATAATTTTTCTATTAAACCCACCGGCCCGCGGTACAACGCATTCCAATTATTGATATGTATCTTCTATAGACGTTATTGTGTTGTCAATGTAGCGAGAAGAGTAACGAAACGAGAATTGAAAGTGTCCCTTCACATCGATCCATAGGTGCCATCATGCTTTACAATATAATTTCATACCTTACCATTGAACGAATATTACCTTACTTTACGAATCCTAACTTACAAGACCGACTCGAAACATTTAATATAAATCAAACAGTGGACCCCTACCACTGCACTCCTACTGGGAGGGAGCGAGGCTCGCGTAGCGGAAGAGACGGTATACAATATACATACAGCGACAGAAGTGAACAAGTACGCGCGACCCGCTCCGATGACAACTAACTTGGTAGAGGCCCACCGCATCCAACCGAGACAAACTCTTACTCCCGCACACCGAAATTCTTCCAATGACATACCGATCAGCTTCCAATAGTAAAATAATAATGTTTAACTATCTCTACGTGTGCATCAAAATATAAGGTGAACTTACGTACAGTATATACGAACGCAAGACAAACGACTATAACTAGTCTTATTTTTCTATTACAAGAAGATTGATACATATTTCGATCTAAGACATTTCAAAAATAAAAGACGACCCTTAAAAGTACAAATGTTAATAAAATAAAAAAGAAGGTGTGACGTAGAATGCAAACTCACGATTTTAGAAAGCACTAGAAGCCAAGTCGTGTAATGTACACGAACAGAATACGGCGCGACAACGCGATGCGAGCGCGGGGCGGGCGCCCTGACTGGCCCGTGGCTAACTAACCAGGCGACGGAGAACAGACGGATTTAATTACTGAGATGCGTCTGAGACGTGTCGTTTGGAAAATACCTCCATTATGTGTCGAACCATAAAATTTAATAACGAAAGCAAAACGACAAAACAAGAACCAACTCACAGCCTACGTTTATAAAACCCGATGCCGCTTCCTAGACGAAGCGTCGCCGTTATCGAAAATGAAACTTTAAAACTAAACGATTAAAGTAACCGTACGAACCGAAGAGGAACGCGACCGTGAGGTCGGTTGTCAAAACAATTTTCACCCTCGATCCTTATTAAATAACTTTGTACATTAAATCCAAATGTCGACACGTCATTTTGGATAGGCACTCTCTAGGCGGAGCGGCGAGCGGTCGCCGCGTCGTCGGCCTCCGTGTGGCGGCCCAGTGGCCGACCGCATGAGATCAGTGGAACCGGCCGCAGCGGCCGTGGCGACCCGAGCACCGCTCTAAGACGACGTCAGATACGACGAGAACGTGTGGTCATCCCAGTCGCCCGCCACGCCGATCTCGCTCAGCATGTCCGACACGTCGGGCGTGCACGAGAACTCGAAGTGCGACCCCGACGATGACGACGCGGTCTCAAACGAATCGATGTCCGTCGTGAGGGCCTCCAGGTCTACCTCGCAGTCCGCAGGGAGCGGCAGCAGGTCCGTAATAGAGTAGAGATCTGTTAGGTCTGCCTGCTCGCGACGATTGTGGTCTTCGTAGAAGCAGGCTGATTCAGGGGAGTCAGGCGAACCCGCCGGACTCGCTGGCAGTGGTGGAGGCGCGAGGGTCTCCATGGGTACACTTGGCACCGACGGGACAGGTCTCCTCCGCCTGGCGACGCCCCTGTTGTTGTTAGAATCGGCGCGTTGTTTGCGCTTTGGCTTCGTCACACCGCCGGTCTTAGGCCCAGACCTGTCTGACTTGGCGGTCTTCTTGCGAGGCCTGTACTTGTAGTCGGGGTATTCCCTCATGTGCAGCTGTCGCAGCCGCTCCGCCTCATCGATGAAGGGCTGGCGCTCCTCGTCGTTGAGCGTCTTCCACACGCGGCCGAGGTTCTTGGAGATCTCCGCGTTGTGCATGTCTGGCGTCTGCTCGCATATTTTCCTGCGCTCTATCTGCGACCAGACCATGAACGCGTTCATCGGCCTCTTTATGTGGTTCGGGTTGTTCTTCTTTGTCTGTGAACAAGAGAGAAAATTCCTGTTAGTCGAGATCACGTTTTCAAATTTTACAGGCAATTTGTGCCCAACTATAATGTAAATTCGCGTTCGAGGTGGAAAATGAACGTTATCTGTTTAATTGTGGGAGCACTATTATTATTTCAGGCATGTCCGATTCGCGGAGTCGGGCCACGTCCAATTAGTATGCAAGGTGGTGCAACTTTAACTCAGTGTCCTTACTATTAATGATATTGTTATCACAGGAATTATTATTATTACAAACAAGTCGAAATCTCTAATAGTGTACACAGTTATTGCGCTGTTATGTCGGTTTGTGTATGTTTTGTTAAAGTTAGTGAAACATATTGAGTTATCCAGAGTTTGCCCTGATCAAGATTAGTTTAGTAACTTTATATAATGTTGTAGAACTAGATTGGCTCAGATTCGGTGTATGTTAGTTTATATTCACGCGACTATACATCTTCTGATAAAGCAACGAAACCAACATGAAACACGGACAGAATACAGCGCAATTAGACTAAAAACAGTTCGCGATAACGTCTGCCACTAGTGACCCTATTTAAAATTCTATTTGAACTGATAGCTCCAACTGGAGCTATAAAACGTTCAAGTGCAATAAACATTTCCGTAATTTATTTATACAAAACATTGACTAACGAGGATGTATAAGGACGCAGGAAGTTATTATCAAATCATGTAGGAAGTGATCTGAGGACAGAAGCCGACAGCGTCTCCTTGGTGATAAGCGTTCGAGTTTAGAGAAAGTGTCACAAGACCGGATTAGATGTCGAGGTCGGTTGACTAAAGGGCCTACTCGTATTTTAAAACGAATATCATTAATTAGAAGAACGTCACAAGTCCTGTTGAACAAACAAGCATGATACACACAGGAAATGAAGCCGTCTCTTCAAATAGAAAAGTGACTACACGGAATGAGTCAAACATTGTGTGAAGGGTATCTCAAGAAAGCTGCTCCGTCAAGGCTAACCACCAGATATCAACAAATTAACAATTCAAATGAAAAGAACACTCTTCCTCATAATCAGATCTTTGCTAAATCACGCCATCATTCGACCTCGGATCCCTAAACTGAACCACTTTCGTTGAGCGCGACTCGACAAAAAGTTTTTTCTTTACTTATTTATATTCAAGACAAAAAAAGGGTTTGTACGATAGCAACTAAATCAAGTTCAGAACACCCACACAGTTTCAAGGTGAACTGTGGAGGCAGTTTTTGCGGTCCGCTATCCAGGTTGAAAGCGCAGTTATTATTGAGCCGAATTTTATGGTCTCCTACAATTTGGTTTGGGCCAGAATTGCAACGGCTGTGACGGGATTAATCACGTGTTTGGTGTTCGTGACCAGTCTGTTGCTAGGCTGCTTTTTTCGTTCGTTTCCGTACGGTTTAAGTTCGGCTAGCTAGTGTTGGTTTAAGAATACTTTGTTGTTTAAAATGTAACTTCTTTTTAGCGGCCATTTTCGGATTTGGGAAGTTTTTGCAAGTGGCTTTTGGTCACGGGTACGGTGAATTAGCTAAAGATATCCCATTTTTTCTACAGTGTTATTTAATCTAGGTATTGTAAAATCCTGGGCATTATGAACGGATGCACGATAGTTCAACTTCAGAGTTAAATATAGTTTGAGCCAATCATTCCATGACATTGATGAATCACGTCGGTCTCGGTAAGATACGTAATGACAGGGAACGTACCCACTTTTTATAGTTCGGTATTTGTTTTAAATACAATAAATGTCGCATGTGTTTTTATATTTATTACATATATCGGTTTCGATGCTTACTCATTAGACGATATACTATTGAAGTCGTTGTTACCAATTGGATATATTTTCAAAGAAAATATTGCTAGTAATTTTTCATTAGAAAAAAACCGTTGCAGTATTATTTGCATTATTATAACCATTCTTGTTATTGTTTGCTTTACTTATACATAATTTCTCGATACTCATCAAAACGATTATTATATTTACTGTTCAAACAGTTTTCAGCAAACAAACGAAGAGCTATAATAAAGTCGGTCGAGAAAGGACAGCTGAACGATTATAATACAGCAAATTGTAGGTTTCTTTGATGTTACTTAAAAAGAAGTCATTTAATGACTGCACTGTGAAGGTAATTGAGTAAATTAAAAGGTTTTATTTGCAAGTTAGCCTATAATTCCTGATTGATTGGAAACTCGAGTTATAAGTAAAAGGTTGCGTGCATTTAAACAAAGTTTGTTTGATTGCAAACAATGTCATGCGCAATAAATGTTTTTCAAACAACTGTTTTTTTTTATTGTACAGTCGGTAAAGTTCACTATGACCACTTTTCATCCTTCTTACTAGGACTTAATAGTGAAAGTTAGTTCTCCGCCAACGTTGTCGAGTGTACAAATAAGCTTTTAATTCCTTTCAAAGTAAAATAATTAATCATTAATTCAGCATCTTAATTTTTTAGTCTGGCAAGACTGTCATTAAATCAACCTTTAAAAAACAAACGATTCGTTTTATGGAAATCGATATGCAAAAAAAAAATCATTACCATATTTACGTATAAAGCATAATAAATCGTATGTGATTAGTTTCATATTACCTTACATACAAATAGTAAACTTCCTGGCGTATTATTTACTGTAGCTTGCCCGGAAAAGGTGTGTTCAGTCCTTGTGTCTTTCCCTTTTTGTATTTTATCAGTGTTTGCACGATCTAGGCTCTAAACTACACATGCCTCGCACGTGGACGTTGCAAAATTATAGTGTTTTTCTAGGCTTCCTTTTATGGCATCGGTGTTGCTATATCTTTTACATGAAGGTAACCAATATATACTTACTTAATAAAGTAAACAGTGTAATGATAGGCAGCTGCATCATTTGGGTTTCTGTTTTACAAGATATCTTAGAAAATGGTTTAATCAGTTGAAGACGCCGTTTGTACCAAGTGTAGATTTTTCCAGATAGACCATGAAAAAAACTATCGACTTATTTTCCATTTTTTTTTAAGAGCAGAGAAGAGTTTTAACAAATCGGACAGTGATTCAATATATTTATGTTTTATATAAAATAATAATGGTTATTTCATCTACCTACCTATCTTTTTTTATTGATATAAACCAGTGCTTGACTGCGATCGCATCAATGACTTTTCTCTTTGGATCCCACCTGATGGTAAGCAGTGATACAATCATTAATGGTAAATCGCATCTTTATTGGACAATAAACTAAAACATATATTTGAGATAATGTTTATACAATATACTCATAAAATCTATACGACATTACTACACGGAACATCCTGTATCAGCTGGCAACACATATGTTTATGAGCCGCTTATTATTGTAAGCGCGTGCACTCGAACAGCCGACTGTACAAGGGCAGCCAGTTAGTTTCCTGGATAGCTAGAGATTGCTCTACTGCGGCTCTAAACAGCAGTTTTAGTATATGCAAAATCTGAAACACGTGTCTAGTATTTTGATTCAAAGAATCTATGTACAAAATTTCATAACTGTATCATGAAACATTACAAAGTTATAAGCTATCAAAATTGTTATCGGGTTGTCTGCACAAATACATGGTCACCGGGCCATCGGGATCGATCGGGGCCATCCAGCTGTGCGCTGTCTCCTAATGCCCGCTATGACCTGCTTAGTAGTGTCCAACTTTTAACATGGTATTATATAAACAGTAACTGATTCTGAACAAACTATATTCAGGTTTTGCTCCTACTAAAAATAATGTTGTATAATCGATATCTTAGTAATAGAGAGTTTAGGTGACCTTAGCTCAAAGAGTGATTTTGTTTTTATATTATTTTTAGACGTAAAGTAACTGTTGTCCTTTCTCTTGTTCTTGTTAAACTTGTCTATTGTGCTACTGTTTTGCTAGTTTTTGCTATTTGACAATTGATACTGTATACCTACTTATGTTTTACTTTTAGCTAGTATAAAATAAACTAGTGCGCCTCACCATCAACGATTGCATCACTGCTTACTATCAGGGGATTGCAGTCAAGCACTATTTTATATCACTTAAAAAAAACCATCTTTTATATTTGGTTTACTACCATAAAGTTTTAAAATTTACTCTTAGTTTGTCAAAACTAAGGCAAAGTTGATTTATATTGAGTCCATTTTGTTTCCTAATACGGATTAATAAAGACTTATTAGTAATAATTGTGAATATATATTCATACATCATAATGAAATAATTAATAATAGGAGCTCGACGAAAGATTAAGCGTGACCATATACAACCAATAATGAACACAAATGAACATATATAGGTATGTAAGTTCACAGACTGAAGTTGTGGACAATAATTTTGAGACTAAATACTAAGTAGCATAAGGGTGAAAATTATAAGCACAGCCAGCCTTATAATGTTCCCACTACTGGGACTCAAGCTTCATTTCTTTGAGAGGGAATGTACTGTATTTCAGCATGGCAAGACGTCAAATGTCTTTAAAATTTTGGTTCAAATACTTGGTCACAATATTTTTTTTTTACCTTATTATAAAGTAAAGCGTCTTCCTGGGTTTAAAAGCAAAACGTACGAGCCACCATAGTTTTAAGGTCAAAAGCGGTGATCGGAAATCAGTTCGGCACTACACGTCTCGTTGATTCTACTAATGTTACACCCTGTATAGGCGTATCACCAAGGTCAACTCACTTCCTAGTCACTTTAAACAATTCCGGGATTTTTGCGAGCCTTCGACTCACAAGGCCACCTCGGATAAAGTTTTGAAGATGATTAATAATGACTTCCTTTGAGGAAACGAATTTATTTAAATACGACCGGTTTTTTCTACGACTTCTTGATAGTGTAACACTGTGCTGTGCGTTAAATTGATTTGAAACTTATGGTTGTCGGGGTAAGGTTGAATGTTAAGTGTAGCAAAACTAGGTTAAATAGTTTGATTTATAAAAATAAATAGTCATCGAATTAAATTAATGTCGCTTATAAATAGCTCATATTTCGAAGCAGTAAAATCCCTGCTTACGTCAAATAACACACACAAAACCCGTTTAGAAAACTTTATGTACCTAATTTAAATATAATCATAATTAAATTCTACTAGAATTACGTACATATTGTCGATTCTGTTTACTATAAAGTACCCTCTTTAGTTTCAAGTCTAATAAGCAAAAACTACCACTTAAATTGTTACTAAAACTACCATTGCCGATCGTCTTTCTACCATCAAGAGCGAGCTTAAATGGAATTAATAGCCAATCAGATAAAAGCTATTTAAGATACCTATATAATGCTTACATTATTTAAATACATACGTAGTCTTATCTATTTTAGGTGAAAATTGGCGTTTGTTAAGCTTAAAAGCCGTATTGGCATTTTCTCCAGTTAAATGGCTTTTGAAATACCAAAATTAATGTCCCATCCTTGCATGTAAGCTGTTTATACCGTACAAAGTTTGTTTTCAGTATAATACGCCATTTTACTGACATATTTATTTTAACGAGCTCCTCATATGAGTATTTACATAAACATTATTTGGAGCAAATTGTAGGTAATATGAAAATTAATTCAAATAATAGAGATTAGCGGCCTATTAATAATATAATTTGGTTAATTCATTTCACGTAACGTACGAGTCTTCCTTAATTAGTTCCAACGCTAATTTAATACATCAAAATTAGTTGGCGGAGATTAACTCAGTGTCAGTGATAATTAATGTGTTTAATATTGTATTTCCACTATTGTAACTTGTTTTATATATTATTATTATACAGAATGCATAATAGTGGCTCATTAAATGATCAGGAAATGCACTTCATTAAAACAATTAATTAGATACTCTCGTATAAAGAGATTACATTGATGACGTCACTGAGCACAAAGCCGAACTGCCGGGAAATATTAATGAAGAAGATGTTCGACACTTTTGGGGCTTTTAACACGGAACAAAGAGGGCCCCATTATGGGCCCCCATTGTCGAGAGGGGCCCAGATGATGTCCGCACTTTGTTTGTGGATAATAGTCAAAATGAAAGTTCCTTTTTTATTAAAATCGGACCCTTATTACTGAAGCAATTTGACTGGTTCAAGGAATACAGATTGGAATTTGGCGCCATATTGAAAGTTATTAAGTTTGATTTTATTTCGCGAGGAATTTCTGTTCATAATAATTCTTGATTTATTTTTTATTTGGTAATTGAAAACGCGTTTGGTATATTTTTTTTTGTGTATTTCGGAGCTTTGAGGTTATATGAATTGATTTCTTTTTTTAACATTATGTAGATATATTTTATATGTCTGTATCTACATAGTTTTTTATCTAGTATTTAGTAGATAAAAAGTATCAAAATCTTTCGTTCTAAGCTATATTTCACAAATATTCAAAAAAGAACCAATGCCTATTTAAAAAGATATTTCCTTTTCGAAAGATAACTCTTTTCGTGCGGCTGTAAGCACTGTTGGTTTAAATTACGATTAGGAAGTGTACATTGTTGATTAAAATATTAAGATTAATACATTAGCAATTCAAATTATTCTGAAAAAGTGAGGTTGCTCAAAATAAATCATTCTTGGAATAAAAGGGAAGGCTTGATTAATAATGGAATTTAACATTGTAATTTGGTTTTTGTAATCTCTAAGAATATTATTATTTTTGCTGAAACAGAAGGAAATATTGATTTTGTATTTAAACTTAATATTGTTATAATTTTTTTCGCCAGTCATATAGTATACCTACATGATAAAGGAAAATGTGCTCAGTGCGCCATGGTCACGATTACACGACAGATTTAATTGCTAATAAATCTATTTTTTCTTATTTGTGTTGTTAAAAAGATAAAATCCCCGAGAGAAAGCATTTGCCTTTTTGAGTTGGTGGTCAAAAATTCAAATTCTTTACTAAAAAAGTAGAACAATACAAAATCATATTTTAAGCTATAAAATCTGACAAAAAATGTATCAGAATATAGATTTTAAATTTAAATGTACCCGTAGAGTGGCAGCGTTGACTCGATATATGTAAATCAGGAAGCAGAGAAAAGGCGGGATTATGCCGGCTCTAGGAAGCGAATATAAATTGCGTATAAGTGAAGGATTGTCGCCCAACGCAACAGCGATGCACTTTATTTACTGTATCACCGCCACTATTTTATACTGCCGGATTTGGCGACGCATGAAAGAGTTTTCGGCTTTATTTTTATATTTTGTTTATGCTTAGTGATGAACGTAAAGTCGGTTTTTGCTTTTTTTGTATATATTGACTTAAATCATAAATCTAAATGCTAGCCTCATCATCATCATCAGCTTTTTTTAATGTTCCCACTGCTGGGACTCAGGCCTTCTCTCTTGGAGAGGGAAAGAACTGTAACACGCGGACCCAGTGCGGGTTGGTGAATGTCACAAATGTCTTCGAATTATTGGTTCTAGGATTGTTGTTTCCTCACGATGTTTTCCTTCACCGTTTTGAGAGCAGTGGTGATGAAATAAATTACACAAAGTAATGGCTGGGTTCGAACTCGCGACCTACAACTCGAAAGTCGGGGCTATTACCTCTCGGCTACCACTGCTCCAGAGCTAGCCTATCTAAACATTAATTGTAAAACCAAAATCAAAGCTTTAAAGAGTCTTTCAATGATTTTTTTGTGTGACCGTGATTATTACGAATAAAATGTTTTCTCTACAACCTAATGCTTTCATCCCACTGGGGACACACAATTCTAGAATTTCAAGTGTCTCTTTTGAGTAGAGATATTTGAAGCACTATTCAAAATCTAGAAAGATTTAAATCAAAACAGCCCTTTGTGCTTGTTCATTATTTTGTTTCTTTGCGAACAAGAGCCCTGAGGGACACTTTGTCAGACTGAAGAAAAATAAAGCTTATTTAAAACAAAATAAGATTTTGTAAGTATCTTCGTATTTTTAATTAGAATCTGATCCGTTTGCTAAATATCGTGATTATGTTAATGATCTTGTCTATTGCTTTGCAGCATGCACCATCTTATGATGACATTACTGTCCCCCGTGGTTTTACCTGCGTCTTTGATTACTGCTCCACTTCTGTGGATTGTAGCGTAATGTTTTATAGCCTTTAGCCTACCTCGACTAATGTGTTATCACTTATCCGACACTGAAAAAAGTCTTCAAAGCGATACAGTAGTTCCTGAGATTGGCGCATTCGAATAAAAACTTTCTTGAGTAAATTTGTTGGCATATCACAATAAGTTTTCTCAAAAAATCCTTCACTTAAAAATTGCAATGAATTTGAAGAGTTCCGTCGATTTCGCCAAGATTCCATCATCAGGTTTCCAACTTGGTGACTATGGGACTATTTGGAAAGCCCCTTTCCAACAAAAGAAGAATTTTTCAAATTGGTTGGCAAACAATAAAGTTATGTGCGAACAAACATAAAAAAAATACAAACATCCACATTGAGAACCTCCTCCTTTTTTAGAAGACGGTTAAAAAAAGTTGATTCCTTCAAAGTTATCCTGCTATTCCTAACCTCTGCTAAGCTGTTAAAGTTACAAGGGTACAGAGAAGTATTGACTATCAAAATGGTAAGCACACAGAATAATTACTGCCCAGACACGCGCGCGGGTGGTTCCGCGTTCGATACTCGCAAGTAAAATTGATTTGCTACACTGTATCAATTTACTAAGTTCACAATCAGGAAATCATTTGCTATAAGGATTCTGTTATATTCGCTATATGGAATTAAAGGTTGTTCAAGGCTATTTGAGATATTGTGAGCCTTGAAATTAATCCTTTGAGGGTAGTTATTGGAAACAAGGACTCGGGGAAATTTCCTACCAAGGCTTTGAGATTATTCGAGAGAGTTACCATGGGTCTGGAATGTAAAAGGCTATTGTAAGAACATAAATAGGTTTTTGCCGGTATAAGTCAGACATTTTCTCCCGCTCCACTCAGAGCAGGAGGAGTGGTTGTTCTGAACAATATTTTCAGTATTACTTACTATGAAAAATGATTTAATAGTTATAAATTTTCCCCCTAAAACTCATGGAGTTTTCTCTGTCCTTTCCATAAGCATTATCGAAACTGCTTAGGCCAATGGCCGGCAAAAATCGACCTTATAAAAAATGTCCTTTTTGACCCAATTTTCGCTATAATAGTTCTTAAGTGTACATGATGTAAATTTTATCAAACTATAGTCATTACAGTGCTAAAATGTTTCAAATGTAAGTGGATGTGTCCCTGTAGTAAATTTGTTTCAATAGTAGATGTGACAGTTTTATTTTGTGCCAATTTTAATGTGAGAACGGTACAGTCCCACAAAAAATAAGAACATACTATGATACTGAACACTATCAACATTTATATTGTGTTGTGTAATATGCCATGTGTTTAGTGTTACGTACATCTAAGTACATGAGTATCTACAGTTTTAGTTTTAGGTCACAGTTTCTGATTATGACATCTCAGTACTTATAATGACAAAAAACAGAGCAAGTATCAAATTATTCATACTCTTTTATATGCCTAAAATTAATTCGATTATGCTGCACTGTTTAATTCTATATGCATAATAATAAGCAAAACAGTGACGTATCTGTGATCCACTCTTTGCCTCCAACGTACACAAACACTATACAAATAGGCAGGCGACCATATATGTTTGTCTACTAATTTGGCATGACCAAGTACAGACGATTATTATTGTCTTGTTCTACAATGCTTAGTAACTTGATGAATGATCAATAAATTATATATTAACGATTTTTGTCTGGCAACCTACTTCGGTTGGTAACACTGTGCGATTTTGAGAATTCGTGAAGCACTTTGCCAAAATATTCACGTCGTAAAACTAGCAGTAGGACACTAGATAAATAAATAAAATTCTGTAGTTACACTGTGCAAAGTAAAATAACTGACGTTTTAGAAAAGCTGAGAAAGCGACTGTAAAAAGAAATATCATGATCTTTAAACTCAAGTCATAAATAAAGTAAGTGCATAAAGCCAAGCTTTTACGCAATCATTTGAATACACATAAAAAAGATTTACTACTACAAGCATAGATGAATCATACTGTAAATATTTTGATATCTTTGGATTAGGTTGAAGACATAAAAATTTCAATTTGACATTCACCTCATGTTTCTGTTACAATGTCAATATCAGACACAGTCTCACTAAACACTACAAGTATTCATCGTATGATTGATCCGACTAGGTCTTTATTGCTGTACCTAACTATAATACAAATAAAAATGATAGATTTAACCTAAGATCTGACCAGACAATGTCATGAAGCCAGACAACATTGAATTGCTACACAATCAGAGTAAACTGACAGCTAGAACAAATCACATTTTTGTGAGCACAATAGAAACAAAAATACCCTCCAAATCTGGCCTCACACTTCATGTAACTTCAAAGGGCTGAAATAACGATACATTTAGCAAAGATAAAAAGTACCCTGAACAAAGGAAGTAAAATTATAAAGCTTTAGAAATATTTGGGGACAAAATGGCCCCCAACATGACGCGCTAGCGCTACACTGTCCAATTGTCCAGCAACGTGTCCTGCTCCTGCTTTATATGAATGCATTGTTTTGGTTGCCCCACAAGTTGCGGGATATTGTGCAACGATGCAGCGTCGCCTAGATCGTGTGTTGCGCATCGAGTTGAGGGACATTTGCCCCCTTATGTATTAGAGATTTAAAAGTAACAAATTCGTAGGTTACGTGATTTTATCGAAACTTTTTTCAACAACAATGAATGGTCTTTTTAGCGTTCTGTAGCTAAGTGAGTGAAAAATATCTGTCCTGTTTGTCATTTGTTTTGAGGCCATTTTTTACTTACTAATGCACTGGCTAAACAAATGTTCAACGTTGCTTGTCTTGTTAACTTCACAGTGCACTTAAAAATAATTGCGGTGATTTTTTCATTTGAAATTATTTTTTTACTCAAATTAAAATGTGGAGATAATAATATGTGGCACAATATAATGCTTTTAGTTTCTAATTATACGTACTTACTATATGCCTATTATGCCACTGTATAGTTCTATAAGAGCTTATTTATATTGTATATGCAGAACCCATAGCACCCAGTACCAACCAGCACCATTTTTTTTTACATTGTTCTCAGTATGCATGTTGAAGCTAACATTTGTGGGCCAAGGTTGATCCGTACATCACGTAGGGTTTTTTTTTTAATTTTAACAATAAATTCACGGTTTTTTAAGTGGGGCGACGAAACACGCGATATATCAGGAGATGATGCATGTATGTTAGTAGCGTGATTGCTGTAAATCTATGCTTTCCGGGTGCAGAAGGTAACGTAGAGTTTCTAGATCAAGTATGAGTATAATCAGCCTTTTTAATGTTCCTACTGCTGGATCTGAGGCCTTTTCTCTAGGAGAGGGAATGGGCCGTAATCTATCACGCGGGCCCAGTGCGGGTTGGTGAATGTCACATGTCTTCGAATTTTTGGTTCTAAGACATGTCGGTTTCCTCACAATGTTTCCCTTTACCATTTTGAGAGCAATGAAGACCAAGTATGTAAGTACATGAAGGTATCTAGGCGTAATAAATAAGCATTCTTTTAATCACTTAGTAATGATATAAACTAGAGCTTGACTGCAATCTCACCTGATGACGAGCAGTGATGCAGTCGTTGATGGTGAAGCGCACTAGTTTATAAAAGTCACTCTTTAAATAACACTTAACAATTGTAATTTCAGCCTATTAAAATGATTTCTGGTTTTATAAGATTAAAAATTTTAGAATGTCTGTCAAAGGCCAGCAAGATTTTCTAAATCGCTAGCTCTGAGGCTTCCATTTTGGACACGGATTGAAATTTTACGCCTATTTATATGCAAATGTTTCGGGTTATTTTTAGATTCTTCAAGTAAAATAATGATATTTTTGGCTTTAAAACAATTGTTCATTGTAGTGGTAATAAAAAGCGAAGCGAATTTATCATACTTATCTTTTTGAACATTAATTCTATTTTAAGAATAATAACGGAATATTTGCTTATTATAATTTAACAGTAAAAAGTAAGTACTATGTACAAAACAAATTAAAAGCAATAGTTTCGAATAAAAATATATCTTAGGCATCCTTGATATCATTTCTTACATTTTAAAATGTCATAAACCGATGCCGTGGCATTTTATAATGTTAACCTTTGGTTAACCTTGAGTAAAAGTCAAGCGTTAAGCGAACAATGCAGAACACAGATTGATCTAACACAAAGCTGTAATATAAAAGATTTGTTACGAAACTTGATGGATAGGTGGTACGGCAAAATGTTTTGGGAGCGTTATTCGTATCATTATTCTTTGCTACTATTGCGCAAGATAGATTTGATTTGGTAAATTTAGACCTTCAATTGAAGCTGCTTGATTACACTTAAGTACTTTTGGTTATGAGACCACTTCAAATGATATGAGCCTATAAATTGCGTCTGTTAAATATTTTTTATTCGAAGCAATGTAATTTATATATATAAATAAGAGAAGAAACCGACTGATTGATTGACATATCAACACACAGCCGAAACTACTAAGATTAGGAGCGTGAAATTTGGCTGGGCTTCCTTATGACGTAGGCAAGCATTAAGAGAGGAATTTCCAAAATTTATCCCCGAAGCGGATGAAGTGGAATTCCAAAATGTATATGAAGAAACAGAAACTGGCAGAAGTTAGTTTAAAATAACAGCATTTAAAAAATGGGATATACATAAACGTTACTTTAATCCCTAGTTCATAGTGAAACTCATCTCTATAGTCACGTTCAAAATCGGCTTAGCTAACTGCCTTCTCGCATGACAATTGCAGGATTAACTACCAATCCGACCGTCAGTTCAAGCCCTGGCCGATGATTACCCGTCACTTACGCAGCATAAACCCGTCGACAGCTGACTCACAAAATCAACCAGCTGTTATTTATTATAATCTAAGATCACCTTGAAACTAGACAATACCTAGTTTTAATACGCGAACTAAAAATATAGTTTGGAAATATAAAAAACGCAGCAAAAAGTTGAATAACGACAGAATGACTTAGAGTCACGTCAAACAGGTCAAAAGAACAAATTGTAGCTGACGTTACAATAACACGGCGCATTTTGTATTGCAATACTAATATGTCATGCTTAGTAACTGCACCGTGGAGGAAATGCCAATTTAAATCAAATATATTTTATTTTAAACTGGTTTATGCTTCACACTTAACAGATAATTTTCGAGATTGGTTGAGCTCCTTCTTTTTTTAAGGTGGGAAATCAGACAATGACTTCTCTTTTGCGTTCTAGAACTACGTGTTTCTTTTTCAGAAAATCCCCACGATCGCCGGCCCTGTTGAGCCCCTACGATTTGCTGACA
Organism: Mythimna lalbum; assembly: GCA_949319445.1. NCBI lineage: Eukaryota > Metazoa > Arthropoda > Insecta > Lepidoptera > Noctuidae > Mythimna > Mythimna lalbum. Next base: position 20,879,562 of record OX439360.1, read on the forward strand.
TCTCTTTGAGGAGTTGATCACTATGCGCTGTTGACAACTGGACTCGGTTCGACCGATTACCGGCCGGTCCTTCGTAGTCCTGAGTTGAGCTATACGAATACTGACAAATGCTTGCACTGGACCTTCTCAGACACAAATTTTCATGATTCTCGTTTTTATTATTTGATCATTACATGTTTTCTGTATGAACTTTAAAAGAGAATTTGACCCTTGAGTTTTTTAGGTGTTTCTTCTCATGGTAGTCAGCTAGGAAACACTGGCATCATCTAGCTTAAACTGACGAAAAAATTTACATAATTTATCATTTGTCGAAGACTGTGATGCTTGTTCATTGTGATGACTAGGGATGATTCTTTAGAAATTTACAAAATATATTTGTAATGTTATTCTTAGTATTAATACAGCCAATATATTTATCGATAGATCCTGCTGTCTAAAAGATTAGATTATGAAAGGAGGGTATTTGAACTCACTCAAAACCATAATGATTCATAAATTTTTGTATGTCAGTTACCACGAACTTAGTATAACAAGACATTCTCTTCCACTATTTATAAGTTACATTAAATAAGTATTTGCTCTTTTCTGTATATAACGACAATTTTTTATTTGTACCAAGCACTAAAACATGAAAAATAAAAACACTTAAGTAAAAATAGTATTATTTATTTTTGCTTTGCTTATAAAAAATAATAAAATCTGAGTGATTATTATCAGTGGACGTGGTTAGGCTGAGTACAGCTAGAAAAACAAGCGTTTTATGAGAAATAATTCGAGCTATACGAAAAATAGTTAGATGAATAAATATACTTTTGTATGATTATCGGTTTTCCTGCTCACATAATATCAATTTTATATTTTTTTGTTATTCATTTTTTGTTTTCGAAGAATTATACGAAAAGCTATTTTTGCTGACGATACAAACATATCTCTTCAGTATAATGGGACCGGTTTAAATGGCTATAACTATGATAGTTATAAATTTTATACTATAAAACACAGTGCTCGACCTTGTCGGTTTATGTGTAACGATTGAACTACGAAACTCGCCCACAGGCGCAAATGTAATTTATATGTCTTCTACTTGTTTAATAATGTCTATAATTATTTTTGGTGTAAATAATAAGCGGGCTACTGTTTGAAAACTAAACTAGACTATTAAAATACACATTTTTGATGACTAAGTTTTTATAGTTATTAGATATTTATGTCGTTCCATTCTATTTCATTCGTTGACAAAGTTCGATGATGTTAATTGGAAAATGTCAGTCACATTGACTTGTCAGAAATTGACCCAAATCTATTATCAAATGAAATAAGCCGGCTAAATGCAAGTCGAAATCGTGCACAAAGGGTTCAGTACCATCTGCAGCAAAAAACGGCAAAAAAATCTCGTTTTTTATGTTTTTAGTATTTGTTGTTATAGGGGCATCAACTATGGAAGCTTTCAACTGTTTAGCTATCAAGGTTTATGAATACAGCCACGTGACAGCAGAGTCTTAGCAATAGAGTCCCGTTTATACTCTTTGGCTACAGAATTTAAAAAAAATTGAAATATGTGTCGATAATTTCGCTACCGCTTATATTTTATACCAAATAATATACGGAAGGACAGAATAATAATGTGTTAAATGATTTTCTCGATAGAGCCCTTTGATATCGCTGTTTTAATAGCCCAACAGCTTTATTACAGGTAGTGGGGCGCCTGGGGCTTTATGTAGACTAGAAAAAATAGTAATATAATATATTATTAATGTCTCACAAACGCTTCGGGCTGTATACAGCGTGTGGTGGGATGTTTTGTTCTTATTTATTCGTTCTTACTTTGTTTTATTTTTATGATTGATATTTTATTTTTGGTTTTTCCAAAACAAGTTGAATCAGGATCTTGGTCATTATTTTCTTTTCTTATTTTTTATAAATATAATCTCCTAAATGGTTTGACTGATTTGGATTTAACCTTTCGTATTCCGTAATTAGATACACAATAGAAAGAGAATGTGAAAGCGAACGCCGGCGTTCGCTTGGAATTTAATTAATTAATTTAGAGTGTATATTTGAGTGGGCCTCTAAATGGTTTGAAAATACAATTGGACCTGATAGGTGGACTGTAATGCGGTCTTTTTTGACAATGTTCCAGTTTTTTTGTTAAGACAATATCTGCTGAGACCGCTAGTATATACATAAATGTCTTGAATTTGGAATCAACAAAATACAGCCAGCACGATCAGCAGCTTTGCAGCGAGACAATTACGACAAGCTGATATCAGAGCAAAGAAATAAGCAATTTACTAGAAACGTAGGTAATAGTTACATTTTAAAAGTTAATTTAATAAGCCCTCCATCAGAGCCTCGTACATGAAAACCTCTTAAGAACCAGTTTATTTATGATAAAGTTTCACAACTGCTAAGTGGTTAATAATCGATAATTGTCATGTTCGGGTTCGATTCCTGTTTGAAGCCCGTTTCTAATTTGACCTAGTATTAACTGGAACAATTCTATGTTTATAGTTTAATGGTCAGAAAATAAAGATAATTTTAAAAGCTTTCGGTTTATGGGGTGTATTTCTATTGGATAGTAAAAAAATATTATTATTACTTTGAAAGTATACCTAATAAGGGAGATAGGTTTCGAAACTGTCATAAAATTTCAAATTGTTTTAATTTTTCCGATAATTGATATCATCATTCCGATAATTGTGTCGTCATTCCGATAAAACAAATCGAGGCTTTCACACGGTCATGCTTTCCGCTGGGATGCTGATAAAGTATTCTAGTTCAAATATCGGAACTATTAGTGTACAGTGCCAATAAGTATAGCATTGCGATAGATTAATGATTATTACTTCCTATACGATACAAAAAAAAATAGTTCGAAATGTTCCATAAAAAAATCACATCTCAAAACTTTGGCTTCGAATTCAGGTCACCTCTCAAGTTACAAATATTATTTAAACACCAAAATGGCGGATGCGAAATATCATTACATGCAAAATTTATGATTTTGGAAGATAAATTGGATCCTAGTATGGGTCGTGATTTCCTGAGTATAATGTATTCTGTAGAGCGACCGACTGCTTGTTGGCTTTAAAGGCTGCCACAGACTATTAAGTTTACGTAGATACGACAGTTCGATTATACTTAGTCGATATTGTACCTAAGTTTCTGAATAGGTTCAAGACGTCCCGCGATTTCAGATTAGCCTGTCAAGTACTGTTACTGTTTGCATGTGTATTAGGTATCAGACTACAATCCCTTGGGGCAAATGGCAAACAGATATTAGTTCTGTAATAACATTTGTGCGCGTTCAATCGAATTGTTTTACATAATCGCAGATTATATGGACTTATGTCCCACATTAACGACCTAGGATTGCAATTGAATAATTATTTTATTGCCATAGAAATTGCTGCATAGTAATAATAAAATGTTTATTTAATATATTCATTTGTGACCGGCTTGTTAATGCGTTTTATTGCCACATTATCAATAACCACAATTTACTGTGCTGTGAATTTCTAGAAAAAACAGCGTAATGCTGTCAGTGGCAGTATTTGGTGAGTAAAAATAATGAGTCCCTGCAATCAGGGTACAAAAAAGGATACATTTAACGCTGCTCACGTTACTCCAAGCGCTTCAGAGCACATAGGCATAATACATGCGTAATTACGAGCATCTGTATGTCATCCGTATGTCATTAGCGCTCGCGTCACGTTTTACTCGGCAACGTTCACCGAATGTCAATGGTACGCTTTTTATGCTCAACCACGTAATGTTTATTGAATCTTGCATTGACTTGCGTAGATCAAAACTGTGGCTATGGATGACCTTACGGCCAAATAGGCTAGTTAGGAACAGGCAGTCGTTATGTTTATGTGATTTAAATTACGTGTCGTAAATTTAAGGCCGAGTTGGCTCAAAAGAATAAAACAGCACTGGAGCAGTACCATTGTGGAATGGTAGCTTTAATTTTTTATCAAGAATAGCTTTACATATTGACAATTAAACCCTTCGGGTTCCGTGCCTTATGAGTAAAAAACTGGACCCTATTGCTAAAACTCCACAGTCCGTACCTATAGCTAAACCGTTGAAATTCTTGCAGATGATTTATTTCTGTTGCCGATATGACATCAAATGCTACTAAAAATAAATTGTGTGAATAACTAAATAAAGTTTTAAAGATAATGACACGGAAACTTTCGTGCAAGAACTCAACTCAGCAATATTCAGCTGTACAGCTGTGGGATCACTCTAAGGATAAAGCAATATTTTAAAAACCAATACACGATTGACTGACAGTTACAGAACAATACATATGCATAATAAACTGGAATCTTCCGTCATATAAATCATTATCAAGTTCTGTCGAGTTCGACAATCCAAGGTGACCTTAAAGTACCGATATACGGGCATGGAATTATTTGTGGATACAAATAAATAATTTCAATAATATACCTAGCACCCTACCTGGTAAGGCAATGCAGACTAATAAGATACTGCTAAGTAGTGGTAATACAAGGAAACATGAACAGGGAAGCCGAAAAAAGGCTGATATGGAAACAATACAGGGAAGAAATAATATTGAAGATACGTTCACTGCTGTACTCCAAATAATTTCCACAGCTAAAGATCTGAGAAAAACTATAGTCACCACAAAGTAGTTAGGTGATCACAATGTTCAGTCATTTGTTTTACAAGACCCAAATATGGAGAATGACGACCAATTCTGTCTCTATACCACAGAAGACAATATAAGTAAACGACAGACTACATCCTCATTAAAAACGCTCATAAAAATATAAGACCTCTCATATTCTCTATCAGAGATATAAGCCTCTTCCCTCCCGTAAGTTATCACTTTAATAACCATTTTTGTTTGATATAGGTAGGAGTAATATTCACACAAATGTAGGTTAGGACAGTCGTTAATGCGAGACTATGAGGGTAGTACTATCAGCTGATTTATTTTACAGCTTAGATGGAGAGGAAAATCTTCTGTAGATTGTGAGTAAAGGTTATTTTCCTACACGTTAGGGGGTCACAAAGTTTCATCCTATTTAAGAATATATAAATATACTTTCATGTCTAATGTTTGGTAAAGTTACAGTCCTAAATTTTGTTATCTCAGTTTTTAATTTCATATATAATGGTTGCAAAATTTGACATATAATTATGCAGTTCAAGCATGTAATATCATCAGAGTTTCAATGTAAAAGCAGCTTTCTCTAAGTAAGATACGACAGAAATCTTCCCAACTACAACAAACACCAGTAGAATTTATACAGGTGTCATCCAACAAACACCGACCTCAACAAACGAGACCAGACTTGAACAAGTAAAACTTAAATCATCCGGACTCTGTGAATGAAATGAATGTAAAATAAAACAGTTGTAATGCAATTTCCTCTGGTCTAGACTATGGAGATGAAAGGGAATGTATCAGTTGGTTTTAGTCCTGAAACTTGAAGACAATTGGGAGATAATGATAGAAGAGGAGAAGTTGGAAAACTATGAATAATGGTTGTGATTGTAGATTATAAGACTGATTTAGTTGTTGGACCAGCAGTTGTAAGTGATACGACGGGTTTTGGTTCTAAATTAATTGAATTTATGTTTAATATTAGAAACTAATTTATTGATAAGAATAAAGCCGTTGATGGAACTAATGATATATAAAACATCCAAAAAAACTCGAGGTATCTTATACAAAATCCTAACTAAGGTATTTAAATTATAAACAAACGTAAGAAAAAGAAACATTTAAACTTCTGTGTCACCTTCTCAGAGGAAATGCGAAGTTATAAAACAACAAGACTTATAAGACAAGAACAGCTGTGAAATTTAAATCTGCTCGCGATATGAATGCAAAGTAAACTGTGTTAATGCAATTTGCGATATCATTTACAACTGGATGCGGTTCTGAACTAATGTCGCCTGTTCTCTGCTCAGGAGTTACGATGGCGGGGGTCTGGGTTTAGAGGAGTGTGATTGGATTTTAAAGAGACTAAACAGGGGTTGGGCTTGTTTTCAAAATTTAGGAATGTTTGGGAATTCATTTGTAGTATTTTGAACGCGGTTGAGATAATGAGAGGTTTATATGGTAGATAATATTGCGGGATATGAGAAAATATTTCTTTGTTTAAAAGTTTTGGTAAACGAATTGAGAATGGAAGAAACGTAAGAATCACAACAAAAGAAAACATCACTCATATCTCAGTATTTCACAGTTCAGTATTACAAAAATGAGGAAAATTCGTGGTCGCTAAAAACAACATAGAGTGAAGTGCATTCAAACTTGCTGTTTGCTTTAACGTATGCGAGCATCTTCAGTGGAATAACACCTCGGCGCTTACCAACTTTCATGCACTTTAGGCTTCAACTTATAGAGGGGACTACGTTGAAAATGGAGACAGGGCAATGACCTTCAGAATGAGGTTTGGGAACCATGAGATGGAGTACCGTATATTGTTAAAGGCAAATGTGGTCGTTCTAGTGTGAACAATTGTACCTAAGAGAGTTTTGATATGTATGCTTATAAGATTTTAAAGTGAAGAAGATATGGATGAGTATACGATACGTATAAATTTTCAAAAAGGGAATTGCAAGATATGTGCATAGTTGGTGAAGGCATTAATATTGCTGTTATCCCAAAATAGACCTTTAATAACCCAAATCACACTATTAAAAACTTTCTTTAACAAAACAACTAAACGGAATTTTATAGCTATTCTCTACAAAAAACATTAAAGGCTTAATGTCATACAATAAAACTCCGTCTCGTACCTGTACAGCACTTTCAGTAACTGCATGCGTAATAAATGCAGTTATTACCATACCGAGTATAGGACAAGGAGTTGAAATTTTCTACCTCATAAAGCTGCGACTTTGTAACATCTACACTCTTGGTAAATATTTGTTCTTTGGCAGAGTTATAAGTAGCAAATGACGAGTCTACGACTTTTATTATCCTATTTTATCTTTGCGAGAAATCCATGTCTACTGATATTATAAATGCGAAAGTAACCCTGTCTTTTACACACCACTTCACCTCACCTCTTTACCATTTATAAACGGATTTGGATGGATTTGGCACAGAACTAGCTTTTTTTGATATACACGAAAGCAGAAAGGAAGATAATATTATTTGGTAGACTGTTTATAATTTAAAGTTGCAACGTAATAAAACTTCAGGAAAATTCTCTTAAAGTATGATTTTCCTTAACTAACAAACACAGGATGATAATGTGACCACAATTTATTATATAGAAATAACAAATAATATTTAGTCACTAAATGATTCATTGACCGGTGGTCAGATTATTCCAATGTCACTCGAATTGGATGTACCTATTAACTATGATCAAAACATGACGTATAAACTAAAACTTTGAAATAAAAAATCTTATATTAAAACAACTAAGGTGACATTAGACAATAAATCCAGAGACTTAACAACAAACGCGAGTCGTATGAGCAAACTTTGTTAATTACAATCAAATTAAAGTTTCTCGCGACAAACGTTGCTTAACTTTTGACATACTGATGTAATTACAGATTTTTGTTCAGAAAATGTTATAAAGTTAATGAAACTGAATTTGGTTTGGAGTTAGATACACGTCAACTTAGATAATTAGAAGCATTCAATTCAGTAACTGGGCATATTGATAAAGGTTTCAATATTCGAATTTATTAGGAAAAAAAGCCCAATGTTGTTAAAAGTGATGAAATAGTTTTAGAGCTTTTTATGGAAGGAATTGAAGTAAGAGACAATTTTAAAGCAATTATAAAAAGAAATAAAGATAAAATGATTGCACAAAGTAACTGTATCAATCCAAACCAAGTTACTGACGAACACAATAACTTATACTCTTAAAATCCCTATAAAACTCTGACACGGTTTTCACGCACGTAAGGCTACGCACAGACTTCACGCTGTTAAAACGCAACGCGATAAGATTGAGATAAACGTGACAAATGACGATGATGTGAAATGTCACGGAGACCATTAAACCACAATGGTAGCCAATAAAAGGAGATAAATTCGACCAGAGTAAGATGGAATAGGTTTTTCGTGAGCGTTTAAAGAAAGCATGTATCGTGAAGATGAGTTAGAGGTTATTATAGTAGAAAGAGAAACAAATTTGAGGAACGTGATGTGATTTGATTGTAAAAGTCTATTTATTAATAATTTTTTATCCAGATGTTTAGGATTTTTATATTTAAAGGGCTATTTGAGTGTCTTAAAGCCGAAACGTATCTATGATCTTAGTTTTGTTGAATTTTTTTAAAAGTAAATCGTTTATCTAAAGCATTTTTATTTTACTGAAAGCTATCTTCTATAAATATAAGTAAACAAAAACTGCAATGAAATAAGATTTCAATAATAAGATATTACAAATTCTTTTATTATTACTTATTCATAAAATGGTAAGTACTGCTTTTTAAAGTATTCAAAATTCCGTAAAACGAAGCGAAATTCTCAAATGACCAGAAATATTTTGAGTTAATTGCAGTAACATACCTTAATGCTAGGTCTGAGCAACTAATTACACATCGACTATGTTTAGACGCCTATAAAAAGCATTTAGGCTATTTATGTATGCGGTGTTAAGCGAGTGAATTAATTAATTTTTATCAAGGACTAGTACAGTTTTGTTGCTATGTATATTAACAAATGATGATATTATATTGACAACTGGTTTACTGGTAAAAAAAATTAGAAGTAATTTTGTCTTGATAAACTTTTTGTCTGTCAACGCATACCTAACAACACAAGTTCCATCGTCCACCATCCATGCTATCTCAACTTTCTCGAATATTCCATTACAAGAGCCCTCTAACACTGCTCCATAAAAACAAGAAGCAACAAAATATTTACAAGGAATTCCACAGCTCATCTCGGTTATCGTTGAAAAGCGGCAACTCTCGTAAATCCACCCTGTCAATGTTTCAAGTTGCCGAAGTAAAAACTTGGAAGTTCCAACGAAACCGCTGCACCTCTTAATATGGAACTTTAATAAAGTTACTTGCCAACGAATTGCATACTTTATGATCAGGGATTAAAGTTTAAGCAAATACTTTGACTTCCAATTGATGTTTTAATTGAGTTTGTTGCTGTAGTTAATTTTTGAACTATGAAAGTTTTCAAGCGAGTTTTTAGCAGTAGGCTTTAAAATTTCAATGCTGTTCGCCAGATCCATCAACTTAAGAAAAAAAACTACAAAGGTTTTGTAATAACTATGGTTGTAAAAAAAAGGTTTGTGAGTAGAGGTAGCGAGGGGCGTGAACAGACGATAGCCGTTGGCATTCTAAGTGTGATCGAAAACTGTTCATAATACAGGTACCTTTTATTTTTTATCATCCAAGATATCCAGCAGGTGCACCGCAACCTGAATGTTCTCATAAATACGGTCTCCAAAATACACGGTAAGCAAAATGAAATTACATTTGCAACCGACAAATACTAAATAGAACACATGTAGTGCAACCGGTTCTATTCAAAAACGCTAGCTTCGCAAATATGCTAGATTCCGAATGTCTGCCTTTCAGACTGTCATCTGAATAAACAGGTAACAGTCTTATTCAGGTAAGATGTGTGTTTCAACGGGTGCATTCAGATTTTGTTAATTAAAATCTGATTTGAATTTCAGATAATATTATGCAGCCTGCAATTTCCACAGCGCATTCAGATTATATTAACGTTGCAATGGAATACAATATATCAAACTAATTAAATGACACGGCTGAAGTTTCACAACATTTAGAAGATTCCTATCTTGAAATACTGACTTAATTCTCCATTCGCAGCTTCAATGATGAACGAATGCTTGCAGGTCAAAAACCTTCGCTAAATTAAACAAGAATTTAAATCAAAAGAATTTGATGAAATAAAACATCAGATTTTTTTGCAGCAAACAAAATAAATTTTAATACTAAAACTGCATTCGAAATTCACTGCGTTAATTACTGCGTCAAGGTAACATATAAATGAGGTGAACTAAAAAATGCTTCATGTGCACGCTACGAGATTCAATCTCCTAATAATGGGCGAGTAATGTTGCCAAGAAAAAATAACACCACAGCATGATATGATCGCGAACATGCGAAAGAATATATTAGCCGGTAAACAGTTTTAATTATGCAAAACATTTATAATTGTACCTTGAACTTATTCAGACATGTTGCACGCATTGAGGGCATGAAATATATTTGATTAATTGATAATTACAATCGAAGATTACGTGTTTAAGATTTGAATTATTTGAGCCAAAAATAAACGCGCGTATCGATATTAACATGCTGTATTTGCTATCGTCAATTTCCTTTGCCTACCTATTGAAAGTTCCAAAATGTCGTGTAACTTAATGAAACTGGAGCAATCATTTTAAATTTGACTTCCCACAGCCTCCGCGTGTACAAAAAGGATTTGGAGTTTCATTAAAACATTCAAAATTTAGCGGGACTTTTGATATACATATATAAAGATATAGCCAAAGAGAACTCACAACATCTTTGAAGTTATAATCATACTTAAGTCAAGACTAATTGAACTCTTAATTAAGTTAAGTGTAACTCAGTGAAATGTCCCAATTTCAACGGCTGACGCAAAAGTTATCAGGGGTTTCAATGAAAATTTATTAGTCCAACTATTTGTCAAAATTGTCCCCAAAGGGTCCCAGGGTCCGTTGGAATTCTGGCAAATATCAAGTTGAATAGCCAATTTGTTTAAAGGACCTTAGGACTTTGTTCCATTGAAATATGTGAGGATTTTAGATTAGTATAAGTTTTGAATTGTAATTCGTTTTCAAGGAGTATAGGAAATGACCTTCGCATTATATTAGGCGGAAGTCATGTATGTTATTACTAACCTAATGTTATACATAAATTTTCGTAGTTGTGTTGAATTCTAATACCAGGGTTATTGTGCTTAAATTGGCAGAGGTATATCCTATCAGAATGAAACCATACACGTAGAAATTCTTTCAACATAAATTCTAGAACAAGTACTTGATGATCACGGAATATTTTCCAATGTAGTAAGACCTTCAAGAGAAGCTGTGTTTGGTGTAGTTTTGAACCTAAAACTAAAGGTCGTCAGCCTCAACAAAATCAAAGAGCCAAGATAAAACATGTTGGATGTACACAAAGTTATCCGTGTTAAAACAACGCCGGGGTCGCTTGGATATTGTGAAATATGAGCGGGGATCACTGTGTCATTCCCTCGCCTGCTCAACGAATTTATCACGTTCCTGTCCGTCCGTACGTATGGTGCTCCAGATATTGAACGTTTCACGAAACGAATTGGATGATCCTAAAATATTTGTTATGTTTTCTGACGGTGTTGCGAGTTTTTTCGCCGAGAATTTTTGGCATCACTTCCGTTCGGTTATTGGAAATGATGGAGCGGTTCTTTCAATTCATATGAAGCTTCAAAATTATTGGCTTGGAAAACGTTTGTTCGAAAAAATAGAATTTGGACCACATATTAAATAATAATTATACTTCCGTATGAATCATGCTGATTTTCGAGTCTGCAACCATTATGAAAATGAAATCGCCAGCGGCCAAATTTTGGTCAGGAGAAAAACAGTTTTCGGAGTCCGAGTTTTCATATTTCATCTGAGCTGTCATCCGTGATAGGTTAAAATAAAAACCACGAAATATCCATTTTTAAACGTAAACGCGGCTTACGTTTCGTACAAAAACATATGAAGTGTACAAAAAAACAATGGTTGGTTTGAGTCCTTACTTTTAATTTATTCTCTTTCCGTTCGTTCGTTCACTGGACATCATTTAATTTTGCGTTAAAGCAACAAACACGCTTAAGCTTTTATTTCCCCGTCGGTGTTTTAGCTTGAAGCCATTTATTCACCGTTCTCTCTCAAGACGTAAATTTGTTTGGCTTTCTTATACAGATACTTGTTAGCCTAAACTTGCGAAGTTTCGGATCCCAAGATAAGACACTAGACTACTGAAATATCTCGTTAGCACCGAATTTAAGTGAATCTGGACTAGTTGAGATTGTATCTCGACCGAGCTATATATCGTTATAATACAGCGTCACTTTTAATTAAGGCAGAGACTTCAAAACTTTGAAATTTAATACGAAATTGCGGCAAAGCAATAAACCGTATCTGTTGTTTATGTGAGCCATCAAACCAAGATAACACCCGTCTTTACATCCAGAGTTTAAGTTAGTGTCATTGTTTCGTAACTTACAAATATAAACGATGTTTGGAAACAACGCGACGCTTGAACATTCATGAATAACATTAAGCCCCCTCGTCCTGTTTTGAATATCGCGAAGCTCTTTTCAAACCAACTTTCCAGAGTTGTGTTTATGCTCATTGCCTTTTAGGGACGCTATTTTTCGTGTGAGTTTACGAGCATTACAATATTCACAAGTAAACAATGGACAGGCAAGGATTCCCCGCGGGCCGCACGTTAAAAGAACAATCCGACGTTCGGAGGCAATACGCCTCTATTTGAAGACGTCCCAAAAGGTTTGCTCTTAAAACACGGTCCGTCTACGATGGTAACCGACATGCAAAGCATCGCATTTAAAAGAGGAAAGAATAAAATACGTACGGTTGAAAGTAAACAGGAAAGTAAGTCGGGAGCGGCGTACCCGCAACTTGCACGAAACAAGTTTTCTATCGGCATTATTTAAGTTTTGCCTGCTGTAGACACTATATTAAACGTATCAGAGTTGAGTTTTAAAAGTCCCGCCGATACGGCTGAGTTGCCGGGCCGCGAAACAGCCACAACTTGGAACACTTGGCAAGGAGCGCCTATAGCAAAAATAAAAGGCAGGCAACAGTTTGCTGTCAACTTGTACTTGCTTGTACGACGGCAAAGAATGATTGTGTTTCAAAAAGTGCAGCTTTTAAATGTTGACATGCTCTTTTTTTCTATATTTGAAGTGACTTTTTGTCAAAGGACCTTTAGTTGTACCACTGTGATATTTAGAAGCCTATTTTTAACTAAAAGCTAAGCCTTTAATAAGACAAAAAACACCAATTGACAGTAAGAAGCATTTTGCCAATTAATTGCACAAGATACACAACTCAATCTAACAGTCTAAGTACTTGTAACTAAAAGCCACTTAACTGACGATAAAAAGGCATATCTTTTCCAAGATGGCGATATCTAATACCATAAATACAAAATAACAACTCCAGACATGCATAATGTTGAAGCAGTCTGTCTATGTGTCCCTGCCATTAAAGTAGCCGAGAGCAAACAGAATTTTATAACAGGAATTAAAAATGGAATGTACAAAGTAGTAGACTTTTCTCTTTTGTTTTACTCTGAAAGCTTATTAGCTGCTAGATTTTCTAGGAATGACTTTGATAATTCCCTTTTACAGGTATAATTGTATTTGCGTTGAAAAAGCTGCTACGCTTTTATAAAAGCTTAGAGAGATTCATGTTAAGAGCTTAATGAATTAAAGGACAATAAATAATCCTGAGAAGCTAGACCTTTGTATTAACAAAGGCGTGTACTTATATATAAATAAAGGTGAGAAGAAAGTATAAAATGAGATAGATGTAATTCATCTATATAATGATAATATTTATTTATTAGATATTATAATTGTATAAATAAACGAAAAGAAATTACTCGAAGGTCTAAAGTCAGTAGCAGATGTATTGAGATAAGTCAAGACGTCGAAATTCGAAGAAACAAGAAAAGTAACCAATTCACTAGAAAGGCTTGACCTTTAAGCCCCAAAATAATATAGTCAATACGATACTTCTCGTGCCCTAACAAAAAAACCAAAATCAGCAGCAACATAAACACATTTATCTGAATTAAGAGCACAGTCCACAAACAACGAATGGAAACAATTTTCTATTTCGAAATGTCTTACTTGGCCCACTATAATTTAATATTACACGAACAGCCCGCTCTGGGCGGAGACTGCTGGCTTTAGTAGGATTGCGAGAGTGAATAATTTGACTATGGAGGGCTTGCTACCGCGGACGCCTCGACTGCAATTTATTCGCAACTAACGAATTGGTGCGAATGATGTATGGCTGGAATTTAATTCGGATGTTTACTGTTCTTCGGTAGTGGTAGGTGGTGTAAGGGTGAGGCTGATTGATTTTTGGAGTCAATTTTAGAAATTTTAGTGTAAATTTTCTTAAAAGTTTTTAGCTGCATTTAATCTTTTAAGAGATACTCAAATTCATATGTTACACACATCAGTCTACTTCTGAAATATTTAAAGATTTTTGATCAGCTAGTAACCACGATGATAATTTTACAATGTCGGTCAAATCAAATTAATTTGATATTTCTTAAAAGCTAAAGTCCACGTCAAAAATTTATAAAACCACAAGCTATTCAAAATCAATCTTATCTCAAACAAATCCTACAAATGTTAAACTCTCTGTATCTGCTGCAGGAACAAGATCTCTAATAGGCTGTTACTATAAGATATCGAGCCAGTAACACGAGCCTATTATTCTTGTGGTATCTCCAAGATTGAATGCTATACTTCAGCCAATTACCCAGCCGGTGTTTCGTTACCAACGCTGTTTTGACGTAATATGCGTAACTCAATTGTCTTGTGGTTAGCTTGGCATTCTCTGGTAAAACGTAATGTATTTTTTTGAGATGATCATCTCAAATGGCACTAACGTTATCGAAACTGAGGTCTTTGTTTATTCTGATTCGATTGTTTTTATAGAACTTGTTTTACCCGAGAATGTTATCATATAATCTCTTAACAGTGTAGTTAGGTCTATTCGCGTTGGTAATGTTAGTCTAGATGTAGCCGTTTTCAGTATTACGATGGCCAATTTAGAAGAAAAACCGAAACGTTTTAGACGGAATGGTGAGCAATCAATTTTAATTAAAGGAAATGGCAGTCATTAGGGTAAGTCAGAAGACTTTGAAATCCACTCGGACTTTGGACTTGGAGGTGAAAGGTGGCGTGATTAGATACTGGTTATCGTGACCGATAGGCAATGTAAGGAAAACACGCGAAAGGAACTACTTTAAAATATTTTATCAGCTACGAATATTTTAGTCGCTAATTGTATTTTTCCTGCGACTGAGGAAGCTATTGACGAATAACTTGAATAGCATCATGATGTAGCTTTTATAAAGCTACTGTTTTTGCTGTAACGTGCTTGGAATTAATTAGTACAAGTTTGTATTCAAGTATTATCATCGGTGTCAAGTCACATAGTATAACCCCGAATTTCAATTAAAGCATTCTTATTTACAAACTGTGTCAATTTCGTGATAAAAATACGATGTACGGATTGAATATAAGTAAAAAAATACATACATTGTCTTTTTATCAATAATTTGAATGTGTGGGTTTACTAGTTCATTTCAAATATAGTCTATATGTTGTATGTTTATATACAGGTGCTTACATGTGTGTGTATGTCAACACCTATGTACCTACTAAAACAGTTCGTTCAACCAACCTTGCGATATCACTTCAACGTTAATCGTAAAAATTTTACGACATTTTATTTTAGTATTGATGAAAAAAATAAACAAACAATAAAGTTTGCTGTGTCAACGGTCGATCGATTGACGGTCGAATTGAGTTTTGAAGTTATAATTGGATTTATTGATGTTCGTCATGATTTGCTCTAAGAGATGAGAGAAGCAGAGTACGTGGGGGATGTCCTCCGACCAAATATTAGATTGGAGAGGTTATCGGTTCCAAGACTAGGAACATCAAAGTAAGAACTATAAAATGAATGAAACCGTAAATTAAAGACAATGATAATGTTCTCAAAAACCTAACGTCGGAGTTTCAAACTACAAATAATAGCCAGTAGCCTACACCATCTCTTTCCATAATGTTTCCAGCCGTAAACCATCTTAATTCAGCTCAAAAACTTATATTTTTCGACGCCAAACTTTAATCACAAACTCACGCTAAAAGGGGCGATTCTCAAACGTTTCGCAAACTAATCTATTCATAGTTAGTTAGCATTAATCATAACAAGTTAACTATGAAGTTACGAAGTTCAACCCTCTTGAAACTTGAGGACGCCAGTCAGAAAAACAATCTCCCCAGAATTTAATAAAGAGCAGTGCAGTGTCTGCGACGGGTTGGCCGCCAACGTGGTTGGAGCAAATGTTTGGCAAATAGTTCCAACTAGTTTTAATGCCCGTCACGTTTTATAAAATACAGCTAGTTACTTTATAATAAAGTATGTAACTCATATTACTTATTTAATATACTGAATATAATTTAATTCGCAAAATAACTCGTGTTTCATCTTCTTGGAATTTCAATTAACTTGCCGTTTAAAGACTCCCAATTTAACTTCGTAGGTATAAACGGTTTGTAAGAGGTAGAGAATTAGGGGGAGAAACCTTCCCTTTGTGCCGATAAGATGAAAAATGTGCTGTAATTTATATAACCAGACTTTGGGAACATTGATAAAAAATTGGTTATTTTTATTAAGTACTAGTAGAGATTGGGCGAATGGTTCTTCGCCAATGCCAACATAGCTTTCGCCAACATTGGCGGTATTGGCTCCACGTCTAGTCTAGTCCCTGGAATATTACAGAATACGACAGCTGTCTAGCCGCCCTTTCAAAGTTACTTTGTAAAATGAAATCGGCCTAAAGGCCACGTCGAAAAGGCTATGTGTGGCTTAACAATGCTTTTGTATTGCTCCTTTGAACGATAGCGCGGTGATATTAAGAGAAATGTATTGGAGTAATTGTTGAGTGACTTTTAGAAGGAAATGGTGGGCATTTAAAAGGGTCTATCACTTTGTTGGTTGTACTTGAGGCTGTGAAGAGGCAGAAGTGGTGTCTAAGTTAGAAGCTTCGGACTGATTTTTGGTGTCCTATTTTTAATTTTACTATTTTTTTCGTATTACCGAATACATTTGCGTGCGTGCGTATTATATTTATATAGCGCTCTAGCTTATTGATCTTTCTATTAGTGAATACTGCATCCGAATCCAATGCATGGTATATATGAGACTGACTTGAAAAGTGACTTTGTTTTATAATATGTAAAAATAAAGAAAGACTCGAGTCATTTCTTTGAAACTTCTGTACTCACAGATTGTGAGTTTGGTTTAGCAAACTTCACCTATAAAAAAACGTTACACAATAAAGCTACTAACATTTTATATACCTCTACAGTTCTAACTAAACGCCAAAATAAACCACCAAACTACGAAATCAATTAACATTATTTTCCGAAAAGCAAAACTCGAATTGAAAGCATCAACAAAATTTTAATTCCCCGCAGCGTGTAAACATGTAAAGCGGGGCGGGCACCGGCTCCGATTGCAGAAATAACAGCCTAATAAAAAACCAACACTTCCAACAGATGTGCAACGTTCGATTCAACAAATAATATAAACTGGCTCTGTGGTTCCGTCGGCCATTTTATTATTTACATCTATTATAGGACGTCATTTGGTAGAGACGATGATAGAAATGGCTATACTCGGACTTTCTATGCAGATTCATATCAGGAACAAAGATATTCGCAGGAGAACTAGGAGAACTAAAGTTACCGTCAGCATGAAGAATGATAAGACTTAAGTGGCACTAAACAGGGCGTGAAGCGCATTGCTCGTAGAACAGATGGTTCTGGAGTGGATTCTGCGTACAGTAAGACGCTGCGTTGGAAAGCTTTCCACAGGAAATTACCGACATAACCTGAAGAATTGCCAAATTTAAGTGGCAATTGGCAGGGCACACCACTGCGTGCCACAAGGCTCAACGTTGAAAGGCCTCCCAAAAGGACCGATGACCTGGTGAGGGTCACGGGATTCCAATGTACAAAGTCAAAGTCAAAAACGTTTATTTCAAATAGACCAATTACAGGCACTTTTGATTTGTCAAAATGTCGGTCAGTCAAACAAACAAGTGAAGCTAAATTGCGCGAGTGCGCGAGGTGTATAGGACTGCGAGGCCATTGTGGCAAAACTTGTGGGAGATCTATTTCAAGGTCTACAAGTGATGATGATGATGATAATGAAAGAAGCTTCTTTGATTCACAAAACGCTATAAATAAGTATATAAGTTAGTTTTCTAAATACGTTTTACGATGAAGTGCACCTCGTGACTTTGGTTGAGTGGGTGTCTTGCTCTCAGACAGTCTAGAGATTAAAATAATAATATATAATACATATGTATGTATCTAATAAATAATACAATGTTTCAATTCAAATTATACTTTGACGCCGAGTCAAAATGCAAATTATATATTAAAATTCTGTCAAATTAGACCATCAAACAAATTGTAATCATATAAATTAAGTAACTTAATATGCGCTTAAATTACTTCTTAACATTAGTGTTGAGAAAATAAAAGAAGAAAAAGTATCGATAGCTTGGACTGTTCTATTGATTCACTTCGGTGTAAGTACAGAGATGCAAAATGCTGAGTAGTAAGAAAGGAGCGCACATATTGCAAAGATACCAAATCCCATCTTCATTTATGAGCCAAACAGTAAGCAAAAACGAAAATGTCCTTTTCCAATTTCGTAAGGAACCCTAAAACTTTCCTCTGTTACCTGCGAACGTAAATACGGGTTTTGGAGATCGAGATATGCACTACGATATATTCCGTGCCAATTTTTGCTACCGTTTCGATATATCGGAGCAAAATGTTTTCAACCCCACTTCGTAGCGTGCTGCAATTTCTTTGGATTTCTTTCGGTATGATAAACTAAAGTTATGATAGTTGTACAAGCTACTGCTGTTTTTAAAAACTTTTTCTACGGGCTTTATTTATTGTATCTATCTCGTTTTTGTACGTTTTTGTTCTTGTGTTGTGCTTCCTATCTTCAACATCATCATTTCAGCCGAATGACGTCCACTGTTAGACATAGGCTTCCCCCAAGTGTCTAGAACCTCCCCATTGACCATCTGTTCTGCGAACAATGTGCCCTGCCCACTGCAATTTAAGCTTCCTTTATATAATAAGCATTACATTGTTGCTATAATAAAAAACACGAACAAAAAACAGAGCATACAATCAGCAAAGACCACTTTGAAAGAGATTACAGTGGTATAAAAATATCGTTTCAACATTAAGTTATCGAAAACATCGATAACTTTACACCAACTATCTATCGATGTTTCTAAACCCTACCCAGGCGTGTTTACTAAAATCTTTTCTATACCCGACACTTAATTTTAGTCTAGACATCTAAAACTAAAATTATATACGTCTGGCAATACTTCAAGACGACGCTTAATATTATTGACATACAGAGTATGAAAAGAGATGAGGAGAGGAGCATTCTAGAACGATATAATAGTACATTTTCGAATAAGTATTTTGAATTATATGAAAGTTTATAAGTGAATTTTGATGGGTTCGTTAATGGTTTTCTGTTTTATGGTAAAAGGGTGATTTTATGGGATGGGCAGGAGTCCAAGTGGCATTAAAGATCGATACCAGAGGCCAGATTTATGTTGTGTTGGCCAGTAGAACGAGCGGCTTCATTTTCAAGGAGGCGTGGAAATGTTCAAGAAGTACATTAAGATAGGTACGAGTATATTGGAATTTATTTGTTAGATGATTCTTTAGTATTTTACTTGATTTTTTAGTAGAATAAGATGAGGCTATCTAAAACAAAAAACTGTATATTGGAGGTTCCCTAACCAATCGTGACATTCTGTTGACACTTTTCCAAAGGCTGGCTTTTAGCTTAGACTGAGGGTAAGCATTGCCATACGGCGTGGCAATGCCGCCAGTCTCTGGACTACAGTTAAGTGCCAGTCCTCAGCAATGCAGAAGAGTTTTTGGACGCCACACTTTAGTTTTTTTTTAGTAGTTCTTAAGAGTCTTTGTTTGTTTTTTTTTTTTATTTAATACATATTGATAGTAAAGTGTTTTTTATAAGTATGTAAGTATTTGATAACCTAAAAATAAGTAAAAATTTTAACTTAAAGCAAGACAAAATAATCTGTCAGTAATTTTATTTCTCCTTCAACAATATTCAATCTGTCTAGTTGGAGCATTTTCCCGTTACTTCCATGTCATTAGTAATAACATTTTTTTAACAAAATCCTTACAAATGGATCGCCCGCGTTAAGACAATTTAGCAGGGCGTTCGGCGCAAGATTGATCGCTCTTCTACTGTTATTTATAATGAATATTGTAGAAAGCTGAGTGGTGGACTGTATTTTGTTTTTTTGTTTATTGAGAATCGGACAAAAATGGTTGGAAATGGTTTTATAATTCTCCTTTGTTTGATTTTTCCGCGGGCGGAAGGGCGTGACAGCCTAACTGAGCTTAATGGTTGGAAATTTATAAAATCTAGAATTTTTATAGGGATTCCTAAATTACAGTCATTAGTAGAAGTGTTTTTTAATTAGAGTTAGAGATTTGGTCTGGCCTTGATTTAAAAAAAAAAATACATTTCTGTAGTGTTAGAAAATTTTGAAATTCTCGGTTTTTTTTTCTATTATAATATTAATAAGTTTGCAATTTTCCCTTAAAACATTCTGTGAAAACTATATAAAAATCTGCTCAGTGCTTTTTGTATTTATCGCGTTAAAATTACTGGGAACGCGAGGAAGGGACTTTATATGCTAGGTTATAAGTATAAGGAAGAAAGATATATTTCTTCATCAAGTTAATCCAACAGATTTGAACTTTAAAGACCTAACAACGTGATGAAGTGTCGAAAATGTCTTAAATACTTCCTTTCCAATCGTAAATTCTTATTAAAACTTAATGACATAAAATGCATTCGGTCACATTTCGTGGTCTGTCGTTATAAATATTCGCTTCGTGCTTGTCCAGTCACGATCTTAGGCGACAATATCCGAAGCAGTCCGAATGCCCGTTTCAATATTTAAGAGCTTTTAAAAATACGCTTTTATTTCTTATCTTTTAAAGATAAAAGCGTGTTAAAGATTACGTTTTGTGAGTATTTATGAATAATTAATGTTAGATTATTTATATTTATGATTGATGTTGTTTAGAGCTTTCAAAGTGAGTTTCTAAACTTGTTTGCGTGCAGTTTAACAAAATTAATCTCCTTTTTTTGGACATGTCCCTCTCTCCCTCTCGGGAATTCAGTCTCGTTCCCACAGGAAGATAAAAGTAACCAAAGTTACACCATGTACTTCAGTTATCTGTCAGTGAAAGTCCTGTCAAAACCATAAATCGAAAATTTTCTGGAACAAACAGACAGACAAACATTTGGAAAATTCTATTATTGTTATAGTTTTTGAATATACTTTTAAATGCATTTTGTAAAAAAAAAATATATACATATAGTCACTTTGTTTTTAGGTGGGAAAATCATTAAATGACTTCCCTCGTTTTTGGGCAGGGCTGGAGATAGTGTCAAACTTTTACTGACTAAAAACACATTTAACCCACTCCTGTTCCTTCGTACCCTTACGTATCGAGACCACATCTTTCTTTAAGAAACAGATCCTTGGCCAGAGGGATAGTCACTTAAATATTCTGAGCAAGAATTACAAAACTTAAGATAATGATAAATAAGTTTATAGAGTCATTACAAAGATGGCAATACTTTCAATCAGGCACTCCAACGTCTCCATTGAACTGAATAACTATATCTGACTTCTGCCCTTTACCCTCTAATTAAACTTAATGACACACTTTCATCAAGATTCAATACGACTAAGCCTACAAAGAAAATACACCAGAACAATAGATATTTATCACACGAGAGGATCAAACCGTCAATCTATTGTGTCCCCAATACCAGCATACCAACTTGCTAATACACACCAAAACGTTACTTTCAACTCTATAGCTCAAGACTTAGAGGTTGTGTATGTGGCAGTTTATCTTGGCATTAGGACATTATCGAACAGTGAGTGTGTCTAATGATAACACGGGATTAAGCAGCTTGTATGTTATCAGCGAAATTTAGGGTCAGCAGTATTAATAGTTCGGGTTAGGATCACTGTTTTGGTATTTTGTTTTGGATTATTTTCATGGTGAACTATGGTGGGTTGGGTAAAGTTAAGGGTAGATTGTGGCTTGTTATCTGTGTTACTAATTGTTTTATGAAATGCTTACTAGTGTGGGTTGTAGAGGTTGAAGAAATGTGTGCGATATCAGAAGTGGGAGGATTTGTGTTGTTGCGTTAATATTTAGATGAGTTGATGTTTATTAAGGTGAGCTAATGAAATGCGAGGGTCACGGGAATCCGATGGTTGCGAGACGCAGAAGACAATTGTTGTAGTGACATTTGGGGCAGGCCTTAAAAAGTTCAGCAGTGGACTGTTTATTTCTTAAAATTGGCACAAATTTGACGCTGTGCTGCATGTCACGGTTTCCATTCCAGCACGAAACCAATAATTGTATGGCCTATAATTAGTTATTCTGAGTCTGAGTGTAATGTGTGTGCAACGCATCCACAATAAAAGAATAATCCCTAGTGTGGGGCAACATAAAAAAAACTGCCAACCTTGATGAATGATGAGATTGCCTTTCGCAAATTGTAGTTTGATACGAGGAAGGTATAGAAAGCTTTAAAGCTATATTAAATCATAGTGTCCTTAGCTTTTTCCCAGCTAGGATGCATTACCATACCAGAATACCTGTGTTTTACATGGATTGTCTGCCTATCAGAAATTTCACAACCTGACTACTAGACCACACGATACACCTTGGAACACCTTGAGTCTGATAAATCAACTTCCAAAAAGACAACCCTACAAAAATAAAACATAAAAATTGTCCACCATATTCTTCCAAAAACTTTGCTTCAAAAAAAATCTTCACCCTATCATCTCCGGTACATTTAGTAAGCCCATTACACTGTAGGTACTTACCTAACAGTTAGAAAGATAAATAATAATACGTATAGGAGGAAAACCCATCGGTGCTCAGATTCAACCCTCCACAGCCGATGTAACGACGGTCATTAACCTCTACAACACCGCAGTAGATTACAGTGCGTTGCGTTAGCGAGCGGTAGGTTAACATTTTTTTGGTAAACAGCGTTCGCAGTCGAAAATAGGTATCGGATTTGGAAATTATTTGCTAACCTAATTGGCATGACGGTAAAGGGGTTTATTGGATTCAATTTTTCATGTTAATTCAGCTTTTCATTCTTTTGGATTAGAAAGGTATTATGATAATCTGGTTTTATGAAAAAAAAAACTGCCTTTAAAACTAAGGTAAGTTTTGCGAACTCATTCATTTTACGTACAGCTTTTTTTTTTGAGTAGGGATAATCCAATGACTTTTCCCGCTCTAGGATAAAGCAAGAGAGCGTTTCAGACTTTTACTGACTAATAACCTGTGCCTTTCAGTTACACTTTTCGTTCTAAGAAGAAGAATTTCCAGCTAAAGTCTGTTTTTTCTAAAAGATTACAATCTAGGTTTAATCTGGTGTGGATCGCACAGGGTCCAATGGACGCAAGACGCAAAGAACCGGTCGTTGTGAAGACACTTGAGAGAGGTTTTTGTCCAGTGGTGGTCATCTTTTGGCTGAAATGATGATGATGAGGTCTAGGAGTCTTTAGATCAAGAGCATTTGCCTGGAAAAACCCATTCAATCGTGGTAGTTAGAGACACAATAGAAAAACGCGGGCGTTCGCTTGGGGGTTCATGAATTAAGAAATTATTTAATCAAGAAAATTCTCATATTTCACTTTTGTCTTCAAATCATAACCCCATTCCACCCCACAGTATCTACCCTGAATAAAACACAAGACATTTAGCAATAAAGAAAAGTTGTTAAATTCACAAGTTTCCGCCGACTTTTGTCCAAGCTTTAAGAGTGTTTGCCAACACTCGCGGATCTATAGGCGAAATGTGTACACAAATAATTTACACTTAAATTTCTTTGCCAAAGTAAAATAATGCCTTGAATCAACTTTATTTTTGTTTCATTACTGGAGTTAATATTTCTTAGTTGACGTATTGAAATGTTTTGACAGATTTAGAAGTGGAAGACCAGACATGACAGTGATACGACTGTTGTTTTGACTTTTAGAGTTAAAGAGAATGCCAGAGGGACAAATTCAAATTTTTCTTTTTTCTTTTTTTTTTGTAACTTGCAGCTCAATATCGGATAGACTGGCAGTATCTATACTAATATTATAAAGAGGTAAAATTTGTAAGTTTGTAAGTTTGTAAGTTTGTAAGTTTGTAAGTTTGTATGTAGGGGGTAATCTCTGGAACTAATAATCCAATTCTAAAATTTTTTTTACTGGCAGAAAGCTACATTATTCCTGAGTGCTATAGGCTATAAATTGTTTCTATAGCATGTATATTAACCGAGCTATCACAACTTTTGTCTAGCAAGTCGGAAAAAAATACCTCATAAAATAGAATTATTTGCGTGCGCTGCCTAAACATTTGCTTAAAATTAAAAACAATGTATGGCTACCTGGTTCGTCTTAATTATTTCTACAAAAAAGTCCGCGGTACCATATCTCTATCTTTTATATTTCATCTTTTATACTTCTTTTATTGCATTAAAAATATTTTTTTTCGGCATACTTACGTTTGGTTGATTATTTGAGCAACAAAATATTAATTCTTATGACAATAAATTATTTCAGTATCACAAGAACATTATACAGATAAGATTTGCCATTTACAGCGTAGCAATTGGTCATACAGTTTCGAAGATAATATAAAATTACTAAAACGCAAAATGCCCCTAGCGTAACTTTCATTGTGCAGACGTTTTACCTATTTTTTTTTTTATTGTGGGGCGCCGTTGCCTGATGCGGTCTGCCTCCGCCTTTGCTAGCATTACTGCTTCGCAGAAGGAAGCGACCGCCTGCCATTCCTCCTCGCTAAGGACCATGGCCTCAACTAGAGCCCGCCGCGAGAGGTGTCCGCCGCCGATCGCCCCCACGTGGGCACGGCGATGCTCTGCCCAGGCAGGGCACACCTCGACTGTGTGCTCCACCGTGTCCTCCGGGCGTTCCGCACAGTGGCGACACTCGGGCGTCTCTTCCGCTTTAATTCGGTGCAGGAACCTCCCGAACTTGCCATGTTCGGTGAGGACCTGTGTCATGCGGAAGGTAAGGACGCCGTGAGGCCTTTCCAGCCTCAAAGAGGGGACTTACCGCCATAATTGTGGCGTGCCCAACGTTTCACCTTTTTGCCCATAGATGGCGTTCTGCAATTACGTAATTTTTCTGAATCGCGGTGTTAAGACTTTCTGTGGATTGATGACCCTCTTGAATTATTATGCCCACGTTGTCGTTAGTTGGAGTTCTTCTGTCAGTTGCTTATTGGTTTCGGTTGTTTCGTTCGTATGGTTGTTGTTGTTGATAGATACCTCATAATCGAAAATATCGTAATTTCGTTGTACGTTTTTGTATGTTCGTAGTTTCGTACTTCGTTCTATCGTAATAATCGATACGAGTTATTCGATATTACGATTGTTTGGTTTTGTAAAGGCGGACGGTGTTCGAGTCGCTCTCCTTTTGTTCATAATTGTTTTCAAGTCTGTGCGTAGTTTGTTGAGAGCATGTCTAAAAGGAAATCTCAACTGTCCCGGCAGACATCACAGACAAGAGCCGCTCGAGTACGCCGTACGGAAGAATCTGCCCCTGAAAATGAGCAGCGCCTCTCGAGAAATAGAGAATATATTTCGCAAGCACGCGCTAGAGAATCTAGCTCCGAGCGCTCACAGCGCCTCGCTAGCCAAAATGTGAGGATATCGCGGGCCCGTGCTCGAGGAACTAGCGCTGAACGTGCGCACCGTCTATCTGAGTTAAGGCAGCATGTCTCTGAGACAAGGGATAGGGAGACTAGCGCTAAACGCTCGCGGCGGCTTGGTAGGCAAAATGTCATAACATCGCAGGCCCGTGCTCGGGAATCTAGCGCTGAACGTGCGCAGCGTCTATCTCATTTAAGGCAGCATGTCTCTGAGACAAGGGATAGGGAGACTAGCGCTGAGCGCTCGCAGCGGCTCGCTAGGCAAAATGCCATAGCATCACAGGCCCGTGCTCAGGAATCTAGCGCTGAACGTGCGCATCGTCTAATCGAGTGTAATCTTATTTTAAAACAAGAAATTTTCCGCGGACGAAGTCGCGGGCAGAAGCTAGTATATTATATTTGCGATAACAGCATATGTATTACAACTATACTCATCAAAACCATCATCATAAGTGTTTAACTTAGAGACCACTAGTTAACTTCAAACGTCATTTTCTTTTTTTAAACTTGATCAGCAGTCTACTCTGGAGCATTTATTTACCTTTGTCCAGGTAGTGCACTGCATGTGGATTAGTTCAAAAATAAAGGAAAAATCATAACATAAAATAATCCAAACCAGGAAGTACTGAAAAAGTTTTGTACAAAACCAGAATTTCTAAAAAATATTTTTCTATTTTGCAACAATACCACCGCAGGAAAAACCTAAAAACATTTTTCACTCCGACGCCTCGAAAAAAAGTTGGAAAGGCATTAATTCACAAGTTATTAAAACAATATAACAGGCAGGACGGAAGGCTTAAACCGTCGATCGGTATTGACTGTGCCCGCCTGCCCGTCGCCGATAAACGTAGATTAAACCTGGATGTACATCACCCGTAATCCGTTAAAGTCCACCCATGTTTTTAATATGGCATTCTGATTTTGAATAATCTCGTGCCGATTTTTGCTTTTGCGAGATTTTTCATTTTTAGCCCCGAAACGTGCTTCAGAAAAAATTGTGTGAGCTGCAGGAGAGGGTTTTTGTTATTATTTTTGACTAGCTTTTGACAGAGGCTTTGCTTGCGTGTCAGTAAAAAATATGCAGCTTTTGTCACTCCGTGATAAGTAGCATTCAACTGTTGAAATAATTTTCAAATCCGTTTTTTTTCGCGGTGGGAAAATCATCTATTGACATCCCCCGCTCTTGGGTGGAGCGGGAGATAGTGTCAGACTTTTACTGACTAAAAACCCACTCCTGTTCCTTCCTTGCCTTCGTCCCAGGCCCCCAGGTCACATTTCAAAAATATAGGTACTAAGTTTTTATGCTTTTAAATATAAAATTTCCACAAATTATTCGCAATTAATTATATCTTTACATATTGAAAGCAGTACTCAGGAAAGTGATAGACATGTCATATCAAGATAAAGTCTGGGACCATGTTAGGTTATCTACAAACTTCCCAAGTGGGTCACTTCGAAATAAACTATAGCCGCTGTTCGGCTCGCTTTCGGCTTAGCAACGGGAAATTAGAATTCGGCTATTGTTGATTAGATTAAGTTTGTTATAATGTTAGCGACTGTAAAAGTAATAAGTACTTTTTATCGATTTGATGACAAAATTCTGTTACAATAATAACTGGGTCAATTATTTTACGTCTTTCTTTATAAATTCTTTTAAAATCTTTATAATCCGTATTATTATTTTATTATTTCATATTTATATAATATTTAAGTCTATATCATGGATAATATTATTCGTATAAAATCCGTTTGTGTATGTTTGTTACTCTTTCACGCTCGCGTAGATAATTATCTTGAAATAGAACAAAATTTATAATATTAGGGAAGTAAGTTTTTCGGGATAAATTTCAGGCATTCGAATGAAGGTGACGCCTTTTTCAGAAACTAATAATGACATTAAATATATAAAAAAAAACAGAAATCTGCACTTCTATACTAATATTATAAAGAGGTAAAATTTGTAAGTTTGTAAGTTTGTATGTAGGGGGTAATCTCTGGAAGTACTGGTCCGATTGCTAAAATTTTTTCACCGATAGAAAGCTGCTTTATTCCTGAGTGACATAGGCTATATTTTATGTACGCGGGCGAAGCCGCTGGCAAAAGCTAGTATATTATAAAGAGGTACAGTTTGTTTTTATTGTTATGTTTTTTTTAGTCAGTTTGTTTTTAATCTGTGAAATTACTGGTCAGATTGCAAAATTTTTTTCACTAATAGAAAACTGCTTTATTTCTGAGTGACATGGGCAAAGCCACGAGCAAAAGCTAGTAGTATATAAACGTATTAACTACAAAAAATATTCTTATTCCAATAAAATCAAGCCCCTCTTTGACATTACCTGCAAGCTTTTAGAAAGCATCAAGTTGATACATTACCAACATACGGACCCACTTGCAACGCTCATAAAAAACTGCAACAGCTTTTTATACGCACTTAAAAATATTAACCCCGAGATAAGAAACACATTTGCAACACAACATACTTGCAAACATTTCGTTTTATTAAAGAACATAAATAAACAAAATGGCGCATAAAAGGGAATAACATTTTTAATAAAGTCTCTCCAGAAAAGAATTTGATATAGAAATGTAAAAGATATTTGACACAGAATAATAATTCAGTAGTACAAAAAAATCTATGCAGTAAGATCGGTCCTATATCTCAAAAATACGCCTCATATTTAATTCATAAAACATACTCTGCAGTCGTAAAAAGAGATGAACCATTAATGATACAGTCATTACTAAAGGACAGCTCACAAACGACGTATTCCATTTAATTTTAGAGCTAATAGCTCTTAAATAGTCAAACTATTAAATAATAAATTAATAGATGTCTCTTAATTTATATTGAATCATTGATTTTGTTTGAGATCAACTCTTACGGTCAGTTCTGTTTTTTATTTTTGGAAGTGTTTGCTTGAATGTCTTTAATTGAAAGTGGTTTTAATCATACTTACTGTATCGCAGACTAACATTTTTTATTTGAAGTTTTAACAGTCCATCTTATTATAGATATCGCTGTTAGCGATAAGACCACCATTGTACAAATAGATTTAAGTTACCTAGTGTAAAAGTTTATGTTACTGTTTTGGTGTTCCTACTTTTTTTTTTGCCCTTGTCTCATCGTATTATTTTGGTGTAAAATAAAGTTTATTCTATACTACTGCAAATCATTTTTAGTTTAAACAGTTTAATTTATTAAAATGATTAAAAAAATAAATACTGTTTTAATTTGTTTCGTAAAGTCGGTTCAAAAGTTAATACAAAACATTTTTTGAAATACTTGGTTAGAAAAACAAAAGATGTCCGATTATCTACCAACAAACAAGCTTACATACATTGTTATATCTCCACTACCTACGTTACAATACACCTACACTCCATAATATACATTTCACAGCTTGGTAATATAATTGACACAATAAATTATTATAACGATAGACATCTAATACATACTTGGCATAAAACTCATCCACGTCTATGAGTACGCTACACGTGGCGCCATCTATCGTGCAGATAAACAAACTTTAGCTCGCAAAAACATAGCTCCGTATCGTCGAAACACGAGGCGAATAGTGCCAAGTTTTCATCTCAACATTGCATGGCTCGTTTAAGAAATAAACAAGATTAAATGCTTTTAGACTTTATAATAGATAAAATAGATTTTATACAAGATTTACTTACTTGACTTAAAACAGAAATAAATTCTTTTTACATTTTATTTTTAAGGTACGAAATCTAATGTCTTCTCTCGCTCTTAGGCGGAGCGGGAGGACATGTCAGACTTTTACTGCCTAAAACCCTCTCCTATGTTTCTTCTATGCCTTCGTTCCAAGGCCCCGGGGTTCCTTTTCACACAACCCATTGCTTTTTGCCATTGCGGTTTTGAAGACCTTCAAAGACCTAAACTTGGTTCAGACGGCGAGCTACCCATTGCTCACCGTCCGTAAAATTCTTCTTATAAATTGTAGTTAGAATTTTTATTATTAAATCTGCTAATGTAGTCTTGTGGCTACCGGAAATAACAAAAGCCAATCAGATTAGATTTAACAGAACAAAATGAGGTTTCAGGAACTAAGGTCATTTGGTCATTATCTGATAAATTAGTATGACATAATTCAGTTTACAACGTAAATAATAGAATACAAATACTAATTAGACTATGTTTTACCGAGAATAGTAAATATGTACGAATTAATATACATACGTGAGTATGTATATTAATTCGTACATATAAACGAACAAAAAGAGCAGTGGTGGCCGAGTGGTAACAGCCCCAACTTACGAGTTGTAAGTCACGGGTTCAAACCCAGTCAGGCGCATTGCTTTGGGTAATTTATTTCATCAACATTGCTCTCAAAACGGTGAAGGAAAACATCGTGAGAAAACCGGCATGTC
Source organism: Mythimna lalbum (assembly GCA_949319445.1). Taxonomy (NCBI): domain Eukaryota; kingdom Metazoa; phylum Arthropoda; class Insecta; order Lepidoptera; family Noctuidae; genus Mythimna; species Mythimna lalbum. The sequence continues at coordinate 20,909,596 of OX439360.1, forward strand.
CTAGAACCAAAAAAGTGGATTACGGCCCTCTCATATAGAGGAGGCCTGAGTCCCAGCAGTGGGAACATAAAAAGGCTGATTATGCTATGCTATGCTTATAATATTTGTATTAACATTTGTTGTGTAAAAATCTATTGAGTGAGTAACAGCTGCAAAATGTTAGCGGCGATACATTTACAAAGATAATGAGGTCAATGAACTTGATTCTAGTGTTTATGCGTACCTACACCTACTGATTCCTTGTATCGGCTACTAAATTGTTTCGACGAATATATACGTATGTGCTTATTACTATAATTTTTTTTTTCTAATTTTCCTGCTAATATTATAATTTAATTTCGACTTCAGACGCTAGATAATTCTTCACTTACAATTTTTTGTTGCATGAAGTTACCGATACCTAAAGATTTTTTTATCGAACAGAATCATTATCTATTTCTAAATCTTGATAAAAACAAAATAAGGTTAACGACCTCATTAGCTGTTTCGATAATAAACAAATGTAGAATCAAAGTTCAATTTTAGGCAATAGATACCCTTGTCAGAAGAAGGTCGAGTATGTTTTTATTTTTAATTAATTTTAGCAATGTGTATATAACACTACATATCTATTTATGTTATTTTTTAGAATGGCAGAATATAGACGAACGTGAGAGAGGGAGTTAAAGTTCTTTGCACCAGCAGTGGGACATAATGGGCTAATTAGATCAGATAGATTATTTTTTTACAAAGAAGCACAGATGCAAATACAAAAAACTAGTTTAAGTTAAAACTGAAGTAGTAAAAAATGGAAATATTGACATCATTGCACTTAAATCTGTATCTAATAATAATAATAATAATAAATTTATTTGTTAAATACACTGTAAAAAAAGATGATAAAAGAAAATAAATAGAAACAAACATGTTTCGCTAAGTATTAGCATGTAAATATAGCGTTCTAAAACCGTTGAACAAAAACCACTTAAGTTATAGAAAAATAATTAAACAATTTGTTTGATCACACTAAAAACATGCCTACAATTTTTTTTTCAAATGATAATGCCGTTATCTTAATTACTTATGTATTTTACACACAGTTTGCTGTGGTTACTGAACTCGGCAAGATTAGATACTGATACAATAAAATATCTACTCGTGATTATAAAACAAACATCGTACGCATGGTAAAATACCTTGGGATAGGACTGACATTGTTTATGTTGTTGTTTTTGTTGCTTGCTTGGTTACGTAACCCTATTGATAATATAATATGTATTAAGGAAATGATTAGGGTTAGTAAAATATTTAAAAACCTAAATTAATTATTTTATACTAGCTTTCCGCCCGCGGGGACTACAGTTTATATCGCGCGGGCAGAGACCCGTGCTCAGCAGTGGAATTATAGGTAGCCTATGTGTTATTCCAGTGTCTCTTCTACCTACCTACCAAATTTGATCTAAATCCGTTCAGTAGTTTTTGCGTGAAAGCGTAACAGACAGACAGACAGACAGAGTTACTTTCGCATTTATAATATTAGTAGGGAAGTAGGGATAGTAGGGATATTAGTAAGGACTATATGCAAAATTAGAAACCAACTAACTGACATCATTATTTCAGCCGATATACGTCTACTGTTGGACACAGGCCTAATATATCCACTAACTGACATATATATATACATATAGGTATATATTGAAACTACTGGAACTAGTAGTGTGAAATTTTACATAAGGTTTCCTTTTATGACGTAGGCAAGCACTAAGAGAGGATTTTTTAAAAGTCATCCCTTAAAAGGATGAAACTGGGGACTAAAGCTTGAAAGAAGAAACCTACACTCAAGAGGACGAAGAAGTGTGTAGTGAAGTAAGTGGGAGAAGATTTTTGAGTGAAAATCAAAGTCGGGATATTGCTCGGACGACAATAATATTTTCATAATATTTTCGTTGATTTATTAGTCTATTCGTCTCAAGTTTAATACAACTATTTAACATGCTATGCCATTTCTGACATGCACTTGTTCACACTAAAAAAACTCCAGTTCTTAAAAATAACTACTATATTAAAATAAGACAAGACAAGTTAAAATTAATCTATAGTTAAATTTGCAATAAAAACCTTGTGATTAACTTCTTAAATAAAGACTAAAATTTAAGCCGTAAATAAAAAAAGCGAAGGCATTGAACCGATCCCAGGTTGTTTGCCTCTGACCCCGCTTTGACAAGAGCGCTTGACTTTGCGACTTATTCTGTGACTATACTGAAATTTTACACTGATTTAGATTGTGGATTTGTCAATAAAACGAATTAAAAAAAATATTGGGTGTAAGTATTTTTAGTTTTTTTTTTTTCTTAAAAAAAATGAACTTTGGTCCACTATTAGATTTAATTGATCAAGAATGTGCTCAAAAACATAATAAACTCACAAACATTATATAAAAAAATAAAAACAAAGTTATTTTAGCTTTCTATAAAAATAAATAAATAATATTATTAATCTTTTTAGAGACATTTTTTGATTTAATATATGTGTCCTTAAATAATTTATAAGGAAGAAAAAAATAATTGTTCCTATCAAATACTATTTTAAGACAGCTATTTTTATTTTAAAACATTATAAATCGTTATAGCGCGGTCATTATAGCAGCCATATAGAGTTTAAAAAAGTAATGAAGTAGTATTACTATAGATAATTGTTTTCTTGACCCGACCAACCAAAAACCGTGTCAACACACACATAAAACATATGCATGGAATATTCATTTTAAAAAGGTTCGTGTTAAAAATAACTTTTGCAAAACGAACGATGGGTGCATTCAAATGTGACATTATAATTTCTTTATATTCAATACGTGGTCTCGTTTAGGTTGATAAACTTTGAATTTCTAAACCGATCGGGTAATAGAAAACGTATTACATTGCCCCTACATATTGCTCGGTAATTCACAATACATTGCTCCTTTTATTGAGCAAAGCTCCGAAAAATTCAAAAGAAAACAGGCAATGGAAATGTGTTGACTGATTGATATTCTTTGCGAGTTCTGATAGTCAATATCCAACGGTTGGCTGTCATCGAAACAAGTCGGTACTTGTTTGAAATTATGATTATAATACTGTCACTTTATCCGGTACAAACTATCCATTTTTTATATACCCACGCAAAGAAATATGTCTTGTATATTTAGTTTTATAATCCAATACCTATGTTTTTGTAATGAGAGTGACAATGACGCAACGCTGACGACAGTCATCGGTAGAGTCAAGAAATTCGTCCCATATATTATTCACGAGAGGCCGATAATGAGGACGTTCACCCCACAGCGTTAGACACAATTCAACGAGACTGATTGTCAATGTTTAGATTTTTTTCTACACATTTAATGGCAAAAGTCAACGTAGAGGGATAACATAATATTAAGTACCTATTAGTTTTTTTATTAGGTGAAATAGGTACAGTACCTAATTAAATCTAATTTAACTACTATTACAATATATGATTTTTTGTATTATAAAAAAATAAATACCGTACTTCACCGAGTTGAGCACCACCTCACACTTACCAACATTTTTATAACAGCAATATTCACTTATTCACTTACGGACGTCAAAGAAATCTCCTTACCTGAAAACAAGAATAAAAACACCATTAAAATCATCATTAACGGTTCATTTTTTACCGAAAAATTCCGAATTTTTGAAAACGATCCATTGTTCATGAGAATTCTCCCACAAAACAGTTGAACGACCGGCCAAATTTTTAAAACACAACCTAGATTTTGTGAAAAAAAATTATAATACGATTTAAAAGTTTGAATAAAACATAGCTGTCGTGCGTGTGTATTTATGAAATTCGTAATTGATACCTATAAGAGTCACGTTTCTTGTTTGTTTGCTTAAAATAATCGAATCGTTTCTGACATAACAGTCCTATGTCCACACGAATATTTTTCTTCTCAAAGAAATTTCTGGAAATCTTGTTCGTTTGAGATTGGCTCAGCTACATTCCCCTTTATCTTTGAGAACCCTAAGGGGTCATCTCACATCAAAATAAATATTTTATTATGGTCAATACTTGTAAATTCCAACTCTATACTTTTATATATTTACGCATCCGAATTTTCGGGGGTATTCCTGTTTTTTATACAAACATGTTGTCTTATTTGAATATAATTATGTTTACGGAAAGACTGTCGTTTTGTGACGGGAATATTATTTGTGATTTTGTTTATCTTTCTAAAATAGTGTAGATAAACTGTTGGTTTATGTTAACCCGTTCCGATATTTTTTAATATATTATGAAAACCTGCGACAAAGCTTAAGTGACCAACCCACTGAATATTTTCGATTCATTTACAATCTCATATATCCATAATGTCGGAGTGTTGTATAATCGTCAATGTTTATTAAAGCTATGCAAAAATATACGTTTCCTATGTCGCATGCATGGTTTCACGCCCTTATGTCTGTTGCTCTGTTTTCATTACGGCTGTCACGTGTACGATTTATCATGCATTGTGGACCAGGAAAAGAATTGATTATGTTCATGCTTGTTTGTCTTTCGAGGTGAACAGAGGTTGTGGTATAAGTACCCAGATATCTTGATTGATAGATAGATATACTTTTATGTTATGATAGATTATATGTATATGCTTTACAGATTTTCTAGGTATATGTTAGTTGTTTGTTGCTAACCAACCAACCTACTAAACCTTTGTTGTGTCTCTTTGGTATTGTTTTTGGCTATGTTGTTTTTTGTTGTAGTAATAGTTATAAAAGTTTTATGACTGACAACCTGATTGATAAATTATGTACAATTTAGAATTCAACCTATTGGATACACAATAAATGTCTAAAATATTATAGCTAGGGTAATAAACAAATATACAGTGATGGAAGTAGTGTCCGAAATTTCAAATCATGATTGATATGGGTGAATCAGGCCCGAGGTTGAACCGTTATTTGATATAATTTGTAACATAACTTATTCAAGTAATGTATTCCGTTTAATATGGCACTTAAAATAATTAATTTCATTTTGCTATTACAAACGAGCTTTTGGTTTAAAATATTTTCCTTTAAATTGAATTTAAAATGTGTGGTGCAAACACCAGTTATTATCCTGCTACAAATAACATTCGTATCCGTTGTTATTTACGTCGGTTTATCACTTAAGTTGAAAAGCTAGAATTATAAGCAATAAATATTTATTATTTTAGTATGATGTTATTTCCTCTTTCACGGCTATCATGAACACGGTAATTTAATCCAATTTCTGAGTGCACATCAACAATACATTTAATAATACCGTCCTTTAGATATTTGTTCCATAATTTGAAGTTTTTGTTTCAAGAGGGCACCCCAGTACCGTCTTCCAGGCGAGTTCCCCCAAATTACAGTAATACCCCAATGTGTATAAGCGTTATTATAAAATGGCGCTTCGCTGAGCCCACCTTCAGTCCCTATATTGAATGTCCCCTAACTTGTAAAGAAGTTCAGATTATAAGGATTTTTGTTCAGAATTATATAGGTAGATTTATAAGTCTCTTTGGTTGGTGTGCAAATTGTGGAAAAGTTTTTATACCCAAAGATATTGCTTGAAAGTCTTAATATTTAAATTCTAAATTCAAGCAAAAGATATTGTTAGTACTATCTAGACAGAATCTTATCAGTGCCAGGTGAATGACTTTCCAGTTATGCCATAAACTGCTTCACCGGTGTATTATTTAACTATTTCTTCAATTATGAGAAATGCATAATTCTAAATGGTACTAAATTCTGGTATGTCATACCATGAAACAGCACAAGTGCACAATAATAATTACGTTCATAAGTGCGGTAATAATCTGTCGAGTTTAAAGTACTCAGTACCGTGTAAGTACCTTTATAAGTGAAGCATAATTATATATTTTATCTCAATGCTGATCAGGAAGACATAAGCTTTCCATTTATGTAAAAATCACTTGAACCGGTTTAGCAATTTCCGAGACAACAACGTCAAAGTTGGTACTAAAATAAGACGGCATTATACCACGTAGATCTCTACTAATACTTTTGTTATTGAAGATAAACATAAAGAAGATTTTGAAGATACTGTTTTTTAAAGCACTCTTCAAAAAGTTTTCAAGGTGGAACATTATTTACAAGATGGACATTAAACAACGGATTACTCTCATGGTGAGCCATAAAATTAAAAAGCAAAGGTAGTAAATACTACCTAAACTTTGCATCAAAAAGTTGTCTTAAACTATTTTAGTAACTTTTACGGGCCATAATAATCTAGAGGATTTTTTCCCCATAAAACATACTGAACAAGTTTTACAACTCACATTTTACTAGGAGCTTCTCAAAGTGCATTTATAATCTAAATATATTTATAATTTTATTATTACGTTTACATATGAAGATTGTAAACACCAAAATGATAATTTGAGAAAACCTTCATTTTTTATATAAAGATCAACTTGATAATTATGTAAATGTTACTTGAAAAAAAAAATACACAAAGTATCAAAATCAGTAGTTATATTATTATGTGACGTAACAGTTACGGAATTTACGAGAATATCGCTTAAAATATACACATAAAACGTTAAGGGTGTAACATTTGCAAGTTTTAAGAGCCAGAACCTTCAGACGGTGCGTGATAAAAGTATATGGCCTTAAATATATTTTTACGGAGTCAGTCTTCTGGTTTCATTATGAGTTTTATTTAGATTTTAAGCGAATGGACGAGAAAATGTGCTCTTACCCTACATTAGTGGAAAATAGGATCGCTTTTTGCCGTAATCTCTTGTGTCATTGTTGTTTGAGCAAAAAATCTAATGTGAATATTCTTCTAAAGTTCATTAAATTCAGCTTCACAAATCTACTTATTTACATTTAAATTATTTTTACAGTTACATTTACCTAAATGAAAACTATTTAACGATTTGAGTCATACAAAAAACAAAATCACAAGATTTCTGTGTAAAGCAATCTAATACTTTTTTAATCTTAAAAATCAAACATTCGTCTTACACAAAAGATTTATCTCTCATAAAAATAATATAGACGGTGCAACAAAACGCTCGCCTTTTTTCAACAAAAAATGACCTTAATACCTGAAGTGGTATATAAATCACAATCAAGAGTTTTCTATTAATGCCAGCATAATACCTCCATTAACATTTATATCTTATATCTTTATATAACTGATACAAAATAAAATATTGGATCTTGTTATTCCTGCCCACGTTTACCTATATACGGCAACTGGCAGCTTTTTTATGCTTAAAAAAACCATTCATTTTTAATTGTTTTTGTTATAACTGCTATAAAAATAATATGTTTAACCGATGTTAAAAAAGGTGGTTGTCAATTCGTTAGGACTTTATTATGTTTGTCAGAATAAACTGATTTGGAAAATACTTTTTATTGAAAAATCTACATCCAGATCCTCATTCCGACATATCTCCAGGATCCAAGAGGAAATTAGGGTACTTATCAAATACTATAGGTATACAAATAGTGATTTTGGTATTTCCAGCAAGAAGCCAAGCATATGCATTGAGAAAATATCACTTGATAAAGTGGAACTGATGAAGATGACCACAAATGACCTGATAAAATGGTTCTGATGAATGTTTGTATGGACAGATCTGATAACAAAGATGGAAAATACACAGGCATCGAAAATCACCAATCATCACTTAGACACTAAGTATCTAGAAGTCACTTTGGGAAATCACAAATAAAAAGTGTAAAATAAAAATAAGTGTTGTTCTAGTCTTTTTTCTTCGTTATTTAACACCGAGATCCGAATTTAAAGTTATTTTGTATTTTAATAATGAAAGTTGGTTGAGCTTTTTTGTGTTTATATTCGACGACTTTAAATCTGGATTTGCACTTAATTTTTTGCCGATATCACAAAAAATAACAAATCCAAATATGGAGCCCAATCACTTTTTCACTACGTTTCAGTTTTAAATACAACAAGCCGATGTAAACAAAAAACTGGTTTTCAAACGAGTTGGCTAAAAATAAAAATGCACAATCGAAAATCGTTTTGCGTTCCATTCCAAAATGTTCACATAACATAATACGGGCAAAAATCAATCTAAAATGAATCTGAAACCGAATTTCCATATTTTACACATACCTAAACATCTCACGACCGACAACGGGCGTTTTCACCCCACAAAGACCCCGTAATATGCCGAGGGCAATAAATTTATTATGATAAAGTCGATTTACGTCAATAAGACGAACTTTTTTGTTGAATTGAAAACTTTTATTCCGCTGGAACTCTTTGGAAAAGTATTTTGGATATTGAACTCCGATAATAATACGTAGGTACACAATTTTCATGTGAAATCATTTTTTGCGATGTTTTCAATCATTGTGACTGAAGTTAAACGAGTTTTGGGAATTATTGATAAGGTTTTAGAAGAGCTATTTATTTTTTAATATGGAAAAACTTTGCTTGAAAATGGAGAAAACAGAAAGGTTGAGATCTGAGACCCTACCATGAGCTCTTAACGCGATCCATTTGACGACCTTAACTGAACCGTTAAAGAGATTCTACAGTCTCTGAGATATTGTGGAGCTCCGTAATCTTAACCAAATCTATTGGAAATCTGAATCAAAAAAATCTGAAACCGATATAAAGGCTATGGATCCATCCCATCCATCCTCAGCCTTTTTAATGTTCCTACTGTTGGGACTCAGGCCTCCTCTCTAGGAGAGGGAATGGGCCGTAATCCACGCGGGCCCAGTGCGGGTTGGTGAATGTCACATGTCTTCGTTTTGGTACTAGGACACGGTTTCCTCATGATATTTTCCTTCACCATTTTGAAAGCAGTGGTGAAGAAATAAAACTTATGAATAGTTTTGGATAAAGACGGAATCTACATGACAAGTTACAACAGGTTTTATTTTGTTTTTGCCAGCCAAACAAATTATTATTGACTAGAAATAAAAGTCAAATCTGGCTATTTATATTTTACTATCATATTTTATAAATTCTAATCTCCGTAACCAAATCTAGCGGATAATCTACACTTAATATTATTAAGAGGTATTTTTTTTTTGTTTTGTTTGTAGAAGGTAATCTCTGAAAGTACTGGACCGATTGCTAAATTTTTTTCACCGGTTGAAAGCTGCTTTATTTTTGAGTGACATAGGCTATGATTTGAGTAAGCGGGCGAAGCCGTGGCCTAAGGCTAGATGGAAATAATTTGATATCCGTATTTTGGTCCAAAATTTCATATCGGTAACATTTCTGGTTATGATAAGGTTTCTATTCTTAATGTAGTTGTTAAAAAGAGGCTTCTGGGAGAACAAAACACTGCACAGATAGACTTTAGGTACGTTAACAATTCTAGATCGGTCGTTAGGTGAAATCTGATTCTATTCTGCCTTTCAATGCAGCCTTGGGATAAAACTTTTAATCTTGCATTTTTTTAAACTTTTATGTTTTGCGAGATTGTTTAAAATAGTCATCGTGACCCTGGAAAGCCAAAGGATATCTGAAGGAATGCAAGTGTGTTTTCAACCGACTTCAAAAGAAGAGGAGGTTCTCAATTTCATTGTATTGTTTATTTTTTAATGTTGAATAAATAAAAACCTGAAGTTCCGAAATTAAAGTTATTTTGATTGGTTTAGTGTTTTTGTTTTTTGAAATGAAGTCGGATAATACCTAGGTACTTATTTATTTTTTTGGAGAATGTTTTTTTTTTAGTAAGTAAAATCTGATATTCCTATCCTTTCAGAGCCGGAGAAGTCATTTGATGATTTCTCACTCCAATAAAGTATTTTCAAATTCAGATTCTTAAAATTTTTAACGCAATAATAATTTGACTTCACTGGCGTAGATATATAAAATAAAAACTATCTCTCGATTCACTTTCGACGCAATAAGGCACACTGCTCGAGTCTGCTCGTATTCAAAAACCACAAAGTACTACAATTAATCTCCGGCGTGAAAGTCAAGATTACCGAGATATCGAGCAATCCCGCTCGATCGCCGACCAAGGTCTTTGTAACAGAATCGAGTGTACAGGCAGATACAGAAGTTCCACTTTGTTGAGACAACAGGATCCTGATGAGTCCGCTCTTGACTCCAGTTTCGCCTGATGATAAGAGATAGTTGAGGTTTACGATGGAGTGACAGAGTCCGATAACCTGGTGAGGGTCGTGGAAATCCGATGAACACGAGACGCGTAGGACCGGTTGTTGTGGTGATGCTTGGGGTGGCATATGTCCAACGGTGACAGTAACTTTCGGTTGAAATGATGAATGATGAGAGTCTCGGAGTCGGAACTTATCATGATGGGTTAAAATGCCAGCCGTGCGAGCAAGAAAGAGGCATAGAGCTACATACATAGCCATCAGACAGTTTAGATTGTAAAATGCATCGCGGTAGCATTGCAGAATTTTCTTTCGTTGAAAATCGTCTCATAAAACAAAGTAAAACTAGAAAGATTTTGTTTTTATACTTGTATTAATTATATAGTTTAACCTGAACTAAAATTAGATACTTATAATTAAGGGTGTCAAATGCAAGGGGTTGTTTTAAAAGCGATCTTTTACGCGCAACCCCTAATATGTATATATTATACGAGTACGTAACAAAACCTAAATAAATTAGATAATTTGTGATTGATTCATTAAACCCCAAGCAAATGCATTGTTCACGCTGTCATTTTCTTTCTATCGTGTCTCTAATGAAATTGCGTTAAAGCGAGTGTTTTTTTTTCACAAAAAATAAATTGATATATCTTCTGCTACTTGCTTCACCCGCTTGAAAATAAATTTCTACATAAAAACTTTGGACCCCCGTTGCATCCCATTAGGGGTATATTTTGGAAAATAATCCTTTCTTATTCTTTGAATACATCATCATAAATATAATAAACCTTTTCAATACACTTGCTCATAAAGTGACTCTTATGCAAAATTTCGGACGTCTAGTTCAGAAAATGTCTTACCATTCGGTCTTTGTGAAATAATGAATGGTGAGACGGAAATTAAAGGTGAATACCCACTCCAGGCAGGGTGCATAGGACGTTGGGCACTTAAGTTGCATCGTGGATCTTCTGAACCATTCTATTTACCCAATGGTAATATGATCTCGTTCGTTCACTAATCGTTCATTCCGATCGAACGAGTCGAGTTTTACGTATCGCTTGGCAATGGGCGGTGTAGGTTTTATAATTTATTGTAGCTATTGGCTGGGTATTGTGAGAAATGGCTAGTAGGAATAGTCTGTGTTGGAAGTTGGTTAGAGTTCAAAAGTTGATAATTTTTGGAGGAACGTTGTCTTATTATATTTTAGTTGGTTAGGACTTTTCACTTTTATATGAAAAATTCAGGAAATGTAATCTAAAATTACAATCTATACCTAATAATATTGTAAAGAGGCAATTTTTCCTTTTTCTTATTATTGATAGGCTCGCGTTTGACCACCATCTCACCTGATGGTAAGCGATGATTTGGTCAGCGGTGGAGAACGCTGGCCTAGAAGTAACCTATTCACCCTTGACTTAAAGACTCCTATGTTGTAGCTTTTTGTAAGTTTGTATGTACAGGAAAAGTACTACTCTGTAAGGATTTTGAAAATTCTGTCACTAACAGAATGCTAATTTATCACTGATTTATATAGGTATATGGTTTTAAGCAAGCAGCGAGCAAAGCCTCTACCAGAGGCTAAAAAAAAGATCGTTTTTTTTTGTCTTAAAAATTAAGGCCTTGCAGAGGGATAAAAAAAAACCATAAAATATATAGCACCTCAATGAATTGATATAATAACCATCGCAAGGCACCATAACAGAAAGGTCATACTTTCACGAAACAAGGTCGGTTTGCAGGTTCGCTTCCTCGTCCAATCACCTTGATACGTTTTTTTTAGTTAGAAGAAGGAAGTTAGTGTTACTGCTTGGATTATGTTACGAATAGTAAAAAGATTAATTGTTTCTATGTCGAATAAACAGAGCATTTTTCTTGTCTGAGCTAATCGACGGTATGATTGGCGCAGTGGTTGAGTGATTGGCTGCTGTGCTGCGGGTCGCAGGTTCGATCCCCGCACGGAATAGATATTTGTATAGCCTATAGATAGATGTGCCGGGTCTGAGTGTGTTTACATGTTTGTGAGCACACCCACATATACAGAAGGCAGAGTAAAAAAAAAAATTGAGTTATTGTACACGGATTGTTTTAAGCAATAAAAGTCTTATGAATTACCATAGACAGGTTTTTCGTATGTACCAATGCTAGAAACTTTTTCATCAAAACCTCTTTAGTAGGTTTCAAACTATTACAAACAAAAACTTCAAACAATTATAAACAAAAGATAAACACTGATTCTACTTTTGAATAATAGTTTGTCATAAAGAATTAGGTTTTTATAATAAGACATTAGAACAAATCCTAGATTTATTCGTATAATAAACTTTTACACCACCCCCACCTCCCAATTTACAGTACCCAACTACCCACATTCTTCAGTTCTTCCCCTAAATTAAACTCAGCAGTACCCTTTAAAAAAAGAAGAATGTTCCTAAGCTTACCAAAACTATGTTTACTCCAAAAACTTATTCTTCAATGTAATTTGAACCAGAAACGCGTCAATACTCCCTAAAAAACTTCCAACTTCGTAAAAACAAACAATGAAGATATAAAAATTACCTACAATACAATTTCTAACACCTTAATCGTTCACTGTCGGATTGAGATTTCACAAATAACATACTACCTGCTATAATAACAGAAATAATTAGATTTTACACACTCGTTAGATGTTATTTTAACAAATACAACGTTTTTCGAACGATCTTCATTAACAAAATCACGCACTGTACTACGTTAAGGGTGGGGTTTTAGTAGTTAAGATCTAGCGGAATCGTAAGAGAAAGCGATTTAGGCTCCACAGTTTCAATATACAGAAAAAATATCTACAAAAGATATTTAATTTGCAATACTGCGTAATCAGCCTCATAATGTAAAAACGTCTAAGTAAAAAAAAATTGCGTGGAACACTGCATAATCAGCCGCTTAATGTTTCCTTTACTGGGACTCAGGCCTCCTCTCTAGATGAGGGGATGGAAATTATCTACCACGCGGGCCCGGTACGGATTGGTGGATGTCAGATGTCTTAGAATTTTTGGTTCTAGGAAAATACTGGCACCTTAATATTTGGGATAGGTGTAACATTAACTGCAAGCATAGATTTTTTGTTGAAATCAACTTAGTTGTCATTTTTCGTGTATCAAAATATTTACAATATTTAATTTTATTTCAATTGAACAGTAATTCATAGCTAAGTAAGGTAAGCATGGACTAACTTACGTGGTATATTATCACTAAGAATCATCATTACAAAAAATGTGTATCCAACACTACACCCAACATTATTTATTCATCCGTCCACCGCTCCGCTCCGCTACGCTACTATGTCCACACCCTAACCCCACAGTATCGTATTTTTTAAGCTCATTTCGTAACTATATAACCATCAATTGAACAGATAAAAATCTCAAATAGAATTACATCGCGTGTTCTGACCGCCATGGTCTAATTTTGGTATTAAAACCCTACTAAAGTAAAAAGTAACGTGAACTCCTTAGGCGTATGCAAATCTAGTGTGTTTTTTGTATAGTCGGTTTACTTTTTTGTAAAACAATGGGTGCGTGAATTGTAATTAGAATGTCAAGTATTTACTTGTCAAGCAGTAAGGGTTTAAGTGTTGAAGAAACTGGTACATACATTTAGATTTTATAATGATACACCCATTTTGTTGGGCTCATGACACGATGAAATGTATGAATTAGTCGGGTTGATATAGGGCGTTTTTTTTTTATTTCCGATGTAGGTACAATATTTTTTGTTATACTGAAATGAACAAAGCTTTTTTTAATGACTTTGTTCTGTATTGATGGAAGTTGTCATATTTTACTCAGTGTTGTTCACACCTTTACGGACCGGACTAAGCGTTTCGTCTCTTCGTTTATACCGCGTACATCGAAGGACAAGGGAACAGGACAATTTGTCTGTTTCGGACTTCCTGTACGATTAAAATTTAGGTGTTTTCAAGGATAGAGTGATACTTATCTTAACAAACTAGTGCGCCTTAACATTAACGATTGCATCACTGCTTACTATCAGGTGGAATTACAGTCAAGCACAAGTTTAAAATAAAAATAAAAAGTTATGAGACTAGCCAAACAAAATGTTATGCGCAAAGAGGACGCTTTTTGTACGTAAAATCAGAAAAACTGAGATACCTAAGTTTACCTAAAAAAAAAACTTACAAAAAAAATTCTCTATTCACGTCCATTCTTTGACCAACATTTTTCTCAATTTTATTTTCAACAGCACTGAAAAAACCAAATTTTTTATGACATAAAATATTCACAGAAAAAAGGCTTATATTTGGTTTTGTCTTTTACAAAAACCTTTCTATTTTAGTGGAAAAAATATTGCCAGCTAGTACTTTAAGAATTTATTGTTATTTTTCGCAACAGAAAGTGGCATGTTTTCCTAAATTACTAGTTACTTTAAAAAATCACGCATAAAAGCAGTAACTTGAAAAAAACCAATTTATTTTTGAGCTCTTACTCACGTACTTACCAATTTCTGTTGCGAATATACTTGAGTTTTATTGGCCATTCCCCTGATACTGGGTACCGTGAGAAGGTTTTTCGTCGTCATGGTAACCATCTATTACGAGCTCCATGGATGGTAATGATAAAGTAGTGCGATACCAACCCATTTGTTTCTTGTTTTTATACTCTGTTATTTAATTCGGTAGTAAACAAACAGCTTTTATAGGTTCGGTATCAAGAACAGTAGCTTTATTACGAGATCGAGGCTGTTTTTTCACTCACCTATCGACAACATTGACCATGGTTTAAAAGCTTGTTGTAACGTAATTCAATGCGATATTTGATCTAAGGCAACTTGATAAAAGAGAGAATGCCTGAAGACTCTGTTAGCATTCGGTGATTTATTTGAATATTTTACAAAACTTGTTCCACGTGTTTTTTTTAAACCTTTATAATAATGTTTTTTAACAAAATTGTCGTCTTCATTTTTTATTGTTTGAGTAAATTATGAAAGTTCATGCAAAATAGCAAATTTTTAGAGGTCTTTACTGGATTAGTTTTACACAAATTTATAAATTGATTTCAATAAAAGCTTTGACAGGTAATATTCAGAAGATACTGTGTTTCCAAAATATCTAATGAAAAATGTGTAATAACGTCATGATCGCGTAAGAGCGGTAGAATGAAAAACAGTGAAAATGTATGTCGAGTTGAAATGCTAAAAAGGGATGGAGTTATAAAAGGTATCCCTTTCTCGCTCTTACGCTTGATATTTTAACACGTCATAGGAACGACTCAGTACCGCTTTGGATTCTTCTTTTCATAAGCAAAATAATGTCACAAGAGATGAAGGGTTAACCAATGTTGATAACATAACATTAATAAAATCTGTATAAATTCTCTTATTTACATTTTAACGCAATTGAAATTCAAATTGTGTCAACATATTTATGAGTATGACTGTACTTTTACAACTTTATATGATTAACATAACAAATGATAGAGTAACATTCAAACGTTCTAAAATATTACTTCTATTTAACTTTGAAAGACTTTCAAGATCTGCGTGCTTTTTAAGGGCATACCTAACTATTGAACTTTACAGACATAACGTTATGACTAACTAAAATGAAGTTTTATGAACTAACTACACACCATTTGTAATATGATTAGACATTTTTACAAACCTATCTTACTGTCCGTTCAACTAAATTTGACTTCTATCCTTATTAAGATAAGTATGTTATTAAAAGCAAAAAAATGGTTACAACACCAACTATTTACTGCAGCCGCCGTTTGCCATGTTACCAACGCAATAAAGGTCAAAATCGGTCCAACGGACAGTAAAAAAGGTTTGTCAAAATTATACTCTATTCACTGTAACATTAGACAACCTATTGCGAATAGAGTATAATAATCATCATTGGAAAGTCTTTGACCCCTTGAACCCAAAGCACAGATGCATTTGATCGCATTTATCTGCTAACTAAAAAAAAATCTTTACAAAATTAATTGCATTATCTAAGACTGAAATTACTGAAACGTCCCAATTCCTCAATCAGGCTAAGCCTAGTAGCCGTCTTACATAGAAATTAACGTTAATTAATTATTTTGTATGTATTTAGTCCAGTTAACACACACAGTGCAATATAGCTAACACTGTTATAATTAATGAGCCAATTAGTTTATCTAATTTAATTACTTATGAGTGTATATTACCATCATTGATGTGGTTTTAGATGGTATTAATTAATCAATGATTACATTATCAATATCAAATGATTAACTTAGTTTTTAGGGATACTTGCCTGAAGAGTAAAAACGGACTCCACTGTCCGTCTGTCTCCCTGTATATCAAGAACCGTAGTAGCCAGACAGTTGAAAATTTCAATAAAAATATATATATTTCTATTGCAGTCACAAAAGAAATATAATAAAATTAAATATCAAAAGGGGTTTCCATGCAAGAAACGTTATTTTGTCGGAGCTTTAGTAGTACCTTCAGAACCCTTCATGTGCGAGACCTACTCGCACTTCGCCAGATTTTGACTGTTTGTTTCTTTAGTGAGTATTTTCTCTCATGAGAGGTTGAGTGCATTAGCAATATAGGTAATACCTATCTACCTAGTACAACCATGTCCTGGGCCATCAACCCCCGCCTTCCTAATTTACGTTTCATTGTATATATAAAAAAATATTATTGTGGAAATACTCTGTATTTTTATAAGGGTGCAAAAAAGTCTACGTTTTATTTAACAGGGGCCAGGGATAGCTCCGAAAGGTAGCTCAGCCCCGGTACGAAAGGCAACAGAAGTGGGTTTTTAGTCAGTAAAAGTCTGACACTATCTCTCCGCTCCGCCCAAAATGGGAAATCATTAGATGATTATCCCACCGAAAAAAAAAAACAAAACAAATTCTAGTTCAACCAAAACTTCGCTAAAACGCAAATTAAAACCAAAAAAATAAACGAATAAGAACGTAGTGTTATCACTCCGTATAGTAGCCTTGCGCCTATTACAGAACTGATACACTATACACTAGAACATTTGCGTGTCAGTATGACGTGCGCAGTCATTACCTCGAGGATCATAAACCTGACCTTCTGATGTTTTTTACTTCACCTCGCAAGTAAAGAGAATTGTAACGAGAACAATTTGAAGCAAAAACGTGTGTTGTATTAGAATTGTTTGTTCGTTCTGTTCATTTGTATCTAAGGGAATAAAAAGGAAGAATGAATGAAGACACTTTATTACATGTATATGCCGACGGCAAACAATTTATATAAACTTGATTGCGATCCCACCTGATGGTAAGCAGATATGCAATTTCTGATGGTGAGGCGCACTAGTACCCTCACCAGGTCATCAGTCCACCTTGTGAGAGACCTTCCAACGCTGAGTCTAGCCTAGAACCTTTTGTTCTCATCAATCGAATAGTCTGTGTATACCAAAACAGTAACAATTTTACAGAAAATGATGTCTATGAGTAACTACAATGGAACAGAAGATATGGACCAAACAGTCGTCTATGGACTAAGATAGAATAATATAATTGGCTTAAAAAAATAGCTTTACACTAAAATCGGTAAATATTTATAAAATCTCTAACCTTCACAAAAGTGCAATCATACACAAAAAACCTAGAAAACAAAAAAGCAATAGCCAATCTATACCTTCAGTCAAGCCGTCACGTCCGCAAAACTGTGTTTGTATGTCACTTCATTAACAAAATATTATAGAAGTGTTGCAGGTATTCGTGCATAAATTACACCTTGGATTGTGTCACAAAACCGCTTAAATACGCTATAATTTTGGTAATAACCTTGCTTGTATATATGGCGTAACATATAACATAAATAATGAATAAAATAATAATTTTAATAAAATAATTGCTGAGCAGTAATTTATTGAAAATGTTAACAAGAAAAGCGAAGGGAGTTGTGACACAAGTGCAATAAAATTTACAATAGATGATATTCTTAATATAATTGAAGTAACAGAGGCAATAGAAGGAGTGGCACAAATACTCAAGAAATTAACTAAGACTAATGATTCCAAACTTAAATCACAGACCCATTACGTAATCACTGCAATTAAAGATTTAAATCGCCAATATATTTAAATTAATTGAAACTATAATACAATTAAAATTATACAAGATTCCAATTAGTTAGATACAATGTTACTGGCGCCGCAATAAAAATTACCCTTCATAAGAGCGTAATAAATTATTGACAGCTGGTTTAGAATTCACGAAGGAATTGGAATCTTATAGCTTTTCGAATAAAGGTTGAAACGCTATGAATTGAAATATCTCCTTGATACTCTCAAACCCGCGTGGGTGCTTAAAAGCCTCATACAGTGACATATTTAGCAATAGTATACGCAATCTGTGGAATAATGAACGTTACACAATTCAGATATCGTTGGTAACTTCATAATTTGAATTATGTTTACAAAGGCTTAGCTATTCTTTTAGAAAATTACATTTGCCTTTGGTGAAGATAAAAAGGCTCTTAAGAAAAGAACTTGCATTAAAATAAATTGTAGGTCTGAGCAAAAAGTGTAGTGTGTTGTACAAACTTAGAAATATTATATAGCCCCATGAAGCTGTGTAATAACAGTTTGTGTAAGATCACCATAAAAGTGCAAAGCCGGAAAATAAGAGCGAGAGCGCACGAGCGCTCTTTGATGTATAAAACCCATAAAACCATCGAGCTAACTCAGCCACTCTAAAACTCCAAATTAAATATCATCACACATCGACTTTCCGATTGATTTCGACTCAAGCTTCGAATAAAACCGAATCTCGAAATCTCCCAGGATCTCTCAATTTTTACGAGAACGAAATCCTTATTTAATATCCAATCTATACACAGTTTAATAAACGATAAACCGAACTGCAGAACCATAAAAAGCTTGGAACGTAAAAAAGGAGAAAAAGGCGAAACAAAAGTTTTCTACAGGCATCGAGACTTCGGGAGTTAATAAAAATCGTGCCCAAATGACTACGTTAAACTTTGGCGTATACATACCTACCCAGTATTGGGTAGATATGGCAAAACGCTGCAATGATTTAAGGCTTGGCTGCTGCAAAGTCAGGTTTGTTAGCGTTTACAATTTTTGGTTTGGTTATTAGTGAAGACTTTAGTGCTAGTAATAATTTTAAAGTCTTAAATTTTGTTATCATAAAAATTCATTTGACGTCAGACGTATTCAAAGAACATCTTTGTCTCTAAAATGACTTTACAATCTACAAAATGAAGTACCCTGACTTTAACAGCATTATCAGAAAAAATACCCTTCTAAACTTTAAAAGGAATCCACCCTTTCCAAACAAGTAAAGCGAAAAAGTAATTTGTCAAGTAAATCCTCAACGTTCGAAGGAATGAGAAAGGATATCAAGCTGATATCTGATTAATGACTCCATAAATGATTAATAGGCGATTCCGACCAAATTAAATGTGACAACCGAATACTGGGGAAGGCTTAGGGAAATTGACTATTGAGTACTTCAAATGGAAAAAATTCGCGGTCTTATTTTTTATCACGTTTACTGTGAATATTTCAATTTCTTTGCTATAAGCAAGTTCAATACCTCTTTAAGTTACATTTCAAAATCAACTTTACAAGCTATCTCATCTTATCTAGCCACACTAAAATTGACTTTGCCAAGTCAAACACATATCTTTACGACTCGTCCTTGACAGGGCAAACAGAAACTAAAGGCCACAAGTAACTTCCTTCATTTTAGCTAATCACTTCACATCTAGCCTCTATCAAATCGACCTTAAAAATAGTGAGATATTTATAAAGCAGGATTTCCTCTACTTTATAAAAGTTTCCTTAATTCCTTTTTGTATTTGGTTGTACAAGATAATTCGTTATTCGAACAATCGGGCAATCAAATCGTTATCGTCGAGCAACGTTAAGCAGGGTTCCCATCGTTGTTTCTATTTTATTTCCGTGAATTAGGTTGTCTACTCCTTTTGATAATAATGGTCTTAATAATCGGATGCTCATCGTAATGGCTTTGTGAAGTATCTAGATAGGGTTGCAGACTCAAGGTGATTTTGTTTTAGTATCTTCTTCTTCGTGTTTATCTTTTTCGTATTAAGTGAGCTTTCAGTATTTTGAATTCAAACGACAACATATAAATAGGTATTTAATGGTACTGTTATTCTGCTGAAATACCTTTTCATTTCTCCCCTTCATCAATTCAGTTACATCAATCAGTAAATTAATTTGAATTACAAGCACCAAACCATTCTTCCCAAATTAACACTCACTAAGCACGCAAATTACATAATCCTTTACAGAATCAAAGTTAACAACAGAAACTGACGCCCCTCGAAAAATTATAACAATTTTTTTACCATTATTAGAAAACAAAAGAACAGACAGAGCTGAAAGGGGAATAAGGGGCGTCCGCCGTCCGAGTCCCCTTGCCGTCAATTGCCGTGATTAATGAAGCCCTCGAATATTGAAACGTTTATTTGACCGACGCCAAAAGTATAATATTACTTTAGAAACACTGTATCAACTTTTGATAAAGTCGCTCTAAGAATTACTCACTTTTGAATTACTAATATTGCATTAATTGAACTTTTTTTTCAATATTTCAAACTTTTCTCACGCTGAGCTTAGGAAAAGTGTTAAATTAATTCCGACAAAGGCCAGTTTTTGAATTACAGTTTTTTTGTGTTGACCTTCTATTAAATAAAAATACTGAAAGCTCCATAAAATCATAAAAGTAAAATTCTGTTGGTTTCGATTAGAAAAAGAAAATTTAATATCCACAAACCCCAATAACAAGGAGTAAAATGCCTAAATCATGTAACGTACACTTATGTATAATTATTAATCAAAATCCTAAAAGAACTTGCAATAATACCAAGTCAAATAAATTATTCAAAATTTCAAAATCTTCATAGAAACAGTGAAAATATTGGCGGTCACAATGTCAACGAAATACCATCATGTCCCCTTGTATCAAGAGAACAAATTAAACATTTCCGAGCTACGCGAACGCCACAGATTAAATTATGAATTCAAAATCGATTCACTGGCTCACCCGCTGCGAGTTATTTCCAAAGATTCGAATGTTTTATGGCAAAGTGTAGGGACAGAAGCTCTGCTAGAAGGTTCTGCTGTATTTAGATGTTTTAAAGGAGAGCAAAATCTAAGAGCTGTGCTATTTTCTAGTCTGTACATCAATCGCCATCATTTCAGTCATAAAACGAATACTATTAGACATAGGACCATATCGACCGATAACACCAACGAACGGTTCCATCTTACATCCATCAGATTCCTGCAATCCTCACCAGTTCCTTCCTCTATCTTGTGGACGACCGTTCAACTAGCTACGTCTACCGGTATGTGATCGTCACTCCAGAAACTTTCGGCTTCATCGACCATCTGTTCAACGAGCAATTTGCCCTACCCACATGGCATAAGTTTGGCAATTCTCTGAGCTACGGTAACCTTGGATCTCCTGCGTATATAATTGTCTTTCATTCTTTAACTGCGTTTTTGTTGGTAAAAACAGAATGTGATATAGCTTAGGATAAAAGCTCAACTTGTCCTTTGTGTAAAATATACTTATATTTTTTTATGTATGGCAACCTACATGGCAAAAAAACTTTGAGGGCATAAAAAACCTTCGATTTGAGAAGAAGAAGAAGAAGATTATTATATTTTCTAAGTGGCTGTTTTTCTACAGGAAAATAGCTAATCAAATCAAAATCCAGATAGCATTGTATAAAATTTCTTCACCACCAACTGCATTGTCTGTACATTAACATAGAAAGCTACATCCGTCTTCAATCGAAAATTACTCATCAAATTTGTCCAATCCACCTGGTTTTCCCCAAGCCATCGGATTTTCATCAAAATAAATATCACGTACTTGGCACACTAACTGCTTGTCATATAATAGCAACAGATCCATGATTGATAGTGAGATTCCGAGAAATGGAACGGTTTGCGGAAGAATAATTCAATCAAGACATTCGATTTCATGATGATTTCATAGTAAATTTTCCACTTATACAAGTTATTTTCCAATCTTTGATGTATTACGGGTTCAACTTGAATTGTTCAAGTTAGGAAGCCTTTTTCTGGACTCAATTAGGGTTTACGGAAGGAAATATTTTATGGTTTCATTTGGTTGTGTAACACTGCCATGAATATAAAGGATGAATTACCAAATAATGTTTTACATAATTTGTAATACTGTTTCTTATCATAAAACAAGATGACGCTCAATGCAACTATTTTCGGTTTTATCAATGTACAGTTGAATTAGAACCAACATGTTCAACATACATTGGCGCAAGATACAAGAAGAGTATTCATGTGTAATAAAGATAGTTTTTCAGAGCTCAACCAAATTAAGTTAGTGTAAGTGAAGTGAGAAAACATCAATTGTCGTCCACTTAAAGTGTTCGCAAAGACAATTGTCTCATGATATCGAGAGGCTGCCAGGAAAAATAGTCACTTTAGAGAAGCAACTGTTTTTCCCCTAATTGGCAACATCCAGACATTTTTATAGCGACACTTAACCGCAATCAAGTGGATCATTAGCCTGTAAAGGCCTGCCAAATCTCTTTGCTTCGCCTCCGCTGTTTTCTCACCCTTTTGCGTGAAAGATGCTGTAACACACACCTTTTTTGGACGAATCCCGCTCGGCCATTGCCAAGTTCTGGCTGATTTTTTGTAGGACATTACGCCGGCGATTCCTTGTGGTCGGCTACAGATGTTTTTCGTATATAACTACGCTGTTTGGAAACCGAATTTAAAAGCTCATATCATTTTTGGAGAAAAACAAATTGAATTATGAAAAAAGACTTGTATCTGCAAAGTCGAATGCAAAACTGGAAGGGAATCACTCTGGAACGAGCGACGAGCGAGCCAAAACGAAAAATAAAAAACAAAACATCAATTTTAATGAGTCGAAAACCCAAGAATGTTCCCTTACATTTAGAGAGCAATATTTTTTCTACAACATTTAATCAGAGTAAGAAGTGAAATGGTAATTTGTGTGGACCGCTCGATGTAAATTTTATGCAAGAATTCGCTCGGCACTCCCCTCTCCCTAAAAGAGGAAGGATTTTTGCAGCGGACAGAAAATTTTGCTTAGCCAAGTGAAATTTTAACTGCTACGACAGAGACAGCTATGGAAATGCGAATACTTAATGCTAACTTACTTCCCTCTGGTTCATTATACTTCATAATTTTTGAGGGAAAAAATGTGATCTAAAGGGTTCGAATGGTTGTGTTTTTTGTTCGAGTTATTTTGAATATCGAAGCATTGATTTGCGTATCTAGAAGTAAAAAGTAACTAGAGCCAAACGATTTAGTTTTATTTATAGTAATAGTCGTAGTTTTATTACAAGCTCAGAAGTAGGCCAACTTGAAGTATTGCATTAATTCAGTATGAATAAGTTGACTAGGTTACTTCTGTTATTTACATTATTTTAGCTAGAACAACGTCTGTTTCGTATATAAACAACAATTTGATCTTTATTGCGAGTGAGCAAAGTAAATACGTTTGCAAGCATTAAAAGTTTTGCAGTAACAAATCTCGAAGAGCTCCAAGTTATTGTTGAGATCAAAAACATTCAAAAACCTATTTAAAATTTGAAAGCAGGCTCAAGAAGCAGAAAACTACACAAGCAAAACACTCTAAACTTTTACAATAATTTCAATGATGCTCCAATACAACGACCCTCCAAGTTACACTCAATTCCATCAAATTATAACTTCTACAAGACAATCTAACTCTTTGAAGTAACAAAATCCACTTTTTGTTTCGAAATCGTAACAAATTAATAACTGAACAATTTCATTTAAGGGTAGTGTCCAAAAATTGTTGAGTTAAAGGTTGGAATGATTTAATTCAACTTCTTACACTGAATTAATGAATCCTGTCCCAATCTGAAGTCTGTCTCTAACTTTGAAAGTCGACCTTCCAGTTTGTTTCAATTTGTTAGCCTCGATAGAAATTCAATGGGGTTCCATAATAATAAACAAAAGATGTTTTATTTCATTTTGCAAGTTTCTGGAAGTTGTTTTTGGTTCAATTGCTTTGGTGACAATGTTTGTTATCATGACTGGCGAAATTCATTTGACGAGTTTTAGTTTGACAAAGTTGGTGTCTCCTTTCGAGTTATTAATTCTAGCATAAGATATGATCGGTATATTTATGATGTTTTCATTGGAATTAAATATTAACATCAAACCTTACAGTAAATTATATTATATTTGTATTGGAAAAGCAAGCCTTGTATATTGCCCAAAATGTTAGGCTTCATTTCCAGCCTAAATGATTAAACAACCAGTAACCGAACGCGTAATTCATTTTAGAAATAGAAATGGAGTATTTTCCCGTACAACATCATTATCACGAATTCTCCATAATCCTGGCTGGCTAAACAGAGCTTATAAAGACCATGATTCAAACAGGAATTGAAGCGGCTAAAATTAAATCAACTCCATAGCTCTAGTTGCCTACGTTCACTAATTAGAATCGCAATTTATACATCAAACGGCCAACGGTGATACGGATCATCAGAACGTATCTAGCACAAAAGGAAGTCTGTGTGTATGAGTAATATGATCTGCAAAATTGTTGGAGCGATTTTCATTCTGTTTGTTTTCATTTCAATGGGAAAGTTGGGGAGAGGATGCGTATTGATTGCTTGGTGTCAGATTGCTCATTATTTTGTTGGTTGGTTTTGTGTTTTAGTAACTTTGTTTTCTGTAAGTGATACGTATTGAAATTATTCATTCGATGTCAAAGGGCTTTTCACAGTTCTTGGTTTAATACAGTCAGTTTCTGTGTTGCCTTTTGATGCTGTCGACTACTAATTTGTATATTCTTACTAATCTCTTTCTTTTATTATCCATACTTTTTTCTTCTAATTATTTATTTTTACAAATAAATCCTACAATCTACAACAGCAAACTCAGATTATTAAAGCTCACAAAACCGGGTCACAACACTAACATACCTAATATATAAACACACCATATAATAGAGACAAACGGACTAATACAGCTGATCAGCTAAACCCGAACGTGCAACTAACGTTTAATGAGGAAGTGGCTACTTGCAGACAAATTAACATGTCACTTGAAAAGCTAGGAGCAGGAAACCATAATATTTAATGTTAGACTGGATTAGTACTCGTTAGGTGAGCGTGAACTCTTGCCCTTTAAATTGACTACTGGGAAATGTGCTGATGGCGAATATAATTGTAGTAGGTACGGTTTTTGTAATATGAATGAAGTAGCTGCTGTTGTATAAGTAAATTGGATGTTAGATAATGATTCAGTAAAGATACTTTTGATCGTAGAGTTGTTGAAACTGTCGTTCCAAAGATGTAATAAACACTGAATTTATAAACGTTCGAATGCCAACATATGGATAAGCAAACCACCAACAAGGAAAACGAAATCCACGAAAAATCAAATCAATAACACATATTTGGATTGTCATAGACAAAAATAAACACAGAGAAACATATCACGCGAGGTTATATATAGAACATGGGCATGCATTTTTGATACAAAATTCAACTATGAGCCATAAATAATATGAAATAGTTGAAATAAAAGCAGCTAGCACACGCGATACTCGTATTAATCTGGTAGCATTGAAGTGCTTTCTAACTACGGAGGGAAGTTTTTAATTACTTTGTTCCCGACGTCTGCTAGAAAAAAGGGGGTTTAAAGAATGAGGCGGTGAAGAGGCAGGTTTGGGACAGTGTTTCTTAAAAGTTCGTTCAATTTTATTTTTACGACACAAAAGAGAAATAGAAGCTGCCATTTCAAGAAATGAAAAGTTATCGCTGATAAAGGTATAACTCATATAGATTTATTCAGTATCATTGGTGACAGTTTGTATGCAAAGCGTGATCACAAACATGATATTGTACAAACAAATCACGTCCACAAACATCTAGGTTCAGAATATATAAATGTATGTGTAGGCCTGAAACACATTTACTTTGTATAGGAACCAAACTTTAGCAAAGAACACGCTAACGTTACGCGACTGAAATCGTTTTAAAAGCCAGACACAAAATATCGTGGCAAGAGCCGTTTGAATATAACACAAATGTATAATTTAAACATATTAGAGAAAATGAGTTTCATAAAAATATTAATGTTATTAGTCTAAAATAAAATAATACAGCACACGTTCATGTCTAGGACCATTAATTAAAATCTCACGCGAAACGTGCAATCTTCTTACATGTAAACACAACCAACATTCCTAAAACTAATTGCCAACAACACTATAAACTAAAAACGTATCTAAACGTTATAATAAATCAAGCTAATGAAGTATATATCAGAGTAAACGTAAACTGTTAAACGTTCCACGTTGTACCGGAACGAAGTTTAGCTGAATTTATTGTTATAGTTTTGTTAAGAAACGCAATAGCTTCTTCAGGTAAGGCTGAGTGGCCGTTAAGGAGTCGATATAAAATACTGCATTACCCTCCTTATGTATTGCCCCGTCTTACCGTAATGCTCACGCCAATGTTGCTATTTACCTGAAAATAGAAAATATATTGTTAGATACCGCACACTTTGGCTATAAAGAAACTATAGGTAAGAAATATTGTGGCAACTATTTCTTATATGAGTGTTCAGACAAGGATACTTGATTTTTAAATCGAATATCACATTGAAAATTAAAATGTTAAGGATGTCAAATGGTTTTATGATTCAGAGTTTTTTGCCCTGTGATTCAGACCCAAACCGCAGCGGGGTCAACCCTCAGAGCCAATCATTTACCTTTTCATAAGACCCGGAAATACCAGAACCTAAAACTGTCAGAACAGATAAACCGATAAAAAAGATGAATAATACTTTTATTCTGAATTGTAAATGAGAGAAATATGTAAAGTATCATCTGCCTATTGTCTTGTGAAAGATGTTACTTGTAGGTAATGACGGAGAAAACTTTTTCTTTCCATTAAATTAAGGTTTTTAAATTGCCAGTTTCAGAACAATGAGGTTTTTTGTTCAAATGACGATTGAATCACCTAAATTATCTTTATGATAGTCTCCAATAACCAGGGGAATAAATAAATGTTTTTTTTCATCTTTCGTCACACACAAACGAACGTCGTCAACAATAAATTCTGGCTGAATAAAGATAAATCTGCCTCACTCACTAACTCTTTAGGGATTACAGACCTAACGGTTATATCTTTTGCCGCACCACTTAAATTTTTATTCACCCCAGTAACACAAAAGAAACATCCCAGCGACCGAAACCGCATTACCAAATATACATTTACATGAAACATGTCAAATAAACGAATGTTTTAAGCACCCAGTTAAGTTATGCTGGCGCACGTACAGCTAACCAGACGAGAAGAAATGTAACGATATAAAAGCGAGTGCCTCCCCGAAAATTTCCTTCAGTCTTGCACGATAAATCTTTTAATCCTCTTATACAATTTGATCGAGATTGCCCGGACGGTGTTTTTTCTTTTTGTTCATGGACGAATGTTTCCGATCTTAGTTTTTGTTTTGACGATAAATGTGCTTTTAATGTGCATTCTGCTTGTTTGCAGGATTTGTGGATGTGCACTTTTAAGAAGTGGTCTGGCTGGATTTCGATTTTCGGCGAGAATAATACCCTCGTAAATTATGGCATTACTTTTGTTTTGTTTACGGTTTGATAGCTCGTGATTTATTGAAAAGGTAGTATATTGTAGTTTTTAATTAATTGAAATCGTTTCATTTGTTTTGGATTATAAGTAAGTAGATATGGTCAGATAATAAAAGAAGATATCCGCTGGAAAACTACATCAAACCACACAGGCAGGACACATTTTTGGCAGATGACATGGTCGTTAGGACCAGAACTTTGTTGTTTGGCGATTGAATATCGGAAAACGCAGCGTTGGAAGGCCTATTGCAAGGTGGACCGATGACCTGGTGAGGATTGCAAAAATTCGATGGCTACGACACGCACAGGACCGTTAATTGTGGTGACATTTTGGGAAGGCCTATGTCTAACAGTGGATGTCTTTCGGTTGAAATGATGGGACTATAGTCATCCTCAAATGTTTGAATTGTCCAAATTTATCTTATAGTCGATTCTTGAAATCTTATTGACAGAACGTTCATTACATAAATCTCGCTACAAGGTATCTTAAGAGGGTCCTTCTCCACTCGCTTATCGTAAACATCGAAAATGGTTTAAAAGCTTGTTACTTCATTTAATGCAATCCAACGCGATGTTTGATGAAAAGGCAACGCAAAAAAAGAGAGATAACGCCTGGGAACTCTGTTAGTATTCGGTAATTCCGAGATTTACTCGAAAATTTCACAAAACTTGCTCCAGGAAATAGCTGTTTTTTTTAAACCCTTAAAAGTTTTTGGAAAAAGTTGTCATCATTTAGAATCTTAATAAAATTTGCAAGGTCTCTAGAGGATTACTTTTTTAATTTTTAGGCAAATTATGAAGTGTCAAAGTTCATACAAAATAGGAAATTTTCAGAGGTTTTTACTGGATTAGTTTTACACAAATTTAGAAATTGGTTTCTTTAGAAACCTAGATAATATCCCCAACATACTGTGTTTCCAAAATATCTAATGAAAAGTGTAATAACGTCATAATCAGTTATGAGCGGTTGTATGAAAAACAGTGAAAATGTGAGTCGTGATGCACCACCTTAAGATCGCCTGCCAAAAGACTGTGATTATGAATTTTACGAGGGCAGTAACTCCCAGAACTCTTAATATTTCGGAAAGTTACTTATCTCGACCATTCTAAACAAAAAAGAAGGAGATAGGGTAATTCGTCCCCAGTCGATTATAAAAGTCAATGCAACGAAATAACGCTCGGTAAGCTTTACTAATAGTCTATCAGAGTGGAAGTTTGGGAGAATTGTGAGCAATATTATCACACATTGTATTTAAAATTCAGTCGTTTGTTTTTATAGCACGTTGAAGGCATTGCATGAAGGCGTTTTTTTTGTATGTTTCAAGCTTAGTTTTAAGGTTCGCAATTTACTGTACAAATACCTACAGATTTTTTTCATGATCTTTTTTTTTTCAGGACTATTATCACCGATAATTTTGTTCCCTAAAATCAAAAAACCTTTAATCAACAGTCCTTACCTGGCAGCACCAATGGTATTTAAATCACATCGATCACGCCGTGACGCAGATGTTAGACAATGTTAGAAGATACTCAGCCGATAAAAAAATATAATTGATGAGGACAGGTAGTGGATTTAGGGTTGTCTGATTGAAGGGACGTTCGGACGAGATAGCTACCAAACTGGGATTGTGTAGGGGTGGCCACAGGAAATGGGATTGAGGAAAATAATAATAATATAGAAAAAAACGGTATTGAAGAAATCTTTGATGTAGTTGCTGTTGATTGTATGACTATAAAGGTCCAAAGAAATGAAAATCAAAAACGAATATATGAAAGTGAGAAAGATTATTATAACAGATATAAGTACCTATGTAAGTACCGACTAAGAAAATCATGACTTCTCCAAATAATCAAAGCAGCAGATAGAACAGTTGATCCAAAAGCATGTAAGACACAATAAATACAGGAAAGGAAACACCATTTATTCATAACTCTTATCTAGACAGATCTATATACAAAAATTTGTCTTCAAACGTAAGTAGACGCATTCGAAGCAGCCCTATCCCATCAGATACAAAGGACGTTTTGATGTATCGTTCTATTTGATAGGAATCACTTGTTCTACATGTCTAAGTATTACAGAGATAGCAGTAATGAGCTGTATTTATTATGATACGATTTACATTGAAACACGGGTTCAATTTTATATGAAAAGTATGAGAAATAATTTGCGAGCCGTCAAATTTTGATTTATATCTGAAAGCTTAGTATAATGTATCGGTTTTTTCTCGGACTTTGCCTAGAAAATAATGGCTGGGGTATTATTTTTTGTAGACAGATTAACATAAAATATTGTCTGTGCAGGCTTTGAAAGTTCTAGCGTAATTTTTTCGTACTTTTTTAAAGTTCAGTACTTTATTTTAAAAGGACAGATAATGGTTTAACTAAGTTATAACTTGATTACTGACATGCTTCGTTAAGTTAGAAAATATTATTAGAGCAGCTACACCTAACACAAAGTAGACAGCTATTATCAAATGAAACCTTTTTTCTGAACACAAACAGCCTGTATCGTAAGTTTTTTTTGTCGCCCTCATGTTTCGGGACAATAAAACGCGTTCTTATCTACTCCACTATGTTTTCGTTTTAAAAACATTTTTCGTTCTTTCATGATTATTTTTTAAGCTACCGCTCTACGCTTTACCCACATCTTGTTTGTTCAAACTGTATTCATCTTTATTTTCAATTCTCCACAGAATAAAATTGTGTGGAGCTTGGTCTTCAAATTCTTTTGTCTTTAAACTATTGATTGTTTTTCATTTTATAGTGATTTCGAAATGAATAGTTATTCAGGTTTTATTGACGACTTTTTATGGTGTGGGTCGGGATTCGGTTGAATTAGGGTTTTATGCGCGATCATTGTCTACGTATTTATGTATTCCTTGTAAGGAAGAAATAAAAACGGCTTATGTGATTTGTTGGATAAGTAGACGGTTTGGTGGCTTTCATTTTGGCATATAGGTAGATCTCTGTGTAACTTTATTATGCTGTAAGAAAATGTGAGCGTAAATAATTATTTGGGAATCATTCTAGCTGCTATTCTTTATGACCTGAAACAGACATTTAAGTTCAACGATCCCAAATTGCCAAAACCATCAACGTCCAAAAAATTTTGTTCAAAATCATTATAACTACAGAACACAATGCCGGAAATTCAGTCCTCATTAAGACGGTATTTGCTCAAGTGTTCAACCAAAAAACATTTCGCATTGACAACTGTTCATTTCGTGTAACAGATGGGACGAAGGCAGTTGCAAAAATATGGAGACAGGTGGCCTCACGGCCTATAATTTGCTTCGTTTCATGAGTAATAATTGAGGTATGCTTAAGTATAGAGTGACATACTAAATTATAATAGTTCAATGATTGAAGTACAGTTGTAGAATTTATATAAATTTTATTTGATGTTTTGTAAATAGATTCTTTATTTAATTATCATCAATGTCAGTAAGAAATATTAAGAAAATAGTCGTATTCTGTTATATAATCATTGACCAAACATGCTTCTTCCGAAATTCGGCCTGGCAATACGGTCAAGCATCCCGAACATAATATCGATCCATCCCAAGAGGTCCATCAAAATAATGTAGCGATAAAAGTAATCCTTTGACGTCTAGCCCGCATGGAGAAACTTGCGTAGGATGCAAAATATCTGACCCACATTTCAAACGAGAGAGCAAAGAAGCACGCCATCCTATTACTATGAAACCTCATGTAGACTGAGATAAAGCAGAGCTAATACAAATTGGGAGGCCCAAAGAAATCCTATTACTTAACGTTATCAAAGAAAACCAGCACTTAACTTTATTATGAGTCTCATAAACTTTATCAGGATTTATGTTTTTGAAGCTGTGGCTCTGTGGTTGGGCGAACGGAAATTGTTGGGAGTTCGAATCCGACGGACTTGTGTGTGGTGTTGATGTAATTAGAATTTTGCCCTGAAGGTACAGACGAAGTGGCAGCTGATATACGAGTAAGTCACGTTGGTACTTCTTGTGTTCATAACATTCTGAAGTCCGACTGTGGTTTTGATGACACAAAACTGTACAACCAACACTATCAAAGTAATTCCAAGTATTCTTTAGTACAGTTAAAGCAACCTACAACTGTTACACGATGAGTAACCAGTAACTAATACTCTGCAAGTATATTGTCTCAAACACTCCGATAAGCTTGGAAAACAATATAAAAACTTAATACAATAAAAGAGTATCTTGTTTATTTTGATGTCGACATTAAGTGGCTAGAAAATATTGTTAAACAAACGTTTGCTTTGGTCTTGCAACCTTGCAGTTATCTACGAACAAATACTCTTGCTGTGTGCTTATGCCTCTTATCCCTTAAGGACTCAGTTAAAGACCTGACAGTCTTGCTCTTAGGACTATATAATATAGAAATCAAGTTTCTCCTAGTATTTTTTTTTAAGACAGAATTTTTAGCATTACAAAATTTACCTGAGTTACAACTAGTTGGTTTTCTATATTTTAGGTCATAAAAAAAAGTCTAGATGATGTGTAACAACTAGTTTAGAACTCAAATAAAAAAAAACATAAAGACTAGTAGCTAAAAAGCACCGTTATGTTACCAAAAAACAAGAACCTAGATCAAAAAACAGCGATGACATTTATGACCAAATACGAAATGCTATGAAGAAATATCCTCATGAGAGATCTCAATTGCTACCTCTTAAAGAACTATACGATGTCCAAAAAACTGGACGAAACATTTTTGCTTATGTAAGTTAGTTTTTGCTGCATAGATCTGTTTTGTAGATTTGTGAGATCAAACGGACCGAGATTCTGCTGGAAATATATGACCAAATGTTGTCAGATCTTCATGATTTATGTTGCAATAATGGTGGCCATATGTGGCCATAGATTCTTTCTTTGGCTTGGGAATTGTAATTTCATGTGAGCCATGGCTTAAAGAGTGCTGATTTGAGCTTTATCAAGAAGTGAAACCATGGCATATTTTTCATGTTCATCACCTTGCCTCGTTTTTTTTTTTTTTTAGATATAATTGAGTAATCTAATCCTTCAGTAACACTACTTGAAAGTATGAACCTGACACGCTCTATATATCTTTTCCATTACAAAGTAGACATTTTGTTTTAAATTCAACTAACGATGCACGTGATAAAGGTCACGTTGCATCGCACGCCGTCACTCGACGTTTATGCTTTACATCACTGCACTAATCACATAGTTACCCGTCGATCTGTATCAAGCACTTGATTTAATCACTAGAGCTAATGTCTTGATAGGAACAGCCAATAATATCTCAAGGATAATCCTATTTATTTAGGATGTTGCATTCGGCTCGAATTTGACTTTGATTGAAAGCAAACTGCTCAATTTTAGTGTATGCGCGAATTATTGTAACCTCTAAATGATGCATTGTAGGTAATTTACCAGTATCCGCTGCTACTATGATCGTTTGTGTGAAGGATTTTACGTTTATGCGCAAATTGAACTTGTATATATAATAATATGTATATTGCAACATCGCTAGTAAACATAAGATCTGTTCTCATGGTTTATGGGGTCACGCTACAGACATAAGTCTGTATGAGTTAGAGTACTTCTTGTTGATGTTACTTAGTCATGTTATATCTTAATCCGCAGATAAATCTTTATTAGGAGAAGGAAATAAAATAGCAATGTTGAAAATAGGGCCATTTGTCAGCCTCTCGAGTTGAAAACTCCTTCAATTTCAATTACTAATTCTTGAAAGATCCGAACCCCGGCCATTTTAACTATCTGATCCTATAATACTGGCTGAACCGAAACTTTATCTTCAGCCCACCTTGATATTACGAGTGAGACCTTCGGAGGAGCACCTTGTCCCAACGTCTCGAGATTTAACAACTTTCTGAAGACTTTTTAAGTTTCTTAATTTCGAAAGTCCCCATATTTCGTGGGAATAAATTGAAATTGTTTTGTTAGGGACTGTACTGCTTGTAAATAAGGGTACTTTAGTAATATATCACTGGTCATAGTAATTTAAAAACAAAGTAAATTAAGGCCATTTAATTTTTATTCTCCATTAAACTTTTTTCTTTGTAAATTCGACCTACAACGCTGAGGAATGAACGCGTTGAGCCAGCCAAAGGAAAAGTTGCACCAAATAAAATTTACGGCGATACTAAACATAAAAATCATTGAACAATCAAGTCAAAGAATGAAATGCCCACACCTACACTCGAAATTACCCACTTATCTCCACCTAAATCAGTTAAACATGGCATATTATCGTAACGAACTATACTTAGTAAGAATTTACTAAATATACAGCGTTATTACTCAATTAAAACATGAATTTACGATTCATAAAAGTTCACAAACTTTCTACCTGCGTGTCGCGAATGCATATATTGTTGGTGTAATGTCAGCAATAATTTCAATATATAGGTGCAGTACGGGGAGCGACGGGAATGGCGAATTTGCCGTTTTTTAATTTTTATAATGGTTTGTGACGAAGGGAAAATAATGGGACTTTGTTTCATGGTATGTTTCAGGGGTGCGGGATCGTTTCAAATAGATTGTTCTTTTGGTGAATGTTGATGTCAATGTCACCTCTATCTACCTACAAGAAAGTTTGACATTGACATTTTAGTAATTGATAGAAGTACTTACAATTAATCTAATGCGACAATTTGTCTTCCCCTATTATTTCGCTAAAATAACAAGCAATAAATTGTTAAACTTTTTCTTGTTCCCTTTACACAACGACGCGAATTAATCAGCTTTCCATACTTATTAAGTCATTATTTTGTACTTTCTTATTTTTTCTACTAAAAATCGATACAAAAGCTCCTGGCCGCCGACTCATACATGCGCCGTAAGTGTATAGTTTAATTTATTCCTTGGCAACACGAATACTTTTATGATGGTGCAGTTGACACATGACATAATGGCCGCGGTAAAAAAGCGGTAAAAAGTGGTAACACGGCTACCAGTCGCAGTTTTATGCGGTGAAATGAAACTTTTTTTTTACATTTGAAAGCTGTTATAAAAAAAACTTAATAGTGTATGTGTTAAGGGTAAGAAAGCTTGCAAAATAATATGAAGTATTAAGTCGTATTTTGAATTTAAATTAATGGAAATGAAATAACTGAGTAGGTACCTATTTTTGAAAAGTGTCTTAATTCGATCTTAAACAGTTTATAAACTACTAAAAAATACATGAAATTTTATTCAATCGATAAAAATTCATTCAAGTTTCACATTTTCATTTTCTCGCGATGAATGCGTGACGCACAAGACCGGTCGTTGTGGCGACGCTTAGGGGAGGCCTATGTCCAGCAGTGGACGTCTTTCGGCTGATATGATGATGATCATGATTTTCTCGCGAAAAACAAAAATGAACGCCATATTGCTCAGTGGTCATGACGTCAATTGGTCATGTAAACAAATGCTCTGACATTAAAAATTAAAGTAACGTAGACGTCAGTTCATCAGTCGACAGTTTTTAGTCTGCGTGACGTCATGATTGCTGCTCACCATCAGGTGGGATAACAGTCAAGCACCGGCAAGCATTATATCATAAAAAAGGCGGCTACCGATTCGCTTTTTAAAAAACAGATT
The DNA here is from genome assembly GCA_949319445.1 of Mythimna lalbum. NCBI lineage: Eukaryota > Metazoa > Arthropoda > Insecta > Lepidoptera > Noctuidae > Mythimna > Mythimna lalbum. Next base: position 20,944,936 of record OX439360.1, read on the forward strand.
AATAAAAAGAAGGTTTTAAAGAGAAATTCGTTATTTTCTGACACTTGTTACCACAACTGTCTCAATTATATACTTTTAGATTTTTTTCTCAAGCAATAAAATACTCTATTCCGTGAAGTACGAAAATAAACCAGACATTATTAATTAAACAGCAAAACAGGCGTTTTGAGAGCAAAAATGTACACAATAACACATTACCTTGGATAAAAAACAAACTACTAAAGTTTTCCGCGTAGTTTTTGTGGCTGTCTACATGCTTTTAACATACCAACGTTCACCCCTATAAAATATTCCACATACTTTTCCCCATACGCGTAAGCAGTGGGTCTAGTCATGAGTAAACAGATAAAAAAAACTCCAACACGTGTGCTTGTGTGCTCAATACCAAGCCATCTATTCCCATAGGAGTTATCGCGTGCAACGATACAAATCACTAATAATAACATTGTTTACGTCCGTCAGTACGTTAATGCGTCGATCTTAAACGTGCCTATAAAAAGAAATGGCTGTTATTTTTATTTTCGATCTCGTGATACGAGGTTCTACGATACTGACAGGTGGAAATGTTATTGATTTGATTATGTTGTGTCACTATTTATGATATTTAAGGATAAAGACAATGAAAGTGTAAGTCAACAATAGGTTACTTGTGCTTCTAGGCACGTGTGTGTTTTTTTTTTTTTCTGTCGACGGGGAAAATATTCATTGACGACACCCGCTCTTGGGTGGAGCGGGAGACAGTGTCAGAGTCTTACTGACTAAAAACCCCGCGCCGTTCCTTCTAGCCTTCATACCGGGGCTCTAGTTTCCTTTCGGATAACCCCGACCCCGGTAGGCTTCGACCCAGATGGGCCCCTCCTGTTGCTCCTTGAGGCGCGCGGGAACAGTGCGCGCCGTTGACGCCTTGGCTTGGTCCGGACAGTTACCGGACGATCGGACAGCGAGCCACCCATAGCTCGCTATACACGGCACGTGTGTGTGACACCGTCGCCGTCGACTACATCATCACTTACTGTCAGGTGAGATAGTGCTCAAGCGTGAACGTCTGGATAATAATTTTTTTAAAAGTCTATAAGTTTGATAAAGGGACTAGTAAAAAAGTAAAAGAATGAGACTTCTTTAGTAAAAAGACCATAAATTTAATAACCTAATAAAAACAGCAGGCAGTGAAAGCAGTTGACGAAAGCAAACTAAATTCCAAAGATATCATCACAAAGCAGGACAACATTTCAACGAGAACCTTCAGCAAACGATCAGCTGTAACTCACCTAAACACAACCGCATCAACCTGTCAATCATCATCCAGTGCAAACCGTAACAGTCAATCGGGAAATTGATCGAGGTCCGACAAAAATAGACTGTCCATTTCATCTCGTAGGTAGCAAAAGAGATTACATTCACACTGACAAAACTGCCACAAAACTTCGTGGTGACAATTGCTAGCTGTCAAAAATGACAGCAAACCATTTCATGGATGAACGAGTACTTTAAACAAAATTGTTGACGGAACAGCCCTAAATTCCTGACTTAAGAGAAACTGGGATCCCGACATATCATCAGCTTTATTTACCCAACTAATTTAAATCTAAGAAGAGCTGATGAAACAGCCCGATGACTGCAATATGTTAACAAGGAACTTTGGCACACCACATAGTAATACTAAGACTGGAATCGTTATTTCGAAGTGTTTATGATCTTTGTTACTAGTAATGTTATTTAATTTATTTTCTAGTCAACAACGCTTGTAAGGTCACATATAAATTGGTTGTTTAAAGAAATAACTGCGAAGAGGTTATATTGTATGTGTTTATTTATATCTTACAATACCTTATCGCGTAAAATTAGGTTATTTATATGCCAAACTGATGGTCAATATGGATTTTCCATGTTAGTAACCCTTTTTAATAAGTATGTAGCGACATCTATGACGCCACATAAGAACTACGAAATCCTGCATCGCGCAATAAAAGTTCTCCGCGCGATCTGAATATATACGACAGCCCGATATCAACCATCAGGCAGTAGCCTACCAGACTATAACACCTGTCTGGTCGGAGGATCCTCCCTTTTCTACGGAGGGATGTGGAACTTTACTCTCTGTTCCGCTTACCTCCAAACTTTTATTTACTAACATCAATATTGTTTGGCAAGAATTTTAAAGAAGTGACGTAATTTCAGTGCGCTGAATGAATAGATTTCAGATTGACAGATGAAACTGATTACTGAGAGTCGGGCTTCAAATTCGATTTCGTGAATTGAATTTCTGCAATCAATGTCAGTTTATCATTTGAAAGTTAATCACAGGGTCAAGTAGTGTTAATAGATTGTGTAATAATTACACACACGTACTTTCAAGTTACTGAAATTTTTAGACAGCGTTGAAAAAATAACTGAATAAGTATGTATTTCATCGATAAAAAATATATTGATACTTTCTAGTTATGGATTTGTACTTAAGCCAAAAATGTTACTTAGTAGCTTTGCCTGTGTTGTGAGAATTATTCCAAGGAAACAAAGTCTCAGGATAAAAGTTTTATCGAAATCTGTTTAGCCGTTCGAGCGAGAAGAAGCAACAAACATGCACACACACACAAACTTTTGCCTTTATAATATTAGTGTGCAGTGTGATATTATCATTATAATTAACAAACATACTAATGTCTGTTTATTTACTGATTAAACATCTTACAAAAGTCAATTTATTTCCCTGACCATATCTATCCATTTGTATACAAGTCCCACAATTTCCCTAGCTTCAACAAGATATGTTATAATATTTAATCGAAATATTAGCATGTTTACTTTATATAACGTTACTGAGTCTAGCGCGTTATCGTGGACGGATGAGATATGGCCGCGAGTGCATCGTTCAGGTGCTGCCATGTTTATAGGAGGAAGCGATTAGATCGGTCAAACCAATAAATAAAAAAACATGAAAAAATAAGGTTTTTTTTTTATATTTCCTAAATTGGATTAGGGATTTTGAATCTATTGTAAATTAATAATTTGATATTTTTGAGATATTTTGCTTATTTTACATTCCCCAACTTGAATTAAGAATTTTGAATCTATTGTAAATAAGATAATAATTGGTATTTTTGAATCTATTGTAAATTAAATTAATAATTGCTATTTTTGAGGTAAGTATTAGGACAATAATATTAAAAAGGCTAAAGTTTATGAATGTGTGTATGTATATATCTTTGTCACTTCTTCGCGCTTAAACGACTGAACGGATTTGAATGAAATTTGGTACAAGGAAAGACCATATCTCGAAATAGCACATAGGATAGTTCTTATTCCAAGAGTATGTTACCTTTGAATATTTTTATACTTTTAGGTAGACGAAGCCACTTACAGTAGTTAGTATAAAATAAAGTACAAATCATTTAGAACCTTTCTTTTTAAGTCCGTTAAAATGTTACTGTCCCTGCAAATATTAACCACTGCTTAAACTTACGTTAACTGACAAATAAACTCTGTTCTATCTTTGGTAATCGTAGTATTATGACTCACAGACTGAACACACAGACAGACTGACGGTAATCATAACTTAAATCATACCTATCACAACATTTACGAAACCAGTCTAAAATTATAGAGTTGGTTATAAGAGCAAGTTTTCGCAATAACTTTAGATTTAGTTAGACGAATGCTAACTACCAGTTAACTATTTTATATGCATCTATATAATCTTAATGGGATACTTGAAATACAATAAAGGCTTGGCAAGAAATGAAACCGTTTTTTGGGATAGTTCTAATACTATATTTTATTAAACTAACCATAATAATAAACGAAAAGTACTTGAAACCATTGACCTCAATATAAAAAAAAAACTATATATTTATATAACCACTAGCTGCTGCCAGCGGCTTCGCTCGCGTGATGGTCGAAAACCATCCCGAAGGAACGTACTTCAAAGACAAAAAGCTATTCCAGAACATGGTCTACTTGTGTACAAAGTTTTATCGAAATCTGTTTAGCCTTTCGACCGCAAAGAAGCATCAAACATACAACCTCACACAAACTATCGCCTTTATAATATTAGTGTCATAGGTAATCTACCAAAATTATTGAACGCAATCCTAATGAAACCCTAAATTACTTGAAGCACCCCTAATTACCATTTCAATCGTGATAATTAGAGACACAATAGAAAGATAATGGGTGCGCGAACGCCAGGGTTCGCTTGGGGTTTAATGAATTAGACCCTAAATTACTAGAAGCACCCCTAATTGAATCGTAAGTAATTAGAATCATCCCTAATTGAACCTTAAATTACTAGAAGTATCCCTAATTGAACCTTAAGTTTCTAGAAGCACCCCTAATTGAACCTTAAATTCCTAATCCCATCCCTAAGTTACCCGCTCACCGCTACCCACATCAGCTGCACTGCACAGCGCACAATATCATACACGTGGCTGTTTATTAATAAGCCCTGCGCAAGCGCCGCGCGTGTAATGATGTAACTGCGTAGCTACGCTTATTACGGATTTTGAGCCGTATTAGCTTACTGGACCCGGTCTAAATTGAATCAAAATCAAATCAAAAAGATTTATTTCCAATTAACCAACTACAGGCACTTTTGAATTGTCAAAATGTCGGACAGTCAAAAAAATTAAGCAAAATTGCACGTTCTAGTGTAGATCAATAAGGAGAAGAACGTGCATCAGCCTCACTCAGCTCAACCATTTTAAAGGGAACTGGGAACTAACCTAACCTAACCTAACAACATTGTAACCAGGAAAAAAAACAAATTAATAACATCTTAAAACATTTAGACAAACAAAAACAAATGACTAACACATAAGAATCAACAGCTGTAACAATGATAAGGTTTAGTGACCGCAGATTTTAACACTAATATTGCAAGTACTTGTATATGGGGTTAGCGGCGAGTTACCCAGTTACTGGGTAGTAAGCTTCAAATGTTGTCGCTCCTTGAAGCGTGGAAGCATGGGCAGCGTACGCCTGCTTCTGCAAAGCAGTAATGTTATGGAAGAAGGTGGGGGAACAGACGTCCTCACGCTTCTACCGCTAAGACTCTGACCCCGATTTCCAGCCATCATAGGCGTGGGCTTGCGGACGACGAACAATGCATAGATCGCCGTCTGGCCGTCCGGTAAGGACCAAACCGTACAGGAAGCAGCAAACAGTAAAGACACAGCTGGACCGATACCTGCTGAGGCCACGGCATTTTGTTATTGAGTAATCGTAGCCCTGGTACGCTAAGGGTAACCAAAGGACTCAGGTAGTTTTTAGTCAGTAAATATCCGACACAGGTAATGTAAAAAAACAGTAACAGTAGTAGGAGCAGAAGTTTTTTTTTTTAATTTAGATCCCACTTGATGGTCAGCAGTAATGTTGATAGTCATCCTTGAACCTCCTGTGGTAAACATGTGATAGTCACAAAGCCCTTAGTTTATTAGCTAGAAGGTTTAAATGAACCTCGTGTAAAACATTGTTGACGATTAGGGAAGTTGATTTGAGATTGATAACGCATATTCGGTGTAAAGAGCGGCGCGTGCGGCGTGTGTTGTGAATAGTTGTGATGTAACTGCGCAGCCACGCTTGTTATAGATTTTCTACTGTATTAGTATACTGAACACGGGTATCGGAACGGCTATGGTGCCAATTTTCGATACAGGGGCAATTCTCATTAAATGTAGAAATTATCGACTTCACCACTGGTGGAAATAAACCCGGTTTACGAGTCGCGGTTTTAATGCAGCCAAGTGCATTATTTAGTTTAACCTTTCCAATTCTTACCGTAATTAGAAACACGATAGAAAGACAATTAGAGAGTGAACGCCGGTGTTCGCTTGGGGTTTAATGAATTATTTATTCATCATAACTGTAAAGAAAAAATATGTATCATTCTTTTTTTCATTCCTTTCCACTAATATGTAGAATCGTAAATAATTATGCAAATACTATGAACAAACGAAGTAATAATATCATTGATTTAATAGAGCTACGATCAACTATTGACAAATATCTAGGTATCAAATTTTAGAGATCTAGAGACTAGACTACAAAATAATCACTTAATCAAACAATTTTTAAGTTATTTAATCAAACATTAAACACACGTGAATAACTAAAATAAAAGATAAATGAATTATATTCCAGTAAAAATCTGCGAAAACAACTGATTATAAAAGAAATCAATTTCACAATACCGTATATGATTCGAACATGTGTATGCAATGGCTAAAATAAACGTGAAAACTAAGCTGTTAATTTTATTTATAGCCACAGTTAAAAAAAACATGACATCGTTAATCTAAAGTTAATTTTGACCACTAAACCACGATTAACGACTTCACTATTTAAATGTTAATCTTACCAACATTTTATATCAACGTTTACCGCTCAAATGCACAACACAGACACTAAGACACACGGAATGCACAGCACATGTGCATAATATCAAGCAACTCATCATTTAAGAACATCACGATAACATACGTCTTTCAGTTGCTTGGTGCATGCGGGTTGCATGTGACGAACAGCTGATCCAGTTTATTTTTAGTTTACTCATTAGTTGTGAGCAAAATGCGTGTTTGTACAACTAGGGTTCTATTGCGGAATTGTGCCAAAATTGTGACTATTTTGAGATTGATTTTGAAGTTATTTTCAGATATTGAATTGATTAGAAACTTACTTAAACCATAACTAATGTTTAAAAGAAATTAAGTGTGTAATAATGTTAAAAAAAAACAGGCCTAGTGCAATCGGAATCGGTTCCATACCGTAAAAAAAATTACGTTTGCTGAATGAGAGCCCCACTTAAATATTAATTTCATTCTATTTTTTTATTTTAAAAATGTCACCTATCTAGCTATCACGGTTCATAAAATACAGCCTGGTGACAGAGGGACAGTAAGACGAGGATAAGGAACCCGAAAGAACGCGATACACAAATAAAACCATTACTTAAGTGCGACAGCCGCTCTCAAGCGCTAAACCACCATAGACTAAACCACAAACTAAACGTAGACGCCATTAGTATAAATCCTATAAACCTGACTTATGCTATCAGGAACCAATAATTTGCTATCTTGGCGAAGAATAGCCCCGAATGGTGATCTGGAGCCGCGCACAGTTCGCCTCGTGCCAACGCCAAGATTTATTAAGACGGGCCAGGGCCTCAAGTCTGCTATTACAATAGTGTCAGAATGGTCTGTCATTGACTTCATAATTGTTGATTTTGATAAGTTTTGGTAATCTACTAATATAATGGCGTCATAATGACTTTCCAATGGTCAACCACTGACATTTCATTGAAAGAAGTGGCTTAAAATGCTAATCTCGTACATAATGACAAATGAATATCTGACGTATGCGGTAATTTGCAAAACTTTTGACAGTTGTTTTGATCAGTGACCTACCATTAGAACGTTATTGTGCAGTTATTGGTTTTAATAAACTTGATATTGTCATTCTACCATCACTCTATTACGAGACCATTGACCGATCAATGATTGATCATTATGAGTTAGCAGATTACGAACTTTTAGCAAAATGACAATGGGATCGTGTTGGAATGACGAATTTATAAAAATAGCAGACTCGGGCCCCTGTTTCTGTGATTGCAATTATAGATATTTATATGGAAGTGTACTTTAAATTGTGAGTATGCACTTTTAAAAAGAACAGTATAATACTTAATTTATTAAAATATGTCAAGTCAATACATGTAGGTATTATAAAACAAAGTCCTTCGCCGCGTCTGTCTGTCTGTTCGCGATAAACTCAAAAACTACTGCACCGATTTTCAAGCGGTTTTCACGAATCGATAGCGTGATTTTCGAGGAAGGTTTTAAAACACTGTAACTCAAGTTACAGTGTTTTGCATTTATAAGTCAGTATTAGGAGTCACCCTAACGTTAAAAGTATTGTCTATTACCTATATGAATCGCTCTGGTAACTTCAACGAAAGATGTATCATAATACGCATCAGTACTATTACAATCAAAACATTTATGGAACCTTGAACGGAGGTATAAAACAATAACACTAGTTGCTATTATTTCCATTTATCGTCTAATTTACAGTTGAAACGTCACAATGCATTTTTTTTTAATGGGAAAATCATCCAATGACATCTCCCGCCCTTGGGCGGAAAAGGAGGGCGTGTCAGACTTTTTACTGACTCCCGTTCTTTCTTTGTCTACATCCTAGGGCCCTGGGTCTCACTTTTACACTGCCTGCAGCCCCAGTAGACTTCAACCCTGCTAGACCCCTACGGTTTGCTGACATCTCCTTGAGGCGCCAGTGGAACTGTACGCGCCATCGACGATTTGGGCTCAGTCCAGATATTTATCGGGTGGTCAGACGGCGAGCTACCCATTACTCGCTGTCCGCAAGCCCACGCCGACCTCGATTGACCTGACACAATCCCTGACTTTAATCGCATAATACCTAGGTCACCTAAGTCTTATTCCTTCAATTTAAAACTGTTGATATTAGCCAACTGCTTCAGTAACCTAGTGTACCGAATTAATTAATTTGCATTGAATTGCTTATTAAACAGGGATATTTCGATAAGTCATTATCTGCTATGACTAATATGTTGATAGTGAGTTACGCGTTAGATAAAATTGACATATAATTGTTATAATTAGCGCGTGTATATGCAATTATGCATGGTATACGTGCTTGTTGCGTTAGTATTTTATTGAAAAGACATATAATTGACCTTGTAATGTTCCCACTGCTGGGACTCGTGCCCCCTCAATCCACCACGCGGGTCCAGTGGGGACTTGTAGATGTCACATGTCTTCGAATTTTTAGGTTCTAGGATATGCCGGTTTCTTTCCTTCACCGTTTTGAGTGCTAAGTAATACGCCTGACTAGTTTGATCCCGTGACCTATTATTTGCAAGTCGGGGCAGTTACCACTAGGCCACCACTGCTCTCAAGGTAAGGTCTTCAAGGCTAGAGTAAACAGGCTCTTAATAAACTAGTGCGATTCACCATCAACGATAGCATCAATGCTTACCATCAGGTGGAATCGCAATCAAGCACATGTCATTTAAAAAAAAAGAATATATATATAGAATAGAATAGAATAGAATAAACTTGCAAGCGTGCTCCATCGTTGACCACATCATCGCTTACCATCAGGTGAGATGGTGGTCAAACGCGAGCCTATCAATAATAATAATAAAAAAAGAATATCTACTCGAGCAATTTTTTTAGGGACCATAGGAGCAATATTTCAAGGTGCTTATTATTTATCATTTTTACAAATTATTATAATAGTTATAAGTAGTACTAAACACATGTTATATTATTCATTAAAATGGAAAATCACTAAACGGCTAGCTTCTAAAACGTTGTAATTTTCTCAAAGTGTACATTTAGAAAGCGAATATACCGGTCAAAGCGGGTAATGGCGGTCATTTCGCGTTTTGTCTAATAGACGCTGCATGTGTTGATGTGTTCGCACGTGTTATGTTCTACGCCTCATGTTAATCGTAGTATTTTCTCTTGAGGGAGCGAGTAGGTATGACCTTCATTTTGTAGATAATTATAACAGTCTCATTTTCATAAGTGACGCAGTAGCAATCCGCTTACTTTCTGTGAAAACGATTGGAGATTGCATTCTCATATATTTTTAGGGTAACGTACCCAAAGGGTAAAAACGGGATTACTCAGATTCCACTGTCCGTCTGTCAGCGTCACAAGGCTGTATCTCATAAACCTTGGTGGCTAGACAGTTGAAATTTTCACAGATGTTGAATATTAAAAACGAAATAAAATTGATATTTAAGTGGGGTAACACTGAAACAAAAAAAAAAGTTATAATATAGCGTGTCTAATGTTGTATATAGATAGTGATACAGAACCCTCATGCGCCGTTCTGGATCGCACTTGACTTTTTATTTTTTTATTTCTCTTTTGTAAATTGTTTTCTTTTTTGTTTGTTACTTATACAGTTCCACGTCCATAATAACTTAAGTCATAAATTAAGTTATAATATCATATCAGAAACGAAGAGCGGCAACAGCTCAAATGAGACATATAAATATACAAATTGTTTCTTCAATTCCATGTTGCAACAATTATAATTAAATCCGTTAGTTCATAAGGAAAACTTTATAAATACACGAGAACATCAATAATTTTCTAAAGTCAGCTGATAATTACGTAATAGGTAAAATTTGCGAGTAAATACAGCTATAAAATTGGTTTACCTGAAGCAAATTAAATGAAGGTCGTGCTTCAAACTTTGAGGTTAAACACCTACACATAGTACTACCCACACGGTAATTATATCAAGTTGCTATGCATGCTGATGCTTTAACAGAACTTCAATTATTAATCATACTGTTGATTTAAAATTTAGAATCATAAATCACCTTTTTTATTAGGGTAGAAAATCATCAGATAATAATGAGAAAGTGTCAGACTTTTACTGACTAAAACCCACCTATGTTCCTTCACACATTTCGATGATACATGATGTACAATCCCACTCATACGTACAAAGCGTCTTGGGAACACATTAATATGTGTACCTACAGCTAAAGAGTCAAATTCCTTACCGGAATCTGTATTTCCTCATAACTATAACCTATCTTTAAGTCAAAAGTGAATAGGCTACTAAGTAAGATAATGGTCAAATGCAAGCTTATCCATAATAAAAAAAAGTTCTCATGTCATAAAACCCTCTATAGATATTGTATACTTGGAGAAAGCAAGGTGGTGATAAATCCAAGCAAGCCTTTCAAACTATGTCCAGCAGATTCAGTTTCATGATAATGATAATGACGACGAAAATAAGCCTGCCATTCAAATCACAAAAAAATACTTAAATTTCCGCCTTGATATTAGACCATAACATGATGTTTTACTATAACAGTAAAGCACAGTAATGCGTTTATAATTACATATATGTAGGCTGCCTCGTGACAAGCTGTCACAGTGATTACAATGGACAGAACAGAACGCAGGTTTGCCGTGAACTTTTAAAGAAATGGCCATAAAATTGCCTATCTAAAACGATTAGTAGAATGTAGGCGGTTTTCAAGTTATCTGGCGGAGAAATTGGAGATCATTAATTTCGATTAAGGAGAAATGTGTTAGAGTGAAAATGTTATGGGGTTTTGACCAAATGTGAATAAATTTAATGGTGTTAGTCGGTTAGTGAAACTACATTTCATCTTTAGCAAAAACTTAAGTCTTGGGGTTTAAATAATTGTAACTTTTTTAATAACATAAACTAGTGCCTGACTGCAATCCCACCTTATAATAAATAGTGATGCAATGGTGAAGCGTACCGATTACTAAGAGCATATTCACTTTAGCCTTGAAGACACCTAAATTATAATCGAAACGGAAAGAGCGCAGCAGGCAAATTATTCTACTACACCAATGTTAAATTACTTTTTTAATTTAAAACACACAGTATGTAATAACGATGTAGCCATTACAGAACAAGACAATTTCATCAAAGAAAACGACAACTCATAAGAAAAAAGAACTACCAATCATAATAAGTAAAGATACAGTACAGTAAAAAGCACGTATCATAAACATTGTGAGAACAAAAAGCCAGGCTGTGTTGTACAGTAATTTTCCACGTAGTCATAATTCTACAGCACACTATAGTAACGGGGCCACCATCTCCCATACACATGGGAAACATGGCTTACGTGGTTGTTAAACACACGTAATTAAATTACATGTAATTTTAGTAATCTTATGTCATTGATGCGTTTCTAGTTCATGGTTAGATGACTGCGTGGCGTTGCGTTTAAGTGAGACATTAGCAGAGCTCATTACAATCTTAGCGGTAACTTGGTGTCCATTAAAACTGTGGGCGTCAGATGCCATATAAAGAATGACGTATAGTAACTAAGTGCTATATCGAAGGCAAGTAATGCTCAAGCAAATCATCATTGTATGAATATTGACCAAATTGATAGTGCAATAAGAATAATTGCAACATTATACGCTTTACACATCAAACATACAAATGCTGAATACGACAAAAAAGTAGTAAATCACAAATAGATGAGAACAAAATTAGTTTTTAATGGTGATCCGTTAAAATTACTTAAAATCGACACATGCGTTACTAGGAACCTAGTAATCGTAATGACGTAGATCTTGTATAAAAACGTCTAGCACTGTGTGCAGAATGAACGAATTCGTCAATGCCAATCGATTACTGACGCTGGAAAATTACAATTTGAAATCTGGGCAGTGACATCTTAGAAATATACTAGTAAGAACGTAATACGGATGTTATGGATTTTAAAGATGGTCGATGGAATCTTAAATTCATAAAATCTGCAGAAGACGATTACTGATACAGAAACGCTGACGCCAAAATAGCCCACAGATTTGGTTCAAAAGGAATATTAAGCCCAGTCACAGACCAGGAACTAAATATTAAAGCACCACCTTCCCTACAAAAGGCTGCAAACTCAATAACATTGTATTAACCTTTATAACGAAACAATCTTTTAAACATAATAATATCCTCAACTTTGAAAGGAACAAATATCAATTTATATAATAGAGTGCTCAGACGAATCACTATACGTTTGTTGGTCTGTAAATATAAAAGAATCTCGGGTATGAGATAAAAAGGGAAACCTTATGTTTCAAAATTCAATACATTCTTATCTTCCAAGATACAGAAGGCAGTGAGAGAGAAATATCTTGAGAGGCAACGAGCGTTGGCGGACAAAAGGATAAAGGGTACGTAATAAAGAAATCATAGTCGTATGTGTATATGTTGAGATGTCTCGCAATGGAAATGTTTACATGTCGAGGGTGAAATGTAAAAGGTAGAAGTAATGGGGAATGTGTGTGTTTGGCAAAACTCGTAAAAATTGAGACATAGACAAAATGAAATGATACTGAGACATTATTGAACAATTTTCCCTAAAATATGTCTTTGTAGATTATTGATTTGTTTTGTTTTAATTTGCAAACACAAGCACTGGAGATAATACAAAGACGGAAGCAATCAAACACGAATTAAAAAGTTCTAACAATCAAAATTAAATAAAAAGCTGTATTAGAAATCTCATCCAATTTGCAACCACCGATTTAATTAAAGAAAGTTGTTCTAAAATAGGCCGCATTATACTCAACGCTTTCATGAAAATTGTATCAGCACAATTCAAACAATGGTACAAAGCGTTTCAATAAAGTACTCCTTCGCCAGGAATCCTGTTAATCCCGAACTGGAGGCTGTAGCGAACACACAAATTAACAATACAGAAAATTGAATTATTCCTTTCAAGCGAAATTCTCATTAAACTTGAAATTAGTTACTCGCTTCTTTGGGGTCCTAAACAGATGGTCAGTGTCTTTGTTCCAGTTAATTCTAACTTTGGGTTGCAAGATCAAAGGTACCTATTAAGTTTAGTGCGCTCCGAAAAGGCCTCTTTTCTTTTCCCCTGTACCAACTTTTCTTATTCCGAGAGCTGGTTCGGAAATGGGAGACATTACAGAGTCAATACGGTACGGTACGAACCGAACAGTCAATAAGATCTTCGCTTTTGAGCCGATCTCGTTTCAGCTAACTTCTGGCTTACGACGTGATTGGAATCCTAATACCACTATTTGCAAACTATTTCCCTTGATTGCGTCAGTTTAATCAACTGTTATCATTATATTGATAATATCTTCAACTTTCATACTGAACCTCAGAACTTCAACTTGTATCTGTTTGCATTAATATTTAACAAATTCCATCATAATTATATTTATGAATATATTACTGCGTTACATTACGATGTCAATTGCCAGAGCTGATAAATAAGACACATGTAGATACAGTAAGTAAATGTCTTTCCAATTTTGTACAAATAAATATACATGAGTGTATCAATGAATAAATAACGCAAGAGGCATGTTGGGGCCGAATAAAATGGCGTTCTGTGTCTGCTAAATAAGTAATAAGACGGCGCCATTTACCAAAATGTGATCTCAGAGGTTAAGATCCAGGTGACTAAAATGTTGTTACACTAAACATGTCCAGTCTGGATCCCTAAAATGTAACGCTAAACATCTGACAGGTATCTCGAGGTATTCCCAAAGCAATTACAGCAAGTAGCGGTAATGGTCCATTCGGGGATGCTGGATCACAATTCACTGACCCCGGCCCTAATTCGTATGTTCAGTTAACTTAGCTACGAGTTTTAATAAAGGAAATTTCCTGGATACGAAAAAACGGATGAAAAACTTGTAAGCTGAGTTGAATCAAGTGGCTTAAGGGCTGGATACAAACAAGTTCGGTGCCGAAAAAGAATAAACGAAAAAAGTATGTGAGGGATTAAAGTTAAGTTTAGTTGTTCAGATTGGGACTAAATGAAATTAGTTGTTGTGATGTAGTCTAGTGACTGAAGGTCAACCGTCGAAGTAGAACACGAACTCTATTTGCTTCTTTTGGGTCTTTGTATTTAACCGTAGCAAATTGATCTAATTAACTTTGTTATTGTCATTAAGTAACCGCTAACAGGTGACTGTTCTAGCCATTGTATTGAAAAATCAAATAAAAGAACTGCACAAAACTACATCGCATACCGAATTCATATCACACAATTCTTTACGGCAAAGTTGTGCATAGGTCCCGAGAGGCGATGTTGTGCCGTCCCAGGGAAACTCTGGCAGTCTGACGCGGCCCGATGCATCAGCTGCATGTCGTAAAACCATTGCCAGATGCTCCCAATCAAGTCTAGGGTTGGAAGTGGGACTGGAGTGAAAGAAAACTATTTTATAAATGTTGACTCTTTTACATTGATCAAAGGTCGTTTATTTTCAATTGCATACCAAACAAGCGTCACAGAATATTAAAAGTGATGAAATAGAAAAACATTTTTAAAGTCAGAATAATAGTTCATTGAGAGAAGCAAACACGTGTATGCAATATAATTCTAATAGTTAAGAGCACATACTTAAAACGTACCAAACAAATAAATCTATTGGAAGACAAAAGGCCGCTCAAAGTTGATGAAGCAACTCTTATCGACTTCAAAAATAACAAAGCCATATTTAAATCACACTTGAAAATCAACAAACAGCCCTGAACCGCAGATGTAAGTCCAAACTGAACTACATTGTAGTTTAATATGGAACTTTTTATTTACAACAAACAAAGTGAAGTTTTCGACCGAAGTAAATGTTTGAATTTATTGTTCACATGCGCTTAATAAAAACTATGTAGCAACAGCTCTATTGCCAAGTGCTCTCAAGTGCCCGAATCCCGCGTGTGTTTTTAGTCCGTTTCGTATTAATAATGGTGCTTTTATAGCTTCCGCGATATTATTACTTACTTTTACTAGATTATGCTTTTTGTAAACGTCCGTTACAGTATTATGGGAATTTGTAACGTTCATGGTTGGAATGGTAAGAAATTGTAAGCGAGTTTGTATGTAATTAGAAAAAAGAATTTATTGACGATGGGATTGGAATGATTATGAATACACTTTTTTTAATGTGAATGAAATTTTAATTATGTTTGAATAAAGATTGCTTAACTTTTGTAGTAGAACAGAAAAGAGACACGGACATGGTCCAACCACATATCAAACGGTTAAAACTTCAAGAAAACTTTTCGATCCAAATTACATATACCATAAACGCACTAGGAGCTAACACTATTAGTCGCCTGCCCCTCGAGACGAGTCGAACGCTGAAACAGAATGCATCTAAAGAACATTGTTTGTTCACTAGAGCGTCCCGAGCCCCGTCCAATCCTCGGAGAGTTGGCACCAGAACAAATATTGGTCGTGTATTAGCGAGCATGGCTGTAACAAGTCACTTCTTAGCTTGGCTTGACTTTTTTCGTTTTAAACCGGTTTGTGATACCCTTGATTTGAAGATAAAGGCTTCTTTTTATTGAGAATTCGCTTTTTTTATTTTAGGGTCTTGAAGACGGAGAAAAGGCAGAGTTTTTAGTTTAGTTAATAACAATTTGGTCCCGTTTTAGTTCCATTTCGTTTGTAGTCGACACTTTTGTAATGAACAGTGTGTCATGTAGAACAGAAACATATTCAAACATAGAACTATGTATATATCAGCTGCTACTTATAATTCCATACCGGTCGAATGCCAAACGATTAAGCTTAATGTAGATTCAAGTAACGCTTTGGCACTAATTGTGACTTCTGTTTAAACCATCAAGGACTATAAGTGTACACGTGTTTAGAGATAGTAAGGCAAATGCATAATTTTGCCAGTCTTCAGCTTACAGAGTTAAATGTGATTTCTCTATAATAGTTAAATAGTGCCGTTTACAAAACTGGAAGCGTTATCGTCAGCTAAACCTTTTCATTCGCAACAAGAAACCTACGTCGCAATATCAGATCGTTCAAGCTTAATTTGTTTTCACTAACCGTCTTTACAGCTCCAACTCCCCTTAAAAAATAAAAAGCGTGAAGTCACCTTCACATAAAATTCCCTTTTCCGTCCGTCTATTTGCAATTTTATCTGCCATCTAAAGGGGAGGTTGTAAAAAAGTTTCAATGAAAACGGTCGACTCGCTGCCATATTTCGTTCAGCTTTCTTCATAAATCGTCAGCATTGAATCTCATCTACATATCTCGGAGATTGTCTGAATGTAGATTCGGTTTGTCGCGACCTTTTGGGTTCCGTAGGATGAAAGGTGAGTCTGACTTCCGACTAATCTATCTGTCTGAAGTAGGAGTTAATTCAAAACACTTTTAGATATAGTTGGGAAAGTTGCATCTGCTTTGTGAAAATTAAATGTTTCTCTTTTGAAAATGCTGAATAAAGAGTCTTACGAGTCTAGACCTTATGCATTATTATTAGTTTAAACGTGGGCTAAGCTAATGAACTTGGCATAAACCCTATTACACCACCTCTGCTCGGCAATCAAAACTGATTTGAAAATTAAGCAAATTTTCACACAGCTGTCGAATCAGTATTCATCTTCTCTCCCATTTTTCATCAAACCCTAACCTTTGACATTAATGTTCTCTGTAGGTATTTCAATTAATTCACAAGGATTAGATGTTTTTAACAATGGATTTAACGTTAAATATTTAATTGCTCCGCTCGTTACAGAGATCGTAAAATATATATCAATTAGAGAACAGTGTTAGCACTTGAATGTGTAATTAAGTGCCAAGGCATCGTTATTGGGAATCCGGTTAAAATGTTTAAAGTTTTTGATTGCATTTTTAATTTTAGATATATTGATTTTATTTTGGGTGATCTTTAAAAACCTAGTGAAAGTTAAAGTTAACACCCGGTTTCAGAGTAATTTACAATTTACCAATTAGACTTCTAATTATTATCTCTTAATAACTACAATCTTATTGTCAGCTATAAATATATCAACAAAACCAAACATCTTACGTTTACCTTTCTTAACTTTAGCATTTAGTTTCTCATCTTCTTCAAAATTTTAATTTTTTCTTCGGCTTAATCACTTACCGCAGTGAATTAAAACTCCTCAGTAATTCTCGTCAGAATATTATTATGTTGTTCGTTGAGAACCTCACCCTAGCCATATCGGGAGTGCCTCGAGGCACACCGGTCACATTTGAGCTCGCCTCGAATATTTTTAAGTTCAAGGCCACAGAATTGTATACAAGTTTTGCTTCGGCTTCCTTGTGCCGGCTTCCAACTTTAAGTACATTCAACTCAGTAAAGACTCCTCTAAGGTTGGTTTTTCCTTGAGACTAAATTGCAGTTTTTTGTGCGAGATTTTTTGTTGTTCTTGATTTAGTTCAGTAGATCGTGTAGTTTTGATGGTGGAACGGAGTAGGGTGACAACTGGTAGACCAGTTTTGGGTCTAATAAACATCTTACTTTACAATTCTTTTGGTTCAGTTTTTTGAGTTTCGAAGGGTCTTTCTCTGCAAAGTTTTGTTAAATGCAGTTTTGTAGCTTTAGTGTGAAGATTTGTAGTAGATATTAGTTTAGCCACTCGTATAATATGTTGTCGAACTGAGTTAAGTCTAGTCATTTTATATTCATACACCTATTAAGTATATTCATCGATGAAATATTAACCATCAACTATATTAATAAAGTGTCTGTGGCTAATTGGCCTGAAGTTAACGTGGTGTTTTGTCTAGTCTACCGTTTCGTCTAGCTTCAACTAACTACCATTACCCAAGTATATTCTGAGACAATATTTATCACTTAACTTAATCAAGTAACTTCACAACTTAAATCTCGCATCCGCATGGCTTAGCGCAAGATTTAGTGAAACAAACCACTTAAGATAACACGCGTGTGCTCATAAGTCTTCCGGACGCGTCACGGCGGATGTTTTCTAGTGATACTGATTCGATTCATACTTATCTGCATTTTATGACATCATCTTCTGTTGTCCGCGTGGAAATAGGCCAATCCTGTCTTGAAAGGTGGCTGACAGAATTATCAGGTATATCTAGATGGATCTTGGGTTCATTAAACGCATTTGAATTCTTTTGTTTTTACTTTCTTAACTTTTTATCTTAAATGTCATATAGATTCAAATCTAAATTCAGCTACAATGTGCTAGTACTTTTTTTATCAAGAATAAGGATGAGCAATCAAAAAAATACGCCATCAAAAGGTAACATTTCCAACAAAATTCTAGCAGGAGCTATTTTACCTAATAAAATAATGAAACACATACTAACGCTAGTTTATTATTAAAATGACTATAAGTTATAGCAATAGGAGGCGGTATCTAACACCTACGTGTCATGTCATTATCACCGCGTTTCGTAAGCAGTGTGTATAACCCCTAATGTTCATTTAATACCAGCTGATAAATTCATAGAAACCTAAACAAAAAGTGCACTAAATGCGCACAAAAACTGAAGTTATGAGTTCATCTTAGTTATTAGTTTAACGACTCAATATTAAAGCAAGAACTTGTGAAAATCATGTCATCATATTTTATTATCATGTCACTTGATTACTTAAAGGTGAAAATTATACTTAAATTGTAATTAATGATGGCGCGTTTGAGTAGAAAAACGTGTTAATGATCGTGTGTAAGATTATGCTCTAGATTTATTATGTTTAATAAGCTCGATAAAATAAGAATATAAGGAGGTATGACAAACCACTGTCTACTACTTTTTTTTGATCGATGTTTTTTTACCGATCACTCCGATCTCTGTTATTCTAAATATCAAACCAAATAAAGAACCAAACCAAAAATAAAAATACCGTGATATTTATCTATGCCATATACAGCTTCCATTAATATATTCAAATGTATGAATCGCTTTGCATTAAAAATCCAATTCAATATCATTACAGCATACTTCTTATCGTATAGATCGATAGTTAGCTAAAAATTGTTCAAAGTTCACGGCCAAGTTGAGTAACTACTGATAAGGATCTGGTTAATTGTACAACTAGTTTGGATGTGGTTGTTGATAGGAACGTTAATGTTGCTATGTTAGATTTTGATGTAAAAATAAAGAATGATGCAGCCTGAACTGAAACTCAATATAAGAGTCTAGTCGAAGTATCAAACGCAGCAAATATTCTACATGAAACGACTGATGGTCACTACTAGACTATAATAATATAAAAATAGGTCACGAATGCTCTAACGAAGCAAACTAAGTTTCAAGAAGTCAATTATCTTTTAGCTACCTCCATTATATCTTTCTTAACTCCAGCATCAGCAAAATAATTACAAGAACCATAACAACCCACAAATAACATTGTTCCGGAACATCGCAAAACTGCCGATCAGCAGTAATCATGTTATAACTTGTTTTTAAGAACCGTCCAAGTTTCCAAGAAGATATTATTATATATCTCTTACTTCCTGATTAGTTCGGCAAAGTGCAAGATGTTAAATATCGTTAGGTACCGTTTTTATAAGAAAACTTGGCGCTATTTATACAGTGGGGAAAGGTAGGACTCGATCTTTAACTTTTGCTTAGTTGGTGCAATTTGTAACTTTCAAACCACTATGAGTGACTTCAGGCGTTCCTAACTTCACCTACCTGCTGAGTAGAATTATTAGGGTCTGCATATTCAGCAGTTGCAAAAAAATAATCTCACGTATATTAAATAATATGTCAATCACTCAGCAACTTCAATCTAAAGAACACTGGAAAAAAATCAATTGCCATTTTCAATTTTACCTCAAATAAAAATGTCGATGCTACAAAATATGTACTAGAAAATATGAAAGATAATATCTTTGACAATATTCTTTTTATAAAAGAGGTCCAGGCGAAAACAGACGCGCCTACGAATCTAGAACGTAATCCCAACTGTGTAGTATCATTATTATCAGTACCATTAACGCAACAGCTCTTTTGTTATCTGCTAACACATAATTAGGACAAGTAATTTAATCACCATTAGTTGTAGTTAACACGAACATGCCTGATGTTTTAGTTTTAAATTATTTACGTTTAAGGCTGGTTAATTACGTTATATCACACTTAATATTATAAAGGCGAAAGGTTGTGTGTTTTTAATGTTTGTTACTTCTTCATACTCGAACGGCTGAACCGATTTAGATGACATTAAAAAACATAGAACACTTTTAATCCTGAAAGTAAAGTACGTTGTCTTCGGGTAACTTTCTAATATTAAGCGGACGAAGCCGCTCAAAGCAGCTAGTAATAATATAAGCCGCAGTGTTTTATGTGGAATGACCGGGTAGGATGTAACTCTGACCTATCTTGACGTCGAGAATTGAAATGTATTGCGGAAAACCGAGAAGCACAGTGCAACTTAACACCTAAGCCGTACAGTGGAATTGGATATATTAATTTGCCGGTTCAAAGATACAAGATTGCGCACGTATAAACCTGCTTGGATTTATATTTAAAAGCCATTCAAGTTCGGAGACAGGGCAATAAATCCAGCGAGCCTAACCAAGCTTACACATATTTTTCCAAAGTCTAGAGCTGGATAAATACATTTGCACTTCCCCTCAATAAATTATGGCGTTCATGAAAGTCTAGTCGCCCGTTATTTCAGTTACACCCAGTGGAATTTTGATAATTCACACGGCCAAATACGAAGCGATTAATTTAGCCAGCATTCTCCGAACTACCCGGCCGTTCCTCATAGTCACGCTACAGAAAGCATAAATCATGCGAATGCCTCGGCAGCCGATGCTGTTTTTTCAAGCTATTTTTAAGCTATTTAAATTTCAAGCCAAACGTTGAGCTTGCAAAGAGCGATTTGTTCCACGACAGCAGTTGAAATGTTTGTACGAATTTTTTTGCCTGTTTTGCCCGAGTTTTGGGCCTGAAATGCGATTGCTTAAGGCAGACTTTATTGCTGACGTTTACAGCTAGTGTCGTTTTAAATTCTGTACCCACATCGTGTAAAAAACGAAAAAAGTGGTATTGACTGCTTTTAAAGGGAAGCGAACAAATTGAACGTCAGGTTTTTAAGCTTCTTTTTACATCGAAGTTCTTAAAATTTACATTAGAAGCATTGGTACATTTGTAATATTGACAGACAATTTTATAGTTTTGAGAAAGAAGTAATAAAACAAGCCTTAGTGTATTGCTGCAGTACAAATTCACACTCGTAGATACTAAACCGTTGTACAAGTTGAATTTGATACAATCCAATATTCATTCCTTTCCTAGTAGCAGGAAACCGTAAGTAATACCCGACCAGACCAGTAAGTCTGTCTAGACGCCTCAGGGTCAACGGTTGGACAATCGCACCTATAAGTTCAGAGGTCTTCCTCACTTAGACTTGACTTAAATCCAACTTAATGTATGCATGGATCTCTAAGCTCATTTCGCTCGCTCACGAGTGCTTCAAGCTGTACTTGGAAGCCTTTTAATATAAATAACGCTGCGTTTTAGAATTGCAATTACGCTGAGAAGAGTTTCTCAGTAATAGTAACCCTTTTGCAAAGCATTTTATATTCATATTTTTAAAGTAACTCTGTAACAAGTTTAATTTTATTTCATTCCGGAAACTCCCAAAGGCTTGTAGTTTAAAAGTTTAACGCACAGGAAATTTGAGTTAGATACTTTTCTAAAAGTAAAACACCGAACCGGTGTCAATGCTAACTTTCTGAAATGCGGAGAGCACCCAGTGTCAACGTGCTGGGAAAAGTCGCAAACTTTCAAAAAACAGGATTAAAAGAGGGTAAGATTTTTCCAAGTCAATAAGTAACTAATTCTATAAAGAGGCTGTCCACGGGTTAATAGAGTAACGCGATTAGAAGTAGCAAGTGAATAGGAGGACGAACAAAAAGTTTGGAGCCAACGACCACTTATGAGCCGAGTGAGGATCAATAGTTCTGGTATTGTGATATTAGGGGCGTCTTCTGGATTATATGAGGATTAGGAACTAATTTCGAAGATGATTTGGGAATCAAGGAAATCAGATTGGATAAGTAGACTACCGAATCGAATGTAATTAGTTTTGGCAAGAAAAAGTAATTGAATTAGGTTTTTATTGTAAAGTGGAGAACTTTGAATTAAGAATTTAATTCAATCATGAAGCGCTTAGTATAATATGATTTGCGAAATCCCCTTCACCATCAAAATCGTACAAAAATAATTCAGCTTATCATAACCTTTGGCTAACTTAAACAAAAAAAAAAGACACATGTTCATCATAAAGAGGAAATGAAGTTCGCAGACAAGAAGTTTCTTTTTTTCGAAAGTGTCTGGGATCGAGTGTCGTCCTTTGGTTCCTCGTAAAGTTTATCGTTTTTAGAGTTCCGTCGGCTTAATGACGCCGTTTTAACGTTTTGAAGGCTGGTGAATATTTAAGGCTTAAGTTCCGGGTACGGTGTTTTCAGTTTAACGGTTCGGATTAACCAGGGTTGTAAATGTGATGAAATTTCGGTTAAGTTATGTTTGGGTTGTAATTTATGGGTCCGGAGGAGGCGTGTCAGAGTTGGAAATTTTCGACCGTTAAAAGAACAAAATTGTCGTTCGTGGTAACAATTCATGATTAGGATGTATTTTGGAAGCGTGTTTTAGATATACCTACACATTATCAAAATGTATATCCGGAATTGCACAAAATAAATGTTACAGCAACGCTGATAATTCAGTATCATTATCAGTGACTAAATTATATTGTACAAGATTAGATAGTCATGATCATGATGTATGCGATTTCTTTAAATAAATGAGAAGTTTTTTTTTTAATGAGCAACTGTTCAGTTTTGCTAACGGAAAGCATTAAAATTGTGATTTAATATTTCACTCTTCTCAATTCAAATAAGCAGTTACCTAACACTAGATTAAATTTGTAAAGAAGTTAATCCTTGCCCACTAAAGCTGTATACAAAATGGAAAATAAAAATACTTAACTTATCACAAAAAAAATCTGGAAAGGAAACATACAATAATAGCAGAAAATACCCACCAAAGATATATCTGCAGCAGTTTTGTTTCTGCACCGACTTCACCCGTCATCGCGAGCCCAAACGAATTTATAGCTATTTGCTCCTCAGACTTTCTGTTTTCATGTGGGAGTTCCGCCAGGAATCTAGTTTTGGCTTCAGGTTCTAATTTATAATGTATATCGTGAATTCCTGACGATGTGTGTAAAGTTACAAAGATATATGTAGACATAAGTGTATAAAGTGTTAGATGATTTAAATTTCGAAAAAATACCTATTCATTTTCAAAACTGAAACTAGGTATTAGTTACAGCTTTAATGCTTCAAATAACCATTAATTTTCTCCTAAATATTGTTTAATGTAGTACTTGTTTTGACATTTTATATAAATCACAAAATAAAGCGTTGTTACGCTCAGAAAATTAATTTCTCTTCATCCCTTCAAAACTTAACACTATTTATTATTTTGCATGAAAGAGAATTTTAATAGCGAACAATCGGCTTACTCCGACGAAGCTTTAAAAATGTTCAGAGAAAAGAAAATATAACTGAAACTGAAAACCATTAAGAATTATCTAAAGGACCTTAATATTACTATACCAAAATAAAGGGTCTGAAAATAAATTATTTTTCAAATTAGTTCAATTCAGTCCCAGACGCAAAAAAAGTTAATTAAGGAATTTATTTTCCACGTAAGCCAAGATTTGTATGGACCTACTTTTGCTTTTCTGCTGTATTTTACTAAAGTGATTCTAAGAATTAATTACAGCCTTCAGGATACTGAATCCTTATAAAACAGAACGGATCTGGGAAAAATAAGTGACCAGTGTCGAAATGAAAGGAAACATGGAACCTATCAAGTGCAAAGGCGTAATTTAACGACAAAAATAAAACCATTATTCTCTTCCAGAAAGTAGATCAAGTACCATAATTTCACCCGTAATACTCCTAACGACATCACGTTAATTCTTCTTTAAAAGGAAACGATACCAAATAAGTATAGAAATACAAATTAATGTTGCAAAAAGGCAGGTAGACGAAGAATTTTCTTAAGCAACACTCAACTGTAATGATGGTATTAAAAACACCCACGAATTGCAAATTGCAAGTGGCTGGAGCACAATCAAATGTTGATTTGCTTCAGCTGCCAACACTGTTCTGTATGCGGTGTAAACTATGGTAATTAAAATTTTGGGTAGCAACTGACGATTTGCTGCTTATTATAAAAGTTTGTTACTGTAATACGCTGAAAGAGATTTATTATGCATTGAAAATCTTATAGTAAACAATCATGTGTTGGATATAACCAATATAGAATTAATAGCTGTTAGCGGAGATGTAGAATTATTTGAAGTTGAAACACACCCGGAAAGGAAAATTACTCGCTCGCTAAGAGGAATAGCGTGACAGTAAATACTAAGAAAGGACAAAATACAGGAAGAACTCAATAATTCAACATAGTTCCTAACAATCAAAACAACAAATTCAATTGAAAAATTTCTTGGCCTCACAAATCCTGTTATCAGCCCTTATTCTAGGGTAGAACTTGAAATACCGAACACGGAGAATTCTCGAAATGCCTGCATATCGTGAGGCACTGTTGTAAGGCCAGCATTATAGTGAACAGACACGAAGTTGCCCTGCTACTTGTACGACACTTTTTCTACGAACTCAATGTAAATTGTTTCAAAGATTTCGCGTTAATGCAAATGACTACGTTAATCGCTTTTTAGTGCTTGGTGGAGCAAAGTTGTGCGAGTTTTATGCTTTCAGTAATGAAGGGGTAATGGGATACAGTCGGACTTGGGAAATTATATTGAAAATAGTCATGATACGTGGTTCAGAATATGGGCTCATTTATTTACAATTATTTTCTGGAATGTAACTATTGAAGGCCATAAATGCTTAAACATGACATAAAGTTTAGGCAGACCTTGTTTTCTAGTAAAGTCCAGTAGTAAAAAATGCTGATTTAGAAAGGCACATTCGAGTGTGAAAATTACATTTTCCGCAAACACCAAAGTCGGGTGAAACATTTTTTCTAAATAACTCTAGAGAACGCTGAATAGCAACGGCTAAATAAAAGTACGATGGATAACCTTGTGGAACAAAACTGTTGCCGTACTCTTAGCTTCGCCCAACAAAAAACGTTAACAAAAAATAACACTGCCAGTCCGGTCGGTTGCTTGCTACATAATGATCCAAAGCTCCGCCCTTAGTTAATTTTGTATTTTTTTTTTTGCACACAACCAAAAGCTAAATTTTAACGTCCACTTTTTTGGCTAATAAAAGCATATCGATTTCATAATTATTGCCTAGCAAAAAAATTGACGAATATGGTTTTTTATAAAGATTCAGTTGCGGATTTTAAGACAACTTAATTTTACATGGGCTACCCTTTTTTCTGAAGCAGTTAGTCATAGATCAGATGTATGATATCAGCTACCATAAAAGAATCTAAACAATCGTATTTTTTTTACAATATTCAATAACTCGTGATGACAGAAATGCTGCTAATTACGTGCAATCAGTACAATTAAATATTGCAATGATACTGTTTAATCGTTTCCTTATATTTCCAACGACATACGTTTGTGCGTTTTATTTCCTTGTATCTGATTGGTAAGGAGAGCTGCGCAAACTGAGGTTATCATGGCCGGAGAGCTAAGTGTCGGCTCGGAGTGTATGAACTCTCGAGTCTCGAGAAAGACTCGCTCGGCCAGCGGATGACTAAAAATACATTGTTACGTGTTGACATTGAAATGTTAATGCACTCTCCGCTCGACGCATTTCATGGATACAGCATGGCCTTAATATCATATATCTTTTTATTTTATTGATTGTTTTGACTGCTATAGCTTCATTTCATATGATATCGCGTGAGCCGGTGTTTATAACGTGATAATGCGAAAAATTCATAAATGTGTTGCGGTGTCGTTGCTCCCGACCGTGTTTTTCGTATCGGGCGCGTCACCCGTGCAGCGGATTTATCACCGTCATCAACGTACGATAGTTTATTTTATTCATTGCCGACTACCGAAATTTTATGAAACGTTTACGATTTAAGTGTTCATCTCATTTATTTCTCGGTCGCTTAATTTATTGTGGCGTTTTCTATCGTTAATCTTGGTTTCATGGAAATATCTCTACGTGACTTGACGCGTTATTTCACAACAGTTTTTGGATATTCATTGCTTGCCTAATGAGTGTTGTCAACCTAGACGTTTTCAAGTTCATTCTCGTTTCAATTATAGCAGTAATCAATATTAAATTTCAGTTGCAACCACGTATGATGGACGTTTTATTTGGTCTTTTCAAGGTTTTTATAATGGATTCAAATGTGAGATTTTGTAACGTTTAGCTGTTAAAAATTTCAACACTTAGCTCCAAGGTTTAACATTATAGCCCATTTAAGAATTTCGTAGATGTTATAATTTTATTTGGCATATTAGAACTCTAAATTAAAAAAATATTTTGTAAATTAGTTTACCCTCCGCAGTTTTTTTTTTCTTGCGATACTATTCTGATAATATTCTTGGAATTTGATTAAGTTCCATGATAAACTTGATCTCCACTTTTTTTATTGTGCCGTATTTTTTGCATGTAATTGTACTTTGGTAAAAATGTAGTATTCTATTGTAAACATTATATGCCTCTCCTTAAATTTATAACTTTCAGAATATTTCTAACTCTAAATTGAGTATTCAATTTATTGGAACCAATTTCCCGAGTTTCAAATTTTATTCGCCGATTTAAATCTCTGATTTCAAAGTGTGTTTTAACTCCACGTGGGATTTTTTATTACACTGGCCTGCTGGATCGCATGTTTGTGCATCATTACTCCTCGTTAGTAACCAGTTTAGTGAACGAATTGAATTTCAGTGTCTCGGTAATGGCTGCGTCGGCCAATGAATGTTTATTACGATTATCTCCAAGATAATAGGGGACTAACCCTTTTCAACTAACACACCGAAATTACAAATTGTTTAAGTTAAATGGGCTGGTTGAAGGACTAGCATTTTCACACAGCGGCCTAGCAGAAATTTAATTAATTTAACAAATGCCTGCTCGTATGCGGTTGTTGTTTAAATCGTAAAATGTGATTTATTATAATTTAAACTTCTCTTTCCTGTCGGTACTAGTCGAGAGTCGGTAAAAATGTAGGTAGATCCCACAATTATAAATTTATTGGCCTTATTAAGTTTTCCGTGTTGGTTAAAATATACTTTTTCCTTAGCGTTATTATTTTATTGGTGTAAGACACGTCATCTGCAATATTATGTTTACAAAATATATCCTTTTGCCATGTGTTGAATACTTTCTGAGCGATAAAATTATATTGCGCGTTACTTTGGTATATTTTTGTAGTGGATGGCGTTTCAGTTATATTTTTGTGCGTATGTCGCTGATTCGTACTTAATTTTTTAGGACTGCGTGCATAAATATTTTTGTTATTGATAGATGGAATTTTAGATAAGATTTAAATATTTCGGATTTATATGACTTGCGATAATTTTGTTTTGCAACATATTATTAATACGCACTATAATTCTATTTGCGCGATGAAAATAATATTTATTATTTTCCGAATACCTCCTAATCATTTTTATTCTGACTCTGCCTTTTATTTTGAGTTTTTGAAATTTAAGGGTTTTTTATAATTATTTTTGCTTTTGATTTAACTAATTATTTTTAATTTTGTTTAATTAACTAACCGTATATTTTATTATTTAAGTTTTGAATTTATTTAAAGTTTTAAAACTTTTTATTTTCACTTTGGTCACTTGTAAAAAAGTTGTAAAAGTGGACTTACCTGTGTGGCATCCGTGTATGGGGTTGATGAGTTTTTGTCGACGAGCTGGGACCCGAACACGGGTACTCCACCACTCGAGGTTGGCGAGAGGGACCTCACATCCGACACTTGTTGGGGCACCATTTTTGTTTATCCAAAAAAATAAACCCCCAAATAAAACTTAACACAAAAAAACACAGTTCACCTATTGCACTTAAAAACACTAAAATGCTAATTTGTTTGAGTCCAAAAAAAATCCATAAGTTTCTTAAAAAAATATTTATAACAGTCCAAATGGGGCAACGAGGAGCCTCTGTTTGTTTCTGAACCGCAGCCTCTCGGCGGACGAAACTCCTGAGACCTCCCAGTACCTGGACACTATCCTAAAAGCTTTCTCTTCTAGAACGAGTAATCTGCTACTATCTTCGTCGCCGGCGAACAGTCCAAAAGTCATAATTTTAGCGGTGTCCCGACCGCAGCTCAGTTAGCACTGCGGGGCGATCGTGTCATAATCAATCGGGAGCGACGTGTGGTGCGGGCCTTAGGCGGCTACGTTCGTACTCCGCGAGCACAGAGAACCTACTGACTGAACGGCAACGTGCTGTCAATATACCCGCGCGCTCAGCTGTTCGCCCCTGCCCCGCGCCGCGCAAGTGCCCCGCTCCCCCCGCGTCGCACTCGCGCGCCGGCGGCCGGCGGAAGCGCACGCTTCCTCCGCGCCGCACCGGTCCGACCGGTCGTCGTTACGACCCGTGGCCGGCTAACCGTAACCCACAGCCCACGGTGGCCGTTTTAAATGCAAATTTTAGATGTATGAACACTTATTTTGGAGTTTTACGTAAGTATGAAGTTGCTGGCAACTGTTTCCACTAAAGTTTATGTTTATTAAACTTTTATACGCAAACAGAGACTAATGGGACAATGTTTACGTTTTATGGATATGGAAATTTTAAATGAAGCAGGATACTTGTAATCATAGATATCTTTGCTACATTTTGTGTTCAACAAACTTAATTTCGATTTCATATCTCTATGGCGTTGACAGAGAGCTAATAAAATATTTTATGACTAATTTGAGTCGATAACAAATCAATATTGCAAACAATCCTGGCGAGGCAACATGACCTATCGTTAAAGGGTAGGCACTGGAGTGTTATTAACATTATTATGGAATCTGATACCCGAGCAGCGACCCTCAATATCGAAGGGAAGTGTAGGGCGAAACTCGGAAAAGCAAATAATATCCGGTTTTCCGAGTTTTAAAAATCAATTTGTGGTCGGCCAGTTAACTTTAAAAATTCAGGTATTGCGTGAAATGTACCCAATATTGAAAGGTGTTTCAAGTAAGTAATTCGCCATTTCTTACATTGCATTTTATCTAAGTATATTTTTATATTATACTAATACATTTTTTTTTATTATAAATATTACAAAGAGAACAGATTTGTATTTTGTTTGTAACGAATAAACTCAAAAATTACTGGACTGACTTTTAAAGTACACAAAATTTTGGAAATCAGTCGTACTATATCACTGAGTGACATAGTTATTTTTTTTTTCTGTCGACGGGGAAAATCATCATTGACGAAACCCGCTCTTGGGTGGAGCGGGAGACAGTGTCAGAGTCTTACTGACTAAAAACCCCGCGCCGTTTCTTCTAGCCTTCATACCAGGGCTCTAGTTTCCTTTCGGATAACTCCGACCCCGGTAGGCTTCGACCCAGATGGGCCCCTCCTGTTGCTGACAACTCCTTGAGACGCGCGGGAACAGTGCGCGCCGTCGACGCCTTGGCTCGGTCCGGACAGTTACCGGACGATCGGACAGCGAGCTACCCATGGCTCGCTGTCCACGAGCCCGCGTCTACGGTGGCTGGAAATCGGGGCTGGAACCCCGGCGGCGGCGCCGGTGAGGGCTCCGTTGCCTGCTGCGGTCGGCCTCCTCCTTTGCTAGCATTACTGCTTCGCAGAATAAGGCGACCGCCTGCCACTCCTCCTCGCTCCGGACCATGGCCTGAACCAAGGCCCGGCGCGAGACGTCTCTGCCGCCGATCGCCCCCACGAGGGCACGGCGTTGCTCCGCCCAAGCAGGGCACACCTCTACTGTGTGCTCCACCGTGTCCTCCGGGCGTTCCGCACAGTGGCGGCACCCGGGCGTCTCTTCCGCTCGAACTAAGTGACATAGTGACATATATTTTGTACTTTCACGCGTGCAAAGCCACTGGCATATTCCTAATCAAAATATTTACTGTTCTTATAAAAAAAGCCAATTGTAGATTCAGTCAACTGTAGAATCGGTTATTTATTTAATTAGGTAGGTACTTATTTATTTATATATTATTTATTTATGTATTTATTAGGAGAACCAACAGCTATAATAAGAGGAAAACAACAGTAAAAGAAACATACAGCCAATTACAGGTTCTCACGGGTAGAATCAGTTAAAATATTAGAAAACTTACGATCACTAAACACATAAAAAACGAACATAATTAAACATTCCCTAAGTATGGGTACAATCAGCACTATGCACTTTTGAATAAGAAATAAGAATTTTAAATTTCAAGAATAGGTCAATTATAGATTAATTTATCTGGTCATATCTCGAATTAGTCCTTCTTAGATTAAACCAAAGATTCAGTTGTTCAGTCATTAATTCTACGATCATAGGTACAAGTAATTAATGAATGCTACTTTACATGAAGTCCTGGGTTTGATTCCCGAGTGGTGTGTTATTAGGTTTTTTCCGGCTGTTTCTCGATATCAGCCTGGAGACAGGATTTGTTCTCGATAAATGGTTATAGATTAAAACCTAGGAGTTACAATATCGAAAATGTTCTTCTAGTAAACCTCCGTCTAACAATTTGTGTTATGTTAGTATTAATTAACAACAATTAAATAATTATTTCTAGATATAAACTTAAATTAATTAAAACTAACTTAAAAAATTAAAATAAAACCCTAGAGAACTAAAATAAAAAAATAAACAAAAATGGCAATTTAGAGTAAGGCGTCGAAAAATTCCTCCGCATCGCTGTCGCTGCACAACAATTAAATTATAATTATTTGTAAGTCTAAAAAGTAGTCTAAGGGCATATAAATCAAGTGTGCTTAAGGTTTTTCCGTTATACAGCCCTTTAATTAGTATAATTGAGCTAATCTATTAAACCTTCATCAGAAAATAGAATAAATTTACTAACTTGATGCAAATTACTACCTTATGTTAAATTTAAAAATAATTTAAAACTCAGAAATAAAGCGGGCGCAAACACTGCCTGTATTTAAACGGCTTGTGAGGGATCATTACTTGGCAATGTGATCATGGCTTCGTTTCTTCACTTACTCTCTTGCTTATATATATATATATATATATATATATATATATATATATATATTGTATGTATGTATATGTGTTATTTTAGTATTAAGTATTTATTAAGTTTCTTTTTGTTTACTTTTTTTTGCACCATATGCAAACCCATTTTGTGTCTAGGCAATCTCTGTCCATTATAGGTTGCCTGGAAGAAATCCGCCAATTGTGTGTTTTCTATTATATGGTTTCTTATTGTAAATTTTTATTCTTGATGTGCAATAAAGAATATATAAATAAATAAAGTCTAAGATGTCAGCAAAACCGAAGCCATCTGGGGTCATGGGTTCGCTTCTGAAAGGGAAACTCGGGCTTATGGAAAGCAAGGCAAACATAGAACACAGAAATGGGCTTTAATCAGTAAAAAATTGACACACCCTCCCACTCCACTCTATAGCGGGAGAAACAACTGGATGATTTCAAAAAAGGAAGTCAAAAATTACTTACAATGTTACATTTGAAATTCTTACATTTTAACGATTATCGCGAATGAAATACGGACATAAACAAATATGCCCAAAAATGTTCTTATTTCCCATTTCAACTTTACACCCAGCAATTTGCCCAAAGGAACACATTGGGCACGAGAATTATGCCTAATTTAACAGAACCCTTACCCACGAGGTAGATTCACTATAATTATGAAGCCCATTCATACCTTTAGTCAAAACTTCAAAAGGAACTCAATAAAGATGCGGCATACAAAATTAAAGACACAGAAGGTTCTCCCTCTCAGCACATCTTTGGAACTTTCTGCCACACTCCCTTTGTGACAGCTCTATTCTGAATGTCTTCAAAAAATAATTTAAAGAACACTACCTTTTATTGTCATAATATTGGTAAGTATCCTTACCAATATTAGCGAAAGTGAGTTTGTTTATTTGTTACGTCTTCACGTCTAAATGGCAAAACCGATTTTGATGAAACTTGGTACACGGATAGACCATGTCCTGGAATAGGACATAGGATACTTTTTATCCCGGCAGTATGTTCCCTTGGGATAATTTTTTGCTACCACGCGGGCGAAGCCGCTGGGAGCAGCTAGTGTATAATATAATTATGCGTTTATAAAAATAACACAATTTCTATAAAAACCCGGCGTATGGCGATTCACTCCTCTCTACGGTCCGGACTAAGCGTTTATTCTTGTCGTGTATATTACGTACATCAAAAGACTAGAACAAATTATCTGCCTCGGTCTTCCCGTCTGATTATTATAATTTAGGTGTCTTCAATGTTAGTGTTACACCATCAACAATTGCAACACTGCTTACCATCAGGTGTGATCGCAGTCAAGCACTAGTTTATATCATTAAAAAAAATACTCTGGGCTGCATCGTCGCGTAACGTCGCGACTGTCTGCGGAAACCTTAAGCCCTTTGAATTTATAAAAACAAGAGAGGGACGAATTCATCATGTCACGGAAAACTCCGGAAATAATCCTTGGTAAACCAATTACATATTATTTTGATTCCATTTCGGACTCCATCTAGTTAAAGGGTTAAATATACGTCGCCTTTTTATTATTGATAGGCTCGCGTTTGACCACTATCTCACCTATATGATGTGGTCCTATCTCACCTAAATGATATAGTAAGCAATGATGTGGAGGTTGATGATGGAGCCCAGTTGCATAGGAGTAACCTTTTCACTCTAAACTTAAAAACCTTTAGGTTATAACTATCATAAAACATATACTCCGCCCCTTAGCCATCGAACCTAGTTTGCGTGAGTGGTCAGTGGCCCTGACTGCTATGCCAGATATCGTGAGTTCGATTCCCACCCAGGACAAATGTCTGTGTGATAAGCACGATCATTTCGACTGGCCTGTTGGTCTAGTGGTTAGTGACCCTGACTGCTATGCCGGAGGTCGTGGGTTCGATTCCCACCCAGGACAAATGTTTGTGTGATGAGCATAATCATTTGTTCTGTGTCTGGGTGTAATTTATCTATAATATGTATGTATTTAGAAATATATAAGTATGTTTATCAGTTGTCTAGTACCCATAACACAAGCTCTGCTTAGCTTGGGACTAGACAGCGTTGTGTGATAGTTGTGGAATATTATATTATATTATTATATTATATTTGTTATGTGTCTGGGTATAATTTATTTATTAAGATTATTATGTATGTAGGTATTCTTAAGTGTATAGGTACTTGAGTATGTTTATCAGTTGTCTAGTACCCACTTGCATTTTTCAGGATCTATACGAGGCAAATAACGGAGCCGTTGCCAAAAATTTACCCGAAAAAAAATATGGAAACACGAAAAGAAGAATAAGAAGTTGGCTAGTACCCATACCACAAGCTCTGCTTAGTCTGGGACTGGTGGAACTGGGGGAGATGGTGTTGTGAGAAAAAAAATCGATGAGTCACACTCGACCTTGGAACAGACGGACCAAAGCCGTCACCGTCGTACCAAATTGGAGCATGTGTGTTAACACTATAATATCCGTGAATTTTTTGCAGAGTGATCCTTCTGTTGTTTTTTTTTATCTTGTCCTTTAGCGTTATCCCGACTACCATCTGTCGTGTGGTTACAGTTTGCCCGCATCCTTCTGGGTGTGGTGACCATTATTTGAAACATTAAAAAGACGTAAAGTTTTATTTTTCAAAATTAAGCATGTTTAAAAACAATTTGTAGGTCGAGTTGCAATTAATGTTTAATATGCGAGATAGTAAAACTAAATTAAGTTTACTTTAGTAATAAGAAATTTTAATTAAAAAATATTAATAAAGCATAATATTTCGTGTTCCTAGCTTTTTACCAACTAGCTTGCGATCGGCTTCCAGCCTAATCGGATGCGTCTGAATACCTGTGTTTTACTTGGAGCGACTACTTATCAGACCTCCACCACCCAGTAACTTAGCTGGCCTACCACCGTGGGATCTGGAGGCAACAGTCCTTGCACACATGCACGATAAGCGCGTGGAGATGCAACGCCGGGGTGAAAGTCCACTACCGCGACAGGTCGAGGTATGGCGGACAGAGCTCCGGCGGGATCTCACGGTGAAATGGCGTCAGCGACTATCGCAACCCAGTGCTGGGCACGCCAAAATTATGGCGGTAAGTCCCCTCTTTGAGGCGTGGCTGGAAAGACCTCACGGCGTCCTTACCTTCCGCATGACGCAGGTCCTCACCGGACATGGCAAGTTCGGGAGGTTCCTGCATCGGATTCGAGCGGAAGAGACGACCGGGTGCCGCCACTGTGCGGAACGCCCGGAGGACACGGTGGAGCACACAGTTGAGGTGTGCCCTGCTTGGGCGGAGCAACGCCGTGTCCTTGTGGGGGCGATCGGCGGCGGAGACCTCTCGCACCGGGCCTTGGTTCAGGCCATGGTCCGGAGCGAGGAGGAGTGGCAGGCGGTCGCCTCCTTCTGCGAAGCAGTAATGCTAGCAAAGGAGGAGGCAGACCGCATCAGGCAACGGCGCCCCAGCCGCCGCCGCCGGGATTCCGATCCCGATTTCCGGCCACCGTAGACGCGGGCTCGCGGACGGCGAGCCAAGGGTAGCTCGCTCTCCGATCGTCCGGTAACTGTCCGGACCGAGCCAAGGCGTCGACGGCGCGCACTGTTCCCGCGCGCCTCAAGGAGTTGTCAGCAACAGGAGGGGCCCATCTGGGTCGAAGCCTACCGGGGTCGGGGTTATCTGAAAGGAAACTAGAGCCCCGGTATGAAGGCTAGAAGGAACGGCGCGGGGTTTTTAGTCAGTAAGACTCTGACACTGTCTCCCGCTCCACCCAAGAGCGGGTTTCGTCAATGATGATTTTCCCCGTCGACAGAAAAAAAAAAAAAAAAACCACCCAGTAACTGGGAAAGCCAATACTCTTTAGATACACCGAATGGTCAGTTTCTGGCGTCTGACTACCAGTAATGAGTGTCAAAGTCTACGATTGAAAACTGGGACTAAAGGCTTTACGTGCTTTATGAGACACTAGTTGTCAACTTGACACTAATGTCCCAAATAAACTTAGAAAAATGCATATAAAATTGAAAAATTCACACTGGTATTTGCACGGTTCCGAACCCACGGCTTCAAGCATGAGAGGCGGGTGTCTTAACCACTGGGCCATCACGACACAGCATACCTACCTCCACTATCTACACTAATATAATAAAAAGGTAAAGTTTGTTTTTTTGTTTGTAAGAGGTAATTTCTGAAAGGACTGGTCCGATAGTTAAAAATTTTTTCACCGATAGAAAGCTGCTTTATTCCTGAGTGAAATTTAATATATTTTATGCAGCGGGCAAGAGACTGGTAAAAGCTAGTTTACAATAAAAAAAAAAACCTGAGCATTGTAAATATTTTAATGATGACAAATTGACCGACATAATATTTTCTATAATATGATAAATCTGGTTTCGCATGAACCCTATAACTGACGAATTGAAACCATTTAACATTGACACTTGTTATAAAATGCCCTATAGGAAAGCGTAGTTCAATGAAAACTGGCAACTAAATTCTTAGAAATGATCTCGGATGATGCAATTTTTATAGGAATTACAACATTTCAACTTTCTACTACAATTTGTTTAATAAATTGAATTAAATTGAATTTGACAATACAGACCGGCGGCTATTTTACCCTTAATCCAATTTTGTTCCTGTAATCTTTCAACAGGCATTTTGTAAGTTGCTCAAGGCTTTCAAATACCCCGAAAAGCCTTTTGAACCTAACTTTGGTCTATTTCTAAGAAGAGAGTCAAATCAGATTCTCGTAGTTTAAGCGTTGACGTGTAAAATTAATTTCTCAGAATTTTCCACATAGAAAACGACAAATATTGCAAGATAAATCACCGCATCCTTTATTTTCGTCAATAAAAACCTGTCAGTCTAGCTCTATTGTTTCCTAAAGCGAAGGAAGTTATTTAACGTTTCGACGGAGAACTACATATTGCTCGCCGTCCAAAAGCCCGCACCAACAGTGGTTGGGGATCGCTCTGTGACTCCCATTGTTTGGTGCTTCTCCTGTTATGACTTAACGAAGAATTTGTTACACCACAAAATCAACTACTTTTTAGGAGATGTCAGCAAACCGTAGAGAGCCAGGTCGAATCCTACCTGGGTAATAAGTTGTGCAAAAGGTAACCCCGGGGTCTGAAGAAGGAATATAGCATAGCATAGCATAGCATAGTCAGCCTTAAAATGTTCCCACTGCTGGGACTCAGGCCTCCTCTCTAGGAGAGGGTATGGGCCGTAATCCACCACGCGGGCCCGGTGCGGCTTGTTGAATGTCACATTGTCTTCGAATTTTTTGGTTCTAGGACATGCCGGTTTCCTCACGATGTTTTCCTTCACCGTTTTGAGAGCAGTGGTGATGACATAAAATACACAAAGTAATGCGCCTGGCTGGGTTTGAACCCACGACCTACAACTCGTAAGTCGGAGCCGTTACCACTCGGCCACCACTGCTCTAAGAAGGAATATAGGAGTGGGTTTTACCCCTCTATCCTAGAGCAGGAGAAGTCATCGGCATTATGCTGAGCGTTCGGCCCTTTTGCTCAGAAGTGGTGCATGCTTTTTGAATGCACTTAAAAAAAAATTGTAAATACTTTTTGGCCATTCCGGCAAATAAAATGTTTTTCTTTCTTTCTTTCATTGGATGAGTTCACACCAAAAAAAAACTTTGAAATATTTTTCTTTAAAAGGAATCGCACTTGGTAATCTAGTTTTCCGTAAGGTGATCAGGCAGATGCACCCTCATGAGTTAGCGCTAACCACATTACAGCCTGGAGCGCAAAACCATGTACTGTTTCAATCCAATCACACCTGCCCAGCGTTTTACTATGTTGGGGTCGGCGTCCAGAGGGACTCGTAGCTAGTATATCAAGGTTAAGCAACACTGATCGAGGTCACTCGGTGGATGGGTACGGTGACAAGTCTTCAACACTGATATTATTAAGAAGTAAAGTTTGTGTTTTTGTGTGTAGGACGTAATCTCTGAAAGTGCTGGTCCGATTGCAATTTTTTTTTTCAACGATAGAAAGCTGCTATAATTCTAGGTGACTTAAGCTATATTTTATATACGTGAGCCAAGTTGCAGGCAAAAGGTAGTTAAGTGTTTTATAAAATTATTCTTTAAGAAAAAAAAAATTTTTTTTACTTATATTTTATAGAAGTATTGTAAAATTGTTTATTGTAAACAATAATCCTACTAATATTATAAATGCGAAAGTTTGTATGTATGGATGGATGTATGGATGTTTGTTACTCTTTCACGCAAAAACTACTGAACGGATCTCGAAGAAACTTGGTACACGAGTAGACCATATCCCAGAATAACACATAGGATACTTTTTATCCTGGGATTATGTACGCGGGTGAAGCCGCGGGCAAAAGCTAGTATTCAATAAAGGTCGAAATTGCATTTGAGTTTGCGAATTTGCGTTTTGTTTCATTTTTACTAACTAAGCTTTTAAGCCCATCTCTGGTTGACGATACACGAATCGGAAAAGCCCTCTTAATGTCAGACATTACGTTCTCTTCCAAAATAACCGAAACAGAACTGATTCCGAGAACGTAGTTGACACATCCATAATCCATCTGTTCCCCAACCAATCAAATCCTGAGCCATTCGTGTGATTGATACAAGTATAAGTTTGGATGACTGTCGTAATTCTCCTGTCCCTTCCGCATCCAGATTAACTTGTGAAGTGATAGTACAGGAAGTTTTATTTGTTAACTTTTTACTTTATTATCATAATATTTACTGTGCTTATTTACTTACTAGCTTACTAGCTTTTACCCGCGGCTTTGCCCGCGTTTATTAATATACTTTAGTTTAATAATAATATTTGTATTTGAATAATAAATATGAGTAACAGCACAAAAAGTAAGGTCGAGTAAGATGGGCAGGAAATACATTATGTATACGGCAAGACGCGATAAAAAGTTTGTCCCCTCTCTCTCCCCTTTTCTTCCCTCTTTCTCCACCTTTTCTCACTTAAAAAAAATAGCCTATGTCCATCTCCAGGGTCCCAACTATCTGCCAGCAAATGGAGGGACCCATCTGGGTCGAAGCCTACCGGGGTCGGGGTTATCCGAAAGGAAACTAGAGCCCCGGTATGAAGGCTAGAAGGAACGGCGCGGGGTTTTTAGTCAGTAAGACTCTGATACTGTCTCCCGCTCCACCCAAGAGTGGGTTTCATCAATAACGATTTTCCCCGTCGACAGAAAAAAAAGGGGCCCAACTATCTCTGTACCAAAATTCATCAAAATGGGTTTTACCATTTAGGCGTGAAGACGTAACAAACAAACAAACTCAATTTCGCTTTTATAATGTAAGGATGCCTAAGTTGTGAAATATGAATGTAACTTGGTGTTTGATGTAACAAAATTGATGCTGAATACTTAAGTAAGTAATAGGATCACATGACCTGATAGATTGAAATTGACCCAGTAGGTGGTGCTACAATCGTATTCTCATTCTCATTTTTTTCTGACGAAATCGCGTTTTTTGGTTTAGGAGAAAATTAGAAAAGATACAAAAGAGTTAAGAGAAAATAATTGTACTTATATGTCAAGAAAAGTTAGTTTAAATTGTCTAGAACATTTATTCCCTCTCTCTCGTTCAATTGACAGGCCACGATGGAACTACTCCGTTTCCAAACCTTGCTGCTTTGACCAGGTCGTAGATCTACCTGATTTGTGGTCTACCTTGACTCTTATGACCACTTCTAGATTTTCAGACCAACATTTTTCTGTCCAACACGTGCGCTGATCTGCAGCGTATGACCCAATCGTCATCATAGTGTGTGCACTCGTAATTATGGCGTTTGCTCCTGTATTTTATGTAAAGTATGTTGATCTCAAAATATTTATATTCCAGGTTACGCTCGAGTCCTGGAGAACTGAACTAGAACCAGACAGTAACGACCTCCAATGCGTCAATCTCTTGTTATAACGTCAACCTTTACTATAAACATAACTCTAACAAAACAAAATACCTAATGACGTTACCTCTATATCTTATTAAAATGACGTTGTGAATTGTTTACGTAGAAAGTGAAGTAACGCAATTTTAATTGTGATAAAATGGCGTGACGTGAACTAACCCCTAGAGCCTGCCATCAAAAGCTACGAATGTCATTGCGTCAATTACTTCATCTTTTTTTTTCTGTCGACGGGGAAAATCATCATTGACGAAACCCGCTCTTGGGTGGAGCGGGAGACAGTGTCAGACTCTTACTGACTAAAAACCCCGCGCCGTTCCTCCTAGCCTTCATACCGGGCTCTAGTTTCTTCTTTCGGATAACCCCGACCCCGGTAGGCTTCGACCCAGATGGGCCCCTCCTGTTGCTGACAACTCCTTGAGGCGCGCGGGAACAGTGCGCGCCGTCGACGCCTTGGCTCGGTCCGGACAGTTACCGGACGATCGGACAGCGAGCTACCCATGGCTCGCCGTCCGCGAGCCCGCGTCTACGGTGGCCGGAAATTGGGATCGGAATCCCGGCGGCGGCGGGGGGGGCGCCGTTGCCTGATGCGGTCTGCCTCCTCCTTTGCTAGCATTACTGCTTCGTAGAAGGAGGCGACCGCCTGCCACTCCTCCTCGCACCGGACCATGGCCCGAAAATTACTTCATCTAGATCGTTAATCTTACCATAACATTATCATCATCATCATCAGCCAACCCGCACTGGGCCTGCGTGCTAGATTACGGCCCATTACCTCTCCTAGAGCCTGAGTAGGCCTGAGTCCCAGCAGTGGAAACATTAAAAAGGCTGATGATGATGATGGATGATGATGACGACTAACGGGGTTATTTTTACTAAGGATCTCTTCCTTATGGATGACAGACCTTTACCGACTAAAGCGGTGATCGTGAGCTTCATTCCGCATTGAAAAGTGGCTCCCTTATAAATCTGAGAGCATTCCAATTCATTCAGCTATTGAGACGTACCATAGCGGTAATATCTGTCAGATCACTTAAAAAACAATTTCGCTTGAATCCTGCGGCGTGGCACCAAACCAAATCCTAGAAGTTTTCGTTTCGAGTGCAAGCTAAAATGAACTTAGCGGTTGGCGGAAGTGTCTTTAATGATACATATTCATTAATCTCGTCTAATTAAACAATTAAAATGATATTATCTCCACACTTTCTACGTACTCCACATACATGACCTTACCTCTTAGTCAGCGTGTCAAGGTCGGTGACGTCATCAGCCGCCATCATTGTCCAAAGCTTCGCGTGTGCACTAAGTAATCGAGTTGCGATTATTGTGAATCAATTTGTTTGTTTATTACAATTTGATTGGACCCGCTTGAGTCATTTGTGGTATTAAAAGTTGATGTGTTTGCGTTTCTGATGCGATTAGCTTTGAAGGGGACAGCCTGTGTGATTAGAAATATTGTGGTACTAGCTGTCCCCGTGTACACCCACGTCTTTAGTTAAAGAAAAAAAGAAAATTAATTTATTTGGTACAGCACAAGGCCCAAACATAAATGCAAGAAGCATAAAAAAAATTAAAAATACAGTTGTTGTGTGCCTCATGGCTACACCAAAAAAAGTCCAGATCAGCATGATTGCCATTTGCCAGACAACTAGTGCCTGACGCTGGTTTTCAACTCAGTACTTCATTCCCACTCCTGCGCTTGCGTAATCGCATCAGGAATGAAGATACACCCAGGAGAACCAAGGTTGCCGACATAGCCCGAAAAATCGCCATACTAATGTGGTAGTGGGCAGGGCACATTGCTCGTAGAACGGACAGTCAATGGGGTTGAAAAGTTCAGAGTGACGCACGCGCACCGGAAAACGCAGCGTGGAAGGCCTCCTACAAGGTAGACAGACGACCTGGTTTTTTTTTACGATGGACTAAAATCATCTTAAGACAACCCCCGCTCTTGAGTGGAGCGGGAGATGCGTCGGGATGCGTCTTTTGGTACACACTACACAGTCACCACTCTAGAATCTTTCGGTCTCATCAACCATCTGCTCTGCGAGAAATGTGCCCTGGCCTTTGTCACATAAGTTTTACTTGTGATTCTTCAGACTATGTCAGTAATTGTCATTATTTATCAAAAGGAAATGAAACACGATATGGCACCTATAACCTATCACAACATGATGTCATTCTATCGGAAATCATTAATAACTGCCGGCGCTGCATGATTTGACGACACGTTGCTATGTCAGCGAAATCAGTCTATGAATCAGTCAGTTTGTTTATCGTTGCACTTTGATTGAACTTTGTCAGTAAAATGATCACTGATGACAAATAGGTGATAGTTTACGTAACAACCTACTGGTATGCTTTACAGAAATAATTACTCTAGTCATGTTAATTTTTTCCGCCCTTAGACGGAGCGAGAGATAGTGTCAGACTTTTACTGACAAAAAAATACACCCCATTTCTTCTTAGTCTTTCATACCGGGGTCGAACCTTCTTTTTGGAAACTGGTCCAAGGCCCCAGTAGACTTCGAACCTGCTGGGCTACTACAGTACGCACCGTCGACGACTTCGGCTCGGTCCGGGCGGTTACCGGACGGTCGGACAGTGAGCTATCCATTGCTTGCCGTCCACAAGCCCTTTATTTCACTTAATAAAAAAACATCAATGTTTGGCTCTAACAGCTCAAATAGCGGTGTGTGTTCAATTTATGTATTTCTGACATAAATTGAACACACACGCTTATCAGGGCAGCTTCTTATAACATAGTAAATAGGTACAATAGAATATACGATTTTAGTAGACGTCTTTCGGATGTCTTTTGGATGGTCTTTGATGATGTTAATGATGGTGATCAGATGTCTAGTAGGTACTCATAGCACAAGCTTCTCTTTTCTGCTTAATTTAAGACTAGATGGCGTTGTGTAAAAATTGTGGAATATTATTATTATTTCTGTAAAACATTCTGACATACTAAAGCACAAAATTCAACAATGTACTCATTAAAAAACTGGCCACGTTTCTAACTTAATCTCGAAAGTTAAACTAAACTTAATGGTGGGCACGCTACCTACGTTCCATGGGCCATTGATACGTGACAGCATTCAGCGGCGTCCCCGAAAGAGTTCCGAACACATTAGCTCCATCTAAGATCATCCCTTTAATGACATGGGCACAACTTGTTGAACTGATAAGGGTCGAAACGAAACGGCTAGGCACACTATTATATTCTTATTTCCTAGAAAACATACGAATTGTTGGATTTACTTGATTTTTTTTTTGTGTTTTCTTGAAGTCGCTGATGATTAAGTGGCTTGCTTCACTTTAAATCTAGCAGTAGGTATTGAAAAAGATATTAAACTAACAGCGAGTGACCCTTACATTGTTGAAATTTCTACGGTTCGGACTAAGCGTTTCGCTTCGTTGTTTATACCGCGTATATCAAAAAACTAGTCAAATGCGGTCTTCCTGTCCAATTATAATTTAGGTGTCTTCAAGGCTAGAGTAAATAGGCTCTCAATCAACTAGTGCGCCTCACCATCAACAATTGTATCACTGCTTACCATCAGGTGGCATCGCAATCAAATTGGAAAATAAAATAAAATTTTGGTCAACACTAAGCCCGAATAAAAAAAATAACCTGAAGTATTAACGTTGGATGTATTTA
Source organism: Mythimna lalbum (assembly GCA_949319445.1). Taxonomy (NCBI): domain Eukaryota; kingdom Metazoa; phylum Arthropoda; class Insecta; order Lepidoptera; family Noctuidae; genus Mythimna; species Mythimna lalbum. The sequence continues at coordinate 20,987,961 of OX439360.1, forward strand.
TTATTGAATAAACTTGAATGGTATTAATTGCATAATTTTACACGAACTTAAACTTTCGCGTACAATGGCGGTCTTATTGCTGACAGTGATATCTACCAGATAACATTAGGATGAACTGTAAGAAATTGAACTAAAAAAGCAAATAGATAAATAGATAAATAAAATTAAGCAAACTTAATTTTACATTAAACAAAACAATATACAGGAAAAATCTATAACAATATAAAAGACATAACTACATAATATGTAGTAGGTACAAATTTAATTATTACAAACCTAAACAGAGAGAACTTTTATATTTATATGAACATTAATATATGTACCTATACAGTGGGAGTCAAATCGCTAACAGTAATATCTACCAGATAGGTTTTAAATGAAATGAAAGAAATTAGGATAAGTACAGACTAACGTAGCCTCTAATATCAAACTTAAAAAAAAAAACTCATACAATAACGAAAAACAAAAAAAAACAGAATCGATGTCGCACTAAACAAAATATAATTAAAAAATGGGAAGTGCAAGTCAAACTCGCGCACTGAGGTTTCCGTACAAACTTACATAGGTACTTATGTAGTTCAATTCCGAAATGGAGTCTTGGAAGATTTTTCCGAATCTCCACACGTTCCCGAGCCAAACAGACAGACCGCTGGAAGGACGTAGGTTTAGTGTCAGACTCTTACTGGCTAAAAAACTCACCTGTTCCTTCTTACCTTTCATACCGGGGCTGAGTTACCTTTAGCAGCTAACCCTGGCTCCAAATCCTGTAAGGGTTCCATTTTGAGGTACAAAATCCTAAAAGCAACTGCATTATCATAGAACATTACCCAGCCAGTCACCAGTAACAACTTGTAATCTAAACTGATCTACACTAAACCGTCTAACTCCCTCTCTCACCCCAGATTAACGAGGAAGCCTTGCTTGTTTACATTGTTGGAAAAAGAAAAAAAAGCACCGTACAAAAAAAGTGGCGTACTAGCAGTCAAGCGAACGCTGTTGGAACATCTGATAGAATCGAATCGAGCACTTCACGTCAGCGAGCCGTGGCCTCGAGAAAAGCGAGGCCTTAGAATTGGCCTCGGGCTTAGAAATTAGGACTTGGTTTGAAATTATAGGAATTAGGAGTCAGACCTAAAATTATTGTAGCGAAAATGTTCTCGAACTAGTTCAAGTTGTTAAGAAGCTTATACTCAGTTGCTATGAAATTCGTGGGTTAGAAATTTTGGAAGCTAGAAAAGTCATCAAGAGGGTTGTTTAGTTGTTTCTATAGTTTTTAGCCAGCCCTAGTCCTTATGCCAAGAATTCTACTCAATATTTAATTTGTTTCTTTACCTTTAAAAGTAATGAGAAGACGATTCTAGTCTAGCATTTAAAGCAGAAAGTGGAACCTTCACAAGACTTGTATAAAGAAGCAAAATTAAAATCAAGCAACTCTCAACTTCAAGGAACTTAACTCCGCTGTTTTCGAGGGCACGGCCTTAAAATCGAGACTTTATCCAGCTGAGGATCATATATTTTTCTATCACACCTAAAAACCAACCCTAAAACTGGAACTGCAAAGTCTAAATTAAATTACAGCTGACCTCCGCAGAAAACGCAACGTGCAACCAGCTATACTATATTCGTTTATATCTTTCTGGTGTTTGTGTTGTGGTCTTACTCGGGCATCGATTAGGCATCTCTTTCCTTCGTTCCTTGAAGTGTGTCTATCTCGCTCTGACACGAACTAACCGGTTCGGACACGTTCGCAGTACATTGGAAAGAATTGTGTTGATAAGCGCTGTATAGTTTATCTGCCCTATTTAGTCACAGTTGGAGACTGGACACGAATGTGCTCTATTTTAGTCTATTTTTATTCCCTCGTCTGATTATATTATTGCAGTTGTTGAAGCCTCATCTGGAATTGCATTATAAATTATCAATTTGTTCTCGTATTCAATTGCAATTTAATTTATCTTTGCACGAGAATCTTTTGCCATAGTATGCATATTATTTTGATGTTCATTATCTTTTTCTTTCTGCTTTTAAAATAGCCTTTCTAGTTAATTATATTACTTTTTTATAAATAGATTTACTATTCCAGGACAGATATCAATAGAAGTGTATAATATTTTTATGATGAAATTCATATTCATTATTACTCTTTAATGTTCTACTATTTTATGCATAGACATATCATTATATTTGTGTATGCTGCACTATACAGCCAGTGGCACTTTTAAGATGAGGAGTACTAAGTTTCTAAATCTTAACATTTAAGATAAAGCGCGCAATCCACGCTATTCTCTCCTCTTTGCTTACTTGTCGCCTAAAGCGTAGCAGGGCTACAGCTTTAATTCCAGCTTCATCAACTATATGCAGTTTTACTCATAAAACACATACTCGTATATATGGCTTATCCATGTTTATGGATAAACAATAAGTTACCTTCTTCCCAGAGGTAGCGTTAGATTCTAACGATGTGTTTACAGGAAGCTGTGTCTAACGGAAAGGAGGAACTGAGGGATACCGGTTATCAAGGTGGAAAATACCTCAGCTTGTTACGTGCGTTTTAGTATCCTACTGTAATATATTTCAAAATCTTGCTCTCAGAATAGATGGTCGGTGGGAAGGAAAGGTTTTGAAGTGGCGACTCCGTACCGGAAGACGCAGCGTTGGAAGGCCTGCCACAAGGTGGACCGATGACCTGTTGAGGGTCGCAGAAATGCGATGGATGCGAGCCGCACAAGATCAGTCTTTACAGCGACACTTGCAGAAGGCCTATGTCAAACAGCGGACGTCTTTCGCCTGAAATGATAATAACGATTATAATACTAATAGTATAATCAGCCTTTTAATGTTTCCACTGCTGGGACTTAGGCCTCTCTAGGAGTGGGAATGGGCCGCAATCTACCACGTAAGCCCAATGCAGGTAGGTGAATGTCACATGTCTTCGAATTTTTGTTTCTAGGACATGCCGGTTTCCTTACGATGTTTTTAGAGATTTAGAGATTTTTGGCCAAGGCTGGGTTTAAACCCGCAACCTACAACTCGTAAGTTGGAGCCGTTACCATTAAGCCACCACTGCTCTAGTTCTACGTAGTAGTAGTAGTAGTAGTAGTAGTATAGAAGTACTGTTATACCAAGATTATATTTTTAAAATTTTATAAATAAAATATTACTAGCTTTCCGCCCGCGGCTTCGCCCGCGAGGACTACAGTTTATATCGCGCGGGCAGAGACCCGTGCTCAGCAGTAGAATTATAGATAGCCTATGTGTTATTCCGGAGTCTCTTCTACCTACCTACCAAATTTGATCTAAATCCGTTCAGTAGTTTTTGCGTGAAAGCGTAACAGACAGACAGACAGACAGACAGAGTTACTTTCGCATTTATAATATTATATAGTAGGGATTCAATTTTATAAATTTAATGTACGCCTTCTGACAGTTGATCTGATCCTGTGCTCAGCAATGAGAAATAGTAATGAGTGATGTCATAAATATTACCATGAATTTTACTTACCCCATAAAATTTACAAAGCATGAAGGATAAACATATAGGGCATATTATCCTTAACCGAACATCCTCTTTCAGCCCTGAGAAGAGCTTTCGTTTCGACCTTTATTTGACCAACACAAATTCATAACGCTTACCCTTATGTACATAAGGTTCAATTTTGCAAACCGTTAGGTCTGTTTACTTTTTTATTCGTGTATGCCGAAGTAAATATTGAAAATAAAAATGTTTGCGATTACTCGCAGTTTTAATGAATGTTTAACGATTCTCAAGGCTTCACGTAATTATAGGATAAAGTAAATAGAAGAGAAACTCATATATGTTTGGTTTTATATTTAATTCATTTGGGATTTTAAAGGACTCTTTTTTTTTAAGTCCTCATTAATGAAACCTAACAGTAAAGATGTTATTATATATAGAATCTATAAATATTCGCAGCATTACCTAACTAGGAGGATTACCCAAGAGCACTGGTAGCTCAGTGGTAACGATCTCGACTTACAAGTTGTAGGTCGCAAGTTCAAACTCAGCCAGGCACATCATTTTGTGTAATTTGTATTCAAAACGGTGAACGAAAACATCGTGAGAAAAGTGGCACATCTTAGAACCAAAAATTTGAAGACATGTGACATCTACCAATCCGCACTAGGCCCGCGTGGTGGATTGCGGTCCATTATCTCCTAGAGAGGAGGCCTGACTCCCAGTGGTGGAATCATTATAAAGCAATTATGCTACGTAATGCTATACTGCTTAAATGTACCATTAGATTCAATTTATTATCATAGTCCTAACTACAGTGTAATAAACGAAATACAGAAACTAAACTACATGCCTATGCCTATATCTGCTATCCCTGCCATAATTAAAATTCCAAGGGATCTAAGTAAGTAATTCTGACTTCAAAATTTTCAAATTGTGTCGCTTTTTCAACGTGTTGAGCAACTGCGAGATGATCTTAGTCGTGGTAGTTACCCCCGTCGTGTACGACATCTCTGATAACATCTCTGGGTATCATCCAAAATTATCAATAAGAAAGTACAAGATTAGGTAGGCACGGGTTGTGATGACAAGAATATTTAAACGCGTTAATGATAAACTACACTATAATATTATAAAGAGGTAAAGTTTGTTTTTGTAGTTTGTAGGAGGTGGTAATGTCTGAAAGTACTGGTTCGATTGATAAAATTTTTACACCAATAGAAAGCTGCTTTATTCCTAAGTGACCAGCTTTATTTTATGTTACCGGGCGAAACCATGGGCAAAAGCTAGTAATACATAAAAAGTTAAAACTCTTATTGATGGTAGCTAGTTGATTGGTGACCACAGAAAGACCAGTAGTGGCAGGCACTGATGTTAGATGATAAAATGAGAACAAAACGGAAAATATTAGATTCGTAGATCTTGGACAGTCGTTACTAGTAGTCAGATGCCAGAAAGTTTGACCAGTCTTTCTAAGGACTATCGTATCTCAGTTACTGTGTCAAGAGATCAGATAGGCAGTCACTCTATGTAAAATACTGGTATTCAGAGGATCAGGAGAACACAGTTAAGAAAAGGCTAGAGAGAGATTACGAAACTAAACTACTACTTTACTATTTGTAGTAAAATATAAACATGATATAGTACAACATATTATCACTATGCCTGTATTTCACACAGAAAAAGATAGAAGTGTAGGTACTAACCTATATTTTCAACTCCCACAGTTCGTCAGTTATTGTAAGTCTTATTATTCGAGCTTTTTGCCATGTATCGGCAAAAATCCAGACTATGAACTGCTAAATTCTAGACATAAAAGTGGACTTAGGGTAAAATTATCGTATTCTTTTTTGCCGTTTGCAGTTCAGTAAGGTAAAAAAATGGTAGTGATAACATGCACAACATAATTATACTCATTAAAAACTCTCTAAATTAGAAAAAAAAATATATGTGCCATTTTAATAAAAGAAATGTCATTGTATCTTGTTTCGAAGTTAGAGAGTTATGACGATGATTTTAACGAGTATAGTTGTGTAAATATATCCAAATACTTGTAATTACTACAAATAGAACATTTGTTACCGTAATATGTATCTATTACTGAGTTGCGAAATGCGGAAAAAAATATCGAAAATTAAATTTCGCAGGCTACACTGGAGTATTTCGACTAAGTTGTCTAACTCAAGACCTCAGTACTAACGATTACAACTGCTAGACCAACAAGGTAGTCTTTACCACAGATCACGGCTATGTTAATAGTTCTAATTACATAACAATAGCACCTTGAAGCACAGCTCCCAGTATCAAAGATGGCTACCTTCTCTCCGTACTAACAGCGTGGGTTGCTACTCCGGAGTCTAACCTTGGCCGATTGCAAGATACGCCCATAAAACCATGACTTGTTTGTTCTCGTATTATCTCCGTCATTCGGAATAACTGTTCTAATGTTGGCCTATGGTTTAATGGCCCAATTAGTGGCTTTATTGCTATATTGGCATAGGCCTCGTATACAAATACGATTGGTTTGAGGAGTAAAGTATTATGGTTGTGTAAGTGGTTTGCCGATCGTATGATATTGCTTGCGTTAATGACTATCTACTGTTTTTTCTTTTTGTTCTTTATAGTGTTTTGTTTTCTCATTTACAGCTCCTACGTGAGACTATGATGTGTTGTGTCTTATAGCATATTAAAGAGTAATTTTTTTAACTGCTTATGAGGTGAAAGGATTTTTAGAACAGCTAGTAAAGAGCAAAGGGAAAGGTGAAACTTCTCTAAAGATATCATTATTATTGTTTGGTATATTATTTCTAAACGATTTGTTTTATTTTTTGCACTTATTTTCTTTTCTACTTTTATGGGCAGTATTTATATCTTTTTTCCTACCTCTCCTTATGCAGGTATGCTGTAAAAGACGGCTTCAGAAATAACTATTAGCTTTATATCTATTCACCTATTTTCTTGCTTCTTGTCTGTTTATTATAATGTGTGTACATTAATTGATCTATACTATAATATTATAAAGAGGTAAAATTTGTAAGTTTGTATGTAGGGGGTAATCTCTGGAAGTACTGGTCCGATTGCTAAAATGTTTTCACCGATAGAAAGCTGCTATATTCCTGAGTGACATAGGCTATATTTTATGTACGCGGGCGAAGCCGCTGGCAAAAGCTAGTATTTAATAAGTATATGGAATGTATTTTTTAGAATTATTTTATGAACACTACTGCAATTTAACATGATCAGTAAATTGTTCTCGTCTTATCTTAATTCCAGCTTCTAGCTACATTATCGAGCCACTGCTGTGCACCTAATTATCGTCAAATAATTAGTACAACACGTAAATACTCGTACTTTTGAAGTATTACTAACACATATTTGCCAAGAACTGAGGCGACCTCTAGACAAACCGTAAATATCTAGTCAATGCAACATCCTGTGTATTTAAGGCTAAAATTTAGAACGTCCAAAATAACGGTGACATGAATACTGATTTGGATATGTACCATGTTAAAATAATGTTATTATTATTACTAGCAAGTATTGTATCACTGCTGGGTAAAAATTTCCTTCCATTCCTTCTAACGATCACGATTGCACACATCAATCCAGTCAAACTTCTTATGATACATAATTATGAGCGTTCTATTACGTTGGCCTGCTGAAGAGAGCCTGTGTAGTCGTTACGGGTCATCAGACTATTTTAATAGCATAGAATACCCTATGTTTCGGCCTTCTTTGTTATGACCTTCGGTGGTCATATATGGCAATTATCATCATCATCATCATCTTCTTTGCTTTTTCTCATATAGCTTGGAGTCAGCTTCCTGACTAACCGGATACGACTGAATACCCGTGTTTTACATGGAGCGACTGCATATCAGACCTCCACAACCCAGTAGGTAGCTAGGTAGGCTACATGATACTCCTTGGATGGACTGATGGTCACCTTCAGGCATCTGACAACTTGTAACGACTATCATAGATCTACGAATGACAACCGGGATCAACGGCTTCACGTGCTTTCCGAGGCAACGGGTGTCAATAATGTACTGTAAGGTAAACTCATCGGCGGCGGAGACCTCTCGCCCCGGGCCTTGGTCAAAGCCATGGTCCGGAGCGAGGAAGAATGGCAGGCGGTCGCCTCCTTTAGCGAAGCAGTAATGCTAGCAAAGGAGGAGGCAAACCGCATCAGGCAACGGCGCCCTCGCCACCGCCGCCGGGATTCCGATCCCGATTTCCGGCCACCGTAGACGCGGGCTCGCGGACGGCGAGCCATGGGTAGGTCGCTGTCCGATCGTCCGGTAATGGACCGAGTCCAAGACGTCGACGGCGCGCACTGTTCCCGCGCGCCTCAAGGAGTTGTCAGCAGCAGGAGGGGCCCAGCTGGGTCGAAGCCTACTGAGGACAGGGTAGTCCGAAAGGAAGCTCGTGCCCCGGTATGAAGGTTAGAAGGAACGGGGTGGGTTTTTAGTCAGTAAGAGTCTGACACTATATCCCGCTACACCCAAGAGCGGGGGTTGTCATAAGATGATTTTTGACCACTGAAAAAAAAAACAGGTAAACTCTAAAAGTACATATGAAACGTAAAATTCACATTGGTTCTTGCCTGGTTTTAGACTAGCAACCTCGTACGTGAGAGGCGGATAGATGCCTCCTTAACCACTAGGCCAGCACACCACAACATGTAAAACAATTATCATGAAATGATTAACTGACCTAATTCATCTGCTTTTGAGTTACCAATAGATCGTCTTCTTCTTATCCTGCGGCTACATTATCGGGATTCAGCGAATGTTCCAATATATGTATCCAAGTTTTATGTAACTCATAATATGATTTAAAAGAGTGTCCATTGAGTTTCTTTTAAGTTCTTCTCCATAGAAATCTATGCTTTGGAACGTGCAATTTAGCTTCCCTTTTTTTTATTTTTTGACTAACCGACATTTTGACACTTCAAAAGAGCCTGTGGGTGATCTATTTGATATAAACCTTTTTGATTTCTGTTTCGCGCTCAAGACAAATTAATGTGGCCGAATAGTTCACTGAATTGCAAAGTATTCTGAACACAAATGCTTGTCGACACAGCCGTACAAAAATATGATTGACTGCTAATATGTAGACCAGAACATTGCGTATAGGTACCCGAATACGATGTTTTTATCGCGACACGAATATTCATGCGATAGTGTACCCACAGCACTGACCACAGCAAAATCTTCCTCACCTATTTTTTAATAATCAATTTAGTTCATTGGGTTGTCTGCCGAAGTCAAATAAAGCTGTTATTCTAATGAGGCGTCCTATTTTTGTAAGCTATCAGTAGCGGACATTATCTTCGTCACATATTAGCTGAGCCCGTTCGGTATCGCGTTCAAACACTTTTAATTGATAAGTTCGATGTGAGAACGTGGATATATTGCGTGTCATTGGAGACATAAAATGTATCTCAATGTTGTTAATATATTTAGTCTTTATATTTTGTTTTTTTGTCTTTTGTATGTTCTATGTGTATTTAAATAGTGTAATTGGCTTTGGCAATTCTATTTAAATAAAATAAATAAATAAATGAGGAAACAGGCAGTAGAATTAAAAATAATTAATTATGAAGATATCCGCAGGAGAACCGAGGTTACCGACGTAGCTCGAAAAGTCTCCAAACTTAAATGGCAATGGGCAGAGCACATTGCACACAGAACAGATGGTCGATGGGGACGAAAGGTTCTGGAGTGTGATCACATACCGGAAGACACAGCGTTGGAAGGCCTCCAACAAGGTGAACCGACGACCTGGTCAGGGTCGCGGGAATCCGATGGATGCGTGATGCACAGGACCGGTCGTTGTGGCGACGCTTGGGGAGGCCTATGTTCAGCAGTGGACGTCCTTCGGCTGATATGATGATGATGATGATGAGGCAGTGGAATTGGACAGGACATGCCTGCTGCATATCTAAAGAGCTGTGGTTCTGTAACACAGGATTGATACCCAGAAACAGCGATACAGCGGCAGACCATGAAGGAGATGGCGGGACAGCCTAGATAAATCTTCTTTAAGAATTGGAAAGAGTAAGCGAGGAATCGTGATCGTTGAAAAGAATGGAGGGAGGCCTTTGCTCTGCTGTGGGACTGTACGGGCTTGCTATAATAATAAACGTAAACACAGCTTGTGCCAAAGTAACCCCACTTTACTTGGTACTCAATATTTTATACACACTAATAGTTCTATTAGACCTTCAAAAGTATACGGATTCTATCTTCTATCCGTCATAATGATTTGATCTGAATACAATATCAAAACACATTTTTAATCCCAGCTACTTAAGACCAAAAGTCAATTGAAATCCCCGCCATAAGGTCAAGAGGTCATAGCATTGCATAAGGAGTAGATCTCCGAGGTTCTGAATGACAGATTACTGCCCTCCGACCTCTGACACTAGCCTCCTCAGCTAGTTGTTCCACGGGTCACTTCCAACTTCGGTATCGGTAACGACTAATTGGTAATTAAGTTCTTTAGGATATTGAGTTGTGTTTAGTTGTATTTTGTTTAATGGAGAAGACAATCTGGGTTTCTCTTTAAGATCAGTGAAGTGAATGTGGAAGTGGTGTGAAGTGTTTTTCTTCAAAGTTTGTAATTTTTCGTTTTTTATTTATTATAAGATGATGATGGTAAGCGATGCTGTGGCCAATGATGAGGTACGCTTACCTAGGTGTAACCTTTTCACTCTTGACTTAAAGATCCCTAGGTTGTAGCTATCCAATTCTTCTACTTAGCTGTACGCATAATGAATGTGTTTCCAAAACACTTTATACGTATGGGTGGGTTCTCCACCACAATTTCCTTCAGAAAGAGAATTTTTTTAACCGTTTCTGTGGTTGGTTGGATGGACAGGGAGAGGGAGGCCAAAGAAAAGGTGGATGGATTGTGTGAGGAGTCAAATGCACACCCAAAAAGAAAGTCACCGACCAAGTAAATAGTAGAAAAAGTAAATAAATGCACCGTGTACGGACAGACGGACACGTCTGCCCACATCGAAGGAAAAAGGAGTCAATGATAATGTAACTGTTGACAAGAATGAATGGAATCAAAAACGTATTACATCGATCCCAAGTAATATGAGACAAGGGAAGGACAATGATAAGGACTATTAGTCAGATCGATCCCGCCGGATGGTAAGACGTAATTAAATAGTTGTTGGTGACCGCAGCAGGCAAATTGTGTTCAGTTCTTCGATGTACGAAATGGTGTCAACAATGTAGGTGGACACTCATCGTCGGGTTGGCCGATGGTAAAAGCATGTGTTTGTCCGAAGCAATGCAGAAGCAAATGATTTAAACACAACCATAGACAATTCAATTTAACTTATAGGAAATGTGTTATGCAAAGTGTTGGTTTATGATACTATTAGTATACACTACATACCTACTCTGACGTCACTGAGCAGTGCACGTTACATTATCATCAATTCACGCAACTGACTTACTTAGTAAAGTGTTAATAATAATAATTGTTACTCCAAAACACACCAATACTAGACTTCACCCTATCACCTGCCAATAGAAATTAAACTCTACGTCTGTCAAAATAGTGTTCTTTTTAGAGTTTAAGTATAGATTGGAAATGGATTAATACGCGTGTGAAATTTAGTGTTTGATTTGTCGGTTATAGTCCAGTTAATATAGGTCTTGTAATTGGAAAACCATGGATTCTAAGTTTGGACAAAGTTTAGAACTGTTAAAAAAATTTGGTTTATTAATGTTTGTAATTAATCTACGAGTAAGGCCCATAAGTTTCTAAAAACGTACGATTATACAAGGTGTAAGGGACTGCCCTCCGCAAACTTTAAGGGTTTGCTCAGTGGACGAAACTGAACAACCTTCCCCAAGATTATTTTTTCAGGAAACGAAAAAAAAAGCAGCCTCATCATACAAAATGATAAACTTGATTGGATAATTTGTATGTTTGTCTGCATAGTATTTTCCCAACTAGCGCGCTTAACCAACAACGAGTGCATCACAATGCTTATCAAGTTTATATTATTGAAAAATAAAACTATATTGGGGTAGGCTTCTAGTCTAACCAGATGCAGCTGGATACCAGTATTTTACATGGAACGCCTGCCTATCTTTATTTTAGGTAGGAAAATTATCCAATGACATCCCCCGCTCTTGGTAATGCTGATATATCAGATTTTGCAACGGCTATCAAAGATCATAAAAGATATATGACAGCTAGAACCAGCGGCTTGCTTGCTTTTCGTAGGGATCTCCGTAACTCCGGGTCTCTCTTAACTTAGGCTATCATGACTCAGGCCATGATTTGATTCGTAATCATTAAATTTTAATAGGTAATTCAATTCTGCATTATACAATAAACACGAAGCACGCCCATTTGTTTATATGTAGGCACTAATTCCAAGTTTTACGTTACGTGTAACTCGAGACGAGCGATTTGAGGTCGCGGAAACGTTAGTTTACTAACTACATCATAATGTGCAGAGGCGTAAATGTAGTGTGGCAGGATTGGCAAGATGCCACGGGCCCCTGGCGTGGTGGGGCCCCTCGTCCGAGAGGCCTTCTCCTTTAAAGAAGTAAATATACAAATTCAAGTAAATTATTAAGATTTATCAAACGCATTCATAAAAAAGGATCAATTTCCCGTGCTATTTCGCTAACCTTACAGATACGTCACTAGGAAGCCGACAGACGAAATATACCTAACCCCTAACGTATTAGAAAACTTACCGATTTATTAGTAACTAGCTTTTGCCAGCGGCTTCGCCCGCGTATATAAATATAGCTTTTGTCACTCCAAAATAAAGCAGCTTTGTACCGGTGAAGAAATTTTAGCAATTATACCAGTACTTCCAGTGATTACCTCCTACAAACAAAAAAATAAAAATAAAAACGACCTTTATCTCTTTATTATATCGACGGGTGCAAAGTAAAAAAAGTAATCTGCAATTTTGTGATTTTCTATCATCTTTATTGAATTAGTAACAATAAGCAGTTATTTAGTAGGATTTTTTTTTTTCAAAAATATTATTAAAAAGAAAACTATTATTTTTTCGTTTTTGACACTTGAAAGGTTTCTCGTGTCTTAGAATATTAAATATTTGTTAAGTTACTGCAATTATCAGAAAATCGCAAAGTTGCAGATAACTTTTTTTACTTTGCACCCGTCGATCATCATCATCATCTTCCTGCCCTTGTCCCGTTTTATTTGGGGTCGGCGCAACACGTTTTTTTCTTCCATTCTGTCCTGTCACTCGTCATGCTATCACTAACTCCCTTTTCTTTCATATCACTTCTCACACAATCCATCCATCTTTTCTTTGGCCACCCTCTCGTCGATATATACATATATATATATATATATATAATTATTAGTGTAGATAAAGAATATAATGTTTATACTTCAGTGATTTGACCAAATTAAATTACAAGGTTGACGATTTTCCTGGGGTCCCTTCCAATGGTTTGGCCACGGCTCACAGATGGTATAGTTACGCTACTTATAATGTGTGTTACAATTTGTTACAACTGATCCTTTGTTGTAATACGAGCGTGATGTTTATTGGTGATCCGGAAAGAAATGAGTCAGCGATGATCAGTAGTTAGTCATTGAAGTGTGTCAGTGGGTCATTGGTACAGAACAGAAGTTTTGGAACATTTATGTCAAAGGTATTTTGTCTTCTGTTACTTATTTCGATTCATCATCATCATTTCAGCCGATATACGTCCACTGTTGGACATAGACCTCCCCCAAGCGTCTCCTCAACGATCCTGTGCGTCTCGCATCTATATCGCCTCAACGGGCATCTGTTCCCAACGAGCAATGTGCCCTGCCCGTTGCCACTTAAGTTTGGCAATTCTTTGCGCTATGTCGGCAACTTTAGTTCTCTTGCGGATATCTTCATTTTTTATTCGATCACGCAAGGTAACCCCAAGCATAGCCCTTTCCATTGCCCTTTGACTAACTTTAAGCCTTCTGATGATGCCCATTATTATTATATTTCGATTCTTTTTAGACTACATTAATTGTAACTAGTTACAACTACTTAAAAATAGTTACGTCTAGTTCAAAATAGTTGCAACTTATTTTTAACTAGTTAATGGTCTCTGACTATCATTTACTATTCTGAAACTCCAAAGACTAGTTTTAGACTAGTTTCAGATTAGCAGATGCAGCAGTAAGTACGATAAAAATCGTGACCGGATGATACTGATGTATTGGGCTTACGAACGATGAGTAATGAGTAGCTAGCCGTCCGGCCTTCTGATAATTGTAATCGACAGCATTTTAGTGTTCCACGAGCTCTTCAAAGGGATGTCAGCAAACCGTAGAGATCCTGCAAGAGTGCAGGACTGATGTCTGCCATGGCCATGGAAATTTTCAGAAAAGGTAACTCATGGTCCGAGAACGCAAAAGGCAAGAAGAATATAGTTGTGAATTTATTCAGTAAAAGTCTGACACGCCCTCACACTCTACCCATGCAGGAGCAGTCATTGGATGATGACCCACCTAAAAAAAAAACACATCGGTGTTTCCAGAACGATAGCTACGTTTAAACATCATTGTAAGTATTTATCTCTCGGTTCTTTGGCTTCCCTTTTCTTTTATAAAAGTTGACATTTTTATATACAGTTGTATAGAATAACATAGTCGGCCTTACAATGTTCCTACTGTTGGGACTCAGACCTCCTCTCTAGGAGAAGGAATGGGCCGTAATCCACCACTCAGGTCCATTTCGAGTTGGTGATGTCTAGGACATGCCGGTTTCCTCACGATGTTTTTCTTCACCGGTTTGTGAGCAGTGGTGATGAAATAAACTACACACAGTATTGAGCCTGGCTGGGTTTGAACCCACATCCTACAACTCGTAAGTCAAGGCCATTACCACTCGCTCTACCACTGCTCTCTATATTATATACAATATCCTTATTTATCTGTATATCATGCTCACAGTGACAAATTAAATGATATGTAAAATTTAAAACTCCCCGTTACTATCTATGTTTTTTCATGGAAACAGAACAATGAGCGAATAAACATAGAATTACTGATTATATGAACATCTGATCAAATAAATGTATTCATTGCTTGCATGGTCATGGAACTATACAGGGTGATGTCATAACTACCGTGTCGCATGCACTTTGCTAAATTGTAGGTTTCACAACATGGCCTAGTCGTGATATATTACGGTCATGAATGCAACCATAAATCTGCATATTTTACTGAAGTATGTTTATTGATATACTCCCGGGTTTCCTTAAATATAAATTGTGTGTAAAATATAACCAACATCTTAAAGATGTGCTAATAACTTTGCACGTTGCTTGTGGTGACCCAGTAGAAACAGCCCCGACATACAAGTTGCAGGTCGTAGTTTCAAATCCAGCCAGACGCTCTCAAAACAGTGAAAAAAACATAGTGAGAAAATCAGCATGTCCTCGAACCAAAAATCCACCAATCTGCATTGGGCCCACCCACGTGGTGGATAGCGGCCTTCATTCACCTAGAGAGGAGGCCTGAGTCTCAGCAGTGGCCACATTATAATACGAATTATGCTATTATATGCACATTACACACACTCGAGCTTTGGACGACCAAATGGACACTTCTATACCCTAGTACAATAGAACACTTAAAGCTTAATATTTTAGCAATTAACTTAAAATTCTACTAAGTAATACTTCATAATAAAATTCTTATTCAAAGTATTTTATTTAAGCTTAATTACTTATTGATAGTTTTAGGAGATTCATCTTCAAAGTTATAATCCAATTAGATTATGATACGGTCCCTGCGTGATCATTGAGAGATTTAAAGTTATTAGATTGAGATGTTTTATTAATTTATTTCAACAAATTATTCATAATGAACATAGTGAGAAAGATGGCTGAAAAAAGATGGGAATGCTGTGGTGTGACGAGAATGGATACAGTGAGAAATGAGTATATTAGAGATAGTTTGAAAGTGGCACCATTGACTGAAAAGTTGAAAAAAAAGTTTGTCTTGGTATGGTCAAAAGAGAGTTAGGTAGTGATAGTGTCACGGGTGACAGGACCGAAAAGAAGTTTTTTTTTAATCTTTATTGTTGATAGGTTCGCGCTTGACCGCTTTTTCACCTGATGGAAAGCAATGCAGTCGATGATAGAACGCGCTAACATAAAAGAAACCTATTTACTCTCGACTTAAAGATTCCCAGGTTGTAGCTATCAGGAAACACAGACGCCGGAAAGGAATTCCACTGTTCAGCTGCATGCACAATTAATGTGGGATGCCCACCATGTACCTGTGGCGCATTGCCGTACGTCTTCTAGTCCGATGATGGAACAGGCTAGGTGGAATAAGGTTATGCAATTCCGATGCATACTCCCCGAAAACCGACAAGCTAACAACTCGACGTGGGTGCTCAAGACTTTGAAGCCTCGACTCGATGAAAAAACGTGTTGCGCCGACCCCAAGTAATGTGAAATTAGGGCAGGAAGAAAAAGATTCTTAATGAACATACAATTTTAATATTTTCACAGATTTGGATTATTTATTACTTTTCTGACAATCAGTAGTTTTGCTTTTATTTAGGATATTACTGATACCGTACTTCGGCAAGCACGTAAAGTCGTTGGTACCAGTTGTCATTCGCAGATCTTTTACAGTCGTTACAGGTAGCCAGATGGCAGAAAATCTGACAATGATGTACCTTTGAGGAGTATCCTGTTACTAGGTGGATTATGGACGTCTGATAGGCAGTCGCTTCACGTAAAAAAAGATATTCCAAGCTAGTTGGGAAAAGCTACGGAGATGATGAATATATTACTTTAGATTTGTCACTCTACGTAATTGTTTCTAGGAAAGCTCATCCCAACTTAGTACTAAGTTGTAAAATACCCAGCTTACCCGGGTATTTTATATAGAGCAACCACCCAGTAACTGGGTACCTACATAATACAGTACACCCTCGGTAACTGTGGGACTAGTGTCAAATTTTGTGACTTTTTGTATCGATTGTCATAAATTATACCCTGAATCAACGATTTCACGTGCTTTCTGAGGCATGAAGGAATCTTGGTTTATTAAAATGGTCACCCATCTACCTACTGACCACGGTATGCGTTGCTTAACCTTGGGAATCTATCCGTGCGGCTATTATTACCCGTACTTTTCCAACCCAGAGAGAAACCAAAGTAAATAAAAGTAGCCCTAATATTATCCTAACCATAATTTTATCGATAAAAACTTAATTAAACAAGAAGTTATGCAAAATTTTTGCAAAGCCTAAAATTCTGGAGAGCGCTCGATCTAAATTGTCTCAAATTAACATAAAATCTAGAATTTTAATTAAGACTTTCAGATTTGGGCGAGTCTGACCTTTGGAATAATTTGATAGGACTTTGACCTTGAGCATTTTAAAAAGTGATTACAAATTATCAAGCCTATTGTTGTATGCAGACAGATTAGACTTAACGAAAATGAAAAAAAAGATACACTATTCTTGACATTGCAATTTTTATTAAATAGCTTTATAAAACACATTGCACTCAGATCAAATGGTCGATGGGGATGAAAGGTTCTGGAGTGGTGACCACGTACCAGAAGACGCAGCGTGGAAAAGCCTTCCACGCTGCGTCTCCAACAAGGTTGACTGATGACCTGGTCCAAGTCGCGGGAATCCGATGGATGCGTGACGTACAGGACCGGTCGTTTTGGCGACGCTTGGGGGAGGCCTATGTCCAGCAGTGGACGTCTTTTGGCTGATATGATGATGATGATGAGCTTTATAAAAACTAGTTATGTAACTAAACTTTGATAAATGTTAGCTGTTCCCCGAGATTTCACCTAAATATTTGGCTAAAGCTCTTCCTATTGGTCATGGCGTGATATTAAATAGCCTACCCAACAATAAAAGGATTGGTCAATTCCCGCCATTAGTTCCTAAGATTGGCGCGTTCAAACAAACTCTTCACCTTTGTAATATAGATACCCTTATAAACATGCTTCTGAAATCCATACATACTTACAATTAATAAAAGATATTTTTATGCCCATATTCGGAATTCAAAAAAAAAACGCCACTTTAAGCTTCTTTTTGAGGCGGTCTTTTTTTTGTGGCTCGTGTGCGGCGGTGCCGCCACAATGACGCTTGACGCTTCAAGCTTTTCTAGCCACGAATTGTCGCGCGCTTCTGCTGTTTTTTGCAGCGGCTTCTAGCTTTTTTTTGTGGCCATACTTAAGGGAATTTTACTCAACTCCGACACCATGACGGTAAAAAATACCATCGATAGTGAAAATAAATATCATGCTGGACAGCTACCATTTTGATAATTTTGTGAAGTCGAAATATATACAAGAACTAGCTTTTGCCCGCGGCTTCACCCGCGTACATAATCCCAGGATAAAAAGTATCCTATGTGTTATTCTGGGATATGGTATACTCGTGTACCAAGTTTCATCGAGATCCGTTCAGTAGTTTTTGCGTGAAAGAGTAACAAACATCCATACATCCATCCATATATACAAAGTTTAGCATTTATAATATTAGTAGGATAATATTAGTAGGATTGACCATAACAAATATAATATAGTTTTAAGTGCATCCGTAGGTCTTTCTTATCTTACACCTTTATAGTTTTTTCTCCAAAAGTCTAACTTCACCATATCCCGCGTCACAAAAAAAAACATATCTCCAGCATGCGTTATTATTTGAGTAACAAATAATTTTGATACGCTTTACCAGTAAACCTTATCTTGTCAACATACACGGAATGCCATCGGCGGGAATCATTCCAATCTTGATCACATTATATTATTATCTCAATTTTTATCTAAGGCATCTTGCGAATGTACGATTAGTAAATATTGGTGTTATATCACTGTGATAACGACAGGAGACGATAAAGCGCAAGCTACGCTGTAAACGAGCGAAGCGAGCTACATAAGTTCGTTTAGCTTCGCTCATACAGTTATCGTGTATTTTCTTCACAAATTGCATTTTAAAGAGGGTACGCAGGAATTATATGACTTGATTCCGCCATCACCTTTCTACCATCAGACAACCTGACGTATGGCGAGTGTCCACATTTACGTTGTCCAGACTAAGCAAGCGTTTCGTCTAGCCGCTTATGCCGCGTACATCAAAGGTTTGAAATAATATGCCTGTTGCGGTTTTCCCGTCCGATTATAACTTAGGTGTCTTCAAAGCTAGAGTGAAAAAGATCTGAATAAATGATTACGATTTACCATCGATTATTATATTACTGCTTACCATCAGGTGAGTTCGCAGTCAAGCACTAGTTTATATAATTAAAAAAAAATGCACCAAAGACCGGTCTCTCGCGACACAATTGTTTATTTTACCTTAGTTTCTAACGTGAACCCATTTAGTCCAGCTCGCTTAGCTCTCATAGCTGCTAAGCTAAGCTAAAATTTATTTCGCCTCGTTCTCAGTATGACCCGCGCTGAATGCATATGGTGTGGTGTGATGTTTTCTGAGTACTCCAAAAATAATCAAATGACTCAATTACATCACTAGCGTTACGATAATTTAATAGTTTACTTAATTAGTAACTAGTATGCCAGATCATTGTTCCTAAGAAATGGTCATAATTTTAACATTGCTTTCAGATGACTCAAATAAATGACAAGATACGTTACGTAAGTAACAGACAAAAAAACAACAGAAAGTAAGAAAACAGCAGAAAGTAAGAAAACAAACAGCTACACAAAGTTTTAATAATAAATCTAATTTAGTAGTCTATGTGTAACCCACAACGTTATTTACATATTACCTATATAATTTACATTACATTTCATAACTTATTTAGATTAGAGTTACAGGTAAGTTTAATTTAATTTGTTAATTTCTTTATTAGAGTTTTTCGAAATTTGTTAGAAGTCCATGCAAATATGTCAGAGAAAATTGATTTATAATCATTTGTAATGCGACGTGTGCGCGAACTCCAGCATTGGTACGGCAAGATGGAATGGTGAATAAGGGGCGTGCGCGGACCTCGCGTCTTACAACAGTTCTAGGTATAACATAAATTAATTCATTAACCAAATCTGAACAGTCATATCTGCCACTACATATGTCAAACAAAAACATCATCTCTAAGAAAAGGCGTCTAGACTTCAATTCCATCAACTTAAAATCCTTACAGGGGTCATTAAGCCTCAAACTATGGCGGCATCGGTAACGTACAGCCTTGAGAAATTTACGCTGTACATTTTCTAAGCTTTCTGCATATTTTTTGTAAAAGGGGTTCCATATTAATACAGCGTATTCAAGTTGTGACCTAATAAGTGACTTATAAAGATGTATGTAGGTATCAGGACGCTTAAAGTCCACGGTGGTTCTCATCACAAAACCATACATAAGTATTTACTTAGTACTGATTCAAATTGACCCAATTTTCGTTCAATTTAACCCAACACACTGATGATAGACCGATGACGATGCGATGATGATGCAAGACGTACAGGACCATTCGTCGCGGCGACACTTGGGGAGGCCTATGTCGGAGAGTGGATGTGTTCCGGCTGAAATGATGATGATGATGACTGATTATGTAAACTTGTGAGGCATAACACATTCGGTAGCAATGCGTTTCATTTTGATAATTCAACAACATTAAAGTGAATAGCTTACTCCTAGGTAAGTGTGCTCCATCGTCGACCGCATCGTCGCTTCAGTCACACTTCTCATTTGTCAGGTGAGATAGTGGACAAACGAAATCCTTATCAATATTTTTATACATAATCCAATTTTTTTCCTGCGTTTTTGTCTACGTCAATGATTTTTCTTCGTCAATCTATTATTGCGAACATGAAGTCGAAACCAGACAAAAAGTATATCCTATGTCTTTCATTGGAGTTCAAGCTTATTCCATACCTGCAAAATCCGCGACACAGACAATTTCAAGAACTGAAGGAAAGGATTTAAAATGAAAAATTATTTACAGCCATAACAAAAAAACAAACACTATGACCAATAGCGGTGCAGTAACCAAAGACCAGGGTGGAAGGATGAGAATATCCGCAGAAGAACCAAGGTTCCCGACATAGCACGAAGAATCGCCAAATTTAAGTGGCAATGGGCAGGGCAAATTGCTTACAGAACAGATGACCGTTGAAAGACCGCTGAAAGGTTCCGAAATAGTGACCACGTATCGGAAGACGTAGCTTTGGGAGGCCTCCTACCTAAAGACACACTGAATTTTTTCAGGCATGTTATCATTAGTAGGCAATATAAGGATTTCTTCTAAAGCTACAAGCTGCAACTGCGTTTAATCGCAGCGCCAAGTCGTCCGTCTCCAGACGTCCTTAGCAACGCGTTACGTCCCAATGATTCAAATTATGATTCTGCCGACTTACATCACGGGGCACATTTTCCGAGAAATTAGATCGCCCGCCAAAAATCCTAAGGGGTGTTCAAGTTTATGCTTTGCGTGTGCGTAAATACAACATTACTCTTACAATTTCAATTACAAAAAGCTCTGGTAATATCGCCTTTATGGTTTTGAAGTTAGAGGTCTGGTATAAGTTGGGGAACAGCACAAAAAAGCTTGTGAGCAAAAACTACTGTTCATTTTTCACGTAGCGTTTTTACGGTAGACATGTTTAGTAATGCAAAATATAATCTGTACATAAATAAATATGTTTTGCTAACTCACCTCTCTTGACTGATAGTGTAACTGGGGTCCAAATTGAAGGGCTGCGGGAGTGTTTGAACACGGTTTTTTTAGGTGAGAAAAATCCTTCTACCGCTCTAGGGTGGAACAGGAGGGCGTGCCAGACATTTACTGACTAAAATCCACCTCATGGCCTTCCGTTCCAGGAACCCGGGTTTTATTTCTGAAGCAAACCCACGGCCTCAGTAGGCTTCAACCCTGCTAGGACCCTACAGTTTTGCTGTCATCTTCTTGAGGCATCCGCGGAACACGCCGTCGACGATTTGGGCACAGTCTGGGTGGTTACGAAACAGCCATTGCTCACCGTCCACAAGCCGGTGGTTAGAAATCGTGGTTGGGATCCCGGCAGCTGGGGTGTGAGGAAGTTCAGTGTTCGAACTCGATTGGGTTTTAGTCAATAAATTTCTGACACTCTCTCTCGCTTTACGCAGAGTCATGGCCTGGAATAGCACAAAGGATACTTTTTTATCCCGGAAGTATGGTCCCTTGGGATAATTGCCTGCTATGACGGGGGTGAAGCCGCTGGAAGCAGCTAGTGCGTGTCGTGGCCAGATCTAAGAATTGATCACTTCATAATTTGGTCAACTAAAACTGGCCAGATCGTTTACAGCCCGCTCACAACTTTGCCACTGTCAGCGGCAGCTAAGCGCTGGGCGGCGAGCTGTAAAATTAAAAGTATGAAAATGTTTGAAGTACGCCACGAAACGCCGCTCATAGCGCCCTGCTCTCGCGTACCGAAGCCGCCCCGCTCACCACGCCCTAGCCGCTAAGACCGAACCAGAACATATAATAATATGTCAATACTCGTTTGGTCATATCATTGATGTAGGATTTCTAAGATAATAAAAGGTCTAAAGAAACTAAGCTAAACGAGGATTGAAATATCATCAAAGTTTAAAGTTTAAAACGATCTATACCTACTATCGATAATAATTTTGGTAAGTCCGCCTCACTATCAACGATTGCATCACTGCTTACCATCAGGTGGGATTGCTGTCAAGCTCTACTCTATATCATACTAGCTTTTGCCCACAGCTTTGCCCGCGTACATAAAATATAGCCTATGTCACTCAGGCATAAAGCAGCTTTCTATCGGTGAAAAAGTTTTAGCAATCGGACCAGTACTTCCACAGATTACCTCCTACAAACAAATAAACAAACTTTACCTCTTTATTATATTAGGGTAGATAAAAGAAAAACTCTGGCCTATTTTACTTAGCCATATCATGAAGTGATACATTTTTAAGATCTGGCCAAGACGTATCTATGTATTTATAAAAGTAAGAATACATAATTAAAAGATAGTTTTAATAAAGGTTTCAGTTTACAAGTTATAGTTCTTTCAAGAGTAAACACTGATGTAACTTTTTCTCTTTCCCATCCAACCTTATTCATTAATGTTTACAAAAAGTAAAATTATCATCATAAACAGTACAGCCGCGGACCCCAAGGCTTCCTCACAGTTATTTACGTGCAAAGTTTCCTTCACAGGGCGACACGATTCCTGTATAAAATAATTGTTATGTCGGATAGTGAATGTATAGCTTTATATTTGTAGCATTAAGGTCCACGTGCACTGGGGAAGTAGGTTAAACTTGCGAATTTTTATCCGACACAGCTCAAAAAGAAGGTAATGTTTTATTAATAACTAAATAGACCAAAACGATATAATTTATTGCATCTTTAACTTTTTTTTAAGAACCTAGTGATTAATAACCGACAAATTATTACAGCTTTCATGTAGATAAATAATGGGGTTCGATTCCTGCCAAAATCATATAATTTGATAGTTAGGTATTCTGAATCAAGAAGTCTTTTGTATGTGAATTGACATGGTTGTGAATGCATTCACTACACAGGAGTCATTAAGCGTGTGTGTTATTTTTTAGGTAGGATGAAATAACACAAGAAAAAAGAAAGTAAAGTGATTTCCGTGATAACGATTGTCAAAACATTTAAGTATGTAATTGACATACACTATCAAAGTACGCTGTGGTCAAACCCAAAAGTCAAAGGCGACAAAAAGTATCAATTGTTATTGTTGTTAATAGAATGATACTTTGCCTAGAGATCCAAAAAAAAAAGTCATTATCAAACTTATGATAATACAAAATAATCTTTTAGCAAAAATCGTGTTTTCATGCGTCAAGTCACTTCTAACTCAGTGTCCACCGACCCTTACAAGATTGTTTGGATTCTGTTTATTCAAAGTTTTTTTTCTTTGCAGATTAATGAGCTTCCCTGAATGATGAGGGTATAAACAAAGTCGGGTAAATTCGAAAATAATTGAACCGTTCCGCGATTAAACTAGAGAAAAAAGCCAAGCATATAAAGGCACATGAATTTTTTTGATATTAAATCAAATCTCAAATCTTTATTGCAATTCATTTGTACAATTTTGTGGGAGGCCTTTGTTCAACGGCGGGCTTATATCGGCTGAAATGATAATGCTGATGATTTATACAATAATAGAGTTAGGTACAAACAGCTGCAACAATTGGATGCCCAGTGTGACCACGCCCACGCTAAAGAAGTGGACTCAGCGTTGAATGATCCGCGCGGCTCCAGGAGCTGTCTGCAGCGGGCAGGGGCCCTGCTGGGACGAAGCCTAATGGAGCCAGGGTTAGCTCTGAAAGGTAGCTCAGTCCCCGGTATGAAAGGCAACGAAGGAACTGTAATAGGTTTTTAGTCAATAAAAGTCTGACACTATCTCCCCAAGAGCAGGGGATGTCATTAGATGATTGGATGATGATGGCTTACCGGAAAAAAAGCATTGAATGATACCCTGTCGTATCGTAACGAGTAGCTTAAAACTTACCCCTCTAGCGATGTTGTACCCTTTAGCAGATAAAGCTCTTCCAGAAGTTTGACGCGAGATAGCCAGCTGCATCAAGAAGAGTAAACAGGAAAGCGAAGACCGTCAACCTCTGCGTATACACCGAAAAATATCTGCACGTTTAAAGAACCGTAAAAAAATTACGCGATGTACGACCTCTTTGAAAGACAAAGGATGCGGACACATCCAACTCCTCCAAACGTCATCACCCCATCAGAACATCTTTCACCTGGACACGAACTACAGCGGCAATACCTCAAGAGAGAATAGGTTCCCACTAAGCAGGTGTGCTCCATCGTTGAGGACAACATAGCTTACCATCAGGTGAGATAGCGGTCAAGTGCGCGCCTTTAAAAAAAAGATTTGGAGATCGTTGTCAATGGGCAGGTGTAGGTATTAACTTTCTTTAAACTTACAGAGTAATTCCTGAAAATTATTTAAGTAATTAATAATAATCCCCATAAACAATAATTTATTAATGCTGCCAATCTCACACGTTACATAGCGAAAATAAAAATCGAGACATTGTCCCAATTATAAGGAAATCCGTGACGAAATGAGCGGATGTTTCATTAGGAAGCTTAGCTGGATACAATATTGGGGATCAGGCGACCACTGTGACTGAGGAAAAGGCTTATTTTCCTTCATAATAAGTTTCTAGTGGCTCAGCTGTATTTGTTTCTGTAAGTTCTTTCAGGAGTAGCTTATGTTATGAATTATGGTACGAGGGAAAAGAGATTTGGAAAATGAGAACACATTTTTTGACATTAACTTCTTTGATGGTTTTTGGTGACTGGTAGTGAAGTTTAGTATAGTTAGTGGCCATTAATGAGTAGTGGCGGCGTGTTCTGAAGCTTGCCACTAACACCTAAAGTGATGACCACGACCACTCAATCAAGAGTAATACCGACAAGGGGGGAAGAGTAAAGTTTCAAGAACATGTCATGTTTGAGCTACAGAAGCTTTGCGGGACAAAATGTCCCTTAACATGACGCGCAACGCTGTCAAATTGTTAAAAGCTCGAGTTATACTAGGGGTCAAAATACGAACGGCGGACTCGATCGAGGTCGAACATAACATGTAATGCTCAACCTATATGACAATACATTTCCTAGTGTCCCATTATTTGCTCCCCAAAATTAAACAACGCTTTCACTTGACGCAGGACATGCTATTGGACGTTTGGTCCCCAAGTGTAAATGAGGTTTTTCGAAATATCCTTCGTAACGAGAACGCTTTGCAAAATTTTGGGTGAAAAGTTGCGAACCACTGGACAACGTTGTAGTGTCACGAAGATTGAACGTTGTGTGTCATATTGAGGGACATTTTGTCACGTAAGGTATCTGAGGTTTTAGGAAAATTTATTACATGTAACAGAAGAATATAACTCATACTTACATGTGTAGGTACTAAAGGAAGTGTGTTTGGAAAGTGGTTTGTATTTGTATTTTGATACAGTTAATAATGCAATAATCTGTACCATATGAATATTATAATACAAAGATGAAGAGTACAGTCATTGCTCGTAAAACATAGAAGGCTGTTAATGCAACCGCGTACCGAAAAACTCAGCGCTGGAAGGCTGTGAACCTGGTGAGGGTCGCAGGAATCCGATGAACGCGAAAGGCACAGGACGACAACTCAAGGAGGCCAATATACAACTACGTCTTTTGGCTGAAATTATGATAATGAAGAGTTTTTTGTTAGTTAAACGCGCTAGACTTCTGAAACTACCAGATGAATAGGGAAAAAAACATTATTTATTGGGTAGCCAGTTTCATGACAAATATTGTAGGCTATCTAAAAGCACAGGAAAGTGGTGTAATGATCTAAAACGTGGGAAAATCCTCAGGGAATAGGTACTCGGTTAGATACTGCTGTAATTTTCCATTCGGGTTTCCTTAACAAACAAAACAGGACTTGATTATCATAGGTTGGAGCTGGTGCTGGTAGGTGCTGTGGTTTGCGTTTACATTAACGAATCGGGACGTACCTTGATCATTATTATAATGATGATTTCATAAATAGTAGTACCTAATAGAAGAATTAGGCAAATATAATTAGTCAGGAATTACCCACTAAGTAACGGACTAACCGATTAGTTAACCGGAAAATCCTGAGCAAAACAAACTTATAAAACATAAAACTTACAGGTCGTGGACTTTTGAAAGGGTTACTTGTGGTCCTGAGTCGCAAAAAGCAACTAAAGGAACTAAGGTATGGTTTTAGTCAGTAAAACTCTGGCACGCCTTTTCACTCCTTGCATGTTCAAAATATGCGCCATAAATTGCCTTATTTTCAGGTTGCGGTGACTAAGAAATTTACTTTATAACGACTGATCCCTTCCTTAAAAATAGATTATTTTCAATACAAACGCAAGAAAAAAAAAGGATCTCTAAATGTCAATTACAAAGAAATCAGAAACGTTTATTTCAAATAGACCAATTACCTACATGCGCTTTTGAATTGTCAAAATGTCGGTCAGTCAAAAAAAAGTGAAGCTTAACTGCTCGTTCCAAATAGTAGATCTCTATGGAGAAGAATGTGCAAGAAACTCCGTGGACACTCTTTTAAATTATATTATGAGTATGAAATCTATGAAAAGGGCTATCAAAATACAATTCCAAGAAAAAAAAATAGACCAACTAAAGAACCAATTTAAGAATGAAGATGGTCCATACAGTAGCCAGTCACACATCTCGCCGAGTCGTTGGTCGCACACCTTTTGGGCGTAATATCGAAGATGTCCTAATTAAGGGACGCGGCATGGGCGGGCGCAGGCTATATTGCGACCTTTCAATAATGAACACAGGGGGAGGATTGGGTAGGACCAAGTTGAAGGCTGAAGCGATCGCGAGCGATTTGTTAAGACCAACCGTTTATTTGAAATTGTTTCTGAGGTGGTTCAGTGAGGTGCAGGATGGGTCTTAACACTACCTCTGGATCGTGTCCTTCCTCGGTAGTACCCGTGGGGTTTCTTGTTTTTTCTTCGGTATAGAGATCTTCTTTTTTAGGTGTTTAATTAAACAATTACATCTTCCACTCCAGGGCGGAGCAGTAGGTCGTGTCAGACTTTTACTTACCAAATCCCACTACAATGTTCTTTCTTTAGCTTGCGTTTCAGAACTCTGGGTTTCCCTTTCGGAAGCGATCCCGTGATCCTAATAGACTTTGCCCCTGTTTCGCCCCTACGGTTTTACTGACATCTCTTTGAGGCGTGCGTGGAACAATACACATCTTACTATAGAGATGCACTGCGTTTCAGAACTCTGGGTTTCCCTTTCGGAAGCGAACCCATGGCCCAAATAGACTTTGGCCCTGTTTCGCCCCTACGGTTTTACTGACATCTCTTTGAGGCGTGCGTGGAACAATACACATCTTACTATAGAGATGCACTGCGTTTCAGAACTCTGGGTTTCCCTTTCGGAAGCGAACCCATGGCCCAAATAGACTTTGGCCCTGTTTCGCCCCTACGGTTTTACTAACATTTCTTTGATGCGCACGTGGTACACTACGCATCTTACTATAGAGATCTACACTTTAGAATATGCAATTAGCATCATTTTTCTGACTGGCTGACTTCTTGAAAATTTAAGACTGCCTGGAAATGGTGTAATTAATAAAGAATCTTTGAGTATCTATCAGTTTAATAGAAGTAGTAACAATTTCTAAAAGATTAGACCAAATAGTCGTCGATCGATCCCCTGTTTTTCTAATCACCTCTACCGCTTACCATTTAGCCCGTCCCCCAACGGATAAAGGAAAATATTTGGCAATGAAATCCTCAGCTCTGTGTGACCGTGTAATTGCGGCATGGCTACGAAGATACCGCTACAAAGAATCGTGTTCCAAGAAGATACGAGAAATGTTAGCTAAAAACAATCGCAGCCAGTGCCGTAACTCTTTGTTAGCAAGGCTGGCAAAATGCCACGGGCCCCTAGCCTAGTAGGGCCCCCAGTCTAGGAAGCCTTGAGGTCAGAAGAAATAAATACACAAATTCAAATAAAGATTTATTGAACACATATTTAAGAAAATATTCGATTTCCCATGATATGCCAGCCAGCTTTACCACCTAATACGAGTGGGAAGGCCACCTTCAGAGACGAAATATAAAATTCCTCATACTTATATTAGAGAACTTGCCGATATAAAGAATATTTCGTGTCTGCACTTGATTATCCAAATAAGATTAAAAAGTTAACTTATTTTCTTGACTTTGACTTTGTAGTTGACCTTGAGCAGTAGTTTCAAGTGGTAAAAGCCCCTACGTACGAGTAGGTTGCGAGTTCAAACCCAGGCAGGCGCATTACTTTGTATAATTTATTTCATCACCATTCCTCTCAAAACGGTGAAGGAGAACATAGTGAGAAATCCACTCCTGTTCCTTTTAAGCCATTGTTGACTGGGATCTCTTTCGCATCACCCATGGCTCTAGTAGGCTTCGACCCTGCTGGGCCCCTACGGTTGCTGACAACACCTTGAGGCGCGCGTCGACGACTTGGGAGAAAAAGCCTGAGTCCCAGCAGTGGGAACATTATAAAGCTGGCTTTTTCCTGGGGCCCCACCTAATGATTTTGCTACGGGCCTCAGATGGCAGGTATGTTTACGCCACTGTCGCAGCTAAACGGATTACTGATACACATGAAACTCGAGACACAATTAAAAAGGAGCGTTTTTCGTTTTCCTTTGAATTGATTCTCTTTTGGTATTTTTAGACGTATTTTGTCATATTTAGGTAGGTTTTCGTTTGAAGAAGTTTATTTTGTAAATAATAGATTCTCCAGTCTGTTTGTCCGAAGAAATTTGACACGTGTTAGCAATTAATATTCTACAGAATTTTCCTCTATACAATTTCAATGGTAATGAAAAATACACGTGTCAGAATTTTATTTGGAATGGTAAATACACGTGTTAATTTCAACATTTCTATTTTGTTCTTTTTTATTTAAACTCATTAAAAGTTTGATCTTTCTGGAGTAAATATGGCACAGCTTTTTTTTAGGTGGAAAATCATCAATTAACATCTCCCGTCCTTGTGCCAAGCATGAAGGTGTGTCAGACTTTTACTGACTAACACCCATTCCTGTTCCTTCTTTGTCTTCTTTCCTGGACCCCGGGGTTCTGTTTCGCACAACCCATGACCCTAATAGGCATCGACCCTGCTGGGGGGTATGGTTTGCTGACATCTCCTTAAGGCGCACGGGGAATACTACGCGTTGGCGTGTGAGTTAAGCGATTGGCTGTTGCAATGCGTATCGTGAGTTTGATTCTCACTCGGAAAAAATATGCTATTTTTTATGACCTACAATCGTTCTTTCTGCCTTCGTTCCATGTTATTCTGGTTCTGTGCCACATCTATTCTTCTGTCACCTATGATACAAAAATATAAATATTTATAAGTTATTTAAAAAAATCCAATAACAATTTAGTCAAACGGGAATCTAATCTAATCGAATCCAGGACCTCAGATACAGCAGTAGGGTTTGCAACATCTAAGAATAATATGATCGGACAACCAGATGTACCGCGAGTACTACCCCTACGTTGTTGAAATCTCTACGGTTCAAACTAAGCTTCGCCTCGTTGTTTATGTCGTGTAGGTACATCCAAGGACTGGAACAATTCTCCTGCTACGGTTTTCCCGTCTGATTATAATTTAGGTGTCTTCAAGGCTAGAGTGAATAGGCTCTTAATAAACTAGTTCGCCTCACCATCAACGATTGCATCACTGCTTACCATCAGGTGGGATGACAGTCAAGCACTATGATCTATATTATTAAAAAAAAAAACCATCAAGTGCGAGTAGGACTCGCGCACTGAATTTCGTGCAAACCTATACCCTATACCTTCACGCGTTCCCGATATAAAGGGTCTTGACAGACAGGTTATAGACAGACAGACAGACAGACAGGTCGATATACAGACAGACAGACGGACGAACAACAAAGTGATCCTATAAGGCTTCCGTTTTTTCCTTTTGAGGTACAGAACCCTAAAAATATCTCAAGAAAAAACCTCTAGTAACTACATTTAAAACATGTTCCACTAAAGCTCCCGACTGCTTTGGAACTCCATATGTAAACCCCTCTAATGGTCTTTATATGTAATCGACGCTTATCTACGAGATAGAAAAACGTAGCGTCCCAGGTGCCAAGCGAGTTTCTAACAGCTGCATGTTCTAATAATATTCAATCGAGGGGTTCTGATCATGTAATAAGTATGCAGGTTCTTACTTATATCCTAGTTTGTATGTGTTTAAGATTAGTAGTATAGTTTCAAGTTAATTTTTTATAGGAGTAGGAGGTCTTCGTACGATAATACAGCCCTGAGAAATTGTTACTTCAACATGTTTTAGGGGCTCATTTCTATGTAAGTACGCAACAATGCGAAAACGGGTTCTCAACCTACCCAGACTGCGGCCCATAGCTCCTTGCTAAAAACAGGCCAAGTTGATGAAGAGGGTTTCACTCGAGTAGAACAGAAGTAGAAGAAGCCCTGCTCCCGGAACCTGTGCGGTACCGCACCGAGTGGACCAAATATGCTGCTGCGTCCTGTTTTGCCTACGACGCAGCTGTACATTTAACGTCTGCATTCCTCTACGAAAGTTGAGGAGGTCGTGGAGCATATGAAGATAAAGAGCAACTGGACTCTAAGGGTCGGAAGGTTGGATTCGCGCTACGCCACGAACTTCAAGTCATTCGTGATACGAGTTCCATCCCACCATCTGGAGACCTTTTTGAAAGAGGACTTTTGGCCGAAAGGTGTCGTGTATCGACGGTTCCGAGGACGGCTACGCGATATCACGCAGCGGAACACGACGCCGATGTTACGTGTATAATTATTTTAATCAGTTATGTTGTTATGATATTTATTATTTTATTAGATTATTTTATGTATTTTTTCTATGGGCCTCCGATGCCTGAAAATAAATGGTTATTATTATTATTTTCATCTGTTTATTAATCTCAGGACCCCGAGGTCCTGGGCCTTTGAGAGGCGTACAAGGGGCCGAAGCCAACTCGCAGAGGCCCTTTTGGTTACTATAATGGAACGTGATACCAACCGACGATTATCCCTTTGCGCGCTATACTAGTGCACCCAAGGACAACCCCCGGTTTGAAAAACTATTGCGACATAATATGAAAATCAAAATAATAGGGCTATGATTTTTGGAGTCTTAAGTGGACTGGTAATATGGAGCTATGTTAAGACTATAGCCCCTGCCTGAACAATGTCATTAATATCCATCGATAAAAGGCAGGGGGTGACTTGCACACTCAATAAATGGGCCCCCTAAAACGGCCGCTAGCACGAAGTGACGTAGCAACAAGAGGGCAACATATCCTGAGGCGCTTGAGGAGTGGAGAGGCATACCACGGCTATCAGGACAATCCCAGAAGTACGGTCAAGATCCCTACCAGCACCTTACTGGATTATGCATCCATGTCCCGAGCAAGTTTGCTCTTGCGACTCTCCACTCAAGCCAGCCAATAAAGGCAAGAGAGAGGTGGGAGCTCTGTTCCTCGTCAGTGTTCACTACGACCGGCCAATAAAGGCAAGCCGGAGATGAAGAACAGGAATTCTCAATAAAGTCCGTGGGGTCGCTAATACCCAACAGTTCGCCACAAAACTGCCCTGCGGATTGTATCTCTCTTAGTCTGGCCCCTCACCCTAGGTATGTTACGGTAAAGGAAATTCTACCGACACAGACCTAGGGCATGTTGGAGCACACAAGCCCCACCACGACGTCAACGTAGAGATACGACGATGGGGTTATTATTATTATTATTAATGCTCCATCAAATCACTTTAATGATCACTTAACAGTATCGAAGCTTACGAAAAACCTAATGCAAGGGTGATAACCGTTGGGACACTCTTCAAAGCAGAACTTTGTCTAAGACACAGTGTACTTAAAGACACTTTTTCTTCTTAGCAATTTAGCTTCTTTCAATGGTGAATATATCTAGTTCTCAGACGATACTGATCTGCAGTGTTTCTCCCAAGTAGAAGACCCATATATCATCTTAAATCGCATGTCACCTTTTCATCCCGAAGCCCTAGCAGGCCGATGCCTACCGAATTGACAGAGATAGCTAGGGCCTATGTCCTAGCTGGCCCCATCAATTATGATAACAGTACGCATGAAACATGGAGTACCTTCTATCAGGGTCAGGTTCTAATCGCACGGTAAGCTATCTATTGATCGCCGTTTGCAAGTCTTCACCTGTGGTGGCTGCGAATCATATAGCGGCTCCAGCTACTCATGGCATCTGCTGTGGTAGCTGAGGCGTGAGGATTGCCTGTTCCTCACCATTTTTCGCCACCTGCGTTGCTCGTATTACTGTTTAAAAACCACATATTATATTATGAAAAGAAACCCTAGTGGTCCTAGAATGTAAAAGGCAAATCAAGGACTCAGGTGTGGGCTTAGTCAGTAAAAATCTGAAATGACCGCCTACTCGATCTAAAGCGGAATCTGTCATTGGTTAATTTACCATGTTTAAAAAAAAGATATTGAAAGGCAGTCAATAGAACAGTCTAATGACTGTGTTAGTGCACGACGTTCATCGTCATCATCAGCCTTTTTAATGTTCCCGCTGCTGGGACTCAGGCCTCCTCTCTAGGAGAGGGAATGGACCGTAATCCACCATGCGGGCCCAGGGCGTGTTAGTGGATGTCACATGTTTTCGAATTTTTGGTTTTAGGACATGCCGGTTTCCTCACGATGTTTTCCTTCACCGTTTTGAGAGCAGTGGTGCTGAAATAAAAAAACACAAAGTAATGCGCCTGGCTGGGTTCGAACCTGCGACCTACAACTCGTAAGTCGGGGCCATTACCACTCGGCCACCAATGCTCTCTCTAAACGCTACTCTGTGCATGGCGTTGCTGTAGCTAAATACTGGACTAAAGAAAAAATCAAAACCAATGTAATTTATTCGGATTACTCTAACTTTAGTAAAATATTACTCATAAGTATAGGGACTTCATCCTCAACAAACCAGACACTTCGTCGGCACAGCCTAAAGTGAATTCAAAATACTTTAAAAACCATTTAAGAAATAAAACTTTTTCCATTTTATTAGTCCCTTGACAAAGGTGTGAAAAGGTACTAAAAACGTCCGCGTTATGGTGCTCTGGACCTCGTAATGTCCATATATAGGATACTGTGGCTATTATACGCCTCATCAGGCTGCAGTTTTTATACACCCCTTATATGTTTACAGGGTGTTCTTTTGCAATCTTGGAATTGTGAATGGTACATTGGTAAGTCGCTTAGAGTTTCTCTCTTTGCTTAGAGTTTTATCTTTGCTAAGAGTTTTAGTTTTTGGGGTAAAAATCATTGAATAACTTTTTCAATACCCGTTTTTACTCCTACCACTTTTAAGCACACAATTTACTGTTTTCCACACTAGTGCCGAAAAGTGTGTGAGCTCATTATCACTATAATTTATAGTATCACGCTAGTAGCGCGCCAACCCCCATTTATTTATTACTTCGTAGGTCTATTGAAAATTGTTGTTTAATACACGTGATGTCTTTGCAGCACTCGGTTCCATAAAACCCTCGCCAACAGCTCAGATCAATTCTGCCGCGGTTACAATGGCAAACTTTCTCTACTTGTATCAAAATGTACTACCCTACTCTGATATCATGTACTCTGATGGGATCGCAGTTAAGCACAAAATTATGTCATTAAAAAAAATCAGTTAAACCTTTTGACCGCGAAGAAGTAACAAACATATACACACATACCTATATATACACGTATATATATATCGTTTATAGGTAAATATTTAATAATTATATGAATTATGATAAACTTGAAACACCATGTATAAGATTAATTCTCACATTATCGTAACATTAGTATTAATGAATGAATATATTTTAAGTTTTGCATTTGTAAATTTTATGACATAAAATAAAAGCGTTTACATTACACACTGGAATAAAAACGAAACATCACAGCTGCTTGATTTTTCATAAAACTTTTTACAAAAAAGTACTACCGACAAAAAAATAAAAAAATGTGCGAAACCACTTTACTTTCAGAAGTCGGTGTTTCTACAATAGTTTGGTCTCTTTGTTGTTTACACATTTATACTTTTTAGTGTATTTTTACATTGAAGTCGGTGGTATTGCATTTTTAATGTTTTAAGAAAAAAAGCCTTTCATTTTAAACTTTTTAGTTCTGGCTCCCAATTAACACAAATAATAAAAATAAACATAATTGAAAATTAAAGTCACCGTCATGCCAATATTTTCTTTTCTGTCGGTGTTACGGAACCCTTCATGTGGGAGCCCGACTCTCACTTGGCAATATTATTTAATGATAATAATAATAATAATAAGGAGGAGGTTCCTGTCTCTAGAGCCCTAACCACCGGTAGCTTGGACCCTGCTCCCGACACCACGCGGAATTCTATTTTTTTAATATAAATGTTTTTTTTTTTAACGTGTATTTAAGAAATATTTAAAAATATTAAAATATGTGTAAAATACAAATAAAGGAGATAATAATAATATTCCACAACTATCACACAACGCCGTCTAGTCCCAAGCTAAGCAGAGCTTGTGATATGGTTACTAGACAACTGATAAACATACTTATATATTTCTAAATATATACATATTATAGATAAATTACACCCAGACACAAAACAATTATTATGCTCGTCACACAAACATTTGTTCTGGGTGGAAATCGAACCCACGACCTCTGGCATAGCAGTCAGGGTCACTAACTACTAGACCAACAGGCCAGTCTTAACAGAAAGTTACACATACAAAGGTCCATTTTTCATAATCGAAAGATACTTAATATTACTTTAAGAAAAGTTTCAAAAATTACTCAAAAATAATTCAAAATTATGTACTTCTAAATCCGACAACATTACCACACATCCCCACCCGAGTTTGTACTCCATTATTGCTCTTTACAATTTTATTTAGCGTCGCTAAGAGGTCTAATTTTGACGCTGGTAACTCCATAGACGAGTCATTAGTACTGTTAGTGTGTCCTAGGAAAGTGGCGAGTGCGTAGGAAGCTTCAAATTGAGCTACTTTAATGTTTATAGTACGGTTTTTGTAAGTTTACTAATATTGGTTATGCGTATTTCTGGAAAAAGAACATGTAGAAGTCAGAATTTTTTTTTATATATTCTATACTCTAGCAGGAACGGTGAACCTTTGGGCACGCCACAATCGCGGTCATAAGTCTCTTGTCCAAAGAGGGGTTACAGAATCGCCACGGTGCCACTTTACTTTTCATGATGCAGATCTTCACTGGAGGTGTTTCAAGAGGACGGCAAACAATGGTAGCTCGCCGTTCGGTTGTCTTATAAGAATCAAGCTAGGGTCGACATCAAGTTTTGTTCCACCTTCTTTTTACAGAAATATCTACAAATTGGACTTATTTAAGATCTGGTAGTTATTAGTGATGATACTTCGAGTTTCGGAAAGCACGTTAATCCGTTGGTGCCTGTTGTCATTCGTAGATCTTTGGAAGTCGTTACAGGTTGTCAGACGCCAGAAAGTCTGACCATCAGTCTACCCAATAGGAGTAACGTGCGTTATAACTGGGTTGTGGGATGGGCAGTTGCTCCATATATAACTAGGGTATTCAGCCACCTGTGGATAGGCTGGAAGCCGACCCCATTGGTAAAAGGCTAGATGGTGAATTAAAAGAGAAAGTGAGTGTGTTTTAAATTACTTAAAGCAAAGTCAAACAATTTTGGCCGCGTTTGGTGGTACGCGGCCAAAATTGTCAGGCATGTCGTAGGTTTGACATTCCTGCTGTAAGTATAGATTTTTCTCTGCAAGCATGTACACATGAAGTAATTCGTAATTTGTTTAGATGAAATACAACAACATGCAGAATTGAAAAGAATAGAATAAACTTTATAGTAGGTACACTAAAACCCAAAGGAAAAAATTGGAACAAAATAATGAATGATGATGATAGGAGAAGGGATGGAGGAGATCAAATGAAGGATAGACGGATGGTGTAAAGAGTGATATGAAAGAAAATGAAGTTAGTGATAGCGCGACTAGTAATCGGACAGAACGAAAGAAAAAAACTAGCCAAGAGTAAGCCAGACCCGCACACGAAAAACTTCGTAATACTTTATTAATTTTTAATTGTATTTTAATTCTGTAGCGTAAATGGTGATACAAATTCTGTGATAATTTCTTTTCTCTACCTCTTACGTTTTATGAGAGGTCAGTCTGTCAGCAGACTGACAGCAGGGGCTTAGTAATAAAGTCCCGTGTGCACCCCTTCGAACTCTACACGATACAGAACCCTACACCACGTGTGACGCCGACCAAATGTCGAAGATGATAATAAAATACACGTAAATACCTACATTGTTTTCATTGGCCGTTTCGTCACCATGAAAATGATAAATTTTGTAGAATGACGAACTTGATTTGACGCAATTTGTGGTGAATCGTAAATTAAATTTAAGTCATTAGTTTTTTCCTCACTCGTTACCTAAGTTTTATTTAGTTTTAACAAGGAAAATACTAACTAACTTGGTAACAACTTCGTTATATGCCGCTTTTTAAATCTTGTAGCTAAAAAATATGTTTTGCTAACAAGCTAGGACTTTCTAGTCTATGAATTTAGTGAGTCGTTAGTAAGTTTGTGATGAAAGTAAAAGGACTGTAGCGCTAACGTCAAATCAGTTAACATTCATGAAGCATTTAAGGTTCTTTCCTAAATTGGGTCTTTTTTTCATCACCACTTGATAAATCTGCCCACTTTTATTTAGTATTTTACATGGTTCAACTGCTTCTGATGTGTTCAAAGTGAAGAGAGAGAGAGAGTTTATCATGTAATGAATGTCATCCCCCCATCTCCGAACCGAAATGGAAATGAATGAATAATCCGTCTATCCGAATGGATGTTGAAATGGGAATTCATCGAATGGCTACTACCTCTAAGGTGGAATGAGAGGGCGTGTCAGACTTTTATTGACTAAGACCTACCTGTGTCCTTCAGTTGCCCTTTGTGTTCCAGGATTACGGTTCCTCTTTCTCTTCCTCTTGACTTAGCGGCCACGGCCACTACGTGCTGTCGAAGACTTGGGCTCGGTCTTCACTGGACAGCTGGATAAGCTAGGTACCAGATGCTCGATCAGGAATTACCATGCGACTCCCAACCTCAATCTTCAACCAAAAACTTAATTTGAAGGTTACATCAAACTTTAAGGATAATTCATACCAAACATTTGAAAATAAGGACAAGCAAAATACAAAGCTCCCGAAACTAACAAAGTTTAACTAAGCTTGTCTCAATTAAATAGAACAAAGTGAGTACAAATGAGGGAAAACCGAACTAGGAACATACCGTCCCATAATGATAGGGAGGAATCAACCCCTGATTGAAGACTGGGAGTCATCTCATCCCTCGACGGCTGAGGAGGGTGACAAGGATGGCGGCCTCAATTTTTATTGAATAGTTTTTTTTTTCTTAGAAATATCTCAATCGCGATATTTTAGGATATTCCTAGAATTAGTTAGTGAAATAAGTTTATTTGTTGATATTTTAGTTGAAGTTGATATTTATAAGTTTATTTTTTGCTTTAATATTTGAGAAATGAGCTTGATTCTTACTGGATGGACTGGCCATCTATGGCCGAGGACAATGGCAGGTGATCCCGCCAACCTCCGTCAGAGAAGCAGTGCTATTAGCAAAGGAGGTTGCATGATTTCCAGCCACTGTAGGCGTGGACTTGCGGACGGTGAGCAGTGAGTAGCTCGTTGTCCGGACCGAGCCCAAGTTATCGACGGCACGTAATATTCCACGCGCGCCTCAAGGAGATATCAGCAAAACCGTAGAGGTCCAGCAGGATCGAAGCCTACTGGGGCCGTGGGTTCACTCTGAAAAAAAAAACCCGGTGTCCTGGAATGCAAGGCAAAGAAGAAACATAGGAGTGGGTTTTAGTACAAGTCTGACGCGCCTTGCCGCCTAGCCCCAGAGCGGAAGAAGTTATTGGATGATTACTCACCTAATACAAAAAGGGAACGTGTGTGGAAAAGGGAGAAGGAGGCCTTCACCCAGCAATGAGACATAACAGGTTAACAACTACTACTACAACTACTACTGGTAGTAGTTAAGAAATATACCAATTGGTAATTAATTTGAGTTTGATGATGAAAACTATTTGTTAACTAATCATCATTATCCACAACCTAACTTCGTCCAATGCTGAGCATTTATTCTTCTCTTTTCTTGTGCCAAAACCTCATTCTTGTAGTATGAGTGAAGTTTGTCTCATCCAAGGATGGCAATAATCTCATTTGTCCATCTTGCCGCCGGACGACCAGTATACAATTTATGATTAATTAGATCATAGAATTTTTATAAAATTTATTAAGCATTTTTACAAAATCGGAAAAATGTAAGGAAAGAGTAATTAGCTATGTTGAATTCTATAAAGAATAACTAAGCTAAGGTCTTGTATAACATTATGATATGAAAATAATGATATCAGTAATAAATCATTTTAGGATCTATCTTACATAACACTGATATTATAAAGGCAAAATTTCGTATATATATTTTGTGTGTAATCCTCTAATAAGGCTTTAGGCTATAATTTATATTGGGGGCAAGTATTAATTCCAATCGACTAAAGCCGCTGGCTGAAGAGAAATTATGATAAAATCTAGAACTATCAATCTACCTTTGAAATCATCTAAAGACCTCAGTAATAACGCAACAGGATTATTTGTTAAATAAATACTCCAATGACTTGAATTATGAGAGGTAAAGTGACTAATAAAGACATATTTCACATGAAACCGCGATAAAATTACATACAGACAAACAAATGATTATTCCGAGCTTACGAAGCTTAAATAAGATTAACAATTCTGGTAGTTCACAAGAAAAATTCCGAGGAGTAACAACAAAATCATCTCGGCAAACAAGAGGAAATCACCCTTAAATCATGACAACAGAGTCGAAAATCGCTGCAAAAGTAAACATTATTCGTAACGCCTGTATATTTTACAATGTACTTGCAAAGTTATATTTACAGTTGATGAAAACTGTATCTCCAAAGACGAAAGTTCAATTTTCTTTGATACAGGTGTAAGTGAAGAGTGTGGGCCTACTAGGAATGAGGTGAACACACCAAATATTGACATAAGACTTAGTGGATGCGACATAGAAATGTGTCCAAATACTAAGGTGTCGATGTGTATTTGTAGAGCAATAGAAGACGCAATAAGATGGTAAGGATCTGTTGCTGATGGGACACGCGATGGGGGAATACTGACAGATTTCAAGTAGGCAAACTTGTGTTGTGTGAACTAGAACCGAGATATTGTTTTGGGTAAGCGAATCTTCGTATCCTGGTGGGAAGATGTCATAATTTAAGATGTTGTTATTGATCGTCTAAATGTGTCAGCTGTTATATTAATTCATTAAACCTCAAGCGAACGCCGGCCTTCACGCACCCATTGTCTTCCTATTGTGCCTCTAATTATCACGATTGAAGAGTTAATCATATCTTAAAAATCGGAGTCATATTATCCCAATCAGAAAAAACTGCCATCAAAAATTAATTAACCAAGGTCGGTGATTTTGACAAACAACCAATCTGCAATCTATTTCTGCAAAGCACGATCTGGACTGTATTTACGCGAATAAACGATTTTTTTATTATTTATTTATGCTAGCGGAAAGGATTGCCGAAACTGTGGGCGAACGGACATTCTCACACCTCAGCCTTTGCGACAGGAGACGGTGACATCGGGAGACACAGGGCGATCGCCAGTCTCCGTAAGCGACGGGCAATGAGTAGCTGACTGTCCGGCCGTCCATAAAAACCAAGCTCGAGTCATCGACGGCGTGTAGGCTACGCACAACTTGAAGAGATGATGAGAAAAGATCTTCCCCAGAGCCATGGGGAATTTCTGAAATGTTGACCACTGTATCTTATGATTCAAGTCCCCTAGCTTAAGAGATAGAGTTTTATAGATATATTTTTTTCTATTTATAAAACTATGAGATACGCTCATTGTAGTTCTGCCACTTTCTCTTGAATAATAATAATAATAATAATAGAATCTGTGGCCCGGCTGTTAAGCTGACTGACAGCAAATTTTTCTCGCCGAATTTTTTCTTCACTTTAATTAAATTAATACATTAAATAAAATGGCAAATCACCGCAAAACTACCAGAAAAAAATAGCAAAACCATATCACTACCGTATACCAACGAAATACCAGCAAACGAAGGCGATGAAATAACGATGAAATGCTGACGAGAAGCCGGGCACAAGAACAAAACACACACCCAACATCTTCGGGTTCGTCGCTCAGCTCCGCCTCGCAGCCGCCGGGACCAGCGCCAGTTGTGAGTCCAGAGATTCCGGCAGCTGCAGTTGCGTCGAGCTCGAGCGACGAATATTTCTCGCCGCCGACGACACCACCACCAGCGCGTCGGCGGGGAAGAGGCCGACCTCCGGCCAGCTTAGGACTTCGAGGCCCTCCGGCCTCGAAGTCCTCGCTGCCGGTGGAAGTGTGCAGCGCATGCGATGGACACAATCCATTAATGAAAATGTCATGCGC
Organism: Mythimna lalbum; assembly: GCA_949319445.1. NCBI lineage: Eukaryota > Metazoa > Arthropoda > Insecta > Lepidoptera > Noctuidae > Mythimna > Mythimna lalbum. Next base: position 21,028,552 of record OX439360.1, read on the forward strand.
TCATACTTTGGGGCTACGGAGGGGGGAACTAACCTGACTGCGTACCGTGGTCGGATGCTCTCTCTGTTTCAGGTGCTTGAGCCAGCTGTCAACGTTACGGCCCAACGACTATCGGATCAGGTGCGGGTCATCCAGCGTAACCGTATGTTGGATGACTCCGTACTTGATAGACTGCGCCTAGAATCACGGAATGGCCGTGTCTCACTTGTTTCACCACCGGCCGCGGTGCAACGTCAACCCAGTGTTTCACCGCGACCCGACCACGTTGGTGAGGATGGTGATGACGGGGCTATATCCGTGAGTACCCAGTGCAATGCACGTTTGAGGAGCGCTTTGGAGGATGCATTCCGAGAGTACCGCTCTATGCCACCAGAGCTTAGACCTCGTCTGCCCCGTTTGCCTATGCATAGGAAAAATAGGGCGTTGGTGTGTGCTCTAGATTCTCAGTTATCAAATTGTTTTGATAGCAGCGAAGACCTTACCGATACCCACTCGATCTTGTACTGTGCGGCTGCAGCGGCGTGTCGTGTAGCTCACGTCAAAATTCCAAATAGTGACAGAGCTACACGACCAGCTAAACCAGCTTGGCAGTGCAGGATTGAGCGTCGTATCGGTGAGGCTAGAGCACTCATCGGCAAACTTATCTGCTTCAGGGAGGGCAACACTCGCCCTAGAGTGATGGGCTTTGTGAGGCGGGCGTTTTCGGGGACAGATATTAGTCCTCGAGATTATCTAGCCCGTATCACAGAGCGTATCGACTACCTGAAGCAGAAAGTCTATGCATGGGCAAACCGTATTCGACGGTACAAGCGGCGAGTGGAGCGGTACACCCAGAATCGCACATTCCAAAGCAACGAAAGGTGGGTTTATAGGGCTTGGGAGCGACCGGACCAAAGTGTGATTGATACGCGCCTACCGGATGATGATGCCATGTATTCATTTTGGCGCAGCATCTGGTCGGTGCCTGTCAATCATACTGAGGGTGATTGGATTCGGGAGATTGAGCGAGAGTGCGATCTTATACCAGAAATGGGGGCAATTACCATTAGCCCCCAAGATGTAGCTTGTGCAGTCCGTCCGTTACCTAACTGGGAATCTCCAGGGCCGGACGGGCTGCACAACTTCTGGCTTAAATGGTTTCAAAGTTCGCACGCTTGCTTGGCATCCCAATTCCAATCTGCCTTAGAGTCAGGGTCGCTGCCCCAGTTCCTAACGACAGGAATAACCCACCTTCTCCATAAATCGGGTAGTACTGCGGAACCCAAAAATTATAGACCGATCACGTGTTTACCGACGGTCTATAAGGTTTTTACATCCATACTGAGAGCCAAAATTAATAGTCATATTGAGACAAATTCCATCATGTCTGCCTCTCAGAATGGATGTAGGAACGGGTCCCGTGGTACTAAGGAGCTGCTCCTCATTGATGCTGCCATTAGCCAACAGGTTCGTCGTTCTCGAAGAGATCTGTCGGCATGTTGGATAGACTATAAGAAGGCCTATGACTCAGTGCCGCATACATGGCTCATGAGGGTGCTGGAGTTGTATAAAGTTGATGCAACTCTGCGCACCTTCCTGATGTCGTGTATGGGGCAGTGGAGGACGGTCCTTCACTATCCAGGATGTCGACAAATCCGGGAGAACAGCGAACCGATAAGGATCGAGCGTGGCATATTCCAGGGCGACAGTCTGAGTCCACTATGGTTTTGCCTAGCTTTGAACCCTCTCAGCACACTGCTGGAGGGTTCTGGCTTGGGCTACCGGTTGAGAAGAGGTGGTCAGGTTATATCTCACCTTCTTTACATGGATGATCTGAAACTTTTTGCTCCCAACAACTTGCTACTGATGGAGCTACTGAAGGTAACTGAAACCTTTAGTAGTGCCATCAGGATGGAATTTGGTTTGGACAAATGTGCAGTCATGCATGTAAAGCGAGGGGAGATTATGGAATCCGTGGGAACCCAACTCTCGGATTCCATACACCTTAGATCCCTCTGCTCAGCCGAAACTTATAAGTATTTGGGTATGTCGGAAGCGTTGGGCATCAATGCTGCTGACGTGAAACAATCGTTGAGGGAGCGCTTTTTTGGCCGCCTGAATAAAGTACTAAATAGTCTTTTATCAGGCGGGAACAAGGTGCGCGCCTTCAACGGTTGGGTCATGCCGGTTTTGATGTACTCTTTCGGCATACTCAAATGGACTCAGACGGAACTCGACGCCCTGGATAGGAGGGTCCGCACTCTGCTTACTGCAAATCGGATGCATCACCCACGATCATCGGTGATGAGGCTGTATATCCCGCGGAAGTGTGGGGGTCGTGGCTTCTTAAATGCCAAGACCCTGCACAACCGTGAGATATGCAGTCTCAGGGAATACTTCCTGGACACCGACGTGGGGATGCACCGAGATGTAGTGGCAGTGGACAAGGGCCTCACCCCGCTCTCCTTGGCCAACGAGAACTGGCGCAAACCAATGGTAATGGATACTAATGAACGCAAGGAAGTATGGCAGGGCAAGGAGCTTCACGGGCGCTTTTACCGGGCCTTACATGGGCCCGATGTAGATCTTTTAGCGTCCGTATCCTGGCTGCGCTTTGGTGATCTCTTTGGAGAAACCGAAGGTTTTATCTTTGCAATTATGGATGAAGTTATGATGACGAATAACTACCGGAAATATATTGTGAAGGACGGTACGGTTGACATCTGTCGGGCATGCCACCGGCCCGGAGAATCAATCCGACACATTATTTCTGGGTGTTCTCAGTTAGCTAACGGAGCCTATTTGCATAGACACAACCTTGTAGCCAGGATTATCCATCAGCAACTTGCTCTGAAGTACTCTCTTGTGGAATCAGAAGTACCGTACTATAGGTATGTGCCCGACCCAGTTCTCGAGAATGGCAGTGTCACATTGTATTGGGATCGATCTATCATCACTGACAGGACTATTGTTGCCAATAAGCCTGACATAGTGGTGATAGATCGACTAGAGCGTCGCACAATGATTGTTGATATAGCGGTCCCTCATGACGAGAACCTCGTGAAAGCTGAGAAGGAAAAACAAACTAAGTATCTTGACTTGGCTCGCGAGGTTGTCGACATGTGGGAAGTGGATAGAGCAATCATTGTGCCGATAGTCGTGACGGCCAATGGCTTAATAACCAAGAGCCTCGACCAACATCTACGAAGGCTCTCGTTAGGCAGTTGGATCAAGGGCTTGATTCAGAAGGCAGTGCTTCTGGACACGGCGCGTATTGTCCGGAGGTTCCTCTCTCAGGAGCCCTGACTACCGGTAGCTTGGACCCTGTTCCCGATGCCGGTGGGCTACTATTTTTTATATTTTTAAATGTTTTTTTTTTTACGTTGTCTTTTTTAAAAAATATTTAAAAATGTGATAAATATGTATATAAAATGAATAAATGGAATAATAATAATAATAATATTCCACAACTATCACACAACGCCGTCTAGTCCCAAGCTAAGCAGAGCTTGTGTTATGGGTACTAGACAACTGACAAACATACTTATATATTTCTAAATACATACATAATATAGATAAATAACACCCAGACACAGAACAAATGATTATGCTCATCACACAAACATTTGTCCTGGGTGGGAATCGAACCCACGACCTCCGGCATAGCATTCAGGGTCACTAACCACTAGACCAACAGGCCAGTCAATCAGGCCAGTGAATCATATCTATGTGTAAGGATAAATAAACTATTTTATTATCCTAAGTCGAAGCCGTTTCCACTGGGCCACCCCAATCTTGTTTACAGAGAATATGACAGTATATTTTGAAACTCAACGAAAAACATTTCCAAGCTAATTAGCACCTTTAAAAAGCCCATTACGAAAGACCAAATTTAAAAATAAAATCCTCCATTTGAAAAGCGTTTATATCTCCCTTCCGTTTTCACAACATTAGTTTAACTCCCTTTTCAAATCATAACCGTGCTAAGCATCTTAAACGTTTATAATTCCGTGTATTAAGTATTCACTTTGTGCAATGGGCCTACTCGAGTCATTCGCTTCAAAACCATGAATAACTTATCCTCGTTCTGATGTACAATTAACTCTTTCTTAATTGATGAAGCCTGAGGCCCGATTTCACCAAGCTCAGTTTAAATCTCTGGTTAAGCATTTTGACGGACTATTTTCACCGTGAGGCATTTGTTAACGAAACATTTAGTAACTAAGAGTGTTTGGTGCAATTAGCCCTTAACATTTCGTGATGTTGAACATTTAATTTTTGGGTGAGTGCTGGTAGCATTTTGCTTGTGATTTTCGGAAATGAAAGGGCCTGTTTATTAGGCTGATTTGATTTTAATTAGGTCGTTAATGATGTCCTTTGATTTGATAGCTTCAAATGCGTCCCTACGTAATTAGAAAACGGGAATGAAGATGTCAATGCTTACCTACGTGACAAGATTGAAAAGACTTTACACTAGATAAGGTAAGGTTTTTAAAATAGAAGAGAATATTGGAATCAGGAAATATGTAGACGCGGAAATATTCGTGAGAAGTTGAATGGAAATACTCGTTGTTCTGTTTTAAACAAAATGTTTCCGAATTTTCCATAAAGCATAAATTCAAATACCTAAAACAGTCAAATAACATAATAAAGTTCAGAAACCTTTCCTACGTTAAATAACCAAGAATACAACAATAACTCCTATACAAAATACTCAGTCACTAAGCGAACGCTAATTACGACGTTACTCGAAACTTAACTAAAGCCCGTTTTGTTACCCTTACAATATAACTCGTGATTACGCGCGCCTCGATGGTTTTGCGTTCATTTGTTTTAATGACTTGGTAGGTTAGAGTTTCAATTGAAGTCGGGTTCAAAGATCAGAATTGTTAATTATAGAAATTAATTAATTCTTTATCGAAACTTGGTAGTGCCTGTTTTGAGTAATCTATTTCCCTTGTTATGTTGCAATCATTACTTATGACTCAGTGTTAAATAACTAATATTATTTTGCAGTAGTAACACAATCGAGAATTTAATTATATGTCCTCAATAATGAGATTGGAATTCCCTGCCGGAGTCTGTGTTTCCTAAAAGCTACAACTTAGGGGTCTTTAAGTCAAGAGTGAATAGGTTACTTATAGGCAAGCGTTCTCCATCGTCAACCGCATCATCGCTTACCATCAGGTGAGATGGTGGTCAAACGCGAGCTTATCAATAATAATAAAAGATTTCAATTTAGTTTCTTCCAAATAATTTCAAATTCACAACTCGTGGTTTATTACATAAAATAAAATGCTTCTTCATATTTTTTCTATCAGTCTAGTTTCCGTGCTTCCATGCTAAAAATCGTATTTTTTCCGTAGTGTTGCCACCTTGATTTATGAACTTCAACAATTAGATACCAAACAAACATCCGGGCGATACTGCCAAGGGTAGCAACCCTAACATAGAACACAATTTACCGACATAAAATTAAACCGAGAAAAAATCTCACCGATCTATCTAAAGCTTTAACAACCGCACGCATTTGTTATAAAACCCGATTATAATCACCAATTATCCCTTTGATCGTGAAAAAAGTAAAAAAAATCTAAAATTTGTAAACAAAAGGGTTCGGCCCAATTGGAGGGTACTTTAAATTAAACACCAAACAAGGCTGGTGTAGCGAACCGTTACCTTACCGAGAGCAACCGAGCGAACGTTCCCGAATTATAAATCTAGGATTGTAAAGTAAATTCGAAAATGGTGGTACCATTTTCAAATTGAGATTCTAAAATATTCACTGAAATTAGCAACGGAGTATGCGAATTGAAGCTCAGGCGCCCACCCATAAAGCAGTATAGTAAGGCTTTTTTGGGAAATTGAAAATTTAATTCACATTATTATGATTTCATTTTATTTTTTTAATTAAAATTTGAAAATATTAAACTGTTTGATTGGTGTTTTGATAGTGTTGTGTATTTGAGAGAGTTGACTACGAAATGTAGTTGACTCAGTGTTTCTTGTGGCAATATTAATTGTTAAATAAAAAACGGCATAATTATCTAATATTATAGGCAAATAAATCAGAATATAAAAAAAAATATTAGGAAAATGATAAAAATATTACTAAGTTAGATTTACTAGACTTTGTTAGTCTAGTAAATCTAGTAATATTTTTATAATAATTCTACAAACTTCCATGCTAAAAAAAAACCCAACATATATATATGTTGGTCTAGTGGTTAGTTACCCTGACTGTTATGCCGGAGGTCATGGGTTCGATTCCCACCCAGGACAAATGTTTGTGTGATGAGCATAATCATTTGTTCTGTGTCTGGGTGTAATTTATTTATAATAATATGTATGTATTTAGAAATAAATAAGTATCTTTATCAGTTGTCTAGTACCGTCAACACAGATTTGTTTAGCTTGGGACTAGACGGCGTTGTGTGATAGTTGTGGAATATATTATATTATATTATTATTTCAGAGGTCTAGTAATTTTATCCCGAAAAAATGCAAAAATACTGTGAATGGAGACTGTCGGGACTTTCCTAGCCGCATCAGTGTACCCTCGACGAAAGCTAGTAATTTATAAGCAAGACTTACTTGTATTTAGACTTAAATTAATGATTGACTTCGAATGTAAACTACCAAAAACCCTTCAAAACTTAATAGGATCTTGTTCACTAAGTTGTCAGTGACTTAGCTCTTTTCATCCCCTTACCAAACTCATCCCTCTTCCACCAGATAAAGTTTATTTATCCTTTAGTTCGTACCAATCTACCCTTATTTTGTCAAGCAGATAATTATAACCCGTTTGCCCCTTGGGCAAAAACTGCGCCTGTCATATTTCCTATTTTATTCTTTGGAAGCCTTTTAAAAATTTTGGCAAAGGAAGTGTTCATTTCCGCTTCCATTTGTCCGACTGCCACTGACATGTCTTTGAAATAAGGTGTTTGTTGTCATTAAAATAATCATGAATTTCGAAATAATATTTATGAGCTGTAGTGGCCGAGTGGTAACGACCCCGACTTACGAGTTGTAGGTCGCGGGTTTAAACACAGCCTGGGGTATCACTTTGTGTAATTTATTTCATCATAACTGCTCTCAAAACGGTGAAGGAGAATATCGTGAGGAAACCAGTATGCTCTAAAACCAAAAATTCGAAGACATGTGACATTCATCAACCCACGTTTGGCCCGCGTGGCCCATTCCCTCTCATAAAGACAAGGCCTGATTGACAGGAAATAACTATTTTTCTTAACCCTTAAAAGTTTTTGAAATAAATTGGCGTCATTTAGAATTTCGATAAAAGAAAGGCTTCTATAGTTTTACTTTTTTGACTTTCTTAATTATTGAGTAAATTATGAAGTGTCAAAGTTCATGCAAAGTAGCAGATTTTCAAAGGTTTTTACTAGATTAGTTTTACACAAATTTATAAATTGATTTAAGAATAGAAACCTAGATAATATCCACAAAATTTTCTAATGAAAAATGTGTAATAACGTCATAATCAGGTAAGAGTGGCTGTACCTATAAAAACAGTGAAAATGTGTGTCGAGATGCATCCCCTTAATTGACACCCCGTGCTTCGGAAAGCACGAAAAGCCGTTGGTCTTGGTTATCTTTCGTTTACGCTAGAAAGTCTGACCACCAATCTATCCAAGGAGTAACTGGATTGTAAAGGTAGATAGGCAATCACTCCTTGTAGAACACAAGTATTCAGCCGTATCCAGTTAGACTGAAAACAGACTTCAAGCTAGTTGGAAAAAGGCTAGGAAGATGGTGATGAATATTTAGGTACCTAATCAACTCTATCATGGTGGACATTCCACCCATACGTTTTGGAAACACATTCGTTGTGCGCACAGTTCATCATCATCATTTCAGTCGACGACAGACGTCCACTGTTGGACATAGGCCTCCTCCAAGTTTCGCCACAATTATTGATCCCGTGCGTCCCAGATCCATCGGATTCCCGCAACCTTCAACAGGTCATCGGTCCACCTTGTAGGAGGACTTCCGACGCTGCGTCTTCTAGTACGCGCTCGCCACTCCAGAACCTATTGGAACAGCCTGATGACAGACAGACGAACAGTGCAGAGTAAGTAATAGGGTCCTGTTTTTACCCTTTGGGTATGAAGTTCTAAAATCCATACTAATATTATAAATGGGAAAGTGTGTGTGTCTGTTTGTCCGTCTTTCACGGCAAAACGGAGTGACGAATTGACGTGATTTTTTATTTGGAGATAGTTGAAGAGATGGAGAGTGACATAGGCTGCTTTTTGTCTCTTTCTAACCCCCCCCTCACTTCTCAGAGGAACCGTGTTACCCCGAATTTAACGCGAGCGAAGTCGCGGGCAAAAACTAGTATATTTATATATATACTTGAAAGACAAAAAAAAATACGTTCAATTTTCTTTCTTTCCGATTTTGTTATTTTCGTAACCTAATCCCTTTTTCCCTATTTTTATCAAATTCAAATCATTACAGTCGAGCTTAATTTTAATTCAATTGAATTAAATTACATGATTTTTCTGAGTAACCCCTTTTATGTTTTCGTCTCGAGAGAAGGGGTTGAAGGGACGGCTAATACTCGTAAATTATTAAGAAATCACCCTTCGGAATACTGAATTTTCTCAAGATTTTCTATTATTCGCGTTGAATTTATTTTTCTTATAACAATGTTGTGTTTTGTTAGCGATTTGTTTTATTTTAAAAAGAAGGGATGAATAAAAATTGTTTTTAAGCTCCAACAAATTGGAACAAGGTAAACTACAAGTTGTTTAAATACCTGCTTACGTTTATTATCTTTTTTAGGGTTCCGTACCTCAAAAGGAAAAAAATTAAACCCTTATAGGGTCATTTTGATGTCTGTCCATCCGTCCATCTATTCATCTGTCTGTCTGTCAAAACCCTGTATCTCAAAAACGCGTGGACGTATTCAGTTGAAATTAAAAGTATATACTTAGATCTGCGGCCCTTAGAAGTTGTGAAAAAATCAAACTTCTAAGTTAACGGAAAAAAAAGATACGGGCGTTTATGTCGCAAAAAACGTAGTGTACATAATATACATATTTGGACGCTCAATGAAACCAAAATACTTTTAGAGTACTTCCCGTTGACCTAGAATCCTGAAATTTTGATAGAGCAAGGACTTATTGTGGTATAGGAATAAATGTGAAAACAGAAAATTTGTTGTTAAGTCACAAAAAAATTGCGATTTGGAAAAAACTTCGAGACTCCAACCAAGAATTGAACTCTTTTAGTTATTTAGACAATCCAAAAGTGCTGGTTTCTAGATGACATATCCACCACGTACTGGTGGTGCATCACCATACGTATGGTGGTCTAATGGTAAAACGGGCTTGGCAAAATTAATAATTGCGAAAGTTACTCTTTGTAGAAATCCTGACGGACATGTTCGTAAACATATAATAGTAATTTAGACACCTTACACACAGGTTGTTAATTAGACAGATAACAGGTTAAACCTTTAATTTCATTCTATTAAGTCCCTACACTATCATAAAACGAAACTCCATTGTTACAGAGGTGTTAAAACAACCACCCATTTAAATCACGACGGAAATTAACAACAACACAATAGGCAATAAAAATAAAAAACAATACAAATGATATAACCGTAAAAATCTAATTAAATAAAACTAAGTAGGTTACGGTGATAACCACAACCCTACTGTCAATCGATCGAGGTACCTTAACCCTAAAAAACAACGGTGGCTTTGCGTGACCTCAGCAATTAATTTCAAAAGTACGGCAACGACTGAGTGGGTTTTATCATAATTATAAATGCAACGTTTGTAGTGTTAATATGTATTCACCGTGGAACGATGTGCGTTAGTGATAAATAGCTGCCTAATTGTTTATATTATAATAAATAAAAGGGACGCCGTAAGCGTGGGGTTTGGAGTGTTGAAAAATTATTTGTGCTTGACTTTTCGTCGTGTAAAATTCTGAATGTTATTGAAATTAGTTTGTTGACAAATTGTGTCACGGTGCGTTCTGGTGTTAAAAATAAAACACCCCATGACTTTCCACGGGTGACATCACAAGTGACTCAGAGAATGTTATCAGAGGCATTGCTATGTGCTGTAGTAATTATTATAGAAATATCATACTGTGACATTTACATTTTTGATTTGTGTAATCTTTTAGCATTTGTGGATCATATTCACATAATTATGCTAAGTTTAAAAAACTACTAGGATATCAAAAATTCTCGACTATATTTACGCTGATCAAAGTTTAAAAGTCACGGTTTGGAAGTTAAAGAAACCCTGTATTTCCTGTTAAGAGCCATCACTTCAAAATATTATTAAGTGTTCAAGCAATATTACCGGCACTCCATCAGAGATCTCCACCTTATAATCTAACATGTAACACTCCACTTGCCGACTATCAAAGTATTTTAATTGTACCTTAAATGACCCATGATGTTATTAGGGTTAACAACGTTTCATTTTTTTTTCACTAGAGTTGTAGCAATGTCGAGTTTGTTGATCGATGCTATGTGTTCGCTTTGTCGGCGTATAATTAAATAGTTCGCAATGTGTGTATGTTAAGGCTCATTTCTCGGAAATTACTGATACAGTTTTAGTGGAATTTAAATTTTCGAGCTGATGGTTGATAATTTTTTGTTTGCTGTGAGAATTTTTGTTGATTTTCACCGAAGTGCTGGACTAATGGAACTGTTTCAGGGAATTTTGGTTATTGTTTATTCATTTGATAAGTGATCTCTGTGATTTAAATTTGTTTTAAAATAAATTATACCTAAAGTGTTTTTTATTTTACACTTTTTAGTTCTACAACTAAAATTCCCTTAGTCAAACTTAAAGCGTGCAAGTCCTGTGTAAGGGGCTTATAAAATTTAATCATTGTATGACAATTCAATTAAGCTAAGCCACGTTTCGTGCCTACCTTCCATCATCAGACTAGCTCGATGGACGATATACCAAGAGTGCATATCATGATAATTCTAACAATCCAAATACGGTTTGGTTACATTGGTTTATTACAGAGTTTTGGTGGCTACCTTTTGGCTTCATCATCAGATCCCCCCTCCTTCCCTCCCCCTCTTCTTTCAATCAGTCATTGACTACACGGATAAATAAAGGTTACGACAGTTCTGCTGTGATCCTTTACGGAGTTCCGTTTTATATCTTTGCCGTTCAACATCGGATCATAAAAATATTTCTATAGGGCCACCATCAACAATTGCACCACTGCTTACCATCAGATGAGATCGCAGTCAAGCACTCGTTTATCTGCACTAATATAATAAAGAGGTAAAGTTTGTTTTTTTGTTTGTAGGTGGCAATCTCTGAAAGTACTCAAAAAAATCAAAATAATTTATTTCAAATAGACCAAATGCAGGCACTTTTGAATAGTCAAATGTCGGTCAGTCCAAGAAAAGTGAAGCTAAATTGCACATCCCAAAGCGTAGATCTCTATCGAGAAGAACGTACAAGAAACTCCATGGACTGATCTGATCGCTAAATTTTTTCACCGACAGAAAGCTGCTTTATTCCTGAGTGACATAGGCTATACTTTATGTACGCGGGCGAAGCTCCGGACAAAAGCTAGTTATTATATTATATTATTATAATTAGACCATGTTGTCCCACTGCTGGGCAAAGGCCTCCCTCCACTCCTTCCAACGATCACGGTCACGCAAATCGTTGATGTGGCTCAAAAGGCTGCCCAACTTAAATGGGACTGGGCAGGACATGTCTGCCGCATGTCCAACGAGCTGTGGATTGGTGCCCGGACACAGCAACGCGGGGCCGAGGCAGACCACGAAGGAGATGGCGGGACGACCTGGATGGCTTCCTTAAGAATTGGAATGAGAAGGCGAGGAAAAGCTAGTATTGGATAAAAAAAGAGAAAATCACAAAACACACTGACAACAAAAACCATAAAAAAACCACAAAGTGATTCCTTCCACCCAAAGCTTGTACTATAGACTAAATCTCTCAAATTGATTAACTTTTTTCTTATTTATTCTGTTGCCTCATGCGCCTTAACAGCGTATGTAAATTCGGCCCCACACGGCTACTTTAATCACAGGCGATGCCGGGGAACTCGCCTAAAGTGTTATTTCAACTTATTATTTAATTAATTGTAGTTTTTTTATTAGTATACGGAATTAGAAAAAGTATTCGAGTTCAAAAAGTTTATAGTGGAGAGATTCCGATAGTGATGAAGATGGTATTTGGATAATTATTAGATTTGGACATTTTATGAAATTGGTGATATCAATTTGGGAGATTTTTTTATAGCGCGGTGGTACTATGGTTGAGCAATCGGTTGCTGCACTGCGTGTCGTAGGTTCGATTCATGCATAGAACAAATATTTATATGGCCTACAGATAGTTGATCCTGGCTGTCTTGTGTATGTGAGTCTGAATGTTTGTGGCACCCATAAATCTATCTACACTGATATTATAAAGAGGTAAAGTTTTTTTTTTGTTTGTAGTCTAGGTAATCTCTGAATGTACTGGTCCGATTGCTAAAATTTTTCACCGATAGAAAGCTGCTTTATTTCTGAGTGACATTGGCTATATTTTATGTACGCGGGCGAGACTGCGGACAAAAGCTAGTTTTTATATTATGATTGTAAAGAAAACATACATTTAGCCGAACATAGAACCTCCTCCTTTCCGAAGTCGGTTAAAAAAGAATCCCCGTCATTAAATGTTAACGGCTGGAACGATTCCAATAATTCTTTTTTTCTTGTATTTGTTATTGTAAGGATAAGACTCTTAAGAAAAAAAAAATAATTAAAAGTTAGAAAATTTCAGAAAACTATGACAATTACTTAATCAACTCGCGTTTGACAGTTCATAGCTAAGACAGGGCAGTATCTGTCGGGACAGTTACTAGTGCAGAAAAATTCCTAGCGTGGGGCAAAGTTAAAAAAAAATACAAGACCTTGGTGTATAATTTTCCTCTTTTTTCATTTAAAGCTAGAAAATATGAAATTCAACAACTTTTCAAATTATCGGTAATTACACATACCTATAAGATTAAAACAGTGTGCAGATAAGTACTAGCTCAACAATTTATGTAAATTGGGCCTCACACCAAGCCTCTAATAACAGGTCGCGTCGGCAACGTGTGTTATTTTGACTTTTTAATTAATATCCATATTGTTTTGTAAGTAACTGTTACTTCCTGGCGTTAGGTGAAGTTTGTGTTATTATGTATTACTACGAATAAATTTGCAACGTCGTCCCTAGCTTTGAAGTATTTCTTGTATCTACTTACAAAAAGCAAAAAGGCTACGCCCGTGTGATAATAGAAAATAATCCCAACATACTTCCGGGATAAAGAGTACCCTATTATATGTCACCCATAACATATGCATGAGCTGCCTTTTAATGTTCCCACTGCTGGGACTCAGGCCTCTTCTCTCTAGCAAAGGGTTTGAAATCATCAAATAACTTCTTACGCTCTAAGTGGAGTAAGAGCGAGTGTCAAACTTTTCCTAACCAAAACCCACTACTTTACCTCACAAGAATACAAGTGTGCCTATAGAGCTTCTTGCACACTCTTCTCCATAGAGATCTTCGCCTTGTTATTTTTTTGAACGCCAATTAGCATAATTTTTCTGAATGTATCAATTCTTTACATTTCTAAAGGGCCTGTAAATGATTTATTCGAAATAATATAATATACTTTGGAACTTTAAATTTATTTCTAAAAAAAATCATTGACTTGCAAATACAATCAACACGACAAGATCACAACATTTCTCAATACTAAGAGTCAACGAACTTAAATTTTCAAGTCGTCTGCTTCGCCCCTTTAATTAGCCCCCGCAATTCCAATTCCACCCCCTCTGGGTTTGAAATAACTCAACCCTTTCATCCAAAATCGTGTGCGCAACACGTAAAATTTATAACGCCCCAATAAATTAATAAAAAAACTGGCCAAGTGCGAGTTGGAATCGCGCACAAATGGTTCCGTACTATCCGTAGCAAAAAACGCCAAAAAATAAAACACTTTTGTTGAATGGAAGCCACACTTAAATATTCATTTCATTGTGTTTTTACTTTATGTTAAAGCTGTAACAGAAATACATCATTGGTGAAAATTTCAACTGTCAAGCTGTCACGGTTTATGAGATACGGCCTGGTGATAGACGGACAAACAGAAAGACAGACAGACGGATGGACAGCGGAGTCTTAGTAATAAACTCCCGTTTTACCCTTTCGGTACGCACCCTAAAACACCATTAGAAACTCATTAAAATACAAATTAATTATACTGGCAACAAAAAAATTACATTAGTATTTTCAATTAGGTGCACCTGCGCTTTCAAAGTATCGGATTTAGATGTAAATTATGTCTTAATTTCGTTTTGGGGAAGATTTATTGGTGATTTTCATGGTTTATGAATGAAAAGGGTTGCCTTGGATACTTTGGGTTTTATTTTTATTGTAGTGTTAATTATCGTCGTTAACAGGCAATTTTCTGTGCAATTAAAATATTTTGCATCATTGGTATTGCCATATCATAAATTTCTTATTTGCAGTCTTACATTAAAATACTTACTGTAGGTATTATATTAGACAAGCTTTTATCTATCGGCATATAGATGAAAGCTCGACTAACATGGTAATCAGCCAAAAATTCATCTAAAGACATCGCTCCACCTAAAAGCGAGGGGCTCTTAGGTGGAGCGGGAGATAGTGTCAGAATTTTACTGACTTAAAAACCCACTCCTGTTCCTTCTTGCCTTTCGTAACGGGACCGAGCTTCCCTTCCGGATAACCCTGGCCCCAGTAGGCTTCGACCCGGCTGGGCCCCTGCTGCTGCTGACAGCTCCTTGAGGCGCGCGGGAACAGTGCGCGCCGTCGACGACTTGGGCTCGTTCCGGACAGTTACCGGACGGTCTGAAAGTAAGCTACCGCTACTTAACTGTAGGTATGATGTTAGACGAGCTTTCATCTAGATGCTATGTATGTATAAATAAAATTCCGTATATAATAATAATATAGATTTTAGATAGGTAATATCGATTTTATTCTGAGCAGTATTTTTCCGAAAGTTTTTATAGTTTCCGAGATAAAGAACACATTAAATTGATAAGCAGCTAAAAATTAACATATATATTTTTAGCTAATTCAATGCTAGTTTTTGTGTGCAACTCAAAATGTAGTGATTGTGCTTGATAGCAACACGAAAAGCTTAAAGATGGTAGTTATGATATATATTATGTAGCTTTTCCTGCCTAAAAGCTAGATTACAACAACTGATATTCTCTTCTCAATTAATATTATTCTAAGTTTTAGTTGAAGCAGGCCAGACTCGGCCTGGTGGCCGAATGGTAACGGTCTCGATTTACGACTTGTAGATCGCTGGTTCAAACCCTGCCAGGCGCTTTACTTTGTGTAATTTAATTCATTACCACCGCTCTCAAAACGGTGAAGGAAAACATCGTGAGGAAACTAACATGTCCTAAAACCAAAAGTTCGAAGACATGTGACATTCACCAACCCACACCGAGCTTGCGTAGTGGATTATGGCTCACTCCCTCCCCTAGAGTTCCGTTAGAGTAGAGTAGAACTCTTCCCAGCAGCGGGAACATTAAAAGGCTGATGAATGGTAAATGGTATGGTTCACTCATGGTAGGTATATTTTTAATGTCCCACGGTTACACTAAAGTCACCTCCATAGCCTTTCAATTTTCTCTCTCATGACCATCTTTGGCCGATTAATGGAATACCCATAGAGACTTTTAGTAAGAATCTAAAGTTTTATTGTGTGCAAAACATAGATAAGATAACTAGCTATCTCCATGCTTATCAATAACTAGTTTCTTACTAATATGCTTTCCATTTGTTACGAAAATAACAAATAATGTAACAAAACGAAACGAAAAAGCTCATATTTCTCATTCCAATGCTTCGTGGGGTCATCGATAGTTCGGGGTCATTCCAATATAAATGACTTACACAACAACATAATAGCTTATTAGCTTCTGTAGCTTAGAACACATACAATAGAATCCACTTATCGTATTCCGTTATAAGGCAATGTACTAAACTAAAACCAAACTCTATTTTCTAAAGCATAGAGTTAAAATTACGTTGAATAAATTCGTACTTTAGAAGTGAAGTAACTCTCAAATGAAATAGGTTAATAGGCTTTTTAACGCCTAAACTTAAGTTACAGTTCGTTTAAAACATGAACCATTTAGGTCATTGATTGAAAAAACACAAAGATCTGACACTCCTCTGAATGCTATTTTACTAACGCAATTTTGAGTTGAAATCATGTTATGTCAAAATGTCAATCAGAGTGATGTTTGGGTTCAAAGATCAGAATTGATATTGAAACCAAAAAAATGATATCGTATTGGCTGCTTAAATACCTATTGTGAGAGTAAAACTTGATTTGAACTTACTGTTTTTTGATACTTTCTAAAATGTTTATACAAACATAGTTTTATATCGTATCACACACCTAACTGAAAATTAATCAAAAACATTGAACGTGAAGTTACTACTGATATAATAGGTAGATATTGCTTGCTACAGATAATATAAATGAACTAAAAATATTGTTTTTCTGCGGGATAAAGTTTTGTAATTGTTCTGAAAAAAAAAACACTTGTTAACGTGACATACATTTACGCCAATTTTTTTATTTTATTGTTGTTTGTCTTCCGTAAGTTTCAACTAAATGTATTTTTTTCTTCTTTGTATTACATTGTTTTAAGATAAATGATATAAGAGGCATTCTTTGAAAAAAATATAACCCTAACCAAATTTAGTTTTCGGTTGACGTAGTTTTGTGGTAAAAGGCCTATTACTCCACTCGATATTCAGACTGTCTTAGTCGATGTCGCGTCGTGTCGCGTAGTGTAATAAGGGTCAGACTGTCTTATTCGAAATCAAAATATGACGAGTCTGAATATCATGTAGGTACTGAATAACGTGTAGTGTATTAGGCCCTTAACATCTTCACTCACCAGATATTTAGAGTTTATGGTTGTTAGACCACTGGAGGAATGTCATATGAGTGACCACTTTGGAGTAACCGAAGGTTTTATCTCTGCAATAATAGACGAAATTATAATGACGAAGAACTACCGGAGTTTTATTGTAAAGGACTGCACGGTTGATATCTGTCAGGCTGGTACAAGAATTGATTGATTGGAGGAGGATCAACTACTTGCTCTGAAACACTTTCATGTGAAATCAGAGGTCTCGTACTACAGTTACGAGCCAGACTCAGTTCTCTTTAATGACATTATCGAATTGTATTGGAATCGGTCCATCATTACTGACAAGAATATTTTTGTAGCCAATACGCTTGATATAGTGGTGGTAGACCAAAACGGGAGGCGTGCAGTGATTGTTGATATTTCCGTTCCGCATCACGAGAACCTCAAAAAGCCGAGAAAGACAAACACATCAAGTATATTGACTTGGCTCGCGAGGTTGTCGACATGTGGGATGTAGACTTGGTGATCATTGAACCAATAGCTTTGTCAGCTAATAGCTTCATAGCCACAAACGGGCTGAGGTAGTTGAATCAAAGGCTTGATTCCGAAAGCAGTACTCATGGACAGGGCTCTTACTGTTAGAAGGTTCCTTTCTCTAGACCTTTAACCACCGGTAGCTTGGACCATGGTCTTGATACTATATTTTATATATATTTAAAAGTTTTTTTTTTTAAATAGTTTCGTCTAAAAAATATTTGTAAATGTATGTTAAAAAATTAAATAAATGTAATAATAATGGTAATATTTGTGTTTGTTTTATTAGCAGTATATTTTTAAAGATTTTAATATACTTGGTAGCGCCATCTCTTTTTAATGTCGTAAATCAAGGATATGTTTTTTGAGATTTCGCGGGCGATCGATATCCTATCCTATATATCATTCCTTCATTCATTCCATTTCCTATTTCGTACGCCTTCAACACGGGTCGACAGAACGAACCGAAACTTCTACGTGAACGGTCCCCGTGTCTCAACCGCCGGCTCCAAACCTCATGTCTGGAGACTGATGCATCTAACTCGTTAGATTGCCGAGGACCTTATAAACGCGTCTATTGCCCGCCTCTCGGATACAAAAACAATTGTGCAAACTGTGTAAAGTGTGGAGTGTGATTGAGGCCGTCGCCATCTTGAAGCAGAAGATCACCAGCTCGCCGGTCTTCGCGCCACGTGGGCTAACTTCGAGTCTCAGGTAAGGCGTACGATCCTCACAATCCCATATTACAGATCGCCCGATTGCATCCGAGAATATTTTCCCGCCTTTTAGCGCAACAATTGCCAGCCGCCTTCAAATACAGTCCACTATTGAAAATAGGCACGAAATTATAAGGTTTCTCAAACCCGCTATACCATTTTTTTGGTCATTCGAACCGGGTATATTTCTAAAATATATCCTTTTACCATAATTTCTTACGTAGGAATCTACGTAAAATTCCTACTTGGGTCGTGGCACCTAGCCGCCTACCCACATAATCAAGTTGTAAATGTAAACCCAATACGTGGTTCCATCAACACCGCTATAGCAGGTACACATAACGTATCTACTATAATTCATTCTTATTTAAAACTAATTTGTCGTATTGTAAATTACCATATTTCAAGCGCCTTCTAGTTTAACCGCCCTTATAGGAATCACCTACCTCCAATTATAAATCGTGAATAAGTTACGTTCCGAATACCGCGGAGTAGACATTCATTCTATAAGAGAAAAATAAAATAAAATAGGTATACTACTTATAGGTACCTACGCAGTATAAAATATCATAACTTTACCGAATACGTTTCGACGATTGCGGGCTATAAGTTGCATATTTATACCTACTTATTTGTCTTACACAATATTCGTACTTAAAAATAAAACTGGCGTGAATAGTGATGCTATTGGCGTATTGTACTTCAATCTAAATATTTGGTTTAGTGGGTGCTACGAAAAAACTTATTTCGTCATTACCTACGCAGCTGTTAATGCGAATACCGTTACCGCAGTACAGTCACACACAGTAGTATTACTTTTCTACATACAGTTGTCCGTTTAAGTTTTATATACATAAAAATAATTACTTTTGTTTGTGTGGTTATTTGTAACTACATTACATAAACATGTCGCGTGATGCGAAAGCAATCACTTCTTCGGAAGATCAACAGTTGGTGATTTTAGAAGCTAAGCGTAATATACTTTTCGAGCGTATGCAGTCAATTTATGATCGCTCTAAAGTCGCTAACACTTCCGAGGCTGAGAGGGAAGGCTTTCTCAACTCTTGTGTAACAATAGATGATATTCGAACGGACTTTCATAAATTATTGGATGTTTATAATGCAAGGTTACTGGCTGTATGTCCCAATGCAAAGCCTAGCTATCAAGCCTACGCCTCACTCGAGGATATGTATTGTTCCGTTAAACGTGTGATGTCACAGTTTGAAGATAAGCCGTCCGGGAAGCACAGTGTGGTTGATTCTGCAGCATGCAGACCAAGGTTGCCGCCAATCGAACTCATGTCATTCGACGGTGATATACGAAACTGGCCATTATTTTATGCAAGTTTTAAATCTACCGTTCATGACAATATGTCGTTGTCGGATGCAGACAGATTGTACTATTTAATAGGTAAGCTGTCGCCGAAGGCTCAGTCTGTGTTCGCGGGCGTCACACCCTGCGCTGAGAATTATAAAGTCATATTCCAGGCGCTCCTTGATAGGTATCAGGATATTCGTGCCCTCGCATCTACCTATTTGGATCAAGCTTTAAATCTTAAACTGTCCGGTCCCGCGTCTGTTTCGAATTACCAGCTATTCATGGACAACTTCGTTACCGCAATTAATTCCCTTAAAAATCTTAAGTTAGTTGACCTTCTGGATTTTATTTTATTGCACCTCGCAATAAAAAAGTTTGACACTGAAACTATTCGCGCTTTCGAGATGACAGAACGTAATCATAAGATGCCCACGCTAGATAGTTTTGTCACCTTCGTCAAAGATCAGTGTCGGATATTCCGTAATACCCAACCATCCTCTTCTAACAATAATAAGTCTAATAATTCAGACAATTCACATAAGTCGAGTAAATCGCGTAGTTTTAATAATAAGATTTCCGCTCCTAATTCGCAATCATATGTAGCTTGCTCGGAGTCAAATAATTCAAACAAGTGTCTGTGCGAATCAAACCTACATGAACACTTATATAAATGTCCCGCCTTTGATAATTTGACTCCGACGGCTCGTTTTAAATATGTGAAAGACAACAATGCGTGTGTTAATTGTTTGAGTATTAGACATAAGACAGTTAGCTGTTCTTCTAAATCAAAGTGTCGCACATGTAATCAACGTCATCACACATTGTTGCATTTTAATAAAAACGAGCGATTATCATCTGCTGTGATGTCACATCCAGAGTCGGTTCCGACGCAGACTATTACGTCACAATCCGAGGTATCGTTGTGTACGACATCTGTCGCCTGCGCTGCTCAGTCGCGTTCGATTGACGCTCGGTGCGTTTCGGCGTCGCCGTCGGCGAAAGATAGCACGCAATGTACGGCGTACACAACAGTTCTGCTCGCTACTGCACAAGTAGTGATGTACGATGCGGATGATAAGCCGCACATAATACGTTGCTTACTAGATAGCGCTTCACAGAGTAATTTTATTACTTCTGAATGTTTTAAGCGTCTAAGACTTTGGAAAAACTTTCATACTTCTAACTTAATAGTTAAAGGAATCGGTGGGTCGGAAAAACCAGTTAAGGGTTCCGTAGATATTAAATTATATTCTCGTTTTAATAGTGATATTAATTTTAACGTTTCATCACTTATTGTTGAACGTATAACGGAGGCACTGCCGACCGCTCTCGTCGATGTCTCTAAACTTACACATCTCAAAACATTACCGCTCGCAGATTCGAAGTTTGCGGAGCCGAGCGGTATCGATGTTTTGATTGGTGCTTCTATATTCCCGCGCTTGTTATTGCCTAACATAGTGCATAGCGAGCAACATAATATACCGCCCGCTATTGAAACTGTGTTAGGGTATGTGGTTATGGGTTCCGTACCTACAGCACATACTTCACACTGTTCGAGTACAACATCATGTTGTTCTGTTCTTGAAGAACCCAGTTTAGATTCGCTTCTCAAGCGATTCTGGGAGCTTGAACTAATCTCCGCCTCGCCCTCGCAGAGCCGTCAGGATCTCGAGTGCGAAGAACATTTTCGCGCTACCACTGTTCGCGATGAGAGTGGTAGATATGTTGTGTCGTTGCCATTTTGCGACGACCCGTATTCGCTAGGCGACTCGTACGCCGCCGCATTTAGGCGTTTTCATTGTTTAGAGCGCAAGCTTGATGCATCCTTAGGGTTGCGCGGCGCTTACAATGACGTCATACGAGACTACATAAATAAAGGATATTTGAGTCCAATTGTAAAGGATGACAATGTAGCTAATCTGTCGTATTATATTCCGCATCACGGTGTCGTTCGCGAAGATAAGACTTCCACTAAACTTCGCGTGGTTTTAGACGCTAGTAGCCAAACTACATCGGGTCAGTCGATTAACGACATTCTACATGCGGGCCCCAATTTACAGGGTGATTTATTTAATATCATAATTCGTTTTCGTCTCTTTCAAATAGCCCTGTCTGCTGATTGCCGCCAAATGTTTCTCAATATCGGCGTTCGCGAATCAGATCGTAGATTTCAACGCATCTTTTACAGATTTAGCAAACATGAACCTATAACGGTTTATCAATTTAATCGTGTTTGCTTCGGATTTAAGTCAAGTCCATATCACGCTTTACGTGTAGTCCGCCAGTTAGTCGCTGATGAAGGCGATAACTTCCCCGCAGCAGCTGCTGCTGCTTCTTCCGCATTATATATGGATGACATCGCCTGTAGTGTCATGTCCATACCGCAAGCAATTTCGCTTTGTGATGAGCTTATTCAGCTCTTCAAGCGAGGCCAATTCGATCTTGTCAAGTGGACAAGTAACTCGAAGGAGGTTCTCGCACACATACCCGATACTCATAAGGCTTCTCCTGATATCGAGTATGAGAAGTCTGTACCGCATAAAGTCCTGGGTTTACGCTGGGACAAGTCCTGTGACAATTTCCGCTTTGACGTCGTCACACCAGATGACAAGTGCACTAAGCGAACCATACTTTCCGCAGTGGCTCGACTATGGGACTTAATGGGGTTTGTCGCCCCCACTATTCTGTATGCCAAGCTTTTAATTAAGGAGCTTTGGCTGTCAAAGTGTGACTGGGACGACATACCACCTGACCATATAGTCATCGCTTGGAAACAGTTTTGCGCTGAGCTTTCTGCGCTTAATGAAATTATTATACCGCGTCATCTGGGGTTGATCGATGGATGCACCATAAATTTAGTAGGTTTCGCTGATGCCAGCGAGCGTGCTTACGGCGGAGTCGTATACATGCAAATAAGAATTGGTTCTAACTACTCCGTGCAGTTAGTTATTGCGAAGTCTAAGGTCTCACCTGTGAAAACCATTTCGGTGGCTAGACTGGAGTTGTGCGCGGCGCTACTGTTGTCTCAGTTGCTTCGAAAAGTACAAGACACAGTATCGCCCCACTACCGCATCAATAAGATATACGCATTTACTGACTCTAAAGTAGTGCTCGCCTGGATAAATTCCTCACCGCACCGTTGGCAAACTTTCGTTGCCAATCGGGTTACTAAGCTAACAGAGCTTATACCCGCTGATTGTTTCAACCACGTCGCTGGTACTGAGAACCCCGCTGATTGTCTGTCTCGTGGTGTTACGCCAGCTAAACTCTTGCATCATCCATTGTGGTATAATGGACCCTCATGGATTTCTCATGATCCATCTGAGTGGCCCATACATAATTTTGACCACAATGCACTGCATGAGAGCGTACCCGAACAGAAATCAGTCGCTCATGCCGTGGTTTCCGATGTTACGGAATCACCAATTTACGCGCTAGCACTACGTGTGTCGTCATGGTCTAAATTGCTGCGTGCGATTGTTTACGTCTATAAATTTTTAAGACAACTGCCTAGTGCACATACTGTATCAAGCTCTGATCTCAAATATGCAGAAATTAAATTGCTGCGAGCTGTACAGGATGTTCATTTCCGTAACGATATTCTAAATTTAAAAAACAATAAGCCATGTACGCCCGCCCTACAGAAGCTTAAGCCGTTTCTCGATGAGCACGGCATCATACGTGTTGGTGGTCGTCTCACAAATTCTGACGAACCCTACGAATATAAACACCCCTGTATACTACCGCGTCATGACCATATTGTCGATCTACTTGTTGATTTTAGTCACAAGAAACGTCTTCATGCTGGTCTAGAGTTGCTTATGTCCTTACTCAGGCATAATTATTGGATTTTAGCTGCTCGTCGAATAATTCGCCACAGAATCCACAAGTGTAACACTTGCTTTAAATTCCGCCCGCGTCCTGTTCATCCACTTATGGCTGATCTACCTAGCCAGCGTGTAAACCAAGTCGACAAGGCGTTCACTCACACCGGTTGTGACTATGCAGGCCCACTGCAGTACACACCATTTCGTGGTCGAGGTGTCAAAAGTCGTAAGGCTTGGCTCTGCATTTTTACGTGTTTGACAACGCGCGCCACGCACATTGAAGTGGCAACAGATTTAAGCACAGTGACTTTCCTTGCAGCCTTAAAACGCTTTCTTTCGCGACGCGGTCCTATTAAATGCTTATACACCGATAACGGTACTTGTTTCGTAGGTGCAAGTTCTTATTTGCGCGACCTTCATAAATTTCTTAAAGATTTTCGTCCTCATCTCGAGGAAGAGCTTTCCTTAAATCATATAGATTGGAAGTTTATTCCACCTGCTTCTCCACATTATGGTGGATGTTGGGAGAGTATGGTTAAGGTGGTTAAAACTCACCTTTTCAAAGTTATAGGTCAACAAATCCTCTCCTATGAGGAACTTATAACTGTCCTTAGCCAAGTTGAGGCTATAGTTAATTCGCGGCCACTCACCGCTATGAGTAGTGACCCTGCTGAACCATCAGCGCTGACCCCTGCGCATTTCTTGCACACGGCGCCATTGTTGTCTCTACCCGCTCCTGAAGCAGACACGCTCAGCTTGCTTCAGAGACATACTCTGCTAGACAAGCTTGTGCAGTGGTTCTGGCAGCGCTGGCGTTCAGAATACTTACATCAACTTCAGGCTAGATCCAAATGGAATAGTCCTGCACCTCCTATACAAGAGGGTACTCTTGTAGTTATCATTACTGATAACTCTCCGCCTCTTTCATGGCCGTTAGGCATTATTGAAAAATTACATACCTCTAAAGACGGTACAACCCGTGTTGTTACTGTGAAGACCGCGAAGGGTAGCTACGTGCGCCCTGTTGTACGTCTGTGTCCGTTACCGACTCAATAAGGCCTGGCTTGATGGTTAGGTCTCTTAGTTTTAGTTAGTTTCCGACGCAACATAATTGCTTCTCTTAAAATTTAACTGTATAGGTATGTAACTTATAGTATTATGCAACTCGCAGCTATTATTACTCTTAATTTTAATATTAAATTTTTCGCATCTTAGTCTGTATTACTGAATAGGTATTTGGTAGTACACCTCATAGAGCTAAGTTTAACTTTCATTAAAGGTGACCCTTTAAGGCCGGGGAAATGGTAGCGCCATCTCTTTTTAATGTCGTAAATCAAGGATATGTTTTTTGAGATTTCGCGGGCGATCGATATCCTATCCTATATATCATTCCTTCATTCATTCCATTTCCTATTTCGTACGCCTTCAACACGGGTCGACAGAACGAACCGAAACTTCTACGTGAACGGTCCCCGTGTCTCAACCGCCGGCTCCAAACCTCATGTCTGGAGACTGATGCATCTAACTCGTTAGATTGCCGAGGACCTTATAAACGCGTCTATTGCCCGCCTCTCGGATACAAAAACAATTGTGCAAACTGTGTAAAGTGTGGAGTGTGATTGAGGCCGTCGCCATCTTGAAGCAGAAGATCACCAGCTCGCCGGTCTTCGCGCCACGTGGGCTAACTTCGAGTCTCAGGTAAGGCGTACGATCCTCACAATCCCATATTACAGATCGCCCGATTGCATCCGAGAATATTTTCCCGCCTTTTAGCGCAACAATTGCCAGCCGCCTTCAAATACAGTCCACTATTGAAAATAGGCACGAAATTATAAGGTTTCTCAAACCCGCTATACCAATACTTATGAAAATAGTTTTTTTTTTAATATAAATATTAAAAAAAACTATTTGTCTGTGAAATAGTTGATCTATTCAAAATTGACTACACAACAAAATTGCTTGTAGCCCTGTGTAAACTTTCTTGATCGAAAACTTTAAAACAAAAGAAAGTGATTAAATGAGTCAAAAATAAAACTAGTCGACCAGTGATAAAACTATTTCCAAAAATTGACACGTCTCTTTTTTTAATCTTTGCCCTAAAAATTAAGGAGTCTCTTAGTGACTTCAAATTACAGCTTTTTCGTTTATCTACACAGAAGCCAGTTGCTTTCTCTTTGACTATATCGATGACAAATTGGAGATATTGTGTCATGTGTCGTCACAGTATTGTGATTTATTACTCTGAACGATGAGCACTTAGAAAATGGTGAGTTTGGGACACTTTGTGATAAGAAGGGAAGTGTGTTGTGAGTTTAAAGTTCGTGTCGAAACTGATGATACGAGTATGAGGTAGGGAGATGTGGCAGGTTTAGTAAAGTTGTACCAAAACATTTGTTTTAATTAATTTGAATGATACGTATATATCTTAATAATTATTAAAAAACTAAATTAACAGGTATATATACAAATCTAAAATAATACTTTGACCCATGTGTAAAAAAAGGGGAATCCTTCCACATCAATGTCTCTTCTCTGTATTTGTTCTTTTAATTTTTATATGTTGTGTGCATCATTTTTGTATGAAAATCCGATGAACCAGCATTGGTTCATCAGATTTATCAAAAAGAAAAAAAACAAATATGTCTCATACATATGATAAATTCTTAAATATAGAATAAAAGTTGTTGGTAATGATGTTCTTAAACTAGTCCTGAGAGCTTGCTAGTGTTTTACAAATAACTCTGTATACCGATGGCACATCACTACACGTCTAGATGCTCTAAATCATGCTTTTCAGATTTAAAATTCAACAACAAACTCCCTTTTAGATGACCACGATTATTACTCGTTCTCCATAAAAAATCCCCCTGTATCAATATCAGTATCATCTAACGCCCAATTACAAAATACCAACATACAGAACCACGACGAAAGTCATAAAACCTCGTTACAGTTTTTACAACACACTGTGGAACCCTAAAATTGATTTACGATACATACGTATTACATTTGGCTCTTAATGATACTGATTGCGTTAGGATTATTTATCTTTACGAGTTACCAGTCAGCGGGTAGGTAGCCATGTTACAATGCGTTTTATGGGGCAATGAATTATGGTTTTTGGTGTATGGGTTATTCACAAAATGGTGTCAGGTACGGTAATTTTTGATCTAGTGTTGATGGCTAATCTTTGGGGTCGGATTTGTTCATACACTGTTTCTAAACTATAGTGAACACTTGGAGAGTCAGTAAAAATATTTCTTGATTTATTATTATTATTATTATTATTATTATTATACAACTTTATTGCACACCTTAACTTAGTAGAGGACAAACATTTACAAAAAATAAGTGTACAATAGGCGGTCTTTGATTTATCTTAGATATATAAAAATGTATAGAAGATAGTTTTTTTTTTCATCAAGTCGTCCACTGTTGGACATAAACTCCCCCAAGTGCCGCCACAATGAACGGTCCTATGCGTCTCGCATCTATCGGATTCCCGCAACCCTTACCAGGTCGTCGGCCCACCTAGTCGCCTTCCAACACCTTAGGTTTTTTTTAATGGATATGAACTAGTGCTTGACTGCGATCCCACTTGATGGTAAGCAGTGGTGCAATCTCTGATGGTGAGGTGCAATAGTTTATAAAGAGCCTATTCACTTTAGCCTTGAAGACACTCAAATTATAATCGGACGGGAAGACCCCTTCGGGAATCTCTTGGTGGAGGTGGGTTAACTTTGAATAATAAAAAAAAAGATAATGACTTATCAAACTAATTATTATACAGGCGGGTTCGAGTGTAAGTGTAATGTTTGTTACTTATTCACGCCCAAACTACTTAAAGGATTTTGATGCAAATTAGTACATGGGCAGACTATATCCTAAATAGCACATAAAGTAAATTTTCTGTCCTGCGAGAGTACAAGAGAGTGCAAGTAGTGCGTTGAGTCATATGGAAGTAACTCATTGTATTTGTTTGTTCCCTCTTTACGATCTAAAAAAAACTTTTTTTAATGTAAACTTACATACACAAGACATCCAGACTCAGAAAAACTAGGACAAATATTTGTGCCTCGCGGAGATCAAATCTGCGACACGCAACACAACAGCCAATCCCCCAACCATTGATATAATTGATGTCACTGCCCCCCTAGCCAAGTTACGACCGTTTCGTTTCAATTCTCTTTCGTCAAATGCCTGGAGTTGGCCACACCTCCGATTCTTTGGTCTGATCACGTGACTGAGCGTTGAGATGACGTCAAAACGAAAGAATCGGAAGCGTGGCCAACTCAAGGCGACCGACACGAGAGAATAGAAAAGAAACTGTTACCACTTAGCTGGCTTAGGGCTGCACCGACCATGCCAAGTTCGCCTTACAACAGACCATGGTCTGTCGGGAATACTGTCGGGATAGTAAAGTAGCTATGGTCTATTCCAGATCACGATATGGAACACAACACATAACATAATCATAGACATATCACAGGTTGGTCATAGTTACTTCCTATCCCTATAATTACCTTAGGACAATTTTCTAGGCAAAGCCACAGACTGAAGCTAGTGTTCACAAAATATCTTTAATTAATTTGAAAACCATTCGCCACGTTTACTCTGGCGCCAAGAGTTTAATAGCCATTAAATCATTTATCAAAATAAACAGGTTTTAAGATCTCGCGGTGACTTTTAGCGGTAAACTAATCTTTTATCATGGGCGCCATAATTATCAATCGCTGGTGAAAGGCTGGTGTCGAGGGGACCAGCTCTGACCTATCACGATGCTTATATCTGAAGGTGGATTTAGAAGTCGCTTAGGTATAAGCTTGGCTATTTTTAGGGTTCTGTACCTCAGATGACAACAACAGAACCCTTATAGGATCACTGTTGTCCGTTTGTCCGTCTGTCAAGAACCTTTTTCTCAGAAATGCTGGTACTAAGCTGAAATTAGTATGTTATGCTCAATTCTGCTACCCTTTGGAGCAGTGGAAAACTTGAACTTCAAAGTTAATGCTTTCTATGCTTAAAAACAAAACCTATAGGGCTTAATACTTCCAATCGTTGACACTCCTAAAATTCGGAAAAAAAAATCAATTTGGCAAGATGAAGAAGTCAGTCTAACAGAAAAAATTATGCTAATTGCACATTCCAGAGCGTAGATCTCTATGAAGAAAAATGTACAAGAAACTCCATGGACACTCAATCATGCTATGTGTTACAAAATATCTCGTCACATGTTTGTTGACGCTATTATTGAGAACAATGTAAATTAGTAAAAAGAAAAACTAAATATAGATATTAAAATAAACCGCTGGCGGCTAAGAAATTACCAGTCTTAACTTCAGCGCTTGTTCAAAGAAATAATGCGTATAACAGCATCACTCAGCATGACCATGTTAAAGGGAACCGAAAGATCCAATACACTAACATCAATGAGACATTTGAGTGAGCAAGACCAAAACTCAACTGTCATGCTGATTTAAATAATGCATATAAAGTCTCTGTATGCGTATACAATATCAAAGAAAAAAGCTTTGCCAGACAATTATTTCTCAATTCAAACAACTATAACACCTTTTTTTTGTGTATGCGAAACCTGACACATCTGTTTAGTATTTTTATGTAAAGAATCTATGTACAAAATTTCAAAACTGTAGGGACATAAATACATGGTCACTGGACCACCTGGGCGACTGAAAGGTTGTTTTGCTTCCGTATCCAGCTTTGCGCTGATACCTTATGTCTGCTATGACCTGCCGTGACCTATTTTGTACAAGTCGGTGGCCTTTTTTAATATTTTTTTGGGAAAAAATACCTATAAAATGGTGTAAAAATTATTGGATTCGATTCAGTTACTAATAAACAAACTATATTCAGGTTTCGCATATACTTAGAAAAATGTTGCATACATACCAAAAAATTCAATATTAAGCTCTACCACCTCTCAAACCCACTTGAACCTATCACCTTCCTCTTATCGCATCTCTAAACCATTATTTCAAACACTACTTTGTATCGAACTTATCTTTGGACCAACTGCATCAACTGGGAATAGAATCGGTGTACTGTCGCAATACCACCCGCTGCGTACCGTCCTGTTTGCTTTACATTATTAAAATCTATTCTGACTTGATCGGTACTTGTATTCAATGTATTGATACATCGGTACTGATAGGTTTGATTTAGAACCAGTTTTTATCAGTGTACGATTGAATATAAGGAAGTGAATTTTGGTATACTCAACGTTCAGAATATATACTCGTAGAGAAGATCTAAACTATTTTCAAGATTTTATAAAAAAATGAATATGAGAGACTGAACGGACCAAAGCAATAGTCAAAGTCAAAAGTTTTTATTTCACATAGGCCTACATGGGCACTTATAAAACGTCAGAAGCTAGTGCACGGTTTCAAATTGGTCGTTTCCTATGGAGAAGAACCGGCAAGAAACTATATGGCTACTCTTTTAAAAGAATGATTGTTCATACAATATTTCCATATTAATAGGAACTGAGATGGCAGATAATATTTTATGTAGCCAATTTAGAAAATCATCAACATCACTTTACCCTAAAAACATCTACTACTGGACATAAACCTTCTCCAAATGCTACCACCTAGATTGTCAGTCTTTCAGTCCGATCTTTTGGTACCAATACCCATCTCTTCTGCAAGTACCGAGCTTAGGTGACAGAAGGCAGGACACAATGCCCTGCTTTCGGTCACCTAAATCAGGTTATTCTTCGGATTAGGTCAGTTACGATGGTTCTTTTTTGGATGGAAATGGAAGTATGTTTCCATATTCCATCTATAATTAAAAATATAAAGCTACTCTGTACGATTATCTAGAGAGTCGGTAGAAGCTAGTTTTCCTTATGTTTGACATACAATTTGTTTTTGGCGCGCACTGTTCCCGCGCTGCTCAAGGAGTTGTCAGCAGCAGGAGGGGCCCAGCTGGGCCGTAGCCTACTGGGGACAGGGTTGTCCGAAAGGGAGCTCGTGCCCCGGTATGAAGGCTAGAAGGAACGGCGCGGGGTTTTTAGTCAGTAAGAGTCTGACACTATCTCCCGCTCCACCCAAGAGCGGGTTTTGTCATAAGATGATTTTACCCGTCGACAAAAAAAAAATCAAAATCATGTCCACAAAGCCCTACATCCACGATCACATGAGTGAATAGAACCGATTACACGCGTCCGCATCCAAGTCAAAGTAACTTACACAAGTCGCTCGCTCACTATGTGGAAACTTTTGACTTCGCGACTTGGACCGTGAGTTGGGGCTCTTAGTTTTTGTGATCTCTTCACTTATGGAGTTGTTCGGGATTGTTCGCTAGTGTCAATTAGATTTGGGTGTTGTTTTTTTTTCTGGTTGCAGAAAAGTTTTAAAGAGCGGAGAGGAATTGTCCTGTTTTGATTTCAATTATTTTGGAGCATTAAACGTTGCAGTTTTGTCTTCTTGTGTTTTTGCCTCTTTTACTCTGTCTCCAACAGTTTTCTCATCAGCAGTTACATTATTGACTTAAATTTCTTTTTATGCAGTGTTCTGGTGATCCAAAAGCTCTGACTTATGAGTTGTACATCTTGGGTTCAAACCGCACTAAGGCACTTTGTATATTTCCATCACCACTGATCTCAAGACGGTAAAGGAAAACATTGTGAGGACACCGGCATATCCAAGAATCAAAACTTCTAAGACAGATGACATTCAATAACCAGCACTGAGCCCGCGAACATAATAAGGCTGATTACCTTTATATGTTTACAGCAAAAAGACTTTATTCCTATTAAAGGTACTGATTTCAGGCAATACGTAAAATAAATATCAAAGATTTACATTGCCCGTTAAATTAAAAATACCAACCAATACAAAAGTCCACGTAACCTTTTTATAAAGAGTGCAATTTTAGGTCAAATGAAAGAACCCAGATCAAAAGGGCATATATCACATTTGTAAAATGGAATCGGCCGGGGGCAACGCCATGCGCGTGTGTCCAAACTACGGACAATAATTGGTAAGTCTTGTTTCCACGCCGCCTCGGGTCCAACCCGACCTGTTGTGGTTACGGATTCATAATTGGAAATGCTATTGATCTCTATTGTTTACGATATTTTGTATCCTGAATTTGAAATCGTTTGGGACCAATGTTGTTTCATGCAAGGTTGCTGATGACTGCTGGGTTTGTTTTTGGGCCTGGGTAGATCAATCGAAAAGTTTTAAAATGGCTTTGTTAAGAATATTTATGTAATGTTTATTATTGGCGTCTTTTTTGCTTTAATCGATATTATTTTCAGAAACATAACAGACTTTACATTCAACAATGTACTTTATTGAATTCTAATTTTCTATAAAAATCCCCTCTTAGTTTGAAACGTCTAGTCTTTAGAGTAAACGTTACGGAGACGAAGAGGTATACGAAGAAACTAATTGGTGATCCAGATTTGGTTATGATCGAGTACAGGCGTTGGGTAGCCAGCCTTTCGATATTCTATACAATTACATTTGGAGAGTGTGCGCGGGAATTACATGACTTGAAACCGCCATCGCATTTCTACCATCGAAAAACGTAACGTATGGCCAGTGTGCCTTACATTGTTGACACCTATACGGTTTGGACTAGCCGTTTTGCTTCTTCATTTGTACCGTGTACATCAAAGGACTGAAACAATTTACTTGCAATTTTTTTCCCGTCCGATTATAATTTAGGTTTCTTCAAGGTTAGAGTGAATAGGCCCTTAATAAACTGGTGCACTACATCATCGACAATATTGCGTCACTGCTAACCATCAGGAGGGATTGCAGTAAAGTACTCGTTTATAACATTAACACTATAAATACTTATACATATGTTAATTATACATATAAGAAGTTTAACGCGACGTAATGTATCCCTTTTCGTCATTTTGTCCCCCTTTTAAATCAAAATTTTACTAATTGATACTATCTCATCCTCCCCATTCCCATTATTACCCTATACATCTCCTGCTTCAGACATGGCTTGTCCAAGTAACTTGAGATATTGCGCTATGCTCGCAGAGGGGGCAGCAGACTTGGTGTTGGAACAGGAAACAATCTTTCATAGTTGATGTGCTCAGGAAATTGGTAGCTTGACAACAAATCGATGTGGATGTTTGAATTGTGTTTAGAGCTTCGACCAGTGTGTGGTGACTTGTTAAACTATTTTAAAAGTGCTAAAGTTGTAAGTGAAAATATTTGGACAGATTTTTTGCACTCAAAAACTGTCAAGGAATTCTGGTCAGGTATGTCCTGGCGGCTGTCTAGGTAACTGGGAAGAAATTACTTTACTAAACGTGCAAAGTTTGCGAAAAGATATGAAATATAGGAATATACAGGTTGAATGAATTTAAGCGTACTGGAAGACACAGCATTGGAAAGCCTACAAGGTGAACCAATGATTTGGTTAGGGTTGGGGGAATCCGATGGATGCAAGATGCGCAAGACCGTTCATTACGGTGCATGGAGCACAATTATTGGTTATTTTGTTCTATGTTGGGGCGACACTTGGGGAGGCCTATCTCCAACAGTGGACGTCTTTTTGCTGAAATGATGATGATGATTCAGGTTCATAAAAAGTAAGAATAGAAACAAAAAAAATATGGGAAGATAAAAATATATTATATCACGAATTTGTTAACATATGGATAGGTTCGCGTCTGACCACTATCTAAACTAAGATGGTAAGCGACGATGTGGTCGACGGTGGAACACGCTTGCCTAGAAGTAACCTATTCACTCACGGCTACAATCACTGTCATTTATTCAGTGTATCCCATAGTAAGATATAGATTATCCATTTTATTTCTTGAATCAATTATCCAACTTTTTTTTATAAGTACTATATAATATACTATATAATATAGTTAATCATTAAGTCACTCGAGCTTTTGGGTAATATGATATGCCGGACCCAAAAAATTGGGACACAGACAAGCAACAGAATTGAGAGGTCAGTGGCATTCAAAATCAGCAAAGCCTTTTTAAACCTATAAGGAAATATACACAAACTTATGCACAGCCAATATTTCGCCAACGAAAACCCATCTTCACATATTTAAACACAATTGAATGTCCATTTATCACCGAACCCTTGAAACCATCAATCTTTCTCCACTTTAAAGTCGAAAAATTTCAACTCAATTTCAAAACCCGACGTCTAAATAAGCCTGAAGAACAGTTACCATAGTCCTCATGCCCTTTACGACGACGAGACGAAAGCAAAATTAAAAGCTGCCCATACAAGCTTAAATCACCTTTATTTTGCTGAAGCTAGAGTTGATAGGGATCGCAAATCGTGGAGGTAAGCTTGTAACAGGTCGTACAAGAGTTGTCCTACTACCGAACTACGCAGTCAATAGCGTATATGTATGCCTGTATATGTTGAGGTTTATTTACTTTTGAGTTTCATTTTGTATGTAAATTATATGTAGTTAAGAGCTTGTAAGTATGTACTATTATATGTAAGTGTTTGTTTTGCGTGATGTTGTGTTATGATTATGATTTGAGATAAATCAGTGAGCTTAGTAGTTGCCTCTTCTTGGTTTCTTTTTTCATTACAATTCTTATTTTCTTCAATTTGAAAACTCATTCTAAAACATCTAAAAATGTTTGCATTTCCCTATACTTTCTCTTAAGCTTTTATATTGGATTAGATCTCCCTATCTCTAGGGATAACTAGTAATATTTCACTTGTCAATAAATATATTGTTGTTTTAGATTAGTTTCTTCTCAACCTAATGTTATTTACATAGCATTATATTATAACAAGAATACCAGTTCTCAGGCTTAATGCAAATTTTATCTATTAATATTTATACTAATTAAAACAGCTATACAAACCAAGGCACTGGTAAAATTTTGCATAAATCATAAACACAATTTAATAGCCCTATATATTCATGTAGATTTATAACTTCATTTAAATGATTCCTTTGAGAAATACTCGTTTTCTATAGTCACATAATGATAGAACCTTCTCAAGCTATAATTATAATCATTACTTGAGATTCAATCTCAAGATAATACATAAATAAAGATATTCATCGAGAAATTATTGAATTAGTAGATGTTAT
Organism: Mythimna lalbum; assembly: GCA_949319445.1. Taxonomy (NCBI): domain Eukaryota; kingdom Metazoa; phylum Arthropoda; class Insecta; order Lepidoptera; family Noctuidae; genus Mythimna; species Mythimna lalbum. Next base: position 21,062,975 of record OX439360.1, read on the forward strand.
ATTCTTCATCTGAAATAGTTTGAAAGGTCCAAATCATTAAATCCTATAAAAAATTGAATTTGGAGGAAATACCACCAGTTTTTGGAGGCTGATATGGTATCAGTTTAAAAAAAAAAGTTTTGGCAAAGTAAACACTTTTGTACATGTTTTCTTTGCATCTTCTTTTAAAATTAGATCAGCTCACCACTTTAATAATCTATCTAAATGTTTCCTTACTAAATTGGGGTCGGCTGGCAGTCAAACTAGATGTAGCTGACTCCCAATATTTTTATAATACATGAAGCGAGTCTATGTGACCTTTGCAACCCAGTCACTGAGTGACAGGATACCCATGAGCAAATCTGATACCAGATTTTTTTTCTAGCTTCTGACTATCAGTTACGACTGTCAAAGATAAGTCTAACATGCTATTCAAGCCACGGAGAAATCTCATCAGTCAAATTCAGAAAAATAATCATAAAAAATGGTTGAATTGGTTGCTTATACAGCATATTTTCTTTAGGTACTCGCATCACCTTCATGAGTCATATTTCATTTTTGACCATGACCTCTCCACGGTAAACAAATATTAATTGATCGTAGAACATATTGACACACTTACTAATGTAAGTTGCATCAATGATTACGTATCATAGCAGAGAAGTTCATGGAAACTGTAGAAGGTTCTGATATCGTCACCAAGAACATATGAAAGAAATATGATATTGTATACTTAGGGTAAATTTTGTGTGCATAGCTTGCAGTGCTGAATCTTACCAACCAAACCTTGAAACCAGATATCTTACGTCAGAGCTCAAGAAAATGTCGAAAACGCCCACAAATCCTACCAAACAGGTATATACAAATGTTTGTAAACCAGGAATAGAACCCAAAACCTTGGTCACGACGCTTATCCAATAAACCATCGCGCTCTCTCGGGCACTGCCGTGTGCTAATAAAAACCAGTTTGGGAGCTCTTTATAGTGTACGATATGTTGAAAGAAATGTGGTTCAGTTTTTTGTTGGTGATCAAATCGTGACGTTTAATAGGTGGGTAATAAATGGGAAGACTTGTGGTAGAACGTGGTTTGTGAAATTGTATGTTATTATTAACTGTGTCAGTAGTTAGAAGTACAATTTCTAAGAGATAATAATCGTATGTAATTAGAGATCAATTTCCGTCTTTCCCTGATGACAGAATGTCAATAAGGAACCAAAGTATATTGATAGTTTTGGTTAGATTAATGCACAGTGCATAAATTATATACATCGTTTATTATGACTCAAGAGGTTAGAAGTTAAAGCGTTTCAGGCTGACCACATGGCCTTAATTTCTGTAGCGTATAATAAAACATAATTTAAGCATTTATTCAAGATGATGCTGATGCGAATACCGCTTAAAATTTAGAAACTAAAATAAAGTAAATACGTACAAATCGCCACAAAAAGGTCTATAAAAATTTGCCAAAACAAACGATCTAAGTTGTAGCAAATCAGGTGACTGGAGCAGAGAATCGTCTCGTCACCGCATCGTCAACTCTAAGTGAACCTCAACTCGATCACTACTGCGCTACGCAAAACGTGTTTCTAATACGATTCCGACTATAATTTATGTATATTGCTTTTTGTTTCTGGTCACTCGATATGTTAGACGATTAAATCTCGACGATTTCGAGACGTGGCGCCTCGGAAATTTGGGTCTTAGAATTATGAGTGCTTTAGTGTGTTCTTTGTAAAACTGATGTGTTGTGTCTTGTCCCACTTGGTTTTGGATGATAGTTACTGCTGATGCTTTATTTAATGCTGATTTAGGGACCGTATTAGAGACGAGTATGTTGATTTCAAAGCTTTTGGTTGTAAGTTTATTGTCTTTTTTAATATACATAGTTTAACTGCAGGCTTTTCAACACTATTTACTTAGTTTTCATATGCAAAAGTTGTCTAGCAAAGACGACACAACAGTCTTAAGGTTTGCATCAGGTTAATCTTTGAATAATCTAGCTTTCTCTGTGTACTCAACCTGCGTGTATCCCAACTGACTAACTAATCTTCTAGCCACAAGAAGATTAACTACGTATAGCGTAGGCTTTTGTAAAATGTCAGAATATCTACACATGCTAAATTTATGCATTTTGAGAACATTTTACATCATCTTCCTGCCCTTGTCTTCCGTTCTGTTCTGTCACCCGTAACGCTATCGCTAACTCTCTTTTCTTTCATATCACTCCTTTTTTTTTTTTTCTCGACGGGGAAAATCATCTTTGACGAAACCCGCTCTTGGGTGGAGCGGGAGACAGTGTCAGACTCTTACTGACTAAAAACCCCGCGCCGTTCCTTCTAGCCTTCATACCGGGGCACGAGCTCCCTTTCGGACAACCCTGTCCCCAGTAGGCTTCGACCCAGCTGGGCCCCTCCTGCTGCTGACAACTCCTTGAGGCGCGCGGGAACAGTGCGCGCCGTCGACGTCTTAGACTCGGTCCATTACCGGACCATCGGACAGCGAGCTACCCATAGCTCGCCGTCCGCGAGCCTGCGTCTACGGTGGCCGGAAATCGGGATCGGAATCCCGGCGACGGCGGCGAGGGCGCCGTTGCCTGATGCGGTCGGCCTCCTCCTTTGCAAGCATTACTGCTTCGCAGAAGGAGGCGACCGCCTGCCATTCCTCCTCGCTCCGGACCATGGCCTCGACCAGGGCCCGGCGTGAGAGGTCTCCGCCGCCGATCGCCCCCACGAGGGCACGGCGATGCTTCGCCCAGGCAGGGCACACCTCGACGGTGTGCTCCACCGTGTCCTCCGGGCGTTGCGCACAGTGGCGACACCCGGGCGTCTCTTCCGCCTGAATCCGATGCAGGAACCTCCCGAACTTGCCATGTCCGGTGAGGACCTGCGTCATGCGGAAGGTAAGGACGCCGTGAGGTCTTTCCAGCCACGCCTCAAAGAGGGGACTTACCGCCATAATCGTGGCGTGCCCTTCATATCACTCCTGACACAATCTGTTCATTTTTTTCTTTGCCTCCTTCTCACTATCCGTCGACATGTATAATTGTAACTCCATGATAAAATCAAAACAAACGATTCCTTTTCAAGTTTTCAGTCAGTTTTCAACCGTCCTCTTAAATTTTCTCAATTCTCATTTTTCCATTTCAACATTCTCACTTCCGATCCATGTAATGTTTTTATCTATCTTTTTTACTACCTAACACTCTGATTCATACTTTACAACATTTCACACTATACAAGGAAAAAGCTCAAGATAAACACCAAGACACGTGTTCACACAACAGATCTCTTATCTATACAAGAAAACGGTATCAAGGAACACTTAATACAATCCATAAACGCTTGCAGAGCCCTTATGCGAATTCAAAACCCATAGCCAGAGCTTATTATGTCAATAAGCTGGGCAATTTCGAGCCAGCTTCGAGCAGATAAGTAGAAAACGCCACATAGCACCTCGTGAGCGTACGATAGCATATCTAAATAGTCTTTGATTAGCCGTTAAAGATAACTTATTGTATATAACTTAATTACGTACAGTTATCTAGAGATTATTATTGGGTGTTGCGTAGGGATGTGCGTGGGATGGAGCTATTTGATGATTTGTATCGATATTTTTGGTAACAGTCAGTCGCAGGCATTTAGAGTTTCACGTTTTAATGATGTTGACCAATATGCATGTCTTGAATTTAGAATTTAATATATTTTTTACCTTTCTAGTCTACATCTTGTCAATTATTATACCAAGTCTGCTACGTTGTACGCTTACAATTTGCTTATCCACTATCTACTACACTATCCTAGATACAAGATTTTTCCTAGTTTAAGTCAGGGTTCAAATTTTGTGTTGACAAAGTCAAAGTCAAAACATTTATTGCGAACTAAGTGTACAATGGTGTTGTTGTTATTATGTCAGTACTTTTGACTTAGCAGCCTTTTACAAGCATTGCAATTTTGATTTATCCTATTAAACATGCAATAAACATTATTATTACTTAATTATTATTATCAATTCATTGACTACTGTGTGATAGTTGTATGTACTTTACATGTGTCTTATTATTATTATTACTTGCACCGACTGAACAGGTCCACTAAAATCTGTGTGGTTCTTTCCTCAAAAGACCATTTGAGACACTGGTCTGCATGGTTCTCATATGATTTGACCATTACATGTTCTTTACTGTATGGACTTTAAAAGAGACTTTGACCCCTAAGTTTGTTTCGGTGTTTCTTCTCGGGGTAGTCACACCGGCCTCATCTCGTTAAAAATAACTGAATACAAAATTGACGTGTAAGTGTATTTTTTGAAAACCTATTTACAAAATAAAGATCATTTATAATTTATTATCTTTCTCCCGTATTGACTCAACTTACATCTATAATAAAATTCACCTACATAGCTACCTGCTTCAACATCTTCAGTTGAAAACCACTAGCACTAGTGCGGTAGTCACTAGATTTTGGTGCAGTGGTAAGATACACTATTTTGTTCTCGCCTCTTTTTTTCTCGATTATATCTTTAAATAATTGTGTTTGTGTACCTCGATTATTACGCAAAATAACATCATCATCATCACTTCAGCTGATATGCGTCCACTGTTGGACATAGACCTCCCAAGCGTCGCCACAACGACAAAATGACATAGTTTTTCTTTTATTTATTTTTTTGTTCGATTCTGTCATTTTTATTACGTTCAGGTTCTCAAGGGTGCTAAGAAGAAATATCCTGCAAAGAGTCTTTAGACTGGCATAGATCATTAATTGTGAATAGCTATAACCAGTTAGAAATTTACAGAACTGGGGTTGGACTATACCACTACTACTTGAGTGACATAAAACATGTTTCATAATTATGATCAAAAATTATCATAATCTCGGTAGAAGTGCATAAATACCAATAAATTATTTACGATATTTATGCGAAATATACACCAATCATTAATTTCGGTCAATTATCTGCAATTGCTTGATTTTATCAGTAGACTAAAATATTATCTGCCTAGTTATTTTATTTGCCGCAAATTGAGCAAGAGGTTAAAAGTAATTATTATTGAATTAGAATTGCAAACATTTCATAATTTTAACTCGTAACTGAAACTCTTAGAATAAAACATACACATGAACGCCACCCTACCACAAAACGTTTTGTGAACACATAAGTACACCATCATCTTCCTGCCCTTATCCCGTTTTATTTGGGGTCGGCGCAACACGTTTGTTTCTTCCATTCTGTCCTGTCACTCGTCACGCTATCAGTAACTCCCTTTTCATTCACATCACTTCTCACACAATCCATTCATCTTTTCTTTGACCTCCCTCTTCTCTCCATCCATCCACGTGTAAATTCATAACTCTTTTAGCAACATGCGGTTTGGGAACACATATATTCTGCGCATAGCTAAAGAGTGGATTTTCATACCAGAGTCTGTGTTTCCGGACAGTTATAACTTCTCCCATATGTCAAGAGTGAATCAAGTTACATCTCGACAAGCGTGCTCCAACGTCGGCCACATCATCGCATACTATTAGGTGTGAAAGGAGTCAAACGTCATAATATTATTCATATTATCACGTAGAAGGATAGAATAAACTATGATTATCATCATCGTCATCAATTCAGCCGAAAGATTGGGAAGGCTTATATCCAATAGTGGACCTATTGGACATAAGCCATCCCCAAGTGTTCATGGCGGTAAGTCCCCTCTCTGAGGCGTGGCTGGAAAGACCTCACGGCCTCCTCACCTTCCGCATGACGCAGGTCCTCACCGGACTTGGCAAGTTCGGGAGGTTCCTGCATCGGATTCAAGCGGAAGAGACGCCCGGGTGTCGCCACTGTGCGCAACGCCCGAAGGACACGGTGGAGCACACCGTCGAGGTGTGCCCTGCCTGGGCGGAGCATCGCCGTGCCCTCGTGGGGGCGATCGGCAGCGGAGACCTCTCGCTCCGGGCCCTGGTCGAGGCCATGGTCCGGAGCGAGGAGGAATGGCAGGCGGTTGCCTCCTTCTGCGAAGCAGTAATGCTTGCAAAGGAGAAGGCCGACCGCATCAGGCAACGGCGCCCTCGCCGCCGTCGCCGGGATTCCGATCCCGATTTTCAGCCACCGTAGACGCGGGCTCGCGGACGGCGAGCCATGGGTAGCTCGCTGTCCGATCGTCTGATAATGGACCGAGTCCAAGACGTCGACGGTGCGCACTGTTCCCGCGCGCCTCAAGGAGTTGTCAGCAGCAGGAGGGGCCCAGCTGGGTCGAAGCCTACTGGGGACAGGGTTGTCCGAAAGGGAGCTCGTGCCCCGGTATGAAGGCTAGAAGGAACGGCGCGGGGTTTTTAGTCAGTAAGAGTCTGACACTGTCTCCCGCTCCACCCAAGAGCGGGTTTCGTCAAAGATGATTTTCCCCGTCAACAAAAAAAAAATCCCCAAGTGTCGCCATAATGACAGGTCCTGTGCGTCTCACATCTATTGGATTCCCGCGACCCTCACCAGGTCATCGGTCCACATTGTAGGAGGCCTTCCAACGCTTATGGTAAACTGATACACCAAAATAATACACTGAAAGAATAAACGGAAACTAAAAAAATACACTAATATAGTAAAATCAATTTTACATTTCCCTAAATCTACTCGTATGTGTAAAAAATATAGTATCACGGGCTAAAACTTCATCAATTTTCTTGGGTATAATTAAATTTAAGAATCTATTGAGAGTCAGCTATTCTTTTAAGAAAAGTTTACATGTTGCACCTTCTATAAAAATCACTCTTTAAAAATTCAAAACATCTCGTTACCGCATAAAAAAAGCAACTGAAACTAACCTTAGTCACTTGCGGTCAGCACCTTATTATATTAAACCTTTTTATTCTCTCTAAAATAATCGGTTTTCGAATAAATGAGTCAGTTTACTCGGCTTTACTTTTTATTTTTATTTTGATCGATTTCCGAGTAGTCGATTATTCGAATTCCTAAGTAGTCGAATAATCAGAAGTCACAACACTAGTGAGTCATCGGGCGTTTAGATTCGATCACCTTTTACGTTCAGCAGTGCCCTATTTACGCAATTGTATTGTTTTTGCGTTGCCAACTGAACTATGATTAAGTGAGCGCACATACTGTCGACAGTGCGAATAGTCAGCGAATGAGAATTTGTAAGTTGTTGTGGGCGTATGCTTATCCCAGCTGTGGACTAGTGATAAATAGTCTTACGATGGCTTACCATTAGGCACGTCTATTAGTAATGCTGTGCTCTAGATTTTGCTTCCCTGATAAGTTTTTTGATCTGGGGTTAATAGTGTTTTTAATCTTTCGTGTGAATTAGTTTTATCATGTTCAGGAAATCAGCCTTTAAGTTGTATTAATCTAAATTAAATTTCTTCGTCTTTTCGTGTCGATGCTCCCAAACTATATTTTTTCAGACCAAATTTTGGCAACCTGTAGAGTTCTATTTTTGGCCTCATATAGATCCTGAAAACTGCAGGTCATTACGCAGGATGGGCAGCATAGCAGGTAGCACATGTCCTGTGACGAGGCTCCACACTGGCACTGTGATAGAGATGGATCGAAGAAACCCCATTTGGCTAGATTGTTTTTACAGCGGCCAACCTGGGTTCACAGTCGGTTTAAAGAAAAATTTAAGTTTAAAATTCTACTTTAGGTTCCCTAGTGAACCATACTGTAGCTAGCTCTGTTTACTCAAAAAAATTAAACAAAGTGTGCAATGCACTTACAATTTAATCCGTCGCTTACATCCCCAAACACTTCTACATCAATTCCTACAACTAGACACACACACATACTCATGACTAAGTAAAGACACACTCACACGTAGACAACTGAAGAAACCGCGTTTACGAGTCGTCGGCTACACGATGTTTTTTGCATAATTTAATCAACTGGCAACGATCAAACATATGTGTTTACAGAAGGGGGTATAAATCATATAAATCGACACATTACTCCTCCGTACGAACGAGTAATGGGGTTTACAGACAATCACGGTGATCGTAGCGATTCTGAAAATGAACCAAATAAAATTTCCGGGAAGCTGTAATGTTTTTTGTCATAAAGGCCAACAAAATATACTCTGCGTTTATTGAAAATAGAGTCATCGTACTATTGTCAATCTGACAATAGTATTAAATTTCAGCTCAATCGGTTAAAGATACTTCCAAAGTTACACCCGAATAAACATAGTTACGTACATATATTGCAAATGTATTTCGTTTCAAAAGTTAGTAAAATTGCTCTAGAAGCATTTATCAAAAAAAGGTAGTCATTAAGACAAAATCTGACAGCACGGTAATTGATTCGATTAAAACAATAAGAAAAATTTGGAGAAAACTCATAAATTATATTCATCCCCAAATTCGCACACACACCCTATCTAGACATGACTCGCCCATAAGCCTATAAGCATAGTTGGGGCTAAACGCTAACCAATCTTAAGCCTTAATTGACGTAGTAAGTTTTCACCCTCTATAATCGAAACCCTACCCGTCGCAGCGACTATCCGTCTCATGTGAAGCTCCCTAACAGATACAGACGCATTAGTAGCGACAAGTTCCCGCTCCGGGCTAATTGAGATCGCTTCGCAGTTGATAAAGATCCCCCGGTGTGTACGAGAACGTACTTATTTCATGTGTAGCAGTTTAGGGCGTGAAATACTCTTGTTTTGAGTTGGAGAACCGATACGGTTTTTAAAGGTTCTGGATAAAGTTAATGTTGGGTGAATGCAAATTGATTGGTTAACATAATCAAGTTTAGAACAGTTTAGTAGTAGGTCTCTGTTACAGAGTCAGTTTAGAACAGTGCAGGAGTTTTTCCTGCCAGACATTAGTATTTTTTGTTAATTATAATCATGATTAAATCAATAGTGAATAGCTTACTTCAAGGCAAGCGTCTTCTAATCTAAAGTCGACCACATCATCGATTACCGGTGACGGTGGTCGTGGTTCAACGTGAACATTTCATTATTTGAAAAAAAGTTTTGTTCATCATTCATAATTTCAACTGTTGGGCACAGGCCTCCCCCGAGTGTCGCCGTCTCGCATTCATTGGATTCCGGTGACCCTCACCAGCTCATCGGTTCATCTTGTGAGAGGCTTTTTAACGCTGGGCCTATCCAACTTGAGCGACCACGTGTTATTATTATAAACGTAGAAGTAGCTCTGTCTGTCTGTTACACTTTCACAGTTAAACTACTGTATCGATTTTAGTAAAATTTGGTACAAAGTCTAGCTGACTGAAAAGGCTACAAAATAGAGTATCTATGTACCTATTTATTTGCGGTTCACCCCAAAGGACATACATAGTTTACTTTTTTTCTGGCTTTACCTTCGCGTCCAACATTCACGAAAAGTCACGAGCAAAAGCGGATGATATTACGGAAAACAAAACTCGTTGAATGAAATTGATATCTTATTTTGAAAAAGGCATAACATGCCTGGATTGTAAAGTATAATTGAACTTCTGTAATTCCAAGTAAATTCCAAATAAACCCAGTTGAAAGAAACCTTTTTCATTAAACGCAGCGCAACTAAATACATACCTATTATACCTAGACTAGCTGACCCGGCGAACTTCGTACCGCCTAACACTCAATGAATGTAGTGTATCTTTCAATATAGTCTACCGATTATAATGAAACAAAGCTTAGGTAATAAGTCATGTTATATACAATTTTAATATACAAAAACTATCTACATCAATTTCGTATACTTTACGTGATGCGCGCACAACTAAAAACTTCTACTGATTTATTATATGTGTAGATAAATCACACCCAGGTACAGAACAAATGATCGTGCTCATCACACAAACATTTGTCCTAGGTGGGAATTGTACCCACGAGATCAGTAGTCAAGGCTACCGACCGTTAGATTACAGCCCGGTAAAAAAAAATTACAGCCCCACCTTTTCAGCAGCCATTTTAAAACAATATTTGCATACAGTAATACATTATTGGAGGCCAACAAGTTTTCGCTTACAGGTATGAGGGATACAGGTATGAGGGATCACTCCACGTGTTTCGGAGTGTGAAATGCTTACTTCGATACCGTTAGGGTGCAAATTGCCTACATGATTTTCGACGCATATGTTTGGAAGTTATTACAAAGGGTTAGGTACCTGTTATTTTGCATAATGTTTAGGAATTACACCGCGGTAAGTTATGGGTTTTGAGTTAGGGAAAGAACATTGATGAAAGGTATTTTGTGTAAATTTAGATTCAGTTTTGTTTTTTAAATTACGGTCCTTTGACACACGCGTTTACACAGCAATGTAAACTAGAAGAGGTTGGTGATTAATTCACTACACTAAGAAGAAACATCGAAACAATCTAAGGAGTCAAATTAGAGACCCTTAAGTCACCTCCCTGCGTTTCCTGTATGGGCTTTAACTATAAATGTAATGGACAAATCATATGAGAACTATACAGATGTCTGAGATGGTTTTTTGATGATAGAACCACACAGATTTAAGTGTATCTGTCTACCCAATACGCATTCAGGATTACTAAAGAGTTCAAAATTACTGATTACGTATTAATACGTCTTACCGGATAAGATATGTATGCAATTCTTGGTACATCGTTCTACATTAACAAGACTACATGAACAATACTATAATTTTATAAATAATTATTGTTTTGAAGTGTGTCCTTAAAATTTTTTGCACTTATTTTCTATAGAGATCTACGCTTTGGAACGTGCAATTTGGCTTGATTTAATCTTTATTTGTGACAAACAGACCATGACAATTTAAAAGTGCCTGTAAATGGTTTAATTGAAATTAATGCTTTCAGTTCGAACCAATTTATTTTTATGACATTTTCAAACGTTTAAAAAGGTAAAAAACCTTTTTAATGGTTTTTTTTCTTATTCTTCTGGCTTTTACTTTCTTCTGAGTTAGAAAGAAAGTAATCAGTCTCACCATCACGTCATTCGTGGAGGAGATCGGCAGTAGTGCTCTCTTGCGCTGGTCCTTGCAGGCCATGGACAGGAGTACGAGGGAATGAGATATGGTCGCTCTTTATGCGAATCAGTAAAAGAGGCGGCCGATTCATAAAGTGATCTCCAGCCACTGTAGGCGTGGGCTTATAGACATCGAGCAATAGGTAGCTTGCCATCCGGCCGCCCTATAAAAACCAAGCCCCAGTCATCAACGGCGCATAAGGTTTCATTAGGCCTTCAAAGAATAGTCAGCAAAATTGTAAGAGCCCAGCAGGGACAATGCCCGATAGAGCCACAGGAATTTTTTGAAAGGGAAGCCTGTGGTCCTAGAACGCTAAAACAACAGAAACCCGTGGTCCTGAAAAGCAAAGAGTAAATGAAAGAACAAGTCAGTAAAAGTTTGACACGCCCTGTCGCTCTACCCCTAAAGCAAAAGATGTCATAAGATGGATCCCCACTTCCCAAATAAAAATCATCAACTTATAATCCTACTGAAAATTTCATCATCCTATCCTACCATTGACTGTAGCTTAGTATGATCGTCCATCACACATTATTATCGAATGTCGACCGGTGAGTCACTGCAGTAGACGTAGTTTAGACTTTCACCCAGTACACAGTCGATACAACGCGCTCAGTTTATTGCTAACGTTGTGGTTTCTGAGTTTTGTGTACATTGCTGGTTGTGTGACAGGGTTGAGTCATCATTTTTACTCTAATTTGTTTATATTGTTTGCTAGACGTTTAAACACTATCTCACCTGATAGTAAGTAACCATGTGGTCGACGATGGAGCACGCTTCATCATCATTCCAGCTGACAGACATCTACTGTTGACATAGGCTCCCTATGCGGTTCATCATCAACATCATATCAGCTGAAAGACGTCCACTGTTAGATATAGGCCTCCCACAAGCGTCGCCACAACGACCGGTCCAGTGTGTCACGCATCCATCGGATTCCCGCGACCCTGACCAGGTCATCGGCTGCCTAAAAATAACTTATTAACTCTTGACTTAAGTATTTACAGGTTTTAGCTATCAGGAAACAAGACTCCAGCAGCAAATTCCACCCATTAGTTTCACATTGAATGAGTTCTCTGAAACATTTAGTGCTTAGCTTTGAAATAATCATTATAACAGAAAATTTAAGCATATTTATCATAGTTGTTAGAAATGCTTACAACATTTCCATAAACATTTTGAGTTGATGCTGCAATTCGGTCTATGTTTGCCATTTTAAATATCCACAGTCCAAATCTATTTCTGGGCATTAGCCTACTCATATTTTGACCGATCTCCATTTAATTATTAAAACTATAGGCAACATAACACTGTAAAAAGGTGGATTTCATGCATATGGCCAATGATATTTAAATAAACAGATTCGCTATGAGCGCACACTCGTGAAGACACGAAAGGATCCTAATTGGGATCCTTGCCTTTAGGCATCACACATCGGATCTAGTCATATGCTGCGCGCTGCTACTAAATTAAATAAAAAAATGCCTTCGTGTGTATGTATAGTATACCGTGTATATATTTGAGCCGTTTGGGGTTGAAACACTAGGGCCATGGGGTCCGAGCGCTCATTGAGTTGTTAAGGATATCAGCAAACGTTTGGTCGACTCTTCGCGTAACCAGAGGGCTGGCCTTTTCTTCGGTCAACGAATCAGCATTGCCATCCAGCGTAGCAATGCTGCCAGCGTTCTGGGCACTTTTCCCATTGACATCGATATGGACGAATTTTTTAATGCCCTTTGACTTTTCCCCGTTTTTCTGCCTTTTTTACTCGTTTGCATATATTTTTATTTTAAGTTGGTATATACCTATTAATTTATAATATTTAATAGTTAAGATGTATATATCAAAGAATAAAATATTTAATAAAAAAACCTAACTAACCAGTCGATGTAAATCATCCACTGTATAGCTGGCGCATGAGTCACATCTCATGCGCGTACGCACCGTGAGGTGTTACGTACAGTGAGTCATTTCGTTAGCTTTTTATTACTATCGTGTTCACTAGAGTTATCTTTATAGCCGGTTAAAGTAATGTAATATGAAGTTTAGAACTATTAGCTGAAGTATTGTTGAAGAAATTTTCATATATACTCAACGTTTTATCTTTGAATGATCAGTTGACGTTTGTTGCATTTTTATTATTGTTTATTGTTTACTGCATTTGTTTTAAATGTCTCGTTAGATTTAGGGTGACAAGAGTGACTGTGTAGCGTGGAGTCTGGTTTGATTTCTGGATCAGGCAAAGAGTGCAATTGAATTTTTCCATTATGAATTACCTACACATTACCAGATTTCATTATTTCAGATTTGATTATCAAAGTTTGGAAGATGGTGGTGCGACTCTTCCGTGCGCCTAATTACTCTTCAGTCTGATTACCGTCCTATTGTGTTAGAAGAGTAAAGAAACAGAGAATGCACCTATGTTTGCGTAAGCGCTTGAGCATCATCCATTGAGACTACTCATCGTGATAGAAATCCAGTCGGGATGATGATTATGATGATGATGATTATTTTATGAGAAATCCCTGGGTATGAACAACGACTGTTCAACACCATGTTTGATGTAAAGTCAATCCAGAGGAAATTGTTTTTTTTTTTTTTCATTTGTCGGTACTCAAAATATCTTTAGACTTTCAGAGGTACAAAAGAACGTTGACAAAAACTTGAACAATACCCCGAGCTGATCACATTTTTGTGTCGATTGAGTAGTTTATGACTGCTGCGCTGCGGTGGTACTGAAGAATCGCCAAAGATTGCAGTGGACAACATTACGTGTTCTGTAAGTAATGTATTCAACATTACTTGCAGAACAGATGTCGACGGTTTCAAAAAATTCTGGACTGACGACCACATACTGAAAGACGCAGCGATGGAAAGCTTTCCACAAGGTGCACCGATTACCTGGTGAGAGCCGTAGGAATCCGATAGAAGCGAGACACAGGGCCGGTTGTCGTGGTAATATTTGAGAGAGGTATATGTCCAAGAGTGGACGTCTTTCGCTTGAAATAATGATAATGAACATTGTACAAGTGTCTACCTATACATTTGATTGGTAGTCACTTATTGGGTTCACAGTTCACCTAAGCATCTCCTAAAGCAGTCCCAGCTACTTATCAACAGAACTGCCCCCAAAAAGAAACGGCAATATTCCAATAATAGCCTACTATCAGAAATCGGACCACCTAGTCGTCTCAATTTACGATAATAGCCGTACATTCGATCATTTTACCTGTGATAGGCCAAACAAAGCTGTGTATGTTTATGGCGTAACCTTAGACCTTACAGGGGGGGAGGGGCGAGGAAAGCGCTGATTTTTAATTTAGATAAAAAAACGTAAAAAAGTAGATGCCATCAGTTAGCATGCGTGCCCCGGCGCGGAGTGGAGCCAAAGAATTGTGGCCGCAGGATAAGAAGTTATTTACTTGGGTTGCGCATGCTTTTTGGTATTTAGCTTTTAGTTTATGATTCTTTGGGATTTAAAGGGTTACTGGCTGATTTATTTCTACATCATTCATGAATATTGTAATCGGAAGGTACGTTGCCATTAACATAAAAAGATTTTTTATCAATAACACAAAAGCATAAGATGCTTTAATACAACACTGACCTCTAGTCTAAAAAGATAGTGACAAAATTGCATCATTACATTGATTTATGCAATGTTGTCATTTTTGTTTAGGACCTCTGTAATATCGACTAAAAATTCTTGTATTGTTAAACTTGGGTTGCCGTAACCTAACTGGAAGATCGTATCAACAAAGAGAACAGTAACAAATACATAAACCAAAAAAAAAAACAGGGTTTTCAATTTCAAATAAAACTTGAGGCAATGGTCACGTTTAAGGTAAAGAATTTTGATTTTGACATAAACACCTTCACAATAAGTTAAATAGAAATATTACGAAAATCTAGATAAAAATTCTATGCATGACAAAACATTCTTATCCATCTCTCACAGCATCCTGGCGTATTCTTCCATACTTCACATCCCCGTGGCCAACATTATGGGTGAATGTTTACATGGCCCATTACGAGCCATGGGAACAATGACGAGGCCATCATCGTATGACGTCATTATCGTGACAATTGTACAAAGCCACGGGGAAAGCTTTTGTTTGTTTATGATTAGACTTTTTGTTTATGGTGCTAGAAAGTTGTGACGTGTCTTTGGTTAAATTTTTGTCATTAGAAGCGAGTTTTTGGAGTGATACGGTTGTGTGCTTAGTACCTGCAATTAAAATTTGTTAGACTAAATTAATTTTAGCGGGGTTATTAACTCTCGAATTTAGACAATGGACCGCAATCTCTTTACTTTTAGTTAATTTGACAGTATTCATTGCGTGTTTTACATTGTCAAATAGACTTTATTAAACATACATAGGTATAATGTAATGTATTAGAAATTTAACTTGTTTGTGTTTGTAACTGTGATATAGTCAAACGACTTGGGTGATTATTAAAGTAAAATGAAATCTAATGTAGTCAACACTGGTTCAATAATCAAAGTTGATTAAGAGATCTTGATCATTGTTTACTAATAGAAGAACCCATAAAAAGTATCAAATATAAATTGGAGTAGTAATTAAAGTATCCTTTCAAAATTTCCCAAATCGTTTGACTTTGTAGAAATAGTCTACGATACCTATAGGACACGGGACACTATCACAGTTATGGGAAACAACGATTAGAAACTGTAGTTTAATACAACCTCCATAATTGTACGTTTACATTAGACCAAGAACATGACGACCTCAGAACTACACTATCAACTATCATTTAACATCTCGTTATGGTGTTCTGTACTTTAAATTTTTCTTTTCCGGTCAATTTTGGATAGGTAGTTTAGATGAGGGCATATCATAGAGCTGCAAATATCTGAAATTCTATCCACCATAAAGAGCAGTGTGAGGTGCCAAAGAATGAGGTCACTGCGGCCTGAAAGAGGTTTGATAGCTTCATAGTCATCATTGTACACATAGCCTCAATAATATTGTTAGAGCCAGGATTATAATATAATTTAGAATCGTTTTTATTCTACTACGAATAAAAACGATTCTACTGATACATCATAAACTGTGAAATCAACTGTAGGGCCCCGTAGAGGGACCCGTCGAGTACGTACCGACCCGTAGGTAGTCATCCGTAGGGGCCCAGCAGGGTCGAAGCCTACTAGAACTAAGGGTCTTATTCTGAAAGGGAGGCTCGGCCCCGGTATGAAAGGTAATGATAATAATCAAAACTTGTCTTTCAGGATATCACTGATCTGTAAATCAGTAGGTACTCAAACGTCACTTTAAATCTAAAAAGTTTAATTAACTAGTCATCATCATCATCATTTCAGCTGATAGACGTCTACTATTGGACATAGGCCTCCCCCAAGTGTCGCCAAAATGAACGATCCTGTGCGTCTTCCTACAAGGTGGACCGATGACCTGGTGAAGCTTGCGGGAATCCGATGGATGCGTGACGCATAGAATTAACCAGTACCTACATAACTAAAACCATAATATTGAGTGATTCGATTCTGTGTCGCACAAACTAGCATAACAACCACGTATGTCCTCCAATCAGCGATTATTTCATTTTCTGTTCACGCAGGTTGTTAGCTTTTTTGCGACACTATTTAATTGTGTATCACCGTGTTTCTAGATTGGGATTTAATTTACAGTTTGTTTTAATCGAGCTTTTATTTAGGTTAAGTGCTGGGGCAGGTGCTGGTACAGACATCATGCCAGATTGTTTGAAAAGCGTTACTGAGGCCCAAGAATGCAAGAGGCAACTGAAAGATTACAGAATGGTTTCAGTCATTAAAAGTCTGACACTCCTCGCTCCACCACCACACCATGTGCCACAGAAGAAAATTAACTGTCTAGAGTATAAATAATCAACAAAGTATAAAACCTACTTTTTTATTTGTACAAAATGCTACTATCAAAGACACTTCCGCCTGATCACCGCTCAGTTCATTTTTGCTTACGCTCGAAACGAAAACTTCAAGGCGTTTGGTTTGGCTCCGCGCCGTAGGATTCAAGCAAAAATTTGTTGATGTAGTCTGGCAGATATGACCACGATAGTAAGTTCCTATACGATTAAAAATAATCAAATCTTTTATTGCAATGTTGTGATTGTCACTAAGCTTAGTGAAATGTTGTTGTATTTAAAAACTGTTTTATATAGTGTGCAAAAAAAATCCCAGTGCCTGTAATGTTAGCGACCCTAATAAAAAAACTAAATTGATGATGCTGTCCGTACCTATTAGGTGTTGACAGATCCACCTTGTCCTCTCATGCCAATTAATATTGTAGCAAAAATTGTGAAAATAAATAAAAGAGTAACTGTGAAGATTCTTGCCAGTTCTTCTCCATAAGAAACGATCACTAGTGCACTAGCTTCTGAAGTTTGCCTTTGAAGGCCTATGTGAAATAAAATATTTTTAATTGAATTATACTGCTGACGATTTGGTGAGGGTCGCAGGAATCCGTTGGATGCGAGACGCACAGAACCGGTCCCGGTTTGACTGAAAATCGACCCCAATTAAGTGACAAGCTAGGCAGATTGGTTGTCTCATTTTAAATCTATTTTTGTGCCATTCATCATCTACCTGCCCTAGTCCCATGTTATTTGGGGTCGGCGCAACGCGGATTTTTTCTTCCATTCTGTCTTGTCGCCCGTCACGCTATCACTAACTCCCTTTTTTCTTATTACTACTCACTCAATCCATCCATCTTTTCTTTGACCTCCCTCTCCCTCTTCATCCATAATGTAGACTGATGCGCCATGAGGGTTTCACCTTCATTGTCTTCCGAGAACTCCACAAATTGCTTAGATTCCAAAAAAACTAATTACTTGTTCACGATTTTCTTTATCAATTTCTAGATTGACAACTGATTGATAGATTGGCGAGTGAGGTAATATTAAATATGCCGTGGTCGTGGAAACGCGTGGGCTGGTTCCTATTAGGGTCGCCACACACGGACTACATGCTTCAGCCACAAAGACCGCCACGAGAAGCTAAAAGCAGCCATAAAAGCAGCTGAAGCGCACAACGAGCAGTATCATAATGAACTCTGACGAAGAAAGTTTAAATGCACCGTTGGCGTGTGACAGCGTTTTGTGTCGGCGTTTAGTGGCTAGTGTGGGCCACAAGAAGCGAACAGCGGCAATTTGTAGCATGCGTTGGCCACCGGTGTCAACTGTGTGTGGCTAATCCATATAGAATGTATGAAAACTATCTATCTGTTTATAGGAAGTAATCTCTGAAAGTACTGGTACTTTTGCTATAATTTTTCACTGATAGAAAGCTGCTTTTTTTCTAAGTGACATAGTCTACATTTTTTGTGAGCAAGCGAAGCCACGGGCAAAAGCTAGTAGGAAATATGCCAGTGGCCGCCTTTTGTGGTTGTTGCCGGTGCTCCGTGTGCGGTGACCCTTAAATTATTTTTTCTAGTTGCCATGAGGTGGTCATTGAATTATTTAAGACTAGCTTCTGCCAGCGACTTCGTACGCGGATCCTGTTGCTTATGCCAGCGACAACGGAGTCGTCAAAATCAAAGATCTGAAACGTCTGATGTCAAATTCTAAGAGCCTGGGGACTGGAAAACAACGTGATGCGCGAGACGATTCGAGACGTTCCAGATCTCTCCTTTCCACTTACGCGCGTGACAGTGTGCACACACCTTGGTGCCATAGACAAAAATAAACAGAAAGCTCCGAACTGCTAAGCTATCGGGAGTTACATGTGTTATTGTGAGTCAACCATAAAAGATAGACATATGATGTCTTGGGATATTTTTTATATAATTTTAAGGAGAACATTTCTGTGTAGCTTTAACCATTAAGGCTGCAAACGCGACGGAAGCTTAAAAAATGGAGTAATTTTTCTCGTTTCCCCAACATTTCCCTTCACTGCTCTGCTCCCATTGATCGTAGCGTGATGAAAAGTATACTATAACCTGCCCAGGAGTATGAAGAATGATTGTACCAAGTTTCGTTAAAATCCATCGCGTAGTTTTTGTTTCTATAAAGAACATACAGACAGACAGACAGACAGACAGACAGACAGACAGACAGACAGACAGACAGACAGACAAAAATTTTACTGTTTGTATTTTTGGCATCAGTATCGATCACTAATCACCCCCTGATAGTTATTTTGGAAATATATTTCATGTACAGAATTGACCTCTCTACAGATTTATTATAAGTATAGATATAGAAGATAGATAAAAAATAACGAGCAGTGCGTGATACTCATTATTTATGAACTTTTATTAAAACATAGAGTACACAATATTTCATTGTAAGCTTCGCAGATATTCACTTGTCATGAGTTCATTTTAAAGTCACGCCGCAAGGCTCAAATTATAAAATTTATAATTTTGGTGTACAGTAAAGTATATATCTGAAGGTATAAATAAATAAAAAAGATTCACAATTAATCGAATAATCAAAAGTGATTAAAACATTTTTTTTCTTTAAAACTACTTCTTCCCTTAAGTGTGCATAGGAGACGCCACAGATGTCACAGAGTGATTTCAAGCTACCGTAGGCGTTGGTTTGCGAATGATGAGCAATGGGTAACGTTGTTTACATATCTTTTTTCCAGCTTTCCTCTCGCAGTTATGCTGGAAGTTATTTCTGTAGAAATAAGCATCACTTTTGTACCTATTCTTCTAGTTCTTCTATTTATCATTTATTTATTAATTTAATGCGTTATGCCAACAAGAGTACAGACACGGATATAATGCCTGAGGCATTTTTCTTCCATGCAACCTTCGGGTGCCGAGAAAAAAAAAATCCACAACTATCACACAACGCCGTCTAGTCCCAAGCTAAGCAGAGCTTGTGTTATGGGTACTAGACAACTGATAAACACATACTTATATATTTCTAAATACATACATAAATTCTACCCAGAAACAGAACAAATGATTATGCTCATCACCCAAACGTTTGTCCTGGGTGGGAATCGAACCCACGACCTCCGGCATAGTAGTCAGATGATCAGATCAGAATTAGAGGTAGGTGCAATAAAAGAGTGAGAAAAAGGCAATTACAATATTAGATACATATACTAATAGACCATTTAATATGTGTGTAAATGAATTGTAAAATAAATTCGTAAAATAAATAATCTAGAAGACTTAAAAAAAAATTATCAGCTTAATAAGTACCCATCTAATTAACAAAATATACAAGGAGCTAAAATAAAGTCGCCGCAACTTCCTCAATTATGAAAGCGAAGCAATTCATCGCTTCCCCCGACTCTCCTTTATTCTCTACCAAATTGCTATAGAAATATTAAAAACTAACACGCCATAAAAAGACTGATATAATAAAAAAAAAGTTTCTTAGTAAAAAAGCAGTGAAAAGTAATTTATTCAGCAGCGAGGAGTGTGACTGGTGGCGTTTCTTATGCAAATCACTCAGATATTTACGAGCTAAGGGGTTGCGCACAGAATAACTTTGTAAACTTTACAGATGCGCCAGTCGTTTGGTTGGGGTTTTTTTGGTGTTTCAAGGTTGAAGGAAGGTCTTCAGTTTAATCTATTCAGTATAATCGGAAGTAAAAAGCAAAGGTTTGCTTTTAAACCGTCGTCGACCGCATCGTCGCTGAGATAGCGGTAAAGCGGGAACGTATCAACAATACAAAAAAAAAACTTGTGTTAATGAGCTTGATTAAGTTAGAAACTGGCATAATCCTCTTCACTTCTGCGGAGTTATATTTTTATAATTTACTTACTAGCTTCATTGTTTGCATAGGAATAGAAAATTATATCAAAATCCTTTCTTCAAGACTTTTTAACCGTTTAAATGTATTACTCATCGACGTTCGTTTCATATTCATAGCCAAGTTCGTCCACTTATATACTACGGCAATAAGATGTGGTCAATCCTAATGAAAATAAAAGTACACTCTAGTTCTTACGGGGTCCATGGGTTGACTTCTGTAAGGAAAACCTGTGGTCCTAGAACGCGAAGGTATATATAGTTTAAGTCAGTAAAAGTCTTACACGCTCGCTCCCGCTCCTCCCTATATCGGAAGAAGACATTAGATGATATCCCGCCTTAAAAAAAAAAACACTAGTTCTAGGTATCTTCTTCTTTTAGAATCAGTATATGTATTTCTGACCTGTCCACTGGTGCTGAACCTCAGTACCCCTCGCCAAGTTGATAATCTGCAATCGTTAACGCTAATAGAAAATTTCAAATGTACAGGAATGACGTCATTCTAACACTCAATCACGTGTTCAGAGCAAAAGAATCAGGGGCGTAGCCAACCTAAAGCGTTGGACGTATGAAAAACGGTTGTAACTTGGCTAGGAGGGCAAGACTGTACGCAAACAGAGCGACAAACTTAAGGCCGCAGAGAGCAATGGCTCTAAGGGTGATAAGGGGTTATCGCACTATCTCCTACGGTCAGAAACGCTACTGGCCAGATAAATGCACTGGACGTGTAGGCTCTTACGTTTCTGTACCGCAGGCGCAAGAATGAGGTTAAGCGTAATCTATAGCCTTGAATAGTAGAAGCATGAAGATCCAACTAGCTTCGGATAGTAGAAGCATGAAAATCCGACTCTTATAAAAAGGAGGAACTTGTTACACTCAGATTCTGGCATAGTGGTTGGAGAAGTGGTATGGTCTCCGCCGTTTCTGGTTTACGTGGTTGCTAAGAGGATCTGAATGTTTCGGAGACCTAAATGATCGATGAAGGAAAATATCTTGAGGAAACCGTTGCATTTTAGAACCAAAACTTCGAAGATGTGTGACATCCGCAGGCCCGTGGAGTAGGTTACGGCCCATTCCCTCTCGGTCTAATCAGCCCCGTACGAGTCTTCTGTGCGGTGCAGGTAAGAATAACATATACTTCACTGCTGTGTGGAGGCCATAACTTCAATTTGGTTTAGCTTAGAAAAGAAATGAATATATACATAGATTATTAAAAGAGACTGCAGAGGTATATCTACTTAAATACGTGGTCATTTTGACCTCGTCTTAACGTACTTGTCGTTTCTTAAACGTTACGGGGTCCAATAGACCCTTTACTATCATAATAATAGTTTGCTAACGAGGTCTTAAACGCCCCGTACCTACCACAAGAATGGAAATAATACAAACATTTCTGCCTTTGTCAACGTGATAAGGGGCAGTCTAGGGTGGCAAAGACCTGCCTACTTCCAAAGCAGTGTCTCTTCTACCCCACTTTGCCCACATCACGTTCAGCGCGCGCGTGACCCCGTGGACGCGTTTTGTGAATAATTGTCGCGCAGTTTAACTAGCCACACCTTTACTAGCGTATGTTTGTTTTAATATACGAGAAACTAACGTGGATTGCGGCTTTGGTTGCGTGGGAAGGTTATTTTATGTTCCCAGAAGTTATTTTTTTCCTGCAGCTTCAGATCCTGTGGACTATGACACAGATTTATATCGTAAAGACATTTTTTTAGGTGGGATATCATTCAATAACATCTCCAGCACTTTCGTGTCAGATTTTAAAGACTAAAACTCACTCTTAGTTCCGTCACTTCCTTTCGTACCATGGCCAGGTTTTCCTTTCAGAAATGAACCTGCTGAGACTTCTACCCTGCTGAGCTCCTACTGTTGGCTGACATCTCCTTATCATAAGTACATAAGCATCTTATCTTTGTAGTCTGGTTTCTTCTGGAGCTGGCGACATGGTGGCCTTAATTCTAACCAGCCCACCTCACTTCAAAGGCATATGAGTCCTTTCAGTTTGCTCATAGCGTTTATGAATAAATTCGTTGGTTCCAAGGTTTATGTCCTTATTTCAGAGAGGATTAAGTGATATTTTCCAAATAGTACAAAAGCATAATGAGCCTTATAATGTACACATAACTGGGACTGAGAGCTTCTCTCTAGAAGAGCGAAAGAGGCGTACCAGTGTTGATTGGTAGATGTCACATGTATTCGAAATTTTAGTTCTAGGACATACCGGTTTCCTTATTATGTTCAGCTTCACCGTTTTCAGGACAGTGATGATGAACAAAATAAATTATAAAAAGTAACTGGGTTTAAATCAACGACGTATCCACAAGTCGTAAGTCAAGCCTGTTCCTCTTTCCTGGCACCTCTGGACCACCACGGTTCATTAGCGTTCGATCAGTGAAACAAGATTATGTTCTACATGTTTTAGAGTATGTAAAATTCTTACATAGCATAAGCATAATCACCCTTTTAATATTCCCACTGCTGGGACGCAGACCTCCTCTCCAAGAGAGCGAATAGGCCGTAATCCACCACGCGGGTCCAGTGCGTGTTGATGAATGTCACATGGGTTTTTCCTTTTCGGTTCTAGGATATGCATTTATTTCATCACCATTGCTCTCTAAACGGTGAAGGAAAACATCGTGATTAGTATTCTAACGCTTCTAAATATTTTTAGTTTTGTTAAAAGTAAGAAAACGTTTTGATCGATGAATTTGTGATCACTGTCGTCACGCACATAAAGTGAGACGCCTTCTCAAGGATTCACATATTATGTTTTTTTTCTGCTGAAATATGGTGACCTTTCCGCACAGGAAACTACCAGAAACGTGCCAGAAAAAAGACGTACTTACTGATTGTTATGTATGAAACTAATTTGTTTTGGGGACTTCTTACACATACATACGTCGTTATTCAATGCTTTTCTTTTCTGTTGGAAAATCTAATATCATCATTACAATCTAAAGATAAAAATCAGTCAAGAGATGCAATCTAGTGATTTTTTTAAATTATAAAGAAGATCGATTCGATCGTTTGTTTGTTTGTATGTTTCGATTTAACTCAAATACAATTTCACCAAATTAAAAAATTCTTTTACCATTAGAAAGCTACATCTTCACTGAGTAAATAGGCTATTTTTTTCTCTTTTCATGCAGGCGAAGTCGCTGGCAGAAGCTGGTCATATATATATATATGTATTATAATACGATTAATATAGAGTATACGAGTTTTTTCATTAAAACGCAATGATAATAAAAACTAGAAAGAGCTATCTACTTAGCAAAATTCAAATGCTCAAGTAAAAAAAGCGAAATAATTACTTGCTACTTAAAAATATCATTGGGGTTAAATTAGAATAACGATTTGATACACTTTAACATTGGTATTTAACGGTGTTGTGGTAAGTATCATCTACTCAAACTTGGTCATTACTGGATATCAATCGATGAATTCCCAGCCCAAAAAAGAAATCTACAGCCCAGGTACTACTGTGTACAGTTGCTTTTATGATACAGCTTGTCAAGGGAATAATAATAAGATTCCATATAAAAATTCTAAGGGGTCTCTGCGAGTTGGTTCAGATCCTGTGAACTATGACACAGATTTATATCATAAAGACATTTTTTTAGGTGGGATATCATTCAATAACATCTCCAGCACTTTCGTGTCAGAATTTTACTGACTAAAACTCACTCTTAGTTCCGTCACTTCCTTTCGTACCATGGCCGGGTTTTCCTTTCAGAAATGAACCTGCTGAGACTTCTACCCTGCTGAGCTCCTACTGTTGGCTGACATCTCCTTATCATAAGTACATAAGCATCTTATCTTTGTAGTCTGGTTTCTTCTGGAGCTGGCGACATGGTGGCCTTAATTCTAACCAGCCCACCTCACTTCAAAGGCATATGAGTCCTTTCAGTTTGCTCATAGCGTTTATGAATAAATTCGTTGGTTCCAAGGTTTATGTCCTTATTTCAGAGAGGATTAAGTGATACTTTCCAAATAGTACAAAAGCATAATGAGCCTTATAATGTACACATAACTGGGACTGAGAGCTTCTCTCTAGAAGAGCGAAAGAGGCGTACCAGTGTAGATTGGTAGATGTCACATGTATTCGAAATTTTAGTTCTAGGACATACCGGTTTCCTTACTATGTTCGGCTTCACCGTTTTCAGAGCAGTGATGATGAACAAAATAAATTATAAAAAGTAACTGGGTTTAAATCAACGACGTATCCACAAGTCGTAAGTCAAGCCTGTTCCTCTTTCCTGGCACCTCTGGACCACCACGGTTCATTAGCGTTCGATCAGTGAAACAAGATTATGTTCTACATGTTTTAGAGTATGTAAAATTCTTACATAGCATAAGCATAATCACCCTGTTAATGTTCCCACTGCTGGGACGCAGACCTCCTCTCCAGGAGAGCGAATAGGCCGTAATCCACCACGCGGGTCCAGTGCGTGTTGATGAGTCACATGTGTTTGCATTTTCGGTTCTAGGATATGCATTTATTTCATCGCCATTGCTCTCTAAACGGTGAAGGAAAACATCGTGATTAGTATTCTAACGCTTCTAAATATTTTTAGTTTTGTTAAAAGTAAGAAAACGTTTTGATCGATGAATTTGTGATCACTTTCGTCACGCACATAAAGTAAGACGCCTTCTCAAGGATTCACATATTATGTTTTTTTTTCTGCTGAAATATGGTGACCTTTCCTCACAGGAAACTACCAGAAACGTGCCAGAAAAAAGACGTACTTACTGATTGTTATTTATGAAACTAATTTGTTTTGGGGACTTCTTACACATACATACGTCGTTATTCAATGCTTTTCTTTTCTGTTGGAAAATCTAATATCATCATTACAATCTAAAGATAAAAATCAGTCAAGAGATGCAATCTAGTGATTTTTTTAAATTATAAAGAAGATCGATTCGATAGTTTGTTTGTTTGTATGTTTCGATTTAACTCAAATACAATTTCACCAAATTAAAAAATTCTTTTACCATTAGAAAGCTACATCTTCACTGAGTAAATAAGCTATTTTTTTCTCTTTTCATGCAGGCGAAGTCGCTGGCAGAAGCTGGTCATATATATATGTATTATAATAATATAGAGTATACGAGTTTTTTCATTAAAACGCAATGATAATAAAAACTAGCAAGAGCTATCTGCTTAGCAAAATTCAAATGCTCAGGTGAAAAAAGCGAAATAATTACTTGCTACTTAAACCTATCATTGGGGTTAAAATATAAGGATAACGATTGGATACACTTTAAGATTGTATTTAACTGTGTTGTGGTAAGTATCGTCTACTCGAACTTGCTCATTACTGGATACCAATCGATGAATTCCCACCCCAAAAAAGAAATCTACAGCCCAGGTACTGTGTACAGTTGCTTTTATGATACAGCTTGTCAAGGGAATAATAATAAGATTCCATATAAAAATTCTAAGGGGTCTCTGCGAGTTGGCTTCGGCCATTTGTATACCTTCCAAAAGTCCAGGACCCTAAGATTTAAATTCACCTATACTAGTATTATAATCTCTGAAAGTACTGGTCCGATTGCTATTTTTTTTTTACCGATTTACTATCGGTGGTGCTTTATTTCTGAGGGACATAGGCTAAATTTTGCGTTTGAAGCTGCGGGCTTTTGGTCATAGTTTTGCTAATGTTAATAATAACAACGATATTTCCAATCAAAACGTCATATTATAAAACAAATCTAAACAAAACGACTCCATGAAAAAACAACGACACAGGAACTTAATTTATTCACCGGCCCTGGTTTCACGTCAAAACTCGATAATATTTTTTTGAAACCTACTCAACTGGAATGAGCAGTCAACATAGCTCTGTTTTTTGCCCGGGTTTTGGTCCTGTCATGTCCCAAAAGACCAACTTCATTTTACCGCCCTAAAATCGGTGTCACCTTTTAAAATGTTTGTGAAGTTCGATATTTCAACGGCAAATTTAAATTGGTAAGAGACTCAAGGATATTTTAGGGTTGTTTTTCATTTTGTTGTGTCTCTAAATACGTGATTGTTGGTATTATTGAATAATGCGAGCATTAGTGATAGTTTGATTTGTCAAGATAAGGGTTTCCAATTTCTCACGGGGTCGGAATGAAAAACTTGTTTAATCTTATTTTTTGTAATGGGAAGATAAATATTAAAATCACTGACAACTTTTCGCTACTTCTTGTAAGTCTCATATGAAAATATTATGAAACGATTTCAGCTATTTTTCAAATAAATGCTACTCCTAAAAAAGTCCTATTTGAATAAATTCTTGACTAGTCTTGATTTTGATTAGACGATATAATTGCCTTTTCTCGAGCGCCGATGTTATATTGGTTAGAATAGTACTTTCTTAAAAACACACTACCTAAGTGCTTTTAATAAAACTTTCAGCCTTAAATGGTGATTGTATTTTTATATTATTTTGTGTTACTAGTTGTATATTAGCTTTGTAAAAGAAAAGAAAAGCTTACAACAAATCTAAGTATAAGTAGTTATCTGGCATAACATAGCTTAATTAGCCCTTTTAATATTCCCACTGGCTTATTTGCTGACTTAATTCATGAATCCCCAAGCGACACCCGGTGGCCGCGCATCTATTGTCTTACTATTGTGTCTCTAATTGACGGTATCTGAAGGGTTAAAAAAGGGGGTTTATTTACATTGAAAACAGTAGTATATTTTTTTGTCTTTTTAAATTTACACACATTATTCCAACGGTCTATATCTCTTATCAATTTGATCTCAAGCCGCCTTTCATATTCGCCTCAATAATAACATGACACATACCTGAATGCCGTACACCTCGTAACAGTAAAGCGTTAATTAGCTAAAAAGCGCTATTTGTCGTCATCACATTCTCCCATACATTAACTTCTTGTCTGACATGACCGTCTTCCAGCCGCTGCAGCGCTGTCAAGCGAAGTGTCCAGGTGTCTAGCCAGCCATTGTAGTACAAAATACATGTTGCAACCATTATAAGAGCACCCTCAATTAAATTAATTGGCTTAAGAGTTAGGGGGACTGCCCACTAATGGGAGTACACCAATGCCGTTTTAAAAGCAATAGTGTTCTATAACCACAAAACGTTTTGAGGACACATTCGTTGTACGTACAGCTAAGCAGTGGAATTCTCTACTAGAATCTGCGTTTCCTGATAGCTACAACCTAGGGGTCTTTAAGTCAAGAAGAGTGAATTGGTTACTTCTAGGCAAACGTGCACCATCATCGACCACTTCATCTGGCTTATGTACAGGCTTACGTACCCAAAGGGTAAAACGGGACCTAATTACTAAGACTCCGTTGTGCGTCCGTTTATCTGTCTGTTTGTCTGTCACCAGGCTCTATCTCATGAACCGTGACAGTAGAAATGTTTTATAACATGATGTATAACTAATTCTAAAAATATAATACAGTATATATTTAAGTGAAGCTCCCACACAACAAATCTATTTTTTTTGCCGTTTTTTTGCTACGGTATGAAACTCTTCGTGCGCGAGTCCGAATCGCTTGGTTTTTGTTATTATTTATTGTTTTCAAATTGACATTCATCCATTAAATCTTAGCTCCGTCATCCCATGAGCACTCTCCTTTAACGCAGCAAGTTTACAAGACGCAACAAAACTGATGGTTACCATTTAAGGACCATTAATTACCCATACAAACGAGCCACCATTAACAATGGTATAATGGCTTGTCGCCAGTTATTTAGATTGATTCCATACACCGTTCATTAGTGATCGGAGTTTGGATTAATTTTAGTTTAGCTTGACGACTAGTTTGTGACTGATTAACAGTTGTTGTGTTGTTCGTTTGTTAGGAGTTTGTAATCGTAACATTGATATCCTGACATATTATAAAACACGGACCTAGACCATGACGTTTAAAGACAGATTGTTTTAATCTTGTTTCAGTGTGGGTAAGAGACAGAGCTATATAGCCCCCCTAGCCAAGTTACAACCGTTTTGCTTGCGTCGAACGCTTAGAGTGGACCTTGCCGCCAATTCTTTTGTTCTGGGACTAAGCGTTAAGGCAACGTCGTTCCCGTACATTTGAAGCTTTCTACTAGCGTTAACTATCGCAGATTAGCAACTTGGCTAGGATTACAGATTGTCTAGCACCATCTCTTACTCACACTGAAACAAGATTCAAACAATCTTACTTTGAACGTCATGGTAATCCAAAAACTACTGATCTTTTCATGCAGTTTTTATCAATATAACATACACGAAGAAGGTTTCTAAAGGATGTAAAAAACAGATCTCTGCAAACTGTAAAGGCTGTTTAGAAGACAAATCTGAACAACCTTCCACAAGATTGTTTTCAGGAAACAAAATAAATATCGGCCTCTCCATACAAACTGTCCAATCAAGTTATTATAAACATTAAGATTTTCAATTTTTATTAGGCAAAGGTAAAATTATTTATTCAGGTTATAATCTCTGATGAAATTACTAAGAATCATTTACTAGCCAGCAATAATCTTAAACTGCTTGCTATTGTGTGGAACGCAAGTCACTTATAAAAAAGTTAGTTTGATGTCACTTATAAAAATATCTTAAAATTTCAGAATAACCTTTTAATTATTTTATTAATCTTCATGCAACATAAAACTACAATGGCGGACTTAATGCTTTAAGCATTCTCTACCAGTCAACCAAAAGTAGTGGAAAAACCACATTGTAGGTGCGGTGCATAAAACAACACTGCTCCTTACTCCATATTTTTTTTCACTAACCCAGTTTTCATAGCCAATGTTAACATGCAAATATTTAATACTTCCAAAACACTATTCGAAATGAATGAAAATTAAACTTTAATGAATGAAATAAAAGCAATTAACATTTAAAATTAAATGGAACATTAAAATTACAATGTACCTGCTTTATACAAACCTTTTTTATGTTCAAATTACGGGTGGCAACTTATCACTATATATTTTTTAATGAAAACAAAACACATGTGGAAGCATTGATCCTTTTAATATATTTCTGATCGTGCTTTTTTAATTAAATATCCTATAATATATCGATGGCCTTACAAGCTTGCTCAAGGTAATAAAGATCTTGTTGCTTTACAATAAAGTTTTAAATTGTATGTGTGGTTGCATCAGCTGTTGCAGTAATATTGGCTAGAGTACGCTCAAGAATTTCACTTTCAATCTATCTATATTGAATTTATGAAAAGAATATGTTTGTTTGTATGTGTAAAAAAATTAATTTGAGTTTTTGATAGGTAAGTAATTAAAAGCAAATACCAAAAAATCTAGTGATCAGAATAGAAGAGCAAAAAACAGTAAGTGATAGCGTGACGAGTGACAGGACAGAATGGAAAAAAATAAACAAGTTGCGCCGGCACCAAATAAAACGGGACAAGGGCAGGAAGATGATGATGACTTATAAATCCTTATTTCTTATTATTTTTCTCCTTAAAAATAATTCTTTACATGTTTTGCCGTAAAATAATACATTATTAAAATCTGTCTTAAAGTTAGATAAATTCATTCAGCCGAACATGGAACCTGCTTCGTTTTGAAGTCAGTTAAAAATCAAATTGTTTTTATTTCAAATAGGCTTTTATAAAACTTTTGAAACTAGTATATTTTTCCAATTGGTCGTTTCTTATGGAGAAGAACCAACGAGAAACGCCATGATTACTTTAAAAAAAAAATGACACCAATACTCAAGGTGTATAGAATATTTTATATACCTCGAGTCTTGACTGAAAAACCTTATGTTGTCTTTTAAATAAAAAGAAAAACCATAAATCTAAAATGAACTTTTACAATGTTAGACAAAATTTGCGATACATACTAAGCTTTGACCACCAACTATCAACACAGTAGACACTCTTGTATTTTTTATGCTGTAAAATAAAAACATAATTTTTTCGCTAACCAAAACCGCGTGCAAAACATAGTGACCAATAAATTCAGTATTCGCGTGACACAGGCAGATGTTACGCGGCTTATCTCGTCAAAAAAGAAAGCATACAAAGAAATAGTTCTACATTTCTATATAGGTCATCTACCTTATGTATACCTTCATTACTAGGTATATAGTTTTAAGTGCACGCCTCCAATTTACATTGCGAAACTTTTCGGAATGAGATTAAGATGCTATTTTAAGATTAGGGGCTTAATTATGTAGTCTTTAGTCTTTACACTTAATAATGCGTTCTTATGAAATTCTTCATGTGTCGGGTATGCCGATAAGATTATTTTGTGTAAAATGTCTTTTGGAGGCCTGTTTGTTGAGATATTGGGATCAATAAAGTTGTGGACATAATAATGCAATAGTTGACAATTCAAAAGTGCCTGTAATTGGTCTATTTGAAATAAACGTTTTTGACTTTGCTTTGACTTTGAATAGTATGTGGATTGATAATGTGTTATGAATTTTACAAAGGTTGGTTAGTTAAATATAGTTTTAGGGCTTTTATTTAGTTAGAGGACATGGTTGAGTAAGACGGACAGGGTGGAGTTTACGGTGGAGGTAACCCTCGCTTAGGCAGATTGCCACCATGTCCTCAGCGGCGGTGACCTCTCGCGCTGAGCCCTAGTTCATGTTATGGTCTGAAGTGTGAAGAAACGGGAAGGAGTAGTGATAGCAAATAAGACAGTGGCAAGCGTGAAGGATTGGACATCCTCATAACCCAGGCATCGCCAGAGGAACCTTCCTGGTCATCGAGATTCGCAGAGCGATCCTCGGCCACCGTAGACGCGGCGGCGTTTTGTCTGGTCTGTTGGTCTAGTGGCTAGTGGGCCCGGCTGCTATGCCGGTGGTCGTAGGTTTTTTTTTCGATTCCCACCTAGGACAAATGTTTGTTAGATAAGCACGATCATTTGTTCTGTGTCTGGGTGTAATTTATCTATTTGTATGTTTTTAGAAATATGTTATGTATGTGTTATATTATGTATGTATATATTAGAATGTACGTATTGCGCTTATATATTCTGCTTAGCTTGGGACGAGACGGCGTTGTTTGATAGTTGTAGAATTATTTTTATTATTTATGAGGGAGGACGCCCATCTTCTTGACTCTCAAATTATCTTCTCAATCAAGTGTTAAATGAAGAGAGAAGAATGTCATCACCGAGCTTAATTATGATGATTGACATTATACGTTTGCAGCTGTATACACAATTTAATTATTTTGACACTATTAATAACGATAAAGCTAGTACAAGCTGCTGTTAATGATAAACATCATTCTACTATTATCTTAAGAGCAATCAGCAGCATTCGACATGAAACAGGAGTTTAATATCGATGGATAATGTTTTTAAAATAATATCTTATCTATTTAGTCCACCATTTTGTTAATTATTTTTAAATGAGAAGAGTTTCAAGGTAACGCTTATCATTGAAAAACTCACAGAGTCCAGTACCCCTAGCCAAGTTGCTATTCTGCAATAGTTAACGCTTGTAGAAAGCGTCAAATGTACGGGCATAACGTCGTCTCAACGCTCAGTCACGTGGTCAGGACAAAAGAATAGGTGGCAAGGTCAACTCGAAGCGTTCGACGCAAGCGAAACGGTTGTAACTTGGCTAGGGGGGCAGGTTAAGATAGCTTGGACATATTATGCGGAGACCCGATGACCATATCGTGAAAAAGTGCTTTTCCATGGCTAAACAGAAGAGAGGGAAAGGTAGACTGCAAGTTACCTGGATGACAAAGGTCCGCAAATACATGCAAAAGGCTAGTCTTACAGATGACGATGCTTATAAGCGAAATGAATGGCGCCGCATGATTAAGTGAGAGCAGTGGTGGCCGAGTGGTAATGGCAGTGATTTTCGAGTTGTAAGTTGCAGGTTCGAACCCAGCCCAGACTTTGTGTAATTTATTTCATCACCACTACTCTCAAAACGGTGAAGGAAAACACCGTGCGGAAACCGGCATGTCCTAGAACCAAAAATTCAAAGACATGTGACATCCTCCAACACCCACTGGACCCGCGTGGTGGATTACGGCCCATTCCCTCTCCTAGAGAGGCCTGAATCCCAGCAGAACATTAAAAAGGCTGATGATGATGATCCACCAAATTTATTGAAACTGTTTAGTACAGTTAGATAAAAAAAGTTTTAAATGTACCAATTCGGATACTGTGTCCGGACAGAACCGAAAAATAGGCTTTTAGTCAACACCACATTCATATATAATTTTGTCCGGCATCCGCAAAACCCAACATGAAAGCCTTCAAAGCCTAATCTACAAAAGCATACAACACAAATCACCAATCACCGTTCACTCCAAAATTAAACCCTGATTCAGTGCAAGAGTCGGCTTTATGCGCAGTCATATCACCAATTACTGACATAAATTGACGTGTGCCGCGGCAATCGAGACGGAGAGCCAAGTCTAGTGAAATAAACCTCTAGCACTTTGTGTACGTACTAGTATTAAACCCCGTTAAAGCTTGTAAGTGGCGCAAGCGCAGAGATTATGGAGGTTTAGGGGGTGGTGGAAAATGCCTACTAGGGCCAGAGTTATCCGAAAGGAAACTCGAACCCCGGTATGAAAAGGCTAGAAGGAACGGGGTGGGTTTTTAGTGCCCACCGTAAAAAAAAGGGTGATGGAAAGTAATGTTAAAGTCATCATTATCATAATTGCAGCTTAAATACGTCCATACTGGTCTCCCCCAAAAGTCACTACAACCCGTAGGCGCAGGCTTACGAACGATGAGAAATGGGTATATGACCGTCTGCTCGTCCTATAAGCAAACCGTAAGGGCCTGCTGGGGAGGGCTGAAGCCTGCAAGAGCCAAGGAGAAAATATAACAACAGTGAAAATTAATTTGCTGTTATTTAATAGGGTAGGTATTGTATATGGGTAATTATGTGATTGTGACCGCACCCACGGTACAGGAGTTATTCCCAGAATGATGCAAAGAAAAGTCAATCAACCTTTGGTTACAACCTTACTTTCCTACAATTCATGTTAAGAATTTTTATTCGGGAATTGATATAATCTTACACAAAAATTACTAAGACTACTTGAGAATTTTCTGATGTCAACTACATGGACTTTCTAAAACACACCATCTCTCCATGGCCATGACATCATTATTGCTGTTAGATAGGTACGTGACGGCCACAGAAGTCTACTTATCCTCTACTCCAGAACATTCTACACTAAATCGCTTCCGCTCATGCCCAGTACCGCTCACAAAGAGCAACAGAGCAGGCACGCACGTCCGATACGCCGCGGGGCAATCCGACCAGGGCTGGCTCGCACCTGGTATTAAAATGTACTATTGTTACACACACAGGATTTACCCAGCATTGGTAAGCTAAGCTGATGATGCAGGAAACATGGAATAACGGATAGTGGTTTCGAAAGGTTGTGAATATGTGAGTGCTCTCTGTGTTTCTTTGGCATTTTTATACAATAATAATAACAACAGTTGCTATTGATAAATGATATTATTTATTTTGCAAATAGGCTTTTAACCCTTCAGATACCGTCAATTAGAAACACAATAGTAAGACAATAGATGCGCGGCCACCGGTGGTCGCTTGGGGATTCATGAATTAAAAACGCTTTTACATGTAATTTTTTTTCGTCAATGACATGACCCAGTTTTGCACGAATGCAAATTACAAAATATATAGTAACCATCCCCTTTTATTGGTCTTTCTGCTTGTGAACATTGCATCGAAATCCATTGTGTGTTTTAAGATTTTGTTTTTATATTATACTAATCACTAGCTGTTGCAAGTGGTTTCGTCCATGTGACAGCATAACATGATCCTAAGAGAACTTACGTTGCATACATTTTCGTCCACAGCATAAAGTTATCCCAAGAGAACTTACCCCCAAGATGAAAAAGCATAACTACGTGCTATCAAGTAGATAACCAAGAAACCAAGTTTCATCGAAATTAGAGTTTTAGCTGTTCGAGGTTTTTTTTGGTGGGCAAAAATCATCCAATGACAACCCCTGCTCTTAGGTGGAGCGGAGATAGTGTCAGACTCTTACTGACTAAAAACCCACCCCGGTCCTTCTAGCCTTCATACCGGGGCTCGAGTTCCTTTCAGATAACCCTGGCTCGAAGAATTACATACGCACATATACTCACAAACTTTGGCCTTAAAAAAGCAAAAAAAAATATCGCAGGTGAACATATTCCTAGGATAAAAAGTATCTTAGGGGCTATTTCAGGACACGTTCTACCCGTGTACCAAGATTCATCGAAATCCATTCAGCTGATAGAGTGCGACGAAATAACAAATAAGTACATATATACGCTCACAAACGCCTGTATAATATTCATCGATATACAATGATAATATTAGTGTGATGTACATCTAGTGTGATGTAAAGATACGATAACAGTGACTACCGCGATTTAGCGATTGATTTGCTCACACCCATAAAATAATTCCTATTTCGTTGTCGCATTGTCGCTTCTGTACAGACTGTAAGAGCCTTATTTATCGTGATGAAAAGCCAGTCAGAAAGGTTCTTAGTGGAACGCACTGCCTTGAGAACATCAGACGTGCTTAAGTATCACAACATGGAGCTTATCAATGAGGCTTTTTGAATGCACCCCATCATAAAGTTATATAATAGACTGTTGGTACTAGTATTTGAATATTTTGAATATAGGAACTTTCTTTTTAGTTGAGAAATCATCAAATATGTTGTCCTGCGTTTGGTGGAGCGAGAATGAGGGTCAGATTTTTACAGACTATTTGTCGGTTTTATGTTTTGCACACCAGGGCTGCGGTAATTCTTTTAAAGAGCACAGCCCTGGTGAAGGGAAGACCTATACATCGATACAGTCATCATCATAATTTCAGCTGAGAGACGTCCCCCGTGTCGGTGGCCAAGGCCATCACGGCCGAGGGCCGAAGGCTGTTGGTGGGCTGGGTTTCAGCACAAGTCAAGATGCTGGAACCCAGACCTCTGAGGTGCTACCGATGCCACGTCGGGCACCACGTGGGCGCCCATTGCGCCGCAGAGGTGGATCGCAGCGACCGCTGCCACCAGTGTGGACAGCCCGGACACAAGGCCGCCGAATGCCGTGCATTGCCGCACTGCTACGCATGTGCGGCGGCAGGCAAGCCGGCCGACCACCGGGCTGGGGGTAGGTCCTGCGACCCTCCCACCAAGGCCAAGGGCAAAGTCAGGAGGGGCATCCACCCTGACGTTCTCACCGCCGCAGCCGCTACTCTGGCTGCTGCCGCCATCGCCGCCGCTCCCGCCGCGGCAAGACCCTCAGAAAGGGTTCAGGAGGAGACGATAATGGAATGTCAATAACGACACCATTACGTCTCCTCCAGGCGAACATCAACCACTGCGCCGCCGCTCAGGATCTGTTGCTCCAGAGCATGGCGCAGTGGTCGATCAACATCGCCGTCGTCGCCGAGCCGTACTTTGTCCAACCCCGTGGAGACTGGGTTCAGGACTTGGACGGCTCGGTGACGTTAATTTCGTCGGCCGCCGCCGGTACCCCGCCCCCCGAGTCCGTCTCGAGGAGGCGGGGTTGCGTGGCAGCACGGTTCGGGGACATCGCCGTGGTAGGCGTCTACCTGCCCCCGAACAGATCTCTCGACGAGTTCCAACTCTCCCTGGTGGAGCTTAATTCCGTCGTTGCTGGGTTCGGTTCCCTCCCCGTGGTCGTTTGCGGGGACTTCAACGCCTGGAACACGGCTTGGGGTTCTCGGCGCACGAACCAACGGGGTCGGATGGTGGAGGACTGGGCCTTGGAGCTGGGCCTGGTCGTCCTGAACCGGGGCTCTGTCCCCACGTTGGTGCGGATGCGGGGTACATCAGTGGTGGACATCTCGTTCGCCAGCCCTGCTCTGTCACTGCGTGTCGTCGACTGGCGCGTTATGGAGGAGGTGGAGACGTACTCCGACCACCGGTACATCCGGTTGGACGTCTCCGCCGAAACCTCGGCCGCGCCGGTCCGACAGAGCCCTTGTGGTCCGCGGTGGGCGCTTAAGCAGATGGACCGGGAGCTCCTCCTGGAAGCCGCGACGGTACAGGCCTGGGTGCAAGCACCGGACAGGCCTGTCGACATCGACGTCGAGGCGGAGTGGTTCCAGGAGGCCATGTCGCAAATCTGCGACGCGGCAATGCCCCGAGTCCCTCCAGGTCGTGCTAAGCGCCGCGTGTACTGGTGGTCGCCGGAGATCGGCGCACTGCGCAACGCGTGCAACCACGCGCGCCGCCGGTACGACAGACACTGCAGGCGCCGCAACCGCCAGCCGGATGCGGAGGTCAGAGAGGCGGAGCTGTATGAGGGGTACAGAGAGGCTAAGCGCACCCTCCGAACGGAGATAAGGCGGGCCAAACTCGAGGCCCGCAACGTGTGGCTGGGGTCTCTGAACGCGGATCCGTGGGGGCGCCCGTACAAATTGGTACGGGACAAGCTACGCCCCTGGGCTCCGCCGCTGACTCAGAGTCTCCGGCCCCAACTCGTGGAGGGTGTGGTAACCACTCTGTTCCCTGCGCGAGGGGAACACTCCCCCCCGCCCATGGCTCCGCCCCCGCCAGCAGTGTCTGACGCGGACCACAACAGCGACGACGACGACAACGCTCCAGAGGTGACCGAGGTAGAGGTGAGAGTGGCGGTGCGAAGGCTGAGTGCCAAGAACACCGCCCCAGGACCCGACGGCTTGCCAGGGAAAGCCTGGGTCCTGGCCATGGAGGCTCTCGGGCCTCGACTAAGAGGGCTCTTCAGCGCATGTATGGAGAGGGGCCAGTTTCCACTTCGCTGGAAGACGGGGAAACTGGTCCTCATTGCGAAGCCAGGGCGCCCTGCGGACTCTCCGTCCGCGTACCGGCCCATTGTGCTGCTCGACGAGGTGGGCAAGCTCTTTGAAAGAGTCATTGCAAACCGCCTCGTCGCGCGGCTAACACGGGTGGGGCCGGACTTGTCGGACGGACAGTTCGGTTTTCGCAGGGCGCGCTCTACGGTGGACGCCATCATGCGCGTGCGAGCCCTCACGACAGGGGTTGCGGTGTCCCGGGGCAGGAGCGTCGTGGCAGTGTCCTTGGACATTGCCAACGCGTTCAACTCCTTGCCCTGGAGTACGATCCGGAGGGCACTCCGGTACCACCGGGTGCCCGAATACCTCTGTCGAGTGGTCGAGGCTTACCTGTCGGACAGGTCCATTATCTACCCCGGTCACCAGGGAGAGTGGAAACGTCGAGAGATGTCGTGCGGTGTTCCGCAGGGGTCGGTTCTAGGCCCACCCTTGTGGAACATCGGCTATGACTACGTGCTGCGCGGCGACCTCCCTGACGGGGTCAGCGTGGTCTGCTACGCAGACGACACGCTGGTTCTAGCGCAGGGAGAGTCGCACCAGGCGGCGGTCGCTCTAGCGACACGCGGGGTTGCGATAGTCGTTGGTAGGATCCAGGAGTTGGGACTCGAGGTGGCGCTGCACAAATCCGAGGCCATGTTTTTCCACGGCCCTCGGACGGCGCCACCATCGGACTCCCAACTTACGGTAGGAGGAGTTCGCATCGGCGTCGGGTCGACGATGAAGTACCTGGGACTCGTTCTCGACAGCCGATGGAATTTCGGAGAACACTTCCGACGTTTGGCTCCCAAACTCAACCGGGCCGGGGCTGCTCTCAAGCGGCTCCTGCCCAACCTTGGGGGTCCAGACGCCTCCTGCCGGAGGCTCTACGCGGGGATCGTTCGGTCCATGGCCCTCTACGGGGCGCCGGTGTGGGCGCCGTCGCTGGCAAAGCGACCGGCGTCCATACTGAACGCCTGCCAGAGGGTCATGGCAATACGGATGGTGCGGGGTTACCGCACGATCTCCCGCGAAGCGGCGAGCCTTCTGGCTGGCCTACCACCGTGGGATCTGGAGGCAACAGTCCTTGCACACATGCACGATAAGCGCGTGGAGATGCAACGCCGGGGTGAAAGTCCACTACCGCGACAGGTCGAGGTATGGCGGACAGAGCTCCGGCGGGATCTCACGGTGAAATGGCGTCAGCGACTATCGCAACCCAGTGCTGGGCACGCCACAATTATGGCGGTAAGTCCCCTCTTTGAGGCGTGGCTGGAAAGACCTCACGGCGTCCTTACCTTTCGCATGACGCAGGTCCTCACCGGACATGGCAAGTTCGGGAGGTTCCTGCATCGGATTCGAGCGGAAGAGACGCCCGGGTGCCGCCACTGTGCGGAACGCCCGGAGGACACGGTGGAGCACACAGTTGAGGTGTGCCCTGCTTGGGCGGAGCAACGCCGTGTCCTCGTGGGGGCGATCGGCGGCGGAGACCTCTCGCGCCGGGCCTTGGTTCAGGCCATGGTCCGGAGCGAGGAGGAGTGGCAGGCGGTCGCCTCCTTCTGCGAAGCAGTAATGCTAGCAAAGGAGGAGGCAGACCGCATCAGGCAACGGCGCCCCCGCCGCCGCCGCCGGGATTCCGATCCCGATTTCCGGCCACCGTAGACGCGGGCTCGCGGACGGCGAGCCATGGGTAGCTCGCTGTCCGATCGTCCGGTAACCGTCCGGACCGAGCCAAGGCGTCGACGGCGCGCACTGTTCCCGCGCGCCTCAAGGAGTTGTCAGCAACAGGAGGGGCCCATCTGGGTCGAAGCCTACCGGGGTCGGGGTTATCCGAAAGGAAACTAGAGCCCCGGTATGAAGGCTAGAAGGAACGGCGCGGGGTTTTTAGTCAGTAAGACTCTGACACTGTCTCCCGCTCCACCCAAGAGCGGGTTTCGTCAATGATGATTTTCCCCGTCGACAAAAAAAAAAAAAAAAAAAAAAAAAAAAGCTGAGAGACGTCCACTGTTGGAAATAGGCCTCTCCAAAGTTTTGTTACGACGAACGGTCTATTGTTTCTTGCATCGCGACTCTCATCAGGTCATCCATTTTGTGAAAGGCCTTCCAAAGTTGCGTCTTCCGGTACGTGTTTGCTACTCCAGAATCTTTCGGCCCCAATGTCCTTCAGTTTTGCAAGCCCCTGCCCTGCTCGTTGCCACTTAAGTTTGACGATTCTTCAAGCTATGTCGAAGGCGGATGTTTGCATAGCCTAGATGCTTTGGTTTTTAACAGCGCTTCGTTGGAAGATAATGAAGTTATTCACATTTTATTTTACGATTCTTTAGGCTTAAAAGATGAAGATAGGGCCTAAGCATCGATATTTGTTAACTCCAAACTAATATTTAGTTACTGAACCGCTTATCTCTACTGAGAGAGAAGATTTTGATGTAAAAGGGCTTCCCGATTGATGAAGCTTTCTGTATCATTATGACGAATGAAATTGACCAAAATACATCACTGGTATAACAGTTATCTCTATGTCTTCGGCAAAAGTTGAATGCAAATCATCTGCAGCTAGAAAACATATCCGCTGGTTATTCAATTACATTTAAACGCAAGAATCGAGCCCACGATCTTTATCATAGAAATAGGATGCTCATAACAGCTATGAAACTTGCATAGCCTGCATAATAATCAAGAAGATAAAATCATACTTTTACCAAGTAAAATTAACTTACAGTACATATCAAATTAACAATGGTAATATTGAATTCGGGATAACATTATCTTACCAATAAGTTAATGTTTTATGAGAATGTGCGAACGGCTCGAAGGAAATGTAAATGTATGTGCATATATACAGCTTATCAGCCGTAGGAACGGATATGAGCTTTTACCAGAAACGCTACAATTAAGGACAACAGTTGTCCTACGACGTTATCATAGTTACTATGGTAATGTCGTATCGTTTCGGCAGGTGTATTGGAGGAAGCAATACGATCTTAAACTCAACTCAACACAAAATTATTTAATTCACATACCCACATATATGGGCGCTTAGAAACTTCAAAAGCTAGTGCATGGTTTCAATTGGTCGTTTCCTATGGAGAAGAACAGGCAAGAATCTGCATGGTTAAGCATTTAAAAAAAAAAAAAATTCTACAATATTTCCATATTACAGTAATAACAGTTATGAGAGGACAATGTAGACTAGTCAGCTTTGTAAACAAAAGCATATTAAAAATTATTGTGATCTATGAATCCGCGGAGCCAATATCTTCCTTTTTTGTAATGTTCTTACATTTACATTTGAAACAAGCTTTTAATGAAAATTATTTTTTCATAGCAAGCTTTTATAGCTCGGTATACCTATATAATTAATACTTGTCAAGACAAATCATACGAGCCCAAATTCGATGGGGTTGTGTCGTTTTACTACCAAGTTCCTATAGCCACCTTCCGGTTCCATCATCAGCTCCTTGTCATAATAACTTTGCATTGTCATCTGATTTATATGCATGCAAAATTTCAGCTCAATCGGTAAACGGGAAGTGGGTCAAATTTAATTTACAAGATTTGATTACAAACAAACTTTGTCCCAATGGCCATAAAAAAATAAAAGTAAATCTATCAATAAATGGTAAGAAGTGTACAATAAAAAAGAACTACTGAAATTAGGATCATCATCATCATATCAGCCGATAGACGTCCACTGTTTGATGACATCCCCCCCTTTTGGTCGTAGCGGGAGCTAGTGTCAGACTTTTACTGACTAAAAACCCACTCTGTTCTTTCTTTTCCCTTGTTTCAGGGCCCTTGGGATCTTTTTCGCATCTCCCTTGTCCCCAGTAGGCTTCGACCCTGCTGTGCCCCTACGGTTACAGACAACTCCTTGAGGCGCGCATGGAACAATACGCGCTGTCGACGATTTGGGCTCAATCGATGGTTACCGGACGGTTAGACGGCGAGCTAACTTTAATTACCTCTGTAATTTTTTCGATTTTATTTCTCGGATTTTATAACTAAAATAATCCTACTAATATTACAAATGCGAAAGTTTGTATGTATGGATGGATGTATGGATGGATATATGGATGGATGTATGGATGTTTTTACTCTTTCAGGGAAAAACTACTGAACGGGTCTCGATGAAACTTGGTACACGAGTAAAGCATATCCCATAATAACACATAGGATACTTTTTATCCTGGGATTATGTACATGGGAGAAGCCGCGGGCAAAAGCTAGTTTTGAATAAAACCGTAACACTAGTAAGTACGGACTAAGATCCTAAGCGCCAATTTCCCAGCAACCATGCTAACTAATGTTGTCATGTATTAAACAACTTCAGCAATAATAGTCAAAACTTACCACAAGCACTGTCCTGAAAGGCACCACATCCCACAAGCGAAATAACATTTGGATAAGAAAGCTCATACCAGCAAAACGCAGGTACAAACAAACTCCTACGAAACGTCTCAAGACTATTGTACTAGCAACAGAAATTATCTTAAAGAACCAGTTGTTTCACACAATCCTTGAATTACCAAACTTACTGAAGCTGGAAACTTCTAGCATTGTCTCTATTCATAGGTATCAGAGTATGTGCCTTGATGGTTACAATTATGAGTTAGGAGGTTGGGCGAAAGAGTAATCGAGATTCTGGGACGCAAAACCAAAAGCAAATAAATTTTAGTCCGTAAAAGTTCTTCTTGGGAACTTCTCATTTAAAAAACCCTTTTTATAAAAAAAAAATAATCGACTTCACTAAAAAATTGAATTGAATTTGAGAAGTTCCCTCGATTTCGCCAAGATTCCATCATCAGATCTCAACTTGGTGACTATGGGACCATTTGGGAAGTATACCCTTTCTAACAAAAAAATAATTTATCAAATCGGTTGGCAAGCGACAAAGTTATGCGCGAACAAACATAAAAAAATAACATACAAACATCCGAATTGAGAACCTCCTCCTTTTTTAGAAGTCGGTTAATAAAAGTTTGTGGCAACCAATCAAATGGTGTTTAACTTTATAGTTAGATAAAAAAACAAAAGTATTCTTAATTTGATCCGACGCGTAGAAGAAGTTGGAAAAATAATGTCTCAAAATAATCCGAACGCCGAGACTCCGACCACAATTTCTAGTACAGCAATCGTAGGCGTGGGCTTGCGGACATCGAGCAATGGATACTTCGCCGTCCCGCTGCCCAGTAACCGTCCAAGCGTAGTATTCCAAAGGCCTTAAGAATAGGGGTAAATATGTCTAGCATCAGATCTAAAGGCATTACGTCACCTTTTGTTAATCCATTACAGAAGCACAATTTAATCAGTTGACACCTCTCAAAGCCGGATCACCACATAACGCGTTACAGCCTAAGGCTTACTACACCCTACATACAACTAGCTACAGTATGCAAATACGATTGCAGAGGAATCAGATACTCTGTGCACAATGCATTCAGATCGTGCCCCGTCAAGATAAATCCTCTTTGATGGCTCGTGTAGGAAGTCATCGGGTATATTGTTATGTTGACGCAGTTGGATTTAATTGATGTTTTGGTGTGGAGGGTGCAAGTGATGTGAGAATTAAAAAATTGGGTAAGTGTGAGTCGGGCTAGTACATGAAGGTTTAAGTACTATAATATAAAAATCGTTTTTTATTACTAACGTTTTTTTAACAGCCTTTAATTTTTAATTTTATCAGTTGTTGCCGAGTGGTAACGGCCCCGACTTACGACTTGAAAGTCGCGGGTTCAAACCCAGCCAGGCGCATTACTTTGTGTAATTTATTTCATCACCACTGCTCTCAAAACGGTGAAGGAAAACATCGTATGTCTTAGAACCACAAAATTCGAAGACATGTGACATCCACCAACCCGCACTGGGCCAGCGTGGTGGATTTCGGCCCATTCCCTCTCCTAGAGAGGAGGCCTGAGTCCCAGCAGTGGAAACATTATGCCGACTATGCTATAACATTAGGCCGACTATGCTATGCTATGTTGTAGCGACAACAGAAATACATGAGAAAATTTCAACTCTCTACTTCTTAGGGTTTATGAGATACCCTACTGACAAATGAAGATACAGGTGGACGGACGAACAGCGGAGGCTTAGTAGGGTTCCGTTGGCACCCTAAAAAGGTATTTTCTTTGTTTTTAGCATTTATAAACATAGAAAATAAGCAAGGAATATTTTTAAAAGGAATTGAATTGTAAAAACCTAAGAAAACTTGTGATAATTATTATTACTTCATTTTTGTCTTTGAGATCGTCAATTTTTTCGGCAATATTGATGCTGACCTAGTGATAGCGTGACTTTTTTTTGAGATGTAAAATCACCTTATAACTTCTCGCGCTCTAGGGGCGGTGTGGGAAGGCGTGTCAGACTATTACTCACTAAAAACCCCTGTTTTCATTTAGTTCCTCTTTGCGTTTCATGTGTGTTATATGGTGAGTTGATATTTGTAGTCCCGATGCAGTATGAAGTGGATTTATTGTCAACATGACAAAACAGGCCAAAAATTACAAATTTTGCACTCAAAACAAATATCCCTCCCAAAATCCTCCTCCACCGTTATTGTTATGTTGTTTATGTTATACCCAAGTACGTATGCTAATAACATGGAACCTCGATCATCAATCAGGCTGCGAAGCGTGGTTCATTACGGCATTATCCCTGGCCTGTTCAAGCGAGGCTAATAGTGTCCCGATTATCAGGGTCATAGGATCGCACTGACTCCTGCTGCTCATTAAGATGAGAGGGGATGAGGGGTGAGGTTCTTGAGGTTTGTTGGCGTACTGCACACATTATAATCTAAAGATACTAGGAACATAATTGTATCATAACAGAATCAGGTAGACTCGTAGCTATAG
This sequence comes from Mythimna lalbum, assembly GCA_949319445.1. Taxonomy (NCBI): domain Eukaryota; kingdom Metazoa; phylum Arthropoda; class Insecta; order Lepidoptera; family Noctuidae; genus Mythimna; species Mythimna lalbum. Next base: position 21,107,270 of record OX439360.1, read on the forward strand.
TACTTTTTATGGTTCCATACCTCAGTCACCGAAGTTGCGGACGGTGAGCAATGGGTAGCTTGCCGTCCGGTCGTCTGGTAACCGTCCGGACCGAGTCCAAGTCGTCAACGGCGTAGTTAGAGATTTCAGCAAATCACAGGAACCCAGCCGAGCCTACTAAGGCCATGGATTAAGTGAGAGTAAACCCCGGGGCCCTGAAACAAAGGCAATGAAGTAACAGGAGTGGAAATTAGTCACTAAAAGTCTGATATGCTCTCCCGCTCCACCCAAGGGAGAAAGAAGTCATTGGACTATTTTCCACCTTTAAAAAAGTCACTAAAAACAGAATCTTTATAGGATCACCTACCTGCTTGCCTGTCTGTCTAAAATTAAAAATTAATACCAAATACTCAAGTCTGCCCAGTCCTTGGAGCGGTAAAGTAATGAAACTTTATAATCAAACGGAAAGAAATCATGAAATCGATTCGGAAATCAAACAACCTAAGTTAATGCTAAAAACTTCGTTGTATAAGTCTGAGTCACATTTGACTGGTACTTTTCAGCGGATTTTTTTACATCACTAATTTCACCTCAGTGTTTACCATCAGCATATAACAATATATAAAATCCTATAACCTTTTAAAATACCTCTTCGGAAATACTTCTAGGCAACGCCTGTTAGGGCTTATCCCTAAAAAAATGTATAAAACATAAATCAGTTTTAGTCAGTGTAGACGTGTGACACCACTTTTCACTCTACCCTAGAATGGAAGAAGTCATTGAGTGCTTTCCTACTTAAAAAAATAAAAACGACCAGAACCTATACCCACAAAATATTTAGGTACAGAAGTCAATCTACATACAAAGCGCGCTCGAGCAACGCACACATAGACGCCGCTCACGGACCCAATATCTCAGAGCGTCTTGGCTCGCTCGTCTGAACAGTTCCGGCTTAAACGCTCATACTGTGCGTCCACCAAATGTAGGTATAAAAAGCTAAGTACATACATGAGATTGTTTTCCAAACCTATCTATTTAGTGCTATACCCCTGCTCACCCCTCCACAACCTGCTCACTTACATAACAACCACTTCAAACCAACAAGTCATGCTCCTGAACTTAAGTGGAGTTTCTATGTTTCACACGTGCCAGTAAATTCACATCTACTGCGGATCAAATTAAAGTGTACACCACTTTCACATGGAATTACAGTGCAAGCCACTAGTACACCATCAGCAGCCTTAAAAGGCGCTATATCATTGCTGAGTTATTTTGAACGCCAGTGTTATTTGGTGTGGTGTACTTTATGGGAATTCTCCCGTATATGACGGTCTTACGAAAGGGTATAGACACCTTTATGGGTGCTAGTCTACATGTATGTGATGAAGATTGAGGTGGAATTTACTGGCGATAGATTTTGCAATTCGATTTCATCGAATTTGTGTTTTCGATAAATTCGGTCACCTAGGGCCGCGCCATGACGTGTTGAAATGTCAGTTTTGCGAGCAAGAAAAAGCCATCCCTCTTTACATAACTCTAGTACTAACTACTAGAGTTATGTATAAACCAAATGTATTTCTATCCCTTTAAAGTTCAATTTACAGTTGGTCGTCATATGGATCGAGTTATAGGTTCGTGGTAGGGTCTCCAGACTCGATAAAAAATCATACTAAAAGCGATTGCCCTAAAACTACAATATCATACTCTAGTTCTAATACCCATTTCTACCACATCACACTAATATTAGACAAAAGACAATATGTAGTTTGTCTAATGTTGAATGTTCTTCACGCTCGAATAGCTGAACGGATTTCGACGAAAGTTGGTACACTAGTAGACTATATTCTGAAATAGCACATAGGACTTTTTACATCGTAGTATAATTCTCTACTATCACGCAAGTGAAGTCACTAGCAGCGCTTAGTCACACCAATATTTTAAAAGCAAAAGTTTGTGAATGTATGTGTATGTTGTTACTTCTTCACGTTCGAAGTGATTGGAATGGAACATGAATAGACTTTGTCCTGGAATAGTATACAAGATATTTTTTATCCCGGAAGTACGGTGCAATTTTCTACTTTCAAACGAGCAAACACGCTAGTACAGGTAGTTAAAGTGCATGTAGAAACCATGAACCATTTACCAGTACCGTATTTTTAGGTGAGGATTCATCAAATGACTTTTCTCGTTCTGGGTCGAGCTGGAACTGCTGAAAGGGAGTGTCAGAATCTTATTGGCTAAGACCAACCCATACTCCTTCGATTGCCCTATGCGTTCCAGGTCAACGGTAACCCTTGCGAACAATCCCGTAATACGTGGCAGGTATCAACCCTGATGGACCCCGTCCATTTTGTATGTTTGTAATACCTACATACATCGTTGTTATTTAAAACATTTATTACAAAGAAAACTCGCATAACAGTAAATAACGTAAATAATCCTAGAAACAAGTCCACATATTCTTATTTCCCTAATCCCATTAATATTCATATCTGGTCCTGAACCTAGAAATGCACAAGCGTAAACTTTAAAGAATGTACTAAACTCGTAAATATTTTAAATATACGCTCTTAAAGTCACAGTCGATACATTGGTCCAAGGATTAAAAGAGATTGGATAAGAAGTGAAAACATTTTGTTGTGAGAGAAAATTGGACCCAATGTTACGAACCGTAATCTGAAGCTACTGTCAACTTGAAACAAACATATCACGTTGAATGATAGTGATTTAGTAACATGGAATATCTGTTTATATAGAAGAAAATGATTATTTAAAAAGCAAAGTCCTGACTTACTCATCAACGCCTAGCCAAAATCCTTGAACTTAGAACGCCGAAATTTTGCATATAAATTAGTTGGTAAATTAGGCAAGTTCCAATTGCAATTCTATCAATTCATATGGATTTTTATAAGTTTATCTAGGAAAAACATCCCATGTCCCGGAAAGTACGTAAAGCTTTTGGTCCTTATTGTCTATCTTTGACAGCTGATACAGGTAGTCAGACACCAGAAAGTTTGAGCATCAGTCTATATAAGAATTATCGTTTTATTCAGCGATTGGGTTTTGGAGGTTTAATAGGCGGTTGCTCCATGGTACACGACTAATCTAGTAAGTTGCATTCAGTTACACTGGAAGCCGACCCTAGCTGGTTAGGAAAAGGCTAGGGAGATGATGAAGTTATCGTACATCAACGCTTACCATCAGGTGAGGTAGCGGTAAAACGCGAGTATAAGTATAATAAAAAAAAAAATCATAAGTGTTAGCTGGAGTTTGCCAGAGAGCTGGGGTTTGCCAGAGAGCTATGGAGCGGAGCATTCTGGGCGTAAGAAGAACTGACCGAATACGGAACGACATGCTGCGCTCCATAACAGGTATAATAGACGTGGGCAAAAAAGCTGCCAGGCTCAAATGGGACTGGGCGGGTCACGTCAGCCGCATGCACAGGGACCGTTGGGCAAGCATCGCCACACAGTGGGTTTCTACTGAGGGAAGGCGCCGTCGAGGCCGGCCTAGAAAGAGGTGGCGGGATGATTTGGACGCCTACCACGAGGACTGGTTAGACACAGCGCAGGAGAAGAAATGTTGGAAGGACTTGGGGGAAGCCTTTGCCCAGCAGTGGGACAGAAATGGCTAATAAAAAAAGTGTTAGCTGGGCAAAATTCTCTCACTTCACAAAGCTACTTACAGTTAAAAAAGAATTCCTCTTTCAAATGATTTCAATAGGTATGAAAGCAATACAACTCCTTATCCATAATAAAAATTCCCGGAACAAAATGGAAGCAATCAGGGTCCATACTGGCGACCTCATAACTCGATAGAACATAAATTTTTACAAGACGCTAAAAGCATGGAGTATGGTGGAGTGACACGTAAATTGTCATCAGACTTTTATGTAGCCATGAAACGTGCTCCGTCATTACTTTAGGAAACGTTTCATGAGATCCTGGTGCGAGTGGAAATGGTTAGAGGGTTTTTAAAAGGTTGATGTTTGGTCGCCTGCAATTGTGACAAAAAATTGTAGAAAAATTTAGTTGTGTATGGAGTAATAATTGTAATTATAATATTATAGACCAGCGATTGACTGCTGTCAAAACTGTTGCGGATTCAACTCTCCCCATGCGAGAGAGAGTGAGAGAAGAGTTGAACCCGCTACAGTTTGGGGAACTTATGAGGTCCTGGTGCAAATGGAACTGGTTAGTTTTTTTTTTATGTTGATCTTTGGTGGCCTGCGATTGTACAAAAAAATAAAATTGTAGAAAAGATTATTTGAAAATTTATGAGAACCATTCAATAAAATTATTGATGACACAGTTGGTGCAGTGGATCAGCAATTGGCTGCTGCGCTAACTGTCGCGTTCGACTATCTCAAACGGTTGCTTTTTGGATGGATGATGATGAGAAGGAGGATGATGGGAATTACTCTCATAATAATTATAGACGACTAGCTTCTGCCAGCAGTTTTGCTCGCCTGAAAATAGAAAACTTATTTAAAAAGAACATTATCATTTCAGCCGAAATACTTCCCTTGTTAGACATAGGCCTCCCCCAAGCATCGCCACAACGACTGATCCTGTACGTCTCGTATCCACCACATTCCCGCAACTCTCACCAGGTCGTCACTAAAAGAACATAATCCTAAGATAAGTGCAACATGGTCTCTCAATGTTCCAAATTTCTTCCAAATCTGTTCAGTCGTTTAAGCGTGAAGAATTAATACTTTCTGACTCTAAGTAAAAAAAGTAAGTAAATCTTACAGAAACACTAATAAAAGCTAAAGTTTGTAAACCTTAGCTTTTATTAGTGTTTCTGTAAGATTTACTGGTAGACTGATAAAATATAAGTATCTACTGAAAAAACACGACTTTCAAACGCTAAAAGTAAATCTAACCAAATTGAAACCCATCAAAATTCCAAAACCCATTTTTGTATAACTCAATAACAATACACGTAGCCAAAAACCAGACAAGTAACATTTCACCAAATATGATCCAAAGTTACCAATAAATACTGCATCAATATTTGATTTATTATACGATAAAAGCAACGCTAGGGATGCGAGAAACTACAATAAAATAATAATTGTTATGCAAAAACTGTAATGGAATCACTCAATCGGAGTAATGTAACGAACGTTTGATTTATTACTTGTCGAGTAAGAAAAATGACTATAAAATACAGCGTGGTGTTTAGAATCAACGGGACGGGGACGATCCGGAGTTGTAGCGAGGGCTTTTATTTACATGGCATTTTTTAGGTGGAAAATCATCGAATGACTTTCGCGTTCTTGGGCAGAGTGAGAGGCTTTGACCCTGCTGGGTCCTTATGGTTTGCTGACATCTCTTTGCGGACAGTTACAGGACGGCCGCACGGCGAGCTATCCATTGCACGCCATTTGTAAACCCACGCCTATGGTGACTGGAAATCGGGGTAAACTGACTTTTTTAGCGAAAATAAACATTTCAACTTTATTACATTATGACATCTGATAGCATAGCATAATCAGACTTATATTGCTTCCGCTGCTGGTACATATTCATACCTCTTCTATAGGATAGGGAATAGGCCGAAATCCACCACGCGGGAATACTGCAGCTTATTGGATCATCGGATAGCAGCACAGTTACAATATTACGAACACTCGTCTTGGAAGACATACGATATATTTTGGTCTTGGGTACCTACCCAGGACCAAAGGTTAAGTTAAAACTGAAGGTAGGTAATAATAGTAAATCTAAGCATTTATTTCAAATAGACCATTTGCAGGAACTTTTGAATAGTCAAATGTCGCTCAGTCCAACAAAAGTGAAGCTAAATTGATGTCGTTTACCCACTTACAAGCGTTATGTATATGTTATACGATCATGTCGAATTTATACTGAAAATGTTCCGTAAGTGATGTCCCGTAAAATAACGCTGGAGTATTAAACTGTATGGCAATAAATTACTCGTAGAATCACTGACCAAAGACTCCTAAAAGTCGTGATCCATAAAGTGCTTGTTTTCATTAAAATGTTAGCTCTTTAGCAGATTATAAGCTACCGACTTTTTGAAGCGATTCCTTGCTCGTCATAATGAATCGGTAATGTGTTTTATGGCGAACTGAATGAAGGCCGATGTTGATTGATGGAATATCATGTATCAAGCAATTTGGGGAACTTATGGGATCGCTTTTATCCTGTTATGGATATGTGCATAATCACCCGTAAACGTATGTTACTTAAATTAACCGGAAAAAATGATTTTATTTTATTTGATTTATACTAGTACTTGACTGTGATCCCACCTGATAGTAAGTAGTGATGTAATCTCTGATGGTGAGGCGTACTAGTGTATGAGCCTATTCACTCTTGCCTTGAAGACACTGAAATTATAACTGGACGGGAAGACTGCAGCAGACCGATCGTTCCAGTCCTTCGACGTACGCGGTATAAACGACGAGACGAAACGCGTAGTAAGGACCGTAGAGCTAGATTTTGTTAAAAATTGTGATAAAATAGAACTAGTGTTAAAAAAAAAAACTAAAAACGCCGACTGTTACTGTCAATCAGACAAAAATAATATAAACACGTTCTGATATTGAGAAATTCCAGGTGAAAAAACCAATTTAGGTTCACTTTACTGGCCCGAAAAATGAACTCAGGATCTCATAGTCAGCTGCGACACATGTGACCAGTAACCTCCACAAAACGAAGATAACTTAAAACTAAGTTGTTATTTTAACAGCTAGCCAATGACGTTGAGCTTCCCTATTCGCATACGTCACTACTTGCGCCCCGCAACAGCCCCTTCCAATTTTTCATTTGAAATGTCGGTTCAGTAGTTTCTAAGCTGTGTTTAAAAATGACAAATGAATGTCAGTGAGTAAGTAGGTAATGACAGGACGGCAACCCATGGGCTTCAAGTGCTATAATCAAGGTTACCATCGGTATACTTTGACAAGCTATGCGGAACGCCACACAGGATGGCCTGATGGTGAATCACTATATTTTTCTTGGAATTTTAGTTTGTGAATTATATTTTTATTAAACGAAACGGACACGTTATGCGAATTTATTGCACGTTATGTATATCTCTATATCTGGCAAAAGTTGCTGCTATATAAATTATCGAAAAAAAAAGGGGTGCGGAAATTAGGGAGAAAATTACTTTACGAGATATTAACAGTCCTACAAAATGTATCCAAATATTTATATAAATTTGTGACTTGAGATTTATTTATAAATATATTAATTCATGAATTCCCAACCGACCACCGGTGGCCGCGCATCTATTGTCTTACTATTGTGTTTCTAATTGACGGTATCTGAAGGGTTAATTAGACTAGATGAAGGATTTTATGATATTTTTTTTTATTTACTTTATTATCTTCACAGATCTACTATTTTAAAATTTCTGCAAAAGGAAACACCACTGTGATTATAGTCAGTAAAATATCGACACGGTTTCCTTCTCCACCTCTCAATTTTTTGCTCAGTATTTTTCAATAACAAATTTTCTATATTAGCTCGATCCTGGATTTGTTAGTGCCCAATACCCTATCCACTTTTTTTTAAATAATACACTTACGCAAATTTTTTTTTCAGTAGTAATAATAGTTACTTCAATGGCATATTAGCCTATTTTTTTTTTAATGACAACTAATAGTGCTTTACTGTGATCCACTTGATGCTAAGCAGTAATGCAATCGTTGATGGTGAGGCGCACTAGTTTAGTAGACCTACCGATCTTTTATACAGATAAATTCGCTTATAACCACCGCCTCATTAAAATTACATGGTAAGGACAATAGGACATAGCATAGCATAGTCGGCCTTATAATATTCCCACTGTTGGGACTCAGGCCTCCTCTCTAGGAGAGCGAATTGAATAATAGACAATAAAACATGGTTACCTGCTCGCTCTAGGAAACACAGACTTGGTCAAGTATACAAGTATATAGGTACTTGCAAACACAATACATGTACCTATGTTTACCGAATACCTGTACCTACAATCGACCTCAGTTCCATGGTTCCAGTCGAGCCTGATTTCCAAGCCTCGCAGTTTGATCGACTTGTGGTTCAGCACACACGTTCTGACCTCTTGCAACAGCTCTAACAAACGAACCGTATTGTTAGACTGAATGCGAGCCATAATAAATACGTTACCAGCGTTTAATCTACTCAGATTGTGCGAGATTCTGTGATAGATTATCTGGTGGGACGCTGCGGTAAGTGTGGAGTTGGGTACATTTTTTGATACCAATTTTATTGGCCATGGCTCTATATTTCCTTTATAAATACGAACGTAACTTTTGAAGTCCTTACGTCTTAATGGCTCAACGGATTTCGATGAAATTGAGACACGGGTAAATCGTGTCCTAATATAGGACAAAGGATAAGTTTATATTCCGAAAGTATTCTCTCACACGCGTCGGCGACGTGCAAAAAGTAGAAGCTAGTGCAAATATATATATACTTATACATAGTTGGCAGTTGATATAAAACAAACCCAATGTGTTATGCCATTAAATAAGCTTTAATTTCCATACATATCACACACCTATCACTAGGAAAACTAGGAGTAGTTGAGGGTTTTGATACAAATTTTAATTTCTTTACCAAGTTATAGTCGACTTTCAAACAAAAAAAGTCTTGAGAAAGAAAAGAAGGAAGTAAGATAGAAAAAAAAACACCTTTTTCAGTACATAGACATAAAAAGAAGAAAAAAGTACCAATGGAGACGGCTACGTCAAATAGGTCCAGTACCCCTATCCAAGTAGCTAATCTGCAATCGTTAACGCTCGTAGAAAGATTCTAATGTACGGAAATGACGACATTTCAACGCTCAGTCACGTGGTCAGAACAAAAGAATTGGGGGCGTGGCCAACTCGAAGCGTTCGATGCAAGCAAAACGGTTGTAACTTGGCTAGGGTGGCTGTTCAGCATTATGTCAGACAACATCGTGTGCGCTACGCTGCGCTACGCTGCGCTACGCTGCGCTACGCTGCGCTACGCTGCGCTACGCTGCGCTACGCTGCGCTACGCTGCGCTACGCTGCGCTGGTTTTAGATAGTATCACGGCATTCGTTTGAAAATGATTTATTACTTGGCAAAATATAAAACGTACTATTCGATCATGGCCGTAGCCAAGTCCAAAGCTGGTTTTTTTAGCTTTTGGACCAAAACACAGCCAAAATTTGGTCCTAAAGTCCCTCCTTCCAGTGGTGCTAAAACTCCCAGTATTTCACCTAACCCTATCTATCTCGCGGGCCATTCATCATGGCGGACTGTTTGTACCCCATGTTTGCCGTGCACTTAACTAGTAACACTTCTCAAACTATGATGAATAACTTTTTGTTATACTGTCCCCGATTTCTCGGGAATTAAGGAAATATTTGGTTCTTTAGAAGGGTCAACATGGGAAGTGTTTTCTTACGCTAGTGACTTGTCGGTTTGAGATGACGGGAATGGATTGTGGTGCATCGGATCTTGTTTTTAGTGAAAGGGTTAAAAGCTAGATTGATGTACTAAAGTGGATGTAACTTTATTAATGGATGAATCCGATAGATGCGAGATGCAGGACCGTTGTGGTGACATTTGCGAAAGGCTCATGTCCACACGTCTTGAGTCTGAAATGATAATGATGAACTATATTAAGTGTTTTGTATATTATTTAATATACTATCTTTTTGTAAGAAGTAGAACTCAAAACGGTGAAGGAAAACATCGTGAGAAAACGTCCTAGAACCAAAAATTCGAAGACATGTGACATCCACCAACCCGGACTAAGCGCTCGTGGTGGATTACGGTCCATTCCCTCTCCTAGAGAAGAGCCCTGAGTCCCAACAGTGGGAACCTTTTAAAACCGACTATGCTATGCTAAGAGGTAGAACTGTAGAGCTGCAAAATTATATGAAAGAGTAACCATAGCCTTGGAACGCAAAAGGCGACTGAAAGAACGAAGTGTCTTATTAGTGATTAGTTAGTAAAAATCTGACCACCTCTCTCGGTCCACCCAGAGCGGGAAAAGTCACCTATAAAAAAAGCAGCAATGTTTTGGTTTCATTTACATGCATTTGGACGATCGAATTTCCAAAGTATTAAACTACCATCTTTAAATCTGAAACAAAAAAATCATTGATATTTTACATTTCGTGTCTATACACGTTTCTAGATTTAAAACTTCATTTTCAAAGGAAAATTATAACAGTAATATTTCTCCACTGCAGCAAAATTTATGTTTTCTTTCATATACCATCTTAAAACCAACAATAAACAAAGTAAATGCGAACCTCCCATTGTAAATCTCATCTACCATTAACCCTTCGACAATCACAGGGTTACAATATTATTTATGTAACCCATAACCTATAAATCCGATAAATGTCTCCGAACAATTCTGATGTTCTTGGCGATATCATTTATAATTCTGTTGACCCCAAGCCGTATAAAGAGCGCGAAGATATCATAAGGTCACCCATAGATCATGGGCATAGTCCACAAAATAACAAATATTCAATAAACATACAATAAACGTATTTATTACGCTATTTAGATTTTTACTTTAGATTGAGAGCAAATCAAATTGTATAATCAAATACAAAGTTTTCTTAAAAGCTTCTGATACTAAAAATCAAACAAAATTAAACTTTATCGCAACGAAATAAGAATTAACACTTAGTTTTTAAATAGCAAAATATAAATTTGGCAAAATAACAAGTATTTTTTTAAGGTAAAGGCAAACTATTCGGCCTATATGCGTATACGCAATTGTATTGTGTTAAAACAATAGCAATGTTAAGGTTACGCATTGTATTTGCTTACTCGACTTAATCGGAGGGTTACCTATGACGTAAGATGTCCTTACAAAATCTTTGATGGTATCAGAGACCTCGATGATAGAACCTAATTATTTTTATAAAATAGCAAAAAGGTCGCCATTTCTAAAAACAGCTTTCTAGATTTGCAGTAGAATCTATTTTATAAATTAATGCTACTACATACATAATCTAGATAATATTATAATGATAATATAATCAGGATAGGCGTCCACTGCTGGACATAGGCCCCCCAAGTGGCACCACAATAACCTGTGCATTTCACACCTAATTAATTGCATGCCCTCGACCTCCGATGGGACATCGTCGATCTACCTTATGACTTTCGATAGCTGCATCTTCCGTTACGCAGTTGTCTCTCTCAGCGAGTAGTGTGCTCTGCTTACTACTGCTTAGGTTTTGAGAGACTTTGCTATAAAATTACTTTCGAGAAAATGTATAAACTACGCGAGCAAAACCAGACAAAAAGCTACTCGTAGATAAAACAAATGGAGATCACAATATATCAATATGCAAGAATCTAGATTCCTTAACATGACAGCTGTCAAATGGCCATACCTCCATATAAAACTAATCATTCCGAGACAGATGCAACATAGCTCCATCAAACAAACCAGACTGGAAGGACCACAGGTTCTAAGGACCAAAAAGACGTTGAACAAGTTAATAATGAGGTTAAAACAGCTGATCGAGCGTATATGAGCGGCAGAGCAATGGACCATTGTGTGGAACAGGGAGGCGTTGATCTTATAAACCTGTTCCATGTCAAAGGCCTTTGAGAGCAACATGTTACGGCATTGAATAGGACTTCGTCTAGAGCCCTGAGGTAACCCAAGTTTGTTCAGTAGCTTTTTATGAGTCAGCAGTAGCAGCAGTGGATCAGCTGTTTGGTATAGAATGTAATGATGAAAAGTAAATGACAATTGCAGTTATGGAAGTGCTGCTTGATAAGTTTAAAAACTTGCTGCGACCGACAATTTCACACAAAAATTCAAGATTCATAGCATTTATTTCAAATAAACATTAATTGGCACTTTTGAATGGTCAAAAAGTCAGTCAGAAAAATTATGCTGATTGCACATTCCAAACCATAGCTATCTCTTAGACAAAAATGTGCATGAAACTCTATGAACACTTTTTTTAATAATGATATATTATGTATTACAAATGAATATGTCAGTTAGATGTCATCATTATAATAAGACAAGGTGGTCTAGGTTACATATTCACCATCGAATTTACCAATACAAAATTTGAAAAAAAAAATCATAATCATTTATTTTGACTAACGGACCAAAATGAAGGTACAAAATACAGATTTAACGCCATAAACCATAATTTCATTATCATTAATCCATTCCCTTTTAAGAACATCAAGCATTAAGCCTCCATAATCCCAGTGAAGTTATAACACGGGCACATAAAAATCAACATTGTTGGTTGTTATAATATAAAATTGAAAAATGTGTTGCCGGTACGAGCGAAACGGCAAGAAATAATAATATCCTTGTGTAAGCTAACCAATCGTGACTTGGAGCTTTCGCTTGCTAGTGACGTGCTGTGCATGCTAATCGATAAGTGCACGAATATTGTGCTGGTCTTTTTATAAAGTGGGAAGTAGCATTGTCTAGGATTATTGGTAATACTGTTAGTTTATTACGGTTTCTGACGACGCTCTGTAGGGTCGATGCTAGCTAAGGCTTTTTTAAGATGGGAAATCATTCAATAACTTCTCTTGCTTTAGGAGCCGGAGTGCGTCCCAAATTTCTACTGACTAAAACCACACCTATGTTTCATAGTTACCTTGTCTTCCGGACCCTGGGGTTCTTTATTGGACTACCCATGACTCTAGTGGGTTTTGGCTTCACTTTAAAATTATGTTTTGTAATAATTCTAAGTACTAACTAAAACTTTATAAAAGTTATGACATAACAAAACGAAAGTTTTGATGTAACTTACGAGTACAATATGTTCTGTGGTGTGGCTGAGAGGTAACAGCCGCGACTTACGAGTTGTAGGTCACGGGTTTACACCCAGCCAGGCGCATTACTTCGTGCAATTTATTTCATCACCACTGCTCCCAAAACGGTGAAAGAAAACATCGGAAATCGGCATGTCCTATAACCAAAAATTCGAAGACATGATATCCTCCAACCTGCACTGGGCCCGCGTGGTGGATTACGGCCCATGCTCCTAAAGAGGAGGCCTGCGTCCCAACAGTTGAAAAGGAGAAAAACAAATTACTTTCGAAAATCAACAGTCGACTCATTAAAGTTAACAAACCACACAAACTCAACAATCTCATATGAATATTCTAATAACCATTGCTCCAAGTAATCTGAATAGGAAATACAAATAACCCAAAAGAAAAAATCCACCAGATGAGATAATTCTTTAATAGAATAAGTTTCAAGAATTCCTTTGTTAAGCAAGGGTCGGTACAATGTGATATAGTATCTTTGGGAGCCTGTTTGAATCCTTTCTTATTTATTCGTGTATAAAGAATAAGCGGGTTTAGCTACTTACCCCAAATATCTAGTTTTTCGGGTCGAGTTTCTTTGGTTGAACAGTAATGAGTTTTTGGAGTAGCCCCTGTATTATTCAGGGTAAGTGAATTATTTACTGCATGCTCACATGTTTGGTTTGAATTTAATTAGTGAGCATAGAATTGAGTTTGAATCGGGATTTTGATAATTACAGTAGCAAGAGGATATTTTATTTGTTAGGGTTGTAACAGTTAACAGTGTGATATAGTCTAGAATGAAGTCACAGCCGTGAGGCACACCTTATGTCATGTGTTCTTTTTAAGGGTTTCGTACTTCATAAGTCAAAAAATAACCCTTATATATAGGATCACTTTGTTGTCCGTCCGTCTGTCTGTCCATGTCAAGGCCATAAAGCACAAGTATATTAATAAATCTGTTGATTAAAACTGACAATTTGTTGTTACGTCACAATTTATTTTTTGCGTTTTGAAAAATCTTTGTAACTCAATTCGGGAATTGAACTGTTTTCATAGGTAAATTTGTACGGAACCCTCAGTGTGCGAGTCCAACTCGCACTTGCCCAGTTTTTTTTTCTTAAATTTCTAAATGGTGTTTCTATAGTGTGTGTGCCAAATAAAGTATTCTTCTTTCTTTCGTCCATTTTCTTTCTATTTGTTTTTGTTTCTATATTAAACTAGTCATTACTGTCCTACTGAAGGGCAAAGGCCTCCCTTAAGTCTTTCGAAAATTTCTTCTCCTGCGCCGTCTCTAACCAGTTCTCATTCTAATTAGTCTTCTTTCTTTAAGGGCAACTAACCTACCTACTTTGTGTCAAAAACATTAGAAAGCAACCTCTGGATGACTTCTTCAAATAAAACAGGAATGCGTATTATCACTGGGAAAAAGAAATGCGCTATATCATCATCTACTCAGTTCATGCTGGTATCCCACAATATATTACGGCATTTGCTTGCAAATTAGATGCAACAGATTTATCGACAACTCGATCACCACATACAGCACTAAACGCTCGGAGCGATCAAATCGTATCCATACATTAAGAGCATTCATAGCTCGTAGAGGCCCTGTCGCTTAATGCAATTCATTGTACAAGGATCCTTGCAGTATCCAGAATTACTGTACCCTCCACCCCGCCCGCAAATCCTTTGCATCCGTTCTCCAGAAACGGAAAAAGGTTCAACATTGAGAGCTCAGGATATATTAGCCATCGGATCGCTTGCATACATTTTGGCTCCTCTAACCTGGTCTTCCTTACCCCTCTTGTTCTAAGTAAAATCAGGTTTTAAGGAGTGAAGTTTGGGAAAAGCAGGGTTCAAGACGTTTTGGTAGCCGTCAGTCAGATGAAGCCTGCACAGTGCTTCGATTTACAAACTTAAAAGGATTGACGTTGAGATTTTAATAATTTCAAGATTAAAAGTTGTTTGTAAAATGCTTACGAACTGCGAAGAAATGAGGAGAGTTCCGCTTCTAGTTTTTTTTTAATCAATTTGTTGATGGATCTTAGACGATTTTTTATGGAGATACCAAATGAATTGTTACTATAGCATTGCTGGAAAAAAGATTGAAGATTGTTTCTTCATTTTTCACGAAATGGTAATGATAGCAACAACTTTTTAAGAGAATTGAGGATTACCTACTTTCTATAGATACACTATCTTTATCTTCTGTTTTGGGTATTAAAAAGACTTAACGAACTATAGTATATTTTATATCCATTATCAAACAAATTTGTTTACAAGAAAAAAGTACAAAAAAGGAAATAATAAAAACCATGTCATCGTTATTCTACGATTTCAAGGTACGCACTAAATTAGACAATAAACATAAAAATAACACAACGCCACAGGTAATGGGCCGTAAATAAAATAAAATAACTACACAGCACACATTGGAAATCAATAAAAAAACGACTCAATAGCTCAATAAAAAAAAACTTATTTTGTCATATAAATCTTTTTGACGGACTCGAATAGTACGAGCAAATGTTTTTAACCCCTGGCTAGACTTGCTAAGCCATTTTCAACTGTAAAAAATCTCTTATAAAGTTGATTATTGATTTTGCAGTAGTTTTTGTAACATTGTAGTAAATAGTTTTATGAAAACAGGCTGTTTTATGACCGCTAGCCGAATGTCTAGTTCGTAAGATAGTAGCTTCGGAACTCACGTGAGTTTGAACCGTATAGTTTATGTCATTAGGGTCGTTTTTGGAACTGTAAATGCATTATTAAGGGGTCGTTTGGTAGTCTCTATTGTCAATCAATACATCTGTTGCAAGAATGTAAGGATTCATTCAGTGACTTTGATGTCTGGAAGGAACATGAAGATTTAGTAGAAGGTGAAAGGCTACGCGTTTATGAATAGTTGACGGACATTTTTACGTGATAGGTAATAGTTTTACATATATTATATAGGTATGTATTATCTACCTATTACAGTTTTCGCTTTGTATCGATGACTATGACATCACCCATAGGAGCTATTCGCAATCGCAGCATCAAAGTTCTCTTTGCGATTAGAACATTATATGAAATTTCATTTGAAAGCTTTTTTAAGATATTTGCACTCTTCTATCTGTATAATTTTGTTCTTTTCGATTTTTAGTATTTGTGTGTACATAAATAAATAAATATGATAACATTTGTAACTTATATAGTCACTTTTTGTAATTAATAAACTCAAAAACTACTGGATCGAGTTTTCTTAATTTTATCACCAGTAGAATTCCTTTTTATCACTGAGTGACATAGGCATATATTTCTTAATGTTACGCGGGCAAAGTCGCTGGCAATTAGTTAGTTGGATAAAAGATACATACCTAGAAATATAAAAAAAAATACACGCAGGTTTGTTAATTTCACCATAATAAAATTATGTAATTGAGGTTAAAAATTCGAGTTTTTTTTTGTTTAATTAGCGATATTGATGATTATAATTTGTTTAGGGTTTTGGTTCATGTAAAGTCACATTACTATTATTTCATTTGCCGATTTCAAACTAATGTGTAAGTTGAGTCATTATATAATAGGTATTTCATATTCATTTGATTGATTTTTAAGGGTCTTTATTGTTATAATATTTCGAAATTGCATACAATAAGATCTTATTCTAATAGTTTACAACCTTAATTGTAATTGGTTTATAGGTTAACACTTACCTTTAAAAATATTTCACATTGACATTATTGTTGACTATCTTGTTAGACAAGTTCATAAGGAACAAGTTATTAAATTCACAAAGAAGTCTTAGCACTGACTTATTTACACTATAACTGCACTATTTAATTTACACAAAGTAATGCGACTCGATCGCAGAATAAATATGTTACTAACAAATTACATTCATTTTTATATTTGACTATCTAAATTGTGGGTAGTTTGTAATTGTTATGGAGGTGTATTTCTTATTGCCATAGTGTTTTTACTAATGAACTGGCTCAATATTTAGTTTAAGTTGAAGACATCACGACTAAAAAGAAAAAAAAATACCAAATAATTTTAACTTCGAAAGTTAGTGCTATTAATTTGTGGCTTTGTTTTTTTGACACTGGCTTTCGAAATTAAAATTATTTGATACTTTTTTTTTTGAAGTCATTTATATTTTATAGTATTACCGTCTCAATGACCTCACCTATGACAATTTTAAGTGAACTGGAACTTTCAAGCACCCTAATAAGAAGGGACTCTTAAAATACAGGAAGTGAACTCAATTTCCTTACGGATATGCCAAAAGATCGTTTTTTTAAACTATCCAGGAAGATTCTATGAGGCTACGGGTAGTAGTCAACGGGGGGTGCCCATTTGAGTAATAGTCAATGTAGCCGTGCGGGGGGCGTCGGCAAAAAACGCACATAATAAGAACATACCTCACGGCAAGATAAGTGCGGTCAACATTGGGTAAGATGGAAGGTTAGCAGAAAAGGCGAGATGATTACTGATTCGAAATTTTGCCAATTGTTGCATAGAATTGTTACTTAATTATATACGCTCCCTTCAACTCAAGAGTTCGGAGGGTTTCCATCGTGAAATGCTACGCTCCAACCACAGAAAAGATTTTAGAAAGTTGAAGTGAATATTGCCGCTTGTCTCCCACCTTTTAACTCCACTACAGGCAATAAACCAATATGAACGCGCATTACGCAACTAACAGACCACGCGCACTTAGATCGCAAGTTTACTATTGGTCGTTGAGTTATGAGCATTGCCCTATATTGCAGCACGCCTGCCCCGCCCACAAGGCCATTCTAACCTCTTTCACTAAACTTGTTCTGTGGCCCAAAGCAATACATCACCGAAAGATTATTTAAGATGACTTTTACAACATTTTCTATAACTCTTAGTGTCTAAACACACTATGCCGAGGATACGCGACGGAAGTTCGGCATGATTACGCCTGCAATGCTATTTGAATTACTGGCGACACATTATGCCGAAATTACGTTGTGTTATAGCGTACAGCCGAACTTCAGTCGGGCGTAAGTTCAGCGGAAAGTCGATGGCAACGTATTCTGTAGAACACACATTATACGCGACCGAAGTTCGGTTCGATTGCCGACGGAGATCGGGAGCCAGCAGTGGGAGGCAGGCATGCCCCCGCCCGCGCCCCGTGTGTCCGCCCGTAGTATTTATTTCGCCTCTGTCTGCGTACGAGATGCACGTGCTTTGTTGTGTCATTAAAATAGTCAATTTTTCGGGTTTCGCACCTCAAAAGTAATAACGGAACCCTAACAGGATCACTTTATTTTGCATTTGTCTGTCCGGCTGTTTAGATAACACGACACGACGACGCCACGACAGCGCTCGAAACACTGAATATACACACAAAATTGCGCAACTGAATTTCTGCCGCGTAAGTTCGGCACTTATGGTGTGTCATATCAGCCGAATACGTTGGAACGTAAAATCAGCCGCGGAACTTCGGTCGCGTACGTTCGGCATAGTGTGTTTAGACACTTAAGGGGAGGAGGACTACACATAAAGAAGAGACTTGAGTCCCAGCAGCGGGAATATTAAAAGGCTTATATGTAGTTGGGCTTAGGCTGATAATACCTATGTGAATGGCTACTGATTGTCAAAGCTTTGTAAAATGAGCGGAGTTAATGTTGCTTCATTAATCAATAATTTATAAGTCTTTGACTAATGTAATTAAGCGAAGGCCCCTTTAATAAAATTAAATAAACTATTTCTGTTCAATCGCCCGCTGAAAATTGCCCTACGAATCACCAGTCAATGTAATGGTTCCAAAATTACTTGATTAGTGAGTGCATAGGCTTAAAGTCACTCTAAGAGGAACTCACTGAAAAGGTTCAAAGTTTCCTTGCATGGTCACATCAGGAATGAAGATATCTGCAGGAAAACCAAGTATATCGCCAAACTTAAGTGGCATTGAGCAGTGCACATCGCAGAACAGATGTTTGATAGGGCCGTCGCATCAGGAATGAAGTTATCACCATAGTCCAAAGAATCGCTAAAATTGAGTGGTAAAGAGCACAAGGCTCGCCGAACATGTGGTCAATAGGGCCGAAAGATTCTGAAGTGACTACGTACTGGAAGCCACAACGTTGGTAGGCCTTCCACTAGATGGAATGATGACCTGTTGAGGGTTGTGGGAATACGATAGATGCGAGACACACAGGACCTTATACATAAAAAAAATCTTAAATTATAAGCGAATAAATTCTTATATTTCTTAGTTGTGGCGACACTTAGGGGAGGTATTTTCTTTATAAAAACGTACTTATGGATGGAGTTTCACAAACAAAAATAGTATAAAGACATCAGTCGCGTCAATAACAGATACCACAAAAACAAGAATCTAACTTGTTCTAAAAATACAGACGACCCATCGTTTTTGCGCCCAGTACAAAGGTCCGCTGACCAAGCGAAGGGCGCGATCTAAAATAAGATATGTACCAGCGACCTGCGGACCGCATAAATACACCCAATATCAACCTTTAGCTGTATCTATACAAGTGTGGCTGTTCTATGTATAGATTTTGTATTTTGTTGTGTGAGTAAAGACCTTCAAGTGAGGGAAATAATGTTAGTTTGCATTTGTGTTACAGTATTTTTTCCGGTGGATAAAAATCATCCAAATGACATCCTCCACCCTTGGGCAGAGCAAGAGATAGTGTCAGGTTTTTACTGACTAAAAAACCCACCCCTTTCCTTCACTGCCTTTAATACTGGGGCCGAGCTTTCCTTTCAGAAGCAGACCCTTGGCTCCAGTAGGCTTCGACCTTACGGTTGCTAACAACTCTTTGAGGCGCGCGGGAACAGTACGCGCCGTCGACGACTTGGGCTCGGTCCGGACGGTTACTGGACAGTCGGACTGCAAGCTACCCATTGCTCACCGGCCGCAAGCCCGTGCCTACCTTCGCCGGCAATCGGGATCGGAACCTCGGCGGCAGCTGGGGCGTGACCACCATTGTTTTCTTTTTATACCGATCAAGAAAAAGAACAATACTTGTAATTTAATAAGTAATTAATTAATCTAAGACAGAATAGTCCAGCTAAGGAATTCTCAGCCGGAGTCTGTATTCCCTGATAGCTACAACCTAGAGGTCTTCAAGTCAAGAATGAATGGATTACTTCTAGGCAAGCTTGCTCCATCGTCGACCACATCATCGCTTACCATCAAGTGAGATTGTGGGCAAACGCAAGATATAATAAAAATTTGAAAATTAAGAAGTATACTGTATATTCAGTTGTAAAAAAAGAAACTACCATTATGTTAAATCAGCTTATCTCCTAAACTTAATCACATATAACCTCAAGCCATTGTGCTAAGAACATACCTACTGCCCCACGATTACAACACTATCTAAATTTTCATTAAAAAGGTCTCATTCTTTACGAAAGAATTATGATAAATCTATTGAACCGCGGGTCGAGTCGTGATCCCGATATAATCGCGATACATCTCGATAGATCGTATCGATTTAAAGAATCGATTCGAAATCGTTCGACCTTGATATTGATGAGTCGTAAAGATCCCGATTCTAGATTAATGGTTAACAATACTGTTTTTAGGCGCATTAAAATTCTTTTGTAGTTTTTAAATTATGGTTCTGGGACAGTACCTACCTAATGATTAGAATACAGCAATATGTTACTATCTCGTTGGCTATTTTGAAGTCCAAGGTTTCGGAACATTCTTACATCTATCTGACAAGCGTGATGATGGTACAAATTTCTCTTCAGCAGTTTATTGTATTAGTGCTTGAAAAGCATATGAAAACCTTTGTAAAAATTTAGATGTTTAAAATTGAATAATATGTAGTTCATGTTTTCCTTCTACTTAAACCCTCAAGCACCTATCTCCCTATCCCAAAATGCCTTGAAGAGTTAAGATTTTTGACCTACTGCTTATGAACCTAAAGTTTTCGGGACATTTCGAGCATTTTCTGGTATAAACCTGCAGTATTTGAAAAGTT
The DNA here is from genome assembly GCA_949319445.1 of Mythimna lalbum. NCBI lineage: Eukaryota > Metazoa > Arthropoda > Insecta > Lepidoptera > Noctuidae > Mythimna > Mythimna lalbum. Next base: position 21,128,007 of record OX439360.1, read on the forward strand.
AATAAAAGTCTTAGTTCTAGCCAAAATATATCAGTCTTACAAAATAAGTAGTCTTTGAGATAACAAGTACAAACTCAAATTCTCGAATTGAACCAGTAATTTTTTGTAAAAAGAACACAGTTTGGTGGCACTTCTAACTAAATTCAACAGTCGCAGCTATAGTTTCAACACTGCAAACACTTATCCACATACTATGTACAAGAAAGCTAGAAATGTTAACATTTCTGCAGCCCCCAATCAACAAAACACGATTACTAACGAGGAAACGTTTAAACTAATCAAAGTTGAAAAGTAAAAAAGTTTCTCTTCAAGCGGTACGCTACAATTAGCGGGCGTATGTAATTATCTAAAAAAAGGAGGCACAAAGATGACCATTACAATGGCTGGTCGTGACACGCGTTCAGGTACGGACACGACTCGCGACTAGAGATGGGCGGTGGGTAAAAACCCATCGGGTATTTACCGGGTAAATACCCGATTTGGGTATAAACAGGGTTTTTACCCGGTAAATACCCAAAACCATGGGCATAAACCTTTTACACTTTTTGAGATGATTTATTAAATAAAGTTTAGTTGAATTTTAGATAGTTCACATGTTTTGAACACCTCCATGTTATAAATTCGGCTCCTTTCGTATATTTTTACGTTTAAACGCCTGATTATTATTTTTATTAAATGATGTTTAACTGTAACTTTTGCGTAAATGTAAAATTTCAACAGATTTTCAAGTTTGTAACAATAAATAACTTATGTAATGTTTTTTATTATTTTTTATTCTTTTTTTGTGTTTAATTTTTATTTTATTTTAAGTGTTCTACATGTTGTTTCTTAATTTTGTATATCTGTGTAAGTTTTTCAAATAAAATACAGACGTAAAATATTAAAAAAATACGGACGTGCAATTTTTCCATGATTTGTAGAGTAGAAAACCTATTCTTAGCCGACACCATGTATATTTCATGCATAAAACCTATTTGATGAACATTTTTTTATTGCTAAAAATGTATAAAAAACAAAAAATGACCAAAAAGTAAATACCCACCATTTGGGTATTTACCCGGGTAAAAACCCTGCATTTGGGTATTTTGGGTATTTACCGGGTAGAAACCCATCTCTACTCGCGACACGCTGCCTCGGGATCGGCACAATATACAGGTACGGACTGTAAACATACAAAAAATAAAACAAGCGATGGACAAAATTACTCAACTTAAATTATTCAAGAGCTCAAAAATAAAATGACTTCAACAACTTTGGAAATAAAAAGTGTCACAATAACAGAGCCGCAATTTAATAGAAATATAAGACTGATTAAAGTTCAAGCAAATATATATTTAACATAATCATTAATCATTATAATGATTCAATATGATGATTAGTTTCGTTTATAATTTGTATGCATGTCAGACTGTGACCGTAAACACTTTTGCTTTCTGTTTTTCTAGATATATAATGGATATACAGCAAAAAACAATAAAATGAAAAATAAAACCGACAAGTGACGCGGTGAAGATGGTGAAACGATTTGATCATGTTCGAAAGGCAAACTTGGCCAGAGATGGTTTAAAATGAGTAAGATGTTGCTTTGCCCAGCAAATTTACAAAATAGGCTATAAAAAAAACGACTTTGTGAAAAAGATTCTTTTTATCACGTAACTACATTAACAACTTCAGTTAGTACGAAAGAAGTAAAAATAAAAGACTAAAACGAACCAGAGGTGCTACATAATGATAAGAAGATTAACTACACAAGAGAGAAAGAGAGAGAGCAAAAGCGACAATCGGATCAACAGCAGAATGGAAATCCATTGCAACCGTTCGGAGAGAAAAAGCTGTAATAAAAAAGAAAAAAACCCAAATCCATACCTCTTACCCACCTCCTAATTTGCAAACACGGTACAGTCACCAACAAAAAACAAAATACACAAAAATAACAACAAAAACTCGTGAGTCCGGTCCACAATCCATTTAGAGAGATAGCATCGCCTAGAGAATTATTAAGTCATTATAAGTACGCAAAGGTCACAACTTTGTATTATCTAAGACTTGGATCGTAAATGAAGCATTGTACTCAGTAATGTGTGTCGCTATGCTGTACATTTCTGTGTTAGTGTGACTATCGCATCTATTTGTACCATAATTGATAAGTTATGTGAAGATAATGGTGGCTTTGTCCAAATATTTTAATGATGACATTCTACACGGTGAAAGGTCTTTTTGGTTTAGACTGTTATATTCAATTGTACGATTTTGTTTCATCCATTTATAGTCTGTCTAAAAAGTCAAACGACTTGGGAATTTTGTATAATATTTAATCATTTAAAAAATATTTATCATCATCATAATTTCAGCCGATATATATCCACTGTAGAATATAGGCCTCCCCCAAGTATCGACACAATGAACGATCTGAAAAATACTTATATTTGATACTTTTTATAAGGTTTTTATATTAGTAAACAATGATCAAGATCTCTTAATCAAACTTGACTATTGAATCAACGTTGACTACGTCAGATTTCATTTGCTCTAATAATTACCCAAGTCGTTTGACTTTTTAGACAGACTAGTAATATCTCTTTTGCACTGTGTTTAGTCATATTCATAACCCTTTCCTAATGATTTCAAGTTGTCTTTGACTATTTTGAAAATCATTCTCAAAATTCTTTTGCTATAAATATTATAGCAGCTGTATCATCATTTTAGCAAAAGTAAAATTTGCTATGCTGATAAACATTTACATACTAATTTCTTAGCAAAACAGGTTGATGATAATAAACGTCGAAGGAACACCATGTTCAGCAGTAGCCTTAATTAACAGACTGATGAAAATGTTAATGAATATTAAATCGATTAGCAAAATAATATTTTCTGAAGTGTCTATCAAAATTTTAACATCTTCAGACTAAATCAGAACCTTTGAGTTTATGCCTCATAAAAATCTCGAGAGTTTCTATAAATTTTTAATGAAAGGGATTTAAGTAGGTATACAAATAGAACATTTTTAATTAATAGACGTCTAAGAGCTTAATAGATTATTCAATTTGGTAATGCGATTAATGGCTTCCCAATCCATTGCATTTGATTATATCTTGGCATGTTTATGAGATAAATTTTAGGCTTGTCCAATAATTTGCAGTTCAATTTTTAAATTTAAAAGAGCAGGTAATATAGACATCAAACAGAATTATGCATGAAATAAGCCAGGTAGAAACTGACAGCCCGTATAATCCTCATATATTGCAATTTAAAATATGAGAATATCAAAATTAATTGCAAAATTAATTATAATTACAAATAATGCGGGCCTAATGAATTGTGTAAAGCTGTCTATGAATAAATTAATACTGTCTTTGAATTTTTTATTGGTATTAAGTTACATGCCCTTATAATGTAAGTAATGGTATAAGTAGTAATGGAATCAGAGATGTTATCGGGAGGCTATTACTCCATATAAGAAGTAAAAGTCAATTGACTAATAAATATATGCTTATTAGTTAGCGATTGAATGGGTTCTAGACATAACTTTTGCATTACAATAAACTTTGCTTAGCGGCTGTATCGCCTTCGTAAATGTTCCATCACATTTATTTTTAGCATGAAAATAAAGCTGGTATAGTATTCTTTTTCTTTTTGTTTCTAGGCTTTAGTGTAGGAAGCAGTTCTTTTCAATTTATCAATACCAATTCAGTAGTTTAGATATCTAAAAGAGCTGGGTGAAATTGACAATACAGTCTTACAAAGTTTCTTTGATTAGTTGGAAAATCATCAAATGCCCTCTCTCTAGGTGAGAAGTGTCAGATTTTTACTGAATAAAACCCACCCGTATTCTTTTAGTTGCCTTTTATGTTCCCGGGCTGCAAATTCTCTTTCGAACAATCATTTTATTTCATGTAATTTGGAGCTTTAACTTTATGCACTGGGATTTTGCATAAGTACGGCAGTTACAGGGTGTTCTTATTTGTGCATATTAAATATATTAAAATACAAAGCTTTTTGACATTTCACAAAGCCCAACACTCATCGCCAAAGGATAGGTAGGCATCCAAAAAAACATAATGATGGACGGGAAAATCGTGCCGGATTCCACTCACAATGCCTCAATTTAAGATTCTCTTTCATAAATATAAACCGTTACAATTTTTGTGGAATTTTAAACGAAACCCAGTACACTGTGTTTCGGATGATTTTTTCTGGGCAAAAAAAAAAACAGTTAAATTTGCATGAATTACGTAATTTATATCTTTTCCGCGTTCATTGTCATTCCGATGTTGTACGATTTTAACAATCACGGCCTTTTGGTGTGAAGAATTTCGTTGCTTCACATTTTTTTGGCTAAACCAGCGCGGTACTCAACATTTTTGGCAATTTTTGAATTCAGTTTTCGCTCGAATTTTATTCAATTACAGTAAAGATGTAAGGGACGTCGTTTTACTTGATATTTATGTAAAAACGAACCTGGACGACCATGACAACAAACTAAATGAGGCGACATTTTGAATATAGACAGTAGTAATTTCACTTATTATAATCAGAATTTAAGATTACTTGTCGTTAAAAAAGTAATAATAGTTCATTAGTGCCAAAAGACGTATATTCAAATATTGAAATATCGTACAAAATATTAGATTTTGCTTTCGAAAATTTCCCTCTAATTTTATATAGAAGGTAAAGGAAAATTATCATAATGTTGAACAATAATAGTTTTAATTTACATAGTTTTCATTAAGTATTATTTGAATACGAATAGTTTTTATAACAAGTTTTTAAAGTAGGTATTTGAAAAAAATACAAAAAAATATAGTTACACGCAGTGACTAGCGTGATCAAATCAGAAATGAGAAACAAGGTTAGCGACATAGCTCGAAGAATCGCTAAAGTTAAGTAGCAATAATCAGGGCACATTGCTTGCAGAACAGGTTTTCGATGGGGTCGAAAAGTTCTGGAGTGGCAAACACGTATCGGAAAACGCAGCGTTGGACGTCCTCCCAAAAAGTGGACCGAAGACTTGATGAAAGTCACGGAAACCCGATGGATGCAAGACCCAGTCGTTATGCTTAGGCTCGTTTTGGGTAAGGCCTATGTCTAACAGTGGACGTCGTTGGGCTGAAATGCTGATGATTAGAAACCGGATGATATGCAACATAAAAAGTTTGTTAAATGCTTTAATGAGGAAGAATTTGAGACATTTTAGGAACCCAAAAAAAGAAAGTTTATTTTTATTTTTTTCAAATTAAGCATATACATACGCACAACTAGTAAACTCTCCTTTGATAGTCGATAATGGGTACAATAACATTACGTGACATCAAAATTATTTAAAATTTTTGTAAAGGTAAACAAGTATTATTTTAAATGATCAGTGGTAGGATTGTGCCTTCGATCATTTAAAACAATTTTTTAACAGCAAAATTTATAAATCTACCGATAATATGCTTTATAACTAGATCTTAGGTAAAGTATAATATTACTGTTGACTATGACTTAAATATGCAATTGCATATAATACGTCCCTAAAGACGATGATGATACTAACTGACTTTAAAGACTAACAATCCAATGTTGCTCACCCCATGAAGCCTATTAGGGCGAAAATAGCAGCTATTGTAGCAACTTTATTATTTTACATAAATACCGAAGTTCGACCACAAAACGGTTTAACTGCTGCACCACAAACGAACAACGGGTTTAACAAACTGTTCGAGTGTACTAAGCCGGCTAATGAGTGCGGGGACACTTTGAAACTAAACAAAATTATTATAGAGCTAGGTGGCTAATATTTAGAACTTTTAATTTGTATTTGTAGCTTCTTTTGCTATTATATGTTTTTTTTTTAAATTTGGAAAATCATCCAATGCTCCTGCTTCAGGGCGCAGTGGAAGGACGTATCAGACTTTTACTGACTAAAATTACACCTTGCGTTCCAGGACTTTGAAATTATCTTTCGAAAGCACTATATTTTATTTTTATTGGTGGTTAATCATCCGATGATTTCTCCCACTCTTGAGCGGAACGGGATGGTATGTGAGACTTTTAATGACTTAAACTACACCTATATTCCTTCTTTGCCTTGAGTTCTAGGACCCCGGGTTTCCCTTTCCGAAGTCAACCTATGGCCCCAGTTATCATCATCATCATCATCATCATTATCAGCCTTTTTAATGTTCTCACGGCTGGGACTGAGGTCTTCATGGCCCCAGTAAGCTTCGACTTTGCTGGACCTCTGCGGTTTTGATATTTCTTTAACCTCTTCTATTTTTGACCTGTTCCATTTAGATCCTAAAGATATTTAACTTTATGATCATGCTTGAATTAGTTCATGTTTTTTTTTCGAACAGTCAAATGCAAAAATATTTTATCCAGCTACAAAAAAAATACAGCAGATGACATACCTGTAATTGCAAATTTGTCTGTTGATAGCATTTAGACTATTCTTTACACACTATAGATAATGATAGATAGCAATGTGGTTCCTTCTGGCTTATGTAGGTACCCACCCTTCAGAGTAACAATTTGCGACACACAGTGAGCAAGAGGAAATTATATTAAAACATGATATAACGATTTTAAACAAATCAAACTACAGTTTCCGTCTGAATGGACCACCATGCTTGTTCCCATCGATGTCAAGGGAGATGATTGAACCACCCACTCAAATGCAATAGACACAAACATTCTCCATGTGGTCCAAATCTAGCAATTGATTACATTATTTTGTAAAGAATATAGGGTTTATTTCTTTTTAACCATTTTTTTTATTGATATAATTCTTTTTATCCATCAAAGATAGGATTAATGCAACAATCAAATTATAAAACTGAAAGAAAATAATGTTATACCATATATTATAATATATACCACAACTATCACAAAACGCTGTCTAGTCCCAAGCTAAGCAGAGCTTGTGTTATGGGTACTAGACAACTGATAAACATATATTTCTAAATACATACATATTATAGATAAATTACAGACACAGAACAAATGATTATGCTCATCACAGAAACATTAGGTGGGAATCAAACCCACAACCCCCGGAATAGCAGTCAGGGTCACTAACCACTAGACCAACAGGCCAGTCAATATGAATTATTTGAAAAAGTCACTGCAGCCCTGGAATGTAAAGAGTAACTGAAGGAACTCGAGAGAGTCTTACACTCCTTGTCCTCCATCCTAGAATACATAGTGGCAATTAAAAATTAGCCAGTATTTAAAAGGTTTACATTTACTAATGTTAAAAGATATTTATTTTTAAAATAGGTTTTAAAATAAGCTTTTAATGAAAATATTTTTTTCATAGCAAGCTTTTATAGCTCGGTATATCTATATAATTAATACTCGTCAAGACGTATCATACGAGCCCAAACTCGATGAGGTTGTATCGTTTAACTACCAAGTTCCTATAGCCACCTTCCACTTCCATCATCAGATCAGCTCCTTGTCATAATAATTTTGCATTGTCATCTGATTTACACATGCCTGCAAAATTTTAGCTCAATCGGTAACCGGGAAGTGGGTCAAATTTAATTTACAAGATTTGATGGCAGACAAACATCGGGACAGGTGAAACTAAATTAAAGCTTGTAAAAATTCTTTTACACGTCAAAATTTTCCATAATTGAAAATAGATGCGGTTGGTTTGTCCTAGCTGACTACCCTAAGAACACTGAAACCATCTCTGAAATACAGCAAACATATATAAAAGTAACTAATATTTACCCCGAAAGAAAAGTATCTCCAATGAGGGAAAGTCACCATGTTGCAGCTTCTATTTATAGATATTTCGTAACAATAAGTACTTCAGTCTCGAATAAATAATGTTTCATCAGTAGAGACTCTACACGTGTCGGCGTTCAAACAATTACTTGGGCAATTGATATATGAGAATCAGATTACACGAAATAACCCAATTATTCCAAGTTAGAGATGTCAGACTCCTATATTGGTCTGTGAATGTGGTGCATCAGACAACTATCTACTACCATGTGCAATTGTGCATCATAATTAGCCATTAGCTTATCCTCCATGTATATTCGGCGGCGGATACCTCTCGCGCCGGCACTTGGTGCAACCATATAATAGAAAACACACAATTGGCGGCTTTATCGTACCAGGCGATTTCTTCCAGGCAACCTAGAATGTACAGAGATTGCTTTATATGGAGTTATCATTAGATGATTTTCCCACCATAAAAAATAATCCTCCAAATAGTTGTAGTTATTGTTGTTTTTATGGCATGCGCCATGTTTAGCGCAAATCAACTTTTTTTATTGTTAATAGAGTCGCGCTTGAACGCTAACTCACCTGATGGAAAGCGACGACGCGGTCGACGATGGAGCACGCTTACCTAGATATTTAAGTCTTAAAGATCCCCAGGATGTAGCCACTAGGAAACACAAACTCTTTTTCTTTCATTATTTTCTTCTTTAAAATGTTTCCACTACTATTTGACAATTGAAATTATCTTTATCTCTTTATCTTTAGGGCTCAGGCTTCCTTTCTAGGAGAGGGAATGGGCCGTAATCCACCACGCGGGCCTAGTGCGGGTTGGTGGATGTCACATGTCTTCGGATTCTTGGTTCAATAACGTGTCGGTTTCCTCACGATGTTTTCGTTTGACGTTTTAAGAGCAGTGGTAGTAAAATAATTTACACAAAGATTTGGGAGTGCCAACGTCTTTCAACTAAAATGATGATGATGATAAAACAATAAAAATAAAATACAATTATTTCAAACTAAAATAATGCCCATATAATATTAGTAACAAGGGTCATAAAATCTATGTTAGTATTGACATCAATACTAACATACAATTTTATAACCTTTTTTATTTTATTAAGTTAGATGATGATGAATTTACAAGAAATAATTGAAAAGCAAGAAAAGTTTTTATGATATGCAAAAGTAAATAGAAAAAATAAACAAGATATATAAAACGTCTTAGGTATTAAAGATTACAATGGCTCTGGTAATCACAGGCTGCGCGCTCTCGCTCTACTTGGCTGCAATATGTATTTATATCGAGTGACTTGCGTGGGAACATATTACGAACGGCCATATTGTCACGATGCTAGAACACAAGAGATTGGACGTAACGGAAAACGTCTTGCGTATTATACTTATATATTCTGTGACCTTAGTGCAAGTTTTTAGAATAACTTGATCACGTTAACAAAACCTTTAAATTTTACTAAAACTAAGGTAAATATTCTACAAAGAAAGAAGTGGCGTGTCAGACTTTTACTAACTAACACCTACCTGTGTCCTGCTGTTACCTTTAGCTTTCTAGGACTACGGTATCTCTTTAAAAAATTCTGTGGGGCTAATTATTTTTGAGATGTCATGCGTTGCCAGAATGTCACGTGACCTATGAATCCTTTGGCTTTGTTTCATCACAATCGATCGACTATATTGAAAAATATACTACAGTCATTGATGGTTAGGTAGTACAAAGTTCGCCGATCAGCTAGTTCGTACTTAGTTATTGTATACTCGAAAGTAATTCTGTTTGTTTGTTACGTCTTCACGCCTAAACTACTAGACCGTAGTTGATAAAATTGACGTAGGGATATTGTCAGAGCATGGAAAAGGACTTGAGATACATTTTATCAACAAACCAAGCTGGTGAAGCCGCGGACAGACGCCGGGGTGAAAGTCCACTACCGCGACAGGTCGAGGTATGGCGGACAGAGCTCCGGCGGGATCTCACGGTGAAATGGCGTCAGCGACTATCGCAACCCAGTGCTGGGCACGCCACAATTATGGCGGTAAGTCCCCTCTTTGAGGCGTGGCTGGAAAGACCTCACGGCGTTCTTACCTTCCGCATGACGCAGGTCCTCACCGGACATGGCAAGTTCGGGAGGCTCCTGCATCGGATTCGAGCGGAAGAGACGCCCGGGTGCCGCCACTGTACGGAACGCCCGGAGGACACGGTGGAGCACACAGTTGAAGTGTGCCCTGCTTGGGCGGAGCAACGCCGTGCCCTCGTGGGGGCGATCGGCGGCGGAGACCTCTCGCGCCGGGCCTTGGTTCAGGCCATGGTCCGGAGCGAGGAGGAGTGGCAGGCGGTCGCCTCCTTCTGCGAAGCAGTAATGCTAGCAAAGGAGGAGGCAGACCGCATCAGGCAACGGCGCCCCCGCCGCCGCCGCCGGGATTCCGATCCCGATTTCCGGCCACCGTAGACGCGGGCTCGCGGACGGCGAGCCATGGGTAGCTCGCTGTCCGATCGTCCGGTAACTGTCCGGACCGAGCCAAAGCGTCGACGGCGCGCACTGTTCCCGCGCGCCTCAAGGAGTTGTCAGCAACAGGAGGGGCCCATCTGGGTCGAAGCCTACCGGGGTCGGGGTTATCCGAAAGGAAACTAGAGCCCCGGTATGAAGGCTAGAAGGAACGGCGCGGGGTTTTTAGTCAGTAAGACTCTGACACTGTCTCCCGCTCCACCCAAGAGCGGGTTTCGTCAATGATGATTTTCCCCGTCGACAGAAAAAAAAAAGCCGCGGACAGAAGCTTTTATTTATATCACAACAGATCTAAGAAGTACCTACATTATACTGTTTCACACTTTTCTATAAAAATAACTTTGTGTAGACGTAACTCACGCTATTTCTATTATCTATTCCGTAAAACCATTGAATTCTCAAGCTACTTTTATTTTATCACAACATATACAGTTTATAATCAACAAATTAATATTAATATGAACTACACGTAGAACTGTCAATCGGTACTTCATAGATTTGCCGCGAAGGTGGAAAATAGTTTTTTTTATAAAATCCGATTTTTGTGTAAACTTGGCTTTGTAGAGCAGCATGAATGTCTATGTGGTTACCTTTCATAATTCTACAAAAAAAAAGAAAACAAATATCATATTTGACTTTAAATACCAAGTCAAATTACATGGCAATTTCATAAAATTAAGACGTATAATATGTTTTGAGAAAAGTTGTCTATTTTGTCGTCAAAATAAACAGCCAGTAAACGTTCGCAAAATATGAGCCGTGCCATAGACTATAGATGAGGATAGAGAAGGAAAATCGTAGTTCATATTATGTGACTACTTCACTCAGCTCGATGCCCCTATGCGCCACCACAGTGATCCAGCAGAATATTAGCGTCAGGTATATTTGCCGGATACATGATTAGTTAGAACTGGTGCATCCTGGAACCGCACTATCTCATTATTGGTCTCAAATTTATTTTTACTAACAAGTACCTAACTTTCTTTCACTCACTTACTCACAGAGTTTTTTTTTGTTTTTAACGTGTTTTTTTTTGTATAATGTTATTCTATACTCGTAATAATGATGTTTGTGATTGTTTTGTTTTTTTGTTTAACTATAATTTCATTGTGTTTTTGTGTTTTTTCTGTGTTACGTTGAATAAATGTTTTAACTATCTATTATAAGTAAATCAAGTTGAAACGGAGATGAGTAACAGAATATCTCGTACTTTTCTAATTTTGGTAATGCGTAATTTATTATTCAGAGTTGACACATCCAACAAGGAAACAAGAATCGATCGTAAACACGAAAAGGAAAGTTACGAACCTCTTTCCAAAATTAGCAGTAACGAATTACACGCGTAAAAACATCGCATTCTGACGCCTCAATCATTCGAGGTCTTCACCATCCAGGGATAATAAAAATAATTTTAAATGCCTCATAAAACTGAAATCGAATTTCAAAGAACTTTTCAAATACACACGGTACAGAACAAAGATTCTCAAAATATTATTTTTATGAGTACAAAAGTATAATACAAGTTTATACTGCGTATTCTCCTGTCGCTCATAAGGCGGTATTAGCGCGATAATTTACGATAATTTTTGGCATTTATCGTTCTATGTCAACTTTGGGTCGATGAGTTTTTATGTGAGAGCGCATCAGTGAATCATTCGCGGGACACAGAGTGTTTTTATAGAAACGACTTTTCGTTTATAAAACTTGTAACCGACTATTTAAATGTTACATTGTGTAAAAATATTTTCATTAACTTTATGGCACATTTTTTTTAAGAAATAGGCAAAATCTGGTTTCTTATCATTAAACTGTGTGGATGTCATTAACAGTACATTATTTTAGATTTCTGAAAAAATAATTGTAATGAGATGTTGGTATGTCACTGTAATGAAGTTAGAACTTGAAATAGTAAGAGGTAATATTTCAATTATTAGGAGATTACTAATACATTATCAAACACTAAAAAATTTACATGCTATATCTTGATTGGTTGCTAGGTATATAAAAAAAAATATACCTATACGGCTACCTAAAATAAATTATAACAACTATTTGCTTTTTTATTGTTATTTGAACATTGACCTCAATTCTTAAATAAAAAAAATGCTTATATAAAATAATATTTACAGAAACAAATTCCTAAAAAATGTGGTGACGCGTCTACCAAAAAAAATATTATTCGCTCTATGCCATAAGCTTTCAAAACATGAGATTAATCCATGTCAGTGTTACCTCGACATTGTAGCCTGAGGAAACTTTACGACATGCCAGACTCGGGAAAAAGTCAAATTTATTCCAAAAAAAAGCCGAATTTATTCGTAAAAAGTTGAATTTATTCGACTTTTATGCCTAACAGTTTTTGTTAAGGAGTGTACTCAAATTGCTGAGGCATCCCTTTTGTTGCCGACGTTTAGTGGAAGTGTAACATGCTTCAGCTGACATATGTATCGAGTGAAAGGCCTTTAAAATGCATTAATTTGGTATTTTAAACCGAAAAAGTGGGTTATTGTATAAACGAAGTCCTTGCCTGCCTTTTCTGCCACCAAACATTTACTTACCCGTGCTTACCCGTTTTTACTTTCATGGGTTATGCGACAGTGTACCTTGGGATCCTGGAACGAAGATAAAGAAGGAACAGGAATAGATTTAAGCCAGTAAAAGTCTGACACGCTCTCCCGCTTGGCCCAAGGGAAAAGTAATTGGATGATTTCCCACTTTAAAAAAACCGTTTTAATTTTACACCTATCGTATTTATATGTATGTATGTAGGTATACATTGTGAGGCCATGTACATATATAGTAGTATTAGTTTAGGCGCGCAGTATTGTGTTCCTTACCATGACGTTTTGAAATGTGAGGCGTGGGAGCGAGAAAAAGAGATGGAGCTATACACGCTATACAGGGTTATTTGTAAAACACTGACAACCTCTCAGGACTATGTTTTTACTATTATGTCATCAAAAATTTGATATTATGTCATCAAAAACTTTTATGGTATGAGTTTTAAAAATTTGTCGTATTTTAGTTCATCATATTTACATGCAAAAATAAAAATATTTAAATTTAATGTTCTAAATTAATATTACGAGGTCGGTGCGAAGCAAGCGATAGTACAATAGTTGAGGGGAGCGTTAATAGCGCGGCAGGGTTGCTTGGTGCGCTTCGTCGCATCATACAGACGTAGGTAGGTATAGCAAAATACAGAGTATAAATGTTTTAGGTAGAACAACGAAATCTTGAAGGTTTGTTTTTGTTTTTGTAACAAGTCATAGAACAAAACTTGTTGCTTATGAGTATTACAAATAACTCTGTACCCATCCCTTAAACAGTTCAGTTTAGGTCGTCAAATGGATCGTGTTAAGAACTCATGGTAGGGCCTCTGACCCACAGCTGATTCACATAAACTTTCTTCCATTCCCCATTATCACCTCTCGCTCGTAAACCAACTTATCCATTGTGGGACTATCTAATTGTATGATCTTTAATGTTTACATTTTTATTGTTACATGCAGTACAATTTATGATGGCGGCTTATCATTGTGGTTGGCAGTTCAATGGCTGTTGTAAATTAGAAGCTTTGTCGGTTTAAGGGTGGGTTCGGACTGGGAGAGGTGGGAATCAGAGGTGTGTGGAGTTATGATGGTTGTATGACAATGTGTCATAAAAGTTTTTTGACTCATAATGTTATTGAAACATAGTATAGTCAGCATTAATAAATAATAATAATAATAACCATTTATTTTCAGGCATCGGAGGCCCATAGAAAAAATACATGAAATAATCTTATGAAATAATAAACGAATACATATATCATAACAACAAAACTTATTTAATAATTACACACGTAACTTCGGCGTCGTGTTCCGCTGCGTGGTGTCGTGTAGCCGTTCTCGGAAACGTCGATACACGACACCTTTCGGCCAAAAGTCCTCTTTCAAAAAGGTGCGGTGGTTATAGTGCTCCCACTGTTGAGACTCAGATCTCTGTGGGAGAGGATATCGGTCGTAATCCACAACGCGGGCCCTGTGCGGGTTGGTTGATGCCACATGTCTTCGAATTTTTGGTTCTAGGACATGCCAGTTTCCTCACGATGTTTTCCTTCACCGTTTTGAGAGCAGTGGTATTGGAATATTACACAAAGTAATGCGCTTGGTAGGGTTTGAACCCGCGACCTCGACTCGTAAGTCGGAGCCATTTCCACTCGGCCACCACTGCTCTCTCAATGATGATAAATAAATGATTTTTATTTTACAAATATGTTTTTTAAAAACATTCTTAGACGTCAATTTAAACTAGATGAGGCCGAATTGATTTAAGTTTATGTGCAATTGTTACTATTTTGGTGTACAGTAAAGCTTTTTCTATTCAGCTGAAATTATATACGATGATATTTCACAGTAAATCTAAAGGTAAGCAAACTTGGTAGTGATATTTAAAATAAACATATATTGACCTAGTTTCCTATTTGGCCACCTTCCTTCGTCTAAGATCCTTTATTGTTCCCGCTTTCGTCGAAATGGAAATGAAGATGAAACCGTCTCGCCTAAGCTCAGGGTTCACAAACCGTTCCTCTATTTGTATAAGCGCTCAATTTCATCATTAAACATAATAGACCCTAAATGTTAATGTATGGTTCTTCGTCGCCCTTCGGTTCATGGTTACCAACTACAAAAGCAAACTTGCACACACCTCAATCCACACAATTTCAACTCTACTCCAACTACTAAAGAGCTACAACAACTGCAATAAATTTTTGCTAAAGTAAGTGAATGCTAAGTTTACACTTATCTGAAAATTACGCAATTTTGAGCTTTGAGATGTTGTGTTAAGAGTCAGCTTAAAAGCACGTGTAGGTTGGTAAATCAAGCAAGGGCATTGGTATTGGCAATAGTGGCATAACAAAATAATTTTTAGATTGTTGGTACTACCTTTATACATAATACGAATCTGTGGGTTCTTCTATATTGCTAGTTATAAACCTAATTTGGTTTATATTACTTTTGATTGTTTATCATTTACATGCTGATTGGGTATTTAGGAAGAAAATGGGACTAAAATGGGACCTAATAGATGGAAGGATAAGCATATCAAATAGGTCATTTAGTCCGACTGCCATACACGATCCAGTTTTCCATCAAGTTTGCTGCGTGCTTTAAGCGATGCCTGATAAACTTGATTGTATGGCTATCAGTGCTTAAAGCACTAGCCTCTCAAGCCTGAAGGTTGCAGGTTTAAAATAAGGCAAGTACCAATGTGGAGTTACTTTTCCAAGTTTGAAAGTCTGACCTTCAGTCTATCCAAGGAGAATCGTGTTGCCAAGTTAGTGGGTTGTGGAGGTCTGATAGGCAGCATGTAACACGGGTATTCAGCCACACCCGGTTAGACTGGAAGCTCACCTCAAGCTAGATGGGAAAAGATATATTAATGTGGCTATCAGAATGCATGACAAGCGTACTTCGCACCATCATCATTATTTTAGCCGAAAGACGTCCTCTGTTGGACATCAGACTCTTCCAAGTATCGCCACAACGACCGGTCCTGTGCTTTTCGCATGCATGAGATTCTTGCAACCCTTTAAAAGATGTTCGATCCACCTTGAGGTAGGCCTACCATAGCTGCGTTTTCCAATACACGGTCGCCACTCTAGAACTTTTCTTTTTGACCATCTGTTCTGCGAGCTAGCAATCTGTTCTCAGGACTACATACATCGGTAACTATGGTTCTCATGCAGACATCTTCATTTCTTTCCACATAATATCACTGGAAGATACCTGATAGTTAATGCACTAATTGTGTTCGTAAGCACGGCTGCTAAGTTAGTGTGGATATATGGATTCGGTTGCCGGATTAGGCAACAGTTCTATTGGTTTTTTTTTTAAATTAGGAATTAAGACTTTGTAGCAACATTTAAAAGTTGGTGGTATGACATCCCCGTGCCTTAAAAAGCTCAGATCCTCACCTGATCTCTCCCGATCGTGTCTGATTGCCATACCACCAGATGAAAGTAAATGAGCAGAAAATGCATCTTGTTCACTATATACCTACATTAGACCGACGCACACGTGTAACACACCTGATTTGTACGTAGAATGACGTCGCGTGGTGTGGGTCAAGTGTAGCTCTACAAGTCTAGTTTCTATATAGAATCTATGAAGACCGACACGCCCAGATCGCCGTGTTTGCCACACTTGCGCGCAGTGTAGTTCTAGCTTCATATCTCCTGCGTACTTGGCTAATCTCTGTTAAGATGGGCCACCGTGATCGGAATTCGGTTGGGAGGATTATTGGGATAAATAAACAGTAGGTAATGTTTGTTCACATGTTTGCAAAAGGTTTACTATTGTAGTAGCACTGATCCGATTTAGAAAAACCTATGATTGATAGAAAGCTTCCCAGTAAAACTGAAGGCAAGGAGCATAAAACTGTAGGAATGTAGTTTTTAGGCTTCATTATCTGGGGTCTTAACAGACGGACAAACGGACAACAAAGTGTGTTGTCCATTTGTCCGTCTGTTAAGACCCTTTTCTCATGAACGCGTTGATATATTAATTTGAAATTAATGAACGACTCATGTGTAACTAAGTCAGCGCAACCAAAAGATACAGTCATATACAGGGTTATTTGTAAAACACTAGCAACCTCTCAGGACTATGTTAAGAACATCATAAACAACAACTTTGGTTTTATGACTTTTTACAAAACATAATATATTTACCAAAAACAATTCGTCAACATTTCATTGTTCTAACACATTTCAACTCTGTAATTGGCTGTACCCACATATGCCACCCGTGCACAATCCCCGCTCCACTCCACAATTGTACTGTCGCTTGCTTTGCATAGACTTCATAATATTTAGAGCAATTAATGTTAAATATTTTTATTTTTGTATAAAAATCCGATGAACTAAAATATAATAAATTTATAAAAGTCACTGAACAAAAGTTTTTGTTTAGGGTGTTAGTAACATAGTCCTGAGATATTGCTAGTATTTTACAAATAACCCTGTATATACTCCGTTTCGGTGCATATTTTGACACTCGTAACGAAATCAAAGCCTATGGCGTAATCTCTGTTGACCTAAAATCTAGAAATACTGAAAACTGTATTTATAGTTACATAATCATTAAGCTTTTTTCCATTCGGAATAATCTTCGAGACTCAATTTGGGAGTTGATAATTTAGATAAGTTTATACACTGAAATTATACAACATCTGTATTATGTACAATTAACTGTGATCCACAATAAAGATGATTTGATTTGATTTGAAGTTTCAAAAACCTATCCACACTGAAAACTTCAATTTAAATCAAAGCTGTAATAACAAATTGAATAGACACATGTCAACGTCGAAAAATATTTGTATAACTGTGAAGTATAAATATATTTGTTTACACATACTATTATTTTATGAACATCAGTGAATACAGAGATAATATTATTTATGAAATCAAACGTGGATAGTTGAATCTATTTTGATAAATAAACATAGGTAAAGTAAATTCATGTTTGTGAAAGCAATTCATATAGACTCTTTGGAAAACAAACTTTTGTGAAAATGTTTCAAATATTAGACGATCTTATAAATCTAATATTGAAATCATATCATTTTAATTCTAATAATATCCGATTCATTTTTGTTTTCAATGGTTTATTTATCAATTCATGTCCACACTTAAAATAATAAAAAAAAAAAGAAAGAAACAGACAGAAAATAGGTACAGAGGTGATGCATATTTCTACAGAAATGTCTTCCAGCATACCAACAACCAACAACGCTTTTAGTTTCAGAAGTTTTTTTTGAGGTGGAATCCTCCAATAACTTCTCCCAATCTAGGGTGGAGCGACTGTCAGAAAAGCTGGACAACTTTTTGAGGCGCGCGTGGAAAACACAACGCAACGTTAACGAGTAGAGCTTGGTCCGGCCGGTTACCAGACGACCGGATGATGAGCTATCCATTGCTTGCCATCCGCATCCACAAGCCCGCTTACGGTGGTGGAAAATCGGGATTGGAATCCCGGCGGCTGAGGCGTGAAGAAGTCCGTTCCCTCACGCGTGCAGCCACCTCTTTCTCTAGCGTTACTATTTCGCAGAAGAAGACGACCGCCTAGCTTTCCTCCCAACATCAGACCATGGCCTGTACCAGGCGGTGCGAGAGCTCATTCTGATCGCCTTCACAAGAACACGGCGATGCTCCGCCCAAGTGGGCTGTGTCCTTGCTCTTTGCATTTTAGGGCCACAAGTTTCAAAACATCATCTTGATAAGGTAAAGTACTGGCTATCAGATTTTCATATTCCTAACAAAAAACAAATGATAGTCAGAACCAATGGCCTAGCTTTTTGTTGGTAATTGATACATACTAGTGCTTGACTACGATCCCACCTGATGGTAAGCAGTGCTGCAATAGTTAATGGTGAATTGCTCTAGTTTATTAAGAGCCTGTTTACTCTAGCCTTGAATACACCTAAATTATAATCGAACTGGAAGACCGTAGCAGGCAAATTGATTGTCCTTCAATGTATGCGGTTTCAACGTAGCTTGCTGTTTGAGAATCCAACTGATCACCATGTATGAATCGACCTCGTAGCTTCCGGACGAGGAGTAAAGACAGTTTCCTTACTCTTCTACTGTACAGGTGTCCAGATACAAGCACGCGAACCTTGAGTTCCCCAGACTCCTTTACAGATGCCCTGAAAACCTAAAAGGCCTAATGAGTTTTTGGAACGAGGAGAGCTGGTTGGAATAAGCCCACCAAAGATTCTTCTTCTTCTCATTCGATGATTTTCTTTCCCTCAAAGTTTTCAGGCCTAGTAGGTTGCCACGTTTATACGGTCGATTGTGGTGTTTTTTACGCCCAAAGTGCAGGTGCAGGGACACTTTGGGCACTCAAATAAGTAGGCCATTGTCTGGTCAGAAGCAGCGCACTTGCACTGGGTGTCGTATGGGTTTATAATCACCACCAAAGCATAAGACTAAGAGCGAAAACCATACTCGAACTGTATGTAGCTTTACCTTGATCGATCAAGCTACAAACCTTCCCAAGCCCATCGAAGTTTAAATAAATAATTGAATTCAGCATGTTGTTTGTTAATGCCTAACAACAAGGAACCGCATTACTAAGTCATATGTCAATTAGAAGCTTAGCATTATAAATTCAGACTAATTCAATAATCACACGCCGCCAAACAATACGAGTGTTAGTTAATATTCATGATACATTCATTATAATGTTGTGTGGCAACAGCTTTGTGGTCTAAGCTACGAGATAATTATTATTAGACTGGCCTGTTGGTCTAGTGGTTAGTGGCCCTAACTGCTATGCCGGAGGTCGTGGATTTGATTCCCACGCAGGACAAATGCTTATGTGATGAGGATGATCGTTTGTTCTGTGTCTGGGTGTAATTTATCTATAATAGGTATGCATGTATTTAGAAATATAAGTACGAGTATGTTTATCAGTTGTCTAGTAGGAAGGTGTACGAGAAGTCGAAACCAACTCGCAGAGGCCCTGTTAAACGCTTTTAATGGAACGTGGTACCAACCAGTGATTATCCCTGTATATGCTATGCTAGTGCATCCAAGGACAACCCCCGGTTGAAGAGAAACTATTGCAACATGTGGAAAATTGATATAAGGCTTATATAGTTTTTAGGGTCTTTAGTGGACTGGTTACTAGGAACTACGTTATTATTATTATTTCCTTTATTTTCCGTAAACACGTATAAATTATTTTGATTATATGACTTTTCATCTTGTAGACAGGATTTTAGTGTTTTAATTTTTTTTTAATTTGGCTTATACTAGGGCAGTGGATCGGATAGTCATAACAACCCCGACTTAAGAATTGTAGGTCATAGTTTCATATCCAGCCAGGTGATATATATAATTCTGAAGGTATTACTTTGTGTAATTTACCACTGTTCTCAAAACGGTGAAGGAAAACATTGCGAGGAAACCGACATGTCCGAGAATTAAAAATTCTAAAACATGATATTCAACAACCCGCACTGGGTCCACGTGGTTTCCTAGAGAGGAGACCTGAGTCTCAGCAGTAAGGATTTTTTTTCTTTGTTCCAAGCAAGAATCATACCCGCGACAAGCAGCGCAGCAACCACTGCGCCGACGACCGACCGTGGTGTCAAATTGTTTAGGGCGTATAGTCTCTTGAACATCTGGCCATTTTTTTCGAATTTTTGAAGAAAACTTAACCAGCATTTTTTTTTGTGTAATCACATTCCGAAAGATCAAGCAGTACGAAAGGAGTAGGGAAAATAAGCGAAAAAATATTATGTTTTTATGAAATTAAAATCGACATACAAAGTAAACTTGTGATCGAAACTCGATCCCTGTATAAAAGACAAGGGGTTCCGCTCTGTAGTGAGATAGTTTACCAGCTAATATATTTGTGAAACCAATAAACGATTGCAGCTGTAACCTTTTGCTATCCAATTACGCATGCTGACAGGTTGCACGCCCAATCCAAAGGTAACTTGTTCCCAATAAAGTTGTATAGAAATAAGTTAACAATCTACAGTTCGAGTTATATGTAAATGATACTAGCAGTAACTGTAGTGTTGACTCGCAGTTGGCAGTGCAAAGAATATTTAGTGCTCTGCAGTAGAAAGGACACTGTGATTTTATTTGAATGGTTTATAATGTAACATCGTCCACCATGACCACTCTGTCAAGAGTGAACGACTAAGGAGGAGGATATTGGATAGAGGAGCAGTAAATATAATTATCATCATCATCATTTCAGCCGAAAGACGTCCATTGTTGGACATAGGCCTCACCTAAACGTCGCTACAATGACCGATTCTAAGCATGTTGCATCCACCTCATACCCGTGACTCTCACCAGGTCGTCGGTACACCTTTACAATAATTTTAATAATATTTTTTTTATTTGAAACTATATTATGTACAATGATAGCTGCAATAGTTTGAAACTGAGACGCAGCTATCAACGCCCACCTCTAGAATCATAAGAACAGATATATATTACAATATTTACTTATCCTAACCAAAAGTAGTGTGTGGTGTGTAGTGAGTATGTAGTGAGGGAGTGGAGGGATGTGTGAGGGAGTATGTAAGGAGAATTTAAGTAATATGACTTTTGGCAAATGAATTTTACAGAATACTTTGAAAAAAAGGAACATTGCGCATTTTAATATCGTGACCAAGGCCTATTGCAAAAGTTACTAAGTTCTTATGGGCATTTTTTTTAAATGTCGAGTTGTGATTTAAAAGCTTGGATTCAGTCACTTGGCAACATACAAGCCAGAAACAAGGAGGTTTTAAGAGGAAGCCCGTGAAACTCAAATTTTCATAAGTTTTCATCCTATTTAACGACTTTTACTTAAAATAGCCGTTTAACAGGGTAAAACGAACTGACATAGTTGGCACTGATGATTTTAATTCTTTAATTACGTATTACGTAGTCATATTTTAATCAACATACAATTCAAATTTCGTAAGCTAGCCTAAGCATTCACCCGAAGCTAAGCTCTAGAAAAACTTCAACTTTATAGAATTTTATTCCAATAACCAGCCTATTCAGTGCGACAACTATTACAGTGGCCCATACAAAACCAACATAAAATCCTTAAAGAAACCATAGCAACGAATGCTCAAAAAAATAAAACTAAATATACTGCAAACCAAACATAAAACGCTTTCATGAAATTGGAAAAATACTAGGAGCGCATAACGCTATCGTGGACTGCGGAATAAAAACCCGGTGAAATAAATATTGGAAAATAATTCCAGGAATCCAGTTTGGTACGGCAGCTATTGAAAATATTAAAATTATTGTTTTGTGTGCAGGATTCTGGTAACATTGTAACGATGCGTGTTTTTTGGAATTTTAAAATGAAATGGAATTTCAAATTTTTTGTATGGTTTTCAGAATTATTTGATTTTAAAGCTTCTTTGTTGATGCTAATAAAAATAGAACATTTAATTTTAGTATTTGCGAAACCGGAATATAGTTTGTGCATAATCAGAAACTGAATCGATTCCAATAATTTTACACTATGTTATATTTTTTCCCAAAACTATTTAAAAAGGTTACAAATTGGAAACTACCGACACTAAGTAGTACAACACAGGTCACAGCAGGTCATAGTGGGCATTAGACGCTAGAAAATTGCTGGGTGCCCTATGAATTTTGATTCCCTTGAGAGTGGCAAAATATACATCTTTTTCAACATAAACGGCCGTATTTTTTCACAGCTTCAAAGAACCGTAGACTTAAGTATAAAGTTTTAATTTCAATTCAATAGCTCCACGCGATCCCAAGGTAAAGGGTCTTGACAGACAGAGAGACGGACAACAAAGTGGTTCCGTTTAATACTTTTGAGGTCATTATCATCATCATCATTATAATTTCAGCCAAAAGAAGTCCATTGTTGAACATAGGCCTCCCCCTAGCGTCACCACGACGACCGATCCTGTGTGTGCATACGACTTTTGAGGTACGGACGCACCGCATTCGACTTTTGAATCACCGAAACTGGAGTTTTGAGTCACCGCAACTCGACTTTTAAGTCATCGCAACTCGACTTTTGAGTCAACGCAACTCGACTTTTGAGTCACCGCAACTCGACTTTTGAGTCAACGCAACTCGACTTTTGAGTCACCGCAACTGGAGTTTTGAGTCACCGCAACTGGAGTTTTGAGTCACCGCGACTCGACTTTTGAGTCACCGCAACTCGATTTTTGAGTCACCGTAACTCGACTTTTGAGTCAACGCAACTCGACTTTCGAGTCACCGCAACTCGACTTTTGAGTCACCGCAACTCGACTTTTGAGTCAACGCAACTCGACTTTTGAGGTACGGAACCCACCCTAAAAATCCCATTTACAAGTCAAATAAAACTATATTTAGTAACAGTAACTAAAATTACCAACCAAATTAAACGTCACCTAATTAAAACAATACCTAATCACAACATACGTCTTAATGAATGCATTATCAAGACGTGACCATTGGCCGGCCAGGTGCGGCATATCGTGCGCGTGCGCCGATTGTGACATATCGAAGTATTGATACTACACGTGCTTGTCTTGCTGACCGTACGATCTGCACGTAGCTTGCGGAAGTGGGGCAGTGTGGCTCGGAAGTTGCTGATAGCAACCTAAAAGAAACCTTATTAAGACGGTGTAGAGATCATTGTGAGTTTGAGAAAGATGCCAAATCTGAAGTAGACTGATGAACGTGGTTGTAAGATCAAACATTGTTTCTGGGTGGTCAGTTCTTGGAGTCCAGGCTTCTTTACGTGTCTTGTGAGATGACATCTCATCTTGTCATTTGCATCTCGCAAGGCATTATGCCTTGTCAGCCATTATTGTCATTCTTAGCTGTCATCATTGATGAGTTAACAGTTATTCCACTTCCGTAAATTTTTGTTTGTTTAGCTCAAATTGAATTTGACTTAATGATCATGACCTAATGATTCAAATCCATATAAAAATGCCGTTAAAGATTGCCTTAAAAGTTACTAATGTGTAGAATCTGCTAGCATCATCATCATCATCTTCCTGCCCTTGTCCCGTTTTATTTGGGGTCGCCGCAACACTTTTTTTTCTTCCATTCTGTCCTGTCACTCGTCACGCTATCACTAACTCCCTTTTCTTTCATATCACTTCTCACACAATCTATCCATCTTTTCTTTGGCCTCCCTCTCCCCCTCCATCCATCCACATGTAAACTCAAAACTTTTTTAGCAACATGTGTAGATTCTGCTAGCGATTATAACTTATTCAATTAACATTATTTTGCCCATGATTGGTTGTTCTGCAGAGCCTGCTTCTCGAGAAGCACTAAGCAGCAGCTCATCTGATTCTAAGCTGCCCAGTAGTCTCTAATAGTACTTCCGAAATCCAGGTACCCTCCGCGATAGTCAGTATTTAATTTAGATAGTTTATTTTAACATTTTCTTACTTATAGTTAAGCACACTGTATTTACATCTCTCATCTAATACCTACTCCTGTTGCAGGTCTGCTGGAAGTCGTTTAAAATAATCTGCATCTTTATGTTCTTCTAATTGTATTTGTTCTTTTCGATTTTAAGTGTTTGTGTGTGTACATAAATAAACAAATTATCGACATAGTCTGAATACTCGCCAAAATTAAAATAGATTATCGATGAGGACGATATGTTCTAGAGTAGAGATGTGCCGTTGCCGGCAATCGGGCAATATTCCCTGCAATATTCCCACCAATTTTCCCACTTCACGGTAATATTGCCGGCAACGGCACATCTCTATTCTGGAGTGGCAACCACGTACCAGAAGACACAGTGCTGGAAGGCCTCCCAAAAATTGGACCACTGACCTAGTGAGTGTCGCGGGAAGTAATGATGACACTTGGGGAGGCCATGTCCAACAGTGGACGTATTTTGGCTACAAAACATGGTACCGTGGCTTTACTCTATATCCACAATTTCCTAGTCTATGGTTATGAATTGATGCCAAGGTCGGCTGAGCTTGCGTATCTTGTAAACTTGGAACTTTCTAACTCAACGCTGCGTCGCGTGTTGCTAACCTTTAAGGCATTGTTTTTTAAGGGGTCCGTACTTCAAAAGGAAAAAGCGGAACCCATTTACGATCACTTTATTGTCCGTCCGTCGGTCTGTCTATCCGTCTGGGTTTTGACAGACGTAAAGATCCTTTATCTCGGAAACGCAAGGAAGTGTCGTAGACGCGGGCTCGCGGACGGTGAGCCATGGGTAGCTCTTCAAAATGATCTTCTTTTCATCTTTTCCTTCCACTATCCATAAATCCTTCACTACACACATTTTAAAATCCCCACATATGAAACTCCTATTTTCCTTCAAATATTTTGCCATTCTTGTAATAAAATCAACGTTATAACGAATTTTCAAAATAATACCCTATTTTATGCCTTTTCTAATACAAAAAGTGACTATGTCTTTCGACAACTCGTCTCGCGATGATGCCGATAAAGATTCATAGTTTTCCGCGCGCCTCAAGGAGTTGTCAGCAACAGGAGGGGCCCAGATGGGTCGAAGCCTACTGGGGCCAGGGTTATCCGAAGGGAAACTCGTGCCCCGGTATGAAGAGGCTAGAAGGAATGGGGTGGGTTTTTAGTCAGTAAGAATCTGACACTATCTCCCGCTCCACCCAAGAGCGGGGGTTGTCATAAGATGATTTTTGCCCAGCGTAAAAATAAAAAGTTTCTTGTTGAAATTAAAACCATGTACTCAGGTCAGCGGTTTGTATGTGTAATGGTGCAATAAAAAAAATGTGCTTCATTACATCCTTTTTTTTTTTGATAATAATAATATATTAAATTCAATAAATAACACAGAATTATAATTATACGATTAAATGAAATGTCAAATAGAATAAAGTTACAAACTACTAACCACTTTTTTTTTAATTGTTTTAAACTAGTGCTTGACTGCGATCTCACCTGATGGTAAGCAGTGATACAATCTAGTTAGATTGTATCTTATTAACTTACTTCCTTTTTTTTTTAACCGTCAATAAATAACCCGCCCCTGATTGTACAAAATGTCCATAAGCCCTTTTGCACTGGGACACTCGCCGCATTACCTCGCTGAATAGTGATGGCCATTCTTTGCACCAAAACAACCTTTTTTAAATTGATAGTTTCATCCTTCATGGTAAGTAGTAATACAATCATTGGTGGTGGTTGGTGGTGTGGTATGGTGGTGGTCGTTGGTGGCTGTAGTCGATACAAGTCTGACACGCCCTCTCACTCTGCCCTAGAACAAGAGAACCTCCTTCTTAAAAAAATGGTTTATATTCATTATCTTTGAAAACAGGATAAAAGTTAATTTTTAAAAGGCTTCTGGATTATTGTTCTTAATTTTCTCGGTTACCACGGTTACCTTAAGGGTATTAAGGGATTACCTTAATAGGATAAACACCATACAGTGTTTGTGTATTTTTACACCTTTTTACTGCGATTTTTATACATAACCAGCTTCCACCCGCAGTTTTGTCTTTGTGAAATTAGTATTTTCTATCTTATAAGAGGAGATTCCCATACAAAATTATTATATTTTAATTTTTTCTACACGCCATCTCTATATATTTTTTTACTCTTAAATCACCCGTATACTAGATCATACAAACTTATGATTAAAACTTTTTTGACTGATAATGGGGGTAGCAATCGGTAATTAATTTCTATTTTTATATACATATTTCTCTTTTCTGGTGTTAGTACAAACTATGCGAGCATAAAAGATTATGTTATGTCATTAAGGTAAAAGTATGCATTCTGAAAGGACCACGACAACTCCTAATCAGCTCCAGGCCACTTTTTACGGTGGACACGACGGCTTCAGCATCTTCCATACGAAAGTGATGGTATAGCTGCAGGGCGTCTGCATAGAGATGGAAGTTAGAGGAAATTACTCTAGTGACATAGTTAATAAAAATAGAAAAGAGGAGAGGTGAGAGAACGCCACCCTGAGGCACACCCGCAGCAAGACAGCACCAATCCGAAGAAGACTCATCAATAAAGATAGGAATGAAACCAAGTAATTGTGGAAAAGGATCTGCAGGTCTAAAAAAGCCGCTATAGTAGAATCATATTATGAATCATTAGCTAATGATCTGCTGGAAATTAGAAACATGATTTGCTTTTAAAAGACTGGCTAATGAGGCTTTTTTAGGCCCGCAGGCAACGACATATCGATATTACGTCTGTCTTCTCTTTCCACTATATCAGACATATAACTTTGATCTTAGATCATAGCCCGTATCACCCCACGCAGGTAGAACTGGTTATCAGTCGTGGGTGGAAACCAGCACCTGCCAGTATCATGCCTAATTACCATCGTGAACTCTGCCCTTCAAATGTTTTGGTCTTGTTGCTATTAATTCATGAATCCCCAAGCGACACCCGGTGGCCGCGCATCTATTGTCTTACTATTGTGTCTCTAATTGACGGTATCTGAAGGGTTAAGACTATAATAGTCTTGTATCTACATTTTCTTTTATGTGCTCGTGATTAGTGAGTATATATTATATTTCAAATTTTTAAATTTATATATATATTTTTTTTTTTTAATATATACTTTCTTTTTCTTACATTTTTCCTTGCTTTATTTCTTTTTTTTTATGCTTTCTTCCTTTTTTTTTTTTCTTCCTTGCTGTTCCGGTTTTTTTTTCTTTCTTTTTTGCTCGCTTTCTTTCTTCCTTATTTATGCTCCTAATTTTTCTTGTGTTATCAGCCTTGCTACCAACCAATCTTTTATTAGTTTATTGTCGAAACATCCAAAGATTCCTAGGTCCAGTTAACTAAGCTATTATAAGTATTTCCTTCTAAGATTTTTCAAGTCATTAATTTCCATAGTCGTGTGGCAGTTATTGGATGACGAATAGAGATGACACTCATCTCAACCATTTTGAAGGGAACTGAATGACGCATCAAATCATGCCATCATCAGCTAGACATTTGAGTGAACTTGCCGCACAACATGCATGCATGCATGTTGTGCGGCATGCTCGTTTCTGACAAATAAGTCGTAACCTAATAAAAATAAATTGCTCTATAGTATCACACTTTTACAAAATGTGTACCTATACGGTTTATAAGTACTTCACTACTTGACCTGGGATAAAAATCCAAATAGAGCAATACAAGTTCATTCTGGTACACGATGAACAACTCGTGTGAACATAAAACCTTCGGGACTGCAGCAGAAAAAACGCGAAACAAAAATGTTCATTAAATTTTATGGCCAATGTAAGTTTCGGGCGAAATTCCTGTCGGTACCTGAGTTGGGGTAGTTTAGTGCTGAAATACATATTTCTGGTAAAGCGCCGGGGGTCGCAAAACGGTGAACTATTCAAATATTAGCCGGCCAGGGGTATTTTAGCGTTCGTTTTTTTTTTATTGAAGTTGACGTCAGGCTTTTGGTTCCGCGTTGCGAGTGCGATGCTACTCGTGATAGTTAATTTTGAAGGGTGAGCAGAGATTGAATTAAATTGGGAGTGCAAAACTTGGGTTTTGAAGGGAGAGAGGAACTTATACTTAAACTGATTAGCTTATCCTTTTGGTGGATTGAAGAAAAATCAACGAGTCAGTTCTTTCTGAATTGAAGATTGAATAGGTGGTACAAAGTAAGATGATACTTTTAAAAATTATGTTATTACTTATTTGAAATAATTTTAAAGAATTTATATCAAAACATAAATGTTTTATGAGTTTTATTGTGTAAATCAGTTGCTTACTTTTATTCTTTTTAAGCCACTGTACTCTGGTTGTAACTTGTATTGTTATAATGATAATTCAATTTTCTCTGCTTTTACTAGCTAATTGCAATATTAAAAACAATATCAAAGAATATTCTACTCCCAACAAATGGTCGCAATCGTGCATATGCAGTACCCTACACCACAATAACTACACAGTGTATTGTAAACCTTCAACAGAACGAAATATAGTTAATTTAGTTACCTTTAATTGAAACAGTTCACGAATGACGTGATTTTATTTTATGCAATGGGGATTGGATAACTTCACAGTTAGCTTTTTGAAATTAACCACAATTTTACTCATTTCAAACTTCGAATCCCAGTTGTTGGAACTGGACCTCATTGTTACTGAACAGAGGTTTTCTAGTATAATTATGTAACCTACCATGGACTGTTATACCTTTTTTGCAAATAGGTACCTAGTCTGGCCATAAATTTTGTTATATTTTATATTTTAGGTTTTAGTCCAATCAAATTGTATAAATATATAATTGTATAACATGTCTAATATATTTAAAGTGGGTAACTAGCTACATCACACATTTTATAAGAAGTTTTTGTAGCTGACTGTCCGTACTTAAATACGTTAGATTTTTACGGTCGCGCAAGTTGATCCCTAAAATCTATAATATTTTAGTAAGTTTTTTTTTCGGTATTCCAACGAATAGTTCGCTTATTTTTTGTTCGTTTATTGTTTTAGTTCGTTAATTTTTTTGTAAATGTTTTATTTACAAAAAAATAATAACAAAGTACGACACAATAACAAAGAAAAAAGAATCAATAAAATATGAAAGAAGGAATTATTGAAGATCAGTCAATTAAATAAATTATGTCAGATTGCATTAAAATTCAGTAACAAATTATGTCATAATAAATTGTGAGTTGACGAATACCGGAAGACGCAGCGTTGGAAGAACCCACTGTACAATTTCATTTTAAGTACTGTCGTGGAGTCTGTGAAGTGAGTGATCCCGCGGGTCCATTACAAGTGGGTCTAGTTGACCAAAGACTTCGTATTACTAAAGAAAAATGCTGGGCACAAAACATCAATGTTTTGTATTGTCCAATTCAATCAATTCTAATTTTATTCAACCCTTTAGAAGTAGATCTATGTTACATCAGCTCGGTATGTTAACATCACCAATTATTTAGAAGTTCTTCAAGTCCAATTTATTGAGCTGTACAGCAGTACTCTAATGTAAGAAACGCTAATAGCCCCAAGAGCGATGTACAAAATAAATATTCAACCTAAAACGGAAAATCGTGAACCGTTCACACCTTACCATTTAAGTGTAGTCACGGAAACAAAACAAAACGTACTTCTCACTAATGTCCTCACTAATTCTCTTTAAACTTCGCCAATTGTAACTCAGAAACGTGTTAACAAACTCTTTTTTCGTGCCATCCCTAATGCTCTTAGTTCGGGACTCACAAAGCTCCAGGCCTTGTACCAATGACAAAAAAAAACCATCGTAACATCGACGAAAAAATATTTTTTTCCAGTACCAATGCTGGAAACAAATCCCTTGCTGGGAACACATAGAGTGTCTCCGTATTGCGATTTTTTGGGGATTTTCCTTTGGTGGAAAATTCTGTTAGTGATCCAGTTTTGTTTTACATATAGATAGTGTGGAGGAGACCAAATGTTGAGGTTATGATAAGCTGCGATGTATGTTTGGTATTGTGATTTCTTTTTGGGGTGTTAAGCCTGTTAAAGGTAGTCATAAGCCTAATGATATTTAAACATACATATAAATAAAACTAAAAAAATTGTCTTTTTTTATTTTTATATAAAAGTATATACTGTGAAGTGGACAGCAGAAGTCGACCTTTAAAATAAAATTTCAACTTTCCATTTTTTGTTTTTTTTGCTAGCTAAAATTTTCTAAACGGTTAGATCGATCTTGACTAAGATTTTTTTAGTAGATAGCTGATGTTATAAGGAGTAACTTAAGCTACTTATATTTAAGAAGAAAAATCAGGTTGCCAACCTAAATTGTGAGCAAAACAAAAAGAGTTTGACGAAAATTATTACTAGCTGACCAAAATTATCTAAAAATATATACATATTATATCAGGAACTTAAACCTAACTATGTATATATACACAAAACACACAATAAACACAAAATATCACTCAGGCGTCGAACTACTCCTCCACGTTGCTGTCATCCGGAAATGTGCCCAGAAGAATGGCAGAATTGCCCCGTTGAATGGCAATGCTAATTCTTTAGACAGAAAAGGAGCCAGCTTTCTGGCCACGCAAAATGTCGACCAGTCGTTGTGAAAATTTTCAAAAGCTTTTACCAAATTTCGTTTTTTTTTAACTCTTCAATCGTGATAATTAGAGACACAATAGAAATAAAATGGGTGCGCGATGGGCTTTCATGAAAATCAATTACCTACTCATTGCCTAAATTATCTAAAAAATAAAAACACCTTACAAAAATATATATAAATTACAAAACCAGCCGTCCATATATATAAAGATGTTTTATCCGTAACAAACGAACAGACAGACGCACTAATTATAGACGACCAATCGGCTCATTAACCGCCCATATACGGGAGTATACAAAGGCTAAGGGCTAGCGATATTTCGCGAACGAAACAATAGTTTATTGGACAAGACATAAATTGAAATTTAACTTATTTAATTAGCAGTTTTTACGAAAACTATATTTCTTATCGGTTGAAAAGTAATTAAGTTAATCGGGAGTTAAATGTTTACTTAACTTTTTTTTTTAAACCTTTCCCCATAATAAGAATTATTCCTATATGTTATGAGGTTATGAGGCTATGGGTTTGATTGCCACCCAGGACAAATGTTTGTGTGATGAGCATGATCATTTGTATGTAATGTCATCGGGTTTAATTTATCTATAATATGTATGTACGTGTTTAATAAAATATATGTATATTTATCAGTTATTTATTAACTTTGGACTAGACGGCGATAGTTGTGGAATATTATATTTTATCACGAGTGCGTTCACAAACATGTAAGCTTACATACACAAGAACGTAGAACCAACTATCTGCAGGCCATATAAATATTTGTTTTATGCAGGAGTCGAACCCGCGACACATAGCACAGCACCCAATCGCTCAATCTCTGCACCGTGCAATTTTTCAAGTCCTCCCTTCTTACGTCGTACTCCTCAATGTTGAGGGTCGTGATCTCCCTGCTTCATCACTTTCACTCGTATAATATTCCTCCATTTGTTTCTGTTTCTGGCATTTTTCAAGTAACAGACGATTATTCAGTAATTACTTTTTCCGATGGCTTAACCCTAATTTCCTGTAATACATGCCATTTTACAGGAACGGTGTTTTTTCCGGGGCAAAAGTACCCATAGCACTTAGTGATACAACTGATATTAGGCAGCTTTATACATTTTTTTTATTATAGTATACAAGTGACATAAAATTTTCTTTTTTTATGCACCTGCCATTATGTGTTTCATCACACTCAGTTGACTGGTAGAGAATGCTTAAGGCATTAAGTCCACCTGTGTACCTTTGTGTTGCATGAAGAATCAATAGCATGACTGGATGGATCACACGTTCAACATGCGTGAGGATAGACAGGCAGATTGTCACATAGGTGGTTATCTGAAGTCGTCATCGAAGCAGGCAACCAGGCGATCTGGACTCGTTCTTGATAGGTTGGCCAGAGAAGACTACATACAAAGAGAGATGGGAAGATGTGTGGGAGACCTTTGCCCAGCGGTGGGACAACGTAAAAATGTCACATGCAAAACAAAGATGCAATTCAAG
Organism: Mythimna lalbum; assembly: GCA_949319445.1. NCBI lineage: Eukaryota > Metazoa > Arthropoda > Insecta > Lepidoptera > Noctuidae > Mythimna > Mythimna lalbum. The sequence goes on from OX439360.1 coordinate 21,160,288, forward strand.
CAAAAAGAGATAAAGGACCACGCTAAGTAAAAAAATGGTAAATGTCTAAAATTCCATGAAATTATGTCTGTTTAAGATACGTACAAACGATTAAATGTCTCTTCATTTAAAATTTCTAAAAATAAACCCTTGCCTACACATTACATGATGTCAAAGTTTTTTAGAATTTCTTTGGTATTTTTAAAACAGGTGAAACATGGCAATATCTTAGTGATCGATGCTATCGCTTATCTAAAGCATGTCTAACTCATTAAGCTTGAAGGCGATATAGTCTTTAACATATGATTAGTGGGTAGATTACTTTTAATGTTATTAGGTGGTAATCAAGAAGATATACCACCTGATACTCTACGAATATTTGTAATGCCAAAGGCTATGCAGGTGCATTGTTAAACTGATATGTTTTATGAGCATGTAAATAAAACAACTTATTCTTAACCAAAATGCTCAGGCCTAAAAGTTTCGCCAAGTTGATAATCTACTATCGATATCGCTAGTAGAAAACTTTAAATGTATTTGAAAGAAACGCTAAGCATATTAATTGATATTTTATTGTATTTTTTTTCAGACAAGCTCCTTTACAGAGAGCTCTATTGTTACCTGGTTAGGCATTATGAACATAAACAATATAATATAATCGAATTTACAATGTTCCTACTGTTAGGACTCAGACCTGGTCTCTAGAAGAGGCACTCGGCCATAATCCACCACGCGAGTCCAGTGTAGGTTGGTAGATGTCACATGTCTCCAAATTTCCGGTTTCCTCATGATGATTTCTTTCACCGTTTTGAGAGCAGTGGTGATGAAATAAATTACACAAAGTAATGCGCTTGGCTGAGTTTGAACCCGCGACCTACAACTTGTAAGTCGGGGCAGTTACCACTGGGCTAATACTGAAAATCATTCGATCTTAATATCTTCTTCTAAGTCGTACACTCTTGACAGAGTGGTCGTGGTCATGTCTCGGTCGTATCCTGCATCACCGCCTCTTTCACAATACGACGCTATGCAGCTCTATGTTTGGCAGCTTGGGAGTTTTCGTTAACGCTGCAGTGTGTCATCGATTTGATGAGGTCCGTCCACCGTGTTGGAGAGTCCACGTGACATTTTACCCTCAACTTTCCCTTGCACCACCAATTGTTCCATGGAGTCCTCCTAACGGGTGATATGCCCGAAGAACTTGAGGATTCGTATTTGCACAGACGACGATATTGAGATCTTACTGTAAATCATTCTAAAACTCACATTCTCCAAAAAATGATTCTCATAGGTAATCTTAATTGTCTCCTTTTTACGACAAGGCAAGGTGTTGGAATATTCTAATCTTGACAAAATCTTAGCCAAGACATTGCAACACCTTTGAAAAAATATCCCAATACATAACAATTACCTATTAGAAAGAAACCTTCGTATTCTCAACCAGCTTAGCATTACATAAGGTAATTACCATACAATCGGTTACGCAAGCAGGTACGGGAGAGAAACTTGTTATAATTACTGACTGTAATGTGCGAATGGGTCATTTTGACCGTGGTGACCAAGACTTGCGTGACATGTGATGTTGTCTTTATATTTATCACACAGTTGGTTTTTTTTTTTTTCTCGACGGGGAAAATCATCTTTGACGAAACCCGCTCTTGGGTGGAGCGGGAGACAGTGTCAGACTCTTACTGACTAAAAACCCCGCGCCGTTCCTTCTAGCCTTCATACCGGGGCACGAGCTCCCTTTCGGACAACCCTGTCCCCAGTAGGCTTCGACCCAGCTGGGCCCCTCCTGCTGCTGACAACTCCTTGAGGCGCGCGGGAACAGTGCGCGCCGTCGACGTCTTGGACTCGGTCCATTACCGGACGATCGGACAGCGAGCTACCCATGGCTCGCCGTCCGCGAGCCCGCGTCTACGGTGGCCGGAAATCGGGATCGGAATCCCGGCGACGGCGGCGAGGGCGCCGTTGCCTGATGCGGTCGGCCTCTTCCTTTGCAAGCATTACTGCTTCGCAGAAGGAGGCGACCGCCTGCCATTCCTCCTCGCTCCGGACCATGGCCTCGACCAGGGCCCGGCGCGAGAGGTCTCCGCCGCCGATCGCCCCCACGAGGGCACGGCGATGCTCCGCCCAGGCAGGGCACACCTCGACGGTGTGCTCCACCGTGTCCTCCGGGCGTTGCGCACAGTGGCGACACCCGGGCGTCTCTTCCGCCTGAATCCGATGCAGGAACCTCCCGAACTTGCCATGTCCGGTGAGGACCTGCGTCATGCGGAAGGTAAGGACGCCGTGAGGTCTTTCCAGCCACGCCTCAAAGAGGGGACTTACCGCCATAATCGTGGCGTGCCCAGCACTGGGTTGCGATAGCCGTTGACGCCATTTCACCATGAGATCCCGCCGGAGCTCTGTCCGCCATGCCTTGACATGTTGCGGCAGTGGACTTTCACCCCGGCGTTGCATCTCCACGCGCATGTCGTGCATGTGTGCAAGGACTGTTGCCTCCAGATCCCACGGTGGTAGGCCAGCCAGAAGGGGGAGATCGTGCGGTAACCCCGCACCATCCGTATTGCCATGACCCTCTGGCAGGCGTTCAGTATGGACGCCGGTCGCTTTGCCAGCGACGGCGCCCACACCGGCGCCCCGTAGAGGGCCATGGACCGAACGATCCCCGCGTAGAGCCTCCGGCAGGAGGCGTCTGGACCCCCAAGGTTGGGCAGGAGCCGCTTGAGAGCAGCCCCAGCCCGGAGAAGCTTAGGAGCCAGACGTCGGAAATGTTCTACGAAATTCCACCGGCTGTCGAGGACGAGTCCCAGATACTTCATCGTCGACCCGACACCGATGCGAACTCCTCCTACCGTAAGCTGGGAGTCCGATGGTGGCGCGTTCCGAGGGCCGTGGAAGCACATTGCCTCGGATTTATGCAGCGCCACCTCGAGTCCCAACTCCTGGATCCTACCAACGGCTATCGCAACCCCGCGTGTCGCTAGAGCGACCGCCGCCTGGTGCGACTCTCCCTGCGCTAGGATCAGCATCACACAGTTGGTAATGTTGCAATCTATAACATTACACTCTTTTTTGTTAGTGAAAAATTTAAACTCTTTTTGTTAGTGAAAAAATATTGAATAACCCTTCCTAATCTAGATGAACCGAGGGGCAGTGTCAGACTGTTACTCGTTAATACCCACCTGAGTTCCTTCAATCACCTTTTCACGTACCTACCAGGGGCACCGGGACCCTTAAAAAGGTTTTGAACAAAATTGCTTCAACTGCATCTGCAGTTTTATTCTTAAAAGCTCATGTGATATATAACGAGAGAGAAAACGTCCCTTGTCAGCATGCAAGCTTGTCGATTGAATATATTTTTAAAAGGTTGTGCTTTACATGGAATAGGATTTGAATTGGATGGAGTTTAAGTTAGACATTTTAGCTAAAAAACCATGAAGTGTAGTGTCAGTTCGAATTTTAGACCATGTTAGGGATACAATACTGCGTGTTGTAGACGAAGATTTTGTAAATGTTACTTGAAGCTTTCTTACCTGGGATTAGATAGATAGATAAATTCTTTATTGTACACCAAAAAATACAAAATTACATAAGAAACTTAAAATTAATAGGGTGTCACAGTGGATTAGGTCAGACTTGTCTCCTATATGTCGGATGAGCTATGGTTTAAGAGTCACTTATTCGGTCTTATTAAATACAAAGTGACATCGCGGCAGTCTGAGAATGTGGTGAGATGTCTTAGATTCTTACTGGAGGGACTGGCCTGCAATGGCCGAAGACAGACATGTGTGGAAAAGGTAGATGCAAACCTTCACCAAGCAGTGGAATATAACGGACAAATTAGATTAGATGTAACAGAAAATATAAAGGCAGCTACCTCTCGTACCCTGGTGTGGCCATAGTCCGAAACGAAAAGGAATGGCAGGCCGTCCGCCTCCTACTACACACTACACCTCGACGAAGCAGCAATGCTAGCAAAGGAAACGGTCATCTTCAAGCCTCAGCCAACGAGACTCTGACCCCCGACTAAAAGACTTGGTAGACACCTGGTCCTGAAACCCGCTACTCCAGTCATCATAACACCCATAAACACGATTTTATTGCTATATAAGCATCTATTTTTTCCGAACCAAATTATATACCTCCCATATTAGGAGCAGCCTAATGTCAAAAATATTCAAATCCATTTAATTAATTACTTCTAAATATTTCCTATGACTTGTCTTTACCGATATGGACAATTGGACATATTAAAACAGGAGTGTGTCTGTCCATATATGCCATATTCAAATAACTCGAACCTTGACTTGATAAGCTGTCAGAAGTGGTTCTGCCCACACAATACATAGTTAATTTTAATAGCCATTCAATGTAGAATACTCAATGTCTTATTTGGTTGTTTTTTTTTTTGGGTATGTTTATTAGAGGCTAAATGATCAGTTCTGACTACCGTGACGGATGGTAAAAAGTTGTTTCTTTATTTCTTGTTTCATTATCTATGGTTTTGTTGAGATAGGAAATTATTCAATGGCTTCTTCCTCTCTAGGGTGAAACGAAAAGGCGTAGACTTTTACTGACTAAAAAAGTACTTAAGGTCTTGGGGTTATGCTCTTTTCTTTCCTCACTTACTGTCATCAAAGTGACCGTTATGCCACACTCTTGGCGAGCAATGGGTAGACCGTCGTCCGACCGTCCGATAATCGTCCGGACCGAGCCCAAGTCGTCGACGGCGCGTGGATTTCCACGCATGCCTCAAAGAGTTCGTCAAGAGTCTGCAACCGTAAGGGCCCAGCAGGACATAGCCTACCGAGGCCATAAGTGATGCGAATGAGATCCCCGGGGCCTTGGAACAACGACAAAGAAGAAACAGGAGTGGGTTTTTAGTCAGAAAAAGTCTGACACTATCTCTCACTCCGCATAAGAAGATATCATTAGATGATTTTCCCACCTAATAAAAAAATGGCACTGACAAAAGCAGTGTGACTCCATTTTCCGTCTCATCCACAAGCTTCCGTACTATTAACTTCACCGATATATGAATAAACTATTGAGTAGATTCAGAGGTCGTAAGCGATCAAAACAACAAAGAAAAAATACTAAATTGAACTCATTTTGGCAATCAAAATTTACATCACAATGAAACAAATCAAGATCAACAGAAACCTAATTTAAAAAATATCGCTAATGGCACGAATGAAAGCGGTCTAATTAAAAGCATCCGCGTTCGTTCGTGACTGCGGTAAACATAAACATCACTCAACTTTGACTCAACATTACTCGACATTGCTCAACAAGTTCAGGCTCAACTTGTCTCAAGTGCCTGTTCATCGGGAAAAAGTTCCCTTTGTTTTTAATTTTTAAATACTTAACGTTAAGGGGACTTAACAGAGTATGCTTTTCTGGATGTAGGAAGTAGATTTAAAAATACTGGAATGGGCTGCGAAGAAGCTAAATTGCACGTTTTTCTCCATAGAGATCGACGCTTTGGACCGTGCAATTTAGCTTCACTTTTCTTGGACTGACCGACATTTGACTATTCAAAAGTGCCTGCAAATGATATATTTGAAATACGTATAATATGATTTGATTTGAAGACAAAAAACTGTTTTTGACCCACCAAAATTATCTGAAAGATAAAATAAGGAGCACCATCAAACATTGCATCACTGCTTACCATCAGGTGGGATGGCAGTCAAGCCCTGGTTTATGTCATTAAAAAAAATCTTAATCATTTTATGAGTATATGAAGATACTCGTATACATAGGAATCTCCAATGTGTAAACCAAGTGGGGTAATAAACTAAAATTGTTTTGGATAAAATCATTCAAAACTTCTGAATCACGAAGAAGATGAAACTATATGTACGTTTCAAAGCATAGATACATGGAAAGTGCAAGAAAAGAAAATCCAAGGACATTTTTTTTATTTTAAATGAGTAAATAGTTACAAAGCGTTAGTTATATGTATCGTTGAAGTTGAAATAATACATATTATGTAAGATCAAAGACTCATGAATGTCACCCTCAACACAAAATCCAAACATGTAAATGTAGCAGTATTAAAACTTTTTCAATTACAGTTATTACTTTTTGTGGTAATCCTTTCAATAAACACCTTTAAAAGCCCAATTCACTACTTTCCACAAAAGTAAAAAATTCACAGTAACATAAATGTTTAAATCTTTTTTCATTCACATTAATCCTCGCTCTCTCAGTATCTTTTTATCTCTATGTAACATGTTTAAGCCTCTCATTTGCATATTTCATTGAAACAAGCAATTTTTTCTCCATTTATTTTTCTCTACTCATTTTTCTGTTATTTTAAAAGCTTCCAACGTTTTCTGTGGGGATGCGTAGACATGTTTCGTAATGCAATTTACGGAAAAAATCCGAAATATTTTTCGCATACACGGATTAACTTGTTGTTAATTGGAGTGCAATTTATTTTTTGCAATTTAATTAATATAGAACATGCTTTAAATATTTTTGCTGTTTTTGTTGATGCTTAAATCTTATTATTAAACTAGCTGTTGCCCGCGGCTCCCCTGTTGACATAAAATATAGCATATGTCACTCAGAAATAAAGCAGCTTTCTATCGACGTAAAAATTTTAGCAATCAGACAAAAAATTAACTTTACCTCTTTATATTATTAGTGTAGATTTTCTGTAATTTATTTCTTTCTTTCTTTTACAAAACTTGAAATAATAATAATAATTCACTAGTTACTTCAATATTTAAAGCATGAAAATATAATCAACATAGAAAGCCCGTATCAAATCCACAATCTGAAGTTTATCACGTTAAAATTCCCCAATAATAAAAAGCAATAAGGTTCGTGGTGAACCAAAAAACCTCACCATTCACGTTTTTTTGCAAAAGCGCAGCGTCAACTTATTTTCTAAGCCAACTTTTACGCGCGAATAATGCAGCGCCATGCTCTATTTTCACCCTCACAAAAACCAACACAAAGCGAATATTAAATATTGTTCACGATCGATTTAATACACTCTTTCATTTTGCCCATACCCGGTCGCAGATCCGGATAAAAAATGTTATCCGTGTACAAAACAATACGTGTTTTTTTTTTGTTTTGCGTGCAGCATGTACAAAGTATTGATTAACGCCCAGCTCTCAACGGACCCGGGTATAAAAAATAAAAATCAACAGGACTGCATCGCCTCCGGTTATGCACTCGCGACCGTTCAAACATAGTACGGACATAATGTTTACTGGAAGCGGCTAGCGTACCCTGACCCGCCAGAATCCCGTCTCTTGTACCAGACCCGGGTATAATAGTACAGAGCTGTCAGAATAGCCGGGTTTTTCGACAATTGGTACCTTTACATGGCCAGGAGGCATGGTAAATGGATTCTTTATTTCCATTCAGCGAATCATATGTGTTTACTTTTTTATTTGATGGGTCAACGGTACAGAGCATCTATATTTGGCAACAAATTGTTGAGTGTATTCAGTTTTCATTTTTAGTTAATATTGAATTTAAATTGAACTTGTATTGTGTTTTAACTTTTTAACCGCTATGAGATTGATAAATTGATTTCGGTTGTAAAATCGTATTGTTAGTACGATGAATAAATTTATACGTGGAATATTATTATGTACTTCATTGGTTTCGAGAATTCATTTATAAAGTTGATAATAAATCTGCCACTGTATGGCATGAATACAGTATCATTGGAAATTGAATTTCCACGGAATTGCAAACATTGTTTGGATTCTTCTACAATAATATCGTACAGCGCTTACATTGTTCGCGGTATTAATTTTTAACAATGCAATAAATAAAACCCTTGCAATATTATAGGTAAATACCAACCAGAAATCACAATGCTCTGTATGTACTTTGTATATAAGAGCAGTGCTGGCGGAGTGGTAACGGGCCCAACTTACGAGTTCAAAACCAACAAGGCGCATAACTTTGTGTAATTTATTTCATCACCACTGCTCTCAAAACAGTGAAGGAAAACATCGCGAGGAAACATGGCATGTCCTAGAACCAAAAATTCGAAGATATCTACCAACCCACATTGGTGTATTACGGCCCATTCCTTCACCTAGAGAGGAGGCCTGACTCCCAGCAGTGGAAACTTTAAAAAGGCTGATTACACTTATGCTAATTCCTGTTCTTTCTATTATTGATTTCGATTTGGTCTGATGATACAAGATGGATGAGGTCTACGGTTCTATAGTTTTCGTCCTCTGCATTAGCTTTTTTCCACATTCATGGGTTTTTTTTTTAAGTAGGAAATCATCCAATGACTTTATCCACTCCAGGGCGAAACTAAAGCTCCACTGCTACCTCCAGTGCCTCTCAAATATATGTCTGGTGAAGACCTTCGTCATGCGTAAGGTGAGGACTCCGTGACGTCTTGCGAGCCAGTCATGAGAGGACTTACGGCCATGATTATGGCGTGCCCAGCACTAGATTACAACTAGTCACTGTCACCATGAGATCCCGCCTGAACTCTGTTCGCCATATCGCGATTTGTTGCGAAACTAAAACCACACCTGTGTTCCTCAGTTACCCTTTGCGTCCTAGGCCTGAATTTTTAATCCTTTTCAGAAAATTCTCTGTGGCACATTCTTCTTCTTCTTCCTGCTCTTATCGTGACTTTCACCCGCCACACTATCACTAGCTTCCTTTTCTTTCATATCACTCTTCACACAATCCCTGTAGCACATTCATAAGTAAAGAAAGAAAAAAGAAAGAAAGAAAACCGTTTATTCGAACCTCACACATATTAAAAATATTAATTAAAAAATAGGTACAATAAACATAGAAGAATTTGTGCAAGGTCAGAAAGGCACCTAACTCAGCATATGCTGCGATATCTATAAAAATAAATAACGCAGCGCTGGTATTCTGTTAGGGCCCGCGGTGATGCCACGGTCATACTTACGGAGACTAAATAAAATATATATTAGGTATAGTAGTAAACTATATGTAGGTAGGTATCGGAACAAAATAATAAAAAATACGAAAAAAAACATAGGAAAAATAATAATAATTAATACATAACATTGGTAAAAAGCGTGAATTTATGTTAATAAGTGTCATGTGTTATAGTTATATTATAGAGAGAATGTAATAAATAATTAACCATAGACAGACGCCTGACAGCGCGCTCCAAAAGCATTTGTCTAATTCATAGACAAACAGATGAACGCGAGCGTACGGCGACGACGGCAACAGGTCACGAATATTCGATTCGAGTGTTTAGCATCTATAACTAATCTGTGGAGTGTATAATCTATAGATATTAGTATTCTGTGGCACGATCTATCGACTTGCAAAGTTGCAATCAACTGTCAAAAAAGTGGGTGGATTGGTTTAATAAACAAATAAACAAAGGTTGAGTAATAATACATACATATAATACATTAATACGTCTAAAACAAAAGTAAATCGGGTGCATCTGAAATATTATTGTGTGAAGTGTAATGTTGTGTTGTATTGGACGCAAGAGAGAGATGTCAAACTGAGCGACAAAGTCACCATCGCAAACCGTGCAGAATTTTCCGGTTAAATTATGTGGTGGTCTCTTTTTGGTTGCGTAATAAATACTGTTTGTATTTGAAACTAAAAGCACCAACCGTCTTTAAAGCACGAAAAGGTGGTGGCAGGTCATTCCAGACCTTGCTACTGGCGTATTTGAAGCTTCCACGGAATGCAGCAGTTTTATGGGTCAAAGCTAATAAAAGGTAAGATGATGCTCTCGTTTTAACCTTGTTTACATCCCGTGACCAAGTTAATTTATTATATAGATAAGTAGGCTTTTTTGTGAGGATTGTGCCAAAGAGTAGGGTAGCCAGATGGAGTTTTCTACGATCTGTCATTTTCATTAAATTACCTCTATTTAAAAATGGTGTTATGTGAGATCTTGGAGGGACATTAAAACAAAACCTAGCACATGCATTTTGTACTCGCTGGATTAACTTATCACTTCTACCGAGAATGCACGCCCCGTACACAGTGTCAGCATAGTTCAGCTTGGATAAAACAAGTGACTCACAGAGCATGATACGCATATCCACACTTAAGTATGGGCGTACACGGTATAAAAGCTTGAGACGATAGAAGCAATTACGCACAGCTTCTGTAATATGAGTCTCAAAATGTAAGTGTTCATCAAATACTACTCCAAGATTACGCGCTTCCTGCACCCTCTCAATGGAACAACCATCAATCCTCACATCCAAATTGCTGCTGCTCAATTTGCTCAAGAAATCTCGTGATCCTATGATCAAATATTTGGACTTGACTGGGTTTAAAACCAGAGAGTTTCTCGAAGACCAGGCTGTGATTCTATCCAGATCCTCATTTACTCTTTTTACAGTGTCAACAGTCTGCTGAGGATGGAAAGACAGATACATCTGTAAATCATCCGCATAAAGGTGGAACTTGGTGTTTAGCAGGCAGTTGGTGATGTCAGCACTGTACAGTATGAAAAGAAGAGGCCCCAGGATCGATCCCTGGGGCACACCCCTGCCCACGCACCTTGGAGCAGAAGACTCAATGCTTCCATCACTTTCACTTGTCACCTGGACAAACTGAGAACGGTGAGTCAAGTAGCTTTTAAACCACTGAACCGTCTCAGGCTGACATCCATAGTACGACAGCTTGGAAAGGAGAAGTGACGTATTAATTGAGTCAAAGGCGCGTGAGAAGTCCAGTAGGACCAGCATAGCACCCATTCCCTTATCCCTGCCTTCAAGGATATTCCCGACCACATCAAGTAGGGCTGTGGCTGTACTATGTCCCTTACGAAAACCAGATTGAGCGAGCGGCAACATGTTGTGTTCCTCGAGATACGCTCTGAGCTGGTTGGACACTACCTTTTCTAGAACCTTGGAGAGACAAGGCAGTAAGCTAATAGGGCGAAGTTCTTTAACGCTGGTAGGGTTAGAGACTTTAGGGATGGGTCTAACTATTGCCAATTTCCACAGATCCGGAAAAGAGGAGGAGGAGATGGACCGGTTGACGATAGCCGTTATAGCTGCGAGCGTACGAGGAAGAGTCATCATCAACATTTCAAGCGAGATGTGGTCACAACCCTGAGCATTAGACTTTAGACCACGTAGCAGCCTCAACACCACATCCCCCTGAACGGCTAAGTAGAACTCTCCTTCTGACATTATCCGCATTTAATCCATTGTGTCTACTGTCTAATTCAAATATTCTAACCTGAACCGTGGCAACACAACAATACGTATAGATACACTCATTAGGGTTGTCGCGTGATTTTAATATATAAACCGCCGGTGGTGGGATTGCAATTAAGCGGAATGGTTTCCTCGACGGTGGTTCAATTTACATATTTTTATTGTAGCCGGAAAGCGGTGTCCTCACGAAATGTCTGAAACGACTCCGGTAAATATTTTCTACGCATTTAAGTTAAGTATTTTGCGGCTACACACTAAAAATTGTTAAACTGTCTCAGTAAAAAGGTAAAGGGTGGTACCAGTACGCTTCTGGCCGAGGTGTCGAACTAAGTTGAAAGTCAAATCCTAAGGTCTTGGTCGCTCATGTATCTCCAACATAATAATCATTTTAAATTTTACTCGTACAGATTAGTAATATTAAAAAAATCTTTCACAAGGTAGACTGAGGACCTAGTGAGGGTAGTGGGAATCCAATGGATGCGAGACGCATAGGATCGTTCGTTATGACGACACTTGGGAGAGGCCTATGTACAATAGTGGACTTAGTGGACGTAGTCTTTCGGCTAAAATGGTGACTGTGTGCTCAGTCTGAAATAAATATTTACAACTTATTTTTTTTAAATCTGACACCAGTCAAGGCTGATGCCAGATTATGGAATATGCAAGTTAAAGGGTACTGTGGTTACTCTAGTACTGGTTAGCGGAAGTCAGATAGGGAACTGCTCCACGTAAAATACTGGTACTCAAGAGGTTGAACCGAAGCAGCAGGTCGTGGCTTCACAACACATAAAATTATCGTTATTTTTATGCTAAAGGTTTTCAAGGCCGAATGGAAAATATTTATCTATATTATATAAAAGGAGAAACTGACTGACATATCAACGCACAGCCGAAACAACTGGGACTAAGAGTGTAAATTTTTTCACAAGGTTTCCTTTTGTGACGTAAACAAGCACTAAGAGAGGATTTTTTCAAATTCACCCCCTATGGGGACCTACCGTAGGAGCTCAGCAGGGTCGAAGCCTATTGGGGCCATGAGTGATGGCAAAGAAAGAACAGGAGTGGGTTTTTAGTCAGTAACAGTTTAGTCTGACACTATCTTCCGAGCCACCCAAGGGCGGGGGATATCATTGGATGATTTTCCCACCTAAAAAAAGCCCTAATGGGATGAAGTGGGATCCAAATATTTTGAGAAACCTAATGTTACGCAAGTGAAGCCGCTGACAGAAGCTAATCGCTTATAAACACGTGGCTTTAGTATCGGAAAGTCTTCGTTCTGCAGATGCAATACACGGTTTTCACACGGCTCGGACACGCAAGTGTTAATTTCAATAATAGACCTATTATTTAATCGATAAAAGTCCAATTCCAAACACATCGACGGCGACGCTTCTTGTTCGTACATAAAGTTTATAGAACCGTTGGATTCCCGATGTCAGTGCTGAAGTGAACAGGGGCACTGTTCATGACATGAGCCACGCGTTGAAGAGCTCTAAGTGACCGTACACCTACGACGACCAACGGGGAGCTACCCATTGCTCGCTGTCCGTCCCGCTGGTTCCACGTCCCGCCTTCTTATAAAGAGATATTAAGCAAATGGCTGCAGCCTACTGGGGTAAGAGCTTGAAAGAGTTACCGAGTGCCTTAACGCAGAAGATAACTGAAGGTATAAAAGTAGGTTCTCTCTTTGGTTAGCCAGACCGTGAGAAGTCATTTGATGATTTTCTACTATAAAACAAAAATATTTTGAGGCGAGAATTTGCAATTGAAAAGTTTGAAAGTGGCGCTAGTGACTGAAAAGTTGTAAGGGATTTTTTTTTATCTTGTTATGGTCATGTGAAGCACTGCTCCCAAAACAAGGAAGGAAAAAATCGTGAGGAAACCAGCATGTCCCAGAACCAAAAATTCGAAGACATGTGACATTCACTAACCCGCACTGGGCCTGCGTAGTGGATTATGGCTCATTCACTCTCACTGTCTTAGAGAAGAAGCCTGAGTCCCAGCAGTGGGAACTTTAAAAAGGCTTATGGATGGTCACGTGACGAGCATTGATGAAACGCAAGTTACTAAAAAAGTTATAAAGATTATATATGTGGATGGATGAAGAGGAAGTGGAAGGCCAAAGGAAAGATATAATATAATATAATATTCCACAACTATCACACAGCGCCGTCTAGTCCCAAGCTAAGCAGAGCTTGTGTTATGGGTACTAGACAACTGATACTTATATATTTCTAAATACATACAAATTATAGATAAATTACGCCCAGATGGATGGATTGTGTAAGAAGTGATATGAAAAAAAGTGATAGCGTTACTGCTGACAGGATATGGAAGAGAAAAATGTGTCCCGCAAACCTCAAGTTATAGAAGATAATGTTGAAGAATATAAAAATATTTTTCGACATCCTACCAGTGTTTCTGTCAGAAAAAGTGCTACAATACATAAAATTGCTGTTTTGTATGATGTAGTTAGTGTGAGATTAGAGCTTGGAGCTTAAGTGGTCATAGAGGTTCCACCTGCACTACTTAGCATACAATTATGCAAATAAGCTCTTTTCATTTGAATCCTTTTATGTGTAGTTAATTATACAGGTAATTATTGCGCTATACTATAAATTTCTATGACATTATAGGTACTGAAAAAGTTATCTGAGATTAGTCTGAGATTAAAACTTTCTGTTTAGCCTGTTTACCGACACCTTTTTTTTTATTTGGGACAAAGAACAGTTATACAATACATAATCAATATACAGTGGTTTTTTCAGGGAAGTAAAAACACTATAACCTACACCATTGTTCACGGAATAATACGTGAAACAGGATATCGGACGCGAGTAAAATAAGAGTAATTTATAGGAATATATACTCTTACAATAATATAAGAGAATCAAATACATATGACTACATTACATTTATAGACAAACATTGTTCAGCTAGGTATAAGAATTATCAAATAAAAAATGGTAGGTGTAAATAGAAAGTTAAAATACAGCCTACGATCTATTTTCAGATCTATCAAATACACACGAACATTTTCGTAAAAAATTGTTTTCGGATGAGAGAGGTTTTTTGTTCCGAAGTTGATTCTGATATTAGTCGATTCAGCAGTTGATTTAGAACATACTACTTTCAGGATGTGCATTTGTTATGTTATGTGATGTAGCATAGCATAGCATAGTCAGCTTTATAATGTTTTCACTGTTGGGACTCAGGCCTCCTCTCTAGGAGAGGGAATGGGCAATAATCCACCACGCGGGCCCAGTGCGTGTTGGTGGATGTTCAAGTTTTTGGTTCTAGGACATGCCGCTTTCCTCACGATGTTATCCTTCACCGTTTTGAGAGCAGTGATCATGAAATAAATTGTTGGTTATGTGATGTATAACATACAAATTCACTTTCTATAAACAAAAACCATGAAATGTCAGAAGCTAGGTTCACCGAGTATCCAAGTAAGGAAAACCGACAGGAAACTCCATGGTTACTGTTTGAAAAATAAATTAATATTATTCAAAACTCAAGGAAGGAGGAAGCGTGGGCTCGCAAAAGATGAGGGAGTGGAGGGAGGCATTTGCCCAGGAGTGGGAGACAACTGGCTGGCAAAAAAATCTAAACTCAACTGATAAAAACAGTGTATAAACAATATTTTCATATTATTAAGAAGAGGCCAGACAGTCTGCAAGTGAAATTTGCAGTCTCCAAGACCCTTCACACCTTCAGGACACAAAGTCCAGTCAAACTTACTCCTACTTCGGCCAGACGACGATCACCGAATAGTTCGCCATCCGTCCGTCAGGTAAGAACCAAGCCCGAGTCGTAGACCTGCGTTACGTAGTGTTCCACGCGCACCTCAATGTTTTGGGTGTGGGTAGTCAGTAAAAATCTGACACACCCTCTCACTCCGCCCAAGAGTGAGAGATGTCATTAAATGATTTTCCAACTACAAATAAAAAGAAAGTCAACCAATCCGTAGGGGCCCAGAAGGTTCAATGGCCCGTCAGGGCCACAAGAATTTTTAAAAAAGATTCCCTGGTTATGGAACGCAAAGGGCAACTGAAGAACACAGGTGGATTTTAGTCAGAATTTATTTAATGATATCTCACAACAAAAAAAAAACGAAAAACTGACTGTTACTTTAGATTATCAACTACAGTCCAATTTAAAACCTAGTTCCACTTACATAAGGTGTAATTTTCCCCTCAAGGCAGTCTGATCGAAGCACAATTACCAATGTGTCGTCCTTCACTCCTGAGTAAACCCATTCATTCCCAATCACGGCCAATGATCGTGTGTCTGTCAATTGGTCCTCAATTTTGTAGGAGTTACACGTGTATCGAGGAGGACTTGTGTAGGTGGTGTTAATGGGTTGTTGAAGATGTGGCAATAAACTGATGGGTTATACCTACCGTGTTACTATCTATTGTAAATATTCACTTTTCATTGTAAACTTGCTTTTACGGCAATATTAAAAACAAGTAAAAGACGCCGAGAATAGTACATTGTTACACTAGGGGTGAAAGTTACTTACTTATTTCGTCCCGAGAAGGAGTTGGCTAATTCGAGCTTGGTCGCTAATTCGAGGGACTAAATAAGTAACTTTAACCCCGAGGTAAGCATTGTGCTTTTCATTACGAATACAAGAAGATAGACCTAGTTTTTTTTTTTATAATTTGACCGCTGTTAGTTAAAAGTAAAACTCCCTAGGGATGAAAAGTGTGATACTTTTCAGCCCGCTCCTCAGGCAACTTCAGACCTACTTTCAGAGTATAAAAATAATGTTTCTTGTATGAGAACTCACTCTAAGGGATTCATTCTCCTTCTTCTTTTCGTGTCGATGCTCTCAAACTAAACTTTTTCTGACCAATATTTGGCAACCTGTACGGCTCTGTTGTTGGCCTCATATATATCCTGAAAACTGCAGGACAGGTAATGCAAGGTGGGCAGCATAGCTTAGGATTCATTTGTATCTATATTTTAACAGTTGTAGTGGCCATAAAAATACATATTCTGTAAAAATTTCAACTCTACATTTTCGTAGAGGCCCAGTAGGGTCAAACCCTACTGGGGCCAAGGATCTGTTTCAGAAACAAAGATTCGGCCCCAGTACGAAAGGCAACGAAGGAACAAGAGTTGGTTTTGAGTCATTAAAAGTCTGACACTATCTCCCGCTCCGCCCAAGAGCAGAGGATGTCGTTGGAAGATTTAATCATTAAAAAAAACTACCTTTACGGTTTATGAGATACAACTCGCTGACTGACGGAGAGACTGACAGACGAACTGTGGAGGCTTAGTAATAGCCGTAATAGTAGTCATAGATTAATCTGTCATAAAAAAAACTTATACGCAATGTTATAATTTTAATAACTTATTAAAACATGAAAGCAGCACAAAAAATCATTCCATTTCGAAAGTCACCATCACACTAAACCCCGTCTTTAAACCTCCCTACACAACCTCCACCGTTTCGTAAATATCAATTTGGTTAAAAGCAATAGAAAATGGTAGGGAAAGTTTATATTGTATTGTTTTATGCTCGTAAACGCGTAGTAAACGCACAGTAAACGCACAGTATTTAACGTGAGCCGTCAGCGAGTGGGACACTGTGACAGATATGGGATTATATCACGCCACCCAAGGGGAGCTGGTGAAACTATGGACCTCGGACATTTGATTGATGAACAGTCTAAACTGGTTTTGAGAATCAATTTTGTGTTTGAGTTGAAAACTCATTTGTTAGCCCGTATTTTTTTAACTGTGTTAGATTCAGCTTGTTCCTAGTTTAACCTAGGGTTTTATACGGATTGAAACGTAAAAATCATACTCATATTATCTTCAACATTATCATCACCTACTGCTGGGACACAGGCCTTCTCTCTAGAAGAGGGAATGGGCCGTAATCCACCAGGCGGGCCTAGTGCGGGTTGGTGGATGTCACAAGTCGTCGAATTTTTGCTTCTAGGACATACCGGTTTCCTCAGGATGTTTTCCTTCACCGTTTTGAGAGCAGTGGTGATGTACTTACACAAAGTAATACGCCTGGCTGGGTTGGAACCGGCCACCACTGCTCTTGATTTGTGCATTATATAAAACGATATGTCATCGAAACCTGTTCAGCCGTTTAAGCTTGAAGAAGTAAAAAACATAGCGCCTTTATAATATTGTGATTTATTATGATTTACAATATTTAAACAGTATTCTATCACTCTGCCTGTCCAAAAAGATATATTACATAAAGCGTGTCCCTATCAAATTCCTGATAGCCTGATAACGCGCAAAATAACCAGCTGAATACATAACAAAGAGTTGGCAATTCCAGGAAATTCTGATTGTATACTTGAAACGTGATACTTCATGAAAACCTTGAAATTCAGTGAAATACAGGGCTTTGTTAGATGTTCTCTGTTGTGTCGGAGTTACGTAAGGATTTTTATATTATTGTGCAAACGGACATCGATGTTCCTGTTTTTATAACAATAGAATTTTCTGTTTATTGTGAAATAAACACTACCTCGTGTTGAATGGAAAATGTCATCTTTTCAGTTATATTATTCCAAGAAAACTAGTAGTAATTATATAATAGAGAGAACAGAGACATAAAGTATGTCTCTACTCTTTGAAAATTTTCATGACGGGGTCCCTTGCACCTCAAAAGGAAAAAAAGACAAAAATATCTTTGTTTTCGGTCTGTCTGTCAAGGCATTTTATCTCGGGAACGCATGTAGGTATCGAGTTGAAATTAAATTAAACTCAGGTTTGCGGTCTCTTGAAGTTGACCCGTGCGGTCCCTTGAAAAAAATCAAACTTCTGAGTTAACGGAAAAAAGATAAGGCCGTTTATGTTACAAAAAACATGTATTTCGACACTCTCAAGAGAATCACAATTCGCAGGGTACCGTTGACCTAGAATCCTGAAATCTGGTATAGGAAAAAAATCTGTAAACAGTAAATTCGTAGTCACAAAAAAAAAAACTTTTCTTCGATTCAGAAAAATCTTCGAAACTCAAATTGAGAAATGAACTGATTTTATAGGTAAGTTTGCGCAAAACCCTCAATGTGCGAGTCCAACTCACACTTGCTCGATTTTTACACAGATTTTCATCGAGATCGAATCACGACTTCAACGTTTTTTAAGTACGAGGATTAGCCTCTTTTTGTCTGTAAATATAAAACACTAGTTTTTGCCCGCAGCTTCACTCGCGTACATAAAATATGTCACTCAAGGATAAAACCACTTTCTATCAGTGAAAAAAATGTAGTAATCGAACCAGTGCTACCAGAGATTACCTCCTACAAACAAAAACAAAAAATCAAACTTTACCTTAAAATATTAGTGCAGATGTAGATCTAAATAATGTAGTCTACTCTTTCGAAATGTTTTTTAAATGTAACCTAAGGCACTATCCCAAGTCCGCAGTCTACCCAGCTGCACTATCAAGCAGATACATTAAAAAGTTTAACTGCTAATTTTGGAGCCACACCGACATTCGTGACTGGATTGATGTGAAAATGGATTTTCTTCACTATTTCCACACAAGTTGTTGTTTATACTTTATATTTATATTGTAAAGGCCTGTGGATAAGGTTTTAAAGTACAAATCATATACTGGATGATGTATTGTTAGGAAGTTTGTCGCAAGGTGGAACACCTCTTTTTACAGGGCTCCTGGATTTTTGGGTGAAATACCAGGGAGTGTAAGATCCTTACCTTACCAAAAACTACCCCGATGATCACCATTAGCACACGGATGAGGACTTCGTGACCTTGAAGAGCACCCTGGAACCTCTGTACAACACCTATTAGTGCACATTCCTGAGGAGACAGTGAGGGGTCTCCCATGAACCTCATTATGCATGGCAGCACGTGATCACTGTGCCATCGTATTTCCTGAAGTCATTCGGTCTACCGTCAGAGTTCCCATTCTGAGAACCCGTGACCTTGGACTCTCGCCTGCCTTTATAATTGCAAGTGGGGTTTTGGCTAGATGAAAAACCTAAGACCAAAGCCTGCTGGCGTTGCAAGTTCGAAAGCGTTACCATAGCCCTTTAACGCAAACTAAAGGAACACAGGTTGCGTTAATATTATTGAACTAAGAGCTTCATTAACATCAAACACTTTATTTATATGTTGTAATAACAAATTTAATACCGCGGAAACCTGAAACAGTTTAGTTGTACAAGTACAAACCGAGATTAGTTCAGTACATTTTACGAGTGTGTCTATAACTTCGAACTAATAAACTTATAACCTCTGCGAGAACTCGCGAAACCGACATCGTAAAGGTTTGTTTAGATGGTAGAAGAGGCGCCAGAAATATGCGTTTATTATTTATGTAAAATAATAACTTCTGAAGGCGGCTTCGCTTACGTAATGCTTGGAAATTACTCCACTAGAATGTTCTATCAGAAAAAAAAAACGAAATAATTGTGTTCTAACTTATATTGAGGTCATCATTTCAGTCTGAAAAACATCCACAGGTCTCTATTTATACAATAGGTCCTGCATTTCGCATCTAGCAGGTTCAGATTCTGTAGCCCTCAATAAGTCCGATGACTCGTTGAGGGTCGTAGAAATCTGTGAACCGGTGTTCACCTTGTGTGGCCTACCAATACTGCCTCTTTCAATACGCGGTCGCCACTCCAGAACTTTAAGACCCTATCAACCATATGTTCTACGAGCGAGCATATTGCTGCCACGTAAGTTTTGTGATCCTTCGAGCTATGTTGGTACCATTGGTTTTCCTATGGATATCTTTATTCCTGATTCGATTACGCAAAAAAAACTCTGAGCATAATTCTTTTTGGGTGATTTGGGTGACAGTTTTCTTTACACTAAGTTACCAAATACCATACGAATTCTATGGAACCTGATTAATAATATTATTAACAGATATACCTGACAGAGTATACTGTCCTATTCCAGTATGGTCTAACAGTACGTATGCTAAATTTCATCTATATTGTTCGTACGTATACTGTTCATCTGTTGTGAGCGTGAAGCAATAAACTTTACACACACACTCAGAAATATAAGAAAAGTTTCGTCTGTATAATATCAGTGTTGATAGTAAGATTGATTAGTAGAACTGGTTAGATATGGTATACAAACATGGTATTATTATCAAGTAATGACAAATAATTATTTAAAGCTATATTTTATTCATCATTTCAGCCGACAGACGTCCACTGTTGGACATAGGCCTCCCCCAAGCGTCGCAACAATGATCGATCCTGCGCGTCTCGCATCCATCGGATTCCCGCAACCTTCACCAGGTCATCGGTCCACCTTGTAGGAGGCCTTCCGACGCTGCGTCTTATATTTTATTATTATCAAGTAATGACAAATAATTATTTAAGGCTTTAATAAAATGTAATAAATAATTAAAGTAATAAATAATGTTTATTAGTTAGTAGACAGACGTACTAACAATTTTATTATATTTTATTGGTGTGTACTAGTAAATTATTCATATTTTTAGTTACAATTTGCACAGTAGGAAATATTAGTTTAGTAGTTTTACGCAGATTTAAATAATAAATTACTAGAGCGTGTGAATAAAATTGGCGTTGCTTTTTAATTTGAATGATAATTGAAATATAACTCCATCAAATAATAATAAAATTTACACTATTCTGTGTTATACCTATTTCATTTATTTATTCACGCCAACGGCTCAATGACTGTTTTAACATTATAAAAAATGAAAAAATATAATAATGTATTGTGGTGAATTGGTCACTCACAGGCATGCACAGCACTTTTAGAATACTTCATAAAAAGTTTTAATAACATAAGAATTATAATTTAAAAAATATAAAAAAAAATATTGAAATAAATTAGATTTTTAATATAAATTACTAGAAAATATATTATATGATATTTTTATGGAGACCATTTCAATATAATAACAATTTAAATCTAATAAAATGACAACTACATCCGTCAGAACCCGACATCATTCTCAATAAAACGAACCACGCATATAATTCTAGAATAATTTAATTTGTTAACCCTTAACCCGTTTTATGGTTAACGGTTAAAGTTGGGTTAATTGCATGATATATATTAGATATATTGTAAATATATAGGCTTCTTGTTTATGCCTCGTGGGATTTCGAGTAGTGTTCTTGCATTAATTTTGAGTAATTATAACTGACTTGCTTTACTGCTTCATTGAACACGTTATTTATTGCTGTATTTAGTATTTAATGTAGATATTGTTAACTAAATCTGTTATTACTAAGTTATCTCTTAAGCATTGATATCGTCATCATCATTTCAGCCGACAGACGTCCACTGTTGGACATAGGCCTCCCCCAAGTGTCGCCACAATGATCGATCCTGTGCGTAAGCATTGACATACAACGTGGCAATGCCTTCAGTTTTTTGCGCACATTACCAGTCGGCAACGATGGCGGATTATTTCGACGCCACCGTATTTAGTTAAGAGTTTTTTTAAATACACATGTAGAAAATATAAATCAACTTTTAAGTTAAGATAAGATAAGATAAGAAGTTTGCCGGGTCAGCTAGTCGACATCTATCTAATATTATAAAGAGGTAAAGTTTAAATTCAAATTCATTTATTTAGTTATTTAGTTTGTTTTTTTGTTTGAGTTAATCATTGAAAGTACCAGTCCAATTGCGAATTTTTCATCAATAGAAAGCTGCTTTATACATACACAGGCTATATTTTATGTATGCGAGTGAAGCCGCAAGCAAAAACTAGTACACAAACAAAACAAGAGCCAGTCAAGGCCAATATCAACACGATAAAAGAAAATCCTACCTACTTATAAAGTGCTAAGGTCCAACAACAGCAGTTGTTGGCAGTCGCAAGATAGCCTGCCTGAAATATAGCAGGCATTTGTCACGAAATGACAAAATATTCGATACAGCACCGATGGAACTGATTTCACGGAACATTTGGACTTCACTTTTAGATGTGTTATGAACGAGTAGTTTGTTGTTTGGTATTTTAACGTTTCAGTTTTATTTTTATTTTTTTAGCTATTGGTTTATTTTTCATTGGTAAATATGAAAGGTTTTTTTGTCGTTGATCTAGTGTTTGCGTTTGTCGTTTGTGTAGCAATGGGTTAGATTACCGGGGCGTGCACAAAGTAAGAGTCTGTCTAAAAAGTTAAAGGACTTGGTTAATTATTAGGGTAAAATAAAATCTGATATAATCACTGTTGATTAAGAGATCTTGACCAATGTTTACTAACAGAAGTACGTTATAAAAAGTATCGAATATTAGTATTTTTGAATGATTCACCATCATCATTTTCCTGCCCTTGTCCCGTTTTATTTGAGGTCGGCGCAAAATTTTTTTAATGATTAAATATTATAAATATTATAATATTGTATTTTTATTTTATTTTGTTTTTGTAAGTTGTTGTACACTGACAGCCCGAAGTCTTTTCCTTCTGTCTAAGTCCATCCAAAGGTTGTCTGGTAGAAATTGCCCTGTACAATAAGACCGCCTATTGTACACTTATATTTGTAAATGTTTGTCCTTTTTTAAGTTAAGGTGTGCAATAAAGCTATATAATAATAATAATAATAAAAAATCCCAAGTCATTTGATTTTTAAGGCAGACTATACACGATATTTAGATAGCGTTTTGGAATAAGGCCGTCTAAGTCTGCCCACACAAAAAATACTACAATAAAAAGTCCCACCGCGGCGCGGACTATACTTGCATTAATTTAGATCTGAGCGCAGATTGTATTAAGTAAAGGGTCCGATTAAACTGTCTGTCTTCGGGTGCTATCTCATCACTATGAGGCCTGTGGCTTGAGTGCTTGAGCGGAGCGAGCAGCGGTTGGCTAGTAAGCGATTCTTTGATGGGATTTACGCTTAGTTGATCACCTGATGAATGGGTGTCTGCAGATTTTTACCATAAATATTTTTATGGAAAAGTGGAGGCAGAGTATGTGGACATCTGATCTAGAGAGAGGTAGCACAAGCTTATATAGGTACCTATTTAAAAAAAATGTTTTTCAGTTAACTTAACGTTTAGGAAATCACATACATACATATGAAAGGAGAGGTCTAAAGCTAGTTTGAAGAAAGTACAACAATTATTCTATATTATATACTAGTTATTCTAAAAAGTGTCTATGTTTTTTTGCTGGGTTTCTTACGTTTAATTGACAAAACTACTTTACTATAGCCAAACACCGGTCAAGTGCAAGTCGTATTCACGCACCAAGGACGCTATATAAACGTACCTAGGTATGTACTTAAATAGTTCGATTCCCGAATCAAGTCTCAAAGATTTGACTTGAAGTAGTTCTACAAGGGTTCCGGTCTTGCCGAGTAAAAGGCATTGGAAATATTTCATCAGTATCTTACGACCAGTCCAATTGTATTCTAAATCGCTCTTCCCCTCCACTGAGTGTTCACCCTATGTAGAATTTGATGTATCTACCTGACCGCTTAGAATTTAACGGAGTTCTGGTTTGGTTTACTTTCGTAATTAAAAATGGCTACCGTGGATGCATTCACTCGTGGTTGTTACTTCCAAATGACTTGCTTTTAACAGCTGGCTCCAAAATTTGTTTAAGTTGACGACCTAGACTTTTTTGTAGTACTAGGTATAAGAATTGATGTGTTAACTTTTTTTTAGGTGGTTATCATTCAATGACTTCTCCGCTGAGCTCCCAGAGGCGTGTCAGACTTTTATTAACTAAAACTTTGTTCCTTCGTTGCCTTGCGTTTCAGGGTTCCATGCTCCAATTTCCGTTTTAATAGGTATTTGTCAAAATTTACCTGTTCCTTTGCTATTAAAAAAGGGTTCGTAACTTTAAATACTAAATCCAAAAACCTGCCCTCAAATCCTGAACTTAAAGCAGTAAACTTTTGATTTTTAAACAAAAAAAAATAATTGCAGTAATATGTTTTTGTAAAAATTAAAAACGGAAATTATTTTTCCGTCGGATAGCTACCAGAAAACTATTCTTTTTTTCAGAGGTGGAGTGAGAGAAAGTTTCAGACATTCACTAATCAAAAGCCTCCTGTGAGTTGCTCTTTTCATACCGGAGCCACGACAGTGCTTTATTTTATTTTCTTAAGATAGGAAAGCATACTGTGACTTTTCCCGCTCTTAGGCGGTACGACAAGGAGTGTTAGACATTTACTGACTAAAACAGATCTGTGTCCTTCACTGTGTCGTGTCGTGTTACTCTTTGCGTCCCAAAACCAGAACGTCTCTTTCAAAAAATCTTGTGGCCCTAATGGACTTCTGTAGTCTAAACAAACGTCTACCATGTTATCGATCCAAAAAGGTACAATCATAGTTTGCATTTTAACCCTTCAGATACCGTCAATTAGAGACACAATAGTAAGACAATAGATGCGCGGCCACCGGTGGTCGCTTGGGGATTCATGAATTAAATAACAAACTACATTCCACCACAGTTCTAGACAAGAAGTTCGAACATTGCAGTATAAATAAAGAATCTCGGACAAACGTCAGTAATTACCTACTGACAAACTAACCGCTGGTTACCCGCCTATTACCTGATCAAATATTTATGTCGCCGCTTCAGTCTGGCGCTGGGAAAGTCAAGAATAGTAGTCAAGAGTTGAATTATAGAGTCGAGGAAAAATTGCAAGGATAGGCTGTCACATTCACAATAGACACATCAAAACATCACACAACGCAATTCAAAAGAGTAGTTAATTACTAAGTTGTTTTTTTACGATGTACGAGTATATGTCACAGCCTACTGTTTAAATTGGCCAGTTAATTGAACGCCTGGTCCGTTTATTAAACGTCGGTATATAGTCTACGTACACTGACCTTTTGTCTGACAAGGCGAACCTATAGGAATACGAATTTCAAGTCGTTTGTGGTGCGGGTGCCGACTAATCATTTGGAGACCTTCCTCAAAGGAGAGTTTTGGCCGAAGGGTGTCGTGTATCGACGATTTCGTGGAAGGATACCGACCTCGCAGCGGAACACGACGCCGTCACTTCGTGTGCAATAGTTTAATAATAATTAGTTATAGTATCTTTTTATGTATTAGTTTATTATTTTGTAAGATTATTTGTGTATTTATCTATGGGCCTTAGTTGCCTGATAATAAAGAATTATTATTATTATTATTAAATATTACTTTTAAAATCAGGGTGAAACTTACTTATACACACGGAACCTATGTACTTAATTAAATACTATAATCATCAACCTTTACGGTGTACGGCACCAGTTTTAAAATAACATTTTTTGTTTTACTATGACAAGTATTTTGCATTTTGGAGATACTTGCTTGCTTGCTTGTTGGCTTGCTTGCTTGTGTGAGAAGTGATATGAAAGAAAAGGGAGTTAGTGATAGCGTGACGAGTGACAGGACAGAATGGAAGGAAAAAACGTGTTGCGCCGACCCCAAATAAAACGGGACAAGGGCAGGAAGATGATGATGAGATACTTGCTACCTAACACACAACTAAACATCATCCTCTTCCTCGTGGGGTCGTATTCCTCATTACTGAGGGTTGTGAAGTTCCTCATCTTTAAAGCTCATCCATCGTTATTTATGGTATGCTTCATCATCATCATTATCATATCAGCTGAAAGACGTCCACTATTGAACATAGACCCCCAAAATTGCCTTTTGTGGAGTCAAGGATAATATATATATATATATATATATAATATATATATATATATATATATTATCGGGCTGTCGGGCACTAGGGACCATCTTTTTGTTGTGTTGTTCATAGGGAGGATTTGCCACAATCGCAACGCTTGGCAGGTGGGTTGGCGATTGCAGTGTGGTTATTGAAATCCATAGAGAATGCTGCTGCTCATTCTTTGGTAGGTCCCTTAGTCGCTTCTTACGTCACCCACGGGAAGATATGGGATGGTGCAATTCTTTACGTCCGGACACCATACGGAGCTGAAACATACAATTGCTTAGATCAATCAAGCGGAAGATAGGTGACTCGATACTAGCACGTGGCTTAATTTCAGTCACACACGGGCTCAGTTACGCAAAAATATTAGGATAAAGGTTATCAAAATGCCTTCGTCTATTTTTGTGCGTAGTACAAAATCATACAAAAACAAATCACATGGAATAACATTTCAGTTGTGCATGTAGTTGTGCAAAGAGTCCAGGTTTTCTAATTGCAATGTTAGCGCGTAACGTATCTTTCCTTATAAATATAGTTTACCAAATTATATCCTACTAATATTATAAATGCGAAAGTTTGTATGTATGGATGAATGTATGGATGGATGTTTGTTACTCTTTCAGGCAAAAACTATTGAACGGATCTCGATGAAACTTGGTACACGAGTAAACCATATCCCAGAATAACACATAGGATACTTTTTATCCTGGGATTATGTACGTGGGTGAAGCCGAGGGCAAAAGCTAGTATTTTATAATAAAATATTAAGCTAAGACCAATACTGACTCCTACAAATATAGTAGGTACATCAAAGGAAACTTGTAAACAAAAGTAGACATTTACGAACTAATATCATGATGATATAGCAACTGCAATACAAAGTACAATATCACCCGTAATTACCATGAGCTAACTACCGTCTGTCCCTCTGTCCCTCTATTATTCATTTAATTATTCATACCAGCCTTCTAGTGTCTTCAATAAGTCGAGCATGAAAGAACAATTTTGTGGTAAGAATATCGCATTCTATTTCTTGGCATTTTGGAGAGTGCTTTGGAAATTTAATTACGTTAAGTCCGTTCCGACATCGGACTATTAGATGTACTTCAATTTTTCACTGGTACATGGTGTACATCCCATGTGGATGGGTGGAGAGGGTGCGGGAGGCCAAAGAAAGGATGGATGGATTGTGTGAAGAGTGACATGAAAGAAAAGGATGTTAGCATGACAAGTGACAGGGTAGAATGGAAGAAAAAAACGTGTTGCGCTGAACCCAAATAATATGGGATAAGGGCACACATAATGTTTTACACATCATGTTTTGGGCACAGAATAGATGAAAGAGGTTAAAATGGCCTTGCGAACAAAGTAGGGCAATGCTCATAGTTCAACTATCAATAGCAAATTGGTGATGTAAGTGTGCGTATTCTGTTAATTGCGTAATGCGCGTTCAATTTGGTTTATTACCTGTAGTGGATTTAAAGGGTGTGAGACTAGCGGCAACACTCGTTGTAGTACAAATCGGAAAGCACATATTTCCTTTCTAACTTCTCTCATATTTTCTGTGGTTTTGGGAACGAATTCACTTCTTAGCTGTACGCTAAGAAGTGAAATTACCCGTAAGAGTTTCCTGTTACCTATAACCTGAGGGTCTTTAAGTCAAGAGTGAACGGGATACTTCTAGGTAGTGTGCTCCTTAAAGCTGACTTGCTCGTGTGAGCACACTTACCATCAGGTGAGATAATAGTCAAAGGAGAGCATATGCATAATAAAAAGAACGGCAAGCGCAACAAAAAACAACAACAGACTTTGTTAATTTTTATTTGTGAAGAGAGAATAAGTTATATTTGAATTAAATAGAAGTCAAATAGATGTAACATGCTGTGAGCGAGCTTAATAACACTTTGTCACATAAACCTTTGAAAGGTTTCAAACAAGTGTGTTGTAAAAAACGTAAAAAAACTGTAATCAACAATAAAGCAAAAAAAAAATGTAAACATAAAACTCTCGATCCACAGGAAAGAAGTTCTGCTCAAAAGCAAGTGCTTTTTATAATATGAAGCTTCAGCTTTGTAACAAAATTAAATGTAAGTCAACATAAAACACAGTCAAACTGCGAGAATATTAAACGTTACATATTAAAATTGTGCTTTATTGCATCAGAGTTGGTGCCCTTTGACGTGAAGAGCTGGCGGTTGAAGGGCTCAGGGCCCACCCAGGCTGAGCTGCTTTATTATGTCAATAATGTTGGGTAAGTCTTCAACACGGCGCAGTTATATTACGTGTGTAGATATTTCTATGTTATGCTTTTTGAATAGAAATGACTGTTAATTATGTTAGTTTCTTAAACTTTTGCTAAATTTGAAGCAGACGATATGTCGTAAATCTTCGGTTTTGACTTACGAGTTGCATGGGTTTAAATTTTAATTTATGGAATTATGTGCTTTTGTGTTTATTTATTTTTAATTTTATGTTAATGTAAATTTGAATAATTTTTTTTTATATGGGTCTTAATAATGGTACCTGAAATAAATGTTTTTTTTTTTAAACCAACGCAGGTGCATGTTTGTGTAATTTTTTATATCACCACTGTTTTCAAAATGGTGAAGGAAAACGTAGAGACATGACATACACCACCAACCTGCACTGGGTCTGCGTGATGGATTACGGCCCATTCCCTCTCTTAGAGCGGAAGCTTTAGTCCCAGCAGTGGGAACTTTGAAAGGCTGATTATGCTATGCTAACTTTGGCAACTGAAGGAACATAGGTGTGGTGTCAGTTAGTAAAAGTTTGAGTACTCTCCCTCTCAATCTTTCTCTCTCCATACAAGCTAGGGTATACCTGCAAGGTTTGCCTGTACAGTTTAGTTTTACAGGTAAACCGGACCGTGTATGTTGCACAATTGTGCTGGTTTCCATACAAGCTTACCTGACTGGTATAACTGTGCAGGTAAACCTGACCGGTACACCCTGACGTCACAAAATAGAGAGGTACAGAAGTCAATCTCATGTATGTACTTCACTTTTATACCTACGCTAGGCGATCGCGCTAGGGTCAGCGCGTTGCGCCGAACTATACGACCAGGCGATTAAGCCGAGATATCGTGTCCATGAGTGGTGTCTATGTGTGCGTTACTCGAGCGCGCTTTGTATGTAGATTGTCTTCTGCACCTATCTATTTCGTGCTAACGTGTATGGCTACCTTTACGCGTAATCTATCCACACCACGTCAATCTCCTGCGTCAACTCCGACAGCCATCTGCGCCACAGCGACAGTACCATTACAATAAACAGTGCATTGACGCGGACAGCCGGCAACAGAAGTGATTCATGCCGTGATAAACCACGCCGCACTTGCGTAACGACTGTACCGCGGTAATAATATCATACAGTATTCCAACTTCATACAAACGGACGAAACGCGAGCTATACCTACACGCCTCGGTTGTAGCATGGGCTCGGCATATATCCCGCGATTATTGTTAGTTTGTATAATTCAAAGTAAAGACGTGGTATTTTATTATTAATAATAGTGGTTTATTGTACTATGTGTATGAATAATACTAGAAAAAGCATTTTATTTAAATCTACCAATCAAAAACAACACGCATTTTTATTGAACACTTCCTATTCAATCCACAAAGTATTCTGTTTATATAAAAAAGTAAGTATATTTACAATCACAAAACTAAATGGAAACACAAAGTTGGCAAATGTAATTAGAATGCTGGAGGCAGGCAGCCCTATCGCATGTTTACGTACCGCGCGGCTGTAGGCATTTATTTCAAAGATACGGCCGAGTTACAATACTGTATGATACTATTACCATGACTGTACCGCGTACAGTCGCGCACAAAGTACGCAGACAGCTGATTATGTTATTGTTGAATTATGGTGTTCGTAATTGTTTTAGTAAAGCTACTGATAAATTTGTTACTGGTCTGGTTTGCTGTTATCAGGGACATTTTGCTGGGTTTAGCAAAGACTGTGATAACTAAGAACTCCCCTTTTGTTAATATATAAAATCCTTCTGGTACATTTTTTTTTGGGGATAAAAATCATCCAAATGACATTTCCAGCCCTTAGGCGGAGTGGGAAATAGTGTCAGACTCTTACTGACTAAAAACCCACCCCGTTCCTTCTAGCCTTCATACCGGGGTTCGAGCTCCCTTTCGAATAACCCTGGCCTCAGTAGGCTTCGACCCAGCTGGGCCCCTGCTGAAGCTGCCACCTCAAGGAGTTGTTCCTTAAGGCGCGCGGTAACAGTGCGCGCCGTCGACGTCTTGGGTTCGGTCTGGCCAGTTACCGGACGGTCGGACAGCGAGGTACCCATTGCTCGCACACGTACAGTAAAATGCTAATTCACTATTCACTATTGAAACGATGGACACTATACTACTAGGATCATAACTAAATACCAATTAATATTATGGTAAAGGTAAAAGCTACTACTGCAACGGCACTTTTGGTGCAGTTGTTGAGCTTGGTTCCTCGCACGGTACAAATATTTGTGTGACCTATAGATAATACAGTGTTTTGAGTCTAGGTGTCTTGTATTTACATATTTGTGAAACTAACAACATATTTGTGTGTCGAAACCCGGTTAGTACTATACTAAGCGGATATAGATTACATAGCCTTTAAAAGTCACTAAATCCATTTTAATAAGGCAACAAACTCTTGTTAATTTTATTCACAAAAATATCAAAACTCCTGCCATACCTAAAAATTGTGTTCCACCAGAAAACAGCATTTTCCCCCAATATTTTCATACATGTTACATCTTTATTTCCCCCATGTTGCCGCAGCCGAGAAAATCTACATTTAGCGGCAACCTAATAATTTTTTCACACGACCGAAGGTGTTTTCCCTAAAAAACAAAAAAAAAAGTTGGTGAAACGCACCCCTTGTGACGTGTGAAAACCGGATCGCGCCGGATTAGACCAGTTTTGACCGCAATGTTTATTTTTTAATAACATAAATGGCACGGGGGAGGTGAAAGAATAGATATTTTCGTTCATTTGCGATGTTATTAAATGAGTAATGAAATGTACTCTTCATTATTGTGCAAAAGAAATAACTCGTGTATTCAGTAAATTAGAGTGGAGCTCGCTCCTGCCTGTCCAAATGAGTAATAAAAGAGAGGGTTTTATGCTTTGCCATCACAATGTTTAATATCTGTTTTTGTTAATTTTACTAATTTCGCAAGGGTAAATTGTCGAGTATGTATCACACAGAATTTATCTAGACTTGACTTTTATTCTACCAAACAAAAAACTTACAACGTAATTAGTATTTTTAGTAAAAAAATTATACCTTTGATCAGTATATTCTGGTTCTCTTAGGAATTGACCATTACATGTTTGCTGTATGGACTTTAAAAGTGACTTTGACCACTGAGTTTGTTTTGGTGTTTCTTCTTTGGTGTTTCATCTAGGAAAACCGGCTTCATCTAGTTTAAATGAACGAAAAAAAATTAATTTTTAAAAACCTATTTGCAAAATAAATATAATCTATTAAGAGCTACAGAATACCATAAGTACGTCCTTATTGTCATGTTCACCAAACCAAATAGTGAAGCAATAGTTTTTTTGTAAGGACTGAAAACTTTAGTGAGCAAACTATCAATGCCATTTGAGAGCGCCTCCGAATTTTTTCGCATGATCCAAAAATATTCATCATTTCAGTCAAAAGACGTCCACTCTTAGACAGATGCCTCCCCCAAGTGTCGCCATAATGACCGGTCTTGGGCGTTTTGCATCCATCATCCAATCACCGTTCATCGTCATCCATAGAATTTCTGTAATTTTAATTTATCATGCCTTATTTATCATTAAAATGATCAGGTTCATCTGTGATTACCAGCCATGATTCTCACCTACAGAGTTTACCACTGGAACAGCTGATCAGATCACAACACTGTCCGAGCGCCCGGCCGGTACGGGCAGGAACGTAATTGTTATCAACATGACTCACCGCCTCAGCTATCGAGAAATCACATAAATGCCTTTATTGCAACAGCTTTAAGTTTCAATTTGTTGGCTCGCTAATCAGGATTGTGGGGTTTGGAGGACAAGATTCAAGCGTGGTGTAGATTTTTTGTATTTTCGGCAGGGCACATTGCTTGCAGAATAGATGGTCGGACGTCCACTGTTGGACATAGGTCTCCCCTAAGTGTCGCCACAATGATCGATCCTGTGCGTCTCGCATTCATCGAATTCCCGCAATCTTCACTAGGCCATCGGTCCACCTTGTAGGAGGCCTTCCGACGCTGCGTCTTCCAGTACGAGGTCGCCACTCCAGAACCTTTCGGCCCCAACGGCCATCTGTTCTGCGAGCAATGCCCATTGCCACTTAAGTTTGGCGATTCTTCGTGCTATGTCGGCAACCTTAGGTCTCCTGCGGATATCTTCATTTCGGATAACGTGTGAACAAAGGAATAAAAGACGTGGCTTACCCGACGCAAAAGAATCGTGTGTCGTAACTTGGGTAGGGGGGGCTGGTTCTAATACGTTCCAATTACAGAAAATACTCGAAACCTGACACTATCTCTCTACTCATGTCGACGTAAAAGCAGGTCAAAATTTCCGTCCGTGCAATATTTGTTGTCAAATTTAATTGAACCAGACCTCGAAGTCCAAAACTTACACCACGACCTAACGGTCCCAGAGTTAGTCATATTTGCTTATCGGCACGTACGGAGTAACCTTATCAAATGTGGGCCAAAGATCTGTTCCCTGGACTAGGGCTATCACGGGCTTGACTGGTGGCAGGCGTTAGGTGTGTTGGTAGAAAGTTTGGAGGGGTAGAGGTAAATGAGATCGTGATGACTAAGCTGGACGTTTTAAACTGTTATTTAGGCGAAAATTGCGTGTTTCTTTTTATTATTGTTGATAGGTTTGCGCTTGACCGCTAGCTCACCTGATGGAAAGCGACGATGTGGTCGATGAAGGAGCGCGTTTACTTATAAGTAACCTATTCTAATAAAGATTCCTGGGTTGCAGCCATCAGGAAATACAGACTTCGGCAGGGAATTCCACTCCTTAGCTGTATGCAAAATGAATGTGTTCCCAAAACGTTTTGAGCGTATAAGTGGGATGTCCACGATGACTGTGTACATTTGCAACGTCTTCACTCTCGAACGGCTAAATAGATTTTGATGAAACTTGGTACACAGGAAAGACATTATCCTGGAATAGCACATAGCATACCTTTAGTCCAAGAAGTATCTTCCTTTGGGATCATTTGTTTACTATCATGCGATGGATGCGAGACAACCGCACGGAACCGGTCATTATAGCGACACTTGGAGGAGACCTATGTTCCAACAGTGGACGTCTTTCTGCTGAAATGATGATGAGTTTTAGGGCTTATGGACGGCAAGCAATAGGTAATAAGTAATAAGTAATAATAGGTATAAATAAGTTCGCCGTCTAGTAGAGAAAATAGCAAGTAAGATGCGTTGACGTTAATATAAAAAAATCTGTGTTATTAAGTTGTTACTCATGACCTAAATATTTAATGGCTGATATCTGATCTCGTAAATTTTAAAGAGCACCTAAGTGCCATGTCTAATTTTAGGTCTAAAATTTCCGAAAGTGGTGAGTCTTGGATCCGGCAGGAGGCGTTAAAACCACTATAACCATGAAGCGTCTTCATCGAAATTTCAATTTTCAACTAGGAACGTAAAATATTAACTGTCTAACATTTAGAGAAGGGTTGTTGGAGTAGTCAGGGCTGCCACGAGTACACCACAAATATCATGGTTCAAATGTTTCTACAGATTCAGGAACGGAGTATTTAGAATAAGGAAATAGGTGTTTGATTTTGTTCCCGAAAAGTACATATAAAAACTTCCTGCTAAATGATTCTCATCCTTATTTGTCAGGAACCGATTTTTATACTTTAAATGATGTTTTGATTTCCAGAATGTAAAATGAAGCTAGTTCTTGTTGTTGTGTTGGTTAAAAAAAATGGTGATTTACATTTTCTTAGATTCAAACTTAAAAACCATCAATGCAATCGGCGAATCAAGTAATTTTAAAAAGTTAGGATGGAGTTCAAAATAGGCTGGACAAAATGAAAAAAAGTGAAAAGTGAGTGTGGAGTGAGTTGAAATGTTTAAAAAAAAAGTGTGGCAGCCGGGGGTACTGGGGGTACGGGGGTACTTTTTTGTATTAGGCTTACACGCGTTAGCTCCTGCTTGCGCATTAAGATCCACTAAGGCTCATAAAAATAGTCAGGTTTACCTAACTATTTACGAGTAATAGGCTAGTAGCCGAAAAAAAGACGGACTAATTACCGTCTTTTAGATTATTCAAAAATAAGGGGCACGTTTTTTTTATTTGTAAATTAAACCAAAAATGACAAAAATTAAAGTTGCATTGCGTCGTGCTGCATTTTTTTGGCACGGGGTGAAGTCATACGTAACTTGAATGGGCTATATCTTTGTTATTTTTTGTTTAATCGAAAAAAGGAAAAATACGTGTCCAATATTTTTGAATAATCTAAAATACGGACTTAATAAAATATAGTTATTTTGATCCTTGAAACTACCCTATTGTGATAAAATACGTCATTTAATACCCATGGCATCCGTTTCAAAATGTACTAACACTACTCTCAAAATAATCTACTTATGCGTACATACAACACCACCACATACCACACAGCTACCTACACCAATCTCATTCACTTCTCCAAAGTCCAACTCTGAACTGACATGGAAATAACAGCATTAGAAATAATACCACCGTCCCATCGCCACGGGTACCCCTGTGATCCCCCGTTACACAACTCGGGCACATTTCATATATTATGTATAACAGAGGTATTTCCCAGACAAGTTTTCACGCCACATTTGACACTAATTATACGTACCTACGAAAATGGTTCAGAGTTGAACGACTCAAAAATATTTGGAGAGAAGCTTGTGATTTTGGATGATGAAAACTATTAAGTTGAAAGTGTTTATTATTTATTTATTACAGTGTCTCGTTTTTGCCAGAGGCTTTGTCTCAGTGAAATTATTTTAATTATTTTGCCTAGATAGACTGGTAAAGAATGCCTAAGGCATTAAGTCCACCTTTGTACTTTTATGTTGCATGAACTTTTAATAAATATATAATAAATTAGAAAAATATCCTAGGGGAGCATATTACTAGAATAAACAGTATTCATTTCCTTTTTTATTATTATTGATAGGCTTGCGTCTGACCACCATCTCACTTGATAGTAAGCAATGATGGAACACGCTTGCCTAGAAGTAATCTATTCACTCTATTGCAGGACAAAGCCTACCTATATTTACCAAATTTCATTTTCATTTGTTCAGACATTTGAGCGTAAAGAAGCTCTTATTAAGTTATTCAAAATTTTCTTCTTTGAAAGTATACATAAAATCTGAGATTTGTAAAAAAAATATAAGTTTCAATCACGTTAGTTTTAGGGAATTTCCGGCACACTGTTCCCAACCACTGCAATTCCTGAAAACCAAAATCAACAGTGCGGTGACGAAGCTTGACGAGTCTCACAGTTCAACTGTTTTGCTTCGCTAAATTTTATAAGTACTTGTATTAGACAAATACGTACACAATTATCAAGAATCCCTTTGGATACTAATTAATTTGGTGAAAAAGAATCAGAACTTTTAGTGTCCTGTTGGATACAACATTTTTTGAATCGGATTTTCTTAACCATTAGAAAAGTTGTCTCTTAAATATAATGTTTTATATTTTAAGCTATGACCTATGCTTTTATACCCAGGGTTTCTATTCTTGATTTTTTTTGTGCTTGCGCCATGTTGTCTCTCTATCAATCAACTGAGAGTGTTGGACTCTCAGTTGATTGATAGAGAACGACTAAAACATTAAGTCAGCTTCTGTACTTTTTTTTTTTCGTTTGGCAAAAATCATCTTATGACAACCCCCGCTCTTGGGTGGAGCAGGAGATAGCATCAGACTCTTACTGACTAAAAACCCCACCCCGTTCCTTCTAGCCTTCATACCGGGGCTCGAGTTCCTTTCGGATAACCCTGTCCCCAGTAGGCTTCGGAGGCGACCGCCTGCCACTCCTCCTCGTACTGTACGTTGATGTTGCATAAAGTTTCAATAAATAAATAAATACTAAGACCACTCGTATTCCAACCAGTTTCCTCCAATGTAGAAAATCCAAGGCTTTTGATTTCCCATATATATTACGCAGCATAAGTTATCATAAGGATACACGGAGACCATACTCGAAATAAATCATATTAGGGGTTATTTTGGGTCACATTAGGAACGCGTCCTCCATCCTATTATTATGCAGGACGGCTTACCATGGACTTGTTAGGTAATTGTATAATGGGCATATAAGTTTACCGCGTGCTCGGAGCCATACATCATTATGTGGGTCCGAGTATCGCACCTCCGTGGCTCTGGGTTCGGTAGAAAGCAACAATATTACGCTGATGGTTTTTGTCTTTGCAAATATTTAGGTGCTAAGTATGATAACGGAATACCTTCAGAGCTGTGTGGGAAAAGAAACCTTTTACATAATATAAACCTATGTTGAGTACAAGAGATATGATAGACTGTCGGGTGTATTCCAACAATAATCATTTTAGCTTATCATAAAGAAGGATTTTGAGTGTGAATTATTAAATAAATATCAATCTTTCACCTCATAAACTTCGACACCTTACTACGTCCTTCCGGGTGACGAGTATAAATTAATTTAAATATAGTTGTAGCTTTTGCCCTACGTCTAGGTGCACCTTGCTGTTCTCCTCATCGCTGCCACTGTGGCGAAATTGTCAACAGCCTCGGTCACCACGGCCTGTCATGCAGTCGAAGTGCGGGACGCATAGTGCGGCACGCAAACCTTAACGACATCATCCGACGAGCCCTTGTCACCGTCGGCGTTCCGGCTGTTTTGGAACCTCATGGCCTGGCACGCGACGATGGTAAGAGACCAGACGGTATGTCTTTATTTCCTTGGAAGATGGGTAGGCCTTTAGTGTGGGACGCTACCTGTGTCGATACTCTTGCGCCATCCCATCTTCCTAGCTCATCGTGCTGTGCTGGTGCTGCCGCGGAGGCTGCGGAGAACCTCAAGCGGCGGAAATATAACAGCCTCGTTGGCAGTTATATTTTTGAGCCGTTTGGGGTTGAAACTTTTGGGCGTGTGCTCATATGCTTTTTAAAGATTTATCCAAACGCTTAGTTGACATATTTAAGTTTATTTTATAATTTAATTAGTTCCAAATGTAAAATTTACCAAAATAAAAGTTGAGAAGATAATAAACATCGATATCACTTTTCACTCTAATATTATAAAGACCTAAGGATGAGTGATGACCTCGCTTAAAAGATAATTCTGCACATAATATACATATAATAATTAATATTTCAGGAACATTATTTCGCGAGCGATACCAGCGATAAAAGCTAGAAACATACTAGTAGAAGCAGTAATTATAGCCTTAAATCTGAATGAATAGTAAGAATTAAAATATTGGCGGCAAGGTTAGCGCAGTGATTGATCGAATGGATTCTGCGCTGCAGGTCACGGATTCGATCTCCACACGGAACTAATATAGCCTACAGATAGGTGTTCCACATCTGGGTGTATTGGGTTTATATGTTTGTGGACGCACTTATGATGTAGAAATAATTCCTAGTGCAGGGTAACTATTTGCTTTAAATTAAAAAAATATATATATTGACGTAACAAACTAAGTACAAAAATAATCAAAAACTAAACTCAAAGCTATACTCAAACAACACACGTACACTAATCACATCAACCGACCAATGACAATAGGTAACTGTAGAGTTTAAGCACCAGCCGAAACTATCACTAACAATGTACGATAACTATTCCAAGTTCTATTGACACTGAGCAGTGTCAGCTTCTCCTAACAGCTGACTCTCACACATTACGAGTACTAAAGTTTGTTACAGTGATGGGGAATCTATTCCTCAAGTGTTGTCGGTGAACAGGCCATTTCAGCTGTTTATGTGGATGCCGTAAAAGGCATTATAGCATCAGGAAGGACAGCGATATTCTCTTTAGCACCAGTGACCGGCTGTGTGAAGAGGGTTCCACCTGGTTGATTTTTTTCTTAATAGGCTTTTGTTGTGTCATGTACATCTAAAGAGAGAGCAGTGGTGGCCGAGTGGTAATGGCTCTGACTTACGAGTTATAGGTCGCGGGTTCAAACCCTGCCAGGCATATTTCATCACCACTGCTCTCAAAACGGTGAAGGAAAACATCCTGAGAAAATTGGCATGTCCAAGAACCAAAAATTCGAAGATATTTACCAACTCGCACTAGGCCCGCGAGTTGGATTACGGCCCATTCCTTCTCCTATAGATGAGGCCTGAGTCACAGAAGTGGGAACATTAAAAGGCTGATGATGACATGGAAAGAAAAGACTCCAAAGGACACTGGACTTTGTTAACAGTAACCATATACTTAATATATCTAAGTCAAGAGTATGATGTGATGTGTTCATAACATTGCATTTTCTTACAATGGGCATCATCAGGAGTTTAAAGTCAGCCAAAAGGTAATGGAGAAAATCGCCAAACATAAGTGGCAGTGCTATGAGCGCGTTGTTTGCAGAACGGATTGTCGGTGGATGCGAAAGGTTTGAAGGCTGTGACCGTTACTAGAAGACGCAGTGTTGAAAGGCTTCTCACAAAATGGACCAATGACCTGGTGAGAGTTACAGGAATCCAGTGGATGCAAGAGACACAGGACCACTTTTTGTGGTGAAGTTTGGACTGTGGTCCGTGATCAACAGTGAACGTCTATTAGCTGAAGTATGATTCTTGCATTTTTGTATTTCTCGATAAATCCCTTAGAACTAAAATCTGATTAAGTCCCCATTAAAATACTTTCACGGAACCCCAAGAAATCTAAAATCCCCTACAACGACACGAGTCACACCTATTTAAGTGACGCCGGGCGACACGTAATAGTGCTGAATGTTTTACGAGGCGTCCATCGATGTGATCGTAAACGACGGGGCGGAATAATTGGGGGTTGGATGAGGAGCTGGCTATCAGGTGTGTATTGCATTTAATTTTTATAGCATTAATGACGTGGTAGAGGTTTGTTTGCGGATTTTGTTTTATAACAGTGGTATTCGAAAAGAGGGGTATAATAGAAGCCTGTATCTGAATTAATCCCAAGGGTATGGTTTCAAAGAGTTTTCGCGGCAAAGGGTGGCAGAAGGCAACTGGACATCCTCACGCCTCAGTCACCAGAACCCCGATTTACCAGCCACCGTAGGAACGGGGTTGCGAGCGACAAGCAATTGGTAGGACAAGCAAATCCGGTCATCTGATTAGACGGTGGCGCATATTGCGCCCGCTTTTAAAAGATATAAGGGACATACGGTTTCTCAGAACATAGCACGGCCGATGCCTACTAGAGCCATGGGGTTTATTAGCTGCTGCCAGCGGTAAAAAAATATCCCATGGGAACATATTCCCAGGACCAAGAGCATCCTACATTATATTCCAAGACGTAGTCTACTAAACTTATTCAGTTGTTTGAGCGTGAGGAAGTAACAAACATACACACACACTCACAAAGTTTCATTCTCATAATATTACTGTGATGTGATTGTTCTAAGTAAAGACATAGTTATCGCGCAATTGGTGCTGCGTAACCTCACCTTTGATCAGCTTTAAATACAAAATAAAACAAGCCTTACCTATCAATAAAACCATAAAGAGATCATAAAAAAAACATCCTGATAAAACAATACTTAGTTATTTACAATCTTTTATAAATTACGTTGAAAATAATCGTTTTGCGTAAAACAATACAAATCAAAGTGCGTGTAATTGTTAAGTAAGACGCAAACAGATTAACTAAGCACGTGAAGACAATGGATTATTATGTGATGGGATATCAACAATATTGGATGAAAGAAAACTTTTAAAGTACTAGATGAAGTCGATAGTGATGTATGATAAAGTTATGAGAATTAAGGATTAATTAAAATTAATAATAATTAACCTAGTTAATAATAATAATAATAATATTTTTATTCAAAATTCTTTAAAGCATAAATTACATACAGTCTTAAATATATATCTTAATTCTGAGTCTTACGTGCCTGAACTAGGAAATCCTGTGTTTCAGGCAAGAAGAGCTAAAATAATTTAAAATTAACAAATAATCAAAAGAATTTTAAGTACAATACAAATGTGTAAAAAATCTGTAATGTAGACATGCTATTATTATAATATTAAAAAGTTTAACTTCTAGTTTCTTAATTATCAATATAGGTACTTAAACTAGGTAATTTTTTTATAAATTATAATAGTTTCTTAAATAACAAAATACTTAAACTAGGTCAACAATTGAGTAAAAACACAAAATATAAACAAAATCACAAAATATAAACAAAATCACAAAATATAAACAAAATCATTTTAGCACAATCAGTAAATTCTCTGTATCATGGTATGACATTTTTTGAAGAGTTTCTTTAAGAATTCTCTTACAGTAGACTTGATTCAAGCGATAAATATTTGCTTTCGCGTTCAATCTATTGTAGAGGAGAGGACCGAGAAAGAGGTAAAATTTTGACGTGAAAGCATGTTTGGTATGATTCTGAGGACAAACTAGGTTAACTAGTTGATAATACTATAATAGTTATTCTAATCTAATCTAGTTCTATGAGTATACATGTGGATGGGTGGAGAAGGAGAAAAGATGGATGGATTGCGTAAAGAGCGATATGAAATAAAAGACAGTGATAGCATGACGAGTGACAGAGTAGAATGGAAGAGAAACTGTGAAAATAAAATGAGAAGAAGAGAGGGTGGAAAGAAGAAGAAGAATAATTCATCTAGTTGACAATCTTCGTGACCTTAGGGACTGGCTTTTGTTTTCAGCTAGAGTCTTAGTATTGCTGTATAACGTGGCAATACCGCCAGTCTTTTGGGCACACTTCCAGTAGACAAGAATATTCGGAGATAATTTTTGGGGCCATATCCATACTAATATTGTAAATGGGAAAGTGTGTGTGACTCGTGTGATTTTTTTAAATGGAGATAGTTGAAGAGATGGAGAGTAACATAGGCTACTTTTGTCTCTTTCCAACCCCCTCCCCCCACTCCAGGGGAACCGTGTTACCCCGAATTTAATGCGAGCGAAGCCGCAGACAAAAGCTAGTTTACTACATAGGTAGCGTATCGGTATTAGTATCGACACACGCACACATAAATAGCTAGTAACGCAATCTAGATTTATCAAAGAAGGTACTTTGTTTAAGCTGAAATAACTCTAGGTTATTTTAGGATGTAGCGACATCTATGACGCCACATAAGAACTACAAAGAAAATACGGAATCCTGCATCGCGCAATCAAAGTTCTCCGCGCGATTTGAACATATACGACAGCCCGACAACAACTATCGGGCAGTCGCCCACCAGACTTTAACATCCTGTCTGGTTGGAGGATCCTCCCTTTTCAAAGGAAGTATGTGGGACTTTACTCTCTGTTCCGCATACCTTCTAAAAGGACAAAAAATTAAAAACACCAAAAATACCTGAAATGGATTCAGTTGCCGATTCTGAAAATAACAATTTCAGGTTGTGCATAATTAACTGGCCTGTTGGTCTAGTGGTTAGTGGCCCTGACTGCCATGCCGGAGGTCGTGGGTTCAATTCCCACCCAGGACAAATGTTTACGTGATGAGCATGATCATTTGTTCTGTGCCTGGGTGTATAATATGTATGTATTTAGAAATATATAAGTATATTTATCAGTTGTCTAGTACCCATAACACAAGCTCTGCTTAGCTTGGGACGAGATAGTTAGATAGTTGTGATAGTTGTGGATATATTATTATTATTAATAAAAGGCAGTACAGTAAAGTATTGTAATAACATTTATATGGTTACAACACAAAGTGCATGACTAATGTACATAAGTTAAATATACGTCTAAAAGAATCCAGAATTTGTCTTAACTCAAATACAAAAGAACATCACTCCGTTGAATAATAACATTAAATTACTTTAATTTGTAAAGTAGATAATAGGACTCTCTTTAGGGCTCCGCTTTGTCCATTTTCTTTTTAGAAAAAGTGGTATCAAAATATTGCTGTAATAAATTCAAAGGTCAATCATGTACATTTTTCATTAAATTGAAACAGAATAATAGGTAGTGATGGCTTAGTGGTAACAATGTCTTACCTACTAGTTGTAGCTCACAGGTTCAAACTCAGCTAGGAGCATTATTTTGAAAAATGTATTTCAGTGATGAAATACATTTTTCATCGTTTAGAGAGCAGTAGTGATACTGCTCTCTAAACGATGAAGGAAAATATTGTGAGGAAACCAGCATGTACTAGAATCAAAAATTCAAAGACATGACATCCACCATCGCACTGGGCCCGCGTGGCGGATTGTGACCCATTCCCTCTCCTAG
Organism: Mythimna lalbum; assembly: GCA_949319445.1. NCBI lineage: Eukaryota > Metazoa > Arthropoda > Insecta > Lepidoptera > Noctuidae > Mythimna > Mythimna lalbum. The sequence goes on from OX439360.1 coordinate 21,202,538, forward strand.
AGAGAAAGCTTGACTCTCAGTAGTGGAAACAGTACAAGTCTGTTTTTTTTATCTGATATAAACTAGTACTTGACTGCAATCCCACCTGATGGTAAGCAGTAATGAAATCGGTGATGGTGAGACGCACTAGTTTATTAAGAGCCTATTCACTCTCCCATTATAATCGAACGGGAAGACCGCAGCAGGCAAATTGTTCCAGTCCTTCGATGTACGTGGTATAAATGACGAGGTGAAACGCTTAATCCGGACCGTAGAGGTTTCAACAACATAAGGGTGGATACTCACCGTACGTTGGTTTGTCCGATGGTAGAAATGAGATGGCGATCTTATGCTTATGCTACGAAACAGAATAATCGTTATAGTATTTTTTATCCACCACAACTCATCATCGATTCAGTGGCCATGTATATAAATATAGGTAGTATCACCACGAACTACCTGTTCTTGTCAAATCTATCTATAGGTTGCCGGTAAAATCGCTTTAAGCAATAAGAATCATTTACTTGGGAATTTCTGAAAAGAAAATCTGTGGTCCTAGAACGCCAAGCGTAACTGACGGACACAAGTGTGACTCTCCATCTTGGAGTGGAAGAAGTAATTGGATTATTTCCCACCACAAAAAAAAACACAATAATTTTAAGCTCATACTGTAATTTTTGTAATATATAAAATAGAAAAAGATTAGGTACTATATCTGTCTATCTAGTAGATTTTATTTCCAAAACTACCCACACAAATACCCAGACCCGAAACAACAATCTGTAGGCCAGACCAATATTTGTTCGGCGCGGGAATCGACTCGTGTGTAGGAGGGAACCACTCAACCACTTCGCTTACTGCGCCGCCCGGCAAAGGCAGAGGAAATACATTTATGTCTGCCTAAAAGCCTTCGTTGCAAATACTACCCAATCATTTTGAAAACAGGGTAAACAGAAATCAGAAACGTTTATTGCAAATAGACCAATTACAGGCACTTTTGAATTGTCAAAATGTCGGTCAGTCAAACAAGTGAAGCTAAATTGCATGTTCCAAAGCGTAGATCTCTTTGGAGAAGAACGTGCAAGAAACGCCATGGACCTCTTTTAAATTATATTGAGTTACATGAATCTTCGTTACATATTTCTTGTTGCTTCTATTATGTGAGTACAATGAAGATAAGTAAAAACCAATGAAAAAAAAATTAGTCGCTGGCAGCTAAGAGATGACCAGTCTCAACTGACGACGCCCGTTCACGAGCATGACGCGTAGAAACTTGCATGAATCTTAGCCATTGTGACCTACTATTAAAAAAGGGAATAAATCTTTTTAATTAGTTCTTAAAAAGTATTTTTTGCGCAATTGTTCGAAAGAGTCACGCGGCCAGGCAAAGTGCATCTGAAGGAAACTAGTCAGTTTTTATACATTATATTTCTATTCTTGTGACACAGAGATTTTATCTTTAAAAATACTAGTAATATCGAGTAACTTTTTTGCACTCAGAATAATGTAATTTGAATAACTGGTCCTTTCGATCACGCGATCCCATGGTAAGGGGTGACAGTATCACAACACCGTCACTATTGCGCAGTTGACCACCGGACTCAAGTTACTATCGTAATATTATTGTGTTACTGTAAACATCGCTATTTATGTTCAAATCAGTTTTTTTTCTATAGAACTAAACAGCTGTTTGGTGTCGGGTTTGTGATACAGTAGTACAAGTATTGTTTGTTAAGCTTTTTTATAGTTGTTTTATTTTATATTGGAGTTTAGCAGTGAGTTAGAGCAGTGGCAGTGGTGGCCGAGTGGTAATGGCCCCGACTTACGAGTTGTAGGTCGCGGGTTCGAACCCAGCCAGGCGCATTACTTTGTGTAATTTATTTCATCACCACTGCTCTCAAAACGGTGAAGGAAAACATCGTGAGGAAACCGGCATGTCCTAGAACCAAAAATTCGAAGACATGTGACATTCACCAACACGCACTGGGCCCGCGTGGTGGATTATGGCCCATTCCCTCTCCTAGAGAGGAGGCCTGAGTCCCAGCAGTGGGAACATTAAAAAGGCTGATGATGATATTGGAGTTTTGATGTTATAAATTTTGCAACATATTCGAATTTGATTCAGCATTACTTTTCATTATCATCATCGTTTCAGCCAAAAGATGTCCACTGATGGACATAGCTCGACATATCGGTCCTGTGCTTCTCGCAACTATCGGATTCCCGCGGCCATCACCAGGTCATCGGTCCACTTTATGGGCGATCTTCTAACGCTGCATCTTCCGTTACGCGGTTGCCACTCTAGAACCCTTCGTACCCATCGACCATCTGTCTTGCGAGCAATGTATCCTGTTCAAAAGTACCACTTTTGCAAAATCTAAATAGCTTATTTTGATCTAATAAAGTAGTTTTTATCAAAAGTGGTACTGAATTACATTTTCTATTTGTTTAAAATAATCAAAAATCTCATGAACATATATAGATTTTTTATTATTTTAGTACTCGCACTTGACCAATATCTTACCGGATGGAGAGCGACAATAAAGCTCCCACTGCAGCCGTTTTGCATCGACCTTCGATACAGGTAACTTCCCATTTGAATTTATCGGAAACAAATGTGTAAAATCAATTAGAAGTTTCGAACTTTCGGAACCGGAATCGAAACTCCATAGCGTCAATGTCATAACTAGTAGGTCTCAGGCCAGGTTAGAAGGAGTGGGTCTCTATACACTACGAGGGCACGATGAGGGATGATGTTTCCTTCACCGTTTTGAGAGAAGTGGTGATTGATATCATCATCATCAGCCTTTTAATGTTCCCACCGAGATTCCCGAGGGAATAGGCCGTAATCCACCACGCGGGCCCAGTGCGTGTTGGTGAATGTCACATATCTACGAATTTTTGGTTCTAGGACATGCCGGTTTCCTCACGGTGTTTTCCTTCACCGTTTTGAGAGCATTGGTGATGAAATAAATTACAGAAAGTAATAGCCTGGCTAGGTTCGAACCCACGACCTACAACTTGTAAATCGGGGCCACGACTGCTCTGTGATTGATAATACCTAGTTAATAATAAAAAACCGCCTATCTGGGTTTGAGCCTGCGATGTAAGACTCGTAAGTCTGGGCCGTTGACACTAAGCCATCAGTTCTCTTTTGCTGTATTTTTTACCCAAGCACTTAAACCAATCGAATCACAATAGAACTATCTATAATTTAAAAAAAAAAACTATATAAAAACCGACAAAGATTACCATCAAAAGAATCGCACACAGTACAAACAGAATAGAAAAAATCTAAATTTATGATCTCACTAACATTGCACAAATTTTGACTGCCCAAACGCGGTTTGTGGTTCTACACTACTGGCTACCCTCCAGTGTATCATGGCCTACCTACCCTCCCGAAACACAAGCAAAAGCTCGAAATTTCGGGGAATTTGTACTGGTGCTATAGGACCAAGTTATTTTGGAAGCTAGTCGGAGTTTGACGATTTAGTACCCACTTTGATTTAGTTTTAATGGGACTGAAGTAAATTTACACGTGTTATAAATCAATACGGAGCGGTTGCGTTTAGAAAAACTATGAACTTTGAATTTAATTGAGAACATTTTTATTTCGGGTTTCCGGTTCCGTGTTTTATTGATGTTGTAACTTGGTAAAGGATTACAGTGGCCTGTGAGCTTTTTAATGTACCTACTCGTTATTTTTTACTAAAGCTGTACAAGCAATACAGCAATTGCTGAGTTGGTGGCCCATTCGATTCAGGCACATTTAATGCAACTGTATTGTATTTCTGTACTCTTTCTTTTTTTTTTCTTGTTGTTTTTATTATTTTTTATGTTGTGGTATTTTGTGTTGCTTGCTCCGAATAAATCCTATTCTATTCTATTCTGTTCAATAAGAGAATTTGACACAAGTGGTGAAAATTGGTCACTGCGGCACTCAGCTGCATAATACCCTTTCCTACGGCTCGTGCAGATTTCGCCTCGGTGGCAATGACAAATTTCAACGCATTTGTTTTTCAACACAGCGCTGGTTTTCAATACTCTTGTGAAAATATAAATGAACAGGCGTTGACGCACGACTCGCTTAGTGTTCAGCCTAATATGATACACATTTTGGGAAAGGTGAGCGTGCAAACTTTTCCTCACTAGGGCAGAAAACAGTAAATTGCGTGCCTAAAAGCGGGTTTTCGAGTAAGTGTATTGAAAAAGACTTATCACCATTTACCAACACCTTAAAATCTCCTCAAAGCATATTTTGCCCTACGCAAACCATTGTAAATCAGGCATTTAACAATAAAACCCAATCAGCAAGGCGATAACGGCGGTTTAATTGAAAACTGACCTGTCGGGAGCAGAGCGTGTGTCTTGTTCCACCCCGTCCGACGCAAACGAAGACATGTTTGTTTCCTTCGAGTAGTCTGGATGCCGAGCTGTTGAGTTTGTTGGTTCAATATAGTAAGACTATTTCACTAGCCTCGTACGTAATTAGGAATTTTGTCTGGGTTCGAAGTTTGTCTGGGATTTTAAATGCCATGTTCTAAGGTCTTTTTTAGACAGCAAGGATAGGATGACTGCAGGACGAAAATATGTATCTATAGGATAGGTAAGCTACATTGTAAGAATCCGATAGCTGTCGCCCATACCATTCTAGAGCAATCGTAGTCCCATTATCATCATCTTCCTGCCCTGGTCCCGTTTTATTTGGGGTAGGCACAACATCTTTTTTTTTCTTCTATTCTGTCTTGTCACTCAACACGCTGTCACTAACTCATTTTTCTTTCATTTCACTTCTCACACAATCCATCCATGGTTTCTTTGGTCCATCTACATCTAGAATCATACAAATTTTAGCAACATGCGTCTTTTAGCAATTGTAGTCGAAAGGGATTTGATAATCAAACAAGTCTAAATAATTATAAGTAACGATATTTTATCACTACATAGGAACTAAAATCAAAATCATGCATCGAAAAACTAGCTACCGGACACCGCCCAGACCGTCTGGTCTGAGCCGTCGCTCTCTGGTTGGAGGACCCCACATTTTTATTGGAGGTTTGCGGGACTCCGCATACCTCTAAACAGTTTTCATACGTTGTTAAATGGTTTGCTGGTAAGCGTCAAGCATAAGCATAGTCAGCTTAATAGCGTTTTCACTCCTGGGTGTCAGGCCTTGTTCGAAAGCGAATGGGTCGTAATCTTCAACGCGGCCGCAGTGTGGGTTGGTAGATGTCATGGATCTACCATTTTTTGGTTTTAAGACATGATAATTTCTTCAAAATTTTCTCTTTAATAATTCAACCTCATCCTCCCTTCTTCCTTTTTTCTTTTGCCTTATTTTAGTTTATGTATAAATTATGTTACTTTTTTATGTACAATTAAGTTTATTCTATTTTATACATTACATTCTATTCTATTCCTTCATTTTCAGAGCAATTAACCCTTCAGATACCGTCAATTAGAGACACAATAGTAAGACAATAGATGCGCGGCCACCGGTGGTCGCTTGGGGATTCATGAATTAATAAGTAAATTACACAGATATCCTATGTACTATATTAGGCCGTGATCTTATAGTGTAACAATAACAGGTTGTATTATAAGTTAGGTTAAAAAATGTGACTAGATATAAATTTAATACTGGTGAAAATTGGGGGATTATTGAAATCAGAAGATGTTTGGTTCTTCTTATGCAGGTGGAAGAAACGCCGAAGGACCGCCTAGAGGATATGGTGAGCCATACGATGGATGTGTGCCCCACTTGGGTGTCCCACGTGCTTCTCAAAGAAATGTGAGCTAACTATAGAGAAATGTCCTGGGGAATTCCTGATATAGAAACCATGATCCTTAAACCCAAAGGGCTAATAATATAATATTCTACAAATATCACACAGCACCATCTAGTCCCAAGCTAAGCAATGCTGGTGTTATGAGTACTAGACAACTGATAAACATACTTATATATTTCTAAATACATACATAATATAGATAAATCACACCCAGATACAGAACAAATGTTCATGCTCATCATCACACAAACATTTGCCCTGGGTGGGAATCGAACACACGACCTACGGCACAGCAGTCAGGGTTACAAACCGCTAGACCAACACGCCAGACAATGATTTTTCACGCTCTCTTGCTTTACCTTAGAGCGAGAAAAATCATTGGAAGATTTCCCATCCCAGAAAAAAAACCTTTTCCTATATGAATGAAGGTATGTACCTATTTATATCCGACAGTTACCTCAGAGAATGTCAGAGTACTGACACTAAAATAAGATCGTAATTAAATACTTCTCGCGTTAACAAACGGTTAACGTTTGAGTGCGCCAGTTAAGACGATGGGCAGTAAATTGAACAGTTTACAGTTTAACTAGGACACAGCATCCAGCCGTGTTCTGTCGGCACGTGTTCGCACAGAAAAAGATTTTTCTTAAATGTTACTTATTGGATTTGGAAGAATTGAGCTGCAAGAAAGACGTTGTTTAGCGCAAAGATTAAGAAGTAATTTAGGATTAATAAATATAATATTCAAAGAAGTAGTCATGTTGACGGCATTGTTGGCACAGTGGTTGAGCGATTGGCTAATATGGCTCAAAATTAAAAAAAAAGGTAAGTGCGAGTCGGACTGGTGTACTGAGGAGTTCCGTACAAACTCACTTAAGAAAACAGTTCAATTCGCGAAATGGATTGTATGAATACGACGATTTTAATTTGGATTACTACAAAACGTTTTAAAAAGTTTTTTTTTTTTTATAATTCAACTACAAATTTACAGATTTCAGATTTTTCACAATAGGTACTTGTGTTATGAGACCTTGCTTCATGCAAAGTTTTAGGATTTAAGGTCAACGGGAAGTACCCTATGAATTTTTTTTTTCTTGAGATTGTCGAAATACACGTTTTTTGCGGCATATACGGCCATATATTTTTGCGTTATCGAATAATTTTGATTTTTTCACAGCTTAGCAGCAGTTAAAAGGCACGTAAACTTAAGAGCCTATATAGTTTTAATTTCAACTCGATACCTCCACTCGTTCCCGAGATGTCTTGACAGATAGACAGACAACAAAGTAATCCTAAAAAGGTTCCATTTTTTTCTTTTGAAGTACGGAATCTAAAATGAAAAGCACACACCTTTAAAAACCCTTTAATTCTTACAATATGACGTTATTGTTCACTCAACTCAAATTACAATGAAAACTTAGCATTAATTAGTCCGCATAGCGAGTTAATTGCGAATAGCTGTCAAGTGGCGTTCCTGTCGGACTCGGGACTCGGAAGCGAGCGAACCCGGGATCGCTACTTAGTGCCTGTACGTGTAATTTGCATTGTTCCGCTGTAGGCAGAGGCGCAGGTAATTTGCGAAGAGATTTTATTAAAATTGTGACTTTAATGTGGTCTATTTTGCAAGGTTTTGTTAGAGTTTTAAAATATAAACTTTTTTTTTTCGGTGGGCAATAATCATCCTATGAAATCCCAACAAAAAAACACACTTTACCTCTTTATTATATTAGTGTAGATAAAAGTATTTTGGAATACAACTTTGTATTTTATTAGTGGGATTGCAAGTTAATAGATAAATAAATATTTGTTGGAGAAACAAATTTCAATAAACACAGTTTGTAAATGAAAGAACTCCTTCATCATGCTTATTTCTGAAAAACAATGTGTCCATACAAAACGCATCATGACCCAGACAGCTGCTCGAGCCCCGGTATGAAAGGCAAGAAGGAACGGGGTATGTTTTTAGTCAGTAAGAGTTTGAGACTATCTCCCGCTCCGCCCAACGGCGGGAGATGTCATTTGGATGATTTTTATCCACCAAAAAAATATTCATAAATTATTTATTTATTTATTTATTTATTTATATTATTGATAGGTTTGCGCTTGACCGCTATCTCACCTATATCTATTATTTATTGAGAAAAATACGAGTAAAATATTATTGTATTAAAAAGACGTTGTAAAACATGGTAGCAGTACCATATATTTAAAACGAATTCAAATAGAGACCTCATTACTGTTGTTTCCTCAAAAACCCAAACTTAAAGCCTAAAGACCGAAAAACGAACACCATAAGCACGATTCTACGTAAAACACCAGAAAAAAAATAAACCCTTTTAAATCCCGCTTAAAAACATTCAACCGCTGAAAGATTTCAGTTGGAAACGGCAAGTTTATTAAAATTCAGACTGCGTCAGAAACTTACATAGCTGCAAACGTCGTGTTTCACCGTGTTTTAAAACATGATAAGAAGTCGTAATTTCCGGAATTATATTAGATCGTATCGGTTGAAGCGTTCGCTGCAACTTTCACGTCTCTGTGTGCTTGGGAGCATGTGACGTCATAACTTATGCTGTCTAGACGGATAGGAAAAAATGTTTGTGACTGCGGACTCTGTATGTTTTAAACTAGTGATCAATCGCAGCTTTGCACTGGTTAAACCCTTCGTTTTTTTACTATGTATAGGCTAGCGTTTGACTACTATCTCACCTGATGGTAAGCGATGATATGACCGATGAAAGAGCGTGCTTGCCTAGAAGTAATCTATTCTATCTTGACGTAAAGACCTCTGTTTTGTAGCTAGAAAGTACAGACTCTAGCAGGGAATTCCTTTCCTTAGCTGTCTTATTATCGGTTTTTCTGTACTATTTATAATTTATTTTATTTTATTGAATTTGGAAAACTTACAGCTAATAAAAACATGATAACTTATCATTATAAACATATGGCCAATTACAAGCAATAATCATTATCGTTTTCATTGCAGCCAATAGACGTCCACTGTTGAATATAAGCCTTCCCAAGTGTCGCCACAACGACAGATCGTATGCGTCTCGCATCCAGCGGATTCCCGCGGTCCTCACGAGGTAATCGGTCTACGTTGTATGAGGTCTTCCAGTACTGCGTCTTCCTTTTGGTCCCACTGACTGCCCTGTTGGTCTAGTGGGGTGTGGCCCTGACTGCTAAACCGGAGGTCATGGGTTCGCACCCAGGATAAATGTTTATGTGATAAGCATGATCATTTGTTCTGTGTCTGGGTGTAGTTTATCTGTAATATGTATGTATTTAGAAACATATAAGTATGTTTATCAGTTGTCTAGTACCCATAACACAAGCTCTGCTTAGCTTAGGACTAGACGGCATTGTGTGATAGTTGTGGAATATCCTTACTATTAATATTATAAAAGCGAAAGTGAGTTTGTTTTTTGTTACGTCTTCACGCCTAAATGGCAAAACCGATTTTAATACAACTTGGTACACGAATAGACCATGTCCTGGAATAGGTCATAGGATACTTTTTATTCCGGAAGTATGTTCCCTTGGGATAATTTTCTGCTATCACGCGGGCGAAGCCGCTGGGAGCAGCTAGTTATTATATCATTATTATTGCCTATCTGCATTTCTCAGCCAACATTTCCTATATTTTAATTTATCAGCCTAATCACTCTTCTGAAAGCACAAGGGGAGTCATCATCCCTTCTTACCTCCGTACCGTGCCAATATTAATTCCTCTCGATCTCCATATCAAAATCTTCGACGCATCACTCACCCCTTTGATCGCACGCAAACTTCATAACCTGGATGTTGCAAACATTTACTGGAAGTAGGGCTGTCACTTTGAAGATATTGGACACCAGTTTTTTCTAGCGGCTTTGCCTGCGTAATAGTACATTGTTATACTAGGGGTGAAAGTTACTTATTTCGTCCCGAAAAGGAGTTGGCGGCCGAGCGTAGCGAGGTCGCTAATTCGAGGGACTAAATAAGTAACTTTAACCCCGAGGTAAGCATTGTGCTTTTCATTACGAATACAAGAAGATAGACCTAGTTTTTTTTTTTATAATTTGACAGATGTTAGGTAAAAGTAAAACTCCCTAGGGATGAAAAGTGTGATACTTTTCAGCCCGCTCCTCAGGGAAGTTCAGACCTACTTTCAGAGTATGAGTAATGAAAAAGTATATTTTGATTACAGTTTTGTCTTGCGATCAGTAGGAATTCGCCCAACCCGTAGGCGAGAGTGTTCTGAATCCAATTGCTGCTGTGACTTTCCATGTGTATCAATCTGACTTTTTCAATCTGCTTGACATCTAGTGGGGCCTGCGTGGCTAACAACCTGATACGATCGATACAATAAATGGTGACGGGAGTGAGTTCATACACTTTTCCGAACTGGTGCGAAAAACAGTAGGTAAATTGCATGCCTCAAAGTGTAATGAAAAGAAATAGCCTATGTTACTCAGTGATAATGTGGCATTCTACTGGTGAATTTTTTTTTTTTAATCCATCCAATTATTTTTGAGTTTCATCATCATTATTTTCGAAAGACGTCCAATATTGGACATAGGCCTCCCCAAGTGTTGCTACAACGACCGGTTTTATAAGCCTCACATCTATCGGATTAAAAACTTCTTCATCGTCGCCCCTCTAGAACCTTTCAGGTCCATCGACCATCATTCTATTCTGTGAACCGCAACTCTGAGAATCCGATAGATGCGAGACCCACAAGACCGGTCATTATGTCAACACTTGAGGCCTTTGTCAAGGGTGGAGGTATTTCAGTTGAAATAATGATACTGACTTTATTTACCCTACATATCAGTAGTTTCATTGAAATAGCTAAAATGTTATGTCTGTCTAGAAGTTAGAATAGTTAAGATTTCATTTTTAGGAAAAATATATGTAAATGATTTACTTTTTTCAATTTACAGCAACATAAATTGGTTTAGACTTCGCCTATTCCATAAAATGGTCATATTTTTTGTACTACACTTACATTCTGATAGGATAGAGATCCAAACGGTTTCCATGAATGATTGGAACCAAAGTCGTCGACGGCGCGCACTGTTCCCGCGCGCCTCGAGGAGTTATCAGCAACAGCAGGGGACCAGCTGGGTCGAAGCCTACTGGGGCCAGGGTTCGAAATCCAGGTATTCGAAAGTAACTCGAGCCCCGGTATGAAGCCTAGAAGGAACGGGTGGGTTTTTAGTCAGTAAGAGTCTGACATTACCTCCCGCTCCACCCAACAGCGGGGGTTGTCATTGGATGATTTTTGCCCACCGAAAAAAAAATTATTGGAACCTAAAATAACATTTCGAATTTTAATGAGACAACCCTACGTAGAAGCAAGTTTGCGGAAACGATATCAGTACACACTCAGTTATCAAAGAGCTACATACAAACAGATAAACATCATATTTATATAGCTTTTGATCGTCAAACGTACATCGTATTTATTTTATTCATTACCGTATGTTTTTAATAGTAAATGTTTATATTATGCTTGTTTGGGTATGAAAAAGCGATGACTGTATACTTTTCCGGCTAAAATAATATGTATTCATTTTCTTTCACCCGTTTTTTTTTCATGAAGAGTTGGCATTAATGTTTTATAAACGGAAACGTGGTTTTTGATATTTTTACTTCAAAGGTAGATTAAGACTTTACTGGATTGGTTTTACACCAAGAGTTAGTACGCAACGCCAACTACTACCTACAGGTCATTGGACTCGTTTAGCTGACGTTTTCCTAAAGAAATTCATTTCCTACATTACATTAAATTAATACGAGTTTTAAAAAAACGTACTTTATTTTTTAATTTTATCTTTACGAATCGTTATTATTCGCTCGACCCTTCACGGGATCACCGTGGGATTTGGAGGCAACAGTTCTTGCACACATGCACGATATGCGCGTGGAGATGCAACGCCGGTATGAAAGTCCACTGCCGCGACAGGTCAAGGCATGGCGGACAGAGCTCCGGCGGGATCTCATGGTGAAATAGCGTCAGCGACTATCGCAACCCAGTGCTGGGCACGCCACAATTATGGCGGTAAGTCCCCTCTTTGAGGCGTGGCTGAAAAGACCTTACAGCGTCCTTACCTTCCGCATGACGCAGGTCTTCATGGACATGGCACGTTCGGGAGGTTACTGCACCCGATTCAAGCGGAAGAAACGCCCGGGTGTCGCCACTGTGCGGAACGCCCGGAGGTCACGATGGAGCACACAGTCGAGGTGTGCCCAGTTTGGGCAGAGCACCGCCGTGCCCTCGTCGGGACGATCAGCGGCGGAGACATCTCGCGGTTAAAAAATAAATTAATTAAGTGGTCTATAATAAAGCACAGCCACAAAATATCTGTGTATCCAAAATATCTAGAGAAAGATGTGTAATAACATCATAATCACGAAAAAGCTGTTGTATGAAAGTGAACCTCAGGTTGGCCGCTCATAACCAATCGTTTTAACACGCAGACACAGCAAATAACAAATCGATCAAAGTTCTTAACATAATATCAATGATCGATGACAATGGGAAAGCCTTCACTACCCCTAAATGTAATTGAAATTAATGGCCCTTAGAATTGTTAGAACCATTCCCCCTTAGTTCTTGTGGAGGGATGATTAACGCACCGAGATGAAAGATCAGGAGTGATTGTAATTACTTGTAGCTACTTACAGATTGCTAAGCCATTACTTGCAATATTACTTACGAAGTAACAGGCCTGCTTCGGGAAGTTACCACAAAACTAATTTTGCTGGGTTTAGGCTTCTATTTCAACTTAAATACGGTCCGGGTATCGACTGTAGGAACGTTTACAGAACACACCTTTAAGTAGTAAGTATTTTAATCTAGGAATAGCATCATCATCATCATCAGCCTTTTTAATGTTCCCACTGCTGGGGCTCAAGCCTCCTCGCTATGAGAGGGAATGGGCCGTAACCCACCACGCAGGCCCAGTGCGTGCTGGTGGATGTCAAATGTCTTCGAATTTTTGCTTTCCTCACGATTTTTTCCTTCATTGATTCAATTAATTTTTTTAACAAATCTAGGTGTAATTAACTCCCTCGCGATGCTCGGGAGGTAATTATATAAATCCCTCACTAACGTTCGGGATTAAAATTAGCAATCTTCGTTTCATTCGGAATTCAACAAGCCGCCGCCCGCGACTTAAAAACACTGCTTTATACCCTAGTCACATAATCTACTATTATATTCCGGCTGTATGTTCCCTTGGGAAAATTTTCTATATAAATGCCGCCAAAGCTACTGGTTGTAGTAGTATTCTATAATTAAGAATTCTATTGCTATCAAAGCCGGCTCGCGTGAATGGAAAATATCTAACAACAACTGTAGATAGACGTTTACAAACAGAGTTCTAGTTCAATGTACAAAGTACCTTCCCACAATAAAATCAATCCAGCAACAGATCTAATTGGAAATCTATATTCATGGAATCTCACACACGCAGACTGACTATCAAAGGCTAAAATATCGCCTGTAAAGCACATAGCTTGCCGAAGCCGTCAAAGAAGAAGCCGGTATGGCATGAAGCCGGAATGGCTCAGAAGCCGGAATGGCACACAAGCCGATATGGCATTTGTTTACTAGACAGGATTGGGTCAAAAGCAATTTCTCTATACTAATTGTGCAGACAGAGGCGTTCTATTGTAAACGGTATTGTTTTACACGAGCGGTATCTAACCCTGTTTTTGGGGGTGCGGTGAAGGTACAAGAGATAGCGGTTAAACATTAATATTAAAGAATTACTTAATAAAAAAAATCGTATATTTCAGACAAAATCCATAGTTCCCTAAAAAGAGACATTCTTTTTAATTTTTGTTTTCCAAAGTAATCATAGTATTGAATTATATCTATAAATAATAAAATTATATATCACTTTTATGCATACTGAAAGATATAAAGAGTTTAGTGTAGCCGAACATGGGCCACAAAAAAAAGCCGCTTCAAGCTTCTTTTGGCCTTTTTTGTGGCTCGTGTGCGGCGGCAACGCTTTTTTGTGGCGCGCTTTTTCATGCCATTCGCCTATTTAATCCTTTTTCGTCAAAGTCCATTATGATACTGCACGCATGGCCACAAGCTTGGCTAGCTTTTTTTTTGTGGCTACTTCTAGCTTTTTTTTGGTGGCGTTGGTTTTTTGAAGCAGCCTTTTTGCCTTAAACTGGCCTTGTGAACCATCCGTATCTGATAGTAATAACATGTCGAGCAACATTATAAAAATAGACTGAAAACAAAAGCTGAAAAAAAAAATTAAAATAATATAACATGCGCACTAATTTATTTCAAACAATAAAATAATTATTTCTAGATATAAACTTAAATTAATTAAAACTAACTTAAAAAAAATAAAAATAAAACCATACATACAACCACACATAAAAATGGCAATTTAAAGTAAGGCGTCGAAAAATTCCTCCGCATCGCTGTCGACTGGTAATGTACCCAAAAGGCTAGCGGCATTGCCACGCTGAATGGCAATGCTTATTCTTTGACTGAAGTAAAAGCCAGCCTTTGGGTCACGCGAAGTGTCCACGAGGCGTTTCGAAAGTTCTTTAAATAATTTGTGAGCACTCGGACCCCACGATCCAAGAGTTTCAACCCCAAACGGCTCGAAAATATAATTACCAACAAGGTTATTATATTTCCGCCGCTTGAGGTTCTCTGCAGCCACTGCAGCAGCACCAGCACAGCACGACGAGCTAGAAAGATGGGATGGCGCAAGAGTATCGACACAAGTAGCGTCCCACACTAAAGGCCTACCTATCTTCCGTGGAAATAGAGACATACCGTCCGGTCTTTTGCCATCGTCGCGTGCCAGGCCATGAGGTACCAATACGACCGGAACGCCGACGGTGATAAGGGCTCGTCGGATGATGTCGTTAAGGTTCGCGTGCCGCGCTATGCGTCCCGCACTTCGGCTGCATGACAGACCGTGGTGACCGAGGCTGTTGACAACTTCGCCACAGTGGCAGCTTCACAACAAGGAGCGCCAAGACGTAGGGAAGTAATATTGTTTTTGGTCTCATTGACATTCTACATTATAATTTGCATATTTTGCTGTTGACAGAGTCTCAATATATGATCATCATCATTTTAGCCAAAATGATGACGATGAGAGACGTCCAATGTTGGACATAGGCCTCGCCCAAGTATCACCACAACAAACGGTTCTCTTCATCTATCGGATTCCTGCAACCTTCACCCGCTCAAAGGTCCAAGATATGTACAAGAAGCCAGTACCTAAATTAAATCCTTCCCGCTACCTCCTTTCGCTTATCCCCGATAACAATACGGGTTCATTATCATTTCATGGCATGTGTCGGCATGAATATTTCTGTGTGATTAATTTGCATGGCTACGACGCTCAGCGTTTATTAGCCGTCATAGGTGAGCGTATATCGAGCGTACACGCTGCGTACACACGGCGTACATGTGGCGTAAATTGGGCGTACACGGAGCGTACATGCGCCGTTAATCTTTGAACTAATTAAGCTATACACGTGGTCTTTATTCAATTTGTGTATTGATTTTGGAAGCAGGTGTGGCTTGTATTTTTATGTGCAACGTTAGGTTTTATGTTTTTAACCTGAGTGGATGAGAAAACATATAATATCTCATAGAGCATTACAGCATACAGGTTAAGCGTCTGTTTGTTTCAGTTAAAAAAAAAAACGTTAACAAGATATATAAAAAATATGTCGTTTTGTTTAAGTCGGTTCAGGTTTCTTTTATTTATTTAATATTTACTTTATTGTACTAACTGGCCTGTTGGTCTAGTGGTTAGTGACCCTGACTGCTATGTCGAAGGTCGTGGGTTTGGTACCCACCCAGCACAAACATTAAATTTATGTGATGAGCATGTTCATTTTATCATTATGTTTTCTGGGTGTAATACACAAAAATTAAATTGTCCTGGGTGAAAAAGGAAACCACGTTCTCCAGCATATCAAACACGGCCTCTAACCACTAAACCAACAGGCCAGTCAAATTACAGTTCAATTCAATTCTTTATTGCTATATCACATGTGTTACATAAGATCTTAAAAATAGTTAAACAAGTGCACATGCACCCAGTCGGGCACAGCAATTTCATATAGGTAAGTAATTAGAATTAAGGATATTTTATTATCTCTGAAATAAAAATAAATTCATAAATTCGTTTACCACGAGGAAATCGTCGTTTTGTCACTAAAACCCTTCAATAAACACCATAAAACACAAGTAGTACATAAACCACACCTCACCCCCCGCCCCCGCACATCTTCACGGGACTCGGAAACAATCTCACCATGACTCGCCTCCATCCGATCATAATTCATCATCATTATCCGCACATTTGGCATCTCTGCCCTCTCCAGAATTCATTTAGCTACAATATGTTTTTATATTGTGAGGATAACAGATGGAGGTTCTTTAATTTACGGAGTGCTATTTGCCTTTTGTAGTAGATGTGTGTGTTTTTTTTTTATGTAGAAAATCATCCAATGACTTTTCTTGCCCTATGGGCGAAGTGGGAAGGCGTGTTAGACTTTGTACTTTCGACTTTTACTGACTAAAACCACACCTTAGTTGTCTTCCGCCGCCGGGATTTCGATCTCGATTTCCGGCCACCGTAAACGCAGGCTCGCGGACGGCAGGCCATGGGTAGCTCGCTGTCCGACCGGCCGGGAACTGTCCGGACCGAGCCCAAGACGTCGACAGCGTGCACTGTTCCCGCGCGCCTCAAGGAGTTGTCAGCCCAGCTGGGTCGAAGCCTGCTGGGGCCAGGGTTATCCGGAAGGAACTCGAGCGTCAGTATGATGGCTAGAAGGAACGGGGTGAGTTTTCAGTCAGTAAGAGTCTGACACTATCTCCCGCTCCCGCCTTGGCTCTTGAGTCAGGTTGTCATTGGATGATTTTTGCCCTCCATAAAAAAAAAAAACTTTTGTTGTCTTCTGTGTGCCAGGATCACGGCTTTCATTTCAGAAATTCCCCGTGGCCCTAATGTAGCAGGTACAAAACAGATGGAAGAGGTTAGAATGGCTTTGTGGGTGGAGCAGGCGTGCTACAAAATAGGGCAATGCTCATAGTTCAACTACCAATAGCAAACTTGCGATCTAAGTGTGCGTGGTCTGTTAGTTGCGTAGTGCGCGTTCGTAATGGTTTATTGCCTGTAGTGGAGGGTGTGAGACAAGCGGCGACACTCGTAGTACAAATTGGAAAGTACTTCCTTTCTCTAATCTCATTCAAATTTTCTATGTGTTAGTTATAATAATAATATTCCACAACTATCACACAACGCCGTCTAGTCCCAAGCTAAGCAGAGCTTGTGTTATGGGTACTAGACAACTGATTAATACTTATATATTTCTAAATAAATACTTATCCTTACTAAAATTATAAAAGCAAAAGAGAATTTATTTGTTTGTTTGTTTGTTACGTCTTCGCGCCTAAATGGCAAAACCAATTTTGATGAATTTTGGTACAGAGATGGTTGGGATCCTGGAGACGGACATAGGCTATATTTTTTTTAAAGTGACAAAAGGGGGAGAAAGAGGGAAGTCAAGTACAAATATTATTATTAAATCAAAGTATATTAATAAACGCCGGCGAAGCCGCGGGTAAAAGCTAGTTATAGATAAATTACACCCAGATACAGAAGTATCTAGTAGAAATTTTAGTAAGGATAAGTATTTGTTTCAAATGATCATCACACAAACATTTGTCCTGGGTGGGAATCGAACCCACGACCTCCGGCATAGCAGTCAGGGTCATTAACTATTAGACCAACAGGCCAGTCAAAGTTATATAAACTTTAATTTAAACCGAATTTACATTATATTTATGTTAGTCTGTTAGATATTATCTATGTGCCAAGATGCCTGAAAATAAGTGATTTATTTATTATTCACAATTTATTGCACCTTTAAATACCTTTTAACGTTTTTGCAGTTCAAATAAAACACAGCGATTAATGTAAATGTAATATTATAAATGGGTATCTTGATTTCAGGAATATGAACGACGAACGCGATGCCTGGAATGTGATGGTTTTAGAGATGAAAACAATGGAATTTGAAAGGGGTATGTTTTCACCTCTGCTATTTTATTCAACCAAATCATAACAAAGCAATGCGCATTGGTGTATCATAACCTATCTATGAAACTTTGGACACTCCATAATCATGGGGATAATTCCTCTCTTTGAGGACTAGCTGGAGAGGCGTCACGGCGTCCTCACCTTCTGCATGACGCACCTCCTCACTGGACATGGTAAGTTCAAGAAATTCCTGCACTGGGTTCAGGCGAAAAAAATATCTAGGTGTCACCATTATAATAATACCTAATAATAATAATAATATTCCACAACTATCACACAACGCCGTCTAGTACCAAGCTAAGCAGAGCTTGTATTATGAGTACTAGACAACTGATAAACATACTTTTATATATTTCTAAATACATGCATATTATAGATAAATAATTACACCCAGACATAACAAACGATCATGCTCATCATATAAACATTTGTCCTGGGTGGGAAACGAACCCACGACCTCTGGTATAGCAGTCAGGACCACTAGACCAACAGGCCAGTCAATTATGGAGATCGCCTGGAAGACACCGTGAAGCAAATAGTGGAGGTGTACCCCGTTTGGGGGGATCACAGCCTTGACCTTAAAAAAAAAAACTAGGAAACTTTAATAGACATTTGAAAATATATTTTACAACAGAGAATTCTACTGACATTAAGAAAAATCAAACGTAGACACATAAAAACAATTGAACCCCTCCAAATCCGCCCTCCGAGCCGTAGAAGTCGGTAACCCTCTATGAGAGATCGAAGCCACGCTGCACAGTTCCATCTCATCCATTTTACTTTAGCATCGAGCGTGCCATTAGTTGGTTCTCCTTAACTGGTCTAAACTGCATCTTAAATCGTACATTAATTGTAAATTAGTGGAACGCTGAATTACGGCTATTTGTTACAAGTTGTTGCTTAGATTTGTTGCTGCGTTAGCTATTTGTCGTTGTTTCTTATCTAATTGTGGAGTTTTAACTGCTTTTAGTATTTATGTACTGTTTTTATGTGTTTCCGTATTGTCTGCGATATAAATTAGGCGTTATCGTCAGACTCAATTGGGGACCGCTCCTGTTGGAACTTGCGGCATAATTTTATTTTAATAGAGATAGTTTTTAGTTGATTGTTTGTTATTGTTAGACGTTTTGCTAGTTTAGGTTGTAAATAGCTTGTTGTGTATGCGTTCCTGGGTCTTTTAATTGTATATAGTAATTTGATTGTATGTTCTCGCGTTTGCAACTGTATAGAGTTTAAAATGCGAGTACAAAAAATATGATTTCGGACCACACAACGTACAGCGTTACGCCACCGGTACATGGCAGACATCACACCCATACGCACAAAGCGTTTTGGTAACACATTTATTGTGTGTACAGCCAAGGAGTGGAATTCGCCTGATAGCTGCAACGTAGCGGTCTTAAAGTCGAGAGCGAATAGGTTACTTCTAGGCAAGCGTGCTCCATCGTCGACCACATCATCGCTTACCATCAAGTGAGATGGTGTTCGAACGCAAGCCTAGCAATATAAAAAAAAATTTGGATCAATGTGGCTCAAAAGACGGCCCAGCTTAAATTAGACAAAACTAAACAGGCATTTATGTATATGTGATACATAAATGCCATATGCTGACTGAACGGTGGACCCGTATAACATAAAATTGGTTCTTTAAAATCGTGAGGAATTCCAGCAGATCAGAAGATGTTGGGGTGACTTAGATGTCTTTATCAGGAATTGGTAAGAAGTGGCTGAGAGCCGAAAACAATGGAAGTACTTGAGGGAGGCTTTTACCTAGCCATGGGACAGAAGATACTATTGGTAGATATTATAAAACACTTTCTTAAGCCAGCGGTTTCCTCCGCTTAATTATAAAAAAGGCCTCCCAAGGAACATAACGTATAAGGAACATATACTCGAAATAAGATAGTATTTTATGTGCTATTACAGGAGTCTTGGTCTACCTAGGTACCCAGTTTTAAAGAAATCTGCTCGGCCATTGGAGCATGAAAAAGTAACAAACAAGAACTTACAAACTTTTGCTTAGTCATCATCAGCCTTTTTTTGAAAATCCCACTGCTGGGACTCAGGCCTCCTCTATAGGAGAGGGAATGGGCCGTAATCCACCACTCGGTGCGGGTTGGTGAATATCATATGTCTTCGAATTTTTGGTTCTATGACATGCCGGTTTCATCACGATGTTTTCCTTCACCGTTTTGAGAGCAGTGGTGATGGAATAAATTACACAAAGTAATGCTGCCTGCTCTCCAAAATATTTTTGTTTAGTGTGATAGCATTAATATGATAATTTTGATAATGATAATCGCACTCATTACTTTATTTGAAAGCTATCCAAAAGCTATAATCTAATTACACTGAGTCTCATGACTGAATATTTAAATTGATTTATAAGAAGATCTGCATTCAGCAGCCGAAGCATAATAATTTGATTAGAATGAAGTGATTATGCAGATATCATTACCCATTGTACGAAACAATTATTTACGAGCGCAGCTTTGTCTGCACAAACCCCTCTATTTACGTGCCCAAATAATTTACACAGTTCCAAAACAGTGTGACACGCACAGGTAATTAACAACCAATACACTTGAACATTCAAAGACAACTCGATGCATTAATAAGCCACAATGCACAGTTCTGTGCAAATTGCGCAATTAAGCCAGAGTGCACAAGCGGCGCAGTGCGACGCGTCGTTAAGTTGACAATAATTTAAATTGGTTCTTACAGTCGATATGTACTTGTAAGTGAGCTTGACTACAACTGCACAGAGTTGTAAGGCAGTTTTACTCTAGACATCACTTGTGGGAGCTACGAAAGGAATAGAGTTAACTTAATATTTGTATTTTATAAATGAGTAACTTTTGCCTGCAGCTTGCCTTATACATAAAATATAACGAGCTAGTAAGTTATATTTTATGTAGGAAATGTTGGCTGAGAAATGCAGATAGGCAATAATAATGATATAATAACTAGCTGCTCCCAGAGGCTTCGCCCGCGTGATAGTAGAAAATTATC
Source organism: Mythimna lalbum (assembly GCA_949319445.1). Lineage (NCBI taxonomy): Eukaryota > Metazoa > Arthropoda > Insecta > Lepidoptera > Noctuidae > Mythimna > Mythimna lalbum. The sequence goes on from OX439360.1 coordinate 21,223,413, forward strand.
CCAAGGGAACATACTTCCGGGATAAAAAGTATCCTATGTCCTATTCCAGGACATGGTCTATCCGTGTACCAAGTTTCATCAAAATCGGTTTTGTCATTTAGGTGTGAAGACGTAACAAACTCACTTTCGCTTTTATAATATTAGTAAGGATAGTAAGGACATCACTCAAGAATAAAACAGCTTTATATCAGTAAACAAAATTTAGCAATCGGACCATTACTTCCAGAGATTACCTCCTACAAACAAAAAACAAACTTTACCTCATTATAATAGTGTAGATGGCTCGATTAGCGCAGTAGTTAAACGTTTGGCTTTAGCGCTGCGTATCTACAGTTCGATTCCCGCACAAAAAAGTTTTATGGCCTACAGATAGTTGCTCCAGGCCTTGGTGTCACTATACATATAAGATATGTTATTGAGGATTTTCCAAATAAACCACGAATTGTTTCTCTGAAAATCAAAGTTTTGTTTATTTAATACGTCCTTACTATATTACAACGTTTAACTATGATCATTACACCTATAACTTACCTGAAAGTCAAAGAAACGACATTTAAAGTTTACTAATATCGCCTGCTCAATTATATCCCTTTATTTTATCTCTTTACAATAGAATTTTTAACAATAAAATATGCAAAATAATCTAAACATCATCTGCCATTCAATCACACGTCACCCCGTTCACAGAACATAAATTCCATTGACAACTTCAACGCGCGAAGCGCGGCAAATTTGAATTAATTCATGAATCCCCAAGCAACCACCGGTGGCCGCGCATCTATTATCTTACTATTGTGTTTCTAATTGACGGTATCTGAAGGGTTAATGAAATGTCATTTCATTACATACATATTTCTGAACCCACTCAGATGGTCGATGGGACCAAAAAATTTTAGAGTGGTGACCTCACACGTGAAGACGCAGAGTTGAAAGGTCTCACACAAAGTGGATTGACGACCTGGTGAGGGTCATGGGAATCCGATAGATGCAATAAGCACAAAACCGACCATTGTGCGATGCGAGACTCACAGGATCGGTCGTTGTGGCGACACTTAGGGAGGCCTATGACCAACAGGGGACGTCTTTCGGCAGAAATGATGATGATGATGATCTTTCTAGGCCACAAAGTATCACACTGGACTAACATCTAATTTAACATCACTGCAAATATACACAACTCAATACTCAATACTAAATTCTTCATTGAAACCCCTACATATATGGTTTTGATTAATATGAACCCTATCGGGCACAGCAAAATGTAGGAGAGAGGAAGAGGGCTAATTTATTTTAATTGTAGATCTAATTTGCTGCATTTAATTAGGTAATACATACAACACATAAACCCTTCAAATAAATACTCTAGCTCACCCTCTCACTCTCTCTTTCTCTCTCTCAATTCTATTCCAAAAACTAAACTACAAAACCACCTCCTCACAATTCGCAGCTCCTAGTCCCGCGACACTACTGCTTGCCCCGGAAAGTCCCTTCAATTAATTGGCGAGCCGTTCCCCCGATTTAACTTGTAAACGAGAACAGCATATAGTGCTGCAAGCTCCGCGCCAATTAGAGGGTGCCCAGATTAATTGTTAATGCGACTGATTTCCCTGCGTACGTGGGAAGGTGGGAAAAGTGTTTGTGATTATGCTAAATCCTATGTTGGTAGAACATGGTTGATTTTTTTGGTAAAGCTCATTCCAATGCTTGCAACCTCATCAAAGCTCTCAGGAGGGATTTTGATAAGGTTGATTTTAGTAAAAAAAACACAGATTTGTTCCGTCCGTACAAGGTCAAAGTGGTCTGTCATACGTGTACGAAATGATTAACAAAAAAATTATAGTCTTCCCCCTGATGTAGTATAGTAGCAAAAAACAGGTTCAGGGTTGCCTGCTCGGGCATACCTATACTGAAACGGAAATCAATTATTAAACTGTTCATAATCACACGCACGCCTAATGCAATAGTAGCATAGCTTAATGAATGATATTGAAACTCGCACTTTAACCTACTTATTTATTTATTTATCATTTATTTTACTAATTATGTACACACAAAAATAACAAAAAAAGATAATACATAAGAGACCTTAATTAGTACAAAGGTACTGCTTATTTCCAAAGAAATTTCTTCCGGCAGACCTGCGAAAGGAGAAATGAAAAAGAAATGTAGACAATAGTTACACACTATTGTCTATTACATACTATGTCTATTACACACTATGTCTATAGTTACACACTATTGGAAGCAAAAAAAGAATGTGTGAAGTCTTAATCCAAATATAATTAAATATAAAAATAATATATAACTTCTACTATAAATATATAACATAAATAATACATCCAATATATAAATAGATATCACAGTTGAGAGTCAACTTACCCATAAGTTATATATCTCTCGAGATAGCCTAGATCCTGCGACACAGGGTATCGTAGTGCTGCATCCAGTATCCTCTCTAAATAATGTCAAAATTTTATTTAGACCAATTATCTGTTTATACTAATTACGCCGAGTAAACTTGACCTTGGTGCAAACGAACCAAATCCATCGTACCAAAATTCGAGTGCGTGATAAGAGTGGCCAATCCGGCATCCAATCTTTGTCTAGTTATTTTGGAAACACAGATATCTTGTAGATACTACCTAAGTTTCTATTGAAACTAAATAATAAAGTGTAAAACTAATCCAGGAAAGACCTCTGAAAATTTGCTGTTTTGGCGGAATTACTGAATACCAAAAAGCGTTCAGACGTTATCTCTCATCTTTCCCATTGCCTTTTTATAAAAAAAAATTGGTTTGGATGAACCAATTAGCTTTTAAACCAAGAGGTCTCTACACAAGCCGGTTATCGTCACCGTGAGCATCACGTGTGACGATGTGACGGACGATAACTGGCTTGGATAGAGCCCTCTTAATACTATTGTCGAATATCGTTAGCTCTGGTTGTGGACCTGTGGCGCCATCTATTACAAATCTGATGACACTAAATGCAACACTGAGTACACGTTCTTTTGATAAGTAGTTCCTGCTGTTTTCAAACTTTTAATGCAAGGATCACATTCATGGGTAACAAAGCCATTAAAACTGTCTTTACACTCGACTGACGTTCTATTCTTTTGACAAAAAGTCGTTGACATTCTCATATAGTTTCATTTCATTCCCAGATCATTAAAATAATTCTAACATTTTAATAAAAGGATTAAACGTCCAAAATTATTCATTCCCATTCAGACACATACCCCTTTATTTTATGAACAAGCTTCTAGCCGGAGTACAAAACCAACGCAAGCCGGACCGTATCACAATGATGATAAACAAAGGAAATGCGACTGTATGACTAGAGAATAGAGTTAGTGGAGACTGCAGAAGTAAGTTTGTCCGGCTGTCCATACAACAGATGTTACAAACACTTTATAGAAGACTAGTTGAAGAAGTTGGCTCAACTTTCTCAGTTCGTGAGATGAAATTTTATTTGGCAAACCTTTTTTGAATATTCGCAAAAGTTTGGAGCTCTCAGTGGCTCTACGAAGCGTCTGATTTGGTCCAAGTTTGAAACTCGACTGAATTTTTGGCAGTCAATGAGTTTTATTGGTTTCCGAGATCTGTTTGTCTGACTTGTTGTGTTTAATGCTGCGGGTTTCAATTGAATTCAGTTTTGTTTGATGTGATGTGATGTAATGCAATGCAACTGATGCAAGAATATTTAAGATAGTTGTTCTCTGCTTCAGAGACAATTCCGTTTGTGTTTTAGTTGAGATGCAACAGCAGCAGTTTTGTTTTTATTTTTCTAAATTATCCTTTAGAGTATTTTAAATTCCACAGAAACCAATAATATAATATATACTACTATATCTAAAACTACAGAGTTTGTTCATTGCATCAATCCTAGGAACTGCTAATTGGTTGAATTGAAACATTCCTTTAATTTAGGATATCGAGAAGGGTTAACATCATCACGCTACGACTCATGGAAGCAGAGTAGTAACAAAATACAGATAATATATCGTGAGGAATAGCTATTTTAAGCTAAAAAGTGATCATAGCAGCATTATACTCAACTATTTGTATTAAGAAATTTTGAATTTAGATCATAAGGTACCGAATTGTAGACATTAGTACAATCTATATTTCCTGGTAGCTACAAATCTTGGCTTAAATATCCCCAGGCGTGTGTATGTGTACAAGTGAAAAGGTTACTTCTAGGCAAATATGCTCCATCATCAACCACATTATCGCTTACCATCAGGTGAGGTAGTGGTCAAACACTTACAAACTAATAAACAATCGTATCTCTTTATAATAAAAATAACAAGAATTAACTACCAATTCAGTATGCAGACCAGATGGCAGTAGTCTCTTATAAAACCGCAAGAACCACCAATTTGAAGAATGAAGAACTAGTCATCCACTTTCTGAAGAATACATTGAAGTGGAAACAGATGTGTCAGACATTACATCATGGTGAACGGAAGTCAGAGCACTTCAAAGGAACTGCTGTTCACCGTGTTTGCACCTGTATTCCTTACTTCCCAAAATTTCATTAAGTTTTTGCATCTTTGTTTTGGTTTAGACTTGCTTCTGATACTGGCTTCTGAGTATTATCAATTGATTCAATATGTTAGCCAAACAACAATTCTCTCATTCATAGTCGAACATCTTTTAATACTTAGATACAAATATAATACTTATTTATCTGACGAACTCCTTCCACGAATACTAACAAATGCTTGCACTGACTGGAAATGTTCACTCAAATCTGTTTTCGTGTTTCCTCAAAAGACTATCTTGAATACTAATCTGAATGATTCTCAAATCATTTGACCATTACATATTTGCAGCATGGATTTTAAAAGAGACTTTGACATCTGAGTTTGTTTCGGGTTTCCTTCTCAGAGTAGTCAATTTGGAAATACCGGCCTCTATTTAAAGCGAAATACGGTAGGTATTTACTAATTAATCACGAAATCTCTAAAACTATAACACCTACAAACTTAAAATTTGGCAGGTAGGTTTTTTATAGGGTATGGACATCTGCTAAGAACGGATTTTACGAATCTGTATCCCTAGGGGGTCCAAACTTTGTGTAAGTACAGAAACCAAATTTTAAGCGAGCGAAGCCGCTGGCAGAAGCTAGTCTAATTTAAAAATTTACGTGTAAGTGTTATTTCAAAATAGACATCATATAACCAACATTTGTTTTAGATTTTTACACAAGAAACAGGAAAGCTACCATTCCCATAACAATTCTATCATTGAATTCCTGGATAATTCTATAAATTCTGAGAATTCGAAATTTCTGCTACGTTCTATGAATATTTTAAGCCCGTTAAAGATATAGTTATATTTTCCTGTTTTGTTGATTCAAGGAGAACAAATTCATCATGTTTACAAATTTTGTTCATTACATTCGTTTTTCATTCCACTCTAGTATACGAAAAAAACATTATTTGTACCAAAATTGCCTGCAGCATTAGAAGAGAGCATCAATCTTCCAAAAAAACGATATGTAAGTGTCTATGGCTATTCGATTCGTTATTGATTTATGGCGCCCTCAAGCCCCATGATCTCTACTTTTGTTTCATTTCTTCCCTTAATTTTTTCATCCTCCCCCATTTGTCTTACCATCCTTACACTTAAAGCTACACCAAATTCGACTTTGTTACTGTAAAATAAGAGTCAATACTTTTTTCAGAATTGCAAATTGATCTTGGTATAAGCAAAATAGTTACACAAAAATACTTTTGAGTATTAGCAGGTAGTTCCAAGAAATTCTCGGTCGTTTCTCCGAAATTTTTAAGAGAGGATTTCCTTGTACCTGTTTTTATATAATTTTTGGAATATATTGTTTTATGTACAGGTGGTATTTTCGATGTTAGATATATTTAAATGTTAGTTGTGTAATAACTTTTGTGACCTACATATTTAGTTGTTTATTTCTTCTACATACATACATCATATTAATAGCTATTATTAAGCTTTACAGTATTTTGTAGTCACTCTTTTGTGTTGGCTTTGCTCTGGAGTGGTATTGTTTTCAGATAAACCATCTTTACGTCTTCAAAACTGGACCTATATATCTGAAATTGATCAAAGGAAACTCAAGCAGGTAATACGTCAGAAATTGCTCACTTTGATTTTATGACAAACCCATAATCACTTTCGCTTTCATCTTTCAAATTAATGGTCAAATTAAGACCAGAAGCCGTATCACAAGCTCATAACGCGATCCTAAACTGAACTGTTAAAGGTATAGAGCTTGATATAGCATTATCCCTTTTTTTCGCTTGCAAGACTAATTGCAAGACTAAAAGATTTTAACACGTCATGGTTAGACCCTTGAGGTCCTACAATAAGCACTTAATGTGATCCATTTTATGATTTAAAACTGAACTGCTGAAAGGAATGGAGTTATGTAGGGTGTATAGCTCCATCTCATTCTCACTTGCACACTGGACACGTTCTTTTTTTAAGGTTGGTAAATCATCCAATAACATCCTCTGCTCTTGGGCGGAGCAGGAGATAGTATCAGACTTTTACTGATTAAAAATCCACTCCAGTTACCTTTCTTCGTTCCTTCGTTACCTTTCGTACCGGGGCCGAATCTTCCTTTCAGAAGCAGACCCTTAGCCCTAGTAGGCTTCGACCCTGCTAGGCCCCTAAGGTTTACTGACAACTCCTTGAGGCGCGCGTGGAACAATACGCACTGTCAACGTCTAGGGTTCTGTCCTGTACTTATAATGGACATGAAGTTTATTGCATATTAACTTCATAAGACAAACAAGCACACGCTAGAACCACTAAAAACTTTTTCTCATTTCCAAATTTTTACGACCGTGACCCGCAAAATCTTCTTTCGCTTCATCAAAACTGTGGTCAAAAGAACTTGATAACAATCTTGTCTGTCATCCGAAAGAATTAACTAGGTTGTGAAACTCTTAATTCCTTTTTTAAGGTTCCGTAGTTCAAGAAAAAAAACCTTTCATGTTTGCTTTTGTTTCTTTAAAGATCTCAACTTTTTGTAATCATCTTTTCTTCAATTACTATTTCTTCAATAGACTCCTTCTTTGATTCCAAATAATAATACTAATAATAAAAAACATCTATTCCATATTTCTATATAAACTTAAATTTCAAATATTGTTAGTATTTGGTTAGTAAGCTTGGTTACTGGTTAAAGATTTCAGCATTTAATCATTATTGTTTTATCAATCACTATTTCTTCAATAGGCTTATTCAGTAATTCCATATAATTATACTAATAATAAATAGACATTTATTTCATATTTCTATATAACTTTACATTTCAAATGGTAAATTATTGGTTAGTAAGTTTGCTTAAATTATTTTAGTAATATTAGTATCTTAAGTTAATATATGGAGCCCTGTAAGGGTAGACGCATCTTCCATATTCATTCACAACTCTCTGTTTTTACCAAAATTTAACCATGCGTTTCTAACTGAATGATAGCATGTCTAAAGATTCCAGATATGATTTTTGAATAAAAAATATAGCACTAACTAGACGACTGCAATCAGCAATGTTAGTTAAATGTATCTTCTTCTTTCTTAGCTTATCCTTGCTCCTATTATCGTAGATTGTGTCTCCTCACAATTCTGGGTCAGGCCAGTGTCTTGGGTTGTCGATTTTGTCAATTGGGCTTTCTTGATGTCTCTTTCGATATTAGACCACGTTACTTAATGTTAGTCTAATGTATCTTTTGTTAAAATTTAGCCAAATACAGAACACTCAACAACTAAATTCTTTAACACAACATATTTTAAAGTAACAAAAATAAACCAACCATATTGTAGATTTTCATACTTCTTAACGCGTTTCATAATCGAAATCCAAAATCATTTGTTTGTAGGTGTTGTATTACTGGAGTAACGTTATTTGTCCGACTTTGCCCACCAGTTCGGTTGTTTTATGGCCACGGCTCGTATTTAACACGTGATGGCTGCACGTGGTATAAAGGGCTGAATGTTTTACGCGAGCAGCGTGTAACGTTCGCGGTGAAGAATAAAATAGTATTTTTCCAAGTTGGCTAAAGAAAGCTACCGAATTATGCTTAATTTTGTAGAAAAATCTTACATTTTTTTTTGTAATAACCTAGTTTTTGTAGGTAATGCGTAATTTCTATGTCAGATATTAAAAAGCTTCTGAAAATGGCAACGCTTGTATGGAATTACCAATTTCTCGTAATATAAATTATAGCCAATTTGTTATTCTGATATATCAATAAGCAAAATTACTATAATGTTTTATACAGATCCGTACAACCATTTGAGCGTAAAGGAGCAACAATTAATATACACATAGACCACGTACATATACAAACTCCATTATAATATTAGAGTGATATCCGACGAAGGGCTGAAATTATCCTTCACTTGACATTTAAGCATAAATTAATGCATATCACTTAAAATCTAAGTAGAATTTCTTCAGTATTACTAATCTCACTTAGATAATGTTTTAAATAAAATGACTGTAGGACTATCAACTATTACAGAAACTTTATTCCTGAGCAAGTATCTCAACGAACAATCCCTATCCGCTCGCCGCAAACACTGCCGTCCTTACAAAACACGTGGCCGCTGCTCCCTCCCAAATAACAGAGCAAAACTAAACAATAGCCCTTTAGTACTTGCCTCACACTATACGCCATTATTCACGACAGTCTCCAGTACACCACGCCGCGATTGTACCCGTTGGCAACTTATGCAAATGGACTGGCCACTCTCTGATCCATACTCTTTGGTCAAACACAATAGTACGAGTATAATGCTCACTATAATAATCCCTATACGAGAAATACAATGGTAAGTTCTATAAAGGAATTAATGGTGTGGACTTGTGGAGTAGGTCAGTTTGGACATAAATTAGAATTTTTATTTCCTTAGGGTGGAGGACCCTTAGTTTTGATACTGTGATTGGTATTAGTATTGTATTCTAAGTAAAAGCTTTGAATTTTCGACCCCAATGCAAACAAGTTTTTTTTTAACAATATTTGTTGATTCTGTATGAAATATAATAGAACTTATATTAAAAATAATAATAAGTTATAATATATTTCCAAGCGCTATGAAGCAGTTACTAAGGATACTATGTCATGATAATATATAATTGCATAGTTATATACTAGCTGACTCGGCAAACATTGTGCCATAAAGGTAAATTATCAAAAAAAATGGGGTATGGAGGCAGTAGAGTGAAAAATAATTTAACAATCTATTATTAGACTTACCAGATATAGACACTATAAAAAAACAATAAAATCGGTAAAACCGTTTTAGAGGAGACACGAGATTGGAGAAAACACTGTGATACGAGATTTTATATATTAGAAGACATAGACAGAATGCATAATCTGCTTACTGTCTCTTACAATTCTGGGCAGTAAGACCCAGCAAATGAGGTATTCGTCACAGTTACCTGCTGCACAAGTCAGTGAGTGATTCAGATCTTTGTATGTTTGAAATCAAAGTAACAAGAGAGTATTCTAAACTGGTTCCAGTTTCTTTATTTTTCAATCCTACCTCAGATCTACCCTAATCGTCTACCTACACACATACCTGGTCAATTATAAGAGACGGGGGATTACAATACAAGACTCAAAACCAGGCCCACAATAGAACCATAATAAAATCCAAGACGGATTGTCCAAAAAAGTACAAAACGTACAAATCAAAACAATACATCTAACTTATGCAAGTAATGCGTTGTAGTATTTGTATGCCCACCCTTTCTTAGAGGACTGGTAAGGCCAGAAAATAGAAAAAAGCGAAGGGCGAACGCACACATGCAAACAACTCACACGTGAGAGAGCAAAAAATAAACGTTGCTGGGTCGTTTGTGAGCGCGTAAGAGAATCCCAACCCTAAAGTTTTATGAATAGAGCTGAAGTTTCAGTGAGGTAGTAAATATTGTTTATGATTAAACATCAGCTGTTTAGAGTAGCTGCAAAGGGAATATGGTGCAGATAAATTTGTGTGCGCATTTGGAAACTGTCACGTCTATTACGGGGATAATATTGCTGGAAACGGGCGATGAAAGACTGCTTATGTGTTTAGCTAAATTGTATTATATTCATACTGTTTTTACATTAAGGGGAGTAGTATTCCCTGTTGTAATTACGAGAGAAGCGTTAGAGGCAGTTTCGCAGTACGTCGATCGAGCATCGCAAATTGTCTGCACGCCATCGTGTTTCTGTTCTCGAATATTTATTTCATAAAAAAATATTCACGGCTTTTTCTGCGTATACATACTTATGTCTAATTTTCGTGTCTATACTTAACGAGCTAGCTATGTTAGGATCTCTCTCGAAATTAGATGGATTTAGATAGTGTTTTGAAGTTAGTTTAATGCAAGTTTTGAGTGGCGAAACGAGATATTGCCTTCCAATATTATTACAGTTTTTGAGTTACTGTTTGGTAGCGCTTTATTTGGTATTTTTTTTTTAATTTTAACCTCTATCATGCTAATATTATAAAAACGTAAGTTTGTATGATTATTACTCTTTGATGCTCAAACTTCTGAATGTTTTTGAATTTAATTTGGACACACGTAGCCTATATATTATATCCTATGTACTATCATAGGATATTTTATATTATTCCGGGTGTAAGGTCTTTTGGGATATTTTTTTTTTTTACTTTCACTCGGGTGAAGTTATTTGCGAACATTAGTATACTAATAATAATAGTCTGTTCCAAATCTGTTCTAAAGGGTTCTGTCCATCGTATATTAAAGGCAATATAATTCTTCATCGACTCATAACAACTCGTCCATATTCCCTGTCTTTAAGGTCCACAATGCATTACAAAGTTTTTCAATCGTTTTACCGTAGAAAAAAATCTACCTGTCTCATCTGCTTTATGTTGTAAGTTTCTTCATAAACTGCTTGAGCTTTTTTGATCAAACAAGGCTTAAGGTGGGCTCAAACTCGGCTGATAGACAGTATCGACGACGCAGACAGACGCATTGAGGGATGCAGTATCAATCTTTACACCAAACACATAACCAATGACAAGATCACAATCAAGGGCATATACATACCGATACCGAGACAGGGAGACCTCGTCGACGAGTTCGAGACGCTGATACTTGGTGAAAGTGCCATCATTATAGGTGACTCGAATCTACGCATGAGACAACTGAATCACTCCAGAGACGTGGGCCTGGGCATCGTGCTCCGCAACGCAATCCAACATGGCTTCGTGAGACTCGTTAACACAGGCCAACCATCTCGGCCCACGAGCCCAGGAAACAGTATACTCGACACAGCAATCGTGAACTACGATCACTCACCACTGGAATTTAAGTGCCAGCAGAGGGAATGTATTTCCTCAGACCACCTCCCGTGGACAATGGATGTAATAATCGATAGTGACTACGATCAACCGTTAACTCGCGATTTGACACAGATAAAAGGCACCCAAGAAGGCAGACAAACTTTTGAAAAGCTGCTTGCTAACAATATGAAGTCAGAACTACAGATCACCTCAAACGACGACTGTGACATGTATATCACGGAAACAGAGAAGGCCATAGTTAAAACACTCGACGAGCTGGCCCCGCTGAGAATTGTAGACTTCAAAGACAAACTTCCAACACACATAACAGAAAGAATAGCCGAGCGTAACGCCAAAAAGCAGCGTGCCTGGCGACTCAGATATACTGACCTCAGGATAATGGCAAGAAAGCAATACAATGCCTGTAAGCATCAATTGTCTAAGGAAATTCTTCAACATAAAGAAGCCGAGTGGACCAAGCTACTCGAAAACACTGAAGACAATAGGAAACGTATGTGGGCCGTGCAAAGAGCAATGAAAAAGCCCATCATGAAACTGCCTCACTTCAGCGATTGCACCAATGAATTAGAGATCATCGATAGAATGGTTGATACTGCCATAGTTAAGGAAGCTACTATCGCTGCAAGTGATGAATGTACAGAAATTTCTACACCATTTGCACCACTCGATCGAACTTCAAAACACGAGCTCAAATTAGCTCTTAGACGCTTTAAAAACAGCAAAGCTCCTGGACCTGATGGCATCAAAGCCGATATACTCAAACTCGGTGGCGATACCATGATTACGATATTCAAACGTATTATGGACTACATACTCGAGACCGGTTACTTCCCTAAACGATGGAAAACAAGTAAATGTGTTTTTCTGCATAAGGCGGGTAAAGATCATAGCGATCCGAAATCGTATAGACCCATCAGTCTACTCAACATCATGGGAAAATGGGCCGAAAGAATAATACTCAATCGCATCGAAACAGAGTTAAGCGAAATAATACCCAACCACCAGCATGGATTCACTAGAAATAGAGGCACCGCCACGCAAATCCTTCGTACAGGCAAATACATCACCGACGCGCTGGATAAGGGCCATAGCGTCGCCATGATATCGACTGACCTCAGTAAAGCCTTCGATTCAATCAATCATAAAGGACTCTGTAGGAAACTGATCGACGCTGGAGCACGCAACAACATCGTAAAAATGATCGAGAACTATCTGAGCGACAGGACAACAAGAGGTAGCTTCAGAACCACCTTGGGAACGGAGCAGCGTGTACCACACGGGGTGCCCCAAGGGTCAATACTCGGTCCAGCAATCTTCAACCTTTATGTGGCTGACCTGCCAAATGAAAGAATAGCCGGACAGATGCTGTCACAGTATGCTGATGACCTATGTATACTCAACGCAGCTGAAAGACCGGACCACGCTACGCGCAGAGCTGAGTGGGCCGCCATCGACATAATTGACTACTACAAAAAATGGGGCCTGAAATGCAATGTTGATAAGACAGAATGCATAATGTTCTCGCACAAGAGACCAAGACTCAACAACGTAAACACAGGGTATCGAAATTATGTTCAAATACGTGATGAACGCATCGCATTCAAACCAGAAATAAAATACCTCGGAGTCTGGCTGGACAAAAGGCTTACGATGAATAAGCATGCCAAAGAAAATATTGAAAAGGCCAAGAGAGTCAAAGGAGCGCTGCATTCAATTATCGGTTACCGCTCTAAGCTAAGCGTCGATGTTAAGCTACTTGTCATTCAAGCATGCTTACTGCCAGTGATAGACTACGGAGTAATACAATTACTACCGAGGTACAGTAAAACAAACCTGCTCAAGCTTGAGAGGCAATATAAAATGGCATTGAAGAGCGCCGCACAGTTACCCAGACGCACTGACAGTGATCTACTCTGGGAAATCTTACAACAAGACCCGTGGCACATTCGTGCTCATGATCTCCACGGCGACATGATAGAACGACTAAAATCTCTGTCGATCGAGGGGCTACAAGAACAAGGCCCGGTGTACACGCGCTATGGACAGCACAATCCCTTTCTTTTCGCTACTAGAATAGGTGACATTCAATACATTAATAAAAAGGATAGGGACAAGCCACTCTTTAAACTGGCCCCCTTCCGACAGCGTAGGCTCTGACTGTAGAGTCACTCAACAAACAGTACAGGTAATAAGCGGCTTGCCGCTGGGGCTAATCCCCACTGCTTTATTGTTATCCTCAAGTAAAATTATATAAGCACTAGAAATAGAGGAAATGACCAGGATAGGTTTCAAAAGCTCCTACTCTACGGACAAAATGAAACACGTTTTTGTGAAATTAAATATTTTAAGTGATATGTAATATAAAACTAGAGAAATAAATAAATTCTGATTCTGATTCTGATTCTGATTCTGATTCTCGAAATTAGATGGATTTAGATAGTGTTTTGAAGTTAGTTTAATGCAAGTTTTGAGTGGCGAAACGAGATATTGCCTTCCAATATTATTACAGTTTTTGAGTTACTGTTTGGTAGCGCTTTATTTGGTATTTTTTTTTTAATTTTAACCTCTATCATGCTAATATTATAAAAACGTAAGTTTGTATGATTATTACTCTTTGATGCTCAAACTTCTGAATGTTTTTGAATTTAATTTGGACACACGTAGCCTATATATTATATCCTATGTACTATCATAGGATATTTTATATTATTCCGGGTGTAAGGTCTTTTGGGATATTTTTTTTTTTTACTTTCACTCGGGTGAAGTTATTTGCGAACATTAGTATACTAATAATAATAGTCTGTTCCAAATCTGTTCTAAAGGGTTCTGTCCATCGTATATTAAAGGCAATATAATTCTTCATCGACTCATAACAACTCGTCCATATTCCCTGTCTTTAAGGTCCACAATGCATTACAAAGTTTTTCAATCGTTTTACCGTAGAAAAAAATCTACCTGTCTCATCTGCTTTATGTTGTAAGTTTCTTCATAAACTGCTTGAGCTTTTTTTGCAATACATCTTAAAGTTTCTTTACACGTTATGCTGTATTATTCATGGTGAACTAAATGTATTGGATTCTACGAACATTGTATTCAGAAACTGAGGTCTGTCAGCTGATCAGGTTACTCGTCTTTTTGGGACTACGGAACGATTTTTTCAATTATATATCTGTATAGCTATAGCTATTCCATGCCATTTTAGCCACGTTTTTAGTTACTTACTTGCACCCGTGTGTCGTAGCCGTAGCGTGTTGATAAAGACATACATAGCTTTACCAAAGTTCACACTATGAATTTTCGAATTAGCGTTTTAAAAAAAAAAACATTTTGGATTTTTCATATTAGGATAGATTATATATGAGCGATGCTATAGATTAGTGTCTACTTGATGTAGATCCAACCACAGTGTTAGAATCTTAATTAGCATTACAAAGTACGGTATATGTCTAGAAATATTTTGTCTATTTCTGTGAATCAATTTATCTCATAGCTTTACCATCAAGGTCAGCATTTCCAACAGCAGCAAAAACCCGTATAGTTTCATATGTGGGAGCACATAATGCTTTAAATTCATTGAATTTTTTACACTGTTGCCAATATACCGATACAGCTCGTTGTGCTACGGAAGTCAGATGGTAATCGCTTTGAGACACATGCGGTTATACTGGAACTGGAATCGATCCTCTTGGGAGTGGGATAGGATAACGATGATACACATAATTTAATGATATCGGTGCTATATCCCTTTAACCGCCTATTGGATATATCTGGCAAACAAGCTCGCGATTACTCCACCAGGGTCGCACATCCACAAACAGATACTCCGTTTTGTCAGCTCTTTTGCCACCTATGGAGATTGAAGAACTAAACAAAATGGAGTACCTATTCACACTTATAGCAAATAGAAGGCGAAAACACTTGTTGGAACAATCCGGTTCCAACCAATCCGGGCAGTTAAAAGGAAAGTTAACTGCCCTGTTGAACAAAATAAACTTAATCGAAGAAGTAAGACATATCTATAGAAACTTGAAACAAGATTGTAAAAAATGAAATAAATTAGCTGGCGTTGCTAAAACTGAATAAACTTTAAGTGTTCTCATATCAGAGAGAAAAGAAAATAGAGAGACAGAGATATTTAAGAGCAATATATCACTATAATAAGTGCTTTAAAGTTAGGAGGTTATCATGAAGAATTACAAGAGTAGTCCATGCTAGATTAATTGCTATCGCACGTTTAAATTTCTACCCCACTTGAACAGAAACAAATGACGTGTAAAATGAAACAGTTAATGTAACTCCAACCCCTTTACTAACTTGACTTTAACAAATGAACCAGTAGCTGACAATATTTCTTTATACATCCCAATTGTAGAAATAAATTTCTTTATTCGTCGATATAGAATTTTTTACAAAATATTTAAGTTTACAAACGAAACGTCTCGTCATTCCGCAGTTGGCTTATTGTAATAACATTTTGACTGATCACTGTTTCTCCTAGTCCGTGGGTCCCTATTGGGTGATTAATCTGAAGCAATTATTTCGTAGATCCTCGTTATTGGCTTCAATAGAAAGTTTATGGTATTGACACTTTTTGTGATGAGAAAAAATGTTGTATCAATTATTTTCAATTGTATACTGTTTGTGTAAATGTGTTCTGTTTGTGACTGGACTCAAATCGTTATGACTTATTCTTGATATCATTATCATCATCATCATTTCAGCCGAAAGACGTCCAATGTCGGACATAGGCCTCCCCCTAGTGTCATCAAAATAAACGGTCTCGTGCGTCTCGCATCTATCTTGACATACATATTGGAAATTCAAGGATTCAAAATACGAGCTTCTCAAGCTTATCTAAAAAACTTAATTTTATCTATTCAAGACACTCAGACTTATAATTTGTTTGATAAAATATTCAATAAGTATTCTTTGAGTTAAATCACGGTTATTAAAACATGTCAAATTCAATTATAGTGAATTTGAGCCTTTTATTCCTAACCCATTTGAATTCTTATAGAACTTCAACAGATTGTTTGGTAATATTAACCTAATGATCAATCCCTAATGTCTAAGATATATCTCTAACTAATACAACGTTACTAAGCTCCTATGGCACATCCGAATACTATTAAAGTATTCTTCAAAGATATCTGTTAAAGTTTCTCACGCACACACGCAGCGATCTGGCCCTTACACAGTAAAATTATTAACAAAGAAATACCACTTCAAACAAATTGTCAAAAATCGTATTTAAAGGTCTTCTTAGTGTTAGTGCTGATACATATTATGTAATTAATTTTAAAGGTTCATCATATTAGTGTTGATATTAAAACAATACTAATCTGAATATTTGCTAAGTATTTACTTACATATCTTAGTGAGTTTGGCATCAGTCAGTTCCCGTAGCATGAAGGCTACAACTTTTTTTTAAACTATTGCATATTACTCGGAAATAATTTACGTATACATAAACATTCCTTTGTCCACTTAAACTTACAGACATTGTCAGAAATAATAACCTCAAGGAAAGAAAACTTAGAGACTCTACCATGCGCGATCCATTTGACGACCTAAACTGATCTTTTAAAGAGATGGAGCTATATAGGATGTATAGCTCCGTCCTTCTTTCTTGCTTGCACGAAACAAACTTGCCTGAAATTTTAACGCGTCATGTTAAGACCCCTGGAGACTGAGTTACATCCTTTTCATCACGACATGGTTACTCGTACACCACAAGAAATCATAAATAGAAATCAGAAACGTTTATTTTGAATAGACCAATCACAGGCACTTTCGATTGTCAAAATGTGGGTCAGTCAAAAAAGGGAAGCTGAAATTGCATGTTCCACAGCGTAGATCTCTAAGGAGAAAAACATGCAAGCAACTCCATGGCTCGCTTTCATCACAACAGAAGATGATATGAACCTTCTGCAACACACCTACCTACTACGCATTATTTAAACTCTTCGAAAATTATCTGGTAGAACATCACACACATATACCATACCCTTCCTACCCTAGGACTGTGTGGGTGTGTTGCGTCTGTGTGAGTGCCGTCAGTGTCAGGTAACATCAGCTGTTGCGCCCGCGCAGCCCATATGACTTCAAGGACATCTTGTGGTAGCTTTTTTTTAGAATTCCCTAGAAATATGCCGATGTAGATAAGTAAGTAATTTGATGGTAATTGCTGCAGGCTATGGTGGAGAGTGTGATATTTTTATTGTGTTATTTGTGGTGGTTTTGATTTTAGTCGATTTATATATTTTATAAATTGTTAAAGCTATTATTTTTTATACTTTAACGTAACGTCAATGAAATTACATACTAAATATCATTGCGTAACGTACTCAGTTTTATGTAAGAAAGCATTCTATAGAAGTTTTGTTGAAATAATTATTGTACTGTAAAAAAATAGAAATATAGAATTTTACGTCTGGACGATAAAAGTTTTGTATTTCTAGTCAAATAATAAAAATGTTTGTTTCAATATAAAGTCTGTAGGACCTTTTTTTAATTACAAACATTTGAAAACAGAGTTTTGATTTGATAGATACATAAACTGTATTAATAATATTTTAAAATTAATAAACATTGTTTTTAGTTTATTTCATTTTGAAAGGGGGGAGGAAATGATTCAATAATTACTCTTGCTCTGGGCAAAACAAGAAGAAATGTCAGACTTTTACTGACTAAAACTCTTTCGAGTTCCTACATTTGTCCTTTACGTACCAGGGAAGCAGTAAATCTTTCTAAACTCCGTAGTCAATACTGTTTGTATTTATTACAAAATAATTACGAATATCAGTGATTGTCTAGTGTCTAGTTCCCCAAATTCAAGGTAAGTTATTATTTATTATTATTATCTCCTTTATTTCTCCATTATACATATTTTTGATATTTTTAAATATTTCTTAAAAAAAAAAACATAAAAAAATACAAAAAATAGTGGTCCACCGATGTCGGGAGCACGTTTATTATTATTATTATGATAGGTTCGCGTTTGACCACCATCTCACCTGATGGTAAGCGATGATGTGGTCGTCGATGGAGCACGCTTGCCTAGAAGTAACCTATTCACTCTTGACTTAAAGACCGCCAAGTTGTAGCTATCAAGAAACACAGACTCCGGCAGGGAATTCCACTCCTTGGCTGTACGCACAATAAATGTGCGTGTTTCACAAGTTTCACAATTGCCTAATTGTAAATAACACAGAAGGCATATAGTTATGTGATGATGACCGGATACTGAAGTAACCGTATATAACAATGCTCAAGTTAACCAGTACACGTTTACACCAGTTATAATGATTGATAAAGAGTAATTGGCTCTCGACTAAAAACTACTAAGCTTACCATCTAAATGTTAACTTATTAATTTGAACAGTCAATTATTTTCTTTGAAATTTATAATTCAATGAGTACAGTCAATAATCATGTCACGCAAAGTTTTAATAAAAAGACGTGTCAACGAAATGTCAATTACATGAGACATCAAAAGAATCCAATTATAATTACAGTTGTATTGAATTTATGTTATCCTGGTACACGGGTGGGCTTAGCGATGATAATTGCTTTCATTTTAGTACAGTTTTAAACTGCCCAAAAAAGTATGTACTTTGATAAAATATCCTATGCTTAAATCGGATGTAGGTATTTAACTTAAAATTGAGACGTTTTTTTCATCAATCGTATCATATGGATGGACGGAGAGGGAGGCTAAAGAAAAATACTCGGATTGTGTAAGAAGAAATATGTATAAAAGAAAAAAGAGTCAATGATAGCGTGACAGTTGACAGGATAGAATGTAAGAAATAACGCAATCATGAAATGTGCTGGCTTTGTGTCATGATATTCATTCCCTTCTCAAAGTGATAAATATAATGTTTTAAAAAAAAAGATTGACCATGTCACATCCATACATAACTCCAATCTCGTGAGTTTGGGAATCCTCATAAAGAAAATATTGGTTACAATGTTGGTCATTTTCCAAATAATTGGAGCTTCAGCATTTATATGATTGAAGTTAATACATTGACTATGGTCTTTAAAATTAGATAATTTTAAAGACCAAACCGCAACTCTCTTACAGCAACTCAACAACAGCAAAATTGACTTCGAACCGAAATGGTGGCAAATAAAAATTGTATAGGTACATCGAAATTTTTATTTTTCTCTGAGTTTTTGTGACGATTATTTTACGTTACATCTCTCACACAGAGTTTCCGTAAAAGGAACTACAAGATTATTATTAGGATAACCGCAAACAAATGCTTTTAAATTCCCAAACTTCAAAAGCTCAAAGATCTTATGAAAAATCATCTAAAATTACATCTTCCATCCTGTACACTTCGACACCTAAACAATACGCACACACGTAAGACACGTGTTGCTTCAAGGATTTACACAGCTGACTACCCACACATGCATACCAACACAACACAAATAAACAAACAGCCTGTGTTTACACAACTCGACTCAGCCTGTAGTGTGTGTAGCCGTATAGTAATGAGAGGGTTTCGAAAAAAGTACAAGAGATATGGGGTGGAGTGACAGAGACCGCCCAAACATATGATATGGACAGTTGCAGTGTGTCAGAAAGAGACGCAGAACTTTTATTTGTGCGCCGTCAAAACGTTCCTTTTTTGTAAAGCTCGCCGGGAGGCAAGGTGCACGAATGCATTCGATTTTTAAATTGTGACCTGAGTGATGTGTGACGTTCAGTCATTTCGAACTATGTTCAAAAGGAGTACTAGGAATGCAGAAGTTTGCAACAGTTGCCAGTAGTCGTATCTTCTAGAGAGGAAATGAATGAAAGATACCTACTGCAGAGCGATTATGTTCATGAGTATCGTGAATCTACAGTTCATGAAATATGATTTCCTGGTTGCTTTTAAAACTAAAGCATTTTATTCTTTAATTGCTTGGTTAAGAAAACAAAAGTTAGGCACGTATTGCGAACAAGTCGACTGTCTAACTACTATTGTTTTACTTCTGTAATAAAACTAGAATATAAAACTAAGATTTCGTGTACCTAACATCATCCTGGCCTTTTCCTCGCTGTTTTTGGGTTACCATCAGCTGAAACATTTCTCCTATGTTCGAAAAACTGATGTCAATATAAACTGACTCCTGATTATCTGTAACGGCTGTCAAAGATCAAAAAAAGTCGGGCGAGACGGACGGCCTAACATCCTTTTTGAGGCACGGTGGAATCTGGATTAGTTATGATTTTTAACGATTCATATACCAATCTCAACAAGCTTTGCCTTACCTTTTGATCGACCCACGTGGATCGTATTTTTAGTCACGTGGTCTTTTTTTGGGTCAACTGCTACTTATAGGACTCTCTTTAGTAGAGCCGCATTAGACGAAAAACGGTCAGGAACAGCTATCATTTACTCAAAATGGACTGAGTATTTTCCAGTCTCGTCTGCGGGAAAGAGTCTTTCGAAAGACTCATCATGACCCTAAGATACAGCAACTGAAGAAACATGGATTTTAGTCGGTAAATGTTTGCCACTGGGATCTCGCTCCAAGGGCTGATCCCAAGTAGTTGACAGCGCATAGTCTTCGACGCACGTCTCAAAGAAATACCAGTAAAACCGTAGGGGCCCCGTAGGTCTGGTACATGCTAGGGCCATAGGGAATTTCTGAAAAGGAAACCTGTGGTCCTAGAATTTATAGGACAACTGAGGACTAAGCGGTGTTATTTTATTCAGTAAAAGTCTGACACCACCTCTCTCTCCACCCTAAAGCGAGAGATGTAAATGAAACATTTCCCAACTCAAAAAAAAAAAAAATTGAACGGGTTTTGTTATCAAACGATTTCCAAAACTCATAAAAAAAGGGCCCAAAAGTTACCTTTTAATGAAGCAAACCTAACAACTTGTAATAATAATTGGGTAACATTACCTGAAATACTAAACTACTAAATGTAAACGCAGGTACGCTTCAGTTAAATGGAGTTAGTTGAACTAACTTATAGTTTAGTGTATTTAACCGGCTCGCCACCACAGAATACTAAGCTTTCGCTATCAAAGCTCTCCGAGGTTCCAGTGGTAAAAGCTAGATAAATTAATGTTTGTAATATTAACAAACATACCCTGGGATAAATGAATGTTTATTGTGGTACTCAAACAGTATGTTCGTAATGAATTTCCTACATACTTCTCTTAATCACTGCGGTCCTGGTACTTAAACTGTTGTTTTTTTTATTGTTGATAGGCTCACGCTTGACCACTATATCACCTGATGGTAAGCGACGATGGAGCATACCTACCTAAAAGTAACTTCTTTACTGATACCCAGGTTGCAGCTCTATCAGGAAACACAGACTCCAACAGGGAATACCACTCCTTAGCTGTAGGTACGCGTAATGAAAGTGTTCTCAAAACATTTTGTGCATATGGGTGGGATGTCCACCATGTACTGATGTCGCATCGCCGTAGGTACGCCTGATGGTCAGATGATGGAACGGCCTTGGAGGAATTAGGCTATGTACGTATAATTCCGCTACACACTGCCCGAAATACAACCGGTAGAAACCCGACAGACTAGCAACTCGGCGTCGAGGGTCAAGACTTTGAAGCCTCAACTGCCCTTTGAAGCTTTGGTCCCGGTTCTCATTCGTAGATCGTCGGACGCCAAAAAAACTGACCGTCAGTCTATCCAAAGAGTGTCGTGTTGCCCAGTATCTGGGTTGTGGAGAGCTAGTTTGGAAAAAGGCTAGACCGAAGATGATGATGTTAATTTATGTTTCTAGTATCTGGTTTTTGAAGTTTTGGTTTAGAAGATATCAGTACTTATATAACCAAACCGTTCAAAAGGACGTTCGGGACGTAGCCATATCCAATTAGTAAAATAAATTGTCTCAAAGTTCACCGGTTTCGCTAAGTATTCCTAAACCAACTTCCGACTCTAAGTAAATAAAAGAGTTTGAGCCCAGTCAAATAATTTGTCTACTTTCAATAAATTGGAATGTCCAATTTTAGATACCATATCCTTCATATAATAATAGATACTTTTCATACACAAAACGCAAAATTAATTAAAACTGTTGTTTGTAGCTCCATCTAGCGAGGAAAATGTCAACCTCGGGACCTTGGTTAAAAAATCTCCTTCGTTTTGCTGTCATCCTGGTAATGTGCTTAAAAAAGAAGCGACTTTGCCACAGTGAATTTTTGGTTCACTTAATTATAAACGACACTCAATCACCACGGACACGGACCAGAAAAACAGATTTAAAAAAATACTACCTAAGGTCTCAATTTTTTGGCTAAACTGCCGACCTGAATAATATCTAGACGGCTATTTTGTTACTAACCTAATATAAAGAAAAACCAAGTAGGTTGATAATATAAGTATGAGTATATAGATAAAAGCAATCCTATATCTTCTTGGCATACTTTTTTAATAATAAAGACTAGTGCTTGATTGATCCTACCTGATGGTAAGCAGTGATGCTATCGAGAAGCGAAGAAGATGGAGAAGCGCACTAGTTTATTAATAGTCTATTCCCTCTAGCCTTGAAGACACTTACATTTTAATTGGATGGAAAGACCACAGCAGGCAACTTGTTCCAGTCTTATAGTTAATACATTATCTACTGACCACCCAAAAGAAAACTTTTCTAAAAGCTCAAAAAACATCTGTAAATACAGTAAAAAGCAAATGCTTGTAATATCCTCAGAATCATAATTTAAACTAAAAAACGTAACACCTTAAACATTTAAATTTTATTTTTTTTACTTAATAAAACTTACGACACTTTTTTTCAAAGTAATAAAGTTAATCGAGTATTAATGCACGCTATTCAGTTACATGCCATATTTTATAAGTATGAATTCTTTTCACCTTTCGCTGTGTCCAGGCATTTATAGGAACTATCACCTGCTATCCAGCTTGTTTAAGTCAATTAAATTGATAACTTTTGCATTTTTAACAATAAACTTATACCCTGTGGTAAATAACTGACTATTACTTAGACTCTAAACTAATCTGTAAACTTGAAAGTGAAATTAGTTAACTTTTGTAAATAAAATGTACGTAAAGCAGCGCCATCTATCGTAAAGATAAGGAAAGTATTTTTTTTGTTTGAAAATAAAGAACCTTAGAATTTAAAGTGGTTTTATTGATATAGGGATTTAAAATGAATAGTTTTTTTTTAAGTGATATTTGTAACTGACTTAATTATTCAACTTTATACTTATGAACTAGGCAAAACACTTATAATTTATGTCCTTTAAAATACTTTTCTGGATTTTACCAGTGCGTTTAACCACCATGACATGGAAAAAAAACACCATTAATGCAAAACTTACGCAAAATTGTTAATTTGGTTGAATCAAGCTAAGAAAATAATTGATTTTGCCAATTAGCAATTTTAATTTTAGGATAAACTTACTCAAAATGTTTAGCCTTTACTTAATGTCCCTTAGTCTTAACTGGCACCTACTCCATATCAGTATTGTGAATGGGAGCATTGAGGCATAACTCAGACATAAATCCATATCATCTAAGAAGATAGTAGAATATATGAACAAAATAATCAAACATTTTAAAGATACATATTTCTAGTTTAACCATTCATTTCATTTGATTACAAAGTAGCTTAGTACTTACACAACAAATATGCCAAAAGTGTCATTGTTCAATTATTCCAGTTCTGACGTCATACCTCCACTGCATGTCGAGTTCCAAATGCAGCAAACACCTGGCAATTTATGCTCGCCTGGTACCTCATACCTGGTTCCAGGAACGAACTCCTAAACTGTTCATTCGTTAGTCGTAAAATTGTAAATTATTACGACTTGATGGTGGCAATTCAGTTAGCCTTTATAATAAGGGTAATAACTTGGCAGTTATTGTGCCTAACTGCCTAATATAAAATATTGGTGTGAAAATAAAAATTTGGACTTGCATCAAGAGAAATGACTGGGGGAGCATAAAAAATTGCTGTTGTTTTACTGTCACTAGTTTTTGACTTCGTTTAGTTTGTTATTCAGTAAATAAAAGGGTTAAAGTGCCCAAGTTTCATACATTGATATAATTTATTTTTAGTATAAGGTATATATAGTTATGTAAGTATTTATTAGTTTAATTTAAGATTTCACAAACTAATCTCTCCCTCCGCAGGTCTGTTGGGAGAAATTTCTATGTGGAATAAGCAGTACCTTTGTACAAATTTTTATAATAAGATATCTTCTTCTGTATATTTGTGTGCATAAATTATTTAATAAATAAATAGACACTCTGTATTGGTGTCGTGATTACCTAAAACTGGCCAGATCTTTTTAACGTTAACATTTGATGATATGTCAAATTGTTAATCCTTGTTTAGCCATATCATAGATGTAAAATTAACGATAGTAAAAAGTCTAAAGAAAATAGGGCTAACATGGATTGACATATCATCAAACTGTAACGTTTTAGCGATCTGGCCAGTTTTAATTGGCCATATCATGAAGTGATCAATTATTAAGATCTGGCCATGACATTGGCATTTTATTAAAACTTACTTCAGAACCATAAATGGCCTAAGTAAGGTTATATTAAACTCAAATTTCATTACAACGTGTATCTAGTATCTAACTCATACTTGTCTCTTCATAAAACCCAACGAACCTAAAATTCCATACACCCATTTACCAAAAAGACCACAACATCAATTAGACATCCCAAATTCCATCAATCCTTCCTTTCCCTTGGGCATACCTCGGCATTTCCTCGCATACCGGCATTACGTCCAAACCGATTGATCACACTACAGCTGTTCATCAGCTGATTACGCACACATGCACGTGTCACGCACACTACAACGTGTCTGTGTGTGGGGGTCCGAGGCCGTAGGGGCAAAAAAAGTGGGAACCAGTTTGACGGGCCCGCTTTTGTGCATCCGCTGGTGAGGACATAGAGTAGCCGAGTAGCGTGCAGATGCGACAATGAATAGGGCGATGCATTTACGTAAAATTGTTGGATCTGGGTTGGTGGTTTGCAATAATGATATTTTAGAGCTCCATAACCGTGACTAAAACTATCAATAGTTAAACTAAAAATTCTGAACCGACCAAACTGATAGATACTGATAGAAATAGAACACACTTTCAGATTTTACTGTACCTATAAACGCACCGGTAGAATGGACAGAGATAGAGAGATTGAGTAAAGAGATCCACATGGATGAAAAGTGAGTTAGTAATAAAGTAATAATGATGACAGAACAGAGTGAAAAAAAAACGTGTTGCACCGACCCCAAGTACTACTGAATAAGGGCAAAAAAGTGACAAAATAAACGCTGTTCTCATACAAAAATCTTTACCTACAATCATAAAAAATCCTTATCAAAGCAGTAAGATCACACTCACTTACCTAGTCTTTGACAGTGAACCATTTTTTTCGTTTTCATGCCCTCTGTGAATGTTTTACAACGTATGTCCGAGGTATAGTGATTTCGGGTACCTGCCCAGCACCCGAACGATGAAGCGTGACGTTCGCCCAAGTGCGACTGTGCGAAATAATTGACCTAACTGTGGTAGGTTTGAAAACTAGCCAGTCCACAAAAAAGAACAAATAAGAATTGTTAAAAAAAAATAATTTGTTTTTGACTAGGTTGAGTCTAAATCCAACCCGCACTGGGCCTGCGTGGTGGATTATGGCCCATTCCCTCTCCTAGAAAGGAGGCCTGAGTCCCAGCAGTGGGAACATTAAAAGGCTGATGATGAGTCTAAATACATAGCACATACAGGACGCCGAACCGAATTCTTTTCAAATTTTGGAACAAAATTTTTTGTTTTGGATTTGGTTGAGTCTCAGGCAAACCTGACAGAAATACCTACATGGCATATAAAGCTAGATAAATGAGAGGTCTTTATATGGCTTATATATTTGTGGTACTAGAAAGTTTTGAAAACTAGCCGGTTTATTGTATACGAAATAGATTGAAAAATTTCGAATCAATCCCTACTAATATTATAAAAGCGAAAGTGAGTTTGTTTGTTACATCTTCACGCCTAAATGGCAAAACCGATTTTGATGAATTTTGGCACAGAGACAGTTGAGACCCTGGAGACGGACGTAGGCTAATTTTAAACATTCACCATTAATAAACGCGGGCGAAGCCGCGGGTTAAAGCTAGTATTATGTAATGCAAAATATATTATAACTAAATTTTGACCTGTATGTTACTCGCATATAACTACCAGGGAAACAAACTATAAAAACCGCTAGTACTACATTAGAATGACACACACGTGGACTAGCTACTCCTGATTTATACGAAGAACGACGTCACGCGGCGTCTTGTGGCGTGGATCTAGTGTAGCTCTACACGTCTAGTTTCTATCATATAAAATGTATGGAGACCGACGCACCCAGATCGGCGTATGTGGCACACATGTACGTAGTACTTTTATTCCTACTTAGCAGTGAATGATCCAATGATAAATTAATTTATCAAAACAGTTGACAATAAACAGGGTAATACAACCTAGTAAGCTTCAAAATTTGAAATTACTGAACAACGAATCATCATCATCATATCAGCTGAAAGACGTCCACTGCTGGACATAGGCCTCCCCCAAGCGTCGCCACAACGACCGGTCCTGTGCGTCACGCATCCATCGGATTCCCGCGACCCTGACCAGGTCGTCGGTCCACCTTGTTGAACAACGAATAAGTATTCCAATTTTCATGTTTCTATCTCCAACGGTTTAGACTGTGTATTGCCTGTGTAAAAAATACTAAAGCAAGTCTTGTGGTACAATCTTACCTGCCAAGCCTATCTCGGAGCGAAGAGAAAAAAAACGGACAAGAATCAGCTGTTTACTATCTCGAGCACGTCGTAAAATTCTTAAGAGACGATATTCTGTTACGCTAAGATATAATGCCTTGAACAGCGAATCTATCACTACTGTTGCCACTTCGATTTATTAGCTTCGACCTTGAAAAAGTCGAAAATCTCTTGATTTTGAATTGAGAATTTGAAGTTTGAAAACATTTGAAAGACGAATTTCATATCATACAGCAACAGCAGCTATACGAAAAATACTTAAAATGAATAACAATTAAACGTGTCAAAAGTACCAAAAGAAACCCATAACATTTTTTTTTTATTATGGACAGCCTAGCTTCTGGCCAAGCTTTTGGTCACTATCTCGCCTGGTGGTAAGCGATGATTACGCCGATGATTAAGCACACTTGCTTAGAAAGTAATCATGTCTTAAAGACTAATAGGTTGTAGCTATCAGGAAACACAGACTCCAGCAAGGAATTCCACTCCTTAGCTGTACGCACAAATTATTGTAAACCGCTTTGTACTTATCTATAAGTGGGATGTCCACTAAGTACTGGTGGCGCAATGCCTTAATATTGGTCCGATGATGGGAGGGACTTGGAGGAATTAAATTGTGCAATTCTAAAGCACACTCCCCGAAAAAAAAATCATTATCATCATCAGCTTATTTTTAATTTTCTCACTGCTGGTACTCAAACCTTTTCTCTAGAAGAGGGAAAATGCTAGAATCATATTAATATAACAGGGAGAACCTATTTAAAAATATGTTTTCTAAAACATAATTTATGTCATCCATTTAAATCGTTAAAAAAGAATTAATCGAACCAAAATGACAAAAAAATCTGAATCTGTATTTTTATTTGTTATAAAAAAACTTTTATTCATCGTTATTAAATGTGGATTCTCAACTCAGAAATCGGGAGTATATCCAGGAGTGAATCGCTACAGATTTATGATGATGATGGTGACAAAACTTCATTTGCATGGCATCATGGTCTTCTTCTTCTTGGTCGTTACACTCTTGCCAGAGTGGTCGTGGTTATGATGAAGGTAGCTCCGGAAGCCTTCAGGGTACGCCGCACGACTCCCCGCCACTTTTGTCTGCTGGCAGTCATCCGGGCGCACTCGTTCAATGGGCAAGACCTCCTAAATATCAAAGGAAGAAAAAGAGAGTCTCTTGTAAGAATTCCTTAACAATAAACCACTATGACTATCAATCATTTTCTAATATGAGAATTCAGATAATTAAAACAAACAAGCTTTTGTCAGTGGATTCATCTGCTGACAATTTAGAAAAAACCCCTAAGGAACTTAAAAAAACTATGTTATAATCCAGGTTTACCCCTGCCAAGCTGCGGCCCAGCAGGGTTGGAGCCTACTGGTGCGAAAGATCTGTTTCTGAAAGGAAGATTTGGCCTTGTTACTAAAGGCAACGAAGGAACAGGAGTGGGTTTTTTGTCAGTAAAAGTCTGACACTATCTCCCGCTTCACCCAAGAGCGGGGTTTGTCATAGGATGATTTTACCACCAAAAAAAACCCCTGTGCCAAATTTCATCTAAATCCAAAAGTGGAAAACATACAGAACAACATACTATAGAATTTACTTACTAGACATGCTAATTAGAATGAACTACGTCATTTTGAGATGAAATTAATTTCGTGAATATTACAGAAATAAATAAAGCTTCAGAAATTCAGCTAATTGCCTTTAATAAAGTATACTGAAGCCATATAATTATTATGTTCGCAACGAAATAATGTGATTGAAATTGAAATAATTTCAACGAATAATTCAATTTGTCTCCTCTTACATTAAAATCTCGTTTCATTTCAATAGCTGATATGATTGGAGTAAATATCCGAAATTAACGTTCAATTATTACTTATGTTTGTATGTAATTTTGACTTTCGAAAATTTCGTAAATTCTCAGTAGCGTATTTTAAAATAAATCCCCTTAAGCCTGCTTGTTAATATTCGCTTCCAGGAAAGCTGATCTTCGTTAATGAAGTATTTTATTATGATTCATTAAAATTATCTTTTGAATATTATCATGAATACACTAGTGAGCAGTGGTGGCTGAGTGGTAAAGGCTCCTACTTACGAGTTGTAGGTCGCGAGATCAAACTCAGCCAGGCGCATTACTTTGTTTAATTTATTTTATCGCCACTGCTCTCAAATCGGTGAAGGAAAACATCGTGAGGAAACCGGCATGTCCTACAACCAAAATATTCAAAGTCATGTGATATCCACCAACCCGCACTGGGCCCGCGTGGTGGATTACGGCCCATTCCCTCTCCTAGAGACGAGGCCTGAGTCTCAACAGTGGGAACATTATAAGGCCAACTAAGCTATACACTAGTATCGACTGTAGTTTTTTTTTAAGTCTAAGCCGTTATTGTACTACTTCTGCTTTTGCCTAAGTATAAGCCTCCCCCAAGTCCATCCAGATATTTTTTTTCCTCACTATTTTGAACTAGTCTTTGTGATACGGGATTAGATCATCTCGCCACCTCTTTCCTAACAGCACTTCCAACTTACACGAAAGCTTACTTACCACTACTTGTCTATTACCTACCTACCTTGCCTACTTGCCTTGCCTTACTTGCTTGCTAACTTACCTAGATTAAGGTTCTCCCAAGTCCTTCCATTCATTCTTCTTCCACGTCGTTTTAAACAAGTCCTCGTGATACGCGTCTAGATCATCGCCATCTTCTTCTGAACAGCGTTTTATATCTGCAGTAGCACACTGCGTGGCGACAGTGCTTACGACGTATAATATTATATATTTCCTCTTGAGTATCTCCTCCTTTTTATGTCACGTGATAGTGGAAAATTATCGCACATTTTTTCGGGATAAATATCTCCAATGATGTTATTTCATGATATGGTCTATACATATGGCACATTTCATTACATTTCGTCATTTTGTTTCCGTCTCAAGAGAACACCTAGTCATAGTATTAATATTCAATATTAGGTACTTACCTTTCACCACCTGCCAGTAATCCTATGACTTGATGATTCAAGTCACCGCTAATGATTCATTACGCTAATCGACGTCTATAGGTGCAGCAAGTCTATATAACCACGTCTACCAAATCGTCCGACTATCGCCGCTACAGAGTATGGAATCGCTGTGCCGCTATTTGTGTTGAACACGTGAGTTTATAAAATTACCACCAACTTAGATTTCGACTTTAGCAGTCTAAATTTAAAGTTGATTTTTAAATGGCTTTTTCTAAGAATATCCAATTTTAGAGGCTGAGATTTTTTAATGACCAATAACTTCTCCCGCTTGTTTGTCTGACTGATGTCTGACTTTAGTTGCCTTTTCTGTCTTGTCTTGTCTCTTTGGCTTTCAAATAGTCCTAATAAGTTTAACTTAGAATTGTATGACTTTGAATCTGTTGTTTCAAATTTTTTTGTAGTTATCTCGGATTTTTTATTCATATGCAGAAAATATCACTACTGTCGTTGGTGTGATTAAATGTCATTGACATATAAATATTAATGAACTATGCATTACCATCACAAAATTAGTCTACAAAGATCAATTTTAACTTTGAATAGAAGAAGGTAAAATTGACAGCTTAAGGCAACCAAAATTCTGAAAAAAAAAAGACAATATTTAGCCACATGATTGCGTTTTCTCTCTTACATTTGTTTGACCATATTCACTCGGTAGCCTCACAAGGAACTCTAAATCCAGTTCTAGGTGCTCTGTGGTCTGTGTATCACACATTTCTATATAGCCCTATTACGTGTCATATCAAGAGAATTCGATAGACATTCTTATGTCAAACGAGTCTAAATTGAACTAGAGCCCCAATTACTAGTTGAAGGCAAATTGTTATCTTATTACTTAATAAGGTCGAGAATGGGGCAGTAATGGCTTCTTGCTGACATTTTAATCCTGGCTAATCCATGGAGACTGATGTTTAAAACGATGTAGTGCTGTTGGGGGGTAAAGTTCAATGTTCTTAAGACCACGGTTAATGGAATTAATGTTTAGAATCTTGAAGACGATTAAATAGTTAGAAAATGTGTCTAACGCAATGAAACACTGAGTTGGTAAGTATCCTAGTAAGAGTCTTCAAAAAGTGACAGTTTTTTAAAGTTTAATAAAATAAAATAAATAAATATATTTTTGTAAAATTCACATCTTCCATCAGATTCCCGCAACTCTCACCAAGTCAGTCCACCTTGTGGGAGGCCTATCAATGCTGCATCTTCTAGTATGGAGTCATCACTGCAAAACTTTTCGATATCATTGGCGTCCTGTTCTGCAAGCAATGTTGTCTACTGCTATTTAACGATTCTTCTCCTGCGGATATCGTCATTTCTGATTCGATCATGTAAGGAAACTCGCAGCATAGCTAGATTGAATCCGATGGGTGATAAATGTAAAAGATCATTCGTTGCTGCGACACTTCAGTGAAACCTACATATGTGTAGCGACTTCTATGACGCCACATAAGAACTATGAAGAAAATACGAAATCCTGCATCGCACAATCAAAGTTTTCCGCCCGATTAGAACATATAGAACAGCCCGAAATCATCTATTGGGCAGTCGCCCACCAGACTATAACACCTGTCTGGTCGGAGGATTCTCCCTATTCAAAGGAGGTATATGGGACTTTACTCTATATTCTGCATACCTCTAAATATGTCTAATAGTGGACATCTTACAACTAAAAGGATGATCGTTTTGTTTCTTTCGAAATGTACCGTTGTATTGAAGTCTAACTACCATATTCCTCCTTTCCTCCACAACCTCCCCACGACACTAGAGCTTACATATTTCATGCTTCCATACCGCACGCGATCATATCATTGCTAACTATAAAAGTGTACACTCATTGTGTATGCTCATCGATTTTGTACCTTCATGCACTTGTGTTGCGAACTTCTAACTGTTGTTGATGCATGTGGAGTTAGAGTTCAGTACTTTGCATATTAAACTGTTTACTTACAATGTAGCTGGCTGTCTTGACGTTTATTACCGTTGTCGTAATTTGTATTGGTAGGATACATCTTTTTTTGAGGTACGAATAACTGACAAAGCGAGAAAGCAGTCTGGGCATCTCAGACTTTTACTGACTTAAACTCACGCGTGCTACCCCCGTTAGTAATAAAGACGCATCAAATTTTTTTTCCACATTTGAGTTATATACATTGCCGGAATCAGGAAAAAAGGCGCATCTGCCTGTATTCATTATATTTTGCTAACTTTCTCCAGTGCGGTTCTAACACAAGGAAAAAAGGCCCGATTTCCCTTTTCATACATTAAAACATTTTTTTATCCGTTTTTACTTTTTGTTAGATACGTCTTTTTAACTATCAGGGGCAGCGTGCCCTTCAGTTGTTCTTTCCAGGACCACGGTATGATGGTCGATGCTCTATAGACTGAGCCATTGACTGACTCTCACATAATCGTAACATATAGCCTACCTATACTTCCCTGACTGCTATACCGTCTATAGCAGTCAGGGCTACCAACAACTAAACCAATAGATCACCCAAACAGCCAGTCTAGATATGAAATTATTAGTAAAGACATGCTTTTTATAGTTAATAAAATCTAATTATCGTAACAAAATAATTTGTTAATTTATTTCCAAGATTTAGTGGCAGTTTTAATTCCTTTACAAACTCGCTACACCATGATGTATAAACTTCCACCTTTAATAAATTAAAAAATATGAACATCATAATTAATACAAAAACACCATCTTTACGCCTTATGATGGTATCTGCCTCCATAAATATGGTTCACAAAGCCATGGTAGGCCGCTAGTAGCAGCTTCCTGGTTAGCTCATTCAGAAAAATTAAAACAATAAAAAATTATGATTAGTATAAACAATACATTAGGTACAGTTATTAGTATGTACGTTATTTTAAATGTCGGTGTTACTAGATTTTATTTTAATGATGCCGTTTTTTAACAAAATGACTTAACAAACACTTTATAATGTTCTGATGATAAAAAGTTATGTTACAAAGTACTTTTTGGTGGAAACTTCTTGTAATAGTTGTAGTTTTGTATTGTATTGTGTTGCTAAGGTAGCTTGGGAGTTGAAAATAGGCTGTTGGTAGTCTTAGTGAGGATTAATTAGTAGTGTATTCAAGTTATAAGAGGCAATTAGTAATTTGTAGAATGGTATTTATCTTTTGCTAAAGGCGTTTTCACATACAGAAACATGGTTTATTGTATGCTAATAATGTACCTACACTTTATATTGGCACAAGGCAAACATTAATAATAGAAACAAGAGTGTATATAAAGCAATCTCTTGCAAACATTTTGGGAAGAACTGAAGAGGAAATAGACTTAGGTAGCCCTAAGTATATTTCCTCTTCAGTTCTTAACAAATAAAATATACAGTCGAGCATATGTTAACGTAGAATAGCAAATTTTCAGAGGTTTTCCGGGATTAGTTTTACACTTCATAATTTGACAAGCTTTTGCCCATGGCTTCGCCTGAGTACCTACATGAAATACAAAAATTTTAACAATCGGACCAGTACTTCCTGAGATTGCCTCCTACAAACGAAAAAAAAAATTAAAAAAACTTAAACTCTTTATAATTTTAATATTGATTACAATAGAAACTAGATAATTTACAAAAGATATGTGTTTCCAACGTTTATTTAGAGAAACGTGTGTAATAACGTCATAATCATGTCATAATCATATACCCGTAAGAGTGATTGTATAGTAATATATCTCAGATTGGATGCCCTTAAACTCTCTTTCCCTCCGCCCAGAGCGAAGGAAAATATTAGACATTTTTCCTACCAAAAAAAAAGTCTCAAGGTGCTTTCCAAGGTACAATGAACGGAAAATAGCAAAAAAAAACTAATGAATAAAAACAACTACATCAAGTTTCGTGCCCTAATTATGTCACTATAATTATTTACAACTGTCAAGTCTGTTTTGATTATGTTATTTAGGTACATTTCGCGTGTTCCACTCCACATTTATTATTATTTATATTTACACTAGAGCGACAATATAGCTGAATACGAATTTATCAACACGCGTAATAATTCTTTCTTGATTGTTATTATAGTTTATGTTAGTTTGTAAGTTGAGGAAAAACGTGAGAATTGCTGAAAAAAAGACTGATTCTCATTATCTTTAAATAAACATATTTAACACTTGCTTTTGCTCGCTGCTTCGTTCGCGTACTTAAAATACTGCCAATTTCACTCAGGAATAAAGCAGCTTTCTATCGATACAATTTTTTTTGCAATCGGACCAGTACTTTCAGAGATTACCTCCTAAAAACAAAAAAAAAAATTACCTCTTTATAGTGTAGATTAAAGATATTTTTCGTATTTTTTATTGAGATTACATAAAAAGCTTTTTTTAATTGATATAAACTAGTGCTTGACTGCGATCTCTCCTGATAATAAGCAGTGATGCAATGGTTGATGGTGAGGCGCACTAGTTTATTAAGAACCTCTATCTTTACTTCCTAAAACCTAATACCTAACCCAATAACTTTTAATCCTATGCCTAAATTATAATCGAAAGGGAAGACCGCAGCAGGCATTATTCCAATCTTTCAATATACGCGGTACAAAAGACGAAGCAAAACGCCTAATTCAGAAAAAGATGGAGGAATCAAGTCATGCAATGCATACGCAGACTCTCCAAAAAGGGATCATGGATGATATCGAAAAGCTGGCTATCCTATGCCTACATCAGTGCTCAAGTCTTTGTAGATTAGACTTAACCAAATCTGCAAATAAAAAAGACAGATTCTCAGTAACTACAGATTATCTATCTTTAAATAAACACATTCAACATCAAAGTTTTTTCATATTTCTTCTAGAGATTACACAAAAAGCTCCCGAAAAGAGAACAATGCTATAGATTACGTAATAGTTACTTAATTACATTGCAAAAAGATAAAGATACCAAACGTCTACTGAAATATTCCACGATACGTTTAATATTTAGCATAATATTGATTGGCAAAAACGATAGCCTAACTTCTCTTTTTCGAGTCGATGATTAACAGAGTCACTAGTTTGGGTCCAGCAAAGAGAACCATTTTGATAGCAGCGTCAGTAACGTTCCTAAGACCCTTAAAATCAAAGGTATATCGGTATCTCAAAAGGAAACATAAGGTCCTAGAACAATAAGGTTTACTGAAGGATACAAGTGTGATTTTAGTCAGTAAAATTCTGATATACCCTCTGGACTCTTTGGATGATTTCCCATCTTAAAAAAAATCTATCAGCACTTTAGGCACTCAAGCATTGTGGAATTTAAGAGTCATGAGCTAAACAGGAAAAAATCTCAAAACGGAGAAGGAAGGAAACCGGCATGTCCTAGAACCAAAAATTCGAAAACATGTGATATTCACCAACCCGCACCGAGCCTGCGTGGATTCCCTCTCCTAGAGAGGAGGCCTGAGTCCCAGCAGTGGGAATATTAAAAAGGCTGATGATGATGACCCGAACAGGAAGACCACACTTACGTTAGAAATGTAACGCACTATAAAGACTCATTTCCTCTTCAAACGATTTAATTTGCAATGCAATCTCTTGACAAATATGTCTACGATTTGAACAAAAAACGCTTAATAAAATTACTATGGGTGCCTAAACACTAATACCTACCCATTACCAGTATAATACCTGTGTATTGCACAAAATACAACGGCAGTGTAAAGCAAAACATAGCTAAAGCCGCGTGCAGCAGCTAGTATAATTAAAAGTAAGGTAAACGTCCCGCTCGTCACGCGATGTGCATAAAAACGTAAATTATTAATGAACGCTTGAAGGCGATGTCATTAATCCTGTGGCTTTAGCGGTGGGGCCATGAGGACAGCGGTTTGAGGGCGAATTACACATTTTAAAGCTGATAAGGACTTACTTCGATATAAAATTTATAATAATTCATTGTTTGGATAAAAGTGTACTGTGAACAAGTTCATAAGTTACAAACACAACTTATCGTTTCCCAGTTTTGACGTGAGTTGCTATCCTTTTTTGACAGGCGTTTATCGATTTTCTAGTAAGATAATGGTTTTACCAATTGACACTCACGATAAGTTGATTTTTCACAATATTCAGAAGAGCTTTTTAAATATTTAATAGTTAGATTAAATTTCTATTATCCTAATTGTTTATTTAGGTACCTACCTACAGCCAAATTTATCAAAAAAAAAGGGTTTTTATAGAGGTTTCTATCTCTTTAAATATAAAAAGAAATTTGTAAAGCTATTTCTGGGTTTGCTAGCAAAATAAAACTTCATCTTACCCCTGTTCTTTGTTACTTAGGGTCTGCGCAACATGCTTTTATCTTCCATTATGTCCTGTCAAACGTCACGCTATGACTGACTCCATTTCTGTCATATTACTGCTCACACAATCCGTCCATCTTTTCTTTTGCCTTCCTCATCTTAGAAGAATACGTTGTAATTAACACAAGGAAACCAAATTTAATATCGCGAAAGCTTTAAAAACCTGTAAAACACAAAAGTCACATGTTTCATTTCTGAATTTTACAATGATGACTGCAATTTATTAGAAACGTGTAATATTGCTATTATAGTAACTTTATTAATTTTAACAGTAATGAATTATAATTTGAATGTTTATTTTATAGTAGACTGTACTACCTACCTTCTATTACTAACTCAATTCTCTCTAAGCCTGCACTTGCTTCAAACTCGCTGCTTCTATGGCTCCTAGTCGACAAAGCTAAAAATCAGTTAAGATGAGGTGAGCGATAGCGCGCGATGACTGGGACGAGTGAGACCCGCGGAATTATACCACATTTATCAACTTATTAATGACCCTACTTAGGTATGTAGGAAGTTAGGAGCGATAGAAGAAACAGCAGGTACCTATTACGTTTCTTAATATACAATTTACAATATAATAAACTCAAATCCGTCCGCATACTATCCGCATGCACTGCGCCGCATACAATACGCGTGTCCGTTGCGTCACAACCACACAACAGGTTCAGTTGAAAATCAGCGTCAGAGACTTAGTTGTCTGGCATTCATGCCGAGCTAGACCTATTTTGGTGCAGCCGTGAGGCGCATAACTATATTTTTTTTACTTTAAGCGTATTTTTTTTTTGTTTTTGTATCGTGAAACCTATATATTGGGTGTGTGCCTTATTGTGCTGTACCAAATAAATTGTTTTTCTTTTTTCTATATCCTCAAAGTAGTATATTCAGATTCAGCCACTGAATCGATATCAGCTACTTTTAAAATAGGTAAAAATTACGTTTTTTTTTTAGGTGGGAAATCATCTAATGACTTTTTTCGCACTTGGGCGGAGTAAGAGGAGATGTCAGAATTTTAGTGATTAAAAACCACTCCTTTGTTTCTTATTTGCCTTACGTTCCAGGATCCCCAGGGTCCCTTTCGGACAACCAATAGAATAAATTACGTCTATTGATGAATTCTTAATAAATCTTGATGCGTCACTGCTGAGTTTGTGCTGTTTCTGCTGAGTACGTAGATACCAATACCGATGCGCCACCAATTTACAGCGTCGATTTTTGATAACTCTTAAAAACTCTAGACTACTTAAGTGACGATAAAACAAATCAGTGGTTGAATTATGCTTCTAACTTGATTCCCTAATTGGGGTGTGATTTGTATAAAGATTTTGCATTATTCCAGTTACATGTTGTATGTATAAATGTGGGTTATAGAAATAAAACAACCTAAACAATTACCCTCCTCTGTCTGATTCTTCCAGCTGGCGCGACAGGAGTCGCCCCGGGCGTTGCAAGTTGAAGGGCGACGACTTGTGGATGACGGGCAATACCCGCTGTCCGATAAACGTCCGGACCAAACTCGAGACGTCGACGTCGTGTACTCTGCCATGCACGCCTGAAAAAGAGGTCAGCAATCAGTGAGGGCCCAGCAGAGCCGCAGGGAATTAATAAAAAGCCGGTCTAATTCTTGTAGAGTCCCTTGTGAAACGTAGTAGCTTTAAGTTTGGTAAGCGATGTGCACATTGTGTTAATAAATCAATGCTTAAAGAATGACTAGATGAAGATGGTAGCAGATTGTATTTTTAAACTACATTGCGACTCACAACAATCGCGTTGAATCTCAAAATGTTATAGTAGTTCAATAACATTTCGTACAAAACAGATACAAAAACAAGTACCTGAGTATTTGACTTTTTTCGTATCTGTTATTTTTATTACAAAACTTTTCCTGAACGTTACTAACGTGTAAGTTTAAAATTAATATCATTTAAAAAAATCCTGTTTATTTTAGGAATCCAAGTGATAACAAAAACCGCCACCGCCGCCGAGATTCCGATCCCGATTTCCGGCCGCCGTAGACGCAGGCTCGCGGACGTCGAGCCATGGGTAGCTCGCTGTTCGATCGTCCGGTAACTGTCCGGACCGAGCCTTAGACGACGACGGCGCGCACTGTTGCGCGAATTGTCAGCAACAGGAGGGCCCCAGCTGGGTCGAAGCCTACTGGGGCCAGGGTTATCCGAAAGGAAACTTGAGCCTCGGTATGAAGAGACTATAAGGAACGGGGTGGGTTTTTAGTCAGTAAGAGTCTGACACTATCTCCCGCTCCAACCTAGAGCGGCGGTTGTCATAAGATGATTTTTGCCCACCGTAAAAAAAGGTGATAACAAAAACCACATGGGTATTTGTAAATGTATCACGACTTTTCACACCGACATATGTTTTGCTGACGGTCCACCTCGACACTTACCGTAATATTGAGTCATTTACTTTATATCTTGAACGGCCAGTCATTACCTGCTTCTAATATTATGTGTGTTTTTTTATATATTTACTGATGTATGATAAAGCCTAGAAGTTTTTAAACAGATACATGCCCTTATAAGTGAACTGCCGAACTTATTTGAACGAACGTTACCTGGAGCGAAATCCTTTATAGCCCTGAAACACTAAAATAATTTGCATAATATTAGTCAAGAAAATACCTATGCCTTTTTAGAAGATTTAGATGAATTTACAACGGAATTTATGAATGTAATAGCTGACCCGGCGAACTTCGTACCACCTAACAGTCAAGATGTGTATATGCTTTCGATATAGTCAACTGATTGCGATGAAACTAAGCCTAAGTAACATATCAAGTTACACAAAATTTTAATGTTTAAAAGTTATCTACATTGATTTCGTGATACGCGCACAACATAAAACTTCTACGGATTTACTCGTATTATAATGTATAGATTAGATAGCGTTTTGTTTAAGAACTTTTTTTCATTGATGGGGTAATTTTGTATTTTTTCAGATGAATCTGAATCAAAGTTTTTGTGAGCAGTGTGTAGATTAATGCGGTTCCTACCATACATGCATAACTATACATGTTTGAGTCCAGCTTACAGAAGACACCCAGGCCCGGAGCGGTATACCTATCTGTACTGTAGGCCATACAAATAATTATTCCATGGAGGAATTGAACCCGCAACATGCAGTGCTGCAGCCAGTCGCTCAACGACACTGCTTTTCCTACTCTGGTTGGAGCGAAAGATAGTGTCAGACTTTTAGAGGCACTTAGTGTTCAGTCAGTTGCCGTTACAGGTAAATAAATCTTAGCTCAGCGTCCGACCGTCCGATAACCGTCCGGACCGAGCCCAAGTCGTCGACTCCGCGTAGTGTTCCACGCGCCTCAAGGAGATGTCAGTAAACTGTAGAGGCTAGCAAGAGAAGAGGCCACGGGTTCGCTTCTGAAAGGAAAACCTGGCCTAGGTATGAAAGGCAACGAAGAAACTAGGAGTGGGTTTTAGACAGCAAAGGTCTGGCACGAAAGGGTGGGAGATGTCATTGGATGATTTCCCACCTAACAAAAAGGTATGTTAATCTTTCAAAGTACATATACCTGCAATTAAAAATGCCTCACATCGGTTTAAAGAATATAAACTGATGTTGCTTATCAGTAACTTTTTGAATTTTTAATTTTCTAGAAAAAAAAAATTGTAACCATATTCATCTTAAAAAGAAATATCTTTTCTCAGTGGACAAGAGACCTAATTATAAAGATGTCCTCAACAAACCTGTTATCAAGTCGTTAAAAGAAATTATGTTCTGAAACTTTCATACAACGTCGATTTCTAAGAAAATATTATAATCTAAAACTTTACGTTCTCGAGAAACGAACTTCCTACTTTAGAATCCATTTTTGAAGTTCTTTTAATGACAGTAAAAAGTTAACCAGGAAAATGTCAGAGAATCTAAAATCTTAATTAGGTATTCTTAACAAAGTTTAAAGATCACTATCGTACCAAAAACTAGTTCTAGAGTCCTCATTAACTAAACTTCAAGAACTTAAGAATTAAAACGACCACTATATCGAAGAAAAACTCGTGTAAAAATACATAAAAGCTTACAAGGTAACACTACCAACTATCGTCCCTAGCATATTTACTTTCGCGCTAACACGAACCTTCCCCATAAACACGATACTCTGTTTACGTACAGATAAACAAATTAACTACTAACAATATGTTAGTAGTAGTTACATGTCCCTATTATTAACAATCTCGTTTTTTTTCTTTTCTACTCGTACAGTAATCTGAGACATGTGGCTTACCGAAAATAGGTCGAATATGTTTCGAGGGTGACGACACCTATTGTGAGATACTAGTTTTTTATGGTAATTTCAGATAAGTGTAAGAATGAGTACGCTTGTTATTCAAATACAGAGGAAAGTATGTCGCGTTTATTTCATATTTTACCAAAGAAATAAAAGTGAATTGTGTGCTTTTAAAATATACTATCAAATAAAGATACTTACTGTTTCGATAAGCAATACAAAGGAATACATAATAACACTTGAAATTGCTCGCAAACTCATTACAAATTACATACTAAATATATGAGATCTCATAACCCTTAATTATCTAACCCTATCTCCAAACTCATACTCAAATCTAATCTGTGAACGCAATCATAAATCACTCACCATATTTAATC
This sequence comes from Mythimna lalbum, assembly GCA_949319445.1. Classification (NCBI taxonomy): domain Eukaryota; kingdom Metazoa; phylum Arthropoda; class Insecta; order Lepidoptera; family Noctuidae; genus Mythimna; species Mythimna lalbum. The sequence goes on from OX439360.1 coordinate 21,264,480, forward strand.
ACAAATGAAACCCAAACTAACTTCAAAGCGAAACTTAATTAAAAACAAATCACGGCCGACAACTGTCCCGCGTACCCCGCATCTCTTCGCTTAGGGTCAAAGCCCTTAGCTGTTTTGTCAGAGTTAACCAGATTAGGTTATGTTTTTTAACTGTTTACTGTAACCAAGTTACGCGATAGTTCATTTAACGATAGTTAAATAAAATGGTACAGGGAAAGGAGTAGAGTCTGTGTTTTCTGATAGCTATAACCTATCTTATAAAGGTCTTCATTTCATTAAACCCCAAGTGTTCGCTCTGACATTGTCTTGTTATTGTGTTTTTAAGTACGGTATTCGAAAGGTAAAGTCAAGAGTGAACAGATTGCTTCAAGACAAGCATGTTCCATCTTCGACTACATAATCCCTCACCATCAGGTGAGATAGTGGTCAAATGCGAGCCTATCCATAATAAAAAAGTAGCTGAAGAGCATAGGTTTTTTTTTCCGGTGGGTAAATTTTCTAATGACATCCCCCGCTCTAGGTCTGAGTGGGAGATAGTGTCAGACTTTTACTGACTAAAAACCCACTCCTGTTCCTTTGTTGCCTTTCGTACCGGGGCTGAGCTATCTTTCGAAACTAACCCTGGCCCCAGAAGGCTTCGACCCAGCTGGGCCCCTGCCGTTGCTGACAGCAGAGGCGTGCGGGAACAATGCGGGACGTCGAAGACTTGGGCTCGGTACGGACAGTTACCGGATGGTCGGATAGCAAGCTACCCATTGCTCGCCGTTCGCAAGCCCGCGCCTGCGGTGGCTGAAGGACATAAGTTGGATTTATTTAGTAAAAGTCTGACACGCCCTTTCGCTCCACCTTTAAACAGAAGATATCATTGAATTATCGGCACCTCGAAAAAAAAAACACAGTTAACTATAGTGTTTTTTAACTATTTTATTATTATGTTCGATGATATAGCTTCGTAATTTCTATGTTAATTAGTAAATTAATTGAGAATCTCTATCACGGGAACTTACTCAGTTTTACGGCATTTTAATTAATGTAATGAGCTAATTTATAGAATCGGGTCTTTAAATGTCATCGATAAAACTGGTTAAACAGTCCGAGACTGGCGGCATTGCCATACAACGTGGCGATCATCATCATCACTGTTGGACATAGGCCTCCCCCAAGTGCCGCCACAATGAACGGTGCTGTGCGTCTCGCATCCATCGGATTCCCGCAACCCTTACCAGGTTATCGGCCCACCTTGTAGGAGGCGTTCCAACGCTACGTCTTCCGGTACGTAGTCGCCATTCCAGAACCTTTCGGGCCCAACGGCCATCTGTTCTGCGAGCAATGTGCAATGAGCAACGTGGCAATGCCGCCAGACATTTGAACAAGTTACCAGTCGACACACATTGCGGAGTTCTTCGATGGCATATTTTAGTTTAATCTACACTAATATAATAAAGAGGTAAAGTTTGTTTAGTAAAGTATTGGTCTGATTAAAGAAATCAAGTAAAGATGGGCTTGATGTCTTTATTCAACTATGAGGATAAGTAAAATAATACACAAATACAAACTAATAAGTAATAGAAATATGGGTATTTTAATCACATGGGATTATGTAAAGATATGATTACATAACTATTAAAATTTTCTTACGATTTGATTAAAGAATGAAGAACAATATTACGTTTTTCTTATTTTTAAGCAGTTTTAAAATTGTGTAAAAACTAACTGCTACCAGCGGCGGCTAAAATATGCGAAGGGAACATATTCCTGAGAAAAATTGATCATAATATATGTGCTAGTCCAAGACATGGTCTATCCATGTACTAAATTTCATCGAAATACGTTCAGTCGTTAGAGTGTGAAGAAGTTACAAACATACACTCATACACTCTTGCCTTTATTATGTTAGTGTAATTGGTGTAAAAATACAATGAACACTTAAGTAGCTTTTATGTTGAATCCAAAGTCACAAACATATAAAATTACAAAAACACTAACGTAGGTACACACAAACAGTGTCTACATCTCTTTTGTCTCCAATTTTCCTTTCGCAGGTATGCTGGAAGTTATTTCGTTAGAAATAAGCATTACCTTTGTACTATTCTTCTGTTTCCTTCTTCTGTTCTTTTATTATTGTGTGTACAAAAATTGTTAAATAAATAACTTAATAACCCCAGTAACCCCCTAACCCCCTTCCATTTCTACCCCATAGTTTCCAAATAAGACTCTTTTATAGAAAATCTATTTTAGATCTTTTAAAGGGCAGAGAAGTCTTCAAAAGACATGTTAGCATGGCTATGGGCAGGTCACGTTTACAAAGTGGCACACAAATGTTCCTTAGACGAAGGCTTTCTGTCGTATGGGGAATGAGGGCATTGGCCCTTGATAGGGACGTTGAAGGAGGCTGAGGTATAAAGTGATAAGTCAGTAATAGTAACATATGGCCAAATAAATACAATAATAAATTCGAAGTCATGTGACATTCACCAACCCGCACTGGGCCCGCGTGGTGGAATACGGCCCATTCCATCTCCTAGAGAGGAGGCCCGAGTCCCAGCTGTGGGAACATTAAAAAGGCTGATGATGATGGCCAAACACAAAGTTGTAGTACCTAATTTTGAGTAAATGATATCCTTGTAAGACTATTTGAACTTATAACAAGTGAGGTAGCCTCTTCTTTCATCCGCCATGACACTTTTAGTGGCACTTATCTCTGTAACAGCTTTTTCGAGTCGGGAAATCATACAATGACTTCTCTCACTCTAGGTGGAGTGAGAAAATGTGTCAGACTTTTATTGACTAAAACTCTCCTATGTCCTTCTCTATGACTTTTATATTTGTTCAAAACATTTCTAAGGCCCTAGCGGAATCTTTGTAAAGGCTCAAGTACCAATTATTTGCAAGTGCTTAATGAACCAAAACACAAATTCTTCCTAGTAAACTTTTGGATGTCGTACGAAGGGCGACCCACTTTTTATAGAACGTGGTAGCTAGCGACATCTATGACGCCATACAGAAACCCAAACTTAAAATCATGCATCGTAGTATTACAATTCTTCGCACGATTAGAAATTTTACACCCTATAAAGGCTATACAGAAAAATGATACCTATCTATGAACTGCAGTTTTTACAGATATTTACGTAAATAACATAATTTTAATATGCAAGTCAGCATATGATCAAAATCAATAGTAGATATATAAAATGTGATTCAATAATACCAAAAAATAACCACTCCACAAATCAAGTCGAAAAGTATGCTTCATCATTTCAGCCGATAGACATCCACCGTTGGACATAGGCCTCCCCCAAGTGTCGCCACAATAAACGATCCTGTGCATCCCGCATTCATCAGATTCTCGCTACCTTCACCAGGTCATCTTCAGTCCACCTTGTAGGAGGCCATCAGGTTAGATGGCGGTCAAGCGCAAACCTATCAAAAATAAAAAAAAGCCTTCCAACGGTGCATCTTCCGCGAACGCCACTCCAAAACCTTTCGGCCCCAACGACCATCTTTTCTACGAATCTACGAGCAATGTGCCTTGCCTAAAAAGTATGTTTACAGCAGGACAAACAATATAATATAGGTTATATTTATTTAAATCATAATTTTATTTTTGGCACATCTTAAAATATAAAATTTAATTTACAATAAATAAAATTTACATATAAACAATTTAAACTACTTACTTATACTAAAACCTAAATAAATACATAATGTACATAAATAAAATACAAAAATACAAAGTACACTCAGGCGTCGAAGTACTCCTCCACATCGCTGTCATCCGGGAATGTGCCCAGAAGACTGGCAGCATTACCACGTTGGATGGCAACGCTAATTCTTTGAGCAAAGAACAAGCTAAATATAGGTAAGTTTTATACCACAACCTCACCTAAGAACCATACAAGATAATCGAATTCCATCCGTTGACAGTAACAGTATTATTATTTAATAACAACATCGTATTGTCTGACATACGCTTTACAAACAGTGATAATGGCGGCACTCGTGTAATGTAAACACCCAGTATGTGCCCATCAATGTTATGGCGATATAGGCCATCTCTATAAACGGTCTTAGGGTACGTAATGTCATTATCAATATAAGTGACAATATTTGGCGATGTCTTGGCAGCATGTACGTAGATAATGTAGATATAGCATAACCACTTCAGGCTTATAATGTTCTCACTGTTGGAACTCAAGCCTTTATAGGAAAGGAAGTGAGCCGTAATCTTCCACGAGAGCCCAGTGACCTACGACTCGAAAGTCGGGATCGCATTCGGTCGCCAATGGATCTAATTTATACAAGGTGTAAGAAACAGAACATCGCAAACTTTAAGGGCTTGCTCGGTAGACAAAACTGAACAACCTTTCACAAGATTTTTTTTCAGGAAAAAATTGATAAGCCACCATACAAAATTATAAACTTGATTGGACAGTTTGTATGGAAAGGTCGATTTTTTTTTTCGATTTCTGCAACAAAATTTTGTGAAAGGATGTTCAGTTTAGTCTACTGAGCAAGCCCTTAAAGTTTTCAGAGGGCTGTCCCATACACTCTGTATAAATACAATTAATAAAACCTCTTCTTAACATTATTATTTTTAACATAATGATGATAAATCATAGTTTTTAGTCTAATATTCTCTATGGCGATATTCTCTATTCATAGTTTTTATTCGTTCATTCTGGCGACACTTGGGGGAGCCCTATATCCAACAGTGGACGTCTTTCGGCTGAAATGGTGATAACGATGATTCTCTATGGTAATAGTAGAGAACTAATACTCGGCCGGTATTCAGACTAAGATTCCACGATAATGCCGTCCGCTGACGCAAAGATTGAGAATTCATCAATTAACTTCTTCCGCTACGGGTGGAGCGAGAGTGTGTGTCAGACCTTTACTGATCAAAAACCAGTCCTTCAATTGCCTTTTTCGTTCCATGGCCGCAGTGATTCTCTCGGACTATACCACAGCCTAGTCACATCCCCACGTGGACTTGTAACAGGGTGTGTGACGCCAAATGAACGTAGACCATAGTCTGCAGAGAGATGTAGAAGTCTGAAGATTGGAACCGCTATAAGTGCTCGACTGCGTATAGAAACTATCAGATTACTATTTTTTTTTAAGCATCTGCCATATTTTCTCTCTACTGCTAGAGAATGTCTAAGATATTAAGTCCACCTTTGTACCTTTTTATTGCATCAAAATTAAATATTTAAACTAGCTTTTGCTGGCAGCTTCGCCCGCGTAAGTACATAAAATTAAGCCTATGTCACTCAAGAATAAAGCAGCTATCTATTGGTGAAAGAATTTTAGCAATTGAACCAATTCTTCCAGAGATTACCCCCTACATACAAATTTACAAATTTTATCTCTTTATAATATTAGTATAAACAAATGATTAAACGAATATTTATTTTTCAAAAAAGTTTTTAATCATATAAGCTGGTTGAAAAATTATAAATTAGTCAAGTTGCAGTGACAAAAACTGTATGTATATCTTTTACAGAAAAACATTCAACAAATAAGATTTGAATTATTATAGTTGGGCCAAATAGATATTTTTTACCCAACTGCGCGACGCAAAAGAAGGTGTTTTAAAACCCTCTCCAACCCTTTCGAAACACAAAATTCCTAAACACGTACAAATTTCAACTCTTTACAACAGCGAACAACGTAATTCTAAGCATGATTAATTTTTCGGGGTGTATCTTAAAAATTTGGGGGTAGTTAAATCATAACTCAGGTTTTAATTGCCTCATATTTTATAGGGAACAATAGTGGGGCTGACGGCAAATGACTGTAGGCCTGGAGGCCCGGAGCCCTATACAATACTGTCTCAGAAACAATTAGAAGATTTAGATGAATTTACAACGAAATTTATGAATGTATTGGATAGCGTTTTGTTTTAGAACTTGTTTTCGTTGATAGGTAATTAATATTTTTTTTAGGTATATCTGAATTAAAGTTTTTGGGAAGCAGCATTGATTAATACGGTTACTACCATCGGTAGGTCCGACACTTGGAAATATTCCTGCAAACTAGTGCGCCTCACCATGAAGAGATTGCATCACTGCTTACCTTCAGGTAGGATCGCAGTCCAGCACTAGTTTATATGAATTTAAAAAAAAGTAGTTGTGTTCACAAACACAAAATACCCTGAATTTCAACTATCTGTAGATCTGATGTTTGTGATTGGTACGAATCGAACCCGAGACATACATTGCAGCAGCCAATTGTTAAACTACTAAGCAGTCAACGCAGCATATTTTCTTCTCCCAAATATCTTCATTGTCCATAATATCAAAATTGTTATCCTTTGAGCTATTTAATTTTCCATGCTTTCACTAACACCAGCAGTAACTGCTCAGACATAAAAAATCAAACCCAGCCACAAGCATTACTTTATTTTTTTTATTTCATCACCACTGCTCTCAAAACGGTGAAGGTAAACATCGTGAGGAAAACCGCATATCCTAGAAACAAAAATTCATAGACGTAACATCCACCAATCCGCATTGTCCGCGTGGTGGATTACGGCCCATTCCCTCTCATAGAGAGGACGCCTGAGGCCCAGCAGTGTAAATATTACAAGGTCGATTAATAAATGTTATGTTTATTTTATATACTAACACCGCGAAATCTTCCCTGAATTACTGGAGCTTACAATTTCAAAAAGAAACAAAAAAAGAATCACACTTACGCCACTCCTTTTCAAATATTTTACCAGAAAATCGACACACCTAAAACGACTTACTATTCTATTATTGTATAAGATATTTTAGGTCAAATCTTGAAAGACGAGTGTGAAAATGTAAGGTTCGAAGGTCGAAGAGAATCAGGAGCAATCTATCACGACCAAAAAGGCGTGAACCGTGGGAGCTTGGACCTTTACAAATAACGTGCTTATTCATGTAAGACCCGATTCTACCTAGGTTCTAAAAAAAGTAAAAGGATATATCCTAAAAACCTAATGTTTACGCCTCAGGTCAGAAAGGACTAAGCCGTGTTCACGATTAGGTTTCGTCTGAGACCACCCAGATTTGAATGTCATAAATATTTTAGGAACACAGACTAAATTGGTTTTCTTTTTGGCAAATTGAAAAGGTTGTATGTAAATGTTTAAAGATTAACTTTGGTTTGCTATCTGCTCTGATTTTTAGTGTTTGGTGGCGTCTCTTCGCAGACCATGTCTCACCTTTCATCTTGCGTTACGGGCCTTATTACCTATTCACATAGGGATTTTATGACAGCATCAGTGGACGATATTGCCATGGACGAATACTTTGCTAGGCAGGGACTGTACTAAAACAATTTTTTGCCATTGACAAGCTAACAAGAAAAATGTTTAAAACCATTTTTTTAAATATCAAACATAAAGTCTATTTTTAGGTATTAATGGAACCACAAATGACAAACTGCCATTAACTCATGAAATCATAACCTAATTACGCGAAAAATCAATTAAGCCAACAGGAAATTATCTAATCTACCTAAAGTTGATCGTTTTGCGGTGTGCCACGCGAATTAATTATTAATTAAACGTGTTTAAACGGTTTTATAGATAGTTCGACATCAAAACAAACAGAGTGCGGGGATGGCGGATAAATCGATATGCCTCGGTATTATTGGTAGCGGATCCGAAAAGCGGAAATCAGTGATTGCCGACCCGTGGCAATATCCGCTTAGTACAGCTTTTATCCGCCGCGCCTCTGTAGGCACTGGGCCTACAGCTGGGTGTTCTCTACTATTTTATTTATATATTGCCCAGTAATTAGGATGGAGCTCTGCCGCGGCCTCTATTTGCACTCGTGTTTGAAATGGCGCTGATATGAAAATAAAGCGCCGCTAGCTGCATTATGTGTGATTTGCTGGATCGTATATTAATTCATTTTGTCTGACTGATATTGGAATTTCTTTGCGTAAAGAATTTATTTGGAAAAAGCGTGAATTTATTTCAATGTATTTCTATTTGAAATCTGCCTTGCCAACGACGGTACAGTAGAAATGGTGAATAATGCCAATAAATAGATTTACGATCATCATGAAAAGTAATCACACCAAGTAATAGAAATTCGACACAACTATAAAAAAAAAAATTTAGCTTTCTATAAAGAAAGAAGAAAGAAAAATATTTTATTTGGCACACACTGTACCCTCTCCTACTCCAAACAGATAAACTTTGACTATGCCAAGTCTCACACTCATTCGCACACGCAATTTTCTTTAAAGGGGTAAAAAGTTTTCTCTAAACCAATACTAAATTTGCAGTTTAATTCTCTATATTTCCTTTCAAGCTAATTTTTAACCGACTTCAAAAGGAGGAAATTTGCTGTATGTATTTTTAAAGTAGCAATTTTCGTCAATTTTCCGGTCAAGCGATGAACAAACATTAGTACATTTCCACCTTGGTCCGGATCTATCAAAACTGTAGCGGTAACCAATCACCATATTTTAACACTCTGTCAAACTGGTTACTATTTATTATTCAAAGCTATCTAAGCTATAGCATGTTTTTAACACACCGGCTTTAAGCCACAGTTATCACTTGAGTTATTAAGTTCAGAGATCAACTGCAGTAGCTGATAGCAACCCGTTTCTAAATTTCCAGTTTGACACAGAGTAGACAGCGGATGGAGTGATAAGATGGAGACAAGCTAACTGCAAAGACGATTCAACATCAGCCACGTCAGATTGTTTTAATTCATTAAACCCTAAGCAAACGCCCGCGTTCGTTCTCTCATTATCTTTCTATTTTGTCTCTAATTAAAGATATTCGAAATTCGAGAGGTTAAAAAACACAAATACGATCAATGACAGCGATAGGTATTGCGGCCCTGGAAGGTAAAGGATAACTAAAAAACACATGTTGGTTTTAGTCGGTAAAAATCCTCGCTCCACTCAGACCAGAAAAAGGTCATGACTGTGATTATTTTTCACAAAAAAGAAACTAAATGCCCCCCACGAGGTGGACCGACTACCTGATAAGAGTCGGTCATTGAGTCTATGTCCTGATAATAATGATTAGACCTACTTTATTAATAAATTGGGTAACATCACATTACAGAGTAAAATACACGTCTTTTAATCTCTTTTATCTTTAATGCTTTATTGAACACACAAAAAACTTATAAATACAATAATTACTTCTATTGAATGTATTAAGATTAAGTTTTTATGATTCATTGCGTTTTGTTTTGTTTGTTTGTGGATTAATTTGATTTTGATTGATTGTTTTTTGTATTGATTTGATTTTGACTGATTGTTTGATTTTCCCTATAATATAAAAGTAGTCGTTTCTTAAAATATATAATATCCAAAAACTTGATGTTTTTGAATATTATATAATTATTTTTACCCTCTTGAGTACTCCATTGACACATTCCTCCATCCAACCTTAAAGCATAAATAGTACCAAAAGGTTCTCACTATCGACTCAGAGGTAAGACAGACGTGTAGCTATTGAGTTATTTATTATAACTGAGCTAGATCTATTAGATACTCGCCACCTGCCGTAGGCTGGAGTTACGACTTGTAGAGGTGCAATTACACTCACTGTCGAGTAGTCGTTATGTTCAAAATAAACTCAAGGGATTGCAAGTTATAAAAAATAAAAAGTTATATAATTTTTTTTACAACTTATATTTTTTCTCACTTGGGTTTTAATCGATTTATTTTTATTAAAAAGTGTATGTAGCAGATCATAAACTATAGTTTATTAAAATATTTTTTTTTAATTTTCAATGCATAACAAATTCCCGCAGCGTTGGAAGGCTTCCCACAAGGTGGACCGATGACCTGGTCAGGGTTGCAGGAATCCAATGGATGCAAGACACACAGGACCGGTTGTTGTGGTGACGTTTGGGGGAGGCTATGTCTAACAGTGGACGCCTTTCGACTGAAATGATCATAATACATTTTCAGTTGAGTTCCTTAGTAGTTCTGAGTTGAGTTACACGAATACTCGTACTAACCAATGTTTGCACCGTCTGGACCAGTCCATTTAAATCTATGTGGTTCTTTCCTCAAAAGACTATATCAGACTCCAATCTGCATGGTTCTCATTGATTTGACCATTACATGTTACTGTACCGACTTTAAAAGAGATAATGATCCCTGAGTTAGTTTCGGTGTTATCTCAGGGTAGTCAGTTAGAAAACATCGACCTCATCTAGTTTAAATTGGCATAAAATAATAATTGCAAAATAAACCTATCTGCAAAATAAAATATCATTGAGAAGCAAAAAATATTAAATCAATCAAAGTCTTATTTATAGTAATTAATTGCGTCAAATGTTTTCATTTAAACTTCATGGACCAAGGACAAACTGCGCCATATGTCATTTGAAACAGAACACCCATAGACAAGGTCAGATCATACTGAGATTGTCTTTAGTGACATCACTTTTTTTTTTTTGATGTTCCAAATTTGAATTCTAATATAGACGAGCCCTTAGATTTGTGAAGACAACTGGATACATTGCAAAATGGGCTTTTACACTAAAGTAATAAGTTCGATTATTGCTTGATTGTTTAGTTTTATTCACTTGTGAGTTATTAAACAATTTCTTCCTAAGCTAGTAAACATAACGTCAATTACTAGTGCAAGTGACGTTGTATTCATTACAGCTCTTACATTTCAATTTGAATAAAATATGTGCATTTTAAATACTAAAGTAACGGATAGTTAGTTTCTGTAGATAAGACTTTTAAACGTACAATTTATACCTAGGTCTATATTTTACCACCTACGGTAAAAGTACGCAGGCATAAATTTAATTAGAATAATAATAGGTGTATAGGAAACTTTATTTTGATCTGATAACTGTAAAAGCAAGTGGAAATTACGTTTAAAATTAAAACTAAAATATTATTTCAGACATGATAAGGAACTCATAGACTTGAAAATACGTGGTTTGCTTATAAGCTAAGTGCCATTTAAAAATATATATGTAAATAGGGCCACTAAAAACTGGATAAATATTTTAATAAATACGTCAAAACAAAAGTCCATTGGCAAGGTGAGGTTGTGTAACAAAAATTAAAAAAGCTAATGTTGGTAATAAAAATAAAAATAAATCATTTATTTGAGAATTATTGTTTGCTATAATATTTTTTTCTGACACAATTTTATTTTAGTGGGAATAGTATGTGTACCTTAAATAAATGTTTCATTAGTTACTTGATATAAACCAATAATAAGTTTTATATGTTTTTATATAGTTTTTATTTTAGCTTTTGCAGTCGGACCAGTACTAGATTACCTTTTACAAACAAAAAAGCATTAAAAAAAAACATGGACCCCACGTATGTTCCTATTTTCCCTTTCTGAAGTAAACCTATCGGCCCCAGTAGGCTTCGGCCCTGCTGGGCACCTACGGTTTTGCTAACATTTCCTTGAGCGTGTGGCACACTACGCGCTGTCGACGACCTAGGCTCGATCCGGACGGTTACCAGACGGTGTGAGCTACACATTGCTCGCCGTCCGCCAACGCCTACTGTAAACCGATCAAAGGTTTGATTTCGGTTTTATCTAAAAAGGGCCGAATATTTCATAGTCTTTTTTATCTATAACTTAGTTAACTTATTTCATTCAAGTTGATAATTCAGGTTTGGTCTAGACGGTTACCGGATGGCCGTACGGCGATCTACCTCTTTATCGACGTCCACAAATAAAAGTGGGTGGATCTAATACCACTTTGCTATCCTAAAACGAAACTAGCATAGGTAAATCCAAATCATTCCGAGCTTTAAAAACAAGAGCGTATCTCAATGTGGCCCACACATTCAGTACTAAATAATACCCTCAAAAGATTCGAAAAGATCAATATTCATTCAATTTCGCATCTAATAGACCTTCTTCAAAAAGCGATTTAAAATAAAATAGGCCTTAATCTCCGTACGAAGGGCTGTCGCATTACATGTTAAGTATTGTGCGACACCGGGGGTGCGGGGGGCGGGGCACGAAGGACCAACTTATTAATATCGCCCCTGAATAGAAATGTCGGGATCATTATTGAGGGTTGTGTACTGGGCATCGGGTTTGGTTGTTCACATTGGGGGGTTAAGTTTGGAGAATTTTCGTGTTAGATTTATTTTAAAGTAACTGCTGCTCGCGGCTTTGTCCGGTTGTAAGTGAAAAAAATACCGAGGGAACATACCTTCTACAGTCGTCGACGGCGCGTAATCTTCCACGCGCACCTCAAGAAGATGTCAGCAACACCGTAGGTGCCCAGCAGGGTTAAAGCCTACTGAGGCCGTAGTTGATACGAAAGAGAACCCTGGCACTGGAACAATTCAAAGAAGGAACAGGAGTGGGTTTTAGTCAGTAAAAGTCTAACACGCCCTCTCACCCCGCCCTAGGGCGGGAGACGTCATGAGATGATTATCCACCTTTAAAAAAATCAACATACTTCTAGGATATAAAGTACCTAACCTATGTGATATTACACACAAGGTACTTTTTATCAGGACATGGTCATAGATCTAGTAAGAACTCCAGGATATGGTCTACGTATGTACCAAGTTTCATTAGAATCCATTCAGCCGATCAAGCGTGAAGAGTTAACAAACATATCCGTTGCAGCCGATGTAGAGGAAAGGGTAGCTCGCCGTCCGTCCGTCTGGCAACCGTCCGGACCGAGTCGTCGACTGCGCACAGTGGTCCACACGCGCATCAATGACATATCAGCAAAACTGTTGGGTTGGCTTCCGAAAGGTTAACCCGAAACATTAGATTCTGACACGCCGTCCCACCCTAGGCCGGGAGAAGTCTATGGATGATTTCCCATCATCATCATTTCAGCCGATAGACGTCCACTGTTGGACATAGGCCTCCCCCAAGTGTCGCCACAATCAACGATCCTATGCGTCTCGCATCCATCGGATTCCCGCAACCTTCAGTAGATCAACAGTTCACCTTGTACGAGGCTTGACATGCCAAATAAAAAAAATAAAAAAAAACTTTAAGTCAGTTCTATATTATGTCCGCCATAAAGTATCAAGCCACATACTATTATTTTTCTATACAATAACAACCCGCACATGTTGGGAACGAGCCACTGTCTCTCTTTGATCCTCGGATTACAATTACACAAACATACTGCAGTAAATGAACCATGTTCAACACCATCTGATTGGCAGCTGTGCTGGCGTTTAATTATTTTAATTAAATCAGCGTGGCATTAAAATGTTGCGGATGAATCATACGAGATTATAGTATGATACCGTGGTACCTATATATAATTTTTATAGTTTGGGAGTCACAAATTTTTTTTTTCGATATCTTATAGGCTTGTTACCGATGGGCTTGTGTAAATGGCCAGTTATATACAACGTGTAACGTTAAATGCGTAAAACCTCAGACACCCCAAATGATTTTTATTTCAATGGACCTAATGCTGTAAGAAAAAAAAAAACATTTAAAAATTTTAAGGATTTATGAGCAGTTTTAGTTTGTTTAAAATTCATAACTGTATTGAAATAAGAATTTTTATTATCTCGTGTATGAGAAAATTTGATTGAACTACAACTATTTCAGCGGGTTTGCACACGTGATGGCTTGACCTATTCCTAAATAGACAGGGCGACATTTTTAATGAAGATTTTTTGAAAAATGTAACCAATATTAAAAAGTGGTTTAATTGATTCTGTTCCTTATTCTGATCAAACTATTTTCAGGTTTTGCGCATTTAACGTTACACGTTGTATAAAAATTCTTCACACGTTAGCGATTGACTTTAAAAAATCTCTCTATTACATCACTGCTTACCATCAGGTGGGATCGCAGTCAAGCAGTAGTTTCCATTTTTTTTTTAAATTGGGCAAGTATGAGTGGCACTCGTGCTCCGTACAAACTTACTTGTGTAAATAATATTTACACAATTATGAGGTTCAATTCCTTTATGGAGTCTCGAATACTTTTTTGAACCGCAAAGAAATTTTTTTTTTTTGTTACTTACCTAACAGCAAAAAGTAACCTATGAATTTTGGTCGGTTTAAAGGGTCAGACAGACAAGTGATCTACGAGTATAGCTGTCCCCACACCCGGGCCTCAACGCCGCTTCAAGCTTCTTTTTGAGGCGGCCTTTTTTGTGGCTCGTGTGCGGCGGTGCCGCCACAAAAAAACGCTTGAAGCCGCTTCAAGCTTTTCCGGCCACAAGTTGTCATGCGCTTCAGCTGTTTTTTGCGGTGGCTTCTAGCTTTTTTTGTGAAGTGCGGAATCTTAAGATATTTCATACTTCTAAAGGGAAATTAATTAGACTGTGAATTAAGTGCATACTGTAAGCGTCAATATCGTAGAAATTGTTTTGTATAAGTCATTTGTAGGCCTATTAAACCCAAAAAAATAAAAATAAACTATCACGCAAGTCCCCACAATCTGAACACGTGAAACTAAAGTCACGTTACAAATCCGAGTGTGAAAGCGCACGGAGGCACGAGCCCTTCAATTTGTGATCGATGAGTCCATCGCTCTTGCGTCTCACAGGACCGCCCAGCGCTCGCGTATCGATGGGGTCAGCAGGACCATGCCTATCTGTGCGTGTGTGTAGGTGGGTGAGAACTGTTATAGAAGCAGGTTGATAGAGAAACTTGGATTGAATGGAAGATCTGTTTGTATACAAGTGTTAAAGTAAAGTAAGAGGATAAGATGTAGCACACTTGTCTAGAAGTCTTGCTAAACCACTCTTGCCTAAAATACGGAAAAAAAAAACCTAAAAAACAAAACAGGTTTCAGGCTATTTAACGTATGGAACATCGATCAAGGAGGTGTATATTCTTATTTTTTGTTTTTTTTTTTGCGGCAACAAAAATGTATCATGTAAAATTTCAGCTCAATCGGTAACCGGAAAGTCGATTAAATTTAAAAGATTTGATTACAGATTAACATCGGGATAGGTGAAACTAAATAAAAGCTTGTAAAAATAATTTACAATCTCTCGCGACATTTCATAATCTTACGGCGTTTACAATTTTTCAGTGACATACATATTATACCTATTGAGTTGTTTATTTGTTTGTAAGCATATTAGAAATAATTAAATAGAAAAAAAATCCAAAGCGCTTGTGTGTACTATCAACAAAGTACAGAAGTCGATATACCTTATATATCGTTTTGGACTGAGTTGATAGAACATAAATGAATTGAAAGCTTTTATAAGTCCCACCTGAGTCCTTAGCAAAACCATTTGATTAAATTCTTGAATCTATCACACATTTTACTATGACAAGTAAAAGATAGAACCTGACGCCTAACACCTTGCTAAGTTTATTAAAAATATCTAAAAATACACAGCCTGCCTAACTAATACTAAATAAGGATAAAATCATAAACGTAAATATACACCGAGCCTTTTCTAGTACATTTTTGTCCTAAAAAGATCCTTAACGATACTGGACTGTATCTAATACCTGCTTATTACCATTAAGCGATGGGCTGAAGTCTAGATGGATAATAGATGCACTAGAAACACTGACCACCTGTCCATCTTGAAACTGTGTTGTATGCAAATTGCTGGTTCTTCTTTATCTTCTTAACATTGTATATAAGAACTAACAAACCGCCCGTAATGTTATTTTTTGTTGATAGGCTTTTTTATGGTGGGAAAATCATCCAATGGCAATCCCCGCTTTTGAGCGAAGCGGAAGATAGTGTCAGACTTTTACTGACTAAAAACCCACTCCGTTCCTTCTTGCCTTCATACCAGGGCTTAGTTATCTCTTGAAACTAACCCTTGCCTGGCCTGGTAGGCTTCGACTCATCTGGACCCATGCTGTTGCTGACAACTCTTAGAGGCGCGCGGGACTAGTACGCGCCGTCGACAACTTGGGCTCGGTCCAGACAGTTACTTAGCCGCTAGCCGTCCGCTAGTCCGCGCCTACGGTGGCCGGAAATCGGGATCGGAATCCCGGCGGTGGCGAGAGCGCCGTTGTCTGATGCGGTCGGCCTCCTCCTTTGCTAGCATTACTGCTTCGCAGAAGGAGGCAACCACCTGCCACTCCTCCTCGCTCCAGACCATGGCCTGAACCAAGGCCCAACGTGAGGGGTCTCCACCGCCGATCAGGGTCCACGAGGGCATGGCGATACTTCGCACAAGCAGTTTGTTGATTTTGGCTCTTTGTTGATTTTGGCTCGCAGTGGACTACTATCTCTGCTGATCGAATGGGTATGGGTCGTCCGAAAGGGAACCCTAAGGTCAGTAAAAGCCGGACAGCTCTCCCGCTCTAGGCCAGAGCGAGGAATAAAACAAACTATTAGATGACTTCGCATCTAAAAAAAACCTGATGGAAAGCGACGATATGAACGACGGTAGAGCACATTTGACTTAAACTAATCTATTCACCCTGCCTTCTGGACTTCAAGATCATCGAGTTGTGGCCTGTCAGGTAACACAGACTCTGGCATTAAACGCGTATGAATCAAATCAATACATTATTATCTAATTTGTATGTATACTGTCCGTGAATTAATATTTGATATAACAGTTGCGTTTGTTTAGATACCAGTTTCATGTGATCAACTATCGGGTTTTTTTTATTGAATAACGAACTTTTGAAATCTGGTGGAGGGAAAAATCTTTTTTTTATAGTAGTAGTAGTAGTAATTGTATTTATAGAAGTAATCACCCATACAATCAATGCATCTTTGCCAACGCAGTGGTAGTTTATTGTTGCCCTTCTTAAAGAAATCAGCTGGCCGGGAGGCAACAAATTCTTCAAAGGCATTTTGTACTGCCTCTCGGGTATTGAATTTTTTTCCCGCCAAGAAGTTATCCAAATTCTGAAAAAAGGTTTGTAGACGCAAGGTCTGGTGAGTAGGGCGGATGACGGAGAGCTTCCAACCCCAGTTCTTGCAACTTGGAGACCGTCTGCTGTGCAGTATGAGGTCGCGCGTTGTCGTGCAGGAGCAGCGGAGACGAGTGATTGACCAATGCTGGTTGGAGATGTGCCAGCTTCTCCATCATTGTGTTCAGTTCTTCACAGTACACATCTGCAGTAATGCTCACCCCGTTTGGTAAGAAGCTGTGATGAATCACACCGGCGCTAGACCACCAAACAGTGACCATCACTTTTCTAGGGTTAAGTTTTCATTTAGGGCATTGTTTAGGTCCTGAACCAGGATCCAACCAACTTGCTGAGCGCTTGTAACAATGCGGTTCAAAATTCCTTCATTTGTGTGTCTGTTGAGCAGTGCAAGGCACGTGTAGCGACATCTATGACGCCTAAGAACTACGAAGAAAATACGAAATCCTGCATCGCGCAATCAAAGTTCTCAGCGTGATATGAACATACACGACAGCCCGACATCAACTATCGGGCAGTCGCCCACCAGACTATAACACCTGTCTGGTCGGAGGATCCTCCCTTTTCAAACCTCCAGGTTTGCGGGACTTTACACTCTGTTCCACCTACCTCCAAACACGTCTCGACGCGTACTTTGCGCTGGCGATCATTGAGTTCGTGGGGCACCCATTTGTCAACCTTTTTTACCTTGCCAATTTGACGCAAATGGACCAATATTGTTTTGACGCTAACGTCGAAAGCTGCTGCTAATTGCTGTATCATCAGCTTCCACAATCGCCTTTAATTCGTCATTGTCGACCAAAGTCTTCGGACGACCGCGAGGTTCATTTTTCAGGTCGAAATTTCCAGAACGGAAGCGAGCAAACCAAATAACACGTGGTACGTTGGTTTGTAGTGTTAGCTCCGTAAACGTCGTTGATGTTGCGTGCCGCTTGTGCCGCGTTGCTGCCACGACGGTACTCATATTCCATAATTATTCGAATTTTTAACGTATCCATGATGACGAAAAATATTGAAATGCGATGAAAATGTAACACTAATCAATAAACAAATGACTACTTTTGGAAAAAAAATCCATGTTTTTAAAATAAAATTAATTTGCAATTAGAATTCTTAGCCAAACAAAAATTATTTTGATTTGAAATGGCCAGTACTGCAGAACGGCAATTTCATAGGTAAAGACCTATTATATTGTACAAAATAAAAATTTCTTATTAAATAACTTTTAGTATTCGAGAGTAAAACGGTTTGTAAGGTTATTATTAAACGGTTTGTAACAGTTTTTGCATTAAAAACTAATTTGAAGAACATGTTTTTTTTTAACCCTTTTCATTTTTCAATTTTATAATAAACTTGTTGCTACCAGCAGCTTCGCCAGTGTGGCAGTAAAAAATGGTCCCATGAGAACATACTCCAGATATAAAAAGTCCTTTGTGCTATCCTGGGAAGTGGAAGACCGTAGGTAGCAAGGATGAAGGTATCAATAAAACCACTTCACATGTTGTATACCTTTGTTTTACTTCAAACTTTAGAACAATAGCACTGTAGACACTTTGAAACTGTTTGGAACTTTTTTGGTTTGGAACTTCGTATTGATTGGAACTACCCGTAATCCAAATTTCATCGAAATCTGTTCAGCCTTTCAAACGTGAAGAAGTAACAAACATACTACTCAAAAACTTTCTCGTTTAAAGCACTAGGTGCTACGAGCAACTTCACCCGCGTGAAAGCAGAAATTATCTCAAGGAAAGATACTTCCGGGCTAAAAAGTAAGTAGCTGAGGTGCTGTTCCAGAACATAGTCTATCTGTACCAAATCCGCCCAGCTGTTCAAGCGTGAAGAAGGAACAAACATACATACTCACAAGCTTTCGCCTTTATATTTAGTGTGATAATTTGCTAACTTTTCATTGTAGATTATTTTTCAAGTTAGATTACAATCTTGAAATAGGGAAATAAGGAACAGCGCTCTAGGTTTTATTATATAGTGTGTGTGCCCATGTCTGCTTGGAGAAAAAACTCAGTACATTTTATAGTTGGCTAGTTTTATAGCATTTTAATGGCCCGCATAAAATGTGATATTATCTAACATCTAACACAGAGGTACCTGAGTATCTGTTTAGCCAATCATCGTTATTAGATAAATAAATTGTAGACTTTGTAAATAACCAAGTTAAGCTAGTTTTAAAGGAAAAATAAAAAAGCTAGGTATACCAAATGGATAGCTGCAGAATTTAAAAAAAAAGTACCTCAAAAGGAAAAAAACGGACCCTTTTAATAATAATAATAATATAAGCTGGCAACCCACTGACACCAAAAGTCAAATATTTTCTTATCCCTTTTAAAAAATCAATTATAGTAGTTTTACCGAAAATTTATACAAAAATCATCTAATACGACGAAGCCAAAATTATAAATAAACGAAAAAAACCTCCAACAACACAATAGACTCCACGAAATATAATCTTTAAGAAAATTTAAATACCAGAAAATAAAATGACATCTGTCAACGGTGATTTGGAAATGACACCAGATAAATTAATTTATATTAGAAAAAGGGATGAAGTGAATAAATGACAATGTGGACAAGATCAGCTGCACGACGCGCACGCCATTCACCCCCGGGCTTGTCGCTCAGCTCCGCCTCGTCGCCGCCGGACCTCGGATCACCAGTGTCACCGGCGGCTGCAGTTGCGTCGAGCTCGAGCGACGAGTATTTCTCCCCGCCGACGTCGCCAACACCTGTACGTCGGCTGAGGAGAGGCCGGCCACCGATTGGCTTGGGACTTAGGGGCCAACCGGCCCCGAGCCGGGTCCCCGCTGCCGGTGGTTGTGTGCAGCGCATGAAATGGACTCAATCTATCAATGAGAACGTCATGCGCGCATATTACGGGGCTACAGAGGGGGGAACTAACCTCACTGCGTACCGTGTTAGGATGCTGTCTCTTTTTCAGGAACTTGAACCATCCGTCAACGTCACGGCCCAACGATTGTCGGATCAGGTGCGGGTTATCCAACGGAATCACAGATTGGACGACGCCGCACTTGATAGGCTGCGCTCAGAAGTACTGAGCAACCGTATCATCTCGACCCCAACACAGCCACAGACTGCGGTACCACGGGCTACAAATGCATTCATGCCGCGGTCCAATCATGGTGTTGATGAAGATGAAGATGATAGGGTTGTCACAGTAAGTAGCCAGTGCAATGATCGACTGAGGAGCGCACTGGAGGATGCACTCCGCGAGTACAGATCGACTCCAATCGCTCTTAGACCTCGAATACCCCGGTTACCTATGCACAAAAAAAATAGGGCGCTAGTGTGTGCTCTGGACTCGCTGCTTGAGAATGTATTCGAGAGCAGTGTAAACCTCGTTGATACGCACTCGATCCTCTATTGCGGGGCTATTGCGGCATGTCGTTTAGCCAACGTAAAATTACCAAGTTGTGACGGAGCTACTCGACCAAAGCCTGCCGTCCCAGCCTGGCAATGTAGGATTGAGAGGCGTATCGATGGGGCCAGAGCACTCATTGGTAAACTATACTGCTTCAGGGAGGGCAATACACGACCACGTGTAATGCGCTACGTGAGGCAAGCGTTCTCGGGGACTGGAATTAGCCCTCGAGAATACTTATCTCACGTCACGGAGCGCATCGACTTCCTGAAGCAGAAAGTTTGTGCATGGGCTAGCCGTATTCGACGTTATAAGCGGCGAGTCGACCGGTACTCGCAGAATCGCATGTTCCAGAGCGATGAGAGATGGGTATACAGAGCTTGGGAGCGACCTGAGCAAAATGTGACAGACGGGCTCCGCCCGGATGATACCGTCACGAATGCATTCTGGCGCAGCATTTGGTCGGTGCCCGTCTGTCATACTGAGGGTGGCTGGATGCGTGATGTCGAGCGCGTGTGCGAAGCTATACCAGAAATGGAAAAAGTGGTCATCAGCCCAACAGATATAGCCAGAGCAGTCCGTCCGTTACCGAATTGGAAGTCTCCAGGACCGGATGGACTGCAAAACTTCTGGTTAAAATGGTATAGCAGCTCACACACGCTCCTAGCATCTCAATTCCAGTCATCTTTAGAATCTGGGTCGCTACCTCAGTTTCTAACAACTGGCGTTACCCATCTGCTCCATAAGACAGGTAGTACTGCGGATCCCAAGAATTATAGACCGATAACATGCTTGTCTACGGTCTATAAACTTCTTACATCCATTCTGAGAACAAAAATTACTAAGCACATTGAAAACAATTCAATTATGTCTGCTTCTCAGAATGGATGTAGGAACGGGTCACGTGGTACTAAGGAGCTACTCCTCATAGACATGGCCATAAGCCAACAGGTTCGTCGATCCCGCAAGGATTTGTCGACATGCTGGATAGATTATAAGAAGGCCTATGACTCTGTTCCACATACATGGCTCATGAGGGTGTTGGAGTTGTATAAAATAGATACAACTCTACGCACCTTCCTTGAGTCATGTATGGGGGAATGGAACACAGTCCTTCGCTATCCAGGGTGTCAACCGATCCAGGGGGACGATGAGCCTATATGGATTAAACGGGGAATATTCCAGGGCGACAGTCTGAGTCCACTTTGGTTCTGCTTAGCCCTAAATCCTCTAAGTACGTTGCTGGAGGAATCAGGGTTGGGCTATCGGTTGAGAAGAAGTGGTCAGGTTTTATCTCACCTTCTTTACATGGATGATCTGAAACTCATTGCCCCCAACAAGTTACGACTAATGGAACTACTGAAGGTAACTGAAACTTTCAGTAGTGCCATCAGGATGGAATTTGGTGTGGATAAATGTGCAGTCATGCATGTAAAGCGAGGGGAGATTATGGAATCTGAGGGGGTTCAACTTTCAGATTCCATACACCTTAGATCCCTCTCCTCGACCGAAACCTATAAGTATTTGGGTATGTCGGAAGCGTTAGGCATTAACGTTAGTGACATGAAGCAATCGTTGAAGGAGCGCTTCTTTGGCCGCCTGAAAAAGGTATTAAACAGCCTTCTGTCAGGCGGAAATAAAGTGCGCGCCTTCAACGGCTGGGTCATGCCGGTGTTAATGTACTCTTTCGGCATACTCAAATGGACTCAGACCGAGTTAGACGCTCTGGATAGGCGGGTCCGTACATTGCTGACCGCAAATCGGATGCATCACCCACGATCTTCGGTGATGAGACTGTACATCCCGCGGAAGTGTGGAGGTCGTGGCTTTTTGAACGCAAAGACTCTACACAACCGCGAGGTGTGCAGCCTCAGAGAATACTTTCTCAAAACCGACGTGGGTATGCACCGCGATGTGGTCGCAGTGGACAAGGGACTCACCCCGTTGTCCATGGCTAAAGAGAACTGGCGCAAACCTGTGGTACTAACTACTGATGACCGCAAGGAAGTATGGAAAGGCAAGGAGCTCCACGGGCGCTTCTTTCGGGCTCTTCATGAGCCTGATGTAGATTTTTTGGCGTCCGTGGCCTGGTTACGATTCAGCAACCTCTTCGGAGAAACTGAAGGTTTTGTCTGTGCGATTATGGACGAAGTTATTTTGACGAACAACTACCGGAGACATATTATGAAGGACGGGACGGTTGACGTGTGTCGGGCATGTCATCGTCCGGGTGAGTCTATCAGACATATTATCTCTGGTTGTTCTCGTCTGGCTAACGGCGAGTACTTGCACAGGCATAACCAAGTAGCCAGGATTCTTCACCAGCAACTTGCTTTAAAATACAACCTAGTGGATTCTGAGGTACCGTACTACAAGTATGTGCCCGACCCAGTTCTTGAAAATGACCATGTCACGTTGTACTGGGATCGGTCTATCATTACTGACCGGACTATTGTAGCCAATAAGCCGGACATAGTGGTGATAGACCGATTAGCGCGCCGCGCAATGATAGTCGATGTCACCATCCCGCATGACGAGAATCTCGTGAAAGCTGAGAAAGAGAAACAAATAAAATATCTCGACTTAGCACACGAGGTTGTCGACATGTGGAATGTGGACTCAGCTATCATTGTGCCGATTGTCGTGACCGCCAATGGCCTTATAGCCAAAAGCTTCGACGACCATCTGTCGAAGCTATCGTTGCGCGGTTGGATCAAGGGCCTGATACAGAAGGCAGTACTCCTCGATACGGCACGCATTGTGAGGAGGTTCCTGTCTCTGGAGCCCTAACCACCGGTAGCTTGGACCCTGCTCCCGACACCGGCGGAAACTATAATTTTATATTTTTAAATGTTTTTGTTTTTATATGATTTTGTTAAAAAATATTTAAAAATGTAATTTTATATGTGTTCAAATTAAATAAAGAGATAATAATAAAAAAAAAAAATCCGCAGGGCAGTTTTGTGGCGAACTGTTGGGTATTAGTGACCCCACGGACCCGATCTCCCGGGAGAATTCCTGTTCTTCATCTCCGGCTTGCCTTTATTGGCCGGTTGAGTGAACACTGACGAGGAACAGAGCTCCCACCTCTCTCTTGCCTTTATTGGCTGGCTTGAGTGGAGATTCGCAAGAGCAAACATGCTCGGGAGAAGGATGCATAATCCAGTAAGGTGCTGGTAGGGATCTTGACCGTACTTCCGGGATTGTCCTGATAGCCGTGGTATGCCTCTCCACTCCTCAAGCGCCTCAGGATATGTTGCCCTCTTGTTGCTACGTCACTTCGTGCTAGCGACCGTTTTTGGGGGCCCATTTATTGAGTGTGCAAGTCACCCCCTGCCTTTTATCGATGGATATTAATGACATTGTTCAGGCAGGGGCCATAGTCTTAACATAGTTCCATGTTATCAGTCCACTTAAGACTCCAAAAACCATAGCCCTATTATTTAGTTTTCCATATTAAATCGCAATAGTTTTTCAAACCGGGGATTGTCCTTGGGTGCACTAGTATAGCGCGTACAGGGATAATCGTCGGTTGGTATCAAGATTCATTAGAATAACCTAAAGGGCCTCTGCGAGTTGGCTTCGGCTCCTTGTATGCCTCCCAAAGGCCCAGGACCTCAGGGTCCTGTGATAAATAAAGAAATAATAATAATAATATTCCACAACTACCACACAACGCCGTCTAGTCCCAAGCTAAGCAGAGCTCGTGTTATGGGTACTAGACAACTGATAAACATACTTATATATTTCTAAATATATACATATTATAGATAAAGATATAAGATCCTTGCTCACTACCATGACAAGAAACACAGATAAAAACTCAGAGGTCAAATGCGTGCCCTATCTTATGACTTTTTATAAATGTCCATGTAGGCCTACTTAAGTAAAATAAAATAAATTTTAGTTCGAGCTTGGATGTAGGATACTATGACAAAAAAAAATTGTTTTACGTTACTATCATAACATTTTGTTTATTGATATAAACCTGTGCGATCCCACCTAATGATAAGTAGTGATGTAATCGTTGATGGTGAGGCGCACTAGTTTATTAACAGCCTATTCACTCTCGCTTTGGAGACACCTAATTTATAACGAAAATTATAAATGTGGCAACAATGCATATGAACTAGTTTGTATATACAGAAGCGAAGTCCACGTGTTGGCAGTAGTCGTGCAGTCAAAAACCAAATCTATCACTATTGCACGACGCGGATAGTTGCGAGCGAGGTGTGACCAGGCACGCGAGTGGAGGAATACAAAATATTAATCAAACCTAAATACAAAGCTATTATTTCCTATAGTTAAACTATTTAAGGGCATTTTTAAAATGTGTCAGAAAGACAGAAAAGTGCTGTTAGTGGTTCTATATGAAAGAGAATATCTACGAATCTCTCATCTTCATAAATCGTTAATTCAAAAATTAAATATAGAGTATTAAATATATTAATATTAGTTCTTGTCCATCCTAAGGTTGTCTGGAAGATATCGCTTTCAGCGATAAGACCGCCATTGTACCCATAAATTTAATTTTATGTATAAGCTGTGTTACTTTTTGGTGCACAATAAAGTTTATTCTATTCTATATTTTTGTGTGTCCAGTGTCCCGCTGGGCAAAGGCCTCCCCTTTTGGTAAGCCTCTTTGTCTAGGGTGCTCTCTTAAATTACTCAATAGTTCGGTTAACTTAAAAAATGGTTTGAAAACATCATCATCTGCCTGCCCTTATCCCGTTTTATTTGGGGTCGGCGCAACATGTTTTTTTCTTCCATTCTGTCCTGTCACTCGTCACGCTATCACTAACTCCCTTTTCTTTCATATCACTTCTCACACAATCCATTCATCTTTTCTTTGGCCTCCCTCTCCCCCTCCATCCATCCATATGTAAACTCATAACGTTTTTAGCAACATGCGTTTCGTCCCTCCTTTTTACATGACCATACCAAGACAAACTATTCCCTTTCAACTTTTCAGTCACTGGCGCCACTTTCAAACTTCCCCTAATATACTCATTTCTCACTTTATCCATTTTTGTCACACCACACATGATTGAAATTTTCAAAATGTTTGACATTTGCCCTTGGCTTAAACATGGCATACACGCCTGCGAGTTTGGATTCGATACTTACATTGAATTTAATAAAAATAAAAAAAATGCAACAATTCAGCGCATAAAACAACATAATAATGATAATAAAAAATACTCTCTTAGACAACAGTAGACAAGACAAAAAAAAAAGGTAAATAATAGTCCCATTTCATTTTTAAATCTACAAAACAGCTCAGATATAAAATATGTACATTACATAAATACGAGCATTCTCATCCGATGACACTGATTCTTAAGCATGACTCACTCACACATTCAGTCTTACATTTCCAAATATATCACCGAACTAATTAGTTGTAGTACTACGTCGTGTATCGAGGCCACCATTATGAAAGACTTTGAGGCAACCATTGAAAATGAGCATAATGCTATTAGTTCCCTGTGTGGAGTGGAGTTTCTTGCCCGTCTTCTTTATAGGAACCAATCAGAACAAAAACATTAGAATGTGTATATCCACATTGTAATGGTAAACAAATAAACTATACATACGAAGACACGGCTCAAAGGACTTAGTATCCAAGCCAAAAACATTAACAATAAAAAAATACCAATCAGAACTGTACACTAGCTTCTGACATTTCATAAGTACCCATGTAGGATTAAAATATTTTAAACTAGCCTTTGCCCGCGGCTTCGCTCATGTACATAAAATAACGTATCACTATATCACTCAAAAATAAAGCAGCTTTCGAACAGTGAAAAAAATGTTGTATTGGACCAATACTTCCTTAGATTACCTCCTATAAACAAAAAAAAACAAACTACCTCTTTATTATATTAGTATAGATTAAATTGAGTCAGAGTCAAACAAATGTTCTGTTCTTTTTTTCTACTAAGGCTGCTCTATAGTCGGTGTATATATCTCTACTAGTCGGTGAGTCACAGAGGCTCGAACTTGTTGCTGGGTGAGATTAAAATTCATACAAACTCATCCATCAGCACGTGCAAAATTTACAAATACTAAGATGAGCAATAAAAATCTAACATACAAACTCCCATAACATATACGATGATTTCTAACGAAAAGAGCGCGTACAATTTTGTAAATCAGAGGACGATATGGATGCTTTGCAAAAACTGCTCAAAATACCTATGTCGTGTCCAAATCTTAGAATTGTTTACTTCATTATATGGCCAATTAAAACTGGTCAGATCGTTTACGTTAACATTTGATGAAAAGTCAATCCTCGTTTGGCCATATCATTGATGTAAGATTTCTATGTTAATAAAAGGTCTAAACAAAGTAGGCCAAACGAGGATTATATATAGGACATATCATCAAACTTTTACGTTTAAAATGGCCAATTATACTTGGCCATATCACAAAGTTTTCGATTTTTAAGATCTGACCAAGACACAAATTAAATATAGCCAAGCTAAAATGGGATTGGGCGGGTTACACCAGTCGCATGTACTCTGAGAGTTTCCACAAAGTGGGTACCCGAAGATGGACGACGCCGCCGAGGTCGACCTAGGAAGAGGTGGCGATACGACCTGGATGCCTACTGCGAGGACTGGTTCGAGGTGGCTCGGGAAAAGAATACCTGGAAGAAGTTGGGGGAGACCTTTGCCCAGCAGTGTGACAGTAAAGGCTAATAAAAAAATATTGAACAACAATTCTATGCCCGTTTGGAAACTTTTCTGTCATTTGCATAAACCATAAGTTATTATATACACAACCAATAATGTGCAAAATAATGTCGAAGTATGGAAGTTTCGATGCTCATAATAAAATCCATATTTTTTGTATTGTTTTGTTTCCAAATAGTCTATGATAAAAATATTATTATTATTATTTTTATATATTTATTTATCTCAGGACCCTAAGGTCCTGGACCTTTGGAAGGCGTACGAGGAGCCGAAACCAACTCGCAGAGGCCCTTTTAGATGCTTTTAATGATGGATTGTGGTACCAACCGGCGATTATCCCTGTATGCGCTATGCTAGTGCATCCAAGGACAACCCCCGGTTTGAAAAACTATTGCGATACAATATGGAAAACAAAATAATAAGGCTATGATTTTTGGAGTCTTAGGTGGACTGATATCATGGAACTATGTTAAGACTATGGCCCCTGCCTGAACAATGTTATTAAGATCCATCGATAAAAGGCAGGGGGTGACTTGCACACTAAATAAATGGGCCCCCAGAAACGGCCGCTAGCACGAAGTGACGTAGCAACAAGAGGGCAACATATCCTGAGGCGCTTGAGGAGTGGAGAGGCATACCACGGCTATCAGGACAATCCCGGAAGTACGGTCAAGATCCCTACCAGCACCTTACTGGATTATACATCCTTCTCCCGAGCACGAGCTCTTGCGAATCTCCACTCAAGCCAGCCAATAAAGGCAAGAGAGAGGTGGGAGCTCTGTTCCTCGTCAGTGTTCACTACGGCCGGCCAATGAAGGCAAGCCGGAGATGAAGAAGAATTCTCCCGGGAGATCGGGTCCGTGGGGTCGCTAATACCCAACAGTTCGCCACAAAACTGCCCTGAGGATTGTATCTCTCTTAGTCTGGCCCCTCACCCTAAGCATGTTACGGCAAAGAAAATTCTACCGATACAGACCTAGGGTATTTTGGAGCACACAAGCCCCACCACGACGTCAACGTGGAGATACGACGATGGGGTTATTATTATTATTATTATATAGCTTTATTGCACACCTTAAACACATAATTACATAATTTTGTTTTGAATTTACTCTGTCAAACCACAAAACAGAAGATATGTCAAACGGTAAATTAATCCCCATAGGTAACTACGTTTTCATGTAATACTAAATTGCACGTTCCAAAGTGTAGGTCTATATGGAGAAGAACGTGCAAGAAACTCCATGGACACTCTTTTCTCTCATGGACTGATTAGGATACCTTTAAAGCAATTATATTGAGTAATTTTCTACATAATTTATAGCTACACTGTATGATTTATATGCACTTTCGCTCTGTGCCAATTGAACATCTTTTCTTTATTTTCTACCTACCTTAGGTAATACTAGAGTATAGTATACGCGCGTACGCATATGTGTGGTGTACGTAAAACGGCTGTGACTCACCGAGATGTGTCAGCGCATCGAATTCAACATTATGTATCTATATGCAGGGTTGGCAGTTAAGAATTGTGCATCGTTAAGTGTCATTTATTTTATTACTAGCTGCCCCCAGTGGCTTCGACCGCGTCATAGCAGAAATTTATCTCAAAGGAATACTTCCGGGATAAAAAGTGTCCTATGTCCTATTCCAGGACATGGTCCATCCGTGTACCAAGTTTTATCAAAATCGGTTTTGCCATTTAGGCGTGAAGACGTAACAAACTCACTTTCGCTTTTATAATATTAGTAAGGATTATTGACAATCTTGGTATTTTTACTTTGTGTGGTATTTTATGTTTGCATAATCGAATAAAAGATAAGGCAAAAGATTTCTTCTACGGATCTCGTACTGTAGCCGAACCAACGGTGCTTCTAACCCCTTGTATGTTCATGTGAATTTTATGACTACAATTTAAAAAAATCAGGAAAAGAACTAAATAAAGAACTCGTTTCGGTTAAGCTGAAGGTATACTGGACTGATTGGAAATATAAACCGCATCTTTTTCATACCTAGTGTGTGTAGTTTTTTTTTTTTTAAACCTGACTTGTTCTATAAATGAAAGATAAAAGTTTCACCTAATTTGATTGGTTGACCAGAGTGCCCATTTTTCTTTTCGAGAAGGGAATTTGACTTTTCAAAAGTGCCTACATTTGATCTATTTGAAATAAATGATTTTGAATTTTGAGGTCATCTACTGGCCTTTTGGCTAAATTCACACCAATGTTCCTTCACCTTCAGTTCCCTTTTGCATTTTAGGACTACGAGTATTCTATTAATACATTTCTCCATGGCCTTACAGGCATCAGCCCTGCTGGGTTCCTATTTAAACTGTCAAAATGCTCCTGTTTTTTTTTTTGTCGATGGGGAAAATCATCTTATGACAAAACCCGCTCTTGGGTGGAGCGAGAGATAGTGTCAGACTCTTACTGACTAAAAACCCCATCCCCTTCCTTCTAGCCTTCATACCGGGGCACGAGCTCCCTTTCGGATAACCCTAACCCCAGTAGGCTTCGACCCAGCTGGGCCCCTCCTGCTGCTGACAACTCCTTGAGGCGCGCGGGAACAGTGCGCGCTGTCGACGTCTTGGGCTCGGTCCATTACCGGACGATCGGACAGCGAGTTACCCATGACTCGCCGTCAGCGAGCCCAAGACGCGTATACGGTGGCCGGATTGGAATCCCGGCGACGACGGCGAGGGTGCCGTAGCCTGATGCCGTTAACCTCCTCCTTTACTAGCATTATTGTTTCGCATAGGAGGCGACCGCCTGCCATCCCTTCGCACCGAACCATGGCCTCGACCAGGGCTCGGTGCGAGAGGTCTCCGCCGCTGATCGCCCCCACGAGGGCACGGTGATGCTCCGCCCAGGCAGAGCACACATCGACACCGTGTCCTCCGGGCGTTGCGCACAGTGGCGACACCCGAGCGTCTCTTCCAACTTTATCGACTTTTTTTTTTTTAACGTGCCATGTCCGGTGAGGACCTGCGTCATGCGGTAGGTAAGGACGCTGACGAGGTCTTTCCAGGCACGCCTCAAAGAGGGGACTTACCGCCATAATCGTGGCGTGCCCATTACACTTCTGGTGAGCCCTTTATTGAAAGCGATCAAAATTGAAAACATACTAAGTAACTAATAATGAAATAACACTTACCAGGACATGTTAACATTCGCCATAGCATGTTGTGTGTCTAAAACGTCCTTTTCAACGTTTTAAGACGTCTTTTGAAGAAAATTGGACTTGAATTTATGTCAACAACAAACAAATTTCTAATAACAAATTCTTCATCAAAGTTTCACAACTTTTAGTCATGTTCCTCATTGGCAAAAACCACGAAAAACATATTTTTCCGAGTGGCAACCCTGAATTATGTCACGCACTATCACTCGACATCTATGTTCTGAAGCCGAATATTTTCCTACTTCGTCACCTCTAGATTTAAACAAACTTCCTTAACCAAAACAATGAAAATACATCTTTAACTCTTCGACATAGAGTCCAACAGAACTGCTGTAAGAATCTTTGCAAAAGATAACATTCGAAAAACAAAATTCAAAATGCGGTTACCATAAACAAGTTTACTTTTAAACCATTCAGATTTCGAATTTTACGGACAGTAACATAAAGTTGGCTACTCATAAGTTATTAGGCCACATATTTTATAGTGATGCATCGATCTTGGGCCGTCAACTTTGAATAGGAGTCTTTAAATTGAAAGAGTAATACATTTCTTTTTTATAATCTACACGTCATATATTGTATTATGACGTAATGCTTTTGTTCCATTGTATGTCCACACATTTTTGTATGGATTTTGAGGGGAAGACGTATTTGGCAATGTTGAATTTTATATAGTTCAATTCAATTCAATTCTTTATTGCTATATCACATGTGTTACAAGATCTTAAAAATTCAAACAAGTGCACATGGACCCTGTCGGGCACAGCAATTATATAGACATAAGTAGGTAGTTAGTTTTTTTTTTTTTTTTTTTGAAATTAAAACTTAGAGAAAAATTAATTGAAAACAAACAACGGATATACAAATCAAATCAAATAAAAAGTCAATAACACAGTCAATGTATGCAAAAAGTCAATAAAGAACAAATGTCAAAAAAAAAAAATTATCATAAATGTCAAAGTAGACTGCATCAATATTAAAATAAATTCATTATAAATGTCTAAATAAATTCATATTATATGTCAAAAATAAACTTAATAAACTTATTACAAATAGCAAAACAAAAAATTATTACAAATGTCAACAAGTAAGTTATTAAATTGGCAAAATAAATTCATGATAAATGTAAAAAAACTCATTACAGATAGCAAATAATAATACAAATGTCAAAAAGTACAAAATTACAATGTCAAAAATTTAATAACAAATGTCGTTAAGAGTCACAAAATAGAAAAAAAAAATCATTACAAATGTCAATAAAATAAGATGAAATTATTTAAAGGTCATCATATATATTACATAGGTATTTAATTTACTTTAAGTCATCATTAAGGAATTCGTGTACAGAATAATAGCATTTGTCAACTAATAGTTTTTTTAGTCGTTTAATAAATATTCTGTCACTTTTCTCGGTTTTAATGTCATTCGGTATTTTGTTATATATTTTTATGGAGCTTATGTGAGGACCCGAACTGTGTAGTTTTAAGTTTGATGGAGGTATAACAAGCATGTTTTTAAATTGAGAACGCGGTGCATATCGGCGAGGTTGGTCGCTTATTTTATTATAGAAATTGGGGTTCTGCCTCACAAATTTACAGATTTCTAGAATGTAAATTGATGATAATGTAAGAGTTTCTAATTTACGGAAATGCGGTCTACAAGTGTCGTCATTATTTATATTTACAATTATTCTTATACATTTTTTTTGTAAGATGAACAAGTCATTGCTATCTACACTGTTTCCCCAGAGAATGATGCCATACGAGAGCCATGCGTATGCATATGCATAGTAAGCAGACAGTGCAGTTTTAAAATCGGTTGATTTTTTAAGCTCACATAATGCATAAATAAAGCTAGACAATTTGGATTTAATTTTCTGTATATGCGCTTTCCAGGTCATATGAATATCCAAGTCAAGTCCTAGCAAGGTAAAAGTATCAACGCATTCTAATTTTATGCCGTCAAATGTAAAATTAATAACTAAGGGATTTTTTTGGCGAGGTCTAAATTGCATTAGTTTGGTTTTTGTATAGTTAAGTTCTAGATTGTGGTCTTTCATCCAATTTTGTATGTTTTTCATAATATTATTTAAATTAGCATTTAATTGTTGAGAGTCAATACATGGAGTAATTAAAGAGATATCATCGGCAAACAGTACGCACGAATCTGTCATGATTTTAGGGAGGTCGTTGATATAAATCAAAAAAAGCAGACATCCGACCACACTGCCTTGCGGAATAGAATGTCCAATGCAAAGCCCATTCGAACGTATTCTATTTATTTCTCCAGTAAATTCATCCAAATGTTCTATTTCTACGAATTGTTCTCTATTATGTAGGTAGGATGTGAACCATTTATGTGTTAATCCTCTTATACCGATACCGTACAGTTTGTCAAGTAGTATTTTATACTGCACTTTGTCATATGCCTTGGTCATATCAAGTAGGATACCTATCGCGTACTTTTTATTATTTAAAATGTTCAGTATTTCTTGCGTGTATTTATAAGTTGCTATGACCGTGGATCTTTTTTTTCGAAAACCGTTTTGACAGTCATCAAAAATATTGAACTTTTCACAAAAACTATAAACGCGTTTGCACATTGCTTTTTCAAATATTTTTGATGCTGTAGGCAGTAATGCAATTGGACGGTAGTTGTTGGGATCTAACTTCGAGTTTTTCTTGTGGATTGGTTTTACTATTGTTTTCTTTAAAGCATCGGGGAATATTCCTTCAGAGAAAGATTGTTTAACTAATAAGTAAAATGGAGTTGTCAGTTCATCAACACACGTTTTTATCAATATCGGAGGAAGTTCGTCTAATCCGTGACTATATTTACTTTTAAGATTTTTAATAATTTGTTTTATTTCTTGCGGTGTGGGTGGGTATAGAAACATACTGTTATCAGTGGGTCGGAGCACGGGTCGGCCGCGCGGCTCTGACTCACCCTGCTTTGTTTGTCCTACTGATGCAAAAAATTCATTGAACGCGTTAGAAACTTGTTTTGGGTCGGACGTAAGTTTATTGTGGATCGTCAATGTAATGTTTTGATGAGTTTTATTCATGTTTTTATTGGTACGTTCCTTAATGATTTTCCACATAGACTTTGTTTTATTAGATGAATTTTTAATTTCCCTAATATACTGTAACTTTTTTGATTTAATAACAACCCTTTTAAGGGTTCTTTCATACATTTTATAATATTTTGTTAATACAGGATCGTTAGAGTAAGAAGTAAGAATTCTAAACAATCGCTTATTTTTACACGATATTTTAATGCCGCTAGTCATCCATTTTTTTCTTTTGCTGGGATTTAGTTTTATGGTTTTTATGGGTATACAATCATTTAATATTGTCAATAATAGTTTCTCAAATGCATTATAATTTTCATTCATATTTTTTTCCGACCTGACTACTTCACTCCAATTAATTTTTTGTAGTTGTAATCTAAATTTTTCCATGGTTTTGCTATTGAAAATTCTTTTTTTAGTTTTCCAAACTTTACTTTTATCACGTTTTTCATATATTTTTTTTAAATTTAGTATTATTCCTTTATGGTCTGAGAAACCAAAATCGTTTACGTGAGCATTTATCAGTTTAGAATCGAAATTTATAAATATTAAATCAAGGCAGGTTGAAGTGGTTTTTGTCACTCGTGTAGGGCTTTTTATACATTGAATAAAGTTACATTCAAGCATTAAGTTAAGTAACGTATTTGTTTGTAAACTGTTTTCCAAGACATTTATATTGAAGTCACCACCGATAATGATATTACATTTACTATATTTTTTTAATAACATTTTTTGAATTAATTTTAACTGTTTATAAAATATATCAGGTTCTCTATTATTCCAATACAAAGTTATGAGTAAAGTATTAAGTTTAGGCAATTCTATGGCACATACTTCTATAATATATTCGATCGACATGTCCATAATATCCTTTCGTTCAATAAATTCAATGTCCTCCTGTAGTAGAATGCACACGCCGCCACCTCCGTAGTTCTGACGGCAGTATGATGTTGCGAGAATGTATCCAGTGCAGTTAATTATATCTTTCTTTGCGTGTGATAACCACGTTTCTGATAAACACAGAGCTAAATATTTATCCTTATTTTCATCAAGAAATTGTTCTAATAAATCTAGTTTGTTATTTATACTTTGCATATTTTGGAATAATATTGTTATCTCATCATCTTGTTTAGGGACGAAAAGTAATTATTTCATCTGTGATAGTCTGTGAGTAATCAGTGATTCGCTTATTGACAGTATTTGTGATTTCGCGGGTTAATGCTTTATTTTTCAGATCTGTTATTTGATTAGGGTTATCTGTCTTCGTTGATTTATTTTGTATTGTTGTGTCAATAGTAGGTTGGTGTTCTCTCCCATTAATTATTAATTTATTATTTTTAATAATTGCGTGATGTCCCTGTTGTCTTGCTAAGCGTAGATGTTCTTGCAAACCTTTTTTTTGTTGGAGTTCAGTCTCATTTAAAAATTCGGAAATAAAAAGTCCAGTATGTTTGAAGTATGTTTTGTTGTCCAGAATATATTTCGTCATCCGTTTGCTTATAAGCTCAATAATAATTGGTCTTCGCGAGCTGCTGAATTTACCTAATCTTGAAAGTCCCTCAATATATCCAGATAAGTCAATATTTAATATGTCTTTAAATGCTTCTATTATTCGATAGTGTAATTGGTTTTCGGATTCTTGGTCGTATTCCGTAAGTCCAAATAGTACGATTTTTTTTGAATTATTGTCTTGTTGGTAGTCAATTTTTGTAAACTTTTGTTTAATTTCTTTTATTTGTTGTTTTAGTACATTATTTTCTTTTTGTAGTGTTTCAATGTTCTCATTCAGTGTATTTATATTATTTTTAATTTTTTCTTGCTCGGATGTTAGTTTGTGGGTATCTTTTAAAATATCTTCTTTTAATGCTGTGATACTCTTTTGTATTTCATTTTGTATTGTGTTCTTTAAGACAAGGAGTAGGGATTGGTTGTTTTTGTCTAATTTCGAATCTAGTAATTTACTTAGGCTGTCTAATGTGATAGAAGGACTTGCTGTTGAGGTTTCTTGACTATTGGTAATGGATTGTATATTTTGTCTAGAGGTTTTACATTCTGTTGTTGTGTTAGGGTCTGTATTTGGCTCATCATGTATATCATCTATTGACATAGTGGTGTCATTTAGTGATACTTTTAGTGTCCGGACGGGGGTGTTATCGTTTCTAGAGCGACGTGTAATGTTGGCACAGTCTGGGCAGCGCCAGCATTTTTGAAGCTCAAAATTATGCTCTAAAAAATAGGCGGATGTCATATTAAGGCAAGCATAATGATATTTATCTGAGCACCCAATACATTTAAGGGTCTCTCCAGCATATTGGATTTTTTGGCAGCAAGCTGGGCAGTTCATTATATAATTGTTGTCTTTCCCTTTATTTATTAATATATAAGAACCTAATTATGCATGTAGCGAAAATGTCTAAGAAGTCCAAGTCTTGAGATATTGTAGATTTTCAATTTCTGAACGTCGTTAACGTCGTCAATGTTTCAAAGTTTCGTGTCAAGTTGAAGTCAATTTATAAGTCAGCAACAGTCTGTCTACGTTCTGTACTGTTCAACTGGTATCTTTAGTCTTAATAAGTATATTTAAATCGTAATCATGATAGTAGGTATACCAAGATTTTTAATGTCGACTTGTTGGTTCATGTCACGTGTCTTTATTCATAAATAGTGCTTATTATGCTCACTTACTTATCTTCTTCTGATTTGTCTTATGCTTAAGATAAAATAAATAACTTGTTGTTACAGACCTGATCAGCCGATTTGAGTCACTTTCCCACTAGTTCAATGTAGGTAGTATCTGATGTGAACACAGAATATTTAATTCCCACAAATTCACTTCTTATAGGTATTTGTTCACGATGTCTACAATAAACACCAAGAATTATGTCTTTTTCCTTCTTTTAACGCACAGTTTATGCAACTTTGGGCAAGTTTCGATTTTTCAGCAATTAAATTACAGCGAGAGTTAAATTGAGCTAGTTGTCGCGACTATCGCCAACTACCCACTTTCTTGTGTTAGTGTTAGTGGCGACATTATTTTATCTACACTATAATATTATAAAGCAGCTTTGTTTTATAATTAATTTTTAGTTTTTTTGTTTGTAGGAGGTAATCTCTGTAAGTACTGGTCCGATTGCTAATTTTTTTCCTCCAGTAGAAAGCTGCTTTATTTTTGCTATATTTTTCTAATTTTTGCCCGCAGCTTCGCCCGCGTACATAAAATATAGCCTATGTCACTCAGGAATAAAGCA
This sequence comes from Mythimna lalbum, assembly GCA_949319445.1. NCBI lineage: Eukaryota > Metazoa > Arthropoda > Insecta > Lepidoptera > Noctuidae > Mythimna > Mythimna lalbum. Next base: position 21,300,870 of record OX439360.1, read on the forward strand.
GCTTTCGGTTATTATAGATGTACGCAGGCGAAGCCTCGGGCAAAAGCTAGTTTGTAAATATGGAACGATACAAAAAGTCTTGAAAGAAAAATATAACGTGAAAGATGACTTTTCCCCGTTTTTGTGCCTTTTTTACTCGTTTGTACATATTATTATTTTAAGTTTGTATATACCTATTAACTTATAATATTTAATAGTTAAGATGTACATAGTTATAAAATAAAAATTCTTAAAACTAGTAAAAAAAAAAAAAAAAAAAAAAAAAACGTGAAAGATAATTGATAAGCAAATCGCACAATAAAATTTCTTATTGCTGTATTATTAAAGTAATGGGCTGAAACAACTGCGGGTTTAGTTACTTCAAATAGATGTCTAGCTTAGATGCACCTGACACTAATAAGGCAGATAATGGCTTTGAAGTCTTTGATAAAATGACAGGGCTTTGAAAAATAATAGTTTGTTGAGCTGAAAAGTCTTTTGCTCTTTTTATAAAATGAATGCGAAATAATATTAAAGTGAATTGATTATTATCCTTCGAAACCAACTTAGTATCTATCTACACTAATATTATAAAGAGATAAAGTCAGTTTTTTTTTTGTTTAAGGAGGTAATCTCTGAAAGTTCTCGTCCAATTGTTATTTCTTCACTGATAGAAAAATGCTTTATTTCTAAGTGACATACTGGCTTTATTTTATGTATGCAGGCGAAGCTGCGGCCAAAAACTAGTCCAACATAAAGAGACGTTCACACCTTGCCTTAGAATTATGACAGTTATGTTGAAGTTGAAGCCCATCCCTAATAGCAGGGCTGCCACGTCTTATCAACACATGTGTATAAATTATTCAGAAACAAACGTTGCCTACAAAAATAATGTTTGAACAAATTATCGGTCAATATCACTTTTAGGCCATTACGGTTGAGGAACCACTTAAAAACCAACAAAACTCGAATGAAACGCTCGAAAAAACATTATTAACATCAAATCTGATCTCGTTATCGACCAAAACGTGGTTGCTGACACGGAACCACGAACCGCGTAGCAACCAAACGATACACGGACAAAACAGTGTAATCTGCATTTCAACTATTTCCTAACATTACGTATACACAATTAAATGTTTCCAGTATTTTGAATAAAAACAATCGGATGTGGGCATCTCATTTTGAAAAAATGCCAACCCTATTTTACACCTCATACAGACGAAAAACTCGAATCCCACTCTTGTGTTTCTCACTTAAAGTTCAATATTCTCTGTCGATTATTCCAGTGATGGCAAATAAAGTTGGTTCTCATATTTATGTAGATCATTTGACACGCGTCGACAAGCGCGTGCGCAGGGTGACTGACCTCCGAATCTATGACCTCAGTATTGTAACGTAAAAGTATTTATTAGTTAATGGCTTAATGATTTGATGGCGGAATTATGTTAATTTGTTAGTTAAGATCGGATTTGTTTTTGACATCGTCAGTGATTGCAATCTGGCTAATTGTTTTTTTTTTTATTACTGAGAGATATTCTATGCAAATGTGAGATTGGAGTTGTTCAAAGACTTAACAGATGGGTTAATTATATGACTAATTATATCAACCGCAACATAGATTCATGTATAGATAATAATTATGTTCTGTAATTAGTAGGTATTGGTGCGGTTCAAGAGAAGAATAACTTTTGGAAATCCAGCTAGTGGTTTATGTGAGTTTGGCTATTTGTGGGGACTGATAGGTCTGAACTACTCGTGGTCATTAAAAGGAAGGCTTGCATAATATACCTCGCTGTTTATACCGCGTACATCAAAGGAACAATTTTCTGCGGTCTTCCTATCTGATTTATAATTTATGTCTTCAAGGTTAGAGTAAATAGGCTCTTAATAAACTATATGTACGGTGCGCCTCTCCATCAACGATTGCATCACTGCTTATCATCAGGTGAGATCGCAGTCAAGCACTAGTTTATATCAATTAAAAAAATTTTTGGTTAGTTCTCGGCACAGGGCAACATTTTTTTTTTCACAATTTTCGAATTTTGTTTAAATGTCAAATGCAAACAAAAAAGAAGGATGGGACGGTAAATCTTTTGCAGCTCCATCCCTTTAACACTTCAATTTATGTCATCAAATAGATCGTTTCGGTCATTAGACGCCGTTGAATTTGCGGATACACATCATATCAGCCGAAAGACGTCCACTGTTGGACATAAGCCTTCCCAAGCGTCGCCACACGACCGGTCCTGTGCGTCACGCAACCATCGGATTCCCGCGACCCAAACTAGGTGATCGATCCATCTTGTTGGAGGCCTTCCAACGCTGTATCTTCCAGTATGTGGTTGCCACTCTAGAACCTTTCGTCCCCATTGCAATTTTGCCTATTACCACTTAAATTTGGCGATTCTCCGAGCTATGTCGGTAACCTTGGTTCTCCTGCGGATATCTTCATACACATGCGGATACACATAGAAATGCCAATTCATAATTGAAAATGAGGATAGGTAGTTTAATCCCTCTCGCTCACTCAAAGCCGATGACTAGTCCCAACCAACATTGATCCCATAACTAACATGATAAAGAAACCAAGCATTGATACACCACTCGATAGTTCCACCGCTAAGCATGAGACTTTCAATAACGGCTACAAATAACGGTAACTAGAAAATATAGCTATAATAACCAAGAAAATATGCGGAACAAAAGTTTCAGATACAAAAGAAAATCTAAAAGAAAAATCACCTCTTCAAAAAACAGATATAACTCAATAAATTCTTCCTATCTTCTATCTCTACTCACCCCAATATCTCCAGCGCAAAGTTATGCTCATAATTATCTCATAATTAGCGCTACAAACTATAAAACATCTCGTATACACCTCGAAATCTTAATTAACAATGTAAGTAAATGTAATAACAAAGCTAATACGTCTGTGTACTAATTTATGTTATAACTTGTAATAACTTTGTTAAAGTCGTCAACGGCCAGTGATAACAATAATGTAGTTAAACAAAGCCAGTAATTAGCTGAATGTAAGGCTGGCTACACGTGGCCGACTTAATTTCTATGGACGGCGACTTAATTGTATAATGTCGACTGATTTGGATCGGGGGGCCATTTTCAGATAGTGCAGTGTGTAATTTTTTCAAGCGTAAGCTGGTATAATGGTTACCTAATTATCTGCTAATGGATTGAATAGTAATTTATGTTCTCAATTAGCATTGCCATTCAATGTTGCAATGCTGCCAGTCGTCTGGACACGTTTCAGACTAACAGCAATGCTGTGTACACCTAAGTTTGTTTTTTTTTTTACAAATATACGTACATAATTATATACGTAGCTTTAGAATTCTGTAATATAACATTTAATTTTCTTATGTACCTACATATTTTTTTTTTTTTTTTAATGAAATAGTCAATTAATCTTTCTGACTAATGACTATTACTACAACCAGTTATATATAAATGTACTAATCCCTGCTAACAACTTCACCCCAAGTAGAAAATTATCCCAAGGGAAGGACCCTTGACTCCCGGTATACAACCTATACCATGTGCATATAGAACATATAGTTTGCCTACCCGTGTACCAAATTTCATCGAAATCCATTTAACCGTTCGAGTGTGAAGAAGTAGCAAACTTAAAAACACATACTTTAATATTATTGTAATTATATTGTGTCTACAATATTTATTGTCTTGACGGCAAGTAGGTACATGCTTACGGTGTCTTCTAGGCACATATAATACTATCTAACTATGTACTACAGACTAGTTTTACTCTGAAATTACTGCAAGAATAAAAATATACCTACTATAAGATGGAGCTCCTTCACAAGATATGTGTCATTTCCTTTCCTGCCCAGCATCCACAACTACCTGCACCCTTCATGACTTAAACGAAAACAACGACAGAGCTGTCCAAGTTGCTAAATACTGGTCGAACAAAATTTTAGTCGAATCGACACGAGAAGAAGAAGAATAAGATAACATTTTTATTTACTAGTTAAGCTAACAGTAACAACAGCAAAACCAAATACTGTATTATTATATAATTTTAATACAAAGATATATTTTAATATATTTTTTTTAAAGATTTATCTAAACACTTAGTTGACTCTTCGCGTGACCCAAGGGCTGGCTTCTACCTCGGTCAGAGATTAAGCATTGCCATACAACGTGGCAATGCCGCCAGCCTTTTGGGCACACTTCCAGTCGACAGCGATGCGGAGGAGTTTTTTGACGTCATATTTAGTTAGGCCTTTAGTGTATATATTATTTTTAATTATTTAAGTTTATTTTATAATTTATTTTTCTCTATTGACTTAAATAAAACAGTATATTTTAATACACTGTACATTTAACTTGTCCCCAAAAAAAATACTCATTTCGTTCAAAAACACACACAAACTACATATACAAATTTCACACCAAGGCACTCCAGCCCCTCACAAAACCTAAACCAATAAGAAATGTCTCACCTAAAATTATATAATTAAGTTGACAAGCAGTGGTAAGTTAGCTGCAAGTAACGCTAAGTGCGTGGCAAGCTATTATCATTGCAGTCCGGTCAACAAGACACATCTGTCGCCAACTGACCCTGTGGTCAATTGGTCTGGCTATTTTTAGGACGGGTCTTAAGAAATATAGCCATTAAAAGACTGGAAAAAGGTAGATCAAGTCCAGTTAGTTTAATTGGTTTTTTCTCATCACCTTAGCGTCTTATTTATTCTGTTCTGATGATGCAGGCCGACAGATCTACAAGTACCAACCTCTTGCTAATGTTTGATCATGATTTATTTTAATGTTGACTGGCCTGTTGGGCTAGTGGTTAGTGACTCTGACTGCTAAACCGGAGGTCGTGGGTTCGATTCCCACCCAGAACAAATGTTTGTGTGATAAGCATAATCATTTGTTCTGTGTCTCATTTATCTATAATATGTAGGTAATTTACCTATAATATTTAGAAATATATAAGAATGTTTATCAGTTGTCTAGTACCCATAATACAAGCTCTGCTTAGCTTGGGACTAGACGGCGTTGTGAAATAGTTGTGGAATGTATTTAAAAAAAAATGTGGATAGAGCAAGAAAAATAAAATCACTTAACTAATTAAAACTAGATATACCCCTAAAACCAACTTTCAAAATAAAAATAAAAGCCCTAAAGAACTAAAATAGCAATCAAAAGTACGGCGTCGAAAAACTCGTCCGCATCGCTGTCGACTGGTAATGTACTTAACCAAAAGACTAGCAGTATTGCCACGCTGAATGGTAATTAAATGATATTAGTCCTGAGATTATAATCACTGGTACTTTGTGATTCTTGATATCAAATAGTCCTGGGACGCAAAGGGGAAAGACAAAACAGAAAGAGGTGTTATTTTAGTCGGCTAAAGTCTGACATTCACGCCCTTCCGTTCCACCCAGAGCCGGAGAAATCATCAGATGATTTCCAATAGCAAAATAGATACAAGAAAAGAGTGTGTTTGTTTTTAAGTTAACGATTGACACGTAATGACGTACATCACTCCGATTGGCCCGCTCTGAGCTCTTAACCAATCAGAAAATCAAACGCGGTAAACGCTTCGATCGCCACTCGCCCTTAGCGAACAAGTCATTAACTTCTGCTTCGCCCGCGTCAAAATTTCAAATATATAGTCTAGTAGCTACTCCGAAAACCGAGTTTTTGACATAAAAAAAAAATTAGAACTCAATTCAGCGCCATCTACGGGGTTCCATTTTATTTTCAAACACTCAATTATACACATAAAATGACATTCTAATTAAGTGACAAAAATACCTAAGTAACTACAGAAGCATCTATTGTATATAGGTATTATATAAATAAAGGTGTCAGTATTTTTAAAAATAGTCCAGTAGTTCTTGGGCTAAAAAAATTAATCAGAAAAGTAACAAAATACAAATCTTTCCCCTTTTTAATATTAGTACATCCTTACTAATATTATAAATGCGAAAGTGAGTTTGTTTGTTTGTTACGCCTTCACGCCTAAATGGCAAAACCGATTTAGATGAAACTAGGTACACGGATAGATCATGTCTTGGAATAAGACATAGGATACTTTTTATTCCGGAAATATGTTCCCTTGGGATAGTTTTCTGCTATGCGAAGCCGCTGGGAGCAGCTAGTTTATAGATAAAACCAAAAAAAACCAGCGAACACTTTGGGCAACCTGAGTTTCCCGAAAGATCCTATGCTCAGCTGAATCCAAAATTCCATCACCTTTCATTTAGGGGTCTGTAACTTCATTATCACGTCTTCTAGGCTCTGACACATCTACAGATGCAGCAAAAAGGAAATTGGTTCTTCAAACGTGATCAGAAACCGCTCATCAACATCGGATGTGCAATAATAGGGAACAGTGATCGGAATCTTGATCATGAAATATTGTGGGGAGGGAGGGAGGGAGGGTAACATTATCAGATTAATGTGTTGATATCCAGGGTCACATTTATGAGGAGCTGAGGGCTGAAGGATGTCGTCAAGTTAAAACAAATATGAGCATGACCTACTACTAGGTACTATACTGTACTTTTTTTATAGGTGGAAAAATCATACAATAAAATCCCCCGCTCTTGGGCGGAGCGGGAGATCGTGTCAGACTTTTACTGACTAAAACCCACTTCTGTTCCTTCCTTGCCTTCTCATGTCTCATTTTCACACTGCCCGTGGACCTATTTTGTTCCTACCCTTTTTAGGGTTCCGTACCTCAAATGGAAAACAGAACCCTTATAGGATCACTTTGTTGTCCGTCCGTTCGTCTGTCCGTCTGTCTGTCTGTCAAGATCATTTATCTCAAGAACACGTGGAGGTATCGAGTTGAAATTACAATAAAGAATTAAGAAAGATCAAAATTCATAAGGTGCTTCCCGTTGACCCACAATCCTGAAATTTGTCACAAAGCAAGGTCTTATAGCACAGGTACCTATAAATCTAAAAACAGCCAATTTGTTCTTACCTAGGTCCAAATAAAACACTTTTTTACAATTCGGAAAAATCTTCGAGACTCCATTCGAGAATTGTAGTTTGCACGGAACCCTCAGTGCGCGAACCCGAATCGCACTTGCCCAGTTATTATTATAGTTCCGCACTTAAAGGGTTTTAACGGGACCCTATTACTAAAACTCAACTATCCGTCTGTCTATCGTCAGGCTGTATCTCATCAACCATGATAGCTAGACAGATGAAATTTTCACAGATAATGTATTTCTGTCACCAACAAATATTAAAAACAGAATAAAATAAATATTTAAGCGGGGCTCCTATACAACAAACGTGATTTTGCCTGGTGACAGACGGACAGACATACGAACAAATAGCGGAGTATTAGTAATAGGGTCCCCTTAAAAAAACACTTAAGATTTGAAGTTGAGTATTGGTCAAACTTTGCTTTGTGATCAAAGTTGGGTTAGACACGCTCTTGACTCCAAATTTTCAACTCAGTTTGTGTCATGCAGCATTCCAATTAGGCGTCTAATAATATTATAGTAGTGAGCTGGCTCTCAGACGAGAACCTCGTGAAAGCAGAGAAAGATAAACAAATTAAGTATCATGACTTGGCTCGCCAGGTTGTTGACATGTGGGAAGTGGACATAGCTGTCATTATGCCGAAAGGTATTTTTTTTTAGGTAGGAAAGTCATCCAATGACATCCCCCGCTCTTGGGACGAGCGGGAGATATTGTCAGACTTTTGCAGACTCAAAAACCACTCTTTTCCTTCTTTGCCATTGTTCCAGAGCCCGCAGGATCTCTTTCGCATCACCCATGACCCCAGTAGGCTTCGAACCTGCTGGGATGCCGATAGTCGAGACAGCAATGGTCATAATAGACAAGAACATGTATGAATAATTAAGGAGGCTTTCGTTGGGTAGTTGGATCAAGTGCTTGATTCAGAAAGTGGTACTCCAGTAGGTACATGGTGGGTATTGTTAGGAGATTCCTTTTTCAGGAGCCCTGACCACCGGTACCTTGGACCCTATTCCTGAAGCTGGTAGGCTACTATTTTTTGTACATAAATATATAGTTTTTATCAATGTGCTCAGCCAAAAGCTATAGTCTCGACATAGTTTTTAATAACCAGTCCACTTAAACCTCTCAAAACCATAACCTAATATCTTCGTTTTCCATATATTGCAATAGTTTTCCACCAACTGAGGGTTGAACTTGAATGCACTAGCACAAGCACCAAATATTCGCCGGTTGATACCATATTCTATGAAGGTTCTAAGGCACCTCTATGATTTGTTTTCGGCCTTTTCGTACACCGTGCATAGTATATAAAATACTAGCTTTTGCCCGCAGCTTCGCTCACGTACACAAAATATAGGTTGCCTATGTTACACAGAAATAAAGCAACTTTCTATCGGTGAAACAATTTTGGCAATCGGACCAGTATTATATCTCTTAATAATATTAGTGTAGATATTAGCTGACCCAGCAAACGTTGTTCTAGCATATAAATTATCGAAAGAAAAATGGGGAGTAGAGGTAGAATTGTAAAAAATGGCCTACAAATTATTGTCAGACCTACCAACATATACAAAAAAAAACATAGAAGTCATTCAAGTCGTTTCGGATGAGTTTGTTTTTTGGATTTTGAGGGGTGAGATTTTTATAAGTACCTATATTGGACTAGATGAATATATTAATGAAACTACATATGAAGACCATGACCTTATAAATACACTAATAGTAATAACTTGCACAAGAATGCACCCATTGTCCTACCACCATAAAATAGCCACAGTTTGGTATTTCAAAATATTTGGTATTTGGTCGGCAACTGCTGCATAATTCGACGCCGCCCTTTAGAAGTTTATTAAAAGGAAATTACGATTCGATGCGAGTAGATAACTGCTTCGGTGAAAGTGCTAAATGTAACCGTCGATATCTGAACAGTTTTTGCCATGGGTAATATTAATTGACAAGTTTTCAAGGCAATAACTTAGCTGGTGGGAACGGTCCTTGGCTCACAACAAAGTGATATTCTACTAGAAATAAAAATAAAACAAAAATAATCCTCACGATTTATGACTAGTGTTGAATTGTTGACATCTGGCTCTAAAACCAGGGGGTCTACTCGCTTTCTCCGAAACGATACTTTCGTAAACGAACGATATTCATTTGACATTAAAATTGCAAACAATCCTCTGTCATAATTTTTTTTTTTTCGAAACATAACTAATTAGAGTAGGTTTAGAGATTCGGTACGTCAAACAATTTTCGTTCGTGCGAAATTTCGGGAACGAAAGAAACCGTGGTAGGAAACACGCGAAATTTTAATCGAAACTTCGTTTTTCGGAGAAAGCGAGTAGACCCCCTGGTCGCTTACAATCGGCCTCATTAGAAATCTTAATTCACCCAAAAACGGCAATGGAAAGGGCTAAGCTCGAAGTTACATTGCGAAATCGAATCAAGAATGAAGATATCCAAGAGAACCAAAGCTACCGATATAATCTGAAGAATCGCGATGGTGTCGGAAGGTTCTGAAGTACTGGAAGACGCTGCGATGGTAGACATTCCACAAGGTAAACCGATAACCTGGCGGGGGGACCATTTGTTGTGGCGGCACATGGTGAAGGCCGATGTTTTTCGGCTGACTGTGAACTTTTACTAGTATTTTTTAATATGAAAAATACACATAATTATATATCATAAGTATATTTAACTAGCTTTCTAAATATAGCCTATGTCACTCAACAATAAAGCAACTTTCTGTCGGTGAAAAGTAACTTCTTGTAGCAGAACGTTTCCGGATATGTGGTACCTAAAGCTAATATTTTAATTTAAAAACGAACTTGAATGAAAAGAACAGTTAGCACTTATTTGTTTTCACTTTTATAGCTTGTTACAAATGTTGTATATATCTAAACTGGTAAATGAAATGGACAAAAGTTATCTCTGAAACATACCATACCTAAAGGTACAATTAAAAATTTACTTAACGAACAAATTGTTAATTCTCCACTTCTCATAAAAGTTAAATGCTTAAAGTAAATAAACCAGCAATCGTGTGCGGTTTCACTTACAGGTACCCTTTGCTTAAAGTTCATACAGTAATATGGGTGCGTAACTTAGTTATAAAACTCAGAATACGTTTTTATCTTGTAGACAAATGCCCCGAGGAAGTTTAGTGTACAATTATATGTTCCAGCTTACAGAGGAGCGGTGGTACCACAATATAGTTATAAAACTGTTACTGAGTATCACACTATTATTAATAATAAACAGGGTTATTTGTAAAACACTAACAACCTTGCAAGACTGTATTACTAACATCAGAAAAGTCCGGCGGTACTTCACACCGGAACAGCTTTTAATGTTATACAAAGCGCAGGTCCGTTCGTGTGTGGAGTACTGCAGCCACATATGGGCTGGTGCTGCAAAATGCCACCTGGCAGCTTTGGACTCGGTGGAAAGGCGTGCGAAAAGGCTAATTGGTGATCCAGATTTGGTTAAGTCCAACCTTCAAAGCCTTGAGCACAGGCGTAGGGTAGCCAGCCTTTCGTTGTTTTACAGGATGCTTTTTGGAGAGTGTGCGCAGGAATTGCATGACTTGATTCCGCCATCTCAATTCTACCATCGGACAACCCGACGTACGGCGAGTATCCACCCATACGTTGTTGAAACCTCTACGGTCCGGACTAAGCGTTTCGCCTCGTCGTTTATACCGCGTACGTCGAAGGAATGGAACAATCTGCCTGCTGTGGTATTCCCGTCCGATTATAATTTGGGTATCTTCAAGGCTAGAGTGAATAGGCTTTTAATAAACTAGTGCGCCTCACCATCAGAGATTGCATCACTGCTTACCATCAGGTGGGATCGCAGTCAAGCACTAGTTTATAAGAATTAAAAAAAAAAAAAAAAAAAAGAAATAACAACTTATGTTCTATGACTTTTTATAAAACATAACTCATTTACCAAAACAAACCTTTAATATTTCGTAGCTCTATCTAACACATTTCAACTCTGTATTTTGCTGTACCAACTTACGTCTGTAAAACGCATCAAGCACCCCCACCGCCTAACCTCCGCGGCCCTGCGCTATTGTATAATCGCTTGCTTCGCATAGAAATCGTAATATTTAGAACGTTTAATTTAAATATTTTTATTTTTGTATGAAAATCTGGTGAACTAAAGATGATAATTTTTTCATTCACAGAACAAAAGTTGTTATTTTATAATGTTAGTAACATAGTCCTGAGAGGGTGCCAGTGTTTTACAAATAACCCTATATAAAAAACTCGTATCACAGTGTTTGTCATCGAACTCCTATACTCCGAAATGGCTAAACCAATTGTGAAGATTTTTTTCTGTATATTTTGTAAGTCTGAGAATTAGGTGCCAGGCTATTTTTTACCGTCCTAATATATACTTTCAATTTTTTACTTTGATTATAATTTATATGGCAGAACAACTTTTACCGAATCTTTGTAGGTCAGATGGGCTATATTTTTATGTACACGGGCGGCCAAAAGCTAGTTGTACATATATCTTGTATAAAGAAAATAAGAATATGTGAAATCTTGACCTAGAGTATTCAAATAACATTTAAATATTCATAAATACGTATATAACTATAAATAAGTTTAAATATATCACATAGACATTAATCAGTCTCAATAACGTAGCAGCTGATGATATACACTGAATAACTAGGAAATAAACATCGAACGAACATATGTCAAAGGTGTGCAACAAACCACTATAAATGTCAAAACTATCTAACAACTGCCACTACTATAATTTTTTTGTCCACTCATACAACCCCATACAATTATCTAAAATCTAAACAATTAATTCACAAGTTTGCAAACCTTATCTACTTTCTATTCTAAAATTTTAAACTCCCATTCATAATTTCAAACCGGGATCATTCAACTATGAACTGACAATGTCATCCATACATACGTCAAAATCAGCTGTTTGATGCCAGATGCAAGAACCGTTACAGTACTATGCTAGCATCTTGCTCATTCAGAAAATTCGAATTTTAAAATTTCGTGAATGCCCTGCCGTTGGTGCAGGCTGCGTGCAGGCGATTACGCATCGTAGGTAAGGGTGGCGTGGGGTAGAACGGACACGTGGAATTGAGAATTATTGATAGGGATAAGTTAAAATAATTTAATAACACTATTATTATACAGACAAAAGTTTGTAAGGTATATTTTTTAAAACCTTCACGCATAAACTGCTGAAAAGATTTGGATGAAATTTAGTATTTGCATAGATTAGCTAGTATTTTATATTTCTAATACATTCTGAACGCATAGTAGCTTGTAGATTTATTATCGATGTGATTTACTTGAGAAAGTGAAAACAACAATTGAAAATTACGAATTTTGAAACGAATTTAAAAACCGAACTTTAACCTCTAGTGAATACGTTTGTTACGTCCAGCTATGTTTTGTATTGTGTGAGTGATTTACGAGAAAATAATCACGTTAGTCATGGAGTGTAAAATAACAAGACAGTGAATCAGCCTTTTATGTCTGGACGCTCGTAACTATTGACTTCAGGTATTCATTGTTAGAAAATGGTTGCAGTAAAAACTCATTTATAAACAGCAATAGAACAGAACTTATAATCTTATAAGTTTTTTTCTGAACTGAAAATGAAATATATGAAATATTTTAAATTAGTTACTCACTATTTACAAATACACGTACTCTAATAATTTGAGACATAAGTACATTTATTTTTAATTACAAAAACACAAGTAATTTAAATACGAAAATCTTATCTCTTATCTCTAAACATTTCACAACTATTATTATTAAACAATATTATAAAACTGAAAATTTGTGTTTGTATGTGTATGTTTGTTACTCTTTCACGCTAAAACTATTGAAGGGATTTAGATGACATTTGGCAAACAAGTAGATCATGTTCTGGATTCTTCGTGCACTTGTCCTATTTTATTTGGATGGTGCAACAGGTTTTTTTCTTTTCTGTCCTGTCACCCGTTATTCTATCACCAACTCCTTTTTCTTTCATATGTCGTCACCATGCCCTGAAAAGCCACATTTTATCTCGGGAGTATATACCCTTGGGACAATTTTTTACTTTCACGGGGGTGAAATCGCAACTGTCATAAACTAAGCAAAGTAACATAATAATAAACCAATTCAATTGCATCTAAAACAGAATTAATATAATTTTATAACAGACCAATTAACAATAAAAAGAAATGGCCACCGTTGCCAACCACGCCGCGTCTCCTCATCTCTACTCACACACATACAAATTGCACTTGTCAATCGACGCGCGCGCACCTGGGGCAGGTGGGGGTTTATGTCAGCTGTGAGACCGGCTTGTGCCAAACTACTACACCGCATATTTGAGACGCGAGGCGGTTAAATGACCTACTTCTTGATTAAGGAATTTATGATTTTTATATGTGTTTGTCACCTAACTCCTCCTAAACGGCTTGACCGATTTGAATGAAACATTGTGAGCATATTTGAGTGAATCCTAGGATAGTGTTTGAAAATACGAATGAACCCGGCCGGTGGCGTTGCTATTGAATTATTATTTTTTTGTTTTGACGAAATGCGAGACATGACAACATCTGTTGGAACTGCTAAATTCTATTTGTATGTTTTTCACCTAATTTCTCGTAAATGGCTTTACCTTTTCGGATAAAACTTTCTGTGTATATTAGAATTGAGTCTCTGGATGGTTTAAAAATACGATTGGACCCAGTAGCTGTCACTGTCATTGGGTTATCTATTTTTCTTATTTAAGAAAAACCAGCATTAGGACTGGACTACACCTGTCGAGATTGCTAGTGTAAAATCATTGCTGTCTCCCGCGGTAGTCCATGGATGCGGGAATCTTCGGATTAGTCTGTGTCGTGACACTTGGAAGAGGCCTAGACACACTGTGAATGTTTTTCAGTTACAATTGATATTGATGATTTCTGTGTTTGGGCCAATTTGTTAGACTTTTGTAGTTAATTAAACAAGTCAATTAATACTCACAATGACATAAATGTAAATAATTATGTTCTATTGTCGTTTTATCAACTTACTAACATTATACAAAAATACTAACGCTTGCGCGTACTAATTTAGTTCTACCCCCTCATTATAATAATGGAATCAATGCAATGATTTCATATGTCATTTTGGATGTTATTTTTTTATATCATATTTTAAAGTATACATTCTCGATTGCATTAATACTTAAAAATACCGTCTCTAGTCTGCAAAACTGTTATTATTTGAAGACTGAATTGTGACTTAGTGTGTAAGTTTTACAATATTATGTGTGCCTGTTGGTCTAGTGGTTAGTGGCCCTGACTGCTATGCCGGAGGTCGTGGGTTCGATTCCCACCCAGGACAAATGTTTATGTGATGAGCATGATCATTTGTTCTGTGTCTGGGTGTAATTTATCTATATTATGTATGTATTTAGAAATATATAAGTATGTTTATCAGTTGTCTAGTACCCATAACACAAGCTCTGCTTAACTTGGGACTAGACGGCGTTGTGTGATAGTTGTGGAATATTATTATTATTATTATTATTTCAGCCGACAGACGTCCACTGTTGGACATAGGCCTCCCCCAAGCGTCGCCACAATGGTCGATCCTGTGCGTCCCGCATCCATCAGATTCCCGCAACCTTCACCGCAACCTACAATTATGTGTATATTTTTTATATCAATACTTAATTAAAAAAAAAAAACAAAAACTAACATTATGATTGTACGCGCCAAGTAAGATATTACTTAAAATTAGGTAAGTAATCCATAAAGATTAAAAGCGCTTTAAAACAAAAAAAACAAAGTCTCCACACCGTCCCTTTAACACGTACGTGGCAATTAAGCCTGTAATCGTGGAAGTAGTGGCAACATTGCCACACTGGGCATCATTGCCAGCCGTCACGCGACCCGACGGCGTGTCAATCCTTCACTCACTACCATTAACATGTCATTTAGGCACTGTTTACCACGGAGCCTTTTGTATATGGAGCTTTTAGTGCCACGCAATAAAAATGTAAAAACAAAAGAAAAATATATTATAGTTAAATGCAGACTGGTCTGTTAGTCCTGACTGGTTTGATGGAAGTCGTGGGTTGGATTCCCACCTTCGACAAATATTTGAATGATGAGCACTATCATTTTGTTCTGTGTTTGAGTGTAATCTGTGTCTCTTAGTCTGGGATGTGACGGTTGTAGAATAAAAAAAAGAAAGTTCAGCAAGCGAATGGCAAACTACAAATTACATGGTCACACTGCAAGATTGTTTGAAAGAGTCACCACGACTCTGAAATGCAAAGAGCAACCAAAATAATACGGGTAAATTATAATCAGTAAAAGTCTAACACTCCCTCTCGTTTCACCCAGAGCGGGCCAATTTGTTTAATGAATTCCCAAACTCAAACACAAAACATGATCACGTAATTTCCTATCATCATTTCCGCTGAAAGTCCTCTACTGAAGGAGATAAAGGCGTTCTTCAAACCCCAGCCACATCAACGACTTCCTACCTACCTCGATTTGGTTTGGATATTATCTTTTCGTTACCAAAAGACGCAATGTTGGAAGTAGGAGGCCTATGTCCAACAGTGGACGCTTTTCGGCTGAAATGATGATGATTATTGTTTCGTTTATTATGTTGTCAATTTTATGAGACAGTCATGGAATTGACGTACGTAAGCTCGGTTAGGTCAAAATTTTGACGAGTGTGATGTGTGACATACTTACTAAAGACAGCTGCAGGTTCGATTCCTAATCAAGAACTCCATTCAGGTATGGGTGTCTTCTGAGTTTTTATGTTAGTAAACCGTATAGGAGTAATCCAGTCCTTATTTTATGTATAGATAGTCTGTCTAAAAAGTCAACCAACTTGGGAATTTTGAATAATATTTAATCATTTAAAAAAGTTATTAAAAGGATTTTTCGGTTGTCAAGCGACGAAATTATGCGCGAACAAACATAAAAAAATATATAAACATCCGAATTGAGAACCTTCTTCTTTTTTAGAAGTCGGTTGAAAATATTTGACACTTTTTATAAGGTTCTTCAGTTAGTAAACAATGATCAAGATCTCTTAATCCACCTTGATTATTGAACCAGCGTTGACTACATCAGATTCCATTTTGCCCTAATAATTATCCAAGTCGTTTGACTTTTTAGACAGACTCTAAGAGGCAACAATTCTATAAAATAAAATAAATATTATAAAAGTAGTAACAAATTAAATAACGTACCTCCAATATAATTAATTAAATACCTATGTTACTCTTATCTCTATAATTTATAAACTAAAATACAAATACCAGCTTAACGAAATACAGTTTATAAAACGAATAATTGTGTTTCACATTTTTACATTATTATAAAACGCAGAGAAAGTGCCTGCAATAAATTAAAACAATTATCCTTTCGAAGCAGCTGGTTGGTTGCTAGGCCTATGTAATTTGCCGCCGGGAATCGAACCTAGGGCCAGCAGATGTCGCTTTTAATATGTTACTTTAGATTAGATTTTTTATGGCATGTTTCTAGTTAGTTGTTAGACGCGAGTGCTTGTCAAAGTAATCGTTATAAAACTTTGTTAGTGTTTATATGGCACTTCGAGTATTTATTTTGGTCTTTATTTTTTAGTGTTTGTAGCAAGATGTTCGTAGAGTCGTTATGTAAGTGAGTTGAGATATACCTTTATGTCTATGTGCTTATCCATGATATGTTTTTTTTTTATATTTTTGATTGTCTATATACAAATATTTACAATAAGAAAAGATTTGTGTTACTGTATTTTTGTCTATTATCAATAACCTCAAAGAATTCCCGAATGGAGTCTCGAAGATTTTTCCGAATCGCAAAAAAGTTTTTTTGACAACTTTTGGGGATTCTTAGGGCAGGCCTATGTCTAATAGTGGACGTCTTTCTGCTAAAATGATGATGTTGATGATGATGAATAACCTCAAAAACTACTGGACTGATTATGAAAACTCTTTTACTAGTAGAATGCTGCCTTATCACTGAGTGACATACGATTATATTTTTTGCTATTAGGTACATGAGTAAAACCTCCGGGAGAAGCTAGTTATATGTAATATTATAAAGCTGATAGTTTTGTTTGTTTGGTTGAATGCACAAATGTCAGGAACTACTGATACAAGTTTTTAATAGTTTTTTTTTTAGCAAGCTTTTATAGCACGGTATAATACTTATATAAATTAATACTCGTCAAGACGAATCATACGAGCCCAGACTCGATGGGGTTGTGTCGTTAACTACCGTGTTCCTATAGCCATCTTCCGGTTTCATCATCAGATCAGCTTCATGTGATAATAATTTTGCATTGTCATATGATTTACACATGCATGCAAAATTTCAGCTCAATCGGTAACCGGGAAGTGGATCAAATTTAATTTGCAAGATTTGATTACAGACAAACATCGGGACAGGTGAAACTAAATAAAAGCTTGTAATATTTTAATGTTCGATAGTTTTTTTCGAGGATGGACAAGTTTTATATAACATCACAGTACGAATAGTAGGAGCTAAGCAGTAACCGGATACGCAGGATAAACCGCGGAGCAATTTTATTTTCTGCTTTGCTAATATTTTGTCCCCTTTTAGAGTTCTGGCACCATATTTCATCATGTTTCTAAGTCTTGTGGTCATGTAATGATAGACGCATAGAATTGACTTTATAAGTTTATTATTAAAAGCAGTAACCGAGGCGCACAAAACAGTGTAATTCTTTGCAAGAACATGGAAAACAGGAAGAGGAAGCGTCTAACGTCAGTGTTGCAACTATCTAATATAATAATAAATAGATTATAATGGCTAGTTTATTTCTAAACTAGTAACTAATAATAGGCTGGAACACGACCTATAAGTTAAAACCTAGATTGGTAATAAATCGACTTTACGACACATTCCAAATAAAGCTGTTACCAGATCAATTAGGTTTCCTACTTAGTTTGACCTAGTGGGGCAGCTTTTAACAAACTGGGCGAGTGCAAGTTGGACTCGAATATTGAGGGTTCCGTACAAACTTACCTGTGAATAGTTCAATTTCCGAATGGAGTCTCGAAGATTTTTCCGAATCGCAAGAATAGTTTTTTTTTGTGACGAACTAAAGCCACTATCTGTTTTCAGATATATTCTTATTTTTTACTTTATGCCAAATTTCAGGAGCCAGAAGAGTCAAAGGGAATTTTGCCCCCTACTACTTTACTTTTTTGGGCCCTACGAATTTCGATTTTCTTGATAGTGTCGAAATATACGTTTTTGCGATATAAACGGACGTGCCTATATATATTTTTGTTCGTTAACTTAGAAGTTTGATTGTTTACAGCTTCAAAGGGATGCAGAACTGAGTACATGGTTTTAACTTTAACTCGGTACCTCAACGCGTTTCTGAGATAAAGGATGTTATCAGACAGACAAACGGAAAACATAGTGATCCTATAAGGATTCCGTTTTTTCTTTCGAGGTACGAAACCCTAAAAATATTCTTGGTTTACCTTTTTCAGACAGGTATACTTTTGAACACAGTACAGGTATAAAATAACTTTATTATTTTGATCTTACAAAAGCACTTTCAGTAAAACTCATTATAATCTAATCAAACTCTTCTCCCAACCCTAAATCGATGTCAAAATGATAAACGACCCTCACCGGAGCGGCGATAGTTCAAATAGTAACTTACTTGATCGGAAGGTTACAAGTTCGATCTCGACCCGAACGGTTGAACCCTTTAGCACATTTAACTTGAGGGTTAAGCTATTAGTAATGCATCACGGGTTAGCAGTGATCTTTATCTTCGTCTTTAATTACTTTAGTTAATATTCTTAGAAGATGGTTAGTCAGGAGGTTTAAAATAATGAGGATAATTTGAATGTGAATTGCTGTTTTAGTGCGGTTAAGTGCAAACAAGTTTAAAAGATGAATAGATGAATCACTATTGGCCTAAGTAGTATACAATGTAGGTTTTTTACTTTCATACTCAAGCGGCTGAATGGATTTGGATGTAATTTGATACACGGGTAGATCATGTCCAAGTCATGTTTGACTGGCTTGTTGGTCTAGTGGTTAGTGGCCCTGATTGCATTGCCGGAGGTCGTCGGTTCGATTCCCACCCAGGACTTCGGTTCCTACGCTTGCCAACTCCTTGGGGCACGCGTAGAACACTACGCGCCGTCGACGACTTGGGCTTGGTCCGGACGTTTACCGGACGGTCGGACGGCGAGCTACGAGTAAATGGCCTTGTAAAAGTTTTCATATCCTAAGCGCGAAGCCGCTGACAAATGGGCACGCCACGATTATGGCGGTAAGTCCCCTCTTTGAGGCGTGGCTGGAAAGACCTCACGGCGTCCTTACCTTCCGCATGACGCAGGTCCTCACCGGACATGGCAAGTTCGGGAGGTTCCTGCATCGGATTCAAGCGGAAGAGACGCCCGGGTGTCGCCACTGTGCGCAACGCCCGGAGGACACGGTGGAGCACACCGTCGAGGTGTGCCCTGCCTGGGCGGAGCATCGCCGTGCCCTCGTGGGGGCGATCGGCGGCGGAGACCTCTCGCGCCGGGCCCTGGTCGAGGCCATGGTCCGGAGCGAGGAGGAATGGCAGGCGGTCGCCTCCTTCTGCGAAGCAGTAATGGTAGCAAAGGAGGAGGCCGACCGCATCAGGCAACGGCGCCCTCGCCGCCGTCGCCGGGATTCCGATCCCGATTTCCGGCCACCGTAGACGCGGGCGAGCCATGGGTAGCTCGCTGTCCGATCACCCGGTAATGGATCGAGTCCAAGACGTCGACGGCACGCACTGTTCCCGCGCGCCTCAAGGAGTTGTCAGCAACAGGAGGGGCCCAGCTGGGTCGAAGCCTACTGGGGACAGGGTTGTCCGAAAGGGAGCTCGCGCCCCGGTATGAAGGCTAGAAGGAACGGCGCGGGGTTTTTAGTCAGTAAGAGTCTGACACTGTCTCCCGCTCCACCCAAGAGCGGGTTTCGTCAAAGATGATTTTCCCCGTCGACAAAAAAAAAAAAAGCCGCTGACAAAAGCTAGTTGAGCATTGCCAGTATTTTTATAAAATAGGCTATAAGAACCAATAAAAAAATATTAGCAAATCCCTCTTAACGATTACCTATCATAAATACTTTATAATTGATATAAAAACTTATTTTTATCGAAAAACAACAGGGTAGGTTTTTTTGAAGGAGGGTATGATCATTAAATTGGTATTAACAAAAATCAGAACGTACTTATGAGCTGAAGTTTAATAAAGAAATCAATACAAACAAAATTTTGGAGGCAATTAGTACAAACAGGCTGAACGAGAAAAAAAACAATAGGGCCATGAAATCATCGGGATTATTTTAAACAGCCAAATCATCCCTTTATTTTCTTGGGAATAAATAAATATTCATCAGGATCAGAAATGAAGATAACGAGGAAAACTAGGGTAGGTAGCTAAAAAAGAAAAATATGTTTAGAACTCTAAATATATTAGAGATCGGTATTTGACTGGCCTGTTGGTCTAGTGGTAAGTGGCCGTGACTGCTATGACAGAGGCCGTGGGTTAGATTCCCACCCAAGACAAACGTTTGTGTGATGAGCATGATCATAATTTGTTCTGTGTCTGGGTGTAATTTATCTATAATATGTATGTATTTAGAAATAGATAAGTATGTTTATCAGTTGTCTAGTACGCATAACACAAGCTCTGCTTAGCTTGAGACTAGACGGCGTTATGTAATAGTTGTGGAATATTATTACTATCCCTTAATATCTTGGAAATGATCTAATATTCATGAGGATCTGAAATGAAGATATCCGCAGAAACCAAGAACCAAGACTGCGTTACGGACATAGCCCGAAGCATCGCCTAACTTAAGGGCAGTGCACATTGCTCGCCGAATATATTTATGGATGTGTATGTATAACACTTTCTTCATGCTCAAATTTGAATGGCTGAACGAAATTCGACGAAATTTGGTACTCTAGTGGAACATGTCCCGGTATAGAACCGAATATATTGTTTATCCTGGGCGTATGTTCCATTAGGACAATTTTCCAGCTAGTAAATAATTAAATAAATAATACCTTTTTTTAATGAAATGTAAATTTATCTGTTCTATTTTAAACAGTCGCTTAAACACAATAACATTCCTTCAAAACTGTCGCTGTTTTCGTGGCCACGTCAAAGATTCGTTCCGGAAATTATTTCATCGAGATTACCACTTATTCTCAAGTACCATCGAAGGCTTTTCTCATTCTATTTGCTTCATTTTTCTCCTCAGCGTATTAATTTCTTAGATTTTTTTTATAAACACTCCGAGAGTTTTCTGTTGTATTTTTTTACTCACACTCGAAATAAACGAATATTGAATCTTGAAAGCCTATTCTTAAAATAATAAGCTGAACATTTATTGTTGTTTCATTCTTAACTAGTTGCTGCCAACGATTTCGCCCGCGTGCTAGTGTAAAGTTATCTTAAATGTACCTTCTCCTGCTAAAGAGTGGAATCCCCTGCCTCAATTTGTTTTTTTCTGATAGCAACCTGGGAATCTTTAAGAGTAAATAGGTGACTTCTAGGCAAGCGTGCTCCAACGTCGTTATCCATCAGGTGAGATAGTGATCAAGCGCGACCAGGGTGACTCACCGTCCGAACGTCCGGTAACCATCTGGACCAAGCCAATGTCGTCAATGTCGCGTAGTATTCCACGCGTGTCTCTAGGAGATGTCAGCAAAACGTAGGTGTCCAGCAGGGTCGAAGCCTACCGGGGCATATGAAAAGAAGGCTCGAGATCCTAGAACGCAAAAGGTAACTGCAGGAACACAGGTGTTGTTTTAATCAGTAAAAGTCTGAGACACCCTTAGAGAAGTCATTGGATGATTCCCCACCTCAAAAAAAGAACAAAAAAAATTTGAAAGTGATTGCATGTTAATTATACCTACTAAAAGAATCTTTTGCATACTTAGGTAGGTCATATTTTTCAAAAAAACCTTTTTTTAAATTTTGTCCTGTCAACGTCAGGCCAGGTCAAGGCATCACGTGCGCAAACCCGCTCAAGTGTTTCAAAACAAACACAAATGTTTGTTGTCCAATTAAAATTTTCTCATAAGCGGGATAGTAATTAGTCCTAATTTCAATTAAGATACGAATTTTAAACAAACTAAAACAGCACATAAAACCATCAAGAACAACAATTCATCAACAAATTTTTTATTCTTAATGTTTTATTTTATCTCTGAATTAGGTCAATTGAATTAAAAATCATTAGGGACGTTTAAAGTTTTGCGCATTCAACGTTACACGTTGTGTATATGATAATATATCAATGGTTTTTACATAGTGCATTCGATTATGAATTTCCATCTTGATGCATTTATAAGACTACTACCGCCATCTCTGACAGACCGTGTGACCTAAAAATGTAAACAAAGATTATTTTTTATCAATTTCAACCGCTAAAGATAGCCAAATTAAATGAAAATTAGAGGCTTTGCGTTATTGTATTTAAAAAGGTACTTTTAAATGATTTTAGTACAATAAAATGAATTTTCTTGCTTCACTATGACACGATCGATCGACAAGCAGCGCCATCTGTTGTACTATTAGGTCAACTAAATTTATAAACTACTTAAAATTTATTTTACAAGTTTACCTTACTTAAAATAAAAAAAGTAATGTGTCAAAATGTGGTTACCTTTCATTCTATTGTTATTCACTGGTATTGTAAGGTCGATCAGCCTTTCGGGGTTTGACATGATGTGTTTTGGAGAGAGTGCGCATTAGTTATACAAGTTGATTTCGCCATCACTTTTCTACCAGCGGAAAAGCTGACATACGGCGAGTGCCCACCCTTACATTGTTAAAACTTCTACGGTCCGGACCAAGCGTTTTGCTTCGTCGTTTTTATCGCGTATATCGAAAAATTTGAAGAATTCGCGTGCTACGGTCTTTCCATCTGATATAATTTAGGTGTCTTCAAAGCTAGAGTCAATAGGCTCATAATAAACTAGTGCGATTCACTATCAACGATTGCATCACTGCTTACCATCAAGTGAGTTCGCAGTCAAGCACTAATTCATATCACTAGGATGAAAAAACAAATAAAATAGGTAAACAAACAGAAATAGTCGTAATCCAATCAAAATTTCTCAGACACGGGATAATAAAGTTCCTATTTCAATGCAGATTTAAAACTGCACATAAAACCCAAATTTTTTTATTGTATTTTTTCTCACATAATTTGGTCAATCGAATTAAAAATCATTTGGGGTGTCTGAGGTTTTGCGCATTTAACGTTACACGTTGTATAGGTAGATTATATACACGCGTATAATTTGCTTCGAGTCATCTCTTAAAGGATCTCATAACTTGATTTAGAGGTTTTAGTAAAAGCAAATAATAACGATCACTGCTAATGCAGGAAGTCATAATTATTTTATTCCAGTACTAATTACTTGGTTTTACAAGCGTAATTATTATCTATCCATTTCCTTTAGTTAACTTTAATGAGCCTGCCTTATTGGATCAGGGAATGAAAGCACCTGTGTTTGATTCTACGATTGAGAAAAAAAAATCTTGCGTTTTAATTTTGCTGTAATTCCTTCACTAACCTATTTATTGTTTAATGTGTAGCGACATCTATGACGCCATATAAGAACTACGAAGAAAATACGAAATCCTGCATCGCGCAATCAAAGTTCTCAGCGCGATTTGGACATATACAACAGCCCGACATTGACTATCGGGCAGTAGCCCACCAGACTATAACACCTGTCTGGTCGGAGGATCCTCCCTTTTCAAAGGTGGTTTGCAGAACTTTACTCTCTGTTCCACCTACCTCTAAAAATGTATATTTATTATATGCAATATATAAATTATATTTATTTACCTCAGATCAAAGAAAACTAATTTGCATCCATACCCTCTTTAATAGTAGTCATACACTATGTAGACTGAAACTATGTATTTGAATTTGGCGCAGCCATGAGCCGTAAGCCGCACAATGTAATTATTTTACAAAGTTCCTACAGTGTCTGACAAATGAACATGATTTCTTTCTTTTCACTTGTTATACCTATAATTATAATCAGATACAAAAGAGCCACTCCTATCTACTTTCTAATACTCATACATATAGAGATATTTTACTATTCACCATTATTTTTCGAATAGTTAAGTGGATGTGTACTGCAAATGTCCAATATCCTTCTCAATAAATCTGGAAATTGCAAACCGCTCTTTCAGTTATTGAAGCTTTTAGTGATACTAGGCTAACGGGGTACTCATTTTGACTACTATTGGGTTAAATAATTTATATTGAGAAGTCATCATCATCATAGTTTCAGCCGAAAGTCGACCACTGCTGAACATAGGCCTCCCCCAAGCTTCATCTCCTCGACCGGTCCTGTACCTCTCGCATAATGTACATCTTTCCTGCGATCTTCTTCAATTGCAAATCAATTACAAAACGAATCCTAACAAAAGGGTTCAACAAAATCAAGATTACAACACATCTTCATAGTCTATTTCTCTCACAACAATCCACATAATAAACTGCACAGTACAAGTTATGATAATTCGCCTATTCATTGACATCGCGCTATAGAAACACACAAGCGGCTTCGTTTCAATCAACCCGCGCATTCGACGCGCTTATCATTCTGTCACGTTTAGGGGCCACACACTTATTATCAGTAGGGTTGCCACGGGAACTTTAAGATTTGATACTTTGTTTTGGTATTCATATATATTCCTAATACAAGGTGAATTAGGAATAACTTCGGGTAAAAAATATTTCGGAAAATGAGTCAATGGCGCGGGCCTCAAAGAAATGGTACATGATGATGGAAAGAGACCAGATGGTGGTGAAGTCCCATGAAATGTGGAAAGGCCTCTGGCGTAAGGAAAAAATACTGAGAGTATCAAATACTGTAAACCTTATTGGTAATTACAGTATCAAGCCGTTTGAATTTAAAATTCTTGGAGCTCATGTCTTTTCTCGTCGACTGATCAATTATTTACGGAGCAGAGGGCTGGCATCGACATTCCAATTTCACGCCCAAACATATTCAAAACTAGACTAGATAACTGGAGTCTAATCGACAATTTTACAATCACAAGTGGAGATACCGCCGGAAGCCGATGGGCGATCTTCAACTACTATAATCACGGGCTTTTGGATGATGAGCAATGGGTAGCTCGCCGTCCGGCCATCTAGTAAGTTAAGTAAGGACCGAGCCCGAGTAGTCAACGGCGCGGCAAAGAGATGACAGCAAAACCGTAGGAGCCCAGTAATACCGATATCTTAGTGACAAAAAAGAATTCCTAAAAATGAAACTCGAGATCCAAACGCAAAGTGCAACTGCAAGATATAAGTGTGACTTTAGTCAGTAATAGTCTGTCACTCTAGAGCGGACGAACACATTGAGTTTCCATCTAAAAATTAAGTTACCGAGATACCAACTCTCAACCTGACACGCACACAAAGCCAGCAAACAAGTCACAGAGTGTCCAGAACTTTAGACAGCCCTACTCATTAGGCACGCTACTCGACGCAAAATGATCTCAAAGCGTGACACAGAACCGGTTGTTATGGGGTGAGTAGGGATCTAGGGTGCCTCACAAAGCGGTGTGAAATGCGGTGCTAGCACTTCAGCATATAATAATGTATTGTATGGACACTTTTATTTAGATTTGTGTAGTGTTTTGTCCCCCCGCTGACCGGTTCTGGAGCAAGTGAGGGTGAAACTGGTATGATGTTCTCGTTTCAATGGGTTAAGATTGGTGAACTCTACAGTTCTTTATTGTTAAAGTACAAAGGTATCGAGTAAAACGCTCTAAAGAGAAATATGAAAGATTTTTTATATTCATATGCAAAAGAGAAATTTTTAAGTTGGGAGGACACGGTTAGCTATTGAGTCCGTAAGTGTGAGTGTAAGAGGAGTCAGTGGTAGAGCGATTGACTGTTTCTTTGGGATAAAAAAGTAGATGGTAATGCTAAAACTATACTGCGCACACGTGTGCCATACACACCGATCTAGGCGCGTCGGACTCCATACATTTTATATGGAAACTGGACTTATAGAGCTACGCTTGAGCCACGCCACGCGACATCGTTTTACGTACAAATCAGGCGTGTTACACGTGTGCGTCGGTCTAATGTAGTTCTAGCTTAAGCGCTTTCCGTGCTTCTCTATGCACTCCGGATGTTAATGGTTTACGCTAGAAGATTCCCAGTTAATTGATTTCGACAGCTGTAATAAAGTCACTTAGGATGTCGTTAAAATAGAATAGAATAAACTTTATTGTATACCAAAATAGTAAAAATTTCACAGAAACTGACGCCACTTCGGAAGAATAATACAGAGAATGTAATTTGCCGTAATAGCTCGACTGCTCTTCTTGGGCACAGGCTACACGTTAACTTGCTTTCAAACAATGGGTAACTTTCCAGTTTCATGTAAAAGGCGTAAGACTTTCGTATGAGACGACTTTCACATGTAATGTTCTATGGACAGTTGCCGGTATCCCGTGGTCACTAACTGTTCACGTCAAGGTTACGTAGTGACCTACGGCCGTCCTTCTGATAGTTGCGAATTCCCGATATACTCGTCTCGCATGTATCTTGAGACGCGAAGATGTTGCAGACGAGAGAGAGAAGCGAAGGTAGGAAGGATTAAAGTAGATTAAACCCTTACCAGGTCATCCATCCACCTTGTATGAGGCTTGCCTTCTTGGAGGTTGCGGGAAACCGATGGACGCGTGACGCACAGGACTGTTTATTGTGGCGACACTCGGGGGAGGCCTTTGTCAGTGGACGTCTTTCGGCTGAAATGATGATGCTGAAAGATTAAACATCATACAACGTGATAATACCGCAATATTTTTAAATACACTTCCAGTCGACAGCAACGCGAAGAAAATTCTAGATGCCATAATATTTAAAGATATTTTGTTAGTGTGTTTTTTACATTCAAGTTTGTCAATAATTTTCAGTAGTTTATAAATATTGTAGGAATAGGCTGTTGGAGATAAAAGTCTCGTTTAGTAAATATCAATCCCTTGTATAAACACTAGAATATCAACCATCCAGTAAATAGTCCCGATGTCGAACAATAAACATTGTCATTCCACGCGGCGCCTCCTTAAAAGCTGCCTCTCGGCTTACCGCGCCAACTGCCGTAAAACGTTATCTTGACATATTTGCCTGTACCTACTTACTAGGCTAATAGGTTGATATGTAAGTGAGTACATAAGAGCATTTATTTTGTAACTGAGATGTTTCTGAGGCTGTACCACGAGCTCCATCCGATCCATTTGACGATTTATTTAAACTGAACAGCTGTTAAGCTTGAACTACATTAGATCGATGCACACGTTTAATACATGATAGACATGTTACATTCACCAATACGTACTGGGCCCGCGTGGTGGATTACGGCCCATTCCCTCTCCTATAGGGGAGGCCTGAGTCCCAGCAGTGGGAACATTAAAAAGGTTGATGATGATGTTGATGATGACACGTTTATTACGTCAGATTTGTGTGTAGCACGACGTCATGTGGCGTAGATCAAGTGCAGCTCTACAAGTCTAGTTTTCATATAAAATGCATGGAAACCAACACGCCTAGATCGGCGTCTGTGGCACACGTGTGCGCAGTGTAGTTCTACCTTTAAAGGTTTCTTTTCCCCGCTTGCACCTTTAACATTTTAAGCCGATGTCATGGTAAGGCTCCTATTGTAATTGACATCTTGGAATAATCGAGGGTACGCAATTGACTGCGGATTAACGTGTAATTTTTCAGGAAATATTGTAAAGTACTATTCATTCTTTGGTATTTATAATAGCAAAGCCTAGATTTACAATAAGAATGCGCATCAAAGGTCTTATATTTTTTTAAAATAGAATGATCCTCAATGTTGTCTGTCACATATTCTATTGCTTGTGTTTGTATCCAAATCTGCACCTGAGTTTATTCAGAATTATTTTACAATAAATAAATACCGGAATTTTAATAATCACACACACCGACCACACACACACACACACACACACACACACACACACACACACACACACCGACACACACATAGACACGCACACATAGACCGATGACTTGGTGAGTGTCGCAGGAATCCGATAAATGCAAGACGCACAGGACTGTTCGTTGTGGCGACACTTGGGACGTTTTTGTCCAACCCTAGTGGTCTTTCGGCTGTCGCAAATTGAACTTCAAAACCAGAGGTATGGTAAAAAATTCAAAAAGATAAATACATCGTCTAACAGTAAACAAAACACAGCATTGCATTAACGTCATCCCCTTCATAAGAAACTCCACATTTCCGCTCACTGAAACAAATAAAAACATTTACAATACACGATCCTCAAAAAAGCTCCACAAATAATTAATTCGAGGGCGAGCTCGCATTAAGGTGGGCCAGAAGCGCGCGGGTACTAGGAGTGCAGTCGTTAGTGTTCGCCCCGGGGCCATGTCTGACGATGCTAAGACAACCCGCTTGTTACACCCAACTTTGCACAAGTGGCGTACAGCGAGGCGTTTTGTTGCTTCTTTTATTTATTTTTTTGTAATATGAGACTAATATTTTTCTGCTCTAAAATGTTGGTTATTTTTTGTAGGATAATAATTGTTTAGTGGTGAAAATCAGTTTTTTCCAATTGCCACTTGTACAAATTGAGTATGGAACAACCTAGGGTGGTGAAGATACAATATGGTAGGTGAGAAAATGTTATTTAAAAAACAAGAATAAAAAAAAGGAAAATAAGAAAAAGAGTAGAAGAGTATTGAGGTTGATTGAGTTGATTCAGGAGAAAATGTAACATCATCTTAGATATTTGCGTTACACCTCCTTCATACGCCTATCTCTTTCTTTCAGTGTTATCATCGGTTCAGCTGAAAAATGTCATGTGCATCTCGCATCCATCGGATCTGACTCTCAGAGTAAATACACTTATATTTCACGCATGTAAAAAATAAAATTATGTGTGCGAAAATGCCCTAGAACCTTAATTCCTAAGAGGGACCTGAACGCATACGGTTTTTTGATTGCTAAACACTCATTCAAACGTAGCGGAGCGTAGATCTTGGCAAACTCTTCCATTTATTTAACAAAGCGTAGTTTAGTTAAATGCCGCTGTGGAACCGGGCTTTACTCAATAGTCCAATATGGTCGTCACAGATTTAAAAAATTCGTCTGACACAGGAATATCACATCAAAGCCTGATTCGGCGAACTAATTTGTATACTGCGCCTTATGTACTGAATGTGCGCTCAAACAAGCATGTCGGATGTAATTGGAAATACGTGGAACATCGCTAGTTATATATTAATAGAGGCTTGTAAATCATGTTGGTTGTCAATCGGGCGATAGCCATATAGTACACAGTATAATGTAAACAGAATTTGAAACACTGATTTACGTGGTAAAATTAATCTGATCTATAGATGTTTTAAAGATACTTCAAAAATATACCATCAGGACAATACTGTTGATAATTCAGAATTCACACATTTCATTTAGTAGCATAGTAGTAGCATTCACCGTTTAATGGAAATCTTGTAAAACCTGCCACTATTGTTAGCCAGAGTTTAGCCTAGAATTGGTTATGTAAGATGACTCACAACAAAATTCGTCAGAAAAAATATTGGCACAGAAAAAGATAGTTATATACAGTGGTAATGGATATCTATAAAACACGCTGCGGGTTGAGTCGCAAGGCGATCACCGGTCACACAATGACGTACAACAAGCAATCGGTTGCTCGCCGTCCGGTAAAAACTATGTACCTTTGACGACGGCACGTTTTATTCTGCGGGCACCTTAAAGATGTAAGCACAATAGACGGGGCCTGTTAGAGCCTGTCTGCTAGGGTTAGGATTGTTCGAATGAGGTACAATTGCTCTGCAAATGTCAATCCCACTAAAAACATTTCATGTAAAATGTTGCCAAGACGACCACATAAGGTTTGCCCTGTGAAAAAGATATCAGATCTCATGTAGAGCCAAGCTTCTGAATCTACACGGCCTAACTCTACCGAGCCTAACTTCACAAATTCTACATATCAGTAAAAATGTTTGGCTTCACCGTTTCGCTGCCGTCGTGGAGGTGATGCGAATATTTAGTTTCTGAAGTAAGTAACGAAACAGCCAAGCCATAAATTTTTACTAATATGTAGAATTTCCAAAAAAACGACGAAACACTTCGAGAAAAGGTAGGTAGTGCCCTTGCGCTTCGCTTGGCTCGTCTTAGCGGGGCACTACCGTACCCCCAGATTAGTAAAACACAGGCCTCTCAACTCTCTCTAGAGAAGTTATTTGATGATAACCTCAATAGAAAACCTTTTTCGAAACCTATTTCAAAGATTTCACAGAGCTCTCATCGTTTCCGCAATCAATACAACAGACAAAAGCAGGTTGGTCGATTACTTATCAATACTACCACCCCAAACTTATACCAGAGACCCTCAATATTGAGTGCGGTAAGTTATACACGTAGCTTAGTTAAACTAATTACAATACAGGTGGCAGCAGCATCAAAACACACGCTAAAGAGCACACGCGCCGCCAACTTGCTCCCGCACAGCTTTGGATCGCTAGGGGTTTTGGGGTGGCGCAAGTAAGAAGAGTTTTGCGGGCGAAGAAGTACAATGTACGGAAGTATCAAGGTATTTGATGGTGCTGGGCAGCGTTCGGGAAGCTGCGCGGTGTCTTCTCAACCATTAATCGTAATATACCACAATATCTCAAGACGAAAGTCAATGACCAGTGCGTGTTGCCAGTGATAACATATGGCTCCGAAACGTGGTCACTTACAGTGGACCTAATCAGAAGGCTAAAAGTCACTCAAAGGGCAATGGAAAGGGCTACGCTCGTAGTTTCCTTGCGTGATCACATCAGAAATGAAGATATCCGCAGGAGTATCAAGGTTACAGACATAGCCCGAACAATCGCCAAACTTAAGTGGCAGTGGGCAGAGCTCATTGCTCGCAGAACAAATGGTTGATGGGGATGAAAGGTTTTAAAGTGATGGAACACCTCCCACAAGGTGGACCGTTTACCTGGTGAGGGTCGCGGAAACTCGATTGATGCGAGACGCACAGGACCGGTTATTATGGCGACACTAGGGGGAGACCTATGTAACGGTGGACGTCTTTCGGCTGAAATGATGATGATTTGATGAGGCTGACCACACACTTCACGACTGTAAGTGTGAAGCACTGAGAGCCCCAGTGTGCACGTGGACTCAATCTGCAGTATGCGTTCTCACCAAGCCTGTGTAAACAAAAGGTTACGCTTGATACGCGAAGTCTAATAATCAGCCACCGAGAATCAGCCACAACGCACTACCTGATAGTGTGTAGTCGGTTCGGTGTGAGAGAGTAGTAATATCCATGGAAAAGCGATAAACTGCGTAACTCCCGCTCACAATCAGACTCTGACAATATGTTTGGTCTGAACAATGCTTCTAGTGAAACGTAATCCATAAAGAGGTGTGTTTAAGACAATACAGTCACAAAAATCTTATAAACAAGTAGCTGTTTAAAAAATTAACCAACCAACAATGTTTAGGTACGAGTTTCAGGTAGTATTTCTTTCTGAAAGTAAAAAGAAACTTTTTAAAGCAGCAAAAACAACAGAATGCAAACGTCGCAAAAACAACGTGCTGGAAGTAAAGCTAAGTGGTTATAAAAAATATAAATATTACGGCACGGCGCAAGTTGTATTATTCGTATTTTCAAAAGTTTCGTATAAATTGCTCTTTTGACGATTTAAATAACAAATGAAAATATTACTAATTACGAAAAGCCTAATCAAGAATAGACCTGGAAGTGAAAGCAATATCAGCTAGTAGCCATAAAAGTGGGGTCAAAATGAAAAACCTTTAGTCTTAATACAAAGCAATCATCGAATACGGGATTGTTGCGTTAATTCGTTGAGATACGTGTTTGAACGCAATAAACTCAACAACTGCGTAACGAACTTTCATGCGGTTTTCATCAATAGAGTAATTTGTGAAAAAGCTTTATGTACCAAATAGGTACATAAAGAAAAAAGCAGAGGATAGCCGAGAATTTTAAAAATTACTAAAAACCCGTGCAAAACTGGGGATGATTGCTAGTTTGAAAGATTTTGTTTGACGTTAAAACATCAGAAACTCGTATACGACGGCGCCTCATACCTATGCCTCCCTCAATCGCTTCCTCCCTTCCCAAACACCATCAATTAACCTAACATATTATTTAAGCTAATATGAAAATTGGCGAACTAATATCACAGGCCGCTCACGTGTAGATCCGTTCGTCCGTCCCACAGATCCCTAATTAAACTTACAAACGACATGCCGAATGTTTTACAGAGATTGCGACGCGTTTCTAATACCATTCTTAGTTTGTAAACGGCTTTAATTTGAAGTTCAGAATTTGTTTTACGTGAGTTCTGAAGTAAAGGGCTGGAGTAAAGAGTTTCTTTGCTGGTGGCGCCGTGAGGTGATTAAGGGATGAGGGTTATGCCATTTGAATTTTAATCGGAATGGTCGATATGCCTATCGATTTTGAAGCTGAGGTCCTACTATAGCTCTTAACATGGTCTATTTGACGACCTAAATTGAACTGTTAAAAAGCGCTTTAAAAGGCACTAGCTTATTCCCGCGGCTTCACCCACGTACATGAAATATAGCTTATATCACTCGGGAATAAAACAGCTTTCTATAGATGAAAAAAATTTCGCCTTATTTCAGAGATTGGATGGGCAACGAAGCTGAAGGGTTCTGAAGTGGCGACCACATACCGGAAAACGTTGGCAGGGATCCCACAAGTCGGTCCGACTGTTTTGTAAGCTCCGTCTTTATGGTCAATGGGGCCGAAACTCCTGGAGTGGCATCCATTTATCCAAAAGTGAAAGGCCTCACACAAGGTAAACCGATGACTTGGTAAGGGTCGCGGGAATGCGATGAATGTAAGATGGACAGGACCGGTCGTTGTGGCGACACTGGGGCGAGGCCTATGTCCAGCAGTGGACGTCTATCAGCTAAAATGATAATAAAAATGATTTAAACAAAGTTATTTGTAAAACACTGGCAACCTATCAGGGCTAAATTACTAACATCATGAACAACAGCTTTTGTTCTATGACTTTTAAAACATTTTTTCATATTTTAGTTCTTCAGATTTACAAAAATAAAAATATTTAAATCTAACGTTCTAAATATTACGAAGTCTATGCGAAGCAAGCGATAGTACAATAGCGGAGGAGAGCGGGGATCGGGCGGAGGGGCTGCTTGATGCACTTGCATCGCGTCATGTAGACGTAGGTAGGTATAGCAAAATACAGAGTCAAAATGTATAAGATAGAACAACGAAATCTTGTAGGTTTATTTTTAGTTAAGTAATGAGTTATGTTTTGCAAAAAGTCATAGAACAAAAGTTGTTGTTTATCATGTTAGTAATACAGTCCTGCAAGGTTTACAAATAAACCTGTAATACTACAGAAAGAAAGAAAGAAAACACACTTTATTTGGCACACAGGTACACACAATGAGATAACACTATAATAAAATTATGGTATAAAAACTTAAACCTAGAATACATCAACATTGTATGTCGCACTACAACCTACTACCACCTACTGAATCGTCTTTGTGTAAATTCAACAGCACCACTGTCTAGTTCATAATGCACACAACACAAGTGAACTAAGTGACCACATGTATTCGCATAGCCTCCAGGCTTGTAAAGCAATAGCTTAATTAATAATTAATAAGCGCCGTGCCGTAATGGTTTCCATGAATATTTGCTTGTACTGAGCTAATTGTAATTAAACGTTTAATTGGTTATGGTCGTCGTAGTAAAGGATATTGGAAACATCTAATATTGTGACAGTCATTTCAGAAAATAATAGATATAATATAGAGTCAGTAAAAAATGGTGCATGAGGGTGGTATTTCGGTATGGTCAAGATATGGTATGTGTATGTATATGAAAACATAAACTATTTAATGTCCCATTCTGTCGTACTGTAGCTCGATCCACCTGCCCTATACCGTGTATGCTAACGATGTTCAACGCGCTCGTGAAGACTAACCCTGGATTGGATTTGTTTGCTGATGCTTGGAAGACGATATTATTAGAAAGTTTGCGATTCTGTGAGAAGACAGAGTGTTAATGGCTATTTTGCTATACTAAATAATAATAATAAATCTTTTTTTATATTGAAATATTTAAAAATGTGATAAATATGTATATATAATGAATAAATGGAATAATAATAATGGTAAATAAATCTTTTTTTTTATTGTTGATAGGTTTGCTGGACCGCTATCTCACCTGATGGAAAACGACGATTCGGTCGACGATGGAGCGCGCTAGTAACCTGTTCAACAGTCTTCCCATGGCTTGTTGCTGACATCTCACTGAGGCGTGCTTTGAACAGCGCTATCGATAGCTCGGGCTCGTTCCGGCTGGTTATTAGATGGCTGGACAGCGAGCTATCCATTGCTCGTGGTCCGCCAGCTTATGCCTACGGTGGCTGGACATTGGGGTCGGGATCCTGGTGGCTAAGGCGTGATGAAGTCCTTTCCCTCACACGTGTAAACTTTTGCGAATGAAAAAAGAATTGAAAAAATCCTTACTTCCATACTAATATTATAAAAGCGAAAGTGAGTTTGTTTGTTTATTTGTTACGTCTTCACGCCTAAATGGCAAAACCGATTTTGATGAAACTTGGTACACGGATAGACCATGTCCTGGAATAGGACATATGATACTTTTTATCCCGGAAGTATGTTCCCTTGGGATAATTTTCTGCTATCACGCGGGCGAAGCCGCTGGGAGCAGCTAGTTGTTTCATAAATGACACGATTGAATTCAGAACCTCCTTTTTTAAAATTGCTTACTCGTAGATTACACTAGTGTCAATAAATATTAAAACAGACATTATTATCAGAAGGTTCGATCAGGAAGTTGATGGCGTGTCCCTAATGCCAGCCAAAATATTATGTCACTAATTTACCAAGTTCGCGACATTAAATGTTACTTATAACTTGGGACCAACTTAAAGGTTCGTGCTAATTTAAGTATTATCGCGACGTGGATCCCGTCAGGTGGGTAGTAGGAGGTAGCTGTTGTTGTGTAGGTACGTAAGTGATAAGGACGGGATCATTGTTACAATTGTTAGTTTGGCTTTGAACTGTGGAGCTTAAACTTGCTAGTACGACAATGTAGCGATTGGGTTATTTGAAATATGTTTATTCAGAAATCAGAAACGTTTTATTTCAAATAGACCAATTACAGGCACTATTGAATTGTCAAAATGTCGGTCAATAAAAAAAAAATCCTAAATTGCACGTTCCAAAGCGTAGATCTCAATGGAAAAAAACGAGCTAGAAACTCCATGGACACTATTTTACAGAGTTACATAAATCTTGGTTATATATCTTTCTTGTAGCTTTTATTATATGTTTTAACAAGTTTTGTGAAATATTCGAGTGTAAATCACGAAATTACCGAATGCCAACAGAGTTTTCAGGCGTTATCTTTCTTTTTTCGCATTGTCTATTCATCAGACATCACGTTGGATTGTGTGAGATGAAGCAACAAGCTTTAAAACCATACTCGACGTTGACGTTATGCGAGTGGAGGGCTCATTTAAACACAAACATTGTGAAAAACACATCACGCGCTCATGCATCAAATTTTTCCTCTGATCTTTCCCACAGTTCATAAAATATTTTTTCAATTTTTTGTCATAAACAAACCAAGTCAATGGTAAACATTCATAATGTGCTGTATCAAAGACGCCATAAAAAGGGCTATGACGCCACATTACCATTAAACACATGCAGTATTTTATGTCCAGACATCACTTCGAGCAAAAAATTGTCAACTTCAAAGAAAGGGGAGACCAATAAAATTATCATTACGAGTATATTTTTGTGAGTTTCTATTTTGGAATAGATAGGGAATGGAGTGATAAGTTTCAGAAAAATGATTTTACCACTGTCTAATATGGCAATAAGTCCACCTCAAGTACTTTCGTGTTGCATGAAAATTAATAAATATTTACATCAATTAATATTGTTGTAGTCTAACTACAGACAGTTCAATTAGGTAGGTCGAACTTCGAGAAAGAGGTCAACCGTCGAATCCAACTCGGTTGGGCGGCGTTCGGGAAGCTACGCGGTGTCTTCTCGTCCAACATACCACAGTGTCTCAAGACGAAAGTCTATGATCAGTGCGTGTTGCCAGTGATGACATATGGCTCCGAAACGTGGTCGCTCACAATGGCCCTCATCAGAAGGCTTAAAGTCACCCAAAGAGCAATGGAAAGGGCTATGCTCGGGGTTACCTTGCGTGATCGAATCAAAAATGAAGGCATCCGCAGGAGAACTAAGGTTGCCGACATAGCGCAAAGAATTGCCAAACTTAAGTGGCAATGGGCAGGGCACATTGCTCGCAGAACAGATGGCCGTTGGGGCCGAAAGGTTCTGAAGTGGCGGCCGCGTACCGGAAGACGCAACGTTGGAAGGCCTCCAACAAGGTGGTCTGATGACCTGGTGAAGGTTGCGGGAAGCCGATGGATGCGAGACGCGCAGGAGCGTTCGTTGTGGCGACGCTTGGGGGAAGCTTATGTCCAGCAGTGGACGGGTATCGGCTGCAATGATGATGATGAGTCTAACTACCTACGTTAGAGTTGAGTTGTCGTTTGAGTTGATTTTCTAACAGCAGCCAGAAAATCATCATTATTTTAAATTCTGGCCAGTAAATAGAATAGCGCAATAAATCTTATAATGCACTCACGGTAGGGGCCTGGATAGAGAGACTATGAGAGAAAACGGACCATAATCCTCTACAAGGGCCCAGTATTATTTGCTGAATGTCACATGTCTTAAAATTGTTGGTAAACTATACTTCTGTTAAAAGGTGTTTTTTTTTTACGGTGGCCAATGTTGCAGAAGTTGTCGTCATGTTTTACAAGCAACATATACGGTGATATCCTGATGGTGAACTAGTGAACTAAGACAGTCCATAACACACCTTTTGCTACTTTATCACTCCATGTGTTAACTACTCCATGTCTCTCCTATACGGGGCCCCCTGTAGCCAGGGTAACGCAGGGTAACTCCAGGGTAAAAGACGGGTACGTGGCTACAATAACGGTTGATAAGGAAAAATCACCAAATTTGGGTAATGACGCAGACACAATTTAATGGCTCCTCTAACGAGCCCTCTTGATACCGTTTCACTGTACAATTGAGAGCAGAAAGTGTACAGTTCCCATTTTAAAAAGTTCAAGACGTGAATTAATAATAAAGTTTTGGAGCGTGCTGAGGTAACTTTTCGTTTTAAATTGCTACCATTTTTTAGTTTAAAGAAAATTAAAAAGTTTTGTAATTCGGAATTACTTACGTGTAACAATAGCCTTGACTTTGTTTTTATAAAAATTAACGACTGTTTCATGATTAACCTTTTTAGGGTTCCATACCTCAAGGGTGCCTACCGGGGTCGGGGTTATCCGAAAGGAAACTAGAGCCCCGGTATGAAGGCTAGAAGGAACGGCGCGGGGTTTTTAGTCAGTAAGACTCTGACACTGTCTCCCGCTCCACCCAAGAGCGGGTTTCGTCAATGATGATTTTCCCCGTCGACAGAAAAAAAAAATACCTCAAGGGTAAAACGGGACCTTATTACTAAGACTCTGTTGTCCGTCTGTCTGTCTGTCCGTTTGCCACCAGGCTGTATTTTATGAACTGTGATAGGCGGACGGTTGACATTTTTATAAATGTATTTTTGTTGGCGCTATAACAACATAAATATTTTAGAGAACTCCCTACCAATAAACGTGATTTTTCTACTGTCTTTTGCTAAGAACAGTACAAAAGCAAAGGGTTCCGTACCAAGTCCGACTCGCACTTGCCCATTTTATATTAATACTAACGACTTATCCTCTAAATATTTCATTAATTTACTCAAATTAAAACGATAGACATAAGCAGCTAAGCCCTTGAACGGCTACATTATAATGTAACCCAACCTGTCTAGCCTATTTTGACCCACTTATTTAATATCAACCATACAAATTAAATCTCATTTTTCACATTTAATTTCCCGCCGTACCCTTGCGCTGTCCCGAGCCACGGGCCGTTAATGTAAATCTAATAACGGTTGTATCGTCCTAACTGGAGGCTTGTTTTCGTATAACAAAGGCCCTACCACGAGTTCAAAACCTGATCCATCTGACGACCTAAACAGAACTATTAAAATTATGGATAGAAGTAATGCTAGCAAAAGAGGAGGCCGACTGCATCAGGCAACGATGCTCGCGCCCCAGCCGCCGCCGGGGGCTCCCGGGCTCGGGTTTGCGGACCGTCCGTCCGCTAACTGTCCAAACCAAGCCCAAATCGTCGACGACACGCACTGTCCCCGTGCGCCTTAAGGAGTTATCAGTAACTGTAGAGTTCCAGCAGAGTCGAAGCCTACTGGGACCAATGGTCTAGAAGAGGCTCCGCCCCGTTATGAAAGGTAAGAAGGACCGGGGTGGGGTTTTTAGTCAGTAAGAGTCGCTATCGTGGAGCCTTAATTACCATGACGTTTTAGTGTTCCACGCGCGCCTCAAGGAGATGTCAGCAAACCAAAGGGGCCAGCAGGATCGAAACCTAATGGGGCCATGGGTTCGCTTCTGAAAGGAAAATCCTACCCTGGTATGATGAAAGGTAAAGCATGGACGAATGGATCTTTAAGAGCCCTTGGTAGGGCCTCAGATCGTTTCGCAACCTTCTACAAAACAGCTCTGACTTTTTATCAACAATTATGTACGGTACCTGGTCATGTTTTTTATCTGACGTTAAGTGGAAGTTTTATCTCAGTCAGTTGTTTATATTTGCGAGTTACGGGGTGGTTTATATTTTTTAGAGATTACAAGCGCCTTGCTCCAGCTTCGGACGCGTGTTAAAAATCTTTGAAATCCTCCACTTTTCTCTTCTATAATATGCATTATTTATGTATTTAAACTTTAATACAAACACACATAATATATTATGCTAGTTACTTCATTGTGTGAGAAAATATTTATAGCCTAAGATAACAGAATGAATTTGCTGACCCATTTTACTAACGTAAAGCCATAAAAAACAACTAAAACACTCTTTCCAAAAGAAGAATCAACTATGTAATTTAGAAGTCTTTCCGAAATTAATTAGCGAACTAATAAAGACTTCATTGTCCCGGAAAATCAAACAGGTTACTAGCCTGTAAGAAATTCGTTGAGAAACGGAAATATCTAAACATAAAAATAAAAATAACGAGATAAAAACCTTTTTAGAAACATAGCTTGATGGTACAAGGGTCGTTAAATATTTCTCCATATTATCTCATAAAACGGCAGCCTGTGTGTGCGTATATCCCACGTATTTCACGAAAGTCGGCGAGATACCAATAAGTTGATTTTAGCTGGCTTACTCGCGAACATAATTTTGTTTGGATGCTATAAAATATACATCCTGTATGTTTTAGGGTTCCGTTTAAAGTAATATGGAGTGAAACAGTAACTTATTTTATTGTCAGAAAATATTCAGGCGAGCAGAAGTGTCTGACTGAGTAGTGGTGGCCGAGTGGCTCCGACTCGCGAATTGTGATGCGGGTTCATATCCGACCAGGTACATTACTTTGTATAATTTTTTTCATCACCACTGCTCTCAAAACGGTGAAGGAAAACATCGTGAGGAATCCAGCTTGTCCAAGAACCAAACATTTTAAGAGCACACACATTCGCCAACCCGCACTGATCCCGCGTGGTGGATTACGGCCCATTCCCTCTCCAAGAAACGATGCCTGACTCCGAGCAGTGGGAACATTAAAAGGATGGTTATTCTATGCTATGTTATTTAAACTTGTCTGTATTTATTTATTATTTATTAACTGATAGTCTTGACTTTCGCTTAATTGCAAAGATGTTTGAGTAAACATAAAAATGTACAACATCAGTCCAATTAAAACTTCAAAAATTAAATATGCCGTGTATTTTTTTCGAAGACATCAAGGTCGACCTTCCATCTCCATTGAGGTCTGCCGTGGCCTTTTTCGCTGTGTGCAAAGATTGGTGTGGTGTTACAAGGGCCCTTAGCTCAGACATGTCCTGCCCAGTCTCATTTAAATTGGGCAGCCTTTTGAGCCACATCAAAAAGACTTGCAATTTGGAGTGCAGTGTGGTATTTTGACCGTGCTCTGTCAATTTATATTACAGTGTACTTGATTTTGAACTTTTGGAAATTATTGAATTGGGAAAAAGAAGAAAAAAGGAAAATCGTTATTGTTGGAAGAAATAGAAAGAGGTCTTTGCCCAGCAGTGGAATAATACAGGCCAGTATTTTTTTTATTTATTTGGCTTTTATTTTTCATTACTATATAAAAACAACCTCCTAATCCTTCCAAGTATTCTTTTCTCAAGCCTTCCCTAACAAACTCTTGCTGTAGCGAGGTTGGCTAGGATCATCTATAGGAGATTTTGATGCACTGGCCTCGGGGCGGGTATGCCGACGACAAGCAATTGGTAGCTCACCGTTTGCCCGTCCGGTAAAGACCGAATCGTTGACGATGCAAAGTGTTCCTCGCGTGCCTCAAAGAACCGATGCCCTCTAGTGCTATGAGGAATTTCTGAAAGATGAACCGTGGGCCTAGAACGCGAAAAGAACTAAAGGGAAAAAGTCTGATACGCCCTCTCGCTCTACCCTAGAGCGGGACAAGTCTTTGGATAATCACCAACCTCAAAAAATAAAAATAAAACCCTCACTGATATTTTTCTAAATCAACAGATAAATAAATAACAGATTTCACACATTTCTATTATTCTTTAAAAATATAACACGGATTCCCGCACCGTCTTCCATTTCGCGCTTGCCAACAATTTTTATGATATCGCGTTGAAAGTGTACAAAGCGGGATCCATTAGACATAGCGAGCGACTTCCATCGACTTCCACAATACGTCGTTATGCTGTTATTAGTATGTTAAACTCTGTATACGCTGGTTTTATTATACACCCTGTATACACGCTAATCGGGGAAAGAATATTTAGATTGTACTTTTAAGAATATGTTTTCTGTTTATGCCTCATTTTTAGATAACACTTTGTGACTGTTACCCTTGAATGTGATCTGTTTCTGTCACTCATAAGTTTATTTGTTTATTTATAAGGATCGCCCGTATTCTCAGCTCTGGAAATTTACACTTACTTCATAAAACTGGGTTGCTGGGAGAAAATTCATTGTTGAGTAAAGCTTGACTTTGTACGTGAACTGTCAAATCATTGTGATAGTGCTTTTTTTTAAGGGTGGAAATCATCCTATGACTTCTCCCGCTCTAGGTGGAGCGAGAGGGCGTGTCAGACTTTTACTGACTAAAACTACACCTGTGTCTTTCAGTTGCCCTTTGCGTACTAGGGCTACGGGTTTCCTTTTCAGAAATTCCCCGCGGTCCTAACTAGCGAGCATCGACCCTGCTGGGTCCCTACAGTTTGCTGACATCTCTTTGAGGAGCGCGAGGGCCACTACGCGCTGTTGACGACTGGGCTCGGTCCGGTTGACTACATACCGAACAGCCGGACGGCGGCGACCCATTGCTCGACGTCCGCAAGCCCGCGCCTACCGTGGCTGGTAGTCGGGGTCGGAATTTCGGCGGATGAGGCACGAGAACCTTCGCTCCCTCACGCGTGCCGCCTCCTTCTTTGCTAGCATAACTGCTTCGCAAAAGGAGGCGACCGCCTGCCATTCCTCCTCGCTCCGGACTATAGCCTGAACCAGGGCCCGGCGCGACAGATCGTTGCCACCAATTGCCTCCTCGAGGACACGGCGGGGCTCTGCCCAAGCGGGGCACACCTCTACCGTGTGCTCCGCCGTGTCCTCCGGGCAGTCCACATAATGGTGATTGTGTTAGTGCTAAGTTGTAAGTGGGTACAATAAAGAATTTAAAGGTATGAGAACATGAGTAGTTACAGACAC
The DNA here is from genome assembly GCA_949319445.1 of Mythimna lalbum. NCBI lineage: Eukaryota > Metazoa > Arthropoda > Insecta > Lepidoptera > Noctuidae > Mythimna > Mythimna lalbum. The sequence continues at coordinate 21,342,848 of OX439360.1, forward strand.
ACTATTATTTTCGACTGTGTCTCTTGGGTTGAGCTCTACAAATACTGACTGTTCTGCTGGACAGTTCCACTCTAATCTGTGTGGTTCTTACCTCAAAAGACAATCTCAGACACTATTTGCAATGTTTTCATATGATTTAATCATTAGGTAGTTGTTTACTATATGGATTTCAAAAGATACTTTGACCTCTTAGTTTGTTTTGGTGTTTCTTATCAGGGAGCTAGGAAACACCGGCCTCATCTAGTTTAAACTGACAAAAAAAGTTACGTTAAAAAGTTATTTTTATAAACTATTTGCAAAATAAATGCTACTAAGGGAGTCAAACCTTGCTGCTGACAGAAATCCACCTTTAGAGCCTTTTTGCGACTGTCTTTTCCATTGTAACTCTTTTTTTAACGACTTTAGTGTTTAACAGCTACGAACTTCTTTTTTAAATTTAAAGTTTGTTTTTGTTTTGTGACCTTTACAGCTACATCTGTTGAGCAAACGCATACTGGAAAGTAGTGGCAGATATCACAGAGAGTTTGAATAAATATATTTTTTGGTCTTCGTCTTCACATAGTAGTAAATAGAGTTCTATACTATACCACTTTCTCAAAAATTACTAGTAGTTTCATGTGTTGGCGAAATTCTTTATGATAAATTATCAATTTTATTTCTTTAAATTGAAAAAAACGTGTTGCGCCGACCCCAAATAAAACGGGACAAGGGCAGGAAGATGATGATGATGATGATTTCTTTAAATTATCATCATCTTGCTGCCCTTATCATATGTTTCTCGGGGGAAAGAAAATAATTACATACCTAGTCTTTTTCTTCCAGTCTGTCCTATCACCCGTCATGCAATCATTTTATTTTTTTTCATATCACTCTTAATTTTCTTTAACCACCCTCCACCTCTTCATCCATCCACATCCTTACTAATATTATAAAAGCGAAAGTGAGTTTGTTACGTCTTCACGCCTAAATGGCAAAACAGATTTTGATGAAACTTGGTACACGAATAGACCATGTCCTGGAATGTTCCTTTAGGATAATTTTCTACTATCACGCGGGCGAAGCCGCTGGGAGCCAGCTAGTGTATTATAATACTCATAACTTCCTGCCGATCAGACAAACGATCCGATGTCAACTTTTCAATCACTCGCAGATAAACTGAAAAAAGTTTCTTCAGGGCCTCATCTTCAAACAGTCGGATTAACCGCAGTAGGTAAGCACTTATTTTCTTGTGATAAAACTAAAAGTGACTTCATCGTAACAATGATCTCACTGATAACGATAACACAGCTGCACACCGCTCCCAGACTACTGATAACATTAGCTTTGGTCATCGTTGTTTGCTCAATTACTATCACATTTTGGTTGTGGATCTGTGTCATACATACGTGGGAGTCTTGATTAGGGCTATCGATAGAAAATAAAGATAGATAATACCTGATGATGTTACATTTTTGTTTTTGTGACAAAGGAGATCTCACGCCAAATCTAGGTTTTCGCAAACCGCTGTCTTCGTCGTATCCTCGAAATTTACTGGCCCGAAACCATCTCAAACGTAGAGCTGTTAGAATATGCCACGAAAACCCGATCTACCACCAGATCAAGCGTCATAAGTTGAGATGAATTGGTGACAGGCTTAGGAGGGATTCCGATCACATACCTAAACACGCGTTAGACTGAAATCCCCAAGGGAAACAAAAGCGTGGCCATCCTCGACACACCTGGCGACGTAACGTGTTGGCAGAAGCGACGGCCATCGGATTGACATGGAGCGAGGTGAAGCGTAAAGCTCAAGACCGATCGCGATGGGTGACTACTGTTGATACCCTCTGCCCCAGCTAGGGGACATAGGATCTTAAGTATACAACGTGTTACGTTAAATGCGCAAAACCTGAAAATAGTTTGATCAGAATAACGAGCAAAATCAATTAAACTTATTTTTAATATAGGTTACATTTTTCAGAAAAAAAACATTAAAAATGTCGACCTGTCTATTTATGAATAGGCGCACGTGATGGCTTGCATCACGTGCGCAAACCCGCCGAAACAGGTAAACAAACACAAATGGTTGTAGTCCAATCAAATTTTCTCAAAAAAAAAAAAAATACACGGGATAATAAAAGTTCTTATTTCAAGCTAAAATTATAAACTAATAAATGCTATGATATGAATACCAAATTTTTATAACTAAGAAAATTTAAAAATGTAAAAATTATGATGAATTTTACGCTTGAGAAGTGACTTTAAAATAGCTTTTTGGTTTTAGTGGCAGCAGAAATATGTACTTTATAAAGATTTCCAATGTCAACCTATCACAGCTCGTGAGATACAGCCCGGTGAACGACAGACAGACGTAGAGACAGCAGTCTTGGTAATAATAATGGTTAAGTTTATGGTTACCCTTCCGGAACGAAAACCTAAAAACCGCACAATAATTTTAATCAACCCCTTTTATCTAAAACCAACATAGCGAACTCCTGCCCTCAAAGCTAGCCATCCACTTTAACAACCAACAGCCCACCGCTTGATAGTCATACAAAAACACTTTTATTTCAGTCTCTGCCGTTATCCCGCAGCTAAAAAGCGTGATACATGGTAAACGGCCTTAACAGCTATATCGAAATCCAGCTTTGAGTGTGTACCTGGCCGTAATCGGGTGACCGGGTGTGGCGTGAAATGGAGGTGGAAGCGAGTTGCACTTTAACACCCTGAAGCTTGGGTGTACATTTTGTTAAAGTGGGAAATTATTCATGTCCTCTCATACCTGAGTTTCTGGCCTAGCCATAAGGCCCACGTACAATGGTCCGCATAGGACTGAGTGCAGAAACCATACTCAGACATAGGCATAAACATAGACTGTACACGCCATAATCATGGCGTCACGGAGACGGAAAGGCGTCAAGGCATCTTCCATATGACGCAAGTTCTTATTAGACATGTAAGTTTGGGAGGTACCTGCACCTTATCACCATTGTAGAGATCACGGTGAAACCTACAGCGGAGATGTAGGTGTAGTGTTCCACGCGAGCTTCAAAGAGATGTCTGCAAAACCGAAGGGGCCCAGCAGGGCCGAAGTCTACTAGGACCAAAGGTCGACTTCTGAAAGAGTGCCAACGCTGGTTTTTCTTCATAAAAAACGGCCAATCGGAACGGCACATTAGCTTCTAGGGCTATGTGAAAAAAAAGTGATTTGAATAAAAAGGTGATTGGAGCCTTCTTTTAAGCTTGTTATGCCTGTATTAGGGGATTCCGCTCTTCCACAACAATATACAATTATGTATTACTGACTACTATTCTATTCCGAGATAAAATACACAGTTCCAGTCAACTTGTCCCAAAGGAACATCATCATCATCATTTCAGCCGAAAGAAAAAGGAACATACTCTTATATGTGAACATACTCTTCTACTGTATATGTGAGGTACGAATAAATGCTTCTTTCTTCTTCTACTGTTCCAAGACGTGGTCTACATGTGTGCCAAATTTCATTTAAAGCCGTTTAACCGTTCAAGCCTTTTTTTCAAAATCATCTTATGACAAAACCCGCTCTTGGGTGGAGCGAGATATAGTGTCAGACTCTTACTGACTAAAAACCCCATCCCGTTCCTTCTAGCCTTCATACCGGGGCACGAGCTCCCTTTCGGACAACCCTGTCCCCAGTAGGCTTCGATCCTACTGCTGACAACTCCTTGAGGCGCGCGGGAACAGTGCGCGCCGTCGACGTCTTGGGCTCGGTCCATTACCGGACGATCGGACAGCGAGCGGACGATCGGACAGCACCCATGGCTCGCCGTCCGCGAGCCCGCATCTACGGTCGCCGGAAATCGGGATTGGAATCCTGGCGGCGCGCGGCGGCGGCGAGGGCGCCGTAGCCTGATTCGGTCGGCCTCCTCCTTTACTAGCATTACTGCTTACCGTTCAAGCCTGAAGAAGTAACAAACACACTCATTTGAAAACTTTAGCCTTCTTCTAATGTTGAAGTTCTTTCCTATACGCGAAACCATTCTCCAACACCGTCCTCCACACATTCAAACCCGCCGCCTCATAACACTTACACCCCAGCAAAGGTCCAGCCGAAATGGGCTCTCACAGTTTTCAGCGCACATTTGAATGGGAACGACTTTATTCAGATAACTACCTGTGATTTTATCTTGCTATATTTCATGCTCAGATTACGTGCCTGCCTCCCTTTGGCTTTGTTTTTTTACCGTCAAAACACCGCGTTGAAACGAAATTAATTGGTCCAATATTTGAGAGTAATTGGATGGGGTTGTGTATGAGGGCTACATACATAGAAACATAGTCGGCCTTATAATGTTTCTACTGTTATAACTCAGGACTCCTCTCTAGGAGAGGGAATGGGCCATAATCCACCACGCGGGCCTAGTGCGGGTTGGTGGATGTTAGATACCTTCAAAATTTCGGTTCTAGGACATGTCGGTTTCCTCAGAATGTTTTCTTTCACCTTCTTGAGAGCAGTGGTGATGTTATAAATCACACAAAGTTATACGCCTAGCTAGGTTTGAACTCGTGACTTACACCTCGTAAGTCGGTGCTATTTCCACTCGGCCACCACTGCTCTATGTGTGTATGAGGTCTGATGCGTTCTTTTTGTACGAGTACATATACTTAAAAACATTTGTTAGAGATATACTCTCAAATAACTTTACTATGACCGACTTCTTCGGGTGATTATCCCCCAGATATATGCGAGGACGAATGCGTTGTAAAAATTGGGAACTCTTTCCCCCACAACATTTTTTGTTATTCATAGGCTTGCTACTATCTCACCTGATGTTAAGCAATGCTGTGGCCGACACTGGAGTATGCTTACAAAGAAGTAACTTATTAACTCTTGTCTTAAGAACCTTAGGTTGTAGCTATCAGGAAACACAGACTCCGGCAAATAATTCCACTCCTTAGCTTTATGTACTCTTTACTCAAATAATCCTAGGTTGCAGTTATCAGGAAACATAGACTCCTGCAGGAAATTACACATCCAGCGCGGGAGAAGATATTTGATGATTTCTAAATCTCGATCTATCAAAATATAGTGTGAAAGAAATGCTCTACAAGCAAATAAAATACAGTTAAGCTTAGGATATCTAAAACCTCTATGAAAGTAGTGAATATCCATAACCCATAATCATTATGACGCCATAATTTTCGCTTATCTCAAGCACCATCAAATGCAAAGTCATCTAATTTATCGCCAATACATATAAGCTGTTGCTCTAATGACTATGTTTCAGTTACGTTCTAACACTGGAGTAGTTAACATGCCTCTCAAAATATACAAAAGTAACCTCAGTCCACCATCTCGGGCAGTTCTGATGATGGCTGAACTCCTCAAACTAAACTATGTGACCCAAGACGTGGACCTTATGGCTGGAGAGCACAAATCCCCGGACTACTTGGAGAAGAACCCTATGCATACAGTCCCTGGCTTAGAAGATGGGGATTTTCTGCTTGCTGACAGCCATGCAATTATCATTTACTTAGTTTCCAAATACGGTGGAGGACAACAATCAAAATTGTACCCTAGTGACTTGAAATTACGTGCAATAGTCAATCAGAGACTGTTCTTCGAGACTTCAAACGTTGCTGGAGCAGCAAGAGAGGTGGTGCTTGGAGTTATGAGTGGTCAAAACGCGCCTACAGCGAATCAAATTGAGAATTTGAACGACGCTTATGGAATATTGGAGAAATACTTGCAGAAGACGAAATACGCAGCAACCAACCACTTGACGATAGCTGATGTGTCGCTGGTAGCTGGTATCTCTTCCATCAACGTGCTGGTTCCGGTGGATGCAAAATATACGAGAGTGCACGCGTGGTGGAACTTGCTGAAGGAGGAAGAATGGTACAAAAATGCGAATTTACCTGGACTAGCTCAGTATGAAGAGTTGATGAAATCAAAATTAAAGTGATATGGTAATAGTGTAGCGTTAATTACAAAATACTATTTAACTTTTTTTATCACTGTTATCTTAGTTAACCCTTCAGATACCGTCAATTAGAGACACAATAGTAAGACAATAGATGCGCGGCCACCGGTGGTCGCTTGGGGATTCATGAATTAATTCTAGATAAGTTTTACTTAAAAGCAAATTAAAATACGTAACAAGTAACCACATTTTGAAACATGATATCAAATAATTTTTTTTTTTGTATTACACACATATTCATTCATATTCATTTTTAACCGACTTCGAAAAGGAGGAGGTTCTATGTTCGGCTGAATGTATGTTTTTTTTTTTTGTATGTATGTTCACCGATATTTCGGTCAGTTGTGGACCGATTTTGAAATTTTTTTTTTTGATTGAATGGTTATTGGAAGCATAAGTTAACTAACGAAGAGACAAAATTAGGTATCTATTATAGAAACACCGACTTCCGAAATTAAAATTATTTTGTATTTTTTGAAGTCGGTTAAATTTTTTTTTGTAAAAAGTTTTTTATAACATAATAAAGTGTCGACTACTGACTAGATTTCAGTTATTTGTAAAATGGATAATATATGCAATTTTTTATGATAATAAAATTATTTATTTTGATAATGTTGATTGCGTGTGGATCACACAATAGACACAATTTGAAAACACGTACAAATAGAAAATAGAACACACGTACGAGGCTGGGGCGGATTGCATGATAAAGCTGGTTTACAACTATTTAGACATTGTACCCATTTTAAGTTTATTCATACGCTGTGTTTATTGTATTCTATTCTATGGTTATAATAATAAACATGGAAAGCATCTAGTTATGCTAATATTGTTATCACACTCAAGGTCTAGTTTACCACTTTCTGATAAAGAGTAATCTAATTGACATGATTAATGACTTAGAGACCAGACAAAAATGTTTTTTCTTTTATATATTTAATAGTAAACTTTTTTTTTTATACGATGAACCTCCATGCTTTGTCATATCAAACCTTGTCATAAGGCAATAAACATGTATTATATCATAATGATTTTTTTTTAATTCATCGTTTCATTCGTCGCCGGTACTTCTATATTTTATTAAAACATACTTTATTGTAGCAAATTATAGTTAAAGAGTTATTGCTGAACACAATACAATATACAAATTAATTTCTGGATGTTATATGAATGCTCAGTTCACTGTGATTTATTAAAAGTAGTGATTAAGGTTTTTTTTAGCTGGGTCATCACCAAATTACTTGTCCCACTTTATCTAGGGCAAAGCGGGAAAGTGAGTGAGAGTTTTACTGACTAAAAGTTACCCCTACGTTCCTTCTTTGAACGCAAGGTGCGTTCCAGGATCCCGGATTTCCTTTCAGAAACTTGGCTTCGACCCTGCTGGGCTCCTACGGTTTTGCTGACATATCTTTGAGGCGCTCGTGGAACACTAGAAGTAGTGAGGAAGGTATGACAGAAATTAATACCATCACACTAATATACAAAGGTGAAAGTTTGTGTGTGTATGTTTGTTACTCATTCAAGATAAAATTAATGAAGGGAGGTGCGAAATTTAGCAGAAAAGGAGGATTTGGAGGGATGAAATTTAGCATATATAGGCTATACCAGGACATGGTTTATCATGTCTGGTACAGAACATAGAAACTTTTATTCAGGGAGTATGATCTTTTTTTTACTTGTAGAAAGAAAGACATAAAACCGAGTCTTGGTCTACTTACACGATATTTAACATGCAGGGAGTCTGATCTTCTAACCAAATGAATTCTAATAATAAAGAACTAGACAAATATATCATCAAATAAGTAGTGGTAAAACAATTTTAATATTGGTAAAAAAAAAAACAAGTAGGAAATCCAATAGTGAGGCCAAACCATCACTTATCATAAACGTTTTTTAAACGTACAGTATCTACGAGTACCTATTTATGATTATCATCGTTACTAAATAGTATAATGAAGGCCACTGATTGTTGTTGACTTCAGTTGCCTACAAGCCACGGTCGACATGCCTATCAAAATATACAAGATCGATAGCAGCCCACCGGCGCGAGTGTGCATCATCATGGCTGAACTTCTCAAACTTGACTACACCACTCAAGATGTTAACCTACTCGCTGGAGAACACCTGACACCAGAATACCTGGAGAAAAACCCTATGCACACAATCCCAGTCTTAGAAGATGGTGATTTTGTACTTGCCGACAGCCATGCCATTATTGCGTACCTGGGTTCCAAATACGCTACCGCTGAGCTACAAGAGAAATTGTACCCTAGTGATTTGAAAATACGTGCGACTATCAATCAAAGAATGTTTTTCGAGACTGCTAAGATCATGGCTGTAGGCAGGGAGATAGTGTACGACCTCTTGTCTGGAAAAGAAGCGCCTACTGAGAAACAAATTGAAAATATGAACGACGGTTATAGCATTTTGGAGAAATATTTGGAGAAGACTAACTTCGTGGCTTGTGATCATTTCACGATAGCTGATCTGTCATTAGGAGTGGTCATTTCTTCTACCAACGTGTATGTGCCTGTAGATGTTAAGTATAGCAAGATTCACGCATGGTTGAACTTGCTGAAGGAAGAAAATTGGTACAAGAACCTGAATCAACCTGGACAGACTCAGTCTGAGTTGTGGATAAAATCAATGATGCAGAACAAAAGTGATAGTGGCTAGTTTAAAAAAAATTACGTTTTCTTTATTTGGTTTTTTTGTAAACGATTATTTTTATTAATTTTTTCTTTTGGTTTTTTGTGGTAAAATAAGTAAACAAGTGTAAGTCACGCACTCAGGGCTGAGTTCTGTGGACCACTACGCGCTGTTTACGACTGGTCTCGGCCCGGTTAATTATCGAACGGCTGGTTTTGGAAACAGTGTGGAGTCTGAATTTGTGATAATAGCCTTTGCCCTTATTACATGGTCTATTTAGGTTCCGGATTGAACCCGCGTATCCGAAGACGCATTATTAGAAAGTCTCCCACAAGGTGGACCGATGATCTGGTGAGGGTCGTGGGAATGCGATGGATGCGAGACTTATAAGACCCAATAATGGATGTCTTTCAGCTGAAAAGACAAAAGCAAAAATAATGTACATGGGGCTTAAATAAAACTAGAAAAATTAAGGTGTGCAATTAAATAGGTACGAGTACGGTAACCTATAAATTTTTTATCTCCTTGAAAGTGTCGAAATATACGTTTTTGACGCCATAAATATCTTTGATTTTCGTTAACTTAAAAGATTGATTTTTTCATAGCTTCAAGGGACCACAGATTTGAGAACCTCGATACTTTGACACATTTTTTAGATAAAGGGTCTTGACAGACAGACGGAAGGACGGACTACAAAGTGATCCTATAAGGGAGGGAGTTCTGTTTTTTCCTTAGTTCATTGACACGAAAAGAAGAAGAAGAAGGTAGGTAAAGGTCTGTCTTGCCCTTCGAGGAATGGAAGCGTGAAGGTCTGTTATGTAACATCTTACTTCAAGGTAGTGTGGTCGCGCCCGACACCGGATACGATCGGCCTTGAGACAAACAAAACAAACATGGTCCGAATTTTAACATGGTCTGAGTGATAACGATTACATAATAATAGGTAAAGCAACCTTTGCCGATATAGAATATATTGATTTCTGTATTTTATGACCAATCAAACTAAACATCTATTGAATGCGTGGATAATGCCAAAATCAAAGTCCAAACGTTCAACAACATTAAAAAAAGACATAACTCCCTATTTAAAAACAATATTGAAAATAGCTAAAATGTATAACATTAATAACATAGAAAAAATTTAAAAATAAGAACTAAAACTTATGTAATTGATAACATTATTAAAATCGATATAGATAAAGAGATGGATAAAAATAATAAAATATAAAATGTTGCATTTTTCAATGGCTGACATTTCAGCTTGTCTATCTTGGAATATCATTTGATAATTGATTAAAAATAACTTTAAATTTAGCATATAATTATTATATTATGGAGCTACTTATGTTATTGCTTGCCTATCGGTATTTAAATCAATATGTACATAGATTCAAAATAAAACAAAGTAGTCAACTTTTAAAACCTTTAATCTAAATCTTTACGCGAGCTTTTATCACTCACTATATGAAATGAAATCCATAAAGAGAAACTATAATAATAATATTCCACAACTATCACAAAATTTAACTATCACAAAATTTAACTATCTATTTCATTTGCTTTATAATCACTTTCAGTCAATCAATTAGTCATTAAATTATACAATATACCTTAGATGTTTATAAACTAAGCACATCCACTGTTACTTCAACACTGATTTGATGAATCCTTCGAACTGGGTTAGGCCAGGCACATTTCCCTTCTTATACCAATCTTCTTCCTTTAGCAGGTTCCACCATGCGTTGACTTTGACGTATTTTTCATCTAGTGGAACTACAGTAGCCAAAGTAGAGATACTAGCAACGATTGACACATCAGCTATCGTTAAATAGTCGCCAGCAACAAACTTATTCGTCTGCAAGTATTTTTCCAAAATGTCATATCCATCATTCGTATCCTGTATTTGTTGAGGAGTTGGTGAATTTCTCTCTCCACTTGTTAGAGTTTTCACAATCCCTCTGATGCAAGGGAAGAGGTTCGCAGTATCAAAGAACAGCTTCTGATTTACGATCGCTCTTGCTTGCAAATCTTCAGGGTACAGTTCCGATTTTTGCTCACCACCATATTTGGAGACTAGGTACAAGATGATTGCGTGGCTGTCAGCGAGGAGGAAGTCATCGTCTTCTAAGTAAGGCACGGAGTGTAGAGGGTTCTTTTCTCTGTATGCTGGTGTCAAGTGTTCTCCTGCCATGAAGTCTACTTCCACAGGTTTGTAGTTAAGTTGGAGGAGTTCTGCCGTCATTAGAACTCCCCGACAGGGAGGACTGCCGTCGATCTTGTGGATTTTTATCGTCATGTTGTTTGTTTCAATGTCAGCGTGATACTAGAGGCCGGTAGTCACTTGAACGTTTATAAGTAGTGATAAAATGATGAGTACGAGGAAGATAAGTGAACGAGTTCAAGTGTTAAAAAATAGCGACATGACAAGACACTTTTTATGCGTGTAATAATATGCGAAGGTCGACTGATTTTTATAATTTTGCACAGTGATTTTTGGGCCATATTAACAGTTACTATCTAACCAAACAAGAAATGATTCATTTTTGTTTTATGTCTGCCTAGTCTAAAAATGTGCAATAAGAACTGATAAAATAATTTGAATTTTACATTGTTTCATTTATTGTTTACTGACTTTGATATAAAACCGTACGTTGTCATGACAGTGTAGTTTTATTATCGGATCAGCACTTGTCAACATTACCTATAATTTTTCCGTTTTAAAATATCACTTCAGATGGATTTTTATCAATTGTTTTTTTTAGCGTTATGAGTTTTTTTTTGTTTTAGAAAGACTTGTTAAGAAAATGGCTTATACTATTTTTTTAAGTATTGACTTCAATTTACTCATCATATTAATAATGAATAAACGAAATAATAATAATATTCCACAACTGTCACACTACGCCGTCTAGTCCCAAGCTAATCAGAGCTTATGTTATGAGTACTAGACAACTGATAAACATACTTATATATTTCTAAATACATACATATTACAGATAAATTACACCCAGACACAGAATAAATGATCATGCTCATCGCATAAAAATTTGTCCTGGGTGAGAATCGAACCCACGACCTCCGGCATAGCAGTCAGGGCACTAACCATTAGATCAACAGGCCAGTCAATTTGACAAATTGAGTAAATAATATTAAGATATGTGGAAGCGAGTAAGTTCGTGCCAAGGTCGATTGATGTCATCAATGAAGTCAATGTTCAAGTGTAAGGCCGAGTCTACAACAATAGCGAGTTCGGAGTGAATTTGACAGTCTTTACGTATAGCCAGAACCCGTGACACATATTTTTCACACAATATATGAGATAGGTAACGCGATGGTGTTACCTATCTTTAAGTCTAATAGAAAGAGCCTACATGTAAAATCCTGGTATTTAGATAATAACAATAATAATATTCCACAACTATCACACAACGCCGTCTAGTCCCAAGCTAAGCAGAGCTTGTATTTTGTCAGTCAGGGCCACTAACCACTACACCAACAGGCCAGTCAAATGCATCTGGTTAGACTGGAAACTTCCTAACTCAAATGGCGAAAATATAATAATTTTATTGATAGTTATATTTTCCGGCCATTTGGATTTGAAACTCGCGGATCGTGAAGTCCGAGTGCTCACAAATTATTCAAAGAGGTTGCCGCCTTATTGCCACTTCGTGACCCAAGGGGTGGCTTTTACCTTGGACAGAGTATAAGCATTGCACTACAGCGTGGCACGTGATAGAGTATTTTGGGAGCAGTAACATTCGACAGCGATGCGGAGGAATTTTAGACGTCAAACTTTAGATTTCTTTAATTTATTGTACTCATAAAACTTAACATTAATACAATAATTTGAATTTAAGTACAAAGGCGAGCTTAAATCAACAATGAGTTTTTTTTTCAGCACGTCTAGTTTTAGTTAGTTCTATTTTTATTTATTTAGTATATTACATATAGTTATTTTTTTATATTTAAATATTTAGCTTGAAAATAAATTAAAAACGGTAATGAGCACGTCACTAATATTCATCACGTTAACAAATATTATCTTTAATTACCTCGATCGACTGATCGTGATTGAATAATTACAGCCGATAAAAGCCGTTGTTAGGATATCAGCCTTTAGTTGAGTGCAAACAGTGACGCAGTGAACATGCCGCTGAAACTATATAAAATCGACGCGAGTCCTCCGGTCAGGGCCGTCCTGATGACGACGGAGATCCTCAAACTGAAAATCGAGCCCCAGGAACTGAATATCTTCAATGGAGAGAACCACACTCCAGAATACTTGGAGAAGAACCCTCTACACTGCGTGCCTCTACTAGAAGATGGTGATTTTGTACTAACTGACAGTCATGCAATCATCACGTACCTGGTCTCCAAATACGGTGCTGATAAACGAGCAACTTTATACCCTAATGAACTGAGTGTAAGAGCTGTAATAGATTCGAAGATGTACTTCGATACTTCAATTCTTTTCCCTAATATCAGGGGGATAGTAAAAGCAATCCTGGTTCAAGGAATAAAAGAGGTTACTCCTCAACAAGTCGAAGACGTGAATGCAGCTTATGATGTTTTGGACAAATACTTGCAGAAGACCAAGTTCGTGGCAGGGGATCATTTGACGGTAGCTGATGTGTCCTGTGTCGCCAGTATCTCTAGTTTAGCTGTGTTGGTGCCTGTGGGTGACAAATATGAAAAACTGAAGGCTTGGTGGAGTTCGCTGCAGCAGGAAGAATGGTACCAAAAGGGAAATCTCCCAGGACTGGCTGTGTATGAAGGATTGGTGAAATCGAAATTGAATTGAGTTTATAGTTTAAAAATACTTTAAGTAAACGTCTTCCTGATTTTATGATATACAAATATATGTTTTTAATGTAGTTTTATTATTTAAATAAATTATTTTCTACTAATGGACAAACCGACAGATGGTGAGTATTTTCCTACCCTTATGGCACTTTTACGGTTCAGACTAAGCAGACTACTATCTCATCTAATGGAAGGTAACGATATATAATGACATTATTTACTTGTATTGACTTTAAATAAACACAGGTTTTTTTTTATATTGTTCGTCGTTTATGCCGCGTACATCGAAGGACTGGAACAATTTGTCTGCTGCAGTTTTCCGTACCTATTATAATTTAGGTGTTTTCAAGGCTAGAATGAATAGGCTCTTCATAAACTATTGCACTTCATCTCCGAAGATTGCATCACTGCTTACCGTCAGGTGGGATCACAGTCAAGTATGTGTTTTTTTTTTAATTAATTTAGATTTTTTTAAATAGTTATACTATCCTCATCCTATCTTTTCTTTAACATTTTCAAAGAATCTTACTTAAATAATAGCATTTTGTTTTTATCATTCTAATGTTTTCCATTAACCACGGAAAATTATTTGTATTTATCAGATTAACTAAAAGTGATTCGTTTATAACTAATACTTATCAACTAGGTTTGTGTCAACAGGGTTCCTTTATCAGGCACTTGTCCAAATCAATAGATTAATGCGGTCGCTTATGTAATCGAGCCAGTCATGTGTTGTGGTACAAGTTTAGGTAATGTGATTGTTATCAATTACGCCATTTTTGTTTATTCATTGCCAAGGTTTAGGAAAAATTCCATCATTAAATCCAGATGTAAAGAAATATCTGTGTCATTTACAGAGGGTTTCATTAATTGAGGTTAGAATATAGGCTATTTTAGTTGGAGGTGTGATTCGTAAGTAAAATAACAAGTTAGAGAGGTAATAAAGTATAATAATATATTCCACACCTATCACACAACGCCGTCTAGTCCCAAGCTAAGCAGAGCTGTGTTATGAGTACTAGATAACTGATAAACATACTTATATATTTCTAAATACATACATATAGATAAATTACACCCAGACACAGAACAAATGATTATGCTCATAACACAAATATTTTTGTCCTGAGTGGGAATCGAACCCACGACCTCCGGCATAGCAGTCAGGGCCACTAACTACTAGACCAACAGGCCAGTCGATCGAACTTTAGATATCTTATTTACAGAGGTTAATGCCTATAAAATACAAAAAAAGCCATTTTAAAAAAAGTATTTAAAATAAAGTCTCCTTAAAAGAGGTAAAATACACTCAGTGACTCAATTAAAGAGGTAATTATAACAATAAAATCAAAAGAACGATCCCAGATATAGAGATTTACATTGTCTCACTAATAGAGGTACAGAGTGTTAAAGTGTCACTTATAAAGCTCCCATTTAACCGATTTTTACTGTTTATATTTTTCCACCCGTCTTTCTAAATTTACTTTTCTAAAACACAGTGGTATATATAACTGAAGCAACTCAGACGTACATGGTTACTTTATAACAAACCAGCTCTCTATGGTCTTTGGCGCCACAGAGCATGCCTAGGTCGACCAGCTTCTTGACCTGGGCACAGTTTCTTTTATTGAAAAAAAACAACAATTTTTGCAAAAAAAACTACTAGGTATAGTGACTAATCAACTAGGAACTATGGAAGACATCAATGCGCTAAGCATTATTATTAAGCATATTACATCAATTAGAGCACTTCAATTTATTTATTCTTCGTGCAACACAGAAGTACGCGAAGAAGCGGCAGAATCAATGCGCTAAGCATTGTCTATGATTACAAAGATATGAATCTCCTTGTTAAAATAAGCACACGTACATGATTTGACATAATATACTCAAAGATTTGTAAAAACGCACGACAATCTAAGCAAACACTTATCATACGACCATAACTAATACACCTTCCAATATCCTTATCTATCCATAATAAGAATGGAATAATAACGCTATCAATATGCAAGTTATATCCGCAGATAGGCATTGTTGGCCATCGTTCGCACATTTCCACTGCGTTTGCCCACAATAGTGATATAATTGAGGAAAATGAACACAATGGGCTACCAAGACACACTTTGACAAAAACTATGGCATAATTTTGGAAGGCATATTAAGAGAAGATATCTATGAGAGAAAATACTGATTTCCTACGATACTGCAGTTTCTAGGAATGAAAATAAGACAGTCTATACAGTTTATTTGAAGATTGTATAAACAAAGCATAAGTAGATAAAGTCGCTACATAATCATCACGTTCCATTAGGTGAGATAGTGGTCAAGTTCGACCCTATAAATAATCAAAAAAAAAATCCTTCATACATATTTAAAAACACTTACTATCAATATATATATATATTCAAATACACTTAATAAAAACCCTTAAGAACCTACTAAGTATAGCGTCAAAAAACTCTGCATCGCCGTTGGCTGTTAATGTATCCAAAAGACTGGCGGTATGGCTACCTTTATGGCGAAGTTGACAGAGAATAATTTCAACCCGTGGTAAAAGTTTTTGGAAAGGTCTATAAAAAAATTTGAGAGCAATCGGACTTCATGAACCGAGAGTTTCAACCCAAAACGGCTCGGAAACCAACAAGGTTTTTTTTTTGTCGACGGGGAAAATCATCTTATGACAAAACACGCTCTTGGGGGGGATAGTGTCAGACTCTTACTGACTAAAAACCCCCCGCCGTTCCTTGTAGCCTTCATACCAGGGCTGTAGTTTCCTTTTGGATAACCCCGACCCCGGTAGGCTTCGACCCAGCTGGGCCCCTCCTGTGAAACCAATAAGGTAGTAAGGTAGGATATTTTCACCGCTTGAGGGTCTCCGCAGCCGCAGTGGCATTATCAGCAAAACACGACAAGCTAGGCCATGATGGCAAGAATGTTGGTATAAGTAGCGTCCCAAAAGTTGTCTATTGATGATAAAATTACTGCATCATCATCATCAGCCTTTTTAATGTTCCCGCTGTTGGGACTCAGGCCTCCTCTCTAGGAAAGGGAATGGGCCGTAATCCACCACGCGGGCCCAGTGCGGGTTGGTGAATATCACATGTCTTCGAATTTTTGGTTCTAGGATATGCCGGTTTCTTTACGATGTTTTCGTTCACCGTTTTGAGAGCAGTGGTGATGAAATAAATTGCACAAAGTAATGCGCCTGGCTGGGTTCGAACCCGCGACCTACAACTCGTAAGTCGGGGCCATTACCAATCGGCCATCACTGCTCCTAAAATATTCAAAAATCTAAGCAGCCAGTTGAATCAAAAGATCAAAAACGGCGAAAAGGTAAAAGTCTAAAAAACGGCTCAAGCAATAAATAAATTTAATTAAGCGCGCGCACCCGATAAACGTATACAGCTAATAAGCGTAAACAACGAAGCACCCGAATTTAGGCACACCCTACACCGGCCATCGTATATAGGGATAAGGACCCAAATGTAATGATATACGCAGTAGATTTATCCCGAGCGGTCCGTTTGTCAATGTTCACGGCGAAATTAATTACGGATCGGTCATGGGTTCGAATCCCGTGCCACGTATTTGAATGGTCATTTGGGATGGAAGTAATTAAGATAAAATATTGTTTTATTTGTCGGATTTGTATTGGAGAACCGTTACCGTTTTGCGGCCAAACGGGTTTCTGGGCCGTTAATTTTTTTACTCCAATATTGTTGATTTTATTTACGAGTTATTGAATAGGGATCGACAAATTGATGGGGATTGAGAGATTAGACTGCGATCGATCGCGTTGATAAAAAATAAATGGATTGTTATTAAATTTCATTTATACGCGGCTCCTGATTGGTTGGTTCTATTTTTGTTTCTTTTTATACTGTTGTCCAAGGGAGGGTAATGTTTAATTATCCTGAAAATGCGATAAACCTCATGGACTAAATAAACAATGGCCATCATAATTCAACGAATAAATTAAAAGTTTAACTAAAACAGGCAAAAATAAAACAATAGAGTCAGTTTTATGAAGACTGGTAACTTCCTTATGAATACCCACAAAGCTATTTCTTAACAAGCCTGCAAACCCCCCCCCCCTTACCGAAAGAAAATGTCCCTAGCCTAAAATAAAATGATTAAGTAACTTATTTTTGTTCATCCCCAAATTAGTACAAAGGCGGTCATAACAAGTTTTATAAAAAAATTGTAATAAAAGTTGTAAAACCGGGACGAACTCAATAAAAGGGATGTTTCTACCCCAATGTTGGCACCCACCGGGATATTTTCAGAAACACAACCCCTAAAGGGAAAATCCTCGAGGAAAATCTAGTTGTCTATAAGTGGGGCCACCATATTAAATTATTTAAGAGGAAAGGTGTCGATTAATTTGATATTATTTGCATAATTTTTGAAACGGCTTTGACTCTTTATGTAATAGCCTATATTGTGCCAACTGCTGAGCTAAGGTCCACCTCCTAAACCTAGAGAGGTATGGTAGGAGTTTTGGCAGGAGGCGAAGGCAGAGGTCTTCGCCAATTTCTGGCCATGTTTACCACGCAAACATGATCAGATCGTCCCATCATCTTCACTACGACGTGGTCCTCCCTCAGGCGTCCTGTGAGTGACAATCCTCACCCATTTGTCCAGGTGCATTTGTGCGATGTGGCCAGTAAATATTTTTCAGTCTAGTTGTTTTTTCCTCGATTTCTTCTACTGACTTGATACTGAATTGATAAAATATTTTTGAATGATATATACTAATTAAACAGCAAATAAATTAAATCACCATTTAAAAAAGACACCACGAAATTCTCTTACTATAATAATTATTATTTACGTCTGCAGTTTATGTATAATTTTATTCGAATATATTATTTGTAATTTTAAAATTGTATACTGGATCCTACTTTCTATAGTGTCTCTTTCTCACTATACAATTTTCTGAAAGAAAACTCGACTTTGAGCTAATCCACATAATTACATTATAACTTTTTATGGTGTACAATAGAGAATGAAATAATTAAAATAAGGAAAACATATTTATTTGGCATAGTATAGAAACGAGTAGGTATTTAAAAACTTAGGATAAAAAAGGACATTAACACTCCCCTCTACACCCCCAACCCACGAACCCTGTCCATAGATACTACATAGATTTCTATAAAAGGGACGAGGCCTGAGTCTAGCAGCGGACATCTCTTAAGACAACACAAGTAGCGTTCACGTAAAACCTACGGAACTGATTAATCGCAGAAATAATTAATCAAGGCCGTCCCAAAATCGTAATTAAAGCCACAGTCACCCTACGGTATAAGTAACAAATATATCGTGGCACCTTTCTTTGTTTTTCGCGCAAACTCGGCCGTTGGCCTGAGTTATCGTCGTCTTACCTTCGACACCCCACTCCGCCCCTCCCCGAGATAGTTTCACCCCCCGGTCATTTGTCATGCCTGCAGTTATGTTATGTTATTGATTGTTATGATTTGAGGACTTTCGTGTATCATGTAGGTGAGTGGTCAAGGATCTAGTCGATTCTTCGGTAAGAAGTAGGTACATTGATAGTTTTAGTTTACGATAGGCAACTTCGATTTGCTCTAAATATTTTTACTCTATTGGACCACCCATCATTAACCGTTGAGACAAATATCTTATACACAAAGGGTACAATATGAATCTGTCAGTTTAGAAATCATAAACGTGACATCACAATTAAAACCAAGAAGAACCAATTTCTGGATTAGACTAGTCATATTCTTTTGTTTTTGGGTAAAATAATAAAACGTTAATAAGCGATATTGATGATGACGTGAAGCATACACAACGTTGTTATTTTTTAAAATCATGTTTTGCTTTTTTAATTGCGTTAACTTGGTGATTTTCACCAAACAAATATTTATCTTCCTTTCAAAAATTTTCTGTTCCGTCACAAACCGTGGATAGCCCTCAAAAGTCAAGTCAAAGTCAAAATATTTTATTTCACATAGGCCTACATGGGCACTTATAAAACATCAGAAGCTTGTACAGTGCTAGTGTAGTCATTATTCGTACAGACAGGTATCTACTTTTTTTTTATTGACTGCGATTATACTTGATGGCAAGCAGTGATGCAATCGTTGATGGTGAAGCGCACTAGTTTATTAAGAGCCTATTCACTCCAGCTTTGAAGACACCGAAATTATGATCAGACGGGGAGACCGAAACAGTCAAATTGTTCCAATCCTTCAATTTACGCAGTATAAACATCAATTAGGTATCCCTCTCACCACTAAATACCCTTGAAAAGGGGGGGTAAGTAACTAGTTGATGACGCTCGGAACTTTGGGCGTACTGATGACCTACAAGATGGCCAATGCTGGCCAAGGCTTGAAGGTATACATAATCAACCAGCATATAGTCCATTAGTAGCACAGGATACCTAGCAATAAAACCCAACCATACCTCGCAAAACAACCAGCCTAAATGATGACAGCACTTCCGTACTTGAGCCAACAAAACACAAATATGTTAGTCATAGTTAGCTGCGGGGGGCGGCCAAGAAATAATTACCTAATAAAGATTTCTGATACGCCACTGTTACAGGGAAAAGCTATTATCTGGTCGGGGGCAAGGGGGGAAGGGGGGCGGGTCTGTCAGCAGCAGAACTTTTGATGAACACACGCAGTAATGTGCGACTGATTGTTCTGAAGTCTTGCTGCGATTTCCTGGCAGTTCGACGTAAATATTGTTGGCGGATATCTGTGATCGAGTTTTCGAGGCCTTTGTCTCCATAAACAGATCTTGATTCAAGAAAACAATTATTTGAGCACTGTTGACGCAGTGGTTTAGTTATTGACTACTGCACTGTGTGTTGAGTTTGATTCCGGCACTGAACAAATTGTTGTATGAACTACAGATAGTTGCCCTGGGTATGAGTGTATATGAGTTTACATGTTTGTGACAGTACCCACGATATAGGAGTAATGCCAAATGTGGGATAACGTTTCAAAATACCGAAAACAATTATGAATCTTCTTGGCTGTCGGGTGATTAGATAATACATACATATGTATATCAAATGCTGGGTGTGCACTCCCACTGATTCTACGACGCAAAGGGTACTTGAAAGACATAATTTGGTTTTAGTCAGTAAACGTCTGACACGTCCTCTCGTGCTACCCTAGAGCGAGTGATGATTTCCCAAGTGTTAGTAGGTACCTCTACCTACTACTAGCTAGGTCAAACCAGTTGGTTGCCCTTTCAGTACCTACTAAGGTTTCTGTACCTACATTATGGAGTTAGTTTGAATGATTCTTGAGAAGTTGTAGTAGTCAAGAAGTTGGAAAAACTCGTTATTTACGTGAAGTCAGGACTTGAACTAAATCAGAATTCTATGACTTCGTGCAAGTATATTTAGATTAATATGTTTTTACAAGAGGAATTCTTTGAAAGAACTGGTGCAATTACGAAAATGATTTCCCTAACAGCAGACTAAGGCTTCAAGTTCCATTATTTGCTACTTCTACACCAGAAAAACTAACATTCAATGACATACTCCAAAACAAACACAAATAAATTTCTCAGAATATTTTTTTTGTACTTAGTGTTTCTACATGAAACACCAGACTACCGGACGTACAGCGATGCACCATCGTTACAAGGTGGGCATCCCACCTACACACACAAAACGTTTTAGAAACACATTCATTGCGCGTGCAGCTAAGGAGTAGAACTCCTTGCCGGAGTTTGTATTTCCTGATAGCTACTACCCGGGTATCTTTAAGTCGAGATTGAATAGGTTTCGTCTAGGTAAGCGCTTTCCATCAGGTGAGATAGCGGCCAAGCGCGAACCTATCAACAAATAAAAAAAAAATACTTATAAGTTTTGTTAATAACACGACTTGAGAACATTCAGAAAATTTTCCCTCTTATATAAACATTTTAGTGTATATTTTTTACTTGCATAATTTCTACTTAGTTAGTTAGCCCATTTATGTCCCACTGCTGAGCGAAGGCCTCCCTCTCCCTTTTCCACACACGTCTATCTTCGGCTATTGCGGGCCAGTCCCTCCGGTACTTATCAAGCTCATCTCTCCACCTTCGCCTTGGTCTCTTCTTAACCTTAATTTCTATTTAATCACAAACAAAACAAACTTACATAACGATACGAAACAGCAGCATTGACATCTCATACCGGCCACATGTCGGATGTCATAATTTATGATCATTCCATTTTTTCACCACAATGCCTTGTCTGTCCGGTAATTCAAAACATATGGCTATAAACACTTGAACTATTAATTACAGTAATAAACTTTATAATAAACTGGTAATCTGTGATCTGTGCTAACAGTGTCGTTAAATATATCATGTGTTAGTATTAAACATTAAAATGAATTGACTAAAGCTGTTTGCAGACCAGCTGGTGTGGATTAGAAAAAGGATAACTTAGAAAAAAAAAGCTTAAAAATTATGGTTTCTATTACTTGAAGAATTTTTTAGGGTTCTGTACCTCAAAAGGAAAAGCGGAACCCTTATAGGATCACTTTGTTGTCTTTCTATCTTTCTGTCAAGACCTTTTTTCTCGGGAACGCGTGGACGTATCGAGTTAAAATTAAAACCATATATACTCTAATCGGTGGTCCTTTGAACCTGTGAAAAAAAAAGTCTTTCGAGTTTACGAAAAAAAAGTCAGCTGTTTATGTCGCAAAAACAAGTGTATTTTAACACTGTCAAGGGAATCAAAATTCATAGAGAAATTGAACTAGAATCCTGAAATTTGGCCTGAAGAAAGTTCTCATAGCATAAGTGGAGGATGAAATCTGAATACTGTTTTGAAGTAACTTTATTGACATTCGGAAAAATCTTCATAAGTCAATTCGAGAATTGAACTATTTACCGTAAGGAACCCTCAGTGAGCGATTCCAACTCGCACTTGCTAAAACTAGCGCTTAAACTGCAATCCCAACTGATAGTAAGCAGTACGTAGTTTATTATACCGCAAATTAAAATTGATTAAAAGATAACAACTGGCAGGTTTTCCTTGAAATTGCTGTGAGAAAATAGAAGACTCACAAACTGTCGCTTTTATAATAATTTTGCGTGAAACAACCCGTACCACATCAAGGGATGTGGTACGGGTTGTTTCACGCAAAATTATAAATGCGAAAGTTACTCTGTCTGTCTGTTACGCTTTCACGCAAAAACTACTGAACGGATTTAGATCAAATTTGATAGGTAGGTAGAAGAGACACTGGAATAACACATAGGCTACCTATAATTCCACTGCTGAGCACGGGTCTCTGCCCGCGCGATATAAAATGTAGTCCACGCGGGCGAAGCCGCGGGCGGAAAGCTAGTTCGTAATAAACCTTAAAATTTGTGAAAGATTTTTAATTTAAATAGTAGTACCTACCTACAATATTTTCACACCTTTCAACATAAAACGCTGATATAATCCTTATTAATATTATAAAAGCGATAGTGAGTTTATTTTGTTTGTTTGTTTGCTTGTTACTTCTTCACGCCTAAACGGCAAAACCGATTTTGATGAATTTTGGTACAGAGATACTTGGGACCTGGAGACGGACATAGGATATTTTTTTTTTTAAGTGAGAAAAGGGGAAGAAAGAGTGAAGTAAATTAATAAACGCGGGCGAAACTGCGATTAAAAACTAGTATAATATAAAGCTAACCTTCATTTATGTCATGAAGGTTAGCCCTAATACAAGTTATAACATTATTAACATAAGAAATCGACAGATCACTGCATTAATCTTAGGGCCGCTGCACACGCGCCACATACCACAGCCACAAACGTCGCCAGAAGCGGCTACAAAGGCAGCTGAAGCGCGTGACAACCACTTGTGGCTGGTAGCTGCTGCTTTTTTTTAACCCATACGCGTAGGAACGTAATAGACTCGGACGAAGTTTTAAATGCGCGAGTGGCGTTTTTTATCTGTGTTTTGTGGCCAGTGTGAGCCACAAGCAGCGCGGGCTCGCGGACGGCGAGCCATGGGTAGCTCGCTGTCCGACCGTCCGGTAACTGTCCGAGCCCAAGACGTCGACAGCGCGCACTGTTTCCGCGCGCCTCAAGGAGTTGTCAGCAACAGGAGGGGCCCAGCTGGGTCGAAGCCTACTGGGGCCAGGGTTATCCGAAAGGAAACTCGAGCCCCGGTATGAAGAGGCTAGAGGAACGGGGTGGATTTTTAGTCAGTAAGAGTCTGAAACTATCTCCCGGTCCACCCAAGAGCGGGGGTCGTCATAAGATGATTTTAGCCCACCGTAAAAAAAAAGCCACAAGAAGCGAGCAGCGATGATAATTATGTAGCGTGTGGCGGCCACCGGTGTCAACCGTGTGCAGCGAATCCATAAAAATGTATGAGGCTAAAGGAAATATGCCGGTGGCGGCGTTTTGTGGTTGTAGCCGGTGGTCCGTGTGCGGCGACCCATAGATTTGTATTAATTTATTTATCAACTGAGGTCATACGACAGTGGCACCATCTATGCAGTTCTTTAAGCTAATCCTATGAAGAATATCGTTATAAATATTAATCAGATTAATGTCTTAGTAATCTTTTGATCAATTGATGAAAAGATTTAGAAGTTAATTGGTTTCTGGTGTTGATAAAAATATGTTTTAACAGTAAATACGCATTCGTGTTTATACGTAGGTGTACCTTTCTACCTACATATGTGCTCAAGATGGATATTTGTATTATATTATATTTCTTGTGTTTTTTTTTAGTTGGTAAATCATTCAGTGACTTCTGCTGCTCTAGTGTGGAGCAAGAAGGCGTGTAAGACTTCTACTGACTAAAACCCATTCCTATTTTCCTTCTTTGCGATCGTTCCAGGGCCCCGGGAATGTTCTCTTTGGCCTGTGGTGGGCTCAATTTATTGGCTAATTTTATTCCCAAACGTTACAAATTAAATAAAGACAATGCGCTGACGGACAAAACTCCTAAGTACAATTTAGTTTGTTTAATTTATGAATGAGCAGTTTTTGCCCAGTGATAATGACCCAGACTTACGGGTGCGGGTTCAAAACCAGTCAAGCGCATTACTGTTGTCGCTTCGAAGATGGACGTACATTTTTAGAGATAGATATAATTATTTTAGTATTAGTGGAATTATGATTTTGTTAATAGTCGATTTATTTGCTAAAAAGCCCTGTGTCTGAATTTAGATACAATATTTATTTAGATTGGCAATACTGGTGTCGCGCTACTATTGGTCCGTTGAAAAACTTCCGGAGCAATGGTGGGGTGACACTAGCCTAGGCATTAAATAAACTAGAGAGATCGTTCACTTGTTGGGCGAATACAGTGTGAGCAACATCTCCTCAATTGACATTTTATAAGTATAATGTTGTGATTATGTTTTGAGGTTAGAATACCGTTACACGTGTTCAGCTAAATTTATGTAAAGTATTTGATTAAATTTATATTGGTTATTCAGTGTTTCTCTATAGACGTTTCCTTACATTACTTTGTATAATTAATTTCATCAATACTACTCTCAAAACGTTGAAAGAAAACATCGTGAGGAAACCGACATGTCTTGGAACCAAATATTCAAAGACAGGTGACGTCAACCAAACCGCACTCGGCTCGCGTGGTGGTTTTTTATTAAATTGATATAAACCAATGCTTGCCTGCAATTCCACCTGATGGTAAGCAGTGATGCGATCGTTGATGGTGGGGTGCTCTAGTTTGTTAAAAGCCTATTTAGCTTTGAAGACACCTATATTATAATTGGACGGGAAGACCTCAGCAGACAAATTGTTCCAGTCCTTCGATGTACACGGTATAAACGACGAAGTGAAACGCTTACTCCGAACCGTAGAACTTTAAAAAATGTTATGGTGGATACTCGCCATACGACGAGTTATCCGATGGTAACGGAGATAGCGGGATCAAGCCATATTATGCAATTCCCGCGCACACTCCAAAATGCATCCTGAAAGGCTGGATACTCTACACCTGTGCTCGAAGCTTTGTAAATTGGATTTAACCAAATTAAGATCACCAATTAGCCTCTTCGCACGGCCATCTACCAAGTCCAAAGCTGCTAGACAGCATTTTCCAGCGCCAGCTCGAAACCATTACGGCCCTTTCCCTCTCCTAGAGAGGAGGCCTGAGTCCCACAAATCACTACACTACATGTCAAGTAATCACATACTCTTGATAAATTTCTTAGATAACTCACAGGTGGAGTAGGACACCTGTCAATCCAATTTGCTTATCATAAAAAGTTCTATTTCTAAAAACATCATCTTAGAATATTTAAAAAGAGCACATCAGCTGCGTGCTATTTTAAGACCAGCTTTACTGTCAGTAGTTCTATGATCTGTGCCAGTGGCGTAGGTAGGTGTGGGCGAAGTGGGCCCTCGTCCATGGGATAACACCTAAAGGGGCCTCGCACAAGCGAGGGCTCTTTAAGAACGAAAGTTTTTTTTCTAATTGACTAGCTTTTGCTCGCGGCTTGTTTGCGTACTTATAATATAGCCTATGCCTCTCAAAAATAAAGCAACTTTCAATCGGTGAAAAAATTTTAGCAATCGGACCTGTGCTTTGAGAGATTACCTTCTACAAACAAAAATCAAACTTTACCTCATTATAATAATAGTGTACTACTTCACCTGATGGTAATGGATGGATGTCTTTTCGAATTTATGAAATTAAAGGGCCTCACTAATATACCTTCGCCCACGTCTAAATTATCCACGTTACGCCTCTGATCTATGTCCATTTGTGCGTTATAATTGCCCGGCAGTGCTTATTAAGACAAACTACATGTTTCTATAATGACATGGTCGAGAAAGCACCTTGACTTAATTAATGTCGAAGTAAAATATAATAATAACTGACTAAAATGATTTAAAACCTAATAGGAATGTAGATTGTATATAGTTATGTTTTATTTTATGACATGCCAGTAGGCTCTTGGCAAGTTATTACTAACATTATGCTTCTTGTTAATTTGGTTTTCATTTATTCGCTACAAGTTATTTATTAAAGTAAAAAGATACAAATTGTAAATAAAGATATTTATTTTGCTACGTAAAAATCATTTTTATAAGTAGGTATATCAATTTAACTAGATAAGGCCGGTATTTCCTTGAGAAGAAACACAGACACAAACTCAGACGTCAAAGTCTCTTTTGAAATCCATACAGCATACATATATAATCAACCTATAATGTTCCTACTGCTGGAACTCAGACTTACTCTCCTGGAGAGGGAATGAGCCGTAATCCACTACGAGAGCCCAGTGCTCATTGGTGGATGTCACAAGTCTTCGAATTTTTGGTTCTAGGACATGCTGGCTTATGCGGTTCTCATAACGATGAGTTCCTTCACCATATTGAGAGCAAATTATAGGGCAGTTTCATCACAGTAAACAAATAATGATGTAATACATATACATTTCATACACACATATGTATAAGAAACAGCATGATATATATTATGTACCTTCATAATCAATCTTCGGCCGTCAATTTGACTGGATCCAAGATATCATGAAAACGAAAGTCAATCACTGCAATGCTACGGTGATTAAAAGGCACCTAATCAAATGAATCTTGAATTGCATTAATAGGGATCTGACTTATTTTATAACATTTTGATTAAAATTGAGATAGTGGCAGTTATGCTAAACGTAAGATAATGTTAAACACTTCTGAGATTTGGATCTAAACTTTGGGTAACATTTCTATAAGTAAAGTGAGCCTAAGTTTCAGCATAAACTTACTTTTTTAAAATGATATAGAACCGTGCTTGACTGCGATCCAATCTAATGGTAAACAACTAAACAGTGATGCAATCGTTGATGGTAAATCGCACTAGTATGAGCTATTCACTCTAGCCTTGAAGACACTCAAATTATAATCGGACGGGAAGACCGCTGCAGGCTAATGGATCCAATCTCTCGATTTACGCGGTATAAACGACGAGGCAAAACGCTTAGTCCGAACGGTGGAAGTGTTAACAACTTAGGGGTGACTTGCCGTACATCGGCTTGTCTGATGGTAGAAAGGTGATGGCGGAATCAAGTCATGTAATTCCTCCGAACATTCTCCAAAATGCATCCTACGTCTATGCTTCACTCTTTATATAGTACCGCACCAAAAACTTTTATTTAATATCAAAAACAAAACTGATATAATTATAGTAAACAAAACAGCAATTACTTCAGATACTAATACACTACTTACACGAAATGGAAACATGATTTAATGTTGTGTCATTCGGATAATGGAAGGCCATCCCACTTTGAAACCAGAAAATAATACGAGCAAACCACCTATATCGATATCCATTACTTGCTTTGTAACTGTTGAGAAGATGGCTCATAGTTCTAGGCAGGCAATGGACAGTAATGTAGGGGTTATGGTAGCGTGATGGTATGGTGGGCTAGGATCTATTACGGCGCCAGATGGTGGCTAATCGGGCGTCGATGTGCCACTGAAGCTGCGTTTGCGCAACAGTAATTTGTTAGAAGATTTTATAGAGTTGTAAAACCTCTTATTAGAAATTAAAAGACTGGTTAGTATAAATTGAAAAATAGATTTACTAGCTCTAATTATATGTGTTAGAAAATCGTTGTACAGGCCCACTTTTCCAAGGAAATTACTTCCTTGCTAGAGTTAGTACCATAGTATTACAGCATTCACGACTGTGAAATTGCACCTGCTTATAGCATGGAATTAGGTATTAGTTATCCACTGGAGAACCAAATCTATGGACATAGTCCGGAGAATCGTAAACTTAAGTGGCAGTTTTTTTTTTGGTTGGTAAAAATCATTAAAATGACATCCCCCACCCTTGAGCGAGCAGGAGATAGTATCAGACTCTTACTGACTAAACAGCTATCTTTTGAACCTAACCCTAGCCCCAGTAGGCTTCGACCCAGCTGGGCCTCTGCTGACAACTCCTCAAGGCGCGCGGGATCAGTGCACGCCGTCGACGTCTTGGGCTCGGTCCGGACAGTTACCGGACGGTTCGACTGTGAGCTATTCATAGCTTACCGTCCGCAAGCCCGCGTCTACGGTGGCCGGAAATCGGGATCAGAATACCGAGAGCGCCGTTGCCGGATGCGGTCGACCAGGCTACCGCCTGCCACTCCTCCTTGCCCCGGACCATGGCTTGGACCAAGGCCCGGCGTGAGGGGTATTTGCCGCCGAAAAAGTTGATCACCACCTCCGGCATAGCAGTCACCCACTACCACACATCAAAAAAGTTGTGTACCTAGTTTTTAAGGTACTAATCTACTTATGTTTTATCTTAGTGCTTATGTACCCTTATCTGGCGGTATCATCCTCTCTAGGGCATGAGCAATCCCCGACGCGGCACGAAGCGTGACATTTAACACAACGAGTGTCTCAACTAAAAGTTTAATAGCCAGCTCCGTACCACCAGAGGTTACCTTTAGGGCTGTCTCTCTCTTAACTAGGTTTTTATTTTAAGTACCGGTTGTTGTCACTGAGTATTTTGTATGAATTCCGCCCGGGTCTATATCCATTTCATGGCCTCGTAACAGCGGTTTTATTTTTATAAAAAAAAATTTTTGTTTTTGCGAAGCCTTTTTAAAAAACAAGCCTTATTATTTTTGGTGACTCTCAAATATTTCCATGATATAATCTCGAAGACCAATCCGCACTGGGTCCGCATGGATTTGAGTCCCAGCAGTGGGAACATATAAGGCTGACTATGCTATGCAAACATAAGTAGACAAGTTCTCAAGATATTTTTAACGCTCTTTTCATTATTTTGTATTTAAAATATTGTAGTAAGTAATTTGTATTTAGACAATCTACAAAATAAAAACTTTATCTTCTTTCAAGGCTTAGGGCACTTTCAATATATGCGTACTTTAACCGGCCGGCTGCCGCACGTTTACCGTGCCGCAGCCGATCGGCAGTATGTTAGCAGTTCGACAACAAGCGCCTAAATTGAAAACGTATCTGGCTGCCGTGCGTTTGTATGCCAACGATGTGTTCAACACCGCACTATTCAACACCGAAGTGAACACGGCGTGCTTGTGACGTTGCCGTCCTGTTGTCGACCGTTCGCCGCACGATTGCCACACCGCGCGCTTTGTATGAAAAAAAACGATCGTCCGTACACACTTACGCAGTACGACTAACGCACTGCATCCTCACCGCAGCAGGTCGTCAAAAAATGCATAGTCTATATAAAAGCCTTAGAAGTTAAGTCCTTAGAAATCATCATATAACTTCAGTCAAACTTTTATTGACTGTGTTCTTTTAGTTACTCTTTACGTTCTGCGGCTGCGGCGACTCTTTCGAATAATTTTGCATAAATAAAACTTTAAACAACCTTTTAAGTGATACTTATTTAACCTTGCGGTCTAGATAGTAACGTCGTCTGGCCTAGTATTAACTGAACTTAACCCCCTAGAGCCCAAACTTTGACAGTCCAACTAGATAATATTAATACAATTACAAAATCCGAAGCTACTCCAAAAGCAATTCGAATGGCGTGTTTTAAAACCACAAGGGTTTTGTCCATCTAAGTTTAAAATAATAATTTGCACTCAAACCCTTGTAGTATGAAAATGGTGTCAAAACTAATGATTACTTTGTACTCTAGACATATTTGGGAGATAGAACTTATTCGCAGTAAGAAGACCCCTGCTATTGTACCAGGGCAACATACTTCGCAAGAGTTCAAATAATAAGTACAAAATGCTGATTTTGATTGCAAGTTTAGTTCTATTTCCGTATAGACTCTGTTCCTGTTGCTCCACAATGGTTATGCTCCCTTAATACCTACTAGACCACAAGTCCTTCGGTGATGTACCAGGGAACCATACATTGCGAGAGTTCAAATAGTAAATACAAGATGCTAAGATTGCAAGTTGTACTAAAATGTCCGTATGGACTCTGCTCCTTTTGCTCCACACTGGTCATGTCTCTACCTACTAAGCCACAGTCCCTTGGTGCTGTACTAGGGAACCATATATTGCGAGAATTCAAATAGTAAATACAAGTTATACTAACATTTCCGTATGGGCTATGATTCTATTGCTCGACAATGTTTATGTTCCCTTAGATTAGATACCTATATCTATCTACCAGACCACAAGTCCCTTGGTACCAGGGAACCATGAATCGCAAGAGTTCAAATTGTAAGTACAAGATCCTAATTTTGATTACAAGTTGTACTAACACTTCCGTATGAGCCATCCTGTTGTTCTACAATGGTTATGTTCCCTTAGTACCTACCAGAAAGATGGCATTATTAAATGTTATGTATTAATTGGTAACCCTGAGAGCAAACACTTTGATGGGCAATGAAATTGGCAATAAAAATGTTGAATTCAAGTATTGATGCCATGTGCTTTGGCGTAGTTTATATCTAAGTACTTAAATGTGCATCATTCATAATGTATTGCTATAGATGTTTGAGTTTTATGTTATTTTTTATATTTTTTTATTCTTTATTGTACACCATATAAACAAAATACAGGACCAACATGATAACAACTAAGTTTACAACGGGCGATCTTATCGCACAGGACAATCTCTTACAGACAACCTTTATATTTATCTATATTATACTAGCTTTGCCCGCGCGGCTTCGCTCCCGCTCTTCCCTACTCTACCCTACTCTACCCTACTCTACCCTACTCTACCCTACTCTACCCTACTCTACCCTACTCTACCCTACTCTACCCTACTCTACCCTACTCTACCCTACTCTACCCTACTCTACCCTACTCTACCCTACTCTACCCTACTCTACCCTACTCTACCCTACTCTACCCTACTCTACCCTACTCTACCCTACTCTACCCTACTCTACCCTACTCTACCCTACTCTACCCTACTCTACCCTACTCTACCCTACTCTACCCTACTCTACCCTACTCTACCCTACTCTACCCTACTCTACCCTACTCTACCCTACTCTACCCTACTCTACCCTACTCTACCCTACTCTACCCTACTCTACCCTACTCTACCCTACTCTACCCTACTCTACCCTACTCTACCCTACTCTACCCTACTCTACCCTACTCTACCCTACTCTACCCTACTCTACCCTACTCTACCCTACTCTACCCTACTCTACCCTACTCTACCCTACTCTACCCTACTCTACCCTACTCTACCCTACTCTACCCTACTCTACCCTACTCTACCCTACTCTACCCTACTCTACCCTACTCTACCCTACTCTACCCTACTCTACCCTACCCTACCCTACCCTACCCTACTCTACCCTTCTCTACCCTACTCTACCCTACTCTACCCTACTCTACCCTACACTACCCTAATTTTTTTTTCCATAAGAACCTTCTCCTCACAATAACAATCACAACAAAAAAAAATCAGCCAAATCGGTCAAGCCGTTTTCATGCCAAGTCGTGACAACGGAAAACGGGGGTCATTTTTATATATATAGATAGATAGATTTTATAAACTTTTTTTATAGTCATCGATTCAGTAAAAAAACGGTCACTACTGCACATTCTCTTCTCATAATAATGCATTTGTATTTTTAATTTTTTTCTACCTTGTTACTTCGGCTTTACCCGCTTGAATTTCGATTTGAACGAACATAATATTCTGAAATAAAAAGTATTCTACATCTTCATCCAAAATATATTGGTCTATTAGTAGGCCATGGTTTATGCAAATCATTACAAATGTACAAACATACTCACATCATTTTCGTGTACAATTACGTCAATTTATACAGACGAAAATTTGTATATTTCGAGATGAAGGAAGCATGAAGCAGTGGATTAAACTTTCCAGGTATATATATGTACCTTATACATAAAAATGACATATAGTAGGTTAAATAATAGCCTGAGTGTTATTTTAGTGTATAACGGAAAGTACTCATTCTATGTGAGTAAAACCGCTGGCAGAAACTAGTACGAGTATAATGTATGTATTTAAGATTTCCTAGTAAATCCTTAACCAGCAAAGAACATTACACTTTTTCTTACACAAAAACAATAACTCATCTCAGAAAATAGTGTCCAGTTTAAATGTAGCTTTAATTTTCAAAATGATAGCGTGTCAATATCTAATTACGGGGTCTCATGTCCATGGCTATCGTGTGGCGCCTAGAGCTGGGCCAACTGTGTACTCGGCCGCCTAGATGGCTGGTTGGCTCTAAATAGCCGACTAGTTGCCGACTAGATACAAATTACAGTCGAACAGGGTAAATAGAAACGTAGGAATGAATAGAAATAAACTAGCGCGCCTCACCATCAACGATTACATCACTGCTTACCATCAGGTGGGATCGCAGTCAAGCACTAGTTTATATTTATATCAATAAAAAAAAAGTTTGATTATGATTTTTTACTCCGATACCATATTTTTTGTTTCAAAACACTTTTAATATTTTTAATATAACATTTTAATAGTATAGTAGGTATATGTACTTACTCAAATACCTACTGCAATTTTTTTTTTTGAGTAACGTAAAAATCCATTTAAAAAAATGGTTTTTATTTACATTTCTGTTTAACGTACAACAAATTCTAAGTTTCGTTGACAAAATTAGAATTTGAATTACAATAGTTTGTATAAGATTGTTTTCTTATTTCTTTTAGCTTATTAAATGACAACTAGTCGGCATCTTCTAATCTTAGCTCAGGAACGGTCTTCTTTTTTTCGTGTCCATAAAATCAGTTATGCTTATAGTCGTTGAATATAAAAAGAGCCAAATAGTCGGCTTTAGGAACTAGTCGGTTCATCTCTAGCGGCAACCCTACGCGCCGCTATCAATCATAATAACTAATGTGCAGCGGGGTTTAGTCCGGACAAGAGGTTACAGTTTGCACACCATTCATTACGGTGTTAATGACGTCATACTTAAAATTAGATGCGTAATTGATGTAGTGCAAGAGCGGTAATTAAGAGGTACCCGGTTGTTAAGAGTGTACAGAAAATTGAGTTATAACGCACATGCTTGAGTTTTTTGTTCCGATCTTTGTTAAATTTTAAATCGTTTATTACAATCTTTCAACGTAAGTTTTTTCGGCACTTTTTCCGTTGACTTAAAAAAATTGTTTTTCTTTTTGCCTCACAAAACTTTTTAAATCTATAAATTAGAAATTTAACGGAAGTGAACCGAATTTGAAGCAGGACTTTTTAAATTTGGTTTAAGTATTGGAATCAGAGAACATAGGAATCAATGGAATTGTAACCAAAATTGGAAGTGGAAGCGGAGACAGAAGCAACAAATTAAACATTAAAATGAATCAAAAGTCGGATAAGTTTATATAAAGAGCAAATTCATAACATTCGAAAATCGATACAAAACAACTTGTGAAAAAGTAACTGACAGAAGGCGAAGACGGGGAGAGAGAGGTTCTCCGCATTAGTATAAGCTTGTTTCTACCTCCGATAAAAGTTTCGATTAAAATTTATCAGAACCGAAATCAAAAATGCAAAAACAATTGGAAGGTCCGAAGTTTCGCTTAAAATAAAAATGCTAAAAATATAATAAAAAAATTACAATAAAAAAATTGAGATTCCAAAAATGTGTCTATATCAGCACATGCAACATTGGAGCTTGAACTATATTACACAGACGCACACGTGTAACAAGCCTAATTTATTCGTAGAACGACGTCGTGTGGCGTGGATCAAGTGTAGCTCTACAAGTCTAGTTTCCATATAAAATGAATGAAGACCGACGCGCCCAGATGGGCGTGTGTGTCACACGTGTGCGCAGGATAGTTTTACCTTAAAACTATAACTACATAAGACTGACGTACTCGTGTAGGTGCGTGACGCACAGGACCGGTCGTTGTGGCGATGCTTGGGGGAGGCCTATGTCCAGCAGTGGCCGTCTTTCAGCTGATATGATGATGATGATGACATGGCGTCGCTCGTGTGGCGTTACATTAGTGTAACTCTACAAGTCTAGTTTCCATATTAATATGTATGAAGACCGACGCGCCTAGATGGGCGTGTGTAGCATTCGTGTGAGCAGTGTGTCTACCTTCATGCGAACGTGTTTTTTTAATGCCTGTAAATAGTTTTTGCATTTTTATGTTCATTGATAATTATAGGTTTATTTATATATATAAAATATCATGTTTTTTCTTGGCAACATAATTTTTTCAAGAAGGACAGATGATAGTCCAGTAATAAATCAACTACTTTTATGAATATAGCTTTTTCATGATATCTATTGTTAATTATAAAACGTGGCCATCGTATTTTTGTTATGACAAGCCAAAATAAAATTATTGTTGCTAAAATAAATTCAACTGCCTTGCATTTTATTATCTGCCTATTTGCATATTTTAAGTATCACCTATTTATCATACCTTAATTGACATTATAAAGTGCTTGAGAATTACTCGTGTACTATTATTGCACACGGCTACTTGCGACCATAAATAAATTAAAAGTAATATTTCCAAACAAGTGCCAATTTGTTTACTATTGGCATAAGAAATATATTATGCTAGCCTTTGCCAGCGGCTTTGCCCTCTTGAAAGTAAAAATAAATATCTACTAACCTACCTATATACCTTTGTGCTCTTCTATCTGTATTTATTCTTTTCATATTTATGTGTACATAAATAAATAATAAATAAAATACTTCAATGGAACATATAACCGCGATAAAAGAAAAAATACTTTTTGCTATTCCAGCAATTTAGCTATTTCCTATCTCCAAATTTCATCTATACCCATTCAGCCGTTTGAGAGGGAAGAAGTAACAAAGATAAACAGGCATACATACAAAGTTTCGCATTTATAATATTAGTGTGAGTACAGCAACATGATATTGACGCCTCCTAATGGGTTATGTTCAAAATATGTCCATCATTTCTAGCAATGTCCAATTAAAACAAAAATCCAGCACACCTCATTATGTCATTCCACACGATTAATAAATGACTGTGTAACAACTACACTTTATACTTGTCTCAAATCTTAAAACTGTTGCTTTGTCACCCTCATACATCAAAACGGCAAAGTTTTCGAACAACAAAACACTCAAAACCCAACCTTATGTGTAAGGTATAGAGGTTGGAAGATGTGTAAGAAAAAGTTGGTCGTCTGATCCCCAAATGTTACACTTCAAATAGGAATTAGGAACTGTCGTGATGTAACATATTGTCTAAAGTCACGGTCTTGTGTCATGTGTAGGGAAATAAATGTATTTATAGGTATCTACGCAGTTTCTGAGAGTGATTAAGTTCGAGGTGATAGACGAACTAGAGGAGGTGGAACTAGTGCGGAACCTAACACATCATTGGCGGTGTTTTACTGGTTCTGAATGGTATGTTAACTGCCGTGTTTCTTTGAAGAGAGGAGGTGACGATAAGCGTTATTTTCAAAGTCTCGACACAGTGGCGCTGCGAACAAC
Source organism: Mythimna lalbum (assembly GCA_949319445.1). Lineage (NCBI taxonomy): Eukaryota > Metazoa > Arthropoda > Insecta > Lepidoptera > Noctuidae > Mythimna > Mythimna lalbum. Next base: position 21,378,607 of record OX439360.1, read on the forward strand.
AAAGGATGCCGAAAAAGTATAAGACGATTGATAGAGCGGTAAACATTTTAATAGGCTATTTTCAATTAAATGCTGATCTGTATTAAAAAATACCGTGTTAGTGTGAGTCGGATTTGTGCACAAAGGTTTCCACCTTGTTTATCTTTAAATTGTAGATATAACTAATTCCTGTAGAATTACATTCAAGCATTAATTTATATAAACAAATAAAAAAGTCAAATTTCAGTATGGAGTAAGATTTGACCCCAAGAAAGGACATTGACTACTGGTTTTTATCTTCGACTTCAACTTCGCGTCTGCAATAACCGATATTCATGCGGACGAAGTCAGGGCAAAAGCTAGTATAACTACTTTTTTAAGGTAGGAAATCATCCATTGACTTCTCCTGCTCTGAGGCGGAGCAGGAGAGCGTGTTAGACTTTTATTGACTAAAACAAGACGTATGTTCCTTCTTTGACAATTGCGTTCCTGGATAACAGTTTTCCCTTTTAGAATTATATCCCCTAGTCCCAGTATTTTGAACCAGGTTTTTAGTATTATTCACGTAGCCGTAGTCTTCTGTAACTGAAAGAGGACCCCATGTGCAGTTCGGATTTCTAACATAACTATTTAACTATTATCTATCTCTACCTGTCTGTGTTGTGTATTGTGTTGTAACTGTGTTTGTTGTATTAATAATCCAAATAATGAAAAACAAAACAAAAGCAAACCAGCTGAAGTTCAAAAAGTACAATATCTTAGCCAAAACAAGAACATCTATCATCAACTCTGAAAGCGCCAAAAACTTCCCAACCCAGCCGTGACATATTGACAAACACTTTCTATACAAACATATCACTCGATTGTTGTTTAAACAAATAATTCTAACAAAAGCCATCGTTAACGAGCAAACTTCGAACTGAAATCGTCTGAATTTATTAGCTGATCAAAAGAAATGTCCTAGTGATAAAACCAATCAAAATTCAACCTTACTCGTTTCATATTAGGATTAGGTTTCAAGTGTGCTAGTGTGAAATTAAAATGGGAGCGAAATATGCTAACTAATGGTTCAGTCGGTGAAATAAAGTGCGAACAATAAATAAGTAATTGTAAAATTTTAGAGTTTTTGTATTTTGTTATATGAGGTGGATCCGTACTTTTATTCTGTATTTTTATTTATCTACACTATTATTATTATTATCTCTGGCTAAAATGTTTTTAATGATAGAAAGCTGCTTTATACCTGAGTGACATAGGCTATTTTACGTATGCGGACGAAGCCGCGGCCAAAAGCTAGTCTAATATATAAAACTCCTGTATCACAGTGTTGGTTAAAAAATCTCCTAAAACGGCTTGACCGATTTTTATGAATTTACATATACGACAGATCCGTACTAAACATTTTGCTGTGACGTCGTCGCCACATACATGAACGGATTGGAACAATTTGCAGGCTACGGCCTTCCCGTCTGAATAATTTAGATGTCTTTAAAGCCCGATTATAATTTGCCTTCAAGACTAAAAATAGGTTCTTAAGAAACTAGTGCACTTCGCCACCAACAATTGCATCACCGCTTAACATCAAGTGGGATCGTAGTCAAGCATGGTTTATCTACTCTTAATATAATAAAAACTAGTTTGTTTTTTTGTGAGAGGTAATATCTGAAAGTACTGATCTGATTGCCAAAAGCTTATCTTCGATACGAGACTGCTTTATTCTTGAGTGAGTAGGCTATATTGTATGTAACCTGCAAAGTCGCTGGTAAAAGCTAGTATCATATAAAAAAATACAAGCATTTGTTCCACGTAGGTATCGAACCCGAAACATACACGTAGCAGCCAATCACTCAACCACTGTACCGTACCATGTTATTTAGATCAACGATTCAACTCCATAGATACTTTTTGATAGAGATTAATCTCAATAAATTCTACAAGTCGAACAAAAACACCAGATGTCAAGCAAGCTCTCCATAGCACCATATAGGTCACGCCATGCTTTCATCATGGCGTCATTATGAAGCGCTCCCGTTGGTGTACAACCACGGAGCCGTAAAGGTAAATGACTCATATGACCCCATTCCTCGATATTCTATAGGAAATAGAAACCCTTACTCAGCTCCCAAAACATTGGGTGATGTCATCAACTCCTTGGATTTAGAAATACTCGTAGTTTACTTTTCCTTTGTGATCGATTTAGCTTTATGAATACGTGTGTCATGACTACATTTAATATTACAAGGAGATTTTTACTGTGGCACTTTTGTCAAATAGATGTTTTTTTTTAATGGTGGGCAAAAATCGTCCAATGACAATCCGTGCTGTTGGGTGGAGCGGGAGATAGTGTCAGATTCTTACTGACTAAAAACCAACTCTGTTCCTTCTAGCCTTCATACCGGGGCTCGAGCTCCTTTTCAGATAGCCCTGGCCCCAGTAGGCGTGAAATGGATGGTACAAAAAGGACACCATAAAAGCAAAAGCTTATAAAATAATCCTTTTATAACATTAATTTTTTATTAATGACAAGCTGTGTAGGTGCAGACTCGTATTCATGCTGAAAATATAATGAAGTTATGTCACTCTTTGTATGATGTAAAAATATATCATGTAATCTATATTTGATAATTATCGATTAAAGGAGAACAGTGATGGCCCCGACTTACAAGTTGTAGGTTGCGGGTTCAAACCCAGCCAGGCGCATTCATCATCATCATCATCATTTCAGCCGATACACGTCCACTGCTGGACATAGGCCTCCCCCAAGCCAGGCGCATTACTTTGTTTAATATATTTCAGCACCCTGCTCTCAAAACGGTAAAGGAATACGTCGTTAAGAAGCCGGCATGTCCTAGAACCAAAAAATCGAAGACATATTATGACATTTACCAACCCGCACTGGGCCAGCACGGTGGATTACGGATTGCATTCTCTCTATTAGAAAGGAGGCGTGAGCCCCATCAGTGGGAAAATTAAAAAAGCTGATTATGATAAGCTATGCTAATCGATATCCAACATGTAACACTTAAATTAATGTGGATACTGAACATACTATTTGTATGAACTAATAAACGTGTTGCATCAACTCCAAGTAATATGGCATAAGTATAGGAAGAAGAAGAAGACATTGGGCATACGGGGGCCACGTACGCCGATCTGGGTACCGGAAGACCGACGTCTTCATCAATTTTGTATGTCAACTAGACTTGTAGAGCTACATTATACCCAAACCACGCGACTATTATTGATAAACGACCTCACAGGGTTATTTTTAGATTTGGGATCCAGTAGAAACACATATTCACATCTTAAACTCACTCCTTTAATACTTTTACATTATATCTCTCTAAAATAACATTACTATAAAAAATTACGTCTTGCTCAAGAATTCGCAAAACCAAACCATGACATAATAAATTTTCCTACAAGCCATTTTTCTTCATAATTTGAATTCAAACTAAAACATTTATATAAGTACCATAAACTTTAAGCTGCCAGTAATTCATAGATATTAAAATTCATCTAACAACAGCGACACCACGCGAAGCGACTCTACGTGCAAATCAGGCGTGGGCCACGTGTGCGTCGGATTATTGTAGTTCCCGTTTAAAGATATTATTTTGATTTTAATTCTACCTTAGTACAATACTTACTGTTTGAGCCAATTTGTTAAGATTTGTGCCGATAGATGGCGCTGTTAGTTGAGCGCCAAAAGCTGAATCGCGCTGTTATGATTCTCCGCCGATTAACTGGGGTCAATTGTTTTTACGCAAAAATGATCTTAATTTAATTACACGGTTGTAAAATCATATCGAGTTGTTTCAATAAACGTATATCTTCATCCTGTGTTCTTATCGAGTGCTGCAGAAGTCTTTCTGTGATCGGGTTGATCACTTACCAAAATTTTAATTCTAAAGTTATTATGATTGATCCTTCATCTTACAGTTGAGGTGTATCCTCCTCCTTAGTCGTTCAATCTTGACAGAGTGGTCGTGGTTGACGATATTGCACTTATCTGACTAAGCATTAATCCAGTAACATTTTGCAGGTGTACTTGCCTACAGTATTAGTTTGTATACCCTCATAGAACCAAAAATAATACCGCCAAATGTAGCGCCGTATTTATTTATTACTAGCTTTTGCTCGCAGCTTCGTACATAAAATATAGACTGTCACTCAGGAATAAAGCAGCTTTCTATCGACGAAACAATTTTATCAATCGGACCAGTATTTTCAGAGATTATCTCCTTCAAACAAAACACAAAAAATACTAACTTTACTTCTTTATAATATTAGAGTAGATAGTATAGATGTTGATTATTATTATTATTATAGCTCACCATATTGTCACATTGCTGGGCAATAGCCTCCTCTCCATCCTTTCCTACGATCATGGAAAAAGAAAGCGAGGAACTGCTTTCTTTTTCCATGTTTTTATTTATTATAGAGTCATATTTATAGCTTTATAAAAAATATCAAATTATTTTCCTAATTTCATAAAAATCACAACAAACAAACCACGCGCTGGTTCAATAATTCCCTTTATTCTAACTGAAAACTAATCACAGAAGGTTCTCATTAAAAATCCGAAGACGTTGGGCGAAGGCTTCAGCAAATTACCGCTCCCCTCACCACCGGCCACGCCAATTGGCACGAATTGGCATAATTTACATATAATCAGCTGTCACTACCAACCGTAGACTCCAAAGGGAATCTATTATTTGAAGTCCATCTGTAAGTCGCTTTATGAATAATTTCTATACAAATTTCCTCATTCAGCCTCCGTGATGGGTAAGGCTGGGCTTCTTAAAGCTACTTAAGATGGTCCATTTTGGGTCGGTGAATAAAATATGGTTTAGTATTTGTTGTCGTGTTTGCTCTGAATTGGTCCGTACTTAATCTTAATCGAAATGGGAGCTTTGAGCAATCCAAATTGACTGCCAATTTCTTAAATGCGTATTAAGATATTACGTAAACGAATTATGAGTTTGATAAGGTTATTGAGGCTGATTGAAAAGAAGAAATGTGGTACTGAAAGCCTACAGACCTACATTCAGTAAGCCGGCATATAATTGGCTGACCAATACTTTACATGGCGAAGCTTTCAGTTGTTATATACTAGCTTTTGCCTGCAACTTCGCCCGCTTACATGAAATATAGCCTATGTCACTCAGGAATAAAGCGGCTTTCTATCGGTGAAAAACATTTTAACAATCGGACCAGTATTTTCAGAGATTACCTCCTACAAACAAAAAAACTAACTTTACCTCTTTATAATATTAGTGTAAATATACATACTCAGATAGGACAAAATAAACTACGGTACTAAATAACACTTGGGGGACGCCTATATCCAGAACTGGACGTTTTTTGGCAATTTGGCAGGATGCATTTTGGAGAAAATGCGCGGGTATTAAATGACTTGATTCTGCCATCATCTTTCTACCATCGGACAACCCGACGTACAATGAGTGTACATCCCTACGTTGTGGACACCTCACCACAAAATAGATAGGTACAGAAGTCAATCTACATACAAAGTGCGCTTGGGCAACGCACACATAAACACCGCTAACGGACACGATATCTCGAGCATATGTATAAAAAGTGAAGTACATAAATGAGCTTGTCTTCTGTGCCTATCTATTTCGTGCCTCTACGGTCCGGACTAAGTTTTCGCGTGCGTACATCGATGGACTTGTCTTCAAAGCTGGAGTTTACATGCTCTTAGTGCGTTGCAATTAATGATTGCATCAATGCTTACAATTTATATCATTCAGGTTATACTGAGGATCGTTGCTGAAACTCTTATCTTCAGTAATTATATATAATTAAGTTCAAACTTCAAAATTAAAACTGAACTGCGCCCTAACTTAACGTAAGCGTGAACTTAGGGCAGTTAAATTGCAAAATGATTAATATTGTTGAAAACCAAACTGACTTTAAATTAATTATTGAATGTGTAGAGAGAGTGTAGTAGTTTTTGTATATACATATGCTAGCTTCTACAAACGGCTTCGCCCGCGTGACTGTTGGTTATGAAATCGAAGACGAATGAAAAGTAGTCTATGTACATCCTTAGAGTCCAAGCTTCCTTGTTACAAAATTTCATCAAAATCGGTTTAGTAGTTTAACCTTGAAAGCGTAACAGACAGACAGAGTTATGTACCGTCACCTTTATAGTACTAGCTTTTGCCCGCAGCTTCGCCCGCGTACATAAAACATAGCCTATGTCACTCAGAAATAAATCAGTTTTCTATTGGTGAAAAAATGTTAGCAATCGGACCAGTACTTTCAGAAATTACCTCTTGGCTCTTATAAAGAAAAAAATAACTTTACCTTTTTATAATATTAATGTAGATGGATTGGTAAGAACAATGTTCCTACTAATTGATCACTTTCACGTTTTCTTTTTATATATAACGGAGGATCGATATCAGTGGGTCGTGACATCGGAAATAACACTCACAAAAACCTTTGATAACACCTTTAATTACTCGTAACACACACTCAGTACAAAATAATCAAGGATGCCTGAGATATGGCTTGATTAAGAATTTAGGAACGCGGGAAGTTTAGCGTGGAGTAACCAACGTCTGCTCGGACCGCTGGACCGATTCAAAGTGCTCTCCGAATCAACCGTCACCCGACACGTGGACCTACCCCCATTCCGGTTAGCCAATTTACCTGTCAACGTCAGTACCTGTCAATGTCGAATAATCGATTATACCTCCGGATCGACATTTGACTCGACTATTCGCTCAGTGTTGCTATTACTCCACGCTAACCATCCCCAAGTTAATACTTGACGTTCCCAAACGTAAGCTGTTCAATCTAACTACATAGTTCCTCCAGTGAAAGATAGGTGGCGCTGATGCAGACCGACTGATATGCGCCAACGCTTCGACATATACATAATTAGCCTCATTCAACATTGTAAATGTAGAAACACTGAAAACCTCGCGGATTCATAGATTTTTGCCCTCCATAAAAAAAAAACCGTTTGCGATAGAGGATTACTGCGGACGCCCTCTGCCTCGTCTAGGGGACATGGGACATTGAGTCAAAGTAAGTCAAGGCAAAACAGAAAATATCTTCACAAATACTAAAAATAAAATTCAAGGTAATATCATATTTCTGGAATAGAAAACTACATGAAAGGAATTAGATATTCTCAGAATTTACATGAAATCTCACTCAATGAAAAGCTCAGTTTTGGGAAATATCAATTCAGGCAAATTCTACGTAAACGTTTTATGTAGTGAGACCTGTGTGACGTCACCCAACCATAAGTCGCCTTACAGAATTACTGGAAGTATATAAATACCTGTGAAATTTTCGTAAAGTGACAGACGATTTTATCTTCACAACCTATTTATAGGTAGATACTTGTACATAACTATGTAGTTTATTAGTTTGAGTATATTTTGTATAATTGTATCATATGTATTTATCGTTTATAAGTATATCTAAATGGCCAAATGGGGTTTCCTCGACCCATCGCTAACACAGTGGCAGTGTGGAGCCGGTACACAGGACATCTTCACCTGCTATGCTGCCCATCCTGCACAACCGCCTGTACTTTTCAGGGTCTATACAAGATCAATAATACATAGAGCTGTACAGGCTGTCAAATACCGGTCTGAAAAAAATATATTTAAGGAATTCGACACGAAAAGAAGATGAAAAAGTATATCCATCGGTTCTTATATTCGCCTTTTCTCTCTCTCTTGTTGCACCTGCCACTATTTTTCTCTGCATGACCAAAAGGATGACTGGTAAAAAACGCCTAAGGCATTAAATCCGCCTCTGTACTTTTGTGTACATAATGTATTTAATAAAGAGATAAATAATATAATCCGTCAATCTTGCAGATATCTTTTTGAGGTATGCGTGAAATATGATAAAGAAAAGCGAGAAGTGGTTTACGCAACATCGCGTCCCGGGCTTGGTCCTTACCGAACAGCCAGATGACAAGCTAACCATTGCTCGCCATCCTCAAGCCCACGTCAATTATGATTGTAAATTAATATTCTAATTAGTATGTACAAGGGTGTACATTATTCATGTGTGCACATAGATTTATCACTCAACTATCTTGAAAATCCTAATAAGATCTAAATTTAAATGGAAAATAGAACACTATAGACAGAGATTGAGTTATAATCTCTAACTAAACTGTAGCAGTTGTATAATAAGTTAAATGATTGTCCTTTACAACCACGCTGTCTGTTTGTACCTTTACAGGAAAACTTTAAACCCTAAAACCAAAAGGTTAAACCGGATTACACCGAACAAAATCCAGTCTAGGACGCTAAACATGTTAATGTTTTCAGTTTAATACCTAAAAGCAACATTCTCCACGCTAGCTTTAGCTCAACTCAAGAACAACAGGCTAACTCAACCAAAATACAGTACATAACCGCCAAAATAAGCTGTACTCCGGACTATGTTCGTTCAGTGTTCGGGAAACTTCGTGATCCGAGTGAATAGCCACAAAATGTGTACTCGGCTCGATACGAACAAAAACAATCCACCATTATGAAAACTACACCCGCTACTGGCCCTCAAGGGTGGGAAATATACGGGAGAGCTTCAGGTACGGACACGACTTCAAGATTTTTTTAGTTAATTGCTTTATATTGTCTTATTGTAGAGGGTATTCGAGAAGCTGCGCGTATCTTTTCGTCCGATATCCACTGTATCTCAAGCCAAAACTCTATAAGCATTGACCAGTTTGTGTTGCAAATGATGACATACGGCTTTGAGACGTAGTCGTTCACAATGGGCATCATCAGAAGGCCTGAAGTCACCGAAAGGATGGTTAGGATATACTATGCGACGACATTCAAATTGATGATAATGTTTTTGTTCCAAAGCTGGACAAAAGTCAATCCTATCATTTTCTACTGAAGATACTTAAATTGAACGTCTGAGTAGTGAGATGTCAAACTGAGATGGGATATAATATACCTACTCATACTATTAAAAAAAAACCAACATGCACTACACTTTTTTGGAGTGACTACCATATATATTACGATTGCTACATACTTTTTACATTATTAAAAAGTCAAAGTCAAAGTCAAAATATTTTATTTCACATAGACCTACATGGGCACTTATAAAACGTCAGAAGCTAGTGCACGGTTCCAAATTGGTCGTTTCCTATGGAGAAGAACCGGCAAGAAACTCCATGGTTACTCTTTTAAAAAAAAGTGGTAGGTGTTACAAAAAAAAAAACATTCAATTCAACATTCGAAATTTTACATCAAACTAACTAAACACAATCGAAAAACGCATGGCTGTTGACTGGTAACGTATACTAAAACAGAGATACTTCAACTTATGTATCTGTATCTTCAAATTACAAACAACGATCTTATCATCAATCATCCAAACCTTATCTTCTCTTTTGGCTTCTACTTCCTCTCTTCTTCGACACCTACATTTCCTGACGTGCCCGTCCCTACTTCACGCCCCTATCTCCAGCACACCCCTGATTCGTCGCTAATTAGCAGCATTTCCGCTCACTTCGAAGCCTAAGGCTTATATTATTATAATAGCTCTCGACCGCTACAGGCATCCGTGGATTTGACGGGCCAATTGTTTCATTTCTTGTTCACAACTTTCTGCTGTAATTTAATTTTCAACTTTGAGCAAACAATTTTTAGGGGTCGGTTGGAGAGAGCAAGATTGTGTTGTGTCTAATTAATGGTTTGTATGTAACTTGTAACAGTACTTATTGTTTATTTACTTGATTATAATACATTTAATTTTTAAATACCTATTTCTTGTAAACAAATTTTAAAAACAAAATTAGTAGTCCGTAGTAGTGTCGGGAGTAGTTTTTTTTACTGTTGATAGACTCGTGTTTGACCATTATCACACCTAGTTGAAAGGGACGATGTGGTCAACGATGGAGCACGCTTGTCTAGAAGTAACCTATTCACTCTTGACTTAAATTTTTGGGATGGTTAGGGCTCTACATATATATATATATGTATGAATCCCCTCACTAGCCGAGTTGTATCAAGGAGAACTACCTAACCGCGCAACGACGCCTTCGGTAGATGGACGTCAAAGGTTTTGGCCTTCAATTCAAAAACCTTAGTAGAAACGACTATCGATACAAAGACAGCAGTTTATATATTCCACAATTCAACGATGTCATGCACTAAGTCGAGATACTTGATTTGTTTCACTTTCTCAACGTTTTTTTTAATTTTTGTTAGGTTTGCGCTTGACCGTTATCTCACCTGAGTTTGTCAATGCGGTCGACTATAAGACACGCTTACCTAGAAGAAACCTATTCACTCTCGACTTAAAGATTCCCAGGTTGTAGCCATCAGGAAACATAAACTCAAACTTTCATAAGTTTCTCGTCATAATTATGTAATGAAAACTTCGACTATCGTTGTGCAGCGCGCTTATTGGTCTATCGTATTACCTTGGGTATACCTGTTAATACCATTATATGTGCTTATAATAATAAATAAATCATTATATCTGGCTTATATGACGACATCAATTCTGTCACTGATAGAATATTGGTCATTATAAAGAACTATGTTGAGCACATACTTGTAATACAGTACCTCGAAATGCACAAATTCATATTTCAAAGAAATATTACTTAGTCATACCTGTGCGCTTATTCGCTTATTCGCCATTAGCCAGATGATTATTCGCTTATTCGCCATTAGCCAGATGAAATAAACCAGAGATCAAGAATCAAGTCCAAGAGACTCAGCTGAATAGTGGCGATGGCATTCCTGACTCATGCCAACCGCCCTTTACAATATGGTCCAACTCCTGTTAAGGTAAATTCGTTCAACATCATACAGACCTTTAATTTTTCCAAAGAGGTATCCAAAACGTAGCCACCCCGCGGAAGAAAAGAAATCTGTATCAAGTCAATGAAGAGCTCGATAAAAGCACCCGAGAAGTTTTTGAGTTCTTGAAGTTATTTAGTTGTTTTGTGGCTACCAGTAATTCGTACAAAATGTATACCTCTGTTCGATAGCCCAGGCTTGAATCATCCAACAATGTGCATATAGGAGTTACAGTTAAGCAGAACCAAAGCGGACCTATACTTTCACCCTAAAATATTCTTCATTTACTCTCGATACTTTTAAAGCGAAGGTTCAGTATTAAACATATCTGGAAGGATCAGTATCTGTTATTTTTATTATTGTCATCTTTAGTATTTTATTTGTTAGGTTGATGGTTTTTCTAGAAACAGAAACAAATTCATTTAATTTCGTCATCTGTTTTCTGACTTTTAAATTAATCTTGTATTAGAAATTTTGCCTAAATAATTTAGCTATGATGGGAATTCTTAAACTTAGTAAACTATAGGTATAAACGGAAGCTACAACTAAAAAAACCCCTCAGTCTTCATTCAATACATCATCTTCCTGCCCTTGTCCCGTTTTATTTGGGGTCGGCGCAACACGTTTTTTTCTTCCATTCTGTCCTGTCACCAGTCATGCTATCACTAACTCCCTTTTCATTCATATCACTTCTCACACAATCCATCCATCTTTTCTTTGGCCTCTCTCTCCCTCTCCATCCATCCACTTGTAAACTCATAACTTTTTAGCAACATGCGTTTCATCCCTCCTCTTTACATGACCATACCAAGACAAACGGATTTCTTTCAAGTTTTCAGTCACTGGCACCACTCTCAAACTTCCCCTAATATAATCATTTCTCACTTTATCCATTTTCATCACACCACACATTCATCTTAACATTATCATCTCAGCTACATGCAATCTTTTTTCATCCGTCTTTTTCAGTCCTCATTCAATACACTCAGAAAAAAAACAAAAATATTTCAGTAAACCATAACAGTATATAAATATACGAGTAAATTCAGCACAGAAGTTGACTCAAAGCTAGTAATTGTAACACTAAACTTTATGCCCAGATTCAAGGTCTATAAAACGAAGTGCCTATAAAGTGGCTAAATAGGCCGCTTCACAAAACTTGGCAGTAACATGTACTTGGGGGTGTTTTTAAATGATCAAAACGTCATATCCGCTGGAGATTGCGAACGGGCACCGATCCAACATGGCCGCCGGAAATTGACGTCTCTATATAATGAATGAATCGTAATGGAAGGAATGCGGGAGTATTTTTTTTAAGGATTTTCGCAAGTTTGGCAACTGGAGGAGGGGAAATTGAAAGTTGATGTTTCTGTACATTTGTTATATTAAAATTGGGGCATTTGTTATTCAAGCCGTTCGACTTAGAAATACTCTTTGTGGATGTTTTATGGAGTGAATCTGAGAGATTAGAAAAAGTATTTGATCGTTTAGTTATTCATGATTAGAGTACTTGATTGGAGTAGCTCATGCGTTTTAACACAGTTTTATCCCTTTTTAAGATATCCATTTAGCTAATACTCGACTTTCATAAATAACATATCGCGCCCTGTGTAGCTAAGCAACCTTTTCGCAAGGTATCAATTAATACATTATCTAGCAAATAATATATTATCTTAATCATCACCGAGGGAATATATTTCTTCTACCGGTTGTCGTGCTACAATCTGAATTGCCAAATAATATTTGTATATTAGGTATAATAAATTATTCTATTTAAAACGCAAATCAATTATTATTTGTAGCCGATTCTTATGAAACCAGGACAGCATAATTGTTTTCAAATTAAAATAAAACAGAGATGAAACTCCATGCTGGGACCTATGTATCTGTTACAAAACCTACAATAAACTATGCTTACGTACATCTAAGAAGTGGAATTCTCTGCCAGTCTGTTTCCTAATAGCTAAAACCTTTTTTGGAGTTTTTATGTCAAGAGCAAATAGCTTACTTTTATGCATGTGTGCTTTATCGTCGACCACACCATCGCTTACCATCAGATGAAATAGTTAACCAGTTAACATGAGCTAATCAAAAAAAAAAAATTGAGAATAAATAGGTTATTTCTAGGCGAGCGTAATCCGGTGTAATCACAGCATTACAAGTTTCAGGCGAAATAATATTCAAAAAATCTACACGTTTGGGAATTTGTTAATCAATCAGCTCTCGACTGCTGAACAGATATGAATTAAATTTTGAATACAAGTAGAGCATGGCCTGGATTAGGATAAATGAGTATATTAGTTACAAGTTTCCACAAACATCGACTTACATGTGGGCTGTTGGCTAATGCTAGTACTAAAAACACTAGTGGGAAAAACTTGGTTTAATACATCAGTATCTTCTTACCCTTCTTCTATGTCTGAGACGGCGCAACACGATTTTTTGTACAATTTTGACTTATCAATTATTAGTGAGTTCCTATCCCTGAGATTGTTTCGGTTTTTCTTCTCAGGGTAGTCAGCCAGGCTGTTGTTACATAATTAACCATGGAGTAGAGAGAGTAACCATGGAGTTTCTTACCGGTTCTTCTCTATAGGAAACGACCAATTTGGAACCGTGCACTAGCTTCTGACGTTTTATAAGTGCCCATGTAGGCCTATGTGAAATAATATATTTTGACTTTGACCTTGAAACACTGGCCTCATCTAGTTTAAATTGACGTCTAAAAGTGTTTTTTTTTTTAAACCAATCTGCAAAATAAATGTCATTTATCATTTATCTACTACATACTCGTATCTTTAAAATTCCTAACACCATTTCTCTCGCGTCTCTCTTCCTCTATATCCTACTACAATTACATTCATATCTCTTTCAGTCAGTAAAAACTTAGTTTTAAGGCGTAGATCTATAAATAGACAGAATAAACGAGATTAAACTTCGGCCCTACATAATTATATGCGCACTAACAAATTAGATCAGTGGTAATTGGTCACAAGTAGCGTAAGGTCGCCGGCCCATTGCCTAGAGCACCGGCGACCTGATTCCCCAATTGAATCATGTCAGCCCGTACATATAATCTGATATTGGATTCCAAACTCTGATACACGAGTTTGTATACTTTTAATGGCGTGGGTTAGCAAACACGGTGACACCCCCCTGATTGAAATTGATTTTGATCAACGTTGCAAAGTATATTTTGTAAACGGAAAATAAAATTTAGGGTTTACCATATGATGAAATTTGTTTTAATGAATTTTTGACTCTTCTACATCACAGAGCGGTGAAGTTTTGTAAATATTGGGTTTTCATTAAGAGCGCTCACACTTTGAAATTAAATTAAACCAACAGTTTAAGTGATATTGCATTTTCTGCCAAATCATCGAACAAACTGAGCATTTTGACAGCTGTGGTATAATCAAGACGGCCGCCGTACGTTGTCAAACTTCAGTCAATTATACATTTTAATTATACATTTTAACTATACATTTTTTTTTTTTTTGTAATGGATCCTATTTATAGCCAAATCATGGGTTTAAAGACAAGTTACCACCAAGTTAAGATCTTTGTACACCATTTATTAAAAAAATTGCAGTGCCTGACTTTGCCTGCGTGAAAATCGAAAACTATCCCACGGGCACATACCCCAGTTTCATTTAAATCCATTCATGCGTTTCTGCATGACGGAGTTACAAACATACACACACATACAAACAAACTTTTGCCTTTATAATATTATTAGTATGCAAATCGCCTCTATTGAAATAAAACTCCCTAAAAACAGCGAGGAAATAACTTTTCCCAAAGTAATTCCCACCTACATAATGACTACTAAAACATTCTATTAACGTAATAATATAGAAACAACTATAAGTATACGCCTAGTCACGCAAACTTTAAAACTACCATTTTTAATTAGTGAAAATTGTGAATCCAAAACATGGTTGACGTTTAACGGCACGCGAGCGCTGACTGATGAGTAAGTATGCGATCCTGACAGGTTATCATAGACTACGCGATAGTGGCATGCACTAGTTGGGAAAAACGCGACGTGTAAAGCTGCGGACTATACGAAAACGCAGAGAGTGAATTAGTTTTTACGTTGGTGAGGTTGTGAATAAACTCGTAATACATTAAGCTAAAATACTGATAGTTCTTGAAGGCATTATCAGTGATAAAGATTTCTTGACTTAATGAAGAATCTAATATATACTACCTGAACCAATGGCTCACGGTGAAATGGCGTCAGCGACTATCGCAACCCAGTGCTGGGCACGCCACAATTATGGCGGTAAGTCCTCTCTTTGAGGCGTGGCTGGAAAGACCTCACGGCGTCCTTACCTTCCGCATGACGCAGGTCCTCACCGGACATGGCAAGTTCGGGAGGTTCCTGCATCGGATTCGAGCGGAAGAGACGCCCGGGTGCCGCCACTGTGCGGAACGCCCGGAGGACACGGTGGAGCACACAGTTGAGGTGTGCCCTGCTTGGGCGGAGCAACGCCGTGCCCTCGTGGGGGCACTCGGCGGCGGAGACCTCTCGCGCCGGGCCTTGGTTCAGGCCATGGTCCGGAGCGAGGAGGATTGGCAGGCGGTCGCCTCCTTCTGCGAAGCAGTAATGCTAGCAAAGGAGGAGGCAGACCGCATCAGGCAACGGCGCCCCCGCCGCCGCCGCCGGGATTCCGATCCCGATTTCCGGCCACCGTAGACGCGGGCTCGCGGACGGCGAGCCATGGGTAGCTCGCTGTCCGATCGTCCGGTAACTGTCCGGACCGAGCCAAGGCGTCGACGGCGCGCACTGTTCCCGCGCGCCTCAAGGAGTTGTCAGCAACAGAAGGGGCCCATCTGGGTCGAAGCCTACCGGGGTCGGGGTTATCCGAAAGGAAACTAGAGCCCCGGTATGAAGGCTAGAAGGAACGGCGCGGGGTTTTTAGTCAGTAAGACTCTGACACTGTCTCCCGCTCCACCCAAGAGCGGGTTTCGTCAATGATGATTTTCCCCGGCGTCGAGAGAAAAAAAAAAAAAACCTGAACCAATGGAGCCCAAAGCTTGTAGAGCGGGCGTTGCAAGTATGCTTGCAGTAGCAAGCCCCGATCGTTGTAAAGTATTTACAGATGGACTTTATCCAGTTGAAGGCTTTGACAAACCACTGGATGCGAGAAGCACTTAAGCTGTTAATCTTGGGGTAAGCCTTTGTTTTTTGTAGGAAATCATCAAATAATTGGTCTCATTCCAAGAGAGGGAGTGTAAAACCCATACTGTTCCTTCAGTGGCATTTTATGTGAGGCTACTGTAACTCTTTAGAACAATCGGCAGCCCTGACAGGCATCGGTTTACGCCGGATTAGTTAGGACCATAAATTTTTCTGATACTTCGAGATGCGCGTGGAACACAATACCCCATCAACCCGGGCTTAGTCTTTATCGGGCCGTAAGATGGTAAGCTACCCATAGCCTGTCGTCCGCAGGCCCACGGTTAGGGATAAGCCTATTTCCAGAAATATTACTTTTTTGATGTACTATAAAGTTGGAACTACATTGATTTGAGCGCGTCGGTTTTCATAAATTTTATATGGCAACTAAACTTTAACAAGTACGACTCTGCGTAAAAAGAAGGCGTGGACCACGTGTGCGTCGGCCTAATGTTGTTCCCGATTTAAGTGTTGCTATATTCTATTTTATCATGATGGTATAGCATCGCCCGTCGCATTCAAAACACCCAGTGCGTCGACTAGCATTTAGGTCATACTCAGTTATACGAGCGAAACTTTTACGTGTCGCTTTCGGGAAATTGTTCGCTTTTTCACGGCGATATTAGCCGTAATAGCACGCCAGGGAGTAAATTAACATCACTAATAACTGATACACGTTATAATTAATACTTTTTAAAGTTGCTGTTGTAATTATTATGAAAGAAAAAGAAAAAAAGAATTCATGACCAAACAAGTAATTGCAATCTTAAATTAAACATTTAAAAAAATCATCAATAACTAACTTCATATACATAACAATATGTAGGTATGTACCTATATGAAGATATTTTAAGCTTTTTTTTTATTAATCATCTAATGACTTCTCCCGCTCTAGGGTGAGGCGAGAGGGTGTGGCAGACTTGTGGGAGATCATAAACTTATTTCAAAAAGCGCTACTCCTATTGTTAGTACCTGGACATGGCTCTTATTGTCAGGAGATTCTTTCGGACCCTGTTCTTGATACCGTCACTGAGCCGTCGTATCTATTTTTCAAAAAATATTTAAAAAAATATGTGCAAACTCTGCCAGGCGCATTACTTTGCATAAAGAAAAGAAAGAAAGAAAATTGCGTTTATTAGCATTACAAAAACAGATATACCTTAAAATTAAACAAATAGTGCATTGAGTAATGCCAAAACAGCCTCAGCTCAGCATAATGCCAAGTATTAACACAAGGCCACCACCTGACGCTGATTTATTCCATCACCACTGCTCTCAAAAAGGTGAAGGATAACATCGTGAAGAAAAGGGCATGTCTTAGAACCAAAAATTGGAAAACATATGACTATCACCAAACTGCACTGGGCCCGCGTAGTAGATTATGGACCTCTTTCTCTCCTAGAGAGAGGATGCCTGAATCTCAGCCGTAGGAACATTAATTCATGAATCCCCAAGCGACCACCGGTGGCCGCGCATCTATTGTCTTACTATTGTGTCTCTAATTGACGGTATATGAAGAGTTAAAAGGCTGATTATTATACCAATAAGTTGTATTATTTTACTACAGTTTTACTATAATTCCACAAACAGTTGCGTTTCAAACCAAACAAGCAGTTTTCATCCGAATTTTCATTGGAGGATATATATAAAATTATACGTACGTCTGAGTGCATTGTAAAGGCGTTCCGACCGGTAATATATCGCCGCTAGCTTTATCCCGCGGCATCGCCCGCCCGGGTGTTTTAAATTATCTCATGGACTAGTTTATGGCCTGCTTTATAAGTTAACAGGGGTGGGTAGAGAGCTAAGAAAATATCGCCATAAAGCATAGGAATAAGTCTTTTTGTAGCTAGTTTGGTTGGCAATTTTGGTTTCAGCCTTGAGTTAGTGCGTCGGGTTTACTCATTAAGAAGGCCCTTCCCCACTCGTCTATCGCTAACCTTGCTCATCATCATCTTTCAGCCGATATACGTCCACTGTTGGACATAGACCTCCCCCAAGCGTCGTCAAAACGAACGATCCTGCGCGTCTCGCATCCATCGGTTTCGTCCAACCTTCACCAGGTCATCAGTCTACCTTGTTGGAGGCCTTCCAACGCTGCGCCTTCCGGTACAAGGACGCCACTCCAGAACCTTTCGGCCATCTCTTCTGCAAGCAATGTGCCCTGCCCATTGCCACTTAAGTTCGGCAATTCTTTGTGCTATGTCGGCAACCTTGGAACCTTGCTCAGGTTTTTAGTTTAAAAGCTTGCCGGTTCATTCAACGCTATCCAACGCTATGTTTAATAAAAAGGCAATGCGAAAACAGAGAGGTTCATGCCAAATAGCAATTTTTTTCCGCAAATATGTAAATTGATTTTAAAAGAAACCTAGATAGCCACCATCGTTATCAGCCTTTTTAATGTTCCCACTACTGGGACTCAGGCCTCCTCTCTATGAGAATGAATAGGCCGTAATCCACGACGCGGGCCCAGTGCGGATTGGTGAATGTCACGTATTCGAATTTTTTTTCGAAGTTTTTCTTCACCGTTTTGAGAGCAGTGGTAATGAAATAAATTACACAAAGTAATGCGCCTGGCAGGATTACTGGCTCAGATAATATCTACAATAATGTGTTTCCAAACTAAGCAATGTAAAAGGTGTTATAACGCCATGATCGCGTAAAAGCAATTATATGAAAAACAGTAAAAATGAATGTAAGGTTGGCAGCTCTTAAGAGTATTTTAGTGCTTTCACTGTTTTTTTATCAAATAACTTCCGCCGCCCTGGGTAGAGCGAGAGAACAATACATCATGACTATTTTCTAAGTAACGTTAATCAAAATGACGCCACGTTGTCGTCTGTGACCAGACGCGTAACATTGAAGTTTAATCAGTGACTCATGAACTCACGTACCTCGGTTTGGACAGCATGCTCTATTAACCGTTGAGCCGTTGCGACACGCCGTGATTATGTGATTTAAAGGGCTCGGCAGGGGTACCTACTAGTGGAGAGTACACATCAAGGTTAAAGTGGACGAAGACTTTTTAGGTCACAATATTTTTATCATTAGATCTATGGTGTGCTTACGCATGTAAAAGGATTGCATAGAAACGAGGCAACCACTAAGAAAAGCTATTGTAGAGCTTTTTTCATGTGTGTTGTGTGTGATTTGTGTATCCTTAACTTTTCAGATACCGTCAATTTGAGACACAATAGTTAGACAATGACAATTAATTGAGGTTTTTAGTGATATATCTTGGCTATGATAACAAAGTAGTTTCATCTGAATCCGTTCAGCCGTTTGAGCATCATCATCATTTCAGCCGATATTCGTCCACTGTTGGAGATAGGCCTCCCCAAGCGTCGCCACAACGAAGGATCCTGTGCGTCTCACATCCATCGGTTTCCCGCAACCTTCGCCAGGTCATTAGTCCACCTTTTGGAGGCCTTCCAACGCTGCGTTTTCCGGTACGCGGTCGCCACTCCAGAACCTTTCGGCCCCAACGGCCATCTGTTCTGCGAGCAATGTGCCCTGCCCATTGCCACTTAAGTTTGACAATTCTTCGTGCTATGTCGGAAACTTTATTTCTCCTGCGGATATCTTCATTTTTGATTCGATCCCGCAAGGAAACCCCGAGCATAGCCCTTTCCATTGCAGATGAGGCCCATTGTGTCATCACTGGTTGGCAACTCGCACTGGTCATAGACTTTCGTTTCAGCATAAAACATCGTTATACATACAAACATACACTGAAAAGACCGGATTTCTCCATTATTGACTGTATTGAAAGAACTAATATAGTTCACTAGCATCTGCCAGCGGCTTCACCTGTGTGAAAGTAGAAAATATATAGCTTGTGTCATTAAGTATCTAATATAGCAGCATTCTACTGGTGAAAGAATTTTTAAAATCATTCCAGTTGGTTTTGAGATTATTCATTGCGAACAAAAACAATATTTTTTCAGAATATTTGTTCAGATATTAGTTGGTTGAGGGTGCCAGGCCACGAGGAAGATCGCCTATGAGGTGGACTGACCAGACAAAGGCGGCAGTAAATGGCTCATCATCACTGCACGAATGCACGAGAGCGAATGCACGAGAGGCAGATGCAGAAAGGAGTGGCGGCGAGTTGTGAAGCTTGCTACCAACACCTGAAGTGGTGACGACCACTCTGTCAAGAGTGATACCGACAAGGAAGAAGAAGAAGTACAGATCTAGATTTCTACAGTAAAATCTCATGAAATAAACTCTCTCGCCACATTCACCAGCGGGTGTACCGTTCATACCGCGGTCATTACTCGGAATTGCCCATTATTGTTTGCCCAGCCTAGCCGACGAAAATACTCATTTACCTGCGACATTGTGCCCAAATGGAAGGCACGATTTATGGAAGAACTTCATTGTTGTATTCTGTTATAAGTTATTGGATCTTGGAGGTTGAATTGGCTGTTTGTGAAGCCATTTTTACGTCGGTATCGTCTACATCAAAGGAATTGTAACATGGATTGGATCTTTCAATGTATATCAATGGCTTGGACGAGTGAAATCTCGGGTATACAATTCTAGGTAATTTATTTTATTATCTTTTTCTTCTGTGTGTTTGTCACCTAACTCCTTCTAAATGGTGTGATCGAATTGGATCAAATTGTATGTGTACATTTGAGTGGGTTCCTAGATGGTTTGAAAATCTAGCTAGCAATCATGCTAGCTACAACCTCGGAATCTTTAAGTCGAAAGTGAATAGGTTTCTTCTAGGTAAGCGCGTTCCATCGTCGACCGCATCGTCGCTTTCCATCAGGTGAGATAGCGGTCAAGCGCATACCAATCAATAATAAAAAAATTAAAAAAAATACAATTAAATTAAAAAAATACAAAAAATAGATGGTTATGCAATTGGGATGCCAATTTTTTTTTCTGATGTAAAGTCAGCTTTTGCGCAGGACAACGGCGGTGGGGACTGCCAGGTTTATTATAATTTCCAAAAAGGAAAGGTCGTAACGCACAATCTTGTATCACACCATATTTTGATTCGATATTTGTAGCGCCATCTATAATGTCCTTGCCTGTACCTTGCCCAATTCAGTTTGGTGACTTCACGACAACTCGTCAAAAATTTCCAGAAAAATTGAAAAGTGAAGAAATAAAATTAATCAATATTTTTAAATATTTTACACTTTAGGTACGCCAAACCCATTGTCCAGACAATTTACAATTTAGTGGGAATAGGCAGGGCAAGTTACTACCAGAACAGATAGTAGACAGTGCTGAACGTTGGAAGACTTTCCTAGGTTAGATGGACCGATGACCTGGTGAGGAATATGTGGCGACGTTTAAAGAATGACCAGCTGTATTTATATTTGACGTCTAATCATAGATTTCTTTTTGAAATTACAAACAGATTTTATGAGAAATGATATAAAAGAAAGGGGAATTAATGTTACCATGATGGATGACAAACAGAATAGAAGAAAAAAAACGCCGCTTGGGACAAGGGTAACAAGATTTTTTTATTATTATTGATAGGCTCGCATTTGACCACCATCTCACCTGATGGCAAGCGATGATGTGGCCGACGATGATACGACCAGTGAAGAGGCGTTTGGTTTTTAGCCATATTTAACCTCGACGTTCGAAGAGTTCTACGCGCGCCTCCTATTACAAACCTAGGGTCCTGAAACGCAAGGCAAAGAATGAACATAGGAGTAATTTTAGTTAGTAAAATTCTAAAGCGTCCTCTCGCCCCAGTCTAGAACTGAAAAAGTCATTGGATGAATTCCCACATTCAAAAAAGCTACATTCAACTTTATCAAAGTTCCCGTTAACTTCGCTACAAAGACAGAAAGCTTATATCTATAATAATTTCCTCACAAACTTTATTTTCTTCAATTAAAATACTAAAACTTCAGAAAAGCCTCAAGTTTATCCCAAGAGAAATCATCTCATAGAAATCCCCAGAGTTAGCACAATAAAGTCCGTAGCCGTCCGAACTAGGAATAGTTAAGGAACTCAGTTGCACTACACTGTACCGACCGTCACCACTTATGTTACTCGCTGTGTTGTGGCGGACAAATAAATGACCCACTTTTATGGGACTGTCATGTTTTTATGTTTAAAGTTTTGAGTGTGGCATTGAAAGCTATCAAGCGTGTCATTTGCGAGGACCTTTTGGAGTCTCTCTTGGGTTTCTTAATTTTATTTCTTGTAATAATCCTGTATATCCGTTCGTGTCCACTGTTGGACATAAGTCACAGCCAATACCGATCGTGTCGTCACAATTACCGATCTTGTGGGTCTCGCATCAGATTCCTTTGCCCTCATCAGGGTACCGGTTCACATTGTGTCTTACGGTACGTGGTCGCAATTCTAGAACCTTTCACCCCCATCAGCAATCTGTTCTCCGAGTAATGTGCTCTGTCCACTGCACTTAAGTTTGGCGATTCTTCGTGCTATGTCTTTAACCTTGGTTCTCCTGTATACGTATACTCTATCCTTTTGTATACTGTATACACTCTCCTGTATACTCTACACATTCTCTTGCATACCTCTATACTTCTGTATACTGT
The DNA here is from genome assembly GCA_949319445.1 of Mythimna lalbum. NCBI lineage: Eukaryota > Metazoa > Arthropoda > Insecta > Lepidoptera > Noctuidae > Mythimna > Mythimna lalbum. Next base: position 21,401,148 of record OX439360.1, read on the forward strand.
ATGTAACATTTTCCTGTACCCAGTTTTACGGATGGGGGTTCAAACTTTGTCTGACCCTGATCCACACACTCAGCAGTATCTGACTGCTTCTTGAAAAAGTTTGAACGCAGGCATATTCCAATTATACGCCACTAAATAAGCTAAGAATATAGATACTTCTGCATGGCTACTAGAATAAAGGACACAATCTAACTGGAGCCGAAAAATAACAGTAGCGGCTCAGTTTTCCCGTCCAGCAGTGTTCACACAAACTGGTCCAGAAGTTGTGTAACTATCCCGCTGAACATTGGGCTCGTACGAACCGATCCGGTAACTATTGTAGTTGTACGCGCTATTACTGTTGGGGAACGTTTGAACTTGGTTTGCGACTCGCTATTACTATTACCATAATATCGTTGAATTGTTGGCATTTCTGTAATTGAGTGTTTCCAAATCAGTTCCTGAATTTTGAACCTTAATTTTGACATAATTATTTTTAATTCGTACCTGCATTTCAGTTAAGTACCTATATTTCAAAATACGAGTAGATGGATGGATTATGTGAGGAGTTTTCATATCACTCCTCCATAAATGGAGTTAATGACAACGTAACGAATCAAAGGTTTATTTAGGATTTTTTGGGTTATGTTAGCAACATTGGTTCTCCTGTAGAAATCTTCTTTTCTAATTCGATCACGCCCTTTCCATTACCTTTTGGGCAACTTTTCAAGTACCTGGATTTCCATGTCAGGCAAGTGCCAAAGAGAATTGTAAACTCATTAGCCGTCCGTCGAGTGTGGTCGCTCAAAATCGGTCTCCTAGATTTTGAGCGACCACACTCGACGGACGGCTAATGAGTTTACAATTCTCTTTGGCACTTGCCTGACATGGAAATCCAGGTACTGTATTACAGGTACTTCGTTCTTTGATCCATTTTTTGTTTAAAGCGGGGCGCTACAGTAATTTCATAATCGTCTTCAGTACAAGTACAATCTGCTCTCAATCAGTGCATGCTTGGTAAACATGGCACTTTTTTTTTTTTTTTTTTGTCGACGGGGAAAATCATCTTTGACGAAACCCGCTCTTGGGTGGAGCGAGAGACAGTGTCAGACTCTTACTGACTAAAAACCCCGCGCCGTTCCTTCTAGCCTTCATACCGGGGCGCGAGCTCCCTTTCGGACAACCCTGTCCCCAGTAGGCTTCGACCCAGCTGGGCCCCTCCTGTTGCTGACAACTCCTTGAGGCGCGCGGGAACAGTGCGTGCCGTCGACGTCTTGGACTCGGTCCATTACCGGACGATCGGACAGCGAGCTACCCATGGCTCGCCGTCCGCGAGCCCGCGTCTACGGTGGCCGGAAATCGGGATCGGAATCCCGGCGACGGCGGCGAGGGCGCCGTTGCCTGATGCGGTCGGCCTCCTCCTTTGCTAGCATTACTGCTTCGCAGAAGGAGGCTACCGCCTGCCATTCCTCCTCGCTCCGGACCATGGCTTCGACCAGGGCCCGGCGCGAGAGGTCTCCGCCGCCGATCGCCCCCACGAGGGCACGGCGATGCTCCGCCCAGGCAGGGCACACCTCGACGGTGTGCTCCACCGTGTCCTCCGGGCGTTGCGCACAGTGGCGACACCCGGGCGTCTCTTCCGCTTGAATCCGATGCAGGAACCTCCCGAACTTGCCATGTCCGGTGAGGACCTGCGTCATGCGGAAGGTAAGGATGCCGTGAGGTCTTTCCAGCCACGCCTCAAAGAGGGGACTTACCGCCATAATCGTGGCGTGCCCAGCACTGGGTTGCGATAGCCGTTGACGCCATTTCACCATGAGATCCCGCCGGAGCTCTGTCCGCCATGCCTTGACATGTTGCGGCAGTGGACTTTCACCCCGGCGTTGCATCTCCACGCGCATGTCGTGCATGTGTGCAAGGACTGTTGCCTCCAGATCCCACGGTGGTAAGCCAGCCAGAAGGCTCGCCGCTTCGCGGGAGATCGTGCGGTAACCCCGCACCATCCGTATTGCCATGACCCTCTGGCAGGCGTTCAGTATGGACGCCGGTCGCTTTGCCAGCGACGGCGCCCACACCGGCGCCCCGTAGAGGGCCATGGACCGAACGATCCCCGCGTAGAGCCTCCGGCAGGAGGCGTCTGGACCCCCAAGATTGGGCAGGAGCCGCTTGAGAGCAGCCCCGGCCCGGTTGAGTTTGGGAGCCAAACGTCGGAAGTGTTCTCCGAAATTCCATCGGCTGTCGAGAACGAGTCCCAGGTACTTCATCGTCGACCCGACGCCGATGCGAACTCCTCCTACCGTAAGTTGGGAGTCCGATGGTGGCGCGTTCCGAGGGCCGTGGAAGCACATTGCCTCGGATTTATGCAGCGCCACCTCGAGTCCCAACTCCTGGATCCTACCAACGGCTATCGCAACCCCGCGTGTCGCTAGAGCGACCGCCGCCTGGTGCGACTCTCCCTGCGCTAGGATCAGCGTGTCGTCTGCGTAGCAAACCACGCTGACCCCGTCAGGGAAGTCGCCGCGCAGCACGTAATCGTAGCCGATGTTCCACAAGGGTGGGCCTAGAACCGACCCCTGCGGAACACCGCACGACATCTCTCGACGATTCCAGTCTCCCTGGTGACCGGGGTAGACAATGTACCTGTCTGACAGATACGCCTCGACCACTAGACAGAGGTATTCGGGCACCCGGTGGTACCGGAGTGCCCTCCGGATCGTACTCCAGGGCAGGGAGTTGAAGGCGTTGGCAATGTCCAAGGACACTGCCACAACACACCTACCCTGGGACACCGCTTCCCCTGTCGTGAGGGCTCGCACTCGCATGATGGCGTCTATTGTAGAGCGCGCCCTGCGAAAGCCGAACTGTCCGTCCGACAAGTCCGGCCCCACCCGTGTTAGCCGCACGACGAGGCGGTTTGCAATCACTCTTTCAAAGAGCTTGCCCACCTCGTCGAGCAGCACAATGGGCCGGTATGCGGACGGAGAGTCCGCAGGGCGCCCTGGCTTCGCTATGAGGACCAGTTTTCCCGTCTTCCAACGAAGTGGGAACTGGCCCCTCTCCAGGCATGCGCTAAAGAGCCCTCTCAGTCGAGGCCCGAGAGCCTCCATGGCCAGGACCCAGGCTTTCCCTGGCAAGCCGTCGGGTCCTGGGGCGGTGTTTTTGGCACTCAGCCTTCGCACCGCCACTCTCAACTCTACCTCGGTCACTTCTGGAGCATTTTCGTCGTCGTCGCTGTTGCGATCCGCGTCAGACACTGCTGGCGGAGGCGGAGTCATGGGCGGGGGGGAGTGTTCCCCCCGCGCAGGGAACAGAGTGCTAACCACACCCTCCACGAGTTGGGGCCGGAGACTCTGGGTCAGCGGCGGAGCCCAGGGGCGAAGCTTGTCCCGTACCAACTTGTACGGGCGCCCCCACGGGTCCGCGTTCAGAGACCCCAGCCACACGTTGCGGGCCTCGAGTTTGGCCCGCTTGATCTCCGTTCGGAGGGTGCGTTTTGCCTCTCTGTATCCCTCATACAGCTCCGCCTCTCTGGCCTCCGCATCCGGCGGGCGGATGCGACGCCTGCAGTGCCTGGCGTACCGGCGTCGCGCGTGATTGCACGCGTTGCGCAGGGCGCCGATCTCCGGCGACCACCAGTACACCTGGCGCTTAGCTCGTCCTGGACGGACACGGGGCATTGCCGCATCGCAAATTTGCGACATGGCCTCCTGAAACCACTCCGCCTCGACGTCGATGTCGACAGGCCTGTCCGGTGCTTGCACCCAGGCCTGTACCGTCGCGGCTTCCAGGAGGAGCTCCCGGTCCATCTGCTTAAGCGCCCACCGCGGACCGCAAGGGCTCTGTCGGACCGGCGCGGCCGAGGTTTCGGCGGAGACGTCAAACCGGATGTACCGGTGGTCGGAGTACGTCTCCACCTCCTCCATCACGCGCCAGTCGACGACACGCGGCGACAGAGCGGGGCTGGCGAACGAAATGTCCACCACCGACTCGCCCCGCATCCGCACCAACGTGGGGACAGAACCCCGGTTCAGTACGACCAGGCCCAGCTCCAAGGCCCAGTCCTCCACCATCCGACCCCTCTGGTTCGTGAACCGGGAACCCCAAACCGTGTTCCAGGCATTGAAGTCCCCGCAAACGACCACGGGGAGGGAACCGAACCCAGCGACGACGGAATTTAGCTCCATCAGGGAGACGTGCAGTTCGTCGAGAGATCGGTTCGGGGACAGGTAGACGCCTACCACGGCGATATCCCCGAACCGTGCTGCCACGCAACCCCGCCCCCTTGTGACAGACTCGGGGGGCGGGGTACCGGCGGCGGCCGACTTAATTAAGGTCACCGAACCGTCCAGGTCCTGAACCCAGTCACCACTGGGCAGGACAAAATACGGCTCGGTGACCACGGCGATATTGATCAACCACTGCGCCATGCTCTGGAGCAACAGATCCTGAGCGGGGGCGCAGTGGTTGATATTCGCCTGGAGGAGACGTAATGGGGCCGTTATTGACACTCCATTACGGTCTCCTCCCGAGCCCCCCTAGGGGACACTGCCGCGGCGGCGGGTGCGGCGGCGATTGCGGCGGCGGCCAACGAGGCGGCTGCGGCGGCGAGGACTTCGGCGGGGATGGGCCTGCGGGCCTTGCCCTTGGCCTTGGCGGGGGGGTCGCAGGACCTGCCCCCAGCCCGGTGGTCGGCTGGCTTGCCGGCCGCCGCACATGCGTAGCAGTGCGGCGTAGCACGGCAATCTGCGGCCTTGTGACCGGGCTGGCCACACTGGTGGCAGCGGTCGCTGCGATCCTCCGCGGTGCAGTGGGCTCCCACGTGGTGCCCCACGTGGCAGCGGAAGCACCGCAGAGGTCTGGGCTCCAGCATCTTTACCTGGGCCGAAACCCAGCCCACCAAAAGCCTTCGGCCCTCAGTCGTGATCGCTTTGGCCGCCTGCACGGGACAGCTCACCGTAACGGCTCGCATGCCCGTGCTGTCAGCACGGATGGCACCCGCCCGAACCTGTTCGATCGTGCACCCACCCGCCCTGACAATGGCGGCCACCACCTCGTCCACCTTGACGGAATCGTCCAGGCCCATTATGCGCATGTCGATGCACTTGGTGGGCCTGGACACTCGGGCCTCTTCCGAACTGAGGGACGCCCTGATCCTTGCGGCCAGGGCGTCCGCTGCAGGACCACTGGCCGCACCGGGGACCTCTAGGATTCGGGCCCCGGTAATCGTGTGCCTCATTCGGAAGCCCGCAGCGGCTCCGAGCTCGCCAAGGTGGGGCAACACCGCCTGCTTCGCCTTCGCCATGACGTCGTCGTACGTCACGCCCCTCTTTTCCGCTTCAGGCTGTAGCGTAATTACTACAGCCTCGGAATTCGGGGCGCGAAGACGCGCCGCCATGGCCCGCTTCCTGCGCTCCTGCCGCCTCGCGCGCTTTTTGGCCGCTCTGGCCACCTTGCCCGCCTGCTTTTTGGCGCCGACCACCGTCCAGTCGGCGCCAGGCTCCTCGGGTGGAGGAGGTGGCAGGCGCGGCCTAGTCGCCACGGCGGCAGGAGGTCCTGCCGGTTTAGCGGCAGGCACCGCCGCACCCTTTTTCCGCCGCTGTTGCTGCTTGCCCGTCGGGGCCGGCCTCGCAGGCTCCGGCCTTGGCCTCGCGGGCTCCGGCGCCGCAGCCCCGCGCCCCGCTTGCCCCGACGGGCCCGCCTTAGGCGCAGAAGCCGTGGCCGCAGCAGCGGCATAAGAAGCCGCCTTTTTCTGCCCAGAGGCCGCCAGTGGAGGACGGAGAACTATACCCTCCAGGAGAGAAAGCTGCTGCCGGATGCTTTGCTGGAATTCCAGCTGCTGCTTTTGCAGCCCCTGCTGAAAGGCAGCGAGCTCCTGCTGCACAAGTGACAGCAGCTGACTCTCCGGCTCAGGCTGGGGCTGGGGCTGGGGCTGGGGCTGGGGCCGGCTTTGCCCCTGCCCCTGCTCGCGCTCCTCTTCCATAGGTTCCTGGCGGCCTCCATTTGGCGCTTTGGCGAGCTCCACCCGGATCTCGGCCCGGAGTTCAGCCTGGAGCTCCGCCCGGAGCTCACTCCTGAGCTTTGCCACCCTCTTCTCAAGGGAGGCTTCTAATGCCCCCTGGCGGGACGCGGCGTGGCGCCGGATAGTCCTCTCTCGCGAGGCTTTGTCCCGCTGGCGGGCCATGTCCCTAAGCAGGGTGACGGCCAGCTCCTTGAAGGGCATAGCCGCCTCCCCGCCTGACTCCGCCTCGGTACGCCTCTCGCTGCCCGACGGCTCCGAGAGGTCTCTCCCAACGTCACCCGCGCCGGGGTGGCGCCCCTCCGCGGCAAGCCTAACGGCTCGCTCTGCGGTTTTTTTGGCCGCTAAGCCTCGCCCTTTCCCGCGGGCTCGGCCTACGCCGCGACCGCTGGTGGCGATCTTCGCCCGCCCCTCCGAGCAGGACGAACCGTCTTCCTTCCTAAAGGAAGCGGAGCGCTTCTTCTGGGAAAGACTTGAGCCTCTCCCTGAAGTCCCCGCTGCCTCCTCACACTCCGAGCCCTCCGAGCTCCTTCCGGACCGCGCGTCGGACTCCGACCGCGCGTCACTCTCCAAAGGTTTGGCGAAAAATTTCGTTAATGGTTCCATTGTTGTTCCCACGAGTATTTTTCAATCTGTACTGGCTCAAAAACGTGGTTCGCACTAGAGACTAATTTAGCTACCCATTAGTCAAGCTAACAACCTCCCTCACGGTGCGCCGCCGCTTGGAGGTTTGGGGTAATTTTTTATAGAGGTTGTCTTCCTCGCGGCCCGGGCGGTTAAGCCAAGGCCCTCGTCCCCCATCAAGAGTCAGAAACATGACCTTGGACAATCTCTGGGGCTACGAGACTAACGGTGGCAGAAGGAGGAACATGTCTTCCTCCTGCCTGCCCGGCGGCAGTGTGAGTGCACACCGAGCCCGCTCTTGCTTCGCCACTGCGCCCTCTGCCATGGCAGAGGGACACGCGTTGAAGCGGTCCGTCTGACAGAACATTCGCAGACGGCCATAGAGGCCCCTGGGTAGGAGTGCCCAAGAGGGTCTATGGCCGCCTCCCAGGGTGCACCGTCCCGCAGACTGGTCTTCCCTCGGGACGTGTCCGCAAGGGAACTACAGTCCGCGGGCGCTCGTGGAGGTTTTCTGTCGTGGCACCCCGTAAACATGGCACTGGTCTATAAATCGTAATTTGAATGTGTCCCAATGAACAGCTTCTTTCAACTAACGAGGTCGGGCACAACGCTAATCGCTTGGGACACCACAAACACGATGCTGAAAAGGTTCAGTTTTTTTTCGAAGACTATTCATTTGGTTCCTCAGTTCTTTTTAATGAGGTTTTCTGATTTTGCAACAGATCTGTTAGCAGATTTTTTTAAAAGAAAAGCCAAAAAGAATAATAATAGGTAAAAATGATGAGCCTCTGGAGCCTCAACATAACCTTTTTTTCCCAGCTATACTAATAATTACAAAGATGTAAAGTTTTTTTTTTTTTTTTTTTTTTTTTTTTTTTTTTTATTGTGTTGGTAGTAGGAATTACTGATCAGATTGCTGAAATTTTTTCACCGCTAAAAAGCTGCTTTATTTCTGGGTGACATAGGCTATATTTTATGTACGCGGGCAGAGCCGCGGGGAAAAACTAGTGAATTTATGATGATGGAGGAGTATTCCTCTATCGCCCGCCTTGTACCTAGGTATTCTCATGAAGAAGAACTCCTATTTTAAGATTTTAAGTAAATAGTAAGATTCTAACCTTCTGTTCTTCTCTGAGCACACCCAAATATCTGTCCGCTGATCTAAATGTGCGTACGTGTGAGCCAGCCTCGGGAACTGATCGACCGATATAGATTATATTTAATGTTTGCCAACTCAATTCTGTGGTTAATGCCGGTGATTATTTGCGAGTATTAAAATTTCTGTGCGTGTTATTATTATTGTGGTGGTTTTTTTCTGAGTTTGTGGGTTTTTTATTTTTCTAGCTATGATAATCTAGGCAGAGAGCTCGTGTTTTTAGTATGTACATAAAGACTAAACGTTTGTGTAACTTGTGTACTTATAAATTGCAGTCCATTTCATGGGCAATGCATATATGTTTCGTAATTTAATTTAATTGGGGACGAGGAGTTTTATCGTGGGACATTATGTGTAGGCATTTTTGTTAACAATAAAAAGTAGTGCTATAAACTAATGCCGTAAGGTTCTGAATGTCCACCGGTACATTGTGGACATCCCATCCATACATACAAAGCGTTTTGTGAACACATTCATTATACGTACAGCTAAGGAGTGGAATTCTCTGCCGGAGTCTGTTTCCTGATTGCTATAACCTAGGGGTCTTTAAGTCAAGAGTGAATAGATTGCGTCTAGGCAAGCGTATTCCATCATCGGCCACATCATCACTTATCATCAGGTGAGATAGTGGTCGAAAGCGAGCCTATCCATAATAACAAGAAATTCAAAAACTTTCAGATGTAAAAGCTTATTGCCATAATACTGTGATTCTGCTTTAGTTAAGTGTAAAAAAGAAAGACAGGATAAAAATTGGTGTAAAAAGTAACAACAAGTACAGATGCAGGTAGTAAAATTATGTAAACATCTTTATTTCATTTGTCATATTTTTTAGACGCTAATTGTTGATCCAGATATGGTTAAATCCAATCTACAAAGCCAGGAGCAAAGGCGTAGGGTAGCCAGACTTTCGATATTTAACACGATGCATTTTGGAGAGTGTGCGCAGGAATTGCATGACTTGATTCCGCCATCGCCTTTCTGCCATCGGACAATCCGATGTATGGCGAGTACCTATCTATCCTGACGTAGGTCTGAACTAAGCATTTTGCCTTGTCTTTTATACCACGTACATAAAGAGAACCGAAACAATTTGCCTGCTGCGGTCTTCCCATCCGATTACAGTTTAGGTGTTTTTAAGGCTAGAGTAAATATGATCTTAATAAACTAGTGCGCCTCATCATTATCGATTGCATCATTGCTTACCATCAGGTGGGATCGCAGTCAAGCACTAGTTTCATCATCATTTCCACATAGTCTACAGTTGGACATAGGTCTCCCCCAATGTCGCCACAATGAACGGTCCTGTGCGTCTCGCATCCGTCGGATTCCTGCAACCTTCACCAGGTCATCAGTCTACCTTGTAGGAAGATTTCAGAACCTTTCGGCACTATAAAATAATAAAACAAAGTAAATTGCGTGAATTTACGCAATTTACGCATTTTTTGTTTACGTAAATTTTAAATAATAAAGCATTTCACTTTAGGCACCTGTGAAAAATATCAATGGATGCCCAAAGTGGAATACCTCCTAGCTTACACTAGCACTAGTTTATATTAGGTAAGATACTGACGTCATCATGCTAACTAGTAAGTAGGTACCTACGCACATGTCCCACGATAAAACTTCTCGTCCTCAATAAGGCTGAAAACACACTAATGGTACAAAGTGCAGCGTTCGTATATCTTGCCACAGTATTCATAGCAACATGTAGGCGAGTGCGACACACAGATGCGCGTCAGTTAATTGGGTCACAGACTCAGGGCGCTGCGTGCGACGCGCAAATACGGCCTTTAGACTCCACGCGTACGCCCTGGCACGTTGCGTTTGAGCATAGTGTGGATGGGACTTTATATATTTTTACGCTCGTGTTGCTAGAAGGAAAGAAACGCTCAGTAGCTATGGAGGAAAATGTATCAGTTATTGATATACTTATCCTTATTCTTACGTATTATAAAATAAAGTGGGCTGTCGCGTTTGTCTGGATTTTCATGCTGTCTTCACCCATAGATAGAGAAAAGTTTAAGTTACATACATGCATATTATACATATATAAGAAAAAAAGGCGAGAATTTTTTTTGAAGCTAGAAAATGAACGTATATAATTAAAGTAAATTAACTAAAACGCTTTTAGCGCCTATTGTGACACGCTAATGTAATCTTTATTTTTGGTATACAATAAAGAATACATCTGTCTACAAGTAGGTATCTAAGCTGGGGCACTAGTTTGTACTAATAATATAAAGAAAATTAGATTTGCAGTAATAAACTTAAGAACTCCCGGACGGATTTTCAACATACTTTAGTCAGTACTACTTTATCACAAAGTAACATTGGCTATAAATATGTTTAAAAAAAATAAATAATAATAATCTTTTTTTTGAGACAAGTGTCCATCCATCCAGTATATGCATCCATATTTATACATTCACGCGGGCAAAATCGCTGGCAGAAGCTAGTTATTGTATGACTTATTTATATCGGACCGGAAGCCCGTCAGGTACCTACAAGAGCAGGGGATGTTATTAGATAATTTCTACCTAAAAGACTGAGTTGTTAATGGAATTACTGTTTTAGTTTTAGTAGAATTGACTTATCTAATACTTAAGTCTAACTGGATCTCTCATCTTGGCCTTAAAGTTACCCAAACGGTAATGGCAAGGACTATGCTCGGAGTTTTTACGTGAGATCATATCCACAGGAGAACCAAAGTAACAACATGGGCCCAAGAATCAAGAAATAATTTTTTTTTGGACTGAATGACATTTTGACAATTCAATAGCCCTGTAAATTTTATGGTCTATTTGAAACTAACGTTTTTGATTTCTTTATGAGTAATTGCAATAAAACAGTATCATTTTTTAACAGTCTTATCCCTCCTAATCGAACGTCTCCTAAACGTGCGTCCGATAGCCGCTAGCCATGACGGCGATTAAGGAAATCTACATGTCTATGCTCTATGGTCGCTAAAATAATTTATAGCCTCTGTGTGTACAGCCAGTGTTTGTCTATGGTGATCGTTAAAACCGATTGAGTAATTTTAGTGCTTAATAAAATTGGAGTACAAAATAGCAAGTTGTAAAATGAGGATCAACAACTGAGGATGTTTGTGTGTTTTGAAATAGTTTAGAAGATGAGTAATCTATTTAAAAAAGGAATAAAATGTTTCGCTTTTCATAATCATGAGACTATCAAGCAAATGGCAGAGAGAACCCGAGGTGTCTATGCGACTGATTTTTTTTTTGTTTCTTATTCAGCGATATTTTTGTCAAATGTCAAACGAGTTTGATGATTATTATGATAAACCATGATATACTCAGTAACTGATAGAAAATCATCCAAGATTGCGCAGTCGAATTTCTGTTAATTGTTTAACACCATTTTATTACAAAAAATCAAGTCGGTACGCAGATGTGTAAGGTACCCTGCAATGTTCTAATTTTTCCAATTATGTTCAACACCCATATAATTAGGGTCTTTATCCTTTTCCGATAAATGATCTATTTAATAATTAAAGATTTTTTTCAATTCAAACCAGTAGGTAGTTCTTGAGATTAATTTCCCAAAAACAAACCAACGAACTCTTCAACTTTATATTATTAATATATCTATTTATGGAGAAATAAACACGAGTAAATAGGCTCCAAATAAACTAGCGCGCCTCACCATCAACGATTGCGTCACTGCTTACCATCAGATGGGATCTCAGTCAAGTGCTATTTATAAATTAAAAACAAAAATATATAAGTTTTATGTAACATGCAAACTATTACCTAATCTTGAAGAGATTTGGACGGATTACTGAATTGAGTATTTTGTATTAAAAAAACGAATCAAACCCTACTTAAAACCCAAATTTTAACAGGTTTTAAAGCTAAAGTAATATTTGAGAAACACTTAAATGAGAAAGTGCTTAAATCAGAAATCAGGGAATTAACTTTGATGTTACAAGTTACTCAATATTAGTTAAGCAGAAGTTACGAGGTTATCAATCTATTTCATGATCATCATTTCAGCCGAAAAATGTCCACTGTTGGACGTAGACCTACCTCAAACGTCCTATGTGCATCTCGCATCCATCAGATTACCAAGAGCCTCACCAGATCGTCAGTCCACCTTATGGGAGGCCTCCGCCTTCCAACGTTGCGTCATCCGGTACGTGGTCGCTATTCCAGAACCTTTCGGCCCTATAGTATCGACCTTTTGTTCTACGAGCAGTGTGCCCTGGCCACTGCCACTTAATTTTGGCGATTCTTCGAACTATAGCAGCGACTTTTTTTCAACTAAAACGCTTAAACCAACTTAAATCAACTCACTCAACTTGAAATGTTTAAATCAGAAATCGAGAGACAAAGTTTACTCAACATTTATTAAGCAAAAGATAAAATAACGCTTTTCTAAAAAGTTCATCAATCTGTTTACGTGATGATAAATGCGTATCTATGTACGAGTACGACGAGAGAGTTAAACTCTATGTTGTTTATGTACATTTAAAATCTCTTCCTACTTTGGGCGTTAAACTTTACATTCCTATATACCAAGTTATGTTGTTAACATTTGAAACTCAATCACACAGTTTTACAAGTAATCCAAGATCCTTTTAAACACACTCAGGTACTTGAAATAAAAACAAAACAAATCCTCGCTCGCACATCCCGATCAATTAGTCACATTTTCGCTACAATGCGTGTTTCCTTCAATAATTAGGGGAACGAGTGATGGACGACCGGCAGTGGATACTAAATCAATCTATAGTGTGGTGTCGAGTGATTTACGGCCCGTCATTATATTGATAGTGTAGGTTAATGAGAGCAGCTAATGAGAAAGATGTGTGGGCTTTAACAAATTCTTAAGACGACTCCTGAATTTGTTGGTTTGTACGTTCCCGGTTGAAATGAGCCACTGATTCCTCTATTGATGTTGTGTAAGTCTATAGCCCTCAAAGAGCCGTCATGTCTATTAGATACAATAAGGTTATTCACCTTGGGATAGTCAAAGAGACATTATATCCGCGATAACGATTGCGAAAATCTCTAAAACATTCCTATGGAATTTACTACCATTACCAGACCCTTGATCGAATCAGAAATGAAGATATCCGCAGGAGAACCAAGGCTGCCGACATAGCACGAAGAATCGCTCGCAAAACTTAAGTGGCAATGGGCAGGGCACATTGCTCGCAGAACAGATGGCCGTAGGGGCCGAAAGGTTCTGGAGTGGCGACCGCGTACTGAAAGACGCAGCGGTGGACCGATGACCTGGTGAGGGTTGCGGGAATCCGACGGATGCGGGACGCACAGGATCGATAATTGTGGCGACACTTGGGGAGGCCTATGTCCAACAGTGGACGTCTGTCGGCTGAAATGATGACCAGACCTTTCTCAATAAGTAATTATTCTATCAATAATTAAATCAATAATCATTTATTCATTTGTTAAACATAGGTATATAATCGTTCTTAAAATAGGTAAAAACTAAATAGATAAATAGCTTTAGGGCATGCGCTCTTTAGAGAGAGACAAGACGTCCTAGACAAAACTGTTTTCTCTACGACACGGGGCGCTAGGGCTATTTATAAAATATCGAGATATTGATATTATCGCAGTACCCAAACAGCTGAACATACACATATGACATACCCGAGAACGAACAAATAAAGATATTTTATTTATAGTAATCAATAATATTAAAAAATAATAGAAATTGATTGTAACATGTCGAGTGTATGTCAAAAATTTAATATGTCAACAATTACTTTAAACTTAAAAAAAAAAAAACATTTTTTATGTCAAAAAATAAAGGAATGTCGGTAAAAACACAAAGAGAAATTAGTCAAAAATATTTTATTTATGCCAATAATAATATGTCAAAAAATATGTCAATGATAATATGTGAGTACCTACTACAAACACAACGCTATAGAACAAAGGAGAAATTAAGAAATATTGATGTCAAAAATATTTTTTTTATGTCAATAAGGTAGGTATCCATTATCATGTCACAATTGGATTTTTATGTCAGAAATTCCGAAATACTGTAATATGCTATGGTAATATGCTTTATCCACCAGAAAAGATTTTGGCTTTTTAAAAAAAGATTTAGATTAAATTCTTTAATTGTCCTTGGTATGTGAATAAATATGATTGAAGCCATGCAAAATATTCTTTTATGCATTAATGCTATATGAGTTGTCGGACATCTATAGCCCATAGGCCACTACGGGAATGTTTTGTCATAATAGTAACAAAGGTATCTATAGCTAATCTATTAACTACGTTGGGTTGGCGACGTATTGCGCTGAGTAGTCTAGCCTCCCACGAAAATACCGATACACGAGATCCCTCGGCCAAAATCCCTTCTTCACTAAAGTCTCAAGATGGTGAGAGTCGGTACCACATCACAAAAGACTGGAAGTTAATCTTGTGGCGCGTCTCTAAACTTTCGACTCTCAGAGTAAACTTGATCTTCATTTTTATGTACACCTCGACAATCAAAGTGACCAAATTCAAATTATCGATAACTTCAAATTTTATTTAAAAAAATACCTTAAAAAGTATATTTATTCTTCCTAATGGTGGAACTGCCCGAATCATCATGTTCAGTCAGTCATATTCATGATGAAAAGTCCTTTAAATATCATCATCATCTTCCTGCCCTTATCCCGTTTTATTTCTGGTCGGCGCAACACGATTTTTTCTTCCATTCTGTCCGGTCGCTCGTCACGCTATCACTAACTCCCTTTTCATTCATATCACTTCTCACACAATCCATCCATCTACATGAAAATTCATAACTCTTTTAGCAACATGCGTTTCATCTCTCCTCTTTACATGACCATACCAAGACAAATGATTTCCTTTCAACTATTCAGTCACTGGCGCCACTTTCAAACTTCCCCTAATATACTAATTTCTCACTTTGTCCACTCTCGTCACACCATACATCCATCTCTACATACTCATATCCGCTACATGCAATCTTTTTTCATCCGTCTTTTTCACAGCCCAACATTCTGATCCATATACTCGCCTTATTACGGCTTTGTAGATTTTACAAACCGTGGTTCCCGTAGGTTCCCGTGACCTGTCGCCATTTCGTCCATCCTGCGTTGATCAGTCCTTTAAATATGAGTTATAAAAATCTAAAATTACTTATTTTTAGTTACTTCTATTATGAGAGCTTATTGTAAATTAATAATGATAAAAAAGAGTAATTAAAAACATATAAATTGGAATAAACTACTGACAGTTATGGAATGACTGGTCTCAACTGACGGCACCCGATCACGAGCCTGACACGTACATCAGCCCCACTCAACTCGACCATTTTGAAGGTAACTGAATGAAGTAACAACACGGGCCACCATTACCAGCGACGATCACTAACCCATCACCTAGTCTTACCTCAAGGAGATGTCAGCAAACCTTAGGAGCCCAGCAGGGACGATGCCTAATGGGGCTACGGGCAGTGTGAAAATGAGGCCCGGGGCCTTGAGACGAAAGCAAAGGAGGAACACAGAGGAACAGGAGAGGTTTTTTAGTCACTAAAAGTCTGACACTATCTGCCGCTAAGCCCAAGAGCGGGGGATGATCATTGGATGATTTTGCTGTTTAAAAAAAATTACCTGGTCTTGTGAATTATCGTCTTATGATCTATCTCATAACAATATGTTGTAACTTCAGCACCATCTATTATTATAAAGAAGTAAAGTTTGTTGTTTTTACTTTTTTTTTTCTCTTTATTTAATCTCTGGAAGTACTGGTCCGAGTGCAAACATTTTTTTACCAACAGAAAACTGCTTTATTCCTGAGTGGCATAAGCTATATTTTTTATGTATGCGGGTGAAGCCGCGGGCAAAAGCTAGTCATCTATGTTTTTAATTTCTTACTCGTGTATACACAATTAATCTCATTTTGTCCCAGAAATTCGACCCACCAATTTCATTCGCGACCTACTGTATGATTATGACCCAACTTCTCACTTCAAGCAAACTTGTAATCACAATACATCATCACACTAATATGATAAAGACGAAAGTTTGTTTGTATGTGTGTATATTCGTGTGTATGTTTGTTACCTCTTCATGCTCTAACTGCTAAATAAATTTAGGTGAAATTTATTGGCATACGCAGTAGATCATGTCCTAGAATAGACACTATTAATCATTTTTATTATATTTTTTACCTGCTTCTGCGAGTGGATTCGTATATAGATTATTACGGATACCTAGTCGTAGTCGAAGTCAAAAAATAAGCCTATATGTCCTTCCTAGGGGTTCAAGCTTACTCTGTAGATACCAAATTTCATCAAAATCGGTGCATCATTTTATTCGTGAAAGCATAACAGACAGACAGAGCTACTTTCACATTTATAATATTAGTATAAATGATAATAAAAACCGAAAAAACTGCCAGGCTGAAATGAGAGTGGGTTGGCCACGTCGCACGAATGCACCCGGATAGGCGGGCAAGGATTGTCGCTTTACTGGAAGCCTGAACGAGGTGGACGGCGAGCCATGGGTAGCTCGCTGTCCGACCGTCCAGTAACTGTCCGGACCGAGCCCAAGACGTCGACAGCACGCTCTGTTCCCGCGCGCCTCAAGGATTTGTCAGCAACAGAAGGGGCCCAGCTGGGTCGAAGCCTACTGGGGCCAGGGTTATCCGAAAGGAAGCTCGAGCCTTATTTTGTAGGCTAGAAAGACCGGGGTGAGTTTTCAGTCAGTAAGAGTCTGACACTATCTCCTGCTCCACCCAAGAGCGGGGATTGTCATAAGTTGTTTTTGCCCACCGTAAAAAAAAAGCCTGAACAAGGTCGACCTAAACGAAGGTGGTGTAATGATCTGGTTATGTTCGCTGCGCAAACTTGGCCGGAGATCGCCCTAAACAGAGAAGTTTAGAAGGAGAAAGGGTAGGCCTTTGCCCAGCAGTGGAACACACAATAGACTAATAAAAACAAAAAATAGTATAGAGACACAACTCATAAAAAAAACACAGGAAAAACAATTATAAAAAACAAGGTGGTCTTATCGCACACAGCAATCTCTTACAAACAACCTTTGGATGGATTAAACGAAAGGAGTCGGGGTTTTGCACCCTTGAGAAAATTTTTGATTTTCTCGCGGGCGAAGCCGTACGCAAAAGCTAGTAGCATAATAAGGCTCTAATTACGCCTCTCAAAAAACCGACAAATATATATACTAATACGCTTTTAATGAACGGATACTTCAGCATCTTAATACAAATTACTTAATTATATAAAGGCTTGTATGTGTTTATTTTCCAAACGATGTTTTTTGGTTATATCGTGGTGAAGTAAGTTGAAAAAAATTGCTAAATAATTGTTAGTTAAATCGTTTAGAAGTAATTACATTTTGTTTGAATTGGTGATAATTTTGCGTTGAGTGAAAGGCGTGGGCAATAGGCAGCTCACCGTCCGGCCGTCCTTCGGTTACGAATATTTTAATGAAATCCAGTAGTGTCAACATGACCTAACCTTTGCAGTTATGTACCAAATAACAGTGTCAGTATTCATAGTTTCTTTTTTTAGGTGGGAAAATAATCTAATGACATCTCCCACTCTTGGGTGGAGCGCGAGGGTGTGTTAGAGTTTTACTGACTAAAAACCCACTCCTGTGTGAAGCGAACCCATAGCCCCAGTAAGCTTCGACCCTGATGATCTCCTATGGTTTGCTGCACATCTCCTTGAGTCTTGCTTTGAATATTACACGCCGTCGACGATTTTGCTAGCATGTTACTTCTTCACACAAGGATGCGTGCCACTCCTCTTCGCTTCGGACCATGGCTCCACCGTGTCCTCTAGGCGGTCCATACAGTGGTGACACAGTATTCATCTTTGATTATTTTAGCCACAATCTTTATTATGAGCAACTCCTATATTTTGAGGAACTTTAGCATTTGTATCTAAGAAATCTATAGACACCTGTCAAAATCTAGGAAGGCTAAAATTGTTTTTATGCGAACGTTCCTCAAAATACGAGGAAAGCTCAGTTGCAATGCATTTCATCAACCACCGATATGCCTATGTAAATAGTAATTTAGCCAAAGATTATATGAAGTTAATCGTTGGAACCGCCTAGCAACTAATTTCGAAGCCAACTCATTAACCTGTCGGAATAGCAATTTAGCTAACACAATTCAATCATTTTTTGAGGAAAACATTATGAGTTGGCTCCGCCCAAGCCATGTAACCGTACAGCCTAACCACAGCATAGAGACATTGACACACAGACACACAGATTGACAGACATCGCATTACCAAATTAGTGATAATTGTACACTACGTCTTATTTGGTGCGTGAAATATTACACAGAGTAGTTTCGAGACAGAGAGTTTGACAGTTTAGGTGGAGGGGAGAGGTGTTGTGTTTTATAACAAGGTAAAAGGAACTGCTCATGTTTATGAAAGAGTAATTTGATAATACGATAGATTTATAATTGTTGTGTTTTAGTAGGAGAAAATATAAATGAATTAAAAATACGTGTTGTCGCTTTGTTGATATATAGTATTGATGAAGAATGACACCATAGTAACATAGAATTCAGATTAAAAATAAAACGCTTGTACAAATAGTTCGCATATACACAACACAATAGTAATACCAAAAGCAGAGCATTAAAGTAAAAAAAAATATAATCATAGACCCTACCCTCGAATATGTTCTCTCTCTGTAACTCAAGTAGTAAGGTTTGCTGGGAGGAAAACTCATAGTTGAGTGAAGCTTGCCTTTTTACATAAACTGTCATCACAGAGAATCATAATCATAAGAATCAATATGATTACGTTACAGTGGAATTACTATAAATAAAATCAGAGCAATACTTTTTAACTTCCTTTTTCTTTCTACGTGGCCCAGCAGGCTACATCATCTAGCCAACTCTAAACCGGGCATCGACTTATAAATATTCTAGTAATAGACAAACTCTTCGTAGAAACTATTTGTCAAAATACTGAAAAGTTAAAATAAAAGTTCGCTGCAGCACTACATTGGCATTATGTTGTCTAACAGAAATATTAACGCTGCAAGCTAAGATAGCTTTTAAAGAATACTTTTTCGCAACCGAAATGTCTCAAGCGCCATGAATTTTGTGGCACTGACGCGTTTCGTTCAACATAGTGTTATCTTTAAGGTGTACAGTCGACATTACACCTGAGTTGACTGAAGTGATTTTTTTTGACACGCCTTAATATACTGGTTAGGTTAGGTTAGGTGGGACCCATTGTCCCATTGCTAACATCATTCTTAGTAGGTATAATTTCTAAACATTCATATATAATTTTTAAAAACTATGTATGTTTCAATGAATAAATGAACAATAACAGGAAACAAGATATTGTTTCTTTTCAACGCGAGCGGGCCCAAACGACTACAGACCTTTAGCACTAGCTGACGTCGAGAATCATAATTATATTGTTATTCAGTATGAAATATTATTTCAGTAGCTAAGGATTTATCCATAAACCTAATGAGTTTTTTTTATAAAGACACGAGTTTTTTCTTTAAGGAAACCGAGTTTCCGTACAGGATGAATGTTGATATGAAAAAGTAATTACTTCCTAAAATCCCTGTTGTCAAGGATACATAAGATCTGTCAACGTTTTTGTTCTAAACATAACTTTACTTGAACCAAATTAATATGAGTGTTGTTTTTTTTTTTTATTACAACACCACTTCATCCTATGTGTTTTTCCCGAAGGCATGTGTAGAAATGTGTTACAGGTAAGCCTTCATTTTGTCAGATAATAAGTGTAAAGTTGCTTATATTTCTTTTTCGACGGCTTTTTAAAAATACCCGGAAATGTTATTGTATGTAGCGACATCTATAACGCCCCATAGGAAACCTAAATTCGAAATCCTTCAGTGCGTGAGAGTTCTCAGCACGATTATTATATATTTATACAAATGAGCAAAAATCAACTACGAGCAACTACCTGGACCATCTGGTGGGAGGATTTTCCCTTTTCAACAGAAGTTTGTAGGACTTTACACTACTATTTCGCATACCTCTAAAATCCTACTAATATAACCAGTTGTATGTAAAATGATGTATCGCAACAATATCTGTCCGAATGGTTCTCTCATCATACAAAGCTTGAATTTTTGTATATACCATCTTCACCCTTTGCGATACCACTCACGTATAAAGATAAAGATAAAGATAGTTTATTTGTCAAAACATGAGTAAGCAGTACAAAAACATAGTTTGCAAAGCATGGTGTTACGTGATATCGTCATGCCGCGATATCTGTCGTATATTGACCTTGTGTTCTCTGTGCTTACCTACTCTGTGCTTTCTGTGTGCGGTGTGTGCTGTGTGTGTCTGTTTGTACATAAACTGTGTTTTCCTGGCCACTCCCTCCCAATTACCATTACGCTCGCGCCGCGTTGAAGAAACTCGAATTATATTTGGGCACGTTGTGTATTTTGTTAAGAATCTTGAGATATAGTAATGCTGCAAAGTGGCTGAGATCAGATAGGTATTTTTTTTTCAGGCGGGAAATCATCTAATAATCTCTCGTATAAGAGTGGAGCTTTTACTGACTAAAATCACATCTATGTGGAGGAATCCACTTGCCCTTTGCGAGTTACTATTTTAGAATTCCTCCCATGGCTGTAGACTTAGGTTCGGTCCGGACGGTTACCGGACGGTTGGACGACGAGCTACCCATTGCTCTCTATATTTTTCTGCTCCTGACGTATTATAAGTTTCTATGTAGACCTATGTGAAAACAAATATTTTGAATTCGATTTTATTATTTAATTTTCATTCGTAAATCTCGTTGGAAACACTTAACACTTAAAGCGTTGCAAAAAAGATAAATCTGTAAAAAAAAACTTCAATCAAATCTTCAAACAAACTTCTTCAAATCTTTCTCCACCCAACTCTCAACAAATCCACTCAACAGTCTTCCTAACACGCGTTAATCCTAACTGAAAACTTCCACATAAAGCCACGTACACACGGACAATTCATTACAACAAACCAATTTACGCTAGTTGTAAAAATGGTTGAACAGTAACACGTAACGTTCACAATCCAATCCGCGCCGCGCTTGCAGATTTTAATCGGGTTACATCGGGTCTGATGTAATTCAATTTATCCATCGAGTGAGGCTAACTGTGTGTACTATGCCTTACGTTATAGGTAATTTGGTTAATGATAATGCTGAAACTGGTTTGTTATTAAAACCGGTGTAAGTTAGCGTGTTTTTTGTGTAGGTTTTTAAGGGTTTAGTAAGTTTGGCTCTTAGATTTGTCTATCTTAAGATCAATGTGTGACTGGCCTGTTGGTCTAATGGTTAGTGGCCCTGACTGCTATGCCCGAGGTCGTGGGTTCGATCCCCACCCAGGACAAATGCTTATGTGATGAGCATGATCATTTGTTCTGTGTCTGGGTGTAATTTATCTATAATATATATGTATTTAGAAATATATAAGTATGTTTATCAGTTGTCTAGTACCCATAACTCAAGCTCTGCTTAGCTTGGGACTAGACGGTGTTGTGTGGTAGTTGTGGAATATTATTATTATTATTTTATAATGTATAAGAACGCAAAAGGCAACTGAAGGAATGTATGTACACACCCAATAAAGTAATTCTGAATCTTGATCAATTGTTCCCGGTTTTTAGAATATGTATTTTTTTTACTTTTTAGGATACCGTACCCAAAGGGTAAAAACGGGACTATATTGTTATCACTCTGCTGTCTATCAGTCAATTACCAGGTTGTATTTCATGAACCGGGATTACTTGAGAGTTGAAATTAAAAACAATATAAAATAAATATTTAAGTAGGGTTTTTATACTAAAAGCATGTGTTTTTTTTTACTACAGACGATACGGAACTCTTCGTGAGCGTGTTTGACTCGCACTTGGCCGGGTTTTTTTTATTTGCAAAAAGCCAAAGTTCACATAAAATCACATAAGATTTTTAACTGGAGTAGTTCTATACAAAACCTCCACGATATCCGTGCATCTAAAATATCTAGAGAAAGATTTATAATGTTGCCATAATCACGTAAGAGGGGTTGTATTAGAGTAGTATCAAGGGTTGGGCGCTCCTAAGGAAGGATTTTGAAAATTCATCACCCATCAAATATACGACGTCTGGTGATGCAAATCATTAGAACTGTAATCACAAGTTAATGACCTCTGTACCTACCTTCAAAAATCGATACATAATGAAGTAAACACAGCTAGTTAATTCCCTAGTCATCATCATTAATACAGTATTAATGCTCCACTCGGTCACAAATTCGATTCCCGAGTCAGTTTAATGGGTGCTATTGAAATGTCAGCGCGCGATCATTTTGTAGATCAACGACTATGGCTGGCGGAACCGATTGCTATTATTTGATAATGACTCTATGGTATAGAGCTTAAGTACCTGCCTACTCGGTAATGTACTGTTTGTATTGATCTGGGAGAAGATTAGGAACTAAATTATAACAGAATTTATAGGTTTAAGTATGTATCTACTACTAAATATTTTTTAAACCATTACAGCTGCTTGGAATTGGAAAGAAATGGCTCAAAACCAGGTAGGAACGAGTGGAGGGAGGCATTTGCCCAGCAGTAGGATAGTATGGCCTAGATATAATAATAATAATAATAAAAATTACAGCTGCGGTCATCTCTTTCGCTAATTCCGTTATTACTGCTTTGCAGAAGGAGGCGACCGCTTCTTTCTTCTCGCTCCGGATCATGGCCTGAACCAAGGTTGGCCGCGAGTTCACACTGTTGCTGATGACTAATGCATGACGGGGGCATGCTTTATCGTCTCCACCGGGCAAACGTTGACACCCAGGCGCTTCTACCACCTAAATCTGAAACAGGAACCTCCTTAAACTGGTCAATTTGCGACATGGCCATGTCCGATCCCTCTAGATATGTAAGACCTACATCAGGCAAGCCACTCCTACGCCACTCCGGCCCACGCTGAAAACCAGCGCTGTGAGCTCATCGCATTATGCGTTAGGTCACAGCTTTATGCTGAGCGTTGGGCCGTTTTGCGCGGATGAGACGCAAATGTTTTTCTTTCTTACTTCTTTCTTTCTGTCTTCCTCAAAGAGAGAGAACATACCACCGTGAATGTGGTGTGCCCAACGGGCAGTTGGGCACACCACATTCACATCCCTGCTTATACTTGCGGTGAAAACAAACAAATTGCTTTTCAGTATTCGGTTGTCGAGTGCCGGTGATGTAATTTCACTCGAAACATTTCCGGTTGCAGCACAATATTTTTTTGAAGAGGTCTGATATCGATACACACAGCGGTTCATGTTGCTGAAAATATTTTTTGAAGGACGAAACGTTGTACTGTGGCTCTAGTAATATCGATGGTATGGTAGATACCGAGGAAAAAGGAAAATAATGATTGGGCGGAATGAATCCGAAAAATATTCTGCTGACTGATTTTTTTTTTTTACGGCCTACAGCTTTCAAAATAGATACGGGCATGTATAATTGCTTTTTTAAGGTGGGTGTGTCAGACTTTTGCTAATTAAAACCACACCTATGTTCCTTTTTTTTTCCTGTTTGTTGCAGGACCAGAGACTTCCTTTTCGAAGTTCAACCCATAGCCTCAGAAGGCTTCAAATCAAATCAAATCACGCGCCATCGACGACTCAGGCTTGGTTCGGGCGGTTAACAGATGGCCGGACGGCGAGCTACCCATTATACGTTGTCTGCAAGCCCACGCCTACGGTAGATGTATGTTTATGATATTAGAGTACGTAAATTTATTCTCAAGAAATGTCTAATGAAATATTTGTAGTAACAATCCCAATACGAAGAATTATTGTGAGTTGAGAAAAATCTCGGAAATTAAAACCTAATATAATTACAAACAAACTTGACCATTAGTGACATAGTCACAAGTCCCTTGTAGCCGTAACAGTAGAAAGTGAAGTAAGAGCCAATTTATCCGGTGTCACATCAGACTGAACTCATTGCCTTAATGAGCATCATCGAGACCATGGCGGGCCACTGAGCCAGCGGGGAGATCTCGTTATAAATAATGGTATTGTAGCGACATCTATAGCACCACATAAGAACTACGAAGTGAGAAATCCTGCATCGGGCAAGTAAACTAAATACGCGATTTTAAGATTAATAAGCGATTTAAATATATACGGCAGCCCGAAATCAACTATAGGACAGTAGCCCAACAGACATGTCACCTGTCTGGCTGGAGGATCCTCTCTTTTTAACGGAGGTTTCCGGAACTTTACTCTCTGTTCTGCTTACTTCCAAAGTATTTATAAATACTAGTCATATTTTCATTAGAAGTTG
Organism: Mythimna lalbum; assembly: GCA_949319445.1. Lineage (NCBI taxonomy): Eukaryota > Metazoa > Arthropoda > Insecta > Lepidoptera > Noctuidae > Mythimna > Mythimna lalbum. Next base: position 21,425,233 of record OX439360.1, read on the forward strand.
TTGCTGTTTTACTGTAATATTAAATTTTAATTAGTTTTTTTTTTTTAATCTTTTTTAAGGAGCTTCGTCTCAACTAAGACTATGTCTAACTGAACTTTAACGTTTTGTACGTATGGGACGTAGAAAACGTTAAGGTTCTGTTGAGATCACATTCATTATGCGTACAGCTAAGGAGTAGGATTATTATTGAATAAAAAAGAAAGAAAAAAAAATTCAAAGGAAAACTCACAAAGTTATAAGCTTTTTACGTTACCTGGTTATCCGCACAAATGCATGGTCTTCGAGCCATCCGAGCGACTGAGATCTGGTTTTGCTCCCGCACTCAGCTGTGCGGTACTTGATGCCTCCTACGCCGTGACCTGTGTTGTACTTAGTGTCGGTGGTGTTTTGACTTTTTTCAAATATTTGAAAAATATAACATGGTGTGAAACTTTTTGGAATCGATTTTGTAACTGATTGTGAACAAATTATGTATATTCAGATTTTACTTGTACTAAAAATTATGTTGAGATTACAAAACTTTTTTTTAATTCTATACCTTGGGCGTAAAGTTGAATCAAACATTCCTATTCTTCAATACAATCTTTAGATTTCTTTTCCACATGACCATGATACAGGAAAAAGAACTGAGAGCCAATTTATCAGGTTGTCACATCAAAGTGGCTCGTTGACTTAATGAAGAGCATCAGGACCACGGTGGGCCATGAATGCAGCGGGCAATGATAAGACATAATGGAACATGTTTTTTTTTTTGAAGTAGACGTATGCCCACGCTGAAAACCAGCGCTGTGGACTCATCGCATTTTGCGTGTGGATATAGCAGTATGCTGAGCGTACGGCCGTTTTGCTCGGACGATGTGTATATATTTTTATTTTTTCAAGGAAAATGTTTGAAATATTTTTGTTTTCGCCTTTTCCGGCAAATAAATGTTTTTCTATTTTTCTTTCTGATGGGAATCTGGAAAAGAAAATGCTAAATCATTATTATATAAAGAATAAAAGTGGCGCATACTTACTTAAGGCAGGCGCAAAGCGACAACGATGCAAAAACAGACTTTTTACGTAAACACACCGTCACATCGATATGGCATTGTTCACACCTCATTCATCACCTCTCCCATTGTGGGCAGAACGATGATTTCTGGATTTTCAAATAAGAGAGTTAGACTTTTACTGACTTCACCTGCCTGACCCATCTAGCACATGGGTTTAGAAATACATAACACACAAAAAATAAATAAATAAATAAATAAAAATGGCTGATTCTACAATATATTCATACATGTATATTATAATATTAATAGGTATGAAAGGACAGTGTAGAATGGCTTAGAAGCAAAAAACAACAGAGTACATGGGGTTTTAATCTACACTCATATTATAAAGAGCTAAAGTTTATTTTTTAATAATGTAATCTCTGAAAGTACTGTTGAGCCGATTGCGAAAATTTTTACACCGATAGAAAGCTTCTTTATGCCTGAGTTACATAAGCTATATTTTATGTAAGCAGGCATAGCCGCGGGCAAAGGCTAGTCATAAATATACATAGGTATAGGGCGAGTTTAACTCAACAATGAGTTTTCTTTCCTTTGAGTAAATAAAAGTAAATCCAAATTAAGGTATTGTATAACTTTCGAAAAACAACCGATTTGATATGCCACCCTCGCCGACGCTCGTCACGTACCGACGCCTGCTGGTCTCCTGGCCCTAGCTTAACAATTAATACGTTTCCGATGATTTCCAAATTTAATTACAAGGAAACAACCCTCCCCACAGCGGCAACCGTTAAACACAACGTTTTGTTTTGTCACAAAGTGAAATTATTGGTTCGATTGTACACCAGATATTGGGAATAATATAGTGTGAAATGATTTTTTGTTTCGTTTGCCTTTTAAATTAATTCATTAAACGTGGATATGGTTTTAATTTGGGCTAATAGCCGTATTGATTTTGATTTTGTATTAATTTTCGTTTTGTAGTGTAATTTTGTTGCTTGATTTTTGATATTGTTTGTTGGCGTTTGAGGGTTTTACATTTTATTTCACAACAAACACTTGATTGAAATGTTGTAAGTATTCGGTTCGTAAACAAATGATGACATATGTTTTCACTTTTTGTGTTTTAAATCAGTTAATTATTCACGATAATGTGTTAGTTTTTGTCAATTAATAGTAGCCTTTATCTATTATTAGCTGCTACAGAGATATCCTATGTGGTATTCCAGGACATGGTCTCCCAGTGCGGTAAATTTCATCTAAATCCTTATAGCCATTCGGACGAGAAGAAATTACAAACATACAAACTTTCGTTTTTATAATATTAGATAAAAACTGTTTATAAAATTATAATTTGATTTATTAAAGAAATTATACGCCATGTTTTCTTTTCACCACCTTGGTGGACTGGTAGAGAATGCCTAAGGCATTAAATCCGCCTTTGTACTTTTGTGTTGCATGAAGCTTTAATAAATAAATAAATACGCATTTACATTATTAACCCTTCAGATACCGTCAATTAGAAACACAATAGTAAGACAATAGATGCGCGGCCACCGGTGGTCGCTTGGGGATTCATGAATTAAATTTCATCTTGTACTTTATCATTTCAAAGCTATAATCATAACACTTACGTACACACATAACAAACTGCTGCTTAACCACATTCCATATAAATCCCACTCAATCCTCGTCCATTGTTTAAAGATCTAAATCAACCTCTAACAAAAATCCACTGGGCTATATCCCCGCAAAATTCATTATAACTATCTCTCTGGCGGGATGATCATAACTCATGGGGATGTAACAATGCCTACCTATAGCCGGAGATAGCCGCCCGGCTGAAACTAGCCGCTGAAAATATCGAACGACTGTATAAGCTGAAAACTGCAATATTTCATAAAGCACACCCACTCTGTCTAGTTTAGTGGGAGTTTTTAGAAAAAATATGCGTTCAAACATTTTTCAGGGGTTTTTGGGAACGCTTTGCTTGCTTGTTGATTGAGATGGGCGAGGGACTGATAAATCTGCAGTTTATTTTAGGTTTAGAAATACAGTTTGCTCATGCAGTTAAAATTTACTTTTTATTTTATTTATACAACACAAGCTACTGCCAGCGGCTTTGCTTGTTATAGTAGAAAATTATTCTAAGGGAACACAGTCCCAGGATAAAAAGTAACCTAGGTGCTTTTCTAAGATATGATCTACCTACCTGTATAAATTTTATCAAAACGCGTTCAGTTGTTCGAGCGTAAAGAAGTAGATAACAAATATAAGCACAATTATTTCGTTTTTGTAGTACTAGTGTGAAACGCTGGCACACACTAAAATTTATTTATATAACATAGGTGTGCGTTCAACGAACATGTAAACTTAAAACAACTAGACACAGAATAGCTAGCGGTAGGCCATAAAAATATTTATGTGCATCGTATGGAAAACAAAATAATGAGCAGTAATGGCACAGTGGTAATGGACTCGTTGCTTTCGAGATGTAAGTCATGGGTTCTCTAGGCAGGTGCGTTATTTGCATAATTTATTTCATCATTGCTAACCATCGCAAGAAAACCGGCAGGTCCTAGAATGAAAGAATTCGTAGACTCGTGACGTCCGCATTGTGGATTATCAGCCCATTCTCTCCCATAGTAAGGCCTAAATCCCATCAGTGGGAAGATTCTAAAGCTTTTTAAGTTATGTTATGAAAACCAAACTCAAAAAAAAAAAAACAATTTACCAAAAAAATAATATATCTTTTTGAAGCTTCATTAAACAATTTTTGAAAGGTATTTTCTATTCCGGTTCGATGTTTCCTGGCTTGAAACAATACTTATCATAATAATTCTGAACACACTACATTTTCACAAGTTTACTTATGTAGGTAACTTCCGTAGTACAATTCAGGGTTCCGTACGGAAACAAATAATTATACATTTAAAATACAACGCTCAGGAGAATGGAGAAATAATTTGTATGCTTTGTGACCTAACAGGAAAGCGAATAGAGAACAAAAGATACGCCGCGTTGCATCTATCTGCATAATAACAATTATATTTGGTTTAAAATCAAAACTGTTTGGATTGCATGTTGATATAGATAAAAATCCGAATACAAATGTTACATAGTATTTTTTTTTTTTATTACAAAAAATAATAGTAATATGTAGTACATTCTTTTTAATTATCAGTCTGCACGTGCAGGTGGTACCTATATATACAAGTTTACTTGTAAAACAGTAACAACCTTGCAGGACTGTATTATTACCATCATAAACAACAACTTTTGTTCTATGACTTTTTATAAAACACTAGCTTTTGCCAGCGGCTTCGCCCGCGTACATAAAATATAGCCTACGTCACTCAGGAATAAAGCAGCTTTCTATCGGTGAAAAAATTTTTGCAATCGGACCAATAATTCCAGACATTACCCCCTACATACAAACTTACAAACTTACAAATTTTACCTCTTTATAATATTAGTATAGATAATTCATTTACCAAAATCTAACCTACAAGATTTCGCTGTTCTAACACATTTCAACTCTATATTTTGCTATACCTACCTATGTCTGTATGACGCGACGCAAGCGCATCAAACACCCTATCACCCGAACCCCGCTCTCCTTTGCTATTGTACACTACTATCGCTTGCTTCGAATAGACTTCGTAAGTAATAATTAGAACGTTCAATTTAAATATTTTTATTTTTGTTTGAAAATCTGATGAACTAAAATGTGATAAATTTTTAAAAGTCATAGAACAAAAGTTGTTGTTTATGATGTAAGTAACATAGGCTTGAGAGGTGGCCAGTATTTTACAAATAACCCTGTACAGATAAGTATTTTTGTCTACAAGGTGGACCGATGACCTGATGAGTGTTTCAGAATCTGATGGATGCGAGGTGCCCAGGACCTATCGTTGCGGTGACGCTTGGTGGAGGCCTATGTCCAGGCAATGGACTTCTTTCAGCTGAAATGAAGTATTCATGGCAGTTTCATATAACCAGTTTTCAGTGAAATATAGATGCATGGCCGAAAAACACTTTAAAGTGTCTCTCTCCGGGAAGTTTATAAAAAAAGGCCGTCAACTTTGCATTTTAATTCAATAAAAAGTTTTTTAAAGCGATTTAAAGTGCCATCCAGCGATCCCTAAGCCGCTGAAAAATCTGTAAAGCGACTGCGAAGCGTGGTCGGCTTACTCGTGATTTAAAAAGAGGGTTACTTTGTACCCAACTGTACTGAATGGGAGTGATGTTAAATAAACGGACTGCATTCACGTGCGGCCGCGGGAACATGCAGCTTATTGAAATTAAAGCGAAAAAAGAGGCCAAAGTTTTCACAGTTTATATTGACGGGTGTTCTATAGATTTTTTTTTTTATGTGGAAAATTAGAAAGAAAGATTAAGAAAGAAAGAAAAACATTTTATTTAACGCGAAGTAAGACGCATACTTAACGCTGGATAACAAACATAACATAACATCAGTCGATAGGGAAGATATGCGTCACATCCGCGCAAAACGGCCCAACGCTCAGCATAAAGCTGTGACCTCACGCATAATGCGATGAGCTCACAGCGCTGGTTTTCAGCGTGGGCCGGTTATTAAATTATCTAACGTCTTCCCCCGCTTTAGCGTGGAGTGAGAAAGCGTGTCAGACTATTTTTTTATTAAGAATTTACTCTCCGGTAGTTTTCAGAAATCCGCCCAGGCTCTAACAGACATCGGCTCTGCTGAGCCCCTTACGGTCTTACTAACATCTCTTCGACGTGCATGTGGAGCACTGCGCCGTCAATGACTCGGGTTTGGTCATTACTGCGGCTGGTGGCCGGACGGTGAGCTAACTATAGCTCGTCGTCTACAAGCCCGCGTATGTTATAGCCTTGGATTGCCTCTCCACTGTCGGGGATTTTCTGTGGCAGCAGTTTATCACTTAGATTACTAGTATGTAAGACTAACACGACGGACTTTCTAGAAAAAAAACTAGTAGTAGTAGTAGTAGAAAGTAACAAGTGATAGGTTCGCGCTTGACCGCTAACTCACCTGATGGAAAGCGACGCTAGCGCTTTCCATCAGGTGAGGTAACGGTTAGAAGCGATATTCAATCTTGACTTAAAGATTCCCAGGTTGTAGCCATCAGGAAACACAGACTCCGGCAACGAATTGCACTCCTTAGCTGTACGCACAATGAATATGTTCCCAAAACGTTTTGTGCGCTTTTTTTATAAAAAGTATCACGCTTTCAAATTATGAATACCATACCTCCAGTTCCCATGCTATTTTACATAATACTACTTGTACATCGTAAACACGTTCAAATTACCTAAAAATAAACACCAAAATAACAACTTACCTTTTCAAAACAGCAAAAAAAAAATCCTCAAAGAATTTGTATAAAATTTTTAGGCGTCGTACACACGGCAGACTTACGCGAACATTTCCGTTCGACTCGCCAATTTCGAAAGCACGTGAGATCAGAGCGGAATGCCGTACGTGAGTCGCTTTCCTAATACACACAACCTGTATAAGTTGAGCTGTCCAGTCTGGATATATAAAGAAGGAAGGGGTTGGTTACAAGGGTCAGTGAGTTTTGGTTTGTGGTTAAGAAATGTGTTTCGAACCCACCCAGGTTGGTGTCGGGTAAGCACTCAAATTGGGCGGAAACTGTGTCGCTTTAGATTAGTGATGCTATTGTTTTTTAAGTGCGTCAATAGTTTTGTTTGGGTTATTGAAAATTTATTTTAAGTTGAGAATTGCGAAACTTAAGTGGCAGTGGGCAGGGCGCATTGCTTGCATAACAAATAGCCGTGGGAGCAGAAAGGTTCTGGAGTGGCGACCGCGTATCGGAAAACGCAGTAACTCATGACGAAAAAAAAATGGATATTGTGCACTTGTTTTTACTAATGCTTGTCCTGTGTTGCATGGTGTGCAATAAAGTAGATCACACAAATTTTTTATTACTACAAATACTTAAAGGATTCTTTACAAAAACTCTTGTTATTATTTGAGTAAAGTCCCAATAAATAATATTCATAATTAGCAAAGTTTTTAGCGTTTATTTATATCCAAAACTATAATTCAATTTATGGAACTATTGCATAGGCTACCTATTTATTGATTATAAATGAATAAATGACGATCAAATTGGGAAAGCTACGCGTAGTGTTTTCTAGTAGTTGTTGGTATGAATAATATAATTAATCAATCAGTCATAATTGGTAAAGTCATAACAGTATCCTATTATGACAAATTTTCGTGGACAATTATGGGACGTTTTATTTCTTTTTGCTTTTGACTACAAAATTATAATTAGTAACGAATACGAATAGAGCCCCATTTTTGAGTATTAAAAAAAAATAGGAGTGTATAATATAATGATGTACCTATTCAGTTGTATTAATTTCAAAAGCTAAGAAATTATAATGACGTACGATTTAATACATACCCCCCTTACTTACTAACCCTATCCCACTCACATCCCTCGCTCACCTCCTGTCGACTTCCAATACCCTCGACGATTCTCAATAGTTCCCCACTTTCCGACCAGAAACTACCCTCAGACGTCATCAATATAAATATATATCCCGGTATCAATAAAACTGGAGCCACTGAAATAACATTGAACTGAACATTATTTGTAATTTATAAAGACGATTATAATAAGGCGTTTTGCACACTGAGACATTATCTGTTTGTCTATTGTAGCTTAAAATTGACCTTAGATAGTAGACTCTACACAAGATGTCTTCAAAAAAGTAAAACATGCTATCTTTCAGAATATAACATAACATTTTATAGGAATAAGTTTTTTCAGTTAAATTCTTTACATTTAGAATTTCTAGCTGCTGTCAACGACTTCATCTGTGTGAAAGTAGGAAATTATCCCAAGGCAAAATACTCTCGGGATAAAAAATCTTATCTTATGTGCTAGTCCTGGACATGGTCTACCCGTGTGCCAAATTATATACAAATCAATTCAGCCGTTCGACCGTGAGGAAGCAACTAACAAACACACACCCAAACATAAACATGTTTACTTTATAATATTAGTGATGTAAGAATTGAATGTTGTGTTTAATATCATTGCTATTTTACTGTGTGTGTGTATGTGTCAGTGTAGAAGTTTAAAGGAACGTGATGTTATTAATGTTAGCTGACCACCATCAACCCTTATTCAGTTCTTACGACACCCCTGGGAACACGCCACTACGCCTGCTCCATAACACCAATATGTTCACTGTTCAGTCAACAGAGGATATTTAGTAAGTACACAAGTATTTTTAACTTATTTCTAAGCGTGTTTTCGATTTTTTTTCACCGATCGTCTGAACGGGTCATTTAATATATTTAAAAACTTTAATTGTAATAATTAATGTGTATAACTACTATATCTTAAGGTATGTTTATGTTTATTTTCTAAGGAAATTAATGTAATACATAAAGCAAGCATATTATGTTACTTGCCCAAATTCTATATTAGTGGCAAGCAAAATAAATAATAAACCATGATTATTTACTATCGTTAAAAATCAAGTCAATTAGCCCGCACACGGGCCTCAAAAAACCGCCGCTTTAAGCGGCTCGTATGCGGTAGTGCCGCCACAAAAAAACGCTTGAAGCCGCTTCAAGCTTCTCCGGCCACAAACTGTCGCGCGCTTCAGCTGTTTTTTGCGGCGGCTTCTAGCTTTTTTTTGTGGTGGCTTCTAGCGTTTTTTTGTGGCGGCGTTTTTTTGAGGCCCTTGTGCAGGGACAGTAAGACTATCCATTAACTTGGTTTAAAAAAACTTGGTAAATTATTTTGCCAGCTTATATCATGGTGACTTCTGTACACACACTGGACACATTAATAATGTCATCAACAATTTCTTCGCCGTTGTTCTTTGCCAGTTGCTTTCATAAGTGTCAACAGTGTCTTCGTGTGTGACAGGCCTAAGAAATTTGGCAGAATTAAGGGTTATTCTCAACGAGTGATACACAAACAAAGTTATTATAAATAAACGTAACGATTGCCGAGCAACCGGCGGCGGTGGATGGCGGATGGTGGATGGCGGATGGTGGCTGGTGGATGGTGGATGACTAAAATATCCGTTACGATGGCAAACATGAATGTGTCTTAACGAGCTCCTGTAAAAGAGGGAGTCGTGTGGAAAGGGGGCTTTAGAGGGTACGACACGACTGCAATACGACTGTTTGGTAACTTACCAGATTTTCTATTTCATTTTCAGAACAGGCAGGCAGTCAGTAATTTGAAAGAAAGTTTTAATTGTTTTTATTTTTCTTGTTCTATAAAAAAAATGTCAAATAAAAAATGGATGTTTAAAAAAAAAGTTTTTAATTAGTTTATAATATCTTACAATCTGATTTAAAAAAATGACAGGAATCTATAACATGACGTAAAAAAGTATCCATGGAATTGCTTGCTCATTCTTTTCTATATAGGTCTACACTTCGGAATGTAATGCAATTACCATCATTTTTCTGACTGACTTCTTGAGAGCTCTATGTATCTGTAAATGAGACAACTTTCCATCAGGTGAGATAGCGGTCAAGCGCAAACCTATCAACAATTAAAAAAAAATAGTTTCATCATCATCATCGTTTCGACCGAAAGACGTCCACTGTTGGACATAGGCCTCCCCCAAGTGTCGCCACAATGAACGGTCCTAAAAGACGTAGCGTTGGAAGGCTTTCTACTAAGTGAACCGATAAATGGTTTATTTGAAAAAAAAATACTTTGATTAATTGCATCGTGTATCACTCGGAAATAATAGATGCAAAAATGCTCAAAAACGTTGAGCAATGAATCAAGGAGTTGTCAGCAACAGCAGGGGCCCAGCCGGGTCGAAGCCAGAAGCCAGCCAGGGTGGGTTCAGGGTTATCCAAAAGGGAGCTCGAGCTCCGGTATGAAGGCACTAAGGAACGGGGTGGGTTTTTAGTCAGTAAGAATCTGACACTATCGCCCGCTCCCCTCAAGAGCGGGGGTTGTCATTGGATGATTTTCTCCACCATAAAAAAAAAACACAAAATTTTTATCACCAAACTATCATACCTCTATAATCGTATGCTATAAACAGCCCTGGGGTGTATTCAGCCCACCAATTACAGTCCACGTCTCGATAATGTAAGACTAACGAACGATAACAACTTGTGTTTACTTCGTGTATCGGGGAAATTATTTTACATTCCTCGTTCGCGCCCACTTTCCTTTCAAATGCCTTTCCGAATGACTGTTAGCTCTTTGTCTCATTATACCAGTGCCTTCTATGTGTCTGGGAATGTTTAATATGTGGAAAACTTATGTATTTACCGACTCGGTAAATAACGATGTTCTGCCATATAAAATGTCAAAGAAAATTGGAGAGTATGAAATAGCTTGTGATTTATTCTCAGACTAGCTTTTGCCCGCGGCTTCACTCGCGTCGAATTCAGGGTAACACGGTTCCCCTAGGAAGTGGGGGGTTAGAAAGAGACAAAAAGTAGCCTATGTCACTCTCCATCTCTTCAACTATCTCCACTTAAAAAATCACGTTTCACAATTCGTCTCTCCGTTTTGCCGTGAAAGACAGACGTACAGACACAGACGCTTTCTTATTTATAATATTAGTATGATAGGCAAAATATACACAAAAAGATCATAAAAATCGATCTAGCCGTTATGGAGGAATTTGATAGTGAACATTTATATATATTATACACAGTGTAGCAGTCAATCGCTCAAACACTGCGCCAAACGTGTTGTCGTACATGAAATCTTCTAATTTTTTTACGTACATATATTATCCCACTCCTGGGGAAAGATTTCCCCAAGCTTGTAAATAAAAACCACACCGTCCTATATTTTGACTAAAAATAGTGACGTCGATTTTATTCTGCGAATCCCACGATATGCTAAGATAACATCGAACGTACTAGTCATAAAACTATCGCACAAATACATACGCAACTTCATAAAAACCTGCAACGTACTCTGTTGTTAATTTTACCTCTTCTCATAAAGAAAACGCAACCACGCACGTCTTGATTAACCTTTCCATACATTCTATTATATTTCTTACATATCTATAAAACATACGACCAACTCACTTCACCACAACGCACAGAGACATACAATAAATATATATTGGCTTCTATGAAACATACTTGCATATTATACGAACCCGATTCTCCCGACTCTCTTTACCCCAATAGGGGTAATTTAGTTATCCATGTAAATAAATTCGGTGGTAAAAATCACGGTGGGTACATTTGTAGAATATTTATCATAATATTACTAAGACATCCCTAAGTTTAATATACATTGCCGTCTTTGTTTTAGCGTCACTGTTAAGCTAACGTACTCGACGCGTAATGGATGAGCTGCCAGCGATAGTATAAAATTTTCAAAGGTAAGTATAACTTGGTACAGAGGTTTAAAAGATACATTTCCGTAGACGGATGCGTATGTTATATTAGGATCGATTCCGTAAATAAACATTTTTTGTTTATTTCATATTCTTGTTTCATTGTATAAAGGGAAACATGTTCATGTGTTTTGTTGTGAACGTTTGTGTAAATGGGAAGCAATAAAAAATACAATGTATGATTGCTTTTCTGTGCTTAAGAAAAATTAGAATTGATTGACGAATGAAGACATTATTTCTATGGGAAACTATCTCTAAATTAAAATGATTTCTGGTTAGTAATAGAAATAAACTTTGTAGTTGGAAGTATTTTTAATATCTTTTACATTGCAAGAATCGTCACACATACATGGCTGCCTGCTACGACGCATCGTAGCGCTAACCTCAGCGTAGACCGCTACGAGCTACGGCGCGTAGCAGGGCTACGAAGTATCTTTGGTGTATGTATTTAATTTAGTAATTAAATACATACACCAAAGATACTTACCTCCTACTGCTATAACAGGTAGTCCTGCTACTTAGGAACTAGGAAATGATCCCATGGAATTATACTCCCGGGTTGAAAAGTATCCTATGGGCGCCTGACCCCTTGGTCTAATGGTTAGTACGTTGTAGACAGGTTGTAGGTACGATTCCTACCCAAGACAAATTTTCGTGTGATAACCACGGTCATTTGGTCTGTTTCTTAGTATAATTTACCTAAAACTTTATTTTTAGTTTATGCGAGACCTGAATATAGTTTCTCAGAATCAGTAACTGTTGACTGATGATCGATTCTAATAATTTTTACACCATGTTATATTTTCCAAAAAATATTTAAAATGTTTAAATATGCACAAGTTGGACACCACCGACACAAACTAAGTACAACACAGGTCACGATAGATCATAGCGGGCATTAGGCACGAGCGCACAGCTGTGTGCGGGAGCATAACACCCCTTTTTTATGGTGGGGAAAATCATCCAATGACAAGCTCGCTCTTGGGAGGAGCGGGAGAGTGTCAGACTTTTACTGACTAAAAACCCATCCTGTTCCTGCTAGCCTTCATACCGCAGCTCGAACTCCCTTTCGGATTACCCTGGCCTGTATTTGTGGGTAAATAACAAGCTTATGACTGTGTGATTTTTCATGATACAGTTATAAAATGTACATAGATTCTTTATATAGAAATAAACTAATGTTGTATAAAGAAGAAAATTAGATATATTCTGCTCTGTGTTCTTATAGTTTTTGAGGTAATTAATCTTTTCGAGTATCTTTTACTGGGTTACCTTCTCTTTATGAGTATCTTTTTCTAGGAAATCTTCAAAGTGTATTAAACCACAGGCTGAAGCTAATATGTATTTTAATGTAATTCTAGAATATAATAGAATAAACTTTATAGTACACCAAAACAGTAAAAAAACTTTTTAAATAGCTTACATCTATGGGTACAATGGTGGTATTATTGCTAACAGCGATATCTACCAGACAACCTTAGGATGGATTGCAAGAATTTAAAACAAAAAAGTGGGCATAGTCTGTGGTGTACTGCAAATTAATTAAATATTTTATACTCAAAATATATATTAGATATAAAATTATATTACACTAGCTACCCGCCCCGGCTTCGCACGGGTTCTTTTCTAGAAATAAATACAAAAACTTAACAAACTATATACTAAAACCTTTTTTTTATCTGATATAAACTAGTACTTTACTGCGATCCCACCTGGTGGTAAGCAGTGATGCAATCGTTGATGGTGAGGCGCACTAGTTTATGAAGAGCCTATTCACTCTAGCCTTGAAGACGCTTATAGTTTATCGTGAATAGACAGACAGACAGACGCGGCAAGAGACTTTGTTTTATAATATGCATTGATGATAGCTATTAATTTTATTCTAGCTACTTCTATATAGCCATAGTCACATAATAACCAGTCTACGACACCGAACAAAAAAAGCTCTTAAAACCATACCGTCTCTCACAAGGATATGCTCAATAAACCCGGCTGATTTGCCGGAACCCCGTATTACCCGGGTGAATGTACCGGATAGCCTCATTACAAGTAATTACCGGACTGCTGACGTCACCGGCGACCTCGTGACCTTTTCATTGAGCCATTAATATGTTTTAGGCAGTTCTTTGAAAAAAAAATGTACAGGATGTAATGTGAGAGGTATGGATATTCCGGTGATGGGGGTTTTGAGTAAAAACAGCTGATGAATTAATTAATTTATAATCAGCCTTATATTGTTCTCACTACTGGGACTCAGACCTCCTCTCTAGGAGGTGGAATGGGCCATAGTCCACCACGAAGGCCCAATGCGGGTTGGTGATACGAGCATCACATGTCTTCGAATTTTTTGGTTCTAGGACATGCTGGTTTCCTCACGATGTTTTCCTTCACCGTTTTGAGAGCCGTGGTTATGTGATAAATTACACAAAATAATGCGCCTAGTTGGGTTTGAACCCGCGACCTACAACTCGTAAGTCGGGGCCGTTATCACTCGCCACCACTGTTCTCGTTAATTTATTCATGTGATATATAGTATAAAAATTATGTTAACTTAGTCAGCTGTATGACTGACTTATTGATTTAGTAGTTAGTGACCCTGACTGCTATGTCGAAAGTCGCGGGTTCGATTCCCACCTAGGACAAATTTTTGTGTGATGAGCACGATCATTTTTGTCCTGTGTCTGGGTGTAATATATTAGAAATATATAAGTATGTTTAGATCAGTTGTCTAGTACTCATATCACAAGCTTTTGAGGGACTGTAACAATTTGCCTACTGCGGTCTTCCCGTCCAATTATAATTTGTGTGTCTTCAAGGCTAGAGTGAATAGATCGCATGACTGCTTAGCATCAGGCGGGATTGCAGTCAAGTACTAGTTTATATCTAATTTAAAAAAAATAGGCCAACGCTCCTCGACCCCCATATCTCCTACGTGACGACACGTGACACTATACCTTTCCCACTTCAACAAAAAATATAAGCTCAATAGCTAAAACTAAAAACTCAAGTATAAAGACGTGATAATCCTCACTCCTTAACCTTATTACCCCAGTCTCACAGTCGACAAGCAGGCGCGGTCCCCAGAGACCCCAAGCGGCGGTTTCCTTCGAACTCCCCCGCGGTTATACTGCGCTACCTGTCGAGGCGTGTTATAAATATTATTGAGGATTTTAGAAGTGTTATGAAATGAAGAAGGTAGTGAATAGAATGTGCTTAGAAAATTGTATGTTTTGTATAGTTTTAGGTAAAGATTTTTTTAACAAATAATAATAACTTTTAAGTATACGTTTATTTCGTTTTTTCATGTTGCTAAAACAGTTATGAGTTAACATGTGGATGGATGGAGTGAAAGAGGGAGACCAAAGAAAAGATGGATGCATTGAGTGAGAAGTGTTATGAAAAAAAAGGGAGATAGTGATAAAGTGACGAGTGACAGGACACAATGGAAGAAAAAAACGTGTAGCGGTGACCCCAAATAAAACGGGACAAGGGCAGGAAGATGATGATGTTGATGATACCTTTATTTCGATAATCACAGTACCATAGCATACAAAATAAACATAACAACATAAACATATGCTAATTACAAAGACCACAGATAAGTGTTTTGTTGTAACGAGTGTAAAGTAAAAAAAATCCAAAACGTAACATGTACTTACAGATCCAGATTGCTCAGTAAGTGAACCATACAGCAATGGTCCAGGTACTGACAATCGAATCTCTGCGGGAATGCCCTCAAGATGCCGTTGGCGCTAGCACGAACCTTAACTAGCTCCCCTTGTAACTGTGATTATGCTATCACTGCTGAGACAAATTACGTGCAACCTTTTTTCATTAGGAAGTACAAATACAATAAACAGAAAAGTACTTAAATAAAAAAAATGTACAGTGAATAGCCTAGTTCACGTATTAATTGTGTCACTTTTTTGCTGTACCAACAATTTTATTATATTCAACACTACAATATCTGCTAAGTAAGTACCTATAGTACTGCTTGATACATAGCACTGTCAGAAAATGAATCCATGCACATTTTATTCATTTAACTCGATGTAATTTCACTACATAGTATAAAACAAAGTCGTTTTTTCTGTCCCTATATCTCTATGTACGCTTTAAAACTACTCAACGGATTTTGATGCGGTTTTTTTTAATAGATAGAGTGATTCAAGAGAAAGGTTTATATTTATAATAACATCCATTAAATAGTGGAGAAATACTGTTAGGCGGGGCGGGTCGCTAGTATTAACATAAAAGAGGTCCATGTCCTGTAGTTAACGTGTTTTGGTTAAAATGATGATGATAATGACTTATTGACGGATCTATATAATACATAATTCACAGTTACAACCCAAAGATTAATCGACTCTTGTTTTTAGGTGAGTAATCATCAAAAAACTTCTTCCGTTCTGAGTGTGAGAATATTAAACTTTTACAGACTAAAACACCTTCAGTTATCTTTTGCGTTTCAGGGCCTTTTTTTGCGATGGGAAAAATCATCGTATGACAAAACCCGCTCTTGGGTCGAGCGGGAGATAGTGTCAGACTCTTACTGACTAAAAACCCCACCCCGTTTCTTCTAGCCTTCATAACGGGGCACGAGCTCCCTTTCGGACAACTCTGTCCCCAGTAGGCTTCGACCCAGCTGGGTAAGTCTTTTTAACAAACTTGCAATCCCAGCAGGCATCGGCTCTAACAGGCTCCATAATTTTTGCTAACTTTTAAAGCTCGAGTGGAACACGACTCGCCGCCGATTGAAGCCTGGTCCTAATCAGATAGAACCTATATAACCTCAATAAAACTAACACAAGCTAAACCAACTTTATCCCAAAAACTAAAACTAAAATTCATCCCTCAATAATTTGTGTGTACGGGCCTCCGCGCGCCGCCGCCGTATCAGCTCGGTCTCACGTCCCGCCCGATACGGCGCTGATACGAACACAATTTACCTACATCAAACCACGCTGACAGCTCGCCCTTCATGCCGATCACGTGGCGTTAAGAGTCGCCTTTAAAAACCTTCAAATGTTTTGTAAGGAAGGGTCGGAATCTTCGAATCCGTGTTTTTATCGGTTTTCGATTTTAGTTTGATTTATTGTGATATGTTGTCTTTGATGGCTTTCTAAATAATTTCGTTCAAGGACTGGTTTGAGACGGCTCAAAAGAATAGAATAGAATAAACTTTATTGTACACCAAAAAGTAACATAAACATAAACTTAAATCTATGGGTACAATGGCGGCCTTATCGCTGACAGCGATATCTACAAGATCATCTCAGGATAGATTGAGAAGAATGTCTAGAAAGACTAGTAGAAAACCTTTACCAACAATCGCACGGTAACGCCAAGAAAAAAAAATATAGTTGACTGGAAACATTACGATGCTTCGATCAATATTAAATTTGCTCGTGATTTATGGGCAGTAGTTTTGTATGTTAGAATTACTTATTTAGCGTTAATACGAAAAAATCGCGCTCAAGACCAGTCATTATAGCGACGCTTGAGGGAGACCTATGACAAACAGTAGACGAGTTTTGGCTAAAATGATGATGATGTTATAGATAGAGTTTCGATTTTACAAAGAATAAGAAAGACTTTCAAAAATTCAGCCCCGTAGACGATTAAACAGGCTACAATTTTTTTGTGGGAATACATATTTTTACGCGGGTAAAATCGCAGGCTGAAGTTAGTTGTAATATAAACATGAATGTTCATCAACATTGGAGTGACATTGGCTCTAATGTGTAAATTCAGGCTTACCCAGGCCGTCTGGAACTTCGTCTGGCAAAGGGTATAAAGTCCACACTTGTTACGAACAAATATTAGTTTTAAACCTTTGGAAAATAACATGCGAGCGCTAAATCTAATAATGTTAGTTTCACCTTCAAATGTTTAGCGTAGGAGCCCAGCAGGGTAAAAGCCTACTGGAGTCATGCAAAATACGCATAATCAGTCTATTTAGTGTTCCCACTCCTGGGACTCAGGCTCCTTTCTAGGAGAGAGAATGGGCCGTAATCCACCACGCCCAGTGCGGGTTGTTGAATGTCACATGTCTTCGAGTTTTTGGTTCTAGGACATGCTGGTTTCCTTACGATATTTTCTTCTACCGTTTTGGCAGAAAAAGCAGTGGTACTGAAATAAATTACACAAAGTAATTCGCCTCGCTGGGTTTTAACCTGCTACCCACAAGTCGGGGCCGTTACCACTCGGCCACCATTGCTCATGTGAAAATGTACCCCAAGACCCTGGAATGAAGGCAAAAAAGGAACAGGAGGGAGTTTTTGTCAGCAAAAGTTTGACACACCCTTTCGCACCGCCCGGCGCCCAAGAAAATACTGGATGATTTCCCGCCTAGAAAAATAAAATAAAAAATCTTAAATGCTAAAACAACATATTATTACATCAAAACCCCTGTGTTCAGTGTTCCGTGCATGTTATTATTAAGTAGGTACTTATATGTTAATATCAAAGATGGTGGGGAGGTGGAGTGGCCGGGAATCAAATCTGCGACACAAAAGGAAGCTCTAGGACGAGCCACATAAAGCCACTTCGCTACCAATGAACAAGACGCAGGTACAAGATAAAATTGCCTTACTATGTGTGGCACTCGGGTTTGCTCTTCAGAGAATGTTTGTAAACAAATAAAATTAGCTTTTGTGTTTTAAGTAATTGAGAAGTAGTAACCAGGCAGGCAATGATATACAATGTGATCAGTGTTGTAATTACAAACTATGTATTAGTGTTGTAATCATTTAAATATTAAAACAACGTAAAATTTAAATGCAATTAAACCACAGAAAAGATATAGTATAATAATATAATATATATATATATATAATAATATTCCACTACTATCACACAACGCCGTCTAGTCCCAAGCTAAGCAGAGCTTGTATTATGGGTACTGGACCACTGATAAACATACTTATATATTTCTAAATACATAACATATTATAGATAAATGACACCCAGACACAGAACAAATGATTATGCTCATCACATAAAGATTTGCCTGGGTGGGAATCGAATCCACGACCTCCGGCATAGCAGTCAGGGTCACTAACCACTAATCCAACAGGCCGGATGAAAGAGGTTAGAATGGATATACTTTCCGATTTGTACTCAACGCGTGTCGCCGCTTGTCTCCCACCCTTTATCTCCACTACATTCAATAAACCAATACGAACGTGCATTACGCAACTAACAGACAACGCGTACTTAGATCGCAAGTTTGCTATTGGTTGTGTCAATTATGAGCATGATCATATTTTGAGGCACGCCTGCCTCACACATAAGGTCATTCTAATCTCTGAAACCATCTAAAATTGTTACCACTATTACGTACTCATGTTTTATTCATATGAAACTAAATAAGGATATATTCCTATCAAATATAATATACCTAGGTATATAAAAGTTTTGGAAGGATAAAGAAATGAAAGATTACTATTTTTTTTACTGAATAATATATTTTGTTCGTTTCTTTAGAATCTAAAGATATTCTTGGAATCATTGAATTAAGATGAAGTCTGTTAAATATATTTACTTCTTAAATACTAGGTACCTAATTAATCTTTGCTAATATGATAAAGAGAAAAATATGTATTCTTGTTTCATCATCATCATCAGCAGCCTGTTTAATGTTCCCACTGCTGGGACTCAGGCCTCCTCTTTAGGAGAGGGAATGGGCCGTACGCCGTACCACGCGGGCCCAGTGCGGGTTAGCGAATATCACATGACTTCCAATTTTTTGTTCTAGGACATGCGGGTTTCCTCACGATGAGAGGTTGAGAGCAGAGGTTTGAGAGCAGTGGTGATGAAATAAATTACACAAAATAATGCGCCTGGCTGGGTTCGAACTCGCGACCCACTTCTCGTAAGTCCTCTCTATTACCACTCGGCCACTACTGCTCTTGCTCTTGTATTTTTGTATGTAACGAATAAATTCACAAACTCATTTACCAATTACTACTCTAGCTACTGTCACTTAGTGTAATTCTACGTAGGCAAAGCCACTTACATAAGGTAGTTATTTAATCAAATATCTACTTAAAACCCAAAACCATAAACAAACACCGCCACCCTTATAAAACTCGCTCGCACACATCGTCACACATTCGCATATACGGAGTATCTCAGGAAACGGTAAGTTAGGAATTCCGCCGTATGATTTGTGGCTGGTTTCGAGCGCAGTGTTCAGCTCCACAGCTCCGGTTTATTTGAGACCCTGGCTGGTAACGCGTTGGCCTTGCTGGCTTTATTTTGAATAAAAATGCTGGCTCTTGAAGTGCCAAGACTGTGTTGGCGTGACTTGGAGACGTGTATATATGAAGATATTTTTATTATAAAGTATTATATAATGCGTAGACGAGTTTTAAAAGATATGTTTGTTGTTTTGTCTATAGTTTTACAAATGAATGCTTACCTCTTACTTTGCCTCTACGGAATGTGGACAAATTCCATCATGAAGATCATAGATGAGAGATACGGCTCTCTGATATTGCATAGCAAAATTAAAAGATTTATCTTTCAGAATAATCTTGGCGCAAAGTAGTAATAATACTAACATATTTATTCTTGACTGGCCTGTTGGTCTAGTGGTTAGTGGCCCTGACTGCTAAGCCGGAGGTCATGGGTTCGATTCCCACCCGGGACAAATGTTTATGTGATGAGCATGATCATTTGTTCTGTGTCTGGGTGTAATTTATCTATAATATGTATATATTTAGAATTATTTAAGTATGTTTATCAGTTGTCTAGTACCCATAACACAAGCTTTGCTTAGCTTGGGACCAGACGGCGTTATGTGGTAGTTGTGGAGTATTATTATTATTCATAGTAGCCTCATCTTAAAATGTTAAGCGTCCCTACGCTTAACATTTGCCCTGCAGCCTGTTGGACCCTTGCCCAGTAGGGACGAAGCCGACTAGGACCAAGGTTTGTGCGAAAGAGAACCTTGAGGACCTGGAACGAAGGTAAAGAAGAAAAAGAAATGGGTTACGTCAGTAAGTCTTACACGCCGCGCCGTCTCGCCTCGTCCAGGGGCGGCAGATGTCATTAGAAGATTGTCCACTTAAAATAAACATATTTATGGAACAGTCCAAACAAAAAGTGCCTAAAGAAGATATTGATGTAAATAAAAACCTTAAATCTTGAACCATCTAATTTTAAAAGTAAAAAATAATCAACCGAACAGAAGTCGGTAACGCTATACTTCGCTATCTTATTAAATTGTCTACAGTGTCACCGCCCGGGCGGCGGACTAGTGGGGGGCGGCCGCGTCATTCAATATTGAAATTATAACGAATCCGCCCCTGTTTTAATATTTGCTTTCTAAGGAGGTAAGTAACGCCGACGACTGACGAGCAAATGCCGAACAGATAGAATTTATTTTCTGCGCGATAATATACGCGTCATGTCCGTGAACGGATGCTGTCAGTTATAATCAGCCGTATGTAATTATTAAATAAGTTTTGTTGTTATGATATTTATTAGTTTATTATTTGATTAGATTATTTTATGTATTTTTTCTATGGGCCTCCGATGCCTAAATATAAATGGTTATTATTATTATAATATAAATAATAATATAATATGTATTGTTTTTTTTTTACATTGTTCTCATATAATAGTACCGACTAGAAACTAATCTAAATAAAATCTTCTCCATAGAGATCTATGCTTTGGATGGTACAATTAGCATAATTTTTCTGACTTACTGACTTCCTGACGTTTCAAAAGTGCCTGTAAATGGTTTATTTGAAATAAATTAATGCTTCGAATCTTTATATTTTTCGGTTTGTGCGCCAGAGTGACATTAGAGTTGCAAGATTGTTCGAAAGAGTAATCGCGGCCCTGGAATGCACGCAACTGAAAGAAAACAGGTGTGAGTGTATCTGGCACCGGTTTAATAGTCTGACACTCCCTCTCGCTCCACCCAGCAGGATGATTTTTTAGAGGAATGCCGAACACAGTGTAGTCTCGCAAACCTCCATTGAAAAGGTAGGATCTTCCGCAGACACGGGTGTTACGTGTGATCCGGACAACTGCCTGTTAATTGATTTCGGACTATCGTATGTGCGGATCTTACGGAAAACTCCATTATCGTGATTCAAGACTGTGAATTCAGATGTCACTACAATTTCCCATTGAAAAATGTGGTAAAAAAATAGGAACAAAAAAAAGTACGATCAACGAAATTTGGTTCTTATTATTTTTTGACAAATACAAAGACTGGAGAAATTAACTTAATATTTTTTCCTTATTCAGCACTACAAACGTATTCAAAATTCGTAATAAGCAGCACTTTAACAAAACAAGTTCAACCCTGCTGTATTTATTTGTTGTGTAAAATTCCCCAATAAATACCGGAGAGCAGTATCGTTGAATTGAAATTGAGTATTTATTTGATAAATTTAGGTAGATATACAAATAACTGATGTTGTAAATCACTTTGTGAATATCCGAATACAGTATATTTGTGTCTACAATCCCGTTCGTTGTCAGTGGATGAGTGGCTCTCTAAAGTTATTATGAAAAATATGTTTTTACGAATATGTAGTCAGCATACGGAAAAATATTTAAAAAATATGTTCATGTGCGAGAGATTATTTTTAACGACATAAATTTGATATGGTTTGAAAAAGAGAAAACAAAATTTGATCAGTAGGTAGGGCCTAATTTTTGTCTTGGTAAGGTCATGTCAATAAAAAAGTTCTGAATGTACATGCAGACGGATTTAGGGGAGAAGGGGGATAAAGAAAAGATGGATAGATTGCGTGAAGAGTGATATGAAAGAAAAGGGAGTTGGTGACAATGTTGCACCGACCCCAAGCAATATGGGATAAGGCCAGGAGGAAGAAGAAGGTAAGGCCTAATTTAACCACTGAATTTTTGAGTGGTAAGAGAGGTGTTTACATCTTTAGGATTTTTCAACCTTTCGAATACTGTAATTAGAAACAATAGAAAGACAATGGATGCGCGCGTTCGCTTCGGGTTTCATTAATAAACGTTAAACGTTGTATAATCAAGAAAACAAAATAGGAATTTGAAAAACTTAATCTGAAACGTGACCAATTTCAGGTGAAAGAACAAAAGCCCACTATAGAATCGTCTATCGTACATAAGCACAAATTGCACTTAGCTTTAGAGAAAACGAATACAGAAAATAACATAAGTACTAATACCAAAACCATAAACCATATAATATATATAATACAATTATACAATATATACTCAAATTAATAAACTACATACCTAACTAATATAGTCAAACAATTGGTCCAGATCGACATTTGGAGAACATTAACGTTGTGATGATACTACTGCCAACTTCTTACGAATTAGCTCGCGAACTTTAATTTTGAATGCTAATCGGCTTGTTGCCATCCTGATCTCCTGGGGGAGCGCATTCCACAGAGAAATATATATATTTGAGAAAGACCCTAGAATGTAACTCGGAACGAAACTGAAAGAAACAGTAAAATAATAATTAGGGGTCCGGTGTCGTAGTAGCTATTTTAATAGTAGCTACACTATACCGGACAAGCAGCTTGGTAGTCAAAATACATATGCCATATGAAAATGGGACTTCTATGTTTTGTCAACTGTACCTTTATTTTCTTTTAATGAAATTTTTTATCATTGTCTCGGTAAAATTGAAAAACTGCCTTCCTGAAATAAAAATCATTTTAGCCATCGTAACGCCAGCGCCACCTACACATACATCTCACAAACAAAACAAGCCTATTAAGGCGCATGCAGCGTCCACCGATAAAATGTTAAATGATAATTTCGCGAGATGTCCGCTCCGTTTCCGGGCCAGGACTTCCGGCGACACGCATTAGCCATTAGCATGGCGGCTGTCTCTGACGTCACATCCGCTCATCCCCTAACGATATTGTTGGGCGCCCGTTTGTTTTGGCGATGGCGATGCGATCCGATTGATTGCAAATCGTATTTGCAGTAAATTCGCAGCAAATTATGCTAGAGATTTAGTGATAGGAGCACGCTCGAAGGTGTCTCTGTGTTATGTTAAAAGGTGAGATTACTTTGCCTTTAATCTCATAAATAGCGGTGAAAAATTAGATGTGGTTATCTCTGACTTACCCTGCTATAAAAATGGTTACATTATGTTAGACACGGGTTAAAAGCAAAGCTTAATAAAGCTATTACAAAACCCGGTAACAACGTAACGCAAGGAATGTTTGCAGAAGAAAATATAGTAAAAGATTTAATAACTACACAAAAAACCATTGAGATAAAATCCACAAAGGGACTAAATGTAAAACATAATCTAACATACAACCTACAACAGTGTCTCCATCTATAAAACAAAAACAATAAAACGGACAGTTTAAAAAGAAAAAGAAAAACAAAAAAGGATCTGGCATCTCATTAGCATCTCAGCAGCATCCCAACAAAAGTTCATAAACTAAATATACTGGGAATCGCTATTTTAACATAATCTCTACGCGAATACCTGCCCAACTTTATTGTGCTATTTATTTATTCCACTAGAATTTTGTGCACGAATTTTAGTGTCCTTATATGTGGGGTAGGGATGGGATGATACGATTATCGATAAATGATTATGTGTAAGTGTTAATTTTAAATTATACGAAGCTTCTTCTCCAAGACAGATTTACGAGTAGTAGCGCGGTAATATACCAACGAAGTCACAATTTTAAAGCAAAAACATTCGTATAATATGTCATTACTTGTTTTTATGCTTAGCGCTGACGTTCACTCAGCAAGGTATAAAACAATATTAATTGAGTTGTCCAGGTGGCTAAATATTGGTCGGACAAAATTTGAGTCAAGAGTTAGACTAAGAAAAAACTTCACATAAGTTCGTTTAATCATATTATTATTATGAAACCTTCAAATTCGTTCCTTGACAACATATTTCCCTCATTTCAGTTCAAGCTAGAAGACAAAATTCCCTCTCGAAAATCCACTCCGAAAGCTTTGCCAACGTTGTCTTTGTCTTGTACCAAATCATTTTCCAATATTCGCCAAAACCTTTTGATGAACTGATCGACAGTCTGCTGTGGACGTTTAAAGCGGGAAGGCTTTATCCACCCAAGTCCATGTATCCACATTTTGGCACCAACTCAAATTTCCAAAAGTGTTTTGCTTCAAAATTCGTGGGAAATGTGACTGATTACTTCATTACTTGCCTGCTTGGCCGAACGAGTTCACTCTCGCTACCCATTAGGCTGTCACCGACGTATCAAAGCTGAATGTATGGCTTTTAGTGCAGCGTTGCAGCAACATGTTGTTAGCAGCAAGTTGTGGCTATGAAATAGCTTGTTGTGACGTATTTGGGTCCTGTGTGGCGAGTATCTTTGCTACCATGTCGTCCATTTTACTTCAAATGCGTCTGTTGTTTTATTAAACAAGTAAAAATGTGTAATCAAGTTCAAATCAGACTTTTTGTGACATTTTTCCATATCGTTTCTGTGTCTTTAAGATTAAAAAGAAATCGGTTTATAATATTTTTTATACCGATAGTAATAAAATCTTTAAAAAAAACAATCGATTAAAAGACACGTTCACTTTCCATGTAATCATTGTATCGACTAACAAGGCACAACCCTACGGTATAATATCAACTTTTACGATCGCCTCTTACCATATAAATGTCATTTGCTTTTGTGAATAAACTAGTCCCCTTTTTATTCTTTTTATATGAATGTTTGTTAGTATCGCCGTAGCTTTGGTTTACAGCTTTCTTCGGCTCCTGGTGTGGCGAGGGCCCCTGGCTGCGCTGGGTTAAGGGTCCCTTACCTGAACCGTACGGAGGGTTTTGTGTGTTAGTTGGTTTATTATGCTGAGGAGGCTGTAAGGCTATTTTTATGTCTTGAAGGGATGTGGGAGATGATGTATTTGATGCATGAAAAACTGTAGTAAAGTGTAACTTACAATAAAGAAGGTTTTCTTCTATGTTTTTGTACCTAATTGATGTTATTTACATCAGCGCCTCAGATAGTTTTAAGAAAAACAAAATCATATCCCGCCTTTTGCTTTGCCATAGTCGGGTAAAAAGTAGTCTGTGAATTTTTTGGTGTTGTTGTTACAATAATATTTTTATTATCCTTGCTATTATTATAAAAGCAAAAGTGAGTTTGTTTGTTTATTTGTTTGTTTGTTACGTCTTCACGCCTAAAGGGCAAAACCGATTTTGATGAATTTTGGTACAGAGATAGTTGGAACCCTGGAGACGAACATAGACTAATTAAAAACATTCACCATTAATAAACGCGGGCGAAACCGCGGGTAAAAGCTAGTCACATATAATGTAGAGTGGAAGAGTTCGTAAGATTTCAAAATTGTTCCTTTCTACTATCTCAACCTTTAATTATATTACTTGTTATGCCCAAATACTCTTTGTGGGTCGATTTCTTGGAACACACTAGGATTCCCAGCGTGTGAGATCCAGGTTCCTTCGTCATATTTTTGTTTTTTACATTACTCTTTATTTAGAGAAGTCAGCACTGTACCTAACATAATCATACATACATAAACAGCTTTATATTTTTACCACTACTCTCTGCTGAGTACTACTGCTGGTACTCAGGTCTCTTCTCTAGGAGAGGGAATGGACCGTTATCCACCACGCGGGTTGGTGGAAGACACATGTCTTCGTATGTTTGGTTGTATGACATGCCGGTTTCCTCACGATGTTTTCCTTCACCGTTTTGAGAACAGTGGTGATAAAATAAATTGCACAAAGTAATGCTCTTGGCTGTACTATTCGTAAGTCTAAACACGTGACCACTGGGCCACCACTACTTTCATTTGACACAAACGATTGTTTAGATTCATTAACTGACTCAACAGTTAAAAACTAGGTACACAGCTTTCTCTGTAAACAAATAACGTTCATGTCACATAGCTCACCTCACACACAACACTATCACACTAACTTAACACATAAACGTAACAAGTTCCCCCCATTAACACGTACAAATACAGACAGAAACTTAGCTCAGTTCGAGACATAATCCGTGAGCTGAGTTTAGGCTAAACTCAGGCTAGACGCAGAGTCAATACGCGCGATGGGTTGGCGGCTTAATTTGGCACTAACTGTTTGTTCAGTAGTACAAGTATTAGGATTAACTACATACCTGGTGTTAGGTGAGTCAACACTGGGTGTAAGTGTAGTTTGATCAGTTTGAGATGTAAGTTTAGGTCCATATGATGGGTATTAGAGGACTAAGATTATTATAAGTTTCTTTAACAGGTGTAAATGGGAGCTTTGTTAGTAATGGTTCTTTGTTAATCAAGTTTTTTGTTTATTATTATGCATAGGGTCGCGCTGAACCACTGTTAGAAATAGAACCCAACAACCTTCGGTGACGCGGTCTGCATGCGTAGGAACAGACACGCGGGCGGGGGACACTGGCTGTCCGGCGCCCCGCGGACACTCGCTTCTTCTTTTGAGTTTTGACTCGACAAGTGCATCATTGCCGATGATCTTCTAGGTTTGCTTCTCAATCAGTTCTAGTGCATCAAGACGCTTTTCAAATGTTAATTCGTGATCTCTCCGAAATTTTTTATGGTATTAACTTTTTCTTTGTTCTTGCGTAATCGCATCAGGAATGAAGATATCCGCAGGGGAAGCAATGTCGCCAATACAACACAGAGATTCGCCAAACTTAAATGGCAGTGGGCAGGGCACATTGTTGGTAGAACAGATGCAGAGCCGATGGCTTCTGGTGTGACGGCTGCGCACTGGGAAACACAGCGTTGGAAGGTCTCCCATAAAGTAGACCGATGACCTGTTGAGAGTCGCGTTAATGCGATGGATGCGAGACGCACAGACCGCCCGTTATCGCGACACTTGGGAGAGGCTTATTTCCAGTAGTGGACGTCTTTCGGCTGAAATGATAATGATGATTTTACAATTGTTTCTATATTAGATATTTTTAACTTGGCTAACATAAGAATCTGTACATACTCCATAGATTATTTACTTTTTCCCAGAGAAACTACAATTAACACAATCTAATTCATCGAAATACGAGAATCCATTTATAATTATTTCCCGTTCCATTCCGACAACGGAACTGTCACTTGTACTTCCTTTCAATACCGTTTCTTAGCACAATTTAATTGAACGGGCGAGTCCAAACCGTCACCTTATATTTGGCGGTTAATTGAAAATTTGGCGATTCGCCCTCTGTCACGAGACACTACCCGACTTTCTATAGGATATTGTGTTCCCTTGTCGTTTTGAAGAAGACAGGGGTATTCTGGACAAAAAGTTGGGCGATTGTTGCGCAACTGATTATTATCTCCGGTCTTTGTAGTCACAGGTTACAAATACATACATCCCTTTTACATATATTATCTTCGTATAGGTTTGATTAATTACCCTCACGATGTTCTAGTACTACAATAGTGGTACATAGCAAAATGAGTCTTATAATTTTCCCACTGCTGGGACTCGAGTTTCTTCTCTGGGAGAGAAAATGGGTCTTAATTCACCATGCGGTCGCAGTGCGGATAGGTGGATGTCATATGTCTTTGAATTTTTGGTTCTAGGACATGACGGTTTTCTCATGTTGTTTTCCTTCACCTTTTAGAAAGTAGTGGTGATGAAAAAAAAAATTTTTTTTCTTTTTCTTTATTTTTTGTTGTGGCTCGGTAAACGGTTTTTATCGATTTTCTCATAAAGTTGAATTTTACACATAAAGAGAGAGCTCTTGCTCTCAAAGTCGCAACGACGAGAAGTAGAGTTAGTGCAACAAGGCATTCTCTACCAGTCAAGCTTTGGCTTTTTTGTATATTATTTTTTTTCGTAATACGGCCGCCATTTCCTCATTGCCAACTTCTATAGCACAAGGGTGACAAGATCTTTCAAAAATACTCGAGGCGAACGGAAAAGAGCTAACTTAACGCCGAGACTCCAATTTATAGGGTGAGTAGAACTCCAAGTGGAGTCCAAACTGGGTAAGTAGATATTATTAAAGTAGGTACTGTTCTATTGTTATTTTTTTTTTACAAAAAGATAGCTATTGATTAATTATATGACCAGTGCGTGTTGCCAGTGATGACATATATATAAGGCTTCAAAATGTGATCGCTTACAATGGACCTCATCAAAAGACTTAAAGTCACTCAAACAGCGATGGAAAGGGCTATGCTCGGAGTTTCCTTGCGTGATCACATCAGAAATGAAGATATCCGCAGAAGAACCAAGTTTACTGACATAGCCCAAAGAATCACCAAACTTAAGTGGCAGTGAGCTGGGCACATTGCTCGCAGAACAGATGGTCGTAGGAGCGAAAGGTTCTGGAGTGGCGCCCACTTAACGGGAGAAGTAGCGTTGGAAGGCCACATGGTAGATCGATGACCTGGTGAGAGTCGCGGGATTCCGATAGATGCGAGAAACATAAGGCTGGTCATTATAGCGACACTTGGAGGCCTAGGTACATGTAAATTATTAGCTCGGAGAATCGCCAAACTTAAGTGGCGATGGGCAAGACATATTACACGCAGAACAGATGGTCGATGGAGATGTACGGTTCTGGAGTGGCGACCACGTACCGAAGACGCCGCGTTGGAAGGGGACCGATGACCTGGTCAGGGCCGTGGGAATCCGAAGGATGCGTGACGCACAGGACCAGACGTTGTGGCAAAGCTTAGGGGAAGCATTCACAAAATCAAAGACATTGTTGGACATAGTTCAACAGTGGACGTTTTCGGCTGATATGATGGTGATGATGATGATAATGAGTATGTAAATTGTTATTTTTTAATGCGCCAAGGTAGAATACTAAGCCAGGATACGTGATTGCTTCCTATTTATTCTGATATACTTTTCTAATGTAACCCAGACATTACAGAGACATATAAAAAGCCTTCAAATTGTGACACACATTACAGGAAATCCTTAGTGTCGCGTTGAGTTGAGGGAAAAAACTTAACAAAGCTCCCATATTTCTACGTCCCTCCAATATTTACTAGCTACCTCTATTATTATCCGGAGTAGTGTTGCGGTTACCCCCAGACCTCCGTCCTCCTCCCGGAAGGCAACGCGTGAACGCTCCTACAAAGAAACGGTGCATCCAGCGGAAAATCCACAATATTTACGAGTACCATAACATGCACAGCAGTGACAGGCTTAAGGAAAATCACATCTACCAGCTACAGAAAAAAAACACCTATTCAGGAACCCCTTACCTTAAGGGTGGGGAATACAAACTTACACTTACCGCTCAGGTGATCATCTACTGAATGAAATTGAATTTTGTTCCCTACGAAATAAGGCTCCAGGAAAAATTTCGCAGCCACAATTTTAAAGTTTGCAAAATAAATCTGAAATCACAGTGGCAACTCGCTGGCGTAGAAAGTGCGTAACTCCTTAACGACGATAATTTCAAATCAAACCAGTGGAGTGAAGAGATAAATTTTGGTATTCGCCTCTCGTGCCCACAGAAACAGATTTAAATCGGCCATTTTGTGAATTTGCGAGTTGGTTGCGAGTCGCCGGTCGTGCGTGCACGGCGAGCTTCCCAGAGGTGATATTATGGAACTTCTAATTGTATCAGTTGAGCAATGACTTTGTAATAATTGCGCGAGTGTTTTGTTTTATACTGGCGAAGATACCGCGGCTTCTCGACGTTATATTGTGCTCGTGAAATATGTGGACATACTTCTTGCGAAGGTGGCTCTTTATGTTCACACGTATAGCTTCTTACTTGTGTGTTCTGAGGTGTTGTATAATTTGCTGTTAATTGTGAACAGTTTGCTAAGTTACGATGAAATCTTAGTCGAAGTTGGAGCACTTGAGAGTTGTCGAGAAATCTGTCAATTATCGTCTAAAAGTTAGTCTGTCGTTCAGTCTGAGTACAATTATGATTCTGACGCTTCGAATTAAATAAATTGAATAGACTCAAATGTTGTTCTTCAACTTGGTGAGAAAACTTAATGTTTATTTCGAAAACTTACACAACACAGGATAAACATTTCTAAAACATGATAATTTATTCTAGAAGTACCCAAGATCAATCTATATTTAACGGTAAACACGACTTTTGAGGGGCAACCGGGGCAAATGGGACAAACGGGGCGACTGGGGCAGGGCAGGGTAAGATGGGCCTTTGTAAGCATTATGCTAAAACTAAGGACGGGGGTACACCGGCCTGCGGGGTTAATTGGCACTTCACGACGAACTCATAGAAAAGTGGATGTATGGGGAAAGGAATAAGTAGTGTAGGATGTTAAAATCGAGAGGGATTGCATGTGTATTTAGAACCCAGTTTATACCGATTTAAAATATGCTTATTGTTAATTTCTATCAGTCAGTTTACTACCAAATATCGTCGTGTCGTTTAGTACCTTATTCTTATCTGTTCAGACAGTTAATGATTATGTAATAGTTTTAAGGTATTCTTCATTTATTGTAACAATGAACAATAAACGTTATTCTTATTTTTATTGTAAATCTGTTCGTAATACTGCGATATTACAGAAAATGCAAAACACGAGGAAACTAAAAACAAATATTTCTGAAAACAAAATAACGTACAACCTCCCGTTTAATATATGTAAAGTTTGGTTTACTTTAACGTATAGGTAATGTATAGCCAACTCGAAGACATCACAGTTCAAAGTAACCTGTTTTGATAAACGATATTTTTATATGCAAGGAATTAGATCCGTACATATCCCGTTTAATATTAATGTACATTTATATATTATTATATTGTTGTATAACTTATTTTTATGTATTATATACAACATCTACCTGGAATAATACACACTCCTAAAAACTCTAATTTGAAAATTAAGTTACAATGATCATTTGTTCTGTGTCTGGGTGTAATTTATCCATAATATGTATGTATTTAGAAATATACAAGTATGTTTATGAGTTGTCTAGTACCCATAACACAAGCTCTGCTTAGCTTGAGACTAGACGGCGGCGCGGCGTTGTGTGATAATTGTAGATTATTATATTATTATTATTAATGATATAATTCAAGCAGTAGGTAGTGTTTTTGTTTTTTAAGTAACTTGCTTTTGCCGAGGTTTCGCTCGTATATATAAAATACTAGCTGCTCCCAACGGCTTCGCCCGCGTGATAGCAGAAAATTATCCCAAGGGAACATACTTCCGGTATAAAAAGTATCCAATGTCATATTCCAGGACATGGTCTATCTGTGTACTAAGTTTCATCAAAATCGGTTTTGCCATTTAGGCGTGAAGACGTAACAAACAAACAAACAAATAAACAAACTCACTTTCGCTTTTATAATATTAGTAAGGATAGTCTTTATCACTCAGGAATGAAGCAGCTTCCTATCGGTGAGAAAATTTTCGTAATTCGACCAGTACTTTCAGAGATTATCTCCTGAAAACGAAAAACAATACAAACTTTACCTCTTTATAATACATATTTTGTGTAGATTAGTTATCCTAATTGTAGGCAAATAATATGGATAAGGACACAATCGTGACGGTATTGCGGTATCCACACACAAACACGTGCTTATTTTAGGATAAAAAATACCTACTTTAAAAATTGCTAAAATCCACTATTTTCTGGATATGCCTTTACTGTTACATTATTATCTATACTGATATTATAAGGAGGTTAAGTTTGTTTTTTTGTTTGTAGGCAGTATCTCTATAAGTACTGGTGCGATTGCTTTTTTTATTGTTGACAGGTTCGCGCTTGACTGCTATCTCACCAGGTGGAAAGCGACGATGCGGTCGACGATGGAACGCGCTTACCTAGAAGAAACCTATTTACTCTTGACTAAAAGATTCCCGGGTTGTAGCCATCAGGCTAGTCAAGAATTCCTTGCCAGAGTGTGAGTTTCCTGATGGTTACAACTCGGGATGGTCGTTAGATAAAGGTTCTGAAATGGCGATAAGCATTGGAAGGCCTCCCACAAGGTGGACCGATGAACTGGTGTGTGTCGCGGGTATCCGATGGATGCGAGACGCACAGGACTGGTCATTATGGTGACACTTGGGGGAAGCCTATGACTAACAGCAGACCTCTTTCGGAAGAAATGATGATGATGATGACGTCAGTCTGAGAATTTTAAAGTAAAGAGTAAATAGGTTACTTCTAGGTAAGCGCACTCCTTTATCGACCGCATCGTCCATTTCCATCAGTTGAGATAGCGGTCAGGCGCTAAACTATCAACAAGAAACAAAAATTAAAAATCAAAGCACTAGTTTAAATCGTTTAGAAAAGGAAAGGTTAGGGAGATGCTGCTTTATAGTAAGAAGTTACCTTTAACCAGCTTCACATCGAGCCTTTTTAGGAAGAACATCGTAAGCGTCAGTGAGCATATTTGCAGTACTAGTAGGTTTTCTCTTCCATAATTAAAAAGTATTAATTCATGATAATAAATAAAATTTAAAAAACATAACTTCATATAACTACCGATCTAATAGAATTGTTGCTACTACATATTTTCGTAAATCCCCACTCCCTACTATATAATATTATAAATGCGAAAGTAACTCTGTCTGTCTGTTACGCTATCACGCAAAAACTACTGAACGGATTTAGATCAAATTTGGTAGGTAAGTAGAAGAGACACTGCAATATCACATAGGCTACCTATAATTCCACTGCTGAGCACGGGTCTCTGCCCGCGCGATATAAACTGTAGTCCACGCGGGCGAAGCCGCGGGCGGAAAGCTAGTACTTTATAATTATGGAAGAGAAAACCTACTAGTACTGCAAAAACGCTCACTGTCGCTTACGATGTTCTTCCTAAAAAGGCTCGATATGTGCAAATAGTACCTCAGTACCTTGCTCCTACTTATAGCTGCACATAGCACCTCCGTACCTAGGTCTTACGTACAGCTCTATAGCTGCACATAGCACATCAGTGCCCAGCTCCATAGCTGCACATAGCACCGGTCAAGCCGCCGCGCCGTCTGCCCGTCGCGACACCCGATACGCAGGCTTACACGCTCCGGCGCACTGCCACGGATTCCGGCTCCAGTGTCACACGTACCCTGCCCACTGACTCCGCTTGCGAGCGCACGTAAAACGATCGAGTGGGTAGGAATGTGACTAGAAAAATGATTGAATACTTATATGTTGTGTTTGCAAGTAACGATGGATAAGTTGCGTACCAATGTAGATTGATAAACCCTGTACTATATTTGTGGATGGATCAAGTAGGATTGGTTGTTAGTATTGTATGGTCGAAATATGTTGGCAATACTATATAATGTATCTACTCGAAAAATTACGGAATACGCATTCGCCAATGATTAGCGCAGCCAATTGTCCGAAGTTCGAAGCAGTCAAGATATGTCGGCCGCACTGTATGTGATGACATTGGTAATATAAAGAATATAAAACTAGTAATTATGGCAATGATGGGAGGCCTATGTCTCTATGCTATGATATCTATGAGGCCTCTGTCAACAATTAATAATCCTGGAATTTCAAGATCTAAAACTACTTCTATTTTATTGTAATTTCTTGACATTTTATATTATTTGACATTGTTATGTAATTATTTGTATCATTTGTTAACTATTATGTAATTTGAAATATCTGTATATAACTTGTAAGAATCCCTTATCAATAAACTACTATGACTATGACTATAAATTTAGCCGCAGAACTTGAACAAACGTCTGAGGATGTCATCAATTCTATTGGTGGGACATCTCTCTAAAAGTAGTGCAAGTCAATAAATCAAAAGACAATAAATGCTTTTTTATTACGACGAACTGCTTTTCAGTAAATAATACAATAATAGCACGAGGCGTACAGACAGACAGACGCCGGGTATACCCTAGATGTCTAGGTTCACACTGCACGCTCCCTGGCTCTCCTCGCACTACTTGCCAGTCTTAGAATTACGTTTGTGAGAACTGTTTACTGGCTAGCGGTACTTACGGGTGAGGAGTATCAGTTGTCATGCAAATAATGACAACTACTCGTTGAACTCGTTCACAAGCCCTATCAAAAAACCAGGGCAGCACTATTAGACTGGCCTGTTGGTCTAGTGGTTAGTAGCCCTGACTGCTATGCCGCAGGTCGTGGGTTTGATTCCCACCCAGGACAAATGTTTGTGTGATAAGCATGATCATTTGTTCTGTGTCTGGGTGTAATTTATCTAGAAATATATTTAGAAATATTTAAGTATGTTTATCAGTTGTCTAGTACCCATAACACAAGCTCTGCTTAGCTTGGGACTAGACGGCGTTGTGTGATAGTTGTGGAATATATATAAAACTAGCTTCTGCCAGCAGCTTCATCCGCGTGAAAGTCGGTTCCTATGTACAAATTTTGGTCCCCGCAAAAATTCAACCCCTAAAGGGTGAATTTTGGAAAATCCGTTCTTAGCGGATGTCTACACCCTATAAGGAACCTACCTGCCTAAGTTTTATGTTTTCATTTGTTATAGTTTCTGAGTTTTTGTGATTAATCTGTGAGTAGTATTTTGCCGTTTTACTTATAGATTTTAGAATTTTATTTCACGGTGATCTGAAATATTAACAGATATAACAGAGATAGTAATTTCCTTCTCATATTATTTTTTTAAGGTTTATTTTGTTAATTTTTAGGTGGTAACATCCCTCACGCCTTCCATTCTTGTATTGGCAGCCCTATATAAAACTTTTTCTTCCCAAAATGTTCCAGTCTGCTACACCTTAGAGTATTAAAAAAACCAAACACCTAAGCCAACACAATCTGAAGATAAGGCTGTTTATGCTTCATTTAAATCATGACAAAACCAAAATGTATCGGGTACTTACATCCCGTTTACCTAGAATCCAGAATGATAATTTCAGGATTCTAAGTCAATGGGAAGGGGTCAATTTTTTATAGCACAAATAGTTTGAAAACCGTGAATTTATAGTTATGGCACCAACTACTTAATTACTTTTTGGGATTCCGAAACATCTTCGAGGCTCCATTCAGAAATCGAATCATGCATTAGGCAAGTTTGTATGGAACTCTCGGTGCGCGAGTGTATTTTTTTAGTATGTGGATGATTTTAGATGAAGATGATGATGATTTTATTTTATTTATCCTGTGCTAGTCACAACTAAATTTTTGCGCAAGAACGTGGCCTCCTTATTATGCAAGGTCCATACGAGCGGCAATGGCACTCTGGTGGTTGCGGCTAATAAATCTGACTGCCCTTTACTAAAGCATCAAATTAAATGATAATTAATGAAATGAAAATAAAAGAAACCAATATGTAACTAATTGCAATGTGAAATTTTTAATCTTTTAAATTACTAACACAAGGGTGATAAGTTTTTTATTTAATTATTTATTAAAATCTAGGCACTGTTATGCATACCTATTACAGGTAGGCACAGCTTATACCATGATAGGTATATAAGTTTTCTACTAACCACCTATCAATCATCTATCGATGATGTCTGAATTAACAAATTGTTATTACATAGGAACACTATTACATTGCGACAATGTGGATGGTAAACTCTTTCATTTCATGTACAGTACAACAGTCTATATTGCTTCAGTTCTTCAACTGCAACTTGATTGACTTGACCTTGCATCCTACCAAAAAGCCTCTCCAATAACCTGACCTGATCTCGCCTGCCTGTTCAATTACCGCTGAACATCATTACTCCTGTAGAACAAGTGCACACGGTAACAAGCTCATTACGGGCGGCTTATCAAGCCTTACGCGGCCTTAAATATGCAGGCGTTGTGTACAGGCTGTTCTCATTGTGCGCCTTCATATTTGACGCGGTGAAGATCTGAATAGGGGAGAATAGCATAAACTTTATTGTACACCAAAAAATTAACACAACTTAATCATAAACTTAAATCTATGGGTATAATATGGGGGTACTTTTCTACCAGAGATGTGCTATGCTTTGTTACTATGGATGTGTTAAATATCCACCATTCATATTCATTTGTGCACATAGCTTAGCGCTAGTAGAAATGGAATCAACTAAGATACGTTTTTAAATGGAAGGATGCAGGCTATAAATGCATGCTATGGATGCGTGCTATGCGTGCATATTCATAGCACATCTTACTCGCACAGCTACATAGCTTAGTATCAGTGGAAACGGTCACAAAGTTTCATAGCTTAGCTATTACATCCACGTAGTATAGCTGCATAGCACATCTTTGGTAGAAAAGCAGCCTAATGGTGGTATTATCGTTAACAGCGATATCTATCAGAAAACCTTAGCGTAACAACTAAAAAAGAAACAGCAGAATAGATCAGCGTTTTCCTACAACTTGTAAAGAGTAGGTAGTATGGAGACTTAAGGAGGCTGTTTTCTCTGGATTACTAGTTGCTCACTTATATTGAACCGTTTATTGAAACCGCTGGGAGCAACGGTTTCAATAAACTGTAGGTATGTGTAAGGCCTAAATCCGCAACGAATCAGATCAATCATCTAACTACCACAAATAGATAAAACTATTTTTTGTCCAAAATTTAGCATGTCAAATAAATCATTCTGTATAGTTTGCCCGTGAAGGGCGCGGAGCAGATAAAGTTACTGTCGCGGCCACTGCGAGGACCCTGCGAGGCGGGACTGGCCCGGACGTTGCCACCGACATGTGGCCGGCAGTCTGCACATACTTACAATATGTCTTGGTTACATGGGATGTATCTAGGATGTATCTAATGTCAAAAACCGGGCTAAAAACAAAGTTATATGTTAAAATAGTTCAATTCCTGAATTGAGTTATGAAGATTTTTCAGAATTGCAAAAAAGATTTTTTGTGACGTAGGTATCTAACTACAAACCAGTTTTCAGATTTTTACCTAAACCTATGCTACGAGAACTAGCTTCAAGTCGAATTTCAGGATTCTAGGTCAACACGGGTGAATGAATTTTGATTCCCTTGATAGTGTCGAAATTTACATTTTTTTCGACATAAACATTCATCTGCTTAGCATTTTTTATGTTGAGATTGGCTTCCATTCTAAGGATGCCATCACATCTGATCACCAACTGAACCAAAAAAACTATTGCAAAACAAAAACTGTCCAAGTGCAAGTCAGCGTGGGTTCTGTTAGTACTGCAATATTAAAATTGAGCAAAAATGCAGACAAAATAACGAGCTCTTCGGCTCTTTAATTTAAAATTTCATCTTGTAGTGGTAATAGAAATTCATATTCTGTAAAAAATCTAACTCAATACCTCTTACGGTTTATAAGGTACAGCTCGCTGACAGAAGGACATACAGATAAATGGATAGTAGAGACTTATTAATAGGGTCCCGTTTACGGAACCCTAAAAAACTATCACGAAACATCAAAACCCAGATCAATAACACACGTGACTTGGT
This sequence comes from Mythimna lalbum, assembly GCA_949319445.1. Classification (NCBI taxonomy): domain Eukaryota; kingdom Metazoa; phylum Arthropoda; class Insecta; order Lepidoptera; family Noctuidae; genus Mythimna; species Mythimna lalbum. The sequence goes on from OX439360.1 coordinate 21,462,916, forward strand.
TAGTTATGAATTACACCTAAAGAACGAAAACCTTCACATTCGATATCAATAACACAACGTTTCAGTAACCACCGCAAGACATGTCACCTTAGAAAAACTACTTAACATTCAAACGCCACCAATCTGCCTACCCCCGAGACTGCGTCACCCCGACATCAAACACACTTCACACCAGCTGTAATGATAACACACTTCTTTGCATTTGTACTGCGATGTAACTCCCGCTGCTCATTATGAAATCTGTTGATATACGGAAAAAAAACATGGTTTCTTATACGTGCAAAAGCAAGGGAACAGGAAACAAAGAAAAAGTAACTTTAACCACAAAGATTTTAGTTGAAATTTCAGTGGCTGTGTTTAGAGGTTGGTAGGCTCTTTTCTGGGAACTCGAAAGTGAATGTAGGTCTCAATCTGAAGACATCAAAGTGTGAAGATCAAAGGCAGGGGCTTAGAACAGGTATCGCGATATTGAGGCTCGTTTTAATAACGAGTTAAGCAATGCTGCACGCGTGACGCGACATACAAATTGCCTATCATATAACAAAATGGCGCGATTTGTGGAAAATTTCCATCTGCGAAATGTTTTTTTTTGAAGCGAGTCCCTTTAGGGAGGTTTATAAATTGGTAATCAATCAATCATTTATCAATTACCTACCTTGTTACGTTTGAATCATTGGTGAAATTAATTTTTCGAGATACATTGTGTTATAAATGTTAGGGTATAGACAAAATGACATCCATTAGTGACAGCAATTGTTAGTCTTCCTTCTTAAGCTCCTCTTATCAATTGGCAGTTTAAGATAATATTTTTGGTTCACCCTTGTTTGATAGAACAACGTTTGATATAATATTACTAAATCGAACAACGTTTAAGAAATCATCACTTTGTATAATATCGTTTGACAGAATTTTCAGTTCATCGAATATTTATTTGCTATAACAACATTTGCGCCAATGATCAAAAGGTATAATGTTCATTTGATGTAATGTTCAGATGGTATAACCATGTATTTTATCGAATATTCAATTGGTGTAATGTAATGCAGAAAAAAAAACATTGTAAATATTTGTAAAATTATTTATTTTGAACAAGAAAACGGTTGTTCTATCAAACAAGGGTGAACCGTTGTAAAAATAATTCTGGTACAGACTTAATTCATGAATCCCCAAGCGACCACCGGTGGCCGCGCATCTATTGTCTTACTATTGTGTCTCTAATTGACGGTATCTGAAGGGTTAAAGGTACCATCCATATACCACATCATGCTTTGTCCTAGTCGAGTCATCAATTTCTTTGTTGATAAAAGAATAACTCTCTTATTATCATTAAATAATTCATCCTTAATTACCAAGTTTCCTTTTTCTAATTTAAGATAATCATTGTTAATATCAAAATATATATCTTTTGGTTCAACAAACACAGGCTTATTTTTACGCTTTTCTCTGTAAATTATTTGCTTTAACGCACTGGTCGTGTGATGTGAACTGTGATTGAACTGTGATGCAATATCTGAATCTGTACTTTTTAAGACTGTTTGCAAAATCTGACACGGTTTTAAACAGTTGTTCTTAAGTGCTTCTTCTTTTAATTCACTTATTACACTTGAAGTTAGTAATTTACATGCACTGGGTTCGTGATTATGTTCGCCGTGGCTTAACACTGTATGTTGATCATTATCTGTGTCGCGTATAGTTATAGCACGCGACGAACACTTATCCTTGTTTCTTTGTTCACAGGACCAATAGTATTTATTCACCACTTCCTTATTTTTGTTGAACGAAAACCCATTTAGCTTCATTCCACCTCTCTTTTCACATTTCGAAACAATTTTAATTACCTATACTAAACAATTTAGCACAAAAAATAAATAATGTTTACTTAGTAATGACTTATGATGAGACAAATCATTATAGTGCATGACAATGACAACCTGCATGATGCATTTTGCATTTTTCTTGGTACTACCTTCATATTTACGATTAAGTATAGTAAATCTCAATATTGTTCCACTTACATCTACTAGATGGCGTTAGAAGTACGGCGCGCGGCGTAGTATTAATTCGATAGGTGAAGAACAATGTTAGTTTATAGACGATGAAAGAAACGAATTATTAATGAACTAAATATTCGATACGATCTTTCGACTAAATCATTATTAGTGTAGTGAAACATTAGTTTAAATAAAATTAGTGCATTTGAAAATTCGGCGAAATGAAATTAGTTCAAATAAATAATTACGCTAAATAAAAATTTACCTATGAATTATTCGGTCAAATGAATAATTCTTCGAAATGACTTTATTGCAACTAAAATTCGATTTAGTAATATTATATCAAACGTTGTTCTATCAAACAAGGGTGAACCAATATTTTTGGGCTGCGGGATTCTTCAAAAGAAAAGGTTTACAGCGGCCCTGGAATGATGTAAAGAGCAACTGAAGAACACAGGTGTGGTTTTGGTCAGTAAAAATCTGACTCTTTTCTCCGCTCCATCCTAGAGCAAGAGAAATCATTTGATATTTACTACATCAAAAAAAATGCGTTTATTCATCTTTTTAAGATACGTGACGTATCGTCAGGATGGTTGAAGCTAAGATCTCCCATCAGACGGCTCTATACCTACGGGTTTCATACAAAAAATATGATGTCTAGGAATGAGCCTGCACTGCTCTCAAAATGGAAAAGAAAAACATCGTAAGAAAACTGGTATGTCCTAAAACCAAAATTATGAATACATGTGACATCCACCAATCCGGACTGGGTCCACGTGGCGGATTATGGCCCATTTCCTCTGACCTGAATCCCTGCAGTTGGAACTCAATAAGACTGATTGTGCTTATGAGTCACAAAAAAGTGAGAAAGTGTTAGTTTCAGAATCATAAATAAGCCAAAAAACCGAAAAAAAACAGGTTTGATTATTAAAGACTAACTCATTCGTGTCTTTGGTTACTGATCTGTGATCTTTATAATCTTCTTTGATAAATGGACCATTTAACACTGAGGTAATATTTTTTTTCTATTGGAACCAGTAGTTCCTGAGATTAATGAGTTCAAACAAAAAACTCTTCAGCTTTATAACAGTGATAGTATAGATTTTCAGTAGCTTAGCGATTCCATGAAAATCCTTATCTCAACTGTAAATGCACATTTACTTAAGAGGGCCCTTATCGACCCGTCTATCGACAACTTGAGCATGGTTTAAAGCTTGTGGGTTCATCAAACGCAATCCAATGCAATTTTTGATAAAGAGGCATTGCGAAATACAGACTAGATAGGTAACACCTGAACGCTATGTTAGCATTCGGTAGTTCTGTCATTTACTCGAATATTTCATAAAAATAGTTTTAGGAATTACGAGTATTTTTTTTAACTACAAGTTTTTGGAAAAAAAACTGCGTCTTTCAAGGTTTCTTTTTATTTATTTTTTATATTAGTCTATACTGTCCTACTGCTAGACAAAGACCTTCCCCAACTTTTTCCAGACATTCTTTTCTTGAGCCACCTTTTTTTTTTCTCTCGACGGGGAAAATCATCTTTGACGAAACCCGCTCTTGGGTGGAGCGGGAGACAGTGTCAGACTCTTACTGACTAAAAACCCCGCGCCGTTCCTTCTAGCCTTCATACCGGGGCACGAGCTCCCTTTCGGACAACCCTGTCCCCAGTAGGCTTCGACCCAGCTGGGCCCCTCCTGCTGCTGACAACTCCTTGAGGCGCGCGGGAACAGTGCGCGCCATCGACGTCTTGGACTCGGTCCATTACCGGACGATCGGACAGCGAGCTACCCATGGCTCGCCGTCCGCGAGCCCGCGTCTACGGTGGCCGGAAATCGGGATCGGAATCCCGGCGACGGCGGCGAGGGCGCCGTTGCCTGATGCGGTCGGCCTCCTCCTTTGCAAGCATTACTGCTTCGCAGAAGGAGGCGACCGCCTGCCATTCCTCCTCGCTCCGGACCATGGCCTCGACCAGGGCCCGGCGCGAGAGGTCTCCGCCGCCGATCGCCCCCACGAGGGCACGGCGATGCTCCGCCCAGGCAGGGCACACCTCGACGGTGTGCTCCACCGTGTCCTCCGGGCGTTGCGCACAGTGGCGACACCCGGGCGTCTCTTCCGCCTGAATCCGATGCAGGAACCTCCCGAACTTGCCATGTCCGGTGAGGACCTGCGTCATGCGGAAGGTAAGGACGCCGTGAGGTCTTTCCAGCCACGCCTCAAAGAGGGGACTTACCGCCATAATCGTGGCGTGCCCAGCACTGGGTTGCGATAGCCGTTGACGCCATTTCACCATGAGATCCCGCCGGAGCTCTGTCCGCCATGCCTTGACATGTTGCGGCAGTGGACTTTCACCCCGGCGTTGCATCTCCACGCGCATGTCGTGCATCTGTGCAAGGACTGTTGCCTCCAGATCCAGATCGCCGCTTCGCGGGAGATCGTGTGGTAACCCTGCACCATCTGTATTGCCATGACCCTCTGGCAGGCGTTCAGTATGGACGCCGGTCGCTTTGCCAGCGACGGCGCCCACACCGGCGCCCCGTAGAGGGCCATGGACCGAACGATCCCCGCGTAGAGCCTCCGGCAGGAGGCGTCTGGACCCCCAAGGTTGGGCAGGAGCCGCTTGAGAGCAGCCCCAGCCCGGAGAAGCTTGGGAGCCAGACGTCGGAAATGTTCTACGAAATTCCACCGGCTGTCGAGGACGAGTCCCAGATACTTCATCGTCGACCCGACACCGATGCGAACTCCTCCTACCGTAAGCTGGGAGTCCGATGGTGGCGCGTTCCGAGGGCCGTGGAAGCACATTGCCTCGGATTTATGCAGCGCCACTTTCTTGAGCCACCTCGAACCAGCTCCTGGGGTAGGCGTCTAGATCATCTCGACATTTCTTTCCAGGTCGTTTATATCAGTATTTAACGTTTTACTGGATTAGTGGTACACTTTACGATCTGCTTTAAAAAAAACCTGAATAACATCCAAAAAAATATTTGTGTATCCAAAATATTTAGAAAAAAAATTGTAATACACACACAACCCTAAATCTATCTCCTTTATCCCAGTCCTTCCGAAGGTTGTCTGTAAGAGATCACCCTGTGCAATAAGTACACTTATTTTTTTAAATATTTGTCCTGTATTTTTGTTTATGTCGTGTAAAATAAAGAATATAATGAACTATCTTTTGCCAGTGGCTTCACCCGCGTACATAAAATATAGCCTATGTCACTCAGGAATAAAGCAGCTTCCTGACGACTAACGGTGGAAAAATTTTAGCAATCGGACCAGTACTTCTAGAGATTAGATAATCTCTCCTACAAACAAATAAAAAAAAAAACAAAAAAAGACAAATTTTACCTCTTTATTATATTAGTGTAGATAAATAAATAATTAATAACGTAATAATCACAAGAGAATGATTGTATGAAAATGTATCTCGGTTTGCACGCTCTTAAAGCATCTTGCTACTCAGAACACACCTCTGCATTTCTCCGCTGAACAAAACGAACAAGATCCGTTGAACGAATGGGACTGAATGAAATTAATTAAACTTGTATTATTGCACCGAGTCTCTAACAAGGTTCTCGTGAACTAATTGAGATTCTCAGAGATTTTATAATATTTTTATTTGTTTTTCTCTGTTTTGTTGCAAGTTTCTCTTGATATTATTCAATTTATACTATTTTTTATTGAAAAGATGCTGAAATGCTTTATATTTGCTTGCAGCCATCTTCCAGTCCGATTATAATTTAGATGTATTCAAGGTTAGAGTGATTATAGGCTCCTAATAATAGTCAAAAATTGTCGGTGATTTATTCCTAAAAAACCTTTTTATAAAAAAAATAACCGATTTCACTAAAAATTTAATTGAATTTGAGGAGTTCCTTCGATTTCGCCAAGATTTCATCATCAGATCCCAACTTGGTGACCATGGGACCATTTGGGAAGTATACCCTTTCCAACAAAAAAATATTTTTTTCAAATCTGTTAGCAAGCGACGAAGTTATGCCCGAACAAACATAAAAAAAAATACAAACATCCGAATTGAGAACCTCCTCCTTTTTTAGAAGTCGATTAAAAACTAAGCACACTAGTGTGCGCCTCATCATTAACAATTGCATCATTGCTTACCATCAGGTGAGATCGCAGTCAAGCACTAGTTTGTATCAATTTAAAAAAAAGTGTACAGAAGTTTCATATCTGTTTTTCACTATAGAAATCTACTATAGTTTGGAGGATTTCGCAACTGATTTTCCCAATACCTTCAAAATTCAAAAATATCACCGCAGCCAAATGCGTCTGTGTCCGAGTTTCGGATTCTGACGTATATGAAAACATGTATTATACACGTAGTCTGTCTATTTCTATGCATCAACAAAAACCTACCCTTTTCCCAAACTCAAAATGCACCGTAACGAGAGTAAATAGGCCTCAAAAGGCCTCAAAGTGCTAGCAAAAGGCCATAACAGGCCTCGGGACGGCGGAGAGGTCGCTCGATCACGTCAGCGCGGCCATTTTTTCATCCGTCCTTTATTGGCCGAAGTCCCCAGAGGACGCCGCGATCGGATAACTTTTTCACCACCTGCCATCTAATTTGGCACAATAATCCTCATACATATATACGAGTTACGATTTTTTAGTTGCTTTCTGTTATTTATTTTTGGGTTGTTTCTGAGATGTGTGTCGCAGTTAAACCTTTGAACACCAATGCAGCAAAACACAAACAAATTGCTTAGAAGGTTTCCGTGGTTCTTTTTACTGAAAAATTTAAAGAAAATACTGGAAGAATTATTTTGCAGTAAGATCTCTATCGTGTTTAAATGAAACTGGTTCTGCAGACTGGAAGCCATCATAAAAATGAAGAACGTCACTTGAACCATAGGTACACGTAGACAATATATTCAAATTGAGATTGGTCGCGCCATAAAACGCGCTCGTAAACCGACCAAATTTAAAATACGCGAGTTCTGGAGGTGAACGCGACATCTTACGAGACTCGTCAAATTGATGTCATTAAAAAATAAAATTAAGTCTCGGTATAACCCACTTTGCAGAGCTTTAGAGCCTCGACATGCTTTATCGGAGCAGCCCGCAGCGGGCTATGAAATTATTATGAAGGCTGTTTTCTGCGGAAAGCCATAGGAGCACTTTTGCTGAATATAACTTAATAAAGGGCGTTTACATGGAAACACTGACAGTGATCGCATCGACAAACTGATAGAGAGATTTTAAAATGCTTCACTAAATATCTGAATTATATTTTTTGTTATAGATATAAACTGGTAGTTTGGAAATCAAAAGTGGCAATGGCAGGCAGAGCTTGCAGAACTGATGGTCGATGGGGCCGAAAGTTTTTGGAGTGGCGTGCACGTACCGGTAGACAAGGAAGAATACCGTTGGAAGGTCTCACATAAGCTGGACCGATGATCTAGTGAGGGTCGTGGGAATCTGATGGATGCGAGACGCACAGAACCAGTCGTTATGGTGATGCTCGAGAAGGCCTATACCCAAGAGTGGACGTCTTTCAGCTGAAACGATGATGATGAAACTGGAGCTTGACTGCGATGCCACGTGATGGTAAGCAGTGATGCAATTGTTGGTGGTGCACACTGGTTTATTAAGAACCTATTTACTCTAGTACTGAAGGCACTTAAATTATAATTAGCCGGGAAAACCGCAGCAAGCAAATTGTACCAGTCTTTCTATGTACGCGGTATGGGTTGGACCAATATACTTACAATATCGGAACTATAAGTTAATGTCACTTTGATTTAGACCGCATCAGACAAAGTTAAGCCTCCTAAAACCAAATTGCTGTTCCAAAATGCCTCAATCGACACCGCTGCAAGTCAAAAGAGACAAGTGTCAAACACCATTACACTCTCGTCCGACGTCCACGTCGACGTCGGCATCACGTCACCGCGCGTCACGTCAGAGCTGGTCATTCCGAATGAGTGGAGTCCCTTACTTCCTTATTTTAATGAATGACAGTATAAATTTCCCGGCAGTTTCTTTTAAGTTATTTCAAAGGGGAGCCATGTTTTGCTAGCGTTTACTCCGTAACGACGTTCAAGCCAAACATTGTTAAGAACGGCACTTAAATAAGTTGGTCCAAGTTGTAAGACACGGGATAGCCGGTGATTTATTACGTTGTAAATGTAAGTGATAAAAAGTGTTAGAAGTTTTACGTAAATTCGTGAATAGACTTCTTTATTGGCGCTTGTTGATGGATAGGGCGGAGAGAATGGCGCGGCCATGAAAGAAATAAAAGTATAAGAGGATAATGCGCTCGTTTATTTGGTGGGGAATAAAAAACTTGCGGGCTTTTGACTAAAGTGCTACTTTCTGAAATCTAATCTTTTAGAATGAGACACTAGCTTCATCTCCTTGACTCTTAAAAAGTTTATCACGTCCCATCATAAGGGCTACCACTTTTTTTTTAATAACCTATACTGTCCCACTGCTGGGCAAAGGCCTCCCCCAACTTCTTCCAAGTATTCTTTTCTTGACCATAACATATGTTTTTATTTTTCAAAATTTCAAATTTCATTACTTTTCTAAACAAATTTTACTAGAAACAAAAGGCAAACAACCTATATTCGGTAGCTCACGGTAGGAGGAGTTCGCATCGGCGTCGGGTCGACGATGAAGTATCTGGGACTCGTCCTCGACAGCCGGTGGAATTTCGGAGAACATTTCCGACGTCTGGCTCCCAAACTTCTCCGGGCTGGGGCTGCTCTCAAGCGGCTCCTGCCGGAGGCTCTACGCGCGGATCGTTCGGTCCATGGCCCTTTACGGGGCGCCGGTGTGGGCGCCGTCGCTGGCAAAGCGACCGGCGTCCATACTGAACGCCTGCCAGAGGGTCATGGCAATACAGATGGTGCAGGGTTACCACACGATCTCCCGCGAAGCGGCGATCTGGATCTGGAGGCAACAGTCCTTGCACAGATGCACGACATGCGCGTGGAGATGCAACGCCGGGGTGAAAGTCCACTGCCGCAACATGTCAAGGCATGGCGGACAGAGCTCCGGCGGGATCTCATGGTGAAATGGCGTCAACGGCTATCGCAACCCAGTGCTGGGCACACCACGATTATGGCGGTAAGTCCCCTCTTTGAGGCGTGGCTGGAAAGACCTCACGGCGTCCTCACCTTCTGCATGACGCAGGTCCTCACCAAACATGGCAAGTTCGGGAGGTACCTGCATCGGATTCAAGCGAAATAGACGCCCGGGTGTCGCCACTGTGCGCAACGCCCGGAGGACACGGTGGAGCACACCGTCGAGGTAGAATGCATATCCGTGTATCCATAGTGATACACGGATATGCATTCTACCGTATTTTGATATTTACCTGTTTCATCATCGATTACAAAAAACTCAACATACAGTTAGGAGGCATTTCCCCAACAACCAACCAACAATAACCTTATAATTACAACATTAGTTTTAGTGTATACAAAACCCGAAACACAAGTCTAGCATTCTTATGTAAAGAATCTATGTACATTTCATAACTATATCATGGAAAATCACAAAATTATAAGCTTGTTATGTCAGCAAAAATACATAGTCACCGGGCCATCCAGACGAATGAGGGGCTGTTTTGCACTTGTATTCAGCTGTTTGCTGGCGTCTAAGGCCCGGTATGATCTGCCATGATCTGTATTATACTTAGTGTCGGTGGTGTCCAACTTGTGATCTTTTTAAATATTTATGGGAAAAAATATAACATGGTGTAAAAACTATTGGAATCAATGGATTCCAATAGTTTTTACACCATGTTATATTTTTTATAGTTTGTTCAGAATAAGTAACTGAATGCAGTTACTTATTCTGAACAAACTATATTCAGGTTTCGCATAAACTAAAAAATAAATAATGTCGTATTCTTCATTAAAATTTTCACATCCATCAACAGTTGATTTAACTTTTTTTATTGATGACAGGTTCGCGCTTGACCGCTATCTCACCTGATGGAAAACGACGATGCGATGGACGATAAAGCGCGTTTACCTAGAAATAACCAGTTTACTCTTGACTTAAAGATTAAATTTCCCCGCCCCGCTGCCTCTTATGCCTCGCCTCACAGCCCACCTTAAGGACTCACTCTAAGTGTGTTTAGCTTAGTTTTTAACTTAGCTCTTTTGATATGAGCACGTTCTTATTATGCTAATTCACTAACTTAACTTAATGTGCTATTTAGCTGCTTTTTTAATTTTTCAGTCAAGAGAGTCAGCACTTGAGCTCAATTTTTCTAATAAAAAATATTACTGTTCTATTCATTTAAAAACTACTTGATATTTAGTGCTATCGTTTGCAAATTTATTAAAGTCTAGCTGGCCCGGCGAACTTCGTACCGCCTAACAGACAGTGAAAGTAGTAAATCTTTCAATATAGTCAGCTGATTGCGATGAAAAAAAGCCTAGTAATATATCAAGTCAGACACCATTTTAAAGTATAAAAGTTATCTACGTCGATTTCGTATATTTTACGTGATGCGCGTACAACTAAAAATACAGTTTTTAGCTGTCCCGTATCACGTAATCATCAGAATCAAATTTATTATAATTCATATAATATTAGAAAAAGTAAAGATATTTATTAATAAGTATCTCTTACAGAAACAAAATACATGATTTTTAAGTAGTATTATTAAAAATAGGATGTATCTAAAATTAATGAGTCAAAAGCTAACTTCCCCTCTCAAAAAAAAATCAGGTTATGTAATCAGTTACAGTGCGTTTCACTTAGGAAGTTACTTCGGCGTAATGTTGGCTCCCCAGTCTGTCTACACAAAAAAGAAGGGAAAAAAGGAAAAGGTGCCTACTCTATCAAAACTGTTCCCTGAAATGCGAAACAAAATCGATTTCACAGTAGTTGCAACACTTTTTGGAGAATTATGAGGGAAATGGGATATTATTTTAAAAAAAGCAGGTCTAAAAGGAAGTAGTTAATAGAGAGGTACGATATTGTGGCGTTGCGTTTTCGATATTTGAAAGAATTGCAGGACAGTTGAAATGGAGCCCAGCGTTCTAAATTTTATACAAAAATAGTAACAATAAAAAAAACAATTGTTAAAGTAATGAAGTATCAGTTAATCTCCCTCATATCAAGTAATTTAATTGCTAAAAATGTTGCAACACTGTTTTTCCGTATTACCAACATTACGGCAAAGGAACCTCTTAAGTGAAACGCACTGTAGTGATAGTGTGACGGGTGATAGGACAGAATAGAAGAATAAAACGTGATTTGCCGGCCCTGAGTAACACTCATTTTTTTTTTTTAATTTCAGCTCAGTACCGAATAATGAGTAACAAAAATTATATTTGCGGTAATGACATAAATATGTATGTAATGAAATGACATTTCATTAATTCAAATTTGCCGCGCTTCGCGCGTTGAAGTTGTCAATGGAATTTATGTTCTGTGGAACGGGGTGACGTGTGATTGAATGGCAGATGATGTTTAGATTATTTTGCATATTTTATTGTTAAAAATTCTATTGTAAGGAGATAAAATAAAGGGATATAATTGAGGAGGCGATATTAGTAAACTTTAAATGTCGTTTCTTTGATTTTCAGGTAAGTTATAGGTGTAATGGTCAAAGTTAAACGTTGTAATATAGTAAAGACGTATTAAATAAATAAAACTTTGATTTTCAGAGAAACAATTTGTGGTTTATTTGGAAAATCCTCAATAACATATCTTATATGTATTTACATAATTATATTCAGGCTTTTAATAAACTAGTGCGCCTCACCATCAAAGATTGCATCACTGCTTACCATCAGGTGGGATCGCAGTCAAGCACTAGTTTATACGAATTAAAAAAAAAAATTTAAACCAGCAATATAACTTAGAGACGAGGTAAAACATGTAGTTTTTTATTGAAATGGTACATTTTACTTCTTCTCTATGTTAGACAGTTATGATGGTTACATACATATTATTACTGCAAATATAATTATGAATTACATATTGCAAAAAAAATAACGATGATATTCATGAGTTGCCCTGAAATTATGATATCCGCAGAAGAACCAGAGTTACTACATAGCCCGAAGAATTGTCAAATTTAAGTGGCAGTGGCCGGGGCACTTTAATTATTAAAGTGCCACTTAAACCATCGACAATCTGTTTAACAATTATTGTTAAACAGTTTGTCGATGGCACCGCATACTAGAAAACGCAAAGTAGGAAAGCCATATAACAAGGTGGACCAATGGCCAGGTGAGATGAACCCCATAGATGAGAGACGCACAGGACCGTTCGTCGAGGGAGGACTTTTTTCAACATTGGACGTCTTTAGGCTGAAATGGTTATGATGGCGATGACCCTGGAACTGGATCTTTAACAAAATATTAAGGTAAGTATCTGGTGTTCACAAAACAGCTGTCGATACAAAATAATTGAGCCATCAGATTTAATACCTAAGACCGTGAAATACGTATAATGGTGCCCGTATTTCTGTCGGCGATAGCATTACTATCAATAGCGCATCTCCGGATGTTTGTGCATGCGAACTGTTTAGGTAATGGTGTTCACAACAGGGATCCTAGCATTAACGTGAGTGGGAAGCTCTTAAATTACTTGAAAAGCAGTTTCGTTAAGCACGACCTCTGTCGATCTTAACGAAACCACTTTTCAAGTTATTTATAAATGACGATTAAAAGCTATAAATAATATAATTAGAGCAACCATCAAATACAAAATGATACGTCATCATCACTACAAGCTTTTATTTAGTTTCACCTGGCCCGATGTTTGTATTATGTCTGTAATCAAATCTTACAAATTCAATTAGACCAGTTCCCGGTTACCGATTAAGCTGAAATTTTGCATGCATGTGTAAATCAGATAACATTGCAAAATTATTATGACATGGAGTTGATCTGATAATGGAAACGGAAAGTGACTATCGGAACTTGGTAGTTAAACGGCACCACCCTATCGAATTTGGGCTCGTATTATTGTCGTATGAGGCATCTTGATGAGTATTAATTGTATAGGTATATCGGTCTATTAAAGCTTGCTATAAAAAAAAATATTTTCATTAAGCTTTTATATCATACCTACTAGTTGCTCCCAGCGGCTTCTCCCGCGTGATAGCAGAAAATTATCTCAAGGGAACATACTTCCGGGATAAAAAGTATCCTATGGCCTATTCCAGGACATAGTCTATCTGTGTAGCAAGTTTCATCAACATCGGTTTTGCCATTTAGCCGTGAAGACGTAACAAACAAACAAACAAATATACAAAGAAACTCACTTTCGCTTTCATAATATTAGTAAGGATAATAAATTGGGTAATGACGTTATAATTTAAGTTAATAGTAAAAGATTGAAAGAAAATTTTAATTCCCAACTAGCTTGGGGTCGGCTTCCAGCCTAACATAGTCTACATAGAGCGACAGCTTTTCCTCCACAACTCAGTTACTGGGCAACGCGGTACTTTTTAGATAGACTGATATGATGGTCTCTTTTCTACAACTTAACACAGAATGACGTTCTTTTTTGTGGGAAATCACCTAATGACTGCGGGAATGCGGTGGATGCGAGAAGCACAGGACCGTTCGTCATGGGAACACTTGGGGAAGGCCTATGTCCCACAGTGGACGTTCTGCGACTGAAATGATGATAATGATCTAATGCCTCTTCCTGCTCAGAATAGAATGAGAGGGAGCATCAGACATTTTCTGACTACATCGCAACTATGTCTTTTCTACTTCCCTTTGCATACCAGCGCCGCGGTATCTCATTCACACCATTCCTCAACCCTAGCAAGATAAATAAATGTCCTGTACGTTATCAAATTGTTAACAAAACAAACACAACAACAAAAAAAGGCTTCGTTGTCCCCAATCAACAAAGAAAAACTAATTAAGTGGACCAGTCCACAACACCAGCTCGCATTCACCGCGCCCGTCAAGCACTCATTGCCACAAGTATGATCCGTGCCTCTACATAAAGAACTGGCAAAAAACGAGGCTCCAGCTAACAGCCAGCAATGGGCGACCTTTCATTAATCCTGCATTTATGTATGTTTATGAGCCGTGGGGTGTGCCGGGGTACAACCGTGCACCCGCATAATGCAGCCCGGGCGATAAAAACATCCCTTACGGAATTATAGCGAGTTATAGGGTTGATAACGTGCGTTTCTCGTAGTTGTTCGGCACGTGTTTTGTTTTGGTGTGTACCTTTTAGAGTAGGGGTCTAGAAGTCAGGGTGTTTGTAGAATAGTTATTACAGTATCAAACAGGCAACAGAAGCCATACCACTTACGTGTTAAAGTGTCAAGCGTGAGAGCGAGAAAGAGGGTTGGATCTCTATACTATCACTCTATACAAGGTGTAAGGTACAGCCCTCCGCAAACTTTAAGGGCTTGAAACGAATAAAATAATCGCCCTCTCCATACAAACTGTCTAAACAAGTTTATAATTTTGTATGGTATGATTTCTTTTTTCGTTTCCTGAAAAAAAAAAATTGTGGAAAGTTGTTCAGTTTCGTCTACTGAACAAGCCCATTACACATCAATGCATTAATGAAAGAAATACCTAATAAAGAAAGTAACACATCAAACAATATGTCTTGGAATATACAAAACGATTTTTTTAAGACGAGGCTGTTATGGCAGTTTAACCATTGTTGTTACAAAAAAACGTACCTAGATCTAACATTCACAGATTTTGGAAAAATAATACAGAATGCAAAAAAAAATATACTAAGATACCATTAAAAACATGAACTCGTAAGTATCGGTCCTATTTCATGTAGGCATCAAAAGACTTTCCTGGACCATTTAAAGGAGTACTAGAAGTGACAAAAATTTCTACGGAAAAACTGGGTAAAAACAATAAAATATTTATTTCAAAATGAGTGTAGACTCTCCTAGTTTCCTAACAACAAGTATACATTATATGAAAGGCTGAGGGATGGTTTGAAAGGGTTACCGAGGCCCTGAACTCAAGAACTCAAGAAACTAGACTACTACTACAGTACTACTAGGTAGACTTTAGTGCTTGCAAATAAATAATTCTGATTCTAAGTTAATACAAGTCTGATACCCTCTATTACTCAACTCAGAGCGAGAAGAATCATATAATGAATTCCATCATCAAAGAAAAAGATAGGTACCTACCTAAGTATAAAACACCCCTCGTCACAAAACTACCCAACATAACATTAGCAAATTACTTTATATCACCAATAAACCTGTTTACCAAGTTGATGTTATTTACAATTTGATCTTATTTACTTTTACGTACCTATATCGCTAATTGTCGAGTAAACCTTGTAAGTAGTAACTTGGGCCTGTTATCTGTAGCAGTAGTCGTGGCCGTAATAGAGAAAGTACCGATAAACTTGGCGATAAAGTAAAAAACTCGTTGAGCGCGGGACATAAACACACGAGCTTGTAGTTCACAGAAAACATCGTAAACGTTTACAAGTCAAGGAAGTATGGGGGGTGGCGCGAGTGACGGGCGGAAGCGATTGGGTGAGAGAGAAGAAACTGTTTGAATGATTGCTGAAATAGTAATGATCATTTTTGAGGAAAATGCCGCCTCTTTTTAACAGTGAAAAATAAATGTACCTATAAATATAATACTGCACAATGCAATGTCTGAAAAAGATATTCCACATTTGTAGTAATTACCTCAATACTGCTTTCATTTATTAGATTAGATGAATTTTTTAAACTTAAATTACATCAAAGATATCTATTAATACACAATAAACACTGTTTAATTGAAATAAACACACCACAAATCATTTCTAGCCATCTAGTCTAATAAAACAACACTTGTTACAAAAATAACACTTAGGTACTTGGAGATTTTTAAATTTAAGATAGTCTAATGAGAACAGCTCCTTGTAAAACAGTACCACATAAAATATAATTTTCACTTGATCTAAGGAATTGACGTAATATTTTGTATTTGTAAATCGATCGCTCAAAATGATAACAATAACAAGATTCCAGGACCCTCTCTGGATTCCCGCTATCTCTCGTGGCTTGTCCCGCAGCAACTGCCGATACACCCTCCTCAGAGTTTCCCAATCAGGGACAGTCACTTATTGAATTTTGTTGTGCTCACGACTTTCAATAATTCCAACCTTTTCGTTACAAACTTTATCAATTTCCTTAACTGCGAACATATCTTGGTCGGACGGAACTCGGCGCAATTCGCACCGCTTTCAACATTTTGCGAGAACAGACTCTAAAGATTCACAAAATTATGTTTCGAGTATTTTTGCAGCTGAAAACTTAATTAAAATTGGACGGCTTCAATATTTTTGCGAGTTAATCGACTTTGACGGCGCTCGGTTTTGCGTGATTTCAGGCATTTATTGTTGCACAACTTAATAAATATAGTTTTATAGACTGGGTTTTTAAAGGGATCAGAGATTGAAAAAACAGACAGTTAAAAAGCGTGTTTTTTTTTTAATATAGAAGAGTCATCATCATCATCAGCCTTTTTAATGTTCCCACTGCTAGGACTCAGGCCTCCTCTCTAGGAGAGGGAATGGGCCGTAATCAACCTTGCTGGCCCAGTGCGGGTTGTTGAATGTCACATGTCTTTGAATTTTCGGTTCTAGGCAAAGATTTTATATATTCTACTAGAGTAGACTAGATTGACTACGAAGAAATATGACAGTCTTTAAAGTGTTCTTTATTCTCATTAGCATTAAGTTCATGTGTATTATGGACACGCAAAAGGGAAAAATGGCCTGGAGCAAGACACTAAGATAAATCCTCTCTGTCCCTTTCTCACATACTACCAGAAAAAAATAAGAAACAGATGGTAGGTTTTAGATTGTTCCAGTTATCGTTAAATAGTCCGTGTTCGTGCATTTTGATAGGTTTATGCAACATACAATGAATTGCAACTAAATGTTTTATTTCAAATAATGCTTCTTGAAATTTTATACGCATTCTTCTTGTATTTAATGATGATTTCATTTAGATATAGTAGCTATTCGTAGTAATTTTAAAATTATGAAAGGCAACATTTAGGAGGTTTCAATTTGACAGAATTTGACATCAATAACCAATATGGCTGATGCTTCATAGGGCCAAAGTTGTATTTTTAATTGTTACAAGTTTTTATCTCAATATTTAGTAAAGTATAAAGCGTGCAAGATGTTCAAAACGTTGCTGTGTAAAGTTTCGCAATAGTGATGGGTATCCTGGTTGTGGAATTTAGTTTTTTTTGGTAAGTTTTCTGTTTTGTTTACAAAATATTTATGTAGGGTGACAACAAACATCGTTTTGAATTTCATGCGGGAATTAAAACAACTGCCTGTAAAAATACATAGAGAAGGGGCATCATAAACGATTCAGAAGACGGACTGGGTGCTAAATTTTATAAAATTTTGTTGTCTACTGTTCAAGTTTTATATTATTATAAGCAAATTTCTAAATATCTGAGGAGGCTCAATATTTTTTTATATTGAGCCTCCTCCTATAAATCAAGCGCGTACCAATTTTACTAATTTTATCTTTTTTGTTGATCGGGCGCCTTTGGCCGCTCGGCAATCTTCGGCTGCTCTCGTGACAAAAGCGGCGAGCAGCGGCGGCCAGAGGTGCGGCATGCGGTACGTGTCTTCGGACCAATTCAGTATATAGTTATGTGTGACCAGTTCTTAAAACGACGAGCGTGCACTCCAAAATCTTCTCCACATCGATATAGTACATTCGAGAATTATATTCATTTTAAATCATAGTCTACTGTCTTTAAGTTTAGTCCTGAGGTAGGTCCCTAATAAATGCCGCACGCAATGCTGCACGTATGTGGCTTAACCGTTAACTACTAGTAATATATTATTTTTTATGTTTTGTTGTAGATTTCCAAGAAACGAGAACCATCGGCAACAATGGCTTTGAAGTTGTGCCATTAATTTTTTTTTTTCAGCAACAGTTTTATTTGTAGTCTGAAGATGTAATAGTTCATAAAGTTAAATCAACACTAAAACCTGATTCTATTCCATCTAGTTGTTAAAAATCCGTTCAGTAGTTTTTGAGTTGATTGCAAACAGATATAGATAAACAAACATAGTGGGAGACTTTTTTTGATGTGGTAAAATTTCCAATAACTTATCCTGCTCTAAGGTAGAGCGCCTTACGCTCCATCTTAGAGCGGGATAGAAACCTACCCGTGTCCTTCAGTTGCCCTTTGTGTTCCAGGACCGTGGTATCCCTTTCGGAAATTCCCTGTGGCGCTAACGGGCATCGGCAATAATTAGTAGTAGTAGTAGTTATTATAAATAAATTTATAAACCAGTCGAGGATTATTTATTTAATGTATTATTTATTTTTTAGTTAATAAGTGCAATTTAACGTAATAAAAAAATGTCAAGCATCAGTCTATTTTTAATTTAGTTTTATTATAAACTAACTAGTTTTTTCTTTCAGACAAACCTTATTCTGATAGGTGCAGCCGTTCAGAAGTGATCATCTTACGTAGGTACACACACATTAGGCATTTTTTTTATCAGTGTAGGTATTTCATACTCGCATAAGAGGATATTGCTATTATATATACTATACGGACATCAGCTATTTCCTAGTCATTACAGAGACAACTCACAGTTCCCTTTTGGTAGCTTATTATACATATTAATTGTTTTTGAACTTGCATGTCTATTTTAATGTATCAAAAATATCTTTAACTAACTTTTGAGCAAAATTGTCCCGTAGTATGTAGCTAGTGTATGGACACACTAGTAGAACGAGATGACAGGACTCTTTCTGACTTTCCTTATCAGGTACGCTTTTGAGGTTGTCGTAGTCAATCTAGTACTAGGATATATAAAATCTTTGGTTCTAGGACATGCCGGTTTCCTCACGATGTTTTGCTTTACCGTTTTGAAAGCAGTATTAATGTAGAGTTTTTTTTTTTTATTAACACAAAATAAAACTTTTTAACATTCAAATAAAAAGTTAAATTCACAAAACAAAATCGACAGTAGTACATTGTGTACAAATCACATAACAAGCAGATTGCCACGTCAAATAAACACTTCAGCCACCGAAACCTTCAACAGAAAGCTCTAAAGTGATATGAAATAGCTTCCCGCACTCGTTCACAAAGCGGTCCCACTCCCACCGCTGGGCAGTGGGCAGTGGGCTTCGTCGCCGAGCTGACGGCAAAAATAAACACTTACTTGTTAAAGAAACGCTGACTGTACGTAACCAGGGGCTTTTAGAGCACACGATTTTTAATCTCGATTCAATTTAGGGTCGTGACGAAAGTGTAATAAACTTGAACCAATATTTTATAGAGGTCTGATTATTTGTTAATAATTGTTAATGGGAGAATAGCTTCTGCTACCGGCTTTGCTCGCGTGAAAGAACAAAATTATCCCAAAGGAATACTTAAGTTGGGGATGCTTTAGGTTACGTCGGTAACCTTAGTTCTTCTGCGGGTATCTTTATTTCTGATTCGATCACGTAAGGAAATACCGAGTGCAGTTCTTTTCATTGCCCTTAGGGTCTTAAAGTCACCCTACCCACCTTTGCTTCGGAGCTATATGTCATCACTTACAACACGCACTGGTCATATCTCTGATCTTGGCAGGTTATTTCGTTACATGTTTTTTTTTCTAGGTTGCGCCATGGGTACGTGGTGGATATCTCACCCATACGTACAAAACGTTTTGGGAACACATTCATTAAGCGTACAGCAGGAATAGAATTCCCAGCCGGAGTCTGTGTTTCCTGGCTACAACCTAGAGGTCTTTAAGTCAAGAGTGAATAGATTACTTCTAGGCAAGCGTATTCCATTGTCGACCACATCACCGCTTATCATCAGATGAGATAGTGGTCGAACGCGAGCGAGGAATAATAATAAAAGAGAACCAGGGAGAAAAAACTACTCATTCATTTTGAGGCTAGAGACATCATAGACTGATAAATAAACTATGTATTAAAGAATTTGTAGAAAACGATGTTTTCTTTTCAATGTTTTAGTTAAAGTTTTATTGTACAAAATGTTTATGATTATAACATTGCGAAAAACATAAGGAGCTTTCCTTTTAGGGTTCCATACCTCAAAAGGAAAAAACGGAACCCTTATAGGATCACTTTGTTGATCGTCCGTCCGTGTGTGTGTCTGTCTGTCAAGACCCTTTATCTCAAGAACTCGTAGAGGTATCAAGTTGAAATTACAACCATATACTCAGGTCCCTTCAAGCTGTGAAAAATCAAACTTCTAAGTTAACGAATAAAAAGATACGGCTGTTTATATTTTGATACTCTCAAAGATAGGATACTTCCCGTTGACCCAGAATCCTGAAGTTTTGCACAAGCAAGGTCATATAGCACAAATATAGGAAACAATCCGAAAACAGTAAATTTGATGTAAACTACGTCACCAAAAAAAAAATTTTTGCAATTCGGAAAAATCATCGATTTTTCCGAATTCGGGAATTGTAGTGTGCATGGAACCCACAGTGGACGAGTCCGACTCGCACTTGCCCAGTTTTTTTGTAATTATCTATAGTAGAGCTGTACAACGCACACACATAACACACACATAAACATTAACATTTCGAGTATCTTATTTCAACAACAATCAAACGGAGCAACCATATTAAAATTAAACGCTGGAAATAAAAACATTTTTTTTCCATATTCGTTGATAAGTTCCGAGAATAAAACATAATATCACAATTCACCGTAACAGAAATTCATTTTTATTTCTTAGAACACTACCTATTAAAACTGGGCCTTTATTAATGTTATCATGAGAGAGAGAAAAATATAATCGTGCGGTGTAAAGCACCTCCCACACTAAAGTGTGAAATCGCTGCGTCAAGCGAACGCCACGCGCCTCCACTGACTTATTGCTATTAAATTGAACACACTATTTTTTGGAAAATTCCTAACATTTCCACTTATTTCCACTTGTATTCCGACATATTTGCTGAAAGTTGTGCGACCTACAAATAGCCTGCGAGTGACACTTTCCACCTAGGACTAGTTCATGCCGACTTGTTAAGGGCTCTATTTTCTTGTTCATGTTAGCATTTTCCGATTTATGGAATTGGCTGTTTCCGATTTGCTGAAACTGATATTTGGCTTTCTTACTTGAAGTGAAGTTCAAGATTTTTGGAGAATGTAAGCTTTGCTGACTGCTGTCATTTGACTCAATCACTTATTTTTTTATGTCGAGTGTAGGTCTACTTTGTACTGCGGGATTGTACGAAAGAGTCCTTGCGGACTTGCTACCCAAACTGAAAAAACACAAGTGGATTCTAATAATTCAATTCCTGATACTCCCTCTTACTCCACACTGACCAAAAGAAAGTTATTTAATTACAGCTCACCTCAAAGAAAAGTCACTATAAAAATAATTTTAAAAATTATAATGATAATAACTACTTCGTGTTTTCAGTGTTCCCTTAAGTACAAAATACTTTAATAAGTCTTGATGACAAAAGCAACAGTTTATATAATAAAGCTACTTAACAATAACGCACGAGGAAATACAATGTGAAGAGCACCTAAGAATTTATTTCGCTTCTGAAACAGAGATAAATTATTTGTAATGAAGACCGAAACACAATAGCTTCATTTCAATTTGTTTATTGAAGCCAAATACTGAATTTGTATCATATTAGATATCTTGTATTATTTTCCTGTCCTTATCCCAAATGATTTGGGCCCGCGCTCCATCTTTCTTACTTGTGTATATTGTACCCACCGATACATAATGCTACATACCTGAATATCCAAAATCCAATGCAGTGTACCGTGATGTTTACCCGATCTGCTCATGCTGGGCCCCTACTGACAATGCGTACTGATCGATGGCATCTAAAAAAACAAAGACAAGAATTGGTTGGAACCAAAATGTTAACGTCATCGTAAAGTGAAGTATAGAAAATCTACTTCTATCAACTTACGATAAAGGACGATAACTTTGAGAATAACTGTTCTAAAACAATCGTTACTAATTAATTCATGAATCCCCAAGCGACCACCGGTGGCCGCGCATCTATTGTCTTACTATTGTGTCTCTAATTGACGGTATCTGAAGGGTTAAAGGAACAAAGTGACTTAGTCGATAGAGTAATATTTGTGTTTTCAAGATACATTAATCCTTAATAATATTATAAAAGCGAAAGTGAGTTTGTTTGTTTGTTACGTCTTCACGCCTAAATGGTAAAACCGATTTTGATGAAACTTAGTACACGGATAGACCATGTCCTGGAATAGAATACTTTTTATCCCGGAAGTATGTGCCCTTGGGATAATTTTCTGCTATCACGCGGGCGAAGCCGCTGGGAGCAGCTAGAACATTATATAACAAAGTCCCCCGCCGTGTCTGTCTATCTGTTCGTGATAAACTCAAAAACTACTGCACCGATCTTCAAGTGATTTTCACCACTCAATAGCGTGATTATCGAGGATGGTTTTAGTATATAATTTGTTATGTTTTTGTATATATTTCTGCGGGTGAAGCTGCAAGCAAAAGCTAGTTCAACATATTCCAGAAATTTCGAGATATTGTGGCGGTTAAGAATGCCACATACTTACTATCTTGCAAACTGGCAACGTAATATTACGTTTATGTTAAAAAAAAGCTTAGGATTCATATTCAAAACAATTATTGATTTGGAGATGTCAAAAAAAGTCTAGACATATTTGTTTATTAAAATCATTTTCTTTTTATGATGTAGAGTATTTTCCGAAATTCGCCCCCTAAAAGAATGAAACAAAGGTCCAAAGTTTATTTGGAGATTCACGCGGGCGCAGCCGCTGGCAGAAGCTAGTTACTTCATACACGAGCCTACCTTATGATAGCCACTGGAAGCCAAGCTATAATAATCGAACCATTGAACCTTCTGAATCATAAATGTTGAACGCTTTCCCCGCGTACTCTCAACTACACAGAGGTACATAAACGTAGTTTACGACAACTCGGCTCCGTACACTTTTTATTAGTGTTTACCTTCATGACACAGTAAAACAAAGTTTTTACATAATTTATTGAGCCTCCAGCTTCGGGAAAACAGACCAACAATTGTACGAACAAATATTTTTTGTAAGTTTACATTCCCAGTTGTTATTGAAGCTGTTCGGTTATTAATTTTGTGAAAGTAATTGGATATTTTCTGATGAAAAGCGGTTTTCTTTCAAGAAAGTATGGTTATTATTTTTACAGCGACTGGTTGAGGCTGTGACCTCTTTTGAAAACTCTAGAACGAACCAAATAACGACACAGAAAATAAAATAAAAAGTAATTAAAATAAAATTTACTCTTTCCATTTTCTTACCTAAGACATCTTCTGTATATCGTTACAATCGTCTACTTCTATTTTCTTGTCTAGTGATTAGTTTTAGGGTAGGTAATAGAATACAAAATAGAAATACTTATATTCGTGACTGTGACTGCTCCCTCCCCAGGATTGAGCGAGAAGGCGTGTCAGACTTTTACTGACACAACTAAACAACTACTAGCACAACTAAACACAACTAACCACAACTAACAAGTCCTTTGCGTCTGGAACCAGAACCTTCCGAACTTCATATCCAGTGAGGACCAGTGTCATGTGCAAGGAGAGGAGGCCTGACGCCTCTTCAAACAAGGGACTGGACGCCATTATTGTGGCTCCATACATTTCGTATGGAGAGACCAATTTTTGTTTACGTTTTCTGAAGAAATATCTTGTGAAAGGTTATTCAGTTTTATCTAAAGCAAGCCACGTTTTCGGAGACAGTCCCTTACACCCTATACCATTTACTGCTGACAGCGTCGCGCTTCTATCGACTGTTCTTATATTTTCAAACCAATTAAGTCAACTTGTTGTAACTGAGAAATTACGTGAAAAAACTTCAGTTTCATCCCCTAAGAGAATGAATTTAGAAAAATTTTCTCTTAGTCATCACATAAACATTTGTCCTGGGTGGGAATCGAACCTATGACCTCCGGCATAGCAGTCAGGGTCACTAACCACTAGACCAACAGGCCAGTCAAAGTATATATATATATATACCTATAAGAATTCGTAGCAATATGTTAGGGTATGCGCGACTTCAACAGTTATCTTCACGAGACTGCTAACTTCGCTACGTAGGCAACAGTTCCAAAGATTAGGGAGAGCTCGCTATCAAAGTCGGAGGCAGTGCGAAACTTCTTCAATACAGTAATTTATTTAAATTATGTAAATTGTTGTACTGTACATGTTATTAACTTTGTCTGTGTGTCGTCTAGTTTGCTAGATATTACCTACACGGGCAGCGAATTGGCTGTCTTAAATAAATAAATAAAAAAACCTTTTATTTTATTCCCTTAGTAATAATACATTACAATTAACAATGCAATACCTACAACTGATTATAGTTAACTAGCGACCCGCCCCGGCTTCGCTCGGATAACAGTATTTCTACACTATTTAATGGATGTTATTATACATGTAAACCTTCCTCTTGAATCACTCTATCTATTAAAAAAACCGCATCAAAATCCGTTGCGTAGTTTTAAAGATTTAAGCGTACATAGGGATATAGAGACAGGAAAAGCGACTTTGTTTTATACTATGTAGGGATTATTACATAACAATTTACTTACTTATTGAATTAATTATTTATTTATTGAAAACATGCAATTTGAATTTGATTTAAGGATTGGCCGTCTTACCTAACCGTATTTGTTCATATCTCTTCAATACCTGCTTCTTTTTTTGTCGATCTTTTTGCCGTGGCTTCAGTTACGTAAGTTTTCTTGCAAAAACCGTTATTTTATCAAGAAAAATTAAAAAAATAGTTCAATCATAGACCATAAAAAGCGCCATTGTGATGGAAATACTCAACAATTATAGTAATCGAATCAGTATTTCTAGACCTACACCATGCAATTAACAAGAGACTTTTACCGATTTAACCCACGGTACTTGTTTTTACTGATTTAACCCACGGTACTTGTTTTTACTGATTTAACCCACGGTACTTGTTTTTACTGATTTAACCCACGGTACTTGTTTTTATCAGTTGCCCTTTGCGTTCTGAGGCCACGGTCACTCTTTCAAACGTTCCTGGAACCAGAGATTTACTTGTGCGTGTGTGTGTATGTTTGTTACCTCTTCACGACCCCGCACCCAACGGCAGAACGGATTTAGATTAAAATTTACACACTGATAGGCCATGTCCTGGTCACGGGCTCGCGGACGGCTAGCCATGGGTAGCTCGCTGTCCGATCGTCCAGTAATAGACCAAGCCAAAGACGTCGACGGCGCGCACTGTTCCCGCGCGCCTCAAGGAGTTGTCAGCAGCAGAAGGGACCCAGCTGGGTCGAAGCCTACTGGGGCCAGGGTTATCCGAAAGGGAGCTCGTGCCCCGGTATGAAGGCTAGAAGGAACGGGATGGGGTTTTTAGTCAGTAAGAGTCTGACACTATCTCCCGCTCCACCCAAGAGCGGGTTTTGTCATAAGATGATTTTCCCCAACGACAAAAAAATATGTCCTGGAACAATGTTCTACTTTCACACGGGCAAAGCCGCTGGAAGCAGCTAGTATGTCAATAAACAAAAAAAACCGTTTTAAAATACTAGAACAAGATTCATAAATATCAAAGTCTCGAACTGGTACAATATAAATAAGATCTCGATGAATACATGGACGATCTTTATTACTCAGACGAGGAACGTTCAAATACTGTCGCCTTATTTTCAGAGCAAACGCCGAGATACAAATAAAACTGGTATAAATAAAAGAAGTCTTCTACACAGGTACAACTAAGGCCGTACTGCGAAACACTGGCGTAGCTATCGAAGGGCTAGGCGGGGCAGTGCCCCAGGGGCCCTAAATTCAGGGTCCAGCTAAACACATATTTTGTGTTGCTTCTATTCTGTGTGTGGAAAAAAAGAGTATTTATAAAATATAAGTTGATACTTTATTCAAGACCACTCATTTAAGTTAGTAGAAGTCTGTCAGTACACCCAGAGCAGAAGAAATTTTTTGATGATTTTCTATGTAAAAAAAAAAAGTTGATAAAGCAGCAGTAGTATTAATTTGTAATAAGATTTCTATGGGTCTCTGCCATCCGAAATAAAGTTATTATTATTATTCTTTTATTTATTTTTATGTAAATCCATATAATTTACATTTTAAACTATTTCTTAAAAATAAAAAATACACTTCAAAATATAAAAAAATTGTAGTCCACCGGTCCAAGCTGTCGGTGGTATGGGCTCCAGAGACAGGAACCTCCTCACAATGCGAGCCATATCGAGGAGTACTGCCTTCTGTATCAGGCCCTTGATCCAACCGCGCAACGATAGCTTCGATTATATTATTAATATTATAAAAAGAGGCCCCAGTAATTTTTTTTTTTTTTTGTTGCCCCATTGCATTGGTCACCGAACTACGCGACTGCTGAGAAATATGAGACATTTTTTTCTGCCTTAGTTACCTCGAAAAGAGCCCAATGAATGAAACATTTTCACAAAGAATTTAACCGAAGATTCGACGGATCGCTAACAAACTGTGATGGCAGTGACATTATAAATATCCGACAAAGCGGATATTATGAGTAAGAATAAAGCTAAGTACTTTGTTTCTAAGTTATGTCAGAAAATGAAATGTTTCTTTTGAGAGTTTCATATTGAACTTGTAAGCTCAACTGAATGTAACTTATTTGTTATTTTATCCTTAACTGTTACATTTATATAATCTTTAACCGAGAGCCGCGTGGCCTAGTGATAACGGTTTTGACTTACGCGTTCAAATGCACGGGTTCAAACCCAGCTAGACGCATTACTTTGTCTAATTTATTTCATCACCACTGTTCTCAAAACGGTGAAGGAAAACATCGTGAGGACACCGATGTCCTAGATATCCACCAACCTTAACTGAGCCCGCGTGGTGAATTACGGCCCATTCCCTCTCCTATTCGCCTTAGTCCCAGCAGTAGGAACATTAATAAAAAAGGCTGATTATGCTATGATTAAAAAGATAACTAAATAACAAAAAAAAAAACTTCTAGCGGCTTTGTCGGTGTGAAAGTAGATTATATAATTATAGCCTGTCACTTAATGATAGAGTAGTATTCCACAAGTGAAATATTTAAAAAAAATCAGTCCTATTCGACTGATATTATTAGTTATAAACAAAAATATTTCCTCTCTTTAGTATTTTTCGGATGGAACCGAAACTTGCTGTAGAATTGGTGAAGGCGGGCGGCAATCCATGAGGTCTTCAAGGTCGGTTCTTGACTGGTTTTCAGACACGTCGTAACGAAAACTTCAGTATAAAGTTGATAACTGATTTATTGTATCGAAATCACAATCAAATAATAACTGGTTAATTTAACTATTTACTTCATTAAATAAATATATTTAGTTTAAAAATAAATCACAAATATGACTCAGGTGTGATCGGCATCACAATTCAGAGGTGTTGACGCTGCGACTGCTTCGGTCAAAGTGAACCGAGCCGGCTAGCGCGCCGCCTTATAATAGCTCGCCCCCACCTCTCCTGACTCCAATGACTATACAACCACTTGACCGCTCATACGGGTGACTCCAGCTCACGACACATAAATGATTTTGCACTTATATTTGATACCGATATCAGTGCATTTCTTAGTACTGACCAGTTGTTGGATCTGTGCACATTTCGTAATTTTAGTACCTTAAAAAACATTTATTGCCTAAAACCGAAGCAAAAATGAGTTCTTGTGCAATTAAATGTTGCGGGAAATCATCTAGAACATCTAGTTATAAAAAAGATGGCATAAGTTTTCATCGGTAGGTAAAATATGTTTATATTTATTTACATTAATTGGTAATTAGAGAGGTCAAGCTAAACTGGTTGGTTACGAAAAAAGTGATACCGCGTTGATGTCTTTTGAAAAAGTCCTTTACTTTCACTAGAATATTAGATAAGTCTATCCCTTTCTATCCATAAGTACTTTCTACTGAGTGATGAAGTGATGTGACAACTTCAAAACATAGTTGTAAAATATTATTTTATCGATGATTCTCAATGGTGAATAAAAAAATGTTACCTTTTAATGTTAACATTTTAGATTTCTTGTTGTTACTTGAAGAGGAACATTAATATTGATGAGGCGAGAGATTGAGTTTGAAAAGCCTCAGAATTTTTCTTTTTTTTTGTTAGTGGGTAATCGTAGAATACCTTCTCGCGCTCTGGATGGAGCCAAAGGCTCCACCCAAACCATAAGAACATGCCATGCAAGGCAGAGTTTTACTGACTAAACCAATGACTATACAATCACTTGACTGCTAGACTCATGCTCACGACACTTATGTGAAAATTGGCCAAGAGCGTGTCGGGCTACGCTCAGTGGAGGGTTTCGTAGTTTCCCGTGCGTCACAATAAGTGTCCCCACTTAAGAGTTAAAACAATGAACGACAAACAACGAGCAAGAATAAATACATAAACAAACCACCAGAGACCAATCGAAAAATTCGACAATATAATAGCTCATACACGTCCCGACCCCATCAACTCAGGAAAAATCTTAACAGGGCGAAGTAGTCCAAAGTATAGAGCTATCTCTTGGGAAATTGGGTTACTAATTTATACAAACTAGACGGGTTATGTATGTTGGGTTTTCGATGGTAATTTTGGATTGTGTGAACCTAATATATTTTTTTTTTTTTATTTGAAAGAAGACACGTTTAGGATAGTAAAATATGTAAACTAAGTTAAACAAATGCTTGCATTTACGGACGGTTAAATTACAAGTTAGAAATGAAAAAAACTGTTCAACCCATCAAGTTCAAAATGATTTTCCAAGAAAGTATAAAATTCTACTTTTGAGATTTTTTTTATATTTACTAAACTTATGGTTCAAAAATTAGAGGGACACATTTTTTTTTTACTTTTGGAGCGTTTATTTCCGAAAATATTGACTTTATCAAAACATAATTTTAGTAAACCTCTATGAATTTTTAAATACCTAACCAACAATATATCACACGTTAGGGTTGACAGAAAAAAAAAATCACTCCCCACTTTATGTGTACCCTAATAAAACATTTCTTTTTGTTCACTTTTTATTTTACCACTTGGTCGGCGTTATTGATATACATATTGGTATCTACCAAATTTCAACTTTCTAGTGCTAGCAGTCACTGAGATTATCTGCGGACGGACGGACAGACAGACAGACCGCCGTGGCGAAACTATAAGGGTTCTTAGTTGACTACTGAACCCCAAAAATTAGTACCTGTTCGAAAAATGGTGTGGAAAATCGTCTAGAACATCAGTGTTTGATTTGCAGTGATCAGTTAAGCAGATTTAATCGACGTCGATTTTATCGATATCGATATTATTGTTGCAAAATTTACTTGTCCATCACTATGTTTAGTGACTTTGTTGCATCAGCCAATCACAGCCGCTATATTTTCCCCCGTCCCCCGACCCGCAATGGTGAATCGTGCGCCTAGACAAAATCGGTCTATCAGCTCTCAAGTGGTTTTATTCTCTTTGCCTGACTCATAGAGTGGTACGATGATGTCACGTTGCGCACGTGCAGCTTTCTACGTATTTTTACGTATTTTTCTTACTAAACGCCGACATATTAGTGTAGATTAATGGTCGACATAATTTTAAAAAAAATAATTGAAAAATAATTCTTGACTCATTAACATTTTAGTTAGTGCATTAAGTTCTTTAATATATTATTTGACTATAATATTCTGTTTCCTGAAATATTATACATACCTACTTGAAAGAAGACAGAAGCATATGACTTCGCAAAACTTCACGGGCGTGCAATCTTCTGGCAAATCCTCTAAGTTCGTATCTCTTTCAGTCGATTAGCGACCAACTTAAAGTTGCCAAGTTATGACTGCGATCATAACATACGTATAGCAATTATAGCATTTAGCCAAGATCAACTAAGGTTATAGTTTGTAAAAAAAAAAATACGTAACACTACTACGGGGCACTTATGAAATGATACTAGTAAAAAAAACTTTACAAAAAGTTTTTTTGTTATCAATAATGTAACATCTCACACTCATGTGTATCAGTAACCTATGTTTACAAATAAATAAATCTGAATCTGAAAATTGAATAAGTGAGATTCATTGCGGGAGCAGTGGTGGCCAAGTGGTAATAGCCCCGACTTAGGAGTTGTAGGTCGCGGGGTCAAATCCAGCCAGGCGTATTACTTTGTGTAATTTATTTCATCACCACTGCTCTTAAAACAGTGAAGGAAACACCGTGAGGAAACCGGCATGTCTTAGAACCAAAAATTCAAAAACATGTGACATCTACCAACCCGCACTGGACGCCCGTGGTGGATTACGGCCCATTCTCTCTCCTAGACATTAGGCCTGAGCCCCTACAGTGGGAACATTATAAGGCCGACTATGCTATGAATTGCGGGAGGAGGAACGAGATATTTATACCTACATATTTATTTTCTCAAAACAACTATCATGTTAAGAAATACCTAATAATAACGCTTCCTATTTCAATATCAATTCTTGTAAGTCCTCTAAAAAAGTATTTTAACTTCGACAATCAAATCGTAATAGAAAACAAGCGAGCATAAAACCTTTTTCCAAATCGCACCTTGCACAAAAGAAGAAAAAAAGAATAGTGATTTCAATTTTCCTCTTCGGATATATCCGCGGTTATCTCAGCCCGTCTTGTCCCGATACCTACGACCCTGGTATCGACTTAAGGCCGTATTTTATTTTTATTTATGGCCCAGCCCGCCGGCCTTTGGCCTCCGACAATTAATCAACTCTGTGCCGACCGCCTAATGCCTGTTTTCCTTTGCCTAATGACCTAGGCGCAGATTCATGACTGATGCGGTATCAGTATCAACTTAATTGCGCTTCAATATTTATTGAAGAGCCTAAATTTTGTTTGTTTGTTTGCTTACGGTCGTTTTAGGAATATTTTTTTGGCGTACATTAATAACTAGTTCAGCAAAATGTAACGAACTAATTGTTTCACTTTTAGTCAAGCATTGCTCACAATGGGTCTTTTTTTTGTCGACGGGGAAAATCATCTATGGGTCTTGTGTATAAAAACTTTTAGTCCAGATGATTAGTTTTTCTTCTTTATTTTTAGGCTGAAAATTCATCAAATTCTCCCGCTCGGGGTGGCGCGAGAGCTGTAGCTTCACTCCTGTCGTATTTCCTGCGAGAACCATGGACTTTGGGAGAATTAAAAAAAAAGAGCTCAACCATAGACCACTTAAAGATATTGTAATGAAAATACTCATCTAGATCTATAAGTAAAAGTGATTGAACCAGTATTTCTAGAGATTTACCTTTCAATGACTTCTCGCACTTTAGGGTGAAGCAAAGGGGCGGGCGTGTCAAACTTACCGACTACTACCCAGCCATGTTCCTTCAGTTGCCCTTTGCGTTACAGTACCAAGGTAACTCGTTCGAACAATCCACACCCCAAGCAGGCATTGACCCTAATACCCAACTTGACTAAAAGTATAGTCTGAAGGCGTTGAAAAAGTATTTCAATAACGTAATTTCATTATTGAAATACTTTTTTTACTTAAAAAGTATTTCAATAGCGGAATTAATACATCAGATTTACTTAACTATTTTAGTCAACCAAAATGGGGTGTCCAACTAGTGTCGGATAATAATAGTGTTTTTATCCGCAGGTCCGCTAAGTGCTTTATATTCGCCGATAGCAATGATTTAGAGAATATTATTTATACTTAACGTTATCTGTTGGACATTTTATGAGTTATTTGTTTGTTTTAGTAGTTTAGGGCCTTGTTTAAGAGGACTAAGATAGCACGACGTTATTTTCCTAAATTTCTGGGTAATTTGTAAAATACTATCAACCTTGCACGGCTGTATTACTAACGTCATTACCAAACAATTTTAGTTCTATGACTTTTATCCAAAACGTTCTACCTAACACATTTCAACTCTGTATTTTTCTATACCTACCTACGTCTGTATGACGCGATGTAAGCGCATTAAGCACCCCCAACGCCTGATCCCAATTCCCTCCGCTATTGTACTATAACTTGGTTCGCGTAGACTTCGTAATATTTAGAACTAAACATTTTTTTAACGATTTAAATTTTCACAACGATTAAATTTTTTCATTTTTTATTTGTGTTGAAAATGTGATGAACTAAAATATGATATTTTTTTTAAAGTCGTAGAACAAAAGTTATTGTTTATGATGTTGGTTACATAGTCCTAAGAGGTTGCCAGTGTTTTACCCTGACAAAATAACCCTGTATATGGGATAGTAATGTGGTTCCCACTCCTGTCATCATACCAGGACACGTCTGAATGTCATCACAAATCTTTAGAAGCTCACGGGATGAGCTGGAATAAGCATAGATCACTGAGAATTGTCAGTAGAATCAACATTAGCTTTGGATCTAAAAACCAGGAGGCAAGACAATAACGATTATATATCTATCGATTAATCCATCAGATACTGTTAATAAATGGAGTACTTTGATAAATTGTCGGACTTTTTAAAAGTGTATTGGTTTAAACAGATAGAAAAGAAAAGAGAGCGTTGAGCTCCTTGGTAGTCCTAAGATGAGCTATAATACTGACAAATGCTTTCATTGACTGGACAGGTCCACTCAAATCTTCCACAAAAGACCATCTCAGACACTAATCTGCATGGTTCTCATATGATTTGTCCATTATATTTTTGATTTTAAAAAACATGTCCAAAAATATAATAAAAGAAACAGCAATCATTAAGTGGATGACTAAATGAGGGTTGCGGGAAATCGACGGACGCCGGAAGCCTATGTCTTTCAGCTGAAATAATGACGATAAGTCCGCTAGTTAATAAAAGTTATTTTTCATACGATCTCCTTCAATATTACAGTCATAAGACCCGTCGTTAGATTGCTATGAAAAAGGTATACACCAGAAATAAAACAAAACAAGTACCTAAGAAACTAGTAAAAAAAAATAACAATAATGCTGAAGCTAGGCAGGGTAACAAGAATATGACTAGCCCGTACCCTGTCCATGGTTTAACACTTGAACAAGTTCCCCTACAAAGTTGGTACTTGGCTAGTGCCGGCCGGCGGCGCGACGTGTTGCTTTGAGGGCGCTCGCCAAAGAACGCACTTATTTCCTTTTTTCCTAACTTCGTTGTTCCCTCCTTTTAATTGACAAAGTTTAGTGGAAAGTGTAATAAATTGCTGATGAATAACTTTATCTTTTGTGCCTTTCTTTTGTCAATTTGTTTGGCGAAGCGATTAAATTTTAAAAAGGTTTCGTTTAAGTCTGCTTCATTATACTGTCGGCTAAGTTACTATCACTAACTACTGTTTCAAAGGGACTGAAAAGATAGAGATTTACTACAAATCACTTGTTTAGTTTTTTAGATTGTTATTTTTATAGTAGTAGTATTAGAATACTAGCGACCCGCCCCGGCTTCGCTCGGGTGCTTTATTATACATATAAACCTTCCTCTTGAATCACTTTATCTACTAAAAAAACCGCATCAAAATCCGTTGCGTAGTTTTAAAAATTTAAGCGTACATAGGGATACAGGGACAGAAAAAGCGACTTTGTTTTATATTATGTAGTGATTATCTAGATCTGAGTTATTTAGCAGAGTAGGCAGAAACCAACACAGAACAGCTTGTATTACAGGCGTATATTTTTACTGACATTAACACAAAACAACAAGAACCTTAGCAACGCTTATGTCATTGACATGATGTTGCATTGCTATAAGCAGGTCTGATCTCCACCACATACCTTTAAAGCTTAAAAACGGACCCGTAAAGGATCACATTGTTGTCCATCCGTCTGTCTGTCTGTCTCTTTATCACTCTTTATCTTGGTAATGCATGGAGGTATCGAATTGAAATTTAAACGATATATGCAAGTACGGAACCCTCAATGCGCGAGAAAAAAGGGAGTTAGTGATAGTTTGACGTGTCACCCGTCAAACTGTTACTAACTCCCTTGACAGAATGGTAGAAAAAAAGAGTGTTGTGCCGACCCCAAGTAACAAGGAACAAGGGCAGGAAGATGATGATAAATGTATTTACGTGTGTTTTTGAAATTATTTTGGTTACTTCTTCATTTTTGCGGCTAAAATATTGTTTTTCCAATGCCAAAAAGTCAGATGTTCAGTCAGATAAATACCATTTTAACACCAAATTGGTATAACGTAAATTGACGCTTTCATCACTGATATCAATTGAAAGACTTTAACTTGACACGACACGATTCCGATCCGACTCTGATCGATCTCGGCGAATAAGCAATAAGTTTTCATTTCGGCTATCGTTCGTATAAGTTCAGTCGGATCGAAGTAAGACAGTAAATCAACCTTCTTTTCTTACTTTAGGGTGAAACGGGAGATAAGTCAGACCTTTGCTGAGTGCAACAGCAGGGGTCCCTGGGGCCAGGGTTATCCGAAGGAAAGCTCGAGCCCCGGTGTGAAGGCTAGAAGAAACGGGGTGGGTTTTTAGTCAGTAACAGTCTTACACTATTTTCCGCACCGCCCAAGAGGATTGTTATTGGATGAATTTCCCCACCATAAAAAGGCCTTTGCTAACTAAAAACACACCTGCCCCAGCTGCCACTTCAGTTGCCCTTTGCGTTATAGGACCACAAATTTTCTTGTCAGACATTTCCCGCAGCCCTACTGGTCATCAGCCTTACTGGGTTACGAGGCAATAGGAACGATACGGAATACAAAATCAAGACTTTCTGTTTAACTAAAATTTATTAGTCAGTTTAGTCACCCTATTTAGAATTTGAGTCCAAAGAACTCACAATGTTATAATAACAGCTAAAGTCGAACTGTTGTCTTGTAGCGGTAAATCACTGCAAGCACCATGATGTTTTAAGCCTCTAGGAGACAAAATGACCCTCACCTTCACGCGCAGCACTTGCAAATTATCCAAATACATGTCCCGCGTCACGTGAATGCGTTGTAAAATATTGTAAGTTGCAGGACACTAGATTTTGCAGCGTCACGTAGATTGAGCGATGCGCGTCATGTTGGGACCATTTTGCCCCATAATGTATCTTATGCTCTAAAATCATCGTGAGTCCGGTGTGGCAAAGGGTCAGTTCTGTACGGACTGTATAGCTTCATCTCTCCCACACACAACGGATCTCTGATGATTTTAAACGTCAAAGTAAGGCTTTAACCCCAATCAAAAAACATTATCACTGAGTACCGAATCGAATATTCGTGACCTGTTGCCGTCGTCGCCGTACGCTCGCGTTCATCTGTTTGTCTATGAATTAGACAAATGCTTTTGGAGCGCGCTGTCAGGCGTCTGTCTATGGTTAATTATTTATTACATTCTCTCTATAATATATCTTTAACACATGACACTTATTAACATAAATTCACGCTTTTTACCAATGTTATGTATTAATTATTATTATTTTTCCTATGTTTTTTTTTCGTATTTTTTATTTTGTTCCGATACCTACCTACATATAGTTTACTACTATACCTAATATATATTTTATTTAGTCTCCGTAAGTATGACCGTGGCATCACCGCGGGCCCTAACAGAATACCAGCGCTGCGTTATTTATTTTTATAGATATCGCAGCATATGCTGAGTTAGGTGCCTTTCTGACCTTGCACAAATTCTTCTATGTTTATTGTACCTATTTTTTAATTAATATTTTTAATATGTGTGAGGTTCGAATAAACGGTTTTCTTTCTTTCTTTCTTTCTTTCTTTACCATCGGCTATTTTTCATACCGGAAAATTCCAGGTCCCTATAGAAAACATCACGAGGGCGAGGTCCCAGAAAAAAACCTAGTGTAGGTATATTGATTTGAAATATCTAGTATTTATTTAATAATCACACCTACCACAGTGCACTTTTATATAATCTAAATTCTAAAGGTTGACTGGTAGAGAATGCCTTGTCCACCTATGTATGTACCCACTACTGTTCGTGAAGTTTAAATAAAAAATTATAAATAAATATGTCGTCTATAGTAAAACGATTTACACTCGGTCGAAAATATCGTCTTGGGCGTTCGGCTGTCGAGTTCGGCCCTCCGTGCTATCTCCAGTGATGTATGTGCGAGGGGGTTGCCAGGCTACAGTGTTACGGCGACTCAATGTGGCCAAATTTGCAGCCGACCTTACAATATAATTGATTTGGCTTCGAGTCCTGTGGAGAAGGGTGGGACATTATTTTGTTGTATGCTGATTTTGAATGCAGTAAAACACATGTTTGTTTTTATTGTTATCAATGTAATTATTTTTATATGTAATGCTATTTTTAATGATATTGACAATTTTAATGATAAGGATAATTTTAATGATAATGATGTTATTAATGATGATAATGATTACTTATGTGATTTATTTTATTTTTATATTTTTTTGTTATATTGTAATGAATAATGACTCTCTGCACGTATTGGTCTCGACTGTTAGTGCAGAGAGTATCTGTAGTAAATAAATTAAATCATTTCATTCCATTCTCATATTCAATTTATTTAATACAATTATTATTAATTTAATTTCATTATTTTTATTATATCAAACATTTTTTTATAATTATATACAAGATAAAAAATATCCTACGTCTACTCCAGGTCTATTCGTGTGCCTAGTTATCCAAATCCGTCCAGCCATTTCAGCGTACCCTTATAATATTACCGTTACTGCTGTCGCCCGCGTGATAGCAAAAAATATCCCAAGGAAAGAAAGAAAGAAGAAAAAAGTTTATTATAGGTTATATTTTATTATTATTTTTTCATTATTCAAGGGAACATACACCCAGAAAAAAAAGTATCTTAAGTACTTTTCTAAGACATGGTCTACCCTTGTACCGAGGTTCATCGAAAACCGCTCAGCAGTTCGAGTGTCAAAAAGTTACAAACATATCCACACAATCTTTCACCTTTATAATATTAGTCTGTGATCCAACGGACCGTTCATTATGGTGACACTTGAGTGATGCCTATGTCTAACTTTGGACGAATTTCGACTGAAATGATGATAATGATGAAGTGTGATATATACCTATTTTAGATTAACTTTAGATACGTTCAATAACTGTCCGAAATACTTCTAACAAAACAACTCTTTTCAACACGTCATAAATATGCAAGTGCATTAACAATATCCAATAACCCAACATTTCACAAAAGATAAACGGAACAATAGCTCCGTCTCTACACAAGTCAAGGCTTGCAGCACACAGAGAGCACACGTCAAAGCTATACATCTTCGTATAGCGCCGCCTGACGCCCTGGACAGCACACCGAAAGCCGAGCCAGCAACGAATTATTTTCCATACTGGCATCCCCTAGCTGTTGGGTAAGTATATTGTCTATCTGCATGCCCTAAAATTCAACCGAAATATTCGACCGAAATACGATATTGTGAATTTGTAAGGGGTGTTGTGTTACTTGGTATCGGAATATGCATGGACTTTATTAGCCCTAGAATAATTGACTACTATAATATAATAATACTAGTTTTTACTTGCGACTTCGCCCGCGTTTTTTAATATAGATACTTTAATTCCTCTCCCTTTTTCTTCCCTCTTTCTCCCCCTTTTGTCGCTTAAAAAAAAAAATTAGCCTATGTCCATTTCCAGGGTCCCAACTATCTCTATATCAACACTCATCAAAATCGGTTTTGCCATTTAGGCGTGAAGACGTAACAAACAAACACACTTCCACTTTTATAACATTAGTAAGGATTTAAGGAAGTAAGGATCCCACAACTGTCACACAACGCTGTCTAGTCTCAAGCTAAGCAGAGCATATGTTATTTTATGAGTACTACACAAATGATAAACATACTAATATATTTCTAAATACATACATATCGTAGATTACACAGACACAGAATAAATGATGAGCATGTCATCACACAAACATTTGTCCTGGTTGGGAATCGAACCCACGACCTCCGGCATAGCAGTCAAGGCTACTAACCACTAGACCATCAGGCCAGTTAAAAGTATTTTATGACAAATAACAAGGGCTTTTCAAGCAGGCCAAATAAAAGACAAAAATATAAATGACCTACTACTGCCTAAATGCTTATAGTAATAAAACAGTACTGAAGAGGTTCCTTCTCCACTCGCTTATCGTAAACATCGAAAATGGTTTAAAAGCTTGTTACTTCATTTAATGCAATCCAACGCAATTTTTGACGAAAAGGCTACGCAAAAAAAGAGAGATAACGCCTGGAAACTCTGTTAGTATTCGGTAATTCCGAGATTTACTTGAAAATTTCACAAAACTTGCTCCAGGAAATAGCTGTATTTTTTAAACCCTTAAAAGTTTTTGGAAAAAGTTGTCATCATTTAGAATCTTAATAAAATTTGCAAGGTCTCTAGAGGATTACTTTTTTGACTTTTTTAATTTTTAGGCAAATTATGAAGTGTCAAAGTTCATAGAAAATAGGACATTTTCAGAGATTTTTAACTGGATTATTTTTACACAAATTTAGAAATTGGTTTCTTTAGAAACCTAGATAATATCCACAAGATACTGTGTTTCCAAAATATCTAATGAAAAGTGTGTAATAACGTCATAATCAGTTATGAGCGGTTGTATGAAAAACAGTGAAAATGTGAGTCGTGATGCTCCACTTTAATCAAATATTTCCAAAATATTGTATTCTGTGTTTAAGATGATGTTTCTACTAACGCGCCCATAGGCTCTTCTAAGACTACACTATGCTCACGTGTGCCACACACGCCGATCTGTAGCCTAATTTACGTAAAATCAAACAAGCCAAATATCGTTGAAGTTTTATAGTCGATCGAAGTCCTATCCAAAATCCAAAATCGGTATTCACGTATTCTATAATCAGAATTGGATAGAATGACAATTGAACTGGATCGAAACTAAACGATCTATCAACGATTTGTTGCCAGATACCACAGAGTACTACTATGTTACAAAGTACTCTGTGATTTGAACTTTTTATTAAATATTTTGACGTTTAGTCGTTGACATCCGACCCGATCAAACAACGTTTATCTATGAACATACCTCAAGCCAACGATTGAATGACGATTCACATAGCTGAATACGCTTTAACGACTCTTCGATCGAACGATTCCAAAATCGGCGTCGTTCAAACTCGATTGAATGATGTGAATACGAAACTGACAAAAACGACTAAGTCGCTACGATATCGTTACGGTTTTGATTACGTGAATCGGGCTACTGGGCGCGTTGGTCACCATAATATATATTTCATACGGAAACTAGATTTGCAGAGCTACACTCGATCTACGCCACGCGACGTCACGTGACGGCGTTCTACGTACAAATCAGGCGTGTTACACGTGTGTGGTCTAATGCAGTTCTAGCTTAACCCTTCAGATACCGTCAATTAGAGACACAATAGTAAGACAATAGATGCGCGGCCACCAGTGGTCGCTTGGGGATTCATGAATTAATTCCGTTCCATCTACTTAATTGAACACTTCAGTTGGCATCCAAAAGTTCATAAAACGCACCTCGTATTCCACAACTTAATATGTATATTTTAATATCCCAATTACCTCAATATTAAGTCTGCGAGCGCCGCCATCTATATCTGAATTATTAATTTCAATTTTTCCTCGAGAACTTGGCTCACTTATTACGTCCCAGCTTGTATTTCTTTCATCCCCTGAGGGATATTAACTCTGACCTGACGAATTGAGTTTTGACACTTTTTCGTACCACGAAAGTAGGGTAGTTTATACGTGATACTTTAGTAATGAAGATGGAAATTGAACAAATGTTAACTTATGGAAGCCATTTTCGTATCTAACTTTGAACTGGTTCTCCCCGAGGGGTTCTGAATGTCTGAACCGTTTGGATGTGCTCCTTGTTGGGACATCGCTCAAATTGGTTTTCTTTTACTGTGACCGCCAAAAGTTATATAGCACAGAATAAGTAATAGTACAAATTGTGTTGGACATCAAATTATAAGGTATTGAAATTCTTGAATTAGATACTTGATAGATATAGATTGATTAGGGCCTTGAGCACAGGCCTGGGTAGCCAGCCTTTTAGTAATTTACAAGATGCATTTTGGAGAGTGTGCGTAGGAATTGCATGACTTGATTCCGCCATTTCCTTTATACTGTCGGACAACTCGACGTACGGTGACTATCCACCCTTAAGTTGTTGAAACCTCTACGATCCGGACTAAACGTTTCGCTTCGACGTTTACATCGCTTACATCAAAGGACTGAAACAATTTGCCTGCTGTAGTCTTTCCGTCCGATTATAATTTAAGTGTCTTCACGGCTAGGGTTAATAGACATTTAATAAACTAGTGCACCAGACCATCAACGATTACGTCACTAATTGAAGGGCTACGTGGGATCGCAGTCAACCAACAGTTTATAAAAAAAAGAGGTACAAAGCAGACTATACTGAAGATGATGATAATAGTTACATAAGATACCCAATTATCATCATCATTGATCAAAGGCGCGGTTCACTGCTGGACATAAGCTTCCCCCAAGTATCACCGCAATGACTAGTCCCGATTATCTCGTATCAATTCACGCGACATTTGTCTGGTCATCAGTTCACCTTGTGCGGCCTTCTTACGCTAATACGTAATACTTTATAAGTTAGTCTTGATTCATTACAGGATACACTATTATGCCTTGATCACACGTACCGAGTAAATAGTGTTCTCGGCCGAATACTCAACACGTATAAACAAAGCGCCGAGTGCTCGGCCGAGTGCTTATCTCTACAACTCGCTTACATTACTGTCTCGGTCGAACAACATTTTACTATCTCGCACTTTTACTCGGTACGTGTGAACTAACTTTGAACTTTGAAAACTAACTTTCAAGTAAATCACCGAAGAGAAAGATTATTTTTACCGCAAAATAAATGAACTGTAATTGTCTGAACTAAGGAATTAGTTGCATATGAACGTATAGTTAACGTGCTATCGATAAAATTAATTCAGCTGATGCCAATAATGCCAATAGCGGTGTCTCCGGCTGATCCTCGCGCTCGAGTGGGCTTGTTGTAAAGTATTCGGAGCTCAGTTGTGGCGCCAGTGCTGGCGGAATGTACGGACATCGGTAGGTATTCATGGATCTTAACCATCTGCTTAGTAGATACAGCTGAATACCAGGAAGAAGGACAAGGAGCTGCTGACCTATTTAGCAATATAGCAATATAATATTCTACAACTTTCACACAACATCATGCATCAGCCATGTTTGATTCTAGTACTCATGTACTATACAACCGATAAACATATATTTCTAGATAAATTACACCCAGACACAAAACAAATGATCGTGCTCAACACAAACATTTGTCCTGAGTGGGAATCGGACCCACGACCTCCGGCATAGCAGTCAGGGCCACTGACTACTAGACCAACAGGTCAGTAAAGTCAGTATTCCACCAATTTATTTTATCTTTTTAGTTGATTGAAAAATAATAAGAAAGTCTTGTTCACTTACTGACTTAATAGAACAAGACTTTTTAAACTTTATGGAATAATAAAATTTTTATTTCTTAATTTTGACTACTGTCCATAAAGTTTAAAAATAATATTTAATATGTACGGAGTACCTATCTCAGGAAACGGTACATTAGGAATTCCGCCGTAAGATTTGTGACTGGTTTTGAACGCAGTATCCAACTATACAGGGTTATTTGTAAAACACTAGCAACCTCTTAGGTACTAGTTAAGAACATCATAAACAATAACTTTTGTTCTATGACTACTACTGCTACGTTAGTTTTTCTATAACCCCGGCTATCAATGAACCTCTTTTCCTCGCCCCGCTCCGCTCCGCTCCCCGCTGCAACCGCCAGCACACCCGAGGCGAGTGTATAATGTCTCCCTGAAGAGACATTGGCAGCAGCTACAGTACACCACTTGTGCACACGCGAGTAGCTGAGCTCATTTGTGGCCTCTCGTTATCTCTCGCAGAGTCAACTGCACCTAACTGTGCGCCCTTCGCTTTTGAAGGATAAACCATTTAAATGATGGCGGAAAATTTAAATGGAATTAAAATGATAAGCTAGGAAATTAATTTATGCCAATAAAAAATATTATTATACCTATAATTGATTTTTTAATATTAAAATTTCTTAAAAAAAAAGCATATTTAAAAAAAACTTAAAAATATAAAAAATGTACCTATATTTATCCATGTTTTTAAACAGTTTTTATTAATTTGATTTCTTTAAACAAAATCACAAAAAAAAGTAGTAGGCCACCGAAATGGGGAACAGGATCCAAGCAACCAGGATCCAGAGAGAGGAACCTAACTATACGATCCGTGTGCAGGAGTACCACTTTCTGAATCAAGCCCTTGATCCAGTCGCCTAACACCTAAGGTGTTGGTCGAGGATCTAGGCTATTATTTATTAATTATCTTCTGTTATTTTTACTAGGCAGGTTGGCAAATGTATTATCGGTTTAGGAATGCAATAAATACAATATTAATATTAGAGTATAATGGTGAAAAAGGAAAGGAAATGACAGCGAGTGGAGATTTATGGGAAAGAAGATAATGCTGCGCCGAAACTGAAATAATTGAGATAACTCAGGAAAACCATTGAGGTACAGCAGGGGTGGGGAAACCTCTGCCAGCGATGGCATACGGTAAAATAATTTGGGCACGCCAATGTAAGTAGGTACAACATGTAGGTGATTTGAAACAGCAGTAATTTCACACATCCATAATATTTTTCTTATATGTTGTTTGTATTAGGCACATGAATTTTGTTAGTTAAGTGTTGTAAATACATATGTACATAGTACACCACATCAAATCTTTTATCTTTCCTCTATCAAATCCATCCAAAGGTTGTCTGTAAAAAGTCGCTTTTAGCGATAATACCGCCCATTGTGACACCCTATTCATTTTAAGCATCTACTAAAAATGTATTCAAGGTGTGCAATAAAGATAATATATATCTATCTCACTAACTTCCTCTTTTATTCATTTAATTCGAGAATCAAAATTTATTTACTATTTATTTAAAATTATTATTATTATTATACAACTTTATTGCACACCTTAACTTAGTAGAGGACAAACATTTACAAAAAATAAGTGTACAATAGGCGGTCTTAAATTATGTTAAATGTTTATTTCAAATAAAGCCGATACAAAAGTGCCTGTATATGCACTTTTGTATCGTCATGAAGTCAATCCGTCAGCAAAATTATGCTAATTGCAAATTCCAAAGCGTAGATCTCTATGGGGAAGAATGTGCAAGATACTTTATACTTCTTGTCGACTAAAAACAAAGAACTGTAAATATTACGATATACAAATTTTAGGTTGCTAATTAAGAGCAATTAGTTTAAATTTTTGCCTATTATATCACAAAATAAAGACACATTGGTGGCATGAAACTACATTATTTTATATCATATATTTAGTAGCACGTCCTCTAGTAACCGTTCGCTAGCGCTGAAGTACAGTATTTTTTTGTAGTAAGTCCCATAACAGGAAAAGTAGCTACACAACATTTTTTTCAGTATTTCTCCAAACCACCTTGAGGAGTTCAATAACACCTGTCCAACACGAACAAAGCCGACACCACTCAATAGTCTACAATACAAGCTGTAGCCTGAAGGAACAGAAAATAAAGTCCGAATTCCTAAAAGTAGGTTAAATTTGAAACACCCAGTAAAAGCAGTTTCACAGTAAAGATGAATTCTTAGAACGAAGCAACTAAAACCTCTTTTCAAATTCTTGGTACATTGGCCCATTCGGAATAAACACCTTGGAACAACCGCAGGATTGGGTTAGGTGGAACTCGTGTAAAACACGTAACGTTGGCCTGGATACCCAGATCCTAAATGGGTAAGGCCAACGCTACGTTAAGAGGCTCCTTTTCCAGTCGCCGCAGCATGCTTTAAAAGCTTGTTACTTCATCTAACGCTATCCAATGCAATGTTTAACGAAGTTAGAATTCGAAAAAAGCGAAATAACGCGCTTTCGGTAATACCGTGATTCACTCGAATATTTTACGAAACTTGTTCCAGGAAATACATGTTTTTTTAAACCCTATTTGGTTTAATAAATAGTAGTCATTTAGAATCTTGATAAAAGCAAGGCTTCTATTCTTATACATTTTTGACTGTTTTTAATTTTTGACTAAAGTATCGAGCGTGTGCAAAATAGCAGATTTTCAGAGGTTTTTACTGTATTAGTTTTACACAAATTTATAAGTTGATTTCAATAGAAGCCTAGATAATATCCACATGTTACTATGTTTCCAAAATATTTAATGAAAAATGTGTAATAACGTCATAATCGCGTAAGAGCGGTTGTATGAAAAACAGTGAAAATATAGGTCAAATTGCATACGCGTGTACCCTGAGCGGCGGTCTACGTAGCGGAAACCGAATTATTACCTGCGTAGTGTCGCTAGTTTAACTTTAACGGTGTGCATGTATTCGTGTCGATGGAAAACTTAAATGTATTATTACG
Organism: Mythimna lalbum; assembly: GCA_949319445.1. Taxonomy (NCBI): domain Eukaryota; kingdom Metazoa; phylum Arthropoda; class Insecta; order Lepidoptera; family Noctuidae; genus Mythimna; species Mythimna lalbum. The sequence goes on from OX439360.1 coordinate 21,507,304, forward strand.
TAGCAATAAATGTTGTGGAGCGCGGCTGCCCGCATCGGGTGACAGCGCGGTGAGCCGCGTTGGAGCAGTTTTTAAGGGACCGCGCGGCCGCCCGCTTAATGCAGCGTTAGCCCTAAGGATTCATATAAAGTCAGGTTCAGCTGACACGGGTTAACAAAACGTCCTTCTAAAACTCTGAGCTATAAAACGTTTGGAGGTAGTTGGAACAGAGAGTAAAGTCCCGCAAACCTCCGTTGAAAAGGGAGGATCCTCCGACCAGACCGGGTGTTATAGTCTGGTGGGCGACTGCCCGGTAGTTGATGTCGGGCTGTCGTATATGTTCAAATTGCGCGGAGAACTCTGATTGCGCGATGCAGGATTTCGTGTTTTCTTCGTAGTTCTTATGTGGCGTCATAGATGTCGCTACATCACTCCCCTCCGGAGATCGGAGATCGATGGTTCTTGATGCTTCTTGATGTGTGCCAGGCCAGCGGTAGGTTGGTTCCAGTGAGTCGGAACCGATGCCGCATAGTTCTCGGTGAGTCGGAACTGTCTGCGGTGATGCCCCAGTGAGTCGGGGTGTTGCTATCCCAGTGAGTCGGGATAATGCCCCAGTGAGTCGGGGTGATGATGTCCCAGTGAGTCGGGACGATGCTGCAGGCTCCAGTGAGTCGGAGTAGTGCTGCTGGCTCCAGTGAGGCGGAGCGGTGCTTGTGCGACGTAGGGCTTGATTGCTGGCGTCGACCAGGAGAGGTTCTTCATGGCTCTTCATATGACTGGCCGAAGGTGCGGTGTGCCAAGGTCGCTGATGTGGCTGAGGTGGTGACCAGGTATGACCAGGTAGGCATACTGATGGTCAGGATACCCTTAGCCGAGGGTGCTGGCTGTATGGCTCGTTGCTCGAAAGCTTGAGGAAGTGATGATGACGTCACGAAGTAGTAGCTGCACGAAGGCTGCGCTGACGTTCTTTGTCGAGGGTCACCAGTTTGGAGGTATGCGGAACAGAGAGTAAAGCCCCACATACCTCCGTTGAAAAGGGAGGATCCTCCGACCAGACAGGTGTTAGTCTGGTGGGCGACTGCCCGGTAGTTGATGTCGGGCTGTCGTATATGTTCAAATTGCGCGGAGAACTCTGATTGCGCGATGCAGGATTTCGTGTTTTCTTCGTAGTTCTTATGTGGCGTCATAGATGTCGCTACAAACGGAACGGGACGGTAAAATCTTGGGACACGTGAGTCTTTATTTCAGTACGTGTATTTGAAGTTGACAGGAGTCTGTCTTTTAAAAGTGTAGCAAAGAGAATGAGCGACTGCATCCTTTGTTCCATAAACTTTTATTTCATAGAGCAAAATTTCAATGCCAATCTTTTTGTTGATCTTCAACTCTATATAAATACGGACTCTATAAAGAGCTGAGCCAGCGTCTTCGTCAATGTAAGGGAACATATTCCCGGGACAAAAATATTCTATGTTCTAGGACATGGTCTAACTGTGTACGAATTGCCCCGACTTACGAGTTGTAGGTCGCAGTTTCGAACCCAACCAGGCGCATTATTTTGCATAATTTATTTCACCACTGGTCTCAAAAAACGGTGAAGGAAAACATCGTGAGGAAACCGGCATGTCTTAGAACCAAAAGTTCGAAGACATGTGACGTTCACCAACCCGCATTGGGCCCGCGCATGGTAGATTACGGCCCGTACTTACCCTCTCTTAGAGAGGAGGCCTGAGTCCCAACAGTGGAAACATTAAAAAGGCTGATGATGAATATTAGTGCCATTCATATAATATATAATAGTACCACGTAATGAGTCGCTCTAAAAGCGACCTACAGACTAACAACAAGACTATGCAACCTGTGTGTGATTTCCGCACCCCAAACTGCAGCATTATGATCATCATTAAAGGAATATACCGCCTTTTCTAATGAGTAAACTTATCGACATTATCATCAGCAAATAAAGGCGACGTGCCACTGCGGCGCGCGGCGCATGACGTGCCAACGCGATATAAACGCGCGAGAACCGCTCGCACGAATTATGAAGCTATTAGCAACCCTTGTATTTAGTTTACTGCTGTAATAACCGGGTAGGGATACAACAAATGTTTGTTTGTTACAAAAATGTGTAATAATAATAAGTGTTGTTTTATGATAAGCGATCTCTTTCACTATTTACGGAATTTAATTGTATAGGAAATAAGCCACTTCTCTTTCCTGCGTAAAAGTTTGTTAGGTACTACCACCAGCTTTGCTCGAAAATTATTCGAAGGTTTTCTGGAAGATATCGCTGCCAGCGATAAGACCGCCATTATACCCATAGATTTAAGTTTCTGTAAAATTGTTACTATTTTTGGTGTACAATAAAGTTTATTCTATTCTATTCTATACTCCCGTTATAAAAAGTATTATATGTCCAAGACATGGTTTCACCATATGCCAAGTTTCATCGAAATCCGTCCAGCCGTTTGACCGTGAAGAAGTATCAAACACATACACGCTTACATACTATCGCTTTTATAAAATGAGTGTGATATATGTAAGTGATTCGAATGAAGATATCCGCAGGAGAACCATGGTTGCCGACATAGTACGAAAAATCGCCAAACTGAAGTGGCAATAGGCAGGGCACATTGCTCGCAGAACAGATGGCCGTTGGGGCCGAAAGGTTCTGGAGTGGCCACCGCGTACTGGAAGACAAAGCGTCGCAAGGCCTCCTACAAGGTGGACCGATGACCTGATGAAGGTTGCGGGAATCCGATGGATGCGGGACACACAGGATCGATCACTGTGGCGACACTTGGGGGAGGCCTATATCCAACAGTGGATGTCTGTCGGCTGAATTAATGATGATGATGATATGTAAGTGTTAGCATTTCAGTAATAATAAATCGGTTGCGTATCCAGGTAGGTCTCCAGACGCCTCCTGCCGGAGCGGAGGCTCTACTCAGGCATCGTTCGGTCCTTGGCCGGTAATCGTTCGAACCGAGCTCAAGATGTCGTCGGCGCGTATCGTTCCACGGGCGCCTTTAGAAGTAGTCAACAAATCGTAGGGGCCTAACAAGGTCGAAGCCTACTGGGGCCAAGGATTCGTTACTGAAAGGAAGGTTCGGCCCTGGTACGGAAGGCAACGAAGGAACGGGAGTGGGTTTTTTTTTTGTAAAAATCTGGGACAATCTCCCACTCCGCCCTAGAGCGGGGGATGTCATTGGATGATTTTCCTACCAAAAATAAATCCAGGTAGACCGTTGCAAACAACTGGGTGGAAAGTTATAGATCCGCGAGTAAATAGAGGTAAATAAGGTCCTATCCACTTATCGCGTTATCGGCACAAACCTTTATCTTACAATATTGCGATCTATTGCAGAAAAATCAGCCCTTAACATGAACGGACTGAGGCGTGGACGGTCGTCACGCGAACTGACCAGCTCGAAGATATACAGTACATAGTGTACGACAGACAGAGAGTCAGATCTCCGACGAAAGCCATAATTAACGATAAAAATCTCATTTATTCTACAGATAACCTAGGCTAACTGGGTCACTTTGACCGAAGCAGTCGCAGCGTCAACACCTCTGAATTGTGATGCCGATCACACCTGAGTTTGTGATTTATTTTTAAACTAAATTTGTTTATTTAATGAAGTAATTAGTTAATTTAACCAGTATATTATTTGATTGTGATTTCGATACAATAAATCAGTTTCCAACTTTATACTAAAGTTTTCGTTGCAACATGTCAGAAAACCAGTCAAGAACCGAACTTGAAGACCTCATGAATTGCCGCCCGTCATCACCAATTCTACAGCAAGTTTCGGTCCCATCCGAAATATGTGTAAGTTTATATGTTTGTGAACACATCCTCAGTACAGGAGTAATTCTTAATGTGGAAATATTCCTAACTCTGACTCCGATCATTCTTTCAACGCTTTAGTGGCCGCGACCGTGATGCTAAAGCTGTGAAATACAATCTATAATTTTTATTATCGTAGCCGATATATCTAACTTTCAGCCATAACTTACATTCCTGAAAGGAGGCATTTACCCAGTAGTGCGACAAGACAGAATGGAAGAAAAAACGTGTTGCGACAGACCCCAAATAGAATGAGACAAGTGCAGGAAAATGTTGATGATTCAGACATGCTGCTTTGTCGCCCGACTGACCTTTTTACAACACCATGAACTATTATATAATTGAACAGCGCGATACTCGATCTTCTTTCGTAACTATTGAAGCACTACCTACACTTGCTTTACTGTCCCCATCTCAACTACACCGGTGTCGCCCGAGGGCCACTCGTCGTCCAGATGCCGGAGATCACACATAACACATAGCATACACAACGGTACACAACTCGTGTACATTTGTGCACAGTTTGTGTACGTTTGTGTAGTATGTGTTGCTGCTAAGTGTGCATGTTATGGCAAGACGTGTGAGCTGAATGCTAGCTGTGTTGACAATTATACCAGTACTTAGTTTGTACTTGGTAGTTAGTTGTAGTTAGCGCATGGGTGATAGTTTAGCTTGTAATAATATAGCAGTATCAGTCAACAGGGCAGGGCACATTGCTCGCAGAACAGATGGCCGTTGGGGCCGAAAGGTTCTGGAGTGGCGACCGCGTACCGGAAGACGCAACGTTGGAAGGCCTCCAACAAGGTGGTCTGATGACCTGGTGAAGGTTGCGGGAAGCCGATGGATGCGAGACGCGCAGGAGCGTTCGTTGTGGCGACGCTTGGGGGAGGCCTATGTCCAGCAGTGGACGTGTATCGGCTGAAATGATGATGATGATGATGATGATCAGTCAAAACTATTACATAGTCAGTTTTGAATTAAGTACCAAGAAGTCGATCAGTTAGAAAACTGAAGCTGATTGCACATTCCAAAACGTAGATCATCTCTATGGAGAAGAATGTGTAAGAAACTTCATGGACACTCTTTTTAATTACGTTAAAAATTACATAAATTATATAGTTTCGTATTTCCTGCCTCTTCTGTTATGTGAGAACAATTTAAATAAAAAAAAATAGGAATTAAAGAAAGAAAATAGAAGAAGAAAATTGTTCAAATTTGAACACTATGAGAGCAGAATTTAAATCTTTGAGATTCTAGTCAGGTTCATGGACTATTTATTAATCGTTATTATGAGTGTACCAATACATACATAAATGTAGAATTTGAAAAACTCGTCACATTTTGGAACAACAAACTCGTAGATCATAAGAAAAGATCAATTCTCATTTTTTTATGATGGGAAATCATCCAATGATTTCTCCCGCTCTTGGGTGATTAAAACTACACCTATATTCCTTCAGTTGCGTTGCCTGCATGACCCTAGCAGGCATCGATCCTGCTGGGCCCCCACAATTTTGCTGACATATGTTTAAGGCGCATGGACACACGTGCCGTTGTCGATTTTTGCTCGTTCCTTATAGGACAAGCGGACGGCAAACAACCTATTGCTCGTCTGCAAGCGCGCGGACTGGTAGACTTTACCTACATCAAGTTTCAATAAATTAGGTCTTTCTATTACCTCTGAGGCAGCATGCTCTAGCGGTTGGAACACAATAAGTCAGGAGAAGGGATGTCGTCCATTTCTCTCCAAATTCCATAACATATCATTACGCATCTTAGAAATAATACTGGCAGTGCCTCGTCTCCATTAGCGGGCGCATGTGGTGGAGCTCAGCGCGGTGGTGGCGGTATTCATAATTAAACGCCGGGATTTATCGCCCCATGCTCGTCACATAGCATTCGAATAAAAGTAGCACATGTGAAGCACAAAATAGATAGGTATAGAAGACAATCTCATGTATGTACTTTACTTTTTATACCTACGCTCGGTGGACGCACACTAATGAGCGTTTGAGCCGGAACTGTTCGACGAGCGTGCTGAGACGCTACCGAGATATCGTGCCCGTGAGCGGTGTCTATGTGTGGGTTGCTCGAGCGCACTTTGTATGTAGATTGACTTCTGTACCTATATATTTTGTGTGAAGGCACTGTTTGTTTTAATTAGATGCCGTGGTTCAGGAGAGAAACAGCAAGTGCTCTTTTTCAATGTAGGACGTCATCCAATTCAGCATCAACTTCACCCGTTATAGGATTGAGCGGGAGATCGTGTCAGATTTTTACTTACTTAACCCACTTTAATGTTTCTTTTTTGCCTTCGTTTCTGGGCTCCTATGATTTTGCTTACATCTTGAGGCGCGCGTGGAAATCTACGCACCGTCGACGGCTCGTTCTCGGTCCGGACGGTTACGGGACGACCGGATGTCGAGCTACCCGTTGCTCGCCGTCTGCAAACCCACGCTTATGATGTACTTGCGGCCTCAGCTTCGTCTGCATGATTGTAGAAAATTATCCTAAGGGAACATATACTTCCAGGATAAAAAGTATTCTGTATGCTAATCCAGGACATGGTCTACCCTTGTACTTCATCATCTCGATCATTATTATTTCGTGTTTTCGCTGTTATGACCTGTCTTGTGCGTCTCGGATCCATCGGATTCTCGCGACCCTCACCAGGTCAAACCACCACATTTGAAAGGACCGGACGACTGGAAGTATTTTATTGATTCCTGGATGATTGATTTTAAATTTGTTTGTTTGTAGGAAAGTACTGAAAGTACTATTCCTATTGCATTGTTTTTTACCCATATCTTTTTCATTCTTTTTTATCTTCGCCCATATTTTATGTACGTGGGCGAAGTCAAGCGCAAAAGCTAGTGTTTAATATTAAAGCTCACAGTATTACGACTTAAATCTCATAAATAAATAGTCGCAATGTACTTTTTTGTCCCATTATGATATATTAGTGTAGTTTCAGCGTTTTCAGACATAAATCCAGACAAATGCTATAAAAATATAAGCTGCCCATTATTTACATTTCCCAACGCTTTTAAAAGGTATTCATATTTTTTAATCGCTATAATAGATTTTTTGTGAAGTGATTTCAAAGCTTTTGAAAACAATATGAGCTCTTTTAATGAAATTGTTTCAATTCGTGTTGACAAAAATATAGCCATTCGTAAGTCAATGTTTTCAAAATGTAATCTATAAGTACTTTAATAAAACATTATAGTGTGGGTACGTTCATGAACATATAAACTCATATACATAAGGCACACAGACCCGTATTTTAATAACTATCTGTAAAGCATTGAAAATTTTTTTCCGGCCGGAATTCGAACCCACGAGACGCATTGCCGTTGCCAATAGCTCAACCACTACACCAACTGAGAAATCTAAAAATATAATAAAAAATTAAAATTTTGTAGTGGTGACCCAGTGGTAACGGCCGGAATTACGAGTTGTAGGTTGCGGCTTCAAACCAAGCCAGGCGCATTACTTTGTGTAATTTATTTCATCACGACTGCTCTCGAAACGGTGAAGAAAACATCGTGATCAAACCGCCATATCCTGGAATCAGAAATTCGTAGACATATGACACACGCAATGGGCCCACGTGGTGGATTACGGCCTATTCAGACTCCTAGAGAGGAGGCCCGAGTCCCAGCAGTGGGAACATTATGAGACTGATTATGTTATGTTTGAATATTGCTACAGACAACCAAAACATCACACATTCATAGAGAAAGAAAAATATTCTATCCATCTTGTGTCTCTACATTCCTTTTCCGGTACCGCACTAGAGCCCATACATCAATCCATCCGCGCGTACAGTCACCGCCAGCGGATCTCCGCACTGTCGCGCTGTCGCAGTCGCGCGCCGCTGCGACAATTAGTCGCTGTTATTACTTGTTTGTCGTGTCGCGATACATTATGTGGCGGAGACATGACGTGTTGCCGGTGACACAGTGAGTGAATTGTCTATTCCATGTAAAATACTGTTGCTCTCGGCCCTAACATCGCACTAGTGTTATAAAGATGAAAGTTTATGAAACGGGTATGGATATGTTTGTTACTTCTTCACTCTCAAATGGCTTAACAGATTTCAATGAAATTTTTTATACGGGCAGACCATGTTATTTTTTCTAAGGTAGTTATCATTCAATGACATGTCCCGCCCTTGGGCGGAGCGGCATGTCAGACTTTTACTGCCTAAAACCCACTCTTAGTTCCTTCGTTGCCTTGCATTCCAGTGCCGGGGTTTACCTTTTAGAAGCAAACCCATGGAATTACATTTGTGTTATTACTATAGTTGAGAGTCTATGTATGTTTGTCACTTCTTCAAGAACAAACCACTGAACGGAATTCTATGATACTTAATACACGGGTAGACAATATCCTAGAATAGCACATGGGATACTTTTTATCCCAGAAATATGTTTTCTCGGGATAGGTCAACTGGTAGAAAATGCCTAAGGCATTAAGTCCGCCTTTGTGCTGTTTTAGTGCATAAAGTTTTAATAAATAAATAAATAATTTTCTACTTTCGCAGGAGCGAAACCGTTGCTAGCAGCTTGTATTGCTAGAACTCTAAGTTTTCCACGAAGTGTATGTATACTTCGAGTAAACTGTTTCCATCTAGTAATTCCCATTTTGTAGACTGGAAGCCGAGGCCGAGCCCAACATAGTTGTGTGTAGCTTTAGGCGGCTTAATTAAATTATTTCGGAAATTCGGACACAATACAAATTAAATAGGTGCTGTATCTGTATGAGAAATTCTGCGTGCCACATCATTGCGCCTGCCATCGGGTAAAATAGTGGTCAAACGCGTGTCTATAACTAAAAAAAAATTTACTCCTAAGCAGTACTGTACTACCACATTAACAGCATCAAATACAAATACAAATACAAATATTTTTATTTGTTAAACATACAGATAGGTTTAGATACAGATTGCAAGTAAACAGGACTCATCAACATCCTGGAAGCATTTATTCGTCCCCAAATTATTTTGATATGGTACGCATGTAATTTTTGAATTTTGATTTTATTAATTTAATTTTGATTTTATTATTCGGATTATTATTATTGTTATAACTAAATGATTTCAATTTAATTTATTTTACTTATTGTGTTTTTATTGTGACTATATTTTAAAAATTTAATTTATTATTTTATGAGTCGATGGTACTTGAAATAAATGAATTATTATTATTTATATTATTTTATTTGTTTATTTTATATACATATCTGTTATATTTTTAAATATTTCTTAAAAAATACATAAAAAAGACATTTAAAAATATAAATTATTTTTATTATTATTAAAATCTGTATTTGTTAATTATATAACAATCTTCAAAGAAAACTGTATTGACAGGAACAATACTAAAATTTTTAACGAACAGTCATAAAATCTAGTGCAATAAATATCTCAAAGTTAACTGGCAACCTCTACACCCGGTGTAGCACCAACCTAACCACCATATGTGACATCTCGAAATCACTAGTAGCATTGTCACGAGTGAGTTATTGGCACGATTATACCCACACGTATTTATGTTGATGACTGTACACGGTACTGCCAACACCACGAAACAAAAACCAACTATAATTTAGCTGTGTTCGACATCCATTGCGGACTTTGTACTAAACAATAATATTGGGAGTCTAAATAAACCAGCAGTGGATATTACATTAGTTATTATGACAGTGTAATTCGTAGTTTATTAGTATTTTCTTTGATTAGGTGTCGACTAACAGAGACAAAGCCGTTTGTGCTACCTTTTAGTGATACTGAAAAAATTTTGACACTTACGAGCGTACTTTTATTTTTAGTACGTTATTAAATTTGATTTAGTGTTACAACTTAAATAATAAAAGTTAGCAATTACGGTGGTATTGTTCATCTAACTTTAGATGACATTACATTATGTCAAATACACCATGTGGTAGTTTACAGTCACCCAGGAGGTATTAGTTCAGGAACTCGTAAATTATGATTTTACATGTCTGAAGCTAAAATTACTTGTACTTCGGGAGATCACTCTGCGATTTCCGGCTGCTATTTTCATTATCATGGCTTACCATCAGGTGAGATATTTGCGACCGTATCAGACAACGGCGCTCTCGCTGCCTGGATTACGATCCCGATTTCCGGCCACCGTAGACGCAGGCTTGCGGACGGCGAGCCATGGGTAGCTCGCTGTCCAACCGTCCGGTAACTCTCCGGACCGAGCCCAAGACATCGACGGCGCGCAAGAGCGGGGGTTATCATTGGATGATTTTCCCCACCATAAAAAAGGTGAGATATTTTTCTAACGAGAACTCATCAAACATAATAAAAACCCTGCATGTTTGCGCAGTTCAGGCGAAATATTGCGAATTGATTGAAACTAGTTGCTGCCAGCGGCTTCGCCCGCATGATAGTAGAAAATTGTCCCAAGGGAATGTTCCCTAAGGAAGGGAGTACTTCCGGTATAAGGTTTCATCGAAGTCCATTCAGTAGTATTTGCGTGAAAGAGTAACAAACATCCATACATACAAACTTTCGAGTTTATAATTTTAGTAGGATGTGATCGATGCAGTGGGTGTGAATAAAAAGTCTTCACTTGGAAGGAAGGTTTGCACAAAACCTGGTTATTCTTCCGCACAACATAGCACGCACGATGTCATAGTTTTTGGGGCACTAACTCGAAGTTTGATTGCAGACACACTACTTCACCCGTCATTGAATTTTCGAGGTACACATAGAAACGTCATTCCATATTTAAATACACTGAGTGGTACAAAAGTATACCCTAGGTCCTAAAACGAAGGCACAGAAGGACCTTTTAGTCAGTAAAAGTCTGACACGCCTTCAAGCTCCGACAAAGAGTGGGGGAAGTCATTGGATGACTTCCGTCCTTAAATTATATACGCGGATAGCCGAATCCCTTTCACTCAATAAGTATGTGCAGGAAAGGGATGAATATAGGAAATGAAAGAACCATCAAAAAAGAACTGAATCGCGTCACCAATGTACAAACGTCACAATCCACTCAGTATTCTATCTAACCTCTGCCTTTACACAAAATATAAAAACCTTATTAACTTATATTAGAACCCATTTACCACCCCAAAGATAACAGCCACATTATAAAAAAGCTACCAAATTAACAGCCCCATATTGTTGTTCACAAGATTGTTCGAAAAATACATATTAATAAATTAATTACAATGGAAAATTGGGGTTGGGGACAAAACATCACATAACGAGGAAGTACAGAAGGACCACTCAAACTGCTGAATAGAATCGATTATTTCTGAGTATGGTAGAGTCTGTCTAAAAAGTCAAACGACTTGGGTAATTATTTATTAAAATTAAATCTGATGTAGTCAACACTATATCAATAATTAAGGTTGATTAATAGATCTTTATTATTGTTTACTAATAGAAGAACCTTATAAAAATAATCAAATATAAGTATTTTTTAAATGATTAAATCTTATACAAAATTCCCAAGTCGTTTGACTTTTTAAACATATAGTATAGTCTATACATGAAAATATCAATATTAGGCAGAAATATTTAAAGCATACATTTTTACGAAGTACATCTAAATGGCAAATTCTCTTAGTGTTCATACAATATTAAATTAACCTTTCAAATACTTGTAATTATAGAAACACAATAAAAAGACAATGAGAGAACGAAAGCCGTCGTTCGCTTGGGCTTTAATGATTTAATATATACCTATATACATTATTATAATACAAATACAATATCATACTGGTCCCAAAAAAAAATAAGAGTACATCGACACGAAACGAAGAAGAAGAAGAACAGAGAACTATTACTTAGGTATATAAAAAAACTTTGATGTATATTTTTACCCATGTTTGCAAATAAATATATGATTTACTAGTTTTTGCTTCGGCTTCGCTCCCGCTCTTCCCTACTCTACCCTACTCTACCCTACACTACTCTACACTACCCTACTATACCCTACTCTACCCTACCAAACTTCACATAAACCATGTACTAAATAGTCCGAACAAAAGCCAAAAAAATTGGTTTGGATAGGTGAGCCCGTTCTTGAGTTATAAAATAACAACGAAAAGTGGCATTAATTTTTATATATATAGATGTATTTACACTTGGAAAAGCCTTATGTCCAGTCGTGGACATCTTTTTGCTAAAATAATGAAAGATGAGAACATAAGTTTTTTGAGGCCTATAGACACATAATATTTATACGGGTTATGGGATTTTTCGAAAGAGTTTATTTTATTTTATTTTATTAGGGACAATTAACAGCCACAATATACAGTGTTTAGCAAAGTAACAATAAATTATTTCAGTAGTAACAATATTGCAGCCCACTGTATTATCCTCGTTTTAACAAAAAAAAAAATTGATAATAAGTGCCACTAAACGAGCATATTTTTAAGTGAGTTACCGTGCCCCTAGGAAGATCAGGTGGGTTTGAGTCAATAAAGTCTGTCGCTCAAACCAGAGCAGGAGAAGATATTAGATGATTACCCACAAACAAAAAGCCAAATAATAATTATACGTTATTCTGCTTCAGATGACATTAAAGATCAACAAAAGACTATATAGCTGACAGACCAAAACTCTACAGGCTACCCAAACCGAGACGAACATTACGTCGCGCCCTATTGTTCATGCGCACAGTTCAGACACAAACATACACATATAGATACAAAGTGCAGTCTATACTCATTATAGAGTGGGTCTACTGTTGCCGCCTTTTTGTAAAAACGTCAAGTGTTTGTGCCGCGCTCCTGGACACACGGAACACGAATATTTTATGACGTCACCGTGCACGATGAGCGAATGGAGAAGGCACTTTATTACTACTGAATCATACACATGTACCAACTAACTAGACTTCGGGCTCGCGGGCGGCGAGCCATGGGTGGCTCGCTGTCCGACCGTCCGGTAACTGTCCGCACCGAGCCCAAGATGTCAACGGCGCACACTGTTCCCACGCGCCTCAAAGAGTCAAAAAGCCAAACCTAAAAAAAAACCCAAAACCTACGGGGGCCAGGGTTATCCGAAAGTAACTCTAGCCCCGATATGAAGGCTAGAAGGAACGGGGTGGGTTTTTAGTCAGTAAGAGTCTGACACTATCTCCCGCTCCACCCAAGAGCGGGGGTTGTCTTTAGATCAATTTTGCCCACCAAAAAAAAAACTAACTGAACTTGATCAAATTATAGGAAAGCATTCATGTTCAATAGGATAAATGTATCCAATTTTGATGTTACTCGTACCAAACGTCTCGTCTCTTCATCAGCCTTACTTTACTTCCCAGAAGTTTGAGAGCTGGGTTATGTGCCATTTTCTTTCTCAAATTCAATCGCGTATATATCCAATTGAATTAGTGTTTATTGATATTAGTCTCGACTCTATGATGATTGACTACCTACCTTCTCTTTCTTGCATATCAAATTTGGCTCCAAAGAACTAAAGACACTTTTGCATCGTCCTGCCATTGCCCATAATTATACTATCTTCTTCTCCGAGACACATTTACGAGTAGTAACGGGCTGTTTACCAGCGCTGTATATAATAATATTCCACAACTATTACACAACGCCGTCTAGTCCCAAGCTAAGCAGACCTTGTTGTGTGTCGTTTTCCTCTTTTATTCTCCTTGTCAAGCTATCAGCTATAATAATATAATTTATTTGATCATGAAACTAGGAATCATAATTACACATTTAAACCAAAACGGACTACAATGGACGGGCCTGTGCGTTTCGCATCCTTTGGAGTCCTGCGACCTTCAATTAGATCATCGGTTCACCTTGATCAATGCTGCGTCTTCTTGTACGTGGTCGCCACTCTAGATCCTTTCGGCCCTTGGACCCTTCTAGTATAAAATAATTACCTCATCCGCTCCTTCCCACCTCGGTATAATCCTAAGGGCTGGTAAGGTCTTGCGCATACATTATGCATGCTAATTTATCGGCGGGTCAGCGCAACTCGCGGATTACTTACGCTGTTTTATTCAACCCTGGTACTTGTAGGGACTCGAGATTGGGTGACCAGATGTTTTGGTTACTGAGTGACTACTTAGTTTGGTGTTAGAAGGGAAATTGGGGTTTTGAAAGCAGCTGGTTAGGCTGCGAATGCTCTAGGCTGATAAAGCTAACAAATTCGCATAAATAAAATATATTTGGGTTAGTTTTTTGTAGTCGTTTTCTTGGTTCCAATTTGCTTTGACCAAACTAGTATTATTTGTATAAATATTTATATGTTGACATTTTGAAACGAGATACACATCTACATTATATTGGCTAGTAGTAAAATAACAGTGATTGGTATCAAGTTTGATCAAACTTGTTTGCAAATTGAGCACATGTTACATATATTGAAGGCATACATACAACTTAATACAATTATTCTTAAATTCATTCGTTTAATATCAAGCGGAGCACAACCTAAAGACAGGGCGCAAACGTATGTCTTGTGTCAGATACAAGCTACCGATGAATATTTGATGTCTATGGAACCAGTATGAAATCATCCACTCCCTGCGCATACGTAAACATTTTTTGTGTCCAGTTGCTTCTACTGGACATCACACTGGACACACTGGACTCATGATGATCAAAGTGTTCGATGTCGCTAACTGAAAACTAAAATAGTACTTATTTGCACTTGCGCAACACCAAAGTGGCTGGAACTAGGTTGGGCTACAGGTTTCTCTAAGAACGAAACCTGTAAGGAGTTAATTAGGCGATGATGTTTTTTGAGGCGTGATAATTATCGTCTTATAATATCTCTCGCTCTAGGTTAGAACGAGAGGGTGTGCCAGACTTTTACTGACTAAAACCGCACCAGTGTCCTTCAGCTGCCCTTTGCGTTCCAGGAAAACGGTTTTTCTTTCACAAATTCCCCGTGCCTTTATTTATTCACATAATTATCACATACGATTGCGTCAGTGACCGTGAACCTAATTGTACCAACATATACTTCACTATCACTATATAGTATAAAACAAATTCGCTTTTTCTGTCCCTATATCCCTATGTACGCTTAAATCTTTAAAACTACGCAACGGATTTTGATGCGGTTTTTTTTAATAGATAGAGTGATTCAAGAGGAAGGTTTGTATGTATAATAACATCCATTAAATAGAGGAGAAACACCCGAGCGAAGCCGGGGCGGGTCGCTAATATAATAATAAAATAATATACTTACCAAATGAGACTTCTAAACTATACTGTAGATATAATCTAAAAACGCAACTTGCGACCTTTCACTCATAATTCTAACGCTATACTCGTATGTCTGCATGCCAGAAACCTAAATAAAAGTAGAAAGAGACGCACCATGTACTCGTAAACAATCAAAACCCGAAGCCAATAAAACGTTCTAAAAAGTGGGCCAAACCGTCTAGACTAAACAATGCCGATAAAAGGACCAAAAGATGCTGAGCCAAATGTCAGTAACCTCACAAGTGACCCTGGACGCGGCACCTTGGGCATCGGCTCTTGGAACCACGGCCACTATTAAGACCCACTGTTACCTAACTACCTATCTACATATTCATCATCATCATCATCATTTCAGCCGACAGACGTCCACTGTTGTACATAGGCCTCCCCCAAGTGTCGCCACAATGATCGATCCTGTGCGTCTCGCATCCATCGCATCTACATATTATATAAAAAAATGGTTCTACCTATGTCCACCTTTGTCCGTTCCATTGGGGATCCAGGTGACTGAGGGGTTGTTTTGCACTTGCATCCAGCTGATTACTGTCGCCTAGTGTCGCTATGACCTGCCTAGACCTGTGTTGTGCTCAGTGTAGGTGGTGTCCAAATTGTGACCTTTTTAAATATTTTTGGGAAAAATTTAACATGGTGTAAAAACTATTGGAATCCATTCAGTTACTGATTCTGAACAAACTATATTCAGGTTTCGCTTATACTAAAAATTATGTTGTGTAGAAACCAAAGTGAAGTCCATACTTGTTACCGTTACTCTAAATATACGATCATAAGACAAAACATTCACCAAAGCATTTGTGAAGAAAAACTAGTCTTTTTTGTCCTATGATTAATGCATTACCTCCGATCCACCGGTGTCAAGCTAAATATTCATGGAGACAAACAATAGTGTCCGCTTGTATGTATGTGTGTGTGTTTGTGGACTGTCCAACTTTTAGGCCAATGGCCGACTAAATTAAGATCGAAGTTTAGACTTTTTTATTTTGGTCTGGTAACCCTAGCTATATCGAAGACCTTCGTGTCTGGATTAACGCACTCGGTTCAAATATCGCTCTGTTTAAACTACAAAGCAAAGGCAAAGAAAAAATATATACACTAATTAATAATTTAATAATAATATATTTTATTCTATGTGTAAACTCTGTCTAAAAGTCACGCGACTTGGTAATTTTATATAAAATATTTTATCATTTAAAAATACTTATATTCGATACTTTTTATAAGGTTCTATTAGTAAACAATGATCAAGATCTCTTAATCAACCTTGATTATTGAACCAGTGTTTACTACATCTGATTTCATTTTACCCTAATAATTACTCAAGTCGTTTAACTTTTTAGACAGACTCTACATATGTATGTTTAGTTTTAGCTTTATAATTTTGTAATAATTGTTTTCTAAACGATATTTTCTTTTTTTTATGCACCTGCCATATTATCTCTCCAACCTCTCATTGTTACATGAAGATTAAATAAATAATTATTCATTTCAACCAATAAAATAGCAATGTTACCATAGGTACTTTAATACACCCAATTACATATAGATCGTTATCTGCGATTATTAATTATTATTATACCTACCACATGGCCTAATCAACAACGTTATTAACGGAAATATAATCACACCACTTTTTTCCGCAGAGGCATAAAACACCACAGTAAACATAATCAAAACATAAACCACAAGACCGCAAACTAATCCATGGCCATCACTTTTAATTTTCCTCAAAAATAATTAAACCAAAACACTTCCTTTTTAATTTTTGTGCAAAATTAGCTGTAATTTTTCAGGCTTCTAACCGCAGGCGTTTAATCTACCCAGTGCGGTTGTTTTGCATAAAAACTGGTTGTGGTAGCCAGCTAGACAAAAGGACTAATTTAGAAATCCCTGGGATACCTCCGATACCTCGGATGCCCCGCAACGAAAGCTACATGGCCACTTCTCCCAGTACAGATTCTGAGAACAGTAATTGATATTAATCAAGGAAACAATCACTCAGGTTTTGAGGTCGAATTCAATCTTCGATTAATACTAAAATGGCTTCTGGGAAATATTGTTTCCCAGAAGCAAGATTAATAATTCCTTAGGCTATTTTGCCAATTAGAAACCTAGTAAATGCCGCGCCGCCGCCGGTCAGTAGGTTATAGAATAGAATAAAACTTTATTGTACACCAAAAGTAACACAACTTATAAAAAAAAACTAAAATCGATGGGTAGTGGCGCTCTTATCGCTGACAGCAATATGACTACGCATGTAATTGCTTTTTACTGGCAGCTTTAAGCACATATAATATATCCTATGTTACTCAGGAATAAAGCAGGTTTCTATCGATGAAATAATTTTAGCAATCGAACCAGTACTTTCAAAAATTACCTCCTACAAACTCTCCAAAAAAACCTCTTTATTATATTATTATAGTGTAGACTTAAACAGAAGGATCCTATTCTATTCTATATTTTTGTTAATGGTAAGTAGAGCCAATATCGACTATTCTGCCACGGCCAATGTCTAAAGTAGCGGCCGTGCAGTTTTCCCGTCCGAATATAATTTGGGTGCGCTTCGCCGCTTCAACGATTGCATCACTGCTTACCATCGGGTGGGATCGCAGTCAAGCACTAGTTAATGCCATAAAAAAAAAAACCGAAAAAGCAAGTAGGTATGTATACTTCTAGCAGAGTGACATTGGACATAAAATTCTTCGATTAATACAGTTGAATTTAATAGATTAGTATCGGACTAAAACACAGAAGGATCTTAATGAAAAAAAAAAAAAACAAAATCTGGTTACCAAACGTTCATCATGATGATTTAGGTACAGCAATTATGTTTTGTACGACAATAATTAAATATTCAAGATTCAACATAAACCGAATTAAGGTTCTCGAAATCTATGTAATAGTAAATAAGACAACGAGTAGAGCAGTGCCAGCCCAGTGGTAACGGCCCTGATCTACGAGTTGTAGGTCGCGTGTTTAACCTCAACCAGACGCATTACTTTGTGTAATTTATTTCATTTCCACTGCTCTCAAAACGGTGAAGAAAAACATCGTGAAGGCATGTTCTAGCATCAAAAATTGGAAGCCATGTAACATCCATCAACTCGCACTGTGCCCGCGTGATGGGATTACAGCCTACTCGCTCTCATAGAGAGGAGGCCTGAGTCCCAGCGCTGGGATTAATATAAGGCTGATTATAGAGATGATGTACTCGACAACCTATCATCCTCATAAAATTAAATATTATTATTATTATTATGTCATGTAGTAAATTAGGAATACCTATTCCTGCCTACCCTATTATATCATTCAGATCAGACATGACCCATGACCTACTTTAAACATTAAAGCTAAAACTGCCAAAATGAAAGTAAAAAACACTATAAATTATTTAATAATTCTAACCACATATTTTCTTCATATACTAAAAATAAACAGAAAAAAAAATGCAAAAACGACAAAAAGTTATATGCGACCGTGACAGGACTCGAACCTGCAATCTTCGGATCCGAAGTCCGACGCCTTATCCATTAGGCCACACGGTCTGTACACAGAGGTGTGAAATAGGTCGTGAGATTATGCTGAGCCTCGCTCCTATATGATACATATGACGTCATGGGTGTAAATACAGACACTTTTCACGCTTGAATTCAATTTATGTGGTAGACAGAGTTTCTTGTTGTATTTTATTTATTTATTTAAACTTCATGTACAGTAGTGGTACATAGGCGCATCTATCTCTACCAGTCAACTTTATGGTTAAAAGAGACAACACTGTGGTAAGTATCATTAAATTAAGTGGCTTATTTATTTATTTTTTTTAATTAAAAAAAATTGCAACTTTAATTCATTAACCTTTCGAATACTACCCTAATTAGAGACACAACAGAAAGACAACGAGAGATCGAACGCCGTCGTTCGAAAAAATCGATACAAATACGTGCCTACTTACCTAATCGATGACTTCAATGTAGCCAGATATTGTATTATTTATGAATGTACACAAGACTACTCTACAACACTGACTAAAACACTGAAAGTACTAGGACTCCTTTACTGAACATCATCATCATCATTTCAGGCGACAGACGTTCACTACTGGACATAGGCCTCCCCCAAGTTTCGCCACAATGATCGATCCTGTGCGTCCCTTTGTTTACTGATAATTTCTTTAAAAACCCCTATTGTAAAATATCTAATCAGTCTCTACCTAGTAGTAAACATCACATTTTATTATTATAATAAATTTTTTATCCAATTTATTTATTTCTTAGGGCAAAAAAACAAGATTCAAGATTATTTATTTTGCTAAAACGTGAGTAACACATAAATGCAAGAGGTTACATAAAATTAGTCGAGTCACTGTCATGTGTTGCCCTAATGGCGTACAAAATATAATTGAGTAAGAATCATAAAATTATTTACTCATATATGCAATTATAATAATTAAGACTATTTAATGTCAAAAATTATTTGTTCCAAACATCATTAACATAGTCAATCATTCAAAAATTTCATACATGCCAAGGTTTACATAAGTCAATAAATATTAATGGGTAATAGGTAAGTTGGTACTGTAACATATTTTTTTTTTATTGTTGATAGGTTTTACACAATATAGAAACTTGTAATAAGAGCCCGTACCTATTACAGGAGAGAGGTGAGTGAATCGATGAGAATCTTAATGCGATCTATTAGACGCCTTAAACTATTTTTTGTTGTTGGGAAAATCACCCAATGACATGTTCGTGCCCTTGGGCGGAGCGGGAGATAATGTCAGACTTTTACTGACTGAAATCCCACTCTTGTTCCTACGTTGCATTTTGTACCGGGGCTGAATCTTCCTTTCACAAGCAGAATTGGCCCCAGTAGGCTTTGACCCTGCTAGGCTCGTATGGTTTGCCGACAACTCCTTGAAGCGCGCCCTCTTTCTCTCTTGCACGCTTGACATCTCAAATGATAAGGTCCCTATTATTTAGCAGTAAAACTCAAATGATAGTAATTTAAGAGCACAGGCTGAAATACTATAATATTCATACCTTTAGGCAGGCTTCTCAAATTGTCTTCAAAATTAATATGGTCGGTCCCTTCAGGCAGTGCGGTACCGGTATCGGTATCAAAAAGTATAATGCACCAATTTCATGGTGGATTGTGATACCATGAGTTATGGGACCGACCGTAATGAGGTAACGTGGGAATTGGCGCAAGAGACTGATCGCGAGTGCATACTTGTTAGTTTGTATTCATAGTTGTTAAGTTCTAGTGTAAAAGAAACAAACAAAAATTTGTTTAAAAAAATATATATAACCGACTTCAATGCAAAAAAAAAACACGTATAACTTTAATTTCGGAAGTCGGAGTATCTACAATACTTTTGACTCTACTTTACTTAACACTTCGACTTCCGAAATTAAAGTTAAGTTGGTTTAAAAGCAATATATACTCTGCTAATACATTCACATTATCTTAATAATTATTACAATAAAAAAAAAAAATATTAAAAATAAAGGCAACAGTTGGCGTGTTGAAAGGTTTTGAATGTTTGACACCATGTCATGATATTATGTTTCCTTGGGATCATCAACTTCCTATGAAAAAGTATTATTTTTATGTGACATTGGATCTTGCACCAGAATTCCCTGTGTCACAGGTTTTTCTTTCGACAGTTACTGTTGGGTTCCAAAAGATTTCAGAACTTGATGAGACAAATTATTATTTTACAAATTCTACTTACGTAACCTCAACATCGTCATCAATTCCGTCGCAGACGTCTAATTTCGGACTTAGGCCTCCCCCAAGTGTCGCCACAATGACCGAGTCTTGTGCGTCTCGCATCCACCGGAACCGCTTACTTAGATCGTCTATTCTCCTTGTCCTTAAAACGTCCTTCCTTACGTCTTCCGGTACGTAGGTGCCACTCCAGAACCTTATGGCCCCATTGTCCATCTATCCTACAAGTAACGTGCTCTACCTATGGTCACTTAAGTTTGGCGATTCTTCAGACTATGGCCGCCACCTGGATGCCCTTGCAAGTTTCTCGTGATCAGATCAGAAATGAAGATTTCTGATTCGATCACGAGAAACTCCGAGCTTCCACATTCGTCACCAAAAGGGCAATGGAGCCGGCTCTTCATTGCCCTTAGGGTGATTTTAAGCCTTCTATTTAGATACACGCAAACCAAATACTTTCAGTAAAAATAAATCAATGTCCGCTGAGTAAAATGGAACTAATACCAAACCAATTAGTAAAGAACCGCAATTTTATACAAAATTAGTATCCAAACAAAATTATTGTGGATTTCATCGGTTCGGTTTTAACACAGGGTTTTAATTTAAAACGAATGTCAGTAAAACCACTGATGAAACCAGACGCTATCGGGAACACATGTTTAGACATTCATTGAATAACTAAATAATAAAACAAGTTTAGTATCTCTAGGTATATATGGACCTTTGTCTATCTTTGATTTGTACTTATTTGACCAGTGACTGCGAAATAAAACTTAAAGTAAAGAAATTGTTTTTTTTTAAGCTTAGGACCAAACGTATGGAAGTTTTAACACTGTTTCCATGGGGTCTCAGTGCACTAATATAAAGTGAACACTCATACCTTTGCCACCAATACCAATTCCAGCTGTCAAATTCTCGTAAGTAATCCCAAATCGTAAATTTAATTAATAAAAATTAATGGAAACCCGATATTCCCACAGCACCGTGGCAGTGGGCAGTTCGTATTGCTCGTAGAACTGATGGTCAATGGGGACGAAAGGTTCTGGAGCAGCAACCACGCAGAAATCAAAGTCGATGCCGGATAAAAGTAGCCGGTGTCCTTTCGGAGGATCCAAAAATAACGGTAATTGACCCTCCTATTATTATTTTCACAAACGGAAATAAAGACATAAAGCTATCTTCAATCAATGTCTATCGTGATCCTTTACATTTTCTAGTAATGAAAAATAGTTTGTTGTTTGTTTTTTTTAAGGTACTCGTACCTATGCAGAGATACTATCATAAGGTCAGTGACCGATATTTTTTTTCTCATCTTAATATTAAAATATATTGTTATATTTTAAGGTTGGTTGGATTGTTGCTGTCATCTTCCTTGACATTACGCAGACTTCCCTATCTTTGCCGGGTTCTCCCCGAGCTCCTCAAGGCCTGCCCAAAAGCCCGCGGCTAGTAATGGCGAACCGATCGCCAGCTGTCTTAACCATCCCTGATTGATGAGCGCCTCATTCCGCAAGATTATTGTTGAGAGGATCCTTTGCTATTGACGTATTTGTTTAGGATATCTTCGGGGATTGACTTTGAAGTTTGTGGAATAATTTGAATTGAAGTAATCCCATAACGTACAAAGCGTTATATGTACGCATTCATTATGCGTACAGCTAAAGAGTTTTTTTTTTTGGTGGGAAAGTCATCTATTTATTTATTTACTACTGGGCCACTACGGTGGCTGACATTTCTTGAAGGCGCGCGTGGAGCACTATGCGCCGCCGACGACTTGGACTCGGTCTGGACGGTTAGCAAACGGTCGGACGGCGAGCTACTCATTGCAAGTCTGCGAGCTAAGGAGTAGAATTCTCTGCCGGAGTTTTTGTTTCCTGATAGCTACAACCACGGCTACAACCTAAGGGTCTAAATCAAGAATGAATAGGTTAATTCTAGACAAGCGTGCTCCGTCATCGCTTACCATCAGATGAGATAGTAGTCAAACGCGAGCCTATCAATAATAAAAAAAGTTGGTTTGGCATTGATAAGGGTTTTGTAAGATAGTTTTAACTGGGCTGTGGAATCGTTTGAAAGAGTTATCCCGGCCCTGGGTAACTGAAGGAAGACAGAGGTGGGTTTTAATTAGTAGATAATCTATTCACCCTCTTGCTCCACCTGTAGCGGGAGAAGATTATTTGATGATTATTTACCTACTCAAAAAAAGTTTAACTCGTATTTTTTTTCAATTATGCTCTAAAGAGCCTTGAGAGCGATGTTCCTAACGCTGAGCTAGTGGTATTACCCCTAGCTTTTCCCACGACTGTAGTCCCTAGAAATCTATGACACTAACCAACTGCATAGTTATCTATGACTACAAGTTTTCTTTAAATCGGATCAAGCACTAGTTTATAATATCAATATTTTTTACTTTTGTGTAGCTTATTTTTATTCTGTGAATCTGAGAACAATGTAAACTCCGCGGATTAATGGACTACAATTTGTATAGTGCTTTTACATAATAAAGCTGACTGTCTGCATTGTTTTCTCACATCTATATTATTATTGTAATATGGAAATATTGTACTTAACCACTGCACCAACAGTGCCCTCAAAAGTTATAAAAAACATTGTCTCATCAAGCTCTTAAATCTTCTGAAACCAATGTAGATACCAATAAATAACCAATTTAACAACCTAACCAACCTGTCGAAAAAAATACCAATGGCAGGAACATTTACAAAATAAAACAAACATAACTTAACCCTTCAGATACCGTCAATTAGAAACACAATAGTAAGACAATAGATGCGCGGCCACCGGTGGTCGCTTGGGGATTCATGAATTAAGTTGACTTTTTTTATTATACTGCCATTTGTTATTAAGGGTGGCAAAAAGGATAGTTAATTATGAAACATCACTTAAATCATTACCATTCTTTCTACCCAATTGCAATACCGCACATTCTTGTAACACTACTAAAAGGCAATTAAATATGAAATCCCGAACAGCTGCCAAATTAGTCTGACATGAAAGTGTTCAACATTCCGATACAAATTAATTGTTGATGAACACAAAAACTTTCCAACGACCCTCTAAATTCCTAAATCCCGATAACATTATAACTCTTATGAAACTTTGATACAACGATAGACACACACCAAAACACAAACGGTCTTAGAAAAACTTCTTCCAAAAAAAAAATAACCGACTTTACTAAAAATAACTATATGATATATAATGGTTGCCTATAATAATTGAGGCGTTCTCTCGATTTCCCCACGATTCCATCATCAGGTATCCCAATATGGTGACTATGAAACCATTTGGAAAGTATACCCTTTTCAACAAAAAAATATTTTTTCAAATTGGTTGGCAAGCTATGAAGTTGTGCGTGAACAAACATAAAAAAAATACAAACATCCGAATTGAATACCTCCTTTTTTAGAATTAGGTTAAAAAAATTGACATTCATGATTGTAATGACATCGTGCTCGATCAAAAACTAGGTGCACTTCTACTGAAGTGGTCTCCGCTCCACGGAGAAGAGCAGTAAAAAGTGGCAAGTATTTCAAGCAGAGTGGGGCAGAGTAGATTTGAGCTGCCCTCCGCTTCTTGCTGTCGTCTTGGTACCCGACTCCGTTCTTAATTTGAAAGTCCGCTCAGTGGAACCAGTTCTACTCTGTTCCACTTATACTGTTCCCATGAATTCGAGAGGTGGAGTTTTTGGGCTCTTTGACACTGCCAATTCACGGTCTGCTCCTCTTTATTCTGCTCAGCTCCGTGTCATTGTACGCACCTAAACAAAAAAAAAACTTCTCTTTTAATCTACTTGACAGATACATGTAATTACCATCATAAATCCGTATACATCTCAATCTCTCTCACACTGGAATCATTTTTAGGTCGTCAAATTAAGGTGCCCGTACTTCTCACACGTCTTTTACTCACACAACACTTATTTAAATCTTTCTACCAAGCTAATACTAAAATCAAACCCTGTTTTCTACTAACCATGAAAGTCTATTCTGCAAACCACTTTGATACCCGCATATGCAACCAAAACCTAACTACAGAAACCTAAAAAGTAACATTTCAACGCCAAATTTTATAAGAAAGGTAGACTTAGTGTCGCAGGAAGCAATAAATTTGGCACTAATTACAAAGTTTGCTTTGTGGTGCCGAGCGCGTTAAGACGCAATTACAGGACACCTGGATGTAGCCCTGGATGGTGGATGTGTGGATGGGCAGCAATGGTAATCGTTGTTATAATTACTGCTAGTTAATCGACGGATGCGCATGCGATGCTCGCGAATTTTGTTGTAGTACAGGAGCTAGGTTATACGAAATGTACAATGTCCTAAATATACAGGAATAATCCATGCACAATGTAAAAAAATTGTTTCATTATTATGTTATTATAAGCCTAGCTATTTCCTACCACTGCATGGTAAAGGCCTCTCTCCCATCCTTCCACTCATAGACAGACAGATAAATCTGTCCTTAGCTACTTCTGGCCAATCTGTTAGGTAGGAGTCCAACTTTTCACGCTATTTCCTTCTGGGCCTACCGTGTCGCCGACTCCTGCTGTTTGGGTCCGGTCAGACCTTAATTGCCTTCACTCAATTTTTGTTTTTCGTAAGTTACTACTTACGAAACTTATTTAGTATTCATAAATTTACTATATATATGTCGCAGGTTTTTGACAAAATTAAGTTTTTGATCAAAAACCGGTAGATGACAAATTTTAAACTCTATTTCATCATAAACCTGTATAAGTTCAGGTTTTTGATAAAAAACCTGAACTAGTTTAGGTTTATGATCAATCTGCCTTTAACGAACCTGTATCGACCAATAAACTGAGTTTGCGTGAAATTGCTTCAAAGATTTATATATTTAGAGGTCAAGGTTTTAAGAAATGCTCGTGTCAATAATTTAAAGTACGCTGCAAGACTAAACGGTGTGCATGCAAAAAAAAAATGTTTTATGCAACTCTAGATGTCACAAGTAGGTTTCTTCTAGGTAAGCGCGTTCTATCGTCGACCGCATCGTCGCTTTCCATCAGGTGAGATGGCGGTTAAGCGCAAACCTATCAACAATAAAAAAAGTCTACAAACTGTCATAATAAATCTATACTATAATATAATTAATAATAATTAATAATAATATTATAAAGAGGTAAAATTTGTAAGTTTGTAAGTTTGTATGTAGGGGGTAATCTCTGGAACTAATACTCCAATTCTAAATTTTTTTTAACTGGCAGAAAGCTACATTATTCCTGAGTGCTATAGGCTATAAATTGTTTCTATAGCATGTATATTAACCGAGCTATCATAACTTTTGTCTAGCAAGTCGGAAAAAAATACCTCATAAAACAGAATTATTTGCGTGCGCTGCCTAAACAGTTGCTTAAAATTGAAAACAATGTATGGCTACCTGGTTCGTCTTAATTATTTCTACAAAAAAGTCCGCGATACCATGTCTCTATCTTTTATATTTTATCTTTTATACTTCTTTTATTGCATTAAAAATATTTTTTTTCGGCATACTTACGTTTGGTTGATTATTTGAGCAACAAAATATTAATTCTTATGACAATAAATTATTTCAGTATCACAAGAACATTATATAGATAAGATTTGCCATTTACAGCATATCAATTGGTCACACAGTTTCGGAGATAATATAAAATTACTAAAACGCAAAATGCCCCTAGAATAACTTTCATTGTGCAGACGTTTTACCTATTTTTTTTTTTTTTTTGGTGGGCAAAAATCATCTTATGACAACCCCCGCCCTGGGGTGGAGCGGGAGATAGTGTCAGACTCTTACTGACTAAAAACCCACCCCGTTCCTTCTAGCCTTCAAACCAGGGCACGAGTTCCCTTTCGGGTAACCCTGGACCCGGTGGGCTTCGACCCAGCTGGGCCTCTGCTGTTGCTGACAACTTCTTGAGGCGCGCGGGAACAGTGCGCGCCGTCGACGTCTTGGGCTCGGTCCATTACCGGACAATCGGACAGCAAGCTACCCATGGCTCGCCGTCCGCGAGCCCGCGTCTACGGTGGCCGGAAATCGGGATCGGAATCCCGGCGGCAGCGGCGGGGGCGCCGTTGCCTGATGCGGTCTGCCTCCTCCTTTGTTAGCATTACTGCTTCGCAGAAGGAGGCGACCGCCTGCCATTCCTCCTCGCTAACGACCATGGCCTCAACCAGAGCCCGGCGCGAGAGGTCTCGGCCGCCGATTGCCCCCACGAGGGCACGGCGATGCTCTGCCCAGGCAGGGCACACCTCGACTGTGTGTTCCACCGTGTCTTCCGGGCGTTCCGCACAGTGGCGACACTCGGGCGTCTCTTCCGCTTTAATTCGGTGCAGGAACCTCCCGAACTTGCCATGTCCGGTGAGGACCTGTGTCATGCGGTAGGTAAGGACGCCGTGAGGTCTTTCCAGCCACGCCTTAAAGAGGGGACCGCCGTAATTGTGGCGTGCCCAACGTTTTACCTATTTGCCCATAGATGGCGTTCTGCAATTACGTAATTTTTCTGAATCACGGTGTTAAGACTTGCCCACGTTGTCGTTAGTTGGAGTTCTTCTGTCAGTTACTTATTGGTTTCGGTTGTTTCGTTTGTATGGTTGTTGTTGTTGATAGATATCTAGACCTCATAATCGAAAATATCGTAATTTCGTTGTACGTTTGTTCTGTATGTCCTTAGTTTCGTACTTCGTTCTATCGTAATAATCGATACGAGTTATTCGATATTACGATTGTTTTGTTTTGTAAAGGCGGACGGTGTTCGAGTCGCTCTCCTTTTGTTCATAATTGTTTTCAAGTCTGTGCGTAGTTTGTTGAGAGCATGTCTAAAAGGAAATCTCAACTGTCCCGGCAGACATCACAGACAAGAGCCGCTCGAGTACGCCGTACGGAAGAATCTGCCCCTGAAAATGAGCAGCGCCTCTCGAGAAATAGAGAATATATTTCGCAAGCACGCGCTAGAGAATCTAGCTTCGAGCGCTCACAGCGCCTCGCTAGCCAAAATGTGAGGACGTCGCGGGCCCGTGCTCGAGAAACTAGCGCTGAACGTGCGCACCGTCTATCTGAGTTAAGGCAGCATGTCTCTGAGACAAGGGATAGGGAGACTAGCGCTAAGCGCTCGCAGCGGCTTTTTAGGCAAAATGTCATAACATCGCAGGCCCGTGCTCGGGAATCGAGCGCTGAACGTGCGCAGCGTCTATCTCATTTAAGGCAGCATGTCTCTGAGACAAGGGATAGGGAGACTAGCGCTGAGCGCTCGCAGCGGCTTGGTAGGCAAAGTGCCATAACATCGCAGGCCCGTGCTCAGGAATCTAGCGCTGAACGTGCGCAGCGTCTAATCGAGTGTAATCTTATTTTAAAACATGAAATTTTCCGCGGACGAAGTCGCGGGCAGAAGCTAGTAATTTATAATAAGAGATTTATAAAAAAGCAAGCACGTGGTAAACTTTTCTTTATTACATTTTTTTTTTTAAATTTGACTTTGTTTAGTCGTATTTAATAGTAACTAAAAATCAAGTAAAATTGAAACATTATCATAATTAGATTGAAGAACGAGAATATTGATTACATCATGGATGTAAAATTTTGATAAATATATTTTTTTTTTCCTTTCTACTAAGTTACAAATGATGATCGATTGTTTTATTTATTTCATTTAAATCGATTTTGTCATAAAACAAAGCAATTTTGCCCAGAACTTCATCATAAACCTAAACTAGTTCAGGTTTTTGATCAAAAATCTGGACTGTATCAGGTTTATGGTGAAATTAAGTTTAAAATTTGTCATCTTCCGGTTTTTCATCAAAAACCTAGGTTTTTGATCAAAAACCAAATTTTGTAAAAAACCTGCGACATATATAAGTATTAATGAGGACATTTTCTTTTCCTAGTATTTTATTCGGACACAAAATTCAACATTGAATAAACTAAACACACAGATTGGAAGCCATGGTATCGTAATATGTACTCGTACTACGTAGTTCCTGCCACTTGTTGTAATTATCAATACCGAATTTAAAATATGAGAACTTATGAAACGTAAGAAACTAGTTCTAGAGTTCCAATTGATCATTTCTTATAGAGAAGAACCACTGCGGCTGAAAGGTTCTGGGAAAAAATCGTAGGTTTTGATGAGTGACTCACCCCAGGTACCTGGACTATTATTGAATTACTGAACTACACGGTCTCCGCGACTATAAAGTTCAAAGCGCTCATCAAAAAAACCAGCGCCGGCGCACCGGCCACATTCATCACTTATATTATCAATGAGTTCGCAGAAACTATAGCCGCGATCACTCCTGCTCCTTTTGTGGGTAATCATCGTATCCACGTACTTCTGTTCTTGAGGTGGAATGATGATGACAGTTTGGTGTCCAGCCGTGATTAATGGACTATTAGGATCTTTGAATCTGTTGTAAACGCTCTTAAGTATGTGGTCGTTAAATGTAGACAAGTTCTTTGAAGTAATTAAATCAGAAACAAGAATTTAAATATACTTCTACTTCATATCATCTTAATATCATCTATCTATTATTATAATATAAAAGGAGAAACTGACAGACTGACATATCGACGCACAGCCGAAACTACTGGGACTAGGAGCGTGAAATTTTGCACAAGGCTTCCTTTTATGACGTAGGCGAGCACTAAGAAAGGATTTTGTAAAATTCAACTCCTAAGAAGGAATTAATAGTCTAAAGTATGTATGGAGAAACCTTCTGTCACGCGGGTGAAGCCGTTGGCTGGTACTAGTTTTAACTACATATCTCAAGGTTACCGACAAAGAATCGAATACATAATTAAGTCCGATGCGATCAATTGATTTGATTACAATTTACGAGTATACATTTCCCAAATTCAGAAGCTCAATGACCGATGTATCAATTTGTAAATGATCATTATTGCCACGCATCCAACAGCTCCCATTAATAACAGCATACCATACAAAAGTAAAGGAAGCAAGCAATTTAAAACACTTGCTTGCACTCGCATAAATCTTTACAAATAACTTTAAAAACACTACAAATCTCCGCACCACTGAAATTAAAGACCATATTTTCACATTCCAATTGAACCCACATTTAAATCACTCTAGAATATTTTATCGAACATTCTTATAACGTCTCAATTGATTTCCAAATAACGGAAGAAACCAATAACGGTCAATTAAAATTATACGAAGCTTTTTAGAAAACGAATCGCTCGATATAAATCAGGGGCGATGCGTTACGAATTCACTACATTTACATAATCGACCACTTCGCCGCCGTCGACTATCGGTTCCTCCAACCATGTTTCATTGTAATTTTAATGCGCGACAACCCTAGAACTGCGCCCAAACTTCACGATTCCCAACTTTATCCATCTTACAATAAGATTGAAAATGACTTAATCGTGTGCAAACACAAGATTGTGCTGGTATATTTAAGTGAGAACGGAGTACAATGGGACAAAGAAGCGTCCGCAATTAAATCGTCGCTTTTTGCGAATGCTGGTCGTTTTGAACAACGATGGGCGATAGCGATGGGCGATGGGGACGACGGGGGCGGCGCGGTGGACGACGGCCTTTATGTGACGTCGCATTGAGCAAGTGTATTGATGCGCTTCAGATAGATGGGCGCGATTGTTCGCTGGAAATGCTAATAGTACTGTTTGACTTATCTTTGCAGTTTTTTCGTAACGAAAAAGAACCATTTCCTAGGAAAATGCCGTCACAAAACACAGAATGGTATTTAAGACGATTTGCATATGCTGGAATGTTCGAAAGACAGGAAACACAGGTGGGTTTAAGACAGTAAAAGTCTGATACTCCCGCTCACTCTACCCAGAGTGGTACAATTTATTTGATGCCTTTCCAACCCAGAAAAACATGTAGACTTCAATAAAAGAGAAGAAAAATGACTACTAAATTGTAATCTGAAACCAAAGTTTGAGTTAAAAAGCCAAGGACTTAACTGCCTCTAGTATTCGCGATAAAACTACCATAAAATAAATGAAAAAATAACCCACACATTGTTAGTAATAACAAAACAGACAGCCCGCGATACATTACACCAATACTTCATACAGAAGACTGAAAACAATCCATTGAACAAGGTAGTCTGTCAAGAGGCAGGCAACACTGGCGCTTATTAAAAACATCTCGATGATGTATTGCCAGTAATTTCTGCGGAATACCCCCTAAATGGGGGTACGTCCCGCCGGCCCAGCGCGAGGCAGGGTTGCCGAATGTGATATCTGCTGGGAAATGTGAGAAAAACGCGCCTAATGTTCATTTTTAAAATGTTTTTTTTTTTTTTTATTTTGAATTTAGGAATTTAAAAATAAGTGGCCAGTTAGCGTGGTGATTATCGAAGGGCTATGCAGGCATCGTTCGGTCCATGGCCCTTTATGGAGCGCCGGTATGGGCGCCGTCGCTGCGAAAGCGACCAGTGGCAAAGCTGAACGCATGCCAGAGGATCATGCATAACCAAACAGATGGTGCGGGGATACCGCACGGTTTCCCACGAAACGGCGAACCTATTTCCTGGCCTGCCATCGTGAGATCTGGAAGCAACAGTCCATGCACGCATGCGCTGATTTTCGCGTAGAGTTGCAACGCCGCCACCGGGGCGAACTCCGCTGACTAGTCAGGTCCACTAAAATCTGTGTAGTTCTTTCTCCAAAAGACCATCTGATACACTAATCTGTAGGGAAAAAAAAGGTTCTCATGTGACTTGACACTAGTTACAACCCATTCTCTCTCCTGAAAAGGAGACCTATGAGCTGAGTGCAATTTGTTTTTACGTTAACGCGATCAAAACGCTTACCTTGTTTGGTTCTCTGACTGGTTAAAAGCTTGCAGCGGACCAATCAGAGCGACAAACGTCATAAACGTGTCGATCGCATTGACATAAAACTAACTCGCACAAGGCACTCTGAATCCCAACAGTGGAAACATAAGGTTTACTATGCTATGCTTTTATGATTATCTCTGCTTTTCTTCCGTGTCAAGCATGTAGGCCGCCTCACAACTGTCTCCCAGCCCTACGCCGTATAATGATTTACAGGTTTCTTAATAAATACGTGTTGCTACTGCGGCCATCGAGAGTAATATTAATTGTCTGAGTATTAATTCATGCATTGGCCTCGACTCGTGCGCATGTAGTAGTCGGTAGTCCGCTCAGTGGACTACCACTGGCTCACATATATTAGACAGCTGAGCGTGAAAGTGTTTTCTCCATACAAACTTTGGACCCCGTTTCATCCCCTTAGGGGGTCGGCGGAGACCTCTCGCGCCGGGCCTTGGTTCAGGCCATGGTCCGGAGCGAGGAGGAGTGGCAGGCGGTCGCCTCCTTCTGCGAAGCAGTAATGCTAGCAAAGGAGGAGGCAGACCGCATCAGGCAACGGCGCCCCCGCCGCCGCCGCCGGGATTCCGATCCCGATTTCCGGCCACCGTAGACGCGGGCTCGCGGACGGCGAGCCATGGGTAGCTCGCTGTCCGATCGTCTGATAACTGTCCAGACCGAGCCAAGGCGTCGACGGCGCGCACTGTTCCCGCGCGCCTCAAGGAGTTGTCAGCAACAGGAGGGGCCCATCTGGGTCGAAGCCTACCGGGGTCGGGGTTATCCGAAAGGAAACTAGAGCCCCGGTATGAAGGCTAGAAGGAACGGCGCGGGGTTTTTAGTCAATAAGACTCTGATACTGTCTCCCGCTCCACCCAAGAGCGGGTTTCGTCAATGATGATTTTCCCCGTCGACAGAAAAAAAAAATATCCCGTTAGGGGGTGAATTTTGAAAAATTCTCTCTTAGTGCTCGCCTCGCCTACATCATATGCCTACGCCTAAATTTCACGTTCAGTAGTTTCGGCTGTGCGTTGATATGTCAGTCAGTTTCTCCTTTTATATAAATAGATTATATTATGAATGGCTTTGGTGGAACTGTATGCTTTGTACTGTAGATCAAACAAATTACAAAACAGTGTGATATTTTTGCATGAATATTGGTTTGCTCGTTCGCTGGTAGCACGAGCGAAGAATATAAAAAAAAGAAAAAAGAAAACAAGTCAAAAAAAGTCAAGTAAAAGTCTGTAAAGATTGTTATAATATAATTTTGTAAATAAATAATCTATCTTCTCTATATTATAAAAAATGAAACCCGTTTTTCGTTGTCACGACATGGCATGAACACGGCTTGACCGATTTGGCTGATTTTTTTTTTGTTGCGATTGTTATTGTGAGGATAGGGTTCTTATGGAAAAAAAAATAGGGTAGTGTAGGGTAGAGTAGGGTAGAGTAGGGTAGAGTAGGGTAGGGTAGGGTAGGGTAGAGTAGGGTAGAGTAGGGTAGAGTAGGGTAGAGTAGGGTAGGTAGAGTAGGGTAGTGTAGGGTAGAGTAGGGTAGAGTAGGGTAGAGTAGGGTAGAGTAGGGTAGAGTAGGGTAGAGTAGGGTAGAGTAGGGTAGAGTAGGGTAGAGTAGGGTAGAGTAGGGTAGAGTAGGATAGAGTAGGGTAGAGTAGGGTAGAGTAGGGTAGAGTAGGGTAGAGTAGGGTAGAGTAGGGTAGAGTAGGGTAGAGTAGGGTAGAGTAGGGTAGAGTAGGGTAGAGTAGGGTAGAGTAGGGTAGAGTAGGGTAGAGTAGGGTAGAGTAGGGTAGAGTAGGGTAGAGTAGGGTAGAGTAAGGTAGAGTAGGGTGGAGTAGGGTAGAGTAGGGTAGGGTAGAGTTGGGTATAGTAGGGTGAAGTAGGGAAGAGCGGGAGCGAAGCCGCGCGGGTAAAAGTAGTAATAAATAAATATCCTAGAAGGACTTTAAAGGGATAAATATTCATTTGTAAGATTTCTCGGTGTCTCGGAAAGCACGTTATGGCGTTGATCCCGGCTATCATTAGTAAATCTTAGACAACGTTGTCACTAATAAATCTGACACCAGTCTTGCTGAGAGGTGTCGTTTTATCCAATTACTGTTTTGTGAATGAATGAGTGAATGAATGATTTATTAGCTAAAATATAGATACATATTGATGGTAACTGGTTTCAAATGATGTCACTGGTTTTTTTATCTTTAAGTCTAGCACATATTTAAAGTAATTATAGTAGGTAAGTAAAATTGAGCATAGCCACATTGGAGAATAGCACAATCAAGATAATGTAAGTATTTATTACAATTTATTAATACTTCTGTCAATAGTCAATATTAATACTAATTGAAGAAAATAAAGATTGATAAATATTGACTATTGATATAATTATTAATAAATTATAAAACAAATGTTGAAATTATAAAATGTTCTGTTAAAATCTACATTTTTGTTTTTTTAGTTTTCTGAATTTTTTAGGTCATAGTAGTTAATTCATCGATCTATTTAAAATATTGGTTTTTAGTTTGCTTCCGGTTATATCAGAAACCGGCCCCAACATACCCAGTTGAGAAAAGGTTAGGCAGATAGACTTGTATCGATGGCAATGGCAAACATAATTTAAAACTGAATTAGCGACAAATCGCTAGAACATGTGATATAACCACAGTCAAAGCGTATTTACTTATTATCTAGACACACGGTAGTGTATCAGCCAAGTTTGCTAAAGTTGTCACACATATACATATCTACTATAAGACAAATAAGAAATCTATATCTTACTTTTGAATTGATCCTATAGAAAAAAAAATCGTGATTCTTTCTTTCATTCTGTACATTAAAAGCACAGGACAAACCACAACAAAAACTTTTTTTAACTAATTTATAAATAACTAGCGGGCAAAATCCGCAGCTTCACCCGCGTACATAAAATATTGTTACTCAGGAATAACGCAGCTTTATATCAGTGAAAAAATTTTCACAGTCGGGCCAGTACTTTCAAATATTACCTCCTTTAAACAAAAAAACAAACTTTACTTCTTTTATATTAGTTATTAATTTATACTACCTAATCTTAGTGTAAATTAATATTTATTAAACAAAATGTTTTCTTCTGACTGTACAAAACAGTTTATTTTTTATCGGTGTCCAAATCGTCACCAAAAAAATATTAAAATTAAAAAATGTCAATTGGGACTCTGTGTCCGAACATAACGTGTCCCAAACGACAGTAAGCCATTTTTATCAATGCAACTGATATAAACAACTTGGCGTTCTTTCACATTTAGTTTTCGGTGGAATTTACTAGTACTACGGTAACCGTTACATGACCCGGTGAGGTTTATGACTGGCACGAGCAATAAGCAGCCTGTCCGGGTAATAAGTAGCCCATGTAGAGTATCAGAGGACTCATAAACAGTTTATTAAGGTTCATGTTCATTATATTTCATAATTAGTTATTATGTCGGCAGCTCAGCACAGGTTGTAGTGCAGGCTATCGCTAATCATTGAACACGATTGGAATATTAATATATTTTCCTGTGGACATGCTGTAGACTGTATTACGTGGGAAGCTGTGTAATGGTCTTAAGGCCATAAGTCTAGAAAGAGGTAGGGCTTCTCATACAAGAAAAGTACGTGCTCTGATCTCCTTGCTATCTAGCTTTTGTTTTTAATGATGTAAACTAGAGCTTGACTGTGGTCCCACTTGATGGTAAGCAATAGTGCAATCACCGTAGGTGTGGGCTTGCGGACGGTGAGCAATGGGTAGGTCGCTGTCCGGTAACTGTCTGGACCGAGCTCAAGCCGTCGACAGCGCGCACAGTTCCCGCGCGCCTCAAGGAGCTGTCAGCAGCAGTAGGGACCCAGCTGGGTCGAAGCCTACTGGGGCCAGTTAACTCGAGCCCCGGTATGAAGGCACAAAGGAACAGGGTGGGTCTTTAGTCAGTAAGAGTCTGACACTATCTCCCGCTCCGCCCAAGAGCGGGAGTTGTCATTGGATGAGTTTACCCACCATAAAAAAAGCAGTAATGCAATCATTGACGGTAAACCGTACTACTCGTAGTTAGTTAAAAACCTAACCTTAACCTGGCCTAACCTACAGAACGTCGACATAAGTCGCAGGAACCAGGAGAGGAGGCTCTACTGCTCTATGGCTCTACGTAATATATATTTTTGTGGTCAGTACTCAAATAGTGTGAGTACAGTTGGCAAAATACAAAACGTTGCGTGTCATGCATGAGCCCGACTCTCGTATGAAACAAATATTTGTATAGCCTAAAATTCTTCGGTTTTTGGTTCTTTAGTCTAAAATAAATAAATAAAAATTATCATCATACAACAAGCAAATAACAATACTTCAGTCCCGCTCTCTACAGCTAAGCTCTAAATAATATCAATACAATAAGTAATGTAAAATAAAAAGTGATAGGACCAGCAGCTGCTGTTCAGACCTCATAAAATGATAAAAGTCAATATTGAGAAATAGGCGTAACTGGACTGTAGTAGTAATATCTCCACCATAATGCAAAGAACACATCATAAAATAGTTTCAGCTGCGTGTTATTTATTCATAACAATCGATACAGATATTTGTTATCATGTCTCTTACTATATTTGATGAATAACCGTATAGCAATTTACGAGTGCGTATGTCAGTACAACATTTATCCAGCTTATTGAAATGTTGCTTACTAAATCATATGAAGATTAATTTGAACTCCTTATGTTGGCAAATTATTTAAAAACGCATTAAGAGGGTCCTTCTCCACTCGCTTATCGTAAACATCGAAAATGGTTTAAAAGCTTGTTACTTCATTTAATGCAATCCAACGCGATGTTTGACGAAAAGGCAACGCAAAAAAAGAGAGATAACGCCTGGAAACTCTGTTAGTATTCGGCAATTCCGAGATTTACTCGAAAATTTCACAAAACTTGCTCCTGGAAATAGCTGTTTTTTTTAAACCCTTAAGAGTTTTTGGAAAAAATTGTCATCATTAAGAATCTTAATAAAATTTGCAAGGTCTCTAGAGGATAACTTTTTTGAATGTTTTTAATTTTTAGGCAAATTATGAAGTGTCAAAGTTCATACAAAATAAGACATTTTCAGAGGTTTTTACTGGATTAGTTTTACACAAATTTAGAAATTGGTTTCTTTAGAAACCTAGTTAATATCCACAAGATACTGTGTTTCCAAAATATCTAATGAAAAATGTGTAATAACGTCATAATCAGTTATGAGTGGTTGTATGAAAAACAGTGAAAATGTGAGTCATGATGTACCTTAATTTAATCACCTAAATCATCATCATCGTCAGTCTTTTTAATGTTCCCACTGCTGGGACTCAGGCCCTCTCTCTAAAAGAGGCAATGGGCCGTAATCATAAAATAAGTTACACAAAGGAATGCGTCTGGCTGGGTTAGAATCTGCGACCTACAACTTGTAAGTCCATTACCTAAATCATTTACAATTTACTGTTTAGAACATTTAAAAAAAATATTTGCGTACTTACATAGCCAATGACACTCAACACAGCAATTTGAAATCACAAACAGCTTCACCAGCGAAGTCTTATTGTTAGCTCACACAGAACTGATTCACCCTGTTCCCCGTACTAGTATAAACTGTATTACGTTGAAACAGTATTCATCGGCCGCGGTTTATAGTTCATACGTTAGACTAGTGCCACTAATAATGTAACAAATAATTAATTCAATGTAACAAATCAAAGCAAGACGTTACTATCGTTAGATACTGCGGGTATACATTAAATATTGTTTATCCGTCACCTTACGAGAACTGGAGGTAGTTTCAAAAGTTGACATAGTATATGCAAGGCTTATAGATACTTCGTTTGTTTACATTGTTGATAGGTGAAAAAGGTACCTAGGTATTACTAGTTAACGAATTCATCGTCGTTTGCAAATAATTACTGTCTCCGGAGAAGTGTTGGTTTATTTATTTAATACTTTATGCACATAAAAACTACAGAAGTAGACTTAATTATTTTTATTTAAGTCAAATATACTCGTTGCTATTTTCATATAAAAAATATCACGACGCTAATAATATTGAAAAAAAAAACTAAAAAAGACATTAAAATAATAAAAAAAAACCAGTCAAATAAAAACGAAGTTGATAGATCCAAACCATAGACAAAAAAACCATACCAGATTTTCGGACAGAGATTTCCTGAAAAGGAAACCGTATTCCTGGAACGCAAAAGGCAACTGAAGGAAACATATGTGATTTTAGTCAGTAAAAGTTCAACAAGTCATGGTTTGATTTCTTACCTCAAACCAAAACCATAGACAAAAAATACAAAGTGCAAATACAGTTTGATGCTAACATTATTAAACACCAATCATACGTCCACTGTTGGACATAGGCCTCCTCCAAGTGTCGTCACAATGAACGGTCCTGTACGTTTCGCATCCATTGGATTCCTGCGACCCTCATCAGGTCATCGTTCCAACTTGTAG
The DNA here is from genome assembly GCA_949319445.1 of Mythimna lalbum. Taxonomy (NCBI): domain Eukaryota; kingdom Metazoa; phylum Arthropoda; class Insecta; order Lepidoptera; family Noctuidae; genus Mythimna; species Mythimna lalbum. The sequence continues at coordinate 21,545,424 of OX439360.1, forward strand.
GAGGCCTTCCAAAGTTGCTTCTTCCGGTACGTAGTCACAATTTCAGAACTTTTTTTCGTCCGACCATCTGCTCTGCGAGCAATGTGCATAGCCGAAAGACGTCCACTGTTGGACATAAGGATTTCCCAAGTTTCGCTACAATGAAAGATCCTATGCGTCAAGCATCCATTGGATTCTCGCGACACTCACCAGGTCATCGGTCTACCTTGTAGGAGGCCTCCCAAAGCTGCGTCTTCCGGTACACGGTCATAACTCCAGAACTAATCAAATTTTATTATTTTTTATTAGGTGTATTTTCTTATGAAATATTATCATTTACCAACCAACTTGCCCAACCAAGGAAAAAATGATCATCATATATCTTGTGTCCTTCCGATTTCTCATAGTTTCCTCCGTGTACCAACTAAAACAACCCAGGGAAGTTTCTTCCCAACTTTTCCACCTCCCAATATCCTCGTGCGTAAACACAAGTCAGTGGGTGTACATCATAACTAAAGGCCAATAGTAGGGTAAGCAGAGAGGTCAGATACATAAATAGACGGGCAGTTGTCTGCCACGGACAATTTGAAGCTAATGGGTCGCGGCTCATTACTCCCGGCTTGTTTTGGAAGGCCATATGCTAAGGATGCTAAATACTGTAGAGGCGACAGGTCGGATGTGATCGTATTGTGCCTAAACTGAAAATGTGTTAACCTTCTGAATACCGTAATTAGAGAAACAATGAGAGATCGAACGCTCCGGCGTTCGCTTGGGGTTTGATGAATTAAATTGTTAAGTGGTAGGAGTTCGTGCTGGATGGTGTGAAGATGTAATATTTGAATTTTGCAAGATTTGAATTTACCGCCATTTGTACAGCAAACCTACCTTTACTCGTTTTGCAATACCTAATACTAACTACAATTGACCGTAAGTACATTTAACACGTAACTTCACATTTTTTTTTAAATCGAGAATTCATCAAATATTCCTCTCGATGTCAGAATTTTTGCTGACTAAAACCCGTGTTTCTGCGGTTGCCTTTTGCTTTCCGGGGACGCAGTAACTATTTCAAAAATCCGCGAGAGCTTCAGCGTTACATCTTTGCTCAGTAGATGGTCGATGTGTTCTCGTTTGAAGGAGGCTCATGTACAGCTGTGGACGTCACAAAGATAAAACCAAACTAACATTCTGCATTTTTTGTGGTTAGTGACGAACTATGATACCTTACAGTTCCACAGCATTGCACGTTTCAGATTTCATTCTAATGTATCTCTCGACTTATATTCGTCAGCAAGCACTGAAACCTACTGAATTTACGGTCTAAAGATTGCCTTGAAAGCTTTATTTTAGCATCCGGTCAAACTGTAAAATTCCAAATTCAGTGAAGTCATGACGAAACCAAACGCTTTTCTACAAGCGAAGGACGCTGTATGCTTTTAAAAAAATCAGAATAAAACAGCTTTTCAGTTCTGCCATTACTCCTCTGTAATCGTTCCCCGGACTAATCCGCCACTTCTGCGCAATTTCTCCCCTAATCTATGTCCAGTTGGGCAGTAGTTGCGAACTATCGCACTCGACCGCGAGCCACCGCCCTCATAAAGAACGAACATTTTTTACACGAACGCTACCGAATATTGCCGACCATTGCCGAACATTGCCGAAGATTAGTGCCGCGCGAGCGCACCCCCGCAAATAATAAAAGTATTTGAACTGTGCGTAATCGAGGTAGTTCATGTCGGTTTTGGGGAAATTACAGTTCTGTTATGTTTGTGATAAACATACGGATATGGTGATAGGCAGTTGAAATACGCATATATATTTACGGCTATTGGTTTTCATGCAAGTTGGCTGAATTTTCTTGTCGCTGTTGTTTGTGACCCCCATATTTTCTTGTGCTTTATTGAATGCAATGAGAGATAAAAAATGTTGGGTTAGTATGTAAAGTATTTTGTGTGCAGTTATAAAACTAACTTGCGACTGCATCGCTGGTCAAGTGGCTACCAGTACTACAACTGCGTAAAATCCTGTTACGTTCTCGTGGTGAGTCAGTGTTGGTTTTTCATTTTGAATTTCTCAGTAGTTCTCTCCATTTCGCAGTAGCCACGTGAGGCTTTGTGCTAAGTTAATGGCAATAGACTGGCCACATAAGACATGGACGAAAACCATGACCATACCCTTCCATATAGGCATGATATTATATTATATAGTTAACTTTAGAGGGTCCTTCCCGATCCGTCTATCATCAAAGTCAACATGATTTAAAGGCATGTTGTTTCACCCAAAGCAATGTTTGATATAGAGGCAACGCGAAAAAAGACAGATATATACGTATATAGCGCCTAAACGATCTGGTTGGCATTCGGTAATTCCGTCACTCATTTGAATATTTTACAAAGCTTGTTTCAGGAAATAAGTATTTTAAAGGTTTCTACCTTAAAAGTTTTTGAAAAGCAATTTCGTCATTCAGAATCTCGATTAATTGTGCAATATTTATATTTTCTTCACTTTTTTTAATTTTTGAGTAGGCAGCTCACGCCAAAATTTTTAAGCAGGTTTTCAGAGGTCTTTACCAGAATATTTTTACACTTTTGATTTCAACAGAAATCAAGATAATATCCACAAGATATCTGTGTTTCTAAAAAGATTGAGAGAAATAAACAGAGAAAGAAGAAAGATTTGTAATAACGTCAGCGTCATAATCAAAGCGGAAGCGGTTGCCTTAATCTTCACTCATCAAAAGGCCATCTTAACAAAAACACCAACAAACTCAAATTGTAAACCTATAAAAAAAAAAATATTCATTCAACACTCTGGACCCCGCTCCCCGGGCGGATGTGACGTAGAATTAGCAACATAGCAGCTCTAACGTGCCTGCCCCCGGAGTATCGGCGCTCGCATGAGTTACCGCCGACGTCCCGCCGCGATAACCTTTCGCTTGATATATTGATCACGGACAAGCGGCTATATATGAAGCTTTTTATCTCTTTACATGTTGCCTTTGAAAGGGACGGTTGAATTGAATGCGTTTATATTTGGATCTAACTTTGAACTAGTGGTCAAGAGGTTAGTTTTTTGTTGTTGTTTGCAAATTAATATTTACACCACTGCATCATCATCATCTTCCTGCCCTTACCCCGTTTTATTTGGGGTCGGCGCAACACGTTTTTTTCTTACATTCTGTCCTGTCGCTCGTTACGCTATCACTAACTCCCTCCATCACAATCCATCCATCTTTTCTTTGGCCTCCTATTGCGATGAACTAAAAAAAAACATTACTATAATATGAAAAAACAATCAGCCTGTTAATCAACTAGTGCGCCTCACCATCAACGATTGTATCACTGCTTACCATCAGGTGGGATCGAAGTTCAGCACTTTAGGAGGTATCACTGGTAAAAAACCTCCTGAAGACTAGAAAGGTCAGTACGCAGCCCTAAGGGAATCTGACTGAATTTGCGTCGATATGATAGCGGAAAGTGTGATTGCAGTGTATCTGATGAGGATGATGGAGCCATCTAGTGTAGACGATGAGGACGACGGCGGTGGTGGGTAATGACGGTGATCGGTTGATGACCGGTCATGCCTGGTCATCAGGTGGAGTACTGAAGGTGAAAGGTGAGAGGTAGATTCTACACGAAGGATATAATAAAAATAAAATAATCAATGAGAGTGCAGCCTCCATGACAACAAATCCTTTTGGTAGGAACTATGCAGTAGTTGCCAATTTTAGACATAATAATTATATTATTTGTGAACATTGTCACTGTCTTATCTGTGTATGTATAGTTCATACAGTAACGCGTAGGTTCGCTGGCTCAACGAAGATAATAGTTTCATACCTAAACACAACATTGCTCAACCCAAAAACCAACTCAGTAATTCAGTTCCACTCCCATTAAACACGCCAGCCAAAACCAAACAACTCCAATAAACAAACACATGATTTTTAAAACCAACGTTTTTTCCAGTTTCAATTAGAAACAAGAACAGTTTCGCTAAACAAACTCAATAGTGTCAAAACTGCACATACAGGCAGCTAATTAGTAATGTGATTGTTTGAGACTAGGGTCCGGTCCGGCACGGCACGTTACGGCCCGAAACGGCACGGCACAGCCCGAAACGGCACGGCACTGCGCAAATTAAACAAATGCAATGATTTGTATAAATAAATTCTTGTTCTTGCAGCGTCCACAGCGAACCAATCAAATTACTTCACTTTGTTAGTTGATTGCGCGCAACGAGCAAGAAGAAATGGATGTTGTTATTATACAAGTTTAGTTTGTGACGAGATTTCAGGTGGATTAGGGGTTCGGTGGATTCACAGGTAAAAGTTTATCAACTTGTGTTTTTTTTTTTACGGTGGGCAAAAATCATCTAATGACAACCTCCGCTCTTGGGTGGAGCGGGAGATAGTGTCAGACTTTTACTGACTAAAAACCCACCCCGTTCCTTCTAGCCTCTTCATACCGGGGCTCGAGTTTCCTTTCGGATAACCCTCGCCCCAGTAGGCTTCGACCCAGCTGGGCCCCTCCTGTTGCTGACAACTCCTTGGGGCGCGCGGGAACAGTGCGCGCCTTCGACATCTTGGGCTCGACCGGACGGCGAGCTACCCATGGCTCGCCGTCCGCGAGCCCATGTCTACGGTGGCCGGAAATCGGGATCAATCCCCGCGGCGGCGGCGAGGGTGCCGTTACCTGGTGCGGTCGGCCTCGTCTTTTGCTAGCATTACTGCTTCGCAGAAGGAGGCTGCCACCTGCCATTCCTCCTCGCTCCGGACCATGGCCTCAACCGCGAGAGGTCTCCGCCGCCGCCGATTGCCCCCACGAAGGCACGGCGATGCTCCGCCCAGGCAGGGCACACCTAGACTGTGTGCTCCACCGTGTTGTCAACTTGTGTTTAACATTTATTATTCATGTATATTTACATGTCATTTCCAACGTTTATCTAGTTTAGTTTTTATAAATAAAAAAATAAAAATATTTCACACAAAAACAGCAATTGCATCATAAAACTATGAACCTGTAGACTTATTACAAGGTCACTTCACTTTATAGTTAGTTACTCTGACTCCTAAACTAGGTGTGGGCCTTAGGAGTCAGTGAATGAGGACAATTCAATCTAAACTATACAGTGAACGTGAGAGTAAAGTGTAGGTATAGAGTTATATAATATAAAGCTGTTTATTGCTAAATTCAGGATTTTAGAAGACTCTCAAATGTAATAGCTATGTACTCAATGTAATAGCTAGGTATACAACTCTGATGAGTGCTAAAACCTGATTTTGAATGCATTATAACTATTTCAAGAATGCACATCACTCTACACACAACTGCAAACATGATCTAAAATAAATAAGACAACCCACACTGCCACATCCACACCCACAATGTCCCACCTCCCGGTACACACAGTTCGACGTCCATGTTGGCTCTTAATTAATTTATACCCGTTCTTGTCCAGGTACAAAGTAGTGTTCTATGAAAAATTGCCAGCTCCGTCTAATAGGGACACTAGACTACTGGTACTTTTGGTCTTAACTACTACTCTTTAAAAATGGGTGAGAATTCAGGATCGTATTGTATTGTTATGTTATGTTAGGTATCACTCTTGAAGAAGAGGTTGTGATCATCACTTCAGGTGTTAGTGGCAAGCTTCACCACACGTCGCCACTCTTCTCTGATGGCCACCTTCATCGTGCATTCATGTAGTTATGATGTTTATTTGGGCAGTCCACCTTTCCCTGTAAAATAAAAAGTATCTAGATAAAATAATAGCAGCTGGGACTGACAGCATGCCGAAAGCGACACATGTTAAGTAATGACCTTGGGAGAGACCTTAGTTCAGTGGTGAACTGTGATAGGCTCAGGCATTGGTTACAGCCGACTTAAGGGACCTTGGCGACATCGATAGAGAGCGAGGGACACATTCTAAAAGAGAAAAAATGATAGTTTGCGCGCTGTTCAAGATCACGCTTTTTAATGCCATTTGCGTGCAGCCTATAATGGGCTTTCCAGGAGCGTCTTACAGTGCCCTCCTGCACAATAATGCATTCAGAGCTGTTTTGGGGCTGCCCCGCATCTGCAAAGCCTCAGGTATGTTTAAAAAGCGCGCACCGACTGCTGCTACACTACCATGCGTAAGTGGTGCGTGTTCCTGGTGATGGGTGCCGGGAGATTTGATCGCCTTTATGTCGGCCGTTACTGTAGCAGACATGTTGCTGACTATGTCCGATAGTATTTCGTTTATTTGTGTGTTGCGTATGTTAATGCCGTAAAAAAATATGTTTTAGGTTTCCTTACCCAAACGGAACCCACCACCGGACCAGGCTGTATCTGAAAAATCATTATAGGTAGACAGTTGAAATTTTCACTGATGATGTATTTCTGTTGCTGCTATAACAACTAATAAAGACAGAATAAAATCTAGACATGCGGTAGCGTGTCCAGCCAAGTTCAAGTAATAAATATTTAACGGGCTAGGGACGGTACGGAACCCTCTTGCGCGAGTCCCCCTCGCACTTAGCCGTTTTTATTTAATTATTGATTTATATTAAAGTTAGTAATTATATCAGTGTGTAATTCTGGTCAAAACAAATCACACGAAATCAAGAATGCTGTCGCTGCTGCGGTGGCGTGCGCAGACGGTTGATTAGTCACGGCGACGTTGATAAAGTCGTAATGGAGGTTGAGCACTAGCCCCTTAGTGCTTTAATTCTATTGAACTCTTGGGCTATACGTACTTTCTAGCTTTTTAACTAACATATGTAGAAGTTTTTTTTTGGAGGTGGAAAATCATCAATTAACCCTATCCCATTTCCGGCCAAAGTAGGCTCGGGCTTGCAAATGGCAAACAATGGGTAGCTCGCCATCCGACTGTCCTGTAATCGTCCTTATAAGCCCCAGTCGTCGCAAACCGTATGGGCCCAACAGGGTCGAAAACTACTGGGGTCATGGGCTCGCTTCGGAAAACCCGGCCCTGGAATGAAAGGCAACGAAGGAACTAGTAAGTCGACGGGTGCAAAGTAAAAAAAGTTATCTGCAACTTTGCGAGTGTCTGATAGTTGCAGTAACTTAACAAATATTTGCAGATAACTTTTTTTACTTTGCACCCGTCGAAGTAGTGGATTTTAGTCAGTAAATCCTCACCCAAGAGCGGGAGATGTGATTTTTATTAGGTGATTTCCCACCTAATAAAAAGGCCAGTATAAGTACACCTGAATCCGAATCACTTATTTACATAGAAAAATTAAAAGTGTTAGATACTAACGGCGCGCACTGTTCCCGCGCGCCTCAAGGAGCTGTCAGCAGCTGCAGGGACCCAGCTGGGTCGAAGCCTACTGGGGCCAGGGTTAGTCCGAAAAGTAGCCCAGTCTCCGGTACGAAAGGCAAGAAGGAACAGGAGTGGGTTTTTAGTCAGTAAAAGTCTGACACTATCTCCCGCTCAGCCCAAGAGCGGGGGATGTCATTAGATGTCATGGCAGGTGCAACTTAATAAATAGACAAATAGAAAATAAATAAATACAATAGTTAAAATATGCTACTTAGATATAGTCAGTCTAAAAAATCAAACGATTTGGGAATTTTGTAAAATATTTAATCATTTAAAAAATACTTATATTCAATAAGGTTCCTTTTTACAAGGTTCTTCTATTAGTAAACAATGATCAAGATCTAATCAACTTTGATTATTTGAACCAGCGTTGACAACATCAAATTTCATTTTACTCTAATAATTACCTAAGTCGTTTGGCTTTTTAGGCAGACTCTACGTAGATATAAATAAGCAATGTTACTTGTTGTTTTCTTAGTCAGTAAAAGTATTATTTTATTGACTAAAACCTTGTTACCCTTTGCGTGTCAGAACACGCCCTCTCACCCACTCAGAGCTAAAAAAAAAGTTTATTCTAGAGCAGATATTTGATGATTTCCCACATAAAAAAGAGGCTTCATACCTTTACAAAAGCATACCGCAAGCCCAGTTAAAAGCTAACTCAATTCAAAACGCATTTTGCAGTTAGATCGCAGTCCGCCTTTTTTTTTTTTTTTTTTTTTTTTCTTTTTTTTTTTTTCTCGACGGGGAAAATCATCATTGACGAAACCCGCTCTTGGGTGGAGCGGGAGACAGTGTCAGAGTCTTACTGACTAAAAACCCCGCGCCGTTCCTTCTAGCCTTCATACCGGGGCTCTAGTTTCCTTTCGGATAACCCCGACCGAATAAATACAAATGTTTGCATGGAGGCAGGCTCCGAAGCCTGATGCTGTATCGACTTGAATATCAATCAAAGCCTATAAACGCAGCTCAAAGCTTTTGCTATGGCCGAAAGGCAAACAGATGCTGAATGAAGACTAGAGAATTATCTTCTACATTTATTACTGACATGATGTGAAACGCTTTTTTTTAAGTAGTAAAATCATCTAATGACATCCCCCGCTGTTGAACGCCGCTCAAGGGCGGGGGGGAAGGCGTGTCAGACTTTTACTGACTAAAAACCCACTCCTATTCTATCTTTGCCTTCTTCCCAGGGCCCCGGGTTTCACTTTATTGGATACGTGGATAAAACGCATAGATGGAAGGGATGGAGAAGAAGAGAGAGGCCAAAGATAATATAGATGAATTGTATGATGATCATTCCTCACACAATCCATCTATGAAAGAAAAGGGAGTTAGTGATAATGTGACGGGTGACAGGACTGTTCTCGAATTAAATGTATATATAGCAGTTACTGTAATTTTTTGATGTATTTAGATATTTTTCTACCTGAATTTTTCAGATATTTTAATAATTATTCTATTTCCGGGGAGAGACCAACTAATAAACTAAAGATCATTAAAATCGGTCCAGCCATTCTCGAGTTATAAATGATTTAACTAACATGACTTTATTTTATGTATTAGGTTTGTTTTATGTGTATAGGCCATTGACACCCAGAAGATAGCCGTTTTATCAAACTGGTTAGTTTGATCTGTTAGCTACGGTTTAGTTTTTCACTTTTAGTTAGTATCAAGTTAAAATGTATTGAGTTTTAGTCTCAAAGTTAATTTGAATTCTATTGGCATGGAGCTGTAATACATTCTATTGTTGTGTTCAGTCCTCGCTGAGGTATTTAATAAACTCAGCTCTATTTTCTCTATTTTACCGAGATCGTGTCTGTTGTGTGTGTGTGTGTGTGTGTGTGTGTGTGTGTGTGTGTGTGTTGTGTGTGTGTGTTTAATGATTCCACATATTGTCTAGTTTTGTAAATACTTGGAATACAAAACTACACAAACACATATATCATAATATTCATTGGCGATCAATATGCAAATAATTTATTTAATAACTTGCCTACAGCGGTCGTCCCGTCCGATTATAGGTAATTTGTGCATCTTCAAGGCTATACAAGACACTAGATAAATTTAAAATAAAGTACATTGACCTTTTCCTAATATCTCCAATATATCGAAGGTACCCGTAAAACCATCAATGAACGGTTTTTCAGAAAAGGTAAAGGATCACAATAGATGTCGATTACCCTCACCAAACACCCTCTATTAGTTTTTGGAATTATAACTTGGAATTCTAAATTCTATTTGAATTTACCTTAAGTATTACTTTTTCAAAATCTGTTATTCATTTGTTTTTTTTTTTTATACTTTCTCCGCGCAATATCGCCTTCTTTTGTAATAATAGGTAAATAAATACCTGCCCAATATTTTATTGTATTATTTTCCTTATCAACAAGGATATCCTTATTAGGGATAAGCTGCTTATTGGTGTATAATTCACTCTCTAGTGAGTAAATGCTGCTACTGAAATGTCACAATGTTGCTAAGGCTCCGATACCTATTGCTAACGACTCAATAATTTTTCCTATCTATGATTCTTTTTCTTTTCGCTTTCAGTTAATTGTGTAACACGAAATTATAACGTATATGTACCTACGTATAATATATTTGTAAGCTTAAAAATTGTCTTTTCTATAGCTACAGTCAAACTGGGTCAATAGGAATGCAGGGATGAAAAGAAACAAAACTTTAAAGGGTAGTTTTACGTTACTTGAATATTTTTTGCAATAATATTTAATTCCATAAATTGTTATACCTACTTTGTTACAAGCCGATAATATCGTATCTATTCACCCCTGCGTTCCTATTCACCCTGTTTTACGGTATATTTGGTTTGATTAACCATTCTTAGTTTATGTTAAAAAGAAAGAAAAATAATTTGTTTGGTACAGCACAAAAAACAATAATATACAATAAGACGCATCAAAAATTAAATATATAGTTGTTGTATTTCTCACGGCTGCACCAAAATAGGTCCAGTTCAGCATGAATGCCAGATAACTAGTGCCTGACGCTGGTTTTCAACTGAACCTGTGGTTGTGACGCAACGGAAGTAAAAGGGTCCGCCACTGGAAAGACCTCACGGCGTCCTCACATTAAGCTTTACGCAAGTCCTCACCGTACATGGTAAGTTCGCGGAGTTTGTTGTACTGAGTTCGTGCGGAAAAAACACCCAAAAGTTCTTATAGTTCATCCTAAGGTTGTCTGGCAGATATCGCTATCAGCGATAAGACCGCCATTGCACCTATAGATTCAAGTTGTACTGTGTGAAATTGTCACTACTTTGATGTACAAGTTTATTCAATTCTAACATACTCAAGGTCTTTCTAAGCTCTTTCAAGTTAAAACCGACCTCAATTTTGGGCGGTTCATTGAGTCCAAAGCCGAAGTTGCTGCTAGTAAACTGGGCGTTCTAGCAAAGGTCCGGCGGTACTTTTTTTTTTTTTTTTCACACCGGGACAGCTTTTAATGTTATACAAAGCACAGGTCCGATCGTGTGTGGAGTACTGCAGCCACATATGGGCTGGTGCTGCAAAGTGCCACCTGGCAGCTTTGGACTCGGTGGAAAGGCGTGCGAAGAGACTGATTGGTGATCCAGATATGGTTAAGTCCAATCTTCAAAGCCTTGAGCACAGGCGTAGGGTAGCCAGCCTTTCGGTGTTTTACAGGTTGCATTTTGGAGAGTGCGCGCAGGAATTGCGTGACTTGATTCCGCCATCCCATTTCTACCACCGGACAAAACGCCGTACGGCGAGTATCCACCCTTACGTTGTTGAAACCTCCACGGTCCGGACTAAGCGTTTCGCTTCGTCATTTATACCGCGTACATCGAAGGACTCAAACAATTTGCCTGCTGCGGTCTTCCCGTCCGATTACAATCTGAGCGTCTTCAAGGCTAGAGTGAATAGACTGTTAATAAACTAGTGCGCCTCACCATCAACGATTGCATCACCGCTTACCATCAGGTGGGATAGCAGTCAAATCTAGTATTTGACTGCTATCCCATCTTCTGACTTTCATATCAGATAAAAAAAAGCCTAAAAGTTGATATAACGCACATATTTTCATAAGCCCTTTTTGTGTAGAAATCTTTGAAACTTACTTACCGCTTGATGTCGTTACAGAGACCCTAGTGATGTCACCGCGTGATGGATCGGTTCGGGATCAGCTCCAATCTGGCTGATACCGTCGATAGGAAGGATACGGTTACGGGATATCGTGCTCGAAATATTCTAGGATTTAGGTGAATTTTTGCTCGAGGTACAGAGAAGGCTGATTCGTTTAAAATTGAACGTTCGTTTAGAAGTATTAGGTCATTACCTATGAAATTGCCCTTTTCTAAAACAGGTTGCTTTCAAGTGCTATATCTTTGGATTGATTCGGAATTTTAAGTTCAAATAAACTTTATATTAAAAGTAGGTTATTCTTTTTTAGAAATTAGGCATTTATTGGCTTCTTTGAGTTTTGTATTTTCTCTAATATCACTGTAGGTACTTATAACCATGAAAGCTAATTTAAAAAAACCTGTTTTCAAACTAGAAACTATGCATTTCACACAGAAATCCTAGTAATATAAATGAGAAACGTTTTACGGACTAACCGTTCTAATTTAACACGTAATCTAGTTATGTCAAATACGCGTACAGATAGATATTATGAAAGGGTCGCAAGTCGCCAGTCGAGCAGCCAGCATCTGTCATGTCTTGAAGTTGTTGTGTGGACCATCACTACGGCACTTCACATTGTACAACACATTATATGGACTAGCATTTCTGTATACACGTACATTGGAATGCTTAGGGCCTGAGCACACCACGTTTTTTAAACGCGCTATTGACGCGCGTTTTTAAAACGTGCGTAGCGTAACGTAACGTATCCTATTAAAGGTCTACAGGTAGGTGATTCTTTGAAACCGAGAGAGTGTCTCATTCATCTGGCCTAGTTTTTTCTTTACAATTTAATATTTTTATTTCCATATTAGTTTTCCCCGATCACTAAATGGATCAAAGGCACTCATTTGCGCCCAGTGGGAGATGAGACGTTTTCTTGGTTTCAAAGAATCCAAGGCTGCGCCTGACTCGCGTGCGTACCGCGTCTGTATCGCTACAAACGCGCGTCAACGGTGCGTTTAAAACACGTGGTGTGCCCAGGTCCTTAGGCCGTACAATGCTTGAATCGTGATTATACACGAGGAATCTCTTCAAAACAAATAACAAAGACAACATAAAAATTCAGACACATATCTCAAGCCGATATCATGTGACACAAACAAGAAACATTCCAGCTTCTAACAATCAGGACTTTCTTAACTGCGCATATTTCGGATTCCTACAAAAAGGTAGACTTTAAAATAAGTCTAGATTTCTCAGAAGCCTGGGGTCCGTGACCTGGGGAACAAAAAGCCGTCTGGCTACACTATTGTTTGTTTTGAGGTATTGTCACCTAACTTAATAAATGTAGTCTGTGCAAGATTTTGAATTTGATTGATGATCCGGTTTACTGTTTATCTAGACGAGATTGTATCTCTACATACACAATCGTTAGCGGACATTGTTTTACATTAGAACATTGTCACAACTAGACTCATTAGTTAAATACTTATTCAATACTAAAAAACCTGCTCTTATCCGTACCACTTTTAAACACGTAATTTACCGTTTTTCGCACTAGTGCGGAAACGTACGCGAGATCAACCTCACCACAATTTATTGTATTTATCGTATCAGGCTGAGCGCTAAATGACCAAAGACGAGACAGTTTTGGAACTGGAAAACTGTAATGAATATTATTCACGTGTACCAAACGACGTTTTTCAACACATGTAGGTAATCGTAAACTACAAGTAAAACTTCATAAGCATAAAATTTAGTAATAAATGTTTTCTGAACAATTACACGGCTACCTACTTAGTGAAAGGTGCCAAATGATCAGCCTGATACAATACATAAATCGAAGCGGCCTGGCTAAAATACAGTTGGTACATTGCAAATATATCTCATGCTAAAACATGAACAGCACATATTCCAAGGAACGTTTACGCATTTACCTAACACATGTATGTTGATAGTGATGCGTGTAACCTATTATGTAATTAAGTTTAATTAGGGTTCCCCAAATGTAGCGGCAGTGCGCCCGCGGCCTGATTAAATAACTTACTACGGAACCCACTAATCGACGGCTCAGCCGAACTAATATTGAGTGAATTTATAAATCCGCTAAATGTGCAAACGAGGAGAGATCGTAATTATCTTAATAGAGAATTTGAGGTTGAAGTTATTGATTTTTATTCGGACAAGAACGGAAATGTTTGGTTTACTTATCGAGTTCAATCTTCTTCAAGGCTCTGAATATTTAATAAGGTTAAGCATAGTCAGCCTTATAATATTCCCAATGCTGGGACTCGGAACTCCTCTCTAGGAGAAGGAATGCGCTGGTATTCATCACGTGTGGTTCTATCCACCAGTGCGGGTTGGTGAATGTCACATGTCTTCGAATTTTGGGTTCTAGCACATGCCGGTTACCTCTTGATGTTTTCCTATACCATTTTGAGAGCAGAGGTGATGATAAATCATAAAGTAATATGAATAATTTACATAAAGTAATGTGCCTGGCTGGATTCGATCAAGTCGGGGTCATTACCACTCCGCTACCACTCCTCTCAAAATATTTAAAAAATATTTAGATAAAAACAACGTACTTAGTTGTGCCTAGAAGGCCTCTTTTTAGTTTAGTTTTTATTTATTTTAATAGGTAATACATTTTTCAAAGTACCACTTGTTTTGTCCTTAGTCCATAAATTGTACTTAGCTGTAAGCTTTTACTATTAACTTTTTTTTAAATAACAAAAATAAATGTTTTGATAGAATAAATAGGTACGTAAATTTTGACTAAACATATCCCAATAATTACCACCTAAAGATTAGTAGGGGTAACATTATCACGCCTTACCGTCTCATATTTCCATATAACCCTATAGAACACAGGGTCACACAATATCACTGCTCTCACCGCACGCCCTGTATTTACCCTTGTATCCAGTTGCGCCAGCCGAGCCCGACCCTCAGGCACGATGTTTAGCCCTAACTAAACCGTATATGACGTCCGCTAATTAACTTAATTACACATTACACACCCCACACTCAAGTACAAACATGGAAATATCCCCACTTACTCTCTACGCCTTCCGCAAACCCTTTAATTTCTTACGAATAACTTTGAAAAGAACTGAAACGCCTGCTAATATTTTGAGAGCAAAAACGCTGGGGAGCAAAATTTGTCTGTTAAATGCTAATTAGGAGAACTTTTGAAGCGAATAGTTTGAAATCCCTGGTTTTAAGGATTTGTGAAATAAAAGTGAGAGATTTTTGTTTTAACATGTGAGGTTGAAGTGCCGAGGGAATTGCTGGCTAAACTATTCCCTTATTATACCTTGCAGACTTTGCATACTTAATATATTACCTACCATTCGATTTATTACCATAAAAGTAAATTAATTAAAGATTTCGATGTTTCAGACTCGATTAGACATTACAAGAGACGTTTTCATATTCAAACTTAAACTTAAAATCGCATTGTTTCACATGGGCCTACATAGGGGTGAAACATCAGAAGCTAATGTTCAGTTCCAATTGGGCGTTTCTTATGGCGAAGAACTAGCGTGTTACTTCATGCTTGAAGAAAATGATTGAATTTACAATATTAATAGGTATGAGATAACAGTATAGACCGGACAATTTTGTGCCTAAAAACACAATAAAAATAGTAGGTAATCTATGAATCCCACAAAAGACCGAAAACCCGAATAAACACAACATTTTCTTTTCTGCGCAATCATCACAAAATACCACATTGATATACAGCGCATATTTCGCAATACATAAAGCAAACATACCATAACGCAACATAAATGGGTAGGCAGTAATGATTTGTAACGTACAATAATCATATCCGGGCGGCGTCGAACGCGCGCCCATAACTCACGACACGCCGTATTAACCACTGCGGTGACCTTAGCATTGGGGCTGGCCTAATGTATGAGGATTAATATTATGTATTTCCAGCAGATATATCACCAAAAATGTCGAAGTTATGCGATGATTGCTGGTCGGATGAACGGAATTGCATTCTGGTAGAACTTTTGTTTATTGTGTTGTTTTTTTTTTTTACTATTTATCTGTGCTTCTTACGTAATCATTTTTGTTTAATCCAATTCAAATTAACGTGTTTTTTTTTTAATATGTACATATTGCTAGAAAATAATGCCCATTATCTGAAGTGATGGTCAAAATTCAAAAATAAGAAGTCTGTTCGTAGCAGAACTCTACTACACCCTATAAGAAACCTACCTGCCAAATTTTAAGTTTATAGGTGTTATAGTTTCTGAGATTTCATGATTAATCAGTGAGTGGTATTTCGCTTTTGTATTATAAATAGATTTAGATTACCGAACACAAGCCATTATATTGTCATACATGACAGCCTCACCCTCAGAGCTATTGTGTATACATCGCGTACATGATTACCGATCACACATCAACACCGCACATAGCGCCCTGTCGATGACAATTGACGGAGGGCCTTCGAATGCCCTCGGTGTGTCAAATGACGATTGAAACTGATTCCGATCGTCATTATGTTAAACGGAGTGTAGTGCTTTAGGCAAGAGCATGTAAATGCATGTAGTGCACTTGTGAGGTGTCATGTAATATGATGTTATAGACACTCAGGATAAATAGAGACTAGTGCCTAAAATATTATTGCTGTTTACTCTATTATTTATTTATCTACAATTACACTAACTAAATAACTATATTATTTACAGTAAATTAAAAAATAAAAAGAAAAATAATAAAACCCTACGCTAATTGAAACTGCCTAAAATATGGCGTCAAAAAACTCTTCCACATCACTGTCGCCCGGTAATGTACCCAAAAGACTGGCGGCATTACCACGCTGGATAGCAATGCTTATCCTCTGTCCAAGGTAAAAGCCAGCCTTTAGGCACACCTTTTATTGCTTAATATCATATCATTGTAATACTTTAAAGGTGAAAGATTATATGTACCTATGTATAAAAATAATTATTATTTATTTTTTGTGCATTTAACACACTTAACAGTACAGGATGACATGAGCAGATATATTAGTTGTAAAAATCAATGGAAATAAAAATAAACATTCAACTCTTAGAGTAAGTAATAGTATATTTTGATACAAGTGCAGAAGAACTCGCCTACGGCTCGTGCGAATTCCGCCTCGGTCGCAATGCCGAATTAATGTGTACGTGATCAAATGACTTTTCATACAAAGAAATGAATATAGATACCTATGCTTCTCCTACAACCTGCAAAGAAAAAAAAATAAAAATAAAAAATAAATAATATTAACTAACGCTTTCAGGCACACAATAGACTGTTTTACGCACTAGTGCAGAAAAGTGCGCGAGCTCTTCCTCGCAAAATGTTATTACATTTATCGTATCAGGATGGGTGCGCGTCGTCTCCCACGAGGAAAAGAAAAAAAAATTGGCGCGCATATAAAAACAGATTTTTACCGCCACAAAAGTTTACTAGTTTTACAGTTATTTTCTTCACAAGTGTATTGAAATCATCGTATGATACACGTGAGTAATTAATGATTACCGTTCTCGACTCTCACCCTTGCCATGGCTCGGGTCTAAATACCGCCTCGACTGTAATCACTAACATTACACACTTACATTCAGTCAAAAAAGTATCGGGAATGAATGATTTGTTGATGGTTCCAAATTCAAATTTTTGTTTTTTTTGTAGTTGTTAGATTGGCACAACTGTTTTCCATTTTGGCGCGGAGTTTGAGTTGCATCTGTTATTTATATTAAATACAGTGCTGGTTTTAGTAATATCATATATAGTGTGTATTGCGAATTTCATAATGGACAAAAATATCGAACAAAGAGTTTGTCTTAAATTTTGCATCGCCAATGGAATTTCGTGTTCGGAGTCACTGAAAATGTTACAGAAGGCTTACGGTGAATCGACTTTATCAAAAACTCGTGCTTATGAGTGGTTCAAAGCGGTCGAGATGTGATGGAAGATTTGCCTCGCTCTGGTAGGCGGTCAACGTCTGCAACTGAAGTTAACATCGCAAAAGTGAAGGAAATAGTGACTGAAAATCCCCATTCAACTCTGAGAGAGATAGCCGCCGAACTTTCTGTATCTCACGAGTCGATCCGTATCATTTGGGTATGAAACATGTTGCTGCTCGGCTAGTCCCAAAAGATCTGAATTTTCTCCAAAAACTCAATCGCATGAAAGTCGCTGAGGACATGCTAGAACGAGTCAGTTCGGACCCTACATTCATGAAACGCATTGTTACTGGTGACGAGACGTGGGTTTACGAGTTTGACATGCAAACT
This sequence comes from Mythimna lalbum, assembly GCA_949319445.1. Classification (NCBI taxonomy): domain Eukaryota; kingdom Metazoa; phylum Arthropoda; class Insecta; order Lepidoptera; family Noctuidae; genus Mythimna; species Mythimna lalbum. The sequence continues at coordinate 21,563,125 of OX439360.1, forward strand.
AGTCAACAAGCTTTGGAGTGGCGCCTTCCAACTGATCCGAAACCGAAAAAACCACGCCAAAGTCGATCAAAAGTCAAAGTCATGTTGACTGTTTTCTTTGACTATCGCGGTGTTGTGCACTCTGAATTCTTACCGGAAGGTCTAACGGTAAATAAAGAATATTATTTGAGCGTTATGCGGCGTTTAAGAGAGCAAATTCGACGAAAAAGGCTAGATTTGTGGAAAGAAAATTCTTGGATTTTGCACCACGACAATGCGCCTTCGCACAAGGCTATCATTGTGAACGAATTTTTGACCAAACACTCAACAAATACCATCCAGCAACCACCATATTCACCAGATATGGCTCCTGCTGACTTTTTTCTTTTTCCTAAACTCAAATTACCACTTTGTGGCACCCGTTTTCAATCGATAGAAGACATAAAGGAGAATTCGCGGTGAAAACTGAACTCAATTCAGGAAGCAGCGTTTAAAAAATGTTTTGATGAATAGATTATTCGTTGGCGCAAGTGTATCGTTTCTAAAGGAGCATACTTTGAAGGTGATAAAATAAATTTGGATGAATAACAGACATTTTGTGTATTATTGATGTTTTCCCGGTACTTTCTTGACAGAGTAGTATATCATAATGTACCGCATCCGGAAAGTATGTTCCCTTAGGACAATTTTTACTTATACGGAGACAAAGACACTGGCAGTTCTTTTATAAATATGATTACTTATCTACGTAAAGCCTATACAGCCACAAGCAAAGCTATCATATCGTCGCTTGGAGTACACTACATAAGTTACACCAGCCCTTATTGTAGGCCCATTGTACTGTTTCTTATCTTAATACCTACTATAATTTTCCCTGTATTGTATCCGAAATGTAAACTCCGCAACGTTAATTTGTATACTGGGTTATTTGTGAAACACTGGTAACCTCTCAGGACTGTTACTCACATCATAAACAACAACTTTTGTTCTTGACTTGAAAAAAATTGTCATATTCATACAAAAATAAAATTAATTAAATCGAACGTTCTAAATATTACGAAGTCTAGGCGAAGTAAGTGATAGTGATGAGAGCGTACAATAACGGAGGGAGTGGTGATCAGGCGGTGGGGATGCTTGATACTCGTGCGTTACGTCATACAAACTTAGGTAAGTATATCAAAATACAGTACATAGCAACAACGAAATCTTGAAGGTTTGGTTTTGGTTAAGGAATTATTTTTGTAAAAAGTTATAGAACAAAAGTGGTTGTTTATGATGTTAGTAATACAGTCCTGCAAGGTTGTTAGTGTTACAAATAACCCTGTATACAAGTTACATTACACTCAACACCAGAGCAACAATCTCAAGCAGTATAATTAAAGCATTGTAGGCCTTGCTTTAACTAATACAATATAATTACACAATCAGCGAGTAAATCATAACACATCAGACGCATCGGCTAATCTCGCCACCTGATCTAGAGTTACTCGTAATTGCTAATTAGGCCTAATCAATCACCACTCAATTAACAGAACGAGGTACATATGTAGTTACGAAGCTCCCTGTGATGACATAGATCGGTAACTAATCTGGACTGGAACAGACATGTGTCATGTTTGGGATTGAAACCCCACTCTAAGGTTTACAATAATAATAATAAATCATTTATTTTCAGGCATCTTAGCCCATAGATACATACATATCTTACAGACTAACATACAAGGTTTAAGGGACAGCCCCCCGCAAATTTTAAGGTTTTGCTCAGTAGACGAAATTGAACAAAGTTCCACATTTTTTTTTTCAGGAAACGTAAAAAACAATCGACCTCGCCATACAAATTGTCCAATAGTTTATAATTTTGTATGGTGAGGCTAATTTTTTCACCGATAAAAAGCTGCTTTGTTCCTGCGTGACTTAAGCTATAATTTATGTACATGGGCGAAGTCACACGCAAAAACTAGTCTATAATATTAGTTTAGATTTTACCTAACTAATGATGTACCTTGTTTGAACTTGTATTCACAAAATTCTAAACACGCTATTATTTATTAAAATACAAATATATTTAAAAAGGCAAGTAATTAGAAATATAATCATGATCGTTCTACGCGACACAGCCAATCAGACAGTAAATTATTTTTCCTTAATTATACAATTTTGGTTCACAATAGGCAATCAAGCATTTACCTGTTCAATCATATGTTTTACTGAAGTATCGATAATCACATGGCAACAGGAATATAATTATTTTGGCTTAGCAACAAGAAGTCAGACCTCTTGCTATTATTTTTGTGTAGGCTCTTTACTCCTCACGCCCGCAAGGGCTATTGCTAACAGAATTATATCAGGCGTTTTTAAAGTTTACGTGTATACTTTGAATACGACTCATGCAATACGCATTGAATGTATAAACTAGTACTATTTTAAGGTAAGAATTCATACAATGACTCCTCCTGCTCTAGGGTGGAGCGATAGGGTTGACTGGGGTGTTTCCGATTTTTACTGATTTTTTTTTTTTCGGTTTGTAAAAATCTTCCAATGACATATTCCACCCTGTGGAGGGGGACAGTGAGGGAGACAGTGTCAGAATTTTAATGAATAAAAACCCACCCCGTTCCTTTCTAGTCCTTCATACCGGGGTCGGACCTTTCTTTCAGAAACCGGTAGTCCCTTACGGTTTCGCAATAGGTGTTTGTCAAAACTGTTTCTTTTCTGTCCCCAGCTTATGGATAGATTGGCTGTCCCGCACATGGGCCTCAATAAAATGCCAGAAGCGGCCACCAAAAAACGCCAGAAGCGGCCACAAAAAAACGCTACAAGCCGCTGCAAAAACAGCTGAAGCGCGCAACACCTTGTGTTCGGAGAAGCTTCAAGCGTTTTTTTAGTGGCGGCGCCCACGAGCCACAAAAAAACGCCGCCTCGTGCGGGGGCACATGAGCTTCAAAAAAAACGCTGCTTAACCCTTCAGATACCGTCAATTAGAGACACAATAGTAAGACAATAGATGCGCGGCCACCGGTGGTCGCTTGGGGATTCATGAATTAAGTTACAGTAAGTTTTCCCTAACGGCACACGATTCCAAGGAAGATACCTATCAATAGAAGTAATACAGAATACTTGGAATCGTATCAAGCAATCGTGTAATGTTACGCAAGGCTTCAATGCTGTCTTCAGTAAGACATGCGACGTCGATTCTGCTTACGAACATGGCACAATTACTGTTATGCATGCAGCTCAATTGTCGATAGTCAACTAAATTAGGACAATGTTAAGTCGGGCTCTCACCTTCGAGCCGTAACTGTAACCGTTGCAGATACAGTAACCAAATAAACATGAGTACGTAGTTCGCGAGCCCGTTGTGGCCGAAACTCGGCTCGCGTCGAACGCGAGCCGAGTTTTTTAGCTCGCGGACGCCTAAGTGATCACCCGAAGTGCCTAAATAAACACGCTTCTTGTAACCATGTACAGTTACAATAACAACAACGAAGAAACGTCTACACTTGACTATGTTACTGTATCTGTTGCAGTTACGGCTCGTAGGTGAGTACCCGGCTTTAGACCTACTACAAGATGTCTACAAAGACAGGACACGAGTAACAATATACCTAACATTGCCTATTTCTAGGCCTATGTGCAACAGTGGACGTCTCTCGGGTGAAATACTGATGATGGTAACCTAAAATTATGCCTCTATTTCCTATAAGGATAGGCAGAATTGATTCATTTTTACGTCAACAGTGGTTACGTTTCAGTCCGATGGTTGGAGTATAATTCAAACTCAAGGTGGCAATAGAAAAATCTCCTAAAGGAAAAACCAATAGTATAATTTTCCTCGCCCTGGTGATCAAATCCAGAATCAAATATAATCTATATTCCAGCAAATGCAAATATAGAGCTAGACCGTTTAGTAGTATCCATTCTTATCATTCCAGAAGTAACATCGATAATACTGACGATCTTATACCTCCAAATTCCTAATTAAGAATCCCCTTACCGAGTCTATCGTCAACATGGCATGGTTCATCTAACGCAATGTTTGATAAAGTAGCGCAAAGACGCAAGGCAGAGTTTTCAGAAAACCTAGATAACATCCACAAGATATCTGTGTTTCCAAAATATCTAGAGAAATATGTACAGTAATAACGTCATAATCACGTAAGAGCGATTGTATGGAAATGAGCCTCGGGTTGGACGCTTTTTTGGAGGACCTAGAATGGTTCTGAAGAATCGCCGCGATCCTAGAACGCAAACAAGACCTGAAAGAGCAAGATTGAATTGTTATAGTTAATAATGGTCACTCCATCGCACTCCACTCAGAGCGAGAAAAGTTATTTGATAAATTCTCACCGCAAAGAAAACCCATATCTGCCAAAGCATATCTCACTCAAAACCACTCTATTTTCTGCTCAAAAATATAAACAAGTAGTCCAATAACGATTAACACAAACATGAGCCACTCAGTGAGGCACAGAGGCACCTTAGCCGGCGCAGCTATCATATACAATATTTATAGGGGCATTAGCAGGTAGATAGGCTGAGTAATGTCGGTCGAATAGGGGACATTTTTGCACGGGCCCGGTAAATATGGGGGCTGAGAGATAGGTGGAGGCGATTCCTAATGTTTTTCATGATATGGTCGGCTGCAAAAAGTAGAAGATACAAGTCCCTTGAGACAGGAACTTGATTAAAAGTAGGGGTCTTTCTTTAAAACTGAATTGTAACTGGAGCAAATTGTGTGAAGCCACTGAGGCTAAAAGGATCTATCATATTAATAGATAGATAGAAAACAATTACTTGAAGCAAAGCAGATAATACACAAAATGCTCAATTAAATTAAAATGGAAGAGTCAACAGCTTAATAGACCAAATCTCTCATCTGTAACTGTCTATAATTAACTAGGTTCAGCCAATTTTTATTACTTTTTAGAGTTTCGTACCTCAAAAGGAAAAAACGGAACCTATATAGGATCACTTGTTGTCCGTCTGTCTGCTGTCTGCCTGCCAAGACCCTTTATCTCGGGTATGCATGAAGGTATCGAGTTGAAATTAAAACCAGGTCTGCGGCCTCTTGAAACTGAAAAAGCAGACTTCTGAGTTTACGAAAAAAAAAGAAACGGCTGTTTAAATCGCAAAAAATCTCTCAAGGGAATCAAAATTCATAGGGGTCCCGTTGACCTGGAATCCTGTTTGACATGAAGCAAGGTATCATTTGTTCTATGAAAAAATCTGAAAACTGTAAATTCGAAGGTACGTCACTATTTAACTATCAATTGATCTGTTTTCATAGGTAAGTTTGTACGCGAGTGCGACTCGCACTTGTCCGGTTTCTGTGTGGATGCATGCTGAACCAGTGATCTAGTTGTTAAAAAACTTGTTATAAAATGACTAAAGCTTCGTGTGACAATACTCCTGTCCTACAAGAGTGTATTTTGCCCGAGTGGTTATTTATGAAAGTAAAGAAATCGCTGTCGCCTATACCTTGTCCACGAGTCCCTTTTCGATTATTACACCAGATTTGTAGTCGACCGCTGAGGTTATTGTCGTATGACAGTGCCACCGTTTTTAGTTTATCTTTAGCAAATTTCGACCAACGTTACCGCTAAGTCCGTACTCACATTAATGTCCCATCTCGGGTTTAACAATTAACGCCAAGATAAATGGTTGGAACACGAAACGATAACTGCGGACGTTTCGGCTTAAACCTACGTGCATAGTCGCGTGAAATTTATTATGTAGATAATGTTGGGAATTGAATCGGATAGGTGTCGGAGGCTGCGGGCCCCGTGTCACAGTGTCACGGAAAAACGTCGGGAAATCGATTTTAATGTTGCGGTATCGAGTCAGCGTCAGCTCGATTTTAAATCGAATGTGATAAAAGATGGCAGAGAAATATATGAAAGTGAAATATGATTGCGCGTTCATAATCCTGGGGTACTAGGGTTTGAAAATTTGTTTTATTTGCTTATGTTTTGACTAAAGTCTACCAGAGCTGAAAGTAGGTTACTCCATACAAACTTTGGTCCCCTGTTTCTAATGAAATGATGATGCTTAGGGGGTGAATTTGCTCGCAAAACAGATGGCCGTTGGCGCTGAAAGGTTCTGGAGTGGCGACCAGGTACTGGAAGACGCAGCGTGGAAGGCCTTCTACAAGGTGGACCGATGAACTGGTGAAGGTTGCAGGAATTTGATGGATGCGGGACGCACAGGATTGTTCATTGCGGCGACACTTGGGGGAGGCCTGTGTCCAACTGTGGACGTCTATCGGCTGAAATAATGATGATGCAGAAGTGAATTTTGTAAAATCTTCTCTTAGCTATCGCTTACATCAGAAAAAGAAGCCTTGTGCAGAATTTTACGCTTCTAGTCCCAGCAGTTTCGGCTGTGCGTTGATATGTCAATTTATCGATTTTGAATATATAACATTATTTTTAGTTTATGCAGAACCTGAATATTCAGAATCAGTAACTGAACGGATTCCAACAGTTTTTACACCATGTTATATTTTCTCCCAAAAATATTTAAAAAGTTCACAAATTGGACACCACTGACACTAAGTACAACACAGACCACGGCAGGGTAATAGAGGCCAGCGAACAGCTGGGTGGGGTAAAACAACCCCTCAGTCGCCTGGATGGCCCGGTGATTACGTATTTTTGTTGACTTAACAAGCATATAACTGTGATTTTTTATGATACCTACAGTTATGATTTTTTCTACAAAGCTTCTTTATACATGTATTATAAAAATACTAGACACGATTTTCGGATTTTGTATAAACTAAAACTAATGTCGTATAGATTACTTAATGGTGTGCATAAATGAACCATAAACATACTCCTATAATGCTACCCAGGTCATAGTAATCTTCCGGTTACACTGGACCCCAACATTCAACATTCTATGGCCTGTGCTTGTGGCGTTCAGCGAAAACTGCAAAAAAAAATCCAAATAATTCAAAGAAATATTGGCAAAAATATCCTCATCAATATACTATACATTTCTTTGAACCCTACCGATATATACCAATACATATACACGCACAAAATACATAATTTACCTCGGTCGACCCATTGTTTTGTCCCGGTCATCACGTAGTCCCGTGGAGTTCCCGTATTTGTCCCATGTTTGTCCCGCGTTGGTCCCGCGTTTGTCCGCTCCTCGCCTCGGGACAAAAGGCACGGTCTATTGAGAATCCGATATCTTATTATTGTATGCAAAAGGAGGTAAATCGTGTTTAAAATGTACACGGATGAACCCGGAAATGGTTGAGAGGACGAATTGTTTTATAAATGTGTGTGTTTTGGTTCGAAATAACAAAAGTTGTGACTGTGTTTGTGGATTTGATGGTGCCAGATGAATTCAACACAGCGATCTTTGAACCTATTATCTACATTTATAATTGACGTTATTAATTTAAAAAATAACTGCTCATGTGCAAGTCGAGTTTGCGCACCAAGGGTTTCGTTTAAATTAACTAATGTAAATAGTTCGATTCCTGAATCGAATTTCAAGATTTTTCCGAATTCTAAAAAATATAGTTTATGTCGTACCTGTCTACTTTACTGTGCTATGAGCTCTTGCTTCTTGTCTTTCAAGGTATCAACGTTATTGACCGTTGATTGAGCGTTGAACTCAAGGGTACCTATAGATACGTATAGATTCATGATAGCACAAGTTTAAACCTTAGTGATTTTTTGTTGCTGTTTAAGTTAGACAATCCTGTATTATTTTCTTTACGTGATAAACAAATTAAAAAAAAAAATTTTGGTTGCCTTGCGGGTGTCAAAATATGCACCTAAATTGAATATACCTACTTGGTCGTATCTTTAGATTATAATATTATTGAAATCTTTAGATTGATTTGACTTAGAAGTTTTATTTTTTTCACTGCATTAAGTTACCACTTGAAGCGGTAAAAAACCAACTTCTAAGTTCTAAGTCAACTTGAGTATTTGATATTAATTTCAGTTTGATAACTCCACTCGTTCCTTTGTAAAAGGACCTTGACAAACAGACAACCAAGATACCTTATAAGGGTTTCGTTCTGCCGACTGACTGAGTTACGGAACCCTAAAAAAACCTTATTTTAAATTTATCTGGCGCCTACCATAGAACTATGTAACAAAATACTAAGCCTGTTAGGCTCGGCATAGGCTGAGGTGTACAAGTATAAATCTTAAGACATTAATGTTTAAGTCTCTTGAAATAGGGGGCAAACCTCAACCCTGCCTCTTATTTGGTCTAATATAACTCACATTATCAGCCCTATAATTAATATATATATTATTCCCACTGCTGGGACTTAGGCGTCCTCTCTAGGAGAGGGAGTGGGCCGCAATCCAACAAGAGCGCCCAGTTCGTTGATGGATGTCACAAGTCTTAAAATTTTGGTTTTTGGACATACCTACACGTTTCCTCACCATATTCTTCTTCATCGTTCTGAGAGCAGTGGTGCTGAAATAAATTACACTAAGTAAGGCTGGATGGGTTTGCACTCGTAAGGGCCATTACCACTGGGACATCACTGCTCTCTCCTCACTTCTGGTCTGCTTTCAACCTATAAGACCAAATCGAATACAATAATTCTCCTCGTACGCCAATTTCGCATAAGTCGTACAACATGAATGACCTTGAAAATTTGGCCTCTATAAAAAAAATGGTGAGTTCGCCAGATCTGGACGCACCATTATATATCTTCGTTTATCCTAAAGTCTACCCAAAACTTTGATTACTTTTTTTTCTGGGATTTTAATAAAAAATGCGCAATTACGTAAATTTTATAATCCACGTGAACGCGCAAAGGGTTAAAAGCCGCCTTCCTGAAATAAAATCAACTCGACAAAAAAAACACGTCCGTTACAAAACATATCTAGCTCTTTCCACCTGCCATAGACTAAATAAAGCCCACCGCTCACTGCACCCGTCGTCGATAGACCACTAATGGGCGGTGCGCCGCGCGGCGGGAAATATGTCCGTTCGTGTGCGTTCGCCCGATAACACAGGATTATGGTAAATAGTACTCCGTGCTGGAGATTAAGGGTATTTCCAGGGATACGCTGTATTTCAGTTCAGGGCATTTTTTCCGACGAGTCACTGGTTTTACTTTATTTTTTATTTTCTGGTCGACGGGTGATGCGTTTTGGTATATTTTTTTATTGTAATCTATGGGCTTCAATGGCCAGAATAAGGCTGCTTATTTTCTTTCGTTACATTTTAAAGTACAAACATATAGAACTGATACTTATGTCTATATATTATTTTCAAGTACTATTCAGCAACAAAATCAATCAGACAGGTACCAATTTATACGCTTTTATAATAAACTAGCTCTTGCTAACGGCTTCACCCGCGTACATAAAATATAACCTATGTAACTATACTAATAAAGCGGCTTTCTATCGGTGAAAAAAAATTTACTAATCAGATCAGTACTTCCAGAGATTAATTACCTCCTTAATAAAGTTAAGAAGTGGTCGTCTGCAATAGTAATAGCATTGTTTTTTTTTTTGTTATAAATTTTATTATTAAACACATTATGTGAACGAGTTCAAGGAGTTTTCGTTTGATGTTAGAGTAGAGGGTAGGAAGTAGTGTAGACAACATGTACCAAAAGTGAAAAAGAAAGGTGCTTCGCATAGGCTACGAGCTAGAGCAGTCGGGTAAAGTGTGGTCGACAATATTATTAAAATTGACTTTATGCCATGGTTTTTGGAAATATAAACCACCTCAAAACATGCTCAATCCTTACTAATATTATAAAAGCGAAAGTGAGTTTGTTTGTTTGTTACGTCTTCACGCCTAAATGGCACAACCGATTTTGATGAAACTTGGTACACGGATAGAACATGTCCTGAAATAGAACGTAGGATCTTTTTATCCCGGAAGTATGTTTCCTTGGGATAATTTTCTGCTATCACGCGGGCGAAGCCGCTGGGAGCAGCTAGTAATAGCAATAATTTAAAAATATTGTCGTTTCAGCTGTTTTTCTCATTTTGTTTTAACTTTGCTGAACACTAGGCATAACGCCTGCTTCGTGGGTGCGTTCACATGTAAACTCCCATACACAAGACACCCAGATCCAAAACACTTCGAACTGGAACACGTAGCGCAGCAGCCAATTGCTCAACAACTGCGCCAACCGTGCCGGCTTCATCATCATCATTTCAGCCGAAAAACGTTCACTGTTGGAAACAGGCGTCCGCCAAGTGTCACCATAACGACCGGTCCTGTGCGTCTCGCAACCTGCGTATTCCTGCGACCCTCACCAGGTTATCTGTCCACCTTGTGGGAGGCCTTCCAACGCTGCATCTACCGGTATGCGGTCGCCACTCTAGAACCTTTCGGCCCCATCGACCGTCATTCTACGAGCAATGTGCCCTGCCCACTGCCACTTAAGTTTGGTGGTTCTTCGGGCTATGTCGGGGATCTCGGTTCTCCTGCGTATATCTTCATTTCTGATGCGATCACGCAAGGAAGCTCCGAGCATAGCCCTTTCCATTGCCCTTTAGTGACTACAGATGAGGTCTTGATTGCCTACTGATGAGGCCCACTGTAAGCGACTACGTTTCAGTGCCATATGTGATCACTGGTAACTCGCACTGGTCTTGAGACACCTTGGTATGTTGGACGAGAAGACACCACGCAGCTTCCTAAACGCTGCCCAGTCGAGTAGGACTCAACGATTGAACTTCCTTCTCGAACCAACCCAAATGGATTGTCTGTCCCAGGTAAGCGTATAACCGTCTGCAACTTCAAGTGTAGAGTATCCGATCTTGATCGGAGTGGTTACTTCATGGTTATAGTTTCATTACCTATTATCGTTTAATAATCACATGGGCACATAAATCGACCACCAAAACCAAAAAACAATTTACATTTCAAAACGTCAATCAATTTCTATTCCTGTAGATCATAAAGGGCACATTTCTGAATTGAGTATTTTGATTTAAAAACGTATCAAACCCTAAAGCCAAATTTTACAGGTTTTCAGGCAAAGTTTGAGAAATACTAGAAATACTGGTAAGATCAGATATCGAGAATAGATATTCAAAGGAGATTTTAGACACAGACTTTTTTTCTGTCTGTACCTACTATTCTGTAGGTCTTCTTCACGCTTAGAAGATTTTGTTGGCCCAACCTGAAAAAAAACGTGTTAATTTAGTATATTTCGTCTCAAAAACATCCTTCAACTAGTTAGCTCGTTTCACGACAATATTTTACGCTAGCCTAAACAAGTTCAGAATTAGGCAACGTTTCATAAACTTGCTAAACAAGTTACGGATTCTCTTTACAAATTTTCTTTAAGAGACGGTTTGAAAGACTAAACGAGGAGTCTGTTGAAGTTGTTCCAGGCCAAACAGTCCGTAATCTCAGCGTGTGAACTGCGCACTCAAAGAACTCTCTCGGATCTCAGGCAATCCCAGATTACGAGAGGCATAAAGCCACCAAATTCCCATTAACTTTTTTTAAAAGGTTTCTCATTAAATAGCAAACAATAGCAAATACAGCGATGTGTCCGCGGGACGATTTTCGCCTATTTACCGAGCAGCTTACCGCGGGGGTGCGACGGGGCGCGGGGGACGAAAGGGTCCAAGATTAAGCCGGATAGTTTCACAAACATTCATTCACCGCCGCCCGCCGCCGCCCCGCACCGCCCCACAACCGCCCAGCCCCATTCAAGCGAGCTTTAATAAGAGACCGACACGGTAAGCGGCTTACTTTCTCAAATACCGGAAATTTAGTTTCCGTTGGTACCTACGGTTTTAAGATTGCCGATTACCAACTCTCTAATGCTACACGTTTTATGTTTCGCTTTTGAAGGCTCTCTATTCGCTTTCAGTCGGGATTATGCACAAACAAAGAGAGTATTAAAACACAGTTTATCGGTAAACCAGTTTAATTTTAGAGCCAGTTTACTGTACAATGGAACCAGCTGAAACTGTTGAATAGATCATGGTTTTTAAATGGAAACGAGCGTCCATTAACGGAGTTCCTAAATTAATGAAAGGCCAAGACGTTGGCTGAAGAAATTCTCAACGCATCGGTGGCTCTTCATTCCGGCAATAAAATAAATAATTCTTGGTCGGGGAATGTTCAAAGTTGGTCTCGGCAACCCTCGGAAGGTACTGCCTGTCCTAATTAGGGGATGCACTCGAGTGTCCCTCGGTTTACGAGCAGAGGTCAATAGATAAAGGAGCGTAGTTGTGCAAATGACGGTAGTTCGGATGTCGCTGCCGAGTGGCGAGCGGCGAGCGGCGAGAGGCGGGAGGCGAGCTAATTCAACACTATGGCTTCAACTAATCATGGCAAGTATTGTTGTTATCAATTTTCTTCTTCGTAAAACTGTTACATCTTTTGCGGCTCTCATTTTTTTATTTCCATTCCTGCGATACTGCGTGTTCAAGACCCCGTTTGAAAACTGTCACTGTAAGGGGCGTATTGGACCCCGTAGCATTTAAAAACTAACACTTTTTTTGCTAAGTGCGGTATGAGGTCAAAGTGACCCCGTATTAAAGTAGATACACCACTATATTCTGTTTTAATAGGATATAATTATGACATGTCTTCATCTCTTTTCTATAAACCAAATTGATGTTACGGTCTCCGCACGGCGTAGAAGTCTAGGTTTTTCTAAGGCACACCGCAAGGAAGACAAATACGGGGCATATAAGACCTCGTACCGCACTAAACGTTTTAATGAAGAGTCAATAAAACACCGGAAAATATGGCTAGAATAATGTAATTAAATACAGAGAGCCTGTCTTTTGTGTTGTTTAATAGGTACAACTAAACTGCAGCAACCACTAGCTCATAGCATTAGCTTCTTTAAATAATAATTAACTTTAACAACATAATCAAAACTTAACAACATCATCGAATTGTATCACAACCAAAAAACTTTTTGAAAAAACAAAATACCGTTACCATTTCAGTTTAAAAAAAATCTGAAAACCAAGTTTAAAAATGACTAGGCGAAAAATTCTTCCTCTACTAAATAAAAGGCCCGTTTTGACATTTGAGAAATACTCTAGAATATAACTTGGATTGAAACTGAAAGAAACAATAAAAGAATAATTAATTACATAAAATGTTTTAAAAACATACATACATTTTTTGGCGCGTTATATAATATGATGGAATACGTTGCGAGTGTTCTTTTTGCGTATTTTAGTATTCTTATACAACTTTAAAAATAAGGTTGTATATATAAAACTTGAAACACCTTTATAGTATTTATATGTCTGTGTATACGTCTGTGTCTGTCAGACTCTATTTACAAAACTTCAAAACTGTATTATGAAAAATCATGGTACTTGGTTGGCGACATAAATACATAGTCATCGGACCACCCGGGTGACTAAGGGGTTGATTTGCTCCCGCACCCAGCTGTATGCTGGCGGTGTCCAAGTTGTGACATTTTATAAATATTTTTGTAAAAAATATTGGAATCGATTCAGTTGTGGAACTGATAAACTATTTTCAGGTTTTGCATATACTAAAAGTAATGTTCTATATGGCAGGCAAAACGGCCCTTTTATTTTTTGACAACTTTAATTAAAAATGAAATCCCTATAAAAAATTAACTCAAGATAATTATAAATTTCTAGGTTTTTTTCTTAATCTTTCCTTCTAAACTTGGAGTAGACTTCTTTCAGGACCTTGAGCCTGTAGTTGTACCACAGAGGTGCAGTGTGGAACGGCTCGTCGATCACCAGGGACATTGGCTCCGACTTGTTGGCCCTGACCCACTTGACCGGCAAGTTAGACCCTTCAGGAGTCGGATCCCTGAAAATATGAATAAAAAAATGTTTTGAGCAAGCTTTTTCGATAAACCTTATGCCAGTCACACACGATCCAGTTAACCGTCAAGTTTGTGGTCAGTTCACTTCGTAAGCTACAGTGTGTGTGTAAGCTGTCAAATATGCATGATACGTGACCGCTTATACACACATCAGACATGCCATCCGGTCACACACGGCCTAGTTTACAGGACGCTGAAAACTTAACGGTAAACCGTGTGTGTGGCTTGTCTAATCCATCGCTATTCGTCAGGCGTGACCGCGGTCGAGAGAATCAAGAATGAAAATTTAAGAAAAAATACTCCTAAGGCCCATTCATACTTGAAAGGGCCGTAAGAGTGCGTAAACAAAATTTTAGTCATTTTCAACGTATTTTTAATCTATCCAGATATTTTAATATAAATAAAGAATTTATATTAGTTTTTCCCAGTTTTCAACTTGTTGCTGGATAAAAGGTACCCTGTATTCTTTTCAGTACACCTGATAACAGGTAGGTATGCGAAATTTTATGATAAAAAATAACGGCCGAGTAGTGCAAGCGTCAAGCGTCACAAACAAATTAACTTACATTCATAGAATAAAGGACTATACTGAACATTTTACAGAATTAAGAAAGTAAATGTAAATGAAGTCATCCTCGTCCAGACACCCCCACCCCTCTTGGTTGTAACGTACAGTCAAACAGGGTTAATAGAAACGCAGGGGTTAATCGAGACAAAAGTTTAAATGGGATTTTCGCGATAATTTACATTTTTTCCCAGCATTTAAGTATTTCGATTTATTCTTCAATTGTAATAAAAATGAATGCTTTGAGAGAAATCAATAATATAAATATGTACCACAGTAAAAAACCTAACCAAAGTTTTGTTCCAGTTCACCCCAGCGTTCCTATTTACCCCGTTTGACGGTAATACTTTAATGGCCTAAACATTCAAAAATATTTATCACAATGTACACGTAAATGGATTAAGTTATCATTCTTAATTAAACACATGAACGTATTAGGTACTTTAAAAATAATAAAATTATATGTGCTAGTTTTTATACAAGGCAGTGTTTTTTGCATGGCACCAATTATCTATAATAAATTGCCCAAAAGTTGGAAAGAACAAACTATACCTAAATTTAAACAAACAATGAAATTGTTTTTGACACAGAAAGCATACTACAGTATTACAGAATTTTTAAACGACTCTGTGATTGTAATACATAAATAATTAGAGCTAATATTGTCGTAATTAAGGTTATGTAGCACTAGATGACTTAAAGTAGCCTATATTATATATGTTATTATATTTGAATGCTATTATATAATTAAAGTCATTAATATGTATTGTAATAATAATCTGTATTCTGTAATATTTAATAATGAAAATATGTAATTTGATAATGTAAATATGTAATTGAATATAATGAAAATTGTTTAAAAATGACTGTTATTAATATATAAATGTAAATTTGAAAAAATAATTAATTAATTCATAATAATAATATTATAGAATTCAAGATATTTGCACGCCATTAGAAATGGCAAACATGTCTTGAGCCTCCTTTATTTAAGATCTTGCATGCATGTATTATTATAATTCTGTCTGCATACACATGTTTCTGCAAATAAAATTTCTTATTCTTATTCTTATTCTTATTCTTATACAAAATAATTAAAAAAAAAAATTTCATGTAATTTCCCAAAATTTGCTTGAAAAATAATTACATTTGTTACCTAATCAGTTTATCAATAAAAATGCAAAAACAGTTATCATAAGGCTTAATCCTATCTGTGACAATAATATCCACATTGATTGAAAAGAAAACGAGATATAACAATACAATTTGTAACAAGTAGACTCGTATGACTCTTTTTACAAAACCGCTATTTTTTATCATTTTTTGTGGCTATACGAGTATGAGTGGCTTTGATGTCTGAGTGGAGTTCTCTTTATACAATAACAACTTTAAATTGCTATAACTTCATCATTAATTCTTTATATTTTTCTTTCATATTACACTGGTCATAAAAACAAAGAATATTTCGAATCTTAAAAATCCGTATTTGCTTAATTAGTGTCAGGTGTATAATATAATTTAAAAGCAGCGATGTCGAAGAGTTTTTTGATGCCATATTTTAGTTTGTTTTAAGTTATTTTTAATTATATAAAACTGTAGTTACCTACATCATTTTACTTTGTCTAATTCCAAGTATTTTATTTTCAATATAGAAGCAATTTAAATTGTTGAGTTATTTGATTTTCAAATAATATCTAAAAAAATGTTCTTTGGCCAATGTTATTTTAAGTATACCAGAGATTATAAGTAGTTTAATGATAACATACAAAATATATATTGTTTGGGGGAAGTGTGGATATATTATAATTACACAATTAACTTGTTAATTAAATAATACGATTTATTTTAACAGTTCTCGCATTTGCTCATCATTCCAAAACATCAGAGAGCCACATGATATGAAACAATCATTTAATTTTCGTAAATCAGTTATTATTTATACCAACCAAACCACAAGGTACATAATATGTTCAGTCTAAATAAGAGTACTCATAGTTAATTATACCTCACAGGCTTTCACGTGAAGGCTGAGTAATTTGCCCATCATAGCGTAATAATGACTTGTCACGTTTATCATACACACCTATAAAGTAATGATAGATTCCCAAAAGATCCTCTAAAGTCAAACGAGACTCACCCATATTTGGCGAAGTTCGTCCACATCGTCGTCATTCGGTCTATCATTTTCTTCTCAAATTCGGGAAATATGATCTTCTGAGAGAAAATATAGAAAATATCATCAGCGTGCGTCGCGCCCGGCACCGCCTTCAGCTTTTTCGGTAAAAAGAACTTTGGTATATTCCTTCGGCCACAATATTTAAACAAGTAGCTGTAAACGGGCTGGTCCGAAGTTTCCACGAGGCCCTCCACTTCAGTCAACGAAGGGAAACTCAGGTTTGGCTCTCCATACCATCTTGATATTTTAACAACAGAATCAACAGATATTTTTTCACCTTCCATGTATAATTCTTCGAGCTCTTTAGCTACCTTTCGTTTAGTCTCAACGTCTGAAATGTGTAAATTCTTTGGCAATGATCTTTCAAATTGTATCCGAGGTATCATCGTATCGTTATCCATTCCCAATATCAACAACCCCTCCTCGTTGTTCGTGCCAATGATCACAGGGACTTTATGGTAGTCGCCTCTAGCGAGAAGATCAAATGGCGATTCTAGTAAAAATGCCTCGACGCCTTCTATTGGCTCCTCTCGACACGGCGTGTATAATATTTCAGATATGATCGTATTACCTTCCAAGCGTGGGACTCTGGTAAGGATTAGCTCTTCATTAGACTTTGACATGAAGTAGTTGTACAGCTCGTGCGGATCCTGTGAATTGAACAGCATGGTTCTGGCCAACAAGCTTGCCATGTATATTGGTTTGTACTGGTACGCCCACGGAGCCAGCGCTGATCCACTTTGAGTGATAACTTTATGGAATAGTCCTTTCGACATCGGAGAGTAGAGGTGTAAGGACGCTGACGCCGCTCCAGCGCTCTCGCCGAATACGGTGACGTTGTCAGGGTCTCCGCCAAACTTCCTTATATTTCTCTGAACCCATCTCAATGCAGCGACTTGATCTTTCATTCCTGCATTTCCAGGATTTTCTTTGATGCCAAGACAGAGGAAACCCTGTATGTTTAGTCTGTAGTTGATGGTAACCAGGATGACATGTTTGCGTATCAAGTAATTAGGTCCATAGAAGACCTTGTTCCCTGAGCCTTTGAAGTACCCTCCTCCGTGGATGTAGAACATGACGGGTAGCTGGGAGTGTGGGCCGGCGTCCAGGGGCGTGTACACGTTCAGCGTGAGGCAGTCCGTGGTGCCCACGGTCCACGAGTCGGCCACGCTCTGCATGCATCGCACGTTCTCTTCGACTGCTTCGAATGTATTTGTCCACGTCGGTTCAGGACCAGGACCCTAGAAAAAAATGTGTAAGTACACAATTAGTATGATTCTAGTCCCCTGGGCTTTGGAATGGTCCTCTCCCTATACGTCTATGGTTTCTTGACTTCATATACTAAGACTACTTCACGGTGTTTTGTTTCTCATTATTCATTTAATTACACGTGTAAGAAACGATTGCGTGCAGCCTTGACAGAGCAAGGTGCTGCGTGCAGAGGTGCAAGGCCCAATGTCAAAATGAGTTTTGCCTACTATCCACGGACGTGTCGTGCCATCGTATCGTTGAAGATTTGCCGCTTCGTCAACAGAGTTTCATAGTTTTGTTTGTGTCGTGGCCAGATCTTAGAATTGACCACTTCATGTTAAAGCCAACTAAAACTGGCCAGATCGTTTAAGCGTTAACGTTTGATAATATGTCAATCCTCGTTTGACCATATCATTGATGTAGGATTTCTATGATAATAAAAGGTCTAAAGAAAGCAGGCCAAACAAGGATTGACATATCATCAAACTTTAACGTTTGAAACGATCGTGCCAGTGTTAGTTGGCCATATCATGGAGTGATCAATTGCTAAGATGTGGCCACGACACACATAAGCTGTGAGCAGGCGTACACGAAGCGTATAACCACGAACACGCGTCTATGAAGCTACGCGAACGCAGACAGTAGACTTTATCTTAACATTAATTTCGCACTCACCTGAAACCGGTGTGGTACACTGGCATAAGGTATAGCTTGGAAACTCTTATGATAGCCATCAGGTGATATAGTGCCTCTGACGGGGCCGTTACTCAGCTCAAGAGTATCAGTGGGCTGTCGGACAAAGCGGGCAGCCCAGAGTGACCACAGCACTACCCACTTAGCACTGACTGGGAATGGAAAGGACATGTCACTACACTACAGTTGTCATGTACACTGAAACTCTAATTTCACTTTTGCTAATCACACATTTTTGCAACTTATTAAACGAAATCTTCACTGATCACTTATTATCTTAGGTACCGTTTGACAACTGAAATCAACTGCTTGAGTTCACTGAAAAGTAAGACCGTCGCCCTTTGGATGCCAATTATCACTACTTATCACTAATGAAACGAATGCCTTAAAGTCTAAACAGCTGTTTATAATACAAGATAACGTATCTATGTGCTATGTCATAATCTACTCTACACTACACAACTACACATATGTACTCGTAATTTTAGAGAGTAGATAATGCAAAATTTATGTTAGCACAATTAAAATAGTTGGGTATTATCTCCATTGATTTCAAGACAACACACAGTAGTTATACAACTAAATACAAATCAAGCTTAGGGCTAGAAACGTATGCTATTGAGTAGAACTACATCTGGAAGGCTTTGTTTCAACCAACGAGAAATCCTTTCTACATCACCTTCATACGTATTGTACGAGCCATCATACACTACGGGCGGGCCACATCGCACTTATGCTGAAAAGCGTTGCGTTGCAGCTCGCCACGGCTCGATTGTGCACTTGGTTTTAGACAACTAGTCGCACAACTCAAATACTCCTAGCGCAGGGTAGCAACTGGCAAACCCACGAATTTATCTCGAATGTTATTAGCGGAAGCTTAACAACGAAAATTTTCTGTTGAAAACTGACGTACCGAAATGTCAAGAAATTATGCCGTCAGAAATAAAACTTCAAACACAACAATGCCACAGCATGGAGTTGTGAAGTACCAAAGAAAACCATAAAAGAAATCGATCGTATTTGTGCTACTAGCAGAAACATCACTCCTTGATTAATTTCGTAATTGCTGTAATTGTGGTTTTCCACGACCCTCCAGGTCATGGGTCCACCTCTTGAGAGGCCCACCAAATACGCGGTCGCCACTCCAAAACCTTTCGGCCCCAACGATCATCTATTCTGCGAGCAATGTGATCTGCCCACTGTCACTTAATTGGCCTGTTTGGTGATTCTTCGGGCTATATCGGTAACTCAGGCTCGCCTAAGGATATTTTCATTCCTGATTCGATCACACAAGGAAATTCCGAGTATAGCCCATTCCTTTGACCCGTGAGTGACTTTCTTCAAAAGGGCATGCCACCCAATAATCTGCCCTGACTTCAAGTTAACTAGGGATCGGCTTCCAGTCTAACAGGAAGCGAGATGTGAACCTTCTTGCATTTCAAAGCAAGACCTATCTGCCAATGTAGAAATTGACATATAGGTCTGACCACCACAACTCAAGAACTGTTGTAACTAATAAGATACCTGTTGGTAATTCTAGTTGTCAGACTTACAGTATTACTATACAAAAAAATCTTCTACGACCAGTGCCGCGCGAGGGAAATCTGCTGCCAGCTACTAATCGCATCAATAATGCATTGTCGGGGATCGATATGTCAAGGGAACGCTCGCAAACCGCGTACCTAACGTGCTCCACACCTCACGGAACAGCTAGAGACTGGATATGGCATAGCGTAGTTGCGGAGGGTTTGGGAAATATAACGAAATAAATCTTCTTTGAGTTGCTGGAGCCTTAAAGTGACATGCCAAATGTCAAACCTGTAAGCGAAAAAGAGGGATCGAGCTATACACCGTACACAACATAATTTTTAATATAGTTATCCTGGTAAGAAGATTGGAGATCAGCATGACTGGACTGCAAACCTCTCATCTTGTGTACGTAGATGGTGTGAATTGCAGTTAGTCTCTTCACCGTGATTGGATCAGTGGACAGTTTACATTGTGAGATTTTTACAAAATATCACGTCCTGGATATCTACCATAAAAATTGGATATAGGAAACGAGGAATCGTAATCCTTGGAAGGAATAAAGGGAAGCCTTTGCCCAGCTAGCCTTATTTAGTACAATAAATAAGGCTAGTCATCTTTTAATCAAACTTTGTTGTTTGTTTTCCCAAAGAAAGAAATAAATAAATAGGCTTCCCCAAGTGTCGCCACAAAGAACGGTTTTTTTTTCTTAGAATCAAAAAAGCTAACAATCCTGTGCCGATGTGAAATGGTCGATAGAGTCGAAAAGGGTTCTTGAATGGCGATTTCGCATTGGAAGACGCAGCGTTGGAAGGCCTCCTACAAGATGGACTGATAACCTGGTGAGGACGCAAGAGTCCGATGGATGCGAGACGCACAGGATAAAGCTTAGTAATAATCACAACAAAACATTTAAAACACCACGATGCTAAAATGGGTTGCGTCGTCGTCGAATGCAAATTATAACCTTTGGATACTTAACTGAAGGTTACATGACCGAGCAGATATTTTATAATGTACTCGATCTCACACTCATTCGTGGCATTTCACAAAAAATTATAAAAAAAAACTATTTGATTGTGTGTTAATTACGGTATCATAATCTTGTCGGTAACCGAATAATACAAACAAAATAATAGGGTAGTTTCCAGGGTCAAAATAACTACATTTTATTTAGTCCGTGTTTTAGATTATAAAAAAAATATCGAACACGTATTTTTTTCTTTTTTAGATTAAGCAAAAAATAACAAAGATACAGCTCATTAAAGTTACGCGTGACGTCACCCCGTGCGAAAAAATGTAGCACGGCGTGACGTTACACGTAACTTTAATGGGCTATATCTTTGTAATTTTTCGTTTAATTTACAAATAAAAAAATACGTGTCCTTTATTTTTGAATAATCTAAAAGACGGACTAATTACATTTTTTTAGGCAACTAGCCCATTATACTAGTTTGACATTTCCAGTTAAACGGAAGTTAGAGGCGGAACAATAATTTTGCTATCCGTGGCACACACACTTGATACCTCAGTCAAGGTCGCTCACACACTCACATATTTAGTAACAATTATTTACACTTAATCAACAGTGCCTACACGTCTGATCGTCACGATATCCAAGAGCACACTTCATTTTTTAAATCAATGCCATTGTGTTGCTGTCAAACTAAGAAAATTATTAATTCTGAATCTATCTGAAAAATAATGGAATTATTTTTTGATTTGATTGTTGTCGCTTTAATTCATGAATCCCCAAGCGACCACCGGTGGCCGCGCATCTATTGTCTTACTATTGTGTCTCTAATTGACGGTATCTGAAGGGTTAAAAGATTTATGTTGTTTATTCTTAATATTGGTTATTTAACCAAAAAAATACAAATATGTATATTTGACCACAATTTTGTTTTCATTAACCCCGTAAAACCAACTTTAGATTAATTTATCTGCAATGGAATTCCACTTTTATATGTTTCCTTCACCGTAGGCTTCACGCTTGCTGACGACGAGTGATAGGTAGCTCGCCGTCCAGCCGTCCGGTAACCATCTGGACTGAACCCGAGTCGTCAACCGCTTGTAGTTGTTCTACGCAGGCCTCAAAGAGATGTTAGCAAAACCGTAGGGACCCAAAAGGGCCGAAGAGTAATGGAGCCGTGAGAATGTAGTCCAAAAGGGGATCCTGGAACGCCAGGCAAAGAAGGAACATTGGTATGGCTTTATTCAGAAAAAATCTGACACGCCCCTCCCACTCCGCTTTAGAGCAGAAAAAGTGATGATTTCAAATCTTAAAAAAAAAATCAAAAACATGTTTCCTTGATTTTTCAACTATACAGGTTTCTCAGTCCTAAATTAATTTACGTAGCTACTATGTAAATCGTGACCTTCTGGCAAATCGTTCACAATTCCACTAATTCGTCCGTTGTTTGATTACACGGCCACATATTTAATTGTATATGACTTTATTAAAATTCGCGTAATAAAACATGGCGCTAGTAGTTTTTTATTAATCGACATTGAACCACACTTTGAACTTTGCACGAAACATGCTATGAACAAGTCGCAACCAATTTAAAAATAATGACACAAAACAAGATGCCTAGTTAAATATTAGCAGGATGTCTCATGTACTCGAAATATGACCTATTTTTGTTGTAGATAATGAATGTTAGTACCATCAGTAATTATAATTTTAACAAAAAAAAAACAAACATTTTACAAATTGTAACATTGATTCATTGAAATAACTGCATATTATTGCACTCCATCTTAATAAACAATAACATTACTCGCGATGTTAGCTTTTAAAGTTCCGTATTGATAGAATAAAAACGAGACCTGTCCGTCTGTCTATTGCCAGGCTCTATCTCATGAGTTGAAATTTTCATAGATGATGTATTTCTGTTGCCATTTTACCAAAAAAAAAAACTGAAAACAGAATATGACAAATATTTATGTGAGGCTCCCACGCAACTAAAGATTTATTTGCTGTTTTTTGCTGTGGGCAGTACGGGACCTTTTGTGCGCGAGTCGGACTCGCACTGGGTTACGCAAGAACTGAGAACATTCTAGAAATTACCATATTCGTACTGTATCTGCTGCAACATTAGACGCTATCTATACAGCGACATAAAAGTTTATATACACATGTTTCGATTTCGTAACATTTATCTCTGATATCAGTGGCCTACATTGGGCATTTATTTATTATCTTTAAAATTTTATTCGCAAATATAGGCGGAAGTACATAGATGGATTAATGTGATTATTTACAAGGCAAATATTTATTTATTTATTGAATCATTTATGCACATAGAGGTACAGAGGTAGAATTAATGCCTTAGGCATTCTCCGTCTGGTAGAATCAAAAGACGGGAACAATTTGCTTTCTTCTTCCCGTCCGATTATAATTTATGTGTCTTCAAGGCTAAAGTGAATAGGCACTTAATAGACTAGTGCGCCTCACCATCAACGATTGCATCACTGCTCACCATCAGGTGGGATCAAAGTCAAGTACTAGTTTATGTCAATAAAAAAAAACTTTAAAAACAAAAAACTGATCTACACTACTATAAAAAGGCAAAGTTTTATTTGGATTTTTTTGGTTTGTAGGAGGTAATCTCTGAAAGTACTGGTCCGATAGCTACAATTTTTTCACCGATAATGAACTGCTTTATTCCTGAATGACATAGGCTATATTATTTTATGTACATGATAGAAGACGCGAGCAAAAGCTAGTATTATATATGAAGGACCCTAGCCACGGCAGTGGGTCAGTCAAGATCGCAAAGAAAAAGCATGTTATATGACACGAACCTTCGCGGCCAACTTTTGACTTCCCATAAATTAAATTCTGTCTAAGCGAATACTTTATTACTTTTGGTTTTGTATATTTGTTTTATTATTTTCCATAAGCAGTGGTGAGCTAGTGGTAATGGCCCCGATTTACGATTTGTAGGTCACGGGTTCAAACCTAGCCAGACAAACCTCCACCAGCCAAACTTTAGCCTTTATAATATTAGTGAAGATAGACGGATTGTGAGAGGAGTGAAATGAAAGAAAAGGGAGTTAGTGATAGTTTGACGGGTGACAGGATCGAATGGAAGAAAAAAAAACGTGTTACGCCGACCCGATAAATCCGGCACAAGTGATGGTAACATGTATTTTTAGCGCAAAAACACATTTCGGCTTGAGTTGGCATGTAAAAGTCATAATAAGGTGCTCCAAAGTACAGTGGGTCTTGCAGCAACAAGGTAGTACCAAAACGATCTACAACTACAACGCATTCCTGAATTATAGGATTGACAAAAACCTTTTTTGAAAGAATCAGTTACAGAATAAGCTTTGTGAATTGAGTCACTTATTCAGAACTTTGCGATACAGTCCTACTAAATACATATAAAATCATATAAGATACCGTCACACTGGGTAAATAGGAACTCGAGGGAGAACAGAAACAAAACGTTGATTAGGATTTTCAAAGCATCGATTTTTATTACAATTAAATAATATATTGGAGTACTTATACACTGTACGTAAAAATACCTTTCCAATTTTTGATTCTATTCACATCTGCGCTCCTAATCACCAAATCAAATCAGTTAATTGTAAACATGTTGTACAGTGGTTGGAATAAAAATTAAAAGTTTTAAACATGCACCCTGGAAGGGCACTGCAAAACAAAATAAATTTCAATAAAATAAAGTACATTTTAATAATAAACCACGTTAGATTATATAACTTTAATAAAACACAATAACTTTTAAAACTAGCAAATTAATTCATTGTTAACAGTTGACACATTGTACGAGTAGTTCACAAAAATGACATACCTAGATAGTATTTAGAAAAGGTTTTTTTCTAGAACTGTCCTTTTAGCTAGCAACAATAATCATTGACACAGACAGTTACTGATTGACACTATACACACGCATGCTTTTCATCTGTCGATTATTTGTCAGCTAAATAACTTAAGTAATGAACCATTAGAAGTGCGTCCATGTGGAAAGCGTAATAAACAAGTGACATCTCACGAGCCGGACATCTGTAGTAATGTCGTAGTTTACGTCTTACAGCTACATAGACGTTATGGCAACGACCTGATGCCACTGGGGCACTAGAGTACCGGAGAAGTGCCATTTATAATATGTTTAGTGCCTGTCTCATAACATGTAGCACTCTGCGGTGTGCGCCCTGTGGGGAGAGGCGACTTGCTGTAACTGTAACTGTATTGGAACTTAACAAAACATGAACTTCATTGTGTTGCATTTAGTGAACTCGCCCTTTAGTTAGGAATGCTTTACTGTCTCGTTGGCCAGCGTGACTGCTGAGCGCGAAATATCCTGTTCCCTGGTAAAAAGAGTCATTGGGTTTTTCCATTAGGAATACCTACCTGAAGTTCGGAAATCGCAGTTTCATTCTCCGTTGTCTCCGTCTCCATCCTTCTTCGCTCCGGTCAGTGCTAGGACCCGGAGCGAGACGTAATACTGATGGTCGTGTGTTTGTCACCTAACTCCTAAACGGCTGGACCGAGTTGGATGAAATTGTGTGCGTGCACTTGAATGGGTTCTTGGATAGTTTGAAAATACAATTAGAGCGGTAGATGGCACTGCGATCAGGTTCTCAAATTATTATTCTGACGTTAAGCTAGTTTTGAGATACGACAAAGTCGGGACCGCCAGTATAACGTAGATAATTGTTCAGCTAATTCATTCAAACAATTGATAGGTAGATACTAACAATAAATCTCAATATTTGAATACCCTCCCCTGTACCCATTGCATATTAACCCTTCAGATACCGTCAATTAGAGACACAATAGTAAGACAATAGATGCGCGGCCACCGGTGGTCGCTTGGGGATTCATGAATTAAAATGTGACTGTGCAGTTTACAGGTCGCTATCGCAGTGCAATATGTACTCTTATGTCTATTATATAAAGGTTCAAGATCGCAAATAATCTCAATGTGGTTAGTTGATTGAACCGTCGAAAAAAAAAGACTCGTAGCAGTTTTTGCTTGCTTGACAAATTATCTTCATTAGTTTTTCGATTAGCTAACATTAGACACTCAGAAATACACTGCTCACAACTAATAAATAATAATAAATAAATAATATTTTATTTTCGTAAATAAGATACAGAAGGTTGAAAGCATAAATAAAATTGATCTCTCCTTTAATTTCAGCGTGCAAATATAAGACAGTAGTTGAAATAAATTTATTGATTATGATCATGCACTCATTACACAGATTTCACGGGTTAAAAATTGTATTGTTTAATTAAAAAATGTCAATATACGTAATAATAAAAATAAGGATCCGGAGTGGCGACCAGGTACTGGAAGATGCAGAAGACGCATGTTGGAAGGCCTCCAACAAGGTGGACAGATGACCTAGTCAGGGTCGCGGGAATCCGATGGATGCGTGACGCACAGGACCGGAGGCCTATATCCAACAATGGACGTCTTTCGGCTGATATGATGATGAATAAAAGTAATAATCACAAATGTCAATTACATCTTGTCACTACACACGTGCTACACACTGACCGACTGACTGACGGTACTGTGTGTGTGTGTCACTTTCTGGTACAATATAGTTTATTCTATTCATGTCAATAATACCCATACTTGCACATACTTACGAGGCACACCTTGCTCTCGAAGTGCCAACCTCACGAAGCACCCGGTCGTATGCCTTTTCGAGGTCAACTAACAACAACCATACCAACTTTCAGCAAAATATAGGCATCACCAGGAAACCTGAACTAGTTGAAACCAGTTACATCTGAACCAGCTACCGGCAGAGGCAGCGAGGAAATGCAGAGATTAATGTCTATTTTGCTGCAAGATAATAATATGGTATATAGCCGATGGATGCGAGACGCACGGGAGCGTTCGACGTTCGACGCTTGGGGGAAGCCTATGTCCAGCAGTGGACGTGTATCGGCTGAAATGATGATGATGATGATGAATAATATGGTATAAGGTCTTTCCTTCACAGTCTAAACTACAAATTGAAATTCAGTTCAAAGTTACAAATTACAGATTGGAATTATTCTTCAGTAAGGGACTCCACAGTCAAAATATGGAACAGGAAAAAAGAAAAATCAAATAAATGTGGAACAGGAAAACAGAAAGATCAAATAAATGAGATACATGTATGAATATTATGTAGTAAGTATACCGATTAGTAACGGTATCGTGTAATGCCATGATAAAGACGACCGGTTTGCTGCGTGTGTGCATTTTAGCAACGAAAATCCGCACGGGCATACGCGTCCAAGTAACGGTGAGAGTTGCTATTACATTTAAAATAAGAAACATCAAAAACTAACAAGAAAACTTTAAAAAACTCCCTATTATAAATATATATACATATATATATTCTGGAAATTCTAAGTGTACATTTTTAGTGTGAGAAGTTTTATGAAAAAAGTGTTATCATTTTGTGTAAGTAAATCATAAATCGTGCCGTTGTCAATTTTATTGTCTAAAAATTAACATCAGGCGCAAGGTTGTAATAGCATATTTTGTATAATGGGCCATTGAGTGATGTGCCTGTACTAGTTGGTAAAGTCAACTACCCGGCCACTCACAGTCTTCGACTATCCGGCAAAGAGGGCTGACTATCCGGCTTCTTGTCTTGTATGTATTCCTCAATTATATATCTAGCTACTCAACCTATACTTACAGGAAGAATTTTTATGTTATTGCAAACTCGAAGTCGAAGTCAGTGGCCAGACAAAAAGTAGCAAATATCCTTCCTTGGGGTTTAAGCTTACTCCATACTAAATTTCATTAAAATCGGTTCAATATAGTTTATCCATCAAAGTGTAACAGACAGACATAACAGAGTAAATAAAAAAAGTCCATACTAATGCATTTACAAAATAAATAATGTGTTAAAGCCACTTGTGCTAAATATACACCGTTAAATTTTGATAGTTTTAATCCCGTGGAGTACCATTTTTTTTAAACTCGTATTAATTTACTTGGTATGGTCATGACTGTGAAGAGGAAGGATGAAGCGCATATTACTAAAAGAGTTCTGAGTCTGCATGTAGATGGATGGAGAGGGAGAGGAAGGCCGAAAAAAAGATGGATGGATTGTGTGAGAAGTGATATGAAAGAAAAAAGAATTAGTAATATGACGGGATAGAATGCAGAAACAAGCAGGAAAAAGAAAAAGCCTTATACCAAACCAACTGGGGAAGTCTCTGTTTGGAGCTAAAGAGATTGTCAGATTTCTACTGACTGAATCCCACCTGTGTTCCTTTAGTTACCTCTCTGCAATTCTAAGTTAAAACCTCAAGCTGTCAATGACGTGGTTTTTTATACGTTTCAGTAACCAATACAAATGTTTAATTTTTATTGATTTGTCATTACAGTTAACAAAACAAAATGAAGTCACTGTCGACGTTGGTGCTGATCTCGCTGTTGGTGGCTCTGCTGGTGCTGCAGCCCGCAGCGGCGGCGGTGCAGCTGAGTGGAGGGCAGGTGCAGGGTGAGGTAGCCCCTGATGAAACACATAAGCAGTACTGCGGTATACCTTATGCTATAGTCACTCACAGATTCCAAGTAAGTTTAAATGTGCCAAAGATAATAACTATAAATATATATTCAACACTAACTTTTGCCTGAGGCTTCGCTCGTATTCATAAAATATTGCCTATGTCACTCAGGAATAAAACAGCTTTCTATCGCAGAAAAAAACTTAGCAATCAGACCAGTACTTCTAAAGATTACCTCCTACAAACACAAAAACATTAAAAAATATATATATATATTTTGTGAAGATTTACTATAAAACCGTGCAATAATATCTAGAGTACCTATATGGAAAGTGGAGGATAATAAAAATACCTAATTTATTGAATTCAAAATGATACAGATATTAAAATGCTTATATAACTATCAAATTATAATAGTAAGTACACGTGCACGTACAGTAGGATGTAGCGACAATGTCAAGATTACCGTTCATAGGGCACAGGTGATTGACGAGAAGTATTCAGAAACAATGACACCAAATAATTTAGTTTCCGTAAAGGACTGCTAATGTTAGTAGCAGAATTTATGAATAATTAACTCGTTATGATTGATGTACTTCAAGCGTTATTGTTAGAAGTGGAAATAAGAATCCATTTTATATTCGTCAACTTTATTTCCCCAATTCATTCATCCAAACATTTCCCTAATTCCAGGAAGCAGAACCGAATCCAAAATGGGAAGGCGTTTACAATGCCCGCAACGAACACATCAGATGCTCGAAGCGGTTCACCCCCACCCGCAACCTGGGTGACGAGGACTGCCTCACCGTCAACGTATACACCCCCGTAGAGCCCAGCGACAGCCCCCGCCCTGTTATGGTATTCTTCCATGGAGGAGGAATCAGTGATGACGGATGCTCCAACATGTACGGCCCCAAGTACCTCGTAAAACAGGGAGTCATTCTAGTCACCTTCATCTACAGGTTGGAAATTCTTGGCTTCTTATGTCTAGGCATCAAAGAAGCACCCGGTAATGTTGGCTTGAAAGATCAAGTGCAAGCGCTCAAGTGGGTGAAGAGAAATATAAGAATGTTTGGAGGAGATCCTGATAACGTGACCATTTTTGGATCTAGCACTGGATCAGCTTCAGTTTCTTATCATTTGATCTCTCCCATGTCTAAAGGACTGTTCAACAGAGCTATCATGCAAAGTGGATCAGCCTTGGCTTTTTGGGCCTTACAATTTCAACCGTTAGAGGCTGCTAGTCTACTGGCCCAACAAATGGGTCACACCACCACTGATCCCAAGGAAATTTACAATTTATTCAACAATATGACTGCTGATGCTTTGTTGAGCTATAATATACCTAGAAAGGAAGGTGATGTCGTTATATCTGAATTGGTTTTTATGCCCTGTATTGAAAAGAAAATTCATGGAGTCGAACCATTTTTGTCGGACAGTCCTTACAATTTGATTTCACAAGGCAAATACAACAGAGTCCCGGTAATCATTGGCTTCAATAGCGAAGAAGGTTTATATTTTTGGGGCCAAGAGAACAATACTAGACTTGCTAAGATAGATTTCTATAACGCGATACCGAGAGATCTGACTTTCCCTTCTAATGATGAACAGGTGAAAACAGCTAACAGACTGAATGAGCTGTACATGGCTGGAGAAAACATTACAGAAGAAAAGTCTTCGTTGAAAAAGTTGGCACGTTTCGAAGGTGACGCTGCAATAACTTACCCAGCGATAGCTACGATAGATCTATTTTTGCAAACGTCAAACGAGCCTGTGTATGCTTACAAATTCAATTATGATGGGTGGTTAAATATCGCTAAGATAATGTATGGGTTCTACGCGTCCGACGGAGCGACGCATGCCGATGAAATATTCTACTTATTCAGCAGCAACAACGCACTGGTATTTGCCGAAGAAAAGTTTATTAACAAGTTTACTACTCTGTGGACCAACTTTGCAAAGTACAGGTAAAGCAAATCAATTATTTTTTTTACATTTGCGTGTAGCCTAAGTTTTATGATTCCATTAGAGCAAGGGCTAATAACACTAGCGGGAGTTGATAGGCTATTTTGATAATTTTGAATTGATATGTAGCTGTAAAAGTACTGTCGAAACTTGGTTCAAGAATTTGTGTGTGTATGGTTCCGTCTGGGGATGTTCACTGATCTGTTTAGCCAAACTGAAATATTCATACGAAAAAATTATATCAGCATTTAGAAACCGGAATCAGTCACTTTTTATGTTGATGATTTTTTTAATTCGTTCCTTTTGGTCTCCTTGCATATCTATTGTCTACTAGTGTTAGACTAATAGACCCTACCGGACCCTACGGATTATGAAGGTGGTCATGAATAACATTTACACTTACTCCTAGAAAATTAAGCTTTTATATTAAGACAGAGTCTTCAGAGACTCAATTCCTGCAATTAAGAAATGTGGCTATAAGCTTCACACGCTAACTACAAAAGTCAGTAATACCACTTAGTTTACGAGCATTTTCTTCTTTGTAATATATTCTTGGATCAGTGTCCCACTGATTTCCACGATACAAGCATCTGCCTACTTTTTTGCACGGTTCAGACAAAAAATTGAAATTTGGCTGTCGCACGGGCTTGGATTTGCTGTGTCGTGTGGCAAGATAGATCAGAACGAATAAAAGGGTTTCATAGTTTACTAGTCCAAGGCACAGTTTAACACACGATGACACGGTTAGCATAAAAGCCAAACTTCATTCAAGCAGCGTGACGTGAACAGGATCAATTATTTTACGCCATAAAAAAATGCGGGCGTCATCGCGATGGCATTCATCGGAATGTGCCCTCTCGCTCACACAAGTACGACATGCAAGTGCAAGAAAGAGATTGGTTAGGAATGCAACATCCAGTCGAAAAATTTAATTTATCAGCGTAACCAGACGGTATATTATGTTTCAAAGACTATCAATCAGTAAAAATCTGACAAATCTTGCAAACAAAATGGCAGTTATTTTTAACCGACTTCAAAAAAGAGGAGGTTCTATGTTCGGCTGAATGTATTTTTTTTTTAATTCTAGCACCTTATTCAATATGTTCTTACTACCTATTTTTATGATTTTCCAGTGACCCTACACCAGCAGCATCTTCAATATCTCCCAAATGGGAACCAGCAACAGTGGAGGCCCCTCGTCTACTGCTCATAGACAAGGAAAACTCTATGGAACCTATCTGGGACAGTGAAGCCTTGCGGTTTTGGAACACGACATATTCTCTATATAGGAGAAAGAATTAATGTTTGTTGATTAGTAGTTTTAATAAAGTCGACTGACGTTAAAATGTGAGATGAAAAAAACCAGTGTCTTGTACCAGAAGTTGGAACTTAAGTTACCGTGCCAAGTTATTTTTATGTTGATCTGAACAATATTATTATATCATGTAGATTGTTATTATGCAATTTGAGACATAAATTGCTCGAAAGGAGACTGGTGTGGCCTGTGCCTTATCTGTATGAGAAGATAGCCTGATACTGATGAAGATCCTTTTGCGCTGTACAGAAACAGCCTAGCTTTATAGCTATGTTACTTGTGTTAAATTTATGTCTTTATATCAAGGTCTATTTGTAGAATAAAATCCATTTCAAGTTCACGTTGTGACCTATCTCTTCATCCAATCCAAGTTGCATTTGGAAAACAAGTGTTTGTATAAGAACAGTGATTCGGTAAGTAGTAAGTAAGTAAATAACCTACATCTACCATATAGGGGTTAGATATAATAATTAATTAATGCAAATTGTATCTATTTAATTAGTTTTGTTTATTTAATTGCATCAACCGTATAAACAATGGAATACTGAAAGTATTTTAGATGTATATTTTCTTAAATATAGTATCAATAAAATTAAGATTGTTTTCTCTATCCTTGCTTACTTTAGTTCTTGTGTCCCCTAGATGGCGCAGAAGGCGTCCACAGTATGCCGCCCTCCCGTTCAATCTTGTTCCAGGTCTTCGCTATGTTCTTCGCCTCTGTGATAACCATTCGTCGCCAGGTCTGCTTAGGGTGACCACGTTTACGCTGTTTTTGAGGATGCCAGTCTAAAGCTTGCCTTGTATATGCTCTGGGTCCCTTCGGAGCATGTGGCCGATTTAGTTCGACTTGCAGTGCTGATTTTGTGGTCGATCGAGGTTTCACCACAGCGCTACTACTTTATATTGGAAATTTTCTTGGGCCAGTAAATACAAGTTTTAATCAATAAATAAACTATTACAAGAAATCTTAACAGCTTTTAAAACAGGTTTATTTGCGTATTATAAGACACAGGCCGCCTATTGCCTAATCAAAGTCAAACTCACAGTTATTTAAAATAAATAATTTACAAGCAATTTTGAATTATCAAGGTCGATCAGGTGGAGCTATTGGCACATTCCGAAGTGTACATCTCTGTGACAAAGAACGTGCAAGAAACTCTATGGACTTTTAAATCAGTAAATAATTACAACGTGGTGTAGCTCATCACTTATTAAAACAATTAAAGAAAAATATAAATTCCTAAAAATGTTCAAAACATACGGTATCTAATATATCTGACGAATTAACATTTAAGCTTCTTCGTAAAGGAGTGAAAGATTTGAAATCTACAGGTCGATATCTAAACTATGTATACAACGGTATTTGAAAGAATGCTTGCTAGGTAGGTGTGCTGACAATTTTTCGGAAGCTTACTATTATTACGAAAACAGTGCACGGGAGCCCTAAGTAGTAGA
The DNA here is from genome assembly GCA_949319445.1 of Mythimna lalbum. NCBI lineage: Eukaryota > Metazoa > Arthropoda > Insecta > Lepidoptera > Noctuidae > Mythimna > Mythimna lalbum. The sequence goes on from OX439360.1 coordinate 21,596,358, forward strand.
TACAGCAAAATACAGGGTTAAAATGTGTTAGATAGAACAACGAATAATCTAAAAATATGTAATGTACCACCCCTAGTTGCCGCAAGAGCTCTGACTGCGTTTTTTTGTTTAAAATATTCAATAGTAACAGTAAAAAATTAAAAAAATTCAATACACACACAATACGAGCACCTATAAGTGACATAATTATTGTGGCCATGTAAGACAGTAATTTGTTATCATCACTCTTATAGCAGTCTGTTTTAATTACAGTTTTAATATTAACGCCTGCGCAAACCGTGTTGACGCGAGATCTCTGACTGCGTTTGTTTGTTAAAATTTTACATTAAAAAATTAAAAAAATTCAAAACATACACACAAAACGAGTATAAGTGACATAATTATTGTGGCCATGTAAGACAGTAATTTGATATCATCACTCTTATACCAGTCTGTTTTAATTACAGTTTTAAAATTAACGCCTGCGCAAACCGTGTTACCGCGAGATCTCTGATTGCGTTTGTTTGTTAAAATTTTACATTAAAAAATTAAAAAAATTCAAAACATACACACAAAACGAGTATAAGTGACATAATTATTGTGGCCATGTAAGACAGTAATTTGATATCATCACTCTTATACCAGTCTGTTTTAATTACAGTTTTAAAATTAACGCCTGCGCAAACCGTGTTACCGCGAGATCTCTGATTGCGTTTGTTTGTTAAAATTTTTCATTAAAAAATTAAAAAAATTCAAAACATACACACAATACGAGTATAAGTGACATAATTATTGTGGCCATGTAAGACAGTAATTTGATATCATCACTCTTATACCAGTCTGTTTTGATTACAGTATTACCAGAGTTCAACAAAATTAGCACTTCAAATATATAAAATAGTTTTCTGTCTGTGTATATGTTGTGTGTATTAATTGCAATAAAAATATTATTATTAATAATTAGAACAATATCAATTTAAATTCAAACTATATTACAGTTTTAATATTAACGACTGGGCAAACCCTGTTGTAACTACCGACATAAAAACCTGATCATAACGATTCAGTTCAATTACTACTTTTTATATGACATTGTGTTTCAAATACGTTTTTTTTAATTACATCAATAGTTTATATACACGCTAAACCAATTTGCCATTAAAAATAGCGTAATTCGCATACAAATGACTTCAAGTTAGAATAAAAATGAATTGATATTAAATATTAAAAAAAAAGTCAAACAACTTTGGCGTTTACGGTAATTTGGAACGTCTATTGAAGCGCTAATATCAATGACTATTTTATTCTCTTTGGCTAATATCGAAAATCTCATTTCGGAACGCAGGTTGTAGCTACCTATCCTTTTCTCTCATCTTAAAGATGCATATTTTTGTCCTGCTGTCACCTTTTTCATGCTATGTAAAAGATGTGCTAACTTTCAAGTATATATCGATACATAGAATGACATTTTGCATCCTGTAAACAAAATCTCCCTTTTGACCCCCTCAATTTTTGTATTTATAAAAACCCTTTCTTACTCGCTCGCCTACGTCATCAAAAGAAAGCTTTTGCAAAATTTCATATCCAGTCCCAGTAGCTTCGGCTGTGCGTTGATATGACTCTCAGTCAGTTATTCCTTTTACATAATATAGATAGGTAGATATTATATTGTTATAAACACTAACTAGTTTATTTAAATTATTAGTGGGTACTAACAATAAATATTAATAATTATAATGATAAAATACCCTCCTCTATAATTCATGGGTGCGTTTTAGAATGTAACTGAGATGTTTTACTCGTAATATGAATACTATATAATCGACCGCTGTGTATAAGGTACTTTTATTTCCAGTCTATTATAGGTTTTATTTTTATATTTCATTAATTGTTTTTATTTTATTTACATTCTTTCGTACTTACCCGTAATAGAAGGTTCAAGAAATATATAACTAAGATGTTTATTATATGCTTTGAAACGTGGAATGAAAATATTTTTTCTGACTGACTTGTTGATTATTCAAAATTGCCTGAAAATGATTTATCTGTACATATAATGAATTTGTAGAAATTTTATGGTGTGCACGCATCACGTAAAATGTACGAAATCGACGTAGATAACTTTTATACATTGAAATTGTGTGCAGCTTGGTATATTACTTAGGCTTGCTTTTATCGCAATTGGTTGACTATATCCAAAGATAAATTATACTACATTCATTGACTGTTAGGCGGTACCATGCCGGGTCAGCTAGTTCGAAATAAATACTTTTGATTTGTGATTTTGACTTTACTAGGTTACTGTCAAAACATTATCGAAGCAGACTTCGCCCGGTAGACTGTAAGACTATATGTCATATTATTACGTACAACTTACCGTAAAATATAGGATCGTCAGGAATCTTGAATCTTGGAATCTTGGATCTTGAGAATTTATCTATCTATCTTGAACTGAATGGTCTGAAACTACCCACAAACAGACGCAGCCAGCCACTGCAGGGCTCAATGCCTATTTTGCTAAACCTTCAGAAGTTCAAAGTACTAATTGGAATTATTGCTCGTCAAGGAAAACCCACAATCATTATATGAAGCAGGAAATAAATAAGAGCACATAAACGAGTTACAAATCGATGTTATAAGACCTAAAATGATTAGCAAGAAGCGGCATCGTGTGAAAATACATGTTCAAGACGGCCGGTCCGCTGCGTGTGCGCATTCAAGCAACGAACAGACGCACGGGCATACGCGTCCAAGTAACGGTGAAAGCTGCTATCACATTTTACTTAAAAACTAAAATACAACAAAAATAAACTATATCTCGGACATGATAAGAGTGATTTTTCAGTGTGGGAAGTTTTTTTAACAATATAAGTGTTATAATTTTGTGTGATATCTCTTAGAAAACCTATCAGTAAGTAGACTAAATAGTAACACCATGTGCTTTGAATAACAATGTCATAGGTGCGCGGTCTAGCAATCTGATTTACATCTTATTAAATAGGAGCAAGGCTGATAGTCAATTGATTACGGTTGTGTTTGCTTGTGAACCGACTGGGGTCAATGATAGCATAATTTGTATTATGTATTAATGTCGTGCTAAATAGTAAATAATGTGAGCGTAGTGTTGGTTTAGTGACCTGAATAAAACTAAGTGTTTATAGATTGTTTACAAAGAAATTTTACACTCAAAGCACCTCGGTTTAAATTTATGACGTGGGAAGATCATAAAATTGATAACTTCATGAAGTGATCAACTAAAACTAGCCAGATCGTTTAAATGTAAACGTTTGAAGATATGTAAATCCTTGTTTGGCTATATCATTGATGTAAAGGAAGTACGCCAAACGAGAGGATTGACATAATAATATCATCAAACTTTAATGCTTAAAACGATCTGGCCAGTTTTACTTGGCCATATCATGAAATAAAACTGGCCAGATCCAAAACATTTGAAGACATATGACGTCCACCAAACCGTATGGGCCCGCGTGGTGGATTACGGCCCATTCCCTCTCTCAGAGAAGAGGTCTAAGTCCCAACAGTGGGAACATTATAAGGCCGACTATGCTATGCTATATCACGAAGTGATCAGTTTCTAAGATCTGCCCACGATATATATAACAACTGTTACGATAATCTACACTAATATAAAGAGGTAAAGTTTGCTTCTTTGTTTTTTGTTTGTATGAGATAATCACTGGAAGTTCTGGTCCGATTGCTAAAATTTTTTCACCGATAGAAAGCTGTTTTATTCCTGAGTGACATATATATAATATGTTTATGTACACGAGCGAAATTGTTGGTAAAAGCTAGTTAATAATAATTCAGAAATTTTCTTCTTTTTTTCTTGTTTATGAGCTCTTATGTTAATTCATGAATCCCCAAGCGACCACCGGTGGCCGCGCATCTATTGTCTTACTATTGTGTCTCTAATTGACGGTATCTGAAGGGTTATTGAAATTCGTCTTAGAAGTTTCTTATCTTCGTATTATTCTTGTAACTCCTTGCTTATCAAAGCTTGCACAGCAACGTGCAAATTGGCAGACTTGATGATATGCATCAGATGGTTGTCCCTACATAGAAATGCGAGGCCTAATGAGTCAAGCATCTAACTGCCAACATTAATTATATAGGTTTGACTCACACATATTAACAAAAGAATTTAAGTTAGATAAAATCTAAACAGATCTAACCTATATAACAGCGATGCGGAGGAATTTTTTGACGCCATATTTTAGGTCAGAATTATTATGTGTTTTAATTAGTTAAGTATTTGTATTTTTCGTGTTCTTCCTAGTTTAAATAAATATATCACCTATAAAATATTTTCTATATTTATAAACTTGACGTATTATAATGAAAACTGGCCAAGTTCGATTTGGACTCGCGCACGTTTGTTGTGTGGGAGCCCGCTTAACCCTTCAGATACCGTCAATTAGAGACACAATAGTAAGACAATAGATGCGCGGCCACCGGTGGTCGCTTGGGGATTCATGAATTAAATAATCATTTTATTTTGTTTTTAATATTTGTTGTTATAGCGGCAACAGAAATACTCAATTTGCGTAAATTTCAACTGATTTATATTTATATTACACTGATGGAAAATCACATTAATACTGGGTGTCATGTGTAAAACTGTGCTTTTTATTTCGAAGAACGCGTGTCCTGTGAGACAAGCGGCTCCTTTTTTTTATTCCACAACTATCACGTTTGTCTTGGTATGGTCATGTAAAAAGGAGAGATGAAACCACGGATGAAACGCATGTTGCTAAAAGAGTTATGAATTTACAAGTGGATGGATGGAGAGGGAGAGGGAGGCCAAAGAAAAGATGGATGGATTGTGTGAGAAGTGATATGAATGAAAAGGGAGTTAGTGATAGCGTGACGACAGAATGGAAAAAAAAAAACGTGTTGCGCCGACCCCAAATAAAACGGGATAAGGGCAGGAAGATGATGAACTATCACACAACGCCGTCTAGTCCCAAGCTAAGCAAAGCTTGTGTTATGAGTACTAGACAGCTGATAAACATGCTTATATATTTCTAAATACATACATATTATGGATAAATAACCCCCAGACATAGAACAAATGATCATGCTTATCAAATAAACAGTCCTAGGTGGGGATCGAACCCACGACCTCCAGCATAGCAGTCAGTGCCACTAACCACTAGACCAACAAACCAGTCATAATCCTTATACAGCAAGCTTCAGCACAATATCGTGACTGTGGTTGGTTTAACTCCTGTAGTTATACATAATGCTCTGTGTACAAACCGACCTGCACAAGCAAATCTATGGTGAAGCTTATGCGTGTAGTGGGCCCATTTCGGAGTAAAGCCGCTTGAAAATCTTGTGAATTCCAATGCCCTTTATTTTTAACTTTAATTTAACGACATGACCGATACTAAAAATAGCTGGCATTGACTTTATGACATTTTTTTTAACTAAACGTAATAATAATACCAAGACCAGTGAACATCATAAAATCTCACCCAAAAATGTCGTTATAAGTAAAAAAAAAGGTTAAGGATCTGCTACTGAAAGGAAGATTCGGCCTCGGTACGAAAGACAGGAAGGAGCAGGGATGGATTTTTAGCCAGTAAAAGTCTGACACTATCTCCCACGCGACAAGAGCAGGGGAGGTCAAAAGATGATTTTATCACCTAAAAAAAATCCCATTTTTTTTAAGACACCTACTTGACTGCTATGTCACCTCAGGGTAAGCGACGGTGTGGTAGACGATGAAGCACGCTTACCTAAGTATTCACTGTTGATTTAAATACCCAAGCAAGCTGCAAAACCGCAAACCGCAAGATGTAGTTATCAGGCAACACAAACTCCGGCAGGAAATCCCAGTCCTTGGTTGTACGCACAATGATTGTGTTCCCAAAAATTTTTAACCATGTGTTAGGTTTTTGAATCGGTGTCACGGTGTCGAAGAATCGATTTTAGTCGATTATATTGGGACATTTTATTTATTACACTGGTAACACTAACTGTCATCCTGACGTAAGGAAGCACGCGGCGGTTGGGTCGGCCTATTTGCTCGGGGACAGCATCGAATACGGACGTGTCCAAGTTGTATATCGAGAAGAAATATACAGATATCTACCCTTCAGATATTTTACGTGGGTTTTATTGTTCTATTCCTAACGAATCCCTACACATGTACTGCTAGGACATCACCATAAAACTGGAGGTCCGATGTTGGAAAGGACGGGATTAATTTATGCAATTCCAACGCACACTCCACAAAATACATCCGGTAGAAAAGCAACAGGCTAGCAAACCGGCGCGGTGTGGCGTTACCAGAACAGATTCAAACTAAAAAATAAAATCTCTTTCAATACGGCTAGGCGACATACCCGTGGTTCTGGATCCCTCTTGATCATTCGTCACAATATTTTTCGCACACAGAATAAAATTATTAAGTTTTGTTTAATACGCAGACTGATGGTAATGTTCAGGTTGACATGTTGTAATTACTGACTATCTGCTGGAAAATTATTACTTGGGAGATCTTTATGAGCATCTATTTAGTATACACTGAGACTTGTAATATTTTCAACAAAAACTCGAATTTGGTACGACGGACCAAACTCGCTGGACCTTTGTTCTTGCAATACACGACCGGATCGGACCGTTGCTTTACGTACAACATCAAGTGTAGATTAACGATCTGAGATCTATTGATCGAAGAATCGATTTTATAGGTCAAGAAAATTGAATTTTCAAATCCATGGTCCGCCCGAACCAAATTGTTCGAATTTGTGTCAAAAGTATAATGCTACAGGTAATAAGTTTAAAAAAAAATCTTTTTTTAAACAGTTCAAGAAACGAGTTGATTCCGAGATCACAAAGAGAGAAAAAAAGCAACGAAATTGAGAAATGTTTTTATTTTCTTTAAAGTTGGTTAAAAGTCACTTACGGTGAAAGCGAATTCTCCGAATGATCTCAAACTTTCCTAAAGATATCGTCTTAAAAAGCTTATTTAAGCCAATAAGCTACTTAACGAATATAAACAGCTCATTATTGAGTACCCAGACGTCTCAATATAATTATCCAATTAAGAATATTATTCCATAATTCACAATCATAATGTCGTCATCGTTTTATTTGCCAGAATCCATTTTCATTAGGTTCTTTCAAGATCCTATTTAATATGTTATTCAGATTTCGAATCACATATTTATTTACAGATTTACCTAAAAATATAGTTGTCCAATAATGAGTCGATGTTAGAGCCACAACTACCCCCGTAATTAGATTGCGTACAATTGGGTTGTTTCCAGGGTCAAACTAACTACATTTTATTTAGTCCGTATTTTATATCATAAAAAAATATTGGACACGTATTTTTTCTTTTTTAGATTAAACAAAAAATAATAAAGATATAGCCCGTTAAAGTTACGTGTGACGTCACCCCATGCGAAAAAATGCAGCAAGGCGTGACGTTACACGTTACTTTAATGGGCTATATCTTCGTCATTTTTGGTTTAATTTAGAAATAAAAAAATTAGTGTCCCTTATTTTTTTAATAAACTAAAAGACGGCGTAATTTCATTTTTTCTTGCAACTAGCCTATTATCTTTATCATGAAAACCTTTGTGTTTCATTAACATTTATAATTTAAATGTTTCTGCAGTTTATAAAAATGACACATATCCAATCAACTAACTGATATCTTGAAATAACAAGGAAAAACATAGAGGAATTAATATTCTACAGCATTTGCAGATCTAAATAACAAAATTACGGAAACGTAATTGATGCTTCATACAAGGTTTTCAAGTGTCAACATCATTTGTTTTAAACTGCATAGTTTTTAAAACACAGGCAATCGTAAAACACTTGAAGGCTTGCGCCGCCCCATAGTTGCGGTTACTTCTGTTGACTTGACCGGTATTGATGCAACTATGTCCTATGTTCAACAAATATGTGAAGACAATTACCCAGCAATGTAGATACAAATGTTGCACTCAACTTTACTGATGTTGACTCAACTAATGTCACTTATACTTGTGGCGTACTCGACTTAGTTAAGTAGGAGCACGTTCGTTCATAACTTACTCAAGACTCATATTCTCACGTTGATGTTGTTGTATACCTACCCTTACAGATTTATGAAATAATTAAAATATCAGTCAATTCAATATCGCTAGCACACTACTGCCCCTGATAGTTAAAGAGACGTATCTAACAAAAACGAAAACGGATAAAAAATGTTTTAATAAATTAAACAGGAAATTCGGCATTTTTTCCTTGTTTTAACACAAGCACCGCACTGGAGAAAGTTAGCAAAATATTAATACAGGCAGATGCGCCTTGTTTTCCTGATTCCGGCAATGTATATAACTCAAATCTGGAAAAAAATAATAGATGCGTTTTTTTTACTAACGGGGCAGACTGGCTATTTCGGCGTCTTATCACCTGCCACCACGCAAAAACCGTACAATCGATATAAAAAATAACGTAGCTTTCTATCACAGACAAGAATCTTTGTAATCAAATCAGTTCATCTTGTTTACCTTAGCAATCTTGCCTCTTCATCTTTAGGTTCTCTATGTTCTACTTCTTCTCTGTATATTTCTGTCTTCATTTATTTGGTCATAGTTTTCTTTTTTTTTTAATGTTTGTTGAAAGGTCTAAAGTTTTGAATTCGAACTTATATATATGTGCATTATCCTCGTTCACATTAAAAGTATACTCTCTTGTCTTTTCAGGTTCTCATTGGATTTGAAGTTCAACCAGTTCAAAAACCTTATAATGACGGCAAAAAACCCGTTGTAATACGCTCATATCGTATCATTATTTAGTTCCATATTGAGAGGCGGGACTATTAAAATGTAAAATGATGATTAAAATCTCAAGCTTTTGAGCAATCAGTGTTATTGTTATTGACATCAGCCCCAAGTTGCGTCATAACAGTTAACAAAATGAAAAACTGTTTGAAGTCGTTGTCGAGTTTGAAGCTGTTGGTGCTGATCTCGCTGTTGGTGGCTCCGCTGGTGCCGCAGCCCACGGCACCAGTACAGCTGAGCGATGGACAGGTGCGGGGCGAGGTGGCCCGTGACGGGTCACACCTGCAGTACTTCGGCATACCTTATGCTACAGTCACTCACAGGTTCCAAGTAAGTTTCACTTTGCTCAATATGGAGTAGTGTCAGTTTTCAAAATGATCACCATGTTTGTTTAATATACAAAAGGATCTAGTGGAGGATTTATTACGACTCAAATACTTATAAAAATAATGTAGTGATTTTTATTTTCGGTGGGTAAAAATCAACGATCCCGCCCTTGGGCGCAGCGACAAATAGTGTCATACTTTTACTGACTAAAAAACCCACCCTGTTCCTTCGTTGCTTTTCATACCGGGCTGAGCCTTTCTTTCAAATATAGACCCTTGGCCCCAGTAAGCTTCGAGCCTGCTGGGCCCTATAGTTACTGACAACTCCTTGAGGCACGCGAGAACCGTACGCGCCATCGACGACTTGGTCCAGACGGACTCCTCCTCGCTCCGGACCATGGCCTGTCTGTACCAAGGCCCGGCGCGAACTATAGCCGCCGCCGATCGCCCCCACAAGGACACGGCGATGCTCTGCCCAAGCGGAGCACACCTCTACCGAGTGCTCCACCGTGTCCTCCGGGCAGTCCACACAGTGGCGACACCCGGGCGTCACCTCCGCACAAATCCGATGCAGATGCTTCCCGAACCTGACATGTCCGGTGAGAACCTGCGTCATGCGGAAGGTGAGGACGCCGTGAGGTCTTCCTGGCCACGCCTCAAAGAGGGGACTTACCGCCACCTTCATAATTGTGGCGCACCCAGCACTGGGTTGCGAAAGTCGCTGATGCCATTTCACCATGAGATCCCGCCGGAACTCTATCAGCCACGCCGCGACCTGTCGCGGCAGTGGACTTTTGCTCCGGCGTTGCATCTCCACGCGCAAATCGTGCATGCGTGCAAGGACTGTTGCCTACAGATCCTATGGACCAACATAGGATGCCAGCAAAGAAGCTCGCCGCTTCGTGAGAAACCGTGTGGTATCCCCGCACCATCCATGTTGCCATGACACTCTGGCATCGTCGACCCGACGCCGATGTGAATTACTCCTACCGTTAATTGGGAACCCGGTGGTGGCGCGTTCCGAGGGCCGTAAAAACACATAGCCTCAGACTTGTGCAGTGTCACCTTTAGTCCCAACTGCAAGATCTTATCAACGACTATAGCGACCCCGCGTATCGCTAGATCGACCGCCGCCTGACGATACGACTCCTCCTGCTCTAGAACCAGTATATCGTCTGCGTAGCAGACCACGCTGACCCCGTCAGGAAAATCGCCGCGCAGCACGTAGTCGTACCCGATGTTCCACAAAGGTGGTTCTAGTACCAATCCCCGCGGAACACCGCACGACATCTCTCGCCGTTTCCACTCTCCCTGGTGACCGGGGTAGAAATGATGTAGTTATTATGAACGGCTTCAGAAACTGCCATATTATAATTGTTCAAAAATAATACTTCACTGGTCTTCACACTATGATTCCCTGTATCGTGGAGATAATTTATACCAATTAAATATAGGACGAATGTAAACGTCGATGTAATTAATAACAACTTATATGAACAGTCGATTGGCAAGAAATATTCAGAAACAATTATAGCAAATAATAGTTTCCGTGAAGGGCTGCTAGTGCTAATAACAGGAGTTAATAATGATGAACGTAACGTCGCACGTAACACTAATCTACTTGTGATTGCCGTCTCCCCACCTCAGCGCGACTAATCACACCTACCTCTGTTATGAAGTGTCGACTAATTGCTCGATACATTTTTAATGAAATGACACAGTCGATGTTATGACTGCAGTATTTCACGTGTTATTGGTAGTAGTGCAAATTGTTTATATCTATAAACTATATTTACCCAATTCATCAGTTCAAATATTTCTTAAATTCCAGGAAGCAGAACCAAACCCGAAATGGGATGGCGTTTTCAATGCCCGTAACGAACACATCAGATGCAAGCAGCGCTTCACCCCCACTCGCATTCTGGGCGACGAGGACTGCCTCACCGTCAACGTGTACACCCCCGTGGAGCCTAGCGACAGCCTTCGCCCTGTTATGGTCTTCATTCACGGAGGAGGATTCAGGGACGGGTCAGGATCCCCCTTCATCTACGGCCCCAAGTACCTCGTAAAACATGGAGTCATTCTAGTCACCTTCAACTACAGGTTGGAAATTCTTGGCTTCTTATGTCTAGGCATCAAAGAAGCACCCGGTAATGTTGGCTTGAAAGATCAAGTGCAAGCGCTCAAGTGGGTGAAGAGAAATATAAGAATGTTCGGAGGAGATCCTGATAACGTAACCATATTTGGAGAAAGCGCTGGATCAGCTTCAGTTTCTTATCATTTGATTTCTCCCATGTCTAAAGGACTGTTCAACAGAGCTATCATGCAAAGTGGCTCGGCCTTGGGTTATTGGGCCTTACAATTTCAACCGTTGGAGACAGCTAGTCTACTTGCCCAACAAATGGGCCACTCCACCACAGATCCCAAGGAAATTTACAATTTATTCAACAATATTACTGCAGATGATCTTTTGAGCTATCGCGTACCTAGAAAGGAAGGTGATGTCGTAATATCAGAAAACCTTTTTGTGCCTTGCATTGAAAAGAAAATCGATAGAGTCGAACCATTTTTGTCGGACAGTCCTTACAATTTGATCTCACAAGGCAAATATAACAAGGTCCCTGTAATCATTGGTTTCAATAGCGCCGAAGGTTTATATTTTGCAGGTAAAGAGAACGATACTACTCTGGGTAAGATAGATTTTTATAAGGCAATGCCGAGAGATCTGACTTTCCCTTCTAATGAGGAAAAGGTGAAAACAGCTAACACATTGAATAAACTATACATAGCTGGAGAAAACATTACAAAAGAAAAGTCTTCTTTGGAAAAGTTGGCACGTTTCGAAGGTGATGCTGCAATAACTTACCCTGTGATAGCAACCATGGATCTATTTCTACAGACATTGAACGAACCTGTGTATGCTTACAAATTCAATTACGATGGGATGCTAAACTTCGCTAAGATAATGTATGGGTTCCGCAAGTCCCCCGGAGCGACGCACGCCGATGAATTATTCTACCTGTTCAGCACCTTGACCTTACCGGCGTTTGGCGAAGTGAGGTTTATTGACAAGTTTACTACTCTGTGGACCAACTTTGCGAAGTACAGGTAAGGCGAATCAATTATTTCTTTAGTGTTACACTCGTTTAGCTTAAATTTTATGATGCCGTTACAGCAAGGGCGAATACAACATTGTGAGCACAGTGGGTATGCCCACCACCCCAACTGCAGTTACCTTTAATTTGTGACGTATCGGTCAAATTAGATACGAACTGTCATTTTCAATTTAGGTGAAGTTGTAAGTTTTACCAAAATTTATTAGTTTGACTCTAGTTGTGTCATTGCGATTTTACTCAACCTACTACTCTACTAAAAACCAAAATTTCCGAACACAATTGGCTGTTTTTTTAATAAGTAATATAAACTAGTGCTTGACTGCGCTCCTACTTAGTGGTAAGCAGTTATGCAATATTTGATGGCAAATCGTACTAGTTAATTAAGGGTCTATTCACTGTAGCCTTGAAGACACCTAAATTATAATTGGATGGGAAGACCGAAGCAGGTAAATTAAAAGATTCTTGCGTAAAAGCTTTTCTCTATATTTCATTATTTGGCCCAAGGCGACATACAATATTTGGATCACTGACGAGTCCGTAGTCTGACTCGCACTGACTAATTTTAGGGTGGGCCGTGCCCACAGCCTTTTTCGAGCTGGATCCACCCCTGCGTTAGAGTTATTTTATTGATCTAGCCTTGAATTCTCGACGGACTTGACCCATGACCCTCACAAATCTTGCAGTATATAGTAGTTTACGATTCGACTAGTAATTACTTAGAACGCATGTTTACAACACCTTGAATTAAAAGCAAAAGTTAAGAATACAAACAATTGTAACCTCATTTGCACAAATGCTTTGTAAAACACAATTTAATTCAGTAAGAGCAAGATGAAATGCTTTCATATGTACAGAAAACATTTGTTATGTATTAAACTATTCTGAAAGTGTAGCAGCGAGATGAAGGAGTGAATGAATTACTTTGCTGCTGCGAGCTGCGGAGTGAATGACTTGGACCGAGCGGTGTTTTGCAACAAAGCGTTGGGTACTGGCGATTGGTGAAAGAATATTTTAAGATGATTGGCTGTTGGCCGAGACCTAGATAAATTAATTTTCGAATATGAAAGGATTTAATTTTTTTTTTATAACGTGCCAATCTCCTTTAGTGTTATTCAAGGTTGTAACAATTATCTACACAAAATGCTTCGTTAAATAAGGGTTTGTGAACTGCCGTCACATACTTGAAGACGCAGCGTTGAAAGGCCTCCTATAAGTTGGACCGATGATCTGGTAAGGGTTGCGGGAATCTGATGAATGCGAAACACACAGGTCTGTTAATTGTGGTGACACTTGGGGGAGCCCTTTGTCCAACAGTGGACATCTTTCGGCTGAAATGACGATAATGATGAACTGCCCAAACGTTTTTATAAAACTTATTTCCCTATATTAGTTTTACTGTTTGTGTTTCTACCACCTACTCTGCAATGTTCTCATACATTTTTTATGTTATCTTCCAGTGACCCTACACCAGCAGCATCTTCAATCTCTCCCAAATGGGAGCCAGCAACAGTGGAGGCCCCTCGTCTACTGCTCATAGACAAGGCAAACTCTATGGAACCTATCTGGGACGACAGTAACGAAGCCTTGCGGTTTTGGAACACGACATATTCTTTGTATAGAACGAAGAATTAATATTATGTTTGTATTAGTTTTAATAAAGTTAGATGAGATTAAAATGTGAGACGAGAGAAAAGAAAACGTTTAAGAACTTATGTTTTTCGTCAGAAAAGACCATCGACATGACAAAAACCTAGATTTTTTTGAATAATCAACTAAGGGTGTTTTAATATCGTGCATATTGCATCCGCATGCAGAAACCTTTAAAATGAAAAAAAAAAGCGTCTCTCGTGCCTATTTCTTGCATTACAATAAATACTTGTATGAAATGGACATTTGCGTGGTAAACTCGTGAGGGGCAGGCCATCCTGCTAGCGTGATTAAAACAACAGGATATTAAAAACACCTTAAAGGTTTTACAATTTGTAAGGTATGGAGTATTGAGTCAGAGGCCTTTTTTTACATGCCCTGCTGTTGGAGGGAGCGGGAGATTGTGTCAGGCTTTTACTGACTAAAAACCGACTTCTGTTCCTTCGTTGCCTTTCGCACCGGGGACGAATCTTCCTTTCAGAAACAAATCCTAGGCCCCAGTAGGCTTCGAACCCTGCTGAGCCTGGTCAGAGGCCTGCTAGGCTGCTAGAAGGTTCGGGAGAGTTACTGTGGTGCTGGAACGCAAAAGGCAACGCAAGGAACACGGGTGGGATTTAGCAAATAGAAGACTGACACGCCCTGTCGCGCCACCCAGATCGGGAGAAGTTGTCTACACTGAGTATGTCTAATATTGTAAAGACGTAAAGTTTGTTTTTATGTTTTTTTGTTTGTTTTGAGGATCTCTGGAAGTACTGGTTCGATTGCTAAAATTTTTTTTCCAATAAAAAGCTGCTTTAATCCTGATTGACATAGGTTATATTTAAGTCTACTCGGGTGAAGCCGCGAGCAGAAGCTAGTTTAATGATATGTCAACTCAAAAAAAAGCAGATTAGTACAAGTTAAGATATGGTGGCAAGTTATTAATATTGAGACACACACATCCAACAAACCAACTGGGGCCAGGATTAGCTCCAAAAGGTAGCTCAGCCCCGGTATGAAGGCACGAAGGAACGGGGTGGGTTTTTAGTCAGTAAAAGTCTGACACTATCTGGGCGGAGCGGGAGATAGTGTCAGACTAATTATGGTAACATTAAAAAGGCTGATTATGCAATTGCAAAACAAGCACAACTAAAAACTTCTACAGATTTATTATATGTTTAGATAAATATTATTATTTCTTTATTTTCATTTTACACATATTTTATATATTTTTAAATATTTCTTAAGGACACTTATAAAAAAAAAACATTTAAAAATATAAAAAAATAGTATTCCGCCGGTATCGGGAGCAAGGTCCAAGCTACCGGTGGTTAGGGCTCCAGAGACAGGAACCTCCTCACAATGCGAGCCGTATCGAGGAGTACTGCCTTCTGTATCAGGCCCTTGATCCAACCGCGCAACGACAGCTTCGACAGATGGTCGTCGAAGCTTTTGGCTATGAGGCCATTGGCGGTCACGACAATCGGCACAATGATAGCTGAGTCCACATTCCACATGTCGACAACCTCGTGAGCTAAGTCGAGATATTTCATTTGTTTCTCCTTCTCAGCTTTCACGAGATTCTCGTCATGTGGGATGGTGACATCGACTATCATTGCGCGGCGCGCTAATCGGTCTATCACCACTATGTCCGGCTTATTGGCTACAATAGTCCGGTCAGTGATGATAGACCGATCTCAGTACAACGTGACATGGTCATTTTCAAGAACTGGGTCGGGCACATACCTGTAGTACGGTACCTCAGAATCCACTAGGTTATATTTAAAAGCAAGTTGCTGGTGAATAATCCTGGCTACTTGGTTATGCCTGTGCAAGTACTCGCCGTTAGCTAGACGAGAACAACCAGAGATAATATGTCTGATAGACTCACCCGGACGATGGCATGCCCGACACACGTCAACCGTCCCGTCCTTCATAATATGTCTCCGGTAGTTTTTCGTCAAGATAACTTCGTCCATTATCGCACAGACAAAACCTTCAGTTTCCCCGAAGAGGTTGCTGAATCGTAACCAGGCCACGGACGCCAAAAAATCTACATCAGGCCCATGAAGAGCCCGAAAAAAGCGTCCGTGAAGCTCCTTGCCTTTCCATATTTCCTTGCGGTCATCAATAGTAAGTACCACAGGTTTGCGCCAGTTCTCTTTAGCCATGGACAACGGGGTGAGTCCCTTGTCCACTGCGACCACATCGCGGTGCATACCCACGTCGGTTTTGAGAAAGTATTCTCTGAGGCTGCACACCTCGCGGTTGTGTAGAGTCTTTGCGTTCAAAAAGCCACGACCTCCACACTTCCGCGGGATGTACAGTCTCATCACCGAAGATCGTGGGTGATGCATCCGATTTGCGGTCAGCAATGTACGGACCCGCCTATCCAGGGCGTCTAACTCAGTCTGAGTCCATTTGAGTATGCCGAAAGAGTACATTAAAACCGGCATGACCCAACCGTTGAAGGCGCGCACCTTATTTCCGCCCGATAGAAGACTGTTTAAAACCTTCTTCAGGCGGCCAAAGAAGCGCTCCTTCAACGTTTGCTTCATGTCAGCGACGTTAATGCCTAACGCTTCCGACATACCCAAATACTTATAAGTTTCGGTCGAGGAGAGGGTTCTAAGGTGAATAGAATCCGAGAGTTGAATTCCCTCGGATTCCACTATCTCCCCTCGCCTTACATGCATGACTGCACATTTGTCCACACCAAATTCCATCCTGATGGCACTACTGAAAGTTTCAGTTACTTTCAGTAGTTCCATCAGTTGCGAATTGTTGTGGGCAAAGAGTTTCAGATCATCCATGTAAAGCAGGTGAGATAGCACCTGACCACCTCTTCTCAACCGATAGCCCAGGCCTGAATCCTCCAGCAACGTGCTTAGAGGATATTATTATTATTATTATTATTATATTATATCTAGCCCATATTGTCCCACTGCTGGGCAAAGGCCTCCCTCCACTCCTTCCAATATTCCCGGTAAATATTAGATAAATATTATTAGATAAATATTACCTATTTTAAAAATAACTGACATCGATTGAGATACTTTCAGGGAGTGCTTTAATTATGTTACATGACGTGATGCAAGTTTACCTAACCAACAATCGCAACGGTATAAGTAAACATCAGGAGTTCTAGGAATAAAGCTTAATTAATATCTGACATCCTGCTGTCAGCTGCCTTTGGGCAGCTTCACGAATTCAGACATATTGATCAAAAGCAGCCATGTCAATTACCTGTGCGTTCTCCGTGTGAGAAGATCGCCTGTACAGAGACAGCCTGGTTTAATAGCTATGTTACGGCTAAAGGTAGCTGTGAACATAAACTTAAGATTAGCCGGCTAAACTTAGGTTTATCTTCGAGGACCGGCTAATGTTCGATATCATGTTAATTTGCTTCGTGACTTTTATCTTTAGCCGGCTAATGTGCACGTTAGCCAAAACAAAACGGCTATAAATGTATTCGATGAACGCGCGGGGGTAAACATGTCGCTTGAGGGGGCGGAGGGGCGATTATAAAGGTAGTTTTAAATTCAGAGGTATCTGTAATGAACAAATAGTTCCTGTTTTTATTTATTTTAACGATTAGATTTTGAAATAATTGTAGATTTAAGTAATTAACACCGCAGTAGTTTTATTTTGAAATTTCGAATACATAAGTATCTGTAATGAGAGTAATTATTTTTTTAATAAAAGTTTTCGAAATAGTAAACAGTATTTAATATGTTATTATTATGTAATTATAACATAATTAATGTAAGATAATTTAAATACATAATTATCATTTGGTTTTTCATTTGCTTCTACATATTTAGCCAAGGGCCTGCGGTTACTCATAAGTTTAGCCGGCTAATCTTAAGTTTATGTTCACACCTATCTTTAGCCGTAACAGCTACATTACTTATATTACAAAGTAGGTTAGTAAGTAAGTATTAAGTGTAAATCTAATGTATTTGTAAAATCACATCGACGTCAAGTTCAGTTTGCGACCCATCCCTTGATCTAATCCAAATCGCACTAAGCACACAAGTGTTTATACAAGAACAGTATTCGATAACTATACCTAAGTAAAGAATCTCGATCTATAATCCACCACTTACGGCACACTTAGATAACAGTAGAAATGCTCAATGCAGGGTGTACTTAATTAGTTCTTTCTTTTAATTAATGATTTAACCCTATCAACTGTACATCATCATCACCATCATCATTTCAGCCGATACACGTCCACTGTTGGACATAGGCCTCCCCCAAGCGTCGCCACAGCGAAAGTTCCTGTGCATCACGAATCCATCGGTTTCCCGCAACCCTCACCAGGTCATCAGTCCACCTTGTTGGAAGCCTTCCAACGCTGTGTGTTTCGGTACGAGGTCGCCACTCCACCTTGTTGAAAGCCTTCCAACGCTGTGTGTTCCGGTACGCGGTCGCCTCTCTAAAACCTTTCGGCCCCAACGGCCATCTGTTCTGCGAACAATGCCCATTGCCACTTACGTTTGGCAATTCTTTGTACTATGTCGGCAACTTTAGTTCTCCGGCAGATATCTTCATTTTTGATTCGATCACGCAAGGAAACCCCGAGCATAGCCCTTTCAAAAATCTGTACAAATAATTTAAATACTTAACCTTTCGAATACTCTAATTAGAGACACAACAGAAAGACAATGCGAGAACGAACGCCGGCGTTTCGCTTGAGGCACAAAATAGATAGATACCGAAGACAATCTCATGTATGTACTTCACTTTTTATACCAACGCTCGGTGGACGCACACTAATGAGCGTTTGAGCCGAAACTGTTCGACGAGTGGAGAATGTCTGAGACGCTACCGAGATATCGAGTCCGTGAGCGATGTGTGCGTATTACTAGTATAAAGGCGAAAAGTGAGCATGAGTGTGCGTATTTATTGCATGGTGAGACTTGGTTTACGGGTAGACCATGTCCTGGAATAACACATAGGATACTTTTAATTCCAGGAGTATCCTTGGAATAATTTTCTACTAAAACGCGGGTGAAGCCGCTGGCAGCAGCTAGTTTTAGATAAAATGAAAAGGTTTTCTAAATATATTATTTTTAAAAGATTAATAGAGTTTTATTCTGTCCTTAATAACACATTATTACAAAGAAGTAACAACTTGTACAACCGGTTTATTCGCGTGAATTAGAAATGTAGAAACTAGTTACAGACGGCCCATTATGTCATTGAGAGTAAACTCTCCTTTGTGAAGTGTTGACGGACTCCGAGGGGCAAACTATTACTGTCCCCGCACACAGGCCTCAAAAAAACGCCCGAAGCGGCCTTAAAAAAACGCTAGAAGCCGCCGCAAAAAACAGATGAAGAGCGCGACACCTTGTGTTCGGAGAAGCTTGAAGCCGCTTCAAACGTTTTTTTTGTGGCGATACCGCCCGCACACGAGCCAAAAAAAGGCCATCTCAAAATGAAGCGTGAAGCGGCGTTTTTTTTGAAACAGTTAGCTTTTTAATGATCGTACGCATTCGCATCATGGTCGCATTCTGCCAAAAACACTACTAATTTACCTACTTTCTTTTCGAAATTTTTTCTACCTTGTTGCTGAGATGATACTGATAGAAGTTTTTACGGTTTTAAAGTACAATCTCATCAAGTATCTGTCTTCTGATCCTAGAGGCTAATTTTGAAAAACAGCCCTCTTTGAATCTCGATTATTATTTCCGATCAAGGCAGAAAGGGAAATAAATCTATACTAAGAAAATAGCGAAATTAACGATGAACGAAATGAAGAAGGCCGAAAGTTTCTGGAATGGGGACCACGTACCGAAAGACGTAGCGTTGGAAGGCCTCCTACAAGGTGGGCCAATAACCTGGTAGTAAGGGTCGCGGGAATCCGATGGATGCGAGACGCACAGGACCGTTCATTGTGGCGGCACTTGGGGGTGGCCTATGTCCAACAATGGACGTCTTTCGGCTGAAATGATGATGATGATGAAATGAAAAGGATTCAGGTACTTCTTTTGTTACACACACAACATCAATCATCTATAAATAAAAGGAAAAACTGACTGACTGACATATCAACGCACAGCCGAAACTACTGGGACTAGGAGCGTGAAATTTTGCACAAAGTTTCCTTTTATGACGTAGGCGAGCACAAAGAGAGGATTTCCAGAAATTAACCCCCTAAAAAGATAAAACAGGTGTCCAAGTCCAAAGTTTGTATGGAGAAACCTACCGGTACGCGGGCGAAGCCACACTGGCAATAACTAGTTTGAACAATTTTGATACAACACTTGACGTCCAGCGACAAATACCAAGTAACAAGGTAAGTAGCCCAAGCAAAAAAATTGACCAAATCACACCAAGATACTTCACTCAGTTTCTCCAAACTCAAGTACTGTGCACCTGAGGCAATAAGTGAAGTACCCTCCTCACAAACATCAAGTGCAGTGGCGTAGCTAATGGGGCCCCATAGCAAATATTTTTTAAGTTTGTTTTTTTTGTACGAAATAACTTCCACAAGAGCCTCAAAAATTAAAATAAGCTCATTTAAACTTTGGAATACCGTCAATTAGAGACACAATAGAAAGACAATGACAGAGCAAACTTGCAAAAGTGCACCACCGCACAGTGTCAAAGGTGCACCACCTTTTGCTTTCAAACCTCTCTTTCTTGGGAAATTTCTGGCCAAGTCGGCGCGAACACGATCAGATTATCACGTCACCACCGTCGCGGTCGACTTCCCTCAAGGTGTCCTTCTACTGAGTGGACCCACCTGTCCGTATGACCGTGTGCATGCGTGCGACGTGGCCAACCTACTTCCACTTCGAGCGTTCGAGCTTATTAATGCATCAGTCAGAAGGTATCTACTAAAATAGGTTGAGTTTTTACTGTCGTCTTGTGTGTAGAAAATGCTAAAGCGAGGGGAGCGTCATCAGATAGTCATTATTCATTTACTCCTGGTCTTTTATCAATTTAGGATTTTAAGATTGTGGACAACTTGTTACGAATTTAGGCATATGTCGGGGCCCCTGTAAACCGGGGGCTCCGTATCATTGATACGGCGGTAGCTACGCCCCTGAGTCAAGTAGGTACTGATGTGACACTCTGACCGATCACGTGCAGCGCATTCAGAGAGATTGCACGTCTCCGACATATAAGCGACATTACCTCAATACTGCATGGGTTGATAGGCCTACTAGGCGTTATAAAACTAAATGTAACTGTTAACATATCCCTGCGGTCAGTAAATGGCTTTGTGGCGACATGACATGGTGACAGCAAGAAGCGGTACAAGCATTATCGAGAGCGCTCCGTGCCTCTCGCAACACATGTAGGTATAACTGTGAGTCATTGGCGTATCTAGGTTATCCCCTTGTTTTAAGGTGGGATATCATTAAATGACCTCCCGCTTCAGGGCGGATTACTGACTAAAACCACACCTTTGTTCCTTATTTGCTCATTGCGTTCCAGGACCACGGGTTTCCCTTTCGTAACTGAACCCCAGAGGGCTTATACCCTGACATGCTTGATAGGTGATTAGAATGAATTAATTGTTACGAAAGGAACTGGGTGCGATTTCCAGACCAGGGCATGTGATATTGGGCTTTTTGGTCTAGAATTTCGCTGAAGCAGTCCAGAGCCTGTAGTTCCCGATTTTAGGCAATAGGTGTACCGGTAACATGGCACTTGTACACAGCTGCCGATATGAGGAGGTGCTAAGAGTACAAGTACATGGTACACCAGACCTCTTGCTATATTTTTGGAGTAGGATAGGCTTTCCTGCAGGCCTTAAAGCAGGGCTTAAAACCCCCCTATATCCTTTAGTTGCGCAAGAACGCGGTCTTCCTTTCAGAAACAGAACTCTGCCCAACCCTTCAGAGGATTGAGAAGTGATGTTATATTTATTTAAACCTAGAATAAAGACAGTCTACAAAGACAGTCTTGATTCTAGACTGCCTAGTATCTGAACTGCGGATTGTTCGAAATCGCAATAAAGAGCAACTGAAGGATCACTGGGGTTTAAGCTACAACTACATTAGACCGACGCATATTTGTTATACACCGCTAGTGTACGTAGAACGACTTCGCGTGGCGTGAATCAAGTGTGGCTCTACAAATCTAGTTTCCATATAAAATACATGGAGACCGTCGCGCCCAAATCGGCGTGTGTTTCACACGTGTGCGCAGCGTAGCCGCCTTTAGTCGATCAGTAAAAGCCTGACACTCCCGCTCCGAGAATTTGTTTCATGATTTATTACTTTAAAAAGGCTATCTAGTGTCTTAGAAATAATTTGTGATTCATATATTGTAATAACTGATTCATATATTTCACAACGTACTCCGATAGCAAGGTCTAGAATGTTGAGAAGATGCTTGGTCAATCAGCGCCACGTTCAAAGCATAGATATATATAGATATATAATAGCCTTGAAGGAAGTTGGTCAAGTTGAAACATGAGCTAGCTCGGAGGATCATTTTAACGTACGTGTTTGCGACGCCAACCTCGGGATAGTAAACACACTGAGATGCATCAAAACACCTAAACCCTGTCTTTTTCAATACACTCACTCGAAAACCCGTTCTTATCCCACCGCTTTCAGGCACGCGATGTACTGTTTCCCGCACTCGTGCAGAAAAATGTGCGTGCTCTTCCCGCCACAATGTGTGGCGTGTGTCCACCCCTACAAGTGGGTGGTCGACCCCCGTTTATTTATTTCTTTTTAAGTAGAAAATTGAAAAAAGTCATTTGATACACTTTATAGATACCTAGTTCCAACGAGTAGGGTGGGATCGCAATCAAGTAAGCACATCAATTTAAAAAAAAAAACTTCTTATTGTATGTTTTGATGTTCCACAACAAAAAAAATAACTAAACTAATGCACAACGCATTCCAAATAACCACACAGTACATCAATTACTCAACATTCACTCGTGGCTCATAAACTGCGCGCGCGCACCGACTCTGCAATAAGCGCCAATGTCGCGCAAACACTCGCGCCCAAGTACACGTGCGACTTACGTAACCATTGATAACTAACCCTACCACTAGCTAACGCCGCGGCACCACCTGTTTTATCGTCTATTGTTGAACAGCCTTCGTTGTGAAAGGTTCGTCTCGCCCCGGTATCACGCGCGATGGCCAAAGTCGCGAGACTCGCGCGCTAGTGATAACGTGCGCATGCACACTCAAATCTAACTATATTAGTGGTGATTTCGAAATACGATGCGCGAAAAATATGTTCCAAGACTGACTAGTGATGATAACGAAAATAGTGTCAAAGATTGACTAGTGATGTTCCCGAAATCGGTACTTATAAGTGATGTGTTACTAAAAAGAAAAGGTGTGTTTGTTTGCGAATAATTGCAATGGTTTAGTGAATAAATGTAACGATTTGCGATTGGCGTGTCGCAACCTAGATACTACGATATTATACTACTGTTACTACAGCTGACCGGCGAATACCTGTTGTGCACATGGGCCTAATGTCGGTCATAAAAATAGGTAAATACAGGTAAATACAACATTCGATACATGATCTCCCAGTGCGAGAGCCAGGGCAACACAGATATTTGTGTCTAAAATGTTCAATCCTTACTAATCCTTACTAATATTATAAAAGCGAAAGTGAGTTTATTTGTTTGTTACGTCTTCACCCCTAAATGGCAAAACCGATTTTGATGAAACTTGATACACGGATAGACCATGTCCTGGAATAGGACATAGGATACTTTTTATCCCGGAAGTATGTTCCCTTGGGATAATTTATGCTATCACGCGGGCGAAGCCGCTGGGAGCAGCTAGTAATCAAATATATTTTAAGTTACAGCGGTAAAACAGCAAAATAAAAATGAGGAATTTTGGTAAAACACCTATCTAGTAAACTAAATTTATCATTGGTAACTGTTACTAATCCCATCACAATTTATAATAGTAAAAACTGAGCCTCACTAAGAACGGCTGAGCCCATACATGATGTATGTGTATTATATTTCGCGGGATTTTATAATCACAGCACAACATGACTTTTAGTTATCACTCGCACTTTCTATTACAACTGTCTATTCAGTCCTATCGGCAGGCTTGCGTTTATCCACTACATGATCTAATACTTTTATATTATTGCGATGTTATGATCAAAAAGATGCAGGCTTACCTAGAATTTCTTCACGTAACTTATATCTTCCTGCCCTTGTCCTGTTTTATTTGGAGTCGGCGCAACACGTTCTTTTCTTCCATTCTGTCCTGTCACTCCTCTCGCTATCACTAAATTCATTTTCTTTCATATAACTTCTCACACAATCCATCCATCTTTTCTTTGGTATCCCTCTCCCTCTCCATCCATTCCATTGTAAGCTCATAACTCTTTTAGCAACATGCGTTTCATCCCTCCTCTTTAGATGACCATACCAAGACAAACGGTTTCCTTTCAACTTTCAGTCACTGGCGCCACTTTCAAACTGCCCCTGATATACTCATTTCTCACTTTATCCATTCTCGTCACACCACACATCCATCTTATCTCATCTCAGCTACATGCAACTTTTATACTAAATGTATCAGCCTATAATTTGTATCTACAAGAAATTCAGACAAAAAAGTTGCAATAAGTCAGTCAGTCATGTATTTTCTTGACCCAAAAGGCAATGGAGAAGGTTATGCTCGCAGTTCCCTTGCGTGAACGAGTCAGAAATGAAGACATCCTTAAGAGAACTCATGTTTCAGTCAATATAAACCAGACTCCCTCTCTCCTCTCGCAAAACAAACTAGCAAAAGCAAGGCGACAGTCCTAATTAACAGGAAATCTACCTGTGCGTAGCTGGCCTGCAATCAGACGCGTACCGTACTTGTGTCTCAATATCCTGGGCCGGCCGTTATGACGACAACGTATTGTGTGGGCCACTGCACTGCAATTAGTGCAGTGACGACATCCACGGGCCCTTGGCTTGCACTGGTGTTTGTTTACCCACAACAGTTCCTTTTGTTAGTGCGGCACGCGACCATGAAGGCCTCATGACTATTGTCATTGCTGTATGTAATGTTTTGTCAACAGCATTCCATGACGTCTGCAAGGCTGACTAAACATGGCTCTCCTGATAAATGAGTCAAATGCTTAAAGTCTGAATCAGTATATCGTTTGTTTATCGATCGCAGCATTTATTATTGTGCTATTTGGCGTTTTCAAAGACGCTGTTGATGGCTGTTTCCCTACAGCAATGAAGATTATTATTATCATTAACGTTAACTGGAAATCTGGTTATCTGGACTATGTAATCTGACTAACCCATTGGAAATACATTTTATTTTTTGCATACATTTATTTGGAGGTCGGCTTTATATTTTTATAAAAAACTTGTTTATTTTTCACTTTTTGTTCTGCCACAACAAAAACTAAGTGGTAAAGTACCTATAAGAATGACATAATACTTATAGATACTCAATTAACACGTTGCTTTAAGACAGTTAAATAAAAAAAAATACTAGCTTCTCACTTCTGCCACCGCCATCGCTTACGTAAAGTCAAAAAATACATGCCTATTTCACTCAGCTACTCGTATGTATTCATTATGTAGCATTCTACTGTTAAAAATGTAAAATAAAATCGGTCCAGTAGTTTTTGAGTTTACTCATTACAAAAACCAACATACAAATCTTTGCTCTTTATAGAATTAGTCCCACCCGTACGCAAAATACGCGCCTTGGTCGTGGAGTTGCGGAAAACAGCCCGTCGTACTCGTGCCTATACCTATAGTATTAGTATAGACACAGTAATAGTATCATGTATAGATGAAGTTATAAATTAACCCAACACAAAAATAATCATCAAAATCAGTTAACATTTGGTTAAGATATTGCTGAACAAGATACAAAAAAAAACCATTGAGTCATTTTAATACAATGTTGACTAAATGCATTAATGAAACAGAAAGTACAGCACAAGCTCAGCTGGTGCGGTTGTAAACGTTCTCAAGGTGTTCGCTGGCTGTTTCAAGGTCCATCGTCAACAGTTATCTCACAAGCTCACGGCTGAGATACAATTAGACACGGTAACCACTGGTTACTAAACTGATAGTAACACTTTTAATGATAAGAACATCGTTGTTTAACTAAACCTGGAATCGCCAATTGATTATTATGTACAACTAATTGACTACTGTTATTTGAAGTAAACATATAATACCTGTAATCAAATATGCCCAGAAACAGGGTTCTTAACACGGGATTTATGCCAAAAACGGATAGACTGGAAACCAACCCTAAGCTATTTGGGAAATGGCTACAAACATAAAGAAAGGAAAGAAGAAGGATCATTGTCAATGATGCACTCGTCGAGACCAGGCTTCAAAGTCTTGAGCAACGACGCCGAGTTGCTAGCCTGTCGGTTTTCTACCGGTAGCATTTTAGGGAGTGTGCGTCGGAATTGCCTAACCTAATTCCGCCTAGCCCGTTCCATCATCGGACCACCGGACGTACGGCGATGCGTACACCGGTACAGAGTGGACATACCACCTATACGCACAAAAAGTTTTGTGAACATATTCATTGTTCGTACAGCTAAGGAGTGGAATTCCTTGCCGGAATCCGTGTTTCCTGATTCGATCCGAAGTTACTTCTAGGTAAGCGCGTTCCATTGTCGATCGCATCATCGCTTTCCATCAGGTGAGATAGCGGTTAAGTGCGAACCCATCAACCATAAAAAAGAAGGCTAGGTCATTGTAGACGACGATATCTGATCAAATATGCAAGAATTGATTAATGGGCAAATAGTTGGACAGTCTTCAATAACGAATAAGTTTTTATAAACGCAAGGGCAGACTGCTTTGGATGGCCATGAGTCATAAGTCAAGTTAGGAAGGTATCTTAATGAGCAAATGATTCATTTGTAAATCAGAAACATGTTAGTTGATCTCCTGCTGGTGATCCCCGGCCTACTGCCAGCCGCCCCGTGGGTCAGCCACAGGGCTCGTATTGGACGAGCTCTACCAGTCCAGTATAATAACAGGTTCTAGAAAATGGCTTGATCCGGAGCTTCGTGTAGTAGTGGATGTTGTGGATGGTTATGGACTGATTTTAATTAGGAATGTAACGAAAGTGGTTATATTGGAAATAAATTTGGAACCGCAATTTTAAATTCGAT
This sequence comes from Mythimna lalbum, assembly GCA_949319445.1. Classification (NCBI taxonomy): domain Eukaryota; kingdom Metazoa; phylum Arthropoda; class Insecta; order Lepidoptera; family Noctuidae; genus Mythimna; species Mythimna lalbum. The sequence continues at coordinate 21,623,331 of OX439360.1, forward strand.
TTGATCCAACCAGGTCCAAACCGGAACCGGAATCAATGGCGGAGTCGTCAAAAGAAACGGTGACTCAACTTTGACCTAAGATCCTCTGTCCCCTGAGGGCGTCGACAGTGGTCACTCGATATCCGTGGTGGTCACACATCACATACCACAGTACAACATAAAAATCTCGGATAAGTTTAATTAAAGAGCGAATTCAAAACAACAAGAAAAACACGCGACATGTATATAATAGTACATTATGATATAAGTGTGTAATGTTAGTTATTATCGTCGAGGCGGTATTTAGACCCGAGCCATGGTGAGGGTCAGAGAGCCGAGAACGGTAATTATTATAGCACTAGTGCGTAATGGTAATCAAAATGTTACAGTTTGGTAACAAGTGTCATTATACATCTAAGTGAAGTGCAATAAGAGTCACTTTTTGAGCTTTATTGAAAACGTACATATTACTTGTTTACCTCCGATATAAGTTCTGATTAAAATTTATTGAAAACGGAATCGAAAAGACTTCATACTGACTGAAACATGTGTTCCTGGAGTTACCCTTTGGGTTCCAAGGCAACTCTTTCAAACATTCTCGCAAACCATCAGTAATGATTACAAATACTGCGCTTCGACGGTGATAACACTGTAGCTAGGTGCTTCAAACGTGTTTTGTACAGTCAGCCCTGCGTTCAATCTAGCAGAATGACTAACAATATCATCACAGCATATGCTACTTGCGGTTATCTCGTGCCATCTCTAATAAAGTTCTGCGGCTACATGACCTTATAGACGCTTATATCTTGCGCAAATCCAGCGCAAAGTTCAAAGTTGATCGCTAACTCGGTTACAAGGACGTAATAGACCGAGCGGATCTGTAAATATGTCAGCTGCGTTGTTTCATTATTGACCAGAGATAACGATAGCGGAGTGGTCGGGTCAGCTTGCGACATCTCACTCCACAGGATATGGATGCTTATTAAGATTAGGGTTACCAGATGAAACAAACATAAGTCTCCCGAAATCCATTGAAAAATACTGAGATTTTTTACAGTTTGTTGTTTAACTTTTAAGTCTACCTAAACTGTATTTAATTGAAAGTTCTAAAAATCAAAGATTTGTCAAATCCAGAAACACCGTCATGTCTAATATATGTTATGTTTAATTAGAGTGATCTGTCTCTCTCTTGGGCAAAAGCTTTTTCCATGTATCATGGGCCCACGTTTCCTCTATCAATATAGTGTTGTGTATAAATATACTAGTATTAAAATTTTTAAAAAATATGAGCAACAGCAATTTTCGAAGCTGAGCGATCAAAGAGTACCTCCTGAAATGTGGCATAGTGTAGCCATAATATAATTTGTAAATGATAAAGTAGTTCCCAGCAAAATCGTGACTATATTAATTACCCATTTCGATGATGACTTACAGAGGTTAGACCCATAAAAGCGATGATTTACGAGAGCCACAGCACGCAGACACGTCATGTGTAATTAAAATTCACGGAATGTTGCACAAACACAAGAAGATCAATTTGTAAATCGTAGGGAGCTAAGCTAACACGATAATCATAACTAATATCATAAAGAGATTGTTTGCCAGTCTGTAAAAGTTCAAATCTGTAAGTTGTGATCCGATTAAGATTTTTTTACTGATGGAAAGCTATGCTACAAACTCGCAGCTTAATAATAGCTGGGGATGTAACGGAATTAGTTATTCGGAACAGCATTTGGAAGTGAATTGAAGTTTAAATTTGATTGAACCGGAAATGGAGGTAGAGGCGGAGAAGAAGGTTCCCCGCGCGACAAATGTAAACTTGTTTATACCTCCGATATAAAATCCGATAAAAAGTTGTCGGAACCGAATCGAGCCTCCGCAGCTCGTAACATTTCTGGCAATAACAGAAGCACGGCGATTTAAATGGTGCAATGCCGACGCCGACGAAATGTTAACGATAGAAAACCGACTAACTAGCAACTCGGCGTCGATGCTCAAAAGTAGTAGTTACAGTAGTAAGAATCAAAAGATTTGTCTCCAGTTCAGTTACTGGGTCAAGGTCAGATAAGCAGCTAACCCATATAAATCTTGTCCTCAGCAGGCTGCAACCGAGTAGCCTGGAAGGTGACTCTAACATGTCCTCTTGTGCTAAAGGTCACGTAAGCGACACCGCGGGGAAAACTTGTGCGCAGTAATTTTCATTATGCATACTTATGTTGATCAATCGATTTGCTGAGTAAACGACTTGTCACGGTCATTTACTGGATGGCTGATGAGTATTTACATTGTGGGTTTTTTAAAAACATCGCAGGTGAACAGAATGAATTATAATACTTCTTTTGACTCTCTTTTACCAAGTAGCCACCTTTCATTATCATCTACACTATCTACACTGACATTTATAATTTTTGTTTTTATGTTTTTTTGTTTGTAGGAGGTAATCTCAGGAAGTATTGGTCCGATTACTAAATTTTTTTCACCGATAGAAAGCTGTTTCATATCTGAGTGACAAGGTATATACACGAACGAATGCGCAGGCAAAAACTAGTCATTAAGAAACTCCAAAGGCATTTCCAATAAATAAATAAATTAAAAAGTTTTTTACTCTACTACTTTCTCTCGTTGATTTGCTTATCATAGAGTCTAATAGATAACGCGACCCCTTTTCGGACACCTTCTTGTATTGTATTCTTTTTCTTCCTAGTCTCACTTTTCATTCATCCCTTAGTGAGAAAGTGCCGTCTAAATCACATTGAGTCAAAGCAGGTTTTCTAGCTTTGTCAATTTAAAAATGAAACCCGTTTTCCGTTGTCACGACATAGCATGAAAACGGCTTGACCGATTTGGCTTATTTTTTTTTGTTGTGATTGTTATTGTGAGGATAAGGTTCTTATGGGAAAAAAAATTAGGGTTGTGTAGGGTAGAGTAAGGTAGAGTAGGGTAGAGTAGGGTAGAGTAGGGTAGAGTAGGGTAGAGTAGGGTAGAGTAGGGGAGAGTAGGGTAGAGTAGGGTAGAGTAGGGTAGAGTAGGGTAGAGTAGGGTAGAGTAGGGTAGAGTAGGGTAGAGTAGGGTAGAGTAGGGTAGAGTAGGGTAGAGTAGGGTAGAGTAGGGTAGAGTAGGGTAGAGTAGGGTAGAGTAGGGTAGAGTAGGGTAGAGTAGGGTAGAGTAGGGTAGAGTAGGGTAGAGTAGGGTAGAGTAGGGTAGAGTAGGGTAGAGTAGGGTAGAGTAGGGTAGAGTAGGGTAGAGTAGGGTAGAGTAGGGTAGAGTAGGGTAGAGTAGGGTAGAGTAACTCGTATTCGTTTCTTTTTAAGAGTCCATACCTAAATTGGCAAAAACTGAGCCCTTATAGAATAAGGGTTGTCAGTCTGTGAAGACCTATTTCTCAGGACCGCGTGGAGGTACGAAGCTGAAACGACTATCAAATACTGATGTCTGCTACCCCAAGCAACAAAATTGGAACTACTTAGTCAATGCAAGGCCGTATGCTCCGTTTAGGTGCATATTTTGACACTTGCCAAGAAAAGTTTTAACCGACCTCACTAAAAAAAAAACACTAAAAAGATCAAACTAGCCGGTGTTTCTCGGTATTGTTTGTTTCTTCTTTAACACCGACTTCCGAATCTTTTCTAATCTTCATCCTTTTTTTTAGAAAAGTCAGTTCTTTTTTGCAATTTTTTTTTATTTCACACTTTTTAGTTGCGATACATTTATAACCAGAGTGCCTATTCCTCATGACAATTCCAACTAACCCAAACACTGCTTAGATACCTACATTGTTTTATTGTGAAGTTCCCGTGTCTACCTTCCACCTTCCGCCGCCATCATCATAATAGGATAATTACACAGTTCCGGCGCCTATCTTCCGGCTCCATCATCAAGTCACTTCGATGATACCATTTTCAACATAACTATTCAGAACCATTTATTTATTTGTATTATATATATATTGTATATGCGAGTATGAAGTTCCGTTGGCCATTTCTGATCTTTATCATCAATTCTACTTCATCAAATGTTACTTTTTCAGTATAAATGCTCTCGATGAAAATACCAAAAATCACTTGGTTGCCTATAATATTTGAGAAGTTCCTTCGATTAGATAGATCCCATCGTCAGAACAGGATTTTGAAAAAAATATGGGACCAATCTTTAAGCATTTCCATTAAATAAAAAATTGCAAATCGCTCCACAAACAAATTTTTCTTTTTTTTTTACAATAGTTTTTTTTTAAACAAATAGGTGTTTAGTTTCATAAGTTACATAAGCTTTTTTATTTTTATGTCTATTCCGGTTACAAATGTTACAATAAGTTACCAACTTACTTTAATTACAGTTTCGAACATGCTACATTTCTCTCGAATGCCTCTGTTAAATAACTGGCTGCTAAATAATGCTAACATTAATTTATCTTCACAAGATCTTACACTTTCTCCTGACACCAAAAGTAGGTTCTAACAGGTATAGTTGACAAGTTTTGATTCTGTCTCTTTTTTGAAATTGCGAAATCATCAAATAATTTCTTCCGCTTCGAGAGGTACTGTCAGACTTCTGCTGACATGTGCTCCTTCAGTTGGCATTTTAGCGTAGGATAGTCGGCCTTATAATGTTCCCACTGCTGGGACTCAGGCCTCCTCTCTAGGAAAGGGAATGGGCCGTAATCCACCATGCGGGCCCAGTGCGGGTTGGTGGATGTCACAGTCTTAAATTTTTTTGGTTTGAGGACATGCCAGTTTCCCCAATATGTTTTCCTTTTTGAGAGCAGTGGTGATGAAATAAATTACACAAAGTAATGCGCCAGAAAGTGTTTTAGGGCCACAGTAATCCCACAGCCTTGGCAGGCGTCGGCCCTAACTAGCCTCTTCCATTTTGCTGACTCCTTTTTGAGGTATGCGTGAAACATAACGCGCCACGTGGGCTTGCTTCATAATGGACGGCAAGCCCAGAATCGCCCTGCGACTCCCAACGCCGGACCGTCTCCTGCGGCTGTGGCCGAGACGTAAACACGACCTCTTCCTCACGGTATTTGCCTACTCCTTCGCTTGCGGTTTGGATTTTCCACCTCAATAACAAAAAACTAATTTCTTATTTCGCACTTTCTTGACTACTCAGGGCAATTCTTTTAGATGGCAATTATCGAAAATCTTAAAAAAATATATACAAATAATATTTTACTCAGAAGATCTATTTTTCCTCCTGATTCTGTGTGTCCAGACCAGGTGCCTTGACCAGAATAGGTGATAAGAGTTGTAACTCTTATCACCTACTCTGGGCGCCTATATCATTATATTTAAAGCATAAACCTCATAATTTTGACCTTTGATTCGACTCCGTAAACACCTATCTCTTTCTTATTCATTTATCCAAATAATAAATAACTTTCTGTGTTTTCTTCCTCAGTATATCGACGGAGCTGTACTTTAAAGTCTACACAGTAATGTTCTATTGTTGACTTCACTCAATAGTTAAATAAAGAAATACTTTTCACTCGCTACACATTCACAATAAATTTATTTTTAATTAATAACCGAGAACTACAATAACTCAATGTATTCTTCGCAAATGCTCTCTCCAACGCAAGTTTTAGATAACTTAATTTTTTTTATACCTACGTTCAACACAATATTTTATCTTTAATTGTAGTGTCTATAAATATTAGGGGGCACGGCAGTGCCCCCACCGAGGCCAGCAAAAAAGTGGCGTGGCCGTAACATACTTTTTTCTAATCAGTTCAGGCTATTGTAAAGCGAGAGCACAAGAGGTAGTTGCCGGTGATCGCCCTCTCGAGGACACGGCGGTGCTCCATCCAAGCGAGGCATACCTCCACCATATGCTCCAGCATGTCCTCCGGGTGAACATGCGATGCGTTGGCCGCTCGATCAAATAAACATTCGATAATTTGAACACTCGACGTATTGATTGTTCGATTTATTAACCATTCGATATAATGAACGTTCGAGTATTTAGATGTTCGATTTAAAGTGTTCGATTAATTGATGTTCGATTATTTGGCATTCTATCCCGTTATAGTCCACCCCCTTTAGGAACGGACTGCAAAAAAAAATTAACCGACTTGATATTACATAGATCTCACAACTTTTTACGGTAGAAATACTGAGTTGCGAGCCTTGGTTTTTTACAAGTTATGTTTTTGATGACGTAACAATATACATGAAGTAACTTAAATGTAAATTAACAAATTATAAATAAACTGATTAGCATCCTCACACGCCCAGCATGGTTCAGTTGTAAACCAGCTTCAGGTAACTGCGTCACGTCACGTCTCGAAACTCTTAAAGCTAGGAGTGTTCTAGACTTCCTGGAAGCCTCCGGGCTAAAAGAGTTACTCTAACAAGGTGGCGAGTCACAATAGATCTTTTAGGTCGCAGTGACTACAGCCCCTACACTACGGGAGATGCATAGCCCCTTATATTCAAAAGTAATAATAACTGCGTCACGTACTGCTACGTACTGCTTGTAGTTGTTTGCCATTATGCTGACCTCTACCTAAATATTTGAAGCAGCCGTGAGACATACAAATTTTAGTGTTCTTTTTAGGGTTCCGTACCTCACAAAGAAAAAACAGAACCCTCATAGGCTCACTTTGTTGTCCGTCCGTCCCTCTGTCTGTCTATCAAGACCCATTATCTCGGGAACGCGTAGAGGTATCGACTTGAAATTGCCAAACCATATACTCAGATCTGCGGACTCTTGAATCTGTAAAAAAACTCAAGCTTGTAAGTTGACGAGAAAAAAAGATATTTCGGTTTATGTGGCAAAAAACGTAAATTTTGACAAAAATTCATAGGGTACTTCCCGTTGACCCAGAATCCTGATATTTGGCATAGAATAGGGTCTTATGGCACAAATATAGGAATCAATCTGAAAACTGTAAATTAGTTACCGGAACCGGAATTGAACTATTTACATGGGTAAGTTTGTACGGAACCCTCAGTGCGTGACTCTGACTCGCACTCGCCCATTTTTTTTTAAATTGTAGTCCGATTTTTACCAAAAGAGAAGTGTGTTTTTTCCTTAAAACAGTTGTATCTTAGCCACTACACCGAGAATTCAAAGACTACGCCAAGTGGATAATTAAAACAATGCATTAATTATTACCTAGCCCGCCCGACGTACTAGCTCGCCGCACTAGCTCGCCGCATGTACTCGCTCGGTATTTTTCCTCGGTCAATTAATTAGACCGGTACCAGAGGTTCGTCTTTTTATTGTTTTATTGCACCTTTGGCTTCAGCTAGAACACCGAATGAGTCTTGCTCGTGTAATATGTAAATACAATAAAATTATCATATTGATTTATGAAATGTAAGTTTGCAATATTAAACAGTAGCTTCTACCATCGGCTTCGCCTGCGTGAAAGTCGGTTTCTCCATACAAACTTTGGACCCCCGTTTTCTCCTCTTAGGGGGTGATACTCGGAAGATCCGTTCTTAGCGGATGTCTACATCCTATAGATAAGGGACCGCATCATCATCATTATTTCAGCCGAAAGGCGTCCACTGTTGGACATAGGCCTCCCCCAATGAACGGCAACCATTACCAGGTCGTCGGCCCAGCTTGTAGGGCTTTCCAACGCTACGTCTTCCGGTCCGTGGTCGCCATTCCAGAACCTTTCGGGACCTACATGCCAAGTTTTAGGTTTGTAAGTGTTATAGTTTCTGAAGTTTCGAGATTAATCAGTCAGTATAGTATTTCGCTTTTATATATGGTAGATAGATAATTAACTAACCATTAATGAAATCAATTCCATTTTACGAATACTACTTAAAAATACTAATTCTATTAATGTTATTGTAGTATAACATTAATAGAATTAGTACTGTGTGACTTTGCTCAATTGTATCAACCATGCATACAACTTGGGTATTTGTACGACTTAAAATTCAAATACAGTGAAATAATTTGGAGTTATTACCACCAATATCTTTATATATAAAAGGAGAAACTGACTTACTGACATATCAACGTACAGCCGAAACTACTGGGTCTACGAGTGTGGAATTATGCACATTTATTTTTCTAATGACGTAGGCGAGCATTAAGAGAGGATTTATCAAAATTCAACCTCTAAGGGGATGAGACGGAAGTCCAAAATTTGTACGAAGAAACCTAATTTTACTCGGTAGAAGCCGATAGCAGAAGTTAGTGAACCTACATTCGGGCGGTTTTTAACATATAAATCATTGATTTATTCATTAGTATTACTCTGTCATGACTATTTATGTATGTAAAATTCGTGTAGGTGTACCTATTGAGAAAAATCTCCAAAAAAAAAAGAAATTACAATAGCTATCTATGGAAAGTCATAACAAAGCATCGTCATTAATTTTCCTTAACATTCTTTGATAAATCGAATACCATTTACTGTTTACATACTATTTATACTTATTTTGATGACGCGTGTATGCGATGTATGTACTTAAATATTTTAAGTAGGTACTTCAGAGTATAAGAAAGAATTTTCTGTATGTATAATGTATTTTGTAGTCATTTTCGCTAGACCCCAGCAGTGTGACGTCACGTTCGTGTACCTTCGGCATCAACCTTCCGAGGTCCGCGATAATAGTAGACAACTGACAACAAGAGTGCGCGCGCGCAGATATTGCGCTAAAAGTGTGAACTTCATATGAAAAGTTTTTTTTTATAAAATAATTTATGTGAAATGAAACTAGGTGAGTCTATGGTGAAATTAAAAATGTAGAACAATATTTAAAATAGTTATTATTTTAATTAAGTCTAATTTATAGCAACATAACTGTTTCAAACAGACTGATAACTATAAATATGTCCTTAAAACTAGATTAATTTAAATTCTAAAATAAAAACCTTTCCATAAAAAAAAATAACCGACTTCGCTAAAAAATTGAATTGAATTTGAGGAGTTCCCTCGATTTCGCCAAGATTCCAGCATCAGATACCAACTTGATGACTATGGGACCATTTGGGAAGTATACCCTTTCCAACAAAAAAAAATATTTTTTCAAATCGGTGGTCAAGCGACGAAGTTATGCGCGAACAAACATAAAAAAAAACATACAAACATCCGAATTGAGAACCTTTTTTAGAAGTCGGTTAATTATTAAATTTAAATATATTGTTATAATTATCTCAAATCCAATAATATTAAGAAGTACCTACTATGTTATATTACGTCCAGCAGCGTTACTTGTAAATAAAAAAAAAAAACAATTTTTTTCCTATATAAATATTTATATACACAGTTTAAACTTAGCGATGGTCAAGTTTCATTCCGTCTTAACCATATTCGTACATTATATTAGTATGACGCGCTGCTGATATGTTGTTGTATTTAAGACAATGGCTGAAGTGCTCATTACAATTTCGGTGCCATTCGAAGTTCGTAAGAGCAGTAGTAATTAACTAGTGTTGTCAGAAATATTGACCTTATCCTCTTTTATAACCCCCTTATAACCAGGTAAGCACAGATATCGACCAACTTTTATTTTTATGCAAAAATCGTCCAATGTCTTCTCCGAGTCTTTCGTATGCAGCTTACTATACAGCTTAGAGTGTACATCTGAACCTTTATACAATTCTTATACCTACAGCTTGTTGTGCTACTTGGGTTCTTCCGCTCTGCTCGTGTCAGACTTTTACGGACTAAAACCACACCTGTGTGTTCTTCAGTTACCTTTTGAGCTCTAGGACCACGGGTTCACTGTTTAGAAATTCCCCGTGACTCTAGCGGGCATCTGCCCTACTGGGCCCCTACGGGTTTGCTGACATCTCTTTGAAATGCGCATAGAGCTCTTCGTGTATCGATTGCTTGGGCTCGTTCCGGACTGTTACTGAACGTCTGCACAAGCAAATCAAGCACCGATAGTCGGTGTCGCGGTGGATGATGCGTGACCGTGAGGATATTATGTCCATTCCCTCACGCAAGATGATGACGATGGAAAGCCTTACCTAGCAGTAATTCACTCTTAACTCAAAAATTCGCGGGTTATAGCCATCAGGAAGCACAGATTCCGACAAGGAATTCTACTCCTTAGCTTTACGCACAAAAAAGAATGTATTTCTAAAACGTTTTGTGCGTATAGTTGGGATTTCGTTTGTAAAAAAGTGTTAATTTTATAATAGCGATCGGGAAACACACACCCCGGCAAAGAATTTCACCCCTTAGCTGTACGCATAATGAATGTGTTACCAAAACATTTTGTGCTTAGAGGTAGGATTTCGTTTGTAAAAAAGTGTTACGTGGTTTATTTTATAATGACAACCAGTTCACTATAATTTTCAGGACGTTTAATTATGTTATTTTTGATCTTCAAAACTGGTTGTTTCACGTACAATCTATCTACACTGAGCCCTCCCTTGTTCACCTCGACGAACTACATGGTTACCGCGACGACTTTACTGAGAAGGCAGGAATTGCCATCACCACTCACCAGAACAATACGAAGAACATATAAAAATATAAATACTTATATAGTTATTAACTTTAACTTTTGTAAACAGGAAGTTTTGACGTTGGTAATTGCGTTAATAATATATAAAGTACTCGTACTTAAGTTCAATGTCGCTTTTTTGTCAAAAATGCTAAGCTACTTACTGTTCGATGCCAAGTTACAACCAAAACAGCCATAAATGATTTCATTCCAACTATTCAGATGGTCATCTTTTGTATAAAGCTAATAAATATATAATTAGTAATCCCGACAGATGTCCTAACCGAAAGCTGTTTTCGTCAAAAAGAAAATTTACAACCCGATTAAAGCGCCACCAACCGGGTTCAATTGTATATTCAACCATCCAGGGATCCGCTCAAATAGATACATAAAATTTCAACCAAATCACTCAAGCCATTTAGGAGGAGTTAGGTAACAAACACACATACAAAAAAATTTAAGTAAAGACGGCAGATATCTGACAAATCCTTTCTGCTTTCTTTAAAAGGATCGTAGTATGTCGGGTTTTATAGTTTGTGCTTACTCCCATGAAATATTGGTAACCGTATCACTAACCTATGTTCTAGTGCGATGAAGTGGTTGGTGCTGATGTCGCTGATCCTGGCGCGGCTGGTGCAGCAGCCGACGCAGCCGGTGCGCACGCGCGCCGGCCTCGTGCGCGGCACCGTCAGCCGCAACGGCAAGTTCTTCCAGTACTTCGGCATCCCCTACGCCACGGTCGACGACAGGAACCGGTTTCAGGTGAGACTGTTTGTTTGTATTCTTCTGTTTTTCATGAAAAATTTCTTTTCGATTCAGCTTTTTCCTTGGCTCCAGAAGAACCAAAAACAAAGAATTCAAAAGTTTTTATTTCCCATAGGCACTTATAAAACGTCAGAAGCTAGTGCACGGTTCCAAATTGGTCGTTTTCTATGGAGAAAAAGCGGCAAGAAACTCCATGGTTAATCTTATAAACCAACCCAATTTCAAAGTAAACCAAGTTTTTTGGTATAAGCAGTTAACAAATGCCATTGCTATGTCATGCTATATGTAACATTCTACCAGAGGAAGAATGTTCGTTAAAGGATCAATACTTCTAAGGCTTACCTTCCTTTTTTTACGTGAAAATTTATCAAATTAATTCTCCCACCGTGGGTGGAGAGGGAGGATGTGTCAAACTCATATTGACAAGAAAGAATCACGTTTATTTGGCACACAGATAAATACAAAGAAGTAAATATTATGTAGAAACTTAAATACTTCAACATTGTGTGTTTCACGACTGCGCCAAATAGGTCCAGTTCAGCATAATGCCAGGCCACTACATAGCAGATGATTGACGCTGGTTTTCAAGATTTAAACCTCACTATGAGGCTATGAATATCATAGTGTCCTTTCAGTTGCCCTTTAAACCATCAAATAATGTCTCTCGCTCTGAGTGGAGCGACAGAAGTTATTTTATGGTATGCCACCCATAAGGTTCGGGTGAATTTAAAAGGCATCTAGTGTATTGTCAAGCTTATTTTAAATACTTGTACGTATGTAGATCAAATTGCAATAATAATCAAAAATGGAATTATCAAAAATCCAATTCTAATACATAATTATTACTATTGTGTTACTAGCTGCTCCCGCGTGATAGCAGAAAATTATCCCAAGGGAACATACTTCCGGGATAAAAAGTATCCTATGTCCTATTCCAGGACATGATCTATCCGTGTACCAAGTTTCATCAAAATCGGTTTTCCCATTTAGGCGTGAAGACATAACAAACAAACAAACTCACTTTCGCTTTTATAATATTAGTAAGGATTTTGTAAGTGAATGACACTTACAAAATAACACAATAGTAATAAATATTTAGCAGTTTAACTCTGCCCAATTTTGAAAACAGAAAATAGGAATAACAATTGTTTATATTATTTATAAATTCAATTCTTACTAGTGCTAGGGTTATTTGTCAGATGTACATTAAGGTAACAACGCAAATTCATGTATATGTTATTCAGAATATTAACGAGACAAACATGGAGTTCGCGATATTGTTTAAATGGTCATAAACTAACAATGACATCACATAATTATTTTGACAGGCCTGTTGGTCTAGTGGTTAGTGGCCCTGACTGCTATGCCGGAGGTCGTGGGTACGATTCCCACCCAGGACAAATGTTTATGTGATGAGCATGATCATTTGTTCTGTGTCTGGGCGTAATTTATCTATAATTTGTATGTATTTAGAAATATATAAGTATGTTTATCAGTTGTCTAGTACCCATAACACAAGCTCTGCTTAGCTTGGGACTAGACGGCGTTGTGTGATAGTTGTGGAATATTATATTATATATTATATTTGCGTATTTTCCTGCCCTTTTCTTTAACCCTTTAAGCGCTTGTGTCGGATTGGCCCAACTAGTGTTTTCGTGCCCTATTCGCCAGGGTCGTGTGTTCGCGACTGAGTACTCCATCTCGTTTAGCTCTTCAATCCCCATAAGTGACAGAAGAGCTGGCCAGATCTAGTATATGGTCGTGGATGTGCGACCCTGGCGGAATAAACGCGTGAGTGTTTGTCGCATATACACGACATAGGCGGTTAATAAGCAAACCTTGTGCCTTGGATTACTCATCTTCAAAAGTAACTTCCATACAAACTTTCAACGCCATTTAAGGGTGATTTTTTGAGAGACCGTCTCATTCATCTGGCCTAGTTTTCGTACCTATTTATTTTGTATCGTAAGCCACTGAGTGCAAATGCGTGAATTTGAACATTTAGTGATGGGAGAAACTAATATGCAAATAAAAATTTCAAATTGTTAAGAAAAAACTAGGCCAGATGAATGAGACTCTCTCGGCCTCAAAAAATCACCATCAACCCCTTTAGGCGTAGATTGTCCAAATAGCCTTACTGCTCACCTTCCTTTTATAAAACTCAATACTCGTTTTTCATACAATTTTCATTTTTGAAATGTTTACTGATTATAATATACTAGCTTTTGCCCGCCGTTTCACTTACGTATATAAAATATAGCCTTTGTCACTTAGAAACAAAGCAGCTTTCTATCGGTGAAAAAATATAGCAATCGGACCAGTACTTCCAAATTAACTCTACAAACAAAAACAAATAAAAATAAAAATTTATCTCTTTATAATATTAGTGTAGATTTGTAGATTTACTTAGTGTTAGTTTACTGTTTGAAATTCACTAATTATTGTTTTTAGCTGTTACAAAATAATTAATGTACGTCATAATTCAAATCACAACACAAAATGTAATGCAGTCTGCCAGTGAACGTTATGTAGTACAAGATAGATCAGATAGTTGAAACTTCGCTTAAATTTTCCTATGGTACAAAGGGGTTCTCTACTCTCGGATTAAAGTTCAAAGTTCGACATTCACGCAATTAGAGCAGGAGTACCACAGGACGGGCCTATTTCCAATACCGGACACGACCGTACAGTTCCTATTGAGAATTCCCTAACAAGAAATCCAATAGCACTCTCCCAAAGAGGGAGTCAAAGCGAGGACCAAACGAGAACGATGCTATGTACAGGTTTAAGTGACCGACTTGGAGGGCAACTTTTGTATGTTCATAGTAGAATTTTTATACTTCAAACCATACACAGGTGGGTGTTAAACAGTGAAAACTGACACGTCCTTTCGCTCCACACTAGAGTGGAAGAACTCGTCTGATAATTTACAAATAATTTAAAAAAAAATCGAGTTCTTATCAAAAGAGGTGCAATATTTAATTGTATGAGACTGTGTCTTAAATCTGTAAGGTATAATACTTGTTATTTTGACGTGTGTAATAACATGCGTACAACATATCGTGTATATAATAATACCTGACGACCCTGGTTACTTACTCCTTTGTTGACTGTACCTATAAAGCTGGACGCAGATAAAAGAGTATGAATGTAAGAAACTAAGCATACAGCTGTTGTTTCCGCCTTCCATTGACAAAATGGCGTCAGTTTATCTATTTTTTGTACGTTTTTAATTCTCAAGTGTGTATTTTTAGTTTAAATGCATATGTATTTTTTCCAATTACGCTATACACGTTAGAATATAAAACCGCAGGCGATCCATGCATCATCGCGGAGTCAGGGTGAACCTCTCGCCAGCCTGGTCAAGGCGACCACGGCGATAAGGACATTATTTCAAGCCAGACAGACCTTGATGTTTTAAATCTATTTTGAAAATCGGTCTAGCCTACTGCTAGACAGATTTTGATGTACTGACAGGGTTGCTAACCTACTCTAAAATAGAGTATTGTACTCTAAATCATGTAGGTGTACTCTATAATCTATAACACTAATAGAGGACGCTAAAATACTCTTTTTTACTAGTGCCAGTCACGCATATATGATACGTACCTACCTATAATCATAACCAAATTAAGTAAATTTAAAGTTTTGTTTTTGACAGATTATTTATTTTTTTTGCTAGATTTTATCATGTATGTTGTGTTGTGAGTATAGTTTGGGAGCATCGACTCGAAAAGAAGAAGATCATGTATGTTTAGGTTTAAGTATAGTTGTTAGCTGCACTGTAGCATTTGCTTTAAGACCAGTAAAGATACCAGTAAAGGGGATAAATAAATAAAAAATATATTTTTATGAATGTGAAGTGGCGGAAAAAGAGAAACAGGGAATCATTGAAATTGATTAAAAATGAGTTTCTGATCTACGTAAACTTAGAGTTAGAATGTTTGAAATCATACATTTTTTTTTTTTAAACAATGAAGAATTCTCATGTGCTGCAAAAAATACCAAACCTTTTTTTTTCTAATAATAGTTGGCAACCATAAATACAGCCCATGTTTGTTGGGGTAAATCTCCAGCCTAACCAAAAGCAGTTGAATACCGGTATCATAAAGGGACTGCCTGTCTGACCTCCACCACCCAGTAACTGTGTAATATAATACTTGGCAAGACTGTGTAACATTTTCTGTCTTCTGCCTATCCGTAACGTCTGTTTGAATAGTGTGTAAAATGACAACCGGAACCTTAGGATCAGCATGCTTTCCGAAATACTGAAGAAAGTCGGTAGGTATACAGGGTTATTTGCAAAACACTAGCAACCTTGCAGGACTGTATTACTAACATCATAAACTACAACTTTTGTTCTACGACTTTTTACAAAACTTTTTTCTTTTACCAAAAACAAACTTTCAAGATTTTGTTGTTCTATCTAACACAACTATGCTATTGCTATACCTACCTATGTCTGTATGACGCGACGCAAGTGCATCAAGCATCCCCGCCGCCTGATCCCGCTCTCCTCCGCTATTGCTATCACTTGCTTAACATAGACTTTATAATATTTAAAACATTCAATTAAAATATTTTTATTTCTGTATGAAAATCTGATGAACAAAAATATTGATGGATAAATTCTTAAAAGTCATAGAACAAAAGTTGTTGTTTATGATGTTAGTTCCATACCCTGAGACGTTGCCAGTGTTTTACAAATAACCCTCTACAACCCATCCACAGTCCGACCTCGGTATGTGTAACTTAACCTCGAAGTCCGACCCGTGCCACTGTTATCCATGCCACCTTGTGCACATACACGTTTCTCATTTTATAACGCAGCTGAAGGTTATAGTGAGAATCATGAGGATTATGGATCTTGCGAAAGGTGCTAAACAATATCACAAAGCCAACGAGATACATGTCAACTAACTGCAAGGCCGTACAGCAGGACCGCGCTGGATGGTGCCTGAGAAAGGACAGAAATACTAGGAAAATTAAGTTAACTTAGAAACATACTTTTATTATTACGCTCCTGTTTTGTCGTTGCCTTTCGTACCGGGGCGATATCCTCCTTTCAGAAGCACACCCTAGCACCCAGAAGACTTCGACCCTGTTGGACCCGTGCACGGTCCGGACGGTTACTGGACGGTCGGACGACGAGCTACCCATTGCTCGCCGTCCGCAAGCCCGCGCCTGCGGTGGCTGGAAATCGGGATCGGAATCACGGCAATTTTACTTACTATATGTATAATAATAATAATATTCCACAACTATCACACAACGCCGTCTAGCCCCAAGCTAAGCAGAACTTGTATTATAGGTAGGTACTAGATAAACATACTTATATATTTCTAAATTCATACATATTATGGATAGATTACACCCAGACACAGAAAAAATGATCATGCTCATCACATAAACATTTGTCCTGGGTGAGAATCGAACCCACGACCTCCGGCATGGCAGTCAGGGCCACTAACCACTAGACCAACAGTCCAGTCAAATAATATATAGATAGAGTATAAATAAACTACGGTTTAAAAGGCAACAATAAATCTAATGAGAATTAAATATCAAGGTTGTTTAAAAATAACACCAAAAAAGCACGAATAAAAGCATCACCATTTACATATGTTCGACATTTTCGGCCGACATGTATGGTATAAAGGCCTGCGCACACTTAAGACAAAACAGTCCTAGTTTTTTTATTTGCTGTCGTGTTTTAACCGATTCAATTTTGTATTCCGATTGAGTTATCTGATATGGGATTTACCTGAAATAAAAGAATTAATGACTGTCTTGTCTCAAGTGTTTGCAGGCCCTAAAGTGATTATTTCTCTGCCTTGCATCACGCTGCATGCATGCCAACGCATCTACGCGGGTACTTGCGGGAGTGCCGATCTGGATCATCGTACGGTTTGTTTTACGCCGGCTCTGACTCACTTCATACAAAATCACGGACGGCACTACGAGACTCAGTATGGTTTAACTTGCGTCGCCCCGCATCCACGTGCGTGAGTGCATGTTTGTAAGCCCGTGATCTGCATAAACGCGTGTGGATGCATTTTCGATGTGACTTCCGTGTTTTCTATACAAACGGAGATACTTACTACTTCCAAGCAACGTTAACACGCATTCACGCGCCACGCTGCGTGGTGCGTGGCAGTGACATAATCGCCTAAGACTGTCTTGTCTCTTGTGTGCGCAGGCTCTAAGTGTGACACGGCCCAATCAAAGCCAAGGGCGCTGGTTCCGCCGTCCGCCGTCCGCCCGGCGACCTTCACCTACTGCACAAAATAAATACCTTCGGAACTGCTTCCACAAGCACGGACGTTGACTTTAATTAAAACAAGATTTCGTGATGTTATGTATTACTAGCTTTTGCTCGCGGCTTCACCCGCGTACCTAAAATATACTCTATGTCACTCGGAAATAAAGCTGATTTCTATCGATGATATGATTTTTCAGAGATTAACTCGTACAAACAAAAAACAAAGTATACCTCATTATTATATTCGTGTAGACTAGCTGTTGTCTGCGGCTTCGCCCGCGTGAGAGTTGGTTTTTCCATACAAACTTTAGGCCCTTGTTACATCCTCTAAAGGGGCGAATTTTGGACAATCCTCGCTTAGTGCGCCAAAAGGTTATGGGGCTATATAGGGTGTATAGCTTCATCCCCTCTTCTCACTCGCACGCCTGCCTTTTTAATACGTCAAAGTAAAGCCCTTGGTAAAGTTTGATTTCCTTGATTTATTGACACAGTAGTTTCAAGTGGAATTGTAGACCATTAAAATCATCATCTGATCCAAGATTTATCTAAGACAATTTCTGCCAGCAAATTCCCCCGTGTTGAAATAGAAAATATTTAGGCTATATTACTCAGATAAAGACTGTTATTTATTTATTTTAATATGCTTAACTTAACCTACTTAATTATAACTAACAAAATGAAAATAAAAGCTCTAAAGAAGTTTAAAAAAGCAATCCAAGGTACGGCGTCGAAAAGTTCCTCCGCATCGCTGTCGACTGGTAATGTGCCCAAAAGACTGGCGGTATTGCCACGCTGAATGGCAATGCTTATTAATGCTGCTTTGTCCGAAGTAAAAGCCAGCCCTTGGGTCACGCGAAGTGTCAACAAGGCGATTAGAAAGTTCTCAGTTGTTACTCAGTAGTAATTACTGGTTGCATTCTACTGACGAAAGAAAAATCAGTTCAGAAACCTCTTTATAATAAATAGTAAAAATAGGCCGGTATGTATTTATACTGTGGCACTATCCACTTAATTTTCAGTACCACACTACGTCTCTATTACTACCATCTACTACTTTAATCCAAGTTTTATTTATTTAAGTTCTCCTAAAACAAATGATATGATGACTTTGATATTCAAACAAAAAACATATGAAAGACCTTGCTATGTTTATTTCACATGAAGCGCTAGTAAACACTCGCTAATGTAGGAATGCCAATGTCGTCTCGAGGCCGAACTTCTTTCGCAATATGGAATAGTTAATTTCACGTTGCCTACAAAGCAAATTGAAAAATTACTAAATCAATGTGTTGCGCCTCAGGCTCCCAACTTATCAAAGCCTCGCAAACTTTCTGAACATTATTTTCAATAGTCTCAAACTTTCCGACGATAAAATTAACATACTTTTTCAATATTTTCAGGCGCCGCTGCCGCCTCCGACATGGACGGGGATCTTCGAGGCAGTCGACGAGAATACCTGGTGCCCTCAGCATTCAGGAGGCATCATCATTGGAGAACCGAACTGCTTGAAACTTAACATCTACACTCCTATACGTATCAGTAAACCTCTTCCCGTTATGGTGTACATCCATGGAGGGTGCTTCTTCAGCGGCACTGGATCCCCATTCCTGTATGGAGGAGACTTTTTGGCAGAAAACGATGTGATATTTGTGGGTATTAACTATAGACTTAGCGTCGAAGGATTCCTGTGTCTAGGCATAAAAGAAGCACCAGGGAATGCTGGATTGAAAGACCAAATAGCTGCTCTGAAATGGATTCAAGAGAACATTGAAGCGTTTGGTGGAGATCCTAACGATGTTACTCTATTTGGTGAAAGTGCTGGTGCTGTGTCTACATCTTTCATGATGCTGTCCCCCGCTGCTAAGGGACTGTTCCATAAAGCTATCCTACAAAGTGGGTCTTCGTTGGCACCCTGGGCACTACAGCATGACCCTATCGGAACAGCTAGCAATCTAGTCAAAAAACTAGGATATAATACCAAAGATCCTAAAAAAATACATAGTATCCTATCAACCAAGACAGCCGAAGAAATTCTGAAGACTATCAGCATATTTGAAGAAAAGTTCTGCGTTGCTGAGAAAGACTTATTTGTTCCTTGCGTTGAAAAGTCAATAGAAGGCGTAGATCCTGTCGTAACAGAATACCCAGCCGATATAATAAAATCTGGAAACTATACCAAGGTGCCCATGATCATCGGATACACAGACAAAGAAGGAATATACTTTGTTTCAGCTGATTATGGAACCAGTATTAAAAACAACTCGGAGGCCATAGATCCTTTGAAGACTTTGCAAAAGGATTTAGAGTTTCCTAGCGAGGTGGACAAGAACTGCACCGCTGAAGTAATAAAGCGACATTACTTCTCGTCTTACGAGAAGGATTTGATTACAGATATGGTAGACTTATACTCGGACGTACATATCAAGTTCCCTTTAGTTTTAGAGTCAGAGTTATACAGCAGGACTACAGACCAGCCAATATATTACTACCAGTTCAAATACAATGGCTTGAGGAACATGCCGAAGATAGTATCAGGGTTTCGTGAAGTGGTGAACGGAGCCTCGCATGCTGACGAACTGTTCTACCTGTTCAAGCCTCATGCCTTCCCTCTGCTGCACTCCGCGGAGGAGGACATGATCAGCCGGATGGTAACCATGTGGACGAACTTCGCTAAGTATAGGTAAGTATTACATTATTATTATGACTAAACTAGTTTTTGCGCGGTTCGCTTACACGGCCTATACCTCTGAAACTGTACCTTTTATGGGATGAAAGCCATGGCACTCACAATTTTTATACAAAGAAATAATTTTACCATTTTATAAAAAATGAGCATTGTGGCCCAACGCTAACGCCCCGACTTACGACCTGTAGATTCCGTGGTCCAGCCAGCCAGGTAGGTAGGTAGGAATAACTTTGTGTAATTTATTTCATCACCATTGCACTATAAATGATGAAAGAAAACATCGTGTGTTTCCTCACGGCATGTCCTAGGACCAAACTTTCAAAAATATGTGACATCCACCGCCCTAAGCTTGCGTGGATAACAGCCTATTTCCTCTCCTAGAAAGGAGGCCTGAGTCCCAGCAATGGGAACATTATAAGGCTGAATGCTATGCCATTTTTTTATTTGGAAGTCTGTAGTTTATACTCGTTGCTACTAAATCGTTTTCGGTAGATTTGTTTCTGATTGACCTCAAAATTAACTGTCTGCATATTAATAAGTAATAATCGGTAAATAATGACAGGTTGGACAGAATACATTAACCTCCAAAGATAAATGTTAGGCATGTTAATTAAATAACAAAATTGCGCAACTCGTTCTAGTAAACAATTATCACAAATTATAACTAACAAACGAGTCAATTAATGCCGTTATTAACTTGATTAAGTATATAATAGTAGGTATACCTAGTTTACAGTACTAGAGCTAACATTGTTGATTGTTGTTACATAACATCGATCAAACTAAACTCGCTCAGATAATTGGGGATGTGAGTTCGATTTGAATTTTGAAAGAATAGGTAAGGTAGTTCAAATTTTTTGCATCTCTGATTCCGGTTTCGGTACTGATAATTTTTAATCGGAATATAGTCTTCTGCCAGGAGCAGAGGGGCTTCGCTCACGTAATAAAATAAAACTATCCTTAGGGAACATAAACATACTCCCGAGATAAAAATAAAGTATCCTATTTGTATTCCAGGACATGGTTGCGTACGTAGTTGCCCATGTAGGTACAAAATCTCATCCAAATTAGATCAGCAGTTTGAACGTTCAGGATTAACCAAAAGACATACCTAAGTTTCCACCTTTACAATATCAGTGTGGTTTATATTACAATATGATTTGATATCCGGCCACTAGGCAGTGGATCTAGTAGGCTAGTAGGCATGCATCCTACTATTTCCTCGACCACAATTTTCCTGTGAGCTGTAGTACCCATACTTATTATAGTTAGATTTAAACAATTTATGGTATAGGGCCTTTTTGATATCCGTCACCATTCGCGTCACGTCTGGATCGTAATAAACCGTTCAGTAAATATTTCATTTGTATGCAAAACTGTGCGTAACAGTGCAATCGTCGTCTCTACGAACATGGCGGCGGCACATGATCTTGTAATTACAGTAAAAACGCAATGCGATTATTGTAAACAGGTTTATTAAATTTTAAATTAGGTTTTCAATATCGTTCTTAGTGTTATTTTTTTATGTCAAATCACTCATTTTTTATCAAAAGTGTACCTTTATCTATATATTACAAATATGACGGATATTTGATCTTTCGGTACCTTTATTACAAAAATAATAAAATTATCATTAATGTAATTAAAGCAAAACAATCATTTTTTTACAAAAGACAAACACATACAAAAACAAAACAGCACAAGCTACTAACAGGTACTACAACAGCACAGGTACTACAACAGGACAGGTACAACCATAGCTATCCGTGGGTACAACATTTGTAAGTACAAATGTATATTTTTTAGAACTAGGTCCTCCCTATTCAGATAATAGAATACCAAGAGGTGACTTACACACCGTTTCCTGAAGAACTGTTTACAATCCATCAAACTTCACCTCAAGCACTCCGAAAGCGAAGTTTTTACCATACACATATCTCTTGTACAAAATTGATGAAATTATTCGATGCACAGTACCGTCCACAGAATAGAAGCTGTATGATTCCTGTGTTCGGTGGTACCGTCCATTTTAACTGTAAGTCTGAATTACCGAGCGTGGCTGTAAACCACACTACCTATGTACTACGCTTTGAAGGGTTCGGCATCCGCAAATATTCTAGTGTAAGCCTACCTGCGTTCCTGTATTCGGTCCACAGCACTGAAAGTTAACCTTAGGAATTTTATCTGCATCACTGGTTAACTTTGAAGTGCCGTACTTGAACGAGGCACTGAACATTTGAAAAGTGGCTTATTCGGCCTCGTCGTCTCAGAAGCCGTCTTTCCTGTATAAGAGTGTCTCTTCCTAAGAGTAAAAGAAAAGTAAGAAAACATGTTTATTCTGCCCGAATAGACACCCAAACATTATTTTCCTGTCAGATCATGTGTGGACCGGGCATAACTGACTTGGAGCATATACAATACGTTTGTCTAGGTTGTCTATTAGTAACTAGAATATATGACAGAGACAGACAACATAATAATAAACAAAAATAAAAGAAAAACCATTATAACTAATAACGTAAATAAATTAAAATTGTGCGTCGTATCTAGGCAAGGACAAGCCGATATTCATACTTATACTGTGACGCTGGCAAATCCAGCAATCTACAGGGCTGGTATAATAGTAGGATGAGCCGCTCTATAAGTTGGTCCTTTATAACCTCTTAAATACGTGAACCAATACAGCCGAGCTGGCCCGTCAGCTATATAGGTGAATGGGGTCAGGCCTCTGACTACAGATACTACCTTCACCTAACATTGGTGAAATGATGTTAGGTGTCACTACCTTCCGGATTGCTACATGTCTGTATCATCAGTGTTCCTTATGAAGCTCCACATTGCTGACAATGTATTGACAGACTGCTTCGGGCACCATGGCTTATCCTACAGTAGAAGAGCAAATCGAATTGCATAGACCGCAAATTTTATGAACATAATCCGACCATCCGACTCTTGAATCAGCCGTTTTAGAGCCAAATGGCTCGGCACGTGACGATGGGAATAGGATGTCCTTAGAATTTATTTTAATTTATTGATCATCATCATCATCGTCCTGTGTGTACTGTCTTTAAGTACACTCGAGATTATGCAGACAAATCTGTCTAAATATGCTCTTTGTTAACTGCACTTTTTTGTATTACCTTGTGAATAATTCTGACATCATTCTTCTCATACTTTCAGCGACCCAACCCCCCAGCCCTCGCAGCTGACGCCGTTCCGCTGGCGTCCCTCCCGGCGCCTGAACCCCACGGCGCTGGTGATCGACGCGCAGGTGTCCACGGCGCCGCTGTGGGAGGAGACCTCCGTGCGCCTCTGGAATGAAACCTACAACAAGTATCGCCGGAGGGACTACGGGGAGAAGCAGTTCCAACATTATGCTGCTGTGGTAGCCGCTGACCAGATGAAGTTATAAACTAATATGTCTTTAATTTGGTGTCATAACAACGCATTACACGATCTGTCCTGTGAGCTGCCATGTAATGGTGAAATTGGTTACATCACCAAGACTTGAAGACAGATTGATGATTTTATCACAGTTTGGGGAACAAAATCACCAATCATCGTATTTGTAACAATTATCGTGCAATGTGTGTCCTCACGTACCTCGCGATTAAACGTACGTAGCTCGTGTACAAACCAGCAGTAAGGAGCGACTGTGTCCAACTCGCGTGTGTAATAGTGTCGGTCTGGATTTGATGACATCTTCGCAATGACAATATTTGTCATTATTGTCAATTATCCAATTCTACTATTTGTAAATAGTCCTTGCGAAACGCCCGTACCTGTGTCTTACTTCGTAACGTTAGAAAATATGAACAATGTCGACACGCGTCATGAAATATTACAACTACTCGTGCAACATACGTACCATCAAAGACACTTGCGCCTGACCACCGCTACGTTCATTTTGGCTTGCACTCGTAACGAAAACTTCAAAGGGTTTGGTTTGGCGGCGCGCCGCAAGAATCAAGCGAAATTTTTTAAAGTGATGATCAGGCAGTGAAATGACTGCGATGGTACGCAAATATCATTGTTCTCCAGAGGAGTCACCGAAGATTAAATTAAGGCAGGTCAAAGTACACTTGCACTGCCCCAAAGCATAAAAGAGAATATTCTAAAATTTATTTTAGAATTCTAATGGTCCATGACTGATTTATCTAAATTATAAATTACATAGATAAAAAACATATTTTGTCTTTGGGAAAGTGCGACATTTTTTTTTTTAGAATATTGATGCAAACTTAATAGATCTTTATTGTCTACAGATGGAAACAAGTTATTGTTATTATTTTAACAATTTCTGGATCTCTTAACTACTGAGCAGAAGCAGTTTCTGAAATCTTCTCTTTTTTAACAATTCGAAAATGTGTTGCTTTCTACTAATTATTATGTAACACATAATATTGAGTATTATGCACTACGATCGACTATGCATAGGTTGTCTATATCGATATCGACCTATAGTTTCATACTTCTTAATATTAGGTAATGAGAAAGTTAAATTATTATTTTATTTAACTGTTGTAGCAATGTCCAGAACATTGCTACAACAGTTAAATACCTAGTTATATATAAACATAATAATTCTTTATTGGAATCACCTGTACCTACTACGGGCCTTATCATACTAGCGAATTGCGAGCGGGAACGTCCTCAAAGCGGTGCGTGCGACGATCACGCCGCGTATGCGCAGCGAATATGTTGCGAACGCGCCACGAGATGCGGATCTCCAGCGACTTCGAAGTTACAAAGCGAACAGCAGTATTGCCTCGTCGGAATCCATTTTGTTACTGAGTGTATTGTACGTCGTTAACCTGCTACAAACACGCGTTGAAAACGGTGCGATGGATGCTCATCAGAGCCCATGTCGACTAATGCCGGAGTTCCTCAGGGGTCAGTTCTCTCTGCAACTCTTTTCCTGTTGCATATTAATGACCTGCTGATGCCCGGTATCTATGGGTATGCAGATGATAGCACAGTTGTAGAGAGATACCTGCCAGGTACTCGGACTAGTAAGGAACAAATCCGGTCCGAACGAGAGGCTATGGTAGAGCGTGTGAATATCTCACTTCAGGCAGTCTCCGAGTGGGGCGAAACCAATCTGGTGGGATTCAACGCCGCCAAAACACAGGCGTGTCTGTTCACCGCCAAAAGGAGCCCGTTCACCTCGGCTCCTACTTTTCAGAATGTAACATTGGATTGTACCGACCGCCTTCAGCTCTTGGGTGTTGAAATTTCCTCCGACCTCAATTTTGGGCGGTTCATTGAGTCCAAAGCCAAAGTTGCTGCTAGGAAACTAGGCGTTTTAGCAAAGGTCCGGCGGTACTTCACACCGGGACAGCTTTTAATGCTATACAAAGCACAGGTCCGATCGTGTGTGGAGTACTGCAGCCACATATGGGCTGGTGCTGCAAAGTGCCACCTGGCAGCTTTGGACTCGGTGGAAAGGCGTGCGAAGAGACTGATTGGTGATCCAGATATGGTTGAGTCCAATCTTCAAAGCCTTGATCACAGGCGTAGGGTAGCCAGCCTTTCGGTGTTTTACAGGTTGCATTTTGGAGAGTGCGCGCAGGAATTGCATGACTTGATTCCGCCATCCCATTTCTACCACCGGACAAACCGACGTACGGCGAGTATCCACCCTTACGTTGTTGAAACCTCCACGGTCCGGACTAAGCGTTTCGCTTCGTCATTTATACCGCGTACGTCGAAGGACTGGAACAATTTGCCTGCTGCGGTCTTCCCGTCCGATTACAATCTGAGCGTCTTCAAGGCTAGAGTGAATAGGCTCTTAATAAACTAGTGCGCCTCACCATCAACGATTGCATCACCGCTTACCATCAGGTGGGATTGCAGTCAAGTACTAGTTTATATCAGATAAAAAAAAAAAAAGATTTTGCCACGCGTCCGCGACGTCTTCGCTCTGCAGCCGCGGCGTGTTCGCGACGCATTCGATGCGCTTCCGCCCCGCCCCTCAGCCGCTCGCAAACCTCTAGTGTAATAAGGCCCTAATTAGCTTTAGAAACTTATATGTCGCAGATTTTTCACAAAATTAGGTTTTTGATCAAAAACCTAGGTTTTTGATGAAAAACCGGACGATGACAAATTTTAAACTCAATTTCATCATAAACCTGTTACAGTCCAGATTTTTTATTAAAAACCTGAACTAGTTTAGGTTTATGATGAAGTTCTAGGTAAAATTGCTTTGTTTTATGACAAAATCAATTTAAATGAAATAAATAAAATAATTATTTGTAACTTAGTAGACAGGAAACAATTTTTTATTTATCAAAATTTTACATCCATGATCCCATCAATATTCTCGTTCTTCAATCTAATTACGATAATGTTTCAATTTTATCTGATTTTTAGTTACTATTAAATACGACTAAACAGAGTCAAATTAAAAAAAAAAAATTAATAAAGAAAAGTTTACCACGTGCTTGCTTTTTTTATAAATTATTTATTATGACAGTTTGTAGACTTGTGACATTTAGAGTTGCATAAAACATTTTTTTTTGCATGCACACCGATTAGTATTTTTCACACGAGCATTTCTTAAAACCTTGAGCTCCAAATAAATACATCTTTGAAGCAATTTTACGCAAATTCAGTTAATTGGTCGATACAGGTTCGTTAAAGGCAGTAGCAGATTGATCATAAACCTAAACTAGTTCATGATCAAAAACCTGAACTTTTACAGGTTTATGATGAAATAGAGTTTAAGATTTGTCATCTACCGGTTTTTCAATTAATTATTATAATAATTATAATAATAATTAATTAATTGAAAATAATTTATTTGATTTTTTTTTTTAATAATGTTTTTTTTTTCTATTATCAAATATATAATTTGATCAAAAACCTAATTTTGTGAAAAACCTGCGACATATACATTAAGATAATTTAAGGAGTTCTGTATCTCTGTTTTATCTGTACATAGAATTGTAATATTATTTTGACTAATTAAAAAAAATCTTTTTCTTATTTGTATGTCAAATTGTAAAAAATATAAAAATGTAAGACGGTCTATTATTATTTCGTGGTCTGTTTTCAAAATGAAATCTAGAGCGTAGGCTAATTAATTTAAAATTATGAACGGGTCATCACAAGGTCATTGAACTGCAACCTCCTTAGTTTTAATTGTACTTTAGTATAATTGTGTGCGGTGATAATAATCTAGTCTAATTACTGTGGAATAGTTGACTAGTTAGAAATAATTGCAATAATAATTTATGTCAGTAATCCTTATAAGATTTGGAGATAATTATAATAATTATTGTGATTTTGGGTGTGATATTATGATAATAAAATATTATGTACGTAAAGTAATAAGTGACTCTTTTTTTTTGAAACCCCACCTAACATGCATGAGGTGTCGATATGATGGGCGCAGGTCCTTTAAGAGAAGGAGAAAAACCTCCAGAAAATCCTCTAGGATATAAACTAGTGCTATATCAACAAAACTAAAAATTCGGTGCTTGACTGCGATCCCACCTGATGGTACCGAGTGATGCAATCGGCGCACTAGTTTATGGTAAGCCTTATCACTTTAACCTTGAAAACACTTAAATGATGATTGGACGGGAAGACCGCAGCAGGCAAATTTATTTATTTATTTATTTGGATCTCCAACAAAGGTTACACAGACACAGTATAAATCATTAGGCATGGGGTCCTTTAACGTGTGCTCCTTCAGTTACAGGAGACCACAGCATGCACATATAACTAGGTGAATGTAAAAAAAAAAATGACTTTCAGAAAAAAAAAATAGCAAATAGATTAATAAATAATTTAATAGAAATTGAAACTAAAAATAGGGTCAAAATACAAAGGTCAAAAAGGATACATTGGTCAATTTGAAATAATGTTATGATATTATGAATTAAATACTTAATAGCAATTATTGAGGTCACAATTTATAAAATAATAATAATTAGGATTGTAAACTTTACATAAGAATCAAAATCAAATTAAACTAAACTAAACTTAAACTTAAGATGATTAATTATTGTTATTTGGCGGTGGTTCCAGTTCTTCGATGTACGCGGTATAAATGACGAAGCGAAACGCTTAGTCTACATTTCAACAACGTAAGGGTGGATACTAGATATTCGCCGTACGTCAGTCGAGTTCTGAGATGAAATCATCAAAAAAAAAAAACCACCAGACTAAAGTTAATTCTATCAACTTGGAAAGTATTCGGTAAATATCTAATAATTAATGTTATTTACCCCAAAGCAGTGTGACCTACTCATTTTTTGCAATATTATGATTAGTTTTTATCTCTATTGCTTCAGCTCAATATGATTCATGAATATAATTATTATTTCCTGTTATTTGGTTCAAAATTGTGCACAAGTATTTTAATATCTAAACTATAATAGATAGATTTACTAGACGCCAGACAGACCTATATTACTTTCCAAGTTGAGATTTTAAACGATTTGAAACCCGTGGCTACGTTGGGCCCAAACAGTTTAACAAGTTTATCTTCGAATCGAAATCGACTTTGTACATACATACAGATAAGTGCAATTCTATTTGCTTCTTTGGAGGTAGGCGGAACAGAGAGTAAAGTCTCGCAAACCTCCGTTGAAAAGGGAGGATCCTCCGACCAGACCGGGTGTTGTGGTCTGGTGGGCTATTGCCCTATAGTTGATGTCGGGCTGTCGTATATGTTCAAATCGCGCGGAGAACTTTGATTGCGCGATGCAGGATTTCGTATATTCTTCATAGTTCTTATGTGGCGTCATAGATGTCGCTACACTTCAATCAAAATCATCTGGTCTTTCTCGTTTCCTCGTAGACATTTCTTATAATCGAGCAAAAAGAGGCTAACAGGCCCGTCAATAAATGATGAAAACCTAATTTAGCGGCGTGACCCAGGGACCAAACACAACGTCGCTGCACAACACCATAGCAATATGAATGTATATAGGTTTGCCTGTTGCAGCAGTGCACACTACCTACTGCAATACTATAACATTAGGCAGCAGCTGAACATAACGCATAGCACAGCGCAGCACTAACAGTATGTTTAGCGTAGCGGAGATCCATTTGACGATCTAAACTGAACTGTTTACAGGATGAAGCTATACGTATAGCTCCAACCCTCTTTCTCGCTCGCTCACCTGAGCTTAACACGTCATGGCCTTAGTTGGGCACAATTTATATTTCACCTTAACAATGTTATACAAGTAAAATAATACTTAAAAACACCAGATCTTCCGTAGGTACTTCCACAAGCCTTCCGCTAAAACTTCCGCAAGCAAACCGTCCTCTCTGGCCGATCTTTGTTCTACAAGAGCACGATTTAATGAAAAGCAAATAGGTCGGCTCCGATGCAGCGCAATAGGGCTGGCCCTCAGATATTTGAATAGGGCGCCTCTAATTGAGCCGCAGCCCTGCGCACAGCGACCTCCACTGTTTGATCTTATAATGTGCGTATTGATACATCACAACTGGAGGGCAGGCCGGACAGAGGGATAGCCCAATATCTACACTAATATTAGTTGAAAGTTTGTTTATTTGTTTGGTTAGCTGAACGCGCTAATCTCAGGAAATATAGCACCAGTAGGTTCGCAATGGAAAATTTGAACCCACATAGATATACTCGTAGATAGCACATTTATCGAGGGAGACTATATAATATGTCGTAGCTAACGGGATATGAATTACTAAGGAAATAAACATTTCTCTCTCAAGAATAATAATTTCACAAACTTTAAATCGATACTATTAACACTATTAAAATGTTCGCAAAACTAAAGCTCCAATAGCTCCAAACATCACAAAACACAATTTAAAAACGAACGCACAAATAGTTACTAAGTAAACAATCGGATAACTATCAATTGTAGTCGAGTGCAATAAAAACTACGGCCAACTCATTGTAAGACAAACTACAGACTCCAAGTCCTACAAAATCCACCGAATGGCCGCCTCGGGATCTCATAAAGATAACACTAGCTTGTTCCAGCAATTTAAAATGAGCAATAAACGTAAATAAGGAGTTAGTTTGTTGCATGAATGTGGTCGCTGTCACCAGGTAATGGGGGGAGCAAGTCACGGAGCCAGGGAACGTATGAGAGCGTCTTCAACCCCGGCATCACCAATGAAAAAACTAACAACAACCACAGTCACAAACCATATTGAAAAATTGGTAATATACGTATATATACCATTTTTACTGTGTAATATACGCAGATCTAAATCTATGTGCTCAAAAAAAAACCCATGAGTATCCCTCCATATGAGGATGAGTACAAAAAAAATATTAAACTATAACCCGCAAACGATGCCTAAACCTATTACATTACCTAATACATGGCAGTAAGTGGTCGGAATGGTGTACAGAATGCGTAACTTAACAGAAATTTTGGCAATGAAAATTAGTTTATAGGAAATTTCAACGCATTTATGATCGTTATAATACCCAAAGAGGTCCTTATTCAATGGAAAAATATAGGCAAAAATGGAATCAGCAAGCAACAATCGTGAAATGTAAGTACACGGGAACAGTTCATCGTCATCTTCAAAACCTAACATAATAAGCAACTGAACCCTCGATCGCACACAAACAAACCGACTGACAGAAACTAGTAAGAAATATTTCAAAGTATAATGAGAATTAGGACGAGTTTCAAAATTCATAATAGGTATAGACATATTTCTGAGAAAGTTTTCAGAATTTTCCCTAAAACCTTGAAAGTAATCAGGGCCATTGAACTGCTTTGAAGCGATATTATACGAATCAGAATATATATTTATAAAAGGACATTATTTATGTATTTGATTTAGTCTGCGAGGTAGACATTGCGCGTAGCTAAGTGTATTGTGGTACGATATGAGCAGGCGCTCTCGGTGCGTACGTTTACCTCGAGCTGTCTGTGCGCTACACATTGCTCTGGCAGACACAATTTAATGCATTTATAAGAACATGCATCAAGGATGTTATGTAGCTCCGTAAATAAAACTATCGGATACACGAAATATAAAATATCCGATGTAAAAGTTTCGGATAAAGGCGGTGTCTAAATGAGAACGACAGGGTTTTGTTGGTTTCACCACCAAACAAATGATACTAAAAATAAAAGTCAAATCTTGGCTATTTGTATTTTACTTTTATGATTTTAAAATTCTTATATGTATACGTTACCGAAACTATCAGAAACTAGCGGATAATCCGAAATAATTTCATATCTATAACCAGTATAATATTAGTCATATTGACTGGCCTGTAATGTTGGTCTAGTGTTTAGTGGCCGTGACTATCATGCCGAAGGTCATTGAATCGATTCCACCCAGGACAAATGTTTGTGTAAGATAAGATAAGATAAGGTAAGATAAGATATTCTTTATTTGTCTAAACATTGTATACATACAGTAGCATGCAAGATATAAATTTATTATTTGTGTCCAGTCATGTTTATGCCGAAGTATCGGCGTAAAAAATATTTATAAAATTGAAAACTAAAAATAATAAAATTGATAATAAATTCTAACACATAAAACTTAGCTAGCTGAAATCAATTACAAAATAATTTAGGCCATTTAATTCGAAATTATTTTTATCTTATCATGTCAAACAAATACAAAAACAATGTCAAAGCTACAAAAACATTTTCAATATTAATGTCAAAATTACCATATATATATCAAAATTATAGGATAATGTGAAAATTACAATATAAATGTCAAAATTATAAGACAATGTCAAAATTACAATATAAATGTCATAGTTACTAAATACATGTCAAAATTATAAAATAAATGTCAAAACTACTATATAAATGTCAAAATTACTATATCAATGTCAAAATTACTGTATAAATGTCAAATTTACAATACAATGTCAAAAAAATTAATCATAAAAACTTTTCTCGGCTAGAAATTCAGAGACACTATAATATGCTCTTTGTAAAAGGAATGCTTTTAATTTACGCTTGAGTGCACTACTATTTAACTCTTTCCACCGTTTAGGCAATACATTAAATATAGTCGGAGCCATGCAGACGATACTCTTGCGCATTAGAGCCGTTTTTGCTGGATAGATGCGCAGAACAGTCATATCTCTTCTGTTACGCGGTACGGCGTCTTCTAGACGTGGAAACAATTTTGGATTTGTTTTAACAAACATTGCAGTTTCCAGAATGTACATACTAGGAAGAGTTAATATTTTGTAATTTTTAAAGTATGGTTTGCATGATTGTATCAACCGTTTTTAACCCAAACATTGATCGAATGCATCTCTTTTGGGCCTTGAATGCCGTGTTAGCGTCGGTAGAATTTCCCCAAAATATTATCCTGTACCTTAGGTGAGACGCAGCTATGCCATGGTAGGCTGTAATCAAGGTATCTGCATTCACAACTGCAGCTAGAGAGTGCAATGCAAATGCAGAACTACTAATTTTTTTGCACAGGTACTCTATATGCGCTTTCCAATCCAGTCTTTTATCAATCATTAGTCCAAGAAATTTAGTGTCATTTACGATTTCAATAGTTTTATTATCTATATTTATGTCCATATTTTCTATAGTCAAACGTTGACTAAAATGTATGATTTTAGTTTTATCTAAATTAATTTTTAAATTATTGTCATTTAACCATTTTATTATTGATGTCAGAGTATTACGAATGTCAAGTTTATATTGGATCATGTCACTGTTATTACTAGAAATTGTCACCGTGCTATCATCTGCAAATAAAGTCATAGGGTGTGTAATTGATTTTGGTAAGTCATTTATATATAGTGTGAAAAGAGGAGGTCCCAATACACTTCCTTGTGGAACACCGAAAGTAGTGAGACGTTCCTCTGATAAGTGTGTTTCCTCCTTCTTAGTGTTCGTATTAATTCTAGTAATTTCCGTCTTTTGTTTTCTATTACTTAAATAAGATTCAAATAGATTAAGGACATTACCTCTAATACCATATTCGTCTAGTTTTTTAATTAAGATGTCATGATTTACGTACTCAAAAGCTTGAGTCATATCGCAGAAGATAGCACATACAGGTGTTTTTTTATCTACTTTTGTCAATACAGTGTATATAAAGTCATAGATCGCCATATTTATAGTCTTATTTTCGCGAAATGAGCACGATCATTTGTTCTGTGTCTGGATGTAATTTATCTATAAATTATGTATGTATTTAGAAACTTATATAAGTATATTAGCTGACCCGGCAAACGTTGTTTTGCATTATAAATTATTTTTGGCTATAAAAAATAGGGGTTGGTAATAAAAAGTAAAAATTAAGGGTTGTATGTATTTTTTAATGCCACATTATATAAAAAATTAAACAAAAAATTTCATCCAAAAATAAAAATAAAAAATTTAAGGGTGAACAACCCTTATCACTTAGGGGTATGGAAAATAGATAGTAGCTGATTCTCAGACCTACTGAATACGCATATAAAATTTGGCAAAATCGGTAAAGTCGTTTCGGAGGAGTACGGACGGTAACTAACATTATGACATGGAAATTTTAAATATTAGATTTATCAGTTGTCTATTACTCATAACACAAGCTCGATGCTTAGCTTGGGAATAGACGGCGTTGTGTGATAGTTGTGGAATATATCTATATATATATATATATATATATATATATATATCTCTGTATGCAGATCCGAAATTTCATATATGTAACAACCCTGACAAGGATATCCTTACCCTTGATACTTACCCTTGTCGTCACTGTGTCTACATATTTAGTTGTGACCGGATGATGGTCACAACTAATTATTGCCAATATTATTATTATTTTCATGCATTTTTTAATTTCAAAACTCTGAGGAACTTTTGGAAGACGTATGAGATATTGAAGCCAACTCGCAGAGGCCCCTTTAGAAAATTTTCATAGAACGTGATATTGACTGACGATTAATTATCTCTGAACGCGCTATGCTACTGCACTCAAGGACAACCCTCAGTTGGAGGATTTATTGTGATATTTATTATTATTATTTAGCCATTTATTATTCCTTAATAATCCTAATTTATTGTAGTTATTAATTAATTCAATTCACATGCAATACTTAAAATTACATAGATAAAAAAACAATATTGCTTATAAGTTTTTCTTTCGTCATCAAGGACCTCTATTTGAGAAAACACACAGCGTCTTTGGCTTTCGATACCCAGTTATCACTTGCCATCCATTTGATTTCATCAAGCCATCTTTCAAGGAGTCTACCCTTTTTTCATATTACCATATTGCAATCAAAATGAATAAGTAAGTTGAGATATTAATTAATTGGCACGCAAAAATCATAACTTCAAAACATCTTTACCGTCTCCAAACTTGTGTTTGGTAACTTGCAACGGACAAAGTTAGCAGGAATCGCGTCAACCGTGCTGACTGCAAACACACACATGGCGTGTACAATTGTATATGTATGTATTTAATTGACATTCTATCCAAGGCCTGCAGGAGTCAGCAACTTGTCGTGATCAAGTTTGTGGCAGTTAGCGTCCTCCTGCCAGTCCTCCACCCTCCGTCCTCCGTCCGTGTCCTCTTGCAGCGTGTAATACAAATTGTTGCAACACCACACTTCTCTAACTTAAATTAAAAATTTACAAGTGCAAGTAGGTAGGTACGCTCGGCTTCATAAGTTGAAGGAAATAAATAATACTAAGATAAAGTCCAATGTGAGAATGTTTGTCTGTGTGAAACACTGACAATCTCTTAGTGAAGTTTCGAATGATTTCAAAGATGTATTCAGAAAAACAATATAAAACAATAGTCTTGAGTGTACTGAGAGGCACTGAAATTGTCAAAAAATTTAAGAGTCAACGCCAGTTCCCACCAAATACCGTCAGCGTATACGAGAAATCTTTATTAATCAAGTTAACTAACTTGCCCTGTATGAGATATGTCGTATACAAAATATCTTGTACTAGCAATATTTATTTATTTAAACTTCATGTACAGTAGTGGTACACAGGCGGACTTAATGCAACAAGGCATTCTCTACCAGTCAAACTTTGGGTTAAAAAAGACAACGCTGTGGTAGTTGGTAACATTAATACTAATACGGTCTTACAATAAGGCATATGAGAAGAAATCATCTACGAGATATCTCGTAGCTAACATGCAGTTTGTTAATAAGATTAATCATTAGGATTTCTATAACCAATTACCTATTGATAGTCAAGATAACAAGTAACTGCTCAATCATGGCATGAATGAAGTTCACAAAAAAAAGTAACCCACAAGAATCTATTCACAAAACAAGTGTAAGTCAGCACACACTTTCCCTTGCGCCTGTACATCCTCGGATAAACTTAGGTGATTACGTTGAGTGACTGAAGGATCGCGACTGTTACAACTTTCCGTACGCTTACTGAAACGCACGCGTTAGCGTTCAGTTGTAATTGTGTTAATGTTAGAGTTATCATACGGTTGATTAGTTGTGTGGAGTTTCAGTGAAATTAGATTAATTGAAAGTGGGTCTTATGTGCCATTAAAGACGATGGATATTACCTGTGTCTGCCGAGCGTATTCATAACTCACTTACTGCACTACTCTAGCTCTTACCAATATTAT
Organism: Mythimna lalbum; assembly: GCA_949319445.1. Taxonomy (NCBI): domain Eukaryota; kingdom Metazoa; phylum Arthropoda; class Insecta; order Lepidoptera; family Noctuidae; genus Mythimna; species Mythimna lalbum. Next base: position 21,658,999 of record OX439360.1, read on the forward strand.
ACTAAACTAGGATGCTCAAAGAAATGACGTGCGAAAAAAAAACGTGTGTTTACTACGAGTGTTCGCATGTTGTTCTGTAATCCACCTCAAGAATAAACACTGGGTTAACAAAAACCTTAGTTAAGAGCCATTTCCCATATAAAACTATGCAAATCTGCCGACTAAGCACAATAAGAGCTATTTAACTGCGCAATAAACGAGGGCAATCGCACAGCGTTCATATATATAAAGCATAATTAAGCGCAAGTCGGTACCCTTGCGACGCGCCGAGCGGCCGGCGGGCCGCGCTAATCCTGGTAATAAAGAAAAATACCCGGGAAGCGGCGGCTAATTGTTATAAACTGGGCAAACATGCAAATTGGACGAGGAAAGGACTTCCTCGGCGTTTTAATTCAAAAGTTATCTCGTTGGCCGGCCTCCACACCGGCGAGCGCAGCCCCGGCCCGCTCGCCGCCCCGCAGCTCGCCGCCCCGCGCCGCTCCGCCGCTGACCCTACGATCAACTTCGCTCGGGAGAAGCTGCGTGAATTTGTTTTGATTGATTAAACAACAATTTAGTTAAGAGGGCTCCGCGGGCCGTGTTCATGATATTGTAAACTTTGACAAGGAATTCTTTGAAAGTAATTGCTCAAAGAATTTCGCTCTATATTGGTCTGATGAAGTTTCCACTTCATACAAGTTCGTAGATACAGTTAAAGCCATCGCAGCTGGAACATTCCGACGCTGAAAGTATCACTTGAAACTTATCAAGTGATTAAAACTTTTTCACTGCAGTTTTTAACTGTAATGAGAAAAATCCTGGCTCTACCATCCATGAAGCTTGTAATCCCCAAAAGGGTAAAGCAGTGATGGACGATGGAAGGTTCACCCTTGCTCATTTTTATGTGACGGGGTGTACTTATCAGTTGGTTACACACAAACACTCCGGCCTATCATAATAATTTTGTAATTAATGGAAGACATTTATGATCATTTAAACTTGCAAATACACAGTAGTAGTATGTACCTGGCTTGCCTGAACTAACAATTGCAACATTTAAGTACATACTCTTACCTATATACGAAAATGATAAAAAAAAGTAATAGTAATTATGTGCGATGATTTTGAATCATTTTGAACTCATTATTATCACATACACGTCGCACTTTTCCCGAATACGTCGAGGTCGCCTTCAACGCGAAAAATAAACAGTTCGCGTGGAAACCTATGCCCATAAGGACATACTGATGTTATGAAAGGCCACTATCTGTCTGACCTCCACAACACAATAAACAGTAACGACCTTGGCAATCGTTACTAAACCTTTAAGCCTGACATTTTTTTGTTGAGGTTCACATCTCCACATTATGCTCCATCGTGTCCTCTGTCCGGTACAATAGTGACACTCGGGAGTTTCTTCCACCTAAATCAAGAACAGGATCTTCCCGGACTTACTATGTCCGGTGAGGACCTATGTCAGGCGGAAGGTCAGGACACTGCACCTTCTCCATACACTCTTTAACCTTTCAAATACCGTAATTAGAGACATAATAGAATAACAATGACAGAGCGAACGCTTGTTCGCTTGAGGTTGAATGAATTAAAGAGGGGATTTACCGTCATGATTGTGGTGTGCCCAAAGATCGACCAGTGCACCTGCTATTTCCTTGTTACGGCTTCTTTAAGCAGAATAAAATAAAACACAACAGCACAACCACAGGCTCCAGTATGAAGCCGCCCTACTGCAGCCAGCAGCCAGACGAACCCTCTTTATTATATGACTATTTATTTTTAATGCACTTACTATTATTGTTCGCGACTTCTCATTCGTTAAAATCCTATTTGCGCTTCAACTTTACTCAAGAGGTTTCTGTGATATCTGTCTCAAAAGTTTCTTCCAAATTGTTTTCTTGCAAAGTAAATTGTGTAGGTACGTCTTACTTTAAAATAATGTCGAGGTTTAACTTTTTAATGGATAGACAAATGTTATTGATTTAGAATTTTGAGGTCAACTAAAGATCGACCTTACCAGCTTTTTAAAATTGCACATAAAAATAGGATTGAACAAAAGACCAATTTCAATATCCATATTATTGTTTGTCTTGGTATGGTCATGTAAAGAGGAGGGACGATACGCATGTCACTAAAAAGTTCTGGGTATACATGTAGATGGATGGAGAGGGAGAGGGAGACCAAAGAAAAGATGGATGGATTGTGTGAGGATGATAGAAATATACGAAAGAAAAGGGAGTTAGTGATAGAGTGACAGGTGACAGGTCAGAATGGAGGAAAAAAACGTGTTGTGCCGACCCTAAGTAATATGGGATAAGAGCAGGAAGAAGAAGACGAAGATTTTAGGTAGTGATTGAAACTTAAAACTTCAGTAGTACAATATTCAAATGTATAAAATCGCTAATAGTAGTAATGTATGTAGTTTAGACTTAAAGTCAATCCAACTAAGACGCAAGTAATTATTGTTGTTGATAGTTCCCGGGCTATCTCTAAAATCGATTGGTCGACACTTCAATTCAAACCATCATTCATATATATGTCACACTGTGAAGAACTTGTAGTTTTTTATCGATAGTTCTTTTTCTTGGCACTTTTGTCCTAATGCAAGAAGTAAGCTGTATTTTCCAGTGGGCTTCCTGTGACGTCTTCGTAATATTCTTCATATCACTACCTACTAAAACTGTGATAGAACAATCTTTTCTTCTTCCAATCCTGGATTATGCTGCTGCCAACTATCTTGATCTCATCAAGATCAATTTACAAAATCTCTGTATCAGGTTTATATTTACGTTGCGCAAGTATGACCACTCAAATGGCATCCTATTTGCCTTCGCCGAAATGCCCACAATATATACTTTTTTGCATTAATGTAATTTTTAGAACGCGCTGTTTCTCTGTGACACACATTCTAGTCCCTTGAGATCATCGGAAAATCTAAAATTAAGAACTTGCATGCATACTACTTCCTTTTTTAACATATCTTCCAATAAACTGTACCACTAGCCAAGTTGCTAATCTGCAATCGTTAACGCTAGTAGAAAGCTTATAATGTACGGGAATGACGTTATCTCAACGCTCAGTCACGGGATCAGAAGAACAAAAGAATTGGCGGCGTGGCCAACTAGAAGCGATCGGTGCAAGCGAAACGGTTGGAACTTGGCTAGCAGGCCTGATCGTCTGTGGAATGCATTATCTATGATAGAAGCAAAGCGTGCTAAAAGCTACCAATGTTTAAAAAAATGGTAAATAACCATTACTTTTCACTTAAACTTTTCTTCTCTTTTCTCAATTATACTGAACGGACGGACCAAATAACTACAGAGGACGATAAAGACATAGTAAAAGAAGAATAACTACAGAAGAAGGACAAACAGTTTACTATATTAGGTATTTGGTCCTTCTGTTCAGTCCGGCCAAAGATTGTTCCTAAGATATAGTGCCTTGTGCGATAAAACCGCTAATTTAACAATAATATTTGTCAGTGATTATAAAAATTTAGCGACAGTAAAACAATCAATTGATTCCTTAGTACCAAGGCAGGGAACCCCACGTCGCGCGCCGCGTCGTGTTGACGAGTGACGTGAGCGGATTGCGGACTTTAGGAAGGTAACGGTTAATTTTTGAATTTGATCGGATGGACCTGTTTATATATTTCTATGGGATGGACGGATTTGACGTTGAAACATATATATACAACATTATACTTCATAACGGGATCGCTAGTTCACGATACACCTAAGCACGGTAATAATATCATACAGTATTCCAACTTCATACAAACGGACGAAACGCGAACTATACCTACGCGCCTCGGTCGTAGCATGGGCTCGGCATGGTGACAGTCGCGGCCGTCGCAACTGTGCCGCAGTGACGAGCGGACACGACGGTTTTTTTTAACAACTATCGCGCGATTATTGTTAATTTAGGGTAGTGTAAGGTAGATTAGGGTAGAGTGGGGTAGAGTAGGGTAGAGTGGGGTAGAGTAGGGTAGAGTGGGGTAGAATAGGGTAGAGTGGGGTAGAGTAGGATAGAGCGGGGTAGAGTGGGGTAGAGCGGGGTAGAGTGGGGTAGAGTAGGATAGAGCGGGGTAGAGTGGGGTAGAGCGGGGTAGAGTGGGGTAGAGCGGGGTAGAGTGGGGTAGAGCGGGGTAGAGTGGGATAGAGCGGGGTAGAGTGGGGTAGAGCGGGGTAGAGTAGGGTAGAGTAGGGTAGGGTAGAGTTGGGTATAGTAGGGTGGAGTAGGAAAGAGCGAGAGCGAAGCCGCGCGGGCAAAAGCTAGTTATTAATAATAGTGGTTTATAAGCATTTTATTTAAATCTACCAATCAAAAAACAACACGCATTTTTATTGAACACTTCCTATTCAATCCACAAAGTATTTTGTTTGTATAAAAAAGTAAGTATATTTACAATCACAAAACTAAATGGAAACACAAAGTAGGCAAATGTAATTAGAATGGCGGGCAGCCCTATCGCATGTTTACGTACCGCGCGGCTGTAGGTATTTATTTCAAAGATACGGCTGAGTTACAATACTGTATGATACTATTACCGTGACCTAAGTCTGTATTTAGGAACATAATTATAGCTTTTGAATAAAATAATAATAATAATTCTTTATATTGTCATAATTATAAGGTTGATACCATTCGTGAGCCTCTGACTCCCGAAGTAGGCACGCCTGTATGTCAGGAGTCAGCGCCCTCCCAATTTCATTTAGACTCAATTCAATTCCAATTCTTATTAACAAAATTGATTTTGAAATACATTATTTTATAACATATTATGCAAATTTGAAAATTTAAGTAACAAATTACTAATTCTAAAAATTAATGATCTAGCTATATCGTGCTGCGTGTGTAGTAAGTGTACTTGATATTTAAATTGTTCGCCATAATTTATCTAGGTACCTCGTTTAAAACATTTTGGGAACACATTCATTGTGCGTACAGCTAAAGAGCTGAATTCCCTGCCGGAGGCTGTGTTTTCTGATGGCTATAACCCGGGAATGATTAAATCAAGAGCTTCTAGATAAGCGCGCTCTATTGTCGGCCGCATCGTCGCTTTCCATCAGGTGAGAGAGCGGTAAAGCGCAAACCTATCAACAATAACAAATAAAACCTCATTGAAATATTTGAATTTTTTTTAATTTTTTTTTTTATATAACGAATAAGAAAAACCCAAAGAGATTTAAAGAGATAATTTAATGTCTTTGGTAAAACCCAATCGTGTTCCAAAGAATGACCAATCAAAATGTTAAGATCCGTGTTACGACACTTAAAAAGAAACACATTAAGTTTGTTACAGAATCAGTTATCGGAAAAAACTGTAATAGACTGTGTCACCAACATCAGCAAATGACGGCTACAACCAGGGGCGTAGCTACCGCCGTACCCGGGGCCCCCACGCTACAGAGGACTCCATGCTATAGGGGACCCCACGCTACAGAGGCCCCCCCGCTACAGAGGCCCCGACACGTGTTAAATTTCTTTCGCAAAAATCATCCACTACCTTCTCGTATTGATAAGAGGTCACTAGTAAATGAATAAGGAAAATATATGATAGTATATTCTAATACTATATTATTACAGCTCGCTCTGCTCGTTCTAGCATTTTCTACATAAGATCACAATAAAAACTTAACCTATCCTAGTCCCAAATGCCCCAATAAACGAGCTTCTGACGAGCCACTTTTGATCAAGGCCTATCCTATCTCAGTCAGAGTAATACAACATTGGAACTCGGTCCTACGTGATGACAAAACCGCTTCTTCCATTTTTCGCGAGCTCGCATTTCTTCCAGTCGGTATCTCTATTATGGCATATCGGGACTCTGTCGCGCTGTCTGAAGGCACTAGTGCTGTTGGTACAAAAAAAAAACTCTCAAAAATGTTTAATACGGAGCCCCTGGGGCCGCTCCTGGCCGCAACATAGTGCAGCCAGCTCGCAAATATTGCGGTATACTTGCGCAAGCGCAGCGACCCGCGCCAGACATCGAGTACTTTCCCTATCAGTGCGCAGCAGGCCGCCACAAGCACTGCATCTCGGCTTCCACTCAGATGAACTTCGTCTTTGAACTTGAAGTGAACCGGAAAGTTGAACGGCAAAGTTTCTTTCAAAGACTTTGAGTTAAAGAACTTGTCGTGCTAGTGTTCTAGTGGTTCAACAGTAATTTTATCTTAGAGTTTTTATAAAGCTAGTTTAAATCTAATTCCCAAATTATATTGTACAGGATTAAAGAGAATCGTAAACATTTTTTCTCAACAATTTATCATGTCATTAATCCAGTGATAAACAAAATTAGTGATATTGTAAAACCAATTAATCAGACTTATGTATTCCGTTGCACAAAACGTGAGAAGATATTACTCCATTGTTTACCATACAACCATGGTGTTACACCACTATAACATTGCATAAAAATGTAAACAAAATAACTGACTACTTTATTAGGATTCTTAGCGTTTAAAATCAAAAGCTCGAACGAAGCTCAAAATGGCACAAAGTTCGTAGTATAATATAAGAGGACGTTGCCCTTAACTGCACGGTAGTTAATGAATCCAAGCTTTTAATCGCAAACCGGTTCCCCGCTACAAATCGTCCTTCTGCTATAAGTATATGGACAACACCGGAGACAAAGTAATAATTATGAGAGTGGTCTGTCGTCGGCAAATATGCGAATCGGAGTGTCGGTGTATATCGTGTGTTGGTGGTGTGTGCAGCACGTGTGCGGGATATTCCTCTACACCCCTGTTGTGGAAGTGATCCAGGGGAAGTTAAGGGGGCTGCGGAGCTTCTCCGGCCAGAACCGGTATTATGGGATCCCGTACGCCGTCAGCGACAGGTTCCAAGTGAGTATGCGGCTCGTAATGTGACTGCGGAAGTAATCAGCATAGTGTACGAGTCGGCACATATTAATATGAGAAATATTTAAATGTTAATCTCCTTCCCCAGAGCGACGGTTGGGAAATGCCTCGAATGTTTTAGGGCGCTAGGTAGGCCATATTTAATGTATCTATCCCATATTTGAATATTCTGCAAACTTTTTAACAAAAATAACAGAGTACTAAACAAAAGCACAGAGTTATATAGTAAATAACAAGTTTATTGTTCAAGTTTATACTATCTCTCATTCCTGGACTAATAATATTTTTTTTTTCTAACTTGTTAAAGAGGTCCATTATGAGTTTTAGCTCTGTAATATTTTTTTTAAATAGAGATCTTTGATGCGTTCAATTTATTTTATTTTATTGTTTGCCAGGTAGGTTCTGATTTATCTTACATTAGCATTGAGGTGTGCATAATAACACAAGTTCCTTATACGGGCATTGCGGAGGTACAAACGCAGTGTTAATTTATTTTAAAAAGTAGTAATTTTATAAATATTTTGCGTGCGCTGACGATGCTTATATTTTTTATACGTCTTGCTGTAAATTTGAAAACGCATTTATTCGTCTGACTAGCTTTTATTCTAAACTGCCATAATAACTGACGTTTCTTTTTTGCTAGTATTTAACTATAAATACCACTGTCAATGTCAAATATTAACCTAACCGTACGTGTCCGTGTCCCCTAAAATCCCGATCTCACTTCGCTCGCTTGTATATAAAAACCATCATCAAAACGTAGTCGTTCATACTTTGTAAACTCATAGCCACCATAACCAGACAACAAAAAATCATCAATACCCAATTTAACTAAAACTCCTTGGCTAGTTATCCTTCAGTCACTTAGTTTTAGTTCGACGTTTAATGAACGGCCAATTAACTGACAAAACTAATATGCTGCAACATAACTGCCACCACCATTACAGGGTCTCTATTATAAAGTAATATTTTTTTTGTCTCTGCGTTTGTCAAAATATTTTTAAATAAGATAAAACTTTCTTTCAGCCACCGAAACCACCAAAAAAATGGAAGGGCACGTTCCACGCGGTGTCGCGGTACGACTCCTGCGCACAAGCCTTCGCCATCTTCAAACTGGGCACAGAGGACTGCCACCTTCTAGACATATACACCCCAGGTCATGCCCGACCTGGCCACAAGCTCCCCGTCCTCGTCTTCATCCACGGAGGAGCCTACTACTACGGCAGCAAGTGGAACTACGATCCCGAGTTTCTAGTCAAAAAGAACGTTATAGTCGTAACAGTCAACTATAGATTAGGCGTCCTAGGTTTCTTATGTTTAAACGACGTTGCGAACCTCGGACTCAAGGACCAATTAGCAGCTTTAAAGTGGATACGAAAGAATATTGCTGCTTTTGGAGGAGATCCAGATAATGTGACGCTATCCGGACACAGTGCGGGGGCTACCTCCACAGCGATGCACTTCCTGTCCAAACGCAGCAGAGGACTGTTCCACAAAGCGATCTTGATTAGCGGCGTGGCACTCACGCCCTGGTCGTTCAACCCCGAGCCACTCACTCCCGCGTTCGAAGATGCTGCTAAGTTGGCCACAGTGCGCAGCGAACAAGATGTTTACAATACTTTCCTTAAATCATCCTTAAGAGACTTGCTGTCAGCAACGCAAGGCACTTCAGTAGATCCGCGGTACTTTAAGTACGCGCCCTGCGCCGACGTGAACTTTACCAAATCATTTTTCCATGATACGCCATACAACATCATCACGTCAGGAGACTTCTACAAAGTGCCCATCATGATCGGCACCACTAACTCTGAGGGAACCATTTTCTACGGCCTCAATAACCTAAAAACATTAGAATATTGGGAGAACAACTTCGTGGACAGGCTGCCGTCGGTATTCTCTTGGTGTTCCAACGACGATAAGAGAGAAATAGCCAACAGAATTCGGTTGCATTACTTTGGGAGACAAAGGCTTGATAGCAAAGCTTCAATCAAAGGTGCTGTGGACTTTTATTCAGATTGGATAACGTACGGAACGGTCGACGCGTTCTCGAAGCTGGTAGCGAAGTATTCCGACCAGCCGGTGTATAATTACATGTTTTCATACGAAGGAGGTCGTAATTTCGCGAATGCCGTGTTCGGTCGGGGGCTCGGAGTGAAGGGCGCCACTCATTCGGATGACCTCTTCTACATGTTCAAGCCGGGAGGGCTGAGCTTACGGCTGACTGATTCCGACAAGTTAGCCATCGAAAGACAAACCACAATGTTGACTAACTTTATGAAGTTCGGGTGAGTTTCCCAATATACATATTATCCTTAATTATGGTAATCTAGATGAATTAATAAGGAAAATTACTTCTGTCATTTCTGGAACCCTCGTCAGAAAACTTTTTATGTACCTATACAATAGGCAGGTTGTCTCTTAAAAATGATGACATAAGCCGCACCCATTTTGAATGACTCAATTAGGAAAAATAAGTGCGTACTCTCATATTATGAGAGTAATAATAATAATAGAAAAAATATTGAACCATTGTTACAAATGTACCTTAAATTAAAATAAATCGTAACGATCTGAAACTATTTGCGAGCTTAAGTTATGTAATATACGGTGGTCCCCAAACTAGGCGGCGCCTGTATCTTGGGGACCGGAGTTGAAAATAGAGTGCGCTCTTATTTTTCCTATCTTGCATTACTGTGCAAGCATTTCCATACGACGTTAGAGTATAGCTGACGTAAATTGACACATTCTGTCCATGGGATTACACCACCGAGTGCACATTGACAAACATCAACATTATGGAAGTCATTAAGTATTGATGAGAATAGTTTAATGATTTACTTGTTTAACCCTTCAGATACCGTCAATTAGAAACACAATAGTAAGACAATAGATGCGCGGCCACCGGTGGTCGCTTGGGGATTAATGAATTAATATGAGTTTGTGACAGCCACAGTGAAGCACACGCGGCTGTGGGACTCATTACTACCTGAAATTAGGGACGGTCACATCGTTACAAATACTCCAAGATCCCAGAGTGATCTGACATAACTTATTTTCACTTGGATGAAAACTTAGATCCTCAGTAGCGTCTCATGTGCTTTGAATACCTGTTTGCTTTTGGAGCTCTCTTTATGGCTCCTGGGCAGATACCAGGGGAGAGAGGTAATTAAAAATAAGAGTAAGAGAACTAAAATTTGTATGAATGATTAGTATAAATGTTTTGTAGAATATTATTCTAAAGTAGTACCATAAGTTTCAGGCACTTTCCATAGACCAAAACTTTTGTCAGGCGCTTTAACCTTAAAAATACCGTCAAAATCGAAAGCTCCTCAAAAAATAAATGATCTTTACTTATTTTTACGTGGCTGATTCTGGAATTTGTTATTTAGATGTATTTCAATATGTTATTTCTTACGTTTTATGCTAAATTAGCTTTTAAAATCTCAAGTAAATTTTAAAATCTCAAGTAAATTGTTTTTCTTACCGCTCTTACACCTCCAGGTGTTTAATTTAAAATTATTTTTTACTAGCTGCTCCCAGCGGCTTTGCCCGCGTGATAGCAGAAAATTATCCCAAGGGAACATACTTCCGGGATAAAAAGTATCTTATGTCCTATTCCAGGACATGGTCTATCCGTGTACCAAGTTTCATCAAAATGCCATTGAGGCGTGAAGACGTAACAAACAAACAAACTCACTTTCGCTTTTATAATATTAGTAAGGATTTTTTTCTAACTCTCCTTTCGCAGATATAGGTAGGTATATATACCGGAAAATATTTCTTTAGAAATAACCATCACTTTTCGCCCCACTACTTTGTACCTACTTTTTGTTTCCATAGCCTTGTAATATCGTAACGAGTACGACAATAAAAACTAGTACTTAATAATTTTATTGCTTGTCAACTCAATAGGTTAGGTACCTACTTAAATATTAAGTACAAACATCGATGGGCTTGTTACAAACTTGCAACAGCAGTTACCTAATGAGAGAAAAAGAACTTCCGGAGAACTTCCAGCTTGTCTCAAACTGTCCGGAAATCTTCACCATTATTTATTTTCCCTAAAAATCCCTATTCAAATATCGCATCGGTTCAGTCACATTCGAACTGTGCCGGTAACGAATAGCATTTCGTTTTTATGAAAATCGAAAACTATTATCTTAAAATAATAAATAGTGAGGTGAAACAAACCGTAATAAAATACCAAAATCTATGAAGTTTCTTCTTCTCAGTCGGTACACTCTTGCCAGAGTGGTCGTGGTCATCACTGTGATTCACGATGAGTGATCATCCTGGTAATACGGCGCCATTCATCGCGGACTGCAACTTTCCGGGTACATTCGTAAACCGAGCACTTAGTTGCGGCCTTGATCCTGGTCTGTCCATCTCATTGGTGATCTGCCACGTGACCTGGTGCCCTCAACTTTGCCCTACACTATGAGAAAGAAAGAAAAACGTTTATTTGTACCTCACACATACATTTAAATTAAAAAAAACAGTAGAATTAGGAAAAAAGAGATAACTTAAAATCTGTGTAAGGTCAAAAAGGCGCCTTACTCAGCACATGCTGCGATATCTATAGAGATAAATAACGCAGCGCTGGTATTCTGCCCGCGGTGATGGTCACCGAGACGCTTTATGGAGTAATTACCACGACAAGATACACTATAAAGTTTACTTGATTTAATATCTTGTAGGCAACCATTTACTTGATTATGTTAAGGTAAAGGTTCATGTAGTTTTACTCGAAGATGCGTGATAGATTGTGTAAAGACGCCATTATAAAACGTAACCACCTATCTAGCATAATACGTAGGTTCTAAAAGCAGGCGTACCATTTCTTTGAATTGAACATTTCGTCATGTAGCTATGTCGCCATTTGAAGACATAATAGTAGGAAGTGTCGAAAGTATCGAATGCAATGTCCTGTCCAACCAATTATTACGAAACCACAAAAAAGTAACAATAAGATTTTTTTATTTTGTTTTACTGACTTAGATCAATAACTATAGAAGGCGCCAGATAACCGTGCAATAAAGTACATTGACCTTTTCTTAATATCTCTGCGTAGATACACTAAAAATAAACAATGAATTGCTTTTCATTACTAGATCATGTAAAGGATCACGATACAGGTCGATACAAGACCGCTTACTGTCTTTATTTCCATTTTTTAAATTAAGTATGTCAACAAATGTTGGAAAGTCAATGACCGTTATTAGTGTTATTTAGCTAAGTCTTTGCGGCTCTAAAACAAACTCTAAAGATTCTTAATTTATTCAATCTAATCCCTTATTTCCAGGGACCCAACCCCACACACAACCACGCTCCTCCCCATCCGCTGGCCAACGACCACCGCCAACAGCACCCAGGTGATGCACATCGACGCCCAGCTGAGCGTCTCCGAGATGCCGTCTAGCCACCAGGGTGGGTTCCTGCGGTCGCTGCTGTGCGAGCACGGCCTGCAGGGGTACGTGCCCTGCCAGAGCGCCATGAACTGCAATAGATTGATGTGATAAGAGTAAATGATTGTTTCCTAGTCTATGGTATGTTGTTTTAAATGTTTATAAATGACAGAATCAGGGTCATACTATGAACCTTTCCCAATCTTGGCCCAATAGTACAATATTCAACCAATTCATTATTTTTCATTTCATTGTCGCGCAGTTTAGTTTTTTTTAAATCCGTCCGTCGTGTTTTAGACTGCTGGGTAGAAACTTCCCATTTATCTGTTTTTAGAGGGTAACAAAGTCCTACCTTATTGTTGAAAATTGTCTGTTAGCTCGTCGAGATATTTACACAAAGCCAACTTGCGCCACCCATGCGTCACATCGCCAAGTTTTGTCACTAATGTACAGATAGTGGCTGTTAGATTAAGTACCAGTCTAGGTTCTAGCAACTCGTCCTACATATTATTCATTCTTCTCGCGTTCGTATCTCGACAATCGTTGGCCAAGTGCGTTACTTCACATGCACAGAGGATATCTATACAACTGCGGCACGAGTTCGTTTCCTTTGACTAGAGAGTCACTTCGTCAGTTGTGAGCGCGGCACATCGTGCAGTCTAGAACAAACTTAGGAACCTAACTAATTAGTATTTCAATAGGACAAGAACTTCTTGTAAGTATTATAATTAAATCTTAAAATATTTAGAACAACCTCGACCAGTTATTAGTAATCCCTTTTAAAATTCACAATACCAATAATTATTATAAATACGTACTTACATACTTTAATTACCAATATCAACGGATACTGCAAAAGATATATATTTTCAAACAAGGATTTTGTTTTTTAGGTACTTATATGCTAATATAACTATTTGAGGCAATAAATATAGATCCAAATGTACAGCACACTAGAAAAGCTATTGGAATTTTGTGTGTAAGTAAACCAATGTTATATTCGCAGAAGTTGCATGACATGTAGCAAGCATAACTGCGCTTCACAAAACATTCCCGGAGTACTAGTGTCCACTTGCATATAGCGTTATTGCGCCATAAATACTAAATTCTGTAAAGATTGCGGACAAATACAAACAGTATATAAAATATTCCCGAGCATACGTTTCCTGGAGAATGGTCGGTAAACAATGGGACGTCAGTCGAAGGGGTTCTCACACGAAATGAAATAAACTATAAATCTGCAAACACGCTCGAGGGGCGGCGCAAACAGTCCGAGCACGATTTATAAATATGCAGATCAAATATTAAAAGGAGAGCCACAAGATCATCCCGGAACGGCAAAGAGGCAGCGCTCGCAGACAGGACAAGGCGGTCAACCTGAAGACCCAATCAATTGTCAAGTTTGTAAGGAAATAAACTGAAATCGAAGCCTAAAATGCTGTTGAAGATTGATCGGATTGAAAGATGAATTAGTGGATGATGGTCACGATTACTGAATTCTAGCTACGAGTATCTAACTTTAATGGGAAGCTAAAGTCGTAGAACCAGTCTGTTAGCCAATGAACATTTGCAACAGCTGTGGAATTAGTTAATACTACAACAAATCCTAGTAAAGTACTTAGGTGTGCTAATGCAAGCAAGAGAGAACAGAAGGATGTTCATCGAGATGTCATGATGTCAGAATAGACTGATATAAAGAGCACACGCTTAATAAGATAATGGGGAGGTCTTTTCTACAAGACCTGACCGGTGTGTCCCATCTGCCTCACCGCATGCTCCTAGCCCGGGGCCCGCAGCGGTGCACTGGCATCGTCTCAGAATAAATATTCAATGTTTTCATTCAATTTCTCGCGGCCCCCTCCCCCCCACTCTCCACGGCGGGGGGACACACTGGACCTCAGGTCCCGGAGCTGTTGGAACAGAGATAACGTGATATTCAATGAATTGACTACCACTGTCGTATTGCGAGCGATACGACTTTTATTTGTTTGATTTGCCGCAACTTTTTCAAGGAGACACCCGAGTCGTGGGCAATTGAGTTTAAGTAGCTGTTTGTTGCGGTCGTTACGTAGTAGTACTACAAATTATGTTGACCGTGGTGAAGTACTGACCTAACTTTTAGGGTATAAGTACATAAGTATGTCGTAAAATAGGGCGCTCTTAAAAGTTACGCACACTAGACTTTAGTGAACATCATAAAGAGTTCGAGAAAGTGGCAAGACTGAAAATGGCAGAGACCTGTCCAGCCCTGCAGGGAACTGTGCTAGATTGAGCTAACTTTTTCGATCATGATGCTCCAATGTGAACTATTGTTAAAGAAAGACTAGTCATTTTACAGGAAAGTCTTTGGTTTCGTTTGCAAAGGTGACGGGCATTTAAGTAAGAACACTTTTTACTAACAATTAGAAAGCCAATGAATTCCTGGTAATCTCAGCTTTCAAGCGTACATTAATGATGTAGGCAGCGTTAGTGATTCGTCTAAAGCGACATGTTTATAGTATAAAAGATAAATGTACCTGCTTAACTGCTTATGTCTTATTAAAGTAACACTTTTTCTCTCTATAGTATTTGTTAGTATCGTTACTTCGAGATTGCAAATTTTTGTTAAGTGTGTGTGTGTGTGTGTTTTTGTTGCTCCACGTGTAGGTGTCTCGCCGACTGCCTAAGGCCCAAGCGCCCGAGCAGTACCATAAAACAGTGACTTTCTGAAGCCTACCCCTACTCCTAAAATATATGTATGTTCATTTTAGATTCATGACAACATTATCAACTATTTTTATTTTTGTGCGAATTTTGTGCGATTAATACTTTTGCCTAAAAAAAATATTTTACAATTTCGCAAGTTTGCTCCTTCGAAAAGGCTTGAATTTTTAAAAACATTTTTACACAGAAATAGGTGATTAAATATTCTTCAAAGCATACGTAGAATTTGTAAATCAATCAATATTTCGCAAAGAAAATGGATTTATAGGTCAGTGGGGCTCTACCCGGGCGCAGCTGTCCGGAATTAAATGCAAAGATACTCGTGCTGCCTTCTGGGCGGGTACGAATATCTGTCCATATAATTCTAGCTATATGTTCAAGGGACTAAAAGCCTAAAACAAGAATAGAACGACGGACAGTACGCTCTAAAACGCTTTTACGTCAGACGAGCATTTTGCAAGCCAATTTTTTTTAATTTGCGTACTTTGTAGATTCATGGCCTTCGCATAATAGAGCTGTTATACATAAATACAGAAACACCGTACGTTTAGTGGGGCAATGATAGAATGAGCTAGGCGTAATTAAATTGTGCAATTCCGATGCACAGCCCGTAATGTAAACGATAGGAAATCGACAGGCTAGCAACTCGGCGTCAATGCTAAGATTTTGGAGTTTTGACTCGGCAAGTGCATCATCGCTGATGACTACTATAATAGACCATTTTTTTGTGCGGATTAATACACAAAATTACACATTAGTACAAAATTTCATAACTGTATCATGAAAAACCACAAAGTTATAAGTTTGTCATGACAGCAAAATTACATAGTCACCGGCCCATTCAAGAGACTGAGGGGTTGTTTTGCACTGGTTGTTGATTAAATATTAAAATAGTATGTAACTAGTCTTGGCTATATTTTGACGTCTTCTGACGTCTCCCAGGCTCTTCAACCTCTACGTGGATGACCTGCTAGTCGTACTAAGCAGCGTTATCGGATGCAGTGTTGATGGGGTTAGAATAAAAAACATCAAAGCTGCTCAAAACGTGCGAGGCCTACACTGCCGCACATGGATTAGAGAGGAGAGGTATAATGTTAAGAAATGTGAATACATGGTCTTTGAGGTCAGCGGCAAACGCCGTGGAGAAGGACCTGAGCTGTTTTTGAACGGTTTATCTATTAATAGGGTGGCAACTTTTAAATACCTAGGGCATTTTCTTGCCGTTGATCACAAGGACGATGTAGACATTGAGAGGGAGCGCAGGGCTCTAGTGGTCCGGAGTAATATGACCCGTAGAGTTGCGCGGTGTACAGACCAAGTAAAAACTACAATTTTTCAAGGCTTATAGCCAAAGTCTGTACACAGGCAGTATTACGTCGATTTCCTTCATAGAAGTCTCAGGAGGAAAGCGCGTACGCAGTCCCCACTACCAAAAATTACGCATCCGAGTTATCCACATTAGGGATAATCGCAGGGGTCAACCTGACCGCAGTGCAATGGAAAGGCCTCGCCCAGGAGGAACCACCTTCTTGATCACGGCATCCCCTATGCCAGCCCGATTATACTAAGAGGTCGCTGGATGTCCTGCGCGTCCAATATAATAATGCTTTCAGGATGTGTTGAGACTACCTCGTTACTGTAGCGCGTCGGGCTTGTTCGCACAAGCCCGTCGGTACAATTGTGCGATTTTACGCAAAAAAAACTGCGTCGCTGCTGAGGAGAGGTAGAGACAGTCTAAACAGCATCCTGAGAACCGTAGCTGAGAGCTTCACCTCTCCGATTCTTCAGAAGTTTTTGCCAAGATTAATTGTTACTAACACTAGGCAATAAGATTTTTATTTTTATGTTACTAACACTCCATGGATTTTTATGTCTGCAATAAAAATATATTATTATATCATTGGCTGCTAGTTGGTAGGAAGTTCACCGGGTCAGCTAGTAAATTACTAATGGATTTATTTGGACTGGCCTGTTAGTCTACTGGTTAGTGGTAAGTACTGACTTATGCTGGAGGTCGTGGATTCGATTCTCACCCAGGACAAAATTTGTCCTGCTCATCACACAAACATTTAATGTTTGTGTGATGAGCACAACAACAACATTTAATGTTTGTGTTTGTGCTCATCACACAAACATTTAATGTTTGTGTGATGAGCATGATCATTTGTTTTGTGTCTGGGTGTAATTTATCTATAGTATGTATGTAATTAGAAATATTTAAGTATGTTTATCAGTTGTCTAGTACTCATAACACAAGTTCTGCTTAGCTTGGCACTAGACGACGTTGTGTGATCGTTGTAGAATATTATTATAAAGGTTTTAGTAACACGCGGTCGGTAAGTAAAAGCACGCTACTAGAATTTTAACGCTCGTCTAAATGCAAGATGAAAATCGAACAATGCTCCCTGCATCGTAAACTTCATTCAATTTAGGTGTCACCTTGTGTTACTGAGAACAGACATTCTTGACTGTACCACACAGCACCTATATCTACTCTGACTTGCTTTGTTCGGGTTGATGGTAGACTTGTTTAGTTCGTTACGCTCCTTTGGTTTCCTCGGGCAGGTATTTCATGCGGACCTGCCGCCGCGCCGCCTCCAATGCGAGTAAGTAATTGCGAATAGATAGGTACCTATCACTCAAAGGAAGCGACAACATCGTTGTTCCTAAGTATGGCCTGGACGACGATTAGATGCGAGAATTAAGAATCAAACAAAATACTGAATTGATGTAATAAATATCGGATATGTAAAATTGCTCGCGTAGATGTTTATTGGGGCGTTAAGTGTGCGTCTTTGCTAAAAAGATATCGGGACAACGTGCTCGGATGCCAAGTTACGCACTAGTATCGCAACCCACAATCGGCATCGCCATCATCCATTTAGATTGCAGAGTAAAGCATATTCCACGAAGTCGTTTTGCACAACCTCATGAATCTCGCCTCCGCGATAAAAAATACCTCTATTGAATATCGCATCAATATGGAAATGGCTTAATAAAACACGAATTTACAACGGCGCCTGCAGATAACGACTCATTGAATAATTATGTTAATTGTGCAAAAATTATTGAGGGACAGATTCGATAAATTAAGGGGAAGGTGATTGAGGATCAGCCTCGAGCCGGCCGCGGCCGTTCTTTACAAAATCAATCGGTTTTGATAAAATCGGTAAATGTCGCGGCGGAAATTAAAATTACAGCTTTTTTCATTTGCCTCGTATTGTTATGGAAACAGTATTTGTGGAATCCATTTATCGATGTGGGGAGGACAGGACTTAGCTTATGCCTACTGGTGTCTGGTAGTACCTACATACCTCTATGTACACCGAATAATTAAGTTATATAAAAAGTACTACAACCTGGGTATTGTGTCTATAAGTATCGTAGCAGGCCGCCTGCTGTAGTTTTTGCCTACCCCTTATGGTGCGGCGCAGTCCTTGCGCCACAGGTATACGTGAGACACTCTGAAAGTTTTCAGAAACTAAACAACTAACTTGTATGGATAAAATGTCGAGTCTGAAGTTTCTGAAGCAATTTTCAAAACATTTTTTTCAGTCCGCCGCAGACACCACTTCCAGGTCCTTCTCGAACGCTGCTAGCACGTCTCGCGATGAAAACTGTATCCCTTTCAGCTGTTTTTTTGTTTTAGGGAATAAAAAGAAGTCACATGGAGCCAGACGCACACCGCGAACACCGCGCCCGGTGTTCAGTCGCTTGTTGCTCATTGCAAATAAAACTTCTGGACCTGCCAGAAGTTTTATTTTGTGGTACCTATATTGATGCTGATTTGGTCTCGTAATGGAATTGAACAATTTTGATCGCTAGTTTCTTCACTTTGACGGGGTATCAAAATACCCCGTCAAAGTAAAGAAACTAGCGATCAAAGTTTTCCCTGCGCTCTCGATCGTTTCACTTTCTTAGGCGTTGGTTCGTTTTAAAGCAGTCAAACTGTCGACTGACGCTTTGTTGCAAGCTTTTATTTAGTTTCACCTGTCACTATGTTTGTAATAATTATGTCTGTAATAAAATCTTGCAAATTAAGTTTGATTCCACTTCCCGATTACCGATTGAGCTGAAATGTTGCATGCATGCAAAATCAGATGACAATACAAAATTATTATGACATGGAGCTGATCTGATGATGAACCGGAAGGAAGCTGTAGGAACTCGGTAGTTAAACGACACAACCCCATCCAGTTTGGGCTCGTATGATTCGTATTGAGGAGTATTAATAATTCAAGTTTACTGGCTATAAAAGCTTGCTTAGAGAAAAATATTTTCATTAAAAACTCGATTCTGGATCGTATTGTTTTTTTTTGTTTTAATTGATATAAACTGGTGCTTGACTGCGATCCCACCTGATGGTAAGCAGTGATGCAATCGTTGATGGTGAGGCGCACTAGTTTATTACCTAAGAGCCATAAATTAAAAGATAAATCCAGGATTCGTCACCTGTCACAATCACAATGTCGTAAACGCGACGAGACGAGCGTGCTTCAAAATTTCAAATTCACAACTCACGCACTCCACGCGGGCTTGCTTCTGAGCTTCGGTAGGGTTGTGTGGCACCCAGAAGCACACTATCCTATCCACCATAAAGTTCTCGATGGATATCCATTTTTAAATGAGACACGATAATGTGATTGTGTTCCAAAGATTTTATTATAAAATGTGGAGGGAAATTCAAAATTCGAACGATGGTATTTTTGCTTATAAATAACAAAGTCTTCAAAATAATTACAAGTGGCCAGTGCCTTATGATACATAAAAAGCTGTTTTCGCAAAAGTTTCTGAGTGACCGAAGGTCGAGGTCGATGGTTCTTCAGTCCCACCACTTGTGAACCATTTTATTGGCAACGAAGCAGTAACATCATTAAGGGCTTGCACACACTTGAGACAAAACGTCTTAGACAAAACTGTTTTGTCTACGACACGGGGCGCTAGGGCTATTGATAAAATTTCGAAATATCGATATTTTTTTCGAATTTATTTAATCGACTTTGTCTTAAAAAACAATCGTAAGTCGGCTCAAAAATAATTTACTCAATTAATATTTTATTTTTATTGTTGATACTTTCGCGCTTGACCGCCATCTCACCTGATGGAAAGCGACGATGCGGTCGCTTACCTAGAACAAACCGTGTCATAGATAAAACAGTTTTGTCTAAGACGTCTCCGACAGGTTTGAGACACCTCAGACAAAACTGTTTTGTCTGTCTCAGACTAGTTTGAGGCCCTAAAAAATGAAATGCAAAATCCATAACTCATCATCATCATCATCATCTTCCTGCCCTTATCCCGTTTTATTTGGGGTCGGAACTATGGAAAATAAAATTTACTACTATTTTGTTAACGCGTATACTCGATACGCGTTAACAAAATAGTGACATCATCGTTGTCACTCGGGTAAGCGACGTCGACTTCATGGAATTCGCGGAACAGAATTTTAATACTAGAAAATACTGTGTAATACCTACCCCTCTTACGATGTTGTACCCTTTAGCAGGTATAGCTCCTCCAGAAGTTCGCCGCGAGATAGCCAGCCGCATCTAAAAGAGTAAACAGGAACGGGACGACCGTCACCCTCTGCCACCAACCAAAACCTGCACGTTTAATTCATGAATCCCCAAGCGACCACCGGTGGCCGCGCATCTATTGTCTTACTATTGTGTCTCTAATTGACGGTATCTGAAGGGTTAAGGAGCCGTAAAAGTTTTATGCGATTTACGACCTCCTTGAAAGATAGTGCAGAGGACGAGAGATGCGCGCTGTGGAGGCAGAATCATCCAACTCCTCCACTTTTTATCACCCCCTCGGAGCATCTTCTCCTGGACGCGAACTACAGTGGCCAATTTGGAAATCTCTAAACCGACTGCGATCTCAGTTTGGCCGCTGTAAAAGCAATCTGGCCAAATGGGACTTCCTCGACCCATCTCTAGCACAGTGCCAGTGTGGAGCCTCTCCACAGGACATGCGCCACCTGCTATGCTGCCCATCCTGCATTACCGCCTGCAGTTTTCAGGATCTATACGAGGCCAACAATATAGCCGTACAGGTTGCCAAATATTGGTCAGAAAAAGTATAGTTTGAGAGCATCGAATGACAGTGAATATATATATATAATGACGAAAATAACAACACGAAAAGAAGAAGACTGTGTAATTGTTTGCTTTGGTTTAATCTTTACCCCCATAGGAATACGACTTACTTCACAGTAGCACTGATGAGTCGATGACTCACTATTTTCTTAGCGCGAATACTCTATGCTCTATTCGAAACAAGATTAGACGTTTAAAACAAACCTTTTTACTATCAGTTTAACCGATTTTGACTCTTATTGCGTTGGAGGCATGATAAATGGCAGGTGTAGTATTGTATAACCACTTTTTTGCTTTTAATGCCATCCTCGTGCCTACGAATTACATTAAAATCGGTTGAACAGACAGTATAAAACAGGTTCGGAGTATCGTTGTAACACGAGGTTCACATTTGGACACATACTCTCGCACGTTTTGGGCGCTCATTTGTTTGTAAGGAGGAGTGAAATCAAACTCAAGTGAGCGGTTTAAACATAATATATTATTAAAAAAGAAAACAATACAATATAAGAACAATATTGTAGACTGATCTTTACAGAACAAATTACAAGAGGCGTCGGCGGCGAGGCTGCGTCTTCGCTCTGCCCAGGTATCAACGAACTCGAGAGAATTATGTATATGTAATCTCGTCAATATCTGAGCGCATTTACACACAAACTTATACAAATAATTAAATAATCTGAAGAAAAACGTATTTATTTTAATATTTTCTCATCGAAACTAGAATGCTATTAAAATCAGACTTGCGATTTGAATGAATATTCAGGAACTTTTACTTAGCGTATTTCATAAGATTGTGTTGTTGGCCAAATGATTGTTTCACTGCTATTGTATCAAAACAACTCTCGAGTTTCAAATATACAAAAATTTCCAGACATTTACTAAAAAAAATCTAACTAAAAATTAAGATACTAAGCGTAGATGGAACTCACTGATTATTACAAAGTAAATAAATACCATCTTAATATGCTACAAGACAGTGACAGTTAATTAACTGAATGTATAAGTTTGATGTCGCCTTGCTTCGCCGTTTGCCGTGACTCTGCCTGATATTATCGCAATTGCATTTAGAGCTACGGATCGCTAAACCTACGAAATATACTACATTTCTGAGTTTATTCTCCTGACTTGCTTATACAATGAAGCCAGCTTCATAACCTAAATGCAATAGCAACATATCAAATTCGTAAATCTTAGTATCTCTACTCTTCTCACATTATATATGTCTATATTAAAGGTTAGCGGGAACACTGTTGCGGTATCGTCGAGTCTCTCAAACACATCACTTGTTGGCGATTTTTGGCTAAAAATAAACTGTTTCTACAGTGATCTGTACAGAGTTGCGCCGAAACGATATTCGCTGCGTTATAAACAAAAATCGATAAAAAAAATAATTGATGATAATAATCTTCTTTCGTATACAAGCAACGTATCGAGATCTCTAGCGTCGTTCAGTTCGTATGACTAGAGAGCTCCACCGTTTGTGTATCGATAAAATAATCATGAAAATAAAAAAAAAAATAAAAAAAAGTATCATACGACAACAGTGTCTCGCCGCGAGCGTTACAATTACCGTGTTTACTTTCTATAACATTATAATCTATAATATACGCTAGAGACAATATACAGCGCATTTCCGACACATTACAGCTACATTCGAATTTAAACTCATTTCACAACGTCCATATCGTTGAGGTCATAGCGGAGCACACAGTTAAATATTTACTTTTTATTACACGTTTATATTTCTCACTTCATAAATATAAAAATCCTCGAGGGAGGCCGGGGCGCGGGCCGGCTCGCTTACCACAATCAACTTAATATAAAAAGCTCGACTGTTGGTACATTGGCAGTTTAAAAGCAGTTACTGTAATTTTTTTATTTTTTTTGTATAACGAATTATTGTGGTGAATGGCAAATAGTGTTGCCAGTGTGAAAATTCAGCTAACTAGTGAGCAGAGTCCGCTCGCTTGGCGGCCGGCCCCGGCGCCGCTCGAGCCGCTTATCATATCACCATAGTAAAGCTTAAGCAACCACTTGCTAAGCGTTAAACACGTCTATATTACACATATATTTGGCGTCTGAACGTCTCACGCGCGCCTCGTGAATATACTCATAACTAAATGAATCGTCACTAAGGCATTCAATGTGCGTTTATGTCGGGCCGCCGCAGATCGTAGCGTTGGAAATTGATCTTTATGTACAATAGTAACACGATCTGTTTTGGTTCACGCCGCCTTGCGCCCTCGCTTGCTCGTCGACGCAATATTCCTCAATCAGTCCATAGCTCTTCGCTCGCTAATTTAGATTTACGTTTAATCAGTCAGCCAGGCCATATTACGAAGATAATCATTATGTTCCATTAGTTTTAAGATGCATACTTGTGTTCTTCATGAAAGTTAAGAAGAATTCGAGAACAACGTTTTTAAAATTATGATTAATTGTAATAATTTCAGTTGCTGTTCAATTGCCTTCAAACGACATTTCACAGTGCGTTGTATTTTTGCTTTCTAGCCAATTACTGGCGTAGCCGGTATCATGAGTGGCTGGTGCAATTTAGAGAACTCGACCGTTTCTCAGGAATATTTAGTCAATTGTTCAGTTTAGCTGATTTCTGTGTGTTGTATGTAGTGGGGTTTTATTTACGCAGCAGGCAATGGTCAGATGATTGATTCCTGGCTTCAGTCAGGCGGAGCTGGGAAGGTGGGCTCGGAGTGGGTCGGCTCAGTGGCGCGGGCGACGCAGGCGGCTGCGGCGGCTGTGCTTGCGCGGCGGCGTGGGCGGCGGCGTGGGGCGGCGCGTGGGTCAGCGCCGCAGCAGCGCGCCCAGGTCGGCGAAGGCGCACGCGCCCAGCCCCGCACGCGCCATGCGTCGCAGCAGCTCCCGCGAGTGCGACACGCACGCCTCCACCGGAGAGATCCACTTCATGCCTTGCGCCTCTGAAATGCGCAACAAACAATCTTACACCACACTCAACTTTAGCTTTTCTTTGTTTTGATAGTACAATTCAATTTTGACCTTGTAGTCGAAACCTTGAGAACATCGACGATGGCAACACATATTATGACCCTGTTACCCCTTCCCAACTTCCACCAGCACGTCCTCGAAACCTTCACGCTGCTACTTACCGAGTATGGCAGAGTTGAGCGCTTCGCAGACCGCCTCGCGCCGCACGGGCTCCAGCTGCCAGCCCACAGGACTGTCCCACGGATTACTATACGCTAGCAGACTGAATGCGTCCTAAAAATAAGACAAAATGAGTTCAACATTCTCATTTATCTAACAAATAAACTAGCCAATGTTTTTTTCATAGAAACAAAAGTTGCTACGTTTTAATTCTGAACATTAGTGAATGATTTATATAATTAACTCCCGAGTACTGCGAGGGAGTTAGTATAGAAACCTGAGTTAATTAAGGAATTCAAACCAATAAAAACAGCTTTATCCTCATGTTGAATATTCTACTTTTTACACCTGCTTTGAGATAATGATTAAAATACAAAACTAACTACTAAAACATTTGCTACAGTTATAAGATAAAGTAATATTCTTTAAAAATACAAATCAATTGAATTATTCCTTTAATTTTTTATAACTTCCCTGCTCTTTTATTATTATTTTTTTTTAAAAGAAACAACAGTAATCTCATTCTATTTTTTGTTAGCCAGTTTACACACACATTTAATTTATTTGATTTTTCAAATCACATTATGCACATGCAGTCAAGTAGACATTCCCAGGGTTGGTGAGCTTTACGCTTATACCTATAATTAAATAATGTTACTAACACTAGTTTATAAGTTCACACTGTTACTAACAGTAAGTACAAAAATGAAGTGAAATAAATGTTTATTATTATTATTCTTTTTTAGGGAATGTCGATACTACAATAGAATAAAATTACTTTTTTTTGGTAAGGGCTGTATGATATAAAAGGTTATTATCGAGCAGGTGGTGTAAAAAAAATAAACATGTTTGAGTTGTGATACTTTATTAAATGGTTGGGCAGGATTCAAGTGAGCACTTGGGCGCGACACGCGACACGTGCGCGACACGTGCGCGACACGTGCGCGACACGCGACTCGTATATATCAAATGTCTTACCTCGAGCATCGACTTGACGAACTGGTCCTGCTGCAGCTTCTGGCTCATGGCGTACAGCTCGCGGCCGAACGCGAGCATGCGCTCCACGGACGCGCGCGTGCCGCAGCCCTCCGCCTCTGTGCAGCCACGGAGCGTTAGCGCCAGTACAAGGGGGAGGGGGGAGGTAGAGGGACACGCTTCCTAATTACTTTACGGTTACATATTTTGTTTTGAGACTTCAAATAAACAATACGATACAAGAATTTGATTGAAAACATGAGCATTGAAATTATTTTATTTCTTTTTGTGGCTAATGCTAGTAAAGTCCTAAAAATATTGATTGGCTTTAGACTCTAACGTATTAACTTCTTGTTTCCGTGTCAATGTCAACTTCTTGCCTAGCAAGTAAGTTACCTTCATCAGTCCAACATAGCTTATCATTTTTTTCCGTGTCCCTCTACCAAGTCATCTGTACAGATTAGTATATTAAACTAAGACTATAAAATAAAACGATTATAAGTTTCATATCCGATGATGAAATTGGGGAGCGAAAGAAATGAATTAAAACTCAGTGCCAAGGAGATCAAATAAAACCGTGTGACACAAACTGTATACCGAGCGGTATGTCGGACCTTCCATGCGTTTAGTGTAGCCCCTGTGTCGGTATATTATACGTATAATATATTAAATATAATAATATACTTGGTGTATAATAAGAAGCGTTACTCTGTCATGCCGGGACGCGCCCGCGCCGGTACACCGTACATCCATGCAACATTCTCTACACGCTGCAACGTTACGGCAAATCATGTGTAACGCGTGTGACATTACCTCAACTTAATTTACAAACTTTTTGTTAATTTCAATAGTAATGCCGCCAACCCATAGACTCCGATTACCCTTCGCCAAGCCGCTTTGTTAAAAACCATGTATTCCAACGGAAACTGATTAATTTTGTAAATTAAGCTGAAAATAATTATAAAAATAACCAGCTAACAAGTGAGTACTTACTGTGTTTACCTCTAGACACGGAATAATACAAACAACACTACCCACCTTACCACGACCACATTGTATGACAGTTAATGATGACAGGGCTGTGAGAGGACTGTGCGCGGTGCCAGATATTAACACAAGTTTGACATTACTGCATCATTTTATTACAAGACGTTCCGTGGGCGATTCGACATGATTGCGGTTGCGAAGTGATCCGACGCGGTTCACACGAAGTCACAGTTTCAGACGCCATTTATATAAATCAAATCAACCCCATTTTAATCGTACCCGCTTCGCTCGGTACCGCATCGCACCCACGTGGTCACGTAGGCAATCGTATATAAATAAGTAGACCAACGTAATAGATCTCGAACGGTTTGTGCAATTCGCGCCGCATCACTTCGCGATCGCCGTCACGTTGAATGACCTCTTTATACACCGCGTCAGCTTCTTGTCGTCCTTTATATTGGACAAACAATAAATTACAATTATCGGCCATAACGCACAAAATCCATACCCACTACAGAAAATTATTGATGAGAATGATTTTCCACAAGGTGACCCAAACAGCCCCGTACACGTGCGCAGATGGTCAAACCGTGAGGTTAGTACTACATTACAAGCACAGCTAACACCGAATCATTTCAGCTATCACGTCTAGTAGAGAACAGGGCATGTTTGACAAGCGCAGGATACATCAGGGTATGCGGCATCCAGTGCAGCAGAGAGGCTAGACACCGCAGCATGAGAACGGAACGTGAACTACCAATGAAGGAGTGGACAGTCGAAGCGATGAGACCAACGAGTGCTCTGGTTCCTTTGACCTATCAAGTCTCCAGTAATGAGCCACAATAAATTATGTTACGTGGATCAGTGTGCCAGCTCTTAAAAATATATTTAAGTTTAAACTATGACCTAAAACTTACATCATGATAAGAAAACATTATGACTTCCTACTATTCATCGTCCCTATTGACTATAAACTTGTATTTCAACGTCAGATTCTGAATAATCACAGAGATCATTATTGAGCTTTGGCAACTTCTACTCAATAAATGGTCGCTAAGGAGAAGAAAACTATATTCTGCATTTTATTCGTCGGAGAAGCTAACTTGGCCTAATCTCGAAGTCCCTGAGATCAGTAGACATCTGTATGAAAGCAAGGAGAAGGTATAATGAGCATCCATGGAGAGGAAGCAGAGCACTTGGGCGATGAGCACATGTCGTAAGGAGACGGTTACCCACCCGTGTGGAAGTCGGGCATGAGCGCGGCGATGCTGGCCGTGACTCCCGGCATCCCCTTGACGAGCGGCAGCGCCTGCACACCTACAAGCATGCCGCGTCAGCACCCGCTGCCCTAGCGACCGCACCCACCCCGCCCCGACCCACTCCTAGCTGACGTGTGCGGCCCGCCGCCACAACGACCATGTCGGCACAACTACTCGTTACGGATCTACAATACTTTAACGACCTTATAGTAATGACAATAAGGATCCAAATCAGATATAAAATTGCTGTGAAAGGACTTATACAATGGCTTCGTCAATCTATACTTTAAAAGGACCGATTTTTGTTCGTATTGAATAAACTCAAAAACGACTGCACCGATTTTATAAATTACTAGCTTCTGATAGTGACTGCGCCCGCGTGAAATTTGGTTTATTTATAAAAGCTTTGGACACCCGTATTACCCTTTTAGGGGTGGAGTTTAGTAAAATCCGTTCTTAGCAAATGTCTGCACCCTATAAGGAAACTACCTACCAAATTTTTAGTTTGTAGGTGTTATAGTTTCTGAGATTTCGTGATTAATGAATGAGTGGTATGTCTGAGTATGGTTTCCGCACTTAGTCCTATGCGGAGCATTGTACGTGTCAGTGAGTGATATATCGCTTTTATATTTAAAGGTAGATTTCCCCAGTTACTTCCATCACTGAGCGACATAGGCTATATGTTACCTAATTTCACGCAGGTTAAGTCAAGACAAAAGCCCGATACTTCCATTTTTAGAGCTACACCACAAGAATTCGCGAGATTATCCGTCTATTTCCTTTAGTTTGGCCGACATGCCGCGGTCGTGTGACGCCGGCCGCAGTCTCTCCAGCTAGGACCTGGTCATACGGTCACAGTACGGTGACAGACCTGTACTCCGTACATACAGATGTTATATCAAGTTGGCGGTCGCTGTGACAGCACCTTAAACGTAACAGTAGCGTGCCTGAGATGCAAGTTACCACTCATACACACACCTATACCCTATTCAAGTTAAGATTAGACATTTTAACCTTGTTTACTGTTTGTTCAACCGATTTTAACTTCTATTTCGTAGTCATAATGATGGAATTTACTGCATCCGCCATTTGTCATGCCACCAACGTAATAAAAGTCAAAATAGGTTGAACGGACTGTAATTAAAGGTTTTCATAAATGTCTAATATTATATTGAACAGAGTATAATTACTTCTTACCGCAAAAGATTTGCTCATCAACAGATAAAATCACATATTTATAGAGTAAATTAGCTTCGAACCGATAATGTCGTTTCACCATTACCATAACTGCCACTTGCACCTCATAGGTCTGGTCATGCGTAAGCGACGCCTCACGCAAACTTAATCCAACTTAATGGTAAAAATAAAACAAAATATGCATTAGGTGCCGATGAGTGATCTCGAGTCTAATGCGATGTTAGATGAGTTAGTTAACAAGCGGAACTGTACTGGACACATGCCGACGTACTGACGTGCGCGCCTCGCGACCTGCTCAACACGCTTTACTTTGTACCCAAATGAATTTTGTGAAGCAGTTACCCCAAGAAATTAAGAAAAAAATAGAAATGAAAATCATATTTTAAATTGGCGTAGCCATGGTTCCTTGGACTACGGGATCCTGAGAGAGTTACCGCGACCCAAGGGCAACTGAAGGAACTCGGGTAGGTTTTGGTCAATATAAGTTTGACACATTCTCGCTCTGCCCAGAGCGGGAAGAGATTCACTTTATTTGTCTGTAATTTGATATTTTTTGCTATTATTGACATCAACCAGTGCTTGACCGCGATCCTACCTGATGGTAAGTAGTGATGCAATCGTTGATGGTGAGGCGCACTAGTTTATCCATGAAAACAGTCCTTCTTCCCGTAAGCAAGAAGGTTGGACACCTACTTACGATGCTTTACCAATTATACCCTTTCTTCTACCTAAGTACTGCCCGGATTAGTATCTAACTTGTTAAGAGGTAAGTAGAAATGTATGTTATTGTTCATAAACACGTTTCTACGTACCTCTAGTGACAGCGTAGTAACTACAGCTTATTACTAGCGCTTAATTTTATATTAGTAGCTAATTACTCCTCTACAAGTTTAACTAGGTGCAGTAAACTAAAAGGTTCTTCAATTAAAGGGTTAAAATTAAATTTTAAAGTCCATGGAATGGTAATTGCAGACTGTGTCTGCATCGGAACGGATATACACGAGATAAAACGCATGATGCGCGTTAAGAATGACCCACAATACAATCTTAGACAATGGCATAGATAAACTTTCCTATGTTAATTGGAACTAGCTCGTTATGTACATATTCATGCAAAACTAAAACAAAAAACTTTTTACGAAAAAATTAAACCGACTTAAAAAAGTACAAAATAACTTTAATGTCGGAAGTCGGTGTTTCAATAGATACCTAATCTTGTCTCTTCGTTATTTAACACCGACTTCCGAAATTAAAGTTATTTTGTACTTTTTTAAGTCGGTTTAATTTTTTCGTAAAAAGTTTTTTATTTTTCACTTTTTAGTTATGGTAGCACCACTAAAAAGTACCTACCCTTCAGCTAAACATAAATTACCTTATAGCCAGAGCCTTACATCTCATAACGATTCTTATAATCCCAAATACGGTTATATTACATGAATTTACCCCCTCCCCCTTTTCTTTCAGTCAGTCATCGACTACACGTATAAACAAAGCAATTTTACTTGTTACGACAATTCTGCTATGATTGTATGAGGAGTTCTGTTCCATATCTTCGAAGTTCATGATCAGATCATAACAATATTTCTATGGGACCAACTTGGAAGCATAACATTTCAATCAAAAAAAAAAATTTCAAAATCCGCCCACATTTGGCGTAGTATTCGACGAACAAACATACAAAAAAAAAAAACATACAAACAGCCGAACGTAGTACCTCCTCCTTTTTGTGAAGTCGGTAAAGAGCGAATAATAATAAAGTGATAAATGTTACTAAATAAAATAATAATAATGAATGAGTATGGTGTGCAAATAATATATAAATTCAAATAAAATAAAATAAAAACTGTTGTCATTTAATAATAATAAGGTACACAAAATATTAATAATAATTATCGTATTTCATATTTTCTAAACTATCCATACTTATAATTAGATATATATTGTATACGGGTTGCCAATTTGTAATTTAGGGGCCATATTTTAAATGAATAATAAATAGACTTTTTCTTGATTGATATTGATTAATATTTTTAAAGGGACCCCAATTCTTGTCATATGATGTTTTATCATCGGATCATAATCGTTTAGATTTGAAATTGTTCTTAAAAGAATGGAACGAATTAAAAAGTCAATATTTGCTTTCTTGGATTGCAAAAAGATTTTTTGCTGCAATCAATACAACACATTAGCATTGGACGCGCGTTAGCTTTCACATGCACTTTAGAACTACTATATGGGGGATAACACTAAAGGTTGATTTTTAATAGTTAGACAACTTTTATTGGATGAATAAATATGGAGAGTTGACAGTTATTTCAATGGAAAATATGTCAATCAGCCATAATACTAGTAAAAGTTGTCTGACGATTGAGAAGTCGACTCTTAAGCATATAATCCACGACTATAATTCCCCTTCACATAGCAGTTGTTCAAGTGAGACCTTATCACGCGTCACTAGGACGTGGTAACACAGATAACACTCCAAACAGAAACTGCATAGATTTAGTACTCTTATGTTATCCATTAGTTGATTGTAGACTAAACTTGAAGCATTGACGTAAGGGCTTCAAGTTTTGTCCAGAATCAAAACATTTTTTATCAATTTGGCTGGAAGTAACGGCCCAATCAGGTGCGATTAGATTCTCTTGTTTAGTTTCGCTCGAGTGTTTGCGGTGCTACCGAATTGTGGAAGCCTCCGTGTGGCAAGTTATCTGTGGAACGTTGTGGCGATATAACAGTCGTGTAGTAAATAGTAAGTAGGCTGTACCTGCGTGCGCGCCGTTGGTGTGCGGCGGCGACATGTCCACGTCCGCGGCCGGCGCGCCGCCGTCCTCCGGCGCGCTCGACACGCCTGCGGGGACAACACACGGATTATTATATCGGTGCGAACTTACTAATTAAGTCTTTTTTTTTTTGTTAGTGACGACAATGTATCTCAGACAAGTTTTTGTTAGTTATTAAGTCGCTTATAAAGGGTACTTTAAATATGACTAAGAGGTTATGTTATCTTAATATTGAATTTACTTTTATTAATATTAGGAATTATTGGGATTTAATTAATGAGTTATTTTTATTTACGATTTTATGAAGTGGAAACTTGTACATATAACGTCTTTTATTTGGGTGTGTTATTAAGTTTTGTTTATTATGAATTCAAATGAAAGGTGTCTACTGTTGAATCTAGGATCGGTTTTACGTTGTGTTTCTAATAGATCTTTGTGACTTTTAATGGTACATCAATGTTTTATTAAAATTAATTTCTTATTTTTTTCTTGATATGTAACGTTTCCATGAGTATTTTTTTATGAAAAACAGGTTAAGTTCATGTATCGTTTTGTATTCAAAATGCAGGATTGGATGCGCATCGGACAAGCTCGTGCGTGGGTATAGAAGGCTGTGTGCGTTACCGTTGGAGTGCGGCGGCCGGTCGCCGGCGGCGCCGGGCGCGCGGCCGGTGTGTATAGAAGGCACAGTGTGTGAGCAGTGCGTGTTACCGTTGGAGTGCGGCGGCCGGTCGCCGGCGGCGCCGGGCGCGCGGCCGGTGTGTATAGAAGGCACAGTGTGTGAGCAGTGCGTGTTACCGTTGGAGTGCGGCGGCCGGTCGCCGGCGGCGCCGGGCGCGCGGCCGGTGTGTATAGAAGGCACAGTGTGTGAGCAGTGCGTGTTACCGTTGGAGTGCGGCGGCCGGTCGCCGGCGGCGCCGGGCGCGCGGCCGGTGTGTATAGAAGGCACAGTGTGTGAGCAGTGCGTGTTACCGTTGGAGTGCGGCGGCCGGTCGCCGGCGGCGCCGGGCGCGCGGCCGGTGTGTATAGAAGGCACAGTGTGTGAGCAGTGCGTGTTACCGTTGGAGTGCGGCGGCCGGTCGCCGGCGGCGCCGGGCGCGCGGCCGGTGTGTATAGAAGGCACAGTGTGTGAGCAGTGCGTGTTACCGTTGGAGTGCGGCGGCCGGTCGCCGGCGGCGCCGGGCGCGCGGCCGGTGTGTATAGAAGGCACAGTGTGTGAGCAGTGCGTGTTACCGTTGGAGTGCGGCGGCCGGTCGCCGGCGGCGCCGGGCGCGCGGCCGGTGTGTATAGAAGGCACAGTGTGTGAGCAGTGCGTGTTACCGTTGGAGTGCGGCGGCCGGTCGCCGGCGGCGCCGGGCGCGCGGCCGGTGTGTATAGAAGGCACAGTGTGTGAGCAGTGCGTGTTACCGTTGGAGTGCGGCGGCCGGTCGCCGGCGGCGCCGGGCGCGCGGCCGGTGTGTATAGAAGGCACAGTGTGTGAGCAGTGCGTGTTACCGTTGGAGTGCGGCGGCCGGTCGCCGGCGGCGCCGGGCGCGCGGCCGGTGTGTATAGAAGGCACAGTGTGTGAGCAGTGCGTGTTACCGTTGGAGTGCGGCGGCCGGTCGCCGGCGGCGCCGGGCGCGCGGCCGGTGTGTATAGAAGGCACAGTGTGTGAGCAGTGCGTGTTACCGTTGGAGTGCGGCGGCCGGTCGCCGGCGGCGCCGGGCGCGCGGCCGGTGTGTATAGAAGGCACAGTGTGTGAGCAGTGCGTGTTACCGTTGGAGTGCGGCGGCCGGTCGCCGGCGGCGCCGGGCGCGCGGCCGGTGTGTATAGAAGGCACAGTGTGTGAGCAGTGCGTGTTACCGTTGGAGTGCGGCGGCCGGTCGCCGGCGGCGCCGGGCGCGCGGCCGGTGTGTATAGAAGGCACAGTGTGTGAGCAGTGCGTGTTACCGTTGGAGTGCGGCGGCCGGTCGCCGGCGGCGCCGGGCGCGCGGCCGGTGTGTATAGAAGGCACAGTGTGTGAGCAGTGCGTGTTACCGTTGGAGTGCGGCGGCCGGTCGCCGGCGGCGCCGGGCGCGCGGCCGGTGTGTATAGAAGGCACAGTGTGTGAGCAGTGCGTGTTACCGTTGGAGTGCGGCGGCCGGTCGCCGGCGGCGCCGGGCGCGCGGCCGGTGTGTATAGAAGGCACAGTGTGTGAGCAGTGCGTGTTACCGTTGGAGTGCGGCGGCCGGTCGCCGGCGGCGCCGGGCGCGCGGCCGGTGTGTATAGAAGGCACAGTGTGTGAGCAGTGCGTGTTACCGTTGGAGTGCGGCGGCCGGTCGCCGGCGGCGCCGGGCGCGCGGCCGGTGTGTATAGAAGGCACAGTGTGTGAGCAGTGCGTGTTACCGTTGGAGTGCGGCGGCCGGTCGCCGGCGGCGCCGGGCGCGCGGCCGGTGTGTATAGAAGGCACAGTGTGTGAGCAGTGCGTGTTACCGTTGGAGTGCGGCGGCCGGTCGCCGGCGGCGCCGGGCGCGCGGCCGGTGTGTATAGAAGGCACAGTGTGTGAGCAGTGCGTGTTACCGTTGGAGTGCGGCGGCCGGTCGCCGGCGGCGCCGGGCGCGCGGCCGGTGTGTATAGAAGGCACAGTGTGTGAGCAGTGCGTGTTACCGTTGGAGTGCGGCGGCCGGTCGCCGGCGGCGCCGGGCGCGCGGCCGGTGTGTATAGAAGGCACAGTGTGTGAGCAGTGCGTGTTACCGTTGGAGTGCGGCGGCCGGTCGCCGGCGGCGCCGGGCGCGCGGCCGGTGTGTATAGAAGGCACAGTGTGTGAGCAGTGCGTGTTACCGTTGGAGTGCGGCGGCCGGTCGCCGGCGGCGCCGGGCGCGCGGCCGGTGTGTATAGAAGGCACAGTGTGTGAGCAGTGCGTGTTACCGTTGGAGTGCGGCGGCCGGTCGCCGGCGGCGCCGGGCGCGCGGCCGGTGTGTATAGAAGGCACAGTGTGTGAGCAGTGCGTGTTACCGTTGGAGTGCGGCGGCCGGTCGCCGGCGGCGCCGGGCGCGCGGCCGGTGTGTATAGAAGGCACAGTGTGTGAGCAGTGCGTGTTACCGTTGGAGTGCGGCGGCCGGTCGCCGGCGGCGCCGGGCGCGCGGCCGGTGTGTATAGAAGGCACAGTGTGTGAGCAGTGCGTGTTACCGTTGGAGTGCGGCGGCCGGTCGCCGGCGGCGCCGGGCGCGCGGCCGGTGTGTATAGAAGGCACAGTGTGTGAGCAGTGCGTGTTACCGTTGGAGTGCGGCGGCCGGTCGCCGGCGGCGCCGGGCGCGCGGCCGGTGTGTATAGAAGGCACAGTGTGTGAGCAGTGCGTGTTACCGTTGGAGTGCGGCGGCCGGTCGCCGGCGGCGCCGGGCGCGCGGCCGGTGTGTATAGAAGGCACAGTGTGTGAGCAGTGCGTGTTACCGTTGGAGTGCGGCGGCCGGTCGCCGGCGGCGCCGGGCGCGCGGCCGGTGTGTATAGAAGGCACAGTGTGTGAGCAGTGCGTGTTACCGTTGGAGTGCGGCGGCCGGTCGCCGGCGGCGCCGGGCGCGCGGCCGGTGTGTATAGAAGGCACAGTGTGTGAGCAGTGCGTGTTACCGTTGGAGTGCGGCGGCCGGTCGCCGGCGGCGCCGGGCGCGCGGCCGGTGTGTATAGAAGGCACAGTGTGTGAGCAGTGCGTGTTACCGTTGGAGTGCGGCGGCCGGTCGCCGGCGGCGCCGGGCGCGCGGCCGGTGTGTATAGAAGGCACAGTGTGTGAGCAGTGCGTGTTACCGTTGGAGTGCGGCGGCCGGTCGCCGGCGGCGCCGGGCGCGCGGCCGGTGTGTATAGAAGGCACAGTGTGTGAGCAGTGCGTGTTACCGTTGGAGTGCGGCGGCCGGTCGCCGGCGGCGCCGGGCGCGCGGCCGGTGTGTATAGAAGGCACAGTGTGTGAGCAGTGCGTGTTACCGTTGGAGTGCGGCGGCCGGTCGCCGGCGGCGCCGGGCGCGCGGCCGGTGTGTATAGAAGGCACAGTGTGTGAGCAGTGCGTGTTACCGTTGGAGTGCGGCGGCCGGTCGCCGGCGGCGCCGGGCGCGCGGCCGGTGTGTATAGAAGGCACAGTGTGTGAGCAGTGCGTGTTACCGTTGGAGTGCGGCGGCCGGTCGCCGGCGGCGCCGGGCGCGCGGCCGGTGTGTATAGAAGGCACAGTGTGTGAGCAGTGCGTGTTACCGTTGGAGTGCGGCGGCCGGTCGCCGGCGGCGCCGGGCGCGCGGCCGGTGTGTATAGAAGGCACAGTGTGTGAGCAGTGCGTGTTACCGTTGGAGTGCGGCGGCCGGTCGCCGGCGGCGCCGGGCGCGCGGCCGGTGTGTATAGAAGGCACAGTGTGTGAGCAGTGCGTGTTACCGTTGGAGTGCGGCGGCCGGTCGCCGGCGGCGCCGGGCGCGCGGCCGGTGTGTATAGAAGGCACAGTGTGTGAGCAGTGCGTGTTACCGTTGGAGTGCGGCGGCCGGTCGCCGGCGGCGCCGGGCGCGCGGCCGGTGTGTATAGAAGGCACAGTGTGTGAGCAGTGCGTGTTACCGTTGGAGTGCGGCGGCCGGTCGCCGGCGGCGCCGGGCGCGCGGCCGGTGTGTATAGAAGGCACAGTGTGTGAGCAGTGCGTGTTACCGTTGGAGTGCGGCGGCCGGTCGCCGGCGGCGCCGGGCGCGCGGCCGGTGTGTATAGAAGGCACAGTGTGTGAGCAGTGCGTGTTACCGTTGGAGTGCGGCGGCCGGTCGCCGGCGGCGCCGGGCGCGCGGCCGGTGTGTATAGAAGGCACAGTGTGTGAGCAGTGCGTGTTACCGTTGGAGTGCGGCGGCCGGTCGCCGGCGGCGCCGGGCGCGCGGCCGGTGTGTATAGAAGGCACAGTGTGTGAGCAGTGCGTGTTACCGTTGGAGTGCGGCGGCCGGTCGCCGGCGGCGCCGGGCGCGCGGCCGGTGTGTATAGAAGGCACAGTGTGTGAGCAGTGCGTGTTACCGTTGGAGTGCGGCGGCCGGTCGCCGGCGGCGCCGGGCGCGCGGCCGGTGTGTATAGAAGGCACAGTGTGTGAGCAGTGCGTGTTACCGTTGGAGTGCGGCGGCCGGTCGCCGGCGGCGCCGGGCGCGCGGCCGGTGTGTATAGAAGGCACAGTGTGTGAGCAGTGCGTGTTACCGTTGGAGTGCGGCGGCCGGTCGCCGGCGGCGCCGGGCGCGCGGCCGGTGTGTATAGAAGGCACAGTGTGTGAGCAGTGCGTGTTACCGTTGGAGTGCGGCGGCCGGTCGCCGGCGGCGCCGGGCGCGCGGCCGGTGTGTATAGAAGGCACAGTGTGTGAGCAGTGCGTGTTACCGTTGGAGTGCGGCGGCCGGTCGCCGGCGGCGCCGGGCGCGCGGCCGGTGTGTATAGAAGGCACAGTGTGTGAGCAGTGCGTGTTACCGTTGGAGTGCGGCGGCCGGTCGCCGGCGGCGCCGGGCGCGCGGCCGGTGTGTATAGAAGGCACAGTGTGTGAGCAGTGCGTGTTACCGTTGGAGTGCGGCGGCCGGTCGCCGGCGGCGCCGGGCGCGCGGCCGGTGTGTATAGAAGGCACAGTGTGTGAGCAGTGCGTGTTACCGTTGGAGTGCGGCGGCCGGTCGCCGGCGGCGCCGGGCGCGCGGCCGGTGTGTATAGAAGGCACAGTGTGTGAGCAGTGCGTGTTACCGTTGGAGTGCGGCGGCCGGTCGCCGGCGGCGCCGGGCGCGCGGCCGGTGTGTATAGAAGGCACAGTGTGTGAGCAGTGCGTGTTACCGTTGGAGTGCGGCGGCCGGTCGCCGGCGGCGCCGGGCGCGCGGCCGGTGTGTATAGAAGGCACAGTGTGTGAGCAGTGCGTGTTACCGTTGGAGTGCGGCGGCCGGTCGCCGGCGGCGCCGGGCGCGCGGCCGGTGTGTATAGAAGGCACAGTGTGTGAGCAGTGCGTGTTACCGTTGGAGTGCGGCGGCCGGTCGCCGGCGGCGCCGGGCGCGCGGCCGGTGTGTATAGAAGGCACAGTGTGTGAGCAGTGCGTGTTACCGTTGGAGTGCGGCGGCCGGTCGCCGGCGGCGCCGGGCGCGCGGCCGGTGTGTATAGAAGGCACAGTGTGTGAGCAGTGCGTGTTACCGTTGGAGTGCGGCGGCCGGTCGCCGGCGGCGCCGGGCGCGCGGCCGGTGTGTATAGAAGGCACAGTGTGTGAGCAGTGCGTGTTACCGTTGGAGTGCGGCGGCCGGTCGCCGGCGGCGCCGGGCGCGCGGCCGGTGTGTATAGAAGGCACAGTGTGTGAGCAGTGCGTGTTACCGTTGGAGTGCGGCGGCCGGTCGCCGGCGGCGCCGGGCGCGCGGCCGGTGTGTATAGAAGGCACAGTGTGTGAGCAGTGCGTGTTACCGTTGGAGTGCGGCGGCCGGTCGCCGGCGGCGCCGGGCGCGCGGCCGGTGTGTATAGAAGGCACAGTGTGTGAGCAGTGCGTGTTACCGTTGGAGTGCGGCGGCCGGTCGCCGGCGGCGCCGGGCGCGCGGCCGGTGTGTATAGAAGGCACAGTGTGTGAGCAGTGCGTGTTACCGTTGGAGTGCGGCGGCCGGTCGCCGGCGGCGCCGGGCGCGCGGCCGGTGTGTATAGAAGGCACAGTGTGTGAGCAGTGCGTGTTACCGTTGGAGTGCGGCGGCCGGTCGCCGGCGGCGCCGGGCGCGCGGCCGGTGTGTATAGAAGGCACAGTGTGTGAGCAGTGCGTGTTACCGTTGGAGTGCGGCGGCCGGTCGCCGGCGGCGCCGGGCGCGCGGCCGGTGTGTATAGAAGGCACAGTGTGTGAGCAGTGCGTGTTACCGTTGGAGTGCGGCGGCCGGTCGCCGGCGGCGCCGGGCGCGCGGCCGGTGTGTATAGAAGGCACAGTGTGTGAGCAGTGCGTGTTACCGTTGGAGTGCGGCGGCCGGTCGCCGGCGGCGCCGGGCGCGCGGCCGGTGTGTATAGAAGGCACAGTGTGTGAGCAGTGCGTGTTACCGTTGGAGTGCGGCGGCCGGTCGCCGGCGGCGCCGGGCGCGCGGCCGGTGTGTATAGAAGGCACAGTGTGTGAGCAGTGCGTGTTACCGTTGGAGTGCGGCGGCCGGTCGCCGGCGGCGCCGGGCGCGCGGCCGGTGTGTATAGAAGGCACAGTGTGTGAGCAGTGCGTGTTACCGTTGGAGTGCGGCGGCCGGTCGCCGGCGGCGCCGGGCGCGCGGCCGGTGTGTATAGAAGGCACAGTGTGTGAGCAGTGCGTGTTACCGTTGGAGTGCGGCGGCCGGTCGCCGGCGGCGCCGGGCGCGCGGCCGGTGTGTATAGAAGGCACAGTGTGTGAGCAGTGCGTGTTACCGTTGGAGTGCGGCGGCCGGTCGCCGGCGGCGCCGGGCGCGCGGCCGGTGTGTATAGAAGGCACAGTGTGTGAGCAGTGCGTGTTACCGTTGGAGTGCGGCGGCCGGTCGCCGGCGGCGCCGGGCGCGCGGCCGGTGTGTATAGAAGGCACAGTGTGTGAGCAGTGCGTGTTACCGTTGGAGTGCGGCGGCCGGTCGCCGGCGGCGCCGGGCGCGCGGCCGGTGTGTATAGAAGGCACAGTGTGTGAGCAGTGCGTGTTACCGTTGGAGTGCGGCGGCCGGTCGCCGGCGGCGCCGGGCGCGCGGCCGGTGTGTATAGAAGGCACAGTGTGTGAGCAGTGCGTGTTACCGTTGGAGTGCGGCGGCCGGTCGCCGGCGGCGCCGGGCGCGCGGCCGGTGTGTATAGAAGGCACAGTGTGTGAGCAGTGCGTGTTACCGTTGGAGTGCGGCGGCCGGTCGCCGGCGGCGCCGGGCGCGCGGCCGGTGTGTATAGAAGGCACAGTGTGTGAGCAGTGCGTGTTACCGTTGGAGTGCGGCGGCCGGTCGCCGGCGGCGCCGGGCGCGCGGCCGGTGTGTATAGAAGGCACAGTGTGTGAGCAGTGCGTGTTACCGTTGGAGTGCGGCGGCCGGTCGCCGGCGGCGCCGGGCGCGCGGCCGGTGTGTATAGAAGGCACAGTGTGTGAGCAGTGCGTGTTACCGTTGGAGTGCGGCGGCCGGTCGCCGGCGGCGCCGGGCGCGCGGCCGGTGTGTATAGAAGGCACAGTGTGTGAGCAGTGCGTGTTACCGTTGGAGTGCGGCGGCCGGTCGCCGGCGGCGCCGGGCGCGCGGCCGGTGTGTATAGAAGGCACAGTGTGTGAGCAGTGCGTGTTACCGTTGGAGTGCGGCGGCCGGTCGCCGGCGGCGCCGGGCGCGCGGCCGGTGTGTATAGAAGGCACAGTGTGTGAGCAGTGCGTGTTACCGTTGGAGTGCGGCGGCCGGTCGCCGGCGGCGCCGGGCGCGCGGCCGGTGTGTATAGAAGGCACAGTGTGTGAGCAGTGCGTGTTACCGTTGGAGTGCGGCGGCCGGTCGCCGGCGGCGCCGGGCGCGCGGCCGGTGTGTATAGAAGGCACAGTGTGTGAGCAGTGCGTGTTACCGTTGGAGTGCGGCGGCCGGTCGCCGGCGGCGCCGGGCGCGCGGCCGGTGTGTATAGAAGGCACAGTGTGTGAGCAGTGCGTGTTACCGTTGGAGTGCGGCGGCCGGTCGCCGGCGGCGCCGGGCGCGCGGCCGGTGTGTATAGAAGGCACAGTGTGTGAGCAGTGCGTGTTACCGTTGGAGTGCGGCGGCCGGTCGCCGGCGGCGCCGGGCGCGCGGCCGGTGTGTATAGAAGGCACAGTGTGTGAGCAGTGCGTGTTACCGTTGGAGTGCGGCGGCCGGTCGCCGGCGGCGCCGGGCGCGCGGCCGGTGTGTATAGAAGGCACAGTGTGTGAGCAGTGCGTGTTACCGTTGGAGTGCGGCGGCCGGTCGCCGGCGGCGCCGGGCGCGCGGCCGGTGTGTATAGAAGGCACAGTGTGTGAGCAGTGCGTGTTACCGTTGGAGTGCGGCGGCCGGTCGCCGGCGGCGCCGGGCGCGCGGCCGGTGTGTATAGAAGGCACAGTGTGTGAGCAGTGCGTGTTACCGTTGGAGTGCGGCGGCCGGTCGCCGGCGGCGCCGGGCGCGCGGCCGGTGTGTATAGAAGGCACAGTGTGTGAGCAGTGCGTGTTACCGTTGGAGTGCGGCGGCCGGTCGCCGGCGGCGCCGGGCGCGCGGCCGGTGTGTATAGAAGGCACAGTGTGTGAGCAGTGCGTGTTACCGTTGGAGTGCGGCGGCCGGTCGCCGGCGGCGCCGGGCGCGCGGCCGGTGTGTATAGAAGGCACAGTGTGTGAGCAGTGCGTGTTACCGTTGGAGTGCGGCGGCCGGTCGCCGGCGGCGCCGGGCGCGCGGCCGGTGTGTATAGAAGGCACAGTGTGTGAGCAGTGCGTGTTACCGTTGGAGTGCGGCGGCCGGTCGCCGGCGGCGCCGGGCGCGCGGCCGGTGTGTATAGAAGGCACAGTGTGTGAGCAGTGCGTGTTACCGTTGGAGTGCGGCGGCCGGTCGCCGGCGGCGCCGGGCGCGCGGCCGGTGTGTATAGAAGGCACAGTGTGTGAGCAGTGCGTGTTACCGTTGGAGTGCGGCGGCCGGTCGCCGGCGGCGCCGGGCGCGCGGCCGGTGTGTATAGAAGGCACAGTGTGTGAGCAGTGCGTGTTACCGTTGGAGTGCGGCGGCCGGTCGCCGGCGGCGCCGGGCGCGCGGCCGGTGTGTATAGAAGGCACAGTGTGTGAGCAGTGCGTGTTACCGTTGGAGTGCGGCGGCCGGTCGCCGGCGGCGCCGGGCGCGCGGCCGGTGTGTATAGAAGGCACAGTGTGTGAGCAGTGCGTGTTACCGTTGGAGTGCGGCGGCCGGTCGCCGGCGGCGCCGGGCGCGCGGCCGGTGTGCGAGATCACGGACGTGGCCACGCCGTTGGCGCCGCCCGCCTCGCCGCCCGCCTGCAACACATGACACGTTAGCACGTCACGCCAC
Organism: Mythimna lalbum; assembly: GCA_949319445.1. NCBI lineage: Eukaryota > Metazoa > Arthropoda > Insecta > Lepidoptera > Noctuidae > Mythimna > Mythimna lalbum. The sequence goes on from OX439360.1 coordinate 21,700,282, forward strand.
GGGAAACTACAGCATGCTCCTCGAAGATCTAATTACCGTACTTCTCTTATAAAACTCTAACTTAACTGTAAAACACTTTATTATAATCAACTCCCATTCGTCATAATACCCAATAATAACAAATAATTTATCCCTTTTTTGCTCTTGTCTCACATTCATTAATATCGGCAAACCGGAATTGAATAGAAGAAATAGATGTCTACTTCTTCCATTCAACCCTATCACCCATCACACTATCACTAACTCCCTTTTCTTTCACATCGCTCCTCACAAAATCTATAAATTTTTTCTTTGAATTCCCTCTCTATCCTTCCACATGTAAACTCATAACTCTTCTAGTAACATATATTCCATCCCTCCTTTTTATATAACCACAACACATTTCCCTTTTATATTTTCAGGCAATAACTAAAAGATAAATCTATAAACTTCACAAATAACCAAATACCAAACCATCAATTCTAAATAAATATAAAAAAATATAAAAAACTAAACTTCTTTTATTAATTCAAAACTAAACAATAAGAAAATATAGTAAACCCATTAATTCTAATTTCATCTGCTGCCCATTTTATTTTAATTGATATAAACTAGTACTACGATCCCACCTGTAAGCAGTGATGCAATTATTGATGGTGACCTATTCACTCTAGGATTAAAGGCACCAAAATTATAATCGGATGGGAAGACTGCTGCAAGCAAATTGTTCCAGGTCTCGCTGATGCGACCGGACGCCACCAGCTTGTTACCAGAGCACGTTACCTCTGCGTCGGAGCCGTTGACCATCTCGACGAACTGGCGGTACTTGAGCAGGAACAGCAGGTCCACGTCCCGCTCCAGCAGGCCCGGGTACAGCGCGCGCGTCACCTCGATGGCCTCGCCGATGCGCCCCGACACCACCAGCTTCGATACTCCTGAAATATCACAAACGCTTGCTTTCAATTACGAATATGGACGCGATATCCTCACAGACGCTGTGCGATAACATGCAATGAAGTTTTTGGAAACTTCTAACTAATTTTACGGTTTACGTCCAAGGCCTGCAAAAATTCCAAAATCCCATCCGACGCTTCATAAAATACATGTTTGATGTTATATTTCTATTGAATCAGCCTCACGCCTCGATCCCCGCCGAAGACGCTACGGGCGTCGGGAGTCACAGGACGATTCCTGCCCACCGCAGGCGCGAGCTTGCTAGCGAACATGTTCGCCGACCGGCCAACCGGTAACCGTCCGGACCGAGTACGAGTTGTCGACGATCCACGTGCACCTCAAAGACATATCACAAAATTATATGAGCCCGACAGGACCTACTAGGGCCTAGAACAACTGAAGGAACATGGATGGGTTTTAGTCAGTAAAAATGTGACACTTCTTATCGCTCCATTCAAAGTGGGAAGAGTAAAGTAATGATTTTCCAAGTAAAATGATTTGTGATATGCCCGAAAAACGCTTGGTTCCTTCTATAAGGCTCACTAAGTCATCACACAAGACAAGCGGGTGTGCTGGCGCCAGACGTGTGGTTGACTGCAACCTCACTTGGACACCAAACACACTTGGCTTGGAATGTTATGTTACAAAAAGCAAGCGCTTACTTTGTCTATTTTTAATGGAGGCAATATCCTCGTCGATGGGCTGGCCGGTGGCGCGCGAGAAGGCCTGCGCCGTGCTGCAGTAGCCGTGGTGCACCAGGTACGTGGACACCATCCTGTGGGGACACCACTTATTATCACTATATGGTTAAAGAATCACTTTTAGTTACAAGACTGGAAATGGGCTCCTTCATTGGTCTTTTCTCAACTTACATGGGGCTTACACAACTTATTAAATCATATTTTAGCTATCTGGAGGAGTTCACAGCTAAATAATACAGTATAAAGTAACTAAGGTCTTTTTTACATAGCATGGGTAGGATGACAGAAGGACGAAAATATGCAACTTTAAGATGAGAGAAAAGGATAGGTAACTACATTGTATGAATACAACAGCTGTCGCCCGCACCATCCTATAGCAACTGTGGTATAGCTTGTAGAGGGCCGCTCGCTCCATTTTGATGCTATTAGAACTGACGGTTAAAACAACTTTTTAGTATTCCGATGTTCAAACGGCAACGGGTCGTCATTATGTTACTGACCGGTGCAAGACTTGCTGCCACTGGCCCTGGTCGTCGGGCAGCGGGAACTCGTCTATGGCCAGGCGCGTGCGCGCGCGCAGCTCGCGGAGCATGTCCTCGATGTCGAACACGAAGGGCTGCTGCCCGAAGTTGGCGTCCACCACCTCGCCCGGGGTCTGCAGCCCCACTGTCGGGTACAGGTTTGGCTGGAACAGAACAATGGCGATGTAATACTCAGCTGTAGGCAGCGCAGCTTAATATAACATGAACTTGAGATAAAAATGGTTTTGAGCGTCCCAGCTGTGTGACTGCAGAATCAAAATGCGAGGAAAAACAGTTGAGATGAATGTAGTCAGGTCATAAAATATCACGGAGATATGATAGAAAACTCCAAACTAAAATTTAGGCAGTGTTGTTTACATTCCATACAATCATTGATAAACAACTAACTGCTCGGCCTAAGTGTTGATAGCTTTGTAAAGTTTACGTATGATGAAACATTTTTTTAAATTGGTTGGCTTGTCTCAATAGATTCAATGTATGTAAACTTCTTATCACAACACAGTACTCGAGCATATTAGGAAAATGCCCATTACGTTACGGATAACCCGGTACGGATATAAATCAGTACGGCCGGTTGTCTGGTCCTGTCGCCGGCCCACGCGAGATGCTTCCGATATAACAAGCCGTAGGCGGTGAGCCGCTGTCGCCGCCGACGAGTTGGTTCCCAAGGACACCAGAGTTGCACAACACCAATGCAATAAATAGAAATGAAATGAGACAGAGAACTTAAAGCCTTTTAAATAACAGGAATAATTTGTGTCAGTAACATCAGTTTCGCTTTAAATACAAGTTGTTATGGTCAGTGAATAGTTTAGAAGCATCATTAGATGGGATGAATGGTTTCTCAACCCAGGATTCACGAGAATGTTGCAAGGCATTCATAGAAAGAAAAAAAAAACAAATTATCAGACGAAACTATTCATTGAAGATAAAGCCAGATTTAAGGCCAACCATCTGCTTCCTGCCCTGGTCCCATATTACTTGGGATTGGCGTTTTTTTTTTCGTCCATTCAAAGATTCAAAGCATATTTGAAATACACCATTTACTTTTGGAATGTCAAGAAGCCAGTCAAATTACACTTTCCAAAGCATTAAAATGTGCAAAAAAAACTCCATGGATACTCTCTTCAATCATGATAAGCATTATAAATATCTCAGAAGAAACATGTAAGTTTCTTGTCGCTATTTATTATGTGAGAACAATGTAAATAAAAAAAATAAAAAAACACTTTCTGTCCTGTCACCCGGAACACTACTCCCTTTCCTTTAAAATCAATCAGCCATCTTATTAAAATATAAGTTTTAAAATATGCTATACTTAATATGTATAAAGTAAGTTTACAATCAAGTTCGTTTGTTTTGTTTTTTTCGCAGTCATTACAAAGTTTCTTTTTTCCTAGAAAAAAGGCTATCTTACCTCCACTCAACCTCCACTATTTCCCACAGGGTTGTGGATGTTCTTGACTTACCATAAACTAAAGCAATATCTAAGAAAAACTGGACTTCGACTTTCCTAGCAAAAGAGTATGAGAGAATATTTTTATAATATTTTTAGGAGTGATATCATCTAATGATATCTCCCGCCTCAGGTGGGGTGGGGCTTTTACTGACTAAAACCCACTCCTGTTCCTTCTTTGCCTTTGTTCCAGGATCCCAGGGTACTCTTACGAATCACCATTGGCCCCAGTAGGCTTCGAGCTTGCCACGAGAGAATCAGTAGGGCTCAGAATCCAAAGCCTAACTGAACATACCGGTAGTCCTCTGAAAGCGATGCCGAGGTGGTGTCCATTCTTGGTGTAGAAGCAGGTGTTGTCAACGAGGTTAACTCCGCAGCCGATCACGTCGCCGGTGGTGAAGGTGGGCCCGTACGGCTGCCCGGTGCCGGACGAGCAGAACGAGTGGCCGTCGTCGCCGTGGTAGCCGTACGAGTGCTTGTCCCAGCCTGGAATAGTGGTCAAACACCTATCAATGATAATATAAAAAAAGAATAACTTTTTCATCAATAATGTATCTCTATCTTGTCATGTCAATCTACAAAGCCTGGATCACAGGCGTAGCCAGCCTTTCGGTATTTTGCAGGATGCATTTTCCGCCATCTCCTGTATACGTCGGAAACGCCAACATACGGCTAGTATCCACCCTTACGTTGTTGAAACTTCTACGGTACATCGCAGGACTGGAAAATCTTCCCGTCCTATTACAATTTAGGTGTCTTCAATATAAGAATGAACACGCTCATAATAAACTAGTGCACCTCACTATCAACGATTACATCACTGCTTACCATCGGGTGGGATCGCAGTCAAGTAGTAGTTTGAAAGTAGTATCAAAATTTCAATGCAAAGCACGATAGAAAATTTTCGATAGAAAGGTTTCAGTAATAAACCGACGTTTTGGGTACTTTCAACAAAGCCTATTTACAAAGCTTTTTTTGTCTGAAAAGAGGGGCTGCAGATGCAGCACCGAAGCAAAAAAATACGTTTTGTATAATCAGTCATAGATTCTTTTGTAGTTCCAACTGCCTGCTGTCTGCACTAATACAAACCAAACCAATTTTAAAAAAAAAAGGTGGGTTTAGAATTTATTTCTTTTAACAAAGTCCGCAAGCATTTAAATTATGGCCTCCTAAAGAGTTCGGCAAAGATTTTTCACACAGTTAGAACAAACACAAATAGCCGACCCAAAAATTTGCCAGACCCTTTTTTTTGTTTTCGGCGAGAAAAGCATTAGTCCAGGCACCTTTTGAAGTTTAACACAAAGATGAAGGTTGGACAAAAAATAAAATCTGGTGTGTCCTACCTGAAGTACAAACAATGACCGAGGCGCACATTTAAAGCCAAACAATTGAGTGACCAACTTACCAGGTAATCTGTTCATGTTAACTCCGTGCGCGGACAGCCCGATGCCCATGTAGCCGTCGCGGCCCTTGGACACGATGCGCACCTCGAAGTAGTAGAGGCCGCACGCCGCCGGGATGGGGTTCGTGGCGCGCACGCTGGCCGCGTCCTTGTGCGTCTTGCCATGACCTGCGCACGCCGTAACCATGTACTCTGCGGCACTCACACACCGCTGCATTCCCATTGTTAGTCATAGGCACAGAGCACGGAATCACCGCGATGGCACTATCTAGAGCCGGCACTGCTAATAAAGTTCGTGTGACAAGCGCGCATCTCGCACAGTGTTGTACAATGCCACCTCTAGTACGACCGCCAAGGCGACTCCTTGCTGTCTCAGAAGACTATAATCTAGTCTATACATATATTTAATAGGATAGATCTATGTCTATGCTTTAACTGTGTATTAAATTTGAAAGGCTTCAGACAAACGCTAGAGAAGTAAATACTGGCATTCAAAGGCTGGAAACTGTTTTTATGTGTTTGAACAAAGCTACTTTCGACTAACGTAGCGTAGTTAAAGAACGTGTGCATCTCAATATGACAAGTGAAATACTCAGAGCTTGTAGAAACTGACTTTGCATAAAGGTTCAATAAAGCGAGGAATACGCAAGCTGTTGTCGTACATAACTTAACGGCTACCGAATGCAACAGGACAGCACTTTTAATAAATACGTCTACAGAGCACACGTAGTTTATATTCTCAAAGAGTGAGAGTTGGCTCGACAGAAACTATCACGTTTAAAAGAGTAACCTAAACAAATTATGTATCATCGAGCCTGGCCACCTGGTGCAAGCTTAACTAAAACTAATAGTTTTACAGCGAACACGGGGACCGCCTGTCCTTTAAGTGCCATGAGAAAGCAAAGTAACTCGATGGAGCACTTTCGCGGAGCCAACACTCCAGTTTCCAGTGAAAAGTCCCCACTATAATAATAAACACAGTTATTCACCGAGCCAAGAGTGTTCAGAAGAAGCCAATTATGATTTAGTGACCGTATTTACTTATTTGCTTTGAATACGACGCGGTTACAGTGAATATGAAAGTTTAGGAGCTAGTATTATGTTTTGCTAATTTATTTAGTCGGCACACGTATGAGTGTCTCTACGTATTTGGCAGAAGCCTTTAAACCGTAAGCTATTTGTGTACAGTTATATTAATGTTCTAAACATATTGCTGACTTCTGCTTAGCAGCAGCGAGTAAGCCACACGACGTAGCGCTTATCATCTGTTCACATCTAGATAATAATTATTCACAAACGACATGAATAACAAGTGTCCGAGAATCTGAATGTACAAACAAACATCCTGAACGTTAGACAAATATGAAATGTGGACGAATTTTAAAACAAGGCCAATGGGGAATGTTAACGACCTCCAGTTAAAAAGTAAACACGGTTTAAATTCAATACCATAAATTATGGGACGTGCAAACTGTGAGTGCCGCGGTCACACAACAACAATGCAGACCAAACTATTCTTATCGAACAGATGAAAATAAAACTTGAGCGAACTAACTACGACTCACATTTGAATAACTCTCGCACGTATATTGTGAAAAACGATTAGTCTATCACAAGGCCAAACACTTGAAACGATACAACGCCACATAACGCTAGACGCCAACACGCCAACGTTGGCCAGCAAACACGTGGAACAATCCAATCTTGATGACTGAGCCGTTTTATATCACGCCTTTCGATTCATGGTTTAATGAACAAGAATCAAATTATGTTAATGCAGTAACCGGGCCTAAACGATACACTCGTACCTGTGCCGTGCCATCTGTTATCAGCGAAACAAAATACGATAACAGAACATAAATGATGATTGCAAACCCAAGAGACTGTTAAGCAATCGTCTCCATCTAGACTGAAAAGGTCAAAACATTACGAGCCTATAATAAACGGCAATTGGAACAAACGATTCTCGAAATAGAAATCCAACTCTGATGCGGAAGCATAAAATCAGTTAAAACGACTGCGCGAGCTAGTCATTAACGAATAATATTGACTAACACTAAACAAAAGCAATCGAATGTTGTATCATCCTGTTTCCACGAACATTTAGGTAGTACATGCATCCCGTGCGGCCCTAGCAGCTGGTAGTCAGGTCGGTCAATCGGCTCGCGGACGAAGCACGCGCACACTCCGAGCTGCGCGTACGCATGAGAACAACAACACAGGTTAACGAACCGCCACGTGTTTACACAACAACGCGTAGATAAAACCACTGGATATGTGTGGGACGAAACACTCGCGCACGATACATGGCAGCTTCTAAAAGAGACGAAGAGACGACGAAACATGCATTTGTTAAAAAATTTTGACACATTGGAATAATTACAAAGAATCGGATCTCTGAGTGTTGGTGTAGATATGCTAATTAAGGTGTTTGACCGAAAAGAATATGTGCTAATGACTGTATCGTAGCCATTCGCAGCACTACGTAGATATAACGTCAAGTTGTGGTAGTACCTTACGGTAAAGTTAAGTAGGATGAAGGAAACCGTACGACTATTTGCCCAAATACTCAAATTGTTTAACAGTAGAAAGAGTCAAAAGGAAACAAGCCTAAGTATTCCCATACATAAACAGACAAACAAATGCACAAAGCATTCAGCAATCAATAGAGCGTTACCTTCAAAGCTACAATGAAATCAAACGGCATAATGACTGACTCACTACATGCAACCACTTTGGTACGAAGAAGGTTCGGTTCGCCACGAGGAACAATCGCATGAAATAGCTATAATTATGTAAAATCTATCTAACGCGTGTCCCAGATATTTTTATTTTAAGACGTCGGAAACGAAAGCATCGAAAGTCCAGTTTAGAACTACGCAGTGCGTACCCAGTTAGCCGCAGCTACGGACTCGCCAAACTGTACGTTCTCGATTTAGAGAGAAGTCAATACAACTTTTTGAATCGAGTCTGATTGAAGAAATGGACTTGACCTGGATGAGTACCATTGAAGAGCGTGACTCAAATGTTTAAAAAAACGCATGCACTCCAGAACTAAAAACAATATAAGAACATAATAATACGTATTACTGTTCAGTCAACAGCTATGTAAACATTTTTTCCATCTCAAGACGGCAATACTTGACGAGAATACCATCAGTTCATCGGCCTGGGGCGCGGGCTCCCGGCACTCGCAATCTTGACCTTCGATAACTTGGAACACTTGATTCAACATTATCGCTAATGGATATGTTATGCGCAACATTTTACGAACATAACTTTCGAATCAGTTACGAATGGCAGCCCGCGATGAAAGGGCACATTCAAGGGCTCGGATCACGATTACTGGGCTGTGTTGGGCAAAAGCTTGGATCGTTGGCGGCGGCCCAACTGGTCTTGTCAAACATTCGACAAATGTCAAGGCGTACGCGAGGTCGACACACCCGCGTTTCCTACAAACAAAGAAATGAGAATCAACGCTCAATATGCTCGAGCCAGCATTGCGATGTATTTGTATTTAAAACAATTAAACGGTCCAATGGGTCACACAAGTACAAATAAAATGAAGGACAGTATTTACGCGACTATGTAGAACTCTACCTACTCGACATGTATCGAGCACTGCTGGCGATATTTCTGGATACGTGCTGCGATAATAATACGCTGTCTATCAACGTCGCATGCTTGAGAATCAATAATAAATGAGATAATGATCGGCTGACCTGCATAAAAGCGTTTACTGAAACCTGTCCTTCTGTATTTCGATGAAATACAATGTAGAAAGCATTTCTAAATGAATGTGAATATTCTACTTGATGAGAGGTCGCCGAGGACTAAAGCCTGCTCTTAAACCAAGTCCTTAAATGGGGTTCCCTCGTCGGTGACCTATGACTTTAAGTACCTTTACGCAACAGCAATTGCGACAATCTCAGATTTCCGTCACGTAATTGTTTCGTTCTATTTACTAATGTAGGCCACACCTAATTGAAAATCCGACAAAACGAGCAAAGCAACGTCGTCACTTGGCTAGAACAATGGAGGGTCTAGGGGAAAATAGCAAGCCGCGGTGAGCGCGGTGTGAGTATGGACCAAATTAGCCACAATCGTTAGCGGACCGTTGCTCCCGGCCGCAGGTGGCTGTCGCTGCAGCACTGACTCACGCCGGCGTGCTCATGTTCATACTCCACCGCAGATTACGCGCTACACTACATTGATTTCCTATACTACTTTAAGGGACACGCAAACTAACGCAACGTATACGTAGGAACCCCAACAGGGATATAAGTAGACTCAGTAGCATCGTGCGCGCGGGATTCCTTGCAAACGGCGCTGTGTATATGTGTGTGCGCTGGAAATCAAATGCAGGAAGTGCAGCATCTCGATAGAGGCGGAGTACCTAGCGTGAGTCACTCATTTCGATTAAGACATTCCGTTCCCGAAGCGATGCGCATCACCGCGCCCGCGGAGCTCGGCCCGTGTTCGACGTAGCCTTATCTGAATGTTTATGTGCTAATAACCTATCTACGTTAGTGGGGTGCACACCGTCCTTACGGAACTGTCTGTAGGCACTTAGTTTTAATAGTCACAAGAAAATGCAAGCCAAGACCTTCGATTGATCCACCGTATGAAGCACGCGTTAGTCAACATGCAAATATCAAAAGCAGGAAACAGTGAATAACGCTGACATATGAAACTATGTGGAAACAATAACAACACTGATATTATTATACAACAGTTCCCCGTGCACGAGCTCCACGCATCATGGACATTTAACTGTAATTTGCAAATAAATCACAATCATGCATTCAACAGTTTGGTTCATTCATACATTACTCAACTAGAATCCAGATGTTAAAAAAGGGTCAACTAATGAGTAGCGCTAACCGTGTTAGGAAGAAGTTGTTATTAAATTAAACAATATACAGCATAAATGTAAATGTGCGGACGTGAAGTATGGATCACGTACTACCAAGATTTCTAGCAGCGTGACAGAAATAAGTCGACATGTGCTCCGCTCAGCACTGACGCAGAGCATACTCGAGCCTGACGTAAGAACGAGCCGCCTGGCTCGTCAGGAACGGTTGACAAAGCCGGAGCACATGTCGACGCGACTACAAGAAAAGCATACAAAGATTAGACACTCGAGACGTTTCCCGAAAATGTTACTGAACACACAATGACGGTGACACACAGCTGCTAATAAACAGTTCCGCAGCCCCGGTGCCCACGTCCTGGGGCGCGCCGACACCTCGCGGACTACTTGCGCGCCCGACCACCGACACGCGACATGTACTTACTCCTTATTCATTATTTAAATATGAAACACCAAGAATAAATTAGTACTGTTTATTAGCAAGATGCGTGAGCACAGATATATATTATGTAGTTGTATGTATGTTGACGTACGATACATCCAGAGGCGTAAGTGGAGGTAGGGCAGGTGGGGTCGGCGGCCCGGGCCCTGCGTCCCACCTTACAACAAATAGAGAAAACATCCATGTCCATTAAAACGATCCACAGTCGGACCCCATACACACCACTTACGCTTCTGGCTGCTCGGCGAGACGACCAACGAGATGCCGCTATGCAAGCTGCGGCAACGCGCCCTCGACGACGACCCCGCTTAGCTACGTTACATCGCGCGCAAACGCCAGGCAAGCTTCCTTGAATAGAAAGCCGCTGCAGCAATGGATGCATGCGCTCGCGTCAACACGACATGCAATGTCCTGACTACCGGCACACGAGCGTTTAGAGCATAGTGGTGCTATGGAGCCGAGTAATGTCTATGCTACTGATTACTTCTAGAGTTAATACTATGATTATTCTAAGCCTTATCAACGAGTAGTCTACGTTCTGTACATAAACTGAAACAACAATCGCGACAAACATTTATGCAAAGCGCATGGCAGTGTGTTGTTTCTTGGTAAATGTGTATTCTGTACCGTATAGCCGCGGGAAAGAAATAGTTGGACACAGGGTGAAGGTCTCCCCCTACAAGAATATCCTGTTCGGTAATAAAGAGGTACACTTGTCACGATATGAAATGTGATTTCATGCCTATCAGGTAAGTAGTCCGCAAGGACGCGGAAGGAGGCACACTTTGATAAACACACTGGTGTATACTCGTATAACAAAATAATCATTTTACTATTAGGTCTGTTGTATTTTTATTTAAAAAAACTTTTAGTTTACAGGCACCTACCTACGTTTAATTTGTTGACACCGATTTCCGAAATTAAAGGTAGTTAGGTATATATTATCAATTACTTTTGATGTCCGTTGTATCTTTTTACAAAAGATAGAATTTTTTATTATTCATCAAGAAAACCCATAATTTTAAAATTAAACTACGATCACGGCGCAACTATAAAGTTAATGTAATTGCTTGCGCAGATTTTCCTCAATTGTTTTGCACGCGAATCGTGCTAAACAAAGATATGAAAACCATTACAAACAAAGAAATAAAAATGATAAGGGTAAAGGCGAAATAATCGATGTTTATCTACACATATTGGAACATAAAAATAACAGAAAACATTTAAAAAAAAGGCAGAGAAAAATATGTAATAATAACAGTTTAAGGATTCTTTGAAAGCGATGGAAAAGCCCCATGAACAGCTAAACAACCTGTTAAAACCACTGCTCATAAAAAAGACAAACTTTTTTCTTTGTAATAAACGTCAAATGCAAACGAAACCAAAATAAAAGAGAAACATCGTGGAAATGTGCGGCGCAGCGTGAAAGGCAAGGGTGGGACAGAGACAGAGCCACAAACGTCAATAACTGTAGACGAAAAAAAAATGCAACATGTAAGCGTATAGAATATGGCGAAGGTATCGGCTGCCGTGAGCATGGAAACAATTAGCGCGTGGAGCGGTTGCCAGGCGGGCGCGCCGGCCTCGCTCCCGCCAAAGCCGCCGCTTCCGAGCGATTACTTTAAATTAAATTAACTGCGATACATGTTTCGACACAAATCCTTCGCACGCTGCCTTTAACACAAGCTACGTCTTTAGCTCACGATTAACATCTAAGAATAACGTGTGGTTGCCTTACCTGAGCCTTGGACGGCCGGTAACGGGAATTTCGTGACTGAATTAATTTCGAGAACATGGAACGGATAAGTTTAAAAGCCAACTATTGATAAAGACAATTGAGAGGGGAGCATTAATACTATAATCGATCTAACAAGGAACACGGCAGGAGACACACGCTTAGTAAGGTGTTGCAAAACTGCGTAAAGATAGTTTCAAAGCTATATTTTGGACAGGTAAACGTTCCTTACCAACTAAGCTAAAGAAATTCTCAAGAATTTGTGTTATCTATCTTTGCAGCCTGTTAATTAACTGTCGATAAAATGGATATCTGTCATACACATAGTTTATGATAACTCATAATGAAAAAACCAGAAAGACAGGTCCCATTGTGCCAACCACCAATAAGAATACTTAATAGCAAATCAATAAACCAGTTCATATGACAATATGTATGAAATCCATCGTTTCCAGTATTTTTTCCCTTTACGATATAAGTGGAAAGCAGTATCGAATATTCGCACAGAATGTTTTGAAACCGCAACGAAAGCAATCGAATCGGGCCGACGCTGAATTAACAATGAAGTGCAGCGTGAAGCAGGAATCTATGTGATGTAATGCTGCTATACCACTCCAGTCAGCAAGTGAACAAGTAGAGGCTAAGCTTTCACGTACAACGACTGCTAAACAAAGAGGTTGACACAACATCAACGTTTAGCTAAAATATCTATACAGGAATATCTTTCAAAAATGTCACAGAATTTTAAACGTATTTATCAGTGTAAAATATAAAATTTATTCCAAGGCCCGTCCCATGCCCGTGCACAAGCACCATAGCGACCCAGTGACCCAATTTCCTCAATTGATCTCACAACTGCGCAGCAGATAAGCAGATACTCTCCATGACTTTTCTCCTATCAAACTGCTGGCTGCTATTATGAAGAATCCGAAAAAAATTGCAGTAAATTATACCGAGTAAAAAATCGCATTGCGGTTGAACAGATGCCTAAGCTCATTAATCTTTCGTGTTTAGGATCCCAACGGGACGCCGGCCAACAACTGTTAAGCTGCGGTTCGAGCCACGGATCCAAAACGACTATCGACAAGTTACAAATAACTTCGGAGTCAATTCCAGCTAAGCGCTGTATTCTGTACTAACAATTGACAATGCTATAAAAATTCAAAAGATAAGATCCAACAAATTATTTCCTTTTGCAGAAGTATCATATAAAGCCGTTCAGAAATCATGATTTCCAATATTATGTGTATCATTTATGGTATCAATGCACACACTGGGCAGCATTCACCTGTATACTAATAACATTCCAGTCACCTATTGGCCCGCCAAGCGTAGCTGTTACGCCAGTATCCCACGTTTATTTATGTAGTGATTTGTACATTTTCCGTTGCCAAGTAGAATCTATCCGCTGCTTAGGATTCGTTTAGTTCTGATACATAACTTTCGCTTACATTCACCGGCGACATAACCGTTCAAGTTAACGACGCGGCTTAATGTCGCTTTCCATTATTGTTCACTGGTTCTTGTAACGTAACATTTTACATTTCTTTGGTTTTAAATCTTAATGACAGCTAATTGAGTATTACATCAACGAAAGTAAATGCTAAATGATATTGACAATAACCAATTGACGTACTGGAGTTGTAAGTAGTTTCATGTTCTTTCTTAGTGATCTTCTGCAGAAATTACGGCATTAAAAGGTGAAACAACGAAACTGAAACCAAACTTGCAGCTACTTAAAGCTGAGAGAAACATAACGGTATCATTATCGAACAAAATAAACAGCCCTGAACTAATGAGCAAGTAGCTACATTAATAACTATTGATGCTGATACCCACAAGTAAAGTAAGTGAACAAAAGTTGAAAAACAAAACGCGCTGCATAGCATGAGCTCAACGACGAGCTTGTCGACGTCAATTTATATGAAGACATGCTAGAGCCCACGCCACGTCTCGCGTGCCAGCCACTGATTGCTTTCCGACTGCTGCCTCGCTAATCATAAGTTTGTTGCTAGTGGCACGCTTATTGAATATGCAAAAGGAACAACTCAACCTTCAGTACACGAAAGAACCCACGAGCACCTTACCCAAATAAATATGTTACACTTCCTAAAAGATTTCAGAAGCTAAATTCATGCTGAGAAATGTAAAAGCTTTATTTTATCTTGACAGAATGAAAATTTCCACGGAGGAGTACAATAAAACAACGTCTGAATAATACATACATATATCACCCTACGCGTAAATTAATTTATCTTGAGGAGGCTGCGTCTAAAACTCTCAGAAGTGTTGAAATATTTCACCAGATCTCATGTAATCGAGTACCCTTATAAAGAGGATGATATGTTTGTTTTGAACAGAACGTGATTGAATCTTGTTTAAAGGTAGATACTCTTATAAATGCACCGGTTATGACAATTCGATATAGGTAGAATAGTGAGTTTTGCTTGGTGACACGGTTAGATATAATATTAGAATCAATGTCGGTGTCGCAATACGTAACCTCACTCAAGGAGACGACTCAGGTTTCAGTACGATACGATATTTAATTATGTATTTCATAATAACATTGTAAACTGTCACTTAATCAGCGTCGTCAGCCACTTGTGCAGTGACTCGGAACTATACAAGCTTATAGAGCTAAGCTTGTCAATGCTTTTGATCGAATCGTGAAAGGGAAGCCGCCAAATTTATGCGACATAAGAAAATTATTAACTTCATTTACAAATATATATTCTTCACTAAGTCACTGTAATGAACCAGAATAAAAACCCTAACATGAAAAAGACAGGTTTAAAAATATTCCAACAAACTGAAAATAGAACTACATTAGTCGATGCAAAACTAGCATGAATATTAAATGTAACTAAGGCTTCCTGGAATGTACGAGGTCGTACACTCAGGGAAACTATTATCCATCTACAACCCGGCCAGAATTTTATTGATTAAAGTTATTTCATGTATTGAAACACCATAATAAAGAAACGGCCGTGGTCACGAAAAGGGCCTTATTTGTATCAAAGCTGTGAATGACAAGAACTTTCCCAAACGTAATATCCAACCTTATTTACGACTATGGGCTCGGGTTTCTGCTGAATAAATTGACCTGCCTCCGAGAAAAATTGCACCTGACTCTTGGCTCGGCTTCTCGTTAAGTGTCCACATTTATCAATATTTACATATCTACACAACACACAAATCATACGGTTGAGCTACAAAAATAGTTGCCAGACGGCACCGAAACTAGGATGGACATCACGGGATTTAGATTGATGAGACCTTCGGTTCGACGTTTTTAAATCGGAGATTTTAATAGGAGTCTAAGCATAGCAGCAGCTAGGGCCAACCTGTATGGCAAGTTTAAGCATGTCACGCAGAGAACCCCCCTCCCCACATGCTTTCTGTCTTCAATTACTCTTTCAGTACTATTTGATCAGGCCTTACCGATCTTTTTTTGCCGCCACCTCCCACTCCGACTTTTTAAATAAATTCCGTTTCCGTTTTTTTTTACAAACCATATTTTTAACCTCCGGCTCTGGTTCCGATAAAACTTCTTATGTCGTGAGTTGAGTAAAAGCAATACAAGACAAAGCGTTACAAGACATGGCTATACCTGGTGCATGGCATTCCCAAGTAAAGACGGCTACGGAGCAAAATATACGACCTAGTGGCAAATAAATAAGATAGTGTAGGAGACATGGCATCGCCGGCAGACTGAACTTGACCTGCCACATGCTGACTTCGCCCTACATCGCCTCAGACTGTTTTGGCACCGATTAAAAAACGCGATAAGCACTCTCTGACCTCTTTCACTCAATAATAGTGAATTCCGATAATAGTGTAACAATTAATTATTCACTGTGGCTAGCTAGCTATAGACTCGTAACGTCAGCAACAGCATAGAATAAGTAATACGAGCCACAGTTCCTATTACATATTATTGCATTTCCAATTAGTTTTGAGGCGACTGAAAGGAATATAATAATTACTGCTGGCACATTAGAATAGATACATCTTTTTACATAAAATAATTACAATAGAATATGCGACACAAATACATATAAGCGCTAGCATACAAGGGCCGCGTCTTCCAGAAACACTTCTGATCTGCATTATTTTCAGAATATGGACTAGAACCTAAAAAAAACACAATACAATAGAAACCAGTATGACCAAACATCCTCAAAAATGCACAGATACTACTTCACGAGTTCCTTTCCCTTTAATTTAAATATTTCCCAATAACCATAGACTACAAATCATAAAAATAAGTAACCAATTTTTGATGTATAGTGTAGCATGCGCGGACTTACTCCTATTCCCTCTAAGATGCCGAATCCTTGCCGACTGTATAACTCGAGTAAAAGAATCAAATACAAGATCGATAGACATTGCTGGACGATCTGAAATCAAAAAGAAAATTCTTAGGTCTAGCAATGGATAAAAGTGCAGTCAGTCCTAAAAAAACATACCAATTTGAACCCGGAAGCGGAAACTATAGATAACAGAATAGTCTCAAACGTCCCTTTATTTTAGAGACGCAAGGCTCGCCAGCAAGGCAGCTGTACATTTTGAACTATAAAACTGTCTGACGCAAGAAAAATGGGGACTTTCAATAACGGCAGCAAATCATAAAGTGTGTCACGACCAGGCTGACTTTCACTATCACAGCCTAGCGCTCTGTTGCATCATTATGCTCAGCCGACTTACTACTTATCCGTTTATAATTCTCATTTGCACATATCTCACGCATGTTCGTTTTGATATTATTTTATTGTTTGAGATAAACAGCCTGTATATTCGTCGCCCTTAATCTGGCTCTGGCGACAGTAACAATATCAGCCACGTGCCCCTGAAACGAGAATCCAGTTCAACTGCACAGCGGCAGGAATAGATGGGTACGACATTGCTAGCACTTCAATGGATTAGCTCCTTTAAAAAGAGCTGTATCGCTTGGAAAGAATTCCATTTTCCTTCACCGGTGTAAACAGGTCTTTAACAATATTAATGAAGTCGCTCTAAGCTCCGACTGAAGCAGATTACAGACCGTAAGCGACAAATCAACTTAATTCACTACCTACGTCTTGTTGAACAAAAACTTCGTTAACTTCCAGCCGAATTATTTATATGAACTTGTAAAATGTAGGACTCTATTTTGCTTGCTAAATTGGAACTGCGCGAGCAAATCCCAGCTCGACTTCCTGACCGCAGAAATTTTAAATGCAAATACTCCCATTATATGTATGTAAAATACATAATTTTAAGTTTTCTTTTTGTATGTGTAATGGTGTACAATAAAGTATATAATAAATAAATAACACTCAGTGCTTCTTGATAAGCAATTCCGTAATTATGAACAACTCATTGTTATAATTACAAGAGTTACGTGTCCAACAAAATGTTACTCTAACACAAAGGGCCAGAGTTCCAAATGGAGTTGAGTTAAATAGGTTCGTATATCGGGGCTTCGACAAGGCCGACAATACTAGAAATAGACACAAAGAAAAATAGACGGTAACACGTCAAGTTTGGGTGTATTTGTGAATGAGGAGTATCAAGAGGGGAGTGGCAGCGGGGGGGAGCACGTGGCGGCCGATCCGATGCAAGCGAGCTTGACCCAGTTACTAGATGCACCATTTCGGTCCCGTTTTGCTTTCGCAAGGGCGGCCCTTTGCCACCTTCGTTGTTTGGGGTTCCCTGATTCCTTTGTTCGGTGAAGACCGAAACCTACGTCTTATTTTCATATATCACACAGCGATAGTGACATAGTCGTGTACATGAAAACCGATGAAACAAGAACGTAAATCGCTAGGAGTTTGTTAAAATGCTCGTGGTCTCGGTAAACATCAATAAAACCAGCATTAAGTTCACCCTTAGATTTGGATCTCAACATGTAACATTTGGCAAGGTGCCGTGACACGAGCGCGGTATCGCTTCTCCGCAGCTTTATAAACTCACAATTCTCATAAATATTAATCATACTCGTAATGTGTTGAGTGTCCGAACGAAACATCTGATATATTTTACAGGTGGGTTCGTTAAGGCTCCTGAGTAGTTATCTGTTAGTGCGAGAGGCCCTAATCGAAGAGCCGGAAAAGATAACGCAAATGAAATAATAATACCCAATTATGTAAAAGTAAAACAGAGCGCAGTTGAAGCGGCCGCGGAACAAAGAGTGGAGAACAATGCGTCGCAGCGATATTTGCTAATCAGTGGAAGGGTGGAAGTGAATTATATTCAAAGCATGGTTCATCGAGTGGCACACAATGGGCCCGGAGACACGCGTGATAGTGACACGCAGCACTCATCTGACGTGAATTTAATTCCACAACCAACATCTTCAGAACCGGAAATAATAAACAGATTATCAATGGAAACCGAACAAAACAAGTAGCGACATTATGAATCTGTAAATCTTCAAAAAGCCATTCGTCGTTTTAAATCAATGTAGCCAATAGGCACACGAAACAATCTAGCTCGTTGTGATGATAAACAAAAAAGTCAATATTGTTATCTAAACGAACAACAATTTTAAGAAACTCAACATAAAGTCGTTATCTTCAATGTGTTGTTTAACCAAGCACCATTATCGATTGGATTACCTATATGGTTCAATGCGAAGAAAGTCGTACCTGCAAGGAAAATCGTGAACTCAACGACGATTTTTATGGCTGAGCAAATAATCTCGATAGTATCGTCGCCTATTATCTCAGCTCAGACGTCAGCAGGTCCGCGGTATCGCCACTAATTGAACAAGTTCGTGGTCGACGAACATTCATTAATATAATACTAACATAGATCGTGTCGCCCGCGTCTACGCAGCGTTGGGTGAGATGCTGTACAGCCCGTGTGACCTCATAACCACTACACCCCCTGTCCCCTGAGATTGGTAACTTCAAACCTTACTTATAATGGTGATGCGTAATTCAAAGATACAAATGTTTCAACAAATCTAGAATCAAAAAAACAGGTGTAGTGGAATTTTAATATATGCATATGCGCGATACTTGCAGATACTTGTGAAGCCGGAAAGAAGCCCTGGCTCTCCGACGAAAACTCTGTATGAGTGGGCTTTAAGATATTAAAGTTTCAGTGAAGAAGATTTTGGCTGAATTTTGTGTACGATGAATTGACCTTTGAGGTAAGTAAGCTACTCAACTTGATGCTCTAACAACATGTTACAAAGTCATTTGTAAATGAAACTTTACGGTCTGCTGTGGTGATTTATTTTGGTTTAATAGCCCTTAAAACTGCGAAATGTCGAGGGTGCCTAATACTTTTGGCCAAGGCTGTATTGTACTGTTAAGCATCGTTTGTTTTTGTGGCCGGCACGATGTATGCAACTATGCAACTTAACAGCGAAATTACATACAATAGTTAAAGGCAAACGCAGCCCAATTATCTGATTTAAGTGCTCTTCAACTTCAAATGATGGATTAGTAAGTTAGACAAAAAGCAGCCAGCACTGTTTATCTTAGTAATAAAGTATAAAGAAAATTCTGTCCACAAGAGGCTTGAGCGAAAAGAATTGATGTGCCTGGCTCTTTGTTAGCGATGCATTACGCACATGGAAAACCTAGTGAAAGAAGTTTAACCAACAAAATAAATAACAGTCCTTTGAAGTTCGTCTATTAAAGAACACGAATTTCGGACACAATATAATTGAATATTTACCACATTTTCACGCTGTCTGCACAGATGCAAAGAACAACAGTTCAACAAGACCAGTAATGGTTGATTTTATTGAACCCCTAAGAGAAAAACTTTCGGGTAATTTGTGAGGGGGCCGAGAGGAAACATGAATTTGTTCGGCCACTGTGAAAGTGGATCATAAAGGGCAGATGGAGCGGCCGCGACAGTGATTCGATTCGGATTTGCTGTATTTGATCTCGTTCATATTTCTGAACAAAAGTTAAAGCTGGCCATAGCTGACTGCAAAATTCGTCATGATTTAGTTTAAACTGCAGTGCGCAATAAATCCATAATAAAATGGTTCGGCTGCAGCGGATATACTCTATTGAGAACCGACTTGACAGTAACTCAAACCAATCTGTCATGATTACTGTTTGACACAAACCAATATGGAAACCGAAATGATTACTGTTTGACCATTCAGGCTTACTCATTTCTACTATGAGGTATTATGTTTTATAATATTAATGACCCCAGCGGTTGAACCGACAGAACAGGTTCCAGACAAACAATTGCCCATACAACATGACCTTTGACCGTGTAATCGCAGACAGCATTCAAAATTATTAATGTACTTGCCGCATATCAAACAATTTCTCGTGAATACTACTCGTATCGCTGAAATCATCTTCACATGAGTGCCAGATCCGAAATTTAATATAATTTGGCTGAGTTTGGTCGAGTTGTCGGCGTCATCAGTCATCTACTCCGACTGTTCTAAACTGGTAACATCATCATTAATGAAGCTTTTGTAAATTCCTTTCTACCACTCCAGGGACACTACGAATACGGATCTACGGGATATTAACTCCCAGATCGTGCAAACTGTAATTGGATTTCCTCTTCAAGTAATCCCTCCTCATCCTCTTAGGTTGCGTTTGATAAACACTCCATAATCGGCGACTGACTTGCAAGTCAGTTCACTTTCACACTAAGCAACTCTACGGAAATGCTAAATAATGCTGTAAAAAATTTCTTTTACAGCATTAAATCACCAGTGTTCGATTTGTGTCAATGCTTAGCAAAATTACTGTGGCTTTCGACGTTCTTTTGACTCAGTTCAATCTATGACCATATATGTATTTGCCTACGGTTACTAATTTGGTGATGTGCGTTAATTCATGAGGTATTTATTTTATTTTTAAAATCGCTGGGAATATTTTCCGTTTCCTTTTTAACTTCGAACTTTGAGTTATGTCATGTCGCATATTGTGCTTCTTTTTTATACTAAACATGTTTATTATATTCAGTTCAACATTAAGCTATTGAAACTTATCCGTTTCTGCGAAGTATCATTATTTTTGTCACAATATCTACTTAAAACAATGATCTTGTTCATTTATTCATTAAACCCCAACGGAACGCCGGCGTTCGCTCTCTCATTGTCTTTCTAGTGTGTCTCTAATTACGGTATTCGAAAGGTTAAAGCCATCTGTCCCTTTACCTCGCATATTGCTTTTAACCTACGGATTACGGATTTCTGTCCTACGACCCACACCACATTCGTTTCGACGAAAGCACTATCATGGAAATTATCTCCAACAAGAAATTAACCGCGGGGCGACTTCTATAATTTCCCTGTAGACCTTCAGGTAAACGATCGCTGCATGTCACGGATCATATATTTACATTTCCACTGAAGAAATGAGTAAATATGACAATAGTTCGCATAGCCAACAATATATGAATATAATTGGCTTGGGGTCGCCCTCGACGAGCACCAAGCGGTGCACGCGAACACAAAGGAACACGAAGCGAGCATGCCCCCAGACTGTTGGATACAGGACACTGATCCCGTAACAAAACTAACATTTTTTTGTTGGAAAACGTATAATCTGGCCAGTCTGTTCACCATCGCAAGACAGAAGATAGACAAGCAACTGTCGAAAATATCGACTTTGCAATTCTTAAAAGAACAGAAAAGCTTTCCAAACAAATGTTGCTGCACTCCTGAAACTATTGATCCCTGTAACGCAACAAAGCCGAGTCCTCTGCATAAAAACCAGGGGAGATCGGAGTATGTTGCACTCACGGCCCCATTCTCTCCTCAACCCTCAAGTGCCTCCCACAGAAAAATGGCCAACGACCCACTATAGCTTTTGTGTTGCAAGTAGCGCCCGCTCTCCCATAAAAGCATTAAAGAAAAGGATGCATGGAGCTGTGTTCAAAATTTACTTGGATATTTTTTAATTAGTGCTTTATTTGTAAGCAAGCCTTGTAACTCTCAGTAAGTCTAGCACTAGATTTACATCGAAGTATTGTCAATTTAAACTGAACCATCCTTTTTATGACACCCACAGGGTTACATAGATGAGCTCCTGTGGTTGTGATCTCCAAGATTGTTTTACGCTTTTCATTGCAGGAACTGAAATTTACGCAAAAAAAAAAATAGCAGCTGGAAAAATATAGTCCATATTTCGAAAATAAATAATAATTTATATGATAACCAAATTAGCATAATTTTTTGTAATGAATTATTCAGTGTGCGCTACGTGTCGTCTGGAACCCGACAGTAAATTAATAAAATATTAATAAAAACTTGTTGCTGTTGTCGCCGTTTAATCTGTAACCTTGGATCTAGTTTGATTTTGTCGCAAGGGTATTTTTTTTTTATAAAACGCGACGAGTTTTAGTGTTGGCAAACCTTGAACAGTTTTTTAATCCGTTTTCGATCGATATTTCAGAAATTATACCCGGTTGCAAGTGAAGTTTTGACGACAATTCATTTTTCACGTGATATCGGTGTAGCACAGTTAAAGCTTTCTGAGCGAACCGGTCGGCAGTAACAGCGTCATAATACGGTATCACCGCGTCCGACTGCTCTCAGCGTCACCGACGAGCCAAGATCTGCCATCATCTTTGTATTTACTTCCATCGAAGGTAAAACATCTGTTTATAAAGCTTCTTGTGGACGTTCGAGTAGTTTAGGATTTTGCATTCCTATCTCAATCACCTTCTTCTGATTGCAGAAGTTTTAAATAATAGTGAAGCTAATCATGGGATTAGCTTCAAAAGTATTTAAAACTTTTGTTTTTGAAATAATACTTCCAACCCAATTCTTTTCTTTTCAAGAGCGGGTTTCGTTAATGATGATTTTCCCCGTCGAGAAAAAAAAATACCAATTCTTTTGGCATTTCTAATTATACTAATAATTTCTCTTCAAACTTTATTATTGCATTTTTTTCTCATAAAAAGCTTTCAGCTAATGGTCATCAGCTATTTGCATTACTTAAAGTTCTTAGTGTAGCATTTGCTTACGTTGCTATGTGAAATTGATTGCTTTGCTCTCTTTCAAGTGTCAACTAGCTTGAGGGTAAGCAATTCAATTCAGTGAGTGATTTGAATCAAACAAGTCAAAGCTCGGGACCCTTTCATCAAGCCAATCAGTGTCGGTCGCGTAGTATTCGCGCACACGTCCCGCAAACTATCGCTATTGATTTTATAAACAAGTCTAGTTTCCATATACAATCTATCTGCATACATTGAGCGGCGCGTGTGGAACACGTGTCAGCGGTGCAGTTCTACCTTGATACCTGCCTGCCTACTATTAAGATGGAGTCCAACTACTTTAACATTGAATCAAATAATGGTTTCCTTTGATCTAGACTATGTTATTTATTGCTTGCAGTTTATTTAAACACCATTTTTCAAAGAGCGATATAAAAAATTATTATTTTTTTAACTCGGTCGTTTATACATGTTATTTTTAATGCCAGTGCATACTCGTCTATCTTCATTTTTCTATAAAATGTTATAAGAAATCTGAACTACATTTAGGTCTCCTTGCAGCTATTTCGCCACACTTAAACATACTGCGACCAAAGTTTGGCATCAGCTTCAGTTGATGTGGTCAGTGGACACAAAAGTTTGCGCGACCAAGTGATCGCCTCACAATTGCCAAGTCACCGGACCCTGCACAACACCGAGCTCGGCCGTCGGCACACACTTCCTCAAAACGTACCGCTCAACACATGAGCCGCGCGATACGCACTTAATCCTCATTAGTATTCCCTACAGTTCACATATTGCTCACGAACGCAACTTTGTACAAACAAAATGTAAACGCACAAGTTTTAAAACAATTTGTCACTTAGTATTCACCACTAGAGATGAGATATACCTGCCATTCTCCATACCCGGCCTTTAAGGTATGGGTATCACTAAATACCTGGTACAAATACCAGGTATTAAAATACTTCTAAGTATTTGGGTGTGGTAGGATTTCGATAAGTAAACGTATACGATAAGTATGGTATGCCTCCAATATAATGTAGGTACGAGGTTTCAAGTAGGTATACGTAATTATGCATTATGAGATACAACTGACGCAAAAAATCAAAACATTGTCGACCTAAGTACGTTAGGTACGTACCACACTAGATAGAGATTACCAGTACCTACACTAGATATTCCCTAACATAAACAAACTAAGGAACTCTTTCACGTCGTGACAAAAATTTAATTATGCAATTATGTTCCTTAAGCACGTAAAAATAAGTAGGTACCCATTTTTTCTAACTAAATTAAATCATCCGAATGTTCATAAAGCACGAATGACGTTTCGGGTCCCTCCGTAAGGTGTCGGGTAGCTTCGAGTGGCTTCGGCGTACCGAACTACCGATACCGCACAAACTGGGCGCTACCTTGTGGTAGCGGTTCGTATCGTACTATGCGTCTGACGTCATACCTTCAAGGTATTTACCCAGTATTTTGGTCCGTACCCGGTCTGTGTACTGGGAAGCACATACTTGGTATATATACCTCTACCAGTATATACCTCTCATCTCTATTCACCACTACATAGGGTTCATTAATGAATCTTCTGACACAAAATTCATGCCTAGTTTAATGTAAACGCACAAGTTTTAAAACAATTTGTCACTTAGTATTCACCACTACATAGGGTTCATTAATGAATCTTCTGACACAAAATTCATGCCTAGTTTACGATTGATACAATGACTAAACATCATAAAAACAGAAATGAAAGTTTGTGACTATGCTTAGGGTTATCTAGCTAGAAGACATCACGGAACAGTCAACAATAGATCTGTGTCTGTGTGGTTCTAAGTGAACCATACAATTTTCTTAAAACTTATTTATTTGTAGTTTGATTCGAAAACACACAAAAAGCAGTCCGGGCAACAAGAGCGATCAACCTAGAGCAAGTAGTTGGTTAACTGGTTTCGTGGGTCGATAGCCTCGCTGCTGCCACCGACTGATCCCAGGACTACTACATCTTTGTTTGTATGTTTCGAGAGTGGAAAACGGTGACCACTGCAGGCACAGTCGTGACTCGACAGATGTGAGCTGAGTTTCTATTGTCGGGACCTCGACGCGCTGTCCTGGCTGGACTCCGAGCAACGTTATGTTCTAATACTACAATGTGTAAATGCATGCTCTTGTGAAACGAACAAGTTTATCGTCCTTTTTCTACAATTCTAGAGCATTAAACAATCTATAGCTACGCATTTACGAATTAATTGAGCCACTCGGGACCCAGTGCCCTATTGACCGGGACGACCTTAGTTTCAGTTCTATTTTTTACAACATTCCCGAAAAGTTCTCTGAATACGCAGAAAATACGCAGAATTAGTAAATGTCAGACGAAACTCCTTCATGTGCCCTTCAAGTTAACTCAGAAAGGCAATTTATACGTCTAGTGATGTTGCAGTACTATTACAAGTTTCCAAGTTAAGGAACAACACCCACTCCGTGCTAAGTAATTACGATTAATGTTCATCGGTGCAGGCCCGATATCATCAATACATTACAGTCTCAACTATAGACTAAGATTCGCTTCAGTAATCGCTTGGAGTACTGAATACGACCCCACAAAATGTGTAGCGCACTCAACGTCTACTTAAAGAACATCAAAATACATCACTGTCAATGCGTCTCCATAGTGTGTCGTCGTGCTGGTGATAACGAATATTTAATTAAACAACAAGTGAAAAAAACACAAACTACTGCCAAAAATAAAGTTGCCAGAGCTCACTTGCATGCAAATAGTAGCTAAGTGACATCGAGTGGGTGGAGAACATTAGCAAAGCCACGCGGAAATATGACAGGCAGCAGACAACAAAAGGTGGTAGGTACAAATTGAATTGTCAGCACCCTCAGGGTACATGCCCTACGTCTAGACACGGAATTAGGCGGAGTGCACCGGCGTGAACCGGCGTGAACCGGACCCGGGCAGCCTGCAAGCGCATCGGTCAACAACCGGCGCGGCAGCCCCGGTCGATACAGGGCCCCGAGCGCTCCCGACCTCACGAATCCGGTTACAATACCGAATTCTACACTCGGCATGTACTTCAATAAATCAATAGTCATGTCTGTCTACGCAAATTATGTTCTCAAATATTTTGGAGCTGATACATTCGCTTTTGTGCTTCGTCTGTCTGATCGTCTTGCAGTAGACGATACAAGGGAATCTTATCGCCAGCGATGGAATCAAACAATGGACATTTTGAAACACTAATTTGGACATACGTAATGCAATAAATAAAGTCTTTATTTCAATATGTACGAAAAAAGCAAACATCGCCAATGAAATCATGAAATCATCCAATCGAATCATCCATTAGAGTTTATTTATCCTGGGGTCATAGTACGCATCATTTATGCTTTAAAAAGAAAAATTACACCAGCGAATAAAAAAAATTGCATGAAATTAATATTGTTTACATAATTTACTCCGATCATTCAACTAAGAGAGTTACCTACTTATTAAACTATTGCTTGGGTACGCATCTAGCCCTGCGGTAATGTTTTTTACCTGGAATACTTGGCGGCCGTCATGAGCCTTCAAAGAAGCCTAGCCAAATTAAATTCGTATAGAAATCTTAGCTACTAGATTGTGCTTTTCTTTCTTTGGATCCATGATCAATGGCGAACCGGATGGCAAACTGAAACCAGGTGTGTAAGCAACACACGCCTAACTTGATAGCTGAAGATTCTTTAACAAGAACATCGCTCACATCGCTGCCTAGTGCTACTGCGGCCACGGCTCCGTAAATATCCAAACGACACTAATCACTAAAGACGTTCGCGTCACCTCGATACTTCAAGGAATGTAAACCAATTCTTTTTTTATGCAAGAATCTCCGCATTCCAGCTATTTTTGACAACGAGCTTGTTTCTATCCTACACTTTCACTTTCTTATATCAGCTTAAAAAAAGTGTCACCTTTTTGATACCTTTCGGACATCGTTTGAAGACTATGCCTGATGGACGTAACTTTACATTTATCTACTAACTAGTGTCCTGCTCCAGCTTCGCACGGGTGTTCAAAATCTTTGTAATTTTAAGCTTTACTATAATAATATACATATATCTAAATCTTCTTCTTCATCATCTAAACCTTCCTCAAGAATCACTCTTTCTATTGGTAAAGACTGAATGAAAATCCGTTTAGTAGCCTTTGAGTTTATCGCGTTCAGACAGACGCGGTAGGAGACTTTGTTTTATTATCTGTAAGGACACTGCATTTCTATCACATGCGAACTGATACTTCCAGTGAAGATGAAGACTGAACTTTTGAAAGCACAAACGGAAAGGGCTCTTTACTCTTCGGCAATAACGAAATTGAACACCGCAAACCAAACACAAGAACAAAGGACCACCAATATTAAACTAAGGTGCCCAAAGGACCCTTGATGGCCCAGGTCCAGACTAGACAAAGACGTCACTACCTCGCCTCTTCACAAACCAGATCGGATATCGATATGACCGAGGATCTGATACAGAGAAGACAATTAACGTAAAGTTACGCTTTTATCTTTAAAAATCAGAGCTTTTGTTTTGATTTCGACAGATCGAAATGCAAAGGCTTCCCCTCCTGCACACCGACGTGACGCGACCATGAAACAGCGGTTTTCAAAGAAATTATATTAAATCTATTCTGCAGGCGTTTCTTCACGCCGGAATAGCTGCTCTACCTTTATCAATCGCAAGTTCAATCGTGTATAGAGTACGCTCTCATCTTTGCGATGGATCTGCTAATTATCAGGTTGATGCACTTGAGTCGATTGAGAAACGAGCCAAGATCAAAAGATTTGAACATCGATGCCGAGTTGCTAACCTGTAGGTTTTCTTTCGACTACATTTCGGAGAGTGTGCATCGAAATTGCACCATTTCATTCTGCCAAGTCTGTTCCTGCATCGGACCACCAGACGTAAGGCGTAGCGCCACCGATATATGGTGGACTCCCACCCATATGCACAAAACGTTTTGGGAAAAAATTCATTATATAGCTAAGGAGTGGAATTCCCTGTCGGAGTGTTTCCTAATACATAGTTACAACCTAGATACTTTTAAGTCAAGAGTGAATTGGTTACTTCTAGGTAAGCGTGCTCCATCGTCGCCCACATTATGGCTTACCATCAGGTGAGATAGTGTTCATCTCAAGCTTATCCATCATAAAAAAGTCGGAACCATGTCTATAAATAAAAAGAGTTGGCTTTGGGAAACATTTATAAGTTTACGCTATACTCCGTCTCGTTATCTGACCCCTAAAGCATAGTTAGCGTTGCAAACATCGCACTTTGTTTGTATTGTTAACGTAAATAATATTAATAGTAAATTTGATAAGGTGCGGTTCGACAGTTATCGCACTTACCCGCAGGTCACCGTCGCGATTCATACGCCTTGATAACTACGTAGCTCATTATGTACGAGTTTCATTGTTGATGGGCAAGCTTTGCCAAAATCTTTGGTGAGTAACGGAGCATGCGCGCGGGCAACTATGTGCTCGTCTAGATCTTGTCCCGACGACGCATGGCCACTTAGGATTGCCATCATAGGGCAAAGACCAGTATGTGCTTTTGACCGCGAAGGCAGGCAAAAGAAAACGTATTACACCGAAGCCAAGTAATGCGAGACAAAGGCAGGAAGATGAAGATGATGATGGAAACTTATTATTTTTTTAGTTACAAGTCTTTGGATTTTATGATTTTGTTTACTTTAAAAAATATTTTGTAAACATGTGATATATAGGTATGTGCAATGTGGGTGGGGTGTAAGATTGCCACTGACACCCACCAATGATTTATAAAATTTAGAAAAGTTACTTTGAAAAAAATCTATAAAACTGTTAAAGTGCTGTTAAATACTCTCATATTATTACTACGAGTACTTATTTTAAATTTTACTAAATTATTACCATATAATATGTTGTTTTAAAAGTTTCAACCATATACTTAACATATTTTTACATAATCAGTCTTTTAAGATGTCATTAATGAAAAGATCCAATTGTTGTGAAGTGTCATTAAAATTAAAGTAACTATTACCACATATTTTATTTGCCGTAACTAAGTATAAAGTGCATTTGCCCAAAATAAAGAAGAATCCTTTTTTGTGAAGTATGAGTGGCAACCCTAATGGGGTACTTATTAACCACCCCTGCCTACCCTTCAGGGAATACATGCAGGATGGTTTGCATGCAAACAGTTAAGCTTATTCTTAATTATTTTTGTTATTTATATGATCATTGTGGAGTGATCCTCACACTCCTCACTTTGAAAGAATATCACAATACTAATGGATTATATTATGATGTGACATCTTTGTATATTAAGAAAAAGATATGTTAGCTGTTTTATAAAATTAGAACCCTTAGGTCCCGTCCCATCACCATGGCGCGGCGCCGCCACCGTACAACGGCACGGTGCCGTCGCACAGAGCCGCGAACGGTGCGCCGCGCCCGTTTTGTAATGCAGTGTGTAAAACAAAATGGTGGAAAATATCGATACAGATTTCTTTGTTTCGTTAGTAGAGGCACGTCCAATGCTCTGGGATAAGACTATTGAATGAGAATTGAATTGTGCGCGGCGCAACGTTTCCAGCACGTGGCGTTGCACGGTGGCGGCGCTGTGCCGTGGTGTTGGGCATGGGCCCTTAGGTTTAATCCATACAACACAGTAGGCAGACAGTATTAATAAATAATTAAATAAATATTAAATGAACTTGACTGCTCATTGAAAATAATCACAGCTAAAGTGACTAAGGGCAATTAATGCTATGGAGTGGTTCGTGTAATGATTTTAAAGGAATTTATCACAAGCTTTTATTTAGTTTCACCTGTCCCGATGTTTGTCTAAAATCAAATCTTGCAAATTAAAATTGATCCATTTCGGTTACCGATTGAGCTGTTTTGCATGCATGTGTAAATCAGATGACAATGCAAAATTATTATGTATAACTGATCTGATGACGGAACTGGAAGGTGGCCATAGGAACTCTGTAGTTAAATGATACAATCCCATGGAATTTGGACTTGTTTGATCCATTATTTTTATTAAAAAATACTCGATTCCTTTTTTTTTAAAGTTGCACTTATTTATGTCTCACGATGTTTACTGTCAGGCTTTAAATAATAATACTAATTTTAAACAGTGCCATAAACCAGGTTTATTAGAGTTCTTGACAACAAACAGATCATAATCATTATGCTCATTTCCTCCTGTTTCTTGGTAAAATAGAAGGAAATGACTAATTTGTTGCTATCAGTACCATTAACTTCCTGCTATGAATGACATTCTTTTAGGTTACTTTAGCTTTATGTTCCATTTTACTCTTTTTATTTATAAAAGAACAACCAGATGACAGAATCAATCAACAAAGTTATGATGACAAGTTTGCAGATCCATTTCTGTCATTTATAAAAATCATAAAAAAATTAGTTAAAAATAAAAATGATATAATTACAGTATTTCCTGTTTCCTTAATAGTCACATAGGTTAGTAAACTATGAAAAATCAACACTGAATCATAGAGCACTGCTGTCGGCCATCATATTTCCCAGCACTTGAACTATGCTTTGATATTTTTGATAATCCTCAAGCCTAGATCGTTAACTGTATGACAGGTGAACACATTTACATTGCATTCTGGACCAGCAGGTTTGTAGGGAGTTAATGCAATCTTTGAAGCATTGAAAATTTAAATTGCTCAAAGAAAACAGTATAAGGTGGTGATGAGCATGTGGCATATTTCAGCTACCAATCTTTATGTGAATGTTGGCATACATGTGTTGATTATCAGCCTAAATTGTATTACATATAAATATCATTTTATTCATTCCTGTATCAAAACAACATGTTAATTTTAATTTCCAAAATATTTTGAAACCAATAACACAATTTTTTTTTGCATAAAGTAGGTAAGTATGGTTGAGAACTTGAGAGTGATGAGAATTAAGACAAAACTCACAAGGTTTGAACAGTGCTTGCCATTTGTGTTTAAAATCAACCAATACTAATACAAGGGAGTCACAGCCACCATGGCCCACACACAATGGACCAGCTTATGGAATAAGTATAGAAAAAAACCACATGAGATTGATGCCTGTACAATATTTAGCAGAAATAGTGGAAGGCCTTTGTTGAAGAAGAAGAGAAATTTCATATTGTAACAAGTTATAGTTCATATATATATATAAACAACATAGTATTTAGAAAATCGGTAATACTTAAAATTAATAACTAATGTGTGCCATTTTATCAATAAATAATTATTGAAAAAGTACATTTAAATTACTTATTAATATGCTGGGAGTATTTGATAAGTGCCTCTTCAGGAAAGTATACTTTTGAAAACATATTTTTGTCTGCCATTTTAGAGGAGGAGACCTTGTAAAATAACACATGGACTTCATTGTTTAAATCGACTTGAATCGACGATTACAAGCTTATAAGGTAGTTTTAAATCTATTTCGGTTGAGATAACAGCAGCTATCATTTATTCCTGTGTTGTTACAAAATATGCGATCAGCTGATTTCTTTGTTTGACTACTGCAACGATAGCCACCACAATAGAAGCTGTTAGGTCACGTCAGACGTCTTATTACTAACATAAAACTACACAAAACTCTAGTCTATAACATGAGAATTACTTAAATGTGCTTTGACGAAGAGTTTTGCAAATTACTAATCCATAAACAAACCTTGAAAGTTCTTACCTTTGTAATGGACTCGAAGATTATTTTGCGACAACCCGATGTAGCTGAATTTATCCTTAGTACTCCATGATCTTGGTAACGGCGTTTCTTGTTCGTTCACATTAGGATAAAGCAATTTTAAACGATCTACAGTGTCACTTTGCACTTGATTTTGGGAATCCATCGTTCCCCGTCCGCTACCCATCGCAGCCATTTCTAATTTCCGTAAATTCATGTCATGTCAGTGACGTCATTAAACAAAATTTCAAAGCTTTCGACAGATGGCAGCACACTTCACACTTTTGTCTCTCGTTTGGAAGTTTTGCATGTGTTACGGTTTTGTTTATGGTTGACTATATATAAACCGGAAACATAACAGAAATAAAATATATATATAATACAAAAAACAATATCATTTTTTTTAAGTTTTACAATAAAGTTTGAATTTTCATAGTTCTCAGTTGTTGTACGAGTAAAACGCAAAAACAGAAGCTCTTCGTGTAAATGTTTGCTAAAGATGAGATAATCACCACCACAACTGTAACAAACCACTTCAAAGAAAGTTCAAAAGCACTTCAAAAATAAAAGAGAATTAGTCAACGAATATTAATTTTTTTAATTCCCAAAAATTATGACGAGTCTTCCAAAACACGTTAAAGTTATCAAAACTGAATTAGTAGAAAAACTTAGGAGGGTTAAAAAGACCGATAGTGATTTATTAGAAGTTCAGCAATTACACCGCGATGAAGTTCTGGAGGTGAGTCTGAACATTTTCTACTACTTATCTAGCTTTGAATTTTTCGTCAATTCGAATTCATTTTATTTCAAATATTTTTAAGCCGTGCCTACTGTAACAGTAGAGTTTTTGCTGGTCTATCTCACTTAACTGGAAATAAAAACTGGATAGCTCCTGTCCATGTAAACGTATGAGATATAAAATATTCTAAATTGAATTATAATATTTTGCAGATATATCAGGAAGCTTTTAAAAGCTTAATTGACTCAACTGTAACATATTCTGGAATCCTCAGTGAAATAAAACAAGCTTACGAAAACGCAATTCAAATACGAGATGAGCGTATTTGTCAATTTATTACACAGGATGTGAGTAATACAATGTAAAGTAGAAAGGTTCTTTTTTATTTTTGTTTAGGTCCTTCCTATTTAGTCAATACCTGCTTAAAACCCCGCGTTTTAAACTAGCGTATTTATTATTTTTAAATCCGACTTTGGGCTTGGAGTTTCATGTTTTACGGTTTTTTTTTCGAATGAAGTTCCGTGGCTTTTTATTATTTACGAATTGATTGTAATGTAAAATTGCTGTAGTTTTCCATTTCATGAGCAGACGCTCAACGGAATAATTGAAACAGGTTAATCTTGGTATGTACTTAGAATTTTATTGTAGCGTTTATTATACAAAAGTTGACAAATACTGCAAAAGCATTAGAATGCATCCGTAATATAACTGAATATTATTATAATAACACTTACACTGAACACTCTAAGGACTCGGTATCCAAAACAAGACATTAAAAAAACAATTGTAACATGACAGTCACAATTGTTTTTTTTCTGTGCTGCGTCCGCGTTCCGAATCACATTGACACCGCTATCAGCACATTTTTAAATTAAAAAAAATGCTCCTGTTGTCCCATCCTCAGCCTTTTTAATGTTCCCACTGTTGAGACTCAGGCCTCCTCTCTTAGAGAGGGAGGCCTTTCATCCCACTGCCTTCCAAATCACATAAATAGACAGACAAACATATTTACACATACTCTCACATTCACTCACGGTCAGGGGTATCATGTAGACGTCAAGCAATTCCATCAATCATGGATGAAGGTTTTTAACCGACTTCTAAAAAAAGAATGAGGTTCTCAATTCTGGTGTTTGTATTTTTATTTTATTTTATGTTTGTTCGCGCATAACTTCGTCGCTTGCCAACTAAATTGTTTTTTTTTTTTTTGTTGTTGGAAAATGTATACTTCCCAAATGGTCCCATAGTCACCAAGTTGGGATCTGATGATGGAATCTTGGTGAAATCGAGGGAACTCCTCAAATTCAATTAAATTTTTCAGTGAAGCCAGTTATTTTTTTTTGTTTTTATAAAAAGGTACATCCACGGAACAGTAAAAACAGTGGAAGTAGCGTAAGAAAATGTTTGTACCAGAACCGGTGTCGCCAAACTCACACATTTACAATTTATTCTTACTGCAAACCCAAAAATACGATTGGCTAAAAACAAACACAGGGCGTAAAAGAAATGCAAAAAAAAATATACGAAATGCAACTTTAATATCAACAGTCTATAAATCAAATTGACAAAAACAACAAAGAAATTTATCTTGGACTACCAAGTACCGCCACTCGTCGCTAGATGGCGTTGTTCAGTAGGAACTGTAACCACGTATAAATAAAGGTGGTATTTGAAAGGCGTCTCACTGACACGTCTGTAGCTTGCTACTCAAATAGTGACGTAACCTAATTCGATAGAAAGAATATCGATAGTATGAAAACTTATTTAAAACATAATAACCATGTTTAAGGCAAATCAAGACTTATCTTATTTTATAATGCAAAAAAAATATTGTGTGCTAGTATTAAAATAATGGAATTAATATGTCGTAGGGCTATTTTTATACGTAGTAAAAAGGATATTTATTTGCATGTAAATTGGTTTGTATTTGTTCATTTTTAACCAACATCCAAAAAAAGGAGTTGGTTCTCAAATCGGTTGTATTTTTTTTAAATGTTTGTTACCTCAGAACTCCGTCGTTTATGGACCGATTTGCATTTTTTTAAATTCCTTATTTGATATGCTTCGAGTTTGGTCCCATAATTTTTTAAAATCCAGTTCTGATGATGGGATCCATGAGGAATCCAGGAAACTCCTCAAATATTATAGGCAACTATATAGTTATTTTTTGGTATTTTCATCAAGGACTTAAGCACTTACAGTCAAAAAGTTACATTTGATGAAATGGAACTGGTGAAGAAGACCTGAAATGGCCAACGGAACTTCATACTCAAACAGATATCACATTGAACATAGTTAAGCGGCTATGACAATACAAATAAATGAATAGTTCTAAATAGTTATGTTGAAAATGGTATTATCGAAGTGATCTGATGATGATGATGGAGCCGTATGATAGGCACCGAAACTCCGTAATTAATCAATGTATCCGAGCAGTGTTTGGGCTTATTAGAATTGTCATGAGATGCACTTTGGCTTTAAGGTACGATCTGATGATGGAGCCGGAAGGTGGAAAGTGGGCACGGAAACTTCATGATAAAACAATATATCCTAGCAGGGTTTGGGTTAATTGGAATTGTCATGAGAAAAGGGTACTCTGGCTACAAGTGTACCGCAACTAAAAAGTGAGAAATAAAAACTATTTAGAAAAAAAAATACCGGCTTCACTAAAAAAATTCACTAAGACGATCAAAATAACTTTAATTTCGGAAGTCGGTGATAAGAAACAAACAATACCAAGAAACACTGACTTCCGAAATTAAAGTTATTTTGATCGTTTTAGTGTATTTTTTTATTGAAGTCGGTAATTTTTTTTCTCCACAATTTTTATTTTATTAACTTTATTAATTTCATAATTATCTGTATTATATTACTTACAAAACTATTAAACTATATTTAAATACTTTTATTTTAAAAAGGCATTGTAATACATATCGATTGATTATATCGATAATGTCAAGCACTAATCGGATAGCGTCAAAAGTATAGGTAGAACAGCGAATGTTCTAGATAGGCTAATAACCGAGAAAAGAAAATCAACTTTGTTGTCATGTAGTTAAGGACAATTTTTGTTTGTAAATCTTGTGCAATGTTTGACGAAATTTTATTTTTTCATTTTATTAAAATAAATTCGAAAATAATACTTACCGGTGGTATGATACACCTCCATGAGTTAGATTTTTAGTTCAACTACGGTTTTTACAGTCCAGGGTGGCACAATAAGGCATTTTAACCCTTCAGATACCGTCAATTAGAGACACAATAGTAAGACAATAGATGCGCGGCTACCGGGTGTCGCTTGGGGATTCATGAATTAATATTTTTTTTTGGTTAATAATATGGTGACGCAGTCTAGTTAGGCAATGAGAGCGCTTGAACAGCAAGTACGCAATGCATTGCTTGCTAGCGGCGGCAGTGCCACGCCTACTTACTACTTCCACTGTTTTTACTGTTCCGTGGGTACATCAGATTTTCATACAAAAATAAAAATATTTTAAATTGAACGTTCTAAATATTACAAAATCTATGTGAAGCAAGCGATAGTAGAACAGTGGAGGGGAGCGGAATCGGGCAGCGGGGTTGCTTGATGTGCTTACGTCGCATTATACAGACAAGAGCAAAATACAGATTTGAACGTAATATAAACGATATCTTAACGTATTTTTCTTTAAACTAAATTAAATTAAATAAACTAGTGCTTGACTGTGATCCTACCTGATGGTACACAGGGATTCAATAGTTGATGGTGAAGCGCATTAGTTTTTATCAGTCAGTACCATGCAAACGTCAATCATCGCATTAGATAGTAGGTTTTTCGTCAATTAAAACATTGACTGTAGCAAAACTGACAGCAAAACTCACAGCAAAACCTATCATGTTTTGTACGCCTTTCGGAACGCGGTGGTATACACTGACAGACAACTGACAGTCTGACAATTGCATTAATGCATTGACAGATCGACATGACAGTAATTGACAAATAGCATGTAGTAATTGACTTGACAGACTTGACACAAACAAACAAAAACAAATTCTTGTATGATAAACTTTTAGCGAAAAATTAATAAATATACATCTCTAGAGTTCCTTTATAGTTGCTACTGTTCCGACGTCAGTAGATATATAATAAATAATTGACTGTAGATATATGTAAGTGGTTCTCTTGTATCTTATGCTCAATGTCAGCGACAGGCGACGTAGCACCACCGAGCGTGTTCGTTCTGGACGGTGGCTTCTCAACGCAACTGTCATGCCATGTCGGCACCTCTTCCGACGGACACCCGCTGTGGAGCGCACGCTTCCTGCAGACGCAACCGGAAGATGTTGTCAACACACATCTTGACTTCTTGCGCGCCGGCTCCGACATTATCATGACCAATACTTATCAAGCTTCAGTCGGTGGCTTCGTGAAACATCTGGGCCTTACTCCTGACGAAGGATTCGCTCTCATTAAGCACGCAGTGGGACTAGCCCAGCGTGCCCGTGACACATACTTAGAGGAATGTCGTGAGACTGGACACCACCCGGCGACTCCTCTGATCGCCGGCTCGGTCGGGCCTTACGGCGCTCACCTGCACGACGGCTCCGAGTACAGCGGCAACTACGCCGACGTGACAGCCATCGACACCATGCGGGAGTGGCACATGCCCAGGATCAGGGCCCTCGTGGAAGCTGGAGTTGACTTCTTAGCTTTTGAGACAATACCTTGCCTGAAAGAAGCTGAAATGCTTGTGAAGATATTAAAAGAGTTCCCTAAAATGAAGGGCTGGTTGAGTTTCAGTTGTAAGGATGAGCATTCATTAGCACATGGAGAAGACTTCAAGATTGCAGTGAAGAAGTGTTGGGACTTGAACCCCAACCAGCTAGTGGCTCTGGGTGTGAACTGCTGCTCACCTCAGATTGTTGCAGAGTTATTCAAGGGTATCAATGCTGACAGAACGGAGTCTCCCATTCCATTCATAGCATACCCTAACTCTGGGGAGAAGTACAACCCACAGATAGGGTGGATAGACCGAGACAAGTGTGAGGCCCTCTCTAACTTTGTGCCTGACTGGCTGGATGTTGGAGTGAGGTACGTGGGAGGTTGCTGCAGGACATATGGAGCTGACATCTCGCTCATCAAGAACCAAGTCCAGATCTGGTTGGATAGGCACAATAAGTCTGACTAACATCTCTCTTGTACTAACTTGGCTACATCTTGAAGAGCTTTATGTTTTAAGAGAATTAGCAATTCATGTAAATATATTTATCTAAAATCACTTGCAATATTAGAAACTAAACTCAGATATTTTTAATCTTTGCTTCTATTGCAGTCCTCTCCACTTAATAGTCACTAAGTTCTCTATTGTAAAACAGAACAAATCTGATGCAATAGAGTATTTATATTATACTGTTGTTTTTAAAAGTAAATATCATGTTATATTATGTGTGTTATTTATTCATAATTACACCACCTTTTAATGGTATGAGATCAGCCAGCTATACATGGTATATTTAATTTATGAATCCCCAAGCGACCACCGGTGGCCGCGCATCTATTGTTTTACTATTGTGTCTCTAATTGACGGTATCTGAAGGGTTAAGGAACTCCTGCATTAAGCTAGCCAGCCTAACCAGCAGGAATATTCAACATATTTTAAAAAGAACACTTTATAGAAAGGTAGCAACTAAAATATTAATGTAGATTGGTATAAAACAAACATTTTTTAACACAGGCAATGTAAATTGTTGTTATCATTGCATTATATTGTATTATAATAATTTTATTTGTAAATCCAAAGACTTAAAAAATACTGAACTTATTTCCAGAGGGTATTTGGAATATCTGTAAGGAAAAAGCAAAGAGATGACAAAATTAAAAAGTTGTTGAAAGAAAATGAAGATTTGAGAGAACAAAACTTGAAACTGACTTTTGAAACTAACAAACTAAAGAAAGAAATGGGCAAGGTACTGTGGGGGGCGGGACCACTTATGCCTTGAATATTTACAATTATGTTTCCCGTCTGCATATTTGTATACTCAATGTTATAGTTCAACTTACAATACAGAGTGTGAGGGTAATGGGAGGAAATGTTTTAGATACTGCTACTGTTCATTTCCATAGGCAGAAGCAGTATCTAAAATATGCAAAGCCATTTTGGTTACACTCTGTATGTCAGTTTTCCTATGTTTTTGTTAACCTTATCTTTCTGCTACATAATGACGTCGGAGATGGATCTTAGCGATACAGAATTCTGTTGCTTCCACTGCTCTATTATACACAGTTGCATGCCACCGCCCTCACATGCCACATCACTCACAGATTTGTTTTGTTACGTTCTCGCGTCTGGCGCGCTGGGCCGCAAAATGCGTCATGCACAACTTGTTAAAATAACACTTGCATGATGCAACTATTGCTGAAATGTGACGTTGATGTACTCTTTGTTTAAAATATACTGTTTTTATGTACCTTATGTCGTCTTTTAATGTTGTTTATTTCTTTAGTCCTGCCCTGCTAGAAAGAAACATAATCCTTCCTACAAAAATTATCTTTTGTCTGAGTCAAACTCAAATCAAGTCCCTAACAAAGACCTCGTTTCCTTTCAATAGATTTCGCAGCCTATATCACTCAATTCAACACTTCTTCTTATCCCACTTTTGCTCAAGAATTTAACCGATGCCCCTGTTTCTACATGTTCTATGATCCCACCAGCTGAACGACAACAAGTTCTCGCACTACCTGTCGCTGATGCGCGAGCGCGACGCGCGCTACACGCTGTACTTCGAGAACCTGGCGCTGCAGCTGAAGCTCAAGGAGCTGGACGGCAGCTCCTACCCCGTGGACGACGCCTACGGAGACCCCGTCGTGCTCAGGATCGCACTGGATAGATGCAGGTGATTATGATAGACAATCTGATGTAGGTCAAAGAGCTGGACGGCTTCTATCCCGGTCATCATCATTATTTCAGTCGAAGGACATCCACTGTCGGACGCAGGTCTTCCCCAAGTGTCGCCACAACGAAGTCCTGTGCGTCTCGCATCGCATTCCCGCGACTCTCACCAGGTCATTGTTCCATCTTGTAGAGGGCCTTCCAACACTGCGTCTTCCGGTGCGCGGCAGCCACTCTAGAACCTTTCGGGCCCACCGACCATCCTAGCTCTACGAGCAGGCAGCGAAAAGAATCGTCAAAGTGAAGTGGCAGTGGGCAAGGCACATTGCTCTACCCTTTTACTTGAAAGAATTCTGTCAACCATTGGACGACTAATATAATTAACTTTCCCAGGGAACAGCTGTCCATAACCCAGACAGACCTGAAGAAGATGACGGACGAGTACGCCGACAAGGTCCCTCGGAGAGAGTACGACATGCTGGAGGCGAAGCACTTCCGCCTGTGCAAGGCGCTGGACAAGCTGGAGGACGAGTACAAGCTGCTTCGGAATCAAAACAACAGGCTTTTGGGTAGGTACGCGGGAAATTCATCAACAGAGTACCTGATAACAGTTTTTTTAGGGTTTCGTACCTCAATAGGAAAAACCGGTACCCTTATAGGATCACTTTGTTGTCCGTCCGTCCGCCTGTCCGTCTGTCTAGACCTAGAGTCTAGTCTTTTTATAGACTAAAGTCCACACAAACTCCTTCATTTGCCTTTGCGCAACAGTGCCGCGGTAATTTTTTCGTAAAATTTGCTAGCCTATTAACTTCAGGTCCTGGTTTGATCCCCAAGTTAGACACAGATTATGAGGTAAATCAGTAGTATAGCTCAAGTCCACGGTAAGGATTTGAGTCCAGTTGATGTTATCGCATCGCTCCAAGTGACCTGACATTTGGGGCGATAACCTTACCGACGATAATCAAGTGAACGCTCTCAGGGGTATAATGATGTTATGTAATTTGTTACATAATCGCATAATCTTATGTAACCTTTATCTTCAGCATCAAAGAAGTCTATCGAGGAGGAGTTGTTCGAGAGCAAGGAGCGCTGCAGCGAGCTGGAGCGCGCCGGCACGCCGCGGCCGCAGTGGGAGCTGTGTGCTGACTTCATCGGAGGCGGCCGAGACAGGTGGGTACTGACCCTTATTGTTGGAGAGCAAGGAGCGCTGCAGTGAGCTGGAGCGCGCCGGCACGCCGCGGCCGCAGTAGACTTTTTCTAGATGTCCCGAAAAAAAGTGGTTCTACCACATAAATTATCAAAGAAAAATGTCAGGGACGGAGGGTAAGAGGGTATAAAATAGCAATAGCCTACGACCTATTCTCAGACATACCTAATATACACACAAAATTTCATAAAAGTCGGTCAAGTCGTTTCAGAGGAATTCGATAACAAACACTTTGACGATTTTTTACATTAGACTATCGGTCCCGGCAGACTGTCAGAAAAAAAAATGAGAAACCGATTGCAGCCCCAGCTACTGGATCCAATAGTATTTTCAAACCATCAAGGTAGTCACACAAAATTGCACTCAAATCGGCAAGCAGAGCAGTGGGAGTCGTGTGCTGATTTCATTCGAGGGGGATGAAATAAGTAACATACTCAGGTTCGGTTGAAAACCAGCGTCAGGCAACTACAACGTACTTGTCTGGCGTTTTGTTGAACTGGGCCTATTTAACGCAGCCGTGGGACATGATGTGGTGGTTGTTTATTTAAGTTTCTTCGTAATTGTAAGTGTCTGTGTGTTAAATAAATAAATTTTTCTTTCTTTAAACTTGATCGGTGATTCCGCCCGGCCTATATGTGTCATGTGTGTGACCATTGGGTCATGCGTCACTATTTGTACAGAGACGCCTGGCTACCTTGTGATAGACCGAAAGCCTAATGAAAATTAATTCATGAATCCCCAAGCGACCACCGGTGGCCGCCCATCTATTGTCTTACTATTGTGTTTCTAATTGACGGTATCTGAAGGGTTAAAAATTAGAATACGTTTATTTAACTGTGAATGACGTGTTCCGGTTGAATGATGATGATCGTTGTGAAGATATTTGGGTCATCCAAATATTCTGCCGGAGGTTAAGCCACTTGATATATGATAGTTATTAATGGTCCCTCAGATGGTGGCAGTTAGCCAGCGATCTATCCTCGCGGGACATCCTGAGAGTGCTGCTGAAGGAGCTCGGGCCGGCGGCCGAGAGCGACCAGCTCGAGCACTTCGATGGACTTGTAAGCTCAATCACTTGAAACAATAACGCTTCGCTTACTTTCAGTTATAACGAGGGCCGAGGCTCTTTTCATCTAAAGTGACAAGTAATTTGTAGATTGGCAACTTAAGAAAATGTCGTGCTCCATAACCGTGCACTTCATCGTCAACACGTTAGTTCACCACTCTTGAACAGTTAAACGGGTTTAGATGAAAAGAACACGGGTAGGCCTTGTCCAGAAATCTGAAAAGCATATCTTCTCAGTCGGAACACTTGCCAGAGTGGTCATTACTGTGAATCACGATGAGTGATCATCTTGGTAATACGGCGCCATTCATCGCGGACTGTAGCTTTCCGGGTACATTCATGGGAAACTTTTTATCTCGGGAGTTACAGTAGACAATTTTCTGCTTTTTTGAACGAAGTCATTGGCAGCAGCCGGAAAATGATGTCGTCTTTTTGTTTTCCTAGGGCATGGACCCCGCAATCCCACCGTACTTGCGCTACGAAGGCAAGGTCCGCAACCTGCGACTGTCGCGGCGCGAGATCAGCGTCATCATCAACGACATCTGGCTCGGCAAGAGGGACAGCCAGGACGTGTCCATGCAACACTACGTCACGCACTACTTTGAGGACAGGTGGGGACTTAGCTACCCAACCGTTGAGGCAGTGCGTTGTATGTCGGTGAATCATTCATTTGTTTTTAATAGTACATAGACGTACCCTTCTTTGTGCTCCTTGTTCCTGTTTTTGGACACTCAACAACAGCCTCGCTGGAAGTCATGTAAATTGTTATTTCCCCGAACTTTCGCTTTAACTTATATCGTTTCCCTGGTGGTAGATACGGGCAGCCATCAGTCCGCGCGGAGTGGGCGTACAACCTGTGCGCAGGCGCGGAGCAGATGCTGGACGAGCCGCAGGTGAAGCTGTTCTGGGGCGTGCTGCACGGCCACCTCAGCGAGCACATCTACTGGGGCCACCGCCGCCACTGGCAGGCGCTGCGCGACAGCCTCTACAGGCACAGCAAGGACCAGGAGGTATGGCATGGCCTTCTTGGTTCACCTGCAACCCTGTACCGAGAACCATCAACTCCACTTGTGTGCTGATGTGTTCTCGTAGGCAACCTCGCAGCTGCAGCTTCTATAAAAACTTCTTGTATATCTGGTTTGCCATCCCAAATATCGATATTTTGATGAATTTAAATATTTCTTTCCACACAGACGATAACAATTGAGGAATTCGAGAAGATAGCGAAGGCAACGTTCCCGCTGAAGAGTGAAGTGGACATCAAGAACCTGATGGATGTGGTGCGCAAGCAGCTCAAGCTTAAGATCAACAACAACGACATCAACCTGGATAAACTGTTTCAAGAGGTACTTCCTAACACTATATCTAGATTTAACTAAAATAGACTGCATCTTCTGGTTCTGCTATAGCGGCCCCGTACTGAAATACGGACACAGCATTAACGCAACGATTCAACGTTGCGAAGCGATCCGATGCGGTGCACACCTGCGAATTCGACGCGAAGCGATGACATTGTTCTACGTGCGTTCAAAGTCGCCGCTTCAAGAGTGCGCGCGAACATATCAAACCAAATTACTCGTGTCCACTTCGCTTCCTTCATCGCCACTTCACACCCACGTGCGATTGGTCACGTACTACAATGTGGTACCGTGGCCACCACCACAGAACAGAAGTGTATGATTCCTTTGTTCTGTGGACACCACAGTAGAGTATCAATTTATTTGTTCAGTTCGCGCCACGCTCACTTAGCGTGACTGCGAGTTTCGTAACATAATGTAATAGACTGAGAGTTTTGATCGCGCAAGTTGTACTAATATTGTATACCTAAGCTGTCTGAAAAACTTGAAATAATGGAAAACTTCGTTTTTTGTGATACGATACGTCACCACGTGTTAAAAAAAGTCAAGCGCCAAGGCCTCGCCAATACGCGGGGTGCTGCAGTCGCCACCTGTGAGGAGGTCTGTGAGGGGGTCACTAGCCCATGCTCTGCAGTGGCCTCTTTCGGCCGAAATTGTAATAATTTACGATATGACACTTTTTTTAGGTGGGAAATCATCTAATGACTTCTTCCGCTCTGGAGCGGAGCAAAATGACGTGTCAGACATTTACTGTCTAAACTACATCCTTGTTCCTTCTTTGCCTTGCGTCCCAGGACCCCAGGGCTCCTTTTCGGACAACGCTTACATTGAACTTCGAGTCCATAGCTTGTTATGGTGCGTCCAGGCG
Organism: Mythimna lalbum; assembly: GCA_949319445.1. Lineage (NCBI taxonomy): Eukaryota > Metazoa > Arthropoda > Insecta > Lepidoptera > Noctuidae > Mythimna > Mythimna lalbum. The sequence goes on from OX439360.1 coordinate 21,744,125, forward strand.
GTGAATGCGCCGCTTGTGAACTGCGCGCGTGCATATCATGTTCGTACAAAGCGCGCGCCAGGTCTGTACACACCGTTAGAGCCTTGTTTTTGTCTGTTAGTCGAATAGTTTCAACACATCAATTTTGATTGATTCCCCAGAATGAAGAAGGCTTCGACCGCGTAGAGTTCGCTCGAGAGTTATTCCGGCAGCGGCAGCTGGCGCAGGACAAGTACATACGCGAGGTGGTCGCCGAGCTCGGCGGGAAGCACGTCGCCAACAAGACTGTTACTGTCGAGAACCTCAAGCGGGCGTTTGCTATCGTCGATCCGGCCATTGGTAATTACTTAAAATAGGTATTTACTTAAATTGTTAGAATAAAACAGTAGACATTAATTTAAAAATAACAACCGTCGATCTACATTATTAGCGTGCACCATCGTCGGCCACATCGCTTTACATCAGGTAAAATAGTAGTCAAACGCGAGCCTATCCACACTAAAAAATAAAAAAAAAGAGAGTCCACACGAGACTACTGGAAACAGGCCTTAACGAAACAATAGTCTTATGAGACACTTGTTAAGGATTTCGTTACGGATTTGACATCTATAGTACCACATAGGAATTAAAAAGTACAAAATCTTGCGGCATTAGAGTTCTCCGCGTGATTAGAATATATAAAATAGTCCGAAATCGATTATCGGCAGTTGCTCGGGCTAGACAACATCCGTCTCGTCGGCATTCAAATCTAAATGATTTTTGCGAAATAGCCATTTAATGGGATAAGACAAACTGAGACGCTAGATTTTAATGCAAACCATCTTTTAATCAACATGCAAATTGACTCTGAGCTATAAAATGCCAAATGAAAATGAATATTGCTCTTTCATCGATGCATGATGTTTTTCTAGATCATATCCGCATGGAGCGCTACATCCGTTGGGCGTTTTCTGATACAACTACTGAACTGAACAATATTCCTCCGATACCTCTAAAGATTCTGGCTACTCGGCTAGCCGCTGGAGACATAGAACGCGTTGGACCCAGATATCGTGGAGCGCATCGCAGAACGACCTACAAGTAATACCTAAATATATTTTGTATTAATTAAATAGAGGATTTTATGAAATGATGTGATATGTGCATGCAACAGACTAAGGTTCTGCTAACGCCAAAGAAAAGACATTAATATGTATAGCCTTGCACTTTATATATCTAGAACCCAAGAATCCTGCACTGGACTTTTGTAAAGTGTTCGAGGGACCGAAGCCAACTGGCAAAGACCCTTAGACACTTCATAGAACGTGGTACCAATTATTACCGAATTTGTAATGATAGGTCAATATAAATATTTTGTTTATCAAATAAACAATATTTGCATAAAACTTTTTTTTTCAACTAGCGTTTGGAATTATACGGTTTTTAATCTATTTTCCAAAAAACCGATATTTCCAAATTGGTAATGCGTTATTCGTACTGGTGTATCCGAACGTGTCGTTCATGAACATGCTGGCCAATGCTGCTAGTGTCAATGTCAAACAAGCATGTCTGTCATCCAGACACCCATAACCTCAAAATAAAACGAAACATGTTTGTTTACACCACAAACTGAATTTAATTTGCCTCCTGAAAACAATAATACTGACGAAGCCATAAAAAAAAATGGCTGATATAGTTGATAATGAAGAAGTCGATAGAGATACTGTGGAGCCTGAAGTTCTAGAACAACAGTTCCAAAAGAAATACAAGTTATTAACTGAAAGTGCAGTATCACTAAAGAAATCATATATAAACAAATTACACGCTACAAAGTAAGTATAGTGATCATATTATTTAAATTCCTTTACGTAATCGAATATGCTATGTCCATGCGAAGTACTAACAACTCATACTTTTGTATGTTTTAAGTAAAACTAAGGTTTTGCTCTATCAAGGATCTTTTGTCTAAGTTTAATAGCTACTTATTTAAAAACCACATGTTGAAAAGTGACAAGTGTTCTTTCATGTTAGTTATTTGCTACATAGAGGACTTACAGCTAATAAAACTATTTTTATTTAATTGAAATCTGCAGATCACTAAAACTAGCAGTGAGTCTATCAGACAACAGCATAGAAGTGTATCAGCTGAACAACACATCCCTGACGAAAGTGTGTCGACTCAGCGGACATGAAAAGGCTCTCACAGAAGTGGTGTGTGACCCTACAGAGGACCACCTGGTGTACTCAGCGGGGCAGGATGGACTTGTGAAACTGTGGGACACTAGAAAAAATGGTAGCTGTGTGCAGGAGTATAAAGGTGATTCACTTGCTTGCATTTCTATTGATAACTTGAAGCCATAGCACAGTATAAACTGCCTTTAAATGTTGCCTGCTGCTGGGACTTGAACCTCCACTCTAGGAGAAGGAATGAGTTGTAATCCACCACACGGGTTCCAGTGCAGGTTGGTGGACGCCACATAACTTAGAAAGTTTTCATTCTAGCACATTCCAATTTTCACACGTTTTCCTTGACTGTTTTGAGAGCAGCGATGATGAAGTAAATTACACAAAGTAATGTAATGTCAAATGTCCTGGCTAGGTTTGCACACGGGACGTACAACTCGTAAGTCGAGGCTGTTACCACTTGGTAAACATAAATCTTAAACTGCATTTAGACTAATCTATTTATGTTTTACGTGTTGTGTATGCCACAGCCCTTGGCAGCTTTTGCATGGTGTTATTAGTCACTGCCAGCTTGCATCGTCCTAAACACAATGTTACTTTGTATGATAATGTTTGTGTGGAAAACTGTACCAGAGACACATAAAACTTTGGAAAGGTTTGGAAAAAGGAAAGAGAAGTGTTGCCTAGCAGTGGCATACATAATAATAGCTGTATTATTCTGAATTATTCATTTTCTAATCTTTTTCTTCCTTTAAAATTATGTTTCTTAATTCAGTGTGTCTCCTGGCAAAGGCCTCCTCCAGCTGCTTCCACTGTGCTCTATCTCGAGCAGTGGCATGCAATCTAGACTAAATAAAATAGTTATTTATTTCTTTGGGAAAACAAACAGCTACATAAAGTTAAAAAAAAAAAATATGTTTGGACTAACAAAAATATTCTGTATTTTCAGATAATGAGGAAGAGCTAGTCAGGCCGTATGAGTGCATGGACGTCTCCTGTAATGGACGGGTCCTGTGTGCAGGCAGCCAGCTGGTGGAGGATGACGCCTACTTGGTGTTCTGGGACAACCGCCTCACCAAACCTCTTGGAGGGTACTGGAACTCACACACTGATGATATCACACAGGTAACAGAAATAAATGTACTTACTAATGTACTACAAATTAGGCAGATGATAGGTATTTCGAGGAAATACCTATCATCTGCCTAATTTGTTAATCTGATAAGTCTAGTCCTTTGTATTTTAGGCCAATCAAAAAGTTTAAGAAAAAATGGCCGAAATTTGCTTTCTGATTAATAGAAACTTTCACTCAATTCAGTCTCGCATCCCAAATACGTAGGGTTACAATAATATCAAGCTGTGAGAATCTTCTCATTGCATTGACCAGCAATGAAAAGGTAAAAAAACATGGGAGTTTATACCCAATATTCTACACTCACAAGCAAGGCTCGGAACCGGTTTAAAAAATACCGGTTAACACCGGTTTATTTCGGTTTTCCTCCGAACTTTTCTTAAGAACGTGAACGTTTTAAGAACTTTATTTTAACCTAAATTAACCGGTTTATTCGGCGAACGGCATGTCGGTAAACACGTTGCAATTTGTATGGATGCCGCGCATAGCGGCGCGGTATGAGATGTATATTTTTTCATGTTTTTGCAGAGTGGCTTATTAATGCACTGACATAAACGTCCGACCCAAAACAAAACAATTCTTACTACTGAATAAAATCTGAACTGCGCGCGTCGTTTCTTTATTGTGCGTCCGTATTAACCGGTTTTTATTGCTCTAAACCATTTAATCCGAAAAAACCTTTATATAAATACTCTTAAAAATATCGGTTTAAAAAAACCGGTATATGCGAACGAAACCTAATGTAAAAGGTTTTGCGTCAAGTACATAATAACGGTTTGGAAATTTAACCGGTATCCGAGCCTTGCTCACAAGGCATAAAAACCTTTAGCGAGAAGCAAGATCTCACAGTAGAGATTCAAGCAAGGTCTCATAGTAAAAAAGTCCCGAAAATGTTTCATTTGTACTTTTATCACAATACATAAATATATTTTTACGATTCCAGTTTTTTTTACTTTTGACCACTGCCCACTACCTTCCCAAATGAAGTCACATGTCAGCAGTTCTCAACGTGGTAACAACATTTAAACTTGGCTTAATCACCATCTCTCTCCATACTTTACACAACTTAAGACAAAAACCCTTAAATCCAGGTTAAATTTCACAAAACAAAAACAGAGATACTAGCGACCGGCTCGCTGGACGGACTCCTCAACATCTTCAACGTGATGGAGCTGACGGAAGACGACGCGCTGACGTACTCGCTGAACGTGGAGAACTCGGTGGAGAAGCTGTCGTGGCTGGACGAGAAGCGGGTGGGCTGCATCACGCAGTCCAACGACTTGCAGCTGTGGGACGCCGACAGCGGGGACCTGCTCAGGAGCTTCACCAGGGACAAAGTATCGAGGAGTATCAAGGTGAGCAGCCTGAAAACTGAAATCGTACATTCTATAGCAGTGGACGTTTTGACAATTAACAGTTCTTAAAGATCATTTTTTGTTCTGCAATGTAACAACCGTTTTCCATCCTACGACTAAACAGTCTTCATTGCACAATCAAATTACGGTATGCGAATTATTATCATCATAATTTCAGCCGATATACGTCCACTGTTGGACATAGGATCATACTTCTAATAAAATAAGGTCGAGAATCCTTTGATTCTACTATCACACTTGTTGCGTCGTCGTTTCAAAACCAGTTATTTCAATGAAAAGTGAACCTTATGAATATTTACGTAAAGTTAATTTTTCATGGCAATATCTGGTTTAGCGTTGGCAACGCGACGAGTACAGATTTTGTGACAGCGAACGTTTTGTGCAACTACTTCACTCAACGATAGTTTCCTCTTCAGACTAGTTACGACGAGGACCGTTTATCAATAGTTTCTGACATTGCAAGGCTGGTTGCGTTTCGTCGTTCAAAAATTCGACAGTAATCCACAACTAATATTCTGATGCAAGTGGACAAATTATTGCCACATGTCAAACAACGGTTTTCAATACATTTACTTGAATCAAAATCTAAGGCCGCGTTTCCACTATGTCGTAACGGTTAATTTATCGTCGAACGACTATCGTCTCTAGCTGTTCCCATTATAACGGCTGTTTATCGTGGCCCCGTAAGACAGTCGCAACAATGACACTTGATATACCAACATGGTTTACTCTTGATTGACAATTTTTTATCGTTTTACAAGTGTCGTGCTAATCGCTACAACAGGTTGGCACTATCATAACAATCTGTTAAAACCTCAAAAAAAGTCGTAGACGACAGTTATCGGGTCGTCCGAAATGAGAACGAGAATTTAAATGGAGTAAATATCATAAGCCACGACACTTAAAACAACACGATTGTCTGTCATCACGACAGCGGGAACGCGGCCTTAAACACAATATTTGGTAATAAATTATTAGGAGTCTTGTTTTGCAGTCTCTTGTTCAATACAGTAGGCCACTTTTATTAAATTATACTATTCTCAGTGTTTTAAATATATTGCCAACTTGCCATAATGTAGAGTTACAAAAGGCATAAAGTATCTTTAGCCAATTCATGTATGTACCTACATTAAGTCAACTCCAAAGCAGACCTAACAGGACATACTAAAACAATCCATGCTTATGATTTGCAGAGAAGTAAAGCCGACGACTGTTACTTGGTGGACACGTACATGTCGCTGGACGACACGCCGGTACTGCTGGCTGGCTCCTATGAAGGCAACGGGTAAGATAACAATGCTTGTCACCAGACAAAAACGAGATAAGCCCAAAGTGCTGTGTTCCTCAACTGCCCGAGAGATGATTTTGGGCTGTTGTGTGTTCAAATCGAGAACTCTAACGGCTATATTTCACCGGGACACCATGGTGCCCTGTAAAATATACCCCTTAACTACCAAACTAGTGACCATGCAGACATAAGAGTCGCCCCACGTCAAAGTTGGTCGCGCTACTAAATTGGTGGCGCAAATTTTAGTTCTTATGTGACGCCATAGATGTCGCTGCAACTACATACAGAGGCGTAGCGTGGACTTATTTAGACGTGGGCGAAGGCGCATCAGTGAGGCATTTCTTTCATCTATATCTATATCTATACTTATAATAAATCTGTAGAGAGGTCAATTCTGTACATGAAATATATTTCCAAAATAACTATCAGGGGGTGATTAGTGATCGATACTGATGCCAAAAATGCAAACAGTAAAATTTTTGTCTGTCTGTCTGTCTGTCTGTCTGTCTGTATGTTCTTTATAGAAACAAAAACTATGCGATGGATTTTAACGAAACTTGGTACAGTCATTCTTCATACTCCTGGGCAGGTTATAGTATACTTTTCATCACGCTACGATCAATGGGAGCAGAGCAGTGAAGGGAAATGTTGGGGAAACGAGAAAAATTATTCCATTTTTTAAGCTTCCGTCGCGTTTGCAGCCTTGATGGTTCAAGCTACACAGAAATCATGTATAACGGAAATGTTCTCCTTAAAATTATATAAAAAATATCCCAAGACATCATATGTCTATCTTTTATGGTTGACTCACAATAACACATGTAACTCCCGATAGCTTAGCAGTTCGGAGCTTTCTGTTTATTTTTGTCTATGGCACCAAGGTGTGTGCACACTGTCACGCGCGTAAGTGGAAGGGAGAGATCTGGAACGTCTCGAATCGTCTCGCGCATCACGTTGTTTTCCAGGCTCTTAGAATTCGACACAAGATGTTTCAGATCTTTGATTTTGACGACTCCGTTGTCGCTGGCATAAGCAACAGGATCCGCGTACGAAGTCGCTGGCAGAAGCTAGTAAATTCATAAAAGAAACAGCGACTGTCCCTCTTTTACACACTATTAAAACGCTAAGGAATTACTTCTAATTACAATAGGTACACTTTTCGCTGCGAGCTGACAACGTCGCGTATGTAGGTACAAAGGTAGGTCATACGCGAGTTTTTTCGGTTGAATAAAGGTTTATACCGGTAGCATAACCATATACCTTAACCGAAAACGATCCCTGCCGGAACCCAGGGCAGAACTTGAGTTCCGGTAAAGATGGAGTAGTTCTCGTATAACTCCTGTATGTTGACATTGCAGGCAAGTGCTGCGCTCGGTGACGATCGCGGACAAGAAGCTGCAGCCGAGCACCAACTTCGCCGACAACAAGCAGGTCGTGCGCTGCAGCTGGTACGACAAGGACGTGAGTACCTACTTTTAATTTATGTTTGACTAGCCTTTGCTTGCACACATACGAGATACAATATAGACTGTATCTCTCAGGAATAAAGCACCTTTCTATCGGTGAAAACATTTTCGCAATCGGAACAATACTTTTGAAGATTATCTCCTGCAAACAAAAAAACAAACTTTACCTCCCTATAATACTAATGTAGATGTAGATAACATAAGTAAGTATACAGAGTAGGGGTTTGAACTTTTGTTTAGTGGAAGTAAGTTGGACTAGTTTAAACTATGGGATTAAATATAATGACCACCAAAAAATGCTTTGATACCCTTAGGGCTATTACGCACTGTCGACTAGTCGCCGGCGACTCAGTTGTCGACGACTGTAATATTGTATAGTTTAAATAGGTGTTTACGCACTAGTCACCGGTTGCCCGGGCGACTCGGCGACTCGCCGCGCAGTGGCGACGCACAGGCAACTGCCGGTCGCCGGCGACCAATAGGAGCACGGTTTCAAATGAAAGCATTCACACTGCGAGCAACTGTCGTAACGACCGGACGGCCGCGCACAATGAGTTTTGACACGGATAAATTTATATCGGAAATACAATCCCGAAAAGCTATTTGGGATTTACAAAGTGAGGAATATGCTAATCGGGATTTGAAGAAAAAACAGTGGGAAGAAATAGTGGAGTTATTTGGAGGTGAAGAATTATCAGACGAAGAAAAAAAAAAAACTCAGGTAAGTAAGAAATGCCATTTATTTTTTATTAATTAAAACTGCTCATCTGCCAAGATAATTGACCCTCAGTTGTAAAGTAATCAGCAAATACATCTCTGTATGATGCACCACGTCGCGTAGCTCTTTGGAAACCGTTTGGGACTTCTTCAAAGCCAGGAATGCTCAGGGTATCTTCAAATTTATATCCGTCTCTTTCTCGGACATAGTTGTGAAGAGTGCAACATGTTTTGATGATGCATGATACTAGATCTAAATTCACGTTGATAGGTCTGTGAAAAATCTGCCACTTGTTTGCTAATATGCCGAATGAACATTCAATATGGCGTCGTGCACGAGAAAGCCTATAATTAAATATTTTTTCTTTGTTGTTAAATTTGATCCACCGAACGGTCGCATAATTTTGTCAGTTTGTCCAAATGCTTCGTCACCCACAATAACAAACGGTACTGGTATAGGGTTTGTCGATGAAATGGGCTAGGTTCGGGTATTTGCAAATCATTGTTCATTAGCTTTTGATAAAACGTTGAATTTGTAAATATAGTTGAATCGCAATCCTTTCCATAGCAACCAACGTCTATGTATATGAACTTATAGTCAGAGTCACAAATGGCAAGCAAAATTACAGAAAAGAAGTGTTTGTAATTATAACACAATGATCCACTGTTGTATGGTTTTATAATTCTTACATGCTTACCATCTACGGCACCTATGCAATTTGGAAAATTGGCCCGTAAATGAAAATCTTTTGCGATTTTTAACCAATTTTCTTTTGTCGGTTGCGGTAAACACATGTCTTTTAGTACAACCCATATAAAATGACAAACTTCTCTTATTATTTCAGCTATAGTTGAAATCCCAAGTCTGTATGAGTAATGTAAATCTACTAATTTACAACCGCTTCCAAGATATCTGGAATTAAAAAATAATTTAAATATATACATTATTTACAGGTCATTCACTTCAAAAGAAATGGAAAAATATAAGAAGCTGCTTTTCGCGAGAAGTACGAAGATTAAAAAATACTAAAAGCGGATCTGCTGCTTCCCATAAAACTCCCTATATTTATTACGCACTCTCAACGTAATCGCCGATGACATCGACATATTCTCATGTGCTTTGAGTACATTCACTAGGATAGCTACATATAGAATTAGCTACGGTATAAACAGTGGCACTATTTAAAACAAGGACACTACAATATCGCATTGGGTCTGTTTAGCCTGTAAGGATATTGTAAAATTTTTAGAAATAAATAAATAAATAAATAAATAAATAAATAAATTACTAGCTTCTGCCCGCGACTTCGTCCGCGGAAAATTTCTTGTTTTAACATAAGATTACACTCGATTGATATTACTGTATTTAATTTTATTATTAAAAAAATATTTTTTGGAATCAGATCAGTAACTTCAAAGATTACCGAAGTTCTCTTTTCTGCTCAAGGTAACTGAACCCTTAGTCGCCTTTTACTTATTTTATTTGTTTAAGTTAGGTATCTATTTAATTTAAAGCTTCTCTATATACAATATTTGAGGTTGTTTTATTTTCCGGCAACAGAATAATCTGCTTTTCGGATGATCCCACTCTTGATAGACCAACATATAATTGCCCATGGGAAAAACATTCTTTTCGTAGGTCAATGCCAACCAAAGAGAGTCAGGGCAAATGATGTTTTTATTGGAAACTGGAGTCGTTTAAACGGTATGGGTAGGTCCGTCGGAATCATTGAAATTCTTGGGATGTACGCCAACTGGCCAGCTCCTGGGCCGATGAGAATGGTCGCCACAATTAGGTTGTCTTTTAAATCTTTTATTAGTAGCCTTGTGCCATTGCACAGGTTAGGTGGGCTTAAATTTCTTAAAAGCATGATAGGCGTTCCGGATTTCAACAGCAGTTCGTGAGGTGGCAGACCAGATGGTTTAAGGGAATTTAAAAATTCCTGCGGATAGTGGACTGCATCCTCGATATTACACACTGTATCAATTGACTTGTAGATTTTACCATGGCCGGGAACTTTTTGTAAAATTAGATTATTGATTTCATTGACTGTATCGTTCCTTGGTGAGACGATAGCCCTTGAACAAAGCCAATGAATGTCTCTATCTAGTAAATATTCGAGGTCAGGATATACTGCGTCTATAAGATGCTGCAGACTGTGAACTATACGACCCAGAGTCTCATTTATAACGATTTCCGCAGAGTTAGAGCCCAAGGTTCGAGAAGAAAAAGACCCTTCCCCAATTTTGAGCAGCTGTTGTGGAAAATCGTTATCCATATTTCCGATAACGTGGACTCTCATGTTCGTACGTAAATTCAAAGTTTGGACTATACTCCACAGGGGCGACGATTTTAGACATGCCTTTATGATATCCGCACGTGTCCCTCTTGTGACGACGGGAAGTGTCTGACGAAAGTCACCTGCAAACACAAAAGTGACACCACCCATGACAGCGACTGAGTTTCTCAAGTCCTTAAGTGTTCGATCCACTGCTTCAAGATGAGCTCTATGACTCATAGTACATTCGTCCCACATTATCAACGACGTATTCTGTAACAATTGACCAATGGGCCCATTTTTGCGTATCGAACATACCGACTGTTGCTCCAATGAAACTGTCAATGGAAGTTTGAAGGTAGAGTGAGCAGTTTTACCGTCACTCAATAAAGTAGCCGCAATCCCAGAAGAAGCCACTGCCAAAGCTATTTTTCCGGATTGCCTAACATGTGCTAATATTAAATTAGCGAGGAATGTTTTCCCTGTGCCTCCTGGGGCGTCTAAAAAAAATATTTTTCCTTTATTATTCGTTACGCTATCAATAATTTCATCAAAAGCCTGTTTTTGGTCTGTGACTAATTTGGGCAAATTTTCATTTACAAAAGTAGCTAATTCACTGATGTTGTGCGGATGTACCAACATTGTATCTATTGCATCATTTACAGGGCGAACTGGAGACGGTAATCCAAAGTCTCTCAATGTTTTATCATTCAATGCTAAAAGTTTGTTTTCAATTTGTATTAAACCTTCATTGTATATAACATCATTAAAAGGCATGGTAAAGTCCTGATTTTGTTATCGAATTCTATGTCTGATATCTTCACAAAAATTGTCTTTGAAGATATCCCATAGTTTTAACGGTTCAGATGGCTGACAAAATAGCAGTATCACCACAAATAACTCCCTAAGTTTTAATGAACATTCCGACATCGAAGCTTCTCTTAATGTCTTCTCCCAGTGATCGTCATTTTCCAACAAACCTCTGTCCCGGCAAGCTGCTTGATACGTCTCCTTGACCACTCCATTTATAGTTTTCAAATCTTCGAATGATGTGGGACCGCGTACGTGGTGCAATAAAATTCTTAGATAAAAGCATTCTGATTGTGACGGATGTACACCGTACACTCTTCCCAAAGCTTCATCTCTTTTTATTTCTGGATGCCCATCGAAGTTTTGACCGCGCCTTCGTCTTGAAAATTTGTTATTAGCCCACGTATAATAGTGAGGAACTTCGTGGTACAACAGCGTTTTTGCAAATTCGTCGGTATTGCAGAGTTCAAAAAACGCTAATAGAGTGGTTTTGCGTGGATTTTGGGCAACTTGTCGCGCAGTTCCTGGTGTGAAATACACCCTTTGCCCGTTTTCTAAGTGCACGGCCAAATGCATGACCGTGGGATGCCGGTCATGGATCGGAAACTCGAGTATTCGCCAGACGGCTTCCGATGTACTTATATATCGCCCATTTAAATAATTTTCCACCTCATCATGCGAATTACTAACGCTGAACGTGGCTTGATCGGAACCCTTATTTATATATTTACATATATATTTTATAGCCTGAACTGAATGGCAGTATTCGACGTTAATGTGGGCGTTAAATGACCTGCACAACATTGGAGAGTATGGTACAATCCATCTGTTATCTATTGTAATCGGCCTCCCTCTGATGTTAACAACTGCGACCACCATTTTCAGCATTACGACGACGATATACAGGATAACCATCCTCGCCTGTCTGAGTATCGGTGACGAATCGCCGAGGATATTTCTTTGAACATATACCGTTCTTCATACACGGTGATGATAAATTGTGCTCCCCACAAGGTCCATGGATAATATTTTTGGTGATAATATCGAATAATATTGGGTCATCATCTTTGTTGGGTAGTTCAGCAACTATTATACTGTCTATTTCATCTGGTTGTATTTTTTGTTCAAACCAAAACAGCATATGACAGTGTGGTAGTCCGCGTTTTTGCCATTCAACACTAAGCATATGGCATTTGACTTTGCCGAATACCTCGTCTTTAGTGAACAACTTGACCATTTTTTTCATTTTTAAATGAAAAACCCTAGCAATTATGTCATGACGGTCGAAAGAACGTTGGCCAGCAAATAGCTCTTTCTTAATTTCTGGCCACTCCGGATTGCAAGTGAACGTCACAAATAAATCGGGTCTTCCATAGTTGCGTACATACGTCATTGCATCTTGGGTTTTTTCATGCATGTAACGCGGAGATGACATGTTGGCCAATATTTGCAGCGTTGACATTAGCATCCTGATTTATAGCGTCTCTTAAATGGATATAGTCATCAGCTCTCAGTTGTTGTTGATTGCGACTTATGTAACTTAGTCTCTCTGTTATCATTTTAGCCATCATGTCAACACAGTATTGACTAAACAAATCCCGATAATAATGAAGGGGATTAAAACTATTGGCCCTGGTCATCAATCTATACATATAAAATTGCATACACGAAACTGTTTTATTTCGCGCTGAATTTTGTAGAGGGATAGTCAAATAATAACCATCTTCACCGTTAACAAACATCAAAGGGTATTGTAAGGGATCGTAAGCTCTGTGTAATTCAGAAACTCTTTTCAGTTGACCATCTTTGCAATGAAGGACTATATCTCTAGGTCCCTTATCTTCGTCCACCAATAATACTGCAACTTCGTTTGCTGTAGGTGAATTGTATCTTCCACGATGTTGATTTTGTGGAGTGCGGTCAGCGTGAATGATTAATTTTAAGTTTTCAGGTGAAGAGTTATGTTCTAAATTGTATTTGAAACTGCGAATATAAATGTTATGACTATTTAACGACGTCTGTAAATCATTGATTAAATCGATATTTAGGTTAGGAGCAATATTAGACCGCAACGAAAGTTGGTCGGCATCAGAAATGAAGTAAATTTGTAGAAACTGCGGGCTTTGCCCTGGCGAAGGAAGTAGACTACCAATCAAGTGATAAACTTGCCCTTCTACTTTAAATGTAGGCATAAAGTTTCCTTCGCGAATTTCTTTAGCACCGAATGACGTCATTTGGAAGAGTGTATTATACTTTCGTATGTTTTTTAAAAAATGCGCAGATAATAGATGATTGCCCAGTAATAGATCTTTTATTGGTTGTGGTGGTGCCTGGATATCAGCAAGAACCACTTTTCCTGCAGCACAACACATACCATTTGGTTCATCGCTCCATTTATTTGCAAAACACTTAGGACATGTTTTATTCATTTCGCCTATTTTCACAGTGTTTTGCTGAGCATAATCTATATTGGCATCGTAATTGAAGGCTGATCTATTTCCTTGGGCTAAATTCCGATTACGTGCTCTGACTGTAGCTGCTCGCTGTCTTTCTGTTGCTAGGCGCTGCGAGCGCTCAGCGCTAGTCTCCCTATCTCTTGTTTCAGAGACATGCTGCCTTAAAACAGATAGACGCTGTGCACGTTCATCGCTGGATTCTCGAGCGCGGGCCCGCGATGTTATGGAATTTTGCCTAGCGAGCCGCTGCGAGCGCTCAGCGCTAGTCTCCCTATCCCTTGTTTCCGAGACATGCTGTCTTAAATCAGATAGACGCTGCGCACGTTCAGCGCTAGATTCCTGAGCACGGGCCTGTGATGTTAGGACATTTTGCCTACCAAGCCGCTGCGAGCGCTCAGCGCTAGTCTCCCTATCCCTTGTCTCAGAGACAAGCTGCCTTAAATCAGATAGACGCTGCGCACGTTCAGCGCTAGATTCCCGAGCACGGGCCTGCGATGTTATGGCATTTTGCCTAGTGATCCGCTGCGAGCGCTCAGCGCTAGTCTCCCTATCCCTTGTCTCAGAGACATGCTGCCTTAAATCAGATAGACGCTGCGCACGTTCAGCGCTAGATTCCCGAGCACGGGCCTGCGATGTTATGGCATTTTGCCTAGCGAGCCGCTGCGAGCGCTCAGCGCTAGTCTCCCTATCCCTTGTCTCAGAGACATGCTGCCTTAAATCAGATAGACGCTGCGCACGTTCAGCGCTAGTTTCTCGAGCACGGGCCCGCGACGTCCTCACATTTTGGCTAGCGAGGCGCTGTGAGCGCTCGGAGCTAGATTCTCTAGCGCGTGCTTGCGAAATATATTCTCTATTTCTCGAGAGGCGCTGCTCATTTTCAGGGGCAGATTCTTCCGTACGGCGTACTCGAGCGGCTCTTGTCTGTGATGTCTGCCGGCACAGTTGAGATTTCCTTTTAGGCATGCTCTCAACAAACTACGCACAGACTTGAAAACAATTATGAACAAAGGGAGAGCAACTCGAACACCGTCCACCTTTACAAAACAAAACAATCGTATCGTAATATCGAATAACTCGTATCGATTATTACGATAGGTACTTGAACGAAATTACGAATTACGATATTTTCGATTATACGACAACCATACATATATATAACAACCATACGAACGAAACAACCGAAACCAATAAGCAACTGACATGTAATATTTAGAACTCCAACTAACGACAACGTGGGCATAATAATTCGAGAGGGTCATCAATCCACGGAAAGTCATAATACCGCGATTCAAAAAAATGACGTAATTGCAGAACGCCATCTATGGGCAAATGGGTAAAACGTCTGCACAATGAAAGTTATGCTAGGGGCAATTTGCGTTTTAGTAATTTTTTATTATCTCCGAAACTGTATGACCAATTGATATACTGTAAATGGCAAATCTTATCTGTATGATGTTCTTGTGATACTGAAATAATTTATTGTCATAAGAATTAATATTTTGTTGCTCAAATAATCAACCAAACGTAAGTATGCCGAAAAAAAAGTTTTTTAATGCAATAAAAGAAGTATAAAAGATAAAATATAAAAGATAGAGATATAGTATCGCGGACTTTTTTGTAGAAATAATTAAGACGAACCAGGTAGCCATACATTGTTTTTAATTTTAAGCAACTGTTTAGGCAGCGCACGCAAATAATTCTGTTTTTTGAGGTATTTTTTTCCGACTTGCTAGACAAAAGTTGTGATAGCTCAGTTAATATACATGCTATAGAAACGATTTATAGCCTATAGCACTCAGGAATAATGTAGCTTTCTGCCAGTTAAAAAATTTTTAGAATTGGATTATGAGTTCCAGAGATTACCCCCTACATACAAACTTACAAATTTTACCTCTTTATAATATTAGTATAGATAATCAGCTGTTATTTTTGAAGAATACCGTTGGTAATTTGAACACAGAGAGTAACATTGCTGAACAAGAACATTTGACAAATGATCAAGAACCTTTAGGACCTTACTCGAGAGAAAATATAGTCGGAAGAAAAAAGAATAAAACGTCAGATGATGGCACAAGCGAACTGTTAACCACATTAAACAAGTGTATTGAAACTCGCAAAAATAAGGAGGATATTTTGGAACAAGATGAGGACAGAATGTTCCTGATGTCCCTATTATCATCATTTAGGGCAATTCCGGAGCACAAAAAGTCAGCTGCGAAAATTCAATTAATCAGTGTAATCGAATCATTCCGATCCTCTACTCAAAATAATATATATCCAAACACAATGTGGCGAAATTTTAATGAGTACGAGTATGAGCGTGGTTACTTCACACCTGAGGCCGGGCGTTCAACAGCACCAAGTCAACAATCACGCCCTGAAGCACAACATTATTATACGCTACCAACTTCAACTCCTTCAGAACGTGAACGCCCAGAGTCGCGATTTTCTATTGTCACTTCAAATACCTCGCAAGATTCTGACATTTTGGATCTATTTTGAATATTTCCTTTTGTTGTGCGTTCGTTTATAATATTGATTTCATTAAGTACTTTAAAAAAATACATGTTTTATAATTATTTACCGTATATTTTTAAATTATGTCATCGAAGAGTAGACTTACAGATAGTGCCATCCACGAAGACGCGCCCCACTCTTTGTTCAAATGCATGTGTGCTATCTTCCGCATGTGTTAAACATCTGTCGATACACGCTAATTATCGATGAATGCAAACGCACACTAATAGAAATTGTCTAATCAGGAAAGAGTATTATGAACAGCACGAAAGATGCTCTATTTAAATTTAATCGCGCGTCTTCGTGGATGGCATTATCTGTAACTCTAAACACACTCCCGGACACATCTATCGGCCCACCTTGAGTTTTAAGTTTTGACTGGAGACCAGCTAAAAATAAATGTTAGGAGGAGCAATAAGTTTTTGCAGGTGTGAAGCTGATTTACTGGCCATCGTTTTCGTAAAAAACTGCATAAAAACTTATTGCACCACTTAACATTTATTTTTAGCTAGGGATTATCAACACTTTAAACACTAGGTTTGGCCGATAGATGTGTCCGGGAATGTAATGTAAATTGTGTTAAAATCCCGTAAAAAATAAATGTTTGGAATGAATTTTATTTGAATTGTCACTTACCTTAGTGTTATAAAAAGTTTTTCTTCCGGAGAAATACATGGTCGCATATTTGTATCTATGCCAGTTATATGTGGTTTTAGAAGACACAATAAGTCATCAAACGAACTCACAGACATTCTTGCATAATTAAAAAATTTACGAGGATATTTTCTAACGTCTTCATAAAATATTTTAAACATTCCCTTTGACCTCCGTTCTTCTAACAAAGGATGCACCCAATACTCTTTTGATTTTTTTTATTTTTCTTTCTTTTTATAATTAGTAGCGCCGTTACAATTGCAAGTTCTTCAACGTCCATTCTGCACGAATGTACTTGGAATACTGTCGCTCGGCTCGGTCTCCGGCCCTGTTTCCCATGTTTCGGTCGCCGAGGGACTGAGTCGCCGGCGACTAGTCGACAGTGCGTAATAGCCCTTAGTTCTTTAACCAAAAAAAAAAAAACTTAACACCAGAAAAATAAAGTCTAAAATTACATTAGTATAACCTATTTTAGTCACAACTGCACCTCAAATTGTATTCAAACACCAAATATAGTAAACGACCACCAAATATAGTAAATGATCACCAAATCTTAGCAAGCAAATTAATGTATTTTTTTCTGCCTAAATAAACCACTGTGATTGCCATAAAATGTAGGCTTATTACCAAATAAAGTATTATGATGCCATATTAAGTTATGTCTCCGGCTTGCAATCCCCTCATTTGCAAGCATCTTGTTGGATTGGCGATTCGGCTTAAAACGTCCAGCCACCTACAGAAGCCAGAGCTATTCCGATTGGCATGAAGCGCAAAAGAGGACGACCAGGCAAACCCAAGAAAGCATTAATTGTGCAGTAAATTATTGCTATTTTATGCTAAATTAATACGGAAGACTGATTCTTCTTAAGATTTTTTAAATGTTTATTATTAGTTTAGTTTTAAGATCTTTAAACTATTAATTAGATTACTATTGTATTAAAAAAAGGATTATTGAAATTGTAAGAGTTTTATTTTTTATCTTAGGCATCGCATTTGGTTAAATAAACGAAATGCTCATTTTTTAGGATTCCGTACCTCAAAAGGAAAAAACGGAACCCTTATAAGATCACTTTGTTGTCCGTCCGTCTGTCTGTCAAGACTCTTTATCTCAAAAACGCGTGGAGGTATCACGTTGAAATTAAAACCATATACTCAAGTCTGCGTCCCTTCAAGCTGAGAAAAAATCAAACTACTAAGTTAACGAATAAAAAAGATTATGACCGTTTACGTCACAAAAAAACGTATATTTCGATACTTTTAAAGATCAAAATTCATAGGGTACTTCCCGATGACCTGAAATTTGGCACAAAGCAAGGTCTTATAGCACAGGTATAGTAATAAATCTGAAAACAGTTAATTTAATAAAACAAAATAAAAATTGCAATTCGGGAATTATAGTTTGCACGGAGCCCTCGGTGCGCGAGGCCGACTCGCACTTGCCCAGTTTTGTTTTTTTTGGTCGTGGAGTCGATTCGCTTAAATAGGATAGCAAGATGCAAAAACTTTGGTTACAATTTTACATTAAAATGCTGTTTTAATTTTGGTGATCATTTACTATTTTTGGGTGGCAAATGATTTATGTGGAGTCATTTTGCTTAAATAGGAAAGCGAGATGTTAAAACTTTGGTTCTAATTTTACTTTAAAATGCTGTTTTAATTTTGGTGATCATTTACTATTTTTGTCTGTTATATGTTACTATATCTGGTGGTCAGTTATACATAAGCCTTAAACTATTATAAAGAAGATCAAATTTTTCGTTTGTTACGATTTAACTCAAAAACTACTGGACCTATTTACAAATATCTTTCACCAGTAGAAAGCTACTTTAACACTAAGTATGATAGACCTATATTTTATATTTTCACGCGGGCAAACCCGCTGGCAAATCTGTCGTTAATATTTTTCTACAAAGTTCTACAAAGTGCCACGACGAAAGTCCTCATCTTAATAAACATGAGCCCACAGTTGGCATACAAGCCATGACCGCACAGACACTCCCGAGTCCCAGCAACAACACTGTTCATACAACTCAAGCGTAGCAGTGAGCGTCATCTTTTCCCCCGACTACCCTAGTAGTCGACGGCAGCGATAGTTCTAACCATAGAACAGATAAAAGAGGTAGAATGGCCTTGTGGGCGCGCTCATAGTTCAACTACCAATGGCAAACTTGCGATCTAATCGTGCGTGGTCTCTTAATTACGTAATGTGCGTTCATGTTGGTTTATTGTCTGAAGTAGAGTTAAAGGACGGGAGACAAGCGGCGACCCTCGTTGTAGTACAAATCGGAAAATATTTCCTTTCTAACCTCTTTCATCTTTTCGGTTCTAACAATGCCGTAAACAGTTGCCATAACACAACCACGAATTTTATTTGTAACGACGTTTCTATTTTTCAATGAAGAGTTTGACAAAATTCAAAAATTGTTTAACCTTTTTGTAGGACTTTTTTTTAAATACAGGTAACTTTTTTGAGGCAGGAAATCATCAAATACCGTCTCCCGCTCTAGACGGAGTGTGATGGCACTGTCACACTTTTACTGATTAAAGCCCACCTGTGTTCATTTAGTTGCAACTGAACCGGCTTTAGCGGTTTTCTTGGGTTTTTAGTAGTAGTCACTTAAAAATCAACTAAAAATACGCAAAGCTAAATTCAATACTTGAGCTCATGGGGATAGACAAGGGTTGCCACTATTATTAAAAGAAATACTTCTTTCACTTCTTTTTTTAGCGTCCTTTATTAGTGTTATAGATTATAGAGTACGCCTACGTGATGTAAAGTACAATACTCTATTTGAGAGTACGGGTACGGTTGGATAGACTGAATCTTGAATTATTATTAGTTATAGTATTTTCTCTGGTGGTTCAGCGATTCCGTGCTGTGTATTAGGTTAGTATTGACGCACAGAACAGAAAATATAGGTAGAAGTGCCCCTAACGTGGCTAAGCACGGGAACCAGTGTCGCCAAACTCACACATTTGCGTATCAAATTGTACATTACACACATAAAAAACAGTAATATGATTGGCTACGAAGCTACGAATTACAAACTTAACTTTTACAAATCATATTCTTATTGTTTTCATAAATTAGGTCTTATTACAACGTAAGAAAGTTGTTATTATTTGACATGACACGAACAATAAAGAAGTTTTAACCAATTTACAACGAGTTCGGCTACTCAACGCTAGATGGCGCTGTAACCAATTTATTCTATTCAGAACGCTAGTGCCTTTGAAATAGATGTCATATTCACCTGCACTAGTATATAATATGTAATAGGCGAATTTCGCCTGCTGTTGACACACGTGCGATATCTAAGAGGCACTTCCTCTACTTTTCTTTATTCCGTGACTTGTGTTTGTGACCCTTAGCGCGACATCCTGGTGACGACGGGCGAGGGCGGCGCCGTGAGCGTGTGGAGCGCGGGCGCCGGCGCCGCCGACGAGCGCGTCTCGCGGAAGGTGTCGCACTCGCTCGGCAAGCTGCACGTCAACCGACACAAGCCCTACTGATGCGGAAGGTGTCGCACTCGCTCGGCAAGCTGCACGTCAACCGACACAAGCCCTACTGACGCGGACCTGTGCCACATGTTCTATAGACTAATAAATCCCTTCTATTTCTGTAATAGCACTGTTATTTTAAAAATCCATGAAGTTGTATATGCATCTTAATATTTTCTTATGACGAATCCAAACCTAAAGTTACTGGGCGAACAATAAAGAAAGCTCGAAAAAAATCAATATACATATTTCAAATAGGCCTACATGGGCACGTACAAGGGTGTTTTAAATATCGTGCGGACTTCACCACGCATGCGGGTTTGCTCTGCATGCAGAAAATTTCACAATACAAAAAAACGTGTCCCACGTTCGTATTCCACGGATTACAATAAATACTTGTATGAAATGGACATTTGGGGGCAATCGTGCATGCGTGATCAAAGCTGCACGACCGACATTACAAACTCCCTAAAGCTTTTGAAGCGAAAGTGGTTCACCGGCGTTTGACAACTCAAACGAGCTACGTGAGGCGAGCTGTAAAGGGTCGAATGAAAACCACATTGTATCAATAACTTAGCACTTTAATCGAAACCCAAAATTATGTCTATTTGTAAATAAAAGTAATTCGCTATATAAAAATATTGTTGTAACCTGGCCCCAGGGTTACGTTTAAAAATAATAATTTAATTGATTACACATACAGTCATGAGCCGAAATAAAGTCACGCATGCAAAATACATAAGATTTATAATAAACACGACTTCAAAATGGTTTTATAAATACGTATATACATTTGTATGGCCATCATTACCAAATATACACATACAAGTAATGATGTGCGTATTCGATACAGTACGGCCACGCTGAGAGCTCACAACAAGTTTCAATATCAGTTCACTTCAGGTGCTTATGTAATAATCGCGAAGACTTAACACGCTGCTGTGATTTATATAGAGCCATTGTCTCGCGTCCAGAGCACCCGCGCCAGACGTCTTCTCAAGCTCAAAGCTGACACTAGTCATTAATATCTATAAGTCAACACTTACTCCTCCAACGAATATAACCCCAATATATATAAATTTGTACTCAGAGATAATCTCAAACACCTGCCTTTAGAATTTTGCTTCGTTCCAACATTAATTTTAAAAGAAAATATGAAATAACGTTAGCAAAAATAATAATAAATAAATGTTGTAAAAAGCGAAGAGTGAAAGTGTATCGCGACCTGCGATTGCAAGATCAATCGCAACATGAACATTAAATATTATGTAACGACTACGATACAACTGATAAATGAATATTATATTACAAATAGATAAAACTGTTTTATAGTACTGACTGTTGATCAGCAAATGCGATAATTCAAGTTGCATTAATGTTCGATTGATCTGCAAAGGCAAAGTAAACGTATGTGTGGCGGGTGGCATGATTGCATTGTTCTTTGGTAATCGCACAGTGAGTGTAAAGCGGTACAAAAGGATCAGTCGGGCGGCGGCGGCGCGTCACTTCGACGCCAGGAACATTATGAGCCTGCAAACGAGACATTACATTTATCATGCACTAAGTATACGTTCTAGCAGGACTTGGACGAGACCTCGCTCAGAAGAGGGACACGATTAGATAATTAAAAAAAAAATCGAAAAAATAAAATACAATCACGTAATAATAAGCTGTGACAACGCAGACAATATCATGCTGCTAATGGCAAAGACGCTACGAAAACTTAAAAGATTTTGTTTCTACTACAACTACAAACAAATTATGGCATATTGAATAATACTAATCATTCTGAAATCAACTTAATGTACATCCATATAAAGTTGTTAGTTGCAAGGTGGAAATGGCGTAAATTTAAAACCGAGTATTACAATAAACTAGGGCGTAATATACAACAACATGGTACAGCTGACTCGGATATATCCGAGCCGAGTTCTTCTCTACGACGTGGTAAAGTATATCGTCACCACGTCGTGGAGAAGAAGACGAAATCGTCACATCATGCAGTGCGACTGGTGACGCAATGTAAGGAACCTTTCTACCAATTGCATTATATTATGGGTCTCTTCTGCAAAGATCTCAGCGCAAACTTGTTCTGTAAATTATTCACTCGATGCAAGGGACGGTTTCAGTGCGATCTTTACAGAATACTTAGTCTATGGTTAGTTGGTGATGAGATTATCGTGTTTTCTTAAATCTACCGCTATGTTAGTTTTCTGTTAGGCGGTGGTCAGGAGTAATCTGGAAAAAAATGCATCAATGTATCAGTGTTGTGCTGTGCCACATTACGCAAAGCGTACATTCATTAATGAAAAGTTATTTACTGTGGTAATAATAATGTTTTTTTACAGATCTGTGTAATGTTATTAGTTTTATTAATTTACAGTTTTGTTACCGACAGACAGCCAGCCACTCTGTCTGTCGTTAAATTAAATTACTTCCCCATGCATTGTAAGCCTTGTTAGTCTTTTATGATGGAATTGGCGAACATCGAAAATGAAATCAATTGAAAAGTTTCAATTGATTAACACAGTTTCGACCTTAAGATGATTGTAGTACCGCGGACGTGTGCGAGCACACGCACGGCTGCAGGCACGCCTCGCCGTACGGACAGACTGTGTGCGTTGTGTCACCTGAAGTGTATGGCCTTGTTGGAGAGCAGGCGGTTGGTGTCGGCGTCGTCGGCCAGCGGCAGCGGCAGCGGCGCGGCGTCGGGCGCGGCGTCGTGGAACGTGTGCGAGCACACGCGCGGCTGCAGGCGCGCCTCGCCGTACGGACAGACTGTGTGCGTTGTGTCACCTGAAGTGTATGGCCTTGTTGGAGAGCAGGCGGTTGGTGTCGGCGTCGTCGGCCAGCGGCAGCGGCAGCGGCGCGGCGTCGGGCGCGGCGTCGTGGAACGTGTGCGAGCACACGCGCGGCTGCAGGCGCGCCTCGCCGTACGGACAGACTGTGTGCGTTGTGTCACCTGAAGTGTATGGCCTTGTTGGAGAGCAGGCGGTTGGTGTCGGCGTCGTCGGCCAGCGGCAGCGGCAGCGGCGCGGCGTCGGGCGCGGCGTCGTGGAACGTGTGCGAGCACACGCGCGGCTGCAGGCGCGCCTCGCCGTACGGACAGACTGTGTGCGTTGTGTCACCTGAAGTGTATGGCCTTGTTGGAGAGCAGGCGGTTGGTGTCGGCGTCGTCGGCCAGCGGCAGCGGCAGCGGCGCGGCGTCGGGCGCGGCGTCGTGGAACGTGTGCGAGCACACGCGCGGCTGCAGGCGCGCCTCGCCGTACGGACAGACTGTGTGCGTTGTGTCACCTGAAGTGTATGGCCTTGTTGGAGAGCAGGCGGTTGGTGTCGGCGTCGTCGGCCAGCGGCAGCGGCAGCGGCGCGGCGTCGGGCGCGGCGTCGTGGAACGTGTGCGAGCACACGCGCGGCTGCAGGCGCGCCTCGCCGTACGGACAGACTGTGTGCGTTGTGTCACCTGAAGTGTATGGCCTTGTTGGAGAGCAGGCGGTTGGTGTCGGCGTCGTCGGCCAGCGGCAGCGGCAGCGGCGCGGCGTCGGGCGCGGCGTCGTGGAACGTGTGCGAGCACACGCGCGGCTGCAGGCGCGCCTCGCCGTACGGACAGACTGTGTGCGTTGTGTCACCTGAAGTGTATGGCCTTGTTGGAGAGCAGGCGGTTGGTGTCGGCGTCGTCGGCCAGCGGCAGCGGCAGCGGCGCGGCGTCGGGCGCGGCGTCGTGGAACGTGTGCGAGCACACGCGCGGCTGCAGGCGCGCCTCGCCGTACGGACAGACTGTGTGCGTTGTGTCACCTGAAGTGTATGGCCTTGTTGGAGAGCAGGCGGTTGGTGTCGGCGTCGTCGGCCAGCGGCAGCGGCAGCGGCGCGGCGTCGGGCGCGGCGTCGTGGAACGTGTGCGAGCACACGCGCGGCTGCAGGCGCGCCTCGCCGTACGGCCCGCGCAGCACCACCCACTGCACCGCCAGCCCGCACATCGTCTTACTCTTCAGGATCAACTGCAGGGCAATCTGACCGCATTATGCTGCTCCAGTATCTGTCACGTATGCGAACTTCTTTGTGGACAGAGGCCTACCTAACTCAACTACAAAACTTCTCGACACGTTGGACATCTAAACCGATTGAAAATCCTGAATGCAATATCCTGCCACAACGAGCTACATAATTAAGATAGATTTAAGTAATAGGGGTGAATTTTGCAGTGCGGTATGGAGACATCGACAGACGCAACCCAAAGCTGGACAGACCATAATCGCAGTGATAAGTCTCCTCTTTGAAGAGTGGCTAGAAAGGTGCCACGGCGTCCTCTCTTTCCACCTGAAGTAGGTCCTCACGTTGATTGTGTGCGCGCCTCAAAGAAATGTCAACAGAACGGACGAGGCTCACAAGGGCTAATGCCTGCTAGCGCTGCAGGATGTTCCGAAACAGTTACCCTAGCCCTGGACCGCAAAGGGCAACTTAAGAAGAAACCAGTGGGATTTAACATTCTCTCTCTGCTCCCAAAACGGCATAAATATCAAATGGCATGAATTCAGTGTCATCCTGCATGAAAATGCTCTTAACGCCGAAGTACTATTTCAATGTTGAAACTGGCCCTGACAAGCTATAAAAATTGTTTCATAAGTATCTGTCGATCTATGTTGATCGACAGATACTTATGAAACAATTCATGATGGACGACGGAACCAAGAGTTACTAGGGCATCAACATTCCGAATTATTACTGTACATGCAACTAATATGTTTTATATAGAAAATGCGGATAATAATGTGCTTGCTCGTTGTCAGGTCATAAACTGCGGATTATTTAGGTGGCACTTCACGTTCTACCTGCGTACGAGTGACTAGTACTCGGAGGGTAGACTGTGTGCAGGCGAGCCTGATCCTTACCTGGTAGGTGATCTCCCGCTGCGAGCTCTGCGTGGGGTCACGCTGGTTCTTGTTCACGAAGGCCTTCACCACCCACTGGTGGCCGAAGGCGGAGAAGCGCGACGTCTCATAGTATAGCTTGTGCACGAACTCCTCCGTCCGGTACGGCTTCAGCTGCAGGTCTGCGACACATTCTTTGTTAGTTATTAGTGTGCACTGTTCACGAGCCTTCACGTAACATGCGACATAACGGCCTCGTTTACATAAGGCGTTTCGTCACTCTCCTTATGTAAACGAAACTCCAGTTAGAGCCAGTTGCCATTTCTTGTAATCTAACGGACTCAAATCGGATTTTAATGAGTGAGAGAATAGATTTTTTCTACGGATCTCGCACTATAGGTATAATCTTTTCATTGAAACTTCGTGCTACTTCGCAATCTGGAGCACTAAACTGCCAACAACAATTGCGTGCTCCACGAATACCTACCAGCTTAAGATAACAAGACAACAACTTTAGATCAATGTCGGTTGAAGACGACAAGAATATTAGTAGGTACTCATGTAGGACGCGGGAAGGAGCATCGAGTTAAGCCTAGTTCGGACTACGCTAGTATTTTAGTCGAGTAGCGAGTAATTTAGTCGCTAAAATTTAGTCGAGTAGTTTAGTAAGGTATTAAGTCGAGTCGATCCATTTTATTCTACTTTATCGGGCGAGTAGCACCTCCCACCACGCGTCCGTGCTCACTGGCGCACCGGCTAAACAAGTCCGAACCTGTCGAATTAGTCGAGTTTATTAGTTATGGATGCGAGACGCACAGGAACGTTCGTTGTGGCGACGCTTGGGGGAGGCCTGTGTCCAACAGTGGACATATATCGGCTGAAATGATGATGATGATTAGTTACAACTTTCAGACATTCTAAAACTAAGCATCGTAAAAAAAAATATGAAACCCTACGCTAATTAAAACTATCTACCTAAAATATGGCTTCAAAAGAATTTTTTTAATGTATATAAATAAATAAGTTTGTTGAAAAAAAAAATTTTTTGTATCTTCCTTCAGAAGACTTTTAGTAGCTCGTAATTTATCCCTTCTATCGATCCATATTTGCATCCATAGCTTCTGTTTATTAACACACAAATTTCCTCATCTACCTCCTCTGAAATCGCCGTTATGATTAACTTAATCAGTTTATTTACTTTATTGCACTGTCATCTTACAAAACAACACTCACAAATAACTGTACTCGAACGAAGTGCGAACGATTTTGAGGCAGAAGCGAATATTTTAGCTAGGTACTAAATTACTCGCTACTAGACTAGAATATTAGCATAATGCGAACTAGGCTTTAGGGATGTTTGACATGTTGCGGCATAAACTCACCATTAAAGGTAATTTTTTCGTAGGAGAGCAGGTCGAGCACCTGGTTGTAGACATCCTTGTAGCGCTTGTCGCGCTCGGTCAGCACGCTCACCACGTCGGCCGCCGACTTGCTGGGGTGCGCGCACTCCGCCTCGTGCGCGCCGCCCTCGTGCGCCGGCCCGCGCCACGGGCAGCCGATGCACGCGAAGCGGCAGCTGGTTATCCTGCCGCGACATGCCGTTAGCGTTACATACTATACACTAGTTCACAACAGCATAGCAGCCTAATACGGGACTCCAGGATGCGTACTATTGTGGACGATTTTGAGATGTTATAAGAAAATGAATAAGTCCAATCCATACCACCATGCGTCAGGATATAAAAGCTACCTGATAAGACTGGGTTACTTCCGACTTGCTATAACAGTACACGAGTCAAGCTAAATGCAGGCGATGAGTTCGGTTCGCATTACACCAGGTGTTACAAGCGACACTAAATGGTATGTTAGTGGAGCGCGGACACACCTGCGGACCCTACAGCGCTTGGGCGGCGCGCGCGCGGGCACCGGCACGCTGCGCCGCAGCACGCGCTGCACCAGGCAGTACACGCTGGACACAATGCGAACCAAACTATCGACGTAGTAGCGCCCGTCGGGGCACGGATCGACTACGATTTGCGAGAACTTGAACTTCCTGGGGGAACAAATACGGAGCCTCGTTTAGTAGTCGTCTAGCGCCACTGCGCAGCTGGCTCGCTAACAACTCACGAGCGGGGTCTTGCAAATTAACTACTGTCCCCTTTGTAATCTAATTCTAATTTTATGTGCGCCGTAAAATAATGAAGTCTGTCCATAAACGTGTGCCAACAACAATACCAGAGTACGTATTGTAGTGCGATAACGAGAGATGTTTGTGTAATGACACGCAGCAGATAAGGTAAGACAAGTGTCGTCACCTGTCGTCGCACGTGTTCTCCACGTGGTGCTGCAGCGAGTGGCGCGGGAACACGCGCGTGCAGAACTTGCACTCGGACGGCAGCTCGGATACCGTCTTCTCCACGGCGAGGTTGCGCGACGCCGTCGCCTTGGAAATCTCGACGCGGCAGTTGGGGCACGTGGCCGACTCGTCGCGCAGCCGCGCGTCCGCCAGCAGGTGCGTGAAGCAGGGCGCGCACATCAAGTGCCCATTGCTACACTGCAATACAACGCCTGTGTCAGTCGGCCGCAGTGGAGGCTGGCACTGCATATCTTGTAAAACAGTTATTTGTTTGTGTACTAAGTATACTAATATCTACAATGTATGTGAAAGGTTTAAGGATTTTTCAATGTGTTGAACCAGATAAATCATTTAAATGGAATAAAACTTTCAGAAACAATGCCTCTCTAGCATTGAAGTAGATATAGGTATATCAGAGAAATAAAAAGACAAGTATGTGTGTGTTCTACATGGTCTACCTCGGGCCGTGATTGCGTGTGCCTCCTGTAATCAAACACTACATAATAAATACTGCTGTAACAGAAAAAAAAGGTTAAGTATGCTGAACAACTGACTTTAATTTTGACTTATTGACAAATGATTTCTTTTTTCTAAATATTCAATAATATGTATAAAATGTTTTTTTTTTTTTTTGTAATTTTTGTTAAGTACTAAGAATTATTGTTTCTCAATAAGTAAAAAAAAATAAGTAGGTGATTAAATGTTGTATTAAAAATTCAAAGTATATATTTTACAAGTTACATAATAAATGATGTGACAAACTCTTCGACTCTCAAAATGATAAAAAATATTCATGTGATATTAAAAATGTAAAGCTTTTAGTAAATCAACCAGGATGTCTCAGAAATGGGGATGAGGATTGTAAAGGGGATTTCTGAATAAAGAAAGAAGTAAATCTCTCAAACATTTCTTTATTGAAGTGAAATGTTACAAGAGTGTATATAGGCTAAGTTTACTTGCTACACTATTGACCATACATTCTAGTTATCCTATACAATATCACAAATACTTAACTCTTAGATGTACTGACACTCTTAAGACAATTTGCTCTGATTATGTACACAATACATACAAACAGGTCATAGGTCACACATACATTGACTAATTGAATAATAAAGTAAATGAACACAATCCATAATACTAGGTAACAGCAGCCATAACAAAGGGACTTAGCTGTGGCAACTTTACAATGACAACCAAATGATTCAGTATATTATACATTGACGCCATTCTTTCTACTACTCAACCGGTGAGCGATAAAGCGACGTCGTGTAGGCGTCGCCACGACGCGCGTCTTAGCCGTGAGCTGGAGGCGGAAGGCCCAGCTGCTTACGTAACAAAAGAAAAGAATTGTAAAACAGCTGATGCGAGCATCGACACTACCAGCTGTTTTAAAATACCTGATACACAGCCGCCGGAGGCAGGTCCAGGCAAACTGCGCAGCACAGGATGCCCCCCAACCTGTGCTCGAGCTTGTCGCTCCCCTCTTTGTCAGTAATTTTACGTTTTTTAGTCAACGGCTCGTCGTCATCTTTCACGTCAGGTCTGACCGCGCCCACGCTTGACGATGCCATGGGCTCGCTCTCGGGCGCCTCGGCCATTTCACAATGTAAATAACAACAATATTACGACACAAACTGCGCGCAACTGCGTCAGATGGACGCGAAATGAAATGACGCGAAACGAGTATCGACGAACTTCGCGACAAACAAAGGTTTGTTGTGTTTATATAGATATGTCACGCTCGTGTACGCGCCGTCAGTTGTAGGGTTGCCATTGCCACCCGTACTTTATTTTACAAGTACAATAAAGTATGTGAAAATACTTAATTTCTAATGAATTTTAGAATACAGCTATTTTACTGAAACCTAAATGTTAGATAGTAACATTGAATATATACACATAGTCACATAGTTGAAACTACAATAACTTTTTAACACACGAATGAAGAAATTATTCTAATAGGCACGGCTCTAATCAAGATTTATTGGAATTATCAATTATCCACTTAACAGAAATTGTAAAAATGATATCGTGAGCAAATTTTTTTTTAAATTTTTACTGCCCGTTTTTCAATATTCGGAACTAAAAATTAGGTACCTATTTAAAAACTTGAATTCTGACGTAGATTTAGAAATACTAGTAAGACTCACTAAAAACCAAATAAAAAATTTAAAAAACCAAATAACACTGCAAATAAATAACAGAGTATACTTTTTTTTTCACTGTTAAGTGAATAATAGTAGTCTAGGTAAGGGATTCTTAAAAGTCATATTTTATAAAAATCTAAGATTTTATATATCCTACTTAAAATCTTTGATAAAAATACTCAATTTTCATATTAATACTCTATTTGCTTAAAAAAAAATATGGCAGCTTTTGTTGAAACTAATTGCTTATTTTTTCTTTCTTTTTAGCCATCTATGGCAAATCCAATAAGACAGGCTTTGTGTGTGTATATTCATCTGTTTCTTCATAGCTCCTAAACTACTTATTAGAACTCGACAATAGGATCGTCCGCCAACGCACTTGTGACGTGCACAAAACTCAATGTGGTGCCCTCTAGCGAACAATAAGTATATATTATTATGAGCTCGTCGTGCTCGTGTCCCACTGCAGCACACTGCAGGGCAAAGGCGACCTGGGCAAAGGCCTCTCTTCCTTTATTCCACTCTTTTCTGTTCTTAACTACTTCTGGCCAATCCGATACAAGATAGGAGTCCAAATCGTCACGCCATCTCTGGTCTACTGTAATATGTATTGATTATATTTTTTTAGTATTTAAATATGGTTATTCGTATCCAAAAGGTAAAACGGGATTACGGAAGCCTATTACCAAGACTCCGCTGCCCGTTTGCATGTCACCAAGCTGTATCTCATGAACCGTGATAGTTAGACAGTTGAAATTTTTACAAATCTACACTTTAATATGAATATTATAAAGAAGCAAAATTTGTATTTTTGTGTGTATGTTTGCAATGAATAAACTGAAAAACTACTGTGCCGATTTCGAAAATTCTTTCACCATTGGAAAGCTACATTTACCATGTATAACATCCTTACTAATATTATAAAAGCGAAAGTGAGTCTGTGTGTTTGTTTGTTACGTCTTCACGCCTAAATAGCAAAACCGATTTTGATGAAACTTGGTACACGGATAGACCATGTCCTGGAATAGGACATAGGATACTTTTTATCCCGGAAGTATCCTTGGGATAATTTTCGGCTATCACGCGGGCAAAGCCGCTAGGAGCAGCTAGTAGGCTATATCCAGCTAGTAGGCCGCAGGTAATATAATATTTCTTGCAGCTATAACAACAAATTAAACAAATACTAAAAAAAAATAATCAACAAACGTTGCGGAACCCTTCGTGCGCAAGCCCGACACGCACTTGGCCGGTTTTTATTAATTACTAGCTTTTGCCAGCGGCTTCGCCCGCGTACATAAAATATAGCCTATGTCACTCAGGAATATAGCAGCTTTCTATCGGTGAAAACATTTTAGCAATCGGACCAGTACTTCCAGAGATTACCCCCTACATACAAACTTACAAATTTTACCTCTTTATAATATTAGTATAGATTTATTTACATTGCAATGTATTGTGATCACAATAAGTACAGCACGCGTCAAATAACTTTGCCGCTCTGAAGTTGGCTACATTCACTGCGCATTAGTAAATTTTACGAAAAAGACAGCACTGCGCATGCGCAAACCTCAGTTTTACGTTTCTATCTCAGTCGCTCGTATACGTCCGATACCAGCTTGTGTTCCGCTCGCACCTATACCACTCGATTTTATTTAGGTACCTACCTATTTGATAATAAAATGTGTTAATTTAACCCTTCAGATACCGTCAATTAGAGACACAATAGTAAGACAATAGATGCGCGGCCACCGGTGGTCGCTTGGGGATTCATGAATTAATTGATATTTTAATGTCTTTGGAAAAATTATACAATAAAAAATAAAATCGATACTTTTAACAAAAACGCAATTTGTACATTTTTGTCTGTATGTTTGTTCTGACTAATCTCTCTGAAATAATCGGATAGCTGATTTTAAAGGGAGTAACTTAATTACGCTACATTTCATTTTCCCACGGGAACGGGATTCCGCTTTGAAGTCATCTTCCTAACTATACAAAATATTATGAAAATTTGATAAAATTTTATTACACTGTAATTACACATGTATGTATAAATACTGGGATACCTATAGCTAATGAGGGGGACACAAACATTTATTACACATCTTGTAAACTCCACGCAAACGAAGTCGCGGGTAACAGCTAGTAAATAATATGATAAATAGTATAGTACATAATTTTAGGGAGATTCCTGCACCGGATTTAAGCGTCACTATTGCGTGAAGCGCCCGTAGACACGGTGGAGGAGCATAAATACTAGCAAAGGAGGTGGCCGCATGCGCGCCCCAGCCTCAGGATTTAGATCCCGACTTCCGGTAACCGTCCGGACCGAGCCACGTCGTCGACGGTTCGTAGTGGTTCACGCGCGCGCGCGCGTTGTTGTCAGCAACTGTAGGGGTCCAGCAGGGTCGAAGCCTACTGGGGCCCTGGAAAAATGGCAAAGAAGGAATAGGAGTGGGTTTTTAGGCAGTAAAAGTTTGACAGTCTCTCGCACTCTGCCCAGAGGCGGGAGATGTCATTTAGATGATTATCCTACCAAAAAGTGTCATTTAGAACATTCAAACCTAAGGCCAGCAAAAATAAAATAATAATAGGAGATCATAAATAAAGGTTATTTAAATCATTAAACCCCAAGCAAATGCTGGTGTTCACTCTCTGTCTTTCTAATTACGGTATTTGAAAGGATAGGTAGTACATCTGTCAGGATAACACATTTGTTGCAAGTAAAGGGTAGGAAACAGCCATAGACACCCAGAAAATCTACATGACATAAAACTACTCAGAATTTTTTCATGTCAATTTGTTTTTAATTACTTATGTGCTACATGAAAGTGATTGTGGATGATGAATGTTTACTGTACTGATTCACTTTTATAAATACACCACAACACAAATAGGTCTCTGCAATATTAAATCAAAACTCAGGAACAGAGCTTCATTGTTATTAATGTTTTGTTTCCAGTCAAATTTTTGGTTTCTTCGGTAAAGAACCAAATGCTGAGATGATGGTTCCCTTAGTTCCCGTCACGTTGCTTGTGAGTGGCTGTTGGACTAGTCCGGGTTGCTTGATGGTTGGCTTGTTGGATACGTTGGGAGCTGCCTGGTCCCATTTAGACTTCCTTTTCTTCTCATCATCACTCTCTGATTTCTTAGCTACTCCTGTTATAAAATCTATTTTAGCTAGCTTCTCTTTCTTTTCTTTCTCCCTCCTATCCATCTCTAGTTTCTGCACTCTAGATAGTTCATCATAATATGATTCTTTGCCCCACTTTAGTGGGTCATAAATTTCAGGAGGGTAATTTGTATCTAATTCATTAATATCACAGAACTGAATTAGCTTTTCATAAATGCTAGGGTTTCTAAAGTTCTTCTTATCTTGTATGATCCTGTTCATATCTAGGCCTTCATTTAACATTCGGCTATAAAACTTAGCGATAGAATCTTGGAGTTCCTTAGGACACTTCCCGGGCGGCTCGGGAGGAATGGTGACGCCGTCCTCGCACTCGTCGGGCTCGGAGCGCGGCACGGCCTCGTCCGTGTCCGTCTCCATGGAGAGGCGCCGCATGTCATCCTGGTTCTCCGCAGCAGGAGACAGCGGCTCGTCGTCGGACACCACTGTGTCGTCCACATAAGAAACTAGTCTTCTTTTTGGAGATGCAGGTGCAGAGGCGGGTTGGCTATTATCTTCCATTTTTTTAGGGCTAGTAGGCACTGATTGACTCTCTTTGGGTTCTTCCTTTTCAGGGGTTTGATCTTCCATATCTTCCTCGCCTTCAGAATCGGTGTAAGTAGCAGTTAGCGAGGCTAAAGCTTGAGAAGCCATTGCTGTACAAATGAACGATTAACTTGGGTGAGAAGTATAACCAACAAATTCTTCTTTGACTGAAAAATCGAATGAAATGTGAAATTCAATGGGCTTTATCCAAGAACTTATGAACAAACTCAACGCAATCAAAGAGTACAATAAAAAAATAATGAATATGACAGCCTGACAATTTTAATATTGCACCGAAATTGTCAATGTCAACTCCCGAGTTCTGTCCAATAATCTGTCATGTCAATTTGTTTGACGTTTAATATATCGTTTAACAATAAAAAACCGGTGTTGATTTTAACCCTTCAGATACCGTCAATTAGAGACACAATAGTAAGACAATACTGCCGTCATAACTAAGAATGCAGTAATCGCAAAATGGTGGTTACGAGATAAACGCAAAAAACATATTTCATATCATCTGAGCAAGATGTTCGTATTTTATTAGTCATAATATATATCTAAAAATTCGGAAAAAAATCAAGCTTTTACAATATAATTTTCCCTTATTTAATTTACTAATATATGCAATTATAATACGTATTACTGCATTTCGGTTTAGTATCAGGTCGTTTCCGAGCCACAGGATACTAAAACTAAATGCAGCACTTGCGCGTATTACTGCATTATGTCTTAGCACAAGTCGATTACTGCATTATTTTTTAGTAATTATTGCCATTATTATATGCTCGGAACTAAGTTGAAGTGTACTGTGTCTTCTCAAGGACTTATATAGGTGCATTTTAAGGTTAAGGTTTTTTTAATCTCTTAGCTAACTTAGGTCAACAAGAGGCGATCAACAAAAAACGACAAGAGGCCTACCGGAGTCCCGCTCGTGGCACACGTATTACTCCACCGAATGACGTCGCCGAACTGATTTACTAAGACAAAACGCGGCAATGGATCGCACTGCTACGGCTTTGCAAGCCTTTACTACACTTAAATGCAGTAATGTAGAGTACTGCGTTTTAATTTAGCAATTTGTCTACTGAATTTAAAACAAAATAATATAGTAGTGGATATTACTGCATTCTGTTTTAGGGTATTCTTGCAAGTACTGCATTCTTTCTTAGGCCATGTTTAATACTGCGTTTTTTCTTATCATTGAAGCAGTTTTTATGCAAGTACGGCGAAAATCATTACATAAAAAACATACTTCGAGTGAATTTTTTTATGAAAATATTTTTTTTTCATGTACATGAACCTCTTGGGATACCATTTCTGGAAAAAAGTGAAAATCTCAAAAATGTCGATTACTGCATTCTTTGTTATCAGGGCAGAATAGATGCGCGGCCACCGGTGGTCGCTTGGGGATTCATGAATTAAGCTCGTACACAACTCGTGCTGACCGTTAAAATGCTTAGGTTTGAAAATACCTCTGTTTAAAGTTGATGATAGCTACCAGAAAAAGTCAAAATGTTTGAAACTCAAAAAATATTTGAAAATATTCACGATTTGTTTTAGTTTTCGTCCGTGAGTTTATAATATTCTGTTCTGTCACTACAATCTGTCAATTGAATTTGACATTACATTAGCGATTGGCAATTTTGGCAAATGATGGGGGAGTTGCATTGAAGATTGTAAAAATAATAAAATAACGTACGCAAAATACAGTGACATGAAATGAAATACTAACCCACGATTAGTATTGTGTTAGACGCAAAAGCCAGTGTAGTGACGATAATGGCGACGATGCCGAGTGACTATACGGAGTTTCCGTCCGAGATAATTCTGAAGCCCCTCGCGTTGGTCGGGTTGTCTGGGCTCGATGCGGTGAACAATGCCGTGCACAAGGAGATCTGGGATGCTTTTTCTAATAACCGCCGCGCTGACCGCACGCCCGTACGTTTTAAATTACTCAACAACACCTTTGAGTTTCCTGTTGTCAAGCCTAAGCGGAACTCTTACGAGTGGTATATCCCGAAGGGAGTTCTCAAGAAAAACTGGATTCATAAGCGGGTATCTCTGATCCCC
Organism: Mythimna lalbum; assembly: GCA_949319445.1. NCBI lineage: Eukaryota > Metazoa > Arthropoda > Insecta > Lepidoptera > Noctuidae > Mythimna > Mythimna lalbum. The sequence continues at coordinate 21,779,622 of OX439360.1, forward strand.
GCGGTTGTAGTCATATTTTACGATATGGACTGGAACGATCCACAATGGAATGAAAAAATTATTGAGTGTGCGTCCAAAGTGCAATCAATCCGCGCTGCTGTGGAAGGCCACGCAACGCGTGTCGCCGTCGTCGTCATCCAGAGCCGATTGTCGCCGCCCCCCTCCGAGTACATGCTGGGCGCCGAGCGCGCGCAGGCTCTGTGTGCTGCCTGTGAGATACAGTCCAAATCTCTGTTTGTGCTACCTCACAGTGATCACCTCATGGGGTACATTGTGCGCCTGGAGAATGCATTTTATGACATTGCTCAGAACTACTATCATCATGAAACTAAAAACATTAAACAGCATAGAGACCATCTCAATAAAACAACTCATCAGTATTTATTTGTGCGACATCAATTTAAACTAGGCTACCTTAATGAGCTGAAACAAGACTTAAGCACAGCCCACAAGCACTACATGCATGCTTACAACAATTTACTTGAGACTAGGATTGTTGATACCAACACCCATGAAGTGAGAACTGTAGCAGGCTACATTAATTATAAACTTTGTAAATTACTGTTTGCTCTCAATTTACCACGTGATGCCATAGCACAACTCAAGTCACACATTGAAAGATACAAGAATCGAATTGGATCTACAGAACTGCTATTTGAACATTATGCATGGATAGCAAGACAGTACAGTGCCTTTGGAGAGTTGTTTGATGAAGCTATTCGTGCAGGACTTCCAGCCATACAGTCTCAGCACCCTGGCTTCTACTACCAACATGCAGCTCAGTTCACAGTGAAGAGAAGGCAAGCTATGCGATCTGTATGCACTGAGGCCACAGCATACCCTCCTCCCCCTGATCCTCTGGAAGGAATTGTAGAGTTTTATGGGCAGAGACCATGGAGGCCAGGCCGTCTCAGTGCTGACCCCCATGACCCACAGAAAGAGCAAGCAGCTGTCCTAGCTCTGCAGTATAATGAGAGAGTGTTTAACCACTCAGCAATGATCATCAGCTTCTTGGGCTGTGCCATCTCACAGTTTAAGACATTCCACTCTCCTCGCATGAGGAAGCAGCTAGTGGTGGAGATGGCTAATGAGTACTTTTACTCAGCTGACTATGGCAAGGCTCTGACATTGTTGACACATATGCTGTGGGACTACCGGAGAGAAAAGTGGTGGTTTCTAGCTTCACATGTTCTAAACCGAGCGTTGCAATGTGCATACTTATCAGGAAAAATACAAGATTATCTTCAGCTGTCGATAGAGGCACTCTCTAAGCATATTCAAGTGCCAAACAATGACAAGGATAGAATATTTAGGAATATCATGTCTGTCCTCAACTTGAATATACCTGCTGCAGAGCCAGACCTGCCAGCCTCCTCGCAGCACAAGGCTCTGGAGCTCTGGCAAGCGGCCATCGAGAAAGAACCCCTGACCGTTCCTGTAGACATGGCCAACATATCTAGCTTTTTAGAGGTGAAGCCTAAGTTTAAGCAGCAGAGATATAGGATGGATGAACTAATTGATTTAGAACTGTATGTAAGACTCTTGTACGCCACAGCTCTTGAAGCAAGAAATGCCTTTGTAGCCATATCTAGTCACACTGAAACTATTGAAATTCCAATTACAGATGATGGCAACACAACCATTTCCTTGCAGGGTGGGAAAGTAAAGCGATTCTTATGTCAATTTAAACCAAATCCTCATGATAGTGGATCAGATCTACATATTAAAAATGTGTCTTTTGTGCTTGACACTGACAGAAAGCGCAAAATAGTTTTGAATTTCAAAATAGAAGGAAACAAAGCTACAGAGCCAACTATCCATCCAGAGCTATTGCACTTTATAAGGAGCCCCAAGGCAGACTATGAGTTTGACTGCATTGTGCCTTTGACAGTAGCATCTATCACATTGCGAGAGTGTAAAGTATCAATTTTGGTTACAAACTCAAGTCCAGCACTTCAAGGTGAATGGTTCCCATCAACATTCACTATCACAAATAATGAAGACAGTAGTATCTATGATGTTAAAATAACACTCTCTCTGTTAAGTTCCCCTGACAATCCTAATCCTGATTCAGTTACAGAATTGAGTCTGAAAGAGGGTGAACCACAAACACAACCACTAAACATACAGGTTGGTAGCATCAACACCGCAGGCAGCCATGTGAATACATTTTATTTGAAAACAAACAGAACGGCAACTACAACTGTACAAATAAAAGTAACTTATGTTATTGACCTTCCTGAAATATCTAAATTAGAATGCACTAAAGAGTTTACTACAAAAATTACAGTTATAAAGCCTTTTGAAGTTTGTACAAATTTTGTGGCCATGAATTTCAAACCAATTGCAAAGTGTTTTGTGGATGATCCCTTCATAGTGATGCCACAAATAAAAATTTTAAGTCCATGGGACTTGTTGATAGTAGATACAGAGTTAGAGGTGGTGGAGTGCTTCCGGTATAGTGATGCCACCAAGCTGTCGTCCTGTATCAGTAACCTGGAGGTTGCCGAGAAGAATGTTGCCTCTGATGCTGTTTGTATACAAGCTAAGTACAAACCAAAAGATAATCCAACCAGAGTTGGTCTGTATAACATAACGTGGCGGCGGAAGACCAGCACCAGCCACTGTGTGATGAGCAGCACAGCACTGTCAGGACTGCCGATTGATGAGTGTCCTATAGCAATTGAAGTCAACTATCCTCAGGTTGTGGAACTGCTCACTTCAGTTCCATTGAAATGCACTTTGTTTGGTAAGTGCAGTACCCCCATCAGATTGAGTGTGACTGTAGAAGGCACTGATGCATACATGTTCTCAGGATACAAGAAAATATCAGTCACTATCCCGCCTAAGGGTAAAGTAGAGCTGTGCTACAACATCCATCCTCTAGTGGCCGGCAACACCACCCCTCCAAGGTTAAAAGCTACTATAGTTGGAGATACGGCCAGTCAGGAAGTTGTCAGTGAAATGTTTGATAAAATCTTTCCCCAGAATATATTTGTTATGCCGAAGTACAATAAATAGAAAGTATGGCATGTTATTCCCTCAGTTTTAATAAAACTTGTAAATAGTAATGAACAAAGTGTATAAGTTATGTTGTAGTTACCTTGTAATTATTTTTAAATAATAAATTCAGTTACTTGTTATTGTGTGTGTTTATTTATTTAATATTTGCAAGTGGCATTCATAATTATATCCTATGGCCTCCAGCATGGCTCATGAAAAAAAGAGTTACCGTGGCTCTGGATGCAAAGGGTGTGGGGTATATGGTGGATTTTGGAAGTAAATGTCTAACACTCCCTCTAAATCTACTGAGAGTGGGAGTATAAAAGGAGAAACTGACTGACTGACATAGCAACACACAGCCAAAACTACTAGGACTCAAAGCATGCAATTTTGCACAAAACTTCCTTTTACAACATCAGTGAGCACTAAGAGAGGATTTCTCAAAATTCACCCGCTAAGGGAATAAAATGGAAGTCCAAAGTTTGTATGGAGAAACCTACTTTCACACGGGCGCTTATTTGGTAATTTCTCACCTAGAAGAAAATTCACCTCAAGAATCATTCTTTGCATTTCTGAGATATTTATTTTGTTGGAATAGCTATAATCGTACACTAGTTACTTAGAATATTGGCAAGTGGTAGTATTAGGTAGTGTTCTTCACCAGTCTAGGAAAGTGGTGCACTGCTAAGTTCTTTTTGCAAGCCAATAATTTTATACAAAATTGTAATCTTTTTTGTAGCAAGCAAATGAAATACTAATTTTTAAGAAATTATTATTTATTTATTACAAAATTTAATCTTTACGCAGTTCAAATTTCTCCTCTTGGATTCCACTTGCAGTGATGATCAATATGTAGATGCAGTCTCCAGTGTAGATATCACGCTCGGCGGCACTGATGAATACATCCTTCAAAAGGGCTAAGGCCTTCTCCCTAGGTAAGGGGGCTTCTGTTACATTCTGCATGTTCTTGAGTCCAATTTGATTGTCTAGCAGAGGCTGCAGCTGTGCACCTGCTGAGCCACCAGCGCGAAAGTTAGAGCGCTCGCAATGACCGATCGGATCATAACTATAGACACAACCTTTTCCATCAGCATCCAATCCAGCCAAGACATTGGACACATAGTAAGGGAAGAACCGCTTGTAGTACAGCATGGTGGAGAGCATCTGAGCGACGGCTGGTGTCGACATGGACTTGTTGTGTTCGTGCTCGTACATCTGCATCCGCGCGGACAGCAGTCGGGTCAGAGTGAGCGTGTCGCACCAGCAGCCCGTCGCGCCCAGGACGGTCTTCTCCGACAGTTTGAACAGTTTCTTCTGTTCTCTTGTATAGATTGAAAAGCCTGTACTTAGACGGGTATCAGCACCAATCACAGCGTAATCATCACCGGCAATAGCAACGATGCTACCTCCATTGTCAGCATACGGCTCGAAGCGGACTTGTTTAGCGCCGGGTACTGCATATTCAGGAAAATTTCCATTAACACTCAGCATTTTAATTTCTTATATTATTACTTTCAGTAAACGTACGACTAACAAGAACAATTTACAATTTTATTCAGTCCACGAATGACATGCACAAATTCACTCACAAAACTACTTATGTTATATCACTTTTTAAGCATAGAAATATGCTATCCTTTTCGCTACTTAACAATAAAAGAGAGACGACATTTTGTCATACGCTTAACATGTACAATGCGTAGAAGAGGACGTAACTCTGAAAGGAATTTAATATGAAAATGTCACTTCACTGCGTTCGGATACTTGCACATTGGAAATAGAGGTGTAAATCAGGAGCGAAAATTACGGTTTCAAACGGTTTTATTATAATCTGTATTTCAACAACCAATCAAATGACATGACGTGTAGTTTTCATGTCAAACACAGTAAGAAATGTCAAGCTCCTACTGACATTTCATACGTTTTACGTTGTGAAGTGGAAATTAGCCGAATAAATATTACAAAATGACTTCCTTAACATCTGTAATTCCTAAATTGTACCAGGAATACACAACTAAAACACCTAAAAAGTTGAAGATCATCGATGCGTATCTTTTATACATATTTCTGACTGCTGTGATTCAGTTTGTATATTGCTGCCTTGTCGGCACTTTTCCCTTCAATTCTTTCTTGAGCGGTTTCATTTCTACTGTCAGCTCTTTCGTTCTTGGAGGTAAGATACTTAACATTGCTATAGTGTTTCGAGTCAATATAATTATCACAAAATACATGTAAAAGTTTATAATTATACTTAACCTAAAGACTAATTTCGCACCAAAGCCGGCCTGGCGGTTTGACCCGGCGGGTTATTAGTATCGCCGGTAGACTAGCCACGATAGCCTAGACGGGAAACAAACCTCACCTCACTGGCCAAGATTACCCTCGGAACGGCGGGTTTGTAGAGTCAACAACACTAAATAGTACCTTTACACTAAACATTATCTTTTTGTTTTCAGTATGCCTACGCCTGCAAGTTAATCCAGAGAACAAGAACGAGTTCCAGGGTTTGAGTGCCGAGCGAGGCTTTGCGGACTTCATATTTGCTCACCTTGTGCTACATATTGTTGTCATCAATTTTATAGGATAAATAACTAATTTGTATTTTTTTTATTATTGAATAAGAAAATCTCCAAATAATTAACTAAGTTTTTGAAACATGAAACCTGTACTGATGAAAATTCAATTTTTAATATTGAAAAAAGATATAATATACTAAGAGCTATAAAAAATTACATTCCAGGAAAAGAAATAAATTCCTAAACATTATTGAATGTAGTCCACACCACAGTTGAGGTTTTACATTTTCACCAATCCACATTATCTCAGTTTATTATTTTAACCTAACTAAAATATATATTAAAATTAAATAAATAATTTTAACTTAATAGTATTTTTTTATTTGAATTTCTCAGGGGTATTTCATTACTTGTGCTTGCTATTTTTGAGTAGTAGGTACTATTTCCAAGTTAAGCTTTCAGAGATAACAATCAAATAGTTTTTCGTTCTGTTTTCTTGTTCGAACTACCCAAGTCGTTTGACTTTTTAGACAGACTCTATAAAAAAAAACCTTGAGTAAATCTTTAATCACCAAATCAGCGCCAGCTGGCGTCCGACCTCTTACCTTTTTAACCGGCTTCGAAAAGGAGGAGGTTCTGTGTTCGGCTGAATGTGTTTTGTTTTTTTGTATGTATGTTCACCGATATTTCGGCCAATTGTGAATTGATTTTGAAATATTTTTTTTTATTGAAAGGTTATGCTTCAAAGTTGGTCCCATAGAAATATTGTTATGATCTGATCATGAACTTCGAAGATATGGAACAGAACACCTCATTAAATAGTAATAGCAGAATTGTCGTAACAAGTAAAATTGCTTTGTTTATACCAGTGGTTCCCAAACTTATTTTGTCTACTGCCCACTTTAAGAATAAATATTTTTTTAGCGCCCCCATTTTTTCACCTATTTAAAAACCACTATAACTTCAAATTAAATTAATTAATTATTGTGACCTAGATATGTATATTATGTATATTAACGGATAATTCTAAACGAAACTTTTACTATAACCCGCAACTTGAAACCTGAGCGCAGTAGTTAACATACAACGGCGCTTAGGTCTCAAGTTAACTCTTACGGGCTCCACCTGCCAATAAGAATGATTATTGAAACGCAACTTTATAGTATTAAAACAGAGTATCTTTTATTAAAAATATAACTAAAATAATCAATCCTTATATAAAAACTAATGTGAAGGATGAATCTGATGCTGTTTAATAAGTTTGTTGATATCAGGTTCCAATTTACTCAAGAACAGTCGCAAGTCGCCACGTTCGGTAACAAGCAAACGATTTCTCTTTTTAGTAAGCAGTGTTGTCACAGCACTAAATCCACGTTCACACAAATATGACGATGGGAATGCTATCAAGAATCGTTGAACGATTGACCACAATCCAGGGTACAATTGCGGGATCGGTTTTTGTAGCCAAAATTCTTGGTAACCATTTTTGAACTTGATTTTTATTTCCTCGTTTGTTGTCAATTCTATAAGTTCTTCTTCCAGTTGAGGTGACATTGCTGTGTTGACATTTGAAAACGGATCCAACACACAGTCTGGTATTTCCAAGTTCAAAATGTCCTGGTATCGTTCGGTGAAGTCAATGTGGAGGTTTTCCAAATGTTGGCAGTAGGCAAACAATTCGTCGTTACTGCATGATACTGATAAATTTGGAAAATTGTGAAACTCACGTCTGCCCAGATTCTTTTTGTGTAGAAGCAGTTTGGCTGCGAAAGCAGCAACGACGTTTTTTGTTTTAATTAAATTTAGTTTATCGCATTGCAGTTTGAGATTCATGTCGTTGAACAATTTATACAGGTCTGTCATGTAAGCTATATCATTCTTTGATGTTATGAGCTTGTCGTGCAATTCTGTATCTTTAGTTTCCAAGAACTCTATAACAGAGTCAAACAGGTTGTAAAATCGAGTCAGACAATTGCCTCTTGATAGCCAACGAACTTCAGTATGAAACAACAAACGGTTGAAATCCTCGTCATTAGTAACACAAAGCTGATGAAATAATCTATCATTCAAAGAGCTGTTGCGGATTTTATTGACTGCTTTGATGACATATTGCAGTGATTGAAATAGTTTTTCACTTAAGTTTCTAGCAATTAAATGTTGTCTATGAATAACGCAATGTACACCAAGGACATCTGGAATTTTATTTTTTAAGTACGCTATGAAGCCTTTATGGCACCCTGTCATAGCCGGAGCGCCATCCGTAGCAACTGAAATAATATTTTTAAAGGAATCTCTTTCTCATCGCAAAACTTTTCCAATGTATTGAATATGGTTTCACCTTTTGTATCGGTCTCTAAATTTCTAGCAAATAATAGTTCTTCACATATTTTCTCATCTTTAATAAACCTCACGTAAGACAACAACAATGCTTCATTAGTTGGTAAAGTGGACTCATCGAGCTGAATTGAGAATTGACTTGTCCTCAGGTGATCGCACAATGATTCTTCAATGTTTTCAGCCATTTTATCAATTCGTCTTTGCACAGAATTATTACTCAAAGGAATTTTTCGGATAATATCTGCGGCCGGTTTATGAAGCACAGTAGTTATTACTTTATTTATTGCTGGCAATATTAACTCTTCTCCGATGTTATGTGGTTTGCCTTTTTGAGCAATTAACAAAGAGATATTGTACGAAGCTCGAAGTCCGTCGTCATCTTGCTTAGCAGCCGTTGAAAATAGTTTTGCTACACTTGGCTGAGTATTATGCTTCTTCTCTAAGTCTTGAAAATATGCTACATTCTTGTCTTTCTTATCTGGATGCATTTTATTCAAATGATCTTGCAGCCTTGAAGGCTTCATTGCTTCATTCGAAAATGTTTTTAGACATAGAAGACACAAAGGCGACGATGGGTTTGTGGGATTTTCAATAAATCCGAATTTAATATATTCCGCACAGTATTGCCGTCTCTTCTTTTTTACTTCAGACATTGTTTTGCTTTGAGAAATACGTTCAATTTCGCGAGTAGTGTAGAGGAGGCGTAAGTACTGCTCATCTATTGCGCGCGAAACCACAAATGAAAATAAAATAAATATTACATTGTTTATATAGGAATGCTTAAGCAGCACGCACCGACAGGAATAAAACAAACATGCATAAACTCGTTTATCTCATTCGACGCTCAATCGTACTCAACAAGTCCGAACAAGTATTCAATGAACCAGCCGACTGATACAGGAATGCACAATTCGGGTTATTTAACAAAAACTTGTTAAAACATGATAGATATCTACGAGTACTAATAACTATTAAAATGCGAAAGTGTGTCTGTTGCCTTTTTATGTTTGTTTGTGTCTACTTTCATTACGAAACGGAGCGACCGATTGACATGATTTTCATTTTTTCTATATTCAATAAAATAGGACAGATATATGAACTACGCGGAGAGAAATATAGAACCGAGTTTGAGCAATCTTTTAATTCATATTAGTTGATGTTCACAAGTTGTTGTTGAGAGTCGAGAGCTCTTGCAGTCGTTGTTTAAGAGGCCTCCTAGCTAAATAAAATTACAAATCACTCCCCCCCCCCCTCTACACAACGCCTCCATTTTCTTTCTGGGTCTCTTCCCGCCCCCTTGAGACCTGCAGCGCCCACAAGGGGGCGTTATCGCCCACTTTGGGAAAGACTGGTTTATACGTATAGTCGATGACTGACTGAAAGAAAAGGGGGCCCTCCCCTTTTTAGAGAACCAAGCACAACTTCCGACACTTATTAAATTAATCAGAAATTATTCGTAGTTTTACATTTAATCAAACTTAGTCTATGACAATTTTGCCATCGGCGCGGCGTACCAGAAGAGCAGAGGAGTCAGGGGTTTACTACCTCGCCCTGCGTTGGGCTGGCATAAAAATAAGCATAATCAGTATATGTTCTCACTTCTGGGACTCAGGCCCCCACTCTTGGAGAGGGAATGGGCCTTAATCTACCAGGCCCGGTGCGGGTTGGTGAATGTCACATGTCTTCGAATTTCTAGTTCTAGGAGGACATACCGGTGTCACGATGTTTTCACCAGTTCGTCTTTGGCATAAAAATGTTCGTTTAATATAATGTTGTTCTCTTGATTAGCTGTATGAGTGAATCTCATTTTGCAGCATTATATATTAAAGCTATAACGCACACCTCGCCCGATTTGTATGTAGAACGACGTCGCGTGACGTGGATCTAGTGTAGCTCTACAAGTCTAGTTGCCATATAGAAATGTATATGTATGACCGACGCCCCCAGGTTGGCTTACATGGCACACGTTTGCGCAGCGTAGTTCTACCTCATTGTAGCAATATAATTATATATCGTATAGTAATCGGATATTTTTATAAACATCATAATGGCGGGACCAAATCTTGTAACCGAATAATTTTAGCATGTATATTTTGTACGTTTTAGTACGATTTTGTACGCTTCGTGAAATTTTTGTACCTCACACGGTTTAAGCGGAATTCCAGGATATAGTTGGCCCCGCCATTATAACGCGTTATAATGGCGGGACCAAGCTTGTACGCTGAAACTATAACGAATTTCATCATTCTGATAAAACTAGTATTATGTACGCGATTTAGTACTTCCGAAAATCAACAATAGGTAACAGAGATATTATTAGTTTTTTTACAAAATAATTTTTCTAATTTTTGACATTTAGGCGCCTCAACAATTTGACGACGAAAAATACGTCATGTAAAAATTTGCAGTTACATTTCGTGCAGGCGCTAGTAACGAGGGTCAGTCTGCAACATAATGAAGTGTCGACTGAGGAAGGCTTATAATATAATTTTTCCGTATTTTTCAAATTTTATTTTATTGTTTACGCATTATTATAACAAAAAAAACGAAAATAAGATACACGTGAACATGAAGTTTGAAACATCAACAACGACACATTTTTGTCTGTTTTTTTTTTATTCTGCTATTTATGTAATTTCGATTTCCATTTATGGCCGCCAGCCTGTGATACCAACCCTCCTTGGGAATGCTTTTGTTGGTGGTTAACTTGCCAACATGAGGTGACCTAAGGTGCTATGGTGTGCACAGCCTCTAAATATCCCTTAGTCGCCTCTTAGGACGCCCACGAGAAGATATGGGATGGTGCTATTCTTTACGTTCGACACCATACAGTACAGTATAACTCTTGCTACGAAAGAAATTTATATATCATAATAGATTGCTTTTCATCTTGCTTATCCAAGTAACTGAGTAGTTAAAAATATCTCTGTTCGATTACTTTACCATTGTTTCTTTATTGACTCAGAATACAATATTTTAATTTTAATTAAAAATTGTTAAGTATTATGTTGCAGACTGACCCTCGGTACTATTACCGAGGGTAGATAAGTAGGATATACTTATAGATTATTTATAGTAGTAACTTTATAAAGTATGTTAAAATGTAAAACAATAATTTTCCAATATTTCACACTCAATATTTATTGATAACTTAGTGTTATACTATGATATAAATAAAACACATAAATAATAATAAAGCGCCTGCACGAAATGTAACTGCAACTTTTTACATGACGTATTTTTGGTCGTCAAATTGTTGAGGCGCCTAAATGTCAAAAATTAGAAAAATGATTTTGTAAAAAAAACTAATAATATCTCTGTTACCTATTGTTGATTTTCGGAAGTACTAAATCGCGTACATAATACTAGTTTTATCAGAATGATGAAATTCGTTATAGTTTTAGCGTACAAGCTTGGTCCCGCCATTATAACGCGTTATAATGGCGGGGCCAACTATATCCTGGAATTCCGCTTAAACCGTGTGAGGTACAAAAATTTCACGAAGCGTACAAAATCGTACTAAAACGTACAAAATATACATGCTAAAATTATTCGGTTACAAGATTTGGTCCCGCCATTATGATGTTTATATATTTTTTGATCTTTACAAAGAAAACACCCATTTTTCTCTTTGGTAATCAATTTGGGAATAGTCGATACCTTGCAAGTCTATAATATTCTATCAATAACATCTTGAACTTCTATAGAACAGACTTGTCCCGTAGTGGGTACGAAGTTATTTAGGGTAATTAGCAGTTAAGTATGGATATGCTCTAGTGGAGAGAGATATCATATCACCCACCGTTGTTACTCTTTGAGGAACGCTTTAATGTTGACGTAGCCAAAAGCTCGCTGCCACCAGTGATACTGTCCTTGTTGTTACAACAGTCTGCCAGCGAGCCGTAACAAGCGGAGCGACAGCACTAGATAGGACTCAGTTTCCACAAGGTGCATACAAGTGAGGTAATTAGGGGTTAATAAAATACACAACTCATTTGTAATATTAAATTATTTTTATTTTGACTAGTCGTGAATCAATTTTTTATCGTTATTTTAAATGTAACCTAACGTTCTGGCTATAACAAAAACTAAAAACCATTATAAATAAGTACTTATCTCCCCGAGTGTCTCAGTGGCTTGGCCACCGCTTCATGTTCAGTGTCCACTAGCTGGCCAATTACTTACTAAATTTTGTCAAGTTACTAATATCACATTTATAATTTTAGTTAATCTTTAGACAGGGAGCCGCTCACACAAACATTTATAAACTAAGTACAAAATTTCACAACAAAATGTGTTTTTTTTTCACAGTGCCTTGTAGGCGATGGAAAAACTTATGTAATTTATGTTACAAAATAGGAAATGTGTGAAAAATCTTATAAAACTATTATTACAATAAACTTGCGAGACACAAATTATTACTTCTAAAACATATTAGGTATGTGACAGAACCAAGTTCAGAGTCAGCGAGACACGGAGAGGAGGGGGCGGGGGCCGGGTGAGTTGCTTGTGCAAACAATTTGAACGTCTGGAGAGGGTGCGCGCATCGCTGCTGACTATAAACACGCTTCAATCACGAAATAAAGTGAATTTAAATATATTTAATTCATAATTATATTGAAAACATAATTAAGATGAGGGAGATCAAACTGGTATTAATAATTTACAAGTTCGTGTACATTTAATGGTTAACTACAAACTATGGACGATGATATTTTTATATACTTTTTATTAAATAGAAAAATACACTCTCAAAGATAAAATAAAAAAATAAATTAGCGCGTCAAGCGTCTAATAATAAGGCCCTTCGATGGATCGCCGGGCGGCAGCGCGGCCGGGCGGCTGCGGCCGCGTGCGCCCCGGCAAGTGCTCGTCGATGTTACAGGACAGGCTAATTTATACACTAATTAAAATATCACAAAGGATGAATTATTTACATTAAATCAATATTTATGGCTACTCACTAAAAATAAAGAGTCGGATCGTGACACAGTACGGAGCCGGCGGCACTCAGCAGGGCGGGGGCGCCTGAGGCGCGGGCGCCGCCGGCGACGTGGCGGGCGGCAGGCTCGCCAGGCGCTCCAGGTAGCGGCGCCGCGCCGCCGACAGCAGCGCCTCCTTGCGCCGCGCCAGCAGCGCCTCGCGCTCCTCCGCCGTGCCGCTGAACCGCACGCCCAGGCTGCGGACACAAACCGTCAGTACATGGCCACGAGCGGGCGCCGCCGACTGCCGACACCTACCTGTCCTCGAGCTCCAGCGGCGCCGGCGGCGCGGGCGACGCCGTGCCGGACAGTGCCGCCGCGAACGGGCCGGCCGCGGCCGCCGTGGCCGTCGCCACGTCCACCAGCACGGCCGCTGGCGCGCTCGCCGGGACGGGCGCCGCCGCCGGCACGCTCGGCGGGAAGGGCGCCGACGCCGGCACGCTGCCCGGGAAGGGCGCCGGCGCCGGCACGGTCGCCGGGACGGGCGGCGCAGGTGCCATCTCGGGCGCGGCCACTGCCGGGCTGACGGGCTCCGGAAGTATCATATCTTTCAACAAACACGAATATGGATGAGTAAAGTTCAAGAGAGGAGGGTGACGGTCGCCAGAGGGGTGCCGCCGGTACCTGGGCGCTCGGGCAGGCGGCCCTCGAGGATGTTGTCGAGCGTGAGGTCAGCGGAGCGCGTGCGCGCGAGGTCGCCGGCCAGCGCGGCGCGCGAGTACTGCGGGAACATGAGCTGCAGCTGCGCGGCGGCGGCGTCCAGCTGCGCGCCCGCCAGCGCCGCCTCGGGCCGCACGCGCGTCACCTCCACCGAGAAGCTCGGCAGCCACGACACGTAGCGAGACCCTGCCAACAGCAATGTAGCCACAGCGTTACACCTTCGCTTCGATAGCACGGACATTTGCGAAAAGGAGGAACAAAAAGTAATGAAAAAAGAATGGAGATTGGTGGTGTCTTTTGAGTGGTGAAATGTTAATAAAATCCATGATCTTGTTTAACAAAAATATAGTTAAGTTTTCTCCTCTTTGCATCATTGATCCTCAATACTGAGGGTCCTCGGTGACCTCGACGAATATCTTTACTGTGGACTATATCTTGACATGTCGTCCTGTCTTCGGCGATGTACATGGCGTCGCTGACTGTGGTCTGCTGACCAATGTATCCCGGACGTTTAAGTTTATTCGATACCAAAAAAATACACCTAAAGTAAAAGCTAGGCGTGCGAGCGTGGCCGTGCTCTCGCTGCATGTTGAGATACATTAGTTTAAATTTTAGTTATTAGTGTATATGGAAACATGAGTCAATTAAAATGGTATTTACTAAAATCGAACATCCCACTCTTTGAACTTTTCAAGCGATACGTACCTAGATACTGTCTTTTAGTTTCCTTTTTTTTTCGTCTAAAATAAACTTTGTTTTGCCCGTACCTTGATTAATAATAAACTTGAACTTATTAAAGTGTCTCACGCATCTGCTAGCCAGGATGTTTGATATATCGCATATTTATCGACAGTGGTCTACAGAACAGAACGGACGGAGATTCTAAATAAGTTGTTTATCCAAATTTAGAGTTCCACAGCTCTGTGATACATGTCGCGGTACAATGGTGTGATCGCACAATAAGAGTAGTGGTGGTGGCGACCTGTCGGGTTCCATTCCAGCACGTGCAGGCGCAGCAGCAGGTACACGAGGGCGCAGCACAGCGCACTCAGCACCAGCGCGTACACGGCGAGCTGCTGGCGCATTTAACTCATCGTCGTCCCGCGACCACAAGCTCACTACGCACGACACCAGCGTGGACCATTGGAGATGGATATTGTTCACTCTACTGATTTGTATCGCCGGCTCATCGCATTGTTCTAACAGGAATTTTGTTTGATGGAAACCGATACTGTGACAGAAATGTCACACGTTTAAATATTTTTGTTTCATTTGACAAGTCGTGCTTTTTTACGCCAGATTTTTATATATTTGAGATTGATTCTTTTTGGTTTTTTGTTCTTCGTTTTTATTTTGCACGGTCAAGTAGAGAAAATCTGTACCTATATTTAAGTAGGGATGCAAATACCGCGAAGCCCCCGGGCGCCTGCGCTACTGCTGATATGCAACTGAACACAGGGACGCATCCAGTCCTCAAAAACGGTTATGGGCCTCGGTCACGATCCATATGCTGCAAGATACTTAGGAAAAGAGTTTCCTTGCATCTGTACTGCTATTTGCCTGCCTGAAGGTGTTTTATTGTCCTAGTAGAGAAGTGCTGTAAGAGAGCAGAGACTTCGGGACCCGGTTCAGCTGATTTAATTTTCGTAAGAATTAAGAAATCAGAAACGTTTATTTCAAATAGACCAATTACAGGCACTTTTAAATTGTTAAAAAGTCGGTCAGGTAAAAAAAAATTAAAGCTAAATTGCACGTTCCAAAGCGTTTTTAGAAAATGTATACCCAAAGAAACAAATGTCTAACTGCCTACTTGCTTGTAATCCAGGTCAAACCGCAGTTATCTCAGTTCAAAGTGATCTTTTTCAAAATACAATTTATTATTTTTTTTTATATCAACAAATAATACCACTGCTGCACTGGTATTTGTTTGGACTCATATTAAAAAACACGTCAAAAGATATAAGGTAGTACAGTTACCGAACGGTCGGCAGCGAGCTACCCATTGCTCGCCGTCCGGTTATTCTGAAGGGTTGGTTTTTTTTTGTAATGAACGTCATCATTTCATTTTAAAAACAAGCGTGCCGCTCGATGAGAAAACTCTTCTCTCCCCAAGAAATATTTGCTATAACACCCGTCCTCCCAAGATCACACATTAGCCCTCCCTGAGTGGCGGCATCAATCCGCGCTTGAGTGGCGCGAACGTAACTTGTGTTTGAGACATCTTTTTACAGAGTAAAAGCGCGAATACAGTACAGTAAGCGGATGAGGTAACTTACCGTCGAAGTGGAACAGATGGTTGGGGTGTCGCTGAGCGGCGTCGCTGTGAGGCCGCGCCGCGCTCGCCGCCGCCGCCAGCGCGCGCCGGCACGTGGGACACGACGCGTCCTGCTGCACCCACTGGCACAGGCACGAGCTGCACCACAGCACACGTTAGCGACGCTACAGCGCACCGACACCCGGTGCCTCGAAACGCAGCACGGGTTTAGCGGACTCAATACACAATTATTTATTGCATTCCAAAATGTAAATAAAAATATACGTCAGTGTAGTAATATGATTAGGTAGTAGATGGAAACACTGGACACAATCGTAGACCCTGTTGGGCACAACAAATACAATACAATGGATGAAAAGGACTTAAAACTAAGGGGAAACATGCACTTTGTGTTGGACGCTGTGTTTGCTTGGTTGACCCACAATTCGAGTGCGACAATCCCCGAATCAGAACATGTTCAGCGGACGAGAGATGACATAGAGGTGAAGCGGGTCCAAGAGCAATTGTTAGAGGGTGCATTGGGAGTCGATAAGGCCAGACTACGAGCAGTGTCGCAACCTGAGTCCGGGGCGTGATTACAGGCGATTTCTTCGCCTCACCTGGGCACTCTACTCGACGATGACTCTTGGCGTGTAGCGGTGCACAGTGTTTCTTTTGCCCAAAAAAAGTGACATTCGCTTTTTATTGAAGATTTACACTAAATATATCATTCCAAATGCAAGAGTAGAACACCCAGGTGTCAATTTCCCATACATTATTTTTAAAAAAATATTTTAGTTTTCGTGACCTTCTGACTGAAAATACTAAAAATAATTCGTAAAAAAAAATCTATACATAATTATTTGTTTTTTGTATTTAAGTTTCATAAAGCATTTTTTGATGCACATTATCCAGTTTATATTTATTCAAAAATGTTGACAAAACGTTCAAAAAAATTTTTTTGTTGAAATCAGTATTTATTTTTTTATAATTTTTCTAGCACGAAGTAGAACCTCTATCTAGCATAAAAAGATTCCTTGTACTAAGGTTTATCATCCACAAAAATATTACGTTCAACTTCGGCCTAGGTTTCGAGAAAATGATTTTTAAATATTTGTATTAGGGTTGTCAATATTTTGACCTTTTGCGATATAGTACCTGCTTGTACCTATTATAACTACCTTTTTAGACAGATTTACGTTCGCAATTATAATATAAGTTTGGATAAAGAATCTGATTATTTCTGATGAAGGGTTACGTGTGGTGCGGGAAGCGGTCCATCCTCGATAAGCTGATGCTAAAACCCCGCGCTAATACAAGTGATCTGGAGGGACGGGGGTGAGACGCATGGAGCCGTTACAGACCCATGACACCACTTTGCCTCAGCAGGGGCTTACCCAACCTGCTGGGGGATGTCCTTCCGGGCCCCGACCGGAGGACTTACTGCAAGGGGGACATGAGGGCGCCAACCCTCATATTGGTAGACGAGTGGCAAGCGAAGCTGTGAAATGCGCCACAGCCGGTACCTCACGACCTCCGGAGGTAGCCGCAAATAGGCAAGGAGGAATCAGTCGGCTACAGCTTTATGTATGCTTTTCCGAAGAAAGTAAGAAACTTAGAAAAAATTGATCACCTGAAGATTTACCATACTCGGCCTTACTAAATATAGTTCTTAGGGAAATTGGGCATAATTTAAAACCACTGTCGTCTGTAGACAAGAATCGAGTTATTGGCAAGATCAGCTTCTTCCTCACTAACACAATGAAGATGTTCAGGACTTGCAAAAGTAATAAAATTCTTTTTAAAAGAAGACATAAAATATATTTAGAAAAGTCGTTTCTTGATGATTTACCAGATGAATTAAAAATTAATATTTATAATGATCAGCCGACACATACAATTTCCCACGTGCCTGATATTTGCACAATTGATGATACAAGTGTCGCAAGTACTAGTACAGAACTGTCTACTCTGTCTTCGGAACCAGAAACTTCAGACAATCAAAATAAAAGTTTGAGTTACAGACAGCAACTGAGAATTAGAAAACGCCTACAAGACTCTTTTCAGGATGAAACACCAACAAAAATAATAAAAGGTTTAGTATCAACATTATCTGCTGAAAATAAAGTTATACCTAAGGCTGCGAAAGATCTGGAAGCAGTTATTGTTTTGTGTCTTGCATCTCCTACTTGGGCTTCCAAAATTAAGAAAATAGTAACCACGGAGCCACAGCCTTATACTGCCGAAGAGGCTTTGGGGGTATTAATTGACAGAAAATTTAGTGTCGAGACCTACAAAGATAGACAGCAAGATCTAAAAAGTCGAGGGTTTAACGTTTATCCTCCATATGCCCAAGTGCTTCTTGCAAGAAAAGCATGCTATCCGGCAGAAGAAATAAGAGTATCGGATGTTGAAGCATCAGTTTCTGTAAAAGGATTACTGATACATACTTTAAAAAGAATAGTGCAAAGTTGCGAAGAGAGCTTCATCGAATTCTGCGATCGCAATAGAACAAAAGAATTGACTTGTGTATTTGAAGGATCCTGGGGATTTGACGGTAGCACTGGCCAGTCATTTTATAAACAGAGCTTTGATCAGTCAGCTCAGGATCCTTCCATTACTGAAAATAGCTTATTCGCAACCACCTTCATACCTTTGCGTGTTCAAGCTGATGACAGTTACGTTATCTGGCTCAATCCAACACCTCAATCTTACCATTTTTGCCGTCCCATACACATCCAATACAAAAAGGAAACAAATGAACTTATTATGACGGAAAAAACTTGGATAGAAGATCAAATCAAAGAATTAACACCTATAACTATACAGACAACTAGAGGGCACACAATTACATTTACATGTAAATTAACTTTAAGTATCATAGATGGAAAAGTCTTAAATGCAATCACCGGTACCTAATCACAATTGCGTTGCCCATTTTGTAAGTTGACACCAAGCAATTTTAACGATTTGGTGTTGTGTTATTCATAACCTTCTATAAAAGACAATTTGAAACACGGCATAAATCCGTTCCATGCTTGGATACGTATCTTTGAGTTTTTGCTACATCTTGGATACAAAAATTATCCAGCTGTGCAGAAATGGCGAATAAATAAAAACACAGAAGAGAGCGGCATAGTACAAAAAAGAAAAGAACGTATCCAGGCCGAAATAAGGCGAAAGATGGGGTTATTAGTCGACGTGGTAAGGCCAAATGCGGGCACTACCAACGATGGCAACACTGCCCGAAGTGTGCTGTCAGACAAATACCGACATATATTTGTGGATCTTAGGACTCCAGTCAGGGCTATTGGATGACTTTTACACTATTCTGGTCACAATGAATTGTGAGTTGCCAATAGACGCAACCAAGTTCGGTATCTTCTGCAGAGCAGTTGCCGAAAAATATGTAGCGACATAGCTGGCATCCGATGACGGTGACGGTACACAAAATTCTAGT
Source organism: Mythimna lalbum (assembly GCA_949319445.1). Classification (NCBI taxonomy): domain Eukaryota; kingdom Metazoa; phylum Arthropoda; class Insecta; order Lepidoptera; family Noctuidae; genus Mythimna; species Mythimna lalbum. Next base: position 21,798,834 of record OX439360.1, read on the forward strand.
GCACGGTCAAGAGATCATCGAATCCAATCCCCTTCCGCTAGGTATGCTCTCCGAGCAAGCAGCCGAATCTAAAAATAAATTCTGGAGTAGAGACAGAGAGCAACACTGCCGAAAAATGGATAGGAAAAAAACAATGATTGATCTCTTCCACCGTGCACTAGAATCATCAGATCCGGTAATTTCACTGCTTCGCCTCCATCGTCGACAGAAATTTTGTAAAAGTCTTCCTCTGTCATCTACGGTGCTGGGTCTTTTAAAGGCTGTTGATGTGGAAAGTACCTGGCATGCAGACGAGAATGTACAATCAAAAAGTTTACAGTCAGAAAACGAACTAGATTACTCGCAGGACGAGATTAACGAGGCGTCGAATATGGATTCAATAATCTTAAGCAACGAAGCCAATCTATTAGAATAAACACCAAATTCAAGATTGCTAAATGTTTTTAATTAATAACTATATAAAGTAACAGAACATTTTTTTTGACCTTTTATCATTTTTGTGATAACCCTATATTTGGAACTTTGACCTCTGCACTTAAAAATCATTTTCTCGAAACCTAGGCCGAAGTTGAACGTAATATTTTTGTGGATGATAAACCTTAGTACAAGGAATCTTTTTATGCTAGATAGAGGTTCTACTTCGTGCTAGAAAAATTATTAAAAAATAAATACTGATTTCAACAAAAAAAAATTTTTTGAACGTTTTGTCAACATTTTTGAATAAATATAAACTGGATAATGTGCACCAAAAAATACTTTATGAAACTTGAATACAAAAAACAAATAATTATGTATAGATTTTTTTTTACGAATTATTTTTAGTATTTTCAGTCAGAAGGTCACGAAAACTAAAATATTTTTAAAAAAATAAAGTATGGGAAATTGACACCTGGGTGTTCTACTCTTGCATTTGGAATGATATATTTAGTATAAATCTTCAATAAAAAGCAAATGTCACTTTTTTTGGGCAAAAGAAACACCGTGCGGTGGCACTCCGCCTGGGCTGTAAGTTGTGTGAACCTCATACATGCACCTGCGGTTCTACGGTGGAGCCTTCTGGTCTTAGACGGCCTAATAGTAAGAGGCTGGTTGGGCTGGCTCTGGTGCCAGGGAAAACGGGACGTGCCTGATCTGGGACGCAAATTCTACAATTGTCACTGATAAATGTAAGAAATAAGTTGTCTGTGATTTTTTTGATAATTGACGAGTTTTATTAACTGACAAATTAAAAACACGTTTAATAAAACTCTCCGCTAATTAACAGCTTTATTAAATAGGGCTTTAAATAGGCTGGTGAGATGGTGGTCATACGCGAGCTTATAATTAATATAATTTAAAATAAAGTCGAATTCTCTTAATTTAATTAAATAATACTTGTTTTGGCTTACTTATGGAACAGATGTGAGCAGGGCAGCTTCCTGGCCTCCTTCATGGGCTCCCAGCAGATGGCGCAGTTGTCTTGATTCTTTTCCACCTCCTCCTTACTAGCCATAGGATAGCTGTGGACATAAATTTCGTTAATATATCTCCTACTACATGTCTATATATCGGCTGAAATGATGATGATGATGACTTATCTATTTATTTTAAGTCTGATGCCTTTTCGGTGATACGTATACAGAATGTTCGATAGCTCAATGGTTATACTTCAAAGGAGGTCGATGCTCTAGAAAATTTACAACTTTGATTATGGAACTAATTCTGAAACGGCACAAAAGTCAGCCAGTCAGAACAACTGATTTTACAAGTTTTTATTTGCTGTCATTGTAACTGTTTGTTTGGATGGAATCTTGCAACTTAATTTTGAAGCAGCCATCTTCAACCGATTGAGTTGAAACTTTGCATACACGTTTAGTTTGAATGACAATAATAATTAGGTGTGTGAAGTAATTTTAAAATCAACATGACGAAAGACCCAATATGGGAACTAGTTATTTTTAATGTTATCTTATAATTATAAAGGTTGTCATTATTTGTTTGGGGTTAATGAATTCGAAACTCTAACTTAATAAATAATAAAGACTCATTTTGACTGTTGGTCTAGTGGTTAGTGGTCCTGACTGCTATGCCGGAGGTCGGGTTCGATTCCCACCCAGAACAAATGTTTATGTGATGAGCATGATCATTTGTTGTTTCTGGGTGTAATTTATCTATAATATGTATGTATTTAGAAATATATAAGTATGTTTATCAGTTGTCTAGTACCCATAACACAAGCTCTGCTTAGCTTGGTACTAGATGGCGTTGTGTGATAGTTGTGGAATATTATATTTTCATTTTTTCAAAATTACCCTCAAATATGGTTTAGAGAGTGTCTCGTGCAAAGTGCTAGCACGGTAATAGTATCATACAGTATTGTAACTCGGCCGTATCTTTGAAATAAATGCCTACAGCAGTAAAAAAAAAGTATTATAAGATAAACATTTATTTTCACGAATTTTTTCAATACATTTTTTGCATCAAACATTGTTTGACGTATCTGTCTATAATTTTTTAACGTCCGTGTCAATCCGCGCTTCGAATAAGACGTTATGCTCGAGTACAATCTCGTTAATCTCGCGAGATCTCGCCCTTTTTTCGTCCGAGATTAATCTCGCTAAAAAAGGCTGAGATCGAGATTGCATTCCCTAGATAGGGCTGCCCGCCTCCAGCAATCTAATTTCATTTGCCTACTTTGTTTCCATTTATTTTTGTGATTGTAAATATACTTACTTTTTTATATAAACAAAATACTTTGTGGATTGAATAGGAAGTGTTCAATAAAAATGCGTGTAGTTTTTTGATTGGTAGAAATAAAATGCTTTTTTCTAGTATTATACATACACATAGTACAATAAACCACTATTATTAATAATAAAATACCACGTCTTTACTTTGAATTATACAAACTAACAATAATCACGCGATTATTGTAAAAAAAAACCGTCGTGTTCGTTCGTCACTGCGGCACAGTTGCGACGGTCGCGACTGTCTCCATGCCGAGCCCATGCCACAACCGAGGCGCGTAGGTATAGCTCGCGTTTCGTCCGTTTGTATGAAGTTGGAATACTGTATGATATTATTACCGTGGTGCTAGTATGATATAAAAGCTTGTCGCGATTTTCACCTACGTCATTAAATAATTATGATCTGATTGATTTAAATTTTTAATATGTTGAATATATTAAAAATTAAACCAAGTAAACTAAGTAAATACGGTTTATTCCATTTTAATATTAAACACGAATAGCACTGGTATTTGTTTGAACGCATTTATAGATTCTGTTCTGAACGGATACCATTCTTTAAATAATTTAATGTGATATACGAACAAATACCAGTAAGTTGAATTTGGTACAGGCAGATAAGCGAAGCCAATCAAATTAAATTTGTTTCCTAATATGTTTATATGTTTGCAATACATTGCAAAAACTTTCTAAATTCACTTAAGTCCAATATTTTTTACTTTGTTATCTCTCTTCTCTTTTTCTAAATCGCCCCGCTCATTTTTACATATCTACGTACTATTCTCTTTCATTTAACGACTTAGGAAATAGTATCCCGCCACATCATATACATTTTTCCCAAATGTCCACTTTCATGACTTGAAAATGTTTTGGGAGAAATACATGCCTAAGAATATCAACATTACGGAATAGCATCGCAAACAACGCCAACAGAATTTTTTGTTTAAAATTTGTATGGCTGACATGAAAAAGTCTTATATCTCCACCAATCAGCACTTTTGCTGATTGTACTTTAGATCCTTGAATTTATTTTAGTATTAATTTAAACAATGGTATTCATTCGGAATAGATAATAAACACGGGTTCAAAGAAATGGGTGGTATTAAAACAGAATAAATCGTAAATACGAGTATTTAAATCTCGCGACAAGTTTTTATATCACATAGTACCTAAATTGTGTAATTTGACAGTAAAAGTTTATTTTATTATTTTTAGAGCATTTTCAATTATTTATTAAAACCTTTTTTTTACTTTTAATTTAGTTTGTCAGACTGTGTATACTAAGTACACAACTACATTCAAAAGGAATTTTCGAACAAAAAGGATAAGATTTGGTTTTTCTATGATTGTTATGCTAATGTAATTAGTAGAGTGCGTCAGTTAATGCCCTGTTTATAGTAGAGCAGAGCCAGCGAGCGGCGTATGTGACCGATAGCAGCAGCGGCGCGACGGTGACGTCACGCGTGCTGTCGCCGTGCTCGGTGCACACGCCGCCGCGCGCCGCCGACGTTAACATTCGTCACATATTGCGCTGGTCACTTTACTATTACATATTGTTTACAGTATAAGGACCATTTCTACCCAACTGTTTATTTTCCTGGTTTAGCGCGCAGCGGCAGGTTATACAGAACATTGAGGAGTATAATCTGCCTCTCTGTCTAGCGTTTCTGAACTACGAGAAATCCTTTGATTCGATCGAGACATGGCTATACTGCAGTCTCTCTAACGGGGCCCAGATTGACTATAGGTAGGTACATCGAGGTGCTGAAGTGTTTGTGCGAAAATTTCACTGTGTCAGTCCGACTTCAGGACCAGACCTCGAAACCTATCCTTCTGCAGCAGGGTGTGAGGCAAAGAGACGTCCTTTCTCCGAAACTGTTTACGGCCCCAATGGAGGATGTCTTCAAGATTCAGAACTAGAGTGGACTAGGCGTCAATGTCAATGGCGAGTACATCAGTCACCTTTGGTTTGCCGACGACGTTCGGCGTACGTTCGACGGTTTAATCGACGAAGAAGAAGAACATCGAGAGGAAACCAGCATGTTCTAGAACCAAAAAGTCGAAGCCATATGATACCCACCAACCCGCACTGCGCCTGCGTGGTTGTTTACGTACGACCAATTGCTTCTCCTAGAGAGGCCAGAGTCCCAGCAGTGGGCAAATTATAAGGCTGATTATGCTTTACTATGAGCAGGGCATTGCTGGTAGAACAAATGGTTGGATGAGCCGAACAGTTCTGGTAACATCGTTACAGCAAGAAATTTTGCACTGATGATAAGGCAGGTGATAGGTGTGTGACGACGGATTGATGTGAGGTTTTTTTTTATTCGGAATATTTGGTAAGTAGGAAGAAGATAGGTCAAGGTTCCTTGGCTTGCCCCTTATAAACGCATCACGTCGCAGGTTTGATTAGGTATTTCATTGAGCCATGTTTTTGTAAAAAATTTGTCAAAACATCAGCACAAGTATATCAAGATACGATTCTTAAAAAGGCCTTTCAAAACAACAACATGTTACATAACCAAGACATAAAGCTCGATCCAGCCAAGCGTGGTTGGAAACGAACGTTTCGGACTTCATCAGAGCTGGACACCAGCCGTCATCTAGTCCCGATATTAGTCCGCACGATTATGATTTATGATCAGTTATGAAGGCCATGCCATAAGATTGGCAGTGAAGAATATTCTCAATGTTTAAAGGACTGTATTAAACCCTAATCCCACTCAACCCAAAAAGAGGTTCCCTGTAACAATATTTATGGCAAGACTAAATGGGTATAGTAATATATTTAAATATAATAGATTAGAAGTTTCAGAACCTCTCCACATCAGTGTAGGATAAATATATAACAATGTGTACACTGATGGCCACTAGTAATAACCCCACCGTTACGCAGGTCAAATCTCCAAACACTTAATAGTGTAAGTCTTAATGATGGTCATTTGAAATCGTTTTATGATTTGTCGTAACATTTTGACACACCTACCGATCATCATTACCGACACCTGTGTGTCATTACAGTTAGGTCTTAAAGTAGTTAACTATATGGCCGGTCACACAGACCGGATAGCGTGGTGAAGCCACGACGAATATTATTGTCTTGTAACTAGCACTAGAGTATTGTCGTGTACGTCTAACGGCCCGTACACGACCTAGCCGCTGTGAGCGGTAGCTAAGCGCGGGCCGGCGAGCGGTAACGACAAATGTATGAAAACGTTTGAAGCACGGCACGAGACGCCGCTTATAGCGCCTGGCGCCCGCTTCCCCATGCCGTCCACTCGCCGCGCCGCTCGGTGCTAAGACGAAAGGGGTGAAGGGGCCGTAAGTGTAGTGTGTGCGTACTTTTGGCTCATGTGCGTGGCGAGCTCGGTGTAGAGCTTGTGGCGGCGCACGCGCGCCTGCAGCTCGTGCAGCAGGTGGCGCAGCTGCATGAGCAGCACCAGCGACGCCATCGACACCAGCATGTTGCTGTACACCACCATGTGTAGCACGTGCAGGAGCTCCACCACCAGCGACACCGACTGCACCAACAAACACACAAGTCTTATCACTCAAACGAAAATCATCACAAAATTATTATAAATTAATTATCTATGTCTACTAGTAGGAGAACTTTGTAGGAGGTAATCTCTGAAAGTAATGGTACGATTGCTACAATTGATTCACCAATACAAAGCTGCTTTATTCCTGAGTGGCGTAGGCTATTTTTTATGTACGCGGGCAAAGTCGCTGGCAAAAGCTAGTAATTTACAAGCAACAGCGATTTTTGGAATGTTGATTCATTCATGATTGCTGCAATCTGTTCTTTGTTAACACAAATGCATTACATAACACCACGTCCAGTACACTCGGAAGGAGTACCGCAGGTCTGTCAAGTTCACACTGATATACACTCAATTCACCAATTATGTAATTCCATATTATTTGGGTTTAGAGTTCACGCATCACTTTTGGTTTATGTACTGACCTTGCCGATTCTTGTTGTGTTGGGTTAGGTTATAACTCAGTCGTAATCCTATTATTATACCTATATTTCATTTACTAATCCCAAAGCAATCTGTGACTTGAGAACTTTGGGCAGGTATATTGTCAGTCCTTTAGGTAAATTATCAGAAAACTTGCCTCCATTTGTAATAATTTAACATCTAAAAATCACTGGATTATAATGAGTAATTACGAATAATTTCAATGAGGTCCTATCATGATGGAACCACATTATCCTTCATTGTTAGGCTCTTACGCCCCAGATACAAATCCTGGATCTGCCATTAAACCGGAGTTGTGCATGTGCCCACATGCGGGTTATATTTTTCTTTAACTTTTGGTAATATATAGGAGACAGTAGTAGAACGTCGTTATAAGCGTATAACAAAAAGTTCCTTCGTAACGGACGTCATTGTGATCTTAATTAATTCCGTTGCATGAAAATGAATCTTCTAGAACTTGAGTTGAATACCCATCACAATAACAGCGACGCGGAGGTCAACGTAATAGCTGCGTGTTGGTGGTCGACGGCCTCCGGCGCCAATATTTCAGCAGCTACTACTGTCATCTACCACTGCGTGTTAGTGTTCCACTCGCCTGTCGTCAACATCGAGCTAGCTTGTTGCTTCATCTAACGCATCTAACAAAGCGATGTTTGACGAATGCAAAAAAAGAGAGATAACGCCATTAAACTCTGTTAGCATTCGGTAATTTCATGATTTACTCGAATATTTCACAAAACTTGGGTTTCAGGAAATACGTGTTTTTTTATCATTAAAAGTTTTTCAGAAAAATTGTTCATTCAGAATCTCGATACCTACATTATGGAGAGCCAAAATTCTATTTTAAGATTATTTTTACACATTTATGTTTCGATTTCTATAGAAACCTATATAATGATATATCTTGTTGATGATCTTGATGATCTTGATAAGATCATCAACAAGATATCCAAAATATGCAAAATATCTAGAGAAAGTTGTGTAATAACATCATAATCACGTAAGAGCGGTTCTATGAAATTGTACCTCGGAAAGAACACTCTTAATATGCTACAGGTGTTTCGATCATTCTATTGCAAGCATCCAGTAGGTACAGGTGAGTGTCCCGTGTGAGGTGGACGCATTGATGCTACATAAACGAACACCTCTTTATAACTCACGACAACTTGATGACGCTCACAGTGTCAATGCTATCTCATCTGTTATAGAAGCAGATGAGCTCAGGCTCAGCGATATCTTGTTGTTGCATTGATCGGCAATCAATGACTAGAATATTATAAACATTTCATCATGCCACATGATGTGATGCCTGTCGCAGCGGAAGCTACAGCTCATGTCATCCGTGTACAGATCCGCGGACTCCTATGAATCGGCGCGACCTGTCGCACTCCGTCACTGAACGTAGACCTCTCCGAGTTACCTTTTATTAAGATTTTAGTCTACCTCACCCTAATTTGTGACTATATTTATAAGTCCCATAGAGATTATGCATTTTTTTGTAAGTAGTGAAAATAAAAAGCTTTATTTAAAGATAATAATTATAGCAATCGGATCATTACTTCTAGATTACCTCAGACAAACATAAATATACGTATATTTTAATACTACAGTTAGGTTTGCTTTCGACCACTGTCTCTCTAGCTGCAAAGCGATGATGTGGTCGACTTGATGATCATCATCCACCACATCAGCGCTTACTTGCTTGTATTTATTAGTCCAGTGATCTCAAATTTCAAAATCTGTACCTATTGCAATCCAGAATGTATACAAGTGGTAAATTTAGAATAAATGTAATGGATGTACTCACATCGAAGACGAGATGCGTGTAGTAGGCGACGGGGCCGGCCACGTCGGCCTCGTACAGCTGCAGCCCGTAGCGCGCCGCCACGTGCAGCACGGCCACCAGCACCAGGATGCACTGCAACCAACCGCCGCCACCACTCAGGGCTTGTCTCGGCCCTGCTCCGTGCGGAGCCAGGCCGGCTCTCAACCAACTACAAAGCGTTGTCAACACTCCCGGCATTCTTGACCTGTATTTGTCTAATTCAAGATGGCTACGGGACCCTGACAACGTTGCGATGCGGAAATGACCAATTACTAATTTTTGATTGTACTATAAATTTTTGTAATGGATTGTATGATAATAGTGTTCTATTGTATTATTGACTTCCCTTTCCGCACTTAAATGATACGCGGTGTTATTTATTTACAAACATACCTGAAGCACGTGTTTATTCTCGCGCTTATTACTTGATTCATAGATAACGTTATCCAGTACCCACTCCGCAGGCCAGTCCCGCCAGCCGCACGAGGAGCCGCACCGGCCAGGGGTCACGGAGCGTCACTCGCGCACTACCCGTACCCACACGGAAGCTCGCCGTGGCATCGAACTCTACTGACCTATGTTACTCATTCAAGGCTCTGTTACCTAATATTTTGTTTTGATTTTGATTCTGAGCACATGACGTAATAATTAGGCCGATTTAAATTATTCCCTTATTCAAGAAACTTGTCAGCCTTGCATATCAAGAATGACGGTCATCAAGCATGTATTGTAGTACCATTTTATGTATTTGGGTCTTCGGGATTATTCTTTGTACGACGGAAATTGGACATAATATGTGATTCAAATGAGAATAGGATCGACTTAGCGCCATGGTGTGACGCTAGCTGTCAAATCGAAATAGGTAGGGTGAGCAAAACAAGATATTTTATTTTAAATTTAATTTTTTCACGTAATGTGAACCAAAAACGTTTAATCAAATTTTTTTTTCAATTGTGCTCGGCAAAGCGTGTGAAACAAGAAAAATTTTGAAGTTTTTTTTTTAAACTAATTATGACTTAAATTAGGTATACGTTTAGCTAATTTGAATTAAGCGATAACGTTTTCCTTCACCTAGATTTAACTAAGACTCGCCGGTCAAAGTAAGAAAACCATTATGATAGGTACGCAAATAAGTTTTCTCTACAAACCATACTTTTCAAGCAATATTTGACAGATAGAGGACATTGACGTTCCTAATCTTATTTAAAAACGTATTGTACTTCGTTTTACAGTAGGTATGCGGTAAACCGGGAAGTACATTAGACCGACGCACACGTGGGCCACGCCTCATTTGTACGTAGAGTCGCGTCGCGTGGCATCGCGTGGCGTGGATCTAATATAGCTCTATAAGCCTAGTTGCAATATAAAATGTATGGACACCGATGCGCCCAGATCTGTGCACGTGGCCCACGTGTGCCCAATGTAGTTCTACCTTCGATCTATGCTGGAATTTCCCCCACAAGAAGTTATTTTAAATTCACCGTTTGATACTGGAATACTAACATCAATGCATCGCAAGAAAAAACCGAAAGCAGAATGTGTAATAGAGAACCTTCACACTTGAAAAGAAAGACTGATACGTCTTTTAAGAAACATGTGGCTTACCTCAGCTGCCATGAAGGCGAAGGTGTCCCGTCCAGCGGGCAGCCCCCAGGCGGCGGCGGCGCCCAGCAGCGCGGAGGCGGCCGCCAGGATGCCGCCCAGCAGGCCCGCCAGCCGCACGTGCGCCCAGCCGCCGGTGTTCGGCGACGACGACAACTGGAAACAAACATCATCACGTCAGGATCGCCAGTTACGACAGATACACCAAAAAATTCGGCCAGGATCGGCGATAGTCAACAGAGATTTTTCTCTCCGGACTTTTTTTCTTCTTAGTAACAGAAAAGTGTTCGATTCGGAAGTAAATACTTGGTCACATATCGACTGATGAAATGTAATCCTTTCTTATATAACTGTAAAATATATATGAATGTAACCATATGAAAATCATACAATTCGTTTTTAACCCACCGCGCCACTTATCTTTTTCCCAACCACTTCATTGGAACAGAAAAAGAAAGCGTGATCATCTTCGTTAAATCTGGATTCCCACCGAGCAGGCAGAAGCAACCAGCATCAAATTGACGTGGGGCGAGTTGGTGCGCACCGTAGCCCTAACCTAAGGGTATACTGTAATCAGGACAGGGAGACGCCTAAGCACCTTTTGTGTGAATGCGGGCCCCTTATCCACAAACGGAGTATCCATCTGGGTCGACACATTATTCGCCCGGAGTATTCTAGACTTCCTGGAAGCCTCCGGGCTAAAAGAGTTACTCTAACAAGGTGGCGAGTCACAATAGATCTTTTTGCAGTGTCGCAGTGACTCCCCTACACTACGGGAGATGCATAGCCCCTTATCTTTAAAATAATAATAATAAGGGTATAGGATTTCAAGTCAAATTGGGATTGACTTCACGGTACCACGAAATATCGTATTGTTAGAAATTGTTCTGTAACTCACTGGAAGTACAGCAAGCAAAACGTGTTCAAATCAATTGGAATTTTCCTGTCCTATCTAATTACAGAAGAAAAACAGTGCATTAGTTATGTTGATACCAGTAATGTCGCATAACAGTGTGCAACGAGACGAACAAGTGACTGATAGCGGTGCCTTGTTCTTAGGCAACGCAGTTATCGTGGTAGTCATCAGCTGTTGCAGTCCAGCTCGTATCGATACCTGTTGCGTCCAGCGATAACGTTGTACGACAAGATATGGCACGAACTTAGGTCTACTCGGTGACGTAATAACCCTTATCATTAATGTGAATGTATGGTAATGTTGTGTTAATTCATAGAATCATTGGCAGTTTACTTTCCAATCATCATCATCGGATTACGTGAAACACAAAAATTAATTATTACAACTTACAAGTTAATCCCTCGCTAATTAAGTTGGCCTTATCGCAAGGTCTATTAATTAGCACATTTATGGCTTATATCTGTGGGTCGCACGATACGTCACGAGTTCACGAGTACGTGTAGCACACGGTACGCGGTACAATCTGGCAACTTTTGTTTTTAGCAGCTTAACCTCGAGCTAATCAGAGTTATAATTATAATCATAGGACCAATTTATAAACAGCTCAGATAAATTTTATTGATCCTGAGGATACTGAGCCTCATCTTGCGTGGGTTTTAATAGTGTCAGAAATAGTTTAGTTGGGCGTGCTCGAGGCAGTGAACGATGAAGACAAATCTTGGTGCACTTGTTTGTAATATCGCCCGGATTCGTAAATGGGTAGCCGCCATGCTCTCAAACATCTGCGAGCAGATAATTAATTTTCATCACTTCCGTCTGCATTCCATTTGTATGCGGGATGTTAAATTAAGTTTAATAATTTGGAGGTCGAAGACTACCAGATATGTACATAAAACAACGTCATCACTTCAATGTTAGTCGACGCTATCTATAACACATTTTTTGTGCAAAATAAATTCCATATTGTATACTGCGCCCAATTAAAGATATAAAAAGCCAAGGGCATTTATTTATAAATGAGGAAATGCGGGGGTGTCTTATATGTATTAATGGAAATGTAAACATGTCTGAGTACGTCTATGTATTGTATGAGACGCCCCCTACAAGGCTGGTCCTGGCTTTGCATATCAATAAACGACACTGACCTATCGATGTGCATCTTGTACAGGACTGCTGCAACTATTTATTCATGGCCACAATGGTTAGTTCGAAAATATGTATTCATTCATGGATTCTTAAAACGATTGAATTACACATGTCAATGCTTGAATTGGTTACGAAAGATTTACTCCATTGATTTATATTTTGGTTTAGTGATTTCGTATCACTTAATAAGACAAGTATAAAACCTGCGGTTTCAATCTTTAAACAACTCTTTTTTAGCAGACTACATTCCACATTGAGAACTGAAAGGAACATGTTGTGTTGTTTGATGTATCAACAAATCACGATGATGACGCTGATCACGATCTACGATGTTCATAAACTTGGTAGTTGTCTCGTCTAGTCGTATGTTCAAGTGTAGGTACGAAGGAAAAAAGCACAGTTCATTGCACTTTATCAAAAAACCACTTCATCCAGAGTACAAAGGACCACGTTGCAGTTGATGGATTGAAGAGGGGAGAAGGGACCAAAAATAAAAGTGTGTAAAAAAAAGTGAGACGTACGAAGTACAGAAGCTATTATTTATTTTATATACCATTGCGTAGAAGTGAGACAGTCAAGAAGATATAAAGAGAGATCACCATCTACGAGTATGTATGTAATAATTATCTTCGATCACACATAATATTATGGTCCTTATGTGCTCATATCAAGGGAATCGAGTGAACGTGAGCTTATGCGCACATATTAGTGAATTTAAGCGAATGCTACATTCGTTGTACATTACCAAATATTAGGTACCGACATAGAACTTCAGGGTGTCACCACACCAATCGACCGATCGTCGATCGATATGATCGATGCCATCGATCGACAGCGCGTGGTCGATGTTGATCGGTGTGGTAGCTTTAATTGATCGACGGATACCGGTCGACTAACCAATCGATCGATTGCCGGTCGATGGCATCGGCAACTTTAATCGGTTAACCCCGGCTATATTCCATCAGTTTCTTTAAAAATTTACTCACAAGAGGACGCATTGTACCATCGATCGACAATCGATCGACTGGTTTGGTAACACCCTAAAGTATTCAGGATTTCCTGCTCAACTTGATTTGCATATCGGGGTCGGATCGCACAAGGTTTACATTTGTAGTTAGGATACTGTACATACCAACCAACGACACTGAATCACTACATTCGTAATTTTAATAATGTATTATATTAGCATCAATCGTTTCCTGTTTTTTTTTTCTCTAAACAAAACTGCATTTTCGACCTGCCCTGTGAAATTTCCAGTAGATGGCGTCGCTTCAGATGACTCCAACCGAGTAGCGGTTGCTAATGGCGCCTGGTTCTCGTCGCTAACCCACGCTATCATCGATCAGTGCTCAGCCGAATAATCAAGACAGTTTGAGTGAGATAATGACACGACAAGTGCCGTATCTCAATATAATAATGCATGGAGCAGGTCTGACAACGCTTCGCCCTTTAAATTGAGATATGTAGGCATGTTTGTTTACGACTAGTTCTTATCTCGAGTGGCGACTGAATAACAAATTGTAGTATTAAAGCTGTCCATATTGAAATATTACGAAATACAGTCAAGTCTCTGTTTTCAGAAGGGCACTCTCTATTCGTGACCGTGTGCAATCCTAACGGTATTTTTCATATTTAAGTTCTGTGTACCTACTCTGCTTCTGTGCAAAACTAATACATATATTTGGTAGATGTGGCTGCTCTGAATTTAATAACACTAAAGCCAAACTGCAACAGAGTGGCATTGGCGTTGTTATGTGAGGGCCTGCGCTCAGGGGCCTTTCAAGTATGTATTATGTCAGCAGATTTTTTGCAAAAATTTACTCTCCCCTCCCCTTTGTCAGCAAAAATAAGCAAAGCTCTCACCCCCTACCTCCTGCTTACGTAAACATTGGTATTAGCATTTCTCAGCGTTGGTTTCGTTATTAATTTAGGAGCAGTAGTTGTAAGTCTAGAAATGGCTTGGAATAAAAGAAAAAACAAACTTCATTTAATAATTTCGAATTATTAATTAAAATTAACAGTCCTCAGTCCATGATAAGTACATGAATCCATGACTCCAAATCATCAACGACATTGAATGTTTGCTACTCACTGATGTGTATCTGCTCATTTTCTTGTGATTTTGGAACATTGACATCGTATCGTTGTTTCGATATATCGATATTTTATCAACAGCCCTAGCGCCCCGTGTCGTAGACAAATCTGTCTACGACGTCTTGTCTCAAGTGAGCACAGGCCCTTAGCTAATATGGTTCCCTCCTCATTTAGGAAAACCATATCACGTATTATTTAGCACATAATAAAATAAACTTATAACAATGCATTGTTAAAATATTTTACGTTTATGACTCGTAAACTAAATTAGGATATTTTAACTATTTCCGTTATCATAAGTGAATCAGAAGTCTGAAGTAAAAATATTTACATATACATGTACACATAAAAATAGATACATGTTAGATTTAAATACGATTAATTTCGACCTGACGAACGGCGAGTACGGGTTACCCTGTTGTTGAAACCTCTACGGTTCGGACTAAGCGTTACGCCTCGACGTTCATATACTTACCGCGTACATCGAGATAATAGAACAATTTGCCTGCTGCCTTCTTCCCGTCCGATTATAATTTAAGTGTCTTCAAATCTAGAGGCTTAACTTAATAAACTTGTGTCGCCTCACCGTCAACGGTTGTATCACTATTTACCATCGCAGTCCAGCAAAAAAATATTCTAATATTTTTAATGCCATATGAGGGGTATTATTTATACTTCGAGACCCTTTAATTCATGAATCCCCAAGCGACCACCGGTGGCCGCGCATCTATTGTCTTACTATTGTGTCTCTAATTGACGGTATCTGAAGGGTTAATAGATGGAACTTAAAATCTAAACGTGATACATTTTTTTTCAATCGCATTGAACTATAAATAAAACGAAACCCGGTCATAACTGTTGCAGTAAAAAAATATTATTTTCGACTAGTGTAATTAGTCGTTTTGCATTCACACCTATTCGAGCAACCGTGATGTAAGTCACACGTTCAACGCTGTACAAGCTAAATAGGTTATCCGAACACAGATGGGCAAGTTAATGAACGTTATTTGCAAAACGCGACCTGCATTATATTCTTAATATTGAACCTAGATTGCGAACTTAGACTTTTATGATAGACTAGCTTTAGCCCGCAGCGTCACCCGCGTACATAAAATATAGCCTATTGTCACTCAGGAATAGCTTTAGTAGCTTTTTACTGGTGAAAATATTTTATAAACCGGACCAGTACTTTCAGAAATTACCTCCTAAAAACAAACAAAAAACAAAATTTACCTCTTTATTATATTAGTGTAGATTGATCTTATTACAATAATAGGCAAAAAATTAAGTAGCTGGCATGTTAAAACCAGCTGGAGACATCTTTCATAATGTTCATATCTTGGGTGACTGTTAACTACTTTTGCGTTAACATAATCAGCCTTATAGTGTTCCCACTCCTGGGTCTGAGGCTCCAGGAGAGGAAGTGGGCCATAATCCAGCACGCGGGCCGCGAGAGTTCTGATAATACATGTCTATTAATAAACTAAGATATTGGCAGTGCGGCTTGAGCCAAACATAATAAAAATAGTGTAGAGAATGTCCTCTGACCGCATCGTGTCGACCGGGCTATCGACACTGTTACTTTCGTCATGAATAATAATAAATTAATACATTAAACTTGTTGTTTAGTGGTGCCGTGCGTTACAAGTCAACAGACAATGTAGCAACATGCATGTCTTCGATAAGGACCTTACGTTTGTACGTAATGTTCTAAAAACTTCGATTTTCATTAGTACTTATTGATTAGTTTATACGTGATTTTCCATAGAAACGTAGTCCCGATAAACGGCCAGCATTTTGCCACAAAAAGAAAGGTACAAAAGTCAAACTACAAACAAAGCGCGCTCGAGCAACGCACACATAGATATCGTTCACAGACACGATATCTCAGAGCGTTTCGGCCGCTCGTCGAACAGTTCCGGTTCAAACGCTCATTAGTGTGCGTCCACCGAGCGTAGGTATAAAAAGTGAAGTCCATACATAAGATTGTCTTCTGTACCTATCTATTTTGTGATTTTACAAAGCTATTTAATTTAATGTGTGTGTGTGTGTGAAAGGTGAGGATGCGTCCAAAAGAACGTGTAATGCGTAGAGCGTGTTAATGGTACACATTATCCAGCATAAATAGCTAATAGGAAATCGAGCTCAGATAGATGCAACAGGATACTGTTAGATATCAACACACTAGATGCCATTATTATCACTTGAGTCACCTCTATTGTCTCCTATAACAAACACAGGAAAACCGTACCGAAAGAATAAAAACCCACGAACCTTACTGCATAGCATAAAGACCATTATAAGTACTCACATATTCGTATCTATCCTTGCACAACTGCCCTAGCAGGTGCAGGAACCCGACGAGGGTGAACCAGGAGCACCACAGCAGCACCTCGTCCATGTACTGCACGTTGATGACGCCGAACACGAAGATGAACTTGTAGAACACATAGTTCCAGAACTTGTCTTTGACGCGCTGCGCCTCGGCCACGCGCAGCTGCCCGAACACGAGACGTTGCACGCCGAAGCCGAACACCGCCAGCGAGCAGTACGCTATGTTTATCAAGGTCTGCAACAAACAATAAAACAAGTTAGTGATGTTATAATATTTGACAACATGAATACCTAAGTTACAGCTTCCTAAGCTAGTTCTTCTAAGTCGTACACTCTTGACAGAGTGGTCGTGGTCATGTCTCGGTCGAGTCCTGCACCACCGCCTCTCTCGCGATATGATGCTATGCTGCTCTAAGCTAGTTACACATTACTAAAAATCTATAGTAACATGCAAACACATTAACCATTTTAAAATCTGTGGTTTAATAAAAGAGTGCCATCGCACAACTCGGCTTAAAAAAAGACTTGGATACCCCTTCGAAAGTCTTTGACCGTTTGTAGCTTGAATAAAGTGAACTCTTTGAAGCCGAGAGTGCTCGCGGAACAAAAGAGTGCTTTGCATGCTGTAGCTCTGAAATATGGAATGACTTTGTTTACGGTTCCTTCCGTATGGTCCGGGGTTTTATTCTCTTCGATAGATCTTTAATATGATATGATCTAACATAATACGAACAAATTAATCAGGCATAGGGCGACAAATTGATAATACATTTAAATAAAACTGTTATTTTAAATCGTTACGGTAATGTTTGCAGTGTAGTTTGTCCAGTAGCGCGAAAATAAATAAATAAAAATTTCAAGGAAAATATAGGTGATGTGACCTATTTGTTGAAATAATCGATCGTAAAGGCGACAAATAAAAATGGCGTAGCTGCCGAGCTGGAATTGAAAATTGTGCATCTCTTGTGTTTTTAGTTTAAAGCAAGAACTTTGATAAAGGTTGTAACGCTCCGTCGCGGACACTTGAGTGGTAGCCTGGAAAAGGTTTCTAGAAAATTTTAGGCTCTATTATGTGAGCAGTTTTAATTTTTTCATGTAGCTGGTTGTAGTCGTGGCCAACTTCGAGAAACAGCCGGTATCGTAACACTATGGTACCTACTGACCCCGAAAGACAAACCAGCAAAAAATCTGTTAGAAAACCGTGTCGCTAGCGCTAGCCTTACCACTCACAGCGGTCGACCGCTCTAGCAACCTTACATTCCACGTCCTTCTGTCTACAGTCGTCTTTGGCGGTCATTAGCAAATAATAGTCAAACTAATTACACTACTGTTTGTATACAAACAGAATCGAATGCTCATAGGCATAGGGATAATCATTATAAAGCACAAATGCCAGCTAAGTAATTGCGCTTCGTTTTCAATGCCTAAAAGTCTCTTATTTTCAATAATACCATTTTTTTAAAAGCATATAAATTGCCATAATTAATATTACGCATAATTTTGTTTAGAGATACGATTATTTGAAAAAAAAAAATGTATCTTCTTGTAAAAAGCCAATATTACTTTGTGCTACAAAATGTATTGTAGTGATAGAAACAAATCGCTGCAAAACCGACTTTACGCAGTCTTGGCTGCCCTACCCTAGAGTGTAATTAAACTCCGCGTAGGCGCGGAGGGGTAGGGCTGGCCGACAAAGCTGGCCAGCAAGCTGAAGCTGAGGTGGTGAGCGTTAAAATCATCTGCGACGATAAGTTCGCGTGGGGCCGGCCAAACCGTGATAGAAACAATTCTTGCTGCATGTTGCTTGCACACTGCATGCTGGTTTGCATGCCTGCTTTCATGTCTGCTGGCATGCCTGCTTGCATACTGCATGCCTGCTTGTTTGCTGCGTGACAGCTGCATGTTACATGCCTTCTTCCATGCTGCATGTCTGCTTGCATGCTACATGTCTGCTAGCCATCATTATTATTTTTTTATAATCACCCACAAATAGGAGGACCTGCATGGGGCCTCCGTTGACCCTATGTAAACCAACAGTGTTTCGAAATTAAAACCGTTTCTGACTGTAAATTTTCTGCTATATGAAGCTTCTGTTTTTTTAATATTATGGATATAAATGATTATGCCAAAAGATAAATCTGACTAACAAAATTATAAGTTTTGAATGTATGACAAATGAGTGTATGTGAAATGATTTTCTGCGAAATGAAGTTTATTCTATATGCTATCGTGGCCAAGATATGTATGTAGCACATCATTCATAACTAGCTAATGAATCGTGTTTAGAGTTCTGTTCACACGGATGTGAACTTTCGATTGAAATGCTTCAGGCACGAACAGTGTGGAAAAAATACTTTTAATCGAATGCACTATAACTTATGTAGGTACTATGTAAACATGACAGACCATGAGACCAGTAGGAAGATCAATGTGTCAATAACAAGGCATGCCAACAAGTTTGCGGCGCGGCGGCTGACCTTTACCTAGTTGTCTTAGTAAACCACTGTCCTGTACCCATAACCTGATCGCTTCACATATTGTGGTGCGTTTCAAGTTCCAGCAGGCTTGAAGGACAGAGTACACTGACTCACTGGGGTTTCTAAAGAACTTGAAAGGTGACTTGTCAGACAATACAATTTTATTCTTATTAATACATAATGGCTTCTGGAATTATTTGTTTTGAAACAAAACTTTGTTATTAGCTTACTGACCGACACAAAAATAACAATAAACACGACTAAATAAAATGAGACACCTATTATTATATTATTCTCTATTCCCTCCAATTAATAAATCGAGCTCATAATATAACTCATGACTACTTTCCAAATGTTTACATGGGCACGCCACAATTATGGCGGTAAGTCCCCTCTTTGAGGCGTGGCTGGAAAGACCTCACGGCGTCCTTACCTTCCGCATGACGCAGGTCCTCACCGGACATGGCAAGTTCGGGAGGTTCCTGCATCGGATTCGAGCGGAAGAGACGCCCAGGTGCCGCCACTGTGCGGAACGCCCGGAGAACACGGTGGAGCACACAGTTGAGGTGTGCCCTGCTTGGGCGGAGCAACGCCGTGCCCTCGTGGGGTTGATCGGCGGCGGAGACCTCTCGCGCCGGGCCTTGGTTCAGGCCATGGTCCGGAGCGAGGAGGAGTGGCAGGCGGTCGCCTCCTTCTGCGAAGCAGTAATGCTAGCAAAGGAGGAGGCAGACCGCATCAGGCAACGGCGCCCCCGCCGCCGCCGCCGAGATTCCGATCCCGATTTCCGGCCACCGTAGACGCGGGCTCGCGGACGGCGAGCCATGGGTAGCTCGTTGTCCGATCGTCCGGTAACTGTCCGGACCGAGCCAAGGCGTCGACGGCGCGCACTGTTCCCGCGCGCCTCAAGGAGTTGTCAGCAACAGGAGGGGCCCATCTGGGTCGAAGCCTACCGGGGTCGGGGTTATCCGAAAGGAAACTAGAGCCCCGGTATGAAGGCTAAAAGGAACGGCGCGGGGTTTTTAGTCAGTAAGACTCTGACACTGTCTCCCGCTCCACCCAAGAGCGGGTTTCGTCAATGATGATTTTCCCCGTCGACAGAAAAAAAAAAAAAAAAATGTTTACAATTTCTTTACGATTTATATTTCTTCACATTCACAAAGTTACATAAACACAATGGCGTATTGAATGGTTGGCGCAGTCTTGACACTGAACTATCCTTGGCCTGAGAACGCAATTTGTGTGAGACGAGTTGCTCTTGTTTATTCATAGCAGTACCGATTTTATAATTAGTATTCGATTAATTTGCGTCGAATAGTCTAGACAAGAGCGTTCGGCGCTGTCGCTCACTGAACATTCTTATCCAAACATTCAAATATTTGTGAAGCTCACTTTATGCCAATTGACTCTCTTAGAGTTAATTGGCATAAACCAAAATAATGTTTTGGTGTTTCCACGCTGTCCCGCTCCAAAAATGCACCGGCTGTTAAACATTACAAAATGATGTCATTGCGTTTAAACAAGTACCCAACATAGGCACATGCACCATTGTTTCAGTTTTGTTTTAACTACTCGTATGTCTTAGTAACACACGCATAACTGAAAATATGATCAACAGTAAAAAAAATACAGTCTAGTGGTTATCCTTTAGTGATCAGAGAACTAAGACAACTTTATAATTTGAACGTGATCACCTATTATTATACTCAGGTCAATTTAGCCATCCGAGGTTACATTAATTCGGACCCAGCTGAAAACTGGTAGGATTGTTTTACACAACATACTAAATGAAATCTAAAACAATCTACATCGATCCGACAACTGGATTTTTTTTTTATACAATATATATATATAAAATATCGCCCGTATCTTTTTTTTTTGTTAACTTACAAGTTTGATTTTTTCACGGCTTCAAGGGACAGCAAACCTGAGTATATGTTTTTAATTTTACTTCGATACCTCCACGCGTTCCCAAGGTAGAGGGTCTTGGTAAACATAAGGACAAAGAGACACAGACGGACAGCCAAGTGATCCTATAAGGGTTCTGTTTTAACCTTTTGAGGTGCAGAACCTTAAAAACGCGCTAAGTACCTCAAATAGATGCCTTGAAAACGTGTGCATATTATGATGATGACCTTTTTAACTTTTTGAATCATTATTTTATCTCAAAAACGGTGGCTCTTCGGAAAAAAGTGTTTAGAATTTTTTGTTGATAATTATCTGAACTGCAGTTTTTGTCTAAGCTAATTTTATGATAAAACTTATTGTTTTGCTGAGAAACGAGAAAACAAAACGAGAAATGAGAAAAAAAAATGTTTTTTCTCCTGACTGGCCTTTAACCCCGAACATTTCTTTTTCCAGGTGTCGGATCGATGTGGACTTTTTAGATTTCATTTATGATGGTGTATAGAAAAATTTTACCAATTTTCAGCTGGATACGAAATATTGTAACCTTACTCCTAATTTTTGGTCTAATTTGACGGGACTATTAAGTGGGTAGATTATATGATATTAGGATATAGCTAAGAGTGATTAGAAGAGGTATTAATTAGATCAGGTCGTCCAGCAGTCTAATTTTTTTCGTACTAAATTTGTTAGCACACCTTTAGTCCTTAAGATATTGAAATAGGCTGTGATGACGCGTTACACATTGAAAGAATATGCACTTTTAAATTTGAGCATCTTCATCAGGTAGGTAAGCGCGAATTGCAGTCTCTTCTCTAAGGTGTGTTGCATTAGCAGTTTAGAAATCCCATCACAAACAATCCCGTTACTTTCTCTTTCGCATTAAGACAATACTTCATTAATTTGGGATCATTAGACTGAATGTATAATAAGATTTATTTAAAGCTCTTTTAGGTTTTAATTATTATTGTTATTGTGTAGTTGGTGTATTAGCTAAGCGCTAATGAGCGCGGTCATCGACTCCAACCGTGTAGTAGGTGAAGCGAGGCACGCACACGACGCCGCGATGACTCAACGGTATGATTGATCCTCGTCAAATATTCAAGCAGACTGACTTGTGTTGTACATCGCACGATGCTGTGGCTGACGTGGCCTTCCACTACTGGTCTCCAGCTGCGTGGGAATACTTCCAACTGCTCCAATCACTTATATTAATTTTATATTGTTTGTTGCCGATCATTTGTATTTTCCCTAGGTTCGTTGCTAATACTTTCGTTCATAAGGAGCTGCCTTTATTTAAAACCAATGTTAAGGCCGTTCATGCTATGGATTTTATCTCTTTGTTACATTTTACATCGCATTCCTTAAAATTGTTTCATTGCGTAATCTGTCAAGTAGTTGAAAGAACTGTCATCATCCACATCAACATTGAGCTTTAATAACATTATTGTCGGTCTTGCAGTGAGGACATAACGTATAACTCCACACAAGTGCATTTCCATAGACGGTGCACCTACGTGGAAGCCTAGCATTAGTTTAGCACTCATTTCACAATTCTACACTAATTTGCAGCAGCCTGGTAGCCTTGATGCTGTTAACAAGGCGAGAACTTCAATACATATAATATTGTTATGTTGTAGTAACAACAGAATGATAATAACAATAACCGTGACAGACAATAATAATGCAACGAGCACACGAGCCTCGATCAACATCTTAGGAGGTCCTCGTATATTTCTATGGGCGCCTGGATCAAGAGCTTAAATCAGAAGGCGGTAGTTGAGGCATTTGCTGAAGAAGAATAATTTTTTTGCTAGCTCCAACTTCATCTTGTAGACCATAGCGGGGAGGAACGACTCTCCTCTGTTAGGCGAAGTTGTTCACAGGTGCATCATGATCAACCACTTGTTTTAACCAACACTTGTTTTAAAATGAATAGATAGATAGTAACTAAGTCTACTAACATAGGCTTAAATTATTTTTCTTACTTTTTTACTAACCCGAATGTCACTAATCCGAAATAAAGATTATTAGATTTAAATTTCAAAAATGTATCATGGTTGACATAAAAAGGCAGCTTACCCACCTGTCAGTCTGCTTTTAAAAAAACAACGACGCTCAGGTATGCAGAAACGGACAGAAAACGGTTTTCACTTTAAGGGTAAATACGAAAGTATTATAATATGTGTTTAGAAACGCGGCTACGAGTGTGAAGAGAGCGGTGACGTCACAGACTCGCAGTTCATCAAATCAGTGTTTGATTCTCTCTCGCAAACATCATTAATTAAACCACGAAGATGATTGCCGAGATTAAAGTTTAACAATAATTAAGGAAACCATAATGAGAAGCTATAATTATGTTAATAGTAGCAGTCGGCGCTAGGTCGTCGGCAAGGTAACGCAGAAGCCCGCAAGGTGGACTAGTAGTCTAAACAGTAACGTTTGCACTAGATAATGATCTATCCGAGAGAACTGTGACACATATAGTATCACAGGACCTACGTTTATTGTTACTACTTAATTGATAAAGTCTGAGTTATCTGGGACTATTGAATATTGTTTTTGTTATTCAATGATAACACTATTATTTTTATCATTATTTGATATTCTTAGCATTTATACCTAAATGTAATATTTTTCGTTTCTGTTTACAAAAAAATGAGCACTTTGATTTTGTTCAAGTCAACGGGGATAAATTTAATATTTCCAAGATTTGAGACTTGTAAGGAATGTACAAAATATGAGGAAAACATAGTTTTCCTCTTGCACAAAGAAACCGATCGTTTCGTCAATTTGACTTTACTTCTTTATCATTTAGATACGTCATTTAAGATTATCTGAAGTCTATCCGTTTATTTTGTTTAGGCTTTCAGGTCTTAGACCTCTCGAACTCTCTCTTGAGATTACTTTCCGAAGACATGCTTACACTGACACTTAGTTTTTGGACCCTGACCCTAAGCGCGATGCTAATAGTTTTAAACACGTAGCAAAATGATATGAGACATTTATGGATACTGTGTATTACTAACGGATGTTTACAGTACGGATGGCTTTTAATGACTATCTACTTATGTACCTACTAGTCATGATGAGAGGTCATTGTTCCAATTTTTTGCAGTCTGAGTAAACATAATATCAATTGTACATTCTCAGCGAATTATCTTCGATAAATATTTCTTGTGTCACATGTGGTCTTTCTCGTCACATATAACGGGAAAATACTTGATCTTTGAGGCAAGCTATTGGGAAATTGCTTACACATAAAAAAGGAGACGATACTATCAAGTGCGCACGCTTGCAATGTTGCATTTCGCGAGGTGGTCTTCAATTGTGTTGAATGCCAGAACGTTCTCAAATCATTTGCTTTATTTCTTCTACGCGCAAAAGAACTCATGCTCACATTGGTTAGCTGGCTCAGACCACTACTTGAATTGAAGTCTTCAGAAGGCAGCAATTTTATACCTAGTAAATACAAGTTTCTTCAGACTGAGCAAGATAAATCTACTGCAGGAGAAATATGCTCAGTTGAAGATGAATTTTATGAAAATTCTTACTTAGCTTGGGTTCTTCTCTTAATTGTAACTTATTAGTTTAGCGAGTCTAATTTGAATGATTTGTTATTGTTTAGGCAGTAATAAAGAGCACATGACTGCGTTACGTAGCGGTGACGTTTGGCGGCCACTAAACAAACAAGTCGATAGCTTTGGCACGCTCGCAGATACATCGCTGGCGTATTTTTGTAAACAACGCATTTATAAACCGTACCCCGAAAATCAGACGATTTCTAAGTTATGCGATGTTATTATTACTATGATGTTGATGTATTTTGTGAACGGCTAGAGAGTGAAGTTTTATTTTGAAACCTATTTTGCGGATACGGATAAAAATTGTCTTGTTATCTCTATCATCATTTCATCCGGAAGATATTCACTGCTGGAAAAAGGTGATTGTAGTCACAGTGATCGACCCTGTTTCCAGGCTGCGGCCTTCAACAGGTAATAGGTCCTGTACTGACGTCTTCTTATTAGCTACTGCCATAAATGTGCCCCTCCCACTGCTTTAGCTCGCAGTGGGAGAACACATCTTTCGGGCGACGTCGTCGGTCGGTAACCTTGGTTCTACTGTGGAGCTTTTCATTACCATTTGAATCGTTCGCACAAATAACATGTGTGTGATGTTTTTTTTTTTCAAAAACTTAGATCACTTGACCTCAATCGATCAAATCTAAACTTTAGAATTAAATAACTTGAATAGATGCCAACTTGAATGTCGGGGTAAACAAGACAATTAAAAAGCATTGCTTTAATCTCAGTTCACTATTCAGTTTTTTTTTGACAATATACATATTTTTTAGCTGACCTTGACGTCGGCCACCAGAGCAGTGTAAGATAATTAGTGCGAGGCTCGGTGTTACAACACCTGTAGGTAAACGTGCCTGTACGTTATCTGGCCCCGGGGATTGTCGGCTGTGAGCAAGTCTTGTGGGTGGAGGCGTCCTTTCCTACCGCACACTGCTTATTTTCGACTTTAATAATTGTTGTCATCGCATTACTTTTTTTCGTTTTTTATTTCACATTTTGTGAATTTGTGTTGCGTTACAATTCATATTTTAAATTTTCAGCATAAGAAATAACCAACATTTTCAAGAAAGTTATAGGAGTTTTAGGAAAGTTATATTCACTTTAAGGAGTATTATATATATAATACTTAAACTGAATGACGATATAAGGCGGGGAATGGAAGTGTTAATTGACTTCTCCAATGCTTTTAATACCGAAGTTCTTTTGTCTATCCTTTCTTGTCTCATGGTCTCTCACGCGATACTGGAATGGTTTTCTTCCTATCTTCGGTGGCGCCAGCAGTCAGTTCATGCTGGAGATTCCGCTTCAGGGTGGTGCGACCTTGCAGCTGGTGTCCCTCAAGGCGATATTTTATCTCCTCTTTTGTTCTGTTTTTATAAACTTTATAACTACTAAACTACAGTGTGAGTATCATCTCTATGCTGATGATTTGCAGCTGTACTGTCGGTCAAGTGTGGACAACCGGGATTTACAAGTAATTAAAAACAGGGTGGCGGTTAATCCTACGAAGTGTCAGGCTATATAGTTGAAAGCCCCCCCTAGTCTGAGAAAGCTGCATGGACTAGCCGTATCACCCGTAATCTTCAAGAACACGGTGATTCCGTTTGCTCAATTTCTTTGCTCTGGGCACAATAAAAATGTTCGGTCTACTAATAATCGTCTTCTACGATGTCGGGATCACATAGCTCTGGGCTTATCCACTCTTCCTTTTTTGTCCAGGCGATATCTCTTAGGAATGCGCTCCCTCTGAATATCAGGATGGCAACTAGCCGATTTTCCTTTAAGGTGAAGGCATGTGAACATTTTCGCAAGATGTTGGTAGAATCATCACAGCACTGATTGGGCGGGTTTGTTTTTTTTTCACTACAGCATTATTTACATTCAGTGAAAAAAGTATCGGGAATGGATGATTTGTTTATGGTTCCAAATTCAAATTTTTGTTTTTTTGTAGTTGTTAGATTGGCACAACTGTTTTCCATTTTGGCGCGGAGTTTGAGTTGCATCTGTTATTTATATTAAACTAGCGGGAGCGAAGCCGTGCGGGCAAAACCCGCACGGCTTCGCTCCCGCTCTTCTCTACTCTACCCTACTATACCCTACTATACCCTACTCTACCCTACTTTATCCTACTATACCCTACTCTACCCTACTCTACCCTACTCTACCCTACTCTACCCTACTCTACCCTACTCTACCCTACTCTACCCTACTCTACCCTACTCTACCCTACTATACTCTACTCTACCCTACTCTACTCTACATTACTCTACTCTACGCTACTCTACACTACTCTACCCTACTATACCCTACTATACCCTACTATACCCTACTATACCCTACTCTACCCTACCAAACTTCACACAAACCATCTACTAAATAGTCCGAACAAAAATTTGGTTTGGTTAAGTGAGCCCGTTCTTGAGTTATAAAATAACAACGAAAAGTGGCATTGATTTTTATATATATAGATAGATACAGTGCTGGTTTTAGTAATATCATATATAGTGTGTATTGCGAATTTCATAATGGACAAAAACATCGAACAAAGAGTTTGTCTTAAATTTTGCATCGCCAATGGAATTTCGTGTTTGGAGTCAATGAAAATGTTACAGAGGGCTTATGGTGAATCGACTTTATCAAAAACTCTTGCTTATGAGTGGTTCAAAGCGTTCAAAAGCGGTCGAGATGTGATGGAAGATTTGCCTCGCTCTGGTAGGCCGTCAACGTCTGCATCTGAAGTTAACATCGCAAAAGTGAAGGAAATAGTGACTGAAAATCCCCATTCAACTCTGAGAGAGATAGCCGCCGAACTTTCTGTATCTCACGAGTCGATCCGTACCATTTTAACTAATCATTTGGGTATGAAACATGTTGCTGCTCGGCTAGTCCCAAAAGATCTGAATTTTCTCCAAAAACTCAATCGCATGAAAGTCGCTGAGGACATGCTAGAACGAGTCAGTTCGGACCCAACATTCATGAAACGCATTGTTACTGGTGACGAGACGTGGGTTTACGAGTTTGACATGCAAACTAGTCAACAAGCTTCGGAGTGGCGCCTTCCAACTGATCCGAAACCGAAAAAACCACGCCAAAGTCGATCAAAAGTCAAAGTCATGTTGACTGTTTTCTTTGACTATCGCGGTGTTGTGCACTCTGAATTCTTACCGGAAGGTCTAACGGTAAATAAAGAATATTATTTGAGCGTTATGCGGCGTTTAAGAGAGCAAATTCGACGAAAAAGGCCAGATTTGTGGAAAGAAAATTCTTGGATTTTGCACCACGACAATGCGCCTTCGCACAAGGCTATCATTGTGAACGAATTTTTGACCAAACACTCAACAAATACCATCCAGCAACCACCATATTCACCAGATATGGCTCCTGCTGACTTTTTTCTTTTTCCTAAACTCAAATTACCACTTCGTGGCACCCGTTTTCAATCGATAGAAGACATAAAGGAGAATTCGCGGCGAGAACTGAACTCAATTCAGGAAGCAGCGTTTAAAAAATGTTTTGATGAATGGATTATTCGTTGGCGCAAGTGTATCGTTTCTAAAGGAGCATACTTTGAAGGTGATAAAATAAATTTGGATGAATAACAGACCTTTTGTGTATTATTGATCTTTTCCCGGTACTTTCTTGACAGAGTAGTATTTATATGTATGTATCTAAGTATGTATTTACTATTGTATTTGTTTCTCTTCTGTTTGTCTATTTAATAAGTTGCACCTGCCATGTTATGTTTCTGCACCACCCTAAGGTCGACTGGCAGATAATGCCTAAGGCAATAAGTTCGCCTTTGTACAGTTTTTGTGCATAAAGATTTAATAAATAAATAAAAATAAATTAAAAATTCACTCAATTAAAATCATTACAAGAAGTCAATAAATTAAAAATCATGACAGTAGTCTCTAACTTGCGTCACCATATAACTTGTCTGCCACAGCAGTGTCACACCTACAGTCCAGCCTACTCGTACGAACATACCAGGCTGGACATTGTGAATACACTTGGGGATTGTCCCGTTTGAAGTCACAATTTACCAGCATCTCAAACCAGCTGGACGTGCTTCGTCAGGAAATGAAGAAACTGAAGCCTGTCTCTACCCAGCCAGGACAGGACCTGAGCCAAGCGTCTGAGGCGGAAAAGACATTGGGCACGCCACGATTATGGCGGTAAGTCCCGCCTATCGCATGACGCAGGTCCTCACCGGACATGGCACGTTCGGGAGGTACCTGTTTCAAATAAAGTCGGAAGAAACGCCCGGGTGTCGCCACTCGCCACTGTGCGCAACGCCCGGAGGACACGGTGGAGCACACCGCCGAGGTGTGCCCTGCCTGGGCGGAGCATCGCCGTGCCCTCGTGAGGGCGATCGGCGGCGGAGACCTCTCGCGCCGGGCCCTGGTCGAGGCCATGGTCCGGAGCGAGTAAGTAAACCCGCGCCTCCCCCCCCACCACCAGCACAGTCACGAGATGATTTCTATAAACAACTCAAACCCATAGCGGAAATTATGGACCTGGTCTTGGCGGATATCAGAGTCCGAGTGCGGGATAATGCCATGATCTGGATGGGAACCTCCTATCCAGATCATGGCAGTGCCAAACTTGAACGCACTACCGTTCTGATACTATCAGTTATAATTTAGGGTGTGTCCAAAGTTCTGTTTTATTGTTCAAGGGTCTGTTCTACTAACATTTGAACATTAATGCGCCGCTTTTGTATCCTTGTTATCCTTCCTCTACATTCATAATGGAAAGATGTTGTAGTAAACAAACAATTTGTATGCGTAGCATTGCTACCGGTATGAGTAATACAAAATAATAGAGCGTGTTTAATGAAGAAACAAAACTTGTTCTTGACTTGATAAATCAGCTCTGTGTTATTAGGAGTAATTGGGACACGTATTTAATAACTATACTAAGTTAGAACATCCACCTTTTGTCTTCCATCGGCTGTGAAGAGCAAATTCAATATTTTTTCAAGAGATTATATGCATTTTAGAAATGTAATACTACCCACTTTGTGGAAAATGTAAAATTTACTAGAATCTGTTTTTTATATAATAAATAAAGATTATTATAATATTATTATCTGTTTATTAATCTCAGGACCCTGAGGTCCTGGGCCTTTGAGAGGCGTACAAGGGGCCGAAGCCAACTCGCAGAGGCCCTTTTGGTTACTATAATGGAACGTGATACCAACCGACGATTATCCCTGTGCGCGCTATACTAGTGCACCCAAGGACAACCCCCGGTTTGAAAAACTATTGCGACATAATATGAAAAACAAAATAATAGGGCTATGATTTTTGGAGTCTTAAGTGGACTGGTAATATGGAGCTATGTTAAGACTATGGCCCCTGCCTGAACAATGTCATTAATATCTATCGATAAATGGGCCCCCTAAAACGGCCGCTAGCACGAAGTGACGTAGCAACAAGAGGGCAACATATCCTGAGGCGCTTGAGGAGTGGAGAGGCATACCACGGCTATCAGGACAATCCCGGAAGTACGGTCAAGATCCCTACCAGCACCTTACTGGATTATGCATCCATCTCCCGTGCATGTTTGCTCTTGCGACTCTCCACTCAAGCCAGCCAATAAAGGCAAGAGAGAGGTGGGAGCTCTGTTCCTCGTCAGTGTTCACTACGACCGGCCAATAAAGGCAAGCCAGAGATTAAGAACAGGAATTCTCCCGGGAGATCGGGTCCGTGGGGTCGCTAATACCCAACAGTTCGCCACAAAACTGCCCTGCGGATTGTATCTCTCTTAGTCTGGCCCCTCACCCTAGGTATGTTACGGTAAAGGAAATTCTACCGATACAGACCTAGGGCATGTTGGAGCACACAAGCCCCACCACGACGTCAACGTAGAGATACGACGATGGGGACGTAGAGATACGACGATATTATTATTATTATTATTTCGCTTAACTTTACCTTTTTTTGTTTAACTCGAGAATGTTTTAATATTGAGTCTTCATCATTTAGATGTAGCTATAGTTATCCATGATTAGCAGCAATCATTTTTTAACGTATCAGGTAAACAACATAGATAAGGTCGAGGGGAGATTTAGGTACCGCCACTTATCAGGCGTCACAGCGATGAGGAATCTTTATCGAGCGGTTCCGGCACCAACACAATCACGGATATCGTACACAATAGTATTAATCGCCGCTAACAAGATTGATTGCTTTTACCACAGTTAATTTAGTGCTGCGATGGACTTTAGTAAACTTTCAATCAATTCATCATACATTAGGCTTTTTTTGTCAAGCTATTTGTGATTTAGACAAAATTGTCTCTGCTTTCGAGGCAATCAGATAAAAATGATTGCATTTTTAGTTTTGAAGAATGATTAATTTCAACACAACAAAGTCTACATAGTGTTCATTAGTTGCTAATCTATTCACAATATTTAAGGGTAATTAGGATCTTACTCATCAGTTTGTTATCATGTTTTACACTACTGTCAGCAGACCGCTGTATCGGTCTAGTATGGGTTAATTTATTTAATTTTCAAACATCGCCCTGTCTGATTCCAAATGGGATAAAAGAGTCAAGAAACTGGTAACACTATGCATAAAGGAAATATAAGGAAAAGTATCAAGTTCACTTCAACAGACCCTTTGAAACGTCAAAGTGCCCGTAAGTTAATCAGAAAGTGGAAGCTTTCACATTTAGACGTTCCAACTCAACAAGCAACTTTAGTGCACATTTATACTCGCTGCAGAAGTGACCGGCGGCCAAGCTGAACACGCCGCAGAGGGTCATAGCCATCCGGATGGTGCGGGGATACCGCACTGTCTCCCGCGTAGCGGCGAGCCTCCTTCCCGGTCTGCCGCCATGGGATCTGAAAGTAACAGTCCTTGTACGCATGCACGATTTGTGCATGGAAATGCAACACCCGCCGGGAAGAAATTCCGCTGACGCGACCAATCGCAGCATAGCGAACAGAGATCCTACGTCGATATGGCGATACGCCATAACCATGGCGGTAAGAGACTGGAGAGACGTCACGGCATACTCACCTTTCGCATGACACAGGTCCTCACCGGACATGGTATGTTCGGGAGGAAGGACCGACATGGTATGTTCGGGAAGGAGGCGACCGTAAGCATGAAGGTACGGACCTCCTCATGCCCAACTATCGGGACTCTAATCCCGACTACCAGCCACTATTAACGTGGGCTTGCGGACGACAAGCAATGGGTAGCTCGCTGCCCGGTACAAATCCGGATCAAGCCCAAGTCATCGACGCTGCGTAGTGTTTCCACGCGCGCCTCATGGAAATGCAAGCAAAACCGTAGAGGTCCAGCAGGGTCGAAGCTTACTGAGGCCATGGGCTGACTTCTGAAATAGATAACCGTGGTCCTAGAATGCATAAGGCACCTGAAGGAACATAGGTGTGGTTTTAGTCAGTAAAAGTCTGACACATCCCCCCACTCCACCTTAGAGCGGGAGATGTAATTAGATGACTTTTGACCTCAAAGAAAAAGGCTCCTTTTGTTCCTTTAAGGAAATAGCAAATAACTGCTGCGGCCTTCCCGTCCGATTATAATTTGGGTGTCTTCAAGGCTAGAATGAATAGACTCTTAATAACCTAGTGCGCCTCACCATCGACCTTTGCATCACTGCTTACCATCAGGTGGGACCGCACTGGGGACGCTTGATCAGTAAAAACGTTGGTCGACCATGCGAGAGCATTGTTCACACAGTCCGTTCTGCGCTGACCCTTACAGGTTGTCATCGAGAATATTTGAGAGCCTCCGTAATCAGCGTACATAATTCATTCGCTAAGATACGAGTATTAATGTGTTTATGGCCATGATTGTTTTTAAGTTAATTTAGTTTTTTAAAATGTTACGATTGTAAGTTTCCACGAAATAAACGAATAGTGCTGAAGATAAGATTTAAACTTCTCTGTATAAGCGTACATGTCTCGAAAAAACTGGGCAAGTGCGAGTCGGACTCGAGCACTGAGTGAGGGTTCCGTGCAAACTACAATTTCCGAATGGAGTCTCGAAGATTTTTCCGAATCGCAATTTTTTTTTAACGTAGCTTAACTGTTTTCAAATTTATTCCTATACCATAGACCTTGCTTCGTGCCAAATTTCAGGATTCTGGGTCAGCGGAAAGTACCCTATGAATTTCGATCTTTGGGAGTATCAAAATATACGTTTTTTTACGACATAAACGGCCGTATCTTTTTTATTTGTTAACTTAGATGTTTGATTTTTTCACAGCTCAGTATATAGTTTTAATTTCAACTCAATACCTCCACGCGTTCTCGAGATAAAGGGCCGTGACAGCCAGCCCAGGACCGAAGCATTACTTGGAGCAAGCCAGGCAACACTTAACCCTTCAGATACCGTCAATTAGAGACACAATAGTAAGACAATAGATGCGCGGCCACCGGTGGTCGCTTGGGGATTCATGAATTAATATTGTCGTTACGATTCCGCGCACAAGTCAATAGTTGTCAGTACATCGATATCCGTGCAGTACAAGCAGTAGAGCGAGACGAATATTTTATTGGCGTAGTGTAATGGAAGGATGTCTTTTATCGATCCTATCACAATATGCATTATTGCATAACATTGGAATACAGACTACTAGTTTATTGTGAAACGGCACCCTATTGTAATAGTAAAACATTAAACAAACCTGATATAAATGTTTTTTTTTTAATGCTAACCAGACCAGTTGAGATGTCGAGAGTCAAGAAGTGAAAATAAACAATACAGCGGCTTGCAGTGATAACCTTAAACTGCGCACCTTAACCTTATTATACGTATGCCTAGATATATACAAGACTAGCAGGCTGGTGGGATGCGGAAGGGTGCGCAAATGACGATGACCGACGAACATAAATAGCAGCGGCCCGATGATTTGACCTTTAGGCACGCTCTTGTTTTTTATCAGACAACCATATTGTTTGCTGTTTACTCTCGCAGAATACCCCAGATAATAATAAAGGCTTTAAGTAATCACATTCTGAATGTCAAGTCTGCTGAAGGAGTCAAGTCTCCCTGTTCTTCATATTTAATTAGCAGACCCGAGTCTTTGTTTTAAGTGATAAATCGCATATCGCTTAATTTTAAGTTTCTTATGTAATTTTTATTTTTGGTGTACAATAAAGAATTTATCTATCTATCTACTATAAGCGTGACGACATGTTTCACAGCGCTAATTTATTTATTTAAAATATTAAAACTTGACGTATCGTAAAAGTATAAAAGCAGTATTGTGGTCGGTAAAGGCTAGAATCATTCAAACAGATATTGGAAATAGCTGGAGGCTTTAGTATTCCAAAATGAACTGGGTTTTTCCAAGATATCTAATATTTTAGAATGAGATTATAAATAGCCTAAATCTGCTGAAACCGCCTCTTTCAGTAGCTCTGGCCAACTCATGTGACATGACCTAGTTGCTAGACTTTATTCTATCAAATGTCACTATTACATCGACATTTTTTGTTTTTTAAGTTTTCATTTACAACTAGTAATCACCTGCGCCTCGTGCCACCCTCCAAGCAATTGTAAATGACTATATTCTTTGAGTTAAGTAATTGGTGTGAAGTGATTTTATATTTTTTCCCGTAAATGTCAAAATGTGTTTATTATTGGACAATTTTAATTCCATAGTAGCGTTCAAGTTCATATACAACGCAAAGACAATGCTCCGTCATCCTTGAGGTATTTTTGTATCGAAGACACCACACCACCACTACTGTACATGAAGTTTAAATAAATAAATAAATAAATAAGACACCGAACAAGGCATGCATCATAATTACGAATCTATTAATATTTTAAAATTTTATTTATAGAAAAAGTTATACATAATTGTATAATTTGGAAGTGCTTAAAGCAGCAGGCTTGGTAAGGCTGTCTGGTGCAGAACCTGAATATTGACTTTCACCGTCGAGCCGCAGCTTTTGACTGGACAAACAAGTATCAGGCTTTGAAAGTTCAGCGCGCTCGCGGACACGCCAAATAACCACTGTCGAGAGACGCTTGCAATGTTGCAAACTGCCACTAAATTATATGACCCGATGCGAAATTCCCAGAGACTAGCTAGATCAGAAATATTGCATTTATTAAACATGCATCCTAACAAGCATAGGGATGTCCCTATTATGTAAGGGTGTTCCTACTTTGTTCCGAGCCTAGTTATTGCTTTACTGCTGGGCAAAGACCTCCGCGTTCTCCTACAAAGCCTCTCCGACTTGTGCGACCTCAGACCAAGTTTGACTCACAAACGCGATCCCACTAACTCCTAGATATGACAACAAAAAACAAAAATTAACGATAAAACTCAAGTTACGACCTTTTGTTGTTTATTTACATAAAAACAGATTGAAAATCATCTCACATTCAAGTTTTAAGAGAAGCAAAGTCGTCGTGGGAAAGAGGCCTGCTGCACAACTGCACCAATAAACGCAGCTCAGAATGATACGCATAACGCAAGCAATAACCTTTTGTATAAAAACAACGAAGCGTTCGTCGAAACTGTCACAACTTTTTGAACAAAAAAAAAATGAAAAGAGAGACATGTCTAGAATCACACAGTGGCGTGCCAGGTGCCTTTAGAGGGGGCAAGCCAAGGAATCTTGACTCATCTACCTACCTACACCTAATATCCCGAAAAAACAAAATTTCTTACTGTAATGCTGATTTTAATGGGAAAATTTGATTTTTTTTACTGTTAGAAATTAAGTAAATATATATTGGTACTTAAAAAAAAGAGAAAAAGAGCCATCTATTGATATTTTTGGCAACTCGCTCAAAACATTCTAGTTGATTTCAGAAAAATCCACTAGATGGAGCACAAAAGAATGTATTAATCCGTACGTAGTTTTTAATAAAAATTCATCATTAAAAATAATTGTTTACGATATGTAATATTATTGGCAAATACTCACAATTTAAACAGCATTTATTAGCTTTTCGTTCTTTATCACACACATAACACTTAACTGTCGAAAAAGAGAAATTAGGTACCTTTAACTGTCGAGAAATAGAAGTTTCTATTCGCGTTTTACCAAAACTGCAGAACGAAATAACTGAATTCAAGTGCTTTTGAGAATTCTGATGTATTTTCATGGCACCAGCGAAATTATTTAAGTCATTATAACCTGAAGTATTCCAAGTATTCGTTTGAGAAAAATATGCAACACCAACCGAATAATTATTTATTTACATGCGAGCAACCTACAATCCACTGTAAACTGAGCGATGAAATTGCCTACCATGTGATTTAGTTTTCTGAGAAATATTCAAATCAGGGGTAGGTTTAGGTGAAGTTACGAGATCATATTTATCTTTAAAACTCAAAGGTTTTACCTGGCTAAGTATTTTTTCCACACATTTTAATCAGTCACAACTTCACAAGGAACAATTGCATGTGTTTCCGAATTCATTTCAAAGATACTTTAACTTTAATCACTTCAAAACCAAGTAAGTTACAGCAATATCTAATTATAACACTTTAAATGACAGAAAACTAAAAAAAACAATCAAAACATAATCCGATAACCGCTCAAAGCAAATTTGAACTGATTATAGTACGCGCGTCATAGAGGGCGCCTCGCTTTCGTAACATGCGTAAAAATTTCATTGATAAAATTTCCGAAGCCTGGCATTTTTGACCTTAAATCTGTTCGACGAGTGTTTTCACACATTATAATATTTACTCACACAAACTCACATTTTTTGTGTTTTTATAGGGAAAAGTGAAATGGAAAAGCAAGCCCGGTAAATGCCCTATGCGTTAGAGCGAGACCGGAGATGGCAACGTTGTTACGTTCCATCACCCGTGCGTTTCGGATTGCGGACAAAAGTGACCATACCGCGAACCCGACCAAAGCGCAACGTCACAATTATTATTCAATTGTCCTTTTATGTTGTGACTATTTAATTTAGTCGGATTCGCGATTCACTTTTATCTCGATTTGGAACGCTGGGTAAGTTGCATAGAACTTGTATTAGCGTAACTAATGAATGAATTTTCAATTACGCGCGAAGTTTAAAGTTTAGATTTTATTTTAAATAATTATTTTATTAAGTTCAATGACTTAGATGTTAGGTGTCATGAAATTTTACCGCAAGCCGGGCTTTTTTGCTTGTATTGCTCGCACGTCCCTGGAATCACACAAAGGCCATCTCAATCATGTAGCCTTTCTCCTTTAGAACATGTTGAGGGTGTACTCGATAGATAGAGGGGTGGAAAATCCACAAACTCCAAGAAGCTGGGAACATGGAGAGACGATTTTAAAAGATGAAAAAAATAAAAAATAAGTTACATTTATTTTCACTATGTTCGATTTCTTTCAAACGTTTAGACTACGCAGCGTTACGAACGATATGAATGTCCGCGGCTGGGTTCCGCCCACTAGCACGTTCTGAAAACACAACTTCAATAAAATACATTACGCAACACGCTTTATCTTTAGTTAGCACCGAAGACCGATAGTTTCTACAAACAAACTGACGTTGTAGTGGATGTTTTACGCAAATTCAAAGAGAAATAAGTACTTCCTTTTTTCTCTCTCAGAGAGAGAGAGAGAGAGTTACAAAGCTCAATTCATCCCCAGCACAATACGTTTTCGTTATGTTGTGGCATCCTCCTGACACATGGTGTAAATTCTTATTAAAATACTGAGAGAGAAAACTGTCGGATTCAGCTTATTTCGCACTTTACAGTCTGCTGCACCGAGCGCAGACCTCAAAATGAACGGGTTATGAACGCATCGTCGGGGACCAATAACTGCTAGAACACCCCTGATACTGACAAGTTCCATTGTTTTGTTACCAACGACCTGCCATCTTATTTGTTACTCCACAATTTTAACACAGGCTATGACGAGGAGTCGGCGTCGCCATCCATGGCCGAACACTACAGACCGACGATGTCTACGACTTGATGAACTCATCGAAACATAACAAGCTCACCATTAAATTGGAGTGCTGAAAAGTACCAACCGTTCCATGGTGTTAGTGAAAGTTCTAAGAAAGTTAAATCATACTTTCGAAATATTTGTATACTATGTAGTTGGTGCTTTATGTGGCTTACGGGAGTTTTTATTAGGTAGGTGGATAACAATCTGAAGAAAGTTGTGTGTGTTGTGGACGGAAAGGACAGAAAGGTGTTCGAGGTTTTGTCCTAAAGGCTAATTTTCAGCAATTTCAGTGGTCGTTAACTCAGTCCTTATATAGAATGCGGGGAGTACCGAATATGGGCTATCGTTTAATTCATGAATCCCCAAGCGACCACCGGTGGCCGCGCATCTATTGTCTTACTATTGTGTCTCTAATTGACGGTATCTGAAGGGTTAATGGAAGAGGGCTATCTATATCTTAGTCGATATATAGATTGTGCAGGTTTTCCCCGCATGCAGTCCAATAACCAACGACATTCATCGGTTGGTCTAAAGCTAGCATGCCGCGAGTGTTTTTAGAAGAAAATAAATATTTCTAACTAATTATTGCCATCGGCTTTGCCCGCATAAAAATAAATTTTGCCGTACTTACTAACTTTGTATTTCGGTTTCGTTCCCTTACGGAGTGAGTTTTACAAAATCCTTTTTGATTCTTTATAATGTAGATATAAACTGAAACTGTGTAAAATGTCAGTGTTCTAGGTCTAAGGATTTGGGTAGGGCGTGGA
The DNA here is from genome assembly GCA_949319445.1 of Mythimna lalbum. Lineage (NCBI taxonomy): Eukaryota > Metazoa > Arthropoda > Insecta > Lepidoptera > Noctuidae > Mythimna > Mythimna lalbum. The sequence continues at coordinate 21,837,094 of OX439360.1, forward strand.
TGACTCATGACTTTTGCTTTTATTAACATAAAAACAGATTTTTGAGCCTCCGTGCTCCTTCCTCTCCAACCCAAGTTGGTAGACTTCCCGCAAGGTGGACCGATGACGGTGAGGGTCGCAGGAATCAGATAGTTGGGACGACTCTTCGGGGAGGTTGAAATGATAATGTGTTCTTTCTATTTTTCAGTAAACTTCGCACCCAAAAACGTTTTTCTTTTTCTTGTGAAGTTGTGAAGCTAATAAGTAATTTCTTCTTCGCTAATTCATAAACAGATAAATTAATATGGCTTCCCACAACATTAATTGTTGATCCATAGCAGGTAACTACGTTTGCTCAGTCCCACTTCTTTAAAACAAATGCGCGGTGAGGAACATCCATTCAATCCGCAAGCTGGCCCTATCGAGTATCGACTAATGAAAACGCAGTCCCATCGGCATGTGTGAACAAAAATCTCCCGCACCGGAACGTGATGTGTGCTTGTGGGAAGATGTTTTTTATGACCTTATATGATAGTGTTGTGTAGCACGCCACGCGCGGCGAGACAGACGACAGTAGCGAGTGTAGTCGTGAGCATGGCTCGCGCCCGGTGTCGTGTTCACATGTCAGTCAGCCTGCTCTCTGAGCACAAAACTTACCTGTTCATGTATTTTAAAGGCTGACTGACCAACATTTAGTACCTAGTCAAAATGTAAAATATGTTTATTTGCCAAGGCGTATTTAGCAGGTTTCTAGAAATGCTCATTCTCAAGTATGTAAATTGCAAAAACCTGCCGCGTTCTACAGATTCGTTACCTTTTCCAGCTAGCCTTCTAACATGTTCTCAAGATGATAATCTTAGTTCTTTTTGTTTAATTTAACTAAACGAACAAGTACGAATTAATAATGTGAGATTGTGTGTATATAAGTCTATTACTTCTTTACGCACAAATGTAAATGCAAATAAGCAAATGGCTAAACGGTTTGTGATGAAACTAGGTTCACAGGTAGACCATATCCTAGAATAGCGCATAAGAAACTTTCTATGCCAGGAGTATAGGATGAATTTCTAGTTTAGTTAGTGCAGCTAGTTGATGTCGTGGCAGGATCTTACCGATCACTTCATGATATGACTGACAATTTATTAACCCTTCAGATACCGTCAATTAGAGACACAATAGTAAGACAATAGATGCGCGGCCACCGGGTGTCGCTTGGGGATTCATGAATTAAACGGTGGCATTGCATGATATGGAATCTTACCCACTGACCATATCATGATATGGCCAACCAAATCAATGAACCCTCTGTGTACAACAATAGCTAAACGCACAATTAGTTCATGATATGGTCAAACATGGCTGATCTTATTGTAAAATAATTATGTTTTTAGAGGTGCTAATTTTGCTTTGTTTTAGTGACCTTTTTTTTTGCTTTTAGCAAGCAATAATTTTCAAATGGAAGATAAAACTATAATAATGAAATAAAGTTACGACACATAACTATGTTATTTGATATAAATTTAACTAAGTAATATGTTTTCCTAACAATGTTATATCATTTTAATTAGGGTAGTATTTAATTTAAATTCATCAATTTTATTTCAATTTATTCCTGTATTCTACAAAATATGCCTTTGTTAGTTTTCTTTTTAAATTTTAAGTTTAAAATAAAATAAAAACTGTTTGTTATTACAGGAGCAATACATAAGTTTTTAACTTTTATTGTCATAGAAATCTTAGCCGGCGTTCTCGCACCCATTGTCTTTCTATTGTGTCTCTAATTACCACCATTGAAAGGCTAATGATTTGGATTGACATTATCATAAATGATCCGGCTAGTTTTAGTGAACCATATTACCGAATGTGCCTTCACATCACCAAGTGATTAATTTTAAGATCTGGCCAGTTAAATGCGAGCCTATCAATAATAATAAAAAATCCTTTTAATTTCATCTGGTTAAGAAAATAATTTGTAATGTTACTTTAAACCATTTTAGATTTTATACCTTAAATAATAAAACAAAACACTTTTTTATACATGTTTCAGGAGCTACTGCTTTCATGCTGTTTCAATTTCATGCAAGTTTTTTTTTTTAAGTTAATTCAGTTTTGGTAGTTCATAAATGCATCTCTTTTTCTTTAATATTTTTTTTTATTGTTCATCTTTTCAGTTACCCATAAAATCTGATTTGTTTTTTTTTTGTTGACTTAAATCATGTTATTACTTTTAGTACCTATTTATTTCATTATTAATAATAAATAATTAAATGAATATTAAAAATAATCCATTGCAGTTTGATTTATGAACTTAGAGCAATATATTTATTTTTATCTTTAATTGTTTGTTTTCAAAAATATCTCCATAGCTCTTGCCTAATATTTTTTTTCATAATTATTTTTATCTTAAATAAAGCCAGTTTTAATTAATAAACCAATAGGATAAGTTTTTCTTAATTATTATCTAATTTAAGAATATTGTTTATTTATGGCTTATTTAATTAATATTCAATTAGGCTAATACTCAATTAAGCTACTGGTGATTAGTATGTGATTAACAAACAATATCACACCGGTATCATCCCACCTGATTCACTAATGAGACTGTGGATTGTTGTAATAAAAAGAAAATAACACAACTACAACTGGAAATGACAATATGAACAACACCATGAAGATTACAGCCATTTATTGATATGATTTTAAAGCTGGGCTACCTTTGATTTCAAAACTTGGTATTTGGTCAATTGATCACCATTTATAAAAATATTTATATAATTAGATTGCAGTGTTCTACATAATTATTTTATTATGTACCAAGTTTGATAATAACTGTAATTTGAAGGCAACATTTTACTTCCCTATCTTTGGCACACGTGCTGTCAAAAACAACATCTGTTGTACAAGGAAATATCATGTTGTTTATCAATACAACACTGTTATGATATTGGTTTTCTGAGATTTTAAAGAAACATCAGTTAGCTATGAAGGTGTCAGAGAAAGTCAGCACGGTCTGAGCAGGCAGTATGTGTGTGGCACTCACCCACATGCAGAGTGGCTCCTGCATCATAAACGTCAAGACGTCCACGAACTGCTCGCTCACGTTCCTGCTGCCGCTGAGCGACGGCGCCGGTAGCAGACGCTCCTCATCGCCTGGCTCCATGACGTCCTGACGGCCCAGCGTGATGTTGGTGCGCCAGTTTGGGTCACTAGTCACACTCAGCGCGTAATAAACAGCGATCGAAAGCAGCGAAACACTTCCCGCGGTATAAACCTTGAGATTCGGCAAGGGCAACCTATCTACAAGTGTCACAGGCATGACGAACGCACGAATGTACTCTAGCGCGGTAAATAATCACTTATACTACACCACAATTTAGAACTTAATGACATTGGATTGTTTTATAACGCAGTTTTATCAAAATAGTAAGACACGACTCATTAAGCGAACAACGGCAGATAAACTGGGTTACCACTTAATATGATGGCGTTTACCCGAGAATACCGTTGGAAACTTCAGATTTAACCGTTCCATTAATATCTTACCCAGATGTAATATTTTTTTGCTCAGTTTATCGAGGTTCTCAATGTAATAATATTACGTTAAAAAAATTACACATATATTTTGTGCTATAGAACTATAGATGTAAGGCCGGTAACCAATTAAACCAATCAAAACAAACCAATTTTTTTTGAGTTTAAAACGATTGATGTTGATGAACATGTTTTTCTTAATTATAACTACATTTTCTTGATTTGACCAAGCTTGGGATATAATCTATATACTTAAACTACTGTAGGTGTAGGATTTTTTAATATATGGATCTATTTAAGATATTGAATATATTGATAAACTGATAGTGATCTATTTAACGGGTTTAGTTCTACTTGGTCCGTCTGACCAAACGTACCTACATAAGTTATAAAAACTCTATTGATAAGTTAAAAACTCTGTGTTTTCAAATGATTATAAGTATACAATTTAATTCGGTTTAAAACCAAACTCACACACTGACATACACCCATGAACTTCGTCATTCATGAACGTGACGTTGCCAGCTCGCTAACACACACGCGCACATTAAGTGTGATAAGAGTTTTTGTTGGTTTTTATAATTTAAAAAAACACATTTTTGGGGTAATTTTAAGCAGCGAGTGGTATTACTTTGAAGTGAATCGTTCAGAAATTCAATAGTTGTTGTGCAAATGCAGTGGGAAAGAATTCACAGAATTTTTATTTGCTTGTAGTTTAGTTTGATGTCATAATAATAAATTGCTTTCATATTGTTACAATAATATCTGAAAATAATAAAAACGTAAAGATCCAAATAATAATGTTTATGAAGATAACAAACCTGTACTTTATTTCTACACGTAAAGAAGTACGTCAAATGACATAAACAGCTGATTGAAAGTACAATTGGTATTTGGTCGTATTTGGTGCATCCTCTGTATTGTTTTCCTATTTTTCGTCTAGAGTAAGACAAGGATATTCGATAGAATTCCTAGAAAGAAAACTGTGTTTTGTCATTCCCTGTTTCCATTCAACCTGGGTATATTGATCTCATTGATATATTGATGTTTTGCGGTTCGCGGTTCTAAATAAATAAAAATGTCGGAAAGAGACTACGCACCGTTGAGCATAGCTTGCGTACGCGGGCTGTGCGATAAAATATATGACAAGAGGAAATTTGCTGGCGTTGAGATTGAGAAGTAAGTTCTATTATCATGCATTGAAACCGCCCATTTTTTATTTGTCTCCCCGTGAGACGAATAAGGCAGGCAGATGACTCCAAAGCTCCTCGTAATCATACCTGCTCACTGGTCCCTTCTGTTGGAGTCACAAACATTCTGTAAATTGAAGTATTATTGAAGGTGTATTAAATCACTCTGATGACAGAATGGTGAAAGACTTCAGTGATGCGAAGAACACAAGTCAGATCAAGAGGCTTATCCGTGTGCTGGGTCAGGACCTGATGTCCTCCACCAACCCTAATGTGAAGAATGGGGCGCTCATGGGACTGTCCTCCGTGGCCGTCGGCTTAGGGAAGGTCAGTCTTTGTGGACAATATTATCTGATATATTTTAAGTTTCATTGTGATTTGATTATTTTTAATCTTTTCATGATGATTATCATACAATTTATTAATTCATGAATCCCCAAGCGACCACCGGTGGCCGCGCATCTATTGTCTTACTATTGTGTCTCTAATTGACGGTATCTGAAGGGTTAAATTCATAAGCAATTGCAGTCAAGGCATTGGAATACAACTGCTCAGTTCATTAGTTGAAGATGAATTTCTCCAACTGAATAATTATAATTTAATAATTGTGTATCATAATAATAACATGTACCATATATAAATTATTGCATAGTAATGTATTCTGTTTTATATGTATAGATATGCAAATATTTTGTATAATATGTTTACTAGTGCCTCGGACAGACATTGTCCTACACAAAGGCAGGTTTGTTGTCAGAGAAAAAAACATGAATGAGCACCTCATTACAGGGCGATTTACTGGGTCTAATTATATTTTTAAACCATCCAGGGAACCATTTAAATATACACATAAAGTTTCATCCAAATCGGCCAAGACATTGAATGAATGGATTGTTGAATGGTAAACACATGTACAAATATCATATAAAGATCAATAGTGTAATGTTTGATGAATTTGTTAGCAGTACATCCTGTATTATTTTTCAATTCTTACTGGTAGAATGGTCATCAAGGAAAATACCAATGTGTTTGTATTGCATAGAGTTTTAAATAAATTAGTCCAATATATAAAAATTGTTTAGCAGGGCTGCATCGAGTACTTGCCGGAGCTGGTGCACCCGATCGTGGCGTGCTTCAGCGAGGGCGAGTCGCGCGTGCGCTACCAGGCGGCCGAGGCGCTCTTCAACGTGCTGAAGATCGCGCGCGGCGACGCGCTGCCGCACTTCGCGCTCGTGTTCGACGCCCTGGCGCGCCTGGCCGCCGACCCCGAGCAGCAGGTCAAGCAGGGCGCCGAGCTGCTCGACAGACTCGTCAAGGTAACCTTATAACTTATATTATATTATGTTAATGTTACGCAGTCAACTGCATAAGAGTTGCTGATTATTAAGACGACTTGCACCAAATTGCAAACATCTAAATTAACCTTTCGAATACCGTAATTAGAGACACAATAGAAAGACAATGAGAGTGTGAGCGTGTTCGCTTGGGGTTTATTGAATTCAATTAGAAACCAATTAGAAAGAGTAAGAGAGCAGGGAGGGGGAGGAGGAACGATTGTAAGAATATACCTATATAAAGATCAATATTAAAAAACAGTTAATATCGCTGTATTCAGCGGATATTGACATATCTTTTGTACATACATTTTGTATTTATTTATTTTATAAATTCAATCACTTTTTAATTCGTTTTGTTATATTGTATTTGTATTGTACCTATTGTATTTCGGGCCAGTGTCCGCAACTCCCAAGTCTAAAGTGCGTATTTTGCGTGCGACCTCCTCCAGCTACTCGCTGAAACCCAGCAATGCCTTGGTGTTACTTAAAGTTGCGACAGTCTTAAAATCGAGCAAAAGGGTAACAGGGACACCCTTAAGGTGAAAGTGCTAGGGTAGCCCGCGTAATTCAAATTGTCTTATATTAACACCCCGCGCGACCACTAGCTTAACTAGTTACTAAACAAATATATATATTACTAGCTTCTGCCCGCGACTTCGTCCGCGGAAAATTTCTTGTTTTAAAATAAGATTACACTCGATTAGACGCTGCGAGCGCTCAGCGCTAGTCTCCCTATCCCTTGTTTCAGAGACATGCTGCCTCAAATGAGATAGACGCTGCGCACGTTCAGCGCTAGATTCCCGAGCACGGGCCTGCGATGTTATGACATTTTGCCTACCAAGCCGCTGCGAGCGCTCAGCGCTAGTCTCCCTATCCCTTGTCTCAGAGACATGCTACCTTAAATGAGATAGACGCTGCGCACGAACAGCGCTAGATTCCCAAGTAAGGCCTGCGATGTTATGACATTTTGCCTACCAAGCCGCTGCGAGCGCTCAGCGCTAGTCTCCCTATCCCTTGTCTCAGAGACATGCTGCCTTAACTCAGATAGACAGTGCGCACGTTCAGCGCTAGTTTCTCGAGCACGGGCCCGCGACGTCCTCACATTTTGGCTAGCGAGGCGCTGTGAGCGCTCAGAGCTAGATTCTCTAGCGCGTGCTTGCGAAATATATTCTCTATTTCTCGAGAGGTGCTGTTCATTTTCATGGGCAGATTCTTCCGTACGGCGTACTCGAGCGGCTCTTGTCTGTGATGTCTGCCGGGACAGTTGAGATTTCCTTTTAGACATGCTCTCAACAAACTACCCACAGACTTGAAAACAATTATGGACAAAGGGAGAGCGACTCGAACACCGTCCGCCTTTACAAAACAAAACATATATATAGAACGAAGTACGAAACTACGAACATACAAAACAAACGTACAACGAAATTACGATATTTTCGATTGTGAGGTATATATCAATAACAACAACCATACGAACGAAACAACCGAAACCAATAAGCAACTGACAGAAGAACTCCAACTAACGACAACGTGGGCATAATAATTCGAGAGGGTCATCAATCCACTTTCTGTGGATTACCACCGCGATTACCACTTAACACCGCGATTCAGAAAAATTACGTAATTGCAGAACGCCATCTATAGGCAAATAGGTAAAACGTTGGGAACGCCACAATTATGGCGGTAAGTCCCCTCTTTAAGGCGTGGCTGGAAAGGCCTCACGGCGTCCTTACCTTCCGCATGACACAGGTCCTCACCGGACATGGCAAGTTCGGGAGGTTCCTGCACCGAATTAAAGCGGAAGAGATGCCCGGGTGTCACCACTGTGCGGAACACCCGGAGGACACGGTGGAGCACACAGTCGAGGAGTGCCCTGCCTGGGCAGAGCATCGCCGTGCCCTCGTGGGGGCGATCGGCGGCGGAGACCTCTCGCGCCGGGCTCTGGTTGAGGCCATAGTCTTTAGCGAGGAGGAATGGCAGGCGGTCGCCTCCTTCTGCGAAGCAGTAATGCTAGCAAAGGAGGAGGCAGACCGCATCAGGCAACGGCGCCCCCGCCGCCGCCGCCGGGATTCCGATCCCGATTTCCGGCCACCGCAGACGCGGGCTCGCGGACGGCGAGCCATGGGTAGCTTGCTGTCCGATCGTCCGGTAATGGACCGAGCCCAAGACGTCGACGGCGCGCACTGTTCTCGCGCGCCTCAAGAAGTTGTCAGCAACAGCAGTAGCCCAGCTGGGTCAAAGCCTACCGGGTCCAGGGTTATCCGAAAGGGAACTCGTGCCCTGGTTTGAAGGCTAGAAGTAACGGGGTGGGTTTTTAGTCAGTAAGAGTCTGACACTATCTCCCGCTCCACCCAAGGGCGGGGGTTGTCATAAGATGATTTTTGCCCAGCATAAAAAAAAAAATAGGTAAAACGTCTGCACAATGAACGTTATGCTATTTAGTATGCATTTTGCGTTTTAGTAATTTTAAATTATCTCCGAAACTGTATGACCAATTGATATGCTGTAAATGGCAAATCTTATCTATATGATGTCCTTGTGATACTGAAATAATTTATTGTCATAAGAATTAATATTTTGTTGCTCAAATAATCAGCCAAACGTAAGTATGCCGAAAAAATATATTTTTAATGCAATAAAAGAAATATAAAAGATAAAATATAAAAGATAGAGATATGGTATCGCGGACTTTTTTGTAGAAATAATTAAGACGAACCAGGTAGCCATACACTGTTTTTAATTTTAAGCAACTGTTTAGGCAGCGCACGCAAATAATTCGGTTTTATGAGGTATTTTTTTCCGACTTGCTAGACAAAAGTTGTGATAGCTCGGTTAATATACATTCTATAGAAACAATTTATAGCCTATAGCACTCAGGAATAATGTAGCTTTCTGCCAGTTAAAAAATTTTTACAATTGGATTATGAGTTCCAGAGATTACCCCCTACATACAAACTTACAAACTTACAAACTTACAAATTTTACCTCTTTATAATATTAGTATAGATGAACCCCCAATGGCGTGGCAATGTGAAGGTTGAGATCCTCCGAGAAGGCTCCGGCACTCGTGCCTGTTTTGGATCAATCGGTGAAGATCCGCGGCGTTGCGAGGTACAGTCCTTCGCAGCGATGGTCCTCATGCTCATGCAGTTCTATTTTGTATTATTTTTTATCTCTGTTGATTGGGTATCCGGTCGTTGATTGCTTTCTTTATGGGTGCCTAGGCAGGTGTCTTTCTAATAATTTTTGATGATCGCTTCCTCTTATCTGGCTGATCACCAGGTGAAGAGCAGACTGTCGATTTACCACAGCTGTATGAATGCTGGTTGCCGTGTGGTGAACTGGTGATACTGTTTTGAAGGCGCTATCGTACTTTTTCACATATTTTTTCCATCCTCTTGAGTAATAAGACGGAGGTCAGACTTATAGATCGACTAGCTTCTGCGCGGCTTCGCCTGCGTGAATCTAGGTTTCTCCTTACAAAATTTGGATCCCCGTTTCATCCCCTTAAGAGGTGAGTTTTGGAAAATCCTCTTTTAGTGCTCGTATACGTCATAAAAAATTCACGCTAGCCCCTAGGCCCGGTAACTTCGGCTGTGCGTTGATATGTCAGTCAGTATTTTCTGTTAAATGATAAATGATCTTTATTTTGTAAATAGTTTTCAAAAAACACTTTTACACGTCAATATTGTTTTCAGTCAGTTTTAACGAGATGAGGCCGGTTAGGTATACTTACTTATATTTATTACATAGAATTATAATTACGATAGAAAAGAAGAAAAGTATGACTATACAGGCGCCAAATTATATCTAGATACTAGCTTTGCCCGCGCGGCTTCGCTCCCGCTCTTCCCTATTCCACCCTACTATACCCAACTCTACCCTACTCTACCCTACTCTACCCTACTCTACCCTACTACTCTACCCTACTCTACCCTACCCTACTTTACTCTACCCTACTCTACCCTACTCTACCCTACTCTACCCTACTCTACCCTACTCTACCCTACTCTACCCTACTCTACCCTACTCTACCCTACTCTACCCTACTCTACCCTACTCTACCCTACTCTACCCTACTCTACCCTACTCTACCCTACTCTACCCTACTCTACCCTACTCTACCCTACTCTACCCTACTCTACCCTACTCTACCCTACTCTACCCTACTCTACCCTACTCTACCGTACTCTACCGTACTCTACCCTACTCTACCCTACTCTACCCTACTCTACCCTACTCTACCCTACTCTACCCTACTCTACCCTACTCTACCCTACTCTACCCTACTCTACCCTACTCTACCCTACTACTCTACCCTACTCTACCCTACCCTACCCTACTCTACCCTACTCTACCCTACTCTACCCTACTCTACCCTACTCTACCCTACTCTACCCTACTCTACCCTAATTTTTTTTCCATAAGAACCTTCTCCTCACAATAACAATCACAACAAAAAAAAAATCAGCCAAATCGGTCAAGCCGTTTTCATGCCAAGCCGTGACAACGGAAAACGGGGGTCATTTTTATATACATATATATAGACTAGCTTTGCCCGCGCGGCTTCGCTACCGCTCTTCCCTACTTCACCCTACTATACCCAACTCTACCCTACTCTACCCTACTCTACCCTACTCTACCCTACTCTACCCTACTCTACCCTACTACTCTACCCTACTCTACCCTACCCTACCCTACTCTACCCTACTGTACCCTACTCTACCCTACTCTACCCTACACTATCCTAATTTTTTTTTCCATAAGGACCTTCTCCTCACAATAACAATCACAACAAAAAAAAAATCAGCCAAAACGGTCAAACCGTTTTCATGCCAAGTCGTGACAACGGAAAACGGGGGTCATTTTTATATATATAGATAAATATGTAGAGTGACTACTCTTACTTGGTTTAGGGATGAATATCCTGTGTTGTACTTCATGTTGGTGGTGTCCGTTTTGAAATTGATTTAAAAAAAAGTTGGGAAAAATATAACATGGTCTAAAAATTATTGCAAACGGTTCAGTTACTGATTCTGAACTAACTATATTCAGGTTTCCCATAAACTAAAAATAATATTGTATACACACGCACCACGGATATCGATATGCACTCACAAACTTGCCTTTATAAATAATATTAGTGATACAAATCATACAATAATTTTGTAATTGCTTTACATTATTGTCTTCTATACTATCTTCCTTACAAACTTTGTATACCTCAATTACTTCTATAACTGTAACTTTCCACAATTCTCTCATATTACATGTATTACTTTTCGTTATATTATTAGCTGTAAGCCACTCAAACAAAATAAAATTAAAATAAAACAGTACGCGTATCGATATATTACTCGTAATAACTTTATTTTTTTCCGCGTGGAAGTAGATTAGGTAAGATAGGTATAGCCTTTAACACTCAGGGATAATGCAGCTGTATATTATTGAAATAATATTTAGTATCGGTCCAGTAGTTACAGTAATGACTGCCTACATACTTTTTACCGTTCTGGAATATTAGTATAGAAGTTTCAACGTATCTTTTTAATGACCGTAAGTTCCATCAATATTATTACAAGACGAACTGGTCCCTAATCGTGTGTACCGTGACGTGTCCAAGATAAATATGTGCACAAACAGCACAGTTCACGATGCAGCGATGCACGCGCTCACATATCAGTTCATATTCTTTTTTTTTTAATTGTTAATTATATTGTTATTTAAATAATTTGCTTGAAATATTCTTGGAGTACTAGGTATGTCAGTAATTTGTTAGTAACCAACTGCGCCAGAAGATATAGACGTGTTCAACGAGTTCGGTGGCAGCGACCGGGACTAATTTGTTATTCCTATCGCGAGCTCTCTAATTACCGATAAATCCAAATTTGAAATACATAGATTAAGGCCGGGGTAAGTCATCAACTCTACTTTAGGCCAAGTACTTATTATTCCAGAATGATAAGAACGTTCCATTACCTACAGTTTCTTAGAATTAATCTGTCGTTATCTAGCTCAGATATTTGTTGGTTCATGAGTTCGAATTTAAAACCCTCTTTTGTTTGTCTGTGACTGCCCTTCATACCTTAGGCAGTTGTTTCAAAGTTAACAGGATTCTAATTTATTTGTATGATCTTTGACAGATTTGTTGTCTAGTATTCTAGTAGCTTGGACATTAATTGTTTGTAGGACATAGTGACAGAGAGCCAGACTTTTGATCTGGCGGCGTTCATCCCGATGCTGCGCGAGCGCATCTACACGCGCAACGCGTTCGCGCGGCAGTTCCTGGTGTCGTGGGTGTCGGTGCTGGACGCCGTGCCCGACATCGACCTCATCGTGCACCTGCCCGAGCTGCTCGACGGACTCTTCAAGATGCTCGATGATGCCAACTCCGAGATCCGCCGGATGTAAGTCGTTAATATATCGTTTAAAAATTCTGTCGCATTAGTTGTGTAGCGAACTGACACATTGCGTCCGTTAGTCTGCCTTACTCTACTTATTTATTCTTTGTGTATTCTGATGTTTGTTCACAGGCAGCCCGAAGTCTATCTCCTTTGGTTTAGTTCATCCAATGTTGTTTGTAAGAGATTGCCCTGTCTGATAAGGCCGCTCATTGTACACTTGTTTTTGTCAATATTTATCTTGTTTAAATTATGAGATGTACAATAAAGTAGATAATATAATAAATAAACTTGTAGTTGAATTAACAAACAATACGCACATCCTTGCCCACCATTACTTTACGTTACAAGTCTGGTATTCCCAGGTGCGACGTTCAACTGAACGAGTTCTTGCGGAGTATCAAGAAGGACCCGTCGCGCGTGGACTTCCAGGCCATGATCAACATCCTGATCACGCACGCGCAGTCGCCCGAGGAAATGTTGCAGGTCAGTTAGCCGGCCCGCCAACTCGGCAAGTCATTTCACGGTTTGGTCCCTAGAAAGAAATGGTTCTAGCGATGGGAAGAATGAAACCTAATGAGGTCATAAGAGGATTTCATTTACATGTTGCCTGATATTGATGAGGGTTATTCGTGTTGTAGCTGACGGCAATAACGTGGATCAAGGAGTTCGTGGAGCTGGCGGGCGCCGGCATGCTGCCGTACGCGTCCGGCATCCTGTGCGCCGTGCTGCCGTGCCTCGCCTACTCTGACGAGCCGCGCAAGAGTATCCTTATGCGAACCAGTCCTTTCAACTCACTCTAGCCTAGCATAGCCCCTGTAGTTAACATCACAAATCTTATTTTGTAATTCACCGTTAAATTTTTACAGATTATTAAGTGTAGGTATCCAAACTACTCGACGTTTTAAGATTAATTTCCACATGAAACGATGTTTAAGTCATTGGCTCTGGTTGTGTTAAAGTTATTTCATACACACTCATATAAAATACCAGTGCTGATCAAAGAAATTATCAAAAAGAAATTACAAAGAAATTACAATTGATTTTTGACGATTTTTCTGTCTATGCATTTGCTGCCAAAACAATGTGTGCACATGTTACATCAAAGAGGACCTTAGCAAGCATGCAGGCATCCGCGAGACGGCGGCCACGGTGAACTTCCAGCTGACGAAGCTGGTGGTATCAGAGCAGGGCGCCGCGTCGCCGGGGGCCGAGCCCGCCGCGCGCCTGGAGCTGGACGCCGTGGTGGCCGTGCTCACGCAGATGCTGCACCACAGCTCCGTGCACACCAAGGTGGCCGCGCTCGACTGGATCCTGCACCTCTACAACAAGCTGCCCAATGAGGTGAGCCCGCACACTCCACGTACCGGCCGTCTTGCCCGACAGGGCTTGCCCCAGCTGCGGCTGGACTCTATTACGTTGTGCTATTGTGTGTTACGAAGTGTGTAACGATGGCGCGTGCGCAGATGTTTCAGCAGACGGAGGCGCTGTTCGTGGGCGCAGTGGGCAGCCTGACGGACGGCGCCGACGACGTGGTGCGGCGCGCGCTGGCCGTGCTCGCCGAGATCTGCTCGTGCCAGCCCGCCGCCGCTGCCGCCATGCCCGGTACGTGCGCAGATGTTCCAGCAGACGGAGGCGCTCCGAGTGACGTAACACCGGCCTGTAAACCCCCTGCCGCGACAAGTCGCAGCGCAGCGAACACCGACCAACGAGCGACAGCGACTTTCGCAGCCCAACTGCGGGCACGGTATAATCATGGCTATAAAAGAGGTAACCTTTAAAGAATGGCTAGAGAGTCGTCACGGCGTCCTCACCTTCCGCATGAAGCAGGTCCTCACTGGTTTCTGCAACTGATTCAAGCGGAAGAAACGCTCGAGTGTCACCATTGTGTGGACCGCCCGGAGGACACGGTGGAGGTGTGCCCCGCTTGGGTGGAGCACCGCCGTGTGCTCGCGCCGAGCCCTGGAACAGGCCATAGTCCGGAGCGAGGGGGAGTGGGCGGCGGTCTTCTCTTTCTGCGTTACATCAAATAAATGCTCTGTATCTATTTATCATTTCACATTTACAATATTAATAGGATTATGTAGGAGAGGCCCTTCCTAAGCTCTTTCAGCAATTCCTGTGTTTGACATATTGAATACTTCGGTTCTAATGTGTGCCTCTCCATTGCAGGTGATCTGGAGTCCAGTCCGTATTACTACAAGTTCCTGCGGGCGCTGCTGCGCCTGCTGGCGGCTGACGACAATCTGTTGGAAGACAGAGGCGCCTTTATCATCAGGTGAGTCAGTTTAAATCATGTCATCACAATGACACGAGGTGTTACAACAGAAACTAGACTCAAAACTCTCGACACTAACGCCGAGATGAATAAATAGTAAATTTTGATGCATTGGGTAAACTTTGTCATTGTAATCAAGGCGGGATACGCGCCCTAACGACTGATGGAGAGCATCAGTCGTTGCAATTCATGACGATCAAATGATATTTTTCAACATATATAATTATTTGAAATAATAAGTAAAACTTCACGAGTTATCTACTTAATTCGTGCTTATACAGGGTTATTTGTAAAACACTAACAACCAGGAGTGTATTGCTAACATCATAAACAACAACTTTTGTTCTATGACTTTTTACAAAACATAATTAATTAACCAAAAGCAAACCTTCAAGATTTGATTATTCTATCTAACACATTTCAACTCTGTATTTTGCTGTACCTACCTACTTCTGTATGACGCGACGCATCAAGTCCCCGCCGCCCGTTCCCCGCTCCCCTCCGCTATTGTACTACCGCTCGCTTCGCGTAGACTTTGTAATATTTAGACCTTCAATTTAAATATTTTTATTTTTGTATGAAAGTCTGATGTTCTAAAATATCATCAATTTTTAAAAGTCATAGAACAAAAGTGTTGTAGAGGTTGCCAGTGTTTTACTACTAACCCTGTATAAAGTGATATTTCCCGTGTGGCAGACAGCTGTGCGTGCTGCTGAACGCGGAGGACATCTACAAGGCGCTGTCGAAGATCCTGTTGGAGGAGAGGAACCTGCGTTTCGTGAGCACCATGGTGGACGTACTCAACACCATCCTGCTCACGTCCGCAGAGCTCTACGAGCTGCGCCAGCAGCTCCGGAACTTCCACGAGCCTGTCAGTATGGTTACACTTACTCTCGTCATGTTGCCATCAGCTTGACATGATGATGATGATGCCACCTAGCCGATTTCGGCCACAGCGACTGCATTCCTTGGCTCCTCATGGTGGCTCAGCTCTTCTCCTCGGTTATGTGCCTGGTATAGGTAAAAGCCCTGGTATAGGGCTGTTATCCGCAACTCCACGACAGCCCGTTTTACCTATACCTATGTCAAGCTTGACCTATTGCCATTTTAAAGACGAACCATGTCAGAAGTAATTTTGCACCCTTACGTGATGATGCGTATTGATGTGATGTGGTGGTGCAGGCGACGCACTCGCTGTTCGCGGCGCTGTACTCGTGCTGGTGCCACAGTGAGTGCGTTCCCTCACGTCCGTGTGTGATGATGCGTACTGATGTCATGTGGTGGTGCAGGCGACGCACTCGCTGTTCGCGGCGCTGTACTCGTGCTGGTGCCACAGTGAGTGCGTTCCCTCACGTCCGTGTGTGATGATACGTACTGATGTCATGTGGTGGTGCAGGCGACGCACTCGCTGTTCGCGGCGCTGTACTCGTGGTGGTGCCACAGTGAGTGCGTTCCCTCACGTCCGTGTGTGATGATGCGTACTGATGTCATGTGGTGGTGCAGGCGACGCACTCGCTGTTCGCGGCGCTGTACTCGTGCTGGTGCCACAGTGAGTGCGTTCCCTCACGTCCGTGTGTGATGATACGTACTGATGTCATGTGGTGGTGCAGGCGACGCACTCGCTGTTCGCGGCGCTGTACTCGTGCTGGTGCCACAGTGAGTGCGTTCCCTCACGTCCGTGTGTGATGATACGTACTGATGTCATGTGGTGGTGCAGGCGACGCACTCGCTGTTCGCGGCGCTGTACTCGTGCTGGTGCCACAGTGAGTGCGTTCCCTCACGTCCGTGTGTGATGATGCGTACTGATGTCATGTGGTGGTGCAGGCGACGCACTCGCTGTTCGCGGCGCTGTACTCGTGCTGGTGCCACAGTGAGTGCGTTCCTTCACGTCCGTGTGTGATGATACGTACTGATGTCATGTGGTGGTGCAGGCGACGCACTCGCTGTTCGCGGCGCTGTACTCGTGCTGGTGCCACAGTGAGTGCGTTCCCTCACGTCCGTGTGTGATGATGCGTACTGATGTCATGTGGTGGTGCAGGCGACGCACTCGCTGTTCGCGGCGCTGTACTCGTGCTGGTGCCACAGTGAGTGCGTTCCCTCACGTCCGTGTGTGATGATGCGTACTGATGTCATGTGGTGGTGCAGGCGACGCACTCGCTGTTCGCGGCGCTGTACTCGTGCTGGTGCCACAGTGAGTGCGTTCCCTCACGTCCGTGTGTGATGATGCGTACTGATGTCATGTGGTGGTGCAGGCGACGCACTCGCTGTTCGCGGCACTGTACTCGTGCTGGTGCCACAGTGAGTGCGTTCCCTCACGTCCGTGTGTGATGATGCGTACTGATGTCATGTGGTGGTGCAGGCGACGCACTCGCTGTTCGCGGCGCTGTACTCGTGCTGGTGCCACAGCCCCGTGTCGCTGCTATCGCTGTGCATGCTCACGCACAACTACAAGCACTGCAACAAGCTCATCGCCTCCTTGTATCCTTTACAATACTGGTCGCCAAATCATTCCAACGAAAGGTTGGAATTAAAAAATCTCTTGTATCGCTAATTAAACACTAATGTACCTACCATGAGTTTGTTTAGCAATTCCAGACTGTGTCTTCCATGGATAGAAGCTGAAATGTCGGTCATCAGAATTAGTTTTAATATTGTTTATTTTTTATATATTTTTTATTTTGTTACTTTTCTATTTCCTTTTTTTTATTTGATTTTGTATTCATCCTTAATTAATAACAAATAGCGGTGATTTAGAGATCACAGTGGATTTCCTGACGGAAGTGGATAAGTTAGTGCAGCTCATCGAATCCCCCATATTCGCATGTGAGTACCTTCCTCTTTTGACTCTGAACAACATTCTAAAATATTTAACTATAAAAATGTTATATAGTTTATGTAGATGAATATTAGCACGGACCTATAGCATCCAGGAAAGAAGAGAGAAAAACATTTTATTTACGCGAATTAGACCAGGGTTTGTTTTATGTATGTCTCTCAACACACGTTCAACGTTATCATTCATTGTATATTTTCCTAGAAATTAATTTATTTTTCTAACATTAAATAATATTATACTTAAATAATTATAAATAATAGTCATTTCCGGCGCATATTCGGTATGCGTCGGAAAATGGAAGCGGAAACAGAATATTTCCAGCCGATTTCTAATTGAATAGAAAATTAAGATGTTGAAATGTGTGAGAAAACTTGTGTGTATTCTATCTAAACTAGCAGCTAGTGTAGCGGCGGCAGACAGCAACGTATTTACTCTTATGCCGAGAGAGCCAAGGCTCGATTCGGCGTCAAGCGGCAATCATTTCACCTAAGCTTTTTGAATTGAGAAATCATCGCCTCTCTTTGGAGCGAGAGGGAGTGTCAGACTTTTACTAACTAAAACCCACCTGGGCTCCTTCAGTTGTCCTTCAGCGTTCCGTTCAGCGGTAAGTCTTCCGGACATACCCACAGCTGTTATCCTACCAGCCTGCAGGCTAGGTTAGAAGGAGATGGTGGGGTCTAGTGAGCGAGCGAGCACTGGCCCCACCACGGCCCCACTATCGCCGTCGTGGTTGTTCTGGCTAGATTTTTAACTAGTTAGAAAAGCATTCCAAAATTAGTATTTTTGTGGAACAAGACATTGAGGAACAGTTAAATACTACTCCAATTAAAATCATATATAATGTCGTTGGCAAAACTGTACCAGAGCTACATTCAAAATACTGATTGACTGCAGGTTCGTCTTAGTTAGATCAAATAATGGCTCAGTTCAGTTTTGTGCCGTAATTCTATCTCATTATGTACCTACACTTTTATTTTCCATTTCAAAATTAGTTGTTATCCGCTTATAGTAATGAACGTCTGCCACCTTGTAACATATGACTCGCCTATTTCGCCTCTCATATGAGATTGGAAAAGTGCTGATGGCTTGGAAGCAAGCTAACGTTCAGTCTGCACCCAAGAAGGGCAGTCGAGCTGACCCGGGAAACTACTGACCTATCTCTGTTACGTCCGATCTCTGTAAGAGTATGGAACGGTTGCTTAACGGCAATACGGTTTTCCCGGAAATCGGTATACTGGAGACCTTCTGCGTATGCCATTCACATCTGTGAGTTGTGGAATATTATTATTATATTATCTGGAGCGAGGCCACTGAGAAGCATGGAGAAGCGCTTGTCGTGTCCCTTGATATCTCGAAGGCTAAGAATAGGGTCTTGCACGAAAGCCTTATTGCTAAGCTTTTTTCCTTCGGTCTACCAACTGGTTTGTGTCATTGGATCGCAGACTTCTTGAGGGATCGATCCATCCGAGTAATTATTGATGGCTGCTCGTCGGGTCAAATAGATGTTAATGCCGGGGACCCTCAGGGGTCGTTACTCTCGGCAACGCTGTTCTTGCTACATATAAATGACCTATTTAAGCACAGTACTTTTGGATGCGGGACGCACAGGATCGATCATTGTGGCGACGCTTGGGGGAGGCCTATGTCCAACAGTGGACGTCTGTCAACTGAAATGATGATGATGACCTTTGGATATGCAGATGACAGCATTGCTGCTGAGAGTTACATGTCTAGCGTGCGAGCTAGTGGTTCACAGATCCAGTCTCTCCGAGAGGCTATGGTTGTCCTTGGAGGCAGTCTCAGAATGGGACGATGCCAATCTGGTCAAGTTAGCTAGTAAAACGCAGGCGTGTATTTTTTTCCGCTAAACGGAGCCAATTTTTCCCGGTTCTATCTTTCTGGGGTGTGATCGTGCCGATAACCAACCACCTTGAGCTTCTTAAAAATTGGGGATCTTAGCAAAAGAGACGATAGATACTTCTGGCTTCCGGCCAGAAGTATCATCGTCAGCTACTCAATCTTCATCAAGCGCAAAATCGATTGTTCGTTCTAAAACCATACTCGTATTTCCGTAAAGTAAAATCCTTACTAATATTATAAAAGCGAAAGTGAGTTTGTTTGTTTGTTACGTCTTCACGCCTAAATGGCAAAACCTATTTTGATGAAACTTGGTACACGGATAGACTATGCACTGGAATAGGACAAAGGACACTTTTTATCCCGGAAGTATGTTCCCTTGGGATAATCACGCGGGCGAAGCCGCTGGGAGCAGCTAGTACAGTATATTTCGGCGGCTGCCACGAGGTACCCCGCGCCTTTGGTCAACGTTCAACACAGCAGTTTACTTGCTGTTTTGGACATTGGTGTAAGGCGCGGCTACCGTACGACTGCAAGACTTTTTGGAGCGACTGTAAGGAATTATGGACTATGTGTGATTATCGTATGTGTGTACAGTAAGTGGCAGGTTGTGGCAGTGTGTTGGTTGGCGGCGCCTGTAGCGCGGAGTGTTGCAGACCTGCGGCTGGAGATGCTGGGCGGGGCGCGCTGCGCGCCGCTGCGGGCCGCCATGTTCGGCCTGCTCATGCTGCTGCCGCAGAGCGACGCCTTCCACGCGCTGCGCAACCGGCTCACCTGCGCCAGAGTCTACCCCGACCTCTCTACGTACGTACATCACTCCTACTATTTTATTCAATTATTTTCACTTGTTAATTAACATGAATTTTGGAGAAAATTAGTACAATGTGCAGTTTTTATGCATGTCTCGGGGCGTTAAGCATGGGAGCATTTTTTTTTATTTAGGAGTAGGAAGGGGTCAACAGCTACTAAAAATTGTCTTTCTTAATAAATAAATGGCCCCATGCCGCCAACTAGTGCGTATTCTGAATAACTGAGACTAAGGTGCCCGCGTAGCTGTAATTCACTAGTGGTGGGCGTTACCACCACCGGACTGCGCTGCTACCTCAGACACCGATGAACAGTAGTCTTGTGACAATAACTAGGTACTTTGCCTGCCAGGGAGGACCCCGCCGACCTGGACAACATCTGCTGGATGGGCCCGGGCGAGGACATCAAGCCGGCCATCGACTTCGACAAGCTTTACGCCGAGTTCCGGCGCGTGCAGGCGGCGCACCGCGAGTTCAAGATGCTGGACCGCACGCGCGGCAAGCTGCTCGACTAACGACGCTCTCGCTCACTACCTCTACGTAGACCTGCGAAAGCCTCTCGACCATTTTCCAACCTTGTGCTTTGGGTGTAAAGTGCTTGACCGGATAGTGTGTACTATGTATATATGTAGGTATGTATAAAACGTATAAAGAGTGATTAGTAATCGAGTACGTTCCTTCAAACGGGATGTTCTAGCGATAATTTACAGCCTGAGGCTTGTATATATTTTAAGCTAGAATTGCGCGCCTTTTCAATGCTTTTAAGTACATGATAAAAAAGAAATAACAACGTGTAACAGTAAATGCGCAAAACCTTAGACACCCCAAATGATTTTTAATTCAATTGAATTAATTATGTTTAATTATGTGAGAAAAAAAAATCATTTAAAAAAAATTAAGGTTTTATGTGCAGTTTTAGTTAAAATTATCGAACGTATCTGCATCGAAATAAGAACTTTTATCATCCCGCTTAAGAGTAAATTTGATTGGCTTACAACCATTTGGGTTTGTTTACCTATTTAGGCAGGTTTGCGCACGTGATGGCTTGACCTATTAAGAGGGTCCTTCTCCACTCGCTTATCGTAAACATCGAAAATGGTTTAAAAGCTTGTTACTACGCCTGGAATAACTCTGTTAGTGTTCGGTAATTCCGAGATTTACTCGAAAAATCCACAAAATTTGCTCCAGGAAATAACAGTTTTTTTTTAATCCTTAAAAGTTTTTGGAAAAAGTTGTCGTCATTTAGAATCTTAATAAAATTTGCAAGGTCTCTAGAGGATTACTTTTTTGACTTTTTTACTACAAAGTTCATACAAAATAGGACATTTTCAGAGGTTTTTACTGGATTAGTTTTACACTAATTTAGAAATTGGTTTCTTTAGAAACCTAGATAATATCCACAAGATACTGTGTTTCCAAAATGTCTAATGAAAAATTTGTAATATCGTCATAATCAGCTATGAGCGGTTGTATGAAAAACAGTGAAAATGTGGTTTAATTGATTCTGCTCGTTATTCTGATCAAACTATTTTCAGGTTTTGCGAATTTAACGTTACACGTTGTATATATAAATACTAGCGACCCGGCCCGGCTTCGCTCGGGTGTTTCTCTACTATTTAATGGATGTTATTATACATATAAACCTTCTTGAATCACTCTATTTATTAAAAAAAAACCGCATCAAAATCCGTTGCGTAGTTTTAAAGATTTAAGCGTACCTACATAGGGATATAGGGACAAAAAAAGCGACTTTGTCTATACTATGTAGTGATGTACGCAATACGCACAAATCCATGATCTTTTATTCACCGGCTATTTAGAGAATTTGCTTGATATCACTCATTGCACTAATAAAACAGTGGAGAGGCGTCCAATTTTTGTTTAGACCGATTTATGTGATCTAATAATATTGTATTATTATAATAAATGTTTGTTGAATGTAAAACCACTAAGTAGGTACGTATCAATATCAATCATCAAATCAAATAACAATAGGAACTTCGATCTGTCAATACATGAAAAGTACGGCTTGCAAAGTTAACTTATTTGGCAACAACGGTGTTTCGTCTTGTAACGGTCGTTTTCTTTCCTGTTTGCAACAATTTACCTTCTTCATACATGTGTCACTACTGAGACAATTTACACAGTCATGATGCAAGAAGAGCAGGATTGTAGAACTAGATTCTGATTAAACATTTTTCGTTCATGATTCGTAAATAAATTCAACTTAGAACATCTTGTTTTGCTCACCCTACCTAACCAGCGAGATATTTGACCGCGATGATGCGCGACGTACAACATGGTGCTAAGTAATTGAAACGCATAGTAGGTACCGAATATGGCAGCTGTACGTCGTACTGCGCAGTTTCAACCACAGTCCCGGTAGGACAGTCATTGGAATTAGATTCGTATTTCTTACGAAGGTGAGCGGTCAAGAGGCTAAAGACTGAACAATCTACACTAATATGTATTATATATGTACGCGACAGTTTGTGAGTGTATGTGTTTCGTTACTTCTTGACGCTCGAACGGCTGCACGGATTTCGATTAAACTAGGTAGGCGGGTGATCCATGTCCTATACTTGGGACAATTTTCTACTTTCACGCGGGAGAACCGCTGCCAGAAGCTTAGTATACAGGGTTATTTGTAGAACACTAGAAACTTCTTAGGTGCTAATTAAGAACATCATAAACAACAACTTTTGTTCTATGACTTTTAAAAATGTATCATATTTTGGTTCATAAGATTTTCATACAAAAATAAAAATATTTAAATTGAACGTTCTAAACATTACAAAATCTATGCGAAGCAAGCAATAACATAAACAGCTAAACATTAAATTGACCTATTTACGGGCAGCCCTCACTAGCCGGTCAGTCGTATTGATGCGCTTGCGTCGCGTCATTCTTGTTCTTGTAGCGAAATTCGGTTGTGCGTGACGACATGATGGTGTATCAATATTCTAATGTCGAGTACACGGATATGGTGCTAATGCTTCGTAGGTGTAATTACAATGTTTCGGAAGCTTGCTTACTATTATAACAAGAACAGTGTGCGGGAGCCGTAAAAAGATACAGCAAAATATAGAGCTGAAATGTGTTAGATAGAACAACGAAATCTTGAAGGTTTTTGGTTTTATGTTTTGCAAAAAGTTATAGAACAAAAGATGTTGTTTATGATGTTAGTAACACAGTCTTGCAAGGTTGTTAGTGTTTCACAAATACCTAACCCTGTATATTAACGGGAACGTTTTCAAGATATGGCTTCCAAGGCACTCCTCAGACATGGTTTAATATTTTGAATGTTTTTTGTGCAGTTTGTCTGGAAATGTTAATCGAATACTTATAAAAATAGGATTAAGATAGAGCCTTTGCTTTTTGTGTCAAATCCGAATTATATTGATGATATAATTTAATTATTTTATTACATTTATTATCAACGTGAATTTTTTTGCATTGAAAATCGCAATGCAATTATGTTATACTTAAACTTGTGTATAGTTAGAAATACTTCGAAGTATTGTATTTTGTATTGAAAGAATTGTAATTATCCTGAATGATGTTTTTCGTGATCTCTCCATAAATAAGCTGTATGAACAATGTATTGCTGAGCATACTGTTGTGTTCAGTTACTGTACTTCAGGATAACTCCCAGTTGGTTTAGGTATCATCTCACAATATTGTTTATACATTCCACTATTTGTTAATGAATTTTTGAAATAAAAACAAATGATCTATAAAATATTATAATTTCATTTTTATAATAGTAACAAAGATTGTCTAGTGTAATTATTGCTATCTATCAATTATAAAGTTATATTCAACATTAAATTATACTAGTTATATTTAATATTTAATACTTATAAATTACTTTAGCCACTTATTCGACTTTACGAATATAACATATTGCTGATTTTCCAATTCATCCATAATGTAACGTCGCTGGCAAGTCAGCAGTCCCTCACAGGACACTATCTCGACGTGGCCATTACTTGCAGATGATAAAACCTGTTACCTTTTAGCGGCCTACTTGGGATATATACGACAAACACTCGCATTTATTCCGGCAGGGTCGCTCGTCTACGACCAAATTACTCCTAAGCGTCAGCTCTTTTTACTTATGGAGATTAAAGAGCTAAACGAGTTGGAGTGCCCAGTCGTGCGCACACGACCCTGGCGCATAGGACACGAACACACTCGTCCGTCGAAAGGGTTAACACAGGAAAGAATTAGTAACTTGTTTAGAGGAGACCATTATAAAGAAGGCAAGCAATAAAATGCTCGTCAGTCATAAACAATCCCTATCAATACTCTCGTTACATAAAGGTAATCTATTAGGAATGCTGAGTTATGTGCAGTCTTCAAAACCAAAACTAATTTTAATAACATTTATGTGTTACAAATTAAATAACCAATGATCTGAGATCGGAATAATAATAATATAATATAATCGGCATCTCTTGGTGTTTTACTGTTATTCCATTACAAATAATTATTTCGAACAATAATTAAAAAATCAACGCCAGCTTTTTTTGGTAGTGAAGCTTTAAACGGTGAATACTTCGAGATGTGTGACATTTAACAACACAGGCACGGCCAACGCGTCCACTTCCTCACACTGAGCGAATGTCTGAGGCCCAGCAGGGAACAGGACACTTTCAGCGGTAATATTAGTTGGGCAGTAATTGTCAATGTCTGAATATGCTATTTACAATGAAATGATTTGAATGTCTGTCATTTAAACTTAGTAGTATATTTAGTGTCAAGTTATTTGTTCACAAGGGTGTCACAACGTATCCCCGCTCGGTTGCAGTGAAGTTGGGGATTTAGGTTGAGTAGCAGTATAGTGTGAGCGGTCAGAGCGGGCGGCCGCTACCCGATGGCGCAGGAAGTCTTCCCGCTGGCGGGCGCGGCGTCGGCGTCGCCCAGCTCGGCCGAGTAGATGACGGTGCGCGCGCCCGACGCGAACTCGAAGCCCACCGACGACGCCGAGCGGCTGTCCGACGCGCCCGACCACGACGCCGAGCTCGGCGGCGAGTCGCTCGTGTCGGCCGGGTCGGCGCCGGGCGCGGCCGCGCGCTACGGCGCCAGCGAGTGCGTGAGGTTGTTGAGCTTGGTGAGCAGCGCGGAGTTGCCCTTGAGCGCGCCGGCGAGCTCGTCGTGCGCGGCCAGCAGCGCGCGCACGCCGGCGCCGCGCGCGCCCACGCCGGCGGCGGGCTGTGGGCCGGCGGCGGGCTGCGGGCCGGCGGCGGGCTGCGGGCCGCCTCCAGGCCGCACGCCCGCACCCGTCTGCACGCCGCAGCGCGCACCGTTCGTGTTCTGCGCGCGTACACCCGCTTCTTTTGTTTTCTCAGCACCTGGTTCCACTTTTGAGGTGTTCTGCTGTAAATAAAATAGTAAACATACAAACAAACATTTTATTAATCTAGGTTGCCCTAGGAAGAGGTAGTAAGATAACCTAGATGCGAACCTAAAAGCTCCAGTCTAACTTAAGAATACCTTACCATGGAGTGCCTGTGAATTCACTCATAAAAACCCCGCATTGAAATTTAAAAAATAAATAACACTATACTATGTAAGTTTACCTATCAAAATTTGATCTTGAATTGAATATGAATTACACTCAGACCTAGAACAAATGATCATGTCACATTAACATTTATCCTGGGTGAGAATCGAACCAAGACCTCCGGCATAGCAGTCAGGACCACTAACCACTAGACCATCAAGCCAATCTAAATATGAGCGCACACAAAACACAGTTTCCGTAATAACTTCAAGTTTTTTGCCGTCAAGAATTAGACTGACGCTAAATGTTCGAGGGCCATTCGGTAGTGAGAACTTTACACATTTAGTTTTAGTTCTTATTAAATTAAGACATTATTATCTCGAACCATTTCGAAAGAACAGCCAGACTTTCGTTGACATGCAAGACATCCCCATCTTTTCTATCTACTTTAAAAATAAGAGAAGTGTCATCAGCAAGTAGAATTTATCGGATAAATTAGCCATCATGTAAGTAAGGTCATTAATATAAACTAGAAAAAAGAAAGGGCCAAGAATTGAACCCTGAGGCACGCCAATCTTTACTAAAGAATCCGAGGACGTCATCCCATTAACGCATTAATTTTTTTGCTGCCTGTAAGATAGATAGGAAAAAACAAGATCAGCAGCTCGTATACGAATTCCGTAATGATGTAATTTACAGATCAGAGTATTATGGTCAACACAGTCAAATGCTTATGAGAGGTTACAGAATATGCCAATAGCATCCTTGGGAATCTCTCAGAATCTAAAATGTGACTGACGAGTTTCACTCCTCGTTGACCTTCCTGTCGTGAAACCAAACTGATGACCATGCAAAATTAAAATAAGACAACATCTGGTCGAGCATGACTTTTTCATAGATTTTGCTCAATGCTGTAAACACAGATACTGGTCTATATAATTAGAGGGATCACTCTTATTACCTGATTTGAAAATTGGTACTAGTTTACTATGTAATGAATGAAATGACTGATGAATGTGGCATAATCAGATGTGGTAGAGAGTATGTGTAATACATGCGACACCGACCTGGTGCTGTGCGTCGCTGATGTGCTCCCGGATGGAGTGCTCGGCGTCCTGGATGCGCGCCGCCAGCGTCAGCAGCTTGAGCTCGGCGCTGGACACGTCCTTGTCCAGGATCTGCGTCTGCAGGTACACCGTCTGCGCCACCTTGTACCTGAAAACACAACAACGATTCTCACTAACCAGCTTAAAAAAGACTGATTATGTTGTGATGGTTTTTTTTTTTAAATATTAAGATTTAATATGAAAAAAAAAAAAATTCCCGTTCACTACATTGAATAGGCAGGCATGGTCACCGGACATGGCACGTTCGGTTCCTGCACCGGATTCGTGCGGAAGAGTCGCCCGGTTGTCGCCACTGTGCGGAACACCCGGAAGACAGGATACGGTAGAGCACACCAGTCGAGGTGTGCCCTGCTTAGGCGGAGCATCGCCGTGCCGTCATGGGGTCAATCGGCGCAGGAGACTTCTCGCGCCGGGCCTTGGTTCAGGCCATGGTCCGGAGCGCAGAGGAGTGGCAGGCGGTCGCCGCCGCCGCCGGGATTTCGATTCCGATTTCCGGCCACCGTAGAAGCGGGCTTGCGGACGGCGAGCCATGGGTAGCTCGCTGTCCGACCGTACGGTACTTGTCCGGACCGAGCTCAAGACGAGGACGGCGCGCACTTTTCCCGCGCGCCTCAAGGAGTTGTCAGCAACAGCCGGGCCCAGCCGGGTCATCCGAAAGGAAGCTCGAACCCCGGTATGAAGGCTAGAAGGAACGGGGTGGGTTTTTAGTCAGCAAGAGTCTGACACTATCTCCCGCTCCGCCTAAAAGCGGGGGTTGTCATTGGATGATTTTCCCCACCTTAAAAAAAGGTATCTGCAATTTTTCACCGCTCGTGTAATAGGCTAGTTGCCTAAAAAAATGTAATTAGTCCGTTTTTTAGATTATTTAAAAATAAGGGACACGTATTTTTTTATTTGTAAATTAAACCAAAAATGACAAAGATATAGCCCAGTAAAGTTACGTATGACGTCACGCCGTGCTGCATTTTTTCGCACGGGGTGACGTCACACGTAACTTTAATGGGCTATATCTTTGTTATTTTTTGTTTAATCGAAAATAGAAAAAATACGTGTCCAATATTTTTTTATAATCTAAAATACGGACTAAATAAAATGTAGTTATTTTGACCCTGGAAACTACCCTATTAAGGATCAAAGTTCTTCATTACATTGAATAGGCAGGCAAGATCTGCAATTTTTCTTCGCACGTGTAATGAATCAACTTTCTTACACCAGTGCGATGTGGGGGGAAGGAGGGGTTTAAGTAAACAACGTGGTGTGTACTACTCCATGAGTCAACTGACCCTATGCCTTTAATTGGTGAGGTATATATACATAGTTAGTATGTGCCTCTATGCCAATAATGCTATGGACACAGCTTATCTACCTTAACTTAAACTACGTGCTATACGTGACGTGCTGATGTACGTGCTCTCACACCACATCACCCCTCTTAAAGTAAAAAAAAAACTAAACTACAAGGTTTTTTTTTCCAATACATTTCAAATTTTTATACTAACTCTTACAATATAATTTCGTCCTATTTTTATGAACTATATCTATCTTATTTTTATATCTAACTATTACATTTGGTGACTCGTCCTTCACAACTTCAAACGGTCCATTATAAATACATTCCAATTTATTGCCTATCTCGTTTTTTACCAATATCAAGTCACCTTCTTTATAAGTTATAGAATTAAGATTTTTATCATAACAATGTTTCCTTGCTAACTTACTTGCTATCAAATTTTCTTTCGCATCATTTTGAGCCCTCTGCAATCTGTACTTAAATTCTAAAGGATAATCATCAAAATTATACAATGGTTCAACACTTTCACCTTGAAGACTACTTGGTAACATGCAAATTTTACCAAAAACTAATTCATAAGGTGTATATTTGGTCACAGTATTAACTGTTGTGTTATAAGAAAAACACCAATATGGAATCCAGGAACTCCACGATGATGGATTATTATTCGTCTGTATTCTTAAATATGCACCTAAAGTTTTATGAACGTTCTCCAAAGACCCAATACTCTCATGATGATATGACGTTGACAAGATTTTATTAATGCCCAAGATATTACATAGCTCTACCATCACTTTCGAAATGAACTCAGAACCTCTATCCGTAGCAATTGTTCTCGGTACCCCATACCTCAAAACAAAATTCTCTGCCAAAGCTTTTGCTACCTCATTTGCGGATTTATTTTTTAATGGATACGCCTCCACAAACTTCGTAAGCTCACACTGAAGAGTCAATATGTAAACATTGCCTCTTTCGTCCCTATCAATCGGCCCCACTATATCTAAATAAACCTTCTCAAACGACGTAGATGCAGTAGTAGTAATTGTCATTGGTTCTTTAGTATGCCTAGAAAACTTTTGCTTCTTACACTTATCACACTTACTCCTGGTCAGGCCATCTGCACAGCTTTCCGAACCTCTCGTTGGTTGATTTTCTCTTCAATCCAATTCTGGTGACATCTCCTGTACATCCGGACTGCCACGCCAACGATGACAACCGCCAAACATACAGCAATAAACAACAGCACCGTATTGATCGCTGTCAGCTGTTCCTGCGTAACCGTTGCGGTATTTGATCCACCCGCTGCCGTCTGAGCGACAATCACTTCTTCCTTAGACGTTGTGGTTCCCATGGCCTGCGACTCGATGTGACGTGAAACTTAACCGAACTGGAATTTTGACTAGCCCCCGAACGAGCAACTAAAACGCCGTCCAGTCGACTGGCAGGGTCGCCATGCGATGTGGGGGGAAGGAGGGGTTTAAGTAAACAACGTGGTGTGTACTACTCCATGAGTCAACTGACCCTATGCCTTTAATTGGTGAGGTATATATACATAGTTAGTATGTGCCTCTATGCCAATAATGCTATGGACACAGCTTATCTACCTTAACTTAAACTACGTGCTATACGTGACGTGCTGATGTACGTGCTCTCACACCACACCAATTAGTATAGTTAGGAAAATAAGAATTAGATCGATATTGAGTGTTTCATGGTACACTCAATCGCTTTTCTACGCTTTCAAGGCGAGTAATATTGTTACGCCGTTAAACTTGAACACGTCATATCTCCGACAAAATAAAGAGTAGCAACGGACACTCAAAACGCATTGCTGTTCGAAAGCTCTAAAACAAAAGTACCTACCTACCCTGGCAAGATCTGGAACAATCCTTCATAAGTACCAAACTAGTCAACTAGTAACTACTATCGTTATTTATAGTTAAAGATAAAGGAAATGGTATCTTAAGACTACAACAATAGAGCCGAAATTCGCATGAAAGTGACTTTCGGTATACGGAGCAATAAAAATGATTTATGGCCCCGTGACGCGACTATTGTTCTGGATTTATCTTGAGACGTCGGTATCTAGAATTTTCCTGCCCCGCATATAAATACGAGCCCCCCGACCGGAAGCGAGTCAGTTCTGATTTCGACTGCGAACAAGAGCGATCTACCTAAGTGAGCGAAGTGATTTTATCTAATGACCCAAGCGATAGTTTAAAGGTAGCCCAGTCAACAATAATCCAAATCACAATTAATCTAGTGTTAATTGTGATTTGGATTATTGTTGACTGGACTAATTACTTGTTGAGGGGAGGGTCTGTATGTATGCTTTTGCGGTTGCACAACGACATGCTTTGCTTTTGCTTTGCTTGGTAGTATAGATGCAGGCCTACCTTATCACCTCCCTCAGAGGCGATAAGGTGGCGGGGTCTTGAGGGAGAGCGCTACAGTCGTGAAGATCCTCAAGGCAAGTCAGGCGGATCCACCTTCTCGAGGTTGCCACCCCGTTTTTGGTCTAATTCCATCAGAATTAGACGTAACCGAAACCGCCTGGCGAATCCCAATCCAAGGTGTCATTCGTACCGAGCCGAGGGATGCGTGGCCAAGGGGGAGCTTGGTTCTTATCGGTGTCTCCCCAGCGAGATGGCAATCCTGGGGTAGTAAATTTTGCCTTACCCGGGCAAGCGGGGCTCTGCCGGGGTGGACTATTTATTTCCCTAGCTACTCGTGGGAACTGTATGGATTCACAGTTTTATACAACAACATCTCAGGACGATGATGAACGTCCGGAACCCTCGAGTAGTCTTATTGGGTCAATACCCGATCTGACTACTCTCTTACTCGGTTCTGAGGGAGACTCCCAAGTCACCTTAGACACCGAACTCAACCCTCCTGAGCTGGAGTCGGCAAACGATGGCACGAGGCCTACTGAGATGGACTCGGAAGTGCCGTTGGGAACTGACTTTAGCCCCAGGAAACGACGGTTGCCAGGAGCCGCGCGTAAGCGCCTGCGGCGCCTCAAGGCTGGCGGTATGGACTCCATTGAGGCCTACAAGCTGGTCACGGAGCAGTGGGCGAGTGCGCGTGCTCCTTTGATTGATCTGGTGGCCGATACGTCATCGGGGAAGAGGCCGGTAAAACGATTTCGATCCGAGGACGAGTCGCCGAAAGATCATGCCAAAAAGACAACGCGTGTGGACGAAAAGTCAGGGCCAATTCCAATGATCCCTGACGAGACGTCCGCAGCTCAGGTCGGACCACCGCCTGGGACAAGCGTTGTGTCTTTTAAGGACGCCCTAACCAAATTCGAGTGGGAATCC
Source organism: Mythimna lalbum (assembly GCA_949319445.1). NCBI lineage: Eukaryota > Metazoa > Arthropoda > Insecta > Lepidoptera > Noctuidae > Mythimna > Mythimna lalbum. The sequence continues at coordinate 21,868,562 of OX439360.1, forward strand.
GTAATAGAGAGCCCATGTCGAACGTGCAATTGGGGCTCCTTTCTAAGGACATATTGAGGGCGATTCTTAACGCCCCTATGCCCAAAGCCCCCGAATTCAAAATTCGAATCGAGGGTTGCACTTTCAAGCCAGGATGGCTGCAAGTCGTAATCAAAAACGACTACAGCCTGAAATGGCTTGAAGAAAAAGTGGGGACACTAAAGCCGTGGCCAGAGGCGGAACTCTCGCTCATTAACGAGAAGGACCTGCCAAAAGCCAAGGTTGGGATCCTCCACTTTAAGACAGAAGATGTCATCAAAACTCCAAGAGATGCCCTTAATCTCTTGGAAAAACAAAACGACCTGCAGACTGGATTGTGGAAGGTGCTGAGCGTCAAGAAAGAAGGGGACGGAATCACGACCGCCCTTTCTATCGATGATGCCTCCATAGAAGCCCTGCGCAAACTAGACTGCAGGCCGCAATTAGGCTTTCGTAAAGTCCTAATACGCATTCGCGGCGATAATACGCCAGCGAAGGCTGAGCAGGTGGCAGGGACTAGCCAATCTGGCGCAAGGTTTTCGCCATCTGCTCAACACGCTCCTAAGGCGGGGCCGAGCGACCGGGTCTCTGGTAAAACGGCAAAGCGGCAAAACGCTAAGCCGAAACCCGGAGGCCAGGGCGTCAGGAACCGCCCCCTCGGGGCACCACCGACGAAAGGGGCTAACCGTCCCAATCGATCGGTAGCGGCGAGCCGACCGGCCAAACATCAGGGCTGCCCTAAAGCCTCGAAGCCAAGCAGGTCGAATAACGCCGCTTAACCCACCCACACAAACACATAACACTAACACAACACAAACACACCATAACACAGACACACATAAACACACAAGTGGTGCAGATAAACCTGCATCACGCCAGAGCAGCCACGGCTGTTCTGGAAAAACTCTTCACACAAAAGAACCTTCACATCGCTCTTATCCAGGAACCGTGGCTGGCTAATACTAACACGGTGTCTGGTCTGGGCTCTGCAGGTAAGGTCGCTCATCATATCGGTGGAGTCAAACCAAGAGCGTGTATACTTTTCAATAATAATATTGATTTCTTATGCATACCAGGCCTGTGCAGCGATGACCTGATTGCAGCTTATGTCAATGTCAAGAGCGGAAATGGACGCCTCATCGTGTGCTCGGCATACCTGGACGGGACGAAAACCGACCCATCCGAGGAGCTTGCAAAGGTAGTAGAGTACGCCTATGCCAACAATGCCGAGCTTCTCATTGGGTGTGACGCCAACGCCCACCATACCAACTGGGGCAGCACTGACATCAACGATAGAGGTGAGTTGCTTCATGATTTTGTACTAACTAACCGCCTCCAAATAGTTAATGAGGGATGTAAACCGACCTTTGTAACTAAATCGAGGAAGGAAGTTCTTGATGTAACTCTCGCTACTATTCACACTGCCAGGCTGATAACCAATTGGCATGTCAGTGATGAACCATCTATGTCTGATCATCGACTTATTGAATTCGCTTTGAATACATCCAACATTTGCGGAACTATCACTTTTAGGGATGCGAAAACCACGGACTGGGACTTGTACAGACGAAAGCTCCAGGAGAGACTCCTAGACGTCCCTAAAACCATACGCTCCCCTGAAACATTGGACTATGCTGTCACTCAAGTTACTGAAGCCATTACAGCCTCTTACCAAGAGAGCTGTCCTCTGAGAACTGTGAGGGACAGAAAAGTGACGTGGTGGAACAAAAGGCTCGATGTTTTAAGGGAGGAATCACGTAGGTTGTTCAATAAGGCTAAATCGACTGACGACTGGGATCGGTATCGGAAAGCTTTAACTACCTATAATAAAGAAATCCGAAAGGCGAAAAGACTTTCATGGAGGAAGTTCTGCGAGGAGATTACTAAAGTCCCTCAAGGAGCCAGAATCCACAAAGTCTTATCCAAATCGCTTACGAATCAACTGGGACTCTTAAAGAAACCAGACGGTGCCTTCACTGCATCAGCGGAGGAAACCCTGAAACTTTTGGCGTCAACACACTTCCCTGGCTCGGTGATGGCACAAGACATCATCGTACCATATTCACCTCATATCCGCCTCTCCAGGCCTACAAATGAAGACTGGAAAAGAGCGGCGAGGTACTTTAGACCAAACAAGGTAGAATGGGCTATAGACTCATTCAAGCCGATTAAGTCTGCAGGTGATGACGATATCTTCCCAGCTCTCCTGCAGCAAGGGAAGACTATACTCATCCCTATCTTAATCAAAATCTTCAGAGCAAGCTTTGCCTGGGGATATATACCTGAGAAATGGACTACAGTTAAAGTCTTTTTTTTCAGTCTCACTTGTGCTGCGTTCCGATGCAGACGTGTTATTTACGTTATAATTATACCGATTAGCGCAGCGCAAGCTGTCGCTAGTAAGTACTCGTCATGACTGAAAATCTTGTGGCGAACGAGCTGTTGGCGTTCCTGCAGCAGAAGCTGGATGTTATGGACGAGGTGTCCGCAATCCAGATCTGCGCAACGAACTTCAGCGAAGAAGACATAGCTGCTGCGAAGCTATTGCTGTTCAGCGTGCTGAATAAGCGCGACCAGATGCCATCCCGCCGGCGTGACGGGACTAAGAAAAGCCTGCAAGATATCATCACGCTGTTCAAGGAGACCGACCCTGACGACGTGCCCACGTTTGTGGCGAAGGATCTGCACAAGCTTCCTCCAGTCACCTTCGACCACGTCGACGTCACTAGCCTGTTGAAGGACATTGTTTTTCTGAAGGCCAGTCTTGCGGATGTACAAGCGAAGTTAGATGCATCCCAGAAAACCGTCGCCGATTTACGCCAAGAGTTTGGTGAATTTCGCAACACAGCGGCGGTAACTAGGTCATCAGCCGATGCGTCTAATGTAAACATGCGTCATGGAGCTAGCCTCGATTTATTGTCGCAAAACTCCGTGTCAGCAGTTTCGTCGCCAGTACGTCCGTCGTTTGCTGAGGTTGCAGAGTGCTCACCCCGGGCGCCCTGCAGCTCCGTGCCGATCACCGCGGCTCCTCCATGTGCCGCCGCCCGACCCCTTCGCCCCGCCCCGCTGCCTGTACACGTAGCCCTAGCGAATCCGCGTCATCTGGATTTCGCCAGCGTCACCGCGAGCGCCTCTGCCGCTCCTATATTGAAGCCTTTGCCTGATAAGGCACTGAACAAGGCTGGTAACGACGATGGCTTCGTTACGGTGCAAAGGAAGAAGCACCGAAAGCAAGCCAACCGGAACCTCTGCGGCAAAGCACCAGTTCCTCCTAGTGCGAGTGTGCGTGCCGCTCAGCCGAACACGCCGGTGTATATCTCCCGCCTGCATTACACCACAAAGGTGGAGGACATCGTCGAGTATGTGCGCCAAAAGTCGAAGTACACACTGAGGGTGCAGTTGCTGGAGTCGCACCATAATTTCAATTTCAAAGCGTTTGTGGTGCGAGTCCCGAACACTTTTCTGCCCCTCATGTTGAAGGAAGAGTTTTGGCCGCAGGGCGTGGTGTTCCGTCGCTTCCGCGGACAGGTGCCACAGAACAGCACTAAGTGAACTTAGTGCAATGTGAAGTGTTACTAACATAGATTTAAGTCTTATTTACTAACGACAAGATGTGTTTACTCTATATATATGTTAGTCTGTAAGGTATATATCTATGGGCCTAGATGCCTGATAATAAATGATTTATTATTATTATTATTATCCCAAAGGCTGGTAAGAAAGACTACTCTCAACCAAAGTCCTTCAGACCAATAAGCCTTACCTCCTTCCTACTCAAGAGTATGGAAAAGGTTATAGACGAATGCATCAGGGATGGACCATTAAGGGCTAACCCTCTGCATCCGAAGCAACATGCTTACCAAAAAGGAAAATCCACAGAAACTGCTCTGTTAGAACTAACAGACAGGATCGAAAGGGCTTTGGAAGATAAACAGATAGCCCTATGTGCTTTCCTTGATATTGAAGGAGCTTTCGACAACGTCACCATAGACGCCCTTTCCAAGGGAATGAAGGCGAAAGGGATTGACGAGACAACTACTCGTTGGATCGAATTCATGCTCCTCAACAGAACTATCAGTGTTACCTTACACGGAACTACAAAAAGCTTCAAAACAACTAAAGGGTGCCCACAAGGAGGCGTTCTATCGCCACTTCTATGGCTACTCGTTGTTGACCAATTGCTGGTTGAAGCCTTTAAAAGAGACTTAGATGTACACAGTTATGCTGACGATGTGGTGGCTTGTGTTATCGGCCCCTGTCACAGCACGGTATCATCTATACTGCAAAGATCTCTGAACGTTATAAACACATGGTGCACAGAGAACAATTTATCGGTTAACCCGAGTAAAACAACAATAGTCCCCTTTACTAGGAAGCGAAAGTTGGACAAACTTGTAACGCCCACTGTAAAGGGGACTCGCATACCATTCTCCAATGAGGTCAAGTACCTGGGCGTAACTATCGACCAGAGACTGACCTGGAACACTCACATTAATAATGTGATTCAAAAGGCTAAAATAGCTTTAGGAATATGTTGTCGCTTAGCAGGGACGAAATGGGGCCTAAACCCTAAAATCGCCCTGTGGTTGTACACCGCTATAGTTAGGCCGATAATAACGTATGCCTGCGTAGTATGGTGGAGGAAAACATCCCAAGTGACAGTCATTAACAAACTTAATGGTTTGCAGAGACTTGCATGCATTATATCAACAGGGGCCATGTCTACAACACCAGGAGCTGCTCTAAATGCCCTGCTTAACCTTCCGCCACTTCATCTATTAATTGCGAAGGAGGCGAAAGCGGGCATGTATAGAATAAACAGCACTGGCAAAGTAAACTGGCGCTCTCAAGCACTGAGATCGCTACACGAATCAGTGCTTGAACACGATCAGCTAGCTATGACAACAGACGTCATGCTTCCACAGTGTAGCTTCACAAGAAATTACACAGTGGAACTGCCGAGCAGAGAGGATTGGGCAAGCAACCTCATTACTTGCAAGGCTGGAAGCCTGATCTGGTTTACAGACGGATCCAAAATGGGTGAGAATGTAGGATGTGGAATATTTGGCATTAGCCCGAAATTCAGCAAAAGCTTGAATCTGGGTAAATATGCCACCATATTCCAAGCGGAGGTATACGCCATTATAGAATGTGCGGAAGCCAACCGTCAACGAAACTACATAAATCAATTAATTCTGATTTACTCAGATAGCCAGGCAGCTCTTAACGCCTTGAACTCGAATACAATAAATTCGAAACTGGTAAAAGACTGCGTTAACAAACTAAATGACCTGGGGCAAAGGAATAAAGTTATTCTGAGATGGGTACCGGGTCATTCTGGAATTACTGGCAATGAAAAAGCCGACGAACTTGCAAGGACTGGAGCTCAGGGTCATCAGATAGGACCAGAACCTTTCTGTGGTATCTCAAAGAACCAGGCCATGCAGACCCTTAAGGGCAACCTATTTGGCGATTCAAAAAAGCACTGGTTGTTACAACCAGGACTGCTACACGCCAAATCTCTTATAGAAGGCTACTCACAAAAACGAACTGCCGAGCTTCTTGAGCTTAGCAGGACGAACATCTGTGCGATAGCCCGCGCCTTAACCGGCCACTGCAAATTAAACAGGCACCTTTTTCACATGAAACTGAGTGACACTGATGTTTGCAGGTACTGTAATCAGGAGAGGGAGACGCCTAAGCACCTGTTGTGTGAATGTGGGCCCCTTATCCACAAACGGAGTATCCATCTGGGTCGACACATTATTCGCCCGGAGGAGATTAAAACTCTCAAAGCTAGGAGTATTCTAGACTTCCTGGAAGCCTCCCGGCTAAAAGAGTTACTCTAACAAGGTGGCGAGTCACAATAGATCTTTTAGGTCGCAGTGACTACATCTCCTACACTATGGGAGATGCATAGCCCCTTTCCTTCAAAAATAATAATAATACTTGTTGTTTGTGGTGAATAAAGTTCTCTATTGGTAAATCGGCATTTGGTTACCTACGTACGTAACAATATAAACATTGTAATTTGGATTCCAAATATGAGAATCACATTGAAGATGGCCGTGGATAAAAGCACAGTAGAGGAATTTCATGGTTTTGACGTTCCTAAACCCAGAAGAAACCCTGAAAATAAAGCCCAACACTTTAGAGGCTTTGTTGACCACACTTTCAATGTGCGCGTCAAACAAAAGTATAGAGTCAAAAATTACCCCAAAATTCCTGATGACGCTAACGCACGAGTACAAAAAAAGACATATACTTCAATTACCAATTAATAATAGAGTTTGGAAATATTTAAAACCAAAATATTTCTATCGCAGTAATTACGGATATGGTCCCAATCCTGTTTGTGTCTTCGATTATTGAAATTTGACTCAAGATTTTTATGTTATCCGCATACAGTAAGATTTTTGAATGTAGCAAACATGAGACGATCTCATTTACAAAAATTTGCTAATATAAGAGTTTTATTTAACCCTTCAGATACCGTCAATTAGAGACACAATAGTAAGACAATAGATGCGCGGCCACCGGTGGTCGCTTGGGGATTCATGAATTAATAAATTTTTAAACAGGGTTATTTGTAAAACACTAGCAACCTCTTAGGTGCTAGTTATGAACATCATAAACAACAACTTTTGTTCTATAACTTTTTACAAAACTTAACACATTTACCAAAAACAAACCTTCAAGATTTCGTTAATATATCTGAAACATTTTTCAACTCTGTATTTTGCTGAGTCTACTTACGGCTCCCGCGCACTGTTCTCATTAAAATAGTAACCAAAGGCTTCCGAAACATTGTACTTACACTAGCAAGCATTCGCACCATTTCCGTGTGCGAGATTAAAATGTTGATACACCATAATGTAAAGATGCCTGCCGAATTTCGCTACAAGAACACGTATGACGCGACGCAAGCGCATCAATACGACTGACCGACAAGCGAGAGTCGCCCGTAAATAGGTCAAGTTCATGTTCAGCTACCCTCCGCTATTGTACTATTGCTTGCTTCGCATAGATTTCGTAATATTTAGAACGTTCAATTTAAATATTTTTATTTTTGTATGAAAATCTTATGAACCAAAATATGATACATTTTAAGTCATAGAATAATAGTTATTTTTTATGATATCCTTAACTAGCACCTAAGAGGTTGCTAGTGTTATACAAATAGCCCTGTATAATTGCACAACTCACCAATCAGCGATAGCGTCGGCGCGAGCTCGGGCGAGCGGCGACGCCTTCTGCAGCAGCGCCCTCGCGCGGCGCCCCGTCTCTGCCACGGTGATGCGTTCCAGCACGTGGAACTGCTCGTCGTTGTACGTCAGCGAGCGCGTGGCACGGTCGCGCACCAGGTGCTGCCACGAGTCGCGCAGCCTGCAACACGAGCACATGTACAGCCACGGGCGGCGCCACGTGTGGCCGGCAGCCGCAGGGACAGCCTACTGGGGCAGGGCGCGTGGTGCGCGGGGCGAGGCTCACCTGTCGACGAGCGTCTTGGCCTGCACGTGCAGGCGCAGGCTGCTAGGGCAGGGCGCGTGGTGCGCGGGGCGAGGCTCACCTGTCGACGAGCGTCTTGGCCTGCACGTGCAGGCGCAGGCTGCTAGGGCAGGGCGCGTGGTGCGCGGGGCGAGGCTCACCTGTCGACGAGCGTCTTGGCCTGCACGTGCAGGCGCAGGCTGCTAGGGCAGGGCGCGTGGTGCGCGGGGCGAGGCTCACCTGTCGACGAGCGTCTTGGCCTGCACGTGCAGGCGCAGGCTGCTAGGGCAGGGCGCGTGGTGCGCGGGGCGAGGCTCACCTGTCGACGAGCGTCTTGGCCTGCACGTGCAGGCGCAGGCTGCTAGGGCAGGGCGCGTGGTGCGCGGGGCGAGGCTCACCTGTCGACGAGCGTCTTGGCCTGCACGTGCAGGCGCAGGCTGCTAGGGCAGGGCGCGTGGTGCGCGGGGCGAGGCTCACCTGTCGACGAGCGTCTTGGCCTGCACGTGCAGGCGCAGGCTGCTAGGGCAGGGCGCGTGGTGCGCGGGGCGAGGCTCACCTGTCGACGAGCGTCTTGGCCTGCACGTGCAGGCGCAGGCTGCTAGGGCAGGGCGCGTGGTGCGCGGGGCGAGGCTCACCTGTCGACGAGCGTCTTGGCCTGCACGTGCAGGCGCAGGCTGCTAGGGCAGGGCTCGTGGTGCGCGGGGCGAGGCTCACCTGTCGACGAGCGTCTTGGCCTGCACGTGCAGGCGCAGGCTGCTAGGGCAGGGCGCGTGGTGCGCGGGGCGAGGCTCACCTGTCGACGAGCGTCTTGGCCTGCACGTGCAGGCGCAGGCTGCTAGGGCAGGGCGCGTGGTGCGCGGGGCGAGGCTCACCTGTCGACGAGCGTCTTGGCCTGCACGTGCAGGCGCAGGCTGCTAGGGCAGGGCTCGTGGTGCGCGGGGCGAGGCTCACCTGTCGACGAGCGTCTTGGCCTGCACGTGCAGGCGCAGGCTGCTAGGGCAGGGCGCGTGGTGCGCGGGGCGAGGCTCACCTGTCGACGAGCGTCTTGGCCTGCACGTGCAGGCGCAGGCTGCTAGGGCAGGGCTCGTGGTGCGCGGGGCGAGGCTCACCTGTCGACGAGCGTCTTGGCCTGCACGTGCAGGCGCAGGCTGCTAGGGCAGGGCGCGTGGTGCGCGGGGCGAGGCTCACCTGTCGACGAGCGTCTTGGCCTGCACGTGCAGGCGCAGGCTGCTAGGGCAGGGCGCGTGGTGCGCGGGGCGAGGCTCACCTGTCGACGAGCGTCTTGGCCTGCACGTGCAGGCGCAGGCTGCTAGGGCAGGGCGCGTGGTGCGCGGGGCGAGGCTCACCTGTCGACGAGCGTCTTGGCCTGCACGTGCAGGCGCAGGCTGCTAGGGCAGGGCGCGTGGTGCGCGGGGCGAGGCTCACCTGTCGACGAGCGTCTTGGCCTGCACGTGCAGGCGCAGGCTGCTAGGGCAGGGCTCGTGGTGCGCGGGGCGAGGCTCACCTGTCGACGAGCGTCTTGGCCTGCACGTGCAGGCGCAGGCTGCTAGGGCAGGGCGCGTGGTGCGCGGGGCGAGGCTCACCTGTCGACGAGCGTCTTGGCCTGCACGTGCAGGCGCAGGCTGCTAGGGCAGGGCGCGTGGTGCGCGGGGCGAGGCTCACCTGTCGACGAGCGTCTTGGCCTGCACGTGCAGGCGCAGGCTGCTAGGGCAGGGCTCGTGGTGCGCGGGGCGAGGCTCACCTGTCGACGAGCGTCTTGGCCTGCACGTGCAGGCGCAGGCTGCTAGGGCAGGGCGCGTGGTGCGCGGGGCGAGGCTCACCTGTCGACGAGCGTCTTGGCCTGCACGTGCAGGCGCAGGCTGCTAGGGCAGGGCGCGTGGTGCGCGGGGCGAGGCTCACCTGTCGACGAGCGTCTTGGCCTGCACGTGCAGGCGCAGGCTGCTAGGGCAGGGCTCGTGGTGCGCGGGGCGAGGCTCACCTGTCGACGAGCGTCTTGGCCTGCACGTGCAGGCGCAGGCTGCTAGGGCAGGGCGCGTGGTGCGCGGGGCGAGGCTCACCTGTCGACGAGCGTCTTGGCCTGCACGTGCAGGCGCAGGCTGCTAGGGCAGGGCTCGTGGTGCGCGGGGCGAGGCTCACCTGTCGACGAGCGTCTTGGCCTGCACGTGCAGGCGCAGGCTGCTAGGGCAGGGCGCGTGGTGCGCGGGGCGAGGCTCACCTGTCGACGAGCGTCTTGGCCTGCACGTGCAGGCGCAGGCTGCTAGGGCAGGGCGCGTGGTGCGCGGGGCGAGGCTCACCTGTCGACGAGCGTCTTGGCCTGCACGTGCAGGCGCAGGCTGCTAGGGCAGGGCGCGTGGTGCGCGGGGCGAGGCTCACCTGTCGACGAGCGTCTTGGCCTGCACGTGCAGGCGCAGGCTGCTAGGGCAGGGCGCGTGGTGCGCGGCGGCGTCGAACTCTGCCCGCAGTGCGGGCGCGGCGTGGCGCGCCACCAGCGCCGCGGCCGCGGTGCGCAGCGAGCCCGCCTCGCCCGCCACCAGCGCCGCCATGGACGACCAGCTCTCCGTGCCCAGCCCGCTCGAGCCCTGCGTGATCGTCACGAATTTTCTAGTCTTTTATGTGTATGATGCGACTTGGCAAGTTTACATCTACCCGACTAAATTATATTGAGAAATTATAAGTCAAGTCACAGATTTCTTTATTGGCCACTTGATTAAACTGCTTATTTTATAAATAAACAACGGTTAAATGAAATAGTCTCTAATCAACTAATTCGTGTTTTTTACAACGCCAACTAAATCATTCTTAGTCCAAGGGTGAGGAACGGCGCGGGGTTTTTAGTCAGTAAGACTCTGACACTGTCTCCCGCTCCACCCAAGAGCGGGTTTCGTCAATGATGATTTTCCCCGTCGAGAGAAAAAAAAAAAAAAAAGGGCGAGTCAAGTGAACTGTGAATTGTAGGGCACTCGTACTCGGACAAGCTAGGTTAGCTGGCTAAGGCGCATTTAAAGCAAGAATTTTTTTCAATAAAGAATGTTACGGCTGTTAATCATATTTTAACATACAACTTGACACTGGCGTGAATAATGCAAAAAATTAAGAACATTAGAACGTCGCGCGCTCCCCGGCGGGCGGCGCGACGCCGACGTCGCTTCCAATGATGAAGCGTACGACATGCTAATGAATGAATACTGCACACATCGAGCTTCAATTTGGGACAATTTTAGTTGACAATTGACATACGGAGAAGCGGTCTCAGTAATATTTTTAACTATGTTCTAAAATATCAGATTATAATGTAGTACATCTATTTGTCGCTTAAACTCATCGTTGGCGTTCCAGCGGACGATTACTTTTGTCGTTTGTAAGTGTCTTTGGTATTCAAAGGGTTAATTATTCGGAAATTAATTCCTAGAGGATATTGTCATAAAAATTGGTGTACTTTAGTATCCCAAGTGTCAGCACAACTGGAGAATATGCGGAATTATTGAGCAATGCGTTATGTTGGTAAAGTCGAGTCATTGTAGTATTGACTATCGCAGCAATGCTTGCCGAGAACGTTGACTTAATATACAACCGTTATTATATTTTTGTCACCAAATACTGAAAAACATTAGAATACGTTACAACCTGCTTTGTAATGAAACTCAAAGAGACTAAAAATTAAATAATTTCTAAATCGGACACTAAATGCACAAACTGTGCGAAGCAAGAGTCAATAATTAATAACCTGTGCGTTATTATTAGCGGCTTGGCCCCGGGCGGCGGCGTGCGCGGCCAGGTCCAGCGCGCGCGCGGCCGTGTGCGTGAGGTGCGCGTGCGCGTGCAGCGCGTCGGCGCGCGCCGCCACGCGAGCCAGGCGCGCGCCCAGCAGCGCGCCCCAGCGCGACACGCACAAGCCGCACAGCACGGACGCCGCGCACACGGCCTCCACGCGCCGCTTTATCACGTGGCCCACGCTGCATGCCGTCTATGAACAGAACAACAAGCGTAAACTGGAACTATATTAAAACACAAAATAGTCGTGTCGTTCACTTTACGTTACCATTGTTTGGTAAAGATGGTTTTTGTAATTAGTTTTGAGCATGAAGGAGCACTTACCTTGGCCTGACTGGCGTCGTTCTCGACGGACACGATGTTGGGGAAGACGGGGAACTTGGGGATGTCGGGCTCGGGCGCCATGCTCACGTTGTTGTTGTTCTTGTTGAACAGCAGCAGCGGCTCCTCCGCCGACGTCTCCGGGTACTCCGAGCCTGCACTCACCTAGCTTAGTTAACAACTACACTCGCGACCAACCAATTTGACTCAACGTACTAATGCGCACTTGCATATGATTTGTACTGAAATGTTTTTTAAAAAAGATAAGTATATGATGTCAAAAACAGCAGCATCTTTGACATCGACCGCACAAACGAATACCATGGATACAGTACATGATTCTGCATCCCCCAGTGGTGGAATTCTTACATAGGCCTACATGCGCACTTATAAAACGTCAGAAGCTAGTGCATGGTTCCAAATTGGTCGTTTGCTATGGATAGAAACCGGCAAGAAACTCCGTGGGTAACCAAGGAGATTCTTAAAAAAAAAAAATGTTTTTCTTACAATATTTCCATTTTACAGTATTAATAGATATTAAGAACAGTGCAGACCGGTCTATATTGTATTCAAAAGCAAAATAAAAATAATCATATTAAATAAGTGAGTCAAAATAATATTAGTTGTTCCATTTACATTATAAAAAGCTATTATTATTTAAAATATAGAGCTAGAAAAAAAAAAATTACCTTTGTCAATAAATGAGACGGTAACAAAAATACTAACGAATTTAAGTTGGTTGCGGCCAAGTAATATAAAAAATATTGCAAAAGCATTGTATTAAAAAATAAATAAATAATAATATGTATGTGTGCCTATACAACAAAGATGGAGCATGGTGATGGACCTTTTGAAATCTCCTGTAAACTATTCATAACACAGACTGACTCATAAAGTTGAAGTTTCATGATTTCCAGCGGTATATCTTTTTTTTTTAAACAGTTCAGTATTGTTTGAAGAAAACCTGTGCACGTGCGCACTTGTTGAGTCGACTTGGTCGGTCGCGAGTGTACAGTTTCAAATATCAGGAAAAGACAGAAAACTAAGTAAAAGCGTTCATAAAAACAAGCCGTTTTGAAAAGTTATTAGCTACAAACAGGAAATCCGTCACAAATGCGATAAAAGCACATCCATCACACCTAGCGTGTTGTCGTCGACGACGGTGAGCATGAGCTTGTCCTTGTGGAGCAGAATCTGCGACTCGGCCACCACGCTGGTCTGCTCGCAGATGTACGTCTGCAGGTGCTCGTACTTCTCGTCCGGCTTCAGGAACACCTGCCGACCACAAGCGCGATTAGGTGTGAACATCCTGAAACTGGCAGGAGTGGGGCTGGACGCCCGTGGAAGTGGAATGCAACACCAGCCAGAAAAAGAGCGTCGGCACAAAAAATGGAACACAAAGGAAGCATAAAAATTTCAGCTATGGTAAAGGTATAATCTAATCTGAGGTATGATGATTACAAGGTGTTCATAGGATATTGACCGGGAAAGTCCTCTATGAAAGGTCCTAGCAAAGGTAATAAAGGCTGAAAAATAAATTTGGTTATGTAATTTTTCATCATGACTTAGTGCAATACAGCCTATTTGCGTTGGACACGAAAACGCACTAGCGGTGCTAGTGCAATGTGATTTTCTCAATCTCGAGAGTGTTGGCAAGTTACTCAGAAAACGTTATAATAGTAATACCCTCTACGCTCCGTGCTTGTTTGCTGCTACTCAAATTAATGGTTTCAATGGAAACATTTACTTGAGCGTGCGTATACAAGGTGGGGCATACGTAATGATGCGCAACAAAGTGACAGCAACACGGCGAGCGCTTTCAGTGTTAAATTATTTTAAAGTTTATCTACACACCTAACATACCACTTACACAGCGCTACTGATTTTTCTTTTTGCCCTTTTTTCAGGTTCCGTACCCAAAGGGTAAAACCATATTACTAACTAGAACTTCGTTGTCTGTACGTCCGTCTGTCACCAGGCTGTATCTCAAGAACTGCTATAGCTAAACAGTTGAATTTTTCACAAATTATGTATTTCTATTGCCGCTATAACAACCAATACTAAAAACAAAATAGAATAAATATTTAAAGGGGGCTCCTATACAACAAACGCGATTTTTTTGCCGATTTTTCCTACGGACGGTACGGAACCCTTCGTGCGCGAGTTCAACTCGCACTTGGCCAGTTTTTTTGCTTCTTCAGGAATATATGCTACTAGCTTTTGCCCGCGGCTTCACCCGCGTACATAATCCCAGGATAAAAAGTATCCTATGGGTTATTCTGGTCTACTCGTGTACCAAGTTTCATCGAGATCCGTTCAGTGTTTTTTGCGTGAAAGAGTAACAAACATCTATACATATAAACTTTCGCTTTTATAATATTAGTAGGATAATAAGCAATGCCATCATTTTCACTCCAAACATGAGTTTCCTTGCGAATGTAGAAACTAAACTGATCAAGAGGAGTCCAGGCGCGTGGTGTCGGCAGCCCGTGCGTGTTTGCAGGCGGCCGCGTGCGGCTGCCGGCGCCCGCCCGCGGCCTTGAGCACGGCCGCGAGCCTGCTGCGGCCTCGTTACGTCGCTGCCATTCCAACGTTTTTATTTGATAAAAAGAAGAATTCGTCACATTATGCTGAACATTTTTTTATCCGGTGTTATAAAAATATGTTTCTGCCGTTTTTAGGGTTCCGTATCTCAAAAAGAAAATATCGGATCCCACGTCGGAAGAACTCTACATCCTTTGAAATTATCCACGAATCAATCCTATTCATTTAGTATATTTATGATACGATGTAAAGTGCTGGTCAGACGGGCCATACGCCACCCTACGTGGGGGCGGTCAGCGGCAACGATCTCTCGCGCCGGGCCGCGCGTACCGGCCGTGGTCAGCAAGGTAAAGCGGTAATGCTAGCAAAGGAGGCGGCCGCACGCTTCAGCCAACAGGATCCCGGTCCCAATTTCCGGCCACCGTAAGCGCGGGCTTGCGAACGGCGAGCAATGGGTAGCTCGCCTCGTCGTTCAAGCTTCCGGTAGCCATCCGAACCGAACCCAAGTCGTAGACGGCGCGTAGTGTTCCACGCGCGCCTCAAGGAGATGTCAGCAAACCGTAGAGACTAGAGACCCAGCAGGGTCGAAGCCTATACTGGGGCCATGGGTTTGCTTCTGAAAATAATTATTCATTCTTATAGAAATAGTATTAACAGACGTTCGAACATGGTGCGGCCGAACCGAAGGACCGGTACAGTGCGCTCGCCACGCCACACCACCGCACCGCACCAAAGAGGATCAACGTCAAGTTACGTACTGTGACACAGTGATCACGTCGACATGCCTCCAACTTTTTCCAAACAAGCTAAATTTACATTAGTTGCGGTAACCGTCGTAGCTACTACACCTATCAAAAAGAGAAAAAAAGAAAAGAATGGGCAAAATTCTATTAAAAGACAGAGTCGTACAGTAATATGCGACTTATAAAAGATGACTTAAAAACACGTAAAATCTTTGTAAAGTTCTAATACTTCCACAATTGAATCTTTTTTCCGTAATATTTACGCCTTCCTGGCTTGACGCCATTGAAAACGTGTGTCTCACTCGGAAGTAGAATTGCGACTATAAAAGCGCCGAACGGTGCGGTGGCTCGGCCACACGATCGAATTTGGTGCGGAGCGCACAAAATCCAGTGGAAAAAACATAGAACCGACCGCACCGTCAATAATAATAATAATGTGCGGCGGACCGCTGCGCTGCATATATATACCATCAAATGTGGTTCGGAGCACACCAAGATCGCGGTGCGGAGCGCACCAGATTCGAACGTCTGTTACTGCTTTAATTTTTGTACGCCATAGTTTGGCAAGCTATGCTGGTACCAAAATTGTAACATCTAATGTACCTGATAAATAAACATTTTTTTAATTTGATTTTGATTTGAAAGCACGGCCCAGGAACGAAAAGCAACGAAGGAACTAGGAGTGGTTTTTAGTCAATAAAAGTCTGACACGAAAAGGGCGGGAGGATGATGTCATTGGATGATTTCCCACCTAAAAAAAAACAAAAAAAAAATGCCATCCACCAGAACAGATGATAACCAAAAGAGGGCAATATTTGGTGAATATGGCGTGTGGAGTCCCATTTCCAAATAGTTCGTGACCGGCACTGCAACACGCGGACAAGCATTATCATGTAGAAGAATAATTTTGTCATGTCTGGAGCAAGTAATCACACATTTTTTTTGAGTGCTTGGCTCGTTCTTTTTGGAAATGAAAAAAATATTTATCAAAGTTTTTTGTTTTTTGGTTTTATTATTTGACGTAGATATGGTAGAAATGATATAAAAAAGTATTTAGAAGTGTGAGAACTTCCTCCTATAGCAAGTGGGTTAAAAATTGCGTCTAAACGCCAATCAGTGTTTGGACAATGGTGGGTGTTTGTAAGTGTAATTTTATAATACAAGCGAATCCGGGCCGGCATCGCTGCGTGACGAGGTTGCGCAAGCGCGGCCGACAACACGGTCATTTAGTTAAGATAATAGACGTCTCAATCGACGCCACCTACTTCCGAAGTCATGTAGATCATGTCGTAAACAAAACTTTATGTAATTGACTTTCAATTGAGCACATAAAGTAGTAGTACCAATTTAGTGGTAGCAGTTGGTACAATCATTACTGTAGTTAAATATTTAGCCTAAATATCGCATCGGCCATGACTGTGCTAATAAAACTAACTACAAGTTGCAAAGTAAAAGTTTAAAGTAATTATGGTTATTTCTTATGACTTGCATTTGAAATTTATGTTCATCATCCAAGGGGAAACATCTCTTAGTAGATAAATATGTAGATGGTTTCTTTCTTACCTTTATGCTAGCTGCTTTGTTAACATGGAACACATGTACAGGAGTCGTGGATGTGGTCACTTGGACTTCAGAGAAGAACCTGTCAAATGTCCATATCCTGTGTGGGTCCACTTCCAACAGGCCGGCCAAGAGTGGCGTGACTAGCTTACGTAAGCCCACACTCAGTTGACAGTGGGACGGCAGATCTCGGGCCCAGTCTATTGGACCATTCTCCGTAGTTTGTGTTCCCTATAAATTATAATATATATATTTTTAATAAGGTGTAGTAAAATGTTTGTGCACTGGTGGTGTTCACAAGACAAATGGACAAAGCTCAGGCCTCTATGTTGAAACACATGCCTTTACCTATGTTCCACCACAGAGATAGTGTTAGTTCTCAGAACTGATACTTCAAAACAGAATAAATGCTTATCAAAAACTGAACAAGTTCTGTGGAGTACTTTGAGTCTCTTGAATATACTGTTCCAGTACTGGCACTACTGGCAGTGCTGACACAACTTTTGATGTATCAAGTGATAAGTGTGGCGATGCACCTGTAGTTCATTTACATGACACTTATGTGACTTGGTAACTCTTGGATCGTCCAGAATACAATTTATCTCATGCACACATTACCCCCAAACACATGAAAATATTTATACTCACTGCAATGACTCCAGATGCTTTCTTAGTGGTGATATAGAACATGGTCTCTTTGTTCCTCCGGCCTCCATACGGTCTGAATGGCAACTGTCCAGTAGCCACGTGGTACAGTGTGACTCCTATGGACCACAGGTCTACTGTTGCCCCAAAGCTCTTCCCCACAGGCTTACGTAGCACTGCTCTCTCGTACATGTCCGGGTGCAGGTACTCTTCAGTGCCATACAGGGACACAAATTGCTCCTCTTCCTGCAATTCTCTTGCAGCTCCAAAATCTGTGAGTTTGTATGTGGTAGTCCCATCCTCATTTATATATTTCATAATGTTACCAGGCTTCAGATCTCTATGTACCAAGTTGTTATCACGCAAATGCTTCATGCCAGCTGTTAAATGCTCTAACACTAATAGAAACTCGTTTTCTTGAAGGCCGTACGTATTTTCAGGGTCGTCGAGTATATTGAACAAGCTACCTCCGGTGCACAGCTCCATAACGATGACCTTCCCCCGTCCCTCTTGCTCCTCCTCGATCGCGAGCAGTTTCACAATGTTCTCGTGTTTCACCTTCTTGAGCACTTCGAACTCTCTCATCTGCACGTCGTGCGGTCGCATGTGACTCAGCTGGTTGAACGTCTTCACGGCGACGGGCTCTCCATTGTTCTTATTGACGCCCTGGAACACTGCGCCCGTCGCGCCTTTCCCCAGGACACTCGTCGTACACCACACATAGTTCTCGGAGCCCCGAAGGAAGGACATTTTCGAAAGTTTATTTCTTGTGTAATACTATTATTTATGTTTCACAGAGAGTTAAGTACAACACAGAGTATTTTTTGTACACAAAGTTTTAAAATGACAAATTAACCAACTCGTCATTACAGACAATATTTCAACTCTACTTAGAAATGAAATAATTAAATTAAGCTTCATAAGACTATGGAGACTTCACAAGTCAAGCAGGATTATTTTGATAATATTGTCGTGAAATAAGCACTTCAGGTTCACTTTCAACTTTCGACTAATCAACAAAATTGTGACATTGACAGGCATTGACAGATAGATGATAACAGCTCCCAGCTCTGCGTTCAAAAATAACCAGAGTCGAGTAGAGTTGCAGCCTCGGGTCGTTCTTTTATAACTAGGGTTGCCATCTCTTAGATCTGGCAACCAGGACAAGACGTATAAAAACCCCGGATTTTGGAGTTCAAAAACCGGATATATCGTCATTTAAAGAAAAATTGGTTAACCCTAGGGTAGCTACTCGAGTTATAAAAGAACGATCCGGGGTTGTAATAACTCTACTCGACTCTGGTTATTTTTGAACGCAGGGCAGAGTTACAGTTAGTTGGGTAAACTCTAGCGTACTACTCAAGTTATAAAAGAACGACTCGGGGTTGCAACTCTACTCGACTCTGGTTATTTTTGAACGCTGTAAATTTTAAAATTGAAATTGTATTTTTGTATTATTATTTTGTATTCTGTGGTCAATGTTGTCTTGTTATATTATTGTACCGGTAAACAAACACTCTCCTCTAATCACAGAGTACTTTGTAACATACTGAAACCTCTAATCCATCTAATCCTGTAATACACAGGTGTAGGTACACCTGTGTATTGTACCCGATATTTGATATTTGTTATGATTATGAAACTGTGTACAACTCCATCCAGAAATACTTGTAAAACAAAGGTTTACTTTAAATTATACTACCGTCGTATTTATATTATGAGCAAGTTATTTTTAGTGTTTTCATAAGTATTCTTCGTAGAAAATGTGAGTATAAGTTGTCGTATTCTTCGAGATTTCACAATATTATCTGCTAAGTTTAGGTATCGTATAAGAACAACAGCCCATTTTTCTTCATTCCTCATATGGTTATTACTGGTTATTTCTTCACAAAGTAATAAAACGCGAGGGTTGTAGCACATACAGCAGTAGAACATACTTAGAGACTGGAAACATAAAAATCATGACAAAACACACTCGCATTTGCTAAAAGTCTTCGAAGCATAAGCCCTGAGTCTTCTTCCTGCCCTTATCCCATTTCTACACCTATTACTGGGGGTGGGCGCTACACGTTTTTTTCTTCCATATTGTTCTATCACCCGTCACACTATCACTAAATCCCTTTTCTTTCATATCACTCCTAACACAAACCAATCTTTTCTTTGGTTTCCCTCTCCCTCTTTATCCTTCTACATGTATACTCAGAATTTTTTTAAAACATGCATTTCATCCCTTCTCTTCACAAGACCATACCATACCAAGACAATCCCCTTTCAACTTTTCGGTCACTGGCACCACTTTCAAACTTCCTCTAATTTCTCATTTTATCCTTTCTCGTCATACTACACTGCAATGGATCTCAACATTCTCATCTCTACATGCAATCTTTTTTCATCCATCTTTTTCACAGCTCAACATTATTATCCATGCAGTATGACAAGTCTTACATCAGACTAAAGGGAAAAATAGTAAGATTATGGAAAAAAGAAAGATGAAAAAAAGACATTTATCTAGCTGGAGTTCCAGCAGCAGTGACAGTGGTGAGGAGCTCAGGTTGTTGCAAAGGCTCGAGGCTGAACGGCTCCGGCTGAAGGAGGAGAAGAAAAAGCAGAAGGAGCAACTTAAGGCCAATGAAACACCAGCAGAAAAGAGGTGCTGGAACAAAGTGTTGAGTTAAACTGTTAAGAGCTTGTTCTAATTGCTTGTTATCAAAGAGCGCTAGCTGTGAATATAGTTGTTATTTGCTTTCTAACCTTATTAAACCTAAATCAATATGACAGATTTTGAATGTGTTTCTTAATTTCTGCTCTTTGGTGCTCAAACAATCAAAATAATAACTAAATCATTTCAAATCAGCTTATTATTAAAGCACTGTTTAGGGCTCGGCGTTTAAGAAAAAAACAAGAAAAGGATTGCAAGTATCGTGAGCAAATGGGGTGGGACAATGAGTACCAGTGCTATACTAACCAAGACAACCCTTTTGGAGACTCGGCATTGACTGACACCTTTGTGTGGACCAAGAAACTTGTCCAGGAGGGTGTGAAGACTGTGTCCAGAAATGAGCTGGAGGCTCTTAGCAGGCAGAAACAGCAGAAGAATAAAATAGAATTGAAAAAGGTAATGTCTGCATTGTAGAATGCACATAACTAATTATTTCGACGGGTGCAAAGTAAAAAAAGTTATCTGCAACTTTGCGATTTTCTGATAATTGCAGTAACTTAACAAATATTTAATATTCTAAGACATGAGAAACCTTTCAAGTGTCAAAAACGGAAAAATAATAGTTTTCTTTTTAATAATAATTTCGAAAAAAAAAAATTACCTACTAAATAACTGCTTATTGTTACTAATTCAATAAAGATGATAGAAAATCACAAAATTGCAGATAACTTTTTTTACTTTGCACCCGTCTATTTAATACTAGCTTTTGCTTGCTTCACTCCTGACTACCGACGGAACCCTAAAAAGGTAAGTAGGGTACTTACTTTTTTAGGGTTCCGTAGTCAATGAACCCTTTTAGTTTTGCCATGTCTGTCGTCTGTTCGTCCGTGGATATCCTCTGTGACCGTAAGCATTGGAAAGCTGTTTGGTACCAATATGTATATCAATCACGCCGACAAAGTAGTAAAATAAAAATTCGAAAAAAATAGTTTTATTAGAGTAGGTACTCAAATTTTTTTTTTTTTCATTTCAACCGTTCCAAATGAGAATAAGAGCGACGGCCATGTTGTGACGATACGTCTTACTGTCAAATCGAAGAAATTGAGTAGGGTGAGCAAAACAAGAAATTTGTTAAATTTAATTTATTTACGAATCGTGAACGAAAAAACTTTGATCAAAATCCAGTACTTCAATTTTTTTCTTTCATTCTTGGTTGATCGCTGCGTCACTGTGTGGTGTCTGAGTAGTGGCGTCATCACCGTCATGAGAATGCTTACTGCTGGCTTTAATTTTAATCGCTGTATAAATTCTAAATGCTGTTTCTCGCTCTCATTGCATACTCGTCTACATTGCAAACCATTTCTCGAGCCCTCCTATGTAAAACAGTGCCTCGTTTCATTTTCGAACAAAGTCAGTGAGGTGAAAACAAAAACAAATATCAACAAAAAACAAATAACCACAATAGCAAATAACAACAAAAAACAATGAAACACTAACAAATAACAATAAATTTAACAGGAAACTACCACGTAACAAACAGAATTAACGAAAACGGTATCACTCCACAAGTACTCAGTCGCACGAAGAAACACCAACAACGACGATTAAATGGCGGCTGGCATCTCCTTTACTTTCTTTTGAAATGTAGACAATAATGAAAATAAAAAAGAAAGTAGTATAATTTGTTAAATAATAGTTATAAATAACTTTTTTACCTATTTCTTAATAAGACTCAGTTAAACAAAAACAATACCATTAACACGCAAATAAGCTTTTTATGCAAACCGTACTTTTCAATATAAATTAGACAGATCGAGTTTATTGGCTTTCCTATTCTCATTTGGAACACATGCAATAAGAATATTTGGTATAGTGGGAAATTGTAATTGTGTTTAAGTAACTTAATTCATGAATCCCCAAGCGACCACCGGTGGCCGCGCATCTATTGTCTTACTATTGTGTTTCTAATTGACGGTATCTGAAGGGTTAAGTGGGGACACTTATTGTGACGGACGGAACCCTACACTGAGCGTGGCCCGACACGCTCATTTTTAGAATAAAACCTTCCGTGTGCTTTAATTCATGAATCCCCAAGCGACCACCGGTGGCCGCGCATCTATTGTCTTACTATTGTTTGATTGACGAATTGACGGTATCTGAAGGGTTAAGAAACATTACAAAAATAGCCGATGATCGAGCTTTGCACTTAACAACATTCATTTTTATTTATACAGTGTTATTTGTAAAACACTAGCAACCTCTTATATAGGTGCTAATTTAAGAACATCATAAACAACTACTTTTGTTCTATGATTTTTTTTTAAATTATCATAATAGGTATTTTGGTTCATCAGATTTTCATACAAAAAAAACTGTCTAAATATTACAAAGTCTAGGCGAAGCAAGCGATAGTTCAATTGCGGAGGGTAACTAAACAAGAACTGAACCTATTTACGGGCGACCCTCACTAGTCGGTCAGTCACAATGATGCGCTTGCGTCGCATCATACGTGTTCTTGTAGCGAAATTCGGCAGTGCGGATCTTTACATGATGATCTGCTTACTATTATTACGAAAACAGTGCGCGGGAGCCGTAAGTAGATACAGCAAAATACAGAGTTGAAACATATATAGTCATAGTCTTGTTGTTTATGATGTTGTAGCGACATCTATGACGCCACATAAAAACTACGAAAAAAGTACGAAATTCTGCATGAATGATAATGATGCTGTTCTTGCTTCCTTCACGTTACATCAAAGTTTTCAAGTGGATGGTTTTTATCAGGAATCCCAGTAAAATGAGAAGATCAGAAAACCTGTAGGCTTTGACTGACTCATCTTCCTGCCCTTGTCCCGTTTTGTTTGGGGTCGGCGCAACACGTTTTTTTCTTCCATTCTGTCCTGTCTCTCGTCACGCTATCACTGACTTAGGCTTTGACTGACTGATTTTATTAATTTGTGTTGTGCTACAGGTGAAGCAGCGTCGGCTGGAGCTTGAGGAGGCGCTCGTGGCGAAGAGCGAAGCGGACGCGGCGGCGGCGCCGGCGGCGGCGCTACACTCGCGCACGTGGGCGCGCCGCGAGGACGCCTTCCAGCTCCACCAGGCACGTCTGCGCTCGCAAATACGCATCCGCGACGGACGAGGTACTTCACAAGATTATGAAAATCTATTTTGCCTGACATCAATGATCAAGGTCCAATTTCCCACACTAGCATATAGCATACAGCAGTGGATGTTGACCGAAGCGGGAACGTTTTCTTTTCACTTCGATCGTGCTTCAGTGATGAATAATGAGTAATATCATTACCCAAAATTCTGTTGTAGCCAAGCCCATCGACCTCCTGACTAAGTATGTGAGCTCTGAGGAGTGTGTGGATGCGCTGGGGATGCACGAACCCTACGCCTACCTTAACGAGCTGCAGAGCCAGGACCTCGAAGACCTGCTGGGGGATATCAAGGTACGCAATACTGTGTAGCAGAAAAAATAAAAATGCTCCTTCCCCTGTATAAAAAATCTGGATTATCCTGTGTGTATGCTCATGTTTTTAACAAATACATATATGATATTTTTTCTTCAAAACGACGGGCGTTCTATGTTATATCTCGGCGACCGCGCGGAACATTTTGCGCGATGTAAGTTTCAGAGACGACAATTTGTGGTTCGACTGCAACTTGTAGTTGAGGTGGTACAGAGGCGCCACAGAAGTGCCGTTGTTGTTACAGGTGTACAACGAGCTGGAGAGCAACGCGCACCAGGCGTACTGGGAAGACGTGCAGACCATCGTGCTGCACGAACTTGACAAGCTGCGCCACACGGACGCGCCCGCCGCGTCCCGCCACGCCGTGCACCAGGCCGTGGCCGACGACGTCACGCAGGTAACACGAGTGTAGTGCTGGAGCACGTGACACGACTAGCTGTGCCGCCTGGCCGCGCCCGCCGACGTCACGCAGTAACACGAGTGTAGTGCTGTAGCACGTGACACGACTAGCTGTGCCGCCTGGCCGCGCCCGCCGACGTCACGCAGTAACACTATAGTCTATAGCAGAGCGAGTGTCTCGCGCTCGTCTTGCCACTTTACTCTATAACAACACCATGAACGTGTCTCCACTCGGCGATTCGACAAGCGACATTGACAACACAAATTAAGCACATTATATTACATACCTACAGAAAATTAATGATCAAAACGTCAACGACAATCCGCGCGCTCGCTACGCGGCCCGTCATTGCATGAAGCTACCCTCAGAAATAGTTTAACAGACAGCTGAACCTATCCGCGTCTGGGTGCTCTATATTTCCAAGCTCGCTACGCTCGCGTTTTCATCACTAGTCCATATTGATATGTATTGAATCGTGATCGTAATCGTATTCTTTGAAAATTTGAAAGATCCAACCCCCAAGGAAGACATTCAGGTCGCCATCTCCTTCTTGGTTTGCTGCGGCACCGCCCGTGTCGCTGTGTCCGGACTTGGACTAATTAATTGTAGTATTCGAAGTAATGACTACTAGCAGGCCTGCTGGACTTCATACTGTAGGATGCATAATTAACCTGTTAACCTAATTCGTTAACATTATACCAGGTTCGTTCAGCTGAGTGTCACACGCGTGTTCGAGCTGCCGCTTGACGCACGCAACAAAAAATATCGGGTTTTTATTTTAAATATTTGCGACACTTTTCAAGTAAAAAGTCAATAATCAAATCTTAAAGATCATTCAATATAAGTAGACCTGTCAGTACTAGAGCTGTAGCAAACCGTTTGTATTCGGTACTGAGTAACGGGTGCGCCACCTAATACCAAGTAACGAAACGTTACTCAAGAAGTCATTTCGTTACATTTTTCGTAATATTTATAATGTACCGACACTGTTTCAGTTCACGCAAGTTCCGTTGATGCGTATTGAAACTTTAGTTCGTCGCATGTTCTACGCATGCGCGGTGAATACAAAAACATTAATTACAAAGCATTTCATTACGATTTTTTTACTAAGTTAAATGTTTAATTTCGGTCAAAAAGAAAAGGTTTTTGCATTGATATACAAAAAACTTTTGTTATTGTTTAAATTTTGTTAAAAACATGTTTTGTTTAATATTTTATGTTTGATTTTATTCCAAGCAAAACAATTTATAAGCTGATTTATCGTTAAAATGTTGTTTAAATTTTATGTCAATAAAATATAATTTTCGACACCGACTTCTTGTTTTTAGATCGTACTGTACGCGTACGACTTGATTCGTTGCTCATATGATATGCGGTATCAGTTATAGTTATAGTTATAGTACCTAGGGTTGTAACGGAGCTTTGCTTTCGCTTCCGTTACTGCTGAAGTTATTCAAAAAAATAATGGTACAAGCCTTCTATACTTACTCCGTGGGTACAAGCCATTACTTTTTTTGTGCTACTTGTTGTGTTACTTTTTTACCGACTTCCCAAAAAAAGTAGATAGTTCTGAAGTGGTCCCATTGTCACCAAATTAGGATCTAACGATGGGATCTTGGAGAAATTGAGGGCAACCCTCAAATTTTATAGGCTCACTTATTGTTTTTCGCATATTTTATGAAGTATCTTGTGTATTTGCGTATGGTCGTCACCATCTCAGGTAGCTGGGCTGATGATGGAAGGTACAACTCCTTAACAGTAAGAAGTTACTCGAACAGGCAAGGACTGATTTAGTACATTATTTTGATGTTTGATAGGGCAATTGTCACATTTGGTCTCATGATCATCAAGTCATGACCTGATGCTGCAGTCAGGATAGTCTGCAGAGTACCTAAGTCCTCGACAACTGACAGCAGATATATCGAGTTTAGGCTCATAGAAAAGGGCTCGATGTGTGGATAAACGTACTGCCAATGAAAAAAACCGAAGTACATAGAGACCTGATGCTGAAGCCAGGAGCATCAGAAAAAGTACAAACCTTGAAATTACAGCACCGTAGTCGTGTTTGGGTTCATTTTAAACAGGACTAAATTTCAAGTTCAATGCAATGTTGACATAAATCTGGCCTGATGCTACAGCCGGAATTATTAGCATCTAGTCTAATGACTGATTGAAAGAAGAGGGGGATAGGATATATCGAACTGATCTGATGATGAAGCCGAAAGGTAAATCAATGTAATCTAACCGTGTTTGGGATTATTAGAACCGTTATGAGATGCGCTCTAACTATAAGGTATTTAATTTTGACTGAGGGGTACTTTTTAGTGGTGGTACCATAACTAAAAAGTGTAAAATAAAAAACTTTACAAAAAAAAATATAACCGACTTCAATGTTAAAAAAACACTGAAAAGTACCAAGTAACTTTAATGTTGAAGGTCGGTGTTAAATAATGAAGAGACTAAACTATTAAAGAAACACCAACTTCCAAAATTAAAGTTATTTAATAATATAATAATAATATTCCACAACTATCACACAACGCCGTCTAGTCCCAAGCTAAGCAGAGCTTGTGTTATGGGTACTAGACAACCGATAAACATACATATATATTTCTAAATGCATACATATTATAGATAAATTACACCCAGACACAGAACAAATGATCATGCTCATCACATAAACATTTGTCCTGGGTGGGAATCGAACACACGACCCCCGACTAGCAGTCAGGGCCACTAACCACTAGACCAACAGGCCAGTCTACTTTCTATTTGGTACTTTTCAGTGTTTTTTAAACATTGAAGTCGGTTATATATTTTTTTTTGGTGTACAATAAGTTTATTCTATTCTATTTAATGATTGTAGATTAGACTTCTAAATAGATACATACACAGATGTTTGTTTATGCGTACAGATCTTCAAGGGCAAAACGGTCGCGCAGCTAGAAGCGCTGCAGAAGCAGATGGAGCACAAGATGCGCGGGCGCCGGGACGGCGTCGACGTCGCCTACTGGGAGAGCCTGCTCAGCCAGCTTAAAGGTACGCCGCGTTTCCTGATGATTCTGGGTTAACTCGCAGCAAGACGAAGCTCGCCGCAACGACTCTTTGAGAAGTCATCGGTATTGCGCTGCGCAAGAGGCGTGTTAGAATTGCCTCTCTGAAATGTGTGCCTTTTATTTGTAATAATTAAAGTTGCATCTTGTCACGTCTCGATGTGACAGTGTTACACGTCACAGTCGTTAAAATTATCTAAATAACTGACAGATTCTGCAATACTGTCTCACAGCTGGGTAAAGACCTCCCTCAAAGAGCTTGAACGTCATGTTTGTTTGTTTAGCTCACAAATCCCGCGCGCGCCTCCGCGAGCGTCACCAGCGCCTGCTGCGCCGCCAGCTGCCGCCGCTGCAGCGGGAGCGGGCCGGGCAGCGCGCCGCCGCCACGCAGGACGCCGAGGAGCCGCGAGGGTAAGTTGTACAGCTCACGCGTACCTCGCGCACCCGCGCGAGCGTCACCAGCGCCTGCTGCGCCGCCAGCTGCCGCCGCTGCAGCGGGAGCGGGCCGGGCAGCGCGCCGCCGCCACGCAGGACGCCGAGGAGCCGCGAGGGTAAGTTGTACAGCTCACGCGTACCTCGCGCACCCGCGCGAGCGTCACCAGCGCCTGCTGCGCCGCCAGCTGCCGCCGCTGCAGCGGGAGCGGGCCGGGCAGCGCGCTGCCGCCACGCAGGACGCCGAGGAGCCGCGAGGGTAAGTTGTACAGCTCACGCGTACCTCGCGCACTCGCGCGAGCGTCACCAGCGCCTGCTGCGCCGCCAGCTGCCGCCGCTGCAGCGGGAGCGGGCCGGGCAGCGCGCCGCCGCCACGCAGGACGCCGAGGAGCCGCGAGGGTAAGTTGTACAGCTCACGCGTACCTCGCGCACCCGCGCGAGCGACACCAGCGGCTCTGGCCGAACCTGAAGGTTCCAGACGCCTCCTGCCGGAGGCATCGTTCGGTCCATGGCCTTTTATGGAGCGCCTGTGCGAGCGCCAGTGACGAAGGTTCCATACAACTCGATTCCCACCGGCTTCCCTTCAGATGTTTAGAACACAACCACTCTCTACCGTAATTGAGAAATGGCACAATCAGAAATTATAAAACTACAAAGCTAACATTACATAACGGCTACACTAAGTACACTATGAACATTAAATCAACAAAATTTACTTTTCAACAACATGTAGCACTATAACATAAGCCGCAGGCGCAATCGGCTTTTTAGCGTTTAAATTTCTATACAAGAATACGTCATGACGTCACATAAAGGTCGATTAACCTGCGCGCTCTAAAGCGCTCCGGCAAGCCGGTTTTTTTTCGAGTTATTTGATAGAGTTTTATTGAATAGGCTTAAAAACTACTAGACTGTTTTTAAAAATTCTTTCACCACTCGAAAGCTACATTATCCACAAGTAACATAGGCTAAATTTTATTTTGGAAAAAAATAGGGTTCCGTAAGATATTTGGGTTTTTCGGACACAAGGTGTAAAAAATCAACCAGAAACATTACTTATTTTGCGTACGCTGCCTGAACTATTAAAGATAGAACCGTAAAATGTTCTAATTAATTGTAGATCTTACAAATATCTACAAAAAAGTCCGCGTAACAGTATACCTATCTAAGTCGAGTGAGGCACAACAACCATTTTTTTATCTAATAATCTTGATTTTTTTTTTGGACTACATTTAAACGCATTTATTTTACTCATGCTATTAACCCTTATCAAAATAAATTATTTGATCACTAAGTACAGTTTATGTACATAATATTTGGTCTTTAAATGATTATTATTGGACGTTTGGTTTTGAAGTTATGGCGAAATTAAAATATTACGATTTATGCTGCAAGCGTCACCAAGGCGTTTTTTCAATTGCAATTGCAATTTCGTTCTTAAAACTACACCAACGCAAAAGTTCTTCTCAGAGCTGGTTTTTTTAAACATTTTAATATATCCCTTTACAATAAATATCAACATGCGTAATGCTCAAAAACAAGAACGATTATCTGATCTAGCCATTCTTTCTATAGAAAAACGTTCTTTACTAAAAATTAAGAATCTTCCCGGCTTTTATGATAATGTCTTAGTGCACTTTGTAAGAAAGAATAGACGAATAGCTTTAGAGTATAAGTAGTATTATTAGTACTTAGTCGATTAAGTTTTTTTTAATTTACATCATATCATCATTTCACCACAAACGGCTTTTATCAAAGCCACTTCTATTATGCTTGTAAGTAGCGTTGCCAGGCGTCCGGATAAAGCCGGACATAGTCAGGCTTTTAAGTGGCGTGTCCGGCCAAATTTGAGCATTTTTGGCTTTTGTTAGGCTTTTTAAAGACCATTTTGTTTAGAATTGTCATTAGAGTTTTGCCTTACCTTGTATCGCTAGCACAAGCAGAGTAGATATGTAATAGTGTAGCAATAATATCACTTAATCTTATGGTTTTTTCATTAGAATTTAAAAAGATTTCATGAATTTTATTAGACTTAAAAAAAATGTCGGCCTTTTTGACCAAACATCCGGCTAAATTGGATAGATTGTCCGGCTTTTCAGTTCCAGGACCTGGCAACCCTACTTGCAAGACACTGTTTCAATATCTCAGTGCTTACACGTATAGTAAAAGTGGACTGAAGATACATCTGCCTATACAAGACTGAAGCCAAGATGCCAATCACAGATTTTCGGTAAGGACTGCGTGCCCGCGCTCGGAGTAGGCAAGCATTTTTTTTTGCTCCGGCTTACCTCTCTCAATATTTCACGCTTCGCCGTGCCCGCGCTCGGAGTAGGCAAGCATTTTTTTTTGCTCCGGCTTACCTCTCTCAATATTTCACGCTTCGCCGTGCCCGCGCTCGGAGTAGGCAAGCATTTTTTTTTGCTCCGGCTTACCTCTCTCAATATTTCACGCTTCGCCACTGGTGAGCGCCCTCGCTACGGAAGCAATCGAGGGCCCAGCTGAAGTCATGCCAAAGGGTCATGGCCATACGGATAGTACGGGGATACCGCACGGATTCCCGCGAAGCGGCGAGTCTCCTTGCTGGCCTACCACCATGAGATCTAAAGGCAACAGTCCCTGCACGTTTGCACGATTTGCGCGAGGAGATGCAACGCTGAGGCGATTCTCCGCTGCCGCGACAAGTCGCGGTATGGGCTATGGCGGACAGAGTTATGGCGAGACGCCACAATTATGGCGGTAATTCCCCTCTTTGAGGCGTGTCTGGAAAGACCTCACGGCGTCTTCCGCATGACGCAGGTTCTCGCCCAACACAGTCAGTTCGGGAAGTTCCTGCATCTGATTCGTGCGGAAGCAATGCCCGGGTGCCACCACTTTGTGGGCCGCCCGGAGGACACTGTGAGTGTATGGTCCGGAGCGAGGAGTGGTAGGCGGTCGCCTCCTTCTGCGAAGTAGTAATGCTAGCAAAGGAGGAGGCCGCACGCGTGAGGCAACCGTCCTTACGCCCCAGTTGCCGCCGGGATTCTGATCCCGATTTCCAGCCACCGAAGGCGCGGGCTTGCGGACGGTGAGAAATGAGTAAGCTCGCTGGTCGACCGTCCAGTAACCGTCTGGACCGAACCCAAGTCGTCGACGGCGCGCACTGTTCCCACGCGCCTCAAGGAGTTGTCAGCAAACCGTAGTGACCCAGCAGGGCCGAAGTCTACTGGGACCATGGACCGATTCTGAAAAGAAGGAACGAGGTGGGTTTTTTAGTTAGTAAAAGTCTGATACTATATCCCGCTCCCCCCAAGTGCGGGTGATGTCATTGGCTTTTACCCACCGAAAAAAAAAACATCTTTTTGCAAAACTTTCTGAGTGGCCTGTACCTCTACCATGAGTTTAAAATAATAGTATTTGTCGCTAATATCGGCGCCGAAAATTTTTATATGGCTAATTTTGCAGCGCCTCTAGCGGTTACTTGCAGAACCAAAATCTGTTGTATGAGTCATCAAGTAAAAAAGAATAATAAACGCATCGAGTAGGAAGCCGCTAGCGACTAAAGTTTTTTGTAGTTTCCTATAGAAACTCGGTACCATGAGTAACAACTTTGTCAGGCGCTATCGAAGTAAGTTATTTCAGTAGTAAAGTAACTCACTAGCATATTGAAGGGTGAAAATATTGTGAAGAGTCGTGTAAAACAATATTATATTTATAAATGCATAAATATGTCTGGTAAAACTTATTGAACGTGGATTATGTCAGGTGCAGCTGATTATAAAGACGAACGACGGCTCAAAATAAATACTATACGAAAGGGACTTATTGTAAATAGTGAAAACAATTTCATCAAAGAATAAACCTTAATTAAAGAGGTTTTTCAGCGTTTGTGTTGTGTCCGAAGGGTTTATACAGATTTGAAATCTACACGATAAGTTACACTTGAATCGAAGATTAGAAAACTAGAAGTATGTTACAAATAAGGTTATAAAAACTTACTTTTTTATGTAGGTCATGCATTTCATAATAGATCACCACCACTTTTCACTGTTATTTTACGGACATGGAAGTTATTAGCGTATTACTAGCAAAGATTTGGCAAAGGACCAAAATGCTGCCAGTCGGCTGTGCAGAGAGCTTTGTGCCAATGTGGGTAATGCGGTCGAAGCGAGCCTTCTTTAGTTAGTGCCTTTTTTATAGGATTAGGCAGCATAGATGAAGGCTCATTTCTTTGAGCTCAAATCCGGAGATTTGCGATAACGAGCGTCAACCCCGGTGAGAAACGCCAAATGTTCACGCTCTTCAGCTTGAACTCAACCGGCGTTGAACCATGGGTGAGCTGAGGCACTGATGGGTACGTCCTTATTAGGAATGAAATACTCCAAGGCTAGATGTATCACATCGGTTACAGCATCCGAAATTCCGCACACCTTGACGGATTTACAAAAGAGAAAGAGACCGGCTGCCAAGGATAAGACGCAAAGAAGTGCCGCATCTCATCCCAATCTGTTGACTTGTATCGCCACATTCGCCGTTTGTCGCAATTAGGTGGAGAGAAGGACGATATAGACTTCACCAGGCTGTGATCTGAAGCTCCAATATGTGATGATCCGACGGAAGTCTGTGAAGTCTGTGTCAGTGACTTTTGAGGGAGTTGCGCATGAATAAATATTGGCTTTGTTTTTTTTACTGGCTCTTAAGTCGTGTGTTCGGTGTTTGCCCAGGTTCGGTTTTGGTGGGATTAAAATGGTTTTACGTTCAGGTCACAGAGTCCCAAAGAAGAGCGGGCTGCAGCCCTGGTGTGCGCACGCGTTGTGGAGACAGGCGCGGAGCAGTACGTGGACATGTGCCGCGCTGCGACGCACGAGGCGCGGCTGGCTCGCCGGCGCGCCACAGCCGCCGGGGGACTAGTGCTCGACCAGGTACTATTCTAGGATTCTGAATTTGGACTTGTTTCAGAAATATCACTGTCACTATCACTGTCTGCTTGACAATACATTAATTTGAGAATAACACGATTCTATTTCGTTTTTCGTAACTGATAATGATTTTAACAATTCTGGTTTTGTAATTAATACTTTACTTTTCTCATAAATTGCTTCAACCTCACTTAATTTATTTTTAATAATATAACCCTTAAACCGTGTTTTTCCCCTTTTTTAACCGATTTCTAAAAAAGGAGGAGGTTCTCAATTCGGATGTTTGTATGTTTTTTTTTAATGTTTGTTCGCGCATAACTTCGTCGCTTGCCAACCGATTTGAAAAATTATTTTTTTATTAGAAAGGGTACCTATACTTCCCGAATGGTCCCATAGTCACCAAGTTGGGATCTGATGATGGAAGCTTGGCAAAATCGAGGGAACTTCTCAAATTCAATTAAATTTTTTTAGTGAAGGTGGTTATTTTTTTTTTTATAAAAATGTTTTAAAATAAATATTACCTTATTGATATAAGATCATTTAAGCAATGTAACAATAAATTCATCTTCCATTCCCTCGTGCAAAAGTAATCTATAATTAAACCATTTAATACATACCCGACTCTCACAGTCAGTTACTGTAGTAGGGGACACAGCGTATAAGATGATACCTACATTGATATACAATCACTTTAAAACAAACTTAAACTGCTAATTTATCTTAGAGTTCACTATTATAATTCTTAATGTCTATTATTGTTATTCTTTTGTCTCTTTATTTATATGATGACTTGCAAATTTATTTTACGCACAACGCACTTGAGACATACTTGGTCTGCACAACACTAAAATAAATGATACCGCGCAGCAGCCAGGTGAGTATGATGAATGCTCCGACTCCTACTTCATGCGAAGATTTACTTGCTCTTCTCCGCGAATTGCTCTGGAACGGTTGAACGATCGTAGCAGGCTTTTCTGCAAAATGTGATCCCTGATCCAGTAATGGTGGCAATCCCTGTACTGCTTCCACGCAAAATATATAATGCCAACACCCAATAAAACGCAAATTACTATGAGGATAATACTGATCGTCGAAATGTGTGCCTTCAATTCTTCAATGTGTGCATTATTGAAAACCGCAGAATTCTGGTTCACGAAGACTGTCTCCTTTTCTACGTTGGAAACTTGGAACAACACATTTTCACTGAATTTCCGGACGTTACATTAACTTATCAAATGTATTCGATTAATTTTAATTAAGATAGTTCCATTATCACAAATATTTTCAAGCCAATTTATTACAAACTTAGTTAAATTTTTTACTTTGCTTTGGAGCCGTAACACTACGCCGAGATAGGAATCGCGTCACGCGCCTCAAGAATGGCAAGGGTCGCCATGTGGGGATGTAGTGTTATTGAAACAATTATTGTTCTCAAGCGATTACCTTTAGTTACTGACTAAAAGAGTATAAGTGTGTTAATATATCAATAGAAGATAATTATATTCATTTGGATACGGTCATAGACCTTATACTATAGGTAGTACTACTACACCTCACTAGTTTCCTCACGATGTTTTCCTTCACCGTTTTGAGAGCAGAGACGATGAAATAATTTACACAAAGTAATGCGCCTGGTTGGGTTTGACACAATACCTACGTTAAGTCGGGGCCGTTACCACTCGGCCACCACTGCTTTCCTTGACAGATTTCTTTACGAAGTTCAAAAAAATTTGCATAAACGGCTTTATCTTTAGATTGCATTGAAAAGTTTGATTTCATTTTCAGTGCAAAGGTTTTCACATCGCGGCATAGCTTAAATTTCTTTTCATTCATACAAATATAGTGCAGTGATGACTTATGGCTCCGAAACGTGGTCGCTTACAATGGGCCTTATAAGAAGACTCAAAGTCACCCAAAGGGCGAAGGAAAGGCCTATGCTCGGAGTTTCCTTGCAGAAATGAAGATATCCGCAGGAGAACCAAGGTTACCGACGTAGCTCGAAGAGTCACCAATCTTAAGTGGCAATGGGCAGGGCACATTGCACGCAGAAAAGATGGTCGATGGGGATGAAAGGTTCTGGAGTGGCGACTACGTACCTTCCGGTACGCAGCGTTGGATGGCCTCCAACAAGGTGGACCGACGACCAGGTCAGGGTCGCGGGAGTCCAATGGATGCGTGACGCACAGGACCGGTCGTTGTGGCGACGCTTGGGGGAGGCCTATGTCCAGCATTGGACGTTTTTCGGCTGATATGATGATGATACAAATATAGGAATAAAATATATTTCTAAGCAAGTTACTATGTGGTGGTTGATAAAGAAGAGATGCAAGGAAAAGCCTCTAATGATCCAAGGTGATAAAATATTAGAGCTCTGTACCCAAACGACGGACACGCTAGCGGCACTCTTTTAGTAGAAAGGAATCGCCTGGACTGGACTAAGAAACAAATGTTTCGTTGTTGTCACTAGATGGAGCCTGCGGTGGGCTCGGCGGACGACCAGCCGCAGCTGTCCGCGCCGCGCCCGGGGCCCGACCGGTGGCGGCCCAGGAAGCCCCGATACTACAACAGGTAACAGAACATTCGTATCTCCCGACACAACTACTGCTACTACTTATCTTAAATACGTTAAGCACTAAACATGCTATACTCCTGTTTTTGCCATTGTTTAAAAATGACTGAAACAAAACGTAATACAATTAATTTACTGACCTAGACAATTTTACAATACAGTGGGTTTTTTTAGGTGGGAAATCATCCAACGACATCTCCCGCGCGGCGGAGCGGAGCGCGCGACAGACTTTTACTGACTAAAACCCACTTCTACTTCGTTGCTTTGCATTCCAGGGCCTTCGTTTCACAAGCGGACCCATGGCCCCAGTAGGCTTCGACCCTGTTGGGCCCCTACGGTTTGCTGACATCTCATTGACGCGCGTGGAACACTACGTGCCGTCGACGATTTGGGCTTCGTTTGGACTTTGGATTTACCGGACGGTCGGACGGTGTGCTACCCGCTCCGTCCGCAGTCACGCAATTGCCGGAACGTGTCTCCAATGGGTCCGTATGCCGCAAGGCTGGTAGGACCAATAGTGGTGGGAGGTGGGATTTTGCTCCGTCCGCAAGCCCGCGCCTGCGGTGGTCAGAAATCGGGATCGAAATCCCGGCTAGCGTACGGTCGCTTCCTTTGCTAACATTAGTAGAAGCTCTGCTTAGCAGAAGGAGGGGCGACCACCTACCAATTCTCTTCGCTTCGGACCATGGCTTGTACCGAGAGATCGTTGCCGTCGATCGCCCCCACAAGGACACGGCGGTGCTCACACTAAGGGGCCCACCAATGTCGTGTCCTCCGGGCGATCCACACATTGGTGACGCCCGGGCGATTCTGCCGCACGAATCTGGTGCAGAAGCCAGGTGGCCATGAGCCATGGTGGTAATGAACCAAGGAACATCAGAAATAGATCTCAGGATCATGTTTTGCATTCTCTGTATTATGCTAATACTAGATTTGCAGGCACTTCCCCAAAGTTGAATTCCATAGAGCCACACTGGCTTAAGGATTACTTTGTAGATAAGGAGTTTGTTGTCAACACTCAATATGCTATTGCGTCCCAATATCCAGTGTAGGTTTTTGTATCGAATATTGATCTCGTGTCTCTTGGTCTTTATGTGGTGTTTCCACGTTAAACGGCGGTCGAGGTGTAACCCAAGGTACCTTACAGTATCTCGATGAGGTAGCGTCACGTTATCCAATTTCACGGGAGGGCAATCACCTTTCCGCAGCGTGAAGGTGACGTGGACAGATTTGCTTGCACTTGATTTTATTCGCCACTTATGTAGCCAGGTTGTTATTATATCGAGACCTTCTTGCAACATTTCTGATGCCATAGAAGAGTCTGAGTGGCTTGCTAGTATTGCGGTGTCATCAGCGAAAGTTGCTGTCGTAACACCCTCAACCTGCGGTAGGTCAGAAGTGTAGATTGTGTAAAGAATAGGTCCCAAAACTGAACCCTGAGGGACTCCAGCTCTTATGTCATAGAATCTAGACTTTGCTTCTGCTATTTTTACTTGGAATATTCTTTCCGAAAGGTAAGATTTCAGTAGTAAGTAATACTGATGAGGAAGACTCGTCTTCAGTTTACAGAGCAGGCCCTTATGCCAAACCTTATCAAAAGCCTGTTGGATGTCGAGAAAAGCTGAAGAACAGTATTGTTTTTCCTCCAGGCTTTTTCTAATTTTATCACAGACTCTGTGGACTTGTTCTATAGTAGAGTGCTCCTGTCTGAAGCCGAATTGGTGATCAGGAATCACATTTGTTTCCCTTAGAATTGGCAATATGCGGTATTTCACCAACTTTTCAAATACTTTGGACAAGATAGGCAGCAGGCTTATAGGTCGATATGAGGATACTTCTGTGGGTGGTTTACCTATTTTGTGTATCATTATAATTTGGGATACTTTCCACGTCAATGGAAAGTACTGGGTTCTCAAAATACCATTGAAAAGTGACGTCAGGAACACTATAGCCTTTCTAGGAAGATGTTTAAGAATTTTCTTGGTAAGGAGGTCGTACCCAGGAGCTTTTTTGTCTTGTAGCTTTGAAATTACTCTCCAGACCTCACGTACTGATATTGGGCGAGGTGGAAGTGCCATTTGAAAAGCTTGACCGAGGATGTTGTCAACTTGTTCCTCATTTGATGAGTCCATGTCCTTATTCGGTGTAAAGACCTGCTCCAGATGCTGGGCTAATGTATCTACTTTTTCTTGTGGTGTTCTCGCCCACCCTCTTGCAGTTTTAAGCGGGGGATTAGCGATTTGAGGTCTATTCAAGTTTTTAGTGAATTTCCACAGCGAATAGTTGGTGGATGCAGTGGCTGTCAACGATTCCAAACGGTCTTCCATAGTTTTGTTGTGCCAATCTCCCAGCATTTCTTTTAGATCTTTAGCCGCTCTGTAGAACATATTTTTCTCCTCAGTCAATTTACTTCTTTGCCATGTTCTGCGATATCTGCGTTTGTCAAGCAGCGCTTTTCTAATAGCCAATGGATAATTAGAATGCCAGCCATCTGGTTTAGGCTCTGGAGTGTTAATCCAACAAGCTTTTTGGATTAGTTCTGTGATATATTTCGTGGCTTCTTCTATGTCATCTGGAGTTTTTAAGGGCACATTTAACTTTATATTAGTATCAATAAAATCTCTTAACGACTCCCAGTCAGTGTCTTTTGTTGTCAGCTTCTCTATAGTCTCAGATTCTATTATCAGTGTGCTTATGGTAAGTATAACTGGGGTGTGGTCTGAAGAGCTATCGTAGCATGATTCAGCTTTTAGGTAGTGCCTAGGTAATCCCTTTAATATAAAGAAGTCGAGGAGGTCTGGCGTTTTGTTCGGGTCTGTGGGCCAATAAGTGGGTTCACAGGTGGATGACGTCAATAGATTATTACTATCTATGCTTGCTTTGAGTTGTCTGCCTCTAGTGGTGGTGAGTCTAGAACCCCAGTAGGTGTTCTTAGCGTTCCAGTCACCACCAGCTATAAAACGATTCCCAAGCTGGAGGAAGTATCTTGAGAACATGTCATCATCATTACGTCAAGTTTTCGATACGCAAGCAAAAACTAACCGGCACTACCTCAACATTGTATGCTCATAACTGCACATCTAACACAAATAACCAATGTGTTTGTCCTAATATTAACATGTCAAATACAGTAAAGTACCTTGGAATTATAATCGATGAGACACTTTCATTTAAACATCATATAGAAGCTATAAATAATAGGATTCGTAAATTGATATTTGTTTTTAAAAAGTTGCGCTACATTGCAGATCCAAAAATAGTTCGACAAGTCTACTTCGCTCTATGTCAATCGATAGTAACCTACTGTATTACCACATGGGGTGGAGCGGGTAAAACATTGTTACTAACTATCGAGAGAGCCCAGAGGGCAATTCTCAAAGTGTCTACTTTCCGTCCATTCCTTTTTCCCACTAACCTCCTATACAAAGAATGTGAAGTATTAACAGTCCGGCAATTATTTATAATGGGTATTGTATTAAAACAGCACGCAGATTTAACATATAGCACGGATTTTACTAACAAAAGACGTAAAGACCGGACTGGTTTGTCCTCAAAATCATACCAAACATGCTTTCACGTCAAAATTTTACCTTTTTCTCGGTCCTCTCCTCTACAATAGATTGAACGCGAAAGCAAATATTTATCGCTTGAATCAAGTCTACTGTAAGAGAATTCTTAAAGAAACTCTTCAAAAAATGTCACACCATGATACAGAGAATTTACTGATTGTGCTAAAGTGATTTTGTTTATATTTTGTGTTTTTACTCAATTGTTGACCTAGTTTAAGTATTTTGTTATTTAAGGAACTATTATAATTTATAAAAAATTTACCTAGTTTAAGTACCTATATTGATAATTAAGAAACTAGAAGTTAAACTTTTTTAATATTATAATAATAGGATGTCTACATTACAGATTTTTTACACATTTGTATTGTACTTAAAATTCTTTTGATTATTTGTTAATTTTAAATTATTTTAGCTCTTCTTGCCTGAAACACAGGATTTCCTAGTTCAGGCACGTAAGACTCAGAATTAAGATATATATTTAAGACTGTATGTAATTTATGCTCTAAAGAATTTTGAATAAAAATATTATTATTATTATTATTATCACTTATTTTATGTTTCGGAGGACAGTATATTGCAGATAGAGCAATGTATCCTGTGCTGTCTTCCACGGCAATTGTAGTTGCTTGAATATAATCTGTTCTGTATTCTGGCAGAACATGATGCCAACCGATTTAAAAATTATTTTTTTTGGAAAGTATATAATACTTCCTAAATGGTCCTATAGTCACCAAGTTGGGATCTGATGATGGAATCTTGGCGAAATCGAGGGAACTCCTGAAGTTCCGGTTTTGTATACCTAAGAAAGGTTCTTGTCAGTTCTTGTAAAATATTTCATCATCATTATCCTCTTTAATGTTTCCACTGCTGCTGGGACTCAGGCCTCCTCTCTAGGACAGGGAATGGGCCGTAATCCACCACGCGGGCCCAGTGCGGATTGGTGAATGTCACATGTCTCCGAATTTTTGGTTCTAGGACATGCCGGATTCCTCACGATGTTTTCCTTCACCGTTTTGAGAGCAGTGGTAATGAAATAAATTACACAAAGTAATGCGCCTAGCAAGGTTTGAACCCGCGACCTGCAACTCTTAAGTCGGAGCCATTACCACGCGGCCACCACTGCTCACATTCACTAACATTCCATACTTTACCATATTTCAAACTGTTACTTATTTATACAAAGAACGAACTTTTTGGCCTCGCACAAATCTTTTATTTCTTAATCTTTTAATATTGTTTTTATTTTTTATTTATAGATTTATTAAGTAGTTACTTTATTGTTGTTTGTCCTGTGCAAGTCACAAATAAAATGTATTTTCTTTATTTTTATCTTAAGTTGTAGCGAATATCCGTTATAGTGTCGTGTTGTTCGCAGAGTGCACACGGGCTTCGAGTGGAACAAGTACAACCAGACGCACTACGCCGTAGACAACCCGCCGCCCAGGATCGTGCAGGGATACAAGTTCAACATATTCTACCCAGACCTCATCGACAAGACCGCCACGCCGCAGTTCTCTGTGGTCAGTACTGCTATGTCTACACTAACATTTGGTTCACTTCCAAGTGTGAGGCGACTGCCACAAACACACCGCGTAATGCTTCTCACTCTTGTTCTCTTCTTTCTCTACAATACATAATTTATCACAGCTATGTGGTGCAGACTAAAAGCCAAGTGCTTAGGCTTTTAGTCTGCACCTGTTTATGTTATTTAATTGTAATATCTGTGTTAATGTCATTTTCAGAAAGTATGTCCCGAGAACGCCGACTTGGCCGTGGTGCGCTTCCAGGCGGGCGCGCCCTACGAGGACATCGCCTTCCAGATCGTGAACCACGAGTGGGAGCGCTCGCACAAGCGCGGCTTCCGCTGCCACTTCCGCAACAACATCTTCCAGCTGTGGTTCCACTTCAAGCGGTACCGATACCGCCGCTAGGTACCACGACAAACGCAACTTTTTGTGTAGTCTTGTTTCTCTTTGTCCATTGCAAAGAAAAAAACAACCAAACATACAGGTGAAGGTAATAAAAGCGTGTTAAAAAGGTTTTTTTTTTAATTTATAACATGTTACTTATTTCTAATTCAGTTGGTTTTAAAGAAAATACCAAACTAATCCTTACTAATATTATAAAAGCCAAAGTGAGTTTGTCTGTCAAATCTTCACGCCTAAATGTGAAATTCATCAAAATCGGTTTTGGATTTTGATGAATTTTGGTACAGATAGTTGGGTCCCTGG
Source organism: Mythimna lalbum (assembly GCA_949319445.1). NCBI lineage: Eukaryota > Metazoa > Arthropoda > Insecta > Lepidoptera > Noctuidae > Mythimna > Mythimna lalbum. The sequence continues at coordinate 21,908,939 of OX439360.1, forward strand.
AGCATAAGCTAATTTTTTTTTATGTGAGAATAGGTGGAGAAATAGTAAAAGTATATTAATAAACGCGGGCGAAGCTGCGGGTAAAAGCTAGCAAGACATAAATAAATAAATATCAAAATATTGTAGAATTATTTATAAAAACTTATCTGTAAAACTGCCGTAAATCAGCTTCTTTTTTTTTGTTAAAATAAATCAATGTTTCTAATCAAAATAGTACTCTCAAGCATCTAGCTTGAAGGTGGGCGTGGGAACTCCATTATATAACAAAGTTTCCTAGCCATATCTGGCTTATTCTCATGAGATGCGCCACCAGTCGTATGAAGATGCGCCATCGGTAAAATTATTTTATTTTATTTTTTATTTTACTATTTTTTGGAAAACTTACAGCTAGGATACAGATAGTTGGAAAGTATTGAAAGATGTCCAATTACAAGTTTTTACAGATAAGAACAAGAGACAGTAGACAGACAATAAAAAAAAAAGATAAGAGTAAGATACTCAGAGCCAGTACATAATTATAATTGTAGTAACAACAGTTAGCAATCATTGAAGAATCTAGCATACATCATTTTCCTAAGTTTAATGGTGCTGATGGAGAACAGGTCAAGATCATCAACACTCACACACATTGCATTGTATGTTTTGCTAGCTCTTATTATGTAAGAGTTCTGCCTGTAAATACACCGCACTGAGGGAACATATAGAGGTTGATGATTCCTAAAAGTAAAAGATGGAACACGCAGCCCAATTTTACCAATCAGTTCCGAGCAGTTGACTGAACCATTAGCAATATTAAACAAAAGTGTCATGTCAGCAATTTTTCTCCGCTCAATTAATGGAAGAATGTGAAACTTCCTGCAGCGACTATGATAGTTAGGCAGGTAAGTTGTTGATCTAAACTGAATGTACCTCAAGAATTTCTTTTGGATACTTTTGATGCGATGTATGATGTAACAGTTGAAAATGGGGTTCCATACCGGTGAACAGTATTCGAGATGACTACGCACAAAAGCACCATAAAGAATTTTGAGTGTTTTAATGTTTTTAAAATCGGCTGATATCCTCAAAATGAAACCTAGTGCTTTAGAAGCTTTTTAATCATACTTCTTCTTTTCGTGTCTCACTCTCTCTTTTAAACTATACTTTCTCTGACCAATATTTGGCAACCTGTACGGCTCTATTGTTGGCCTAGATCATATGGTATAGATCATACTATCAACGTGTGTGTCAAAGAGTAGTTTTGAATCAAAAGTGACGCCTAAGTCTCTGATTGTGTTAACTCTAGCTCTGCCGTCGTAAAGCTAAAGTGCCGTTATCTGACATTTGGCGGGCTTTCGTTTTTAGACGCTTTAAATTCTATATCGATCTCTCTAAGCAGTATTTTTCGAATATTAATTGTAACTCAGATAAAATAATAAAATTTTCGTAAAGTTCCCCTGATTTATACATAATTCTACGCTGCTTTTTGTGCGTAACTCAAAATATGATTTTATCATATAACGGCATTATAGCTTGAGCACGGCAGAGCTATTGAGGTGTTACTTAGTTTGTAATCATAAAGAACAGGTTTAGGTTTGCGAGTAAACATACATAAATAACATTTAGAGATATTTAAATCTAACTGGTTGGCAACACAATAATTCTGAAATCTGTCCAAATCATGTTGGAGATGTTCAGCGTCTTCTTCAGTTCTAATTTCACTCAGAATCTTCATGTCATCCGCAAACAAAAGAACTGATGAGTAAGAAAAACATGAAGAGACATCATTGATAAAGATATTGAACAACAAGGGCTTGATTATGGTGGACATCCCACCTATACGCACAAAACGTTTTGCGAACATATTGATTGTGCATACAGCTAAGAAGGGGATTTCCTTGCCGGAGTTTGTGTTTGTTGATGGCTACCACCTAGGAATCTTTAAGACAAGAGTGAATAGGTTAATTCTAAGAAAGCATGCTCCATCGTTGCTTTCCATCAGGTAAAATACAAGGTCAAGCACAAACCTATCAACAATTTAAAAAAGAGTTACTTTATTAGAAAATTCACACACTACTAATGATTAGCTGTGAAGAAAGTACCTAGCTTTTTTTTTTCTCCAAAAAAAAAAAACCATTGAGACAACTTCCAAAATTAATATGCAGATTATTATTATTTTTATATGGAACTTTGTAGTTATTTGATTAAAAAACTCAATAATACAAAAAAGGCATAAAAAGGCAGAGCTTAAAAATATTCTTAGAGTTACTGTTGTTCAATATAAGATAGGAAAGATGGATGAGTATGATTCATTAGAAAATAAACTTGTAAACTGTCTTTGTGTTGTTTATATTATATTTCTATTCACAAATTGAAATTATTGAGTGCAATACAGCACCTAAACATGATTTTCTGGTCGCTTCTGACATAATTTAAAAAATCAAGCTTTTGTAACTTTTTATTAACATCATTACATAAATGAGCTACTTGTTGAGAGCTTTATCTAGTCCTATTATTGTTTTGGTTTGTCTTCGGCTGGGTTGATCACTTCTTCTGAAGCAGGATTACTGCGGAAGTTGGGGAACTGTTCCCAAGGAGCACTAAGCTCGAAGCGCCTGAACTCTTGAGCCAGCTCCAAAGGCTCTACCACCACACGTTTCTGTTCATCATCATAGCGCACCTCCACATAGCCACTGAGTGGAAAGTCTTTCCTGAATGGGTGACCTTCAAATCCATAATCTGTCAAAATTCTACGCAAATCAGGATGGTTGGCAAAGAATACACCATACATATCCCATATTTCTCTTTCATACCAATTTGCAGCTTTAAACACGTCGTTTGCAGAGTCAACGGGAGTCAACTCATCAGTGTACGTCTTCACTCTAATTCTAGCATTGTAACGTAAAGATAGCAAGTTGTAAATGATCTCGAACCTGTTGGGTCGGTTGGGCACGTCCATGCCAGCGATGTCCACGAGGTTCGAGAACTGTGCGCTGTGGTTATCCTTCAAAAACTGCAGCACTGGAATGACACCCTCCGGTGGAATAAGTACTTCCAGTTCGTTACCAGCGGTTAGTTGGACTTTTTGGACGTATTTAGGTAAACACTCAGCGACATATTTCCCAAAGTCAACCAAATGAGTCTTCTGAAGAGGATCCACTTTAGCCACCGTTGGACGAGTCTCCGTTTGCGTAGCAGTCTGGTCGGTTTTTGTAGCTACACGCAAAACAATCGGAGTCTTCGCATTGTTGAGAATGTTACGTCCCATGCTGCATCCAGCACCGATGGTGCGTTTAAGTAGGAGCGACATTTCGTTCGTTCTGTATTTCCAAAATAAACTTACGTAATTCGATAATGGAACAACTCTAGCATAATCCAACCCGCTACCAATTTTACCAAAACAGACACAGTGACAGTTGACAGTTGATACAGACGTCCCAAACCATGGAGATAGAACAACCCGTGTTACGAATTGCGTCAAAAGCAATTATATCGCGAAACCGACCAACGCACAACGTCACAAATGTACCTACTCAATGGTCCTTATATTTTGAGTCTAGGCTAGAGATGGGCGGTGGGTAAAAACCTATCGGATTTTTACCGGGTAAATACCCAATTTGGGTATAAACGGTGTTTACCCGGTAAATACCCAAAACCATCGGTATATACCTTTCACACTTTTTGGGATGATTTATTAACCCTTCAGATACCGTCAATTAGAGACACAATAGTAAGACAATAGATGCGCGGCCACCGGTGGTCGCTTGGGGATTCATGAATTAAATAAAATTTAGTTGAATTCTAGAGCGTTTACATTGTTTTGAACACGCCCATGTTATAAATTCGGCTCCTTTCGTATATTTTTACGTTTTTTTTAATTCTTTTTTTTTGTTTTTAATTTTATCTTAAGTGTTCTACATGTTGTTTCTTAATTTTGTTTATCTGTGTAAGTGGCCCAAATAAAATACAGACGTATAATATTAAAAAAATACAACGTGCAATTTTTACATGAATTGTAGAGTAGAAAACTATTCTTTGCCGACTTCATGTACATTTCATGCATAAAACATAATTGATGAACATTTTTTTATTGCTAAAAATGTATAAAAAACAAAAATTTACCAAAAAGTAAATGCCCACTGGGTATTTACCCGGGTAAAACCCTGCATTTGGGTATTTACCGGGTAGAAACCCATCCCTAGTCTAGACACCGCGCAAGATAAGTAGGCGCGTGGGCAATGGCTGAAATCTGAAACTAATCGTTTGCTGCCATCTTGACGTTTATGTCAAGTGTCAGGAGAATGTATTGTGCAAAGCCACTTTTCGTTGTAATTTTATAACTCAAGAGCGGGCTCACCTATCCAAACCAAATGTATAGGTTTTGTTCGGACTATTTAGTAGATGGTTAATGTGAAGTTTGGTAGGGTAGGGAAGACGGGAGCGAAGCCGCGTGGGCAAAAACTAGTTTTTGTATATTATCCTACTAAACCAGATTGACTACGAAGCAATATTACGCTCTCTAAAGTAGCTCTGGCATTAAGTGCATGTGTGTTATTGATACGCAAAAAGGAAACTAGTTACGAGCAAGACAATGACAGAAATCCTCTGTGTCCCTTTCTCACCAACTATCAGAAAAAAATAAGAAACAGATGGTAGTTTTTTAATTGTTCAAGTAATCGTTAAATAGTCCATTGTTCATGCATTTTATAGGTATGGGACATACAATCAATTTCAACTAATATTTTTTATTTCAAAATAATAATATTAATAATAACGTTCCATTAAAAGCGTCTAAAAAGGGCTCTGCGAGTTAGTTTCGGCTTCTCGTTTGCCTTCCAAAGGTCTATCTGGTATTTAAGCACGTCCTCTCAGAATAATGGTTCAATTACATCTATGTATAATCTGTGACATCCAGCAGCTGGATAGTGCGTACAGCGCTTTATCCTGCTCGCACTCTATTAAATTTGGTCGGTTTCGCCATATAATCACTTTTGATGTAATTCGGAACTAAGGGACAGACACTTGAGTGAGACCATTCGATTCTCGAAACCGTACAATAAAGAATCTTTTATCTCCGGTCTCGGTTTACGGTCCATAGCAGTACTACTCATTCTATCTAATCTAGTATTATCTCACCTCTAGTCCACACCATAGGTTTTTGCCCATGGTTCTTTGGTCGCATATTCGCGATATAGGTAATCTTTTCAGTATGTTACAAAGTACTCTGTGGGTAATCTTTACATGCTCTTTAATATAATCTGTGGTTTATCAGTGTTAGGTATATACATATAGATAAAAAATGTTAGAAAAAAGGAATTGATTAATGATTTACATGCTCTTTGATAAAGTTTATGTACAAATTTTTGGAGACGTTACGTTAGTATTTAGTTAGTTGTAAAGAAAAAAAAGACTGGAAAAGACTAAAGACGTGATCCATCCATTATTGCACGGCATGAAGTAGTGCGATAGTGGATGAACAGTCCCACAAACCACATCCACAACTCTCAAGGTACTACGGTCGTTTTTTTGTAGCTTTGTGCGAACTTGCATAAATACAAAATAGTGTATCGCGTAAGCTACACAACCTTATCACTTTTCTAGTTTTGAGTTTCTAAATACAATGGCTGTTTTTATTAACGTGGTAATAATTAAAAACAATAATTTGGTTAGACTTGGTGCCTAGTGCAGCTTATTGTAAAGCTTTACGTGAGTGACCATAGTTCGTGAATGTCAGCAAAGATGGGAGAGGAGCTAATAAAAGAGGTGAAAATAAGGCTGCGGTCGCTGGTGGTGTCAAGCCCTACTCAAATGGATTCGCGCACGTTAATGCGAGACTACGTGAAGCTGGTGGGTACACACATTCCGTTAGGCAAGATGGGATATAGAGACTTCGTCACCTTCCTCAGAGAGCGCTGCAGCGACAGCTTCCTGGTGAGTTCTGCCAATCTGCTAATTAACACAATCTGACCCAACCTTTGTCCTGATAATTAAATAAAATTATATTTTTAGCATTAAGAAAAACCAACTTGCAACCGTCACATAAATTATTTCAACTTAACTCTGGATGGTATTTTAAAGTCTTCTTAGAAATATATGTATCTTGTTATTAACTTTTGGTCATTGAAAGTTACAATGTGATAAGAACATACAATTCACAAATCAAATTAAATTTGAATTACAACTTATTATTTATTATATAATTTATACCACATAAACAAATAATACAGGACAAACAACAACACAATAACAGAAATGTATTTTTTTTTCAGTTGTCAGGTCCTGCATCAAACCCTATACTCACTGTGATTGTACCAGACTCATCAAAACACATTGATAATTTTGTACAAAGATCCAAATTACCGTCTACAGCAAAAGTGTAAGCATTGAATAAACTGTTTACGTTGGAGAATTTAAATACATCAAATTTACTAATTTTGTTAATTAAATATAAAATTTTTGATACTCTAACAGAAAAACAAAAAGGAGGAGCATACCGGAAGCTAGAATTAATCCACCAAAACAAGATCGCATTTACAATTCATTTGTCAAACACAAACAATCTCATATTGAAGAGCCAAAAGAGGTAGAGGCGACAGCTCCAAATATCATTGCCAAGTACGCCAAGGACAAAGAGAATGTTGAGAATTACAAGGACAGAACCGTGACTAGTAATGATGTTAAGAATTTCCTCAAAAAGCGTCTCCCACTGTACAATAGTTTTCAAAATAATGAAGAGGCCCTTTCAGAGATAGATGGAGCTTTGTCTGTGTCTCAGGACGATGATTCTGGGAAACATACATCTTCTAGTAAGTTTTGTTCATTTAGATAATAGGTTTACTATAACTGTCTTTGTTGGATCTATTCGATAAACACTCTTGTATCATTTTCACTAGGGTTGTACATCCAACACAAATCAATGAAATTGAATTATTTTAATGTATTGCTTTTTTCAGGTAACAACAGTACAAAGGCTCTTCAGTTTGAAGCGCTGCAATCTGAAATAATGGAACTGATCTCTGCAGCTCCAGAGGGAGTGTGGTGCACAGATCTTATCAGGCTCTACAGGTGAGTGTTTCTTTAGACAGCCACCTCAGAGCCGTCACTGGCTATGATGCTGCATGATGAATGGTTCACAACTACTAAATGAGTCAGGTAGACCAGATTCAACAACTAGGGTCAAGTTGCTTGGAATTAAGTTACAATGGAAAGGAATGCAAACTGCATTGCTTTCCACTGTAACTAAATTAACTTTGCGTGATTGAATCAGAAATGAAGATATCCGCAGGAGAACCAAGATTGCCGACATAGCACAAAGAATCGCCAAACTCAGGTGGCAGTGGGCAGGGCACATTGCTTGCAGAAAAGATGGCTGTTAGGGCTGAAAGGTCCTGGAGTGGTGACCTCTTGCCGGAAGACGCAGCATTGGAAGGCCTCCAACAAGGTGGACCGATGACCTGGTCAGGGTCGCGGGATTCCGATGGATGCGTGACGCACAGGATCGGTCGTTGTGGCGACGCTTGGGAGTGGCCTATATCCAACAGTGGATGTCTTTCGGCTGAAATCATGATGATGATGGAACGCAATAGATGTCAGCAAAGAGGCGATATGTCCATCACTTGAAAGTATATCAAAACCGTGTATCTGCAGTTTGCTCCCACCAAAAATCTGGATGTATATAAATTGGAAACTTATCTCTGCAACTTTCCAATTTAGTAAGTCTCTAATGTTTTTGCGTCTCCTGTAAAGTTGATCCATTTTCACTAGGGCCACAGATATGCTCCTAGATGTATGTGGCTCTAGATGATATGCCCAATTATGTACATATTGTCAAAGTCCGTATATGTGGGGTTGTGAGTGTATTCGTGGTGTGGCACAGAGAGCGCTACAACCGCGAGCTGAACTTCACGCGCTTCGGGTACACGAGCATCGTGAGCCTGGCGTACGCGCTGGAGGCGCTGGTGCAGATCACGCGGCCGGTGGACACGGGCGACTGGCTGCTGGCCGAGCGCGCGCGCACCGCGGCGGCGCCGGCGGCGCTGCGCGTGTCCCGCGCGCGGCCCGCGCGCCCGCCCAGCGTCGCGCCCGACCCGGACGACGCGCTGCCCGGCATCGACTTTGTGAGTCACACCATACTATTATTTCACAGCGTTAAAAAGAACTGTGATATTTAATTCTAGATCGGTTTCATTTTTATTTATATTTTTTAATTAATGACAATTTTATTTAATTTTAGTTGATCAAAATTGATCCGCAAAGAAAGAATTGATTAATTTAAAATATTGAACAATACGGTGTCTCGTGAAGTGAGCGTTTATATCAGTTGCCGTAATGAGTAAGTCGGTGTGGACATGGCTCCCGGCAGGACCCCGACGTGTTCCCGGAGGACTGCGTGCGCTGCCTGGAGGCCGTGCCGGCGCTGTCGCTGGCCGACGTGCGGCCCGGCGCCATGCTCGAGGTCATGGTGGGCGAGGTGTACTCGCCCTCGCACTTCTGGCTCATCCGCCTCGGGGAGCGCTACAACATCGCCATGGAGGACCTTATGGACGAGATGACGTGAGACTGCGAACACTTTACTAATCTTCAGTTACGACTTGCGTTATCTAGAAAATGCTTCTTATTTTTTTGCCTTTATCCAAATATCGTTGAATGTATGTAAACCCCACCACATTAGTGTAGCACAACGTAAATAAAGGTTTCAAGAAATGGTTTTCAATATTGATAGCAACAATATTAAACAATTTTCAAAACTGAGTTTATGATTAAAGCGTGCACCGGGTGTTGCAGGCTGTACTACAACGGCGCCGGGCGCGACCGCGTGCTGGCGCGCGGCGCCGTGCGCGTGGGCCACTACTGCTCCACGCTCTACGAGAACGACTGGCACCGCTCCGTCATCGTCAAGATCGTCGACTCGGAAACCGTCAAGGTATATATCGTCCCAAACATTGCTATTAACGAATTATGCGGCCGTATCTTTCTTAGGCAGGTACTACTTCGAAATGAAAGCACGATCAGCGCGTGTGACATGTGCTTATCCCGCAGGTGCGGCACGTGGACTACGGCACGGTGGAGACGGTGAGCGTGAACGCGCTGCGCGTGCTGCGGCGAGCGTGGGCGCGGCTGCCGGCGCAGGCGGTGCGCGCGCGCCTGGCCGGCGTGCGGCCCTCCGCCGCCGGCCGCCGCTGGCCGCACGCCGCCGCCGCGCACTTCCTGCGCCTCGTGCACTGCAAGCGCCTCGTGGCCAACGTGGTGGCCGTGGACGCGCAGCGGGACGTGCTGGAGACGCTGCTCATCGACACGCACGGCGCCGCGGACCTGTGCCTGAGCGCCGAGCTCACGCGCGCCGGCCACGCGGACCCGCGCGCCGACTCGGCGCTGCTGGTGAGTGTCGGCAGCGCCAGCGACGTGAGCGCGTCGGCGTCGGAGCTGGTGGGGCTGCGGCCGCGGCGCCTGCGCACGTGGGACGCGGACGAGGCGCCGGCGGCCGGCGCGGCGCCCGTGCGCAGCGCGCTGCTGCGCAAGCGTGCCGAGCTGCACGAGCGACTACACAACCGAAATGCTCACGATGACACCCGTTCCTACATCAAACCGACTCTGTCGCCTAACACGTCAATGACGGATCACATGTCGGGCGCACAGTCGCCTGCGGATGTGAAGCCGGTCACCCAGTCGCACGCAGATCGGATACCGGTCGCACAACCGTCGGCGCCAGCACAGATCACTAACCCGATACTGCGTCGTCGACTCGCTTTAAATGAAAAGTATTGCGAATAACTTACAAACTTCACAGCTCGTCATATTTCCTCCTTTGCCAAGATACAGGTGCAGCTTTAAAAAAATATAGAACATAGTCTAGGTTAATGGTTAGGTAATAAATATCATCAAATGAAACAAATTGTAAATTAAAGAAATAATACAGGACTAATTTTTGCAGCATTAGGGCAGCTAGATTTACCATTGCAGCGCTGTCGAAAAACGATCTTAGGAGACTAATTTCTTGGAAATTGCATTCACAGAATTTGATCAAATATTGCATTCGGAAATAAAATGGGCAATGTTTCTTATAAGGCTAAAATCTATTTCGGGACAACTTAAGGTTGCATTAGAAAAGTCAAAAAAGCTTGTCGAGTGCCTGTGCATTTTGTGATATTTTATACTTGACGTGAACAGCTATGGTCATAACATGGTATACAATACCTAGATGTGGGATACTAACATGAAGGAGTCGGTGACTAGAAAAGCGAAGTTGAAATTTTCTCCGCGCCTCAGCAGCGTTACCGTTACAAAGTCCGTCAAATAGTACATTATGTCCGCATTTTCAAGATTAAAATATACAGCCATCGTCAGCATCAATGAAGGCACAGTATAGCACAAGTGCAAGATATGCGGCAAAAGTCATTAGCAAAATATTAGCGTGTGCGACGTAGAGTTGAAACCAACGCTGACGAACTCTTCTCTTCCTTGTCACACATGCAAAACTCTTGACAATCATTTTATTTCTGAATAGATGAAAGACAAGGACATTTTTCTAGTCATTTGTACATGAGACATATTATTTTATTTCCTCTAGACAACAGGTTGTATGAAGTACAGAAAACAGTACAAATTTTTTTTTTTTGATTTGTGCTAATTACCAAAGTTTTAGTCTTTTTTGAACTTTTAATAACTGACTGTTTGCTACATAATTATTTCAGTACAGTCGCGCCGTAAGTAGTTTTCAAATGCCTTCAAATGATTTTATCTGGGATTTTTCATAAAAAAACTAAAATCCTTGCTAACTCAAAAACGACCGAATTTCGATAGAAAATTTAGTAGCTTCATTTGTTGCATTTTAATACTGCTAAGACGTCCTACAAAGAATACGTCGAGTTGCCACTAACCCTATACGTATTTGATACGACTAGCACTTTGCCACTTGGTTCACGAGAATGATTTATAAAACAACTAGCTTCTGCCCGCGACGTCGTCCGCGGAAAATTTCTTGTTTTAAAATAAGATTACACTCGATTAGACGATGCGCACGTTCAGCGCTAGATTCCTGAGCACGGGCCTGTGATGTTATGGCATTTTGCCTAGCGAGCCGCTGCGAGCGCTCAGCGCTAGTCTCCCTATCCCTTGTCTCAGAGACATGCTGCCTTAAATGAGATAGACGCTGCGCACGTTCAGCGCTAGATTCCCGAGCACGGGCCTGCGATGTTATGACATTTTGCCTACCAAGCCGCCGCGAGCGTTTAGCGCTAGTCTCCCTATCCCTTGTCTCAGAGACATGCTGCCTTAACTCAGATAGACGGTGCGCACGTTCAGCGCTAGTTTCTCGAGCACGGGCCCGCGATGTCCTCACATTTTGGCTAGCGAGGCGCTGTGAGCGCTCGGAGCTAGATTCTCTAGCGCGTGCTTGCGAAATATATTCTCTATTTCTCGAGAGGCGCTGCTCATTTTCAGGGGCAGATTCTTCCGTACGGCGTACTCGAGCGGCTCTTGTCTGTGATGTCTGCCGGGACAGTTGAGATTTCCTTTTAGACATGCTCTCAACAAACTACGCACAGACTTGAAAACAATTATGAACAAAAGGAGAGCGACTCGAACACCGTCCGCCTTTACAAAACCAAACAATCGTAATATCGAATAACTCGTATCGATTATTACGATAGAACGAAGTACGAAACTACGAACATACAAAAACGTACAACGAAATTACGATATTTTCGATTATGAGGTATCTATCAACAACAACAACCATACGAACGAAACAACCGAAACCAATAAGCAACTGACAGAAGAACTCCAACTAACGACAACGTGGGTATAATAATTCGAGAGGGTCATCAATCCACAGAAAGTCTTAACACCGCGATTCAGAAAAATTACGTAATTGCAGAACGCCATCTATGGGCAAAAAGGTGAAACGTTGGGCACGCCACAATTATGGCAGTAAGTCCCCTCTTTGAGGCGTGGCTGGAAAGGCCTCACGGCGTCCTTACCTTCCGCATGACACAGGTCCTCACCGAACATGGCAAGTTCGGGAGGTTCCTGCACCGAATTAAAGCGGAAGAGACGCCCGAGTGTCGCCACTGTGCGGAACGCCCGGAGGACACGGTGGAGCACACAGTCGAGGTGTGCCCTGCCTGGGCAGAGCATCGCCGTGCCCACGTGGGGGCGATCGGCGGCGGACACCTCTCGCGGCGGGCTCTAGTTGAGGCCATGGTCCTTAGCGAGGAGGAATGGCAGGCGGTCGCCTCCTTCTGCGAAGCAGTAATGCTAGCAAAGGCGGAGGCAGACCGCATCAGGCAACGGCGCCCCCGCCGCCGCCGCCGGGATTCCGATCCCGATTTCTGGCCACCGTAGAGGCGGGCTCGCGGACGGCGAGCCATGGGTAGCTTGCTGTCCGATCGTCCGGTAATGGACCGAGCCCAAGACGTCAACGGCGCGCACTGTTCCCGCGCGCCTCAAGAAGTTGTCAGCAACAGCAGAGGCCCAGCTGGGTCGAAGCCTACCGGGTCCAGGGTTATCCGAAAGGGAACTCGTGCCCTGGTTTGAAGGCTAGAAGGAACGGGGTGGGTTTTTAGTCAGTAAGAGTCTGACACTATCTCTCGCTCCACCCAAGGGCGGGGGTTGTCATAAGATGATTTTTGCCCACCATAAAAAAAAAAAATAGGTAAAACGTCTGCACAATGAAAGTTACGCTAGGGGCATTTTGCGTTTTAGTAATTTTATATTATCTTCGAAACTGTATGACCAATTGCTATGCTGTAAATGGCAAATCTTATCTGTATAATGTTCTTGTGATACTGAAATAATTTATTGTCATAAGAATTAATATTTTGTTGCTCAAATAATCAACCAAACGTAAGTATGCCGAAAAAAAATATTTTTAATGCAATAAAAGAAGTATAAAAGATGAAATATAAAAGATAGAGATATGGTACCGCGGACTTTTTTGTAGAAATAATTAAGACGAACCAGGTAGCCATACATTGTTTTTAATTTTAAGCAACTGTTTAGGCAGCGCACGCAAATAATTCTATTTTATGAGGTATTTTTTTCCGACTTGCTAGACAAAAGTTGTGATAGCTCGGTTAATATACATGCTATAGAAACAATTTATAGCCTATAGCACTCAGGAATAATGTAGCTTTCTGCCAGTAAAAAAAATTTTAGAATTGGATTATTAGTTCCAGAGATTACCCCCTACATACAAACTTACAAACTTACAAATTTTACCTCTTTATAATATTAGTATAGACAAGCGGCCCGTGCCGGCTTCGCAAGGGCAATAAATATAGAGCCAGTGTTACTCAGGGTGAATGTAGCTTTCCAATGATAAAAGAATTTTTGAAATCGGCACAGTTTGAGTTTTGAGTTTTACAAACATACATACAAAAATACAAATTTTTCCTCTTTATAATCTTACTAGCTTTCCGCCCGCGGCTTCGCCCGCGTGGACTACAGTTTATATCGCGCGGGCAGAGACCCGTGCTCAGCAGCGGAATTATAGGTAGCCTATGTGTTATTCCAGTGTCTCTTCTACCTACCTACCTACCAAATTTGATCTAAATCCGTTCAGTAGTTTTTGCGTGAAAGCGTCTGAAACTCTGTCTGTCTGTTAGACAGACAGACAGAGTTACTTTCGCATTTATAATATTAGTAGGGATTGGTGTAGATGAACGCTTCTTAAACCGTATTTTGTTTGAGGAAAGTTTTGAAAAACTAATAATAACAGTCTTTATTATTCATTTTAATTAGAATTTGTGCCAAGTTTTAAGTTTAATAACACAAGAAATAAGAATCCTCATATCCTTACTAAAATTATAAAAGCGAAAGTGAGTTTGTTGTGTGCGTCAGAATGGCTGGTGGTCTGTGGCGTTGGTCTAAGCGAGTTGATTCAAAAATTGCAACATAATTGCTTATATTTGCTACATATTGTAAATAATTGCTACATAGGATATATATGCCGAAATCAAAAAAATTTTTTGACCAGCCATCCTGACGTTTGGTTGGCTGGTCAACCCCTAGTTTAAAATTAAGCATGCAGACTTTCCCAAAATGTATTGCGTCAATAATTGCTACATATTTACTTCATTTATCTAATTTAGTTGTAACTTCAAACATATGTTAAATAAAGGATGTAGCAACTATTTAAATTATCCGAAGGAAAAGTGCCTGATAAAATATTAAAGGCAAATACTTAGTTATGTAGGTGTCGGTTTAATCGTTTAGGCTCTGGTAACCGTGTAAGTAAAATAAGCAATGTCCGTAAGGATTGACGAGCCACATTTCGTATCTTAATGAAATTAAACACTTATTTAGTAGTAAGTTTAAAAATTTAGCAGGTTCGATAATAATATTTAAAAAGTTACATGAACATGAAGGTGGCTCCTCAATCTAAATGTTTGGATTAGGAGCCACGTCAGAACTACGAACATCATGGTTGAATTTAATTTGGTATGACTTAGTAGCATTTTAAAGTAGTTAGTAGACAAAATTTCAGCACTGCAGTGTTAAAATTAAAAAGTTATCATACATTGTATATGGCTCCTCAGACCATACACATGACCCGTATATGTATTCATAGTCACCCTTAAAAACTATTTCATAGGAAACTAAAGAATAGCTAATAACTTTGTACAGTGCACTTCACTTAAGAGGGTCCTTTTCCACTCGCCTATCGTAAACATCGAAAATAGTTCAAATGCTTGTTACTTCATTTAATACAATCCAACGCGATGTTTGACAAAAAGGCAACGCAAAAAAGGGATAACACCTGAAAAATCTGTTAGTATTCGGTAATATCGAGATTTACTGGAAAATTTCACAAAACTTGCTCAGTTATGAGCGGTTGTATGAAAAACAGTGAAAATGTGAGTCATGATGCACCACCATGTATTTTTTTAAGGCGGGATTATACGTATATTTATTAGAATTTTATACTAAATGTTAGTGTCTTTGGTTTTTTATTTCATTGTGATACGAGGCACATACAATCAATTATTTACTATGCAGAAAGTCAGGATCAGGACTGAGGAGCCAAATAAAATACTAAATACTACATTTAAGTACTCAGTTTTACTACTTTCTCTGTATGCTACAAATTCATACACACTTATTATTAAATGATGACGAAATTGCGGATCAATCGAACTAATGTTTCTTTGAAAAATGACGGGTCACGTGTATGGTCTGAGGAGCCATATACAATGTATGATAACTTT
Organism: Mythimna lalbum; assembly: GCA_949319445.1. Classification (NCBI taxonomy): domain Eukaryota; kingdom Metazoa; phylum Arthropoda; class Insecta; order Lepidoptera; family Noctuidae; genus Mythimna; species Mythimna lalbum. The sequence goes on from OX439360.1 coordinate 21,924,124, forward strand.
TTAATTTTAACACTGCAGTGCTGAAATTTTGTCTACTAACTACTTTAAAATGCTACTAAGTCATACCAAATTAAATTCAACCATGATGTTCGTAGTTCTGACGTGGCTCCTCAATCCAAACATTTAGATTGAGGAGCCACCTTCATGTTCATGTAACTTTTTAAATATTATTATCGAACCTGCTAAATTTTTAAACTTACTACTAAATAAGTGTTTAATTTCATTAAGATACGAAATGTGGCTCCTCAATCCTTACGGACATTACTTATTTTACTTACACGGTTACCAGAGCCTAAACAATTAAACCGACACCTACATAACTAAGTATTTGCCTTTAATATTTTATCAGGCACTTTTCCTTCGGATAATTTAAATAGTTGCTACATCCTTTATTTAACATATGTTTGAAGTTACAACTAAATTAGATAAATGAAGTAAATATGTAGCAATTATTGACGCAATACATTTTGGGAAAGTCTGCATGCTTAACTTTAAACTAGGGGTTGACCAGCCAACCAAACGTCAGAATGGCTGGTCAAAAAATTTTTTTAATTTCGGCATATATATCCTATGTAGCAATTATTTACAATATGTAGCAAATATAAGCAATTATGTAGCAATTTTTGAATCAACTCGCATAGACCAACGCCACAGACCACCAGCCATTCTGACGCACACAGTTTGTTTGGTTGTTGGTTACGTTTTCACGGCTAAGGGCAGAACCAATTTTGATGAAACTTCGTACATGGATAGACCATGTCCTGGAATAGGACATAGGATACTTTTTATCCCAGAAGTATGTTCCCTTGGGATAATTTTCTGCTATCACGCGGGTGAAGCCGCTGGGAGCAGCCAGTCATTTATAAAGACCCTAAATTGTTTTATTGAAGGTCAAAAATCTGTTAAGTACACGAAATGAGATTTTACATACCAATGAAATTCTCGACGAATTCAAGTTTCTCTTTGATTAATACTAATTCAGTATTATTACTTTCACCAAACGCAAATCGTATGCATTTAGTTTTTTTTCCAGTTAATACAAAATTATTAACAATAGACCAGTTTTGAACCTGCTGTAGAGTTGCTTACGTCATCAAGGTTTGTGGAATGTCTATTGATCTTAAAAATTTACTACGTATTGTCAGCAAACAATACTATAATTATATGTTTTTTTTTTAATATATATGCGGTAGATCTTTAATATACACTAAAAAGAGGCAAAGACCCAATATTGTGCCTTGTGGTACTCCCGTTTTTACTTTTAAACCCTGAGAATTGACACCGTGGTGAAAGGAAAACTTCTTACTTCGTTAGTTCAGGTTAAAGTGTTATAACAGCCGTGCGGTTGGCTGCATCTAGCACAACTAATCTACTATTATAAAGGGGAAAGTTTGTATGTATGTATTTTACTACTTCATATCAAAACGGCTGACAGGATTTGTATGAAATTTGGCACAAAAGTATCATATGACCTGTTGTCCAGTTTGTCCTGTGTACATAGGATACTTTAATAAATTTTATCGTAGAGGATACAATTTTGAAAAATAATTAGGTCGTGCTAGTAGAATAAATAGTTTAGCTGTATGTAAACCTCGCTGCGCTCGAACCTCGGGGAAGGGTTCTGTACAACCGGCGTCACACGCGTCCTCGAGATTCGCGCACAGTCCTCTCCCCTCACGCTCCTCGCGCTGCTTGCAGACGGCGGAGTGCTACCTGTACCCGAGGTTCGAGGCGCTCGAGAGCGGCGACACGCCCAACCTGGGCGAGATCCACGCCTACCTGCGCGACGGCATCGCACTCGACTACGTGGACGCCTATCGCCGCCACGTGCCGGCCTGCCTGCCCGAGCCCGCCTGCCTGCCCGCGCCCGCCCGCCTGTCCGCGCCCGCCCGCCTGCCCGCGCCCGCGCCGCCGCCCGCCTCGCCGCCCGACCTCGAGGACGCAACGCTGCACGACTTCTACGTGGCCAGCCCGCCCTGCACGCCCAGCCCGCCCGCCTGCCCCAGCCCGTCTAGCCCGTCCGGCTCTGAGCCAGAGCCCGAGTCCGAGCCCGAATCCAAACCTGAATCCGAGCCCTCGCCTGCACCGGTGCCCTCGGGCTCACCGTCGCCGTCGCCCGAGTTGGGCACGCGCATTCCGCTGCTGTGGCCAAGTGCGTCTCCCTTGCCGGACGCAAGTACTCCCAGTCCCTCCCCGTGCCCTTCCTTGCCCACTCTTCTTCCTGCGCCGTCGGCCGCGCCTCCAGTTCAGCAAGAGAAACCTCGGCCTCTTGCCATTAACCCCGAGGCCCAGGCCTTCACTCCCCGTAAGGGCTGCCAGGCGCCGCCAGTGCACGCGTTCCCGCTGCCGCCGCCGGAGCTGATGAGGCCGCCGAGGCTGACGGGGCCGCCGGGGCTGACGGGGCCGCCGGGGCTGGCGGGGCCGGCGGGCGCGTGGCTGCCGCACGCGGCGGGCGGCGTGACGCTGAGCCTGGCGGAGTGCGACACATACCGCATGCTGACGCGCGTGAACCCGGACGCGGCGCACTGGTACATGGTCGGTGCACTGGGCCGGGCCATGGGTACCCCGCACCCCATGGGTACCCCGCACCCCATGGGTACCCCGCACCCCATGGGTACCCCGCACCCCATGGGTATCCCGTACCCCATGGGTAACCCGCACCCCATGGGAATCCCGCATCCCATCGGAATCCCGCATCCCATGGGAATCCCGCATCCCATGGGTTCCCAGTCTATGGGACCCATGCGCCTCCCGCCCGGCTTCGGTGGTTAGTCTCCTCTGACCGTTTCTTCGGTGCCTTGCTATCAGCGTTTAAAAAATTAACTCAAAATAAATAGATCTTGACAGCTGCTGCCAAAAGCATTATTTACGTTAGGGATAAGGACAGTTTGACTTTAGATGTAAGTGTAACGATACGTGGCTCTGACACGCGGACGCCATTACGGTAGCATTTATTATTATTATTTTGTTAAATGTTATGTTTTCTTCGACGTATATTTTTCAGAGACAAGCTAGTTTCATATGTCGATGTGATTTTTGACGTCACGATTTATATTTTTTTTTTTTATCTTTTCATCATCATCATCATCATCATCTTCCTGCCCTTATCCCGTTTTATTTGGGGTCGGCGCAATCTTTTAACTCCTTAAATTGTTTAACGAGAAATGTCGGGGTGGCCCGCGAAATTCTAATAAGTTCATTATGATACGATTAGCGATCGCAACTAATGTGGCTTTACTTAGTTACAATCATTAACATCATCAATAGATCCTCTCAGTTCAGGTAACCCTATTGAATAACTTTTTATGTAATAGTCATTAATGAGTCGAACTGAGAGGGTTGTATCGATGATTTTAATTCCTTAAACAAAGTGTTACGGCCGCCAATCATATTAGAATCAACATAGAACTAGCCACTGACATGCACAACTGAATGTTTAATGTAGCGGGCTTCCTGTACGTGTCTTTCCGTTGTTAAAGGTGCCCATCAATTGGAAATTATTAATATCCTGTATTGTAAGTACTTGTATTGTAATAAGGACCCGTGTGACAACGACAATGCCTTTACGTTTTTGTATTCAACATTTAGCTGTTACACAAGCTGGCCGGCGCCGGCGCGCCACTCGTCCAATAGCTGCCATTACACTCATACTTTTCTTCTTAATTCAAGATGATTTCAATCCTTCGCAACTAACACTACTATCAACTTTAGCACTTTGAGTTATTATAAGTGAACATTTGTGTTATTAGCAATGGAATTTAGAACTTCTGTATAATAGTTTCTTGTATAAAACAGATCTTAAAGAAGATGTTCCAGATATGTATGGAGCTTGGGCCAGCACTAAGTACACTTGATGTAAATATCACTATACGGGATAGTTAACGTGTTTTGATTTTAATTTCCTGTATTTTGGTTTCGTTTTAATGTACAATCAATTAAACTCGGCCAAGGAGAGCAACACGACTAATAATAAATATGGTCGTCAGCAATAAGCGAAATATCATTTTGAATTTTGGAGAATCACATTTGATTGAAGTGTCATATAACTTTCTTATAACTAACAGTTTGCACGTGTTATTGGCAAAATTGTGGTGTCTCTTCCACAAAGGCCATTAATTAAGAGTTGAAGTTAGGCGTGGGCAAAGTGTGTCATCTTTGCGATTGGAACATTTTCATCTGAATCACTGAAATGTTCCGGAACACTGACTGATATGTATTATTTGGAACATCGGCTCAAAAGATAACACTCATATTGACTCTTATGAATCGTGGTGTGTTAGTTTACCTAAATTTAAATAATGCCCTGAACTAAAAATATCTGCTTAAATCAAAATTCAATTAAATAAATTGTTAGTGTATATGACGCGACGTAACTGATCACGATTCATAACAGTCAGTGTCTGTATTTGTATCTTTTGAGCCGTAGTCTCAAATGTTCCGTTTGTATCTTTTGAGACGATATTCCAAATGTTACAGAGCACTGTTCCGGAATATTGCAGTGATTCAGATGCAAATGTTCCAATCGCAAATATTTGCCCGTCTACTTAGAACCGTCAAATTCGTCAATCAAACGTCCATACACCATGACATGGCTACCTTAAAAAGGTGTTATGTCACTAAGAAACTTTACAAATAATCAATTTTGTACGCCTATACTTTTATTCAAATTAATTTGATTATATTTTTATGAAAATCTATGATTTTTAAAAAATTTCTTCTATGTAGTGTACATAGTGGTGGCCCAAAATGAAACATCTCCTTTGATAATGTTCTCGAATTCTGAAATCAAATCTAATCAGTTTCTATTCTCTTCAAGAGCACCCAACCCGAGATTCTGACGTAATTTTGACCTTATAATTACACATCTTTCAAGGTTTTTTTTTTTAAGAAACTCCTTGAATAATTTTTGTGAAATATTCGAGAGATTGACACAGGGAGCAAACGTGTCTTGTGTCAGACGCAAGCTACCGATAAATATTTGATGTCTATGGAACCAGTATGAAATCATCCACTCCCTGCGCATACGTAAACATTTTTTTGTGTCCAGTTGCTTCCACTGGACACTTATTCATGATGATCAAAGTGTTCGATGTCGCTAACTGAAAACTAAAAGTGTCTACATTTGCGCAGCGTCTGACGGAATTACCAAATGCCAACAGAGCGTCCATGTGTTATAATGTTTTTCGCGTTGTCTCTTTAATTAAACATTGCGTTAGATGAACCAAAAAGCTTATAAACCATGCTCACGTAGACGACAGACGGATCGGGAAGGGCCCTCTTTACCAACAGTGGTGATGAAATCTTTAGATCAAAGCGTTTGACGGGTGGCACCTCAATTCTTTTTTCCATTACTTAGAATTAAGTATACCTATATTATATATTTTGATCGTTTCTGTGATATAGTATTGAATCAAGTCTTAAGTAGTCAAAACTTTGTTTGAAATAAAAGTATTTTTCGAAATTCACCATTTTTTTATTTATTTAATTCATGAATCCCCAAGCGACCACCGGTGGCCGCGCATCTATTGTCTTACTATTGTGTCTCTAATTGACGGTATCTGAAGGGTTAAAAGTCTAACCTGATCTAACCTGATTGCTAACGAAGTTACCAAATTCTCAGAGGTACGTACTCTCTCGCATAGTCTGTGCTACTTCTGGAAAAAGCTTAAGGACTGACGTTGCGTTGGGCACGCCACGATTATGGCGGTAAGTCCAATCTTTGAGGCGTGGCTGGAAAGAACTCACGGCGCGGCGGCGTCCGATCCCGATTTCCGGCCACCGTAGACGCAGGCTCGCGGACGGCGAGCTATGGGTAGCTCGCTGTCCTTGTCGATTGTCCGGTAATGGACCGAGTCTAACACGTCGACGGCGCGCACTGTTCCCGCGCGCCTCAAGGAGTTGTCAGCAGCAGGAGGGGCTCAGCTGGGTCGATGTAGTCGTGTCGACAGAGCACTTAATATTTAATACATAGCAAAAAGGCTCGCGGAGCCCGGCTATCCGCGACGGATGCCCGCGCATGTCTCCACAACACAGCACTTTTGTAAGGGACTGCGCGCGGGCGTCTGCTTATCACAGTTTCGGCCATGAATGCTAACCTCTTCGTATCAAATGTAGTCATTCCGTTTATCGCCGCGGGACTTCTCTCATGAGATATACTCCAGCTATGGCCGCCACATAATTTTAAAAAAGACAGTGTCGGGCCACGCTCAGTGTAGGGTTCCGTAGTTTCCCTGTCTGTCACAATAAGTGTCCCCAGTGAGTCAAATAAAATGGGTTATTTATTACATTGAGTTGACATACTAAGTTCGGAACCCTAAAAACGGGCCCACAAAGGACGGTGATAACTAAAGATAGAAAGAGTTAACTACACATGGAAAGTTCGAAAAATTTTTGTCTATTTGAGTCCGAGTTCCACTCCACCACAAGTACGAAGCGATTGTAACATGGAGTGATAACCAGCGTCATTTGGTAATTTAAATATTGCAGTATTGCTGTTACTAAGATAGTCTTCGTTAAAATCTCCAAGTATAATACAAGAACTGTTATGCGACAATAAATGATTTATTTATAAACCACTGCGACGCTGTCAGGAAATGCCCTGGCATGATCTATACATATAAGGCTACTATCTTCGCATTGTTTTCTTCAATTTAAACTGCTTCACTGTACTTAGTTCCGGTAAGATCGCACGAACCCAATGAACAACAGACAACGAGCAAGAACAAATACCACCAATACCAATGCTAACGAGAGAGAGAGACCAACCGAATAACTCGACAATATACCGTCCCCAATCAACTCAAGAAAAATCTTAACAGCGCGAAGTAGCCCAAAGTACAGCGCCATCTCTCGGGGAATTGGCTACTAATTTATACAAACTAATTACATAATAATATTCCACAACAATCACACAACGCCGGCTAGTCTCAAGCTAAGCAGAGCTTGTGTTATGGGTACTAGACAACTGATAAACACACTTACTCGTATATATTTCTAAACACATAGATATTATAGATAAATTACACCCAAGCACAGAACAAATGATCATTCTCATCACATAAACGTTTCTCCTCGGTGGGAATTGAATTGAACCCACGACCTCCGGCGTAGCAGTCAGGGCCACTAAATACTAGACCATCAGGCCAGTCAAACTAGACGGGTGATGTCTAAAGAAAAGAAAGAAAGAAAATCATTTTATTTGTCCGAAAAGGCGCAAATTTAATACTGATTTTTTATATTACAAACTAAAATAAAAAAAAAAAAAAAAATGGCTGGGGTTATTACTAGACCGACACCGAACCCAGAAATGTGATTAAAAAAATTTTTGTCTGTCTGTCTGTTTGTTCAGGCATCACGCAAAAACTACCGGTTCGATTACGATGAAACTTGGTAGGTATAATTATTCCTTAATATCCTGGGCACTACACTGGGTACTTTTCATTCCGGAAAAGTATATTAGGTACAATGTAAAACAAACTTAATTTTGCGGTTCGATCCCTAGATCCGATTACTGTACCAACCGTAAATAATAAGTTTGTCGTACGTAGGTTACGTCACCCGCAGTGGAGTTCACTAAGAGAAACGATATTTGTTGAAGATGACGGAAAAAAAGAAAACGAAAGGGGAACCGTGTTACCCCGAACGCGAGCGAAGTCGCAGGCAAAACCCACATAGGTAATAGCGAGCTGGCGTCGTTACGTCGAGCATTTAAAAGAACAGACAGACTACAGAATATAGAATATCGCTGCGCTTCCAAATGGACACAATCTTGAAACAATAAATGTGGGCAAAAGGGCTGCCAGGCACAAATAAGTTTGGGCTAGCTATGTCAGATTGCAAGACAAGCTCCACTCCACGTAATGGGTTCTTGTCAGACAGAAGGCGCTGTTGAGGTCAGCCAGCCAGCCCAGATGGATATGGCGAGATGATTTGAACGCATAATATGATATTGTAGCTGGTTTTTGATATAGAATTAGCAAAAAAAAATTAAGAATTAAACGATTCTGAACGAAATATGTTGAGCCATACATAGACAAGTGACTTCTACGAAAAGAAAAAAAAAATGATATGATAACAAACATGGCGGGTCACTGAGCGTCATTGGATTTTGTTTATTAGGTCAACGTTTTTAAACTAAACTATTTCACGACTTCAGATTATGTGGTCGTATACAAGGGGACGGAGCCTCAATGTCAACGTGCGGAAAAGGTTTGTGTAGCAATCCATATTGCGTGCAAAAGTAAGATAGTTGAGCGGATAATGTGAGCGTGGTTAGTGGTTACAGGAAGTGCCGGGGCGAAGGCGCTCGGCGGTAGGCGACTCGGCGGGTGATATGCAAGCGGCGCCGGCGCGCTACGTGTCAGTGAGCGAACTGTACTCGACCGACGAAGTGGAGCTGCTGCTGGACGAGATCAGGGAGCTGGAGCCGACGAGCTGCCGCGGCGAAGACGTGCAGGTACTAGCGCGACGACAGGTGACCCTCGCTCGCCTCCTCGCAACGTCCCACTCTGTATCAGTCTTCTTGCATTGCACTGACCATAAGATTTGTATTTATGTTTGCCAGTACCTACTCAGGAAAGAAAGCTTATTATTATCCATACTTTATTGATCAACCGCTCTTTTCAAGCTCGTATGTTTTTACGAAATTGACTAAAACTGTTACTGCTATATTCCAGTGTTCTAAGATGAATAAGACGATTGAGCTAATTCTTTGTGTAAAATTTGATGGTACACCAGTAAACAGTAGACATGTTACTACTACAAGAAATTGGGGAATGATGCTTTCATCAATAACTTGTGAACATATTGACACCACCACTAAATAAAACAGTCATAATACTGTAAAACTGTTTTTGTTAACTTATAACTTTTATTCCCGCTATGATTTTTTTCATTGGTACATAAGATGAGATTCATTCAGGTCCATTACAGGTTACCATTTTATTTGGTCACCCAATGGCAAGTGATAATGTGGTTGATGATGGAACACACTTGTCTAGAAGTAACTTATTCACTCTTTACTTCAAGACCCCTAAGTTGAGCTCAATTCCTTGACTGTATGCACAATAAATGTGTTCCCAAAACGCTTTGTGCATATGTTTGGGATGTCTACCATGTACTGTGGACGTGGACGATGGAATGGACTTAATGGAATTAGATTGTGCAATTCCGGTGCACACTCCCTGAAATGTAAACATTATCTATTTTAAACTAAAAAAAATATTTGTTAAAATTTAAAACAAAATTTTGAAGTTTGGGGATAATTCACATTTTCCTATGGCCCCCAAACTAGCAAGTCCCTACATATGCTCCCCAGGTGGTGATAATCAGGTGACACTAACTGGTGGAAGGTTTCGCCCATTGGCTTGCAATCTCCCACTATACTCGCCCAAGTAATGTGCCAGCCACACATGAAAGGCTCCTTTGCCAACTGTCAAAAGTCAAAAAATCCCAGAATGGACCATCGTGCTGGTTGGTGATCAGACGAGAAGGCCTGATGGACATTCTTGGGGGGCACGGGTGACCCGGTAGTCTCCAGACTGGTCCCCCAATAAAGTCGTCCATTCAGTGCATTCCTGAAGGTTAGCTGCGTGGAACTTCATTTCAATTCTTTCTCCTCTCCTACCTTCAATTAAATAATGAAAAAGAATAGTAAGAGACAGGATGAACAGCGGCTGCACTCCCTCTCTCACAAAGTACAACTCACTAACATACGAAGTTTGCACTCTAATCTCGTCGCACTCTTCTTCATTTCGGAGACGCAGATCAGCGGTCCGTTCAACGTGTCTTACTTTTCCCACCCAGGGTTTACTTTGGAGCACAATTCAAACCACGTGCGGGTGTATATATGTACGCCCGGTACGATATCTGCCATCGGCGTCTCCGTAACCTTGAGGACTCCAGGTTTTCGACGCTTTGGTTGACGCAGGCCTAGAGAAAATAATCTACGCTTGTGTCTACAGCTTGCACAGCGGAGATCAGGAGACTTCCGGGCTCACACAGCTCTGAGTGAGGCAGCGGATGCGACTCTCTATACGAAACGACCAATTATTTGGAACCGTGCACTAATTTCTGACGTTTTATAAGTGCCAATGAAGGCCTATATGAAATAAAATATTTTCACTTTGACTTTGACTAGCGATACGAAAGCTAGTGCTAGCATTAAATCGAACCCAGCTGGTCTGGTCTAGGGGGCAACGAGGGTACCGGATGTAGATTCGCACACAGCCAATTGCTTGGAACTTCTGCTGACAACAGATCACATCGATCGCTATATGTTCGCCTTCGGGTAGCTCTGACCACTGTCTGGTTAAGTCTATTTGTCTACTCACCGCCCGATCCCAGCCGTAGAGGTGCCCGGCGGATTTTTTGTGTGCGTACGCGCAGCGGAATATTGTTGAATTTAAAGATTTTAATTATGCAGATATTTATTGTATGACGTCGTATAATTGTGTATGGTAAAAAAAAAATTTGTGCACGCAACCATTGTGGAGAAATTCACCAAAAACTGATTCCGCTGGGCGAACGTTGTCCTGGCGGAACTTTTTTTAATCCATAGACTTTAGAAGAAAAGAGATGTGTCCAAAAATTAGTGTGTATTTGTGTGTAATTGTGTATGTATGAATAAAACTAGTGCATGCATAAACTTCGGAGAAATTCAAGTTTCCGCTACGCGAACGTTTGGCCATTAGCTAGTTTTCATATAAAGCGCTTACATAGAGAGCTGTAGATTTTTACATACGTTGTTTTGAATTTGTTTATATTTGTTTAAAAAACAGATTTAGAAAAAATCGTAGGGCTTAAAAGATAAAAATATAAACGTAAAATACGCTTATTAGGTCTTAGTTCTTAAAGTATGCACTTTGGGGTCTAGATTTTCACGTTTATACAAACCTTGTAAGTGTCTGCAACATGTCGCCAAGTATCAATGATGTTCCGTTAGTAACTAAAGAGTTATAGGACAAATTTACCATGAACAGATCACTGTTTACAAAGCAGTCAAATATCACGACGTTCTGAAGGAATTGCATGGTAATATGTATGTCAATAATTAGTGTATTCATTCAACTATTCTTATGCAAAATTTCATGTCATTAAATTCAGTAATTAAAGAAAAACAATTATAATACTGACGAAGCATCGAAAACCTACATAACCCGACCAAGTTCGGATGGCTACAAAAAAGCGGCCGTGCCATATATCTAAGAAACGTTCTTAACCTTCCAATATAGTATTTATTAATATGGTACAGTTGCGTACACAAGCGTTAGGAAAAAATAAAACAATTGCATTTCTTGAATGAAAAATATTTTTTTTAATAATAACGCCACTATCTACGATAAAAACAAATCTTCAATTAACAAGTACTTCTCTATTTAAATATCCGCGTAAAAAAATATTTTTAATTACATATAATACTTAATTCTGTAATTCTAATAAGGTTAACAAACGCTTGCAATGACAGCAATAGACTTAACCCTTCAGATACCGTCAATTAGAGACACAATAGTAAGACAATAGATGCGCGGCCACCGGTGGTCGCTTGGGGATTCATGAATTAAATGTGTTTTAACTAAAATAGATTATGAACTAGCTTTTGCCCGCGACTTCGTTCGCGTGGATGACGAAACTTAGGGTAAGTATAATATTTCGAGCTTCAATAAAAATTAAAATCACATCACATAACTAACCTATTCAGTTGTTTAGATTTGATCAACATTAAAAAAGTGCTTATAAACTAAAACATTGGTATAAAAAAGGTATTTTCAAGAAAAAATAATACCTACCTACGTAAATAGTACCTACTTTCTGTCATAGTCAAATACATTTAAAAAAGTAGGTGTACAAAAATAAATGACCTATAAATTATATCGAAACAACAATTGTGTTATCACCTATACCAATTCAATACCGGTATTATACTGTAAATTTTGGGATGTTACCTAAATATATTGCACGGCTGCTTTTTTGTAGCTATCCGAACTTAGTCGGGTTATGTAGGTTTTCGATGCTTCGTCAGTATTATAATTGTTTTTCTTTAATTACTGAATTTAATGACATGAAATTTTGCATAAGAATAGTTGAATGAATACACTAATTATTGACATACATATTACCATGCAATTCCTTCAGAACGTCGTGATATTTGACTGCTTTGTAAACAGTGATCTGTTCATGGTAAATTTGTCCTATAACTCTTTAGTTACTAACGGAACATCATTGATACTTGGCAACATGTTGCAGACACTTACAAGGTTTGTATAAACGTGAAAATCTAGACCCCAAAGTGCATACTTTAAGAACTAAGACCTAATAAGCGTATTTTACGTTTATATTTTTATCTTTTAAGCCCTACGATTTTTTCTAGATCTGTTTTTTAAACAAATATAAACAAATTTAAAACAACGTATGTAAAAATCTACAGCTCTCTATGTAAGCGCTTTATATGAAAACTAGCTAATGGCCAAACGTTCGCGTATCGGAAACTTGAATTTCTCCGAAGTTTATGCATGCACTAGTTTTATTCATACATACACAATTACACACAAATACACACTAATTTTTGGACACATCTCTTTTCTTCTAAAGTCTATGGATTAAAAAAAGTTCCGCTAGGACAACGTTCGCCCATCGGAATCAGTTTTTGGTGAATTTCTCCACAATGGTTGCGTGCACAAATTTTTTTTTACCATACACAATTATACGACGTCATACACTAAATATCTGCATAATTAAAATCTTTAAATTCAACAATATTCCGCTGCGCGTACGCACACGATTTTTTAGCGATATAGATTGGGATGGCTTGTGGTCTGTCTTCGCATGCTATCCTTGGCAGCCCACTTGCTTTTCTTCGGAAGATGCTTCGTCGTGCGCAGATTCTGTGCGGGATGTGTTGCGATAGGGGATGGAGTACTACAGAGAATGGATCTCTGACGTAGCAAGATCTGGCCAAGCTCGTCCATGGTTTGGCGTCGAGTGTGATCGCGCAGACGCGCTTAAGCACGCGGCATATCCAGCTTGGGCCGACGCTCGTATACGCAAAGCAGGCGACGTGGCTCAAAAGAAGAAAGCCTTTTAATGGGCTGCCAAGCCCTGCAGGAAGGTGTTGCAGAGGTCTCGGTTCGACCACATAAGCCGAATTGGGAACAAACTTGCGTCATACCCCGCAGGTAGTAAAACGTTATGGTCCCTGGCTAAATCGGTTGAATCGAACTTCTGCCGTCCCTCACTACCACTACTATTGAAACCATATGGGTCGCTAGCCCACAATGCTAAGGTCAAAGTTAAAGTTAAAGACAGATTACGCCTGAAAACTCAGTTAGTATTCGGTAATTCCGAGATTTACTAGAATATTTCACAAAACTTGCTCCAGGGAATAGCTGTTTTTTTAAACCCTTAAATTTTTCTCTCATTTAGAATCTTAATAAAATTTTCAAGGCTTCCATAGTTTTACTTTTTTGACTTTGTTTATACAAAATAGGAGATTTTCAGAGGTTTTTACTGGATTAGTTTTACACTAATTTAGAAATTGATTTCTATAGAAGTCTAGATTATTATCTAGGCTTCTATAGATACTGTGTTTCCAAAATATTGAAAAATGTATAATAACGTCACAATCGGTTATGAGCGGTTGTATGAAAAACAGTGAAAATGTGTGTCGTGATGCACCACCTTTAGGTCGGAATCTTTACGAAATTTCTTCAGAATCAGTCTTAACGCCAACGTAAAAAAATACAAGGCAGGCGCGTGCAGTCTTTTCGACGCCTGCGCTGCAACCTAAACACACATTCTGTGTCTCTCAGGAGGAGTGGAAAATGAGGAAATGGAGTTATTTTCGTCCGTAGTGAACTAATGACAAGCTACTATACACTTTTGTCAAGATAGATATAGATAATTATAGACAAGATATTTTGAAATCATGATCACGCCGCGCGACCGCCTGAGGGTCGTGTAAGATGTTTGCTCTGCTTTATAGATCATGATCAGAAATTCAGTCTGTCTTTATACTTATAAGATATGTTATTGAGGATTTTCCAAATAAACCACAAATTGTTTCTCTGAAAATCAAAGATTTGTTTAATTAATACGTCTTTACCATATTACAACGTTTAAATGACCATTACACCTATAACTTACCTGAAAATCAAAGAAACGACATTTAAAGTTTACTAATATCGCCTCCTCAATTATATCCCTTTATTTTATCTCTTTACAATAGAATTTTTAACAATAAAATATGCAAAATAATCTAAACATCATCTGCCATTCAATCACACGTCACCCCGTTCCACAGAACATAAATTCCATTGACAAATACAACGCGCGAAGCGCGGCAAATTTGAATTGTGCAAATGTCATTTCATTACATCTCCCCCCCTAAGAGCAGAAATTGTAAATAATTAAAGCACAGGGCAGTGCGTGCAGGCCATTTTCTAGCAATAGGCTATAATCTACACAATGCACTTACAAGTTATCTTTATATTCGTTTTCTTCTACTTCATCTACTGCTGTGACAGGTTCTAATTTTGTTATATGGAATAAAGTTGATTCTGTTTTTCTGTTGCCAGTGTCAATCTTATAAATGGAGTTTGATATTTTTTCTATTATCTTGAAAGGGCCTATTTTTAATTCGTCTAATTTTTTTCTATTCAGTCTATTTCCATTTTCGCCATATACACTGTCTCCTATCTCGAACTCTTGCATTTTCCTATTTCTATCAAATATTTTCTTGTTGTACTTATGGGATTTTATTGTATTCTCTAATGCTAATTTTCCATCAGCCAACCACTTGTCTTCCTTTTCTATTGTCTTAATTTCATTTGGTAAAATACTGACATTTGTACCATCCAGTAAATATTTTGGTGCAAATCCTGTAACAGAGTGGTCTGTATCATTATATTTCTGTATACTTTCTCTTGCTATTGTTGTCCATGTTTTCTTGTTGTTTTTCTCATTTATTTTACATCTAATTTTATTTACTATTGTTTGGTTCAAACGTTCGTTCAAGCCGTTCGAAAATGGTGTATTCACAGCTGTAAAAATTAGTTTAATATTATTCTCCTGTAAATATTGTTTAAATTCTTTTGAATTGATGCCAGGATATTGGTCTGTTAGAATTATTCCAATCTCATCTGTTTCTAGTACTTTCTTAGTTAGTTTTATAAAGTCACTCGCATTCTGTGTTTTGGAAGTCGCAATAAACGCATATCTTGTGTAGTGGTCTACTAAAAGGTGTAAGTATTTTTTTGTTGACCTAGCTAGATCCTCCAAAGCCATTCCATCCATTGACATTTCAAATGGTTTTGTTGCTGGTCCTAGTTGTGACATTAATCCAAATTTCCCTTGACATCTTGATTTATTTTTTATGCATGTTTCGCATGTTTTACAAATATTTATGATATGTTTTGTTAGGTTTTTAGCTGTATATATTGGACTTATTTTTTTCTGTAATTGTCTGATTCCAACATGGCATAAATCTTCATGCACCTTTTTTATAAATTTTTTACTAAACTCTTCTGAAAGTATAATCTTTTCCTGTTTCTTTATTTTTTTATAATAGATATTATTTTTGTGTAGTAGATTTTGTTTCTTGTCTTTTATTATTTCATTTTTTTCTTGGTCCTCAATTATATCTTTTATTTGTATTAAATTAACTATTTTCAATAGTTCCTCTTGGTTATCTTCTGATTCTAATACAGGGTTTCTGCTCAAACAGTCTGCTTCTACATTTTCTTTACCAGGTATATATTTTACAGTAAAGTCATACTGAGATAGGTAATATGTGAGGTCACCCAATTCTTCATCTGTTCTGCATTTAATATTCATGTTCTCTAGAGGTTTGTGGTCTGAGTAAATAGTGAATTTTTTTCCAATTAGCCAGTGTTGCCAATATTTAACTGCTTCTTTCATAGCAAAACATTCCAAATATATAGCCTTTTTTCGTTTTTGAGATTCATTTAGCTTTTTTGAAAAATATGCCACCGGTTTGTCTTTACCTTCTAGTTGTGTTTGTTTTAATATTGCCCCGATACCTTCTAAAGATGCATCTGTAAAGATTTTTATTGGTAAGTCTTTGTCGAATATTTCCAACACGGGTTGGGAACATAAATATTTTTTTATTTGATTAAATGATTCTTCACACTTCTCTGACCACACAAACTTTTCATTTTTTCTAAAATAAATCTAATAATTGCGCTTCTTGGTATGTATTCATGGTAAAAGTTGATTTTTCCCAAAAATTGTCTAATGTTTTTTGTGTATTAGGAGTTGGAAAATGTCTTATCGAGATCAAATTGTCTTTAAGTGGTCTTACTGAATTGTTCTGAATTACATGGCCGAGGTACTTTACTGAGTCTGAAGCAAAGGTACATTTTTGAAGCTTCAATCTAAAGCCTTCTTATATTATTGCCTCTAATACATTTCTTATGTGTCTTATATGTTCTTCAAAGGTGGTCGAGTATATCAAAATATCATCAATATAGTAACGGAGTATCCTGTGAGCTTGTGCTTTCTTAGAATATTGCTTAAAATTCTCTGGAAAATTGCTGGTGATGTTTTCAAGCCAAAAGTAAGGCAGGTCCACTGGAAATGGCCATCTTGTGTGACGAATCCTGTTTTATTTCTATCTTCCACCCGTAGCGGTATTGCCCAAAATGCTGAGTTTATATCCAATGTAGTAAAATACTTAGTTTCTAGTTTTGATAATCAAATCATCTATTAATGGGAAAGGTTGAGCTTGTGGAACAACAATTTTGTTTAGTTCCCTTAAATCTACACATAAGCGGGACTTTCTATTTTCACCTTTTTTAAATGCCAATGTCACTGGAGCAGCGAAAGGACTGTAGGATTCTTCTATTAAATTATTCTTTAGTAGCTTGGATATTTGCTCTTCAATTTCTAATTTATCCTCTATTGTACATCTGTATGGTCTTTTACTACAGTATCTATTTACTTGTAAATCTATGTGGGCTTCATAATCTCTAACTGATCCTATATCATACTTGTCTTTAGCAAAAATTGTTTTATATTGCTTTATAATTTTCTCTATCTCAATTTTTTTTTTCATTATCTAAATGGTCTCTGATACTTACAAATTCTTCTGTTTCTATGTGTTCATTAAAATTTATTGCAAATGTTTTTTTATTCTTTTCTTCATATCTGTTATCTTTAGACATTTCATCTATTTTATTTGTTGTTTTCTTTTGTTCTATCTGCAAGTCCTCATTTTGGGTTAGTTTGAATTTCTTTATCATATCTAATCCGATTATAAAATCTTCGAAATGTTCATTATCCACTATATATACTTCCATCTCTTCTTCTAAATCGAAAATGTTTTATTTTTATTGTAATACAGCCATCTGTTTTTTTCACACCATTAACCGTTTTCATATATGCTATATTCACATTGTCCTTTTTTTCTTTCACTTTAATCAGCTTTGAATTTATTAAAGAAATCTGTGAACCTGAATCATAAATGGCGCTCACTTCTAGTTTATTTTCTAATAAGAGCTTGATTTTGATTAATGGTGTACTTACTCGTTTTTTTTCTCAGTATTTATATCAACTTCAATAATGGAGTTGTTGTTTACATTTCTGGGTTTAAAAACCTTTTCAGATTCATTCTTATTTTTCTTGAACCAGCATGACTCCTCCGGATGATATCGAATTCCTTTTTCCAAAGATTCACAAGTCTTACATGGCTTCTTCTCATTATATTTATTTTTATTAAGGGATGTACCACTCTTTATTGTGGTTGAGTTTTTCTTGTACATCATACCTTCATATTTTCTTATCTCATTGAACAAATCAGTAGTGTCATTGAGTTCATCCCTGTTTAACTTATTTAAGATAAAACTTGGTAAACCCGTTGCAATAAGATCTATCATTGTTTTGGAGTCTATCGATTTGTTTATATCTAGTATAAACCTCTCTTTTTTTATAGCATAATCAATTAGTAGTCCTTCTTTATACCTGAATGCTAGAGCATATGTGACTATGTCCCATCCTCTGTTTTTAAAAGTTTCTAGAAATTTGTGTTTCCATTCTTTCCATTCAGCCTTTATTGTAAGTTTTATGGCCATCGAGCTATACCAATCCAAACAAGATTTTTCTAAAAATAACCTCAATATATCTATTTTTGTTTCATCTTTTGATATATTAAAGCGCTCACACTCTTTTTCAAAATTCTCAATCCACTGCATTGCGTTAGGGTTCTTGCTTGTGAATTTTTCAATAATAAATTTCTCTGAAATATGTTTTAGGTTATGTTGTTTTTCTTTCTTTGTAGTTGTTTCTATTAATTTTTCCAAGATATTTTGCAAATTGTCGTTTTTGTCTATTGGTTGCTTTGTGTTCATTTCTTCTAAATATTGATCTAAAAATTGCATATTACCTTCCTCATCTATATATGTTTTCTTAAGATCTTCATCCATTTTTATCCATATTTTTCTGCATTGATGCCTTTTCTTTATGCTATTTTTTATTTTTGAGAAACTGTTCATTTTGACAATATATGTATGATGAATCACTGGCTTCTGTTCATCAGGTAAAATATAACATTTTCCTTCCTCTGTAGTTATTGAAGTTATGGCCAATATTTTAGATTTGCCATCATTTGAGGCTATCATCGTGAACTCAAATTGTAACCGGTCCATCTTTTTCTAGTTGACGAAAATGTCGTTTTATAAGATAGGTATGTTATTGAGGATTTTCCAAATAAACCACAAATTGTTTCTCTGAAAATCAAAGATTTGTTTATTTAATACGTCTTTACTATATTACAACGTTTAACTATGACCATTACACCTATAACTTACCTGAAAATCAAAGAAACGACATTTAAAGTTTACTAATATCGCCTCCTCAATTATATCCCTTTATTTTATCTCTTTACAATAGAATTTTTAACAATAAAATATGCAAAATAATCTAAACATCATCTGCCATTCAATCACACGTCACCCCGTTCCACAGAACATAAATTCCATTGACAACTTCAACGCGCGAAGCGCGGCAAATTTGAATTAATGAAATGTCATTTCATTACATACTTATAAAAATAAGTGAGACCTAAAAATAAGAGAGCGGGATGTGGACAAAATCATACATAATGCGTAAATGTTGTTTGTGGTAATAATCGTAACATAGTAGCTTGGTGATGGGTTGCAATACTAAACATGTAGTACGGGTGTGGGATCAGGACTTCGAGATAGCGGGCAGCGGGTGCGGTGCGGGCGCGGGCGGGCGCTCGCCGGCCGGCACGGAGCTCACGGAGCGCAGCTGGGACTCGCACGCGCAGTACCGGCGCGCGCCGCCGCCGCGCCCGCGCCCGCTCGCGCCGCTCTACTGCCGCCTGCGCCACCTGCTCACGCCGCGCGGCGCCGCCACGCTGCTGCTTGTTGTAAGACTACTCACTTGTCGATACCGATACTCGGGTGCAGGCTGATCGCTAACGCTAAAACGTACATTTATGGCCTCATGGGGCCGCGAAGAAGGCGGATCCGTCTGAACCCTGCTAATGATTTTATTGCTACTAACCAACGTTACTACAACATTTGAATCAAGTTTTTGTTAAAGTTATATATAACCATGCATGCATGTAGCTTATCATTGAAACATGTTTGTCAGGTTCGGTGGGTTTTTCTAACCCTTTTAATATATCCTTTTAACCATTAAGTATAAAATACGTTAATGATGAGTTGAGTACTCTGTTGGATGAGGTATAAAAGTGAGTCGTGTTTGTGTGCAGCTGTGCTCGGTGGGCGCGTGCGCGTGCGTGTGGGCGGGCGTGGGGCTGCGCGTGGGGCGCGTGCCGCTGGCGCCGCGCGTGCGCCTGCTGCTGCTGGCGGCGCTGTCGTCGCTGCTGCTGCACTCGGCGCTGCTGGTGCTGCACGTGACGCGCCTGGCCGCGCTGCTGCCGCTGGACTGGAACAAGCTGGGCGCGTGGACGTGCGTGTGGAGCGCGCTGTCGCTGGGCACGGGCGGCGCGCTGACGCTGCACGCCGTGCTGGCGGCGCCGGAGTACCGCTGGGCGCCGGCGGGCGTGGGCGTGCCGCTGGTGTGGGCGGCGGCGCTGGCGCTGGGCGGCGCGGGCGCGGCGGCGGGCGTGGCGCTGGGCGGCGCGCGCGGCTGGCTGCGGCGGCGCGCGGCGGCGCGGCGGCGCGCGTCGTGGAGCTCGGGCTCGCCGCGCGCCGCGTACCGCGCCGTGCCGGCCGCGCCGCCGCCGGCGCCGGTGGCGTCCACGTCTCGCGACGACCCGTTATAGTGAAGGCCGTCCGCCACGGACTTCTAGGCGGCCGGTCGGGTCGGAGCCCGTTTTATAGTTTTGTACGCCGCGCCCGCGCCGGCACGATCTCTTTATGATTTCCGCAAGTCTGATTTTTATTCTAGTCCGTTATAGGTTAGCGATGGATCATTTGTGAGTTTGACGAGCGACGACAGTTCCTCGGTTAGTTTTTGCACAAATATTTCTAGTGATCTAGTCGTGTTTTATACCGATGTCTGGTTGTTCGGGAGCAGTCGTTGTCATTACCGTTCGTTTCGACCGTGTCCGTGTGTTGGTTTTCTCTTCGTCCACTATGCATTGTTTACAAAAATTATATTCGTCATTTACGCGATATTAAAATGGATCATGTACTTAATTAACTATACACGAAATGTATGCGAAGGGTAATGTTTTAATTGTAAGCGAAGTATTTATTATTATGTTAATAGTCATATAATTGTTGTATAGACGGCGCGTACGTCGTGTATGCGTACTTTATTTCCTCGTAAGCTTGTAATGGATCAAATCGTTTGCATGATATATGATATGATATAATTACTGTTCATACAATAGTAAGCCTATACTATAGTTAGTGTTAAGGGAAAGTTCGATATGTAATACAAGTTGTTAATAGAAAATAATTTTATACTGTCCGATGTGTGGTCTCCCCACGACGCCACGAGCTTACCGAGTGCTTGTCCTCGCGGCCCCTCTCCGCACCTCCGTTACGATTTTCGATTAATATTCCTTTGTATGTCTTATACATATCACATGTAAGTATTGTTTGGTCTGGTCGGTGTGCGCGTAAACCGCGCGCTCGAGCCGCACGGTTAATGTGCTGCAGTGCCGCAGTAACTCGGTGCTGCAGTGCCGCAGTGCCGCAGTACGCAGTATCGCGGTGCCGCAGTGTCTCAGTAATTCGGTGCTGCAGTGCCGCAGTACGCAGTACCGCGGTGCCGCAGTGTCTCAGTAATTCGGTGCTGCAGTGCCGCAGTACGCAGTACCGCGGTGCCGCAGTGTCTCAGTAATTCGGTGCTGCAGTGCCGCAGTACGCAGTACCGCGGTGCCGCAGTGTCTCAGTAATTCGGTGCTGCAGTGCCGCAGCACGCAGTACCGCGGTGCCGCAGTGTCTCAGTAATTCGGTGCTGCAGTGCCGCAGTACGTAGTACCGCGGTGCCGCAGTGACTCAGTAACTCGGTGCTGCAGTGCCGTAGTGTCGCAGTAACTAGGTGCCGCAGTGTTGCAGTAACTAGGTGCTGCAGTGCCGCAGTACCGCGGTGCCGCGGTGTCTCAGTTACTCGGGTGCTGCAGTGTCGCAGTAACTCGGTACTGCAGTGCCGCAGTGCCTCAGTACGCAGTAATTCGGTGCTGCAGTACCGCAGTACGCAGTATCGCGGTGCCGCAGTGTCTCAGTAACTCGGTGCTGCAGTGCCGTAGTGTCGCAGTAACTAGGTGCCGCAGTGTCGCAGTAACTAGATGCTGCAGTGCCGCAGTAACTAGGTGCTGCAGTGCCGCAGTAACTAGGTGCTGCAGTGCCGCAGTACCGCGGTGCCGCAGTGTCTCAGTAACTCGGTGCTGCAGTGCCGCAGTGTCGCAGTAACTAGGTGCTGCAGTGCCGCAGTAACTCGGTGCTGCAGTGTCGCAGTACGCAGTACCGCGGTGCCGCAGTGTCTCAGTAACTCGGTGCTGCAGTGCCGCAGTTTTGCAGTAACTAGGTGCCGCAGTGTCGCAGTAACTAGGTGCTGCAGTGCCACAGTAACTCGGTGCTGCAGTGCCACAGTAACTCGGTGCTGCAGTGCCGCAGTACGCAGTACCGCGGTGCCACAGTACGCAGTACCGCGGTGCCGCCGTAACTCGGTACCACAGTGCCACAGCGCCGCGGAAGCATAGTACAGTGCCGAGGTGGCACAGTACGCAGTACCACAGAGCCGCGGTGGCACAGCACGCAGTGCCACAGTGCCGCGGTGGCACGCTAGTTGCTAGTCGGCACGGGAACATGTGACGTAACGTGGATGATTTTTGTGTACCAACTCACGATCTCGATCAAATAATGTACGAGTCATTTTTACTTTAAAATTTTAATGATAATAATTATATGGTTTTATACAAATATTTGGTTTTGTTTCATTTTAACCCTTCAGATACCGTCAATTAGAGACACAATAGTAAGACAATAGATGCGCGGCCACCGGGTGTCGCTTGGGGATTCATGAATTAAGGACGAATTTACTTTTTTTGACAAATATTACGGTTTTTCGGGAACCATTACGATGAACTAGGAATCATGACTATGAGTATGTCTTGGCATCAAATTAAAGACAAAATACATATTTTTCTCTAGGATGGCATAAAAAAATATTATGGTCTCATATAAATTTTTCATATAAATACGATTTTACCAACGCACTAATACAAGAAAACTACTAAACACAGGAGTCTGAGTAGGAACCCGTAACCTAAATCCAGTGTACATTTTTAGCTTAAAAAACATAAAATAATACAGCTTGTATATTCTTCAACCCCGATAGCTAATTATTTCGAACTTACATAAACAACTTTATGATTTATGACCAAAATAAAAGTGTGCGTCAGAATGGCTGGTGGTCTGTGGCGTTGGTCTAAGCGAGTTGATTCAAAAATTGCAACATAATTGCTTATATTTGCTACATATTGTAAATAATTGCTACATAGGATATATATGCCGAAATCAAAAAAATTTTTTGACCAGCCATCCTGACGTTTGGTTGGCTGGTCAACCCCTAGTTTAAAATTAAGCATGCAGACTTTCCCAAAATGTATTGCGTCAATAATTGCTACATATTTACTTCATTTATCTAATTTAGTTGTAACTTCAAACATATGTTAAATAAAGGATGTAGCAACTATTTAAATTATCCGAAGGAAAAGTGCCTGATAAAATATTAAAGGCAAATACTTAGTTATGTAGGTGTCGGTTTAATCGTTTAGGCTCTGGTAACCGTGTAAGTAAAATAAGTAATGTCCGTAAGGATTGACGAGCCACATTTCGTATCTGAACTGTATGGTTAGCCGATAAGAAAACAACGTATGCACGATACTAAGTTTAATCCTCGACTGACACAAAGAAATAATAAATAAACAGATACCTACATTACACCTCCACCAATAAATTTAAGCTATAAATCAATTGATACACATAATGACCTTAATTATTAAACAATAAAGTACTTAACACTAAACAAACTCAGACCTATATCTAATCACGGGTTTCCTTGTTCGCGTGGGACGTGATTGCGACAGTTCTGGAAGTGGGGAACCGAGTGCAGTGGGGTCACTTGCACCATCGCCTTGTGCGACGAGTGGTACCACGTCTTGTGTTGGTAGGTTACCCTTTGATTGAGGTTCAATCGTTTCTTTATGTTGCGTGTCACCCTCTCTACTCCCATTCTCCACTTCCTTCCCCGGTGAAACGGCATTCTCACCCCCAACTGTCGATGATTCTCCCATATCAACCCCAGGATAGGCAACATCTGAAAATCGCGGTCTTCGACGCATTTGATCTATATGACGTTTCATTAATTGACCGTTATCACTTTCCACTATAAACCTACGTGTGCCTTCTTTAACCTGTACTTGCCCTTTAACCCATTTGTCATGCTGGCCAAAACCCCTCGCCCAAACCGAATCGCCCTGCCAAAAATCACGCTTGACTCCACCTGCATACTGTGCTTGGCTGTCTTGTGCGGAGCGTACTTTGTCCAGCAAGGTTTGGTCGCTCCTTAATAGGTCCAGACGTGAGCGCAATCTACGTTTCTGTAGCAACATAGCTGGCGTCTCGCCTGTCGTGCTATGTATAGTGTTTCTGTAGATTAATAAGAAGTTTTGAAGGGCTACATCTACATCTACGTTATCCCTATATGCTTTTTTAATCGTACGTTTGCATAATTTGACGGCGTTTTCCGCAGCGCCATTCGAAGAAGGGTGGTAGGCTGGTGAAAAAGATTGCCTGATTCCATTGTTTTTTAAAAATTCCGAAAATTCCCTACTTGTAAACGGAGGACCCTGATCCGAAACTAGTTCCCTCGGGAGCCCGAATCGTGCGAAAGTAGCTCTGAGAATTTTAATAGTGACTGCGGCATTGGTCTGTTTCGTTTCGAAGGCCTCGATCCACTTCGATGTCGAATCTACCAATATTAAAAATGTTATACCCTTAAACGGTCCTAAAAAATCGATATGTAAACGTGTCCACGGCTGGGGCGCATACGGCCAATGCTGCGGCGTCGCACGCGGCGGCGCGTCCGCCTCGCGCGCGCACGTCTCGCAGGCGCGGCACAGCGCCTCCACCTCGTCGTCGATACGCGGCCACCACACGTAACTTCTAGCCCAGCTCTTTGTTTTAACTATGCCCATGTGGCTACTATGTAATTGTTTTAATACCGTCTGCCTTAAGGACTTTGGTATAATCATCCGATAACCCCACATAATACAGCCGCCTTCAATGTATATTTCATTTCGCCTACTGAAAAATGGTTTTAGCTCCTCTTCACTACAAAAGTGTGGCCAGCCTGATTCTATGTAAACTTTTAATTTAGTAAATAATACATCCCTAGCCGTGGCCTCACTAACATCCGAGTTAGTTATTGGTAAAAAGTTTTCAACAAAATTTACATACGTTATCTCTTTAATATGTCGCACGTTGGCAACTCTGGGCGGTAATCGCGACAAAGCGTCCGCACAATTATTTTTAGACGAAACATATTCAATGTCATAATTGTACCCAGACAAAAGCACTGCCCAACGCTGCAACCGAGACGCCGACATAACCGGAATACCTACCTTGTTACCGAATATATAGGTCAAGGGTTTATGATCAGTTCTTATAGTAAATTTCCTTCCGTACAAATACTGATGGTATTTGCGTATTGCGTATACTATTGCTAAAGCCTCTCTGTCTATCTGCGCGTAGTTACGTTCTGCCGGTATAAGCGAGCGCGACGCGTAGGCGACGGGCCGCTCGCCCGCGGGCGTCAGCTGCGACAGCACCGCGCCCACCCCCACACTGCTGGCGTCCGCCGTTACTATCAACGGTAACTCGGGAGAATAGTGCATGAGGACTTCACTACTGGTTAGCCTGTCCTTAACCCTTCTGAATGCCCTTTGACATCTATCATTCCAGTCATATTTCGACCCCGACTTTAGCAACTCGTATAATGGTGCTAATATTGTACTTAAATTATGAATAAATTTCGAGTAGTACATAATCATGCCTATAAACGATCGGAGTTCCGCTACGTTGACGGGTGCCGGTGTATCGATAATTGCCTGTACCTTGTCGGGACACGTATGTACGCCCTCTGCACTGATTACATATCCTAAATAGCTTATCGTCTTTGCAAAAAGGTCACATTTCTCTTTTTTAACTCTTAAATCATACTTTTCTAGCCGTTGGAAAACCTTGTGTAAGTTTTCCAAATGTTCACGGGTCGATGACCCTGTAATTATAACGTCATCTAAGAATACCCCCACTCGAGGTAAATCTGCAAATAATTCCTCAAGTCGTCGCTGAAAAATGCCCGGGCTGGATGACAGTCCATACACGAGGCGATTGTACATAAATAAGCCCTTGTGGGTATTAATAACAGTATACTTCTTAGACTCATCCAAGAAAAATTGCGCATAAGCCTGAGACAGGTCAATTTTGCTGAATCTTTGGCCTCCGTGCAAGCGAACCAGCAAGTCTTCTACCCGTGGTAGTGGATAACGGTCAACCTCTAAAACTTTATTTAACGTCAATTTATAGTCTGCGCAAATTCTTATGTTACCGTCCTTCTTCACTACTGGTACGATCGGCGTTGCCCAGTCGGAACGCTCGACAGGAGTGAGGATGCCGTCCCGCACGTGCTGCTGCAGAGCGCGCTCCACCGGCTCGCGCAGCGCATACGCCAGCGGCCGCGCGCGCATGAACACTGGCCGCGCTCCCTCCCGCAAGTGAATGCTCACCGGCGGGCCGGTGAAGCCGCCCAGCCCATCCGCGAACACATTACAATATCTGGAACTGAATTCCTCTACATTAAACTCCTCTCCCGATATTTTATTTACTGTCGTTAAATTGACAGTAGGTAGCTGAATACCTAATTCTAACATCCATTGCCGGCCGAGTAAAGCCATTTTACCCTTTTTTATGATATATAAATCGAGATCTTTAACTTTATCATTATACCTCACTGACGGTGTAATTACCCCCACTGGATGTACTAACTCGCCCGTATAATATCTTAAGACAATGTTACATTTGTTAATGGTTAAATCACTAAATACTTGCTGGTACATTTTATAACTGATGCACGACACCGCACTACCTGTGTCGCACTCCATGTTTAAATGTTTATTATGTACCTTTAATGACATCATAAACGGTTTGCACTGACTTAACGCTAACTGATTTAAATTAATGTCTATTACCTCTTCACTGTGATCACTTTCACAGTCTCCACTGCTGTTTGTTGGTTTTGATCCCACGTAATATTGGTTCGATATTATATTGGGACAAACACGTCGAATATGACCTGTCTTGTTGCACACACGGCATACGTAACGGCCGAACCGACAAGTGGACGTTTCATGTGCCCCGCCACAAGCTTGACAATGATGCCGGCTCTCCGCATTCGTCCCACGGTCATGACGGTGCCCGCGGACCCTGTTCTCGCCGCGCGCCTCGTGCTTGTTGTGCGCCCCGTGCTGTCCGCGCGCCCCGAGCTCGCCACGCGGCCCGGCCTCCCGGGTCGTACCTCTTGCGTACCGCGTGGCTGTCTTCTCACCTATTGCCAGACAATCGGTCGCTGTCGCCTCCCCGTTTGCCCTTTTCTGGCCTTGAACTACGGCCGCCGCATCTTTTTCCGCTGACTCCAAACTAATCGCTAAGCTATAGGCTCTTGAAAAATCTAGTTTTGGTTCAGCGAATAACCGTTGGCGAATCGCCTCACAGCTGATACCACATACCAACTGATCTCGTAAACTCTCCTCTAGCCATGCCCCAAACTCGCATGTCTTGGTCATTTTCTTGAGAACAGCGATGTACTCAGCTATTGATTCGCCACTTTGTTGAGTCCTCTTCCTAAACTTGTACCTCTCCGCCAGCTCACTCGGCTTGGGCTGCAGATGTTTTCCCATGATATCCACTATTTGCATAAACGACTTCGACTTTGGTTTATCAGGTGTGCACAAACTCACTAATAGTTCATAACTTTCCGCACCCATAAGCGTAATTAATGTCGGTACAAACAGCTCATTTTTCACCTCGTTCACTACGAAATATTGTTCCAACCGTTCGATGTATAACCGCCAATCGTCTTTATGCACATTGAATTCTGTTATTTTTCCGATCGTCATTGTTGTCGTTATTATAAAATATCGCACGCTTAATATATATTTTAGTCCTCGTCGCCACTGAACTGTATGGTTAGCCGATAAGAAAACAACGTATGCACGATACTAAGTTTAATCCTCGACTGACACAAAGAAATAATAAATAAACAGATACCTACATTACAGTATCTTAATGAAATTAAACACTTATTTAGTAGTAAGTTTAAAAATTTAGCAGGTTCGATAATAATATTTAAAAAGTTACATGAACATGAAGGTGGCTCCTCAATCTAAATGTTTGGATTGAGGAGCCACGTCAGAACTACGAACATCATGGTTGAATTTAATTTGGTATGACTTAGTAGCATTTTAAAGTAGTTAGTAGACAAAATTTCAGCACTGCAGTGTTAAAATTAAAAAGTTATCATACATTGTATATGGCTCCTCAGACCATACACATGACCCGTCATTTTTCAAAGAAACATTAGTTCGATTGATCCGCAATTTCGTCATCATTTAATAATAAGTGTGTATGAATTTGTAGCATACAGAGAAAGTAGTAAAACTGAGTACTTAAATGTAGTATTTAGTATTTTATTTGGCTCCTCAGTCCTGATCCTGACTTTCTGCATAGTAAATAATTGATTGTATGTGGCTCCTCAATCCTTACGGACATTACTTATTTTACTTACACGGTTACCAGAGCCTAAACAATTAAACCGACACCTACATAACTAAGTATTTGCCTTTAATATTTTATCAGGCACTTTTCCTTCGGATAATTTAAATAGTTGCTACATCCTTTATTTAACATATGTTTGAAGTTACAACTAAATTAGATAAATGAAGTAAATATGTAGCAATTATTGACGCAATACATTTTGGGAAAGTCTGCATGCTTAACTTTAAACTAGGGGTTGACCAGCCAACCAAACGTCAGAATGGCTGGTCAAAAAATTTTTTTAATTTCGGCATATATATCCTATGTAGCAATTATTTACAATATGTAGCAAATATAAGCAATTATGTAGCAATTTTTGAATCATCTCGCATAGACCAACGCCACAGACCACCAGCCATTCTGACGCACACCAGCAATGGCGGCCGCCGCCGCCTGCACACGTACCGGTCTGGCATGCACAGCTTCAGGTGCCGTTCTTAAATCCGCCTTTACTGAAGAAAACATCGTTGTTGTGAGACAACTGATACTCGAAGATCGTCATGTGACATATCGGGAGATAGAGGCGTTAATAGGCATCTCAGGGACAACCATACAAAATATCTTGCATGAGGAGCTTGGTGTGAAAAAGCTAGTTTGCCATGGATTCCACATTTGCTTTCCGATTCCGGTGGCCCGCATCAGATG
Source organism: Mythimna lalbum (assembly GCA_949319445.1). Taxonomy (NCBI): domain Eukaryota; kingdom Metazoa; phylum Arthropoda; class Insecta; order Lepidoptera; family Noctuidae; genus Mythimna; species Mythimna lalbum. Next base: position 21,953,100 of record OX439360.1, read on the forward strand.
GTGTAAGAAAACTTTCCAAAGGTTCAAGCGAGAAGAAAATCACGTCTACGGTATTATTAGTGGTGACGAATCTTGGATTTATGCCTACAACCCTGATTCCAAAGAGCAATCCACAACCTGGGTCTTCCGAGATGAGCCAAAGCCGACTAAAGTTGTTCGCTCTCGAAGCACTTTGAAGAAGATGGTGGCTACGTTCGTGTCGAAAAAAAACCGGTCACGTTGCAACAATTGCTCGTGAAGATCGTAGAAGAGTTAATGCAGAGTGGTATACCACAAGTCATCGCCGAAGTTCGGAAATGTAACCCAAAGCGACGCATCATCCTACACCGTGACAATGCAAGCTCACATACCGCTGGGAAAACAATTGATTATTTGAAGTAGGAAAACGTAGACATTCTTGACCATCCCCCATGCAGTCCTGACCTAAGCCCTAACGATTTCTTTACATTTCCTAAAATTAAGAAAACTCTTCGTGGGCAAAGTAAAAGAGCATGTAAACTTTGGCAAAGCTTCCAGCCCAGTGAAGAAGCAGTCGACGCTTTCAAGTCGGCCATTTTAGACAAACCGACTTTGGAGTGGAATTAGTGTTTTAATAATTGGTTCCGGCGAATAGAAAAATGTATAAACTTCGAGGTGATAACTTTGAAAAACAATAAATAATACTTTAAGGTTCTAGTTGTCCCTCTACGGGGCGCCGTCGCTGCCAAAGCGACCGGCGACCATACTGAACGCCTGCCAGAGGGGTCATGGCAATACGGATGGTGCGGGGTTACCGCACGATCTCCCGCGAAGCGGCGAGCCTTCTGGCTGGCCTACCACCGTGGGATCTGGAGGCAACAGTCCTTGCACACATGCACGACATGCGCGTGGAGATGCAACGCCGGGGTGAAAGTCCACTGCCGCAACATGTCAAGGCATGACGGACAGAGCTCCGGCGGGATCTCATGGTGAAATGGCGTCAACGGCTATCGCAACCCAGTGCTGGGCACTCCACGATTATGGCGGTAAGTCCCCTCTTTGAGGCGTGGCTGGAAAGACCTCACGGCGTCCTTACGTACCGCATGACGCAGGTCCTCACCGGACATGGCACGTTTGGGAGGTACCTGTTTCAGATAAAGTCGGAAGAGACGCCCGGGTGTCGCCACTGTGCGCAACGCCCGGAAGACACGGTCAAGATGTGCCCTGCCTGGGCGGAGCATCGCCGTGCCCTCGTGGGGGCGATCGGCGGCGGAGACCTCTCGCGCCGGGCCCTGGTCGAGGCCATGGTCCGGAGCGAGGAGGAATGGCAGGTGGTCGCCTCCTTCTGCGAAGCAGTAATGCTAGTAAAGACGATCGAAATCGACGAAGGTCGACCGCATCAGGCTACGGCGCCCCCGCCGCCGCCGCCGCCGGGATTCCGATCCCGATTTCCGGCCACCGTAGACGCGGGCTCGCGGAGGGCGAGCCATGGGTAGCTCGCTGTCCGATCGTCCGGTAATGGACCGAGTCCAAGACGTCGACGGCGCGCACTGTTCCCGCGCGCCTCAAGGAGTTGTCAGCAGCAGGAGGGGCCCAGCTGGGTCGAAGCCTACTGGGGATAGGGTTGTCCGAAAGGGAGCTCGTGCCCCGGTATGAAGGCTAGAAGGAACGGGGTGAGGTTTTTAGTCAGTAAGAGTCTGACACTACCTCCCGCTCTACCCAAGAGCGGGTTGTGTCATACGATGATTTTCCCCATTCGCAAAAAAAAAATGGTTCTAGTTGTTTTTTTCTTCAAACGACAAAAATTAAAAGGCATCCCTCGTACCAAACACATTGAAAACTGAACAAGATGCAAAAATAATTTTTTCATTACTCATACTCTGAAAGTAGGTCTGAACTTGCCTGAGGAGCGGACTGAAAAGTATCACACTTTTCATCCCTAGGGAGTTTTACTTTCAACTAACAGCTGACAAATTATTAAAAATAAAAACTAGGTATATCTTCTTGTATTCGTAATGAAAAGCACAGTGCTTACCTCGGGGTTAAAGTTACTTATTTAGTACCTCGAATTGGCAATTCCTTCTCGGGACGAAATAAGTAACTTTCACCCCTAGTGTAACAATGTACTATTTTATACCACCTGCTCGATAATGTCGTTTTATACGTCATACAAACCTCACATAAAGCAAGTCATTATTCTCTAGAGAAATAATGATCAAACAGACAAAATTCACTACTCCAAGATTCTATAGTTTCAATTTTCTAAAACGCTCCCAGTTCGCAGTCAGTAAGTAGGTTTTATTCTATTTTCTTCTTTTTTTTTAGTGGCCAGTTTGAATTTCGAGTCAACTTGTTCGATGCACGTACATTTTAATTCACAATGTTGACGATTTTTGATGTTCCAAATTGAAATCTCATTATTCCCTAGGTATCGGCCATACCTACTGCATTATTTCTCTAGAGAATAATGACCTGCTTTAAAGTGAGGTTTGGATGACGTATAAAACGACATTATCGAGCAGGTGGTGTAAAAATTACTATTAAATATATATAAAAAAAAAATGATGACTTGAGAACCTCATATTTTAAAAATCTGTTAAAAATGAAAGCTACTTTAATACAAAGAGAGAGCGCCGAGCATATTTATATTGAAGGACCGTTAGTCAGTCTCGTCCATTCATACAGCTCATATATTTGGGGTGCTAATACTACACGAACTTTTTATCAATAAAATGAGCAGATTATCTTCTATTCGTGTCATAATTATTGGTCTTATCGAAAAAGCTAGATACTATTGCAGGTAATTCAGTCTCCAATTTATTGTGCTTCTTCAAACTCGTCGCTCTATCGACTAATGTGATTTATTTTGACAGAGATAATAGAGAATTATATTGATAGGTAGTTAATCAATTAATTTGAAGTGGCTGGTTGTTGGTTCCCTGCCGATGGCTGGGCCGCGCGCGGAGCCGCCGCCGGCGCACGAGCTCTTTCGGAAATATTACACAGATAAAGATTACAGTACGTCGTTGGAGGGAGTTCTGAAGTTGTTGTCCGCTGTGAGTATAACACCTGCCACTTACGAAGTAGGTACTTAGAGTAATACATGTTGACTTTTAATTTAGATGAGATATAAGTAAGTACTTTTCTGGATGATTGATTAAACTTCAGTGCTCTTAAATATTGTGAAGTACCTATATTTTAAATAATTTCCCAAATAATATTGTCAAATTACATTCTGCAATTTTTTAGTTCTCAATTTTTTCTGCAGAAGCAGAAAAAGTCTTATTTGTATACGAATTGTCAAATTAGGTAAGTACCTAATTTGTGTATGTGCAGTGCAGATCCGTGGTCCTAAGAAATCGAGCTCGTTCTGTTCGATATTTTATTCTGTATCTTAGCAAATTTAAAAAAAAAATCTATTCCTGTGGGAATGGTCTAGCGTTGCCAGATTTTTTTTTGCCATATAGGTAAGTTTCTAAATTTTTCAAATAATTATTATAATATCTATAGAAAATGTAGTTTAAATCAGAATATTTGCCCTATCGTTAAATAATTGAGTCTTATTCGTCTTCTAAAAAAATTGAAAAAAAAAAAACAGAAAACAAAATCAAAAAAGTTTTATTCATTAGAAGAATATGGTTTCAAGCCAGGCGGCCAGTCCACACTTGTGTGTGTCACCCGCTCGCGCTTTGTCAGTACGCTGCACGCACGGTTGAGTTTTTTCCGAAAACTGGACTGAGCCTATCACGCGCGGGACATTTAATTTGGCAAAAAAATCGGGACGCTCCGCCAAAATCGGGACGTCTGACAATGACTATTCCAGGTCAATAAAAGAGGCTTTTCCAAAAAATACAACAAACATAAACGTACTAATAAAACAACTAACTATTATATGTACCTATATATAACTAACTATTATAATGTTGAAACCTCTACGGTCCGGACTAAGCATTTCGCCTCGTCATTTATACCATGTACGTCGAAGGACTGGAACAAGTTTACCTGCTGCAATCTTCCCCCCCCCCGTTTATAATTTGGGTGTCTTCAAGGCTAGATTTTATTATGAGCCTATTGGCTCTCAATGAATGATGATGAAAAAGTAAAAAAAAATGACTTGGGAATTTTTGAACAAAATAGAAAATCTTTTGTTTGCAACACAAATTTTAGTGGTTATTCACTTGTTTCTTGAGATTATGATAGTTATACAACAGATGTTGATCGTAGTATGGCTAGTGATGATGAATCATTTAGCGGAATAGAATATTTAGAATCAAATTTCTCTGATTACTTTATACTTATTTGTTACTATTATATCTTTGCAAATGTATCCTACTTTTGTAATAAGAATATTATTAAAGAGACTGAAATAGATATATTCCACCAGTATATTCTAAACGATTTTTTTTCGTAAATCATTTAAAAATTCTTATATTCGATACTTTCTTATTAGGTTCTATTAGTAAGCAATAAGCAAGATCTCTTAATCAACCTTGTATCCAACCAGTGCTGTCTACATCAGATTTCATTTTACCCAAATAATTAGGTACCCAAGTCGTTTGACTCTCTCTATACAGATTATAGGTATGTAATACTAATATAGTAAATCCGAAGAGCTTAGGTACTGCATTAAGATTTTCACACAAAAATAGAAAAAATCTATAAATTTTGGGGGTTACCTATACTTAGAACTGAAACTTAACATTTTTTTTTTATCACACCCATACATACGTTCCCCACATCTACGGATAAGTCTTCAAAAATGTTATTGAAGTTTCAAATTTTTTTTTTTCTAAACTGCATAGTTCGCGCGAGAGACACTTCCAAAGTGGTAAAATGTGTCCCTGTAACTTCTAAATTATGAGAATGATAAAACTAAAAAAAATATATGATGTACATTACCATGCAAACCTCCACCGAATATTCGTTTGAACGAGATCTAGTAAGTAGTTTTTTTTAATACGTCATAAATCTAAACAAATTATTAAAACATCGATCAAAGTTACAACTTTTATGTTATGATACTTGCTGCTACGAAACCCTTCATGAGCGAGTCCGACTCACACTTGGCCGCTTTTTGTTTGTTTAAACCCGCTAATCCCTGAAACTACTCACTAGCCGGACTGGAAATCACTACTTTATCACTGTGTGACATCGGGCTATTTCTTTTCGTACTTCACGCGGGTGAAGCCGCTGGTTAAAGCTAGTAATAGAAAAACTGGGCAAGAGCGAGCCGGACTCGCGCCCTGAGGGTTCCGTTTAAACTTACCCATAGATATCACCTTAACTATGTAAAGAGGTCAATTCCTGATTGGAGTCTTGAAGTTTTATCTAAATCGCAATTTTTTTTTGTGACTTTCGGGTATATTCCTATATTTGTGTTATTTGTGTCTTACAACACAAATACAAAACTTCAGCACCGTAGACCACATACATACGCTACGACAGGTTATACAGAAGACCGAAGAGTAGGTATAACCTGCCTCTCTACCTAGCGTTTGTGGACTACGAGAAAGCCTTTGATTAAATCGAGATTTGGGCTGTACTGCAGTCTCTCCAACGGTGCCAGATTGACTATCGATACATCGAGGTGCTGAAGTGTTTGTACGAAATCGCCACTATCTCAGTCCGACTTCAGGACCAGACCTCGATACTTGATACCTATCCTCCTTCAGCGAGGTGTGAGGCAGGGAGACGTAATTTCTCCGAAACTGTTCACGGCCGCAATGGAAGATGTGTTCAAGGTTCTGGACTGGAGTGGACAGGCATTAATGTCAATGGCGAGTAAATCCCTCACTTTCGGTTTGCCGATGACTTAGTAGTCATGGCTGAGGCTACGGAAGAGCTCAGTACAATGCTCACAGACCTCAGTAGAGCTTCCGAAAGAGTGTGTCTTTAAATTAACACGGACAAAACTAAAGTCATGATAAACGACCGTGTAGCACCTATCAAGTTTGGAGACTATACTCAAAGTTGTGGACGATTACGTCTACCTCGGACAGACAATCCAGTTGAGTAGATCTATTTTCTAGAAAGAGGTCAATCGTCGAATCCGACTCGGCTGGGCAGCGTTCGGGAAGCTGCGCGGTATCTTCTCATCCAATATACCACAGTGTCTCAAGACGAAAGTCTATGACCAGTGCGTGTTGCCAGTGATGACATATGGTTCCGAAATGTGGTCGCTCACGATGGACCTCAGAAGGCTTAAAGTCACCCAAAGGGCAATGGAAAGGGCTATGCTCGGAGTTTCCGTGCGTGATCGAGTCAGAAATGAAGATATCCGCAAGAGAACCAAGGTTTATTTATTTATTAGGACCAACTGGTACAACAAAAGGATAACAATAGTATAATAAACATATAAAATATGTTATTGAGGATTTTCCAAATAAACCACAAATTGTTTCTCTGAAAATCAAAGTTTTGTTTATTTAATACGTCCTTACTATAATACAACGTTTAACTATGACCATTACACCTATAACTTACCTGAAAATCAAAGAAACGACATTTAAAGTTTACTAATATCGCCTACTCAATTATATCCCTTTATTTTTATCTCTTTACAATAGAATTTTTAACAATAAAATATGCAAAATAATCTAAACATCATCTGCCGTTCAATCACACGTCACCCCGTTCCACAGAACATAAATTCCATTGACAACTTCAACGCGCGAAGCGCGGCAAATTTGAATTAATGAAATGTCATTTCATTACAAACATACAGCCAATTACGGCTGCCAACATAGCACGAAGAATCGCCAAACTTATGTGGCAATGGGTAGGGCACATTGCTCGCAGAACAGATGGCCGTTGGGGCCGAAAGGCTCTGAAGTGGCGTCTACGTACCGGAAAACGCAGTGCCTTCCACTCCTACAAGGTGGACACTGTTATCCGTCACATGAACATCATGTTGGACATCACTTTGTTGTCCATCTGTCTGTCGAGACCCTTTATCTCGGGAATGCGTGGAGGTATCGAGTTGAAATTAAAATGAAGTCTGCGGTCCCTTGAAGCTGTTAAAAAAACTTCTAAGTTAATGAAACAAAAAGATACGGACGTTTATGTCACAAAAAACGTATATTTCAACACTCTCAAGAGATCAAAATTCATATGGTCTACATAAGGTACTTCCCGTTGACCCAGAACCCTGTTTGGCATAAAGCAAGATCTCATAGCACAGATATAGGAATAAATGCCGGTTCTTCTCCGTAGGAAACGACCAATTGGGACGGTTAATGGGTAGTGACTTTGAATCTGTAAACAGTAAAGGATATTGCCAGGGTTTGGTTTTATAAAATCTTGAGAAGTTTAATAACTTATATTATATGAAAAGACTTGCAGTTATTAAAATCCCTGTTAGTTATTAAATCTCCTGTTCTTTATAATTACTATGGTTTAACTGGTTCAATTAATAAACCTGTCAGATGACGTAAAGATCAGTATCAGGCACAATTTGCGCTCTTGATCGTGAACGTTCACCGGCTCAGTGGTTTTACATTGTCGTGCTGTACAAGTTGAATATCCATCGCCATTTAATCTGTTTAATGTTCTGCATCACTATGTCGCTACCTTTACATAATGGTTTGTGTCAACTCCGCCTACTATTTATTTAACTAGTAGTTACGAAAGTAGGTTTTTACCGTTCCTTATCATCATATTGTTACGTACGTAGGTAATTAAATGCCAATTTACCAATAAAGAACTTTATTTACCACAAACAATCAGTAATTAGTCCAGTCAACAATAATCCAAATCACAGTTAGCACTAGAGTTCCGTTATACTATCGCCTCGGTCGTTAGGTAAAATTACTTCGCACACTTAGGTAGATCGCTCTCGTTCGCAGTCAAAATCAAAACTGACTCACTTCCGTTCGGGGGCTTTTTCAGAGTCTTACTGACTAAAAACTCCGCGCCGTTCCTTCTAGCCTTCATACCGGGTCTCTAGTTTCCTTTCGGATAACCCCGACCCCGGTAGGCTTCGACCCAGATGGGCCCCTCCTGTTGCTGACAACTCCTTGAGGCGCGCGGGAACAGTGCGCGCCGTCGACGCCTTGGCTCGGTCCGGACAGTTACCGGACGATCGGACAGCGAGCTACCCATGGCTCGCCGTCCGTGAGCCCGCGTCTACGGTGGCCGGAAATCGGGATCGGAATCCCGGCGGCGGCGGCGGGGGCGCCTTTGCCTGATGCGGTCTGCCTCCTCCTTTGCTAGCATTACTGCTTCGCAGAAGGAGGCGACCGCCTGCCACTCCTCCTCGCTCCGGACCATGGCCTGAACCAAGGCCCGGCGCGAGAGGTCTCCGCCGCCGATCGCCCCCACAAGGACACGGCATTGCTCCGCCCAAGCAGGGCACACCTCAACTGTGTGCTCCACCGTGTCCTCCGGGCGTTCCGCACAGTGGCGGCACCCGGGCGTCTCTTCCGCTCGAATCCGATGCAGGAACCTCCCGAACTTGCCATGTCCGGTGAGGACCTGCGTCATGCGGAAGGTAAGGACGCCGTGAGGTCTTTCCAGCCACGCCTCAAAGAGGGTCTATTGTTAATGGCGGAAAGTACCATTTCCCTTATCCACCTACAGATACCTACAGATTACATACCTACTAAATAGTAGGTACAACAAGTACTTATGAAGGAATGTTCCAGATCTTGCCAGGCTAGGTAGGTACTTTGGTTCTAGAGCTTTCGAACAGCAATGCGTTTTAATTATTCGTTGCCACTCTTTATTTTGTCGGAGATATGACGTGTTGAAGTTTAACGGCGTAACAATATTTTCTTTCTTACTTTGATCGTTCCGCTAATGGTATCGAGCTTATCGCAGCAGATCTAACGTACTCTACTTACCTATTTAAGTACTTTAAAAAAAATATATAAACTTGTGCTTGACTCCGATCCCACATTACGCGATGGTTATTAAGCTGTGATACAATCTTTGATGGTGAATAGAGCCTATTTATTCTATCTAGTCATGAAGATACCTAAATTATAATCGGGCGAGATGATCACTGCATCGCTGCAGGCAAATTGTTCCAGTCCTTTGATGTACGCGGTATAAACGACGAGGCAAAACGCTTTGTCCGGACCGTAGAGGTGCAAACAACTTAAAGGTGGACACTCGCCGTACGTCAGGTTGTCAAATGGTAGAAAGGTGATGGCGGAACCAAGTCATGTAATTCCTGTGCACACTCTTCAAAATGCACCCTGTTAAGCACGTTACAAAAAGTATATGGGAGGGGGGGGATGAGGCATAACACAACTGGATGAAAACGGGAGAGCAGCAAGCATGGAATTTTTCGTTAGCAACAACGCAAATTGAATGACAAGTGGGAACATTTTTATGCAAGTGCGGAAAACATGTTAGTAATATCTACGTCAGTAAGTCCGGGGCAGCTTTTAATGTTATACAAAGCACAGGTCCGATCGTGTGTGGAGTACTGCAGCCACATACGGGCTGGTGCTGCAAAATGCCACCTAGCAGCTTTAGACTCGGTGGAATGGCTTGCGTAGAGGCTGATTGGTGATCCAGATATGGTTAGGTCCAATCTTCAAAGCCTTGAGCACAGGCGTAGGGTAGCCAGCCTTTCGGTGTTTCACAGGTTGCATTTTGGAGAGTTGCATGACTTGATTCCGCCATCTCATTTCTACCATCGAACAAACTGACGTACGGCGAGTATCCACCCTTACGTTGTTGAAACCTCTACGGTCTGGACTAAGCGTTTCGCTTCGTCATTTATAACGCGTACATCGAGGGACTGGAACAATTTGCTTGCTGCGGTCTTCCCGTCCGATTACAATTTAAGCGCCTTCAAGGTTAGACTGAATAGGCGCTTAATAAACTAGTGCTTCTCACCATCAACGATTGCATCACTGCTAACCATCAGGTGGGATCACAGTCAAGTACTTTATAACAGATAAAAATAAAGTAAGTACCTACTTACCTACTTCATGACTCCCGAGAGATCTTGTCACTTGCCCTGGGGCTCCCAACTCAAGGCTTCAATCTCCGGCAAGATCGGCTGGCGGTAGGTAAGGATGCTGTGAGTGTGCAACCCAGCGCTGGGCATGAAACAATCGCGGCACTAAGTTTCCTATTTGAGGACTTAGAGGGGTGTAAAGCGCGACGCCATTAGACGCGGGTCCACACTGAACATAGTTGTTTCGGGAGGTTCCTGTTTCAGCGAACTCTCGCGCTGGGCCTGGTTTCGAGCTATGATCCGGAGCGAAGAGGAATGGCAAGCAGCAGCACCTTCTGCGAAGCAGTAGGTAATGCTAGCGAAGGAGATGGTGGCCGGCCCCCGCTGAAGATGCCCTGAGCGTCGGCAGGGCGACTCTCATCCATCGTAAGTGCTGGCTTGCGGACGGTGAACAAGGGGAGTTCGCCGTCTTATAAGGACAAGGATCGGGTCAACGCAACAAGTTGTGTCCAACGCTCCTCAAAGAGGTGGCACTGGCAGCAAGATCGAATGGACCGATGATGCCTGCGAGGGCTGCGGGATTTTTTGAAAGGGTAATTGCGACTCTAGACCACAAAGGGCAATTAAAGGATCACAGGTGGACTTTAGTTAGTAAAAGTGTCACACTCCACCCAGAGTAGGAGGAGTCGTTTGATATCCATTTTCCCACGTAAAATGTTGTGTGTTTAAATATGTTTAGAAAAAAACAAAACAACAAGTACTTATATGTAGACCTACGCCAATAATTACTCATGTCTGTGTTTCCTGATAGCTACAACTTAGGGGTCTTTAAGTCAAGACTGAATAGGTTACTTCTAGGCAAGCGTGTTCTATCGTCGACCGCATTGTCGCTTACCATCAGGTGAGATGGTGGTCAAACGCAAGCCTATCAATAATAAAAAAAGTCGTTTGACTTTGTAGACAGAGCGAGGAGATACAAAGATGATGGCGCGCGGGTACGTCGCCGAGTTTCCTAGCAGCTACCAGCTTTGGACTCAATTAACCGTTCAAAGTTAAAGATTGAGGAAATTTCAATGTTCAAGAGCTCAAGGCGGTCGGTGCACTCCAATGATATATTCTGAAAAGCAGGATCCAAGGTAAACAGGCTCCTTTTGGCGGTGAACAGATATGCTTGTTTTAGCAGCGTTGAATCCAACCAGATTGACTTCGTTCGCTCCATTTGGAGACTGTCTGAAGTAAGACATTCGTACGCTATACCATAGCCTCTCTTTAGTTCGAACATTCGGCAGGTACAACTGTGCTGTCATCTGCATACCCAAAGATACCGGGCTTCAGCAGATCGTTGACATGCAGCAGGAAGACGGATCATTTACCTTTTACTCATACAGTCAGATCAGGAGAAATGCCGTAAGTTTACTGAAAGCCTGCTCATAAGACAAGCAAGACGTACCCTGTCCAACGCCTTCGAGACATCTAAAGGCACGGCAATCGCTTCCCCAGTCTTATCGAGGGTCTCGCCCCACAAGTGTGTGGGGCAAACGATTGCAGCGAAACCCGTACTGTCGGTTACAGAGGTGATCGTTACCTTCCAGGTATGCCATGAGGCCCGAGTTTAATACACGTTCCATACATAATATTCCAGAGTATGGAGGTTACCGAAATCGACCGATAGTAAGCAGCATCGGCACGATTGCCCTTTTTGAGTACGGGTTGTACATATGCACAAGCTTTCTGAACTTGGAACTTGGCTTTTGAATGAGAGGCGATACAAACGTGTGAACACAAGAAACGACTCGGGCGTACAAGCCTTGAGTATAAAAACTTACAGTACTGAGTGCCAAGAGCGAGTTTGTTTTACGCGATTGGCTCGAGAGCTAAACCTGGTAAACGTTTCGACTAACATTAACGTAAAAACAACTCTCACTCAGCGCATTAAATGCAGGACCCCCTTTACTTCTATCTTATCTCGTTATTAAAACGCTGTTAATATTGAATACTCAGTTGTGGACAGTTGCGGCGTTGCGGCCCAAACCGACCGAGCAAACATGCTCTGCTACTCAGTACGATCTGATTACACGAACAATGCAAACATTATTATCTACTTTTAATAAGTAATACATAGATACAATCTACAGATCAATTGATAGCGACTTTTATGAAAATTACGTTTATGTTTATGAAAACTTCGTGTAATCACTAATGTGCCTCATATCAATGGAGATAGCATCACGTATGTAGGAGTTCCCAGAAGGGATAGTCGAAAGTGTCATTGTACGCCACATGACACACGAGTGGTACAAGTCAGAGGAGGCGAGTTCAGCAGTTTCTAAAACAGAGGTGCTTTAAGAAACTCAACAGCAAAAAACACTGTTGTCTAACGCCTCTAGCGAGCGCGTGTCAGACTTCAACTGACACACCTGTATACTTCAGATTTTCAGAACTTTGCGTTCTAAGACCACGGGTTTTCTTTTCAGAAAATCCCTGGAACCCTAGAGGGCATAAGCCCAGCAGGGCCGAGGGCATTACTGCTTTTCAGAAGGAGGCGGCCGCACGCGTGGGGAAACAAAAATCCTCACGTACCAGCCACCGAAATTCCGACCCCGACTAATAGCCACGTTAGACGAGTCACATAATTTATAATCGATTTTTAAAACACTGAAAATGTGAAATGCACGTTGTGTGATAGACTTTTTTTAAATTAAATTTAAAATCATATCAGTTGTATTGTCATTCTATATCCACTCAATCAATACTTTAATAACTTTTTGTTTGTCAAAAACATTCGCCAAATATTCGCATGAGTTTTGCGAATGCGATATGACAAAAAAATGCGAATAGCCGCGAATGCGAATATTCGATACATCACTAGTACCTACTCTATAAATTTCGATCTTTGAGAATATCAAAATATACGTTTTTTATTCGATATCTTAGATGTTTGATTTTATCACAGCTTGAAAGGACCGCAGACCTAAGTATATGGCGTTTTTTTGAAGCCCGTATTCGGGGACAGTAACCCGTCTAGTTTGTATAAATTAGTAACCCAATTTCCAGAGAGATGGCGCTGTACTTTGGCCTGCTTCGCGCTGTTAAGATTTTTCCTGATATCAACTCAGGAAAAATCTTGGGGTCGGGAGGGATGTGAGGGTATGGCATTGGTGGTATTTGTTTTTGCTCGTTGTCTATCGTTCATTGTTATTAATAAGAATTTTTGGTATAGTGGGAAATTGTAATTGTGTTTAAGTGTCTCAACTTAAGTGGGGACACTTATTGTGACGGACGGGAAACTACGGAACCCTACACTGAGTATGGCTCGACACGCTCTTGGCCGTTTTTTTTTCCTTTTGAGGTACGGAACCCAAAGAAAATAATAGATAATAGTATATAACCAAAGAGATAATACTTTCTTGTAGAGAGGTTTGAAACAAAAGCGAAAATAGTACACTAGGGTTTTTTTTTTTTGTCGACGGGGAAAATCATCTTTGACGAAACCCGCTCTTGGGTGGAGCGGGAGACAGTGTCAGACTCTTACTGACTAAAAACCCCGCGCCGTTCCTTCTAGCCTTCATACCGGGGCACGAGCTCCCTTTCGGACAACCCTGTCCCCAGTAGGCTTCGACCCAGCTGGGCCCCTCCTGCTGCTGACAACTCCTTGAGGCGCGCGGGAACAGTGCGCGCCGTCGACGTCTTGGACTCGGTCCATTACCGGACGATCGGACAGCGAGCTACCCATGGCTCGCCGTCCGCGAGCCCGCGTCTACGGTGGCCGGAAATCGGGATCGGAATCCCGGCGTCGGCGGCGAGAGCGCCGTTGCCTGATGCGGTCGGCCTCCTCCTTTGCAAGCATTACTGCTTCGCAGAAGGAGGCGACCGCCTGCCATTCCTCCTCACTCCGGACCATGGCCTCGACCAGGGCCCGGCGCGAGATGTCTCCGCCGCCGATCGCCCCCACGAGGGCACGGCGATGCTCTGCCCAGGCAGGGCACACCTCGACGGTGTGCTCCACCGTGTCCTCCGGGCGTTGCGCACAGTGGCGACACCCGGGCGTCTCTTCCGCTTGAATCCGATGCAGGTACCTCCCGAACTTGCCATGTCCGGTGAGGACCTGCGTCATGCGGAAGGTAAGGACGCCGTGAGGTCTTTCCAGCCACGCCTCAAAGAGGGGACTTACCGCCATAAAGTACACTAGGGATGAAAGTTACTTATTTCGTCCCGAATTCGAGCTATCTCATAAGAGGTCGCTAATTCGAGGACAACATTAGTTCATCCAATTACGTACAGCCTTTCGAGCGTGAAGAAGTAACAAACATACATATACACACTAACTCTGCCGCGCTAGCGATAAGAGCAGTAAGTATGTTTGTCGTGTTTTGAGTAGTTGTCGCGGAAAGTTTTTGTTTTTCCAGACTTTAATAAAAATATTGTGATAGTTGGAACGTGTAGCCCAAATAAAGCGCTTTTAAATTCTTCACTCAATAAAATTGTAGGTATTATACATATATATTAGAATAGTTTTAAATAACGGAATAAAAGGATTGTCATTTTATTCCAAAAAATTGACTTACTGGTAATATCGCTAGCGCGGCAGAACTGTCAAAATTAAGTAGGTATAACATTAGTTTAATTCACTCGAAAACTGGCTCAGACCGAACCGGAAAAGAGGCAATTTACGAGTACGTCGTTTCTGCCCATCAAAATGTAGCATCAAGTCATAATTACAATCTTAGTTTCAGTAACAAAGACGGTGTGTAACCACGGCCGAATGCAAGACGTTTATATAGATGAGGACGTCGACAGATAGTGAGTGTGGTGTCTTCGGTGCTGTTCCTGGGCTGGTCGGCGTGCCTGCGGTCGCCGGGGCTGGTGCCGGCGGCGGCGGGCGCGGCGCTGGCGGGCGGCGCCGCGTGCGCGCTGCTGTTCGGCGGCGTCATGCTGCGCCTGCCGCTCCGCGCGCCGCAGTGCTACCTGCTCACTGTTAGTACTCGCCCGGGCGCCGCGCGCCGGCTGCGTGCTGTGCCTCCCAGTGACGGCTGTGTCGTTGTGTGCAGGACATCATAGTGTCGACGGCGACGGGCCTGCTGCTGCTGGTCACGGCGGTGCTCAATATGACGGTCTGCGAGTTTTACAGCATCGTCAGCTATTTGCATGGGGTGAGCGCTATAGATGAATCTTTACATATTAATTTGTTTTTGAACTTGCATGTCTATTTTAATGTATCAAAAATATCTTTAACTAAACTTTAGAGTAAAATTGTCCCGTAGTATGTAGCTAGTGTATGGACACACTAGTAGAACGAGATGACAGTACTCTTTGTAACTTTCCTTGTCAGGTACGCTTTTGATGAGGTTGTCGTAATCAATCTAGTACTAGGATTTAAGTATAAAATCTTTGATGTATGTAGCGTTATTCGGCGAAATGTGCTGTCGGTAAATAATGGTATCGACTAATCGTTTTTTCGTATTACCGGTCGTTCGGTGAACCATGCTTTCTGTACAGTTATATCGTTCAAGGATTACCCTTGAACGATATAACTGTCGATATACCGTACGTGACTCTCTGAAATCAGCTAAAACTGCAGTGTCTGAAGAGCCGCATTTATAACTAGTACCGTAAGTCCAATAACCTGCTCACCATTGATACGTGGACGCTATGCAGGCTGTGTACAGGCTCACAGTTGCACAGCGAGCCATCAAGTTCCATGTTTGGCTTACGAAGGTTTTCAATATAGGAAAACGGATAATGGTATAAAACTTGGCCAGGCATGGCTATGATAGGTGGAATAGCTCTTCTCCGCCAGGTAAAAGGGCGGCGGCCAAGGTCTGGAAGCAGAAATGTTGGTGTCCGGCGGCAAGATGTGCAGACCACATTTTTGCCATTGTGGGTAGAATCTAGATGACACTGGCACATGCACGTGCGGATTGAGGCCTACACTTTGCCAAACATAGCTAACACCTACTCATAAAAAGTCCAGTTATTTTACCAAAGAAAATATAACTGATATACTTAATACTGTGAATTCCAGCCGCTAGCCGTACTGAATGCTGGCATGGTGATAGCAAGCGCGGTGACCACGTACGTGGGCGTGATGCGGCTGTGGGATGCCGCGCACCCGCCGCCGCCCGCGCCCGCCGAGCATGACGTGTGACTGGCGCTGCTGTGGGCTGCCTGGGTGAACTAAGTGCCATGCAGCAAGTGGACCCAGCCACACATGATTCAGAGGTTACAAATCATTTAAGTAATAAAATAACAACATTAAATAAATAAATATTGTCTGTATTCATAACAATTATTGCACTTGATGTAATGATAAAAACAAATATTTTGTACATCCAACACCACTTATAAACATTTTATACCTAACCTAACCTTAACAATATAAGTTTGAGCAGCTTAGGTATTAACTATCCTGGGCACTAGTGAAGTAGCTCTGTACCGACTCCACCAGACTGTCGGCCTTAGGTCGCGCTGCTACCCCGGCCACCTCAACACCTAGGTTTTCAATCTTGTGTGCCGTTGAGTTGCCAATAGCAAAGTGTGGCAGTTCTGAGAGACTGTTGCTAAAAGTCTGTAGCTGCCGGTGTATGTACTCACACCCAGAAGGACTGAAGAATACCAAGCAACAAGGATTCTCAGAGTCGTTGAGTTCCATCAGATCTGTCTTTAAGTTTTCATTTTCTTTAGTTTCATATACTGTCAGAGCATCCACCATGATTTGTGAAGATTGTAGAATAGCTGGCAAAGTCTCGGATCTCATACTACCACATGGAAATAAAAATTTTGACTCTGAAGTGGTTTCTTTGACTATAATTTTAGCAAGATTCTCAGCATTTCCTGACGACATACCTAGAGCTTCTAAACCTAGCAATAATTTGATTTTGTGACAACTTGCATCACCCACTGTATAAACTCTCTTTGTGTTCCATAAAACGAACCTTGTGGGGTCCCAGCACTTGGAGACAGCTTCGATAGCCCTGGGGCTGGTGAGTATGATGCCCGTGTAGTCCTGGAGCAGCTTCTCCGAGAGCTGTGGCTTGTTGACGAACTCGAACTGCAGCGGCTCCACGAACACCGTCCTGTAGTTGTTGTCGAGGAAGGCTTTCACGTAATCTTCCGACTCGTTCTTGAATAACACAACTTTCTTCATGATAGCGCAATTTGAACTAGATGTCCACTAACTCCTTTGTTTGTCTTTCACTTCCACATAACAGCTGGCCCTGAAATGGAAGTAACACATAAAAGAACCACCTTGAATACTAAATACAAAACTTAATGCAGAAATGCAGAGGAAGTGTGAAAGTAGGTGAATTAAATTACCAGAACATCGGAAAAGTACGTTAAAGTAGGTATATAAATAAATATAACATGCCTTTGTTTTAAAAAACTTCCTGGTAAAACGCACAACAATTATGTAAACAGTTTGTTCAAGTAGTTTTAAAACTTGATTACATTTTTTTTTGTTATAAAAACTGTCAACGAAACAAACAAATTAAAACAAATGTCATTCACAGATGCAAGATGTCATGTCATGGATGTCATTTGCGTTCCAAGACAGAAGTGAAATCTTCATTACTTGAGCATAAGTAAACTGTAAAGAGAATATTTTTTGCATAGATACAAAATTTTTAGTGTTATTTCTGTCTTAATTAGCAAGCTGAGGCAGTTATGAATATATTATATTAGTAAAATTATCTTTTTCTTTTAATTTTTAAATACATTATAACGACAAGGTTTGTATTCAGAAATTAATTAACTGCTTAAATATGTTACAAAATGGCCATTTCCATAGATAAACTTTTTGAACTGGAAT
The DNA here is from genome assembly GCA_949319445.1 of Mythimna lalbum. Classification (NCBI taxonomy): domain Eukaryota; kingdom Metazoa; phylum Arthropoda; class Insecta; order Lepidoptera; family Noctuidae; genus Mythimna; species Mythimna lalbum. The sequence goes on from OX439360.1 coordinate 21,970,775, forward strand.
GTACAAAATGTAACTTCCTAAGGCATAAAACTCGGAACTATCTGTCAACTTTTGACAATTGACAACGGACATGCGTTGTAAATTGTGTCAAAAAGCTGTCATTACTTTGACATTGACACCTACAATTACGTTTTGAAACAGCGAGCGATTAGCAGGTGCCTCTCTGGGTACGTCTGAGGGCACAGCAACAGCGGAATGGGACACGTCGCACCTTCAGTGCAACAAAGTCACAACAGCTCTTTTTAAAATTTTTATCATCATCATCATCAGCCTTTTAATGTTCCCACTGCTGGGACTCAGGCCTCCTTTCTAGGAGAGGGAATGGGCCATAATCCACCACGCAGGCCCAGTGCGGGTTGGTGAATGTCACATGTCGTCGAATTTATTTTTAAATTTTACAGGAGAAGAATTTAATTTCTTTTCGCATTTATTTCCTCATTTCTAGATTACTATTTTTTATAGTAGGTTTGAAATCTTTATAAAGTTAATTGTTTTTTTGTTTGCTATTGTTTTACGTAAAAATCTTATATTGAATTAGATACCAAAAACATCCTAATAAAATACATAACAAAAAAAGTGTCCTGAATTGTGACTATGTCGCACCAGGAACAAACAAGAAGTCCTAAACTGTGACTTTGTTGCACCAGGAATTCTATTTATTAGTTTTCTATTTATAACTAGCGACCCGCCCCGGCTTCGCTCGGGTAACAGTATTTCTCCACTATTTCATCCTCCATAACCAAAAAAGCACCTGCGCCATCTAGGTAGTATTTAGAATTTTGAGATACTTTTGCGGATGTTTTTGTTGCCCCAAGTGTAGGATGCATGGTTCAGAGACTATTTGGCATACTTAACTCGATTTTGAAGTTTTGACTATTTGTGACTTTGTTGCACCGAAATGCGAAAGTGCGACATGTTTGATAGTAGATAAATTAAATAATTTTGTTGTTATGGAATAACAAAATTATTCATTTATATTTTCCAACAAGGGTTACCAAGTATTTCGGCGAGATGCCTATATTTTCAGATACAAGACCTGTTTATAAAGCATAAATCCACTGACCTCTACTATTTATCACACAGTAGTACATAGAGATCAGTGCATAAATCGGATTGCGAGGCGAGTGGAAGAAATGGATGTCATAATCAAAGATTTTATATATCCTGTCTACTCTAGTAGGATATATAAAATCTTTGGTCATAATCCAACCACAGAGTACAATTTTGATGTGGACGTCTCATAGACTCACGTCATAGGAATATTGCTTTTCCTAAATTAGCTAACGCAAAATACAAATGAACAGATAATTTTGTGTTCTTACTACTGTATAGTTTTCTTTATTTATCTATTAGTAGACGGATGTGGGTACTTAGTAACGAATGGCGCTAAATGGTTGTTCGAGCGGGCTGGTGGTGACGGCGGTGGTAGCGCTACTGCTGCTGCCTGCACAGTACTATGTGCCGGACCTGTACCTGGGAGCCGAGGACCCGCTGCTCGAGCAGCCCAAGAATCCAGCCAGTGGTACCTTTGGATGGTTCGATGTCGCGTGTGTTCACTTGCCACCGCTTGATCTGTTTGTAACAGTAACGTTACTGGTACTAGGAATGTCAATATATATTTGCGAGTGGATTCAGATAAAGCTCATGGAAAGAAGAATAGTAAAGGTGTGCTTGGTTCTGATTTGATTGTGTATGAAGCACCTTTTCCTAGCGCTAGAGGTTAGTTACCAGTTTGGTAACCAGGTTCCCGCATGTATGTAGGGTAGTTTTGGTAGACAGGTACCATGAAGTGTAGTTTACGATTTTTCTTAGTAAGTAGGTTTCTATGCAATGCATTTACTCCGTGGCATTTACGCTCAGTAGATGGAAGTCAAGATCGGAACAGTTGGTTCCGTAGGATTCCACCTTACGGATATTTTTTTCTCTTTTATCTATCTACATCTTGCAGAGTACCGACTCGTACTAATCGATATGGCTCAATAATATTTATCTTTTGTTTTTCTCTCGAATCCCAAGTTGTGCAGGCCGCGCGATCAATGCAGTGTCTGTGGTTCAGTAGTGAACAATTGATGCGCTCGCTTGTTGTGTGCAGCTGAACCAGTACCTGGGCGCCGGCGTGGAGCGGCTGCGCGCCTGGGACGGGCGCCAGGAGCAGCTGCAGGTGACGCTGAGGATGGTGCAGCACGCCACGTCGGAGTACAACCTGCTGCTGTACCTGCTGCTGCGCCAGCACCACTGCCTCGCCTCGCACAACGGCCCGCCCTGCTTCTTCGACAAAGGACTCGAAGAAGACCTCACTTTTTTAAGGAATCCAACGCTCAACGCATAACGCGTGCGTCCACCAGTTTATTATTTAATAATTATAGTGTTGAGTTGTTTACGACGTGGTTTTATTTAGTGCGCTGCGCTGCGGTGCGATAAATTTGTCACCGCGAGCGTACCTGCCAAATGTTTCGTGTAATTTCTCTGTATTTCCCGAGTATGTACAGCCCGCGAGCGCTCTTCCGGAAAACTACTAAACGCGTTGTGAGCAAAATCGGTCTATAAACGTAAAGATACTAATTATAGTTAAAGTTATGGTTCTACTCTTGTGTGGTTTTGAGACTTTTGAATAATGCGTCACATGTGCGGGCTATCGTCGAGTGAAAATGAATTCATCTGAGCGTAACTAATTTCTTTGTCTATTTGACAAACATGAGCAAATCAAGTGACTACAATAGAAAGTGGGGAACAGCCTGAACTGGCTCCGAATATAAAGTGCTTCATTACGCGGTCATGTGTGCACAGATATGTCGAGCAGCCGCATATATCACACATACCTATGTATGACATACTATCTAAGCAAGCAGTTTATTCGAAGTTCCTAAATTCGTCTTCTGATTCGGCAAACCTACATAATAGCACAACCGTGCTTGATAATATTTGTATGTATATGTCGATCGTTTAGTACTGCGCGAGCTAGCAGATTAGGCGTGACTTGCCGGTAGCACGACTGACCGCAGAACCAGCGACCAAGAAGAAAGCTCAGCTGCATTTGACTGAAAGTTGCTTGCCTGGCCGTAGTCGTGGATCGACGCAGTTTTTTACAAAACTAATCGTAGAAATATCAAATTGAACAGTTGTTGTGATTACGCGTGCTCGAACGAAGCGACTCTCAGCAGGCACCAGGCTGGCATGAGTCGCCCCGCTGTTCGCGGCGGCCTGCGACGCGACGGCGACGCGGCCCGCGGGCAGCCCGGCTCGCTCGCACGCACCGCCTACTACTTGGGCACTACACTGTTGAACTTTGTTTCTTGTCGACTTTGCTCGCCAAGTTTGATGAAACTCTGTGTTTGTAGTTTATGTGTTTGTGTCCTTGCGATTGTGTCCTGTAAACAAGTTGTTTTGACCGAAAGCTGCCAGATCTTAGGATTAGTCACATAATGATGTGGCCGGCTATTTAATGAAATGATTGTATTTATTGATATGGCCACCTAAAACTGACTAGAGCGTCAATCCGCGTTTCATATCTTTTATGTAGGATTTCTATGATGATGAAAGGTCTACTAAATAAAGAAGCAACTTATGTATTGCTCTTGAAGAACAAACATAAGCTTAAAATAAAAATAAAAATCTGCATTCAAATAAAAAACCAATTGTAATTAAAAGGGATATTTTTAACTATTCTTCATAAAAACACTAATTCAAATCACAACATCAAATATTAATAGACTTTTTATATTAATTATTAGGTAAAGGACTTGGGACACCCCGGCTCGGAGCTCGGATAGATTAGTTTGGAGGGGTCTAACTCGTGAAATGCTACCATTTCTTAAAATTGTCGGTCGTAATTATCATGCACTTATTCTGATAGATCTGGCCACGACACATTCACAGATGACACCAGGATCATTATGATAACAAAAGATTGCCTCGGTCGGTTGGGTCGCGGTCGATTTTGTAGTTTGACTGCTCTGGTGGAACATATGTACCTACCCACAAATATACACACTTCGAAAATCATAACCCTTCTTTCTGGCTTTGCCGTGGTCAAAGTAAGCAAGCCGTAAGCAAAAAATAACACGATTGATGTTCCGAACTGAGGATAGATGGCGCTAGAAGTAAGTGCAGCGTCATTAACAATTTAATTTTTTTTTTCAATGTTGCGTTATGGTAGCACGGTACACAAAATATAACAATACAAGACATAGCCTGCTACAGAACAAACCTTTTCTTTTGGTTTTGACACTACGCCAAAAGACCTTACTAATTTAGTAAAAAGTAAGTACCTACTACGTATGAGTATGACAGTTTGTGACTAGGGAATATTTTTTATTTATTTAGAACTGAATGGGTTGTAGTTGGTTCCCTATGTCGTGAACAATCTTTAGTAGCTTTTAACCGACTTCCAGGAAAAGGAGCAGGTTCTCAATTCGGTTGTATTTTTTATTTTCTTATGTTTGTTACCTCAAAACTCCGTTTTGCAAAATTTTTTGTTTCCCTTAAATTATATGCTTCCAAGGTGGTCGATTTTTTTTATAGAATTTGGTTTGAATTTGGTTTATAGTTAGATCTTTTGAAAGTATCGATTACATTTCAGCGAGTGTGCGTTGGAATTACACAATTTAATTCCACCAAGTCCATTCAATCATTGGACCACTAGACGCACGGCGTTGCGCCGCGCCGGCATACATAGAGGATATCCCACCCATTCGTACAAAGCGTTTTGTAAACACATTAATTATGCGTACAGCTAAGGAGTAGAATTCCCTGCCGGAGTCTGCGTTTCCTGGTAGCTACAACCTAGGGGTCTTTAAATCAAGTAATTTTAGGCAAGCGTGCTCCGTCGTCGGCTACATCATCGCTTACCATCAGGTGAGATAGTGGTTAAAAGCGAGCCTATCAATAATAAAAAAGCGTTCTAAAGAACTTGGCATTCTTTTGCTTTTACGTTTATAATAGGATAGATATTTTTAAACGTAATGGGACGTTTACATGGAAGCCTTCGGATTTACGGCTTGCTCAATTGAATCTGAAACTTATTAAAAAATCACAGCACTATTGTTTCCGCGCTATGAGGTATTAATTCATGAATCCCCAAGCGACCACCGGTGGCCGCGCATCTATTGTCTTACTATTGTGTCTCTAATTGACGGTATCTGAAGGGTTAAACTCAAAATTGGCGTTTTTGTTTTAAAGTTACGCGGTGTTTAATGTATTGGAACAGCAACTACGGCTTTACACTCCAATAACTTTGAGTTCACAGAGGTAAGTATTAGAGATACATACTGTCATACTGAAGACACTGTTTCATTAGGAATTCAGGGCCTCTTCAGTTGGTTTAGAATACTTAGCACATTACAAATAAAAGAAGTAAAAACTAGTTTTAAAGTACAATTTACAGTAATACATATTCTAAAGAGATAAAGTTGTTTTTTTTTGTTTGTTAGAGGTAATCTCTGGAAGTACCTACAGGTCCGATTGCTAAAATTTTTTCACCGACAGAAAGCTGTATGACAGATGTGACGTAAACTTTGCTTTACATCGTATGCATGACTTACAAACCTTGTTATAACCAAACCGTGACCGACCATGTACCTATGTTGAACAATGTTGTTATTGTTGCAAAATATATTTCAAATTCTTAAGCCCTTGTAGCAGCGTGAAAAAGTTTGAATGAAATAACAAAATACATACAAAAATGTCCTGTTTGTTTTATAAATCCTTACACAACATATTAGATTTCAAAATTTGTAAATCACTACAGTTACCTACTATAGTATCTGTTTAACTATCTTCAACCGATTGTACATATTATGCAATCGGTTGAAGATGTGGTAAAGAACGTCTTTAACTGCAAATTAATCTGCAAAATATCATATTAATTATAGGTTTTTCCAGTATCAAGTATTTTTACCGCATATTAATCTGCGTATGTGTACCCTTTCGCATGCACTAACAGACACGATTTTGGGAAACCCGTTTTGTTTAGAATTTAACCCTTCAGATACCGTCAATTAGAGACACAATAGTAAGACAATAGATGCGCGGCCACCGGTGGTCGCTTGGGGATTCATGAATTAATGCACTCAATAATTTATATTTTAGTTTTTTCAAAATTCATTCTTTGTTATTAACACAATTCTAGTGGCAAAAAATATGAACCTTATAACATTATTATACTATAAAAAATACGGCGTCAAAGTGTTTTTTTCGAAACCTCTTTTTTACGCGTTTTAAGGGCTGTACGGCACTATGATTATATTTAATTACTAACTTTCGCCCGCAGCTTTACCTGTGTATATAAAATATAGCCTATATGTTATGATGAAAGGGCTATGCTCGGAGTTTCCCTGCGTGATCGCATCAGAAATGAAGATATCCGCAGGAGAACCAAGGTTGCCGACGTGGCTCGAAGAGTCGCCAAACTTAAGTGGCAATGGGCAGGGCACATTGCACGCAGAACAGATGGTCGATGGGGACGAAAGGTTCTGGAGTGGCGACCACGTACCGGAAGACGCAGCGTTGGAAGGCCTCCAACAAGGTGGACCGACGACCTGGTCAGGGTCGCGGGAATCCGATGGATGCGTGACGCACAGGACCGGTCGTTGTGGCGACGCTTGGGGGAGGCCTATGTCCAGCAGTGGACGTCTTTCGGCTGATATGATGATGATGATGATGATGTTATGATAGAAATATATGATTATGATAGAATGCTACTTTATTCTTGAGGTCACTCAGGAATAAAGTAGCTTTCTATCGGTGAAAAAATTTAAGAATTCAGATCAGTACTTTCAGAAATTACCTCCTACAACAAAAAACAAATCTTTACCTCTTTATAACATTAATAATAATAAGTGTAGATTCAGCAAAATTTTAAACAATTATAGAATTCTTATACAAATTAAGAAGTCTCCTCTTCCTCGCGTCGTTTATCGTTTATCCTCAACGCTGAGGGTCGTGACTTGGACGAATAACCTTCTTATGGACTATTATTTTTCTTCAATTATTCTCAAGTTTAAGATTCGTTTGTTTTTTTCATATAAACTATACTACTACTACTAATAAACAAAAAAAATTGTAATTAACAAAAGCGATACATTATAATTTATAAATTGAAAATAATGTAACATAACAACACGAATAGAATCATCATGTATCTTTGAACAATAGGCACTCGGTGTTTAGATACTAAAAAAAATATATTATTAAATCTTAAACGTTATAGAAAACTTACGTTCTTATAAATCACAAGATTATACATGAAATATTACAACAATTTTATCTTAAACTTTTGAAGTCTTAAACTCGTTATTAATAAGATCAAAAAGTATCACAAATGCAAAGGTGTCGTAAAGTCATTGCAGCATCATTTTTATATGCAATATTACACTAATAACTTAGAATAAATAATTCGAATATTCGATTGCAACCTCTAAGTTCTTTGCTATAATCTTTTATTAATTGTCTTAGGCTTAGCGTAAGAATATAAATCCATTTTATTTAACCAGTCTCGAAACTTTGGGAGTCTCGAGACTGAACCGAGTCTCGATTTTTTAGTCCTGGGACACGAAAATTCATCGTGACTGAAAGCCATTTCATAGGAATAACTTCTACACTAAAACCAGTAGAAGCATGAGGAAAAGTAATGCTAATTGTCCCCCCCCGGGGCCTCAAAAAATGCCGCCACAAAAAAACGCTAGAAGCGGCCACAAAAAAGCCTTTTAATTTTTTTTTATTTATTACATTTTTATTTATTGTGGCCGGAGAAGCTTGAAGCGGCTTCAAGCGTTTTTTTTTGTGGCAGCACCGCCGCACATGAGCCACAAAATAGCTGATAGCTGTTGTCAGTTGAAAGTAAAATTCCCTGGGAATGAAAAGTATTACCTACTTTCAACCCGCTCCTCTGGCAACTTCAGACCTACTTTCAGACTATGAGTAATGTAAATATATTTGTTTATTATATTCTTTATTGTACGCCACATAAACAAAGAAACATACAGGACAAACATTATTCAAAATAAGTGTGTAATAATATTCTGATCTGCCAAAAGATGGCGCTAGTATTGTAGTTTTTACTGATAAACGTTGAAGTTTAGAAAATAGATACTTTTTGGTTTCTATCTATATATAAATAAGATATGTTATTGAGGATTTTCCAAATAAACCACAAATTGTTTCTCTGAAAATCAAAGTTTTGTTTATTTAATACGTCCTTACTATATTACAACGTTTAACTATGATCATTACACCTATAACTTACCTGAAAATCAAAGAAACGACATTTAAAGTTTACTAATATCGCCTCCTCAATTATATCCCTTTATTTCATCTCTTTACAATAGAATTTTTAACAATAAAATATGCAAAATAATCTAAACATCATCTGCCATTCAATCACACGTCACCCCGTTCCACAGAACATAAATTCCATTGACAACTTCTTTATATATCCTACTAGAGTAGACTAGATTGACTACGAAGAAATATTAAACTGTCTAAAGTGTTCTTTATTCTCATTAGCATTAAGTTCATGTGTGTTATTGACACGCAAAAGGGAAAAATGGCCTGGAGCAGGACACTAAGATAAATCTACCTGTATTAGTAGTGCAAAAAATCCCTAACTAGGACTTAGGGATTTTTCGAATTGGGGCACCCATATAGTTATTTGTGACCAGTTCTTAAAACGACGCGCGTGCGCTCCAAAATCTTCTCCACATCGATATAGTACATTCGAGAATTATATTCATTTTAAATATAATAGTCTACTGTCTTTAAGTTTAATCCTTAGGTAAGTCGCACACAATGCTGCACGTATGTGGCTTAACCGTTAACTACTAGTAATATATTATTTTTTATGTTTTGTTGTAGATTTCCAAGAAACGAGAACCATCAGAAACAGTGGCTTTGAAGTTGTGCCATTTAAATTTTTTTTTTCAGCAATAGTTTTATTTGTAGTCGCCTCATTAAGTCTGAAGATGTAAAGTTAAATCAACACTAAAACATAATTCTATTCCATCTGTATACCCTTTTGTAAGTTCATCCGTTGTTAAAAATCCGTTCAGTAGTTTTTGAGTTGATTGCAAACAGATTATAGACAAACGAACATAGTGGGGGACTTTTTTTGATATGGTAAAATCTCCAATAGTTTATCCTGCTCTAAGGTAGAGCGCCTTACGCTCCATCTTAGAGCGGGACAAGTTATATGAGGTTTATACTGAATAAATCTACCCGTGTCTTTCAGTTGCCCTTTGTGTTCCAGGACCATGGTTTCCCTTTCGGAAATTCGCTGTGGCGCTACTGGGCATCGGCAATAATTAGTAGTAGTAGTTAGTATAAATAAATTTATAAACCAGTCGAGGATCATTTACTTAATGTATTATTTATTGTTTATTTGTTAGTTAATAAGTGCAATTTAACGTAATAAAAAATGTACAATTTGATGTCACGCATCAGTCTATTTTTAATAAAGTAAAAATAAAAGAATAACATTAGTTTTATTATAAACTAACTAGTTTTTTCTTTCAGACAAACCTTATTCTGATAGGTGCAGCCGTTCTGAAGTGATCTTCTTACGGAGGTTTACACATTAGGCATTTTTTTATCAGTGTAGGTATTTCATACTCGCATAAGAGGATATTGCTATTATAATATATACGGACATCAGCTATTTCCTAGAAATTTAAGAGAAAACTCACAGTTCCCTTTTGGTAAGCATATTGTACATATTAACTGTTTTTGAACTTGCATGTCTATTTTAATGTATCAAAAATATCTTTAACTAGCTTTTGAGCAAAATTGTCCCGCAGTATGTAGCTAGTGTATGGACACACTAGTAGAACGAGATGACAGGACTCTTTCTGACTTTCCTTTTCGGGTACGCTTTTGAGGTTGTCGTAGTCAATCTAGTTGTTCAGATTTAATAAAAAGGGAACGGAATCATAGCGACTGATAATGGGTAATTTAGTACCCTTCAACTCGATAGATGGCGTTGGCGTCGAATTAGAAGTCGCTATGGTTTCGTTACCGCGTGTAGCATAGGGTACGTCTAAGAAAATGGTTTTTTTTGAGTTCAGTATAACATTGTGATTTGGTTCGGTTATTTCGGTACAAGTTTCAATATACGCGATTAGTTACCAGTCCAGTGTTTGATTTTCGCTACTGTCTCCAAGTCGACCTTCGGGTTCGAACATGGTCCTTCGAGCCGGATCGGGAGTGTTTTTTGGTAGTCTCCGGTGGTGGTAGAGACCTACCACCCTTCGCGTCGTTACTGGGCAGTGGATCGCTGTCAAGAGCAGCCCCTTCAAGCGGGGTACACCAGGCAAGAGGTGTCAGCAGCTGGAGGAGGAACCGGTTGGAGCAGGGAGCCCCAGCAGCCAGTGGAGCGTGGTGCAGCACTACTGGTGGCGGCTACAACTGGAGGAGCGACGCAAGGGAGGAAACGACGGCAGAGGGCGCCACATGGGTGGTGCATTCGGCGCGACGCAGCGTCACGAAGTCAGTGTCAGTGAGTGAAATTGGTGAAAAAATCGTGAGTACAATTTTCAATCTTATTGCCAGGAAGAAATTAACTTGAAGACTTCTGAAAACAGTGCAGCTAATTTGAACTTTATTATAACCATAAAATTAACTTTAACATTTTTGATTAATTTAGGACTTTATGTATATGCTCGATTTCACCCAGAAATACAAGTTTCAAACACTTGTAAAATTTTTGATGTGATCTGAGACTTAGAAAAAATATCGAATAAATTTCGATTTTTTTGTATTGTTTAAACGTGTGATTTATAGTGTTTGTTTCAAGTTATTATTTAAAATGGAGTCACTTAGCAACATTCAGGAAGACATTAAAGTTAAAATACTCAAGTCGAAATCTAACTTTAATAAATGTCCTCAAGAGCGGCTAACTGCTAGTTATATAGAAACTAGACTTGAAAACTTAGAACAACAATGGGAATTGTTTTATAAAACACACGTAAAAATAATTAGTGAGGTAAAGAGGTCTGAATTATTTAGTTCAAATTATCATAAGGCTAACTTGTATGATGAGGTTGAAGAGTTTTATGTCCAGTACAAAAGCGAGCTGAAAGAAACTTTAAACAATATGAAAATGTCTAATGCAACATGTAATGTTAATCCAGGAGCTAGCTGTAGTTCAGGATTTAGTCATTTTAAGTTACCTGAAATTAAGATACCTGTGTTCTCTGGAAATTATAGTGAGTGGCAGACGTTTAGGGATTTGTTTGTAGGATTAATACATAACAATAAAACTCTAGACGGTGCACAGAAATTATATTATCTTAAAGGGTACTTAACCGGAGATGCAGAGCACTTATTACGAAACATTAATGTAACATCAGATAATTATACAGCTAGTTGGGCAAAGTTAGAGGCAATGTACAACAATAAAAGATTTTTAGCAAATGGCATTTTGAAACGATTGTTTAATCAAAAAGGTATAACAGTGGAATCAGCTTTTGAGATAAAAAGATTACTCAGCACCACATGTGATTGTTTGGGTTCAATTAAAAATTTAGGAATTGACGTTACTTCTTGGGACATCCTAATAATTCATATTATTAGTGCCAAATTGGATAAGGAGACCAGGAAGGCTTGGGAATTAAAAGTAGCTTCTGATGTAACAGACGATTTGCCTACTTTTAGTCAATTTACTGAATTTTTAACTGGTCGTTTTCGAGGTCTAGAAAATTTAGAAGATAAACCTCATGTTCAAAAGAATACACAATCATTCCATGTGGTAAGTAAAGAAAAACCTGAGTTGTCTTGCCCTTTTTGTTCTGCCGCTCACAAGGTTACTTCTTGTAAAGGTTTTGCCAAAGAAAATAATGACACTCGACGTGATTTCGCTCAGAAAACTAGGCTGTGTTTTATTTGTTTGGGTAATAACCACTCTGCCAGATTTTGTAGAAACTCCCTCAAATGCCATTTATGTAAACGGCGTCACCATACTTTACTTCACCCTAGTGGTGGTTCTGGGTCTGATGGTGAAGGCACAGGCTCTATTCAGATGGAAGCAGTGTCAGCTGCTACTAGGAATAGTACCTCAAGGGACGTAACTCAAAAGACCGCTGTACAAGCGGAGGGATCTACTAAGCCAGTAGTTTCATGTCTTTCGACAGGAAATTGTAAGGATACGGTTTTAGTACCTACAGCTTTAGTAAAGGCTAAGTCAAAAGATGGAACATATCGTGTAGTTTGGGCATTAGTGGATCAAGGATCACAAGGATCTTTTATTACTGAGTCAATGGCTCAATATTTGGGGTTAAAGAAAACTTTAACAAAACACCGTGTTACCGGTGTAGGCGGAAATAAAACTACTATTTCTAATTCTTCCGTAGTTGTTGATATACGTTCTCAAGTGAATTCTAATTACAACGTTCAAGTAAATGCATATGTTTTGAAGTCCATCACATCCCTTCTCCCAGTTGCAACAGCAATTAGGGTGGATTGGGTGAGGTTGTGTGAAGATGATTTAGCTGATCCTGATTATCACAGGCCAAACAAAATAGACATTTTGTTAGGTGCTGAGATATTCAGTCAAATCATTCAAGATGGAATCAAAAAGAGTAGCAGTGGATCACTCGTAGCCCAACAAACAGAACTCGGATGGATTCTTTCGGGTGTTGTTGGTACAGAAAGTTCCGGACGTTTTATCGTAAGATTGCCGTTCCGAGATGATAACCGAAGTTGTAAAGATGGCAAATCTAGGTTCATAGCTGAAAAAAGGTTAAAGAGTTTAGAATTTAAACTTTCCAAGAATCACAAATTGAAGGCGGATTACAATGCGGTAATGCAGGAGTACTTGGAACTTAACCATATGGTAAAGGTACCACCAGACAAAAAGAATGTTCGACGGTATTGGCATAAATTGAGGCGTGCCTCAACTCGAGACTCCTGGTAAGTGGTTACTAGGGAAAATTGAGTTGAAACATCCTGGCCCTGACGGAATCACTCGAGTTGTAACTGTTAGAACTAAGAATTCCTTGATAAAAAGACCTGTCACCATGTAGCAACTTAACTTTAGTGTTTGCTAGGAATAATTTGATAAATTGTATTGTTCCTATTATAATGTATCTTTAGTTTATAAGGTTTGTAAGGTTGGGTTTTTAAGTTTTTTTTTTGTTTTTTACGTACTTTCACCTATGTTATTATTAAGTATTGTAAAGGTTTGTATTTGTGTACCCTATATTGCTAGACATGTTGCACGGTGGGCGGTTTATAAGAAGGACATACTGCAATATTGTCCTTGGTGGGCGGTATGTTCAGATTTAATAAAAAGGGAACGGAATCATAGCGACTGATAATGGGTAATTTAGTACCCTTCAACTCGATAGATGGCGTTGGCGTCGAATTAGAAGTCGCTATGGTTTCGTTACCGCGTGTAGCATAGGGTACGTCTAAGAAAATGGTTTTTTTTGAGTTCAGTATAACATTGTGATTTGGTTCGGTTATTTCGGTACAAGTTTCAATATACGCGATTAGTTACCAGTCCAGTGTTTGATTTTCGCTACTGTCTCCAAGTCGACCTTCGGGTTCGAACACTAGTACTAGGATATATAAAATCTTTGGCAGGCCATTTTCTAGCAATAGGCTATAATCTACACAATGCACTTACGGCCTGGCCACAGCTTCAGGCGGTGCGGCGCACGGCGCGGCGGGAGGCGCGGCGGGCGGCGCGACTTGCGGTGGTATGTCACAGCTCGACTAGTTGCGACCGCGGCGGCGTCAGCGGTGGACGTATTTAGAGAACGGCCGAACTATTAAAATGACCCTATCAATTCAAACATTATTTCAATAATCTGTAGACTATAGCTAAAGTACCTACATACCTAATACCTAATTCTCATACATGAATACACAAATAACTCGTAGGTATCAATCAATGAAACCGTAAATATCTACGAAATTAAATTCATTGTGTTAAAATGCCATACTTATCTAATTAAATTGCCTACTTGTAAAAAATAGGTAATATGATTTATTTCTTCCCACATTTTTTTAATTATGTGCCTATACTTATGATGTGGATGTTTAGACATCCATATTGCTGGTCTACACAGTATTTCAGCAATGAATTCTTCTGTATCCATTTTCAATTATAAGAACGCGCGTTAAAAACAAAATTATTTGTTTCGGTCGCGCGATGACCGAATCCGTCCACCGATGCCGCCGCGCGCGCCGCTCTGAGCTGTGGCCACCTCGATACTCGCTAGTGCATTTGTTTCACTCGCACAACGCGCCGCCCGAGCCGCCGCGCCCCGCGCGTCTCTCACCGCGCCGCAAGTCGCACCGCAATTCGCTACGCCGGTAGCTGTGGCACACTTCATAGGTTTTCGACCATTTGTTTTCGCCGCTCACCGCTTGCCGCGCCTCACACCGCGCCGCAATTCGCGCCGCGGTTAGCTGTGGCCAGAGGGTTACAAGTTATCTTTATATTCGTTTTCTTCTACTTCATCTACTGCTGTGACAGGTTGTAATTTTGTTATCTATATATATAAAAATGACCCCCGTTTTCCGTTGTCACGACTTGGCATGAAAACGGCTTGACCGATTTGGCTGATTTTTTTTTTTTGTTGTGATTGTTATTGTGAGGAGAAGGTTCTTACGGAAAAAAAAATTAGGGTAGTGTAGGGTAGAGTAGGGTAGAGTAGGGTAGGGTAGGGTAGAGTAGGGTAGAGTAGTAGGGTAGAGTAGGGTAGAGTAGGGTAGAGTAGGGTAGAGTAGGGTAGAGTAGGGTAGAGTAGGGTAGAGTAGGGTAGAGTAGGGTAGAGTAGGGTAGAGTAGGGTAGAGTAGGGTAGAGTAGGGTAGAGTAGGGTAGAGTAGGGTAGAGTAGGGTAGAGTAGGGTAGAGTAGGGTAGAGTAGGGTAGAGTAGGGTAGAGTAGGGTAGAGTAGGGTAGAGTAGGGTAGAGTAGGGTAGAGTAGGGTAGAGTAGGGTAGAGTAGGGTAGAGTAGGGTAGAGTAGGGTAGAGTAGGGTAGAGTAGGGTAGAGTAGGGTAGAGTAGGGTAGAGTAGGGTAGAGTAGGGTAGAGTAGGGTAGAGTAGGGTAGAGTAGGGTAGAGTAGGGTAGAGTAGGGTAGAGTAGGGTAGAGTAGGGTAGAGTAGGGTAGAGTAGGGTAGAGTAGGGTAGAGTAGGGTAGAGTAGGGTAGAGTAGGGTAGAGTAGGGTAGAGTAGGGTAGAGTAGGGTAGAGTAGGGTAGAGTAGGGTAGAGTAGGGTAGAGTAGGGTAGAGTAGGGTAGAGTAGGGTAGAGTAGGGTAGAGTAGGGTAGAGTAGGGTAGAGTAGGGTAGAGTAGGGTAGAGTAGGGTAGAGTAGGGTAGAGTAGGGTAGAGTAGGGTAGAGTAGGGTAGAGTAGGGTAGAGTAGGGTAGAGTAGGGTAGAGTAGGGTAGAGTAGGGTAGAGTAGGGTAGAGTAGGGTAGAGTAGGGTAGAGTAGGGTAGAGTAGGGTAGAGTAGGGTAGAGTAGGGTAGAGTAGGGTAGAGTAGGGTAGAGTAGGGTAGAGTAGGGTAGAGTAGGGTAGAGTAGGGTAGAGTAGGGTAGAGTAGGGTAGAGTAGGGTAGAGTAGGGTAGAGTAGGGTAGAGTAGGGTAGAGTAGGGTAGAGTAGGGTAGAGTAGGGTAGAGTAGGGTAGAGTAGGGTAGAGTAGGGTAGAGTAGGGTAGAGTAGGGTAGAGTAGGGTAGAGTAGGGTAGAGTAGGGTTAGAGTAGGGTAGAGTAGGGTAGAGTAGGGTAGAGTAGGGTAGAGTTGGGTAGAGTTGGGTATAGTAGGGTGGAGTAGGGAAGAGCGGGAGCGAAGCCGCGCGGGCAAAGCTAGTATGGAATAAAGTTGATTCTGTTTTTCTGTTGCCAGTGTCAATCTTATAAATGGAGTTTGATATTTTTTCTATTATCTTGAAAGGGCCTATTTTTAATTCGTCTAATTTTTTTCTATTCAGTCTATTTCCATTTTCGACATATACACTGTCTCCTATCTCGAACTCTTGCATCTTCCTATTTCTATCAAATATTCTCTTGTTGTACTTATGGGATTTTATTGTATTCTCTAATGCTAATTTTCTATCAGCCATCCACTTGTCTTCCTTTTCTATTGTCTTAATTTCATTTGGTAAAATACTGACATTTGTACCATCCAGTAAATATTTTGGTGCAAATCCTGTAACAGAGTGGTCTGTTTCATTATATTTCTGTATACTTTCTCTTGCTATTGTTGTCCATGTTTTCTTGTTGTTTTTCTCATTTATTTTACATCTAATTTTATTTACCATTGTTTGGTTCAATCGTTCGTTCAAGCCGTTCGAAAATGGTGTATTTACAGCTGTAAAAATTAGTTTAATATTATTCTCCTGTAAATATTGTTTAAATTCTTTTGAATTGATGCCAGGATATTGGTCTGTTAGAATTATTCCAATCTCATCTGTCTCTAGTACTTTCTTATTTATTTATTTAAACTTCATGTACAGTAGTGGTACATAGGCGGACTTAATGCAACAAGGCATTCTCTACCAGTCAACCTTTGGGTTAAAAAAAGACAACACTGTGGTAGGTTTGCACAATAAACAAATAACAGATACTACAAACGGAAAAATATAAAATAAGTTATTTATAATAATAAAATACATAAATACGCTATATTAATAAACTTTCTTAGTTAGTTTTATAAAGTCACTCGCATTCTGTGTTTTGGAAGTCGCAATAAACGCATATCTTGTGTAGTGGTCTACTAAAAGGTGTAAGTATTTTTTTGTTGACCTAGATCCTCCAAAGCCACCTATAGTATCCATTGACATTATCTCAAATGGTTTTGTTGCTGGTCCTAGTTGTGACATTAATCCAAATTTCCCTTGACATCTTGATTTATTTTTTATGCATGTTTCGCATGTTTTACAAATATTTATGATATTTTTTGTTAGGTTTTTAGCTGTATATATTGGACTTATTTTTTTCTGTAATTGTCTGATTCCAACATGGCATAAATCTTCATGCACCTTTTTTATAAATTTTTTACTAAACTCTTCTGAAAGTATAATCTTTTCCTGTTTCTTTATTTTTTTATAATAGATATTATTTTTGTGTAGTAAATTTTGTTTCTTTTCTTTTATTATTTCATTTTTTTCTTGGTCTTCAACTATATCTTTTATTTGTATTAAATTAACTATTTTCAATAGTTCCTCTTGGTTATCTTCTGATTCTAATACAGGGTTTCTGCTCAAACAGTCTGCTTCTACATTTTCTTTACCAGGTATATATTTTACAGTAAAGTCATATTGAGATAGGTAATATGTGAGGTCACCCAATTCTTCATCTGTTCTGCATTTAATATTCATGTTCTCTAGAGGTTTGTGGTCTGAGTAAATAGTGATTTTTTTCCAATTAGCCAGTGTTGCCAATATTTAACTGCTTCTTTCATAGCAAAACATTCCAAATATATAGCCTTTTTTCGTTTTTGAGTTTCATTTAGCTTTTTTGAAAAATATGCCACCGGTTTGTCTTTACCGTCTAGTTGTGTTTGTTTTAATATTGCCCCGATACCTTCTAAAGATGCATCTGTAAAGATTTTTATTGGTAAGTCTTTGTCGAATATTTCCAACACGGGTTGGGAACATAAATATTTTTTTATTTGATTAAATGATTCTTCACACTTCTCTGACCACACAAACTTTTCATTTTTTCTTAATAAATTATGTAATGGGTCTAAAATAATTGCGCTTCTTGGTATGTATTCATGGTAAAAGTTGATTTTTCCCAAAAATTGTCTAATGTTTTTTTGTGTCTTAGGAGTTGGAAAATGTCTTATCGAGATCAAATTGTCTTTAAGTGGTCTTACTGAATTGTTCTGAAATACATGGCCGAGGTACTTTACTGAGTCTGAAGCAAAGGTACATTTTTGAAGCTTCAATCTAAAGCCTTCTTGTATTATTGCCTCTAATACATTTCTTATGTGTCTTATATGTTCTTCAAAGGTGGTCGAATATATCAAAATATCATCAATATAGTTAACGGAGTATCCTGTGAGCTTGTGCTTTCTTAGAATATTGCTTAAAATTCTCTGGAAAATTGCTGGTGATGTTTTCAAGCCAAATGGAAGGCAGGTCCACTGGAAATGGCCATCTTGTGTGACGAATCCTGTTTTATTTCTATCTTCCACCCGTAGCGGTATTGCCCAAAATGCTGAGTTTATATCCAATGTAGTAAAATATTTACAGTTTCTAGTTTTGATAATCAAATCATCTATTAATGGGAAAGGTTGAGCTTGTGGAACAACAATTTTGTTTAGTTCCCTGAAATCTACACATAAGCGGGACTTTTTATTTTCTCCTTTTTTAAATGCCAATGTCACTGGAGCAGAGAAAGGACTGTAGGATTCTTCTTTTAAATTATTCTTTAGTAGCTTGGATATTTGCTCTTCAATTTCTAATTTATCCTCTATTGTACATCTGTATGGTCGTAAAAGACCGTACAGTATCTATTTACTTGTAAATCTATGTGGGCTTCATAATCTCTAACTGATCCTATATCATACTTGTCTTTAGCAAAAATTGTTTTATATTGCTTTATAATTTTCTCTATCTCAATTTTTTTTTTCATTATCTAAATGGTCTCTGATACTTACAAATTCTTCTGTTTCTATGTGTTCATTAAAATTTATTGCAAATGTTTTTTTATTCTTTTCTTCATATCTGTTATCTTTAGACATTTCATCTATTTTATTTGTTGTTTTCTTTTGTTCTATCTGCAAGTCCTCATTTTGGGTTAGTTTGAATTTCTTTATCATATCTAATCCGATTATAAAATCTTCGAAATGTTCATTATCCACTATATATACTTCCATCTCTTCTTCTAAATCGAAAATTTTTATTTTTATTGTAATACAGCCATCTGTTTTTTTCACACCATTAACCGTTTTCATATATGCTATATTCACATTGTCCTTTTTTTCTTTCACTTTAATCAGCTTTGAATTTATTAAAGAAATCTGTGAACCTGAATCATAAATGCCGCTCACTTCTAGTTTATTTTCTAATAAGAGCTTGATTTTGAATAATGGTGTACTTACTCGTTTTTTTTTCTCAGTATTTATATCTACTTCAATAATGGAGTTGTTGTTTACATTTCTGGGTTTAAAAACCTTTTCAGATTCATTCTTATTTTTCTTGAACCAGCATGTCTCCTCCGGATGATATCGAATTCCTTTTTCCAAAGATTCACAAATCTTACATGGCTTCTTCTCATTATATTTATTTTTATTAAGGGATGTACCACTCTTTATTGTGGTTGAGTTTTTCTTGTACATCATACCTTCATATTTTCTTATCTCATTGAACAAATCAGTAGTGTCATTGAGTTCATCCCTGTTTAACTTATTTAAGATAAAACCTGGTAAACCCGTTGCAATAAGATCTATCATTGTTTTGGAGTCTATCGATTTGTTTATATCTAGTATAAGCCTCTCTTTTTTTATAGCATAATCAATTAGTAGTCCTTCTTTATACCTGAATGCTAGAGCATATGTGACTATGTCCCATCCTCTGTTTTTAAAAGTTTCTAGAAATTTGTGTTTCCATTCTTTTCATTCAGCCTTTATTGTAAGTTTTATGGCCATCGAGCTATACCAATCCAAACAAGATTTTTCTAAAAATAACCTCAATATATCTATTTTTGTTTCATCTTTTGATATATTAAAGCGCTCACACTCTTTTTCAAAATTCTCAATCCACTGCATTGCGTTAGGGTTCTTACTTGTGAATGTTTCAATAATAAATTTCTCTGAAATATGTTTTAGGTTATGTTGATTTTCTTTCTTTGTAGTTGTTTCTATTAATTTTTCCAAGATATTTTGCAAATTGTCGTTTTTGTCTATTGGTTGCTTTGTGTTCATTTCTTCTAAATATTGATCTAAAAATTGCATATTACCTTCCTCATCTATATATGTTTTCTTAAGATCTTCATCCATTTTTATCCATATTTTTCTGCATTGATGCCTTTTCTTTATGCTATTTTTTATTTTTGAGAAACTGTTCATTTTGACAATATATGTATGATGAATCACTGGCTTCTGTTCATCAGGTAAAATATAACATTTTCCTTCCTCTGTAGTTATTGAGGTTATGGCCAATATGTTAGATTTGCCATCATTTGAGGTTATCATCGTGAACTCAAATTGTAACCGGTCCATCTTTTTCTAGTTGACGAAAATGTCGTTTTATATGATATGTTATTGAGGATTTTCCAAATAAACCACAAATTGTTTCTCTGAAAATCAAAGATTTGTTTATTTAATACGTCCTTACTATATTACAACGTTTAACTATGATCATTACACCTATAACTTACCTGAAAATCAAAGAAACGACATTTAAAGTTTACTAATATCGCCTCCTCAATTATATCCCTTTAATTTATCTTTTTACAATAGAATTTTTAACAATAAAATATGCAAAATAATCTAAACATCATCTGTCATTCAATCACACGTCACCCCGTTCCACAGAACATAAATTCCATTGACAACTTCAACGCGCGAAGCGCGGCAAATTTGAATTAATGAAATGTCATTTCATTATCTATATTCTATCTTCTATATATATAAAAATGACCCCCGTTTTCCGTTGTCACGACTTGGCATGAAAACGGCTTGACCGATTTGGCTGTTTTTTTTTTTTGTTGTGATTGTTATTGTGAGGAGAAGGTTCTTATGGAAAAAAAAAATTGGGTAGTGTAGGGTAGAGTAGGGTAGAGTAGGGTAGAGTAGGGTAGAGTAGGGTAGAGTAGGGTAGAGTAGGGTAGAGTAGGGTAGAGTAGGGTAGAGTAGGGTAGAGTTGGGTATAGTAGGGTGGAGTAGGGTAGAGTAGGGTAGAGTTGGGTAGAGTAGGGTAGAGTAGGGTAGAGTAGGGTAGAGTTGGGTATAGTAGGGTGGAGTAGGGTAGAGTAGGGTAGAGTAGGGTAGAGTTGGGTATAGTAGGGTGGAGTAGGGAAGAGCGGGAGCGAAGCCGCGCGGGCAAAGCTAGTATATATATAAAAATGACCCCCGTTTTCCGTTGTCACGACTTGGCATGAAAACGGCTTGACCGATTTGGCTGATTTTTTTTTTGTTGTGATTGTTATTGTGAGGAGAAGGTTCTTATGGAAAAAAAATTAGGGTAGTGTAGGGTAGAGTAGGGTAGAGTAGGGTAGAGTAGGGTAGAGTAGGGTAGAGTAGGGTAGAGTAGGGTAGAGTAGGGTAGAGTAGGGTAGTGTAGGGTAGAGTAGGGTAGAGTAGGGTAGAGTAGCGTAGAGTAGGGTAGGGTAGAGTTGGGTATAGTAGGGTAGAGTAGGGTAGGGTAGAGTTGGGTATAGTAGTGTGGAGTTATGGAGTAGAGACGAGCGGGAGCGAAGCCGCGCGGGCAAAAGCTATTTTATTTATATTTTGAACTTTAAATATTGTTATCCCACACGACATAAAAGATTTATAAAATGGCCGGCCCCGGCTTTCGTCATGCAGGCCGGGTTCTAGGCAAATGGCTGTATTTTTAAACTAGAACTTGACTATTGGCTGGTAGGTTTTTTTTTTGTCGACGGGGAAAATCATCTTTGACAAAACCCGCTCTTGGGTGGAGCGGGAGATAGTGTCAGACTCTTACTGACTAAAAACCCCGCGCCGTTCCTTCTAGCCTTCATACCGGGGCACGAGCTCCCTTTCGGACAACCCTGTCCCCAGTAGGCTTCGACCCAGCTGGGCCCCTCCTGCTGCTGACAACTCCTTGGAGCGCGCGGGAACAGTGCACGCCGTCGACGTCTTGGACTCGGTCCATTACCGGACGATCGGACAGCGAGCTACCCATGGCTCGCCGTCCGCGAGCCCGCGTCTACGGTGGCCGGAAATCGGGATCGGAATCCCGGCGACGGCGGCGAGGGCGCCGTTGCCTGATGCGCTCGGCCTCCTCCTTTGCAAGCATTACTGCTTCGCAGAAGGAGGCGACCGCCTGCCATTCCTCCTCGCTCCGGACCATGGCCTCGACCAGGGCCCGGCGTGAGAGGTCTCCGCCGCCGATCGCCCCCACGAGGGCACGGCGATGCTCCGCCCAGGCAGGGCACACCTCGACGGTGTGCTCCACCGTGTCCTCCGGGCGTTGCGCACAGTGGCGACACCCGGGCGTCTCTTCCGCTTGAATCCGATGCAGGAACCTCCCGAACTTGCCATGTCCGGTGAGGACCTGCGTCATGCGGAAGGTAAGGACGCCGTGAGGTCTTTCCAGCCACGCCTCTAAGAGGGGACTTACCGCCATAATCGTGGCGTGCCCATAGCAATTGCAACAGCTGGTTGATGTGGTTATAACATAGACTTTTATAAAGTTATGAAGTCAAAAACAGTATTAACTAATCGATTAATTTCTACTTTATATTGTGTATCAGATGACTCCGAAAATAAATAATTCATTCATTTACCGTTTCATCTTTTCCATCATCATTCAGAGAAAAAAATTTTAAGGTTGGCGACTGTGGCAGCCAGTCAGTCAGCAGTCAGTCGTTCAGTGTCAGCCGGAGTGAGTGGACAACAGTCGCTCCTCTCACACATTTATCTTATGCAGTAGCAACTGTGCCATAACATAATATTTCACGTTAGCCAATGCCATCATTAAAAACAATTTCGTAGCCGCGGCAGCTGGTTACTAATCTCAATTAGCCACTGAGCGAACACTGTATACTGATTTTTCAGAAAAATAAACCGCAAAAACTTAACTAAGTAAATATCATTTCAAAGTAATTAAAGTGTAATATTTGTGTCCGGGAACACTGCGGGGTTGTAACTCATTCCGCGCAAGACAAAGGAGCGGTATTTAATTTCGTTTAATTACGTATTTAAATGACTGCCACCGCGGTTCTGTAACTGTAATCCGCGAAATTGGATATATTTGTAGACGGAGTGCGGCCCGACCCGATCCGACTCGGCTCGAGCCCGCGCCGGCGGCGGCGGCACGGCCTGAAGCCTCGTGTGTCTGCGAATCTTCTCACGTTGCTAATTAACTAGAATAAGGCGAATTAATTAGCGAACTACATTCTAATGAACTAACATTCTGTTAAGTAGCAATATTTTTGCTGAGTTATTTTGGTGCGGTTAATTTATTCGAATCGGTTTGATGCTCGCGCTTCGTACCCGTTCGTGTCAACCCTGTGCATCGTGTCTAGAGAAAAGATTGGCGTCTTTCAAATGTATTTAATGCTCAATTATCACTCATCGAATGTTCACTACGTATCGTATAACCAACTGTTCACAACTGTACCTCAAAACCTTTACAGATACTCTTCATGAGATGAGATTGCAGCAAGCTAGGCTAGAGGGAGAACCATGATGTTATTTCTACATTTCGACGATGATTCACGCCGTAGCTTACACATTAGCAATCATACTGTTAGCCAAACATAATCAACTCGTTCAGCATTCTGGTCCCTTGCCAAGTCGGTCGAAGCGAATTTCTGTCGGCCTTCATTGCCTCCGCTGGCTAAACCTGATGGAACACTGGCTCATACGGCGAGAGAGAAAGCAGGTCTCTTTGCATCTATCTTCGCCCATAATTCTCATCTTGACACTGGCAGTGCTACTCCACCGACTCTACCTCACTGCAACACTTCGATGCCCGAGGTTTGCATAAGGAACAAAGAAGTTCTGAGAGCACTGTGTCGCCTAGACGTGGATAAAGCTAGTGGATCAGATGGTATACCAGCGATAGTTCTCAAGGCTTGTGCGCCTGAGTTGTCTCCCGTATTGACGCGCTTGTATCGCCTCTTATTTAGTGCACAAGTCCTGGAAGCTTGCCAACGTGTGACCCGTGCCCAAAAACCGACCGATAGTTGGCAGGATCGGCACGACTGCCAGTGCCGATCCTGCCAACTATCGGCCGATTGCAATAACCTCCATACTATGCAAGATTATGGAGCGTGTATTGAATTCGCGCCTCATAGCATACCTGGAAGGTAACGATTTCCTCAGTGACCGACAGTACGGGTTTCGCCGCAATCGGTCTACTGGGGACCTACTAGTGTATGCCACCCACTTGTAGGGCGAGACCCTCGAGAGGAATGGGGAAGCGATTACCGTTTCCTTAGACGTCTCGAAGGCCTTCGACAGGGTATGGTACGCTAGCCGACGAGTAAGCTTCCAGCGTACGGTATTTCCCCTGGTCTGATTAACTGGGTAAAAGACTTCCTGAGCAAACGGTCTCTCCGAATTGTTGTCGATGGATGCTCATCACAACCCATGACAACTTATATGTCTAAGTTCCACAGGGGTCTGTTCTCTCTGCAACCCTATTTCTACTGCATATCAACGATCTGCTGATGCCCGGTATCTATGGGTATGCAAATGATAGCACAGTTGTAAAGAGATACTTGCCTAGTAAGGAGCTAATCCGGTCCGAAAGAGAGGCTATGGTAGAGCGTACAAATATCTCACTTCAGGCAGTCTCCAAGTGGGGTGAAGCCAATCTGGTGGGATTCAACGCCTCCAAAACACAAACGTGTCTGTACCGCCAAACGGAGCCCGTTCACATTGGCTCCTACTTTTCAGAATGTATTCCTGGAATACACCGACCGCCTTCAGCTCTTAAGGGTTGAAATTTCCTCCGACCTTAACTTTAGGCGGTTCATTGAATCCAAAGCCAAGGTAACTGCTAGAAAACTAGGTGTTCTTGCAAAGGTCCGGCGGTACTTCACACTAGGACAGCTTTTAATGCTATACAAAGCACAGGTCCGTTCGTGTGTGGAGTACTGCAGCCACACATAACGTAGGGAAGTGATTTGTCGTTATAAGTAACAGTCCTGTTTTAATTAAAAGACAACTTTTATTAACGGATATGGATCTATTGTATCTGAGACAAATAAAATTATTATTATTATTATTCAAATAACGATCTATCGTATAACTTCCGGTTTAAAAAAAAATATATGTGTCTGTCAAGAAAGTACCGGGAAAAGATCAATAATACACAAAATGTCTGTTATTCATCCAAATTTATTTTATCACCTTCAAAGTATGCTCCTTTAGAAACGATACACTTGCGCCAACGAATAATCCATTCATCAAAACATTTTTTAAACGCTGCTTCTTGAATTGAGTTCAGTTCTCGCCGCGAATTCTCCTTTATGTCTTCTATCGATTGAAAACGGGTGCCACGAAGTGGTAATTTGAGTTTAGGAAAAAGAAAAAAGTCAGCAGGAGCCATATCTGGTGAATATGGTGGTTGCTCGATGGTATTAGTTGAGTGTTTGGTCAAAAATTCGTTCACAATGATAGCCTTGTGCGAAGGCGCATTGTCGTGGTGCAAACATCCAAGAATTTTCTTTTCGAGGCAAATCTTCCATCACATCTTGAACGCTTTGAACCACTCATAAGCACGAGTTTTTGATAAAGTCGATTCACCGTAAGCCTTCTGTAACATTTTCAGTGACTCCGAACACGAAATTCCATTGGCGATGCAAAATTTAAGACAAACTCTTTGTTCGATATTTTTGTCCATAATGAAATTCGCAATACACACTATATATGATATTACTAAAACCAGCACTGTATTTAATATAAATAACAGATGCAACTCAAACTCCGCGCCAAAATGGAAAACAGTTGTGCCAATCTAACAACAACAAAAAAACAAAAATTTGAATTTGGAACCTTAAACAAATCATCCATTCCCGATACTTTTTTGACTGAATGTATATGTATGACTTATTCTCAGTAATACGTAATATTTTTATAATGTTATATTACGTATTGCTATTCTTAATAATATCTAATCACCATCGCCTAACCGTTAGTACCAACTGTCTAAGCATATGCCTGGATTATAGATCGGTGGAGCGAGCTGAGAGCGAGCGGTGTGCGGCCCGCGGTGCGCTCTCCATAAGACGGATCACATGATTAGGTTACGCATCTGTGGCTCTCAGCTCAGCTAGATGTACCTACATGTCACGGGGGGCGATTACCTGATCCCCGGCAGACAACTGAATACCTCACGTGTACCTACTGCGCACACTGCGCGAAGTGTACCCGGACCTTGTATATCCCTCCTGTAGTCCTGTCCTTGATGATGTCGGACAGACGTGTTAGTACTAAACAACTGTGTTATTTTTTTTTAACAATTACTTGTGAAGATTCAAAGATGCTATAGGAATCAAAATTCATAGGGTACTTCCCGTTGACCTAGAATTGTGACATTTATACGGAACCCTCAGTGCGCGAGTCCGACTCACTTTTTTTCAGTTGACTTTCCATAGATATTATTTAATTATAAGAAACAATTTGATATTGTTACTTAAACAATTAATAAAATTATTCTCAGCATTTGTTCAGTCAATTTACTTGCTGTTTCAGGGAGAGGGGTGTAAAATAATGGACTAATATTGTTTGTTGTGTTAAGGTTCAGCTCTTTGTACTATGGAACGGTGTTTAAAGAAAATAACAAACGTCCTTACTTGATGGTGATTTATTTGCGACTAAAAAAAACATCTTACTGCACGTATTAATATATTGAACTGGACATACCGCCCACCAAAACATTAGTTTTCAATCTATAATTTTATTGCTAATACAATGAATAACATGCAAATCTAACAACGAATGGACTGTAACTATTTAATTTTATCATTATACTTGAGCAATACATAATCACTGGCCTTTTTAACTCATTGTTCCCCGTAGTCTGGACTGTTACCACTCGTACGAGATTATCCCTTCCAGGATGTATTTGTTTCACCCGTCCCAACAACCATTTCGTAGGCGGCAAATTATCCTCCTTAATAATAACGACATCTCCAATTGCTGGCTCCGGAACCTTCACTTGCCACTTGTATCTTTGTTGGAGCGTGTTGAGATACTCTGAACGCCATCTATGCCAAAAATCTTGAATCATTTTCTGAATAATTTGCCACCTAGTTAAAAGACTGACAGGTTGGCACTCGTAACTGGTATCAGGAACAGAAATCAATGGCTCACCAACTAATAAATGCCCCGGAGTAAGTGGCATCAAAGTGTTGTCTATTTGATAAAGGGGGCGAGAGTTGAGACATGCCTCGATTTGTGCTAAGAGCGTAGAAATCTCTTCGTAGGTTAATTTTGTGTCCTTATTTATCCTAAAGAGGTGTCTTTTAGCAGACTGAATCCCCGCTTCCCATAGACCTCCACATGTGGGCATCTTTGGTGGTATAAAGTGCCATGTTGTATTATCGTTAGCCAGAAGTTCAGCTGCCTCCTTCGCGATATTATTCTTGCCCTTCCTGAACATGTCCTTCAATTCCTTCGCAGCGCCAACGAAATTTGTGCCGTTGTCACTCCACAGGTTCGAACAATGGCCTCGACGCGCAACAAATCTCCGAAATGCGGCTATAAAAGCTTACGTTGTTAGGTCTGTGACAGCCTCCAGATGGATTGCGCGAGTGGCCATGCATACAAATAAACAAATATAGCCCTTTGTTGCGTGGTGTCCGCGGCCCTTTGATGTTCTTATTAACACTGGTCCAGCGTAATCAACTCCACTATTTATAAATGGCCGATGTTGATTGACACGAGCTGCTGGCAATTGTCCCATGAACTGGGTCTTTACCTTCGCTTTACCTAAAATACAGGTCTTACCAGTGTGAATACATTTTCTAACAGCAGACCTTAAACTTATTATCCAGTATCTCGTTCTAACAAAAGCCATCATCGCTTGTATCCCACCATGTAGTGTTCTAAAGTGAGCTTCTTGAACTAATAACTTAGTTATATGCAGATTACATGGTATTACAATCGGGTGCTTTGTAATCTCAGCTAACCTTCCTCCCACTCTTATTATCCCGTTTTTATCTAAAAAAGGGGCGAGTGTGATAAGAGAACTCCCTTTCTTTACGCTTCCATCCTTCTGTAAATCGTAGTTGTATCTACTATTGTAATGTTCTGCAGATGTATCAATTCCCCTTTATATCTCATCCATTCGTCTAGCAATTGTGATGTCAGCTCGTCATCCCATCCCATGTTGCACAGCCACAGTTTTTGTATAAAAACTTTAGCGTCAATGATCACAGGTGACAGCCATCCAAATGGGTCAAACAGCCTTGCTACATCAGATAAAATAGCTCTCTTCGTTATGGGGCATCGCACTTCAGGTAAGTTAATTGTAAATTTAAACGTATCATCCTTCCTATCCCAAGTTAATCCCAAAATTTTTATAACTTTGTCTAGTTTTATCTCTATTCCATCCTTCGTACTGTTTGTACTGTCTTTATCTTGTAATCCTTTTAATACCCTTTCCGAATTGCTGGACCATTTTTGCATTTTAAATTCCCTTTACTCAATATCTCCTTTAATTCCTCACACATTTTCATTGTTTTTTCTTCAGTGTCACTTCCTGTCATCAAATCATCTATAAAAAACGAATTTTTAATTACAGGTGCTGTGTTTGGATACTCAAATGCTTCGTCTTCGGAGAGTTGTAATAACGTTCGTACAGCTAAATAGGGGGCTGCAGCTGTACCGAAGGTTATGGTCATCAAGTTGTAGCTTACTAGTTCGTCTTCAGGGTTGTTTCGCCAGACTATTCGCTGTAAATTTGTGTGCTCTGGTGTCATGTCAATCATTCGGTACATCTTAATTATGTCTCTTACAACACATATTCGATGTGTTCGCCATGTTATAATTAAGCTTCGTAAGTCTGGTTGTAATACAGGTCCGGTCATCATGGTGTCGTTCAAAGAATGTCCATTAGAACCCTTAGCTGACGCGTCGTAGACTACTCGAACCTTGGTTGTATCTTTGTCTTCACGTATTTTAGCATGATGAGGGAGATAGACTGATTTGTTGTCGTACTTTGGGTTAGATTTATTATTACCACGGTCCCGTACCTATGACTTATTCAAACAAATTCCGCGTAAAACGAACCTGGGTGACAACTCTCCTCTTGTACGCGCTACCAAACTGTACAACGCTATATGCCGCAAAGCTGACATAGACATAAATCACGACACTCTGAACTCATTTAAAAGAAAATTGTACTAATACTTTAAGGCGGAATACCTTTGATTTATCACTCCAACAATATAATTAATTAATTTATTAGAGAAACAAATTGTAATAAAGTATAGTCTTTTAATTTTATTTTATATAATGTGACTTATTTCTGGACATTTTATTTAATTAATTCGGAATGTATATCTATTCCAATTCTATTATAATATAATCTATTTGACATGCGAATTGTAATTAAGTTTAATTTTGACATTACTTTTATTTTATTTTATTATTTAATCTTTAATATGAATTATTTTTAACTCATTTTTATTTATAATAATTTGAAGCCATGTTTACTCATTCATGCATAAGTTGTGGTTGCCTATAATTGAGTGTTCATTATAGGACCAGGCTACGTGTACCATTTTTTTTTTATTTTTAAGTTTTTCTATTTTGTAACACTCGTTGGTGATCCTTAAATAAATTTTTTTTTTTTTTTTTTTTTTATTATTGATAGGCTCGCGTTTGACCACCATCTCACCTGATGGTAAGCGATGATGTGGCCGACGATGGAGCACGCTTGCCTAGAAGTAACCTATTCACTCTTGACTTAAAGACCCCCAAGTTGTAGCTATCAGGAAACACAGACTCCGGCAGGGAATTCCACTCCTTGGCTGTACGCACAATAAATGTGTTCCCAAAACGCTTTGAGCGTATGGGTGGGATGTCAACCATGTACCGGTGACGCAACGCCGTACGTCTTGTGGTCCGATGATGGAACGGACTTGGCGGAATCAGATTGTGCAATTCCAGTGCACACTCCCCGAAATGTAAACGATAGAAAACCGACAGACTAGCAACTCGACGGCGATGCTCAAGGCTTTGGAGCTTCGACTCCACGAGTGCATCATTGCCGATGATCCTCTTGGCTCGCCTCTCAATCGACTCAAGCGCATTAAGCTGGTATTTGGCAGATCCATCCCAAAGATGAGAACAGTACTCCATACACGATCGAACTAGGGCTTGATAAAGATTGAGCAGCTGTTCCGGCGTGAAGTACCGTCTCACCTTTGCCAAGATCCCCAATTTTTTGGCAGCCAGTTGAGCCTTCGCCTCAATGTATGAGCCGAAATTGAGAGTAGATGATAACGTAACCCCAAGAAGCTCAAGGTGGTCGGTTATCGGCACGGTCACACCACGGAAAGATGGAGCCGGGTAGAATTGACTCCGTTTAGCAGAAAAAAGACACGCCTGGGTTTTAGATGCATTAAACTGGACCAGATTGGCATCGCCCCAATCGGAGACTGCCTTCAAGGACGAGTTCAAGCGTTCAACCATTGCCTCTCGGAATGACTGGATCTGTGACCCACTAGCTTGTGCGTTAGACACATATCTCTCAGCAACAGTGCTGTCGTCTGCATACCCAAAAATACCGGGCTTAAGTAAGTCATTTATGTGCAGCAAAAACAGTGTTGCCGAGAGCACTGACCCCTGAGGAACCCCGGCATTAATATCCATTTGATCGGACGAGCAACCATCAATAACCACTCGGATGGATCGATCCCTCAAGAAGTCCGCAATCCAATCACACAGACCAGTGGATAGACCGAAGGAAGGAAGCTTAGCAATAAGGCTTTCATGCCAGACCCTATCAAAAGCCTTCGAGATATCAAGGGAGACGGCAAGCGCTTCCCCATGCTTCTCGATGGCCTCGCTCCAGATGTGAATGGCATACGCTAGAAGATCCCCAGTAGATCGGTTGTGGCGAAAACCGTATTGCCGGTCACTGAGGATGTCGTTAGCTTCAAGGTATGCCAAAAGCTTCCTGTTAAGCACCCGTTCCATACTCTTACAGAGGACGGACGTGACAGATATGGGTCGGTAGTTTGCCGGGTCAGCTCGACTGCCCTTCTTGGGCACAGGCTGCACGTTAGCTTCCTTCCAAGCAGTCGGCACTTTTCCAGTCTCATATGAGAGGCGAAATAGGCGTGTCAAGATCGGAGTCAATTCAGGCGCACAAGTTTTGAGCACGATCGCTGGTATCCCATCAGGACCGCTGGCTTTGTTCACGTCTAGGTTACGAAGCACCCTGCGGACGTCCTTCTGATGGATGCAAATATCTGCCATAGTCGCCTCGCATCGCTCAGGAAGGGCAGGTGGTTGCGCGTTAGCAGAATCAAGACGTGAAGATTCCACAAAAAGAGAGGCAAATAAATTAGCTTTCTCCTCAGCGGTGTGGGCCAGCGACCCATCGGGTTTCAACAGCGGTGGTAGTGAGGGACGGCAGAAGTTCGATTCAACCGACTTAGCCAGGGACCAAAACGCTTTACTACCTGCGGGGTATGAAGCAAGTTTGTTCCCAATTCGGCTTATGTGATCGAACCGAGACCTCCGCAACACCTTCTTGCAGGACTTGGCAGCCCTGTTGAAGGCCTTCTTCTTTTGAGCCACGTCGTTTGCTTTGCGTGCACGAGCGTCAGCCCAAGCTCGATATGCCGTGTGCTTAAGCGCGTCTGCGCGATCACACTCGGCGCCAAACCATGGACGAGCTTGGCCAGACATTGCTACGTCAGAGAATGGAATGAAGTACTCCATCCCCTGCTGCAACACATCCGTCACGGCATCTGCGCACGACGAAGCATCTTCCGAAGAAAAGTAAGTGGGCTGCCAAGGATAGCATGCGAAGAAAGACCGCAAGCCATCCCAATCTGCTGACCTGTATCGCCAAATCCGCCGAGTGCCTCTAGGGCTGGGATCGGGCGGGGAGTAGACAGACACAGACTTCACCAGACAGTGGTCGGAGCTACCTAAAGGCGAACATATCGACACAGAGTAGCGGTCTGGATCTGTTGTCAGCAGAAGGTCCAAGCAATTGGCTGTGTGTGACTCCACATCCGGCACCCTCGTTGCCCCCCGGACCAGCTGGGTCAGATTTAATGCTAGCGCTAGCTTTCGCATCTCACGACCAGCATGGTCTGTGGACTGGAACGGGAAAAGCCACTCTTGGTGGTGGGCATTAAAATCCCCCAGTACCACCAGTTGGGCAGAAGGGTACCGCTGCTGAGCCGCATCCGCCGCCTCACTCAGATGCTGTGTGAGCCCAGACGTCTCCTGGTCTCCACTGTGCGAACGGTAGACACAAGCGTAGATTATTTTATCTAGGCCTGTGTCCACCAAAGTCCAAAGCGTCGAGAACCGGGAGTCCTCAAGGTTACGGAGACGCCGACAGCAGATGTCGTCCCGGGCGTACATACATACACCCGCACGTGGTTTGAAATTGTGCTCCAAGGTAAACCCTGGGTAGGAAAGATACGACACGTCCGACGGACCTCCAATCTGCGTCTCCGAAAGGAAGAAGAGAGCTGGTTTTTCAGTCTCCAGATGATGGTGGACTGCGACGAGATTGGAGTGCAAACCTCGTATATTAGTGAGGTGCACTTTATGCGAGAGGGAGTGCAGCCGCTGTTTAACCTGTCTCTTATTATGTCCTTTCATGAATTGAGTGAATGTAGGAGAGGAGTAGGAAGTGAAATGAGTTTCCACGCAGCTAACCTGCAGGCACGCACTGAATGGACGACATCATTGGGGGACTAGTCTGGAGACTGCGGGGACGCCCGAGCCCCCCCGGGAATGTCCATCGGGCCCTCTCGTCTGGTCGCCAACCAGCACGATGGCGCATTCCGGGATTTTTCGTCAGTTGGCGGGGCAGCCTTTCATGTGTGGCTGGCACATTACTTGGGCCCCCAACTAACTGCGGTCGGCCAGCGGTGCACCGTGCCTCGGATCCCGCTACCCTCCGCGACTAGCCCCCCGATACGGCCATGTCAGCACGAGCTAGGTAGGTCTGCTTGCGTTGGAACAGCTATTTCGACCCTACTCTTCTGGACTGGCTACACTAAGCATCATACCGGAACACGGCCTGGCCGTTTGGCGGTATGTCTTTGCTCAGTGGGTGGTCACAAGCCAACGGTCGAAACCTACCACCAGTTAGTGTCACCTGATTTGCACCACCCGGGGACCACGTGTAGGGACTTGCTTCGGGTATTCTCCTACGGACGAGGGTGACTCGGTCCCCAAAAAAATAAATAAATAAATAGATTTTTTCAAGTGTCCCATTTCAATATACTCCTGAATTACTTTAGAATAATCTGACTTAAAACCTTGAGACCTTTGAAATTTCTTCTCTAATTGTTTGAATCTATAAACAGCTTGTTGTTTCGTCTCTCCACATAATTTCAGTGTCCCTTCTATTCTTTGTCGCAAAGGTAAGTGCACTGTGTATTTGCCGTTTATTCTTTTAGTTGTCTTCTTGTAAATCTCTTCACACATCTCTTCTTCCCTTGCAAGTAGTTGTCTTTTCTTGTATAAAGCAGTTTCAATTTCCCAGAACCTTTTTAAAAGATCGTTGTCTTCTGATACCATACTTGTCACATGTAATGTTGTTTATTTATTTATTAAAACTTCATGCAACATAAAAGTACAAAGGCGGACTTAATGCTTGCTTGATGCTTGCTGCCTGCTTGTTATTTTGTGTTCGTTGCTAATTGATTTGTCTTCGCTTTGATCTGAAAGTATCCACCCCAAACTTGTTTTCTGAGCCACTATGCCATTAGAACATCTCACTAAACCATCTTCTATGATTTTGCAAAAGACATCTGCACCGAGTAATACATCAATCTTGCCCGGTGTGTTATACGTAGGGTCAGCCAATAATAGGTTTTGGAGGGCTGGCCAGTCCATCGTGATTTGTTTTGAAGGTAATCTCGCAGATATTGATTTCAAAACATACGCCTTCAGTTGAATAACCTTCTTTCTATCATATCGCGATGTAACTGACAGGTCCACTACATGTTTCAATGGAACCAAGTTTCCTTCTCCCACACCTGAGACCACACCGTTGATGCTTGTCTTCTTCAATCTCAAGAGATCAACTACTCTTGAAGATATAAGTGAGGCCTCTGAGCCCTGGTCAATCAATGCTCGCAGTATATGTACTTCGCCGTCGCTTGATGTAACATGTACTTGTGCTGTTGCCAATAAGACTCGTCGATCAGACTGTTCCTTGGAAAAGTGTGCGCTTGTGACCTTTTCTGTTGGTTCTTCTTTTTTGTTACACTCTTGTTTGTTACTCTCTTCTTTGTCACTCTCTTGTGTTGTTTCCTTTGTTTCATGCAAGAGAGAGTGGTGTTTTCTTCCGCAGACTCGGCATTTCTTACTTTGTTTACATTTGAAGACTGTGTGATTCGGGACCAGGCAGTTGAAGCAAAGGTTTTTGTTTTTGGCAAATTCACGTCGTTGTTGCACAGTTTGTTTTGCATATTCTTTACAACTAAAGATGTAGTGGTCACCCTTACAATATACACAACAAGGTGATGAACTACTAGTGCTGTGCGCAGAGTCACCCTTAGCGTTCTCAGTATCCTTTGCTACGACATGATACGTTTTGTGGCCTTGTGTCTTCTCCTTCGTAACTGTAGAAGTGGTAGGTGCTATTAACTCGAGCGTACGAAACTTCGACTCGAGGAACCTTTGCATTGCCACCCATGTAGACAACTCGTCGCTATTCTCTTTGTAGGCTTCTTCTTCCCAACACCTTAACGTATCTGAATCTAATTTCTGTGCCACTAGAAATACTAGAATAGGATCCCAAGTGGCGGTGTTTATGTTCATGTTGTTCAGACTATTGATACATTCTACGGAATTATCGAGCAATGCTTTAATTTGTGTAGCTGATGGGTTGTTTATCTTTTTCTGGCAGCAAAATTTCTTCAAAACTGACGACACAATAATTTTTTTGTTACCAAAACGACCTTCAAGTAGTTCCCATGCTGTTGCATAATTACTTTCAGTAATTTGAATATGTCGTAATAATATCTCTGCCTCTCCGGCGACACTAGTCTTCAAATAATGCAACTTACGGACATCGCTAATCGAAGTGTTATGTACGAGCGCTGTAAATATATCCTTGTACGTAGGCCATTCTTCATATCTGCCTGAAAAGGTAGGCAACTGTATTCTTGGTAGCTTAGCAAGCGGTAGCTGACCTTCGTGTGATGAAGTAGACATGTTGGACGCTTCTAATGACCTCTGTTGTGACTCCAAGTTTGTTAGAAGATCGGTTAAATCCGCATGTAAACAGAGATACATTTCTTCGTACGTATAATATTCTTCACTAAGAAAGTAAGGCAATACGCCCCGCTGTTCTCGTGGTGTACACTTCATAAGGCTGCTATGCGTTTGTTGGAACACATCCCAATCTTCCTCAATGGCCTTTATTCTCGCTTTAATATAACCTGGCGTTAATCGCTGTTTAGGACACTTTTTAATGTTAACTTGCGCCTTTCGTATCATATTAGCCACATCTTCCAACGTAGATAAATATTTAGACTGTTCTGGAGTTGTTGACGTCATTTTGCAGAGTTAAATAAAAGTTCACGTAATACACTTCGCACAAAACGTTCAATATGTTGCAATGTCTTTGATTTTTATAACTAGCTTCATTCACTAATTACTTGTAAACAACTTTGGAGTCTTATCTAAAGAATGCGGCTCGCTATTGCATTCGCGCCCCGAGACCACACGCAGCGCTGACTGTTCAATTCACTTTTAATCCGGCTCGTTTTGGACCATATGTTTGTTGTGTTAAGGTTCAGTTCTTTGCACTATGGAACGGTGTTTAAAGAAAATAACAAACGTCCTTACTTGATGGTGATTTATTTGCGACTAAAAAAAACATCTTACTGCACGTATTAATATATTGAACTGGACAAATATACCTCCTGGCAACATCCAGAATCATAATCTGCAAGCTTTTCTAAGTCCAAAACCATTCACAGAAAGCGGTCCTCATCTTACACACATTCAACTCCCGTTGGCATCTCCTCTATTTGAAAATACCCATTTCATGTCATTAGTGAGTTAGAGAGCGATTGAAAGTTGCCAGATTAAACATTTTTACCCCGCAAAATAATTAATTAACTTCGACGTGATTCAATTTAATTTAAAATACTTTATTTCACTTGTGCACCTAAGATATGTCAGTAGCTAGTGTAGGACTCCCAATTACTATTATGCCATTTCCTATGAGTAGAGATTCTACTCTACTACGAGTACCCCGCTTGAAACTGCAGGTTACCGTTTTAAAACAAAATGGCTCATTTTCACAATATTTTTCATGTAATAAAAACAGAGTAGATCAATTTCTTTTTGTTGGTATTTTGACTATCTTGTTTTCATTCTACTGTGTTAACCCTTCAGATACCGTCAATTAGAGACACAATAGTAAGACAATAGATGCGCGGCCACCGGTGGTCGCTTGGGGATTCATGAATTAAATTAAAAAAAATATTCCCGTTGAATTTGGATATACGTTCATTTTTACAAACATAAAAGAAAATGTTGGAACCTGTAACTTAGATACCTATATACAGGGTTATTTGTAAAACACTAGCAACGTCTTAGGTGCTAGTTAGGAACATCATAAACAACAACTTTTGTTCTATGACTTTTTACGAAATACAACGTGTAACGTTAAATGCGCAAAACCTCAGACACCCCAAATAATTTTTAATTCGAATAACCTATTATGTGAGAAAAAATAGTAGATTATGCACCGAGGGGCTAAAGTTGTGTCTTATGTCACGGGCGTCATATTGAATCTCGAGCGCAATGAAGGGTTCGGGATTTAACTTACGAGCAAAGCGAGGGAGTTAATACAAGAATCCTGAATGCAGCGAGGGATTCAAGTTAGCCTAAGGCAAAGACACCTTTAGCCCAGAGGAGGATACTCTACTTTTTACACCTACTGTGAGAAAATAATAGTCACATTATTGACCAGCGGGTCATAATGAAATCCAGTACAACATTATTGACCGGCTGTGCCCCCAGCCCATAGATATAATATATGTCAATGCCCCGGCCACTAATGACTCACTTTAGGTTAAGGTTGCTTGACATATAATTTGACATTTTCGAGCAGGTGGTGTGAAAAAATATTTAAGGTTTTATGAGCAGTTTTAGTTTGTTTAAAATTCATATCTGCATTGAAATAAGAACTTTCATTATCCCGTGTATGAGAAAATTTGATTGGATTACAACTATTTCTGTTTGTTTACCTATTTCAGCGGGTTTGCGCAGGTGATGGCTTGACTTATTCATAAATAGACAGGTTTTAATGAAGATTTTTTTGAAAAATGTGACCTTTATCAAAAAGTGGTTTAATTGATTCTGTTCGTTATTCTGATCAAACTAATTTCTGATTTTGCGCATTTAACGTAACACCTTGTATAATATCATTAATTTATCATTTACCAAAAACAAACCTTCAAGATTTCAGTGTTCTATCTAACACATATCAACTCTGTATTTTGCTGTACCTACCTACGCCTCTTGCACACTGTTCTCGTAGTAATAGTAAGCAGGCTTCCGAAGCATGGTCATCACACCTACCTAGCAAGCATTCGCACCATTTTCGTGTACTCATCACACTAGAAAATTGATACGCCTGCATAGACTTCGTAACATTTAGAACGTTCAATTTAAATATTTTCATTTTTATATGAAAATCTGATGAAATAAAATATGATATCTTTTTTAGTCATAGAACAAAAGTGGTTGTTTATGATGATCTTAACATAGCCCTAAGAGGTTGCTGGTGTTTTACAAATAACCCTGTAAAGTTAACGTTTTTGTCACATCAGTGAGGCCCCGGCCTTCGCGTGGACATTTAGGTACACAGTGTTATACCAACATACAGTTTCTCTGTTTATGACACGATGAGTAGACTAAAATAAATAATAAATTATTTATTATTTTGGTACGTTACGTGCGCGCTACAATAAATAGCGTTTGTAATCACGAAAGTTGTTTGTAATCATAAGAACAATCACGTGTATAAGTATCGGTCGCTAATTACCACTCTATATAAATTAAAAAAAAAACATCTAGTACCAAACGTAGTACGTAAACGTAGTACACAACTGATAAACATACTTATATATTAATTCTCAATAAGTACATATTATAGATAAATTACACCCAGACATCATTTGTTCTGTACAAATGATCGGGATAATAACACAAATATTTGTCCTGGGTGGAAATCGAACCCACTTTAGTCAGGCCACTAATCACTAGACTAACAGGCCTGTCATACAATGTTAGACAAAATCCCAAATTTAAGTGATTTAGAGGCAGCTCCTTCTCATGGTGTCATGTCACAGTATTCATAGTGAGGCTGCTGATATTCGGACATTTTTTGTTTTGCAGAAAATTATTAATCGTTCAATATATAAATTAAGTTCCAAATACCCCATAAATATTAATATAATAATGACATTGTTGTATTATTAGTTGTAGGAACCACGTTTATTAGTCGTATTAAAATGCTGTATTTTATCTTAATGTTATAACAGTAAAGTGGCGCTACTGGCACGTCTGGTCTGAGTGACTCACTCAAATCACTTATTATTGGTCTTTATAAAGTCTAAATCGGTTACGTAGGTGATCGCAAAGCGCCGCGCCGCATATGGAATAAATAATGGATACTGTGTTACGGTGGACTACGTGACCAACCGCACGTGGGTGCGGGGTGGAGAGCGAAGCGAAGCGCTTGCGATGATTTGGTTTGATATCTTCGCGCTAACTCTTATGGTGCGGTGAATTGTTTTATATAAATGCAGCTTAAGTGGCGACTATGCGCGCACGTAGGACACAGCCACCGGCGTCGGGTTGAATTCGCGTGAACCGCATCGGATCGCTTCGCAGCCGCAATCGTGTTGAATCACCCATTTCACTTCAGTTTTGTGACGTGCCCGCATAATACTGTAATCACACGGTAGTACGGTATACACATTATTAATATTACAGATACAACAACACAAAACTATTCAGTTACCAGGTCAGCCACGCACAAGCTTATAGCGAAATTAATGTAAAATCTGAAAAGTGCAGCTTTTTATCTTGAGCTGGAAAGTGAAGATTTCTTTGAGAAAAATGAAGCAAGAAATGTAAAGAGCCTTTTCAAATTAAAGCTAAAGACGGACTGTTTCAAGTTAACTTGAATCTGTTGGTCTTGGAATGAGGCAAGTAAGACAAATTCATTTGGTAATTTAATTTGTTTAACCAAAATTAAAATGTTTGATCTTGGCCAGTAACTAGCGACTGCTTCTACGGCGTGCCATCTCACGAGACGTGTCATACTGGCAGCGATGATAACTCTCCTCTTGCGCTCAGGTCATCAATGTTATTGAGACATATCGAGCGTCGGAGCTGTGGCCGCAGCCTGGCAGAGCTTATCACAGATTATCTGAGCGGGGTGCGAGGGCTGCGTGACATGTAGCGGCTAGTGTTGTGTGGGAGGCGGCGAGGGTCAGCGGCTGAGCCGTGTAATCCTGCGCGGGGTCCGAGCTGTCCGCACATTTGTAACTCGTCATTTATTGCAACCAATATAATTTTTTCCGAAGGATGCGGATGTAAGTAGGTGCTATGAAGTCACGTTATACACTCACTTTTGTATTTCAGTAATTAATATGGCATTTTTTTTTTATCTTACTATGCTTTGATAACACAAGGAGTAAAGATACTCAAAATTAAAAGTATAATATCTCAGTACACCCTCAGTAACATAATATAATAGAATATCAGGTGTGAAATATTTTAGTAGGATATCTCAATTGCTAGTTATGAGTAAGATGATAATTACTTTGAAAGCCAACACGAGAGCAAATGGAGTCGAAACTGAACATGGTAGAGAAGGCCTTACCGCGCAAATTACTTACTACAGAATAAGGTACTACTAAAGACAACGAATGATGCGTCTGGTTTCGCTCCAGAACCAAAATACGGCTTACTACATCGTAATAAAGTCAAATTTTTAACAACAGGAATAGTGTTTACCTCGCTATTTTACGTTTCCAAGAAAATATATTCAAAGTTTAACATTAAACCTCTTGAATTTAAGATAATTTATCCGCTAATGTAAACGTATTACTACTTCTTATTTGATTAAATTGTAGATGTATTTGGGAAGAAATTTTCTGTAATCCAAGAACGGAAAATTAATAACTAATGGAAACTAGAATGACTACTGGTGAGATATGAAAGAGTAATGGTGAGGTATGAAGGAGTCTTAATGGTAAACTAACTTCTAAAGTTTATAAAGCAGGTTAAGAAAAAAAAAATTACTTTTTAGAGAGCAAGAGAGTTCTATTTTATAACAAAACTGAAACCAAGAAAGACCCAGGATCTGATTGAGTGACCAACAACATGATAATAATTACGTAAGAGAAACTAATAAAACTATTAGGTACTATATACAACATGTCCCAAAATTAAACGATAAGCTAACATCTGAATTTTTGGGCATGTTGTATAACTGGCCGGTTGCTCTAGTGGTTAGTGACCCTGACTGCTATGCCGGAGGTCGTAGGTTCGATTCCCACCCAGAACAAATGTTTGTGTGATGAGCATAATCATTTGTTTTGTGTCTGGGTGTAATTTATCTATAATATGTATATATTTAGAAATATATAAGTATGTTTATCAGTTGTCTAATACTCATAAAACAAGGTCTGCTTAGCTTGGGACAAGACGGCGTTGTGTGATAGTTGTGGAATATTTTTTTATTTTTTTATGTGTCGATATATCTCAGAACCCTACGGTCCTTTGGAAGGCGTACGAGAAGCCAAAACCAATTCGCAGAGGCCACGTTTTAGACACTTTTAATAGAACGTGGTAGCAACCGAGGATTATCCAAGGACAACCCCCGGTTGGAACTAAAACTATTGCAACATATTGGAAAACAAAGATAATAGTGCAACCATAACCAGTCCATTTAAGACTCCACCTTAAATGGACTGGTTACCAGGAACTATATTAAGACTATGGCCCCTGCCTGAACAATGTTTTTTATATCCATCGATAAAAAGGCAGGGGATGACTTGCATACTCAACAAATGGGCCCCCAAAAAACAGTCGCTAACACGAAGTGACGTAGCAACAAGGGGGCAACATATCCTGATGTGCTTGAGGAGTGGAGAGGCATACCACGGCTACCAGCACCTTACTGGATTATGCATCCTTCTCCCGAGCATGTTTGCTCTTGCGAATCTCCACTCAAGCAAGCCAATAAAGGCAAGAGAGAGGTGGGAGCTCTGTTCCTCGTCAGAGTTCACTAAGGTCGGCCAGTAAAGCAGCAAGCTGGAGATGAAGAACAAGAATTTTCCCGGGAGATCGGGTCCGTGGGGTTGCTAATGCCTAACGGTTCGCCACAAAACTGCCCTGCGGATTGTATCTCTCTTAGTCTGGCCCCTCACCCTAGACATGTTACGGCAAAGCATACGGTCCCGACACATACCTAGGGTTTATTGGCGCGCAAGCCCCACCAGGACGTCAACGTTATTATTATTATATTACTTTAACATAATTTTAATAACAAAGTAACTATCACGCGCATGAATGCACGCGGAAATAGCTCTAGTATATAAAGGGGTACCCGTTAGGCTTATATTTTGCCTGTATCAAGTATTTGCTTACATACAATGAAGCGATTCTATGGAAATTGATCTCCCCTTATTATGTTGATGATTCTGTTACAGATGTGCCGTTGCCAGCAATATTACCGTGAAGTGGGAAAATTGCCCAATGTATGAATATTGATGGCAATATTGCCAGCAATATTCCCATATTGCCGGCAACGGTACATCTCTACGTGACGACATGGCGGGCTTTAAACCAGCTAGGACTAGACCATGACTCCATAGAATTTATCAATGTGATTTAATTGACAAGTGTAACAAGACTACGCCTAGATACTAAAGGACCAACAGTTTAAGTCGAGAGCAATGTATATTCCGAAATTTTGATTGGAGCACGGAGTTAGTATAGAAGCTAACTCCGTGGATTGGAGTCAAGTCGAAATAATACATCATTGGTTAGTAGGTACCTCTGGTTTGTGGATGACACATTGCTGCTGTCGGAACACTCGTACAAGCTGAACCACATGGTATGTAGTCGGTTAGGCATCACAGCGAGACGGTAAGTTACAAGTCAACTAAGATAAAGCGAAAATTATGACAAATCGTGAGGAATCAGGAATAGGAATATTAGTAGAGTGTATCTGTCTATTGGAGTTTGGTTTTCGCACTCAGTCTATTACGGATTGTACATGGGCCATGGCGGCTGCCCGGGCACTTTAGGAACACAGTCATATTTAAGCTCCGTGATTGTG
Source organism: Mythimna lalbum (assembly GCA_949319445.1). Classification (NCBI taxonomy): domain Eukaryota; kingdom Metazoa; phylum Arthropoda; class Insecta; order Lepidoptera; family Noctuidae; genus Mythimna; species Mythimna lalbum. The sequence goes on from OX439360.1 coordinate 22,012,951, forward strand.
ACGTGGCATAACAGAATACTAGCGTTGCATTATTTTTCGTTTTAAATATCGCAACTTATGCTGAGTTAGACGCCTTTTTGGCCTTGAACAGTTTTTTTTGTTGTTTTTCCATACCTATTTGGTTTCTACTGTATGTGAGGTAAAAATAAACGTTTTTTCTTTATTTTTCTTTTCTGTGCGATTATTTCCTCCGTATATAGGCATGTTCTGCGTAGGGGACTGTCTCTGATGCCTATTGTCTGGAAAGATTTCTTTAGTGAGCATTGTAGTTGATGGACTCCGCCACCAGGCGTCGCTGCCTCTGTCCAGTTGCAGAAGGCTTCTGGTTAAGGTGGTGCATCATGACTCACATTTTCACTGTTTTTCATACAACCGCTCATAACTGATTATGACGTTATTACACATTTTTCATTAGATATTTTGGAAACACAGTATCTTGTGAATATTATCTAGGTTTCTAAAGAAACCAATTTCTAAATTTGTGTAAAACTAATCCAGTAAAAACCTCTGAAAATGTCCTATTTTGTATGAACTTTGACACTTCATAATTTGCCTAAAAATTAGAAAAGTCTAAAAGTAATCCTTTAGAGACCTTGCAAATTTTATTAAGATTCTAACTGACGACAACTTTTTCCAAAAACTTATAAGGGTTTAAAAAAACAGCTATTTCCTGGAGCAAGTTTTGTGAAATTTTCGAGTAAATCTCGGAATTACTGAATACTAACAGAGTTTCCAGGCGTTATCTCTCTTTTTTTGCGTCACCTTTTCGTCAAACATCGCGTTGGATTGCATTAAATGAAGTAACAAGCTTTTAAACCATTTTCGATGTTTACGATAAGCGAGTGGAGAAGGACCCTCTTAAGGCCTTGTTTACATATGACAAGGCCTTTTTGACTTGTTGGCATTCTGGTGGTATCCACACCAGTGGGCACCTGGTGATCCTCGAACCACGCGATTAATTTTCCGCTTGTGTGGTTATGTTAACGTTGCCAAGTACGCAGCTGACCAAAGGGGATTGGCACGATGGGATTGGGTTCCGCACCAGGGGGTCTACTCGCTTTCTCCGAAACGAAACTTTCGTAAACGAACGATACTCTTTTGACGTTAAAATTGCAAACAATCCTCTGTCATCATTTTTTTTTTCGAAACATAACTAATTAGAGTAGGTTTAGACATTCGGTACGTCAAACAACTTTCGTTCGTGTGAAATTTCGCGAACGAAAGGAACCGTGGTTAGGAAACACGCGAAATTTCAATCTAAAATTCGTTTTTCGGAGAAAGCGAGTAGACCCCCAGATCCTCTGCTAGCCTTCTCATCATCCGCGTCATTGCCCAGTGAGTCGCTGTGTCCTTTAATTCACCGCAGGGTCATCGTCATTTTTTTTTTTTTTTTTTCTGTCGACGGGGAAAATCATCATTGACGAAACCCGCTCTTGGGTGGAGCGGGAGACAGTGTCAGAGTCTTACTGACTAAAAACCCCGCGCCGTTCCTTCTAGCCTTCATACCGGGGCTCTAGTTTCCTTTCGGATAACCCCGACCCCGGTAGGCTTCGACCCAGATGGGCCCCTCCTGTTGCTGACAACTCCTTGAGGCGCGCGGGAACAGTGCGCGCCGTCGACGCCTTGGCTCGGTCCGGACAGTTACCGGACGATCGGACAGCGAGCTACCCATGGCTCGCCGTCCGCGAGCCCGCGTCTACGGTGGCTGGAAATCGGGATCGGAATCCCGGCGGCGGCGGCGGGGGCGCCGTTGCCTGATGCGGTCTGCCTCCTCCTTTGCTAGCATTACTGCTTCGCAGAAGGAGGTGACCGCCTGCCACTCCTCCTCGCTCCGGATCATGGCCTGAACCAAGGCCCGGCGCGAGAGGTCTCCGCCGCCGATCGCCCCCACGAGGGCACGGCGTTGCTCCGCCCAAGTAGGGCACACCTCTACTGTGTGCTCCACCGTGTCCTCCGGGCTTTCCGCACAGTGGCGGCACCCAGGCGTCTCTTCCGCTCGAATCCGATGCAGGAACCTCCCGAACTTGCCATGTCCGGTGAGGACCTGCGTCATGCGGAAGGTAAGGACGCCGTGAGGTCTTTCCAGCCACGCCTCAAAGAGGGGACTTACCGCCATAATTGTGGCGTGCCCAGCACTGGGTTGCGATAGTCGCTGACGCCATTTCACTGTGAGATCCCGCCGGAGCTCTGTCCGCCATACCTCGACCTGTCGCGGTAGTGGACTTTCACCCCGGCGTTGCATCTCCACGCGCTTATCGTGCATGTGTGCAAGGACTGTTGCCTCCAGATCCCACGGTGGTAGGCCAGCCAGAAGGCTCGCCGCTTCGCGGGAGATCGTGCGGTAACCCCGCACCATCCGTATTGCCATGACCCTCTGGCAGGCGTTCAGTATGGACGCCGGTCGCTTTGCCAGTGACGGCGCCCACACCGGCGCCCCGTAGAGGGCCATGGACCGAACGATCCCCGCGTAGAGCCTCCGGCAGGAGGCGTCTGGACCCCCAAGGTTGGGCAGGAGCCGCTTGAGAGCAGCCCCGGCCCGGTTGAGTTTGGGAGCCAAACGTCGGAAGTGTTCTCCGAAATTCCATCGGCTGTCGAGAACGAGTCCCAGGTACTTCATCGTCGACCCGACGCCGATGCGAACTCCTCCTACCGTAAGTTGGGAGTCTGATGGTGGCGCATTCCGAGGGCCGTGGAAAAACATGGCCTCAGATTTGTGCAGCGCCACCTCGAGTCCCAACTCCTGGATCCTACCAACGACTATCGCAACCCCGCGTGTCGCTAGAGCGACCGCCGCCTGGTGCGACTCTCCCTGCGCTAGAACCAGCGTGTCGTCTGCGTAGCAGACCACGCTGACCCCGTCAGGGAGGTCGCCGCGCAGCACGTAGTCGTAGCCGATGTTCCACAAGGGTGGGCCTAGAACCGACCCCTGCGGAACACCGCACGACATCTCTCGACGTTTCCACTCTCCCTGGTGACCGGGGTAGATAATGGACCTGTCCGACAGGTAAGCCTCGACCACTCGACAGAGGTATTCGGGCACCCGGTGGTACCGGAGTGCCCTCCGGATCGTACTCCAGGGCAGGGAGTTGAACGCGTTGGCAATGTCCAAGGACACTGCCACGACACTCCTGCCCCGGGACACCGCAACCCCTGTCGTGAGGGCTCGCACGCGCATGATGGCATCCACCGTAGAGCGCGCCCTGCGAAAGCCGAACTGTCCGTCCGACAAGTCCGGCCCCACCCGTGTTAGCCGCGCGACGAGGCGGTTTGCAATAACTCTTTCAAAGAGCTTGCCTACCTCGTCGAGCAGCACAATGGGCCGGTACGCGGACGGAGAGTCCGCAGGGCGCCCTGGCTTCGCGATGAGGACCAGTTTCCCCCTCTTCCAGCGAAGTGGAAACTGGCCCCTCTCCATACATGCGCTGAAGAGCCCCCTTAGTCGAGGCCCGAGAGCCTCCATGGCCAGGACCCAGGCTTTCCCTGGCAAGCCGTCGGGTCCTGGGGCGGTGTTCTTGGCACTCAGCCTTCGCACCGCCACTCTCACCTCTACCTCGGTCACCTCTGGAGCGTTATCGTCGTCGTCGCTGTTGTGGTCCGCATCAGACACTGCTGGCGGGGGCGGAGCCATGGGCGGGGGGGAGTGTTCCCCTCGCGCAGGGAACAGAGTGGTTACCACACCCTCCACGAGTTGGGGCCGGAGACTCTGAGTCAGCGGCGGAGCCCAGGGGCGTAGCTTGTCCCGTACCAATTTGTACGGGCGCCCCCATGGATCCGCGTTCAGAGACCCCAGCCACACGTTGCGGGCCTCGAGTTTGGCCCGCTTTATCTCCGTTCGGAGGGTGCGCTTTGCCTCTCTGTACCCCTCGTACAGCTCCGCCTCTCTGACCTCCGCATCCGGCTGGCGGTTGCGGCGCCTGCAGTGTCTGTCGTACCGGCGGCGCGCGTGGTTGCACGCGTTGCGCAGTGCGCCGATCTCCGGCGACCACCAGTACACGCGGCGCTTAGCACGACCTGGAGGGACTCGGGGCATTGCCGCGTCGCAGATTTGCGACATGGCCTCCTGGAACCACTCCGCCTCGACGTCGATGTCGACAGGCCTGTCCGGTGCTTGCACCCAGGCCTGTACCGCCGCGGCTTCCAGGAGGAGCTCCCGGTCCATCTGCTTAAGCGCCCACCGCGGACCACAAGGGCTCTGTCGGACCGGCGCTGCCGAGGTTTCGGCGGAGACGTCCAACCGGATGTACCGGTGGTCGGAGTACGTCTCCACCTCCTCCATAACGCGCCAGTCGACGACACGCGGCGACAGAGCGGGGCTGGCGAACGAGATGTCCACCACTGATGTACCCCGCATCCGCACCAACGTGGGGACAGAGCCCCGGTTCAGGATGACCAGGCCCAGCTCCAAGGCCCAGTCCTCCACCATCCGACCCCGTCGGTTCGTGTGCCGAGAACCCCAAGCCGTATTCCAGGCGTTGAAGTCCCCGCAAACGACCACGGGGAGGGAACCGAACCCAGCGACGACGGAATTTAGCTCCATCAGGGAGAGTTGGAACACGTCGAGAGATCTGTTCGGGGGCAGGTAGACGCCTACCACGGCGATGTCCCCGAACCGTGCTGCCACGCAACCCCGCCCCCTCGTGACGGACTCGGGGGGCGGGGTACCGGCGGCGGCCGACGAAATTAACGTCACCGAGCCGTCCAAGTCCTGAACCCAGTCTCCACGGGGTTGGACAAAGTACGGCTCGGCGACGACGGCGATATTGATCGACCACTGCGCCATGCTCTGGAGCAACAGATCCTGAGCGGCGGCGCAGTGGTTGATGTTCGCCTGGAGGAGACGTAATGGTGTCCTTATTGACATTCCATTACCGTCTCCTCCTGAGCCTTTTGCGAAGCTCTTGCCGCGGCGGGAGCGGCGGCGATGGCGGCGGCAGCCAGTGTAGTGGCTGCGGCGGTGAGGGCGTCAGGGTGGATGCCCCTCCTGACCTTGCCCTTGGCCTTGGTGGGAGGGTCGCAGGACTTACCCCCAGCCCGGTGTTCGGCCGGCTTGCCTGCCGCCGCACATGCGTAACAGTGCGGCAATGCACGGCATTCGGCGGCCTTGTGTCCGGGCTGTCCGCAATGGTGGCAGCGGTCACTGCGATCAACCTCCGCGGCGCAATAAGCCCCCACGTGGTGCCCCACGTGACAGCGGTAGCACCGCAGAGGTCTGGGCTCCAGCATCTTCACCTGGGCTGAAACCCAGCCCACCAAAAGCCTTCGGCCCTCGGCCGTGATGGCCTTAGCCGCCGGCACGGGACAGCTCACCGTAACGGCTCGCATGCCCGTGCTGTCAGGACGGATGGTGCCCGCCCGGACCTGATCGGTCGTGCACCCTCCCGCCCTGACGATGGCGGCCACCACTTCCTCCACCCTGACGGAGTCGTCCAGACCCATGATGCGCATGTCTATGCACTTGTTGGGTCTGGACACTCGGGCCACCTCGACGTCTAGGGACGCCCTGATCCTTTCAGCTAGGGCGTCAGCGGTTTGTCCACTGTCCGCACCTGGGACCTCCAGTATTCGGGCTCCGGTTGCAGTGCGCCTCATACGGAAGCCCCCGGAGGCTCCGTACTCGTCGAGGTGGCCCACCACCGCCTGTTTCGCCTTCTCCATCACCATGTCATAATTCACGCCCTTCTTTTCCGCAGCTGGTTGTAGTGTGATCACTACAGCTGCGGAAGTTGGGGCGCGAAGTCTGGCGGCCATGGCGCGGTTTTTCCGCTCCCGTTGCCGCTTTCGCTTCTTGGCCGCCCTAGTCGCCCTGCTCGCCTTTTCTTTGGCGCCGACGACCGTCCACTCGGCGCCAGCCGAGGAGTCTTCGGGCGGAGGAGGCGGTAGGCGCGACCTAGTCACCGCCGCGGCAGGAGGGCCCGCCGGTTTGGTAGCAGCCGCCATCTTGCCCTTCGGGGGAGCGGCAGGCTTCCCCTGCCGCTGCTGCTGTCTGGTCGCCGGGGCTGGCCTCACCGCTTCCGGCGCCGCCTTGGGGGCAGCAGCTGTGGCCGCGGCGGCAGCGGCATACGTCACTGCCCTCTTCTGGCCGGAAGCCGCGAGAGGGGGGCGCAGGACAATGCTCTCCAGGACGGAAAGCTGGCGCTGGATTTGCTCCTGAAACCGTTGCTGCTGCTGCTGCTGCTGCTCCCTGGCAGCAGCCAGCTCTTGCCGCAGCAAGGTTATCACCTCGCTTTCCGCCTGGGGCATTGGCAGGGATCGGCCCTGCTCCTGCGTGCTACGCCCTTCCAGTGACGACTGGCTGACAGACTGCTCGGGACGGGGGTCCTGGAGACCAGCCAAGGCCTCGAGCCGGCCAATCCTCCCATTGAGGGTCTGCTCGTAGGGCTCGAATACGAACCCCAAAGCCCCCCCAATCGTGATATTGGCCAGCTCGATGGAGCGCTTCTTGGCCACCCTCTCCCGTTTGTTGGCCACACTCATGATGGCGGCTGCCACAACCTCCTTAAATTTGGCCATGGCCTCCTCCATTCCCTCCGGCAGCTCGGTAGGGATCTCCGGCGGTATGAGGCTGGCCTGGCGTCCCTCGCTGGCGCTCTCAGCGGGGAGCCCTCTCCCTTTGCCCATCTTTCGGGCGTTACCCCGCCCCGCGGTCGAGACCTTCCGGGCAGGTACCGAATCGTCGTCGGAGACGGAGCGTATAAACTCCGCCTTCCTTTTGATGGAGGTGGATTCTTCCACCTCCATAACATCGGAGATGTGTGAAGACGCGGCATCAGAGTCCGACGCCGCGTCTTCACTCACCTCCCTGAGGCCGAAGCTTCGCCCAGCCTCCACCGGCGTCGCGGACGTGCTGGGAACTGGTCCCAGGGACTCCGCGCTGCCGGCTAGTGAGCCACCCTGGCTCGATGCGTCCGCGAAGGACGGTAAAAACAGGTCCTTAACGGACCTGGCGCGCTCTTTGCCCCCCCCAGAATACGAGGGGCAGCCCGAGCTCAGCTCGGGGAGGGATTCTCCGCCTGCGGGGCAGGCGGTACCCTCCTGGGGTAATAATTTTTTGGGAGTCGCGGCCATGGTATGCTGAACACAGCTTTGCCTTTTTTATGGGGTGGGGTCCCCAATACACGTTCGCCATCGTGGTCGTGTCTGATGAGCAGACACGTACCCGAGGCGAACCCACTCTCCAAAATCGCTGTCCAGAAGGCGCCAACAGCTGTAGGTGCCAGCGCTCCTGGACAGCGCACCCGCCGGGCGGTCCAACTGGACTCCGCCGTGTGTTCCTCTTGGTCTGGTCTCTCGCTTGAGGCCTTCCGGCATGAGTAGCTCTACCGGCATAGCCCTCAAGGTCATTGAGACACGCAAGCCCCACCACGACGACAACGTGGGAACACGGTTGGTGGGGAGGGTCATCGTCATAGCGCTGCGATTAAGCAAGAGTGGCAATCCTGTATGAGTATCGAGGCGATCAAGTTTTCTAGGGATGGCAACACTGTGGCACTGTTGGAGAGCTATCTTGGCTTCTATGACATGTGCTGCCAGAACGATGGCTACACATTCCGCCTGAAAAATAAATATATATAAGGTATGTTATTGAGGATTTTCCAAATAAACCACAAATTGTTTCTCTGAAAATCAAAGTTTTGTTTATTTAATACGTCTTTACTATATTACAACGTTTAACTATGACCATTACACCTATAACTTACCTGAAAATCAAAGAAACGACATTTAAAGTTTACTAGTATCGCCTCCTCAATTATATCCCTTTATTTTATCTTTTTACAATAGAATTTTTAACAATAAAATATGCAAAATAATCTAAACATCATCTGTCATTCAATCACACGTCACCCCGTTCCACAGAATATAAATTCCATTGACAACTTCAACGCGCGTTATGAAATGTCATTTCATTACATCTCCCCCCCTAAGAGCAGAAATTGTAAATAATTAAAGCACAGGGCAGTGCGTGCAGGCCATTTTCTAGCAATAGGCTATAATCTACACAATGCACTTACAAGTTATCTTTATATTCGTTTTCTTCTACTTCATCTACTGCTGTGACAGGTTGTAATTTTGTTATATGGAATAAAGTTGATTCTGTTTTTCTGTTGCCAGTGTCAATCTTATAAATGGAGTTTGATATTTTTTCTATTATCTTGAATAGGCCTATTTTTAATTCGTCTAATTTTTTTCTATTCAGTCTATTTCCATTTTCGACATATACACTGTCTCCTATCTCGAACTCTTGCATCTTCCTATTTCTATCAAATATTTTCTTGTTGTACTTATGGGATTTTATTGTATTCTCTAATGCTAATTTTCTATCAGCCATCCACTTGTCTTCCTTTTCTATTGTCTCAATTTCATTTGGTAAAATACTGACATTTGTACCATCCAGTAAATATTTTGGTGCAAATCCTGTAACAGAGTGATCTGTTTCATTATATTTCTGTATACTTTCTCTTGCTATTGTTGTCCATGTTTTCTTGTTGTTTTTCTCATTTATTTTACATCTAATTTTATTTACTATTGTTTGGTTCAATCGTTCGTTCAAGCCGTTCGAAAATGGTGTATTTACAGCTGTAAAAATTAGTTTAATATTATTCTCCTGTAAATATTGTTTAAATTCTTTTGAATTGATGCCAGGATATTGGTCTGTTAGAATTATTCCAATCTCATCTGTTTCTAGTACTTTCTTAGTTAGTTTTATAAAGTCACTCGCATTCTGTGTTTTGGAAGTCGCAATAAACGCATATCTTGTGTAGTGGTCTACTAAAAGGTGTAAGTATTTTTTTGTTGACCTAGATCCTCCAAAGCCACCTATAGTATCCATTGACATTATCTCAAATGGTTTTGTTGCTGGTCCTAGTTGTGACATTAATCCAAATTTCCCTTGACATCTTGATTTATTTTTTATGCATGTTTCGCATGTTTTACAAATATTTATGATATTTTTTGTTAGGTTTTTTTGCTGTATATATTGGACTTATTTTTTTCTGTAATTGTCTGATTCCAACATGGCATAAATCTTCATGCACCTTTTTTATAAATTTTTTACTAAACTCTTCTGAAAGTATAATCTTTTCCTGTTTCTTTATTTTTTTTATAATAGATATTATTTTTGTGTAGTAAATTTTGTTTCTTTTCTTTTATTATTTCATTTTTTTCTTGGTCTTCAACTATATCTTTTATTTGTATTAAATTAACTATTTTCAATAGTTCCTCTGGGTTATCTTCTGATTCTAATACAGGGTTTCTGCTCAAACAGTCTGCTTCTACATTTTCTTTACCAGGTATATATTTGACAGTAAAGTCATATAGAGATAGGTAATATGTGAGGTCACCCAATTCTTCATCTGTTCTGCATTTAATATTCATGTTCTCTAGAGGTTTGTGGTCTGAGTAAATAGTGATTTTTTTTCCAATTAGCCAGTGTTGCCAATATTTAACTGCTTCTTTCATAGCAAAACATTCCAAATATATAGCCTTTTTCCGTTTTTGAGTTTCATTTAGCTTTTTTGAAAAATATGCCACCGGTTTGTCTTTACCGTCTAGTTGTGTTTGTTTTAATATTGCCCCGATACCTTCTAAAGATGCATCTGTAAAGATTTTTATTGGTAAGTCTTTGTCGAATATTTCCAACACGGGTTGGGAACATAAATATTTTTTTATTTGATTAAATGATTCTTCACACTTCTCTGACCACACAAACTTTTCATTTTTTCTTAATAAATTATGTAATGGGTCTAAAATAATTGCGCTTCTTGGTATGTATTCATGGTAAAAGTTGATTTTCCCAAAAATTGTCTAATGTTTTTTTGTGTCTTAGGAGTTGGAAAATGTCTTATCGAGATCAAATTGTCTTTAAGTGGTCTTACTGAATTGTTCTGAATTACATGGCCGAGGTACTTTACTGAGTCTGAAGCAAAGGTACATTTTTGAAGCTTCAATCTAAAGCCTTCTTGTATTATTGCCTCTAATACATTTCTTATGTGTCTTATATGTTCTTCAAAGGTGGTCGAATATATCAAAATATCTTCAATATAGTTAACGGAGTATCCTGTGAGCTTGTGCTTTCTTAGAATATTGCTTAAAATTCTCTGGAAAATTGCTGGTGATGTTTTCAAGCCAAATGGAAGGCAGGTCCACTGGAAATGGCCATCTTGTGTGACGAATCCTGTTTTATTTCTATCTTCCACCCGTAGCGGTATTGCCCAAAATGCTGAGTTTATATCCAATGTAGTAAAATACTTACAGTTTCTAGTTTTGATAATCAAATCATCTATTATATCTATTATTATATTGAGCTTGTGGAACAACAATTTTGTTTAGTTCCCTGAAATCTACACATAAGCGGGACTTTTATATTTCTCCTTTTTTAAATGCCAATGTCACTGGAGCAGCGAAAGGACTGTAGGATTCTTCTATTAAATTATTCTTTAGTAGCTTGGATATTTGCTCTTCAATTTCTAATTTATCCTCTATTGTACATCTGTATGGTCTTTTACTACAGTATCTATTTACTTGTAAATCTATGTGGGCTTCATAATCTCTAACTGATCCTATATCATACTTGTCTTTAGCAAAAATTGTTTTATATTGCTTTATAATTTTCTCTATCTCAATTTTTTTTTCATTATCTAAATGGTCTCTGATACTTACAAATTCTTCTGTTTGTATGTGTTCATTAAAATTTATTGCAAATGTTTTTTTATTCTTTTCTTCATATCTGTTATCTTTAGACATTTCATCTATTTTATTTGTTGTTTTCTTTTGTTCTATCTGCAAGTCCTCATTTTGGGTTAGTTTGAATTTCTTTATCATATCTAATCCGATTATAAAATCTTCGAAATGTTCATTATCCACTATATATACTTCCATCTCTTCTTCTAAATCGAAAATTTTTATTTTTATTGTAATACAGCCATCTGTTTTTTTCACACCATTAACCGTTTTCATATATGCTATATTCACATTGTCCTTTTTTTCTTTCACTTTAATCAGCTTTGAATTTATTAAAGAAATCTGTGAATCTGAATCATAAATGCCGCTCACTTCTAGTTTATTTTCTAATAAGAGCTTGATTTTGAATAATGGTGTACTTACTCGTTTTTTTTCTCAGTATTTATATCTACTTCAATAATGGAGTTGTTGTTTACATTTTTGGGTTTAAAAACCTTTTCAGATTCATTCTTATTTTTCTTGAACCAGCATGTCTCCTCCGGATGATATCGAATTCCTTTTTCCAAAGATTCACAAGTCTTACATGGCTTCTTCTCCTTATATTTATTTTTATTAAGGGATGTACCACTCTTTATTGTGGTTGAGTTTTTCTTGTACATCATACCTTCATATTTTCTTATCTCATTGAACAAATCAGTAGTATCATTGAGTTCATCCCTGTTTAACTTATTTAAGATAAAACCTGGTAAACCCGTTGCAATAAGATCTATCATTGTTTTGGAGTCTATCGATTTGTTTATATCTAGTATAAGCCTCTCTTTTTTTATAGCATAATCAATTAGTAGTCCTTCTTTATACCTGAATGCTAGAGCATATGTGACTATGTCCCATCCTCTGTTTTTAAAGGTTTCTTGAAATTTGTGTTTCCATTCTTTCCATTCAGCCTTTATTGTAAGTTTTATGGCCATCGAGCTATACCAATCCAAACAAGATTTTTCTAAAAATAACCTCAATATATCTATTTTTGTTTCATCTTTTGATATATTAAAGCGCTCACACTCTTTTTCAAAATTCTCAATCCACTGCATTGCGTTAGGGTTCTTGCTTGTGAATTTTTCAATAATAAATTTCTCTGAAATATGTTTTAGGTTATGTTGTTTTTCTTTCTTTGTAGTTGTTTCTATTAATTTTTCCAAGATATTTTGCAAATTGTCGTTTTTGTCTATTGGTTGTTTTGTGTTGATTTCTTCTAAATATTGATCTAAAAATTGCATATTACCTTCCTCATCCATATATGTTTTCTTAAGATCTTCATCCATTTTTATCCATATTTTTCAGCATTGATGCCTTTTCTTTATGCTATTTTTTATTTTTGTGAAACTGTTCATTTTGATAATATATGTATGATGAATCACTGGCTTCTGTTCATCAGGTAAAATATAACATTTTCCTTCCTCTGTAGTTATTGAGGTTATGGCCAATATGTTAGATTTGCCATCATTTGAGGTTATCATCGTGAACTCAAATTGTAACCGGTCCATCTTTTTCTAGTTGACGAAAATGTCGTTTTATAAGGTATGTTATTGAGGATTTTCCAAATAAACCACAAATTGTTTCTCTGAAAATCAAAGTTTTGTTTATTTAATACGTCTTTAGTATATTACAACGTTTAACTATGACCATTACACCTATAACTTACCTGAATCAAAGAAACGACATTTAAAGTTTACTAATATCGCCTCCTCAATTATATCCCTTTATTTTATCTTTTTACAATAGAATTTTTAACAATAAAATATGCAAAATAATCTAAACATCATCTGTCATTCAATCACACGTCACCCCGTTCCACAGAATATAAATTCCATTGACAACTTCAACGCGCGTTATGAAATGTCATTTCATTACATATATATAGAAAATCCTGTACAGAAAAATATGTCGGTTGCAGAGTAAAGAACAAGTGAATCAAATACTCGGCTGTGAATGAAATTATCAAAGCTGCCAAAACTGAAAACGAAAACAATGAACATTTACCTCACGCCGGTTGTTGCCGACGCGACGCGCGCCTGACCATGGTCCTCAACACATCACTCTAAAGCAGTTGTTGAAAAATAGAGTCACAAGTCAATTTTCTGTCTACATAATAATAATAATGCTTTGTTGAGTCACAGAAAAATCAATTCCAAGATTACAAAAAAAAGTTAAGTGCATTAAGGATTGCTTAACCTGTATTAAACGTACCAGTTCCATTTCCCCGCAGGGTTACATTTTCTCGTATTAGATTTAATAACATTTATCATTTAAAATATACATAAAAAGGAGATATTTGTAATGAATTTGATTTAGGTAATCATGAATAAACATACATATAAAAACAAAGGAGAGAGATGCGGTCCAACAGGAAACTGGAAATGAATGGTTAAGTCATCGTGTACAGAGACCTGTCGATGAAAGATATTAATCACATATAGTATTCATTGAAATTTGGCATCCAATATACAAGAAGGATAAAAGGTAGTCATTAATATGATAGACAGACGACATCGTAACTCGTTTATCTGGCAAAGGGTACTCAACCCTGGCACAGTAACACCTGACAATACTTGCTTTATTTAAGTACAAAACTAATAAATAAATAAGCACCTTCACAAAATATTACACAAGAACTACAACATGTAAGGGATAAAATAAAGCTAATAAATAAAGTTTGCAACAAAGCTGAGAGTGGTGACGCAGCCGGCAGCTCTGCACTGTCAGTCGGCGCAGATGAAGCAGACAGGAGCCGCGCGTCGCGTGTGTGGCGCGTGACGCTCGCGTGTGCGCCGCCTAACGTATTACCTCGAGACGAGCGCGAAATGGCCCCTGAGACCTGCCATCTCTTTGAATTGTAAAACTCTCTGGCTTTATGCGAATCTGATGCTTATCCTTCAGAAATAGCGGCGTGAATAGCGCGCACTGAGGGAGCGCTTTGAAGTTAAGTATCATTTTTGCGAGACTTATTTCCTGCATTATTGATATCAGGACATTTGCGAGGTTGTATTTTTTACGAAGTCGTCATACAGCTGGTGATCGGGATCAACGGGATTTGGCACTTCCCGCTGCCCCCTCCTCTCGCCCACCGCCGTCGTCCCTCGCCACCGCAGTCGCTTATCAGATCTTCAGTTTGTATGCTAATGATAAAGAAGCCGCACGTCGCACAAGAAGCAAAGACGACTGCGGTTCGTGACTAGTTAAATATACGAGTACGTTCTGGTCAACCTACACGTGACCTACTCCTAGTATCTCAATTTATTTTTAACTGAATGTAGGTTACCATAGTTATAGATGGCACGGAATGTATATTTATTATTTAAAATAGTAAACACATATAAGGCATATCGCGGCGCGTGCTATTGTGTTATATTTACATCGGCGCGGTGTACTCGCGGAATGGCGCGAGGCATACACTGTAACACTGGAACACATAGACAATGTGCGCGTGAAATATGTGACGCCCGTGTGTTCTGCGGAACCGGCGAAATTTTAATTAGAGCGCGGCCGCCGACATTGGCCATTAGGCAAGAGTTGCGGCGACAATGAACGCAGCCACCACACAATACCTCACGGAGAGCCGAGAAAAAGTGCAGCGGAGTGTTTTATGTAACCACCGAGCGTTCAATGAAAATGAGGATTATAGCGCACTGTTTCCACTCATACGGATGAGTTTCACTGCACATAGTTTATTTACCAGCCACCTCGCCACCGCCACCACACCGCCTCGCCGCGCCGCCTACTAACATTCGCTACTTGCTACTGAGCGTTGCACGGTCGCGCGACCGACCAACGTTTCGGTTTATTACAAAACGCTTGTATTTCAGAAGGCATTCATGTAGTTACTTGTTGTGAATTAACCAGAAATAACGGAATATAGTCGTCACGTGGATCTGTGTGCGGTGAAGAGATACGAAAGCGCGAGGAAACATTAATATGTTTAATTTGACATTTGCGACACGTCATTCGTACATTAGTACGATAGTTCCAAACTTACTAGTTCAGTATGAAGGTATAGTTGCTCTGTCTCACCAATGCGAGCTCAATTTGATGTGTGTAGGTTCCCGGACACATTTCTTTCTGTGTCCATAAGTTATCACAGAATAGTAGATTATGTGACTAGGGGATAAGGCTTTAGGTCGCGGGCGGCATGTTGAATTCCGAACGAAACAAAGGTTGCTAATTTTAATCCCGAACGTTAGTAAGGGATTTTAATGAACTCGCGAGGGAGTTAATAAAGAAACCTGAGTAAAGTGAGGAATTCAAGCCGCCCAAGACAAAGACAGCTTTTTTTTTTTTTTAAATCTTTATTTAGAAAAAAGGTTTTAATCGCAGAGCGATTATGCCAACCTTGTAGTTTTACAAAAAAAAACAAAACAATAGTTGGTTCTATGATCTTAACTTAATTAATTTAAGAATCAAATAATATAACTTAACAGCTAGTTTGGATGTAGGTTTAGATAAGATCAGATTGCACATACCTACATCCCTTAAACTTAATCTATTTTCTAATTCTAAGACCATCCGTTCGTCACTAACCCGTGCACACTCCACCAAAGCGTGATAGGTGTCCTCTCTAACCTTGCAAGTCAGACAGTTTGGGGTGTCAACAACTTTCATGAGATGACCGAAAGCATTCAACGGAATGTGCCCGGATCGCAGACGCATGCTTGTAATTAATAAACGTCTATTCATCGGAGTTTCGGTAAACCAAGGTATTCTAGGTGGCTCAGACTGAATCGTCTTGTACCATATACCCTTCTCTTCAGATCTTTTGTCAAAGTACTCTTTCCATAATACATTGCAATGAATTTTAACATCTCCTAATACATCTGTAAAGAAGGGTAGATGTCCAATAGCAGTTCCTTCATATGTTCCTGTTTTTGCTAACTTATCTACAATTTCGTTCCCTATCAGATCTACATGTGATGGAATCCATTGAAATTTAATCATTTTGCCACTTTCCCTCAGCTTCAAGTATGCCTCTAATATCGTATAAGCTACAGGTTGGCCTCGTGTACCCGAGGTGCACCAAAGACAGCTTTATGCCCGTGTTGGATACTGAATTTTTTTTTTACAACATCTGTGAGATAATATATACATATATATATTATACATGTATCTATAAAATATATTCTTTGACTAGCTTTTTAAAGATAGATATATATTTAGCGTCACGGGTCATAGCAGGAAGTGAGTTTTACCGTCGAACTGCATGAAAAGAGAAGGAGTTGGAATAGAAATGAGTATTAACCCAACGGGAAACTAAGATGGTATTTAAGGTGGGATCTGCATGGGGCGTCAGCAGGGCGGGTGAACGAAAAACGATCACGCAGGTAGTCAGGGTACGCAGGGTTGAAAAGGATGTTGTAAAGGAGACATAATACGCGAGTGTTCCTACGAAGACGGATTGGGAGCCACTTGAGATCCTTGCGGAATTGAGAGACATGGTCGTATTTTCTTAGGCCGAAAACAAAACGAATGCAATGTTTTTGCAAGTGCTCAAGCTTGTTTAATTGCTCCTCAGTGGCATCCAGGTAACAGGCATCCGCATAATCAATGATCGGCTGAATCAAAGTTTAAGCTAAATATATTTTGGTTTTGGAGAAAAGTGTAATTTACTGATAACCTCATTTACTTGCGCTCGCTAAGTCCATTGTAACACCAAGATTCCTGGCTGAGTCACGGTATGCAATAGTCGAGCCGTTAAAAGATAACGCCGTCAAAGTAGACATATCAAGCAAATTCCGATAGTATCGACTGCCTATGATCATGGTCTGGGACTTGAAAGGATTAACTTGTAAGCCGTAAGACTTTACTCACTTATTAATACTTTCCAGGAAACAATTGATGGCATTAATTGCTGAGTCTGCATCAGTCAATAGGAATTGACGATATAGCTGACAATTTTTGTGAAGTTAGGAATCTTTACAATACATATGTAGGGGTCTAGACACCGCTTTTCATGCACTAAAAGGTTTTCGATTCCACAAAATATGAGGTGTTTCTGATAACAACTTCTGCCGAGGCATCGGCGACTTGTCGTATTGATGGACAATGTCGCGTTCGACAAGTCTCTCGATACGACAGCTCGCCTGACAACAAACACATGACGTCGGGTCGCATGTTGTCGCTGACAGTCGCACTGTCACGCTGACACGCCGTCACGCCGCCGCGCCGTCACGCGCGACTACCGCTGGCCACTCAATGTGTTTTTCTCTCTCTTCACTTTATCGACAGATTTATTGCGTGACAAAGTTTCACGTTCAAAGTTCGCTCGCTAGCGATGTAAGGAGCGAATATTACCATACAAATTGATCGACGTGCAAAACAAAAAAGTTTGTGTTGAGTTACGGCCGCGCCGCCTTCAGCGTTGATAGACTCAGCTATCAAGCGCCGCGCCGGTTGTTTGTGAGACACTTCACTTTACTGCCCAACTTACTTACACCCAGTTTGTTGGCTAGCTTCAAAATACTGGAAACGATAAATAACTTTATTTAACGTTTATTGTGGTGATCTTTTGTTGAGCCCAACATTTCGATGTTCAGGTGACATTTCCCCACTAATTACTCAGGGGTATATTTGGGGTGAAACGTGGAATAATTTGGGTCTGGTTAAATGCCAGCAGTTTTGTGAGCATGCACGTACTTCTTAATTTATTCATTAAGGCTGCGGTCTTTTAAAAATTCACCAGCGGCAAATTATTAGCGCATCTTTCATTGATCATCATTCATTCATCTTTAATCATTTTTTCTGTGTCTGGGTGTAATTTATCTATAATATGTATGTATTTAGAAATATATAAGTATGTTTATCAGTTGTCTAGTACCCATAACACAAGCTCTGCTTAGCTTGGGACTAGACGGCGTTGTGTGTAGTTGTGGAATATTATTATTATTATTATATATTTATTTATCTCAAGACCCTGAGGTCCTGGACCTTTGGAAGGCGTACGAGGAGCCGAAACCAACTCGCAGAGGCCCTTTTAGATGCTTTTAATGATGGATTGTGGTACCATTGTATTCCATTTATTCATTTTATATACATATTTATCACATTTTTAAATATTTTTTAAAAAAGACAACGTAAAAAAAAAACATTTAAAAATATAAAAAATAGTAGCCCACCGGCATCGGGAACAGGGTCCAAGCTACCGGTGGTCAGGGCTCCTGAGAGAGGAACCTCCGGACAATACGCGCCGTGTCCAGAAGCACTGCCTTCTGAATCAAGCCCTTGATCCAACTGCCTAACGAGAGCCTTCGTAGATGTTGGTCGAGGCTCTTGGCTATTAAGCCATTGGCCGTCACGACTATCGGCACAATGATTGCTCTATCCACTTCCCACATGTCGACAACCTCGCGAGCCAAGTCAAGATACTTAGTTTGTTTTTCCTTCTCAGCTTTCACGAGGTTCTCGTCATGAGGGACCGCTATATCAACAATCATTGTGCGACGCTCTAGTCGATCTATCACCACTATGTCAGGCTTATTGGCAACAATAGTCCTGTCAGTGATGATAGATCGATCCCAATACAATGTGACACTGCCATTCTCGAGAACTGGGTCGGGCACATACCTATAGTACGGTACTTCTGATTCCACAAGAGAGTACTTCAGAGCAAGTTGCTGATGGATAATCCTGGCTACAAGGTTGTGTCTATGCAAATAGGCTCCGTTAGCTAACTGAGAACACCCAGAAATAATGTGTCGGATTGATTCTCCGGGCCGGTGGCATGCCCGACAGATGTCAACCGTACCGTCCTTCACAATATATTTCCGGTAGTTATTCGTCATCATAACTTCATCCATAATTGCAAAGATAAAACCTTCGGTTTCTCCAAAGAGATCACCAAAGCGCAGCCAGGATACGGACGCTAAAAGATCTACATCGGGCCCATGTAAGGCCCGGTAAAAGCGCCCGTGAAGCTCCTTGCCCTGCCATACTTCCTTGCGTTCATTAGTATCCATTACCATTGGTTTGCGCCAGTTCTCGTTGGCCAAGGAGAGCGGGGTGAGGCCCTTGTCCACTGCCACTACATCTCTGTGCATCCCCACGTCGGTGTCCAGGAAGTATTCCCTGAGTCTGCATATCTCACGGTTGTGCAGGGTCTTGGCATTTAAGAAGCCACGACCCCCACACTTCCGCGGGATATACAGCCTCATCACCGATGATCGTGGGTGATGCATCCGATTTGCAGTAAGCAGAGTGCGGACCCTCCTATCCAGGGCGTCGAGTTCCGTCTGAGTCCATTTGAGTATGCCGAAAGAGTACATCAAAACCGGCATGACCCAACCGTTGAAGGCGCGCACCTTGTTCCCGCCTGATAAAAGACTATTTAGTACTTTATTCAGGCGGCCAAAAAAGCGCTCCCTCAACGATTGTTTCACGTCAGCAGCATTGATGCCCAACGCTTCCGACATACCCAAATACTTATAAGTTTCGGCTGAGCAGAGGGATCTAAGGTGTATGGAATCCGAGAGTTGGGTTCCCACGGATTCCATAATCTCCCCTCGCTTTACATGCATGACTGCACATTTGTCCAAACCAAATTCCATCCTGATGGCACTACTAAAGGTTTCAGTTACCTTCAGTAGCTCCATCAGTAGCAAGTTGTTGGGAGCAAAAAGTTTCAGATCATCCATGTAAAGAAGGTGAGATATAACCTGACCACCTCTTCTCAACCGGTAGCCCAAGCCGGAACCCTCCAGCAGTGTGCTGAGAGGGTTCAAAGCTAGGCAAAACCATAGTGGACTCAGACTGTCGCCCTGGAATATGCCACGCTCGATCCTTATCGGTTCGCTGTTCTCCCGGATTTGTCGACATCCTGGATAGTGAAGGACCGTCCTCCACTGCCCCATACACGACATCAGGAAGGTGCGCAGAGTTGCATCAACTTTATACAACTCCAGCACCCTCATGAGCCATGTATGCGGCACTGAGTCATAGGCCTTCTTATAGTCTATCCAACATGCCGACAAATCTCTTCGAGAACGACGAACCTGTTGGCTAATGGCAGCATCAATGAGGAGCAGCTCCTTAGTACCACGGGACCCGTTCCTACATCCATTCTGAGAGGCAGACATGATGGAATTTGTCTCAATATGACTATTAATTTTGGCTCTCAGTATGGATGTAAGAACCTTATAGACCGTCGGTAAACACGTGATCGGTCTATAATTTTTGGGTTCCGCAGTACTACCCGATTTATGGAGAAGGTGGGTTATTCCTGTCGTTAGGAACTGGGGCAGCGACCCTGACTCTAAGGCAGATTGGAATTGGGATGCCAAGCGAGCGTGCGAACTTTGAAACCATTTAAGCCAGAAGTTGTGCAGCCCGTCCGGCCCTGGAGATTTCCAGTTAGGTAACGGACGGACTGCACAAGCTACATCTTGGGGGCTGATGGTAATTGCCCCCATTTCTGGTATAAGATCGCACTCTCGCTCAATCTCCCGAATCCAATCACCCTCAGTGTGATTGACAGGCACCGACCAGATGCTGCGCCAAAATGAATACATGGCATCATCATCCGGTAGGCGCGTATCAATCACACTTTGGTCCGGTCGCTCCCAAGCCCTATAAACCCACCTTTCGTTGCTTTGGAATGTGCGATTCTGGGTGTACCGCTCCACTCGCCGCTTGTACCGTCGAATACGGTTTGCCCATGCATAGACTTTCTGCTTCAGGTAGTCGATACGCTCTGTGATACGGGCTAGATAATCTCGAGGACTAATATCTGTCCCCGAAAACGCCCGCCTCACAAAGCGCATCACTCTAGGGCGAGTGTTGCCCTCCCTAAAGCAGATAAGTTTGCCGATGAGTGCTCTAGCCTCACCGATACGACGCTCAATCCTGCACTGCCAAGCTGGTTTAGCTGGTCGTGTAGCTCTGTCACTATTTGGAATTTTGACGTGAGCTACACGACACGCCGCTGCAGCCGCACAGTACAAGATCGAGTGGGTATCGGTAAGGTCTTCGCTGCTATCAAAACAATTTGATAACTGAGAATCTAGAGCACACACCAATGCCCTATTTTTCCTATGCATAGGCAAACGGGGTAGACGAGGTCTAAGCTCTGGTGGCATAGAACGGTACTCCCGGAATGCATCCTCCAAAGCGCTCCTCAAACGTGCATTGCACTGGGTACTCACGGATATAGCCCCGTCATCACCATCCTCACCAACGTGGTCGGGTCGCGGTGAAACACTGGGTTGACGTTGCATCGCGGCCGGTGGTGAAACAAGTGAGACACGGCCATTCCGTGATTCTAGGCGCAGTCTATCAAGTACGGCGTCATCCAACATACGGTTACGCTGGATGACCCGCACCTGATCCGATAGTCGTTGGGCCGAAACGTTGACAGCTGGCTCAAGCACCTGAAACAGAGAGAGCATCCGACCACGGTACGCAGTCAATACTCAATACTCAATACTTTATTGCATTCCATAGTACATATAGGTGGTATAAACATTGTCAAGATCAATATGGACCCTGTCGGGCACAGCAAAGTTAGGAGAGAGGACGAAGACTAAGTAACAATTCATGGAATTAATTAATTAATTATTATAGGTACATTTTTTTTTTGTTTTTAATCGTTATTTTTTAATTATGTACTATGTATATTTAAATGAAGCTATTTATGCATGTTTTTATGTTATTATATTGTTATGTCTATTTATTGGTAAATTATGTCTAATATTTAATTTATTTTTGTTATCATTATTATTAAATTGTTTTAATGTTGATATTAATTTATGTTTGTATATTATTATAACGTCTTTGTTTAAGCAAATTATGTAAGGTATTTTTATTTATTTTTATCATCACCATTATTAAATTATGTATTTATTTAAATTAATTATGTATACATACTATAATTATGCCTGTGTATAGTTTTGATAAATGATGTCAGATATTGTTCCTGTCTTCATTATTATTAAATTATGTCAATTATTTCATTTGTTTTTGTAATCATTATTATGAAATTATGTTATTTTTAAATTAATTTATGTATGTAATGTCTTTGTATAGTAAATTGAATGTCAGGTATTTGTATCGTCACCATTTTTAAATTATATATTTATTTATATTCATTTTAACATTGGATCAATGATGTCTAAATGGATAAATTATTATTATTATGTATAAAATTAATTTATAATATAAATTATTTACTATTGTAAGTAGCTAAATTGTTACAGTGATACAGTATGTAATTAATAGTTTTTACTGTAGTTTATGTTTATCGTTATAGTATTCATCTATAGTATAGTAAGATTTGTCTATTAGAAATTGTTTTAGTTTATTGATAAATATGTTATTACTGTCTGCATTTTTGATGGATTCTGGTAACTTATTATATATTTTAATAGACATAACAAATGCACTAGAAGAGTGCATTTTCAATCGTGAAGTGGGTATGTTAAGCCTATTTTTATGTCTAAGTGTGATTTTAGTTTGAATGTCCTCTCTTTTGGTATAGAATTGTGGATATTTTCGAACAAATTTGCAAATTTCCAGTATATAAAGACAGGGTAGAGTTAATATTTTTAGCTCTTTGAAGTAGGGTTTACAGGAGTCAGAATCTTGCATATTCATTAATATTCTTATCATTTTTTTCTGTAAAGTGAATAGTGTAGGCGCATCTGTGCTATTTCCCCATAACATGATTCCATATTTGAGCCATGCAAATGCATATGAGTAATAAGTAACTAATGCTGTTTTGAGGTCTGTTGTTTTTTTTATTTCTCTGAGGGCGTATGTGAACTTAGATACTTTAGCTTTTATTTTTTGAATGTGGGGTTTCCAATCTATGTGGGAATCTACGTCTAGGCCTAAAAGGGTAAATTTATTTACAACTTCCAAGTTGTGTCCATTGTAATTTAAATCGATATTTATGGGTATTTTTTGTCGTGGGTAGAAAGTTATGATTTTTGTCTTAGTAAAGTTAATTTCAAGGTTGTGTTCGTTCATCCAGTGTGTTGTAGTGTCAAGTATGGAAGTCAATTTTTGGTTTAAATCTATATTATTGTCACATGGTGTTAAAATAGAAATATCGTCGGCGAACAACACGCATGGCTCATTTATGTGGTTAGGGAGATCATTGATGTAAATAAGGAACAGTAGACATCCTATCACTGTTCCTTGTGGTATTGATGCATTTACGGGTATTTTTTGAGATCGAATTAATTTAATTTCTCTTGTTTTGCTATTGTAATATTCAATTTCTACAACTTGTTCTCTGTTCTTAAGGTACGAGGTGAACCAATCATGACTTTTTCCGCGGATCCCAATTTTATATAGCTTGTTTAATAATATATCAAACTGAACTTTATCATATGCTTTCGTCATATCCAAGAGCAATCCTATAGCATATTTTTTGTTATTAATTATGTTAAGGGCTTCTTGGATATATTTGTAAACAGCTAAAGTCGTTGATCGGTTTTTGCGAAAACCGATTTGACTGTCGTTAAATATATTATATTTTTCACAAAAAGCATAGACGCGGTCGCACATAGCTTTTTCAAATATTTTCGAGGCCGTCGGCAACAAAGCGATTGGACGGTAGTTGTTTGGGTCGGTTTTTGAATTTTTTTTATGGATCGGTTTTATAAGTGCTTTTTTTAACAAGTCGGGAAATACGCCTTCTTCAAAAGATTGGTTGATGAGTAAATAAAAAGGTAAAGTTAATTCGTCGGCACATTGTCTTAACAAGGTAGGTGGGAGTTCGTCAATTCCGTGGCTTCTTTTATTTTTAAGATTTTTAATTATTCTATTTACCTCATAGGGATCTACTGGGTTAAGAAACAATGTATTTTGTGTAGATGAACTTACTGGTAGTCCTTTTGGTTTATTGCCGATAGGTTTTTTTGTGCTATCCCCACCTATAGAAGCAAAGAAGTGATTGAATGTGTTTACTACATCTTTGGGTTTGGAAATTAAGCTATTATTTATTTGTAGTGTTATATTGCGTTTTTCACTTTTTGTTATCTTATTTGTACGTTCATTAATAATTCCCCACATTGTTTTAACTTTATTGTTAGATTGCATCATTTTATTTTTATAGTGAAGCTTTTTTGCAGCCGTGACAGTATTTTTCAATATTTTTTCGTATTTTTTGTAATATTTTGTTAATGTAGGATTTTTTGCTTTTAATGTTAATGTTTTTAATAGTCTTTTATTTGTGCAAGATTTTTTTATTCCAGTAGTGAGCCAATATTTTTTATGTTTTGTTTTTAATTTAATTTTACGTAATGGTATACATTTATTAAGAATAGAAATAAGTATGTCATTGAATTTTTTATAATTAATATTAATATCATTATCAGTGGTGAGAATTTCGTTCCAATTATGATTTTTTATGTTTTCTTTGAATTTTAGTATATTTGAATTATTATAAAGCCTTTTCATGGAGTACCAGATTTTTTTTTTCAGATTTTTCGGGTATTTTTAAATGTAGAATTGTGCTATGGTGGTCTGAAAAGCCCAATTCTTCAGTGGTTGCGTACATATCTTTGTGGTTAAAGTTAGTAAATATTAGATCTAGACATGTCGCAGTGTTTGATGTAATACGTGTAGGGCTTTTTACATGTTGATTAAAATTATATTCCTGCATTAGGTTTAGAAATTGAGTAGTTTTTAAATTGTCAGATAAAACATTAACATTAAAGTCACCCCCTATAATTATATTTAATTTGTGGTATTTATTGTTTATATATTTTAGAATTTGTTTTAATTGCTGATAAAATACTTCCTCCTCTCTTCTATTCCAGTACATAGTTACAATTAATAAATTTTCTTTTGGCAATTCCGTGGCGCATAGTTCTATAACATACTCAATAGACATGTCTGAGATGTCGTTTCTATGGATGCTTTCAATATGTTCTTGTAAAAATATACATACACCGCCACCTGTTCTAGTGCTGCGACAGTATGAGGATGCACATTTATATCCACTAAATTTAATCAGATCTAGTTTTTCCTGAGTTAGCCAAGTTTCTGAAATACATATTGCCTTATATATTGAGTTTTCGTCAATAAATGCTTCAAGTATATCTTGTTTATTATTAAGGCTTTGAAAATTTTGGAACAGTAATTTAAATGATAGGTCGTTGTTTACAATGTCCATGTCAAAGAAAAAAAATCAGAGTTGTCATTAGATTTCTCATTTATAGTTACGTTTAATGTATTGTCAGTTGCACTAAGGTTATCGTCGCTAATTTTAGAATAATATTTATCGTAGTCAATTAATATATTTGATTTGATATGGTCAAAAATGTGTCTCCATCCGTATTTGGTAATTTTTCCTGTATTATAAGAAAACATGTCAAAGGTTAGTGTGCGATTATTGTCAAAAAAGTATGCATATTTGTGGTTTTTTATGTCCAAACTCAAGAGATTGTTGAATGACTCAACTTTATAATTATGTATGAGCGCACCTCTTATATAAGTCGGTGCGCATATAACAATATTTGTGTGCTTACAGTCTCTCAGAGATATTTTAAAATTTTCGAGAATATCTAGATAATCGCTATGTTTTATTTCGTTTTCTCCAATGAATATAAAGCAATAGTCTTTTATTGTGAAATTTTTTAGGCTGTCTTCGACGGTGTGTAGCAACTCTTTTGTGGTAGCATTATTTATCAAATAATGACAGTAGTCAAATTTTTCGGAGAAGACTTCCTCGATTAAAGGTAGCGTTCCTTTAGTACAGCTACTGCTTATTAAAGCGATTTTATTTTTTTGTGTCGGTCGAGATACGCCTACTGATTTTTTTGGAGCAACATTTTCCAGAGATAATGTCAGGTTTTTGTTTTGTGTCAATATAATGTCATATTCATATGTCGTCTCGGAAGTCTGAGTTTCTTTGTTTTGTGTGTCGACTTTTATTTCCTTGGAGTTTGAATTGATGGAAGCATTGGGGTCATTATTTGTAGCTATTGGTTGAAGCTTTTCTCGCTTCGATTTATTTTTGTTTGATGATGGTGTACCATTTTTTCTACTAGGCGTTAAGCAGATCTTTTTATACGTCTCGACGGTTTTGAGGGCTTTTTGCAAATCGGATTTCAGTCGGAAGTTTTCGCTGTTGAGGTCGTCTATTTCCTGATGAGCACTCAAAAGTTGCGTCTTAAGCGAATTTATTTGTTCGGTCAAGTTGTTCATAGTGTCGTCATTATTATAGTCATATAGGCTGTCAGGTATGCTCATCATCGTCGTGTCAAGTATTGTTTTTTCATTTTCATTTGTTAAAAATGATAAGTTGGTTAAAGATCCAGTATTCTGCCTACGTAGTGTGATGTTATCTGTATCCATATTTTTTGCAATTATGTGGTGCTGTTTATATTACTAAAGTGCCCTCCGTAGCACGTTCTTGACTTTTATTGATAGGTTAATTTAATTTAAATCTGATGAAGTTGAGTTCTCACAAAAAGTCTTCGAATGTGTGACCCGGATTTGAACTTGAGCACTCTTCCGTCACAGGTAGCCGAAAAGTTATCTTAGCCAAACGATGATTGCAGAAGAAAGTTGAATTTAAGTGCCGTATGATAGAGGTGTCAAAATTTGAATTTCGCAAAGCGGTTGGTATGACTAATATGTCGGCATTTTTTTTTCACTTCACTTCGGGTACACTTTGTCTAAGACACAAATGTGAGCACTTTTTATGTTTCAAGTGTTCACTTTCAACACAGTTTGGTCGATTGTTTATATTTACTTGGATGATATCACTGTTATTGTTGCGATTAATTGTCACTTTCGTCTTTTATTACAGATTGTCCTGGTTACTATTTTAACACTAATTATTTCAGTTATTGTTGAACTTGTACCTTTAATAACGCTTCCACTGTTAATTTAGACCTTTATATTTATATTTCACTGATTTTTGGCAAAGAAGCGGGATTTTAAATATTTTTAAATCAGATGTAAATACGGAGTTTGTTTATCTAGGTGTCAAGCGATACAGCGCCATCTACCGACCACCATCAGGTTAGTTCCCCCCTCCGTAGCCCCAAAGTATGAGCGCATGACATTTTCATTAATGGATTGTGTCCATCGCATGCGCTGCACACTTCCACCGGCAGCGGGGACCCTATCAGAGGCCGGAGGGCCTCGAAGTCCTAAGCTGGCCGGAGGTCGGCCTCTTCCCCGCCGACGCGCTGGTGGTGGTGTTGTCGGCGGCGAGAAATATTCGTCGCTCGAGCTCGACGCAACTGCAGCTGCCGGAATCTCTGGACTCACAACTGGCGCTGGTCCCGGCGGCTGCGAGGCGGAGCTGAGCGACGAACCCGAAGATGTTGGGTGTGTGTTTTGTTCTTGTGCCCGGCTTCTCGTCAGCATTTCATCGTTATTTCATCGCCTTCGTTTGCTGTTATTTCGTTGGTTGTTATTATTATTATTATTATTATCTTTGTATGCTTTTTTTTGAACAAAATAATGAAACAACTTGAAATATTATTACAGCACATATTTAACCATAGTATGAGTAGTATTAGTATTGTAAATTCGTTATATTATGCCATTAACGAAGCTCACAAACATAGGTCGAAATGATGTTGGCACGAAAGAGCTATGTTTAACGCTTGATTTACCAAACATAATACACCCAAATTGACTTAAAAAAAATAACTGGCTACTACTCAGCCTTAAAGTATCTGCAGGACCTGGCAGGTGTATGAAAAATATTATGTTGTATTAAAATATTTTCAGGACATGGGCTGTCCGGGCACACACTCGTAAGTCTCGGCGGCGCTGGGCTCCCGCTCCCCGCGCTCCGCACTCGAGAGACTGCTCTTGATAAAACGCTCAGATAGTGAAGAGGAGTATTGTGCGCGATGAGTTAGCTGATGTATTGTGATAAACACAACGAATAAACAGCCCGAAAGTATTGAACGAGTGAATGCTGTCCATTGTGTGTGCGAGAGTCTATTCAATAAATCGAGCGGGTTTGTGCGGACGAGTGGGGCCCGCGCGAGGGGGCCCTCCCGAGGCGTCCGCGGGGCCCGGGAAAGGGTACGGGAAAGAGGTGCTCTTTTCAAGAAATGAGATTTATTGAAGTCAATGGGATGGAAATTAAAAAGACAACTAATATTTCCTCGAAGCGCTTAAACAAAGTGGAAGCGGGGATTTATTTATATAACGGTGCTCTTAATTAAAAATTGAGAGGAGATCAAGCGAGTCGGCGCGCGCTACAATAACTGAACTTAATAAGAAATGCCATTCTGCGCTGCTAATGCCGGGAAACTTAATCCATTCGCTGCACGCGACAGCTCTATTATGCATTTTCTGATAATTAGTTCTGACATTTTATTTGATTTTTCGACGCCATTGTTGAGAACGTTTTTAATTAAGAATCGAGCACTTCGATGTCGCGAGCGGCCTTTCAACGAACCAACTTCTCACAACTAGCCGAGGTGAGTTTGTTCATGAATAACAATCGACAGTGTCGCTGGCGGACTGGGTTTGTTTCCGCTCAGGTTATATTTTTCTTTACCGCTACCCGCGCACTGCTCACCGCTACCCGCGCACCGCTCACCACTGCCCGCGCACCGCTCACCGCTACCCGCGCACCGCTCGCCACGCTTCACGGACGTAGCCTGTAGTCGAGGGATCGGGTAAAGTGTCTACAGACACGAGTAACCTCTGTACATGTTATGTAGGTACTGTGCGCTTATCTTGTCGGTCACAAATCAAATTAAATCAAAGCATTTATTCCAATTAAACCATTTGATACAAGGTACCTGACTTTAGAATTGTCAAGGTTAGTCAGTCGCACAAAAGATGAAAGAATTAATTATAGCGTAGATTTATATAAAGGAGAACGTGCAAGAAACTCCAAGGACACTTTTTTCAATTACTAACAACAAACTTATGGTTTATATTGGAAGTATTAATACATAACATATGTGAGAATGACGTAGAAAATCGTGTACGTTAAAAGCGTTCAGAATAATAGTAATAAAAAAAAATAACAACAAAATAATATTTAAAATCAACCATGGCAGCTGAGATAACCAGTTTTAACTGACGGCACCCGTTCACGAACATGACTCATGCGCTAGCCGCACCATTCAACGGAACCATTTTGCAGGGAACCAAACAATCCAGCACGTGCTCCACGTCAGCGAGCCGCTCGAGCTCGCCAGCTGATCACCGACTATCAGTTTGTGGTATCAGTCGGTTTGTGTTGTAAGTAGACTTGTATTTTCACATATCGTTTCATACACATTCTAATATTTTTATTTAACCTCTTATTGTCATCTGCTGTCCCAAGAAAGGTTTATGTATGATTTTCAAGAGTGTGTTGGTACATTTCTTTGGCACGCCTGGTAGCCTGGCAGCCTAAACTGCTAGTTTTTCTTTTTTTTTAATGAAGTATCACAATGAGTATTCACCCATACGTTGTTGAAACCTCTACAGTCCGGACTAAGCGTTTCGCCTCGTCGTTTATACCACGTACGTCGAAGGAATGGAACAATTTGCCTGCTGTAGTCTTCCCGTCCGATTATAATTTGGGTATCTTCAAGGCTAGGCGTGAATAGGCTTTTAATAAACTAGTGCGTCTCACCATCAGAGATTGCATCACTGCTTACCATCAGGTGGGATCGCAATCAAGCACTAGTTTATACGAATTAAAAAGAAAAAAAAATCAACAAATTCGTCTTACTCTTAGATGATAACGGATTGCTGTAAGTGAAAACATATTTTTTGTGAAATAATCTGCATGTCGGGTGACCTAATACAAAGCTCGAGAAGAAAATGGCATTCACAAAAATGTCTCTTCTTCTTCCTGCCATTATCCCATATTACTTGGGGTTGGCGCAACACGTTTTTTCTTCCATTCTGTCCTGTTACCCGTCAAACTATCACTAACTCCCTTTTCTTTCATATCACTCTTCACACAATCCATCACTCTTTTCTTCGGCCTTCCTTTCCCTCTCCATCCATCTACACGTATACTCAGAACTGTTTTAGTAATATGCGCTTCATCCCTCCTCTCCACATGACCATACCAAGACATCCTATTACCTTTCAACTTTTCAGTCACTGGCGCTACTTTCAAACTTCCTCTAATATACTCATTTCTCACTTTATCCATTCTCGTCACACCACACATCCATCTCAACATTCTCATCTCCGCTACGTGCAATCTTTTTTCATCCATCTTTTTCACAGCCTAAATTCACTAAAATGTAAAAATAAAAAAAAAACCAGCCAAGAGCGTGTCGGGGCATGCTCAGTGTAAGGTTCCGTAGTTTCCCGTCCGCGTAGCGCTCTCGGGAAATGGGGTTACTAATTTATACAAACTAGACGGGCTATGTATTAATTGTGGGGTTTTCGGTGGTAATTTTGGATTGCGTGATTTTTCAATTGAAAGAAGATACGTTCAGGATAAAAAAATATGTAAACAAAGTTAAAAAAATGTTTGCATAATACGGTTAAATTACAAACTTATTTTCAGTAATTATTTTGTAAAAATTTTCAATAACTGTTCAACCCATCAAGTTCAAAATAATTTTCCCAGATAGTCTTTATAAAGTCCTATTTTTGAGTCTTTTTTTTACATATTTTCTAAACCCACTTATGGTTCAAAGGTTAGAGGTTTTAGGATTCTTTTTTTTTACTTTTGGAGCAATTATTTCAGAAAATATTAACATTATCATAAAATTATAATAACATAACCCTATTCATTTCTAAATACCTATCCAACAATATATCACATGTTAGGGACAAAATGAAAAAAAAAAAAAAAATTCAACACTTTTGATTTTACCACTTAGTCGGCGTGATTGAAATACATATTGGTACATACTTTCAGCTTTCTAGTGCTAACGGTCACTGAGATTATCTGCGGACGGATGGACAGACAGACAGACAGACTTGGCGAAACTATAAGGTTTCTTAGTTGCCTACGAAAGCCTAAAAACGAGCAATAGATACAGTGCCCTAGCTTCTCATGTTTCGTAAACGTTTGGAAAATCTGTTTAGTATAATATAATAAAAAGGTAAAGTATGTTTTTTATTTTTTTGTTTATTACCCACCTAATGGTTAGGTAATTTCTGAAAGTACTGGTCCGATTGTTTAAATTTTTTCACCGATAGAAAGCTGCTTTATTCCTGAGTGACATAGGCTATATTTTATGTACACGTGGGCGAAACCGCTGGCAGAAGCTTGTTCTAAATTAATTTCAGTCACACTTTTAAAACCTGTGACTGCTTGGCAAGTGAATTATTTGTTTTTTTTAGTACCTACTTTTTTTCCGAGATTTTTGGTGGGGTAAAAAGAGTAACCATGGATTTTATTGCCGGTTCTTCTCCATAGGAAACGACCAATTTGGAACCGTGCACTAGCTTCTGACGTTTTAATAAAGTGCCCTTGTAGGCCTATATGAAATAAAATATTTTGACTTTGACTTGGGGTAAGGCAGACATATGTACGTGCTCCAGCCGGTAACATCGGCGTCGGTAACCGATTAAAAATTACTTTAACTATAGCTATCGTGCAATTTAGAATTGCTCTGTATAGTTTACGTCGTCGTAATACTTATAAACTAACCAAATGAGCACCAAGTTTTAAATGCATGTCTTAGTTTAGTAAGTGTATTACCGACGGGGGCATGTACCTCAGGCAATAGGTTTACCATATCATCATCATCATTATCCTTTCAGCCTATACAACGTGTAACGTTAAAAGCGCAAAACGTCTGACACCCCAAATGATTATTAATTTAATAGACCTAAAACAGTGAGAAAAAATTTTTTTGAAAAAAATTAAAGGTTTTATGTGCAGTTTTAGTTTGTTTAAAATTAATATCTGCAGTGAAATAAAAACTTTTATTATCCCGTGTATGAGAAAATTTGATTAGACTACAACCATGTGTGTTTGTTAACCTATTTCGGCGGGTTTGCGCACGTGATAGCTTGACTTATTCATAAACTAGCTGTGCCCGCGACTTCGTTCACGTGGATGTCGGAATTTAACAATGTATTTTTTAGTGCAAAGCGCTGTTGGAGGATGTTGATATAAATATAATTTATTTAATCTAGTAAATAGACTATAGACAGATAGATTTTTTTTCAAAAAACCTGTATTAAAAAGTGGTGGATTTTGCTCGTTATTCTGATCAAACTAATTTCTGGTTTTACGCATTTAAGAGGCTCCTTTTCCACTCGCCTATCGTAAACATTGAAAATGATTTAAAAGCTTTTTACTTCATCTAACACATGACATAGGCCTCCCCCAAGCGTTGCCACAACGAACGTTTACCATAAACTGCAAGCTAAATTATTTAGTTGCTAAGTTTTTAATGTTAAATAAAATTAGCTAAACCAACACCAATAATAAAGCGCTTCTATTTCCCAAAGGGTTAAAGAAAAGTGTTTTTAAAACTGATGATAATATTTTTAACTAATGAGTTGTGAAGTTACAATTCGTAGTGAAGGCGGCGACTTGTGGAGTCCGATCCTTGTCTAAGCCATGGTACATTGTGTAAGCAGTAATGCGGCCAAAGCAGGCGGTGAGGAGCGCGAGGGCGAGGTATTGTTCGTCATGACGGAGAAGTTATTATACATAGTATTAGAATTAACTTTGATGACTTCCATTTAAAAAAATTAACTAATCATTATTAAATCAACGTTTACTGAATACTAGACTATTTATTTATATAATATACATTCTAAGATATAAAACGTAAGCAGAGTCAGTATATCTTTTTTTTTAATTTATATAAACTAGTGCTTGACTGCGATCCCACCTGATGTAAGCAGTGATGCAATCGTTGATTTCTTTGAATGTATTTTAAAAGGACTCACGAGGACCAATTTTGTAAATAGCCCGAATTGCTCACTTTTTCAATATGTAAATTGGTTCTCTACATCAGCCCCATAATAAAATGCCATGAGAAATAATACTGTAGAAATAAGTAAACTAACCGAGCTGTGGCTACATTTGTCAATTACCTAATCGTTCTCAGTGCATAGTTTCTGTTCGCAACTCTCTACCACGCTCAACTGATGCTTGAGTAGTAACAACGCACGTTCGATCCGTGGAGTGCCGGCGAGCCCTGGCTCTTGAGCCAGCATCCGGAGCTAGGATTAAAAAGTTCGCTCACGAGAGAATATTTTAAAGGCATTTCCTTGAAGTAGCCGGATCTCTGGCTGCACGCCCTCTACCCCCGCCGACTCCTGGTACCCCGCTATCGCCTACACTACATAGCCTCATCGGTGCTGGCTTAACTTTACTATTCGCGCGGATGTTCGATTGAGATAATCTTTTAAGTATTAAAGCTATTTGAACTATAACTTCTGCAGGAAAGTTCCGATAACTTTCAACCCGCTAGATTGTTTAGTTGGTTCTCTTAGGGTGGTAGATGTAACAACGGCCAGGTCACGGGAGCGCGCCTGCTGCCGGCTGCTGCGGCATGCGGCAGCGGCGAGGCGTGCACGGCTACGTCGCCGCAGACTGCGGCGCTGTCAGCTTTAGACTAACGTCCATATCAGCTGTCTATAAAATACATTTGTGGGTTTTTACTAATGTCATAGTTGTATCAAGACGACAACTTGGCGGGTTCGATGGTTCGAAGAATTGGCTTGGATCTAATTTCATCACAATCACGATAAAAATACATATCTATACTTATAATAAATCTGTAGAAGTGAAAATTCTGTTCATTGAAAATATCAAAAAAATAAATGTACGAGTATTACTAGACCGACACCAAACCCAAAAACGTGATTAAAAAAATTTTTGTCTGTCTGTTAACTGTTTTTTCAGGCATCACGCAAAAACTACCGGTTCGATTACGATAAAACTTGGTATAATTATTCTTTAATATCCTGGGCACCACACTGGGTACTTTTTATCCCCGAAAAGTATTTACAAAAAAAAAACAAACTTAATTTTGCGGTTCGATCTCTAGACCCGATTATTGTACCACCCCAAATAATAAGTTGTCGTAGGTTACGTCACCCGCAGTGGAGTTCACTAAAGGGTGCTGCACACGGCTAAGGTACTATAATATTTGGGTAAACAGTATGTAGTTTCCGTTTTCGAACTAGATGGCGTTGGCGTCGAGTTAGATCGCGCTATAGGAACACTTATTGGGAATAAAGACAGGACGCGCGTTTTCCTATAATCCATATAGTAATTACATCGAACACGGAGATATTGGCATCATATCTGAGTTGTGTGCACACTGTCACGCGCGTAAGTGGAAGGGAAAGATCTGGAACGTCTCGAATCGTCTCGCACATCACGTTGTTTTCCCGTCCCCGGGCTCTTAGAATTCGACATCAGACGTTTTAGATCTTCGATTCTGACGACCCCGTTGTCACTGGCAGAAGCAACAGGACTCGCGTACGAAGTCGCGGGCAGAAGCTAGTTATATAATAAGTAATAACGAAATGCATTCTACCGTATTTTAATACCGCGTCATGCATCGATTAGAATCAATGCAACATAGATTCGGGAAGGGATTTTCCCAAACATTCGCAAAGTTGTGCACATCGAAGTGAGTGGGGGGGGGGCGCTTTCCCGCGGATTCCTAACATTATATTACAAACGTTATAACATATTAAATAACGTTTTAATAATTCTGCTTGGGTTAAAAATACTGGTGGTAGGGAGCGTGGGGGCGCTCAGCCGTGAGCCCTTTGATCCTGTGCCCCTCCCTCCCCTCGCCGCGTGCTGGGAGGAGGGCATCTCCGGAGTGGATCGCGCGATGTCGGCGGATTAGCGCGCGCCGGAGCCGGCCGCGTCCGGCAAGGATTAAACATACATTAATTAACAACCTCCATCACATCCTGTTTGCTCTCATAATACCAGGCGCTGGTCACGCACTGCGCTGCCGGCCGTCCTGGCTGAGCGACACTCTTCGCTTGTAGCCCCAGGTAACAACCAGTCCTGTTCTGTGGTTCTCTCAGAGAGTTCACACAGAATTGTTTGTAATAAGTGACCAGTTTAATTAAGTCATACTATTAGAATAATAATACTGGAATAAGTATAAAAATCACATCGCGCGATCTATTGCATCAGGTTACCTGTGATGTTAGTTGTAATTATGATAAATAAGAATAAAACATCGCAACAACTAGACCAATTTCTTACTACCAGAAATTCCTGATGCGAAATGTCAATACTGTGCTCGACCTTGAAATCGAAGCCATGACCCAGCACAGAAGAGCAATGAAGCTTATTGTAGAGTAGCGAAACGTGTTCCCTCCACTCGGATGTACCGAGATTGTTACTGTCATGTAATACGGTCTACTCGGTAAACGACATTTTGTATTATTATGTACCGATTATTCAGTCCAGAGAGGATTGGAGTTAGTGGAAAATCAGACTTTTAGAAACATTGCATCTGATCAGCACACTTAGCGACCGTGGATTTTTTGCCGTTCATTTCGTTGATCTAACGATCACGTCAACCATATGAAAAATTTGAATAATTAAAAATCTTTTTACCTAAATATCAGTATATAATTCTTCTGTACGTGTTTTTGTCAACAAACTTCTCTTAATAATGGCTTGATCAATTTGAATGTTCGTGCGAGTTCCAGTATAGTTTGAAAATACAATCGAACTCACTCACTAGGTGGCGCTGCCATCGGGGTCCAGCCAGTCAGCCAGCTTCCGGGCTGGAGTCCGTCCGTCTGCCGGGCTCGCTAGTCTAAAATAATTATTGACTTGAAACATATTATTTATTGCATGAAATTAATTAAATATTTTAAAATGTTATAAATAAAATTTATAATTGTTATATAGTATAAATAATTAATAGTTAATTTAAGTGTGAAATCGAAATTCTCATATTGAATTCTTAATGCATGAAATTTTAATTTGTAATGTTGAGTATTTTGGGATTAAATGATTTTATTGTTATTAAATTAATAACACTTTAATTAATACAAGTGAGGACGAAATAAAAAGGACGTGCGAGTATAACTGTAACGGTGGGAAAAGGGTTGACTGTGCTCAAGATAGCATCATTAGATTGGCGCTCATCATTCTAAGTCGAGGGGAAAAGTTACGATATTTAAAAAGCCCGACACTTAATGGCATCTACTAAATGGTTTGACTCAAAGTCATACAGATTAAATGTTTGAACATCATGGGTAGGCCATGGGATATTCTCGCTTTTACAAGGAAACAAGAGTCGGCGGTCACGGGGCTGACGTCGCTGTGTGCTGATAATCTGGGGATTATAGGTTGATGCAGAGTGTAGCCGGCGTGAACGACCGTCTGGCCAAGATCGCCATCACTCGGCGGAGGTAGGACCCCCGTCCGGGGGCAGGCGGGGCGAGGGGGAGGGGGCGCGGTGTGGGGCGATTAAGGAAGCTAATAAAGAGGCGATTACACGGCGGTATCACACTTGGTGTGGTAAGTGACGTCATGGATACTGCAGATAAACTAGGTGTTATGGCGAGACACTTCCAGACTAATGTTGTAAATGTGGTAACTTTCCGTCTGTTTGTTACTTCCCACGACTCAACAGCTGAATGGATGACTCGTGTGAACCGTGTCTAGGATAAAGAAATAAATGATACTTGTTATCCATGACATAACATCTATTTGAAAGTTACATTAGTACCGAATGCCGCAGGATATTGTTATGGTAGGTGTAGTGGGCTTCTACGCAGTCAATGTCACAAACAGAAGCAATACCTAATATAGTAGAATATATTGTTATAGCAGAAGTGTAAAGTAGTTATTATTTGATTATTAATTTTATTTCTTACAACTCACGTATTCACAAAGGTTTTCTCAGATGGAGTTGGCAATGGGCACACCATAATTATGGCGGTAAGCCCTTTATGAGGAGTGGCTGGGTGTAGGTCTTTCCTCATGGTGTCCTCACCTTCCGCATGACGCAGGTTCTCACCGGACATGGTCAATTCAGGTAGTATCTGCACCGGATTCGTGGGGAAGAATCGCCCGGGTCACCATTGTGTTGACCGCTCGGAGGACACCGTGGAGCAGTACCGCTCTGTCCACGTGGGGGCGATCGCGCCGGGCTGCCGTGTGCGGGGACAGTAATACTTTTAACTTACGAGGAAGAGCTCCAGCGCCGTAACAATACTACTTCATTGTAAGCGCGTAGCATGAGCTACGGCGTAGCAAATGGTTCGTAGCAAGTGCTACGAAATATATATACTACAGATGGTTTATTAAAAAACTAGGTTATGCACTGGCTTTGGCTACGTAGAACTTGATAATTATGTCAAGGCAACATATAACATTCCGGGAATAGTAAAGTATCCTATGTAGGACAAAGGATACTTTACCGGAACATGGTTTACCCGTAAGTCAACTCGCAACAAGCTATTTTACCACGCTTGGTTTAGCTTCACCACCAGCGTCACCCGCGTGACAGTAGATGATTATTCCAAGGGAACATGTTCCCGGAATTGAAAGCATCCTATGTGCCAGGACACAGTCTACCCGTGTGACCAATTTCATCCAA
Organism: Mythimna lalbum; assembly: GCA_949319445.1. NCBI lineage: Eukaryota > Metazoa > Arthropoda > Insecta > Lepidoptera > Noctuidae > Mythimna > Mythimna lalbum. Next base: position 22,050,114 of record OX439360.1, read on the forward strand.
ATCCGTTCAGCCTTTAAAGCGTGAAAGAGTAACAAACATACACGTCTACATATATAAACAGCTATATTAACAATATTAGTGTGATCAATTTTATAATGTAATAAATTGTTGGGTATGATTCAAATAAATCTTTTTTATATTATAGCGAGCCCATATTGTCTCACTGCTGGACAAATACCTCCCTCCATTCTTTCCAATGATCACAATAGAGTCTTTTTAAGAGCATTTAAATAAAAACTTAATTAAAATGTTTTTTAATTGGTCTCCTCTGGTAGCTTGACGCAGCTCGCCAGTTCTTGGCTCACATCTTTACGATTCATTTCCACCTCGGATCAGCACACATGCGCTGGATCAACCAGAATCAAAGACTATTAGAGGTCAGAATGGAAACACTTGGCTTCACATTGATGTTTGATCCATTAGAGTTACGCTAAGCTAAGATTAAAGAATCGAGCTCAGACACATCCACAGCAGCGCAGCGCTGCTCGTCTCTAGTGGACCTGCTTCCTTATGCGCTAAACTTATGAAGTTGGCGCGTTACTCCCAAGGTGTTTATGAACGGGTTTCTGGGCAACTTTTGCAATTTATGTTAATTTTAATTTACTCGTTGAATGAGAACAATAGTGCTATCACATAACAACAATATCTTCTAGCGCGACCCACGTCTTGCCTCGAATAAGATATGTCTTGCGCTGGCGTTCAGCCTCACGAACAGAATGAGCGCACGCAACTCGTTAACAAAGGAGTGTCACCCGCGGGACCCGGCGACCCTCGTCAGCGGCCCCGGGCCCCGCGCGCCCCAGGTGGCGGGCTTCGGCTCCCTGATAGCCGATAGTTGGCCGCTAATTAACCGCCGGCGGCGCGTGCCGACGCCGCGCCGGTACACCACTACCTGCCATTACCTGCCACTACTACCTGCCATTAGTGCGTAATGGCGTTCCGTTAAGGATGTACTAAGCACTGATGCATAATATCTCGATAAAATATTGATTTAAGGCCAATTAGATCTTAGTTGCTTATTTTATACTTCGAAGCCTTTGTAACTTAGCATGTCAAATGGATTGCTAAGTTACAATTAATAATGCTAAAAGTATGTTAATCCTTCTGCCCCGCTTGGGCGGATGACCGCCGTATCCTCGTAGAGGTAATCGGCGGCAACGACTTCTCACGATCGGCCTGGTTGAGGCCATGGTACTGGACGGGGCGGGTTATGACGTGCGGTCGCCTCCCTCCCTCATATTTTATCATACAAACATGGTTATAAATGGTATATCATCATCATCATTTTAGCCGAGAGACGTCCACTGTTGGACATAGGCCTCCTCCAAGTGTTGCCACAACGAACAAATAAATCGTATAAATAATGTGTGTATGAATATGACTCATTAAAAAAAGAAATGATAATTATGTTTTAAATATCAAGTTTATTGGAATTTAAAATACCAAGTCAATCCCAAATTAATGCGGTGACCCTATTTTTAAACCGACATTTTTGTAGGGAAAACAAAATAGTTGTATCAGCCACTGGCTTCATAAACACGAGCAAAGACGCGATCAACATTTTAGTAGGCTCTCGTTAGGTGGCTGGATCGTGGGTTTGATTCAGAAAGCCGCACTTCTGGATTTGCTCGTTTTTCTTTTCCAGTAGGTACTTTTTCCTGGAGCCCTGACCACCGCGCCGGTAGCTTGGGCTTTGTTCTCAATACCGATGGGTAACTGTTTTTTTTTTATTTCTAAATGTGTATTTTTAAAAATTTTGAAATATATATACTTTGTATGTGTATTAAAATTAATGAAGAAAATATTATGGTAGGTAGTTTGTATTTTGCTTTAACACAATTGTCATTTCTCATTTGAAAGTCTATAACACAATATATATTTGTTAGTAGGAAGCACTTGTTTGGCTTTTTATTGTTCGTGGCTTCTAAAGACAGACAAGGTGAATTTGTATTTCTCAAGAGGCTGAAACTGTCAGAGGTATCCTGTTCAAGAGAAGTCGAGTGACCTTGACGAAGGAGCACCGCGGTGTCGCGGCTGATACTTGGCTGTTGCTCTGGGAGGACGTGTCTGTTTCAGTGTTCGCCCGCACGAACCACATATTACTATTTAATGTGCGACAGCCCGTGAGCCCACTCCGACAGGTGTAATTAGGACGCACACAATAGGGCCACGCGCCAGGTCAGCGCAGAAGGATTGTTCGATTGATACGTAGGAGTACACAGCCAGCAACCCGCACTGGGCCGCAGCGCCGGCCGGCGGGCTAGGGTAAGTTGATCGACCAGACTTTTTCATTAATTTTTTTATAAACTTATGCTTATGACTAAATTTGTATCGTAAATAATGTTTACACGCGTTATACCATTGTATCCAGTTACCAATATGCTCTAGCTCGAGATGCAGACATTTTCTTAGGATTTAGGAAGAACGCTCCTTCTGTTTCTTTTTTTTGGGATCGGTGTTATATCCTGGACTCACTTGGGTACATACAGTGCGTCATAATGTCGGCGGCAGTCACATGTGGCCGCTGATGAGGTGCCCGCCCTCCCCCTCCTCCGCCTCGCACCCGGCACCTCTTCGGACAAGTGATCCGTCTTGGTGGTCGGCGCCGGATCTCAATGATTAAGCATCGCCTGTACAATGCAGTGCAGAGCCACAGGCAGAAGTACAGTAGTAGTTAGTAGTGGGTAGCTAGTGTATCGTAACCCCCTCCACCGCACAGGTGTCCCGTAGTCTATGCTCTGCTAATCTTATGTCCATGTTTGTATGCATGGCTGAGTAACACGATTGTACAACAATTTATGAACCATAACATGATCAGCTCATCGCTACAAGCGCTACTCTATTACCTGCTCTTGTAACGTCACTGACCAGCCGTGGTCAACAGACTCGTCACCGCATGTCGTCACGGCGCGCAATAGACAGCACTATATAATATTAAACTTGTACATAAATTACATGTTCGTTTGCTCCCTACACACTATTGTGTACATTTTTTTTTCATTTTTTGTTCTTATTCTTCTTTCTCGTTTCGCAGATCTGCTGCAAGAAATTTCTTTGGAAATAGGCAGTACCTTTGTACTAAGGTTTCTTATGTATTATCTTTTTCAGTTATTTTTGTGTGTACATAAATAGTAAAATAAATACACAATTTAAAGTTTTTAGTAAGGTATCTACAGCTTTAGATGTTCCTTGATTTGTGGATAGCATGGCGTGCGTGACTGCTCACTGATAACTCGGTAGACCTTTCTTGTGTCGTCAGGGGCGTCAACAATTCGGTGGCGATATCGTGAAAATTTTGTTTCCTTTGATCCCAATGAGTAAGTATATATTTTCCCATAAAATAAGCTTTATTATTACAATTGGCTTAGCCAACACCGCCGTTGTGTCTATTGGGCACGTGTAAATTGGTGAGTTACTGTTTTAGTTAGTAAGAGTTTTAAAACCGAGCGCTAGTTTCTATTGATGGTTAAATGTGGCCGACATTTAAAAATCGTGCATGAAATATAAAATTAATGAAATGATTTGTATTAAAATAGTGTGCCAGCATCGGTTTGATATTGAAATGAAATGATTCAAGCCAAGGTAATGGGGCTGTCGGGCTCGTGGCGACAGGTGGCGGGGGCTCGGGTCATCTCGGCCGCATTAGGTAGTTACTGCGTTTAGAGCTAATGGCCGGCCAGACGGGCGCTAATTGAATAGAAGCGGCCGCGAGCGCCGACAGCCAGCGGCCCGCGTCACACAACACGAGTGTAGTGTGTGCACTGACTGGCTAGTTTATTTGTAAGTCGTTTACTTTGAATGTCAATCCTAATAATTGTTAGAAATGTGTTCCAATAATTATCTTCTATACTTATAATAAATCTGTAGAGAGGTCAATTCTGTACATGAAATATATTTCCAAAATAACTATCAGGGGGTGATTAGTGATCGATACTGATGCCAAAAATGCAAACAGTAAAATTTTTGTCTGTCTGTCTGTCTGTCTGTCTGTCTGTATGTTCTTTATAGAAACAAAAACTACTCGATGGATTTTAACGCAACTTGGTACAATCATTCTTCATACTCCTGGGCAGGTTATAGTATACTTTTCATCACGATACGATCAATAGGAGCAGAGCAGTAAAGGGAAATGTTGGGGAAACGGGAGAAATTACTCCATTTTTTAAGCTTCCGTCGCGTTTGCAGCCTTAATGGTTAAAGCTACACAGAAATCATGTAAAACGGAAATGTTCTCCTTAAAATTATATAAAAAATATCCAACAACAGCATAGGTCTATCTTTTATGGTTGACTCACAATAACACGTTTAACTCCCGATAGCTTAGCAGTTCGGAGCTTTCTGTTTATTTTGTTCTACTCTTACATTTATAACACATTTTCATCTATTAAATTTAAATAGGTAAGTACCTAGGTATCAAATCGGTTATTTCATTCTATTAGACGTAGTTTAGGTACCTACTTATACTTATAATAAATCTGTAAAAGTGAAAATTCTGTACATTGAAAATATAAAAAATAAACGGCAAACGGGCAAACGGGTTACTAGACCGACACCGAACTCAAAAATGTGATTAATTTTTTTTTGTCTGTCAGTCTGTTTGTTTAGGTATCACGCAAAAACTACCCGTCCGATTACGATGATACTTGGTATAATTATTTTTTAATATCCTGGGCACCACACTGGGTACTTTTTATCCCGGAAAAGTATATACAATAAAAACAAACTTAATTTTGCGGTTCGATCCCTAGACTCGATTACTGTACCAACCGCAAATAATAAGTTGGTCGTAGGTTACGTCACCCGCTGTGGAGTTCACTAAGGGGCGCTGCAGTTACTATTATATTTGGGTAAATAATACTTATGTAGTTTCCGTTTTCTAAACGTTTCGTAAATGGCGTTGGCGTCGAGTTAGATCACGCTATAGGAAAACTTTTTGGGAATAAAGGAAAAAGCGCGTTTTCCTATAACCCATTTATTAATTACATTGAACACGGAGACATTGGCACCATGTCTAAGGTGTGTGCACACTGTCACGCGCGTAAGTGGAAGGGAGAGATCTGGAACGTCTCGAATCGTCTCGCGCATCACGTTGTTTTCCAGTCCCCGGGCTCTTAGAATTCGACATCAGACGTTTCAGATCTTTGATTTTGACGACCCCGTTGTCGCTGGCATAAGCAACAGGATCCGCGTACGAAGTCGCTGGCAGAAGCTAGTTGGGAATAATTTTAAACCGTCCGATCGCGTAGCTTGCTTTTAAAACGGTCCGACATGAATTCTCAACTCATCGCAAAACTTAATAAAAGTCTATTCCACTTAACCCCAAAAATGTATTAATTACCTTATTGAGTGACGACGACGCACACCGTCCGCCTTCGGGTCTCGAAGCAGAACATGTTGCACAAGAGTTCCTCGTGACTAGAATGAAGGAGAACTTGTGAACGTAGAAGGAGACATTTTAAGTAGGATTCAGGAAACCGAAGATAAAAGTTCAATGGAAGGTTGTTTTTTGTGGAAGGGAAATCACATTGGTCGATGTGTTAGTAGTACCGTACGTCTCTGTTGAGGAGCACCACTGGTGTCACGACGGCTGCGGGTGGTGCTCGAATACTTGTGTCGACTCTGTAGCAGTTGTTGTACAATCTGCACCTGAACAGCACGTGGCGCTCCAGCATGGGCTGCGCAGCGCTAAAACTAGCTCTCAATTCATAGCCCGTAGGGAATCTAATCCCGCTTTAAAATCGCAATCCCGCAAGCCTGCGGGATGGATGTCAGCAATTCCGCGGAACGGGAATTGTAATTTCTTTTTTGTTTTAAGCAGTAATAAACACAAAAACCGGTCAAGTGCGAGACGGACTTGCATATCAAGGCATACCTATAAAACCTACCTATGTAAATAGTTCGATTCCCGAATCGAGTTTTTAAGAATTTTAGAATAGTAAATAAAATCAGTTGCTTTTATGGAACAATAAAATATATAGGCCTTACATCTTTTTTAGAAAATTGAATTCACGTGCTGAGGGGAATCCCCGGTTACAGAGTACCTAAACTGCCATCGATTACGTTTCGTTTCATTCAGTTACGATACAGGACTCACACAACACAAAATAAAAATTCAAAAACTATTTAACTGCAAGGTGAAATCGAAAAAAATAATATTTCCCAGACAAATGCTATAAAAATGTCACGAGTTCCATGTGTTGTTTCAACACTTTTTAATAATAATAATAATAACCATTTATTTTCAGGCACCGAAGGCCCATAGAAAAAATACATAAAATAATAAACTAATAAAGTAATCATAACAACAAAACTTAAACTACCTATTTATAATTTAACACGTAACATCGGCGTCGTGTTCCGCTGCGTGGTGTCTAATAAATAATCTAAACAGCGGCAGGTAGTCGGAACACAATTTTCTTATAAAAAACTTCTATCCCACAGACGTGCGAGATCTCGTATGAGTAGTAATCCCGCATTTCCGATCCCGCAGAAAAGGTGCAGGATTCCGCGCTTGCGAGATTGGATTCCCTAATAGCCCGCACGCTGCACGCGCTCCTAGCCCGCATGCTGCACGCGCTCGATGCCGCAGGGCACGCGGGGCGCACGTGTCTCCACACGCGGATGACCGGTTACAACCACACGTCTCTCTACGTTGGAGTATCCTAGCTCGGTAATTAAATGAAATTGTTCAAACAAAGATTTTCATTACGAAATTCCGCGAAGTCCTCTTGTAGTTCGAACTTTGTGGTGTTTCCACGTACCAGGCGCCCACTTGTACGTTGAGCATGCGAGTCCGTGCGACAGCGTGCGCGTGCTCAACTTAAACTTCACTCGACAGCCTCCGGCAACACCTCCGAGTCGAGTCTGTTATTATACACCTACTTCCACTACTTGTTCCGTTAACGCCTATGTTAACAGAGAACACCTAAATACAAGTCGTTTTGTTACCTAAATACAACACATGTGAAGCGCGACGTGTACATAATGTATCAGTCGGATACATCAGCTGCACGGCCGGCGCGGCTCCGACGCGCTCGTGACGTCATCAGGCGAGCTCACACAATGTTCCGAGACGTGACGCGCGAACAAAAGGCTTCACTCTTTCAGTCGCAACCTCCGCAGCTCCGTATCGGAGGCCTCCGCTCACAGCGGCCTGTTTATACCGGGAATATTATAAAGTTGAAGAGGGCAAGCCTTGCTCCATTGGCAATTTATAAAATGTATTGTGGAGTGCTGCCAGCGGCTCCCGCCGTTTCAATAGATTCGTTTTGTATCGCCGCCGCCGCCGCCTCGGATGCTCGCTCGAGCTTCTCACATAATGTTAAACACGATGAAACCATCATGTTGTTTCTGTAACAAGTTATATCTACATACATATTATATTATATTATGAAAGTCCTGGCGTCAACGCCATGTTGACGAACGTCCCTGCTTTTGTAAAGTTCAAGTATCTCACTAATCATAAACAGTGACTACCTACTGTTGCTGAGAATTCTAAAAAAATCATTTTAATTTCACCGCTTCGAGACAACTTAGAAGAAATTTATTTATTACAAGACAACTGTTCGTTATCAATATTAGATTAATTACAAATCGTTTGTTAGTGAAACAGAAGTTGTTCACAGTTAGGTATAGGAGAGAAATGTTTAGTCATTTATGTAATATCGCTTGCGGGTGGTGCGGGCGGCTGGTGCGGGTGGTGCGGGAAGCTGGTGCGGCCTCGCAGTCCGACCCTGGAGGGCTACACGTCAGGGTGCCAAGCCGGCCACAACTCGCTATTCGGCATCGTCAAACCTACTGTTAAAATCGATGCAATTATAATATAATCTTATATCGAGGTACTTACAGTAAAAAGATTAGCAAAATTCACGTTGGGGTATTGGAATCATGAGAAATAATGGAATATCAAACAATAATATTTTGAATGTAAATATTGCCCGCCGGCGCGCCTGGGCGCCGCGTACGACTGAACCGACGTCGGTACAATACGTACTTACTTCAATATCATTCTAGTCGACCATCATTTTGTAATAACGCTTCGGTACGGGTAATAGGGCCCTCAAAACGCGTGATCACGTTTGTAGCATCAGCAGTGTGTGCACGCACACGCACGCGTCACTACTCGCGCCACGTCCATTACGTAACGCACGATACACAATGACGACAGGCGCCATTTGTGCGACACACGCCGCGTGTCCGCGTCCTGCGCTAACGACGAGCGCTCCGGCTTGATGATCCCCTATCACCATCCTCCTGTCGATTATCCTAGAGCTGAGCCTCTCTAATGTCGCTCTTCACTCGTCGGCATCGGCCGGCTGACGTCTTTGTAATGTCGCATGTAAAGCTTCAGAGAATGTTTGAATAAATCGCAGGCCTGTCGGGCGTGTACGTGGGGCGGCAGGTCATCTCTTTATGCGAGGAAATTCGTTGTGTGGTATAATGTACGGAGGCACCGCCGCTGCCGTCCGCCTGCACGTATGTATCTCGAGTATATCCCGGCGCGCGCCCGCTCCTGTCCAATAACATCACATAATAGAGTGGCCCGCATAAGCTTGTTGAGCCAACTACTTGAACAACGCTCTGTCTACCCTATCTAGGCTCTTGTACACGTGATGAGGATCACGACTCGTGATTGAGTGCTTTCTGCGAGTTTCTGGAGATATATCTACTTATGTCTAGTTGAGGGACAAAAGAAATGTTAGGTTAGGTTAGGCAAACGATAACAAAGCCTATTCTTATTCAAAAGTAGGTACCTCTTAAACTAAATCGTCAGGAGACACTTATCAAAGCACTACGGCGCAAGAAAACAAGCCGTTTAAGGAGAAAGCATTGATTATTAAGTTCGTGGAATGTTCCATGTCCACAAATTGTGTCGGTCGTGGAGCCGCTCCGAGCCGGACCGGGCAGTTCTCGTTAAAAGATACAGTGTAATCGACGATCTGCTCTAAAAGGGCAAACTTAGGGACTTGTTATTGGGGCGACGGGTCCGGCCAGCCGCCACAGAGCAAGCAGGGACACGCTCCACGCGTTATGTACCTGCGTTGATGTGTTCTCTATGAGGAAATATGGATCACCACGAATTAAGATTATTTAACTAATCTTTACTGCTGATAAAGCAATCATGTAAATATTACGAAGAAAATATTATGCATTCTTATTACGAACATTATTTTGAATCAGAAACAACTACAACTACACAGTAGATAAGTACTCACGTGAACTAGAAATGTCAAGTCATTTGAAGCGAGTTTATTTTGTCAAGGGAAGCAGGTACAAAGGTACGTAATTCACGCGGCACCGTACGAGGTGTGTCGACATTAAGACGAGTGACGACACTCGCCTCCTCCATCACGCCTCGGAGGGCTCTCATTCGCACGACGTTACCATGAACACTTATATTGTGTCACGTTTAAACTAAGAGAAATGGAGACGCGTGATGAGTTCAATGTGACGATCTGCCATTAGGCAATAGTTAGGGAACACGGTGTAACTTTTGTGCTTCAATTCTTTTATTCCTTGAATTAATATTAATTCATATTAAATTAATATTATTGAATTAATATTAATTCAAGGATCAGTGTTAATGAATGGGCAAGCTGATCATGATTAGTGCTCGCCAGGTCGCACTGCTGGACACGCACTACTCAGCGCAGCCGCGCGTCTGGCCGGCGCGCTGTTCGCGGCGTGCGTAGCCGCGTGGCCGCCCGACCGAAAATAATAATAAAAATAAAGTGTACAACTTTTTATCGACGGAATTTCGGGTCCGAACGATTGGTGCCGAAGCGTCCAAACTTTTATATTGACTAAACAATTTCGTATTTGTCGGCGCGAATTGCCCATAAAATGTAACGGTTCATGTAAATGAGTGGCGATAGTATAGTAGGTGTGTAGGAGTGTCTCACAAGGCGCTCGCTTGGCAAGTTGGCAGTACAGGCGGAGTCGCAGTCGCGGCGCAGCGTGCAGTGTCACTGCACTCTGCGCATTGCCTATTCATTAATTGTTCTGCAGGTCGTCACCTGTCCCCCTACCCCCCACTCACACGCCCCCTCCCGCACCGTGCAGGCACGCAGGCACTCTGTTAATCCTTCTGTGAGCCTGCACATTACATACACATACGTCATTATACTCAACAGGATTACAGGAGCGTTCCTTTGTATCTGCGAGGCGCCTCCCCCGGCGCTCACTGACAACGGTTTACTTAATATTCCCTCTTTGTGTTCACAAAAGTTGAGTGTTGGAATCTGACGATTTCACTTGTATTGAGCTCCGACGTGTTCAGCTCCGCGAGCAGCGCGCGCGGGCCGCGGCCCAGCAACTGGTCGCAACGACACTCGGCTCTGATTGTTGTTCGATGCCGAACTTTGTTGGCCCTTAAATATTCCTTTTGAAGCTTTTAGCTTTACAATTTAGATATCATTTTATAAAATATAAAAGTAATAATATCAAAAGCAAATACGACTCCTTTGTAAATAAAAGAAGGAATTTGTTATCATTGTAAAAATATAAGTACCTACGTATGACTTATTCTGTGAGCAGACAACGGTTTATTCTGCTACTACAGAATAAACCGAGCTTCGAATATTGTAAATATTATAATCAGATAGGAGCGGAGCAGTTTCACTATGTTGTGTAGTGGCCGTGTGTAGTAAGTTATTATCTGAATTCATTTACATGGTCGGTCCGGGAGAATCAGGTGAGGGGCAGGCGGTGTTATGGCGAGGTGCGCCACGTAAACAAGGCGATAGCATCGCTCGGGCTCGCCCGCGCCGCTCACGCCCCGCACTCGCGCCGCTGTCGCCCCGCACTCGTCCCGCTCGCGCTGCTCTCGCCGTCGAGCGAAGTGTGTGTTTCCTGTTCACCAGATGTATTAATATTTTATTTACTCGCGTAAGAAACGGCTCGTAAACGGTGATTTTGAATGGCAGTTGTTGTGATTTAGTTGGCGCAACCCGGAAAACGCCAGTATTTACTGCATAATTAATAATTTCGCCGGTCGGGCCCCGTCCTCCCCTCTGGGCCGGGGCCGGGCCCCGGGGCTCCGCGCTGCGCTCGTTACTTACCGTCGAACAAACCCGCGGTTTAGCTGGGTCCGGTAACCGGCGCATTAAAATTAATCCTTTTTAAAAAAACACAGGATTACCTCGCAGCGGGCGAATTTGTTTACATTTAATATATTGTTTACCGACGCGCAGAGCCCGCATCAACATATCGCTACGAAAATAAGGATAACGTTCAATTACAGGCAGATTACTCGTTAACCATGACACGATACGGATACACCTGTATAGGAATACATTATAGCCCACGGAGCCTGGAGGCACTGATACACTATGGAGAAACGAAATGTGAAACTAATCACTTGCCACAGATCGCTACAGAGCGAGTTGAGGACAGTTCAACGATCATCTTATACTTGTGTTTAGTACCTACTTTACAGAAAAAAGATCGAATTCGAATGTTTGACAGTTGTAAAGGTTTGACAGGTTCAGGTGAAGAGGGCGGAGAGGTACTTAGTAGTGCAGTTGTACGCATTTTATCAACACTCTTGATTCGCAAAAGAACTTAAACGTTCACTTTCACTGTTGGCGTTTGCGTTCGGCGGCAGTGACAGCGATCAGTGAAGTAGGCAGGTATAGCGTTTGTGACGTGCAGGACGGCGCTGGTCCGGCTGTCCCTGACCACTAATACCGAGTGTTGTCTATCAACCGAGCTTTAATTATATGCTTCGGAGACAATATTACTCGTGGACTATCAGTTTATGAGGCAGAACGTGGCAGTGCCGGTGGGCAGCGCGGAGTGCTCATGAAAGCACCAAACAACACTATAATAGTTTGATGATCTTTCGACGTCGTGTAACCTGTAGCCTGCCTGTAACTACACTAAACTTGTTTAGTAAACAGCGCTGCGTGTCGCACGCTCTCCGTGTGTCTTCGGATCAGTTTAGGGTTAACAATCGTCAGCGTTCGTGTCGGGTGAGCTGAGTCGTTTTATTCACCTTGATAGCCGCCCCCGGCGCCCGCGACACTGTGCTCCCGCAGCTCACCGGCGCCCCTAGGACCGGCTGGATCCGACCGATACCTACTGATCAATTACACCGCGTATAGCTGTTTGCTATTGTGAAGACTACAGACTGATAAAGTCTTAAAGTAGGTATCTTCAATATGGGTAACTTGCAACTTGTATAGCTGTAGTTCTGCCTACTACCGGTTCCCCTTAAAAATATATAACATTGAAAAATCAAATAAAAATGGTTTCACTTTACTTTTAACAGAGTTAAAACTAAATTGTGAAACAGTAACAAGTTGTGTGGTGTGGCTCGCGTTTAGTAAACCCCGACAGGTGGCGCTCACAACGGTAAATCACTGATATTGCTACGTACTATAATCTAGTTTTTGTTCGTGTGCGCTCTTATCAAGTTCAGCTTGGGGGACTTCCATTCGCTCTAAGTTTCTATACCGTGGCTTCTCATGGCTTCCCGGGTTTTTGTGTGAGCACTGATTGCGGCGCGAGTGCGGACACCAGCCTGGCATACTATACAACGTCTTGCTTCAGGAGCATGATAATGCATAGAGCGATAACAAATGTTACCATCAGACGATCATGACGTGACTGAGGGTCGTGGGCTCGAGCTTGTAGCTAATATACTTCAAGTGCAGTAAGAGTAACATGTAGACGCGCAGATACTTGAACTTACACATAACATACAAATGTAACTAGCTTATGCTAGCAGCTTTGCCTGCGTGAAAGCAGGTTTCTCTATACAAACTTTGGACAACCGTTTCATCCCATCAGGGGATGAATTTAAGAAAAATATTTTTATTATTCTCTGTATACATAATAATAATAATTTAACTTTTATTTCAGACCAAGTCCATAGTGTTAGTAGTAACAAAAGCTTAATATGTAAAGTTAGTAGGTACATAATTACAAATAAAACAATTGAAAAAAATTAAATAAAAATTATTTACGTCTATGCAAAATTTTAGCGTTGTGGGTCCAAGGGCTGCGAAACAAAATGAAACGAAAAAAAAATCGGCCTCGCCATACAAATTGCCCAATCCAGTTTATAATTTTGTATGGTGAGGCCACACGTGAATTTTTTTTTCGTTTCTCGAAAAAGAAAAATTAACAGACGAAACTGAACAACCTTCCACAAGAAGGTTGTTCAGTTTCGTCTACTGAGCAAGCTCTTAAAGTTTGCGGAGGGCTGTATCTTATACCTTGTATATAGATGTATAAGTCCCGCAGGCGAGGCCGCCATTTCTTGAAAAAAAAAAACCGGCAATAAAAAAGGTTTGTTGTATGGGAGCCTCACTAAAATATTTATTTTGTTATGTTTTTAGTATTTGTTGTTATAGCGGCAACAAGAATAAGTACATCATCTCAATTGTTTGGCTATCAAGGTTCATGAGCTGGTGACAAACGGACGGACGGACGGACAGTGAAGTCTTAGTGTTAGGGTCCCGTTTTACTCTTTGGGTACGGGACCCTAAAAGAGCTACATTTGTTACGTCATGACTTGTAATGTGTTAGCGCACAAAGGCCCGTTCACGCCGCGTGAACATCACGCCGCGTGGACGTGCCGCAGTCGGAGCGTGACCGCTACATGTTGTATGACGGTGTCAAATATTCATTTACATATTCATCTTTGTTTGTCGAATAAAATTGTAATGTTTGTGCATACACGATGTGAGTGTGACGCATTGATACTGCAGTCCCGCAGCAGAGTTACAAGGTACGCGGGAAGAGGCGCGTGGTCGTCATAGTGATAGTAGCCGCTTCATATAATACAAGACGCAGGACCTAGCAATAATAAGAGCTAACATCATGAGCGAAGCTATGCGGCGGCTACTATAGACATGCCATGCAAGTGTTACATTCAAGCGTTACAGATGGTAATCCTTTGTGCGGAGAATTATTTAAATGTCTAGAGAGGCGGACTAATGTGGCGGTACGTGGGGGAGAGCGGCGGGGGCTGTGGAGGCTGTGGCCACGCGCGCTGCATGCGGCTCTGTCTGCATGTTGACATGAACAATAATTTATGAATGAAAGTGTCAGGCGTGGGACATGAACATGGCAGAAACATCATGAAAAGTGATGAAACTGGTAAATAAATATTGAATCGTCACTAAGTTACTGGAAATAGTTATCAAAGACTGTAAGGGGACACACTCGTAGGAAGCTCAGCACACTAGATGCGCAGGGTTCTTCCACCTGCGGCACCACTGACTTAAACCGAGTGTAGATAAAACTGGAGCGGTGCGGGACGCGGGGGCGGGAGGTAGGGTTGCCAACTTTTTTTTACATGAAGTATTTTCTTATCTGAGAAGAATATTCAACAGTGTTTTCGAAAAATGAACAGTATTTTATTTGTTGATTGTTTTAAATGCATAGTTTTTAGAGTTTCTCGCACAACTTAATAATTTACGGTCTTTTTTTAAAAGCTTCATACGACTCACCACAAAAAAGAAATATAACTAAAATTAAGTGTGAGCGTCACAGTGTAACATTTACGAGTACAGTGTGACGCATGCTGCTAAGAACAGTATTTCGTATACTTTATTTTTCTTCAACAGTAAAAAGTATACTGTAGTGAAAAACAGTATAATACTGTTTTTAACAGTATAGTTGGTAACCCTAGCGGGAGGGGAGCCGGCCGCACTTGGATTAGCTGTTTTCATACATGGTATGGTACATTAGGTAAGTTCCGTAACTAAGTCGGCAAAAACGGAACCCATATAGGATCACGTTGTTGTCCGTCTGTCTATCCATCTATCCGTCTATCAGTCTGTCCGTCTGTACCTACAGACCCTTTTCCCCAGAAACGCGCGGAGGTATGAAGCTGAAATTAATATCAAATACTCAAGTTTGCTACACCAAGCAACAGTGAATAATCAAACTTCTAAGTCAACGCAATCTAAAGATAAAGCTGTTTATGCTACGTTTAGGTGCCTATAGGGTACTTGCCGTTGACTTGGACTCCTGAAATTTTGCTAAAATCAAAGTTTCATAGCACAGGTATTATGGAAGAGCGGAGTCACCGAACACAAGCTTCTTTTTGCTTAAAAGGCGATATTCTAATCATGTTTGCAAAACAATGTGTAATTGAAATAAACATTTTTATTTTATAATTTTTTATTTTTGTTTCGTATAAATCTGAAAATTTACGATTCGGAAAAATCTGCGAGGCTTGATTCGGGGATTGAACTATTTACAGTAAGTTTGTACTTAGTTGCGCCAGCGCATGTTCTTAGCTCTTCTTAACATGAGATGGCGCGACGTCCCACACTAAAGGCCTTCCATCTTCCATGGAAATAAAGACGTACCGTCCGGTCCTTTGCTACTGTCGCGTGCCAGCCCATGGGGCTCCAATACGGCCGAAACGCCGACGGTGACAAGGGCGTGTTTTATGATGTCGTTGAGAACTGCCAGGAGCGCCAACACGTTACGTACTATATTATGCGAGTGCGAGTCGGACTCGCACCATGAGGGTCCCGTACAAACTTACCTATCTATGTAAATAGTTAATTCCGGAATGGAGATTTGGAAGATTTTGAAGCAAAAATAAATTGTGACGTATATAATTATATATCCTATACTTATGCTTTATGACCTTGCTCTGTACCAAATTTGAGGATTCTGGGTGAACGGGTGTGAAAATGTAAGTACGTTATTTTGCCACATAAGCCGAAGTATCTTTTTTCTCGTCAACTTACAAGTTTGATTTTTTTTTACAGGTTCATGAGTTCGCAGACCTGAGTATATGGTTTTAATTTCAACTCGATACATTCACTCGTTCCCGAGATAATGGGTCTTGACAGACCGAAAGACAGACGGACGGACAACAAAGTGATCCTATAAGGGTTCCGTTTTTTTCTTTTGAGATACGGAACCCTAAATATAGCAGCCCATCGGGATCGGGAACAGGGTCCAAGCTATCAGTGGTCACGAGGTTCTCGTCAGGAGCCTAGGGGTCGCTAAACTAACAATCATTGTACGCCGCTCCAGTCGACCCACTACCACCACTATTATCTACTATTTAAACTTGCACCCCTTACCTCTCACAAACATATATATATAATAGGGAGTGATACAGGATATTCAATCGCAAGAAGATATCGACTTGCGATTGAATACAAATCATGTTTGTGGTGTTGTTCATTTGTTAGAGCTTCCGGTATGTATGGTGCGGGGGTGCGGGGGTGCGGGGGTGCGGGGTCGTATGACACAGTAGCTGTAGGTAACGTTATTGGCTCCGTTCTACGAGACGTGAGGAAATCTGTTTGTGTTATTTTAGGAGAGCTGACAGGAGGAGGCGCGGATAGGTGCTCGCTTAAAACGGTAAGATAAGTGTATTGACGGCACGGTTGTGTGATTAGGTGCTGCGTTGCCTGTCGCAGGTTCCATTCCCGCACAGAACATCCATTTGTATGGCCTACAGATAATAGGGTAGTTTCCAGGATCAAAGTAACTACATTTTATTTAGTCCGTATTTTAGACTATAAAAAAATATTGGACGCTTATTTTTTCTTTTTTCGATTCGAATCGCCACGCCGTGCTGCATTTTTTCGAACCGGGTGACGTTACACGTAACTTTAATGGGCTATATCTTTGTAATTTTTGGTTTAATTTAGAAGTACAATTAAAAAATACCTGTCTGTCATTTTATAATAATCTAAAAGACGGACTAATTACACTTCTTACGGCAACTAGCTTATTGATCTGGCTGTGAGTGATCTGTCTATGTGAGTTTAGAATTTTGTGAAGGCACCCACGACACAAGAGTACTTCCTTGAGTGGAGCTAAGTTTTAATAATCTTTGGAAATGTTCGTGAAATCCGCGAAAAGACCGTATTCCTCTGAGTACAGGAAACGCTCAGATATCAATGGCGGGGCCTCAAGGTGAGGCTTGATTATTAATAAAGGATATACTTAAAACGAGAATTGTTGCGGTACGAGGAGAGTGGAAACATGACAAACAACGAGCTGCGGTGCTGTGTAATGTATTCCATGCACGGGGGGGGGGAGGGAGGAGGATGTTGAAGTGTGCGGGGGGTGGGGCGGGGGGAGCGGTGTAAAACGGTCAATTTATTTGTAATTGGTGGCAGCGGCAGCGGTAGCGGCGGTCACGACGCAGGCTCGTTTGCAAATCTGATTATAATGATGGACCGCTGAACTATCTATTACACCATGTACACTCGATGACATCGTGTGTTACGCCCCACACGGTTCGAAATTGTAAAATTTTTAGGTGTTAAAAACAAACATAATGACAAGAGGGATATCGTTTGCGTTGAACCGGATCTAATGAAGAGTGATGGTCGCCTTGACCGCAGGTCTTTGTGTGTCTAGCTACATCAACATTGTGCCTCCTCGGGCGCTCTCCCGGAGCTTTACCACGGCTTACCGCTGTGTACTCCATAACAATAGTTTCTAACAATAAGTAGGAATTATACAAAGCTAGCGACCTTGTTTATTATATTGTAAAGTTAAGCTCTTACGCGCACAATCCGCTGCAACTAAACCACTAATCCATTGTCTGGTCTACGAATGTGACTCGAACTTGACCCGTACAGTCAGCGGCGTTTACCGCAGAAGGTGCCCTTACTTTGCGTAGGTGGGTACTTTCAAAAGTATATGAATGGTGTTTTTAAGTTAAAAATAAAACTAGGAAGCTGGCGCGACTAGTCAAAGATTGTTCGATAGCGTGTTCCCGGCGAGCGGCGAGCAGCGCGCGGCGGCGGCCGGGGAGCGATGTCGAAGTATTCGCTAAAGGTCAGCCGTCGCGTCCCGAAACAAACGGCTGTTTCTAGATACACTTTCTGGGTCAGCCACTATCATCTGGGGGCATTATATTATTTATTTAGCAATTGCTGCATTACATTCTTGGAACAGTAAATAATTCTTCCGAAAATCCATCAGGCAGTAATAGATATACAGGGTTATTTGTGAAACACTAGCAACCTCTCAGGACTGTGTTACTAACATTATAAACAACAACGTTTGTTCTATGGCTTTAAAAAAAAAATCATATTTTAGTTCATTAGATTTTCATGCAAAAACAAAAATATTTAAATGGTTCGTTCTAAATGTTGCGAAGTCCTGGCGTATCAATTTTCTAGTGTCATGAGTACACGAAAATGGTGCGAATACTTGCTAGGTAGGAGTGATAACAATAATTCGGAAGCCTGCTTACTATTACTACGAGAACGGTGTGCAGGAGGCGTACAGCAAAATACAGAGTTGAAATGTGTTAGATGGAACAACGAAATTTTGAAGGCTTGTTTTTGGTAATGTATTATGTTTTGTAAAAAGTCATAGAACAAAAGTTGTTGTTTATGATGTTCTTGACTAGCACCTAAGAGGTTGCTGGTGTTTTACAAATAACCCTGTAAATATAAACACCGATAAAGCAGTGAGTCGCCGAGCGCAGCTCATCTGTGAACGCGGCGCGACCCCAACTGTTTTATAACGACCCAACTCCACCGCGACTGCCTATTTAACATTTTTATTGTACAGTGGAAGTGAAATTTTAAAAAGTGGTATATTAACGTTTGAGCTGGCCCCGAGGGGGCAAGCCTGACGTTAGCCAGGATTGCGGTCCAGTTATAAATAGCGGCGGCCGACCCACAGACCGCGCGACCCGCCGGCAGCCCTTGCGAGCTCGCAGGACGGCCGCGCCACGCCGACGTATTGACGATGTCACTGTACACGGGATGAACACGATCTTAGAAATGAAGACGTCTCGCGCCATCCTGACGAACAAGTGTGCTGGCGGTGTCCTTATCAGAAAACACACATTTATTTAAAGTAAAGTGAATAAATGACAAAATACTGTACGAGTCGCGCGTCCCGCACCGCACAGACGGGCGGCGCGGTGGCGGCGGCGCGCCGGCGCGGCCCTCACCGCAATAAATAATTAAAAGCCGCACACGTTATGTTGATTGATGAATCGCTCGTTTATACAACGTCTGGCAGTTTGTAAAACACAATTTTGCTGACACAAAAAATAAAGTATAAAAAGCCCTCTGACTACAACCTAAGGCATTTAAAGTCATCCACACTTCCACACTAAAGATTATACGTATAAATGCGGAAGTAACTCTGTCTGTCTATCTGTCCCTCATAGCGTCTTAACGACTGAACTGATTTAGATGAAATTTGGCACACTATTCAAAGCAATTCAAAAATATTTTATTTCATGCTAGCTTCTGCCAACAGCGTGAATGTTGAAAATTTAAATGTCACTCAGGGATAAAGTGTATTACATTCGAATGATGAAAGAATTTTTCTAATAACTCTAGCAGTATTTAAATTTATTTATTACAAACAAAACTCTTTCTTCTTTAAGTATAGATTGACGTAGGGGCAAGTGCTGTACCTATGGACGCTTTTAAGTGTGGACACCGTTAATTCTGGGGAAACGGGCAATCCTACAATTCTAATTTGAACGCAGCCGTAAGCATTTGTCTATGGTTGACAGATTTGACGTATCGCCATCTTTTTTTTGGACCGATTCTTTTTTATGGCGCAAAAAGTTTTTGGACCGAAAAAGTAACTTTTTTAGCTGTATTTGATTCAGTTTTACAGTGAAGTTATAGAACATAACTGATAGATTATATGTGCACTGAGGTCTCTGTAGTTTCTAGCTTATTTTCTTGATTTTAACTAATGCTTTAACCAGCGTACTATGATATAGACCTATTATGTTTTTTTTTTTTCGGAAATTTGTTCCTTTGGACAAACAACTGTGTGTACCTATGGACTATCTGATCCTATGTTATGTATTTGAAATGTAAAATTTATGCCAAAGACAGTAAAAAAATGCTTAAATGTAGTCTATGCCATCATAATTATCATATTAAGTGTGTTCCACAGTCACACAGACAGGATTTTGATTCTGACGATTAGAGTGAAAGTTTTGTATGCATGGCTTGCTTTGCATTAGCCGATGATAGCTTTAGTAATGAATTTACTAATAATTTGTTTGAAGAATGTCGTAAAGTTTATGAATAATATTGTAATAGTTTATGTATGTTTGTTTAAGATGCTTTTAGAGGTCTATTGTTTTGTTTTTTTTTAATTTAATTTTGTTATACTAAAGAGATCCGTCCCTAGGTACAACATGGTCCATAGGTACAACTTTGCTATCTATAGGAACAATTGAATTATGAACCTGTGGACCAAATTGTAGTTTTTAGGAAAAGTTGATTATTTTTTCATATCGAGATTTAAGTTGATTTTTAAGAAAGGCTGATTGTTGTGTAAGACTTAAGGTGATTTACTAATATAGAACATTTCCGACGTCTGGCTCCCAAGCTTCTCCGGGCTGGGGCTGCTCTCAAGCGGCTCCTGCCCAACCTTGGGGGTCCAGACGCCTCCTGCCGGAGGCTCTACGCGGGGATCGTTCGGTCCATGGCCCTCTACGGGGCGCCGGTGTGGGCGCCGTCGCTGGCAAAGCGACCGGCGTCCATACTGAACGCCTGCCAGAGGGTCATGGCAATACGGATGGTGCGGGGTTACCGTACGATCTCCCGCGAAGCGGCGAGCCTTCTGGCTGGCCTACCACCGTGGGATCTGGAGGCAACAGTCCTTGCACACATGCACGACATGCGCGTGGAGATGCAACGCCGGGGTGAAAGTCCACTGCCGCAACATGTCAAGGCATGGCGGACAGAGCTCCGGCGGGATCTCATGGTGAAATGGCGTCAACGGCTATCGCAACCCAGTGCTGGGCACGCCACGATTATGGCGGTAAGTCCCCTCTTTGAGGCGTGGCTGGAAAGACCTCACGGCGTCCTTACCTTCCGCATGACGCAGGTCCTCACCGGACATGGCAAGTTCGGGAGGTTCCTGCATCGGATTCAAGCGGAAGAGACGCCCGGGTGTCGCCACTGTGCGCAACGCCCGGAGGACACGGTGGAGCACACCGTCGAGGTGTGCCCTGCCTGGGCGGAGCATCGCCGTGCCCTCGTGGGGGCGATTGGCGGCGGAGACCTCTCGCGCCGGGCCCTGGTCGAGGCCATGGTCCGGAGCGAGGAGGAATGGCAGGCGGTCGCCTCCTTCTGCGAAGCAGTAATGCTTGCAAAGGAGGAGGCCGACCGCATCAGGCAACGGCGCCCTCGCCGCCGTCGCCGGGATTCCGATCCCGATTTCCGGCCACCGTAGACGCAGGCTCGAGGACGGCGAGCTATGGGTAGCTCGCTGTCCGATCGTCCGGTAATGGACCGAGTCTAAGACGTCGACGGCGCGCACTGTTCCCGCGCGCCTCAAGGAGTTGTCAGCAGCAGGAGGGGCCCAGCTGGGTCGAAGCCTACTGGGGACAGGGTTGTCCGAAAGGGAGCTCGTGCCCCGGTATGAAGGCTAGAAGGAACGGCGCGGGGTTTTTAGTCAGTAAGAGTCTGACACTGTCTCCCGCTCCACCCAAGAGCGGGTTTCGTCAAAGATGATTTTCCCCGTCGAGAAAAAAAAAAAAAAAAAAAAAAGGTGATTTACTAATAAATAATAAAAGTTATTCAGTTTGGATTTAAAAAATGTTTCATTACGATTATTGGAAAATGTCCATAGGTTAAGCACTTGCCTCTACATCTGTTCTATAGAGCACCAGAAGCGAGTGCTCGGCTCCAAGTGGTTCATTTTACGTTTTTCTTTTAGTTCTATATTTAATATTAGCGACTTGCCAAGCTTGGCACGGGTCTTAGAAATCTATAAAATTCCCGAATTTTCTCTATTATAAATTACAACACTAATCCTTCTTCATGCGTGTTCAAAATGCTACTTTCTAAGGGTGTTGCACACCAATCGATCGATCGTCGATCGATACCATCGATCGATGGTAGAATGGATTAGTCGACGTCGATCGACAGTTTCTACCAGACCAATTGATCGATTGTCGATCGATAGTAGAATGCGTCTTCTTGTGAATACATTTCGAAAGAAACTGATGGAATATAGCCAAGGTTAATCGATCAACGTCGACCGATGTCATTGACCGGCAATCGATCGATTGGTGTGGTAACACCCTATTGTACTCACAATCCCTTTCTTTCTATTTTTGTGGATGCCAATTAGCTTTCCTTCAACGTAGTCTTAAATTTTATTATGTAAATATGATTTTATGGATTGCTAACCTAAGCCAATTGGAGAGTAGCTAAGGCATATACCTACCTTAAGCTAATCTCCAATTGGGTATCACGATGTATCTAACATACAAAATATATAATGTAAAGGACTCGCGAGGACACATTTCATAAGTTGCCTGGGTTGCCTTCTTTTTAAACTGAAAATTGAATCTACGACAGCTGCAGATTCCCACAGCAAAGTAGTATTAGACATAATACTGCGGAATAAGCTTAGTAAACTAACTCTGCTGCGGCCATTTCTGCCAATTGCATTACTTTTCTTACTGCATATGCAGCTGAGCTTAATCTACCAGAGAGAATTCTAATGTGAGCACAACACTGCAATTTTGAATCGATAGTTACATCTACAATACAGTTTTCGCGATAACGGTAAGTTTATAGCCATCAAGTATTAAGTCGAGGCTGACTTGGAGTTCATTCGGTACTGAAACTAGCTAATACTCTTAGTTTTGTTCGCATTGGGTAAGGGGTTATGTCTTGGTATGGCCATGTAAAGAGGAGGGATAAAACGCATGTTGCTAAAAGAGTTATGAGTTTACAAGTGAGATTGCTTGTCCACGGCACTTCATATTTTTAAAAGCCGTGTTTTTTAATTGAAGCGGAAGTGGATTAGCAAAGAATAAATAATATATGAACGCCGTGATTGGACATTCACCAGCGGTGAATGTAATTGGAAGACTTTTGAACCGTGTTCCAAATTAAACTTAATGCCAGCTTTATTTTATGATTCAGTAAATGTAAATCAATTATGTACTCTGGATAGTAAGTGACTAACATGCGGCTCAGTTTTCAGTTACTCAATGCTACATTTATGATTTTAACCAAAAACTATATTTATTCCTATCATTTTTCATTAGTACAGGCTTTCTATGATCTATCCTGGTCATGGGTGTTGTTACTCAAATTTTAAATGAATAAATAATCATATTCGCAAATAAACTAGTTTACTCCTTGTGTAGTTCAACGTATAACAACATTATGGCTTGGACTAGCCACACATTCAAAATACTTCATTAATATAATATGCTTACTATAAAGTCTAACGACACATTTTGATTTGCTGGCGTTTCGAGAGAATGGAATGACGTACAATTACTGGAAGGAGAGAAATTAGGCAAAAACAACAGCTTGTACGAAAGGAAGGGTAGGTAAAGGGTCGCTCGCAATAACAGCACACAATGAGCGCGCGCTCAAATTAAAGGAAAACAAGCGAAATTCGTGACAATTGCTCTCGTGTCGACGTCGTCGAGCCGCTACCAACAAAGCTAAGTATCCCCGCACACGGGCCTCAAAAAAAGCGCTGCCACAAAAAAATGCTAGAAGCCTCAAAAAGAGGCTTGAGTCGGCTTTTTCTTGTGCCTCGTGTGCGGCGGTGCTACCACAAAAAAAAACGTTTGAAGCCGCTTCAAGCTTCTCCGGCCACAAGCTGTCGCGCGCTTCAGCTGTTCTTTGCGGCGGTTTCTAGCTTTTTTTGTGATCGCTTCTAGCGTATTTTTGAGGCCCGTGTGCGGGCAAAGTAAGTAAAATGGTACCCCTATAGGATGAGTCGTGTGTCGGTCTGTCACAGCGCACCGAGTCTACTGCGCCTATTGGGGTCTTTAATGTAAAGCTGTGACCCACATAAGGACGTGTAACGTAGATGAATGAACCGGGAATACGTACGACTTGTGGGCCGCAGAACGGAAAATTAAAAAATAAAGTTTCAAACTATTCCGTGCGACATCATTATGAAATGCTATTATAGAAGTTATTGTAAACATTTCAAATGTGCTTTTATCATAATTTTAATAATAACTTCTATACTTATAATAAGTAGGAAATAATGAAAAGTAAAGAACTAAGCATGACCATTAAAAGAAAAACTTTTAATACCTGTATCCTCCCTTGTATTACATACGGAAGCAAGACCTGGTCCCTCACTCAGAACCACAGAGAAAAACTAGCAAGTGTCAGCGGGCAATGGAGAGAAGCATGTTGAGAATAAAGCTAAATGATAGAATTACCTCAGCAGAAATAAGGAACAAAACCAAAGTTACAGAAATACTTACCCGAACGGACCAACTGAAATGGCATTGGACGGGTCACATGCTACGCTGTAAGACAGAAAAATGGAGCAAACAAGTAACACTCTGGTACCCAAGAGATGGAAGCAGACAACGGGGACGTCCAACAACAAGATGGGATGATGACTTTCGCTTAGCCTTAGGACCTTACTGGACTAGAGTAGCAATAGACAGAGTGCAATGGAAGCAGTTGGAGGAGGCCTATGTCAAAAGACACACCGAGCTGAGGGACATTTTACAATAACAATACAAATAACATTGTAAAATTTTCGGAATAAAAGGGCTATATTATTATTATTACTATATTATATACTTATAATAAATCTGTAGAAGTGAAAATTCTGTACATTGTGAAATGTGATTTAAAATGTTTTTTGTCTGTCTGTTTGTTCAGGCATCACGCAAAAACTACCGGTTCGATAAAAAAAAACAATGCGGTTCGATTCCTAGACCCATTCCTGTACCAACCGAAAATAATAAGTTAGTCGTAGATTACGTCACCCGCAGTAGAGTTCACTAAGGTACGCTGCACACGGCTAAGATACTGTAATATTTTATCTTAAGGTGGTGCATCATGACTCACATTTTCACTGTTTTTCATACAACCGCTCATAACTGATTATGACGTTATTACACATTTTTCATTGGATTTTTTGGAAACACAGTATCTTGTGGATATTATCTAATGTTTCTAAAGAAACCAATTTCTAAATTTGTGTAAAATTAATCCAGTAAAAACCTCTGAAAATCTCCTATTTTGTATGAACTGTAACACTTCATAATTAGCCTAAAAATTAAAAAAAGTCAAAAAAGTAATCCTCTAGAGACCTTGCAAATTTTATTAAGATTCTAAATGACGGCAACTTTTTCCAAAAACTTTTATGGGTTAAAAAAAAACCAGCTATTTCCTGGAGCGAGTTTTGTGAAATTTTCGAGTAAATCTCGGAATTACCGAATACTAACAGAGTTTTCAGGCGTTATCTCTCTTTTTTTGCGTTGCCTTTTCGTCAAACATCGCGTTGGATTGCATTAAATGAAGTAATAAGCTTTTAAACCATTTTCGATGTTTACGATAGGCGAGTGGAAAAGGACCCTCTAAACATGAATTTGTATGGCAAGCGATATTGTATCAATACATATTTAAAACAAAGTCACCCGCCGCGGGTCTGTCTGTCTGTTCGCGATAAACTCAAAAATTTCTGCACCGATTTTCAAGCGGTTTTCAATACTCGAAAGCGTGATTCTCGAGGAAAGTTTTAGCATATATTTTGTTAAGTTTATGTACTTATTTCTGTGTACATTAATGATATTTGTTGAAGATGTCGGGAAAAAATAAGCCGAAAGGGGAATCGTGTTACCTCGAATTTAACGCGAGCGAAGCCGCAGGCAAAAGCTAGTTTTAAATATAGTACAGAGAAAACTATTCTTTATGTAGGTGTAGAGCACAGAAAAACCTATAAGAAGCCTATATATATTTTTTTCTCACACTCAGCAGAATTAGACATAGCCCAACCACTTACCTGCCTACTTCTGTTAATTCCCCTTTCTATCATAATATTGCACAAATCTGGATGTGTTGTTCTTGTTTCACAGATTATATACAAGGATAATACCGGAGAGCGTATCACGAAGTATCTGCCCGGCCGAGGTGATATATTAACTCGTAGAATAATTAGCGCGCACTTGCGACGGCGACGTGCCCCGCCCGTGTGCGCGAGCCCCACCGCCCCGCCCGCGTGCGCGAGCCCCACCGCGCCGCCCCCGAGCGCGAGCCCCACCGCGCCGCCCCCGAGCGCGAGCCCCACCGCGCGTCTCATTACGCGCGGCTTTCTTCATGACTCACTTACACGGATTTCAGTGTTTTACACGGAGCGTGTAATTTATTAGTGCGTAAAACTTGAGCTCTACCAATCTGCGCCAGCTAAGGCGCCTTCTCCTCGAGCGACTCAAACGTCATGAGTCCACGCTGCTACGTCGATGAATTATGTAACGTGTGCTATTGTTGCACTCTTATTTTGATGAAAAAGTTTTAAGGTGAATGCGTTTGATTTTTAAGGAATTAGTCGTCACTCGTCGAACGCCGAGATAACGTGAAGTGTTCTAGCGCGAAGTGACCGAACAATAAGTTTTCTGCGAGAGAGTCGCTCGTGGAGGAGGCGCCTTACGTGACGCTTATTAACGCGTTTTGTGCGAGTTACAGAAGCGATACGTTCCCGTCTCTGACGAGTTTTGCTTTGATTAGGGATTAAACTTTTAATTCTATATTTGTTAGAGTTAGTATTTTGTCATAATTAAAGCCTGCATTAGGTATCAGCTCGTGCCATCTACCCAGGTGACAACCTGGACACCCCGACGCTCGCTTGGTTACGTCGGCAACGAGCTTGACTGTTCTTAAGTGACGGCCGCTCATCTCATTCCTCCTGGCGGTCTTTTAGGTGAACTTTAGGTGTAACAACAGGTAAGAAGGGATGAAGTCAGCGGTTAGCAACAATTGGAGGAACCGGTGTGAGACGAGATTGTTCAGCGCTTGTTGATAACGTTGTCGAGAGGAGACTCTTCACCCCTCACAGTTCTGTGAGCACAGTACTGACTTCCTCCCTTGCTCCATTATGCGAGGCTCCAGACTTCATAAATACTTGCCTCCGTTCTTATAATAGGTAAGAACTCTATAATAAACCTAAAGCAAATAGCTTAAATAAGCGATAAAACCACTCATTCTTGTCTCCACCGCTATTTATTCTAAAATTTGTCATGTATAACTTGTTATGGCTTATATTAAAGAGATAAAGAGGTATCAATCTTACATACCTACTATTACATTGATTGATATTAATTTTGATTGAACAAAAAAAAGACAAAAAAAAATTTTCCGAAGTGACACCAACGTGGCACGACCGTGGCACGACTGTGGCACACCAATGATGCACATTTGGTTAGCAACTTTAAAATATGTTAGAGCAAAAACGAAACTTTATATTTTCAGTGTTCGTCGGTCAGGATAGCTCTCAACTATTCAATTTATTATTCAATCATAACTGGACGCATAAACAAGCGCCTGTCACGGTTGTGTTGAGGACTCGAGGTCCAGGCTCTCGGAAGGAGCGCGGTGCTACGTCAGCTACGTGACGGATTGGCGCCGCGACACCCACACGTGGTGAGAACGCTCGCGCCGCCTGCGATACACCTAGCACGCGTTACTGTACCCTTCCAATCTCACGGAGCGGTAAATATGAATAATTTGAGTATTCTCGGCGGAGCGGCTCGTAGCTTACAGTTACGATACGGTTATGAGGTATCGGCCGAAGCCGGGAGCGCAGCCGTGTACACCGAACGACGGGAATATTTCAGTTTTATGCGCGGGAAAATGTGTCGGCATTCGAGCCAGCGGTGCGGCAATCTGCTGCGCGTCGGCTGTTTGAGGAAGCTCGGTTTAATGCTCCTGACGCGCGCGTAAATTTGACAAATGAGGGAGTAAAAAATGTGGAAACATGGCGGCCGGCCAACCCGCGGCTGGCGAGCGGTGAGCGGTGAGCGGTGAGCGGAGCGGTGGCGGCGGGCGTCAGCTGCAGCTCGCCGCACATTGTCAGCTTTATTTATTTGCGGCGTCGCCGCCCGCCGCTGCGCTGTTCGACCTGCTCCGATCATAACTCTTTCTTTTCCAAGTTTCTGTGCGAGTAGTTTCGTCGGCAGCCGGTGTATGTAGCTACATTATTTGAGTCTGAAACTTATTGTTTGAGCAGTACTGCGAAATGAAATCTTAAAAATAAAGTTAGGTATCTCATTTCATATATTATGGAAATATTACCCTCGTTCTGTGGAAGACGGGTACAATAAAATGTCTTTTAAGATAAATGTATGCTTTAACATTCACTGTGTTTAGGCTCGTTTTTTAACAATCATAATAACGTAACAGTAATATGTGCTGAATTTATATAATACCTACCCATTCTCATAGAACTAGTTGTGTTTAGATATTATCTAATGATTTATTGATGTAGTTTGTGATAGTGGCAGAGGGGTCAGTCGTCCAGAGCCGGCGACAGCGCTGGAAGAACCAAAGAAACACCGAACTGCTGGTTGTTATACGTTTGCTTGTAGCCGCCGCCACCTTGTGACCCGCTGTGTTGATTTATGCTCAATCAAAGTAAATTTTGTTTTTTGTTGTGCTGATGTAATGGTAGGTGTAACAGTATGATGCGTGAGTGCGAACGAGTGCTCCGCTTGCAGGGCCGCTGACAGGAGAGTCGAAAAATAAATGCACAAATACTTACTCTTAGATCTCTTGAAAACAGATTAATCCTTTCCAGATATATTGGTGATTAGTCAGAGCGCCTTGCGCATTCTCTTAGCTCTCTAAATGTAATAATTTGCAATACGCTCATAATATATTCAATCAGGTTACAACAGCTGAAATATCTGCGAAGTTTTCGTCGCAGCAAATTGCTTCATTACCGATGCAAATATACTCGGAGTAATAAAGTTTCTTTTACTTACAAAATGCACGCTTGTCTGGCATACTAATGACCGCGACACGGAGTAGGCGCCGCGCAGAGAGCGCACACAGAGCGGCGCGGCCGGGCTGCGGGCCGGGTTGCGGGCCGGGCTGCGGGCCGCGGCGCGCTACAGCTTATCGTTTGTGTTTATGATACGAGTATGTTAGTTGTCATAAACTGAAACACAAAGATAAACTGATACAGAAGGCGTGCACAAAGAGTATTCAGACTAGTCATTCACCTCAGCTTTACCATTACGGATGTTTGACTTACCTATGATTTTTGACATTAAAGTTTTTTACCTAAAGCGCAAGAATGAGCTAAGTACTCGTACATGTACAGTCTCACGATCGGATACCTTTCCCAGCAGTAAATTGTCCACAATGTTATAGTGTAGAGCGAGCCTTGTGTACGCGCGGCGCGGCGCGGCTCAGACGTCGTCAGTAACTCACAAGTCGTGTGGCGGCCGCCGCTCGCCTGCACTCATATAACTTGTGATATTGTTTCTCTCGCCCACCGCCACATGGCTAGCCTCGCCTATTTTCTTCTGATTAACTTTATTGCGGCTTCCAGATGGAGTTTCTGGAATGTTCGTAGTTTAGTGTTGGTTCGCTGCAGATCTTACTAACAGAACTCACAACTTTGAATATGTGCCGAGCTCCGCTCCCGTCTGGTTATTACACGCGTATAACTATGTTCTGCTCGGCCTTGTAATATACTATTATTACTAAAGCACTCAGATGAAATGGGTTCAATCCTTCGTAATCTCTTCTCTATTTACTTATCGTTAGGTAATCTATTTCGTTTGTAAAGCGAACTCCAAGAGGATTACTGCGTACTCAGAACCAAATCATCCTGAATAGATTTTGAAAGGTATAAAGCTGAATTGATTCCCAAATCAGAGAGCTTTCGTATTCGTCGTGAGCTGACCTAGATACAGGAGATAGAGGGCGCACGGCTGTAGGCTAGAATGCTGGATTGTTATTACTTTAGCCTCGTATCGTAAATCAAAGTGGGAAGTCTCCGCGGCGTCGTAAATCACACGCGTGTGAGGCTGAGCGCGAGTGTTTATCATGATTTCATTACATCGAACGTGCTGCTATTATGTAGCGCTCATTAACCGGAACATTGCGTGAAGTGGGTGTCGTGTGCTGCGTGGCGTCGCGCGTGGGGAGGTAGGTACGAGCGGTGGCGGATGATGCTGGTACGAGCACCAGCAGCTCTCCGAGGCCGCGCGTCTCAGCGCTCGTAGGACTTCATCGTGTTCTTACAAAGCGTTTATTAATGTCGAGTGTCTCGCATAGTGACGTTTCTTGCACAGCACTTAATATCTCTCGCTTGGTTTGTTAGTGATCATTTTTCAGCTCGCTGTCGTACGGAATGTATCATGTTTTGAGGCTTGCTAAGCTTATTTCTGATTTAATAATTTCGTGACGTAGTATTATAGTATTTTCTTCCAAATCAAATAAGTTTTGTTGTTCGTCGCAACATTCTGTTCAATTTAGATGTTTAGTGAGTCGGTCGTGTGAGCCCGGATCCACATCGCTGTGGAAGACACACAGGCGGTTTAGTTCCAGTTTGTCGTAATTGTTCACAAATTCAATGTCTGGAGTGAATTGTTTGCAGCGAGCAGTGTGCGGGAATTAACCCTTCAGATACCGACAATTAGAGACACAATAGTAAGACAATAGATGCGCGGCCACCGGTGGTCGCTTGGGGATTCATGAATTAATAGCGCCACAATGAGGGCACACTTCAAAGGATAGGGAGCCTCTTTGTGGCGCAGTGTGCCGCCGGAGCCGTCGAGCCGGGCCGCGCTGTGCGGGCGCCGGCTTCTGACGACGAGAATGTGACGAATGTTACACCCCTTATACGACGTTAGCTTAGTGATGAGGAACTATCGGCGTATATAGCTATAATGTAATGATATTAGTAAATATAACGGTATGAAAATGACTGACAGACTACTGAAGGGCCCGTATCTAGGCACATGAGATAAGCTAAGCTTCCATAGTGTAAGGTATTTTTTGTAAACATTATTTGATTAAATTATTATTATTATATTGTTATTAACCAGGTCGGTCAATCGATATAATACGTACGAAAGGAGATATGGTGTTTGAACAGTGATAAATGTAGAATATCTTTGTTAATAAGGTATAATTTTTACGAAGAAAGTTTATGTTTATATTACTGGAGGCTGGCGGTATGATTGCTTTATAGTTCCAGTTGGTTATTTATAAAATAAGATAGGCTAAAACATACAATAGAAAGACAATGAGGGAGCGAACGATTGCTTGGAGTTTAATGAACTAAGTCGACATTAACGTGACCACAGAATATTCGCCTGCTTGGACAGCGCGTGTGCGCCACCTCACGCTCGTCAGCAGAGAGCAGGCCGTGACTCGGTGCGGCGCGGAGCGCACTCGCTTAATTAAAAAAAAACAATCGCTCGCTCGCGCGCCGCCCGGCGCCGCCCGGCCTGCTTGTATCGCCGTTTACTTTAGACCTCGTCGTCCTTCCCCCCACTCGCCCTCCACCCTCACACCTCACTCAGCTCGCCTCCATCACAAACCCTCTCTATTTCTTTATTTACCAGGCTGTTACCGTGATCCATGCTTTTATTTCCCTCGATTTTTATTTTTATTTGTCTACTTCATACATTTTAATTGGTTTAGAGTTGACTGCGGCGCCGTTGTACCCATTCATTAGCACCGTGCCGGGGCTCCCCGACCTCACCGCCGGGGCTCCCCGACCTCGCCCTCGCGGCGAGCGTTTGAGTTCACTTACTCTGCTTGCCACAGTTGCCACCACAGAACAAAGGAATCATACAGTAGATGTTCTGTGGTTGCCACTAATGATTCGTTAAAATATAACTGAATGACTGTTTCAAGGCGATAATATTTCCAGTACATTTTCAATGAGACCTCGCGTTTGGTAGCAAGTTAGTGTGTGCGCGTGTACCTTAGGTATGTCAGCGTTGCGGGATTGTGCGAAAGAGTTACTGGCTCTGGACCGCAAAGTGCAACTGAAGAAACACAAGTGGGTTTAAGTCAGTAAAAGTCTAACACTCCCTTTGTCAAATTACAAATGATTCCTCCCGCTCTAGGTGCACCTAGAGCGAGGAGTTCTTTATATTTGGGAGGTATAAAAATGATACGAAAGAAACGTCCCGCCTATGATGATGGGATGACACCATCAAAATAATTATGATTTACTGAAATTTTAGCTTTATCTTTTCTTGAAGTACAGTTCAATAGGTATGTGTCGCGGCGTGGCGATAGCACGCGCCGGTTAGCTCAACAAGGGTCGAACAAACTGATTCACACTCGAAGAGAAAGATCTAAAGTAAATCGAGCACCGTCGATGAACGCTGAAACATTTATCATTTCACAAAATAAATGAACGCGAGCTTTTCGTTGGAGATTTTAACTTTCAACTCTATTTCACTAATAGCCAAAGTTCCCAGTTTTTTCGTTTGGGGGCGTCTTAAATCGATTTTTAGAATGGCAAGAACTTTCGCCCCGGCATTACGGATAATTAATTTTCTTTGTGAAAACATTTATTGGTGCGGTCTGCGGTCGCGCCCCGCTCACCAAAAATCACAAGTGTCGTAATTATATCTTACTAGCTGCTCCCAGTGGCTTCGCCCACTTGATAGCAGAACATTATCCCAAGGGAACATACTTCCGGGATAAAAATGATCCTTTGTCCTATTCCAGGACATAGTCTATCCGTGTACCAAGTTTCATCAAAATCAGTTTTGCCATTTAGGCGTGAAGATGTAACAAAAAAAAACAAACAAACTTACTTTCGCTTTTATTATTATTATTTCCCAGCCAAGTGCTTGTTTTGATCACTCAGCACACTTCCCCGCCGGCTGCTTCGGCCTAGGGCGCTCCGCTCGCTCCGCTCGCTCCGAGTGGCTACACGAAATGCGAAACACGTGAATCAAGTTTAGCGCAGTTTTTATTTTCCACAGTTAAGTCAAATGGAAATTCCATTTCCTTTTGGTTCGTTGTCAAGAATCATTCGAGAGACTCAGTAATAAGTTGGTTCGTGTAAAGCCACGTATGAAGCAACCCCTCAGTTGTTGTTGAATGTATGATTAGTGAAGTTCTGCAGAAGTACGCAGTTATTTTCAGAAGTATCGTTTCGATAGATATTAGAAACTCGTTATTATTGTAATGTGCTCACAGTTCGAGAGAGCACTACTCGTATCTCATCAGTCTGTTCAGATTAAAACGCTCCCATGCGCAGGATGTCGTGTGATTACATATAACAGTCACATCCTTTTCGTAGAAATAAGTTATCTAGTATTATATATAGGCAGAATTTGCAAGTTCAGTAAGAATAAATACATTGTATTTCTCTATCACATCTAACCTATTAGATAATTTTTAGCGTTGGATAGCCTATTTACCCAGGAACTCTATAGTCTATATACTGGACTGGCCTGTTGGTCTAGTGGTTAGTGACCCTGACTGCTATG
Source organism: Mythimna lalbum (assembly GCA_949319445.1). Taxonomy (NCBI): domain Eukaryota; kingdom Metazoa; phylum Arthropoda; class Insecta; order Lepidoptera; family Noctuidae; genus Mythimna; species Mythimna lalbum. Next base: position 22,083,304 of record OX439360.1, read on the forward strand.
CCGGAGGTCGTGGGTTCGATTCCCACTCAGGACAAATGTTTGTGTGATGAGCATAATCATTTGTTCTGTGTCTGGGTGTAATTTATCTATAATATATATATATATATTTAGAAATATATAAGTATGTTTATCAGTTGTCTAGTACCCATAACACAAGCTCTGCTTAGCTTGGGACTAGACGGCGTTGTGTGATAGTTGTGGAATATTATTATTATTATATTAACATTGCGCTACGACTAAAGGGAGCTGAGCAGTAAGTGCAGTGACCTAGACGCGTGTACAACCTCGCGGCCAGCTACAGGTTACATATTGTTATTCAGTACAATGTTCGTTGTCTCTCGCGACTAAATCTGATACAAGATGATATTTACGAGATGCCTTGGCCAAATAGTTTGCTGCACGTAAATAATCTTCAGTTAGCTAACTTAGCCATATTTCAAGGCTTCCGGCCAGTGTAACCTAAGAATGAGTCAACACAACCGAATAACTCATAAAATTCACAAATCTAGTGATACTACAGCTGCTACTGATATGCGATACAGACACGCAACTTGTAGTATTTGTAATAAATAACCTTTATTTATTTATTTAATGCCTATTTGAAATGCTTTCATGTCATATTTTCTAGTACAAAAATGTATACTGCTACGCCGTAGCTACGGCTACGCCGTAGCTTGCAGACGAAGCCGTAGCGACAATCCTCCATTATTAGGATTTTTCACATTGGGTGCTATCATATTTCCTTAGTTACTAACTTCGTTGACGTAACACGGATGTTTTGTGTAAATTATTATTACTATTGCGAGACGTCCGGTACGTCTCGCATCCATTGGTTCATTACGACAGCGGACGTCTTTCAGCTGAAATGATGATGATGATTACTATTGATGATGTTTATTTTAAAGGAAGGTTTTTGACATTTTTAACTGACCGGCAACAAACGTTGCTTTCACCTGCCTACATTTTAATGTGCCCAGGGTGTACATCTAACATCGACGCTGACGTCTGTAGATAAGCAAGCAGAGAGCATGCGGGGGTGCGGGGCGCGGGGCGTGGGGCGTGCGGTAGTCTTTAGCGAGCTCCTGCTACAAGCTAAGTAAGTGCATTAAACTGAGTTCTAAGTTCATCGCAGTTTAAAACAGTGACTTCCATTCGGCAGGTACCGCTACCAGCAGCACCCGCCAGTGTACCAGTAGCCCCCGCCCAGTGTACCAGCAGCACCCGCCAGTGTACCAGCAGCCCCCGCCCAGTGTACCAGCAGCACCCGCCAGTGTACCAGCAGCACCCGCCAGTGTACCAGTAGCCCCCGACAGTGTACCAGCAGCACCCGCCAGTGTACCAGTAGCCCCCGACAGTGTACCAGCAGCACCCGCCAGTGTACCAGCAGCACCCGCCAGTGTACCAGCAGCACCCGCCAGTGTACCAGCAGCACCCGCCAGTGTACCAGCAGCACCCGCCAGTGTACCAGCAGCACCCGCCAGTGTACCAGCAGCACCCGCCAGTGTACCAGCAGCACCCGCCAGTGTACCAGCAGCACCCGCCAGTGTACCAGCAGCACCCGCCAGTGTACCAGCAGCACCCGCCAGTGTACCAGCAGCACCCGCCAGTGTACCAGCAGCACCCGCCAGTGTACCAGCAGCACCCGCCAGTGTACCAGCAGCACCCGCCAGTGTACCAGCAGCACCCGCCAGTGTACCAGTAGCCCCCGACAGTGTACCAGCAGCCCCCGCCCAGTGTACCAGCAGCACCCGCCAGTGTACCAGCAGCACCCGCCAGTGTACCAGCAGCACCCGCCAGTGTACCAGCAGCACCCGCCAGTGTACCAGCAGCACCCGCCAGTGTACCAGCAGCACCCGCCAGTGTACCAGCAGCACCCGACAGTGTACCAGCAGCACCCGCCAGTGTACCAGTAGCCCCCGACAGTGTACCAGCAGCCCCCGCCCAGTGTACCAGCGGAGCGCCGAGTCAATGAAACTCGACGAGTTGCGGAGAAACATAATCAGAAAATCTAATGACAAAGTGTGTGTGCGGGTGTGCAAGCTGGGACATCACTGTGGAAGTGTGAAGCGCTCCCGCGGCTGTGTCACACCGCGGCGCTTTACTATTCAACGACTCTTTGTATGCGGCGCAGTCGGCGGAGCGCTCGGCCCGCCGCCGCGCCGCCGCGCCGCCCGCCGGCTCCGACACACGGCAGATTATTGCTTAGCTCAGAGTTTATTGCATGAAGGTGAACCTCATTCCAATGCACGTGTCACACCGGGCGGGGGAGGGGATCAAGTGGTGGTACCGTCTGCAGATTCTGTACAACTTCATGGATCGTAGAATTATGTAATATGTAACTTAATTAAACTAATCTAAAAACTAGCGATCAATGAAATATTATTGGTACATCGAATGGTTAGTAAATCGTTAGAAAATTAATAATTAGCACAGCAAACCACAGTGTAACAGATCTGCAACATTTGTTGAACCATTGCGTTGCGGTAGCGGTCAAATAATATATAGCCGTTATTAACACTCGGCGTTGTACTAATGTGGTGCGGACCGCGCGGTGCTCGGACCGCGGTGCACGGAGCGCGGTGCACGGAGCGCGGTGCACGGAGCGCGGTGCACGGAGCGCGGTGCACGGAGCGCGGTGCACGGAGCGCGGTGCACGGAGCGCGGTGCACGGAGCGCGGTGCACGGAGCGCGGTGCACGGAGCGCGGTGCACGGAGCGCGGTGCACGGAGCGCGGTGCACGGACCGCGATGCACGAAGCGAGGTGCGGGCCGCGCGGTGCACGGAGCGAGGTGCGGACCGCGCGGTGCTCGGACCGCGGTGCACGGAGCGCGGTGCACGGAGCGCGGTGCTGGCCGCTCGGTGCGACTGTCGCGTATGTCACTAGGACTGGATTATAATGTTATCTCGTGCTATTATCAGCAGGCATCTTATCTGCGTCAGGCAGTAGTCGAATGTCAGTTTAGTGAGCACTCGCCATATGTCTTGTAGCTAGTGAGGTTGTAATTTCTTATTAAAAAATGTCGCATGTGTGAACATTATTACGGCGCATGTAAGCGATGTGATACCCTCAGTAAACAGACGTGAGACATCTTCGCGAGCACAACACAAAGCGTACAATTAATATGCGAGCACTCGGAGTGCTCGTCGTCATTAGCAGGAGACACGTGAGCGTCACACTCGTTCATGTTACTGTACACGCCGCGTGCGGGACGGGGCGGGGCGCGGGGCGCGGGGGGGGGGAAGTAGCGCTTACTTAGTGCGCGTAAACGTCTGAATTCATTTTGTAAGTTGTCAAAATAAATAAAAGATTTGTGCGGTGGAACAGCTGCTGGCGGGACATCTCTAAAAAGTGTAGATAATCTAAAGCCCGGTTTGTATGCGGTACATGGCTGATTTGTTCTCGAGGACCGTAGTTCGTGGACAAGTCAGCTGTCGAGTGTTCCTGCTCTTGCCCAAAGCGGCGTAATAAACTTGTCCGCTACTGAATCTATTATAATTAAATTCTGTTAATTTTCTGCTCAACTTATTAGACAACTAATTAATTTACTTCGGGGAAACTTGAACCTCTCGGGAACACTGATCACTCGCTAATTGTTTCTCTATGTTCACGCAAGCTGACACCACGCCGAGCATTTTTCATACGCAACTTTGATAATATTTTTTTTCTTTGCGGCAACTTTTGAGTAGCTAATCAAGAAAACAATTGAGTTTTAATTAATATTGTAATGATTGATCTTTGCGTTATAATAACGAATGGCCACGCTCGGCGGCGGCGCGCGGCCCACGCTCTGGGTTCTTCCAGCCCGCATACAGACGTTCTTGTGATGTGAGTGACAGATTACGAACATACATCTTGATGTACGTTGACTTGTCGCACTTCACTAAATTCTGTTGAGTGTAATTTATATATAGCTTAATATTGTGATACGAACCATTAAATTTTTGGCGATAAAGATTAATATAATTCATAGCAATTTCAGGGGAAATATCGAAGAAAAACATTTCTTTTTACAACAGTTACGTAGCAGGAAAAAGCAAATAAGCAATAATTTAGAGCGAGGTAACGATCTCTCAGGAAAAGGGAGAAAGTTGCCAATTTATGAGTTCAATAGTAACGCGGTGAGTCGGTGACGGAATAAATCATCGCGGAGGAAACCGGCCGAGTCATCGGAGCGGAACGCGCCGCCGCCCGCGCCCTCGTACTCTGTGTGCCACACACCACACACCGACCACACAGGCATACAGGTCTATAGGTATGCAGTCAGTTCAATGATTTGTTTTTGAAAATTCAAACTCTTACCCATATCATAATTTTAATTTTTGATTACTTTAGTGGACACTAAATGGAATCGGGTAAGCAAAGTTCCAACTTGGTGTTCTAAAGCTGAACATTTAAGTTACATTGAGCAAATGTTCAGGAACTCACTAAAATACCACACGAACAGTGTGGGGCTGAATTAGTGGAAGCAAAAAAAATAATTTCGTTTTTTTTTAAACTAACGTCACGACATCGGAGCGCGTGTGGTGCTCTTACTGTGCCTTAGGCGGCCTTTTTTTATGCCCGTGTGCCCGTACACGGGTATCAAAAAAAGGCTGCCTCAAAAAGAACCTTGAAGCAGCGTTTTTTTGAGGTCCCTGTGCGGGGACACTTACATTACCCGGACTGACCTCACTTGCTGGTGGCGAAGCGCATATGGCGCTCTTTGGCGCGGTGTGATGGGAGGTGGCATGCGGCGCGGTGCGGTGGTGTGCGACAGGCTCATTCGGCACTATACTTATGCAAATATGCGTGATTCCCAGTCGAGGCCGCGCGGCTCTCCTCATTAGAACTTCAAACTGGTCGCCGCCGCGCGAGCTCTCAGCTCCTCTTGAATAATAATATTAATGTAGTGATTGTCTATAAGTGTTGCAGCACTTGAATAGATATATCAAATGATCCCGTATATTCCCAGTGCCTGTAATGTTGACGATCCTAATAAATAAATAAATAACGAATGAAGCAAGCATGTTGCACGAACCGCCAGTGACGAGCATTCTGACTTCTGTCGTTTTTATAATTCACTCGCTGTTGCCCGCGGCTTCACTCACGTACATAAAATATAGCCAAAAATAAAGCAGCTTTCTATCGGTAAAAACATTTTAAACTACTAAAAACAAAATATTATAGTGTTGAAGTAGATTTCCAGACGTTGAGTTGTAAATAAGTGGCCGTTGTTTGTGTCCTCGGAGCAGTGTGCGAGGTTTGCTTATTGTTACCGCGGTGTCGGGGAGTTCGGTGGGTACCATAGGCGGTGGAACATTTAAAAGCGTTGCCCATATTAACTTTAAATAAACATAAAATAAACACATCCTGTGTTGTACCTAACATTTTCATTCATTTCATTTCATTTCATTTTCAGTCATTATAATGTGACTAGGAACAATACCTGGCGAGTACTCAGTTCATCTCATCCCGACAACGACTAATGGCGTCAGGGTCTGCAGCGAGCGCGCGCTGTGCACAGGGAACACTAATAGCTCGTATAATATGAGCGGTGGTACACCGACGATTACGTAAAACGCTATCGCGCGCGGACCGACACGGTCGCATCGTTTGACCTAATTTACTGCACACTAATGAGCCGGCCCGCTCATTAAAATTACCCGGAATTTGAAACCCCTCGGTACTTCCTTGTAGTTGAGCTTTGTCCAGCAGGTTGTCATAGAACACACACAAGTGTCTGGCAAGTTATCTGAATATGATGACGTATGTCTGACGCTGAGGCGAAAAAAATTATCTGTTAAAAATGTTTTACATTAAATAAAAATTATATCTAGCGTCGGACGGTCAATCTGACAGAGAACTGATATTATGCTGCCAATAGTGTCCTGATAGTCCCGCGGATGCCGGATATGATGGTGTCCGGCCCTTCACGCCTGTCAGAGCGACGCCACTGGCTACTGAGCAAATGATTGCACCTCATTGACTTTTGTACAATCTGAAGTATCTGTAATTTTGTTATGTGTTCATTGACGGCGACGTCGTCCGCCGTGATCGCGTGTGACGCGTGACGCCAACGTGACGGCGGCGTGACGAGGGTCGCGTGACGTGACGGCACTATTACGTCGCTGTCTCCCGCTTCCTGCACTAACTATGTCCTTTGTCTGTGCTTGTCACTATTTACCCACTCTCCCACCGCTATGTGTGAGAGAGACAACCCGCTGACGAGTGATATCGCCAGTCAGGCGTGCGATCTCGTCGAGTGTTTGCAATGATCTTTTTGCGAAAAAAATAGTTTTGGACGAATTGGTGACGGTGGGTGTTTGACGGAGGTACAGAAATACTTCGGCAAATAACGTGGACTTCAGTTATTACGTGTGATGATTACGTCACAACTGAAGTTGAGATAGAATCAACCCGCATCGACACTGATAACGACATGTTAGATGTCACTCACCAAATACTTTACAAATGCAAATCATGTAATGACACGAAATTTCCAGGACGAAGTGTGCCAAGAAGGAGCGCGTCGGACCTTCAGTACGAGTGAGTGGCCGGGCGCCTCCCACCAGCCGCAGCCGCGCGGCCGCGCCGGTCACGACTAAATAAGCATATTATTTGCATTTTAATTGGATTTTATTAAGTAAACTGTAGCTTGTTTATGCGTGAATGGAACCTCCCGCCGCACAGTGGTCGGTAGATCGAGCTCCATACTCATAGACACTCAAAGCCTGGAATAAAAAAAAATGAAATGTGGCTGGTATACATTCTCTTCTTCGTCAGAGTCCATTATGATACTGCGCGCATGGCCACAAGCTGTCGCGTGCTTCAGCTTTCTTTGAGTCCCGTGTGCGGGACACATCAATACGCGAATGGCTAGCGGCGTTGTCATTATTGTAAAAAACGCCGCCACAAAAAAGCTAGAAGCGGTTTCAAGCGTTTATTTGTGCCGGCAAAGCTGCACACGAGCCACAAATAAAGATTGAAGCGGCTTTTTTTGTGGCCCGTGTGCGGGGACACTTAAAGATATTTGAAACTGAATGGAACTGAAGGGCTGGTGCTCACACGAGGTATGCTACCATTCACGGCGATCAAGGTGACATCAAATTCATCTACCTTTCGGTGCCGCTTCGCGCGTAGCAAATTTTTTAATTTTTAAGGGTGACTTTTCAAATCTTTGACTTGGTCAAATGAAGTTAACCAACGATTTACTTGTACTATTGTTAGCCAATTGATGACTTTTTGAATGAGGATAATTTAATTCGTTATTGATGAAATGCTTTTTTTACAAAATTTAATAATCAGTCATTAATAACAGCAATTAACAAATGACTGAAAACTGGTGTTCCTACTCGTATATACAGTAAGTCATTTGTTAATCACCGTGAATATGGCTGAGTTGTAATTGGACACTAGTGATATGACTTTACAAGGTGTCTCTCGGCTTTGTGTCGGAAAAAACTGACGAATAACAAAACGTCTAAATTGTGTTCTAAGTTGTAAGGACCCGCGCGGACCTATCACTGTTATTAAATAACAAAGCAATCGTCCTGCTCGCGCTGACCTTGTTGCGGCGCGGAAACTTGCCGTCGTTTAGCTTTATGGAGGTAGTTTAATTGTGTAATGAAGGCGCCATCCGCTGTTTGAGTCGAGGCTTGCACAACACGGCTAGAGAGAACTGTTGTCTACATCCAGGAACCGGTAACACCGCACACAATAAATGGGCACGTTTCCTCTTCGTCGTGTCGCGGCCGCATGTGTGCGGTGTACTGCGTGCGTGTGCGTGAGTATTGCGTGCTAATAACGAGTCGATTGCGGGAAATAGGATTTTAATGGCGTCGGGAACAACGCGCGGTCGTTAGTTCAACGCGTCGCGATTTGTTCACGCTAAACGAAGTTAATTTGTCCTTAAGAGGCTTTTACTGCCAAAAAGTAATTGAATTAAACAATTGTTGTTTGTTGTTCAAGAAGTTCAATAGTCAACATCATAGGAGAACTTTATTATATTATAGTCAATGCCGTATTAGAAAAGAAAAGGCCTTCAATGTTGGCTCTGTAAAGTCACGTCATCTGTCACAGAAAGCGGAACGTCTCCACCAATCAGTGAGCACGTCCCGGCGGCGAGAGGGACAAGCGCCGTGTTCGTCACTGTCGGCCGCTATGTCAATATCTAATTGCCTTCATCTATGTTCTTTCTCGTTCAACTATGTGTCAATAAATATGACAATTTATGAGGCCGCAGGTTGAGTCCCGGCGCCGAGGGTGCGGAGCTGCGCTGTGAGGCCGCAGGTTGAGTCCCGGCGCCGAGGGTGCGGAGCTGCGCTGTGAGGCGCAGGTTGAGTCCCGGTGCCGAGTGTGCGGAGCTGCGCTGTGAGGCGCAGGTTGAGTCCCGGTGCCGAGTGTGCGGAGCTGCGCTGTGAGGCCGCAGGTTGAGTCCCGGTGCCGAGTGTGCGGAGCTGCGCTGTGAGGCCGCAGGTTGAGTCCCGGTGCCGAGTGTGCGGAGCTGCGCTGTGAGGCCGCAGGTTGAGTCCCGGTGCCGAGTGTGCGGAGCTGCGCTGTGAGGCCGCAGGTTGAGTCCCGGTGCCGAGTGTGCGGAGCTGCGCTGTGAGGCCGCAGGTTGAGTCCCGGTGCCGAGTGTGCGGAGCTGCGCTGTGAGGCCGCAGGTTGAGTCCCGGTGCCGAGTGTGCGGAGCTGCGCTGTGAGGCCGCAGGTTGAGTCCCGGTGCCGAGTGTGCGGAGCTGCGCTGTGAGGCCGCAGGTTGAGTCCCGGTGCCGAGTGTGCGGAGCTGCGCTGTGAGGCCGCAGGTTGAGTCCCGGTGCCGAGTGTGCGGAGCTGTGCTGTGAGGCCGCAGGTTGAGTCCCGGTGCCGAGTGTGCGGAGCTGCGCTGTGAGGCCGCAGGTTGAGTCCCGGTGCCGAGTGTGCGGAGCTGTGCTGTGAGGCCGCAGGTTGAGTCCCGGTGCCGAGTGTGCGGAGCTGCGCTGTGAGGCCGCAGGTTGAGTCCCGGTGCCGAGTGTGCGGAGCTGCGCTGTGAGGCCGCAGGTTGAGTCCCGGTGCCGAGGGCGCAGAGCTGTGCTGTGAGGCCGCAGGTTGAGTCCAGGTGCCGAGTGTGCGGAGCTGTGCTGTGAGGCCGCAGGTTCAGTCCCAGTGCCGAGGGTGTGGAGCTGCGCTGTGAGGCCGCAGGTTGAGTCCCGGTGCCGAGGGTGCGGAGCTGTGCTGTGAGGCCGCAGGTTGAGTCCAGGTGCCGAGTGTGCGGAGCTGTGCTGTGAGGCCGCAGGTTGAGTCCCAGTGCCGAGGGTGTGGAGCTGCCCTGTGAGGCCACAGGTTGAGTCCCGGTGCCGAGGGTGCGGAGCTGCGCTGTGAGGCCGCAGGTTGAGTCCCAGGGCCGGCGGTGCCGAGCTGTGCTGTCGAGTGCCGTCGCGGCTATTTTTTGCTCAGTATCGATTGAGTCGGAGAGACCCGTGCCGGCCTAGAGTGCCTCCGGAAATACATACACCAGCTATTTCTGTTGCTTTTGCTTCTTTGGCCGAATTTCGCTTCTCTGGTAAGCTAGCAGTTTCACTTAATTGTAATATCGATATTGTGGTGTGAGAGCACGTACATCAGCACGTCACGTATAGCACGTAGTTTAAGTTAAGGTAGATAAGCTGTGTCCATAGCATTATTGGCATAGAGGCACATACTAACTATGTATATATACCTCACCAATTAAAGGCATAGAGTCAGTTGACTCATGGAGTAGTACACACCACGTTGTTTACTTAAACCCCTCCTTCCCCCCACATCGCATGGCGACCCTGCCAGTCGACTGGGCGGCGTTTTAGTTGCTCGTTCGGGGGCTAGTCAAAATTCCAGTTCGGTTAAGTTTCACGTCACATCGAGTCGCAGGCCATGGGAACCACAACGTCTAAGGAAGAAGTGATTGTCGCTCAGACGGCAGCGGGTGGATCAAATACCGCAACGGTTACGCAGGAACAGCTGACAGCGATCAATACGGTGTTGTTGTTTATTGCTGTATGTTTGGCGGTTGTCATCGTTGGCGTGGCAGTCCGGATGTACAGGAGATGTCACCAGAATTGGATTGAAGAGAAAATCAACCAACGAGAGGTTCGGAAAGCTGTGCAGATGGCCTGACCAGGAGCGGACGGAGCGACGAAGGGAGTAAGTGAACTAAACGAATGTGAACTTAAGTGTTGTGGCGAGTGCTTACGGTCATCAATCGACTTAGAGACAATAGTTTCAAATGGAAGTGGAGTTGACATCGTTGTTTATACAACTTAAATTGTTAAGGGAAAATATTGTTAAATTAGGTCCTAGTAGGCGCAAGGGGAAAAATTTTGATGAGAAGATAAGTGAAGCGAAAGCCCTTTATGGTAAATTCAAGACTATAGTTTCGAAGTCTAGTAAATTTTCAGAAGAGATAACGCAGTTAGTGGGTAAGATAGAAAACGTATACATAGAGACTATAAAGTTTGAGGACGGGGGTAGAACCGAGCAAGAGATGGCGGCGGAAAGGTTTTCTTTGAGAACGGCGGTTGGTTTACTTCCGAAAATGACTGGGGATGAGCAAGTGACCCAGGATTTAATTGATGCCATAGGATTATATAGTTCTATGCTGGAGGAGGCTGATAGATCTCTTTTGATTAAGTTCGTATTAGCTACACGACTTACTCAGGGGGCTAGGATTCGGTTGTCCTCTAGTTACGCAACGGTAGATAGTTTGTTGTCTGACATGAAGGAGCATTTATTGACAGTGGAGTCAGACGTAGCTGTGCAAGCAAAACTCGCTCGCGCTAGGCAGAACGATAAATCAGTAGCGGATTTTGGGGCCGAGATAGAGAAGTTGATGGTCAATTTGACTATTTCTCAAGCCGGGGAAAGTTCAGAGGCCTATAAGGTTTTGCGGCCGTTGAACGAGAAGTATGCGATTAGGAAGTTTGCTGACGGACTTCGTAATCACCGTCTTGGTACGATAATAACGGCGCGGAATTTAACTTGTTTAAAAGATGCTATCAGGGTGGCAGAAGACGAAAGTTGTGCTTCGTCGGCGCAAGTCATGACGTACCAGCGCTGGCCCGCAAGGGGTGGTTTTTCTACGGGCAATAGAGACCGTGGAAATGGTTATAGGCGGCACGTTGTAGTGAATGGACACGCGCAGCAAAGAACAGCTGTTGGGCGTACGCATAAAAATGTTAGCGTATGGCACGGCAGTGGAATGCGCGGTCGCAGCAATAATGCTCATCGAGGACGCCAGACTCAGCAAGGTCGGCGGCGTGTAGCGTGTTATGAGCATGCGCGCGGCGATGCTGACTCAGGCGCAGTGTCAATGTCGCGGGGTAGCGAAGGCCGACAGTTGAATGAGACTCAGTTTTTTCGAGGCTAAACATATTTTAGCTTGCGATAGTATTAACTGGGTTAATTTATTAGTAAATAGTATAGATACGGAATGGTTGGTAGATACGGGTGCGTCATTATCAGCCGTAAAGAGCAATTTCTTGAGGGATAACGCTTTGTTCTGTAAGGTAGTTAAGGAAGAGTTAGTGATTAATGGTGTAGGAGGTAGTTTGCAAGCTATGGGTTATGTGTTTTTGAAGTTGGAGTACGGGCGGTGTTCGTTCGTGCATAAGTTTTATATATTTGATGATTTGCCATGTAAGTCAGTTGGCATATTAGGCCAGGATTTCTTGCAGAAGTATGGTGGTATTATAGATTTTTCGGCAAACAGATTGTCTCTTAAAGATCGTGAACGGCAGGCGGTTTCGATGCCACTTAAGTCCTATGATTACTTGTTGACTGTTCCTCCGCGTTGTGAGGTGGTTAGGTATTTTCCCGTTAACAGAGCAGAAGATTGTGTAGTAGTTAAGAAGGAGCTACGTGAAGGGGTTTTCTTGGCTGGTGTGATGGCTAGGCCTAGGAATGGGATGATACCCGTTAGGATTTTAAACACGAACTCTGAGGAAGTTGTATGTAGTATGTCCGATGTAAAAATTTATCCGTTAAGTGATTTTGATTGTTGTAATTTTGTGGAGTCGGAGGTTGACGTTGAGCGTGTTAAGAAAATATTTACTTTGCTTAAACTTGATTATTTGAGTCCCGAGGAGCGGTTGTCAGTTGAGCAGATATGTGCGAAGTATCCAGATATTTTTCATGTTCCGGGAGATAAATTAGATGTCACGAGTGTATATGAGCAGTCGATACGGTTGAAAGAGAATGTTACTCCAGTTTACAGAAGGCAATATAGAATACCTTATGTACAGAAGAAGGAGGTTGATAGGCAAGTGCAAGAGATGCTGGATAGTGGGATTATTGAGGAGGCGGTTAGTGAGTGGTCTAGTCCTGTTTTAGTTGTCCCCAAAAAAGCAGATCGTAGCGGGGAGAAGAAATGGCGCGTGGTGATAGATTACAGGCAGTTGAACGAAAGAATACAGGATGATAAATTTCCATTGCCGAATATAAGTGAAATCTTAGATTCAATGTCAGGTGCTGTTTACTTTAGTCACTGTGATTTGTCGCAGTCGTATTATCAATGTGCTTTGGAAGGAAGTAGTAGGAAATACACTGCTTTCACAACAGATAAGGGGCAATATCAGATGTGTAGGTTACCAATGGGGTTGAAGATAAGTCCAAGTTCTTTTAGCAGGTTAATGACTGTAGCCATGTCTGGATTGAATTATGACAGATGTCTAATTTATTTAGATGATTTGATTATTTTTGGGCGGAATTTGGATGAGCATAACCGGAATCTTATGTCAGTTTTTTCACGCCTGAGGGAAGTGAATCTTAAGCTAAATCCATCCAAATGTGAATTTTTGAAGAAGCAAGTACTTTATTTGGGGCACGTAATTTCGGCAGAAGGTATTTCACCAGATCCAGAGAAGGTAGAAGTCATAAAAGGTTATCCGCGTCCATCGACGGTTGATGAAGTAAAGCGGTTTGTAGCATTTGCTAATTATTATAGGAAATTCATACCGAATTTTGCTAATATAGTAGTACCTATGAATAGGCTATGTAAAAAAGATGTTGTATTTAATTGGACCGATGAGTGTGAGGAGTCGTTTTTGTTGCGAGTAGGAAGCGGAAGCGTTAATGAGTCCACCGGTGTTGGATTATCCAGATTTTTCTGATAGCAACACTTTTATATTGCAAACAGATAGTTCGGGGTATGCTGTAGGAAGTGTGTTGTGTAATGGGAACGGAAAACCTGTTGCATATGCTAGTAGGTCTTTGGGAAAGAGTGAGTTAAATTATCCTATAATAGAGAAGGAGTTGTTGGCAATAGTTTGGTCAGTGAAATATTTTAGACCGTATTTGTACGGACGGAGATTCGTTGTTAAAACGGATCACCGGCCGCTATTATATTTGTTTAACATGACAGATCCATCAAGTAGGTTAACTAAGTTTCGATTGTGTTTGGAAGAGTATGACTTTGAGGTTGAATATATTAAGGGGAAAGAGAATGTATTAGCTGATGCACTTTCTAGGATAGTAATTACAAGTGAAGATTTAAAATTCATGCGTGGAAAGACTATATCAGTAATGACAAGAGCGCAGTACAAGCAGTTGGAAGAGCCAAATGTTTGTGATACGGACTCCGTGGTGTCTAGGACTGATCACCCTAGGATCGTGGAAGTTCTTAAGAAGCAAGGAAATGACATTGAGGTTTGTTTAAATGAATGGGAGAAGATGTTACGTAACACTAATTGTAAAAGAATATTTTCAAAGTCGCGCAATTTAATGTATATGCCAGAAAGCTCGAGTATTTATGTGAACTATGAATCTTTATCGGCGTCATCGCGAGACGAGTTGTCGAAAGACATAGTTACTTTTTGTATTGAAAAAGGCATAAAAGAAGTTATTATTTTGAAAAGTCGTTATAACATAGATTTTATTACAAGAATGGCAAAATATTTGAAGGAGAATAAGAGTTCCATATGTGGAGATTTTAAAATGTGTGTAGTGAAGGATTTACGGAGAGTGGAAGGAAAAGATGAAAAGAAGGTTATTTTGAATGATTTTCATATTTTACCTACGAGTGGTCATGCAGGTATACGCAGGATGGTGAATAATATAAAGAAGTATTATTATTGGCCATCTATTGAGAAAGATGTAGTGGAGTACGTTAGTAAGTGTGATAAGTGTAAGAAGCAAAAGTTTTCTAGGCATACTAAAGAACCAATGACAATTACTACTACTGCATCTACGTCGTTTGAGAAGATTTATTTAGATATAGTGGGGCCGATTGATAGGGACGAAAGAGGCAATGTTTACATATTGACTCTTCAGTGTGAGCTTACGAAGTTTGTGGAGGCGTATCCATTAAAAAATAAATCCGCAAATGAGGTAGCAAAAGCTTTGGCAGAGAATTTTGTTTTGAGGTATGGGGTACCGAGAACAATTGCTACGGATAGAGGTTCTGAGTTCATTTCGAAAGTGATGGTAGAGCTATGTAATATCTTGGGCATTAATAAAATCTTGTCAACGTCATATCATCATGAGAGTATTGGGTCTTTGGAGAACGTTCATAAAACTTTAGGTGCATATTTAAGAATACAGACGAATAATAATCCATCATCGTGGAGTTCCTGGATTCCATATTGGTGTTTTTCTTATAACACAACAGTTAATACTGTGACCAAATATACACCTTATGAATTAGTTTTTGGTAAAATTTGCATGTTACCAAGTAGTCTTCAAGGTGAAAGTGTTGAACCATTGTATAATTTTGATGATTATCCTTTAGAATTTAAGTACAGATTGCAGAGGGCTCAAAATGATGCGAAAGAAAATTTGATAGCAAGTAAGTTAGCAAGGAAACATTGTTATGATAAAAATCTTAATTCTATAACTTATAAAGAAGGTGACTTGATATTGGTAAAAAACGAGATAGGCAATAAATTGGAATGTATTTATAATGGACCGTTTGAAGTTGTGAAGGACGAGTCACCAAATGTAATAGTTAGATATAAAAATAAGATAGATATAGTTCATAAAAATAGGACGAAATTATATTGTAAGAGTTAGTATAAAAATTTGAAATGTATTGGAAAAAAAAACCTTGTAGTTTAGTTTTTTTTTTACTTTAAGAGGGGTGATGTGGTGTGAGAGCACGTACATCAGCACGTCACGTATAGCACGTAGTTTAAGTTAAGGTAGATAAGCTGTGTCCATAGCATTATTGGCATAGAGGCACATACTAACTATGTATATATACCTCACCAATTAAAGGCATAGAGTCAGTTGACTCATGGAGTAGTACACACCACGTTGTTTACTTAAACCCCTCCTTCCCCCCACATCGCAATATGTATCGATTTGTGACTGGTATCGGATTTTGAATACGTTTTGTTTTTTTTTTTATTCTTGATAGGTTTGCGCTTGACCGATATCTCACCTGATGGAAAGCGACGATGTGGTCGACGATGGAACGCGCTTACCTAGTAAAAACCTATTCATCTATCTATCTTTTCACTCTCAACTTAAAGCAGTGCCAGGCGCCAGGATCAGCACCTGCACCTGCAGCAGGACTGGTCCGCGCTGACGCCTCGAGAGGTGTGGAGGAAGAAAGAGAGGCCTTTGCCCTGCAGTGAGGCCGACAGCCTGGAATAAATAGATGTCTAAATTATATTGTAAAATACCCATACTGTAAATTTCTTTTTTATTTATAAGTTATACAAGTTTAATATATTACATATACCGGTTAGTTAAATAGCAATAATTTATCACAAGAACGATGTGACATCATCATCTTGGTCATCTGTGAACAGATGCACGTTCAACGAGTCAGAGTCGCGTGGAATCCGACGGACACCTCTATTATTATTTTTATGCACTAGCTTCTGACGTTTTATAAGTGCCCATGTAGGCCTATGTGAAATAAAATATTTTGACTTTTGACTTTGACTTTGACTTTATAAATTTTATGTCGATCTGTGCGCAAAATTATGTGAATGTAATTTCTGAACTAAAAATGTGTTTTTATTCAAGTGTAGCAGTTAATTTAGAGTAATATTAATCACGATGCGCGTGATAGTGGTGTTCATGGCATTCTGTCTGGCATGGCGGTCTGTCAGGGGAGGCAGGGGTTCTTTGGGGGTAGTTAACGAGATTTAGTGTGTGACTGCGTGAGAGCAGAGGCCCCGGAGCCCCCGCACGAGCTCCGGGGCCTCTGCTCTCGGTCGCGCAGATATATCTTCATGCAGCAGCAATACAAGCTGAAACATATATGCCTAAACAAGTCTATACTTCTCTCTCAAAGTAAAATACTCTTTAAAAGTCAAAGTTAAACGGTGTTCGTCACCTCGATGTGAATCAGGGCGGAACGGGGTCGACGGCTGATGATTGAATATTGCTCGCAGTGACAAATTACCCGTCGCCGGCATCTCGCGTTACAGCCTCCAGCAAATAACTTATACGTGTAACCCGAGCACAATATACCTGCTCGCGTCGCTACAAGTATGCGCTTGATAAACTTCTAAATATGTAAAGGATTTTATTAATTTCCTCTACTATAAATAAGACTAGCTGCTGCTAGCGACTTCGCCCGCTTGATAGAAAATTATTCCATGGGAACATACGGTATCTCTGACGTACACGGGTAGTGTACGTTCAGCCATTCAAGCGTGAAGAAGTAACAAATATTCCCACAAACTTTCTGGTTAGCTTATGGTCGCTACGCCGTAGCTGATGTTCTGGCTACGCCGTAGCAGGTGTGCCTACGACGTAGTAGCTTAGCCTACTACAAAGCGAAGGAATGTGTCGGCGGCTACACGCATCAGTTGTTTTGCACTGTTACTTAGATATATATCACAAACGAGCCTTAAATAATGGAAGTAAATGGATATAAAATAGAATAAATTACATTAATTGCGCGCCGGGGAGCCGGCGCTTTTCATTTCTATAAATACGTACGATTTAACAGCAAAGCAAGTTGAATGCTAATTTGTTTGATTCTCAGTGAGGCTCGGTCTGCGCGGTGTTCCTCTGAAAACGGCTCAATTTATTAAAGTTTAGTCAACTGTCGACTCATCTCTCGCTGATTATGCGACTGTGCGACAGTGCGAC
Source organism: Mythimna lalbum (assembly GCA_949319445.1). Lineage (NCBI taxonomy): Eukaryota > Metazoa > Arthropoda > Insecta > Lepidoptera > Noctuidae > Mythimna > Mythimna lalbum. The sequence goes on from OX439360.1 coordinate 22,100,342, forward strand.
AGAGCGACTGCGGAGTGAAACGGTCGCGTTCAGGTTAATATATAGCTAACTTGTACGCGACCGTTTCACTCCATATATATTTTGTATTATATATATATTGTATTTATTTAGTAACATAAATACAAAATATATGTATAGCCAGTAGGCTGGTGACAAAGTATCCAGGCTAATATTTGTTCTCGCGAGAGGACAGTTGTTGCGATAACCGAGTGTGTGTCGCGGGCGTCACAGTGGACGGTGTTGAAGTAGTTGACGGCAGCGCTGCGCGGGCGCCGGCGCGGCCGGCTTGGTGCTTGTCGCAGCTCTCGGGCTTGTTTCACGTGAGGCCGCGTGAAGAGGCGCGCGTGTGTCCGCTCTAGTTCTAGTCATGAATGCCAGTTGGTGGCGCGTTTCTGAACCTTTTGTCGATTCGTCTAATCAGTAGGTTGTTGTGGAAGACACTTTGTGTTCGAGTTGTTTGCTGTACCAATCTATTGAGCCGCTGATTGGAATTACCATACTTGTGTTGGTGTTGTGACTTTATTTGCGTGTGAGTATGTGTGTGTGTGCCGCGGCGTCTATCATCGATACTCATCGCAGCGCTCATTAGCATACGGTTGGTGTCGCTTGATGAGCCACCTCCCCCCCTCCCCTTCCAGCCACCACACTTCCATCTCCCTCACATTACAAACAGACTTCATAATCTTTTGCTGTGATACAAATTAGCGGCGCGGTCTCAAGTGTCGCCGCGGCACTCGCGCCTCGTTGGAGCACGCGTCGCACAGGACCCCGCGGCGGCGCCTCGGCTTATTAGCTCGGTGATTTTGAATTCATTATGCATAAAGTAAATAACATTAAATTTATTTGGAGCGCTGTAAATATGGCGCGTTGTTCCTTGTGGACTGCCCCCCGGGGCTCGCCGACAATACAACCCGAACGGGAGCAGTCGCGAGTCCGGCCCCGCGCCTCCCGGAATTAATAAAATCTTTAATTTCAGATAGTAAAGGCTCCTAAGTAAATACGCGCTCCTAGCTCCGGAGTCAGTACACGCATAACTTTGCGATCCGGTGAAATACCTTGCGCCTGTAAATATTTGTCCGGCGACCGCGCGCCGCGCAGGTAGTTAGCGAACCCTTTGTACCGAGCGTTGCGTCACCACCGCGCCAGCGCCGGCCGAGCGCACGGCGCTTGTGACCTTGCCACTAGAGGATAGGGGCGATATTAGCGTGCACCCTTGTCGTGATGAACTGACGTTAATTAATGTAACCGAGTAGGTGTGTTTAACAAAAGCAAAGACACGTTTGTGGCGCTTTGTTGTGGCGCTTTGTTGCCGCTCGCTGTGCGCGCTCGGCGCAGGAACCAGCACATGCGGCACGCGCTAACTCACACGCGCGCACATTGACCTAGCGTCGCTCAGGAGGCTGCGGACACCGCAAGCCCCTATTGTTCAATTCTGCGCCTTGTTTTAATAAAACTGTTGAAAGTCAAAGGGATGGTATTCTGTTTATCTGCCGAGATCGATGTAATGAGAAATTCTTCCATTGTGTCGGTACTGGCCGTCGTCTGACGTCGAAGGACGAACTGCGAGCGAATTCCGGCGCAAGCCGCGGTCCGCAACTAATATAACCCCCAGCCCGGCTGCTCTGATGTCATCTTATTTAGGCCAGCGTTCAACAATACCTATTAATTATACCGAGGGCGAATCGTACATCTCCGTCAGACGTGAGGCTGCACTCGAGGTTAATATGTCCTCTTTTATCTTCATTCAGGTCGTGATTACGTGAGATGAGGTCGGATCATAAACTAAGATATGAGCACGGCTATCACGTGACACATCACACGCTCCGGACTGTCCGTCTTTGATCTCGGACGACGCTGAATATTTATCGGGTGTATTAACTTGACGACGTTTTTATGTGACGCCAATCAAGTCAGTGACGGCCGCCTCACAGAGAGCTGAGCTGCACACGTGCGCGATGACGCAAGCTGAACGTTGTGCGTGCGTGTGGGTGCGACTGCGTCACCACACAATGTGGAATGCGTGATAAACAGGAACTTACAAGTGTCACAAAATGTTTAGCAGCTTGTTACACGTGTTTCGATTTTGTTTGCTTCGTTCGGGGAAGTGACGGCGTGATCGAGTGTCGGACAGAAAGAGCTTCAGGCAACTCTTGATTAATTGTCAACAATGAGTTACCGTTTGTCGAGATCGGGACGTTGTGCGAGTCGAACAAAGGAGCTGCAAATCAATGATACAAAACATTCTACAACAGCTGACAAGTATAAGCCTCTCGCTTCAATAAATCTTTCAATAAATATTCAGCGGTATTTATTTTGCAAAAACATAAATTGTAAATAACACATTCATACGTAATTATTTTCGGTTGTTTATACTAGATGACGCCGGTATTGGCTAGCGGACTACTCCTGACAATAAACACCGAAACCAACTCAGTGATCGAGTCTCTTGTAATAAAATATAGCACTCAAATATAAATTAACGAATAAATAAACTAGCTATTTTAATTCATGTATTAACAAAACTTTACTAAGTTTTGCCATAACAAATAACTTTTTAATAAAAAAATACACAATAACTTGCTCACGGAAGGCGGTGTCACTGTGGCACTCACTCCCGAAATTAAAATAGTTTTGCATTTTTGCGTTAGAATATTGTAAAAAAGTAACACATGAATATCACTAAATACAAACAGTTGAACTTAAAAGAGTGAACTTGAAATGTGCGCCACTTGTATCGAGTGGAGTACCTGCGCCGGCGGCCATGTTGTGGTGTGGCGGCAGGTTTATGAATAGTGTCGCTGTGTGGCGGGCTCGCAAGCCGCGTGCGTTGTCTGTGCGGCACAGGGAGCGGCTCTACAACTGTCTCCTTCGAACTTTAAGCACTACTTTATTTTAGCATTATAATTCTTTAGGTTGAATATAACTGATTTGTCACACACACGTGCGATTAACTTGGAACGCAGGAGTGCGGAGTGTGAGTGTGGGAGTACGGGGCAGAAGTGCGGAGTGTGGAGCGTGGGCAGCTTCCGGCAGGTGCGAGTGACGAGACGACTTGTCTCGTACGAGTAGTCACGAACAGTCATAAATAACGTATTCAACACTTAGTTGACTCAAAGATAAAACTCGTTAAAATGCTAACGAGGATACTGAAGGCGACTAGTTACCCGCAAAGTACGTAAAATAAAACAAAGCAGTTTAATGCTCTTGAGCTTTTTTATTGTCGGTAAGAAGAATTGACATATGAAATTAAAATCATCTCACAACTTAAATGTTAATAGTAATAATTATTCGTAGCTGTAACAATATTTTTTAATAGTGTCTGTGGGTGCCAGTACGTGAACCCTCAAGTGGTCAGGTTCAAAGCGTAGTGAATTGGCGCGGGTCCAAGGCGCGACCGACGGCCGCGCGACCTGGCTCCGACACCGGTATAATACAGACCACTGCGCGTTTTGTTTGGCTTCTGGCGATTTCCGCATGCAATCGAGCCGTGCATCTCGCACATACCTACATTTTCTTCTTTTATTTCTTAGATTTTGTACAATATATTAGTTTAAGCTGTAATGTTGTACAAGTAAATTGTAAATAAATGAATGAATAAATGATTGATTGGATAAATAAATAAATACCACGATTATTGAGAAGGTAGTAATGCCTCTTCACAACGCCATGATCAATAAAGCATGGTCTATTCAGCTTTCAGTAGCACCAGGTCATAATGGCAGGCACAATCTACCCACGCGTGGTTAAATACGTACAGTCAAGGTCTAGAAGTCCCCTTACACCGCAATGACCATTATCGCCTGCACTATGCGGGCGGCGGCGTCTGTACACACCTACGCATATTTATCCGTGCGAGGTAGCATCGCTACGACTAGTTACAGATGTGGTCAATGCTAGACAAGGATGACCATATCAGTAACTTGTTTTTTATTGCAGTCTGATAATTTTTTTCATAGAACGCTTAAAGAAGACCGTGTTGCAGTTATTGCGTTGCATCGTTGCGGTTACGCGCCAATTTATTTTTTTATATACTGAAAAATTTGAATATAATCAAAAGATTCGTTTATATCTCTATTATATCTATGTATTCGTATCATCAAACGATAAAATGGAGACTCTACTGTAGATGACAGGACAAGAAGTAGTCGCCCTTGCTCTGTTAGGACTTCTCCTCTGTTAGGACTAAAAGCTGTGAAGGCGCGAATTCAAAGAAATCCAAAACGTAAACTGAAACGGTTGGCCCTTCAGATGTGGTTAAGCAGCACCACGGTGAAAAGGCCTATTTAAGCTAGCTAGAACCTCAATAATCTCCCATCACTGTCATGCAATGTGCGCGACTCCGCGTCGTTCGGCCGCAATCATCGGCTGCTCACAAAGAAGTGTGCCAGAGAAACTCATATTTACTTCTCAAACTTTAGATTGCTTGGGTTTTAATGAAGGCTCAGGTCGTAGCGTCACGGGATCTGCCCCTAATCGCTGGCGCGCGATGTGAGCTGTACGCGGCGTTCCATTGTCTCTTAGCTTCAAGATTGTCGAGCCTCTCCATCGCGCCACAGCTCCATTGGGGCCGATAAATTGATTTCGTGAATATAATTCAGAGCTAGTCTGCTCTGCACGGAGGTGGGATTTACGATAGCGTGTACTACACCATATCAGTAAATGAGTGCTATAGGGACGAGCAGAAGAGCCAGTGCTCGCACAACGTGAAGCAGTGCGTGACAAGCTAGGTGAGTTGCCTACCGTCGCAGACTGGTTGTGGTTCCCAGCTCCGTACAGCAGTTCTTATTTATCGGATGCTGCGCGAGCTAACCTTCGGACCTTCTCATATCATTTTAATATTATAGTCTATTAGCTTTTGCCCGCACGGCTTCACTCCCGCTCTTCCCTAGTCTACCCTACTATACCCTACTCTACCCTACTATATCCTACTCTACCCTACACTACTCTACACTACTTTACTCTACACTACTCTACCCTACTATACTATACCCTACTCTATCCTACCAAACTTCACATAAACCATCTACTAAATATTCCAAACAAAGCCTAAAAGTTTGGTTTGGATAGGTGAGCCCGTTCTTGAGTTATAAAATAACAACGAAAAGTGGCTTTGATATAAATATATATCTTTCACTTTTCTATAAAGTAGTGGTGTTGCGATGTCGCATCTGAGTAGGAATGGTCCCTCGACACATTGCACCTGACTGAACCTTCTACACGTATGTGCGAGGTGCCCACAGGCGCGGTCCCCGGGCCGCGGGCCCCGGGTCCCAGCCGCCGTGCAGAGACACACGAGCTCCGTGACTAACGACACTATTTATTAGCATTATGTAAATCATGCATGTTCTCCTCGCTTACACTGGTAGCTCCCGCCGCGCGCCGTGACGAGACGCCGCTAATGTACTGTTGACACTAACTGTAACTCGTAACACAACACAAACTCATTACTTTGAGCTCCTTCTAAACAAGCAGTTGATATGAAACAATGATTAAATTACACTCTATGTGTTTTTGTTTCAGTCCTAGATCAACAGTCGCGCAGTTAATTACCTTGGAGTACTTATCGACTACTTGTCGTCGACGTATTGTGTGTGAGGGTTTTTTTTGTAAACAATTGGAAATTATACTCAACACCCTGACGATATTTGTGGTTAAAAAGGTAACTCGACAGGATATACCCACAACCGCTAAACCGCTAAATAAAACTTAAGCGGTGTTAACATTGAAACTACTGGAAATAATCGCTAACGAGCAACCGTTCGAGCCGCTGTGAAGGCAGCGTGTCGCCAGCAGCGTACTGTGCCGCTCTGTGTCGCACTGTGCCGTTCTGTGTCGCTCTGTGTCGTACTGTGCTCATGCCCGGTCAAAGTTGCAGCTGGTAGGTATTTACTCTGTAACTGAGAGCAAATAATAGTAACGTGCTGGAGAGCTTGCGAGGCGCGACTCATACTATTCGTAGTCTCATACACTCATGCATTTTGTACTCGCAGCCACGCCACTGGATTCTATTCTTGACACCGCATGACATTATGGACTTGAAATTTTAAATCACAGTAAAATCTTTTGATTTTCCTGCAACTGGTTCAGTCCCGCATGCGGCCACTTACCCCCTCAACCCTCTGTAGAGATGTCTGTGTTTCCTCCTTGTCTTGTTAATATGTTTACTGAATACAATAGCAAACGTCGACAAACTTGCAAGTGATTGTTCTCGTTAGTTACACATAAATTAATATTATGTCGAACCTGGGGCGGAGTCAGTGAACCGCCTCCGGGGCTCGCTTGACCCGCTTTGTTCACAGAGACAATAGATAATGCTTATCTTAATTAAATCTATAACTGCGATCGACAACCGACAAGAAAAGATTAATAGCCCTCTGTGTGCATCGGCAGAGTTTAGTGATCAGTTAGTGATAAGCTAGCTTTGTGCAGATACTGGCACCTGCTGCGGGGAGGCCTCATTAGAATTTAAGTTACGCTTTGTAGAGCCGCCGATTGCTGGAACTTACACTAGATACAGTTCAAGTCACTGCACGATAGCGCATATTATCGGCGAGGTGTGACTCTCCGTCGTTCTGTCACATCACCAGACATTGTTGTATCACATCGCGACTGGTTCACGTCCTGTCTCCTTAACGACCAGCTTTAACCATAGTCCCAGTAGAAAGATGTCTCACATTTAGCATAATATATTATGTTCCATTTTAAATATAGTTGTCGGGTTAATGTGGTGTGTCGAGGTCGCCCGCGCCGGGCCGGCCGGACGGGCGGAGTTAGGGGCGCTTTCCGGAGCTCGCGCAGACTTACCGCTCTATTTCCAGCATAAACAAAACACATTAAATAGTGAGGGAGTCGAGAGTCGAGCCGTAACGTGGGTTCGTGTGGCTGCCACACGCCGACACTGTTCACGTCTCTAACGTGGGTTCGTGTGGCTGCCACACGCCGACACTGTTCACGTCTCTAACGTGGGTTCGTGTGGCTGCCACACGCCGACACTGTTCACGTCTCTAACGTGGGTTCGTGTGGCTGCCACACGCCGACACTGTTCACGTCTCTAACGTAGCACTCCTCGCGGAAACACTCGCTCCTCTCTTCTGCTAGTTACGCTATTGGCAAGCTAAGTGTTAAGTTTACAATGAATGCATTGTTTGTTGTAATTCTTAAAGACGCGTAGGTACTCGTATAGTCATGCTGTTTTTTGTTAAATTTATGTTTAGGTATTTCGTTTTTATACCTTACTCGTGTTGCTTAAAGGAATGATTTACGTGTTTAAGTTATTTAGTTTCTGACTAACAGTTCGTCGCGGCAATTTTAGCAGTTTGAGTAACTGTACGCGGTTAGTAAAGTTCGAGCGAGCGCTCGAGCACGCAACTAGTTGCGGCTCGCGATGGTGCAGCAAACAGAGCAAGTTGCCTGGCGCTGTCCGCTGCGGCCAAGTGCTATGTGTGCCGCCGTCGAAAAGTATAGCGCTGTGGAGTTGAGCCCACGCACGGGTGCATCTGGGGCGCCTGCATGTGTCCTATGACAGATGGATACATTCGACGCACGTGTGTTCAACTTTCACGACGGGTGTGGCGTTAATGGGCCTCTCACAAGTTTAACTATAAGGTGCATGACTAACGAACCTTATGAATCTGTTTTGTTTATTAGAATTCGAGGTAGATAAACACGTATCGTGCCGCTGAACTAGCATGAAGCTAGATATGGATAAACAACAAGAGTCGGAACAACTACGCGTAAATAATATACTCCTTATCCGGGGAACAAATCTGCGGCCTTAACACAGCGAGCGGTGGCCCCGGACTAGTTCCCTCAAACTTTTTGTTTCTCTTATCAGTTCAGTAAATTACCTCGCTGGGACATTTACCTGCGTTTAGCATCGCGCTACAGTTCAAGCGTTGGAAACGCAAATCCTCAGTAATTACCATGTTTTTTGTGGCTGTTTAACTGTGTAGCAAATAAATAGTGTCAGCTCTCAGCGGCGCGAGATGCAGTGGATGTCGCAGTAAGTCGCGCCGTTTAAATGAAGTAAACCCGAGCGTTGCCTCCGTCGCGCCTGGCTCACGCCTCACCCGCTCACGCCTCGGATGGCTCACACCTCGCCCGCTCACGCCTCGGCTGGCTCACGCCTCGCCAGGCTCGCGCGTGGCCTGTTTCCGTCGCCTCGCCTCGCTCGGCCTCGGCTGCGGCGCGAGTCGTGACGCGTCACTGGGTAGTCGCGTCTGTCAACGTTGCCTTCTTGTTAGCGCGCTGTGATGAGTAATGACTTGTTCTGTCATATTTTTCGAAAATAATATATTTTCTTGCCATCTTAGAATTAAAATGTCAACGTTAGCTGTTTGGTTTCGTGTAGGAAAGAATAACGTTTAATAAAAATATTTTCAGAGAACAGAAATACATTCCGCGCACACTGTGAGTAGCCAACAAAAGAGTAGCGACATTAGCAGAGTTATCTGTAGACAAACGCGCTCGAAGAAGACTAATTAAGGAGTACATTACTATTGATCGTTCAGACAATCAGGACAGGTGCAGGACATGACGAGACAGTTATCGTTGCAACCTGTGCACTTGCGCAGTATAAAAGAAAACAAATATTTTATCGTTAAAATTGCTGAAAAGATAAAACCATCCACTTTGTTCACATATTTACAACAGCAATAAAATAAATGAAATTTAAAATTCTACAAAATTAATATTCATATCAAAGTTTATTAAATTTCCTTAATATAACTGGGATCATAAAAATGCATACATTGGTCTCTAAAGATCCTTTTCTTTATTTTTTAGGGACTTTAATCTCAATGAAAACGACCATATTTAGTCATTGTTCCTAGTATTACAAATATAATTACTTACACTAGGAAACGTGCAGTCCTAACCACTACGTATACCTTATCGGGACAAACCTTGCCAAGGTGTGACACTATCCGTGACTTAGGCGTTTACCAAGATAACAAGCTAGTTTTTGATACCCACATTGATGCCATAGTCAAAAAAGCCTCTAAACTGCTTGGGTTTATAATGCGTCTGTCTAAGTGTTTTAATAATGCAAAAACCCTGAAAATTTTGTATTGCACCTTTGTCAGAAGTCAGCTAGAGTATGCATCTCAGATATGGAACCCGCGTTACCATAAGTACATCGATCGCATTGAAAATATACAAAAGCGTTTCATTAAATACCTTTGTTTTCATCAAAATATTCCTTATCAATCCATCGATTATCTACGACTCTGTAAAAAGTACCATGTATTACCTCTCAAAGATCGACGTGACATTGCTGATTACTTGTATTTGTTAAAAATTTTCAATAACAACAGCCCAGAACTTTTATCCAAATTTTATTTAAATATACCGAGAAAATTTTTCCGTCATAATCTTCCTTTGCATGTACCTTTGGCTTCAACCAAATATAGACAGAATAGTTTTATTATACGTGCAAGTAGACAGTTCATTAATATGTGTGAGCAGCATGACTTGGATCCCTTCACAACTAGTGTGGCGTCGGCCAGAAGACGCATAAGCCACAGGTTTGTTAAGTAATCTTTTAATTGTTTCCCTATTTTTCTGCAATGTATTATTAATTCTACTGTTTCTCATTTTCTGTAAGGTTTGTAGTTACTACTTGTTTTACACTTGCAATTGACTTTGTTTATGTAACTGTTAAATTTTAATAAGGTTCACCAATCATTGCGCAAAGAGTGCTATGGTCACTTCTCAATTGTAATTCTGACACTATACGTGAGGACTTGTAATTGGCTTGCTATCGTCTATGTTAGTTTTTATTTTTTCGTCCTCCAAGATGTAAGTCCTCCAAGATGTAATAAATAAATAAATAATTTATAGTCAATTTTTGCAACAAATTTAAAATCGGTTCAGGTTTAAGGGGGTGCATCACGACTCACATTTTCACTGTTTTTCATACAACCGCTCATAACTGATTATGACGTTATTACACACTTTTCATTAGATATTTTGGAAACATAGTATCTTGTGGATATTATCTAGGTTTCTAAAGAAACCAATTTCTAAATTTGTGTAAAACTAATCCAGTAAAAACCTCTGAAAATGTCCTATTTTGTATGAACTTTGACACTTCATAATTTGCCTAGCAATTAAAAAAGTCAAAAAAGTAATCCTCTAGAGACCTTGCAAATTTTATTAAGATTCTAAATGATGACAACTTTTTCCAGAAACTTTTAAGGGTTTAAAAAAATCAGCTATTTCCTGGAGCAAGTTTCGTGAAATTTTCGAGTAAATCTCGGAATTACCGAATACTATCAGAGTTTCCAGGCGTTATCTCTCTTTTTTTGCGTTGCCTTTTCGTCAAACATCGCTTTGGATTGCATTAAAAGAAGTAACAAGCTTTTAAACCATTTTCGATGTTTACGATAAGCGAGTGGAGAAGGACCCTCTTAAGTGAAAGCGTAACAGACAGAGTTACTGTCGCATTTATAATATTAGTATGGATTTAATTGTATTTTTAATGAAAAATATAATTTTATTATATTTTACATACATTTATATTTTATATGGAAAATGTTTTGTCCTTCAAAATATGGTCATAAATAGCTGTACGTCATTAATATATAAGAGCGTACTTTTCGAGGTACATTTTCATACAAAAGTTCTGTAACGAAACGTCTATGGTTTGAATGTCTATGGTGCGGAGCGAGGTAAACGAAACGTTACTCGAATGTCTGCGGTACGGAGTGAAGTGTTCGGCGAGACCGAGTTGATAAAAAGGGATTGCTGCGCGCATCGACGTTCAGTCGCTTCTAGACAGATGTGAGTCGCGGCGGCGGTGGACGACTACATGGCACGTCCCGCGCCGCCGGCCGCGCGCGCTCTCTCGACTGAAACGCGCTCATTCGCTGAACATTCAAACAGCTCTCTCGCTAAACTAAGAGAATTTAATTTATTCAAATGTTCGCTTTTCATTCGACTATAATTCAACCAATTAACCAAAATAATGTTCTATTCATTTCACGTACGATGTTTAAGGATTTATGCTATTCCAACATTATCAATCGATATATAGTATATTAGCTTTTGCCAGCGGCTCTGTTCTCGCGAAAGTAGAAAGTAAGATCGTTTGATCAACATATATCCGCACTTTCACTTCCCGTGAGCCAAATTTCATCCTAATCCGTTTAGCCGCATGAGCGTTAAGGAGTAACAAATATAAAACGCTTTGTATGTGTGTGACATACAAAGCTTTGCGTTTATTAGAGTGGCTTCGCCTTCGTAATCCCTACATATTCATTATAAACCGAAGTTCCCTACCGCGTCTGTCTGTCTGTATCATCATCATCAGCCTTTCTAATGTTCCCACTGCTGTGACTCAGGCCGCCTCTCTAGGAGAGGAGTCTGTCTGTATGAATACGATAAACTCAAAAGTACTGAACGGATTTCAATGTAGTTTTCGACAATATGCAGAATTATCAATGAGCAAGATTTAGCTTTGTACCACAAGCAAATTCTACTGTATTAGAACTCTATGGAGAATAACTTGCAAGCAACTTCACAAATCAATTTTTCAAATTAATAGTTTGTCAGAAATTTGGTAATTACACATCATCATTTCGGCCGAAAGACGTCTCAAAATAAACGGTCCTGCATCCATCGGATTAGCGTGACCCTCACTAGGTCATAGGTTCACCTTGTAGGAAGCCTTACAACGCTGCATCTTCCGGTACGCGCCCCAGAACTTTCGGCCCCAACGGTCATCTGTTCTGCGAGCACCGTACTCTGCCCACTGCCATTTAAGTAATACACAGTTTATGATGTAACTTGTGGTAACCGCAAAATTAAGAAATACCTAGGTTAAAAAAGGTTTTGTTCGAGAAAGATTACAGCACTAAGGATTTGTTGACCGATAAACTAATATAACTTTGACTTGTCGACATGTTTGGGCTTTTATTGTTATTATTATTTCTTGACTTATGTTGACCTTGACATGTATGAAATCTAAATTATGCACGTGCTCACCTAATTATTGCTTTTGCAATGTGAGCAGAACACAGTCGGCGTGGCGCGAGCACGAGCATACGAGCACGTTGTCAACACAACGGTAATGAAATGCTTTCTTTGTGATGCTTCCGTAGATACGTTGAATGTCGTGGTACGCGGCTACGTGGCTACGAGTTGCTACGAGCTGCTACGAGCTGCTACGAACCACTGCTATAGCGCTACTTCAGTAGTCGTGGCCGATCTGTATGCGGCACTCGGACACTTTACGGTTATCCTATGAAATTACAGTAGTTATCAGTCATTTACAGGTTATATTGTAGCTTAGTGTGTTTTAGAAGAAGAACATAATTAATATAATAACAACATTTTTGAGAGTACTGAACTGCCTCTCATTTTATAGGAACATCAAAAGCAACAACTCGCACAAAGTGATGTACAAGCAACATTACTGTGTTTAGTTTAGTTAATTGGTAGGGCGCGCGCACACCGCCAGCTCGGCCCGCGGTAGCTCCGCACGCGCGACCTACTGAACGACGTAATGAGAGCAAAACAATAGCTCGTGTAGCCGGCGGCGGCGCGCTCGCGCCACGCTTTTATTTTGCCGTTTTAGAATATTACTTTGTGGCGCACATTTATTGTGGAGCGGACTTAACTTCCTTTTCCTGAAACGATATAGAAAGGGGTCATTGTTCCCTGCAGCGTCGGGATGTGTTCGTTGCACGTCGCCGCGGCGCGAGCAGTCCCGCGCGCCACGCTAGTGTCGCGCGGCGGCGCGGGCTTCATGTTCAGCTGTCGCCACCGCCAATAACGACTTGTTCGATATCCCATTATTTCTTAAAAATAAACCCTGTTTGGCTTTCGCAATTTACGCAAAACCTTCTTTAGTAAACAATAATATTCGATAATAAAATGGTTGCATGCTATGGGCTGCCTACTGCGGGCTGCGTGCTGCGGGTTGAGTGCTGTGGGTTGCGTGCTGCGGGTTGAGTGCTGCGGGTTGCTTGCTGCGGGTTATGTGCTGCGGGTTGCTTGCTGTGGGGTTGCGTGCTGATGCTACGTGCCGCAGGTGTGCTGCGGGTTACCCTCCGGAGTAAGCCCTCCGCGCGCAGTTTTTTAATCACGTTGCAAAGTACGTTACACTAACTACAACTAGGCAACTGAAGTTGAAAAAATAATAAGCTGGTGTGGTTTGATTGGCTCAAATATGAGCATGTTTCTGAATTTCGTATTAAGCTCAAGTCAATCCGACTTCGTTAGGGCTGGTTCACATCGACGTCGGGTCGACGATGAAGCACCTGGGACTCATCCTGGACAGTTGGTGGAACTTTGTGGAGCAATTTTGACGTCTGACTCCTAAACTGGAAGGGACCGAGGCTTCCGTCAAGGTGGACGAGGTGGTGGCCGCCATTGTCAGGGCGGGTGGGTGCACGACCGAACAGGTTCGGGCGGGTGATATCCGTGCCGACAGCACGGGCATGCGAGCCGTTACGGTGAGCTGTCCAGTGCAGGCGGCCCAAACCATCACCGGGGAGGGCCGACGGCTTTTGGTGGGCTGTGTCTCCGCGCAGGTTAAGCTGCTGGAGCCCAGACCTCTGCGGTGCTTCCGCTGCCACGTGGGGCACCACGTGGGAGCCCACTGCGCCGCGGAGGATCGCAGCGACCGCTGCCACCAGTGTGGCCAGCCCGGTCACAAGGCCGCAGAATGCCGTGCTACGCCGCACTGCTACGCATGTGCGGCGGCAGGCAAGCCGACCGACCACCGGGCTGGGGGCAGGTCCTGCGACCCCCCCGCCAAGGCCAAGGGCAAGGCCCGCAGGTCCATCCCCGCTGATGTCCTCGCCACCGCAGCCGCCTCCTTGGCCGCCGCCGCCATCGCCGCCGCACCCGTCGCCGCGGCAGTGCCCCCTAGGGGGGCTCGGGAGGAGACCGTAATGGAGTGTCAATAACGGCCCCATTACGTCTCCTCCAGGCGAATATCAACCACTGCGCCGCCGCTCAGGATCTGTTGCTCCAGAGCATGGCGCAGTGGTTGATCAATGTCGCCGTAGTCACCGAGCCATATTTCGTCCTGCCTAGGGGTGACTGGGTTCAGGACCTGGACGGCTCGGTGACCTTAATTACGTCGACCGCCGCCGGTACCCCGCCCCCCGAGTCCGTCACGAGGGGGCGGGGTTGCGTGGCAGCACGGTTCGGGGACATCGTCGTGGTGGGCGTCTACCTGTCCCCGAGCCGATCTCTCGACGAACTCCATGTCTCCCTGTTGGAGCTAAATTCCGTCGTCGCTGGGTTCCGTTCCCTCCCCGTGGTCGTTTGCGGGGACTTCAACGCCTGGAATACGGCTTGGGGTTCCCGGTTCACGAACCAGAGGGGTCGGATGGTGGAGGACTGGGCCTTAGAGCTGGGCCTGGTCGTACTGAACCGGGGTTCTGTCCCCACGTTGGTGAGGATGCGGGGTGAGTCGGTGGTGGACATTTCGTTCGCCAGCCCCGCTCTGTCGCCGCGTGTCGTCGACTGGCGCGTTATGGAGGAGGTAGAGACGTACTCCGACCACCGGTACATCCGGTTTGACGTCTCCGCCGAAACCTCAGCCGCGCCGGTCCGACAGAGCCCTTGCGGGCCACGGTGGGCGCTTAAGCAGATGGACCGGGAGCTCCTCCTGGAAGCCGCGACGGTACAGGCCTGGGTGCAAGCACCAGACAGGCCTGTCGACATCGACGTCGAGGCGGAGTGGTTCCAGGAGGCCATGTCGCAAATTTGCGATGCGGCAATGCCCCGTGTCCGTCCAGGACGAGCTAAGCGCCAGGTGTACTGGTGGTCGCCGGAGATCGGCGCCCTGCGCAACGCGTGCAATCACGCGCGACGCCGGTACGCCAGACACTGCAGGCGCCGCATCCGCCCGCCGGATGCGGAGGCCAGAGAGGCGGAGCTGTATGAGGGATACAGAGAGGCAAAACGCAAAGCGGGCCAAACTCGAGGCCCGCAACGTGTGACTGGGGTCTCTGAACGCGGACCCATGGGGGCGCCCGTACAAATTGGTACGGGACAAGCTCCGCCCCTGGGCTCTGCCGCTGACTCAGAGTCTCCGGCCCCAACTCGTGGAGGGTGTTGTTGGCACTCTGTTCCCTGCGCGGGGGGAACACTCCCCCCCGCCCATGGCTCCGCCTCCGCCAGCGGTGTCTGACGCGGACCGCAACAGCGACGACGATGACAATGTTCTAGAAGTGACCGAGGTAGAGTTGAGAGTGGCGGTGCGAAGGCTGAGTGCCAAAAACACCGCCCCAGGACCCGACGGCTTGCCAGGGAAAGCCTGGGTCTTGGCCATGGAGGCTCTCGGGCCTCGACTGAGAGGGCTCTTCAGCGCATGCCTGGAGAGGGGCCAGTTCCCACTTCGCTGGAAGACGGGGAAACTGGTCCTCGTAGCGAAGCCAGGGCGCCCTGCGGACTCTCCGTCCGCATACCGGCCCATTGTGCTGCTCGACGAGGTGGGCAAGCTCTTTGAAAGAGTAATTGCAAACCGCCTCGTCGTGTGGCTAACACGGGTAGGGCCGGACTTGTCGGACGGACAGTTCGGCTTTCGCAGGGCGCGCTCTACCATAGACGCCATCATGCGCGTGCGAGCCCTCACGACAGGGGAAGCGGTGTCCCAGGGTAGGTGTGTCGTGGCAGTGTCCTTGGACATTGCCAACGCTTTCAATTCCCTGTCCTGGAGCACGATCCGGAGGGCACTCCGGTACCACCGGGTGCCCGAATACCTCTGTCGAGTGGTCGAGGCGTACCTGTCAGACAGGTACATTGTCTACCCCGGTCACCAGGGAGACTGGAAACGTCGAGAGATGTCGCACGACGTCGGTCGGTTCTGGGCCCACCCTTGTGGAACATCGGATACGATTATGTGCTGCGCGGAGACTTCCCTGACGGGGTCAGCGTGGTTTGCTACGCAGACGACACGCTGATCCTAGCGCAGGGAGAGTCGCACCAGGCGGCGGTCGCTCTAGCGACACGCGGGGTTGCGATAGCCGTTGGTAGGATCCAGGAGCTGGGACTCGAGGTGGCGCTGCATAAATCCGAGGCAATGTGCTTCCACGGCCCTCGGAATGCGCCACCATCGGACTCCCAGCTTACGGTAGGAGGAGTTCGCATCGGCGTCGGGTCGACGATGAAGTATCTGGGACTCGTCCTCGACAGCCGGTAGAATTTCGTAGAACATTTCCGACGTCTGGCTCCCAAGCTTCTCCGGGCTGGGGCTGCTCTCAAGCGGCTCCTGCCCAACCTTGGGCTGGACGCCTCCTGCCGGAGGCTCTACGCGGGGATCGTTCGGTCCATGGCCCTCATGGCTTGTTGCCATAAATACTGCTACTTCGCATTATGGCAACACATTTACGCCTAATAATATTATGCGTAATGATCATTATGCTGAATTTCCCCCGACACATAGAATAGAATAGAATAGAATAAACTTTATTGTACACCAAAATAGTAACACACATGTTTATTTATTATGTCTAGGTATAAGTATTGGTAGATTTTGTCAAATATTTATTTTAGTCCTCATTATTATGAAATTATATTATTGGTGAAGCGTCAATGCTTCTTATAATTACCGATATATTTTTTAAAAGGATTTATATAATACCTTAGTTACTTTCCCGCATTCCAAAAACATTATTTCGTTTAAAGGTAAGACAATTAAGTCTCTGTTGAATTCCGCAAACCAAATATTCACTACCGCAGGAGCCCATTGGTCGGAATCGAACGTTTCCTTGAGATGCTTGCGAACGACCGACAGAGGGCGTCCCCTTCTTTTCCGCCCCGCGCCATCTTCAATACGTATGTTCACCCGCTCCGCAATAAAAATCCCATATCTGTTGAAAACCGGACAATTTTCGTGAAATAAGTGCATCTGCTGCCGTGAGACATTATAAACTTCGAGTGCAGTGTGTTTTTCACGAGTTCTGACCAGTCCACCGGTGGATGAAGGCTGATATTTCGCCGGCCGGCATCACACGCAACGACGACAAGCCCGGGAATAAGGTGATTTCCCGTCTCTCTGGATTCGCAAGGTACGTGGGCTCTCTTGTTGCAATAGATGTAGAGGATATTGGTTTCAGAAGGATCTTCAACAGAGATTTGATTTTTATAATTTTAAATCTACATACACCCGCATATTTTCGGGAGGTCTTAAAACCCCCACAGCTTTCAGATGAGGCTATTTACACGCCTCATCATAATTATTTTGGTCCTTTCGAGCCGCATAGGCAACCGCTCCCTAGTTAGATTTTCACGTAATATTTGGTGAAAATCATAAATTCAATACCGCATAATAGGTATAGGTTATAGATGTTTACGTAAACTTTTGGTAAATTAATCTTACCTACTTACTTACAAACTGCTCCGCTAATAACATAAACATAATTGACAATAGATTCTACGTAGGTTTTGGTAAATCTGTCAATATTGTTTCATAGAATTGAATGTATTACGTAATAATTGGTAAAGTTCATTCTATGTAGGTATACATAATTTAATATTTCACTTTGGTAGCACGTTCAATAGGAGGTAGTTACCCATCACTTCGGCTTTGTGCGTATTAGTCATTTTTATTCAGATACCTCCACATAGTTGGTAGGTGCATTATTATTGTAAACCGCCTGATAAGTTTACCGCATATTTTTAGATATTGTTCTAGATATTAACTTAACAAAATGACTGATAAACAATTAGGGCCGGAAGATTTACTGACGATCCTTCATGAAAAGAAAGGATTGTTATTCAAACGCCTTAATCGATTATATGATTTATCGAAAAATATTTCGTCGTTCGATTCGAGAAATAATGAAAGTTTTATGACTGAATCGGAAACTATTGACGACATTCGTGTCAAATTTGAATCTTATGTCGATCAAATTAACCACATAAACATTAATCTGAAACCTGGTTCGAGTCCCGACTATGCTTGTTTAGAATCCTTTGAAGATTTGTTTATTCATGTTAAGCGTATTAGGAATAAAATCAGTAGTAGTCAATCTCTGTTATCACAAAGTAGTAATTCGAAGACGCTGTTTGAACCGCTAAAAATAAAGTTGCCGCCTATCGCACTGCCATCTTTCGACGGGAAACCGGAGAATTGGCCTGTTTTCTACGAGTCATTCAAGTCGAATATTCATAACAACGATCAGCTGACTGACTCGCAGCGCGTGCAGTACTTAGTAGGTAGGCTTACACATAACGCGTTAAAGATTACAGCCGGTATTGTGCCGACGGCTGATACCTACTGTTTTCTATGGGACAGCTTAGTTAATAAATACCAGGATAAACGCACATTAGGTATACACTATTTAAATAATATATTAGATTTAAAAAGTTGTTTATGTAACGCAAATGGTCTCGATTCTTTCATTGAAACATTTAGTGCGAGTATTTCTGCCTTGAAACAGCTTGGGATTCCCGATCTGGCGGATTTTATTCTTTTACATTGTGCTATGAGAAAAATAGATTCACAGACTGGTCAATCGTTTGAACTTTCCGTTCGTGATGTTGAAATTCCTACAACTAAGTTGTTGATTAGTTTTGTTCAAGATCAGGCTAAGATATTGGCACGCTCGAATTTATCTCATTCGAACGCGAAATGTAATTATAACAAACCTCATGGTTCCGCACCGCGTGACCCTCGCACGCAGACGAGAGCGTTGGTTGTGAGTGAGTCCCCTAACTTATCCGCTTCTACCGCGACTTCGGTCAGGAGCTGCGCGTATTGTAATGATGGCGCTCATGTTCAGTTGTATAACTGCGCTAAGTTTCAATCCGCGTTGACTCCTAGAACTAGGTTTGAGTTTATTAGATCCAAGCATGGCTGCGTAAATTGTCTGAGCACTTCGCACGGTTTGAGTAATTGTAGGTCGACCTCAGTTTGTAACGTGTGTAAAAAACGCCATCATACCTTATTACATTTTAATAACTATAATAAACAACCACATACAACTGATGTTAAACCGACGGATTGCAATGTCGCCGTCGCGGCTAGCCTGGCGGTGACGCCGTCCGCTGCGCCTCTCGCTCATCCCCCGCCCCGCGCGGCGTCTTCGCTTGTGCCGCGCTCTTATTCTCATTGCGATAAGGTCGATATTCCCGCACCGGTGTCCGTGTGTTGTTCGGATAATGTTTCTCAAACGTTTCCGACACATAACACGGCCGTGTTACTAGCTGCAGATACGAAGACTAAGTCGGCAATTCTGTTATCAACCGCTCAGGTCTATGCGCGCGCTAATAATAATAGTTCGGGCCATAAAACAATAGTCAGGTGTTTAATTGATAATGGTTCGCAAAATAATTTAATAACTACAGCTTGTTGTCGAAAACTCAACTTAGTAATAATTCCTTTGAGTAATTCTTTTGTCAAAGGAGTTGGTTCTGTCTCGCGGCCGATAATAGGTTATGTAAACTTAGATATCGAGTCTCGCGTATACTCGCATCAGAAATATACTATTCACGCGTTAGTAGTTGAGTGCATTACGGATCAGCTACCTTCGCACCATATTAAGTGGGATTGTCATGTAGACTTCCACTCGCTTCCGCTCGCTGATTTAAGCTGGAATATTCCAGGTGATATTGACTTAGTGTTAGGCGCTCAACTGTTTCCGTATATTTATTTGGGAAATAGGGTAGACTTAGGTTCACATGCGCCACCCGCATTATTAACCACATTCGGATATGTCCTTATGGGTGATTTTCCGCATAGTAAAGATAATTTGAATTTATCTAGCTCTTCTTTCACAGCACTCGCCCTTAATGATTTATTACAAAAGTTCTGGGAATTGGAAGAAGTGAAAATAAACGTTTTTTATCTCCCGAGGAGACCGAATGTGAGAATATTTTTTCCTCGACCGTGTCACGCGACGATGCGGGACGTTATACTGTCGCGTTACCTTTCAATAAGAATCCAGCCGAGTTAGGTAATTCCCGCACCACCGCGTACCGTCGACTGGTTGCGCTGGAGAGAAAACTCCGCCAATCGCTGACGTTGCGTGAGAATTATAACGCAGTGATTCGGGAGTACATAGATAATGGTTACTTAAGTCAAGTCGACGAATCCGCCATTTCAGATGACGGGTACTACATCCCTCATCACGCTGTCGTTCGACCGGAAAAACCGATGCCGCGCATTGTATTGGATGCGAGTGCTAGGACTCATACCGGTTTATCTTTAAATGATGTACTCCATAGTGGTCCAAATTTACAAACAGATTTGTTTCTTCTTTTAATCAATTTTAGATTATTCCCTATCGCTATAAATTCTGATATTAAGCAGATGTACTTACGAATTTGCATACCTGTTGAGCAGCGTAAGTACCTACGCATTTTGTTTCGATTCAGTGAGAACGATCCTGTGTTGACATTCGCTTTTAACCGCTTACCTTTCGGACTGAAGTCGAGTCCTTACATAGCTATGCGCACTGTGCGACAGCTGGCCTCGGACAGTCCGCATTATCCCGAAGCTGCTAAAGTAGCAGAGACCAGCTTGTATATGGATGATCTGGTCTATTCGGTGAATAACGAAGAGAACGCTATACAGTTGTCGCATGATCTCATAAAAATGTTTAAGTCGGGCGATTTTGACCTTATAAAATGGTGTAGTAATTCACCCGCGCTTTTAAACAGCCTACCTGATTCACATCGTAAGTCACTCGATTTCCACGAGGGCAATGATGTGTCCAGGGTTCTAGGTCTTTCATGGGAGCCTTCTCAGGATAAGTTCTTCTTCACTTCCACTCAAGTAGCCGAGAAATGTACTAAAAGAAATATACTCTCGATAGTTGCCCGCTTATTTGATGTTCTCGGTCTCGTCGCTCCAGTGATCTTTTATGCCAAGTTGCTCATCAAAGAGTTATGGCTGAGCAATATCGGATGGGATGATGTCGCTCCTGACGAAATCGTCAAAAGTTTTTCGCTTCTCATGCAAGAGTTTCCTTTGCTGGATTCCTTACGAATACCACGTCATGTGGGTGTTACCGATGACGGTAGTGTTCGCATAGTCGCATTCGCCGATGCCAGTATGGGTGGGTACGGTTGTGTCATTTATATACACTCGACGAGTCCGTCCGGCGTCGTAGTTCGTTTACTTTGTGCGAAGTCAAAGGTTTCACCTACCAAGGTCACAACTCTCGCACGTCTGGAGCTGTGCGCAGCTGTGCTCATGTCAAAGTTGGTGAAGACTGTTCGCGATACTTACTCTTCACGTGTTCCTATTGCAGGGATTTACGCCTTTTCAGACTCTACGATAGCTTTATCGTGGATTCATTCTTCTCCGCACCGCTGGTCAGTCTTCGTCAGCAATAGAGTAGCTCAATGTCAGGAGAACTTGGGCTCTCAACATTTTTACCATGTAGCAGGTGTTGAGAATCCAAGCGACTGCCTATCTCGTGGCATACTTCCTTCACAGTTGGTGTCACATGAGCTTTGGTGGAGCGGCCCTTCTTGGCTTCGTTGTCTTCCGGAAGATTGGCCTGTCAAACCGTTCTGTCCCACCGACTGTGGGGAACTCCCCGAGCACAAGGCAAATGTCTTAACTGTGACCACGCAAGTAGAATTTCCTCTTCTTTGTCAACTTGCGCAACGCACCTCATCATGGGATAAGCTGTTGCGCATCGTTTCATATATACTTAAATTCGTTAGACCAAAGGTTCATTGTGAACCCCGGTCTCCGCAGGGATTGTCAGCGGCGGAACGAGTTATGATCCGTGCTGTGCAATCTGTCCATTTCGCAGATGACATTAAGCTCATCAAATGTGGTAAATTGTTACCAAAGAAACTTAGAAGCCTGTCTGTCTTTCTAGATGAAGAGGGCATATTACGCATTGGGGGAAGACTTTCAAAGTCATACCTTCCCTTTGATGCTAAGCATCCCCTTTTACTTCCCAAACATGATCCTGTCGTGGATCTGATAATTCGTCATTACCATGTGATGAATTGTCACACTGGACCAGGGCCACTTATGTCTATTTTACGCCAGCGATTTTGGATACTAGATGCCAGGACTGTCATTAGGTCCAAGTTGCGACAATGCAACACATGCTTTAGAGTTAATCCGACGCATCCCACTCCAATGATGGCGGACCTCCCTGAATACCGTGTGTCGGAATCAAAGGCATTTGTCCATACTGGAGTGGATTATGCTGGTCCCATACGCATAACTCTCACTCGTCGCAGAGGTCAACACGCTCAGAAGGCTTACATCTGCCTCTTTGTATGCTTGGTAACCAAGGCTGTCCATGTAGAATCAGTCTCTGAACTTACTACCGACGCCTTTTTAGCCGCGTTTAAACGTTTTATCTCGCGTCGAGGGCCAGTATCCTGTCTTTATTCGGATAACGCTACTAATTTCGTTGGGGCTAAAGCTCAACTAGATGAACTTTATAATTTCTTAATGAGGTCAAACCTCAATTCTTCTCTTATAAATGAGTTATCAACTCGCCGCATTAAGTGGAAAATGATTCCACCTCGCTCCCCACATTTTGGCGCCATGTGGGAAGCTAATATAAAAACATTAAAAACGCATCTTTATCGCGTGATTGGAAATCAACTTCTCACTTATGAAGAGTTCCAAACTGTACTCATTCAAATAGAGTGCATTATGAACTCACGCCCTCTGAGTGTGTTGTCTTCTGATCCGCATCCTGAAGTTATCACTCCCGCTCATTTTTTGATGTCGACTCCATTACAGTACTTGCCGGCAGCCGGTTTGTCTGGTCAGCGCTTAAATCTGTTCCAACGTAAACAGTTGTTAGATAGTATGGTGCAATCCTTCTGGAAGAAATGGCACTTAGAGTACCTGCATACGCTGCAAGTTAGGCAAAAATGGGCAACTCCGGACAAGCCTGTAGAAGTTGGAACTGTCGTACTCGTGGGACAGGACAACTCGCCTCCTCTATGTTGGCCATTAGGAGTTATAACTGAGGTTTATAAAGGGACCGACAATGTAGCTCGCGTTGCTATGGTGAGGACAAAGTTCGGTAATTTTAAACGCTCTGTCACAAAACTATATCCTATCCCAACGCAATAAAATTTCATTTTTAACTATACTCTTAGTTTTTTAAGGTTTAGGATTAGTTTATTAAATAATTTTATTTTCCGCATTCAGTCATAAAGTTTGGACTTTTCTGATCATGATTTAGGTCAGTGAATCTTCATAATTTCCACCTTTCCCTTTGAAAGCACTTGCGTCCTTCCAAGGGGGGGAGCATGGTGAAGCGTCAATGCTTCTTATAATTACCGATATATTTTTTAAAAGGATTTATATAATACCTTAGTTACTTTCCCGCATTCCAAAAACATTATTTCGTTTAAAGGTAAGACAATTAAGTCTCTGTTGAATTCCGCAAACCAAATATTCACTACCGCAGGAGCCCATTGGTCGGAATCGAACGTTTCCTTGAGATGCTTGCGAACGACCGACAGAGGGCGTCCCCTTCTTTTCCGCCCCGCGCCATCTTCAATACGTATGTTCACCCGCTCCGCAATAAAAATCCCATATCTGTTGAAAACCGGACAATTTTCGTGAAATAAGTGCATCTGCTGCCGTGAGACATTATAAACTTCGAGTGCAGTGTGTTTTTCACGAGTTCTGACCAGTCCACCGGTGGATGAAGGCTGATATTTCGCCGGCCGGCATCACACGCAACGACGACAAGCCCGGGAATAAGGTGATTTCCCGTCTCTCTGGATTCGCAAGGTACGTGGGCTCTCTTGTTGCAATAGATGTAGAGGATATTGGTTTCAGAAGGATCTTCAACAGAGATTTGATTTTTATAATTTTAAATCTACATACACCCGCATATTTTCGGGAGGTCTTAAAACCCCCACAGCTTCAGATGAGGCTATTTACACGCCTCATCAATTATTACTAGCTGCTCCCAGCGGCTTCGCCCGCGTGATAGCAGAAAATTATCCCAAGGGAACATACTTCCGGGATAAAAAGTATCCTATGTCCTATTCCAGCACAGCAGATGGTCTATCCGTGTACTAAGTTTCATAAAAATTGTTTTTGCCATTTAGGCGTGAAGACGTAACAAACAAACTCACTTACGCTTTTATAGTATTAGTAGGTAAGGATATATTATTTTATGCTTATCATTAGTAAAGATGCTTTATCTCAAGGAACAACACTCAGGTTCAATTTAACACTCAGCTTGCTGACACCTGGCGGCGCATTAGTCACAGTTGGGCTATGAGGCACTCTGGCTACTTGTTATGACAATAGTTGATGGCGTAATGAGTGCAACAATAGCGGCGCCTGCACTCCGGACGGCTGACGAGTGGCAGGTAGCGATCCAACGCGCTGGAAGATGGGCTTTGTACTTTGAAATGCTTTTAACGTTTGCTTCACGAAGGTCTCAATTCGTGTGATACTTAGAAAGTGACATTTTTGTGGCAACAATTCCGACGTCTTGACGCCCTTGTAAGTTCACGAACATTAAACAAGTGTCTTCAGTAAATTAGACAATCACTTCTCGCGCCAACTTCGATACTGTAATGAAAAGCATATCGAATGAAAACTATATCCATTTAACTTGCCACCAAGTTTACCGAGGTGTGGCGGGGAGTGGAGCAAATTCATTAATATCGTCGCTCTGCTCTGTGCTTGTTGCAAGGGAATATTGTCCTTATGTTTAGTAAGGTAAGGTTTATGGGAGGTGTGAAAGACGGTGACTCAGAAAGCGGGCCAGCTGTGCACGTCGGCAATAACTCCGCGCCTCTGCTGCGCTCCGCCAGGGCTGCAGGAACTGCAATAAACATTCATTTCAGGAGAATGTAAGAACGTGCTCGCTTCGCTAGCAGCCGAGCGGCGCGCTGTAGCCTGCAGCTGCCTGAAGGTGCCTGAAGGTGCGGCCAGCTGTACTTAATTAACTCTTGATTGAAGAGTCAAACTATTGTTCTCAAACAGCCAAACTATTAAACGCCTAAACAAAAGAAGAACTGTAAAATGCCTAATATGTTTACACTAGCTTTTACCCGCGGCCTCGCCCGCGTTTATTAATATAGTTTACTCTTTCTTCCACTTATCTTACTGAAAAAAAAAAATTAGCCTATGTCCGTCTCCAGGGTCCCAAATATCTCTGTACCAAAATTTCACAAAATCGGTTTTGCCATTTAGGGGTGAAGACGTAACAAGCAAACAAATAAAACAAACAAACTCATTTTCGCTTTTATAATATTAGTAAGATTCAGCGTTGTTAGAAAAAGGTAGGACTTTTTCTAACAACTTTATACAAACTGTTCGGTAATATTAGATTGCGTATAGCTACACTATATCCTACTAATATTAAAAATGTGAAAGTTTGTATGTATGGTTACACATAGGATACTTTTTATCCTGGGATTATGTACGCGGGTGAAGCCGCGGGCAAATGCTAGTATAAAAATAAATCTAAAATTCAAGAACACTCTGAATTTGGCAAAAACCTACGAAGCATGTGCCGAGAGCAGTCAACTGGGTCACCGGAGTCAGCGCAGATACGATAATCGTCACGTCGGTGCTTGCGTAACACCCGTGCGTGTCACATGTAGCCGCCCACTATTGTTACACACGATATATACTTGGAACATCCTCACCAAATTCCAAAAATAATACTATGATGATCCTCGTGCGAGCGAGTGGGGGCGCAGCCCTGCGCGCCGCTGGCCGGGCGTAGTTCACACCGCGAACTTGGCAAACACTTCTATTATAGAGCACAAAGTTTTTAAACGCCCGCACAGATATATTGTCTAGTTGTACCTCCTTCCCTCCCCTCCGCCGCACCCCTCCCGCCGGTCCCCACGTCACAGATGAGGACTTGCGGTCTCTTGCAAAGAGTTGAGGAAAACTCGGTTCTGCTTGAAAATTCTTAATGAGAACGTTTCTTTTAGTGCGGCCGTTGAACTTAGGTTCGAACGTGATGAGAGTCGGACAGCTCCCGAGAGCGTCCGTGTGAACTGAACGCGACACGTTAGGACACCGACAGCTCGGTGCACTCGAGAAGTGTGCTGGACGACAATATTAATATGCAATATTACAATAACAATATTATATATTTTTTTATATTATTTATTTGTATTTGTATGCTTTAGTCATTTATACAACTTCAAAACTGCTTAAAGTAGTTTTAAACTAATCAAGCCCGGCCATGTTCTGTTCACAATAAACTCGTAAAACATATTTTGTGGTCCACGGTCCACTATCGGTATCATGTAATCTCACGCCCGGCCGGCCTTCAGGAACTCGCCATTGAGCCGGATATCCGGTAAATTTACCAGAGCTACGAGAAATATTAGTTTTCGGGCTCGAATCTATGTTGTCGGTAGCGCAGAGTTATTGAATCTTTAGTTATCGAGTGTGACGTCCAGGTCAGCGGCGCGGGCGGGCGCGCGCCGCGCTCGCGCTCATCCGGCGAGGCGCTTCCAGTCGACACGTGCGCTCATTGCATACTTCCGCAGCATGTTATTCACACATCACTAAAACTAGATAACTATTGTTTATTCTGTATGCATTGGGAACACAAATAGTTATGTCACCAAGTACGGTCATTACATCGCTCCCCGTTCCGATTCTGTTTATGTCTCTCGTTTCTATCCCGAGGGAGTTTTGTAGTTTATAGCTAAAGTCCATCCGTTATTTCAGTATGATGCGCAATAATGTATGGGGTACGTTTTCACTGAATAATTGAATGAATTGGATCGAGGCCCGCCCATTGTAGCGTCCGCCGCCCCGCGGGGGCGCTGCGCTGACGTGATGCTACATTAGGTGGCTCTATTCATTATACAACTGGTTAATAAACGTGAATGCGGTGACACCTGTGTGCACGCGGTAGCTTCAAGTTCCGCGCAACTGTTCTAACTTACAGTTGCGTGGCGACTTGCACACTCGGTGCACGGCCTTAGTACGC
This sequence comes from Mythimna lalbum, assembly GCA_949319445.1. Classification (NCBI taxonomy): domain Eukaryota; kingdom Metazoa; phylum Arthropoda; class Insecta; order Lepidoptera; family Noctuidae; genus Mythimna; species Mythimna lalbum. The sequence continues at coordinate 22,127,224 of OX439360.1, forward strand.
GCTCCTCGTTATTGTTTACTTTCTAGTATGATCTAGATAGGGCTTGCTGATATTTATTTGTACGACCGCAAACCACAACGTTGTAATATAGTATCGTTAGATCGCGATGGTCTCTGCGCCTGCTGTACTTTACACCTCAGTCGCGTAAATGGAGGTAGCTCGAGTAACTTCAGCTCGCACAACGTTTAGCAACAAGCCCCTACGCAGGCTGCGCCCGTCCTTAAATAGATTTTGTAATAGCCGTCGTACCTGTGCGCTCTTCGTTCGCACGTACTTAGGTTTGTGTGGCTCCAGTGGGTGGGTGGCTACTGTGCGGCGGCGAGATCGGGCGCGTGTCCCGCACTGGCTCCACAGACTACCAGCGGTGGTGCCAAAACTACAATACTCATCGTATAGTTACGTTAGTTTTGCGAACGGCAGATTTTGAGTTCAAGGTAAAAAAAAATAACTGCTGCCTCTTATGTTAAGTTAAGCACAGACGACCGCAGATGGTCGGCACACCGGCGCCCACCCGCGACCAGTGACGTTCCGGCGCGGCGCTGTACCGTGAAGTAGCTCGACGCACGAACACAGTTGTCGCTCATTGTACAGCGCGCTCATTTGTTTCGGGTTATTTAATTACGCGCGTAGAGTCGCGAGTGTGCCGGCTCAGGGCGGCGGTCGCGGCATTTTGAATATTAATACCTGTTAGCAAGTTCTAATTCCGTAGTTTATTTAGTTCCCATGTTATCCCAAATATGTAAATTAAATTTTGCGCCGAGTGGTCCATTTGACAAACCTGAGTCAAATGCTGTTAATTGTGTAGTAGAGGGCGAGTGCGCGGTGTGAGGCGCGGTGCGGGGTCCCCGGAGAGGGAAGGGAGGGGGGTATTCGGTTCGAATCAAAGTAAATAATAATAATTCAAGCGTACTTATTTACAAGGGGTCCCGCTCAAATGAGAAAATTGATACAACGCCAAAACCAAACCCCGCTGTTATTTGTTCGCAATCTAATATTAAGTTAATAGCTTATTTTACGTAAATATTATATTATTTTTAGCTTTCGCCAACGTCGGTTTTATTAGATCTGTCGAAGATATTGATCTCAAATAAAGTTATGACGTCGTTGCTTGCAGACTCCGCGCTGGATGAGGCGATGAGCTGCCGACCGATGAGCAGTTCGACCAGCATGAACTAGTGCAGAGCATCGCGTTTTGATTTAAATATAGTCATTTTTTTTTAATAAGTATTTCGCGCTGTAATAAGTTTAAACAGAGCCCAGAGCAGAGCAGCGCACTCGAGTGCGCGTCGTATATCTACATATCTGTCAGCCTCCTCTCGATACCTTTTAAGTTTATTGGGTGTCAGCGTAGATGCCTTCTATTTCTTTTGTAGTAAACTCTGTATTGGTATAATTAAGCTTCCCACCGCTATACTTCACTACTCCTAAAGACTCCACACGCGCGTAATCTACAGTTTTCCTATGGGGATCAAATATATTTTAAATGGGTTGCAGAAAAATAATAATAAACGAAATAATAATAATAACTCTTTATTTCCGGCTACTAAGGCCCATAGACACTATATGTAAATAACAATCTTAAAAAGCAATAAACTAATACATAATAATAACATTATAAGACCTAAAATACATTACTTTGCTCTCGCATGCAGCGCTGAGTACTGGCAATGGCGAGTATTAATCGCCTCAAAAATATAAGGTTTTCTTTTGATCATTTGTGTATCAGACAAAAGTGACAATTTGATGCGGGAACGAGGTATTAAGCTGTGCAGCCTCTCGCGGCTTGAGGTCTCTTTTGACATTGACATGTGGGAGTGTTTTCACCAGTGCAATGCTGCACACGTAAAGACAGTAGGTACAACTTTCTACAGCGAAGCGAGTTCAAAAACTTCAGTAGCTTCTTAATTTACGTCTCTCAGAAATAGGGTATATCCGGGTCCGACTTTATAAGTAAAGGACGTGTTCCTCTGTTCTCTATCGGCACCCGCGTGTACAACGACACATCTAAGGACTGTTTCAGGGCTCCCTGGGAATTGCAAACATGAAGCCTACACCTTAATGACTTGAATGTTAAATGTTGTTAAAAAATGTATTGTTGTACAAAAAGCACTGCTCCTGCCACCTGTTACATAGGATTAAGGTTTTATAAAGTTTTTATTCTAAACAAAACACTAAGTTGTTAATACAACAACCGCATATATTCGATCATTTCGACGAGCTGGACGTGCGGTTACAATAATAGTCATGTACACCAGTCCTGTGCGCACACTCAAACCGCATTATTCAAAATTGTATTTTATAGTTCATGTTTGTTACTTCAAAAAGTTATTTATATGTAAGTATGTTCTTTTTTTTTCTTGGGGACGAATAATTTTCCGCCCCCAAGAGGCGGAGCGAGACTGGCGAGAATGGCGTGTCAGACTTTTACTTACTAAAATGCACTCCTTTTCCATCTTTGCCTTCGTTCCAGGGCTTCGGGGTACATTTCCGCACAACCCATGGTCCCTCCGGTTTGTTGATATCTCTTTGAGGCATGCGTGGTACACTACGCGGGGCCTACTGAGTCTCTGAATCTGGCCATATTATTTGGTGTCAGGCTGGCTGCACTTTCAAAATTGAATATTAATTTAATAATAATAAAAAATCAAGATGGAGGCGGAGTGAAGTTTTATTTTGTATGTACCTACTGGAGCAATGATTGACGAGCGCCGCCCGGCCCGGCCACCCGGTCTGGCAGCCCGGCGAGCCATTAGCTACTGCTATTTACACACACCTACTACACGACACTCGCGATATTACCCGCTACCAGATGATACACCTGTACCCGGTCAGCTCCCGCGTTGGGTATAATTTTATCATGTCTTTTATTTAATCCTAGGCAAACATATTAACTGCTCCATCGTCGTCTTTTCGTTTTCGAAGATAGTACCTACTATTTTGATTAAATTCTCATAGATATACAAGAAACTTAAACAATAAACTAAACTAAGTATTAATACACGACAGTGGCGAAGCGTGAAATATTGAGAGAGGTAAGCCGGAGCAAAAAAAAATGTTTGCCTACTCCGAGCGCGGGCACGCAGTCTTGAGTCCTTACCGAAAATCTGTGATTGGCATCCTGGCTTCAGTCTTGTATAGGCAGATGTATCTTCAGTCCACTTTTACTATACGTGTAAGCACTGAGATATTGAAACAGTGTCTTGCAAGTAGGGTTGCCAGGTCCTGGAACTGAAAAGCCGGACAATCTATTCTATTTAGCCGGATGTTTGGTCAAAGAGGCCGACATTTTTTTTAAGTCTAATAAAATTCATGAAATCTTTTTAAATTCTAATGAAAGAATCATAAGATTAAGTGATATTATTGCTACACTATTACATATCCACTCTGCTTGTGCTAGCGATACAAGGTAAGGCAAAACTCTAATGACAATTCTAAACAAAATGGTCTTTAAAAAGCCTAACAAAAGCCAAAAATGCTCAAATTTGGCCGGACACGCCACTTAAAAGCCTGACTATGTCCGGCTTTATCCGGACGCCTGGCAACGCTACTTACAAGCATAATAGAAGTGGCTTTGATAAAAGCCGTTTGTGGTGAAATGATGATATGATGTAAATTAAACAAAACTTAATCGACTAAGTACTAATAATACTACTTATACTCTAAAGCTATTCGTCTATTCTTTCTTACAAAGTGCGCTAAGACATTATCATAAAAGCCGGGAAGATTCTTAATTTTTAGTAAAGAACGTTTTTCTATAGAAAGAATGGCTAGATCAGATAATCGTTCTTGTTTTTGAGCATTACGCATGTTGATATTTATTGTAAAGGGATATATTAAAATGTTTAAAAAAACCAGCTCTGAGAAGAGCAGCTTTTGCGTTGGTGTAGTTTTAAGAACGAAATCTAAAAAAAATCGCACGAAAATTATAAGACTTCGCGCACGACCTTTCTCATAGATCTAAACCTCCCCGCACGCGCACTCCCGGGCCCCGCCTTGGTGACGCTTGCAGCATAAATCGTAATATTTTAATTTCGCCATAACTTCAAAACTAAACGTCCAATTTTAATCATTCAAAGACCAAATATTATCTACATAAACTGTACTTAGTGATGAAATAATTTATTTTGATAAGGGTTAATAGCATGAGTAAAATAAATGCGTTTAAATGTAGTCCAAAAAAAAAACAAGATTATTAGATAAAAAAATGGTTGTTGTGCCTCACTCGACTTAGATAGGTATACTGTTACGCGGACTTTTTTGTAGATATTTGTAAGATCTACAATTAATTAGGACATTTTACGGTTCTATCTTTAATAGTTCAGGCAGCGTACGCAAAGTAAGTAATGTTTCTGGTTGTTTTTTTACACCTTGTGTCCGAAAAACCCAAATATCTTACGGAACCCTATTTTTTTCCAAAATAAAATTTAGCCTATGTTACTCGTGGATAATGTAGCTTTCGAGTGGTGAAAGAATTTTTAAAAACAGTCTAGTAGTTTTTAAGCCTATTCAATAAAACTCTATCAAATAACTCGAAAAAAAACCGGCTTGCCGGAGCGCTTTAGAGCGCGCAGGTTAATCGACATTTATGTGACGTCATGACGTATTCTTGTATAGAAATTTAAACGCTAAAAAGCCGATTGCGCCTGCGGCTTATGTTATAGTGCTACATGTTGTTGAAAAGTAAATTTTGTTGATTTAATGTTCATAGTGTACTTAGTGTAGCCGTTATGTAATGTTAGCTTTGTAGTTTTATAATTTCTGATTGTGCCATTTCTCAATTACGGTAGAGAGTGGTTGTGTTCTAAACATCTGAAGGGAAGCCGGTGGGAATCGAGTTGTATGGAACCTTCGTCACTGATACACGACCTGTGACTTAATGAGCGATGCCGTGCCTGCATCTGACGACCAGCTGCTCCGCCGAGGCGCCGACACGAGCCACGCGTCCGGAACGCGCGCGACTCGGTGCGTCTGTCGCGACATGCACCGTCGCGCGCCGCTTAATATATGGAAGTATTTTTGCCGATTGCGAACACATAAATCAGCGAGGACCGGCTTCGTAAACAAACAAGGAGTCGCGGCCTTCAGCAACAAACAATACCGCCCTTAATTAGACAGAGGCGCCGCGGGCCGCCGGCAATCAGCAGCCAGATTGATATGAAATTGTAATAGAGCTATATTTCAGTTTAACGACAGAAGTTAACGAGGAGCCGCCTTGGAGACGCTGCCTTTGAGACATTGCCGGCTTCTGTTACTGAGCGAACCCGGAAACTGTATGTATCTATCTATAGGTACTCCACGTAAACTATGAAATGAGCTGAAAAGATATATAGTCCGCTCTAGCAATCGATAGCTCGATATGGCATCTTGTTGTGTGTATGGCAGGCGGGTACTATCTTGTATGCTTGCTTTGTGTACATAATGCCAACATTTGTATTTGCTTGCCAAGCTTCCAAGTATACAACATTATTTAGTAATTCGTCATAAGAAGCCAAATGAATCGGCCGCGGGTGCTCTGCGGGATTTTGCAGAAGAGTGACCGTGACTTTGGAACGCAAAGGGCAATTGAAGGATCACAGGTGGGTTTTAGTCAGTAACATTGTCCACTCAGAGCAGGAGAAGTTATTTAACGATCGGCCTTCCTAAACAACACTTGCTCTGCGGAACATATTTTAAATGTAATGCAGAATACACTTACAGAAACTTGCAGCAATTAGGAGGAATCTCGAGTTGATAGTAATGAAATAAAAATCGTGGCAATTAGTGCTTGCTGATCAGTAAGTTCAGTGAAGTGGCGTGCGGGTGCCGGCGAGCGGCGGAATTTCTATTTATTGCCGCGATCAACACAATCGTCAACGTTATTTCCGTTGTAAGTACAGCGCGTTGTGCTCACTATCGAGTATCAATAAAATGCGCTCGGCGGAGGGTGGTGCGCGAGTTACAACTAATGAATGGATTAACGCTCGATTTCAATCGTGCGCTGTGTGCTCGGCGCCGGCCGCTGCTAACGGTTTATGGATGTTGATTGTACGGCGCACTTGTGTGGACGCGCTGGCACGGAGGAAGCGCTGGCACGGAGGACGCGCTGGCACGGAGGACGCGCTGGCACGGAGGATGCGCCGGCACGGAGGACGCGCTGGCACGGAGGACGCGCTGGCACGGTGCGCTCCTCGCCATAATTTTGTTACATGTATCGTACACGTATTCCACGAGTCGCCGGCCAACCCCCGATTATAAATTTTTTCGTAAGTGTATTGAAAAAAGTCGTTGTGCAAATTTGTCACTGCTGCCCGCTTCTTCAGGACCCTGTCACCTATGGCACGTGCTAATTCCACCTCGGTCGCAATGACAGACTTTCTGCACTTGTATCAAAATTAACTATTTCAATTTGAGGTTAGCCCGTTCAAACAAACAAATTCTTGAGCTTTCTAATATTATAAGTATACTGCCTTCAGTGAACAGCCAAACATGTGGCTGTTCACTGTAACCGGTCATAACCAGTGAAAAACATATTTTTATTTTAGTGATTAAGATGAAGCTTTATTTTTAGTAACCGTACTTTAAGACTCCCCGGTTAAGAACAGATTTTGGGACCATGACATAAATAGAGATACGAAATTTATGGAGGATTAAAGTTTACACCTTAAATGTTTAAGCAAATTAGTTCAGATTGATGACAATTGTTTTAATGAATTGGCAGCTGTTGTTAGTAAGCTACGCTCGTGCATCGGCTCGTGCCAGACGAAGCGCTCGGCACCAAATCCGCGCGCGCTTGTCATTTTCGTAATAACTCTTTCACCGTTCGTCCAATTGATAAACAGTAAAAGCAAAAAAAAACACATATATTTAGTTATCGTGCCGCCAAAACTGCTTATTTCATAAGATTTATTTTTACCGACTCACAAAAAGGAGGAGGTACTATGTTCGGATATTTGTGTTTTTTTTTTGTATGTTTGTTCATCGACTCCGCCAATGGTGGACGTATTTTCAGAATTTTTTTTTGTTCGAAAGTAGATAGTTCTGAGGTTGTCCCACTGTTTCGAATCGGTTCAGTAGTTTTTGAGTTTATTCGTTACAAACAAAAGAACAAAAATACAAATCTTTCCTTTTTATAATATTGTTAAGAGAAATTGGAATAAAGATGCTTAAGTGATACAACGCAAAAAGTGTTCCCTTTGAATCAATATAAGTGAGAACATTAGATAATATAGACAGGTGTAAGTGTGACATAATCGTCGCTGAGCGGCGCTCGGCAGGGGCGAGGTGCGCGGCGAGCGGCGAGCACGACGCGCCGCCGTCCCGCGGGGCGACGCGCGACCCAGCGCTGTTTACTGACGACACAACGTGCCCGACTCAATACAATAATATTTATTCAGAATGATGTTGTTTACACTTTGGTGTAATTAATTAGTAATTGGATTTGCGTGCAAATGCCTTTCACGTGGAGTGGATAGCGTCGTGCTAGCTCGCCGCGCACCGCACGTCGCGCATTGCGCGCCGGCTCACGGCACGCGCCCCTGTTACACTTTACTTAATTATGTGTACTTTCGTACACTGTATCCTTTTTAAAAACATTCTATAAAAATGATTTTTGATTTTTATGTGAATTGCTTATTCATTGGTGTTTGAATAAAAAAGGTACCTATCTATATCTATTGCCAAATGTTAACATAATAAACATTATTGCAAACATGCCTTTTTTTTAAATTGATATAAACTAGTGCATGACTGCGGTCCCGCCTGATGGTAAACAGTGATGCAATCGTTGATGGTGAGGCCCACTAGTTAATTAATACTTCATTGGTTTCCAGCAATGTTCGTTTAACTCATACGCTGTACAAGCGGAGCCTCCAACTTTTCGCTTCTCTGCTTGCTTTGAGCAATGAACAGTAAAAAAATCCTAAACATATTTTTGAGTATGTCTGGTGAATAGAAACTCAGACATGCTATAAACCTGCACGTTGCGAACGTCGCAGAGGTGCCGAGTGGCAACTGACAAGTAATTCAAACGACATAAGCGGCCGCCACTGTTTTATTCTCGCTACAAAGCGAGGACGCCGTATATTTTGTGCGTAGTTTAGCTTCCGAGTGGTGATAAAGTGATCCAAATACTATGCAACTAAATATTAGTTTCTAAGCGACGACGACGTGACGCTCTCGCTGCCCAGACCCGAGCGACGAGCCACAAGCCCCTACCAACTCACTCGCACTGCATGTACTCGCTGGGCACGCCACAGTCGCGGTTGTAGCGAACATGGCTAGTTCGAGAGGTTCCCGGAAAACATGGTAGAGCAAGCAAAGCGTGTCTCGCGAGGTTGGAGTACCACCATGACCTTGTGGAGGCGATCGGGCGACTTTGACCTCTCCCGACGGATTTTGTTTCAGGCCTCGGAATAGAATGCGGTCGCCTTCTTCTAAGAAGCAGTAATGCTAGCGAAGGAGATGGCCGGTGCCGTGTAGGAACGGACATCCTTAAGCCCCAGCCACTGCGACAGGAGACCAAGGCGTCGACGGTCCCAACTAAAAAGAATCACAATTTTTCCTCAACTGTTTTCTTTGATTACAATAACATGAATCTCGTTGAGCAACCGGAGCCGGTGCTGAGCTCTCTATTGACCGCGATGAGGCGCCACGCCTCAGTGCCTACGCTTCACGCTGTACGAACAATGTCTCCGCCGAATTACCAATTTTACGATTTGAATTACACGAACAATAACATCGCAGCCTTGATATCTGATTACTTTTTATTACGTTTTATAAGTAGATCGAACTGGATTTCGAACAGAATTTTATAGTTAGTGTTATTTTGTACCGATGAATAAAATTCATAATGAGTTTTGGTTTTTATCTTAAGAAGTTATTTTATTCTTCATGGACAAAAGAGTACAAAGGCGGACTTAATGCCTTAAAACATTCTCTACCAGTCAACCTTTAGGAGATGCAGAGACAAATTATAGTGTATAGGTAGGTGCAATATTATCCATTACATATTATAAAAATTCTTCATACAAATACATAAGATACAAATACACTATATATAATAGGTATATATAGTATAATCACACTTACTTAAACTACAACGAAGACAGAAAAAAAATGGAAAAGAAGAATACTCGAATCTAGTGGAACAATTGGTGCAAACAAATAATAAGAAACAAATTAGCGATGTGAAGAAACTACTGCAACTTCTTACGAATGTACTCGCGAACCTTCACTTTGAACGTCAATCGGGTTGCCATCCTGATATCTTGGGGTAGTGCCTTCCAGAGAGAAATAGCTTGGACATAAAATGAATTGTGAATGAAGTCAGTACGGTGAGTGGGACAATGAAGTAGACGGTTATGTGATGACCGTAGACTTTTGTTGTGATTGGCGCTAATATATCGGAAGTGAGGGGCTAGATAACTAGGGAGATTTGGAGAGACTTAAAATGAGAACAAAGTAGTAAGCGCTCGTGCCTCTTTGCGCTTGCGTATCTAGGCAACCAGTTCAAAAGCGACCGATACGCCGAGACGTAATCATATTTGCGTAGATTGAAAACAAATCGGACCACATCGCATAATCATATCACGTTCTTGTTATCTTAAGTAAGACTCTTTTAATCTTCACGTGCCAGCCCTAGGTTTCTAGGCTCATCTAGCATCCCAAGGGCAGCGAGTCGAGAGAAACTATTTAATTAAGTACAACTCGGGCGGCTCGAGCCCGCTCGGTTCAGCTCGGACAACCGGGCGCGACCGGCCGCCACTAGCTCTGCGGACCATTCATCAGCCGTCGACAACATGGATCGACGACCAATGGAGTAGAAAGAGTTCACAAGCACACGGGTGTGTTTACACCCTATCACACATCTGCTAAAGTATCCAGTCTATAAAACGAAACATGAAATACTTTCTTAAAGTTTCGTGATGTGGGTCAACTTAGGGTTGATCTTGGGGTCATGCTGTACTGTCTAGGTTCCTAAAGTCTTAGCGATTTAGTCTCTCGACCGGATACCATCATAGTTTGAAAATTATGTATCATATCACACTACTAACTTCAGATGTAACGCGGTGATCAAATGACCGCCGCGGAGACGCGGTGACGAAGAACATTTGTCATCGATATAATCATAGATATAATCATAGATTTCGATATAATAATATAATCCTTACTAATATTATAAAAGCGAAAGTGAGTTTGTTTGTTACGTCTTCACGCCTAAATGGCAAAACCGATGTTGATGAATTTTGGAATAGAGATAGTTGGAACCCTGGGAAACGAACATAGGCAATTTTTTTTTAAAGTGAGAAAAAGTGGAGCAAGAGGGAAGAAAAGGGGAGAAGAATTAAATATATGAATAAACGCGGGCGAAACCGCGTGTAAAAGCTAGTATAATAATACTCCACAACTATCACACAACGCCGTCTAGTCCCAAGCTAAGCAGAGCTTGTGTTATGGGTACTAGACAACTGATAAAAATACTTATATATTTCTAAATACATACATATTATAAATAAATATTACACCCAGACACAGAACGAATTATCATGCTTACTCGTATCACATAAACATTTGTCCTGGGTGGAATCGAACCCACCACCTCCAGCATAGCAGTCAGGGCCACTAACCACTAGACTAACAGGCTAGTCATATATCTAGTAAGGACCAGGCGGCCGCGGCTCTCGGAAAACCATTCGCTGGTCCGCCCCGCACCGCAGCGCGCCGCTCCGCACCGCAGCGCGCCGCTCCGCACCGCAGCGCGCCGCTCCGCTCCGCAGCGTGCGGTGAGTCGGTTCTCGTGGCGGCGGGCGGAGTCGCGCGTCGACGTCGAGTGCTCACTTAATTAATTCTTGAGCCGAACGACGTCGCCGATTGATTGCAGAATTTACATTGAATTGCTACAAAATTATACGTTAATCACTTGCTTTCCACAAACGTATTTACCCAGAGCAGTTTCAGTTCGTAACAATGTATCTCGTACAACAGTACGCGGGGCAACTCTGTGTTTGTGTTCCAAGCAGCAATAAAAGTTTTTACAAAAATGTTTTTGGTTTTCTTCTTCTTTTTTTTTGACAACGACATCTAAATCAAGATATTTTGTACTTTTTAGTATTTTTACTAGCTTTTATTTAACTTGCTATGTATGTATATTGTACTTACGGGGGAAATCATAGGGTGCTTCTACACGGTGCATGTAGCTGGAGCAAGTAAAGATGCGGGTTACACGCGTGAGTAATATGCGCAAGCTGCTTGCACCGTGTAGAAGCACCCTTACAACTCAATTTTGAAGCAGATATCTTCAGCCGTTTGAGCTGAAAAAACATCGACGAGGAAATTATGTCTAATTGTCTGCTTGTACAGGGTTATTTGTAAAACACTAACAACCGTGCAGGACTGTATTACTAACATCATAAACAACAACTTTTGTTCTATGACTTTTTTACAAAACATAATACATTTACCAAAAACTAACCTTCAAGATTTCGTTGTTCCATCTAACACATTTCAACTCTGTATTTTGCTATACCTACCTACGTCTGTATGAAGCATTAACCACCATCGCCGCTCAATGTACTATCGCTTGCTTCGCACAGACTTCGTAATATTTAGAATGTTCAATTTAAATATTTTTATTTTTGTATGAAAATTGGATGAACTAAAATATGATATTTTTTTAAGTCATAGAACAAAAATTGTTGTTTATGATGTTAGTAACATAGTCCTGAGAGGTTACCAGTGTTTTACAAATAACCCTGTATAAGTACTTATTTGTAATAAATGATATATATCAACGAAAAATTTGACTTTATTTTATTTAATCAAGATTATAGGTTGTATAAAGACTGCAAAAGTCATAATTGGAAACTGAATTGACTAGATTTTTTAATATGATACGAAAATAAATAATCATGGCTCAGTTTTTTTTTATGCTGATGGCTTTCGTGGCTTTTGGCTAAATTGAACTTTTAATGTTGCAACTAATATAAATATTGGTCGAGTAACATAATATGCTTGGTTTTATTTATTCAAAATAAATACTTAAACATTTCCGAAATAGATAATTAACATAAAAATTAAAATAACGGGTTTTGCTTAGAATATAGAGGCTTGGCATTAATATAATATCGAGAATCAACATCACCAGAAAAAGCATACCATTAGACATTTCAACAGCCATCCAGCCGTATGACATAAACAAAAAGAAAACATAACATTTGACATGACATCTTGTTGTTCGTTCAAAAAGGCGTTTTTAAAATCATAAGGAGTTACGTAGGTATTATTAAAATAATATACGCAAACTCACCCACTTTAAACTGGAATATCATTATTAGTTGGTATTGTAGCGTTAAAAAAAGAAAATCACTACTTGTATACGTATAATTTTGCATGTAAAAAATACCAACATAGAAAAATTATAAAAGGGAATTAAAAAAATCGGCGACTTTAAATATAAAAATAGGGTTTCGGTAAAGTGGCGAAATGGATATAAAAAAAATAAAAATTTATAATTTTGGAAGTAGTGCCTATAGCTGTAAGGGATTGCAATCACTGAGCCTCAGGCGCGAACTAACTATGATCGTAAACTATCAAAGAAATCAGTTCATTCCGCAACCTTTTGACACGAATTGCCGTGATTATATAAAACAGATAGCGTAAAAAAACTACTCAAATAATACTTTGCTACTGCTATAGAATTAGAAAAAAAAATGGATCAGGAAAAACTTCACGTGGAGTGACGTCACGATGTCCACCGGGGTATTCTCTAGTATTGGCGTTGTCATGCGCTAGTTGGCGCACGTATTTATCAATTCCAATGGAGAACAGTCCACTTCTGTTAATTTCTCCCTGAATATGGAATGCTCCAAGAACCGATTGACAAATAATCTATCGAGAGAAGAAAAGGAAAATTATACCATGAGACACAAAACTGAACCTTCAAAGCAGTCAAAACTTAAAATATTTAAAATACATACCGGTTCTTTATATTCAATAAAACTTATCCGTTTTTTTTTATTTACTACGGAGTTTCACAAAACATTTTGCAGTAAGATCATTATAATCACATTTCCTTTTCAAATCGTGTTCATCAAGCACTTTTCTTTAGAAAATTTCGTCGCCGATTGACAAATATAATTTTTCCTTGTCAACCAAACAAATTTTTCTATTCCAAGTTCGAACCAAAAAAAATAATATTAGAAAAAGGTAAACTAACGCAAACGGAAAAGTTTTTATTAAGCTAAACGAATTAAGCAGCATGATAATGCTGCAGTATCTATTAATGGTAATGTCTAAGACAAAATGGTTTAGAAATTTAATCTGTATTCTTTTCAATATTTTGTATCCCAAGAGGCTAAAATAATATGCCAGCAAAATTTTCTTCGGGCCTTCGCCATGATCCTTTGTATACACGTTTAGTTTTGATAACATTGTATGACTGAATCTAACATGGCGAAACACCCAAGAAGATGGCAGACTAGTTACTTTTAATGCACTCTTACACATAGGTATCGAATTAAAGGGTTTATTTATTTATTTATTATAAGGATCGCCAACATTACAGGCACTGGGAATTTACAGGTTCACTTTATATAACTATTGAAGTGCTGCAGCACTTGTAGACAATCACTACATTACTACTGAACATTTGATTTCAAAACACATACACTTCAAATTAGTAAGTTAATTTTCAATTGTATAAGTTATAGAGGGTTTGCTAAGAATAACTCGAAAAATGAACTGACATTACTCTATATCCAATATGGCGGAATTTAATGATGTCCGACCAAAGATTTTATATATCCTAGTACTAGATTGACTACGACAACCTCAAAAGCGTACCTGACAAGGAAAGTCAGAAAGAGTCCTGTCATCTCGTTTTACTAGTGTGTCCATACACTAGCTACATACTACGGGACAATTTTGCTCAAAAGTTAGTTAAAGATATTTTTGATACATCAAAATAGACCTACGTAAGAAGATCACTTCTGAACGGCTACACCTATCAGAATAAGGTTTGTCTGAAAGAAAAAACTAGTTAGTTTATAATAAAACTAATATTATTCTTTTATTTTTACTTTATTAAAAACATACATTCAGCCGAACATAGAACCTCCTCCTTTTCGAAGTCGGTTAAAAATAGACTGATGCGTGACATAAAATTGTACATTTTTTATTACGTCAAATTGCACGTATTAACTAACAAATAAACAATAAATAATACATTAAATAAATGATCCTCGACTGGCTTATAAATTTATTTATACTAACTACTACTACTAATTATTGCCGATGCCCATTAGCGCCACAGGGAATTTCCGAAAGGGAAACCATGGTCCTGGAACACAAAGGGCAACTGAAGGACACGGGTAGATTTATTCAGTATAAACCTCAAATAACTTGTCCCGCTCTAGGATGGAGCGTAAGGCGCTCTACCTTAGAGCAGGATAAGTTATTGGAGATTTTACCACATCAAAAAAAGTCTCCTACTATGTTCGTTTGTCTATATCTGTTTGCAATCAACTCAAAAACTACTGAATGGATTTTAAAAAACGGATGAACTTACAAAAGGGTATATAGATGGAATAAAATTAGGTTTTAGTGTTGATTTAACTTTAGATCTTCAGACTTAATGTGGCAACCACAAATAAAACTGTTGCTGAAAAAAAAATTTTTAAATGTCACAACTTCAAAGCCACTGTTGCTGATGGTTCTCGTTTCTTGGAAATCTACAACAAAACATAAAAAATACTATATTACTAGTAGTTAACGGTTAAGCCACATACATGCAGCATTGCGTGCGGCATTTATTAGGGACCTACCTAAGGACTAAAGTTAAAGACTATGATTTAAAATGAATATAATTCTCGAATGTACTATATCGATGTGGAGAAGATTTTGGAGCGCACGCGCGTCGTTTTAAGAAGTGGTCACAGATAACTATATACTGAATTGGTCCGAAGACACGTCCCGCATGCCTCACCTCTGGTAGCCGCTGCTCGCCGCTTTTCGTTGTGTCATGAGAGCAGCCGAAGATCGCCGAGCGGCCAAAGGCGCCCGATCAACAGAAAATATAAAATTAGTAAAATTGGTACGCGCTTGATTTATTAAAAAAAAAGTTTCAGCTTCCTCAAATATTTAGAAATTTGCTTATAATAATGTAAAACTTGAACAGTAGACAATCGAATTTTATAAAATTTTGCACCCAGTCAAAAAAAATCAAAACGATGTTTGTTGTCACCCTACATAAATATTTTGTAAACAAAACAGAAAACTTACCAAAAAAAATGAAATTCCACAACCAGGATACCCATCACTATTGCGAAACTTTACACAGCATCGTTTTGAACATCTTGCACACTTTATAATTTACTAAACATTGAGATAAAAACTTGTAACAATTAAAAATACAACTTTAGTCCTATGAAGCATCAGCCATATTGTTTATTGATGTCAAATTCTGGCAAATTGAAACCTCCTAAATGTTGCCTTTCATAATTTGAAAATTACTACGAATAGCTACTAAATCTAAATGAAATCATCATTAAATACAAGAAGAATGCGTATAAAATTTCAAGAAGCAATATTTAAAATAAAATATTTAGTTGCAATTCATTTTATGTTGCATAAATCTATCAAAATGGATGAACACGGACTATTTAACGATAACTGGAACAATCTAAAAACTACCATCTGTTTCTTATTTTTTTCTGGTAGTATGTGAGAAAGGGAAAGAGAGGATGTATCTCAGTGTCTTACTCCAGGCCATTTTTCCCTTTTGCGTGTCAATAACACACATGAACTTAATGCTAATGAGAATAAAGAACACTTTAGACAGTGTAATATTTCTTCGTAGTCAATCTAGTCTACTCTAGTAGGATATATAAAATCTTTGTGTCCGACATCATTAGAACTCCGTTGCAGTTTTTTATACTTTCCTAAATGTGGGTATCAAATGAAAGGAGTTGCTGAGATGTGAATGCGCGATAAAAAAAAGGTATAACGTAAAAAATAGCTCAATATAATAATAATAATTTAATCAAATGCGCTTGAAGAATAAAATAAACTTTTCTTTTAAAACTTTAACTGTCAACATATTACGCCATTACACAATTTATCTTCTATATTATAAAAATGAGCCCCGTTTTCCGTTGTCACGACATGGCATGAAAACGGCTTGACCGATTTGGCTGATTTTTTTTTGTTGTGATTGTTATTGTGAGGATAAGGTTCTTATGAAAAAAAAAAATTAGGGTAGAGTAGGGTAGAGTAGGGTAGAGTAGGGTAGAGTAGGGTAGAGTAGGGTAGAGTAGGGTAGAGTAGGGTAGAGTAGGGTAGAGTAGGGTAGAGTAGGGTAGAGTAGGGTAGAGTAGGGTAGAGTAGGGTAGAGTAGGGTAGAGTAGGGTAGAGTAGGGTAGAGTAGGGTAGAGTAGGGTAGAGTAGGGTAGAGTAGGGTAGAGTAGGGTAGAGTAGGGTTTTTTTTTTTTGTTTGTTTTTTTTTTTGTTTTGTTTGGAGCAGGGTGGAAAATCCTCATGGACGCCGCGACTGTCCCACGAATAGGACGGTCGCGGCAGTGCCGGACTCTTACCGGCTAAAAACCACTCCTGCTCTGGCTATGATGCCTCTGACAGAGTCAAAGCCTTTGCATTTCAATTTCACAATTATTTATTAATAAATATTTATTACTAATTGTTTCTGTACCTATGGCCTATCTGGGTCCCAACCAACAGTTAAGAACCAGGAAGGACACAGGGAAAATGTCATAATGATTCTAATTTACAATCATAACACTTATAATAATACCTACTAAGTAGATAAAACAACACATACTTCAAATAAAACTACATCTAGACAGGCTATATGAGAGCGTACAACAAATTCCAATATTGCTTATAAAATATATAAGTAGGGATTTCATTTAAACGGGTTACACGCGGACAGTCATTCAACTTTTATAATACTAGGGTTTTTTTTTTTTTTTTTTTTTTTTCTGTTTTTTTTTTTTTTTTAACTGTTTTTGTTTTGTAATTAAACAACTTTTTTTTTTTTTTTTTTTTTTTTTTTATTTCTCTGTATGCGGTTTTGTAGTAAAACTCTTTTTTTTTTTTTTTTTTTTTTTCTGTGTTTATTGTGATACTATGCTCTATATTTTATAATATAAGCAAGTATCAGTTTACTTAAGCTACCTTATTTCTACTTATTACAATTTGACCTATCTTACTACAATATTCTAGAAATTTATTTCTATGTCTACTTCTAATTATTGTTGGCAAATTTTCTTTTATTAAATCTATCCCTAGCTCTTGCTCGAATTCATATCTGGCAGAGGCAGTAATAGGGCACTCCAAAAGGATATGCGGAACCGTCTCCTCCCTGCCAGGCTCGCAGGCGCACGATGGGCTCCCCTTACACTTGAAGCGATTCAGGTATGCAGAGAACCCACCGTGCCCCGTCAAAATCTGCGTGGTGATGCCGGTGTGGGTGATTTTTCGAATCACACTGTACGCCTCGACAGCGTCAGGGAGAAACATCTTTGTGACTGCGGCTGTATTGCCTGTTTTATATCGTTCATTCCATTCGTCAAGCGTCTGCAAACGGATGCAACGCTTGACGAATGAAATGGGGCACAGGTCGTAATCCGGCCTCTTCTTTGACCGTAAAGCGGCCTCTTTCGCGAGTTGGTCAGCCCTTTCGTTGCCCTCCAATCCAGCGTGGGCCTTTATCCAGAAAAAAGAGACGCCTTTGTTTTGGAGCTTACAGCGTCTTATGGTGTCTCTTGTTTCCACAGCTAAGGGATGGGGGCAACTGGGATTTGCCACCGACTGAAGCGCCGCCATGGAGTCGCTAAAGATGCCAATCGTACTCTCCCTGAGCTTTAGGGCTTCCCCGGCAGCTCTCTGTAAGGCCAATAGTTCAGCCTGGTAGACGGTACAGTAGGACGGCAAAGTAAGTTTGAGGGCTTTTGTTTCGGCATTGCTATTCCACAAGGATAGCGCTGCCCCTACTTTGCCCTCAATCTTACTGCCGTCAGTGAAGATACGCACAGCAAGATTGCTGTGGTTCTTGTACTGTTCCTCATCCACCAGGCTGCCAAACTCTAGTCTGGTCTGCTCCGCGGGGTGCAAGGCCTCAAGCGCTGGAGCCATCCGCTCGATCTCCCTGTCTCCTAGTTCGGGCTGGGGCACCCCCCTCTTGGCTTCGTATAGTTTTGCCACTTCCCGTATACGAAGGTCGAGTGGGAGTATCCCAGCCAGCACCAGTGCTGAGTTCAGGGAGACCGTACGGTAGGCTCTGCACAACTTCTGAGCAAACCCTCGCTGAACCACGTTGAGTTGTTTCTTGACCCCTAATTTGTTTGCGGCTGGCGCCCAAGCACCCGCGGCGTACAGTATGATCGGTTCTACTGCTGCAGTGTATATAGCTTTGATGACCTCCGGATGCAAGCCCCAGCTGACACGGGCTGCACGTGCAAGTTGTTTGTAGATGGCTATCGCCTTTTTACAGACGATAGCTATGTGCTTGTTGAAGGTCATCTTAGCGTCAATTGTCAGACCCAGTATCTTGACATCTTGGGATACCCCAATATCGACCCCACCCATGCTCAAGCGCGGCGCGTCATACTTTAGCTTTCGCGTTAGTACCATTGCACAAGTTTTGTGCGGTGCGAATTTCAGCCGGTTTCTAACACCCCACGCTCGAACATGTTCAAGAGCAGCATTGGCGCTCCCCTCGATCTCCAGAGCTGTTTCACCGTCAAACACCAGAACCACATCGTCAGCGAATGCCTGGCAGTAGTAGCCTCTATCTTCTAACTCTTTGAGGAGTGGGTCCAGCACCAAGTTCCAGAAGATCGGTCCACTTACCGAACCCTGGACACACCCCTGGCTCGTTTGCCTTTTGCTCTCTTCACCGGAGTATCTGACGCTGACAACTCTATCACTCAGATAACTGCTGATTACTCGTCTCAAATTTACAGGGCACTTTTCCTCAGCCAACCGTACCTTGATTGCAGGCCACCACGCGCTGTCAAATGCCCCTTCAATATCTAGCGACACAAGAGTTACAATCTTTTTGTGCGCCAGTTTTACGCGAATGTGCTGTACGAGATCGTAAAGGGCGTCTTCAGTGCCTTTTTGGGGCATAAAGCCGTATTGGCGAGTACTAATCCTTGGTAGCAAATAGAATTTGAGACGAGCAACCAGCATCCTTTCGTACACCTTCCCCAAGACAGGCAAGAGCCCAATCGGCCTATACGACTTAGGTACTGTGTACGAATCCCTGCCTGGCTTCCTGAGCACCACCACCGTTGCCTCCTTCCAGATTTTTGGGAAGTAGTAGAGCTCCAGGCACTTGTTAAGCAGTGCCAGGAAATAATCAGGGTCACATGCTATAGCCTCAGCACAGATATCGGCTGTAAAGCCGTCGGCCCCGGGAGCCTTCTTCGGATTAAACGACACCATGGCCATGCGCAGCTCGCTTTGGGTAAACGGTGGGTCATGCTTTTCATCATGACTCCACTCGTTTACCGTCTCAGCCAGATGTCGAATTTGACGCTGGTCCGCATTGTCGTTCTCCTTTCTGTCCTCTGGATAGAAGGTATCCGCCAAGAGATTTACCGAACCCTTGGCATCTAGGGTTAATCCATTCGTTTGGAGGAGCAGGTCTTCCTCTCTTTTTGCGGTTCTCCCTATGATCCTATAAATACCCTCCCAAACTCCCTCTCTATTCTGTTTCTTGCAGAACTCCATCCAACTTTCAGTTTGGGCTTTCATTTCAGCTAATCGGTACTTTTCCTTTTCTTCCAGGTACAGGCTAACGACGTGTGCTCTACGGACGGGCGCTGCGTTTCTGATTCTGCGTCTCCTGGTCGCGACTAGCTTCTTCATCTCAGCGAGCTCTTCGGTCCACCACGGCAAGGTAAGTGTTTCTGTTTTATTTTTATTTGGTATTGCAGATCTGCACGATTCTGTTATAGCTTCTATGTAAATTTTGATAGTGTTTTCTAATGTCTCCTGATTGTTTATATTATTTAATTCTGTTATTGTTAAATCTTTGTCCTGCATAATTTGAGACATTTTCTCACGAAAATGTCCCCAATTTGCCTTCTTTGTGTTATAAATTCTAGTAGTTCTATTAATGTTAATTCCTTTTGATTTTATTAATCTTATGCCAAAAATAATACCGTTGTGGTCCGAGCTCGTGAGACCCTCCTCTACGTGCCAGCCTTCGACCAGGTTCAGCATATCCTCCGAACATGCCGTTACGTCCACATGGCTGCTGTACCTTTGGCCACCCCTTATAGTGTCGAAAGTCGGAGTGACCCCAACGTTCAGGATGTGCAGACCGAGTTCCTCCAGAGTTCCACACATTTGCTCTCCCCTCGCGTCTTCGTTCATACTACCCCACCAGGTGCTTTTTGCATTCGTATCTCCTCCCATAACCAACCTCACGGATCCTATTTCACGTGTTGCCCCCCTAAGCTGCTCCAAGTATGGCTCTATGGGTTGGTCAGGCTCGAAGTAACACGAAACCAGCGTGATCGTCCAGGCTCTGGTTCGGATTCCCACCACAACGATATTGTTAGTGGTGAGTTGCGGGTACTGTATGACGTCTAGGTCTTGGTTGAAGATGGCTATTGCCGCTTTTACTGTCCCATCTCCTACTTCAGAGTTCTGGAATACCCTAACGCCCCGCCGGCTCTTCATTCTTCTCACTGCACCCACATAAGGCTCCTGAAGTAGAGCTGCGCTGGCTTTACGCTTGTCGGCCTCGATTAACAGCTCGTTCGTAGCTATCCGGCTTCGTTGGAGGTTGGCTTGGATTATTTGGTACTGGTTTGTATACTCAGGAACCACCTTAGCAATATGCTATGGACGCTCTGGCCAATGCGTCCCACTTTTTGCGTACTGGGCATTCGCTACTGAAAGCATTGTGCTTATTATTCTCAAATTTTGCCCGAGTGCAGTTAACGCATACAGGTGCTTCGCCCAACTGGTTTTCAGGACACTCCGACCTGAGATGTGGACCACCGCAGTGGCTGCAAAGGTCAGCAGAATCTTTGCAGAAGCGTTTGCCATACCCATAGCCCAGGCATCGGGTGCACTGTACCAGTGGTGTTTGGTCTTCCACTCGCACCCTTTGGAGATCAACCCGTAGTTTTCCCGCTTCAATCGCCTTCCTCCAGATAATAGGCGAAACGCTCAAGACAAGATGGCAGCTATGGGGATTTCGCACTTTCTTACGGAACTTTACTTCCATTCTATTCTCCTCGTCGTTGATGCCCTGAAAAATGTCCCGGTTCTGATTTCTGAGAGCCCTCAGAACGTCATCGTCGCTGTGGACAGCCAGCACGTCTCTCAGAATCAGAAGTGGGTCCTTATTGTTCATCTCCTCAACGACGAGATTGTCACCTGCATTCTCGATTCTCTCGCGCACCCTTTTCCGTTCCTTTTCCGAACTGCAGCCCATAATAATTTTTCTGTCCTTAGCTTTCCTCAAACTCTCTATTTCAATCCCTCCTTCTTTTGCTCTTACAGCCTGTCTTATTTTCTTTATTATTTCCGCACCAGTGTCTTTTTCTTCTTTTGACGTTACCACCATGGAATGCAGCGCGGTTCTTCCTATCTGCTTTTTTGGTGGACCTGCCGCTACACTAGCATAAGTGGTCGTCCTTTCTAGCATGTCCCTCTGCCTCTCCATCGCCTCCTGGAGCTTCTCCATTCTCTCACCGCTCACCCTCACCAGCGCGCTGTGCTCTGCCAATGAAACGAGTAGCGAGTCAATCCCTGGAGGGGTCTCCGGCAAAACCGTTTCCCTGTCGACCATCCCCACCACAATCTCTGCCCCCCCCAAGAGTTCCGCAGCTGCCACTTCTTCTTTTATGAGCTGATATAGTCTCTCCACCGACTGCGTGATTCCTGCCTTTAAGTCCGCCCTCAAGTTGCGTGATTCGTTAAGGTGCGACTTTGCACGCAACAGGCAGTTTCGTGCTTCAGTCACCCGGTCGATGGGTTTAGGGGGTTGTTGTTTACTCGCTCTCGGCGATACCCCTGCCACCTCTTCTGATATTCTAAGCGCAACAATCTTGTTTTCTGTAGAAGGTGCAGTCTTCCTAGGTTTAGTGGGGCACGCTGGAACCGCGGTTGTCCTCCGAGGTGAGCGAGCAGCGACTGAAGAAAGAGACCGAGGTTCTACCAACTCTCCTGCTTCCCCCTCTCCAATGCTCCGCCTCACGTCAGAGGCCCGAGTCGGAGTCCCAGATGGGGAAGATTTTGTCTCATTTCGGTTTGAAGGACTTTCACCCGAAGGAGAAACATGAGAGCCTGAACGCCTCTTGGCTGGAGTCCTTGCAAGGAACATGTTTAGGAGAGAAATATATTAAGATCTATTCAATAGGTACAATAAATAAATATTAAACTTTAAGTATTATATAGTTCAAAGAACGCAAAATGCGATACTATACTGATCCCTGTAAGGGGGGGATCAGTCAGACAAACAAACTAAAATTAAATAAATGTGTAAGATAGGTCAGATGACCAAGGTTTGGTCACGTCAGGTTTAAAAACATAAAAAGACAAATAAACTTAAAGCTAGAAGTTAGAGACTTGCTCTGTCAATACACGTATTTATGAACTGTTGCTTAGCGTCCAGAAACCTTCAGGAGCCAAGGCGTCTTTTAAAATTTTTGGGTAGAGTCGAAAAAGTTAAAACTCTACCTAGAGTCAATTTCTACCTTCCAATGGACAGGTCTCGCCAAGCCCCCTCCAATGAACCCAAACACGGCCACTCCAACCCAAAGGGTTCCTGAGAAAACCTGGTTCAAAAATCTGGTTGCCGGAGCAAGATGGCGCCCAGAATCCGGTTGTCAATGGTTTTCTCCGGAAGCGTTTGTCCGAATACCCTCGTGCTTAGGCTCCCCCGAACGGGCTCGCCAAGACCTATCGAGTGCTGTTGGTTTCAGTACTGAAAATACTTGGTTCCTGAAAACTCCTGAAATGTGTATTCTCGGATAGGGATTGGCCAGACAACGTCTCCAAAGGAAATCCGAACTTTCCACGACCGGCGGTTCAGAAGTTACACGAATTCGAAAAACGGTTTGACAGTTTAAGAACTGTCAATGTCAAGTTTCAAACCGCTACCACTTGCTCCCCACTGATCGCAAAATAGTCGTGTTTGGACTTGCCTGAATTGGCTCGTTTTGCTCCGATGCGCAAAGCGGTTTTCAGGCGCCTGAAAACTTTCAGCGCCAATGCGCTCGCGACCAACCGGATCGGGTAGAGTTTGTCTCCCCAAATACCACTGTCAAATCGACAAATCTCCACAACCACCAGATCCGGAGCTATAGCGGGCCAAACTTTTACAAAATGGCCGCCCAGCTGTCAAATGCCGAATTAAATTGGCTACAACTCCGGAACCGTTTGCCGCACAGAACTGCGGCTTAAAATACAATGCTTGGCTCAACTTCCTCTATCCGTCCTAAATGGTCTTAGGCCTGAAAATTTTCAGGTCCTGAAAACGCCTGAAAACAAGTAAATAATGTTTGCGGCCAAAATCCACGGGGACCTGTGAGAACCCGGGGTTTTTACTACCAATAGCCCAAGAGATAATCAAAGTTTTGTGCGGCAACCAAGGAAACCAAAATGGCCGCCGAATGCTATCTTCCCTGTTCCTGGAGCTATTGGGAGCAAATTTGGGCTCAAACAATACACAATGTGTTATTTGAAGATGATCCTGGTGTCTTTTTCGATTTCTTTTACTTAATTTAACAGTAATGACATAAAATAGGGAGAAATTTTGTATCTTTGTAACTAATAGAGATAAAAATTTGAAAAAATTTGCACAATTTATCTAAATTATAGATCTTTCTAAATGGCATATAAAATTTGAAATTTAAAATATTCTGTCATACAAAGTTTTTGAAAAGTTAAAAAATTTTGAAAATCTTTAATATCTTTTAAAATAATGTAATTAAAAATCTTAACTTAACGCAGACTTCTTCCACAGATGAGCGCGCAGCAGGATCAGAAGTAAAACAGAGGGGTCCTGCCTGAAGAATTTTCAGGACAGGGTGTCAAAGTTTTAATTTTCTTATGTAGTTTTCATTGTTTCCGTTTGAGGTAAAAATCTGGTCTGACCAGCGTTTCCCTTGTCCTATTGTGTTGTCTTCTCTCCCAAAAGATGAAGTCCCTGTGATGCCTGGATCAGCAACCTCGTGGTCAAATTTGAGGTTAAGTTTCTTGGTTTTCTTCAATTTTCTCCGCAGGGCGTTGGTAGTTTTTCGCCAGAAAGATGTTAAAAGTTGCACCTCAGCGCCCTCCAACAGGCTGCATCAGCAGATTTGAGGAGTCGGATGTGGCTCCAAAGTTATTAAGCTCCGAAGGGTGAAAAATTCACAAATTCTATGGTTTTTCCGAGATAACTCCTGAATGCGAGTTTTCCGGTAAAAACTTTGTACACTATTGCATGCGCCACACAAACACAAAACTTTTGATGTATAACTCGGCACGATTACAATAAAAAATACCACTTTTAGGAATTTTTAAGCGTGGAGCAGCTTCAAAAACGATCCGACCACCACGAGGGTTGGGGGGGAACTGGGGGTATTTTTTTTTTTTTTTTTTTTTTTTTTTTTGTTATTGGAGCAGGGTGGAAAATCCTCATGGACGCCGCGACTGTCCCACGAATAGGACAGTCGCGGCAGTGTCGGACTCTTACCGGCTAAAAACCACTCCTGCTCTATACTGTACCTTTTCCCTGGATAATGTCCAGGATTATATTACGGGAGGGGGGTTTTATTTTTTTTTTTTTATTTTTTTTTTTTAGTCTACTTATGGCTTAATGCCTAGTTTATTTTATTTCCAAAACTTAACTATTACATACACTTCTTATTATTACATAACAACATTTACCTATTTAATTCAACATATTTTATAATTTCTCAATGGAACTACGACCATAGCAAAGCATATTACTTATCACTATTTCTTACCTAATAATAATAAATGTTTATCTATATCACTCTCTTTCTTTTATGCATATACTTATTATCATTTTTTTTTTTTTTTTTTTTTTTTCATCTTGTTTTTTGTAGCTTTTTTTTTTTTTTTTTTTTTTTTTTTTTCAACATACAGTCGATTTTAGTCTTATTTTAAATTTAATTTACTACACTAATTACCTGATATTACTTATCTAAATTTACATTTTGTTAACATTAATATATACTTAAATATATAATTTAACAAACTTATTTATCTAGTTTTATTTCTATTATTTACTAAAGTGCATATTTCCGTGCAGTAATTTATAAATTGCTGTGAGCTTTTTCTATCTGTCAGTACTTCACACAAATTCTGCCTGCTCAGTGTCAGTCCCAATCCGATCTCTAAATTGTACCTTTGTACTGCATGAACCGGGCAGTCCGCGAGCACGTGCAAGACGTCCTCAATAGCGTCTGGCTCACAGATGCATGATGGACTCTCCTTTAACTTGAACCGGTTCAAATACTGGGAGAATCCACCATGCCCCGTCAGCATCTGGGTGAGCTTGCCCTCGGGCTTGGCCTTGCGAACAAAGCGGTAAGCCACTCTGGCGTCGGGAAGGAACATCTTAGTGACCGACGCAGTGTCTCCGGCTACATATCGACTGTTCCATGTCTCTAGCGATGACTGACGTATTAGCCGCTTTACGTATGAAATGGGACACTGGTCGTAGTCAGGTTTCCTTTTCGACGTCAGAGCCGCCTGCTTAGCCAGATCATCGGCGCGCTCATTCCCGGGCAGTCCTGCATGGGCCTTGACCCAGAACAAAGATACAACTTTGCCCTGGACCACAGCCTTCCGCAGGTTCTCCCTCGTCTCCACGGCCAGTGGGTGGAGGGACCAATGGTTAACGACCGTCTCCAAAGCGGCTCTCGAGTCGCTGTACAGACCATAGGTGACCTCCTTACCCTTGAGGATGACGCTCGTGGCTTTACATATAGCAAGGAGCTCCGCCTGGTAGACTGTGCAGTACGCGGACAGACTAAGCTTGAGATTCCGGACTTCGGCCTCGCTATTCCATAAGGATAGCGCGGCCCCGACCTTCCCCTCAATTTTACTGCCGTCGGTGAAGATTCGCACCTGCTGCACATTGTACCTGTCCACAAGGCTTTGGTCCACCAGTTGAGTAAGTTCCAAGGCCATATGCTCTGCCGGGTGAGGAGTTTCTGCAAACCTTACCGGACGCTCCGTTTCTCTATCTTTTAGCTCTAGCGGGGGCGACCCTCTCTTTGCCTCGTACAAAGCAGCTGCTTCTTGTATCCTAAGGTCGAGAGGTAGTATCCCCGCCAAAATCAGAGCAGAATGTAGGGAGACCGTTCGGTAAGATTTGCAGAGCTTCTGAGCGAAACCTCTCTGAACCGTGTCGAGCAACTTACGCACCCCAATCTTTCTAGCTGCGGGAGCCCACACAGCAGACGCGTACATGATTATCGGCTCTATAGTAGCCGTATAAATTATTCTAATGACGTCAGTGTGCAAACCCCAGTCTACCTTGGCAGCCCTGGATAGCCGTTTATAGATATCCAGGGCTTTCCGGCACTGTAACGCTACGTGAGTGTTAAAAGTTAGTCGGTCATCGATAGTCAGTCCTAAAATCTTGACTTCCCGCGACATGCCAACGCTGACCCCCCCCATGCTCAGCTGTGGGGTGTCGTACTTAAGTTTTTTGGTTAGAACCATTGCGCAAGTCTTATGCGGCGCAAACTTCAACTTATTTCTGACACCCCACTGCTGAACGTAGGCGAGCGCTGCGTTCGCACGCCTCGAGACGTCAAGACCAGTGTCTCCGTCGAAGACCATGACGACGTCATCCGCGAAGGCCTGCACATACACTCCCATTCCCTCCAATTCACGCAGCAGAGGATCCAAAAGAAGGTCCCATAGGATCGGACCACCGATTGACCCCTGCACGCAACCTTTGTTGGTGCTCCTCGTGCATTCTTCCCCGGCGTATCTTACACTGACTTTTCTGCAGTCGAGATAGCTGTCCAGTAGCCTCCTGATGTTAACCGGACACTTTTCCTCAGCCAGACGGTTTCGGATGGTCGGCCACCAAGCGCTATCGAAGGCCCCCTCTATATCCAATGACACTAGAGTAACCAGCTTTTTCTGCTTAATCAGACCCTTGATTCGGTGTATTAGAGTATAGAGGGCGTCCTCGGTGCTCTTTTGGGGCATGAAACCAAACTGACGAGTACTAATCCTCGGTACAATATGCCATTTAATCCTTGCTACTGTCATCTTCTCCAGGACCTTCCCCAAAACCGGCAACAGACCAATAGGCCTGTAAGCTTTGGGGTTCGTGTAATCGTCCTTGCCCGGTTTTCTCAGGACTACCACGGTTGCCTGCTTCCAGATGTCCGGAAAGTGACCTATCTCTAGGCACTTGTTGAATAGGGCAAGGGATGCGTCCAGGTCCTGGTAGAGAGCTCTGCTGCAGATATCTGCTGTGAAGCCATCCGCTCCCGGGGCCTTCTTGGGATTGAAACTGCCCGCCGCGGTCTTCAGCTCTAGCAGTGTAAACGGTGGATCATGAATTTCATCATGCTGCCACTCGTTTACCCGCGTTGCCGCTTCTCTAGTGCGGCGATGGTCTTCATTGTCAGTTTCCTCCAGGTCTTGTGGGTAGAACGTCTCCGCAAGTAAGATCGCCGACTCTCTTGGGTTCAGAAATGCACCTTCCTTGGTTAGGGTCAAGTCTTCCTGTCTCCTGGTGGTCCTTCTTATGACACGGTAAATACCGTCCCATACTCCCTCCTTGTCCTGTCTTGTACAGAACTTCTTCCAACTTTCTATTTGGGCTTTCTTGGCTTGGCACTCATATTCTTCTTTCTTTTTCAGGTACTCAGTTACCACTATTTCTTTGCGGTACGGTGCCGCGTTCTTAATCTTACGCCTGAAGGTAGTGGCAACTTTCTTCAGCCTTGCGAGCTCATCATTCCACCATGGAACCTCGAGTACTTCTGTACTCTTCTTGATAGGCATACTGGTTTTGCATGCTTCGGTAATGGATTCTGTAAATTTTGTAATGGTATCTTCTAATTCTGATTTTGAATGGATGTTTACTATTGACTCTACGTTAAAATTGTTAATCAAATTTTGTTCCAAAAGTGTGCTACTAAAGAGGTCCCATTTTGCCTTCTTGGTGTTGTAAAGCCTTGTTGTTCTCTGAACCTTTAGGCCTCTACTCTTGCGGAGTTTAATATCGAGTAGGATAGCGTTGTGGTCCGAGCTCGTCATCTCCTGGTCTACCCTCCAGTTGTCCACCAATTCCAGTAGATCTTCTGAACAGGCTGTTATGTCTACAAAACTGGTGTACGCTCTGTTACCTCTCATGGTGTCAAAAGTTGGCGTATCACCTCTATTGAGTACCTGCAGACCAGACTCTTCCAGGGTACCGGACATCTCAACTCCCCTGAGGTCTTCAATGGTGCTTCCCCACCAGCTACTCTTGGCGTTGCTATCGCCTCCAATGAGCAGTCCTCTTGGGCCCAGCTCCTCTCTGATGTTTCTAATCTGATCCAGGTATGGCCCTATGGGTTGGTCTGGCTCAAAGTAGAAAGATACCGCCGCGATTTCCCAGGCGGAGGTTCGGATCCTCACTACAACGATATTGTTGGTCGTGAGTTTCGGGCACTGGATGACGTCGAGATCATCGTCAAAGACGACTATAGCCGCCTTCACAGTCCCATCTCCTACTGCTGCACACTGGAAAACTCTCGCCCCACGGTAATCCTTCATCCTCCTCACCCCACCCACATAGGGCTCCTGTATCAGCGCAAATGCGAGTTTTCGCTTACTGGCCTCTATGACGAGTTCCGTGGTCGCCAGTTCTTTCCTCTGGAGGTTCGCCTGGGCTACTGCATATTTACTGGTGGGGCTGCCTGCCCCGGAACGACTTGTGACCACCTTAGCAGTACGCAACTTTTGCTCTCGCCAGTGCTTCCCACCTCCTTCGCACTGGGCATTCAGAGCTAAAAGCATTATGCTGTACGTTTTCTGCTTTCGCGGCTGTGCAGTTGCAGCAAGTTGGAGGTGCTGCTGCCAGATAATCGGCACACTGCGCTCTTATGTGCGGGCCACCGCAATGACTGCACTTTGGGAGGGTGTCCTTGCAGAACCGCCTACCATGTCCATATGCTAGGCACATGGAACACTGCACGAGCGGAGACTGGTCTGCAACCTGAATTCTCTGCATATCTATATGCACGAACTCCCTATCCATTATGCGGTTATAAATATGTGGAGACACCCTCAGCGCTATATGATTCGTAAGTGGGTTTCTGGCACGTTTTCTAAACTTAACTTCGACTCGGTCGTCCTTCTTGTCGAGGTCACGAAACACCTCCGCATTCTGGTTCCTCAAGGCTAAGAGTACATCCTCGTTAGTGTTATATGATAACACGTCCTTGAGAACCAGCATGGGGTCCTGGTTCTTCATGTCCTCGACAATAAGTCCACCTTCTGCACTTTCAAGTCGCTCCTTTACTTTCCTCCTTTCTTCCTCTGTTCTGCATCCTATTAAGACCTTCCTATCCTTAATCTTTCTCACTCTCTCCACTGTCACCCAGCCGTCTTTGGCGTTTACCGCTTTTCTAACCTCACTCATCACCTGATCGCTAGTGTGGCTGTCATCTTTAGACGTGATCACGACTGAGTGTAAAGAGCTCTTATCGGATACGTACCTTCTGGACGGAACCGCTGCCACACTCGCGTAAGTGACGGCTTGTGAAGTTGCGTGAGACGCGACGGCTTCCTTTAACTTTTTTAATTCATCTGTAGTTTTATCAATTTTAAGACTTTGTTCCCGTATCATATTAAGTAATTCCTCCCCCTCCTTTCCTGTTAATATCCCTTTTTCCCCCGTATCCCCAAATTGTGTACTTTTATCCCCTTTTCCTTGTATGCCAATGGCTGGTATTTTGTTTACAGCCTCTGCTGTACTATCTTTTACAAGCTGGTAGAGTTGTTCCACAGCCAGAGTGATGCCCGCCTTTAAATCCGACTTTAAGTTGCGCGATTCATTCAAATGTGTCTTCGCCCTCTGCAACCAAATTCGAGCCTCCTTCACTCTGTCAGTAGATACTGCAGGAACCAGCTTTGGCGACCCACCCGCGGCCTCCACGGGTCCTCCACGCTTTACCATCTTATCTGAAGACAAGGTGGCTTTATGTGCTGGATTGGTCATCGGTGCCTGTGCCAGCTTTTTCGGTGAGACTTTTACAGTGGCAGAGATTGAGGAAGCTGTCATTCCATCACTTTTGCTGCTCTCCCACTCCCCAATACTCTTGCGAACGTTGTGAGCTTGCGTCAGATGTTTGGAAGAAGGTCCTGCCTTCTCCGTATCAATCGGGGAATTGGACTTTGAGTTCGCAGCAGACATCTTACGGGGTGTATGTGTGATCGGCATATGGGGAAAAGCGTCAGTAGGTAAGTCAGTTGATAAAATAGTGATTCTACTAGCCCTGTAAAGGAGGGATAGTAGACAGTCTTAGTTAGTAAAAATCTGTAGTAATTGTGCTATCTCTGTAAAGGGGGATAGCGTCCTTGTCACAAGCAAGGGTATGCACACAAACGTATTTATTATTCCTAATATTGGAGTCAATAAACCCCAAGTCTGAAATTATACAGTTGTCTATTTGTCACTAATCTAGCTTCCTTTTTCAGGTCCAGGAGTCAGCGAGAAGGTGTACTAAGCCGTTAGCGGTCAACGACAGTACGGGTAAGTTACTTTACTATTTTTACTTCGCTCTATGTAGAGCTAGGCTATCGTTAACCAGTTAGTGGTGCCAAAAGGGTCAAGTGTGTTTAAATCTGTCAATATACTCTTTAAAGAAGCTATTACTTTCCAACTTTGCTCTATGTAGAGTCACTGCCTCCTGTACTCTCTCCGCTAATAGCTCCTTTTCAGCTAATAACTTCAGCCAAAATCCCGTCCCGCCAAGACGAGTAGAAGCGGAGATATAACGGTTCAACACTTTTCAAGATGGCGGCCAATATGGCCGACCAAAACTTTAAAAATTCCAGCTCCACTATTCGTCGCCCTAAAGAAACGCGATTCGGGCCAGAGTAACGCTTGCAACCAGCTCTATCAAGGTATCTGGGTGACTCTACAAAATAGAGTCACTCTCAAATGTCAAAAAATGTCTACTCTATCGGAAAGAGCCGGTCCGTCCGAAGCTAATAATGGTAACGCGGTCGCTCTACGTCAATTATATCGGAAGATACGGCCGTTTTACTAAAAACAAGATGGCGGACCAATATGGCGGCCGTAATTTTGATCCTTTATATCTCCCGATCTATTAGTCGTAGAAAAGAGTGCGAGGGCTCGCTGCACTCGGTTTTCCAAGCTCTTTACAATTGTGTATTCAGATATTTTATGTAGAGTTAGAATTTAATTTTGGAACTCTACCCAAATCTAGTCCCTCTCAAAGAGCTCAGGTCCAGCTGTGCAACTTACCGACCCTCTCCCCTCCGTCAGTTTCTCTCCCCAGAACTCTATATTTTTTCTGCTCTATGTAGAGAAGAGAGATGTATGCAAGAGTTGTAGAGCTCGGCACTCCACGCTATTTAGTAAAAACCCCGACAAAATTGGCCTAGTGGTTACCGAGATAATGAATTTACAAAATTTTTATGAATTTTACTTTACGTAATTTGAAACCGAAAATGACCCCCCCGAATTTTGAAGGTAAAATTTTGAGATTCAAAACTCTGACAGATATCGTCTAAAAAATAGGTTCTGCGGTGAGAAAAATACAACAGCACCCTTATTTCTTGAGAAACTACCCCCTGAAATTAAACAATTTTTAATTTCCCCTCGTACCAAAATATGTGAATAAGTTTTTATGTATAAGACCTGAAAATCAAAAAATGCTTGTTACGTATTCTTTACTAAATTTCTTAATTCCTCGATTTTTAATTTTTAAGAAATGTTAATATTTAAATATATAAATTTAATTTCGAAAAAAATTGTTTAAATTCTTCCAAGATTTTATGGATTTTGTCTAAAATATCCTTAATATATGTACTTTTATCAAGTTATTTATTTCCAAATTATTGCATCTGAAACTGCTGGTTTAACTACAGTATTTTCAGGTACCAGGCTATTTTTAATCTATCTTTTTTAATTCTCTTACACTTGGGGTAGTTTTTACCTACTTTCACGGGAATTTAAATAACTCCCGTTCTACAAAAGTCGCAAGGTCCCGGTTTTCTGTTTATCAAAAAAGAATAAACAGGCAATCTTACATAATTAATAATCTCCTCGCGACATCTAAGGTACAAAAATTAGGGCTGTCACAAACACAAAATAAATTTTGTAAGTCCAAAAAGCACCCTTTAAAAATCGAGTTTTAGCAAATAAAAAATTTAAAAAATGGAAATACACTTTAAATCTGATTCGAAACCACGCTGAATTTTTTCAGATTTTTCAGGAGCGTTTTTCCTAGTTTTCAGGTTTTACTCAAGGTTTCACAGTTTTATATAAGAGAAACTACTCAACCGAAAAATCTGAAATTTTCTGGGTATGTTACAATAGCTTAAAATTAAACTTTAAAATTATAAAAAATATAGGTTGTCGCGATGGTTACGGATCTAGGGCTGTCACAAATTTTGAGTATTTTTAAAAGTCCATAACTCAGAATCCACTTAACTTTCAGAAGTCCTGAAAATGCCACCCTGCCGCATCCGAAGTTCTCCTAGCTGCTGCACGTACAGCTTCTCGAAAAAGTCAGCTGTTCTATTACCATGTGGCCATGTGGTTTTCGGAAAAACCACTGTATTTCCGGCTTTTCTTTCCGGAAAAATCGGAGAAGGACGTCAATCGACGCGTCTTATCTAGGCGCGTACTCGTACAGTTAAAAAAGTATATGTTGTCGCGACAAAAAAGGAGTTATACTCAAAAACCCTCGAAAAATTTCCACTTTTTGAGGTTAAAACTAGGTCACTTTCACCAAACTTTCACAAATCTTTCAGGAAACACTCCACCGTTTAGCGCGCGTTGACAAAAGCACAATGACACTTTTTCCGACTTTCTAGCGTGATTTTTGCCAATTTTACGATTTTTCGAGCGCGGAGCGAGTAAAAAATGATCTGTTCGCGCTGAAGGGCACCGTGCGACTGGGGAACTGGGGGTAGAGTAGGGTAGAGTAGGGTAGAGTAGGGTAGAGTAGGGTAGAGTAGGGTAGAGTAGGGTAGAGTAGGGTAGAGTAGGGTAGAGTAGGGTAGAGTAGGGTAGAGTAGGGTAGAGTAGGGTAGAGTAGGGTAGAGTAGGGTAGAGTAGGGTAGAGTAGGGTAGAGTAGGGTAGAGTAGGGTAGAGTAGGGTAGAGTAGGGTAGAGTAGGGTAGAGTAGGGTAGAGTAGGGTAGAGTAGGGTAGAGTAGGGTAGAGTAGGGTAGAGTAGGGTAGAGTGGGGTAGAGTAGGGTAGAGTAGGGTAGAGTAGGGTAGAGTAGGGTAGAGTAGGGTAGAGTAGGGTAGAGTAGGGTAGAGTAGGGTAGAGTAGGGTAGAGTAGGGTAGAGTAGGGTAGAGTAGGGTAGAGTAGGGTGGAGTAGGGAAGAGCGGGAGCGAAGCCGCGCGGGCAAAAGCTAGTATAATATAAAAGTGTAACAAAACAACTCTCTTCAGTATAAAATCATACATTTATGCCTACTAATATTATAAATGCGAAAGTAACTCTGTCTGTCTGTCTGTTACGCTTTCACGCAAAAACTACTGAACGGATTTAGATCAAATTTGGTAGGTAGGTAGAAGAGACACTGGAATAACACATAGGATACCTATAATTCCACTGCTGAGCACGGGTCTCTGCCCGCGCGATATAAACTGTAGTCCATGCGGGCGAAGCCGCGGGCGGAAAGCTAGTTTTAAATCAACGTTTAATGGCGCCCTTGAACTGTCAAGAAGTCAGTCAGTCAAATAATGCTAATTCCAAAATTTAAATCTCACGGAGAAGAGAACCGGTAATCAAGAGCTCTCTTGATCTTAGGACATTATGTGAACTACAACTGCCAAGAAACGGGCCAGCACCGGCCCGTGCACAGGCAGGACGTGGCCGATACGGGTGTGCAGTCAGCCGGCTCGCTCATGACGTCGCACCGACCTCCTGTTACTGAGTAAGATAATCTAAATAATTGAGACTTCCATTACTTTCATATATTAAACCGCACCACGACAGCATCCGTTCTAAGTGAAATAAAAATAAAGATAGCAAAGTATGCGACGTAACGATGCTAGCTGGCAATAGTAATAATAAATGCGCAGAGTCGTACCGCGCCCGGGACCGGATGGGCCGGGGCGGGCTGACTGCGACCCGGGACTGTGCCGGACTGTGTCGGACTGTGTCGGAGTGTGTCGGAGTGTGCCAGGAGTGTACTAGGATGGCCATTTGATTTATTGTTGGCTGCGATTATTCCGACCCACTAGTAAGGGAAGTTTCAACATTAGAAAATACCGGGTATATAATATGTACAGTAGGCTATATATGTATGTGAACTTCAAGAGTTTAACATTATATGTATATGCGTCAGTGACGAAGGTTCCATATGCGTACTTTTTTTTTATTAGTGATTAAGTTTAGCAAAGTAGTAATTGCATCGGCTAGAGATGTTTAGGTGCGGCGCGCCGGTCAGCACTTGCTGCGAGGCCACTTTACGAGTTTTTGCATTAAGAGTTATGCCCTCGAAAGTCAAAAAGCGGTATCTTAAAGTTTTAGGAAACTTTTTTGCATCAGTACGTTCATAATAACTTTATTGGGATCATGAAATAATGAAATCTGTACTCATACTTATTTGCCGAGTTCACACAACACGTGCCAGTGTTCACCCAAATCTACGTAACCGCTTGAGCGAGAGGAAGTTACTTACATAAATACACATACACACACCACATATCACACACCACATACCACACACACACACATGCCGTTATCTGCTTACTTTTTCTAAGTTTCAATTTTGCATCAATTGGTTGTGAATATGAGGATATTTAAATCTGCTTATAACTACAAGATATTAAGTTATCTTAGCTTAGGTATTAGCTGTAACACTTAAACATCACAGTTAATATACCTTGTAACCTAATTTACAGTTATTTGTGAAACGTGTTAGCTTAAAGGTGCAAATAACAATTTTTTTTATTTATAA
This sequence comes from Mythimna lalbum, assembly GCA_949319445.1. NCBI lineage: Eukaryota > Metazoa > Arthropoda > Insecta > Lepidoptera > Noctuidae > Mythimna > Mythimna lalbum. The sequence continues at coordinate 22,162,379 of OX439360.1, forward strand.
TTTTATAAATGCGAAAGTACTTATCTCTGTTTATTTATTTCAAAAGTATGCCTTAGCCGCTAAACCGTCTAAATGAAATTAAACATAGACATAGGCGTGCACTTGAAGAAAGACAAGAAATAAAATTTATTTAATTAATATTGTTAATATATACATCTTAACTATTAAATATTATAAATTAATAGGTAAACTCAAACTTAAAATAATAATATGTACAAACGAGGAAAAAATACTCGAAGATGACATTTAATACTTTTTATTATGATTCTACGCGAAAAAAGTCTTGGGCACTTTTTTTGAAATACATATACGAGAAGACGACGGGAATCATTTTTGTACAAAAACCCTGTTATCTCGAAACTCACTTTGAATGAGTTACCGCTTTCTGGACAATTCGGAAGCCAAAGAGCTTACGTACAGATGTGGCAGTGCTACCTTGCCGGTGTGCCGCCGTGTGCCGCCGTGTGCCGCCGCGTGCTGCCGCGTGCCGCCGCGTGCTGCCGCATCACTCCACCTCGTACAGTGCCGCGCCGCGCAGTGCTCGTCGCTAACCCGCGCCGATAAATCGTCGCGAACCATAAAAGCTCTATTTTTATATCGATTGCGTTACGATTCACCGGTTCAGATACGTTTACTGCCGCTGAGTAATTCGTATTTTCTTTTCTGAAGTCGTATTTCTTAAGTACGTACTTAGTTCGATTCATTGGAGGCGCGGGCTTCGACCTGAACACTTACGGCTCCACCAGGAACGCTTTATAAATAACCGCCAGCTTTATGTTCAATCTCTTCCATATCAGCAGACTCGCTAGTTATGTGTGCTCTCTGAACTGTACCGTACCGGACCTCGTCTGTTCATGAATGTGTAAATCAAGCGGTGTGACTTCGCTAAAAATACAGTTTAAGGAGGGTTAAAGTTTTTATGACAACATTGTTGCAAATGCTGTCGCTGGCAAAGTGTTGGAACAAGAACTACGTAAATAAAATATGAACAAGCGGTATAAAGAGGCGAAGAACTCAGCGGAAAGCGAATAAAGTTAATCACACTGTTATAGGTATATCTCACTTGTAATATTACAAAACCGAAAGTTTGTAAACACATACTATGAGTGTGCGTGTTATGTACTATTTGAAGCTCCAGCGGCTGAACGGATTTAGATGAAACCTTTCAGTTGTAGCCGCTGCCAGAAGCCAGTAGGATATACATATTTATTTTATTGTATATATCCAACTACAATATATAACTGGCCGACAACATCGTGCTGTAATCTACAGACAACGCTTCAGGATCAATTAATGTTCGTGTTTCCGGTTCCTACGCAGTGATTGTTCCCTTTTACGAATTAACGCTGTAATCAGGTTTAATATAAAATTCCAAGTAGGCGCGGCGAGCTCTCGCGCCCCCGGGAAATAAGCACCGCGCCGTGAGTGTACACCGCGTTATGCTGAGCCGAGCCGAGCCGAGTCTTGCCGCACCGCACCGCAATGTGTTTTATATGTCACAAGGAACACTAGTGTGCGTCGGTCACACGTCACGTCACGTGTCACCGCGGCAGCGCATATTAAACGTAAATAACTGAATATAAACACTTAGATAAATGTTGGACTGGCGGCAGCGACGTGCAATTGTTCTCATGAGTCGTATTGCAAGTCAATTTACGTGATGAGTTTGCAAAGCGCCACGCGAACAATTGCGAACGATGCGATTGTGTTCTGTCGAGTGAACGAGCCGGACGAGCTGAGGCATCACTGCTGCGCTCCTGCATCTCATATTGATCATTCAATTTAATAACATTCGGATCGGTTTTATAATATTGTCGTAGCGATATGAATTATTCGTAATTTTTAATATTTTAGTGTGTTATGTTCTAGTTATTTGATGCTTCAGCAATTTATCCCTGAGTTTAGAATTTCTCGTCTTTAATGTTTATGCGCGAGGTTAGTTGAGCGTGTCGCAGGCTGCTTGGACTAGCGCTGTACATCCATAAGCCATAAGGAGTGTCCAGTTAAAAAAACAAATCCATACTAATATTATAAATGGGAAAGTGTGTGAGTCTTGGGAGCACTCGGCCACCACTGTGGCCACCACTGTGGCCGAGTGGTGATGGACCCTGACTTACGAGTTCAGTAGAGTACTTTGTGTAATTTATTTCATCACCACTGCTCTCAAAACGGTGAAGAAAAACATCGTGAGGAAACCGCCATGTCCTAGAACTAAAAATTCTAAGACATGTGACTTCCACCAACATGCACTGGGCCCGCGTGGTGGATTACGGCCCATTCTCTCTCCCAGTGAGGAGACCTGAGTCCTAGCAGTGCAAGTGGAAACATTAAAAAGGCTAATGATGATATGGATTCCGAATAGATGGCGCTGATAGGTTTCTAAAACGCTCACGTTGTGTGCCGTCTATCCTGTACTTAAGAGGGTCCTTTTCCACTCGCCTATCGTAAACATCGAAAATGCTTTAAAAGCTTGTTACTTCATTTAATGCAATTCAACGCGATGTTTGACAAAAAGGCAACGCAAAAAAAGAGAGATAGGGCCTGAAAACTCTGTTAGTATTCGGTAATTCCGAGATTTACTACTAACTGATTTTTTTAAACCCTTAAAAGTTTTTGGAAAAAGATGTCGTCATTTAGAATCTTAACAAAATTTGCAAGGTCTCTAGAGGATTACTTTTTGATTTTTTTAATTTTTAAGCAAATTATGAAGTGTCAAAGTTCATACAAAATAGGACATTTTCAGAAGTTTTTACTGGATTAGTTTTATGCAAATGTAGAAATTGGTTTCTTTAGAAACCTAGATAATATCCACAAGATACTGTGTTTCCAAAATATCTAATGAAAAATGTGTAAAAACGTCATAATCAGTTATGAGCGGTTGTATGATGCACCACTTTAAGTGCGAGCATTGGCCCGCGCTTCACACTATGGTGCATGCATACGGTAACTATACTCTATTATTTGACTGTTGATTTGCTTTCGATTTTTGGCTATTCGTGTTTAGCTTTGCTACCAAATCGTATTGATCTTTGTTAGCTGAATCTTTTTGAAAACAATATTTCACTAAGAATATACCAACCTTTGAATTTAAGCGTATATGTTATAATTTAGCGCAGCTGTTGATACAATTATAAAAACATTCAAAAGTCTTAACAACAAAAAAAACACTGAAGACTTATGGGGTATATCCGTTAAACCTTAACGAATATACCCCATAAGTCTTCAGTGTTGGAGATATTATTGGGCCCGCGATAAGCATCGGAAACTACGCTTTCAAAAATATTACGATGCCAAACTTGACCACTAAAATTACCTGCAAGATGTCAACAAACACGGCTCGACCATATTTGCCACAAAATTTCAGAAAAACCGCATACCATGCCATTCACGACCTTACCTACCCCGGAATAAGGACTACAAGGAAATTAGTAATGGAACGATACTTCTGGCTCTCAATGAACTGCGACGTAAAGAATTGGACACGAGCGTGCGACGCGTGCCACGAGCGTGCGACGCGTGTCACGAGCGTGCGACGTGTGCCAGCGTGCCAAAGTGCAACAACACACGAAGACATCCATCGCGAGCTTCCAACAAGCAAACAGACTAGAGCACGTTCACCTCGACATTGTGGGCCCATTACCAATCTCCGACGGTTATCGATACCTATTGACTATGATCGATAGGGCTACCAAATGGCCTGAAGCATGCCCATTAGAAGACATAACCGCAGGAACGGTCGCTAACGCATTTTACGTAGGTTGGATAGCAAGATTCGGTTGCCCAGTAACCATAGCCACAGACCAAGGAAGGCAATTTGAGTCAGACCTATTCAATAAGTTGATGCAACACATGGGAATACAAAGTTCGCACTACTGTCGTCCCTGCTGGGCTCCTACGGTTGTATTGAAATCTCCTTGACGACTCGGGCTTGGCCCGGACGGTTACCGGACGGTCGACAGTTTGATGTATGATCGTAGATGTGAATGTTTGTTACTTCTTCAATTTCAAACAGCTGAACGGATTTAAATGACAATTGACAAATACACAGTCAATCGTGTACTGAAATAACCACATACTTAGGATATTTTTTATCCCGAACATTATCGATGAGTATCATCATAGTGCCTACTACAGGATGGCTTATATACTCACAGTACCGAAGACTTGTGCACCGTTCGCCTACTGCTGAACGTCTAGAAGGGTGACAGTCCCGTGCAGCGCAGCTCCTCGAGCCGCAGTAATGTCACTGTATTTCCAGCGGCGCGTGTGAGCCGGCGGCGGGCGCGTGAACCGGTGCGCCGTCAAATTGAGTCACGTGGGGAGGTGTTACTGCGGCGCAGCGGCTCAACGTCGCGCCGGAGCTGATGCTAACAAAACATTAACAACACAAAAATATACAATCGTTCTAATAACATCACACTAAATTACTTTTTTTGTCGAAGAAAAGTTTTCTTAGGTTGCTTCGAAAAAGTATTGATATGATGATTGATTGATAGAACTACAGTTTTTTATTATTAACTTGATGAATTAGCAAAGCAGAATATAATAGAAATACTTTTATTCGGTACAGACATATCACAACTTATATACACAAAGTAAATAAAAATACAAAGTACGCCGAGCGTTCCAGCACCGGGCCTTGGGTGACCACCTCAGCATTTGCTGGGCGTTAGACACTCAGTGCTGATTTTCAGTTAGCACCCTGCAGTGACGCAAATGTTAATGTTGCGTACCTGCGGGTGTATGATTGTATTGAAATAAAATACATAAATTACTATTTGATAAATAACTAAAAATAAATATACGAAACCAGCAAAAAACAAAGAGAAAAACATTGCCGTCTCAAAAATATTTACAAATACAGTATAAAGTCACTAAGTATGTGATTTGTTTTTTTTAGTAGTAGCACAAATAGACTCTATAATTAAATCCAAGTTGTTAAGTCTAAGTGTGATATTTGAGTTACTCATAGAGCATATTTGTCGGTATAGTTAATAATAATAATAATATTCCACTACTATCACACAACGCCGTCTAGTCCCAAGCTAAGCAGAGCTTGTGTTATGGGTACTAGACAACTGATAAACTTACTCATATATTTCTAAATTCATACATATTGTTACGCCGTTAGATTTCAACACGTCATATCTCCGACAAATTAAAGAGTAGCAACGAATAATTAAAACGCATTACTGTTCGAAAGCTCTAGAACCAAAGTACCTACCTAGCCTGGCAAGATCTGGAACGTTCCGTCATAAGTACCCGTTGTACCTACTATTTAGTAGGTATGTAATCTGTAGGTATCTGTAGGTGGATAAGGGAAATGGTAATTTCCGCCATTAACAATAGAGTCGAAATTCACGTGAGTGACTCGCGAAGGACAAAGTAGTAAAATTGATTTATGGCCCCGCGATGCGACTCTATTGTTCTGGAACTATCCTGAGACGTCGGTATCGTCGGACCTCCGGCATAGCAGTCAGGGTCACTAACCACTAGACCAACAGGTCAGTCAATAATCAAAATCAATTCTGTTTATAAAAGCTTTGTAGTAAACGTGTCTGTGTGGCAACCGTACGTAGTAACCTGTGCTTGTACATCTGAGGGTCGCCACACGCGGACCACACGCGATAGCTACAATGGCCGCTACGAGAAGTTAGAAGCGGCCACAAAGGAAACTGAAGCGCGCGACAGCCACTTGTGGCCGGTGGCTGCTACTTTTTTCAATCCCTACGCGCAGTATCATAATGGACTCTGAAGAAAAAACTTAAATGCGACAGTGGCGGATGATGTGTGATGTGTGCGGCGAATCCATATAAAATGTATGAGAACTATAGGAAATAGGGGCGGCGTTTTGTAGTTGGGTCCGGTGGCCCGTGTGTGGCGACCCTTAGCATCCCTTTTCTCGCACCACGCTCGTAGCTAGAGTACGTTCGCTCGTAGCAACGCGCTACGGCGTAGCACAGAGCTACAGCGTAGCACAGAACTACGGCGTTGCACAGCACTACGGCGTAGCACCACGCGCCGAATCCGTCGTGCTCGATAGTATTCTTCACATGAGCTCGGTTCGCTTTTACGATCCACTGGCGATGTGCTTCTTAATAAAATTTAATATTTAAAACTAATTTCCTGCTGTTCCCGCCGCAACGTCGTCGCGTATTCGAACAATGTGAGCAGGAAATTACCTTCCCTCGCACCTATTCATTTATATTAAATCTGAGATAAACCCTCCGGCTCCCAGCGTTCTAGTCAGAAAGAAAATAATGTTTGTATTTAATAAAGGATCAACAACCTGCCTAAAACAGACGTTCCTTGCGGTCTTATAGTTTGTTAGAAACTTTGTTTGAGAGGAAAAAAAAATGGCTTACTTTGTTGCATATTTTGGGCTGTAAAACAAACACCTAGTAAATGCACTAATTTTGTATATATTTGTTGTGGCGACAATATCCTTGGTGATGTTGGTTGTTCGTAGGACCAGGTGATGTTGAGGCTTGCCTTTACTTTCTTTCAACTTCAGCAGTTTCTTTTTTATTACTTCAAATATCTTCCTCCCTTTCTTTCTCTAGCTCGAGCTTTTTTTGTAAGGTTTATCTCTAGCATTTCTTTAGAGAAGTATTCTTACGTTATTATAGTCTATACGTATAAGTAGGCCTCACCTTGTTTTGGTTCATTAACGACCTAAGCTATAATAATTTTATTTTATAATTGTTTTTTTTTTCAATGATATTACCAAATTGGTCTCATACAAATATTGTTATTATGATCTGATGGTAAACTTCGAAGATACGGATCGTAACTCTTCAACACATCATAGCGGAACCATCCGTAGTCGATGACTGACAGAAGTTAGAGGAGGAGGAGATATGTTGGGTTGATATCAGATCAATTCGATATATCTCGTCCTCCTCTCGATGATACCAGAAGGTAGATACCGAAACTCTGTAATAAATCAAGGTCTCCTAGACGTGTCATGAGAAGCTTTCTGGCTGTAAAGTACTACCTAAATGATTTGATGATGGAGTCGAAAGGTGGAAGATGGGCACGGGAGCTTTATAATAAAATGATGTAACGCCGTGTTTGGGCTTCTTACAATTTTCATGAGATACAGTCTGGCTATAATAAGGTACCATCGAGCTGACTTGATGATGGAAAGTACGCACGAAATCAATGTTTCTGAGACGTCATCATCATCATCATAATATCAGCCGATAGACGTCCACTGTTGGACATAGGCCTCCCACAAGCGTCGCCACAGCGACCGGTCCTGTACGTCACGCATCCATCGGATTCCTGCGACCCTGACCAGACGTGACGTAGTTTATTGTAATTGTCAATGAACTGAAAACTGAACTTTTACATTTGGCTGAGGGGTTCCACAACAAAAAATCAGTGTTCAATTTTGAAAGTTGGTGTTAAATAATGAAGAGACAAAACTATTATAGACGTACAACTTTACAAATTAAAATTATTTTGCACTTTTAACTGACTTTTTTAAAATCGAATTCCTTTGTATAAAGTTTTATTTTTAAAGTTAATAATAATAAAGTCAGAGTTATTTGTTCTTCTTAAGTTAAATATCCGCGGGTTATCAATAGGTTGGTTTAGAGTTTTATTGAATAGAATAGAATTGAACTTTGACAACCGGAAGCGGAATCTGCTACAATATTAGTTGATGGAGGACTAGAGGCCAAAAAACGATTTTATACTTATCCAAGGGCAGCAGTTGTTGTGCGTATTATGTTGACTTTTAGGTAGAGCTAAGCACTATAAATGTGATTAGGTGTTCTACTCTATTCCTGCGCACAATTATAATTGATGCAATGACATGATCAAAATACATTTCATGTTATTAGTTAATACATTATTATTAGTGTATCGGTCTCTATCATTAATACATTAGTCAATTTTGATTTAACTAGTTTTAAATATTCTCGTGTTATTAATTTTTTTTTTCTGTGAAAATCATCTAATAACATCCCCCGCACGTGTGTGGAGCGGGAGATAGTATCAGTTTTTTGCTGACTAAATAGTCACTTTTGTTCCTTCTTTGCCATTGTTCCAGGACACTACGCGCCGTCGACCACTTGAGCTAGGTCGCGCGCGCCTATGGTGGCCGGAATCGGAAGCTGGTGGTGGTACTTAGCGAAAAGGCGCGAGGGCCATTGCCTCGCATGCGGCCGCCTACTTTGCTTACATTACTGATTCGCAGAAGGAGGGACCACTTGCCACTCCTCCTCGCTGCGGACCATGGCCTGTACCAAGACCCAGCGCAAGAGATGGATGCCGCTTAGCACCCCCACGAGGACAGGGTGGTGCGCTACCCAGGAGGGGCAGAGATCTCTATACGGCAGAGCTCCACCGTGTCCTTTGAGCAGTTCACACTATGGTGACACCCGGGCGTCACTTCCACACAACTCCGGTGCAGGAACCTCCCGGTGAGGTCCGGTGAGGGTCAAATCCTGCGTCATGCGGAAGGTGCGAACGCCGTGTGGTCTTTCCACGCCGCTAGAATTATGGCGTGCTCAGCACATTATAATTTATATATAAAGCGCAAAATAATTTTGATATTAAGGTGAATAAAATATAAACTAATTTATACATTATTACGAGTAATTAATAATGGTGACGTTAAAAATACGTCACATTGAATTTATTTACTAAAAGACATTACATACATAAAATAATTAATAACATAATTGTATTTTTATGTTGCATGAAGTTTTAATAAATAAATAAATTTCAGAATAACGACGACAAAAATAAATAAAATATCTGACATAAGTTAATAATAATGACGATAAAAATAAATTAAAATAACTGACATTTAATTTACTTATATTAAGACATTACAATACATAAATTAATCAATCCTGCTAATATTATAAAAGTGAAAGTGAGTTTGTTTGTTTGTTACGTCTTCACGCCTAAATGGTAAGATAGATTTTAATGAAACTTGGTACACGGATAGACCATGTCCTGGAATAGGACACAGGATACTTTTTGTCCCGGATGTTCCCTTGGGATAATTTTCTGCTATCACGCGGGCGATGCCGCTAGGAGCAGCTAGTAATAATATAATTTCAAAATAATGAGGACAAAAATAAATATTTGACAAAATCTACTAATACTTATACCTAGACATAATAAATAAACATGTGTCGGGGATTGTGACAATTTAGCGATAATAAGACACTCGATTGATTCAGTAGCACCGGAGTGGGGTAGACCATTGTGACGTTGTCGACGTCACGTGAGCGATCCGCCGAGCAGTACGGACGCTTACAACAAATCTACTGGTTCTCTTAGATTACGATATACCTAAGTCTGTGCTGGCCTTATAATGTGTACTGCGAAGTTAATAAAAGTGAATTGCTATTTTTAATCTACGCCAAGAACCTTCTACCATAAAACCTTACTGAAGACGGCTGTGCCGCTAATCCATTGCTACAATTAAATAATAACGATGACCAAAAATAAACAAATATTTAACATATTCAATTTACAACATTACACCATATTATTTATTTATTTTATTACAGGTACTCTCTGCACTAACAGTCGAAACCAAAACGTGCAGAGACATACATAATTACATCTATTAAATCTGCCAATAATAATAAATTCCATGAATTTGTAATCTTGCCTTCATCTTCTCTCCTAAGTTTGCTGTGTCCGACAGGGTCCATATTGGTCTTGCAAATATTTTATACCACCTACGGTCACAATATGGAATGTAATAAAGTATTGAGTATTGCACCGTCAGATCCCGTCGAAGCTCTGTACGCCATGCTGCGACTTGATGCGGCAGCAGAGTTCCGCCCCGACGTTGCATCTCCACGCGTAATGTGATTCTCATGACAATATATCTCTCTCAAACCTCAACGCTCTATTCTTGTGCCAGCGTTCCGCGCTATATGAACGCAGGTACAATACTATGTCAATGATTAACATAATTCAGGTGGAACAGAATATTACTTATGGTGTGAATGTGTGTGTGGTAAGAATAACATTACACAGTGTCGGCTCGTGACGAGATCAATCCGCACAATGAGGGAGCTCGTGGGGCAGGGGAATATAGAGAGGGGTTTTGGGGAGGAGGGTACGTAAGCTGATTAGCACCAATCTGTGTTTAAGCGCGGCGGGCGGCGCTGTGCTGTTCCGTTGTGCCACTTACCGCTGATATTCCGCCTGTTATGTTTGGGTAATGGTGTGCTTCTCTTTGATTATGTGTGTAGAGCCCCGCAAAGCATCGCAGCATCTGCTTGGGGGACAGTTCAGACAACTTTCTCTTGTAACAATATTTATTTATTATTAAAAGCTTCATGATTAGTTTCAGTAACCACCAGGTTGGTAGTTCGTTATTTTGTTCATATGTTAAATAGGTTTTCTCTGTGGCAAAGTTGCGTTATTTGAGTTGCAAGATTAAAAATAGGTTCTAATACCATCATTGTAACAACTTGAAACATTGAAACTGGAAGGTCAAATTGGATTTACAAGCGGCCGAGACTTTAGAAAACAATTTTTAGAGATAAAACTATTTTAAGGAGAGTCTCTTAATATAGGAATATTAAGAGACTATCTACTTTAAGAAAATGTTAAAGATTGTGGTTCCGGCTTTTATTTTGTCCAAGTCATTCAAGTCATTTTTTTTAGGTGGCAAAATCATCCAGTGACATCCCCGGCGCCTGGGCGGAGTAGGAGATGGTGTTAGACTTTTACTGACTAAAAACCCTAACCTGTTCCTTCGTTGTATTTCGAACCGGGGCCGAATCTTACTTAAGTTCAGAAACAAATCCTTGGCCCCAGTAGGCTTCGACCCTGCTGACAACTCTTTGAGGCGCGCGTGGAACAATATACGCCGTCAATGTCTTGGGCTCGGTCCGGACGGTTACCGGACGGTCGGACAGTGAGCTATCCATTGCTCGTCATCCACAAGCCTGCACCTACTGTGGCCAGAAATCGGGATCAGAATCCCGGCGGCGGCTGGGGCGTGAGCGCCGTTGCCTCACGCATGAAAAAGCGTTTGGAGCGCGCCGGCGTCAGGCGTCTGTCTATGGTCAGTTATTTATTGCATTTTCTATAAATATTTCTTGAACACATGACTGCACACTTTAGTACTAACATAAATTCACGCTTTTTACCAATGTATTAATTATTACTTTTCCAATGTTTGTTTCATTAATGTTCGTATTTATTATTTTGTTCCGACACCTATATAGTTGGTTTAAGCTCCGTGAGTGTGACCGTGTGCGTTATCTATCTCTATAGATATCGCATCGCAGCATGTTAGGGGCCTTTTTGACCTTACACAGATTTTAAAGTTATCTTTTTGTTTTTTCATACGAAATTATATGTATTTGTAATGTATCCTAATTCATCTGTTTTAAATTTAAATGTATGTGTGAGGTAAAATTATACTTTGTGACCAAATGACACACATGACCATGGCCTGTACCAAGGCGCGACGAGAGAGATCGCTACCACCGATCGCCCCCACGAGGACACGGCTGTGTTCTGCCCAAGTGGGGCAGACCTTAATCGTATGCTCCACCGTATCCTTCGGGCGGTCCATGTGGCGGTCTATGGTGACTATTATTATGTAATAATAGTCACCATTATGTGGACCTGGGCGTCACTTGCGCACGAAACCGGAACAGGACCGTCGCTTCCTGATGGTCAGTTCGATGAGAATCTGCGTGTTGAGGAAGGTGAGGACGCCGTGAAGTCTTTCCAGCCATGCCTCGAAGAGAGGACCTAATGCCACAATAATGCCGTGCCCAGACCATTCTCTGTAAAAGAATGGAAATCAATTTTGAAACGAAAACTTTGCCAGAGGGTTTATAGCTCTTTTCAAAGTGACTAGCTCTGACAGTGAAAATGACACATATCATATTAAAGCGCTGATCGCCACATGAATTATTAGTTTTGGTGTAAAGGATTGTGTGTATATTATTTAAGCTATCAAGGTGTGAAGTTAAACTATAATTTTGTATGAGCTCACTGACACCGCATTGTTCCGTTTTATATAGAGATATACCTAGACACTTATAGTCATTATAACATTATAGCGTCCATACATCAAAAACTGGCATCCGGCAGATCCCCACGATCTTCAGCCGCAAGCTAGATCCATCTGTTGGGTTACCTACTATCGCTGAGTCTCCAGGACCACGGTCTTGGTCTTTTTTCCAGAATTACCCACCAATAAATTAGCAAATATTTTGCACATTTACTTCATCAGTTTATCTATTTACCAAAAACAAAACTTCAGTTAATATAACTTAATTAATACTAACTTAAAAATAAAAATAAAAGCCCTAAAGAACTAAAATAAAGGCAATTTAAATTAAGGCATCGAAAAATTCCTCCGCATCGCTATCGACTGGTAATGTACCCAAAAGACTGGCGGCATTGCCACGTTGAATGGCAATGCTTATCCTTTGACCGAAGTAAAAGCCAGCTTTCGGGTCACGCGAAGTGTCAAGGAGGCGTTTCGAAAGTCCTTTAAATAGGTGAATAAGTTTCTTCTAGGTAAGCGCGTTCCATCGTCAACCGCATCGCCGCTTTCCATCAGGTGAGATAGCGGTCAAGCGCAAACCTATCGACAATAAAAAAAAACCCAAACGGCTCTAAAATATAACTACCAAAACAAGGTTATTATATTTCCGCCGCTTGAGGTGCTCTGCAGCCGCTGCAGCAGCACCGCAAGCACGACGAGTTAGGAAGATGAGATGACGCAAGAGTAACGACACAAGTAGCGTCCCACTCTAAAGGCCTGCCCATCTTCCATGGAAATAGAGACATACGGTCTGGTTTTTTGCCATCGTCGCGTGCCAGGCCATGAGGTTCCAATACGGCCGGAATGCCAACGGTGATATTCGCGTGCCGCGCTATGCGACCCGCACTTCGACTGTATGGCAGACCGTGGTGTCCGAGGTTGTTGACAACTAGAAATCGACATCCTGACTCTGCCTTCTCTTTATGTCTTAGAATGCATTTTGTATGTTCGTAAAAACTTAGGACTCTTTAAAATTAGAAGCGATATTCACAACAAAAATACGCGTAGTAACACGAAATTGTAGTACCCAAATGGAGATTAGCTGTTTGTATATGGTACATATTTATCCGCTGCACTATTTATAACATTTATGAAATAATCATAGTTTTGCTGAACATTAACTTCTGCACAATACGGTAACATAGTTTCTTCTAAGGTTTTGGTATATTTCTCCCAGTTGGCCAATTTATATTTACGTTTTTTTACGTATGTTTGTAGCTTCCCTAATATTACTTTTAATTTTAATGCACATATGGTCACTCCCTAGATTTTCGCTTAATACATACCACTCAAATTTGCAAGCTAGGTCTGTGGAAACAAATGTGATATCAGGAGAGGTTTTTTGTAAATAACCATTGACCAATTTGATTCGCGTGTTCTCCCCTACCCCCTTGTTAAGCGAGATGAATCCCGCATCCAAAGCTGCATCAAAAATCATTTTACCTCTTGTATCTGATTTACATGACCAATTAGAGTGGTGTGCATTGAAGTCCCCAGCAATTAAACATTTACTATTAAATTTAGTGAAAATTAAATCCCAGTCAGACTGAATAGTATGTACCGAGGAAGGGCAATATATTAAGATGATATTTTTAATCTCTTTACAATTTAAAAGTTTAACGCATTTTATTTCGATTCCTGAATTATTATGATTTAAAATCTCCAACTGTACTTTAATTGATTTATGTATTATAATAGCAACTCCCCCAAACGAGTCGCTTCTGTCATTTCTAAATATATTGTACCTACTTATATTTAATGTTGAGTCGGGTTCCAACCAAGTTTCTGATATTAAAGCAATGTGAATGTTCTCCTGACTTAATAAAGCTTGAAATTCAGCAATTTTAGGTCTCAAACTCTGCGCATTCCACTGCAATATGTTAATAAAATGGGAATTGTTGTTGTGATTATCCATTATTTGAAAACGAAATTAATTGGCTTAAAATATCTTTGCAGTTTATCATTTTTAAACATAGTGCAATGCAATCCTGAACAACTGTTTTGACAATTAATCCAAACTTATTAGAAAAGCTATCCCTCGACAAACAAATATTCTTAATTTTTATGTATAACTCATACAAGAAATCTTTACGCTTAACTGGTTCACCTTGTCCATCACTTTTGTTATTAGAGTTTTCCACCTCACTGTAAGTATTTTCTTGTGAATGTGCCTGTCCATACGACCTCCTTTTTGTTTTCTCGCGGTGTGATTTCTTGTTTTTTCTTTTTTCAGAGTGTGTGTTCTTTTTATTCTCTGCTTTCTGACTGTCGTCCGATTCCGATTCCTCAAATAAAATCGTTTCTTCGTGTCTAACAGCTTCTGTTGCTACAACTTCACTATATGATCTTATTCCTGTGTTTTGTGTGCACTCCGATTGAGTTGACTGTTGGCTTATCTGATTAATATTAATTGTATCCAAACTTTGTCTCGTATTAATTTCATACTCTTTTGCTTTGACTTTATATATTTCTAATCCTTTCGTATAGCTGCAGTTCATTTTAGACATTATATTTCTGATTTCCTTTTCTTTCAAAAAAATTAGACATTTTTTATACATTGCCATGTGTGGACCCTTGCAGTTAATACATTTAAAAACTGTTGTCTCACAGTTTTCATGATTATTTCCACATTTAGGACATAAGATTTTTTTCAAAGGACATGTTCTTGAAAGGTGACCAAATCGCCAACATCCTGAACATTGGGATACAGGGAATATGTAGGGTTCAACTTGGAATCTACATCCAAAACCATATACATATGACGGTAAATTGTAATTTTTAAAACATAGACGGATTGTTTCAGAGTTTACCCATTTGCCATCAATATCCTGTCTTTTTAGTCGTTTTGCAGATAATATATTAAAATCACACGTAAGGTTTTCTAATATTTCTTTATCTTCAATTTCTAAATCCACCTGCCGAAGTATGCCGTAGCAAATCGGTGATTCGCCTACTATATTAATATTACCCTCCAAATCGTCTACTATTTTCTCACAGTTCAACATCTTTGTTGCATTTTCTTTTCTATCGAAATATATTAATACCCTATAAGGATTCTTATAAACCAATTTTACTATATTTCCTAGATTATGAGATTCCAAAAGTTTTGCCATTCCAAACTGCCTTGGCAGTGCTTTTTTGGCCGTAATACACACAATGTATTCCTTAGGCTTCAAATCATTACTCGAAAATCTCAATTCTAGTTCCTCATTATTTTTTGAGTTTCTTCGTGTTGGTCTTTTACTCATACGCTTTATGGTTTTGAATCCATCATCACCTTCAATTATTTCTTCATCATCTTCTTGTCTACTTCTCTTTTCTGGAAATACTTGTTGCTCTCTATTTGAACCAGTGTTTGCCTGATTTACACCTATATGATTCTCCCTCTCCATTCTTAAATTTACTTGTTGCTCACTCTCCTCCTCAAGGGCCTCATCCACCATCTCACTTTCACTAGAGTCACAAAATTCTACATTTTCACTCATCAAGTAATTTTAACAAAATTAGGGTACTCGTAAAAAGTTACAAACGCGTAAGTCGTCAACAGCTAACACGAACGCTCGCTAAGACCGCGCGCGCGCAACCGGGTCTAGTAGCTAGTGGCCCTGACTGCTATGCCGGAGGTCATAGGTTCGATTCCCACCCAGGGCAAATGTTTATATGATGAGCATGATCATTTGTTCTGAGTCAGGGAGTGATTTATCTATGTATGTATTTAGAAATATATAAGTATGTTTATCAGTTGTCTAGTACCCATAACACAAGCTTTACTTAGCTGGGGACTAGACGGCGTTGTGTGATAGTTGTGGAATATTATTATTATTCCCCCACGGTTAGCAGGCGCGCACGCTCCGCAGTAGTCACAGATGTTGTCAACCGGTTTTCTTGTACTACTTAGCAAAGCGGCTCATCCCACCGTCTTTGGGAAGAAAGGTTGTTGGGCTGTTTGGGATTCGGGCAAGCGAGTCTCCAAGCGTCTATAGCCTCGGTGAAGCACGGCACATCAAAATCAATCAGTGAGGAAGATAGGATATTCTTGATTAATTTTTCAGTGCCGTAAACCGAGGATATAAAAGCTGGTATACTGGTAATTTTACGGACGCCGAGGCCTCCCATACGGATTGGAAGGGTAGCTTGAGCCTAATATCGATAATCCATAGCCACATTAAAATTGATGAAAGATTATTTCGAATAATTTGGTCCATTTTTTCCAGAAGACGGGTGTGTTTCCATAAATGAGAAGCGCGGAAGAAATATGTTAATTTAGGGCCGAAACAACAAAAGCTAATTAAGGTGGTGCATCATGACTCACATTTTCACTGTTTTTCATTTTTCATTAGATATTTTGGAAACACAGTATCTTGTGGATATTATCTAGGTTTCTATAGAAACCAATTTCTAAATTTGTGTAAAACTAATCCAGTAAAAACCTCTAAAAATCTCCTATTTTGTATGACCTTTGACACTTCATAATTTGCCTAAAAATTAAAAAAATCAAAAAAGTAAAACTATAAAAATCCTTGCAAATTTTATTAAGATTCTAAATGACGACAAATTTTTCCAAAAACTTTTAAGGGTTTAAAAAAAATACAGCTATTTCATGGAGGAAGTTTTGTGAAATCTCGGAATTGCCGAATACTGACAGAGTTTTCAGGCGTTATCTCTCTTTTTTTTGCGTTGCCTTTTGTCAAACATCGCGTTGGATTGCATTAAATGAAGTAACAAGCTTTTAAACCAATTTAGATGTTTACGATAGGCGAGTGGAAACGGACCCTCCTACGGTGATGGCCGAATGCATATTAATTTCAAGCAATCTTTCCGAAACATCATTAAAGTTTTGAATATTTTCCTAAACAAAATTGGGAAAGGAATCCTCGAAAATAGGAAACCCCGGGAGACGAAGAGAGTTTTTTTCTATAATTTTGATATCTATTGGTGCTATTGTGTTCAATTTGGAAAGAGTCTGTAGTCTGTCAGTACTGTCAGATAAGAATAACTCACAGTTAGAAAAGTTGAGGTCGAGTCCTATTGAGTGGAGTTGATTTTTTAGGAAATGTAAATCATCAGTGTAATTTCAGTGTATCTGAAAAAAGATTCTTTTACACTGAGGCGATAAAAGCCGACGACTGCGTTGAGCACCGCGTGGCCGACGCTATCAAAAAGTTAGTTAGTTAGTTGCGGGTTTGGTTGGTTGGTTTTATTTTGATTTGATTTGATTTTGATTTGATTTAAAATAAAAAAGTTAGTGATTAAAAGAATCTCATCCTGCGTGTAAGAACGGTGTTCGATACTTCTGCGTCAAATGGATAAAATAAACGGATCTTCATTAATTAATAAAACAATCAGTTCGTAGTATAGTAGTTTTTTATTTGAACACGCGTTGCAGACACGCGTTATGCGCGGGCCACGTGATCAGCCTGTCAGATGAGAACGTCCGGCATCTTCGCTTCTACAGGTACTATATTGATTTATCTTGTGATTGTACATTCGCATGAGAATGGAATCAAAAATATAAATAAAACATGTTGTACTAAGTACTAAATACTGACGTTAAATTTAGAGTCATTGACGCGTGACCGTACCATACCGAGTTAAAGTTCATTACATGTTTGAGTTTTATACAATAATAGACCACCCAGAAACGTCTTCATCTGATAATTCACAAAGAGTGACATTATCGCTGTGCGCACAAGTGTGGCATTGATGCGATGTGGATTCACACGAGCTTAAAAATGCAGCGCAAACTGAACGACGGACGGAACGTGACCGACAGCCTCTGAATATCTCGATTTCAGATGTAGTCATGACTTTATGGCTCGACATGCTCCGACAGGGATATGCGGACCTGGGCTACGATGCACTGTGTTTGCCGCGCACTCATCACTGAGCTAACCTGCCCCCACGACGCGCCTCACATCAAGTTCTCACTCACACGGATACTTCGCACAACTGACGTCACATAGTGCTCGAGCTTGACTCACTAATTGGAATCCGGTTATTGAATGCCGCGTCGAAATCACGATACCACTACGAGCCAATTATCAACAAATATTCATCGTTTTAGAACTGTGTTTTGATCATTCAACATCCACTTTCGTCGACACAATCTGTTACAAGCGAGCTGAGTGCAGTAATTTCATCCTCGGTTGATATTCCCTGTCTTTTAGACAAATTGTCTTGTTGATTTATTTTTTCAGATATTGTAAGAAGTTTAGAAAAAATAAGTAATAATAATATCACTGTTCCCTCCCTTGTAAACTGGAGTAATAATAGATTGTTTCAAATGTGTTAGAAAGAAACCTTTTCAAAAACAAATTGATTAGCTGAGTAATGATCGGAACAATTTCCTTGCTAGCATATTTTAGGAATTTAGTTGGAATATTATCCCATCCTGGGGCACTGACAGATTTCAAACCCATCAGAACACTTTCTACTTCTTTATGGTCGGTGTCTAGGAGAACAAAAGAATTGAGTTGTGTTGGTGGGATGTTAGATCGGTCAGAAGTTCTATTCGTCGGAATTTGCTGAGCTAGCTGTTTTCCGATGATAGCAGAATAATTATTAACAGAATTCACTGAAGCTATTGGAAAGGGATTACTTTGATTTTTATGTTTATTTGAGTAGATGATTGATTTTAGATTTTTCCATTGTGGGCAGGCAAGTAGTTCTGTATTGTCTATTAACGTGTATTGGCTTTCGTTTACGTGTCGATAGCTCTCGCTGACTTGTCGACAGCTATCGCTAACGTGTCAAAAGCTATCGCTAACGTGTCGACAGCTTTCGCTAACGTGTATTGGCTTTCGCTAACGTGTATTGGCTTTCGCTTACGTGTCGATAGCTCTCGCTGACTTATGGACAGCTTTCGCTTATGTGTTGATGGCTATCGCTAACGTGTCGAAAGCTATCGCTAACGAGTCGACAGCTATCGCTAACGTGTATTGCTTTCGCTTACGTGTCGATAGCTCTCGCTGACTTGTCGACAGCTTTCGCTTATGTGTTGATGGCTATCGCTAACGTGTCGAAAGCCATCGCTAACGCTAATGTGTATTAGCTTTCGCTTAGGTGTCGATAGCTCTCGCTGACTTGTCGACAGCTATCGCTAACGTGTCAAAAGCTATCGCTAACGTGTCGATAGCTGTCGCTAACGTGTCGACAGCTATCGCTAAGATGTCAACAGCTATCGCTAACGTGTCGACAGCTATCGCTAAGATGTCAACAGCTATCGCTAACGTGTCGACAGCTATCGCTAACGAGTCGATAGCTATCGCTAACGAGTCGATAGTTACCGTTAAAGTGTCGATGGCTTTCACTAACGTGTCGAAAGCTATCGCTAACGTGTATTGGCTTTCGCTTACGTGTCGATAGCTCTCGCTGACTAGTCGACAGCTTTCGCTTATGTGTTGATGGCTATCGCTAACGTGTCAAAAGCTATCGCTAACGCTAACGTGTATTGGCTTTCGCTTACTTGTCGATAGCTCTCGCTGACTTGTCGACAGCTATCGCTAACGTGTCGACAGCTATCGCTGACGTGTCGATAGCCTTCGCTTACGTGTCGATAGCTCTCGCTGGCTTGTCGATAGCTCTTGCTTTCTTGTCGATAGCTATCGCTAACGTGTCGATGGCTTTCGCTCACGTGTCGATAGCTTTCGCTAACGAGTCGACAGCTATCGCTAACATGTCGAAAGCTATCGCTAACGTGTCGAAAGCTATCGCTAACGTGTTGAAAGCTATTGCTAACGTGTCAATGGCTTTCGCTGACTTGTCGAAAGCTATCGCTAACGTGACGATGGCTTTCGCTTTCATGTCGATAGCTCTCGCTAACGTGTCGATGGCTATCGCTAACGTGTCGAAAGCTATCTCTAACGCTAACGTGTATTGGCTTTCGCTTATGTGTAGATAGCTCTCGCTGACTTGTCGACAGCTTTCGCTAATGTGTTGATGGCTATCGCTAACGTGTCGAAAGCTTTCACTTAGGTGTCGATAGCTCTCGCTGACTTGTCGACAGCTATAGCTAATGTGTCGATAGCTGTCGCTGACTTGTCGACAGCTATCGCTAACGTGTCGATGGCTTTCGCTAACTTGTCGACAGCTCTTGCTGTCTTGTCGATAGCTATCGCTAACGTGTCGACAGCTATTGCTAGCGAGTCGATAGCTATCGCTGACTTGTTGACAGCTATCGCTAACGAGACGAAAGCTATCGCTAACGTGTCAAAAGCTATAGCTAACGTGTCGACAGCTATCGCTAACGTGTCGAAAGCTTTTAACATACATACAAAAAAAAAACATTCATTCAGCCGAACATAGAACCTCCTCCTTTTCGAAGTCGGTTAAAAATAGTAAACATATTAATGATCATTATATCTCTTTCAATTGAAAGAGACCAATTTTTTCATTATTCATTTACGACAAAATTGAACGTTTAAACTACATTTCGGAAAGACTTTCCAAAATTAACCTACATTCGGCTTTCAACCTCATACGATATTGTTGTTTTGCACCAAATTTTATGTAGTTTCTTCGCTCATCCCCTTTATGGAAACAACCACGTCTCTTGGACAAAATTGATCAAACTATTCGATACACATTAACGTCCATCTTAAATGTGGCCCTGAATGACCGAGCGTGGATACAAGCCACGCTACCCATCCGTTTTGGTGAGCTCGGCATTCGCAAAATTTCTAGTATAAGTCTACCGGCGTTCCTGTCTTCGGTTCACAGCACTCAACAGTTAACCAAAAAAATCTTAACTCCATCATTGGTTGACTATGAGGTGCCGTGCTTGACCGACACCGTGGACGCCTGGAAAGTGGCTTGCCCGGATAAGATGTTGCCCGAGAGTCCAATTTCCCAGAGACAGTGGGATGAGCCGCTCTGCAGGTTGGTACGGAATAATCTAATAAATACGTCCACCAATACTGCTGAGCGTGCCCGCCTACTGGCTGTGGGAGAATGGGAGTCGGGTCTCTGGCTACAGGCTCTACCTTCACCTAACATAGGTACTATGTTGAGTGACACCACCTTCCGGATCGCTACATGCCTACGTCTGGGTGCTCCTAGTGGAGCTCCACATCGTTGTCAGTGCGGCGAAGCAGTCGACCGCCTCGGACACCATGGCCTATCCTGCAGTAGACGCGCCGGTCGGATAGCACGACATGCCAGTATTTATGACATCATCCGTCGAGCTCTTGTTGCCGCCGGGGTGCCAGCTGTTTTAGAACCCAATGGCCTAGCACGCGACGATGGGAAGAGGCCAGACGGGATGACCATAATGCCTTGGAAGTTGGGTAGGCCTTTGGTGTGGGATGCAACATGTGTCGACACCCTTGCGCCATCCCATCTTCTTAGTACGGCGGGCTGTGCTGGTGCGGCTGCTGCAGGTGCAGAAAACCTCAAACGGCGTAAATATAATAACCTCATCGGAAGTTATATGTTTGAGCCGTTTGGGGTTGAAACACTAGGGCCATGGGGTCCGAGCGCTCATCGAGTTGTTCGAGATATTAGCAAACAGTTGGTCGACTCTTCGCGTGGCCGGAGGGCTGGGCTTTTCTTCGGTCAACGAATCAGCATTGCCACGCTGGATGGCAATGCTGCCAGCGTTCTGGGCACATTTCCCATTGACATCGATGTGGACGAAGAAGAAGAAGAAGTTTATAATATTTAATAATTAAGATGTATATAAATTATTAAACCAATCTTACAACAAAAAAAAGAGACCAATCTAAACAGCTGTTTAAATACAAATCTAAACAGTACTAACTGTCTCAATTGCTTGAGAAATATATAAGGAGAGGCACTGCTTGTTCAGAATAAATATGTCTTTTTCCTAGATAACCAATACATATTGAGTTTTATTTTATAAATAAAAAGTTCATTAATTTAATAAGTGGCGGCACACAAAATACTCGAAAATGACTATTTAAAAAGTTTTTACGCAGTAAATTACGATAGTCGGAGTCAAATGCCAACAAATAGAGTGCGAATTTTTAAGAAAATACTCTTAAGGCTGCCGTCTTTTAAAAATTCACCCGCGGCAAATTATTAGCGCATCTTTGTATGCTTTTTTTGAACAAAATAATGAAACAACTTGAAATATTATTATAGCACATATTTAACCATAGTATGAGTAGTAGCCAGTTATTTTTTTAAGTGAATTTGGGTGTATTATGTTTGGTAAATCAAGCGTTAAACATAGCTCTTTCGCGCCAACATCATTTCGACTTATGTTTGTGAGCTTCGTTAATGGCATAATATAACGAATTTACAAATCTTACGAATGGAAACTAAGCGCAACATTATCATCTTTGAAATGCATTCATGGCTAGTTCTAATTATGTTTCATTTTCTTATTTCAGAAGTCACAATTTCATCAAAATTCTCAACATTTGGCTCTTATTAAATGTTTTTTTCACAATAACTAAGCATCGTAGTTACATCATAATTAGATTATTTTGATGCCAAAAGTTAAATAAAGCAAATAATAAAAAAATTTAAATCTAAATCACCATAATTTATCCAAAATAATGATTTTAAAAGATGTCCAAAAAATGTGGACAAATACTAATAATTTATACACTCGCCTATCATAAACATCGAAAATGGTTTAAAAGCTTGTTACTTCATTTAATGCAATCCAACGCGATGTTTGATGAAAAGGCAACGCAAAAAAAGAGAGATAACGCCTGAAAACTCTGTTAGTATTCGGTAATTCCGAGATTTACTCGAAAATTTCAAAAAACTTGCTCCAGAAAATAGCTGTTTTTTTTAAACCCTTAAAAGTTTTTGGAAAAAGTTGTCGTCATTTAGAATCTTAATAAAATTTGCAAGGTCTCTAGAAGATTACTTTTTTGACATTTTTAATTTTTAGGCAAATATGACCGCTGTACTCAATAGAGGCTCCTGCAAGAAAGACAAGGAGGGCCCGAGTTATGTCCGTGAACTTAGCAGATCATTTTCCAGCAGAGCATAAAAAAATTAGAGTTCTATTCGCATGCAGCATAGTTCTGGAGTTCCTGATAGTTTTCAGGAAAAGTTCTGCTGATTTTCCTGAAAAAAATATCAAATGAAAATATGATCTGCTAACTTCCGGTAGCAGATCATTTTTTCCAAAAGCAAAGTTTTAAAAGTCCTTTAGATGCACAAAGGTGAGTTCTATAGTTCCCAATTACTTTCAGCGATAGTTCTGTCAGTTAGAAGTCACAAAAAAATAAAAACATATCAACGTAATAACAGGAAAAACAAATAAATATCATAAAACTGCCGACAATTACGCAACACAACCATCTTCACATATAAATCTGGCCTTAATCAGTAGACCAGATGTTATTTAAACAAAGAAATGCAAAATACAACACAATCGACTTCAAATATCACCAGAGTATGGTTGAAGATGGCGATTAGCAAAAATCATGAATATTATCAGTGTGTAAAATAAAAAAACATCATAAGAAACTTCTGGAGGGTCCCAAGACGGAGAACTCTAAAGTTCCTTATACAACAATACCTGTTTTATATAAAATAGTAAAAACCGAATCAAGAACTCCGACAAAAGTATCAGCAGAGCATAGCTGAAGATGGTGATTAGCAAAAACTACAAACAAAAGATAATCGTTCAAGTTAAAAAATTCATAAAAAAAATCTGGAGTTCCCCAAGACCTAGAACTCCTCAGTTCCTTATACAACTTCATTAGTTCTATCTAACGTAGTAAAAACTAGACCTAGAACTCCAACACAAGTATCAGCAGAGCATAGCTGAAGATGGGGATTACCAAAAATTATGAATATTTTCATCGTTCAAGTTAAAAAATTCATTAAAAAAAATCTGGAGTTACCCAAGACCTGGCCCTCTTCAGTTCTTTATACAACTGCATTATTTCTATCTACCATGGTGAAAACTAGACCTAGAACTCCGACACAAGTATCAGCAGAGCATAGCTGAAGATGGCGATTACGAAAAAGTATAAATATTTTCATCGTTCAAGTTAAAAATTCATAAAAAAAATCTGGACTCACCCAAGACCTAGAACTCCTCAGTTCCTTATACAACTGCATTAGTACTATCTAACAAGGTAGAAACTAGACCTAGAACTTTGACACAAATATCAGCAGAGCATAGCTGAAGATGGCGATTACCAAAAATTATGAATATTTTCATCGTTCAAGTTAAAAATTCATAAAAAAAATCTGGAGTTCCCCGAGACCTGGAACTCCTCAGTTCTTTATACAACTGCATTAGTCCTATCTAATGGGGTAGAAACTAGACCTAGAACTCCGACACAAGTATCAGCAGAGCATAGCTGAAGATGGCGACAACGAAAAAGTATAGATATTTTCATCATTCAAGTTACAAAATTCATAAAAAAAATGTGGAGTTCCCCAAGACCTAGAACTCCTCAGTTCCTTATACAACTGCATTAGTCCTATCTAATGGGGTAGGAACTAGACCTAGAACTCCGACACAAGTATCAGCAGAGCATAGCTGAAGATGGCGACTACGAAAAACTATACATGTTTTCATCATTCAAGTTAAAAAATTCATAAAAAAAAATCTGGAGTTACCCAAGACCTAGAACTCCTCAGTTCCTTATACAACTGCATTAGTCCTATCTAATGGGGTAGAAACTAGACCTAGAACTCCGACACAAGTATCAGCAGAGCATAGCTGAAGATGGCGATTACCAAAAATTATGAATATTTTCATCGTTCAAGTTAAAAATTCATAAAAAAAATCTGGAGTTCCCCGAGACCTGGAACTCCTCAGTTCTTTATACAACTGCATTAGTCCTATCTAATGGGGTAGAAACTAGACCTAGAACTCCGACACAAGTATCAGCAGAGCATAGCTGAAGATGGCGACTACGAAAAACTATACATATTTTCATCATTCAAGTTAAAAAAATCATAATGAAAATCTGGAGTCACCCAAGACCTAGAACTCCTCAGTTCCTTATACAACTGCATTAGTACTATCTAAAGTGGTGAAGAATAGACCTAGAACTCCGACACAAGTATCAGCAGAGCATAGCTGAAGATGGCGATTACGAAAAATTGTGAATATTTTCATCGTTCAAGTTAAAAATTCATAAAAAAAATCTGGAGTTACCCAAGACCTAGAACTCCTCAGTTTCTTATACAACTGCATTATTTCTATCTAACAAGGTAACAACTAGACCTAGAACTCCGACACAAGTATCAGCAGAGCATAGCTGAAGATGGCGACTACGAAAAAATATAAATATTTTCATCATTCAAGTTAAAAAATTCATAAAAAAAATCTGGAGTTACCCAAGACCTGGATCTCTTCAGTTCTTTATACAACTGCATAATTTCTATCTACCATGGTGATAACTAGACCTAGAACTCCGACACAAGTATCAGCAGAGCATAGCTGAAGATGGCGACAACGAAAAAGTATAAATATTTTCACCGTTCAAGTTAAAAAATTCATTTAAAAAAATCTGGAGTTACCCAAGACCTGGAACTCCTCAGTTTCTTATACAACTGCATTATTTCTATATACCATGGTGAAAACTAGACCTAGAACTCCGACACAAGTATCAGCAGAGCATAGCTGAAGATGGCGATTACGAAAAATTGTGAATATTTTCATCGTTCAAGTTAAAAATTCATAAAAAAAATCTTGAGTTACCCAAGACCTGGAACTCCTCAGTTTCTTATACAACTGCATTATTTCTATCTACCATGGTGAAAACTAGACCTAGAACTCCGACACAAGTATCAGCAGAGCATAGCTGAAGATGGCGACTACGAAAAAATATAAATATTTTCATCATTCAAGTAAAAAAATTCATGAAAAAAATCTGGAGTTACCCAAGACCTGGACCTCTTCAGTTCTTTATACAACTGCATTATTTCTATCTACCATGGTGAAAACTAGACCTAGAACTCCGACACAAGTATCAGCAGAGCATAGCTGAAGATGGCGATTACGAAAAAGTATAAATATTTTCATCGTTCAAGTTAAAAATTCATAAAAAAAATCTGGAGTTCCCCATGACCTAGAACTCCTCAGTTCCTTATACAACTGCATTAGTCCTATATAATGGAGTAGAAACTAGACCTAGAACTCCGACACAAGTATCAGCAGAGCATAGCTGAAGATGGCGATCACCAAAAATTATGAATATTTTCATCGTTCAAGTTAAAAATTCATAAAAAAATCTGCAGTTCCCCGAGACCTGGAACTCCTCAGTTCTTTATACAACTGCATTAGTCCTATCTAATGGGGTAGAAACTAGATCTAGAACTCCGACACAAGTATCAGCAGAGCATAGCTGAAGATGGCGACTACGAAAAACTATACATATTTTCATCATTCAATTTAAAAAAGTCATAATGAAAATCTGGAGTAACCAAAGACCTAGAACTTCTCAGTTCCTTATACAACTGCAATAGTCCTATCTAATGGGGTAGAAACTAGACCTAGAACTCCGACACAAGTATCAGCAGAGCATAGCTGAAGATGGCGACTACGAAAAACTATACATATTTTCATCATTCAAGTTAAAAAAATCATAATGAAAATCTGGAGTTCCCCAAGACCTAGAACTCCTCAGTTCCTTATACAACTGCAGTAGTGCTATCTAATGGGGTGAAAACTAGACCTAGAACTCCGACACAAGTATCAGCAGAGCATAGCTGAAGATGGCGACTACGAAAAACTATACATGTTTTCATCATTCAAGTTAAAAAATTCATAAAAAAAAATCTGGAGTTACCCAAGACCTGGAACTCCTCAGTTCTTTATACAACTGCATAATTTCTATTTACCATGGTGAAAACTAGACCTAGAACTCCGACACAAGTATCAGCAGAGCATAGCTGAAGATGGCGACAACGAAAAAGTATAGATATTTTCATCATTCAAGTTACAAAATTCATAAAAAAAATTTGGAGGTCCCCATGACCTAGAACTCCTCAGTTCCTTATACAATTGCATTAGTCCTATCTAATGGGGTAGAAACTAGACCTAGAACTTCGACACAAGTATCAGCAGAGCATAGCTGAAGATGGCGACAAAGAAAAAGTATAGATATTTTCATCATTCAAGTTAAAAAATTCATAAAAAAAAAATCTGGAGTTACCCAAGACCTGGAACTCCTCAGTTCTTTATACAACTGCATAATTTCTATTTACCATGGTGAAAACTAGACCTAGAACTCCGACACAAGTATCAGCAGAGCATAGCTGAAGATGGCGATTACGAAAAAGTATAAATATTTTCATCGTTCAAGTTAAAAATTCATAAAAAAAATCTGGACTCACCCGAGACCTAGAACTCCTCAGTTCCTTATACAACTGCATTAGTACTATCTAACAAGGTAGAAACTAGACCTAGAACTTTGACACAAATATCAGCAGAGCATAGCTGAAGATGGCGATTACCAAAAATTATGAATATTTTCATCGTTCAAGTTAAAAATTCATAAAAAAAATCTGGAGTTCCCCGAGACCTGGAACTCCTCAGTTCTTTATACAACTGCATTAGTCCTATCTAATGGGGTAGAAACTAGACCTAGAACTCCGACACAAGTATCAGCAGAGCATAGCTGAAGATGGCGACAACGAAAAAGTATAGATATTTTCATCATTCAAGTTACAAAATTCATAAAAAAAATGTGGAGTTCCCCAAGACCTAGAACTCCTCAGTTCCTTATACAACTGCATTAGTCCTATCTAATGGGGTAGGAACTAGACCTAGAACTCCGACACAAGTATCAGCAGAGCATAGCTGAAGATGGCGACTACGAAAAACTATACATGTTTTCATCATTCAAGTTAAAAAATTCATAAAAAAAAATCTGGAGTTACCCAAGACCTAGAACTCCTCAGTTCCTTATACAACTGCATTAGTCCTATCTAATGGGGTAGAAACTAGACCTAGAACTCCGACACAAGTATCAGCAGAGCATAGCTGAAGATGGCGATTACCAAAAATTATGAATATTTTCATCGTTCAAGTTAAAAATTCATAAAAAAAATCTGGAGTTCCCCGAGACCTGGAACTCCTCAGTTCTTTATACAACTGCATTAGTCCTATCTAATGGGGTAGAAACTAGACCTAGAACTCCGACACAAGTATCAGCAGAGCATAGCTGAAGATGGCGACTACGAAAAACTATACATATTTTCATCATTCAAGTTAAAAAAATCATAATGAAAATCTGGAGTCACCCAAGACCTAGAACTCCTCAGTTCCTTATACAACTGCATTAGTACTATCTAAAGTGGTGAAGAATAGACCTAGAACTCCGACACAAGTATCAGCAGAGCATAGCTGAAGATGGCGATTACGAAAAATTGTGAATATTTTCATCGTTCAAGTTAAAAATTCATAAAAAAAATCTGGAGTTACCCAAGACCTAGAACTCCTCAGTTTCTTATACAACTGCATTATTTCTATCTAACAAGGTAACAACTAGACCTAGAACTCCGACACAAGTATCAGCAGAGCATAGCTGAAGATGGCGACTACGAAAAAATATAAATATTTTCATCATTCAAGTTAAAAAATTCATAAAAAAAATCTGGAGTTACCCAAGACCTGGATCTCTTCAGTTCTTTATACAACTGCATTATTTCTATCTACCATGGTGATAACTAGACCTAGAACTCCGACACAAGTATCAGCAGAGCATAGCTGAAGATGGCGACAACGAAAAAGTATAAATATTTTCATCGTTCAAGTTAAAAAAATCATTTAAAAAAATCTGGAGTTACCCAAGACCTAGAACTCCTCAGTTTCTTATACAACTGCATTATTTCTATCTAACAAGGTAAAAACTAGACCTAGAACTCCGACACAAGTATCAGCAGAGCATAGCTGAAGATGGCGACTACGAAAAAATATAAATATTTTCATCATTCAAGTTAAAAAATTCATAAAAAAAATCTGGAGTTACCCAAGACCTGGATCTCTTCAGTTCTTTATACAACTGCATTATTTCTATCTACCATGGTGATAACTAGACCTAGAACTCCGACACAAGTATCAGCAGAGCATAGCTGAAGATGGCGACAACGAAAAAGTATAAATATTTTCATCGTTCAAGTTAAAAAATTCATTAAAAAAAATCTGGAGTTACCCAAGACCTGGAACTCCTCAGTTTCTTATACAACTGCATTATTTCTATCTACCATGGTGAAAACTAGACCTAGAACTCCGATAGATGGCGTTGGCGTCGAATTAGAAGTCGCTATGGTTTCGTTACGAGCAAAAGTATATAGCAATCAAATTTTTTTCTTGAAAACTATTGTCAAATAACTCTTGTAGGTATTTAGCAATTCAAGGCGATCTTCAATTACATTAGTTTTTGGATATTATTGAATTGATAAAATAGTATCATTGCAGTGTTTTGAAAGATTGTTGTTTTGTTTCAAGTGTTACTTGTTTTCGTTATAATTGTTACTTGTTTTCGTTATAGTTGTTATTTGTTTTTGTTATAATTGTTTCTTGTTTTTGTTATAATTGTTTCTTGTTTTTGTTATAATTGTTTTCGTTATAATTGTTATTGGTTTTTGTTATAATTGTTACTCGTTTTTGTTATAATTGTTACTTGTTTTCGTTATAACTGTTACTTGTTTTTGGTATTAACTGTTACTTGTTTTCGTTATAGCAGTTACTTGTTTTTCTTTCTCATTATTTGTTAGTTAGTTTGTTTGTTACTGTGTTAAGTTACATCTCGATAATATAATTAATTTTAAAAATGCCGGGAAAGACACCATACGACAAAATTGCCTTACGACAAATTCTATCGGGTGTGGATTGCCGCACCATTGATGACGAAGGGCGTCTATATCCTCCTTCGCATGGTGTTTATAAAACGGTTTCAAAACTTATGGCGGATAAGGGGTCTATGATCACGCCTAAGCATGTCCACACAATTATTAACAGCAATCGTCGTGGGCTACGAGATCACATTGTTAAAGTTTTTGAGATTACTGAGCCAGAATTAAGCATGTCTAGTAGTGACGGTAATTATAGTTTCGAAAGAAGTGCTGAGCAGACTACAGATATTGAAATGACTAGTTTAACTTCCATTAAGTTAAATTTAGTTATTTCTCAAGAGAAATGGCAAAGCATTAAACCACAAGAAAAAGTATATGGTAAGCGAATTTATTGGAAATTGCGTCAAGGGTGGGCAGATGTGACAGCTGAAGCTTTGTGGGTACAACACCGAGTGTGTGTCGGAGTTTTAGGTCTAATTTTCACCATAGTAGATAGAAATAATGCAGTTGTATAAAGAAATGGGGAGTTCCAGGTCTTGGGTAACTCCAGATTTTTTTTTTATGAATTTTTTAACTTGAATGATGAAAATATGTATAGTTTTTCGTAGTCGCCATCTTCAGCTATGCTCTGCTGATACTTGTGTCGGAGTTCTAGGTCTAGTTTTTACCTTGTTAGATAGGACTAATGCAGTTGTATAAGGAACTGAGGAGTTCTAGGTCTTGGGTGACTCCAGATTTTCATTATGATTTTTTTAACTTGAACGATGAAAATATTTATACTTTTTCGTAGTCGCCATCTTCAGCTATGCTCTGCTGATACTTGTGTCGGAGTTCTAGGTCTAGTTTCTACCCCATTAGATAGGACTAATGCAGTTGTATAAGGAACCGAGGAGTTCTAGGTCTTGGGTTACTCCAGATTTTCATTATGATTTTTTTAACTTGAATGATGAAAATATCTATACTTTTTCGTAGTCGCCATCTTCAGCTATGCTCTGCTGATACTTGTGTCGGAGTTCTAGGTCTAGTTTCTACCCCATTAGATAGGACTAATGCAATTGTATAAGGAACTGAGGAGTTCTAGGTCATGGGGACCTCCAAATTTTTTTTATGAATTTTTAACTTGAACGATGAAAATATTTATACTTTTTCGTTGTCGCCATCTTCAGCTATGCTCTGCTGATACTTGTGTCGGAGTTCTAGGTCTAGTTTCTACCCCATTAGATAGGATTAATGCAATTGTATAAGGAACTGA
This sequence comes from Mythimna lalbum, assembly GCA_949319445.1. NCBI lineage: Eukaryota > Metazoa > Arthropoda > Insecta > Lepidoptera > Noctuidae > Mythimna > Mythimna lalbum. The sequence continues at coordinate 22,193,431 of OX439360.1, forward strand.
GGAGTTCTAGGTCATGGGGACCTCCAAATTTTTTTTATGAATTTTTAACTTGAACGATGAAAATATTTTTACTTTTTCGTAATCGCCATCTTCAGCTATGCTCTGCTGATACTTGTGTCGGAGTTCTAGGTCTAATTTTCACCATGGTAAATAGAAATTATGCAGTTGTATAAAGAACTGAGGAGTTCCAGGTCTTGGGTAACTCCAGATTTTTTTTTATGAATTTTTTAACTTGAATGATGAAAACATGTATAGTTTTTCGTAGTCGCCATCTTCAGCTATGCTCTGCTGATACTTGTGTCGGAGTTCTAGGTCTAGTTTCTACCCCATTAGATAGGACTAATGTAGTTGTATAAGGAACTGAGGAGTTCTAGGTCATGGGGAACTCCAGATTTTTTTTTATGAATTTTTTGACTTGAATGATGAAAACATGTATAGTTTTTCGTAGTCGCCATCTTCAGCTATGCTCTGCTGATACTTGTGTCGGAGTTCTAGGTCTAGTTTCTACCCCATTAGATAGGACTAATGCATTTGTATAAAGAACTGAGGAGTTCCAGGTCTCGGAGAACTCCAGATTTTTTTATGAATTTTTAACTTGAACGATGAAAATATTTATACTTTTTCGTAATCGCCATCTTCAGCTATGCTCTGCTGATACTTGTGTCGGAGTTCTAGGTCTAGTTTCTACTCCATTAGATAGGACTATTGCAGTTGTATAAGGAACTGAGGAGTTCTAGGTCTTGGGTTACTCCAGATTTTCATTATGATTTTTTTAACTTGAATGATTAAAATATCTATACTTTTTCGTAGTCGCCATCTTCAGCTATGCTCTGCTGATACTTGTGTCGGAGTTCTAGATCTAGTTTCTACCCCATTAGATAGGACTAATGCAGTTGTATAAGGAACTGAGGAGTTCTAGGTCATGGGGACCTCCAAATTTTTTTTATGAATTTTTAACTTGAACGATGAAAATATTTATACTTTTTCGTTGTCGCCATCTTCAGCTATGCTCTGCTGATACTTGTGTCGGAGTTCTAGGTCTAGTTTTCACCCCATTAGATAGCACTACTGCAGTTGTATAAGGAACTGAGGAGTTCTAGGTCTTGGGTTACTCCAGATTTTCATTATGATTTTTTTAACTTGAATGATTAAAATATCTATACTTTTTCGTAGTCGCCATCTTCAGCTATGCTCTGCTGATACTTGTGTCGGAGTTCTAGATCTAGTTTCTACCCCATTAGATAGGACTAATGCAGTTGTATAAGGAACTGAGGAGTTCTAGGTCATGGGGACCTCCAAATTTTTTTTATGAATTTTTAACTTGAACGATGAAAATATTTATAGTTTTTCGTTGTCGCCATCTTCAGCTATGCTCTGCTGATACTTGTGTCGGAGTTCTAGGTCTAGTTTCTACCCCAGTAGATAGGACTAATGTAGTTGTATAAGGAACTGAGGAGTTCTAGGTCATGGGGAACTCCAGATTTTTTTTTATGAATTTTTTGACTTGAATGTTGAAAACATGTATAGTTTTTCGTAGTCGCCATCTTCAGCTATGCTCTGCTGATACTTGTGTCGGAGTTCTAGGTCTAGTTTTCACCCCATTAGATAGCACTACTGCAGTTGTATAAGGAACTGAGGAGTTCTAGGTCATGGGGACCTCCAAATTTTTTTTATGAATTTTTAACTTGAACGATGAAAATATTTATACTTTTTCGTTGTCGCCATCTTCAGCTATGCTCTGCTGATACTTGTGTCGGAGTTCTAGGTCTAGTTTTCACCCCATTAGATAGCACTACTGCAGTTGTATAAGGAACTGAGGAGTTCTAGGTCTTGGGTTACTCCACATTTTTTTTATGAATTTTGTAACTTGAATGATGAAAATATCTATACTTTTTCGTTGTCGCCATCTTCAGCTATGCTCTGCTGATACTTGTGTCGGAGTTCTAGGTCTAGTTTCTACCCCATTAGATAGAACTAATGCAGTTGTATAAAGAACTGAGGAGTTCCAGGTCTCGGGGAACTCCAGATTTTTTTATGAATTTTTAACTTGAACGATGAAAATATTCATAATTTTTGGTAATCGCCATCTTCAGCTATGCTCTGCTGATACTTGTGTCGGAGTTCTAGGTCTAGTTTCTACCCCATTAGATAGGACTAATGCAGTTGTATAAGGAACTGAGGAGTTCTAGGTCATGGGGAACTCCAGATTTTTTTTATGAATTTTTAACTTGAACGATGAAAATATTTATACTTTTTCGTAATCGCCATCTTCAGCTATGCTCTGCTGATACTTGTGTCGGAGTTCTAGGTCTAGTTTTCACCATGGTAGATAGAAATAATGCAGTTGTATAAAGAACTGAAGAGGTCCAGGTCTTGGGTAACTCCAGATTTTTTTCATGAATTTTTTAACTTGAATGATGAAAATATTTATATTTTTTCGTAGTCGCCATCTTCAGCTATGCTCTGCTGATACTTGTGTCGGAGTTCTAGGTCTAGTTTTCACCATGGTAGATAGAAATAATGCAGTTGTATAAGGAACTGAGGAGTTCTAGGTCATGGGGACCTCCAAATTTTTTTTATGAATTTTTAACTTGAACGATGAAAATATTTATACTTTTTCGTTGTCGCCATCTTCAGCTATGCTCTGCTGATACTTGTGTCGGAGTTCTAGGTCTAGTTTCTACCCCAGTAGATAGGACTAATGTAGTTGTATAAAGAACTGAGGAGTTCTAGGTCATGGGGAACTCCAGATTTTTTTTTATGAATTTTTTGACTTGAATGATGAAAACATGTATAGTTTTTCGTAGTCGCCATCTTCAGCTATGCTCTGCTGATACTTGTGTCGGAGTTCTAGGTCTAATTTTCACCATGGTAAATAGAAATTATGCAGTTGTATAAAGAACTGAGGAGTTCCAGGTCTTGGGTAACTCCAGATTTTTTTTTATGAATTTTTTAACTTGAATGATGAAAACATGTATAGTTTTTCGTAGTCGCCATCTTCAGCTATGCTCTGCTGATACTTGTGTCGGAGTTCTAGGTCTAGTTTCTACCCCATTAGATAGGACTAATGCAGTTGTATAAGGAACTGAGGAGTTCTAGGTCTTGGGGAACTCCACATTTTTTTTATGAATTTTGTAACTTGAATGATGAAAATATCTATACTTTTTCGTTGTCGCCATCTTCAGCTATGCTCTGCTGATACTTGTGTCGGAGTTCTAGGTCTAGTTTCTACCCCATTAGATAGGACTAATGTAGTTGTATAAGGAACTGAGGAGTTCTAGGTCATGGGGAACTCCAGATTTTTTTATGAATTTTTAACTTGAACGATGAAAATATTTATACTTTTTCGTAATCGCCATCTTCAGCTATGCTCTGCTGATACTTGTGTCGGAGTTCTAGGTCTAGTTTTCACCATGGTAGATAGAAATAATGCAGTTGTATAAAGAACTGAAGAGGTCCAGGTCTTGGGTAACTCCAGATTTTTTTCATGAGTTTTATAACTTGAATGATGAAAATATTTATATTTTTTCGTAGTCGCCATCTTCAGCTATGCTCTGCTGATACTTGTGTCGGAGTTCTAGGTCTAGTTTTCACCATGGTAGATAGAAATAATGCAGTTGTGTAAGAAACTGAGGAGTTCCAGGTCTTGGGTAACTCCAGATTTTTTTTAATGAATTTTTTAACTTGAACGATGAAAATATTCATAATTTTTGGTAATCCCCATCTTCAGCTATGCTCTGCTGATACTTGTGTTGGAGTTCTAGGTCTAGTTTTTACTACGTTAGATAGAATTAATGAAGTTGTATAAGGAACTGAGGAGTTCTAGGTTTTGGGGAACTCCAGTTCTTTTTATGAATTTTTTAACTTGAACGATTATCTTTTGTTTGTAGTTTTTGCTAATCACCATCTTCAGCTATGCTCTGCTGATACTTTTGTCGGAGTTCTTGATTTGGTTTTTACTATTTTATATAAAACAGGTATTGTTGTATAAGGAACTTTAGAGTTCTCCGTCTTGGGACCCTCCAGAAGTTTCTTATGATGTTTTTTTATTTTACACACTGATAATATTCATGATTTTTGCTAATCGCCATCTTCAACCATACTCTGGTGATATTTGAAGTCGATTGTGTTGTATTTTGCATTTCTTTGTTTAAATAACATCTGGTCTACTGATTAAGGCCAGATTTATATGTGAAAATGGTTGTGTTGCGTAATTGTCGGCAGTTTTATGATATTTATTTGTTTTTCCTGTTATTACGTTGATATGTTTTTATTTTTTTGTGACTTCTAACTGACAGAACTATCGCTGAAAGTAATTGGGAACTATAGAACTCACCTTTGTGCATCTAAAGGACTTTTAAAACTTTGCTTTTGGAAAAAATGATCTGCTACCGGAAGTTAGCAGATCATATTTTCATTTGATATTTTTTTCAGGAAAATCAGCAGAACTTTTCCTGAAAACTATCAGGAACTCCAGAACTATGCTGCCTGCGAATAGAACTCTAATTTTTTTATGCTCTGCTGGAAAATGATCTGCTAAGTTCACGGACATGCCCGAGTTAAGGTTGACTATCGGTTTAAAGAATCAATTATAATAAAATTTAATTCAAAAAAGCACTCGCTTGCAGCACCAAAAACACGTCCGATGCGAAACGTCGCCAAACGGGAGAGAACTTTACATTCCGAACAAGTGTGCTTTACTGTCGCACTTGACTCGTATCCTGAACATAAATTGTGTGAGATACGAGCAGGTTAATAGCATATGAATGATAACTAGATAAGGGCAGTAACAAGCGGCACGTAACGAAGGCCGCCGCCGACACCGATACTCGCCTGCGACACACGGACTGCCCAGCCCGCACACTACCCTGAGAGAGGCGGCGAGCAGGTGCTACAGTCATATATATTTATGAATATTTTATATACTAGTTTAATATACTGTACGAAGAAAATATAAAAGACATATTATTATAAAAAAAAAAACAACTATGATGGATGATTCTACCAAGTTGTTGCGATTAGTTGCTGTTCTGATGTTCAGAGGGAGACCATACCAAATGGAGATTGCTTGGACAAAGAAGGACGAATGAATAAACTTAAAGCTGTGTAAGACATCGAAGAAGACGATTTATTTGTGAACCGAACTATTTGTAAAACTAGATAAAAGAAGAAAAACGTTTTATGTAGAAAAGGAAACAGGAAAGTCGATGTCTGAAAAAGAAAAGCGTGGGAAAGGTTTCGGAAAAAAATATAGATCGATATATGAATAATATTTTCGGAATGCAGTTTACGATGTTCAAATTCAGTTGACAGTAGCACACATAACCACACCGGGACTGTGTATAAAGGTTATGGCCTTTATGTGAGCTGGAAGAATATTATTTAGTGGCTAGAGCGACTGCGACGAGTAACGTTCCGGTAACTATTCAATTGACACTGGTAAGCTGCTTGCGCCAGTCGAAGCAGGTATCGTATATTATGTAGACCAAGATCCTTGGACATAAACCACCGTATCAAATTTTGTTAACCCTGACATTTTATAGAGCTGCCCCAATTCGGACTGCCCAGCTTTTAGTCATGCTCAAGAGAAATACATCATTTTAATATTAGTATTCACATCGAATTCAGTTAATTTATAATAATACGTAGATAATTATAATGAATTAATCAAGTCGAAAGTTATAAATCTACAGCTCTACGACATTAAAATTAATAACACGATCATAAAGTCCTGTCTCTGACGCGTCACACGTTACTCAGATTTGTAATGATGATTAAACGTCTTCCTGAAATAGTACAATCACGTGTTCCACTCACTCATTCAAATAATGCTACCGGTGGGTACCTACTGGCTGCTACAGAACCAAAGTAATATGAGTAGTGTCACAGTCAAAATAAAGTGATTTCTTTCTTGAATAAATACATCAAGTGCTTTGTCATATTATAGTTATTACATAAAGTAAAACATACGTGTGCGGTCAGCATCCGTGCATTGGACTAAAACCTACTTTTACCCGATTTGCAATCATTACTAACTAGGTCTGTCCAATGTACGGATGCTGAACTGAGTTTACGAAAAAAAGATACCGTAGTTTATGTTACAAAACACGATTTGCGATTTTGAAAAACCTTCGTAACCCTTTTCGGGGACGAACTGTTTTCATAGGTAGTACGGAATCCTCAATGCACGAGTCCGACTTGCATTTGCTCTGTTTTTTGTTTTGTTTGAAGACCGAGGAAGACAAACAACTACCGGAGATTAATTGTAAAAGACGGCACGGGTCACATCTGTTGGGCATGTCGCCGTCTCGAAGAATCACTCCACCACATTATTTCTGGTTGATCTCATCTATCTAACGGGGAATAGTTGCAACCTTTTAGACAGAATTATCCACTAATATCCATAATAAACTTGGTCTGATATATGAATACTCCCTTATGGAATCGAAAGTGACTGGACCATTCTAGCGAATAAGTCTGATATAGTAGTGGTAGACCGAAGCGACAGGCATGCAATGATTGTTGACATATCTATCTCGTTTGACAAGAACGCCATGAAACCGAGAAATATAAAGATAAACCGATCAAGTATATTGACTTGGTTTGGACATTTGAGAAGTGGACTTAGCGATCACTGTACCAATATTCGTGGCAGCCATGACTTAATAGCTCCAAGCCTCGACCTCAAAAGGCTCTCGTTGGGAAGCTGGAACAAGGGCTTGATTCAGATAGATACTTCTGGACACGGCTCGTATTGTAAGGAGGTTCATCATTTAGGAGTCCTGACCACCGGTTTGAAGTCTGGCTTTCATTTACTAAATTCGGGATATAATGACATTTTGAGAATAAAGAAGTAATGGTTCCCCGTTTCGACATGTTATTTACACGCATTACATGTTACAAATATGAATCTTTATTGATCACGTCGTCACTTGCTGTAGTACTAATGTTATACCTGACTTGCGTGTGTGCGTACGCCGCCACGAGCCACGAGCGCGAGCACGGGTACGAGCACGGGCACGAGCACGGGCACGCCATACGAGCGACTACTGACTGCGTGAGTCGAAGCTTGTTGTTCGGGATTGTATTCCCGAACAATTTTCACTGATGAAGTTCGTTTGGTCGTGCGGTACCGCACGGTATAAGGGAGGTACAATCAAGTGAACAAAAAGTGCTGAATGAGCTTTATTTCTCTTGTGAATGTTTGGCACTACTTTTTGCTTGCGTGAGGTCAAGGAAACTGATTCCCGAATCTGTTCCGGTTCACTGTTATGTCGGTATGTTGCCGAACTCTTTAAAAGTAATCTTGCTTGTTATTTGTTCTTTAGATTTATTTAATAGGGGGTTCGCATGAAGAGTTTCCTTCCCGATGAACATCAACTAATTGTCTTGATATACTTGGATTATTATTATTCGGTGCAGTGGTTGAGCGATTAATTGTTCGTGCTGCGTGATGTGGGTTCGATTCCCGCACGGAATTATATTTGCATGGCGTGTTGTTTCGGGTGTGGATGTTTCGTGTATGTGAGCGTACATGTTTGTGAACACACGGTCTACGTAACAATACAGGAGCACTTCAACTGTGAGGAAACGTTATTTAAAAAAAAAATAGTGTAAATTACAGTGCATGAGTAGAAATAAGTTTCAAGAAAAAGTTAAGTTGGTTAAAATGTTATATTTTAAGATCGAAATGAGAAAGTCGACCAACTTGTTATAATAAAGGTTCCAGGACCCATAAAGCTTCGTGGAACTTCAATCAAAAAGCATAAATTTTCGAAAAGTATTTTTTTTAGCTGTAATTTAAATATTCGAGATGTTGTTATGATCAGTTCAAAAACATATTGAGCAGTTATTTAATTTAATGACGGTTGATTAATTATTGCGACAGTAAAACATGGACAGTAATAAAAAAACAATTTGTCGGTTATTTTATCATACAATGTCAATTCTAAAAATAATTGAGCAGTTCAATAACTGAATGAGCGGTAACAATGATGGATGGATGGATGGCATTCCAGCAAACAATGTTCAGACAATAAACGTTCGGTGAATTTATTTGTTAGTTATTAAAAAAATGGTTAGGTTAGGTTAAGTTTTAAATCTGGTAGTGTTGATGATGTTTCAAACTACAGACCAGTGTCAATACTTTCCACGTGTGGTAAAATCATTGAGTCACTTGTTCAGAAAAAAATGTTTTCACACATTCAAAATATGCTGGATGATAATCAGCACGGTTTTCGTCCCAAAAAATTGACTCAGACCAATCTGATTGAGTATATTTCTTATATATCATCAGCATTAGACGAAAGTAATGAAGTTCATGCAATATACACCGACTTTAACAAGGCTTTTGATTTAGTAGATCACAACTTGCTTATCACCAAATTGGAAGGTATGGGTATTCATGGATCGTTGCTGCGCTGGTGTGAGTCGTACTTAAAAAATCGCTCTTAACTTGTGTATCTTAAAGTCAACAGTTACTCTTATCTTATATCCAAATTGTGTTGCATACCATCAGGGGTGCCTCAAGGGTCGCACTTGGGGCCTTTATTTTTCTTAGTTTTTATAAATGATTTGAGAAGTCATATCCGACCTTGATGTTTTAGTAGACAGTGGTTTAAATTTTAGGAGTCATTACCAGCAAATTATTGGTAGAGCGGCGAAATTGTCAGGCTTCATCGTCAGGGAAATGAAAATTTTTAGAGAACCGGCTTGACTATTTCCATTTACAATAGCGTTATTCGCAGTATTCTCGAATATTGCAGTACGGTATGGAATCCGTTTTACACTTTTGTAGGTACACTCGGATCGGATCGAGCGCGTTCAAAAAAGGTTTCTAGATCATCTAAGCTACTCAGATAACAGATGTCGTAGTCTGAACTCGTATGACTCTAGATTGAGTCATTACATAATTACATCTCTAAGCGCACGTAGGAAAAATTTAGATTTTATGTTTTTGTTTAAATTACTAAATGGTCTGGTAGATTCTGCTGAAATATTAGAAAAAGTGAAAATTAGCATCCCTCGCAGTGGTAGCCGCTTAATTAACCAAAGAACATTCGTCCTGCCTCACAGTCGAACTAATATAGGCAACTCTTCTCCCATAAGCCGCATGCTTTCTTTTGCCAATTCTATTCGTGGTGATGTAGATGTCTTTGCTGGTTCTGTAAACTCAATAAAAATTAAACTGAAAAATTTATTGTGATATTTTTAGTATTTTTTTTTTTAGTTTTGTTTATAATTTATTTATTTTTTGTCCCCTAAATGATCAATTTGTAAGTTTTTATTAATAGTACCTAAGTGGTTTATTTTACGTGTGCATGTTAGATTCACATCAAGTAGGTGTCAATCAAATGTATTATGTTGTACTTTATTTTTTTGTATGCGTGATTGTACATCAGTTTTGTGAATTATAATAATAAAAAAAAAAGTTAAAACTGTGACCTCCTACGCCAGAAACGACTTGCATTGATAGAAAAAAGAAAATGTTTTTAGTAGGCTTTTGCATAAAAACAGTTATTCCAACTGAAATATTTGACTAAATAAAAAAATGTTAAAATTACTAGTTGGTAAACAAGTTACAGTTTAAACGTTCATCTCCTAAACATTAGGCTTGCATTACAATTTGGCTAATGAAATTATGCGAAATTTTTTTTGGGAAGTGAAAATTTGACAAATTCTTTTTAGTCAAACAAGGGAGACCCCTACTTTACCACCTCATTGTTTAAAGAATTGCTTAGAATGAGAGTTCTAAACGAAAAATTCCGATCTATTACTGCTCACACGTAACCGTTCGTTCAATAACTTTTACCACCCATTTAATTATTTTCCTGCTTAGTTATATACTCACTGATCCAATGCGTTTTTTTTTATTACTCATTTTTATTTACTTTACTGCTTAGTTTTAACTGCTGAACTAGTTATTAAACGTGCCATTTATAATTTTTAACTTACCAAAACCGCTACTTACAACTGCCTCTTTAAATCAGTGCCTAACTTTTCTGACCGTATGTGTTCGTAGTCAGATATGACAATAAATTAGATAACAGGAGTCCAGGTCGGACCCCCTACCCGACCCTGCGGGGTCCACGCTCCATCAGATGTGTCGTAATGAGTCGCCACACATTGCTCACCGCTCACAAATGCCGTTTGCTACAAAAAGTGAAAAGTGCTCGAGTCGCACTCGAAGGAGCGCGGAGAGCAGAAGACGGCGATATCAAATAAATAAAGGCAAAACAGCAAGTGACGGCGGGTGCTACGCGGGCGAGCCACAGTCGTCGCACCGGCGGTGCAGGCGCCGCGGTGCGGGCGTCTCACACCCACTGCACCGGATGAGCGGGCACTTCACACCCACAGCATCGGCTAAGCTCACAAGTGGTTTCGTACTGCTTCTAATGATGTACTATGTCAAATAGCTCTGTTATCAATACCACTTTCACGTCATTGATCTTGGACAGCTTGAACAAGTACGCAACATGTCGGCATCACAGTGCACTACAAGAGATGCGATGCTTCCATTCGTGGGTGCATCTGTTGCGCTGCAAGAGACGCGAGGCTTCCACTTGTGCGTGTATCTGTTGCACTAGAAGAGACGCGAGTATACATTATTAGAAAAATAATTTATTTAAATATTACTGCAACAGTGTAATTAGCACATGTTTTTTTTGTGACTTAGGTTGCTTAGCTACAACAAAGAAAAAAAAGGTTTAATGAACGATTTATTTATTTATTTATTAAGCATCTTCAAGTTAAAATAATTGTGTATATAAACACAAAATTGCGTACCTCTAAAGAAAAAAAAAACGGAACCCTTATAGGATCTTGTTAGGAATTTGTTTTACGTCTGTTAAGACCCTTTATCTTAGGACCGCGTGAAGGTATCAAGTTAAAATTAAAACAATATTCTAAGGTCTGTGGCCTCTGGAGGCAGTGAAAAATTTAGACTTCTGAGTTAAAAAAAAGGTATGGCCGTTTGTGTTGCAAAAAACGTATATTTCGACACTCTCGAGGGAATCAAAATTTATACGGTACGTTGACCTAGAATCCTAAAATTTGGCATGAACCAAGGTCTTGTAGCACAATTATAAAAAAAAAAAAAACGTAAAACTGGTAGTTTTTGCGATTCGGAAAATCTTCGTAACTTAATTCGTTACGAAAATGTTTGTTTTTGTTGGTAAGTTTGTACGGAACCCTCAGTGTGCCAGTCCGACTCGCACTTGCCCGGTTGTTTTTATTATTTTACTTACTGTGTCTTTACTCAAACCTGAAGAGAAATATTCCAAGTTAGTCGAAACGGGTTTTTTACGGCAGTAGGCTTCGACCCAGTTGGGCCCCTCCTGTTGCTGACAACTCAGTGAAACAGTGGAACTGGAGTCAACTCAGGAACAGTGCGCGCTGTCGACGTCTTGGGCTCGGTCCAGTTACCGGACGGTCGGACAGCGAGCTACCCATGGCTCACCTTCCGCTAGCCCGTGTCTACGGTGGCCGGAAATCGGGATCGGAATCCCGGCGGCGGCAGCGAGGGCGCCGTTGCCTGATGCGGTCGGCCTCCTCCTTTGCTAGCATTACTGCTTCGCAGAAGGAGGCTACCACCTGCCATTCCTCTACCCATGGACTCGGAACCTCCTTGGTGTACGTTTTTTACATTTAGTCATTTCCTCGCTGAGGTGGCCTGAAAGGCGGCTACGTGTTACACTCGAGTGCAAAGATTTTTCATCTCATGCTCTTTTGATTCTATCGCTGACGCTTAGGATTCTAATTGTTAAATAATAATTTTAGAATCCTTCGCATGCTAGGTCATCAAAATTAAGCACGTGGTTAAAAGGCAACTTTGCACTCTTGTATAACAAATAACTTGGTATTAAATTATGCAGTTCTGTAGGTGGAGCTGTTTGGTTTCATTGTTAGCTCGACGAACACAGTATTGGATATTTAGTGCATACAAAGTCAAGGTCAAATCTTTATTGCAGAACACAATACAATCAATTATACATTTCTGGATGTGATGTGAATGCTCAGTAAATTGTATAGAAAACGCTTCACTTTGTACTGCGCACGTTTTTAACATGATTTATATTAAACTTTAATAAGCAAACATGCGCAGCTAGTCTCGCGTACAACACAGATCTGTGCTAATCATCTAGAATATTACTCAAATATTTGTTCTTTAAATTACACCCACGCTGACTGTAATACAAACCCTCAGGCACTCCACCTGTACTAAATGTGAAGTTGTAGCATAAAAATTAGGTATACATCACGCATTCACAATATTAATGCTTTAGCGCCACAGGTACAGAGCTAGGCCGATTACAACTTACTAGTACACACAAAACACATTAATTATAACTAATAATAGTATTTAACCACTACGCTAACTCATTATTTGATACCTCTCAATAAACAATACGAGAGGTACGTTTAACAACTTGTTTACTGAATGTAATACTGTTGACGTCTTATGATGAATACACTGAGCTACTGAGTGTGTTCACAACGAAGTGACGGATAAACAGCAGCTTAGTTACGAGTAACTGCAATAATGGAGAAATGCTACGAAATCCAACATTCTCATAACATTACATGTCTGTCGAGCGGCGCAAAAATGTTATATTGAGTACAGTCACGTCGGTGACGAGTGAGTAGCAACAAGTACACAACGGGCAACGGATACGATACTCGCATTTACTTTACTCACACATTATTGTTTAATTACATATTACCAGTCAACCTTTAGGCAATGTAGAGAAAAATAGTGATAGGTGCAATAAAATAGAGAAAAAAAGGGAGGCCTATGTCCAGCAGTGCAACAGTGTAGGCTAACAAATAAAAGTTGTATTTATTGTTTAACTGCTGGAAGGCAGATCCACACGAGACACAATGGTGGCTTGTTATTCGCTTCTTTGATATGAAGACAGAACCAAGAGATCGTTACCACAAATACTTATTCTACTTATGTCCGTTTCGTTTTCATATGAATTGAAAAATACTGGTACAGTTTGCTGGTGACTTATGTATTTAAACATTTGTTACTTTGGTGGTTAATTTCAACAGCAATAACATAGCACAACTATACAGACAACAACACAACAGCAACAGCAACAGCAACAGTACAGCAGCGCAGCAGTGTTTAACAGCAGCGTGGCCAGAGCACGACCATAGCGTGACTGCAGTGTGATTGTGGTGTGATCGTAGCGTGACTGGAGCGTGCAGCGTGCGGCACTCGGCGTTGCTGTCATCTGCAACGTTCACACATTTTAAATTGCACGCCCCGTGGTTGTTCCTGTAATTCATTCAGTTTCGCTGAATAAATTAATACACACAACACTAAAAGAATTTAAAGGACAGATTGCCATTTGTTGATTATTTTCTCCAGTGTTTCTTTGATGTTAAAGTTGTTGTGTTTTCAATTTGGTGAAACAGAAAGGCAAAAAGTTTTTTATTTAAAGATAAACCGCCTAAGTTTGTTTTGCAAAAATAATTTTCATGTATTTTGGAGAGTGTGCGCAGGAATTACATGACATGATTCCACCATCTCACGTCTACCATCGGACAAGCCAACGGACGGTAAGTATCCACTCTTATGATGTTGAAACCTCTACGGTCCGGACCAAGCGTTTTGCCTTATCGTTTATACCACTTACATCGAGGGACTGGAACAATTTGCCTGCTGCGGTCTTCCCGACAAATTATAATTTAAGTGTCTTTAAGGCCTACAGCCTTAGAGTTACATATCCAGCGCGCAAGCTAGTGGGTCACAGATCCAGTCTTTCCGAGAGGCTATGGTTGAGCGCTTGAACTTGTCCTTGGAGGCAGTGTCCAAATGGGGTGATGCCAATTTAGTCAGGTTTAATGTAAATCCAGGCGTGTCTACTTTCTGCTTAAAGGAATTCAGGGGCTAATTCAGCCCTGTCTTTCCGTGGTGTAACCGTGCCGATAACCGACCACCTTGACCTTCTTGGTGTTACGCTGACATCAGCACTCAACTTTGGGCCATATATTGAAGCAACTGCTCACCTGGCTGTAAAAAAGCTGGGAATCCTTGCAAAGGTCAGACGGTACTTCCCGCCGGAACAGCTGCTCAAACTTTATCAAGCGCAAGTTCGATCGTGTATAGAGTATTGTTCTCATCTTCGGGACGGATCTGCCCCATGCCAGCTTGATGAACTTATGGTAATTGAGAGGTGAGCAAGAAGGATAATTGGCGATGATACACTCGTCGTTGCATTTCGGGGAGTGTGCGTCGGAATTGCATAACCTAATTCCGCCTAGCCCATTCCATCATCGGACTAGTGGTACGGCGATACGCCACCGGTACATGGTGGATATCCCATCTACACGGACAAAACGTTTTGGGAACATATTTATTGTGCGTGCAGCTACGGAGTGCAATTCCTTGCTGGAGTCTATGTTTCCTGATAGCTACAGCCCGGGAATCTTTAAGTCGAGAGTGAATAAGTTTTTTCTGGGTAAGCGCCTTCCATCGTCGACCGTATCGTCACTTTCCATCAGGTGAGATGGCAGTCAAGCGCGAACCTATCAATAATAATAAAAAAGAATGAATAGGCTCTTAATAAACTAGTGCACTTCACCATCAACGATTGCATCACTGCTTACCATCAGGTGGAATCACAGTCCAGGAACAGTTTACATCAATTTAAAAAAAAAATCCCCTTAACATTCCAGTAGACTCATGATGATTGCATACATAATTCTGTCCAAAATGGGGACGCATCCAAAGTTTGGAATTTTCTTAGATTATTGGGGGTCGGTAAAACCCGACAAGATTCGATTCATAAATAATTAGACATCGACGCAATGAATATTCATTTTACAGAAGCTGTATCCAATTTTGATATTTTACATTTCCTGTCTAAAGTCCCAGAACGTTTAATCTACAACCAATTAAGTACTTTCCTATCCAAAAATAATCTCCTCAACCCCTTTCAGTCCGGTTTCCGTCCTGGTGATAGTACCATTAGAGCACTGCTCAATATTACGGACGATATAAGGTCAGCCATGGAAAGCAGTAATCTGACGGTCTTGGCATGCTAGATTTTAGTCAAAGTCAAAGTCAAAATATTTTATTTCACATAGGCCTACATGGGCACTTATAAAACGTCAGAAGCTAGTGCACGGTTCCAAATTGGTCGTTTCCTATGGAGAAGAACCGGCAAGAAACTCCATGGTTACTATTTTTAATAGCAATGCTTTTAATACGGTTGATTTTGATGTTTTACTTGGTATTCTATGCTCTCTTAATATATCTCCACCTGTGATTGACTGGTATCGTATTACCTGTTCGGGCGACGGCAACGTATTTGCATCAGAGAGACCATGTCTTCTTGGTGTAGTACTTTTGCCGGAGTACCACAGGGTGGCGTTTTATCACCATTACTTTTCGCAGTTTTTATAAACTCAATCTCAAACGAATTAATTTCTTCGTACCACCTTTATGCAGATGACCTCCAAATATATTCACGGGCACCTCTTGGAAAACTGTCTGAGGCTATCTTGACCATTAACCTTGATCTGGCTCGTATATGCGGCTGGAGCAAGAAGTACGGACTTGCGGTGAACCCTGTAAAGACGCAGGTTATAGTGGTGGGTAGTTCTAGAATGGTCTCGAAGATCGACTGGGCGACTCTTCCTCAAGTTTCTTTTGACTGCTCAGTAATTCCCTTCAGTGAAAAAGTCAAAAACTTGGGGATATTCATCGACAAAAATTTCTCTTGGACTGCCCAGCTACAGGAAGTTAGCCGCAAGTTATATGCATCTGCAGGTTCGTTGAGAAGACTACGTCATTTTTTGCCGACTGCCACCAAGATTACACTTGCACAATCTCTTCTTTTACCCATCCTTGATTATGCTGATGCCAGCTATCTTGACCTCACTGAAGTGCAAATGGATAAACTTGAGCGACTTCAAAACTTTTGTATAAGGTTCATATTCGGTTTGCGTAAATATGACCACGTTTCTGAATTTCGTGTTAAACTCGCCAATTCGCCAATTCGCCTTCGCCGTAATGCTCATATTCTTTCTCTGTTATAATAATGTGCTCTTTTTCCCTTTTACTCCTCGTTACCTCAAAGAACGGTTCCAATTTCTATGCGACTCCCACATGAAAGTTATCAGGTCATCAGATAACTTGAAACTTAAGATGCCAATGCATTAAAGTACTTTCCTGGACAAGTCCTTTACTGTTCAGGCCGCTCGTCTATGGAATGCATTGCCTGTGGAAATAAAGCGCGCGCAAACACTGCCTGTATTTAAACGGCTTGTGAAGGATCATTCCTTGGCACTGTGATCATGGCTTCGTTTCTTCACTTACTCTCTTGCTTATATAATATAACGGAGGTTCGATATCAGTGGGTCGCGACAACGGAAATAACACTCACAAAAACCTTCGATAACACTTTTAATTACTCGTAACACACACTCAGTACAAAATAATCAAGGATGCCTGAGATATGGCTTGATTAAGAATTTAGGAACGCGGGAAGTTTAGCGTGGAGTAACGAATGTCTACCCGGACCGCCGGACCGATTCAAAGTGCCCTCCAAATCAACTGACACCCGACACGTGGCTCTACCCCCATTGCCGGTTAGCCAATTTACCTGTCAACGTCAGTACCTGTCTCTGACCTCCATCCGGTCTTCATCATCACACTTATAACCTACATCCGGCCATAAGCATCAAACCAATCGACCTCCATCCGGTCTTCATCATCACACTTATAACCTCCATCCGGCTATAAGAATCAAACCAATCGACCTCCATCCGGTCACAAACACAACAGGCAACCTCTATCCGGTCACCTCTACATGTAACCTCCATCCGGTTACAAACAACACCATCAAGATAATCATTTCGAGAATTTTATCAAAATAATCCTTAAAGTAGGTTTGTTCAACATGTTACTTTATTTTTCCTATGACGTTACAGATTATAAGAAAACTATTATTACTATGCTAGGTACTCTAAATGTTAAGTTGACTACTTAGTATTCAACTAGTCTTGTCAGCGTTATCATTTTCGTCATAGCTAGTCTCGTCATCATCGCCTACGTGCATGTCAACGTCAGTTATTTTTCGCAGGCGGTTATGTGCATACTTCGAAACATAACGGCCACCATCAAGAACCTTAATCACTCTCGCGCATCCCTCCAGGATCGCCAAGTCTCTCAAGACTTAATGGTTTCCCACAGTACGTCCCAGGTTTGATCACAATTTGAATTGAATACCGCGTACTTACGGACTACTGTGACCGCTAGATACCGGTTTCTATTAAGTTACGACTACAAATCAAATCTCCTATAATCAGTTCATCCTGTAAACTTCATCCTTTTTTTTATGTTCCTACTAAAATGCCTGCGTTTCATTTTCTCTCTATTGCGGTGTCACTGTCTTTCTATTGCGCCTCTAATTGACACGATTGAAAAATTTGACTCTTGATGACTCTTTCATAAAAAATTAAATTAATTCTTATTTAGTTTTCGTGGCGCTGCTGTCAAAAAAAAAGAAACTTTACCGCACGTTAAATCTTTAGAAGAACGGCCCCATACACGAGAATATTTAGGTACAAACCACCCGAAGTAAAATACTAGACCTATTAACTGTCCCAACTGAGCTATGATAAACAGCATCGAATGTAGGGTAGAGAGCAGAATCGAATGTACGCGATCTGCTTTCTGAAGTTCTATACCTCCTAACTTCAGCACTTGACTTTATTTCATATCCTAAGCAACTTGATTTGCATTATGAAAAACAACCACTCTTTCAAATCTAATGAAAAACCGGCTTTAATTAACGTTTGTAAAACTACATTAAGTCTCTCGAAGTCTTCAATAGTTTCCAAAATAATTAAAATATTGACAACTTAAATTATGACGTAGGTATTTACCGATTTATCAAAAACCCCGTTGAGAACCCGAGATCACGTTTCGATACCGAAACTGAGATTCAAATGTTTGTACCGACCGCCCGCCGTCATAAACGCTACTGAAAGCCTGATACACCATCTAATTTCGTAAAATAATGCGCACTATGTAAACGAGTTATTTGGTCCGAGATAAGTGGCAACGAATATCAGTAAGGCACGTTATTGTTTAGTTGTTCACAGTAATCTTTACACATTATTTCTGACCGGTCGAGTTTTTAAGCCGAAATAGCTAAATTGACAGACACCGTATTACTCGGTCAAATAATATTTGCACGCAACAATAATTCATCTACCCGCTTACGCATTATTTTTAATTTTTCCGCGCTAGACCGCTATGGTCGAGTCAATTAAAAAATATTGCCGAGTCAATTAAACGAACAAGTTCACTTTTTGCAACACGCTTGTAGCATACTGTACTGTCATAGGTACACGTCAATGTCAATAACGTAAAAAATATCTATGGAGGAGTTATCACTGTCAAACAAAAATTGAAACGGTATCTACCGGATACACTGAGGGTAGATGTGATTACAATTGTTTATGTTGTGAATTTTAGCAATTTAACAAAAAGAAGTGTATCACGCACGAACATACTATTTAATTAATCTGAATCCTTGCAACAATATTTTACGGCCAAAATATCACTTCGCAAATAGATGTTAGGCAAAGCATGGAATAAAACCTCAATCAAACTACGCAAGTAATCTGAACACGCTAAACTACCCTTCAATATAACAAAACAGTGTTTACGTTTGCCGTGAAATAGTGATGACAGACTTTAAAGTGAAAGAGAGATAACACTCAGCATCAGAATTAAAATGGAATGTGAATACCTGACCTTGTTCCTGGTTTCTTTGACAGCACATACGTCATCCAGTCACTCGCTACGTGCTGCCTTGGTACCACCATCGCCTTCACGTCGCTTGCTTCGTCCAATTATTCCACAATGTAACATTTGACAGGTAGCGTTTGAAACGACTTCAAGCGTTTTGTGTGAAATGTTTTCTGATCTGGTATTGCACTTGACACACTGCACCTCAGGCACGCACACACACACACGCGAAGCACGTATCGGAAAGTAGTACATCGTAAACGAGCACTTGCATCTGTCTTTTCCCGGTCACTAGCTGGGTGGTACGTTCTAATTTGCTCTCTGGGAATACAGCGGTACCATGGTCCAACATTTGTTGCTCAGGATTAGGGAACAACCCCAGAAAAAAACCTAATCAGACCATTTAAGTCAGCTCTTCAATCCGGGTCTTACTTTCTTCGATAATGCTTTCTTCTACAACTATTCATTTCAAGTAATAACCGCCACTTGTCTTTGCTCTTGCTATTTTCTTCATTACCAGCGTTACGTAACCTTCGTGCTGCATTTGTTTATTGGCTCGGAATCCCAGGAAACGACACGATAGGTAGCCAGGTAGAAGCTCTTCCCTTCAAGGCGCGGCTTAAAGCGACCATAAGCAGGGCGCCATGTTGGTCTTGGTCCGTCAAGCACATTTCTGCAGTCGTCAACCAAGCACGTGCATCTACATCTTGTTTCTCAGGATCGAAATCCGGTAAACGAAGGCCATGTGACGACGTAGTAGGTGTTTTCATGGCTTGAATCAGCGTCAGAAAATTGCGGTTCTGTTGTTCCAACAAACGCATCCATTTTTCGTCGCTAGCGTTTTCATTTTTGAACACGTGGGTCGTCGTGGTCCAATCCCAATTCTGATAACGGAGGTTCGATGTCAGTGGGTCGCGACATCGGAAATAACACTCACAAAAACCTTCGATAACACTTTTAATTACTCGTAACACACACTCAGTACAAAATAATCAAGGATGCCTGAGATATGGCTTGATTAAGAATTTAGGAACGCGGGAAGTTTAGCGTGGAGTAACGAATGTCTACCCGGACCGCCGGTCCGATTCAAAGTGCCCTCCAAATCAACTGACACCCGACACGTGGCTCTACCCCCATTGCCGGTTAGCCAATTTACCTGTCAACGTCAGTACCTGTCAATGTCGAATAATCGATTATACCTCCGGATCGACATTTGACTGGACTATTCGCTCAGTGTTGCTATTACTCCACGCTAACCATCCCCAAGTTAATACTTGACGTTCCCAAACGTAAGCTGTTCAATCTAACTACATAGTTCCTCCAGTGAAAGATAGGTGGCGCTGATGCAGACCGACTGATATGCGTCAACGCTTCGACATATATATATTGTATGTATGTATATGTGTATCTATTTTAGTATTAAGTATTTATTAAGTTTTTTTTGTTTACTTTTATTTTTTGCACCAAATGCAACCCCATTTTATGTCCAGGCAAATGTCTGTCCATTCTAGGTTGCCTGGAAAAAATCGCCTGGTGCGATAAGGCCACCAATTGTGTGTTTTCTATTATATGCTTTCTTATTGTAAATTTTTATTTTTGATGTGCAATAAAGAATACATAAATAAATAAATACATTTGCTAAAATCGCCGCTGTTCTGTAGGACCTAGAGAATATTTACCAGTTTCTTGCTAGTTACAAAATTCAAACAGCGCAACGTACTGAAGGGTCACTATGACCGGCAACATACGAGTATAATTATAATTCCAGGGCTAATATGGCATCCAAATCTTCGTCCGATGCTTTCTTTGGGAATAATATAAAAATATAAGTAAATATGTTCTCGAATTATCAATGGAATGTAAGCTTCTAACATCACGTTGGTGCGCCGCTAGTTTACGTGGAGGCAGACACGTCGATATAAGCTATAATTTCCGACAAGACGCGGGGTGCACGGAGGGGGAGGGGGGTGCTCTGGAATTTACAATTACATTTTTACGTGAAACGAGTGTTGGCGTACCGGCATTCTCTCACACCGCTCACCGCTCACTGCTCACGGGTACAAAGAAACAAGTATTTGGTTGCGGAGGCACGCGGCCAATAACGGTAGCTCTTTAGATATACTACGTTCACAACAGCTAGTAGTCCAGCCCCCGGCGCGGCTTACAGCCCAAATAGTTTCAGGTTTCATCCGTTTGGCTCCGACGCCTCCAATGAAAGCTCTTCACTACACTGCTACACTGAGTCTGATAGGAAGTAAACAAATTGTAGATGATAGGACTTCTGTAACAATGGGTAATGGGTATATATATTTAATACTAACTGAAGAAGTTCAGAAGTTTAATTAATGGTTTATTTAGAAAAACGTATATTAGGTAATTTTCTCAGAGGTACATGTTCCCTAATTAAAGTATTGATTTTTTCGTACAACACGTTAACCGTTTCATCCACATCAGTCATTTCACAAAATATATTATTCCAATCAATTAGTCCAAGTTTCGCCTTGATCGACGTATAATCAGCGCGTTTGAAGCTATACCTGGAGGTTATTTTGTTTTTTTTTTTGTTTTTAACGGTGCTGGTGACCTATGTGTGACAATAATTTCAAGGGGAGGGTAATGTACATCTAAGTTGTTGGACAAAATGAGATCCAAGGTTTTTATCATAACATTTCTTACAATGACGAGTAACAGAGCTCCCACCTCTCATGCCTTTATTGGCTGAATTGAGTGGAGATTCGCAAGACCAAAGGTGCTCGGGAGAAGGATGTATAATCCAGTAAGGTGCTGGTAGGGATCTTGACCGTACTTCCGGTATTGTCCTGAAAGCCGTGGTATACCTCTCCACTCCTCAAGCACATCAGGATATGTTAATGCTCTCTTGTTGCTACGTCATTTCGTGCTAGCGACCGTTTTGGGGCCCATTTGTTGAGTGTGCAAGTCAGCCCTCTGCTTTTTTATCGATAGAAATTAAAAACATTGTTCAGGCAGAGGCCATAGTCTTAACATAGTTTCTGGTAATCAGTCCACTTACGACTCCAAAAACCATAGGCTTATATTAATTTTCTACAAGTCGCAATAGTGATTCCGGCTCCTCGTACGCCTTCCAAAGGTCCAGGACCTCAGGGTCCTGAGATAAATAAATATATAAAAAATAATAATAATATTCTACAACTATCATACAACGCTGTCTAGTCCCAAGCTAAGCAGAGATTGATTTATGGGTACTAGACAACTGATAAACATACTTATATATTTCTGAATACATGCATATTATTATAGATAAATAACAAACAGACATAGAACAAATGATCATGCTCATCACATAAACTTTTGTCCTGGGTGGGAATTGAACACACGACCTCCGGCATGGCAGTTAGGGCCACTAACCACTAGACCAACATGTGAGTCAAATAATATTCTATGAGTGCAAACTTGAAATAAAATGATATCTTCATTTATTTATTTTTAACGACTTCCCAAAAAGGAGGAGATACTACATTCGGCTGTGTGTATGTTTATTCATCGAATACTCCACCAAATGTGGACGGATTTTCAAAATTCTTTTTTTTGTTCGAAAGTAGATAGTTCTGAGGTGGTTCCATTGTCACTAAATTAGGATCTGATGATGGGATTTTTTAGAAATCGAGGGCAACCTTCAAATTTTATATGGTCACTTATTGTTTTTCGTAGAAGTATCTTGTGTATTTGCGTATGGTCGTCACCATCTCAGGTAGCTGGGCTGATGATGGAAGGTATAACTCCTCCTCCAACAGTAAGAAGTTACTCGAACAGGCAAGGACTGTTTTAGTAAATTGTTTTGTGTAGTCTGACACTATCTCCCGCTCCACCCAAGAGCGGGTTTTGTCATAAGATGATGTTCCCCATCGAAAAAAAAGCATCTAGTCTAATGACTGATTGAAAGAAGAGGGGGAGAGGATATATCGAACTGATGTGATGATGAAGCCGAAAGGTAAATTAATGTAATCTAACCGTGTTTGAGATTATTAGAACCGTTATGAGATGCGCTCTGACTATGAGGTATTTAAGTTTGACTGAGGGGTACTTTTTAGTGGTGGTACCATAATTAAAAAGTGTAAAATAAAAAAAAAAACTTTTTACAAAAAAAAATATAACCGACTTTAATGTTAAAAAAACACTGAAAAGTACCAAATAACTTTAATTTTGGAAGTCGGCGTTAAATAACGAAGAGACTAAACTATTGAAGAAACACCGACTTCCAAAATTAAAGTTATTTGGTACTTTTCAGTGTTTTTTTAATATTGAAGTCGGTTATTATATTCATGTAAAATAATTCAAGAATTTGGATTTTATTTAAAATTTACATCCTTTACATTCATATAATTTTCATTCTTAAATAATTATTTCTTTAAAAAAAACTTATGAAAAAAAAAAGACATTTAAAAGTGATATTTTAAAACCTCGGGATTTAACCTGATAACGCCGGCTACACTTAAGAATCTTCACAAAAAATGCTTAGCTTTCTTACCAAGCTTGATGAACGCAAGAAAATCTCACTTTCCTGATTTTTTGAAAAAATCTCAAGTTGTCATAATCCACAAATAATAGTTAAACCCAAACATGAAGCGTCATCCTATCGCTAAGTAAGCTTAACGGCTATACACTTTCCAAACTGTGCGAAAGGATATTTCTGAACCGGCTGAAACCGTGCATAGACGATAATGATGTTGTTCCATCTCACCAATTTAGCTTCCGGATGTTACACTTAACAACGGAACAGGTTCTTCGCATGTACCAAACAGGCAGCCAAGCCTATGAATGCAAAAAGTATCAATAATATTGATTTATTTCAATACAATAAAAATTAACAAAACGACCAAACTTACATAGTAATAATTGTTGATGTATATTACCTGGACAAAGGTGTTCGGTTACTTAATTCATTAATCCCCAAGCGACCACCGGTGGCCGCGCATCTATTGTCTTACTATTGTGTCTCTAATTGACGGTATCTGAAGGGTTAAATAGATTCACACTGTCCTCCGTACTATTGTACACTGTATCACGGTAGGACAGTCTTCCTCAACTCTCACAACACAACACTTTCATAACATTTACAACTAAATTAATAACTCATAGCTTTATACGTAATTAATTGCGAGTTACGTTTTACTTCAATAAGCGAATACATATTTTCAGTTGCAATGTAGGTAGTTCGAAATATTTTATAGTATATGCAAGAAATTCGGACAAAATTACTACTTACGCATGATTGCCTTGCCAACAGAGTAAAAAAAATTATAAAAGAAAGCAAAAATGTAACTAAAATAGGATATAACTATTAGCTATATAAATAAATGAGTATTTGTATAGTGTAACTTGTTAACAATTGAATGTGTTTGTGTTGTGTAGCCTTCTATGATAGAGTTGCCAATAACCGTCCCGTGTTTTCGTAATTAAGAGTGAAGAGATAATTTTCCAATGTGGTATTGCATAAACCAATTGTCAGATCACCTAAATGAATGTGTTTAGACACATTATTGTACTTACAGATCTGGACTGAGATGGTTAAAAAATTTTTTTGAAAATGATGTTTTGCATTTCGGAACCAGATAAACTAAATCTTTTCTACGTTTATTAATGTAATAGGGAGGTTTTTTGTGTTGCAGTAATATAATATTTTTTATAAACAATTGCCTGACAGTAAGCACCGTGTAACGAAACGTTACTTGTATATCTGTGGTGCAGAGTGAGCAAAGTGAAACGTCACTCGAATGTCTGCGGTACGGAGTGAAGTGTTCGGGGAGACCGAGTTGATAAAAAGGGAGTGCGTCCGCGCAGCGGGCGCAGTCGCTTCTAGACAGAATAAGATAACTACTTTCGCTTAACGTCACGCCAAAAGCGGTTACAGATTCGAACGCGGAACGTTGTCAACGTAACTATTTAACGTACAACTATTTAACGAGTGTTGTGGTATCCCGAATTAGGGTGCTACAACCAGTTTATATTGCGCCTACGGGTGAGACTACGTCCCGATCGGGTCGCCGTACCAGCGGGTCGCCGCACCAGCAAGATTCGCCGTGCCTTGCTTTCCTGCGCATCAGCCAACCACCATCTCCGGCCTTGGGGGTGTACTGGTCTCCGCCTGCGGGATACGGGAAGTACCTTTCCCTGCAGAAGTGATTATAGACGTTCGCAATCCACGACCTACAAATTTGTGTGCCTCCGGCTCTGCTAGGCAATAAATATTTGTTACTGGTACACACCTGTTTTAATTTCAAGTCATTACCGTCCTAGTTCGGGTGAAGTAAACGGGTGGAGGCTACACTGGCGCCCATTAACGTGGTTCTGTCTATTTTCACTTTTGTAGTTCATTGTAGTTGTAATTGTACGGTGAGTGGGTATTTTTGTTTTTTTATTTTTGTAAAACGCTTTGTTTAATTTTATATGTGC
This sequence comes from Mythimna lalbum, assembly GCA_949319445.1. NCBI lineage: Eukaryota > Metazoa > Arthropoda > Insecta > Lepidoptera > Noctuidae > Mythimna > Mythimna lalbum. The sequence continues at coordinate 22,218,635 of OX439360.1, forward strand.
AGTAACTGGAGTGAAGGTTAGTGCTCAGATTGTATTGAGGTTGTTAACGTTGCTTAAAAGTTGTTTTTTTTTATATAAACAAGGTGATTTTACGTTTTTTATATACAGGGTGATTTTACATTTTTTGTATACAGGGTACATTTTATTTTTTCCTTCCGCTCCAAGCAATTAGCATACTATTGTCAGTTAAAATTTTAAAATTCTTGTTTTTTATTTTCTTTTGTAAAACTACCTTCACACCAATTACATTTTTTTTTAAATTTAGTAACGGTTTTTTTGTTCGTTTTTTTTTTTTTTTTAAATAGGCTTGCTTTCATTTTCTTCTTACTTATTCTTTCATGAACACACAACACAGCGTTCTTTTAGAGTAGATTGTAACGGAACGGAGTACCTACCTTCATCATTGATCAATATCAATTTGCGTGCTATTTACAACTTTTTCATAATTATATTTTGTTTTTTTTTTTTCTCTAATTATGGCATACCCTATAAAATACTTGTCGTTGCAAAAGTCCGAGCTGGAATATGAGGTTGCCGTTAGAGGTGAAATTCCAGGTAGTACTGTTGCTGATCTTAGGCGGCAGATCTGTAGGCTTAGTCAAGTTCTCTTATCGGAAGATATTTTGTGTTCCCACCTTGACCCCCTTGAAGATTTGAATAATTCTTTAGAAACCTTAAATAAAATTAAATCTAGTCTTGAAGGGGACACTAAAGATAAAAACGTATTAGGACGGATTGAGAATCTCTTTCATCATCTATATCATCGGCTCAATAGGATCAGTGTAGATGAAAAGTATTTGGACGTGCATTCAGAATGTATAAAAATGTTTAAGGAATATTATGAAGTCTTCATTTCTTTAAAATCAAAGAGTATTGACCCTCTTATTACCTCGGTCTCCACTTCCGAACCGCAAGTCACATCAGAGAAAATTAAAATCTCGGTGACCTGTGAGGGTAATCCGAGACACTCTGAAATGGCTAAGCTTAAATACGACGGAAAGACTTGCGTGCGTGCTTTCATTCAACGTGCCAATGAATACACTGTGGCTCGAAATATTTCAAACGAGAATTTTTTATCATTTGCGACAGAGATTTTTGTGGATGATGCACTCCACTGGTTTAGAAGTGTACGACAGCAGGTATCGTCTTGGGACGAACTTGTGGTCCTTCTGCTACAGGATTTTGACAAAGCGGATTACGATTACCGTCTTCTGTCTGAGATTCGTGCTAGGACTCAGGGGGCTACGGAAAACATTACAATTTACTTGTCCATTATTTCGGGTATGTTTTCACGCTTGTCAAAGCCTTTGGTGGAGGAAGATAAACTGGAGATAATATTACACAACATCAGACCATGTTATGCGAGTACCCTAGCCTCTGCATCCCAAATCGTATCGTTTGAGCAATTGAGATCAGTTTGTAGGAACTTTGAAATTATTCAATCACGGATGGTTCAGTTCCGCGAGCCTTTAGCTGCTACTGCTGAAACACTAGCACCAGAGTTTGCATACAAACAAAAAACAGAAACAGTTAGTAAGCAAAACAGTTATTTTAATCATAAAACCGTGAACAATAGGGTAGTAGATAACAGTAAACAAAATTCAAATAATAATGATAATGTTAATGAAAAATATTTACATGCTATCGATAAAAATAAATCGAGTACTAATGCGAAACTACCGTTCTGTCCTAGATGTCGTAACAATTCTCATAGCCTTAGAGATTGTAAGGATGAGGAAATCTTGTGTTTTAAGTGTGGCCATAAAGGGGTCAAGAAACCAGACTGTCCGAATTGTAACAAGGATCAGAAATCAAAAAAACTAATTTTGCAGGATTGTATCAACCCATCTTCGACAAAAGGTCGCTTCAATAGAGAAGATTGGAACAATTGGTTGAAAACTATTAATTTATTTTTCAACAGTTACAATACTTCATCAATCCTGCATAATAAGCCATTAGGTGATTCGCGACCATATTTAAATATAAGAATCGACGATATTCCAGCGTCGGGCCTCCTAGATTCCGGGTCAGCTATTACAATATTAGGGAATTATGCACATAATACGTTACTCAACCGTGGTCATAAGCTATGCACTGATGATACACCTTCGATTATAGCTGCCGGTGGCCAAACACTTAGAAGTATTGGCTATATTAACGTTCCAGTGCATTTAGAGGAACAATTTCACATAATCAAATGCTATGTGGTTCCAAAAGTTCAATCATCGTTAATTCTAGGTATTGACTTTTGGCGCGCCTTTAAGTTGTGTCCTAAATATTTAGGGTCTGTACAGCTATCGCCTATTCCATTGGTGGACTTAAGCATTGATAATACCCAGACCTTTATTAGTTCTTATGATAGTTTAGATGAGTCACAACGCGCTATAGCTGATAACGTTGTTAAGCAATTCCAGGACATTTCATTTGAACGCAGGGGCTTGGGCCGTACGCACGTTTTGACTCATCGTATCGATACAGGTGATTCTCCTCCTATTAGGCAGAGATATTACAGGCTGTCCCCTGAAAAACAGAAAATCCTTATCGAACAGGTAGATGAGATGCTTAGTCTAGATGTGGTGGAGCACTGCGAAAGTGCCTGGCAGTCTCCGGTTCTCCTCGTTACTAAAAAGAACGGCCAGCCGCGTTTTTGTCTCGACAGCAGGAAGTTGAATTCAGTCACAAAACGAGACGCTTATAACTTGCCATATATCGCCGAAATTTTGGATAATTTGCGCGACGCTCGTTTTCTGACCAGCCTGGATTTGTCCAAAGCCTTTTGGCAAATTCCTATTGCAGAGGAGGACAGGGATAAGACGGCTTTCTACGTCCCAGGTCGAGGCACATTTAGATTTAAGACCACGGCTTTTGGTTTGACAAATGCTCCTGCTACACAACAGCGTCTGGTAGACAAGTTGTTAGGTGACATAGATCACCGAATATTTGCCTATTTGGATGACATTATTGTTGTTAGCAATAGTTTTGACGAGCATGTGTCCCTCCTGCTTCGGGTTTTGGACAGATTGCGTAAGGCGGGCTTAACCGTCAATTTAGGAAAGTGCGAGTTCTTCCGAAGTCAACTTAAATACTTGGGATACGTGGTCGATGCAAATGGGTTACGTACGGATCCAGAAAAGGTCGAAGCCATCCTTAACTACCCAATTCCGACTAATCGCAAGGAATTAAAGCGATTTTTAGGCACAGCTACTTGGTATCGTAGGTTCGTTCCCAATTTTAGTACAATTGCGGGACCGCTCAACCAGTTGACTTCCAGTAAAAAGAACATGCCACCATTCAAGTGGGCTGATGAGGCAGACGCCGCGTTCAAAAAACTAAAAGAGTGTTTAGTTTCCGCTCCTGTTCTTTCTTGTCCTGATTACAATCTGCCTTTTGAGGTGCACACAGATGCCAGTAACTATGGAATAGGTGGCATGCTCACTCAATCCATAAACGGTAAAGAGCATCCCATAGCTTACATGAGCAAATCATTAACGGCGACAGAAAAAAATTATAGTATCACGGAGCGGGAGACGCTGGCAGTTCTCGTGGCATTAGAACATTGGCGATGCTATTTGGAAAATGGGAAAACTTTTACGGTTTACACAGATCATAGTGCATTAAAATGGTTTCTTTCACTTAATAACCCTACGGGAAGGCTGGCACGTTGGGGTGTACGTTTGTCCTCATTCAATTTTGATATAAAGCACCGTCGAGGTGTCGACAATGTGATTCCCGACGCTTTGTCTAGAGCAGTTCCCGTTTCGGCGATGGTTACATCAAATTCATTCACGACTACTAGTGATGATTGGTATAGTAACATTTATAATAACTGCGTTACAAAACCAGAAAATTTTCCCAATTACCAAATTAAGGATAGCACTCTTTTCCGCCTTAGTAAAAATAAGTGTTCGCTTACCAATGAATTTTCTTGGAAAGAGGTCGTTCCATTTGAGCTACGGGAAAAGGTTATTGCGGATAACCATACTGAACCAACTGCTGGTCATTTAGGTATCTTTAAAACTTACAGACGCATTGCACTAAGATATTACTGGCCGGGCATGTATCGGAATGTAGCAAAATACGTTGGATCTTGTAGTACTTGTCTACAATACAAAACTCAGAATCATGCTACCCTTGGTGAAATGGGTCGCCCAAAGCAGTGCTCTCGCCCTTATCAAATGATATCTATCGACTTGATGGGTCCTCTGCCTGTCACTCGGAAACAAAATAGCTATATATTGGTAATAACCTGTTGTTTTTCCAAATTTTGTCATATTTTTCCAATAAAAAAATCAACTTCACAGACTATTGTTAAAATTTTGGAGGAACAATTGTTTTTGGTGCACGGTGTTCCACAAAGCATTTTCCTGGATAATGGCACTCAGTTTATAAGTGGCCATACACAGGACTTATTCAAGAAGTATAAAGTACCGAACGTTTTCTATTCACCTAAGTACACTCCTCAGGTCAATACTGTGGAGCGGTACAATAAAACTATTATTACTTGCATTTCCACTTTTGTTGAGGGTGATCATCGATCATGGGACGTATTTATTCCAAAGGTACAATTTGCAATTAACAACTCAGTTAATGAAGCCACGGGGTTTACTCCTTCATTTCTGGTTTTTGCTCGAGAAATAGTAGTATGCGGTTCCCATTATGTTGACACAGACTTAGGAGATGAGGTTTTATTTCTCCCTCGCGACGTATACGCGGAGAACCTTGGCTGCATAAGTTCTATATTTGACCAAGTCCAAAAATCCTTGTATCACGCCCACGTAAAAAATACTTCACACTATAATTTGAGGCGTAAAGCTTTTGAGTTTAATATCGGTGATGTCGTATACAAGCGTGCTTACGTATTGAGCGATAAGGATAAGCATTTCAGCAAGAAACTAGCTCCGAAATACATTAAGTGCCGAATTATTAATAAGCTTTCACCTCTTGTGTACGTCTTAGAGGATATGTCGGGTAAAAACTTGGGGTCTTGGCATATTAAGGACCTGAAAATATCATCCTATAAATAAATTCTGGTTTCGTAACATTTTCTAACACCACTAAACGACTTTAATATCTGTTACAAAAGTCAATTGACAAGAAAGTCATTTGATTTTCAGTATGTTAGTACACGTCGCATTTTTTTTAAATATTATGAGACGTAAGGTGTAATTGTGGATGAATGTGACGACGTATGTGTGAAATGAAAGAATGAGTAAAAGGTACTGTAACAAGTTTAGGATGCGGATTTTATTATTAAAATAAAATCCTTATCTTAGAAAGGGGGGTAATGTAACGAAACGTTACTTGTATATCTGTGGTGCAGAGTGAGCAAAGTGAAACGTCACTCGAATGTCTGCGGTACGGAGTGAAGTGTTCGGGGAGACCGAGTTGATAAAAAGGGAGTGCGTCCGCGCAGCGGGCGCAGTCGCTTCTAGACAGAATAAGATAACTACTTTCGCTTAACGTCACGCCAAAAGCGGTTACAGATTCGAACGCGGAACGTTGTCAACGTAACTATTTAACGTACAACTATTTAACGAGTGTTGTGGTATCCCGAATTAGGGTGCTACAACCAGTTTATATTGCGCCTACGGGTGAGACTACGTCCCGATCGGGTCGCCGTACCAGCGGGTCGCCGCACCAGCAAGATTCGCCGTGCCTTGCTTTCCTGCGCATCAGCCAACCACCATCTCCGGCCTTGGGGGTGTACTGGTCTCCGCCTGCGGGATACGGGAAGTACCTTTCCCTGCAGAAGTGATTATAGACGTTCGCAATCCACGACCTACAAATTTGTGTGCCTCCGGCTCTGCTAGGCAATAAATATTTGTTACTGGTACACACCTGTTTTAATTTCAAGTCATTACCGTCCTAGTTCGGGTGAAGTAAACGGGTGGAGGCTACAACCGACATATCTTTATACAGACAGTGGGTAGGATATCGAAATCTTCTGAAATTAATAACCTTTAAGACTAAACGTGGCACTCTCTCTAGGATTAACAAGGTAGTCTTCGCTGTCCCACCCCAAGCAGTAATACAGTACGTCAGTATGGATTGACACAGGGCAAAGTATACGGATCGCAAGAGTTTCAACTGGCAAATGTTTCGGATATTTTTGAAAATGTATAACAGTTTTCTAACACGTACCGCCAAGGTGGTAACATGATCTTTCCAGTTGAGATTTTGGTCAATGGTTACACCCAAGTACCTAATTGCGGACGCCTTGGCAACAGCTGAGCAGTGTTAAATTAAAACCACAATTTTATAAATTACACAACATAAAAATACAAATAAAATAGTTGAATGAACAATATTAAAATTAATACTTCCTCTCCGGCATTGGTACCGGAACATGTCTAGCCGAACAATGCCGGATGAGAGGAGAAACCGGTCTAGTGGCAATCATCGCCAGTACGGTGTTGGAGCTAGCCCGCACTTTGCTTACCAAGGATGTTGCGCGCTTACGCATAGTTGTGTGAAAGCAGTTTGTGCGCGCTTCTGCAAACATACCCGAGGCACTGCAGTAACGGGGCAGCCCCATCACTACCCAGAACGCGTTATTGTACTGAACGCGGATGGCGCTGTATGGCACACGCGTATACTTTGCCCACAGACTGCACATTCCCGGCAATATTCCCACCAACATTCCCACTTCACGGCAATATTGCCGGCAACGGCACATCTCTAGTCCGGAGAAGCTTGAAGCCGCTTCAAGCGTTATTTTGTGGTGGCACGGCCGCACACGAGCCACAAAAAAAAGGCTGCCTCAAAAAGAAGTTTGATGCGACGTTTTTTTGTGGCCCTTATCTATTATTATCTACGCTAGTGGGAGGATGCTCAAACATACCCAAAATCATATTGAATTTACAATGCGCCGTGAATTGACGAGATACGCGCTCGTTACGGAAATACAAGATATTAAAAGGTAAAAACAGTTTTCTTTTAAGATAAGTTTGTGTGTTTTTTAATAGCGTAGGTACAAAATGTGTAATGTTTCTGTTAGTTTTGCGAATTAATATGTACTAAAAAATATATATTACCTTTCACACTTTTTATTAGCGACCTGGAATTTTTGCAATTCTATGAGTATAATAGTTAGTGTATTTTTTGGCTGTAAATGGGAAGTAGTTCGGTGAAGTCGTTATTTGTGGTGTCCCTGTGAAAAGTTAGTGTTACAGTCGGTTAAGGTTTCCGCGCCAGCGCGCGCCTGCGGCCGCAACAACATGGCGGCCGTGACACGAGCCGGCCAACGATCCACATCACCCCCACGTCGTGCTACGCCGGGTCTTCTTCAATTTTAAAACAAAACTTACTGTATCACGTATGCACTACAGTTTTGTACTGGGAAGGGAGGACGTTCACAGCTCTGGCACTGTTTTGCAATATTCTATGCGTTCCTATAAGTAGCAAATCGATGAAATCATGTGTGTTTGGCTGGTAGAATCGTCAATGTTGGTTGTAGTAATGTTCTAACATGTGTCGTGTCTCGTGAGCCGCACCGGAGGAGTTACTGGCGTGGGCACGCCACTATTACAGCGGTAAGTCCCCTCTTTGATCCCGGGAGAGAATGTGGCGCACACTGTTGGGCTGATTGCGGTGAAACTTGGGGTGACCTTGGAGGAACGTGACATTGTGTTCGCACAGCGTGTGGGCCTGCGCGTCGACCGTGAGGGGCATGCGACGGCTGCGGCCGCGGTGGGCCCAGTGGGAACAGCGGCGGAGTCGGGGCGCGGGCGACGGATCGTAGTGCGCTTGACGCGCCGCACTTTGCGCGATGAGCTTCTACGGAGCGCACGTGTCCGCCGTGGATCCACCACTGCGGACTTTGGCCTTCCTGCGCCCCCGCGACGCTTCTACTTGAATGAGCGGCTCTCCAAGGGCAACAAAAGTCTTTTCTATCGGGTGCGTGAGGCTGGAAGTCGTCTCGGGTGGCGATATACTTGGACAAAGTCTGGTCTGGACTGGGAATACATTGAAAGTCTGGATGATGTCAATTCCATGGTGGAAACTTTTAATAACTATATTTTAAATTTATTTGATTTACATGCTCCCCTTAAAAAAGTTCTCATCAAAGATAAATCCCCTCCATGGATAACTGATACTATCAAAGACATGATGAAGCTGCGTGACAAGAGCCACAACAAGGCAAAAGCTACTAAAGCATCACATCATTTTGTTTCATACAAAGAGCTTAAATACCTTGTTAGGGCAGCGCTGGACAGTGAGAAGCGTGCATATTTTAAAACTTGTATAAATAAAAATATTAAAAAACCAAAGAAGCTATGGAGTCACATAAAATCCTCCAATAGCTATCTCTAAAACCCCAGAGCACAGTTTACCAAACCACTGTAGTGATCCTGAAAAAATTAATGCACACTTTTTGGATGTACCAGGTAGTGGTACAGTCACAGCTGCCGACTTACAATATTATGAGCAACACAGATTCAGTAACACTAATTTCCAGCTGGAGCCCGTTCAGGGGGATGTGGTGTTGAGGCTGCTACGTGGTCTAAAGTCTAATGCTCAGGGTTGTGACCACATCTCGCTTGAAATGTTGATGATGACTCTTCCTCGTACGCTCGCAGCTATAACGGCTATCGTCAACCGGTCCATCTCCTCCTCCTCTTTTCCGGATCTGTGGAAATTGGCAATAGTTAGACCCATCCCTAAAGTCTCTAACCCTACCAGCGTTAAAGAACTTCGCCCTATTAGCTTACTGCCTTGTCTCTCCAAGGTTCTAGAAAAGGTAGTGTCCAACCAGCTCAGAGCGTATCTCGAGGAACACAACATATTGCCGCTCGCTCAATCTGGTTTTCGTAAGGGACATAGCACAGCCACAGCCCTACTTGATGTGGTCGGGAATATCCTTGAAGGCAGGGATAAGGGAATGGGTGCTATGCTGGTCCTACTGGACTTCTCACGCGCCTTTGACTCAATTAATACGTCACTTCTCCTTTCCAAGCTGTCGTACTATGGATGTCAGCCTGAGACGGTTCAGTGGTTTAAAAGCTACTTGACTCACCGTTCTCAGTTTGTCCAGGTGACAAGTGAAAGTGATGGAAGCATTGAGTCTTCTGCTCCAAGGTGCGTGGGCAGGGGTGTGCCCCAGGGATCGATCCTGGGGCCTCTTCTTTTCATACTGTACAGTGCTGACATCACCAACTGCCTGCTAAACACCAAGTTCCACCTTTATGCGGATGATTTACAGATGTATCTGTCTTTCCATCCTCAACAGACTGTTGACACTGTAAAAAGAGTGAATGAGGATTTGGATAGAATCACAGCCTGGTCTTCGAGAAACTCGCTGGTTTTAAACCCAGTCAAGTCCAAATATTTGATCATAGGATCACGAGATTTCTTGAGCAAATTGAGCAGCAGCAATTTGGATGTTAGGATTGATGGTTGTTCCATTGAGAGGGTGCAGGAAGCGCGTAATCTTGGAGTAGTATTTGATGAACAATTACATTTTGAGACTCATATTACAGAAGCTGTGCGTAATTGCTTCTATCGTCTCAAGCTTTTATACCGTGTACGCCCATACTTAAGTGTGGATATGCGTATCATGCTCTGTGAGTCACTTGTTTTATCCAAGCTGAACTATGCTGACACTGTGTACGGGACGTGCATTCTCGGTAGAAGTGATAAGTTAATCCAGCGAGTACAAAATGCATGTGCTAGGTTTTGTTTTAATGTCCCTCCAAGATCTCACATAACACCATTTTAAATAGAGGTAATTTAATGAAAATGACAGATCGTAGAAAACTCCATCTGGCTACCCTACTCTTTGGCACAATCCTCACAAAAAAGCCTACTTATCTATATAATAAATTAACTTGGTCACGGGATGTAAACAAGGTTAAAACGAGAGCATCAACTTACCGTTTATTAGCTTTGACCCATAAAACTGCTGCATTCCGTGGAAGCTTCAAATACGCCAGTAGCAAGGTCTGGAATGACCTGCCACCACCTTTTCGTGCTTTAAAGACGGTTGGTGCTTTTAGTTCCAAATACAAACAGTATTTATTACGCAACCAAAAAGAGACCACCACATAATTTAACCGGAAAACTCTGCACGGTTTGCGATGGTGACTTTGTCGCTCAGTTTGACATCTCTCTCTTGCGTCCAATACAACACAACATTACACTTCACACAATAATATTTCAGATGCACCCGATTTACTTTTGTTTTAGACGTATTAATGTATTATATGTATGTATTATTACTCAACCTTTGTTTATTTGTATAATAACCAATCCACCCACTTTTTTGACAGTCGATTGCAACTTTGCAAGTCGATAGATCGTGCCACAGAATACTAATATCTATAGATTATACACTCCACAGATTAGTTATAGATGCTAAACACTCGAATCGAATATTCGTGACCTGTTGCCGTCGTCGCCGTACGCTCGCGTTCATCTGTTTGTCTATGAATTAGACAAATGCTTTTGGAGCGCGCTGCCAGGCGTCTGTCTATGGTTAATTATTTATTACATTCTCTCTATAATATATCTATAACACATGACACTTATTAACATAAATTCACGCTTTTTACCAATGTTATGTATTAATTATTATTATTTTTCCTATGTTTTTTCGTATTTTTTATTTTGTTCCGATACCTACATATAGTTTACCTAATATATATTTTATTTAGTCTCCGTAAGTATGACCGTGGCATCACCGCGGGCCCTAACAGAATACCAGCGCTGCGTTATTTATTTTTATAGATATCGCAGCATATGCTGAGTTAGGTGCCTTTTTGACCTTGCACAAATTCTTCTGTGTTTATTGTACCTATTTTTTAATTTATATTTTTAATATGTGTGAGGTTCGAATAAACGGTTTTTCTTTCTTTTCTTTCTTTCTTTCTTTGAGGCGTGGCTGGAAAGACTTCACGGCGTCCTTACCTTCCGTATGATGCAGGTCCTCACTGAACATGGCACGTTCGGGAGTTTCCTGCACCGGATTCATGCGGAAGAGACGCCCGGGTGTCGTTACTGTGCGGAACGCCCAGAGGACACGGTGGAACACACAGTCGAAGTGTGCCCTACTTGGGCGGAGCATCGCCGTGCCTCGTGAGAGCAATCGGCTCTCTTGGTTTGGTTGGGCTTGGTTGAAGCAGTAATGCTAGCAAAGGAGGAGGCCGACCGCATCAGGCAACGGCGCCCTCGCCGCCGCCGCCGGGCTTCCGATCCCGATTTCCGGCCACCGTAGACGCGGGCTCGCGGACGGCGAGCCATAGGTAGCTCGCTGTCCGAACGTCCGGTAACTGTCCCGACCGAGCCGAAGACGTCGATGGCGTGCACTGTTCCCGCGTGCCTCAAGGAGTTGTCAGCAACAGGAGGGGCCCAGCTGGGTCAAGTAGAATATGCAACACGGGGATAAAGCTGTCTTTGTCTTGGGTGACTTAAATTCCTCACTTCACTCAGGTTTCTTTATTAACTCCCTCGCTATGCTCGGGAGTTAATTATATAAGTCCCTCACTGACATTCGGGATTAAAATCAGCAACCTTCGTTTCGTTCGAAATTCAACATGCCGCCCACGACTTACAGACACTGCTTTATCCCCTAGTCACATAATCTACTATTATTTACTGTTTCACACTTGTGGAAAAGTTCCGGTTTTGTTTCCAAGTTTTAAAAGTATTGTTTAGTTAACGCTCGAGTTGTGTCTCCTCTAATGACAAGACCACCTGGTTTATATTAATGATACACATGTATAATACTGTATAGTTTCATCGGTTAGGAAGGTATTGTTTACCACTTAAATAACAGGTTGTCTGTAAGAGATCGCCATGTGCGATAAGACCGCCCATTGTACACTTATTTCTTTAAATGTTTGTCCTGTATAATTGATTATGTAGTGTACAATAAAGAATATAATATATACTTATAATAAATCAGTAGAAGTGATAATTCTGTTCATTCAAAATATCAAAAAATAAATGGCAGGGGGTGTTACTAGACCGACAAAGAATCCAAAAATATGATTAAAAACATTTTTGTCTGTCTGTCTGTTTGTTCAAGCATCACGCAAAAACTACCGGTTCGATTTCAATGAAACTTGGTATAATTATTTTTTAATAACCTGGGCACCACACTGGGTTTTTATCCCGGAAAAGTAAATATAATAAAAAAAAACTTAATTTTGCAGTCCGATCCCTAGACCCGATTATTGTACCAACCGCAAATAGGTCGTAGGTTTGTCGTATGTTACGTCACCTGCAGTGTTCACTAAGGGGCGCTGCACACGGTTAAGATACCATAATATTTGGGTAAATAATATGTAGTTTCTGTTTTCTAACTAGATGGCATTGGCGTCGAGTTAAGTCGCGCTATAAGAACACATTTTGGGCATAAAGAAAGGAGCGCGATTTTTTTATAACCCATTTATTAATTACATCGAACACGGCGACATTGGCACCATGTCTAAGGTGTGTGCACACTGTCACGCGTGTAAGTGGAAGGGAGAGATTTGGAACGTCCACCCAAGAGCGGGGGTATTTCCCACCGAAAAAAAAGGGGCCCAGCTGGATCGAAGCCTACTGGGGCCAGGGTTATCCGAAAGGAAGCTTGAGCCCCGGTATGAAGAAGCTAGAAGGAATAGGGTGGGTTTTTAGTCAGTAAGAGTCTGACACTATCTCCCGCTCCACCCAAGAGCGGGGTTTGTCATGAGATGATTCTTGCCCACCGTAAAAAAAAGAGGGGTTGACTTGTTTTTACTGTTATGACCTACATGCAATTAGTGGCGTTAGTTCCTACCGAGTGTTGCGTGGACAGCGTGCAATGCTCGTCACAGAGCAACGGGCTGCTTTCGAATTTGAGTTTAGAGTTAACTCTAATAACGTCATAAGGTAATTACTCTACCCTGACACTTTTGAACGCGAACTTGAGTTCAACTGTCAATGTCATGCATTTGCCGCTTACTCCAACCTACCCTGCTCAGATTTAGAGCTAGTTGGGATAACTCTAGGGTAGCTACTCGAGTTATAAAAGAACGACCCTGGGTTGCAACCAGGTTGCAACTCTACTCGACTCTGGTTATTTTTGAACGCAGGGCTGGTGACACTCAGTGATGGATGTGATGCGCGAAACACGATCGTAAACGGCTACTGCGCTGACTGACATGTCAAAGCTCAGCCGAATCTAGTGAGTCGAGGAGCGTGAAATTTTGCACTAGGTTTGCTTTTAAGTCGTAGGTGAGCAAAAAGGTGGGATTTTACAAAATTCAGAACTTAAGGCGATGAAATGGGGTCAAAATTATATATAGAGAGACGTACTTTTACGTAGGCAAAGTCGCAGGCAGAAGCTTGACTTTTTGTTTGGACGCGCTAATCTCAGGAACTACTTGTTCTTGTTCTAAGTATTTAGAGCTTTAAAGCCCATCCACTGAGGAAGTCCATATGCTTATAACATTATGCTGCGACTCATAGGAGCGAAGTAGTATCCAAAGACGCGGGTGAAGCCTCGGGGACAGCTAGTGTATACTGTATATAACATTTAGAAAAAAAAATATAATTCACTCACTTTTAATTTTTATTTGGAGTTCTAGATCCGATTTGGTGTCAACGTCGCGGACTTAAGCTATTCACAAGGGCTAATCTACGGCTAAGCTATTCGTAATGGAATGAGCTAGCCCTTGATGGGCTTCATCGGAAGTTTTCAGGGGAAGAATTACAAAACATTTACCGTCAACATGATCCATAAATATTGAATACGCATAAATATGTACGTATAGGTAAAGTGGGAAGTCATCCAATGACTTCATTCGCTCTGGGTGTAGCGGGAGGGTGAGTCTGACTTTTACTGGCTGAAACCACACCTGTGTCCTTCAGTTATTCTTTGCGTTCTAGGACTATGGGTTCTCTCCACAGCAGGACTCTGGGTGTCTGATATCCTCATGGAGTATAATGGGTTTTTTTTCTTGGTGGGTAAAAATCATCCAAATGAAATCCCCCGCCCTTGGGTGGAGCGGAAGATAGTGTCAGACTCTTACTGACTAAAAAAACCAGCCCCGTACCTTCGTGCCGTTCATACCGGGGCTGAGCTACCTTTCAGAGCTAACCCTGGCCCCAGTAGGCTTCGACGCAGCTGGGCCACTGCAGTTGCTGACAACTCCTTGAGGCGCGCAGGAACAGTGCGCGCCGTCCACGACTTGGGCGCGGTCCAGACTGGACGGTCAGACAACGAGCTACCCATTAACCGTCCGCAAGCCCACGCCTACGGTGGCCAGAAATCGGGATCGGAATCCCGGCGGCGGCTGGGGCACTATGAGCGCCATTGTCTGATGCGGTCGGCCTTCTCCACCTGCGTCATGTGGAAGGTGAGGACGCCGTGGGGTCTTTCCAGCCACGCCTCAAAGAGGGGACTTACCGCAATAATTGTGGCGTGCGTAGTACTGGGTTGCGATAGTCGCTGACGCTTTTCACCATGAGATGCAGCGGACTTTCTCCCCGGCGTTGCATCTCCACGCGCAAATCGTGTATGTGTGCAAAGACAGGCACGCCTCAAAGAGGGGACTTACCGCCATAATTGTGGCGTGCCCAGTCCCACTCTCCCTGGTGACCGGGGTAGAGTCATATCCGACAGGTAGGCTTCGAACACTTGACAGAGGTATTCGGGCACCCGGTGGTACCAGAGTGCCCTCCAAATCCAATCGTGTAGGTTTTCTGTCGTAACACCCCATGGAGTATTCTGGGTGACTTCAAATAGAGATTGAGCCGAACTTGTCGAGGCGTTCTCCTCGGACCTAACCCTTCTACCTACTTCTAGGGATACTCGTATTAGTATCTGATAAAATTGATCGCTTTCATCTCTTTGTGTTGTCGTCGCTCGTTTTATTTTGCCACATTTGTTTGCTTAAATAAATTCTCCGGATCGAGAGATAACGACTCGGGTTTATTGTAACCTACGTTCGCCGAATATTAATGACGACATTGGCCCTGTTGAAGTGAGTTCGCAAAAACAGTAAACAATCCTCGTAATAAAACTGTATTAGCGTGCAACTTGTGCGAGTGGTGTGCTTTGCTGTAGTTGGTCAGTATGGATACCCCGTGCATTGGATTGGTTTTCATTGCACGGAAGCATCCTGCATGTTATTACGCGGACGTACTAATTTTTGACCTGAACAGCGTGTAATTTAAAGGCGCTCTAAGTTTGATGACAGTTACATCCTTTAGTATTCAAATGGGTTAAGTAATGTATGATATAAATTTCTCTAATATTTACTAGATTAACAACTGAATCTATTATAACTTTATTTGATATAACCTACTAACTGTACTAACATAGTACAATAATTGTTTGATATAATTTTACTATAAATAATTTTTATAAGCACAACATTAATTGAATATAAAATCGTTAGATATACAACTCAAAAGATACAACACCTATTTAGTCTAATATGATAAAAACGTCTTTGCTCCGCTCCCGCCTTAGCCTTCCATCCTAATCTATCCGAGTCGGGTTGCCCCAAATAGGGGTGTTAATCATCATTCATCATCATCATCATCTTCCTGCCCTTGTCCCGTTTTATTTGGGGTCGGTGCAACACGTTTTTTTCTTCCATTCTGTTCTGTCACTCGTCACGCTATCACTCACCCCACTCACTCACTCACTCACTCTCCCTTTTCTTACATATCACTTCTCACAATCGGGTTTCGATTGGGTGTTAATCATCATTATGGTATCAAAATATATTTTAAACGATAGACCTAATTAATTTCAATTAAATAAACGAAAAGTACCGAAAGCTATTCGGTACTTTTTACATGCAGCATGCAAGCAGGCAAGCAGCATTGAAGCACACATGCAGCATGCGGCAGGTATGCATCATGCAAGCAGGCAAGCAGTATGCAAGCAGGCATGCAGCATGGAAGCAGGCGTGCAATATGCAGCGAGCATTGTTTCTGTCACGGCTCCGGTCGCTCTACACCTCCGCGCCTACGCGGGTTTAAATCACACTCTAGAGATAGGGCAAATAAGACAGTGTCAAGTCGGTTTTGCAGCAATCCGTTTCTGTCACTAACTTTTGTAGCGCAACATATTGACTTTTTATGACACTATGTATTTTAATTTAATATTATTTTCAATAAGTAACCGTCTATATATTTATGAACAAAATTCCGTAAAACGTTGTTTCGGTGTAGTGAAAATATGGCATTTGGCAACTGTAAAAAGTTCAAAAAAGGCTTCGGCCATCAGCAAAAAAACAAGGGGGGGAACAGTGACGATGTTAACAACTATAGACCTATCTCTGTCTTACCAGCCCTGTCTAAAGTTGTAGAAAAATTGATTAACGTGAGACTTATTAACTATTTCAACAAATTTAAAATATTATCTCCTAATCAATTTGGTTTTAGACAGGGAGTGTCTACTGAAGACGCAGTTGCTGCCCTCAGCTCGGTAGTAACTGAACATCTAGATACAGGAAAAAAATGCGTCTCGGTATTCCTGGATTTAATAAAGGCTTTTGACACCGTTTCTGTTCCAACTCTTGTGGCCAAGTTAGAAAAAGTCGCAATAAGAGGAGTCCCTCTCAATCTCCTTAAAAATTACCTATAAGAGAGAAAGCAGAGAGTTAAGATAGGTACATATCTCAGTGATGATGCAGATGTCACATTTGGCTTGCCTCAGTGTAGCGTTTTAGGCCCTACACTCTTTTTAACGTATATCAAGGACCTCTGTACCCTAAAAGTCGAAAACGCTAACATTTTTTCGTACGCTGATGATACAACTGTTGTATTTTCTGGAGATTGCTGGCCTGAAGTACAGTTTAAAGCTGAGATGGGTATGACTGTAATTGCTAACTGGCTAAATGATAACCTACTAACTTTGCACACAATGAGAACGAATTATATTTGTTTCTCTGTTTCAAACCGCTCACAACCAAATGACACCTTTAGCATTAAAGTGCATTCATGTAAGCAGAATATCATTAATAACGATTGTACGTGTCCTTTAATTGGTAAAGTTTCTCAGACGAAATATTTAGGTATCGTAATTGACCAAAAGTTGTCTTGGTATTTCCATCTAGAACATGTTACGCGAAGAATAAGGAAATTATGTTGGATATTCAAAACATTAAGACACGTCGTTCCAACAATCACAAATAATAAAGCCGGCTCAAACAGAAATCTGTTAAATGCCCTTGTACAAGCTATCATAACCTACTGTTTACCTATATGGGGCGGTGCAGCAAAAACAAAATTTATAGAAGTGGAACGTGGACAACGAGCTCTCATTAAAATAATGTACTTTATGCGAATCAGACACTCTACTGAAATTATATATCAGATAAGTGGTCTACTCTCTGTTAGAAAATTGTACATTACACAATTGATTCTAAAAAAACACAAAACTCTTTCTTATGATAGTAAAATACTTTCAAAGAGCCGGAAAGATATGATTGCACAAGTTTCACAAACTAAAACTAAATTCGCCGCTACACAATATAATAAACGCTCAGCACAGATATAAAGGTAAACAAAGAAATATACATATACACTAAAACACTACATGAATGTAAGAAATTGTTAGTAGAATGGATAAAACCCTTAGCGTATGAAAGTATGGAAGCACTGCTGCAATACGTAAAATGAAATTTACGATCCCTTACACACTCCCGCACACACACACCCCATGCTCACACACGCACACATTCATTTTTATACATATATAGGTAACTGTTGTAAACCAAAAACTATTGAAATATTGTTAAGTTATGAAAGAGCGGAGTCTCCTAATACAGGTATTATTTACCTAAAAGGAGGCTCCAATCACAATCTATTGTTAAAAAATATTTGGTTCCGAAATAAAAACATTTGTATTTCATCATCATCTTCCTGCCCTTATCCCGTTTTATTTGGGGTCGGCGCAACATGTTTTTTTCTTCCATTCTGTCCTGTCACTCGTCACGCTATCAATAACTCCCTTTTCATTCATATCACTTCTCACACCATCCATCCATCTTTTCTTTGGCCTCCCTCTCCCTCAAAAACATTTGTATTTGTATTTGTAAAAAAAAATATTTTGTTGATCGGCGAAATATACCTAGTTCGGTAAAATAATCAAGACACATGATACTTCGTTGATCTAAAAATATGTCAAATTATGAATATAACAGAACATCGGTCATTATATGTATATGTCGGAGAAATCAATAGTACGGAAGCTTGAGAACGAATGAACGAGCTAAGTGACAAGTGACACATGTCACTTGACAGAATCCGGTCTAACGTTTGCACGAACCGAGTAGATAAAGTGCCGAGCGCAGAGGCTCGGGGCTCATTCCTCTGTCAGCAGTCGTGCGATGTACAACGTCCTATTCTCGGGGACTGTCTCACGGCTCGTTATGTGAAGTGTAAACCTAAAGCTTGCATTATAATAAATCAGTTGTGTGATCTGGAAAAGTCTGTTTATTGCTCGATACCCAGTCATCGCCCACAAAACAGAGTCTTTGGAAAAAGCTTCAATGATAATCGGCATCCTCCGCCGTCATATATTTTAAACGATATAATTATATAGCTAATGATTTTCGATTAAATAAACGGTCAGTAAGAGTCTGACACTATCTCTCGCTCCACCCAAGAGCGGGGGTTGGCATTGGATGATTTTAGCCCACCATAAAAAAAAAGATTACGGGCAGAACCAGCTCCACGGACCTTTTTTTTTTTTTTTTGTTTTCGAGGGGAAACCTTCAAAAGGCGCCCGGACTTTGGGGAAAAGTCCGGGGAGTGTGGGATTTTTACCTCACTAAAACCACCCCGGTGATCACCATCAGCACATAGAAGGGGCGCCGTTACCTCTTAAAAGACCATTCCGGAACCCCCTCTGTGCAACGCCTGTTAGAGCACATCCCTAAGGAGACTGCACAGTAGTCTCCCCTGAGCCTCTTTATGTACGGCAGCACGTGATCACTGTGCCACCGTCTTCTTTGGAATCACTCGATGGGCGGGCAGTGTCCCCACTCTGCACGCCCGTGTTTCCATAGTCCCGACTGCATTGGATGATGCAAGCGGGGTTTCGGCGTGTTAGGTATCGAGGCGGTTGCCTCCCCGACGCCTTCTTCTTCGAGCGGGATTAGCTCTCTCCCGGTCTCGCTCAGCCGCCTCCTTCTGGACCATTACAGTCTCACAAAATGAGGCAACTTCTTTCCAGTTATCTGGCCCAGCCAGCATAGCCCTCACTACCGCTGGTAGAGACAGATCCTGCCCAATCCTGGCGACCAGGACTCGTCGCTCAGTGACCCACGCTGGACATTCTTCCAGCGTGTGCTGTGCAGAATCAATCGCGCTTCCACAATGGTGGCAATTGGCCGTAGCTTCTCGCCCAATCCTATTCAGGTACTCACCGAAGCAACCGTGCCCGGTCAGCACCTGAGTGAGTCTGTAGGAGATGCGCTCCTTTCTTTTCAGCCAGGCTTCGAAGTGCGGTAGGACGGCTTCGACAACGCGCTTGCGCGAGAATTGCGGCTGCTGAAGCCGCTCGCTCCACCTCTCGAGCGCGTGTCGCCGTTCCTGCCGTCTTAGCCTTACTGCAACGATCCCCGGCACGCTATTGCCACTTTGGCGTATGTCGCGAATCCGGTTGTAGACCCTCGCGTCCATATCTGCCAGGATGTCCAGTGGTGGAAAGCGTGCTAGGAGAGTTGCCGCCTCGAAGGATACCGTTCGGTATCCACGTGCAATCCGAATGGCCATTCTTCGCTGCAGACTATTAATTTTTGTCCTGCAGCGACGGACACCTGACAGTCTGTTTGACCACACAGGTGCCCCATAAAGGACCATTGATCGCACGACACCCGCGTAGAGGCGGCGAACTTCTTCCCGAGGGCCCCCGAGGTTGGGCAGCAACCTATGCAAGGCACCCACTGCTCTTCCAACGCGGGGGACTAGTCGCTCGAAGTGCTCTTCGAAGCCCCACCTACCGTCCAGAGTTAGGCCAAGATACTTTATATGTTGACCCACCTGGACTTGCGCATCCCCTACTGTCACCGATAAGCTGGGTGGCTCTCTAGTCCTTGGCAGTTTGTGGAACCAGAGCGCCTCAGTTTTATGAGGCGCTATCTCTAAACCCAGCTCGCGGATTGCAGCCACGACTCTTGCCAGACCAAGCTCAGAAAGTTGGATGGTCTCATCGAATGTATTCCCACCGGCCAACACCAGGGTATCGTCTGCATAACAAATGATATTTACGCCTATGGGGAGATCGACACGCAAAACGACATCGTATGCAAGGTCCCACAAGAGAGGGCCTAAAACCGACCCCTGCGGAACCCCACACGTTATCTCCCTCCGATGAACGTTACCGTCCCGGCTGACATAACAAATATGCCGGTCACGTAAATAATCCCATATGATGCGCTGTAAGTAAGGTGGCACTCTGTGATAGACCAGTGCCGCCCTAATCGCATTCCAGGGCAAGGAGTTAAAGGCGTTGACGATATCTAAGCTTACCGCCAACGCCACTCCACCCTGTGACACTACTTCCTCCGACAGTGAGCGTACGCGTAGGATTGCATCGACAGTAGAGCGCTGCCGTCGGAAACCATACTGGCTATCTGCAAGGTCAGGACCAACACGTGACAGGTGCTCAACGAGCCTCTCGGCAATTATTCTTTCGAATAGTTTGGAGACTTCGTTAAGCAAGCAGATGGGACGGTACGCAGAGGGAGACTCTGAATGCCTGCCTTCTTTCCTCAACAAGACCAATCCAGCCTCCTTCCAGTCGGTAGGGAACACGCCCGCACAGAGACAGCTGTTAAACAGTTCTCTTAGGCGATCCCCTAGAGCATCCATAGCTAGAACCCACGCGCGGCCAGGAATACCATCCGGGCCTGGTGCGGTGTTACGAGCCCCCATGCGTCTTACGGCTCGGTCTAGTTCACCCTCAGTGACCCCCAACTCGTCGGACCAGTCCGAGGGTGGCAGGAGTGACGAAGGACTGTCCCTTGCTACTGGAAAAAGTGTTGTTATAACTCTCTCCAGTAGCCTCGGATCCATGGTTTCTGTAATAGGGGGGACCCAGGGACGTAATTTGGCCATGACCAATTTGTATGGTCTACCCCATGGGTCCCTGTCCAGTCCCTCGAGAAGCTCCTTCCAAGACCTTGACTTGGCATCCGCGATTCCGTGTTGGAGCTCCATTGTCGCTTCCCGGTACGCTCTATAGGCTGTGGCTATTTGCTCATCCGAGGCTCTCGGTTCTCTTCTACGTCGAATGCGCTGAAACTGGCGTCGTAACCTCAAACAGCAGAACCGCAACTGTGCGATGTCTTCCGACCACCAGTAAGCCGCACCAGGACGCTGGGCGCATCTGACTCGGGGCATGGAAGTGTCACAAATCGACGTCATTCTGTCTCGGAACCAAGCCGCCACTTCCTCTGGATCGGGTGGGACCCCAGGGGAATGAACATCTTCTGGCCACGCCGCGACGTTAGCAGCTGCAACGAGCATATCTCGATTGAGCCGCTTAAGGGCCCAACGTCGCGTCGGTTGGTTAGAACCTAGACGGTTCGGGCTATCGTAAGGGGGTAATGTTACATTAAAAATGATGTGGCGATGGTCGGACAGTGTGACCATATCCTCCGCCACTCTCCATTCCGACACCATGCGGCCAGCAGATGGACTCCCCCACGACAGATCCACAATCGACTCACCTTGCCACCTAACGCACGTGGACACTGACCCCCTATTTAGAAGTAGGAGATCAAGCGACGCTGCCCAGTTTTGTATCGCGCGTCCCCTTGGCGTATCCCGGGTGTTTCCCCAAGCTCGGGAGTGAGCGTTGAAATCACCCAGGACGAGCACTGGACGAGATGAGCATTTGTATCGAATGCAATACGCAACCCTGTCCAGATATCCCTCAAATTCCGTGAGGGAAATATTAGGAGAAACGTAGCAGCCCACAATGGCAAGAGATCCCCATTCCACAGCAACGAAACCTTGCCCCCTGTCTAGTAGAGAGCAGTGAAGCCGACCGCTTCCACCAGCCCAATAAATGGCAACAGAGTCCACGGTGTCTCGGAACCAGCGAGGATGATCACGAAGGCCGTAGGGTTCTGCTACTACCGCCAAGGCAACCGAATACTCCGCAACAGTCTGCAAAAATAGGTCCTGCGCGTTGCGGCAGTGGTTCAGGTTGCATTGGAGTATTTTCAGGGCTGGGAAGGCGAAGTGTCCATGTCCTCCGCAGGGCCCGCACTCAGTGGTGCCGGCACCGATTCTTGTGATGTAGTAGGGGCATGTACGGTCCGCTTCTTGCGCGGAGCGCATTTCTTTCCACCCAACCGATGATCCGCAGGAAGACCTTGGTCCGCACATAGCGGACACCGCATGGTCGGTGCCGTACATTCCCTAGCTTTATGAGCTCCCCCGCAGGCGTAGCACTTCATGCTTCGGTCAACAGCACTAGTGCACGTGCTGCGGATGTGCCCGGGCTCGAGGCAACGGAAGCACATCATCCGACGCGCACCCAAAACCTGGACCCTTACTGACGTCCATCCCAAGTGCATGCATTTGTCAGACGCCAGCTTCTTTATTGTCGCCAGTGGGGCACGGACCCAGACGTGCCCAAGCGAAGCAGGTGGACGACGAATTTCACCTACTTTCACGTCCTCGTTCGAACAGCCGCCCACCTTGGCAATAGCAGCTGCTACTTCATCAGGTGTGACGGCATCATCCAGATCCAGGATCCTCGCCTCAGCTCTTTTAGTTGGGCGTGAAATCTTCACGTCGGAGTCACTAAAAACTTCCCGCATACGGCTGGCTAGAACATCAGCCTTATGGGAAGATTCAGCGCCAGCGATTGTAAGGATTATTCCGCCATCAGCAGCCCTTCTTTGGCCGACGGTGTCGATTCCAAGATCGGCCAGACGGATTCGTTGCCTCAACGCAAACATGACCTCGCTGAGTTTGGCAGATGATCCCTCTCTTACCGAAACAGTAATAGCTGCCGTAGTTGGAACCCTAGGCAGTTTCACTGTCTGGTTTTTGTTCTGAGCACTTGTCTGTGTGATGGGTTGGGTTGGGTTATTCTTCGCATTATTTGCTTTTCTACCCACCACAGTGGACCAGGTCTCTTTTCCAGTCCTCGCTGCATCCAGTAAAACCTGTGAAGTCTGAGTTGGTACTGCAGATACAGCAGGCAAATCCGCCACTGGAGCCACGACTTTGCGTTTACTCTTTCCTTTCCTCTTCTTCTTTGTGGAGTTAGGAACAACGCAAGGTTCGGCAATTGTCTGCACTTGAGCAGGCGATGGCAAGGCTTTTCTTTTATCGGCAGCCAGTGGGGGACGCAGAGGCTTCTCAGGAGGCAACCTTCTCTCCAAAGCCGCTAGCTTAGCATCTATCATGCCTCCAATCTCGAGAGCTATGGAACGTCGAAACTGAGCCTCCGACTCATCCGACCGGCCAAAACCTACGGCCTCCGCTGCAGTGGTCTGGCTATGTACCATTGGAGGGGCTGCCATGGTCGAGCTCGCCATAATTTCGCCCTTACGGCTTAGAAGGCTGACTTGCGCTGTCAGCTTTTCGACCTGTGCCTGGAGACTGGTAAGGCGAGCCTTTAAATCGGCGTTTTCTGTTTCCAGCCTCTCCACATTGACCCCAACGTCCGATCGAGTGGCTAGCTCAGCAACTGCAGCTTGCACTGTTACTGCCGCCAACTTGAGGCTGTATGCAAAGCTACTTTTGAGATTGCGGGAGCCATTTGCAACCTCCTCTATGGTCTTAAGGCTATCCTTAATGCAAGAACTTAGTTCCACCGTTGGTTGTGTCTGCATCGTCTTAGCCAACATCTCAAATTCAGGCAAGTTCTGTTTCGCTGATGATTTAGTCTTTGGCTGCTTAGCAGGTGGGCTCGCTAACTCAGAGTCTGTGCCTTTCTCTACTCCGTCAGTTAAGGGTTTGCTAAGGCTAAGCTGTTTACCAGCCCTTTTCTTCATCAGTTTATCACTTCCCGCTATTTGAATACGTTTGCGCGTGCGTCCTCGAGACGATTTCGATGCTTCCGAGGCAAATGACATTTGCGATAGTGAAGCATCGCTGGTGTCACTCGACATCTCGTCAGCAATTGGAGTAGGCGGGCGTACAAAATGTGCACGGGTTAATACCCCCTTTGGCACTTTCTGAGCCTTAGGTTCCGGTGCTGCAGATATGCTAGGAGTAGAACCCAGCAACTCCTCATCACCGGTACGGGAGCCACCCTGGCTCAATGCGTCCTTAAAGGACGGGTAAAAATCCGATTGGGATTTTAAGCGTTCATTGTCCCCCCCAGAATACGTGGGACTGACCGAACTCTGCTCGGTGAGGGATTCTCCTACTGCGGAGCAGCAGGTACCCTCCTGGGGTAGTTTATTTTTATGACTCGCTTCCATTGTTAGATGCTGAACACAGCTTTGCCTTTTTTATGGGGTGGGGTCCCCAGTAATTTCGCACTCTTTCACTTTCACTGTCATGTCTTATGAAAAGACTCGTACTAGAAGTGAATCTCCTTACTCGCCATAGCGGCAAAGAGTGATTCGCGCACCATCTGAGAACACCAACTACTGCTGCTGAAGTTCTCAGACGGTGCGCCTCCTGCGGAAGTCCGATGTTATAGTCCGCCCCGTGTCTCTCTTGGTCTGGTCTCTCACTTGAGGCCTTCCGGCATGAGTGGCTCTACCGGCAAAGCCCTCAAGGTCATCGAGACACGCAAGCCCCACCACGACGACAACGTGGAGACACATTCGGTGGGGAGCTCCACGGACCTGCGAGTCGGCGAAATCGTGCTCATCGTCGCCCACAGCCTGCCGATATGCACCTGGCCACGCGGCAGATCCGGATCGTCGACGTCGAGACAAGAGGCGGTGTGCTGCGACGGCCGAGCTCGCGAATGGTGTTGTTGGTGCCGGGAGTGTCGCCGAGGCTGGAGGAGGGTGCGACGCACGAGGGGGCGACTGTCGGCAAGCACCAGGGGGCAATTAGTGGTCGTTACGTACGCACACGCCAGTAGTTTTTGTGTATGGTTTATAATTAGAATAGGATGTTTTTACTTGTTAAATGTTTACTTTGATTTAATTAGGCTTAGGAACTTATGTCTTATTAGGATAGTGTTTATAGACAGAGTTTTACTATTGAATAGCACTTAATAAGAAGCATTAAACGTATTTCTAAGATTTTGTTTTGTTTATGAAAAGTATAGGCAAGATTATGTAGTTTAGGTCTCTGTTTTGCCAGTAATTAGCGAGTCTTTTACTTAGTAGGATTCAAAATAGAATATCTGATAAGATTCCAATAAGAAATAAGTAAGTGTGAAATTATTAGTAAAAATGTTAATTTGTTTGTTGACTATTTTGAAAGAGACTTATCCAGGTTGTTGGTTCCTAATGAAAGTTTTATGTGGTTCATTAGTGCTTTTGAGTCTAATATAAGATATTAGGAACAATAGAATCGAGATAGAATAATATGAAAATTATCAAAGTTCATAATGTTTACGATCTTAGTTATTTAAGTGAAAACAAATGTTGAATTTTTTTATGTTAAGTCCAAGACCCTCCACCACTGTTTTTAGATGAAACTTAGCTAGAAAATGACTATGTAATAGTTAGATTTCCAATCGGTGAAGTTTTGAGCGAGAAATTAAGGTTTTTGTATTTCACAATATAGTCGAAAATGTGTTTTCAAAAGTCTATGTTCTAGAAACTTTTTTATATGAAAAGATATGTGAAGTGTTGTTATTTTATATGATAGTACATATTGTAACAAATATCTTGATGTGCATATCGTGATCGTTTCATGAAAGAATACATAAATACGGCGTCGGAAAGTGCTCGGCTGAAGTAAAAATTAAATCTGAAATTAGGTCTAAAAAACAAGGTTCCGCGAAAGTAAAGTTTCGGGGTATAAAAGACGAGCCGATTTTGAGTCCGATGTCAGTCGAACACGAGCCACCGAAGAGGCAACAACAACGTGAGGAAAAGCTTCTAGCCGAACCCTGAAGAACCAATTTTACCTTTACCAATACCTGTACCAATTTCAACCGGTCGTTTTATTTCGTCTTCGATACCCGCTCAGTCTGTGGTGCTCTTACGTTGCCCCAGGCTCCAACATACACATTCAGGGGTGCGTGGTGGCGTACGTGACCAGCGCAAACGGCGGTACCCTGGCTCGGTAGCTGCAGGGTACCGCCCGCTACCGTCATCGCCTCCTAACAGGGGCTAGTCCGCCACAGAAGTTATAGCAACAGTTGGTATATCTCATGTTTATCATATCTTGTGAACGTTATTGAAATGAAAATATACCAAATAAGTTTACATGATAACAAGAGGTGCACCATTCAAATGTTGGAAAGGCTCTAAACGCTGTGCGCTGCCGTTTCGAAAAGATTTACTGAGTGTGACGTCATCGAGCGTTCTGCCCGCAGCGTACGTCCACCATGCTACTTGCTAAGCTTGGTCATCACAGTCATGATGATGATGACAATGATGATGTGACAATGTCGTCACATCATTATTGTGTCCGTCCTTCATTCAGAGAGCGGTTTTGACTAGGTTCAGTCAAAATACCAGTGATCGTGGTGGACATCCAATGTCAGTAAATTTTTATAGGCAAAGTAATCTGGCCCGGTGAGGAGTGGGCCATGACGTGAAACTCGCAGTAAACGTCGTCACTGCAGTTCAACAAATTGAAACGTGGAATGTTACGGTAGCTGTGATTGTGGCGAGGGTGGCTGCTAGCGTGACGGATGTGCTCGCTCGGCTTTCCTCACTTGCCTCTAGCGGATGTATTAGAGCGCACTCACGTCGCCTCGCCAAAGAATTTCTTCACGTCTTAAGTATTCAAATTTCTCCTCGTTTTAAAAGCCACACGAGCATTGAGAAACGTCGGCCTCTGTTCGTGACGCGGCTTCTTTTTGATTTTTCAAGTAATCACGCTGTTGAATGTATTTATTACGTTTTGAATTATTGACGGTGTGAGTACACACCACGTTGAGTTAATGTGGTGGCTCGAGAATATATGCCGTTAGTATTCAGTAAGCGTTGGCAGTAGCATCGGTGGCCAATGATTGTTAGTACCGAGGTGGTCATCATGAGTGCCTATGAGCTCTCGCGTCGCTAAATAACAGTCGGTGCGAGATCGCTTGGGAGAACGCGCCGATCAACTCGACCGCAACTGCGTCTCTTCTACAGCTGGTTTTCTACCCGGTATTTACCCGAGTAAATAAGTAAAGTTCTCAATTGGATATCTACCCCGGTACTATAGGTACTTTATTATTTGATGAAAATGGTTGGGCACGCCACAATTATGGCGGTAAGTCCCCTCTTCGACGCATGGCTGGAAATACCTCATGGCGTCCTCACCTTCCGCATGACGCAACTCTTCACCGGACATGGCAAGTTCGGGAGGTTCTTGCACCGGATTAAAGCGGAAGAGACGCCCAGGTATTGCCACTGTGAGGAACGCCCGGAGGACACGATCAGCGGCGGAGACCTCTCGCACCGAGCTTTGGTTGAGGCCATGGTCCGGAGCGAGGAGGAATGGCAGGCGGTCGCCTCCTTTTGCGAATCAGTAATGCTAGCAAAAGAGGAGGCCGACCGTATCAGGCAATGGCGCTCTCCGGGATTCCAATCCCGATTTCCGGCCACCGTAGATGCGGGCTCGCGGACAGCGAGCCATGGGTAGCTCGCTGTCCGACCGTCCGGTAACTGTCCGGACCGAGCCCAAGACGCCGACGGCGCGCTCTGTTCCCACGCGCCTCAAGGAGTTGTCAGCAACAGAAGAGGCCCAGCTGGGTCGAAGCCTACTGAGGCCAGGGTTATCCGAAAGGAAGCTCGAGCCTTGGTTTGAAAGCTAGAAGGAACGGGGTGGGTTTTTAGTCAGTAAGAGTCTGACACTATCTTCTGCTCCACCCAAGAGGGGGTTGTTATAAGATGATTTTTGCCCACCGTAAAAAAAAAAAACTGGAAAATGGTTTTATTGATTTTTTGATAAATATTTTTTTTCTACTTTGTCATTTAATAACTTAATCAACAAAGGTAAAAATATAATTTTCCCGTACCAAAACGCGTGTTTACAAATGCTTTATGGTGACAGCACTTGTAAACTAAGTTGCGCTAATATGCTTCAGTACAGACCAATGTTATAAATGAGCTATACCGGTGTACCTATTATTGCTTAGTGCAACATCGTGTTGAGGCAAACAGGAATGCGTTCTCATTCTAAACTAACTGAAAGAAAATCTACTAGAAAAAGGCCCAAACTTTAGACTAACATATCGCATTAGAAGCAATCTATTCACTCTTGACTTAAAGACCCCTAGGTTATAGCTATCAGGAAACACAGACTCCGGCAGGGAATTCCACTCCTTAGCTGTACGCATAATGAATGTATTCCCAAAACGCTTTGTACAAATGGGTGGGATGTCCACCATGTACCGGTGGCGCAACGCTGTACGTTTTGTGGTCTGATGATGGAACGGACTTGGTGGAATAAAATTGTGTAACTCCAGTGCACACTCCGCGAAATGTAAATGATAGAAAACGGACAGGCAAGCAACTCGGCGTCTATGCTCAAGACTTTGGAGTTTTGACTTCACAAGTGCATCATTGCCTATAATCTTGGCACGCCTTCCAATCGACTCTAGTGCATCAAGCCGGTATTTGGCTGACCTATCCCAAAGATGAGAGCAGTACTCCATACAAGATCGAACTTGCGCTTGATAGAGTTTGAGCAGCTGTTCCGACGTGAAATACCGTTCTACCTTTGCTGAGATCCCCAATTTTTTGACAGCTAGTTGGGCTTTCGCCTCGATGTAGGAGCCGAAATTGAGGTTAGACGAAAGCGTTACACCAAGAAGCTCAAGACTGTCGGTAATTGGCACGGGTACACCCCGGAAAGAAGGAGCCGGGTGGGATTGGCTCCGTTTAGCGGAGAAAAGTCAAGCCTGGGTTTTCATCGCATTAACCTTGACCAGATTGGTATCGCCCCTAACGACACGTTCAAGCGTTCAACCATAGCCTCTCGGAGATACCGGATTTGTGACCCACTAGCTCGCGCGTCGGACATGTAACTGTCAGCAAAAGTTGCAGCTGTCTTCTGCATACCCAAAGGTTCCGGGTTTAGGTAGGTCATTTATGTGCAGCAAAAACAGCGTTGCCGAGAGCACCGACCCCTGAGAGACTCCGGCATTAATCTCCATTAGACCCGACGAGCAGCCATCTATTACCACTCGGATGGATCGATCCCTCAAGAAGTCTGCGATCTAATCACACAGAGCACAGCGGGTAGACCGAAGGCAATAAGGGTTTCGTGCCAGACCCTATCGAAGGCCTTCGAGATATCAAGGGACACGGCAAGCGCTTTTCCATGTTTCTCAATCACTTCGCTCCAGATGTGTATGGCATACGCTAGAAGTTCAACGAAAGCCGTATTGCTGGTCGCTGAGGTTATCGTTAGCTTCCAGGTATGCCAGAAGCTTCCTGTTAATTACACATTCCATACTCTTACAGAGGATGGACGAAACAGAGATGGGTCGGTAGTTTGCCGGGTCAGTTCGACTGCCCTTCTTGGGCACAGGCTGAACGTTAGCTTGCTTCCAAGCCGCCGGTACTTTTCCTGTCTCATATGAGAGTCGAAATAGGCGAGTCAAGATTGGAGACAATTCAGGCGCACAAGTCCCGTCGGGGCCACTGGCTTTATTCACGTCAAGGTTACTCAGGACCCTACGAACGTCCTTCTAATGGATACGAATATCTGACATACTCGTCACGCACCCATCAGGAGAAACAGGGGGCCGCATATCACCGGAGTCTAGACGCGAAGATTCTGCAAATAGTTTGCTTTCTCCTCAGCGGTGTGGGCCAGTGACATGAGGGTTTCAGTAGTGGCGGAAGTGAGGGGCGGCAGAAGTTCGATTCAACCGACTTTGCTAGAGCCCAAAACGCTTTATTACCAGTGGGGTATGAAGCAAGTTTGTTCCCTATTCGGGTAATGTGGTCGAACCGAGACTTCAGCAACACCTTTTTGCAGGACTTGGCAGCCCTGTTGAAGGCCTTCTTCTTAAGAGTCACGACGCTTGCTTTGCATGCACGAGCAGCGGCCCAAGCTTGGTATGCCGCGTGTTTTATCGCATCCGCGCGAAAACACTCGGCGACCAACCAAGGTCGATCCTGGGTCGACATTGTTACGTCAGAAAATGGCATGTAGTTCTCCATTCCCCGTCGCAACGACTGCCATTGTACCCATAGATTTAAGTTTCTGTGACATTATTACTATTTTGGTGTACAATAAAGTTTATTCTATTCTATTCTATCCGTCACGGCATTAGCGCACGACGAAGCATCCTCCGAAGAAAAGCAAGTGGGCTGCCAAGGATAGCATGCGAAGGAAGACCGCATGCCATCCCAATGTGCTGACCTGTATCGCCAAAACCGGCGAGTGCCTCTAGGGCTTGGATCGGGCGGGGAGTAGACAGACACAGACATAACCAGACAGTGGTCAGAACTGCCTAAAGGCACGACACTGAGTAGCGGTCTGGATCTGTCGTCAGCAGAAGGTCCAAGCAATTGGCAGTGTGCGAATCCACATCCGGCACCCTCGTTGCCTCCTGCTAGCTGGGCTTTGGTTCCAAAGGGGGCTGCGAGGCTGCCGTACACGCCTTATACCTACCTAGATTCTAACTTAGGAGGGGTCATCCTGAAGGTTGACATAAAAAATGCCTTCTTTTCAGTTAAGAGGGACACCTTGCTGGCAGAATCTAAAAAAAATACCCCAAATTTAGAATTTAACTTTTTAACTTAGAATTCTTCTTCAAATTTAGTTTTCTTTGGCAACGTTATAGACAACTTTCCAAATTACTATATCGGGAAAACCTTTTGGAATCCGCTGTCGGCTATCAACAAGGTGATCCCCTCGGGCCAGTGATCTTCACTTTAGCCATTCACCCTATTATTCGGCAGTTAAATTCCAAATTAAACGTTTTGTATCTCGACGACGGAACCCTAGGAAGCGATGCAGACATAGTTTTTAATGATTTCTATTTCCTAAAAAATCAACTCCACTCAATAGGACTTTGACCTCAACTTTTCTAAATGTGAGTTATTCTTATCTGACAGTACTGACAGACAACAGACTCTTTCCAAATTTAACACCAATAGATATCAAAACTATAGAAAGAAACTCTCTTCGTCTCCTGGGGTCTCCTATTTTTGAGAATTCTTTTCCCAATTTTGTTGAGGAAAAAATTCAAAAATTTTATGATGTTTCGGAAAGATTGCTTGAAATTAATATGCATTCGGCCATCACCTTAATTAGCTTTTGTTGTTTCGGCCCTAAATTAACATATTCCCTCCGCGCTTCTCATTTATGGAAACACACCCATCTTCTGGAAAAAACGAACCAAATTATTCGAAATACTCTTTCATCAATTTTAAATGTGTCTTTAGACAGTTTAGACGATCGAGCTTGGGCTCAAGCTACCCTTTTTTTTTTTTGCCGACGGGGAAAATCATCTTAGACGAAACCCGCTCTTGGGTGGAGCGGGAGACAGTGTCAGACTCTTACTGACTAAAAACCCCGCGCCGTTCCTTCTAGCCTTCATACCGGGGCGCGAGCTCCCTTTCGGACAACCCTGTCCCCAGTAGGCTTCGACCCAGCTGGGCCCCTCCTGTTGCTGACAACTCCTTGAGGCGCGCGGGAACAGTGCGTGCCGTCGACGTCTTGGACTCGGTCCATTACCGGGTGATCGGACAGCGAGCTACCCATGGCTCGCCGTCCGCGAGCCCGCGTCTACGGTGGCCGGAAATCGGGATCGGAATCCCGGCGACGGCGGCGAGGGCGCCGTTGCCTGATGCGGTCGGCCTCCTCCTTTGCTAGCATTACTGCTTCGCAGAAGGAGGCGACCGCCTGCCATTCCTCCTCGCTCCGGACCATGGCTTTGACCAGGGCCCGGCGCGAGAGGTCTCCGCCGCCGATCGCCCCCACGAGGGCACGGCGATGCTCCGCCCAGGCAGGGCACACCTCGACGGTGTGCTCCACCGTGTCCTCCGGGCGTTGCGCACAGTGGCGACACCCGGGCGTCTCTTCCGCTTGAATCCGATGCAGGAACCTCCCGAACTTGCCATGTCCGGTGAGGACCTGCGTCATGCGGAAGGTAAGGACGCCGTGAGGTCTTTCCAGCCACGCCTCAAAGAGGGGACTTACCGCCATAATCGTGGCGTGCCCAGGCTCAAGCTACCCTTCCAATCCGTATGGGAGGCCTCGGCATCCGTAAAATTACCAGTATACCAGCTTTTATATTCTCGGTTTACGGCACTGAAAATTAATCAGGAATATCCTATCTTCCTCACTGATTAATTTTGATGTGCCGTGCTTCACCGAGGCCATAGACGCTTGGAGACTAGCTTGCCCGAGTTCCAAACAGCCCGACAACCCTTTTTCCCAAAGACGGTGGGATGAGCCGCTTTGCAAAGCAGTACAAGAAAATCTGTTGGCAATATCAGTGACTACTGCGGAGCGTGCGCGCCTGCTAGCTGTGGGGGAATGGGAATCGGGATTCAGGCTTCATGCACTACCATCGTCGAACATAGGCACCTTGCTCGATGATACTACCTTCCGCCTCGCTACTTCCCTACGTCTTGGCGCTCCTTGTTGTTCTCCTTATCGCTGCCACTGTGGTGAAGTTGTCAACAGCCATGGTCGGTCATGCAGCCGAAGTGCGGGTCGCATAGTGTGGCACGCAAATATCAACGACATCATCCGTCGCGCTCTTGTCACCGTCGGCGTTTCGGCCGTATTGGAACCTCATGAAGTGGCACGCGACGATGGCAAAAGACCGGACGGTGTGTCTCTATTTCCATGGAAGATGGGTAGGCCTTTAGTGTGGGGCACCACTTGTGTCGATACTCTTGCGCTATCCAATCTCCTAGCTCGACGTGCTGTGCCGGTGCTGCTGCAGCGGCTGCAGAGAACCTCAAGCAGCGGAAATATAATAACCTTGTTGGTAGTTATATTTTCGAGCCGTTTGGGATTGAAACTCTCGGATCGTGGGGTCTGAGCGCTCACAAATTATTTAAAGCACTTTCGAAACGCCTCGTTGACACTTCGCGTGACCCAAAGGCTGGCTTTTACTTCGGTCAAAAGATAAGCATTGTCATTCAGCGTGGCAATGCCGCTAGACTTTTGGGTACAATTACCAGTCGACAGCGATGCGGAGGAATTTTTCGACGCCTTACTTTAAATTGCCATTTTTTTTAATTTTAGATCTTTAGGGTACTATTTTTTTTTTAAGTTAGTTTTAATTAAGTTAAGTTAAATTTATCTCTTTATATGAACAAGGTTCCTAATAAGTGGACAATCGTCGTTCTTCTTCTTCTTCTTGTGTCGATTCGACTCATATTTTGTCCGACCAGTACTTAGCCACCTGGACAGCTCTGTCGAAGGGAGACTTATCGCGAGTCTTATTAGGTACTGAGATCTCTGACATACTAGGCTGACTCATTTTGGTGGAAAGCAGAAAGAAAGGGGTACTCACGTTTGAATGTTACGATTACGATGAGATTTTTTGTTGGCAGCGCACAATTTCACACCAGAATTTTACTGAAATTGAGTAAAGAGCACGGTATCACGGTATCACACTACTGAAATGGAGATAAATGGGGCTGGGCAGGATGGCTGGCCGTACCTGATAAGCGCGTTTTCAGGATATAGGTACAGCACTCCAAAGTCCAACGTTAGGCTCGAAGGTCCAATGTTTCGATTTTAGCTCTGCTGCGTGTTAGGAGACTGAAGATTGCTTGAAATGATGACACCAAGAATTGCTTTTAACTTTAGTATATTGCGAGTATTACATGAAAAAGTGGTTGAAATTGTATAATTTTGTCTAGTGCGTGCGATACCTGAACAACTCTCCTAGAGAGGCGCGGCCTGACTCCCAGATTTGACTGTCTTACCTATCGTTAGTTATTCTAGGCGGGTGAGCCGCCCGTCGCGTCTGTCGGTGTGTGCTGGCAATAAGTAGGGAACTAAGTCCTTCTGAATGTAACCGATCCCTCAAAACACACGTCACTTGCGATAGATAGATTAATATCGTTAACGCTGTAAGCGCTCCACTCGCATCACTTTGAATGTAAATGGCGGTGGGTGGCCACGCAAGTGTGCGATAATGGCCGCCACTGTGACGTGATATTGAAGCGAAATGTTCTACTATTACGCTACCATGAGCGAGCATCCCAGTCCGTGGCATTCATCTGAACACAATATTATACATTGTCAGATTCATAATTGAGGCGGTTTCTGTGGAAATACGATGTATGATATTACATTTACCCGTAAAATGATACCGACATGAATGAAATGTAATATATTAGCTCTTGCGGAATATTGTGAAAAAGGTAAAATATGCGCTAGTTATAGTTATCGGCGCGCATGGCCTTCTCGCGTAGAAGCGTAGTGCAGAGCATTGTAAGTGCATGATCACGCGTTACAAGTTGTCCATAACTAAGTTTACAATTCCACTACAATAACTTGAACATATGTAGTAGATATTTTATATATATGTAATATATGTATATATGGGGAGTATTTTTTATTAACATAAAAAATATTAATTATTAAATATTATAAACTAATAGGTATATATACAAACTTAAAGAAAAAATATATACAAACGAGTAAAAAACAAAAGGAACTTATAGGGCATCAAAAAATTCGTCCACATCGATGTCAATGGGAAATGTGCCCAGAACGCTGGCAGCATTGCCACGCTAGATGGCAATGCTGATTCGTTGACCGAAGAAAAGCCCAGCCCTCTGGTCACGCGAAGAGTCGACCAACTGTTTGCTAATATCTCGAACAACTCGATGAGCGCTCGGACCCCATGGCCCTAGTGTTTCAACCCCAAACGGCTCAAACATATAACTTCCGATGAGGTTATTATATTTACGCCGTTTGAGGTTTTCTGCACCTGCAGCAGCCGCACCAGCACAGCCCGCCGTACTAAGAAGATGGGATGGCGCAAGGGTGTCGACACATGTTGCATCCCACACCAAAGGCCTACCCAACTTCCAAGGCATTATGGTCATCATGTCTGGCCTCTTCCCATCGTCGCGTGCCAAGCCATTGGGTTTTAAAACAGCTGGCACCCCGGCGGCGACAAGAGCTCGACGGATGATGTCATTAATACTGGCATGTCGTGCTATCCGACCGGCGCTTCTACTGCAGGATAGGCCATGGTGTCCGAGGCGGTCGACTGCTTCGCCGCACTGACAACGATGTGGAGCTCCACTAGGAGCACCCAGACGTAGGCATGTAGCGATCCGGAAGGTGGAGTCACTCAACATAGTACCTATGTTAGGTGAAGGTAGAGCCTGTAGCCAGAGACCCGACTCCCATTCACCCACAGCCAGTAGGCGGGCACGCTCAGCAGTATTGGTGGACGTGTTTATGAGATTATTCCGTACCAACCTGCAGAGCGGCTCATCCCACTGTCTCTGGGAAAATGGACTCTCGGGCAACGCCTTATCCGGGCAAGCCACTTTCCAGGCGTCCACGGCGTCGGTCAAGCACGGCACCTCATAGTTAACCAATGATGGAGTTAAGATTTTTTTGGTTAACTGTTGAGTGCTGTGAACCGAAGACAGGAACGCCGGTAGACTTACACTAGAAATTTTGCGAATGCCGAGCCCACCAAAACGGATGGGTAGCGTGGCTTGTATCCACGCTCGGTCATTCAGGGCCACATTTAAAATGGACGTTAATGCGTATCGAATAGTTTGATCAATTTTGTCCAAAAGATGTGGTTGTTTCCATAAAGGAGATGAGCGAAGAAAATACATAAAATTTGGTGCAAAACAACAATATCGTATGAGGTTGAAAGCCGAATGTAGGTTAATTTTGGAAAGTCTTTCCGAAATGTAGTTAAAACGTTCAATTTTATCGTTAATGAATAAAGAAAAACTGTCTTCCAAAATTGGAGAACCTAGGAGGTGCAGTGAACTTTTATCTAAAATTTTGATTTCTGGAGCTATTGTAAAAAATTTTTGTAGAGTCGATTGTCTGTCAGTACTGTCAGAGATAAAAATTTCACATTTTGTATGATTAAGGTCAAGGCCAATAAATTTGAATTGTTCTTTGAGAATTTTGAAATCTTCTAAAACGGTTTTTACGTCACCTCCCAGTGTTCCATCATCTAAATACCACACGTTAAATTTGGAATTTAAACCGTTTAAGTTAAAGAGCGTAAGTATTCGGCGTTTCTCGCCTGGGTTGACTCTCGTGACCGCAAAGCTCCAGATCTGAGCTCAAAGAAGAGACCTTGCCTTCAACCATGCTGCCAAGTCCTACAAAAGAGCACTAAAGAAGACACGCTTCGACCGTATAACCCATATTGGCACAAAGCTCTCTGCAAAGATATCTGCACAGCCGGCCGGTAGCAAAGCATTCTGATCCCTTGCCAAGGTGGTCGAGACGAATCGCTGTTGGGCCACATTGCCTACCACTATACAGATACCATTGTACAAGTCCGCAACCTTCTTGTGGCTTGTTCCTTTCTGGATATCGTCAAGAGAACTTGAAGGTATACTGTAGTACATACGTATATTTCAAGCAAAGCCTAAGAAAACACGTCTTTGAATGAATCAAAGTCAAAAACGTTTATTTCAAATATACCAATTATAGGCACTTTTGAATTGTCAAAATGTCGGTCAGTCAAACAAACAAGTGAAGCTAAATTGCACGTTCCAAAGAGTAGATCTCTATGGAGAAGAACGTGCAAGAAACTCCATGGACACTCTTTTAAATCAAATGTGTTACATATAGTGTTTGGTTACATATTTCTTGTTGCTTCTATTATGTGAGCACAATGTAGATTATAATAAAAAAAATATTATAAGATAAAAACTGAATTAAGCCACTGGCAGATAAGAGATGACCAGTCTCATCTGACGGCACCCGTTCACGAGCATGACGCGTGCATCAGCCCCACTCAGCTCGAAACGCCTCGTTGACACTTTCAGCTTTTTGAAGGGAACTGAATGACCCAATAACACGCGCCACCAACAGCGAGACATTTGAGTGAGCATGACAAACTCTCAACTGCCATGCTCGCAATGTCAAAATAAAAAAAATAAAAAGTTGTAACCTAATAAAAATGCTCCATGGTACTTCACATTCACAAAGAAAAAAAAGTGCTTCTACATTATATAATGCTATTATTTTTAAATATAACATATAAAGAATCCTAAGTCCTATTGAAATAAACAAATGAAATAAAAATATTAATGACCTTTCTTACATGATGGCTAATTTATCCGATATAATTCTATTTGATGATGACACCTCTCTTATTTTTAAGTAGATACAAAAGATGGGGATGTCTTGCATGTCAACGAAAGTCTGGAAGTCTCTCTTTCGTAATGCTTCGCAGCTAATAATCTCCTATTAAATGCGAATAAAATTAAATGTATAAAGTTTTCATTATCGAATGTCCCTCAAGTTGGCGTCAGTCTAATTCTTCTTGATATTATTACAAACACTGTGTTTTTGGGTATAACTATTGCTTCTAAATTGCAGTGGGGCGCTCATATTCAGCAAGAAGTGTACATAGTGCAATGTGAAGTGTTACTAACATAGATTTAAGTCTTATTTACTAACGACAAGTTGTAATTATATATGTTAGTCTGTAAGGTATATATCTATGGGCCAAGATGCCTGATAATAAATGTATGTTCGTAAAAACTTAGGACTCTTAAAAATTAGAAGCGATTTCCACAACAAAAATACGCGTAGTAAACACGAAATTGTATTACCCAAATGGAGATTAGCTAAGACCAGCAAGTCATTCCTAGTAAACAGCAGACGCTTTTACAACAAACTTAGTGAACTTAGCAACTGGACTTAGTGAGGGAAAATTCAAAACTCATATTAAACGTTGTCCTAAAAAAAAAAGCATATTACAAGGTTAAAGACTATGTCGAAAACATGCTGGTTTGGCAATGACAACCTCTGCACATGAGGAAAGAAAGAAAGAAAGAAAAACCGTTTATTCGAACCTCACACATATTAAAAATATAAATTAAAAAATAGGTACAATAAACACAGAAGAATTTGTGCAAGGTCAAAAAGGCACCTAACTCAGCATATGCTGCGATATCTATAAAAATAAATAACGCAGCGCTGGTGTTCTGTTAGGGCCCGCGGTGATGCCACGGTCATACTTACGGAGACTAAATAAAATATATATTAGGTATAGTAGTAAACTATATTATGTAGGTATCGGAACAAAATAAAAAATACGAAAAAAACATAGGAAAAATAATAATAATTAATACATAACATTGGTAAAAAGCGTGAATTTATGTTAATAAGTGTCATGTGTTATAGATATATTATAGAGAGAATGTAATAAATAATTAACCATAGACAGACGCCTGGCAGCGCGCTCCAAAAGCATTTGTCTAATTCATAGACAAACAGATGAACGCGAGCGTACGGCGACGACGGCAACAGGTCACGAATATTCGATTCGAGTGTTTAGCATCTATAACTAATCTGTGGAGTGTATAATCTATAGATATTAGTATTCTGTTTCTAAATCATCAATATTATGTCTATTAACTGCTCCACATATGTTTTAATCCTTACTAATATTATAAAAGCGAAAGTGAGTTGGTTTGTTACGTCTTCACGTCTAAATGGCAAAACCGATTTTGATGAAACTTAGTACACGGATAGACCATGTCCTGGAATAGGACATAGGATACTTTTAATTTCGGAAGTATGTTCCCTAGGAATAATTTTCTGCTAGCTAGTATATACATTTTTTT
Organism: Mythimna lalbum; assembly: GCA_949319445.1. Lineage (NCBI taxonomy): Eukaryota > Metazoa > Arthropoda > Insecta > Lepidoptera > Noctuidae > Mythimna > Mythimna lalbum. Next base: position 22,257,436 of record OX439360.1, read on the forward strand.
TCCTTTAACGCATAATATATATATAGTGACTGAGAGATTATGTGATGATCAGGATATTGAAAGGGAGCGCAGGGCACTGTCGGCGCGTGGTAATATGCTGGCACGCAGATTTGCTCGGTGTACAGCAGAAGTAAAGATAACACTGTGGACTGTGGACAAATTTTACAAAGAGAGCTTACAGTGCCTTGCGCGTCCAGTACAATAATGTATTCAGGGCGCTGTTCCGGCTTCCTAGGTGCTGTAGTGCTTCTGGGATGTTTGCGGACGCCAGTGTCGACGACTTCTACGCATTAATGCGCAAGAAGGTTGCGTCAGTATTGAGACATGTGCTTGGGAGCCGAAATAGTGTACTGAAAATGATATGTCAGGTGAGGTGACAGGTATGACACTGCACTGCTGGGCCGCTTTACGGAACTTCATGTTATGAGGGCTCCGTGAGCCTACTGACCTATCAACACTTAATATTATTTACTTTTTTATGAATTAAATATTTTGACGTTTAGTTATTTTGATTTTTAATTTATAAATTTAATATATATATATTGAGATTTTAATGTTAATTTTAGTTTTAATTTATTTGTTGTGATGTTGATTCTAATTTAAATTTGATTTATTTATTGGGATTTTAATTAATTGTTTTATCAATGAAAGTATTCTTTATTGTAGTAAAATTTACATATGTACATAAAAAAACTTAAACTACTTATACTAAAACCTAAATATATACATAACGTACATAAATAAAATACAAAAACATATTGTTTTATTAATTTTGATTTTAATTTATAATTTGAATGGATTTATTTATTTTGATTTTAATTTATAACTTTAATTGATTTATTTTATTGTGATTTTAATTTGTGTTTTGATTTATTTATTTTGGTTTTATTAATTTATGATGTGAATTATTTTATTTTATGATTTCGTTTTATGAGACCATGTGCTTACTGGCTATGGACTTCTGTCTGATAATAAATGATTTTTATTTATTTTTATTAAGGTGATGCATCTCGTCTCGACACACATTTTCAATGTTTTTCATACAACCGCTCATAACCGATTATGACGTTATTACAAATTTTTCATTAGATATTTTGGAAACAGAGTATCTTTTAGATATTACCTAGGCTTCTATTGAAATGAATTTCTAAATTTGTGTAAAACTAATCCAGTAAAGACTTCTGAAAATATCCTATTTTGTATGAACTTTGACACTTCATAATTAGCCTAAAAATTAAAACTATAGAAGCCTTGCAAATTTTATTAAGATTCTAAATGACGACAACTTTTTCAAAAACTTTTAAGGGTTTAAAAAAATAACTATTTTCTGGAGCAAGTTTTGTGAAATATTCAAGTAAATCTACCGAGTACTAACAGAGTTTTATATATTTATTTAAACTTCATGTACAGTAGTGGTACATAGGCGGATCTCTCTTTTTTTGCGTTGCCTTTTCGTCAAACATCGCATTGGATTGCGTTAGATGAAGTAACAAGCTTTTAAACCATTTTCGATGTTTACGATAGGTGAGTGGAAAAAGACCCTCTTAAATTAAAAAATTACGTCGCAGTAACGTCTAAATATCACGCTCGCGCTCAAACATATTGCGTCACTTTGATTGGGTCTAGGGGATGTTTGGACTCTTTTTTGTTTAAGGTGAAAAATCATCGCATATCCTCGCATTACAGGGTGGAGTGAGAGGGCATGTCAGACTTTTACAAAATAAAATCTAATCCTTTGTTCCTTCTTTGCCTAGCGTTCCTGGACCCCGGGTTTCCCTTTCGGAAGGTAACCCATGGTCCTAGTAGGCTTCCCTTTTCCCTTACTCGCTGTCAACGATTCGGGTAACAAATTGCAGTCATTGACCACAACACTTCGATTTATGCTGTTAACTTACTGTAGCGAACATAACAGCCATGTTGAGCCGTAGGGATATTCGGCGAGCTACACAAAATAATATTTAGTCACGGAAAATTTTTCGAACATTTTAACTAAAAGCTGTAAAACGTCGCTCGAATCACTCTCGCACTGCTTCGAATGCCAAGGAAGGAGCACTAAGTCTTATATAATTATTTATGGTAAAACAACACGACGCCACGCGCCGCCGGGAGCATTCGCGCTCACTCAGGAGCAGTTGCGATTACTTGCGACACCGCTGGCAATAACTGCGGCGGAAAGCGAGGCGCGGCGCCCGTGCAAGCGAGTGGCGGGAGCCTCGGCATGGCGCTGTTGCCTCCCGCCCAGCCACTCTCTACTGAACAGCACTATCTCGTCTGCGCGGCTGCACACGCTGCGCGTGTGTTTCTTCCAATCCATTTCACTCGGCAAATGAGTCGTCGACACACACGCCTGCTGCGACCTGTGTCTTTAAGCGTCCCCACACACGGGCCTCAAAAAAATGCTAGAAGCGACCACAAAAAGAAGCGCGCGACACCAAGCTTGAAGCCGATTCAAGCGTTTTTTTATGGTTTCACCGCCGCACACGAGCCACAAAAAAGGCTGCCTCAAAAAGAAGCTTGAATCGGCGTTTTTTTGTGGCCCGTGTGCGGGGACATTAAGTGTGAGCCGACGTCAACTCTCTACTAAATATATAGTCGATCTTAACGACATTGCATATCATTGTGATGTCTAGTTTTAAGATTTAACCTTCATATTTGAATCCATAGAATCAACGACATTGCACTCAGTAAATCCCCCCTCTCCCTCCCCTACCCCTACGTGCCAACAACTCAGCACTCGGAAAAATACGTTAACGATGACGTACTTTTTATATTGAACGAGTTTACAAATGGCAACGACAAGTTTTAACGAACTGTTAACAAAAACTCGCGCGCGGTATAATGAGTCAACTTGTGAGCTGAATCGCTTCGAAGTCACGTTCCCTTTCCTTGACGCGACCATTCCATTGTTTCTGCAGAGTACTCGCACGCCTCACGCCTGCCGTGCGGATGTAGGTATGTGTGTGTCCTGTTTACCTGCAGTCAATAAAGAGTGAACGAGCGCGTGTTTGTGCAGCACTGAATAGTATTTAGAGCGCGCCGAGCGAGCACACAATGCGCGGCCTACTTCCAGTGACGTCATCGTGCCGCGCGCGACTGTCGCTTGCTAGCGAGGCTCCACGTGACGTCACCACTCGAATATCTACCATCACCACCTCACCAGATACTTTCCACCTCCTTCAGCAACATCGTGAAACAATAAGCTCGGCCGCGGTGTCGGTATCGGCGATGTGCACTGTGCGTGCACGTGTCTCGGGGTTGATTAATAACGAGACAGTCTACTTTCTAATAAAAAAATATATTCTATTCAAGGCATTCTACTTGTAACAAGTCAAATGCCCGTAGAACAAAAAATATTCCTTTGGTGACATTATTATGAACGATCCTGTATCAAATCAGGATGCGCTGTAAAGTTAGCAGGTACAGAATGGTCCTTCAAAATAAAAGTATTGCTAGGATGAAGGAACGAACAACTGTACTCTTAACAAATGTGCAATAACTAGGATACACATGATTTCGAGAAAAAGCGGGTAAAGCTTTTTTTTTGTTTTGTTTGTATCTCAATCACTATACATTTTTTTTTTTTTTTTTGTCGACGGGGAAAATCATCTTTGACGAAACCCGCTCTTGGGTGGAGCGGGAGACAGTGTCAGACTCTTACTGACTAAAAACCCCGCGCCGTTCCTTCTAGCCTTCATACTGGGGCACGAGCTCCCTTTCGGACAACCCTGTCCCCAGTAGGCTTCGACCCAGCTGGGCCCCTCCTGCTGCTGACAACTCCTTGAGGCGCGCGGGAACAGTGCGCGCCGTCGACGTCCTAGACTCGGTCCATTACCGGACGATCGGACAGCGAGCAACCCATAGCTCGCCGTCCGCGAGCCTGCGTCTACGGTGGCCGGAAATCGGGATCGGAATCCCGGCGACGGCGGCGAGGGCGCCGTTGCCTGATGCGGTCGGCCTCCTCCTTTGCAAGCATTACTGCTTCGCAGAAGGAGGCGACCGCTTGCCATTCCTCCTCGCTCCGGACCATGGCCTCGACCAGGGCCCGGCGCGAGAGGTCTCCGCCGCCGATCGCCCCCACGAGGGCACGGCGATGCTCCGCCCAGGCAGGGCACACCTCGACGGTGTGCTCCACCGTGTCCTCCGGGCGTTGCGCACAGTGGCGACACCCGGGCGTCTCTTCCGCTTGAATCCGATGCAGGAACCTCCCGAACTTGCCATGTCCGGTGAGGACCTGCGTCATGCGGAAGGTAAGGACGCCGTGAGGTCTTTCCAGCCACGCCTCAAAGAGGGGACTTACCGCCATAATCGTGGCGTGCCCAAATCACTATACATGGTATCAACTTGAAACTTTCACTACATGATATGTAACGATATAGAAAATATTACGTGATAATAATGTTTGTTCCCGCATTTATTCCCGCTTTAAAAATAACGGAAACGGGCACAATTCACATTTAAGAGTGGTGACAGGCACGACATACAAAATTATCGCCCTATCTCCATACTTTCCACCTTGTCGAAGCTTTTCGAGAGTCTTGTCCACAGTGAGGTGTACTCTCATGTTCATAACCTGATTATTCCTGAGCGTTTGACAAACCCATGCTGGTTTGTCAAACGTCGTTCAACAAATACCAATCTCATCTTGTTCACTGACATCTTATTCAAAAATATGGATAACCGGTTCAAGTTGACGCTGTGTACACTGACTTTCGGAAAGCTTTTGATAAGGTGGACCATAAACTGCTCTTAGATAAGATTGCATACAATGGTATCCGTGGCAACTTGTTACGATGGTTCATCTATCTATATATATAAAAATGAAACCCGTTTTCCGTTGTCACGACATAGCATGAAAACGGCTTGACCGATTTGGCTAATTTTTTTTTTGTTGTGATTGTTATTGTGAGGATAAGTTCACATAATAATAATAATAATAATAATAATAATAATAATTGATAATTGATATAGCTGTCCCTAATACACATAATTTACAAAAAACGATAAGCGAGAAAATTAGTAAATATGCTGAATTAAAAGAAGAAGTGACTAGAATTTGGAGGCAAGAAAAAGTGTACGTAGTGCCCATTGTTGTCTCCACTACAGGTGTCATACCTCATCAACTCCACCACAGCCTCAAAGTACTCGATCTGAAAGACTCAACTGACATTACCCTCCAAAAAGCTGCAATTTTAAACACTTGCAGAATAGTAAGAAAATTCATGCAAATCGAGGAAAATGAAATTTCTCCACATAATACTCATTTTACTCACAACACGCTACATTGACTTGGCTTAGCCCGTTAATGTAGCTTAAAAAACTAGCTCAGAGCTAAGAAACTCTTAACGTTTTCCCAGATAATAATAATAATAATAATAATCTTTATTGTCGCAAGGTTACAGTTCACAAGGTGACTTATAATTAGACACAAGTAAATGTAATGTCCTAAAAGTACTGTTACTGTCCCCCAAACTAAGCGAATGCTTGTGTTTTGGGCGGCAGTGTTCAGTCGTTAAGTAAGGCTCTATGGTTACGATTTACAAATTGGTGCAAGTGAACGTAGTTGCATGCAGGATACATTAGAAAAATGGTTACGTTTTTTTTTTTATACAATTATTTATTGTGTAGGAGGACCATGTATTGTTCGGTGGGTATATTGTAAGGTTGAGTGAGTGTATGTGTGGGTGTTGTGAGTAGATAAGTGTAAGTTTAGATGTTTATTTATAATTTGATATGTGTTGTAAGATTGTGAATATTGTGCTATCCAGGTAGGAGTATCGTGTGTATGTGTGTGAAGGTTACGCGATGTATGTCAGCAACTCTTCAGTTTTTTCATAGTCTTTATTTTGAAGCTATTCAGTCAGACTGATTTTGAGTTTGTGGCGGTTTAATCCGGCGATATTAATTTTCTTATGTATGTCGTTATACAATTTGGTGCTCATACTATTAAATTGTTTTCTGGCAAAGGAGGTCTTACAGGATATACGTGGGCAAACCGGCATACCGCGACGTCGGCCAGGATCGGGGCGCGGAACACTACGGTGTCTTCTCATGACGGACTTGAGCACAAAAAGCTGTCGAACTGTTAGCACTTTGCAGTTTGCGTATAATTTTTCGGTTGAGTACCTATAAGGCTTCTTAGTCATTACTTTAAGCACTGCTCTTTGTGCTCTTTCTAGACTCAGGAGAAGAGTCTTACCGGTGCTACCCCAAATTGGTATGCAATACTGGATAATGGACTGACATAGGGCTAAGTAGATGAGTTGACATGGAAAAAAAATTAGGGTAGAGTAGGGTAGAGTAGGGTTTTTTTTTTTTTTTTTTTCGGCAGGAGTGGGAAATCCTCATGGACGGCCAGGCTGCCTCACATACGAGCCAGTCTGGGCAGTGTCAGACTCCTACTGACTAAAACCGCACTCCTGCCTTACATTTAAACCACAGACATGGCGTCCGTGCTCTTTTTTGATTTAACATTGTTTGCTTCTGGGCAACTCCACGCGCAAGTGGCATCACTCCAGAGCACCTTCCAGTAACTACAACAAATCCCGTCACAATTTCAGAGCTGAGAGGCCACCAATCCGAAGCGAAACTCAAGCAGCAACGAGCCATACGCGCACAAAAAATTGGGGAAACTCCCAACCTTCAACACACATACAACCCTCCGCCCCCCATCAAATGGCCCCCCAGCTCCAGACTTAACTATAATTAATTCTATATAATATATATTAATAACCTTAAATATCAATAACTTAACTACAATATGCTGTAAATAGTTTCTTTTTCAGTAGTTTTATTTTTATTTTTATTATTATTATTATTGTTTTTTTTTTTATATATATATTTTTTTAATGTATTTTTTTTTTTTTTTTACTAATTTAGGTAACGCTATGTTAAATTTATAACTATGGGTTTCCACCCCAAGACCTGTCACTGTTTCCTGCTAAGAACCAACCGCCCCGAGCAATACCCGCGTCATATAAAGCTACTTCAGCTCATCACTGCCTAAGTAGACGGATCAGTGCCTCGACGACTGCTCTGTCCCGATGCCGCATGGCGTTCTTCATGTTGTTATTGATAATGTCACTGGTCGACGCCTCCTGTGCCCTCCTCACAAACCTTCCAATAGCGTCGTCAGCGTTGTCAGCGTAGTATACGCAGTGGGCAGTATGTCTGGAGACTGCCACCACTGCGTGGGGGACGCTGTTGTGAATCCGGATGTTGGTGGATTTTGTCTTCAAGATGATGACTGACTCGCTGGTAAGCCCTTGAGCTTCGTGTATGGTTAGGACGCATGATCCAACCCCAGCCCCATAACCCTGGTCAATGAGGGTCTTTTTCTCCCCCTGCGTGTAGACCAGGAAAAGCGTGTTGGGAAGAGTGTTGGGAATATGCGCGCCCGTGAAACTCCTTAGCTGTAGGGAGTGGACCTGGTCTTTTGACGAATATATGCCAGGGTACACCTCCCCTAGGGCATACGCAACATCCATTGGATTCCGGTGCGAGCAGGGCAGTTCGTGGCTGATGGTCACAACTGAGTCCGGACGAGCGTAACTAATAGGGAAAAGATTTTCCCTGTCCAGATAGGGCAGTTGATTAATATCTCCGACAAGGACCGCGCTACTAGCGCCCGACAATCGGACTGCCATTACGATGGCCCCGAAATGGTTCATGAGTGCCTCGTCTACCAGAATGCGATTGCATTTTTGTGATTCTTTGCACCCGTTCGATAGAATTGAGGCCATCGTGCGCACCTTGGTTCTGTTGTCTTCACCAATTTTGTGCGCTAACTTTTGCCGCAGGTCTTTCGCCGCCTCGGTTGTTGTAGTGACTATGACGTCGCGGTCCCTATCAAAGTTATTGATCACCCAAGTGGTCTTGCCGCACCCTGGGACACCGTTTATCCAGCTGATGCCCGGCAAAGCCCAACCTCCAGGCTGGTCTATCGATCTTGAGATTGTTTCCGCCTGTTCGAGGATCCTGTCATCCAGCATAATCTTAGTGCATCGAGCTACCACTACAATTGGGTCACTTTCGGGTGTCACAAAAGTAATACGGCCAGAACGTGACGTTATCGACTCGTCCAACGGTATAAACCCACACGTGGCGTTGTATGCAGCCATATATTGACCAGTCATTTCTCCCTTGATGACTTGGGAGGTAGCATTATTATATATGGCTGCCGCTGCCTCCTCCAGTCTCTCCTGAAGCAACTCTTCGGTCTCTAGTCTCTTCTGGTATGACTGCATAATTTTCCGGCAAGTCATGAGACTGACCGAGTTGGTTGCCTTTGTTATCGCTTGAAACTCGAGAAACGCATTCGCCACGTGATCGCTTGGCTCTGTTACCGTCCTGAATTTCGGCGGGGTGACCTGCCCTCTGTCGGCTCTTGTTGATGTTGGTCGCTTTTGTTTCGGTGGTTCTGGGATGACCCTGATAAACTCCTGCACTGCATCTATCTGTCTGATATGACAGGGCCTCGCACCAAATCCCAGCCTTCTGCTTAGAAAGTTGGAGACCGATTTCCATCGATCTCTGGTGTTTATCTTCTTCTCTAAACTGCGGCTGATTTTTTCTTCGGAGGCGGCCCTCTCGGCTGCTATCTTCTGCTGTAGTCTCTCTGATCCGCATGGGGTTGTTGGGACTGACCTCGAGGATGTTAGCTGACCAGTCTCTGCTGTTTCCAGCACGGTACACACGGTGACTTTGATAGCGTAGCAGGGCACACTAACATGATAAATGTGTGCGTAAACGCTAGCGCGTGAAACACAACAGGTATTATCGTTGTGTGATACAAAGCTCACTCGTACTACACTCACACTCTTGCAAAAAAGCAATAGTAGCCGTACACGACTATGAAAATACAGCAAAAATTGGCCACTGTTATTAATGGCGCTGTGGCGCAATGCGTATGATACATAACTGACGAGTAAGAGGTCCCAAGTTCGATTCCAATCGTCTGATGTAACAGAAAGTTTGGTTGTTTTTATTTTCTTTTTGATTTACCCCTGTTTTTTTAATAGTAATGTTATAGTTACTCTCATAATAATTAAAATATTTTGAAAATATTGTGACAAAGAAAACTGCGATAACGATCCAACTATGTTTATTACAACTTATTAATTACATACATTAAACGGAATGGTCACAATTAACGAATCTGTTCATGATTATCTTTAAAACAATATATAAAGTAAAAATATTCTAAGTCAGACAAGGATGGACGTCACTTTTTTAAGTTTTTTATTAGTGACATAAATCAACATGTTATCAAGAATGAATTATGATAGATATCGCAACTCTTGATCTCAATAACAATAACATCATGTCACATAATAACAACAACAGTATAATTACCTACAGCTTACTTCTTAGTCTTTTTTTTTACTTATAACATATCAATCAACATGTTTTAAAAAATAAACAATAACATGATAAAAACAACAACAACAAAAACAGCATACAGTAATACAGGTTTTTAAAAATATTTATAATTGGATTCAATTTAAATCAAAATTAATATCTAATTGGTGCACCTTCATTGTCGATTACTTCTTGTAACCTCGTTCTCATGCTAGCCACCAAATTTTCACACAGGTCAGTGCCGCGAAACGATTCCCACATGGATGACACTAAATTATCTAAATTACGTTTAGATCTCACATCAGATGAATCCCAGTTGAGCACCATGTGACCCCATAGATTTTCTATGGGGTTCAAATCGGGACTTTTAGAGGGCCATTCAATAACAGTCAAGTTTTCTTGGACACTTAATCAGTCTTGCACCATTCGTGCGCGGTGCACCGAGCAGTTATCGTGCACGAAGTAAATATGCTCGTCCGGGTATGCCACGCGCACGGTAGGGAACATAACATTTTGCAAAATGTCCAAGTAACCTTGACTGGTATTGCGACCCCCTACCTCCACTAACTCACCGGGACCCATCGATGACATCCAGCCCCAATAACCTAACGTAATGCGACCACTAGACCTGCATGGGGATGGGAATATTTTTCTGATGGTAACGTTCTCCATCTTTTCTCCATAATATTTTACGCCCATCCTTATCTGACTTAAAACACTTTTCATCACTAAATATAACTGTGTTATTGCACCAATCAAAATCTATAAATTTTCTTGCAAACCGCATCTTTTCTTCCTTATGCAAAGCCGTCAGTAAAAATTTTTTCGCAGGCTTGCGACATTTAATTTTTGCTGCTCGTAAGTGGCGTCGAACAATTGTCATAGACACGTCGTGCATAATCGCAGTGTTTCTTGTTGTAGCAAAGCCGTCAGCGCTATACGTAGCAACAATTCTTTTTTCGATGCAGTGGGTTGGCATCCGTAATTCCGTATATGTAATTGCTTTTGGACCCGGACGTTTGGCATCGATTGTCCCTTCAGCTGTATATCTCCACCCAAAACTGCACAGTTTTCCTCTGTAAACAATCACAAAATTACGTTAAAACCTGACAAATATCAACAATGTTAAATTATTTCGCATTATGTTAAGTTTGGATTTGTTACTTACCGGTAGCATTAGTCTCCTCGAAATTTCACTTATGGATACATTTTGTTTATATAATACTACTATCTCAGCCCTCAAAAGTGTAGACAAATGAGACATACCCCATACCCCCCATACCCGTTTATGTGTTTTAAAACCATCTATGTAAACATATGGATTGCTATAAAGAATTGAGTATTGAGTATTGAGTACATATTAATTATTACTTGTAAAAAGTATCACTTTCCACAACGATTAATTACTTTTTGTCTCGGAGTAAGTTGTAGAACACACGATCGTGATAGGCAAAAGCGTTATGCCAGGTTAACTTATTATCCGACTCATTTCTTAGTAAATAACTAATAAAGTGGGTAGATGATAATATTCATACACTTAGTTTTTAAAGCAAATATTCTAAGTTTTAGCTTTATTAACCCTTCAGATACCGTCAATTAGAGACACAATAGTAAGACAATAGATGCGCGGCCACTGGTGGTCGCTTGGGGATTCATGAATTAAACTTCGTTATCATTATACTACAATAAAGTAGAAAAAAATGTTTTGTCAATGGCTAGGATCGAACTCGATACACCTTAAACGGCAAGCAAGCACTTGATTACCAGTGCTAATTTTCCATCTAACGAATGAAGCGAATTGTTTTATCTGATTCGTAGCAAACACATATACAAATATGTGTGTGTGTATATCGAGTAGTAAACGAGTTTTATTTTGTTTGCGAGTTGAGCTGGAGACATATTATTTGAATAGGTGAATTATTGTGGGATGGCACGCTCGGTTTTACTTCTGTTTGTACGAGTATTGATACCCACAGCTACTTGATTATTGTGAACATTATTGCTGATTACCTACCCATATCATAAAAATTACTTTACAAAGATTAAGTGTAAGTGTTTGATGTTAATTTAAATAACTATAATAATTTCATAAGTGAATGTTTGCGAAAATAAAAATAAAAGTTGGCAATGAAAGGATTGTCAACTATTAATAATAACGTATTAAAAAATTAAATTAGTATTATAAAATTATTTATATTACCAGTTATATAAATAATATACACAAATTTCGTTAATTAATTTCGTAAATATACATAGTTTATATGTATAAAATTACAAAAATATATTTCGAATATTTTAATTATTACGAGAATAACCATAACATTACTATTAAAAAAAAAAATGAGTAAAACAAAAAGAAAATAACAGATAATTGGAATCAAACTAGGGACCTCTTACTCGTCAGTTATGTATCATACGCATTGCGCCACAGCGCCATTAAAAACAGTGGCCAATTTTTGCTGTATTTTCATAGTCGTGTAACTTAAACGGCTATTATTTTTTTTTGCAAGAGTGTGAGTGTAGTAACGAGTGAGCTTTGTATCACACAACGATAATACCTGTTGTGTTTCACGCGCTAGCGTTTAAGCACACATTTATCATGTTAGTGTGCCCTGCTACGCTATTAAAGTCACCGTGTGTACAATTTTGGGTATCAGTTTGAAAAGAGTTGACTACATTCGAGATCTTGTAGAGTAGGGTAGAGTAGGGTAGAGTAGGGTAGAGTAGGGTAGAGTAGGGTAGAGTAGGGTAGAGTAGGGTAGAGTAGGGTAGAGTAGGGTAGAGTAGGGTAGAGTAGGGTAGAGTAGGGTAGAGTAGGGTAGAGTAGGGTAGAGTAGGGTAGAGTAGGGTAGAGTAGGGTAGAGTAGGGTAGAGTAGGGTAGAGTAGGGTAGAGTAGGGTAGAGTAGGGTAGAGTAGGGTAGAGTAGGGTAGAGTAGGGTAGAGTAGGGTAGAGTAGGGTAGAGTAGGGTAGAGTAGGGTAGAGTAGGGTAGAGTAGGGTAGAGTAGGGTAGAGTAGGGTAGAGTAGGGTAGAGTAGTGTAGAGTAGGGTATAGTAGGGTGGAGTAGGGAAGAGCGGGAGCGAAGCCGCGCGGGCAAAAGCTAGTGTCTTATATATTCAACAGGACACATTTTTTTTTTTAAATCTTCCAATCTAATTCAATCACTATCACCTCTGGAGTGCCCCAAGGCTCAATTCTGGGTCCTTTACTCTACATAATGTTCATTAATGACATTAAAAAATGCTTTAATCATTCCTAATTTCTAATGTATGCCGATGACATTAAAATTTACAAATCGTGCAAAAACATACAATATTGCCTACTTCTACAAGAGGATCTTGATAGACTATCCCGATATTGCTCAGACAACAAACTTCAACTCAGTCTGCCTAAGTGCAATGCAATTACTTTCACAAAAAACAAAAATATTATAAACTTTGACTATAATCTACATGGTATCAGTTTGAAAAGAGTTGACTACATTCGAGATCTTGGGATTACACTTGACTCTAAATTGCACTTTGATCTTCATATTCAAAATATTGTTAATAGAGCGTATCGTATGTTTGGTTTCGTCATGCGTTCTTCAAAAGATTTCCAAAAGACCATCTACGTTTTTACTTCTATATAAAGCTATGATCCGCTGTCAAATGGAATTCGCAGTCCCGATCTGGAGTCCCATTTTTGTCTCTGTAAAAAAAAATTGAAATGATCCAAAAAAAAATGTTTACTTACTATGCACTATAGATGCACTATTAAGAATACCACAGACACAGTTATTGAAATATTATAAACTTCAAAGCTTATGGAGGCTACATACGTTTCACTTAAGAAGTTAATTCGGCGTAATGTTGGCTCCCCTGTCTGTCTACACAAAAAAGAAGGAAAAAGGAAAGAATTGCCTAATCTACCGAAATTTTTGCCCAAAATGCGAAACGAAATCGATTTTAACGGTAGTTGCAACACTTTTTGGAATATTATGAGGAGAATGAGATTTTATTTAAAAAAAGCAGGTCTAAAAGAAAGTTTTTAATAAAGAGGTACGATATTGTGGCGTGGCGTTTTCGATATTTGAAAGAATTTCAGGACAATCGGAATGGAGCCCAGCGTCCTATACTTTATTCAAAAATAGTTTGAAAAAAAAGGCAATTGTTAAAAGTAACGAAGTATCAGTTAATCTCCCTAATATTAAGTAATTTAATTGCTAAAAACATTGCAACACTGTTTTTCCGTATTGCCAACATTACGGCAAAGGAACTTCTTAAGTGAAACGCATTGTATTTTGCTTATGGCCATGATGCTTTATGGTCTCTGCAATAACAGGTTCGATTGCACTGATATTACAAATAGTATAAGCTATATTGTACCTATAACTGCAATGCGTCGGGGAGCGAGCGTGCCTCGGCTGTTTCATACTACAATGTGCAGAACTTACGCCGGTGCGCGGGCACCTCTCCGGTGCATCGTAGATATGTATAACACACACTTTATCGAATTAGATATTGCACTTTCGCACTTAAAGTTAAAAAAATGGCTATTGAATCCTTAAATTAGTTTAAATTGTTACTTTCGTCACAAATTATTTATTTACCTACGAGTACCTACTTCTTACTTCTCACGCACGCTTTTCGTAGTTCGAAACCATTATTTCGCGGACATTTGTGTGGGTTACACATTCACTTATTTTAGATGTTAATTTTGAAATACCTTACTTGTAACGTGTAACTATTTTATGTTCCAATAAAGTAAAATAAAATAAATAAAAAACAAAAAATACTTTAATGCTAAGTAATATTACTATTGAGAATTAAGTTTTACTAGTCATAACCGCAATATGTAACCTATTTATTGCACTAATATGTAGTTAGGAAACCAACATGATGCATTTTTAAGTGGCAATAAATATTTTTTTATGAACTGTTTCCTAACGAAAGATGCATTAAGTTTCTTATTTATTGCGGTTTTCATTAGTAAGAGACAAATTTAAAACGACAAAGTTGTAATTTGTTACTGTTAAAAAAACAGAGGTGTTACATTTTATGTCAAATATGAATTAATAAAAGTTTGCAAAACTTTATTTTTCTTCCTTTTATCGATCTACTATGAAACTGTCTTTGGTAAAGCCAAGTCTACTCATTATATCTGTGTTCAGATATGTTTAAAAAAAAATGTGATTTCAGGTATAATTTATAAATATAAAAATAAAAAATATTAAATCGACTTCTGCCTCGGCAGGCTGACAGGCTGATGAAACCAAACCGTATGGTTTGGTTTCTATAATAATAAAAAGTGACGCCAGTTCTTATACGATCGGAGCAGTATTGGTCCAAAGGGAAGGAGTAGATAAGCCTCCTGTCGAGTTTGCTAGCCGTCTTCTGACGTCAGCCGAATGGAACTACTCTACCACAGAACGGGAGGCGCTTGCTATTGTTTGGGCCCACCGTAACGAAATATGCTAATTATAAATGCAATATACTCTACTTATTGCAGATATGGTTAGTAAAACTACTTAATAGAGCAATTAAATTATTGCTATCTACAGTTATTTCGGTATTGATATGTAAATCATGAAGCACTGACCTAGAGATAGTTATGCTTAGCATTAAAACCGGCTACGTCATAGATACGTAAAATGTGTCTAAAAATAATATATAGATCTCATTCTGCAGATTCCAAATATGTACTTAACTTAATTTGGGGCAAAACTCGAGTTATTGCACTTTTCGTAAGGACGGCAGTGTAACCCGCGGCAAATGCAGCAGCGAGGTCGGCGGCGCTGTCGGATGTGTCGGTCGGTCGGTGGTCGGTCGGCGGTCGGTCGCCGCTGTCACATTCGTCAGGATTAGCGCGGCGCGTCGAGCACTTCATCAATGTCATGTCGCGTTTGCTCCACTCTCTTGATTAATATCGTAATCTATCATGTTATTCGTAATTATTGGTTCGGTTATTTCAACAACTAAACGTTTCGCTCAAAGTGTATAATGTAATGCTAACAAAACGTGTAATGATTACAACAGAGATTCAGAAGAAACCTGGGTCAGCCCATTTGCAGCTAGCACCGGCTAGCAGCGCCGCGACCTATGCATACCACCACTTACTGTCAGCAACTAAAGTGGTATTAGTTATGCTGCCCATCCTGTATAACCACCTGCAGTTTTCAGGTTCCATAAAAGGCCAACCATAGAGCTGTATAGGTTACTAAATATTGGTCAGAAAAAATAAAGGTTTGAGAACATCGACACGAGAAGTTGGAGTGAAATTACTTCCCCTCATTTAAACAGTGTTATTAGTAAAATACTGGCAGGACTGTGTTACTAATATCATAAACAACAACTTTAGTTCTATGGCTTGTAAAATGTAAGTATAATATTTTAGTTTATCATACAAAAATAAAAATATTTGAATTCAACGTTCTAAATATTACGAAGTCTATGCGATGCAAGCGATAGTACAATATCGGATAGGAGTGGGGATTGGGCGACGGGGTTGCTTGACATGCTTGCCTTCCGTCATACAGACTTAGGTAGGCACAGCAAAATACAGAGTAGAACAACGAAATCTTTAAGGTTTATGTTTGGTAAATGAAATATCATCATTTCAGCCAATTTGCGTCAACTGTTGGACTTGGCTTCCCCAAATGAAATTTGTTTTGTAAAAAAACAATAGTTATTGTTTATGATGTTAGTAAATATAGTCCTGCAAGGTTGTAAGCGTTTTGCAAATAACCCTGTATACCTATACATATTACCGGCAATCTATATAATCCGGTATTGTGTAGGCTATGTATATGGAATACCTAAAACGTGTAGGTAATGTATAAAATATGATTTATTTAATACTTTGTCGAGGTATTCTATACAATACCGAATCCGCAGCCGGAAGATAATGTGTGTAAAAGAGGAGAGCAGTTAAGGAGATGTTGTAATTTTAGGACACTCTGACTCGAACAGACTTGGTAGGTAGGCTAAGGCAGGAGCGGAGCTCCCGCCTCCACTGTGGTTATAAAAATAGCCTTCTAACCGGCAAGCCGGTTTTTTTTCGAGTTATTTGATAGAGTTGTATTGAATAGGCTTAAAAACTACTAGGCTGTTTTTAAAAATTCTTTGTTTAATTTACATCATATCATCATTTCACCACAAACGGATTTTATCAAAGCCACTTCTATTATGCTTGCAAGTAGCGTTGCCAGGCGTCCGGATAAAGCCGGACATAGTCAGGCTTTTAAGTGGCGTGTCCGGCCAAATTTGAGCATTTTTGGCTTTTGTTAGGCTTTTTAAAGACCATTTTGTTTAGAATTGTCATTAGAGTTTTGCCTTACCTTGTATCGCTAGCACAAGCAGAGTGGATATGTAATAGTGTAGCAATAATATCACTTAATCTAATGGTTTTTTCATTAGAATTTAAAAAGATTTCATGAATTTTATTAGAGTACACATTTATTATGCGTACAGCCAAGGTGTGGAATTCCCTGCCGGAGTCTGCGCGTTTCCTGATAGCTGCAACTTGGGTGTCTTTAAGCCAAGAGTGAATAGGTTACTTCTAGGCAAGCGTGCTCTATCACGACCACATCATCGCTTACCGTCAGGTGAGATGGTGGTCAAACGCGAGTCTATCAATAATAATAAAAAAACTTAAAAACTAGCTGCTCCCAGCGGCTTCGCCCGCGTGATAGCAGAAAATTATCCCAAGGGAACATACTTCCGGTATAAAAAGTATCCTATGTCCTATTCCAGGACATTATTAATTATTGTCTATCCGTGCACCAAGTTTCATCAAAATCGGTTTTGCCATTTAGGCGTGAAGACGTAACAAACAAACAAACTCACTTTCGCTTTCATAATATTAGTAAGGAATGCAACTACGAATATGGCAGTCGAATAAAAGATGACTTAAAAAATTTGTTGAAAACCGCCCGAAGATTACATAAAAAGGCAATTCAAATAATAGCTTGAAGCCCGTGCGCGGGGACAGTTCCATGCATATAAGAAAACACTATTTATAACTAACTAGCTGTGTCCCAGGAAGACTCCCACAGTTTCACCTGCGTCTTTGGTTACTGCTCTGCTCTCATGATTTATAGCGTGATGTTATATAGCTTATAGCTTTCTGAGTTGAATGGGCTATCCAATACTATTTTTTTATTTTATACGAACTAGTAGTTCCTGAGATTAAATTGATCAAATAAACCCACAAATTCTTCAGCTTTGTAATATTAATAATTATATATTTATTAATTTACTAGTCTGTTGCTAGGAAATTGTGTGATGTTTATAGCTAAACTTACGACATGTAGCCGCCGCAGCGCCTTGTCTTTGACTTTACAAATTGAGTGCTGAAGTAAGTTAGTGGGCTGGGACCGCGCCAACCTGCGCACTTAAACTACTTTAAACTATGCCAGCGTTTTACGCAACGCAATCAAAGTATTAAATGAGTTCGCCGCTAACTACTTGCTACGCTCGATTCGCTTGTGTGCTACGTCGTAGCGGCTCGTAACGCTACGAGCCGCTACGACACGGTCTATACCTACTCGGAAATATCGCTTGCTGTTCTGTGAATGAATATCGCAGCTGATCGTATAACACCGAACACTCCGTATTGGAAAATTTCATTGTTATAACTAATGCGTACGGATTTTTCATCATCAGCACTACAAAGTATAAACCTGTAAATATCAAACCGACTTAACGAGTACTGTCCCCGCACACGGGCTTCTAAAAAACGCCGCTTTGTGGCTCGTGTCGGTGCCGCCACAAAAAATTGCTTGAAGTCGCTTCAAGCTTCTCCGCTGTCGCACGCTTCAGCTGTTTTTTGCAGCGGCTTTTAGCTTTTTTGTGGCCGTTTCAAGCGTTTTTTTGTACTCGCGTTGAGGCTCGTGTACGCGGACAGTTAGGGTAGCTTCAAATCGAGGGATTCTATGCAACTTTCACTCGTTCAAGACTAATTTATTTTTGAATCTCTCTTCTTGTTCATCGTTACTGTGTTCATCAACTATTTAATAAATTGAGAAACGAACTCAACCTTGATTCTTCTGCTGCCGACCAGTTTGGAGTTGGCCAGACCTGGTAAAGTTGCTCATATTCCTATATCAACAAGTTGATGATCTTTAAACATCTGCACCTATTACTTTAAAATGTATAGCTTAGAACAATCTAAATCAAGGTATCTTTCAAAATGCTGAACTAATGTTTTTTTTTTACCAAATAAATAGGCCTATATGGCCTATAGGGTTAGCCGTATAGGATCTACATACCGTGCCGCACACAGATGAGATTTCTTTGTTTGTTTAATCGTTATATGTATATAAGGACATTAAATATTGAAGAAAATATTTTCAGTTCTTGATTTGTTAGTACAAATTGAGAAAAGCAAAAAAAAATTCTAGAATATGCACTTCCTACTTAATATTATAAATGCCAAAGTTTGTATGTATGAATGTTTGTTACTCTTTCACGCAAAAACTACTGAACGGATTTCGATGAAACTTGGTACACGGGTCGACCATGGCCTAGAATAACACATAGAATACTTTTATTCTGGAATTATGTTCCCTTGGGATAATTTTCTAACCCGCTGGCAAATGACAGCAACGGTCAAATACTTTGACAGCAAGTGTCAAATACATTGATCTCAATCATTCCATCATTCGGTCATTCATTCACAGGAACACACATTACAGGATAGGTTTCGCATGGCAGGTAGAGGCTTCCAGAGACCAGAGGAACCGAAATAAGGCGTCTACATGGCGGAACGGACCAGTTTTACACGGCCAATAGAGGCCTGTAGAGGCTTGCAGAGACCGGAGTGTCGAGATCCACATGGATAGGCGGACAGGTCTCACACGGATGGTCGACCCTTGTAGCGACCAGAACAGCAGAAAAAGCCCTGCTCACAGCCAATATTAACATTTTACTTAATTTTAATCCAATTCATTTAATCTTTACTCCAACTCACTAACTGACATTCACCAAAAATTTTAACTGATAACCAGACTGACACTGACACTGAATTATTTTTTATTTTTTCAAAATCTGAC
This sequence comes from Mythimna lalbum, assembly GCA_949319445.1. Taxonomy (NCBI): domain Eukaryota; kingdom Metazoa; phylum Arthropoda; class Insecta; order Lepidoptera; family Noctuidae; genus Mythimna; species Mythimna lalbum. The sequence goes on from OX439360.1 coordinate 22,276,826, forward strand.
GACTAGCAATGACCAGCCAGTCTGGTTAACATATGAAAAAGAAATCCGTACTAATATTATAAACGCGGTTTTTTATTGTGTATAGATTGTGTATGTTTGTTACTCTTTCCCGCAGAATCTTTATGTTTTTTGTTTGTAGGAGGTAATCTCTGAGAGAGTACAGTGACATAGGCTATAATTGAGGTATGCGGGCGAAGCTGCGGGCAAATGCTAGTATAAAATAAAAACATTCATTATTTCGCCGGCCAGCCTCAGCGGCGGCGGCTCGCTCGCAGACGCCTGCACCTCAGCCTGCGGGCCGCCTCGCCCCTACGCGCCTACGCGATTTTAAACTACACTCTAGGGGTATGGCAGACAAGACTACGTGGAGTCGGTTTTGCAGCGATTCGATTCTGTCACTCACTTTTGTAGCACAACATATTGAATTTTTAATCAACAATGTTATTGAATTGTTATAGAGACTATAGCTATGTGGTATTATGTTATATTAATTGTATACCTAAATATTATTATTCTAATAGTCATTAGGCTTTGTAACATTATGCGAATTAAATTTATGCCAAAACAAATTAGCCTTCAAGATAATTATGCCAACATAACTGTATACAAAAAAAAATGGCAAAGTATTATTATGGCAAAACAAATTATACCAAAATCGTTAGGCCGAAGCATATTAGGAAAAAGAATATTATGCAAAAAGAAGGGATCCCATTATTAGTAGATGCATGTCATGTAAAACTAACCTTTACAAAATACAAGCAGCCGAAGCAAGCCGATGGTGGTGAGCGACAGCAATCTGCGACGATTAGCACGCGTGAGGCCGCCGGAGGCCCGCAGCGTGCTAATCGTTTAAAATTGTCCAAAACAAATATGTTATGCATGACCTGCTTCGGAACCGTGATCTTTGGAAGGAGTGGAGGGAGGCCTTTCCCCAACAGTGGGACAATATGGGCTAATTATAATGATAATAATGACCTGCTTCAGGAGATATGGTTTTTTCTAATCGTCGAAATAAATTGGTAAATCCTAAAGTTATGCTTAGTAAATGTATGCTTTAGAATGTTATGTTAATAAAATGCTTTAGAATGTTATCATAATAATTATTAAAAAATTATGCGTAAGCTGTTATGCGTAAATAATATTATGCAAAAGTATAATTAAGACAAACAAAAGTATGCCAAGTTATATTAGGTCTTAAAATTTTATTCAAATGGATAGGAAACCACTAATCATACTACTTTTTTCCTTGATAAAAAGTGAGGAAATTAGTGTAATTAATGATATTTAAATATTTTTATATGTCGGGATCCAAGCCTGCACCTGCACGTGGTACACCCTGCTGAAAAACGAACGAGGATATGGTGAATCGCCAACACGCACTGGACCAGCGTGGTGGTGGGTTTAAGGTCCCCCCTCCCTCATGGAAAAGTGACAGTAGACAGAGGCCCCAAATGCCCAACGACTCCAGCGGCTGTGCTGGCGTGTACCGGCGTGGGCGTAATCCTGGGGTCAGATCTCCGGCCGGTAACGTGTAACCGTCGACCAGTTGACCTGGCAATTTATAACGCACCTACATTCCGGTCCGACTCGAAGATCACCTAACTGGAGAGTGATCAGCAGTCCCGAGGTGGGGTCGGGTCTATCATCCATAGGTCCCTCGTGAACAATGTGATGAGGATCAAGAGTGTGTTGACCAGGGTGGCGTACCTTATAATCAGAATATCATCAAGATATTCGTTCAAGGTCATACAGGTTTACGCCCCGACCTCGACACACCCCGACGACAAAGTGGAGTCTATGTATGAGGATATATCAAGAATCTTCGCCGTGGTCATGGGGGACTTTAATGCGAAACTGAGCAAACGAGACGGTGATGAGCTGCGAGTGGGGCAATTTGGATTTGGACACCGGAACCACCGGAGACACCTACTGGCTAGTTTTATGGAGTAGGAAGGTCTCTAAATGAACTCCATGAGCGGAAAAAGGGCTCCAAAGTATTTGCACGAGACCTATCTATTCGGTAGAACCAGCTCACGAAAATGAAGACCGACGATGGCAGAGTCATATCCACCAAATCGGAGCTTCTAGGAGACATCGAGGCATTTTATGGACACTTGAACAGTTAGTGTCATTTCCAAACCCGCTACAAATCTAGCAAACGACTCAAGAGCTAGATTGACTCGTCAGTACACTCAAGTTATCCCGGACGTCAGCCTGTACGAGATTAGGATGGCTCTGAAGCAGCTGAAGTACAACAAGGCGTCGGGTGAGGATGTAATTACGGCTGAGCTCCTGAAAGCAGAAAAACCGATCTCAAAGGCCCTTTAGAAGTTGTTTGATTCCGTCATACTCGAGGGAAAAACGCCAAAGGCAAGGAGCAGAGGTGTAGTGATACTCTTCTGTGTACGAGAAACGCGCGAGAGGTTAGAAGGGTGACAATACCCTAATACCCCGCTTAAGAATTACAGGCACATCTCACTTCTCACCCATGTCTATAAGCTGTTTTCCAGAGTTATCACGAACCGTCTCGCGCGCAGGTTTGATGACTTCCAGCCTCTTAAACAAGCCGGAATCCGAAAAGGTTTCAGCACCGTAGATCATATACATACGCTACGGCAGGTTATACAGAAGACCGAGGAGTATATCCTGCCTCTTTTCCTAGCGTTTTTGGACTAAGAGACAGCCTTTGATTCAATCGAGGCTTGGGCTGTGCTGCAGTCTCTCCAACGGTGCCAAATCGACTATCGGTACATTGAAGTGTTTGTACAAAAACTGGCCGTCCAATTCCAGGACCAGACCGGTCCCAGAAGCAGGGAAACGTCATCTCTCCGAAACTGTTCACGGCCGCAATGGAGGATGTCTTCAAGGTTCTGGACTGGAGTGGACTAGGCATTAATGTCAATGGCGAGTACATCACTCACCTTTGGTTTGCGGATATTATAGTAGTCATGGCTGAGACTATGGAGGAGCTCAGCACAATACTCAATGATCTCAGTAGAGCTTCCGAAAGAGTGGGTCTTAAAATGAACATGGATAAAACCAAAATCATGATTAGAGTCTCTACACTCGGAGTTGTGGACGATTACGTCAACCTCGGACAGACAGTCCAGGTGGGCAAGTCAATTTCGAGAAAGAGGTCAACCGTCGAATCCAACTCGGCTGGGCAGCGTTCGGAAAGCTACTCGGTATCTTCTCGTCCAACATACCACATTGTCTCAAAACGAAAGTCTATGACCACTAATGACCAGTGCAAGACAAAGAAACTTTTTTACGTCTGCCTTTTAAAGAAAGTTCAGAAAACATTCCTTAGATATATGTTTAAGAAATAATTTGGATACTATCCTTTTTTATATCCTACAAAATTTTTGCTCGGAATGCTAAAATTTTACTCTCTAGAAGTAAGGCGCAATTACTTTTTGCTCATCTTCGCTTGTCGAGTTCTTCGGGGTGAATCTGATAGCCCTGAATTAGTTGCTCTGGTGAGGTTGTTTGTTCCTCCCGTACCTAAACAACACCTCAGGCCGTGAACACACCGTTTGTTAGCTGACCCTTTACCTCAGACAGTGTCAAGAGCTAACTCGCCATTCGTTTGTGCTCTTTTTGTGCTTAATGCTCTTCTGACTCTAACACTAGAGTGTGACTTGTTTGCTGGGAGATGGATAGATGTGTGTCGTGAATGTCTAAGGTTTTGTGAGAGGATGGATGAAAACAGCAAGTAAACCTATTTGGTTTTGTGGGATGTTTTTATATGTTTTCTTTTTGTTTTTCTCTTCTTTTATTTCTTAGTTTCTGTACAACGCATTAGTTTAGGCTGTAATGTTTGTACAAGTAAATTGTAAATAAATAAATGTTGCAAGTAATGACATATGGCTCCGAAACGTAGTCGCTCACAATGGGCCCCATCAGAAGGCTTAAAGTCACCCAAAGGGCAATGGAAAGGACTATGCTCGAGGTTTCCTTGCGTGATCAAATAAAGAATGAAGATATCCGCTGGAGAACTAAGGTTGCCAACATAGCACGAAGAATTGCCAAACATAAGTAGCAATGGGCAGGGCACATTGTTCGCAGATCAGATGGCCATTGGGGCCGAAAGGTTCTAGAGTGGCGACCGCGTACCAAAAGACGCAGTGTTGGAAGACCTCCTACAAGGTGGACCGATGACCTGAGACGCACAGGAACTTTTGTTGTGGCGACGTTTCGGGGAATAGGCCTCCCCTAAGCGTCGTCACAACACGTCCATCAGTAGACGCATATCGGCTGATATTATGATGATGATGATAGATATTTATTTATACATTTATTTCTCTCTTTTTAGTGTCACCGCTATTAACCAATTTAAATGAGTCTCATTGAGATATTTTAGCGGAGTTACCAAAAAAAAACAAAAAAAGTTGGTATTTAATGCACTTTGTAAAAGCAAAAATAGATTTGGATGTTCAGAAATTTTTAATCTGGTCTAATAAGTAATGTAATATATAATGGTTTTCTACACCGACAATGTTCGTGTACGTGAGACATTTTAATATTAAGTCCTTGTATGTACCGTATACTGAGAAATAAATGGATTATTATTATTATTATTTAAAAAATGTGCCAAGCGGAATAAAAATAGACGTATAAAAGGCAACGAAAGAACGGCATAGGTTTTTTAGTAAGTATAAATCTGACACTATCTCCCGCTCCGCCCGAGTGCAGGGAATGTCATCTGGATGATTCGATCCACCAAAAATAAAAAGGTCAATCTAGGTAATCAAGGTCCCTTAAGTACGGACACAATAAATTAACTGACTTGGTATTACATGGATTTCACAACTTTTTACGGAAGAAGAACTGAGTTGCAAGAATGGGACTTTTTTTCAAAATTATGGTTTTGATGGTATTAAATATCTCAAATAGAAGCGATGACGAAATTAATTCCGTTTGCATTCTTTCCAAATTTTGTTTACACTTTCAGTTTCAACTTTTATTCCAAAGAAAAAAGATTTTCTTTGATTTTTTTTTTAAATGGTTATAGATACAGCGTTATTACAAAAAAAAAACAAAACTTAAAGAAACAATATGGAGTAACATTAAAAAAAACATAGCACGTCTTATATATACAAAATACACGGATATGTTATGGTATTTACTAAGCAGCCGTGATTCGCAACAGCTGCGCGCTTGAGACAATGTCTCTCGGCGTGGGTGCGTCATTAGCACACATTTAATTAAATTCTTCCACCATGAAAGGGAAATTCTTTAAAGCGCACTCCTACACGAACGGCTTCCATACACACACGCGTACACGCGTTACACGTTCAAGCATTAACTGAGTGTGCTCGTGCTTTTTTAAGGTGGGAAATCATTTAATGACAACCCCCGCTCTTGGGCGGAGCGGGAGATAGTGTCAGATTCTTACTGACTAAAAACCCACCCCGTTCCTTCAAGCCTTCATACCGGGGCTCAAGCTCCTTTTCGGATAACCCTAGCCCCAGTAGGCTTCGACCCAGCTGGGCCCCTCCTATTGCTGACAACTCCTTGAGGCTCGCGGGAAAAGTGCGCGCCGTCGACGTCTTGGGCTTGGTCCGGACAGTTACCGGACGGTCGGACAGTTACCGGACGGTCGGACAGCAAGCTACCCATGGCTCGCAGTCCGCGAGGTCGCGTCTACGGTGGCCGGAAATCGGGATCGGAATCACGGCGGCGGCGGCGGCGAAAGCGCCGTTGCCTGATGCGGTCGGCCTCTTCCTTTGCTAGCATTACTGCTTCGCAGAAGGAGGCGACCGCCTGCCACTCGTCCTCGCACCGGACCATGGCCTGTACCAAGGCCTGGCGCGACAGGTCTCCGCTGCCTATCGCCTCCACGAGGGCACGGCGATGCTCCGCCCAAGCGAGCAGATTGGGATGAGATGCGGCATTTCTTTGCGTCTTATTTTTGGGAGCAGGTCTGTTTCTCTTCTGAAAATCCGTCGAGTTGTGCGGATGCTGTAACCGATATGATACGTCAAGCTCTGCAGTATTTTAATTCGGTCCGAAAGATTGTACGAATATCTCACTTCAGGCAGTCCCCAAGTGGGGTGAAACCAATCTGGTGGGATTCAAAGCCGCTAAAATACAAGCGTTACTCTTCACCACCAAAAGGAACCCCTTCACTTTAGCTCCTACTTTCCAGAATGTATCCCTGGAGTGTACCGACCGTCTTAAGCTTTTCGGAGTTGAAATTTCCTCAGACCTGAATTTTGGGCGGTTCATTTAGTCCAAAGCCGCTAGGAAACTCGGCGTTCTTGCAAAGGTCCGGCGGTACTTCACACCGGGACAGCTTTTAATGTTATATAAAGCTCAAGTCCGTTCGTGTGTGGAGCACTGCAGCCACAAATGGGTTGGTGCTGCAAAATGCCACCAGGCAGCATTGGACTAGTTGGGAAGGCGTGAGAAGAGGCTAATTAGTGATCTAGATTTGGTTAAGTCCAACCTTCAAAGCCTTAAGAACAGGCGTAGGGTAGCCAGCGTTTCGGTATTTTACAGGATGCATTTTGGAGAGTGTGCGCAGGAATTGCATGACTTGATTCCACCATCTCAATTCTACCATCGGACAACCCGACGTACGGCAAATATCCACCCTTACGTTGTTAAAACCTCTACGGTCTGGACTAAGCGTTTCGTCTCGTCGTTTATACCACGTACGTCAAAGGACTGGAACAGTTTGCTTGCTGCGGTCGGCTTTTAATAAACTAGTGCGCCTCACCATCAAACATTGCATCACTGTTTACCATCAGGTGAGATCGCAGTCAAGCACTAGTTTATATCTATAAAAAAAAGATAGACGGAGAGAGGCAGACGGACCACATAATGATCCTAATAAGAGTTCCGTTTTTTCCATTTGGGATACGGAAGTCTAAATTACGGAGAGATTTAAGATTTAAACCCACTTACTGTCCCCACATACAGGCTTCAAAAAAACGGCGCCACAAAAAACACTTTTAACGGCCACAAAAATAAGATAGAAGCGGCCGCAAAACAACAGCTGAAGCGCGCGACACCTCTTATGTCGTGAGAAGCCGCTTTAAGCGTGTTTTTGTGGTGGCACTGCCGCACGCGCCACAAAGAAAAGCCGCCTCAAAATGAAGCTTGAAGCGGCGTTTTTTTGAAGCCCATGTGCGGGGACAGTAAATATTGATCACCAAATATCATAACTCGTAACTTGTAGTTCGTAGCTCGTAGCTCGTAGCTCGTAGCTCGTAGCTCGTAGCTCGTAGCTCGTAGCTCGTAGCTCGTAGCCCGTAGCTCGTAGCTCGTAGCTCGTAGCTCGTAGCTCGTAGCTCGTAGCTCGTAGCTCGTAGCTTAGACCATCAGACGAAAAGCGTTGCACCACCGGTACATAGTCTCGGAGTTCAGATTGATAACGGACTAAGATGGAACAAACATATTGACGCTCTTACCACAAGAACAATGCGCCTTATACACGTATTTAAGGCATTGAGAGGATCGGCCACACTTTTTTTTTTTTTTTTTTTTTTTTTTTTCTCTCGACGGGGAAAATCATCATTGACGAAACCCGCTCTTGGGTGGAGCGGGAGACAGTGTCAGAGTCTTACTGACTAAAAACCCCGCGCCGTTCCTTCTAGCCTTCATACCGGGGCTCTAGTTTCCTTTCGGATAACCCCGACCCCGGTAGGCTTCGACCCAGATGGGCCCCTCCTGTTGCTGACAACTCCTTGAGGCGCGCGGGAACAGTGCGCGCCGTCGACGCCTTGGCTCGGTCCGGACAGTTACCGGACGATCGGACAGCGAGCTACCCATGGCTCGCCGTCCACGAGCCCGCGTCTACGGTGGCCGGAAATCGGGATCGGAATCCCGGCGGCGGCGGCGGGGGCGCCGTTGCCTGATGCGGTCTGCCTCCTCCTTTGCTAGCATTACTGCTTCGCAGAAGGAGGCGACCGCCTGCCACTCCTCCTCGCTCCGGACCATGGCCTGAACCAAGGCCCGGCGCGAGAGGTCTCCGCCGCCGATCGCCCCCACGAGGACACGGCGTTGCTCCGCCCAAGCAGGGCACACCTCAACTGTGTGCTCCACCGTGTCCTCCGGGCGTTCCGCACAGTGGCGGCACCCGGGCGTCTCTTCCGCTCGAATCCGATGCAGGAACCTCCCGAACTTGCCATGTCCGGTGAGGACCTGCGTCATGCGGAAGGTAAGGACGCCGTGAGGTCTTTCCAGCCACGCCTCAAAGAGGGGACTTACCGCCATAATTGTGGCGTGCCCAGCACTGGGTTGCGATAGTCGCTGACGCCATTTCACCGTGAGATCCCGCCGGAGCTCGGTCCGCCATACCTCGACCTGTCGCGGTAGTGGACTTTCACCCCGGCGTTGCATCTCCACGCGCTTATCGTGCATGTGTGCAAGGACTGTTGCCTCCAGATCCCACGGTGGTAGGCCAGCCAGAAGGCTCGCCGCTTCGCGGGAGATCGTGCGGTAACCCCGCACCATCCGTATTGCCATGACCCTCTGGCAGGCGTTCAGTATGGACGCCGGTCGCTTTGCCAGCGACGGCGCCCACACCGATCGGCCACACTTGACACTCTTAAGAGGGTCCTTCTCCACTCGCTTATCGTAAACATCGAAAATGGTTTAAAAGCTTGTTACTTCATTTAATGCAATCCAACGCGATGTTTGACGAAAAGGCAACGCAAAAAAGAGAGATAACGCCTGGAAACTCTGTTAGTATTCGATAATTCCAAGATTTACTCGAAAATTTCACAAAACTTGCTCCAGGAAATAGCTGTTTTTTTTTAAACCCTTAAAAGTTTTTGGAAAAAGTTGTCGTCATTTAGAATCTTAATAAAATTTGCAAGGTCTCGAGAGAATTACTTTTTTGACTTTTTTAATTTTTAGGCAAATTATGAAGTGTCAAAGTTCATACAAAATAGGACATTTTCAGAGGTTTTTACTGGATTAGTTTCTGGTTTCTTTAGAAACCTAGATAATATCCACAAGATACTGTGTTTCCAAAATATATAATAAAAAGTGTGTAATAACGTCATAATCAGTTATGAGCGGTTGTATGAAAAACAGTGAAAATGTGAGTCATGATGCACCACCTTAAAATGGTGTATTATGCTCTTTGCCAATCTGTTATTAGATATAGCAAATGCCTTAAGGCTGGAGTCTTGTAAAAATTCACCCGCGGCAAATTATTAGCGCATCTTTGTATGCTTTTTTTGAACAAAATAATGAAACAACTTGAAATATTATTATAGTACATATTTAACCATAGTATGAGTAGTAGCCAATTTTTTTTATGTCAATTTGGGTATATTATGTTTGGTAAATCACGCGTTAAACATAGCTCTTTCATGCCAACATCATTTCTACTTATGTTTGTGAGCTTCTTTAATGGCATAATATAACGAATTTACAAATCTTACGAATGGAAACTTAGCGCACCATTATCATCTTTGAAATGCATTCATGGCTAGTTCTAATTATGTTTCATTTTCTTATTTCAGAAGTCACAATTTCAACAAAATTCTCAACATTTGGCTCTTATTAAATGTTTTTTTTTTCACAATAACTAAGTGTCGTAGTTACATCATAATTAGATTATTTTGATGATAAAACTTCAATAAAGCAAATAATAAAAAAGTTAAAATCCAAATCGCCATAATTTATCAAAAATATTGATTTTAAAAGACGTCCAAAAAATGTGTATAAATTATTACCTAGTATTTGTACACATTTTTTGGACATCTTTTAAAATCAATATTTTTGATAAATTATAGATATTTTTAACGAACAGATCGAGCTTCACGACGGAGGAAAGACCTCACGGCGTCTATACCCTCCGCGTGACGCAGGTCCTCACCGAACATGGCACGTTCGGGAGGTTCCTGTCCTGGATTCAAGCAGAAGACACGCTCGGGTGTCGCTACTGTGCGCAACGCCCGGAAGACACGGTGGAGCACACAGTCGAGGTGTGCCCTGCTTAGGCGGAGCATCGCTGTGCCCTCGTGAAGACGATCGGCGGCGGAGACCTCTCGCACCGGGCCTTGGTTGATGCCATGGTCTGGACCGAGGAGGAGCGGCAGGTGGTCGCCTCCATCTGTGAAGCAGTAATGCTAGTAAAGGCGGAGGCCGACCGCATCACTTAACGCAACAGCGGCGCTCACAGCGCCCCAGCCGCCGTCGGGATTCCGATCCAATTACCGGCCGCCGTAGGCGTGGGCTTGCGGACGACGAGCAGTGGGTAGCTCGCTGTCCGATAACTGTCCGGACAGAGCCCAAGTCGTCGACAGCGCGCATTGTTCCCGCGCGCCTCAAGGAATTGTCAGCAACGACAGTGACCCAGCTGGGTCGAAGCCTACTGGGGCCAGGGCTAGTCCGAAAGGTAGCTTAGCCCACGGTACGAAAGGCATCGAAGGAGCAGGAGTGGGTTTTTAGTCAGTAAAAGTCTTACACAATCTCCCGCTCCACCCAAAAGCGGGGATTGTCATTAGATGATTTTCCTACCGCAAAAAAATAATAAAACGAACAGATCGAGTAATTAATTTTACCTGCTTTCTTCATACATATTTGGAAGACTATATTCATATCAAAAGAGGTTGTGTTGTCGGATAAATTAAATTCAATTAAATATTTGGTTTTTCAAAACACAACATAAAAATAAAAATAAACATAAAAGTAATAATATTTTCGATTCAGTAAATAAGGCTTTGGAAATAATCGTAGGTGTACAAAGAAATCTGGTCGATATTTCTCGGGAACGATATTTTACCTACTTATTTCTTACTTACGGCCAGCGTTTGAAATTGGGTAAGTATATGTACCAACGTGTTGCACCGTAATCAGTAAGATAACAAAAACACAAACTTCACTCAATCAATACTAGAAGAAATAAAATAATACCTTCAAGTAGGTTTTAAGATTTATGTTGAGTCAAAATATAAAATTGAGCGAACAATGGATTCTATGTGTGCGTGCTGTGTGCGTACGCGTAATGTTGATGTGTTGCGACTAATTTACCTGAAATTGAGCGAGGGAACTTTGATTTAGCGTCCTTAACTAATTTGCTTCAGGTTTAACCAACCACAAACATAAATGAAAAAACAACAATGATAAACATAACGAGAGTCAAGTTCAATATGGGTCGATATGATCCCAACAATAGCAGTTGCCGACTTGTGCTTAAAGAAATTTATTCTCATAAAAGACTAGAGTCACTCACATGAGGAACATGGGACACACGGTGCTTATTGTTAGTACTTCATCGGCGAAAGAATGAGATCTAAACAGCTGCCAAGTGTTACTATATAAACAATCCTGTCACTTATCTATAAGAACTAAAACCTTAGCCAATATGTTTCAATTCTTCTCAACTTCTCAAGTTTTCCAACGTACTATATCATTTTTAAATAAAAACTGTTCAATTTTTTTTTGTCGAAAACTTCTGCAAGTGCGCATTTTACGTTTGGTCGATTTGTTTACTCGCGCATACTTAAAATATGTTAAAATTTAAGTCGTAATATAATCTCAGTCAATCTCTAAAAAAATTAAAAATATACTGGTTTTTGACAGATTGGAACTGAGAAGCGAATGTAAAAATACGAGAATAATCCCTCAGGATCCCTTTGAAGGGAAGTCAGACAGAGTTACATATCAATTTATATCCTTGCAGCGCGCTGTGAGTGCTACGTCGCGGTGGCGAGTGGCGGGCACAGGCTCGGCCGGGCAGTGCCGCGCGGCACGCCGAGCTCGCGTGACGTCACATGCCCCGCCCGCCGCCCGCGCTCTCCTCCCAGCCCGAGCGTCCCCCTCGCCCCGCACCCCCGCGCTACACTTCGGCGTTACAGTCGATAAGAGTCCCCGCTAGTACAGGAGCTTACACCAATATTTTTGGTTCTCCGTTACCTACCATCATGGTACTTGGACCATCATTAAAAACAATTACACTATGCAGAGAATCGAAGTGTCACTCTGTTTGCTAATGCTCCTAAGAATACATAACAACTAATACGCACAAGCCTCTGCCTCGATGAGAATTCTTACTTGGGGATTATCATTGGCTACTAACCTGAGTTTTTTTGTACTCCTTTTTAGACACTCTAATGTAAAAGCTGCTGTGCTGCGTATAGAACAATTAGCAACATAACTAAAAGCAGAACTTGCAATTGTATTTCTTGTCAATCTTGACCGCAACGTGCTGCAATGTTCTATTCCACTTGGAAGATTCTGAACCCAGATAATTTTACCGCAATACGACCTTTTTTTTATGGTGGGGAAAAATCATCCAATGATAACCCCCGCTTTTGGACGGAGCGGGAGATAGTGTCAGACTCTTACTGACTGAAAACGGGGAACAGAAAAAGGAACGGGGTCGTTCTAGCCTTCATACTGGGCCTCGAGCTCCTTTTCGGATATCCCTGGCCACAGTAGGCTTCAATCCAGCTGGGCCCCTGGAGTTGCTGACACCTTTTAGAGGCACGCGGGAACAGCGCGTACCATCGACGTCTTGGACTCGGTCCGGACGGTTACTGGACGGTCGGACAGCGAGCTACCCATAGCTCGCCGTTCGCAAGCCCGCGTCTACGGTGGCCGGCAATCGGTATCGGAATCCCGACGGCGGCGGCGAAAGCGCCGTTGCCTGATGGGGTCGGCCTCCCGCTTTGCTAGCATTACTGCTTCGCAGAAGGAGGCGACCGCTTGCCACTCCTCCTCGCTCCGGAACATGGCCTGAACCAAGGCCCGGCGCGAGGAGTCTCCGCCGCCGATCGCCTCCACGAGGGCAAGGCGCGGCGTTACTCCGCCCAAGCAGGGCACACCTAGACTGTGTGCTCCACCGTGTCCTCCGGGCGTTCCGCACGGTGGTGACACCTGGATGTCACTTCCACTCGAATCTGGTGCAGGAACCACCCGAACGTGCCATGTCCGGTGAGGATCTGCATCATCCGGAAGGTAAGGACGCCGTGAGGCCTTTCCAGCCACGCTTCAATGAGAGGACTTACCGCCATAATTTTGGCGTGCTTAGCACTGGGATGCGATAGTCGCCATTTCACCATGAGATCCCGCCGGAGCTCTGTCCACCATGCCGTGACCTGTCGCAGCAGCGGACTTTCACCCCGTCGTTGCATCTCTACGCGCATATCGTGCATGTGTGCAAGGACTGTTACCTCCAGATCCCACGGTGTTAGGCCAGCAAGAAGGCTCTCCACTTCGCGGGAAATAGTGCGTTATATCCGCATCATCCGTATTGCCATGACCCTCTGGCAGGCATTCAGCATGGTCACCGGTCGCTTTTGCAGCGACGGCGCCCACACCTGTGCCCCGTAAAGGGTCTGGCCCCCCAAGTTTGGGCAGGAGCCGCTTGAGAGCAGCCCCAGTCCCGCTCAGTTTGGGAATACGACCGTGAGCTAAAACCTCTGCATTACCTAGGCCACAGGCTACGTCTGGGAGGAACTTTTATGCGAATGGCAGTGTTGGAAAGTTCCGTCAAAGAGCTTAGAAGTTCTATTGTTTTGTTTTCAAGATTGCGTCTTTTTCGCGCAAATAAATTGTTTTTCTTTCTTTCTTTGTATTTATTCATGAGCAGCTAGCTAAGAAATGGCTGGAAGTGGATCACTGAGTTGCCCAATGATGATGATGATGATGATAATATTAATCCGCGGTGCTGGACAACTGGGCTGACAACGTCGTTATATGCTTATTATTGGTTCAGCCACTTGATTAAAAGTCAGTGGAAGTTATGTTTGTAATATTTAACGGTTTTATTTAGCTTAACATAAATTTTGTTAATTTTTGTTTACTGGGGTTGTATTAATTTTTGTTTGTTTAGTATGTTCCACAGGGATTGATGCTGAGGCCTTACTTATGGCTTTGGAACAATCGTGTACGATTTTGTGCTGCGCGGTGATATTCCTGCGGCTGAATTTGCACCCCGCGCCGTAGCGGCAGTCGTGGAGAAGATCCGACAGGTGGGAGTGGAACTGGCACTGTACAACTCCACATATACTAGGCAATGTGCTTTCATGGCCCTTGAAATGTAGTGCGTTCTACCAGGTTTCCAAATAGCGGTAGAAGGACCTTGGACTTGTCCTCAATAGCCAGTGGAATTTTGAGAAGCACTTTCAACATCTGATTTTCAAATTGGTGCGGGCCAGGGCTGCTCTCAAGCGACTCTTCCCCAATCTATGGAGTCCAGATGCCTCCTGCTGGATGTTACGTAGAGTTCGTACCTTACGTACACACAGGCCTCAGTTAAGAGTCATCCTTTACGGAGTGCTGATGTGGGCGCCCGCCGTCACTTCGACAGTGACCGGCTGCCAAGCTGCACTACAAGAACAGTGTGCAGGAGGCGTAGATAGGTACAAACAATACAGAGTTGAAATGTGTTAGATAGAACAACGAAATCTCCAAGTTTTGTTTTTGGTAAATGTATTATTTTATTTTTTTTAAGTCATAGAACAAAAGTTGTTGTTTATGATGTTCTTAACTAGCACCTAAGAGGTTGCTAGTGTTTTACAAATAACCCTGTATAGGTCTACAGAAAAATCCGCGCTAGCATATGTCTAAGGTTACCATACTATATCCATTTGACCCTCCTCCCGCACCATCTTGCCTACTATTTCTTTAGCTAATAAGCCGAACGACAATAACGCATGCATGACTGATGCCTGTGTTTTTTTTGTAGTGTTTGTTATCGTGAGGAGAAAGTTCTTATGAAATGAAAATATAAAAATAGGGTAGTATAGGGTAGAGTAGGGTAGAGTAGGGTAGAGTAGGGTAGAGTAGGGTAGAGTAGGGTAGAGTAGGGTAGAATTGACAGCTTCACAACATAACTATTAGGTGGAACAAAATTAGCTGGGTTAGCTAGTATTATTATAATTAAAGACTCGTGTACGCGACATTGTTCACGTAGAAGTTAGAAATATTTGTATAGTCATACTTAGTACATTAAGAAGCTTCAGAAATATGAAACGTTTATTTCAAATAGACCAATTACAGCCACTTGTGAATTGTCAAAAAAAACGATCAGCCAATAAAGTGAAGCTAAATTGTACGTTCCAAAGTGTAGATCTCTATGGAGAAGAACGTGCAAAAAATCATATTTTTATTATGAGTTACATAAAACTTGGTTTGGTACATATTTCTTGTTGCATCAAATCAAATCAAATCAAAATCATTGATTTCAAATAGACCAGCGCACTATAAATAGGGCAGGCACTTTTGAATAGTCAAATGTCGGTCAGTCCAAGAAAAGTGAAGCTAAATTGCATGTTCCAAAGCGTAGGTTTTTTGGAGAAGAACGTGCAAGAAACTCCATGGAGACTGTTTTAAATCATTTATTTATTTATTTATTAAATCTTCATGCAACAAAAAAGTACACAGGTGGACTTAATGCCATAGGCATTCTCTACTAGTCAACCTCGGGTAGTGCAGAAACAATATGGCAGGTGCATAAAAAAAAGAAAATATTATTTAGAAAATAAGTATTACTTGTATAATAAAGGAGTTTTGAGATGATTCTACTATTTGTTTAGAAAGTAATTCCGCAACTTCCGCTTAATGCATACTGACTCGTGGCCGTCCTGATATCAAGAGGTAGCGAATTCCATAGAAGGATGGATCGTATATAGGAATAGGAATGAACACAATCAGAAGTATGAGAAGGACGAAGCAGAAGAAGATTGTTAGAAGAACGCAGATTTTTGGCGTGTGAAGAACAGAGATATTGAAAGTGAGAAATAAGATAAGAAGGAGGTGTAGGAGAGTTGAGCAAAGAGAAAAGGGTTGTCAAAGCTTGCAAACTTCTTCTCTGGCGAATAGGTAACCATTTGAGCTCCGATCTGAAGCTTGATACGTGGTCATATTTCCTCAGGTTGAATATGAACCTGATGCAGTTGTTAATACAAAATTAAAGACTGCACAAGCATTGTCTTCGTCTTTGCAGGCAAAAAGTTCCTCAGACGATACAGATGTACCGCAAAGTCCCGTTGACTCTTTGACAGACACTAGAAACCTGACTTTGCCAGCCAAGCGTCGAGTCAAGATGTAAACCGAGGTCCGTTACCGTAGGGCTGATGGGAATGACGGCACCTTTGTAAATAATAGGAGGTAGAGAGCCAACCGCCACTCTACTCATCATCCGTTTACTGCCAATAACAATGGCTTGACATTTTGAAGGGTTTACAGACACCCCACACCTATCAGACCAGTCACTAATAGCATTCAGATCTCGATTCATATCCTCTATAGCGTCTGACAAACTTTCCACCCGCGCAACTGCATACAATTGAAGATAATCGGCATAAAGATGATACGCACACCGAAGACAGAGAGCTATAAATTTTATGAAGATGGAGAATAATAATGGAGAAAGAATACCGCCTTGTGGAACACCAGCATCCAGATCACGCAACACAACGCGATGAACTCTCATCAACGCGAACCGACTGCCGACGTCCCCGAAGATAAGAAAAGAACCATTCCAGCGCCTCGGAAGAAACCATAGTAGTATGTCGTGACTGACGGCGTTAAAGGCTTTAGAGAAATCTATTAATACCAACACAGTAACCATTGTGTCCTCCATTGCTTCTCTAACGTCACCAGTCATTTTAAGGAGAGCGGAGGCTGTACAGTGACCAGGTCCGAATCCAAACTGGGATGAGCGCACGAGGTTGTGTCGGTGAACAAACCCCGAAAACTGCTTGTGTACGCACGCCTCGAGCACTTTAGAAAGGAAAGGAAGAATGAAAATTGCAATTAGCAAAACATATAAGGAAATATAACAATTTTAAACAGAGAAATTAAAAAAAAAACACCGTCTATATATTAAAGGCCGTCGTATTAAATTACAATGCTCAGCTCTCGGCCTGGATCTATGTTTTTCTCACAGTGCGGGTTCCCGCCGCGCTCGCGTCCAGTCGCCGCTCGCTCGCTGCCGGGCACGCCCGTGCTTGACTCGGTCCGCACTTCAAGTACCGCGTGTGCCGTGTCCCGTGCCAGTGTGTGTGTAAGCACAGTGTGCCAGTGAGTGCGTGACGGACGGCGCCACCACCTGCCGGTGTCGCATCGGCTGCCGGTGCGCGTCCACGTATCCACATAGGACTGCTTGCTGTGACCAACCATCGGAGATGATGTATACGTACGCCACTTATAACTATAGAACAGCAACCACGAAACCGGTACACTTATTGTAAACTGGCTCTCAATTTTATTCCTTGATTTCTTTTAACCGTCTGGAAATTAACGTCAAAATCGTCTCTCACCAATGAACGTAAAGTGTGAAGCTCAAATAAATTTTACATAATAATCCAGTTCTCCTTAAAAAGGCGCGTTGTCTATAACCAAAGGCGGGTTTAACCAAATCCAGTGATTGCACAATTGCTACACTTAAGCTGCGAGGTATCATGCTGAGTGCGGTGTGAATTATGGGCGCACGTGACGCGTGTTGACACAACATGCGAGTGAAGTACAGCGGCGCACCGGTTCGGGGCTCGGCCAGCGCCCATTTCAAACTACTCACCCCTTGTGCCAAGGAGTGCTGTAACAGCTGCGCTAGACAATCACAACTGCAGACAGCCACTGCGGGTCAGTGGCCACGTCCTGTGTCGTGGCCCGTGAGGTCTGGCCTTCTTGCTATGCTTACTTATCTTCATGTTCAACCTTTGCTAAAAACACTAACCACCAACTCCAATTACCTACTTAAATACATTATATTTTTCGCTTAGCGGTAAACTTTAAGGCTCGGTGGTAATTCAACTAAACTTGCTAGTCTCAATCTTTCTAGATTATTTAATCCTTCCTTACTAATATAAAAGCGAAAGTGAGTAAGTTAGTTTGTTCGTTACGTCTTCACGCCTAAATGGCAAAAGCGATTCTGATGAAACTTGGTACACGGATAGACCATGTCCCGGAATAGGACATAGGATACTTTTTATCCCGGAAGTATGTTCCCTTCGGATAATTTTCTGCTATCACGCGGGCGAAGCCGCTGGAAGCAGCTACTAAATCAAATAAGGCACAGTCGAGTTGAGCCCTGTGCGAGCTGCGTGCATTACAGCTGCGTAGCGAAGGTGGTGCGAGATGGGGTATCCTCGGAGCTCATCGGCACCTCACACGCTGAGCTTGATGTTAGCCTTTATTCACAGTCATAATATCTATATATCTCTTGTCGTAGTCGTGCTTGTGCACCGTCTCGGTAGTCTTGCTGACATTTAAGTTACTTACTACCTACCTTAGTCACAAGATCTCTTTCAGATACAACAAAACCGACGTCAATAGTGTTAAGTTTATCCGATCGTTGACCGCCGTCGGATATAGCGGCCACCAAATAAAATAATACTTGTTAATTTATTATGAAGATTGGAATGGTTGACGGGTGTCTGACCTGCTGAATTATTCTTGCTTTAAAATATGTGTGTGTCATTCTGCGATAACAAGTATGTGCCCGTTGACATAAACATTGACTGGAATCAGTTTATTATCACTGACAAGATCATTGTCATTGTTGTTGTTGTGTGAATATAGTGGTGGTGGTGGTGGTGGACCGATTAGCGCCCCGAACAATTAACAATGTTACAAACCCAAATGACGAGAATCTTATGAAGGCTGAGAAAGAGAAACCTATCGCACATACGAAGTTATCGACGTTTAGACTGTAGACTCGGCTGTAGATTGTCGTCACATAGACTGTAGTATAAGATCGTCGTTTCTAGCCATGGCATGATGGCCAAAAGCCACGACGACCATTTGTCAAAACTGTCGATGTGCAGTTGAATCGATATTCTGCCCTCTGTATCAGACATCTTCGATACGAATCTCGCATTGGTTTTTTTTATTCAAATGCTGCCCAATTCAAGTGGGGCTGGGCAGGATATGTCATCGTGGTCTGCTGCATGTCTGGCAAATTGTGGGTAGTATAACATTGTTGCCCTAAGACGGTTTCGCGGCCTAACACGAAAGAAATGGCGGGCGAACTGAACCGATTTTGCCAGAACTGGAAGGATAAAGCGCGGGCCCTCGGAAGATTGTAGAGTGGAGGGAGACCTTTGATCGGGAGTGGAACAGAACGGTCGAATTAAAAAGGTAGCTCTCCCAGTCAATCAAGGTCAAATATATATCAGGAACCTTAGAATGAGCTCATCGGTTACATTTATTAGATACCAGCTGCTGCCAGCGGCTCTACCTGCAAGACACTTCAAATCATCCCAAAAAAAACATACTGCCGGAATAAAAGTATTCTTAGAGCTATTTCCAAGTTCTAAATACTTTATCTATCTGCTTAATCGTTCGAGCGTGAAGAAGTAACAAAGATAGAGTCTGTCTAACGAAAGCGTAACCTGAGAAAATGAGGTCACGTCAAAAAATATTGTGTGTGGTATACTGACATACTAGGAGACCGTTTAGGAAACGTTTTGATACTTGAATTTTTTTTGCATTTACGACAATCGTATAATAGTTGTCCACGAACTATATTCCTAATTGAAGGAACGCGAAAAACATGACATGTTTGCCGCAAGTCTAATGAGCTACAGGCACGTAAAACACTGGATTGGTGCCCAGACATAGCAACGCGGGGCCGCGGCAGACCACGAAGGAGATGGCGAGACGACCCGGATTTCTTCCTTAGGAATTGAATTGAGAAGAAAGGAACTGTGATTGTCTGCAAACTGTGGGTTTGGCCAGCAGTGACATAATACGGGTTAGCTATCATGACCAAAACAATACAAAACGAGTAAAGATTTATTTATTATATATTACTGTTAGACAGTTAGACAGTACCGTTAAAAAGTCAATAATACATAAAATGTTACTCTTCTTGTTCAAATGGTACGGATCGACTAGTGAGGCACGAAAAGTAAACTTTAATGAGAATTTTCAGAGACATATTATCTTCACTTTTGCGCTACATTTGAAGACTTTGATGGCCTGCCAGACCGAGGCTAATCTTTCATCACATCTCGACTGCTTATAAACGTATTGTAACACTATTCAGCACATTAGTGAAGATATTTCTTTTCAGAACTTTGTTTAGATTTTTTCTCCATATTTCCCCAAATTTTTTTCGTTGCTCCTTGCATATTTTTAAGATTATCTGTAAACATAAGAAGAATTATCATCATTCATACCGTAAAAATACATATCTAGTGGTCAATCAACAATTATCAAGATTATAATGTCACACTAACTTAAAAATCCAAGATCGTATATAAACGTTGTTGTTTTGCTTAGAAAACAACTTCTTTCTCTTCTTGTTTTTCTTTAAACTCACTGATGGTAGTGTGTTGCAGCTTTCGCACATAACTTTATATTGTTTATTCATGATAAAGCAATTATTGTTAAAAATAAGTCTGTTACAAAATACTGACAATCGAATGGACAGACTGACGAGCCTGTAAAGGCTGAATAATGTTGCCAATTTAACATTAAAAAAAAAACAGGTTACACTTTCATTAGACAGACTCTACACACGCACTCACTCAGTAAACTTTTGCCTCTATAATATTAGTGTGATACCATCAAAATTTAATTATTATTTGTTGCTAGTATATATTATTTATTACATACAAATGATTGACTTATTAATCATTCAAAAAATATTTGTATTAGGTTTTTAATAGTTTTTTAATTGTTACACTAGGGGTGAAAGTTACTTATTTCGTCCCGAGAAGGAGTTGGCGGCCGAGCTTAGCGAGGTCGCTAATTCGGGGGACTAAATAAGTCACTTTCACCCCGAAGTAAGCACATTACGAATACAAGGAAAGTAAAAATAAAATAATAAAAAATTTGTTAAACCTGAGTTATCGTACCTATGATTTTAGGTAGGTATCTTTCTTCTGATTTAGGCGGTAAAAAGTTCCACTACTGCTTTAACCTCTTCTCTTATAAAATTATTATTATCACTATTTTAATCTGATGAACTTATCATGTTAATACAAATCTTTGCAGTACGGAAATGTAAACAAAACTCAAAAAAACCAACATCTGATTTGCCACTTTCCCGCCATTTTGTTTTTTTTTTCTGTAGCCGGCCAGCTATTCAGCCTCATTAATGAAAAATTAGAAATCAATTGTAATCTTTTACAAATAAAGTGTTTTAAAGAAATACTTGAACAAATAAGTCGTTTAAAAATATAATATTATTTAATTAATACTTATCTTTAAGTTATTTGAATTTTATATCGCGTTGTGATTGACAGGCTGTATGGATAATTAGAACATGGTTCAATAGAAATGTGAAGATAGAACTAGTTTTTTTTTAAATAATTTGACAGCTGTCAGTTGAAAGTAAAACTCCCTAGGGATGAAAAGTATCATCATTTCAACCCGCTCCACAGGCAACTTCAGACCTACTTTCAGAGTATGAGTAATGAAATAGTACATTGTTACACTAGGGGTGAAAGTTACTTATTTCGTCCCGAGAAGAAGTTGGCGGCCGAGCGCAGCGAGGTCGCTAATTCGAGGGACTAAATAAGTAACTTTCACCCCGAAGTAAGCACTGTGCTTTTCATTACGAATACAAGGAAAGTAAAAATAAAATAATAAAAAATTTGTTAAACCTGAGTTATCGTACGTATGATTTTAGGTAGGTATCTTTTCTCCTCGGTAAAAGGTTTCACTACTGCTTTAGCCTTTTTTTGTATAAAATTATTATTATCACTATTTTAATCTGATGAACTTGTCATGTTAATACAAATCTCTGTAGTACGGAAATGTAAACAAAACTCAAAAAACCAACGTCTGATTTGCCTTTCCCGCCATTTTGTATTTTTTTTTTCTGTAGCCGGGCAGCTATTTAGCCTCATTAATGAAAAATTAGAAATGAATTGTAATCTTTTACAAATAAAGTATTTTAAAGAAATACTTGAACAAATAAGTCATTTAAAAATATCATATTATTTAATTAGCTGAGCTAGAATTGTACATGGAAACCACGGATTTTCGTGTAGACTACCTGTGCATAACAGAACATTTCTTAAATCCTCAGTCTGCTGAAGTATTTAATATTTCCAATTATAATTTAGCTTCATACAACACAAGGACAAACAAAATAAGGGGAGGTACTCTTATTTTAGCAAATGTAAATAAAGATTGTGAAAATATTGATTTTGTTAAAAAACTGTATAAATCAGATAGCTTTGAAATATGTGGGATAAAAGATATTGAAACAGGGTTATGTATTTGTTGTTGCTACAGAAGTCCCTACGATAAAAATTTTGAAGGTTTTATGTCTAGTTTAGAAAAATTGTTAGAACATTTTATTAACAAGAAGTGTATGATATGTGGTGATTTTAATATTGACGTGCTTGTTGAGAGTAAGAAATCTACTGAATTTTCTAGTATTTTGACTTGTTATAACTTTCGATATCTCATAAAGGCTCCTACGTTTATTAGGAATAACGCAAATTCGTGTTTAGACAACATAATTACAAATCTTGCTGACGATGACATAAAAAATTGTATTGTTGATCACAATGGCTTGGCAAATGGGCATGGTGGTCTGTTTTGAGACATAGTTCTTGACAAAACCGACAAGAAATCTAATGTCGCTGAGCAGACTATAATAATCAAAAAAAGGATTTTTAATGATAAAAATAGTATCGCCTTCAAGAATTATATCAGTAATATAAATTGGGCTAATTTAGGAATAAATGGTTTTATAAATTGTCTTGGTAAGGCTTTTCAGGAGTGTTACCGAAAGAAAACAATTCGTATAAAGCCATTTAGAAACACGACAATAAAGTGGATTACTAAAGGATTTAAAGTATCTAGTAAGATGAAAAGAGTACTATGCTCGGGTACGCTAAAAAATTCCAGCCTTATAAAATATAAAAACAACTATGTTCGGATTTATAGAAGAGTGATTCAGCAAGCCAAAAAAAAAGCCATAATAAATAAACTAAATAACGCAAAAAATATAACAAAACAGACATGGAAACTAGTAAATGAAAGTACAAAAAATACTACAAATAGGCTATACAGAACGTTAATCCTAAAGGTGAACAATACAGTAATAACTGATCCCCAGCAGGTCGCAAATCAATTCGTTGACAGTTTTGTGTTCAAATCTTTATTGGGTAACAATGAAAAACAAAAGGCAATAACCTTCTTAATGGAGACTACTAAAAGAGTAGAAAATGATTTAACTTTTTATCCGACAACACCGTCTGAAATCAAAAAGATTATTAGTAAGATGACCAATAAAAAATCTTGCGGTTTTGATGACTTACCGATTTAAATTTTGAAAGAAAACATAGACTCTATGGCTTTCCCTCTCTCTGATTTTTTTAATAAATGCTTCGAAGAGTCGATCTTTCCTGACCAGTTCAAATTGGCTAAAATTATTCCTATATTTAAGAAGGGCATCAAGACTGACCCAAAAAATTACCGGCCCATATCTCTTTTGCCGACGTTGTCAAAAATTTTTGAAAAAGTTATAAAACATAGACTGATGACTCATTTAAATGTTAATAAAATCATTAATTTAAGACAATTTGGCTACCAGAAAGGCGTTGGTTGCTCTGATGCAATTCACACTCTTATAAATGACATGATTAATAAATTAAATGATAAAATGAAAGTGGCTGGGCTATTTGTCGACCTCAGCTCAGCTTTTGACACTGTTGATTATGAGTTACTACTAGCTAAGCTTGAATTTTACGGTGTCAGAGGCAAGTCCTTACTTCTTTTAATTCATGAATCCCCAAGCGACCACCGGTGGCCGCGCATCTATTGTCTTACTATTGTGTCTCTAATTGACGGTATATGAAGGGTTAAGATCCTACTTACAAAATAGAAGAATTTTTGTCGAAATAAAAAGCATTGATCATGAAAGTAATCAGGAAGTTGTATACATGTCGAAAATTACCAATATACAACGTGGTGTACCTCAGGGTTCAATTTTAGGGCCAATACTATTTATCATATTTACAAATGACTTGCTAAACTTTATGCATCACATTCAACCTGACGTAAAACTTGTTGTCTTTGCAGATGACACTAATATAATAATTGGAGCAAATGACTTATCGAAATTGACCAAAATTGTAAATGAAAGCTTGGAAAATATATGTGATTGGTTTACAGCCAATGACCTTTTGTTAAACACAAGTAAGAAAAACGTTATTTTATTCAAGACTACGACTCGCAATAATGACAACTTAGACGTACAGCTCAAAGGTAACAAGATTGACTTAGTAGACAAAGTTAAATTCTTAGGTGTTAATATTGACGTGAATTTGAATTGGAAACAGGAGCTAGCTGCTATTGATTCCTCTATTTTATCAGCCTGCTATGCACTCAGGAGTCTAAGAGATATTTTAAATATAAAGCAACTAAAGGCTATATATTTTGCTCTAGTGGAATCTAAATTAAGGTACAGCATCATGCTTTGGGGTAATAGCTACAGTTATAACTGTCAGAAAGCTTTTATCTTACAGAAACGTGCCATAAGGACTTTAGTAAGGATCTCACAAAGAGACTCATGCAGAGAGCATTTTAAAGAACTAAAAATTTTAACAGTACCAAGTTTATATATATTAGTTATCCTCAGTCACTTTGCCAAGTATATTCATCAATTTGAATCACAAGAGGAACGTAAGGTAAGAGAAAGCACAAGAAGAAAGGAGTTTAAACACAAGATGACACCAAATTTTAACGTAGCTAAGCATTGCTCCGGATACCAAGCAGTTGAATTGTTTAATAGGTTACCAACTGATTTAAAATTATTAATATATAGCCCTCACCTATTTAAAAACCTTCTTGTTGGAAAAATGTTTATACTCAGTATCAGATTTCATGTCAAATTATATAAAATAAATACTTATAAAACAATACTATTCTACTGAATACATTTCTAACAGTATTAAAATTTGACATTACTTTTGACATTATATCTGACATTTGACATTATATCTGACAATTGACATTAGATTTATTTGATGACATTATATTTATATCATTTGACTCAATATTTTACGTTATAAATTGTTTATGCATACATGTGACAGTTCTTTTTTATATTATTTTGTAATATTCAACACAATGTTTTGTTGTTATGAATAAATAAATAAATAAATAAATAAATTATAATTATCTTTAAGTTATTTGAATTTTATATCGCATTGTGATTGACAGGCTGTATGGAAAATTGGAACATGCTTCAATAGAAATGTGAAGATAGAACTAGTTTTTTTTTTAACCCTTCAGATACCGTCAATTAGAGACACAATAGTAAGACAATAGATGCGCGGCCACCGGGTGTCGCTTGGGGATTCATGAATTAAATAATTTGACAGCTGTCAGTTGAAAGTAAAACTCCCTAGGGATGAAAAGTATCATCATTTCAACCCGCTCCACAGGCAACTTCAGACCTACTTTCAGAGTATGAGTAATGAAAAAATTATTTATTTATTATGTTAATTAACACTGAATAATAATTAAGTAACTTAATCCTGAACCTGAATGGCAGCGGGCCTTCGCAAGGTAGGAGTGTGGTTTTAGCCGGCAAAACTCCGGCACTGTCCTGGGTGCTACACTTGGCTGGCTGTGTACACACAACGAAAATGTTCGGCATGTAAAATAATGTCATCTATACATAAAATACTTTCAAAGAAGAATGGGCAAAAATATATGGAGCTTGGTCCAAATTTCCACCATCAATAAGAACTATGACATATGATGGAACACTGCGTTCTGAATCATTATAAGAAGACCGCAACCAAAAATATTTACTCAGTAAAAAGTTATGACCCCATGAAAACTTGCAATATAAAAACCTTTTTACGCTTCATTATTTCACTTTATCTTTTAAACTACTCGATTGATTTAGGTGTATGACATTTCGTTGTACAATACGTTATTCTGGTTGATATAAGCTATATGAGCCAAAATATAAACAACATGGCGGTCGCGGTAGGTACCTCGCTACGTCAAAAAAATCAAACCCTATCATGTGGGGTATCAAATCAAATGAAAGAACTTATAGCTATCTTTACAATGCTTATATATTTTTTTTAATATTTGTAATATTGGGAAGAATGTAAATACAAAAAATTTCACACAAGTTTTATTTATTCTTGTCTCACAGTGTGGAGTCTGTCCTTAAAAAAATACATCTCATATGTCTTCAAAAATAAAAATACTTTTAGCACGATTGCGAACCGTTCCGATTACATTTTTATATGAGTAGGTGCGCTAAGGTTATCATTGTATACTTTGCAGACGATTTGAGCGCATTACAGAACAGGGGGAATGCGTCATCATTGCTACCATGTTTTTACTGCTTGAAATGTGGCTATGTGCGAAAAAAATTAACGGTTAAATAACTAAAAATACGTATTTTTAAAACAGTCATAACTTTTTTCTGAGTGAATATTTTTTTTTCACCTAGTAATCAAAATTGTATGGTATTTAGTCGACTTTAAGCTTACATAGCCCTCAATAGTGGTGGAAATTTGGACCACTTCTGCTCATTGTCTTTTAAATGAATTTTATGTTGTTTCAAATTACCCCCCGGACGTCGGAAAGAGAGGGGGTTGAAACCCTCGATTTGTTCCCCTTGTCGCATGATTTTTGTACGGCGTTGCGGGATAATGGATTAGAAGCTGTATTGAAACAGTATGAAACTGATGCCGTATAGAATGAATTGACCAAATTTACCCTTTAAATTGTCAGAAAATAAAAAAAAATACCGACTTTGTGGCGCACCATTTTTTTACGGCACTACGCGCTTTCTTATAAATTTTCATGGATTTATCGATGGTAAAAATGCCGTACAAAAATATATGACCAAAATTCAAAAATTGTCACCAGCACTCAGTTGGACAGCTTACAAGTGACGGCAGAGTGCTGAATCTTATTATGTTATGCTCTTAGATCGTCCTTTAAACGTCACCTGGTGGTTCATATGACCCATCCATTTTTGTACATGGACCTGTTGTCTATTCATTTTCTTGAGTTAACCCACTATTTCAAGAATATTATTTTTTATAATATTACCGTTATGATTGAACTAAACTATTCTAAATCGATCTACTTAATATATTACACTACTTATATCTACTTTAAATTACTTTGAGTTAGTTTTTAAGTGTTTTTTTTTTCATTTATACTAACTAGTGCTTGACTGCGATCTCACCTGATGGTAAGCAGTGATGCAATTTCTGATGGTTAGGCGCACTAGTTTAAACGACGAGGCGAAACGCTTAGTCCGGACCGTAGAGGTCTCAACAACGTAAAGGTGGTGGTTTTATATTTTGTTTTTGTATTGTGTTTGCATGTTTTTTTTAAAATAGGTGTGTAAAAACTGTAAATCTTATACTATCTATCACACTAAAATGCAAAAGTTTATTACTTCTTCACGCTCGAACACCTAAACAGTTATCGATGAAACTTGATACACTAGAGTAGTAGACTTTAATACGTAGGACACTCTATATCTCAGAAGTATTATTCTCTTGAGATAATTTTCTACTATCATCAACGCACCGCCGAAACTAGGAAAATTAAATTGTGTATACAAGGCTTTTACTTATATGTCGCATGCGAGACCAAAGAAGAGTTTTTTTAAATTTAACTTTTAAAGGGGTGAAAAGAGGAAACGATTGTATACAAAATATGACAGTGTCTACTAATAATTCTGTGGCCACATGATCACGCGAATATCTGTGTCACATTATCGCATCTATAGCGCAAATATTCGCCCAATCCAGATAATGTAGCCAAATCATAAGTATACCAACTAAATTTTTATAAAAATTTAGGGGCCTACACAGATTGTATGGAGAACAACTATTTGACTTTTTAGTCAATTACATTGACCTACACGTAACACTGATGACGAGTGCTAATAGTATAGGTACTATAGGTAAACACATGACGGCTGGGCACTTGACATACCATGCCGTACGAGCCAGCCGTGAGGTGTGAGGCGCACAAGGCGAGAGGGGCGTGTGTGCGACAGGTACGCGGCGTTGGATCGTAAAAAACTCATCAATCTCGGCGCGTGAGAGGTAATCAATCACCCGCATTAGCCCATGCACACGAGCCCCGCCGCGCCGCCCGCCAGACACCGCCGACCCGCGCCAGCTCCGTCGGCCATCACTAAACATTAATACTGGGATATCAACAGTTCAGCTATAGGAGCGATACATTGGTACAAATGAAATGCTACAGAGAACATAATATCATAGTACCACAGCACACGTATGTTTGGAACCTGTTGACAATGTCATCGCCAACAGCTAGGTATTGGGTGAAAATATAACTTAACATTCTTTCATCATTAGTAGTAGAAGATTGCTTCTAGGAAAGCGTGTTCCATCTTCGGCCACATCTGCGTTTACCATTAGCTGAGATAGTGGTACAACGCGAGCCTATAAATAAAAAAATAAGATTGTGAACGATTTTTCAACGAATTTGGTAGAATGTGAGGGCATCAAAAGTTTCAAACTTTGTGATGATCTCAAGTGTCTAGAATGTTTATCATGAAGGAACTTAAAACATTCTTTGAGATAAGAGAGGGTTTTAGGAATAAACCGGCCGGTGTAAAGTAACGATAAGATAGCGGTATTCCGGAGAAGGCGGATCGGCAGCTGCCGATCTGCCAACTTGTGCTTATTACGGATTTCAGAAACATAGTCATATTTACTTAAACAGAATATGAACCTGATATAAATGTTGTGAGCTGCACTTCAGTTAGATTCACACAAATGACATCGGTATAATTAAGGATTGGGAGAAAAAGGGGTTGGGCGAGCGCGTAATAATTTAAAAAACACATAAATAGGAAGAAAAATCTTATTACCATAAGAAACAACAGAGACAACTCATAAAAAATCGTAGTCTAGTGGTAGTAGTGCTCTAAAAATTGCACTTGTAAATAGAGATATCCAAATTGGAAAAAAAGACCGTGAAAAGACAAAACTAAGATCAATTTGATATTATTCGGTGTTGTAGTGTTGGAAGAAAAATTAAATAATTTTAAAAGAAAAGAAAGAACAATGTTCATAACGTTTCCACCCTTGTAGCACTTTAAAACCTATGTCAATCGAAGGTCCACAGCCATTTCATATTTTTATTGTATGACAGCAATGCTATAAAAAAAGTTATATCGATATGAAAAAACCAGAATCAATAAGTATTATCTTGATGATTTTTCAATTCATTCCTTCTGGTCTCCTAGAATATCTATTCTATTATTGTCTTCTTTCTTCTAGGAAGCCTCTTCCTCCTCCTCTCGATCCAGTTGCTTTAGCAGTCACCCGGGGACATATTAATTGTCTGTGCCACTCTGGGCCCTATGTTTTTCGCATATTTTATGAAGTATCTTATGTATTTGCGTATGTTCGTCACCATCTCAGGTAGCTGGACTGATGATGGAAGGTACAACTCCTTAACAGTAAGAAGTTAGTCGAACAGGCAAGGACTGTTTTAGTAAATTGTTTTGATGTTTGATACTGTTTTAGTAAATTGTTTTGATGATCAAGTCATGACCTGATGCTGCAGTCAGGATAGTCTGCAGAGTACCTAAGTCCTCGACAACTAACAGCAGATATACCGAGTTTAGGCTCATTGAAAAGAGCTCGAGGTGTGGATAAACGTACTGCTAATAAAGAACACCGAAGTACATAGAGACCTGATGCTGAAGCCAGGAGCATCAGAAAAAGTACAAACCTTGAAATCACAGCACCGTAGTCGTGTTTGGGCTCATTTTAAACAGGACTAAATTTTAAGTTCAATGCAATGTTGATGTCAAGTCTGGCCTGATGCTGCAGCCGGGATTATCAGCATCTAGTCTAATGACTGATTGAAAGAAGAGGATATATCGAACTGGATCTAACCGTGTTTGGGATTATTAGAACCGTTAAGAGATGCGCTCTGACTATAATGTATTTAAGTTTGACTGAGGGGTACTTTTTAGTGGTGGTACCATAACTAAAAAGTGTGAAATAAAAAAAACTTTTTACAAAAAAAATTTAACGGACTTCAATGTTAAAAAACACTGAAAAGTACCAAATAACTTTAATTTTGGAAGTCGGTGTTAAATAACGAAGAGACTAAACTATTATAGAACTATTATACATAACAAAAAAATAAAATAAAAAATAGTATAGTACAAATAATAAAATATGTAGCTCTACAATATACAAAGCCTGTTTCACATTGATATAACAAACTGATAGTGAATAGAATCATCAAAAACATAAATGTGAAATGAGAGCCAAGTTAAATATTATGATATGCCCTGGTTGCTGACTTCAATGACAAAAAAAGGGAGATCTAAATGGGTGCCAAGTTCAATGGTCAGCCCTGAAATTTATTTATTATAACAACATAAAATATAATTTCTTCTTTCAACTTACGACAATATATTGTAGCCTAAGGTCTGACTTGGCTTGGCTGTCATTAGTTTTGATTGCTGGTTTTTACATTATTTTAGTCATTTACAATAAATTACCAAGGAGTTAAACAATAATTAAACATACTTCACTTTATTTAAAAAAAAAAAACTAAGGAACTTTTTAGTAGACAAAGCGTATGATGTGTGACAGAATTTTTGTTGGAGAAAGGAATTTCTTGATTATTTACTTATTATAGCATTATTTATTTTTATGGCATTTATTAATTGTTTGTTTTTATTTATTTTATCTGTGTAACATTTAAATTTTTTATTTTTGTGACATTTTTAATTTTATACTATTTTGATTTAATGTTTTTATAAAAAATTTGTAATTCTTTTGACATTTTAATTTTTTATTTTACTAGATTTTAAATTTTATTAGATTTTTTTTTGCTATTTGTAATTTTTATAACATTTTAATCTTTTTTTTGTTTTATTTAATTTAATTTCTGTTTTATGTAATTTCAATTCAGCTATATTTAATGTACCTACTCAGAATCTCCAGTGTAGTTTGTACTTTTGCATGCTTTTTGGTTAAATATGTTTGATAATTATTATATCTTTATGTCACCATTTTTGTGCCCATATTTGCAAAATAAATATCTTATCTTATCAAAAAAGTTAAGTGTTCCTAACATAATCAATTAAGTAAAAAATTATAAAAAAAATACTAGTTTCTGATTAAAATATTAATTCCTTTGTATTCACCTAATTACCTATCTGTATACCAAACTTGAACTTTCTAGGTCATTTAGAACTGGGTTAGAGTTTTGATATAGGTCAGTGATAAAAATTACGATTTTTTAACGTTAATATCTAAATAACCGTTTGAGATGTGTTTTTGGAGCACATGTGTACCTCGCAAGTCTCAATATATGAGCCAATTTGACACGTTTATATGAAATAGTTTTTGAGTTATGAGGGTTTAAAAAGTAGCTCCAAATGGTTCGTGTAATATTCCACACGGTGCTGCTCTTATTTGAACTTGGCTGGACACGCTGCCCCGTGTCTAGATAATTACATGTTATTCGTTCTGCCAGGAGGTGATTGGTTATATTTTATGTGAAATCAGCTGGAAGCAATTTTATTGTACCTGATTTGTACTCTTATTTTTTTTTTGTATTTTATGCACGTGCCATACATTCTCTTTATCACCCTTGGTTGACTAGTAGAGAATGCCTAAGGCAAAAGCGGACTTGATAGTCCGCTTTTGTACCTTGTGTTGTATGAAGTTTTAACAAATAAATGCCCAAGAACCAGTTAATTTCAGCGATTACACTTCAATAGGCTAGGACTGTGATTAGTGGTGGTTATATGATCATGTTGTATTTACAGGTGAAGCGCAGTGCGGCATGTAGCGTTCGTGGGTGAGCGGGCAGAGAGCGTGCGGCGCGTGCAGCACGCAGCCGCATGGCGCGGGCGGCGCGCGCGCTCTCCGTGGTGCTGCTGGCCGCGCTGGCCGCCGCCGCCGGTCCCGAGCCCGCCAGCCGTTAGTACTCACTCACTTCACACTGCATTTACTGAATATAAGGTCGGCTGTAGTTGTGCAAATATTATTATGTACATTTTTTTTAAATTGTATAGAGCGAGTACGGCGCGTACACCGCGACGCCGCATCTGTGGAGGCTCCGAGTGTGGGTGGGGAAGGTGCGGGCATGGGGGGCTCGGACGCCGTGCTGGACGCGGCCGAGCTGGAGATGGCGGAGGTGGCGGAGGTGCCGGCGTGGCGCGAGCTGTGGTACGGCTCGCTGGAGGCGCTGCACCGCGAGCCCAGCATCAACAACACGCAGGAGGACGTACTGGTGCAGCTCGGCGCCGTCGCTTTCCTGCATTGTCCCGTACGCAACCTCGGCGAGCGCGGCGTGAGTACCGCCCCTAGTGCGCCATAGTGCGTGCGACTTACTGGTGACGTGGCGTACGTTGTGTTGCAGGTGTCGTGGGTGCGGCGCCGCGACTGGCACATCATCAGCTCCGGCATGCTCATGTACACCAATGATGAACGCTTTCAGGTACTGATTCCTGCCCAACCTGAGAATGTGTTTGCATGTGTATCATCTGGGTGCAAGGTTTACCTAAATCTCTTTACGGAACGTCGCTGCCGGTGCGTACGCCGTCGCTGCGAACGCGACCGGCGGCCGGTATCAGCATTGTGTGATGCAGCCGGAGGATACAGTGGAGGCGTGCTCAGCTTGGGTTGAGCACCGTTGTGTCCTCGTGGGGGCGATCGGCGGTAGCAACCTCTCGCACCGGGCCCTGATACAGGCCAAGGTTGTGCCATGGTCCCACACAAAAAAAAACATACCTACATAAATATAATAATAATAAGCTGGCAACACCAAATGTCAACAAAAGTTGTTTTTTTCATTCAATAAGTTTTAAACCTTTAAATATTCACGGTCACACCTTCCACCCTCGGACTTGACGCTCAGCTCCACCTCGCCGCCGCCGGACCCCGGATCATCAGTGACACCGGCGGCTGCAGTCGCATCGAGCTCGATCAAGTATTTTTCCACACCGACGTCACCAACACCAGTACGACGGCGGAGAGGCCGGCCACCGAAGGCCTCTAGGGAAGTGATCTAGGGGCCAACGGGCCCCGAGCCAGGTCCTCGCTGCAGGTGGTTGTGTGCAGCGCATGAAATGAACTCAATCCATAAATGAGAATGTCAGGCGCGCATATTACGAGGCTACAAAGGAGGGGACTAACCCCACTGCTTACCATGTTAGAATGCTGTCTCGGTTCCAGAACCTTGAACAAAGCAGATATATAAGGGAAGAAAGTGGAATGATTATTCATTCCAGCTTCATCCCTTATACATCTTATCTTACAAACATCTGTCGCATTTCCCTCTCTTGCTCTGGCAAGCCGGTATAGATCTTTTTGGCCTGCCAGACTGTCTAGTGTCTCGTATAATTTGTCCTGCGTTTTAGCAGGCTATTGTGATTGCCACGGCTTAGTTGGCTTTTTACTTAAAAAAATCATATTCCCTCTTTTTGCAAATTATATGCTAGCGTTTTCCGGATCGATACGCTGCCATTCCTTAAATTTCCTCTTTTTTCCTTTCAACACTTTCTGAATACAACGTGTAACGTTAAATGCGCAAACCCTCAGACACCCCAAATGATTTTTAATTCAATGGACCTAAGGCTGTAAGAAAAAAAAAACATTTAAAAAAATTAAAGGTTTTATGAGCAGTTTTAGTTTGTTTAAAATTCATATCTGCATTGAAATAAGAACCTTTGTTATCCCGTATATGAGAAAATTTGATTGGATTACAACTATTTGTGTTTGTTTACCTACTTCAGCGGGTTTGCGATGATTTCTTTTACCATCACTGTACTACTGTGGCAGTAGTGAAACTTATACCCCTCACCAATTTCACTCGCTTTTGGTCCTCTCCATTTAGTTTTCCCTTGCCCTAATGCGCATTTATAATAATAATAATTTATTGGTAAAGCAAGTTTAAGTTTTTACAATATATATAATAACCTAACCCCCTCCTAGCCTCTTTTTAGGTAGGTAATGCCTGTGTTAGGGGACTCCCCTCTTCCGTTACATTTCATTTATACCAAACATATTGCAAATGATTTGGCTACTGTTTGACATTATAAAAAAGGTGTATTTAAAATAATATTATACCAATCAATAAAATGAGATATTTTCTATTCAAATCTTTTTTTTTTTTTTTGTCGACGGGGAAAATCATCTTTGACGAAACCCGCTCTTGGGTGGAGCGGGAGACAGTATTAGACTCTTACTGACTAAAAACCCCGCGCCGTTCCTTCTAGCCTTCATACCGGGGCACGAGCTCCCTTTCGGACAACCCTGTCCCCAGTAGGCTTCGACCCAGCTGGGCCCCTCCTGTTGCTGACAACTCCTTGAGGCGCGCGGGAACAGTGCGCGCCGTCGACGTCTTGGACTCGGTCCATTACCGGACGATCGGACAGCGAGCTACCCATGGCTCGCCGTCCGCGAGCCCGCGTCTACGGTGGCCGGAAATCGGGATCGGAATCCCGGCGGCGGCGGCGAGGGCGCCGTTGCCTGATGCGGTCGGCCTCCTCCTTTGCAAGCATTACTGCTTCGCAGAAGGAGGCGACCGCCTGCCATTCCTCCTCGCTCCGGACCATGGCCTCGACCAGGGCCCGGCGCGAGAGGTCTCCGCCGCCGATCGCCCCCACGAGGGCACGGCGATGCTCCGCCCAGGCAGGGCACACCTCGACGGTGTGCTCCACCGTGTCCTTCGGGCGTTGCGCACAGTGGCGACGCCCGGGCGTCTCTTCCGCTTGAATCCGATGCAGGAACCTCCCGAACTTGCCATGTCCGGTGAGGACCTGCGTCATGCGGAAGGTAAGGACGCCGTGAGGTCTTTCCAGCCACGCCTCAAAGAGGGGACTTACCGCCATAATCGTGGCGTGCCCTTCTATTCTATTCTTGAGATACATTAATACCATTTAGCTTCCCTAACGTATAAGGTAGTGTCGCACTTTTAGATTTATATCGATTGTACTTACTCGATTTCCGATTTCAAACCGTCATCCGTCATTTACGCATCACTAGCGCTAAAAAAAACCGCGTTACCGTCACATTTCAATTATGTCGAAACGAAAGGCTGAAGCTAAAAAAAAAAAAACTTTTTACAAAAAAAATATAACCGACTTCAATGATAAAAAACACTGAAAAGTATCAAATAACTTTAATTTTGGAAGTCGGTGTTTCTACAATAGTTTAGTCTCTTCGTTATTTAACACCGACTTCCAAAATTAAAGTTATTTGATACTTTTCAGTGTTTTTTATCATTGAAGTCGGTTATATTTTTTTTGTAAAAAGTTTTTTTTTTATTTTACACTTTTTAGTTATGGTACCACCACTAAAAAGTACCCCTCAGTCAAACTTAAATACCTTATAGTCAGAGCGCATCTCATAACGGTTCTAATAATCCCAAACACGGTTAGATTACATTAATTTACCTTTCGGCTTCATCATCAGATCAGTTCGATATATCCTCTCCCCCTCTTCTTTCAAACAGTCATTAGACTAGATGCTGGAGAGGGAAACGATATATCGAACTGATCTGATGATGAAGCCGAAAGGTAAATCTTTCAATCAGTCATTAGACTAGATGCTGATAATCCCGGCTGTAGCATCAGGCCAGATTTATGTCAACATTGCAATGAACTTAAAATTTAGTCCTGTTTAAAATGAGCCCAAACACGACTACGGTGCTGTAATTTCAAGGTTTGTACTTTTCCTGATGCTCCTGGCTTCAGCATCAGGTCTCTATGTACTTTGGTGTATTAGCAGTACGTTTATCCACACATCGAGCCGTTTTCAATGAGCCTAAACTCGATATATCTGCTGTTTGTTGTCGAGGGCTTAGGTACTCTGCAGACTATCCTGACTGCAGCATCAGGTCATGACTTGATGATCATGAGACCAAATGTGGCAAATGCCCTATCAAACATCAAAACAATTTACTAAAACGGTCCTTGCCTGTTCGAGTAACTTCTTACTGTTAAGGAGTTGTACCTTCCATCATCAGCCCAGCTACCTGAGATGGTGACGACCATAAGCAAATACACAAGATACTTCATAAAATATGCGAAAATCAATAAGTGAGCCTATAAAATTTGAAGGTTGCCCTCGATTTCTCCAAGATCCCATCATCAGATCCTAATTTGGTGATAATGGGACCACCTCAGAACTATCTACTTTCAAACAAAAAAAGATTTTGAAAATCCGTCCACATTTGGGGGAGTATTCGACGAACAAACATACAAAAAAAAAAAAAAAAAAAAAACATACAAACAGCCGAACGTAATACCTCCTCCTTTTTGGGAAGTCGGTAATAAAGCGTTACAAGGAAAAAAACAAACGTTTACAAGGGAAACAAAACGTACATAAACGTCGACGAAATATTATAATTTCCGATTCAGATTCTGATATTGAAAACGAGTACGAAATAAATGTGTGCAATACAGCGTCTATAAGTCTGCCTGGAGGGTAGCCGCGAGTTATACACGATAGCTAGACATGACGCAAACAATCTAAGCCTGGAGGTTGACCGAGAGTCATACACGAAGGCAAAATACATGTACCATTTTGCAATCACAATAAAAATCCATATGGGTGATATAATTTTTAGTTTTCAAAGAAAGAACTATATTTTTAACCGACTTCTAAAAAAGGAGGAGGTTCTCAATTCGAATGTTTGTCATTTTTTTTTTAATGTTTGTTTGTCGCTTGCCAACCGATTTGAAAAATTATTTATTTATTTATGTACACACAAACACTTAAAAAAGAAAAGAACAAATAAGAATAGAAGAGTACAAAGGAACTGCTTATCTCTAACGAAATTTTTTCCAGCAGACCTGTGACAGGACAGTTGGATAAGAAACGTAGACACAGTGTGTATA
The DNA here is from genome assembly GCA_949319445.1 of Mythimna lalbum. Taxonomy (NCBI): domain Eukaryota; kingdom Metazoa; phylum Arthropoda; class Insecta; order Lepidoptera; family Noctuidae; genus Mythimna; species Mythimna lalbum. Next base: position 22,313,610 of record OX439360.1, read on the forward strand.
CATTTAAAAAAATAAACAAAATAAGTAATTAAATAGACTATAATTATCCAGATTAAATATCACAATACATACATAATATATAACAATAACAGTAAATAAATATACAAATAAATAGATACAATAGGTAAATTATAAAAATATATAAACTTATCTATAGTAAATATATTTACGAGATGGTAGAGAGAATATTTTTTTTATTAGAAAAGGTATACTTCCCAAATGGTCTCATAGTCACCAAGTTGGGATCTGATGATGAAATCTTGGCGAAATCGAGCGAACTCCTCAAATTCTATTCATTTTTTTTGTGAATTCGGTATTTTTTTTTTTTATAAAAAGGTTTTTTACCGTATACTTTCAGATGTCGAAATACCCGAAAATTATAATGTTGAGGACGTTGAAATTATGCACCATGATTACCCTCATATAGATGACGAATCATTACTGACAATATAACCGTTACCTAGTACAGCAGTTTTATGCAACCCATTGCAATCGCAAATACGCGTGGACAAAAATCCCGAAAATGAGACGGTTCCTGAGACCTCAAATGAACTTGATCCCGAAGTACGTCTTGCATTGGGGAATCTCATTAAAGACAGTTCTAAATATGGAGCTAATATTCACAACGACTTGGCACAGCGCTGGTTGCCAATATTAAAGAAATGCTAACAAAAATTATCAGCGAACAGTCAACTGGAATTTTAGTTTTTCCTTATTGGCCCACACAAGTGTGGTTTCCGTAAAAATGCAATTCGGTCGGATTACTGGATACATCTACCTGCGCAGACTACCCTGGTAGCAGCCATTGTCTCCGGGAAGCCTTGACATAACAACGCATTCCATCAGAAGCGATACATCTAATGATTTCTTCGTTGGCAGCTAACACTATTAAACAATACAACACAACGTTCAAACTGTGGTGGAATTATTGTTTAACCAACCATATTAACTACCTAGAAGCACTAAAAGCAGCGCTTATGTTATTTCTTACGAAACAATTTGAAGATGGCGCTTCTTGTGAAACACTAAATAGCCATCGTTCAGCTATAACTGCTTCTAGGTAATAATACAGGTTCTAATGAACAAGTTTCACGGTTACAAAAGGAGTCTTCAAATGTAGATCTAGTATACCTAAATATAATGCTATGGTAGCGACAGGTAGCTTTAGATTTCATGGATATGGAAATGGTTCCCTCATTCAAATTTATCACTATGTCAATTAACAAAAAAGTTGGCCACACTTTTGGCTCTTTGCACAGCTCATCGCGTACAAACATTGTCTTTAATAAAAACAAATAGTATTGTAGTCCATCAAGATCAAATCATTATAACTATTTCAAATTTAATTAAAACTTCGGCAATCAATCGTGAGCAACTCAACTGAGTTATATCCTACTTTACTTTCCCTTTTTTATCTGTCCTGCAAAATGTTTGGAAGATTACTTAGAAATTACAAAACATATTAGAAATTACTCTTCTAACTTACAAACGTCCACATAAGCCGGTGATGTCACAAACCATCAGTCGATGGATTAAAAATTATTGTTAGCAGAGAGTGGCGTCGACGTGACGATGTTTAGTGCTCATAGCAAGCGTCACAGTCACGCTTCCACATGGGCAGCTCGCGACTCTGGTGTCTCACTGGACACGATTCGGAAAACAGCTAGATGGACGGCTACATCACAGACGTTTGCAAAATTTTATAATCGTCCTGTTATTTCACAAGAGTTGGCTAGGTCTGTTTTTGAAACAAACAATTAAGTTTAATTGATTATAGATAATTTACAAACTAATTAGGTACATAAAATGGTATAAGATTATTATCAGTTAAGTTAAAGATTGTTATTTTGATATTGTTTTAAAAGTTATTGAAATAAAAATCATTTTAGTTTCAATAATATTTGTTTTATTTCAATACACTTTCCTACCAAAACTTTTAAAATAATATGCATTACTTCAGTTCTCAGAACATCTGCATGGTAATATTATATCTTCAAATGGAGCTATTCATATAATAATGATTGAACTTCCTTCTAGAAGTGTGTTTGATCATCTATACTTATAAATGATTCTATTCTTATAATAATTCTGTAGAAGAGAAAATTCTGTACATTGTAATGATCAAAAACATAAATGGCAGGGGGTGTTACTAGACCAACACCGAGCTCAAAATTGTGATTTAAATACAATTTTTTTCTGTCTGTCTGTCTGTTTGTTCAGGCATCACGCAAAAACTACCGATTTGATTACGATGAAACTTAGTATAATTATTTTTTAATATCCTAAGCACCCCACTGGGTACTTTTTACCCCGGAAAACTATATACAATAAAAATCCAACTTAATTTTGCAGTTCAATCCCTAGACCCATTACTGTACCAACCGAAAGTAATAAGTTGGTCGTAGGTTACGTCATCCGCAGTGGAGTTCACTAAGGGGCGCTGCACACGGCTAAGATACTATAATATTTTATCTTAAGATACAATATCGCTCGCCATATAATTCAATGGACAATCACACACGACGAAGATAATTAATAATATTTTTCATTCAAGCGGTTTTCACCACTCGATAGCGTGATTCTCGAGGAAGGTTTTAGTATATAATTTGTTAAGTTTTTGTATACATTAACGATTTAACTATTAGTATTTCTGTGTACATTAACGATATTTGTTGAAGATATTAGGAAAATATATAGTAAGCCGAAAGGGGAACCGTGTTACCCCGAATTTGAAAGCGCGACGAGGCGTAACGCGAGCGAAGCCGCGGGCAAAAGCTAGTATATAATCACTGTAAGATCTTAATAATATAAAAATATTGCAAAATCAATACTCCATACTCGTCTGCAATTACAAACTTTGCCCACTTGCATCGACATGTATATTATTTTAGCTTAACTGCATTCTCAATATGTAGTACTCGTAGTAGGTAATTCATATTATCTACCCAACACTTTGATAAATCTGCCTTGTTTCTTCAGGTGTTACACAGCGAGGGTTCCGACGACTGGATCCTTCAGATTAAATACGTGCAGAAGCGAGACAACGGCACCTACGAGTGCCAGGTACGGGTGCGTGCGAATGAGACTGCGATAGTGTGGCATGTGTGTGACGTGTTCGTGTGTGCGTGCAGGTGTCGACGGCCGCCGGCACGCTGTCCCGGCTGGTGCACCTGCACATCGCCGTGCCCGAGGCCTTCATCCTCGGTGCCGACGAGCACCACGTCGACGCTGGCTCCACCATCAACCTGGTCTGCATTATAGAGAAGGTACGCGCTGCACCGCCGCAGTGGAAAAGCGAGCTGTTAACGTCACAGTAAGTACACGCGCTTGTGTTGCAGAGTCCAGTGCCGCCGCAATACGTGTTTTGGTATCACAACGCACGCATGATCAATTACGACGCAGCGCGAGGCGTCACTGTGCTCACGGAACCGGGCCCCAAGACGCAATCAGCATTGGCGATCCGCGCGGCTGGCCCGCAGCACTCCGGCAACTACACGTGCGCTGCCGCCAACACCGAACCCGCGCACATCTACGTCTACGTCTCCGAAGGCAGTCAGTTTTTTTTTGTTTTTTATTCTTGACTTCCTTTACGCTTACTTAAAAAGTAACCTATTCACTCTTGACTTAAATACCTCTTCGATATAGCTATCATGAAACGCAGACTCCGGCAGTGAAATTCACTCCTTATGAATAATGAGTTCCCAAAAAGTTTTGTGCGCATGGGTGGGTGGCGTAATGCCGTAAGCAAAGTGGTCCGAAATTAGAAGGGATATACACTCCCTTTTTTGTAAATGGGGAAATCATCCGAAGGCATCGCTCTTGGGTGGAACGGGAGATAGGTGCAGATTTTTACTGACTAAAAACCTACTCCTCTTCCTTCTTTACCATTGCTCCAAGGCCCCGGGGATTTCTTTTTGCATCACTCATGGCCCCAGTAGGCTTCGACCCTGCTGGTCCTTTATGATTGTTGACAACTCCTTGAGGCACGCGTAGACGACTTGAGCTCGGTCCAAACGGTTACCGGACGGTTGGACGGCGAGCTACCCATTGCTTGCTATCCGCAAGCCCGCGCCTGCGGTGGCCGAAAATCGGGATCAGAATCCCGGCGGCTGCGGCGCGAGGTCTTGCGCGTGCGGCCGCTTCCTTTGCTAGCATTATTGCTTCACAGAAGGAAGCGACCGCCTGCCACTCCTCCTCGCTCCGGACTATGGCCTGTACCAGGGCCAGGCGCTAGAGATCACTGCCGCCGAGTGCCCGACGAGGACACGGCGGTGATCTGCCCAAGCAGAACACACCTCGACCGTAAGCTTCACCGTGTCCTCCGAGCGATCCACACAATGGTGACACCCGAGCATTTATTCCGCACGAATCCGGTACAGGAATCTTTCGAACTGACCATGTCCGGTGAGAACCTGCGTCATGCGGAAGGTAAGGACGTCATGTAGTCTTTCCAGCTACGCCTCAAAGAGGGGACTTACTGCCATAATTATGGCGTGCCCAGCACTAGTTTGCGACCGTCGCTGTCGCCATTCCACCATGATAACGCGACTTGACGTGACAGCGGAGTTTCACCCCGGCGTTGTATCTCAATACTACAATGTCGCTCGTGTTGTGTTGCAGGTGACAAGATGGCGGCCACGCTGAGCCGCAACACGTCGGGCGCGGCGCGCGAGGCGGCGCGGGCGCTAGCTTGCCTGCTGCTCGCGCTCGCCGTCACATGACTCTCGTCCACTACTGCACTTATATAACAATAAGTACTCTGTACATAAGTATTAAGTACCTACCTGTATTTTTACACGGGCCTAGTATTTGAACATTACAATCTGAAGTAATAATGATTACCACTACAACTGCGTAAAATAAATCGATATGAACCCTATTTCAATATTATATTAAATCGAAGAAAAGTGGCTCGTGACGATGGCGGGCAATCAGCTCGTGCGAGTTGACGCGGCTGTGTGTGGTAGAACGTTATGACGGTGCAGTCAGCAGCGCTATCGCTGTGAAAACTAATCGTCGCTTGCGTCACGATGCAGTCGCGGTCGGTACCTACTCATCCATTTATAGTGTAAATATTTTTACTAGATAATAAGTATTTTGCCGTTTGTCACTAAAACTCGTTTGCAAGGTGACTACTAAAGCGCCTTGTATGATAAATTGTCAAATTTTACTTTAATTTGTGTGGTAAAGTTGATTAGGTTTCATCTACACCACGAGTAGATGACCTTGAGAACGAAGTTTAGTGACTAGTCGTAGTAGGCGCCGTGGACTGTGCTGCGCCACGTCGGCGTCGCTACGAGCGTCGTCGGCTCGACTGTTGCACGACGCACTACTCTTCTCTTCATATTTTATTGTTCGTCACGATAGCGCGGTGCGTCATACGATGACCTCCGCCTCCTGTATATATGGCTGTTAGAACTGACTTCTTGTAAATATACAACTCGATGAATTACTACCCACTACGATTTTCATCAAATTACAGTACTTTGTTAAATAAAATAGTTTACAAGATGCGTCGCGACGTCTCCATAAATTCTTGTTTTATCTTCACGCCAGTAATATTCAAAAGCAATGTGAAAATACACTGTACTCATTATCAAAAGTCGTTAAGCAAACCGGCGCGCGAGCGAACCGTGGTCGTGTGCATGTCAAAATGAACACACCACCACCACCACCACCGTGCAGACCCCTATACGTATACACACACTCACACGTACTCATACGTAGCTGTTATGTCACGTAATCACATTGTATCCGGACACCGCCACATAATGTTAACCTGTCACTGACACATTGTACTGAAAAACCGGCCAAGTACGAGTCGGACTCGCACACTGAGGGTTCCGTACAAACTTACCTATAATAATGGGTCACAGTTATGCATAGGGTTTATGTGTATGAAATATTTTTTTATGCATATTTCAGTTGATTAAATGAAAGGTAAATTGCGGTTTACGATTTATGACGTATTAAGAAAAATTACGTAAGTACTAGATCTCGTTCAAACCAATTTTCAGTGGAAGTTTGCATGGCATTATACTGCAAGCTTCGTTCGAAGATATATTCATTAACAAGGCAGCTTCCAGACAGCAGCGAGCAATTAAACGCATCTTTAGAGGTCATTCTAAAGCAAAAACAAAACGCACCGAATCCTGGCAATCAGAATTTGGTGCTTTTTTTTACGGTGTACAAAAATCATCTAATGACAACCCCCGCTCTTGGGTGGAGCGGGAGATAGTGTCAGACTCTTACTGACTAAAAACTCACCCCGTTCCTTCTAGCCTCTTCATACCGGGGCTCGAGTTTCCTTTCGGATAACCCTGGCCCCAGTAGGCTTCGACCCAGCCGGGCTCCTCCTGTTGCTGACAACTCCTTGAGGCGCGCGGGAACAGCGCGTACCATCGACGTCTTGGGCTCAGTCCAGACATTTACTGGACGGTCGGACAGCGAGCTACCGGTACGCTACGGATACTAATTATTACACATGTCTTTTTATACAATCCATGCCAATTAGTACCTAATGCTCGAGTCATGTTTTTGTAAGTCTTATGTTTATTTTCAAGGTTCGGCTGTATGTACTCATAGTTTCAAAGTTCGCATGGAAATAACCTTCATTATATTACCGATAATGTTTGTTACACTAAGCTTCAAATATAACCTTGAATGGTTAATTTTGTGTTGGTACTTTTATAAACAGGAACTAATACAAAACAAACCATAGTTAAAAGACAGTATTAAGAGGGTCCTTTTCCACTCGCCTTTCGTAAACATCGAAAATGGTTTAAAAGCTTGTTACTTCATTTAATGCAATCCAACGCGATGTTTGACGAAAAGGCAACGCAAAAAAAGAGAGATAACGCCTGTAAACTCTGTTAGTACTCGGTAATTCCGAGATTTATTCGAAAATTTCACAAAACTTGCTCCAGGAAATAGCTGTTTTTTTTTAACCCTTAAAAGTTTTTGGAAAAAGTTGTCGTCATTTAGAATCTTAATAAAATTTGCAATGTCTCTAGAGGTTTACTTTTTTGACTTTTTTAATTTTTAGGCAAATTATGAAGTGTCAAAGTTTATACAAAATAGGAGATTTTCAGAGGTTTTTACTGGATTAGTTTTACACAAATTTAGAAATTGGTTTCTTTAGAAACCTAGATAATATCCACAAGATACTGTGTTTCCAAAATATCTAATGAAAAATGTGTAATAACGTCATAATCAGTTATGAGTGGTTGTATGAAAAACAGTGAAAATGTGAGTCATGATGCACCAGCATCATGACTCACATTTTCACATTGGCCTTTTTATGTTTAATGTCTTTGAGTGTAATAGATGATCAAAAGCAAAATTAAGATTTATCTCCAACTCTGAAAGAATGATAGATGTCATAATGACTGTCATTGGCAGGATTCGGTGCGTTTTGCTTTAGGAATACCTCTAAAGATGCGTTTAGTTGCCCGCGGCTGTCTGGAAGCTGCCTTGTTAATCAGTATATCTTCGAACGAAGCCACATATAACAATGATCGAACATCACAAGAAAATTCGTTTGATCATCTGATGTACATCATATATATTTTTTTTAGTTTTATCATTCTTTTGTTTTAGAAGTTACAGGATGAGGTACACACAAAGTCAAAAGTCAAAGTCAAAGTCAAAGTCAAAATATTTTATTTCACATAGGCCTACATGGGCACTTTTAAAACGTCAGAAGCTAGTGCACGGTTCCAAATTGGTCGTTTCCTATGGAGAAGAACCGGCAAGAAACTCCATGGTTACTCTTTTAAAAAATGTGTTTATTACAATATTCATTGATTTATGTAAGAACAGTGTAGACCAGTCAACACTGTACACAAAAGCACAAAATTAATCATAATAAAATAAAAAAAAGTAAGTCGTAATAGAAAGTTATCCAAGTGTTTGTGGATTATACAGTGTTCTCACATTCATGTATGTGTGGTCGAAGCGTGGCCGTATCCTTGCCCGGTGCAAGCCTGGAGACCTCACTTATCATGTACGTTGTGAGGCCGATGTGCAGCGCATTTTCGGGACGGCGCCTAGTAACCGTGGCAACAGTACACCCTAAAATTGTATTTGTTTTCCAACTCTGCGGCTGCAAGTGCGCGAGGTTACGTTTTTTTCTGCTCTTGTTTCTTTTTTCAGTTTTTTTGTTTTCGTTGCTGCATATTATTATTTGTTTTTTTATTTTGATTTCCGTTTATTGTCTTGTTCATGTTGTTTTGCTGTTGTTTTTTTGTGCTTGTATGTTAGTTTTTAATCATATTTCAATCTTTTATGTATATACTTACATTTTACATATAATTTTATTTGTTGTTTTGAATTTTCAATTTATTATGCCTGTGAGACCTAAGTTCATGGCACTAGTTCATATAGCTTTCTTTGCCTGCGCCTGTCACATTGTCACAATGAGTTCCTTCAACCAATTAAGCTCACTCCAGCCTACTGCTCTTTATACTACCACACATTATGTCATACACAATTTCACATACACATACAATATACATAACCTAGATGTCATATGAAATGTCTCCCAGTAAATGTATCAAGTTTGGCCTATGGAATGCGGGTTCTCTGGGGACTAACCATGATGAGTTTTTAATAGCAATGAGTAACCATGCCGTGGACATCTTGGCTATCAACGAAACGTGGATTCGTGAAGGGCAGGAAGATCGTGCGCCTAGCGTTCCAGGATACAGGTTTAAGCATATTCCACGTCCTAGTTCCGTGCGTGGCGGGCGCGGTGGCGGGGTCGCCTTTTATATCAAAGACGGCGTGGCTGCGAGGGTAAGAGTTCATCCTGCCCAGGCTGACGTTGAGCAACTCTGGTTAGGCCTCACAGTAAACAAAAAGAAATTTCTCATTGGAACTGCATACCGTCCACCTTGGTTGAACTTGGAGGTCTTTCTTGAGGGCTTAACTGCCAGTATCAGTGGCCTAGCCCCATATGACCATATAGTCCTACTAGGTGACCTAAATGTTAATTTATTGGACGCAAATAGCTCCAAATCTCTTCTGCTTTTAGATTTCTTTAGGATTTTAAATCTTACCCAGCTGGTTCAGACACCAACACATTTTATAGGTGATAGCAGTTCCCTCATAGACCTGATTTGCTCCGATGCTAATATTCGCAACGTCGTAGTGAACCACATTGCTGATCTTGGCCATCACTCCTTTATCACATGTGAAACAATCATTAAGAAACAAAAGCCTCAGCCAAGATTAGTTGTGTATCGCCCGCTCACCAACATTTTGGGAGACTTTTTTGACACCGACCTTAAACTATTTCCATGGTCAAGTATTGGAGCCATGAACGATGTTGACTCAATGGTACATACATTTAATTTATTTATGACCCAGCTTTTTGATCTCCATGCTCCTATAAAGAAGAAGACGTTTAGGAATCGCTCTACCCCCTGGATAACTGATAATATTCGACTTATGTTTAAGCTGCGCGATGAAGCCAGGGCTGCTTTCCGCAAGTCAGGGGAACAACATAAGAAGTATTATCTTGATCTCAAGCACCAAGCCACTTTGGCACTCTACAATGAAAAAAAGGCGTACTTTTCCAAAAGCATTAATGATAAAATTAAAGACCCAAAAAAACTGTGGTATAATTTAAAATCGGATGTGCTTCCGGACCATAAGCAAAAATTGCTCCCTGGACATTTTGACAACCCACATGACATTAACAAGGCATTTCTGGATGTCCCAGGTAGTTGTCATACGGACACTTCTCTCCTGTCTTTTTTTAACTCGCACAATCATGGCCCTGCTAAATTCTCTCTCACAGCAACTAACCCAGACTCAGTTCTTAAAATCATTAAGAGTTTGGGGTCCAATGCCCAGGGTGTGGATGGGATAAGTTTGGACATGTTAACCCTTACTTTGCCTACTACACTTCAAACTATTACAGACATCATCAACCACTCCATCCTTACAAACACATTCCCGAAGCCCTGGCGATGTGCTGTTGTCCGCCCAATCCCTAAGAACAGTAACCCAGCAAGTATGAAGGATCTAAGACCAATAAGCATCTTGCCCTGCTTGTCAAAGATCCTGGAACGTGTAGTTTACACACAAGTTGTCGAATTTCTAGAGACAAATTCCATTCTCCCCGACCTTCAGTCTGGTTTCAGAAAGGGAAGAAGTACTGCAACGGCCCTGGCGGACGTTGTGGGAAGTATTCTTGAGGCACGTGATAGGGGTGAAGGTACTATTCTTACCCTGCTGGACTTTTCCCGGGCTTTTGACGCTATTAATATAGATTTACTGTTGTCAAAACTATCGTACTATGGCTTTGATAGTGATGCAGTGGAGTGGTTTAAAAGTTATCTTTCAGACAGATCACAATATGTTGAAATCTGCAAGGAAGACGGAACTACCCTATCATCCTCCACTCTTGGCGTGACTCGGGGGGTCCCTCAGGGATCAATTTTGGGACCGTTGTTGTACATTCTGTATAGTGCTGATATCATCAAATCTATAACCAATTGCAAATATCACATGTATGCCGATGATATTCAGTTATACATATCTTTTAAGGCTAATGATACATATCTAGCAGTGCAGAGGATGAACCAAGACTTGGATAGAATAGTTCTATGGTCGGAGAAGAATTGTCTAGTTTTGAACCCTTTAAAGTCAAAATTTATTGTTCTAGGCACAAAAAAGCAAGTCGGCGCTATTAAATCCTTAAATCCAGAGATAGTTATTAAGGGGGAAAAGATAATTCAGGTCGAGCAGGCATGCAATTTAGGGCTGCTCATGGATCCGGGGCTACACTTTGAGTCACATATAACCAGAGTTCTCGGAAATTGCTTCTATAGACTGAAAGTATTATATGGAATTCGTAAATACCTGAGCTTGCCAGTACGGAAACAACTTGTTGACAGCCTTATTCTGTCTAAATTGAATTACTGCGATACTGTGTATGGACCTTGCTTACTGAATAAAACAGAGAGAGTGATTCAACGTGTACAAAATGCCTGTGTTCGATTTTGTGTAACAGTGCCTCGTAGAAGTCACATAACTCCGTTCATAAACCAGATCGGGCTGCTTAAGATGGCGGCCAGGAGGAAGTTTCACTTAGCCTGCTTACTGTTTGGTATTATAAAAACCAATAGACCTCACTATTTATCTGATAAGTTGACTTGGAAGCAAAACTACCTAAAAAACAAACTCCGTTCCATGGTTAGCCCGCTAACCGTGCCAATGCATCGAACTGCTGCTTTCAGGGGCTCCTTCAGGTTTGCATCTACGCATTGCTGGAATGACCTCCCACCTCCAATAAGACACCTGAAAACATTGCAGTGTTTCAAGTTTCAGTATAAAAAGTTACTCATGTCTCAACAACTATCCTCTTAAATTTGTTTGTTGCACTGTTCTGTTTGTACCTCAGGGGTTTTGGCAGTCAAGCACTGGCGGGGATCTCCAGCGGTGCGAGCTGTTTTGGCCATCGAGTCTCTTTCTACTCCTGTTGATTTGTTGGCCGGTCGGAGCATAACTTACTTCTTGGACTCTATTGGTCACTTTCCAACACTTTAGTTAATCTGTAAATGACATAATATTATATTACGCGAACACTCTCCTGACAATTTTATTCTAATGTTTATTCTTACTGTTTTAATTTTGCATATTTTTTTTAGTTTAGTTCTTATCTCCCTTACCTTTTACTCGTTTTTGAGTTGATATCCGTCTTTATTTTTCCTTTCCCGTGTCATTCTAGGCGCCCTCAAACCTCACGCATTAGTAGCTGTTTTTGCTAGGTATTCTCTGAAACTCGACACTTCAACAGCCCAACTCACCCAGAACACATTTTTTGCTACACACACACTTTACAAATAAATTGATTATGTAAATTGCGTAGGTCCGGAATCTTGTTTTTATTCTATTAGGTAATATGATGTAATAAAGTGCCGGTGTAAACCATCGATCAGCCATCTTTTTACTTTACCACAGACTCAAAATCGGACTCGGTGACTGCGCATTGACAATTATTCTAATCGATTTGTTTATTGATCGATGTGTGTGTAAATCGACTATCTCAGTGCTTATTTTTTTCCAATTGTGTCCTGTTGTTTTTATTTGTTTTTATGTTTATATCTCTTTTACGTAAAATAGTTTTCTGTTATTTATGTTTCGTCTATTTTATTGATTATAATATAGTTCACCTATGTTCAATTTTGTAATCCTTGCTGGCCGGTTGGCGTCTCATCGTCGAAAACGGCTGGTGCTGAAAATCAGCGCTGTGGCTCTGTCCTGCACGAGCCCCAGCATTATGCTGAGTACTGGCCGTTTTGCGCTGATGTGACGCATATCCTATCTAGCTGATAGTTTTAAGTAGGATATTGGTATTTTGTTTATTTTTATTTATTTTTGGGATATGCGTCATGTTGGGCGCAAATAAACACTTTTTCTTTCTTCTTCTTTCTTCTTTCTTTCTATTCACATTCCAAAAAGAGGCTACATAAAAAAGCAGGAAAATTTTAAATAATTACAACTGTTAACATAATAAATTACTAACAAATTTAATGCAGTTGAAGTCTAAATAATAAAAATAAAAAAATAAAATATTGCAAAAGCAATGCGTTAAAAAAAGGAAAAATAAATATATATAAATTAAAACAAAGGTGGAGCAGTCAATAGACACAATATTAATGATTTACCAGGAGGCCACATGTGCAGAGGCAGTCATTGCCAAACAAGCGTGTCCTCGACATAGTCTTTAACCTTGTAATATGCTTTTTTGGTTAGGACGAGCTTAATATGAGTTTTGAACTTTCCCTCACTAAGTTCAGTTACCACCTTTGGCAGCTTGTTGTAAAAGCGTATGCTGTTTACTAGGAATGACTTGCTGGTCTTAGCTAATCTCCATTTGGGTACTACAATTTCGTGTTTACTACGCGTATTTTTGTTGTGAATATCGCTTCTAATTTTAAAGAGTCCTAAGTTTTTACGAACATACAAAATGCATTCTAAGACATAAAGAGAAGGCAGAGTCAGGATGTCGATTTCTTTGAATTTATTTCTGAGGGACTCGCGAGGACCCATCCTATAAATAGCTCGGATAGCTCTCTTTTGCAATATGAAAATCGAGTCTACATCAGCTGCAGATCCCCACAGTAAAATGCCATAAGAAAATAAGCATAGTAAACTAACCTAGCTGTGGCTACATCTGTCAATTGCCTTATTTTTCTAACTACATATGCAGCTGAGCTTAATCTTCCCGAGAGAGTTCTAATATGAGCGCCCCACTGTAGTTTAGAATCGATAGTTATACCTAAGAACACAGTGTCCGCAATAACATCAAGTTTTTTGCCATCAAGAATTAGACTGACGCCAACTTGAGGAACATTCGGTAATGAAAACTTTACACATTTTTTTTTAACATTAGTGTAGAAAAAAATGATAATAAAAACCTCAATATCATTTTTGAAGACCTATCCATAGATATGACACGTATGGGTTTGATGAAAAAAATATATTTTGAGTTCTAAGTATGGGGAACCCCAAAATGTATAGTTTATTTTTTATTTTTGTGTGAAAATCTTATTGAGGTTCACAGAATACATCTATTTATCAAGTTTCAACAGTATAGTTCTCATAGTTTCGAAAAAAAGTGGCAATGACGTACCTACAGACGGACAGAAAGACAGACATGAATCTATAAGGGTTACGTTTTTTGTCAGTTGTACAGCCCTTTAATTTTGAAATACTTTTTTTTATCGATTTTATTGTATAAAGTGCTGTAGCACTGTGCTGTGCTGTGTAAGTGTCAAATTCACCAAAATTTTTCATAACTTGCATAGGTTATTTTATCTGAATTGTTATTCAATGAATGAGTCGTTGGTGTGTCAATTTTAAAATAAAATAAATAAAAATAAACCCTAAAAACGACACCGCTATAGTTTCTGTCTGGCATATTTATTTATATTAAGGTACTCCAACGACATATTCACTAATAACATTTTACATAAAATTACTTGCATTATACATCAATTACTTATTGTGGTGAACTTGTCACTTAAAGAAGTTCACAGCTTGATATGATGATATTTCTTCAAAACTGGTCGAGAAAAACAAAATAGATAATGCTATCAGGTCCGACAAATCCACCAAGCACGTCGTGTGATTTTTATCCGCCCACGCCAATGGTTAAAATGGTATGAAATTATTTTTACGGTTTTTTTTTTTAAGTAGGTACATTTAATTCATTTCAGATTACACGTTTAAGTATTTATTTCAACATTTTAAATAAACAATTTGAATGAATAGCTTATTGTCGCAATTATTTTTCTTGTAATCATAACCTTATGTCAGAGTGATACTTGTGAGGCGGCGAAACTTTGTACAAATAACATTTTACATCTCTGTTCTCATGACTTCCATTGTAATTATAAAGAATAAACTAACATTTTGAACAACACTTGAATTTTATTGAGTTAACCCATTTTATAATCCTAGCCTGTATGACGACTACCATCATGGTGGAGCTTGCATATCTCCATGATTGTGAGGGCTATGCTGGTAGGTACTACATATCAAGTGAGAGACCAGACTAAGAAGGAACAGACACAGGGGTGGAGTCCAGACGGACTACCGTGGAAGGTGCACCGTCCGATCTGCGTATTGGCTCAGCATCAACAGCTGTCGGTGCTCCAGGACGGTGTTTTTGAAAAGTGAGTTTGCTTTAGGTACGATGTCCGTCCAGCCTTCTTCGTGTTGTAAAGCCTCGTCGTCCGTTGTGTGTGAGTGGTCTCACCTCTCTTCAATTTCATATTGAAGGTTATGCCATTGTGGTCTGAGTTTGTCAAGCTCTGGTCCACCTTCCAGTCGCCCACCAGATCGAGCAAGTCCGTCGTGCACGCGGTTATATCGACGTGGCTTGTGAACGTTCTCCCCCCCCCCCCGCACAGTTTTGAAGGTAGGGGTGTCACCGACATTAAGCACCTGCATGCCAAACTGATCAAAAGCACCCACCAGACTGTCACCCCTGGAATCTGTTCCCCCACTGGCCCACCAAACGCTCTTGGCGTTCGAATCCCCTCCAAAGAGGAGGCTCGCTGAACTCACTACTGCTGTTCTTCTAAGCTGCTCCAGATATGGCTCTATAGGCGTGTCTGGTTCGAAGTAGAAGAAGGCCAGTGTAATTTCCCAGGCAGCCGTGCAGATTTTCGCGACCGCAATGTTGTCAGTCGTGAGGTCTGGGCACTGTATGACTTCTAAGTCTTGGTTGAAGACTGCAATTGCTGCATTTACAGTGCCCACGGTGGAGCACACAGTTGAGAGGTGCTCTGCTTGGGCGGAGCATCGCCACATCCTCGTAGGAGCGATCAACGGCGGAGACCTCTTGCGCCGGGCCACTAAGTTGATAATTTCTTGGCACCGCCATCTTGGATTTACATTTTGACAGTACTATCAATCTATCAATCTATCAATCTATCAATCTATCAATCTATCAATCTATAAATCTATAAATCTATAAATCTATAAATCTATAAATCTATAAATCTATAAATCTATAAATCTATAAATCTATAAATCTATAAATCTATAAATCTATAAATCTATAAATCTATAAATCTATAAATCTATCAATCTATCAATCTATCAATCTATCAATCTATCAATCTATCAATCTATCAATCTATCAATCTATCAATCTATCAATCTATCAATCTATCAATCTATCAATCTATCAATCTATCAATCTATCAATCTATCAATCTATCAATCTATCAATCTATCAATCTATCAATCTATCAATCTATCAATCTATCAATCTATCAATCTATCAATCTATCAATCTATCAATCTATCAATCTATCAATCTATCAATCTATCAATCTATCAATCTATCAATCTATCAATCTATCAATCTATCAATCTATCAATCTATCAATCTATCAATCTATCAATCTATCAATCTATCAATCTATCAATCTATCAATCTATCAATCTATCAATCTATCAATCTATCAATCTATCAATCTATCAATCTATCAATCTATCAATCTATCAATCTATCAATCTACCAATCCATCAATCCATCAATCCATCAATCTATCAATCTCTAGATCTTTCAATCGCTCAATCTTACAATCTGCGTATCAATCTATTGATTTATAAAAAAAACCTCACCTAACCTAAGTAATGAAATTAACACAATTAAAACAATAATTATAATTTACTAGCTTTTGCCCGCGCGGCTTCGCTCCCGCTCTTCCCTACTCCACCCTACTATACCCAACTCTACCCTACCCTACTCTACCCTACTCTACCCTACTCTACCCTACTCTACCCTACTCTACCCTACTCTACCCTACTCTACCCTACTCTACCCTACTCTACCCTACTCTACCCTACTCTACCCTACTCTACCCTACTCTACCCTACTCTACCCTACTCTACCCTACTCTACCCTACTCTACCCTACTCTACCCTACTCCACCCTACTATACCCAACTCTACCCTACCCTACTCTACCCTACTCTACCCTACTCTACCCTACTCTACCCTACTCTACCCTACTCTACCCTACTCTACCCTACTCTACCCTACTCTACCCTACTCTACCCTACTCTACCCTACTCTACCCTACTCTACCCTACTCTACCCTACTCTACCCTACTCTACCCTACTCTACCCTACTCTACCCTACTCTACCCTACTCTACCCAAGAACTTATTTGATTTTTAAGGTATTTTAATTATTTATTAATTGTTTATCGACACCTCTTTTGAGGAATTATTTTGACCAAATTTTTTTTTTTTTTTTTATTGACATTCTGATCCCCCCTTTACAGGGATCAGAATAGTAGCTTATTTATTTGACTTTTAAAACTTTACCTCCACTACCATGTTCCTCTCCAGGACCCCGGCCAAGAAAGCCTCCATAGGACCCCATGTCTCTCCATCGCACGCGGCTCTCTCCGTCGCCTTCGAGGGGGAATTTTCTCCTCCCAGTGCTTCAACTCAGGCCTCTAGTGTGAGGCGAAGCATTGGCGAATGGGAAAACGGGAAAATGGCGGATTCTCAGCCTCTCCCGTCAGCCGCCGCGAACCCATCAAAGAAAGCTGCCTCGACCGTGACGGCTTCCCAAAAGGTTGCAAAGCGCGCCACTTCCCAGCCGGATAGCAAGACCGTGGCGCGCCGAACCTCTACTGAGGCACAGGGAGCGTCACCAGGGTCGAGCCAGCTGCAGCCAAGCAAACCCACCGATCGGGTGACCGAGGCTCGCAACTGCCTTCTGCGCGCGAAGTCGCACCTTGGCGATTCGCGCAATTTGAGGGCAGACTTGAAAGCCGGAATCACCCAATCGGTGGAACGGCTGTACCAGCTTGTAAAGGAGGGGGCGGCGGCTGCTGCACAAGTGAAGGGGGCTGAGCTGGCAAGAGAGGAGGTCACAAAGGCCACACTTCAAGAAGCTCCTAAAAGCCTCCCGGAAGTTGACTCGCTGCTCGCTTCATTAGCGGAGCACAGCGCGCTGGTGAAGGAGAGCAGCGAGAAGATGGAAAAGCTTCAGCGGGTGATGGAGAGGCAGGGGGAACTACTGGTGAAGACGGCTACCTACGCGAGTGTAGCAGCGGGACCACCGAAAAGGCAGACCCCAGGAAGGACCGCGCTGCACTCGATAGTGGTGACGTCCAAAGAGGAGAACGATTCGGGGGAGGACGTAATAAATAAAATTATAGCGGTAGTAAAAGCCAGAGAAGGAGGAATAGATATAGAAAGTGTAAGAAAGGGAAAAGACCGAAAAATTATTATGGGCTGTAGGTCGGCGGAAGATAGAAAAAGGGTAAGGGAAAGAATAGAGAAGTCAGGAGACCACCTTGTTGTCGAAGACATGAAGAACAAGGACCCACTGCTAGTGTTCCGTAGCGTCCTTCGCATACACTCCGATGAGGAACTGCTAGAGGCGCTACGGAACCAAAACCGGGATGTCTTTCGCGGCCTCGACAACGAGGAGGATCGAATGACAGTCAAATATAAAAGGAACGCGCGGAACCCCCAAACCAGCAACGTAGTCGTCAGTACGTCCCCTGCTGTCTGGAACAGGATGCTCGAGAAGGGAAGAGCGCGCATCGATCTCCAGACCGTCTTCGTCGATGACCAGTCGCCACTGGTTCAGTGTACGAGGTGCTTGGGATACGGGCATAGTCGGCGGCTCTGTAAAGAGCCCGCCGACTTATGTAGTCAGTGTGGGGGCCCGCACCTCAGGGCACAATGTGACCAGTGGCTAAAGGCTGAAACACCAAAGTGCCACAACTGTGTCTTGGCGAAGATGGGGAAGATCGATCACAATGCGTTCAACCCCGAGTGTCCTGTTCGGATTAGGTGGGATCGACTGGCACGTGCGTCCGTCGCCTATTGTTAAGGTGGTCCCAGCAAACAGGATGCCTTACAAGATACTCCAGGCTAATCTCCAAAGGAAGAACTTGGCGACCCATGAGCTTATGCTTGAGGCCGAGCGGCGCAAAGCCGCCGCAGCGCTGATCCAGGAGCCCTACGTGGGCAGTGCGAAGAGGATGACCGGGACCAGAGGAGTCCGAATCTTCCAGAGCACCAGGCAAGGAGAAGGGACTGTCAAAGCGGCAATAGCCGTCTTTGACCCGAAACTGACCGTAAGACAGTACCCAGAACTCACCACAGACAATATCGTCGTGGTGGGGATCCAAACCAGTGCCTGGAGACTAACTCTGGTCTCGTTCTACTTCGAACCGGACCAGCCCTTAGGGCCATACCTGGACAGCCTCAAAAAGGTGGAAAGCGAAACCGGCCCGCATAGGCTCATCATGGGAGGAGACGCCAACGCCTGGAGTATCTGGTGGGGCAGCAGTGAGACCAACAGCAGAGGCGACGAGGTGCTGGGAGCTCTCGATCAGCTTGGACTGCAGGTACTAAATAGAGGGGAAACTCCAACCTTCGACGTAGTTCGTGGTAACAGACGTTACACGAGCTGCGTCGACGTCACAGCCTGCACGGCAGACATGCTGACGGTGACCAACGGCTGGCGAGTCGTTGACGACTTGACAGGGTCAGACCACAACGGCATTGAGTTTAGTATACACCTCGAGAAGTCTTCGGGTATCACGGTTAACCGGACTACCAGGATCTACAATACCAAAAAAGCAAATTGGGCGCAGTTTCGTAAGAAACTTCGCCAAATTATGCAAGGGAACGAACTTACCGTAAGTCTGTTCGATCAAATCGACAGCAGGGACAAAATAGACCTGGTAGTCGAGGGACTTACAACGGCAGTGCAAGACGCCTGTACATGCGTGATACCCAAGAAGAAGAGTGTAGAAAGGATAACCGTGCCGTGGTGGTCCGAACAACTCGCCAGTCTGAAGAGGAAAGTGGTCACCAAGAAGCGAAAGATTCGCTGTGCAGCGCCAGTCCGAAGACCAAAGGTTGTTGAGGAGTACCTAAAACAGAAAGAAGAGTACGAGCGTGCGATAGTCCAAGCAAAGATCGAGAGCTGGAAGGGGTTCTGCGAAAAGCAAGACAGGGAAGGCCTATGGGAGGGCATATATAGGGTAATCCGCAGGACCAAAAAGAGAGAGGAGGATTTGCCGATAGTGAGGGACGGCAGGACTCTGGACCCGGAGGCCTCGGCGAGGTATCTGGCACAGACGTTCTACCCGGAAGACCGTTCGGAGGGGGATAACGAGGAGCACAAAAGGATGCGGCAACGAGCGGAAGAGGTGAACGGGGGGAACGAAGTTGAACCTTTGGACCCTCCCTTCACACTCGACGAACTGGAGCGAGCTGTCTCCTCGTTCAACCCTAAAAAAGCCCCCGGTTCCGACGGTTTGACGGCGGACATATGGGGCCACACGATCCGTCAAGACCCAGACTTATTTCTGCGCTTGGTGAACAAGTGCCTGGCGCATGGATACTTTCCGCGGTCCTGGAAAGAGGCGACTGTCGTCGTGCTCCGCAAGCCCGCCAAAGACGACTACACCACCCCAAAATCGTACAGGCCGATTGGGCTATTGCCTGTCCTCGGCAAGGTTTTTGAAAAGTTGGTCGTGACCCGACTCAAGTTTCACTTACTTCCTAGGATGAGTACTCGCCAGTTCGGCTTTATGCCCCAACGAAGCACCGAAGACTCCCTCTACACGCTGATGGGACACATTCGTGGCAAACTTAATGAAAAAAGACTTGTCACGGTTGTGTCCCTGGATATTGAGGGAGCCTTCGACAGCGCGTGGTGGCCGGCTATACGAGTTCGACTGGCTGAGGAAAAGTGTCCTGTAAATTTGAGACGGGTCATGGACAGCTACTTGTCCGAGAGGGTGGTGAAAGTCAGGTACGCGGGAGTGGAGTACGAATCCAGGACCGGGAAAGGATGCGTCCAGGGGTCGATCGGTGGTCCCTTGGTTTGGAACGTTCTGCTGGATCCTCTCCTAAAGGGTCTAGAGGCTATAGGGGTCTATTGCCAGGCGTTTGCTGATGACATTGTCCTTGTGTTCGATGGGGAGACAGCTCTTGCAGTCCAGAGAGATGCCAATGTCGCCCTCGAGTATGTGCGCGCATGGGGTGTCACGAACAAGCTTCGGTTTGCGCCGCATAAAACGAAAGCAATGCTGGTCACGCGCAAACTGAAGCATGATACCCCATGTCTCAGGATGGGCGGGGTTGACATTGGCATGTCGGACGAAATCAAGTTGCTTGGTCTCACCATCGACCACAAGTTGACTTTCAACAGTCACGTCGCAAACGTCTGTTCCCGAGCCGTCGGCATCTACAAGCAGCTGTCACGGGCTGCTAGGGTCAGTTGGGGTCTCCATCCAGAGGTTATCCGCTGCATCTACACGGCTGCAGTGGAGCCCATCGTCCTGTACGCGGCGAGCGCGTGGTCGCCAGCCGCCAACAAAGTCGGGTTGCAAAAGAAGCTGAACGCCGTCCAGAGGAGCTTCGCGCTAAAGTTGTGCCGAGCCTACCGCACGGTCTCCCTACACTCAGCACTGGTGCTGGCTGGGATGCTCCCTCTTGATCTCCGGATCAAGGAGGCAGCCTCACTTTATGAGGCCAAGAGAGGGGTACCTCATCCAGCGCTGGGAGATCGGGAGATCGAGCGTGTGGCATCGGTACTAGAGATGCCGCATCCGGCCGAGCAGAGGGCCATTACACTGCGACGCCTGGTAGACGAGGAACAATATAATGAGCACCGCCATTTTGCGGTGCGTATTTTCACAGACGGCAGCAAGATTGAGGGCAAAGTTGGTGCCGCACTGTCAGTGTGGACCAATCAAGCGGAGGTGAAGGCCCTCAAGCTTGCTTTGCCGTCTTACTCTACCGTCTACCAGGCAGAGCTTCTTGCCCTCTGCAAAGCAACGAAGGAGGTCCTCCGACGGACCGAGACGGCGTTCGCTATCTACAGCGACTCCATGGCAGCTCTCCAAACAGTTGTGAACCCCGAAGCCCTCCACGCCCTCGCAGTAGAAGCAAGGGACGCCATCCGCTGCAGCAGTACCCAGAACAAGAGCGTCTCCTTGTTCTGGGTTAAAGCTCATGCGGGGCTGGAGGGTAACGAGAGAGCCGACTTGCTCGCGAAGGAGGCTGCCTTGAAGTTGAAGCGGCAACCCGACTATGACAAGTGCCCGGTTTCATTCGTCAAGCGTATGATCCGAATGGAGACGCTGGACGAATGGAACCGGAGGTATTGTGCAGGAGAAACGGCGGCCACAACGAAGTTATTCTTCCCTTGCGCGATTGCTGCGTACAGGACGGTGCGAAGGATGGAGATCACCAAGGAGCTGACCCAAGCTCTAACAGGACACGGCGGGTTCTCCGAATACCTGACTCGCTTCAAGTGTAAGGAGAACCCGGCGTGTACGTGCGACCCGGACAAACAGGAGACAATCCTCCACCTCCTGACGGATTGTCCTATATATGCTTCCCCTAGGTATGAACTCGAAGCAAGAACAGGGGTAAATATAATTAAAGAAAACCTCCCCACACTGATAACACGGAAAGAATTAAGAAAAGAATTTATACAATTTGTAACGAAAATAGTGACGTCAGTAAACAAAAGAAACCAAACCTGATAATCATAGTCGGGTTTGTTTTCTCTCGTTTACTACAGCATATCATGAAATTTTAATGTATCTTAAACAGAATTATTTATTGTGTGTATTATGAAGTGTATGGTGACCTATTTTATTATGAATTTATTATTATGGCCTACATTATAATGACTTATTTATTAAGACCTATTTTATTATGATTTATTGATTGGTTTATTGTAAAAAATTATAATTAAACTGCAACGTATTACAACTGCAGACCTGAAAAACTTCCCTGCGTAACCTGACGGCAGGGGGGCCCTTTCGCATGGCAGGAGTGGTTTTTAGCCGGTAGGAGTCCGGCACTACCTAGTCTGGGTGTCCATGATGGATTTCCCACTCCTGCCACGAAAACTAAAAAAAAAAAAAAAAACCCTACTCTACCCTAGTCTACCCTACTCTACCCTACTCTACCCTACTCTACCCTACTCTACCCTACTCTACCCTACTCTACCCTACTCTACCCTACTCTACCCTACTCTACCCTACTCTACCCTACTCTACCCTACTCGACCCTACTCTACCCTACTCTACCCTACACTACCCTACTCTACCCTACTCTACCCTACTCTACCCTACTCTACCCTACACTACCCTAATTTTTTTTTTCCATAAGAACCTTATCCTCACAATAACAATTACAACAAAAAAAAAAACAGCCAAATCGGTCAAGCCGTTTTCATGCTATGTCGTGACAACGGAAAACGGGTCTCATTTTTATATATATAGACAAGACCCTGCTAAGGCAGGGAGTGGCGTGTCTGAATTAAAAAACTTAACCTAACCAAACTCAACATTTCACCAATCTATCAATCTGTCAATCTGTCAATCTACCAATCTATGAATCTATCAATCTCCAGATCTTTCAATCTATCAATCTACTAATCTATGAATCTATCAATCTACCAATCTATGAATCTATCAATCTACCAATCTAAATCAAATGAGTGTCAACTCCCATTCTGTCATCGTCGGCACTGCATACAGACCGCCGTGGCTCGATGTCAATGTTTTCCTGGATGCAATTACAGACTCTCTTTTCTCTTTTTCTAAAGTGGATAAAATTATTTTGCTGGGCGACTTCAATATTAACATGTTAAGTCATACAAATAATAAAACAAAACTCCTAAACAATTTTCTGCTATGCTGCAAGTTAAATCAAATTGTATCACAGCCAACCCATTTCACAGACCACAGCGAGATATTAATTGATGTTATATGCACTGATGCCCGTGTGCGTGAAGTTTCTGTATCACACATACCAGAGCTCGGCCAGCATGCAATGATATCTGCTGAATTTAATTTTAAATTAGATAGGCCTTCGCCACGCTGGGTCACTTTTAGGCCGCTTAGGGATATACTGCTGGACCATTTCAACAAGGATCTAAATAAGATGGACTGGGAATACATTGAAAGTCTGGATGATGTCAATTCCATGGTGGAAACTTTTAATAACTATATTTTAAATTTGTTCGGTTTACATGCTCCCCTTAAAAAAGTTCTCATCAAAGATAAATCCCCTCCATGGATAACTGATACTATCAAAGACATGATGAAGCTGCGTGACAGGAGCCACAACAAGGCAAAAGCTACTAAAGCATCACATCATTTTGATTCATACAAAGAGCTTAAATACCTTGTTAGGGCAGCGCTGGACAGTAAGAAGCGTGAATATTTTAAAACTGGTATAAATAAAAATATTAAAAAACCAAAGAAGCTATGGAGTCACATAAAATCCACTATAGCTATCTCTAAAACCCCAGAGCACAGTTTGCCAAACCACTGTAGTGATCCTGAAAAAATTAATGCACACTTTTTGGACGTACCAGGTAGTGGTACAGTCACAGCTGCCGACTTACAATATTATGAGCAACACAGATTCAGTAACACTAATTTCCAGCTGGAGCCCGTTTAGGGGGATGTGGTGTTGAGGCTGCTACGTGGTCTAAAGTCCAATGCTCAGGGTTGTGACCACATCTCGCTTGAAATGTTGATGATGACTCTTCCTCGTACGCTCGCAGCTATAACGGCTATCGTCAACCGGTCCATCTCCTCCTCCTCTTTTCCGGATCTGTGGAAATTGGCAATAGTTAGACCCATCCCTAAAGTCTCTAACCCTACCAGCGTTAAAGAACTTCGCCCTATTAGTTTACTGCCTTGTCTCTCCAAGGTTCTAGAAAAGGTAGTGTCCAACCAGCTCAGAGCGTATCTCGAGGAACACAACATATTGCCGCTCGCTCAATCTGGTTTTCGCAAGGGACATAGTACAGCCACAGCCCTACTTGATGTGGTCGGGAATATTCTTGAAGGCAGGGATAAGGGAATGGGTGCTATGCTGGTCCTACTGGACTTCTCACGCGCCTTTGACTCAATTAATACGTCACTTCTCCTTTCCAAGCTGTCGTACTATGGATGTCAGCCTGAGACGGTTCAGTGGTTTAAAAGCTACTTGACTCACCGTTCTCAGTTTGTCCAGGTGACAAGTGAAAGTGATGGAAGCATTGAGTCTTCTGGTCCAAGGTACGTGGGCAGGGGTGTGCCCCAGGGATCGATCCTGGGGCCTCTTCTTTTCATACTGTACAGTGCTGACATCACCAACTGCCTGCTAAACACCAAGTTCTACCTTTATGCGGATGATTTGCAGATGTATCTGTCTTTCCATCCTCAGCAGACTGTTGACACTGTAAAAAGAGTGAATGAGGATTTGGATAGAATCACAGCCTGGTCTTCGAGAAACTCACTGGTTTTAAACCCAGTCAAGTCCAAATATTTGATCATAGGATCACGAGATTTCTTGAGCAAATTGAGCAACAGCAATTTGGATGTGAGGATTGATGGTTGTCCCATTGAGAGGGTGCAGGAAGCACGTAATCTTAGAGTAGTATTTGATGAACACTTGCATTTTGAGACTCATATCTCAGAAGCTGTGCGTAATTGCTTCTATCGTCTCAAGCTTTTATATCGTGTACGCCCATACTTAAGTGTGGATATGCGTATCATGCTCTGTGAGTCACTTGTTTTATCCAAGCTGAACTATAACTATAACTATACTATACTAGATCTCACATAACACCATTTTTAAATAGAGGTAATTTAATGAAAATGACAGATCGTAGAAAACTCCATCTGGCTACCCTACTCTTTGGCATAATCCTCACAAAAAAGCCTACTTATCTATATAATAAATTAACTTGGTCACGGGATGTAAACAAGGTTAAAACGAGAGCATCATCTTACCTTTTATTAGCTTTGACCCATAAAACTGCTGCATTCCGTGGAAGCTTCAAATACGCCAGTAGCAAGGTCTGGAATGACCTGCCACCACCTCTTCGTGCTTTAAAGACGGTTGGTGCTTTTAGTTCCAAATACAAACAGTATTTATTACGCAACCAAAAAGAGACCACCACATAATTTAACCGGAAAATTCTGCACGGTTTGCGATGGTGACTTTGTCGCTCAGTTTGACATCTCTCTCTTGCGTCCAATACAACACAACATTACACTTCACACAATAACATTTCAGATGCACCCGATTTACTTTTGTTTTAGACGTATTAATGTATAATATGTATGTATTATTACTCAACCTTTGTTTATTTGTATAATAACCAATCCACCCACTTTTTTGACAGTCGATTGCAACTTTGCAAGTCGATAGATCGTGTGTATCTATAGATTATACACTCCACAGATTAGTTATTTTTATATTACCAATCTACCAATCTATCAATCTATCAATCTATCAATCTATAAATCTATCAATCTATCAATCTATCAATCTATCAATCTATCAATCTATCAATCTATCAATCTATCAATCTATCAATCTATCAATCTATCAGTCTATCAGTCTATCAGTCTATCAGTCTATCAATCTATCAATCTATCAATCTATCAATCTATCAATCTATCAATCTATCAATCTATCAATCTATCAATCTATCAATCTATCAATCTATCAATCTATCAATCTATCAATCTATCAATCTATCAATCTATCAATCTATCAATCTATCAATCTATCAATCTATCAATCTATCAATCTATCAATCTATCAATCTATCAATCTATCAATCTATCAATCTATCAATCTATCAATCTATCAATCTATCAATCTATCAATCTATCAATCTATCAATCTATCAATCTATCAATCTATCAATCTATCAATCTATCAATCTATCAATCTATCAATCTATCAATCTATCAATCTATCAATCTATCAATCTATCAATCTATCAATCTATCAATCTATCAATCTATCAATCTATCAATCTATCAATCTATCAATCTATCAATCTATCAATCTATCAATCTATCAATCTATCAATCTATCAATCTATCAATCTATCAATCTATCAATCTATCAATCTATCAATCTATCAATCTATCAATCTATCAATCTATCAATCTACCAATCTTTCAATTTATCAATCTTTCAATATAGGAATTTATCAATCTATAAATCAATCGTTCTATCAATCTTTCAATATAGGAATTTATCAATCTATAAATCAATCGTTCTATCAATCGATATATTGATACGCAGATTGATAGATTGACAGATTGATAGATTGAAAGATGTATAGATTGATAGATTGATAGATTGATAAATTGATAGATTGATAGATTGATAGATAGGTTAGGTTAGGTTAGGTTAGGTTAGGTTAGGTTAGGTTAGGTTAGGTTAGGTTAGGTTAGGTTAGGTTAGGTTTTTTTTTTTTTTTTTTTTTTTTTTTTTTTTTTTTTTTTTTTTTATTCTTCTACCTCCAACTTTCGTCAGAGCCTATGCTTGCTTATTTAATTCTCATTCATTCCAGTTCTCGCTTGTATGCCTCTCGTACTTTCATTCCTCATACTGTGTCTTTCTAGCGTTCATCCTCTCGTATGCTTTTTGGGTTGGGGTTACCCACTCTAACTATAGCTTCTAATCTATCTAACTAATATTTTACTTTTTCTTTATTTACATAACAGGTTTGCGGGAAAATAAATGGGGAGACAGGTATGTATTTTTATAAAATGGGTTCCTTAATTTAAGTTTATATTCTAAGCTACAATAACAATAATTATTTTATGTCTGAAGTGCTACATTTTCCTGTTTTATTCTTATACAATAATTTTATTTACAAAGTAAAAGGTACACATATTCTTATTTACAATATACACATAACAATATCCCACTTTACAATACTGGGAGAAACTAAATACACAATAATAACCTATTTTAAGCTTATTATAATTAGCATACTATTTATTTTTATCCTATGTTACATTTCCTATTAAACATTCTTATGGCTATGCTAAACAGAATATACTATATTATATTTTGATAGCATATTTACTTATGCGGTCTTATTTCTTACAATTACTTTTTGTGCAACATACTTACTGTAATCTAGGAATATTTCCCAATGTTTACTACTTATAATGTCTTTAAGATTATTGCGTATCATTTTCGTACCTAAAGCTTGCTCGACGTTAAATCGGTGTCTTTCAAATTGAGGGCAGTCGAACAGTATGTGCGGGACCGTTTCGCTCGAATCTGGGTCACAGATGCACGATGGACTCCCCTTGAGCTTGAAGCGATTCAAGTACTCGGAGAATCCACCGTGCCCCGTCATTAATTGCGTGATTAGGCTGTTTGTTTCTATCTTCCGGATTATCCTAAAGGCGGTTCGGACATCCGGGAAAAACAATTTAGTCACAGAGGCCGTAGCTCCAGATCCGTACCTTAGGTTCCACTCGTCAAGCGACGCCGTACGTATGCTTCGCTTGACGAATGAGACCGGACACTGGTCGTAATCGGGCTTTCTTTTGAAGTTTTCAGCGGCCTCCTTCGCTAGCTGGTCGGCTCGTTCATTCCCCTGTAGCCCCACATGAGCTTTGATCCAAAACAAGGAAATAACCTTGTTCTGGCGGGATGCAGATTTTATATTATTCCTAGCTTCTACCGCAAGAGGGTGGCGTGATCCGGGATTTGTTAATGTTTGTAGAGCCGCCATTGAGTCGCTGAAAACTCCAAAAGAAGACGCTTTGAGCTTGGTCACCTCTTTGGTTGCCTTTGCAATTGCCAAGAGTTCAGCCTGGTAAACCGTACAGTGCTTTGAAAGGGCAAGTTTGAGGGCTCTGGTCTCAGCCTCTCCCTTCCATATGGACACAGAAGCGCCGACTCCTCCTCCGATCTTGCTCCCGTCCGTGAAAATACGGACGTCAAAGCTGCACCTGTCCAGCTGCTCTTGGTTTACCAGGCTGTCAAACTTCAAGATGTCACGTGCTGCAGGATGGGGATCTTCTCTTGCAGCAGTCATTCGCTCGATCTCCCTGTCTCCCAGTAATGTCTGGGGTACTCCTCTCTTGGCTTCATACAACGATGCCGCCTCACGAACTCTAATGTCGAGGGGGAGTAACCCAGACAGCACCAGTGCTGAGTTCAAGGAGACCGTGCGATATGCCTTGCACATCTTTTGGGCAATTCCACGCTGTACGGTCCCGAGTTGTTTCTTGATGCCCAACTTTCCAACTGCTGGCGCCCAGACGCTTGCAGCGTAAAGTATAATGGGCTCTACAACCGCCACATACATGATTCTTATGACTTCTGGGTGTAACCCCCAACTGACCTTGGCAGCTCTACACAGTTGCTTATATATTGCGATTGCCTTCCTACAAACAATTGAGACATGCTTATTAAAAGTTAACTTTTCGTCGATCGTTACACCCAGAAGCTTCATTTCTTTCGAAATGTCAATGTCAATCCCCCCCATACTCAGGCGCGGTGTGTCGTATTTCAGCTTTCTTGTTACTACCATAGCGGTCGTTTTGTGCGGAGCGAATTTAAGTTTGTTTTCAACACCCCACGCCAAAACATGGTTGAGAGCAGCATTGGCACATAATTCAACCTCATGTGCGGTCTTTCCGTCAAAGACCAAAACGACGTCGTCCGCAAACGCTTGGATGTATATTCCCCTTTCTGTAAGTGCTTTTAGGAGAGGATCTAGAACCAGGTTCCAAAATATTGGTCCTCCAATTGAGCCCTGGACACAGCCTTTACTCGTCCCTTTACCATATACCTCCCCACCGTACCTGATTGCAACCTTGCGGTCTTTGAGGTAACTGTCTATGACCCGCCTAAGGTTGACAGGACACTTTTCTTCCGCCAGTCGGATCCTTATTGCAGGCCACCACGCACTGTCAAATGCCCCCTCTATATCCAAAGATACTAACGTCACTATTTGCTTCTGGTCGAGTTTCTTGTGGACATGCTGCATGAGATCGTAGAGGGCATCTTCCGTGCTTTTCTGTGGCTTGAAACCGTACTGACGGGTACTCATGTTCGGCAGCAGGTGAAACCTTAGGCGGGCCACCAGCATCTTTTCAAAGATTTTCCCCAATATAGGCAACAGCCCAATCGGCCTATATGATTTGGGGCTGGAGTAATTATCTTTTCCAGGTTTCTTGAGTATCACGACTGTTGCCTCTTTCCAGACTGTGGGGAAGCAATGGCATTCCAGACACTTATTAAAGAACCGTAGAATTAGTTCCGGGTCATTGTTTATGGCGTGACAACAAATGTCGGCTGTAAAGCCGTCTGATCCCGGTGCCTTCTTTGGATTAAAGGATTCCATTGAATTTTTTAATTCGCACATCGTAAAAGGTGGGTCACAAGGGTCATTTTGCTCGCCAGAGTTCACGATGTCGGCCTTTATTCGAATGGATCGGTGATGAGCGTTATCGCATTCCGTAAGGTCTTCTGGATAGAATGTTTCCGCTAACAGCTTCACGGAACCTTTTGCGTCCAGCACATCACCGTTCTTCTCCAAAGGTAGGTCCTCTTCTCTACGTTGTGTCCTCCCTATCACCCTATATATTCCCTCCCAGATCCCCTCTCTATCCTGTCTCCCACAGAACTCCTTCCAACTCTCAGTTTGAGCTTTGGCTACTTCCAACTCATACTCCTCTTTCTTTTTCAGGTACTCTTCTATGACCTTCGACTTCCGGATTGGGGCGGCGCAGCGGATTCTACGCTTCATGGTGACGACGGTCTTCTTCATCTCGACGAGTCTCTCGGACCACCACGGCAAGGTAAGTTCTTCTTTGGCTTTTATATTTGGTATAGTTTGCTTACATGCTTCGTCTATTGCTTTTGTGAGGTTTTCAGTTACTATGTCAATTTGCTCGCTATCTTTAATTTGATCTATTTCTGCTAGTGTAAGATTAAAATCAATTTTTAACTGGGAAAATTTCTCATGAAACTTGGTCCAGTTTGCTTTTTTGGTAAAATATTTTCGAGTAGTTCGCTCAACTTTAATGCCTTTAGATTTTTGTAAGAAGATCTTAAATGTGATGCCGTTATGGTCCGAGCTCGTGAGTCCTTCGTCAACTTTCCAGTCGTCTATCATGTCCAAGATATCATTGGAGCAAGCAGTGATGTCTACATAACTACTGTACCGCTTTCCTCCCCGGATAGTGTCGAAGGTCGGAATTTCCCCTCTGTTGAGTATGTTTAGATTTAGCTCGCCGAGAGTTCCTATAATCTCTTCTCCCCTAATGTCAGCCGTTGGACTGCCCCACCACATGCTTTTGGCGTTGGCATCACCTCCAACTATCAGCTTTTTGGAACCGACTACACTCTCTATTTTCTTGAGATGTCCCAGATAATGCTCAATAGGCTGGTCTGGCTCAAAGTAAAAGGAGACAAGCGTGATCTCCCAGGCACTGGTCTGGATTCCCACCACAACGATGTTGTTTGTGGTGAGTTTTGGGTACTGCTTGACGATAAAGTCACTGTTAAAGACAGCTATGGCAGCCTTAACAGTCCCATCTTCTGTTCCAGTGCTCTGGAAGACCCTAACGCCCCTGTGACTCCTCATTACTTTGGCCCCACCCACATACGGTTCCTGGAGAAGCGCTAGCGCTATCCCACGTTTTGTGGCTTCTGTGAGAAGTTCATTAGTTGCTAGCTTCTTACGTTGGAGGTTTGCCTGTATTACTCCGTAGGGAGTGTTGGCCATTGAGGTGCCCTTAGCAGTAAGCAACGGTTGACCTTGCTATGTCATCCCACTTTTTGCGCAGAGGACAGTCATGGCTAAAAGCATTGTGCTGTGTACCGCTCTCAACTTTTGCCTTCGTACAATTTCGGCAAACGGGTGGTAAGCCTGAAAGCCAGTCCGAGCACTCCGACCTCATGTGAGGACCGCCGCAGTGGCCACACAGGTCTGCAGGCTCTTTACAGAACCGCTTACCGTGTCCAAAGCCTAAGCAGCGGGTGCATTGGACCAATGGAGTCTGATCTTCGACCCTGATGCGCTGGAGATCGATGTGAACGGTTCCAATGTCCAACACTCGTCGCCAGATGGTGGGTGAGACGCTGATAATAATGTGGCCAATATGAGGGTTCCTTGTCCTTCTTCGATATTTTATTTCCACTCTGTTTTCCTCAGTGTCGAGGCCGTCGAAAACACCCTGGTTTTGATTTCGGAGCGCTTTAAGAACGTCATCATCGGTATTAATTACCAGAACGTTCCTCAAGATCAGTAGCGGGTCCCTGTTTTTGACTTCCTCGACAGTGAGGTCAACCCCTTCTTTTTGAAGTCGGTCTTTTATCTTACCCCTTTCCTCTTCGGTTTGCAAACCTATTATCACTTTCCTATCCTTAGCCTTCCTCACTCTTTCCACCTTTATCCAACCATCTTTTGCATTTATTGCTTTCCTGACTTTGCTCAGTACCACCTCACCCGTCTCCGCTTCATCCTTAGATGAGACCACCACCGAGTGCAAAGTGTTACGCTTCGGTATTACCTTAATTCCCTGGGCTGAAGCCACACTAGCGTAGGTAATTCCTTGCTCCAGGACACTCCTTTGGTGTTCAATAACGTCCTTTAGCTCCTCTAACTTTTTATTGTTTTCCACAAGGAGGTTTGTCTGCAGATCCATTTTCTGCAAAATTGTGGCAGTATTGGATGTTTCGGGAGTAGCTCTGTCTATTGGTTGAGGCTCTGCTGAATTCGCTTCCCTGGTCCTATCGCGTTTAGCTAGTTTTAGCTCCGACTCGACTTCCTTTACTAGTTGGTAAAGACGTTCTGTGGCCTCGGAGATTCCATTCTTAATCTCCGTTTTGGTATTCCTGGAGCTGTTTAGGTGAAGTTTCGCCTTTACGAGGCAAGCCTTTGCTTCTGCCGTTCGGTCTGCGTATTTAGTATTCGACGGTGAGAGTGTGTCGACAGACTTTCTTGTCTGTGACACAGTTACGCTCTCTTGCGTAAAAGCAAGTTTCGTCTTAATTTTTGCAGGGCCGGCCTGCGACGTCTGCTCAGTTGTAGCGAGATCGGGGCTGCTGTTTGGGGCTTCCCAGTTCTCTATGCTACGTCTAACATTCGACGAAGCAACAGCTCCAGGTTTAGGTGGTGACTTTTTTCCACCGGCCGCTTTTAGCGGAGTTCTGTGGCCGAACATGTTGGAGAGTATGCGTCTCTTAATAAAATAGGTCAATAGGGACAATAAAGTGAAAATAAAAAAAAAGTGTATAAAATAAGTCAAAAAGAATAATAATGTGCGCACAAAAGGAAGATAAAACCGCACAAGCACTTACAACTAAATTATTTCTACAAATAAAATTTTGTAAAAAGTGTCACTAATTGAACTCTACCCTAAGTATTTTATTTGTAGGTAGCCGTCAGGGGGCCGTTTATAAGTCTGAGGGTCAATCCTCACTGTTAAAACTTGTTTTTAGTGACTTTTCAAAATTAGCTCTATGTAGAGTCGATTCAATGGAATCACTGGATAGAACCCGTCAAGCCCGTTTCTTCAAACCCAAACACGAGGTAGCTAGCCCCAAGGGTTCCGGAGCAATCCAATTTTAAAAAAATTTGGTTTTTTCCAAGATGGCAGCCAAAATATGGTTTAAATCAAATTTCTCCGCAACCAATCGGCCGAAACACCCCGTGCTTCGGCTTATCTTACTGTGCTCGACGAGATCTATTCAGTGGTATATTTTTCAGGCTGAAAAAATTTTGACCCCTGAAAACGCCTGAAAACAATATCGCCCGCAAGGCAGGTATGTGCCGAGTCACTTAAAGAAAACCCCGCCGCTCTGCGACCCTCCGTTACGGAGATATGGGTGTTTCAAGTTTAATGAAAATGGCGGAACAACTGTCAAAGTCAAACTTTGGCAGGTAATATCTCCGTTCCTGACGGTCGCAGAACCACCGAGTTTGGGCTCTCCCAGGTCGGCCCGAGCTCCCCTATTTGCTGAAACCGTTTTCAGGACCCTGAAGTTTTTTGGCTTCAAACCGCCTGAAACCACAGAGTGAGAAACCCAAGGAGCCTTTGAGTCCAAAATCGAAATCCGCACCCTTCTACGACACCTAGTTCCAGAGCTATTGCGGTTCAAAGTTTTACAAAATGGCCGCCGAACTGTCAAAAGTTAAATTTAAAAGCCCGTAACTTCGGAACCCTACGTCGGAGAAAGTTCGGATTTTGGACCTACAGCTCGGCGTCACCTCAAGTATATCCTGAAAACCGTTTCAGCGCTGAAAAATTTTTCAGGTCAAAAACTCCTGAAACTCAATTATAAGCACAGCCCCTTGAGTGTCCTAACTATTTGTGAAAAAACGAGTTTCGTCGGCTTAGTAGTTTCTGAGATATGGCTGATTGAAATTTTAAACCTAAAAAACCAAAATGGTGAAATTTAACAAAACTCTCAATTTTAATGATATACAGCCTGTGTTTGGGCTTAAATAGATCGCAATAGACGTATTGGACCCAGCCCAGATGTCAAAATTTGTTATTTCCTAGTAGATTTTAAATAAATGTCAAAAATTGGTAAAAATTCGATATCTCAGAATCCACTTTACATAAAATTTTGATAAAAATAGTTAAAAATAGGTAAAATCTAGCACTATACGATAAATAAATAAAATTTTGAAAACATAAATTACTTCATATAAAAATTTTTCAAAAAGTGATTTTTTGATAAATTTAATTATATTTTAAAAACCATTGAAATAAAAAATCTGAAATTTACAATTTGTGTTCTTCTAATAAGAGCGCCAAAGACTGCAGTTGAAGATCTTCTAAATGATAGTTATATCCGGGGATATTAGGGTCAAACTTTTGGAATTTCAAAGTCCTTGCAAAAATCAGGTTTGAGGGTTATGAAAAAATTACTTGCGGCGATAGTCTCTGACATTACAGGAGATGACTGTTGCAAATTTTCAGGCGTCTGGCGCCACGAAATCGATGTTTTCAGCTCCACGTGGTTTTCGTTTTTCCTGAATTGCTCCAAACGAGTTGAGTTTTTCAGTCTTCTGTCACGTCAGAGCGGTGTGCGGTAGAAGCCTCCTCACCTTTTTTCAATAAAAAAGGTAGGTCGTCGATCTCGATCTTGCAGCGTTTGCGAGTTAAGTTTTTTCCTGTTAACTTAACCTCAACATTTGAGGTTTTTTCAGGTTTTAACACTTTTTCACTGCAATCCGAGTAAAAAATATCACAGGGGGTTGTAGGTTTTACCTAGCCCAGCACAAAGACGTATCACTCGTCAAAATTGGCCAACTTTTTACCACTTTTTGTAATTTTTAAGTGCGGAGCGTCTCCAAAAATGATCCGACCGCCACGGGAGTCAGGGGGGTACTGGTTAGGTTAGGTTAGGTTAGGTTAGGTTAGGTTAGGTTAGGTTAGGTTAGGTTAGGTTAGGTTGGGGGACCACCCCACAGTGCTTACGTCCACGTCGTGTCCCCTGGAAACGACCCAGTCCTGACCACCGTAACGGAGTGGCAGGCTGGGCTCGGCCAAAGTGCACTGTGCTTCGTAGCTATCACTATTTTATTTTATGCGGGTTTTAATTTTATTGTTCGGAGAGCTACGAAAATTTGCGGGCTATGCCTAAACAGCCAGCGCGGGACGCCTCCGGGCGGTTCCTTAAAAAAGGCCCTTCTAAGGGCCAACCAAAAGGCCCTTCTCAGGGCCAACCAAAAGGCCCTTCTCAGGGCCAACAGGACGCTTCGGCGTCAGAGGCTAGCCGCGCGCCGTCTGCGGCTAGCTTCTACAGCAGGGCGGACGAGATGTCGGACTCCGACATCGAGTCCATCGAGCGGTTGTCGGACGCGAATTCGATTGCAGCCGAGGAGGGCGAGTCCAGATCACGGAAGCGGGCCTTCTTAAAGGACGGGTCTGAGGGCTCGTCGGGTTCGGCTATCGGAAAAAAGAAGAAGGCGAAGACCAAGAAGGCAACGACGGCGGCGGACACCCACAATGTGGGTCTTGCAGACGCCGAACGCCAGCTGAACCTGGCTCGGCGGGCGCAAGTCCAGGAGGACTTGGAGGAGCGGGTTGTGGCCAAGGAGCAACGGGCGCGCGTCGCCCGGGCCAAGGCCGGGTACGGAGCGTCCCGCGTCCTGTACGCCGACCACTCCTTGGTCGAGCTGGAGCGGATGGCGGAGGAGGACGCGGAGGAGATAGCAGAGGTCGCTTCCAAGTCCTCCAACCTCAAGGGCACTTTCCAAAAGTCCCTTAAATGCAGGGCTGCGAGCTTGCGCAGCATCGTCGCGGAGCTGGTGGAGCGCAAGGCTTCGGATGAGACGCGACAACTGCAGGCGAAAGTGGATCGCCTGCAGCAGGAGGTCAGCCAGCTACACCAGAAGCTGGCTGAAGCCACGGCCCGGCCAAGCCAGACCGAGCCAAGACCGGTGGCAGAAGGCCCACCCTCCAACCTTGAGGACATCCTCCGCAAGGTTGTGATGGAGGAGAGGGCCTTCACGCGAGCCTGCATCGCAGGCATTGAGGACCGGCTATTGCCAGAAAAGCGCCTGCGACCGCCGCTTGCCGCGGACAAGAGGCGCAGTGAGCCGGGGCCATCCTCCGCCGAGGACGCCCTCCTCCCTTCCACCACCCCATCCAACCAGTGGACGGAGGTGGTTGGGAGGGGGAAGGGCAAGGCCAAAAAGGCAGTGGCAACAGTCCCTGCCGTCCCCGCCACCGCCCCTCCCAGCCAGTCGCAGCGGGCGACTGGCAAGGGAAAGGGGAAGGGGAAGGGGAAAGGGGGGAAAAAGTCGGCCCCCAAGCCCGCTGCCGCTGCTGCAGCTCCAGCGGCCAAAGGGGCCCCCGCCGGCACGAGGAGGAAGTTGGCTCCTCCTAAGTCCGCAGCCGTCGTGGTGACGCTCACCGCAGAGGCTGCGGAACAGGGGGAGACCTACGCGTCCGTGTTGTTACGGGCGCGAGCTAACGCCGATCCCACCCAAATGGGGATCGGCAAAGTCACATGCCGCAAGACCCAAGCCGGTGCTCGAATATTCGAGTTCCCGGGGGCCGACGGCGGTGCCCATGCTGATATGTTTGCGGCCAAATTGCAGGAGGCAATTGCGGACGTGGCCAAGGTTGCCAGACCGGTCAAGCTGGCGGCCTTGGAAGTTAGTGGCCTGGACGACTCTGTCTCCAAGGAGGAGGTGGTGGCGGCGGTCGCAGCTATTGGGGGCTGCGAAGCCACAGCGGTGCAAGGCCGGGACATTAGGCCCGGTCGCGGCGGCATGGGCACCATGCGCATTGAGTGCCCAGTCGCCGCTGCCAAAGCCGTCCTTGACAAAGGACGACTTGCCGTCGGCTTCAGCTCGGGTGCAGTCCGGGCACTTGTGGCGCAGCCCTTGCGGTGCTACAGGTGCTTCGGCATTGGGCACACCCGGGCTCTCTGTCCGTCCACGGTAGACAGGACGGACAGTTGTTACCGCTGTGGCAAGGAGGGCCACAAAGCCATCACCTGCCAGGCCGCCACGCCGCACTGCGCAGTTTGCGCTGCCAGTGGCCGCCCGGCGGGTCACGTTATGAAGGGGAGGAATTGTAATCCTCCCCCTAAGAAGGGAAAAGCGCAGGCCACGATCCGGCCTGCCGCTACTACCGCCGTTCCCGTTCTTGAGGCGGGAGCGTCGACGTCTGCGGCTGCGGAGGGGGGTGCGATGTCCGATTGATGGCTACAGTCGAACATCGCATCCTTCAGGCGAACACCAACCACTGCAGGGCTGCCCAGGATCTGCTGATGCAGATCATGGCTGAGTGGTTGGTGGACGTGGCGGTGGTTGCCGAGCCTTACTCGGTCCCTGGCCATTGGCTGGGCGACCGGGACGACTTGGTGGCGTTGGTGACGCGGTCTTCCTCGGACTCCCCTCCCCTCTCGCTTTTAGAGAGGGGACCGGGATACGTGGCCGCCGCGTGGGGAGATATAGCTGTTGTGGGGGTTTATTTCTCCCCTAACCGCCCTCTCGAGGATTTCGAGAACTTTCTCGGAGTCCTCACCGCAGTCGTCGGGAGGGCGGCGCCGCGCCAGGTCGTCGTGTTGGGCGACCTGAATGCCAAGTCGGCGGCTTGGGGCAACCAAGCCGCCACGTGCAACGTCCGGGGACGTGCCGTCGAGTTTTGGGCGACTTCGTGCGGTGTGTCCCTCCTCAACAGGGGGGCGGTCCACACGTGCGTGCGGCAACGGGGAGGATCGGTGGTGGACGTCTCGTTCGCCACCCCCGTGCTGGCCGCGCGCATTGAAAACTGGCGGGTGGAGATGGTGGAGACCTTGTCGGACCACCGCTATGTGCGGTTCGACATATCCACTCGGGGCCCGCGGGAGACTGTCCGCTCTGGCCAATCTCCCTTCCCGCGGTGGGCTCTGACCCGCCTGGACCGAGAGGCAGCCCAGGAGGCAGCCTTCCTTCAGGACTGGCTCTCGCCCCCTGTTGAGGTACAAGACGTGGACGCTGCAGCAGCCCAGCTGCGGGAGTCCCTGACCGAGGT
Source organism: Mythimna lalbum (assembly GCA_949319445.1). Classification (NCBI taxonomy): domain Eukaryota; kingdom Metazoa; phylum Arthropoda; class Insecta; order Lepidoptera; family Noctuidae; genus Mythimna; species Mythimna lalbum. The sequence continues at coordinate 22,351,459 of OX439360.1, forward strand.
GTGCAACGCCAGCATGCCTCGGTCTCGCCGTCCGCCTCCCCGACGCGCCGTCTATTGGTGGTCGGAGGAATTGGCGGGGCTCCGCGCCGCTAGTGTGGCGGCCAGGCGGGCCTACATGCGGAGCCGTCGACGCAGCGCCCGAAACCAGGCCGAGGAGGACCGCCTCTACGCCTCTTTCCGGGAGGCGAGGAAGGTCCTCAAGTCGGCAATAGGCGCTGCCAAGGACGCGGCGAGGGCCGAAATGCTGGAGGGTCTCGACAGGGATCCGTATGGGAGACCATACAAGGCGGCGCGCAGCAAACTGCGCCCACATGGTCCCCCACTAACGGAGACCCTCGAGCCGGCGCTGTTGGATGGGGTGGTCCGGTCCCTGTTTCCACGCAGGACCAACTTCACCCCGCCAACGATGGACCCTCCAGAGGGGGCCGCTTCACCGGAGGAGGAGGTTCCCCCGGTGACGGCTGGCGAGCTTTACGCGGGGGTACTCCACCTCAGCGGGAAGAAGACGGCCCCAGGGCCAGACGGCGTTCCCGCACGCGTGGTGGCCATCGCCGCCACGCAAATGGAGGAGAGGTTTCGGGACCTCTTCAGCGCGTGTTTTACGGCTGGGAGGTTCCCGAAACCTTGGAAGGAGGGCAAACTTTGCCTCCTCCGCAAAGAGGGACGCCCGGCGGACTCCCCCTCGGCTTACCGGCCCCTCGTTCTGCTCGAGGAGGCCGGTAAGATGTTCGAGGGGATAATCGCAGCCAGGCTTAACAGCCATCTGCAGGGAGTGGGGCCGGACCTGTCGGACGCCCAGTTCGGTTTCCGACAGGGCCGGTCCACCATCGACGCGCTGACCCTTCTCAAGGGCCAGGTGAAGGAGGCGACGGAGGCGGGGGACGGAGTGTTGGCGGTGTCATTCGACATAGCCAACGCCTTCAACTCCATCCCCCATTCGGCTATACTGGAGGCACTCCGGTATCACGGAGTGCCCCAGTACTTGCGAGATCTCCTGGCCAGCTACCTGGAGGACCGCGAGATCCTCCTTGCGGACAGGTCGGGCTCGGTCAGGAGATACAGCGCAGAGTCCGGTGTTCCGCAGGGGTCGGTACTGGGGCCTCCCCTGTGGAACATCGGCTTCGATTGGCTCCTGCGGGGGATCCTCCTCCAGGGCACGAGTGTCATCTGCTACGCGGATGACACTCTCCTCCTTGCCCGGGGGAGGGATTTCAGGGAGGCGGCCTGTCTGGCCTCGGTTGGTGGATCCTTAGTGGCAGGGAGGATCCGCCGTCTAGGGTTGAAGGTAGCGCTGCACAAGACCGAGGCCGTGTTCTTCCACGGGCCTCGGCAGCGCTACCCTCCTGACGCCCACATTGTCGTGGAGGGCGTCCGGATAGAGGTGAAGGCCCAGATGAAATATCTGGGCCTGATGCTTGACAGCAGGTGGCGCTTCGGTCCGCACTTCAGCGGGCTGTCGACGCGCCTGCTGAAAGCTGCGGACGCCCTCTCATGGCTCCTCCCGAACCTCGGGGGACCCAAGGCGCGATGCCGGCAATTATACGCCGGCATCCTGAGGAGCATGGCCCTCTATGGGGCCCCAATCTGGGCGGACTCCCTCCATAGGAGGGAGAATGCGACCGCCATCCGCAGGCCACAAAGGGCCATTGCACTGCGGGTGGCGAGGGCCTACCGGTCGGTGGGCTTTGCGGCGGCGTGCGCTCTGGCCGGCACCCCTCCTTGGGAGTTGGAGGCGTGGGTGCTCGCCAGAGTGTACGAATGGACGGCGCGGCGCAAAGCGCTTGGTGAGCGCCCCGTCGACCAAGAGCGGGAGGCCGTGCGGCAGGAGGCGAGGGACGCGATAGTCCACCACTGGACGGAAGACCTCGCCTCCGCCGCCTTTGGCCGGCGGACCTTGGACGCGCTCGGCCCAGTCTTGAGAGACTGGCTCGAGCGGTCGCACGGTTTCCTCTCGTTCCGTCTGGTGCAGGTATTGTCCGGACATGGCTGTTTCGGAACGCACCTGCACCGGATCGGGCGGGAGGAGACCGCGGCGTGCCATGACTGCGGCGCTGCGGAGGACACGGCCCAACACACCCTCGAGGCGTGCCCGGCCTGGGGTGAGCAGCGCCGCAGTCTTATTGCGGTTATTGGGCAGGACCTCTCGCTCCCCAGCGTGGTCGAATGTATGCTGGGGAGCGAGGAGGCCTGGACCGCGGTCGCCTCCTTTTGCGAGGATGTTATGTCGCAAAAGGAGGCGGCGGAGCGTGAGCGGGAGGACGACCCTCTCGCCGCACCGCTCCGCAGACGAAGAAGGGGAAGGAGAAGGCGAATTTTCGATCGCCTTCTCCCACCCCCAGGTGGTGATTAGCGGGCGACAGGCGCGGGGGCGCCTTCGCCCGCATTGCACTGATCACCACCACCGTCGGGCGGGAATGGCCGAGCGCTCGCGGCATTCCCGGGCCCCTCCTTGCTGAGAGGGGCGTGTAGGGCCCGCCATCAAGGCGGGCGATCGTCGGCGAAGGACTGGACGTAAAGGCTCTGCCAGCTGCCCAGTCCTCCGCCACTCACAGACGATGCGGGAGCGCCGCTGGGTCGTTTAGTGGGTATACCGGCTCCGACCGGGGAGTCCCACATACCCCTCCCTCCCCCGAGGGAGGGTATGCGTAACGCATTTTTCCCAGCGTAAAAAAAAAAAAAAAAAAAAAAAAAAAAAAAAAAAAAAAAAGGTTAGGTTAGGTTAGGTTAGGTTGACGGAGGCGGGGGACGGAGTGTTGGCGGTGTCATTCGACATAGCCAACGCCTTCAACTCCATCCCCCATTCGGCTATATTGGAGGCACTCCGGTATCACGGAGTGCCCCACTACTTACGAGATCTCCTGGCCAGCTACCTGGAGGACCGCGAGGTCCTCCTTGCGGACAGGTCGGGCTCGGTCAGGAGATACAGCGCAGAGTCCGGTGTTCCGCAGGGGTCGGTACTGGGGCCTCCCCTGTGGAACATCGGCTTCGATTGGCTCCTGCGGGGGATCCTCCTCCAGGGCACGAGTGTCATCTGCTACGCGGATGACACTCTCCTCATTGCCCGGGGGAGGGATTTCAGGGAGGCGGCCTGTCTGGCCTCGGCTGGCGGATCCTTAGTGGCAGGGAGGATCCGCCGTCTAGGGTTGAAGGTAGCGCTGCACAAGACCGAGGCCGTGTTCTTCCACGGGCCTCGGCAGCGCTACCCTCCTGACGCCCACATTGTCGTGGAGGGCGTCCGGATAGAGGTGAAGGCCCAGATGAAATATCTGGGCCTGATGCTTGACAGCAGGTGGCGCTTCGGTCCGCACTTCAGCGGGCTGTCGACGCGCCTGCTGAAAGCTGCGGACGCCCTCTCATGGCTCCTCCCGAACCTCGGGGGACCCAAGGCGAGATGCCGGCAATTATACGCCGGCATTCTCAGGAGCATGGCCCTCTATGGGGCCCCAATCTGGGCGGACTCCCTCCATAGGAGGGAGAATGCGACCGCCATCCGCAGGCCACAAAGGGCCATTGCACTGCGGGTGGCGAGGGCCTACCGGTCGGTGGGCTTCGCGGCGGCGTGCGCTCTGGCCGGCACCCCTCCTTGGGAGTTGGAGGCGTGGGTGCTCGCCAGAGTGTACGAATGGACGGCGCGGCGCAAAGCGCTTGGTGAGCGCCCCGTCGACCAAGAGCGGGAGGCCGTGCGGCAGGAGGCGAGGGACGCGATAGTCCACCACTGGACGGAGGACCTCGCCTCCGCCGCCTTTGGCCGGCGGACCTTGGACGCGCTCGGCCCAGTCTTGAGGGACTGGCTCGAGCGGTCGCACGGTTTCCTCTCGTTCCGTCTGGTGCAGGTGTTGTCCGGACATGGCTGTTTCGGAACGCACCTGCACCGGATCGGGCGGGAGGAGACCGCGGCGTGCCATGACTGCGGCGCTGCGGAGGACACGGCCCAACACACCCTCGAGGCGTGCCCGGCCTGGGGTGAGCAGCGCCGCAGTCTAATCGCGGTTATTGGGCAGGACCTCTCGCTCCCCAGCGTGGTCGAATGTATGCTGGGGAGTGAGGAGGCCTGGACTGCGGTCGCCTCCTTTTGCGAGGATGTTATGTCGCAAAAGGAGGCGGCGGAGCGTGCGCGGGAGGACGACCCTCTCGCCGCACCGCTCCGCAGACGAAGAAGGGGAAGGAGAAGGCGAATGTTCGATCGCCTTCTCCCACCCCCAGGTGGTGATTAGCGGGCGACAGGCGCGGGGGCGCCTTCGCCCGCATTGCACTGATCACCACCACCGTCGGGCGGGAATGGCCGAGCGCTCGCGGCATTCCCGGGCCCCTCCTTGCTGAGAGGGGCGTGTAGGGCCCGCCGTCAAGGCGGGCGATCGTCAGCGGAGGACTGGACGTAAAGGCTCTGCCAGCTGCCCAGTCCTTCGCCACTCACAGACGATGCGGGAGCGCCGCTGGGTCGTTTAGTGGGTATACCGGCTCTGACCGGGGAGTCCCACATACCCCTCCCTCCCCCGAGGGAGGGTATGCGTAACGCATTTTTCCCAGCGTAAAAAAAAAAAAAAAAAAAAAAAAAAAAAAAAAAAGGTTAGGTTAGGTTAGGTTAGGTTAGGTTTTTTTTTTTTTTTTTTTTTTTTTAGTTTATTTTCAGACACGCCACTCCCTGCCCTGAACAGGGTCGTTGTAAAATCATTATTTTGTTTTATATGTATAAGTTTTGTCATTATTTTTGTTTGTAATATTTCAATTTTTGTATGTTTCTTTATTGTTATTCATTGTCTGAGTTCTCTCATACGAGTATTTATAAATTTGTTTTCTGTGTCTGTTTGTTTTTATTATTTTCTGTTCAAAATATAATCATTTTTTAGTTTACGTGTTTGGTAGTTTTATGTTATATATATTTATGATATGTTTAGTATTTCATCCATTTATTAAATTTAGATAGTTGTTTTTATAATTAATATAGATAGATTGATACATAGATATATGATATATTTGTATTTATTCCATTCCTATTACGTTCTTTCTTTCCTCAAGGGTTGCGCAAACGCTTGGTGGTTCAATATTTTGCGCTTTCTTGAGGCCTTTCTTCTTATGATACTTTCTTTTTCTCTTCCTGTTATAATATATATGTATAATTTATTATTTATTTATGTATATCTTAATATAGTTTGTTACTTTTAGTATGTAGTTAATATAATTATGATAATGTAATATGAATATAATATATATAGTTATTATAATAGATGTATGTAGATAATTTTATTTGTTCCTACTTATCACAATCTCGGCTATTCGTTTAGCGTACTTTAAAAATATATTTCTTGTTTTATTATCCGCCATTATCTCCCTCACAGCTTCCCTATCTATACGTCGCTCAAGTTCCCGCTCGCAATCATATCTTGCCCGACCGAAGATCGGGCAGTCGATCAAGACATGTAGGGCGGATTCCTCCACTCCGGGGGCGCAGGCACACGATGGGTCCTCCTTACACTTGAATCTGGTCAGATATTCGGAGAACCCACCGTGTCCTGTTAGCACTTGCGTCGTGATGCAGTCTAGTGTCATCTTTTTTATGACCCTGTGCCCGTCGGTGGCATTCGGAAAGAAGACCTTTGTCGTCCCGGCAGTCGTCCCTGACCGATACCTCCGGTTCCATTCGCCAAGAGACTCCCGTCTGATTTGCCCCTTGACGAATGAGACCGGGCACTTATCATAGTCAGGGGCGCGTTTTAGAGTGAGAGCAGCCATTTTGGCCAGGCAGTCGGCGCGTTCGTTGCCCGCAAGCCCCGCGTGGGCCTTCAACCAGAACAAGGACACAGCTTTGCTCTGGTCAAAGGCCGTCCGAAGGTTTTTGCGGGCCTCGACGGCCAGGGGGTGCAGGGAGCCGTTGTTAACTACCGTGTCCAGCGCAGATCTGGAGTCGCTGTAAATGGCGAAGCTCCGCTGAGCACCTCGAACGATGTCACCCGTGGCTCTACATACAGCCAGGAGTTCCGCCTGGTAGACGGTGCCGTAAGATGGCAGCTTAAGCTTGACGGCCTTAGTTTCGGCCGCGCCTTCCCAGTAAGATATTGCGGCCCCCACCTTGCCGTCAATCTTACTGCCATCTGTGTATATCTTAACGGCAAAGTTGCTATTAGCGTTCAGCTCTTTTTCGTCTACCAGGCTCTTGAACTCGAGGCGCATATGTGTCGCCGGGTGTCCATTTTCGACGTGCCCCGCTCTCCGCTCGACCTCCCTGCCCGCCAGATCCGGCCGGGGTACTCCCCTCTTTGCTTCGTACAGGGCAGCAGCCTCTTGTATCCGAATATCGAGTGGGAGTATCCCGGCGAGAAGCAGCGCGGCGTTCAGGGAGACCGTGCGGTAGGCTTTGCAGAGCTTCTGCGCGAATCCACGCTGGATGGCGTTTAGTTGCTTCTTAGCTCCCAGTTTCCCCACTGCCGGCGCCCAGGCGCTCGCCGCGTACATAATCACTGGTTCTATTACCGAGTTGTAAATTATTCTTATGACATCTGCGTGGAGGCCCCAACTGATCTTGGCCGCCCTCGACAGCTGCCCGTATATTTTAACAACTTTTGAGCATATGTTCGAAATATGTTTGTTAAATGTCAGGCGGCTGTCGATGGTTAGGCCAAGGATTTTTATTTCCTTTGACATGCCAATACTGACCCCGCCCATGCTAAGGAGTGGTTCGTCATATTTGAGCCTTCGCGTCACCACCATAGCTTGTGTTTTTTGGGGCGCGAACTTTAGCTTATTTTTGACTCCCCACTCTCCAACATAGGCGAGGGCAGCATTGGCCTGTCTCTGAACCGCCAACGCAGTGTCTCCGTCGATAACCAGGACTATGTCGTCGGCGAACGCCTGGCAATATACGCCACTGTTGGTCAGCTCCTTCAGGAGCGGGTCGAGAATAAGATTCCAAAATATAGGGCCCCCTATGGAGCCCTGGACACACCCCTTTGTAGTACTTACGGAGTGTGTCTCCCCACCGTATCTTACCTCGACTCTTCTATCCCGAAGGTAGCTGTCAACCACCCCTCCAATGTTGACGGGACATCCCTCCTCCTTAAGCCTGACCCTAATTGCCGGCCACCATGCACTATCAAAGGCTCCCTCTATGTCCAATGAGATCACGGTTATCAGCTTTTTAAGCTTAAGCTTGCCTCTTATGTGTCCCATTAGGTCATAGAGGGAGTCTTCGGTGCTTCTTTGGGGCACAAAACCATACTGGCGGGCGCTCATCTTGGGGAGAAGGTGCCATTTTAGTCTCCCTACAATCATCTTTTCGAGCACCTTGCCCAAGACCGGGAGCAGACCGATTGGCCTGTAGGACTTTGGCTGGAAGTAGTTCTCCTTGGCGGGCTTCCGCAGGACAACGACGGCCGCTTTTTTCCAGGACTTTGGGAAGTGGCCCAACTGTAGGCACTTATTTGTGATAGCCAGGAAAGTCCCTGGGTCCTGCGAGACCACTCGCGCGCAGATGTCTGCCGTGAAACCATCCATACCCGGGGCCTTCTTTGGGTTAAAGCTTTCCACGGCCACTCTCAGCTCTTGTTCCGTGAACGGGGGATCATGGTGGTCATCATGTTCCCCGCTCACGGGCTCGGCTCTCCGTCGAGTGGCCTGGTGGTCAGCGTTATCCTCACTTTCACGGTCCTCCGGGTAGAAGGTTTCGGCGAGCAGTCTCGTCGACTCCTTCATGCTCAGGAACTTTCCGTTCTGCTTTAAGGGGACGTCTTCCTGTCTTTTTGACGTGCGGCCGATCACCCTATATATTCCTTCCCAAAGTCCTTCCCTGTCCTGTTTCCCGCAAAACTCCTTCCAGCTTTGAGTCTGGGCGTCCCTGGTCCTGGCAAGGTACTCGTTTTTCTTTTGCAGGTACTTGTCTATCACCCCGGCCTTTCGGGAGGGGGCCGCGCATCGTATTCGTCTCTTCCTGGTGGCAACTTCCCTCTTCAGGGTGGCTAGCTCTTCGGACCACCACGGCAAGGTGATTTTTGTGTGTGTTTTTATGCGTGGAATGTGTTCAGTGCATGCTGTGTGTATGTTGTTTGTGAGTGTGTTAATTATGTGTTCAAGTTGTTGAGTGTTACTGATTGCTGTGACTTCCAACGGGCTGATTAAATGTTCTGCGTTTAACTGAGCCAGTTTCTCAAGAAACTGACTCCAGTTTGCCTTCTTTGTATTGTACAGCCTCGTCGTCCGTTGTGTATGTGTTCTCTCACCCTTTTTCAATGTTACATTGAATGTTATGCCGTTGTGGTCCGAGTTCGTCAGTCCCCGATCCACATTCCAGTTCTCCACCAGGTCGAGCATGTCAATCGAACACGCGGTAATGTCGACATAACTGGTATACGTTCTCCCCCCCCGCACGGTTTCGAAGGTCGGGGTGTCGCCGACATTAAGCACCTGCAAATCTTTTTGGTCTAGAGTGCCCACCAAGCTCTCACCTCTGGGGTCTGTTGCCTCACTACCCCACCAGACGCTTTTGGCATTTGAGTCCCCCCCGATCAGAAGTCTTGTTGAGTTTGCCGTAGCTATTTTCGTAAGCTGCTCCTGGTATGGCCCTATAGGCTTATCTGGCTCGAAGTAGAAGGAGGCCAGCGTGATTTCCCAGGCAGACGTGCGGATTTTTACGACCACGATGTTATTGGTCGTGTAGTCAGGGCACTGTATTACGTCTATGTCACTGTTAAAGACGGCGATTGCTGCTTTCACAGTGCCCTCCGCACGGCTGGTGTTCTGGAAAACTCTGGCCCCCCTGTACTGCTTGAGCATTCCGATATTGCCTACGTATGGCTCCTGGAGCAGCGCAACCGTAATTCCGCGACTGGCAGCCTCTAGCATGAGCTCGTCCGTAGCCAGTCGCATTCTTTGCAAGTTTGCTTGGACGAACCCATGCCTCTTAGGCTCTTCACGGGGGAGCGCTCTTGTCACATTGACCGCTGCGGCGCCCTTAGCAATACGCGACGGTGGATCGCGCTATTGCGTCCCACCGTCTGCGTAACGGACAGTCTGAGCTAAAACCGTTGTGGTTAAGGCTATCATGACCCGCTTTCTTGCAGTTATTGCATTTGGGGGGCTCCCCGGCCAGGCGCGATGGGCAGTCCGCTCTTAGATGAGCGTCGCCGCAGTGCGAGCAAAGGTCATCTTTCCCGGTGCATTGCTTTCGGCCGTGGCCAAACCCAAGGCATTTCGTGCACTGCACAAGGGGAGTCTGGTCGAACACCCTCACCCTTTGTAGATCGATGTGTGCACGGCCTGCCCCAGTCAAGGCCTGCCACACCGGGGGGGAGACCTGCAACACCACGTGACTCTCATGTGGGTTTCGTGCTCGCTTGCGGTATTTTACGGCGACTCTCACCTCATCTTTCTTGAGCTCGCCCAGAAGGTGTTGGTTCTGTTTAAGGATCGCTCTGATGATGTCGTCGTCGGTGTTATAGGATAAAACATCCGCCAACATCACCAGAGGATCCCTATTAACCGCCTCTTCGATTTTAAGTCCGGATGCGGAGCCCCCCAGTCTGCTCCTTACCAGATCCAATTCTTGTCGGGTCTGACATCCTATCACCACCTTCTGGTCCCTTGCTTTGCGGACCTTATCGACACGGATGCCCGTCTCTTTTGCGTCCACCGCGATCCTAATTTTGTCCACAACGGTGGCACTGGAGTCGTCAGCATCGTCAGAGCTGACAATAAGCGAGTGTAACGGCTGCGGTGGCATATATTGCTTACCCGCCGTCACACTCGCGTAGGTGGCCGACTTCTCCGACAATTCCCCCTGCCTCTCCATCGCTCGCCGCAGACACTCCATCTTCTCGCTGCTCTCCTTCACCAGCGCGCTATGCTCCGCTAGTGAAGCGAGCAGCAAGTTAACCTCCGGGAGGCTCTTAGGTGTTTCTGGTGGTGGTGTGGTCTTTGCGACCTCCTCCCTTGTCAGTTCAGCCCCCTTTATTTGTGCGATAGCCGCCGCCCCCTCCTTCACGAGCTGATACAGCCGTTCCACCGATTGGGTGATCCCGGCTTTTAAGTCTGCCCTCAAATTGCGCGAATCACCAAGGTGCGACTTCGCGCGCAGAAGGCAGTTGCGAGCCTCGGTCACCCGATCGGTGGGTTTGCTCTGCTGCGGCTGGCTTGTCCCCGGTGACGCTCCCTGTATCTCAGTAGAGGTTCGGCGCGCCCCTGCCTTGCCATCCGGCTGGGAAGTGGCGCGCTTTACAACCTTCTGGGAAGCCGTCACGGTTGGGGCAGCTTTCTTTGGTGGACTCACGGCGGCTGACGGGAGAGGGTGAGACTCAGCTATTTTTCCGTTTTCCCACTCGCCAATGCTTCGCCTCACACTAGAGGCCTGAGTCGAAGCACTGGGAGGGGAAACCTCCCCCTCGAAGGTGATGGAAAGTGCCACGCTCGACGGAGAGACTTGGGGACATGTGGAGCCCTTCTTGGCTGGGGTCCGGGAGAGGAACATGGCAGGGGAGTAGAGAGTTAAAATAGGAACAACAAATAAAAAACAAGTAGATAATAAATAATAAAATGATTATATAGATCTTAGTTAACGTATGATCCCTGTAAAGAGGGGATCAGTAAGTCAGGAAAATATGTAAATATTTTGTCCTCAATAGAGGTGTCAATGCTGTCCTCAAAAAGAGGTGTCTGGGTCTCAAAAAAACCTCAAAAGAGGTGTCAGTATCACAATATAACCTCAATAGAGGTGTCAAAATATTCGTCTGGTGATAAGGAGCCTCAATAAAGGCTACAGTCTAGGGTGCAAATGTATGGGTAGAGTAGGGTAGAGTTGTGTACTTAGGGTGGAGTAGGGAAGAGCGGGAGCGAAGCCGCGCGGGCAAAGCTAGTGTCAAGATTGAGTCCAGATCGTCACGGTAACGTTTTTTTTTTCTAAGTCTAGGTTTCCCAAGAGTGATCTAATACGTGCTCAGACAGACTTGAAAAAAAAAAATATTACGACCCTCCAGTTTACTTTTCCCAAGCGGCTAACGATTCAGCAGATATAAACCCCTTAATTTGGTTCGTATTTATAACTCCGTCGCATTTGAAAACACAATAATGAAAGGTGAGCGTGTATTTTGCCAAAACATATTCGGTTAGGTTAGGTTAGGTTAGGTTAGGTTAGGTTAGGTTAGGTTAGGTTAGGTTAGGTTAGGTTAGGTTAGGTTAGGTTAGGTTAGGTTAGGTTAGGTTAGGTTAGGTTAGGTTAGGTTAGGTTAGGTTAGGTTAGGTTAGGTTAGGTTAGGTTAGGTTAGGTTAGGTTAGGTTAGGTTAGGTTAGGTTAGGTTAGGTTAGGTTAGGTTAGGTTAGGTTAGGTTAGGTTAGGTTAGGTTAGGTTAGGTTAGGTTAGGTTAGGTTAGGTTAGGTTAGGTTAGGTTAGGTTAGGTTAGGTTAGGTTAGGTTAGGTTAGGTTAGGTTAGGTTAGGTTAGGTTAGGTTAGGTTAGGTTAGGTTAGGTTAGGTTAGGTTAGGTTAGGTTAGGTTAGGTTAGGTTAGGTTAGGTTAGGTTAGGTTAGGTTAGGTTAGGTTAGGTTAGGTTAGGTTAGGTTAGGTTAGGTTAGGTTAGGTTAGGTTAGGTTAGGTTAGGTTAGGTTAGGTTAGGTTAGGTTAGGTTAGGTTAGGTTAGGTTAGGTTAGGTTAGGTTAGGTTAGGTTAGGTTAGGTTAGGTTAGGTTAGGTTAGGTTAGGTTAGGTTAGGTTAGGTTAGGTTAGGTTAGGTTAGGTTAGGTTAGGTTAGGTTAGGTTAGGTTAGGTTAGGTTAGGTTAGGTTAGGTTAGGTTAGGTTAGGTTAGGTTAGGTTAGGTTAGGTTAGGTTAGGTTAGGTTAGGTTAGGTTAGGTTAGGTTAGGTTAGGTTAGGTTAGGTTAGGTTAGGTTAGGTTAGGTTAGGTTAGGTTAGGTTAGGTTAGGTTAGGTTAGGTTAGGTTAGGTTAGGTTAGGTTAGGTTAGGTTAGGTTAGGTTAGGTTAGGTTAGGTTAGGTTAGGTTAGGTTAGGTTAGGTTAGGTTAGGTTAGGTTAGGTTAGGTTAGGTTAGGTTAGGTTAGGTTAGGTTAGGTTAGGTTAGGTTAGGTTAGGTTAGGTTAGGTTAGGTTAGGTTAGGTTAGGTTAGGTTAGGTTAGGTTAGGTTAGGTTAGGTTAGGTTAGGTTAGGTTAGGTTAGGTTAGGTTAGGTTAGGTTAGGTTAGGTTAGGTTAGGTTAGGTTAGGTTAGGTTAGGTTAGGTTAGGTTAGGTTAGGTTAGGTTAGGTTAGGTTAGGTTAGGTTAGGTTAGGTTAGGTTAGGTTAGGTTAGGTTAGGTTAGGTTAGGTTAGGTTAGGTTAGGTTAGGTTAGGTTAGGTTAGGTTAGGTTAGGTTAGGTTAGGTTAGGTTAGGTTAGGTTAGGTTAGGTTAGGTTAGGTTAGGTTAGGTTAGGTTAGGTTAGGTTAGGTTAGGTTAGGTTAGGTTAGGTTAGGTTAGGTTAGGTTAGGTTAGGTTAGGTTAGGTTAGGTTAGGTTAGGTTAGGTTAGGTTAGGTTAGGTTAGGTTAGGTTAGGTTAGGTTAGGTTAGGTTAGGTTAGGTTAGGTTAGGTTAGGTTAGGTTAGGTTAGGTTAGGTTAGGTTAGGTTAGGTTAGGTTAGGTTAGGTTAGGTTAGGTTAGGTTAGGTTAGGTTAGGTTAGGTTAGGTTAGGTTAGGTTAGGTTAGGTTAGGTTAGGTTAGGTTAGGTTAGGTTAGGTTAGGTTAGGTTAGGTTAGGTTAGGTTAGGTTAGGTTAGGTTAGGTTAGGTTAGGTTAGGTTAGGTTAGGTTAGGTTAGGTTAGGTTAGGTTAGGTTAGGTTAGGTTAGGTTAGGTTAGGTTAGGTTAGGTTAGGTTAGGTTAGGTTAGGTTAGGTTAGGTTAGGTTAGGTTAGGTTAGGTTAGGTTAGGTTAGGTTAGGTTAGGTTAGGTTAGGTTAGGTTAGGTTAGGTTAGGTTAGGTTAGGTTAGGTTAGGTTAGGTTAGGTTAGGTTAGGTTAGGTTAGGTTAGGTTAGGTTAGGTTAGGTTAGGTTAGGTTAGGTTAGGTTAGGTTAGGTTAGGTTAGGTTAGGTTAGGTTAGGTTAGG